>CM061467.1:22225000-31981162 GCA_030770085.1 Oryza coarctata
CATATAGAAAACTCTAAAGAAAGAAAAAAAGGAGACCCATGCCATGATTTTCAAATCTTTTCTACTTAGTAGTCTAAGTTTCTCGATGAGGATAATTAATTCGGTCGTTGCGGTCGGACTCTATTATGGGTTTTTGACCACATTCTCCATGGGTCCCTCTTAGATCTTCTTTCTCCAATCTTGGATTAGGGAAGAAGGAGATATTCGCGACTCCTGGTGGTTTCATTATGGGGCAGCTCATGATCTTCATATCGATCTATTATCCACCTCTGCATCTATTCTTTCTTAGCTAAACGGGTGGAAGATCCATCCAATTTGGTTATATCATGGACTCAAAAAACGGATCTGAATGTGACTGAAATGCACGATCTTCACAGGTATCACTTTTCACGATACCTAAAAGGTGGAATAGCGATTTTCGAACCATTTCCTATAAGAGAAAGGTTTCCATTACTTTGAGAAATGGATTCTATATCAAACTATAGCTATTGCATTAAAGAAGAAAAGAAACTAATAGAAGTCGAAGACGCGGAATGGTAGTGAATAGAGAGAAAGATTCTTCTGGTTTTCTTGTTCCTGAAAATATTCTATCTATCTCCTAGACGCCGTAGAGAATTGAGAATTTTCATGTCTTTCAATTCTCGTACTCGTAATTGGAAAGTTACGGAAGGAGATCCATCATTTTGCAATGAAAACTACATAAAAAACTCTGGACAATTTTGAATCAGGCCAAGCATCTTAATACATATGCAAAAAAATTCATTATTGGCCCACCATTGATTAGAAGATTTAACTTGTATGAATCGCTATTGGTTTGATACGAATAATGGCAGTTGTTTCAGTATGTTAAGGATACAGATGTATCCACAATTCATTTAGAGTTACTTAATAGCCTATTTCTTATACCATATCTCTATCCCGTGAAATTCTCGAGCCGAAAGATGGATGCATATGCTATGTTTCATTTTGCTAAATGATATCAATTAAACGGTGTATCAATTCCATAAATTGGATATAGCAATAAATAAATCAGCAAAATTCTTTTATTTTAGATAGAAGAAAAGTTTCTTCTATCTAAAATAAAAGAATGTACCCTTCTATCCAAATCCAATTTGCATCGATAAAATAAATCCAAATTCCAGTAGTAGATGAATAATTGCAAATTTTTGTGTGTACGAGATTAGAATAACTTCAAAATAACTGACATAATTTTTTATTTTTCCTGATCAGAAAAATACATGAAAAAGAAAGGAGGTAGAAAAATTTTTGGATTTATGGTTAAAGAAGAAAAAGAAGAAAACTGGGGTTCTGTTGAATTTCAAGTATTCAGTTTCACCAATAAGATACGGAGACTTACTTCACATTTGGAATTACACAAAAAAGATTTTTCATCGGAAAGAGGTCTCCGAAGACTTTTGGGAAAACGTCAACGTTTGCTGGCTTATTTGGCAAAGAAAAATAGAGTACGTTATAAGAAATTAATCAGTCAGTTGGATATTAGGGAGCGGTAATTTCATCGTTCGAATTTTTTTTCTTATTTTATTAGTAGTCTTATAGTAGTCTTAGATTTTGCATTTTGATGAGCCTCGTTTTGAGGAATTCATGGAATAATCCATTTTCATGGAATAATGAATTAAGGAAGAAAGGATATGAGTCTACCGCTTACAAGAAAAGATCTCATGATAGTCAATATGGGCCCTCACCACCCATCAATGCATGGTGTTCTTTGACTGATCGTGACTCTCGATGGTGAAGATGTTATTGATTGTGAACCCATATTAGGCTATTTACACAGAGGAATGGAAAAAATCGCGGAAAACCGAACTATTATACAATACTTACCTTATGTAACACGTTGGGATTATTTAGCTACTATGTTTACAGAAGCAATAACGGTAAATGCACCAGAATTCTTGGAGAATATTCAAATACCCCAAAGAGCCAGCTATATTAGGGTAATTATGTTAGAATTGAGCCGTATAGCTTCTCACTTGTTATGGCTTGGACCTTTTATGGCAGATCTCGGTGCGCAGACTCCTTTTTTTTATATTTTTAGAGAGAGAGAATTAATATATGATCTATTTGAAGCTGCTACAGGTATGCGAATGATGCATAATTACTTTCGCATCGGAGGAGTTGCTGCCGATCTGCCTTATGGATGGATCGATAAATGTTTAGATTTCTGTGATTATTTTTTACGAGGAGTTATTGAATATCAACAACTTATTACACAGAATCCCATTTTTTTGGAACGAGTTGAGGGAGTTGGTTTTATTAGCGGAGAAGAAGCTGTAAATTGGGGCTTATCGGGTCCCATGTTACGAGCTTCTGGAATACAATGGGATCTTCGTAAAGTTGATCTTTACGAGTCTTACAATCATTTCGATTGGAAAGTCCAATGGCAAAAAGAAGGGGATTCATTAGCGCGCTATTTAGTACGAATCGGTGAAATGAGGGAATCAATCAAAATTATTCAACAGGCTGTAGAAAAAATTCCTGGGGGCCCTTATGAGAATTTAGAAGTCCGACGCTTTAAGAAAGCAAAGAATTCCGAATGGAATGATTTTGAATATCGATTTCTTGGTAAAAAACCTTCGCCCAATTTTGAATTGTCAAAGCAAGAGCTTTATGCAAGAGTGGAAGCTCCAAAAGGTGAATTAGGAATTTATCTGGTAGGAGATGATAGTCTTTTCCCCTGGAGATGGAAAATTCGTCCACCCGATTTTATTAATTTGCAAATTCTTCCTCAGCTAGTAAAAAAATGAAATTGGCTGATATCATGACGATATTAGGTAGTATAGATATCATTATGGTACAGGTAGAAGCTATCAATTCTTTTGCGAACTTGGAATTATTAAAAGAAGTCTATGGACTGATATGGATTGTACCCATTTTGACCCTCTTACTGGGAATCACAATAGAAGTACTCGTAATTGTGTGGTTAGAAAGAGAAATATCCGCATCGATACAACAATGTATTGGTCCTGAATATGCTGGCCCCCTGGGACTACTTCAAGCTATAGCAGATGGAACTAAGCTACTTTTTAAAGAGGATATCTTGCCATCCCGAGGGGATATTCCCTTATTTAGCATTGGACCGTCTATAGCAGTCATATCAATTTTATTAAGTTTTTTAGTTATTCCTTTGGGATATCGCTTTGTTTTAGCGGATCTTAGTATTGGTGTTTTTTTATAGATTGCCATTTCAAGTATTGCTCCTATTGGTCTTCTTATGGCAGGATATAGCTCAAATAATAAATATTCTTTTTCAGGCGGTCTACGAGCTGCTGCTCAATCTATTAGTTATGAAATCCCATTAACTTTTTGTGTACTAGCAATATCTCTACGTGCGATTCGTTAAAATAGGATCTTTTTCCTCTGAAATTCATTGAATATTTATCTTCCTTTTCTTATTCTATATTCAGGTTAGTTTTCTTATTCTATATTCAGGTTAGATTCAGGTTAGTAAGTTAAACTAGATAGCTTAGGGTCTAGGCTATTTTTAACATGCCATAGTGTCTCATCATAGATAGAATTATCTTTGACAAATCATAGAAAAGCACGTCCTAGATCAGGCTGAGCAGCTTGACCATCATAGGTAAGGCTTTAACTGTGACATGCTCACTTCTCTGTCTATCAGAGATAAGCGTACGATATTTTTGATGAGTTTAAAAATTAGCCCATCACAAATAATTCAATTGCCTATGATGGGTCTCCGTTAAAAGTCTATCACAAATAAGGGTTTGAACTAGGTTTAGGACTTCTATAGATACCTCTACCGATGTATTATTTTATCATCTCACCGTATACAATGTACACAATTTAGGTGGGAAAACAGAGGAATCTTCGTCGTAAATTTGTGTTAAAGGTAAAAAAATTGATTTGAAACCTAACTATTATTTGAATATAATTTGTATTAGTGTAGCTAAATTTATTGTATATTTTTCTATTACTCAAATGGATTATAGTTGGATGTACAACACTAATCGTCTAAGTAAGGAGTATATAAATAGAGTTGTTGAATTATTAAATACTATGGAGGATGATAAGAAAATGATAAACAATGAATATGTAGCTTGTCTATACGTAGACTACAAAAATGAGAAGATGTTTGAAGATAGAGCGTAGTTACAGTCTTATCTGATACAAAGATATTTTATAAACAACTATTGTTGTAGGAGTAATCACGGTGATCAAGATCCGTCGAATATTTATGATGATGAAGTGGGCGATGAGCAGAATAAGAAACAAGAAGATGAAGATGGCATATTCGTATCTTTTTCGCTAGGAGCTGATATCATTGATGTCGACCCTGATCTTTCCAAAATACTTCGTGATGTTGCAAAGCCATCGTACAACGAGAGAGATTATGAGAAATTATCCACTTTAGTGGATGATTCAAAGACACCTATATATCCTACATATAAGCAGAAGCACACAAAACAATATATTATCCTCGATCTAACATAGCTGATAACAAGTAATGATTGGTAAGATAAAAGTTTTACGAATCTTCTTAATTTTCTAAAAGACTTGTTGCCCGAGGAGAACGAAATATCGAAGATGACATATGAAGCAAAGTGAGTGATATATCCATTGGGGTTAGATGTTAGAAGAATTCATGTGCATTAAAATGACTACATCTTATTCTACAAAAAATATACCAACTTGAATGTGTGTCTAAAATGCAAAACTTCTTGATACAAGCAAAATAAGAGAATTCTTCTAGGAAAGAAGTCCAAGAGAGGTGCTCCCTCGAAGCTTGTTTGGTGTCTCTATGTTGTTGACCATATAAAGTGACTGTTCGCTAATCCAAAGGTAGTTAAGTTGGTTCATTTGCATATAATTGATAGGAGGAAGGACAAAATGCTTAGGCACCTAACCAATTTAGCATAGTGGAAGAACAATAATAGGGATTGCCCTAAATTAGCAGAAGATCTAAGGAACATAAGGTCTGACTTGTGTACAGATGACATGAATCATTCTAGTGACCTGGTAGCCATCATATCACTTGGCCAGTGCTTCTCATGATCTTCTACCTACCACTTTGGTTGTGATTTAAAAGAAAGTACATTATGCTTTCTATGCTAGTTCAATGGCTGAGATAGTTTAACAATGATATTGATGTGTACTTAGAGCTTTTGGTCGATGACTTAAAAATGCTACGCATGAGGGGTGTCATATATGAGATTCTTATCGATGGGAGAACTTTAGGATTCATGACTTATTGTTTTGCACTATCAACTATTACTCTGTATTTGGTAACCTTTCTAGCCAGACCGTGTACATGGGCCACCAATGGTGTACATGGGCCATAAAAGATTCCTTCCGCCGTATCACCCGTATAGAAAAATGAGGAAACTTTTCAAAGGCAAGAGGGAAAGGTCTAGTGCACCGTCGGCTTTAACTGGTAGAGAGGTGCATGTCCTAGTGAGGGACATCCATAATGATTTTGGAAAGAAGAAGATGCTACTAACTCAAAGTTGAATAGAATGAGGAAGAAGAAGTCAATATTCTAGTGGCTACCGTACTGGAAAGATTTGGAGGTACGCCATTCTATTGATTTAATTCACATAGAAAAGAATGTTTGTAAGAGCCTTGTTGGATTACTACTCAATATCCTATGAAAGAGGAAGGACGAGCTAAATTCACGGTGAGATATGAAAGCCATGAAAATCCATAAGGAACTGCATTCAATAACCTCTGAGTCTAGAAGACTATACCTCCCTTTAGCTTACCATACTCTATCTAAGGATAAGAATATATATATGTTATCATATATCAGGAGTATTAAGATTGTATCTGGGTACTCATCACGATCGAGTAAGTGGGTTTTAATGGACGACCTCAAAATGGTTAGGATGAAGTTTTATGACTGTCATGTTTTAATAACACAGCTACTACCAATTGCCACTAGGAAGATTATGCCACTAAAAGTGAAGCATGCAGTAATGAGGTTATGCTCTTTGTTCAATAAAATTGGATAGAATGTCATCGACCTAAAAGGACTAGATAACCTACAGGCAAACGTCATGAAGACACTCTGTCATCTCGAGATATACTTTTTACCTACATTCTTTGATATCATGGTACATCTTATTGTTCACCTGGTGATGTGGTCCTATGTTCATGAGGCAAATGTATCTATTCGAGAGGTATATGCAAGTTTTGAAGGGATATAGAACTGGTTTCATCCTAAGGGAAGCATGTTTGAAGGGTACACCACTGAGGAAATCATTGAATTTTGTGTGGACTATATGTTAGAGATCTTGCCAATCAGAGTTCCAATGTCAAGATATGAGGGCAAGCTGGAAGGGGCTAGGACCATTGAAATGAAAGTTATCAATCTAGATCGCACCTAATATGATGAAGCGTATTTCGCAGTGTTGCAGCATATGATCGAGGTGGTACCATACTTAGAGAAACATGAAGCAAAGATCCAACAGGACAATGTCGACCGATCAGTAAGTTAGGTCCCAAGAAAACACATTGCAGACTTCAATGAATGGTTCAAGGATTATGTTTGTAATTCATACAACATCACAAGTAAGATAGTGAAATGGTTGGCGCGAGGTCCTGAATGGGATGTCCTAACTTAGCAAAGATATGATATCAATGGATATGTGTTCTACGCGTCCACGCAAGATGACAAAAGCATAGTACAGAATAGTGGGATACAAATAGAGGCATTTAATAACCAAGTTGGCATGTGTGATCAGTAATATAGTCGCATAGAGGAAATATAGGAGCTAAGCTATGTGAAGTTCAAACTGGTATTATTTCATTATAGGTGGGTTGAACTAAAGGATAGTATGGTTGATAAGGAGGGATTCACACTTATAAATTTTTGGTCCAATGAATACAAGGATGAGCTATTTGTTCTAACTAAATAGGTTGTTCAAGTGTTCTACATAACCAATTCAGCAAATATGAGGCTTTATATAGTTTGTGAGGATAAAAGAAGAATTATCAGGTCGATAATGTCGTAGATGAGAAAGATTATAACAAGTATGTTTATGGTGTTATCCAAGAAGCTCCTTTTTAAGAAATACAATAAGAAAATGGTATCGTGTATGCACACTTCGACCATGAAGAAAAAATTCTTATATAATATAAGTATATGAGAAGTGCTAATGCTTGTTCATAATATATATGTATGTCAACGTTTGTATATGAAGTTCAATTGAAAATAGCACACATCATTTAATTTGAAGTTTTTATAGTTTAATTTATCCCTTGTAAAAATGTATATTTAATCCCTACGTAGATATGTAATAAATTTTTTTAACAAAACACTAACTAGAAAGGATAGGTCATAAAAAAACTAACTTATGAGTTAAAACTTTAAGTCCTAATAGTTAACTTAATAGTGATGGCCTAAAATAGAAACTCGTCATAGGTAAGTTACATCTATAGATACCTCAAAAAGATGAGAACCTTCAAAAAAAAGAGAACTGCACTTATACTACATGAAAGTCAGCAACTCAAAGAAACGAAAGCAAAAGGAGTCCGCAATCATTAGATATCATGGTCAAGAACTGTTTCTTTCAGCCCTAGCGTTTATTGTTGTTGGCTTCAAAGATCTTTTTGATCTATATAGGGTGAGAGCAGTGGACACCGTTTGTTGAAATGCTTCTTCTTGTAAATACACATGAATCTGTTTTTTTTTGTAAGTACCTTTATTATGATATTCATTAGTAATATTTGCATGGTTATAGGTTATATTGAAAGGAGTCCCGAAGGTGCACTAACATGATTGGTTTTCTTGATCCATCAATGGTCAATGAGACCAACATGAATACCCATTTATATAAGCTCGTCGACTACATTAACCATTGCATGTGGGTCCATCAAGACAAGAACTAAATAATACTAGTGCACAATTAACTATAACGGAATTTAGTTTTTAGGTTTATCACTATTAGCTTTCTACACTATAATTTACAAAACTTGAACTTACTATAGCCGCGTGTTTATCGCATAGGAGTCATTGGATTCTTATGGTCATAGAACCAAAATGGAATAGGGTTCACTATCCTAACTTTAGCCATCGTGGTCTATTTCATTTCTCGCCTCTTGCATATGCAATAGGCACCGTGTGGGCATTATATATCAACAATAGAGGCAAACACAAATAGAACAATAAATACCTCCATCATAACATGGACTTTAAATACACATAATAGGTTGGAGATCAATACAGTTTTCCACGTGTGCTACAACATGGCTACCTTGATGAAATAGGTGACTAACTTGGATCCCGAGTTTTGTATCAAAAAGCGCATTTCATTTGTGCTTGCTGATAGTATCTATAGTCATAAACTAACTGTAGTTGCATAGTCGAAGAGATAAAACTTCTAATCGATCGACCAAATGAAGATTACAAGACAGATCACTAGCTTTATCCTCTAAGAAATCATTAGCCGAAAAGAAATGTGTCGTTCAAAATAGATATTGAGAATGTGTATGTCTCTATAAAACATTATTTTTTGTTTAACTGAGAGTTGTAAAACATAAATAATATTGTATCATATATTACAAATTAATGATTATGTCTATTTGTATATATATATGTTGTGGATTAGTACTAAATTGTCCCATCAATTTACTTTATACTAGGGTTACGTACTACCAAGAATTTATTGTCAAATCATCATAGATTGGTGGGTGAGCGAAGTCTCTTGTCTCATTTACTTATTGTATTTAATTATGTGCAATTTACATTTATAGAGACTATTTGAGCCATTATCACCTTAGGTTTGTAAAACTTAATAAAGTTGCTTAGATAGACCCTTTTTCACCAAGCCATATCAACTTAGGTTAACTTTGCATACTAGAGGAAATTTTTAATATCACTTATTCACTTCGCTCTAGCCAACATCTTGATCCTATAAACAATACCTCTTTTGGGCTCTTTCTTCGACGCTCGTCACATGTAATATTACCTCTGACAAGGGGCTACATCCATTAGAGGTAATGTGGAGTCATCAGTGACCACTTATTTATAAAGGGGACAAAATCTAACATAGATGTGTGTTTAGACCCGTCATAGGTGTGTGTTTAGCCCCATCACAGGTGACCTGCTCTGACATAGTGTATATACGCTTAGCTATGTCTTACAAACATAGTGAAACCCTAATGTGGGTTAATTGTTTTATTTCATGTCTTGGAAACATAAATGAAATCCCATTATAACCAAATCATTTCATAACATAATTTAATAATTAAATGTTATGACTAGCTTGTGAAACTCAAATATAAAACTATGCATTGGAGGGATTGTTTTATTTATGTACCAAAACTCTTTAGATAATATGGTACTATTAAAAACCTAATAACACCAAAATCTTGTAAACCCCGTAGGCAAAATTAAAGAGCCGATCAACTTATAGAAAGAGGCAGATTGAATGGATGAGAATGGATTCGATTCAGTAAAAGATGTAAGATTATGCAAATGAGACCAGAACTGAGGAGGAGTTGTGGGAGCCACGGTAGTGTAATTATATTTTTATAAAATATATCTTATAAGATAGACAAGTTTAGTTATTTTTGTTAACTTATTAGAGCGAGTTTCCTTTTATATTTAGGAAATAACATCTAGGGTTGTTTATAACCATATCGAACTTGTATAATCCCAGGGTATAAATATAGATCCCTAAAAGCTTGGAAACTACCCACACAGATTAATTCAATACCGGTGTATCGCCACCCTAATTTATCTAGGTTTTACCAACGGGATCTGGCTTTTGACGTGGGACTACATTGGTTAAGTCCGATCTCCGACGAAGGGATAAGTCTCACCACTATCCTGGTATATCTACTCCATCTAAGGCTGTATCGATTAGGTTCAACCTCTTAGTCCGATTAGATACATCACATCACATTCGTATAGATTCTACCAGCTTATCAAGCTCCTTCTACCGTCATCGGTCTAATGCTGCATTGATTAGGTTCAACCTACTAAACTGATGATACTAGATTAAGCCTTAGGTCGATAGGTCTTTATGCTATATTTTATCAGAACGGCCAACCGATGAGTTATCCCTACACTGAGTCTCACGCCTAATGTATTGACTTTCCAACCGATATACATATATTCTGCCCAGCGATTAATCCGCTAGTGATCAATCTGGTTCTATCAGATCTGACATCGAGATCTAACGGGTTTCGTTCCCCCTATTGGCTCAACTAGCCAATGAGTTTACTTATATGTCTATATCCGACCCGTAGCCGATAACAGTTGATGGATTCACCCGTTCCCTTCGTTGGTACGTCTAATCTAGCTCCTGCTGTTTCGATGTCGTTAGCCTTAGCTTTATACTATCTCAATTTAATCCGATCTATTAAGGTTGGCTTTAACGGTACCATCATCAGTGGGCTATATCGAACTCACAATCGATAGCTATCTTAACTCTATCGACACATCTAGCCGATAGCAGGAGTCCGTATCTGCTTATCGGCCGATTAGATTTGATCTAACTCTATCTATCTTCCTTATCTATTAGAGATCAAATTAACTGTTACACCCATAACTCCAGCAATACAAAGACACCTCAAATCTGAAGGATCTGCACTAGAACTAAATATATCTCTTATGCCTTCACGTGTTTGCGCAGGTCACATCGAAACTCTGTCGGCTAACGCTCGCACTCCCTCTCGACGCGCTCCTCTGCCACGTCTGATCTTCCCCGTGTACGTGAACATATCTTTTGGCATGCTCGGTTGAACCATTGGAAGTGCACAACTCGAACCCAAAAGACCAACACTAAAACTAAGCAGATCTTTCATGTCTTCGCATGTTCGGGTGCAATTGCATTAGGCTTACATCGATGAATTCGGTGGACTGATTTTGGCCTAAACAAAACCGTAAAATAAAACTTATCAATAGAAATGGCTTCATGATGTGTTACTACTCTTTCCGTTATAAAATATAATAATCTAGTACTGAATTAGACAGCTATCTATTTAGATTTATAGTACTATAATAAAATATATTTAATCAATGTTTTGAGATGGAGGAAAACTCCGTGATAACGGTTACCGTCTCACGCTCTGTGTTACTACTATTCTTTTCTGCTTTTTTTACCGTGGCGCGCCGTGCCGAACGCCTCGCGCGCGGTCGCCACCAGGGGTGGCCCACCAGCAATACGTGGCCCGTGCCGTCTCCGTCTCACGCCGTCTGAGCTGGACGAACTCGACCGACTCGGCCCCCACTCCCACGCACGCTGACACCCCGGGCCCACGGAACTTCCGACACCGCGCGGCAAGCAAGCCATGCACGGCGCCGTGTAATGTAACAGAATTTCTCTCTCTCTCTATACACTGTACAGGGATCGCAGCACACGCCGCCCCCGTTTTCTCTCTCTAGAAAGGATTCGCGCTATATAGCTGGGGACGAGACGAGGGGATCCACCGATCGATCGAGGTGAGGGGAGGGGATTAGCTAGCCAGGGGGAGAAGCCAAAACCCCAAGTAGCCAACTCCTCACCCACGCACGACCCGCGGATCGATCGATCTGCCTCTCCTCCTCCGCGATGTGTTGCTAGCCCACGCCCAAATCTCCAACCTTTCATTGATTCGTTCGGTCGGATCGATCCTAATAAGCCTAGCAGCCAGTCTCAAATTCGTCCCAATTTGATTTATTTTTACCACATAAGTTCTAGGCACATTTCGGCCCATATATTTAGTTTAGTTTAGTCTGGTTCGATCCGCATCGGCCATAAGAAGCGAAGCCTTCCGGGTTAAGCAGCAGCAGCACGGTGAGTACGTGTTGAGTTTTGAAGTGTGTGGATGCATGGATTGATTGGTTGATTCGATCTCCCATCTCTTTTGGTCTGCGACACTGTGTGTGTTCGTTTCCACCTTTTATTTCTGTGGCGATCGGCTTGGTTCTTCTCTGGTTTTGGTCCTGGGGAGAGATCATATCGATACGCTACAAGGCTGCGTGCCTGCGTTGCAGCAGCAAAAGTCACCGTGATTTTTCTGGTCCTCTTTTTGTGCTCCTTTGTGTTGGTCTTGTGTGTTTTTTGGCTGGAGGAGATGGAGCGGGTCAGTGTTCTACTGTTGTGATATGATCGAAAAAGTGGTGAGTTTTGCGTTCCTGTCCGATCGATCTCCTCGTTTTCGACCGATGTTTCTGCCGCTGCTTTTTCTATCACTGCAGCTTTAGCCAACCCGCAGTAGCCGCAGGGAGAGTAGTAGTAGTATATAGTATCACATGCGCTGCTGCTTGGCGAACGGCGATTCCTCTCTCCAGTGAGTTTGGACAATTTTTTGCTCAGTTTTCTTCCGGTTCGTCCCGTCTTTTCACGCTGCGACAATACAATCAGACAATCTATGTGTTTTTAACCCTTTTTCGGTGTTATCCCGTTTGGACTCCATCGTTTGGTCGCTGATATGGTTGTCATCTGTACGGGGTTCCTTTTTGAACTTTTGATCGCAATTTGGTTAAGCTTCTGTGAATTTATTCGATCGTTTCATGCAGCACTACATGTGCCGGTGCTGTGAGATCGATCGATCGATCGATCAATCTCTGGGTTAATTTTTCTTTTGCTTTTTGTTCTTTTGGGGACAAGGTCTCTGACGCGGAGCAGATGGACGCGGAGACGGCGGCTCCTGCGCTTGCGGCGGCTCATATGGAGGACTCGCCCATGGTACGTTTGTAGTTAGTGCGCTCGTACAGAGCGCATCTTCTGACAGTTCGTTTCCTTTCCGCTTTACTTTTTATCTCCTCGTCTGGTTAATTTCAGTGATCATACCTGAGTGTACGAGCACTGCTTTTGGTGATTAAAATTCGATCGATGCATGGGTTGCAGTGGCACGGGGTGTTTGGGGCTTAGATGGTTTGATGTATATTTGGATGAAATTGCATGATTATGGATGGGGGTGATTCTACTAATTAATTCATGTCTATTAATTGGATCAGTACACTTAATGAAGCTGCATGGATTAATCAATTGGGTAGTTTTGTATGAACCGATATTGTTGTTTACTAATTACAAGCGCATGCGGTCTATTTGTTTGCCAAAACTAGTGGCCCATGCCATAACTTTAGTAGAATCCAAGACTTGGTATCTCATGCAAGATCCTTATCAGGCTTGTTAATCTCTACAACTAGTCTACATGTTGATGCTCTATTTGTTGGAACTGCATTTGTGGTTTTCTATTTTCAGTCAATTTATTTTGTCTGCTGCCTGTTGTGAGGACAACCAGAAGTTGATGTTTTTGTGGACATACCATAGATGGGACTGTTTCTTGTCTCTAATGTTACTCATGCACGCTAAGAGTATAATGTGGTTTGTTAAGTGAAAAATGCAGTTGACAACATTAGTTTGTTTAAGTTAGTGATAAGTTGACAATGCAAACATGCATGCTCCTGTTTATTTTGGTACAATGCCTGGTTAAAATAGTAGATATTAAATATTGATATTGATATATGCGTCACTGAGATTTTTTTCTACTCCACATGCAGATTGCTTTAACCAAATTGCTATTGTTGTCTTTACCTCAAGAATTGGTAGAATTAACCGTGTTGAATTTTAATTCCTAAATATATTTAAGTTCCCATCTGTTTGCATGCATTCGCAATTTACTGACACTAGTACTGCTAAGTTCAGTTAACATCAGCAGCTAAATATTGGTCTAAGCACAGTTACAGAAAAAAACTCTTGAAGCAATAGAAATAGCTCTCAGCTAATTCGGCCGTCCTGCAAGCACAGGAAAGCAATTGCGCTCCCTCGTGTTTCTTTTGCTTCTCAGTATAGCTAGGTACAGAGTGGTACGTGATGTTGATTGGTGTCTCTCTTTCAGAAGGCTAGAGGTTTAATTCCGTCCCACGCACACTGCACGCGCACCCTCTCCCAAGCTTTTCCCATTTCATCAGTGCCTCTGATATCTGCTCCCCCACTGCACCTCTACACGAGCCAAAACGCCTGACCCGTGCTTGCATGTGTTGTTGCTGGCCCATTCCAAGAGGCCAAAGGTGAGCAAGTACTACTACAAGAAGAGGGCTAGCAGTAGCAGCAGAAATGGCAAGGATGATGCCAACCACGACGAGTCCAAGAGCCACCAGCCCCCCGGCTCGCCCCTGAGCAGACAGAGCCTGTCCTCATCTGCCACCCACACCTACCACGCAGGTGAGCAACGCCTCCAGGCTTTCAGCTCGTCTATATATTTGTGCAAGTGCAGTGCCTCCCAACTCTGTTCGTGACAAGTTCTTGAAAACTTGTGTTGTGGTTTGGTTTGATCAGGAGGGTTCTACGAGATCGACCACGAGAAGCTGCCCCCCAAATCCCCAATCCATCTCAAGTGCATACGCGTGGTAAAGGTGAGCCTTTTTCTTGCTTCGGACACTCGACTGCTAGCTCGATCACGGTTTGCCTTCTTGATTTGCTTTGATGAATTCTTTGTGGAAGTGTTTGATCTGGATCGCTGCTCGTGGTATGGTTTTTGGTGGTGTAGGTGAGCGGCTACACGAGCCTGGACGTCACGGTGAGCTTCCCGTCCCTCCTGGCGCTGCGAAGCTTCTTCTCCTCTGTCCCGTGGCCGCGCACCGGGCCGGAGCTCGACGAGCAATTCGTCATGAGCAGCAACCACGCCGCCCGCATCCTGCTCCGCCGGGTGGCCGAGGAGGAGCTCGCGGGCGAGGTGATGCACCAGGACAGCTTCTGGCTCGTCAAGCCCTGCCTCTACGACTTCTCCGCGTCGTTGCACCAGGCGTCGCCACAGGATGCGTTGACCCCATCACCGCCTGCCACTGCAAGGGCCAAGGCGCCAGCGGCCAGCTCCTGCCTCCTCGACACCTTGAAGTGCGACGGTGACGGGTGGGGCGTGCGGCGCCGTGTCAGGTACATTGGTCGCCACCACGATGCTTCCAAGGAGGCCAGCGCTGCCAGCCTCGATGGCTACGACACAGAGATCAGCGTCCAGGAGGAGCAGCAGCGGCGGCGACTGCGACAGCGGCGGGCGCAGGAAGACAACAAGAGCACTAGCAACGGCAAGAGTAAGCGGGAGGAGGCAGAGAGCAGCAAGGACAAGATCAGAGACGCGAGGAAGATGAAAGCCAAGACGTACAAGAGTCCCAAGAAGGCGGAGAAGAGGCGCGTCGTGGAGGCTAAAGACGGCGACCCTCGGCTCGGCAAGGACCGGTGGTCGGCCGAGCGGTACGCGGCGGCGGAGAGGAGCCTGGTCGACATCATGCGCTCCCGTGGCGCCCGCTACGGCGCGCCGGTGATGCGGCAGGCCCTGCGGGACGAAGCCCGCAAGCACATCGGCGACACCGGCCTCCTTGACCACCTGCTCAAGCACATGGCCGGCAGGGTGCCGCAAGGCAGCGCTGACAGGTTCCGTCGCCGGCACAACGCGGATGGCGCCATGGAGTACTGGCTGGAGCCGGCGGAGCTTGCCGAAGTACGGCGGCAGGCTGGCGTGTCTGATCCATACTGGGTGCCGCCGCCAGGGTGGAAACCGGGCGATGACGTGTCCTCAGTCGCCGGTGACCTCCTGGTCAAGAAGAAGGTGGAACAGCTAGCTGAGGAGGTCGATGGTGTAAAAAGGTCTCCTTCCTGACTCTCATTCGCAGCTTCTACATCTTCCATGGGTGAATACTAACATTTTTGTTAGCCGTACGACTTCTGTGCTAATTTTGGCTTGTACTGATGGTGTGAAGGCACATTGAGCAGCTCAGTTCTAATTTTGTGCAACTGGGCAATGAAACAAAATCTGAGGCAGAGCGATCTTACAGCTATAGGAAGGTATCGCCCATCGATCCTGTTGCTTATTTCCCTTCGACCCATTTTTCCTTGTATTTTACTATTGTTAAGAAATTAGATGTTTTTTCTTTGCCCGTTGTGATTTAAAATGGAACAAGATAGTAATAGGATATCCACGCTTGAGTTGCTTTGACCTGCCAAAGCCCGTTATTTCGTTTTTGTGAATTTCCATATGGGTATTATCAGTAGTTTTGGCAAGCTGGAAATGAAGATGGCTGCTTGTCTTTTTAAATCTCTGAAAGTGAAAATTGTGAAGTGAAGGACATATATGCAACTAGCTAAAATGTCTCAGCTTTACTTACATTGACAAAAGCATACTGTTTTCACATGCCTCTCTTTGAAATTGGTAATGCAGTTATGCTACTAGTTATTTATCCTAAATCCTCACCTTCGATATTGTGGAATCAGGTGAAAATAAAATGTAGAGGACTGTATGTAATTTAATTCTATTGTTCTGTTCTGCTCTGCTTTTCATTATTGTAGAAATCATGTCGTTAGCATTTGTTTTCAGGAGAAGTATCAGAAGTTGGTGAAGGCAAATGAAAAGCTTGAGAAGCAGGTGCTATCTATGAAGGTAACTAAACGACACTTTCATCCTACTCTGACGATTCATCTCAAACTATGAAAAAGCCATGGTACCTAGTTTAGCATAAAATGATCCACATTTCTGATCCTGTTTCATTATGTTCCTGCACTTTTATTAAGGTAAAATATGTATGATTTTCCTTGTTTAAATTGCAGGACATGTATGAGCATCTGGTTCAGAAAAAGGGTATGCTGAAGAAAGAGGTGCTGTCCTTGAAGGTATACCCCTGTAGATACACCTGAAAATTTCCACTAATGATCTGCAATTCACCACACATTATGATTTTCAAGCAAACTAAGCACTTATATTCCTTGGGATTATTTTAGTTTGGTCCAACCTTTTTCTGATTGTTCTGTTGTATAGCTAGCTATGTGCATGTCTTAAGATACAAATCTTGATCATTTACTGATACCCCTTTTCAGGACAAATACAAGCTTGTAGTAGAGAGGAATGATAAACTGGAGGAACAGATGACAAGTCTCTCCAGCTCCTTCCTTTCTTTGAAGGTTAGTTGGTACTTTTCATGGAATCTGAAGCATATGCCTTTTTCCAAATTACTACCTGACACCACTGATTGTATAGGAACAAATGCTTCTGACAAACAATGGAGATAACTTAAACATGGAGAGGGAGAGGGTGGAAATGACTGTGGGTAAGCAAGAAGCTGTTGTTCCCGGCAAGCCACTGTATGTTCACGGTGGTGACCAGATCAGCCAGCAAGCAGATGCCACCGTCGTCCAAGTCGGCGAGAAGAGGGCGGCGAGGAAGAGCAGCTTTCGCATCTGCAAGCCACAGGGCACGTTCCTGTGGCCACACATGGCGTCTGGCACGAGCATGGCCATCAGTGGGGGAGGCAGCAGCTGCTGCCCCCTAGCCGCCGGGGCGGAGCAGCTCCCTCGCAGTAGCAGCTGCCCCAGCATCAGGCCGGGCGGTCTCCCGCCGTCGTCGCGAGCCCCAGCAGAGGTGGTGGTCGCGTCGCCGCTGGACGAGCACGCGGTGTTCCGGGGAGGCTTCAACACGCCGCCCTCGGCGTCGTCCACCAACGCCGCCGCCAAGTTGCCTCCCCTGCCCAGCCCGACGTCCCCTCTCCAGACACGGGCCCTGTTCGCCGCCGGCTTCACCGTCCCGGCGTTGAACAACTTCTCCGGCGTCGCCTTACGCCACGTGGTAAGTTCAACATCTACGTGTACACTTGATTTCTCTTCGTCACCTCGCTAAATTGTCTCATTAGAATTCTTCCAAGAACTCGAATTTCCTGAGCAGTCCGATGTAAGATGGACGGCTTGGATGCATCAACCAGTTGCCAACAAGCCAACAAAGAGCACAGTTTCTTTGCCCCCTTCTGTTTCTTCAACCTATGACATGCTCACACTGATCATCTCATATTCATACAAACTTACTTGCTGCTTCCATGGCTGGTTGTTCGTCCGTCTATGCAGGACTCGTCGTCGCCGTCGTCCGCGCCTTGCGGTGCTAGAGAGAAGATGACCCTGTTCGACGGAGACGGCCGGGGGATCAACACCGTGGGCACCGAGCTGGCCCTGGCCACCCCATCCTACTGCTGATCAAGTTTCCTCCCCTCCCTGTCTGCTTCGCCTCCCGCACCATAATTAATCACGGAACCAAAATGCTTTCTGCTAGCTAAGGTAGAGAAAGGATAACATAAAAAGATAACAAAAAAGATAGAAGAAAAAGAAGGAACTCACAAGATCTTCCTTGCTTACATACTCACGGTTACTTTTAGAACTTTGGTAGCTGTTTCAGGTTGATTGGTCAGTTCTAGTCTTGAGTCCAAGTCTGTACTGATCGACGCAAGCCTGACAAAGTTTTGGTAGGCTGGTTTCTCTCTCCGGTTGTATGTTCGTGTGACACATTCGAAGTGGAATGTGTCCAGTTTTCTGACGGGCTCGGTGCGCTATTTTGTCCTGGATGACATTCATTATTAATATTTGGTATAATTATAAGCCTGGTTATTTTTTACTGTAACTCTGCATGCTTGGAGTGGCTCTTGAGCACTAGCTACAACTGAAGTTTTCCTTCAAAACGTGCAGAAAATAACTCTGAATCTGATTGGGAACTGAACTGCATGCTTAACGAGTCGAGGCATGCAGATGCAGCTTCATCCCAATGCTTAGGCTCCGTTTAATTGTGGATGCATCTAAATGATCATTTATTTTTTTTGCTAGCATGATTTTTAAACTGCTAAATAATATATTTTTTTAAATATGTATATATATAAGTTTACAAACCTTCAATTGCTAATATTTAATTAATTATATGTTAATCATCCATCTCATTTCACCTATAAAAAATCATATATAATTTCCACTGAATAACAGTGAGTTATGGCTGGCGAAAGAAAAACTCCTCTTTCCACTAACTGACCATAGCCATCTCACTTTGACCATATTTTTTTAGTAAATTTTATAAAATTGTAATTATTTGTAATTTTAGCTATGTATTTCTAAAAACTAAATAACAACTAATAATTTTATCAATAAACTATAGCTTTATACCCTATACCTATGTATATATAACATTTGGGCTCAATCAGCAACATCTTAAGTATTGCATATTATATTATGATGAATGAAAGTTATAGGATTATATTTATGATGCTAACATAAGTATTTATAATTCTTTTAAAAAACAAGAGGTTAAAGTTTAAATTTAGAATATGGCCAGTGTCAATTATTCAAGAACAAATATAATATAAAATAAATAAAAATATTTACAATAGTGTGGTTTGGGCTCCTCTTGGTCGTTCCCTCTCGTAGGATCAATCGCCAGTTTACTCTACTTAGATTCTAGATTATTTATTTATATATCTTTAAAAAATATTTTTAAAAATATATTTTGTTTGAAAAATTTGCAAATTATGTCTCCAACGTTCTTTGGAAGGTTTTTTTTTCTCCAAGAGAGAATTAAATCTGATGTATCAAACGTATGTTAGCCCTCATTAACGACGGGCTTGCGCAAGGTTAGGAGATTTGCAGACATCCTCCTTACGGCCCTAATTGAGGTTGATTTATTAGGTAAAAGAGAGCCACCAGCAAAATGCCATGATAGGGTGAGCGAGAGAGGAGGGGCCTTGTCATTTTTATAGGTGTCTCTCTCAGCTTAGTCGTTTTTTCGCCTCTTGGAGGTTACCCTCAAAATTGCAATTCTGCTTAGGAGGGGAGGGGGCATGGCAATTTTATAATTGGCCTCTTTGTCATCTCTTGTTATGATGTTTTTTTCCTACCGTACAAATGTTGAGAAGAAAAAAATTAAATAAATATATTTTCATTTAGAGATTAAATTGTCTAAAAAATTTAGAAATACATAGAAAAGATAATTGGGATGCTTGAATTATATAAGAAATTAGCGTGAATACTAAATCATTGCACCATTAATTAGAGGGCTAGTCAATTAATAGGTTCACATGTGAATATTATCCTAATACTAAAAATCATTGCACCATTAATTAGAGGGCTAGTCACATGTGAATATTATTTAGATAATAATAACAAAAATATTACACAGTTACCAAGAGGTTTATACGTTACTATAAAATATTGATGGAATATAAATATTGCAACGGGTAATACAGTACATATGCCAATTTAAAACATGTGGAGATCATTATTTATCATTACTTGTAGTCACTCGTTGTTAGAGGAGCCGACTCTTCGCTTGTACTCCACTTTAACCTCTGTTCAATTGTTTCAAATTGTATGATTTGTGCAGAGTTATATGTTGATTTATTCATGTCTTGAATTCATACTTTCTTAGTAGTTCTTACGAGAAAAAGTGCATACATAGCTTTGTAGTCAAGATGATAACAAAATTGAAGTAAATTAGAGAGATTTATATCAAACTTACAACGAAATCATCATCAAGAATGTTTAGACAAAGAAAGTACCATCTACAAATATTGAAGTAAATTTGAACTCACTACCAAGCAATGATCACCGCAAGCGTACTTAGGATGCTTCCTACCATAGAGCTAGTACAAGAGGTTGTAGCCTCTAGTCTGACCATTTGACTACTCTTCTTTCCTCCTTATATACTGTTTGTTTGATTCTGAGGGAAAAAATCAATGGCCCTTAGAAAACCAATGGTTGGGGTCAAATACTGGATTTTCTATATCAATTCACTGAATGAAGCTATACATACTTTCATGGATCTACAAAACAAAATATTAGTTTGAAGAAAATATTGTCATAAGGAACGATTGAAAAAATAAGAGTATACAATGCATACCTCATGAGAATAGTTTTGGCATTAGAAGAATCTCCTTTATAAGTGTTAGGCTTCCGAGATGTCGTAAGCTGGCATCGATCACCATATATGAAAACAGACAGTCACACCAAAGTGAAATTAGCCGAGCCAAAAGATAACTTCTCCAGTCCAGATCCTCATTGAAAGCATGTTTAGTATCCATTGTTCTTTGATGCTATGAGTCATAGAGGAGATGGGTAGTGTAGGATTTGTAAGGGTATTAGTGGGTGGAAACCTTGAGGTTCATCATGCATACGAAGGTCTTATACAGCGTGAGTTGTGTTAGATATGGAAGACATGACTAAAAGCGTTAAAAACGACGTATCATTTATGCACAGGAAGTAGCCTGCATATAAAATCCTTTGAAAGCGATGTGACATTAAGGCGTCAAAAGTAGACTATTAGATTGTGTTGAAAGCGATGTGATGGTCATGCACCGAAAGTAGGCTATCGGGTTATGTTGAAAGCGACTTACATCACTCAGCATTGATTGTGAATTGGTGATTATGCGCATAGTAAGGAGTGAAGGTACCAAAAGTTGGTTGTCGTATACTGATGACAACCCGCTAGGGTTAGTCCCGATCTTTCGATGAGAAGTGGAGAATAACTCAATTAGGGGATGGAGGCGACGTTCACGGCCCGACTACAACCGTCCAAGGACAATGCACTTTAGTAACCGATACACCGTCTCCGATAGTCAACGCGAAATTGTGGTGCGCGACAACCCAGCCACTAGGGCATAAGTCCTGCAAGCAATCGAAGAAGAAACAAGAACAAGTAAAACAAGCACTGAATTTACTAGATATTGAGATGAAAGATTCACTCTGAATTCACAATACGGTGGGGTTTCGGACACAAACAGATGGGTGGTCTAGCCGACACGCATACTGTATGCAAGTAGCAAGACGCTAACTCTAATCAACAAAACCCACTGTTCTTGGCAGCGGTTGAAGGTTTAAGAAGAGGGAAAGACGACCACAGGGTGCTGGGGTCATGCTCAACCATAGGACGCACCCCTAATGGGCCCAATTTGATACACGGCCCATTAGGCCTAAAAGAGGTGATGCAGCACCGTGGACAGAAAAATACTTGGTAGAAAAATGACAATTGCAGCCACTCCAAAACAGATATTGACATGAGGCCAGATTCATTTGAAAGTAGACTTGATAACCTTTCCATTAAGTACTTACAAGCCCAAATCGGAGTTCGCATGAAGTCGTGGCGACCGTCAGAATTTGACACTATCCTGCAGTCCGAATCCACCCCGCCCTAATCCTCTCCCCGTTGGATCCTCTACATCATTCCTAAGTAAAACAAGAGTGCACGCGTCTCCAAGGTATAAAGAGGAGAAACATAAACTCAAGAACGAACTCATCTGATAGTTGAGTTGACGTACACGAGTGCGAATAATTAGACCATGAGTGGATGTATCGATAGTGTTGATGTCCTCATCATATACTACCGGCAGTTATACGCGCACCAAAAAGTGTGAAAGTGGCGTAGTATTAATGCATAGTAAATGATGTAATTACGTAGAGTCAAAATAGTGAATACAAAGTAGGATAATCAAAGATGGTTGAGCAATATAAACTAGAATATCGTGGACTGAATGAAAATACATACCGTGCGAAAAACACAAAAACCTTGTGTCAACGTCCCCGCTTCCTATGTTGACATCCCTGCTCGTTGTGTCGATGTTTCTACTACGAAGGAAGCAAGGTACAATATAGCAAAAACTGTAAAGAATATACTTTATTAATAGTAGTGTCACACGACAAGAAAGAAGTAATATATTTGAGCGATGGATAGCCAAAATTACATGTGGGTTGCATTCCTACATGACTCCGGCTGTAGCTACTGCTACGGTAGGAACCGCATTAGCCGCATGATAGGTGAGAACACGGAGGACAATGTGGATCGTGTTGCGCATCCTGCTGAATGTAATCCTTTGCTCGTTCTACATCAACACATATCCCAACCTTTAACCATTAGCAGATAATCTCAAGCTCACCGTCAATCTTTTGTGCAACATTAACCTATTTAAAATGGCATGTCATATGTAAGAGACATAGCATATTTAACTAAGATATGAGAGATTGATTGACTCATAGTGTGGAAGAAATCGTGGTCATGGTGTTTAGGGTACACATCTTGCACACCGGCTACATGTGATTACGAAGCAGTAGTGAACGTCACGCGCGTACAGGTGCAAGGCTAGTACGAAATGAGAGGTACGCTAGGTACGATGCCACTGTGTACGGGCACTGCTCCTCTATGACTTCCTCAGTCGTCAGCATCTAGTTGTCGATATACATCTGCAGACAAGGAGCCCACAAAGTGTGGGCTACCTATCTCAATTGATTATACTTATTTATAAAGACAATGTTAGGATATGTATGAACTTGATAATCATACGTTTGACTTTGTATCAATACTTACCAGTGAGTGTCTGTTAGCATAGTCAGCACTACTAGTAGATGGCACAACTGACGCAAACCAAACTATCAGAACATGCGCTAGGGTTGGTGTGACTCAACAAAGACGTCAAACACCATTGGTTGGGTTGTCAACCAGTAGACCTAGTCATGTATACATAGAATCGAAAGTCTTAGTGGTGCATGAGGTTGTAGTGTTGTACGGCTCCCAAACAATGTCATTTGGCTACAGCTGATCAATCTTTAACATGAAGTCCGAGTAGTACCTCATTACCTTCATGTGGGCCCATTGTCACTGTAGAGCACGATAAGAAGTGCCAGTAGTACGAACATTAAATTAACACATTGCATAACTAACGACGGCAACACAGTGTCCCTATAATGGAAAAGTCCTCGAACAACATCTATGTGTGCATGTTGTTGTCATAGGCGCTGTGGTCTACCACTGGTCGGTCGATTGCCAATTGCTTAGCTACCCAAAGCTATAGAAGTAGTGGACAGCTTGTGATCAATAAACCTAGGTCGATTTTTGTACAAGCATCATAAAGACCCTAGTAAGTTGCTGCAAGGACAATGGATTCCTAACTCCACTGAGGTATGCAACTATCCTCAACACCGACGATGGTGTGAATGTAGTGGATAAGCACCTTGTTGACAGCATAACCCATCGTGCTAGTGAACATCATATAGCCAAAGAGCCACAGTAGGTATGTCTTGAAGCTCCATCGTACCGAGTAGTCATTAGCCTAAGGATGGAACTAATCAACCTTCATAGGGAGATGGTTATTTCTATAAGTAATTAATTAGGTTTAAGTACATATATAACATCATAGAAACTACTTTACTTACAATAAATTTAAATAGCCATTCTTAGGTGGGGCCGCCCATGGTGTAGCGAGGGAGTGTATCCAAAGTAGCAAGATAAAGCATGTGCTAAACATGAGCGAAATTCTCCTAGATGTCATCACGCCATCCCTAAAGTCCATTAACTAGACCTATTGCATCCCTTGCGAGGGGAAGACTGGCGTAAGAGCCATCACCTCGTATGGCAGGTGGAACGTGTGCATCTCTAGTCTCCAATATCTAGAAGTGTTATGAGAAGAGACCGGTCTACGAATCACCACTTTGTCGAGTCCTTCTGTGCTACAGCCTCAACTAGCCTGCAAAACAGAAGGAGGCTAGCCTCATGTAACGTAAAAAAGGAAATATATGGATTATCGGTTACCATTACGACAAACAACATGGATATATATTACTTAGCACGAAAGTGAGGATTCACATGCAGTAGGTGTCATGAAGGATATGAATGGAGGGTGGTTAGCATGGCGTTCTCGATTGCTAAGATGTAGAAGCGATGTGACTAATCGAGGCCACGGTTTAGTAGCTCTGATGTCTGATACGTCATACCTACATTAAAAAATAAAGTTAGCAAGATTATCAAAAAATAAAAAACATAATATATAGATCATAGAACTAGCGATATTTTTTATTAGAGAAAACGAACAACAATTACTACTACTACAAGGCCAAAAATACACAACATTATGATACATATAGTTCATATAACATAGAAGAAAATGTTCACGACTCTCTTAACTAGGTTAACATAAGTTATACATCAATTATTAAAATAATATATAGACTTACACTACACGACTGAACCACCAGGTATATGAGAACGCCTAGACCGGGTTGGCCTTAAAGTGGTACATTTTCTCGTGGGGTCTTTCATTAGCCCTTGAACCTAATGGAGAAACTTTCACTTCACTTTAAATCTCCACATCTTTTTGGACACTTCTTTTAAGTATGTCCTCCTTGTTGCACTTGCTATAGCATTTTAACTTTTCACCTGCTTCGGACTCGTTCATATTGTTGTGAATCTGTCTAGTCTTATGGCGACCTATCTTATCACTTATTTTAGTTAGGTCCAGAATGTAAAAAAACCCGAGGTTGTTGAGCTATGAAAGATCCTGTAAAACCAAAGCCAAATACTTCGTCACTCCAAGTATGCAAGATAACTTCCAAATACTTATATAGCTGTTGGCTTTCTAGACTGTTCATTTGTTTGTTTTATTATCAACTCGTCCAATCTACTCTAAAACTCATTGAATTTTTTCACACAAATCCTCTTGAAAAGATCTATAAGATGTTTGTTCTTGAATTGCTTATAAAAATTAGTACCCATGTGACGCATGCACCATCTGCTACGAACATCTTGTCACTCTTGTGCATACCCCTTCTCTAAGTTACCATACTCAAATACTCAATTGCCTACAAAAAACTGACGTGACGATCGTGTGTAAGACATACATCTAGTCTCATATGGATAACTACATCCTTCACCCGCTTTAGAAAACATTACTAACTTTCAGTGTTCTCACTATCAATAAAAGCGAAAGCCACGGGTAACACCTAATTATTTCCATTAACTTCAATTGCTGTTAATATCTACCCTTCGTACCTTTCAATTAGGAATGTCCCGTCGATATAGAGTATGTGATGACAATGCACAAATACACTTAATGCAAAGAAAGCCCGTTGAAACATACACTGCTGAGAATGGTCAAGTAATGGGAGTGATTTGAGATCGTAGTAGTTCCCTAGATTACTCTAAAGAATGCCAGTTAGAAGACGAGATAAGTTATCATATGTAGATTTGAATGTACCAAACCTTATCTCCATAATCTTCTATTTTACCCTCTATACCTTCACATATGTAATTATGTACTTGATTTTGTCTACAATGTGCATGATAATTAACTTTGGTTCGTATCCCAAGTTGTGTACAATATCGGAGTATATCTCTATTATAACAAATACAGTTGTCATATTTCTATGTTATTTCTCGACATTTTGTAAGTAACAATTATTCTCGGTGACGATTAATACCTTCTAGTAATCCTTCTATATTCTTGAATGCATGTATCCTCTATAAACACTCATAACTTGAGTTCACGTACTTTACTTTATATACCAATTTAGTTGACTTCATGATCTAGAACTCTGTTCAAAATGATATCGTCCAGTGCTTAACTGTCTCTATCAAATCCTCTTTATATGCATACTTAGCGCCATGAATAACCTCGTTCTCCTCTTACTCCCATGACATATGATGTCCCTAAGAGATAACAAATTTAGAGAAATTCTCGTTAGACCATTATGATAGATTTACATTACCATCCTCATCTTTCTACGATTCATCGTTCTCTGCATGCTCATTATCAGAATCTACTATATTCATTATCTCAATGATGGTGTTGTTTCTATCCTCCTTATCTGCCAATCCTCTAGGCTCATGTCTCCTTCTCATCGTCCTTCTCCTACTTCTTATTCTTCTCTTTCGTGCTCTAACTTATTTTTCTTCGCTATTTTAGTATCACCTCCCATTATACTTGGACTCTCTTTGTCTTACGCGACCATTGAAACAATGGTATTTTTCTCGTAGACTGATACAAAAATACTAGGTGATCAACCACGTTGCAATGCATTCTTTATGTATTATTTCCAAGTAGTAGCGGAATCAACAAGCATCAATTATAAAAAAAACTTTCGATTGCCCTGCTCACTATAATATATATGGTTATTATGTTGAAATAGGGGTGGATTCAAAAGCCTTGTATCAACCAATTGTGTACTATTGAAAAACTTATCTCGACTGGATTTTTAATGAACTTAAGAATTGAGCCAAGCTGTGATAGATCTAGACCATACTAACATTCCCTCGACTCTGACATAACCATAATACCATTTTATTTGACATATTTATTTTTTTAAAAATAAAGTTTAACTAAGTTAAAAATTAATCGTCATACCTGTACATTCGATATTTTCACACCGATATTTTTTCAAATAGTACTAACGATTATATATGTATTTAGAAACAAAACTAATAAACCAAAAAAAAAACTATTTATGAATCTAAAAAAATAGTATATATATTTCATTTTATTAATAATAATGTATAAATCCATAAGCCAGAAGTTGTCTTACCTTTGTATATTTTTTATTAAAAATATCATAGATTTATAAATTTTTAAATAAATTTTTTATTAATATTTAATATATAATCGTTAGCTTCCGACCATTGTCATTGTCACGCCGCATCTATTCAATCCAATTTGGCCAGAAAACGGAAAAAAAATAACCAGGCAACAGTTTCGTGGCTGCCAAGTTTTTCGTGGTCAGTTTTGGCCAGATCACGTGAGTGCCAAAGTTTCTTCTCGGAGCGTTCACTCTTAACACGCAAAGCGTTCGCAAATCGCAATCAATCCAACACTTTGCCCTTGTGTTTAATTTCGGATCGGACGGCAGCTGATCCACCCAAACGCAGATCAACGGCAGCAGAGAGCTTCCTTGCACGCTACGTAGATTCGAACGGCCCAACACCCACAAGTAGTCTAGTACTACCCGTTGAAGGAATGAAATGAAACAAGCCTGAATCATCAAATCCCCGAAAGGCCCGAGGAGCGGAAAATGCCGGAAACTTGGACTCCTCAAACCCCCCTGTGGCTGGCATATCAGGGAGTCCCGAGTGAAAAATGGTGAGTTGGTGAAGAAGGTTGCTACAAGCTTCAGTTTGAATGTTCCGCAACGAGAGGTGCAGAACAAGGACCCAAATGTGGGTTCTGCAGGCTGTGATGAGCCGCTGGCTGATGCGGGGTGATGACAATGGTGGTGGAATGCACGCCTGATCCTGTTGCGGCGCAAGGGGCCAGGGTTGCAACGCTTATGCCAAAGAGGGAGGTTGCACCAGAGGATCCAGAGAGGGCCAGGAGCTGCGTGGAGGCCTGCGATGCGAGAGCAGACGCACCAGCGGTGGTGTACGTGTCGAACATGTCTGCCGCGCCGTACCAAATGCTGCCATTCACCAAGGGGCCAATGAGTCTGAGGAGTGTTTTATGGCGTTCGCAAGGGCCTTCCGTGGGGTCCTTCGTGCAGGGCAGAAGGTGTTTGTGCTGTCGCCACTGTATGATCCGATGAAAGGGGAAGCAATGCAGAAGCACGTGCAGGAAGTGGAGCTGCAATACTTGTATCAGATGCTTGGGCAGGGCCTGAGGCCAGTTTCTAGCGTGGTTGCAATCCAGGGACTTTGGTGGTCATCAATTGTCATCCACCAAAAATTGCTGGCCTTTCTCATAAGTATGATGTTCCAGGTGTCTCCAATACTTAAAGTTGCAATTGAGGCCTCCAACCCTGCAGATTTAGGAGCCCTTGTTAAAGGCCTTAAACTCCTTAACCGGGCAGATCCATTTGTTGAGTACACTGTCTCACAGAGAGGTGAGCGTGTTTCTGCTGCAGCTGGGGAGGTACACTTGGAGAGGTGCAAAAAGGATTTGAGATTTGCAAAGGTCAAATTGGTGGTCTCAGACCCCCTGGTGTCCTTTAAAGAGACAATTGAAGGTGAAGGCCTTGCCCTGATGGAGAGATTGAAGGCTCCACGAGAATTTGTTGAGAGAGCTACTCCAAATGGGAGATGCACTGTGAGAGTTCAGGTCTTCAGACTTCCCAATGCGCTCATTAAGGTTCTTGAAGAAAGTGAACAATTGCTTGGTCAAATAATTGAGGAGAAAGCAGCAAAGACGAATGGCGTGTTGGATCCACAGCTTTCTCAGGATGATGGCGATTCCTCTGCGACACTTAGGCAACGCCTGATCAGTGCCATAGACAGTGAGTTGGAAGCATTTTCTGAGCAGGTGGATAAAGAAAAACTTGAGAGGTATAGAAATACATGGCTTGGATACCTCCGAAGAATCTGGTCACTTGGCCCTTGGCAGGTTGGTCCAAACCTCCTTACCTTGCCTGATATGAAATCAAGTGACAGTGTGATAACTACTCAAGATGGAAGACAAGGCATTCTTGTGCGTGGTAGATCTCATGTCTCTGAGAGATTAGGGTTTGTGTGTAGATCTGATGCTGAACCTAACAATGGTCCTGATGACAGTGAACCATCAGCAGATACTCCTGAATCATTACATCTAGAATCTGTGGCACTGGGGAACTGCATAGTGTCAGGATTTCAATTTGCAACAGATGTACGGCCACTATGTGATGAACCCATGTGGGGTCTAGTATTTGTTGTTGAGCCTTACATTTTTGCTGACCAATCCGATGTTGCAAATCACTCTGAACAGTACAACATCTTCAGTGGTCAAGTCATTACCGCTGTAAAGGAAGCATGTCGAGAAGCTGTTGTTCAAAACAAACCAAGACTAGTTGAAGCTATGTACTTCTGTGAATTGACCACACCAATTGAACAGTTAGGTGCCACTTATGCAGTTCTTAGTAGGAAGCGAGCACGGGTTCAGAAAGAGGAGATGCAAGACGGAACTTCTTTATTTACCGTGCACGCATACTTACCAGTTGCTGAGAGCGTTGGATTTTCTAATGAGCTTAGGAGTGTAACAGCTGGTGCAGCTAGTGCTCTGCTAGTTCATAGCCACTGGGAAGCTATTCCTGGGGACCCTTTCTTTATCCCAAAAACGCAAGAGGAGATTGAAGAATTTGGAGATGGTTCCAGCATTGGGCCAAACTTAGCTAAGAAGTTTATGAATTCTGTCAGGCGAAGGAAGGGCCTTCATGTTGAAGAAAAGGCTGTTGAGCATGGCACAAAGCAGAGGACACTTGCTAAGGTGTAGTTATTTTGTTTGTTTCAAATTTTGTCCTGATAAACCGAATTATAATCAAATACAGAATTTAATGTGACCACATGGTTTTGTTATGCTGATCTTTTTAAAATTGTGCATTGTCTTTTTTAGCCATGCATGCCATTTCTTTCGTAAAGAAGGATTATCAATGAGCTGTGTTTTGCTGCTCTTACTTATTAGAGTACTGCGTTACTGCAAGATATGTCGTATGCTTCTGTTTTATAGAATATCTTGTAGATCAGATTAGAAAGATTGACGATATACTACTTGGTCCTTGTACGAAGGAATAGTTTAGGTCAGTTTTTCCCCCCTCAAAGCAAACTATGTAAGCTTTAGTTACTGTGCTACCATTCCAAATGTTGACCCATTTCCTCAAAAAATTCATGCTTAGGTTTCTTTGATTTGTACTCCAACTTTTATATAGTTTATCTAGTGCTGAATATTTTGACTAGCTAATAAAAAAATCAGAATATTAAATTACATGTATCATCTTTCCTTATCAGTGGTGCAATACCTTTTGAGCTTATCGCCCTGCAAATTTAGGATCTCAATTGCTCATGCTCGTGCTTTTAAAGTTGTTACAGCCTTCTATAAAAAGAAGTGGTTATAGCCTCCAAACAATTTCCACTTGTTTTTACCATCTAAAGAATGATGATTTTGGGGCCCTGTGGCAAAGAGTGGAGACTGTTCTCGTGCACTTAAAGATGTGTCTGGGAAATCCATGAATGCTATTCATGTCATAATTAAACTAATTTCATTTGTTGATAGCTCAGATGTTCAGTACTTGAAAATCTGCTCTGATTAAAGAAACTTTTTGTCACTATGCTACCTTTCGTAAGTTTTGTGCATTTCTTTTCGCGCTTCATACACAAAGTTGTCGTTCAAACCATTCTTCTGTCTCTGGTTCTGATGGAAACTGCGTGGAAGATAGTTCTATACTGCTGCATTGGCCAGGGTGTTTCCTGCTTGAATGAATTTTGATGCCGTTGTGTGCCATGCGAGCATCGTCATCACAACTACTGTCAGTCAGTCGCCCACTGGGACAATATTCTGCAGCACTGAAATGGTCGAGCTGTTAAGCATCATATGAGAAAGTGGTATGGTATCGGTATACCAAGTCTGCTGATCGAAAGTACTGATACGCTATGCACTTATCGTCCTGCTAAGATCTGTTATTTTCGGTTTTTGTATCTTTATGTAAAGAAACAAAGAGAAGAAACCAGTTTAATAAGGGAAAGCAGATCCGAATGTATAGCCAGCATCTTCTCGATTTTTTTTTTCAAACTGTGTGGCTTACATTTCAAAATAAAATGGTCCGTTTCCACTCTTGTGCGCACATCAACATTCCACGCTTTGAGCTTGCGCGCTGTGCAGCTCTGCACCGAGGAGAGAGTTTAACGTGTAACAGTTGGTGCACAACACAACACAAAAGACAGAGCAGAGTGGGGTGTGCGTGGAACGATCGTGACGGATGGCTGCGGAACTGCAGCACACGATTCCGATGCGACGAAAATGAGGCGGAAAAAAAGGAAACTTTGGTAAATAATTCAGAAAAAAAATGAGAAAAAAAATAAATTTGAGAGAAAAACGAAGGAAGATGAAAACATGTGGGATTAATTTGGAAGACCAGATTTTATCCTTTCAACACCCTTACCTACCCACCAATAAATACTAATTTTATATTAATTAGAGGTATGTTAGTCTAGGAATTTATTATTTCTAGGACGGAGGGAGTACTTCACAGAAGCTTCTACCTGCCTACTGCTAATGGAAATCCAAATAGGAATACTGTTAGACGACAAACCACTGTATATATACATAGACCCGACCCCCTCATATACATTCAGAGATTAGTTACTGTACACTTTCTACATGATATTAAAGCGAGTCTAGACATTCCGGCGCGCTAGCTTCTTCCTCCGGCGAGCCGACCCTTTCCTCCTCGTCGCCGACTCTCTTCCCGGTACTCCCCTCGCTCTCTCGTCTCTATTTCTTCTTCTCCCCGTCTCTCCTGCAGTCACCTTTTCTCCGCCCCACCTCCGCGCGACCAGGCGACGGTCTCGATCCGCCTCCTCGTCCCTCCTCGCACCCGTCTCCGCTCTTCCTCTTGTTTCATGCATCTCTCCTTTTCTAACGGCGGCGCACCTCCGCGCTCGTCGTCTTCATCGGCTGGAAACCTCTCTCAGTTCTTGCCCTTTCCGACACACTCAACAGCTCTCGGACGCGAACCTTCTCCCCTCACGTCCGAGCCAGTCCAACGTGTCCACGTGTCCACGGACATGAATCCCTGCCTCCCGGACGTGAACATTTTCTCTTCGCGTCCGGTCATTCCCTGCCTTTTTCGCGTCCGCCCCACTCCTTGGCCTCCACGAGTCCACGGACGTGAATCCTCGCACGTCCGTGACCCAACCACTCTCTGACCCATCCACTCTATCCTCACCTACTCCGCTACCTACTCCCCATCGGCCAACCACTCCTCATTGGCTGGCCACTCCTCACCTACTCCGCTGCCTACTCTTCATCGGCTGGCCACTCCTCACCTACTCCGCTGCCTACTCCCTATCGGCCAACCACTCCTCATTGGCTGGCCACTCCTCACCTACTCCGCTGCCTACTTTCCATCGGCTTCTCACGTCCTTGATCGACCGATCCGTCCTCTCATCGGCTTCCCCCTCCCATCGGCTTCTCTCTCCCATCGGCTCTTTGCTCCCATTCTCCCGTCATGGCCACCGAGTCCGCCCTCAGCTCTGGCACTCTCCCAGTCGCCAAATCTGCTCCGGGGCACCACCTCGCCGATCTTCTCCCTTCCCTACGCTGTTGTCAACGTAAAATCTCACGTTCCTATCTCCCTTGACCTTAACGCCAATTATTTCAAGTGGGTTTTCTTCTTTAAATCCCTCTGTGGAAAATTCGGCCTCCGATCTCATATTGATGGCTCCGCTCCACCTCGCCCCGATGATCCGAGTGCTGCATGCGCAGCTGGCTGCTCGGCTCGGTCGACGACTCTGTCCTCGACCTCGCCATGGATGATACCGACCCCACCGCCCGGGACCTCTGGGTGGCCATCGAGCGGATCTTCCTGGCCAACAAGCAGCCTCGCGCTATCTTCCTCCTCAACGAGTTCCACTCCATGGTACAAGGCGACTCCTCTGTCTCCTCGTACTGTCAGCGCCTCAAAGTCAAGGCTGCTCTCCGGGACATCGGCCACCCTGTGGCCGACTCTCAACTCATCCTCGCCTTTCTGCGAGGCCTCAATCCCCGCTTCTCCAACACCGCCGATGACATTGCCAATGCCACAACTCTTCCATCGTTCGCCCGGGCTCATGACATGCTAGTTCTTAAATAACTCCGTCTGGCCAATGATGAGAAGACAGTGGCCCACACCGCTCTTCTTGCCGCAGCCGATAATGGCTGCCGAACTTCTTGCGCTGCCCCTTCCTCTCGCGGTCCTGGTGGCTATGGCTCCGGCCACAGCAACACAGCCCGCAACGGGAAAGGCAAGGGCAAAGGCAAAGGCAGGACCTGGCAGGGTCCAACGCCACCACGACCTACCTCAGTCCCTACCCACCCTATCGGTCCCACGGGTCCGTGGCTCTGCTACAACCCCTGGGCGCCCCAGCCCCAGCCACGCAGCCCCATCGGCTGGCAACCCGGAGTTCTCGGCGCCCATCCCAGGCTCACCTGGCATCGGCTCCCGTTCTGCCGCCTCAGCCGATGCTACCGACCCCAACCACCCAGTCGATTCCCTCCTGGAACCAGGCTGGCCTCGTCGCTGCTCTCAACCAGATGACGCTCCAACCACAGCACCCTTGGGTGCTGGACTCTGGGGCGTCTTCACACATGGCGTCATCGGCCGATATACTTCGCTCCTGTCACCCCTCTTCCTCCCCTTTTGTCACTATCGTCAATGGTCACTTTCTTCCTGTCCAATGCCGCGGTGACTCTTCTCTGTCTACATCCACCACTAACCTCCCCCTACGCAATGTTCTTATTGTCCCTTCTCTCATTCACAATCTTATATCTGTCCGTCAATTCACACGAGATAACCACTGCTCCATTGAATTTGACGCGTCTGGTTTCTCTGTGAAGGATATCCCAACCCGGCGACAGATCCTTCACTGCAATAGTGGCGGCGACCTCTACACCATTCCCGCTGCGCCGTCCACCCCACACGCCAGCGTCGTCCTCTCCACCAACCTTTGGCACCTTCGCCTCGGCCACCCCGGCCCCGACGCTGTCGCCACCCTCCGTCGCAGCGCCTTCATCCGATGTACTCACAACAGCTCCACAGTTTGCCACTCATGTCAACTTGGTAAACATGTGTGTCTGCCCTTTTCTAGTTCTCTCTCCTGTACCTCGCGTCCATTTGAACTTATACATTGTGATGTATGGACGTCCCCAGTTAAAAGTGTCTCCGGTAATCAGTATTATCTCGCTATACTTGACGATTACACACACTATTGCTAGACCTTCCCGCTCATCCACAAATCCGAGGTTGCCTCTCACCTCACTCACTTCGTCACGTACGTATCCACTCAGTTTAACCTCCCCATCAAGGCTTTACAAGCCGATAACGGTATGGAATTCGTCAGCCATACCGTTACAAACCTCCTCACCTCGTAGGGCATCCATCTTCGGCTCTCCTGCCCCTACACCTCTCCTCAGAACAGCAAAGCCGAGTGCCTCCTTCGCACCCTCAACAACATCAGTCGCACCATGCTACTTCACGCCCACCTACCCACCACTTATTGGGCCGAAGCTCTGGCTACTGCGACGTACCTTCTCAATCGGCGCCCATGCTCCTCCGTTCATAACAACATTCCCTATGCCCTTCTCTACCGCACGGCGCCCGACTACTCCCACCTTCGCGTTTTCGGGTGCCTCTGCTACCCAAATCTCACCGTCACAGCTTCCCACAAACTCACTCCCTGCTCCACCGCCTGTATTCTCCTCGGCTATTCCACCTCTCACAAGAGATACCGATGCCTCGACCTTTCCACCCGACGGGTCCTCGTCTCTCGTCACGTCATTTTTGACAAGACATGTTTTCCCTTCGGTCTCCTTCATCCAAGATTCTCCTCTAGTGATCTCGACTTCCTCCTCACCAACACCGTGCCGACTAGGTCTTCCCCACTGCCCTCTCCATCAGCCCCCTCATCAGCCGCTACTAAGGATTTACTCGTCACATCTCCCACCACTACTCGGTCCGATGTCCCCACCATCGGACCCCCATCGGACCCACCTTTATCGGCCGATACCGATCCTATTTATCCTTCAGCCGATACCGTTCCCTCTCCATCGGACACCCCACTTCCATCGGCTCCTCACTTTCCATCGGCTTCCCCCACCCTATCGGCTCCCCCTACCCTATCGGCTAATCCACCTCTATCGGACCGATTGGAATACTCGGCCCACCCGACCTCATCGGCTCAGGCCGATCTAATCTCTCCTTTTTCTCTTGTCTACAGTCACCGACTCGGAGCCGATGACATCCCCACCCGACCAGTTCTTCCCATTACTCCCGCACTCCCATCGGCTCCAGTTCCCTCCACCTCTCACATTGTCACCCGCTCCCAGACCGGGTCTCTTCGACCCAATCCGTGCTACGGTCTCTCCGCCGTCCACAGCTCTATCTCGCCCATCCCGGTGACTTCTCGCTCAGCCTTGGCCGACCCTTAGTGGCACGCGGCCATGGCTGACGAGTACAAGGCCCTAATGGACAACGAGACCTGACGCCTCGTTCCCCGACCTCCCGGCGCCAACATTGTGACCGACAACTGGATTTTCAAACACAAATTCCACGTCGATGGCTCCCTTGCCCGTCACAAGGCTCGCTGGGTAGTTCGGAATTTCTCCCAACGACCCGGTGTCGACTATGACGAGACCTTCAATCCCGTTGTCAAACCCGCCACCATCCGAGTCGTCCTCACCTTGGCTGCCTCTCGCTCCTGGCGATCCATCAACTAGACGTGAAGAACGCCTTTCTTCACGGCCACCTGACGGAAACAGTCTACTGCCAGCAGCCCCCAGGCTTCGTCGACCCTTCTCGGCCCGACGACGTCTGTCTCCTTCAACGCTCTCTCTACGGCCTCAAACAAGCCCCTCGTGCCTGGTACTAGCGCTTTGTTGCCTATCTTCGGCACATCGGTTTCGTGGCCTCTGCATCCGATAGTTCCCTGTTCACTTTCCATATCGGCTCCGCCACTGCCTATCTACTTCTCTATGTCGATGACATTGTCCTCACAGCGTCTTCGACATCTCTCCTCGACTAGATCATGGCCCGACTCCACTCTGAGTTCGTCATGACCGATCTTGGTCCTCTCCACCATTTCCTTGGCATCTCCGTAACCCGTTCCATCTACGGGCTCTTCCTTTCCCAACGCCAGTACGCCATCAACCTCTTCCAGCGTGCGGGCATGGCCGACTGTCACCCCACGGCCACCCCAGTCGACACTCGAGCCAAACTCTCCACCGCTGATGGCGCCCTCATTGCCGATCCCTCTCACTATCGGAGTCTTGCCGGGGCTCTCTAATACCTCACACTCACCCGACCCGACCTCACGTACGCTGTCCAGCAAGTGTGCCTCTTCATGCACGCTCCGCGCGAACCTCACCTCGCGTTGCTCAAGCGCATCCTACGCTACGTGAAGGGCACCCTCTCCAGCGGGCTGCATCTCAGCTCCAGCCCCATCGACTCCCTCACCGCGTACTCCGACGCGGACTGGGCAGGCTGCCCCGACTCTCGACGCTCTACGTCCAGCTACTACGTCTACCTCGGTGACACTCTCGTATCCTGGTCCACAAAACGCCAGACAACAGTGTCCCGCTCCAGCGCTAAAGCCGAGTACCGTGCCGTCGCCGAGTGTTGCTGGCGACTCCACGAGCTCTGTGCACCCCTCTCCACCGCGACCGTCGTCTACTGTGACAATGTCAGTGCCGTCTACATGACCGCCAACCCGGTCCATCACCGACGCACCAAGCACATCGAGATCGATATTCATTTTGTCCGTGACAAGGTTGTATTAGGACAGGTTTGGGTGCTCCATGTACCATCGGCACATCAGTTTGCCGATATAATGACCAAAGGCCTGCCCACACCTTTGCTCACCAGTTTTCGGTCCAGTCTCTGCGTCCGTTTCCCTCCCGCTGCGACTATGAGAGGTGTTAGATAGACTACTGGTCTGAGCTGTATATATCACCTGACCCCCTCGTATATACTCAGGAGGATTCATAGTCATTGCACACTTTCTACAAATACCTCAAAAGGCTGTTAGATTTCAAAACTGCAGTTACTATGCCGTTTCATGTTGCTTACGTGCCAAAATTGTGATTATGGCTTGTTATCTCCAAGGAGGCTTGGTTTGCGTCTATATAGAAAGTAGAGGATACTGTAGCAGTTCATAGCACGGCATATCACACTGACCAGTCAATTTAATCTTTTAAGTTCAGACTGCTAACGTATTAAATCGACTTACCTTTGTCCTAAATGTTCAGTTTATGTTTTTTGAACGGGCAAGTTTCATTTTCGGAGCTAAGGAAACCAGAATTTATAATGTGTCAGGAAACCAAGTGGTTTCCAGAAGTTGTACCAGGATAATTTGTTTTACTATAGAGCCTATAATATCTGTTAATGTTTCTACCAAAAAAGACGAATGATTATGCTACAAGAAACATGTGAATAATGTCAGTTTCCCTTGTGGAAGAAAATTAATGCGGATTAAATGCCATACTGCTTATTTGTATATCACTGCTTTGTACATATACTTTCTGGCTTTCTGTCTTCGTGTTTGATCACATTAGTTTGCTTGGTATAATTGTCTCTTTGACACTGTTCTTGTGGTTGTTTTCTTGAAGGCATAAATGTCTCCTGTATAGTAGAGGAGCGCCACTTGACCTAGACCTGCCAAATACCTTAACCAAATTCTTTTGAAGCTAATAAAGGTGTTGCTGGAGGAGTTCGTTTGAGTTTCCTCGTGCATTCCAAAACAAAGATGGCAGGGAAGCCTTATGGACATACTGTACTGTTATCGTTGGCATTAGTTTATTTGCTTTCCTTTTTAAGTTAGCTGCATGTTTACTTTCAATCCATGTAAATATAGAATGTTCTGCGCTACTTCAATTAATTGTACTACCGCTAGAAGATATCAGCGGTTGGTTCGTCTTTGCCAGCAAAAGGAATGGATTGGATTTGTTTTCATTTCCTCTGCTCCATCTGTAGTTTCTACTTCATCATAGCTGTAACTTAGAGATGTATCGGTGGCTGTTGTTGAATGATGCACAAGTTGTTCCAACCTGGGTGTCTTCTAGAGCTCGGAGCCTCGTTATGTATAGGTGTTGGCGGCCATCACCAAGCCTCAGTCTTCTTCATCGGCACCGGCCACAGCTCTTGTGCGGTCATGTTTGAGCAAAGCGGTGGTGATATTGTTGTGTTCATCAATTGATCGATTCCTTTTCACTCAGAGAACTTCAGTTTGTCTTGTAATCCCATTTGATGAGTATGGCGATGGCAAACACAACCTTTTTTTCCGAGGTAAAGGCAAGAGCTCTGCCATTACTTATGAGAAGTAGGAGCAAATACAAGGAATGAGAAAATATTTATTGTCGCCCCACTTATAGACGCAATGCATTGAGAAAATTGTTCTATATGACATAAAGGAATATAGACATTGTTATAGAAATTATCCATTTGGAATGCTCTTATAGTACACCATAACCCATTAGATTGGTTCCAAATGCCGTTCTCCAATCCCCCATGAAAATCCTTGATATTTCTAGAACAATCTATATCATTGAATATATTGATATATATTTACTTTAGAACTATTTAAGGAAAATATCTCTATCTTCTAAAATAAGAAGGCGAAAAACATCAATGCTTCAAATATTATTACTATGTATGGTAGTTATTTATGACAACTATTGAAGCAATACATAAAATTCTTGTGTAACTAATTTATAAATAATGCATATTAGAATTGATGAGCTAATGGCTGGAGCTCAGGTGCAAGCGTCAATAGCTAGAGCTGGTGGGAGAAGAGTGAGGTGTTAAAAGTAATTAATTGAAATTAAACTTTGCGGCACTTTTGTAATACTAGTAAATTGCATGACAAATTGAGGGAAGTTTACATGTTGCTAACAACAATGGCAAAGGGAAGAGAAACGCTTGTGTAATGACATATGTAGAACTCGAGTTTGTCTAATTTTGTAGAAGGGTTATTGCTTTCGAAATTCACTGGCACTATTTATCACTGATAGCGGAAAAGTTGCACACCAGCTCTATCCAAAGAGGCAAGGGCATTTGATTGCCTGCATCATAATTCTGTTAGACAATGGAGAGAATTTGCAAACCGTCGAAGATTGGATAGTATAATAAATTAATAGTGTGCAATCTCCCACTTTGTTTTGGTAGGACAATTAAAGTATCTGATAGGAGGCAATTATAGAATTTCTATGTTGCCATTCTCCTCCGGAAAGAAAACAAAAGAGACAGAGCACATGCACATGATCTTAAATTATAACCCTTTAAGTATGTGAAGTACAAAGATAAAACAATAGTTGTCATTTAAACATATCCAATCAATTTATTAAATGCCATGCTAGTATGTTAACAGTCCAAATGGTCATATACTACTTACACTGAATGGTGCTCAAAATCAACATGATAGAAAGTATGCACGTCAAAAATCATCTCCTGAGAATACCTACTTACATACAACCAGGGCTAGAGCAAGTTTTGCCCCTCAAACCTCAAAACAGGGCCAAATTGGCCTGTAAAATCTATAATTGGCTACAGATTCTTCAGAGACTAGAATACACCAAAAAATGTGGCGGCAGCAAAGAGCAAAAAAAGTACTCCTCCTATCAGGCCAACCTGGAAAAAAATTGAAAAATGTACCTTCATAAGTCAAATAACCAAAATAGCAAAAACCACAATCAGAGCGTTAGTGATTAAATCAAAACGAAGAAACAGCCAAAATTAGTAGTAAGCTTTTCTGTCTAACATCAGCTGCTTCAAAATCGACACCCTTGTTTACCCATAACCACACAGAAAACTTTAGCTGTCTTACCAGCTTCTCAGATAGGTAGTTGGCCAAGAATGCTCCCCCAACAATTGCAAGGGATGTTGCAACCAAATGTCCAGCTATGGCTCCGCTGGCAACGCCAAAAGGAGACTACAAATTTAAAAAAGGAAGGTGGTTTATGGTAATACAATCTAAGCTAAAATATACAAATGCATTCTGTTGCTGTCTCATACAGACCTGAGCAGCACCTAATGCAATTGTAGCCAACATAGAGCGATCTCCCCACTCCTGCCAAAAAAAATCATTTGGTGAGCAATAAGGTGGTAGTTTACATTTTGGCAAGCTCAAGGACCAGTCTCCTAAAGTGCTTGACAGTTATTCTCGGTGAATGAGAATCAACTTACTGCAAAGAAAACAAGACTGAAAGACTTCCAAAGGACCTCAAGAGGACTGGTTAACCTTTTAGACACCTGCAACAAAGTAGAAACAACCTTCAGTTCAACAAACGGAAGAGCACAAAACCTCTTTTTGATACTTAAGCTTTGCCAAGAAACAGTTTTAATAATTCTCAAGATCAGCAGATGCAAACTTTCCAAATCTTTGGTTGGCTACTGCATACTTCCAGCTTTGCAGAATGTCAGAAAGTATTGATAAGAATTCTTCATAGAATGAACATTCTGTAAAAGCACAACCTTCTCCTTGACAAGCTCCTCAGCCTCAGCCAATTCCCCAGATTCAGAGTTTCCCTGAAGGTTTCCGTTTGCATTATCTGGAAGTTGCCATGCATCTTTTATTGACTTGAAACCAAAAAATGCCAGGAGAGCAATTGCTGCATACTCTCCTATAGGTAGCGCTGCAAAAAAAACATCATATATCAACAAGTATGTCCATTAGGATATCAGAGACACTTATCAGAACTTCCAAAAGTAAATCCAAGGGCATAAAGAATGCCAATTATGCGTACTAAAAATTACATACAGATATTGTGAGAGAAAGCATAGTAGTTTATACTTGTTTGAAATTGTGCTGGCACAGACTGAAAAATTCTTCCAATTATAACACTCACGATAGTCATCAAGGAAAGAGCAGCCATTGACCCAAGTAAAACCTGCTCATAAAATTCACACAAGCACATAAATGTTAGAGAGTTACTACCTAAAGGGCCACATATTTCTGTACAATTTTGAAAATTGAAGAAAAATATATGAAAGAGTAAATTTGTGCATATACCACTCCAAAGCACCATGATTACAAAATGTTGACACAAAACTGAAACCATGAAACCACAACTACAAACAGCACTAAGCTACTAAGCCCAGCAGCCTAGTTGCACCTTTGCCATATCCCATCAAACAACTGCCTCCCCCACCTGAACTCAGGCTGCAGCCATCACTATCTAGGACGAGGAACAAGCATGCTATATGATGGTGGTATAATCAGGGCTGTGTCCAGTGGCTGGTGGGGTGCTATGGATCCGTGAACCATAAAGGGATATAACGGGATTTTCTGCACCATCAATAATATATCACTATCACTTTGAGCATTTTCTTTATGAAGAAATCAGATAGATCAGCACATGTTTTTCCCTTTGCACTGTTTGCAATTACAGATGCATGTGTTTTATTAAAATAATTCAGTTATAGGTAAAGGCAAATCTTTGGCTTTTCTTAAAATGACAAAACCATTGCTCTAGGGTGGCCTATTTTGTAGTTTTTAGCTCAGTAGTGACATTTTATTATTGAAGCACAGGTGCTTTGGAGTGCCACATAAACAATTTTCTACACGGCAGAACAGACAAAAAGAAGAGAGAAATACTGTGAGGAGCAAAAGAAACAACTTAAATAATTAGACAATAACGTCAGAAAGATCTAAATCTCCAGGTTCAAACATACCAATCCTCTCTGATATTGCATAGCAAGAAGTGCAGCGATGAAAAATGTCTGCAACAAGTCAACAACAGAAAGGTCAGCTGAACAAAATTTCTTGGTTTAAGCAAACGTATTAAGAATATAGCATAAGCTTTACAGTATAGCAAATAGCAGTTATTGAACATATCTCCAAGCACAGAAAACATGTAGATACGTCTGAACTGATAGTAATACAAGGGCAAAAATAGGAGCTACAGCACAAGGTATAACTCCAAAATAGTAGTATTGAGTAATTCCCTATCAAGGTAATACAAATCCAATTTTATTCCGTTGATACTCAATTTGTCAAGTCTACATATCATAATTTAGGAGCACAAAAGTAGATAAAACTGCTTGCTGATAAGCTTCATATATATATAAGTAATAATAAGGTCTCATCATCCATCAAGTATTCAAGTTGCAACAACAAATACATAGGAAAGAAATGAAACATAAACATTGATAGGCAATACCAAATGTGGGTGAAATATAGATTTCAGAGATGAAGCATCAGAATAAAAACTCTTAAGAATTGTAGGGTCGAGGGTCCATAATTAGTCAAAATATCAGAACTTTAGTTTACTTAGTTAAATTAGTAACCCCGATAGAGTTATGAAACCTTCCCTTGCACTACAGATATTTTAGTTAAAAGGACATGGCACATCTTTTGTACTTTAAAGGAGGTGAAGAGCATCCTGTAATGTATCTAGAAGGATAAGCAAGAGAAAAGGTCAACTTAAATGGATTGTTTACCTTATCCCCAATCTCGGATACAAAAATTAGTGTAAATGCTGCCGTGAAACCTGACTTTGCAAGCATTGCTACAACTGCAGATGGTTGTCCTTTAAAGAAAACAATAAAAGCAGATGCCACTGCACATAGAAGTATCCCAGATGCAATGGATTGTGGGTAACGAGATCCTGGTTGTGTTCTGCCATCCAATGCCAATTGTAGTTTAGTGCTATTTAGAAGAGGATGGGATGAAGATTGAGTTAAGATAGTAGAGAATGAAAACTCACGGTTTGTTTGAATTTCTGGAAGAAGAACTATCCAAATGTTCCCCATGGCTACCTGCTTCCCCGCCTTCATAGCTTCCAGCTCCAACATTTACATTGGATGTTTGCACTCTAACATTGTGACGTATTGGTCTCAACCACGGCAATCTACATCTTACTACTGAAAGAAAACCATGCAATTAAAATAGTATAATGATACCTGTCCAAATTCAAACAAGAAATCTTAAACAATACGGAATCATTATGACTGGAAGTAGCACCACAAGAAGGTTTTATGTAGTGGTATGAATCTGAGGCTCTTTCGATACAAAAATGGTTTGGAGATGAACGTGTAGAGTTGGCATTCATAACGAACAGTATGCTCAACTTCGTCACCAAGTAGACAACAGACTAATAAGTTTACTAGGGGATGGAGTAATAGGATTTCCCATTAAAAAGTCACAGAGAAATTTCAGTTCTTTTCTATTTGTAGTCCAATATTTTATATGGCGTATAACAAGAACCGAAAAATGTTCTCTCTCTGTAAATGTTTCATCCTACATGTGATATTTCGTGTACATTCAATGCAACCACAACCACGGAAAACCTAAATTTGACTGTAGAGTTCGTTTATGTGACACACAAACATGTTGGTAAGGTACCGGATTCATTTCACCAAAACTCTTCAGTGGAAATTCAGTCTCACTGCTCACTCTACAAGGTAATATCCAACACTACAAAACCAACGCACGCTTAGCTCTCAATCTCACGGGCACGGAATACAGCACGCCATGCCGTGGAGAACCCCGAACCTTAGGAAGGGGAAGGGGGCCGATGCTTACCCGCAGGCGCCGGCGCCCCGGTCGATGCTTGGGGCGGTCCACGGCGAAGCTTCATCGATGGGGGAGGGAGAAGCAGGGGCGCAGGGCAGGCGGAGAGCGCGGGGGCCATGCCGCTCAATGGCACCGCCGGAGGAGGGGGTGCGGGGGGCCGAGCTCAGGCCGAGGAGGAGGAAAGCAAGGGGGTCTCGGCGGAGGACGGGAGGAGGGGAGGAATGGGGAGGCCGCTGCCTGAGCGGAAGGCGATGGCCTCGGCGCTTCGCGTAGTCTCGGTTGGGCTCGGATGGCAGCATTGTGTTGGGCTTATTGGGCCTTAAGGGTAGCTAGTCAATGCTGCTTTCCAAAATTTCGGGGTAAGTTTTAGGTCCCCGCGGGTTTAGGGATGGACATAGAGCAACTGTTAGACCTTTGAAGTTCAACTTCGATGAGCTACTAAGTTTTAGTTTTTCAGGGCTTAAAATGAAATTTGGTTGATTTAGATTAAACTAAAATAGGTTTTTCATTACCCACAGGGTTAGCCCAAACCTATTTCAATAATTAAAAATAATTCACAACTCTGCCTTATAACACTTTAGGGGATTATCTAGGGTTGTCAACAAGCTGAGATCGAGCGAGCTTGCTTGTCTAAGTTTGAGCCTGAGGTGAGCTTGTGTAACCTTTAATGAAAAGTCCCTCGCCCCTACTCCGATGTCTTCTTTCTCTTTCTCTATTACACTCTCTTTTATAAATAATTCCTCTACTCACAGTTTAAATTTGACCATTAATTTTTATTTATATATATACACACACAACTTCTAAATTGTGATTTGGTTGTATTTATGTTCAGGTCAAAATAATATGACTGTTATATTTTTTTTAGGCTTTATAGTAATAATTAATAATTAAATAAGTGCCTTGGTGACTGTGTCATGGTCCAAATGTCAATTATTAATAATTAATATTTAATGTTTAAATAAGATTTGGTTAAATTCTTAAAACTTTAACCTTATCTAAATATTAAATATTTATGACTAGTGCGTGAGAATATAACTTCCAACGTTTCATTTTGACATTGTTGTAAATGATGTAATATCCATACATCTACTATCGTCTTTATTTCTTTTTTTTTTGGCTATGTGATTATATTTTCCATTTTTAAATTAAGTTAAGATGCTATGGCAGCCGATCTTACATGGAAAATGTAAGGAGGGGAACACGCATTGGACTGTACAGGTGCTAGCAATGCAATCTCCAGTTTGCATTTTTGTCTCTTTTTATTTCCTTTACACTACCAATCTTTCGGTTGCTAATTTGCTATTAGTTAGACTTAGCACTACGGATAAGAGGATCGAACCGAGGTTTATTCTATGACGCGTTGATATGACTCAGCAACAGAAAGAGGCCGAAAGCACCAGAGCAACTCGTCTTTGAAATGACCCAGAAGTTAAATATGATTGTCAGGCATGCGTGGCTGAATTGCTTGTTTATTTAGGTTAGACTTAAGTAGCCGTACAAGAAAGGCCAAACTAATTAACCAAAAGAGACCCTGCCTTTGTGAGTGATTTGGGGACGTGTAAATTAAGCTTGGGTTTGGTCTGGTACGAGCATACGGTAGAGCACGGTGCCCACGTGTGATGGAAGATTAGTGTGGCGTGTCTGGTCAATCCAACCGCTCGTGGCCCGATGTCATCGGTCAGATGAGGCTGGCTGCCTCATGACAACTGCATTTAAATTTTAAAAATTTACTATTGAAATAACTAAATCCTATTTGATAAATAATTTAAAAATATTTATATTTTGAAATGAAAAGAGTGTCGATAAAAGTACTATTCCAGCAGCTGAGACATGTTGTGATTAGGCAGCGGCGTGTGTGACTGTCGGGTCGCGACGCACGCAACTCGGCCAACGAATGCATCGGTCGCAGTGTTAGGCGCCTAGCGATCGATCAAGTCTATAGTTTGATACTTTGGGCGCATGCATCACATCAACCAACCATTTCCGCTGCGATCAATCAATAATAATCGATATAAATCCACAAACGGAGTGGTTTGGCCCGGCCACGCCACATTGTGGATGCATACGTCGCTGCTGTATCGAGCGATTATTAGCTGATAGCTGCTCGCCTACTCCCTCTTTCGCTTTCCATTATTTCTCCATTATCCATTTGCAGATATTAAAAAATAAATTGTTGGATGTGACTAAAGGGCGACGAACTCGCTGCTGATCGGTACTGTACTATATTAGTAGTGGAAATATATCGAAAGAAAGACAGAAACATCTTCGGTTTTTTACGTAGCTAGGGTGTATGGTCGTGTCCCGGCGGCCGTTAGTTTGTTACTACCTGCAACTTAGCATGCACGTACGTACATGGTAATTGCCGAAAGGATACATGATCGACCCAAACCAATGAAGATCAACTTGAATTATTGTCAGCAGCACATGCACTGCAGAAAAGGGATCCAATTTAATTAACTAAGACCCGAGGTTAGTAATTAGCAAGCCGTGCGTTTCTCAACATGTACCATCGGATTACGTCGCCGGCCTTAGAAAGCGGGAGAGAGTCTGTTTTACGTCGCCGGTCTTGGAAAGCGGGAGGGAATCGTAAGGCGCGAGACGACGCGTGATTTAGTGCCTTGTCGGCGTTCTCGTGTTGGCTGCACGGTGGCACGCCGGTGCGTCTTGGTCGCGGGGCACGTACCAGCCAGCGGGCGTTTCTGCTTCTTTTTTTTTCCTTCTTAAAACTAGTCGTTTGGCCGTGCGTTGCTATGAAAAAACAAACACAGACATATAACCATATCATTTTTTTTAAAAAAAAATCAACGTGTCTCAAACTATTTGCCTCTTGGATGTATAGTAAGATGTCATGTGTTGTAATTGCTCAAAATTTCCAGCAAATCAAACATTTATGCAAAGCATGTTAAATATGTTGTAGTACATGAATCTTAAAACAAAAAAAGGAAGTACGGCAAAAAAGACAATACATAAATAAGCTCATAGCTTAAAATTCAAATAGGTTAGTCTTCAAAAGAAATCCACTATATGTAACTTAATAGTATCCATCTGTCCATTCAGCATTACTGGAAAACTTCAAGCCGTAAGCTAGACTAAATAAACACTTAGGCATAAACATATAAACCAGCAGTATGATTTGCTTTTCTTGCAAAAATATTTACTCTAGAATGACCTTCAAAACACAATGCACCTTTAGTACTGATGAAGGGAGAAACCCATCGTATAGTACTGATCAGCCCCTTGAGAACTGGTGCCATGCTTTCTCCAATAGAATCATCCTTTCATGAATCATGTGTGTGTGTGTATATATATATATATATATATATTCAAAAAAATCTAAAATTGTTAGAATAACACAAGATATGTAAATTCCACAATGCTCTTCTTGCACTTCACATCATTTACTTCTAGAAAATTATCATCAGAATAATGTTCAGAAAAAATGGTACCATCAATAATGCGATCCGAACTATAGTTGTCCCATATCTAGAAAAATTAAACGAGATTACAGCTAGGAACGAATACTCTGTATTTGAAGTGGCACTATGCATATCAGTCACGGTGCAGCTTCTGTGAACATGTTGGTTCCCACGAACTGTTGTAAAAATAATTATGACATAAGAAAATTGTACAATATAGATGTCTAGAAGCACTGCTCCTCAATAACTGAGCTAAGCTCTACCTCTGCATATGGACTGTTGCAGCTAAAAGCTTAGTGATGAAAAAGAGACCAATTTCTGGTTTCAGGCATACCAATTCAGCTGGCGGCTCCTCCTTGTGGAGTCCTGAGAAGCATAAAAAATGACAAGTTTAAATCTCTTTAGAAGTATGTGAATTTAAATGAAGACTAAAAATCTAGTATTAAGTGTTGGCTAAAGACCAATATTCAACTACACAACTATTGAGTCTAGTGGACATTCTAAATAGAATAAGTAATATAATTCAGAACATTAGGTTCTTCCAAGGAAATAAATTTAGAAGTAACGCGAACGGATGCATAAACGCAATGCAAGAGCATTTACTTTTAGGTTGAACAAAATATTAGCATTGGCAAATCAAGAGCAGAGATATACTGGACGACAGTGAGCTGGCATGGTTTTCTAGCATCATCTTTGAGGAATGACTTTGCTGCAATAACAGAGAACAGAATATCAGATTGCAAGTGTAATCACACAATGATAGAGAATTTCCAGTAAATAAACAGCTCACAATGCAAAATTCCAGGTGGTCTTACAAGCTTTGTTACATGTAATAATTTATTGTAGGAACTATCAATCTAGATATGGTTGATAGCCCATGTCCTCCGGAAATTTATTTCTATGTTCAATTTATTTATTTATTGCATTGTAACAATTGAGCGTGATGAACTTAATAAATATATTGTTCATGCCACCACAAAAACTAATGCGCTACTTTTGTTCCAATATAATACGACTCACTTGAGCTGTGCAGTCTGGTTTTAGCCATTCCATGGTGATAAAAGAAATTAATCTGAAATTGGGGGTATCTTCCAGAAGAAAAGGTGGCATAATAGATTTTTTCTGATGGTAATGTTTATAAAAAATGGGACTTATTGCTTGTTTGAAATTAGTACTGCAACTTAGCAGAACTACATTATATTTTGGGGCTGTTTGCACAACATGTGACAGAATCCCACCTTTTATCATATAAATTTTGGTCCATTAGATTTAGATTCACGCGTACAGTAACATTATCATTTCCCCTCTCCTTAGGATTTAGAAGTTAAAGGGGTTAAATTTGTTTGACACACAAAAGCCTAATATTGGCTTATATAACCTCAAACACCGGTAATTGTACAATATATATAGCATATATAATACAAAATTGAATATAAGTACATATTTTCATAGAATTGATTACAAATTGAAATTATTCAACATATAAGTGCTAATAGTTACATATATTAAAGTGATAACATATAAAATATAAAGGATGGAAAATAGTGAAATGATAAGAAATATTTAGAGAGCAACTCTGCGATGCTTGATGTTTTAAAAATGAGTTAAGACCATACTTCTATTCTCAGAAATTAACTTAATACAGATGCATTGCACAAGTTTCCTAAATTACACTAAGGCACTGAGCCATTGCTCTATTGCAGTATTGGTTGTCTTGCACAAGTTATCTAAAACCTTGTATATATACACTAATCCATTGCTCTAAGTTGCCTAAATGGTTAAATTCTAAATACGGAAATGTGAAAAACTCAAAAATGCTAAAACAAATATGGTTCACTTACTGGTTCACTAAGGATTAGCAACTAGCTAGCTAAGTAGTGAGAACTTGAGCAAGAGCAATCAGCAGAGTAGGTGAAGACCAGAGGCGTGGGAGCACTGGAGGCTGGAGCAACCGTTAGTCGAGAAACGGAGCAAGCAAAAGCAGCTCGCCCACCCTGGCACGCCCAGCGTGACAGCGCCAGCAGCCTACTCGCCCTCGTCGGCCACCGACCGCTGTCTAGAGCCCACGCCTGCACCGCCCATAGCCATTCTCCCGGCCTTGCTTGGCTGTCGCCGCGGCCCGCATGCCTGCCTGCTCGATAATCGCCACGGCGCAGCCCACATCGCGCCACCACAACCCACTGCTTGCTACAGCCTGCAACCCACTGCCCGCTGCAGCCTGTCCTCGCCGTAGACGACATTAGGTTTCTGTTTCTGTGTTCGTATTGGTCCGTACACGCCGAGCATGGGGGCTACTCAACCTCCTGGCTCTAAGTAGGACATGCTCCATTCCTTAGCCCGATGCCCGCCATTACTACCGCCGACCGTTGTGATTTTGGTAGTTAAGGTTGTGGCATGACGAGGGTTGAGGAAATTTTGACGAAGAGGCAAAGCACCTGCGACTAGGAAAGACGGGGAGGGGTGCATGAAGCCATGACTTGCGTTGCATGTACTCTGATTTGCCTATTGTCAATCTCATGACTTTAGAGGCATCGTCGGGCCACCACCTCTTACGGTCAAGTATGGGGTACTCTCTCCCTCTTCCCCCTCCTCCCCTTCTCTAATCCCGAAAGCTAAACCCTAACTTAACTGATGTCACCAGAGTTGGAGAAGGAGGATCGTCGGAGTTGGAGAAGGAGCTGGAGTTATTAGAGCACGAATCGTAAAGCAAATCAAAATGTTAGAAATCTGCAAGATGGATGTGATTTAGCAATCCCCTTGTGTTTTCCATGTATTCATCTCATTCTTTACTTGAATACCTTGCAATGCATGCCGGCAGGGGCTCAGGCGGCGGTCGCCGGGAATGCATCGAATAGCTCTAGGTGACCTCGGGTTAGCAACTTCCCGCCCGGAGTTGGTTAGCAGCTAGCCAGCAACGAGCTCCTGCGGCAGCAGTGGTCGGACTCGCATGCATGCACGTGCGCAGCTATAGGGTACCAGGGGGCTCACCGAGCTGCAGACTGGGGACTGCGAGGCCGAAAGAGTAGCGGCGGCGGCGGAATCGACTCGGCGGCGGTGTGATCTCCGGGCGAACGACGACGACGTGATCCGGTCAACAAGATGGCAAGCCAACACGTGCGGGTGGTCAGTGAGGTCCTAGGGATGCTATGGTTTAGAGGAATCGAGCTGCGACTCACCGGAGAGCGGGAAATTGACCGCGAGGTCGCGCGGCCGGAGGGGAAGAAGACGACCTGATTCTTGCCCCTCGCAACGTTTCGATATGGGGGCCTTCTTGGAAGTATGGAGGGCACCACGGCGCGGCTTCTTGGCACTATGGGGAGGGGTGGAGACGGCGGCTTTGGTGGAGACGGCGCCGGCAGCGAGATGGGGACGGAGGGAAGTGCGGAGGCGGGGTGGAGAGGCGGATTCAGGTGACAGGGGATTGCTCCGTGGAGTGCGGAGAGGCCGCCGGTGCTCTGCTCCTCCGCGAGATTATGGGATCGGAGTTACGTATGTGTAGGCGCGAATCATTGTGCGAAGGATTGAGGGAGCGATCTCACTTGATCCGGTCAAGTCTCCGTCACCAACTCGTTTTTCTCAACTAGCATAGAAAAAGACATGACTGAAATAAATCAACTCAAACATATATATATATCCGTCATCACAAAATTGAGACGTTTTAGACTTTATTCGTTTCCTATGATTACGGGTAGGCTTTACAGTTTACAAGATACGTCTCATAAAAAGAAATTCTAAATAAAGTTTTTCATCTAATTTTTATGAAAAAAAATAGTAGTTCAATCATTTATATCCTTATCATAAAATTAAATAATTAAGAAATTGAGAAAAATTTATGAGAAAAAACATAGCCTATTTGTTATATTCAATGCTGTAGAATACTAAGTATAGAGTGCACTGAAAGGTTTAGAGGGGTGAATAGGTATACATAAAATTTAATTTAATATAGTAGTTAAATTTACATTTGATTAGAAATTTTGGATTAATTGGTCAGAATTTCTGATTGGCTCTCTCGAATCAGCAGATACGGTTGGTTGGAATATTCAGTCTATTGAGACAAAAACTTATTAAAGTAGAAGATGAATATTTTTTCTTCTCCATAATCTCAGAAGCATAAGTAATAACAATATATGTAGGAAACAGATATACAAGTTAGAAAATAGTACATCATTTTCTAAATGAGTAAGTTTTAACATAAAATTTACATAGCGAGAAACAAGGAGATAAGAAATTTTTTTCAAAATTAAGATCACAAAGATTATGCATATTCATTAAGTAGCTTCTAAGAGTTGGATTTATTTGAACTCCTTGTCTCAACTAGAAAGATCAATTTGGTTCTCATTTCATCTGTTGTCTCTTTTTCTTATAGAGGAAAGGTTCACCATCATAAACTTATTTAGAACAATTTATAGCTTTATGGAGCTCACAGATGAGGCCTAAATGTCTAGGAGATCACTCTTAAAGAATAATAAGTTCCAAACGACAACCCATACTGATCCTCAATTACTTAAGATTCTCTTATCTCTTCTCATAAGAAAAATTACTCTAATAAATCAACAACTTCACTTAAATCTTTAGCTCAAGAACTTAAGTAGAAAAGGTGTATAAAGCCCTAAAAGTTAGGAAACATGAAAACAAAAATAAAAAAGCCCCTAATAGCTTTGGGAGGGAAAGGAGATATTTATACCTACTATTTGACATCACATAACCGTTACTCATATATTTAAATACTTAGAAGTTTCGACCCTCTCGTGAAACTTCCAACTCAACACACTAGAACCTTCGATCCCTCAAGCCTAATCTATAGGCAGATGCAAACTCATAGAAGTGTCATGTAAATATATCTCTTTAACTAAAAATAAATAATTGATTATAAGAGTAGACTTGGAACGTAACCACTCTTCTAGACTTAAAAAAAATTTTAAAAAAAGTTTAAAAATAAATTTCGACTCTTCTTCAATCGTAAGTTTATAGGGGTTATTTATTTAGTTTTACGGTACTAATTTATACATATAAACATGTTGATTGGTTTATTATTTATTATCTATAATTGATTTAAAAGGTTAGATGTATTTTTAACGAATACCAAATTTTACTAAATTTTTAGTTGGAAGCTGTAACACACATCTGGCAACTAAAGTTCCGGGCGAACAGAACACAAACCTGGGTCTTTGTGAATTCTGATATATCGATCGCCGCTCCTTTATTGCATATTATGCAAATAGTCATTTTGTCATGCATGTAGAGTAGTAGATGACTACTGTTCAAGGTTTTTAGTGGCGGTCCCCGACTTGATTTTTATAGAATAATCTATAATAACTTAAAAACTAATTTCTACTCACATTCAATCGAAAAAAACATTGTTCTGGTTTCTACTTCAACATCCAAAACGAACTGCAAAATTAATTTCAAATATGTATGTCCGCCCCCCAACACATTTTGCAACGAGATAAAAGTTCGAAATGGCATTTATATATCGCTATCACTAAAAAAATTAACTTGCCATGATCATCTGTCTCTCTTTCTCACTCCCTCAAATTCCCCAATAACTACGCGACGTGCGGGCCTCAACGGTGTACAGGATCGAGTTCCAGAAGGACGAGCTGACAGATGGTCAGATACACGTACGCCAGCATGTTGGGCACACGAGTTTGGGAGAAGAAATTTGGTCAAATCACATTTGATATATGCAGAAGTACCATTGATTATCAAATTGAATACTGATCCAGTGATCCATGTTGAAATGGTACGTAGGAGTACGTACTTGCTGTGAAATCTGAAATTCTTTTTGTCTAGTGAATAATAAAGCAATTAATCGCTACCAGATCATGTGCTACAGTTAACAAGGGGACCATAGATATGTTCTGAAGATGTGCAGGTTGTTTGAAAGTTTGACTCTCCTAGTTAGTTGATCATCACATTGGTATTAAATAAAAAAATCACATTGTCACTTCAAGAATCCAAATGATGTGGTGTATGGTTCATCAATAATTGTTTAGCGCATTTTTTAACATTTATGAAAAAAATGTAAATTATGTCATACTAGGCGACAGCTGCACCATTATTTTTGTCCCAAATTTTGCTATTGTATGGTCATGAGGGTGTAGATAGTTTGTGTTTTCTTCATTCAATAATTAATCATGTAAAAAGCCCTTGGCCAAATAATCCAGGCAGCTACAGTATTACGTGACAACTGACAGTTATGGACTCATTCCAAGTATTAACAGAGAGGAAAAGGTCCATAGCCTGTGTATACAGAGAAAATTGCATAAAATATAATTTTCAGATATTACAACTAGTTCTCTGCGAAAACAAAAATATCTCGAGGCATCAATAACATCACCATCAAAATGAAAAAAAAGTAGACATTGTCTCCATGTCCAATTCATATCCATTCGATTTACCAAACCAATTAATCCAATCTACCAAATTTCTACCATACCTTTTGAAAATCAAATAAACAAAAATAAGTGCACGAAAAGGTGAGATTAGCGAAGAAAAAAAAGGTGAAATGAGTACGAACTTCTCTTTTCTTTTCTTTCTTTTTGCACAAGTGAAATGATGAAATATCGAAACCTTCCTCGTTGTCTCCTCCGCCTCGAGGCATGCCCCACCTTACACAAGGCCAAACACATCGCCGCCGATTTCCCCAAATCGGAAACCACTCTCCTCCTGCGCCGCCGCGCGGCGACTTGCTCCTCCCCTCAAACCCTCGCGTCCCCCAGCGCCGTCGGCGCTGTCATGGACGAGGACCACGACTGCGACCCGCTGGCCTTGGCGGCCGTGGCAGGGGCTAGCCCGTGCTCGTGCTGCTCGACGCCGTGCGCGGTCGCGACGTGGCGGCGGTCGGTGAAGAGGAAGCTAGACGAGGAGAAGGGGGAGGGGGAGGGGGAGGATGGGGCGGTGGTGATGGCGCGGGTGGAGGCGGAGGAGGAGGCATCGGCGTTGAGGGAGGCGGTGGCGGCGGCGCAGGAGACAGCCGCGGCGCTGCGGGGGGAGGTGGAGGAGGAGCGGCTGGCGGCGGCCAGCGCCGCCAGCGAGGCCATGGCCATGATGCTGCGCCTGCAGCGGGAGAAGGCCGAGGTCCAGATGGAGCTCCGCCAGTTCCGCCGCTTCGCCGACGAGAAGATGGCGCTCGACGCCGCCGAGATCGACCACCTCCGCGCCCTCCTCGCCCGCCGCGCGCGCCACCTAGCGCGCCTCCGCTCCACTCTCCGGGAGTACCGCCACACGTGCCTCCGCCTCGGCATCCCACTCCCCGAGGGCGACGAGGCCGAGGAGCTGGGCCAGGACGATGGGTTCGTTCTCGAGGGCGAGGATGGCGACGCTGGTGGATACTACCCAGAGCTACGCTGCTACGACGGGGAGTACTACTACGAGGATGGGCAAAAGGAGGACGGCGAGGAGGTTGTCGTGGATCTAGAGCGCCGGATCTACCTCCTCGAGCACGACCACCAAAATCATGGGGTTGAGCAATGCTTGGAGGAAGAGGAAGGCGCTCCACTTTGTGCAGTTGAGGCACTGCCGGATTCATCCGAGCAGGAATTGAATGGCGTATACACCGACGTGGTATTGCCCGAAGGAGGAAGTGATGATGATGATGAGTTGCCAGGGTCTCCAGCTGCTAGAAATGGCAGCGAGGAAGGAGGAACTGATAGCGATGGTGTTGGCAGCGGCAGTGGCAGCGATAGGGTATACACAATTGACAAGGTGCATCAAGGTGCTGCTGCTCCAGCAGCCAGGGTCTTAGGGAATTACCAGGACGAGGGAGTGGAGCCAGACATTAAGAAGCTATACATGAGACTGGAGGCTCTGGAGGCAGACCGGGAATCAATGCGGCAAGCCCTGGTGGCAATGCACTCAGAGAAGGCTCAGCTTGTGCTTCTCCGGGAGATTGCACAGCAGCTAGCCAAAGACGCAACTCCAGCACACACAGGATTCGGGGTGGTGCCACTTATGCACCATTTTCCAGGAAAACAAGATGAAGGGTTCAGAGATCAGAGGTTTCGGGAGAACAGGAAGATGGCAATTGCCAAGAGACACTCCATGGTTGCGTTGTGTAAGGTACAAAGCTCTTTGTGCTGTTAGGACATCAATGTTGATTTGAATTGCATGCCTCAATTTTCACCTTAGCAAAACGTTGCAGCATTACCCAATCATTAACTTTGTATACTGGACTTTGCTTTCATCTGAGAGGTTCTAGTAGTAGAAATCTTATGAAATTGAAGCAATAACCATTTCTTTAGCTATATTTAGTGTATAGCATTTGTGCAGATTCATTCGTTAGATCAAGAGATGCAATTATGGAATTTGTATCTACATCCATTTTGCAGATGTTCAGGGATGTTTGATTGAAATGATTGTCATGAAATATTGCTGCATAATTTATTTCTATTTAATGTTATGTCAAAACCTAGTTCTAGCTGATATCATCAAATGAGCCCAAAGATAGCAAATTAGCGTATTCATGGTTCACGTCCAGCCCAGTCAACCCACCAAACCACCAGTAACTGAACCGATATTGCTGCTTATGGTTGGGTCAGGTTACCAACTTGTCATACAAACCCGTGTCTCGTGGACTGTGATTTTCAAGTCACAAACTTTGGTGATGGAGATAAATGCCAATGCAATCCTTTAGCACTGTGTAACCTAGTTTTGATTATTTCCTATGCCTTTGTTCTCCAACATGAGAAGAACTTACACAGTGGTAACTATGAGTCAGTGGGACAGAACCCAAGATTTTGGCAAAATCAATTACAGCCATTGGATACTAGATATTGTAACTCAATGCAAGTATGCAACCAGCTATTGGATTCAGTTTACACTCCTAGAGTCACGCCTGTTTGGCGATGGAGGGGATTGCTCACATCGAGATAACGAGAAAACTGTTTGGTTGCTGCATGCAACGTCTCATAATGTCTAGTTATAAAATAAAACCCATGCATAATATTTCCCGCCAGACAGCCCAGCAGAAAAAGAAAATAGAGTGACCTGCTCATGCCACGTGTCAGAACCGCTTATCTTCAATGTGGGTAGGATTCACTTTCTGTATAAAACCCTGCCCAACACAAGCTCTGTTTAGCTTAGCATTTTTTACGTTTTTGGTAATTTATTAATTTGCTGATTTGCCCACTTTTCAATTTTTAGGTGCAACTGTTTTCCTACTTTTAAATTATTTGGAAACCAAAATAGAAAGTATAGAACCTTTGGGGCGTTGATGTTTTGCTATGGAACTAGTATTTTTCTCATTTCGGTGTCCCTGTATCCTGCTCTGCATTTGTGTAGTGCAGCTGATGGCAGTAGCATCCATTTGCTCCTGGTATATTTCTTACTATGGTTGTTTTCTATTTAGTTTTTCGCTGCTATATTTTACCTCTGTATGAATGTGTTTTGATGTGTTCCTTGTATTTTATGAATGGTTGTGTAACCATGTACCCCATCTGTTTCAAATTGTTGTTCTAGGTTTGTCTCAAGTTAAATATTTCTATCTTTGACCATTAATTTTTAAAATTTTGTATAGTTTAACTTCATGAGATTTATATATTATGGAAGTATTTCTTATGGTGAATCTAAAAACATAAATATCATGATGTTAAACTATACAAATTTCTAAAAATTATTGGTTAAAGATATAAATGTTTGACTTAATATAAACATAGAATGACAAGTAATTTGAAACGAATGGAGACTTTATTATGACTATTCTTTGGAACTCCTTTTCTGCAGTCCTTTGGGGCTATAAAGTATCCTCTTCCCCCTTGCTTAACTATTTCTTATCATGTTTGCAGTGGATTGTTGCTTTATTTTGCTCTCAGGAAAGGAACCCATCACAAAGCAGGTACATAAAGCTTCTTTATGAATTTAGTGCATTATCAAAGTATGGTGATATTGACTGCTCTTCTACTTGATTGATAGGTACACATTTGGTCTATCATGTAACAATGTCGGCCTGCTAGTACTCCTGGACAAGTGCCCGCGAATTCAGAAAACTCTCACAAGGAGAAGGTAAAACCTTCCTGAAGGAGCAATTGCTGTTCAATGTAAATAAAAATAGCCATCGGTTGGGGAGTTTGCTTGTAATGGCATTCTTTATTTAAAGTTTGGGTGGAGCAAGTGTTGTCTTGATTCTTTTGCCAACGATTTCGCTTTGTCAATCGCTTGCGCAGGAAATGAGGAAGGTTATGCTTTAGTCCTGTGATTTGTTCGTGCTGTTTTGGGGGGCGCTTTTGCTTATTTCTCACCAGCAAAAGCTAAATGCATGTACATTGTGCGTGTAATACATGGTGGTTGGACTGGTGGTTGATTGATTTGTTTCCTTCCAGATTGAGTGAATATTGAGGAATCTAGTTGCACAAATGTCCTTCCAGATTAAATGTTCCTTTTTGCTTATACGAATCTGCTATCAATTTTCAGTACTTGTTCTGAATCTAGAATTTTTAGTCCTCGTTACGAATCTGGGTAGACGATTTTTGTAGGCGGGTTTGATGCATGGTTTGGGATGATATATATGAGGTGAAGTACACATGATTTGTGATATCAGTTATGCTCTAAACGGTAAGAACTATTTTTGTTAAATTGTTGTGTTCTGACACCATCCGCGTTGATAGTTATATGGCCAATTGTAAAATGGAAATATTATAGGGGTTTAAGATCATGTCAGTTTTCTCCTGGAATTACGTAAGGTTATGAACGGTTTTCTGACGCTTTTAAGAATTTATATGCATTCCAAACAGGCATGTCCTTTGACTGGGGTGGTAAAACACAAAACTTACAGAAACGGCACGTGGATATCAGCAGACATTGAAATCACACTTTTTTTACACTCCCATTATTTTTACAAAGCAAAGAACAGATAAATTGCGTGCTGATCGTTCCAAACTACATTTGAAGGGTCAAAGAAATTAATTAAATCTGTTGTTTTTCCAAACTAGACTGAGCCAGGTGACAATATTAGGACAAAAATTAACGGAATGGAACTGCTGCTTCTTCAAGGGCTAAAATGAAATAATAACCTCAGCTGTGTTAGCCTGTGCTATACCAAGGTAGTTCTCGTTGATTGGAAGTTCTAACAGACTGGCAGTTAATAAGTTAAATCATCTTGGATGATCTCCACGCTTGGGATTATGGTCGACCTGATTATTTTTGGTTGACACCAATGCAAGCAATGAATGGCGATAATTGTAACTTGGAAACTCAGTCAGATTCCCATTGACAGCATAGCCTGAGAGTCCCAGTATTCTTTGGATTGCTTAACCATCTCATTTCACTCCTCTCGCAGTCTCTGCCTCCAGTAATATTTTCTCCTGATCAAACAAGGGGATTCAAATTAGATCACTAAAAAAGGATACTCTCTTTTCTTTTTCTTTTTTTTGTTTTTTTTTTTTGCACAAGAGAGATAGGGTAAACTTCTGCAAAAAAACGTCCAGTACCTTATTTTGATGAGCAAGTCAAGTTCAGTCATATGCACAGCATGAGCAAAGACACCAACCTGAGAGCATCCAATACAAATCAAATTATTACCATGGAAGTTGAAGTAATGCGATGAATAAATCATATTCTGCTATGCAGGGTAGCTGCATTACTTAGCAGCAACTTCAAGCATAAAACGATGGTTGAAAACTAAGAATTTCTACGGCTACTGTTCCCAACATTGACATAAAAGAAAATGGATAGTGGGTAGTAAAAGTAAATGTTATATTCACAGCAACAAGGAGATGGAGCCACGTAATGTATAGAAGAAATATGATGCACACGTACTGCTCGGCATACAGGACACTTGGCCTCAGAAGATGCAGACTTAACACCTTGAAAGATGTACACAGAAGCAGCTCCACACGCACAACCATTGCAAAAGAGATGGCCACAGCTAAGTGCATATGGGTTGAACAACGTATCCTGTGCAAATGACAAAACCACAAGTTCAGAAAAACTTAACATAATTAGTTCGTGCATTAGCAAAGGCTTACCATCATGCAGATACAATGAGCAATAAGCAAAGGGATTGCAATATTTGGATGAGTTTCGTTCTCTAAAAACCTCCCCACCAATATTTTCTCCTAGACGACCTACATCCTCCTTGTTAGGTGCAGATTGCTCACTATATAATGCCTTACCCACTGTAAACTTTACTAAATAATGTGTCAATTTTTGTATTTTTTAAGTCATAGAATACCATGCTATACTAAAGAAAATTCCCAATTTGTATTCAACATTTGTTTGTATCCACTGATTATAAAATCATGACAACATACAACTTCTGCAATTGAAGACTGCAGCAGCTATACTTGGTAAGCAGCACAACCCTTAAGATATTTACAAGAAAACAGAAACATAAAAAGAACAGTTCGTCACCAAGCAAATTGGACAAGTTAGGCTGTACTCATACTTCATAGTTTCAGAAATAGCCATATTCATTAGTGGTCGTGCTTCTGTCAAATCACAGGAAAAATTCTTGAAGAACTCATTCTTAAGGAACCCTACAGTTTCATTGATATCTGAGCTATTGCAGTTTAGATGGAAAGCACCCAACTCTATCAGCCAAGGGGACTGCAACAGTTCAATATGATCAGTTTGCATCTTGCTCTTGAAATCTCTACCAGTCACAGAACCATGTATCTGAAAAATCATCCACTTATTAGAACAAACACCTTGAACAATGAACATGTATGATGCCCATTAGAAGATGAACACTTACTTTGTCATACTTCTTCAGAATTTTGCAGATAGCAATAGCATTCATGGCTACATAATTCAGTAGCATTCTGCCTTCTTGAACCATGATTTGTTGATCATCTATGAAACATCACCTTACACACCAAATATAGCGTAGAAATCCTGAAGGAACATGAAGATTTAGGAGACGTTGTACTCCAGAGCTGAAACAGCCAGCTATTTCTGAATCCTCCTTGGTAAGTTCTGTAAAGAACATTTGATCACACACTGAACAAGAAAATATTGGAAGTAAGGATCTCAAATGCATATAGTAGATTAAGGGGAAGACAAGAAGGAAACAGAAAAGTGTAATCACATCACAGGAAACAATTGATTTAGCCAAGAATTCAAGATAAGTAGTTCAAGTTTTTGTTGCAAAATCATGTAATCAGATAGGATATATATAACTCTTTGCAAACAGCAGACGGAAGGGAGTATCAAATAGACAACCTGAGCTACCTAACCTTCCAAGCTATTATAATCTTTGAGGTAGAGAATTAGATTGTACGAAATGAAACTAGAATCCCTAAACTTGCACCAAAGGGAAGAATCAGTTGGTATAATTTTGGGCGCCTATAACTTCCAGGTCATAACAATTTGTAAGATAAAATCATCATAAATAGAAATTGCCGTGTTTTGACACCCAATGTGAATGTAGCTTATACACAATTCACAGTAAATCATCAGAAGATGTATTTAATTCGTCACAAATTTCTGAGTTCTATGTCAAAACACACATTTTGGAGCAAACTTTACAGCAAACACAGAAAGGAAATTAGATAATTGGTACTCAGTGATGCTATTAGATGAAAGAAGGATATATGGTTAGTCTATTTGCATCAGAGGGTGAACATACATGTGCATGAATTGCATTTGCAAATATCTGGAGATTCATTGCTCCCTTCCTCCTGTGGGTCACCATTGGTGCAATCTTCTTGCAATGAGTGACCAACTCGGCATCGCTTCAGAACCTTCTTGAGACGTTTGTACTCCACATGTGAGCACTTTACTAGGTATTTGTCTTGCTCTTCCCGAAGGTATTATTCATATATTGTACCGAACTTCATCTTGCCTACAGAAAAAGCTGAAAAACTAGCTGAGACCATGTGCAGTCATTGCAAATTGCATTACGCCACATCAAAATATAGTTAGCAACAATACCATTCCTGATATAAAACAAACAGCATTTTAGCTGTACTCTTTACCAATACAGTAATCATGCAGTTAGTTATTACAACTCCCAAAAACTGAATTAGCGTATACTTGCAATAGAAACCATTTTAAAAAGTAAAGGCATTTTATTCAGGAATAGCTTGTAGTAACATAATAAACCACCTCAAAAATGCCAAAACTTGAAGCGATGAACAAAACTAGGCTTGAATGCAAAAATGAGACAGATATAACTTTAGTATAGAACAAAGCTTAATTGATATAGCAGGTATATAGCACAATGGCAATGGTTAAAAATTAGCTAAGCTTCTAATCATAAAAAAACCAAATATCGTACATAAAGCCAATTAGCTAAGCTTTTTCTTAAAAAAAATGAAGGCTATTATTGATTCAACTTAGAAGGGGCAAGACAAGAAGCTACTTTTTCCCTTATTCTGTATTCGTTCTCAGTAGTCAGTACTGAACCAAAACTTGAACATGTGGCAATGTTTATCAACCCACCCATGCCTGCAGTCAAACCTTGATTGCCATGTTGCACTGCTGCTGCGGTATATATCAATATATGGCCACCTCAGCAATTCAGTTCCTATATCACTAAACTCGATAACTTCACTAAATCATCGAAATATACTTCAGTGGCTAGGCCAGAAACAGCACAATTTATGTTCGGTTTTTTGGGTGGGTGGCTCCCTCTGCCTCTTTTGCTGAGTAGGTAGCGAATAACAGATAGGTGTTACTGCTAGCTCGCTGGAATATATAGGGTAAAATGACAAAACACTGAAAAAAGTAGCAGACATGATTTGAGCGGATTGCACTCATGTACTAATATTTCTAGGAATACATTCGATTATTCATCTTGGTACATGACCACGTATGTTGACAGAGTTCCTTTCAAGGAAAATAGAGACCACATATTTAGAATTTTCCTAAAGGCCACATCACTAATGGATCGAAGGTAGAATCTTAATATTTGTTAACAATAGGATGAGAGCTGACTTTGTATCGCAAGTTGTAATATTTGACGTACCAAACCAGCCATTTAACTAATTGTCTGGATATATATCCTAATCTGACCATGCAATCTGTATTAATCAAAGCAAGAACCAACAACACCAATAATCTTTTTTGAGACGGTGATTACAAGTAATCTGGATAAGGCATTCAATTTCATTTAGAGGTTGAGCAGGTTAACAAGCAACTGCATGTGACTCACCCAGGAAAAGCTAGCAAATTATATATCTGCCTATAATCTATGACAGTGCAATATGGATTAGTGACTGGAAACGCGACTGACAACTCATAGAAGATAAAAAGAAAAGACTCACAAAGGAATAGGGGACATGGACAAGGACTAACGGAATCTATTCCTGCAAGAGTCGAACTAGCAAGATGAAAAATGTTTTTGGTAACAAGTTAAAAAAGATATGGAATCGCACATTTGTGTAACTCGATCCGCGGTGCCCTATTGCTGAATGAAAACGCTGACAGAGTCGAGAAGACAAATTCCTTGGAGAAAAAACGATATCTACTCTCATACAGTAGTGCTCCCGATGATCATCGCAATGAACAAACAAGACGATACTAGATCGACGCATCAACCCAGAACACCGACGCAGCGTAAGACCAAATGGCGCGCATGCCAAGGGGAACAAAGAACTCGCCGCTTCCAGCGGGGCGGGATCAGTACCTGCATGCGGCGGCGGCGCGGCGTGAGTCGTGTGTGACGACCGTAGGGGGGGGGGGGGGGCGGCAGCTCGAAGGAGATCGACGGTACGGCCGAGGGGGACAAAGGTGTAAACGGATACTGCTGGTGAGAGAGAGGGCGGCGCGGGAGAGAGAAGCGGCAAGCGGCGGGGGGCCGCTACGCTACGGAAGCGTACGCCTTCTCTTTCCTTGGCTCCTTGCTCTCTCGGTCGGGGGCAGGCCGCCGGCTTTGCAGCTGCAGTGCGGGAGTCGTAGCCAGCGCGAGGAGCACTCTGGACTGATTTGGGGCGCCCTGGGCCCACCTAGCTGCTTCCGTGACAACCAATTACCAATATCTTTTTAACATTGGTTACTAGGGATTCGTGTCGTTTCTTAAACAACATTGGATAACTCTCTCGTATAAATGTGCATCAATTTAATTTTTTAAGTAATTAATATATACTTCTTAGGCATCGTGTTCGATTAAAAAATATTGTTTAACAACTTGATTAGCCATAACATCTCAACATTTTGATCCAAATACCATCACGGACTATCGCCTTACTCATTTCATAAAAAAATTCTCTAACATCAAATTTTTGAATTCTTATATTATTATTATCTAAAAAGTCGTCCAATTAAATCATAGTGTCCTCGTTCATACCATTAAATAAATTATCAAATACTTTTATCATCTATCTTTAATCTTATCTACTTCATCAAGAGCTGCTCGCTCTCATCCTTAATATACTTAACCTATTGTCTTCCTATCACGAGCCCTCCATTCAATAATAATAATAATAATAATTGCAACATATTTTTTTCATAGAGGCTGTCCCAAAGCTATGATGATCCATCCATCAAGGTGCCAAGAGTGACCTGTAATTTGTAGATCAAAATTGTAAGCTGATTAAAATTCTTTGCCGTTGTACAATGTAGCACGGTTTAACAATAAAATATGTGTATCGGGTTTAATTTTATAATCATTTCAACTGGATGATATGGCACAAGATCATGAGGGTCAACATATTTTTAATATTGTATTATATTTTCAGATCAGATACATTTGATATGCTTAATTTCTTTTTCTTTTTTTGAGCGAAGCCAAGAGCTCTGCCAATTAAATTAGAGGAAACAAATATTCTTAATTTCTGTTCAAAATTTCTTAAATGCAAACAGTCATCTACAAACTGATGATTGAATCTCTTGTGAATCCTACTGCATGATTTAGATTAGATAAGATCCCATGAGATTATTTGACCATTGGGTGCTAATTAATAAATTTCTTTCATTTTTCTATTATGAATCATCTCAGCTATTTGTTCCATTCTTCAAACATCTTTTGAATGTTTAAGATGAGCTTCTAAATTAATTATATTTATTAACTCTTTCATCTAGCAAGGCGTGTACAGAGATGCTTGTAGGCATAGCAATAATTATCTGTGAAACCTTATTTTAGCGCAAAAGAAAAATTATGTCTTTGTAACAGGAACACTAATTTAATAATACATTTTTTAAACTCAATTTAATAGTACATAGGATGTTACTAATAAACGGAACAAAATGACAATTATTCTGGGTCTCAGCTAGTTATTCTGGCTAAGTTCTTGACGTATTTACGGTTAATTATTTTTTACTGACAGATAGAGTTGATCTCGTTCTCTGAATATATATTGGACTATTTTTTAGATAAGGTGTAAGTGTGTGGAATGACTGCACGTGCATGTGAGCACATGTGTGGCCGGTACGATTTTATTACCTCGCACGAAGGAGGCAATATGCTCGCACGAAGGAAGCAATATACTCACTTTAGTTGGGTTAAGAGCGGAGTGAATGAACCGAAAACTGTCCTACCCATTTTACTCCCTAGGAGCATTTGTCCGGCCAAGTGGTGATGCAATCCAGTGGAACTTAGCACACATGAAATGAAGGATGTGCATGGAGCCTTTTTTTTCAGCAAATACTAGTGAGGCGGGTATGGGTGTAGTTAGTGCAAGATAATGCTGGAAAAGCTTTCATCCTGGCGAGTAATTTGGTATGCAGTTAATGCCGAAGAGATGGAGAAGCAGGCTCTTTTTCTGGCTGCAGATTGGACATGTCACCCATCACTGCTTCAGTCCGAGCGTCAAGCTGTGTTTGGACTCCCAAACATCTGGTCATCTGCTACTGGAAGTCACTCTAACAATAGTTTCATCAACGGAGGGAGGCAAATAACGAAAGCTTCATACACCCTCCCCCAAGTTGAGTTTTTCATTTTTTTTATCCCAAATCATTTAAGTAGGTTACTCAGCAATCCTTTGCAACACAGCCACCTCGCCGTCCAGAGCATGGACGATTTCCAGGAGATCTCGCCCTGCTGCGCTTCATCCATCAAGCCACTCGGATCATTCCTCTGCTCCGTAGGCTCAAGGTGAATCAATCGTAATTACACACCGCTATTTTCCTTGCAAAAGCTTTATTATCTAGCCAGCCATATTGCCGAGTAGCAATTGTGAATATCAACCAACAAAATGTGCACCTCGAGCATCAATTACTAGTGTCATTGTAGGCTGTAGTTTTGACCTTCACAAAAGCATGATTAAGGGCATGTTTCAGATAACCGTGACGGCAAAAACAATTGCCCAGAATGCTCCGGTCTTGAATTTTACTAACCAGCATCTACACCCTAAAATTGAGCCTTCATAGCTTGCTTACAGTAAAGTCGTAACCTTCAACCCTGGGAATAATGCCAAAGTAACAAACAAAACCAAAAAAATGTCAGGATAAACCATATTACAAGCAATAATTGAACTAATAAGCACGACCTGTCAATGCGAACCTGCTGGCTCATTAGAATCTCAATAGCAACATTTGGATCTCCATCCGCAGCAGCAAGAGCAACTTCAGCTTGGGTCTGCAGCAATAAAACCAATCCACCAGTGAGATGATTTTTTGTGGCAATATGGACAACACAAATACCTACACGTATAACCAAACAATTGTGGGCTCTTATGAACCATGTGGCATAACATCCGGTTAGTTTTGTCTTCCAATATTAATAGTCTAACATGGCTGTGCATGCAATTACTTGAATATCCAAGTAACAACTATCTAATCATGCAGACAAGTACCGAAAACAAATCATTTATTTTACTCCTATGCTCCTAATTTAACATGGCTAAAACTGCTGGAGCCAAGGGCATGATAAGTCAACTAGTACAAATGCAATAAGGCGATTGGTAGGACAAGCCATTAAGTACCTTCTCAAAGCCCATCCCAACCAGCTTCTTAAGTTCTTCATCAAATGTATCAACCTGCAAAAGATAGTCCATTATAATGATTAAATCAATAGCAACATCCAATATTAAATCATTAAAAGGTACATAACACAGAACCTGGTCAGCTGCTACTGTTGCATCAGCTCTGATCGTGTTTGCTGCTGGATGCCTATTGTAATGGAAAGTCAGAAGTCAGAACTACCAAAACAATTATGGCCATTCTCATATTAGAAGAAAGTGCCATAGTTCTTAAGGATGGTTTTGCTTGATATTTCTCAGATATCACTATCAGAATTAATTTAATGACTGGCTTCTTTGGAATATCTTACATAAAACATGACACATTGTTTATGCAAGTTTGTGAAGATATCATGGTAATGATAAAGTCGTAAGTCTCATAACGGTATACAGTGTGACTTCTGATTATAGATATCCTTGAATTCTACAGAAGTAAACCATGACCTCAGTCAATAGCTACATAATGGAACATCCCAAATGACAACAAAAGTTTCTCCAACAAAATTGTACCAACTACCAAGCTAATTATTTGTTTGAACTATAACTACTGATTTGGAAATGATTGTTTTGTATATTCAAGTTATTCTAGCTTCATATGAGTTTCAGGCTTCATCCATGGGGGACTGTCACCAGATGTGTAATGTACTAAAGAAATGTCAAGTAGAAAATGCATTACTGTGAACTCGTTAGCGGATCACTTGGAGTTGTGTTATCCAACAAGCTAGCATGCAAATTTGCACTTGCCTCCCTTGCAATTGGTTCGGTTCCAGCAGAACCAAGTGCCCGTGCTCTCCCTGGAAACCTGGGATCTTGTTCCTCCTACAAGAGAATATTCAGTAGAGCATTCAGCTCAACACATATTTCAGGGAGATAATATGGAGATCCATGCAAAAATATCGAGCAAATGAAAACGGGAATCCAGTGAGCTAAGGCACACTTATTTCTTGGAAGAGCATCATCCTAGTTCCTAGAGTGCACAGACGAAAAAAAAGTGAAGTGCTACTTGAACTGAACTATCATAAAAAGGATAAAGTAGCACCTGAATCAACTACCATAAAAAGAAGGATAGAGGTTTCAAGAAACATAACTTTCCAAGGATCAAAATACAGTCTACGAAGTAGAACAGAGATATACAACTATATCTTTTCAGAATGCATGTACCAAGTGCCAACAACCGTAACTATTGTTTCTATCAAAGAGGAATGCACATCCATATCATGTTGCACAAAATGTACAATAAAATCAACTATTACTGTGTTTTTTGTCTTCAGCCCATGGGTTCTGGGAAAGCCTAGGTTTCTCATACAATCCTACTAGTGCTTCCTGGGGCTCCATGAGTCGATTAGTTCTATCTCTTGGTCCCTACAATACATCCAAACTTATGTTCAACTCTCACAACTCCCAGTATAGTGAACATACAACTATGGTTGGATCGCATAATGTTCTTTCATCTTAATGGAGAAACCCTACAAGCTATCTAAAGACATTAAAATAACAATTTCCTAAATGCAAGTAGAGAATGAATGCCATCAATACATCAACAAAAAATATATATTTGCAAAGTGAGTATAGTAAAAAAGTAAAAGGCATTCATAATTTCTTTCATTCACCTGACTGGTGGTTGTCTGCCTGCTTGGCATCCATGAAGAAATATTTCTTAAGAAATTTCCATTAATCAGAGCACTGCAAATTCAAGGATTTAATACATTAGTCCAACGAACATTAGGTCAATTGAAATCAATATGGAAGCACTAACTACAAAACCTTGGTGCGGTAGATGTGTAGTATGTAGGAAGTTGGCCATATGTAGTCCCTCCAGTACACAGAATAAAGCCAGGGCGCCTTACACAAATAGACTGACATCCAATATCCCGGACAATAAGTATCATTAAAAGAAGCATCTCCCTAAGGAATCTGGACAATGAATAACAAGGACAACTTAAATTATTTTTGCAAAACTTACTAGCACTGACGAGCCTTCAATAGAAGAATAAAATGATGGTCCAGGAAGCAAGTAGTTGAACAGCCCATGAGTATCTGATGGAAATAACAGTAAGGATTAGCAAGGAATATCACAATAACTAATGCAGCTCGTTAAGTCTTCATAAATAAAGGGTAAAAGGGACAAACATGCAAACCCTGACAAGATGCCACACAGGTGCCCCAGCAACGAAACATTGCTTGCTAGAAACTGAAAAAGAGCCAGCAAAATCCATGCATACCTGATATTGTGCACATTTAAAATATTTCTTTATAAGACCATCCAACAAATCAGAAATTGAGAGCAACAATAGATGCATAGAGTGATTACCATTTTGCAGGAACATTGAAGAGGCCAAAGACACTGCAAATGAGACACCAAGGGAAAATATCATTGTAAGAAACACATATAAAAAAAGAAATAGATAATTTCTTTCAGAAAGTTGGGAAAACAATAAATACTATTATTGGACATATAAGTAGGAAAAAGGATAATTTCTTTCTAAACTTCTGGAAATTTCGAATTGAACCTTCCTAGATACTTGTTTATAAACAGTGCTCTTGCCACTGTATCAATGGTGATAAAAGCAGTGGCCAACAAGAGAAGGATTTGCTTGAAATTATAGTACAAAGTTGTATGTAGTTGCCGTCATGTAAGTTTTCTGGATCAAGCTTATGGAGATCAGAGACTCAAATGAACATTTTTTCTGATTAAACCTGCCAAATGTACGCAGTTGTTTGTCTGAGCCCCGATCTTCTCTAAACCCATTAGATGCAATCCATCTATCCATTGCCCAACAGTTCATGTGGGAGTATCATTTAATGAGTTAGCAGTAGATATGTCCCTTGTACCAGAGTAATTCTCCTAGCTTAGTCATTGCTGGCAAATAAAAAAGCAATAAGCATTGCTAAATGATGGTGATGAACTAAGCATATGCATATCTAAACTAGAATAATGCTATGATGTTATCATACAACATTTTATCAAATTTTAACACTTAGAAAAACAGGTTAAAATTTTATTTTCTGCATAAATGAAAACTTCATGAAGTCAGCACCTCAAGTGTGCAAGCTTTTCAACATAGAGGTGTATACTCAGTCCCTCCACATTTACATAAAATGAAATATCATATGAATCATCATTCATCAAAATGAGTATAACATATAGTTAACACCAAGAAGAAATGCACCTTCGTGACTGCACCCCACTCAGGCTTGTCTCAATGACAATCATTGAGAATATAACTCCAGAAAAGCCAATGGAGCATTCATCCACAAGAAATGGAACAGGATACAGGGGATTGTATGCCACCAAGAAAGCGATGATGAGATGAAAAATCGCATTAGTCGTAGCAAGAAGAAACATCAAGAACAAGAGACGGACTGATCCCATAATTCTTTCCAACTCAGTGCCCAAGGGTACCAAGGCCAACATGTTGAATAGCACATGAAGAAAAGAACCATGAAATACGACAGATGTATAGAACCTGTACACTGAAGTAAAAACAAACTATATTAGCTCTAGATATACCAAAGAAAAACAAAAGTATGAGATACTATTCACAGGTGTGAAGAAAAAAACCAAAGATATCCTGCACATCAGACATTTTGGATCAAGAAATGTATTTTCTGTCCCAAAATATAAGGATTTCTGTCATTTAAATTGTCCCCACAAAATAAGAATTTCTACCATTATTCATGGTACTACTTATTCCATCAATCACCTCCCATTTCAATTTCTCCCTATTTTACCCCCACCTACCCTGTCACACATTCATTCCTCATCACCAACTCATTTGGCTATTGACTCATGACCCATTCATCAAATCTGGCGGCTTATGCAATCTGACTAGAAACGAACCATAAGCTCTCACCTTTCCCACGCAGATCGATCACACCCAAATCTCCTCCTCCCTCCCCCTCAGCCATCTCTCCCGATCGCCTTCCTCTAGGACCTCCCCATCAACCACGATCACATCTCTGCCTCGTCTAGGTCGAGATCAAGTTGCCTCGACTTCGTCAAACTGGGATCGCAAAGGCGGCATCGCAGTCATCAAACCAACGGGACGGGCGTGGGGGCATCATTAGCTTCATCTTCATACATGCCCATGGTGGCTTTTGAGTGCGTGTTGCCGGTCCTGCCATGGCACATTGACAGTGGCAATGGATCATCGAGCCGCACCATCCTCGGCGTCAAATCATATGGATGTTCACCCGACCAGCAACATGCAGACGTCCTCTGCCATCTCCTAGCCATGCGGACGGAGACGATGTTGTGCGGGAAGAATAGGTGGACAGAGGTCAAGGACACCAGATGATGACCTGACGAGGTGTCCGGCTAGTCCACGGCAATGGCATGGTTGATGCACGGAGCCAGCTGTAGTGGTGAGATCTTCGGCGCTGAGCCGCAGACCCCACCATCCACCATAGCGCCTCCACACACCCCCTCCAATGTGCCGCTGCAGTGGCCCGCCTCGCCGCACTCTCCATGTTGCCCTCCGTGGTTTTTGATGAAATGGCGACCTCTGGCTGCGCCCATAAGAACTTGGCGAGGTGCCCCTGTAGAAATCTCTGCCACAGCTCCCCTTCGCTGCCACTGAGTACCACAGTTGGAGGTGTGTTCTTTCTCTCTCTTGCATGGATTAGTTTGGTGTGACTATGATTGTCCATGTTCTGCTGCAACGACAATCCCTTCTTAGGAGTATTGGAAGAGTGATTGGATATCGAGGAGAGGATGCTGGTGTTGGTTAATTTGACATGTATATTATTTGATTCTTCATGAATTGATTTGACTCTAATACGTATCTGATTTTATTCTTCATCAGGAAAAATGATATGTCACTAACTGAGGATATTTTTACATAAACAACATGTTGCTCCACTGTAATATGTTATATCTGGTAGGCAAGTTAAAAAAAATACGGAGTACATTCTAACAGTTGGAACCATCTCATTTGATCACCATCGATTTGTGAATACTGCTTCAGAGCTGACAGATGTGGCGGATGGAGTGGTTGTGGGAAGCAGCACTTTATCAGCATTTCTTCAGTTTTCATACTCAATTTCTGTTTGATTGTTCCCTCCAACAATTGCAGAAGAATATTTGTTCATTGTCATAGGCACATTTCTAGACAGACAATGTTATGTGACGTTGTTGTCAGCAGTTAGTGGAAGAAATTTAGAATACTTTGTAATAATCAATGGCTTTGCATAGTACTTTCCAATGTGTTTGAAGGCATCACTGAGGGGGAATAATGTTTTGCTTCCAGAGTACATCTATCCAACTTGCCATATCAATTTTCAGTCTCAAGAATATAATTTCCAGTCAACCATGCCTCCATCAGTTCCAGTCTCAGAATAATTACCAGTTTTGGAACATAAAATAAATCTTAGTTATAAGGTATGCATAGTTTTTGCAAACCAGGTTATTTCTCCATTTTTCTGCTTTTTTGATTTGATGGTAAAACTCAGACAGGCTCATATCTGTATTAGTGATTTATCTTGGTTAATGCCAAATTGGGTACTGAACGTGTCATCTTATATGCAGGCCATTACAACTTTACCTCTTGAGTTGTTGAGGCTGGTGCACTCATCAACTTTATCTTGTATTATGTATTATGAATGTGGAGAATGCACTCATCAAATTTAATTTGGATGCAGCTGCCTGCCGATAATGAGGTAGCTACCTCTCCTGCATCAATAAATTGGCTCTCTCTGTAGACCATGCATCTATTTTACTTCCAAGATATGTTGTTTTCCTTTTAGAGTCGATCTCCCCATTTTATTACAGGAAAGATCCAAGTTCTTGATTTGAATTGAGATATGACCATCTGTTCTGTTTTATGTCTGTACATATTTCTACTTACTACCAGAACATGGTACTAAACATTTATGGTTACTTTAGCATAAGGGCAATTTTACTGGGAGGTGCCACATTTTTTTAGAATGGAACCAATGTCTGTTTCTTCTACAGTATAATGGAACCAGACATTGTTGGTCGCCAAGCTAATGACAGGGAAGTGATAATTGAGGATGTGCTCCTTAATAACCACATTTTCTATGATTTGGAGGTTATTACCAATATGCTCTCATGTGAAGTGAAGGATTTTCCTTGCACTTATCTAGGCGTTCCACTCAATATTAAAAAGCCCAGTAAAGCATAACTCCAATCTCTGGTGGACAAGATAACTGATAATATTCCTACTTGGAAGGCCTCCCTTATGAATAGGACAGGGAGACTTACCACGGTAAGGATGGTTCTGTTAGCCATCCCGATTTATTTGATGATCACGATGGACATACCTAAGTGGGTAGTCAAGGCCATTGATAAAAAGCGAAGGGGTCTTTTATGGACAGGACAAGAGAAAGCTAATGGTGGCAATTGTTTGGTTGCTTGAGAGCGGATCTACCAACCCCCCATGTATGGTGGACTGGGAATCCACAACTTGGAGTATATGAGTTGGGCCCTGTGTATTCATTGGCTTTGACTGCAAAAGACAGACAGAGCTCATGCTTGGCAAGGATTGGGGCTGCAGGTGCCGCACAATGCCTATGCCCTCTTTAATATGGCTGTGGAAGCCATGGTTGGAGATGGGCATTCCATCTTATTTTGGTCAGATAGATGGTTGCAAGGTAGAAAGGTGGAGGTTCGATGGTTGCAAGGTAGAAAGGTGGAGGTGGCCCCTAACTTCATCAAGTTAATATGGCCATTCCATCACTCCTCAGCTCCACTCCAAGGGTGGATCTGGAGCCCTACCAAACGGGGCCTAAATTGACTGAATGATATGTTTATCAGACTACTTTTAGCGTTATAATGGGTTAGTATGTAGTTGGCATATTTCTTGGCAGTTGACACTGTAGGTCTGCAGCAACTCTCAATAGCTGCAAGGACAGTGGGAATAATTTATTTTGTACTCCCTCTGTTTCCCCATTATAAGACATTTTGATTTTTTTAAAGTTAAACTTCTTTATATTTGACCAAGTTTATAGAAAAATGTAGCAATATTTTCAACACAAAACAACTATAGTATCAAAATATATATAATGCTAAATTTAATAAAACTAATTTGGTGATGTAAATGTTGCTATATTTTCTTATAAACTTGAGTATTATAATATAAAACGGAGAGAGTAGTATTGAGTTGCCTTTACATGGATTATGCATTGTAATTTATATTCTATACAGAATTGTAAGTTATTTGTCTAATCCAATAGGAAACTAGAGTTGTAGCGATAGACTATTAGATCTAAAGATTTTAGAGTAAGCAAAACTAAAACTAAATACTTAAGGTGTGACTTTGGTACTATCGCACATGAGAAAGGATATGTGAGTTTAGAAGGCCAAGTAGTGCCTAAGAAGAACACTTTTCGATATCTGGGATCGATACTACAGATAAATAGAGATATTAATGCGGGTGCTAGCCATAGAATCAAAATAGGCTGGTTGAAGTAGTGCAAAGCATCTGGCATCCTCTGTGATAAGAAGATACCGCAGAAACTAAAAGACAAGTTTTATAAAACAGCAATTAAACCTTCTATGTTATATGGAGTAAAATATTGGTCGACAAAAATATGTTATGTTTAACAGCTGAGTGTTGTAAAAATATGTATATTACGTTAGATTTGTAGTCATATAAAAATAGATCAAGTCCGAAACGAGGATATACGTGTGATCGACAGGAATAACACCAATTAAAAAAAACTTATCCAACATCAATTGAACTAGTGTAGGCTATGTCCAAAGGAGACCCTTAGAGGCGCTAGTATATTGCAGAATCTCAAGTCAAGATAATAATGTAAAAAGAAATAAAGAAATAGCAAAACTAATATGGAGAGAGACAATAAAAAAAGACTTAAATGAGTGAAATATATTTAAAAATCTGTACTTAAATAGAAATGATTGAAAAATAGTTATTGATATGTCTGAACCGTGATTTAAAGATTCTTATTAGGTTTCAACTCTAGTTTACTCTAACTAGTTTGGGACTGAAAGGCTGTGTTGAGTTAAGCTGAGTTATCTAATCCAATCCATTAAGGAAGAGGGTAGGAAATGCAAATTGTTTCTAAGACCCAATCTGTTCAGCAAGAAGAATAATAGAAGACATTGAGTGGCACCAAAATGTAGATATTGTTTTGAATAATGGCTAGGAAGGCTACACAGTTTAGTCTTATGAGAAATACAGTGGAAATTTTAGTGCAAGAAGCTTGTTATTTGAGACTTTTCTGATATTGTAGCGACAAATAACATGATTCTCTGGTGAGTGTACCATTTATGGATAATTTGTAGCTTTGGTTTCTATAGTTTGATTCTTCTTTTACATATTATTAGAAATTTCAAATGGCATATTTGGGACACAAATGATATTTAAAAAGACTAATAGATTCTTGCTCGTAATATGTTCTCATTGATTCATATTGATTACAATGTGGCACCATTACTAGTTTATTGAGGAGCAAGAAAGTATTCTCTCCTTAACCTTATTTTTTCCTAAACAACATAAAAATGCTAATATTTTGAGACGGAGGGAGTATAATCTTGAGATTCTTTGGTATTCATATTTTTAAGACGGGTAATTCTATTGTAGATAGTCTTCTTTTGTTCTTTTAAGTGCATAATATTTACAGAAGAGCATATAGATGGCACAAGAATTCATGGCACGTAACAGACTGTTTACTCATATAAAATGCATAGGTATAATTTTAGCTTTCACGGTTTTCAAATTTGCCACAGTACAATTTGACAAGTTTAAGCCAGATGAGCATTAACAAAACATAAATGCTCACAAAGTATATATTCATCTTTCAGAACAAATTAAAGAAACCATTATTTATGCTCTGCAAAAAAGGAAATGTAAGCATGAAGCGGACCTTGAAAACGTGACGCTACTGCAGAAGGCAAGAAGCATATCTCGACAAAGGAGTCATAGCCAGTCAACAAGCACACCAAATAGATCACCCCACATATCAAGATAACACCTGATGTAATGAATGGGATGCTGCTCCACCACTGATTCAACCTAGTTGAAATTCCAGCCTGCATCACATTTCGCAAGAACAAACAATAAACCACATTATAAGTCGGCGCATTTCCCAATCTCATCCCCACCAAACACATACTGCACGGGCACAGCCCCTGCTCCAAGCGCTAGTCCACCAATTTCCTATAAACCCTGCAGCCAATTAACAAGCATGCCAAACTAGGGGAACAATCCACCTCACAAAGCTAAAAAATAATCTCGTCCAGGACATGTAAAGCACCCCATTCCTAGCTTAATTCAAACTGACTCGCAAACCCTAACAGCACAATAACAACACCAAGCCCACTCCTAAGCTCCCCCCCTCCCTCCACGAGATCGTGAGCGTTTCGTGGGGGCCAAAAAAGCAACGAATTCCCCCATCGATTTGAGGGTAATGCTTCCCAGATCCGGAGATAAAACTGGGGAAAACGCGCAGGACCTGAAATTGGGAACCGGAGAAAATTCGCACCTCGGTGATGACGTTGGGCCGCATCTCGGGCTCGCCTCCGGTGGCGGTGGCCTCGCCTTGTCGGGATCGAAGCTTCGGAGGTTCGCGCGAGCGAGTGACGGTGGCGCTGAGATCTCGAGGGTTTTGGGGGCGCGAGAGAGGAAACGAGCCTTCGTAGCTTCGGAGGTACGGGACGTGGGGGCACAAGGCACCGGGAGGGTTGGATGCTCGTGGCCGCGAAATTATCGAAGCTTCAAAATCTACCGAAAATACTAGCAATGGTAGGTGATTGATATTTTGTTGCCTTTCCGGTGCCAGAGCACTTCAGCTGCACGATATGAATGTGACTCGAGCACTGAATTCTAGAATTTTATTTTACGAGTAAAAATGTACTTATAATTGTTTTTAAATTTATGTATAAAAATTAAAATCAGTCTTAATTATAATCTAGAACTACGTTGAATTATATCGCACACCATGTCACATTATCGCCAATAGTTTAAAATTAATCGGACATCATAGCTAAACTACCTAATTTAACAAGGCTAAAGATATATATTACAACTAAGTTAGGCATCATTCAGGACTACCGTTAGTGCATCTCCACCGACCATAACCAGATTACTTTGCAGAGTAAAAAATACGAAGACCGATTGTTATTGTGTTATTATCATCAATTTTTTAAGCATTGCATATTGTTATATGTGATCAGGACTAGGACGAGTCTAGGAGTGAGCTGATCTTCCAATTTAAAGTGTTAGGGGTTCTTCGACACAAGATGCTAGCAACACCATGCACGATTTCAACGAAATCAGATGACAACAATGTGTCAAGTTGCTAATTAACGTTGGGAAGTATTAGAAGTGTGGTGGTGAATATTAGAGTTAAAATCGTGGTGTCTATAGTACTTGAGTGGATTTGCTTTTAATAGAAGTTTAGTCTATATGTACCATGTTGTTATTAGTTAATGTGAACGCGAATAGGTATTAGGGTTTCCTTTTTGAGCATACTAATAAACCGGCAGTATATATAGTATCAACGGATTGGCCCGAGTGGGCCGATTCTAACACACTCCCGTGGTCGGAACTGGGAGCACCGTAAACATTTAAACTGGACCTAAACTCAAGAAAGACGGACATCGGCAAACCATTGGTGGAGATGTCGGTATACGGAGACGAAGTAAGAACATACAGAACGCAAACTTCACCAAGAGTAGCGCGTTCACGGACGAAGTGTAGGTGGATCTTCACATGCTTTGTTCGCTGATACTGAATTGGGTTGGTGGAGAGATAGACAGCACTGATGTTGTCATAGTACATGATAGTGGTGCGGCGAATAGGGCAGTGAAGTTCCCTGATGAGTTAGCGCAACCAGTAGGCTTTAGTGACGTCATTGGCTACGGTGCGGTACTCGACTTTAGCATTAGATCGAGACACTGTTAGCTGGCGCTTAGAGGACCAGGAAATGAGATTGTCCTCAAGAAAAACAACATAGCCTAAGATGAATTTACGAGTGTTAAAGCATACGACCCAATCAGCATCAGTGTAAACTGTAAGATCGGTCGACGAAGTCCGATAGAGGTGAAGGCTGAGGTCCAGAGTGCCCTATAAATACCGCAAAATCCGTTTCATAGCGGTGAGATGAGGATGTCTCGAGTCATGCATATGTAAGCAAACTTGTTGAACAGCATAAACGATGTCTGGGTGAGTAAAGGTACGGTGAGATGAGGATGTCTCGAGTCATGCATATGTAAGCAAACTTGTTGAACAGCATAAACGATGTCGGGCGAGTGAAGGTGAGATATTACAAAGCAACTGTAATGCTCCTGTAGTGAGTGGGATCAGGTACCGAAACACCAGCAGCAGACAGTTTAGAGTGAGTGTCTACAGGAGTACTGCAAGGCTTGCAATCTCGCATACCAACACGATCCAGAATATCTAGCATATATTGTTGTTGTGAGAGAAATAGACCATTATCTCGACGGTCAACAGTAATGCCTAAGAAGTAATGAAGAGAACATATATCTATCATAAAAAACTCTTGTCGGAGAGCCAATATAATCTGCTAGAGTAACTGCTCTGACGAGACCATAAGAACAATGTCATCAACATAGAGGAGCAAGAAAGCCATCTCAGTGCCATGGTAATGAATAAATAACGAAGTATTGAACTTAGCTTCAACAAATTCAAGAGATGTGATGTGAGAAGCAAAGTGATTGTACCAAGCACGGGGGACCTGCTTCAATCCATAGAGAGAGTGGTTCAAGTAGCAGATGATCGTGTCGTGAGGACTCAACAAACTCACATGGCTAGACGTAGTATACTGTCTCAGTCAATGTGCAATGCAGAAATGCATTCTTGATGTCAAGTTGATGAATCGACCAAGAGCGCAAGAGAACCAAACTGAGTATCACGCGGATGGTGGCAAGCTTCACTATCGAACTAAAAGTCTCATCATAGTCGAGTCTGGGACGTTGAGTAAAACCACGTAAGACCCATCGTGCTTTATAGTGAGCAAGAGAGCCATCTGATAGAAACTTATGGTAAAATATCCATTTTCCAGTAATAACATTGACGCCAAGAGGACGAGACACTAGAGTTTAAGTGTCATTTACCTGGATGGCATCAAACTCTAATTGCATAGCAGTGCGCCAATTTGGATCAGACATAGTCGATCAAAAAGACATCGGGATCGAAGAGAGAGTTGCTGTGTTAAGGTTGAGGCGATCAATCGGCTGAATAAATCTAGATTTTGCACTAGTGTGCATCTCGTGCATATTGGTGATGGGCACAACTGCATGCGGGACTATGGTTGTAGTATGTCTAGTGGCACACCTAGTACCGCTGGAAGCAACCTAGGACGAGGCGTCCACAAGGGTTGTGACACAAGGCGGTCTAGTAGAGGGCCCAGCAGCATCGCTAGCAATGGCCTAGGACGAGGTGTCCACAGGGACAATGGCACGATGCTGGGGTGGTGAGGACGACCTAACGAGCAAAGGCCCAGTAGTAGGAGCAAGCCACGGTGACCTGATAACACCAAGGCATGCAGTTGTGCCGAGTCAGCTACAGGCGCATGCGCGGCATTGGTGCCCCCGTGATGAGAACCCGCTAGGGTTTAGTCTCGATCTTTCGATGAGAGATGGGGAATAACTCGATTGGGGGATCGAAGCAACGTTCATGGCCCGACTACAACCGTCCAAGGACGATGCGCCTTAGCAACCGATACACCGTCTCCGATGGTCGACGCGAACTTGCGCGACAACCCAGCCACTAGGACACTCATCCTGCAAGCAATCGAAGAACAAGTAAAACAAACACTGAAATTGCTAGATATTGAGATGAAAGATTCACTCTGAATTCATAATATGGCGGGGTTTCGGAGACAAACAGACGAGCGGTCTAGCCGACACGCGCGCTGTGTGCAAGTAGCAAGACGCTAACTCTAATCAACAAAACCTACTCTTCTTGGTGGCGGCTGAAGGTTTAAGAAGAAGGGTAGATGACAACAGGGGTGTTGGGGTCGTGCTCAACCCTAGGACGCGCCCCTAATGGGCCCAACTTGATACACGGCCCATTGGGCCTAAAAGAGGTGACACAGCACAGTGGATAGAAAAACACTTGGTAGAAAAATGATAATTGCGGTCGCTCTAGAATAAATATTGATATGGGGCCAGATCCATTTGAAAGTAGACTTGATAACCTTTTCGTTAAGTACTTGCAAGCCCAAATCGGAGTTCGCATGAAGTCGTGGCGACCGTCAGAATTTGGCACTATCCTGTAGTCCGAATCCACCCCGTGCTAATCCTCTCCTCGTTGGATCCTTTCCATCGTTCCTAAGTAAAACAAGAGTACACACATCTCTAGGGTATAAAGAAGAGGAACATAAACTCAAGAATGAACTCACCTGATAGTTGAGTTGGCATGCACGAGCGCGGGTAATTGGACCATGAGTGGATGTATCGATAGTGTTGATATCCTCATTATCACCCCGGAAGGTGTACCTACAAGCACAGCACTAGGCCCAATGGGCAAAGTAGAACGGTCATCATAGCCCAAAAAATCCAAGGTGGTGGGATCCAAGAGAGAAGTAGACATCTCAGAGAAAGGGAAAAACGACTCATCAAACACGACGTGTCGGGAGACAATGATTTTGTTGGAGTGAAGATCGAGGGAGCGAGGAGAGAGTTTATGTGGAGCTATAGAGGATAGGTTTGGGTATTAGGAACACCCAAACACGTGGAGGTAGGTGTAGGATGGGTTTGTTCGATGAAGAGTATAGAATAGAGTGAGGTTGTTGAAAGTCTTAGTGGGATGATGGTTGAGCAGATAGCTGGTGGTGTAGAGAGAATCAGCCTAATAAATGGGGGAAAGACTGGCCTGACAGACGAAAGAGAGCACAATATTGTTAATGGTCCGAAGAGCGCACTCAGCTCGACCGTTCTATTGGGAGGTATATGAGCATAACATGCGAAGAACGATACTGTTAATGAGGAAGAATATGTAGGTCGAGGAGTGGTCGAATTCGTGGCCGTTATCACACCGGACTGCCTTGATAGAGGAGTTGAACTATGTCCGCATATACAAGAAAAGGTTGGATAGAGCACCGAAGGTATCAGACTTGACGCGGAGAGGAAAAGTCCATGTATAGTGAGTACAATCATCAAGAATGACAATTTAGTACTTCTAGCCTGACACACTAGCAACTGGGGATGACCAGAGATCACAATGTATTAAATCGAAAGGATAAAGTACACGAGTGGTTGACATGTTGAAGGGAAGGTGTACATGGCAGCCTAACTGACAGGCATGACATATATGGTCAGAAGTACGTTTATTACAAGAAATAGTATTAGAGCTGACAAGTTTGGACAATGCTACATGACCAAGATGACTGAGACGACGATGCCAGATAGTGGTGGAGCATGTGGTGGCGGTGAGAGTAGGAGAGTTGGCTACAGGCAAAAAGAACGAACGGTCACCCATGCTATTACACTTGACGATCATGTTCTGAGTTTGCAAGTCCTTCACAGAGAGGCCAAAAGGGTCAAACTCAATGGAGCAATTGTTATCAGTTGTAAAGCGATGGACAAAAATTAAGTTATGGATAATGTTAGACGCAACTAAAACATTAGAAAGAACGAGAGATCGCTGTGACGTGGGAATAACAAATGACCCGACAAAGGTAATGGGAAGTAAGGCCCCGTTTCTAACAATGATCGAGGATTGATTGAGTGGAGAAGGAGGGTGGGAGGAAGAGAGTATACCAGCGTGTTGACTATGTGGGAGCTGACCCCAAGGTCGGCATACCACTCGATCGAGGCTAGCGGGGTCAACGATAAGGTGTTGAAGTTGTTGATTAGGGACGCCTGGTCCCAAGAACTACCCGTCATCAAGGACCAAGAATGTTGTAGCGGCAAGGGTGACACTAGAGTTGCTGCAGCAAAAGGAGGCGACGTGGTGGTAGCAAAACCACGCGCACGAGGAAGGCAGGCCGCCGCAGGCAAACCTCGACGACAAGGCAGGAATGCCTCCATAGGTAGACCCCGACGACGAGGTAGACACGCCCCTATAGGCAAACCCTGAGGGAGCGCCTAGAGTGGATACGCCAAGGCAGTGAGAGCAGCCAGTGGTTTGAACGGCGAGAGGGGTGACAAGGTGTCGACCCTGCTGTGCGGCCGGGGCCGTATGGGTGTGGCCATAGCTACACAGTCCTTGCCCAAGGATTGGGAAAGGGGGTGACTAGGGGTTGGCCACCATGACGTGGCCTAAGCTAAAGATGCCATTGCCCAAGGGGCAAACTTGTCGCCACGACCAAGACGATGGTTGGTGGAGCGCAAGTTGGAGGTGTGGCCGCCATGGCTATTGCGTCTAGGGCCCCCGCTAGCGGACCCGCCTTGAGGGCACCGAGGAGTAGGGTGTGTGGTGATGAAGGCAGGCAGTGGTGCATCCTCGGTGGCGTCATCGATGTCGATTTCTTTGAGAAGGAGCAGGGCGCGAGCTTCGTCGAAGGTAGGGAATGGGAGACCATGTTGCGAAACTTGATATTGAACCCGTGAAGGAGTATTAGCACGAGGGTGCGGTCGCCAACTGGATCCCCAAACTCCGAGAGAGCACTGGCTATCGTCTCGAGGCTACAGTAGAAGTCAGCGATTGAAGCCTCCCTTATTTGACTATGCGGAACTCGACAGAGAGGAGAAGAGCATGCAATTCATGTTGGCCGAGGAACTCTGATTTAAGAATGGACCAGGTGATGTGAGCGCTTGAGTTGTGAAGCATTATTGTCTATTGAAGGTCAGTAGCGATGGTGCTATAGATCCAAGTAAAAACAGTGCAATTCATCTGCACTCATGCCAAGCAATCAGAGTTGTTGACGTCGGAGAGTACATGGTTCGTTAGGGTATACTTACCTAGGACGACGAGGAAAAAGGTGCGCCACCAGCTGTAGTTGTTGTCAGAGACAAGGATCTTGATGTTGAGAACAACGAGGGCTTGTGCGTGCTTGGCCTCATATGCATCAAGGGCGATTTCGTGGTCCTCGATGGCCTTTTTGTGGGCAGCTTTAGCCTCACGTTCAGCGGCCTTGCGCTAGAGACGAAGTTGCTCTACTGGTGTGTCGGGAGCAGGGCCTAGTAGGTTCTCAATGACAACGACGATGTTGGGTTGGCGGCGAGAGCACGGATTGGTAGGGCTTGGTGAGATCTCAATGGCAACAGTGACACAGGAGTAAAAGCGTGCGCGGGTGGTGAGGTCGAGTGGCGGCAAGCCTAAGCGAGTGGAGAACGATGAGGAGACCGAGTAGCGATGATGATTCGCTTGATTGGCTCTAATACCATATGAATGTGAATAGAGGTTAGGGTTTCGCTATACAGTAACAAGCCGAGAGTACATACAGTGTCGACGGATTGGGCCGAGTGAGCAATTCTAGTAGTTAATGACTGATTTTTATTATGTCACTCACATACACTTAAAAACGTGTAATTTAGTACAAACGAGATGAAACTGTTTGTTAGTTTACGTTGTTTTTTAAATTATTTTTAGAGTAACCTAGATGCATTCCCGTGCCTATCTAATCATACATTATCGTATTAAAAACAACTGAAAACTCGGAGCGTTGTTGTGAAACTTCTTTATTAAAAAATAGAAAACATTAAGTCTGAGATATATCCAACCGGCTACATCCCTTCAACCTTAGGTGCAATTGATAATTGTGATTGATAGTGAAGTACATCAAGAAAACTATTGGTAACTTGAAGACCAAGATGATAACTTGAATAGATGAATGATGCCTTGTGAAAACGAAGTATAAGAAAGAGATCACCAGCTATTGCACCAATGGCCAGCCACCGGTTTCACGATGAGTTGTTCTGCACCCTTTACATAAGATGGCTAAGATATACAGCTGTGGACAGAAATAGTGACATGAAAGGAAAGGTCAAGGAAAAATGCAATTGATGTATATGGGTAACGATTCATTTTTTGGTGGTTGTAGTTGAGGCAGAGAATTGATTAAGACTAATAATATATATAAAGGCAAAGAAATGTCGCAAGACTTGCTTGTAAAATTTAACATAGCGATGCACGCAACACAATTATCAAGGGAGTTAGACTAAACTTATTTTGGGCCTGAATTGGTAGATTGCGGTCGGCAACTGTAGCTATATCTACACTAATCACAGACTTGGAAATGGAATCCAAGGGTGGAAAACAATTGCGGTGATGTGGATGCGCCACAAATTATAGTTAGTGGGGGATCAACTTATAAAGATAGATAAATAGGATATAGGATGATCACAGCAAAGAATAGTTAATTCAACTTTTGGCTACAATTTTTTGTTTTACCCAATAGAAAAAAAAAGATAAGTTTGAATAAACATAAACACACACCATCATCAGATGCATATAGAAAAAAGTGACTACACGGATGTGTAGGATTGGTGTCAGCTATAGAGTGGGGCTAAATATAGCCATTTGAAAACTACCAACAACTCTGGATAAATAACGGTCCAAATGTTCTTTTGTTGAGCTTATCTAGATATGAGCTAGCACAACAAAAGAATCACCGATTTATCTAACTATAAGAAGCTAGACTCAAAAATCAAATTCTAACAGTCTTAAATTACTAGCTATGTGAAAAGCTAGCACAAGTCTCAAATCGATTGAGAGAAGCTAAAGGATGAGTGAATGAAAAAATCAACATGAGCAAAAGATCATAGTTGATGTATTATGTATCTAGTTATGTGAACCAACTAGACCCAAAAGCCAATCTCTAGATATGTTAAATCTAGCTATTAAAAAGCTAGATCCAATAGACTAAGGATCAAAAAAATTAACTAAACACTTTGTTCAAATAGAAACTTTAATTGCATGAGGTTTGTACTATAGTATTGGTGATTGCCTCCCTGATCATTGCAAAGCAAAAGATCTAAAAAAAGCAGGGGTAGTGAAAAAGAAGAGCAATATCTGTGTAAAAATTTAAATTGTAAGAATTTAAATTGTAGAAATTAAAAGATAGGTAATTAAAGTGTAAGAATTTAATATATTCCAAAAGATATACAAAACACTACGCACATAAAAATTACAGATAACACAAGTTACAAAATTAAAAGTTTAAACACTTCTCCGAAAAGAGCCATAAAGCTCTCCCCTCCGAGCTAATATCTCCCGCGCCGACGCGCGCGCGCGAATCCCCGTTTGCCGCGCGTGACGCGCACGCAGCGTCAGGCCGCTGTCCGCCTGGGCCTCCTGGCCGAGCAAGGCATTCGGGCGAGAGCCATGATGGTACTGGGCCTCGTGCCCAAACCAAAACGGCTTGATCCTCACTGCCAGCCGAGGGCATCGTGTACTGTAGCAACATGTGCTTTTTTTCTACCATTTTTTTCTTCACTTATACCGATGCTTGCACACGGCCTTATAAAGCCCGTTACTCCAAAGATGTTCAAAACAGTTTTCATCAGCTATTTGTTAGCTTGTATTATCTAGTAATTAATTTTTAAGTTTTTGCCTTTAATCCTATCTAACATCATAACCATATCCGAGTTCTCTGTTCTCCCTAAAAATAATTTCAATCATCACTATTGATTAATATTGATATCTATTAACAGTAAACAGCATAGCTATAATTTAGTATGTAGTAATATCGATAACCGTACATTTTTTAAACCAAATTTTTAATAAAAACCACCATATGGTCAAATTCCTTTACCAATTTTCTATCACTATATATAAATCATGATTTTATAGGATGACAAAAAATAAATATGCACTGTATGGTTGTGCGCACGTACGTGTTTTACTGGTAATAAATTAAAAAATGTTGCCAGTTAACATTGTTATGTGCTAACGAGCTAATAGCAGAGAAGCGGGAGAGAAAGCTCCCCGAAGCATGCATGCTTGTACCATTAATTACTTTAACCGCATGAAATGCTTGTCTTCTGAAATGAGACAATGACAAAGTAGTTTCTATTTAATTAATTCAACTAAACGACCTTCTTCCTATGGCTGCTCGTTCAAAAAGAGAATATCTTCCTATATTATGTAGCATCTAATGATTAGAGAAAACTTCACGAACTTTTGCTTTTTTCCAAATGAAGCTAGGCATGCATGCCAAAGGCATCGAGTTTCAATGCAAGGCAAAATAAAGCTTGGATATAAACCTCTAAAAATCCCAACTTTACCCAGCAAATCATAAAAAGGAAAAGAAACATAAAGTCCTCAACAAGCACTTCTTTTGAGAACACATATTTAGTTTGCAAGTACACATCATCATCATCTGTATCATGCTAATGTCGTTCATGTTTGCGCCTCTTTAGGTAGCCTAATGATAAGATGATGCCCTAGCTAGCAATACGAGTGACAAGCATGCAGTTGAAGTAAAGTGCAAACTACAGAGCTAGCTAGCTAGTGCTTTTCTTCTGTTGTGGAAGGTTCTGGTGTACATGTGTATATATACGTGACAAAGGGCTGGTTTTTACAGATGATATGTGGAGCTGATGGCCGAGAATTTTTGTTAGATCAGTTCTCACTCTATCAGAGTTCATTTATTTTGTAAATCAAACAGGGTTGGGAAAGAGATATACTGTTGGGTTATTTGGTTTTAGAAATGGAATGATCAACTAACCACTTGATCCTTGATGAGCTTTTTGATTTGAGAAATGGAATGCTCGCTATAGGGTGAACGATAGAATCATTCCTCAAATTTTGTAAGATGATCTCACAATAGATCACCCTATTCTACTTGGTTTGATCGATTCCTCATTTCCTCTAACCATACCGCCTGACTGAAGATTGATTAGAAAAATAAAAATGAAAGAAAGGCTGCCCATGCATGCATGCGGGGGGATTTTTTTTTCTTCTGCAAAACAGGGCCAAATATATTAAATAAGAAAAGAGATTACAAACTAGTAATTAAAAGGATAAGAAATATGAAACCTTACAAAACCAAGAGGCTCCACATTGCTCCAAGAGATGTAAACAAATAAGCGCAACCACAACAGCTATCAATTTTGGCTCAAGAAAAAAAAACTATGAACAGGTATTGGCTACCATCTTCATTCATTTGGTAGGTCAACAAATTGGCGTCACCGAACAAGTTGGCAACTCGGACCTTAAACATAGCACCACCAGTTGAAACATAGCACCACCAACTGAAACATAGCAACCCAACATACAAACCCTTCTAGATATTTATCAAAGATCTCACAAACAAAGTAGCTATCGGTAAAGAGATAGAAAAGACAGTAAACTCCATAGATCTAACTCTATGGACAAAAGACAAGCCCTAGACAGACTCTCTAATTGATCCAAAATCTAAAAACTTTATTCGAGAAAATCCTATAAACTTACTTGACTAGCACATGAGAAATGGATCCTCCTCCCCTCGCTGCCGACGAGAACACCAGAGACAGAGAAACAAGGGTGTTGAAATATAAAGTGAATTTCCCCATCTTTCCTTATCAGGTAAAACTTTTCTATTGAAGCAGTCATTGCATGCATCTCAATATGGTATAAGAACAAAAGGTCTCAGAGTTTGATTCTTCGTTAGCACGCAATTGAATAAAATTATAGCCTCCTTCTATTCCACACTTGAAGCTTGAGAGGGCCTCACATGAGGGGAAGTGTTGGAATATAAAGTGAATTGCCCATCTTTTCCTATCGGTTTAAGCTCTTGGGTTGGACTAGTCGGTGCATATGCAACTCAATAGTGATTGGGGTTGACGAAGTCAAATAGTTGTTGATAGTAGACCGTCTCATCAAGAGTATCATGGAAGAAGACATTCTTGACATCGAGGACATTATCTTGACAACTTCATCCACCCATCTTCTTCACTACCTTTTTCGAGCGCCTTCATGATGAGTTTGCAATGACTGACTTGGGCGATCTTCACTACTTCCTCAATATCTCCGTCAAGCACACCACGACTGGCCTTCATCTACCTCAACACCAGTACACGGTCGGTCTAGCTTCTTTAGCGCGCTAGTATGTCCAAGTGCCACCCCACCTCCACGCCTATTGACACCAAATCCAAGCTCTCTACTATAGATAGTGCCCCTCTCCAAGCCATGGCGGCCACTAGGTATCGCAGCCTTACCACTGCACTGTAGTATCTCACCCTCACTAGGTTGGACCTCTCCTACGCCATCTAATAGGTGTGCCTCCACATGCACGCACCAAGGGATGTTCACATGGCCTTGATCAAGCACACCCATCACTATGTCAAGGGCTCTTTGGACCATGGTTTATCCCTCTAGGCTTCTTCATCCAGATCGCTCATGACCTACATTGACATGGATTGGCCAGGATGTCTAGACACTAGGCACTCCACTTCTTGGTATTGTGTCTTCTTCAACGATAACCTAGTCTCTTAGTCATCCAAACTCCAGGCCACCATCTCTTACTCCAATGCCAAGGTAGAATACCAAGTTGTTTAAGGTTTTCAAGCACTTTTGTCAATATGTCATCCTCCTACTGCATTCATTCGACCTCGCTTTGTGAGGCCTGTTCCTCACCCAGAGTGAGCTATAATGAGGTAATTAGGTTAGAGAAAATGTTGTATTGCTCTAGAAGGAAATGTTTACAAAACTATTCATATAAAGATACTCAAGAGTTGGCGGTGCACTTTGGCGTTGGTAGGGTTTCAAAGACAACCATCCCATTAGGAAGCACATTTCCTTGAGTTCGAGCCTAATTTCTAGCCCATGTCTCTATGATATCCTCGAATGAAGCAAGCATGCTAGCCGCTCTTGCAGCTTCATCCTCCACTACCCATCTTGCCTCCGCAGATAGATACCTACCTGTGTCGAGCCTATGTGGGTGCAGGTTCCTTGCTTGGAGGAGCCAATATGTCTCACTAATGGCTCAAAACTCTGATGTGTCCTTCTAGGCCACGAATTCTTCTTAGATTGTCTTCGTTATCTGCTGCTAATCTTCAAATGGAGTTGGCCTATTTGGGTTGAAGACAAACTCATTAGTAAGCTTTGACTTGAAGTTCTTTCATGAATTATCAATCTTCTAGAAAGCATAGTGTTTTGGTGTCTTCTCCGCACCGATTGGAAAGTCGTATGATTCCTTTAACTTGTCCCATGTGCGTTCTTTCTCAATGTCGGGGACATTCTCAAAGTTAGGGTGTTGGATCCCTAGGTATTTCCACATGATGACCCCGCACGAGTTGTTGAACCTCGGGTGACGCTTTTAAGGGCGAACGGTCTTTTGAAGTCATCGATCTCAGTGATGGTAAGCTTAGTGTCCAGCAACCTATTACGTGTCCTACAAGATCGTCTCGACGTCAGTGCCATTGTTCCAACCAACATTGTTGCATGGTTGTCAGACAATTTTGGTTATATAACGAAGTTAGTCATGTATTAGAGAACAAGGTTTTGCTCTCAGATGGCAGGTTGAAGGGGTTTTAACCTCCAACCTCCTCACCACAAGGTGTGGGGTTGACAAAAACGTTGTCACTTACATCCACCACACAAGCCGACAAGTTGTTTCTAAAATTATTCATAAACAATACATCATTTTCACAAATTATTTCTAAAATTTGTAAACTACTGGTTTTTAAACTAACAAACTGCTAATAAATGAATCACTACCACTTCATGTGTTAAGCCAATAGTACTTGCTAGGTATCACTACACAAAAAAAGAATGGCCTGGACCCACCTAATCCAACATGAGATACCAATGATAACCAATTATTGCTCGCTCAAGTCAAACCAGTAGTGATAAGCTTGCAGTGATAAGTGGTTGTGTACTAATGTCACTTATTTAACATAGCTTTTTTTTTACTTAAGCTTTTGATCAATTTTCTTTCTTAAAATTTTAGCATAGCTTAAGTAAGAGTTGTCGAACACCAAACAATGCTTGTCACCCGTTACCACGACGCCACTCGGCATGACATGGCCGGCGATGATGACATGCATGTGCAAGTGTGGTACTAGGGTGTGGAGAGGGAGGAGGAGGGGAAGGTGGTGCACCTAGTCATTAGGGTGCTTGGGGAGGGCGACACCGAAGCTCAGGAAAAGCAACATTGGGCTCAAGGAAGGCGATGCCGGGTCAGGGATGTGGCACCGAGGTTATGGATGACGGGAGGGTAGCGTCGAGCTCGAGGAAGGTAGCACGGGGTTAGGGAGGTGGTGCCGGGGCTCAAGGAGGGTGTTACAGGGTTAGAGACAATAGGGAGGGCAGTGTCGGGCTCAAGGAAGGCGGCGCCAGGGCTCGAGGAGAGTGGTGCAAGGGTTGGGGACGACGGGGAGGGTGGCGCCTGGTTGGGAAGGTGGCGCTATGTTTAGGGAAGACAATGACGGTTAGGGTTACTACTAGGGTGGAGAATATGAGCGTGCAGACAAGTATGGAGTGCGAGATCCGAGAAGACGAGCAAGGGTTTACTGCTACTAATAACGGGCAGTAACTCCCTACCCATTGCAGGTAACTTACCCGTGATGGGTCATGAGTTATAGTCCATCAAATGTTGCTAATCTATGATAGTCTAGTAGATGGGGCCCATCACGGATAAGTTCACAAATAACTTGTTGATTGTAGTCAACTTGTTGACTATTTGGCAGTGAGGTGGTTTTCTTTTTTCCAATTTAAATGTCAAAATATAATTTCATTTTTTAATAAAATTTTATGCAAATATAATGCCACATATTGCATTCTTTCAACTAATTACATTCTTCGCTTGCAGGGTCTCATTGCATCTTTACAATACTAGGGTTGTATATGTAATCATTCATTGTGATCTACTCGTGCATATATATTGTTGTCATTTGATTGCTCCTCTTCTAGCAGTTTTTGTTGGCCTATAGATGCATACTAATTGTAATCATCCTCATCGACAATGTTTTCAATCCCATTAATTCTTCTTTTGCCTTCTCTAACAACATGAAACTTCTTATTTGTTGGATCAATTATGTAGAATACTTATATGACTTGCTTTACAAGGACGAATGATTCATCCTTCTTTGACTTCTTTCCCTTCATAGAATTGTTCTTCCTCTTGTATCGGGAAGTTTGGCACGTAGAGAACTAATTCAAGTCTGCATACTCCTTGTAGTACAATATGCAATTATTTAAATATGTATAAATCCTTCGATCTCAAACCCCAAAGGACACAACACTTTCTTTGCTTCGTACGTCGTCCTTGGCAAAATGTTTGGCTCAAGGAGCAAGTCTTTCAGCAAATTAAGAAGCTATATGAAACTTTTGTCTAATCACCTATTACTTGTCTTAAGCTTCATAAGTTTAAGTACTATCAATAATTTCATGTACTTTGGCTTACACCCGGGGAAGATAGGAGTCTCGGAATCCGCTACCAAACATGCGAACTTTTCATTGTCCCTTCCATTATATGCTAGAGTCTCGACATCTCACAACATCTAACCAAGGGTATCATCATTGACACCAAATATTTTCCTACCCAACAAAGAAGGAAGAAACATGTCATCATCATTATGCTGTTTGTCCGATACTTCCACCGATATAGTCGTCACAGGTTCTTCCTCATCATGTTTGAACTAGCAAGTATAACCATTCATAATTCCTCTACAGCTGAACTATTTCCGTAAACATCTACTTATTCTTATAGTCCATGCGTTGACATACCATAAATTCTTTATCCCTTCTAGGCTTGTCATCCTAAGTAACATTTAAAAATTGAATAACTCCAATTTTATACTCTTAACTCAAGTGATTGCTATTATATATCTAGTTTCTATCCGTCTACAATATTACATAAATACTAATTAGAATAATATATATATCCGGTAAAAAAATATACAACCTAAGTCTAAAAAAATATGCAACATTAATTTTAGAAATTAGATGTGAAAATATTTTTTACCTCCATTTTTAGAGCAAAAGTTCGCCCCCCCTCCTGCTCTTCTATCTCAATAGTATATAGTTTAATTACTCAATCAGTATATATATGTATATATATATATAGAATGAGCACATATCTGATGGGTTAGAAGACATAACACGCCATATGTAGTGAGAACTAGTTGCTCGTCTATGCATCAGCACTTCTAACCAGCATCGAAGCCATACCTTTCAGTCTAACCTATGATTAAGTAAGTTGCGACCGATCACAAGTAATAAATTCCGTGATGCATCATTAAGCCCCGCCATGCATGGACCGTTAACAATGAACGAGTATGTAGTAGTGCAACTCGTATGCCGGGGGATTCTGGTCGGTGCATGCGCGAGAGACTCTTTCCTTTGGTCCTTAATTCCTTTCCTCGTGCACTCTATCCCTGTTGCATGCATCGACCGGCTTTACGACACTGAAACTAATTAACGCGCCTCTGGAATTGATTCTTCCAGTACGTACGAGAGATCGCAGCAGCCTAACTCTACATACTGTACTACCACCTAGCTAGCTACAGCCCCTCAGTGCTTTTCTTAGCCTGAAAAAGCTCTTGGACTCTCGGAGGCTATGCATGCACAGCCCTCGATGGCCGGCCGGCAGCCAAAAGATGCTTGCAAGACCGGCAACGCTGGCCGTTTTGGTTTGTACAGATAACAAGAAAGATCTATATATCTCTAGGGCATCATGTGCTATGTGTGTGTATATATACATATACATATACATACATATATATATATAGGTGTGTATCAGCTTTGCCTTTTAGCTAGGTCGATCAGTATATATATATATATAAGCCTGTGCAGCTGCTAGCTAGCGCGGCTTAATATGCATGCATGGTGTGTGTATATAGATAGCTAGTTGTCATCGAGATGTAGCTAGCTAGATGAGAGATTGAGAGATACACAATAATGCATATATATGGTGATGGTGATTGAGAGTCCTGCATGAGAGGGATGGGTGTTTGGAATGTAGTTTGATCCAAGATCTATCTATATTGCTCTACCATATCCTGTGATATACTCTTGCTGCCTGCAACGCAACGGTGTGTGATAGGTAGGCAGATCTCGGATCAGGCTTCATTCCTTACACCAATACTCTCTTTTTGATCCACAAGCCAAAAGGTAACAAGCATGCATGCACCTTTTTTAGGTCTTATTCGGTTATTTCTCTCATAGGAGGATTGAGGAGGATTTAGAGGGGATTTTTTCTATGTATATTATGGTGTGAAATTATTCCCTCTCTAATCCCTTCCTTATGGGGATTAATTGAACAAGAACTTAAGAATCATCAACTCTCATTGTATTTCTCAATTGACATTTGCCAAAGGCTACTATATATGCATGCATGCAAATATGTAAACACGATCAGACAGAGAAGTTGATCATCGTTAATTACTTATATTTGTTGTTGATTACGGTGGATCTAATCCGGAGGGCTGGAGCTCCTGTAGGATATGTAAAACGTACGCTAACTGATGAGTTATTTTATAGCAGCATATATGTTGGAGCTCATCAGCAGCTTTCAGGTCAGAAGATGGCGCTGGTACTTGCAGGAAGTTGGACAGCACGCAGTATCAGATGCAATATGGAGGCAAGACTTCGATGTCGAAACAGCACGTAGCTTACATATCCCACGCATCTCAACGATAAAATCTTATATCTAAGCAAGAAATCAAATAATCAAATACTAGGTTGATTCCTTGGCCTGAAAATCTGCAAAGATAAAAAGGCTTTATCTTCCACGTAGTACAGCTCAAACCAAGATGAACAAAACTGAAAACGGAAAGTCGACAGATAAATCAAAGAGAGAAGATGCCTCTCTTTGAAAAGCATCACAAGTATACGAGCAAGCAGTGCAGTCCCAAAAGAAGTGTGACCTGTGTGGCAGCACAGGCCCCAAATTTCAGGTCTCCCCAACTTGAGATGTGTACAATAGATATATACAGACTAGCCAGCAAGCCCAAGTAACTAGGTGGGCTCAGTCACATCGATCGATTTTCTAGCACTGCGAGTGTCGGTTCGTTTTCTCGATCGATCACATCACTGCTCGACCATCCTAACGGCCACCATATTATGCGATCGGCTGCCGTGCCACCGTGCCCTAATCCCAGTCCGGCTGCCCATACACAGACCATAGGGCATGACGCACCGCGCATGGCAGGCAACTAGCGGCAAGCGCCATTGCCCATCAGGCGTCGTGTCCGGCAAAGCCCCTTTTCTTGTAGCCTTGGTTCCCAATTTTATTTCATACTTTAATGCTTATTGAACTATTGAATATTGATCGTGCATCACCAAATTTTGTTGTATTGTACGTTGCTAAAAAGTGAATCATAAGCTCGTATAAATTTTATCGTTTTATTCCGTCACCTAAGGCTCGGTTATAAGTTCGCACAGGCCTCCTGAATTTCACGGACGGCCCTGCGAGCAAGGATTAGAGGTGATTGGCCTTTGATATCTCTAGGTTATCTTTAAGCAATGCATAAATTTATGGAGACAGTACTCGTACCAACCATTTTAAATGCATTGCGAAGAGAAAGGAAGCTGAGAAGGAAAGAGCGATACCAAGAAAATCAGAAAAGGGGAGTAGTACAGCATGACGGAAGATGAATCTGGTCGAGCCCACCCTTGCCAGAAAAGAGAAAAGAGTAATAAACTTGATAAAACCCCAATCACAGTTAGTTGTATGGTCATGACATTTGGACCTTCAATTCGCAAGTGGCTTCAGAAATTAGCCTCTAGCATTTTTTTTCGTAACTCATGTCACAGAAATGAGCGCATCTTATCTGTATTCTGTAGGCAAGCAGAGACCAAAATTATGAATGTGGACCGATGCATGATTGGTCCAGAGAACCAATTAAGCAACTAGTATCAGATGATGGTAACAAAATGGAGGTACATATATGTACAAAGAATGATCTGCACAATACATTCTGTATCACTGACCGTTCATATTGATCACTCTTGCCCTTGTCAACAGGGTAGTAGAAAATGAAATTGATTTTCATTAGTCAGATGACACATCTGTGCCATATGATGAACTGTAAAGTAACAATAAGTTTTGGTTCCAGGACATTGAGCTGATCAGTTCATCTACAAATAATACTTCCAGTAGATGATACAAAATGACAAAGCCCAGGAAACAGGAGAACATCATTTGCATACACAAAGTGCTTCACATTTACAGTACTACAAGTTATATTATACACTTCTCTTTATGCAGGAAAAACCTAAAGAAATTTGTAGAAGCTAGAAGGTTAATTTCAGTTGGAACAAGAAGATTAGTTTTTGTAAACTTCTAATGATGCAGTGACATAAACTATAAGGCCAATCCATAATTAAGTAGCATGACAGAGATCATGTAGATATAATTCAAAATACAAGTCAAGTAATTTACAGTAGATAATCATATTCTTGAATTGAATCAATTTGCTGAGGCATATCAAAGAAGTATATTATTCAAGTTAGTCAGAATGTTGCCAAGTAGTACCATGTACAGATTTAGTGTGAAAATCTTGAATTATTTTGTAACTAAAATCAATCAAATAATATACAGTGCGATCCTTTAAATGTGCAAAGTTGCCATTTATTAAAGAATCATGCAAATTTCCCAGTGAAGAGCAACAGGTAAGTCAAAAGGCACCAACAGAACAAAATACAAATCCAATTACCAAAAATGTAGAGCTCAGTGACGAAAAAAAATGCTTGAATTTTGTACAGCCTAACAGCACGAGCATCACAACTGCACCTGCAACTGGAAAGCAATAATTAATTCAGGAAAACGAATATATCCATTCTATTTATATGTTCACCCTGCTATTTTCTCTACAGTTATATCTCTTGATGTCTCAGATTATCTAACCTCTTTTGGCTAATGCAATATCTAAATAACTGAGCACGCAAAAATTTGCTGTACATATGCAGTATTCATAAGTAGCAACAGCTACAGCCAAGTATTGAAATATCTGCACTGATGCATCGATTTCTAGATTTTGGGATCAGAAAAAAATGGCTGAAGGAATTGAAGAATCTAGCAATCATCAATGTAATGGGACGAATGTGCAACTCTGCAAGGGTCACACTGACGAATATCAGAGAGGGATCAGTCCACTGCTAGTGCTTGGAGTTCATGCAGATGGTCTGGTATAAGTGTCCCCAGGTGAGGGTTCTGTGGGTTCTCTGCATATGCAACATGATACGTTGCAACACAAGCCTGCGGCCACGCAATTATCATTCGGCACTGCAACATTGCAACAAGAAGCAAACAAGAAGATTAGAAAACTGGATGTCTAAACAGTATGAACATCTAAATCTCATGAGATGTTGGATTTCTGCACTTTAAAATATATCTATTATACTATAAAGATAACTCAGAAAGAAGCCACCACGTTCACTCTAGAGGCATATGAGTTACCACATTAATTAGAAAAGAAATAAAATCTACACCGTTATTGCGGATGGACCAAATTATAACGGTGTAGATTGATAGCAATAGTTATATACAAGATATAATTGTATCCATATATAGAAACAGTAAATAGTTATATATAAAATCCAATTATATTTTTGAGATCTATTGTATACAATATATAGTTACATATATAGAAATAAGAGTTGTATATGAGATCCAATACAACTAGACCCGTGCAAAATTACGCGGGGAAATCCACTAGTTTGTAAATAATGTTCTCTCTCTTTCACAGTAATATAACTACATCTTATTTTCGAAGTAATCTGGATAAAAGAATACCTAGAACAAAAAAAGTTTAAAAGATAGGCCCATAAAATTTCACCAAGGCGGCCTAAAAATAAATCCAAATTTTATAGGATTGTTGCTGGTAACTAGTTTATATTCTCTGATACCAACTAGCTGCAAAACCTTACTGATGCTATCATATAAAATTTCAAATGGCACATATCAAATTTCAAATGGCACATATCATTTAGACTTGCAAAATGTCGAAGTAACAAACTTGAGCTACCTCTTGATAACAAAGGCCAAACCAATTCAGTCATGTTTCAGTACAGCAAAAATATACTATTACTTGCATAAAATAGTTCAAAATCATGTTTGATCAGGTTTAACTAATCCAGAATTAATTGCAGATGAGCACTGAAAAAACAGAGTGCGAGAGGTTGAGTGGAATACCATGTAATAACCGATGAGGAATGAATAAATGGCTACTGGCAGAGCAAGCTCCTTATGTTCTTTATCCATGGCTAGTGCCCATGAACCAGCAACTAGTGAGGCCAATGCACCTCCTGTGACAGCAGAAAGGAAGCAGAACGAACCAGTGAGGTCTGAATCAACCAGCTTTGATATCCCATGAAGAACGAAAAGAGACCACACATTCCGCGAAGCCACACAGAATGCCTTGCCCCACACTCCCACATGCACAAAGCCCCACCGGTTGACCCGTCCCATCAGTTTATCTGATATAGCCAAGCAGCAGCCCTGGCAGAACTCGTCATTGCCCTTGGTCACAGCGTTGATTGCTCGAGCAAAGCTCCTCACTGCTGCAATCACAGGGACAGCCACAGCTCCCATGCATATATCGCCAAAGGATGGCCCCATCATTGTGTCACAGAATGCTTCAGCGGTGCCACCTGGCATACGGACTCCATAGACAAACCGCGCATGTGCCAGTTTTGCCACAGCCACATAAACAAAGTACCGAAGTACCTGCATGGTCCATGCCATGCTCACCAAAAGTGCAGCCACATAAGCCAACTTGAATTTCATGTAGTGCCCTTCTGCAGCAGTGATGCAGCTGATGGCAACAGTCCAGAAAGACATATATCCAAATGCAGCAAGGATGGCAAAGACAACTAGGCAAGAAGCAGTAGGAGGCAAATGTGCTGCATTGAGAGAGGTGGCAAGCACTGCAGCGGCATGCTGAAGACGTGGACCAGTGGCCCAACAACTGTATAGTGCCACTGCAATGGCAACTACAACTATGAGCACTCCAATACCAAGTGCAGCGCCATTACCAACAAGGAGTATGACTACATCGCAAGCCAGTGCAAGAACAGGGGCTGCCCAGAGTGAGGTCTTGATGGCTTTCGGAGGGTTAATGACTGCAAGGATAACCCAAAAGCAACCGACAATTATGGATATTATGACAGAGGACGCAAGAGGAACGAAGTTGGCGAAAGGCTTGTAGGTAGGATTCTGTCGGGAAGAGGCCTCGACACCAAGGAAGAGAGTGAGGGCAATGAAAGCAAGGAGGTGCAAGATAAACACCACTTTTGTGACACTGGATGTGAAACCACTGCAGCAACCACGACTATCAGACACAGCAATATTGCCAAATGCTGGGGAGCAAATTTGCTCATCTATTTCAACTGCCACCTGAGGAAGCAATGTTTAGGATGTTAACAAAGTGATGTAAGTCAAATCAAAGCAATAATTGTGTCCTCACAAAGAGAGCAGAAATTAGTTCAAATCAACAGCAAAGTGATGAAATTTTGACAGACTTTTATAAGTGTACTCATGTTTGGATTATCAACTAAAAAAATATATGTATAAAGTCTGCCGTTGTCACCTGATTATGCTTTAAAACATTGGCCACGTAATTTATTAGTATGGAACTATGAGCTACAAAGCAACGTAATGCCTGCAATTGTGATAGATTTATTGAAAATATTTACGTCAGGCTCTTTCTATTATTACTCAGGGATAATCATAATGAAACACAACACAATTGATTTAATCCATGGAAACAGAAGGAGGCACTGGCTCAGGTCAGAATTAGTCCAACAAGCTTAGACAACAACAGCAAATTCAGTAATGTAGCTAAGGGATAAAATTTCAATCAGTTCTCCCTTCTTCAAAAAAATTAGAACGAATTGAAATTTAGGAATAACTCTTTTGAATAGACGAAAAGCAAATGGAAAACATTCTCGTCAATGTATTGTTTAACAACAAATACATCTGGCTGTCTACAAACATAAACAAATGAGCTAATTCATCCCTGAATGAGCAAACATAAGAAATGAAACCTACATATTTGTGCAATCGAAGTCAGTGAAACAACTGCAACCACACAAGCCTCAAGCCCAATTAGTTATGGACTAGGTTGGTTAGCTAACCTATCAAAATTTGGTAAGGTAGCAAACCAAACATTTCATCAAAAACCTAATCTACCAAAACTTTAGCAATGCTAATATATTAATCTAACATAAGCACTATTTGGGCAACAAACCAAATATGTCAACAAAGTTTGGCACTACCAAAACATAAGTCGCAAAATTGCTCAACTTGTAAAAAGAGAACTAGAAACACTATTTCACCGTCTGGGGTTCACCCAATGTTGCAATTCCAAACTTACCAGACAAACCAAATAACACTTGACTGGTTGGTCATGCTGGAATTTCTCAAACATGGCAGTAGGTCACCTAATCAGCAAAACCCCAACCACTTCATTGTGCCCATTTCAATTTGAATACTAGCACGAGCGTGCATACCCGCAACAACTACAGCAGCAATCATAGGCCTGGACTAGCTCCAATTCACACCCTGTTCCCCCAATCAGTCACCAGGTACACATGCACGGGTGGTCTCCTAAAGCCAATTCGACACATGAACAGAATCAAAAACACCCAGTTCCAACACAAAATTTGCACGAACCAATTGAGTCGAGAAATAGCTAGCAGTTCGAGTCGAACACATGCGCGAACTCCATCTAACGATTCAGAACGTATAAACATACAAGCAACAAGTTCGAACGCATGCATTTAGTAAGCATTCGATTGGCGTCATCGCGAACCGGGATTAGAACTCTGCCGGTAAATCGGTGAGGACCGCTACAACTAGTGCTCCAATTTGTCACGCGAACAAAATCGGAGCACCAGATCGGCCAACTCCGTCACAACTCACGACTGCGCGAGGAAGCAAAAAAAAAAAAAGAAAGAAGCTAAATCGACTACGCACGCTAGAGCGCGAGCACAACAAGCGAGGTTTTGCGAGAAGGAAAGGGAAGGACGGCGAAAACAGAAGGCGGCGGTCACCTGGTAAGGGCTCGCCGCCGGCGTGGTCGCCGACCCGGCAATGCTGCCGCCGCTGGCCTGCGTAATCTCTCCGCCGATGCCGCCGCCCTGCCTCGCCATCGTCTCCTCCGCCTCCTCCTCCTCCTCCTCGCCGCGCTTCCCTTTTGTCTCTCCCTAATCCGCGACTCGCTTCGGTCTCATCTGCTTTGCCTCCCGCTTTCGCTGTCGCAGGCTCGCTTCGCCCGCTCCGCGGTGCTCTCCTCTGCTTGACCTTGTCGCCCTGGCGAGGGAGGAGAGAGAGGAGTGGGGGGAGTGGGATTACCGTCCGGTGGAAGGTGGCTTTGCGACGTGCGGCTGGTTTCTTTGAAACATTTTTGCTCTGGGGCTTTGTTCCAGTGAGGAGGTGAGCGTCACCTGCGGTGACTGTAACGCTGACGGGGGGCCGTGGGGGCGTTACACCGTTTACATGCACGTCAGCGTGCTCCGTCTCCTGCTTTTATTATAGTGGAGCACAACACAAAGGGGTTCTGTTCTACAGACCTGGCTGCTGCTTGTCGCTTACTGCCAGTTCGCACCAAATCGATGGCTCCAATAAGCATTTTTCAGTTTTTTTTCACCCCCTGTGTCTACCCCAAATGGCAAGCAAGGCTAAAATATTCTGTTGTTTGTTGTTGCTCAAATAATCTACCCTGCATGGCAAAAGCTATAAGAGAACACCTTCCAGCTACTTTGAAACACAAGAATTTCCTAGTAGAAATTAGTTCCAGCGTCTACAAAAATTTTCTAAAATCCCTTTCTTCCAAAGGAGGTTGTAATGATTAGCGTATGCCCCACAAAAAAACAGATTAGTGCGTGCCTGTATGTTATTATAGGTTTGATTCCCCTAAGAAATGCAAACATAACAAAAGTATTAACCATGGCACGCAGAATCCATTACTCCCCAATGACTAGCTACCCTTTTTCTTTTTGATGGTGCTATGGATAGGAGGAGGCGGCAAATCAGCACGGCACTCCAACACAAAAAAAAAGTAAGGAAACGGAAAACGAAGGAAATGCAGGGGGTAATCCATGATACTGAACAGCCAGCAAAAAGGAACACGTGTACATAGCGAAGCAAAAGGCGTGATGACTGGGCCAAGACGGCAACTTCACCAGGCTTAGATTTGCCCGTTAAAGTTGCAACAATCGAGGCCCACCTCAGAGCCTCGGAGGTCGTGAGTTTCGAACCTACAAACCCATGAACAACCGTGAAAGCCCACAAACGTTTGCCGGAAGACCCAAAATCTGGCCAGCTCTCGATGAGTCTTCACTAGTGAAGAAGGGGCAACAGCTAATGTATGAGTTCATCATGGCCCTTAGCTTGGACTTTGGATTGATAAACTGTCTTCCCATTTCTTTCTAGATTATAGCTCATGACATAAGACCAAAATGCCCAAATCCAACGGCACCGGATAAAAAGGATTGGGTCGGAGAGAGGTCAACCCTGATATTTTTTAGAAGGTATGATTTGAGATGTTTTCTCAATCTTTATAGAAGGTAGTAAGATGCAAAGTATGCTCCATTGTTTAATCATGATGCCAAAGCTCACAAAGCCGACACACCGAATCAGAAACCACTCCTTAGCGGGTTTTCTCATTTTTCGTGAAAATGTTTAGAAACCATTGAAAACCTATGGAAATTTAGACAGATTTTAACCAAAAAAATTGAAATTCAGTTTGATTTTTTTTCAATTTGACATATTTACCAAGCGGTTTGTCAACTCACCCTAATTCGAAATCTTAGAATTTCACAAAAACCGAGTAGTGTTCAAAACCTCATGATTAATGCTTAGAAGGACAAGGGAAAAACCTCAGGATTTCAACCTATTTGGGCTACCATGCAGGGTAACTATGGTGCTAGTAACCTCTGGATCCCATAGTCTCCTAGAAGTCCAAGTAACACCAAGTCAAAACGGCTTGCACCTTGAGCACGAATGAAAGAGAATATACCATGGTCTAGGCCGTGAGTTGTTTGGCTATCCATGGTAGCAGGCCTTCATGCATCCAGCCGTGAGCCGTCACAGGCATTACAAATTGCAGTACACTTGCAGATGATTTCTCTTTTCAATCCACACACACGCAGACGACAGTGACACTGATGAGTGAAAGGAAAAATTGCAAGATAAGTGTAGAAAAAACCCAAGTGCCCAACCCGAATCAAAGATCAAAGCCACCTTCTGAGCGGCACAAAAGACGAGCAGGGTAAAGCCAAGACCTCTCCGATCTCCGACGCTGCCCGCCCAATCGTCTCCTCGATCAGGCCGCCATCATTTTCCGTGCAAGCTCTCACTCGCACTCTCACCGTGCCACTCCACTGCCTGATACATCCAGCTCTCGAGACGAGAACAACCAGATCACACCTAGTGGTGCCATGCCATCTCTTCTCCCTTCTCTCCATGGTCCCAGAAACGGGTTAGACTTCTCACAGATGTGATAAGCGTCCAGAAAAAAAAACACTGTATTTTTATATGGTTTTGGGCTCTCTGAATCCTGTCTGCCATATGATGCAAAAGGCTTGTGATTTCACGTGCGGCAGTTCGGCCTTTTTCGCGAGTGTGCAATGTACGGCAGCAGTGGCGTGGTAGATCTGATCAGAAAGGTAGAAATCAATGAGGCGCACAAAATAGCTTCTCTCCTCTGCCTCTAATCATGGATTTCTTTTCATTTTTTTCTTCTACTCATATCAGCAACGGACCCCTTGCCTGAAACTTTTCAGAGTTTAACTGAGACATATTTACTCACTTCGCTTCTTATGTGATTGCATCATTAAATGTGTAGGGGAAGTTCGTATCAGATTTGTTAATCTTGCGATGATGCCTACTCACGCAGTCACGCTTAGACATGACAAGAGTAAACATTCTCCTGTTACCGACATGAACTAGCACGCGTTGTGTCAGTAAGTATTTATGATGATCTACGCACGCATTTACTCGCTTTGTGTTTCAGTGTGATGATTGCCTAGTGGTTACTGACAAAGCATACGAGCTTTTCTTCAGAGACCGCACTGCTGCAAGTGTGTGGCAAAGTGGGGATTAAATCAAGCATATGATTCTGGTGAGCTGACCAGATGCAGGTTTATCTTTCTTATTTCAGACACTGCCTCATTGGGGTGTGGTTTTGGTGAGTGATGGACCTGGATCTGGAAGGATCAAAAGGGTTTACGTGCCGTGGAGCACGTGATAGGTAGGGAATCAATCGCCTCGGCGATGCAGATTCCGCCGCCTAATTTGGCCTCTTCGCTGAATCTCATCTGCCTAGTAAGCTCAACCTCTGTACTGTGGCAGAAGCTTTGTAGCATCTGATCTCTATCAGTAAATTGATTCTGTTTTAACGGCATGTAAGTATGCAAACCGACTAGTAATAGCAGTATGATTCGGTATAATTGCATTTATATGGGCATGTTCAGGTTAAGATCAACTAATCTGACAGTCTATAAACAGTAAATATTTCGTCTTTAAAGCTAGAAATCTCGGTATTGATCACCATTCATTATACAATTTGGTCCTCTCTGAATTTCTCTAGCTAAGCGACGATTATGGTGCGAATCGTAATCATCAGAGCGTGCAAGATGCAAGAAGTGATTCTAAACCAATGAATGAAATGAAATAACCATTATTGTTGTTATTAGCATCAGCAAGCCTAATCAAGCAAGGCTTACTGGGCAAGCAAATGATCGAACGATCTGAAGCAAGAGAAGATTACATCGAAATGGCCAAACGATCAAGAAGCTGATTGATTGATGATTGATCTGGTTCTTCCTAGAGAACCCGGTCGGAGTTTGACGGCAGGCGGCGGAAGAAGTTGAAGCCGGCGGACGGCATGTCGCCGCGGAACCTCGGGTGGCGGAGGTAGTAGATCCCCATGCCGAGCAGCAGTACCTTGAACGGCACGGCGTACAGCACCAGCGCGGCAAGCAGGCACACCACCGCGAACACCGCCGTGGCGCGCGGGTCGCGCCACGACAGCAGCGCCTCGATGCGTTCCCCCTGCGCCGCGACGTCGCCGAGCAGCGTCTGCGCCCGCCCGGCCACGGCGCGCAACCTGTCGTACCTCATCCGCACGACGTCGGCGGGGCGGCCCGAGGGGAGCCCGTCGAACTCCTCGTCGAGCTCGTCGGGGCTGACGCTGTCGACGTGGGAGAGCCTCGGGTCCATGCCCGTGGGCTCGCGCGGCCGCGCCCGGTAGCGCCAGAGCAAGACCAGGAAGAGGTAGAGGCAGACGGTGGGGAGGATCATCTCCGGGCAGAGCACGATGGCGACGAGCAGCGCGTGCACGAGCACGGTGGTCGGCGGGTGCGTCCACGTGCGCACCCGGTGCAACCACTTCACCGCCATGGCGACATGCGACAGGCAGCCCACAACGCGGAACCAGTTGGCCTTGCTCCGCCGCATGCTCCACACGTGCGTGTCCGTGTCGAGCAGGTACTGCACAACCTCCGGCCCCAGCGGCGGTTCCGACCGCGCCAGCCGCCTCGACACGATGCGCATCGCCGTGTGCCGCAGCACGTCCTGCTGCGCCGGCCCGAGCGGCTTGACGTAGTGCATGCGGGGCAGCAGCGGGCTCCCGTACGCCTGCATCAGCGTCAGCCACGATGGGCAGGTGAACCGGATGGCCAGCTCCAGCTCCCCCATCTTGCGCACGCCGACCGGGTGCACGGCCGTGAGCGCGAATGCGTTGACGTACACGCGGTTGGTGTCGAGCGTCGAGAGGCGGATGCGGAGCTTGCCGATGCGCGCGTCCTTGGGCAGCTTCCCGGCGTCGCCGCTGGCGTCGGCATTCTTGTACCGGTTGTTGTCGAAGACGGCGATGGTGAGCACGGTGCATGGGTCGAACACGTCCCACGAGTACTGCTCGTTCCACCGCGGGTTGAACTGGTCGAGGATGGTGCGCGTGCGCGCCCACTTGGGCCCGTACTTGAGCACGACGTACGCGTCCGTCGAGCCGCTCGCGCCGTCCTTGGTGATCTTCATCGGCACCAGGTTGGTCGCGCCGCGGACGCCGACCTCGAGCATCCCCACAGGCGGCTTGGACAGCTGCTTCGACGCAGCGCGGACGTCGCTGGCCACGTTCGCCGCCTCGTCGAGCACGTGGTAGCCGCCCTCCAGGCAGACGCGCACGTGCACCCGCCCGGCGTACGGCCGAGCCTCGTCGCCGCAGAGGTTGAGCCACCGCGACGGCGGTTCGACCCGGTCGTCAGATCGGCGGTGCACAGTGGACAGTGGCACGCGCGCCTGACCCACCGGCTGCCCAGAGAAGACATCCTCCACGACGATGGTCATGAAGGGATCAAACGGCTCGGCGGCGACGAACAGCAGGTCCTCGTTCCAGCTCGGATTGGATGTCCCCGCCGCTGCGCTGCCGAGCGCGACGCGGCAGGTCTTGAACATCTGGGCGCCGAGCTGCGCCTTGACGTACAGCTCCGGGAAGGCGGGTCCAATAGGCTTCGCCTTGGCGTCCGGCTGCGCCGGCAAGCGCAGATCCTGCGCTTGGATGACGCTGAGGCGGAGGTACCAGAGCTTGGGGGACAGATACGCCTTGGAGCGGGTGTGGACGAGGTAGCCGCCGGAGTCGGATTGCCACGCTTCCTGGAACGCCTCGTCGACCTGCGTGCCCACCCATACGGCGAGCATAACATCGCAGGCCACCGTGCCGTCGTTGGAGTGGCTCTCGAGGGTGTACCACTGCGGCGCGAGCGCGCTGTCCGGCGGCGACCGCTTTGGGACCTCATGAAGATCGAACGAGACGTACCCGAGGTTGGCATCCGGCGGAGTGGGCTTTCCCTCCGCCGCCAGCTTCTTGGCCTCTTCATGGACGGTGACCTCCAGGGAGGTGGCTGTGAGGCTATCCTTATGGAAGGCGAACACCTGATCCCACTCGCCAGCGGCCGTCGCCGCGCGCGTCTTCACGACGTGCCTGCCGATGGACAGCTGAGCGTACAGCGGCCGCCTGTCTCCGCCGCCGTGGTGCTTGGCCTTGAGAAGCCGGACGAACAGGTAAGGCACGCGGTCCACCAGGTCATATGACGCGTTGCCAGCATAGGCAGCCATGCTCCGCTCGGCGGCGCTCTGGGGACGAATCTCGAGGTCGCCGGCGACTCCGGCGGCTGCGAGCTCCATCTTTGATGGTGAGGGTGGCGGCGCCTTCGAGGGAGAAGACGGCGGTGGCGCAACCTCCTTGGTCTCCTCCTTAGCTTTGCCTTCCTCTTTGGTCTTCTCGCCGTCCTTCTTTCCCTTCTCCCGTGACTTCTTCTTGTCGTCCTTCTCTTCCTTCTTGTCCGCCTCCAGTTTCTTCTCTTCTTTCTTGGCCTCCTCCGTTTTCTTATCCTCGGCCGGTGCCGCCGGCTCCGGTTTTTTCTCCTCAGCCACAGCCGCAGCAGCTGGCGCCTTCTCCTCCTCTTTCCCACCCTCCGCTGCCTCCTCCTTCTCTGCGACAGCGTCGGCCTTCCTCTCCGCTGGGGCCGCAGGCGGCGGTGGCGGTGGCGGTGGCTCATCAACGAACCAAATCTTGAGCCCGATCTCCCCCTTGATCTGCGAAAAAACGCTCCGCTTCTCGAGCGGGTAATAGACGAGCACCTCATCCCCGGCCTTGGCGAACGAGGCGCCGGCCACCTTGACCTTCCCGAGGAAGGTGCCCCCGCGGCGGCCGCTCCCGCCGCCGCCGGCGATGGCCTTCTTGTCGTTGTAGAGGTTGAGCTCGAGCGTCTCGGCGCACATGGCTTCGGGGTCGTGGACGAGGAACTCGAGGCGCTCCCCCCACTGCGGGTTGAGATCCCGCGGTCTGGTTGCCGTGCGGCGGCGCTGGCCATCGAAGTCGACGACGGCGTAGGCGCTTGCCGTCCCCTGCCCGTCCTTGGGCATGAGGTTCCGCGCGTTGCAGACCTCCACCACCACCCGCCGCCTCGCCCCCTCCTCCACCATGGCTCACCCGCCCACGGCGACGCCGGAAAAGGGCAAGCTAAGTGGGTGCTCAATGGTCGGAAGCTTCGTTCTCCGGTTGCGGCGCTCCCGCGTGTCGCGAGCGAGACGTGGATCGAGCTGGGGATTTCGGAAGAGGAATGTGACCGTTGGAGGGTGGAGACTGCAGTGGAGAGCGACTTGGGGAGGAGGAGGTGGTGGGTCGGGGATTAAAAGGCGGCAACGGGCGGGAGGTGGGGCCAGAGGCCACGTAGGACGGAGGTGGGCGCCCCCGTGGGTACGGAGCGTTATCCGGTTGCGACGTGGCAGGTAGGAATGAAAACTGTCACTAAAATTCCCGGCCGACCGATATTATTTTTACCATCGAACCATTTGTTAATTAGTAACCAATAAAACTGAAAATAAAAATGGTATAAAAATATAGAAATAAAAACGAAAACATTTTTTTAACCAATCATTTTCATATTCTGATAAAATTTACTGTTTTTATAATATAATAATTGCCGTATTTTTAAATACCTATTATTTATTTATGCTGCATGTCTTTAGTTGTAGCAGATCATTAATTTTTCAGCTAAATCTCTATTTTGAATATATGGCTAAGTGATTGTATTAAAAAAATTATATAAGTTAAATATGTGATGTTTTCGAGATTAATTATAGCACCCATTGACACCGGCATATTTCGTTCGTATAATTTTATTTTTAATTTTTAAATATTTTTATACTGTTTTTTTCCTGCTAAAAAATGGTTGGAGGTGTTTTATAATCGACCATTTTTATCCTGTGTGATGGAGCGGCAAGCAGCATCGGGTTGGGCGAGCGAGTGGCTGGTGGGTGGGACCGTGCAGAGCAGCGGATCGTGTGATATTAACGGCAACGGCGTTGACGCGACCGACGACGGCGACGGTGGCGGAGGAAATCCCTCGCCTGGAGAAGTGGGGGGAGACGTACGTGCATGGGCCGATGCCCGTCTCGCCGGGCGCATCTGCAATTTTTTCGCGCTCACGTTTTTCCATGTGTTGTGCGACCGCCCGTGCTCCTGAGACGGAGGTGGGACCACCGTACATTCTCGCCGTTAAATTAGGTTCGGAATACGGAATTTTTTCAACTCTTACGGAGTAGTATAGCTTATTTTGAGAGGCTAAATTCTATAACATTCGTGATAGATTTTTTCTTTAAATTTGTGATCCTAATATTATGGCTCATGTGTAAACCGGTAAGCATAAGAAAGCGCATACACATATAAGTCCATTTCTGTATAGAAATGTTAATGGGAGAGGTATCAAAATCATATCGGAAGTAATAATTTTTGGTATCACGCCTTCGGTTGCTTTCAGTAATATTTGGTATCAGGCCTTTAATTTCTTCTAGTAGCTGAGTTAACTGATTAGTAATAATTTTTGGCATCAGGCTCCTCATATGTTTTTTTCATGTTGTTGGACACCGTTTGATCTAAGGTAGGTATGTTAGATTTGCCATGCAACATGATTTTTATTTTTTCTGCTAAGTTCTCACATCTTAATATCTCTACGATTTCCACCCTAAGCGTCAAACGTTGATTTTTTTGCCTATGATTGCACTCATTTTTTTTTCTTTGCCTTACTACGGAAAGCAATAGTCATATTTCAAGCTACCATCAAATAAAGTTGACTACATATTATATTTTATCCCTCACTTAATCAAAATTGTAATAAAAAACAAGAAGTAGGAGGGGTTTAATCATGAATCCATTGATTCTTCTCTTTAAAACTTATTACTCACCACTTTTTTTATTTGGATATGGGGTTGAGGGGGTTTTATTCTTTATTTCACAAGCAGATAGAATAGAAGAAGGATATGCATTTGTCAGATACGATTTAGTTCATGTTCAGTCACATTGGTCCACTACGTGAATAGGTGGCAAAGGATTTTTTTTAGTCTGGACGCAATGGTTGAAGCCCATATGTAGAAAAGATGAACTTCATATTTGTTGTTTTCAACTCAGGTAATATCAATAGCTATTGTTTAGTAAAAATATTTTATTGCGTATCAAACATGGCTAGGAGTGAGGTACACTAACTCATATACTAATCATAGGAAGATTAGGATTAGGATTTTATTTACTATTTTCCATTTTGGAAAGAGCTCGAGGGTATAAATATCCAAGGAGTATCATGACAAGTAATGCCAATACTCAAGTAGTCAATGAACCAAGCGTGAGGATCTCATCTAAAGGAGTAGAAGCAATTAGTGCTACAAGAGGATTAAATATAATATATTTTCTTTAGTAATAGAATCTTGTATAGGCAAAATTTCAAGGGTTCGAGTGAGAGCGTCGCGGGAAAGCTAAATGTGGGGACATAAACATAACTTGTCCCCATCATTTTTCTCTTTGTCGTAGATCATTTCGCCATTGGTATCTTGGATTCTCTACAGGAAATTATTTGGAGGCACATAATCATTTTTTTGGCGAGCACTAACAAAATTTGAGCATCAACGTACTGGAAGAAAATTAAGTTAGAAAATCCACACTGCAGCTCTGTCGGCAGCACAAAAAAAAAATCAAATCTGCCGAGAAATGAAAATCTCATCTTGTAGCAACGACAAGTGGAAGGATGTTCGTTCAATTTGTCTGAATGATAATTCAGTGGAGAAATTCCAGAGTGAACATTAATTTTATATAACAAAGATAACTGCCGTTGTCTTAGCTCAAATCGTCTCTCTCTCTCGTGTGGATAAATCATCGCCATTATGTTGGCAACGTATCCTTCATTCTTGATTACAAATGATCATTCCGTATCTCACACTTAATGAACATACATAGAGGTAGTTCATCATTCTCTATAATAATACATTTTGATTTTTTAAGCCAATTTTTTTAATATTTGACATAACACATCATAAGCTAACAGATTAAACTATTAACATGATTATAGAAAAAATAAATATAAGATTTAATAATAAACAGAATGCATAAAATGATTATTTAGAGCCAGTTGATTAATTATAGCCCAAACCCATTGTGTTGTTGCCATCGTCATCCATCACGTTGTTGTTCATTGTAGCAACAGCAGATCGTTGTGCAACTTGTTCTTGCTGATGCTGAAAAAACTGTTGTTAACAGAACCTCATAGCTTTGTGTTGAGAGATAACCCTCTTCGGTCGTAGAGTAAGACGTATTTAAAGAAAGAAGATGATACAGTGAAAAAACAGCAAGTAGTCATGCTAAACACTTTTCAAAAACCTTATTTACTATCTCTTGATGCATGATCTCGAATGTACAATGGTTTTGAAGACCTGCTCTTCCAAGTACCAATGCACGCCGTTGAATAGAATAAGAAAGACTAGAGCTGATACACATCAATGAGATAAAAAAAATACTAAAGGCAATGTGGCGCTAGAAAATCTGAGCATATTAATCTTATTCTAAGAGAGGACGACATGATTGGTATATATAGCTTGGAGGTGTGCGGTTAGGATGAAGCCCAAAACCGACATGACCCACATATAGGAAGTGTCTTGAATTGACTTGGGCATGTGGTTTCTCTTTTTCTCCCTCTCACTTGCTCAAGAAGAAAAATATGATTCTACCTTGGTTTTAGATTTTCAGAAATTTTTTTATTTTATTAGTTAGTCCATATGCCCTAAATTCAATCAGCTTATGTTAAATATAAAGAAATTTATAAAATAAATGTACTATTAAAATATATTTTAATGAAACTAATTTAGCGTTGTTAATATTATTATATTTTCTTAGGTTAAACTTATTTTTTAAAAATATAATAGAGGGAGTAACATATCTGACATCTAGAATGTACAGTCTAGAAAGATTAACGGTGGGACTGATCTACTATCAGCGCGACATCAATATATTAGCAATCATCGACCACGACCATGGTGTGTTGTGTGCAGTTCAGCTGCGCATCTGTTGCGCTCATGTCGCAGCATTTTCCCGTTTGATCGATGAACAGTCAAATATCCCGGAGGATTATTAAACACTGAACACAAAATAATCAAATTTGCGTCGCCATGCATTCGGATGCAACACAGGAGACCGAGGCTAGTGGGTGCCTAAAGCGCAGCCGTGGCATGGCTCCAAAAGAGCACGCATTCGCTCCTGCGCGCGAGGAGTCCCATCGCCGGAAACAGCCACTAGGCAGTCCAGCTGCTTTTACTGCGCCGGACTGCTCGGCCGGCCGGCAAACCTCACAGCGGCACGGCGTGGTCGGTGGCGGCTAGCTAGCAAAGCTACTCCCACCACGCCGCCGTCCTCTCGCAACGTCTAGCGCGCGCGGCCAGCTGCCTCGTACGCCCTTCGGATCGGAACAAAAGCCGCCGTGGCGGCGATGCAACGCGCGCAAGGGCGATGGAACAGGGGCGATGAAGTCATCTACACCGCCCGCGCAGCGGGCAGCGGCGAGACGTACGGACGCGCGTGGGGTGCATGCATGCTGGTTTTGCCTCCGTCCCCGTTGCGTTTTGTCGCGGCGCACACGCGCGCGCGGGGCGGGGCGGGCCGTGGCCTCGGCTCGGCGCGGGCGATCGGGCACGCTGCGACGCGACGTAGGTTGGAGGTGTACGGGCACGTAGTTGGCGACTTGGCGTGCGTGCGTGCATGCATGCAGCGGCCGAGCCAGCAATTTAACCCCATGGGATCTGTATTTAAGTGAGATTATTTCTCTATTTTTTTTGGATTTATACATAAGAATCAAGATTTGTAGGGGTGTTTTTCAAAGAGCTGTGGGGTCAGCCGACCCCATAGCTCGTGCATAGATCCGCTACTACATACATGCATGGTGTCGCGTTGGTGTAAGAACTGATATGGGTTTACATTGTCAGTAATTATAGTAATGGTATTACAGCCAGCAACGTGTAGACTTGTAAGAGAGTGTAACCTACGTGTCAATAGTTATAATGATATTGTCATAGAATGACAGAGGATCCCTAGCCGAAGTTCGTACACGTACGCCCCGTTTGAGCTCTGCATGTTGCTGAGTCACCATGCATCATGTGCCGCAACTGCTCCTGCAATCATGCAAGCGTTCCCCTGGTATATTCCCTATTGTTATTGTTACATCTCTCTGTGATTTGGATACGCAGATTTGTCCTGTAATTTATAGATCTGGTCAGTGCAGGTACAATAATTCACATGGGTGCGTGGAGTTGTAAGCTTATCTTGGTCTGGTCGTGGTCGATCGTTAACTAGCTTGTTCGGTTAATAGTGTAGCTAATTAAGCCCATGTCCTCGTGTCTCGATCTATGGGTTTTTTCATCTGTCTTAGCCAGTACGATTTTATACTATTTTATTTGTCTATGTCTATCAAAAACCGTACAAAATTTACGTAGTACGTTACAGGAGATCGAGCAAACGAAGGAGTCGATCAACTTGTTTCTCAACGGATCATTAGTACTAAGAATCATAAACTAGTTAGTTAATTACCCCCTGTTTAATTCGTCGAATATCTCTGGATCATCCATTATTTATTGGTTTTTTAGTATGGCTTGAGCTTGAGCAGGACAGAAAGAGGAAAGCACGTGCTGTGTTAGATTTGGAGTTGGGAGGTTTTTCTAGCCTCTGAGATTTGGACTTGGCCAACATCCATCTTCAGTTTCAATGGGCCGCCAGCCTGCAAAGTCACACGTGGGATCGATAGGAATTTCGGCCCATGGGCTATATTGCACAGAAGGTCGCCGCAGCGAGGCGCCTCTCTCATTTTCGCTGACGTCATCCAACCCATACTCTCCCTCTCGAGGGAAATGATCCGTCCGTCGTCTCCACTGTCTTCCCGTCCCCCTTCCCTCCCCGCCTCCGCTCGCCGCCGCCCCCAAATCGTAAACCCTAACCGACGACCCCCGCCGCGACGGTCAGGGCAGCATCCATGGGCGCCAGCCGGAAGCTGCAGGGCGAGATCGACCGCGTCCTCAAGAAGGTCCAGGAGGGCGTCGACGTCTTCGACAGCATCTGGAACAAGGCACTCTCCCCTCCCCCCACGACGGCCCGACCCCCCTTCCTCGTTCTCCCCTCCGTCTAATCCGTCTCTCTCCCCTCCTGATGCTTTCGGAGAGTTTTTAGTTTGTCTTCCTGAGGTTTTTTTTTTTGGTGCTGCTGCGGCGGGGCTCGTTCAGGTCTACGACACGGAGAATGCGAACCAGAAGGAGAAGTTCGAGGCCGACCTCAAGAAAGAGATCAAGAAGCTGCAGCGGTATAGGGACCAGATCAAGACGTGGATCCAGTCGAGCGAGATCAAGGACAAGAAGGTGAGCTCCCTAGCTCCTGCGCTGTAGCCGGTAGCTTCTCCTTCGGTCCAGGGAAGCGGTTCATGATGCAATGTACTGCCCCGTGTGCTTAAAATTATGTACTGTTGCGCCGTTCTGTTCAGTTAACTGTACGGACATAACGATCATTTCAGAGGAAGCTCTGTTAAGTCACACCATATGGATCAATTTTGTTGACCTATATATATGGTGATTGGTCAGTATGAACATTAGTTAGAGAATGGCCCCTAAAAATTTACTTGATTCAGTTAACAGAGCCCTAGGTGCCCATCAGCTTCCGTAGTGAGTATAAATATGTGGTCTGCCGCGTTTATTCTTTTTTTTTTTGGGGTGGTGGGGGTGGGGGTGGGGGTGGGGGGCATGAAAATATTTTGGAGGTTAAGTATGCACTGCTCTTCTCTTTCCATGTTTTCGTCATTAGTACGTGCATTGCTGCATAACTTCAATCTTAATGTATCGCCGCAAAGATGGCTTTCTGGTTTTGTGGTTTTTAGGCTTTTTTTTCTTGTTATTACAAGGAAGTCCATTCTTAAGTAAGTTTTCAGTAGATGCTTGTAAGAATCTTGTGATGCTACATTATGAATAGTTTTTGGGGGCAGTTTAGTAAAGATGATGACCATTGATATCCACTTTTCAATACTTCCCGTCATGATTTCCTTACATGGTCTTCATTTGCATCCATATTTACTGTGGTGTCCTGATGTTTTGAAATCTCATTATTGGTAAGAGTGAGTAGTGAACATTCCTCATAGCTCTGAATGATGATGTAGTTATAGCTGGTTCCTCTTGGCTCACTGCTGCATTCAGAATTTTGGTGACTAATTTTAAAATGTTTCCAGTTGGATTTTATGGAACTACATAAAACATACATGTACTTTAAAGTTTGTAACTTCAACATTAGTGACACTAAGGTGGTAAAGAAGAATCTTGATGATGTATTAGATGATTTTAATCAGGAGATCTTGTAGATGAATGCCTGTGGTACAACAGAGCATTATGGAATTATTTTTGGTTTCAGCCCTAAACATAGCTTATGATGCTAGTCTGCTGACGCTGTTTTCACCTTTTGGTGCAATTGTTATATGACTGAAATACCTGATGAAGGCTTGCAACCTATGGTATTGTGAAGGCTTGCAACCTATGGTATTGAGAAGTTATTTTGATATAAGGCATCCTCTTCACTTAGACTACTGCTTATTGCAGTATGTCTCAAATCAATCTGTAGAGATGGCCAATGGAATTTCAGAATTTACCTGAAGGCCATGCTAAATGTGAAGGTCAAACGAGCTTAGGGACAGATTCACTGAATCAACCGCATGTTGATTCTCTTCGAAGCTCTTTTTGTTGCTTATTTTCCTTGTAAATTATTTTTGAAGGGATTTTGTTTGTAAATTAGATGTATCGTTATTTCATTAAGTCCGTTCTTCTCATTTCTAAGAAGTATTTGCTTCGTCTTTCTGTTGGTTCTTGTTAACCCTTCTTTACCATTCTAATTATGTTTTATATTATTTTACTATGAAATAGATGGGAGTGTTGTGGCAGGATTCATGATTATAGTTTTTAAAGCAGTATTCTCTCTCCCCCCCTATGAATTTCTTTCATGTTTGTGCAATCATGTTTTCTTCGTATGGTGTATGGTATATTTTGCCGTTGCAGATGACTTTTCTGTTAGGCGTAGCTTACTTTTCTGGGTTTGACCCATTTGTGATATATGTTGACATAGGTTAGTGCCTCTTATGAGCAGGCTCTGATGGATGCCCGCAAGCAGATTGAACGCGAGATGGAGCGATTTAAGGTTTGTGAGAAGGAAACTAAAACCAAGGCCTTTTCAAAGGAAGGGTTAGGTCAACAACCGAAAACTGTAAGAACCTGTGCTTCTCTATTTGTATCATACTTTCCTAGTTTTGGTTGAAACTAATCTGACTTGCTATATAAATGCTTTCCAAGAGGTTAAGACTGAAGATTCTGATTATAAATTCTTGCTGCATTATGGTCGTAATCTTGTCACACAGTGTTCAGGTTTTGGTCTTGTGCTAATTCTACCTTTTGGTGACAGGCACACATCTTTTTAGAATGTTCAAACTTTGCAAGCGACTTAGGTTAAAACTAGCTAAGTACCATTGTGTCACTATGATTTTAAAAAGAATACTATCATATGATGATGGGTGTCCAAAATCAAACTAAAGCCATCGTGATGATTATCTAGCTAGAAATCGGATGGCACACCCCTAGCAAATTCCATACAACAGCAAGTTTTAGCATCCTTGCTGCATGGATGCTGGGGTAGGGCAGGCTTGATGAGATACATGGCAACAAGGTGGAAGAGATATTGATGACAATGCTAGAGTATGGGCTCATGGGGGTGGCACAGTGTTGAAAATGTGGTGCTAGTGTCGAGGGGGCTTGCAGACAAGCCTGCTGTTGTTTGTGAACTGTCACTACTGGTTGCCAGTGGTGGCAGCCTTCAGGTTGGGTGGTACAAGCACGATTGAGTGGATTACTGCTTCAATTGTGGGAGCTGGTCAAGGGAGAAGGTGACATGGGCTAGGTCGCTGACACTTGGTACACGTCAGGTTGTTATTGGTGCTGGCAGATTTACAGTCACCAGCACCACTCCCTTCTATCTAGATAAATTGAAGTATGAGGCTCTGAACTAATTGTTCAATGTTCATCTTCATTGGAGATGCAATGATGCTACTGACGTCTTTTAGAAAATAAATTTATCTGGAGCTATTACTTTACTCCACAAACTAGCAGATGTAGTGACCAACAATCAATTACAAAGGCTGTTGGGCAAGTATATGGTTTTTTAAAATTGCCAACTTGATTTGGGTTTGTATTTTGTATCTGGTCCAGGCTTTCATTTTTGCAAGCCTTATCTATTTAGTCATTGCCTTATTGCTTAATTTTTACTCATAGCAGTCTTTGAAAGTGAGTCTTGATTTATCAATTACTTAAATAATTTTTGGTCAGTTGCAGTGTATATTGCAGGCCTGCAGCTCCCCTTTAGTCTAATGGTTTATTTTAATTTGTGCAGGATCCCAAAGAGAAGGCAAAAGCTGAAACGAGAGATTGGCTTAACAATGTGGTATGTCGGAAACATCGTCTGTATGCTCCATCTTGTGCGTGTATGTCTTCATGTCCTTTCAGTTTTGTGTAAATATGACTGAAGCAAAGAACAGGCTTGCAACATCAATACAATGTTTTTTTTTGCCTTTTGACAGCTCAAATCCTTGTGATGAATTGTTAGGTTCTAAAGACATACTCCCTCTATTTTAAAATATATGATGTTGTTGACTTTTGGACATGACTTCTGACCATTCGTATTATTCAAAAATTTAGTACAAATATACAAAAATATAACTCATGATTAAAGTACCTATAATGAAATCACAACAAAATAAATGATTTTATAAGATAAATAGTCAAACATTATGTCTAAAAGTCAACAATGTCATCTGTTTAAAAACAGAGGTGGTAGTAGTTTTTTTTTCCTAGAAGACATTAGTTCTTTCGATACAGCATCTGAGCAGCTGTCATCTTTGATTATAAATAATTTTTGTGGTCGTATCAATTACATGCATCTTTGATTTTGATAATCTTTATTAAAAAGTTGATTGTATCAGCTATTACTGTGCTGTTTGTGACGACTTGTGCATATTACATTGTTGCTTTCTTCCATTGTTGTACATGGATGTGACATCTAATTATTTTTTGTATATCTTATTTACAGGTTAGTGATTTGGAAAACCAAATTGATAACTTTGAAGCAGAAGTTGAAGGACTTTCAATTAAGAAAGGAAAGCAAAGACCTCCTCGTTTGGTATGACCAATTGTGTCACAATGCAAACCGATCATGTTTGCGTGTTTATGAGAATTATTTCCAATAATATCTAGAATAGAGGAAGTAACTTTGCATCATTAGGTACATTTAGAGAAATCTATCACACGACATAAAGCTCACATAAAGAAATTGGAGTCAATATTAAGACTTTTGGATAATGATGAGCTGAGTCCTGAGCAAGTCAATGATGTCAAAGATTTCCTGGATGACTATGTTGAACGTAACCAGGTTTGGTTATATTCTTATTTTTTGTCTTAATATTTTTATCTGATTTAGTTGAATGCTATGTGCCTAGAACATTGTTCTCATTTCATCAGCACTTTATCCAAATCTAGGAAGATTTTGATGAATTTAGTGATGTGGAAGAGCTCTACAGCACATTACCTATGGAGAAGGTTGAAGCACTTGAAGACATGGTTTCACTTGCCCCTTCCAGTCTTGTCAAGGTGAGCTGTGAAAATCAAAATTTTATTTGGTAGCAAATACTACTATTTTTAGTAGAAGTTCTTTCCCTTCCATGTGTACTTTTGGTGCTCTTCTACTTTTAGGGCTGGTTGTATAACTTTGAACCTTGTTTCTTGCTTGGCAGGGTGTTGCTTCTGTTTCTAATACTGCAGTTTTGAGCACGAAGAGTTCTGTAGCAACTTCACCTACTCAGGTATTGGCATTATTGTTACAGAATTCACTAGATGTTTTTCCTAACCACTGGGTCAGCCTAGCTGAATAGTGTACTGCTTTCTTGTTTGACTTTAAAATGCCATTATTGTTTTATGTATCTTCCAAACAAAGCTAATGTTTGAATTCCTGTTATTTTTCTTCTATTGTGGCTTTTTCTTCAGCTGTTCTTTTATTTAGTCCCTGTTACTTTTGTTCTTAATGCAATGGATTATGTTAATCCTGCATATTTGTAAAAAAAATCTGTTATTTTCTCTAATCTTTACATTTAATAAAACACGTACTAACAATGTCAATGAATTATGTTTCATCCAAGGCTATTTCTTTTGTTTTGTCCTGGTTATCACTTATTGTTGTGCTGGTTTACTAACCCCCGTTCTCTCCAGGCTACTGTATCAGCAATTCCTTCACTAAGTGCATCACAAGATCAACCAGAGGAAATGGCTTCACAAGAAAGCAATCTTGAATTGGCACCACAGACAACACCTGCAAAAGGTGGAAATCTTGGACCTTCAGTGCAAGTTGTGCCGACTACCATCAGTACTAGTACCGCTGCTGTCTCTGTTTCTGCTGAAACAATTAGTTCCCCTGTGCTCCCAGTTGTTCCTACCACAACAGCTGCAGTACTTCCTTCTCCTGTCACTGCTCAAAGTGCTCTGGAGAACATACCAGCTGTTACTTCAACTCCCACAAACACATCTAGTGCCTTGAAGGATGATGACAACATGAGCTTTCCTCCACGTAGATCATCTCCTGCAGTCACTGAAAACGGACTTGGCAGGGGTATTGCTCGTGGGTTAACTAGTCAGGCATTAGGTTCAGCTCCAATAAGTATAGGTCCAGTCCCAGGAAATGGATCAGTTAGTGTACTTACTGACCTATCTAAAAGAAACATGTTGAGTACTGATGAGAGGATTAACAATGGTGGTCTTTCTCAGCAGTTGATTTCACCTCTTGGTAATAAAGCTCAACCACAGCAGGTTCTGAGGACTACCGATACAATTAGTTCCGATTCTAGTAACACAAATGAAAGTACTGTTCTTGGAGGAAGAATATTTTCTCCTCCAGTTGTTTCTGGGGTTCAATTGAGGCCTCAAAACACTGCTGGTTTGCAAAATCAAAGTGAAGCTGTAAGTACCTTTCAGCCCCACCACACCCCCACACCCCCTTTTTTTCTTCTGAATTCTATGCTTTTGCATATGTTGTCATTGATTGCAAACTCTCTGTGGGTGCGCTAGACCTGTTAATTGCTAAATAAAATATTTCATCATTTTAAGTCTTTCAACTAAATAACTGATTCAAGTCATATAGGGATTGCTTTAGAATTTTTGTGTGGTCTCTATAGTGCTTTGCTCTTTCCTCTTGATCTGATGCCATCACAGATTTTATTCATATTGAGCTTTTGCTAATCCCTCATTGGTGTCATGACATACTGGCATGATTTTTATAATATGATACATTATCCTTTTTGTATTCCAGGGCCAATTTCGTGGAAGACCTGAAATTTCTGCTGACCAAAGGGAGAAGTATTTGCAAAGATTGCAGCAAGTACAACAACAAGGCAGCCTTCTTAACGTTTCTCATATAACGGGCATAAATCAGAAGCAATTTCCATCGCAGCAATCAAACCCTCTCTTACAACAGGTATTTCCTGCCATTATTATTTAATTTAATTTTGTTGTGTTACATGAAGGTTTCCTTGTGGTTGTGAAATATTACATAATTGATCACTTTGAATTCTGAATTTTTGGTGTGTTTACACTTTTACTTTACTACTGTTATGCTTATGTCTCTCCAGTCGTTTAGTTCTGTGAAGGATATATCTAGTGCAGACCCCTCGGAAGGCACTACCATGCTATAATTTTTATGAAGGCATCGAATAGACTGGAAGAAGAAAAATCAAAATTCAAATCCTTTCCATTTATGACATTTCTGTGTTTCATTACTTTATGCCTTTTATATGGTGGTAAATCACATTTGGAAACACCTCAGCATTTCCTATTGATAGACACCCGAAATACAGGAGTTAACATTGTAATTTGTAGGACCTTGTTTTTTCTCACTAGATATGGCTGCTTTGGAAACTCCAGTTATCTTTAATTTAGTCCGCTTGCTTTGTGGATTTGAACATTTTCACACATCTGGTCATCTTATTTATGCAGTTTAACTCTCAGGGTTCTTCTATTTCCTCCCAAGCAGGTATTGGGCTTGCGCAGGTGCAAGGATCAGGTATTTGTTCTGCCTGCTGATGTCAGCTACACGTACAGCCTTATCAATCCCCAACTCTCTTGACCACTGTTTATTGTGTGAATGGAGAATTTCCCTGCCTGCGCAGATGCTGGGCATACAAAAAGTGAAGAACAACAAAGTTTTGCAGAAGATGTTAGTGTAGAATCTGTTGCAACAACTGGAGGAAACAAACAAACCAGTGAAGATGATACGAAGATACCATTTTCGGTATGGTCCAACTTTTGCAAAGCTGCTCAAGAAAATGAGCTTCTAGGAACACTATGTCACAATTTTCATCTGATAAGATTCAACAGCTAAATTTATGATCTGTGGGCGTTTTTTTTTATTTCAGATTGTACAATCATAATCTAGTAATTGCACTGCTCTTATTGTTTCCCATTGTTAGCCAGCCTAACAATACATACTGTGCAATTGGTTGGAATTCTGACTGTAGATTCCAGGGATTTTGGTTGGTTTGTTTGGTCTGTTCAGCTTGTTCTGACTGACGAAAATTCTACTTTAGATGATCGGAAAAGTGAGCTAATTTTAAAACCCAAATCTAGAAGGTTAACAATACTTCCAGTATCCACGTACAATATTAGAAAAAGTTGAAAATACGTTCTCCCGCTTGCCTATGTTAAAGCTTGAAGGTTAATGCTATCGGTAGCTTTGAACAATCAAGTTAAAATGTCATGGAATATTGAAATTGTAGAATAATCTTGGCAGCATTGGATGCTGAAGCTTGGACGTGAACTTGGTTGTGGTTTTCTGATCCAACCTTCATGTTGACATGAAGATGATTTGCTACCCAAGCAATGGGGAGAACCTGGAATAATCGGTGAAATAAGGTGGTTACATGAACAAATTGAGTGAAATCAATGTCACAAGTGCAATACAGCAAAAATAGTTATTGACTGAGTAACTACTGGTGAAAGGTGTAAATCTATTTTTCTAACTGAAGAAACCAATAGAGAATATACCAGTTAGAGGATTTCTGGCTTTTTGAGTACCACTCAGATTTTGGAAAAAAAACACGTCCAACAAATATGACCCATCAGCTTTGCAGAGCAAATATACTGTGTAATTGCATTTACTTCCTGGGCTTCATGGTTCACTGCCCTTGTTTTTTTTTCTTGCCTGGGCTTTGTGTTTCATTATCCTGCTTCTACAATCTGTTTTGCCTAGGTGTCTGAACCATTTAGAAGAGTAATGGCTTTTATTAATGATGGAAGGTATCTTAGTTTTCATTTTACTTGGTTATCATTATAAATGAACACCTTCTGTTCTGGTTTTCTCAGAATTCTTCAGCATCCATAACAGAAGGCACTCAGCTCTCTAGAGACCCTGATCTATCAGCTGGGCAGCCTTTGCAACCTGGCATGCCATCATCTGGTGTTGGTGTTATTGGCCGGAGGAGTCTATCTGATCTTGGTGCAATTGGAGATAACCTCAGTGTAGCTTCTGCAAGTACTAATCATGATCAGCAGCATTATAATATGCAAATGCTCGAAGCTGCTTACCATAGGCTTCCACAACCTAAGGACTCAGAGCGTGCGAAAAATTATATTCCAGTAAGACCATTTCAGTACATTTGTTTATGAACCAAATGTTCAATTGTAGCTTAGTGTTCTAACTTCTTTGTCTTGTGTTATTTCCAGAAGCACCCTGCAGTCACCCCTGCCAGCTTCCCTCAAATTCAGGCACCAGTAGTATCAAATCCTGCCTTTTGGGAGAGAATGGGTAGCAATACATTATCTACGGATATGCTGTTCTTTGCTTTCTACTATCAACAAGTAAGTTCTCCAACTGTTTTCATTTGCCTGCCATTAGCAGAATACTTCCAATGAGTTCTAAGCTTGTCTTCTCTTGCTCCTGGCATTTTCTGTTGCTTTCATAGAACACATACCAGCAGTTTTTGACTGCCAGAGAACTAAAGAAGCAATCGTGGAGATTTCACAGAAAGTACAATACTTGGTTCCAACGGCATGTTGAGCCGCAAGTTACAACTGATGAGTATGAGCGGGGATCTTATGTTTACTTCGATTTCCATGTCACAGATGATGGCTCAGGATGGTACGTTTACCATCATTGCAAGTATATATATTAGACTTATTTTTCGGCACGGTAAATATGGTAGCTGTAGTAGCACGCATGAAGATTCTACTCTTCTTCTAACGTATGCTAAATTTATGCGGTTGCAGGTGTCAGAGAATTAAGAACGACTTCACATTTGAGTACAACTTCCTTGAGGATGAACTTTCAGTACAGACAAACTAGAGCGCCATGAGATTAGAGCTAATCAAATCATTTTCACCATTGTGAATCTTGTAACTTTTAGAATGGAACTGTTGGAATCTGGAACTCTTACAGATTAACTTTGTATGTGAATTTAGGGCTGTTCTGTGCATTCTTTGTACTCATACACTGACATGCATTTGGATTGTTCCCCTGTTCTCCGTTTTGCTCGTTACTCCCTCGAAATTTCGAAAGGCCCAATTGATCGGGCCATCGCCTTCGTGGGGTGAAGGCACAACGGCAGAAGCGTGCGGTCAGCACTCAATCACCGTCCCATCCATCCAACGGCTCTCGTGTGACATGCGCCTTAACAGCCAATAGAACCAGCCCACCGAAGCCCAAGCTCACAAGTGCTAGCAGACGCACCTCCGGAGTCCGATGACATGCGCTCGCCGCGGCCATCCGCGGCGGCCGGTGTGGAGTGATCCGGAGCTCGTCCGCTGGGATGCGCCGCCACCAGCGGCCGAGAGCCGTAGCTTCCTCGCTGTCGCCTTGGGCGTCATGCTCGAGCTTCGCCGGTCCATCTTCCTTCTAGGGTTGGGTGCAGCAATTCAGCATGCTTGCTGCCTGTGAAACTTGGAAAATATGGATGCACCAAGACCAAGTAGTAGCACCGCACAACTACAATTACAAATGAGCAGCAAGCAAAGCATGCGCTCGATTCGACCATGCAGCAAGCAACGCATGCATTCAATCAGGTTTTGTGCAGAAACGCGGTGAGGAACACCTTGTCATGTTTGCCTCCGACTGCTGCTGCCCCGTCGCTGTGGCCTTGTCCTCAACGGAAGATGGACCGGCGGAGCTCGAACACGATGCCCAAGGCGGCGGCGGAGAAGCCCGGCTCTCGGAGCGGCCAGTGGCGCCATGTGCCGATGGAAAAGCTCCGGGGCACTCGGATGGCGGCGGGGCATACCGGCGGACGAGCTCCGGGCCACTCACCGGCTCAAGAGGCGGTGACGGGCACGTGACGCTGCCACTTGCTGGCCTTCCGTCGGCTTCGATGGGCTGGCTCCGTCAGCTATCGTGTGCCCCATGTGAGCCGTCGGATGGCTTGGACGGTGGATGAACGCTCGTGCAGTCACTCTCGTGAACGATAAATTTTACTGTTCACCATCCAATTCGCACGTAGTTTAGACATTATCACTCAATTCGCAACGTTTTCAGATTTTGCCACTAGAACCACGAATTTCTTCGTTCCGTCCACGCCGTCGCTGGGCATTGCCGCCATCATCGAGCGCCGCCGTCGTCATCGCCGGGCCAAGCCGGCCGTCGTCGAGAAGCCCATCGTCACGACGTCCATCCGCCCGCCACTGCCAAGGTCGCGTCCTCCCCGTACTCCGCCGAATCGCGGAATGCGTCGACGGGGCTCAGAGAAATCAGCTCCCACACCTCCACCGCTCCGCCTCGTCGAGCTGCCAGCCGTCCCGTCCGCCACCCACGACGTTGGCCTCCGCGCCCTCGCCTCGTCGACTTCGTCCGCCTCGACCTCACCTCCTCTGGCGCCCCGCGTCCCAACCTCGTCTCCGAGCTCATCGCCAACTCACCAGGCGGAGCCACGCCAGCGGCGGAAGCATTGTCGTCTCCCGCGTCGCCTTTTGCTGATGGCGCTCTCCCTCGACCTCCGCCGAGCAGCGCCAGGCCCTGGAGCTGCAGCGCTGCTGCTGCCCGGCGATGGTGGCGTTGGTGATCGGCGACGACGGCGGCGCGGACGGACATAACGGACGGTGATAACGGGCTTCTCGACGACGACCTGCTTAGCCTCCGTGCTAGTGATTGCTCGACAATGGCTATGGTGGCGGTGCCCAGCGTCGTGTGGACGGAAGGAGACGGACGACGCGCTCGATCTGATGGAGTGACACGGGACAAAGAAATTCGCGATTCCGGTGGCAAAATCTAAGAACGTTACGAATTGAGCGACAATTTCTAAAATTCGTGCGAATTGAATGTCAAATAGCGAAATTTCAGCCCGTGAAGGCAGACTATCCTGATCCATCGCGTCTATCGATCCCGCTCGTCGTTGCCGCAGCCTCGCCGGTCTTCGCCTGGGCTCATCCGCGCGCCCGGCACGTTGCTGATCCCGTGCCCGTGTGGCCGTGTCCCACGGTGCCGCCCGCCTCCGCAGATCCTGCACCCAGGACGGCGCGGCGCGGTCCTCCGCCGCAAATCCCGCGCCCTCCGCCCATCTCACTCTCACGCCCCATTCCCCCGACTCAGGACCGCAGCCCATCACTCCAAATTTCCCTTTCCTTTCCTTTTCCCCGCCGGACAACGACCTACCGAACTAGCCGCCGCCGCAGTCGAACCCCCTTCATCCATCCACCGAAGAATGGCCAGCGAGGCGCCGGAGGATTCGCCGCCGACGCCACTGGTGGAGAGGGAAATCACTTCCGGCCTCACGCCCCTCACAACCGGCGAGGGCCCCCGTGACAAGCTGAGGCTGTCGTGCTTCCACGGCGCCGGCGCCGAGGGGGAGGCGTCCATCCACGCTGAGTTGGGGACGCCGATACAGATGTACATACTGGACTGCTACAAGGAGGCGTTGAGCATGCTTCCCATCGCCGACATGCCGGCGCTCGATCCCGTCTCCAACATCATCGTCAACGCCCTCAATCTCCTGTGCCGCCGCAAGTGCACGAGCAAGAAGGGGAAGCGACCTCGCGCGGCGCAAGTCGGCGGCGGCGGCAGCAGCAGCAGCAAGGGGAAGGAGAAGGCGCGGCCGTGGTAGGGCACCCCGTGCCCGACGACGTGGTGCGGTTGGCGAAGTCGCTCGTCCCCTTCAAGGACCACAAGCCTCTCGCCGCCGTGCTGCAGAAAGGGCAGTCTCTCACCGTCGAACGACGTCAACGGCATCCTCGATTCCCTCGCGTGGCAGCACTAAGCGGCCTCCCCTGCCGTCCAAGTCACCTTCCATCGCCGCCCTCATCCTGCTGATATGGAGATCAGGGACTCGCTTTTTGGGCTAGAAGCCGCAGCCGCAGGACGGCGACCTGCCCACTTTTCCTGCGTCTACGGTGAAAACCACGTCGCCGACATAGTCGTCTCGCTCCATGATGGACCTGTCTCCAGCATCTGCGACCTGCGGACTCCGAGCGAGATGAAGCAATTGCTGTCAAACTGTCTGGATGTTGCTGCCACCACCATTGGCAAGTACATTAGAAGGGATCTCATCACTGCTGCTGCATCTTGCACCGCATGCGAGTGCGAGCAGACTAGATATCTGAAGATGTGTCTCGCCGATACCATCCATGCTCTCTACATCAAGGCGGTGTCCCTGCTGCCACACAAGGTTCTCCACAGGCATCTTCGTGGTATCCTGGTTGCTGGGCATTGCTACGGCTCCATGGATCCCGTGTCCAACATAATTCTCAATGCCATCTGATACGACAGCGTATACCCTCTTCTGGAGATAGATGCTGAGATTGAGCTTGACATTCTCGACAGCCAATCTATGCTTCGAATAGAGGCCCGCTCACTTGATAGCCTTGTTGCCATGGTCTGCACAGCCACCGGTTTATCGGAGCATAGGGCCGTGGAATACCATTGCGACAAGCAATGTGACCTATCTGTGATGTTACAGGTGGCAACAAAGGAGACATGCTATAAAGCCTATGATCGTGCAGGTCAAGCTGGAAAACATCCCAAGCATTTGGAGCTTGCATCATTTCTTATGTCCATGACCCATAATGTCCTACAAGACTTGAGGACTCTGATGACCAATGAAGTGACAGGAACAGGCTATATCAATATTTCTGATGCAGTTCTGCAGCAAGTGTACAAAATAATGGAAGATAAAAGCTCATCCACTTCGCCATCAGTGGATAATCATCCTAGGCTATGCCCAATGGCCTGGAAGAAGCTGGGATATAGGAAGGATGAATTTGTGCAGAAGCAGAAGTTCCTTCGTCAAGTCTTGGAAGAATTGCTGCTTGACTACACGAATCGGCACCCTTGGGTAATTATAATTCAGCTTTTGATTGATTTTTGTAGTAGCTCGGACAAAGTCTACTCTTATAAAAACTTTGTTCGCATTGCTTCTTGAAGGAATATGTTCCAAGTCAATTAAGTCTGGACAAAGTCTATTCTTAGAAAAGTTTGCTTGAACTTATAGTTGCAATATATTTCATCTTAATTTAAGCTTGGACAGTTCATCTTAGAAAAGCTTGCTTCAATTGCTTCTTGTAAAAATATGCTTCATCTCCTTCAATCCAGTTTCTACAGTTTCTTGTTGAAAATTGTTTTTGAATCGCTTATTTTATATTCACAAAAAATGCTTATAAATTACCTTATGCTGCCATGCTTAGCTTAATTTGATTGCTGTAAGAACCAGTTTCGAGGCTAGATGTTATATGTGGAGTGAAGAAAAACAACCGCGGACATTCGAAGTCCTACCATGTCAATTTCTTGACATATGATGATGTTGCTTCAGGCCGTGTGCTCTTTTTCGCTGAAGTGTGGGAGTCAAGCTTTCAGGTCAAACGATCAGAATGTAACACATCTAGGAACATTGTTCCTATACCATGTACTACAAATGGTTGCCAAATGGAATCTAGTGTGCAGTTTGCCAAGGTTTACTGTAAATCTAGTCGAAAGAAATCGGAAACTTCATTTTGCTGTCCACTACCTTATTACAGTGTGGATCATCCATACCTTGGTAAATGCATTTTCATCTTGTGAATTTCCTAGAATATAATTCTGGATTGACTCTCGTTAATTACTGTGATTATAACGTCCTGAGATGATTCCTATGTTTGCCTCGTGCATGTCTTAATACCCTTTTATTAATATGCAGGACGTTGCTCCATGTGTGAGCATATTTTGAGTAAGATCGTGCACCCATCATCTGGTAATCATATTGGGGCAGACTATAGTCAACCTGGAGACATTTTAAAATATCTGAATTTGCGTGATAAAGTTGCTTCTCCTGCAGATAGCATAATGGAATCAGATTTTATCTACTTTGATTGCCTTAGGGATGTCAAATTTGCAAAATTTCTGAATGAGAGCCGCCCTTTGGAGTTGGAGGAGAAGAGGCCAAAAATCATCCACTAGTTCATACTAGTTCTTAGTTTTGTGTGGCCTTGCCTTGTAAGAACATTAAAGCTGAGAAAATGGGAGGAATGGCATTTTATATGTTGAATTATGTTGGTTTGGTCTGTCTGATAATTTCATTATCAATCGATATTCTATATATCCACCGAAAAAATCTATAATGATTATCATAAAAAATTACAGTGTTTATGTAAACTTTGTGCATTATACCATCCTCAAGAGCTAACATAAAGGTCTCTATTTATTTATTTTTAACCAAGAGCGCAGAAGTAACATGTCGTTAATAAGTTCAATAGAAGCGACAAACTTCCATTGCATTCTTTAGTAACTTCTACATTGCATTCACACAAGCTCTTTTCAGACCATGAGTACACCTTACAGTATATATGAACAAATAACTTCAAAACTTTGCCCACATAACAGATTTTTTTTGATCCAGAGGATGGATATTAACTTGGGGCCTGTTTGATGCAAATGCCATACCAGAGCATCCATGGGGTAACATTGGAGTGCAGGGAACAAAACACAATGACACGCGCACATATATTTTCTTTCTGGTCGGAATTCTGACTGTCGACTGATCCTTAGACACTCCTATCTTTCTATATAATTACAACCCATTCAGTTTGGACCGTCTCGTGCTCAGCCCTAGCGAAGATGACGAGCGGTGTCGGTGACAAGGTGCCGGCCGAGTGGTCGGCGCTCGGGTCAGGGGCCTCCTCGGACAGGGGATGGCGTCTGCTGGTGGTTGAGGCCGGCGGCCGATGGGGTACTCCCCCAAACAAGGCTTGTGTATGGGGACGGAGATTGTGCCGACGGGTGAGTGGGGCATACAGGTTAGTTCCTTCCTATCCCCACATCCGCAGCTGGATAGGCATGACGGAGGCAAGGTAGAAGAAATCCGCAGCGGTGAACGGCAGGTGTTTCACAGGGAGGGCTAGCTCCTCCTTCCCCGTGTTCACAGCTTGACCCGGTGACGGAAGGAAGTGGAGGCTAAGGCGCGGTGGTGGCAAGGTGGACTATATTCGCTTCTCCCCTTCCCTTGAGGTGCGCTGAGGATCTCTGCAAGATCGGCAAGTTTTCTTGGTAAGTTGGGGGAAGGCTGATAGTTGGTTCTGTCAGGGTTTGTGGATCGGATTGGTGGTAGTGGTGTGGTGAACCGGGGGTGAGAACCCTACCTTGCTGGTGCCAACAACATCAATGCTTTTAGGCAGTGTTCCCTCTCAGGGGTGTTGTTGAGGTGTTCTAGGCTGCTTGAAGACTTGGGGTTAAGACCCAGTCTATTTAATCCATAGTCATAAAGTTTTTAAGTTGATAGGATAGAGGAATAGGTCAAGAAATATGGTATGCTATTTGCGATATATTTTTATAAGGTGTGGATAAAAATGTCTCTAGGACAGATAACGTTACTAGATCGTTACCATCGACTATATTGACTTCGAATAGATGATAATAATATTTTAGACATCGTGTTCTTTAGACGTTTTTGTTTGTTGTTCTAGGTTAGACTTGATAGTAGTTAGACCAACCTTTCTTGCTTTGTTTAGTAGGAGTTACAAGACATCAAGACAAGTTCAAGCAAGAGTTAGAAGAAGAGTGAAGCCAGTCTTCTAGTTTTCTTTATTATTTTCCTAGCTTTTATTTCTTTTCCTAGTTTGAGGTTTAAGTCTAAGAGCTCTTGTAACAGTTTTGGCTATGTATATTGATATGTGAATATAAAGGCAGAATTTCTATCCATTATTAAAAAAAAATCTAGTCTAGGGTTATCTAGTGATTTCAAATTAGAAGGTTGCTGTCCTGCAATTTGTCTTATGTTTTCCTTTTTGATGACCAAGTATGCATGAATGATTCAACACGCCCTTTGCCATCTGTTCCTGGCTAACTTCCAATTGCACTCGGCTCAGCTAAGGCATGTCACTAAAGAATAGTGAAGATTGAAAAAAATGTTCGTTTTTCTAGGATATATTATATATCTCATTAGCCTGCGCTACATGGACGTAGAGAACATCTGTACTGAAGGATCGGAGCTGTGAGTTCTTCCATAGAGAAAATACTATACACAAAAACGCCTATCAGCAGTCACATGCCTTCTCTCATCCACGTGCCGCTGAACAAGACAAAGCAAAATGAACGAATGTTCAGGATGAGTGAAAAAAAAAATTGAAACTAAGGGCATGTAGTGGTATGCTAAAAAAATTCATAGTCATCCACAGTTACAAAGTCAGCCATGTAAGTGAGCAAAATCAGAACTTGACAACTCAAATTCAGTCACTACTCAATTTAAATTAAGAAATAGAGCAAAATCAGAACTTGACAACTCAACTTCAGTCACTATTCAATTTAAATTCAGAACAAGAGCAATTTCAGAATTTAGAACAAAACTAAAGTTTCAAATTTCAGAACAAGTGTTAGTACAATTTCAGATTTCAGAACAAGTACTAGTACAGTTTCAGATTTCAGGAGAAGCTATCCAGTTTTTTTTTTTTTTTTTTAGAATTGCTCATTAGATCTGTTTGGAAGCTACTAAAGTGACCATACTTTTTTTTAAGTTTGCTAATTTGACCCTCTTTTTAAAATTGAAGGTGCCATCAATACACCATTAGAGTTTTATTTAGGAAAAAGAAAAAAAAATATTACGAGGCCAAAGCGACCAAAATACCCCTATCTACACACAACCCTTTTCGACCTCTAACACATCCCAATTCTCAAGCAGTGTGAGCTAGGGTTTTGCCTCTGCTGGTGGTGGCACGGACTCTAGCCAACGCGGAGGGAGCAACGACGCAGAGGCGAGGAGCAGTGGAGCATGTGGGTGGGGAGTGATGATGGAGTCTAGGAGAGACGGAGTGTGGGGGAGGGGAGCTACACATGAAGGCAGGAAGCGGAGGCTAGAGTGGCCTATGGCTAGCTAGCGTTGCTTGCGCTCAGGTTTGGTGACCCCGACGTGTTGTCCTTGGCTAGGTACGCAAATGGGCATAGAGAGAGGGAAAACCGGTTACCCCAACTCCCTTGTTGCTGCCATGGAAGGATAAAGGGACTTTCGCTCTTCTATGGCTGATCTAATGGCAAATTATAACCTAGGTCAATTTGGTGAAGAATATGTTTGATGAATAAATTTGCTTATTAGAGATATATTTTGCTACGATTTATAGGTCTAGTCATTTTGACTGTTGATGTTAGAATAAGACCGTATTTCAGCTTGCCAGATGGGGGCCAAAGACCTATTGCAAAAGTAAACATCTAATAATAACAATTAACATGCATAACTTCACTTTGCTACAATTAGTTGATTTCATAGGTTTTAAAATTGTATGGAGTAATACATTTATATATGGCATGCTATTGATGATGCATTCACTGTAATAAGATACGATGAACAATTGCAAGAGTGGTTTGCCTTCAATATATTTCATAGAGCTGTGCACATCGAAGCCTAAATTGATGATTTTTCAGGTCCATTACAATGCTCATCCACAAAACAAAGGGTTCATACTAATATCAGAAATAATCTCTACCTGTAAAGTTTAAGTACTTCACTTATAATTTTGTGTCCTATTAATCTAATTGAACTCATAGAAGATGTGGTAGAACCACAGATAGCAAAGGCTAAGCGTAGCAAAAAAGCCAAATAGAAAGGAGTGAGTAATAATGATGTGGCGGTAGGAGTTGATGAGGAGGGCTCGTATTTTGACACTAAATCTTTGGTTGTACTCAATGATAGTAGCTATGACACTGATTTAGTTGCTTCATCTAATTTTGATTTTGATTGCTATGATTCTAATTGCTTTGATACTGATAAAAGCTATAAATCTGATGATAAAATTATTAATGATGATGATTGTGATGATATTTTTGACTTTCATATGATGTTGATGATCCATGCATTGATATAGATGTGGTGTTGATAGATGCAGATCAATGTAAATAAGTAGTAACTTATTATGCTATCTTGTATGGTTATGCTTACAAAACTATAATAAGGTTAGATTTAGGGCAAAGTGTAGACAAGAAGCAAATGGTTGTAAGTGAATGTTTTTTGCATTCACTAGTAAGCCTATATATATTGACTGTAATGTATATTATTGTTATATTATTGTATGAAGTGATCTGATTTTTTTTTCATGAAGTTTAATATGTGAATGTTACACTTATATTGTTGGTATATTGTTACAAGTTAAGCGAAATGGGCCAGCCCACACTTGTATTTTAGTCAATAAGTGATGACACAATAGCTACAAAGAGTTAGATAACTCATACAATGGTGGACTGGTTGAAGGACATCTCCATATTGGATATTTTCCACTGGTGTTTCAATGTTTGGAGAAGGAAAATGAGAGGGATCGTACTTCCAATCATATAATTCCCACTCCCTTGGAAAAATTTGACAATAAAGATGATAGTTAACATCCTGTAAGATCCATGGTCCATGAACTTGCTTGCTAAGGTTCAGACGTAGCAGCAGGGGCTTAAGGTTGTTTTGGTGCTTCAATTCACCACATGATTCATTGAGGAACCAAATTGAAAGGCAACAGTGAACTGAAAGAAGCGATGCGAGGTACGCCCCTTTCTCTGATTTTCCAATATAAATATCCGGTAGCTTTTCACTCTTGTAAATTGTGGGATACTTGATTACTTGGTACTTCCCATCAGACGTAGATATCCTACGAATACCAAAAATACAAAGATGGATAACTTTTAAGGAGTCTAAATTAAAAAATATATATTGATATGCTAGAGTTAGAGTTGAAATTAACCTCATGATGCAATGTGAGTTCACGTAGAGTGATCCTCGCCAGTAGACATTTCCATATTTCTTCGATCGGCACAGCCTCTGCGCATCAGCAATGGTTCCTGCAGCATCTCCTCTGATGAATGGTCTCTCCTCCGATGAATGGTCTCTCCTCCCATTGTCCTGTCGCCGATGAGAAGACACGTAATACGAGCGGCGACGGTGGCCATTCTGATTCCTTCAAGATGGGATCATCCTTTCAACGCTGTACCGTCCGGTGAGAACAGATGGGATCTTGAACACCTCCTAGTGCGGCGACACGGTGGGGTCGAAGACGACGAATTCTTTGTCAAAGAACCCGAATTCCAGCTCGGCGAAGTGGCGGGGCAAAGGTGGCAAGCGCGCCCACCTCCGAGCGGTCGGGTTCACCACGACAAAGGGAAGCAAGAGGAGGCCGTTGCGGTGGTCCTTGACGAAGTAGATGCCTTCGTTGTGGGGTAAGATGTCGAGCCTGCCTCTGATTGTTGCCGTCGACGGGCATGGGCGGGAGAAGAACTCCGGGAACCTGAGGCCAACGAAGTCGACGAAGGCGCCGGCGAGTGACAGTGGGAGGAGGTCCACGTGCAGCAGGTGGCGACAGTCTGATGGTGGAGCACCGCTACTATTGCATCAAAGCATGTCGCGTTGGATCAAGATATAGAAATTAGAAACCAAATTTAATAGAGCAATTATTATCTCTAATGAATTGGTGGACAGAAAGCAGATTGTGGATAAGGGAAGAAACAATTAAAACATTGTGAAATAGAAAGTTGGATGTGGGTGTAGGCAGTATGAAGTCACCACAGCATGTGATAGGAAGAGATTGTCCATTGCCGACGGTGACGAAAGGTGAGGAGGAAGGATGACGAGATAGTAGTATACCGTCCAATAAATCCATGTAGGATGATACACCAGAGTCCAGCACCCAGGGGTGCTAGGGTTGGAGTGTTATCTGATTGAGAGTGACAATGAGACCAGCCTGGTTCCACAAGTGAGCTGACTGGGTAGATATCGAGGGTGTAATCAACTGAGGTTGTATGGGAGCGAACGCTAGGTGGGCTTGGGGGTGTGCACCGAGAACCTCGGGCTGCCAGTCGATGGGGTTGCGTACCTGGGATTGAGGTACCCAATGGTTGTAGCAAAGCCACGGTTGCATCGGACTGCTCCAGCTCTTGCCCTTGCCCTTTCCTTTGCCTTTGCTATTGCCATCGACGTGGGCTTTATTGCTGTGGCCGAAGCCATGACTACTAGAGCCGCGAGAGGAGGTAGCAGCGCACGGTGGGCGACAGCCGATGGGGTTGTTGCAGCCATGATCGGTTGCGGCGAGGAGAGCGGTGTGGACCACAGTCTTCTCATCGTTGGCCATGCGTAGTTTCTTAAGAACTAGCATGTCGTGGACCCGGGCGAACGTGGAAAGAGCGGTGGAGTTGGCGATATCATTGACGGTGTTGGAGAAGTGAGGGTTAAGTCCTCGCAAGAGGGCAAAGACGAGTTGTGAGTCGGTCACAGGGTGGCCAATATCACGGAGGGCGGCGGCCTTGACCTTAAGGCGTTGGTAGTACAAGAAGATAGAGGAGTCCCATTGTACTATGGAATGAAACTCGTTGAGAAGGAAGATGACGCGTGGCTGTTTATTTGCTTGAAAGAGCCGCTTGATGGCCATCCAAAGATCGCGGGTGGTAGGATCGGTGTCGTCCATGGTAAGGCCGAGAATAGAATCATCGACTGAGCCGAGCAACCAGTTGTGCACGCAGTATTCGACGATGTCCTACTGGGGGTCATCAGGGCGAGGTGGAGCAGAGCCGTCAATATGGTAGCGAGGACTAAACTTTTTACATAAAGATTTAAAGAAGAAAGCCCACTTAAAATAGTTGGCGTTGAGGTCGAGAGAAATGGGAACGTGAGATTTCACATTGATGGCAACGTAGGGTGGGGAGAACGTCGGGGTGCCCAAGGTATTGTCAAGAGCGCTGATAGCCGGAAGAGATCCAGCGATTGGGAGAGTGCCAGAACCAAGAGTCGATTCGGTGGACATGGTCAGACGCGGGAGAGGGTGAAAGAGTAGTAGGGCGTGATAAGTTGATGGGAAGGTGTGGCTGTTGAGCCGATGGGGGCGGGCGGGGGCCGATGTGGATCGATGCGTAGCCGATGAGAGGGTAGGTAGAGTAGGTAGGTTACGGGCACGAGAGGGTAGGTAGGGCACAGGCGCGAGAGGGTTTGCGTCCGTGAAGTGGGGTTTCGCGTCCGTGGACGTGTGGACGCAACTGAGTGGGGCAGACCCGAAAAACGAGAGAAGTCACCAGCGCGAAGAAAAGAAAGTTCACGTTCGGGAGTGTTCGCGCCGAGGTCCCTCGTGCGCCCCGGCGCGAACACGCCGGATCGCCTGGGAGGTCTGCTTAGCTTCAGTGCAGGCCGATCGGCTTTTCTGGGTGGCTTGAGGTACGCGCGCCAGGGACCGTTGGGTTCGATCGGCTCCGGTATGTCGGTACAAGTGCGGGCGTACCAGTCAATTTGACCCTGCAATTGATAAGGAAGTGAAACGAGCAGGTCCGTCGGACAGTGGGTCGATACAGGTGCTCGCTATCGGCTGGCTGCCGATAGGATCGGGAAGCTCTTTGATCGGCTGGGGAGCCGATGTGGACAGGTGTCGATAGGGAATCGACCGTAGAGCCGATGTAGAAAACAGGGTGTACTCAAAAGATAGCAAGGCACACAGGATCCCTCTGGATTGCCGAACAGTAGTTTATCGGCTGGAAAAACCGATAAAGGCACATGCGGACTAGGCAAGGGATATTATTAAAAGGCACAGGCTGCAAAGCCGATGTCGCTCCGGATATGACAGCACGAGACCCGTCACCCGCCATGATAGTGCCATTAACACCGAACCTCGAAGATCGGACCTAATCGAGACAGTACGAGGCCGAGGCTAGCGGCGATGATACGGTGGACGCTGGATCGGCTATGCTGAAGCAAAGATCGGAACAAACTCATCGGCTAGCTGAGCCGATGAGGGGAAGCCTCTCTGAAGGCTGATGCGTATCGGCCAAGGGGCCGATGCGCTAGGCGTGAAGCTCAGAGCATGGATAACTCATCGGCTAGCACTCCGATGACACGCTGTGCAGAAGACTATAAGTCTGAAGCTCGATCTTCCATCGGCAGCCCCGTAGGTCGAACCTAACCGATGCAGCACGAAATTAACGACGGCAGAGGGAGCTTAATAGGCCGATAGGTCCTACACGGATGTGATGCGATACGTTTGATCGGACTAAGAGGTTGAACCTAACCGATGCAGCCTTAGACAGAGCATAACATATCGAGATGGTGGCAGGACTTACCCCTTCGCCGGAGATCGGACTTAACCGATGTAGCCCTGCATCGAGAGCTAGAACCCGCCGGTAAAACCTAGATAAACTAGGGTGGCGATGCGCCGAGATTATATATTGATCGAGAGATATGTTACATATTTCCAGGGGATTTATATTTATACCTTAGATTTATAGACAGAGTCCGACACGTGTACAACCATTAGACATTATTTTCTAACAATAACAAAGGAAAATACCTCTAAAGAAGTTAATTAACTAACTAAACCTTTTTAATAAGGTTACAATTTACAAAGATAGAACATCTTGCCATGGAGTTCACGGCTCTTCCGTAAACTCGGTTTTATCTGAATAATCTTTCAATTTAAAACTGAGTTTTCCTTTGCTACAACCAGATCGGCTTCTTCACTGTAGCAATTAGACCTCTTTTTACTCAAGCCGATCTTTTTTCTATCTCTCCTCGGGCTTCTCGGACCTGATGCCGATCGGATAATTCCCTATCTTCAAACAAATCCAATCTTCTGCTAATTTGATCGGCTTCTCTACAGTTCCGATCGGCTTTGTCTCACGAGCTGACCAGTATCTGTATCGGCCGATCCTATTTACCGACTGAATCAAATTCTCCATCGGACACCTCTCAGCCGATCGGCTTTAGCAACATCGGATCGTCCAGATTTTGGTGTTAACAGGGAGATAGAAATTCACGTCCATGGACACGTGGACGCGTCAGAGTGGTACGGACACGTGGGGAGAAATTTCATGTCGAGGAGCAGGTGAGTGTGTCGAAAAAGCAGGAAACCAAGGAGTGTTCCAGCCGATGAAGGGCAGACGGGTCCAGTCGATGGAGGAAGTGAGCGCAGAAGTACGTCGACATAAGAAGAAGGGAAGGTGTGCCGAAGCAAGGAGAACCCGAACGTGGGTCTAGACGAGACGAGGATGCGGATAAAGACCATCTCCTTGTCACATGGTGAAAGTAGCGAGTAAGCGGTGGAGGAGGAGAAGACCGTTTGTGGAGGAGACGATGGGGATAAGAACCGAGGCGTAGAAGCAAAGGAAGAATATCAGAGGAAAAGGTCTACGATGGGATGAGACGTCGGCTTGCCGGTAAAAAGGTTGCTAGCGCATCAGAGATGTCTAAATCTGCTTTGATACCATATAGAAATGTAGTATACAGTGAGACTAAGACTCTATTTTTTATTAAGGGTGGTTGGATCTCTCTATATATACAAGTCTAGTGGTCTAACAGGATTATTTACCTAAAGGTTGAAAGGGGGAAAAATCAGCATCTCCATACAGGAAGTGGACGACGTTGTTAGTTAGGATCATCCTAATCTCTTCAGCAGTACTAGCAACTGCATCAAAGCCAATATATGCAAAGAAAACGGTTTCTGATCCAGCAAGCATTCCATTTATTCCATATGGAAGATATCTGAAAAGTTAAGTGCATTAGTAATCAACTCAAAATACAATGAACTGAATGTTTTTGCATTACCCGTCAGTAACCTTATAGCCGACCCATCCTATCTGGAAGCCAATATAACTACCAGCTACGATAACAAACAGCATCACACAAGCATTCAGAACTGTTACAAGCCCTTGTACAGCTGAACTCTGCAACAGATTCAAATAGAATGATTAGTAACAGTCCTATAATCCTATACTTGGGGATAAAAGAATAAAGAACTTACGAATTGACCAATGTAACAGCCTCTTTTATCCCAACACAAAGCAGGATAGTTACAATAAAAACAAGGGCGGCAGCACAGGGATCAACAATGACGTCAAACCATGGAAACTGTTGGCGTGATAAAATCCATGGAAGACTGTCTGGTCCTCCAAAGAATAAGGCATGAAAGTCAAATGAAACTTATGAAAATAGGGATATATGAGAGCTATTACAAGGATCGATCAAATGCCACGGAACAAACTAGATGAAGGAAAAATCAGACTTACTATATTGGGGGATATGCCACGAGTAACAGCGGATCCACCAATAGTATATTCCAGAACTAAAGCCCAACCAATTAACCAGGCAACACTAGAAAAATGAAAATGTGAGCCATGTGAGAATACTCTAGTAATCTGTTTGCAGTAAGCTGCTAATCCTCACTTTATGACATCAAATTTGACACAGTGTGTATTCCATTATGAGGTTAGCAATTTACCCTTCACCAACGCAGATGTATGAATAGTGGTAGGCACTTCCAGCAGATGGGCACCGACTAGCAAGCTCGGCGTAACAGAAAGCTGAGAGCGCTGCAACTATGCCAGCTATCAGAAATGAAATTGTCAATGCTGGACCAGCATGCTCCCTAGCTACTGTTCCAGCAAGAACATATACCCCGGCTCCAATTGTTGAACCAACACCTGGTAGAAAATACAAAGCCTCACTAAAAATTCAAGTATCATGGACAGTCCACACAATTATTTCTCTACACCTAGGTAGAATTACAATCATTCACTTTGCATCAACTTACGAACTATATTAACTGCATAGGAAGAAGTCCACTACAGTGTAATTAGTTATTGCCTCGCACAAAAACAACTGTTTAGTTACTACAGGACTGAAGTTGGAGGATCATTTTCCATTTTTAAAAAGCCAACATCATGACTCATGAGAGGTACACCAACACCGACTTAGCGATAAACAACTAACGGGTAGAAGCAAAGCAGCTAGAAATAGTAATTATACCAAACACACTTATTAACTTCACAAACTAATGCGATCATTCAATCCAATAAACGATAGGAAGACTATTAAAAACACAGATTGCCCAATGTATGAAGCGGTTATTCGAACTCCATTGACTATTTGTTTTCTATAATTATTGCCTCCAAAGAAAGAACAAATCCAAATTTGCCAGCTGAATCTTCAAGCTTTAAATAAGCCAACCCACTAAACATTTTAACCTATATACTGCACGTAAACCACAATAAACAACCAACAAAATATCTGGTTCTAGAGAATTCTATTTACCCAAAATTGCATATTTATGAACAGTTCACAACGAATATGTAATCAACTAATTTCAACACAAAGCATGCAACGCCAGAAGTAATCAATTTTTTTTAATAAAAAAGCACGTCATACAAATAGAAAGGCCACACATTTTCCTCATCCGAGAAAACAAAAGGATCAGAAATTAGGCCGGCATACCGGTCACGACCAACGCCGGGACGTTAAGCTCCTTGGCGAGCTGGGGTTGCCCTTGCCCCTCGGCGCGAACCTGATCAGAGTCCACCTGCTTCCGCCGCATCAGGCTTTGGAACCCGCCTCCCCATACCCTCTTCCGCCCAGCCTTGCCGTCGCCCTCCAATGCCGCCGTCACGATCGCCCCCGAGAACCAAAGATTCGGCGTCCAGGAATTCGGTCAGAGAACGGATAAGGGCATCAAGGTCCTCTGGTTACGCGGAGATTGGGTGACGGGAGGAGGGAGTGGGAAGAAAGCGAGGGGGTTAGTCGAGGCTGTGAGAGCTCGACGGCTTCTGCCCTCGCTTTCTTTGCTCGCGCTTTCACGTGAGTTCTCCTCTCCCCTCTCGTCGTCTCGTTGCAATCTTCCGCTGTGGGAGGCGGAGGAGGAGACGGGAGGCAGGAGAGAATCTTATAGTGTTCCACGTGAAGGTTTTAACATCTACCATTGGTGAGTTGGAGAAAAAGCTTTAAAAAGGAATATTTTCTTTTGGTGCTATATGTACGCAACAAACAGCAGAAGCTATCAGTGAGATTCAATTTTATTCAACTGATTCCCGAGATTCTTGTTTATAATTCTAGTAAACAAGTGCATTACATTGGTAGCGAGGAGTAATGTTAACACTTTTCCGTTTTATTATTTTTTTTGAACACAAAACCGACACTTATATTTATATATACACGTGCACACTTATCATGGACATATATACCCTATCACTATAAACATCAATATATTTAAAATTGTCAAAGTCAACACAAGTAGCTTGCTGTCGAGAGATATATCGTCCAATAATTATTAAAAGAATAATTAGATACAAATGTGTAACATCTAAAATTTAAATTTCAATTTTTTAGCAATAACATTAATTCACATTAATTCTCGATTATTTTTAGGTTAAATTTTCGTTTTCAAAAATTTTGATAGCACTAATAAATAATTTATTCATGTTCAAAAATTTTAAATTTTATATTTAAACATTGACCATCAGTAAATATTTTCTTTTGTATTTAATATCTTCTTAAACTAAGTCATTCCCCCTCACCTATACATGTAGGTCAGATCCCTATTGTTTTGTTTTGAATTAATCCAAGCGCAGATAAATTTGATAAGGTTGAGATTTGCTCATTTTCCTCCTCTCCTCCCATCCATTCAACTAAAATGCCTCACATGTTGTTCCTATTCTCTTTTTACTTACTAACCGATATTGAAAGCTCAACATTTACCTAGCCAATGCCTACATTCCTCTGTCTCATGCATGCATGCATGAACACGAGGGTGGTAATTACAAGAAAGGGCTAAAGCTAAGTTTCAGCGTTACTATATTTCTTTTTCTCTCACACATAGCAGACAATCAGAGATGACAATGAACATAGGACAACATCTTGTCCCGTCGTGACAAATGTGAAAGGATATTGATAAAAGCTTCATGCGATTTGTGATGCCGCACGAGAGCTCGTCATCACTCGGTTTGTCGCGAAACATCGAAAGCAGCTATAAAGATCTTGGTCATTGTCTATACTATCACTCGTTGAAGATCACAGTTGACACCATTGCATCCCCTCGGTCCCATTTATCGCCACATTAGACACCACCACATCTCGTGGTCCCATTGCTTGATACGCTGAGCTCTGCGGTCACCAAAGCCGCCACTACCACGCTAGAACAAAGGAGCGTTGTTGCTAGCAGCTCTCCATTTTCGCTGAGACCCTGATCCCGTTTGTCCTTACTATGCCTTAAGGTGGCCCTAAGAAACTAAACAGCACCTCCGTTAAGGCCATCAACTGCCATAGTGCTTTGGCAAGCCGCCTCTTTCTTTCTGCCCTCCATCTGTACCACATCGCTCGGCCACTTCGTAGCTCACAATCAATGCCTGAAACTAGCTGGGCCACGCCCATGCTCGTCCTTCTCTTAGCTGTTGGCCGCTGGCCCCGCAACGATCACTTTTCCACGTCGCCCCTACTTTGTCACTCCGGCCACCCTTAGAGCGCCACCACTGCCACCCATGCCACCCTCGAAGAAGTGAAGAAGAGGAGGGAACAAGGAAAGAAAAAAAAAAGAAAGTGGTGGGACCCACCAGTGGGACCTGCACTCCAGTCGACTGTACAATCAGTCCACGTGCGATGGGTCACTGACGCTTAGGCTCTACCTATCAGCCCCTCCAAGGAAATATTCTCGATAAGTTCTAATAATCATTTTTAATTCTAGAAAATTAATTTAAACATTAGAAATTTATATCTTTTTATTCGTAACTCTGTTCTAGTTTCAAATTTATTCTAAAATTCTCCTCTACACATTGGCACTATAATTGTTTTATTACTTTTAATAGTATTTCATGTAACATTTGTGTTTCTCATGTGTATAAGTCGCAGCCAAAGGTGTTTTCACATAGGATTTTGTCGCACTAGGACCCATAGCATACCAAGACAAGTCAACATTTGACCATATTGATCTCAATATCTTAATATTTTATGTGCATATAATTATACAACTTTACAAACAAATGTTTTATACATTATATCCTTACCTTTGAAATTGTTATATCCCATCATTGTTAGCCGTGTTATATTCTAAGGTCCATACCACTGGTATAAGTATCACTGGTATTTACTTCCTTATTTATATTTAATGATTAAGTTTTACGAATGAATTGATGATTGCGTGTGATGGATTAAATTGATCAAAATGGAAAAATGGCTTATGAAATGTGATAAAAACCCAACATATTGATGTTGGTGGTTTGTGAAATAAAAGTGGTTATTTTTAGAGAGAACTTGTGGTATGAAGTTATCGCCTGTGTGGCAAGGGTTTGTATTTACACATAAGTATCGATTACTTGAAAAACTACATTGAGTATAGTACAGTGCGACTACATAGGTGGTATGAGACATCCTTGGCTAAGTAACTAGTATGGCTAAGATCACTTGTATTGTGGGAGTTTTAGAATCACCAGAATAGCTATGAGAAGTGGTTTTTGCGGGATCTTAAGTACGGGAAGTCTATAACTTGCCCGAAACTTGGTCTAGGACCCTTCTGGTTAGCAACTGTTTATCCTAGTTTTACTTTGAAAAGACCTTGTCATTAATCTCTCTTTCATTGGCTGTATCTGATCAATTTATGCTAAGTGATCGAATGCGGATAAATACTTTATGGGTAAGGCGTGTACCTTTTGCAAAAGCTATGTCTAAACTGTTTAAACAATAGTACCCATGGTTATGGACGGATGTAAAGTGGTTCTTCTCATGTAGAATTGATTGCAAATGGTTGTGAAATAAATTTATAGAATGTGAATCATTTTCAGAGTTAGCCTATATATCTAACGGCTAAATAATGTAATCAGAAACAAACTTGTGTAGTCTAGAAAGTCAAACGGTTTTATTGAGGGTAACATGTCAACCCTAGACTTGAGAGAAAAATAAATTTTGAAAAATGTAAAGAAAGTACAATTTTTTTAATAATCGTGATGATTAAACTGTTATGGGCAGAAGGCTCTAGGAGTCATAAGATTACAAGTGCGATGATGCTCTATATGATAGTTGTTTTCTTGAGGTGGTGAGGCTCATATGGTGAAAAAGTAAAATAAATTAAGTTTTAAAAAATAGAAAAATATTGTAAATGGCTATGGGAGCTCAGAAAGTGTTGGAATTGGTGTAAAAATGAAACTTTAAGACAAAGTTTTTCTTTTAATAATAAATTACACTAATTGGAGTTTTTCTATGGTAGTATTGAGGGTAGAACCTCAGTCTGAGGAAATACACACCCTTGATTCTCAAAGAATAGTTTTAAATAAGTTTGTAAAAATAAACTTAGCCAATCTTTAAATCTTATACATGTTACACTTTTTTTATGGCTTACGTAGATGTACTCATGCTTGCTCTTCCACCCCATAGCAGATCAAGATGAAACTATTGAAGATAAAGGTTCCACCGATGATCTTTTACTCGAGAAGTTTTTATAAGTAAAAGCTGACTATAAAGAGTTATAGAGCTTTCTACTAGTTTCCAAACCTAACGTGTGAATTAAAACCACCCTAATTTTTATTCGTTAATGCTTGATTATTGTTGTGATATGATAGGTCTGTCCATTTAACAATGTACTACTTTTATCATGTTATAAATAAGCATTACAATAATCTATCAGCCTTATATATATATATATATATATCAATTAGAATTCATAAAGCTGATGCACAAGTACATGTATATTAATGCGATGTATTTATATTAATGCGACGTATTTCTCTGGTAAGCCTATAGTATACGGCTAGAGTACCAAAAAAAGTGATCTCATCTATCAAATCTAGCACCTAGATAAACAGGTAAGTAGCTTTGTTAGGCTTAGTTTATAAATTTATTCTTATTTTAGTTTGAACTTTCATCCACACATTAAAACATATTGCTTTGTTATCAATAATATGAATTATACGTGTGCTAGCATTAGAACAAAAGAATTATAAGGTTTTAAGAACAATTCCTCTATAGATGTTTTTACATGATAAACTTATATTTTAGAGATAAAATATGATCAAACCAATATTAAAGCATATGAAAAAATAGTTAGCAAAAAATTGAATAGAGTCGGTGATGGAGGATGATATATTCACTCCCACCACCATTTTCATCTTTTTAGAAATAGTATAAGTAGACCATTATCATCTTTTTAGAAATAGTATAAGTAGTTTTTTTTCTGTTACATGGTTAAATAGACCGGTTCAATTCATCTAAAAAAATTCAGTGTGTCGTGTGAACCAGTTCCCTCGTAGCATACCTGAACATAATTTGTTTAAAAAATACCTGAAAATAACTAATCCAATCAATGCATGCCTACACAGTCTTAACACGACACAATTCCAAAATAAATAATCCTATAGCTACGATTTATATCATTCGATCATCCATCAATGCGTGGCCTTGCTTGCATGTTGTTCTCTACTACGATGAAAAATGATCCAGTTATGCTCTGACGCGTAGTCTAATACTCTCATGTAATGGCAAACTGCACCCCATTCTACACGATTTCTTTTTCTGCTCGCCAAAAAGAATCTTTAATTTTCCACCTTTGCTTTTCCACGCTCGTGGCGCGTTCCGGTGATTCCATTCCACCTTCATACGCCCGCCGGTTCATCATCAACCGATTGATAGCATCGGAATCCAAACGAGAAACTACAAGCAGCACTAGTTGTTTTAACGGCTTTCAGAGACCAAAGCTATTCCCTATGTACCGGCCTCTGCATCAGTACATGCGTGATAATGGTGGACGTCATTTGTGCGGCTGGACGATGAACACAGACTTCACAGAATGGGGAAGGTCAAAATTTGGCGTAGCAACTGGCCAACCAGGATCAATATTTTACTCCCATGATATGAGAAAGCAAACACTAGCATACTCCATAGCTGATTAATCAACTGTGGTCCTCTTTCTTTTCCCGTGTCATAGAATGGAGATGATAGCATGCATATGCCTTGAAAAATTGAAAAGGTGAGAGAGAATCGCCTGAGATGTCTTGCAGAAGAGCAGACGCAAGGAACTGAGGCCAAAAGATAATACTACTAAAACTATAGGAAGAGAATTGTAGTTGCACGATTCTTTCAGGCTCACATCCTTAGCAGCATAATCCCTTCTTGCCGCCCTTATCTCCTATCCACATCAAAGTCAGCATACATATCCCAAGCATTACATTTCCTGCCATGTGTTCTTGTAGCTATATGTGATGAGGCTATCACTGAAATCCTAATGCCGATCCAATGGAAATGCAAGAAAGAGCTTGTTCCAACAAGACTGGTTTCTGATGGATCGAATAGACTGCATTTACACAGGTTCAAGCCGTCGGGTAAATCAACTCTAGGCAACTAGCTAACTAGATCCATGGCCGGTTACGAACTACAGCTAAACCTACCATTAGTTAACCTGAGATCGCTAAATACAATCACCAAGAAGCATCAACCGTGGAAAAAATAATGGGAATAATAAAAATGCTAAATCTACCGCTAACTAGTTCTCTTGCTGCCTCCTACTTTTACAGACCATGCACAGCATCAGCATGCAGAGGTTAGGCTCTTTTGTTTTATTTATGCCAGCATGCTAAGATCAATACCACCTGAACAGCCCGGCATCAGCTTCCTGTGCAGTTTCTTCTGATGAATTTGAGGAACTCTCAATGATCTCATCCTCCGAGGCATCATCTTGCTGCTCTACTCGTAGGCGATGAGCATTATCAGCAACCCATCTGGCAAACTCTGGGGTTGCTGTGCACTCCATGAGTGCCTTTCTGGTGGACTTCTGGGTGAAGTCATCCCATTCTTCTTTTGAATATTTCCTTGGTTGGATGTTGTGGAAAGTGGAGTAGTAGTCTTCATCTTGATGATTGGGTACCCACCTCTTTGTAAGTGTTGGGGAGACCACTCCTGCAAAAACCAGTAGCTAGCCAAGTCAAATGCTACAAATACAATGCTTTTGAAGATATCCAAGTTAATCATGCTTAAAAGAGCACCATTAGTTCATAGTACAGACACACAAATAAATAATAAAACAACACTTCAGAAGTTCAAATACGTTAATATTCTTAATGATAGTTTATTATAAGGGGTTATTCCAGGAAGGCATACAACAGTAGCAGCATGTTACCTCCATTGGCTAAACTGCTCCAGCCATACTGTGTGGCTGAACTGTTTGATGTGGTTCTTCCAATATCCCTCTTGGATGGGCTTAAGAATTGGATATGGTGAGGGTTAGGTGATCCTTTAGTATACATTGGCTTTGTAGAAGCCTTTGATTGCTTTTCCTTCCTGCAGCATAATCAGCGTATTGAGAACTTCAATGTCAGTGAACATGCACAATAAAGGGAAGAAATAGCTTAAGGGACTCACGGTGTCATTGACTTTGGAGCATTGTATGCTGTGAACACAGAACAAATCCACCAACTAGCAGCCAGAGCGACCAATGCTAGAAGAGGATCAAGTGTGCTCTGCAAAATAAATAACATACCAGACATGAATTTTCTTAGGGAACTGAACAAGATACTAAAATCTGACAATTTTAGTAACTAAGGTTCAGAAACCACAAAGGTGCCTACTCCGTCCCAAAAAGAATCAATTCCTAACTATGAACCTGAACAAATACTTGTCCAGGTTCATAGCTAGGAATTTGGTTTTTTGTAGGACAGTTTTTGTAAGACGGGGAATAAGAAATAGTACTTGATCTGTTAGGGAGTAAAAAGGAATCACACCTGCATAATAAAGCATATAGCAACAACACGCATAGCCCACTTCACAAACTGAGCTATCCCAGCATCAACACTACCATCTTTTGAAAGGATGAATCTTCTGACCATCCAATAACCAAAACCAGCACCAGTCAAGACAATTGCTACCAGCAAAAAGATTGATACCTGTAATCCATTTTTATCTCGTAACATTAGGTGGCACACAATGTAAACTAACGCATGTAACATAATAGATCCATTGTTCTTAACAAGAAGAAGCGAGGGATCACAAAATTATGCGTGCAAACAACTGATGAAAATAGACATTCAATTATATTGTGCACAACAGTATCACAGGCATATGCTAAATAAGTAAACAAGCAGGACTACCATGCCCACATGAAAATAAAGATATATAATTCCAAATGGAACGAAAAGTAATTTAAATTTATATTATGCCTTAACAGTAACTTTTTAAGCATGAAAACATCAATAACAAGGAGAAAAAGAAATCCCAAAGTCCAAAATTGGACTCCAACACCTGTGGTGGATGCCAAGTAGTATTTCATCAAATTTTTTGAAGCGAATTGGACATGGAAATCTGAGTCAGATCCCAACACATCAGTGTCCAGATAAAACTGAATCTGAACAGTAGAAATTGCATTATTACTGATGCTCCAACTCAAAATTAACTACTCTACTGTATAGCTACCTATCCTAGAAAAGGCATGCATTAATACTTTTATTGTTGGTGATCATCTCGCATTAGTCCCAACACTACCACTTATATCATTCAACAGCGACTGTTTGAGCACTAGTTATCGTTAAAGATAAAAGATCAAATCTTAGCAGACAAATTAGAGGCAAGTCTAAGTTAATTTACTGCAGGAGAAAATAAGGATAGAGAATAGAACACCAAAATGAACTACATGTACAAAATAAACTTTACTGATAGCTACAGTTCAGCTTAGCCAGGTCAATTGTAAAATAAAAATATCAAGAACCATTAGCACTTTAGCTTAGCTTTAATACAAGTGTATTATTTCTATCATTTACTTTTCACATTCACATTTTTCTGAAGTGGTTTATTAGTGTCATTACTACTTAACATCAGGTGCCCTGTGTCTTATAGAACAAAAGTTATAAGCCAGCAGACAGCAAGCAAATATACTGTCACGTAAATAAACGGATCTGTTTATTGATATCAGTGGCACATGCAAGAGGAATAACTTACAGGGTTGTGCATCTCTTCACTCAAACCAAAATTTTCCAGAATAGAAGCAACCAATGTGGAGAAATAGCGTACAGCATAGGAGCCAACCCCTACCTGAATATCAGGAAAGTAATGATAAACAAATAACAAGAATTATTTACAATTTCCTGAAATGTGTGAACATAATTTATACCAGAAAGTTGTGGGCATAGGAAACTTACCACAGATCCATAAATCGTGAGGTAAAATAAACTCTTCCTGCCCATTGGTAACAATTTCATCCCCTATGACAAAAACTAGGTCAGACCATCAATCAATTTGATAGATCACATTTTTCCAGAAGCAAAATAAAATCCTGTTTAAAATTGAATCACTGACTGTTCCTTATCAACAGAAAATGTTGATACTTCTTACTTAGTCTTCCAACACAGTTTACAGTTGATTCATGGTGAATTATACTGGAAACTATCTTTGCTAATTAGAGCAAGTGTTATCTAGGTTTTGAGTGGAAAATACTTGAGAATAAACTCAGAGGGAGGTGTACAAATTCAGTCAGTTAACTTAACAATTTCATATACTTATAAACTCAGAGGGAGATGTTCACTAACAAAATGCAGTCAGTTAACTTAACAGTTTCATATTTTCATGTTTTTCAATGAGTCTTTATTGAAGGGTAAAGTCTTTATTGAACAGTAAATTGGTGTTCCCTTGGCAAGCACCTATACCAACAATGATTGAAAGAAACATATTGACTTATTTTTGAAAAATACCTGGAAGAGGACAATCAGAACAACAAGAAGGACCCCGAGAGCCATAGAACTGCTATAGTAAAAAGGTGCCCATTTGCTGACAATGGGTGATAGGAATAGCAGAATAAATCCAATACCAAGGCAAGCTAAACGCCATTTCTGAAACTCTGCATAAATACACAAAACAAGAATAGTCATTATAGGGAAGGAATGGAAATAGATACTCTTGATTGTATGGTTGGCAGAAAAAATATTAGGTTCATGAATAATCCACACCTTCCTGAATGGAAAGACTGAACCTAGTAGATGTCTTATCAGCCACTTTAACATCAACATATTTGTTTCCGTATGGAGACTTTACAGCATTCCACATGCCATTTTGTAAAGTTTGCCATTCACCTGTCTCACATTGGCACAATCCCATTGAAGCATTCCTGCAAAGGAAAATTGCTTCATTTTTTCTGATTAATAGGGATGTGTATATTTACACTTTGGACAGTACGACTTACCCATGAAAGCAAATCTCTATTTTCCAGTGGAACTTTTCAGGCATTGATTGGGAAACATTCATTTTGATTCGTATTTGATTTGCATAGCTTCCAATATGTAACTTTGGTATTCCAGATAAGCGGACTCGCTCACAAAACTGTCCTCCCAGGGATGAAGGAACAAAAGTCACCTCCAGATTTTCCAGACTAACATCTGCCGTAGTAATCAATTAGACCAGCATTTATGTAGAAGACTGTCAAACAAAATAACTAATAATAGGATATAAGAACCATAAAGGCAAACTAAGGTTTAACATGCAAACCTACAAACACAAGCACACAACTCATAAAAATGTGAATCATACAACAAAATTCAAGTGCTAAGCTAAAAGGAATGTGTAAATAAAATGGCTACATATGAATTCACACCACCACAAGCCCACGAATCAGAAAAGGGGGGCGGGGTACGGTCTCAAGGTATTAAGACATGTTTTTCAGGTAGAAACCATCCATCTTTATACTTCATTCAAACATCAATACTTTTCGAGCTAGTAGTATACTATTACCAACAATATCCTTCAACCAAGAGGGCTGAAACCACCAAATATGAAGAAAAAATTGAGACATTACCAAAACACATTAGTTCTGACGCAAAAGGAGAGACATTGTAATGCAGATTTATCCGCGGCAAAAGAGTGCAACTTTTCCAATCATCCCTAAAAAACCCACTCGAAAACCCTGAAGTACCAAACCCTAAGAAAACCTAAAGTAACAAGCAGCTACCAGATGCATCTTACAGCCAAAAAACCACCGCAATGACCCTAAACCCTAGATAGAGGTGGCGCTACAATCGCCGTGCACACTCAGCACAGCCCCCAAATCCGCGCATATAGAGCGATTGCATACCAAACTGCGGGCACAAACATACCTTTGAGGGACCGCTCCACGGTGGCGGACTCGAAGGCCGCGGTGTCATCGCCGGTAGAGATGATGAGGAGCGCGGCGAGCGAGGCTAGGAGCAGGAGCGGGGGAGCCGTGCGCCGGTACGACGAACGGGAGATGGCGGTGGCGGTCGAGGGTGCGCTGCCCGCCGAGGAGCCGGTGGTCTCCGCCGATGAGGAGGCTTCGGCGGCGGAGGCCATGGCCATCTAGCGCGGCGGCGATTCACGCGTGCAGCGTAAACAGAGCTGCAAATTGAAGCGACTCTTTTTTTATTAGTTGTATTATTATTTCGAGAAAGCCGTGGGCAATGGAAAGGAGATTTGTTTTTATGGCGAAGCTGCTTTGCTATGGTTGGATAGTCTTCGATGGTAAGCTATGTTCGACTATTGTCGCTGACAGGTGGGCCTATGTTTTTGCTGACTCATCGCTCCGTAGGCTTAGGTTATGTTTGATGAAAGATTAATGTGATTTTTGTTATTATTTAATTAAAATCTATTTTAAAAAACTAAGGTGGTAAATTTTTATATATTTTGTAAAAAACATAACATTTACAGTTTAAGAACGTATTTATAAAAGCTGAGAAAAAATCATCTATCAACGAGCGGAATGGAATTGTGTTAGTATAATTTATTAATGTATAATTAATTAAATATGAACTTAAAAATATATTTATTTAATGTTTTGTTTAAAATCAGGTTAAAGCCAATCTGAAACATTGTTTAGAACGGGAAATTAGTGATGACCGCGTTGACCGTCAAAACCTCAGAACAAAGAGGCCGACATGTGGGCCCACGACTGCACGGTAGTCGGTTAGCACGAAGTGTAACGATGTAAGTCGGTTTTCATTTTCAGTAGACATCATCGTATACAATTACACACATCACTCTCATTTGGATGAGAAGAGATTAGGTAAAGAGAACAAAGACTCCACTTGGAACATGGAAATTTTCCTTGATTTCTACAAGGAAATAAACTGGTTTTCACAGCATTTCTATGTTACAGAATCCGTAAGGTCGAATGCGTAGTTGGCAAAGTCATCTATGTACTCATCAAGAGCACTCCAAAGCTGTCCTCCTCGATCAGCTGCACACATTGGGGGAAAAATTAGGGGCAACACAAGAAATACTTCCTCCGATGCCGTTGATTTTAATTTGACAATTCATCTTATTTATTTTTTATAAATATATAAAAATTCAAGTTAAACTTAAAATATCTTTAATAATAAATTAAATTACAATAAATAAATAATAATTATGTTAATTTTTAAATAAGACCGATATCTAAAAGTCAATGTCATCATAAATGCATGATGAACAAGGTGGCACCTTGATTTCATTCATCAACTCCTTCTCCATCATCTGTATCACAATTTTTTTAAGAAAAAACATGAGAAGAAGGTGCATATAAGCAAATTTAAGTATCATAAAAAGCTTTGTTATCTGATGGCAACAATTATTAGTCAAAATAGATGCAAATATGATTTCATTGCACCTGCACATCGTCCAAAGAAAAATTGGTCCCCACCCTCTGCAAGAAGCAGCATCGACGCTAAGTTACCATCAACATATTCACATAGAACAAAGTGCATTTGCAGCAGACATGTCTAGAAAAATATACCTCTATGTCGTCATCCATAAGCAAATTTGTCACCATCTGCATCACATATTGCATTCATCATGACAATGTATCCCAAAGCAGGAACATGAAGGTGAAACTTCCATTGATGATGCAAGGAGAACTGTACCTCCATTTCAGCCATAACGGCATCAGTGTCCCCGACCATCTCGGATGTCCTGCGCATCACAACATGTTTCAGAATTGTTTGTGGCATAACAACCGGCATGCAGCAATGCAGCATACATCTTTTTGAAAAAGAAAAACCGGCATGCAGCATGCGAATTCCGCAATCTAGTTGCCTCAAAGAATCATACAGATCAAGTGCTTTCTTGGTTGGAGTAGTAGTGCCCAGCACATCGTGATCGTGAAGAGACCCAGCTCCTGAATTAAAACTCTCTCTGTACTTCTGAAAAAAAAGGCAAGAACAAACATGATGCATCAAGATCTTGCACAGCAGAACAAGAATGATATAAGTATCTCAGAGAGAGAGAGAGAGAGAGAGAGAGAGAGAACGATCAAATATCAGATAAAAAGCTCTGCAACATGGCAGGAGGTACCTGGAGGTGACTCTTGATGTTTTGGGTCGTAAGGCCTGTGACACCCATAGTTTGCATTGTCTCCTTCACTGCAGTTGGTTTAGCTTCTGCAGGTTACAACAATTTCATTGATCATTTTGAGATCCAAGCAGTGAATGACATGATTTGAAGGTCGCGAAGCCAAACCATAGGGACCTCCTTGGCAGGCCACAGCCTCCACAAAGATTTTATGGAGATCATCAGACCATCGAAGGTAACTCCTTGTTGGCTGCATAGCCCAGATAATGCGAGAAGCCAGAATGCTTGACATGTAAGAAGCATCATCGTCTTGTGCTGGCTTGCTATTAGACATTATTCTGCAAATCAAACTCAGGGCACTTCAGTAAAGACAGGAAAAAATAAGGCCAGTTTGGATCGTGTAATTTAAACTAGATAGAACTCATTAGATTGTCTGTACGGTGTGAATGTGAGGATGTGCCCTTATGGTAACTGAAAACACTTCCAAATAGAAATGGGAGAGATCAAACAAGAGTAACGATGTTTTAAAAATCCCATATTAGAAATCAAACATGCAATAAATCAGAATAAGAGAAACTAGAACTAGTTACAAATACTAGTATCGATGTATATGATGAGGAAAAAGGAATTGAGACTGCACCGTCTATTTTAGGGAGAGGAGTGAGATGGCATTCCATCCTTGGATATCACTCCTTTTATATAGTTCTTCCTATCACTACACTGCCTATGGAAAGGACATTCTACATTGTGTCTATCACACCAGTCATCACAGTTGGGTGCACATGGGAGGAAAGGTAGGCAGAGAAGTACATGATTTTTCAAAATGGTAAGAAAACAAAATGAATGATTATCTAATATTAACCATAGATAATAATAGGGTCCTCTTTAGCAGCACGTGCAGCCTCTGCCCAATACATGAATGGAAATGCATCATAGGTTATGTGAAATCATGAACGTGACACAGAAAGAAACACAGAACTGAAAATATAAATTAGGTACATAATGAATGCTGAGGTTAACTTATCAGGCAAGCTGGATGTTTTAAGATGTGATCAAAGTCCTATCCTGCCAACACCTAGCATAGCAGCAAGTAGCAGCCTGACTTTGTCTTGTCATTGTGATGTCATCTGCACATTTTTCCAATCAAGAAAATATAGAATTACATAAAAATCAATCATCCATACTAGGTGCCTAAATTTTGACACTGCAAAGCATTGTCCATCCTTGAAATTGCAACTGGAAAAGTAGGGAACTCCAAAAGATCTTTAAGAACCGTCCAAATGAGTTCGGTCTTGCATGTAATTGCATATATGTGTCATGAGGTGCTCATTACATGGAAGATGAAACATACATAAATGCAACTCTTGCCAAACTTGTATTCTAGGTATAATTGGCAATTTTGTAAATTGTAGAGATGACAAGGGTGATAAGAAGTGTATCACATGGACAACAGCTGTATTAATGTATGACAGCAACTTTTAGGATGTAATCAAATTGCTGATATTATACATAGGAGTACATCACTGTGTTCATGAAATGCCATCAGTAATACATGCTACTTTTACAAAGAATGTAATTATAAGAGAGAACAAGAAAATGTCCCTAGTTCTCTTCAGGGTTGTAAGATGGCAGCAAAACTAACACTAGTCCTCAGCAACATACTCGTTCCTACGAGGACCAAAAGCAATTCTCTGCAATTGAAATCAGGGACAGTGATTATTCAACACAGGGGAGTTGCACTAGTTGAGGATGCCAAATAATGTCAAAGTACAGTGGAGATCTTACTGAAAATATTCTGGAGTAGGCTTTCAAGCCTGTGAGAAAAAGGATGTAGGTCGATATCATGGATTGGTTGGTAGGTATTGCTCTGATGTTTGGAACGAGATAATCCGCAACCTATCATAATTCATAATAAAGTGGCAATAGGAATTATTTTTGGGCCTACAACTCATAAAAAATATTTTTGGGCCTAGACATAAATCAATCAGTGTACATTAACATCAGTAACACATAAGGCAGGTACATTGGATCATTGATAGACATATCACGTGTTACATGAACCTAGATCTCATTGGCGGTATAAAGCACTGTCCATGTCATGTAAAGCTTTTCAGCCTTTTAAGTTCAATAGAGCTAAAATATGAACTATACAAAGCTAAATTTTTCATGTGACCTATGAGAATATTAGATAACCACTTTTGTTCTGACCAAAACAACTAAAAGGTATGTGAATACTTGTTCTCACTGAAATTAATAAATACTAAGGTATGCATGTTTTCATGACAGATGTAAAGGTATGCATGATCAACACGGAATTCATTAGCATGTTTGAACATTGATAATGCAAGTAAGTACAACGGGTTAACTTAACCCATCAATGAAGAATTGTCTCACGATTTTCAGGAATATGTAACCAGGTCCAAAGATCATGTTCAAGCTATTTGGTTAGACATTTCTGAACAAAAGACGGACAGGCTTGCAGTAGCTAGATGACAATTGCTACTTCAGTCTTCAGCCATATGGAAACTAGAATAAGAATCAATGATATGCTGCAAAAGATGGAGCTCTTACCACATTAGGAGGTTCAGCTAATATATTGATAAAAAAATTAGCCTGCATCAGTATAAGTCCAGAAATTAATAACGATAAACTATGTTGTCAACAATGGTTAAAAGGAGACCAAGTGGATCACCCATCTGCTTTGTTGTAGCACCAGAAATAAGATCAGTTGTAACCGTGCCAGGCTGCACAGATTATTATGTATGTAGCATAATTATTAATTGATTATGGAAGAAGAAAGAAACCAATTAGCTTCGCAGAGATGCACGCAACAAAGCTTACAGGAACTAATTTGCTAAACTAATCCAATGGTTAATTGTCTTTCAGCAAGAAACTAGTTATGTCTAAAATACTAAGACGCCAGGAAAAATGTTGGAGTTATGTACCGACAAATTGTGCACCATAACATTGTTCACTTCATTCATCTGCAACTCTGCCTGCAAATAGAATCAAATTATTTTTCTTACTGAAATTTTTAATAAACAAAAATTCTAGAAGGACGAAAAAAGGAAATAGAAACCTAAATTGTGAGTCTCCAGAAAAGTTGTTCCACTTAAGAATAAAAGGGACTGAACCTCAAGTCCAAGGACTATATGGATGATTACAGCTTCATGATTTTTCAAATTACTAATATGTACTGAGTAACTATTTGATAATCTCAGATTGTTCTGGATCACTGAGAAACAGTGGTAATCAATATTCTATCATAGTTTTGATGTAACAACGCAACAATTTATATGAAATTATAATGCCACTAATAGCACACTATAAATAAATGCTTCACTGGATATGTTCTCATCGAAACAAAATGATATGAGGTTATATCCTCATATAAGGGTTGTCTTTATCTGTAGAGATTTTGTAAGGTGCACAACACTTCTCTATATGTCACAAACCTGGTCATTATCAATAATAGTAAGTGTCACATTTCTGCAACGATATTAGCTAGTATTCCAGTGTAATAGTTCACAAAAGCATTAGTATCGAAAGATAATTAAATTTAATACTGCTTGATATCCTCCTCCACCGCACCCCCTCTACCCACACACACCACAGGGCGCTGTAGTGGAAGCCACATTCACTCTGTCAAAACTGAAATATGTATTTCGTATTACACACATTGATCAGTGTTGCAGGTACATATAAAAAATACAAGGATTCATAAAACGTGGTCACCGTATGGTAGAAAACTTATGATTTGTGGATCACTTTTCGACTATATTATAACTATCCTAATAAGACTAAATCTAGCCGGCGGAATATGACTGACACAAAATGTAGTCAATTAGGCATAAAAGGCAGTCTAATACGCCCCCGCAGTCAAATCGTTGGTAGACCGAACATTTAGACTAGACCGAAATTTGGTCAAAATGGAAGATGATAGCCCCTTGTAAAGATGTTAGCAAACTAAGACATCGTAGCAACATGAAAGACGCGAATATCACCAAGTGCAACACGCTCCCGAACGAAGTGTAAATCGATTTCCACATGCTTAGTGCGTTGGTGTTGAACAGGATTAGAAGACATGTAAACTGCTCTAATGTTGTCGTAGTATACCAAATTTGTCTTGCACAGAGAAGTGTGTAGTTCAGACAACAGATGGCGTAGCCAAGTGACTTTAGCAACAGCATTGGCGACTGCTCGATACTCAGCCTCTGTACTAGAACGAGAAACTGTATTCTGACGCTTGGATGACCACGAGACCAAGTTGTCACCAAGGAATACCGTATATCTAGAGATTGATTGATAGGTGTTAGGACAGCCAGCTCAATCCGCATCAGAATAAACAACCAAATCAGACTGAGAGAAAGGATGCAAGAACATGTCCATATGTAGAGTACCATGGACATAACATAGAATGCGCTTGAGAGCAGCAAGATGAGGCTCCCGTGGGTCATGCATGTGAAGACAAACTTGCTAAACTGCATAGGAGATATCCGGTTGAGTGAAAGTGAGATACTGAAGAGCACCCGTGAGAATGCGAAAATCTGTAGGATTAGACACTGGGGCGCCATCTGCAGGGAGCTTCAAATTCACATCAACCGGCGTGAAGCAAGGTTTGCAATCAGACATGCCAGCACGGTCAAGAATCTCAATCATATACTAATGCTAGGAAAGAAAGAATCCTGAATTCGTGTGCTAAACATACATACCTAGAAAATGATGGAGAGTCCCCAAATCCTTCATAGAGAACTTCTACTAAAGAGTGTCAATGATACGCCGATGTAAACCGATAGAAGAAGCTGTCAGTACAATGTCGTCCGCATAAAACAGAAGATAGACAGTATTTGTACCATAGTGATAGACGATGAGGGACATGCCTCACTTGGCTTTGACAAATCTGAGTTGTAGAAGATGATAGGCAAACTTGTTGTATCATGTTTGTGGCGCCTGTTTGAGCCCATAAAGAGAGCGGTTGAGGCGACACATGTAATCAGAATGACTGGAATCCTCAAAACCAGAAGGCTAAGCACAATAAATTGTCTTGGACAAGGTACCATGAAGAAAGGCATTATTGACATCTAGCTGATGGATAGACCAGGAGTGTGAGAGAGCTAGAGAAAGGACAATTCGTACTATTGTTGGCTTGATGATGGGACTAAATGTCTTTGAAAAGTCAACACCTAGTTGTGTGAAACCTCGAAGAACTCAGCGAGCCTTGTAGCGCTCAAGAGAATCGCCGACATTGAATTTATGTTTGAATACCCATTTGCCTGTTACCACATTGGACTGTGGTGGTCGAGGAATAAGATCCCAGGTGTGGTTGGATAGGAAAGCTGAGTATTCTGCCTCTATAGCAATTCGCCAATTCGGATCAGCGAGAACGGCCCGGTAACTCCAGGGAATTGGTGATAGGTGGGCAGCCTCGAGCAGTATAGGCTATTGAAACCTACACTTGCTATGTGTGACCATGCTGTGTTGATTTGTCATGGGAGCAACTGGAACTGCGCCGGGAGGAATAGGCGCTGGAGCAGAGGGACTGACACCCGTGGCCGGTGCTAGGGAAGGCAGTGCTGGAGCTAGGCACCAGGAATAGACCAAGTCCCGGTACCAGCCTAAAGCTGGGAAAGTAGCTGGGGTGGAGGGAGCCGAGGCCTACGAGCAACCCTCCTATGTGAACAATGAAGGACCGGTGGGGAGTGCCGCAGGTGAAGGTAGATCATCGGGCACCGCTATCACAGGCACCATAGGACATGGTGTCATGTGATGTGATCTAGATGATGCACCAGGTGATGGTGCAGTTCTAGGGACACCGGCCACATGTGGCGATACGGTGATGTTGTCAGATCACCCTGCAGAAGAAAAAGGTGATAGCGTGAAAGGAGCTAGCACTGGATTAGGGGTATCCTCAAAAAAGTCAAAGGCCGCACGTGTGGATGGAGAGGGATCCTCAGAAAAGGAAAAAGAGGACTCCTCAAAGACCACATGACGCGAGATGATGATTTGATTTGTATGATGATCAAGACAAAGATAGACTTTGTGGTTCGGAGAATAATCGAGAAAGACACACAGGGAAGAGCAAGAAGTGAGTTTATGAGTAGTTGTGGCGGAGAGATTGGGGTAACACTTGTAACCAAAGACCTTAAGATGCTCGTAGGAGGGATGCGATCCGAACAGAGTAAAGTGAGGTATCAAGAAATTAAGTGTTTTAGTTGGAAGAATGTTAAGTAAATGGGTGGCGACGCTAAGCGCCCCAGCCCAGAAAGTAAGAGGAATGCTGGCCTGAAACAATAGAGAGCAAACAACATTGTTACTGGTGCGAATAATGCGTTCAACTCTACCGTTTTGAGCGGAGGTATAGGGACATGACATTCGAAGATGAACGTCATGGGACAGGAAGCAAGTGTGGGCACGGAGGTTATCAAACTCGCGGCTGTTATCGCACTGAACTTCCTTAATGGTGACCCCAAACTATGTGCGGACATATGTAAAGAAGTTGGAAAGAGTGTTAAAGATGTTAGATTTTAGATGCAAAGGAAAGGTCCAGAGGTAATGAGAACAGTCATCTAGAATAACTAGATAATATTTATAATCAAAAATGCTAGTGACAAGAGAGGTCTAAAGATCACAATAAATTAACTGAAAATTATGAGTGGCATGCTAAAACAAATTATGAAAGGGAGTATCGCCAGCACTTTTATTACAAGAAATGGCTGAAGAATGTGCTAGTCTAGAGATGACGTCCCGTCCTGGTTGTCCAAGACGCTGATGCCAAAGTGAAGACGAGGAGGATGCATGTAGAGCAGTCGCCGAGAAGTGAAGGAGTATAGGGATCCAGAGCAGTCACATCGGATGATTTTCCTTTGAGTAGGAAGATCCTTCACAGAATAGTCAAAGGGGTCAAACTTCACATAACAGTTGTTATCAAAGGTGAACTGGCGAACATAAATAAGATTTTTAATGAGATTTAGAGACATAAGAACATTATTAAGATGAAGCCGAGGAGAAAGGTGCGTAACGCGAGTGGAAGTAATTGGAATGAGATTCCCGTTACCGATAACAATGTTAGAAGGAGAGTGACAAGGAGTGGTGTGAGAAAGAATACCAACATCGAAGGTCATATGATTGGTGGCACCAAAATCGAAATACCACTCATGCTGTGGCAGCTGCTGTAGAGTCATGGTCTAAAAATTAGCCACTAATGCCTGTTTATCCTATCCTAGGGCCATTGGTGGACACGACACCACGAAAGGAGGTGGGACCCCATTGATCGGCCTACTTTCTATGCGGACCAGCGAGCAGGGCCCAACTGGAGGATGAGGTGCCTGTGGCCCGAGCCGTATTTTAATAGATCTAGAACATGGGTTGAAGACAGTAGGCCACATATCATTGGGAGGCTATTCTGCGGAAATCCTGGGAGTAGTATAAACAGAACTCACGCCAACTCCTATCCCAGTGCCCACGCCTGCGCTTGCGTTGTTGCCATTGCTGCCGGAGCCACTATGATCTCCTTGTCGACTGCGCTTACTACGCTGCTGGTGGAAGCCACCGTCGGACCCGTCCCCAGAGTTGCTGCTAGGAGTTCCCGGTTGCAGACGAGCCCGATATCCGACCGACGGAGCAGTCGATGGCGGGTGAGGCGATGGTGGCTTGAATCCGACTGTTTTGGAGGCGGCAAGGGCTATGGCGAGGGAGCTTTTATCCATGGTGAGCACCTCCATCCGCAAGTCATCGCACATTTGCAGGAAGAAGGGGAATGGATTGCTACGGTAGAGATAGAGCTTGATGATGGTAAAGTGTTCGTGGAGGCCTCGGATGATGTTGAGGATGAGGGTGCGGTCGGTGATGTGTTTGTCGAGGTCGCGAATGTCCTCGACCATCCGCTTGTAGCATTGACAGTACTCGACAACCGGGAGGTCTCCCTGTTGGAAGGAACAGAACTCTTAGTCGGCGTAGAGAGCGTGGGTTGTACGGTTGCCAAGGAACCGAGACTCGATGGCGAGCCAAGTCATCCAGGAGGTGGCGCCGCACTGGGAGATGGTGTCGGCGAGGTCGTCGAAGATGGTCCCGAGCAGCCAGGTGCGGATGACACAATCCATGCGCACCCGGTCTGGGGAGTGGGGCACGGTGTCGTCGAAGAGGATGTGGCGCTTCAAGAAGAACTTTCCTAACGGTGAGAAGGAATGACTTGCGCCATCAAGCGTAGAAGTTGGAGGTGACATCGAGGAGCAGGCGGCACGAGAGCATGGATATTTTGCATGGTGACAACCTGGGTGTTCAGGTTCAGGAGGGTGACGCCTCATGTTGAAGAAAGGTGGCGTCGAGAACAGTAGTATCATTGCCTGCGACGGAGCCGTCATTTGTGACGGTGTCTTCTTCGCGGTGTGGCTCCGCAGCTACGCGTTCTCGGGCAGCGCGGTCGAGAATGTCACGGAGGCGAGCGTCAGCCGTGTTGCGCTCGATTTGGGTAAGAACGGCCTCGTGCTTTGCTTCTGCCGTGCGAGCGAGAGCAACATTGCGGCCGCCATTGGTCGCCCGTTTGCAACCCTCCTAGGAAGCTGCATCGATGGGAACGGGTCGGAGATCCAGGGCAGCAGCGTGAGTTTCCTCGGCGCGTTGGAGAGCAGTAGTGTCAACAATATCCATTAGTCGTCGCAGTAGAGGGAAGAAGTTGTCGCGGCTACGACAGAGGAAGTGAGTGACGCGCTGAACGGCGACACTCTGGAGAGGTAGGCATGCTGGATGGCGGTGCCGAAGGGGATGGCACGCTGGTTGGCGCTGGTGTGGCGCGTGAGATGGTAGGGCCGAAGAGGAAAGCGCACAAGACGGTGACGGCGCATAGGACGGCGGCGTCGGAGAAGAATCGTGCTGATGGCACTGGAGAGAGGTTGCCGGTGGTGAGCATGACGCGAAAAGGGCAGCGGAAAGAATAGGTAATTATCTGGGCTCTGAAACTATGAAATCTATATTTCGTAATACATACATTGGTCAGTGTTACGGGTACATATAGAAGTATACAAGGAAAAAGATTTACAAAACATGGTTACCGTATGCCAGAAGACTCGTGATTTGTGGATCACTTTTCAACTATACTGTAACTATTATAATAAGACTGGATCTAGTCGACGGAATATGGCTGGTACAAAAGTCAGTCTAACAAAAACTACTGATAACAGTACACTATATCTCTATATGGAAGCCAAATTCAGCATAGAAAAGTTTAATGCATGGATATGTGGAATTGGAGATACTCTCCTTTCAGCAATAAACTAAAAAGATATGAGACATGGTGTGAAATTTCATAGCTTCATACTGTATGAGAATTCAAAAGTAATGATGTAATGATCAAATCATGCAACAGCACATTCCTCTGTTGAGCATCCACATTTTACTACACGAGAGAACAAATGATAATGCACACCTTGGGTTTGGCCTTTCATCAGAACCTGCATATAATGAGAATCAGCATAATTTTATAGCCAGTGATTTTCATATTTGCACATAAGAAAAGAATAAACATGAGTAAGTTCATGTGCAGATATTAGGTGATGATGGGTGATTATGTACCCAAATATCAATATACTTCATCTTGTCATGTGCAAAATCAACAAGTGCCTTTACATCCTTTCCTTCCCTTACATCAGACAATTCCCTGCAATAATACAAATGGAAACAGTTCAGAATCTAAGACATGAAAGTGTTACACTGTAATATTTTCCATTAGCAAATATAATTTATGAATGGAGACTCCAATGGCAGTATAAGCACCAAGTAGCTCAGAAGTAGGAAGTAGGTGCCCACACACGTTGCTCTCCAAATTCCTTTTTCAAGTCATTCACCGCAGATTCTACCCTTTCAGCCGTATAGGATAGACTGCATGTCAAGGAAAGACTAAACTGTAACTTACTTGTTTTCTTTCTTTTTCATTCTCACTAAAAGTGGGCTCAAGTAAATCCAAGCAATCCATCTGTTTATCCATTTCAATATTTCATGAAAGATTAATTTAACAGGTCAGTCATCTGAAACAGCTGAGCCACCTAATGCAAGATAATTTATAATAGTTTAGGAAGTATTAAATGGAAATAGCTGGATAGTGCATATTTTACTGTTAGGTTAATGGGTTATTCAAATGAGAAGAGAGATAAAGAAAGAAACAGGTACATAAGCCATGACCATGCAAATCAGTTTGCAATGCATCTTAGGCTCAATAATTTATCCAATTTTATTTATGTCATCACTAAAAACTAATAACTAAAACTATCTCTCTCTATAACTATTGAAAGCACAGAATCGTTTCTGTACCTGATCTTGAACAGATTATAACATTATCACCAGCCTTCAAAAATTCCTTTGCCAGAGCATATCCTATACCTGTTTAAGAGTAAATAAGGATCATTGAGTACGCACATACTACAAAGGTTTTTGAAACAAGCTTCCACAAAGGAAGGCATTTAAGGGATATACCTCTACCACCATTTACCAAAAGAGAGAATATTTCAGGATTTAAATATTTCATTACAACAATAAAGTATCAAAAAGCAATTGCTCTAGACAGTTTCAAGCTGATTTGCATTGTTTGATTCAACGATCAATACCAAATGCGCTCATGTAATTCCAAATTGGTGTTGCTCTCTTCTCGGCTACATGAAGCACGAAACCCATTCCTACTAAACACGGTTTCAAATTACGACACACCAAATTCGTGGACCTACAAAATAACATCGCCACCACACCCTGACCATTCAGAATTCAGAAACATCGATCACCAGTCCCTATATGTTATTACTATTAACTACGGAAACTGCATCTCAACACAGGCATCCACAAACATCTACTTCTCTCTCGAGGACAAAATCAAGCATGTGAAGCAACACGACAAGGGGAGAACTCGACGAGCTAGTGGCATAACTGCATAAGCAACAGCACCTTTCGTGGAACCGGTGATTAGGACATTATACGGAAGTACCATGGCCTCTGTCCGCATCCCTCCCCCACCACCAGGGAGCGCCTCCGCACGGAGCAGGATGTAGACGCCAGTGGCCGTCATTGCAGTGGTAGCGAGACGAGGGGAGAGGAGAGGCGGGCACACGCGGGGAGCATCGCCAACCGCGCTGCTCGCCTCGCAGTCTCCGAGTCTGGATATTGGATTACGAGCAAGAAACGGGGGGGCTTTAAGAGAGGGGTTGCGAGTTAAGTACGGGTGTTAAGAGGTGAGAGGTGGCCCACACGTCAGTGTGTGCAACCAACCCTTTCTCTTTCGAGATGATGACCAACCATCCCTTTCGGCTATTTTTTTTTTCAAATAATCTTTGTACGATTATTCAAACAGATTTGTCATGTCTTTGAGAAGAGTGTTTCCTTTTACGGGTAAGAAACACGGGCTTAATGGACTGTATCGTTAATGCATCCTTTTGTCACACCCTATTGCTATGCCACTATACCATGTTGTAGAAAGATAAAAGTCGTTCCAATATGAAATCATGAAATATGTTTCCGTACTAAGATCACTATGCTAAATATCAACGATGATATTATAAATCAATGCAATATGTATTATAAATATAATACATCTTCATGTTATAGATTCAGATAATTTTTGAGTTGTAACCTTTAATTAGAGATAGTAACAGTAGAATTTAGCGAATTTATGGTATCATTTCATAAGCATTAGTTTAGGTCTAGCAACAAAACTCTAATATTTATCTTCTACCTGAGCTTAAGTTGAGTCAAGAGGAGAAAAACAACAATAATGGAGGGGTAAGTGCTTTCATGTTCCATATGCCAAAAAAATATGCAAGTATAAGTTACAAATAAAGTTTTGGATTCATTTGGCAAACTAGATATTTAAAATATTTATGAAAACTCTAAGTGTGGATTTTAAAAATACTTTCGGATGGAGACATCTCACCTTAATCTGTTCGCAATTAGCTTTACAACAACTCGAGCGGAAAAACCAAATTTTAGTAATTGAAAACATCTTTTCCTTCACTAAATTCTTTTCACCTTCAAAAACATAAACCCACATTTTCTCAAAACTAATCATTCACCAAGTCTCCTGATTAACTTAGATTTCTCGAGTTCTGGTTCGGTCTTCTCGACTTGCTAACCCAAACTCGGTCTTTTCAACCTCACAACTGGCCTTGTCGACATCATAGCCGTCCTTCTCGACCTCATAATCGTCCTTCTTGGCTCACATCCTAACTTAGGCCATCTCAGCTCTATAGTGCCCTAGGTCACACTGACTTGTTTCCAATCACGAAGGCTGGCTGTTCGTTGAAAAAAGACTTTGGTAACGATTACCATTTCAGAAACCAATTTATCAAATATGTTTTCAAAATAAATCTATGCTATAAGAAACATCTCAAATTCGTCTATAACCATGAGCATGGCTGTTTAAATAATTTAACTAAACTTTACAAAAATTACACATTTTATCCACAACCTATGAGCATCTCGCTTTATATAATACATGTGGGCCAATACATAGCCGACAAAAAAGAGTTCACTACAACATTTTTCCATTAACAACCTATAGACATTCCAAGTCACACAATTGGACCACTATCTAAAACTAAGTATTAGGCTAGTCTCAGGGCTTCGTTTACTCAGAATATGTTATATAGCACCAACCGTATCTCATGGTTAAGATAAACCTCTATCTTAGAAGAATGGATTTGTCTATTTGTCCTGGTATTCCTCAACTTCTAACATACAAAACACCCATATTTTAGCTACTAACTCTGTCAGGGACATTCCATACTGCCCGTGTGATCATACTGTTTTATGCTCAGATGAACTTTCTAAAAGAATCAATCCTTATGCGCAACTACGAAACCAAACCACATAGGAGATGATTCGTACCATAAGTTTTCCATAAAACATTTTTGTCTTCCAAAACTGTTGACTCCCAGAGTTAGGTTTTATAAATCTTTTATAATTCATGTTTTCTATAATAACAATTCAGCACATATATTTATAATATAAAATAAAGTATGATACGAATATATACCTGTGTTGTAACTATCATGACACCACTATAATAGAGCTATAGAATTTGGTTTATCAGGGTCCTACTAGAAATAGCAAAACTAGTTGGTAGCTTTGTTGGTCATGTGATTCTAGACCGATCGCAGAACAAATTAATGTGTACGCTAAACATAGAAGTTTGTAATAAAACTATTTATAATATAGGAGAAATATGATTAAAGGGTTGCTTGACTTGGTCCTGTTGACAAAAAATTCTTCAAAATCAAACGTCTGGCAGTGAACTGCACGCGATACAAATTTTTTTTGAATACAACCCTAAAAATACATGATAAAAATAAATAAATAGTAGTGCCGCTGGGTATATCAATATATTAGAAGCAGAACAGAGATTGATTTAATTGATTTTCTGGTCCAGAGAAAAAATAATTATTATAGTTGGCGAAGGAAAATAATATAGGGAGAGAGGCATGATAAACTTTTTTTAGAAGGAGGGATAAGGTTGATGGGTCTAGTTCATGGGCTTGGATATATAGAGGAGGAATGTGAAGACTTACAGCTAGATGGTTGAAAATGAGTGTAGCCCATATTGAGGAGTAGAGGATGGTTCATGGTCCCACTTTTTTCTTTTCTTTTTCTTACTCTTCCTTTTATTTTTTCCTCTCCTCTCCTTTTCTTCTTTGCTCTCTTTTCCTTATTTATTTCCTTTTCTTTCTTTCTCCCGTCACTCTTCTCCTCTGCCTCTGTCCTCGCACGCGCAGCCATGCGTAGGCGGCGGCACAGGCGACGGTCGAAGAGGGCAGAGCCGGCGCAGGAGGAAACGGCGGCACGGGTGGGCGCCGGAGCTTGCCAGCACGGAAGAAGGTGGCGTGGTAGGCAGGGAGGGCGTGACACAGGAACAGGGAGGAGGCGACGACATGGGAGGGCGCCAGAGCGCGCAGCATGCGGCGGCCGGCGACCTTGGAGGCATACGCGCGGCGGCGGGGCAGCACGAGCAGGTAGGTGGTGACAATGACGGCGCGTGGCGCAAGAGGGCATCGGGGCGTGTAGCGCGGGAGGAGACAACATGGCAGGTGGTGCAACCGCGGGAGGGCGCCGGAGCGCGCAGGCGTGGAAGAAGGTGGCGCGGTAGGCGGGGAGGGCATGGAGTAGGCGTGGGGCGGAAGCGGTGGCGTGGGAGGGCGTCGGAGCGCGTAGCACGCGGCGACCGGCGGCCTTGGAGTCAGGCACATAGCTGCTGGGCGGCGCGAGCCGGTGGTGGTGACAATGACGGCGCGCGGCACAAGTGGGCTTCGGGGCGCGTGATGCAAGAGGAGGCGGCACGGCAGGTGGCAACGGAGCGGCGCAAGCGAGGGGAGGAGACAGGGAGGATGTCATCGGCGCGGGAAGGACGGCGTCGGCATTGTCGTGGGACGGCACATAGGCGAGGGTGGCTAGGCTCGGCGGCGGAGTCGCGGCGGGGGTGCCGCTTGGGGCCGACAGTGTAGATCCGGAGCGGCGACGTGGCTCTGGGCCGGTGGCACGGTTGGGAGTGGCATTGGGCGACAGCGCTGGGCAACTGAAGTGGACGGTCATGGCGATAGGGAGACATGGTGTGCGTGCGGCATCGGGGATGTGGTCGGGGTGAGCGCGCACGCGATGGCAAACGTGGTAGGGCGCTCGGTTGGGCTTGAGGTGGAGGAGAGTGCAGTAGGAGCGTGGCTGCGGATTTTGTGACGTCTGCAGCGCCTTGCGACAAGCCGAGAGGCGACATGCATATTTTGTGGACGTCTGCAGTGCCTTGCGACAAGCCGAGAGGCGACATGCATGGTTGGTGCATGCACGCACGTTCGCCCATATTGCGTGTGCGTAGAGAGAGGGTTGGAGAAGACATGCAGATATTGCTTGTGTGCTTCTCCTACCTCTTCCATTTCCTTCATTTCCTGCCTTGCTTCACGTGTGTGTAAAGAAAGGAAATGGAGGAACCATGCAACACGTTCTTATGTTTGCATGTGGGCTTAGAGTGTGGAAGAAGAAAAATATAAAATATTAAGGAAACTAAGGATGATTGGAAATTGAGTAAATGCGTGTATTTGCTTTCTTCCAGGAGAAATAGAAAGAGATCTTTTGCCGGTTTCGTCCGCTCACAATTAAATTTGACGAGAAAACAATTGGTTGATTTCGACCTATATGCATATATGTGAGTGAGGAAAATGAACTAAAAGTGCGGAAAAATTTTAAGTGGGTGAGAAATATTTTCGTTGAGAGGTCAAAATTGAAATTTATATTTTTCAAACAGAAACAAATTATTTTTAAAATCAGAAAATTTAACTATTAAAATTTTTGAAGAGCCAAGGTTTTTAAGAATGCACTCAAAAGTTGAGGAAATTTTGGAGAGGATAATTAGAGTGATTTTTGGGCTCGGGTTCAATGTTTAATAAACGACTTGGATTTTTGGCATATAAATCCAGATACACTCAAGAATATAATTTCTTTTGAGAATTAGTTTTTAATTAAAACAATATTTTTCAATATGTTACACTTTTTTTCCTTAAAAGTTATTAGGCAGGAAAAAAGAACGTGGCAACTGGCAAGAAACACCACTTTCATCCGAGAATGGATTTTAGGATGTTTGTTGTATGCTATGATTTTTTTTAAAAAAACAATTAATGTATTATATATCACTCTAAAAAATTAAATTAAACTTCTATAAATTATAAAAAATAATAAATTGAACTCAGAATAGCATATGCATATTTACAGCTATATTAATTTTTTTAATTTATAAAAATTTATGGAGTGATATATTATATATCAATCTATTTTATTAAAAAAATTATATTTTTTTCATAACTATTTAAATAATATTAACGAGGAGAAATCTTTGCGCTTGTTGCATCTGGACAAGTGATTACGAGTACGTGTCCTGGTGAATGGAGTAAAAGACGAGAGTATGATTACGATATGTTTGCCGTTGCTTCTGCGCTAGTGATACCCTTCGCTGTCACGATGCCATTCTCGGTGAGCGTTGCTTGCTGGTTTGCACGTGCAGTCTACACCGCACATAATGCGTACTTCGAACCAATTGATTGTATCTCGTACACTGCATTTGCAGAGGGTTTTTTTTTTGTCTTGATCTGCGCTTCAGCACACGCTTGCATACACGAGCTCCGTAATATATATGCATGATGAGCACCACGTCACAGGATTCAGAAAAAATCACAGATAAAAGTTACTAATCAAATCATCAGAACAGTCATTATTGATTGATTATTCCACACATGAGTGCGACACAAATTAAGTACTGACAAATTAAGCGCAGCACTCGCTCTAGACAACAACCTAGTTATAAGCATCGTCGCAATCATCGATCAAATTAACACCATTTATGCATCAATAGTTAGCGACACGCGCGCGCGCGGCGGCCACCGTTAATTCTAACGGCCGGCGGCGGCGCCCAGCACCCGGACAATGAGCCGGCCTAGAGGACCGGCGGGCCACTGTACGTCAAGGGGACGATGTCAAGGCCCGGCGGCATGCCGGCGCCCATCGCTCGCAGCCATGCGAACTGGCTCTTCTCCTCGTTACTAAAGTTGCGGCCGAACGGGTGATCTGCAATGTTCACAAACAATGCCGATCAAGCCAAGAACTCGCAGAGATTCTGCAGCTCGCGCGTATGAACTGGTAGCTATCTGATGTGCTTACTGGGGTGGAGGTCGAAAGGGTAGTCCCGGTAGAAGGTGCACTGGCGGCCGGGCCCCAGCGAGTAGGGCGGCGTGAGGACGTCGAGGAAGGCGCAGGGCTCGTCTCTGCCGGCGGTGAACCGGTGCAGGTTCCCGCCAGTGGAGGGGTACAGCACCCAGGTGCCGCACCCCGCCGCCACATCGTGGTCCAGCACCCTCTTCGCCAGCCTCGTCGACGACACTGCATGCATGCCGCCACATCCAACGCCGGTACGCAGGCCGCGAGATCGACGACCACACGCACGAACGCAGAGTCAGATCGACGGTGGCGGCGGCGCTGAAAATATGGAGGAGGAATGCATGGGAGTATGTATAAGGGTGTGATGGCTTACGTACAGCGAACGGAACGGTTAGCGCCGTTGCCGTAGACGGCGGGGCTGATCCAGTCGAAGGACTGGATGTGCGCCGAGCCGGCGAGGAGCTTGCTGAACACCGTCATGTCCGGGTGGTCGTGCAGCGGCATCACCGTCCCGGGCGGCAGGTAGAAGATCGCCACCTGCACGTATGCAAGACCCAACGACGACCAAGAATCGATCGAGAGCAGATCAAGACATGCACAGAGTTAATTAATCAACTGCCATGATTAAGAAATTGAGATTACACATTCACGTTCAGAAATCAGAATTAGTAGTCTTTAGGATCGGTTGGCACTGAACGACGCACCGTGAAATTCTCGCATTCGTACAAGTAGTTGCCCCCGATAGCTTGTCTGGGGCTTCGGCGAGCGGCGGCTCTCGTTACCTCGGAGGTGTCGAAGTCCGTGTCCAGCCTCATGTCGTCCGGTCCAATCCCATCTGGAACCCAAAGTTAGGCCGTCACTTTGTAACAACAAGGTGTAATGTTGTGTTCAGAGTTTCCGATAAAATCACATTACTTTGCAGGGTGACGCATGGGGATCACGGGCAGAAGAAGAAGATAAATTTAACATCACAAGAAAAACAGGCTCCCGAAAACGTTCAGTATGGTAGTATTTACTTTTAACACTCCCTTTTTAGGACATTTTTAGGAATATTTGAGCTCAAAATTTCCATTTTCAAACAGTATTTTATCGACGTAATGACATCTACGTCTAATACTAATGGTTCGACGTGTCTGGTAGCGAAGTATGACCATGACGATTAGAATGCATGACATGAGACTCAAAGCACCTATCCACTTGACAATAAAAATGTTTTTATATGCGACAAATATCTTCTCTAATATAGCGTCATTGAGGTCATCCATCCAAAAGATAGCACGTGCACACTACATTAACTGCACACCGACATATACATGTGCATATCCAAGTCAAAATAAATAAATAAATAAATATATATATGACGGCCACAGCTTAAAAAAGAGATGACGTTATATACCTTTTACACTTACATAAATGCATGCCATATACATATTTCAGTCAACATAACATTTTGACCAACTAGGAACGGCCTATATGAACTAATTAACTGCAGTCAATAATTAACTTGAGCATAAATAGCCTTTTAAGTTTTAATTTGATCATCCCTCAACCCCCGCCCCCCTGTCAACCTCTACTTACCTCTCAAAAAGGAAGTGTGTGTTTGTGCAATATGAAGGACGATGATCAAGACTAATAAACCAACATACACATGAACAATGCGTATTGCATATGGTGATTCATGGATAAGTGTTTTCACATCGTGAGGAAACATCTCCTTGTTTTTTCAAAATAGATGTAAATCGCTGCGTAAAATTTGAAAATAAACTGATGACATTGCAACAATATAAATATACTTTCCCAAAAATTTGATATCTATACCGTAAAAAGATGAAAAATATGCATGTGTAGTGCAATTACTGTGCAAGCATATGCAACGATCGAGAAGTGGAGGATAGGTGCACGAAGTCACGTACGGAGCAAGCCGAGGATACGCGAGACGGTGGTGGGCGCCGGCGCGGACTTGTCGGCGCCATCGAGCAGCACGCGGCACTCGTTGACAAGCCACTGGAGAGCACTCTGCCGGCGCGGGGGCACCGCCTGCGGCACCGAGACCACCGGCGGCTCTTCGTCGTCGTCGTCGTCCTCGCTGCCTCCTTGGCCGCCGGCCCCGGCGCCGGCCCTGCTGGGGCTCACCTCATCCGCCTGGTCCCTCTTCCTCTTCTTCCCCGCCACCTGCTCCTCCGGCCTCGTGGAAGTCGTCGACGACGACTCAGACTCGGTCAACGTCGTAGGAGCCGCCGCCGCCGCATTCTTCTCCGCCGCCCCTGGCTGCAATGTTGCATCCACAGCAACCACAGGAAACGAGGGACTCCCCGCCATCGCTACCAACACAGCACGCAACGTTAACGTAGGAGAAGTACAGTCAGAATCTCACGGGAAGAATTCACCAAACGGAAACCCCGCCATTACCGAACGCGAAGCGGCTCACCGTGCAAGAACTCAGAGCTAGCGCAGGTCGATCACTACACCAGTCAGGACCACGGATCGCAGGAGGAGTTGAGGAGCAGCGTGGGGAGATGAACGCGACCGGCAGGCCCTATTTATACACGAGCGCGCGGGGGGAGCACGTAGGTACATGCATGGCTGCGTCACTGGGGATCGGGATCGATGAGATGGGGGATCGTGTGACGGACGGGACGCGTGTGGAATGCATGCTTCGCGGAGACGGTGGGTGGCCGGGGTCGCGGTCGCGGTCGCGGTCGTCGGACGAAACGGTCCCCCCGCTGGTCGCTGCTCCCGGTGCCGTTTCCGCTGCTTTTCCCCCCCGGTGTCCATCCCGACGGCGCTCACGCGAGCCACCCCAACACGGCGCGCGCACCTTTGCTTCGGTAGTCCTCCCTCTTCCTCCTCTCCTCGCGTGCAGAGGTGGTGATGACGAGAAAAGGTGACACGCCGTTTTGTTGTTTGCGGCTTTGCGCTGCGTCCGTCCGTGCGGGCGCGGGGTGCGGTTGCGTTGCGTGCAGCGGGCGGTGCGCGGGGCGCGGAACTGAACCGGGCGGGGTTTCTTGTCGTCCGGGGTGGGGAGCGCCGCGCACACGGCTGGACACGTATGAGCGTCCGGCTAAGCGTGCGTGCGGCTTCAGTGCTTTTGTTTACTTGGGGGAAGTGATCTGGAACGGTGCGACCCAGCGCACACACACACACTAGCGTTTCTTTGTGCAGCTGTACACGTGCACTGCTAAGTTGTGCGTGGTGTGTGGGCCAGCTGTGGAGGTTTTTGGTGTGCCGATCACACGGGAGATCCACACGGGTGAGATGGGAACTGGGGTAGCCTAGCTAAAAATGGTGAAATAACTGGACAGGTTTTTTTTAACACCTAGACGTGTACGGCCCTATTATTTGCATACAAACTCAAATGGTTGCATAAAAATTGAATTTTTTTTGTCAAATAGATTGTGTTGATATAAATCTATACTCAAACATATTACAATTAAACATTCTAGATCGAATTTAGATATGCATTATATCATCATAATCTATCTCGTGAAATTTTGTTAAATTTTTCTACAACTATTTAAATCACACATGTCTAGGCATAAAAAATATTTTTTGGGGGAAATAACCTAAATCTTGATGCCGGTTGCCTACATGTCCCCACACTGCTCGTTATCTCCTGCACTTTGTACCTGGCTTGTGTGGTCAATCGGTACAAGCTCTGTGGTGTTGCACGATGAGAGTAGCTTCGTGTTCGATGGTTGGGTTTCATTTGGTCCTATCAACGAGATTCTAACTCTTGTGTGCGTGTTGTGATGTACTAATGGAGGGAGGTGCACATTATCGGTGATTGTTGTGGATGGAGCACATAGGTCGGAGGAAGTGAACGAGAATGGTCCAGTGGGGAAGGAGACAGAGGCAACGCCTAAGATGCTGACAGAGTTGGAGTTGTCGATGAACTAAATACACACTAAAATAATAGAATTCAGTTATGTTTCCAAAAACAGCAATTAATGAATTGCCAATCAAGAGACAATACTTACCTGCATGTGAGGATCACAACGATAGGTGACCTGGTTGGCTAATGGAATTGATGTCAGCGCTGGCATATTAGTCCTAGCTATGAATCGAGCATTCTAGCTAGGGTAGAGATGCCATAGGGAAGCAGTGATGTGAGATTATCGATGGTGCTTGGGAGCATATGAAAGGGGGTCGAAGGATTGGCGATAGATAGTACTAAGCATCTCAGGTGCTTGAAAGCAAATAAACAATGACGAGAAGGGTGTTGATGTTGATTTGATTGTGTGTTTGTAAGCAATGAATAGTTTTATGTATAGATGAACGCCCGATAGAGGTAGGTGAGGATTTTGCGGGATAAAAGCAAGAGGTGTCGGGTACGACAAATAGTGGAAGACGTAACGCATGCAACTAAAAATGTAAGCTCCAATTTAATGAAGATTTTAAATATAAATTATATCGAACATCCTCTCGCACGCACATGCCAACTCATACAACTACTATATGTTGTACAAATGCATGCCGCACATGGAGGGAGGTTGGCAGTAGTGCATCGAGTGCCAACCTTTTCAATTCATTTGTCAGTGATCCTACACCTAGAAAAGGGCTCGAACTAGCCCTCCTTATTGTCTTATTCAAGGGGTGATCTTACGCGCGATGAATGTGAAGGAGTGGGCTCAAAAAATTTTAGATATGTTTAGCCTGCTTGAAAGTGTAATTCATGACTATCGTGCTATTGCTTGCTATTAATACGCTATAGTAGTTATTCTCCAAAGTTTTTTCTCCTTTCCTTGGTCACAGTCCTCCCTTTATATATTTTTAGGGGTTCCACACCGATTGTGAGGAAAGGGTGACGCACAAAGAGGGGACCCATAGGCCCTAGTGAACGGTGGTTAGATATAGCTAGTCTAATCTCTACTAGGACTTGGATGCTCGCTGCCTAAGAGATGCCTCCCTCCTATCGGCGCTGACTGGCACAGACCTACTAGCTAGCTACTCTAAGCAGAGAGGTCAAAACACTAGGCTATAGAAGTACGCTGGCTATAGCCTGGTCACCTAGTCAATTATGGGGAGTTGTATACGTCTTGTCCTAAGTTGCCCACCACTAGGGTAGATAACCATCTTGTCGCTCTGACTAACATGTGCACACGGGTGTCGCCTTAAGCGAAGCCTCCAAACCTACCATGTTGAATACGATAGTTAGGATAGTTGGAAACATGCGGCTCTGAGCTCTCGTGCCCCCATGCGCCAGGATCATGCTCCTAAGATAGTTGACTGTCCCAAGATCAGTAAGCCGTAGCTTGGGGTCACCAGCTCATGGCCGGCTAACCTGATTCACCTAGGATGAACATGCTAGCTTGGGTTGTCCAGCGCGTGCTAGCCTGGGGCATCAGCTTGAGGATGCTGACTCGGGGTAGGCAACATTGCACCACAGATACCTGCACGCCTATGATTCCTCAGGACATTATTGTTTCTTGGGTACCACCTGTCTGTCTCTTAGCCTCTTGGATGGGACCCTTGGTTTCCACTTCATCGATAGTAGCCCTTAGGCCCAGCGGTAGACAATAACTCTGTGACTAGGGATAAGGCCCATCTCATTGGTGGCCTAGAGGCGACGGGAGTGGATCGGTTGTCTTAACTAGGCGACCTAGGCCTCTATTTGTTTCTTCATGGGCTAGGTAGTATGAGAGTGCCTCCTTGTTTCTCAACCACATAAGCAACATGAGGAGGTGGAAAGACGAGCATCGCTCTACTTGCCTCCTACTATCCCATGCACGCATGCCTCATGAGTCATGGAGTAATGACTCCTATAGAAGGGTGGGGATGCTGCCTCGATTTTCACGCTAAGAGCGTGTCTTTATGGGCTTTCCTTCATAAATAAGAGGCCATGACGAGGTGTTGTTACCTTTCTGCTTAACTATTTCTCTTTGGCTTCAATCACTTTTTATTCCTTCATCTTTCCTCACTCACAGTCACTGCCATTAACATGCAATCTCTCCTCCTTGTTTATCGCTGCCCGCTCTTATGGGTAGATTTGGCCAGCACAGTATAGTCCAAGGGAGTTCCGTGCTACCACCGTCTAGCTTTAAGATGGAGACCTAGGTAAAAAAAGCTAAGGACGATGATGATCCCCACCGGGCAGAGTACGACATCATCAGTTAGACCAGCAACGTTCCCACCCAAGCCAGAGGAGCCTATAGAAGTCGTGGTCTTCTCGTCCTTCATCATAGCTGGTTTGGTGCCGTCGTTCTCTTTGTTCTTCATCTAGGTGCTGGAGGTCTTCAAGATCCATTGACCCATCTCACCTCTAACTCCATACTGACACTAATCATCTTCGCACACTAGTGTGAGATGTTCGTCAGTGTTATGCTGTCAGTCAACCTTTTCCAACACTTCCTTATGCTAAGGGCAATCTAGATAAAGAAACCTAGTACCAATGAGATTAAGATCTTAGACTGTTGTGGCTTTTGGCTATGGGAGGGCACCGATGACCTTTACATCCTCTACTTGCTACAAGGATAGGGTCTATGTCAACATTCTAGCTAACAACCGTCTCCTTTTCCCGACGGCGATCGTGTGGCTAGAGAAGGAGATATAGGAGGGGCCTCCCAAGCCCAACATCTAGATGAACCCATGCTAGCACTCATCACTGTCTTGCACACGGTGGGTTGACCTCGATGATGGTGGTTGTCGGTTTTGTGCACCATTGGATTGCCCTACTACGGGAGCAAGCGTGGGCAGCATGGATGTACCATGGCCTGTCGGACATCACCTGAACATATATTGGGAACTTAGCGACCTTGAGAGTGATCTCGTCAAAGATTGGGTAAAGGCGCTGGTTCTCCTCAACGTCGAGGATGTGACAAATCTTCCCGAGAAGATCTGACACTCTGCCACAATGTCAAGCATGTGGCAATCTAGGCCAAGCTCCCTACATTTGATGCATAGGGCATCAAGGAGAGGAGAACGCCCCAAGCCCCTAGGGGAATTCACCTCCAAAATAACAATGAGATGGAACCAAGATTCAAGTGCCATTGTCGAAGATGTAGCCATGCAAAGTGCAATGCCACAAGCAGTGGCGTCACAAGGTGTGGGAGCGCAGGAAGGTGACATGTCACTACCTAACAAGGGAACTGGTGGTGGCAACAGTGGCATTGATGGAGCCATGGACTCCAATGTTAGGAAGAGAAAGGGGAAGCAGCTGGTCTTCCCAGAGCCATCATCGGGTTCATTTCCTCCTTCACCTCTGCCCCCGCCGTCTCCTTCAGCACGAGCATTGGCATTGGTGGCTGCTCATGGGAGCCCCCCACTAGCCCATGGATGACATAGCTAGGCATGGGTTTACCTGCCCGATGAGCTCGCACAGTAGGCAGGATCCTTGCCTAAAGAAAAAGGTGAAGCCCACACCACAAGGATCTAAGAACCTAGGCTCTTAGCAACATTTCAAGGGATCAACCGCCACATAAGCGATGCTTCTTCCTAACATTTTTTTCTTTTGTCCTCTCTTCTTTTCTAGTGAAGTTTTATTCATGCTTTTCCAGCTTGGCCAAGAAGGCTGAGGTGTACAAAGTGACGCTGGAGGTGGCATCTACCCAACTCGAGGCCGACACCTCTACGCTGCAGACCTAGACCACCAAGGTGGAGCCCAGGATGGGACCACGGCATGGTGGACCAAGGCAAGAGCAGGCCGGGCTAGAGCTAGCCAAGGAGGAACCGGTTGGGCAAGAGCTTGGAGCTAAGGCTGCAGTGGATGAGGCACTAGAGTAGCGGTGGAAGAAGACGCTGCCACCACGATGGTCGATGATGCGCTAGCTGGAGCGGATATGGTGGTAATGGTTGCGAGGTCTGCTAAGCCTGAGAGAACATGGTGCTCAGTCCGTACTAGGCTCCTCTTCATGTCGAGCGACCTTAGGGGCCTTACCCCATTGCGCTCGAGATAGCATAGGTGGCCATGGCTCAGCTAAAGGAGGTAGCCATGGAGGATAGGGCCAACCTCAAGCGTGGGTGGTAGCCGCTCATGGTAGAGCATGGATTGCTAGAGAAAGTTTAGAGGTTGTTCAAGGCTCGGGTGGACAAAGCGTAGGCCACTAGAAAGATGGCCCTATTGATGATCAAGGAGCGAAAGGAGGCCCTCAAAGAGACGTGCGATGAGGCTGTCACTACGCAAGTGTAGGCCGAGGCTATCGAGGAGTGAGCCATCGAGGTTGCCCGATTGGCCACTGCTTGTGAGGAGCAAGTGGTGAAGCGTGAGCACAATCTAGCGCAATGGGACTTCCGGATCATCGGTCGCAAGGAAGGGATCAAGCATATGGAGGCTAGGGTGGCCCAACACATTGCCAACCTCAAGCGTGGGGAGGAACAACCTGATCTCAAGGCCAACAAGGTTCGTGCGTGTGAGGGCAGTCTTGACACACAAAAGCGCAATGTGTCACAGGTGGAGTCTAAATTCGATTGGCAGGTCGTCAACCTTAGGCCCAACGAGGAGGAGCTAGAAGCCAAGGAGGAGAGGTCCACCATGTAGGCATGTGCATCTGCTCTATCAACTAGGCAAGTGGCTTGAGCCTAGGGAGTGCATGGCCTCGCTTGTCGCCCACTATGACAAGGGGATAGCCCTTACCAAGCTCATGAAGAGCTCAATAGAGCAAGCATGAGTTGCAATATACAAGGCGGGGCTTGGCTTCATCATGGTTGGTGCCCAACACCTTGAGTCCCTAGGGCACTATGCCCTTGGGTTCTCGAAGCTTGCAGGGTTGTCCAAGGAATGGTGACCCTTGAGGTATGCAAGATAGCATAGAGTGTGGTGGAGTACATCCACACCACCTACTGCACCTAGGATCCTACCTTCAATCTAGACCCATCGTTCTAGGGGTTGCCCTTAGAGGGCACCAAGGAAGCCTAGGCTATCATCCATGATGTTGCTGCAGAGATCACTAGGTACTTCGATCATGAGGCCCAAGCATCTGATGTGGGCAAAGTGAATGAAGAGTACGACACTGCCAACTATGCTAGTGCCAGCAAAGGCTTCGACGATGGTGCGCACCCTAGCAATGGAGGCAGGGAGTGACACGAAGCATTGCAAATGTTGCTCTACCCCCTACTTTATCTTTTTTTTTTCTGCTTGCTTTTTTCTCGTAAAGATTGCTTTCAAGTTTAAATCCATGCTTGTTTCGTCCTGGTGTGTTTAGATTTGTCACTTATCATCCAGTCCTTAGGGAATAGCCCCTAAGTTCATGCTTGTAGACTTCTAACAACTTTGTATGAGCTGCGCACCCTCGAAGTTTATTAGGATTTCGATGGGTGCCCCTAGCCTAGGCTCCTCGAGGTTGTTGTAGGTCGATGTAGTCGTATGGCCATACGAGGACCTTAGAGCAAGCATTGTTCTAGTCTCCAAGGTTGTAGACTCTAGCCTTTTCGCATCATCCCGATCTCCTTCCCTATTTTTTCCTATGAGAAGTAACCCACACAAAAATCGGGGGCATGAGCGGTGATCGTCTTGCACCTAGTGCAACAAACACTCAAGGGTTTTTGCTTGTGAGCAGTTGCGAGGGGCAAGGTACTAACGACACTGATCACTATTCCATCCATCACACTCTAGGAATGCGAGCTAGTGGTGAGCATGCGATATTGGGCAACTTGTTGTTCTTAGATCCTAGTGATGATTGGGCAGGACTAGCCAGGCCAAACACCACAGCCTGTCGTTGAGGCCTAGGATATCCCGACCACTCTCGCAAAGTTGGTAGGGTTGCCCGAGCACCTCGGAGTGTGGAGATGCCCAGGCATGGCCTAACAGTTTGAGCACCGATGTAAGACATGCGAGGGCCAAGTTGCCATGACCTTTAGGACTACACATTAACCTATGTCCGTTTGTGACAAGACAAACGTGTATTGTCATTTTTTTCTCATGACGATTGTCTTTTTCGCAAACAGGTAATCATAGAGAAAAAGTGAAAGAAAAGCATTGATATTTTGCATATATTGAGAAGTATGTATGTAGTGGGAGCCCTCAGCCAACCCAGAGATAGGGAAGCCTATTCTGGTTGGCCCACACACAATCACAAACTTACAAGGTTAGGGATAGAACTTGCACAAATGTTCAAAATTCTAAGGATTAAGAAGCGGGGTACCATCCTCCATGGCCAACCGAGCGCAACCTGGCCGAAGGAGACCATTCACTAGGAATGGGCCTTTCCACATTTGGAAAGTTTGTTCTTTCTAGCTCGCATTAGGACGTAATAGAGTACAAGGTCCTTAATTTCTAGTGACCAAGGTCGAACATGGCCATGATCATAGCATCTCAAGGTTTGTTGTTATCTAGCAACATAGAGCATTGCACGGTGGTGCCGTTCTTCCAAGTGTTTGATGTCATCACGCCTCATTTGCTCCTGGTCGTCCTCTGCATACATCTTGACTCGTAGAGAGCCAAGGGTGAGCTTGGAGGGGACAATGGACTCCACACCGTAGATGAGGAAGAAAGGTGTCTTCTCGATTGCACAACTTGGTGTGGTCCAGTTAGCCCATAGCATGGCCAACAGTTCATTGATATAGCCCGTGCAGTGCTTCTTTGGCTCATTGTATGTTTGCATCTTTAAGTCCTTCAGGATCTTTGTGTTAGCCCATTGTTGCTCGTGTGAGCAACCAAAGCAAAGCACAACTTGATCTCGAGGTCTTGACATTAGTCACTAAATAAAGCACTAGTGAATTGCACCCCATTGTTGGTGTTGATCCTATTTGGGACACCAAAGCAGCTAGTGATTTTCTGTACAAATTTGTGGACCGAATGCTGATCGACGTTGAACGCTAGAAATGCCTTAGGACACTTAGTGAATTAGTTGATGGTGACATATAGGTATTCGTACCCCTTGATATTTTGGAGGGAATGGCCCTCTCGGTTAATTGGGAAGCATGGATCCCACACAAGCGGCCGAGAGACGGAAAGATGGCACCTAGGGAATAGTAGTACTAAGGGAAGTCATGGTCTACAAGCATCTATATTGTGGCACTGGCTACCCCAAGCTGGCGTCCCTAGGCTTATGCCCTAGGATGCCCGCAGTAAGACACATGATTTATGTATGTCTGCCTGAGCTAGTTTGCCCGACCTAGCAACCTAAGCTGGCTAGGTGCTGATGCAAAAATCATATGATATATGCGCCGATGTGTCATATGCACGAAGGCCGGAGAGGTTTTCTTAGCTCTAGTATAGGTACTTAAATTCTTGAAGTTCGGGACACATCAGATAATTTAACCTACAATTGACAAGAAAAATAGAAAAAATTAGACTAATAAGCCAATCAGCCAAAAGGTTGATATAGACTTAAGCTATCAGCTATCTAGCCAATAAAGATTAGTTGAAAAGAGAAAGTATAGTATAAAGATAATTCATCGAATAGAACTCTAATGGAACATTGAATAAACATATCGCCTTATCAAGATTTGCCTTATCAAAAGCAATATAATAGATTGGACTTAACCAAGATAATATAAGATTGTAAATAATAATATTAACTTAATAAGCCAATAAATTATATGCTAATGGTATATACACTAGCGACTAAGAGATTAAATCAATATAGGCTTAGATAGAACCAAATGTATCAAGAGAACCAATAAACGTATAAACTTAGCTAAGATATTAGATCGAATCGAGAAATTCTTAACCAAGCTAATACATTTGTTATATAACAAGACTTACCTCTTGTTGGAGATCAAACATAACCGATGTAGCTCAACCCAAAGCAAGATTTTATTGAAAACTACGTTACTTATACTCCTAGAGGTGATAACGTGCTGAATTTGATTGTATTGATCTGATTCTTCTCTCTTACAAGATCCTCAAGTATACATATTTATACCCTTGGGTTTATACAAGTCCAAGCCGGATACAAGATAATATTTCTCAAAGACAAAGGAGACAAAACTACTCTTGTCTATTTACAAGTGATATTTAGAAATAATGAACCGATTCATAACAACTTCATGGGATAGATTCCATTCTCTCTACTTATGGAAACTTCTTTGAATCTGGTATTTATTTGGCTTTTCTATTCTAATCAAATCCATTAATGGTTCTTTAAAATTTCGGTGTTACCACTTGCCCTTATTTTTGAAGTGTGAGGATTCACGCTTCGGAATTATCCTCTCTTGACTTTTACAACTCACAAATTTTCTCATGGATCGTTACAATCTGTTACAACTCATTTGACCCAGATCAAGTAATAATGCCTTCAATGGCCTAGAGCTTCTTCTGCGGCGAGCATATTTTACTATAAAACCTCTTCATCTCACCCAAAATGTCACTTCTGTGTACTCATTGTAATAAACTCTCCGCCTTCACGAATCCCCCGATGAACCTCCGATGACTCAAAGGCTCCATCCTCTTTTGCATTGGTGCAACTCCACCAGCCTCCATAATAGTGTCTTTGACCTTCATCCCAGAGGTAATCCCTTCTCTGATTTCTGTTTGCTCATTGTGATTTAGGTCTGGCATGTGCCTCTTATTCCGTTCATCCTAATCCCCATTGTGGACTACCGCAATCACTTCTATCTTGGTCCTATGGATAGCGAAGATCTGATAGACTTCATTAATGCTGAAACCCAGTAGATTCTATTCAAAAATGCTTTCATGTCCGTCAGTGATTGGACCAACAACTTCATATCCTAGCCTAGCAAACTCCAGGGTAGAGGAATTGCTATCACTGTATATCGGCTACCAAAAGAACATTATGGGATGAATTGGATGTTGGCTATTGCATCGAACTAACACTTGCATAAATTAAGAAGAATGAGCCTTTGCTCACATTGACTTCTTATTTTTTTCGATGCCCTCAACACTTTTTTGTTTGGACATGGATCAACCTCAAACTTGATGGATGTGACCATGCTGACTTGCCTTAATAGGACTGCATACATCAACCAACCCACTCTTGATTCAAGCCACTCCATCGATTGTAGACCAAGGATGTTGGTAATTGGTCCAAGTACATAGCAACCCATAGCAAAACATCAGGATCAATCGACGATTGGGAACTTGTGGCTTTCTTGAACTTGTGGCTTGAAAGGTTCATCTTCTGTGGCTCAATCATGGGTCTAATGACAAATATGCAATGCCTAATAGAATGACTAGTCAATCACCATCAAATCTCTCTTAGCAAATATCTTCTAAGGGCTGCATACTTGCTACTACATCAAGTGGTCACAAAGATATCGGTTGGTTAGCCCATCGGACACATTAGAGGTTCTTCGTGGTTTCTGCTGTTATAGTTGAACCTGTAAATCTCTAAGGCAGTGGACACCCATTCTCTCGAAAGCCTCCAATTTTCCTCATCAGAACATGGAGAAGATGAAGAAAACATCCAACACCAATGCACATCTTACAAGGAAGCATCATTGGCTCCCCCAAGTTGTAAAATGTCTCCTATTGAAATGTGTCAATGGTTCAAATGATTTTATTATGGCTTTACCAAGAAGGTCACCACATGGTTTGCTTATGACGATACAACAACTTTTAAGGTACCCTTCAAATTTTCTCTCCAATATCTTAATCGACGAAGAATCCAAAGCTATTTTCACATTAGCAATTTCTCCATGTGTCCTACCCACTAGCTTTGCCTTGGGCCGATCGCAGTAGCCATCCTATGAGTTCTACCATCCATTAGTTTGCTCTTGTCAACTAATATTTGGCCAACTGTCGATTAGCCTATACTTTATAGACAATATCTAAGCTAGAGCTACAGTGAAAAGTGCACTAGAATATGGTCAGATGAGGGCTTTGAAAGAATCATTATCATTGGGGGAGTTCACCAAATGGGAAATATGCATAGCCAATTCAAAGCTTTTCACCCGATGGTGGAAAGAATGTAGAAAATATCTTTTCAACTTATCAACTACCCACTATTGCTCCTCCCTAAACCTAGACTATGTTGAATCCGATGAGTTTCTTTCTTTATTCTAATTCTTGTACTCTTAGATATTAATGATTCTATTCTACAGGCTAACAATATAACCTCTCCAGAAGTGAGCCAAAGCGGCCAACCGATTGTTTATATACCTCCATCAGCTTCTCCAAACATAGGATCCGATGCACCTCCACTATCATTTCTCCTCCAAGGGCCAAAACCCGTGGTTTAGAAGAGCAAGAAAACTTTAGTCCTTCCAAAAGAAAAAGAAAACTTTAGCCGATGCGATTACTCATACTAGGACCACCCAAATTCTGGATGCCCAAGCAGCATCGGCTCCTCCTTTCCCATCGGTATGCACCATCTCTCTCCTGCTATTTTCAGTCCTACCCATACATCGTACTTAGTTAATTTTGACCCATGAAGCGGCATGACTCATCGGCTCCAGAGCACCAAACATGAATTGATACTCCAACTAGGCTTGAGTCGACGACTAGCATGGTGCTTCAGAACTACAAGTATCTGAACTTCAATCTTCTAAATATAATGGCAATACCAAGATCATCCCCACCACCAAGAATACCCCATTCCTACAGCTATTCCGACGTTCCAGAACATGCCATCTTGCCTCGGTAAATTCACTTATTCCAATCTTATGTCTTCTTTCATTGTCCTAACATTGAACTCTTTATTGATGTACAGTGCTTAGTCAATCTCTTCTCCTTTGACATTAGCAAGTACTTGGAAGGAGACGAAGAAGCAGTCACTAGAACACTAACAAAGCCATCCTGATCTGCCAATATCCACAATCAACTATCAGACATTTCGCATCAGCTAGAGAGCCCTAGTGACACACTGGTGGAGGACTCTAGGTTGATTTTGATGAGATTTACTAAAATCGAAGACCAACTACCGGAATAATTCATCAATGTCCTAACTCTAGCCTCCTCCATAGAATTTTATCGGTTTCAAGTCATCAGGGCAAGGCAGCGCATGGCTGATCGTGTCAATCAAAGATCGTTGACTCAAGAAATGCAAATTGATCAGCTAAGCACCTAGTCAGAGAAAATCAAGCTTGTCTCAATGATGGCCATGCCCTCTCAATATCAAGCTTGCATCAATCAATTAAAGAAGAAAGAAGCTAATCTATTAGCAAAATTAGAGAAAACACGCAAGGACATTAATCTTGAAGAACTTTGGCTCAGTGGCCTGCCCCAATTAATCCAATAGCAGGAGGCCAAGCTCACAGAGGTGGTGTGTTGGACCCTCCATCAGCGCAAGAGCATCAAATCCATTTAAGGCTCTAATGAAGAAGATGCTTGCATCATTAAAGAAGTCGACAACATCCGCTAGTGAGCAGTTTAGTCAATTCAGAAATTGCTTGTAATTCTTGAACAAATTGTTCTTCAAGCTTGATCTACTAATTATGTCATCCTCAAAACATATTTTCTCTCTTGTGCATGTTTCTAAAGGCGATACATATAGTATAGGCTATCTTTAGGCAATGGAGGAAGAATTGGCTTTATGTATGTTTGATAACCTTTGTAGACATCGGCCACACTTAAAGGATCCATGAATCAAGTACTTTTAAAGTACTTCCCGTTAAGCACCTTGGCAAATTCTTCTTCCTTAAGATTCTTCAACACATATGTTGCATTGCCCAACACACATTGACTATCGATAGGCTCCTTTCAAATTAGATGACCATTTTTTAAACTTGTTATTTTTAGACCCGATCGGTAATATCAACTTCCACACAAGACTCCCTTCATCAAATGGCTCAGTCGATACCTTTTTATTGAAATGTCTTGCCACCCAAGCTTTATTCTCCCCAATCCTTTCAAGTGTGCGTAGCCAATTCTAGGCCAGATCCTCCAACTCATCGGTCATCAATTGATTTTGCAGCGATATCCATCTAGAGCCAATTTCATTTCCCAAGATAGCACAGCCTCATGTCTATACACCAATTGATATGGTGACACTTGTGTAGATCTATGGCACGCTGTCTGATAGACAAACAATGAATCAACTAAGGTTGTATGCGACCTTCATAGTTGTTCATCTATTTTGCGCCTGATCAACTTGATGAGATTTTTTTTTGAAACTTCACCTTGTCCGTTGACTTGAGCATAATAAGGAGGTGAATTGAAGATCTTGATTCCCATGCTAGTAGCAAATTGTGGGAACTTATCGAACATAAAAATAGACCCTTAATCTATTCTAATCGTTTGAGAAATCTCAAACCTATAAATTATGTGCTCCTTGATAAATTCTATGGCATTCTTGGATGTCACTTTTTTCAAAGGAACAACTTCACCCATTTAGTAAAATAATATGTTGCTTCCTATATGAACTTGTGCCCTTTGCTCAATGCAAGATATCTCTGGCCAATCATATCAATTCCCTATCCTTTGAACAACCATGGATTGATAATTGGATTCATAGCCGATGAGGGGATCCATTCGGCACTTCTAAACTTCTGACAATCTTGACATCCTTTATAATACTTGAAACAATCATCTAGCATCGTCGGCCAAAAATATCCAATCCTTCTAAGCAGCTACTTCATTTTGTACGCCGATTGATGAATTCTACAAATACCCTTATGAACTTTGCACATAACCATTTTGGCTTCTTCTAGATCAAGGAACTTCAATAAAACTCTCTTAATCGTCTGATAGTATAGTTCTCCATTGGTGGTCTTATATCGAAGCTTTCTTGAAACTGATTGTTAAGTATTTTGTAAGTAATCTATAATTTTATTTCTAAAAATCACCGACCTCAACAACAGCTAACTCAACTTCCATATTTTTTTCCAATCGAGCAATAATCCAAAGCAATTTGTGCAAGATTATTGGCTTCTGAAATTTGCTCTCTAGGAACATGACTCACTGATGCAATCTTAAAATCACTTAGCAACTATTGCAGTCTTTGTGATATGATTTCAAAATCTTGTCCTTGCACTCATATTCCAAAGATAACAATTTTGATTACCAACAATAAATCTCCCATCACCTCAATAGCATCTGCTCAAATTTACTTCAATAGCTAGTGTCCCTTGAGCACCACATCATTTTTTTCTTAATTATTTGTGTAATAATGTTTGAACATGAAATTACATTCAAAGCTTGCCCCCCGAGGTGATATGTTGATCAAGCCGATGCCACACCCGTGTCTACATACTGATCTATCGAAAAATGAAGTCCAAGGCATTGGCTCCACATATCCTATGGAATCATCACAATGCTGCACAATAAAATCGGCTATTGCTTTCCCTTTTATTGTTTTAGCCAATTTGTACCACATGTCATACTCCATCAAAGCAAAATCCACTTTCCAATGCTCCCCTTCAACATTGAAGCCCATTTAATTTACCACATTGGCTTTACACAGTATTGTGCACTCAACTCATAGAAGATAATGCCTCAATATTGTGCATGAAAAATATAAACAAAAGTTTTTTTTCACCACGGGGTATCTTGTTTCAGCATCCAAAAGTCTTCTGCTAAGATAAAATATGACTACCTCTTTGCCTTTATATCTTAAACCAAAACAAATCCATTAGATTTCTAATCGGTCGATTAGTATAACCTAAACAACCTCCCCTTCTGTAGCAAAACAAAGAGTAGTGGGAACTTAAATGATCCTTAATTTCATCAAAAGTCTTCTATTGTTCAGCTCCCCATATAAACTCTTGATCATCTTTTAACTTCAATAACAAAGTAAAAAGCCCAATTCTTCATAATAAATTTAAAATAACATCGTAAAATTAATTTTGTTGATCAAAGACTGTAGCTTTGTTTTATCAATTGGTGGTTCTATATTTTTGATAGCTTCGATGCTTCGTTGGCTGATCTATGCCTCTTTAATGCACTATCAATCTTAAAAATTGCCCAGTTGATACGCCAAAAACACACTTGTTTGGATTCATCCTTAGTCCTTATTTCTTTGTCCTCTCATCACCCTTCGCAGATCGGCTAGATACCCTTCAATGCTCTTGGATTTGACCACCACATCATCTATATAAATTCCTACCAATGAGCCAATGAGATCATAAAATATATAATTAATGGCCCTCTCGTAAGTAGCAAAGGCATTAAGTCCAAATGTAATAACCAGCCATTCATACAAGTCAATTGCTCCTAGACATCTGAACGTAGTTTTTAGAATATCTTCTTTAGCCATAAAAATTTGATTATATCTTGCATTGCCAACCATGAAGCTAATATCTTTGTGCCCTAATACTGCATCCACCAAAAGATCTACAATAGGTATCGGATACTCATCTTTGGGTGTAGCTTTTTCAAGTCCTAGAAGTTGAAAGATACCCTTGATATTCCTTCAATAATTTTATTAATACTCTTTTAAATTCAGGACACAATTTAGCACTTATTAATATTAGCCTTGGCCTATTTCCAAGACCTATGTTCACTTCTTCCAAATCATCAGCGGACATAAATCCTTGTCCCAATTTTCCTTCTAGTGACTTAGAGTAATAATTGCAAGCTAATTTCATTGATCGACTGTATATCAAATCCCATTTCCACGTACGTCTAGACAAACAGTCAATTACTTTAATTTTTCAGACTGGAAGATTGGTTGTTACAATATTAACCAATCTATCAGTTGGTATAATTTTCACCTGATCTCCCTACCACTGAATTAATCTTTGATGCATAGTGGAATACAATAGTTTGCATGAATCCAATCCCAACTTAGGAGCAAGTTTTATGATCCTTTTTCATCAATCACAAAAAAAAAACGTAGTAGACAAGGTCTTATTTCCCAGAGTCAACTCCACATTTAAGACCTCTTCTGTCTCTGATGAATTTTCTCCAAAGTCTTTTAGTACCATATTTGTCTTGATGATATCCTCGGTGGTTTTTCCAAGCTTGCGATATGTACTGTAAGCCATCAAGTTTTATGTTGCCCCATATAACCAGTATTTCTGTTATTGGCATGCAATCAACATGACCTTTGATGTACAATGGTCTCAAATGCTGATGTTTCGATTCTTCCTTCTTATCAGATATCGCTTGTTGGGGTTATAACATCAATTTAACTGTAGATTCCTCACTCTCATCATCATTGGACAAAGTCGCATTGTACTTCTCTAGTAAAATAAACATCATATTGATAGGAGTCGATGGTCCTACTTAATCGACTTGGCTCTTAAAATGCCACTCCTTCCTAGACCTTTTGGGTCAATGGTTAGATTCCTTGTACCTTCGTTGTTGCTTTGCTATTTGTTCTTGGTGCCACAATCATTGATTTTTTTTATTTTCAATAAAATTTCACTAGGGCACCACTAAGAGTTCTGAACTTGTTGTCCTTAATCAAATTTCTCACTAATTCCTTCATCAAGTTTATCATCAAGCTTTTTAAAAAAATCTTCATGAAGCAGTCCCAAATGGTCATGAAAGGATGTTTGTTTCTTTGATGATTGATCTTGAATAGGTATGGACTAATGTGAGAACCTCCCATATTCAAAGCATCATGGCCTTTTGTTGCTGCACTCAGGGAAATCATAAAACAATTACAGCCTCATCTCCTGATCCTGAATCAAAAAAAATGACCAATCCTAATGTGGATCATATTGGAACATGTCTTAGTATGATGAAGCCCAAAGCTATCTTTCTTGACACCTTTGATATTTCCCAATCAACTACGATGTGGTCACCTTTGATTCTCTATAATTTAGATTTGCATGGTGTCCCCTCTCATCGGCTTGATCTTTTGAGTACCCCACATACACCATGTCTACTGGGAAACATTACCCATCTATTTTTATCGGTTTTTTTGCATCATTTAATTTCATCCTTTTTTGGTCCATAGTAGATTGATTCTATTGCTGAAATACTTTGCACTCATTTGTATGGTAAGAAATTGAACTGTGCCCCTTGTAGAACTTTTTCTTCTTAAGTTCATCGGCTGATGGAATCACGTGGTTTGGAGAAAGATATATTTGTTTCAAAATTTTTCTTGACCTTGTTTATATCAAAATCATACATTTCTTCTTTTCACATATCTTTAATCCATGCACATGATATTGTTTTCTTGTTTTTCATCCATTCTGCTAGGCCAATTTCAATATTAGAATCCTCTTCCCATTCTGAATTTGATTAAAATCCTTGCACTTGTGTAATTTTTCGCTAAAACTTTTCTTTCCTTGTCTATTGGAATTGACTTTCATGAGTCGATACTTTCTACACAAAATGTGCCAAGCTCTAAAAATCTTGGGGGGAAAATTTCTCCTTAAAGGGAGCTAGTAATCCTTAGAAAGCTAGCTTAGCCAATAATCCATCACTTAAATTTAAACTATAGCATCGGGTATGCACATTATAGAATCTTCGGATATATTATGGGACTGGTCAGTCCATCCTTTGATGATCGATGTAAGACCTATCAACTATATTTCATGAATTACAGTAAATAATTATTTGTGAAGTTATTTTTCTAGATCGGCTCATCCTTTTATTGAATTTGGTGGTAAAGACAAAAACTATGTAAAGGTCAATCCAGATAATCATAGTGACAAAAATCTAACACTCAAAGCCTCCTCCACCTGCTGCCTCTCCACATTGAGGTAGGAATTAGCTGGTGTGTTCCACAGTGGATTTATTATCTTGCCCTAAGAATTTCGAAAATCTAGCACCCCGTATTGGCGAGGCCACGAAATCCTATCAAACCAATTAAGGTAAAAACGCTAATACATGAAGATCTGTTCCTTCGGTTTAAGCTAAACTATTCCCTCATCACTTTGTCTATCCTTGTTATCCATTCATCGTCTCGCACATTGTCCATCGAATACTGTTGTAAAGGCAATGGTATTGACTCTTGTGCCTAGTGCTCCATAATAGCCGATCTGATGGTATCTAGGAGGAGTTTCATTACACTGCCCTCCAAACTGCATTTGTCCACGAGGAATCAAACTGGGAACCACATCTCTCTCTAGCCTATAAGTTACTTGAGGAACATCGAAAGTTATCGGCACTTGTGCACTGGTGACAACGTATGTCAATGTCCTTTGTGGAAGATAAATAGGGCCTTGATAAGTTTTATGAGCAATCAATCCATCCACAATATTTCAATTAGATTCTAGAGTATGTTTACCAACACCCCAAATTGATTTATTAATGCATTATGCAAAAATTCATTCACCAAATCTTGGAAGGATTTTTGCAGACTACTAGACACTTGTTGACTTGAATCTCAAATCAAAACTAGTTTTGGGAATTGCATCTTCTAGATTGGTCTTTGCCAAGTCATGCCAAACAATTCTAAGCATAATTTTTGAAAATCCTTCACGGATTACTCCACATGTTGCCTTTGTGGTTTTGTTAGGTTCTCCAAGATCATTGTAATTACGTTGTTGCTTTCAACTTCTTTCATAGACATGTTGGTTTGAAAAAGATTATCCTATCGGGTGTGCCAAAAAAGTGTGATGACACAAAAATCATCCAATATCCACATTGATGCGTCACACATATAAAGGCCTAGTAGCTCTGCTTAGGGGCATGTAAGTCAATTTGACTTGCAATTGACAAGGGAAATAGAAAAAATAGATCAAAATGCCAATATGGACTCAAGCTATTGGATGTCTTGCCGGTAGAGATTAGTTAGAAAGTGAAAGCATAGTATAAATATAATTCATCAACTAGAACTCTGATAGAACGTTGAATAAAACCTACCGACTTATTAAGATTTAACTTATCAAAAGCAATCTAATAGATCGGACCTAATCAATACAACATAAGATTGAGAATAACAAGATAAACTTAATAAGCTAATAAATTCTATACTAGCATGATAGATACACCTGATCGAACTAAGAGATTGAATCGATGCGGCCTTAAACATAACCAAATGTATAAAAATAACTAGCAAATGCATAAACTTAGCTAAGATATTGCACCGAACCAAAAAAATCTTAACTAAGCTGATATGTTTGCTATATGACAAGACTTACTTCTTACTAGACATCGAACTTAACTAATATAACCTAACCTGAAGCAAGATCTCATCGGAAAGTACGTTACTTCTACTCCCAGAGGTAGCGATGCTCCAAATTTGACTCTATTGATCTCATTCTTCTCTCTTACAAGACCCCCAGGTATACATATTTATACACTTGGTTTATATAAGTCCAAGATGAACACGGTATAATATTTCCTAAAAAAGAAAGAAAACTACTACTGCTTATTTAGAAGGGATATTTAGAAATAAGGAATCAATTTGTAACGACTTTAAGGGCTTTGGTCTTCATAGGGAAATCCCATTGGCTTTATTGGCTTTTCTCTTATGACCGAATTGGTTAACGACTCTTCAAAACTTCGTTGTTAACACCAGGAAATAGGCTAATGACCCTGAGTTGTCTTGTTCGGGCACACGAACCCTAGGATGGTTAATGGCCTTAGGGAGGCAATTCCAATGCGACACACCCGAGCTTGTGTGTTCCCTAGTAACACGAGGGGCATGAGAGCTTGGAGGTCATATGTTTCCAACTACCATGAACACCGCACTCAATGCAGTAGCTTGGAGCGCTTGACTTGGTACGACGCCTATGCACATGCATTGGTCAGAGCGCTAAGACTGATATCTATTCCATCCATGAATGACATGCGACAAAATGCATACCACTCACCATGATCACCTAGAGGCAAGTTAGAAGATTATCCAAATGAAACCGAGTCTGAGGAGGAGCCGTGAAATCACGGCAGGGTATTCTATCGATGTAAATCATATCTTATATAGATAGAAATATTTAATTAGTTTATTTAACTTCCTTAGATATATTATTCTTTTATCTTTATTAGGAAATAACGTCCGATGGTTGTTATAAACGTGTTGGACTCTGTAATGCCAGGGTATAAATATAGATCCCTTGGGTGCCTGTAACATATCCTTCGATCAATACAACTTTGGCGCATCACCACCCTAGTTTATTTAGGTTTTTACCGATAGGTTCTGACTCTCGATGCGGGGCTGCATCGGTTAAGTTCAATCTCTGGTGAAGGGGTAAGTCCTGCTACTATCCCGGTATGTCTCGCTTTGTCTAAGATTATATCGGTTAGGTTCGACCTCTTAGGTAGATCGGATGTACCGTATCACATCCATGCAAGGTTTATCAGTCTATGAAGCTCTCTCTGTCATCGTCGGTCTCGTGCTGCATCGGTTAGGTTCGACCAACGAGGTTGCCGACGCTAAATTGAGCTGTAGGCCTATAGGTCTCTGTACGGCGTTTCATCGGAGTGTTAGTCAATGAGTTATCTATACCCCAAGCACCACGCCCAGCGTATCGGCTCCTCAGCCAATACGTACCAGTCTTTAGAGACTTCTCTCGAGCGCCACGCCAAGTGCATCAGCTAGAAGGCCGATGTGCGTCTGTCTTCAGAAAGACGTCCTCTCATCGGCTCAGCTAGCCAATGGGTTCGCTTCGCCCTTACTTCAGCATGACCGATCCGGCGTCCACCATCTCAATTGTCTCGTACTATCTCGGTTAGGTTCGATCTTTGAGATTCAGTGCTAGTGGCATCGTCACGGCGGGCGACGAGTCTCATGCTGCCATATTTGGAGCGGCATCGGCTTTGCAGCCGATGTCTTTTATACGATCTCTTAACAGTTTGCATATACATTCATCAGTTTCCAGCAAATGAACGAGCGGTACAGCTTTCGTTGGCAACCAGGAGAGATCCCGCGTGCTTTGTTGTTCTCTGAATACCCTTTGGTGCCTCCATTGGCTCTGCGGCAGATGGATCAGGATCTTATTTTCGCTACACCCGGAGTCATCACGTCCTTTGTCGATATCTATCCACGCCCTCATCGGTTCCCCAGCCAATGGAAAAGCGTCTCAATACCTATCGGTAACCAGCCGATAGCAGGAGCCATCCAGACACGACCGATGACCACCTCGATCCTATCGGTGCCCAGCCGATAGCGAGAGCACATATCGGCCCATCGTCTGACTGACCCGTTAGCCTCACCTCCTTATTAATTGTAGGGTCAAATTGATTGGCACGCCTGTACACACACCATCGCGCCGGAGCTGAGCGAACCTCATGGGCCCTGGCGCACGTACCTCAAGCCACGGAGAGAAGTCGACCGGCCTACACTGGAGGTAAGCAAACCTCCCAGGCGTCAGCCTGGTCGCCCGAGATATTTTCGACGCGACCAACCGTAGACCAAGGCTCTTCTCTCTAACATATAGGTCTTGCTTATTAGTGACCTCAACCATCCTCTCTCTTGGCTGACATCATAATCAATATTTTCCATCAATAAAATAATTAAAAATAGTGCAATAAATTGTTTAGGTTATTTTTAATAGGTTTTTATTGAATTAAAACTTCATTAAATCATAATAAATTTATATAAACTTAAAATGAGGTCGTTCAAGTCTCATAATTCATATAAAATCAAGACCTACGAGCCTGTTCACTTTTATGTAGTGTTCTTTTGGTTTTTATTAGCATTTTTGTTTTTTTTGCATGCTAGCTTGTAGTTTTCGTCGTCTCGGAGATTTGCAAGTTCGTTGGGAGATTTTCAAAAGACTAATTAAAGACTGTTGATAGCAAGGCAAGTCATGCAGATGCAAAATCCCTCTTAGCATGTTTAATCTATATTTAAATTCTTGCTTTTACTTCAAATGTGTATTTATTTTCAAATTTCATTAGGTGGTGTGATCCTATATTCCTTCATTATGATCAATTCATATTAATTATCTTATTCCTTGTTACATTGAGTTATAATTTAACTAGCTAGGACTTTATCTAATTGTCTGGCTATATATTAGTAAAATTACTTAGCCAAATACTAGTATTATTTTATGTGGGATAATTAATACTTCACTTATAAATCATGATGATCAATTAGTGTTAGCTCATGATGGTTGATTGTGTTTGGTTAATTAATAATTACCAACTAAAACTTCACGATTGTGAGCATATGATCGTGTTGGTCTTGCACATGAAAATTAAGGACTAGTTCACGAGCTACTGTTGTAAAGAGTTTATAGTACTAACCATAGGACAGAATAGGCAATGCCTAGATATGTAGTGTAGCATGTCCCAGCAGGAGGCATTGTGATGTGTTTTATTGGTGGTAATTTCAATAAATCTATAGCGGCAGATATAAGTCCTACATAGTGGTATTAAGTCTACATTTGGAAGCAAGGAGTTTCTCTAGCCAAGAGTTTGAGCCACCTCTACAGGGGACTTGGTTGGTGTCCATTCTATTGGGCGTGCTATGCGAAGAGTCATGTCACGATTTCCCCCTTTGTAGTACCATGGTAGTATTTCGGGTCATGGCAACATGTATGGAATCATGTCTTATGAGTAAATGTGTATACCTCTAACCAAAGTAAAACTATTCGAATAGTCATGCCTACGATTATGGATGATCCTAGTCCTACACTAATCATTAATAATAATAATCTAGTGATGATAATTCGTTAGCTCTTAGAGTAGAGATAGATATGTGCAACCGGGTTTGGTTGTTCCGAGATGGTTTGAGCATGTGCAGCATCGATGTGTTGTTCAATATTAATTTAATATTGTTATTTAATTAACTATACTATTTTACTATTCTCAAATATTTGCTAAATGTTGCTTTTGTAAATGAGCTCCACTATGACTTTCTTTGTTATCCTTGTGTATCTGTATATTTGCTATATGACTTGTTGAGTATTCCGTGTACTCATTGCTATCAACAAACAAATGTTGTTTTAATTAAAAAAGAAGATTTACGTTGGAGAATATGGAGTTAGAGGACCTGATGGTTTACGTTGGAGAATATGGGGTTAGAGGAACTAGTGGTTTACATTGAAGAAGATAGAGTTAGAAGAACTAGTTTATATCCTAGTTGAGCTAACTGTGAGAATAAAGCTAAAACCTCGCTAGATAGTTTTTTCGTTGTTGTTTTCTTATTTGTAAGGAATAAGTGTCTCTTTTGTAAATATTTAAAGTTTATATTTTTATTGAATCTGTATATTGAATTGTCAATTTATGTGGCTAATTAATAGGCAGGGATTGAATGTATGAATTAGTTAAAAATTATTGGTGAACTACTAAGCTGACATCTCTGCCTGTTGGCTGGGACCATGGTTCGTATTTCACCTATATTATTGTCCCTGAGACACATGCTTAAAATTTGCTTTTTTTTGTTCTTCCCTTATGTGTAATTGGTGTACTGGGGAGGGGGAAGGGAAGTATACCGTGTGAGCGATGTTACATACTGAGTCATTAAGTGCAAGAGTTGTACCATCCTTAAGAAAGGCTTTTAAGCCATCCATTCGTTTTGATCTAAGGGCTAAGAACGTTCGGTACATGTGCTGCACCACGTGAATAACGCAGGATGGTGGAGGGACCACCGCTAAAAGAGAGGAATAGAAATTTATTCGTCTATTTTCCCTTCCGTTTGTGTGACTCGATGACGCTATCCTATCCCACATGTCCTCCCGTTCCCTCTCTCAGGCACCATCCTAGATTGCTGTCTCCTCTCTCGCTTCTTTTTTCTCGTGATAGGTGGGCCCCAAACCATGTAATCACACGCCAGGGAAGGCAACTTATTATTATTTTGCTAGGATTGCCAACAGAAGCCATCCAAATGTCATTTAAGATCGAGGAAAATGTTAGAAAAAATAATTATTAATAACAAAAGTTGCCGAGGTTAATTTTGTATTAGAGAGCACGCCTAGTAATTACACGCGCCAACCACACAAGCCCAATCTAGTGTGAGAGGAGTCTAGCACCACACTAGTGCCATTATGCGTGGCACTATAACATAACTATAGAGCGAAGTCTCTATCGGCTTCCTCATCGGATCTAGCCAAAGAGAGCTCGAGACTAGATGGTGTCGCCTCAATGGCCTGAGACTTCCCCTGCTGACCAATCGTTGCCTCTAACCTACCTATAGAGCTCCCCACAAAGGAGGAAGTAACTTCACTAGGCAGCGAGATGACCCACCGATAACATACCCTACTACCAATGTCCTCACCCCGCCACCACTTCCTCGTACACTGTCTCAGGCTTCCTCCATGCTGCCACTCACTGGCCTCCTTGTCGAATATAGCCAAAGAGAGCTTGGTACTAGGTGGCATCGACTCGGGAGCCCAAGCCTTCCCTTGCTACCTAGTTGGGTCGCCTCCCTATCTATGAAGTTCCCTGCAAAAAGAGAGGAGGAGCTCTACCAAGAGAGAGGATGCCTAGCTGGCATCAAGGGAGACTACTCATCATCACCCTCCATGCTGACGGCGCTCCCGATCATCACCGATCTCCGTGTGGCTAGCCAGTAGTGAAGAAGCCAACAACCTAAGGCCTGCTACACCTCCTCAGGCCATCACCCCGATGCCACGCCTCCTCTTCACAAGGTCATCACTCCTTCTCAGGCCACCGTCCTATCCACCAATGTCGTTTCGTGCTTCTCGCCACCAGATGTTCCCACGCGAGCCAACCTCTTCCCCGGTAAGCTCGACCCATTCCTACCATTAGGTAAACTCTGACCTCCCTACTTGCTGTCACTGAAGCCTCTCGTGGATGCCGTCAACACCTCCACCCATGCCACTGAGACAAGGCAGCCTCGACAACCTACTCCGTCTCTCACGCCACCTAGGCTAGATCGAGAAGGGATACCAGATCTAGGTAGCTTTGGCTGCCAAGTGCGTGGGGAAAGCCTCGATGTATCTCACCGTTGCCTAACCCTACTGTCCCAACTCGGCTTATCACCACCCCACCTCAACGATCTCAACTATCACCGTACCATCGTGCGTTTTTGTTGTCCCTTTTCTCCATGCTAGATCCAAGGTGTCAGACCACATTTTTGCCCTACCACCACCATCCTAGCTCACCACACAGTTTTCCGATGGGTCACTCTAGCAATGACGAGTCGATAAAGGAAGGTTGAAGGGGTGGCGGTGGATAGGGTTGGTCACCATTTGTGTTGCCTATGCAGGGCAATGTAGGGGCCTTTCCTCTCGCAAAAGTTAGGTTTGAAAGGTTCTAAGCCGAAAGGCAACTTCACCTATGCCTTACTCTTTTTTTTTTGTTATGCATCATGTTTTATCTTTCTTCCTTCAGCATTTTGTTCCACTACAACAATCTCCAGTGAGCTCCCTGATGTCAACAATCCTAGCACCACCTCCCCGAGCACCTTGGTGATCAAGCGTGCTACCTTCCCCTCTCTCTAGTTTAGAAATGCTTTATAGTTTAAATTTATAGAAATGCTCTATTGTTTATATTTGTAGAAATCCTATATAATTTAAGAATAATTTTAGAAATAACTTATGAAAATGCTCTATAGAAATAATTTTACTCTATAGTTTAGAAATAATTTATAAAAATAATAATTTAATATTTTAGATTTTAACAAGCATCACGGTGTTTTGTGATGTAAATTATGTAATATAAATGTTACGTGGATGTAAAATATGTATATATACATACTGTGTAAATTGTGTGAATTTTTTAAAGGATATGGCTAGCTGAGTCTAAGTCAATAAAATAGATTTATTTTTTTATTAAAATAGGTTATTCCTGATAGGTAGTAAGGGTTTAGATGGTAGAGGCTAGTCGTGGTGCGTCATGGAAACACTTAGTTGTTCACCTGTTTAGAATTTCTTACCTGTGATCATTATCGGTGACAAACGTGTTTTTGTTACATGATAGGTTTGGACTCAGTCACCGATAAAAAGATCCATGGTAGTGAGCGCACCAGACGAGCAGGCTGGTAAGGCTGACCATCATGCATGCTAGCTAGCTTAGCCTCGCGTAACAGGGCTCCAATATTAGTACGCATGAATCACGAGCGTAGAGCGTACTTAGGGCCGCTCTGCCCGGTGGCATGGCACAGCCGCCGACCGACGACGACCACGGCTGCAGTGACCCAAGCTCTCAGACGGAAATTAATCAGTGGGCCGCTACCGGCACGTCGAAGCATCAGCATCACACGACACGACGCAGCAGTAGCGTGCGTGCCAGAGGACCCCCTACCTTTCCGTCCCAGCGAACACGCGCCGCGCCGCGCCGAGCTACAGCGCGCGGGCCTTTTCCCGTATTCCGGGGCGTGAAAACGGCTAGCGCTCGCGACGTACGCGAGGTGAGCGGCGGGAGATTGTTTGTGGGGGCGGCTGCTTATAATGGCCTCTCTGATCCCGAAGCGCCCTCCACCGGATGCGGGCGAGACAACGACGACGGCGCCGCCCGTCACGCCTCACCCCCCACGCGCGTTAGGGCACGCGCCACTACCGCTCCCACCCCTCCGTCCCGTCCGTTTCGCCCCCTTTCCAAATAAAGTTTTAAAACGTGATTAGCTTTAGTCCAACCAAACACGGTTAACCTAACATCTCACGGTGGCGCATCGGAGCCCTGACGGCGTCACCCGCTTTGCCCGCCGGGCGTCGGCGCGGTGACGGCCGGCGGCGTTGAGCGAAACTTTTAGGATCTCTGTGTGTCTGCCTTTTTTCCGGTGCAACAGATACGATCCACCGCACAGCAGTGCAGCCACCACTCAGCAGTTTTAAGTTCAAAAAATATATTTACATAAGATATATCGCTAAGATAAAATTTGACTGGCATAAATTATAAAAATAAACTAAACTAAAACTAGTATTACGTACGTTCACAATTATTTTTGTTAACAGGACTATATTATTATTATTTTAACTTATTTAATAATTATATAAATGGAATGTAAAAAAGATGAGATGTCCGTTTACTTGAGCATTGATGGAGGTGCATCAGGCCTGGAGTGGGGAAAAAGGTCACAGGGTCCCAACCAAACAACATCTAAAATTTGTTAGGCTACCCTCAGACCAGACAAACTAGCAACCAAACTTTACCACACAGTTGTGCGACGTCCCCTTGGGAATGGAAAAAATAATTCCGGGATATCCTGGTATGGCCCTTCATAAATTTCTTTTAGAACAATGCTTTACGGCCCATAAATTAAGTTGACCACTAAAGTGCAGAGATTACACGAGTAAGAAAATTGGCTTGGCGAATGGCGATGCATAAACATGTTGAATTATTTCATGCTGGCAGGTCGATCATGAGATCCATGAGAGCACTTGCATGTTCAATCAAATATGTAGACATAGAAAGTGTGGAAGATTGTCGAGACCGAGAAACAGCATAGCCCATCACGAAGTGGATGCGATTTTCTCTCTCTTTCGCGGTCTTTGTGCTTAGGCCATGCATGTCATGCCACGTACTCGACCCGGATGCTCTGCAGCTGATGCAACGTGCCGCGCATCCGGCGGTCCAGGCAAAAACCGTGGGCCATGTGTACTTGCGCCTGGCAATCAAGCGGCTGGGCCTCTTCTTCCATGGGGGGTTGGGCGCCCATGCAATATGCGTGCGCACATGAAACCGGCAGTACGACCACTGGAATTCCAGCAACTGTGTGCTCTTTCCCCTGGCCGCGACCCTCCCTTTCCCGAGACCCTAGATTCCAGAACAATCATCGGTAATCACGACTGGATATATGATGAGCGCGAGGCGGCAGGATTTCCTCTCGGTTGGCCCCTAGCTAAGTCCAAGTCCCAGTCCCACTCCCACTCCCACCCCCCGCCCGCCTTTTCTCTGGACCAAGACGTGTACCATGAACTGCGTCGCGAAACAGGGCTTGAGGAAAATGTTTTAAATATGCTTGGGTGTTGGTTAGGATCAGAGATACGTTGTGCGCTGCTACGTGACAGAAGTAGTTAACAATCACCGGGCGAGTAATTAGTCAACACGCACGTACATGCATTGAGTGAGCGTTACACTTTCACATATTAGCATCTGAAGTAACCTGCTTAGCGAGGAGTAATAAACAATCAGGAAAAAAATCTCAAACCATTTTCATAGCCATTGTTTTCTCGAAAACTGCAAATAAAAAAATAAAATATCGATAACGGGACTACCGGAATAAAATCCCGTAAACATCGTGTCACAATGGAAACTACACCACAACCTGTTTAAATTATAATTTTACATCACATACAACTGTAAGGGAAGGTTTGAATCAGTGAGTAACTAATTTAAATACTTCATAACAATAGAAAACATGGCTTCATCCATAAATTGTTACTACCAGTTTTCATATTATAAAACGTTTTGGTTTTTTAAGTTAAACTTCTTTATGTTTAACCATATTCATAGAAAAATATAGTAATAGTTTTAACGCAAAATAAATTTACTATTAAAATATATGTATTGTTAGATTTAATGCAATAAATTTGGTATTATAAATATTGCTATATTTTCAAAATGGTTTATAATAGAGAGAGTATATGCTAATTTGTTTCGGAAATTCTAGATGAAAACAATACATCGCTCTAAAATAGTGGGAAAAAACCATTGCCATTTTATTTCAATTTTTAGCATTTCAAAAATCATGATAAAACAACTGATAGAAATACCATACCATTTTTATCCTATCGTGAACTATTTGATTATTTCATATTAACATCTTGATATATATTTGCGATGGTATTAATGATTCTTGTGCAATTTTCCCTCTAAAGATCATAACCCATTTTTTTTTAAAAAAAGAATACATCACACTCAAAGTGAGTAGAAAGCTAAGAAGAGATAAGAGAAGAGAGAAAAAAAAAAACAGGCTATAGATTTATGATAGCACAAGCTCCAAAACTTTATATTTGTATAAGAGGTGTGCCAAATATTAATGGTAAATATATAGATGAAATATTAGATTTACTGTAGATAACATGTCAATTTTTAAAACTTATAGATGAATAATATTTTTTTGACACTAGCTGACTAACATTTGCCTAATAGTTGGCTAATACTATTAAACTTGCTCTACGGAGTATATGGATGTGCTTCGGGTGAAGGACCTAAGCTATAGCGTGTCAATGACGCACGGAAGGCTCCCAAAAGGTCAAAATAAAATTACTGCTGAAGTGTACTTTTGCTACTTTGATAGAGTACTGGATTACCTCTGCAGCCACGAACAACAGCGGTGCCGGTGCCATCCATCCAGCATCACTTGCGAGACCGACGATGGATTGGTCGTGGTGGAGTAAATTCCCATCCACTCCGTCCCCACGTGGCGCGCCGGCAGCACACGATCGTGGCCGTCCGTCCGCACAGCGGTTTTCCCGAGAAAAGGCGGGCGGCGCCGAGACCGCGCGAGAGAGCGACCAATCGAAGCGCAGCGCAGGAATGCTTCCACCTGCTGCTGCTCCTCGAATCCGAGAGCGGGAGGTGAGAGACCGGAGGAAAAAGTACACGCGGTTCTTGGAATCCACTGGTATTTGATCCATCCATCCGGCTCTCCCAACGTCTCCATGGCTGGCTTTGGCCCCTGGTTTTTGCTGCTGACTTATATTAATATTGGCACTCCTCGCCTCCCTTCCTTCGTCTCTGCTCTTCCAGTCCTCCTTATCCAGTTTTCTCTACGCACCCTGTTTCTTGGTGCGGTTCGTCGTCGGTGAGGTAACAGGGCGCGACGGTGGGCTTGTTCTTGTTCTTCGCTAGCTGCGAGATTTCTTGGGGTTTCGGTTTGGTTCTTATCGTGGGAGGAATTTTGGTCGGAGAAAGCGACGTCTGTTCTTGGGAGGTTGGTTCTCCGGTGAGCTAGTGTTGTTTGAGCCACTGGGTGAGCTGTCGATGAAGGTGGCGGTGGATCAGGGGAGCAGCGGAGCGGTGGCGGCGAAGAGGCGGAGGGAGGCGAAGGGGAGGAGGAGGTCGGGCGGCGGAGGTGGAGGCGCCGTGGTGCGGCGCACGAGAAGGCGCGTGCTGCTGCGGACGCTGGAGCCGGCGCCCCTGCTCCAGCGGCTGTTCGTGGCGTGCTGCGACGTGTTCAGGGGCCCCGGCACCGTGCCTGAGCCCGACGACGTCGCCCTCATCCGCGGCATCCTCGGTACGCGCCGCCCCCGCCGCCGCATTGCATGCTTCGAGCTGCCTTTCCACTCGCTAACCTCGATCTCTGCAGACAAGATGGGTCCCGGAGAAGTGAACCTGAGCGCGGAGCAGAACTTCTTCAAGGCCACCGACGCCGCCGCGCTCCAGCGCCCTCTCACCATCACGCGGACCACCATCTACACGTGCACAAACTTCTCGGTACGAAGCTCAGCTCTCGTGATGAGCTGAAGCCGACGTGATGCAAATTGCAGATTTGGTTGGAGCTCAGATCAGACTGACTGAAATGAAATGACCTGTTGTTTGATGGGTTGAATTGCAGATAGTGATATTCTTCCTGCCCCCAACCGCGGTCATCCCACTCCACAACCACCCGGGGATGACGGTGTTCAGCAAGCTGCTCCTCGGCTCGCTGCACATCAAGTCCTACGACTGGGCCGAGCCCGCCGTCTTCGCCGCCGCCGCCGCCGGCTCGACTCCCGACGATCGCCGTAAGCTCTTCACCGCTCATCAACGTCCATCCAATTCGCATTATTCGTCGGGCACTGACCAGGAGATGTATGGCTGGTTCATATTCAGTGAGGCTGGCGGAGGTGGTGCGCGACGGAGGGTTCAGCGCGCCGAGCGACACGCTGGTGCTGTACCCGGCGGCCGGCGGCAACATGCACCGGTTCACCGCCGCGACGCCGTGCGCGCTCCTCGACGTCCTCGGCCCGCCCTACTCCGAGGACCGGGACTGCACCTACTACCAGGACTTCCCCTACTCCCAGTGCCAATGCCCAAGTGAGTAGCTGCATGCCTCGTCCTCATCCTCTACCGCACATCGGAATGCACAAAGCTGAACGTGTCAGTCTGCATTGTACTACTTGTCGCAGGTGACGTCGCTGAGCTGCATCACCATGGCGGCGACGAGCAGATCAGCAGGAGCCGGCGGCTGGGCTGGCTGAAGGAGACGGCCATACCCAAAGATCTGGAGATGTACGAGATGCCGTACAGAGGGCCGCCCATCCTGTAGAGCGTATTGCTACTACACAGGATTACAATCACAGAGGTATTAATTAGTTGCAGCAGTGCAAGCTCGCCTCGTCAAGTCTTAATCTCGATCATGCACGGAGTTTCTGTAGCGAAAACACTAGTTGTCTCGATCTCTTGATTTGGATCCCTCTTTTCAGGTTACGCAAACGCGTTGTGAAAGTACAAATTGACAGCTAGGCGTGTGTGTGCAGAATGTCTCGATCCATATTCCATCGTGTGCTTCTCTCCTTATTTTTTGATGGCTAATAGAAGATCAGTGATGGTTGATAGAATATGATAGGTTAACCAGGATTTAATTAACCGGCCACTAGTTACGACTGGATGAAACGGGATTTTTGCTGCTAAGATCGAATCACAGTGGTTTGTCGTAAGTTAGGTCAGGTAGGTGTGTATGAGTTGGTGCGATTTTGTCCCCTTGTGAATCTTGCTCGCAGTTTTTACATACCCCTTGTTTGGAACCAAAATTTTCGAATTGGTCCGCATTTGGGCCCACCTGCCCGGCCATGCTGAACCATTCAAGAAACAATCTTGTTCTTCCTATCCTATGATGAATACTTCTGGCGAATTGTCCGTGAAACATGTAGTTCTACGTACGTACCCCGCAAGCTCATTTTTATATGTATAAAAAGGACATGTAGTGTGGCTGCTTAGCTAGTCCGTGCAATTAAGAAAACCCGGGTGTGATCGAGTCGTTGGTTGATAACAAAATCGCTGTGCGCAAATTAGCAAGCGGTGAACCGTCACCGGTCACGTGGTAAGTACCGCCCTAATACGTCGAGACCAGCACAGTAGCACACCGTTTTGGCCGGTCCCGGCTCGTGAATTTTGCGGATGAATCTAGCCACGAAAACAGCATGCGGGGGAGCAGGGGAGGACCCCACGAGCGGTTAGAATTCCATGGACCAACGTAGTAGAGCAGTGCCGCTCCTCGGTTGCTTGTCTGGATCACGTAGACACGTAGGCATGGGCATGGAGCAGTGTGCATGGCTGGCTTGTTTTGTTTTTTAATTTCTAACGTTCGTTACATACAAAATCCATCACCAAGGCCACTATATGTACCGAATATGCATTGTGATTCATCTTCTCCTCTACTCCAAAGACCACATCTTCTCCATTAAAAGTTATACGGACGAGCGATGACACTAAGAAGCATGAGGATAGAGGAGGGTGGTGGCCCGTGTTAGAGATGGTAGCGAGGGAACGAAACATTATATGTTTAAAGACGCTAAAATGAGAAAGACGATGAGATAGAGAAACCCCACTTAAGAAGAAGAGAGGTGAAAAGAGAAAGAGAAACAGGAGGTCTAGCGGGTCTCGCTGGCACCAGTGAGCGCAGTAACATGGTGAAGATGGTGCCAAGAGATCAGATGGAGAAATTGATAGACTAGTGGGTTTTGGGTTTAGACTAGAGTAGAGGGGTAAAAAGAAAGAGGATGAGAGGTTAGGGTTGGAGCGTACATCACGAAATCTCAACACAATTCAACTGTGCCAAAATTCATAAGATTTTTAGAAATATTTTCTGTCAAATGCTAAATAGGCGGTCTTTTTTTTCTTCCCTTTTTCTCACTGGAATTGGCAGGTCCGTAGATCCGGAATTGGTAAAACCACGCGCGGGCAGGCCATTCGACCCCTTGCCTACCCAACTCTGGATTGCAATCATTCCCGGTCCACACATATTAAAATGTTAGCCCGGCTAGTCCTATCTATCTTACCTACGACAGTATGTCATACATATGCTAAAAAAGTGAGATACAAATGGTAAAAAGGGACTACAGCATATATGCCGTTTAGCTGATAGAATCATCAAACTATATTTGGGTGAGTTGAATTGACTGAAAGAGCTACATTTTCATCAAACTATATTTAGGTGAGTTGAATTGACTACCGAGTGTAGCTGAAAGAGCTACATTTCTGTCTACTCAGGTTGACACGTACTACTACGCTGCAAGCTTGAAATAAGCTTATCTGACGCCAAACAACAAAGTGCTAGTAGAATTCAGGTATACTTGTTTGTCGCTCAACTTGCACATATAATTCAGGTATACTTGCTAGTAGAATGAAACAAATGTATTTTTGTGCTCAAACTATATTAGTTATATAAGAGGGAAAAGGAAAGGAAAACCATTGAGCGTTTGTTTGTACAAAATGAACTAGAAGCCGCAGACAGTAACAATCTAGAAGTATTTCCGTACATGTACAATGTATATATGCAGACCATAGGGTACAATTGCATCAGAATTGTAGTGATAGAATACTATGGTGCATAAAAAAAAGAATTTGATCCGCTTAGACATAGTAGCATACTGGCTTGCCGGAAACCTGCGTTCAACCAGAAAAGCAACTACAGTATTATGGTCCCTTTGCATAGGAATGTCAGAAAAAGCTCTTGTGGGACTAGTTACCAATCAGAGTAGATCGTACACAAAAGGGACCAGCGGCAGCCAATCTCTAGACATTCAGTTGTTGATAAATCCTCATGAGCTTGTCTCAACTCCCAAACACAAATGTATTTCCAACGCTACAGCACTAATGCGTCCACCGCCAAAACACAAACATCACCACAACTGTGATTATCATACCAGAATATGCAATCCACTTGTCCACACGATGCCGCCTCTCAATAAGCTTCAAAACAGAATTTGATAGACCAACAGTATTCAGAATGTCCAATGCTTTCCTTTGAGCACTCTGCAGTGCAGGGAAAATACTATTATTAACAAGCAGAAATAATTAGAGCACCAAAAGCTAAGAAGATTAATCATGCCAGTTAAAATTTGAAGTTTGCATTACCTTTAGACGATCCCTCTGGTCAGCATATTTGTGAAGGATAGCTACTCCTGTTTCATATGCTTCATCAAGCATACGAGAGGAGCTACGAGCCGATTGCATTGCCTGGGCTTCATCGTCAAATATTCGAAGGATGTGTGAAGACTCCCCATTCTGCAACGGCAATTTCCAACTCTTTAATCAAACAATGAAATATCATGCAAAAAAAGAAACTTCTAGTGTTGTTTGAAGGAATTCTTACAGCTCTCTCAAATAACTCTGCCCTTTCTTTTGCTTCTAGAACCCTCTTCTTTTGCCGCAAAGAGTGCCTGTCAAGGGTTTCCTTTAGCGAATCAACCTCTTCAGACAGCTGCTCCACTTTTCTGTCAGGATAACATAAAAGCACAAAAAAATGTCATAAATTGGAAATAATAAGCTTAAAGAATTGCTGTTTGGCAATAGTATTAACAGTTGCACAATCCCCAGGATTTCTATATGCAACAAGAAAAACAGCAACCATATAATGCATGTGGTTGCACATTTTACGATACCCAGAGCATCAAATGTCAGAGTCCACATCAGACATCTTGAAAGCATGACACAACAAACTTAATTATTTAAGCATAGCATATAAAAAGTCAGAAGCCAAAACGAGAAACATATAAAAAGGAACCTCTGATTCCTTGACAAGTCTCAGATTGAGTTTGGAAAATATAACATGGTAGCCCTCCTGATGATAACAATGTTTATTAAGTTCCCAATTAGTGTGTCAGCATGAACAAATAAAGGCAACCCTGCTATGGACTAGCCATCTAGAATTGTTTTACAGGCTTTAGAATATCAATGTTATAAAAATTCTATTCCTACAGAATAGATAAATTAAATGCTACAGATCTTCACAAAACAAAGAAATATGAACCAACAGGACAAGCTAGTTGAACAATCGAAAAAAAGAAAGGACAGAACAATATCCTCTACACCAACCAAAGAACAAAGTGTAATTGTACATCCAACAAGCCTCACTTAGGAGCCCATATTCCAGCAGGGATCCTGGCTTAGACCCCACCAGTTCTGTTCATTTGGTCAGGGGTTATAGCCTAATCCCCTCTTGCACAGTTCATTTGGGCAGGAGTTTGTGCAATCCTGGGATTATCTAATCCCCAGCCAGCTCAGTTCGTCTGGGCTGGAGTTGGGCCAGGACCCCGGTCGGGACATGGGCTGCCAAACAAGCCTGGGTGATGGTTAGAGCCAGAGATTCCATATTTACCACAAACATAGAAAAGGAGCTTCTGAACTAATCTGAGGTGATAACACAAGGGATTAACACAAAAAACAGATCCTTGAACCTTGATACTACAGCGAACTCGTAACATGACTGCTATCTTAAAGATTTGAAAGAACCGATGAGCACAAGTGCACAACGAAGAACATAATCCAATGATCAAGTATGGGCCAAGAACTACAAGAAGATCCTACATTGGTGAAGCAAAGATTGCTCTCATATAATTCAAGTTCAAGACTTCAAAGTCAAGTACTCAAGTGGCACTATCTGGTAAAAATCAAGATTCAAGGATGCAAAATTATAGCATTTCAGTTGCACTAGGAAGTTAAAAAGACAAGAAAGAAAGCTAATGAGTTAGAAGCATATAATCAAAATGAAGACTACAAATTTCTACATACTAAGTTGTCCATGTCAATTCTTGTAAACTTAAGCTTAATTCCCTAATACAGAACATGAGATTCAAACAATCAAAGTATTCATGTTTGCTGGCCATGGTTGCATCACTATAGTGGCAAGCTGCTCAGAAGATGTAAGGCATCGCTCCGCCTTGCCTCACAGGAGAAAAGAATGGTGAAAGGGCCAAGAAAAGGGGGGACTGAAGGCAGTAGGATGTCAATTTAAGGTTGCCATCACATCTTCCTCACTGCAGCCAGCTTGCCATCAGACCCCATGCCCCTGCCATCAGATCGAGATCCAGATCCCAGCTGCTGCAGCTTGCGCAGCTCACCAGAGGGGGAGGTGGACAGCTAGGTAGAAGGATCAAACTCTAATGGTGGTGGCAGCAGGCAGAGATAGTCAACTCTGGCGGAGGTGGCTGGTGGCTGGATATGTGGATCTCAGCAATTGCATAGTGCTCTGCGTGGCTGTGCCTCTGTTCCTTACCTGGCGGCAGCGAACAATGCCTCTTAGTCTTAGGGCAGAAGAAGAGATGTGGGCAATGGGATATGAAGCTGGTGTGGACTTTTGTGGGCAGGCAGCATAGTCTATTGGGCTTCTTATGAACTTTCTTACGAATCTCTTTGCAATTTTCTCCTTCAATCAAGCCTTAGTCACCTCATACAGTGTCGCCTCACCTTACATCTTGTGCGCTATGGCGCTGAGGCGGGTGCCTTAGATCGCCTTAGCGCCTTAACAACACAGTTACTGGCTATTGATGATGTAATCACTAAACAGTGTAATATTACACAATGTATATAATGTCTGTATTGCATAGTTGCCTCTAGCAGCATTAGCATTAAGTACAGCTCAAGTACAACACTACCATGCAACTATCCTTGTCAACTTAATCTTTTTTAGGTGGTTCGTTTACATAAGTAGTGCACTAGTGGCTGTTGTGGCACTGGGGGACATTAAATCCTTAACCAGTTTCAAATGCCTCTTTTATATGAAAATAAAGTTACTGATGCAAGATTATTAGTTAGCATGTGCTTGTTAGGTGGTAGGTTCAATCAAAGTACTCTATTAATGCTTATTCTTGCCCTTTTTGCCTCTATCAATCATCAAGATGCATATGGTCCAATTTGGAAAAGACTATTTTGTAGCAAGATTTTTTGCGGATATTCTCATGCATTTGAATCTCCTGCAAGCAACAGAGAGAATTGGAGAAATCACCCAACGACAGCAGCTTTAGTCAAGCCATTAATCTCACCAGTCAATTCCTTACTAAGCATATGATTACTCAAACAAGCCAAAGGACGATATATATGGAAAACAACTGATAATTGAAATCTAGACAAATAACTATCATTCGAGACAACCCCTAAAACCAGATAAACCATGAATAGGTCTAATGGGCTAATCGCGCTATCAAAATGTTTCCCCCGTGCACATTGAACAACTTAAGTTCCATCTCAGAAGAGTGTAACTAAAAACTACCATGTAACACTTTAGCCGGCACATACCAACAGTTTCAAAAAAGTTTGCACAAAAGCACGACAGCAAGCTAAACTGCATAAGTTCGAACAAACAAGCAGCACAATATATAATACAAATTAAACTTCTGAGCTCGTCATAATCATTAGTCATTAAAGTTAGTAATAAAACAACAGAGTAGCAAATGTGTCATCGTCTTTACCCGCAAAATTGCCTGCGGAATAGAACAACCACAATTCACAATAAACCATACGAAAATATTGTGATCTGCCCCAGCGCCAAACAAACAGCCCAACCACTGAAAGATCCATCTGACCTCAACGTCAAATCACCCCTCTATGCCGAAAAAGAGTTAGGGATTTAATGGTGCCCTTACCTCTTCCAGAGATCGCGCTGGCCCTTGGCGGGGATGGATCGCCAGAGCCGGTCCATCTGCGCGCATAGGCCCTGGATCTGGGCCACCTCCCGTCGCACCTCCTCGGCGGCGGCCGAATCCCCCGCGCCGCCGCCGCCCCCGACGAGCGGCGCCGAGGAGTAGGACGACGAGGTGGGCGCCGACGCGAAGCGCTCGACGCGGGCCACGCCGTCCCGAGCCGATAGCAGCAGCCGCCGCGCGCTCTGGTACATCTCGGACAGCGTCGCGCCGCCGCCTCCGCCGGAGAAATCCATCGCCGCGGCGGTGGGCCTCGTCGCGAACTCGGGATCGAGTCGAGGAAGGGAGGATTAATTTCTTCTGCTATTTTTTGTATTTTTTGATCGATTTGGGGGGAACGTGATGCGGGGGGAAGCATCGAAGTAGAGGGTGGATGCGGAAGGTGGGGCCTTGGGTAACCTCTTGACGTGGATGTGACACGTGTCGGAACATGGTTGGTCGAGGGTTCGACTGGACTCAATGGCGTGTGGGCCCCACGTAACAAGCTGCCTTCCACTCGAAGGCTCCTGGCCGTCGAGTTGCCTTCCGCCTCTGAAGGCGTGTTTTAGTTCTAAAGGCGTATTCCATACAGATTAGTACTAGATGAAGATTTGTTGACAGTAGTAAGGTATTTCTCTGAAATTCCTCCCCAAATAAAGCGATCAGGGGGGAAACAGTATGCTGCTGCTCTCCTCATCATCCTCACTCTGCTGCACTCCCCTCACTTTTTTCACCACTAATTCGTAAAATCCTATTGCTCCTCAAGGGTGCTCTTCCTCCATACCGTCATTTCACCATGAGGTACCGTCACTTCCTCCCTCCTTTGCCATGTCCTGGGGCTTTGAACTTGTCTCAGGTTTTTCTTGTAAGTCTTTGCTCGATGAAATGTGATTTTTTTTGTTGCTAAAGTGAAACCTGCGATGTTGTCGTGGCTTCCTTGGATCTGAATCCAAATAGGTGTTTTTGAATTTGTGGGTTGATCTTATTCTTAGCACTATGAATGTGTTAACACTGAAATTTGGTAAGACTCGCAAACAGGATCAGAGAGTCGATTGGCTTATAGAAAGAGGCCGATTGATATAGGAAAAGAGATGATCGGATAGATGAGGATAGATTTGGTTCAGTTAAAGATGAAAATTTATCTAGATGAGATCGGATCTAAGGAGTAGCCATGGAAACCACGACAGGATAATTATATATTTATAGAATATATATTATAAGTTAATCAAGTTTAATTAGTTTTATTAACTTTTCAGAGAAAGTTTTCTTTTCTGATTAGAAAAGAACATCCAGAGATTATTTGTAACTATATTAGACTCTTGTAACCACACGATATAAATAAAAATCCATAGAACATTGTAAAATGTCCATCACAGATCAATTCAATCTCGGTGCATTGCCACCCTAATTTATCTAGCTTTTTACTGACGGGTTATCACTCTCGACACAGGGCTACATTAGTTAAGTCCAATCTACGACGAAGAGGTAAGTCCTGCCACTATCCTGAAGTATCTGCTCTATCTAAGGCTGCATCGGTTAGTTTCGATCTCTTAATCCGATCAAATATATCACATCACGTTTGCGTGGGTTCTATTGGCTTATTATGTTTTTTTGCCATCATCGGTCTCATGCTGCATCAGTTAAGTCCGACCTATGAGACTACTGATAGTAGATTGAGTCGTAAGCCGATAGGTCTTTATGCTAATGTTTTATCGGAGTGGCAAGCCGATGAGTTATCCATACACTAAACCTTATGTCTAGTATATCAACTTCTCAGCCAATATACATATATCTTACCTAGTGATTATCCACTAGCAATCGATCTGGTTCTATTAGATGTGTCATTGAGACTTAGCGAATTTCATTTTTCCTATAGACTCAGCTAGCCGATAAGTTTACTTATATGCCTGCATCAGACCGCAGCCGATGGGTTCACCCGGTCCCTCCATCGTTATGTCCAATTTAGCTCCCGTTGATACGGTGTCGTTAACCTCAGCCTTATACTGTCTCGGTTCGGTCCGATCTATCAAGGCTAGCTCTAATGGTAACATCATCGGTGGTCGCTGGGTCTCGTACCTTTAAGAAATTGGGTCTCGCTCCTTACTATTCATCATGTACTTTGTTTGGACTATTATCGGCTTTATAGCCGATAAGTACTTTACATTATTCCTCGCGTATTCGCCTATGTCATTATCGGCTTTCTAGCCAATGTATGAACGCTATAGTTGTTATCGGCAACCAACCAATAGTAGAGGTGCATCAAACTTAGCGATGGCTATCCTAATTCTATCGGCAACCAGCCGATAGTAGGAGTCTTAGCTCTATGATCTAACTATATTTGTCTTCATTATCAATTAGAAGTCAAATTAATTGACACGTCCGCAACTATAGCTACTTGACAAACACACCTCAAAGCTGAAGGACCTACGCTAGAGCTAAGTAGACCTTCTAGTCCTTCAGCTTGTTCGGGTGTGATTCCATCGGACCTTTATCGATGAACACGGATGACCGATTTGGCTTGAACATATCCTTTGGCACGGCCGGTAGAACCATCGAGAGTTCACCCCAATGAGCCGACAGAACTACGTTAGAGCTAAGCAGATCTCCTAGGCTTCGGTGTGTTTGCGAGCCATCACATCAAACCTCCATTGGCTCACGCTTGCGCTCCCTCTCAGCGTGCCTCTTTGCCTGGTCCGATCTTTCCCACTCTCACGTCAACAAAATGATAGGGCATGTTAGTTTTACCATGGATTGAGTGGTACGTGTAGTTCGATTGGATGTTGAATTGGTAATATGATCAGGTGGGTTATGTACTGCCTTAATTGTTCTTGTTTGAGGCAATGTATCTAACAAGAATGTGGAAAATTAGCTCTTGTTGTCTTAAGAATAGAAAGGTTTGCAGGGTCAGTACAAATGTGGATATGTGTTTTCCTATATATACTCAATTAGCGGTTTCTTGTACTATTTATAATGTTTAGTTGCTAAAATACCAAAGCATGACAACCACTTTCATTGATGATTATTAATACTGTTGTCCTGTAATCTAGTAAAGTAATGTCTATTGTTACATTGGAATGGTTGCTAACGTTAGTGAGATCCATTGGCATTTGACAAACAAGATGTACATAGTATGCTAATAGGGCATGCATTTGGCGATTAACTAGTACCATACTACCATTAGCATGCATTTGCTTACCACATTGTATTTGACTAGCAGCCTTTACTGTTTCTTCTCCTTTGTGGTAGGTTGATAGCTTGGAAAAAGGTTTGGAGTTTGGAGTTTGGACTTGCTAGGATACATGTGCTGCAACACATATGCTTGATGTCATAAATTGACTATGGCAATGTTTGATTTTTAGTTCTTTGTGAGAGCTGTGTTTTTGTCCTCTTTAGAATCTAATTGATTTTATTGGTAGAGCCATTCCATTCCCTCTTTTCCCCTTATTCTATGCAATCTTATCAACATCCAGTTACTTATATTTAGTAATTTTGATTGGATTGGCCATTAAGAGTAATGGATTGATATATAGAGGGAATAAGATAGAATTGTTACTGACATACCTTTTCTGGCCTTGTTTTCATTTTCCTACTGTATACCTATAATTGACAAACTTTGGATTGATTTATGTGTTATGGCACAATATGATGCATTTTCAATGGCATGTAGTCGTCAACCTGAGGTGTTGTGGGCTCAACGCTTTGAGAAGATTTACTTGACTATTCCACTGCTAGATGCTAAAAATATTGTACTGAAGACTAAACCTTAGGACCATTTTAGCTTCTCAGCTGTTGCTAACAGGGAATCTTTTAGCTTCACTTTGGATCTATTTGATTCTGTACTACCAGAGGTAAGTATTTGTGGATTTCAGTTCTGGATTGCATTCTAGGTATGTCCTAACTTTGTTTGCTTTCCACTTTTGGATTGATCTTGCATGGATGATCTTAAAATGCTAATGAAATTATCATATATGTAATATTTAAGGTGTTGGTTGTTGTTTGATCTTTAATAGAGCACATTTCATTTGTTTGAAAGTTGGAATCCACACATAGTTGAATTTGGCCAATATACTAATTTGAAGGCATTCACTAGCACTAATGCATGTTGTAAACTATAGGATGTACTATGTAGTATCAACAAATTAAAGAAACTGAGCAAACAAATAAATAAAGTGGATCTCATTTATCCGGAGCTGTTGGCCGACGATGATAACTTCCCAGCCAATCTTGATGACACATATTATCAATCTCATTTTGAATTTTTGGCTAACTTTATTTTTTTTGTTTGTATATAGGGAAGTAAAACAAAGTCAAAGATGGGCTTGCAAAATATAATCTGTTCAATCTAGAAAGAAAAGAAAGGTTGGTGGAAGTGTTTGCTGAAGTAAAAGCATCCATATATCAAAGTTGACTATAACAAATGGTGTGACGAGGATGAAGAGTCTAATATGTGCTAATGATATGCATACACAACTGCAAGCATTTTTATTCAACAAATATATGAAGTTTATCAGGAATAGTGAATTGTAAAAGGAAAGTCAAGAGATGCAATTCAGTAGCTTATATTGATATGTAAGATGGCTTTGGCTTTAGTTTCTTCCCATCCAAATGCAACTGCATTCCGAATTGGTTGAATAGTATATTGATTTTAAACTATGTATATCTTTTTGGTTGCACAAATTTATCTATATGTTTCTAAAAAGGCTCTTTCATTTATCAAGACTATTTTATTTGTATTCACATAAATGTAGAGTTCATCATATTGCATGTGAGGGTCAAGTGCATAATATTTCCAATTTCGCAGGTTGTGATGTATTATGTGACAATCATTTTTGTGAGAAGTTAAAAATTTTGTCCATGTTTTCCTTTTTTTAGTTATTGTATTGTTAAATATGCTAGGTAAATACTCTATCATCTTGTCATGAAGCCTTCTGTTGCAATATATTGCTCTACTTTTATTTTAGTCTCTAATACTTGTTCAATGGAAATTTTAGATTTACTCACTTTATCTATATTTTGGATCAAAATGGTCCATTGTAAACCTATCTAAGTCACATCTAACATAATATTTCTTATAGATGCACCAGCGGATTCGGATGATGAGTTTAATAAGGTACGATCTATTAGTACCAAGCTTCTCTATCCCCCTCTTTTTCCAGAGTTCAGATTTAATGCCTTCATTTAGTGGTACTCATTGCTATCTTCACACTGTTGTAGGAAAATGATAGACGAAAGTGATGATGATAGAATGCGTTGTGAGTGCTAATCTTCCTTGTATAGCTCTAGTCTTTTTTGTGTGTGCGCGTGTCTGTTGGGGGGGGGGTTCCTTCTTATCTGAATTAGACCTGATGCTTGTTTTTCTTTTTATCTGAATTAGACCTGATGTGTTACTAAACATGTTCAAGACTTTCACTTTACTATACTAAATTACGTGCTTTTCTTCTCATGAAAATGTTAAATTTATTTGAATAGCTATGGCATCCTAATCAGTTTTCCCCTTCATTTATTTTGTTATTTTCAACTTATGCATGGTTTGGTGCCTAAGTTGACACGAACTAAGCAATTGTTGACCATTAGTATCCACAAACTTTCTTCAAGATTTTATCTGATCATATTTGCATAATCTGAGCAATTATAAAAGCAGCACATACATGGAGGTTTTGGGTATAGTATAAGAAATCAGAAGAGAGAGAAGATCTTGGACTTTACTATAGCTTTTAACCCGTAGTTAGCCAATACTTTTTTTAAGGAAAAGACAACCCCATTTAGTGACCTTAGTAGTGAACAATCCTCTAGCTAGATTGACTTTCTTCTCACAAGAAGAGAAGACAAACGCGTATGTTTGGATTGTAAGGTAATATTAGAAGAGTATGTTGTTTCTCAACATAATCTTTTGGTATTTGACTTTCAATTTCAAGTGTGTGCCCATAGGAATAAGCGAGCCAAGATTACAATGACAAAGTGATAGAAAGTAAAAAGAGTAACGTCAGTTGTCTTCAAGAAAAGTGTTATCAAAGAGGGCTCTTGGAATGAAGAAGACGACATAAACAACATATGTGAAATGATGGTAGCCTGCATTTGGAAGATAGCTTCAAAGGTATTTGGAGTGACCAAATAGAGTAAATGTGACCCTATTAAGAAGAAGAACTAACTACTATAGGTTTTTGTATCATGATAGAAGTGCGGATAAAAAAGTACAAGTTAGCAAAAAAAGTTCTCAAAACGAGTTGTGACTAAGGCAAAGGGACATACTTATGAGAATCTTTACCATTTATTGAGTATGAAGGAATGAGAGAATGACATCTATAGGATGACTAGGGTTTGTAATAGGAAGATAAGAAACTTCAACCAAGTTAAAGTGCATTAACTATGAGAGAGAGCAACTATTAGTGAAGAATGATGATATCAAATATAAATGATAAGAGTATTTTGATAATTTATTTAATGATAATAATGATAATACAAACTTTCAGTTGAATAAATCTTTTGATGACACAAACATGTGCTTTGTGTGGAGATCAAAAAATCTAAGGTTAGAGTGCATTAAAAGGGATGAAGGAGGTAAGCCGATGTGCCCTGATAGTATCCCAATCAAAGTGTGAAAATGTCTCAGAGGTTTAATTATAATATGGTTGACCTAGTTGTTCAACTATATTTTTGATTGAATAAGATGCCCGAAGAGTGGAAAAGAAGTATATTGGTATCGGTTTATAAAAATAAATGAGATATTTAAAATTATACTAATTACTTGAGAATGAATTTGATGAGCCATATTATGAAGCTATGAAAGAGAGTTATCGATCATCGTTTAAAATGAATAACGTAGATCTCCATAAACCAATTTGGTTTCATGCCGAAAAGTCAACCATAGAAATAATTTTCTTAATAATACAAGTTATGAAGCACTATAGAGAACATAAGAATGAGTTACATATATTTTTCATTGACTTGAAAAAGGCTAATGACCAAATACCAAAAGATGTTATGTGGATGGTTTTGGACAAGTATAAGTTGCAACAAAGTTCGTTGCCTTATATGTACAATAATATTGTGACTAGAGTTCGAACATGTGATGAGAACATAGATGATTTTTCGATTAAAATAGGACTGCATCAAGAGTTGGCTTTAAGCACTTATCTTTTTAATGTAGTCATGGATGATATCACACGAGATATAAAGGAAATATTTCTATGTTTTACTGACGATGTAGTGCTAGTCGATGAAAGTCAAGAGAGACTAAATAGGAATATGAAGTTGTGGCAGTAGACTTTAGAGTCAAAAGTTTTTAGGCTCAGCAGAACTAAAACTAAATATATTATATGTGACTTCGGTATTACTGCACATGAGACGAGAAATGTTAGTTTGAAGGGTCATTTAGCGCTAAAAAACATACATTTTGTTATTTGAGATCAATATTACATAGAGATAAAGATATTAATGAAGATGTTAGTTATAGAATCGAAGCGGAGTGGGTAAAATGATAAAAAGCTAAAATATAAGTTTTATAGAATAATAATTATACTTGCGATATTGTATGGTGTAGAATGTTAGCTTATAAAAAGATGATAATCCATTAATTAAGTGTTGTGGTGATGTACATGTTGCATTGGATTTGTAAGAATACAAGAATACATTGAGTCTAAAATGATAGATATATGTAATAGGTTAGAAATAACATCAATTAAATAAAAATTTATATAACATCGGTTGAAATGGTTATGGTATATATAGTAAAATTCTAAGTTGTGACTATAATGTAACAATAACGTAGGAGAAATACCAAAATTAATTTAGAAAGAGACAAAAAAATTTGAAATGTTGAAATGCATGAAAAACATATATTTTTATCTTTTAGTTCTATGATGATGATATTTGCATAAACTAAACTAAGCAACGGTTGTACCATTTCACCGTCTGCCTAGTCTTTTCTTTATTTTAAGTTGCCACCTGTCTATCTGTCTCCTACTTCAGATCTTTCAGTGTGCAGATCTTCCTGACCAGCTTCGATGAAGGCAGTAGACTTTCAGTAGCAAGTGACTGTTGACGTGACAGAAGTAGAATTGTCATTGACGTAGTTGTAGTTTCGCTAAACATCTGCTAGCATCAGACTATCAGCATGATCCTGGATCCTGATTTGCTAGCAATGCCCTTTTTATCAAACTGATTACTCCTTGGTGACCACTGATCCAGAGTTCTTAATGTAGTGACAAGGTATGTGCTGTTTGTTACCGCTAGTGAATTAGATCACCTAAGGGTAGTACTACAAATTGATAACGCAGCAGCTAGGATGTAGTTTTGGTACTACAGATTCTGAGCACTTTCTCTCAGTTTCCCCTATCTCAATTTTTTTTTGTTGGGATCTAGTTTCTCTTATGATGGTATTAAATATTGGCAGCAATCGAGCCATATGAAAAAGCTAACTGTTGTCTCTTCGACAATTCATGGTCGATTCAGTCATGACGTTGACATAGCACTGCTATCTTATTATGGTCAATCTGATGTGACTCATTTTCTTCAATAAACTTTAAGATTTAAAGATTAATCAGTTTTAGGTGATAGGAGTGTAACAGAGACTACGTGCCATCATAATCCAAAATGCTGGTACTGCTAGCGTATTACTTTCATCTTGATTATGACATATACGCACAAGATTTGTCCAGGTACTTTTATGGATCTGAAAAAAAAAACCGATTGGGTGAAATCGTGCTAGACGGCGATGAATGGGTGCGCGACACAGTGCATGTGCGGCTAACATGCCAATAGGATGTAGGACTGGGATGATATCGTTCGTGCATTGCATGTCGACATTGCACCAGATTCCATGGTTCGATTATATTGTCGAAATGTCAAAGGCACGGAAGACGACGGGGAGCAACTGGGGATCACCTTACTTTGAATGGTAGCCACGTCTCGATATTCTGCTGCTTATTGGTGCTTGGCGAGGAATTGTCTCAATAAGAACGAAGCCAATCACACCGAGCCATTTTGCGATGAACTTGGAAATCGAACTGAAGAAAAAAAAATCCCTTCCTTGTATCCCATTGAAAATGATGGGGGTAGCAGAGCATTTACATCTGAGAAAGCTTGGGGCTACTAGCAGTGAAAGTCCAAGGCGCACTTGCCTCCACGATGGCTTGTCCTCAACCGCTCGGAAAGTGATCGATCCAATTGACAATTGTTCAACGCTGGGGGAGAGAGGGAGATGGGATCATTGGTTGGATTGCAAATTTGCATATGGTTACGCATACTAGGACGCGGGCCATGCCAGTTGGTTCGTGGTTCGTGCAGCCGTCCGTCGGGCCGCACACGTGGCCGGCACGGCACGCCTCCCCGCGTCCATGCGGACCAACCGTCGAAGCCTACGCGGCGCGCCTCGCCGGCCCATGCGTCTGCCGACGTCGCCGTATTCTCTACACCTCGCGTGCTCGCACCGACGCCGTACAAGCGGAAACCAACCAGAAAACGATGGCGCAATGGAGGAAAAAACGAAAATAGTTGTTGTATTTGATCTCGTATGCGGTATGCGTACTGCGCTCGTGCATTTCTCTTCTGTAGCAAGACGGTTGGCGCGTTACACGAGGTGCACGAAGCCATGCATCGCCCTGCTCAACCCGTCTCCCTTTTTAGCCTGATCTTTTCCTCCTTATCCGATGGGCCTTCCGTTTCTCCAGACAAGCCCCACGCCGTCGGCCACGGACCACATGGCACCCAGCCCTCTATAAATACCGGCGACGACGAGACCAAAGCAAGATCACCACAGCTAGCAATCATATCAACTCCATTACCAATCCATTCCAATTCCTTTGAGATCGTAGAGAAGAAAGCAAGGAGAGACACCAACCATGTCGGGCATCATCCACAAGATCGAGGAGAAGCTCCACATGGGCGGCGGCGGCGAGCACAAGGAGGACGACCACCAGAAGGCGGAGGAGGAGCATAAGAAGGCTGAGGAGCACAAGAAGAAGGAAGGGGAGCACAAGGAGAGTATGGTGGAGAAGATCAAGGACAAGATCACAGGCGGCGACGGCGGCGAGCATAAGGAGAAGAAAGACAAGAAGAAGAAGGAGAAGAAGCACGGCGAGGGCCACCACGACGACCACAGCAGCAGCAGCAGCGACAGCGACTGAGCCCTCCCGGCTGCCGCTCTCCGGCGCCGTGCGCTCGTACATGCATGCATGCAGGTGTGCAAGAAAAAGATTCTTTTTTCATGTTCTTTTCTGTTTGTTGCTTTGCTTAGTTGATTTCTGGTTAGGATCTGAAAATCTTGGCGTGTGACATGATGATATTTTTCTTGTGATAAATTTTTGCAGGTGATGCAGATGATTGGAGGAGTACGTAGCAGGGTTGATTAGTTGTATCTGTGGAATATGTGATGCAGTGATCTGTGTCGTGCATGCCTGTGTGCTTGATTGGAAAAAGAAAAGGCATGGTTTGCCTTGTGGTGTACTGCTAATAATGGCTTCACGGTGCCTTGTAATAAGAACGTTGATTACGATGAAATTGATGTGTATTGTTGGCCACCATGGTGCTCCAGAGTATAATTATTTTCCGGTTTGTGTGCCTTAATTACGATCTACTATATATGAGTTGAGCACTTGGAAGAAAAGGGGGTCTGAGTGCAGAGATGGACTAGCACCTCTGTTTCCTTTTTCTTTGTCGTTTGCTTAGCTTTCCTTACGCTCAAAGTCGGTCCCATAATCCCATGCCTTTACCGTATGGGTTCATATCTGTTCTAGCGGAGAGGATTGATTATTCTCTCTCTAAAAAGAGTGAGAGAGAGAGAGGACGGATTGATGACCACTCCATAGTTTCAATAATTTCTAAGAGCATCTAGAAGTCTAATATAGACTTAAATTCTAAAATTTTAGATTTCTAAATGAAAAATTAGTGAACGAAAAATTTGACTCTAACAGTTTCTTAAAAAGAAAAATTGGAATCCAAGAAATTCTTCTCTCCCTCCAATACATATGGAGAAGAGATTTTCTTCCTAATCCGTCTAATCCATCATGTGGGAGGTGGAGATCCCGTTCTATGGAAAGACGACAAGTAATTTTTATTTCTATTTCTATTGATATTTTGGAGTAGACCTACTCTTTATTATCTGTTAAAAAGAGAAACATATCTCACACCTAAAAATCTAATTAAAAATTCTAAAAAGATAATTTTAGAGATGAATATTTGGGCAACTATTGGTCATGCTCTAAAGTTGATTGCTCACAACACTTATAATCTGATCCTATTACATGACAATAATAAGAGTGTTCGCTAAAAATGAAATTTACAGACACCTTATTCCTTCATATTCTATTGTACAATATTGTCCTCCTCGCATCCATCTACATCGTTCATATCACCTCCACTCTATGAGCCAGAGACTCGTTGCTAGATGTGGCAGGGCAATTGGTGAGCCTAATGCCCCCACCCTTCTCATTGGGCAAGATGTCATTATGACTGCCACCATCCCTACCTCCTTCCTTGGTAAGACATTGGCAAGACTACTAGCATCCCCTCTTTCTCATCTCCAAAAGGCATCAAGCGAACCCCTAGGTGTTCTCTTCTTCTTCTTTCTGTTGGATGGGATGTTGGCTTCCCTTCATCCTCCATATAGACGAGTTTGGCATCTCATCCCCTAAGAATGTTAAGTTCATCCTTCTTTTTTTATACATCTAGCTGTGTTTAGGTTTGAGTTGAAATTTTGCTAATTGGAAGAATGATTTGGAAATTAAGATTTGAGTGTTTAAATGAAAGTTTTAAATTTTGGATTGAAGGTTCTGTGACTCTTAGATGAAATATTCACATTTTGAATTGATTTTTTTGTAATTTTTAAATAAAAGTTTCTGGTTTTAAGTTGAAAGTTCCAAAATCTTGATTGAAATTTGATTAAAATGTTTCAATTCATGAGTTGAAAGTTTGAAGCTTCAATTGAATGATTTGAAGATTCAAGTTGAAAAGTTCCAAATCTGGACCGATCGTTTTAACTTCGTGAATTCAAAGTTTTTGCTTTTTTTTTTGTTTGCCGACCACCAACCCGATAGACCACACCCCCCGCGTGGTGCATCCGTGCGTGTAGCGCTCCCCTGTCTGAATTCGTTCACTAGAAACGCGCGCTCGCGAATTAGCAATATAGCGACTAAAAAAATAGATCATTGACGCAAATTGCCCATAGAAGGAAATGGCCCAACTAAAATGGGCCACACGTTCCTCACAATCGCGTTCTGGACATATGAAATGGGCCTTACTTTCATTGAAGTCCCGTTCGAGCCCGTATAGCATGGGCCTCACGTATCTCATCATAAACCCGTTCGATAAGCCCATATATTTTGGCCCGCAAGATCCTGGAAATCCCGTTCCGGCCCATATGAACGGGCCGCACGTTGGTCGGCCGTTGCGCCATTCCGGCCTAGTCCAGACTGTCCACGGCTCAGTTAAGCCAAGCCATCCCGCGCTGCGCTTCGTCGATTTCATCGGTTGCCGCAGCCGCCGCTTCGGCTGCTTCCCGTTCTCTTGTGGAGGCGGTGCGCGGCGGCGCTTCTCGACCAGGACGGTCGCCGCGCGGCTCTTACGCGAGAGCGAGGTGCTCTCCTGTGATTTCCATTTTCTAGTCCTCTGTGCGATCGCGCTGTTGCGGGGTTCAAAATCACTGAGCTAAGAATCAAATGTCAAACGTGACATTTGGAGCATTCGCTGTGTAGGACAGATGTGTGAATGTAATTGGTGCTAGATAATTTTTATAAATCATGATCACTCAGTATCGTATAATCAGCATATATATATATATATATATATAGGTGTGCAACCAGGTCAGCAACATCTTGGTCGCACAGGCTCTATTTCTATTTCATTCCAAATGTAATGCGTCCGTGCGTTATATCATTATCATCTCTTCTTATCTGAGATCCTTGCCAATCATTGTTCATCGATTCATGCTGCACTACAGCTAACACGTACATTCAGTTCTGTCGATACAGAGTAGATTAATACTCCAGCCTTTTGCCATGTGGTGAACGCAGAGAAATCCTGCAAGAAAGTATATGTGAGCTACATTCAGAAATGCACTACGCTCTTATTTGACCTATCAAGACCACTAGAAGGAGCAGCAACTCGCCACCATATCGACACAACGGAGTGAGATACCAACCCACGCCCGGTGACCACTCCGGTGACGGCGGCCACCTTTGCCCACGTCGACGGCCACCCCGGCCCCGGCGGCCAACTCACCTCGCTGTAAGGCCAACAAAGAACCTCTCCTACTGATGAGAATGGCAGCCGGTTCACCTGCTGCTGCCTCGAAGCGCGTGCGGGGGAGCAGCGGCCAGAAGACGGCCTTTCCGGCACTGCCATGGTCCGGCCGCATTACTGAAGCTTCCTCGTCCCGCGATTCGCCGTCTTGATCGGTCCAAGCAAGGAAGCCCGCCTCGTCCAAGTTGGCACAACCACATCATCTCTGCTCCACGGGGAGTCGCCATGTGAGGACAGCGGGGAACTCTACGAAGCTGAGTACGGTGGCACTGGTGACACCATGCCCGAAGGCCGAACCCCGTCTACAACGTTCTTACAGCTAACTAACCATCCCCTTTGGCTTCCCTTTTGGTTTTTCCAGACTGCCGGGCCTTTGTTCGTTGAGTCCCTTGCTTGTTGTGTCCCTGTTTTCTTGAGTCCTCCTAGTGTCCGGTTTCTCAGCCTCCGCAGAGATGTCTCCTCGCCCTCTTCCCAGCAGGCGTCGGGGTGCTTTTCCCCCCACGCCATGTCCCCTTCGAGTCCTTTGTGCTTGTTTCCTCCGTTGTCGGGTCCATTCGGACGCCCGGAGTTTCGCTGTCGACGGAAAAAGGTTTGCTGCGCTTCTCGCCACTTGGTTTGGCGGGAACTCGCGGCATTTCAAAACTGCTCGGATAAACGACGTCGCTTTCCAATTCGAAGTTTTTTCCGCGCAGGTAGCCGCCGCAATTGCCATGCAGGGCTGCGCGACGTCAGGCTGCATTCTGGTCTCTTTTCAGCTTCCCCGGGCCGACTCTGTCAGCTTTTCGGCCCTTTCCCAGACCTCCGCAACCCATGAGGGCTCTCGCTCCAAGCGCGTATGTCCAAGGTCCGGGGATATCCCACCCGCGATATCCGGGATAGCGGATGTGATGCCAACAGATCCTCCCAGGCCGCTAACCTGCTTTGATTCTATCGATATTTGCCCCGGATTCGCAGCCGCTTCGCAGTGCCATCATACCACTGCAAAAAGACGCTGTGTACCCCACCAACGCCAAAACGAGGCAAAGCCCAAAATCTGCAGCTCCCAACAAACAGCGAATCAACCATCCCTCAGCACTTGATTTCGCCTCGCACGTGCGAGCTGAAGACAAAATCTCTACTCCCCCATGCAAACCTTAGCACCACCTCACCGTTTCCCTATAAATCGGCGCTCCTCTCGAAACGCTTGAAGAAACATTGTAAAACCAAACGTCCCTTTGTGCGTAGACCAAGCAATTTACATAAAAGATACTTCCGCTGCCTCTCACACTTCCATCTTAAAGCCGCTTGTAGAGATCCAATCATCTGCTGGCTTTGCAAGGGCACCGAGCATATAAGAACTCGTTGCCCTAACCAGCATCTCTGCGCTCACAAAGCAATACTAGCCACTGTCTCTTGCACCACACCAAATATGAACCCTACCATCTAGGGACGTCCAATCTCCATTGATGTTCATTGCCCACCAGCTCGTAACCAGAACCCCCTGGTCAATAGCCGTTGCGGTCGATCCGCCGATGCTGTGCTTGATCCCGTGGCTTTATAACATCTTCCACACCAGGTATGGAAACCCCATGGTTCGTTTTGCCGATGGGGGAGTCAGTCACATCTTCGCCGTCTTCCTACACCATTCCGACCAAGAACAGGCGAGAGCCCAATCTACATCGACGGTCGCGGGGTCTCCATCTTCCCACATGATCAAGGTCAAAACTCCTTCACATTCTTCTACCGCTACATGGTCTGTCTCATACTTGAGAAGTTCCCAATCAACATGTGGGATTGCCGTGGCGTGGCAGCAAGTATCTCTAGCTTTGCCAACCTAGTAAACGTTGATCAAGCATGCCTACATGGTCAGGACTTCACCGCCATCTTCACAATGGTAAAGGTGGAAGCCTAGAACACATTCCTCATCACATTGCTTTTCACAAGGTGAGCCTGGATGGAGTATATGCAGATGTCTACATCAATGAAATTTAGGACATTAATGTCTCACTACCATTGCCGCCGCCACCACCTCCGCGGACACACATGTCTCATGGCTGCAGGGGCTACCGCAGCCATCTAGGGATCTAGTGGCCCACTATAGGGCAACCACGTGCAGCCGCACAAGGCTCCATGGAGGAAGTACCTCACATACCATCTCCCAGCCATGCAATAACCATGATCTAATGGCCAACCGAACTAGGTATGATCTGCAGCACAATCAGAGCGCTTTCATCAGAAATGGTGCATTCAGGACAACTTACTATGTGTGCAACCTAGTGAGATATCTCCATGGGAAAAATAAACTAGCTCTTCGCTAAACATCACCAAAGTTTTCAATTCAATCTCTTAGATATACCTTTTAGAGCTACTGCAAAGGATGGGCTTTAGTGCCAAATGGCGGGTCTCCTCAAGAGTGTTGCTAAATGGAATACAAGGAAAAACATCTGGCCAAAAGAGGACTTAGGCAAGGCTACCTGCTCTCACCGTACCCATTCATCATGGCAATTGACCATATTCAAAAAAATCCTAGAAGAAGTTACTGAGGTAGAGATTCTAAGTCAGATTGGTAGGTTGAAAATAGCGCCTTTTGTCGATGATGCGGTGATCTTTCTCAATCCAATGGGTCAAGAAGTCTCGGCCTTATTTCGCATCTTGGATGGCTTTAGATAGGTAACCGAGTTAAAGGTTAATCTTTCTAAGAGCTCAATGACACTAATTGGATGTTAGAATATGAACTTGGACCAAATTACCTCACCTTTGTCAGAGGTTAGGACTAACTTCCCCTTGAGATACCTTGGGTACCACTAACAACAGATCATATGCGGAAAGTTCATCTATAATACATCCAAGACAAAGCCAAAGCTAGGGCTGTAGGTTGGAAAGGGCAACTACTGTATCTAGTAGACCAATGTGTGCTAGTTAACTTGATTCTCAACTCTCTCCCAACATACTTGCTCACACTACTAAAACCTTAGAAGTAATTCTTCGATGAGCTAGAAAAGGTATTGATTTCATCAAACATCAGTTTATATTTTGACAAGGTTGCTAATGTGTTTATCACGCGGGAGATTATGAAATAATTATTATAATTAATATTTTATGATGAATAATTAGTTATTCAAATGATTTATTTTATAAAAATTAGTGTAAAAATATTTAGGATATTTGTGTGAGTGCATGTATGATTAATGTAGGTTATTTTACTATGTGTCTAGAAACAGTTGTTTTATCTATTTATGTATAATTAATTTGAGATCGATTTTGATTAATGGTAAAGGACTAGAACTAATATCAAGGATGAGGAGCGAAGATCTAGTACGATCAGGATGTCATATAATAATAAAGCAAGAGGAGAGGCTATTCCGGTTCTGGTACCCAGAGTCATTCATGAGAGTCTTCGGCACAGATAGCATCATCACGACACTTGGGTCATCGAAGACTCGCCAGGAACCTCAGGCGAGCCATGCACCAGGAGGTGCAGAAAACGGTTCAGGCCAGCTTGCTCTCGTGGCATGATCAGGCGAACCTCGTCCGGGATTACTGCAATACTCAGGTTTCTCACGGACAACCCCAGGGCTTTGAAAGAACTGACAGTAAGTAAAGGAAGCTCCTGTGATAGTACTTACTGGTGATGTGTTAAAAGTAATATTAATCTATTAATTAATTGGGGTGCATATTCATTGATCAAATTGTTAGATTACTGAACTTTGTATATATACACCCGACCCTGATATAGAGTTAGAGTCTTAGTCTCACTGTATACCACATTACTACATGGTATCAGAGTGGGTCTAAACATCCCCGGCGCGCTAGCATCCTCTCGCAGGTGAGCCAACGCTTTCTCCCCGTTGCAGACCTTCTCCCCCAGTATTCCTTCTCTGCTTTCTCGTCTCGGCTCTCATCCTCCCCGTCTCCTCTGCAGACGGCTTTCTCCTCCTCCACTGCCTTTCCGCCCTCTTTCCACCATGTGGTAAGGAGACGGCCTCTATCCGTCTTCTCGTCTCGTTCAGACCCGCCTTAGCTTTTCCCTTACTTCAGCGCACCTTCCCCTCCTCCGACACTGGTGTAACTCTGCGCTCGTCGTCTCCATCGGCTGAACCCGTCCGCCCTCCATCGGCTGGAACTCTCTCGGTTCCTGCTTTTTCGACACGCTCACCTGCTCCTAGACACGAAACTTCTCCACTCTCGTCCAAGCCACTCCGACATGTCCACGTGTTCACGGACACGAATTTCTGCTTCCCAGACGCGAACCTCATTTCTTCGTGTCCACCCCACTCCGTTGCGTCCACGGGTCCACAGATGTGAAACCTCCCTTCACAGACACGAAACTTCTCACGCCCATGATCCACCTACTCTCTCACACTCATGACATACCTACTCTGCCACCCACTCCTCACTCAACAACTCCACCACCTACTCCCATCGGCCAACCACTCTCCTCATCAGCCACCTACTCCTATCGGCCAACGACTCTCCTCATCGGCTCACTACCCTCATCGGCTTATCGCGCCCCGTTACACTCATATTGCCAACGCCTAAAGGTCAAGGCTACCGCCCTCCGTGATGTCAGTCACCCTGTGGCCGACTCACAACTTGTCCTTGCCCTTCTGCGAGGACTTAACCCTCGCTTCTCAAACACCGTCGATGACATCGCCAACTCCACACCTCTTTCCACGTTCGCCCGGGCCCACGACATGCTAATTCTCAAAGAACTACGCCTGGCCAACGACGAGAAAACTGTGACCCACACCGCTCTCCTCACCGCAGCCGATCATGGTTGCTTCAACCCTATCGGTTGCCGACCACCGTACGCTGCTACCACCTCTCGCGGCTCTGGTAGCCATGGCTTTAGCCATGGCAACAAAGCCTGCGCCAGTGGCAAGGGCAAAGGCAATGGCAAGAACTGGAGCGGTCCGATGTAACCGCGCCCTGCTCTAGTCCCTACCCCGCCTACCAGTCCTATGGGTCCGTGGCTATGCTATAATCCTTGGGCACCCCAGCCCCAACTACGCAGTCCCATCGGCTGGCAACCAGGGGTTCTTGGCGCCCATCCTCAGGCCCATCTGGCATCGGTTCCCATCCAACCGCCTCAGCCGATCCTACTGTCACCACTCACTCGTCGCCACTCTCAATCAGATGACGCTCTAGCCCCAGCACACTTGGGTGCTGGACTCTGGTATGTCATCCCATATGGCGTCATCGGACGATATACTACTCTCTCGCCATCTCTCCTCCTTCCCTTTCGTCATCATCGGCGATGGACACTCTCTCCCTATCAAATGCCATGGTGACTCCCTCCTGTCTATACCCACAACCAATTTTTCACTTCACAATGTCCTCATTGTCCCCTTCCTCATCCATAACCTAGTATCTGTCTGCCAATTCACAAGAGATAACAATTGCTCAATTGAATTTGATACTTCTGGTTTCTCTGTGAAGGATATCCTGACCCAGCGCAAGATGCTTCGATGCAATAGTGGTGGTGATCTTTACACCATCTCCACTGCGCTGTCCACTCCTCACGCCAGCATGGCTATCTCCACCAACCTATGACATCTTCACCTTGGTCACCACAGCCTTGACGCTATCGCCAATCTCCGTCGCACCGCCTCCATCATGTATAACCACAACAGCTCCACTGTCTGCCACTCTTGTAAACTTGACAAACACGTGCGGCTGTATTTCTCAAACTCTATGTCTTGTACCTCACGACCTTTTGAGTTAATACACTGTGATGTGTGGACTCCTCCAGTTAAGAGTGTTTCCAGTAATCAGTACTATCTCGCAATACTCGATGACTATAAACACTATTGCTGGACTTTTCCACTAACCAGTAGGTCCGAGGTCGCCTCCCACCTCATCAACTTTACCAACTATGTCTCCACCCAATTCAACGTCTCTATTCAAGCCATGCAGATCGATAACGGTACGGAGTTTGTCAACCATACCATCCAAACTTTTCTTACCTCCCGTGGCACCCATCTCCGCCTCTCCTGTCCCTACACCTCTCTCCAAAATGGCAAGACCGAATGTCTTCTTTGCACACTTAACAACATGAGTCATACTATGCTACTTCATGCCCACCTACCTGCAACCTATTAGGCTGAGGCACTAACGACCGCGACTTACCTCCTCAATCGGCGCCCTTGCTCCTCCGTTCACCACAATATCCTCTACACCCTTTTGTACCATAAGATGCCCGACTACTCTCACCTACGCATTTTTGGGTGTCTCTGCTATTCCAATCTCATCGCCACTGCCCCTCACAAACTTGCACCCCACTCCACCGCCTGCATTTTCCTAGGTTATCCCTCATCCCACAAGGGATACCGATGTCTCAATCTCTCCACCCGCCAGATCATCGTCTCCTGCCATATCGTCTTTGACGAGTCCTGTTTTCCCTTCGGCTTACTTCATCTCGGACCCTCGTCTGGCGATCTCGACTTTCTCCTAACCAACATCATACCCTCCCTGTCCCCTCCATCAATCTCACCTCCAGCCTCCCCATCGGCCGCTCCTAAGAACTTCTTGCACAGCTATCTCACTTCTTCTGCTCCGATGCTACTCATATCGGACTTCTATCGGCCCCACCACTCTCATAGGCTCCCCAACCTCCATCAGCTCCGGCTGATACTGTCTCACTCCCATCGAACACATCAACTCCATCGGCTCGCCACTCTCTATCGGTTGCTCCATCTCCATCTGACCGCCCAACCCCATCGGCCCATTAATCTCCATCGGCTCACCAACCCCCATCGGCCCGATCTCACCTACGCCGTCCAACAAGTGTGCCTCTTTATGCATGCTCCGTGCGAACCTCACCTCGCGCTGCTCAAGCGTATTCTTCGCTACGTGAAGGGCACACTCTCCACCGGCTTATATCTCAGCTCTAGCCCCATCGACTCTCTCACCGCGTACTCCGATGCAGACTGGATGGGCTGCTTCGACTCTCGACGCTCCACATCCGGCTACTACGTCTTCCTCGGCAACACTCTAGTCTCCTTGTTCTCCAAGTGCCAGACTACAGTGTCTCGGTCCAGCGCCGAAGCCGAGTATCGTGCCATTGCCCACACCGTCGCCGAGTGTTGTTGGCTTCGCCAGCTTCTTCTCCGTGACCATCGTCTATTGCGACAATGTCAGCGCTGTCTATATGACCGCCAACTTGGTCCATCATTGACGCACGAAGCATATAGAGATAGACATTCACTTCGTTCGTGATAAGATCGTACTAGGACATGTTTAGGTGCTTCATGTATCATCGGCGTACCAGTTCACCGATATTATAATTAAAGGCCTACTCGCGCCTTTGTTCACCAGTTTTCGCTTCAGTCTCTGTATCCATTCCTCTCCCGCTGCGATTGTGGAGGGTGTTAGACCACTAGACTTATATATATATAGACCCGACCTCTCTATAGAGTTAAAGTCTTAGTCTCACTGTACACCACATTCCTACCCAAATGATATTAATGCATTCAGGAGTAGTACAATCGAATCCTAAAAAGAAAGGAACGATCCAAACTCCCAAATCACAAGGAGGAACACAAGTCTATGAAATTTATATCTCATGTATATATGCATATGCCTTTCAGCCTTTTTATTACTGCTTAATATAAACGCATGCATATATATGCTGACTTTTATGCATGCCAAAACAATGCATGTATATTCATGTTATCAAATATGCTGTGCAATCATCTTCTTTATTATTATTTTGTAGGTTATACATGAAGCTTGGCTAACATCGCCCCAGTAGAGTTTAGGAAAGCCATACAGGACGTTCATGTAAAAGGTATATACTAGGAAGCAATGCACATCTTTTTTTAATCAAAACAATTTAGGAACATCATGTATAGATTTCAAACTTTCATTAGAAGAAAAGAGGCTTTTTTGCATCTGAAGGATTGTTCTCATACTAATAATAATACAGTACAAACTATTTCTACTGTAGATATGCTAATTCATAATTTGTACAGGCTGCACTATCCCAAAAGGATTGAAAATCATGCTTAGTCCTTCCAATGTTCATCTGAACCCTACGGTTTACAAGGACCCCAACGAATTCAATCCTTGGAGATGGAAGGTTTGTGATGAAGTTCAAAGCGATTTATATTTTTCCTTCTCTCCCTAAAGAAATTTCGCATTGTAAATTCGTTTTCTTTTTCCCTGCTGATATGCACCAATTCACATTAACACGGGTGGCTGACAATTTACTCCAGTTATTACAAAATATATATTTCTAACACGCGCTTTTTTTTCCCATCTATGTTGTGTACAGCTCATTGCAGAACCAGCTGGTGGTGGCTCCAAGGATTTCATGGCCTTTGGAGGAGGCATGCGCTTATGTGTTGGTGCAGATTTCGCCAAGCTACAGATGGCGATCTTCCTCCATAGCCTGGTCACAAATTACAGGTATCTGCAACAGTAAAATGCACGCTATTACTTGTAATTAAGTAATACTGAAAACAAACTTAGTTGGTCTTCTGCAGTTAAAAATGTTACTTAACTAGTCTGAAGTTTGAACCCTAGGCCACTTCTGGCATTAACATATGCGCACTTTCACGAATTTACTTGTGCAGATAATAATTATATGATAAAATTATGTTAGGGGGTTTCTATAAACTTCATGTATAGGTGCCTAATTAACACTGCACAAAAATTATCTTTTGTCTGCAGATGGAAAGGGATAAAGGGAGGATCAATGGTGCTTTCTCCTGGACTTCGCTTCCCTGATGGTTTTCACATCCAACTTCGTGCAAAAGCTTTATCTGGCCATTGCAATGTATATTAACTAAATAAGCTCCAATTAATAGAAGCACATCACGCATGGAGTACGTACAGTTTGTTGCCACAGATATACAACGCATGTATTTTCCGTAATTTTCTGTGTGTTCTATACGATGATATTACTTAGCTTCCCTACGTTGGCTGTACAGTTGAAATACCATACATATATAAGTTTGTAATATATGTTGTGTGTTAGTAAATATATCTACAAAGACTATAATAATATGTTTGCGTGTTACTGTTGGTTTTTTTTGCAAATATTATAATTCTCTAATTTTTTTTGAAACATGGTAACACATGCGCACACTTAGGGAGTATATCTTAATATTGATAAAGTTGTTATATACATCTTATTATTGAGTGGTTTATATATCATTTACCACTAAAAATAATTAAAAATAAATATAAACACATATGCTAAACCAAAGTCCAAGAGGGGTGGCCATGAAACATACTCCACCATAAGAAATAAACAAAGTATAGCTCAGGTCGCACATTATAATACTCTAAAGCTATATACCTACAAAGAACATGTATGGAAGCATCACGGTGTGGTACATTGCAAAACTCGCCGGTGCTTAATTCTACCAATCAAAACTCAAATTCTAGTGCTAACCATTAAATGATTGTGTGTATCTTTATTTGATGAGAGACCGGGAATTACCCTTTTGTCTAAAATTTTTTTGAAGGACATGCGTGAATTCCTTGTGTAGACCACATCAAGGCCCCTAGCCTGGTTAGCCTAATAGACCACAGCCAGCAATATCAGTCGGCCCATTTCAGTTGTGAGGCCTCGACTGTGAGGCCCAATTCTCTCTATATTTACATGGACTGATGTTGAGCCAGTATTGTTAACGAGCGATCACCTCACTGCGATTTTCTGAGGCTTTCACATCAAGCTTCTCCCATTAGCTTAACGTGGTAATTTTTTTTTTGGGATAATTAATTTTATAATAGACAAATGGGTAGATGATAGTATTGTTCAGGTAAGTTTGCTAATTGAAGTAATCATCATATCAAGGATATCAAGGTTGTTAAGATATTGATGAGTGATGACCGAACGAAACTATGACTTACTGAACCGGCCTAAGAGAGTGAGAATCTAAAGCCAAAACTCTCAAGGCAATAGCCTCTCGATTATATCAATTATCAACTTGTAATCTTGAGGTTGATTCCAAATTTTGAGGAGAAAACAGAGGAACCAGAGAATACCAACGGGCATTCGGTTTATTTGGTTTCTTTGGCCATTTCAAACGGGAGATGGGCTGAAAGTTGCTAGGTAACTATGTTTTCAAGTCTTAAAAACCGAGTAAAACACCAAGAAAACGAAGTAGGGAGAAATCAAAACCGAAGAGCGAAAACCAGCCTTTTTGGTTTGGCTGTCCTTGGTTAATTTCCGGTTAATTTTTGCCAAGCCACCCCTGAAATACAGATCAACACAAATGTATGCATGTGTATATTGTTCTGCACCTATAAATTAAAATGGTACTTAGTATTTCTGCTAACTGAATGGCTAGAATATACAATGTTATAGATATGATGAATATTAAGTGATTTACTTTGTCTAAAATACCTGTAAAAACTTGAGCCAGTTGAGTTAACAAAATCTTAGCTATTGAAAACTAAATCAAAATAACAACCGATGATTGACCGGGCATATAACTATATAAAAAACTAAATATCTAGGCTGTAAATAATAAAAATCAAATTTCTTAAACCTTATTATAAATTATGAATGCATATTAAAAGATCCAAATTTATTTTACAAGATTCAAATGCTAAATAACAAATAGTGCAAAACCCCTTGCTCTTTCAATATAAATGTAACTCACTTTTCACCACAAGTCAAATCAAGCAAAAGAAGCTCACACCATAAGCATGTAGAAGGAGAGAAGCAATATCTAAAATTTAAATTATGGTGTAGAAATTTAAATTGTGGAATTTAAATTAAAATAACAAAATTGATTCTAAAATAAATATTGATTGAAATATGCTTACAAATCTTAGAAAATTCTTCAAAGAATTTCATTTCATCTTACTCTCAAAACATTCTAAAGCCTCTCTAAAACTCCCTCTAAATATGGCGAAGAGTGGCTGAAAGAAAAACCACTTAAGACAAAGCCTAAAATATCCTTAGAACAAAACCCTACTTTATATGCAATCTCAATCTTTAATCTAATCCTTGAAACTAAAAAAAAAGTCTCAAATTGTGCCATATAGGCTGACACATAGATGGTCACATGAACCGATGCTCAGCCACAAAAAATCCACATCACGGTCGCTCCCATCGCCCGCACCAACGACGCCATGACGTGTGTCTCCTAGATCCTATGCATGCACACCTGTGCGCCCGGTTGCTATCGAATCAAGTGCGCTTGTCAGCCATCGCACCGCTTGGACCACCTCATGCGCTGCTACTAGGTCGACGCCGTCGCTAGGCCATTGCTACGCATGTGTGGGCCACCTTGTGCACTCGCCCGTGCTACAGCAGGGTCTATATTGTTGCTAGGCCATCTCTATGTTGGCACGCCCTAGACCATCGCTGTGTTATCCTAGGGCATCTCCGTTGAGCCACGAGGCGGAAGAAAGGAAGAAGCCAGCTAGGCCTTTGTGCCATAGGCCACTGCTCCCTTTCTCATCTCTTTCTCCTTTTTCTTCTTCATTTTCTTCACGAATTTTTGATGCTTACACATTGATTTTGTGAAGCCCGTTGCAAAGACCTCTGCACACAATATCTATCCATCTTATATCACCTTATATTCAATTTTATCATCTGTTATGTTTGATTTTTACTTATCTCAACTTCTCTATGAGTAGTTCTAATCCGTCGTTAAACAATATTGATCTCTAAGGATTCTCACATAGACCTTTATTTCTTCTGTATAGTTTCTATTCTCGTTATTGATTAAAATTCATCTACATCATCTACATAAACTAAGCAAACTATTTTAGAATATAAATATCGTAATCTAACCAAATTCATGTAAAAAATTGTTAACTTTTTAAATTAAATTTCTAACAAAGATCAACCTAGGACCATTTTTTTACCAACTTTTTATCACAGCATAAAAAACCATCATCTAACCTTGTAGGATGATTTGTTTCCGATAATGGAAAAGCATAACTATACCCTTAAAACTCTGTATCAGACATATACCCAACCAACAAGTATCTCACGTGTATGCTGATCTGTAGGTGCCTTTCTTTTGTTTTCTTATTGTTTATTCTGCAACTTATTGGTTGATATCACTGAGAAAGTATCAATCTTGTGTGTCCTTTTCATTTTCTCGAAATCTTTCATGCATCTGGCAAGTCACGTTTGCTATGTTGAACAGTCTGAACTCTTAAGTTGAGTGAGATGAAACCGTATGTACTCTCGTCTAAAGAATATTAAAACATGGGATTGGTTAATTTTATACCCTTCAACTTCACAAAAATTCAAGCACAAATTAAAACCGTATGTCCGATGATTTTGAACAGGCAATATCTCGATCAAATCTGCATCCCAGCTGCACTGTTCTCAGATTCTCTCAGCAACCAATGTCTGCCGCTGCCGTGTTTTCCGTAGTAGTCACCTATCTAGCTTATGCATATATTTATAAGTCAAATTTTAAATTTTAATTTTGAAGTTGATTTTAATGTTTTTTATCGCATTTTATTTTACAGTATTTATTTTTAAAATCGTGAAGAATATATATTTATTTATAAATTATTTTTAGCTGCTAATAAACCATACTAACAAGTATCAGCATCAGCCCAAAGCTTCCGCATCTTCTGGAAATCGACAAAATTTGGCCATCTAGCGTTTACCCAGCAGCAAGTCGCCATGCATGCACTTGTCTGTCCGTGTCGTCAGGACAGTGACGCAAGGCGACTGACGCGACCTGCGGGCGACAATTCTGCCCTCTCCTCTTGTGCCTAGCCGATCCCAGAATTGGACGCGAGACAGAGCGATGCAGAGGAAATTTCCATCGCCTTCTTGCCGCTCCTTCCCCGGCACAGGCGTCGCGCATCTGGGAGCGGAAACCGATTGCTCCTGCTCCGCTCTGCCCTGCTTGACTCCGAGAAGACTCGCCAAACGCGGCGGCGCTGCTGATTCTTGGCGATTTCTCCGTGCGTGCCAAGCAGGGGAGCCGCAACCACGAGGAAGCCAGCAGCGACCGGTCGCTTTTGTCCGGCAAAGCATGCAGCACACGACCGACCAATCAGTACATTCGTACATGTGAAAAATGAAGGGAAGATTTAACTGACATGGGTGCAAGGGTTCTTGCTCCCTCTCTAGCGTAGTGATCCAATAGAAAGCAACGTTTTGGCTGTGAATTCATGGCACGACAACGAGACGGCTTGCGTCCGTGGACAGTCAATGGGTCAGTAAGATACAGACAGACGATGAGTATGTACCGTTCCCTGTAGAGCTGATCATTCTTCGTGGACAGGACGAAATGTTTGGTAAACGATATGGCCATATGGGAATGCTAATACTATTCATAGCGCTTGTGTTGTCTTCATTCTTCCCATTTTCCTGGAGACAACAACGACAATAGTATGTCGGCCAGCCATAACCATGTTTTTAGTTTTTCCTTTCCTCTATTACAAGGCAGACAAATAGGTGTTTTCTGACAGGCTCTACTGATAATAGAAATCAAAATAGATCTTTTATCTTTCCTAATTCAATGGATATTATTAGTTTATACTATCACATCAACCGCTGAACTCATAAACCAATAATTAAGATATTTTTTATTGATAATAACACTATTAATAGAATACTAATCACATCGGTACTCAATAAATAAATATACACAGTCACATGCTCGCACAGACAATTGTGACAATTTTTCAGTTGGGAACGGGGACCCAACCATACGTGGCCAGGGATGGGGACAGTTTTCTTCTCACAGGGCCACCAGGGCGGACCCAATATTATGCAGGGCCAAGCTCAGGTGAGGAATTCCACCCATGGGTCTCCATGGCCTCCAGAATCATAGATATACATGTCTACGTAATGCAACCCATTAGTACTGAAGCCACATAGAGTACATCATACAGTACATCCATCCCCAATGCAAACTCACCTACCCAATCCTTAAGGTTATAGACACGTCACCGTTTTCACATACGGAGGTTGTGGCATTGATGTATTATCTATCATTACGGCCTCACTTGTCTCTAGAATACCACTCCACCAAATGCCCTCTCTCTATCTTCTGCATGGATGTCACTGTAGCTTGCGGAGCGCCTACCCTTTCTTCTCCTCTTCTAACAACTCTCTTCTTGTATAAAAGACGATGTCACAACTCTAGTCATTTGTCCTATCCTCAGCTCTGCTCATATCGTCACTAACCTGGGGTACACGGGTCCGATAGAAGTACAGCGATGATGGAGCGGAGCCTATTTTAAACCCGGTCTAAGGATCGGGGCTAAGGATGGAGTGATAGTTAGGGATTAGAGCGAAGGCGTTCTTGCCCAACCAATCCCGAACCTACCCGTTGCCACCTCTACACATCTATGCATCAACTTAACATACACCTGATCATTCTCAAAACTAGAGCTAAATTCATAAACCATATAAAATTCGTACTGAAATGCACTTGAGTTTGTATCTGGATATAGTGAACCTTAACATATTGCAAAAAAAAGAGACTAATTTAAACAATGGTTTTGAAAATTAATTTCCCAAGGTCTCAAATATCTATCTATTACAATGTTAAGAGAAGTAAAAAATGAGAAAGACTTTTACCTCTAAATAAATCACGGTGAGTATAGATTATAGATTGATAAAAATATAGTTATAAATATATATATACATATATGCATATATATATATAGAAACAGAGAAGCTAAATATATATATATCGAATCTTGTATTTTTAAAATCTTTTGTATACATTTACAACTATATCTAAGAGGCATATCCTAATCTCCAGCATTTGCTTCTTCGTACAATAAACCAAGCATTTGAACTTAAACCTTCGAATGCTCTGTACCCTATTTTGATTTTGGAAAATATTCAGGAATCAAATCATAGAATTGGTTATAGTCAATATATGATCTTGTCAACCTGAACTGAGAAATTCCCTACCTTTTAATGCCCACTTTTAGACAAAGCGTCGAACCGATCGAATTTATAACTGTCCTCTCACATCCCTTTCGTCCTCTGTTTTGAGCTGCAACCATTCCAGCACCAACTATCTCCTTCATTTAGTTCTTTTTTCCGTGTGTGTCTCCCTCACATACTACTTGTATTGTTGACTTTTATTGTTTTAACTTTTACTGGTGATAACTTTTAAATGGTCGATGGAGGAAGGTTTCACGATTATGTTTAGGATAGATATCAGAACCTTTGATAATATGGTATCTTTTTAAAAATTTCTGTAAAAAAGAGAATTGGTCAATAAATACAAATGAATCCAATGAAAAGTATTTATAAACAGTAGTACTTGTCTAGGAAAAATATTCGCAGATTACTCGAATCTTCAAGTATATTATATTATGCTTTCCGTTGCACCAGAAAATTCGTTGGTGCGATTGTGCTTTCGTCCCATCCAACGCTAGTTAAATCAATTCAAAGAACAAACATTCGTGGTGACACAGTAACCAGGCAAAGCCCTATAGCGTTATTGATGGTACGCAGAAAATGTTCTTTAATCTAACGGACCAAAAGATTTAAAAGCTTGATTGGTTAATAACACTAACGCATACAAATGATATTCTTTAATATCAGACATCGTCGGTAGCTATACACAATCTGTAGTAGTATTGATACTAATCGGTATTAGACCGATATCAATGTTGACGAAGTTATTATTATTGATTTATATTTTTAACCTGTATTAATTAAGAGAAGAAAAGAAAGTATAAGAAATGTGCTGCTGAAATATAGAAAATAGAGAAAAAATAATAGAAAATTAGATAAAATAGAAAAATTAGTGCATGTCTTAATATAACATCTAAAATTAATAAAAAATAGAAGGTTTTTACCTGTTTTTAAAATTAATTATCCTAGTTTTCTTTTTTCTTAAATTTATTTATTCTATAATTTTTTAAATTTTTCTATCATATTTTAACTGATTGAAAATCTTTTATATAAAGATATTTTGATAAAGTGGAAAAATTGTTTAGTACAGTTTGTTAAAATACAATCTGTATTTAAAAATAGTTTTACTTATTAATATCAACCAAGATTAAAAATATTTTAATCGAGCGAAAAAACTATTTAGTAGCAGTTATTATATACACCATTTTCTTTTTCAATCTAAGTTAGATTGTGTTCTTATTACCTCTTTACGCCGCCATCCTCCACGTCAACGTCATTCACACCGACATCGCCACGCACCCACCTTTCTACCGACGACGCTGTCCTCTACGCTACATGTCCATCTTCCCACCGACAACACTGCCCTCCATACTGCCGTCGTCTCTATCTCCACTATCGACGTAGCCGTGTGCCTACCCACCGATAATATTGTTGTCGTTACTAAAATAAAAACTACTCCTGGTATATTATACAAGGGAATAAATTATTAAATTTATTATTATAGTAATAAAAAGGAAAAATAAGCACTATAACTAGAAAAATTATTATAAAAAAACTTACTCAGTACCGGTAAATTGAATCGGGAATTAAAATAATACATATCGGTATTAAAGAATATTTGGGTATCTCCGGCGGTGCCAGAATTCACAGCCACGCAGCAACAGGGAAACCGGAGAGAAACCGGCGCGATCCAACGAAGAAATCACACACCGAACAGATCAGATGGGCGAGGACGCGAGGCGGCGAGGCAGCTTCTCAGAAGAAAAAACGGCTGTGACGCTGCCTCGCGCGCGCGGTGACGCACTGCGAGGCCCCGTCCCGCACGCGTCAGCGGCTGGATTTGCATGGAATGGATCGATCGAGCACGTGCGCGCGGGTATCGGCTCGACGGAAAGAGCCAGTTCGGCCGCCCACAGTGGGCGAGATGCGGTGGCGACGTTGCGAGTCGTTTCTCCTCGTGTGGACGCCTCCACAGAGGAAGCACCAAGGAACATCGGCTTAGCTCACGTTTCATCCAAACACAAAACAGAGGAAGATATTTTTTTCTTAAGAAAAATAACGATGGAACTATATATATATGAACTAGTCTATAGGTGGAGTACTCCGTACATCGATCGACAATTTAATTTACTGCCACACAAAAAGCGGTATCTCATAACCACACTATGACAGCACACAAATACCATGTTAACTACAATACTCTCCACACACGCTCAACAAATGAGAGATAGGGAGATACGTGTGTAATTATTGGCAAACCAGAATATAAAATCAGATGAAAAGAACCTTGAAAGCACGAATGCGAGAGACCAATGTGTCGCCATACTTGACTCCAGGATTTTCTGGGCATTATCTTAGACTATGATTCACAGTATAACTGATTGATAAGCTACTTTCATGACAACTACTTTTATAGTCCTATAAGACATGGCACAATTGCCTTGATTTTAAAACCATGAAAATAACAAACTAGTTTGAATATCCCTTGCGAGATACTTAGAACGGTTTAAATATAGTTAAGGGGCGTAGAATTAATTTCTTGTTACATGGTTAGAGGTTAATTTAGACTTTACCGATGATAAAATAATATCAAGTAGTTTTAGGTATTCTAAAGTAGGGTAGGCAAGAGTATCCGAACCGAATGTATTTGTTCCTTCTGTCTTCACGACGTTAACGTTGCATCTGAGAAGCTTCGAGTTGACCAAACCTAACCTTGATAAATGCATTAGAGACCCAAAGAGCTTCATTACCACTCCCCATCTCTCTCTCCCATCGGTCCCATGCATACTCTCTTCTTCTGATGGCCTGAAGGCTTCCTCCATTTAGGTTATTGCAACTAACATGCAAGTACCAGAGTCCCACGTACGGTGACCACCATCATCTCCCATGGCATCAAATTCACAGCCTACAACAACGTATGGCATCTCTCTCTCTCTCTCTCTCTCTCTCACACACACACACACAGCTGAGCCCAGGAAGATGCATGCATGCCTATCTGTTTATCTGTATCACCATTACAAAAGGATGATTCCACAGTTTTTGCTTCTCCAAATCCGAAAATAAACTTTGGTATCTGTTTCGTTTTTTAGGTTAACATGGCCATCATAATTTATGAATTCGCACCTATGCATGGCCGACCTAGTAAATCAAAGTATATATATCCCTTTCATATTTGTAGAATTTGGATCGAGCTGAATTCCTTGTTAGTGACGAACTTTGTAGCAGAGCTCATTGAGTCATTCTTGCATAACCTTTATACTACCGTAGTTGTGTCGATCGACTTATCATGATTCATGAATACATAGAGGGGCCGGAGGAGGGAGAGGCCAAGGCGACGACGGAGAGCGGACACCGCCACCGCCGGAGGAAGCATCGACGATTGGTGGCGGCAGCGGCGGCGGTGGCGACGGCGTTCAGCAAGTGATCATGCCCGAGGACGGGTACGAGTGGAAGAAGTACGGGCAGAAGTTCATAAAAAACATCCAGAAAAACAGGTGCGTGCGCGTGCTACACCCTAAAGATTCATCTTTTACGCCATGCGTGTGACACTGACAGACAGGCCCGCGTGCGTGCGAGCGTGCAGGAGCTACTTCCGGTGCCGAGACCAGCGTTGCGGCGCGAAGAAGAAGGTGGAGTGGCACCCGCACGACCCCAGCCTCAACCTCCGCGTCGTCTACAACGGCGCGCACCACCACGGCTCCCCGTCGGCCGTCACCGCCCAGGCCGGAGAGGGCGCCGCCGCCGGCGACACCGCCGCCAACAAGTACGACCTCAGCACGCAGTACTTCGGCGGCGGGCCCCGCTCGCAGTGAGTGAGTGACTGGCCGATCACGACCGGGCTTCTTCTTCATGCTTTATGTCTGCACGTCTCTCTCGCCGGTGTAAATAGCGCCGCGCCGCGGGGGAGCCACGACGGCGACGACGACCGGCTCTGGACGATGCCCGCCGGCCGCCATCCACTAGATGCGTACGTGTTTGCAAGTGGCGGTGCCGGTTGAAGGCTTGCAACGGTACGTGCGCAACATGACGTTGACCGGAAATTATGGGTAGTCAACGCTGTTGGACGCTAGCAGCGCATGGATGACGATTAAGGCTGCGTGTTTTCGACAGCACCGATTGTAAACATCTCTTTATCATTTTATGCACGTACATTTTTGAATCAGCTAAATAATATATTTTTTATATAAAAAAGTTACTTAAAATTATATTAATCTTTTTTATATTGTTAATTAATATTTAATTAATCATTCGTTCCAACCCAAACCGAACACACCTTGATAGAATTAAGCACCTGACGCTAGCAGCTAGCTGTCACGTCCTAGTAGTGCCTAGTACTACTTATTTAGATAAGTAGTACGTGATTACTACTACACATTTTAACGTGTGTATATATATATATATATATATATATATATATATATATATTACTCCGTTATAAAATATAATATAAGAAATTAGTATTGGACATCATAGTATTATAAATTTATATCTAGCTTTTTTATATTTTAGGAATATACTATTGGTGGCCTTCTCTATACCTCTCATGGCGTCTCCGTGGTCAGCTGGTTAATCTGATCTCCGAGCTGTCTATTACCAGGAGCTATCCAAGCATAATTTCTAACATCTCAAATGAGACGTGGACAGCGATGATGTGATCACGCGATCGATCGATTTACCAGGGCTAATTGAGCATGATGTAATGACGTGGACATGTGACTGAGGGTAGCGACGGAGATGGAAGCACGTATCCTCCGAATAGTTGTGCAGTGAACAAGCACGAAGCCCCTATTGATTTCTAACTCTGATCAAATCGTCGCCACACGCTGACTAGCCTGGCTCATCAGTTGCAATGCGGCCTGCAAAAACAGGCCAGCTCGTGAGGCCCATGTCACAGCTTAATTAACACAGCGGCTTTAACTTTCCCTGTATCGAAAAGAGCAGAGCAATTAGTTCAAATCAGCCGAACAAGACCATACATGAATGTAGTAAAAATGGCAGATACAATTCCTCAAAACATATAATCATGGCAAACATTTTCATCAAATAATTCATAAGTTTAAGTGCCATACAAACTAACCGTTGAAAATTAAATCAAGGGCGCACATAGATAACCAAACATGCACCAGACAAAGTCTCTATTACCTTGCCATTACAACTCAATTACCTTGCTTGATAATTGGATATATGGGTCTTATATTTTGAGATTTTGGTAAGAGCCGGTTCGGCTTCAACACCCAAACTCATCCACTTCTTGCAGTGTTCGCCTGCCCATGAAATAGCCGTAGCAACGTGGGCTGCAGAAATGGGCCTCCATTAGCATTGGCAGGCCACGCATGTCGCCCGTGCACACGGCCCATCATGTTCGGGTTGGGCTGGCCGACGACACGACAGAACGCGGCGACCGCCTGGGCCTTTGTGCTTGGCCACATGGCGCCTTGTGGGGTGATGACATGTGGCTGCCACGTGGAGAAGGGTTGGAGATGGTGTGGACGGCATGGACCGATGATCGTATATTTTCGGGCAAGTGTTATGTTCATTTTTGTCATGCTAATGAACTCATCAACAGACAGTGCACACCATGTTCGGATTTTAATCGGTATTTCACAACAGTTTTTTGGCATTTTTTAAGGAGTAATCCATGCCTCTTATTATGAATCTAGTACTCCTACGTCATTCCTTACTATATCATACCCTAATCCAGATTTCTCCCCTAAACATACAAGGACCTAAAATGTCCTCTTTTTCAAGATGCAGAGCACTCCCGTGTTACTTAAAAGTATAAAAACAGATGGTACATCCGTACACATGAGCACCAAAATTTATATTAGTGTCGTACAATCTCTGATCACAAGTAATTATCGTTTTTGGCATTGATGTGGTCACTAAGACACTTATTTGATTGTTAATTGCTAGCATAAAACCTATAAAAAATATATGAAAGTTACAATATTTTAAAAATATATTTGAAAACAATTTTAACCATATCGTTTTAGCTGAATCAAAATTATTCAAAGAGGTATTGATTATTAAAGTTTAAAAATGTTGACCGCTTGCTTCCTAAAATATTTATTTATTGGAAAGAAGTTGCTCCACACAACTCTATTTTATTTATAATCTCAACGCAAACCTCGCTCAAACCCAGTCCGATGCTATTACTTAAGCCTAATCAAATGCCATTAGAGACGTCTCACGTAGGAGATAGACTAGCACGGTGCGTGGGTCGTGGGAATGCCGAGATGCCGGACGGGAGCTTTCTTGGGTAAGGCACGGCAAGCCGACAAATGAAACGTCTAAGCCATCGCCGGTGCTCTTTTTTTTTTCCCTTTCTACTATTCATTCTTCTACATTTTCGATAGATTGATGATCTGAACAAGACTCATGATCTATATTCGATCTTACTCTGAAACTGTTTCATAAGTCAAATTCGGTCCTTACTCATCATACTATATAGACAGAAAGTCAGATTATAAACTTAAGGGATTATTATTTATAACTTAACATAATGCCGTCGGCCAACGCTACGATTTCTTGGCATGACCTTGACATGCCCTAAGGTTCTCTTCACAACTTCAGACTTAAGCCTATTGCTAGAGGCATATCCCCATGCCTTGCCTTCACCGGAGAAAAGGCATGCCTCCGGGGATATGAAGGAGAGAGGTAGGGGAATGAGAGAGAAATCCGCACCTCCATAGCCATAGATCGAAAGTGCTATCGTGCTCGAGCTTCGCTGCCAGAAGCGCCTCTGCACTTGAGCCCGCCATCGGTCTTCATGTTGTATTCAAGAGGGAGAGACCAACGTAATCATCCAGATCACAAGCATTGAGAATGACTTCATCAATAAGCACATATGATACGTGTGGCACAACAAATCTGATAAAGTCAGCCACAAACACGGTGGATTGAGTAGCTTGAGGTGTGGAGACGACTAATTCAGTGATAGAGAGACAAAGGGGCTGCGAGGAGGAATGGGACGCCTCCTGCTATGCTCATATCCTCTAATCCCTCCAATCCTATTTCCACACAATGGAGACTATTTTGGCCTCGCTGCTATCACAAATGCTAGCAATCCATTAGAATGTCGTGTTCTGGCTTGCTTCTTGCCAGCGTCAATGGAGCAGCTCCCTCATGGCACCAGACTTAAATACTTAAAATTAAAGGGATAAGTAGTGAGGGCATATCTCGAATACCTAAAAAATTTATAATGACATGAGTGTGAATTATAATAATATATTTTAAAATTATAGAAATTACAGTAGATGGATCTAATTAACTCTTAATATATAATACCTCCTTTGTAAACGTAACATTTTTTTTCAATTCATGTGAGGAACTGATCTTTTTGTGTGAAGTGTCTACGTTCCAAATAAAGCCTAGCAGCATTTCAATTGATGGGGCGCTGTTTTTTAAAAAAGAAAGAAGTCTATTTCATAGCCCTAATTTCTCATCGTAACTAAATTAACATGAACTTCACTACTCAATGCTATTTAACTTATGTAACGGTAACACTTCATTCTTCATTCCCATGCCCCCAAAATTTCGATTGTGTTATGTGATTGAATGGTTTTAGGTGGTCCAAACCATAGAAAGTGAACAATTGTAACACTTGTCTGGAATATGGAGTTCTTTTTAACTTTTCCAAAAGTTCAGGCCTATTTCAAATGTAGAAATGGTAAAATACGGCAATGAAAAAACACAATATTTTAGTATGAATGCAAATACGAAACAAATGATAGGAAAAAATACATGAAAAGTTATTTGAATAAACGGTAGAAAATCTATAAAATGAGAACAACAAAAAAGAAAAATTTTGTGATGTTGGATATCAGGTTAAATTCCTTCTAAAGTTCTCATGGATTGTGACATTTTATACAAATTTCATAGGATTTAAAAATGCCCAGTACGATGTTCCAACTTCCAAAGGACCAAATAGGCAAAATTTCTACAGTTTTGAAATCCTACAAATTTCTCGACAAATCCTTCGTTCAAACAAGACCTGTAGGTAGTAAAATAAACTTTTCCCATATTTTTCGAAGCCAAGAACTTCCGCTGATTTAAAGGCGAACTACAAAAACCAACAATGTGTAGCATTGTGATGCCGGTGCTGTTAGTTCATGCTGCATCAGGTTATCAACCTCCACCGTCTCCCTCAAGAAATAGCCAATTTGTGCCAACCACTGAGGCACCGAGGAATTGTGTGTTGTATGCAGGTACCTACATAAGTAACATTAGCTGCTCAACCACACTTTATATATTGCTCATATCATTACCATGGCGGGAAGGAAAGAAAGCAATCCATGTTTGACGCAAGGCTTGACTGATTCAGAGGGAGGCAGAATCCCTCGCTTGGGTTTGTTTTTGACTTGCAGTTGCACAGCTCAGCAGCTAACTAGTCCATGGAGCAGCTAGAAGGGGAGAAAATAAAGCCAGAACAAGTAGACGTGGGCGTGGCGGGCGTTCTTTCGTTACCCACCAACCCTTGCCATCTTCCTCCTCCCTCCTCGTTCTAAGCTTACGCCACGACTCGCGAGCTCGGTCGTCCTCCTCTATGCAGGAGAGAGGAATCATGGCGGGCGACGACGTGGAGCCGTCGGAGGAGCAGTGGAAGGAGGAGGAGGAAGGCGCGTTCGAGGCGTTCGTGTGCCCGCTGACGAAGCAGGTGATGCGCGACCCGGTGACGATCGAGACCGGGCAGACGTTCGAGCGGGAGGCGATCCTCAAGTGGTTCCGGGAGTGCCGGGACAACGGCCGCCGCCCGACGTGCCCGCTCACGCAGCGGGAGCTCTGCGACATGGAGGTGGCGCCCAGCGTGGCTCTGCGGAGCGTCATCCACGAGTGGAGAGCGCGAAACGAGGAGAAGGAGCTCGACCGCGCCTGCGCCTCCCTCGTCGGCGTCGGCCGCCTGCCGATCCACACCGGCGGCGTTGGCGACGAGGAGGCAGCGCTGCGCGCCCTGATGTACGTGTCCCAGATATGCCGGAGGAGCGCCGCCAGCAAGGACCTCGTCCGCCGCCGCGGCGTCCTCCGCGCCGTCGCCGAGATGCTCAAGAGCGGCAGCCGGCGGCTTCGGCTCAAGTCCCTCCAGGTCATCCGCGTCCTCGTCGAGGACAACGATGACAACAAGGTCGCCAATTTCATCCAAATTTCAACCCCAAACAGACAAATTCTGAAAGGAACCAAGCGGAAATTTATCAATTTTTGTTTTGATTTGCAGGAGGAGTTTGGGAAGGGCGACATGATACGCACGATCATCAAGTTCTTGTCCAGTGAGCATGTCCAGGAGCGTGAGCTGGCGGTGTCTCTGCTGCACGAGCTGTCGGGGCACGAGCCGACGTGCGAGCGGATCGGCGCGGTGTACGGCGCCATCCTGCTACTGGTCGGGATGGGGAGCAGCAAGTCGGAGAGCGCCGTCGCCGTCGACAAGGCGGAGAGCACGCTCCGGAACCTCGATCGGTTCGACGCCAACGTCAAGCAGATGGCCGACAACGGCAGGCTGCAGCCGCTCCTCACCAGGCTGCTCCACGGCGAGCCGGAGACGCAGGTCGCTATGGCCGACTACCTCGGCGAGCTCGCGCTGGCGAACGACGACAAGGCGATGGTGGCCGAGCAGGCCGGGCCGCTGCTGGTGGGGATGCTCAGGACCGGTGGCGTGCCGGCGAGGGAGGCCACACTCAAGGCGCTCAGGGAGATCTCCTCCAGCGAGGTGAGCGCCAAACAGCTGCTGCAGCGCTCCGGCGTCCTGCCCCCGCTTGTCAACGATGTCCTCTTCTCCACGGGACACCTGCCGATGAAGCTGAAGGAGCTGGCCGGCAACATCCTCGCCAACCTCGTCGCCTCAGGCGCCGATTTCCGTTCCATCCCGCTCGACGACGACGACGGCCGTGGCCACCGCAGAACGTTGCTCTCAGAGGACGTCGTGCATAGCCTGCTCCATCTCATCAGCAACACCGGCCCCGCCATCGGGAGAAGGCTCCTCAGCGTCCTAGCCGGGCTCACCAGCTCCCGGGAGACGGTCGCCGAAGTCGTCGCGGCGGTCAAGAGCTCCGGCGCCACCATCAGCCTCATACAGTTCATCGAGGCCGCGCACCGTGACATCCGAGTCGAGTCCCTCAAGCTCCTGCGCAACCTCGCCCCCAACATGGGCGCCGAGCTCGCCGACGGCCTCGGGGGAAGCCTGAGCAGCCTGCTCCGGGCCATCTCCTCCGACGGCGGCGGCGTCACGGAGGAGCAGGCGGCCGCCGTGGGGCTGCTCGGAGACCTCCCGGAGGGGGACTCCAGCCTGACCCGGCAGCTGTTCGACCTGGGCGCGTTCAGGGCGCTGGCCCCCAAACTGGCGGAGCTCCGGCGAGGCACCATCCGCGGCGGGAACAGGTACGTGACGCCGCTGACGGAGGGTGTGGTGAAGGTGATGTACCGGGTGACGTTCGCGCTGGAGGAGGACCCCGAGTACATCGAGTTCGCGCGGGAGGCCGGCCTGGCACCGCTCTTCGTCGAGCTGCTCCACACCAACGGCATGGACACGGTGCAGCTCTACTCGGCGATGGCGCTGGAGAAGCTGTCCCTGCAGTCAAGCCGCCTAACGGCCATCCCCCCGCCACCGTCGCCACCAACGGGGTTCGCGTGCGCGTGCTTTTGGAGGAAACCCGCATCGGCGGCGGCGCCCCCGGGGGTGTGCCGCGTGCATGGCGGGTTCTGCTCGCTGCGGGAGACGTTCTGCCTGGTGCAGGCGGACGGGGGCAAGGCGGTGGAGCGGCTGGTGGCGTGCTTGGACCACCTGGACGGGCGGGTGGTGGAGGCAGCGCTGGCGGTGCTGTCGACACTGGTGTGCGACGGCGTGGACGCGAGGGAAGGGGTGGTGGTGCTGGGGGAGGCCGACGGGCTGCGGCCGGTGGTGGACATCCTGGTGGAGAGCCGCACGGAGGCGCTGCAGCGGCGGGCGGTGTGGGCGGTGGAGCGCATCCTGCGGGTGGAGGAGATCGCCGGGGAGGTGGCGGCCGACCAGACGGTGGCGTCGGCGCTCGTGGAGGCGTACCGCAACGGCGACCCGCGAACCCGGCAGACGGCGGAGCGCGCACTCCGCCACCTCGACAGGATCCCCAACTTCTCCGCCGCCTTCCAATCCCAACGCTCCTAGCCTCACTAGCGATCGCCATTGCAAATGCCACTACACTACCGCTTCCACATCTGTTTCCTTTCTATATCACTTTCTGAACTGATCCCCCTTTTGTTTTGTTGGATTGATGATTCTTTCTTTTGGTTTGTTTGCAGAAATTACATGCTTGTACAGCATAATACCGTATTAATTCTTTCAAAGCCAAATGGATGAAACAAAATTGCTTGAACCTCCATAGCGTTTTTCTGAGAAATAACACAGGCTGGTTTGTAAATAACCTTTGTTTCTAAGAGCAATCACAATCACAGGGAAAGAGTTCCACTATCCAACAGTCCATGATATTCTTACGCATCCACAGCACATGTTCTAAACCAGTAAGGGCTTTTTAGTACGAGAACTCCACGAGGTCCGTGCGATTGAACTCCATGTCCCGATAACATATTGCGATTGAACTCATCATCCACAGTTCCACACTACAAGTCTACAACGCTCATCCATCGAGGGGCTCACATAAATTACAAGATGTTGTACGCTCCTCCGGACTATATGTACAGATAAAATTAGCAGTCACAAGGCAGCAAAATCTCAAGGAAGCTTGTACTCATGACATCCATAAGTTATCTGCAAATTGGAAGGAACAACAAACCATTATTATTATTTAAAATTGTGTTCTCCTAAATTGGAAGTAAACTGTTACAAAACAGTCAAGTAGGCAAGGGCAATCACATGGTATTGATTCATGACATCTAAAATTAGTATCCACATCCTATCTAAGATCAAGGTAGTGGTAAATTAAAATCTTGAGATGAATCGAGCTTGTCAGTTCCTGCTAAACCATCTGGATTCTAATTGGAAAGTTTAAATTTGTTAGGTGCTTACACCAGAGGATATTTTACAACATATACAACCATTAGACTTGTACTATTAAAAAGTTTAACATATTGCAATTTAGTATAACATGCTCAAGGTCCACTATAAGTTGCAATTATCCACTTTATAATTCCTACATCATCTTCTTATTGTCACAAACTTCTGATGTTTCTACCACGCACTGCACACCTAAACAACAAAATAAAGACATACCATTGCTGGACTTTTCTGAACTCTGTTAGCACAGGGTATATGTTCTCAAAGGCGGTATAAGTCTCATCCCTCACCTACAAAGGCAGTACATTCAGACATACAAAAAGGAATAGGCAATCAAGGGTATACAAAAGGAAAGACTGCTAACCTTTGCTCCAGTCAAAACAATCTTGCCTGAAACAAAAATCAGAAGAACAATCTTCGGTTGCTTCATCCGATATATCAGACCAGGAAAGAGTTCTGGCTCATACTGTAAGATGAAAGGCACAACACATGAGAATAGCATAACAGATGTGAAATAACTATCCTAAAAAAAACATGCAAGAATAAAACTTACACTTGAGAAAGCACCATGAGAATATGCAAGTCCCTCCAGCCTGATTGGAAATTTAACATCACAAGAGCCAACAATGTTCTGAATCTTGAAGTCCTGGTGCAGTGCAATGAGTTAAACAGTTAGGTACAGTCTTACAGAATAAAAATATAGTTACATACACAGATGAAAATTAAGCAAGCCTGAAATAGTTACCTTAAACTTAGCAGGAAAACCAAGCTTCTGGATAATACGAGCATACTGGTGATAAAAGCTAGTGTTAGACTTCAGAGATAGCGAAATAAAATAAATTAAATTAAAAATTGCTTCCCATACCTTTCTTGCTGCAAGCTTGGATTGTTGTTCGCTCTTTGCCCCAGTACAGACCTGGTATAAGACAACAACAGATTTATAAACAAACTTTTAATTCATCCATAGATGCTGGCAAGGTCACAGTGGCCACAGAGAAATTTTGGTTAACCAAATTTGATTTTTATTTTTATTTTTTTTAAAGCAAAGATGCAACAAATTGGTGCATCAAACCCATGATAACCTTCTTTAAGTCCACTGCCGAACAGCCAGGCCCCATAAGACATACTAGTAAGCCTAAGGCTGTGAACTCATTTATTCTTACACTTAAAATGTGAATTTCTGATCAGTAAAATGTATTACTGTAACACAGAAATTATCCCATGTGATGAAAACCAGCAAAGCAATTTCTAATGAAGATTTTATCCAAAAACTGTTGATCACAAATCATCCTTCAACAGGTTAGCTTATCTGGATGAAGATATTGATCCAAAAGAAAAATCAAGTGAACTATAACACTGTTATAAACAAGCTTTTTAAAATTAAGATATTGATCGGACAGAAAGTTCATGTGATGTGTCATTGCTGACCATCCTTCAACAATTCCAGTTATGCTTTGAAACTGTAAAAAAGTGAACAAGGACAAACTATTATACATTCACAGAAAGAACACTACTCATCCAGTTATTATATGAAACATCAATGCAACAGCAAACACGTCAGAAAATCAGAGCAAAATTAAATCTACATATTCAACATTGAACTACATGCTGCATGGATCAGATATGGATGTGATAGCTGTTGAATAGTAAAGAAAAACTACAAAGATAGTAGGCTAATAGAAAGCAGTTACACAGCAGCAAAAACAGTTCATGAATCAATATGAGTTATAATAGTATAAAATAGCTTGCCATTAGACAGGTGACAAAACGATTAACTGTCTAATGAACAAAACAGAACATTTGAAATCTTTAACTGTACAACAAGTTGAACATACCATTTTCCCCGATGCAAATATCAGTGCTGTAGTTTTTGGTTCTCTTATTCTCATGATAACTGCAGCAAAACGCTGTTTATGAAAAGAGGAGTTAGCAGACTAAAACATAAATTATAGCAAATGAGAATGAAATTATAAATCACACCACTGACATAATGCAAATCAATCTAAAATACTAGATAGAGATGTCATAACCTCAGTGTGAAGTTATCTCTGTTACTTCCAAAAGGTATACATTATTAAAGTAAACATGATAGCCTAGACTTAGCTTATGATATTACATATAATTACAAAATCTCCCAATACATCATGCTGCATCTGGTACATTCAGCGCACATAGAAAATAGCATTAAACAGAGCAGCTTTATAATCTTATTTGTAAAGCAATTTGCAGGGCGTGATGAATGTCTTTACTATTTTAACCGAGATTTACCTTATAAAACTGGACTGCCAGCTACGGATTTTTCCATAGTGAGTTAGTGACCACTAAAATTGCACACACATTTGTGTTACACATAAAGGAAGCATCATCCTAGGAACAGACCATAGGAATGTATGGACTTGTGTACATATTACATGCCAGTAAGAATAGCATAAGTATCGTTTTTCCATGCAATGAAGATATCTTTTCAAGCAAAAACAGACACAAGAACACACCAAAGAAATCATAATACCTTTGGATTATATTCTGCATTGCGTGCTTGCAAAGCTATAGCTTTGAGGTCTAATTTGCAATCCAGATTGACCGTCGATACAATGTTTCTGGCATCAAAATAGATGAGAATGCATCAAGCCAAAACAGAGTGGGGCAAATGCAGTCTAGCAGCTATAATCCCAACAATGCAACATAAACAACTCAGCAAGGCAGCAAACAGGCATGCACACTTCTGAGAATGCATGGCAGTGAGTAACGTACGACAAGCAGCAATATAGGCATGCCCTACTTTTTTGCAATGCACACCAGCATGCAAATATGAATGCCTAGTAGCAATGTAGGCAAGCCCCACGTTTCGATGCACGCCAGCAAATACATCATGCTAATAGACAGCCGAGTTTGCCCATATTGGCCCATACATGGATCGAGCCTAAATATTTTGTTCAGAACTTCAGGCTGTCTATAAAAATGCAGTAACTCATGTTAACCCATAAGCACCATAAACTCTCCACAGATATAATAATCCCTCTAATGTTGAAATCTGTGGGGGGAATAATTAAATCCTAGTACAATCAGATGCATGATTGATTATATATCTGATTTTCCAAAAATAAAAAAAAGATGACTAGCTGATTCTCCAATCGTGTAACATGACAATAACCTCTTTTTTTGCGGGGAATGATAATAACCTATTGTGGTTAAAAGAGTTTTTTTTTATGAAAATTAGACGACGGATCTGTCACAGCAAGCACTGCCTCTTTTCTTCTCCACTCGGATTCGCAGATCTCAGATGGCCCCTTCTCAAGCAAGCAATCGCTACCAAAACCCCAATATCTAACCCAAGCTACCACCTCTCCGATGATTTGCGACAGCCCCCCAAAGAAAACCAACAGCGCGCCACGAATTTTAACCACCCCACGCTCCAACCAGCCCAAAGGACCCAACTCAAAGACAGAATCTGAATCTTTGTCCCCGCCCGCAGATCCGCACGGATCCAGGACTTACTGGAGCGTGGGGATGATACCGGAGGGGTGCTTGGCCAGGTCCACGGGCTCGCTCCCCTCCAGCACCGCCGCCTCAGCCATACACCAAAACCGGATCCGGCGGCTCCGCGCGCCCGCGAATCCCACTCCCAGCGGTGAAAAGGACCGGAACTGGCGGGAAGAGGCGCGCGCGGCGGAGAGTTGGCGGAAATTTTCGAATTCTGGGGTCTTTTATAGCGATCTGAAGAAGGAGGAAGGAGCGGGAGCGGGAAGGCTAGGGTTATCTAGCCGCCGGGGTGTGGCTGTCGCGCGAGGGGAGAGAGAGGAGGAGGGAGGCGTGTGCGGGGGAGACACCGCTAGGGGAGGGAAGATGTGGATGCTGATGGGTGGGTGGGTGTGGGCCCAGGCGCCCAGCCGGGTGTCGTGGACGGACGGGGAGTAGCCGGTCGGGATGGCTATTGGGCGTTTTAGGCAATTCACGCTGCAACGTCCCTGTCGCCCTTCCAACGTTCCTCGTGCCTTTGCATAGGGCACGGGAGGGAGAGGCCGGTGTCCCCGCAAGCTGCACATCTAGAATGGAAAGGGGCGGCAACGGCAAGATCCTGAGCTCAGGAGAGATGGTGGTGAGAAAATTTGTTATGGAGGTTGAAGAAGGAGAGCTCGAGCAGATCTGTCATCACCGCTGTGGATTTTATCGGCTTAAGACATTATTGGATCTATAAGATAACCTCGAGCGATGGCCCGATTTACCCAATGAAACTATGCTTATTATATTGACATCACATCAATCAATGCTAGATGATGAGAGATGAGAAGAGGGGCCACCTCAATCTACGCTCAACCCATCGCTGAGCTCATCACCTATCCCCATACGCCACCACTAAGCTCCTTTCCCATCAAGCGGTGAGAAGAATGGGATGACGAAGAGGCTGGTGGTGTGATGGGGAGGACAAAGATGGCTGTGACGACATGTAGAAGGATGGTGGAAAGGCCGGTGGTAGCAAGACGGCTCATCGATGAGAGGGATGGAAGCATCGACGGGAGAAGAGGTGGTGGAAAAAGAAGAGAACGACCAACAGGATGGATGGATTTTATATTATTTTCTTAAATTTAGGGTGTTTAGTATAAAATTAAGAACTTATATGTAAATTAAAAATATATGAAAATTGAAACTTGACATAAAAATTAGAGCTACTCATAAACTTACTTTGCATTATAGAAAAAAACATTTTAAATGTTGACAACCATGTGGTGTCTGAACCACTTTTATGAGTGGTTTGAACAGTAAATGTGAGCGGAGGGATCACCTCTACACCTTCCATAGATGCTACAGATATTGTGTTTTTAAACCTAAAATATATGGAATATCCTCTACACCAATGCAAAATAAGTGACTTTTTTGGCTAAAAATTTTAAATTTTGTCTAACATAAATAACCACCTTGTAGGATTACTTCTCCCTCTATCACATCTTCTTTAAATTTCTATCCATCCTACTCCAACCATCTCTTACTCATAAACATCTCCATCTTGATTATTTTTGTTTTCTTAAAATTTACTTATTTTAGGACAAAAGAAGTATATTGTATGGGTTGTCTATATGTCATTTAAGTATAGATAGCAGTGATTTAAACTATTGTTCATACCTTAGTGATTTTTTTTTTGCATAAATAGATGTTTGTTTGCTCTGGCACATGTTACACCAATTTCTTTTTATACTAACAAATTAAACATCTTACTTCGGTAAAAAAAATAGTCTGAGTTAAACACATGTGGGCATGTGGGTGTGCTTTTAGTATGAAGTAGTAAGGCTAGCAATTTACAATTGGTATCATTATCTGACCTTGCGTTAAGAAGGTACATTTGTAGTGCATGTGGTGAGTGCATGCACTTCTCCTGTACGTATATAGCAACAAACCAAACACCACAATTTCTATCCATATCATACTAAATTTACAAAATTTGGGGTAGAAGTTAGAACACAAAACAAGCCCATAATTTTAGTTAGTGCTAGACTGTTAGTACTAGATATTAAGTTTTAGTTTTACGTGCTTTCCTTTGCTTTCTTCATACATTCATCTTATTGAATGATTTCTAAAAAAATATTTAGGAGGGGGAATTTAACTATTTTCCACTCTTAAGAAAGGTCGCTTTCTAAATACCGCTTTTGTGTTTCTTCCTTTTAACTCATCAAGTCATCCACCTTCCTTTGTTCATCTTCTTCCTTGGGCCAACTCCTTCATATTTTCTTCACTAAGCTTCTCATTGTCCTGTCAAGACCGACAAGAGATATAAGCTTGATGATGGTAGAAAGGTGGCATATTAGAGATCATACAAGTGCCTAGGTCACTCGCAACTAAGCTCACGCAAGATCCGGTTCATTACGGTGATAGAGCGCTTAACGTGCTTGAGGTAGGTGTACATAGGGTTCTTCCTAATAGGGCAATTGAATATGCCGCTATAGTTCTCATAGAACCCAAACGACCACTCCTTAGCATAGACCTGCATCAAGTCGATAAGGTGATAAAATCAATAAGGGATATGTGTGGTTGTCAAGGAAGTGAGCAATGTGCCTACGAGATCTAAGGGTATATGGAAGAGGGGCAGGAGCGCGCGATCCCGAGTGGCCATATTGTTGATGGTGCTGTCATTGAGCACCTCTACCATGGCACTACCGCTTGCCATCATTCCCCTCTGTCCTCGACAAGCTTCCCACTATTACTTGACACTGGCTGTATGAGCGGCAAGGAGTGGTGCGCCAACTCTATGTCATTGTTGATGTTGTGCCACCCCTTGTTGTCATCAAGTTGGCTCCTCTCATCGATCCCAATAATAGGGGAGTTCAATGGAGAACACTGTCATCAAGCTTGCTCCTCTCATCGATCCCAACATATGGTGGGAAGCTTAGCGAAGAAAAAAAGAAAAGAGATGGCCGAAGGAAGAAGATGAACCAAATGAAGGAGATGCCTGATAAATGGGCTCCACAAAAATGTGTTATGCTGACTTATCTAAATGTTATGACATATAGTCAAAAGTGATAAATAGTGATAAATAGTTAAGAAATGTCCTCTCCTCAAAATCAAGTCTACATATACCAATGCAAAAGTGATATAACGTCTCTTAAGAATGGTCAGCTACAACCAGCCAATAATATAGTTCTCCCCCTTGCAACAAGGAAGACTGTGTTGTTATGCCTTATAAAGCAACATAGGTGCAGTAAAATATTTAGGCTCATCAATTGGTCAAATAGGGAAAAATACGTCAAATGATATATTAGTGAAAAATATTAATTTATGATTAAAATTTTTATATTTATATTCTTGATGACTTAAACGCCAATGATAAAAAAATAAAATTCAGTAAAAAAACTCAAAAACAATTTTAAAATTAAGTTTTAAAATTTAAATTTTAATAACAACATATGTGTTTTATACCAACCGTCATCATACACACAAAAGATAATGGAGAAGTAGGTTCTGGAAACTGCTAGTCACATGAGATGGACCAAACTCAAATCCTATCACTAGCAGCTTCAAAGAGCAATCACAGGCAAATCACTCCACTGTCCGAACAAATCATAGTAATATATTCTACTGCAAGAGCTAAAAGTCCCCAGTGCATGTTCTGCCTGTTACAAAGTTAGCACTGGATGTTTGTGAGTTCAACTGAACCCCATGCCCCTTCACGACCACCACAGAGATAAGTTGCCGCTTGAGAATATCATACTTAACAAACTACGACACTCATCCATAGAGAAAGAGGCGAACGTAAATTACAAGATGGAGTACGCTCCACTCCTCCAGACTATATGTACAGTTAAAATTAGCAGCCACAAGGCCGGAAAATCTCAAGGAAGATTGTACTTGCGACTTCCAAAAGTTATCTGCAAACAAGAAAGAAAACCATTGTTATTTAAAATTGTAATTCTGCTAAACTGAAAGCGGGAAATTGTACAGTAGGCACAAACCAGAGTATAGCCAATAACAGTCATCAATCAGCCTAATAACAGTGTATTTACACGTCATCCACCACAAGTACACAATTTCTGACATCCTATCTTGAGACAAGGTTGGGGAAATTAAGACTTTGCACAGTCAGTTTTTAAGTCTGGCCGTCCATCTAGAAAATCTATTAAAACTATAGAAGTGTAAGTATACAGTAAGATTGAAACCCTAACTCTATACAGAGAGGTTAGATATATATATATACAAATTCAGTGGTCTAACACCCCCACAGTCGTAGCGGGAGAAAATGAACGTAGAGACTGGACCGAAAACTGGTAAACAAAGCCGCTGATAGGTATTTGATTATAATATCGGCGAACTGGTACGTCGATGGTACATAGAGCATCCGAACTTGTCCTATCACAACCTTGTTACGTACGAAGTGAATGTCAATTACTATATACTTTGTTCGTCAATGATGAATCGAGTTGGCGATCATGTAGACGGCGCTAACGTTGTCGCAGTAGACGACAGCTGCAGAAGTGATAGGTGTACGGAGCTCCTGGAGTAGCTGGTAAAGCCAGCAACACTCCGCGACGACGTGGGCAACGGCGTGATACTCAGCTTCGGCGCTGGACCGAGACACTGTAGTCTGACGCTTGGAGGACCAAGAGACTAGAGTGTTGCCGAGGAAGACGCAGTAGCCGAAGGTGGAGCATCGGGAGTTGGGGCAACCCGCCCAGTCCGCGTCAGAATACGCGGTGAGAGAGTCGATGGGGCCAAAGCTGAGATATAGATCGATGGATAGTGTGTCCTTTACATAGCGAAGGATACGCTTGAGTAGCACGAGGTGAGGTTCGCGTGGAGCATGCATAAAGAGGCACATTTGCTGGACGGCATAGGTGAGATCAGGTCATGTGAGTGTGAGGTACTAGAGGGCACCAGCAAGACTCCAGTACTGAGAGGGGTCAGCGATGAGAGAGCCATCGATGCGGAGAGCTTGGCGCGAGTGTTGACGGGAGTAGCGGTGGAGTGACATTCGGCCATGCCCGTACGCTGGAGAAGATCGATGGCATACTGGCACTGGGAGAGAAACAGCCTGTGAGGAGAACGTGTGACAGAGATGCTAAGGAAGTGATAGAGAAGACCTAGATCGGTCATGGCAAACTCTGAGTGGAGTCGGGCCATGATGTGCTGTAGGGTGGTCGTTGAGGACGCCGTAAAAACGATGTCGTCGATGTAGAGGAGAAGGTAGGTGGTGGTGTTTCTGGTGTGAAGGACGAAGAGGGACGTATTGGAGACAGAGGCCACAAAACCGATGTGCCGAAGATAGATAGCAAAGCACTGGTACCAAGCTTGAGAGACCTGTTTGAGGCTATAGAAAAAGAGCTAAAGGAGACAGACGTCATCAGGATGAGATGTTTCGACGAAGCCTGGAGGCTGTTGGCAATAGATCGTTTCCGTCAGATGGCCATGAAGAAAGGCATTCTTCACGTCGAGCTGATGGATCGGCCAAGAACGCGAGACAACGAGAGTGAGAACAACCCGAATGATAGCAAGCTTGACGACGGGACTGAAGGTCGCGTCGTAGTCAACATCGGGACATTGGGAGAAACGACGAACAACCCTGCGTGCCTTGTGATGAGCAAGCGATCCATTGGAATGAAACTTGTGTTTAAAGATCCACTTACCGGTCACAACGTTGGTATCGAGAGGATGAGGGACAAGGCGCCAGGTCTCGTTATCCATAAGTGCCTTGTACTCATCAGCCATAGCCACGTGCCACTTAGGATCGGCTAATGCGGAATGATGAGTCGCTGGGATGGGTGAGATGGTATAATGAATTGCGAAGAGCCCGTAGCGCTTGGTAGGGTGAAGTGACCCGGTTTGTGATCGGGTGATCATATGAGAGGAGGAGTAGGTAGTAGAGTTCGCATGAGCCGATGGGAGCGTCACTAGTGGGGTAGAGACGAAAGGGGGGAGGGTGGTATCGGCTCAGGATCAGCGACTGTATGTTCGGGGAAAGGGTTGAACGAGGTCAGCCTGAGCCGATGGAGAGTGAAGGGCCGATAGGGGTTGGTGAGCCGATGGGTGTTGGCGAACTGATAGAGGCAGAGTAGCCGATGGACTTGGTGTGGTCGATGGGGGTGAGACACTATCAGCTTGAGCTGATGGAGGTTGGAGAGCCGATGAGTGTGGTAGGACCGATGGAGGTTTGATGTAAGTGGCATTGGAGCGGAGAGGAGTGGGATAGTCGGGCAAGAAGTCCTCAGGAACGGCCGATGGGGAGTACGGAGGTGAGATTGGTGGAGGGTGCCGGGATGGTACAGTGTTGGTTAGAAGTAATTTGAGATTGCCAGACGAGGGTTCGGGATGAAGTAAATTGAAGGAGAAACAGGACTCGTCAAAGACGACATGGCGGGACACGATGATCTGGCGGGTAGACAAATCGAGACATCGGTATCCCTTGTGGGATGAGGGATAGCTAAGGAAAATGCAGGCGGTGGAATGGGGTGCAAGTTTGTGAGAGGCGGTGACGATGAGGTTGAGATAGCAAAGACACCTAAAGATGTGTAGGTGAGAGTAGTGAGGCATCTTGCGGTACAAAAGGGTGTAGGGGACGTTGTGGTGAATGAACGAGCAAGGGCGCCAATTGAGGAGGTAGGTCGCGGTGGTTAGTGCTTCAAACTAGTAGGGTGTGGGTAGATGGGCATGGAGAAGTATAGTGCGACTGATGTTGTTGAGTGTTCGAATAAGGCGTTCGACCTTACCGTTTTAGGGAGAGGTGTAGGGACAGGATAGGCGGAGATGGGTGCCACGGGAGGTGAGAAAAGCTTGGATGATACGATTGACAAACTCCGTACCGTTATCGGCCTGTATGGCTTAAATGGAGAGGTTGAATTGGATAGAGACGTAAGTGGTAAAGTTGATGAGGTGAGAGGCAACCTCGGACCTGCTTGTTAGGAGAAAAGTTCAGCAATAGTGTGTATAATCATCGAGTATTATAAGATAGTACCGATAATCGGACACACTCTTAACTGAAGAAGTCTACATATCACATTGAATTAATTCAAAAGGTTAAGAGGTACAAGACATAAAGGGGAAGAAAGGTAGCCGCACGTATTTACCAAGTTGACAAGAGTGGCAGACAGTGGAGCTATTGTGGTTGCACGTTATGGAGGCGCTGCGACGGAGGTTAGCGACAGCGTCGGGGCTAGGGTGACAAAGGCAAAGATGCCACAAGTTGATGGAGATGGCGAGACTGGTGTGGGGAGTGGACGGCATAGTAAAGATGGTGTAGAGGTCATCGCCACTATTGCATCGAAGTATCTCGCGCCGGGTCAAGATATCCTTCACAGAGAAACCAGAAGCATCAAATTCAATTGAGTAATTGTTATTTTTTATGAATTGACGGACAGATAGTAGGTTGTGGATGAGGGAGGGGATAATGAGGACATTACGAAGTGAAAAATTAGTTGTGGGTGTAGACAGGAGGGAGTCACCATGGCATTTGATAGGGAGAGTGCCTATTGCTGATGATGATGAAAGGGGAGGAGGAGGGATGGCGAGAGAGTAGTATACCGTTCAATGACGCCATATGGGATGACGTACCAGAGTCCAGCACCCAAGGGTGCTGGGGTTGGAACATCATCTGATTTAGGGCGGCGACAAGGTCAGCCTAGTTCCATGAAGGAACCGACTGGGTGGGTGGTGACGGTAGGATCGGCTGAGGCAGTTGGATGGGAACCGATGCCAGGTAGGCCTAAGGATGGGCATCGAGGACCTCTGATTGCCAGCCGATGGGACTGCGTAGCTGGGGTTAGGGTGCCCAGGGGTTGTAGCAAAGCCACGGACCCATGGAACTGGCATGCGGGATAGGGATAGGAGCAGGGCGCGGTTGTATTGGACCGCTCCAGCTCTTTCTCTTGCCTTTGCCCTTGCTTTTGTCGTTGCCACTGGCACGGGCTTTGTTGCCATGGCTAAAGCCGTGGCTACCAAAGCCGCGAGAGGTGGTAGCAGCGCACGGTGGTCGACAGCTGATAGGATTAGAGCAGCCATGATCGGCTATGGCGAGGAGAGCGGTGTGGGCCACAGTCTTCTCGTCGTTGGCCAGGCGATGTTCTTTGAAAACTAGCATGTCATGGGCCCAGGCGAACGTGGAAAGAGGTGTGGAGTTAGCGATGTCATCGGCGATGTTTGAGAAGCGGGGGTTAAGTCCTCACAGGAGGGCAAGGACAAGTTGTGAGTCGGCCACAGGGTGACTGACATCACGGAGGGCGGTAGCCTTGACCTTTAGGCGTTGGCAGTATGAGGAGACAGATGAGTCTCTTTGTACCATGGAGTGAAATTCATTAAGGAGAAAAATAGCGTGCGGCTGTTTGTTGGCGTGGAAGATCTGCTCGATGGCCACCTAGAGATCCTGGGCGGTGGGGTCGGTGTCGTCCATTGCAAGGTCGAGAACGGAGTTATCGACCGAGCCAAGCAGCCAGCTACGCACGCAGCACTTGGTGATGTCCCACTGGGGATCATCGGGTTAAGGTGGAGCGGAGCCATCGATGTGAGAGTGAAGGCCGAACTTTCTACATAAGGATTTAAAGAAGAATACCTACTTAGAATAGTTGGCATTGAGGTCAAGGGAGATGGGAACGTGAGATTTTACGTTGACGGCGGCGTAAGGTGGTGAGAACATCGGCAAAGTGGTGCCTGAGTTATGGTCAGGAGAGTCGATGGTCAGAAGGGATCCGGCGACTAGAAGAGTGCTGGAACTAAGAGCCGACTCGGTGATCATGATGAGAGAGTAGCGGGACGTGATAAGCCGATAAGGGTAGTGAGCCAATGAAGAGAGTCGTTGGCCGATGGGAGTAGGTGGCGGAGTAGTTGAGCGAGGAGTGGGTAGTAGAGTAGGTAGGTCGCGAGTGTGAGAGAGTAGGTGGGTCACAGGCGTGAGAAGGTTTGCGTCCGTGAAGGGAGGTTTCACGTCTGTGGACCCGTGGACGCAACGGAGTAGGGCGGACACGAAAAATTGGAGAAGTCACGGACGCGAAAAAATGAGGTTCGCGTCCGGGAAGCAGAAATTTGTGTCTGTGGACATGTGGACACGTCAGAGTGGAAGTTTCGTGTACGGGAGCAGGTGAGTGTGTTGAAAAAGCGGAAACCACGAGATAGAGTTCCAGCTGATGGAGAGCAGACGGGGTCCAGTCGATGGAGACGGTGAGCGCAGAGTTGCATCGGCGTTAGAAGAAGAGAAGGTGCGCTGAAGTTAAGGTGGATTTGAACGAGACGAGGTAGAAAGGGGGTGAGAAGACGGTAGAGGAGTAGAATAACTAGTCCTGATGACGCATCGTATTCACTTTTTTTTTTGTCAATACCTAAACACCTAGCAGATGATGCCTATGAGTATATTCTTCAGACATAATTTGGACGGAACAAATGCGACGCATATGCATAGCTTTATCTTGCAACTTGTTGACGTTAAGGTTGCCACTTTACTAATCAAAAAGCTTCTCTGAATCAGCCAAGAGAATATCCATGTCACCCCGTAGTAATCAATCACTTCAAAAACTACTCCAGAGTTTTAACCAAGATCAGCTCAAAAATACTTTGGAATGCATGATAGAACCAGAACCATGAGCAATTATGCACGAGGCAAAAGATGGTTAATAAGCATATAAGTATGTCATAATCAGAAGAAAAACACAATATCTGTTTTGAAAAAGAGCAACACATCAATCCAAATCTGATGGAACTCTGACAGCTACAATTAATATGTGGCACCTGAAGAAGCATCAGCTGAATGGAAGAAGGAAAATGAAAAAAAAAACAGATTGCACCACGCAGAGCATCTGAAAATCTGAACCATGGAGGAGATGACCTTGGCATCATGCAGCTGTGGATCGACTCACTTAATATTGACGCCGCCGTCGAAGCTGTACCTGCTGACGTTCTCGTGCACCCAGTCCCTGGCAGCGTCGTAGTCCGTCAGCAGGTCGAGCAGGTTGTTGGGGATGGCCACCATCATCTCCATGCCGCTCCCGGCGAGCGCCTCCATCGTCCCGGCGTCGGCGTCGAACCGCTTCACCTTGTTGATGCCATTGTCCTGCAGCATCCGCACCACCGACCCCGGCGGCAGCAGGTACGACGCTATCGTGCCCCAGTTCACCCCGAGTCCCTCCGCCGCCAGCAGCAACCAGCTGAAGCCCACCAGAACAGCTGTGAGCACAACGACGGCGGCCAGCTTCCTATCAGAAGAGCCCGCCATGATCGACGGCGAGCCAACTAAGCTACCCCAAGAACGAGCTCAAGAACCACGCGAAGGAGAGAAAGCTAGAGCTAGAGCAAGAGCTTAGCAGTGGTACGAATCGAATGATGGGGAGATTGGAGGAGGGATGTGCATGGGGGATCGATTATTCTAGTGGCCTTCTTTTATGGAGGGAGGACAAGGACAGGGGATTTTGGATAGAACTGAACGTGTGATGACGAGGAACCACGTAGGAGAATGAGCTAACTGAAGCTAAGTCAAAATGTAGAGGGAGAAATTCAGTGGTGAGATTAGCTTAAGCATTTATCTGGAAATGCTGGATTTAGACTTTTTGAGGGTAAATCTACCTGTTTTAAATTGAAGCGATGTTAAACTGTGGGACTAAACTACAGGTGAGGCTGGTCTTTTTCGTTCATTCAAGCAACGCAAATTATTCTTTTTTGATTCGGGGAGCACATGAGCTCATCTAGTCCCGCCTCCTTTAGAATGCAGAGATTTTGTTCGATTTTCTTCGGAATCAATTTAATTACTACGTTCCAAATGATCTATCGGTAAATTCTCCAACCACGTAGGGTTTCTTTGGAAATTTTGTCAAGAGAAATCTCAATCCTAGATATGGTATGCCTGGCAGCTGTCATCTTATAAGCTACAGCCAAATTTAAATTTTAAAACACAATTTCAAATTAGTCTTAGTGTTTTTCATCATTCTATTTTTTCAGCCAAAACTTTTAAACCGTCTCTAAGAGCAGAAGTATAAAAGTCGCTGACATGGAAAACGTTAAGGTAGCATCAAATCCTGTTTAGATGTGTCATTCATGAGGAACACACATATGTTAACGTCAAAATCTGGCGGATCCAATGGCGTTAAAGCCGATCGGCTGAGAGGACCGTTGGAGGGTTTGATGCAGCCATCGGCTGATGGAAATACTGAGACGGCCGATGGAGAACTGTAGAAAAGCCAATCAGATTAGTAGAAGGTTAGATCAGCTTGAAGACAGGAGATTGTCCAATCGGAATCAGGTCCGAGAAGCCCGAGGGAAGGAAGGAGAAGGATCGGTTTGATTTGAAAAAGGTCCGATAGCTACAGTGGAGAAGCTGATCAGGTTGCAACAAAGAAAGACTCGGTTACAAATTGGAAGATTATTCAGATGGAACCAGGTTTGCGGAAGAGCCGTGGACTCCACGGCAGGGTGTTTATTCTTGTAAATCGTAACCTTACTTAATTAGGGAGGTTTAGCCGGTTAGTTAACTGCTTTAGGAATATTTTCCTTTGTTCTTACTAGGAAATAATGTCCGATGGTCGTAGACGTGTCGGACTCTGTCTGTAAATCCAGGGTATAAATATAGACCCCCTGGAAACATGTAACATATCTCTCAATCATATTCAAACTCGGCGCATCGCCACCCTAGTTCATCTAGGTTCTACCGACGGGTTCTGGCTCTCGACGCGGGGCTACATCGGTTAAGTTCGATCTTCGATGAAGGGGTAAGTCCCGCCACCATCCCGTTATGTCTTGCTCTGTCTAAGGCTGCATCGTTTAGGTCCGACCTCTTAGGGCGATCGGATGTATCGCATCACGTCCGTGCTGGACCTATCGGCCTGTTAAGCTCCCTCTGCCGTCGTCGGTCTCGTGCTGCATCGGTTAGGTCCGACCTACGGGGCTGCCAACGATAGATCGAGCTTCAGGCCTATAATCTCCTGCACGGCGTATCATCGGAGTGCTAGCCGATGAGTTATCCATGCTCTGTGCTTCATGCCCAGCGCATCGGCCCCTCGGCGGATACGCATCAGCCTTTAGAGGCGTCCCACGACGCGTAACACCAAACGTATCGGACCTCCAGCCAATACGCACCCGCCTTCAGAGAGGCGTCCCCTCATCGGCTCAGCTAGCCGATGGGTTCGTTCCTATCCTTGCTACGGCATAGCCGATCCGGCGTCCTCCGTATCATCGCCGTTAGCCCCGGCCTCGTATTGTCTCGGTTAGGTCCGATCTTCGAGATTCGGTGTTGATGGCGCTGCCACGGCAGGCGACGGGTCTCTTGCTGTCATATCCAGAGCGGCATCGGCTTTGTAGCCCGTGCCTTCTTGCGCTAATCATCGCCTAGGCCGCATCCGTTTTCATCGGTTTTTCCAGCCGATGGATCACCATTCGGCTGTCCGGAGGGATCCCGTGCGCCTCGATGTCCTCTAAGCACACCCTGGTTCCTCCATCGACTCTACTGTCGACCGCTCGTCGACACCTGTCCACATCGGCTCCCCAGCCGATCCAACAGCATCCCGAATCTATCGGCAGTCAGCCGATAGCGAGCGTCTATATCAGACTCGCTCGTCTCACCTCCTTGTCAATTGTAGGGTCAAATTGACTGGTACGTCCGCGAACCTCGAGACCTAAGGACCTGCACTGGAGACAAGCAGACCACCCAGGCCTTCGCGTGATCGAGCCACCATCCCTCCCCGGTCGCGGGATTTTTTAGCGGCGAGCAACATAATGGGTTCACATCGTCTTCCTATGCTTAAGCTAGCATGCACAGACAGTGGAGAACACTGTCACACTGATACACAGCGCTAAGAGAAAGAGAGAACAATATTAATGGACTGTAGCAACAGTTGAAATCACCGCCCATGTACTGTGAAATCTGCTCCAACAACCCCAAGAACTAGTAGCTATAGATCTGAAATGTTTTCCGACCTTTCCCTTCAAATAAAAAAAATCGAACGTTTGATTTTCATCCAACGGTTGATTTTAGCTCAAAGTCACGAGTGCTTACCTCTGCCTTTGCTCAATTAACCAAACCGGAGGATATGCCTCTCGCATGATCCTAGGGCCTAATGACAAGCGTGTGTGTCCTTGCGTGATACTAACTACTCATAGATATAAGTTTTATCAAGATCATGAAATTAGTGGTGTTATTCCATTACAGTTCATGGTACAGAGCAATGAAAAATTGATCGAATGGACATATGCGTTTCGTCTTCCATTTCTTTTAAGATAAACAGTAAGGTAAGATTATATGCCACCGTTATTGTTAGAGATTGTAAACGTGTTATAATAGGATTGTAACCGAGCATGTCTCAAGGATAGATGGACTCCTATAATTTACTATAGATAGAATAGAACTTAAGTTAGAAGTCTTAGTTTAAAACTATCTATATCTGTAATTCTTGTTCTATATATAAACATGCAACCTATGGTGAGCCAAGGTGAGGCAATCATAGTTACTCCATATTTTTTCATGGTATCAGAGCCGCCTCTTCCTAGAATAGATCTACAAAAATCTCGTCAAATTCTCGCGACAAGAGGGCTGTGACCTGCTCGTGACGCTCCTCCCCGCGATCTGAACATCCCGCAACAAGAGGGCCGCGACCCCTGCTCGTGACGCTCCTCCCACGACAAGATGTCTTCGTTCTCCGCTCATGGCGAAGGATACCCGTTCTCTCCTTTTGGACATCCGGTGTCTGACAAGCTGACACGGGATAACTTCGTCCTATGGAAGACGCAGTTTCTGCCCGCTGTCCGTGGCGCCAAGGCGCTTGGTTTTCTGGATGGAACCATCCCCGAGCCGCGACAAGTCCTTGAAGCTGAAGTCGACGGCAAGAAGAAGGAGATTCCCAACCCAGAGCATGACTCATGGGTAAAAAAAGATCAGCAGCTACTCAGCTACCTAGTGAATTCGGTCTCCAAGGAGGTCCTCGCCAGGATCACGACTGCAACAACCTCTGCGCAGGCATGGAAGGCGCTAGGGGCTATGTTTGCAGCACAATCAAGAGCGCGGGTTACAAATCTGCGTATGCAATTGGCCACCACCAAGAAGGGCAGCCTCACTACGACAGCCTATTTCAACAAGATGCAGAACATCAAGGATGAGCTCGCGTCAGCTGGCGTCACCGTCGGGGATGATGAGGTGGTTGCTCATCTACTTAATGGTTTAGACTTTGATTATCACCCCTTTGTTTCTTCTATGATGGGCCGATCAGGAGATCTTTCACTCTCTAAATTATATTCTCTACTCATGGAGTACGATCTTCGGCTTGAGATGTATCAAGGGACCGATCAGTTTCAGTCTTCAGCTAACATGGCATCTCACGATCGTGGAAACCGTGGTCGTTCTGGTGGTCGACGTGGTGGAGGCCGGTTCAATTCATCGCGCAATGGACAGAATAGCAACAACAATCAGAGTTACACTAACAATAATCAAGGCAATAGCTCGCAAGTCACAAAAAAGGCGCCCTGTCAAATCTGCAAGAAGACAAATCATGAAGTCAATCAATGCTATTTTCGCTATGAGGAAGACAATCAGTACCGTGGGCGACCAGCAGGAGCTTATGGTGTTGATACAAATTGGTATGCGGACAGCGGGGCCACTAACCATATCACCAGCGAACTTAACAAGATGACCGTCCGTGATAAATATAGTGGCAATGAACAAGTTCATAACGCCAGCGGCAAAGGTATGAGTATTAGTAATATTGGGCATACAGTTTTTTATACCCCTTTCAGTAAACTTCATTTGAACAATATTCTTCATGTGCCCTCTTCTGCCAAAAGCCTTGTTTCAGTTCATAAACTTGCCAAAGATAACAATGCTTTCCTTGAATTTCACCCTGATTCCTTTCTCGTTAAGGATCAGGAAACAAAGAGGATTTTACATCACGGTAGATGCAAAGGTGGTCTGTATCCTTTCATTCCATCGGAAGAGAAAATAGAGTCAAAGCATGAAGTTTTTGGAGTCCATGTCCCTTCTACATCGTTATGGCATAGTCGTCTATGTCATCCTGCTACTCCCATAGTTCAGAAGATCCTTAGCTCAAATAAGTTGCCGTGTGCTAGTTCTAAGAATGTTGAGTCAATTTGTGATTCGTGTCAAAGGGCCAAGAGCCATCAACTGCCTTATTCTGTTTCTAATAAAATCTCTAGTGCTCCTCTTGATCTGATTTATTCTGATGTGTGGGGGCCTGCACCCATCTCTGTTGGGAGTTATAGCTATTATGTTAGCTTCATTGACGACTATAGCAAATACACCTAGATATATTTGTTGAAGCATAAATCTGATGTCTTTCGAGTTTTCCAAGATTTTCAAAACTTAGTAGAAAGACGGTTCTCTAAGAAGATCATTTGTGTTCAATCGGATTAGGGAGGCGAGTATGAAAAATTAAATTCTTTCTTCAAGCAAATTGGGATCACACACCGTGTGTCCTGTCCTCATGCTCATCAATAAAATGGTGCTGCTGAACGCAAACATAGACATATTATTGAAGTTGGTTTAGCTCTTCTTGCTCATGCTTCCATGTCTTTAAAATTTTGGGATCAAGCTTTCCTTACAGCTACCTATCTCATTAATATTCTTCCCAGCAAGGTTATTGATTTTGAAATTCCTAGTACTCGCCTTTTTCATGATGCACCCGATTATAGCAATCTTCGTGTTTTTGGTTGTGCTTGTTGGCCCAATCTGAGGCCATATAATTCCAGGAAGTTATCTTTTCGATCCACCCAATGTGATTTTCTTGGCTATAGTTCAATGCACAAAGGTTTCAAGTGCCTTGACATCTCCACCGGACGCATTTACATCTCCCGTGATGTCGTTTTTGATGAAGCCGTGTTTCCCTTTTCAAAGCTCCATCCTAACGCCGGTGCCTCTCTTAGAAAAGAAATTATCCTACTGCCTTCTTCCCTTCGAAATCCAGGGGATGATGATTGTACTGCATCTGATATTACTAATACTACTGACGTACCTGTTGTTTCTAGTGAATCATCTGAGAAAATTACAGGTCTCATGCCTATACTCCCAGCGCTACCGGCACAACGTTGCGCACATAGCCCAGGCTGCAGCTCCCAGGTGGAAACGCTGTCTCCTTCCATATTTTTTCAGTCTTGTCATGCCATGTGTAAACAAACAAATACAGTAGGAGTACTAACCTCCATCAAGCTTGTCCCTGTAATTAGTTAGTTAGTCAAAAAAGTAGAGCATAAAATTTTTAACCGAACGAGATAGTTGATCGATGCGCTACGGGAAAAAAAAAAGGAAAGAGAAGAACCCCACGGGAATCAAAATGATAATTATTTCTGCACGTACCATCTGATTACGTTTGGTCGACAGAGGATGAATCCAATCGACTTTTGCTTCCATCAGTTTCATGTAACCATTGTTCATCACACCGGCCAGTTGCGTTCTTGATTTTCATCGGCTATCCTAATATATCTCACCTGATCTCGGTGGCTGCTTGCAATTTGATTCTGAACAACCGGCCGGGTAGTAGTAGGTCACCGGGCGTCGCTGTCTACGGAAAGCTTTTGAGCTCTGGAAGATTAGAACGTTTTTGTTGTTTTGTCGGGACGAATAATGAACAGCTTTTTGTACGTATTCTGAATTGACAGTGCCGGGGCCTTCAACACGACTATCTTCTGGACTCATCCGCTTAGCACAATCCAAAATCCATTCATGAAGTACGGTACAACTGATAGGTCCTCGCATTCACGTGAAAAAGGGCTATGGAGTCCCTTGTTTGACCATCTCCGGATGCAGAGCTAACCGGATACGTGAAGACGCCCAAAGTGTTGTGCCGACGAGAATTACACTCCTCCTGTGTCATGATATTACGCCGTTCGTTTCTTTATTCGTCAGTGCCTCCGTTTGAGACCGGCTTGTTGCTCGCTGCGTGCGCTAGCTGAGGAGAGGCCGCGCGGTACACAGGAACAATGGTGCACCGGCCGGGAATCGAGCCCGGGTCTGTACCTTCCACCACTAGACCACTGGTGGTTTTTAAGCAGTGAAGTGTGGATAGAAAAACCACCGAGGCAGCACGATTCTCGTGATGTCGCTCACGCGCGGGCGCGGCCTCGCTCACCGCCACCGGGCGAAAGAGCAGCTAGACGAGGGGAAGAACCGTGTTCGTGCTCGCCGTGACCCTGCTAGCTACCACACAGGTTGGGTATCCCAGACCCAGAGGAAATAGGAACTGGTAGCTCATTATTTCATTTCTAGGCCACTGATAGAAAATTAGTACTACCATGTTCAAGGCAGTTACTCGCACTCAAACCGTTTCCTTCCTCATGTTTATACAAGTAGAGAAGAAGCCAACGAAGCAGTGTAATTTGCCCGGAAACATGGCGTCAACCACTTGCGTATTCAGGATTAATTGGATCTTTAGAAAGACCCAATCTAAAGTCAACTAACATCGTGTATGCAGATAAAGTGCATGCGCAACAAAGTACCGCGTCTCGTCAATCAGTCAATCAGTAAACGAAAAACAAAGTAGTATCAACTACTACTTCTAGTAGAACTTATTCGACCTACTCGTGGAGAACAAAATTCTCGATCGATATAAGTAAAATCGGTAGATCCAAGAATTTTTTTTTGAGAAAACAGAGTAAGAGCGACAATTATCTTCTAGAAATAGGACAGACGAGTGAGAGCCCTCAAAAAAGATTGGACGAGACAGTGATGAGTGCTCCTATCCTATGTAGGCTGCAAGTGCCGCGCCAAATCCCGCAGTCGGTAGCTGCCGCTCCAAGCAAAGCAGCAGATGCCATGCTTCTTGCTTAACCCTTTGCCAATCCACGCAAAAAGGAGGGGATGACAAAAGAACCTGCCTTTTACAACGGCGAATTTGATCCCGATGTCTCTCTCGCGTTACCGCGTGGAGACCCGAACCCAAGCCATCGATACACCGTAAGCGCGTTCCAAGCGAATAAATAACTGAAGCAAGTAGTGATATTATTCACTTGGAACGCGCTAGTTGTTTATTCGTACAAAAGTAATCCTATTTCTATCTGAAGTAAGTTGTTTATTCATCTGGCAGGGGTCAAGTGCATGCAGGTGTTTGCGTGCGTGTCGGTACGTGTCACTGCCTTCTCAACAATCGGTAGACACCACGGCCAAGGAAGGCACTTTTATACTACTATATAAACACTCGCTGACGTTATCTTCGAGAAGTCCAGCATTATGTTAGTATGCAGCTTAGATGCTGCACCCGAATAAAAAAGGCAGCAAAGTGTGCGAAAGTGACAAATGTTTAGTGCATTTTTTATATAATAAAAATGTTTTACATCTTAGTCTCTACGACAGTTTTTAATGTAAAAAAACAAAAAGTAATAGGGCATGTCCTTAACTATCTAAAAAAAGTTGAAAGGCTAAAAAATATATGTTATGACACCCGTAATAATATAAGAGACCTTGGCAACAGATTTTAAAAGTGTAGCATAATTACACATAATATCCTAGCCCTCATAACATCATATATTAATATTAGAGCTAGCTAAAAGACATTAAGACAAACTGTATACAGTTACACAAATTTTTGTCATGAAATAATTTATTATTTCTACAAACGCCAAATTTATCAATATAGAACACCGGTATCAAATAAAACTTGTGTTTTATGGTTTACACACTTCCCTATGTCAGTTATCAAAATATTTTTGTATTTTAAGAAGGGATGTTGAAAATAAAGAAAACACACCGCTATGCAAAATGACCAATACAATAATGTTGAATTGTCTCTTCACATTAAAAAATAATATTGCTTATCTCCCCTCAATTCCTTTTAGCAAAAGTTATCTTTTGTTAGAATTATTTTTATATGAAGAAGTCACATAAAAACTTTAATTGTAAGTAAAAATTTTAATTCTCATACGATCGAATACTGATATTACCATAGTGTATAGAGAGTGAACTGAAAAAAAATACTACTTCAATCTAATGACCTTACAAAGCAATCAATTTTATTGGATAGTATTATCATAGTTATTCTAATCATCAATTTATGTTTAACAATCGCTTGTCTAAAAGAGTTATTAAGCAACGCTTTACTTATAACCTATGCTACATTGTATTATTTTTTTCAAGTCATATTACATATTGATAGAACGTGATCCTAACCACGTATCTTTCTAAAATTTAATTTTCGTTCCATTGCCACGTAGAAAGATGGCATAAAAAAATACAAATGTTTAGTGCATAGATGGTAGGAAGCAACACGAAGATGATGCAATCAGTTAATTAACTTCTTCTGAAAGGGCAACGCAAATCAAACTAACTAAACCACCAATTAGCCGACGTTACGTCTAGTTCGCGAAACAAGACGGGCCATGCCCTCGTGCCGTCCCTCCCCCATTTGTCCCCGATCTCGCTCTCGGCTCCGTAAGTCTTTCGCCCGGAGAGGGGGAAGACGACGACCACCAAGCGAAAGGCCTCGTAAATACGAGACCGGAAATCGCACGTGACGAACCAATTAACGCTACTGGTCCCTTCCCCCCCCCCCCCCCCCCCCCGGGGCCGGCGCATGGCTCGACCAACCGACGATCGATGCTCGGAGCATCGTAAAAACGTGGGAGATCGAACGATCGATCGAGAGGGAAGGAAGCTATTGTTTGTGACTTGTGAGTGCAAATGAGGAAATTAATACTTGTACTGTTCGTTACGATTGCTACATCACTGTTAGCTAAAGGCTCAAAATCTGAATTTTGATCTATCACTCGATCTCACTAGGTCGCTAGCACTAGCTAGGTACGTGCTACATCAGTGGTTGCCATTGATGGCGCTCCGAGAGCAGTGGGTTGGTTGCACTGCTCGATCGCTTGGGGATTTGGTGGTTGTTGGTGGCTAAGCTACCAGGAGTATGTACAGAGGCCGAGGCTGTCGAAGACGCGGATGGCGAAGAAGGCGAGGTAGATGGCGATGAGTCCCAGGCTGTACGCCCGGTCTAGTCGCATCCCCCTCGCCGGCACCACCAGCAACGCCCACGCCAGCCCGGCGCCGAGGAACCCCACCGCCTCGTACACCGCCCCACCCGCCGGGATCACGAACGGCGCCGGGTACTGCGACCCCGCCGCCAGCGTCAGCGAGAGGCCCAGACCGACCACCGTGTTGAACAGAGGGCCCGCGTAGCAGCCGGACACCGCCGTCTGCGCGCCGCCGGCTCCGCCGTGCATCGCCATGGCCACGTTCGACACCAGGTCGCCCAGCGAGTCCCCCCACGCCAGCACCGTCACGCCCAGCACGCTCGCCTTCACGCCCACCATGTACCCGATCGCCACCAGCAGCGCCACCAGCTCGCGCGCCAGGGTGTACGCCCACAGCACGCTCATCAGGAACCCCGCCGCCAGCCACGGCACGCGGCGCCACCGCCCTCGGGGTGGGGAGGCCGCGTCGGTGGTGGCCGCGGCGGGCGCGGCGAGGAGGAGGCCGAGGAGGGCGCCTCCGAGGAGGACGGCGAGGCCGTGCCGGCACGACGAGGCCCAGGTGGCGGCGAGGAGGACCGGTGCCAGCGCGACGGACGCCACAGCACAGGGCTGGGACCATCGGTGCGCAGCGATGTCCGGGATTGTGAGGCGGCGCGGGAGGTAGAGCGGCATGCGGAGCGCGGACATGAAGAAATGCAGGTAGGTTCTTGTTCTCGAGAGCGTCGTCTTGGAGCAGTAGGACGGCAGAGGCGTGACGACGTCGTCGTCGAGGAGCGGCGCGGCGAGGTCGGCCTGCAGCGGCTTGCCCGGCTCGGAGCAGCAGTGGGAGGTCCAGACGAGGAGGACATACGCGACATAGAGCAAGACGAAGGACGCGGCCACCCAGACGGTGACCGTGCCGGTCACCAGTATGGCGAGGAGGGAGCAGAGCGCGAGGAGGAGGAAGCAGATGTCGCGCACGAACCCGCGCAGCTCCACCACAACTCCGCCTCCGCCGGCACGCGAGGCGGCGGCGAGCGCGACAACCCCAGCGACAACGGTGGACACGAACAGCGCGCCGCCGAGCGCGCTGTTTAGTCCAACGCCCCCGCCGTCGCCGGCCTCGAAGGAGACGACGCTGGCAAAAATATCCGGCGCGCCGTTCCCGAGCGAGAGCAGCGTGACACCCGCGATGGCCGGCGGCAGGCGCAGCGCCGCCGACAGCCCCTCGAGCGATGCGCAGAAGTACTCGGACGCGGTTTCGCCGAGCAGGTAGAACAGCACCAGCAGCCAGAGCACGGCCGCTGCGTACCCCGCCGCCGGAGAGTGGGCGAACCCGCAGTAAAACAGCCTGAGGTAGTCCACGTACCCCGCGGGCGCGCACGGCGGGTGCGTCCGGAGGTACAAACACCTGGCCTCCTCGCCCTCGATTGACTGCAGCTCCTGGCAGCTCCCCTGCTCCTCGTCAGACGACGACGACGACGAAGAAGAAGAGGAACCAGAACCAGAACCAGAGCCGCTCCCCCTAAGGACCACCCCTTCTAGAACGCCGCCATGGCCCCGGCGAGTGGGCAGGAGGTGGGAGGCGGAGATGATGAGCAGCAGCAGGAGGAAGCAGGCGCTGGGGACGGCGGCAGTGTACCCGCGCCTGCGCAGGAGCGCCATAAAACGGGGGAGCAAGCCTGTAAAACTCTGCTAGCCTAGGAGGCTAGGACGGCCTGCCGAGTGCGCGCGCCGGGATGGGTGGGGGCGATTGCTGGGGATCTCGGCGCGGAGGCGGTCGCGGGGTGCGACCAGCGGCGCGGAGGGATTCGCGGGGGAAGAAGCTCTCTGCTTAGCTCAGCGCAGCGCGAGGTGCGTGGAGCGCGTCATGCGTGGCGTGCGAGCAGGGGGTGGGACGGGAAGCAGAAAGCGTGCGGTTGGCCCGTCCTTGCATTAATAATCAACGCGGGAAGGGGAAGGTGGGGAGTGCAACCGTGCAAGTTGGGGCGCGGCGCCGGCCGCCGAGGAGGCGGAATGTAAAAGACTTGGGGATTGGGATCGGGGTCGGTGAGGTAAACATATCGCTCGCGCCACGTTGCATTGAGGGGCGGTCCCCGGTCTACGTGGGCGGTGAGCGATTGAGTGGTGGTGTGTCTCGTCGTCTCAGCGCGGTGACGGTTGTTGTCAGATCTTCGGTGTCCTTGTGCTCGCTGCTCTTCGGCGTCTCTCCGGCGCATGCGTACCGGCTACCTAGGTTCCGTTTGGTAGAGTTTCAGAACCTACCTTCATCTTATCTGGAGCCAAACGGTATAGATTCATTTAAAAATAGAGTGAGCGACAAGAGTCGCTAAAAAAAACAAGGTACGATGGTGAAATACCCACTATCCTTTAATTTTTTAAGGATAATTATACAAAATTATTATCAAACTACCCTTACATCTTCTCATTTCCCATGCCATAGCGGTCGTGCACCCTTCCACTCCCTTCCCTTTGCATAGGCAGTAGGCAGGCAGAGATCGGTGGCGGTACAGATGTTGGCGTGACCCCTTCTTCTTCCCTATCTCTCTTGGCTAAGGTGGCGGCGATGCAGGCGTCTAGACGGCGGCGATCAGCATTGGTGCGACCTTATCTTTTTCCCATCTTTCTCAGCCATGGCGACGGCAGTGCAGGTGTCTAGGCGACGTCACGAGTGTTTGGGTGGCGACGACTTAGGCGATGACCTCTTCCTAAACTCAAGCAGCGACGAACAGCGTGCACGACGACGAGGACAGTGCACGACTACAGGAAGAAGTAAGGTATTCCAAACCCTAACTGAAATGTTTGTATCTATCACAAGTTCATAACTGGATCTGAAAGTCTCAAGACGTTTGCTAATCTTGTCCATGAACAATAGAATGAAACTTTCTATTTTTATTGTAAAAAAAATTCAACTAGTTAGAGATACACACTTGTTGCAAAAATCATGGTTTTCTCCATAAAGCAATGTAGGTCGCATATTTTGGCATGCATAATCTTGTAGCGAAAATAATTTAGTGTTATATTGTGGTTACATTCTATTGTTTATATTTAAATAGTTTTTGTTATGATTAGTATTGAAAAAAGATTCGTGTGAGTGAGTGGATGTTAGATATGGCTGAAAATGAGCCTTCAAAGGGTGTTAAAATGCCCATGGATTCTACTAATTGGAATTATTACAACACTAGAATTGTGTCTGAGCTTTTTGTTGTTCAAGTAGCTACTGGTAATCATCCAAAATCGTTATTTATCTAATCTCAGGTATGATGAAGTCATTAAGCAATTCATCACAAGAACGGGTTTGAGGCATACTAGGCTTCAAATTAAGAACAAATGGGACAAACTTAACTTAAGGCCGAATATAATTGTTGGAAGAAATTGAGAACTCAAACAGCTTTAGGATGGGATAACACAAAGCAAACAGTGACGGCGACTGTAGAACATTGGAAGAAATTGAAAGTAGCAAGCATTTCTAAATAATGTGTTAAGTTGAGAACTATTGTTTCAAATTCAGTTTTCTAACTCTTTATAATGCCATGTTATGCAGGATATACCAAGATGTACCAAGTTTACTAAGGCTGGCTTGTAAAATGAGGAGCTACTTGAGAAGATGTTTGAAGATATTCGCGATAGTGATGTTGACCATTGGTCTTTTGGGCAAGGCATCATACCAACAGCCACCACTAATGCAATTCATATTGCCGATGACAATGACAATGATGTTGAAACGGAAGAAGATGAACCAAGCTTAAAGAGAGAGAGATGGTGGTGAATCAAAGGTGGATAAAATGAAAAGGACCAAGAGTGGATCCCAAAAGTTGGTAGAGGAGATGTCGAAGAGTAACGAACTCTTTGCACAGACTATATCGTCCATTCAATCATTCGCTAAATTGATAGACGATCCTTTAGGTTGTTCTATAAAGGATGTTATGGCCTTGGTAAAGGAGTTCTTGAGCTAATCAAGCTAGCCAAATACTTTTAAGTGACCTCTAGCTCATACAGGAGCTAGCTCCCATTGGAGTTGGAGTTTGGAGCTAGGAATTGGAGTTTGGGGCCCTACCAAACAGGCTGCTAGTACCAACCATTCTCGTCCGCTTGTGCAGGTGTAGCTTCTATCGGATTGCAATGCGTTTGTTGCAGTGCATGGTTTTTCCTAAAGAATTTCTAGCGCGATTCCTAGCGTCCATGGATTAGTAACCAATTGTAGTATCCACATATATATGATGTATTTGTACATAGAGGGTGAGACTGATATAAAGATGCAAATGAAGATGTAGAGAGACATGGATTTTTATACAGGTTCGGGTCCTTTAGAGGTAATAGCCATAATCTTGTTTGGCAAGATGACCTCTACTAATCAATGTCACAAGTACAAAGTATGAAAAAGAAACCCTAATATAGTTTGCTATAACATTGACATAGAACTCAGGCATTGTGGTTAGGGGCTAGTAGTAGTCGGACTCTACCAATATTGACTCGACGAGATTAGACAGGTAGCATATGGTGGCTTTGGCTTGAGTGAGATCCGTTGTTCTTGGCACTATCTTGGTTTGTCTTGGCTTGGCTTTCCCTTTCCTAAGGGTCCTGTGTTAGCGCTCTAGATACGACATACCTCGAATATCTAGGCAAAATCATCTTTGAAAATACCATATACCTATACCCATATAGACCGGTGTCTTTAAAGATAGAAGCGTATATGACTTTGAAAGAAAACCGTGCCTAAATAAGATAAGACTTTGGACTCCGATCAAGGATGAATCAACCTACTCAGTCATATTGCCTAAAAGTTCTCTGAGTCCTACTTAGAGAAGGGGACATCTACCGATATAAATATAATAGTCTCTTAAGAGAGGAGGGCATCGAATCTCAAGCTAAACACAAGCCACATTGAGCAAAGATTTAAGGAATTGCCTTGATGTTAGCCGCAAACTACGTCTTGTCGTATACTAGTTGGATAGGTTAGATAGAATAGATTGCTCCCGCCTTATACTTTATGTGGTTCAAATCATCAAATATATATATACAAGGGTTAGGACCTATATAAAAATCTCTCCGCGTCTTCTTCTTACTACCATCTCATGGATACCTTCGCATCAACTGAATCCTATGCATACAAATACTGTACTTGGATATCACCTATCGATAGTTAGTGCGCCAGGTGTTTCCAAAGGTTTTAGTCAAAGATGACTTTGAGAAGTGACACTTCCGACGAAGATCTTGGTGATAGGTTGGGGTCGGGAGATTCAACTCAGCTAGTGGTCACCTACCTTTAGATCGGAACAATCACCATCCTAGTGACAACTATACAATTGAAGTTACTGATTTACATACTGAAGCCACTTGTGAGGAGAGTTCAAACTCGTCCAAGTAAGAATGTTTTGAGAAAACGCCCGCCGTGTCCCATCTATAAGACGAGTTCTTACTCGTTGCCTGGGTGTAGAGTTATCTAGATGGAGGTCGCCCGACAAGCTGCCTCCGATGATAAGCCTACACTGACAACTGATTCACTCCACTTTCATCAAATCCTATTTAATGATATTGAGTAGGATTGGCTGACTACTGATTTCAACTTTGATTGTTTAGTAGGGTTCGTTGAACTAGATCTAGATAAACCCTCCGTACTTCATGAGCTTGGAGAGTATGGATCTGAGTAATCTTTCTCAAATTCGATATCCAACCATGATGTTAGGGCAATTGAGAAGACTACACTAAGATTTCAGGGGCCAACAATGGATCACGAAACAGAAGAGTTACTTAGATAGGCATCACCATCTACATCTAGTCCATTCGAGGACGAAAATATCACTTCTATATAACACCTAGTGACATCACGTTTTCTGTTGGAGCAACCTCTATAAGATTTTTCCGCCAACCCACAATTCGCAGAGTGGCTCGAAAGGATGAAGTCTTCTATCACCAATCTCGATACCACTTTTGCTAAAGCTATGGAAGAAGAATAAAAAAAAAGCTTGATCAATCGGTGACAAATTGCCACCCCTATGTGATCTAGATAACGATGATAGAATAGTTGACCCTTGGGGTGATGGAAATAATCATCATACTTGAAAAAACATACACATTTCTCCTCGATGATGAGATTCTTTGCCACGGTGCCACTCTTGCTAGGGTCATGCTCTACATGATGACCCAGAGAGATGTAGAAAGGACCATGAGTATATGGATGACCCCGATGATCGCCGAAATTATCGCAAAGACTATGGCTACTCCCCATATCGCTGACAATGAGAGGACAATCGATGAAGCAAAATGCATAATTGGCAAAGTTCTCGATCGCCACCTCGATGTCAAGGCTGTGATGACTGACGATGACCCTTTCAAGAACCAGATAACTCTCCTAATGGCTCATCATCATTAATCATCATCTCATGTATGACAACTATCGTCCCTTTTCTCAACCAGGCGGAGGTTATGCAATGTTACCCATTCTCTCAGAGAAATAAGGTGGCCATCCAAATTCTAACTTAATCCATTAGAGAAGTACAATGGAAGTACAGATCCCAAAGAATTTCTTCAGGTCTATTCCACAATCTTGAATGCATTAGGAGTAGATGAGAATGCAATAGCAAACTATTTGCCTATCATGCTCAAGGGTTCTATAAAGTCATGGCTCATCCACCTGCCTAGATCCTTAATTGATTTCTGGGATAATTTTTGTAAGCAATTTATTGTGAACTTTCAAGTCACATACAAGAGGCATGATGTTGAGGATAATTTACATGCTATGAGACAGAAGGATAGGGAGTTTCTATAGGACTTTATATGACACTTCAATGAACGTCATAACACAATCCCGAAGATCACCGACGTATGTGTCATCAGGGCATTTAAGTCCGCCATCCGAGATTAGTGGACAATACAAGAATTGGTGACTAGACAAGTAACTATGACAATGAAGTTATTTAAGATAGTCAAAAAGGATGCTCTCACCAATGAAGTTCTTTGGGGAAGCGAGGGAAAATGGAAAGTGGTGCGTGACAAAACCTCTACAAAGAAAAAGGATACAAGAGTTGCTAAATACCTTGAACATCCTAATAAGAAAAAGAGGAATAGAAAGCGCAAAGCGAAAGAAGAGGTATTCGTCGTAGAATGAGCATCTCAACAACCACGATGCTATGAGTCTCAGGGAGAAGGATCAGGTCAAAAGTGGTGTCAATCTATAAAACAAGTTCTCATTTTCTAGTTGATTGCTAAGTTTTTCAGAAGGAGATGACCCATCAAATGGCTATGTAGCCCGATCAGAGAGTCCGTGTGGTCAAGAAGGAAAATTCTGTTGCCAAGTCATCTGATGAGGACGACGACTATCCTCTTCTCAACCCCATAGTAGATCACATCTTTGGCTGTTGGACCTCATATTCTTCCAAGGAGTATAAGAAGGTTGAATGTGAAGTATGCTTTATGTCCTAGGGACAAACAAGGCTGCATTAGTCAAATCAAGCCATATGTTCTCGGCTGATGGCCACTTAGTGATTTATGCCACCGCTGGCCAATATTCTATAGTGGTTGAGCCCACTATTAGGATTATTAGGTTTGCCCACATTATGATAGACGGTGGTAGCTCCATCAATCTACTATTTATCAGTGTGCTCAAAGCTATGGGGATCTCTTAAAGCAAGCTCAAACCTTCATATCAACCCTCCCACGGGATCACACTAGAGCTGTCTTTAAAACCGCTAGTGGAGATCACGTTGCTAGTTACATTTGGTGCCAAGATAATTTTTGGACGGAGAAGATTATGTTTGATGTCACCAACTTTGACGTGGCATACATGCAATCCTCGCAACTTCGATGTGGCATACATGCAATCCTCGCATAAACAGCATTAGCAAAAGTTCATAGTAGTGTCTCACTATGTTTACTAGCTTGTCAAGATTTTTGGACCTAAGTAAGTTATTATTATTCCTAATAACACCAAAATTACTGTATAGTGTGATAAAAAGAGTTTTGACATGGTCGATCAGACTTCACACCCGCCCGCCATAGAAGAGACTCAGAAGCATAGTAAACCTAAGGACAATGCAAAGCTTGACAACATTATCAAGGTGGTACTACTTTTCAACTTCAACCCAAGAGGATAGTTAAGATCAAGGTATGACTTGGAGAGAAATAGGAACTCGAGCTTATCACTTTGAGAAAACACAGATGCGTTTGCATGGCAATAGTCTCATATGCCCAGGGTTCTAGGGAAGCGATTAAGCAAAAAATTGGTGGTATGACTTAACTCAAAACCAGTCAAACAAAAGCTACGTAGATTTGCACAAAATTAGAAGGAAGCTATGTTGGAGGAGATCGACAAGCTCTAGAAGGCCTGGTTCATCAGAGAAGTCCTACATCCCAAAAGGCTAGCAAACCCAGTCATGGTGTGAAAAGCAAACGACAAATGTCGCATGTGTGTGGATTTTACCGACCTCAACAAGTCGTGTCCAAAAAAATTATTGTTCAGTTTCTAGGATGGACCAACAAATCAATTCGATAGCTGAATGCAAGTTATTGAGTTTTATCAATGCTTATTTAGGCTATCATCATATTAGCATGGTTAGGAAGAATGAAGAAAAAAATATCCTTTGTAACCTCATATGGTGTCTTCTGTTGCGCTAAAATGCTCTTTGGGTTGAAAAATGCTAGAGTTACTTATCAATAAGAAGTTCAAAGCGCTTTTTAATCCCAATTTAGACAAAACATTGAAGCATATGTAGATGATGTCTTTGTCAAAACCAAAATCCAAGATCTTTTGATTGAAGATTTTGAGGAAATGTACAGTAATCTCCAAAAACACAGGCTGAAATTGAACCCGAAAAAGTGCATATTAGGAGTAGCATTACAGAAACTACTCGGCTTCCTTGTCTCTGACTAGGGAATTGAGGCAAATTGTAAGAATATTAGGGTGATTGAGGACATAAAATCATTGATAAGACTTAAGGAGGTGTAGAAGATGATAGGTTGAATGGCTGCTTTGAGCAGATTTATGTCATGGATGAGAGAAAAAGGATTATCTTTCTTCAACCATTTGAAGAAGCACGACAAATTTAAGTGGACCCAAGACACTAAGATCAATACATCAATGCACTAAGAGGATCATGTGAAACCTTGTAAATTATTCAAATAGATCAATACAATCTCGACGTATCGCCACCCTAGTTTCTCTAGGTTTTTACTGACAGGTTCTAGCTCTCAACGTAGGGCTGTATCAGTTAAGTTTGATCTTCGGGGAAATGGTAAGTCCTATCACTATCTTAGTGTATCCGTTCTGTCTAAGGTTGCATCGGTTAGATCCAATCTCTTAGTCCGGCCAGATATATCACATCACGTTTATGTATAATCTATCGGCTTATCGAGCTTCTTCTAACATCATCAGTCTTATGCTGCATCGGTTAGGTTCAACCTACTAAACTGCTAGTAGTAGATAGAGCCTTAAGCCGATAGGTCTTTACACGATATTTCATCGAAGTAGCTAACCGATGAGTTATCTCTATACTGAGCTTCACACCTAGTGTATCGGATTATCAGCCGATATACATATATCTTGCTCAGTGATTAATTCACTAGCAATCGATCTGGTTTTTTTAGATCAACCGATGAGTTTACTTATATGCCTGCATCGGATCCGAAGCTAATAGCAGCCGATGGGTTCACCCGATCCCTCCGTCGTTATGTCCAATCTAACTCCCACTATTTCGGTGCTGTTAGCCTCAGCCTTATACTATTTCGGTTTGGTCTGATCTATCAACTCTGGATCTAACGGTATCGCCACGATAGTTGCTAGGTTTCGTATTTTTGGGAGACCGAGTCTCACTTTGTGCTGCCTATCTCATATTCTATTCAGAGCGTTATCAGCTCTACAACCGGTAAGTATTTTATTTTATTTCTCGCTATTCGCCTATGCTGTAATTGGCTTTCTAGCCGATGTATGAGTACTATAGTTTTTATCGGTCACTAGCCGACAGTAGGGTGCATTAGACTTACAGTCGATGACTATTTTAACCCTGTCGATATATCCAGCCAATAGCAAGAGCCTATATCAGCCTATCGACCGATTAATTTGATGATACAACTTTATATGTCTTTATCAATTAGAAGTTAAATTGACGGGCACACTCACAACTTCAGCAACCCGACAAAGACTCTAACGAGTTGGAAGATCTGTACTTGAACTAAATAGATCTTTCAGACCTTCGCGTATTTGGATGTATCGCATTGTATCTTTATCGGCTGACTTGCTCGCCATCTCGACGTGTTCTCTCTCCGTCTGGTCCAACTGTCCCGCACGTGAACACTAGTATAATCTATGCTACCGTCCTCCCTATATACAGCTCGTTTCTATCTCCTAACCAATCCTGTTGCTGAAAGTGGAAGAATCAAAGGAGGATTAATGTTTGCGTGGCGTCGTCCAAACACATACCATGAAGGCAACTGCTGCTGCCGCCGCCGCGTCGCCGTGCGTACACGACCGTCGATCCCCGGTGCGAGTGGACACGAACGGAAGACGCCGACACCCGTCGTCGATGTCTCAGGTGAAATTCGTTGTTGTACCATGACTCATGGTTGACATTTTGGAAAAGAAATTTCGAATTTGTTTGAATTTAACACACATTTATTCAAAACTTATAAATTTTCGTTTGAAATTTTGGAATGCGAACCCCTTAAGCCCGGTGAACTGCATCTCAGGAAGGATTGATTGGTCTGTTGGTTTCAGGGTTCAGAGAGGAGTAGCTGAAGGTGCTCTACAACACCAGCCGGAAGCTGAAGGTCACCGGCGAGCGCCAGGCCGACGGCGGCTAATGGGCACGCTTCCTCAAGATGTTTCCGGTTCCGAGGAGCTGCAACGCCGGCGCCATCAGGGCCGTCATGGACAAGGAAGAGTCCGTTCTCTACGTCATCCTGCCCAAGGGAACATCATCATCATCTTCCTCCTCCTCCTCCATGTACAAGAAGAAAGATGAACAGAATGTGAGCTCTCAGCCTCAGGGAGGAGCAGCCATGGCGCCCATGGTTGATGGCTCATCAAGCAGCACCAGTGGCAGTCTATATAGTGCCCAAGAAGGCGAAGAGACGGGCAGGATTGATGAGAAGGGAGAGAGAGAAGAGCAGAATGGCACTCAGGATGTGCCAAGGACACATGGTGATGTGAATGGTGGTGATAAGATATGGGGGTGGCAGAGGGTTAGGCCTATGCACGTTCTTGGCATTGCTCTCATCCTTGCAGTGGCTGCTATTGTTGCTTATGTGCTGTGCTTGATGCTGCTGTGAAGCGTGTGAATTAATCGCTTGTGTAAATGTGTTTCTTCACGTGGATAACGATTGTCACTGTTAGCGGGGATTGGTCTGCAACATAGCTCATCAACGAGTGTGAATACAAACAATAACATACATGATGTTTCTACTTTCATATTGTTAGATGATAATAATGTATTTCAAAAAGATCCTAAGAGGGGCAATGTAATTGAAGTATTGAACTCAATGGGGTCCCATAAGCAGGATGATTTGTAAAATGAGGTCCATTTGGAACACCATCAATTTGACGTAGCTTGACATTTGCAGATGAAATTATGGTTCCAAATAGGGTGCAATTTGATTCTGTTTTGCAATTCAATTCATGGATCTCAGAAAACAAAGCAGCGGACGACGCAATTCGCTGACCGCATTTGAGATTCTGTTTTGTACTAGAGAAGAAAATGCCCCAAACACAGCCTCAAATTACCCACCGAAATTAGGATACAGACCAGATACAAGAAGGGTTATGTAAGACCCGTATTATTCGGAAACAAATGGCCTTGTTGGCTTGTTTCAACAAGCAAAGACAAGCACTATTGGACATCTCATTTTTGCACTACTGGAGATCTCACTTTGCGCTGGCAAGCTGGGTGCGGATGAACTTGGCAGCATCAACCATGTTGGTTAGGGCAGGCTTCACCTCGGTGTATTTGCGGGTCTTGAGACCGCAGTCAGGGTTCACCCAGAGGATGTTGGTGTCAAGCACGGCAAGCATCTTGTTGATGCGGTCCGTGATCTCCTGGGTGGAGGGGATTCTGGGGGAATGAATGTCATACACACCAGGGCCAATGCCAGCTCCGTACTTGACGCCCCCGCGGAAGACGGATAGGAGCTTCTCATCGGACCGGGAGTTCTCGATGGTGATCACATCAGCATCCATTTCGATGATGGAGTGGATGATGTCGTTGAAGTTAGAGTAACACGTGAGTGTGGATCTGAAAGAAAATTTGAGGCCCATAAGGAGTGATGCCTAGGAAAGATCAATATCCAGGTATGTCATACAGTTTTGAGAAGATTATAACCTGAGTTGTGTCCTGGACTCCGCAGTTGGTGATTCTGAATGAGTGGACAGCCCGGTTCAATTAGAAGGCATGCTCTGACTTGCGCAGAGGAAGACCCTCTCTTAGAGCAGCCTCATCAATCTGGATCACCTGTAAAAGGGGGGACAAAAAATGTTGGATATGGATGTATGGATGAAACAAGAACAAGAAATGAAACCAGAAGACAGACCTGAATACCGCCAGCTTTGAGATCCTCAACCTCCTTCTTGATTGCAAGAGCAATCTGGTAGCGTGTCTCAAACCTGTACACCAACACGCACTCAACAATTAAAATAGCTCACATGGAGTAAAATTGCCTTTGTAGCTATCGAACTATACATATTTAAGAAGATAAGGAGCAGTAAAAACCTTGGCTGGTCGTTTCTGACAAAAGACCAGTTAAGGATTGTAACAGGGCCAGTCAACATTCCCTTCATTGGGCGTGAGGTCATGCTCTGTGCCATCTTCGACCAGAAGACTGTCATGGGGTTGGGGCGGCTGACATCACCGTAGATAATTGGTGGCTTCACACAACGTGATCCATAGATTGCACCCATCCATTGGCAGTGAATGCAAAACCAGATAATTGCTCACCAAAGTACTCAACCATGTCATTTCTCTGTAAATACATAAAAAAATAGTTACACTGGTAAATACAAATATTTGCTTCAACAATGCTTACAAAACCATAAGATTAAATTTCATAACAAAAATTATAAAGCAAAAAAAAATAAAATCACTCTATCCTGAATCTGTAATTTAATAGTTCTCACCTCAGGCTCTCCATGCACCAGAACATCGATGTCAAGCTCCTCTTGAATCTTGACAACCTTGCTAATTTCTTCCTTGATAGCACTGACACACTCCTCCTCACAGATCCTATATAAACACAAGATTTCAGTATGAAATACAATTAAATATTACAATAAAAGTACAGAAAAGTACAAGTAAAGACATTCACTTCTTCGCCTTGTACTCACGGCGGACTCTCCTGAGGTCCATAGTTTGAGGGAATGAACCAATTGTGGTTGTGGGAAGGACAGGAAGGTTGAGCTTCTTCTGCTGAGCGTCCAATCTAGCAGAAACATTGGTAGCACGGTGGTGGTCAGATCCCTTCAAAGCAGCCGCCTGTAAGAAATGCACATTTGGTTAAAAACATGTATGTGTTAACTGTTAATGTATGCCTGTATGAACAAAGCTTGATGTACTTACAGCCTTCTGGACTTCCTGATTTGTTACTCTGGGTGATGATCTCCTTGAGGCCTGAGCAGCAGCATTTGCTGCAAAGTAAGCCTGCAATTGGTAATGCTCAATGTTTGTTAGCAAAGTTAATTTAAGATTTAATCAAAGTGGTGCAAAGAAGCACCAAGCTTAAGTGTAAAATGCATAAGGAGAATGAAGGCTGAAAATGAAATATCATACCTCGTCCTTTTGACCAGCCAAAGCCTTGGCAAGAGCATTCACCTCAACCACCTTTTGGGCAGCAAATGCAAGCCACGACTTAATCTCACTGTCAAGCTTAGTCTCGTTTACAAGATCAACAGCAGTGTGCATCAGCGAGCAGGAGGTGGACACCACAAGCTTGTTGAGAAAGCTTAGTCTCTTATATTCACAATTGTTGAGAAAGCAGCGGCTATGGAAAGCACAAAAACAAATAGCAGATAATTCAGTGCTCACCCTTTCCAACGATAGCCTCAAGAGACTGAAGAGTGCTAAGAGATGCAACAAGATCATCAGCCCAGATATTCCTTCCATCTACAACACCAGCAACTTTCCTGATTGGAAACCCTCGCTCTTAACAAGTTCAAGAGTCTTGGTTCCACAGACAAGGTCAAAACCATACGCAGTCACACCACTCAAGGACGTGAGGGTCCTGTATTTGCAAAGAATGAGCATTTTGTTTTCTCAATTAGAACTTGTAATGAACACCATGGTGAAGATAATGTATTTGGAATTAGCACTGGATAAACATACTAGTAGGACTCAGCAGGAATATCTGCGAATTATGTCTCAATAAGCACATTCAATCCGGACAGTGCTGACTCAAGTTCAGCATATGCTGAGGAGAATGCAGCCAGTTGGTGAGCATCAAGGTCCAGAACAAGGGTGGGCTCATCAAACTGAATCCATGAAGCACCAGCTGCCTTCAGCTCAGCAACAACCTCCCTACAATTTACAATGTTCGTTTAATCAACTGATGATTGAAAAGAAAAAAAAAGAAATGATGTTCAATAGATGCTTACTTGTAAATGGGAAGAATGCTACCGAGGAGTCAAAGAAGGGAGAATGATTTGTTGACACCCTTGGCAGGCTTAGAGAGCAGCAAATATGAAACGGGTACAACAAGCACCGGAACAGTCTCAACACCAAGCTGCATAGGAGGTAACATATAAGCAATTCCGAGGACGGTGTAATTTTCATGATAAAACAGCATCTCAATACCTTTTCAGCGTAAACATCACCAACAGCATTGAAGCTATCAATACAGAGATTTTACACTGGTTCCAAACATACGTTAAAAGGCTTCGCATTTAACTAAAGAACATTGAACTAAAGGGCAAATCTAGAATGATAATTACCAGGTGTCCTATACCTATCATTTACATGTATGATACTCTATTTCTGTGCTAACTTGACCTAATACTAATGGAATTTCAGATTATATCCCTGTCTCATGTGGATGCAACCTGTAGAATTGCCACTGACAAGCAATGCGCCAAATATATGCAGATAGCTAGCACAAGAATAAGATGGGCGAGAGCCTTTTCCTCTACTCCTAAATCATACAGCTATATAGGGAACAAGCTAGTGTGTAAAGGGGATATACAAATGGCTGAGAAATTAACAACGTACCGCCTTTGCCTCCTTGTATTCAGATACAGCCTTGTGTGAAGCATAGGAGAATTTGGTGTTGGGGCCTAGCTTAGGGACCGTTAGTCTATTGTAATTATAGAAAGTATAATTATAATAGGTTAATCCTGATTAGTAGCATTGCTGTGTGATTGTCTTGTGAGCCACTCCGGCCGACCTATATATACTGATGCATTGATAGGGAATAGAATCAATCATTCCCATATTTTCATGGTATCAGAGCGGTTTTAATCCGCTATCTTTTCGCAACTAACACCAGCGCCCGCTGCCACCGCTGTTGCTGCCGTCGCCGACCTCCGGTTTCAATCCTCCGCCATTACTGTGCTACAGGAGACTGCCGAGGTTCGATCGCCCTACCTTTGCAACGCCGCCGCTCCCGAACCAGCGCCCATTGCCGATCCGATCGCCACCACCGTTGCTGACTACACGTCGCCGGGTGTGTCGTCGGTCTCATCGCCCTCGCTGCTGATCCGATCGCCCGCCCCGTAGCTGCTCTCGTCACCGGGTGTGGCCGCCGATCTGATCCTGCCTCCACTTTTGAACCAACACCCGCCGCCGATCCGATCGCCACCACCGTTGCTGACTACACGTCACCGGGTGTGTCGCCGGTCTCATCGCCCGCGCTGCCGATCCGATCGCTCGCCGATCTGATCCGATTCTGATCACTCGCTCTGCTGCGTCACCGGGTGCGGCCGCCGGTCTTGCCCCTCATGGCTGGCGAAGACGATGACGCCGGTGCCACAGTAGCCGCCAAGGCGGCCAAAGCTACTCGCGCTGAAGAAGCGCGTCGGGCTGAGGAGGCCCGCCTTTGCAACGACGCCCTGAACGCGTATGAGAGCGCTCACAAAGCTCTCTGGGCGCCAGCCACCGCCGTCATCAACGTCAAGGCACTCATCCCCATCGTCCTCAACAAGGCCACGGACACCTACACCAAGTGGCGCGGCATGTTCCTCACCGTCCTCGGCAAATATGCCCTCACCCGCCACGTCCTTGAGGATGAGGCGTTCCCTGCTCACCCGGCGTGGATCCAGGCGGACTGCTGTGTCCTCACATGGGTCTACGGCACCATCTCCAGCGACCTGCAGCAATCGCTGATGTTGCGTCAAGGTCGTGCCCACAACGTATGGTGCTACCTCGAGGACGAATTCCTCGGTCAGAAGGAGTCTCGTGCCCTTCTCCTAGAGACGCAGTTCCGCACTTTCCGCTAGGAGTCCCTGAGCGTCACCGACTACTGCTGCCGCCTTGAGTCCATGGCTGCCTCAGTGGCAAGTTTCGCCACATAGTGTCCATCAATAATACTCTACGTTTCCTTTTGTTTCAGGCGAATCTCCCTTCAGCTTACTAGGTTAAGGCCCTTCATACCGCCACATATCTTGTGAACCGCCTCCCCACCAAAACTCTTGCCTCCTCCACGCCATACAACGCTCTTCTCTACTCAGTCCTCATATGATCATCTCAAAGTTTTTGGTTGTGCCTATTACCTCAATATGTCCTCTATAGTGCCCCACAAACTTGCCCCTCATACTTCTCTATGCGTTTTCTTCGGCTACTCCTCGGAGCACAAAGGCTATCGATGCCTCGAGCTTCAGTCGAACAGCATTCTTATCTCTAGACATGCTGTTTTTGATGAATCATTTTTTCCTTTCTCCGACATGTCTAGCACACTCATGGTACATTCTGCCCTGGATTTTCTTGTCGATGATCACGATCTTACCACTTCAGTTCTTGGAGCTCGTTTTGTGCGTGCAGGTACAGCAGCTTCCTCAACGCCACACCCCGTGCCTGAGGCCACACTTGCGCCGCTGAGTCCTGGTGCAGGGCTGTGGTCGCCTAAGTCCGCGTCGTCCAGTGCCGCTGCCCCTGTGCACCCCGCACAGGTCGCTACCAGTGGCACCATGCCGACCACGAGTGCTGCCGGTTCTGCTGCCCCTACTGCTCGTGCATAGGTTGTTGCTAGCGGTACCGGCCGCACAACTGCCACTCACCGATCGTCATCCCTCCGGTCACCAATGCGCACTCTATACGCACGCGTGGCAAGGCTGGCATCGCACAGCCCGTGGATCGTCTCAACCTCCACGCTGTGCCCATGTCGCCTCTTCCTTGCTCCGTTCGTGATGTACTGTCAGACCCTAATTGGCGATCCGCTATGCAGGTTGAGTATGACGTTCTGATTGCCAATGACACCTAGAGTCTTGTGTCACGTCCTCCTGACGTCAATGTTGTGACTGGCAAGTGGATTTATCGATATAAATTGCTCGCCGATGGGTCTCTTGATCGCTACAAGACTTGCTGGGTATTTTGGGGTTTAACACAACGGTCCGGTATTGATTATGATGAAACTTTTAGTCCCGTTGTCAAACATGCGACAATTCGAGTTGTTCTCTCTCTGGCATTATCTCAGAACTAGCCCATTCATCAACTAGATGTGAAGAATGTATTTCTCCATGGCACTCTCACTGAGACAATGTACTACGTGCAGCCCTCTGGTTTTGTGGATTCTTCTCGCTCAGATTTTGTCTATCGGCTCAACAAGTCCTTATATGGTTTGAAGCAGGCTCCTCGTGCTTGGCATCACAGGTTCACCTCTCACCTCGTGTCACTTGGATTTATTGAAACAAAGTCAGATACTTCACTCTTTATATATCACCGCGGTCCAGACACGGCCTACTTACTGCTATATGTCGATGACATTGTCCTCACTGCCTCCTCTGCCGGATTACTCAAGCACATCGTTGAGACTCTCCAGCGTGAGTTTGCTATGACGGATATGGGTCAGCTGCATCACTTTTTGGGCATTTCTGTGACATGCTCTACAGATGGTCTGTTCCTTTCTCAGCGGCAGTATAGTCAGGATATTTTGGAGCGCGCCCAAGCCGTGCAGCACGCCTGTTGATCTACACTCCAAATTATCTACTGATGGATCGCCCATTGCTGACGCTACACAGTACCGCAGCCTAGCTGGCGCTCTGCAGTATCTAACTTTCACCCGACCAGACATTACCTTTGCAGTTCAGTAGATATGCCTCTATATGCATGATCCTCGGGAGCCGCACCTCACTGCTCTCAAGCGGATCCTACACTACTTGCAGGGTACCCTATCACTTAGACTGACCATGCGCCAGTCTTTAACTGCATATCTTGTTGTTTACACGGATGCCGACTAGGCTGGCTGTCCCAACACTCGCCGGTCGACCTCTGGCTATGCAGTATTTTTTGGGAACAACTTGGTGTCCTGGTCTTTCAAGCGTCAGCATACGGTCTCTAGATTGAGTGCCGAAGCTGAATATCGTGCTGTGGCGAATGGTGTTGCTGAAGCTGAATATCGTGCTGTGGCTACGATAACTGCTTCTTGAGCTTCGCCACCCCTCTCGCCGTGCCACCTTAGTCTATTGCGACAATATCAATGCTGTATATATCTCCGGCAACCCAGTGCAGCATCAGCGGACGAAGCATGTTAAGATTGATCTTCATTTTATTCGAGAGAAGATCGTCCTCAGTCACGTTTGGGCCCTACATGTTCTTACGACATCGCAGTATGCCGACGTCTTCACCAAGGGCCTTTCTACCTCACTATTTCAGGAGTTTCGATCCAGCCTAAATGTTAGTGATGCTCCCGATTAAACTGTGGAAAAGTGTTAGTCTATTGTAATTATAAAAAGTATAATTATAGTAGGTTAACCTGATTAGTGACATGACTGTGTGGTTGTTTTGTGAGCCACCCCGGCCGTCCTATATGTACTGATGCATTGATAGGGAATAGAATCAATCATTCCCACACTTTCAGGGACAATGAAGTGGCTACAAAGAGTAAGCTAAAAAGTTAGAAGCATTTGCCTTTGGTAAGAATACAAGCAAAGCAAGTTTGACTTAATAGTTGGTGTCGAACCACTTGGTCATCTCCATGGCAGGGACGCTAGCATTTCCCCTGGCCATTGAGAAGTAGGAGCTGAAACCAATCTCACCGCCAGTCCAAGAGTAGTGTTCTGGGACAGCGCCAAGCATGGCTGTCGTGTAAAGGACTTGGTCTAGTATGAGAAGGTGTTGCTGGGAATGTACTTAATCCTGGCCTCTGACATTTGCTTCCAGATGCTAGCTCTAAGGTCGGTAGCAACCTTCTCCAAGTCCTCAGCACTGCTCTTCCCATCCCAGAAAGACTCCAAGGCAAACTTGAGCTCCCTCTTGGGGCCCATGCGAGGGTATCCAACAATGTGGGACGCCATCTTTCTATACCAATGGAAATTTAAGATTAATTTAATTGACAGGAAGAAAAATAAATTTATCAATTCAGTTACAACTTTACTAGCCTTTCAAAAACACTGCACAGATAGTTAAATATCTCTCTAGTCTAACTTTCAGAGAAAAACATCCTAATATATTTCACGAGATCAGCTATCAGAAATATTCACATAACACTCTTAATTCATACTGCATGGGTTCCTCCTGAAAGATTCCAAGGATTTTGCATAAAGAAATACCTTTGGCTAATGAACGATGTTTCTTTAAACTGGGAATGCTCAACCTTACCATGAAGGCAGGTTATATGATCTAAATTCCTCCATTTCGGATCCAACCTACGCTTCCCAGGGTGTGGGTAAAGGAGAGCTAAAACCAGTCGGAAGGGGATTACAATCCCTCTCAGACATGTAGGCATCATAGTACAATAACATTTGGAACAGATGTAATTCGAATCGAAATGTCTAACGAGCAGTGCATAGATTAATCGTATTGCTTACATGTACAGAATAATTTCCTGTATGAACGAAACATGCCACATTAATCGAGTTAAATCGCTAAAATACATAGAAACAATATGCAACAAATTTATCAGCATGAAACAGAGCCGATGTTAAACCCAGTAATACAGAATATGAGATCCTATACGCATAACACAATTCATTGGAAAAAAAACCAAAAATGTAAACAACAGTCAGATCTATCATGTAAAAACGCAATTCGCACTGCAACCAAAAGGTCGGATCTGGGCACCCCAAAACCAACCTTGCTCTAACCACCCCCTCCCCTCCAACCAGAGAGCAGACTAGGCGGCCGAGGGGACGGTGGCGCGGGGGGCTAAATAGCGGGGGCGAGCGGCGCCGGGAGGGCGCATGCTTACCCTTGGAGGTCGGTGGGAGCAGGGGAGTCGCGAGCGCCGGGAGGATCGGAGGAGGGCGAGAGGCGGCGGTGGGAGGACCGGAGGAGCGGTCAGCAGCACGGGGGGACGCGGGGGGGTTTGGGTGGGGCTTATTTATAACGGCTCTCGTCATCCCAGCGCCGTAGGTGTGTCGGGATGGGATCTGGTGACATCCGCCGTCTGTTGGTGTGTCCGCAAATGCGAAATACTTTTGCTGAGGGTTTATGCAGCTTTTGGTTTACAGCTCGTCCGGTTCCTAGGATTTTTTTAATATATATATATATATATTGTAGGAATTAAAAGCTTAGGATATTTTTCTATATGCGCCAATCATTTTGCAGGAATCGACCACAGCCGATTTCTAAGGATTGTAGTTTTATAAATTTATTCAAGGTAAGATCTATTGGAAAAATTACTGGAGATTGATTGAAGTGCATACTCATCTTAATTCTTTGTTTTTTTTTCTACTTTTATTATTTGAAACTCTTGCGAACCAATCAAGCCCTTAGGCCCTTATGGTTTTATGTCATGCATACAATGCACAGATATGAAATTTGTATGTGAGATTTAATTTTAAGTTCTCCTTTCATTCTTGTCTGTTTATATATATATATATATATATATATATATATATATATTAATCCAATGGTTGATCTCCTTGTGTTTCGTATGGTTATTTATGGATTTTCTTCCGTATTAAAAAGTACACCCAGCGCTAAGTGTATCCTTCTTATTAGTTGCCCTTGTAAATCACTATTTAAAGGTTCCAAGATGGTCAAATATATTGTCATGTATATTGTGTTAGTCTAGTAGTTTTTTTTAAAAAAAACTTCAATTCACTTAAATACATTTATTTTTATTTCTCTATGCCTCAATTCGTAGAATGCATATATATTTAAGATCATGTCATGTTATGGGTCCATTTAAGTTTATTTTGAATTTTTATAATTACTGCCAATATGTTTTAAAGAGAGTTCACCTGCCCTCACAAATGTAGTTCACTATCGTGTCATTCTCATTGGAGGGTACGTGCATGTGATTCCTGCCAACTAGGAGTACATTACTTAGCACAATTAGTTCACTAAATGCTCACCTACTTTTTAATGCAAAAATGTAACTAACAGTAGGCTGCTGAATCATGCAGTCACTGTGGTATATAGAACTAATGGAGAACAAGATTTGTTTTTTTTTCAAAAAACACGACTTGGAGTTGGAAGAAAACTAAACAGTTGAAGAGGGCATTGACAGGGAGCGAGGGGGTTGGTGACGAGACAATGACAAGCCCAAGTCTTAATGAGGCCTCCTCTAGCTCCTTTTTTAATTGAAACTATACGAAGGGATTATATAGTATATATATTTATATATTATGTGAAAATGTTCTAAAATATAATCATTTTTTATAATGTATCTAGTTATAGAAAAGACGTCTCTTCGAGAGAATCTTTAATTCTTCCATACTATGAAACAGGGGCATAGCCACAAAGTGCTGGGGGGTGCACAGGCACTCGGTTCAAAATGGTTCTTGTTACTTGTAGCTACCATATGTCGACCACTTGTACACCCTCTTGGACCAGTGGTGTGCACCTCCAGCGACCAATAGATCGAACAACGAGCAGAAAGAGGCGTCCATGCGAGCAGTTCATTCGTGGCTGCAGCCAGCATACTCATACACCACAAGCCAACATATGGCCTATGGGTGGCTTGCAGCCAGATTCTAGCTTTTATTGATTTCATGTGCCATCATAACCCATTGATTATATATTAGGCTGTGAAGTAAGTTGCTTCGTAAGCAAAGTGAATAAATTCTGCCTGTCAGCGTGCCAATGGTATGGTTATTGGTTGTTTTCCTCTAAATTTGTTTGACTAATTTTGGTGTTCTGGATGATATAATTTGAGAAAAATTGCTAGAATGCATGGGACTAGTTAAGGTCCTTTTAAGGTTTGAGATGCAAGTTCAAGTAAGTTGCTTGATTTTAAACACATCAATTATGGTATTTTATAAATATAGTTAGTTTTTAAAAGATAATGTATTTGTACCATTAGATATTTCTATAGTTTTTAATTATAAATTTGGTTATTTTATCTCTTTTTAAACAATGAGGTTGTATTCTATATAGTTCTCCTATTTGAGCAAACTTTTTTTGTTGTGATTTTTTTGTCTTTCTATCTTCACTACTACATTATATATATTAAGTTACTGACCAATATTTTCACTGGATTCTTCATTTTTGTAAACATTTTTTTGCTATGTATTATTTTTCTATTTGCTCTTGCTTATGTTGAATTATTAATGCCAAAAATTAATAGCATCTTACTATTTGCTACAATGTTTCTTGACAAAAAATAATGTCTCTATATAGTGGTGCACCCTCCTCCATATTGCTCTACCTCCATCCTGCTATAAAAGGAATATGAATATACGATGTGGTCAGTACCACTTGGGTAAAAATTTAATGTGTTTTAAAAAATATATATATATTTAAAATTTATTTCCGCAACTTCTTTTGTACTATCCAATTAGTTCAATCAATCAATAATTATTCAAAGTTTAGAGTTAATTGTAAATAAAAAATAGTTCCTTACTACTTTTAATATGAGCAAAGAAAACAGGTCGCGTCGGAACCAAATCCATACAGATAAAAAAGGGCAAGTCGACTGCACTCAGTGCAGGCTGGTTCTTAACCACTTCTCCAAAATCAAAATTTACAGCTAGTAGCTGACACGTGTGTATGATAAACCGGTGCTAATTGTGAAACGTTAGTTAGTGCAAGATATCTAAATTCCATCCAAATAATGTGGATGGGTAGGAGTGATGGGGATTAAAGTGATGTATGGAGTCCTGATTAGATGATAATGATTAATTATACGTGAAATTGGGAGCCTCCAACATCCCAACCATCCCAGGTGGAGTAGCTGCTGCCTAATCTACGGTGATAGCTCCTTATAGCTACTTTTCTCCAATCTGGCTTACATCACACTCAAGAAAAGCATTCATGGAGTTAAAGGTTTTTTTTCCCTAATAATCATGGAAAAGCGCGTGCATTACTTATGCGCGTACGCCATTCGATCAAAACCAAAATCAATTGGTATAGTCACAAAGGTGAAATAGAAAACAAAAATTATAATATGCTTTTATAATACAAGCAACTTGATCAGTAACGAGCTACCTCCTGGCACCTGTGGATGCACTTCGCTGAAATGTCAAAACCACTATTGAAGTCGGGCTTGACATTGTTATTGGCTCTACCACTAAACCTAGTACTGTAGCATGCAGGCTACACTGATTATATTGTAGCTACAATATTCAGAAAGCATGTTTATTGGATTGATAGTGGCAATAGACGACCTTATTATGGTTCCCTCTTTCTCGCTTGCAATTGCGGTGAAAATGCAGAATCTCAATTAATAAAAGAGTTTGGTTCTGGGAGCAGTGTGATGTACCCACTTGCAGAACTGTGGGTGGGTCCCACCCTGGAGAAGAACTGAAGAGATGAACACCACAATGTTTAGTGCTCCTACCTCCGGGGGTTTGACAAATGAACGAGTTTGACAAATCTCTTTCTAAGAAGAAAAAAAATGCACGGATGTTGAACCAGCTCGCCAGTGAACAACCATGCTGTTTCACAGCCCACAAGCAAGCTGCTGACCAATTTACCAAACCCCAGCCAGAGCCAATCAAACAAGGTTAGCATGCAAAGGTCTTCCAGCTAAGAATGATTAACGAAAAGGAAGAAAGATTCTGGGCTCATGGAGGCAATAGTTGATTAGTTGGAACATTTAAATACAGGAAACAGACATGTAACATACACTTGTGCTCCAAAGAGATTCTGTTGGTGAAAAGATTGGTACAATATCAGTGCCTCAGACTCAGAAGCCATTGGGAGAGGTTAGCACAAGGCAAGCTGAACAGGTCGGCACTTCTTTTTTAGTAAGACATCAACAAATACTGCAACATGAACAAAGCATAGGGATAGTGTACAAAATCAATGTTACACACCCAAACTCTTGTTCAGCTAGGTAAAGGGAACCGACCATATTTTATTATTATTGGGCTATACAGTTTAAGTCAATCATCAGACAAAATTCAAGGTACAAGAAGAGACCAACAGGCAAAAAAAGGGAAAAGAGGCAACTCATGCGCTGAGTTCCAGAATGACGCAAGTGCAGGCAAAAAACATCATGCAGTTCGGCATCAGTGTGATGCCTTGGCGGCATCAAACTCTGATGTGATTTCAACCATCACAATCACAGGTATACAGCTGAAAATACTGAAAGCAATGAGTTTACAGGAACTGAGCTCTGCGACTCCACAGTCTTCAAGACTTCCTCTCCCATCCGCTTGCATCCAACCAATGCCTGCTTAAAAAGGATAGGTTTTCAAAGGGGAGAAAAGGGGAGCAAATATTATTGGCATTAAGCAACTACCACTCTGGAACAAGCAAATGCTACTAGGCATTGAACATTTGAACTATTCCTTCAACAGGACTTGACAACTACAAACATTGCATTATTGATGAATGCATAACAAACCAGTCTTACTGTTCCAGGAGAATATATGTCCCCAGTTCGGAACCCATTGTTTAGAGTTTCTGTAACTGCAGCTTCAACTCTCTTAGCAGCGTTTTTTTCTCCAAGGCCATACCGCAATAGCATGGTGGCACTAAGAATTGTAGCTAATGGGTTTCCTTATCCTGTAGTCAATAATAAGTGAAGCAAATTTTCAAATAAAGCTGCATACAAGAGCCAATGTAGCATCCAACAATATTTTTGAAATTTCGAAGTCATACCAACCTGTCCAGCAATGTCAGGCGCAGAGCCATGGATAGGCTCAAAAAGACCAGGGCCCTGCTTACAGGAGGATACTTAGCAGTTGTGTACCTATCATTTTCATAAAAAATAGAAGTGTTTAAACAATGCAGAGGACTTCTGGGGGCATGGATTACCGATTCACTAACACTGGCAGACGGGAGCATTCCAATGCTTCCAGTAAGCATTGATGCTTCATCAGATAATGTCACCAAAAATATTGTTGGTGACAATTGTGTCAAACTGAAATGATGCAGGAAATTCAGTACCTCAAGCACATTTGCTTTGTCTACCGAGCAAAGCTTCCCTCTTCGCTTGTGAGCAACCTCAAATGCAACACGTGCAATTCAATCGACCTGGGGATCAAGCAGACTTTCATAAACACATAAAATTGTTGCACATGAATGCGTTCTTAATAAAAACTAATATTAAATAAACATTTCTTCGATAGCATACATGCATTTTATCAGAAATCACATCCAGGCAGACATTTGCAAGAAAAGAAATGTTGAAATAAAATGTTGTGAGGTTTAACCATGCAAATTGGCACCGTGCACCCGCATGAGAATATCAGTTGTTCAATAAATAGCTTTTCAGTGGAGCAAGGTGCTAAGATATCTAATGAAGAATAGAATTACCTCAGAAGCTGAATATACTTCAGTGTTGAAGCCAATGTCCTCCCCTTTGTTGTTGGTTCCAAAACCCCTAGGTTGACCAAAGTATATTACTACCAGGACAAGGAGTAACAAATTACATTTCGCAGTTACAAGTTCCATCAGGATGCACATGGAAATATGAAGGAGAAATCTCTGTGGTCCATCATAATGCAATTAATATTACCTCCTGTAAGCTCTCTAACAACCATGATGTCGACTCCTTCAGCTACATCTTTTTTCAAATTAGATGCATCTACTAACTAAAGAAATCATTAGCTAATAGGAAAAGGTAACTCCAGACAGTACTCTTGAATACCATTTGCCTATAGGGGCAGCATAATTAGTACATGAATATCATAAATTGAAGTTTCAAACTAACTGATGCTTCCATCACTAAATATATGTTGTCCTAGATTACACGTAGTCCACCAGTATTAATTTTACCATTAAGATTTTTTCAAAAAAATCTAGATTGCCTACATGAAATTGGTATAACTATATAGGTACATCCATCATGGGCTATAATTTAAAAATGTAATTATAATAGATTTCTTTTGTTGTTTTATAAAATCATAACGTAATTGGCAGACAACCTATATTTAATAATAAAGAGAGTACTAGATAAAACTAATCAAGCCTTATCATATAAGCATGCATATTTGGAGAAAGGAATGACATTGCAACTGGAGCTCACTTCAAAGTGACATTGCATAAGGAAAAAAAACTCTTGGAATATTCCATCGTAGCTTTTGAGTAATACATACCACTTCCACACCCATTTCTGGCTAGTGTCAATTACTAGCCACTATGAGGGAAAGATAACAGAGCCATTTTACCCTTCATGGTGGAATGTTGTTTTGAAGGCAAGCCCCGTTTGAAATGTTATTTGTATAAACATGAATGTTTGAAGGTTACTGACATAGTTTTCCCTATGAATTAATAGCAGCATCGCGTAAATTGCTGTAGTTACAACCTTGAATGTATAAGTTCAGCACTCGGTACATTCACCCTAGATCATGTACATGCTTCAATGCTTGCATTTGCTTGAATTGTTCAAAATTGGCAACTGGCACAAATTACTTAAGGAGATATGCCACTATCCTTTCAGTTCCATAGAGCTCAAGCAACTTAAAAGATAGTGTTGTTAAAAGAAAGAACTGCGGTCAAGTGAATTGTATGGTACTAAGGTGGAAACTTGGTATACCTGAGGCAAAACTGCAGCTGACCTCAGGTTAGCAAAGACACCAAACCCGGCACGAATCTGGAGCAACCCAGTCCCTGGCTTGAGGTGCTTCTCATTGTTATCCCACTTTATACCTAGGAAGCACAGAGATGGCAGCATTGTATCCAACTCTGTCAGAACATGAATAACTCATGGCTAATTCCGATCCAGCCAGAAACAATTCTCTGCTGCTACTGCTGCGGCATCTACATTTCTACTCGAACAAACCGCTCACCCTCCTATGGCGCCGAGTAGGACGCCGTCCGACGCCTGCGCCGCCACGAGCGTCTCCTCGGGGAGTGGCACGCCGTACGCATCCAGAGCCACGCCGCCCATCAGCTTCTCATGGAAGCGGAACTCGACGCCTGTGGTGGAAGGAAACAAGCGCTCAATCCAATGCTAGAAATCGGTACGAACGCATAGGACCTCGAGAGATAATTTAAGCCTGCCTTCTAGAGAGCTGGAGAGGGAGAGGACGTCTTTGGCGACGGCGACCACCTCCGGGCCGATGCCGTCCCCGGGAAGAAGCGTGACGTTGTAGCTCCTTTTCGCCGCGGAGCAGCGGACGGACGCCATCGGGCGCCGCGCCGGCGCAGGCGGCGCCAGCTGCCGTGCCTTCCGAATTTTGCTCGCACGATTGCCTCCCGTGTGTTAACTTAGTTCTCCCGTTTTGACCGTGGCCTACACTTCTTTTCCATTCCTCCCCTATTTGAACACGAATTAGAATCCATCCTTCTGCAGTGATTACCTTCCAATCTTAAATTTCAAATTAGAACTTCTCAAACTTTCAACCTATGGCCTGAAACTTTCAATTCATCATTTGAAGCTTTCAACTCGGTTTACAAAATTGTCAATTTATCATCTAAAACTTCTAGCTCAGTTTACAAAACTTTCAATTCATAGACTGAAAATTTCAACTGTAAATTCAAAACTTTTATACTCAAATCTGTGAAAAGTTTTAGCTCATAACCCAAAATTTAACCTAAATAACAAATTTTCTATTTCAAAAATCGCTCATAACCCAAAATTTAACCTAAATAACAAATTTCTACTTCAAAAATATTGAACTTTCAACTATGCCCAAGACAAGCTAGATGCTAGGAGGAGGAAGAAGGGAACACTCACGGCCCTACGTCTAAGGTAGCAGCGGTTCAGACAACAAGCTCTATCTAGTGGGGCATGGTGGCATCGTTGATGTCTTGCTGCTACTCAGAAAGAAGGGAAATTGAAGATTAGGAGAGGAAGATGAACAATGATTGACGGGAGGAACAAGAACATGGGAATGGCAGGGAGGAAGAGGAACCGACTAGGAGGAATAGAAATCAGGCATCAACGGAGATGAAGAAGAGATGTAGAGCAAAATACTAGGAGGTGGAAGAACACATCGACCCTTGCTCGTGGTGTCTCCACTCAACATTGACCAAGGAAGAAAACAAATGGATAAGATATGAGAGAATAAGTGGATAAGACTGTTCACGAGTTTGGTTTCTAACGCGCGCGCTAAATAGCTTGTGCGCCGGATAATACCCCTCACGATGATGTGAGATGACTATGCATAAATTAAATAAAAGGCTATTTAGGGATAAACAAAATAAAATTAAAGGACTTCAACTCTTCAGTTGGGAGATCAACAATCATCAAACTAAAAGTTAAAGCTACATACATATACCATAATTACAACGATAAAATACATGTGACTAGAGGAGAATTAAATAACTTTAACTTCAGTTTCACATCGGCTAAGAGGTTCGTCTAAGCCTCTAATGATGATCCAATGATCAAGATTTTTAAGGTGATATAGCTCAATGCATGTTAAGGTTTTTTTGAACTATATTACATAGATATGGCAAACCAGTTCATATGTGTATTCAATTTCCAAGAGATTTCATTAATATTTTAGAAAACACATTATAATACGTGGAGGCTTATATAAACACATGCAGTCTCGATACGTTACTTACCAAAAAAATAATTACTCTTATAAATACGAGGATATGTATAAGTATAGGATTTAAATCCAAATAGACAAATTCCACCATAAAAAACCTAACCAAGCTTGTTCACTGGTTTAACTAAAAATAGCATTATGGGCTCTAAGGCTTAAATTATGAGGGCTATGTTCTGCCATGTTTACTAAATAAAGTTTAGTTTTTACTCTTATTTGGATTATGAAATATCAATATTTGACATCTTTTTAATACTACAATAGTGCGGTGTTCACCTAGACGCTAGTCGGTAGTGTCGATAGATTGGTAGTATCATGTATATTTGGTATATTTGTATATATAGGATAAGATGTATATTTGGTATATTTGTATATACAGGGTAAGGCTAATATGAAGATGCAAACGAAGATACAAGAAGTCGGGGATTTTATACAAGTTTAGACCTCTTAGAGGTAATAATCCTACTCGGTCGGACGACTTCCACTATATCAATACCATGAGTATAAAACATAGGTGAAGAAACTTTAATCTAATTTGTTATAACATCGGCATAGAACTCGAGCGTAGTGGTCGGTGATTAGTCTTAGTCAGGCTTCTTCAATCTTAACTCAATGGGATTGAGCATGTGGATTACAATGGCTAGTCTTGGGTTGAGATATCTGATTTCTTGTTCTGACTTTTCTTCCTCCCATCCCAAGGGTCTTGTATTTATACCATCAATTGCCCTCTTGTTCAAGTCAACCTAGATATGATCTGAATAGTTCTAGATAGATCCAAGTAGAACTCTACATTTCTTTCCTTTTCAAGGACACCTTCTTTATCTGCTTTAAATTCTATCCACACTCATAAGATTTGCTTTCGTATAGAATATGGTATATACACATATGTGGTATATCCTGTATCTAGAACCTTAACAAGTAGTTAGTCGGTGACCCACCAACTAACCCACTACTTGGACTAGTTGGTGGCTTTATTAGGTCAAAAAATAGAAATTTTGCTCACAAGTAAAACCTATTTTAACATGTTTTATAGCATATTTTTAAACTAGTGAGTACTAAATATTGATTATTGAAGAAAAAACCAAAGAAATATAAAACTGAGATTTTATAAGCATGGTTTATTTTGAAGGTATTGCATATCCAACTTTCCATCATTGTTTAACTTATTGCAAGAGGGTGCACAGGAGGTGAGAGTGGGTGTGGAGGCAAGGAAAAGCATGAAGGATGAGAATAATAGAAATATTCTAACCTTCTAACCCTAGCATACCTTCCTTCCTCTCTTAGCCATGTGTTTGGCCTAATTTTTTCATCTACGCTACTTTTCTATACCTAGTCAACTCATTTAGCCAACTAGTTAGTGACTTAAACCGACTAAACCTGAATAATCGATCAGATAGACTAATTCACTGATCAAATAGACTAATTCACTTTGATTGTGTCAGTTTGCCATCTATAGTGTTGATTCCAGTTTAGAAGGTTCAAGTGTTTATTTGGTATGCCATCTTATATAACTAGTTTACTCTGACCATGGTATTTTTAGATCAACTTTTTTATATGAAACAAGGAAAAAAAAATACAAATATAAGTATGGTGCTATACGAATAGAACCGTTCAACATGTAGAATAGGTTATGTGGATTTAGGACTAAGATGTTACACCATTGACTACCGGCTGGACAGTCTAGTCAATATTAGATGAACTCTACTACAATGTAATCATGTATTTATATTATAGTGACAGTGGGAGAAAATAGTTTCTACTTTTTTAACACTGTTATAGTGTACTATTTCTATTATAGTGGCAGTAAAAAACATTGTTGCTACTATTGTTTTAGATGATACATCTAGAACTTACATAAGACTTGAACATGCGTGCTTTTGTCTAAAGTTATTAAAAAAATAATCATACATTTTTGTTATAGTGGCAGTGGGAAAAAAATGGTAGACGTACACATAACATGTGTGATAGAACATACACATAAACATGGTTTATGTATGCTCAGCGTACATGTAATAATTAAACCTAAGTATCTTTATCTAAAGTTATATAATAATTGAACATGAGTACCTTTGTCTAAAGTTATTAAAAAAAGAAAATAAATCCTTAATAATTGAACATAATTGTCTTTGTCTAAAGTTATAGAATAATTGGATATGAGTGTTTTTGTCTAAAAGTTATTGAAAAAGGGAAATAAATCCCTACAATAAGCACGAGTGTCGAACAAAAGGTACGACCGCGTGTCGGCAGCTCGCACACCAGCTAGGCTAGCCACCCAAGCAATCGCTCAGTTCAGAAATAAAATGGTTGCTACTGTTAAAATAGAACGAGCAACGTAAAACCATTGCATTATGAACAGATAGGCCCGCCCATTTGCACAGATAGGCCCAACAAATTATAGCGGCACATAAACCCATGGCTATCCTATTCTGGTCTTCTGGCCCGAATTTTGGCGTGCCGTACATTGGTGGTAATACTGTGCCGGCACAAATTATCACGGCAATGCCAGATAAGGCTCCCTTAACTACTTAAAAAAAGTGTGTCAATTTACCTCACTGGACAACAATTTTACCCTATATAACAACATTATCTGTCTTACCCAGGGCTTACAAGTTATTACACCCAGATAAAAAATTATGTCTTACGCAGCGCTTACAACTCATTACACTCAGAAAATAAGATAAAAAATTATGGTAGGACCCACATGTAATTGACATATTACTTCTTCCCCACTTCTCCCCTCCCTCGGCGTGCGCGGTGCAGGGCCGACGTGCGGCAGCCCGGCGGTCCTCCTGGTCGGCGAAGGAGAATGGGATGGCGGCGGTGAGGGCAGGAGAAGACGTGGTCCAGGAGATCAGATGCTGGCGGTCGAGCTCGAGCTGGAGGGTCGATCCGCCTCCCTGAGCACCACGAACCCGAGCTCGAGCTCCACCGCCGTCGCCTTGTAGAACTCGAGTTCCACATCTACCTCCGCCCGTGGTGGACCTGGGGTATGCGACCTTCTCCACCCCGTCGAGCTCCGCGCGTCCCGAAGCCCAGCTGCCTCTGCCGAGCTCTGCTACAAGCTCGAGCTCCAAGTGGTCACCTTGTCGAGATCGAGCTCGCAGGGGAGGAAGGCGGCGCTCGGCAGCCATCACCTCGTCGGTGGCCGACAGCACTGCCCCCGCGCCCCGCCTGGCTGCTTCCAGCCACGCCGGGCCGCCGCCTTCCCCACCGACGAGGTCGCCAACTCCTCGACCTCCACCCCAGCTCCTCCTCCGCCGCACACCGCCCCTTGAGACCGCCGAGAGAGGAGAGGAAGAGAGAAACACTGACGACAGGAGAGAGAGGATCGGTGTTGGAAGAAAGGTGGTGGTCAATGGCATGTGGGTCCACTGTTCCATCTCGTACATTGCCATTTGCTGTTTATCTAGCCATTAGTCAATGCCCAATGGAGAGCTGAAAGCCTGGAAGCGTCTAGAAACGCCAGATGGACACCAGAACCAAGCAACTTGCTGGTTCAACTTGTCGCCGAAAGTTCAGGAAAGAACTGGCTTTGCTCTAATGAGCTGATTGGCCTAGCCAGTAGCAAGCTAATCTTAAAATGCAACCGCTCATCTGCTAAGATTTTTGCACAAGATAATTAAATCAGGCATGATGAAACATTTGAGCATAAAGCTTTTGTTTTCTGGAGAGAAAAAAAAGTCTTGGTTGTGCTTTCGCAACACGAAGGGAAATCACATTGTCTCTTTGTATCAATTACTATTGTTTTGCAGGAAATGCAGGAAAACATCGAGGGGCAGTGAGCCCAGGTTCAGAAATCTCTCTCCAAGAGAAAAATGGGAGTACAAAATTTTGAGCTGTTGAAGCATTTAACAAGCAAACAACTCATTCTGTACATAACCTCACATGCGAGCTGACTATTTAACCAAACCCCAGAAAGAGCGAATAAAAACCAAGCTTAACAAAGCTCAATGTTTATGATAAGGTTGACAAAAAGGGACTTCCAAGCATGGTTAAGAGAGGAGGGGGGCAACTTCTAGGCTCATGAAGGCAGTAATTGGGAGCTTAAATACAGGCTATAAACATGTATACAGCTATGCTCTAAGAGATTCCATGGGTGAAAAGGTTTTGTTAAAGATCAGGGCCTCAGAAGCCATTAGGAGAGGTTAGTACAAGTACAGCTGAAGAGCCGACGAGGTGCCAACATGAAGATTATTCTTGTTCCACCTCGTCACCGGTTATCCCCTCATCTTCATCGTCATCGTCAGTGTCATCATCTTCATCATACTCATCATCATCACTGCTGTCTGTGCAACCAAAAATTGCATCCTTGGCTGCTGCAGAATCACCAAAGCTGCACTGTCCAGGTTGTGCATGGCTTGAGGAAGGATGCACTGAACTGGATATGTTGCCTGGTGGTAGTGAGGAGAGCGGTTGTGGGGCTAATGGTTTCAGATAATTTGGGACACCTTCTCCTGGCCTAATGTGGATAGCACCTTTTGACTGTGCCGCTTTTATGATTGAAGCAGCATCAGATGGTGATACAATGCGTGCACCGGCTGCGATGGCTGCTGCCCGAATAGAAGAACCCTCAGGAGTTGGCCGAGAATCAGCATTGTCTGCTAACGTTTTTGCCTGTGAATGTGTAGATTGAGATTGACAAAGACCAAATGATGCATTACCATTGCTATTCATGCTGCCAGAGTTTGGATTGTTCATCGCATCTGCATGGACAGTAAGATCCAAATGTTTCAGTTAAAAGAATTGTAGATAAGTTTTCATATTTAAATAGTCAAATTGCTAGCATGCACCAATGAAACACACATACACACAAACATATATGTCACATCAAAAAAATTAAAAGCGAGGATGGTTTGCAATAATTGGTAAAATCTGTGAACACAACTGGCATTAGATGTTAGCGACAGGTAATATATTTGAGTACAATAATGCCAAAAGATACCTGCAGATATCTTTGAGCTGTCCATAGAAGGCAAGCACAGTCCAACAGGAACTGTCACAAGCTGCGGTGAGGATGTAGAACTTGCTATATTGACACTGTTTCCCTTGTTGCCATTACCTTGGGACAATTCATGACTCTGCAGAATTCATCAAGATCAGTTTCTTGAAGACTGGAGCTGATATAGGGTTAGACACACATTGAAACGGTAACCACTATGCAAACATAGTAAGCAAATTGAAGCTAACCATAATAGCACAAAAATAAGCAGATTGGCAAGGTTTACAAGCTGGGTATGCACTAAAAATAACTGGCCACTAGTAGATCTTGTATGAAGGCAAATCACTTTTTTTTTTTCTGAGAAGACTAGAAATACAAAAGTAGCAACACATAAAGACCCATACAAATGTTTGCAGATCAAACCACAAAAGGTATAGTTACAGCTAATGTAATAGCTATGTTCCGGTCAATGATATCATTGGCAAAATTGAAGGATAAGTTTTTCAATAAGAAACCAATTGATTTTCCGTAAATGAAGAATAGCGTAAGTGTCGTGGACATTGGGCCGAGAGGGCGAGGCCCATGGGGCCAACTCATGGCAGATGAATAGGATAAGGAATTTAGACTAGGGAGAAGAACATTAGGAGAATGGAACTAGATTAATTTAAATTTATTGCTTAACAAAATAGAGATACAATCCATCCTTATATAGATGGAGAGACTTAACCCCAACCTGATCTAACCTTATCTCCTAACCTACTGCTACAGTACCCACGGTACTGTTCACCCGCCAGGAGTTGGCCCCATGGGCCTTGGCCTCTCTACCCAATGCCCATGACAACAAGGCCTCCCAGAATTATTGACTGGGATCTAACTTCTCACCTCCCAGTAGGTTACAGCTGTTGGGCTAGAAACATAAATTTGGTTGATAAGTCATTGCCTAGGTACTCCCCTTTCTTTTCTGCTAACTGATGAATGCGCACATTTCCTCCCAAACGGTGTGATTTTTGCAAAAATTTTCTAGATATTAATTCCTTAGAATATTGTTTTAAATCCATTTTTCAACTTTATAATAGTTAATTTATGCATTCATACCCTTGAATAATTATCATAAATTATTCATCTATTCAGCCATTCAGCACACTTAAAAGGGTAAATAATCCCAAAATTCTCATAAACCAGTGAGCTTTGGGGCTATTTGTAAACGTACAAAATGGATATTAAGCAAACATGCCATACTCAAAACATGACTAATAAAAGCTGTGGTAGAAATTACCAAAACAGCTCAGTTCCCATTTCAAATGAATTGACCACAAAGATGTCATTTTCGTAGTGCATTAAACTTGCTATGCATAACAGGTGAAAGTTTAAGATTATCTGAGAGGTATTAATGAGTAACTGCCTAACCGGGGTAACTCTGAAAAAGTGAGTATAGTCATAAAACAAAATGGAAAAATGCTTCACAAATCAACACTTGTTTATTAAAATTCATACTAAAATGTGATCTAAACCCTTGGTTCTCTCACACAGTTAATCTTACTATTGATCCCTACCAAATATTTTTATCTAGAACACATGATAATTTTTTAACATTAAATATACAAAAGTGAGAATATTAAGCACAATGCGATGATTCAATAAACCTTCTTTACAATATTGTTTATAGCTAAATTCGAACACGATCAGATCTCTAAAAGATCTAGTTCTGTCAAGTAAGAAGTTCAGATAAGCAGTTTCCATAATGGTCAAATCAATCAGCAATCTCAGATGGAGGAAGAAAGAAAAGGTTTATATAGTGTTCATTTTGATGTCACGATGCGACAGAAAAAGGAAAATTGAAACAAGAGGTGGTGTGGTGGCAAGAAGCAAAGGGAATAATATATCTCAATGTGCTTAACGGTAAACAGAATTACTGATCATTTTTTATATGTAACCATAATATTGGCAGCATGAACCTTGCTGGTCTTTGATAAAAATTTTAGTTGAAAGACCACAATCCAAAATGCAAATACATAACAGAAAGGTTGTTCAAGCCCCTCTCCCCCCTCTTGGTTCTTCGCTAGTCTTCTGTTCTGTGTCCATGAGCATGTGGAAATTTGCCAAGATTCTTGTTACAGTCTAGTACTCATATAGTTCTTTTATAAGAGATTCTGCAGGTTTATGCACATGATGGGTAACATAAACCTATTAAGTATGTCTCTTTGTACTTCATTGAATTTACGCATCCTACAAAGCCCTTTCAATAATGGAAGTCATTGATTGCAGCACGGATCAAACAAGAAAAGGTTAGTTTAGGAAGATATAGTTATATTTGTAACAGAAATGTAGATGTAGAATATCACATGTAAAAGGACAAGAATCTCTCCCTAAACATCATCTACAACAGAATGGGGAAGTATATATTTAGGTTATAACCCCTTGGTTATCCTAAGAGTGATACTGAAAATAAATACATAGCATATGAAACTTCTGGCAGTCAGTATAGAAAATTACCTCTTTTATTTGTGAAGTAAACACTGAAGATTTAATCTCTCCTTCTTGCACAACATTTCCAAAAGAAGGTGCTGATGCATTGTGGTTGGACAAGTCGGTACGTTTTTGAGCAGCTACAGAACTGGATGTGGTATTTCCATCAATTGAATGGTTTGCACCAGATGTTTGGCCGTGCGGTGCACTCGAAGAAACAGGAGCTGCAGCTACTATTTGATTAGGCCCTTGTGGACCACTTGATGTACCAGGAGCAACAAACAAAAAATTAACAGGCTGTTGCAGATACATAAGTTTATTTGATGAATTATCTGTTGTTTTGTTGTTTGAATTCCTTCTTCTCTTCTTTCGCTGATTAAAACTAATCTCCTGCACTTTTCTGAAGCCTTCAGGTGGTGGTTGGGCTGTAATTGGCATCACTGCCAATGGTGCATTTGGTGCTACCTGCCCAATACCTCTTTTTGCCATATTGACCTTGTTTGCAGCCTCTTGAAGAGCCTGCATTGCTACAATATAAATTTCTACCGATGATGCTCCTTCTTCAGCATATCTAAGTGCTTCACGACATAAACTGTTGTAGCGCCATGTCTGAGATTCCTCGCTATCTTCGACACCACCTTTTTGCTCCTCCTTGGGCTCATTAACTTTGCTAACTTCATCCATTTTTTTGTCTGGGCTTCTTTCCATGGCATATTTAGTCCACCTTTTTACAATATACTGAGAAGGAAGTGAAGATACACCTTGCGTGCCAAAGACAGTAAGTATGTGCCTACAGACAATACCCAGATGTTCAAACATCTGACAGCTACATGTTGCGGAATTTTCATAAGAATTGAATTCAACCATATGAGGCTTCTCACTTCCTGTGGATTTGGTCACTTTATATATGCGAGATTTACCATCCTCCTTTATCATTTCAAGAGAGGAAACAGAGGCATCAACAAGTTCCTGTTGGAACTTCAAAAACATTGACCTTGTGTATAAGTCTGCACCTAGCTTCTCAATAGGAGATGACGTCTTGATTTCTGGAAGCGAGTACTTTGTCTCAAATTCTTCCTTCACCTCCTTCTCATAACAACAGTCCAACGCCTTTTCATACTGCTGGATGAATGACTTTGAATCAGTTTTTACACTGATATACCCATCGAAAAATGAACTCCTGCTTGAACACTCCTCCTTTGATGACTCATCCCCAAAAAATGTATCTCTCAAGTATACTTGCACCCAATGTTGCCGGCAATCATACATTGAATAGAGCCACTCGCTATTCCCTGGGCCAACCTTAGAAATTAATGCCTTACAGTTTGCTTCAAACTCATCAATTGTCTCAGATATGTTGATACAATTGACAAGCTCCTCATGTAAGGATGGAAATGCATTCGACAAGTGCGATAGCTTATCATGCGCTTCATTCAAGATGTGCCACCTGCAGAAACGGTGCCTGGTTTGGGGAAGAACCTTGAGGGCAGCCGATTGTATGGCACTATCATGCTCCGTGGTTAGAGAATCAGGGTGTTGGCCAGACATAGCCAAGAGAAGTGTCTCAAACAACCAAACAAAGGAAGAGTCAGAGTTATCCCCAATGATCGCACAACCAAATAGGATTGGCTGGCAATGGTGATTAACTCCGGTGAAAGCAACAAGTGGAAGCTGATACTTGCTCCTTTTGCAGTAGTCATCCAGGAAAATGGCATCTCCAAAGTGTTTGTATGCCATCCTTGCTCTTGCGTCGGCCCAAAAGATATTCCCTACTGGATGCCCATCAATAAATTGCATAGCATAAAAGAAAGCTGGGTCTTCAGCTTGCATGCGCTTGACATAATCCAGAATTACTCGCGCATGATCTCCAATACCATCCCTAGTATACTGGGGAACTACTTGAGGAACGCTTGTCTGCGGCACAGGCAGTGAAATGGGTGTTGGCGGAGGCTCAATAGCAAGAAGCATACCACCATTTCGAGGAATCCCAAATGAACGCTGCTTCCCACACTCTGACAGTGGCTTGTGGGGGCGCAGGCAGTGTGCCTGGTTGGGAGGAACCAGAGGATGGTTATGTGCAGTCTCAAGCTTGGTCACCGCCCACCGTCCATTGTCCTGCTTCTTCACCCGGATCATTGCCTTGCACCCAACCCTTGTGACAGCCCGGGTCCGGCGGCCCCTCCCGCTATCCTCGCCGCTGCCGCCGGCGACAGGGGAGACCTCGTTCTTCCCGCGGTAGGTGCGGAAGCCCTCCTTGGCGCAGACGAACTGGCGCGACATGATGGAGCCGTCCCGGCGGGAGCGGTGCATGACGCTAATCCTGGTGCTGAAGCCGACGCGGTGGGCGTAGACATTGTAGAAGGTCCAAGCGTCCTCCTCGTCGTCGAACTCCATCCCCTCGAACGGGTCGACACCATCGTAGGCGCCAGCACGCGCCGCGTACGCGGCCGCCGCCGTCGCCGACCCTCCCGAGCCGTTCCCAGAGGCGTCCACCTCCATCTCCGCGGCGTAGTCGACGCTGTCGTGGTCGCCGTTGCCCATTTCGCTCTCGGGCGTCCCCTGCTCGCTCCCCGCCGCCACCACCCTTCCTCCTCTCTCCATAGCAGCCGTCCCCCAAACCCAAACGGAGCTCCCCGAGATCAACCCCTCAATCCAGAGAGCATCCTCATCCCCAGCCACGACGGCCCCATCGCCGGCCCCCGAACACACAGGGGAGCAACGGGGGGCAGGGGCGATCGACGCGGGGGAGCGCGAGGAGGAGAGATATCACCCAACACCGATAGCTGCAGGGGAGGGGAGAGGTGGGGGCCACTTGGAGAGCGGCGGCGGCGGCGGTGGTCCGGCGAGGCGTGGGGAGGTGGGGCAGGGGGGGAAGGGAGACGGGGGGAAGGGAGAGAGGGTGGAGGGGCGTGACCAGGTGGGGCGGCTCGGGGTTTGACCGGGCGCACCGGATCAGGGAGCGGGTCCGGCTAGCTAGGGTTTGTTTGCACCCTACTCCCCCCTGGCTCGCTTGTCCGTGTGGGTGTGGGTGTGGGTGTGGGTGTGCGGGGGTTTTGCTTTCTTTTGTTCCGGTGGCCCACCGCGATTCCCTGTACTTGACGTGCAACAGAATGGAATGGGAATAGGGAAGAATAGATCATCAGATGGTCAAAAAGCCCCAAAATAGTGATGCTTTGCTTTCGCCCGCTTCCTCCTTTTCTTTGTGTTGTTATTTTTTTGGTTTCATGCCTTTTTTTTGTGAAGCATACAGTTCGCTTTGAAGTACAATGTTTTGGTTTTTTTGAACTAAAATATGTTTTTTTTTCTAAAGCTGGCTAAAATCTGTATGTGGCAAGATAAAACAAACTATTGCAATGCGCTCCATCTTTGACAAATTCGCTTGATTTTGTATACAAATATTGGGAAATATAATAATGATGGATTTGATTTTTCTTGGTTTAGCTAATCGATGAACCTATAGGTAACACGTGTAGCTCTAATACTGGTTAAAATTGTTCCGTGAGAGTAAAGATAAAAAAAACCAACTAGATGAACACTATGTCATTGAACATACAAATGGGGTGCATGTCTTGCAATTTTATTTTATTTTTTAGATAAAGTAAGCTTTTGTTTAACTTAGGCGTTACATCAAGATGAAGCATAGATTGCACTGTTGTTTTATTATATACTCCATTCAGAAAACTTGACATTTCTCTTTCATACATGGATTAGTTGCAAATTAACTCATCTATAACGTGGGCAATTTCAATCAATTCTAAATATAGGTTTATCTCTTAGTATACATGCACGTTCATTAATTCTAGACTAAACTCCTTGGTCGTCAGAAAATGCAATTTAATTTAGGCCAAAGATAGCTTCCATGCTTCACACTGAGATTATACACCAAGACCACCAGTGCGTTTTTACATTAAAAATAAATAAATAAAACGTGCAGATGTTAATCTATTTGAAGAATACATTTTGTTATTACAAAACAGAACGGCTCATTATCTATTTTATATTACTAGTTATTTTAGATTAGTCAGTTAATTTTTTTTAAATCTAACCGAGTTAAAATATAGTAACATTTTTAAAAAACAGATATACTATAAAAATCTATTCACTGGTGAATTTAATAAAACTAATTCGGTATTTTAAATGTTGATATGTTTTTTTAAGCTGAGGAGCATGTTATTTTTTATGTACTCTTCTTCCAGGTAGAAATCAGTCCCCAATAGCGATTTATTTTTGCGAAGTCAACTATACCATAAAAATGGACAAATTAGTAAAATGACAACACCGTCCTCTACGAAATGTATGGGCCTATTTTCATATGTACCCGGGTTGTCTCACCTAGGCCCGTTCTTCCCGTTGCGTCTCTCCTTTTGAGGCCACAGCAGACACTTGCCTCGAATCATTCATGACCAGCTGCACTGCACAGCCTGGTAGACGATCCTGGCCGTTGGATCTCCTTGGGAGGATCACTGGTTCACGCTGCCAACACGAGCCAATGCTTTTTTCCCCTTAGAACCTTTCGGGGGCTTCGGAAGGTTTGTGACAAAAAAATGTTTTTGGCATCGGCAACGGTTTTCAAAGCAGCTTGCTAAAGTGCAGTTTGGAAAGGGAAAACCGTCCAAATTAAAGTTTCTCCTTTTATTTTCGGAAAGCTAAACCACCTATAGCATATTTAGAATAGTTATGAAATTCCTCAGTCCATAAACCGATTGAATATATTAACTATAATAATTTTTTTAAAAAAGAAACTACGAGCCAACATGCAGCCTCTACCTCCTCTTTGTACCAGGGCGAGGCTTAAGGGGACCTACCCTCCCTTCACATTAGCTTAATACCTTTTGTTTCAAGAACTGATGAGAATATTTGAACTACACTAAATTTCAATAGTGTTATAGCGAAGGGATAAAAAATTTCAAACAGTAGAGTAAAGAAAACCAAACCTATGGGCATTGTATTCATATTAAATGTAATTTTTCAGTAGACCCAACTATTGTTCCAATCAATCATCAGCTTTTGCTGATTTTAGTATGCCCTTTTATTACTTATTTGGATGGAAAATTGAGATAAGCTTTGTATGCCCAGTAGAGATAATTTGGTGGTCTATTTTTGTTGGTTGGATTAATACACAATTGCAACTTCCAAGACAGAAATTACTTCGTTCTCATTGACCAGACTTGCTGAATTTCACCGAAGGCTTTACAAGCATGGACAAAGCAGCCAGTCCTGCAAAGAGGTTAATAATCTTAACTAACAGTAACTCAAATGCTGTTTGTTGTGCTGTCTGAATAATGAAGATCTAGAGTTTTACACTAGATTACATATTGGGAAGGAATATGATAGCACCAACAATAAGCACATCAATGGCTAAGATAGATATAGCACTCACTTTTGTTGTCAGTGTCAATAGTAAACCATAAGAATGTTTGCAATAAATTAATAACATAAACTTTCTGTACCACAACCTTATCAAATTATTTCGTATTTTCAGACGGAATAAAATTTTAAACAGTTTTATGTCATGGCCACAATCTGATTCAATTTATATCAAGATTCTTTGATACTTTACCTCGGACGAATTAACGGATGTCACTCCGTAGTGCGCATTAACTGATAGCTAAGTTAATTCTCAATGTAGAAAGCGGTGAGGGGATGAAAAGGTTGCATCGAACTAATATTTGGTTTCTTCGTCTAATTGTGAATGCAGAGAGTGGTCAGGGGATGAAAAGGTTGCATGAAACTAATATTTGGTTTTGCAGTATATTGATACAGTACAAAGAGCAAAACACATTTGGTGATAGTAATCATATTGACCACCAACAAGGTAATTTTTCTTCTGTCTGCACATCTATGTTCCTGTTTACTATGATGCCAATGGCAACTTCCAAGTACATTGATTAATAGTAATGGTTGCATGCATGTGTAAACAGAAGTAAATCAAATTCGGTTTCCGATTAGCTCATGCGTATACATAATGTATTAATCGATATTTATCACCTCAGAGCTAAAACTGCCTTCAATTATTAACCGACAACATTTTTTTGACATGTATCTTCCATATCGGATTGTCTTATATTTTGCTATTGTAAAGTTCAATTCCATATATCAGTATTATAAAAAAAATTGTAACATGGAAGCCACTATATCCAATATTTGCCACTAAATTCCATCAAGAAAAATTCAGACAACATTTGGCTATACTTGATGCATCTTAATCTATCCTCCTTAACAGTACTGAAGCTAACATCCATGGCACATTTTTTATTTTACCAAACCTTGTCTGTAATTTACAGAGTGCAAGCATAGTAAAAAAATCCGGACTGGTGAATGACCCGGCCGATCTCTGGTTCACCGGTCTGCCGATCTGAAGCGGTCGAACCGCGGATCGTAAAGTATATGTACGATGTATATTTTCTTCGATTGACAACGTATGTGCTAGCTGAATGGTTGGGTGGCGTTTTTCAATGCGCACACCTGGGATCAAAATCCCTTCTAGCGCACATTTTCAAAATCCCTTCTAGCGGTTTGAATGCATATCCGAGCAGTGCTGACCTCCGGACCGGGTTTTCCACTATGAGTGCAAGTGTCTTTTTCATTAACTCACCAGGATACAAGATGCTGATTACCTACTTCAGTAATTTTCAGATTGTTCTAATTTACATAATGTAAATTTGTGATAATGTCTTTTTAGCAAGCTTTCTTTTTGATATTTTTCCAATTTATGGTGGAATGCATGAATTCTTTGTTGACTGCGCATTTCATTAATTGATAAAAGCACCCCAAATGATAGTGCAAACGCTGGAAAAAGTACAGTAATCTCCTCAATGGTAAAAGTATCACTTCTATTAAAATTGTGAGTTCTGGAGCTTGCAGATCCTACCAACAAGGAAGCTGCCATGGTCCAAACTTTCAATCTGATGTTGAGAAGGCAATATTTGCTGCTCTTGGCACAAAAATGCACATTTAAATCTCGGAACCTGATAGCCATTGATTCTGACTTTCTGAGATGTGCTGCATGTGGATTTGGAATTGGATCAATGACTGTCAGTTCTGACTTTGTAGCAACAGAGCAACTGAAAGCATTGGGTATGAGGTTAACATTTCCATTTTAAAGAATCCACGAGTTATCCTATAAAACTATAGGGAGATCCAGATATCTACTGACCATAAAACTCTGTAATTTTCATGTATAGTTCTTCACTTTATTCTTGACAGGCTTATCTAAACTTTCCCAGTCAGACAAAGGATAAATTGATTAACAGAGTATATGCCTTTCACTAATACACTTGCAATTGAGGTAAACTGTTCTTAAAGAGTTTAACTCAGCCAAAAGGTGCAGATCTGCGAGTAATGTAATGTACTGATTCAAACATGAAAAAGCTGATTATGCACATTCTTTTTTCCTTTTTGTTGCATGGCACACTATGCAATTTTTTTATTGTTCATGATGATAACATGCATATAGATTCGCATTAATGGATACATTCACATTATAGTGTAATATGATTTAAACAAGTTCATGGGTGGACAATCATGGTCGCTCAAATGGGCAACTTGGTGGCGTTAGAGGTCATATCTCCTATGATTTTAACCTATAACGTGTGGATGATCTTCAACGTAGTATTTGAATCTTTAGTACAAAACATAGGTTCATCTAAATCTACAGTCTAACTAATTGTTTACCAAATTTTATGATTTTGCAAAAGTTCAAAATTTAATGTAGAATCTCATACCATATATTACGCCTATATATACACAACATGCAATACGAGATGATTTATGCCTCAGCATACAAAATCAAAATAAATGCCTTTATGAATGCAACTATATAGTACTTTTCACAACAATTTAAACTTAGCATTCTATTCGCACCGGATCCCAACGCGAGCACGCCGATATCTAAGAGGTATGTTTATCTCCAGTGCAGGCCGGTTGGCTTCTCTCCGTGGCTCGAGGTACGCGCGCCGGGAGCCATGGGTTCACGTTGACTCTAGTACGATAGTGTGGGTGCGGACGTACCAGTCAATTCGACCCTGTATTTAACATGGAGGTAAGACAAACGGTCAGTTGGATGACGGGCCGATACGAGCGCTCGCTATCGGCTGACTACCGATAGGATCAAGTTGGTCATCGGCCACGTCCGGATAGCTCCTGCTATTGGTTGGTTGCCAATAGGAATCAGCGCGCCCTTCTATCGGCTGGAGAGCCGATACAGACATAGGCGGATGTCGATGAAGGATACGACACCTCTGGGTGTAGCGGACGCGAGGCCCTGATCCATCAGCCGAGTTGATGGATGCACAGGATGGAGATGGCAGCATGAGACCTATCGCCCACCATGACGACGTCGCTGGCACCGAATCTCGAAGATCGGACCTAAGCGAGATAGTACGAGAACGAGGCTAGCGACGACGGTATGGTGGACGCGCGGATCGGACGTGCTGAAGCAAGGGCGAAGCAAACCTATCAGCTAGTTGAGCCGATGAGAGGATGTCTCTCTGGAGACAGGCGCACATCGGCTAAAAGGCCGACGCGCTTGGTGTGGTGCTTAAAGGAAAGTCTCTAAAGACTGGGCGTGACGCTCAACGTATGAATAACTCATCGGCTAACACTCCGATAAAACACCGTACAGAGATTTATAGGCATAAACTTCATTCTACTATCGACAGCCTCGTAGGTCGAACCTAACCGATGCAGCATGAGACCGATGACAGCGGAGAGAGTTTGATAGACCGATAAACCCTGCACAGACGTGATACGATACATCCTATCGCCCTAAGAGGTCAAACCTAACTGATGCAACCTTAGACAGAAGGAGACATATCAAGATAGTGGCGAGACTTACCCCTTCGTCGGAGATCGGACCTAACCGATACAGCTCTACGTCGAGAGTAGACCTCGCCGGTAGAAACCTAGATAAAGTAGGGTGACGATTCGTCGATGTTGTATTGATCGAAGGATTGATCATTACATATTTTTAGGGGTCTATATTTATACGCTGAGTTTATAGAGTCCGACGCGTTTATAACAAGCATCGGACGTTATTTTCTAACAAAGATAAAGAAAAATATCTCTAAAGAAGTTAACTAACTAACTAAATCCTCATGATAGACTATCCTATCGTGAACCACGGTTTCTTCTCAAACTCGGTCTTATCTGGATAGTTACCGAGTCTTATTGGTTTCTTCACTGTAGCGATCGGACACCTCTTCAGCCGATCGACCTTTTTCAATTCATCATTGGGCTATCTAAATTTTCACGTTAGTCCATTATATCACTTCAACCACCACAGCCGCTATTACCATTGTTCTTGATCACAGTTGGGAAGTCAGAATATTACATCACGGACCAACTATACATATTTTTGAAACAGGTCGTCATGGTCGCGCAAACGCGTGACGGGTGTGGCTAGTAGGAGTATAATGCAACTAGCATCAAGTTTTCCCAACATGACAATTGAAAATAAGTTAGTACATGAGTATTCGCCCCTTATTTGCTGGAGAAGAGGTTGTACGTATGGTTGAGGAGTATGTTGAATACAAAATAGTTTCATCAAGTGGGTGCCTTATGGAGTTATGTACCTAATTCCAATTGTTGACGCCAAAACAACGGATGAACTTAAAACAATAGAAAAGATAAATCTAAAAGTTCTTAAAACAGTATAAAAGATAAATCTAAAAGTTCTTATACAAACGGCGAGTTTGTACCACTATGGGTTAGATATAATTTACATGGCTATATGTGTCCAAATTTTTTTAAAACATATTCCTTAAATAATGGTTTCTTTCTATATTTATGACGCTTTATATATTTTTCATCAGCAAACTGTTAACATTTTTTTACATGTATTTACACTATAAATTTTACATTTTACGCTGTAGGTTTTATTGAATGTAATTTTTAAAACTTACACCATAAAACTCACCGTAAACAAGAACTATGGCTTAAAATATTGATTACCTACTCCATGCCATACAAATTAACATACAGGGGAGAAAAGGAAAAACACAAGCGATAGAAAGCATAGGAAATACATCTGGAACAACTATATGGGTCTCTTCCAAACGCATGAATTTAAAGTATGTTTACGGAAAACAATTTAATTACTCCAAAGATCCTCCAAACCAAAGAGCCATATAAGTTGGACCGAAATTGCCCAACACTGCTCCTACAGGAATTGGACCGAAATTGGTAAGAAAAGATGGTGACACATTTTTAGAAAAACAACCTAGAACGGTTGATTGTTGGTAAATTTAACTATTTTACAATAATTTAGGATAATCTTTGCCCCGCTATTTTCTTACTGAAATCTTACGACAACCAACAAAAGATAAAACCTTTAAACTATTATTATCTCCTAAGGAAATCTATTTTTTACAAAATGTATATATACCATAATATTATGTAAAACACATTTAAACCATCCTTGAAAATAAATAAATAATCACCTCTCATCCAAAACTAATCACAATTTCCATCTCATCCATCTGAATCTTCCGAAATCCAAATGGCCACCTCAATTTGAAGTGTAACATTAATGCGACCACCCGACGGTAACCGCTGCAGTTTCAAACCCCTACTTCCCGCCCCCGAACCGATGGCGCCACTGCTCCCCTTCCTCCCCCTCCACCTCCTGTCCAAGCACCCCGCCTTCCCCACCACCGCCGGCGACGTCTTCTCGGCGGCCGCGACCTCCGCGGCGGATATCCCCTTCACCGTCGTGGTATTGGAGTTCGCGCCGCTCTTCAGGAGGAGGTCCACCACGTCGGCGCGTCCCGCCTCGGCGGCGCAGTGCAACGCCGTGTAACCCTCGGCGTCGGTGGCCTCTATGTCGGCGCTGCGGTCGACGAGGTCGCGCACGGTGTCGGCCCAGACCTTGAACGCGGAGCGCATGAGCGGCGTCCACCCGTGCGCGTCCCGCCCCTCCACGGACGCACCGCCGTCGGTCGCACGTCGGACGGCCCGCGCCTCGCCTTTGTGCGCGGCGGCGAGTATCGCCTCGCCGAGGCCAAGGAAGTCCATGATCCGCCCGGCATGGCACTCATCAGCGGCGATCTCGAAGGCCGTCTTCCCTGCCGCGTCGCGCACTGCCGCCGTGCCTTCCGCGCCGTCCTCCAGGATGAGAAGCGCGATCACCTCGTCCCCGCGCCTCGCCGCGGCGTGGAGGGCTGTGCCGCCGTCTGAGCCGCACCTCGCGTCGGCCCTCGCGCCCTCGGCGAGGAGCACCTTCACGGCGTCCCGCCTGCCAGCCTCGGCCACCAACCGCAGAGGAGTCTTGCCGTCCCTCCCCGCCGCGTCAATGGATGTGAAGGAGCAAGAGAAGGAAGCGGAGGAGGCCGATGAGGGAGAAGCTGACGCGGGCTTTCCAAGAAGCAACTTCAGGACATCGTTGTGGCCGGCAGCCGCGGCCACATGGAGCGAGTCGGAGCCAGCCGGCGTCGCGCCGTTTGCTAGGAGGAGCTCGGCGATGAGGCACTCGCCGGAGGCCGCGGCTGTCTCGATGGGCGTCCTGCCGCGGCTCGGCTTGTCGGTGTCGGCGCCGTACTCAAGAAGAACCTGCACGATGTCAGCGCGGCCGAGCAACGCCGGACTCGTCGACGGAGTCCGCCGCGCGCCACTCCGGCTCGCTGCGGTCGAGCACCTCCCTGAACGCCTCCACCGCGCCGGCCTCGACCAGACGCGCTGCCACCATGGCGCCCACGAAGCACGTCTTGATGCCGCTGTCCACGAACACCTGCTTCCTCCTCGCCGAGAACTACTCCGGGTTTTGGATAAATATTGCTAATCCTGATGGAATTGTTCTCTCGTATGTGCAGCATGCATGACGGGAGGATGAGAACTATTTCCTTATTTTCTTTACAAGCAGTGTTTCTGTGAGTAAAACTTACGATTTTGCGAGATTTTTGCTTAAGATAGTGGATCGTGGGATAGCAGGACAATCACTCTCAGCAGGACTCTACGACCCTCACAAAAAAAAAGTCTATGTAAGTAGAGATGTAAAATTTGAAGAATCTTTGAAATAGATTGGAGCGAAGATTCCAAAGAGGGAAATTTGTTAGAATTCATCCTATTTGAACCGAAGGCCATAGAGAATGGTGAGATGACAAACAAACATGTATCAAATAGAGATACACCAACAAGAGCAGATAACTCCCCTCAATGCTGTCAGGTTTTAGGTTAGAACAGCATGGAATATACATCGCCATCTAGGACAGGGCAAGCACGTGCTATCTCTAATATGTCTTTCGAAAGTGCCCCTTGTCATCACAGGTAGCTGCGGGAGAGTCAGTTGCACCGACCACATCACAGGAGATACAAAGCAGTGCTAGAATTCATGGCAGCAATAGCAGCCGCATGTCAGGCTCTATGGCTCAAGAGTTTGTTGGAAGAGCTGATAGGGAAGAAGGTAGCACTAATGAAGCTGTATGTTGAAAACAAATCAGCTATTGCATTGATGAAGAATCCTATCTTTTATGGGCGTAGTAAACATATAGACACAAAATTCTATTTTATTTGTGAATGTGTGAAAGGAGGACATATTATAGTTGAGTTCTTGTGTACAGAAGAACTGCGAGCAGATGCATTAACAAAGGCTTTACCCGGGACGAAGCTATCGACCATGTGATATCTACTAGGTATCCATAATTTGAAACCATCTCAAGATTAAGGAGGAGTATATTGGATAAATATTGTTAATCCTAGATGGAATCGTTCTCTCATATGTGTAGCACGCATGGCAGGAGGATGATAACTATTTCCTTATTTTGTTTACAAGTAGTGTGCGTGTGTGTGAGTAAAACTTGTGATTTTGCGAGAATTTCGTCGAAGATTGTGGATGGTGGGATGGCATGAGAATCTCTCGGTAGGACTATGTATAGATGTTTTTGATTTTGTTTTGATTGTGCAATTTCCATTGAGAAGAATAGAGAATCAGAAAATTGCCCCAATTCCTTTGTTATTCTGTTGTATCCTCTGTTCTTCTCCTCCGCCTTGCCTCGATACTCTATTTCTATGTCGGATTTGCTACATGGGTGCCGGACGGTCTACAGTGTTGAGTTCAGAAATTAGTTCACCTTCTGATCTGCACAAATCGTGAACAAATCGGCCTCAGTCTGCCTAGTGCAGTACAGATAATTGCTGGTTCTTCACCCAACATCTGGTATCAGAACCAGTTTTTGGCTGATCGAAGGTTCGTGCTATCATGTTGATTGTTTCGATAGATATCACACGGGGAAGCCCGAGTAATACTTTCTTGTACCCTCAGCTAACGGCAACGAACTACACATCCTGGGTGATTCGAGTCCAAGCTATGATGGAAGACCAAGGCGTATGGGATGCCATCGAGCCAATGGACGGAGAGACTGTGGATGTGCACAAGGACAAGAAGGCACGGTCCCATCTTTTCAAGGTGCTCCCCGAAGACTTGCTCATGTAGGTAGCCAAGAAAACAACGGTGCGTGAGGTCTGAGAGTGTCTGAAAACAAGATTCGTTGAAGCAGCTCGTGTGAGGGCAACACGTCTCTAGACACTGAGGAGTAAATTCTTAGCATTACGGATGGAAGAAGGGGAAACACTAGATCAATATGTAGGGAAATTGATAGGAATGTCGGTAAGATATTCTAACTGATGCTGCGCTGATTAAAAAGATGTTCGACACCATTCCTGATAAATACCTACATGTGATTGTTGGTATTGAGCAATTTTGTGATCTAGACACAATGCCATTTGAAGAAGCCATGGGACATCTCAGGGCATTCTAGCACAAGTGGCAATAGGGACAACAATTTAGATGGCCAAGTGCTGTTCACTCATGCTGAATGGGTAGCACACCAGAAGAAGTAGGTCTATGAACCACCATCAAATAAAGGGAGATTCACTTCCACACCCAAAGGGAACAATCGTGGCCAGGGTGGACGCGAGCGCGTTTGTGGCCGCAGTAGGGGCAGAGGTGGCAATTCTCCACATCATGATAATAGGTATGAAAAGAGTCACATCAAGTGCTTCAATTGTGAGAAGATGAGGCAGTACAAATCTAAATGTCAAGCATCTAGAAGAAAAGAAGTACATCTCACATAGCTGGATGATGCAGGTCCGACACTGCTATTCACTATGTCAAAGGTAGAAAACACAAGTAGGGATGTTGTGCTACTGAATGAAGAAAGTTTGACGCCGAAGCTATGAACACCAGCTGAGAGATCAACAATCAATGATATATGGTTCCTACACAATGGAGCCAGTAAACACATGACTGGAGATGCATCCAAGTTCCATGAACTAAATAGAGGTATCACTGGACGAGTTCGTTTTGGAGATGGTTCGATAGTTCAGATTGAAGGAAAAGGATCCATTCTATTTGGATGTAAGAATGGTGATAAGTGGTTACTTCAATTATATACCCAGACTAACAAGCAACATTATTAGCTTGGGACAACTTACTGAAATAGGTTATCGAGTGGAAATGGATGAAGATGTTTTAAGAGTATCAGTTAAGAATCCAGTGAAGCTACTAATGAAGGTATGCCAAACACTGAGTCGTCTCTATCCAATCGAGCTTCACATTGCAAAGGTTATAGTTTTGATGACCAAAATTGATGAGCCGGCATGGCTATGGCACGCTCGACATGGGCATGTATACTTTCATGCGCTGAGATATCTAGTCGACAAAAGGATGGCGATGGGAGTACCATTGCTCACTCAACCTAACAAGATTTACCGAGGATGCATGGTGGTGAAGCAAGTCAGGAGTTCCTTCCTGATGATGGCAACCTACAAGGCGATGTCACCACTTGAATTGTTGCACGCAGACCTATGTGGCCTGATAACTCCTGCCACAGCGGCCGGCAACAACTATTTTCTGCTAATTGTTAATGATTACTCACATTGGATGTGGGTATATGTAATCAAGACGAAGGATCAAGCATGTGACATGTTTAAGAAGTTCAAGTCAGAGGCAAAAAATTTCGGTGGACATCGTGTAAAGACAATGAGAACCGATCGAGGAGGTGAGTTTCTTTCAAATGAATTCACAAAATTTTGTGACAAGGCAAGGATAGTATATTATGTCACTGCTCCATACTCACCACAACAGAATGGAGTGGTAGAGAGAAGGAATCGCACGGTGATGGCGATGGCAAGATCTATACTTAAGAGTATGTAAGTCCAAAGTGAGTTTTGGGGGGAGGGAGTTCGACACTCGATGTATCTGCTGAACTGTCTGCCGATGAAAGCGCTTGATGATCACACCCCATTTGAAGCATGGAATGGCGGGAAGCCATATCTTAGACACCTGTGTGTGTTTGGATGCATGGCACATGTAAAGGTGACAACTCTATACATCAAGAAACTGGATGATCGAAGCCAGATGATGGTATATATTGGGGTTGAAGAAAATTGTAAGACGCATAGACTCTATGACCCTCACCAAAAGAAAATCTATGTAAGTAGAGATGTAAAATTTGATGAATCTTTGAAATGGAACTAGAGTGAAGATTCTAAAGAGGGAAATTTGTCAAAATTCATCGTATTTGAGCTAGAGGCCATAGAGAATGGTGAGATGATGAACACACATGTATCAAATAGAGATACAACAACAAGAGTAGATAACTGCCCTCAATGCTGCCAGGTTTTGGGTCAAAACAGCGTGGAATATACGTCGCCATCTAGGACAATGCAAGCATGTGCTATCTCTAATGTCTTCTGAAAGTGCCACTTTGTCATCATAGGTAGTTGCGGGAGAGTCAGTTACACTGACCACATTACAAGAGATACAAAGCGGTGCTAGAATTCATGGCAGCAATAGCAGCCGCATGTTAGGCTCTATGGCTCAAGAGTTTGTTGGAAGAGCTGATAGGGAAGAAGGTAGCATTAATGAAGCTGTATGTTGAAAACAAATCAGCTATTGTATTGATGAAGAATCCTATCTTTTATGGGCGTAGTAAACATATAGACACAAAATTCTATTTTATTTGTGAATGTGTGAAAGGAGGACATATTACAGTTGAGTTCTTGTGTACAGAAGAACTGCGAGCAGATGCATTAACAAAGGCTTTACCCGGGACGAAGCTATCGACCATGTGATATCTACTAGGTATCCGTAATTTGAAACCATCTTAATGATTAAGGAGGAGTATATTGGATAAATATTGTTAATCCTAGATGGAATCGTTCTCTCATATGTGCAGCACGCATGACAGGAGGATGAGAACTATTTCCTTATTTTCTTTACAAGCAGTGTGCGCGTGTGTGAGTAAAACTTGCGATTTTGCGAGATTTTCGCCGAAGATTGTGGATCGTGGGATGGCACGAGAATATCTCGGCAGGACAATGTATTGATGTTTTTGATTTTGCTTTGATTGTGTAATTTCCATTGAGAAGAATAGAGAATCAGAAAATTGCCTCAATTCCTCTGTTCTTCCGCTGTATACTCTGTTCTTCCCCGCCGCCTCGTCTCGATACTCTGTTTTTGTGTCAGATTTGCTACACAGGTGCCGGACGATCTACAGTATTGAGTTCAGAAATAAGTTCGCTTTCTGATCCGCACAAATCGTGAACAAATCGGCCTCAGTTTGCCCAGTGCAGCAGAGATAATTGCCGGTTCTTCACCCAACACGGGTTCACCAAGTCCAGCGCCGTGACGGGCTCCCTCACAGCCGCGCCGGGCGCCACAACGCTGTGCAGCAGGAACGCGTCCTCCCCGCGGCCGGCTGCCCCTCCCGGCCCCTCCGGCGCCGCCGGGGCCAGGTACGCCACCTCCAAGGTCACCGCGGCTAGCGGCGCCAGGATCCCAGTGTGCGGCCGCACCGCGAAGCGGCCCCTCACCGCCGGCTGCAGCCTGAACGCCACCGGCATGGTGTGCATCGCGTTCCTCAGCGTCAGCTCCCCCCTCGCCGGCCTCCCGGGCTCCACCGGCATCACCACCTCGTTCGTCGGCTCCGGTATTACCAACCTATCCATCTCCTCCCTGTCTAATCACCAAAAGACTCATCCTTTTATCTCCTCTCACTACACAACATCACACGACACCTCCTAATTCTTGGCCGAGCTAGAGGTGGAAGAAGAAGCCATCAAGAAGGAGTGTGAGTAGCAGAGGAGCCTTAAGTAAGCAGGAGCAATGGCTTGGCCGGCGCGGCGTGGCAGGGTGCCACATGGTGGGTGTGAAGAACAAGGATGACTTGTTCTATGACATCAATGTGGACGTGGATGGAGCTTAGCAGCGGCAACTTCCTGGTGATCTTGCCCGTCGACGTCGCTCTCGTCATTGAACATTGTAGGCGATAAACTAATGATATGATCAAAGCAGAGATGGTTGGATGTCTCAATTATCAACCTCTTCTTTGTGTGTACTTGGTAGCTGGTGGGGTAGTAATTTGACAGCATTAACAGTCAAAGCTTTGGTGAATTGAGCTATGGCATATTTTCGATTGTTCAGAATGTTCTTTCTGCGCCGGCCATTCAGCTACTTAGTACTACAATAGTATTAGTACTTACAGAATGCTTGAAGAGACTTTACTAACAGCTGCCAACTTGAGAAGTTTTCTCCTATCTTTTATGCTGGAAATGCTTGCTCATACCCAGTCTACTGACCCTTTCCAGATACCAAGTTGAGTTCCATGCACACTAAATATTTAGATGGAATTTGCTGCTGGTAAATTCAATCGTCAAGGTCAACATTTTCTGTTTATTCAATTTAATGTCACTAACAAAATGAAGTGGTACTTGGAATTTCAGACATCCTTTAAATTATGCAGGGGCAAGAGGGAACGTCAATTTGGATTCTTGATTCTCACAAGAGTAAAGTTCTTGCTATTAACTCTAGCGCATTTGATGGACTATTCTGGTTCTTGTTTGTTACTAAGAAAATGACGTCAAAATGGCATCAAAGTGACAAAAATATTATTGCTCTTTGTGAAACCTTCCGTATAAGATACCACAATGGTCTGATAGGAACATTTCCTTTGTCATATTAACCACCCTCCAACAATATGGACAGTCGAATCACAACCGCTTGTCATTTGCTTATCACATAGACAGATTATTAGCACCTATGAAAATGCTAAATGCGTTGCCATTGTCACCAGCGTTTGATGTTCAGAGTAGGCGAATACATTTGATTTGTTTTCATCTTCCTCCGCTGTTGCGTTTACAATGTGAAGTTAATTGGCTTATTCCCCTACAAAAATGACATTGGCTTTGTTCCCTTAAAAAATCTTATTGGCTTGTTCACTGCTTCAAGTCTATCAGCTCATATTATGTACAATCCTTTTTTTCGCCAGACGCCAGGTAAGTACAATTCTCATGTCATTGTTACATGCATTACATATTCTCCTTTAATGCAAGTTACTACATGTCTACATTGCTTGGCTTGCTCTTAGTGAAGAAATGTCTCCTGCCGAGTCTAGTTAACCAGTGTTACTGGTGACTTCGTCCACGCAACCATTTTTGGTAGGACGCAAGCTTATTTCAGAAAATTTTGTTGCCTTATCTGGTTGCAAATGACTGGGTAATCTGATTAGATAGCGTTTAATAAAACAGAGCTGGCTTGGTCCACGCGCCTCCTGATGAAGCCTGAATTTTTACTTGCTTTTGATCATTTGCTATGAGTACCTCAGCAAACACTTAATGAAACAAAGTCGCTGCCATGATTAAGATTTGAGGATATTGTTCTACTTCCAGTTTTATCTTTTAAATTACTTCTGCAAACGGCAGAAGCTGGAGATATAAACCATCTCCATTATCTTAAAAAAATACTTCTGCAATCTTAAATACATAGTGCAATCTCTTGCTGTGTTTCTTTCTGATGTGCACACAATCTCAGTTCTAACTTGAACATAAGAATGATAACTAAATATTTCCATGTTTAACAAAGCATGAATGACAAGATCAATACTAGATACCTCAGTCTTTTTTCACTAACCCTAGTACTTAGTCATCGAGATTTATTGCGTCTTATATATACGACTTTTGAGTGGAGAGAAATGAACCATGACTGGTGGATTCAGCTCTTGCCACATGACCAGTTAAGCCAAGTTGTTTACCTCTCCTACTCATACATCCGATGATAAGACTATCACTTTTGAGAATGCAAGCAATGTATGTGTGATGAGGAAATAGATGATTAAGATCAACGATAAGTTCATATTGAAGGATGTGGCATTAGTGAGCAAGCTCAAGTACAACTTGCTCTTAGTGTTATAGTTGTGTGATGAGGATCTGAGGTATGTTTTAAGAAAAATCAATATCAAGTTCTTGATACTTCTGAGTCTTTTGTGTTCAATATATCTTGAGTTTGTCGTGTTTTCTTTGTAAATTTTGATGACTTTTTTGGGCCCTCTCGTTGCCTTATTGCTTTTGAAAATCAAGATTTGTTCTTTTGGTGTCAACGCCTTGATCATATTGGCTTTGAGCATTTATCTTGGATTAGAGGTTTAGATTTGATTTGAGGATTGCCAAAGCTAAAAGTTGCTAAATATTTGGTTTGTGCACCTTGTCACCATGACAAGATGATAGTTTCTTCTCATAAGCATGTCACTTTGGTCATCACAGATAGTTTAGGATAACGGTTTTACATGGATACAATTGATCTTGTGAGAGTCCAATCAGCTGGTAGCAAATTGTATGTTTTTGTGATTGTTGATGATTATTTTCATTATTTTTTAGTTTACTTTCCTAAGTCAAAGGAGAAAACTTTTAGATTCTTTCATGATCTAACTCGTCATCTAGCCTTGGTGTTTCTAGGATCTTTTCAAACAACTCGTAGTGATAATGGGTCTAAATTTAAAAACTCTGATTTTGAATCTTACTATGCTTTTTATGAAATTGAATATTAGTTTTTCTTACCATATGTTCCATAATAGAATGGTGTGGTTGAAAGAAATAACTTCACCCTTGTGGACATTCCATGAACATGCTTGATTAGTATACTACTCTAAGGAGATTTTGGACCGAGGCTATTTCTACTTCTTGTTTTGTCTCGAATTGAGTGTTTTTGAGAACTGCCTTACATAAGACACCCTATGAGCTCAAGGTTGGTTGGCAATCAAGTGTTTCGTACTTTAGGGTTTTTAGTTGCAAGGGCTTTATTATGAAACCTGGAAACTTAAACAAATTTGTGTATTGTTCTTCCGATGCTATTTTTCTAAGCTATGCTTCTCATTTTTGTGCTTATTGTGTGTATGTTCCTAAAACTAAAAAGATTGTGGAGACCCGTAAAGTCATTTTTGATGAGGCTAGTCTAGGTGCTAGACCAAAAATATCAGAATATCTAGATATAACCGAGAGCATTTTTGTGGAGTAGGACTTTGATGATGATGATGTTGATTCCATCCTTCCACTTCTAGCTACTACACCCCCCTTCTAGAAGGTGTATTTCCTACCACAATAACATCACCTTTAGAAGATCCTCCAGCTACTTCATCTTCATCAGCTATACATGAAGAGATTGATGGAGACACTTTATGATTGACGGCTCTCTGACACATCTAGAATTGACATCCATGTTATATTATATAATGATCAGAGGCCTAAGTGAAAATGTAACTAGAAATCAATCCTATGATCTTATTCATTCTGCATTTGTTGCTTCTTTTGAGTCCAAATATGTTTGTCATGAATTATCTGATAAAAACTGGATGAATGACACGTATAAGAAGTTGAAAAATTTTAAAAGAAATAAATTTTGGACCATGGTTGAGCCTCCTTTAGATCAAAATATCATAGAAATCAAGTGGGTTTTGAAAAACTAATAGGGGAGGATGGATCTATAGTTAGAAATAAAATCAAACTAGTTGCACAAGGTTTCACCCAAGTTGAAAGCTTGGATTTTGAAGAAACTTTTGCTCGAGTTGCAATATTAGAAGCTATTCAAATCCTTTTGGCTTTTACTGCTTTCAAAAGTTCCAAACTCTTTCAAATAGATGTAAAAAGTGACTTTTAAAATGTGTTATAGAAGAAGAGGTTTATGTCAAACAACCCTTGATTTTAAAAATTCTAAATTTCCAAATCATGTTTTTAAACTTGAAAAGGCTATGCATGGTTTGAAACAAACTCCTTCTGCCTAGTATGCAAGGTTGAAAATCCTTTTGATTTATAGTAGTTTTAAAATGAGAAAGGTACATAAAACTCTTTTTATCCTTAGAAATGGCATTGATTTTCTGCTAGTTCATATTTATGTTAATGACATTATTTTTGGAGGCATTGTGACCAAGATTTAAAAGAGAATGTGCAGGGAATTTGAGATAAATATGATGGGAGAATTGACATTCTTTCTTGGCCTTCAAATTATGCAAACCAAGAAAATCATCTTCATCATCTATCAGACAAAGTACTTCAAAGGCCTTCTGACCAAGTTCGAGATGAACGACAGTAAACCGATTGCCACTCTCATGGCCACTACCTCAACACTAGGCCCTGATGGGGATGGCGAGATGGTTGACCAACGCAAGTACTATACATGATCGGCTCCTTCCTCTACCTGATTGCGTCAAGGCGGGACATCCATTTCACCCTATGCGTATGTGCAAGGTTTCAGGCATCTTCAAGGAGCTCTCATTGTCAAGCAATTAAGTGCATTCTCCACTACATCAAGTCTACCCTTGAATATGGTATTTGGTACTTCTACTCTTCCCCTCTTTCGATTAGTGCCTTTACGAATGTTGATTTTACTAGGTGTAAAATTGATCACAATAGTACTTTTGGCACTTGTCATTTTTTGGACACATCTCTTGTTTCTTGGTCTTACAAATATTTCTCTATTGCTCAATTAACAGCTGTGATTGAGTGTGTAGCTGCGGCAAGCTCTTGTAGCCAAGTTTTTTAGATGATTTCTACTTTGAAAGATTATGGCTTGTCTTTTTCTAGTGTTCCTTTGCATTGTGACAATACTAATGCCATTAACATTGTAAAGAATCCATTCAACATTTAAGGACTAAGCATATTGAAATTCGATAATACTTTCTCCAAGATAATGTTGAGAAAAGTAATTTGTGTTAGAGTTTGTTTAGTCATATGGTCAGCTTGTGGACATTTTCATAAAACCTCTTAATCGTGTTCATTTTGAAATACTAAGGAGTTAGTTAGGGGTCATTCACCTCTATGGCTGACATTGAGGGTAAGTTTTCTTTTTACATTTGTACCATAGTACATCATGGATTTTTGTATATTATAATATATTCTATAATAAATTAAGAGTGTACTTATTATTTCTTGTTCATCTTTATATCATGCATATGCTATTTTTGTCTTAGTTTAATCTACTATCTAGCTTACATGCTTTTAAGTAGGTTATATGATCTTGTCTTGTTTATCAAGCACGTTAAAACATATTTAAATCGAAATCAATTTAAACTTAATCAATGTGCAAGTAATTGATCTAGTAGCTAGTTCTTTTTACAGTATTTTTCTCATGTGTATGCTATGTTTTTCTTTTTTTACAACAACTATTGTATATACATTTGAAATGCTCATGCTTTCATGTTCAAGCTTTTCATCAATCGTGATACTTTTGCTTATATGTTTTATGGATACCTTCATTCACATTTGTCTGAGCTACTATGTGCGTTTATGTATGAGTGGTTTTGAAAGTAGCATGGGGTCTATCTATAATAGGAACTCTAGATACATATCTTTATTGAGGCTCAAACTGCAACATATTATAAGGATATCATTGTCAAATGAAGATAAGATTAAGAGTAGCATTGTTATTGTGCTACATGTGTTAAAAACTTGAAAAAGAAATAAAAAATAAAAATAAGCTTAAAATTGTTATGTTTTCATGATTCCTTAAACTTGACATTAGCATGAATTATGTAGGTTGATTGTTTTCAGCGAGTAGGCAAAGCATATTTATTAGCTTGATTGTTTTTTTTGAACTATTTCTAGTGATGACAACTACACTTACCTTGCTAATAAAGATGCAAGTTTTTTGCTTGCTTATGATACAAATATACTCTATATGTCATGAATTATACTTATTTTGAGCATGTTTTAGCTAGATTCGAGCATATGCTTTTACATGAGTGGTCTATGTTTACATATCAATACCTTTGGATAACTATCAAAGCTCTTATGATCTAACAATGTGCAAGGTATATATCATTTTATGCATTTTTGCTTCCTTTTGCTCTAGATGTCTCCATTATCAAAAAGGGAGAGAAATAAACATTAAAACAAAGTTGCATTTATTAAAAACCTAAACTTGTTTTAGATCTTAGTAAAAGAGGGAGTTAGGCATATGGACAGAGCAACTTGTATTTTGTTGCATTTGTATCTCTTGTATTTTCTCTTGTCACTTGGTCTTGATTTCTTTTCTCTCGTTTAAGTTTGACCAAGTTAACTCTTGCAAAGTTCTTTTCTTTTAGTTTTCAAAAATCAAATTTAAAGACATTGAATTGGGTTACCAATGTTTCCATCAAGAGGAATATTGTAAACCAATATGTTGGTCTATATATTTGTGATAAAAAAATTGGCAAGTGTTAGAAGTGCTGAAAGTGTGATTGTGGACTAACATGGGTCAGGTTGTGACATCTATTCCCTATGGTTTGCTTGAACTATGTATGTGCAGGATCTTTGGAGGTTAACCTTAGTCAACGTTATATCATGACTAGACTAAAGGAGTTAAAGTCTAGTGATCAAGGATACTTGGTGACAAAGTTGGGTACAAGGTGGCACATGGTGGATGGACACCATGTGGAGTGGTTTTTGCAACGGACTTCACAAGGTTGGTGTAGAAGTATCAAAAATTTGTGAAGAAAATGGTGAAGAAAAAGAAAATGAAAAGAGAGAGAGAGAAAGAGATGGCCCATAGCTGCATCGGCCCATATGTCCTTTTCCTCTCCCTCCTCACTGGCAGCCTATGACAGTGATAAGCCAGCAACAGTGTGGTGGCGATAGTGGCTCAAGGAGAGCGAGAGCGGCCAAAGTAGTGGCAAGCTCGCCCTAAGGAGCGCACAAGTGGCAGCCCAACATTAGCATGAAGGGTGCACATGGGCAGCCGTGAAGGTGTCCAACGGTAGAGGTGGCAACCCAACAAGCTGCGGGTGTGGTGTGATGGCCCGGTGGTGGCGGTGGCCCAAGTGAGCACTCTGCACGCGCGATGTCATAGCAGTCGCACGGGATCCCCAAGACATGTGTCAACGGTCGATTGGCACGTGCGACGTGGTGGCTTTGGCAGCCTTGATTTTTTATGGTTGGTGGCTAGTTTCTGTGGCCATTCCTGTGGCAGCCTGCATGGCTTGATCTAGAACTTTGGTTTGAGATCCAATAGCTATGATTTCACATGAGATAGAGTTTTTCCCTAGGGGCAATTAGGACTTTGTCTTAGTGGTATTCCAACCACTCTTGGCCTATAAAAGGAGAGACATAGGTAAGGGAAGGTTTAGTACATTTAAGGATAATTAGAAAGAGACTTAAAAGAGAGTTGAGTGAAATTGTGTGAATAAGATGAGAGGATGTTAGGAGAATTTTAGATGGGTCTTTGAAAATTAAATTTGTAAGCTTTTTGAAAGCTTTATAAACATATTTCAATAAATGATATAGTATTTATTTTTAATCTATTTTATTATTCTAATTTAAATTACACAATTTAAATTCCGTATTTAAATTATATAATTTAAATTTCGGGTATTGATTTCTTCCTTCTATATATACTTATGGTACAAGTTTTTTTTCTTACTCTAACTCTTTTATGTCTTGATATACTTTGTGATGATAAGAGAGTCAACTTCTATATTGTCTTATAGCAAAACTCGAAAAGTTGAAGTTCCTAAAATAGTAAGGTGCTTTGCATAATTTGTTATTTATTTGAATCTTGTGATAGGTTTTAAATCTTTTAATAGACATCTATGACTTGTGAAAGGGTTCGAAATCCTCACTAGATTGATAATAATTATTTACAGGAGTTCACATAGCTATATCTTGTATATCGATCATTGTATGTTATCTTGATGTAGCTTTACAATAGCTAAAATTTTAATAACTTAATCAGGTTAAGTTTATTAGGAAAAGTAAATCGCTCTATATTTATCCTCTCTATAACACGTCTTTAGTTCCATGGTCTACAATTTATTTGATGATTTAACTACTTCTTGTTCTATGCATCCCAATTACTCCCCACTCTGTTCTATGTCCAACTTGATCTCTATTGTTTGTTTTTTTATTAAGATATGCTTGATACTGTGCTTTTGTTTCTCGTGTATGTGCTGATATTTTTGTCTCTGCTCTCATTTTCAGATGGCATCCGAACAGAATTTGATATTTGAATCCAGTTACCTAAGGAACCAAACGAGTATTTTACCGGTACAAAGCATAGCAAATAGAAGTTACATCAAGTATGGAGCATCAATGATATACATCTGAAATATGGTTCTAGCTTTATTATGGAGTATATACTATAATGTATAGGAGCTAAAAGTGAATGGCCCAATTAATTCAATCTTTTGGAAAAAGTTGGATGTGAAAACCATTAGGGAATTGTAGTCCAGGAGAAAGCAACATTGTTGCTCCCTTGATCACTTTCCATCTGCCGAGTGTAACAGATCATTTTTATAGGGTGAAGAATCTGTGTATATAGAAGAGCTACTATATATCTTAATCTTAAATATACATATTACTTGCATAACAAAATGTTTGCAAAAGGAGTATACATGTTTTAATACTGATGAAAATGACCTTCCCAGAGTGTCATTGGGTTCCCTCCCACGTGGGCGACTGGGAAGCAACCAAGACTAGCCACCGCCGCCTCTCCCCCCTCCCTGGCCTCACCTCCACTAGAGCATGCCGCCCAAAAACTACATGGGGAGCTAGGATGGTGGTGGTGGGGTGATGACTCATTTTCGGTTGTCCAAATTTGATGTGGAGTAAGGGGTGGTGAACAGTTGTCGATGACAGCGGAGATGGCTCCAATGTGATGACGAGGTGGGCTAAGGCCAGATCTAGCTCTCCCTTAGCTGGATTTGGAGTCTCTCAGTTGAAGCCACATGGGATGATGTGGTAGGCCGATAGGGCACTTTGTAAGTAGGTGAGGTCGACCTTGGTAGGGTGGTCTGGTGGAGTTGGTGAGCATTGGCGCCAATGTTGTCAAGGACAAATGGGAGAGAAATAAAAGTGGCAGCGTTGACCGAGTGTGACGGTGGCATCTCTATCCTCTTCTACTTGGACATCAGTGATAGGCAACCGCTCACAGTGCTAGTGCGAAGATAGGAGGGTGCATTTGTAGCGGTGGCCAAGTGAGGCAACATTGGAAGCAGTGCTCCTCTTCCTCTTGTGCTCTACTACCGACGATAGGAGGTTGCACTTGGTAGCTATGGTGGGGCTAGAAGGGGGTGTTTGCTGTGGTATCTAGGTGTCCCCTTCTCATGCTTGGTGATCGACAATAGGGTACGTTGGTAGTGTGGTAGAGGCTTGGGGGGCCTCAATTAGATATTGGCCCTCTAGCATAGTCGGTTCTTCTCCGCTACCAATGGGTCAAGATTTATTCAGTTGTGCACTGCGCGGGATAGGTCTAGGTGGTGGTATGCCCGTACGGCGCTCTATGCCAGGCTATGCCATTTTGGCTAAGCCTATATAGCTTCTCTCGTTCTAAGGTTGGTTTGCTTCTAGATCCAACAATGAGGAGTTCTATGATGGTGGCTAAGTGATTGAGGCACAATGGTGGTACCAATGGCCATGTTGGTGGCAATGGGTGTGTAGGTGGCATTATGTGGCTTTCCTCGTAGATATGGTGATAGAATGGAACCCCGAAGTGAAAGCCTTGCCGATGCTTGCGATGGCAACACTCTTGGGCACTGTTCAGCTTATTAGAGGTGTTGCTATGGGCTCTTGTTTTTCACCACCTCAGATGAAAACCTTAAATTCATTATGGATTGGATGATGTTAACTTTGTATCGGCGTTTCTTTCCTCGGTGTTTTTTTTCTTGTTGGACCACGGGTCCTAGGTTCAGCGTCTCCGTGTTGTTAGCTGTATTGACAGTTTTTTCCTTAATTAATTATGCCGTTGTAAGGTTTTTAGGCGATTTTAATCAACTCTCTTCTTCTACAGTGAATCTTAGGAGGTCCCTACTCTTTTTTCCCTGGAAAAATATGATCTTCCCAGGTTGGGTTTTGAAATAATTAAGTAATATATTTGCAAGACTAAGACAGATAAGTACAAGTTGTTAATGTAACAGTGGAGGAAGATTGCCATCTGCAGCTTGGCAAATTCTGCACCAACACACAAGCGCCGCCCCTCCAAAAGCCATGAAATCCTTGGAGGCGCCACAAGCTGGTTCCGCAATATCCTGGACAGTTGTGCAAGGAAGGATGCATGAAGCTAATCAAAACTTTGAAGACACAGTGCTATCTCAGAAACTTCTGAATTTCTCACTATTGTATTTCATTCTAACAAGGGAACATATATATATATATATACACACACATATGGAAAACCATTTCCATTATCTAAAAAAATGTACAAGTCAAGGAAAAACTAGATATTAGATCGAAGTTTATATAAAGTTTATGCTATATGAAATTTTGTCCACAAAGTACTCTGACAAGGAACATATATTTACATGTGTGAAAAACAATAATATTGCCTTATTTGATACTTCACACCAGAAAAAGTAAACTATAGTGGACAAAATATGCAATATATCACCCTTAGAATATAAAAATTAAACTTAATTTGTTGTGCAGAGTTATGGAAAATTAATTCCATATAATGAAAAGAAAATTTATTATGAATTTTGCAAACCTTCCATCTCCAAGGATTGAATATATTGGGGTCCTTGTATACAGCAGGGTTTAGGTGAACAATAGAAGGAGAAATCATAATTTTTGATCCTTTTGGGATAGCAAAACCTACACAAAATATACAAACATATTTAAGAAAAAAATGTTAATTAGTTATGACATATAAACATTGAGGCTGTTCACGGCACATTCTTTTCAGCTTATGGATGATGGATTATTGGTTCGACACTTTCACAACTATGATTTCTTTAAAAACTTTTCAGTATTAGTATTACTTAGATGACTAGTTCTAAGCTATTTGTTAGCCCTATAACATATAATATTTAATTCATCCATATAAGCAATTATCCATATGTAATATGTCGAATTATATATCCATTTCAAATGCCCCACGAGACCATCGTTCTTCAAATTATTTTTAATATACATATATACATGAGGCCATACAGTCTAAAATGTTTTCAAAAAAAGAGTTGCTTAATTCATATATGTACGTACTTCTATTATATATGCCTTGTATTAGTCCTTGATAAAAACAATGGCTTTTACCTTTTATATAAACATCCTCTGTGGCTTTTCTAAACATCACTGGGGCAATGTTACCAAGTCTTAAAGCTTCGTGTATAACCTACAAATAATTAAGCAGATTAGATGCGCATACTGTAAGGATTTTGGTATTGGTACATATACATGAGTGAATGGCTGATCTTTTTTATAAGATAATGCAAGTAATTTAAGTCATTTATATACATGAGATGCAAATTTCATAAATTTGTTTTCCTTCCATGTGATTTCAGAGTTGAAATAGGCCCTTCTGTTCTGAATGTAATCATGCTCCTCCTGAAAGAATCAAATATCATTTGTTCAACAAAATGTATCCTGCCTTGCTCGATGAAATATCATTAACACAATAACTTCTTGAGAAAAGAAAGAACTCATATCAAATATCAACATCCGCATTCCTAATTATAGCTTTTATTTATGTTCCCGTTAAATCTGTTTCACAGCTTGATTAATTGTCAAATGTGCATAAGGGCTAGCAATGAAAAAGTAATTAAATATATTATTAGAGTTTGTATTGAATATAGTTTAAAACTTAAGTTATAAAAGATGTTAGACCAGAATTAAAGTAAAATGCTATCTTAGGCCTCTCTATAGATTTGGTGTAACCATATAACAACTTAATATAAAGTTTGTAGAAGAGCGTTGTCCTAGGTATTAAGTTACGGTTAAACTTTGTTAACAAGTCATTATGAAGTTGCTTTGATGTTTGGCTGCCAATGCTAATTTTGGGCTGGTTTCTAACATGTACATCACTATTTTACTACTAGTTCACTAAGTATTGAAAGAATTTCAAGACTTATGATTACTCAATTGTCCAGTCAGCTTTTTCCTCTCCCTCCTCCGGCCTATAATAGCGATGACCTCAGCAACAGTGTTTAGGCAATGGCAGCCTAAGGCAAGCGGGAGTGGCCTAGTGACGAGCTTGCCCTAAGGAGCCCATGAGTGGTGACCTAGCAGCTGCATAGAGGGTGCGCATGCGTAGTCGTGAAGGTGGTCGACCCAGCAAGCCGTGGGGGTAGCGTGATGGCTGGATGGCTGCGGCGGCCCATGCGAACGCTCGTATGCGCGAGGTTGCAACGGCTGCATGGGATCTCCCAAGACACGCGAGTCAACGGCCGATGGGGCGTGCGACAGTGGCGGTTGTGGCATGTAGCTATATCTATTTGCACTAATTATAGCTATATATATATTCTAATTACTGTCTTTTTTTTTTCGAGCATGTAGCCGAACTTTATATGAACGTACTTTACATAAAGGTCAAGGCGTATAGATTTATATCCATTTATCTGCATACATTTGTAGAATGCAGTACCAGGAATGCATAGGGGAAATGCTAGAATTCCCCGGATGAAATCATCGTACAGTTTCCTCATCTTTCCGTCTTTCGCGGAGTCGTAGCTGATTAACCTTGTTGGCTGTAACGCTGACTATCATCTGCAATATATTGTAGTGATCTAAAGAGTCAATTGTGTGTGGATCAATTTTCAACTAAAGTAATTACAAAAAGACTGAATTATTTTTTATTAGCTAAACAATTACTAGTCCATTCCTTTTTACTTAATGTTTTATCGATCATTGACACAGTCTCAAATGTCTCAATATTATTTTTTTCTATAAATATATATTTATAAAATTATTTAAAAAAGACAGTAAGAAAGTATTTTTCACGATAAATCTACGAATATCATTTTTCATATATTAAATTATAATATTTTTAGTGTAGTAATGATTTAAGATTTAAGATTTAACTACACATATTTTAGAACATCATCTATTTATGTAAGAACGGAGGTGTATGGCAGTATTTTACGATTAACCAATGAGACGACATACGCTTGAGAGTGCTTCCTTCAATTCGATTCGTGCGTGATTATGCAATGATTACGGCTGGCCTCTGCCATTTTCTGCATATCCTGGATCATGGCTGATCTGTCTTAGTTGCGTAATGTTCTGATAAATATACCTTTTTTAATAAGGAACAGGAAACACAAAAATATATTAATCAAATATTAGTGAGTTTCGGTGTTAACCAGATCATTGATTATGTGGATTATAATATTATGATCAATTGTTTCTTTTAAAAAAAGAATTCTTATTAAAAAATTTACTGTTTAAATTTGTATCTATTTTGAACTCTTAAAATTTTAAATTAATAATTAGCCAGCCGTGATTGATATGCACTATTCTTCATTAAAACCGCTAAAATATGAAAAATAACCAATACATTTCATAATCATACATAGAAAGCAGAAAAAAGAAAGAAATCAAACTAATTTATCTTCTTAAAACCGTCAAAATTTTTACTTTTGTTACGTTGAAATATAGGGAGGTTGGAGTTTTATATATAGGTAGAGTAAGACTTAGAAGTAGATGTATAAATTTTTTAGAATTTTTTATGATATTTTTTACTCTTTATGTCCAAGAATATAAGGAAACATACCCCATGTCTTTTATATTCTTAGACAGAGAGTAGTTGGTGTGTACGGTTAGTGCACCAAAATCTTGTGTGCGTAAGATACGTCGATAATTAAAATATGTTTAGTGTCATAAAAAAATTCTATTGTATTTGTACATAAAAGTATTTTATATGTTGTTAATTTTATATTATTAATAATCTATTAAGAAAAATTAATAATAGTAGCACCACTAAATAAATGGGTATCTGGAATAGGTAATCTCTAACATCTCAACACGAACTATTTGAGACAGACAACCTAAACTTTGATGGGTTTAAAAGTAGATCATCACAGTCTCGAGGTCATCTGTGGCATGTGACAGGTGGTAGTTAGGATAATTCTAACGGGTCTATTTTATTAATAGTTGTCAATGAGATCCATCATTTATAGGTACAACTCGTCTGACATTAGCCGGTTAATTACGTACTAAATGGCATGATTTCTTTGAAAATTTTATGCATTAGTATTGTATAAATACCTTTTTCCAATCTATTTCATATCTTTATATTATAAATACTCAATTAATTATGCTCTAATATTCTGGCTAATCATTTTCAGCTAATTATCTCAGTTCATCCGAACGCGCCCTAAGGCAACTGCTTCTTCTCTGGAAATTAAGGAATAATAATCACATTTGTCGAACACAATAAATTGCTTTCCAGTAGAAAGGTGCAGATTCTTCGAGTTCTTCAATGTGCTAAAGCAATTGCGACTGAAATGCCAGGACAAGCTAGTGCCAAATATGTACGCTACCTCATCGAATTAATTGTTGACGAAGATGGTCGACCCTCCCGAATTGGATGGCATCGAAGGTATTTCAAATTGAAGATATGGGAATTCCAGAAATTTCTTACCCAGTTCTAAGTAGATAAAAGGTTTCCAAACATTGTGGTAAAACGTGAAAACCATTTTATGCAGCCGTACAGGAGGCCGTTTATAAGTACATGGACATCAAACCCGTTCGTTACGTACAAGTGAACCGGACGACATTTTCTTATGTGAAAGCTTAATCCAACGACGACCCAATTAAGCAGCCAATTAGCGATTAACCGACCATGTGAACAGCTTAATTCCAATATTCGTCTATCGGTCCTAACTAAGACGGCCCTTCTATTATCGTGCTTGCATCGAGCCTGACTAATTTAAAGCATCAAGCAGTAATATTTTGCTTGAAGATGAATCAGACGAGCGAGGGCTTGTGGTTGTGAGAGACTCACTAGCACAGAAAATGGCATCACCATCGGTTCAATTAATTATTGAAGATAGTGCCTCTCCCAAATTGGATGGCATCGAAGAAATTTAAAATTGATGATACGGGATTTCCAAGAATTTAATTACCCAGCTTTTGAGGTTTCCAAACAGTGTGGTAAAAGTCGTTCGATGCAGTCGTACAACAGGCCATTTTGAGGTAAACGGACAGCAAACACGTTACGTACGAGTTACCTGGATGGCATTTTCTTTTGTGAATGCTTAATCCGTCAGCTGACCCAATTAAGCGCCCGATTAAAGATTAATCATCCTTTTGAATCTCTTAATTCCAATATTCTATCGGTCCAAACTAATTAAGATGGCCTTTTATCGTACTTGTTATATATAAGCCTGATTAAAGCGTTATATCAGGCAGTAATATTGTGCTTGAAGATGATTCAGGCATGCAAAAACATATATACTAGCATGAACCCCGAGAGTTACCACGGGCGCACTGAATAATATTTATATACATGCATTGAATCGTTGATTAAATGAAGAATCAACGGTTTAAAAATTCTCTTTTATCAATAGGACATAAATTAAGGTATAATTTCAAACTGTATCTTTACAAAGGAAAGCTTAAATGATAGTATGAAGAGATAGTTTCCTACTGGCATCATAAAAATGTATATAAAAGTTGACCCGGATTGCCAAGAATTAAGTAAAAATGTAACATATGAAATATAATTTATCACACAACACACATCATCTTCACCCGTTCAAAACTTTGGACATAAAAAGTACAGCCTGGTTCAACATTTAGGCGTTCACGTAATCACATTTGTAATCAGATGATAACATCAAAACTTTGCATCTTACTTCCAATAAAACACATGAGCAAAAAATCCTTAATGCCCCTGCCCTGATTAGTGATTACCAACATATAATAAGAACATTTTAGGACAAAATAGGTACACCTCCTTTCAAGATCTATTTTCTGTCGAGGATCCTTTTTCTTCAGTTCATCATGATTTCTAAATCATGCAGGTGTCCTTTCCATCATGAGCAGGGACTAATTCGTGAAATGGAATGTTATGACCCAAAGCTGTGTTAATATGATTTAGCAAGTAAAATACCGAAATGTGTTCAAATATTCAAGTATGTTTTCAAGAACAGTGAGGCAAAAATAAATATTGCCTCTCTTTATCTGCTCCATGCTAGAACAGAATTTAGTGCAAGTTTTAATGAGATCATCATTGCTGCAATTAAATGATCATGGTCTGAAAGTTTAACACCTGGGCAAATATAAGTTAGTACAACTGACAAAGTAAAAGCTTAAGAATGGGAGGCACAAATAACGTTGAATGAATAAAATTTATAAAACCTTGAATGCAAGTAAATGGTTTAGGTTCACCGATGAACAGATTGATCTAATACATGTGTGGTCAGTTGTACTGAGTTGCCAAAGCTCGAGAAGCTAGCCTGCGTGGTTAGCCCAAGTGGCATATATGGGGGGTGGCCGGGGGGGGGGGGGGGGCGGGGAGGGGGCAAATAGGAAGAACCAACATTTAACATAATAATTAATAAGTAATCTGAACTAACCTCCATATGATGCAGATGCCATGTATGTGGTTTACACTTTCCATAGGATTCCACCAACAGATGCAGCATATGGTCATGGAAGCTCAGATTAATTAACGCGTGATTATTATGCAATAGATCATGGAAGAACAAATGGGAGCATGATCTATTATGAATCAGGGCACTATAGTGACCATACCGACATTGCAACTAGGTCGATAATGCCATGAGTCAAAAGGGAATATGTCACAACCATCCGTTTAAGGACCAAACTCACCAGAAGCAGCTGAAATCTCTGCAAAGAAACAATGTACAACAAAATCATGTGTATATACAGGACATATTGAGTAAAGAACTATTACAGGACATTAGGACAACTCTCAATCTGTATAGACAAAAATTAGCACAATTGGTCATGCAATCCTCTCGTAGGTATTGCGTTGTAGAAGATATTTGTTGTTATAAATACAATCTAGAGGTGATCTGGTGTAATTTGATAAACCCGTAAACAAATTCGGTATAATATCTCAATTCGGTCCGTGATCATAGGTGGTTGAGGGGTGGTTGATAGGTCTCAGTTAGTTGCTTATCTTCTATTTTATTTAAAGTATCATCGACTCTATAGCCGGTATGTCTTTTATTTTATTTCTCATTATTTATCTATATCATCATCAAAAGCTGCTGATGTTACAACTCTTATCGACAATCAGCCGATAACAGGAGTTTATATCAGCCTATCAGCTGATTGGCTCGTCAATCTCATATTTCTATCTTATCTCCTTATTAATTGCATGATTAAATTAAATGACGCACCCGCAAACCTTAAATTTATGATCTCTCAAATCTTTGTGTGTGTAGACGCGTAGCGTCGGACTTCTATCGGCAAACACGCTCTCAATGGGCCTTTTGCCTAGTCCGATTTCTGCACAGACACTAGGCAATCATTGTTCAATGCAATGAAGTTAATCCTACATATGCAGGTATCAGGTATGCACAGGGAAGGAAATGTACAACCTATTGTTAACTCATTCAATTAGCAGCGAAGCAGCGGAAGCAACTATGAAGGCCATGAGAGCTAGACCTAAAGCACACACAAACACTAAAAAGAATTAGGCTGGGGAAGCACGTAATATTAATCTTTGATTAAAGAAGTCCACGAAGCTAGCTGTACCGAAGAACCTTCCTCCAGCAAGAGCTAGCAAACAGCCAACAGACCTGCAAGAAGACCAAGCAACGAAATAGCTGGGAAGAAAAACAGAAAAATCCCTAAATCCTACATGGTCACTTCTTACCAAAGCAGATGATTGGATTTCCATTAAGAGAGTGCTGGGCCATGCAAGGATCGGAGACGCAGGCACGCAGCTGCCGATCTGAACACGCAGAGTTTTGGGGCAACCATCCGGTGAGTTGGCGACGGAGACGGACGCGTCCAACAATGCGGTGGCGGGGACGCGGAAGCAGCGACTCCTTCCCCTCAAACAAAGCAAAAAATGGCGACTGGGCGGCGTAAGAGCCTGCGCTGCGAGGTTCTTTGGTGGAGCGAGAGATGTCGAGGAGAAGATCGGTACAAGAAATCAAGAAATCTCCCCACCGCGCGGGGCAGTCGAGGAGGGTGGGGGCAAAGAAGCCGGATTATTATTTTTTTCGATTTCTAGAGACCTGTGCCGTGTGCGCCTGTGCGTGTTGCAAGTTGCAGAGGCGAGGTTGTACGAATGGCCAGATCATGCCATAAATGAACGGTTCTGATTTTTCATGTGACGTGGCGTTCTGAGTTAGTGAACATTTGGCAGTACTCCTGAGATAGCGGAGGAGGAAAAAGTATAGATCTTATATGATATGATACCTGAATAAACATTAAGCTTCTGGGAGAAGCAAGCTGGATGCGTGAAAGATCGAAAGCCCGGAGAAAACCGTTTAAGGTCATATCCATCATAATTTTTTTAGATAAAAACATAAAATTGGATGATAGCTGCTGATCTCTGCTGCTCACTACACACAAATCACTCAACAGTGCTCACCAATATTTAAGACTTGATTGATGTAGTCATGGACCTACCACATACATCAATGGTATTTCTTCACACGTCCTTCATATATAGCTTTAGAATATTATTATAAATCTTTGCATACATATCTACTAAGACCCAAACATACACTGCACATTTATTTATATACGGTGTTTCGGGCACAGCCTGCAGCGCAGTAAATACCATCGTAGTCCACACAAACACAAAAGGAAATTACATATACGTATGTATGGAGCAAACAGTACGTGCATGCATGCTATGCCTCTGTCGAAGCTTATTTAGTTATTTATGATTGCGCATTGCCCAGAGATAGGCCACTTCAAGCTTTTGCACGAAGCTAGATGTGAAAACCATCAGGGAATCGAAGTCCACGAGAAAGCACCATTGATCCTTCCTTTATCGTTTCCCAACTGCAGTATATCTAGGGTTTATCATTAATACAAACACTGAGACTCATGGTATTAACTTATGGTGCATAAACTGCAGTGATTTTAGTTAATTTGCCTTATAGAGATGTGCAGCAAACCGTGGAGTAGCATTCAAAATGAGTGGTTCAGCTAGTGCAAGGTTGACATCGCTCTCACGGAGAATGACCCTATCCATGCCCGGAGGCTTTGTCCAAGTGAATCCCTGTAATAACCGTGCAAACAACATCATGGTAATGTAAGTACCAAGTGATGTCCCTGGGCAACCCCTCCTCCCAGTGCTGAAGGAGATGAATCGTAGATCTGGTTCAGTCAGAACTACATTCCCACCATTTAAATGCCTCTCTGGTCGAAACTCATTTGGCTCAATCCAATCCTTGTTCTTACCCAATCCAATCCGGCTTAGAAGTATTTGACTGTCCTTTGGGATTGTGTAGCCAGCAACACTCGTCTCTGCCATGGCAACACGAGGTGGTGTGAAGGCATGGTATGGGTGCATGCGGAAGGCCTCTCGTACACAAGATTTGAGATAATTTAGCTGAGATATGTCAAATTCCTGAACTAGCCGATCTTTGCCAACAATAGCATCGAGTTCATCTATTGCCTTTTGCATGACCTTTGGCTTATTCATCATTTCAGCGAGTGCCCACTCAACTGCATTAGATTGGTTGTCAACTACTGCAAACATGATTTCCTACCAATGTTACAAATAACAGTAAGTTTCTAGATGGAAATAATTAATCATAAAAGAGATAAACCAATAATACTGAGGCTTATTTGTAACATAATTAATGCATCTTTTATATAATCACTGAGTTGAAAGAGAAAGGCTTACTGTTGTTTGTGCTCTTATCTCTTCAAATGACAGCAATGGTTGTCCTTCCACGTCCTTAAGAGAAACCAGGACATGCAAAAAGTCTCTGGTCTGATTCTTTTGATCACCTTTTTGAGGAACCGACCTTTCACGGATCCTTTCCTCGATGATGGGATCGTGCAGCCGGTTCAGGGTTCTCATCACCCCCTTAACAACCTTTTCATGGCCATCCAAGTCAAGGCCAACTAGTGAGGGAAAGTAATCTGAAACACAAAAGTTGTACAGATAGCTCAGCAGTGTGAAGAGTGCACCAACATGTTCCACCTCATCAGTGCCCGGGCCGCCGACCAAGAGATCAGCTGGTGGCTTAGTGAAGTATCTCTTGCCGAACATTAGCCCTCGTATTATGTTGCCGCAAAAATGCTGGGCAACATGGCGCACATTGATTGCATTTCCACTAGATGTCCTTGCTCTGCAAGTGTTGTAAATATAACTGACAAGGTGGTCACTCTCTGCCTCCCGAAGGTAGTGGAGTTGTTTCTCCATGGTAGGGAAACAATCTCGTTCGTGATCACCCGTCGCAAATAGGGATGTGTGCTCCCTCCTTCTCTCCTTTTTTTTTATGATGGGGTGAATCCGGTCGCACGTGTAGGTAGATGTCATGTTACTTTTACACGTGGCCACGTTGGGTCAGGAGAGTCTTTTATCTCTTAAGCTCTTTGTTCAGTGGAGAATGGCCCATTATGACGCATGAGAGGAGGGCCAAGAATTCATTGTGTTTTGGGCCAACATCGCATGCTTACCAGAGGCCACGCATGAGTGGAGCTCCAAAGATCGTTGTGTGAGCCAACATTGCCTTTTCAACGGAAGCTTTTTTTTTAGTAAACATGCTATGGAGGCAACATTGCCTTTCATCGATATAGCAAAAGATGATAATCATTAGGGATAAAATCTAGGAGGCTTCCTACTGGGCCTATGGATCTAACCTGACTTATACATAGTATTTCTTAAGGGCTTCTGTGTTCCACGGGTGCGACAGTGAGGTGTCGTCTAGCTCTGTGAGGCGGTAGTCCCTGTTAGCTCCTGCCTGAGCCACTATTAATGGGCCTTCCAATTTGTTCTAGAGCTTTTGTGGGCTGAGTATGTGTCGGAGCACCATGTCGCCCAGGGCGAAGTGGCAAGGTGCCAACTTATTGTCATACCACGTCTTGGTGGCCGCGTTGTAACGATTGAGGTTCTTAGCGGCACCTTCTCTTGCTTCCTCAACCAAACCCATGGAAACACTTTTCTCGTCCACATGCTCCGGTAGGACAATCCTTAGAGATTGTCCCTTGCCATTGGTGTCATGGCTTCATCACCGAATAACAGTTTGAACGGGGTGAACCTAGTCACACGTGTGGTTGAGGTCCTATGCCCCTACAATACTGAGGGTAGCTCATTCACCTATGACCCCTTCGAGGTGTCGATGAAGCGTTTATTGAGTGAAGAGAGGATGTTGGCGTCGGTGCACTTGACAGCTTCGTTACTCCGTAGGTGCTAGATAGAGGAGAAGCATAGCTTCGTGGCCATGCCAATGTATAACTCCTTGAAGGATGTCGAATCGAATTGCTAGTCATTTTCCATAGTCAACTGTTGGGGCACTCCAAAATAGCACATTATATTTTACCAAAAGAAGCATTGGATGTTGCGCGTGGTGATCATGGAGAGGGCCTCTGCCTCAACCTACTTGGAGAAGTACTCGATGGTCACCACAATGAAATGGAGGTCGCCAAGGGCTCGTGGGCAAGAGATGACTATGTCGACTCCCCAATGATTGAATGGCCATACTAAAGGTATGGGTGTCACCTATATTAATGGTCTGTGGGATGCTCTTCCCATCCACTCACATCCCTAGCAGTAGTGTATTAGGTGCTCCGCATCGGCTGCAATCATGGGCCAATATAGCCCCTAGTGGAGAGTTTTGCTTGCTAACATCCATGGCACGAGGTGTGTGCCGCAATAGCCCTCATGTACTTCCACTAGTAGCTAGGTCCTTTCTCCTTGCTAATGCATCGGAGCAGAGGGCGCATACACCCATCTTGTAGAGTGTGCCCTCAATGAGGATGTAGCCTCTGGCTCTTTGGCAAAGCCAGTGTTGTTTTGTTCCTATTGCATCTTCCACCTAGGCGGTCAGGATGTTGATGATGGGGGTGCGCTAGTTTAGCACCGTGCAATAGTGGAGGGCAGTGTGTCTGTAGGCTGGGTCACAAGAGTGTGCAAAACCTCATACATGACATGCAGTGGCAGTTCGATGTTTGTTGCCATGGCCTTGGCCAAAGCATCCATGTCCATGATGTTGGCGCGAGGGGTGCCGAATACCGTGATGCCTTGAAAGTACACCTTAGCCTTCATAAACATTGTGAGGTACCTGGCAAGCTCTGAGTTTTGAGCCTAGTAAGACTCATCAATATGCTCTACTACCACCTAGGAGTCGGTGCTGATGATTTTACAGGGGGCGCCCATTGCTTGGCTTTGCGGAGTGTGAGGAGGATGGCGTCGAATTTGGCTATGTTGTTGGTGGCTGGGAACTCATGTTTTGTGATGAAAACTATCTTTTGGTAGTTGAGTGAGGTAATCACCATGACCACACCAGCCCTAGTGGTGTTGCACACTCCGTCTGTGTGTGCAATCCATACTTCTTCTACGAGCGCAATTGGTAGCTCTTAAGGGGGCTTCATCCATTGTACGCCAAAGTTGGCAAAACACTTGTGATTTGACCGCCATTCACGCAGTAAAGTACTAAGCGAATGGAGCAACCTCAACCTCTCATTTGCCAACGTGACCTATAGCCTCCCTATTTTAGAACATGTCTTCTAGGGAGGTACACTGTGGGCACTGTTATGTTGTACACCAGGAAGTAATAGTGGAGCTTGTGAGAGGCCATATTGAGAATGTAAGCCATCTCCTCGAGCTTAGTGTAGCACATCTTGGGGCTACCCAATGCCTTGAATATATAGTTAACTAAGCGCTAGATTGGGCGTTGGTCATCGTTGCCTTCCAACACAAGCACCATAGTATTAACGCCAAAATTTGGTAAGCCCACGAGTAGATTTGGTTAAGGATCTGAGAGCTGATCAGCTTATAGAAAAATGTCGATTCATAAATAAAGAAGCCGATCAACTTATGAAAAGAGATCGATTGATATAAGAAAAGAGCCAATCGGATAGATGAAGATGGATTTGGTTCAATCAATAGATGAAAGATTATCTAGATAAGACTGAATCTAGAAAGGAATCATGGAAACCACTGCAAAATAGTTTTGTATCTATAAGATATCTCTTGTAATTAGGTGGAAGCAATTAATTTTGTTATATTCTTAGAGATAGTTTCCTTTTCTATTTAGAAAATAATGTCTGAAGGTTGTTTGTAACCATCTCAGACTCGTGTAATACTAAGGTATAAATACAAACTCGAGACTCGTGTAATACTAAGGTATAAATACAAACCCGCAAAGGCATTGTAAGGTATCTCTTGATCAATACAACTTCAGCACATCACCACCCTGGTTCTTCTAGGTTTTTTCTAGTGGCTTCTGGCTCACGAGACAGGCTGCATCAGTTAAGTCTGATTTTCGGTGAAGGGGTAAGTCCCGCCTTTATCCTGGCATCGGTTGGGTCTTACCTATTAGTCTGATCAGATATATCATATCATATTTGTATAGGATCTATTAGCTTATCAAGCTCCTTTTATCATCATCAGTCTCGTATTGCACCAGTTAGGTCCAATCTTCTAGACTACTCATAATAGATTGAGCCTAAGTTGGTGGGTTCTTATGTGACGTTTCATCGAAGTAGCCAGCCGATAAGTTACCTTTATATTGAGCTTCAAGCTTAATGTATCGGCTTATCAGCCTATATAAATAAATCGTCCATGATTAATCTACTAGTGGTCGATCTAGTTTTATTAGATCCAAGTTTATACTATCTCAGTTAGATTCGATCTATCAACGTTGTTTTTAATAGGGCTAGCATTGTGATCTAGTAGGTTTCGTTCCTTCCATCATCTTAGCTAGCTGATGAGTTTGTTTGCTTATATCATGTTTATATGCCTACATCGAACAGCCAGTTTATACTATTAGCACAATTGATCTAGTTTCTGTCATTCCAGTGCTGTTAGCTTTAGCCTTATACTATCTCGGTTCGATCCAATCTATCAAGGCTGGTTTTAATAGCACAATCATTGGTGATTACTAGGTCTCGTCTCTTCGGAAAACCGGATTTTGTTATTTATTACTTATCGTCTATTTTATCTAGACCATCATCGGTTTTGTAGCCGATGTATCTGTGATTTTATTTCTCAGTATTTGCTTATGCCATCATTAGTTTTCTAGCCCACCAGTTTTCTAGCCGATGTATAAGTGCTTTAACCCCTATCAACAACTAGCCAATAGCAAGAGTTCGTATCAGCCTATTGGCCGATTAGCTCATCGATCTTATTCTTTCTATCTCCTTGTCAATTATAGAGTCAAATTGACTCGTTCTCTCATGAATCTTGAATTAAGGACCTGCACTACAGCTAAGTAGATCTCCTAGTTGCATTGGACCGAACCTCTATCAGCGGACATGCCTCTTGGTGCACCTGGTGGGACCGATTTGGCTCGAATAGGTAGAGACGGCCATTGCCAAGGTTGATAGGTACAACAATAGCCCTTGGCCTAGCGAAGGGGTTGCCAGGGTGGTGAGTTCGGCTAGATGGGGCTTGAGGCCATCAAATGCTTGCTGGCATTCGTCTATCTACCTGAACAGGGACACCCCAAAGAGCACCACAAAGAATGGAAGATAGTTCTTGGCTGACTTGGCTAGAAAATGGCAGAGGGTCACTAGGTGGCTTGCAAGGTGCTAGACTTCATTTGGGTTGCAAGAGGCGGTGATCTTCATTATTGCTTTTATCTTCTCGAAGTTGGCTTCGTGCCTCGCTTAGAGACAAGATAGTCCAACAACCTCCTGGTTGTCGCCTTGAAGGTGCACATCTCTAGGTTGAGCTTGATGTTGATAGCCTAGAGGCTGGCAAAAGTTTCCTATATATCGGTTGTGTGATGAGGCACGAGTTTCCTCATTAAGACAATGTCATCGATATAGGCCTCAATGTTACAGCCCAGTTGTGCATGGAGCATTTTGTGAATGTGCTAGGAGAAGGTGGCTTCAGTTTTCTGAAGATCGAAGGGCATGCCAACATAGCAATACACTTCATCCAGTGTGCTGAAGCTTGGCTTATCTTTGTCCTCCGAGGCTATCCATACTTGTTATAAGCAAGAGTATGCATCAAGGAAGCTCAACATCTCACACCCTATCGTAGAGTCGATGAGCTGATCGATACGCATCAGGAGGAAGGATCATGGGGGCATGCCTTATTAAGCATGGTGAAATCGATGTACATCTGCCACTTGTCATTGGTTTTCTTCACTAGTACAAGATTACATAGCCTTTATAGTGCTACACCTCATGAATGACTTCAGCCATGAGCAACTTGTGCACCTCCTTGTGGTCCACCTATGCTTGTTTGGTAGACATTCACTGAACTACTGGCATGCTAGCTTGGTCTCTGAGTAGATGTTGAGCTCATGCTCAATAATGGAGCGGTCCACTCTAGGCAAGTTTGCTGCGGACCTAGTAAGTATATCCATGTTATCTGGGAGGAACTTGACTATGGTGACCTCTACCTTTGGGAGATGCCCTGGTCGATCTAGAAGATGCACTCTGGGGGTGTTGAGTCTATGGCTACGGTGTGTGTGTCACCCTCGCCATCCGCCTGAGCAGGTCACCCTTCTTCTAGCACCTTTGTCTTGCTGGCCTTGTTGTTGCCAATGACATGTATCATCTTAGCATCGAGGTGTGGCAAGTGGCCTAGTCAATCTTGTGTGCCGCATACTAGTCTTTGCAGATTGTGATGACCTAGAGGGACTAGGCATTTTCATGCACAGGTAGTTTTGGTGGATGGCGGCCCTGAACTTATTAAGGGTCCTCCTGCCCATCATCACGTTAAACAATTAAGGGAGGTCGGCCATGTTGAAGATGATTGCCTTTGTCCATTCTTTGGCGCCCTAGCTAAAACAGACCAGGAGCTCAATCTAGTCCAAGGCCTTTACCAAGTTTTTATTAAAGCCTTTCTAGGGCCACTTGGGCCTCGTCAGTCTGTTGCAAGGGATTCACATCTAGTCAAAGTGAAAGTACATCTAGACCCACTAGTGGGTTTTGAGTGATAGATGACAAGAAATTAGGGAGCTAACATTTTGTAATCAAGAATCTCGCAACAATTCAGCAAAGGTAGAGCGTTTTGTTTCAAAGAAGATCCCCCATGGAGAAAAGAAAAGAAAAGAAAAAGAAAAGGAGACATGGAATGAAGAAGAAATTTTTTCTGTTTTACCTTGAATTCTTAGGACATCATACTATTAAGAGGAGCTCAAGTTTATCCGGTTTAAGAAACAAATGCTCTAAAAATGTCCAAGGCTAGATGAGCGAACGTACACCTTGGGATTTTTGGTTTTTTAGGGATTTGACCGAAGTCTCTAGACCAAGTTCTCTGCCTAGTAGAGAGATCTATCCGTAATATCCAGAAGTTTAGACTGGATGTTTTGGAACATTTTCCCTCTTTAAGCTAAGTGTGGTCTGGATACTCCGAACCACTGACTGAAGTATCCAGACTAAGGTCTTTATCTAGGCTAAAAAGCCTATCGAGAGTCTCTAGACCGTTTAGCCGAAGTCTCCGAATTGAAGTCTCTGTTTAGGCCAAAAGACCTGTCCGGAGTCTCTAGATATTCCTACCAGATACTTCAGAGTTTAAATTTTCTAAGTAATAGCTAGCTTCAAGAGAGATGGGCATTTAATCCCACCAACCCCCATTTTGAGAGGAGGGCTACTCATTCATTGTAATCTTGAGCTAAACTCACATTTGAGAGTGCTTTTTGGTTGATTTGGAAGAAGTCAAACCTTGTTAATTGTGTGAGTACTTGTGGATCAATGCCGGTGAAAAAACTCATGCTTGTTACTCTTGGATATCCATCTACTAGACAACTAGGTGTTGCTCATGAGGATTCAACTTATGAATCACCTTGGGAAGTTTGTGATGGTTTCCCTCACCTCCGCAAGGAAAAAGATATTTTACTGATTTCCCAAGCTCTTTGTTAGAAACTGAATTGGTAAAGCAAGCTCCATAGTAAGTAGGAGCACATGTCCTAGTGGAAACTTTGGTGGTCACCTTGGACTAAGTGCCACACTTTGTGAAAGCTTGAAGGCCAAACTTATTTCTAGGGTTGAACTTGGTAAGGCAAGGGATCAAAAAGGATCCTGCCCCATGGAGTACCTTAATGGAGACGTAGGATCAATTGGTCCAGACTTTGGTAAAAAATCGTTTTGTCTCCTAACTTATTTCTACCTTTTATATTTACTATAGTTTTGATACCTTACTCACTCCCCAACTCATTAGGTTCACCTCCTTTAAATGTCCCATAGACATCTTGAAGGAGGTCCAAAATCTCTATACCATACTACCGGAGACTCCAAACTAGCTTCTCTGTCTGACAGAAAAATTGGTCTGGATACTCTGGACTTTTGGACCAAACACTTCGAAGGGAAGACTAATTTATGCTTTTAGTGCATTTTAGATTTAGAAGTTTGCACATTCACCTCCTCTCTATGCAACCCAAGTTCCTTTCAATTGGTATCAAAGGAAGGTCTACGTATCAGGCTTAACTGCTCAATGAAATGTCACACTTGGGAGATGAATCAATTGATCTAAGCAAGGACAGAAAATGACTCCACAAGAAAAAGTTCCTACAAGAAGGGAGTGTTTATTCCCCTTGACTATGATAAGCTTAATTCCTACTCATCCACCAACTTTGTCTCTGTGCCTTCTAGGCATGCTCCTTATTTCAATGGAACACTATGCCATCTAGAAGCACAAGATAAAGTTGTATCTAATGTCTTTGCATTCTAGCATATGGAAAATTGCATTTACAGGTCTCGACATTTTGGAAGAGGACACTAATCCCACTCCCTTTCAAGAGGCACTTGTCCATCGTAATGCACAAGTTGCTAGCATGATTCTCGAGTCTCTAAGTCATGAAGAGTTCAATAAGGTGGACTTGGTTGAAGAGGCTAAAGAGATTTGGGAGACTCTTTAATTGGTGTACAAAGGATTATTTCGGGGTGAGAGAGTCACGGATCGAGCTGTTGGAGGGACAAATTGGCTAATTTGTGATAGAAGACAATGAGATGCTGCAAGAGATGTATGACAGTATGATGGTCATTGTCAATAAAATCCATGACCTCGGAGGCAAAGACATGACCGACCATGTGGTAGATAAGAATCTTCTCCATGCCTTTGCGCCAAAGAATTCAACCTTGGTGATACTCATTTGGGAAAATAAGAACTTCAAAAGGCTCACCCCAAGCAATATTCTCTTGAGAATTATCTCTCATGAGCTCTTGGAAGAAAATTCCAAATATGTCAAGGCACTTGCCAAAAATGCCACCATTTCTAAGAACAAAGAGGCTGCCTTACAAGCGATGATGAGAGTGACGATGAGTACTTTGTTGTTGTCATTAGAAAGTTCAAAAAGTTTTTGTGAAGTGGCTGGTATGGAAAGAAGGACAGAGACAAGTTTAGGACTTGTCACTCTAAGAGAGCTTGCTACGAATGTGGCGAGTATAGGCATTTCATCACCGATTGTCCTAAGAAGAAGAAAGATCAAGGCAATAAGAGCAAGTACCATAAGAAGAAGAGGTCGGGGAACACTCACATTGGAGTGGAGTGGAAATCCCAAAATGAGTCTAGCTCCAAAGATGACAAGAGAGTGGTGATAATTGCCATTAAGTCTTCGTTGCCAAAAGAGTCACTCTTCAACAACATGAACAACGATGACAACTATTATGCTCCTACTTGTTTCATGGCATCAGTGTAAGGTACTATCTCCTTCCAAGTCTCTAGATAGTGATGATGATAGCAGTGATAATGATGTTGATGAACTCAATTATGAGAACCTTAACAATAACACACTATCCCAAATGGCCAAGCTTGTTAAGGTGATAAAGAACAAGGAGGAGACTCTTGAGAAGCAAGAGGACTTGCTCATCCTCGAGAAGAAGAGAAACTTTGCTATTGAGAAGTCATTAGCTAAGGAGAGGGAGAAGATTGATGAATTGACCAATACTTTATGTGCAATCAATGAATCAATGGCTATCCTAAAGAGCTCCAATGATGTACTTGTAGAGAAAATTGAGAGTTTGAGAGAAACTCATAAATCTCTTAAAGTGAAATTTGAGGCTCTTTCGGGCTACAACTCTCCCTCAACACATGCCCCCAAGTGCTCTATTTTCTCCATAAGCAATGGATGTGCTAGATGATTTAATGTTGATGTGAACTCTTATTAAACTAACATGTAAGCACTAGATAAGCTCAAGAAGGAGAATATTAGACTTGGCACCTTGGTTAAATACGGATGTATGAGTACATATCAATCTAAGGATACGCTCTATAAGACTCTCTTCACTCACAACAACAAGCATTGCTTTGGTCTCGGCTTCCACCCAAATGAAAGTAAGCCATCAAAGCAAAACAATGTGAAGTACAATAAACCCATAAAATTTGTGAGAAGTGGAGAGAGAGCACAAGTCCAATAAAGAAGTATATGCCTCAACACCTATTTTATACTTCTTACATACTTAAGCAAAACCATCATGATAAAGTGGTAGCTTGCTTTGTTGGTTTTCACAATGAAAAATGCATGAAATGTTTGTAGATACCTAAGACACTTCTCGCTAACATTCTGGGACCCAAACTTCGACAAGTTTAGATACCTAAATCCCAAGCGTAAAATTATCTTGTAGCATACTCCTCCGGTAGATCAAGTTGGGTCAAGGATAGCAGATACATAAATCACATGATCGAAGAAATGTGTATGTTCACCTCTATTGAAGACAATGAAGGACAACATGACAACATTGTGTTTCTTGATAATGATAAAGGCAAATTGAGGGGACTTGGTAAAATTGCTATCTCAAATAATCTATCAATCTCAAATATGCTTCGTGTAAAATCCATAAATTACAACTTGATTTTTGTTTCTCAATTATGCAAAATTGGGTACAATTGTCTCTTTACCGATGAGGGTGTGACCATTTCTAGGTGTGATGATGAGTCCATGGCTTTCGTTGGCTAGTTAAAGGGTCATCTCTACCTCATTAATTTCTCACAGGATAGAGTTAGCTCTGAAGCTTGCCTGATTGCTAAATCTAGCATGGGTTGGCTTTGGCATCGCCGACTCGCCCACATTGTAATGTGGAACTTGTCAAAACTCCTAAAAGGGCATCACATCCCCGGTCTATCTAATGTGATCTTCAAAAAGGATCATGTGTGTAGCACTTGCTAAGCAGGAAAACAAATCAGAGCTTATCATCCAGCTAAAAATGTCATGACAATATCTCGCCCCATGGAGCTTCTTCACATGGATCTCTTCAAACCTATGGCTTATCTAAGTGTAGAAGGTATCAAGTATGGCTTTATTATTGTTGATAATTATTCACGCTACTCTTGGGTATTCTTTCTCCATGATAAAAGTAAAGCACAAGCTAACTTCAAGAAGTTTTCGTGCTAAGCACAAAATGAGTTTGCTTTGAAGATTAAAAGAGTGAGAAGTAACAATGGCAGTAAATTTAAGAACACTCAAGCAGAAGAATTTCTCAATGAAGAAAGGATCAAGCTTAGATTCTTCGCTCCATACGATCCTTCCCAAAATGGCATCATGGAGAGAAGGAACTAGACATTTATCAAGGCAGTGAGATCAATTCTTGATGAATACAAGACCTTCGACATCTTTTGGGTGGAGGCCATTAACACTACATGTCATGCCATCAACCATCTTTACCTACACAAGCTCTTAAACAAGACCGCTTACAAGCTTCTCACTAGTAAAAAACCAAATAGCAAATGCTACATCTTGAGCAAGAGACCTTGTTCCTCAAAATTCTCCCCTAAAGTTGACGAGGGTTTCTTGCTTGGCTATGAGTCAAATGCTCATGCCTATCGAGTCTTCAACAATACTTCTGGTATTGTTGAGGTCATGAGAGATATAACGTTTGATGAATCTAATAGCTCCCAAGAGAAGCAACTTGGTGATTGTGTATTAGGTGAAGAAATACCTACTCAAGCAATCATAAACAAGTTGATTGGTAATGTGAAACCTCATGATGTTCCAAGAAAACAAGATGGGGGTACTTAATCAACACCCTTCTACAAGTACACAAGTCCAGAGACATTCCATGGTGATGATGTGCATAATACAACACACACATGGATGGAATTAATGCTGAGGGCACTATGGAGCAAAAAGACACCAACCAAGCTCAAGCTTCCCCGGTGCACCATCCATGGGTTCATCAAAGCATACAATGAGACCATCCTATTGACAACATACTTGGCGACATAAGAAAGGGGATAACGACTCGCTCTCATGTTGCTAATTTCGGTGGATATTACTCGTTCGTCTCTTCGTTGGAACCTTTGATGTTTGAAGAGGTACTTGCGGAAGCGGATTCGGTGATGTCTATGCAACAAGAATTAAATAACTTTACTCACAACCATGTTTGGATGTTAGTAGAATTACCAAACACTAACATAATAGGAACAAAATGGGTATTTTGCAACAAGCAAGATGAACATGGGGTCAGCACCCGAAATAAAGCACGGTTAATAGCAAATGGATTCACTCAAGTCAAAGGTCTCGACTTCACTGAAACCTTTGCACTAGTCACATGTCTTGAGTCCATTCGTATATTATTAGCTTTTCCTACTAAAAACAATTTTAAGCTATATCAAATAGATGTTAATAGTGCCTAAACAGGCCAATCGAGGAGCTCATGTATGTGGAACAACCACGGGCTTCGAAGATCCTAAGCACTCTCACCATGTGTATAAGCTTCACAAGGTACTCTATAGGATCAAGCAAGCATCTAGAGCATGGTATGAATGTCTCCGTGATTTTCTTCTTAAAATGACATTGAGATAGGAAAAGTAGACACCACTCTCTTCACAAAAAAGTTAAAGAATGATTTGTCTGTATGGCAAATGTACGTCGATGACATAATATTTGGGTCAACTAACAAAAATTTTAGTGATGAGTTTAGCAGGATGATGACTAAAAGATTCGAGATGTCGATGATGGGTGAGCTCAAATTCTTCCTCTGATTTTGGATCAAACAATTAAAAGAAGGAATCTTTATCTCACAAACAAAATATCTCAACAATGTCCTAAAGAAGTTTGAGATGGAGGGAGCCAAACCTATCAAGACACCAATGCCATTAAGCAGACATCTTGATCTAGGTGAGGAAGGTAAACTAATTGATAAAAAAACTCTATCATTCAATGATAGGTTCATTACTTTACCTTTATACATCTAGGCCCGATATTATGCTACGTGCATGTATGTGTGCTTGTTTCCAAGCCTTCCCAAGATAATGTCATTTAATCGTTATAAAGCGTATCTTGAGATATCTAGTTCATACTTTAAACCTAGGATTATGGTACTCAAAAGGCTCAAACTTTTATTTAATTGCCTATTCTGATTCAGACAATGCCGGTTGCAAAATGGATAGAAAAAGCACATATGGGACTTACCAATTTCTTAGGAGATCTCTTGTTTCCTTGTCATCCAAGAAGCAAACTCCATAGCCTTATCCACAGCCGAAGTCGAATACATAGCTGATGAAACAAACTCTTCATGACTATGGGTACAACATGACACATATTCTATTCCTTTGTGACAATGAGAGTGCCATCAAAATAGCAAATAATCATGTTCAACACTTAAGAACAAAACACATTGACATTCATCACCACTTCTTGAGAGACCATGAAACCAAGGGAGATATTTGCTTAAGCCATGTGTCAACCGATAAATAACTTGCCAACATCCTTACAAAGTCTCAATGAGCGACGATTTGTAGAGCTAAGAAATGAGCTAAATGTCTTTGATTCTCGGAACATCTCTTGAGGAGGAGAACATATGGGATTTAAAAATTCTAACAAATAAATGAGCACAAGTCCTGAAATGCCTAAGAAATCATGAGCTCTTAGATATAGAGATCTTACTTTGCTATGTGTTGGTCTTGACCCACAATTAAGAGCTCAAACATTCCAACTTTTTCAAAATTAAAATTCATTTGCGAAAATTTTACTTGCCTATTTTGTTTTTTTAATAAAATTGAATCTTTTCTTAGGGAATCTCGGTGTAATCTTTGCTTTGTGATGTTGTGTGCTTGCTGATTACACCAAGGTTTCCATAAATATTGCTTGTCTAAGCCTTCCCTATTCTAGTTGACAGAAATCTTTGGACCCTTGACCCGGTGTCTCTGCTCGACCTTCTCTATCTCCAGCTCAAAAACGTCTGGAGTATTTGGCTCTCCAAACTAGTGTCTCTTGTCTTTCTTCTCTATCTGGATTTCAAGTTTCACCAGTGTCTCTGGTTAAATTCTTCGGAATCTTCGGAGTCCAAAATCTCCATAGAGATTCACCTGAGTCTCTAGACCTGCAATATAAATACCCATGCACCATCAGGATTTCTACCCTAATTCCTTTTTTCTCATCCTCATCTCCCCTACACGGTGAAAATTCAACTCTCGGCAAACTCCTCCATCCACCATTGTTTCTCAAAGGATTTTTTATCCCCCATGCATAAGAACTTTGCATTCATCCATTGTTCTTCAAATCCCTTCAAGGTAATATCAACCCTAATTTTTGTTTCTTCACTTTTTAGGTTTAATCTCTCAAATCCCTAACCTAGGGTTAGAAAACACTTGCTAGGGTTGCTGCCTTTTACTCCTAGAAACCCGATCTAGTCCCCATTGTAATCTTTTGGATAGATTCTGTGGTTCCCTTCGTGACCAAATTCTCTAGCTAGAACAGCCAGAGTCTTTAAACTAGCACCTCTGCCTAGCTGAGAGTGTTGACAGGAGACTCCAGACATTATGTCCATATACTACAGGCTATTGTCAACCCTAGTCATCTGATCTTGTCTTAGCCTTAATTCCTATCTTACTCATTAATCTTAGGTTTTACTGAATAGGTCGTGAGAAGAAGCGTACACGTACTCCAAGCAGCTCTTCCAGTGACAGTCTAGGAGCATCTCAAGGCAATGCCTCTCTAGGGGTTACCTCCCATGGAAATCCACCTCGAGCTCCTCATAGGGACAAGGGCAAAGCAAAGGAAACTTCCTCTCATACTGGGTCTAAAAAGATAGTCAAACAGGGTGGTGCTCCCTCTTTACCTCCAACTGCCGCAAACGCCAAAATAGCTCAACACTCTAGAGATTTTATTGGGTCCCCAGTGATTATCCTGGCCCACATCCCATTCATGGATCCGGGAGGAAAATCCATGCCATCCAACTTTTCCTACAGAAGTCCCCTCTCGATCTCCCTTCGAGTGGATTGGGATGACTTGTGCATGATTATAAGAGGAAGCTTTGTCAGTTCATGAAGGACAGGAAAGAAGATCCAAATTAAATTAGTTGTCCTAGCATCACTGATCCCCAGTTCTAATCTTGATTCTAGCAAGATTATTACAGTAATATTATCTTGGTGTTCACGCAAGATCTCGCGCGTCGAGCGTGAACACGCCAACGCCTGAGAGGTCTGCTTAGCTCCAATGCAGGTCATCGGCTTCTCTCCGTGGCTCGAGGTACGTGCACTAAGGCCTATGAGGTCTGCTCGGCTCCGACGTGACGGTGCGGGTATAGGAGTGCCAGTCAATTTGACCCTGCAATTGATAAGGAGGTGAGGTGAATGGGTCAGTCGGACGATGGGCCGATAAGAGCTCTTGCTATCAATTAGCCGTCGATAGGATCGAGGTGGTCATCGGTCACATCCAAATGGCTACTACTATCGACTGGTCCCTGATAGGGATCGGGACGTTCTTCTATCTGCTGGGAAGCCGATGAAGACGTATACGGATGTCGACAAAGAATATGATGGCTCCAGCTGTGGTGAAAGCGAGATCCTGATCCATCGGCCGCAGAGCCGATGGAGGCACCAAAGGTTATTAAAAGCAAAGAGCGCAGGATCCCTCCTAGTAGTCGACGGAAGTTGTAACGATCATTCATCGGTTGGAAAATCGATGAAGGCATATATAAAGTGGCAAGGAATCGTATAAAAGACACACCAGGTGCAAAGCCGATGCCGCTCCGGATATGGCAAGGGTAAAGCGAACCCATCGGCTAGCTGAGTCGATGAGACAACATCTCTCTGAAGACAGGTGCTCATCGGCCGAGCCGATGCGCTTGGCGTGGCACTTAAGAGGAGTCTCTGAAGACTGGTGCGTATCGGCTAAGGAGCCGATACACTGGGCGTGTTGCTCAATGTATAGATAACTCATCGGCTAACACTCCAATGAAACGCTATACAAAGACCTATAGGCCTAAAGCTCAATCTACCGTCGGCAACCTCGTATGTCAAACCTAACCAATGCAGCATGAGACCGATGACGGCGGAGAGAGTTTGATAGGCTGATAGACCCTGCACGGACGAGATGCGATACATCCGATTGGCCTAAGAGGTTGAACCTAAACGATACAGCCTTAGACAGAGCAAGACATATCGGGATAGTGGCGGGACTTACCTCTTCACCGGAGATCGAAGTTAACCGATGCAGCCTCGCGTTGAGTGCCAGACCCCGCCGGTAGAAACCTAAATAGACTAGGGTTACAATGCGTTAAAGTTGTATTGATTGAACGATATGTTAATGATTTTACAAGTATCCTGGGGTCTATATTTATACCCTGGTATTACAGAATCCGACGCGGTTACAACAACCATTGGACGTTATCTTCTAAAAATATAAAAGAAAATATCTCTAGGGAAGTTAACTAAACTAACTAAATCTTCCAATATAAGATACGATTTATATAGATAAAATACCCTGTCGTGAGTGCCACGGCTCCTCCTCAAACTCGGTCTCATCTGGATATTCTTCTATTCTTGGACCAAATCTCTCCTTGCTTCATCCGATTGGCTTCCTCCCTCTAGCAACCAGACTCTTCTTTTACTTCAGCCGATATTTTCCAACCTTTCCCTGGGCTTTCCAAATTTTGGCATTAACACTTGGGAAGAGCGAAACCCTTTGTTGACATGCAGTGGATAAATTGGAACTCAATGGAAGAAAAAGAGAATCCCATCTTCATTGACATAATTAGGATCTATAAGGAGAGATGACTGCATGAGCTCATGGGTCTTGAGCATAACTGGTCTGAGTAAATTATTGCCCAGTTTTGAGCAACTGTGTTCTTTACCACCACTGAGGATGGGGAAAACTCCACCAAATGGATGACTAATGGTCGCTTGTTCCAAACTTCTGTCCAGACTTTTGCTTAACTCCTAGAGATGAATCCTCTTGACCTCATCTATCCAAGCCTCCATAACTAGCGCAATATCATTTCCCATGACTCTACTTTTATGTATGGGCCAAATGGAATCATCAGAACTACTCATGGGCTGCTACCTCATTACGACATACTAAACAAGCTCTTCTGCCTCACAGTGAATCCCAAGGTAGGAGATGCTTCCACCATCTAGTCCATAGCCATTGACCTCCTTGCCAATTTTTGCTCCACCAGATCGAGGTTCAGTGTGGTAAAATTCTTGTGAGAAGAGATGTATGCCATCTCCAAGGACCCTCGTTGCTCTCCCACTTACTCTTTATACATTATGAAGCTAATTGATGTTGTATTAGGACTTCACTTCACCAAGGAGGCAAGGCACCTTCTGTATTATCCCCGTGCCCCTCTTTCTGTACGGCCATAGTATGGTTCTTCATCCACTTGTCGTCCACCTACTCTAGCTGCTAAACCTGAGTCAGTATTGAAGAAGGCAATCAAAACCCTCTTCTCTATATGCTCCAATACTACTGACAGCACCCATCGCATCAAAGTCTTTTCTTTGCTCTCAGGGCATCGATGTCTCTCCTGATCGTGAGCCTCTAGTCTACATCACCCTTTTGGAGAGGACGACGATGCCCCCATAGCCATGTAGGGTGCTTCAGTGCAGTCCTTCGTGGAAACGTCCAATATCAACCGTGTCAGCCATCACTCCAGTTCGCCCCTTGGGATGACATATTCTGAGGACAAGTACGAAGATGATTGTGATGATGCCAACATCGATGAGGGAGACGAGGCATCCAGCTAATTCTATCCACAACTGACTCTCTATTTTGTGCATTGATGACAAAGGAGGAGGAGTAGTATGGGCTACTCCTGTGCAATTTTTTTAACTCTTTAGCTCCTTCAGTTTTTTTTGATCTTTCAGAGTTTGTATTTATGTGTGCCATATTGACTCGTAGTTTATCCTTTCTTTTATCATTAAATTTTATTGCATTATGATTAAGATGCTTTGAATGGTGATTGTTTAATTTTGGTTGTTTGTGTAATATCATGTCATATGCATCATAGTTTGCCATGTTTGTTTACACTTTTACACGATGCACCCCACAGTTGCAAGGAAAAAGGGAGCTCTCATATGTTCCTTAATATGTGTATAAACTTAAATCTCACTTGTATGTATGCACACATTTAGGGGGAGTTTTTTCCATCTTCTTTCAATCAAAACATTTTTGATTTATCTCTTGTGAGCCCTACAAGTATTGTCATCAATCACCAAAAAGGGGATATCAAAAGTGCATCTAGGTCTCCTAGTAGGTTTTGAGTGATAGATATCAAGAAATTAGGGAGCTAATATTTTGTAATCAAGAATCTCGTAGTAATTCATCAAAGAGTGTTTTGTTTGAAAGAAGATCTCCATGGAGAAAAGAAAAAGAAAAGGAGACATCAAATGAAGAAGAACTTTTCGTTTGTTTCACTTTCAGTTCTTAGGACAAATCATAGAATTAAGAAGAGCTCAAGATTAATTGGTTTAAGAAACAAGTGCTCTAAAAATGTCAAAGACTAGATGAACGAACACCTGCACCATGTACACCTTGGGGTTTTTGGTTTTTTATCCTCCACATTCTAGATGTTCGCATCTAGCCATTGTGGATATTTATGGATAAGTTTCTCTATCAAATAAAGATATCTGTTCAGAGTCTTCGGACTGAGTTCTCTGCCTAGCAAAGAGACATGTTCGGAGAATTTAGATGTTTAGACCAAACACTTCAAAACTTTTCCCCTCTCTAGGCTAACTATGGTCTGGATACTATGAACCACTGGCAAAAGTATCCAGACTGAGGTCTCTGTCCACGCCGAAAAGCTTGTTCGGAGTCTCCGAACTGTTTAGCCAGAGTCTTCGGACTAGAGTCTCTATTCAGGGCGAAAGGCCTGTCCGGAATCTTTGGACATTCCTATCAGATACTCTAGAGTTTGAATTTTCTGAGTAATGGCTAGCTACAAGAGAGGTGGGTATTTAATCCCTCCAACCCCCATATTGAGAGGGGGGCTACTAATTCATTGCAATCTCACTCCCAAAGTCTTTCTAGAGATTCTCCACTTCACTCTCCTAAATCTTCAGCTAAACTCACACTTTGAGAGTGCTTTTTGGTTGATTTGGGAGAAGACAAACTTTATGATTTGTGTGAGCACTTGTGGATCAATGCCGGTGAAAAAACTCAAGCTTGTTACTCTTGGAGATCAATTTCGTAAACAACTAGGTGTTACCCACAAGGATTCAACTTGTGAATCATCCCAAAAAGTTAGTGAAGGTTTCCCTCACCTCTGCAAGGAAATAGGTATTCTAGTGATTTCCTAAGCTCTTTGTTAGAGATTGATTTGGTACAGTAAGTGGGAGCACGTGTCCTAACGGAGACCTTGGTGGTCACCTTGGACTAAGTGCCACGCTTTGTGAGAGCTTAAAGACCAAACTGATTTCTAAGGTTGAAAGGGATGCAGCTCCTTAGAGTAGTACCTCAATGGAGACGTAGCATCGATTGGTCTAAACTTCGATAAAAATCATTTTTGTGTCCTAACTTATTTCTACCTTTTATATTACAGCGGTTTTGCTACCTTGCTCACTTCCCAACCTATTGTGTTCACCTCCTTTAAGTGTCCCCTAGACATCTTGAAGGACATCTAAAATCTCTAGACCATACTACCGGAGACTTCGAGGTAGCTTCTCTGTCCGATAGAAAAATTGGTTCGGATACTCTAGACTATAGGATCGGACACTCCGGAGGGAAGTCTAATTTTCGATGTCAGTGCATTTTTTATTTAGAAGTTTGCACATTCACCCTTTCTCTGTGCGACCCAAGGTCCTTTTATGAAGGTAGACACGAAGAAGATGTTTGTAGAGTTGCCTCCGTCTACCCATATGCGGTGCACGTTAGCCTTTGCGACATGAGCTTCGATTGCCATGGTGTCATTGTGGGGGTAAAGATGGCCACAACTATCTTCTAGCATGAACAAGATAGATACCCTAGTCCATGCCAAAGCCTACGAGGTGGCTGGCTATGCCCATGTGGTGAACACCCCAATTGTACTTACGGCATTGGCATTTCAAGTCATGGGTCATGGAGCTTCTATTGGTGATGGTGAGGATGACTTATCTCAGCTATTCATCTTTTATGTGTTGTACGAGGGTTGCGTGTGGCTTGGCATAGACAGGGGCAGTGACGGGGGTAGTAGCATGTGGTACGCGTGGGCAGGTGGCGGGGCATCATATGGTTGAGGCGATGGGGCCATGTAATACCCCTACAGTTGGTGAGCATGGTATTGAGGAATGTGCTTGACCACCTAAGGGAATTCACTAGTAATTTCTAAATAAATTTATACATTTAATCCTCATCTAGGAATTGGTCGAGGTATACAAACTAAAATAGTAAATAGTAACAAAAGAGGCATTTAGTCCTCACCACGAGAAAAACTGCAGTGAAAAGGAAAAACTAGCATAGGTTCTACTCCACAACCAAGCAACTCAATTGGGGTATAAACCAATAGTCTTCTCCTTTGAAAACCTTCTTCAATTAAGATTGATGATAATTGCAAGGTGAGTATATGGAATACTTGGCAAGCCACACATCAAATATGCAAATACACGAAAAATGACAAAGGATGGCATAATAGGGTTTATTAGCAAAATCAGCATTTAACAAATATTCAGGAGTAGTAAAGTAATTAATTAATATTAAATTAACACTAAGTAGCACACCGGTGCTACATAGGCCTAAGCCAACTCTGAACAACCACCCTAGGTGCACAAATCCAATATCTCCATATAAGGAGATAACTAGTCATCATCAATTAATAAATTATTATCATTTTTGAGTAGTGTGGGACTAATCATGAAAAATATTGCTAGGCTTGTATATAACCACGGACATAGCTATTTGAATAGATTTACTCTGACCAGATGCATACATTTTTACTCACAATACACCATTCCTCACATGCTACCATGCCCTAAAATACCACTGTAATACTGCCAAGAGAAAAATCGTGATAGGATCCTTCGCATAACACACCCAACATAATGATCACCAGCCAAGTCCCTAGTAGAGGTGGCTTAATATCTAGGCTAGAGAAACTCTTGGCTCTCATATAAACTTAATACTGCTATATTGGACTTATGCTTGTCATTGTGGATTTATTAACAACAAAAAAACACACCATGGCGCCTTTTGCTGGGACATGCTACACTATAAGTCCAGTAGTTGCCCATACCGGCTTGTGGTTAGTATGGTAAATACTTCATAATAGTAGCTTGGGAACCGGTTCTTAATTGTCATGACCACAAGTATCACAACTTTGTACTCACAATACACCATTAGTCAAGTTTAAGTTGACAATTTATTTGTTAACCAAACAAAATCAATTGTCGTGAGATACCATTAATTAATCATAGTAATAAGTGAAACATTAGTGTTTTCATTACTAATTCTAGAGTTTCTAAGTATGGCTAAGCAATTACACTAAATATCTAGCTAAACCATTATATAAAGTTTAGCAGCAAGCACCAAAAGGTGGCATCCAAGCAAAATGAGGCGGCAACCGAGCTTCCTTGAGATCCTATGATGCCAATGGAGGAGACGGCATGGTCTAGCGTTGGCGATAATGGTGGCAAGCAACAGCCAAAGCTAGCTGCAGTGGCGAAGAGAGAAGGAAGCTCATGGGGTGGCGGATAGAGAATGGGAAAAACTCAAGAAATGGGTGAAAATGGGAGAGGAGACCAAGTGGATGCTACATATAGGCAAAGGAGAAGGAATCCGATGTGGATATGGATAGGATTCACTATGGAAAAACTAGGGTTTATCCCTAATTTTGTGGTATAGTAACAAGATGATTTGTTGGGATTTTGTATGGGATTTCTTCCTTTTATTTAGGGGAAAGATAGAGTAGATTGGGGGGATCAAAACCTCTCAACCAATTTTGGGAGAGAGCAACGAAGGCAACCAGATTTCACATAGGGAGACGACGGCATCAAGCTATAGCTAGACACTAGCTGAAGGTAGGAGATGACAAGGTGGACCCATCTTGTTAGCAAGAGGGTGGCACGGGAGACACCGGCTAGGCTAGCTTGCATGATGGGCTAGTAGGTTGACTCGAAGGGGCTATCTAGCCAGTGCGCATGGGAAACAGGCGAGGTTTGGCCGTGGCCTGGCGATAGAGACAGGAAAGCAAGCTGAAGTGGAATGGCCCATGGGAGAGAGATGTTGAGCCGGGAAGGAAACAACCATGAAGGAATAAAAAGAAGAGGAAAGGGAAAAGAGGGGCAAGTGGGCTAGAAGAAAATGGGTTGTGGGAACAGAACATAAAAGTGCCAAAGCCTGAAGAGAGAGAGAGAGGAAGAAATGGGCTGAAAATGGCCCAAGGCTTGGGAAGGGATTTTAATTAGATTTTTTATTTAAATAATTGCTGAAATTATTTTTTATTCATTAAAAATATTTCCCATGCTCAAATAATTTCATGAAAAAAAATCTAGAACATACTAGAGCACTCAAAGTATTTTATAAAATTTTAACTAGGCCAATTTGATGTTCAAACATTTCATAGATTTTTATTCAATCACTTCCTTTAATTATTAAATAATTCCTAGAAATTATTTTTTCACAACAATTTATAATTAAGCGATTTTTAGGGTGTGACAATGGCACCACTAGTCAAACGCCTGGTAGTATGTGTAGTGTTCTACCGGTTGATCCTCACCGCTGGCGCCTTGGCCATGGGCTTTGTAGTCTTCCTTTTTTGCCACAAGGGTGCAGCAATTATCAGAGACATGGGTAGAGTTTTGGCCGTCCAAGGCACACCAGTAGGAGCCTTCACCAGGCCCCATGCCTTTCCTCTACCACGGCCACCTGCTTACCACCTCGGTGCCCTCAGCCATGTCCTCATCCACAAGAGGGTTTGGTGTCTATGGCGTTCACTTCTCACCTCCTAGTATTTTGCCAATTCCTACAATTGCCACGTTCGCACTACCACTCGCCCTCCATTGTGTCCATGAGGGGCGTCCCTTGACATGCCACGTCAAAACTTGTTAACATCATGGGCTACGTCTTGACCACGTCAGATGCTAGGGCCGACAGTGTAGGAGTGTTCACATTCGGACCAGCCCGGGCGATAATGGAGGCAAACCCCTTGCGACCCTACTCCTATCAGTCTCCTCCTTAGAGCACGTGTATTCATCAAACTTGTTCACGAGCTTTTCCACTGTTAACATCAGTTGTCGGTGCAGCCAATTGAAAAGCTTGCCTCCCTTTATCAAGCCTTGCTTCATAGTGTCAATGATGGTGGTGTTAGACATGCCTCTTATTTGACACTTGGCGGCGGTGAAGCATCGAAAATAGTCTCGTCCGCCCACTTCTTGACAACAAATAGGCTGTCAGAGTTCATGGGTTTGACAAAGCTGCCCTAAAAGTTGTTGCAGAAGGTGTCTCGAAGTAGGGTCCAACTGTGAACGAAACTGGATGGCAGTGCCGAAAACCAATGTTGGGCAACATCATCGAGAGCCAACGGGAAGTACTTGGCCATGGTGGTCTTGCACTCATTGCTAGCTTCGATGGCCATAGCATAACTCCTGGTGAATTCCTCGCTCCGTCTTGACATGATACTTTGTGAGCTTCGGAGGGAGGAAGCCCTAAGGGTATGAGTCCAGCTAGAGCTTTGTGGCCAGCGGGGACTTCGAGTCGAGCATGGGCTAGGGGCAAGCATGGTGCATGGTCACATCGACTATGGGTAGCCCTGAAGACTCGCTCACTAACGTGCATGGGTCCACCTGTATCATGCACGTGGCCATATCCATGGTCAAGGGCCGTGCATCGGCGGCGCTTGTGGTCGCGCCTTAAACCGCTACAATGACAATTTAGATTTCATCAATTTGGGCATGTACGGTAGTTGCCGATGACTTTGCCTCATTCTTGAGTGAGGCCACTACCCTACAAAACTCTTCCAGCAGAGCCTTGAGGGTCGCAGCAAGGCTGTCTATGGGTGGTGGTGGGATCGGTGCCCCGTCTTACTCGTGAGGAAGGTTGCGCTCCTATGCCGCAACATCAGCGCTACCTCCTGTAGTGCTATCATCAGTGTGCGTCTGCACAATGGCCGCCATGACTTGTGGAGTGGCAGGTTCTCCTTGTTGGGTAGGGTGACGCACGGCCTTTTGTGAGCGGCTCGCCGCACCCCTGATGATGATAGCCTTCATTTTTGAGGCCATTCCCCTTACACTGAATGCCGTGGAGGTTGACTCGAGAGACTTTTCTTGAGGACTATGTCCAATCCCCATAGTCGGCCCTAATGTTGTACAAAATCTAACATCTATCTTAAGAGAGATTGATTGGCAAAATATGTGTATTTTGTTTGGGTTGTTTTTCTTTAGAAAGTATATTATATGCTTTATAGTCCAATAGTATACATAGAAAATTACATAGCTATCCCAAGAGCTTTTCCAAGATAAATGAGTGACCAACAAGTGGCCCTCATCGTTGGGGATAACGGTAAAATCCTAGGAGACTAGTAAGGACTATTCTTTAAGACCTGGGCCAGGTGAATTCCATGGATGATGGGACTGATAGCACATCGACATGATCCTAGGATCCACGGCCTTGATGGTCGGTCCTTCGTCAAGCCTATCCAAAGCAAGTCAATCAGGTAGGTAGGAGACTTGAATGCCTCCATCTTGTTACCAAAAATGTAGTTTTGATCATCCCCGTAGCCTTCGAAGCCTTGCCTTTAGATTGGCCACATGGAGGCATCCAGACTTTAGCATGATAGGATCCGGGTGCCCTCCAGAGGGTTCCCTAGAGCCTTCCCAAAGCATATCCTCAGGGGTGACCTAGCCCCATCTAAAGACCTCAGGGGTGACCTAGCCCCATCTAAAGAGGGGCCGTAACCACTAGCCCAACATCACCTCTCATTGCGAGGGACACGACGCTTCCAAATCCTGTGCTGGGGATGCAGAGGTCACTAGTGCCATTGGATCCAATGGTAGGGTGGTGCGGGAGTGAAGCGACAATGATCTCGGCAATTGGAATGTAATGGTGAGGAATAGAGAGGGCTGGAGAGGGCGATGATGGCATCAAGAGGGTGCAATGGCAGTGGATCCAGTGGTGGCAAGATCTCTCCCTTCCCTGGCTGATTTATCAAGCAAGAACTAAGAAATTCCCTGTTCATCCGATCAAGGTAGGAAATGGACATGGGCAAATGTTTGATTACAGCAAAGTGGTAAATTACACGAAAGAATTACAAGGAATTGAGCCAAAGATCTAAAACATCTCTGCTAGAGGAATTTAAGTGATGTAAGATAAAACTTAAAACTAAATCATTTCAAGCGAAAAAAGAAAAGATAGAGCTGTAGAACTTCAATCTAGTTTTGAGACAAATGAAAGGTAATCTGAGGAAACTTAAAATAAATCGTTCTAAGTAAAAAAATTATAGAGAAAAATGGTGCACAAATAGAGCTTCTAGTGGCCTTCAATCGTTTCGGGAGAGCTATGAAAAATATTGCCTTCCCTTCCCCTTAGCACAAGCAAAATGTGTTGCTCGTGCAGGGGACTCGGCAAACTCAACTAATAATTGAGGTATGCGTATCATTGCTGATAAAAGCAGTGAATTGACTGTGATGTAGACAATCCGAATAATCCGCCCAACAAGGCTGGACTTTCTGATGGTAGCATCACCATCGGTTGATGGTTGATTCCCTTTGGTTTACATGGGACCATAGTGAACAGATAGTGATGCTCTACTAACTGCTGGATAAACCAAACCGACAGTGAATGCATGTGTTACTGAAATATAGTCTTTTTTAATTATCTTTCGTATCTAGGGTTAGTTTATGATGTAATATGTCATATAAAGAAATATTCTGAGATGCTTATAGTTATGGTGAGGTGTTTATTGAGATATGATGTGTGTTGTTAAAGGTGGTGTGTATAAGCGTGTTTGTACTGCTTTTGAAATAATCATGCGTTCCATGTGGGGCTCATATATTCGTGCCTATCTTTGCCGCGTCACCCAGAAAAGATCGAGTCCAACCTGCAAGTGTCACTGCAAGCAGAGGAATCTTATCGTACAAATGATCGTCGGCGCCGCGGTTAAAATGCTCCTTATCCTTGATAAAGCCAATTCACATATTATCACTCAAGATAAGACGTGATTCGAATCACAGCTCTCAACACCAACCAATTCAAGGCCCACTAATTTAATTTGCTGGATATGTTTAGATCAATATTTAGAACCATATCATTGATCACCAGCAGCTAAGCAATATCTCGAATGAATGTCCTAGCTAATGCCAACCAGCTCCATCCACCACAAAAAAAATACCTTGAGGAAACGCTTTATTTGCAGCAGAGATACCGGATACGTTCTCAATCGACTTTATGACGACCAACAAATTAACTATAGATATTGATTTTACCTCTATAGCTATTTGCAGCCAACAACCCGGACCATGGAGGAGAAATCATCCCTGATTCGACTCCTCACATATGCTTGCGTTGAAATGCTCAAGCTTTGTTTTTTTTTTCCCAAATAAAAACTTTTGAAATTCGAGTCGTGTTTTATCTATCCAATCTTTCAAGTTTGGGTAAACAAAATAACTTCTCAGATTAGACATTGCCAATTTGAGTCTGAAATTAATGTCCAACTGAGATGTTAGATGGACCTGAATATTTTGGATTGTTGCATGGGTAGTGGCAGCATTGTTTGATTGGACCTGATGGGCGGTATTTGTGTTGGTTGCCGAGCACATAGGGAGGATTGGACTTTGGAGGATGATAAAGCAACACGTGTCGTCTGTTGTGAAAGGAACAGACAACAGCATGCATTTCATGATGTCGGTGATCGTGGTTGATCGTTAGCGAAGCCAACGGCGCAGTCAAGTCCGGTGGCGAAGAGCTTTTTTCTTACTGCCAATAATTACACTATAGGATGATTAATTATTTCATAGAATTTTTACAGTTCATAGTGAAGCATATGCAGAGGTCAAATCGTTGTGACCGCTCAACCAACCTGAGAGTTGGCATCACCTCTAAGATTGATCGTAATGTAGAATCTTCCACAGGTCATATATGATGACGAATATTAAACCTCTCTTTTACGCATGAAGTTTATGAAGATATATAACAATGAATAATGTGAAATGTATTATATTGTTATGAGAGTAATAAGAGAAAATAAATGATATTATCAACCATTTGATCATGTGGATACAGTATATATTTATTGATATAGTGATATAAATACGATTTTATATCAAGTCTAATTTTAATTTTAAAACTACTGTTTATATAATACAATTATATCTATATCAACATAAGCTAATAATTATGTATTAGGTCTAATTTGACTTTAAAGAAATCTGTTGCTGTATAGAAAATCAATTAATCAGAATCTAAGAGTTTACTTTATATCCAATTCATTTAGAATTTACTCCATCACGCATAAAATTGTGCATGAAAATAGTATAGTTTTGGGTAAAACCGTATCAAAAACTTCCTAGATATCTTATCGAATTCACGCTGTTTCTTTTTTTTCAAATTAATCACATCCTTCCACAAACTCAAACACTACATGCCATTAAATTTGTCTATTTTCCCGGCCACTTTTCTGACCTCACCTCACACCATCTGTCCTTAGCACATGAAAGTTTGTGGCTCCACAACAATTTGTTTGCATAACACGTTACACACGATCTCCGTACAAAACAAGTAGAAAGAGACATGGTAGGCACGAGTCGCTCTCTATATAGTACATTCACTCAGTACCAAACTGTATAACCATGTTAGTGTGAGGAGAATCTAAGCATTAGGTGTACTTCACACCAAAATGTCTAATCATATTTGTTATTGCACTGTCGCGCCTGAAAAATACCTGCATTTCTCATCCTAGGAAAGCCAACCTTAAACCTTAGAGAAACAAATAAACAGCGAAAAACTAAATGCGACAGCCACAGGCAGGCACTCGACGGCAGAGCAAAATAGAAATCAAAGTCTTCACCTCCACTGATCCATCCTCTCGAGTATTATGAGCAATGGTGCCAAACATATTCATTTTTCTCAAAGGAAAAGCTGTAATATTTTTACTTTTTAAAGCATATTTTAAACAAGGTCCTATTTATAAGCAAAATTATCACAGTTATGACCCGTCGCAAACCAGCCTTAAACCCAAGTTAATCACTGTTTCCAACCTATTATTTTATTAGAGAAAGTACACTAAGATGTATTGTTAGGCTTATCCATAACTGATAGCGTAACTATTCAAATGATACTTTAACACACTTTACCACGCATAAGCGATAAGAAGTGTATAATTTTATCTACAAGACACAAACTCATCACACATTGCCATATATCTTATACCACCACCGTATCTAAATAAGAGTCGTGATAAGATTTTTCATATAGCTCAACCTAAAATAAAATAGAAGAACCCACTGAGATTTTGCTGCCGTCGATCCCTGACAAGGTAAAGATTTTCAAAATCTTCAGGATGAGAAAAACACCCCCTTCCAGGCCTTCCCTACCCTAGACTTATCATCCTGATATTTGTTTTGAGATGATCTATAATTCTAGTCAGACCTTAACCATAAGACTTATGGTTGCACTATTATGTATCGCAACAGATGCCCCAATACCAGTCCTTAATGATTGAGATATTTCTAACAAAACCATACACCTCTGTGAAAAAAAAAGGTTTTGAACGAGATCACATGTACCAGCAATGCAACCATCATTCCCGCAAGTTTTAGTTGTTAACCATGTTCTAATTTATAAAATGTGTTCTATGTTCAATCTAAGCGTAGATAAGCCAACAGTTAGTAAGTCCTATCATATAGGGTGTCATACTAATTATTTTATAATTTTACTATGGTTAACAAGAGCATAAATAGCAAATGAGTAGCATAGCTACATAATTTTACTATGGTCGACTGCTAGAGATAAGAGGAATTTAGATTAGGGAGAAGAAGAGAGCTAGATTAATCTATTCATTGACGATACAATCATCTTACGTATACGAGGCAATGATAGGTTCCTTTGACTGGTACTAGGGTGCCATTAAGCATTAAGCTGAGGTACTGGGCTACCCTTGGACCTTATCCTCCCGGCCCAATGCACATGACAAACATTTGTAGAATGCAGAACCAGGAATGCAACCTGGAAATTCTAGTAGGCCGCCAATGAAAGCATCATATTGTTTCCACATCTTTCCATCTGAGGTCGATGAGTCGTAGCTGATTGACTTCTTGGCTGTAACACTGAATATCATCTGCAAATATATGTCGAACTCTGGAAGTTAATTGTCCCTAGCAGAATCTTGAACGCATAATTACAAAAGGGGTGAATCTGTATTAGCAAATTTGTATTTTATGATTAAGCGATCAAGACATACGCTTGAGACTGCTTCCTTAAAGTCAATGCTTGGTCGATCAAGCCACGAGAGCAGACTGGCCTGAGCCGTTTTCTTCACCATCTGTAGCATGGCTAGCTTGGGGTTTTCAGGGCCGAAGAGACGGAGGACCAAGTTCCTCATGTGCTTATGCGACGAAGTGTCGTGACGATACTATCAGCTCCAATGATCCTCATAAAAGAATCCGGGTACCAAATCTGGAAAAGCATCTCCTCTTGTTGGAAGACGAAGTTGTTCAGCTCTGGATCAAGAGAGACGATCAGGTCTTCTCCAACCATGTTTGTTGTGAAAACTGGACCATACCTGATAGATGCATAACTAAGTGTTAATGCTTTTCTGAAAGGAACGGCCTACTTATTCGATCAAATTATATGTTATCACTTCGGCCCAACCTAGCTCTAGCTGATGATCACGTTGATTTCTAACTTTGCTTTCTTCTAATTAATTTATTAGTATAATGGTCTTTTGACCGGAGGTATATGGATGCAAACATAAAAGATGGTAAAAGAAAAAAAGAAAAACAATTTACGATGGTATGTTGTAGAACTTGAGTTGGTCGATGACAATTTATACAACCAATCGGTTGTTAATAAGTAAAACGTAGAATAATTTATGACATGGTTTATAATTCATGATACGATGGTAACAATTTACAGAATCAGTCTGGCCTGTTGATACTATTATTACTCCTCAATCTCCTGTCGTTTTTGGTCAAAACAATTATAACTCCTCAATTAACAAAAAAAATCTAGTTATTGATTTGATGGATGGTATTATGAGGACCGTTTAACATGTGTTAGAAAGTCCGTGTTAAATTAATCATATAATTAGAAATAGTATAGATACTAATTTAATAATTTTAAAATTCATAATTAATAAATATGATATTGTACATATCTTGATTTCCCAATTTTGTGTTTTATTAATTTAATTATAAAATTCGAAATTATAGTTTATAAGTTGTAATTGATATAGACTCTTCTTGACAACTCTAACAAATTTCAAACTAACCAACAAGTTCCACTTAATACTATTAAAATTGTAATATTTATCGTATAAGTAATAATAGCACGGTGTAATGCATAGTTGGTGAAGAAGTATATGTATGCTAGCTATCTTGGGTGAAGAAACATATATCAAACAGAATTATTAAAATGAAAACGCCCTGATGGTTTTTTTATAGAATCATTAGAGATATATAGAAAAGGAGACGGTCAAGTATGAAAGCTATTATATCATATTCAATGTACATGTTATTGTTATTATATTGATTTTATCAATATGTTAAATATATTTCTTTCATTTTTAAATATAATGGTTTACAGTAAAAAAAGAGTTCATCTGAGTTTTAACTTTTTAAATATAAATTTTGAAATTCGAAATTAAATTAATAACATGCTAAACAAGAGTCCAATACATATACAAAATTCATATTTATTAATTGCAAATACTTAATTATTAAATTTAGGTTTCTTTCCAATCACATGATTTATTTAACATAGACTCTTCGTATAATCTAAGAACACGATAATATGGCAGACATAATTAACAAATTGTTTTATCTTTCTATTACATGGAGAGCACTTGGAAGTTTCTGCTCACGTGTATATATGCGTGCGAGGGTGAGGATAGCGCGATGTTGCCCTGTACACGCGCTTATAATTAATAATTACCTTTGGAGACGTCGTTTGAAGAATGCTGGCAGATCATTGGACGTGCTCCGGGCAAAGAACTGGAGCGTCTCACCAATGAGCGGCAGTCCCCTCGACCCTGGAGGTAGCTTTGCGTCTCCGGCCGGCGATCGCTGCTCCGCCATTTGAGGTGCAAATGGAGTAAACATGCGGCTATTGCGGAAGCCACTGACAGTAGTATAGCAAAGTCGTTATTAGGAGCACTCATTCTGCTAGCTAGCTGGATACCGCTGATCACTAGCTCTTGTGCTGATCCAGTTAGCTGCGTTTTGAATAAGATTATAGTTAAACTATTAATATTTTTAAATAATTATATTAAATACACTAGAACGTTTTAAAAAGTATTTTAACAAAAATAAATATTTAATTATTATATATATAATAATAGGAAATTAGAGTCAAAAATATATTTTAAAAATTATGTCATTGTTTAAAATCATATGTGTTAATGTAATTGGCGCTGAATGATCCCAATAGATCCTGACCACTAGAAGATCGCATGAAGGTTACGCATACATAAAAAGGTTATAAGCGTGACTAATAATAATTAGAAGACATAGCTCCAAATATAGATGATTTCTTATTAAATATATATTATACACTTCGATATTTAACACCTCTCAATCTGGATGGAGGTAGACTAGGTTTAAATTGCGCCATAAATTACAGTAGGAGTAATCAGGAGCGGTTTAATCATGATGTCAACCACCTGGTCCTTAGATGAGATGAAGCGAACGACGAGTTGGCGAGAGGCAACATGTTCACGAACAAAATAATAATCAACCTCGACAAACTTCGTGCGACGATGAAATATGAGATTGGCAGAGAAATAAGTGGCACCAATGTTGTCACACTATAGGGACAGTGGGCGAATCTGAGAGATCTTAAGTTTCCTTAGCAACACATGTATCCATATTACTTCAGCGATAGTATTGGCGACGGCCTTATATTCAGCCTCTGTGCTCAAGCGAGAAACAGTTGGTTATTTGCGAGAGCTCTAAGAAACAAGATTGCCACCAAAAAAATGGCATAGCCATCTGTACTACGCCGATCATCTAGGTTCCCGGCCTAATCAGCATCAGAGAACGTACTTAGCAATGAAGACCCAGATTTAGTGATGTATAACCCTATATCAGACGTGGAATAAAGATAACATAGTATGTGTTTTACTGCCGCCCAATGAGCCATCGTTGGTGCTGATAGAAATTGGCATACCCAGTTGACAAAGAAGGAGATATCGAGATGAGTGAAAGACAAATATTGGAGAGCCCCAACAACACTGCGATATCGTGTAATATCTTCAGCTAAGAGAGGGTCGCCACTATTTAAGAGTAACTTGTTATTAGAAAGCATAGGTGTCAGAACACTATTAGAGGAGGCCATATTTGTGCACTGTAATAGGTCTTGGATGTATTTGTATTGTGTCAAGATGAGGCCAGTAGAAGTATGATGTACTTCAATACTAAGAAAATATCCAAGAGTGCCAAGATATTTCACGACAAACTCAGCTTAAAGTTGAATGAGTAGACGATCCATATCTAATAATGAAGAGCTCATAATAATAATATCATTCATATAGATGAGAACATATATCTGAATGCCACCTCTGTTGAACATGAAAAGAGAAACATCAGCCTTAGAAGCCTGAAACCTCAGTTGTAATAATTTGTTACTAAGACAAGAAAACCAAGCATGTGGGGCTTGTTTGAGGTCATATAATAACTTGTTCAACTTGCAAAGATAAGTAGGATGAGCCAAGTCAACAAAACCAGATGGTTGTTTAATATAAACGTCCTCTTAAAGATGGCCATGTAAGAATGTATTTTGAATATCAATCTATCAAAGAAACCAACCACGAGAAACTGCAAGAGACAATAAGACTCAAATAGTGATAGGTTTCACTACCGGGTTGAATGTATCATCATAATCAACTCCATACTGCTGCTTGAAGCTCTTGGCGACCAATCGTGCTTTATATCGATCAATGGAGCCATCAACTTTGTGCTTTAGTTTGAAAATCCACTTGCAATCAATGACATTAAGGCCGGCACGTGGAGAAACCAGATGCCAAGTCTTGTTCTTGACAAGGGCTTAAAATTCATCATTCATTGCTTACCTTCAAAGGGGGTGTGCCATAGCAATAACATGCGATGTAGGCTCTGTATCTAAAGTCCGTATGATAGAATAAGTAACCGTGTCATCAGTACGAACCTTGGGCTTCTTCATGTTGTGGCTCAAGCATGTCTCGTACTTGTGGGCAGGAGGATCTGGTGCAAGAACCTCTGAATAGTGCACGACCTCAGGCCGGACGCTCGATGAGGAAGTTTGCCATGATGCTGGTGATGATAGGCTAGCAGATGACAGCCTAGCTGCAGCCTCTGTGCTTGTCGTAGGGGACATAAGAAAGGCAGGCGGAAACTTCGATGCAGGCAGGTCAGCGTCAGGCGCTGCATGCAGAGCTCCTGTCTTGGGTGAAGAAGCGGGCATAGTGAACGTCGGCATCAATCCTGATGAGGTGTTAGGCATCCTGGAATCTGCTGCATGTTGAGGGGCTACATTCACAAGGTTAGCAGGAAACATATGCATATCGTAATTGTTCAAATTAAAATTGCCACTGTTCTGATTAGGTGCAACGTTGGATGAAGGATAAGTGGAGAAAGGAAAATTTGTTTCATCAAATATAATGTCATGGGACACATACACGTGTCCGGAATCCATATCGAGACATTTGTATCCCTTGTAAAGACCACTATATCCCAAAAACATGCAGACTTTGGATCAAAAGAAAGATTTGTGCTGGTTATAGGGTCACAAATTGGGCCAACATGCATAACCAAATATACGGAGCAGAATAATTCGATGGAGTTTTAAGGAGGCATTCTAGAGGGCACAGATTATCAAGGACTCGAGTGGGCAATCTATTGATGAGATAAGTGGTTGTGATAAAGGCCTTGTCCCAAAATTTAATTGGTATGGAGGCATGAGCTAGTAGAGCAAGACCAGTTTCCTATATGATGATGCTTGCGTTCAACCGATCCATTTTATTGGTGAGTATGTGGGCAGGAAACACGACAGGCTATGTCAAGGGATCAAAAAAATTGAGTATGACGTTTTTGATACTCCCTGCCCCAATCGGATTAGACGTATTTAATTTTAGTATTAAGGAGACGTTCTACATGTGCTTGAAATTGCAAGAAAATACGTTGAGCCTTAGTACGGTCATGCATCAAATATATCCACATAAATTTACTAAATCATCGATAAAACTTATGTAGTATTTGTATCCACCAACAGACTTGGGGACAGGGCCCTATACATCTGAAAAAACAAGTTCAAGAGACGATGTAGAACGATGAATGGCATGAGTATAGGAGAGTTGATGACTCTTGCCTAATTGACATGCATGACAAACTGAGAGACTCGACTCCTTGATATACAGGGGATTATTTAAACTCAAAATAGACCGCACGACTAGGGTAGAGGGGTGGCCAAGACGAGCATGCCATTGATCTGGGGATGCCTTGATACTGACAAGTGCTTGTTTGAAGAATTCAACATCGGACGGCTTTATAGGATAGAGGCCAGATTCACACTTCTCTTCTAAAAGCACTTATTTTGTTGCTTGGTCCTTTACAAGAAAATGATAGGGGTGAAATTCAAAAAATACATCATTGTCACGTGATAGTTTATCAACTGAAAGAAGGTGTTTAGAGATATCAGGTACATGGAGAACATTATGTAAGTCAAGAGAACGTGTAGCAGTATTAAGAGAACAAGAACTAATATGTATAATTTACAAACCTACCCTGTTGCCAACTTGAACCGTTTCTCTACCATGGTATTGTTCACACAAGGCTAGGCGATCTAGATCGCTGGTTATGTGATCGGTAGCCTCCGTGTGGTACACCAGTTAGTGTCGATCTTGTAGGATGAAGTAGCAACCACCGCAGCATAGGATTATTTCTCCTGATAAGACTTATCCATACGATACCATCATTTGATAGCAGTGTGACCTATATGACCGTAGATCTGACAGGGAGGGGCATCGCGTCCACGTCTCTAGGGCAGAGAACCGCCACGGCCACGGCCTCAGGCGTGGCCAAGGGGACCACCACAGCCATGGCCTCGCTGCTGCCTACCTCGGCCAATGAAGTTGGCCGACATGGCAATGTTAAGACGAGTCTCCACCTGGTATTGCAGTTGGCTCGCCTCAAATGCTAGCAGATGTGAGTAGACGTCGTCGAGCGTGAGGGGCTCACTCTTTGTCGTCATAGATGTGACGAACGGATCGTAATCTAGGAGAATACCCGCTAGGAGATAGGCAATGATCTCATCATCACGAAGAAAAGTATCAGTCGCAGCTACCTCGAAGGCCAGACTCTTGATCTTGCAGAAGTAATCGGTAGCAGAGAGGTCGCGCTTCTTGATTGTAGCAAGGTCAACATGCACTTGGATAGCGCGTGCACGCGTGGCGGAGGAGAACATGCGCCGAAGAGTGTCCCAGGCTTCTTTAAATGTGGCAGTAGACACCATGTCCTAAAGAATGTCTTTAGTCATCGACGAGAGAAGACCACTTAGTAGTTGTTGATCTTTATCATACCACATGCAATATTCTGGGTTAGACACAAGCTTGGCACCATCAGCAGTCAATGAAGGAATCTGCTGAGGAGGCGCGATCATGGATCCATTGATGAAGCCCATAAGCTTTGCACTCCGTAGATACAGGAGAAGCTAGGTACGCCATAATGTATAGTTTATTTTGTTGAGTCGATAGTGATGGTATGATGAATTGGTATAGGGGTAAAAGTAGTAGCAAAGAAGAGACTGGAAGTGGTGGTGGAGGTGGTGAAGGAAGAGGTAGAAGATGATGTCGACATTAATTTAGAGAAAAAATATTGGCTCTAATATCATATTAATGTAATTGATGTTGAATGATCTCTATTATGATCACTTAGAAGATGGTATATATTGAAGGTTAAGCATATATGTAAGGTTACAAACGTGATCAATAATAATTAAGAGATATAAATAACAATATGAATTTTTAAATCATAGTAATAGATGTGATCACAAATTTATAAGCCTGCACAGGGGATGATCGATGCATGGACGCAAGCTAGTACGCAACGCCGGTCAATGCATGTGTGTGAGCCCGTGGTTGTTGGAACAGTTACGCTAAATCCAAACAACAGTCGTCGTAAACTTACAAACTACTGCCAGCTGGCTTTTCTATGCTGCTTTACCTAGCAGTAAACTTACATGCTACTGTGTAAGTGACATTCACACATAATAGTCAGCAATGGTGAATTATATCTTGAAGCAACTCGCCCACTAGATTTATGATTTCTGAATCTCGAACTGAGGAAGCACACCATTAGCGGAATTGTCGAAGGCGTTGGATCGACCGGCCAACGTGGGGAACTTGTTCGCATGGTCTTAATATTTAATTTAATCGTTTAAACTCTTAAATTAATATTTAAAATTCATATATTTTAGAATCTAAAATCTTCGTGACTTTAAACGGGCCGAAGTTACAGAGGCAGGGGACTGCACCTATGCATCCGATCGGGCCTGGAGGCCTCAGAGAAAATAATCCCATGCGCAAATGAGACATCTAGAGTTCGAGACAGCGCCTTATCCTCTAAGCACACACACCATCCAGCTTCCTCCTCCACACTCCGTCGCGCGCGCAACCTGACGCAGGCGTGCTCCATGGCTGCTGCTGCTTCGCTGCTCCACCTCGCTGCCACTCTCTCTTCCCCTCGCGTCAACCTCAACGGCCCTGTCGGCCGGCGCCCACAGAAGCGGCGGCTGCGCGTGGCGGCGGCGCCGCGGGCGTACAAGGTGACGATCGAGCACGGCGGCGAGTCGCGGGTGGTGGAGGTGGAGGACGACGAGACCATCCTGTCCCGCGCGCTCGACGAGGGCATCGACGTGCCGCACGACTGCAAGCTCGGTGTGTGCATGACGTGCCCGGCGCGCCTCGTCGCCGGCGAGGTGGACCAGAGCGACGGCATGCTCAGCGACGACGTCGTGGCGCAGGGGTACGCGCTGCTCTGCGCCTCCTACCCGCGCTCCGACTGCACCATCCGCGTCATCCCCGAGGACGAGCTGCTCCAGGTCCAGCTCGCCACCGCCGACGACTGAGACATCGGCGTCCGGCCGCGCCGCCGCCGTTCGCGTGTATCATCTGCGGCTATAGCTCGTACAACTTTTTCCCCCAAATGGTTATTTCGCGAGATATTGTGATAAATACTTATTTGACTAGCTGTAGTTGTTTCGATTGTGTGATAATGTAGTACTGCCACGTTTGTTTTCACTAGCAATATGTAGCATGCGTAGGAGTATTAATGTATTATTTCTATCCTTTTCCTATTCTGAGAGATGAATTAACAAGAAAGTAACAAAAACTGAGAAATTGAGTAGACAATTAAGAACCAAAGTATTTAACTTGGAGGTATTAATTAGTGCGATCCAGTAACATATTGAGCCATATTACAGCATAGAGCAATACATTCAGTAAGCTCCGAATTTATTCATGGGGATGAAGCATGATGCATGAACTTGGTCCTAATACTATGCAATTTCCATCTTTTAAGTCTCCATGTTTTGCTTTGCTAGCTCATGGCCAATGCCTGCAAACAAAGAGCTGAACGGTATAACGAAACGTGATGTGCTATAGAAGCTCTCAGCTGGATTTCTAGTATCAGATATGTTACTACTACCAGAACATGAAACTGTGTTGCATAGTATTAATATTACTTGCACGATTGTTGTAGGGCGGGCAAACATATCATGCTCCGCTTACTTATCGCCTGTGCCTGAGCTTGTAACTTCTAAGCCATTGCCTGTAACAGGACAAAACTGTGTAAGCAATCGTAGAGTTCTGTGAGCCATAGGAAAACATTAAATAAAGATGTGATCCATTTGTTATTCAAGATTTGTTTCAAAGCCCAAAACTCAAAATTGCTATCTATGAATCACAATCAGGAAGGTGACTACTTGCAATCGATAAACTTCTGAATGCAGTCATGCAGACAGGACTAAGTGAAAATACACACGACAAGAGCCTCCTTTGGGTAAGACGTGCTTAACAGACCACTAGACCAGTCGCACTTTTGCAAGTTGAAGGAAGAAGAGTTAGCATTTGAAAGATTGGTAGCTAGTTGTACTGGCAATCAAAACGTCACCGGACAGAGCAAGCACTTCTATCTTTAGAACTGCTTGCTAAATTCACATGATAGAGAAAATGGCTTCAGGAAACTTTCTAGAAAAGTAGTCATAGCTGTCAAATACTTATAGCAAATCACAGATTTTCATGGAATTCATGCAAGAAATACATAATTTGATAGTATTTCTTTGAAACCAGTGAAAAGAGTCTAACACTAGTTACAAGGCAGTCCCACTAGAAACGTGCTAGAAAATGTGCATTTCTATCAAAAACTTATCCTAAATTAGTAGACAGTTTACTATCTATTGTTGGTTTTTAAGTAAGCTTTGGTATATGGCTGGAACTAATACCAGTGGATTTTCAGAACATATTACAAAAAAGTGTGTACTACTTTACTGACTAATGGCAATATATATCTTATAGAACTGTTCTTGGACTACTATAAGCTGCTTAAAAATAGAAACAGAAAAGCACTTAAGGCATATCTACTACATCATGATGAATTTGATTGTCATCAAGCAAGCAAAGGATATCGTCTTTTGAAAAACAATGAATAGATTGTAGGCATATGCTGCAGAATCCAAATGCATAATCTAACAAATTCTAAAAATCACAGCATAATAAGATAGCATAGCAAACATCACTGAAGTGTTCCATTAGGAGCAGGCCATAACAGCATAAAAGATTCCAATAAATTTTCTGTATTTTGTCTGATGAACATCATGAAGATGTGGGCTGTAATGGACTAAGACTAACAAGCCCTACACATTCCTCTATCAGAACTATGCAGCTATGTTAAGCAAAAATAAAATATCAATATATATTACGCTTCTACCCCAGAAAAACCATATTGCCCTTTCGTAGCTTCTACTGCTGTAATGCGGAGAAAAACTTCTATCAAGTTTTATTTTCTCAGACTTACTTTAATTTTGATCACCTAGAAAACACTACTGAACTTACACTAGCAACCTATGAAACATGAAAGAACTAAACTGCCCCTTTTCGCGTCAAACTGAAGATGTATAAATAATTAACCTTAAATTGCATACAGTGTTGGAGTTCAGATGTTTTTCCTGCTGCTTATTGATGCATGAAAATCACAAATGATATTTGAGTTTGTTCAGTTTTTATCTCTTTGATTTCGCTCGTTGCTCTGGAAGCAATTCTTCAGTTTTGTTCAGAACGATGTATCTGAACTTTTACATTATCCTCTGACTTCAGTTTTTGGTTTTGATCGTCTTGTTTGAGCTGTACGTGGAAGATATCCTTGCAAATATTCAGGCTAACGAATTAATCAGTTCATTGTTTGTTTTCCGGCTTGGAGAAAAGATTTTCTTGTTGAGATGCAAGGCTATATAAGCCACGTACTGCTGCTGCTGTTTTTGCACTGAAGTTTCACCTCCAATTGCATCCGATAGTTTTGCATAGAGTTATGTCCAGCCCAAGCCTGCTGGTTCGTCCTCGGGCGAGTGCACGGCTGAGGATACAAGATTATTGTATCTTAGAGGAGAGCCGCGTCTGTCTCGTGCACCTCGACGAGGGTGTGAATCTCCTTGAAGACAGCGCCGTCGGCATGCCTTGATAAATAGCTGTTGTTCGTCGTCTGGCAACCAGCAACGTCTTCAGAACCTCCAAGATGCTGCCTACGACGTCGCCAAGCTCCAACATCCAGAGTATTCCTTTGCTGTTTCTCTGGTGTGTGCTGGTGTTTCAGTTTGCATGTAACGTGTGTTGGCTCTGGTTTAGGGATTGTTTTCAACAACATCGTTATTGATCCTGCAATTTCTGCCAGAATTTGAACTCTGGCATTATGCCCGATTGCCCGCAAACAAACCACACTCAAATGCAATAGACACATGATTTGGGGGGGGGGGGGGGGGGGGGGCATTCAAGGACCTTCTTTGACATAGTAGGATTGCATTTCTATACCAGAGACTAAAACTTGCACTGTGATTCGACAGAAACAAGCTACAATTCTGTTCCAAAACATGTAAGGAAGCTACATAAGACTATTCCCAATTTCCAATAATCCCCCTAATTCTAATCACGGCATAAACAAAGGCAGAGTAAAAAATCGCGCGTTCTCCAAGTTGCAGACTCCCAACTAAGATACGCAACAGAGCTACACAACCTGCTTCAACAAGTAGCAGCCAGAATGTCGCCAATTTTCTTGGCAAACGCAATCAATCGCGCAGGAGCAGAATCGAGAATACCGGGAGCTCCGGGATCCAAAGAGGCTCACCGTCGGGGTCGAAGAAGAAGACCTGGCGCGTGCGCCCGTCGGGCTGCGTCTTCTCGAACACGTCCGTGCCGCGCGCCTTCAGCCCAGCGAGGAACCCGTCGTAGTCGACGACGGAGAAGGCCAGGTGGTGGCGCCTGGGCAGCTGGGCGGGCGGGGCCCCCACGGCGCCGGGGCCGACGGAGGCGGGCGCCGCGACAGGGTCCCGCTCGATGATGTGGAGCGCGACGCCGGGTGTCCCCGGGAGGAGGAGCCAGGCGACCTGGAAGCCCGAGTAGTTCGGGGAAGCGACGCGCTCGAAGCCGAGCACCTCCTCGTAGAAGGCGGCGAGGCGGCGCACGTCGTCGGTCTCCCGCGCGATGTGGTTGAGCTGCAGCGTGGCCATCGTGGGGAAGGACGGAGACAGCGGGCAGAGCGCGGTAGCAGAGCAGGCGAAGAAGAGGGGAGAGAGCAGAGGACGGCCATGTGTAGTGCGGCGCGGCGGCCAGCGCACCGCACACGTGTGGGCTTCACGTGGAGACGATAGAAATATTCGAGCGCAGCTTCAGTTTGTTTATCTACTCCCTTCGATTTTTAGGTTTGCCATTGACTTTATCTTATTTTAAAAAATTACATAATTATTATTTCTTTTGTTATGATTTTTTTATTATTAAAAAACCTTTAAACCCTTATGTTTTTATATTTGCATAAAAATTTTAAATTAAACGGATGATTAAATATCTATTAAAAAGTCGACGACTTCAAATATAAAAAAACCAGTTTTACAGTTACTGACAAATTAATCTGGTGTTGGTTGCTGAATGGTAGTTTGTTCAAAACAGAAATAAGTATACTGCTCAAAGACACAGGATTGTTCCATTCATCTTTGAACAACATTGTCATTACATAGAGGGATGAGAATGCAATCTCAATTAATAATTACAGTTCCGTCTGAGGAAAATCGCTTTCGGAGGCTTATCAGCTAACAGTGACATGCATTCATAAATATATCCATCAACAAGCATTTGATATCAGTAGGTAATGCTGCAAGATGTCCATCAGCTTCATTCATTCAGGAATCAGGGCCTTATGTCCACGGTGACCTATCTTCTGCCTCCCCATCTCCTCTTGAAATTGCGTTCATCGTCGCTTGAATCCTCATAGGTAGGGCTCCTGGAACTGTGCCTGGACCTCGCTCTGCTGTGCCTGTCACCATCGGTTGGAGAAGTGCGCATTCTCTTCTTGCTACGGTGATCCTTGGTGTAATCACTGGAGTGGTGATACTCGGCGTGATCACTGGAGAGCCTATGGTCCCTCCTGTCAGAGCCTGACCTGCTGGCTTTGTTCCTGGAATCGGTGCCATGAGAAGAGCTCAGATGCCGGTCACGCTCTGATGATCGAGACTGATTCGCAGGTTCTTTGGGCTTCGCAGCCAGCCTTGAACGTGCAGCATCTTCGGTTGCCCCGTGAAGCATGGATTGAGTTTCCCAGCTGAAGATGACGAATAAACGAATTGTTAGGTGCGGAAATGGAAAGAGGGGTTCTGCATGACTGACAGCTAAGTACAATCCAGGAAAGAAGAAATGCAACCATAAGGCTGCGTTCGGCAGCAAACTTCTTCTTGCTTTTCGCGTGCAAGTTTTTTAAATGACTAAAAATGTATTTTTAGTCATTTAAACTAATAATTAATTAATCATGTACTAATTAGGCTCGTTTTGTTCCAACCCCTCCTTGAACTCACCCTAAGAACTGAGCTTCACTAAATTGCTCTGTTGGTTATTTTCTTTCATCCATTTCCTATTACCGGAGGTGAGATAACAAGTCTGATAACATGCATACCTATGAGTATTTGCCATATTGGCCTGCATTGCTGATGGGAATTGCAGTGGCATGTTGCTGATGTAACTGACATCATACGGGCCCATCGGATAGCCACCATAAGGCATGCCCAGTGATGGGTCACCATAAGACATGCCCAGTGAGCCATGCATGTAAGGTTCAGTTAACCAAAGATACCCGCTGACATGAGGGTTGTAATATGCAGGGTCAAATGGAATGTTGTAGTTAGCATTGTTAGGATGGCCGATCTTAGTTGAGTCTGCCTTTTTGCGCTTCTTCGATTGAGCGGTCTTGGAAGCTTTCAGTTCTAAGGTTCCTGAAGTAGTGGTGACCTTTGAAGTAGATTCACTTCCATCTTCTTTTAATCTAGCATCAGCAGTTCGCACAGCCTTCTCTACTGAAATCCCTGCAGAATTGCCTTCATCTTTGACTTCAAGATCAACAACTGCTGTCAATTTATGTTCAAGGTTGCTAACATGATCTTCTATGGCAACTTGGAGACGAGCATCAGGAGTGGCTGATGATATGTGGTGGTCATTAGATTTATTTTCCAAGGCAGCTGAAGGGGTTTGGCTTGCTGAATTATGATCTAGGTTGCTGCCTGAAGAGCTCTTGTGCTTCCCTGTACCACTAGTGATGCTGCTAGCCCTTGTTGCCAGCATATTGCTGATTGTGCTCCGAAGTGTTTGATTGGGGACAAGGTCATCTGCAAGAACCTTGACTCCACAAGTGCACTTGGATTGTGTAATAATGTAATCCCGAATGCCTGAGGGAGGAAAAACATAGTTATTACCTATGCAGTTGAGGTACAGGCAGGAAATACTATCACAGAGACTACTGTTATTAAACTACACCCCATGGCAAAAATGTTTGAACATGCATTCAGTCAAAATTTCAAACTTTTGAGTATCAATAAATTATTAAATGTTTAGATTTGTCTTGAAAAGTAGTTAACAGTGCTATAACTTTATTGAGTTTTGCAAATATAGTACAACAAAAACTATTTCTAAAATTTGCCTCTTAAATACCATCTCAATGTCCAAAACAGCATACTTTCGTGACCAGAGGGATTAAAACAAATTTGGAACATAACTAGCCACATTTCAAATATCTGAGTAATACATTCTTCATAGCCACAGCAAGAGTTATGGATAAATATGGAATATATGGAATTTACTCACATTTATCACAGAAACTGTCAAAGCAGCACTTGCTTGTTAACACCGCATCTGCCATCACCTTGTTACATAGCCGGCAATGGAGCTCAGCTGGCAAGTCATCAACAACACTCACAGATGCAGCTGGGGCAAGAGCTGATGGAATGCCATCAACAGGACATGGAGATACTTCTGGCACTATAGAATGGGACTTCTTGTAATCGTCAAATTTGGGATCACCAATGGTTGGGCAATGGTGAATAAAATGCCCTGGAATTCGGCATCTGTAGCAGATATAACCAGATGGTGGTCTCTTTCTCTCCTGTGGACAATGTTGAATGAAATGACCTGGGACTCCACAGCTGTGGCACACATAGCCTGGTGGAGATGTCTCCCCTTCAACCGGTCCATGACCTTCAGTTATAATAGATATATCAAACACAGCACTGGTCAAATGTTGTTCAAAATAAATGCAGTGCAAACATATAATTTACACATTAGATAAACAAAGCGAAACTGACAAGGAACTTAGCTTAACTAATAACAAAAATTCAAGCGAAACATTACCTTGTGCATTAATAACAAAAATTCAAGAGAAACATTACCTTGTGCATGACCATTTGTATCAAAGGAAATCTATAACTATGTTTTTTATTCTTTTTAAAATATATTTTCAGATAACCAACTTAGTATCCATGTATTAATCATTACTGGGACAACGGAACATAATACTGCACAAGAGGATTTCAGCATTACCATAACGTCCTGATGTGAACCTTCCACCAGTCTGTCCTCTTTTAGATGGCTTGTTTTCCCTACATGCACCGTGAAACAAGACTGTCATTAGAAAGTTGCCAGAAAAACTATATAGTGGTGATTTCGGTGAGGAAGGGAAATAAGATGCACTAACCATTTGAGTTCAGCTGCATCGATTATAGATGCAATTGCAGCATTCTCGTCCCGTACTTCCGTCGAGGAACAAGATTTTGAGGTTGATTCAGTAATCTCTGATTTTTTTGAAGCTATAGCACCATCTTCTATGACTTTCCGCCTGCAATTAATCACACAATATTACCTTGTTATTAGTATATACAAACAAATCTCTCCTTAGCGATCAGTTACAAAATGCAAGGCCTTCCAAACACTTAACCTAAAATCTGAAACAAAAGATTATGGAGAAGACATACGAGGAGAACAAGACGATTTTCTCTGATAGTTGCCCAACAGTTCGGCGGACCAGCACAGTTGTGTTTTGCGGTATCAAGGCATTTTCATCTAGAAGTTCTGTATTCAGAAACAAACACAGAAAATGGAAATGTCAAAGTATTTCACATAAACAATACTCCTTTTTAGTAGTGAAAAGAAGTTTTCTCATGTATAAAAAGAAGATGCATTTAAACAAGAAGACTGAATTATCTAGATGAAATTAAAGGATATTTTAATAATAGATCACAAAACTGGGAATTTTCTGAGAACTGAGGTGTATTGGATGACAGTTTCACGTGTAGGATGGCAAAAGAAGATGGAACCATTTGCAACTACAAGCTTTCCCCAAGGATTACAAGCCAAGATGTACAAAGAAAAAGAACGGAAAGTGATATGGGAAATCTCTCATCCAGGAACAAGTTCACTGAAAAAACACCTATATGAGCATATCTCATCAGTCTGCGAAAAGATGAGCATAGCAACTCTTCCACTGCAATAATAATGTGGTAGCACCTCATGTTTCCACTCATACAGTATCATAAGCACATAAAAGGGGCCTCCATTACAATCACAATACAGATCTCATCTTCTCTAAATAAATCAGGATTACACAGGGATACAAAGAAACATTGACCATCAGATAGGACTCAATGACATGCAAACCTAGAGTTATTGGCATTACCTGAACATTTTGACACCAACATAGCAAGCAAACGTAATCAAACCATCTAAATAAGAACTAATGCAGTGAGGAAAATAACAATCAGAGTGTAACAACATATAAAAAATAGACATGCTGAACAAACAGTGCAGATTGAAATGAGCTACAGTAAAAAACGTTATATTGACAAAGCATGAAGAGCATCAATAACATCTGAGTATTGCATTGGTATGAATCCCAATTGTTCATTCAAAACAAGGAGTGCCTAATAGAATTAACTCATATCTAGATTTCACTTAACTTCATATCTTGCAGGAACCTTCAATTCCTAATTCTGATCGCCTTAGTATTAGTCCTAGCTACTAATAATTGGATTGGCACTTTACATATCATTTGACCTAATTAAACTTAAGACAGTTAGGCCAAGTAGGATAAGTAAATAAGTCTGTTTTGCATTAGCAAAATATTAACAACTTGGATCCATGGAAAATTTTTCTAATGGATGTACTTGTTATTACTTGCTATAAACCAAAAGCTCTGGACGCAAGAGCACAAGTTGTCCTGAAGGCTACAGCAAGAATTAAGAATCGCCAGAGCCACAAATATGCGATTGTTCTTCCTTGTGACAAAATGCTGGATACAATGCTCTGACTCGGTCCAAATTGGTAAAACATGGCTAAAAAATCCATCCTAATTGGTAAAACATGAACCAATATCATCCTAGTGGCTAAAAAAATAATCCATATGGACACATTGCCAGAGGCAAAAATACTATTCTCAGTGTTGTCCAATTCCTGGTATTGTGATCATATAATGATTTGTTTCAGTGATTCAAGCCAATTAATAGGAAACTGATGTGGGTATGGATAAACGAATGCGCTGCACAGATAACTACCTTCGCCGGTCTGGGCGTTGGAGATGACAATATCTTCTCTGGGGCCACGGCCGCGGGTGCGGCCACAGCCATGTTTGTCCCTCGTCAAGATGAGCTGCTTGAGTTCAGAAACAGAGATAAAAGAATGGGGCAGAGGCACAGAAAAGGTTTCCTTTGAACTCTTATATTTGTAATACACAACACCCATGATGATATCAAGTCTTTTTTTTTCTCCTCGCCTCTCTTATCCCCCAACTCTTTTCGGCGAGTGAGACTGAGATTTCCCTCAGATATCAAATACACAGATACACAGAATAACTGCAACGATAGAGATTTACAGATCGAATCAATCTACGAGGAATCGATCATCGTCGGCAGCGGCGGCGACTGGCGTTTCCCTTCGAAGCGGAGGAGGACGGAGTCGAAACCCTTGGAGGAGCCGGCCCGGCGCGAGTCCCGACGAAGCCGCCGTAGGCAGGAACGCTAGAGGTGGCCGGGGTAGTCGAGGCGGTGGCGGAAGCAGCGAGGGACGGTAGATTCCGCCGGTGTCGGCGGCCGAATGCGTGGAGTCCTCCTCGCCGGAGCTAGGGTTTCCCGTCGCGTTCGCCGAATCGAGGGGATTTGGGGGATTTGGAGAACAAATCCGCGAACGGCGTCGAGTCGGTGGTGGTTATAGGCGGCGCGACCGCGCGAGCGAGAGAGAAAACGCGTGAAGGCTCCTGCCGGTTTCCGTGGCCACGAAGGCTCCAGCTTTAGGTGCGCTGGAAAACTGACCTTCCTATCGTGTGCTCGCGCGCCCACCGCGAACGTTCGTGCGATCGGGCGGGCCGCGGGTTACTGGGCCTTTGTGGGCCCGCGCGAGATGTGGGCTAACGACCTCTCTTGCAATTAGATTTTTACTCATGAGTAGGTTTAAAAAATCCAAACAGATTCAACTGAAAGTTTTCAATCGAGACACACTCTATAAATGAAGTTTTTTCAATCTCTGATGGAAAGTTTTCTACAGAAATATTTTTTCAATTTTTGCTGAAAGGTTTTTTTATAAAGTTTTTTGTGCATACATTTATTTTGTACAACATGGAAATTCCTAATGGATGACAGAGTGTCTCTAGCATGCTTCGTAAGCCTCTAAAATATAGGATTTTTGTAAAAACTTTCTCCATCAACATTTGTTAAATAAAACCTTTTTAAAAATTAACTTTTCAACTTTCTAATTTAAATATTTAATTTATTCAATTGCGTCGTTAAATAATTGCCATAAACTCATTTGCATCCATCGTCCATCAACACTTTTATAACTCACCCTTAGGCATATGATTTACACGTCACACATGTGTTCATACATGCATTAGACTCCCAGCCCCCAAAGTATGTTGGGTGTGTTTGGTCGGCTATGTCATTACCACTAGCAAAGCTTCTTTCTTCTGCTATAGGACAGTAGATGTATTGGTTGAACTAATTCAATAGTAAAAAGCTAGAGATTATGTGCTTTTAGTGTGACCCCAATCTAGTTGACTAGTTGTTCTTGCAAAGATTTCAATTTGTTGATTCAGTGCTAAGTGTAATCCGACTACTCGTAGTATGAATTGCTATGGACAAGCCAAAGACCTCCAACCCTAACCCTGGTGCTGATGGAGTAGCGGACTGTTGTGACACCTAGGCATGGTCGGATGACACAGAAGCAAACCTTGGCACTACAAGACCAGACAATTGCGACCGATTGTCTAAAGGTTTTCAGTGTCAAGGTCAACTTGTGTTGCTAGGTTCTTATTAGGGGTTATGATTATGATGATAACAAAACATACAGCCTGTCTGTAAGGTCTGAAACATCGATCGTTTTCGAGTGATTCACACTTGAACTGACCTATACTATTGTGTAATACTTAGCTACATTATTCACGATGAGTTCTAATTGTTTATGCCTGAGAAAACATCGGCAATAGCCGATAGGTGTGTTCTTTGCCCGATTTTTCGTAAATGGTGGATCGTAATAATCTTGTTTGGTGCAATAGCTTCTAGATATTTTGGTAGTCAGCAAACTACCCTCATACAAAATCTTTGTCGCAAATGATAGTATTATAAATACATGATGGTTGGATAAATATCTTGCCTAGCCGTACTTTGATATGTTTGTGAGTTTTTATTTGCACAGTAATTAAAAATAAGTACGCCACATCATAGCACAACCAAAAACTCAACATTAAAAGACCTTGGATTAATGGGACTTGTATGCTTGTTTACTGAAAGAAGCATACATTGTTTGTGAAGACGATATTGAGTCAACCATGACACAGGAATGACTCGACTCATACTTAATTAAACTTATTTTTTTTTACCGGCAGCAGCCTATAATTAAATTGTATTTTTTTTCACAAGTGGCTCTGTTTTCAATGAGGATTTTTTTTTACAATGATATTTCGTGGAATTGTTTGCAACCTTAATATCTTCCAACGTGGAAGAAAACCTCAACAAATGATCACACACATATTAGGTACGGCATAAAACCTTGGGATAAAATTCAGGTGCGTAACCTGGATCAAAGTCTCACTCTAATCCTTGTACATTGAAAGATTGTTGCTTGCATGGTTTGACCAATACTGTGGAAATATATATTCCTAATATCTTTTTCAATGAAAAAATCAACAAAAGAAAATTAGAAGAATTGTAGGAATATGAGGACAGGAGCGGCTGTAGTGCTGGTTTGTTGGGGGGAAGAGGAGAGGACGTTAAGAAAGGACAAATAGGTGAAGTTGGAGTGGACTAGACTAGTGCTTCGGGCTTCTCATTTCTGCTTTTGCAGCAGGAGGGCAGTTGGGAGTTCTGTCTCCTGTGCCCATTCTCTGTTCCTTTGGCGGTTGGGATCGGATATCGCTTTTCTTTTCATTTGGGAATTAATTTTAATTCGATTTTGCTACGGCCTAGTCGAGTGAGTTCTTGCAAGCCGATTTGTATTCACCACTGGATCTTCTCACATTGCGCAAATCAGACAGAATATGGTGGGCCCATGCCTTTGACAATGAGCAGGGCAGGCACAGCAAACGGCCAGACGGCGTTTGGACGGAGTAATGTAGCCCTTTCACCATCCCTAACCCACTCGTCGTATTATTGTTCGTTCTCTGTCGTCAATCCACTTCCTCCATTGCATTGCTTGCCCATGTATGAGTGGTCACCGAGGATAGTGAGAAATCACTGCTTTCTGGTTGTGCATGTCGTCCTCTACGTCGCCGTGCTCGGCCTAGGGCTGTTGAGTACATGAGGGAAAGCAACAGCTCCTTCTGCTAGCTACTAAAAAGACGCATCGGGGGAAAAGAAAGAGGAATCCCTAGCCGAGTGATCGTTGAGGAAGGCGAAAGAGGGCTCGAACAGCTGCTACTCTCTGCCTCAGCGATAGCGGTTTAGGCATCACAGCCTTGACCACGTGGATCAGTATCCAGTAGTGCGCTCTCAGGTGGCATACTGTTGGTAACAATCGATCAAGGGTGTTATTCTAAGGAGGAATACAAGGCCGTGATATGCCTAGAGCTCATCTATTTGAGGCATCCCCATGCGATCAATGGGCAATAGGGGAAAGAAGCATAACGAGTGCTAGAGGAGGTTGTGCCTATAGCTATCGGGGCGGTGAGGCTGTCTTCTGCTTCCCCCGCATCAGTTCTTTGCGGAGTGGTTGCCAATCTAGATTCGAAGGAGGGGTTCTATGACTCCATTCAATCTGATGCTAGCTCCGCCCCTCCATCCGAGGATGGCATTAATGTGGCAATGCATCCCCTGACAGCTATCTATGTGACATCCCCAGATGGCGTCCACTCCTTCATCTGGCTAGTGACTCTGACTGTGGTTGTTCGATCCCTCGATTTGGACCTAGTCTGCTCTAGTGAACGATTGTAGGCAATACACATAGTGTGTCTTTCTTCCACTACATTTGTGATTTGTTGACATCAGGTGGTAGATGATGGCGAGTAAAATCCATTGGATCGAGAAGGAGCTAGAGGCCTGCTTGGAGGACATGATTGCAAGGACCATCACCTTGAACACTCCAAAACCATAAGGGTATGCTAACTTGGAGATGAAGATGCAGAAGAGGACTAGGAGGCCAATCAAGAAGGGCTAGGTGAAGTATATATGGGACCAAGATCACAAAAGGTGGACCATATGGATGTGGCTTGAATCGAAAGTTACCAGGCTCAGTCATAACCCTGCCACCTAGGCCATTGTCACTTCCTACTATGGGTATGTCACCAACCCATCTTTATTTTGTTAAACAATTGAACTAGATATTGTTGACATAGGAAGAAATCACATGGGAAGATAAATTTGAAGTAGAAATTACTAGACATTATAGTGACATATTGCTTTGTTATAACAAAAAGATTCATATGTCATATATAGCCATTACATTCTTCATGCAAGGGTATAATCATCTTGATTATCAAATTTATTCCACTTATTTGTTTGGACTAGAAAAATGGCCGGCTCTATAGGCTGCCATTTATTCCTAAGATTTCATCGTGGTAGGGATAAACTATTCTTGTTGTCCTGTTTTCAAAGTACTGGCAACATAACTCCAATATTATCAAATTTCATGTAGACATCTCATAGAAAATAGATTTCAACTCCAAATAACTTGAAATACAAAATGTGTACTGATATTAACACAATATGCAACAATATACAAGTAGTATAGGTAGTTAGGACACAAATCATAATCGTAGTGGCATTATGATTACCTTGTAGTGCTCTTATGTACATGTAAACATGTAATTATGATGTATACATCTATGTGTACCCTCTGTTCTATATGCATGGGTTTCATATTTCTTTCTGATCGATAATACAACAAGTTATAGTGCTACATCTTACGATATGTATTAGAAATCACCTCTTTGACATAAAAGAAATTATAGAAAAGATGGATAAACTTGTGAAACTTGTACCAGTAAAGAAACAAAAGGCACTCTTAGGTCTTCATTGCAGAATAATGTTGTATCCTATGGTTGCTATATATTTTATCTTATGCAATAGTTTAGAATAGCGCAAATGTTGAACTACATAGAAAAGAAAACAAAATTTCGTGAGATGTCTTATTACATGTCAATTTTGCTTTCTTACCGAGATACATTATTCTCAATCTTACTAGAGGTCAACCAAGCTTTATTTTTTCTTCATTATATTCTATATGTTATGCTTTGATTTCAGTTTAGCTTTGATTATTGTCCTTTGCAGTGTGCGCATAGTTACTCCTCTGTACTACATATGAAGTTGTATGCAATCCAACTACTAATGGTTCCGTACTTATATTTTTTCAGAAAAAGGTTGGAGTATATGTCTTAAAGAATGCCCCTCCGAAGCACGATGACCTCCAATGTGCTATTTTTCAGGGCCGCCTAGTGGTTGGGAACCACTCAGCTATGGCAGGTGCAACACACTCTCAAACTTTGCAGGCTTCTTCACAACAGAGCATTAATATCGCAAAGTTGCTCACTCATCAACACAACACTTCAAGTATAGGAAGTTCAAGTGGAACAAAGGGTAAGAGGCCTGCAGCTAACATTGGCGCTTCAGGCGGGTCAGCTTCGAAAAAGACTTGAAGTGACTCCATCAACGAAGCTCTCTATAGGTTTGTTGATTTGAGGGTAAAGTCCATGGAGAGCCATACCAGGAGAGATGAGGAGGAGAAGGCTAGAGGTATAGCAGCGTGCATGGAGTTGATGGTATCTAATGGACACCACCCAAGGAGTCAGGTGTGGTTCAGGGTGGTACAAGTTTTTGAGCTTTCATACTGGTGTAAGTGGTTCCTTGAGTTCTGTTTGACTGCCAAGGCATGGCTCTAGTACATCTAGTTTACCAGGCAAAGGCAAGTATGGGGAGGATCTAGTGGATATCCAGGGTATGGAGGAGGTGTAGCACAATTGGGGTACGTCGAAGTAGCTAGACAACCGAAGTATGGTAGAGGAGCACCACCGCTGGTGTACAAGGGAGGAGCACCACCGCTAGCATGTTCTGGTGGTCCTACTTAGTTTGAAGGTCGGTATGAAGGTGGTCCTAGTGGGAGATGAGGTCCTAGTGGGTACGGCCCCTGGCTGTCTCGGTGGTACAAATTAAGGTGGCATGTACTAAGTTGCTATGTAAAACATTTATCTTTCGTTAGGCATCGTTTAGTTAATATTTGCATTAAAATATTCTCCTATTGTATGAGGTAGTAATTGTTTTACATAATACGAAACTTCTAGTTCGAGTTGGTCATTGTGTTAGTTTAAATAATTTGAACTGTTTGTAATTCATTGTGAACTAACATTAAACATTTAATTCTATTTGTTTTCATATCAATTGTGCATATGTTTATATGCAGTAGTCCTAAGAGTTAGTGTTAGCTACATTTTGTTTTGTTCAAAAGGAATCATACAATGAGCACCGATTCATGGAGTACTTATGGAACTGAGGAGCATGTCATAAGCGATAAGGTTGATACTATTATCACAGTGCTAGAGGCAAGTTTTGCCACAAACAAAATAGCTTCACGTCAAGCCCCAATCCAAATTAGGATCACTTGGATGATTGAGACAGTAGGAAATCCTACACAGTGTCATGTTATTTTTTTGTTTAACAGAGACTCGGATATATGTGCTATATGACTCCTCATAAATAGGTATCACCTGCATGAGAGTAACGAGATATGTACATTAGAGGAACTTGAAATTTTCTTGTTCACAATGATAGGCTACAATGCTATAAGGGCAAGTCTGGTCCAACTCGACAATGTCTATCTATTTCAATAGAGTGCTTAATTGTATGCTTGCCTTCGTAGCAAATATACTCAAGCCAATTAATCCAAATTTTACATACATCCATGTTCGTCTACTTGAAGATGTGAGGTTTGGGCCATTTCAAAATGTTGTAGGTGCTATCAACGACACGTATATTCTGGTTACTATTTTTGTAGAGAGGATATAGAACATAGGAATCGTTACAATAAGATAACAAAAAATGTAGTAATAGGATTTGATGACAAAGTCATATCGGCCGATGCGGGATGGTCAGAATCAGTGCATGACCAACAAGTGCTAAGCAAAGCAATTGATTGTTATCCACATTAGTTTCTAAGGTTACCTTGGGGTTTATATAACTGATAGTAACACTTATACGAGATGTTTCCTTCTCTCAAAGTATTGATATCTAAATTCTATATTTTATAGGAAAGTATCTTCGTATAGACTCTGAATGTCTAAGTAGGATGCACTTTCTGGTGCTCCGTACCCACATATACGGTGCTATAAGGATTAGTTTAGGGCCCGTGGAGCTCCACTGCCACAACGAAGGAACATCATTTTAATGTTATACACGTGAAGTTGCACAATATTATTAAAATACAATTTTATATTGTGAAAACACAGTGAAAAATCTTGAATAGGATACCGTACAATCCCCACGAGTCTGTACAGAGCAATATAATACATGCAGCTTTTTGTTTGCACAATTTTTGAACTGACAATGCCGATCCCCTCGGTACAACGGTAATCCCATATTACCAACAGCTGTCCCTTCTCTGATATATACTACGCAGACAATAGCACGGAAGTGATGAGTGCATACTGTGATTTTATTACAAATATGGTGTCATAGTTTATTATTACCTTTCATATGGGGTACGTCTTATAACAGTACAAAATAATTAGTAGATCTATGGATATGTATTCTTTATTTATATCAAATGTTTGTACTGTAATGTAATGATTTGTAAATCGGCAATTTGTATAGTGAGGCTATAGTTTTCTTTTAAATATGAAGCCTTTCATATTTCAAATTTGAATTATTGCTTATTTCATATTACGAGGATTTATTATTTAATATTTTATTTCTCATGTTTCGTCATCACATATATGTGCAACTGCTGCTACTGCACAACAATTTTCAATGTTTGTACTGTAATCGAAAATTTGTATCATGAAGCTATAGTTTTCTTTTAACTATGAAGCCTTTCATAGTTCAAATTTGAATTATTGCTTATTTCATATTACAAGGATTTATTATTTAATATTTTATTTCTCATGTTTCGTCAAGTATCGTTCACATATATGTGCAACTGCTGCTACTGCACAACAATTTTCGTCGTGCTCGTTGACTCGTTCCAACCTCACGCAGCAGCGGCAGCGAGCAAAAAAGCAATGAATGCCGGGGGCAGCCACCAATGCATGCGCGCAGCGGGCAGCGGCAGCACGCCCGCGCAAACGGCGTCGTCGACGGCCGTCAGCACGCGCGCCTGGCGCGCATTGAATGATGCTGCTAATTTCTGCTCCTACAGTGCCCGATCTTTCTCATTTCTTCTCTTTCAGGCGCTATCGAACGCAGCTTTCTCTAGCGAATTGCAGTACCAGTGTAGTGGCGCTAATAATATGCTCCCAAACGAGGTGGATGGATTAGGTCAATAGAGTGGAAAGAGTGACCTGTAGGAAGGGAAAGAGGCGAGGTGAGAGCTTGCTGGTGCCAGCCATTTAGAGGGAGACCACGGTAACAAGAGCTCGGCGGTGGATGGTGATAACGATAGTGCATTTTGGTAGCGGGTAGGATTGTTCATCCAAGGTTTATGGATCGTGTGAAAAAGAAAAAAATGATCCTAGTGATTTTTTTCAATGATTAAGAGGCAATGTTCTAACTGCTAGCTAAGTTTGCTCATAGCAGGTGCTGAATAGTTCCAGACAAACCATGGACGAACATCCCTATTAGCGAGTCTAGTTGGTGGTAGGAGTGAAAGAGAATAAGTGGTGATTAGGTTGATGAAGTATTTGAGATAATAGTGATGACGATAATGAATTAGGGTAGACCACAAATACCCGCCGGTTGTTCTGTGCCCTTTCCTATTTTTACTCGAATCTTAACCATAGCCCACTGATTGGTGGTCCCCTACTGTTCAATATATGTAGTATATCCCTTTCGATAGATAGCATGCTCCAAGCACATGCCATACATAATTATATCTGGAATGGTTCTCGTTTAGACCATCTGGCCCACACTAGTCTCCACATAAGCTCATAATCTCCCTACAGATAGACAAAGAGAGACAGAGATAAGCCATTTGTTGGCAGTACTAGCTCCGTTATAAACTGAAGTTGAAATCCGTCGGTTAGTTGAATGTAAAATGAGCTAAATTATTAGTGTATAATTAATTAAGAATTAATTTTTATAAACTTTCAGATGGATTTATTTGATTATTTTAAGCAGAAACTTTGGCACGAAATGTTACCGTTTCAGTTTAAAAATTATGTTAATAAAAAACGAAAAGCAAGTAAGCTCAATTAATTAATTGTTTATATCGAACTAGTCCTCAACCGACAGTGTCCCCACCCTTGAGTAAAAAATTAGGATTCTGGGGTCGAACTCAAGTAAACGCATAGATGAATGAATATCATACTACTTGACCGGTTAAATCACCAACAGTGATGAGTGATATGGATGATATTAGCATCACCAGTGGCTACACCCTTTCTACTTTCCAGTGTTTGATATTCACTTGCTTGCTTGTTCGCTGCCATAAAATCTTAGTATTTACTACTCCCTCTATTCTAAAATAAAATATTTTTATATACAAATCTAGACATAGAGAGTACAAGTATACGTGCTAGTGTACATGTTACTACAGTACCCTCTAGATCAGTCAGCGTACTAACATTTTGACATCATAAAGCTAGGCAGCTGTTTAAGTAGGCTCAGCCATGTCTTGCTGATTTTTCGTTGGTTCTGCTATTCGAGCAACCAAACCCTGAGGCATCTTGGATTGGTGACCCACTACATGAGAAATTTAGTTTAACAGAGGTTATGGGCCAGGAAGTAGATTTTTGTTGTGTGTGGCTGTTTATCTAAGTGGCTGAACTTCAGTATCAAAATCCAGGGGCTTGTTACAATACTCTTACAGATCAGTTGAGCAGATATCAGTCAAAGCCACTCAAAGTAAGCTGGGCCTACTAGGCCAACACTTCCTTTCTTTCAGTAACATTTGGGAGTACTACTCTATAGGCCTAAATGGCATTAGGCAGCGTATCCAGAACCAACCTGGCTGGGCTCCAGAAAGATAATCTTTCGGTTCTATTGCCAAGCCGTACAAGATTGTAGCTCATTAATGCCTTTGTCTCCTGTTCAGCGGCCGGCTACTCCACGCCTACGAGAGGTAGCCACTCCCTGACAACAATTTCATCAACTAGTAACCCTAGTAGAGAGAAAGCAACAACCCATATCTTCCTTCTTCCAACTCGATCCGACCGGGTATCATGTCACTGTTACACGTGACTGTACCCTGAACCTGTCGTAAGCAGGAAACCTGCGTCTGGTTCATGTAAACCAACTACGTACGGAGCACACTCACACACTGTGGAAGTTGTACACTGCAGAGCGCGGGCGCGGACTGTGTGCGGGTGCGGTTGGCCTGCCTGTCTGGCGCGCGGCGCCGCGCGCTACTGTCGCCTTAGAGCGGGTACAATAGTCGTGGACTGGCGACAGCAATACCACGTCGGCTGCGATGCAGGGCTGGAGGAGAGAAGGAAAGAGAGAGTGTGTGTGTGTACGCGGGTGACAAATCTATCGCCCGGTTACAGCACGCGTTCCGAGGTGAAAGCATTGATGAGGACGGAGAGAGTGTGTTCGGGAGGTAGCAGGGATCAACACAGCAGGCATGAGCTCGAAGGCACCACCGCGGTCGACGCCGGCGGGCGCGACCTTGAGAGGCAGCGTCGCGGTCAGCGCACGAGCTCGGGGGGCTAGCTACCCGGTTGGCACAGCGCAGACCGGCTGGAGCAGCGCTGCGGCCGGCGCAGCGGGCGCGACCTCAAGATGCCTCGGGAGGCAGTGACGCGGCTTGCACATGAGCTCGGCGGGGGGCAGCGATGCGGTTGATGCGACGAGCGCGAACTAAGAAGGTAGTGCCGCGGCCGGCGCACGGGCTCGAGGGCCAGCTACCCAGTTGGCACAGCTCGGGCGAGCTTGGCCGGAGCAGCGCCGTGGCCAGCACAGCGAGCGTGACTTCACTGTTGGAGCTCCTGACAGCTTGTATTTAGGTGCGTTAGATTGATTTGTCATTCGCATAATCACATTTGTGTAATATACGTAGAATCGTGGGCAACGATGGATCTGTGCACGCCTTGCGCCATGACCGTGTCCAGGAGGCTCATCTCGCAACGACGCACTGGCCGTGCATATCGCACGGGCGTCCGCAAATGACAGCGCACCATGCAGCGACGCGTCGTGGCGGGAATGTCGGATCGAGCCGGTATATGGATCAATGAAATAAATCTGGTTAGGCTGCGCGATTTGTGACCAACCAACTCACTAAGTCTCTTGCTCTCTCTCGAGTTCATGGCGTCGCGCTCCTGGTGACCGCGCTCCGGGCATCGACGGAGGCTGGTGAGTTTTCCCAGGACGGCGAGTCGTCGATCCTAACACGTGGTATCAGAGCCTTGTTTGATGCAATACGGTGGCTCAGTGAGCCCACCAAGAGAGCCTGCGAGGAAGAAGAGAGCCATTCCACCTAAGCAACCTTCATCGAAAGCATAGGCAACGCGTCGAGCTCTGGCGGCGGCATGAAGGAGAGCTCGCTCATGTGGCCGATGCTGACCCGCGACAACTACACCGAGTGGGCGATGCTGATGCAGTGCAACTATGAGGCGTTCGAGATCTAGGGGGTGATCAACCTAGGTACCAATCCGAAGAGGTCGCACGATCGGCAGGCGATGAGTGCGCTCCTGCGCTCAGTCCCGAAGGAAATGTGGCAGACGCTGGGCCGACACGACACGGTGAAGGAGGCGTGGGTAGCGGTGAAGACAATGCGCGTTGGTGCCGATCGAGTCAAGGAGGTGAATGTCCAGAAGTTGCTAAGGGAGTTCGAGAATCTGGCATTCAAAGATGGTGAATCCATCGATAACTTTAGGATGAGAATTACCAATCTCGTCGGTAACCTCAAGACCCTGGGCGAGACCATCGAAGATGTGCGAGTTGTTAAGAAGTTCTTGCGTGTGGTGCCGGCAAGATTCACCCAAGTGGAAGTGAACATTGAGATGTTTTGCAATCTGAAGGAGCTCACGGTGGAGGAGTTGATCGGGCGACTGCATGTGGTGGAAGAACGCCTCGACGATAAAGTCGAACAGATCGTCGACAAGGCAGGCCGTCTTCTCCTCGCCGAAGATGAGTGGCTTGAGAAGAACCGACATCGCTTCAATGCAGGGGCCAAGCCGTGTGGGAGCGGTGCCGGAGTCGGATCCATGAAGGGCAAGGCGGCGGCGCGTTCTGACGGTGGTGCCCCAAGTCAGCCCAAATTGACATCCATGGGCATGCCACGGTAAAAGGGCCGGTGTCGCAACCGCGGTATCTACGGCCATTGGATGGAGGATTGTAAGCGCCCCAAGAAAGAGAAGAAGAAGGATGCAGTGCAGCTGGAGGCCAATGTCGCCTTCAGCGGTGATGCTGATCAGCTAGGCAAACTGATGTTGACATCCTGTGACGTCGTGCGTCAGGCTGCTCTCGACTTCGACGGTGGCATCCCGCGACGGCTTCGACGGTGGCGCAGACAAATCGGGCACAGACGCTGGCTTCCGGCGACGGCTTCGACGGTGGCATAGACAAATTGGGCGCACAGACGCTGGCTTCCGGCGATGGCTTCGACGGTGGCACAGACAAATTGGGCGCACAGACGCTGGCTTCCGGCGATGGCTTCGACGGTGGCACAGACAAATCGGGCGCACAGACGCTGGCTTCCTGCGACGGTTTCGATGGTGGCGCAGACAAGCCGGGCGCACAGATGCTGAATATTTGTGACGCCGTGCGTGAACTGGCTCAGCTGATTCATCTCACAGAGAAGGTCATGCCGGTGGATGTCCCTGATGGTGTATGGGTGCTTGACACCGAGGCAAGCAACCACATGATCGGAACACGCTCATTGCTTACACAGCTCGATGAAGGTGTTTGTGGTATAGTATGGTTTGGAGATGGTTCACACGTCGAGATCTGTGGTATGGGCTCAGTGGTGATGGAAGATCGGCATCATGGCCACAAGGTACTAACTGACGTCTACTATATTCCAAAATTGAGAAGTAATATTGTGAGCTTGGGTCAGTTAGAAGAGAAAGGTTTCTTGGTTGTGCTAGGGAATGGAAGGCTTCGTGTATTTGATCAAGAACAGACACTGTTAATCTCTGCACCTAGAATTGTCAATAGACTCTACCTTGCAATGTTTGGGTTAGCTTCACCAGTTTGCTTGCTTACACAGTCTGAGAATGTTTCATGGTTGTGGCATGCTAGATATGGGCATTTAAATTTCATAGCACTAAATGACCTTAGTTCAATGCAAATGGTTGATGGGCTACCAGCAGTTACTAGGGTAGAGAAAGTATGTGATGGGTGTACTCTTGGTAAGCAACACAAAACACCTTTTCCTCATGTGTCAAGCTACAGAGCAGAAAAGGGGTTGGAACTTGTGCACACTGATCTTTATGGACATATTACTCCAAAGACAGTTGAAGGAGCATCATATTTCCTATTGGTAGTTGATGATCACAGTAGGTACATGTGGATGGAGATGCTCAATAGCAAAGATCAAGCTCTGAAATGTTTCAAGAAAATCGTGACTAGAGCTGAAGTTGAGTGTGGCAACAAGATGAAGGCAGTGAGAACAGAAAGGGGTGGTGAGTTTATGTCCAATCTGTTCTCAATTTTTTGCACAGAAGGTGGCATCAAGCATTACACCACCACTCCTTATTCTCCTCAACAGAATGGTGTGGTTGAAAGAAGGAATCAAATAGTGGTTGAGATGGCTAGGTGTATGTTGAAAACCATAAGAGTTCCACCTGAGTTCTAGGGTGAGGCAGTTTGCACTACTGTGTATGTACTAAATAGGTGTCCCACAAAGAGCTTGAAGAAGAAGACACCTTTTGAGGCTTGGTATGGTAGGAAACCATCTGTGAAACACCTAAGAATGTTTAGATGTATTGCACATGTGAAGAAGGTTGGTCCAGGTTTGAAGAAGTTATCTGATAGATCCAGCAAGATGGTCTTTATAGGCTATGAGTCAGGTACAAAGGGCTATAGATTCTTTGATCCCTCTACTAACAAGCTGGTGATTAGTAGAGATGTTATTTTTATGAAGAATAGCCATGGGATTCGACCAATGCCAATACAGTTGCAGACCAAGTGACAGACAACTTTGTAGTTCACTATGGCTTGTCTGACAAAAATCCGACAATAGAACAAGATGATGCAGTTCCAGCAGCAGAAGAAGAAGGGGGTGGGTCTGTTGATCAAGAAGGTGTAGAAGGGCATGATGAGCTTACACTCAACTCCCAGATTAGTCTAGGGTCATCAGTTGCATAGGCTGGTGGTTTTGTCACACCACCAATTCATCACTCAGAAGATATATTTGGGGGGCCTTTGAGATTCAGAACCCTGTTTGATCTTTTTGACTCCACTGATATGATCAGTGATTATGAGTACAATGGAACTTGGCAGCTGATGAACCATTGGGTGTGGATGAAGCAATGGAGGAAGAATGCTAGATGGAAGCTATGAAGAGTGAGCTGCAATCAATTCAAAATAATAACACTTGGTGCTATGCTTCTCTTCCAAAAGGTCAGAAGGCAATAGGCCTTAAATGAGTATTTAAGGTGAAGAGGGATCTCGAGGGTAACATTGTGAAACACAAAGCTAGACTTGTTGCAAAAGGATATGCTCAAAGATATGGGGTGAATTATGAGTAAGTGTTTGCTCTTGTTGCCAAGCTAGAGACAGTCAGACTAGTCTTGGCATTGGCTGCTCAAGGGAAGTGGGAAGTGGATCACATAGATGTGAAATCTACTTTCTTAAATGGTGATCTACAGGAGGAAGTATATGTGAGCCAGCCACTAGGCTTCTTGAATCCAAAGCAACCACACAAGGTTCTGAAATTGAAGAAGGCCTTGTATGGTCTTAAATAGACACCTAGAGCTTAGAACTCTAAACTGGACCAAGAGCTTATGAAACTGGGGTTTCACAGAAGTGAGAAGGAGCATGCAGTCTACAAAAGAGGCAGCAGTAACTCACTGCTGTTGGTGGGTGTGTATGTAGATGATCTCATCATCTGTGGCCCTGACATAAAAAGAATTGCAGAATTCAAGGGGCAGATGTGTAAGACTTTTAGCATGAGTGACTTGGGCTTGTTAAGCTATTATTTGGGTATGGAGGTGAACCAGAAGCCTGGGCTGATAACTATCCGTCAAAGAGTGTATGCAGCAAAGATAGTTGAGCAGTGTGGTGTGAAGGGGTGTAATCCAGTGGATACACCAATGGAACTAAACATCAAGCTGTTACCTAGGAAACCAGATCTTGCTAGAGATGTGATAAAATTCAGGAGTATTGTTGGTAGTTTGAGATACCTAGTTAACACTAGACCTGACATTGCTTTTGCAGTGGGCATGGTCAGCAGGTTTATGGAATGTACTACTACTAAACATTGGGCTGCAATAAAGAGAATTATGAGATATGTTGCAGGGACTGCTGAGTATGGTTGCACCTATGCAAATCAACCAATCTCAGAGCTGAAGCTGTTGGGTTTTTCCGATAGTGACCATGTTGGTGACCTTGAGAAGAGAAAAAGCACCTCAGGCATGTTGTTTTTTCTAAATGGCAACGTGGTGACTTGGACATCACAGAAACAGAAGGTAGTGTCACTGTCTAGTTGTGAAGCCGAGTACATTGCAGCAGCTTCAGCAGCCTGCCAAGGAGTGTGGCTGAGCAAACTCATTGCAGACCTGACTGGTGGAGGTGTGCAGACGTTCAAGCTTCTAATGGACAGCAAATCTACCATTGAGTTGAGTAAGAACCCAGTGTATCATGAACGCAACAAACACATTGATACTCGCTATCATTTCATCAGAGAGTGTGTTGCTGATGGAGTAGCTGAGGTGGAACACGTTGGCACTGACAGGCAGCTAGCTAATATCCTGACAAAGCCGCTTGGGAGGATCAAGTTCACTGAGATGCGTCAGAAGCTAGGGGTTAGCAGCCTATGTCACGATTAAGGAGGTGATTGTTGGAGCAAGCTCTTGATAATCGTGACAGCTTGTATCCAGTTTAGGTGCGTTAGATTGATTTGTCATTCGCATAATCACGTTTGTGTAATATGCGTAGAATCGTGGGCAACGGCGGAGATGTGCACGCCTTGCGCCATGACCGCGTCCAAGAGGCTCATCTCGCCACGGCGCACTAGCCGTGCATGTCGCATGGGCGTCCGCAAATGACGACGCACCGTGCAGCGGCGCGTCGTGGCGGGAATGTTGGATCGAGCCGGTATATGGATCAATAAAATACATCTGGCTAGGCTGCGTGATTTGTGGCCATGAGTCTCTCGCTCTCTCGAGTTTATGGCGTCGCGCTCCTAGTAACCACGAAGGCTGGTGAGTTTTCTAGGATGGCGAGTAGTCGATCCCCGACACGGCGGCGTGTAGGCCTCGAGGACCGCCTGATCTGTGTAGCGGATAAATGTCGAGCGATTTAATTTATTTAAAAAATATAAAAATTTGATTATTAAAATTTTAATTATTAAAAACTGGATAAAAGTAATAACTAATTTCAAAATTTTAATTATTAAAAACTAGATAAAGATAATAGATGATAATCGAGTAGAAGATATAGCTATAAATAAATTAGATTTCAGGTAAACTCCTATCAATATCATTTCAAATACACTCAATCAAGTATTTTTAAACCATACCATATCACGAGCTATGAGTACATATCATAAAATTTAAATGTCTCTCTCATAAAATCAAAATAATAAATAGTAAAAAAAGGTTGAACTAGAACCTTTTTCTTTTAAGACAATATAAATGAATCAAGAGAAGAAAATAATTTCACAGGTAGAAGTAAAACTATAATATCTAAAATTTAAATTACTATGCGGATATTAAATTGTGAAATTTAAATTGGAACACAATATTGATTACAAAATTAACACTACGATTAAAATATATTTATAAAGCTTTTATGAAGCTTACAAAATTATCTCATAAATTCTCTCTTATTTCCCTCTCAAAACATCCATCAATTTTCACTCTAAAACTCTCTCTAAATATGCTTTTAAAATTTAAGTTTTCTCTTAAGCCTCTTCGCTGAAAAAACCTATTAAGATAAAATACCCCTAGAACAATGTCTTAGAAAAAATCTCAGCCATTTCTTAGAAGTCAAGGAAATCAATCTGTGCCTCCTGCGCGCCTCCGCGCCACCAAGCACACGCGTGCATCGCCTCGCCGAGGGAAACCGCGCCAATGGGAAGCCACCATGCGACATGACTCCCGCGCTCCGTGCCTCGCCACGAGCACACGCACGCACTGAACCAGGCCGCTGCCTAGGCCTGCCCATCTTCATTCCTTGGGCCATGAGCCCACGATCCAACTAGCTAGGCCCTGCACACTCCACCAGCTAGCTATCCTATCATTTTCCTTAGCCACGTGCCAAGGCCATGTCGACTTGGCATCCCTGCCAACCAAGTCCAGCACGCACACATACATGAAGGCTACAGCCCACTGTGTACTGTAGCACCGCTCCATTTTACTTGGCATACACCGCCACTTACACACGCGACCATATATCTACTCCTCACTTAACATAGCATAATTTCAGTTCTTATTATTAACAACTTTATTTTCGTCACCTACATATAAATATAACAAACAGCTATTTTGAAACACAGATATTATAATTTGATCCCACGTTGATAGCCGTAAACTTTTTAAACCAAATTCTCAACAAAAATCACCACGTGACCAAAATTTTCTTGTCAATTTTTTATTATAATATATAACCCATAACATAACATATAATTTTATAATTTGATATGCTCCTTCTACCCTGCCTACCCACCCTTTTTTCTAATCTGATATGCTCTTTCTACCCTGCCAGCCTGCCCTTTTTCCATGCTATGCACTGTTGCTCCCCCAACTGCTCCAACCATTCTAGGGATTGAAGTTGTACAAATAATGGAGTATCTCCTTTTGTGTCCTTCATGTGTGGGGTTACACGCTTACGGTTAAAGGAGCAAGAGCATTAGGATGCAGCACTGTCTGGTTTCAAAGTAGGAGTACAACCGCGTTGTTACCATGGCTATGGTTTTTATTGAGCCGATACATGTTTACAAATAGCTCAGTGCTAATTAGAATTGTCTAAATTTTATTTTTTTGTGAAGTTGTCTAATTTTATTGGTTTTCAGCTGTAACCACTTGATTCTCGTGGTTATTGATAAAACCAGACAACTTAACTATTTACCACTCTTGTAAACTGACGCGTTTCAAATTACACATTTAGATTTGTCTCTATGTTTTTTCACAGGAGAGAGATGGCTTTCTTTTTTTACCACTTTTTGCCTATGTGGCAGAACATGTAGGAGTGCCTTGGAATATAAAGGTGAAATATTCATTTTGCCCTTGGTGGGCTCCATGATTAGACCTCTACATATTTCTCTATTCATCTTCTCTCATTGGCCAAGCTTATCGCATCACCACCGTTGTCCTCCTCCCACAAGTGCACAATGACGAGCTTGGTGACCACAAGCCCCACTCAATGCGCATAGAGGCATCGGCGAGTTGGACATGGAGGCACTCAAGGACATCCACTTGTAGAGGATGTTGCGGTCTTGTAGCAAAGGATGTTACGGTCCTATAGCAAAGCATGATCTCATTGAAGCCAAACCGTGAAGGAACATAAAAATAGTAGAAGAGGAGAGAAGTGAGCAGAAGCAAAAGCGTGGCATGATGGGGAAAGGGGTCAGAGGCGCAACTTGACTAGTGGTGGACATGGCGGGTGCTAGGTCGCCCTCTATCATAGCAACCCCACCATGTCACTAGACCATGTGCGGGGCAACTGACTACGCTTGTAGTTTTGACGCATCCTATCACCACCACATCTAAGCTGCACGTCATCTCTGAGCTAGACTAGATTTAGCGATGACCGAGAATGAAAGAGACAGGAACGCGATGCTCCATGTAGGCACGATTCATGGTTGAATACTGTCCCATGTGGTCACCGGAGAGGAACATGAGAAACGATACAAAGCTCAGCCTTGACGAGCAAGTGGCAGTGGACGGCAAAGCTCAGGCTTGACATGGTGCTCAGCGGCGTTGGTTGATCTTGGGCTTAGTGCTCAAGGAGCTTGTCATCTACCCCTTGAAGATGTTGATCTTAGGCTTAGTGCTTAAGGAGGAGCTCGTCGGCTACCCCTTAAAGATGTTAATCTTAGGCTTAGTGTTTAAGGAGGAGCTCGTCGGCTACCCCTTAAAGATAGAGACTAAGGAGAGATAAAGGGAGAGAGAAGGAACAAACTGGATAATTTATCTCTCTACCACACCAGTGATCCTAACTAACTAGCATGCAACATAGACGAAAGTGGCAAAAAAATCTAAGTAATCTACTCTCTCTCTAGTGATAAAATATAGAAGCAATTCTAAAAATAGTATCTGAAAAGTGATAGTTTATAAGAGTGGTGAATAGTTAAATTGTGAGGTTTAGACTCTATTTGGTGCCAAAGCATGATAGGGTGAAAAATCTCCTATTTTTCATGAGCAAAAGCTTCTAAACTGCTAAACCATACGGTTTTTATAAAAATTTTAGAAAAAATATATTAATTAGTTTTTCAAGTTTATAATATATAACACTTAATTAATCATACACTAATAAATCTTCTTATTTTACGTGATTATCTTTTATTTTCGCACATCTCCAAACACACCTTACGCTACATTCCAATACTAGAAGTGTTTAAACTTTTATCTGAAGGACCTGAACTGTGGAAGGATCCAGATGAGCTTAGCTGCTTAAGCCAAATCTGTGCTGATTCATATGCAACACACGCACAGTAGCAACTGTAGTACTAACAAGGTCAGGTCAGCAGGTGCCTTGCAAAGTGTCCAAATATGATCACCACCTGACATATGCGTCCGCCGTCTCGCATGATCACGCCCGCCCCGGTTTTCTTTAGAACCAAGCAAACAAGGGGGGTCGCGAGCACAAACAAAAAGGGCAAAAGGCTCATCACTGGGCAGAGAAGAGAAGCAAAGAGATATTACTGCCATGGATTAGTAGTGTCTCCCCAAAGAGAAAAGGTTAGACGATTAATCAAGTGGCCATCGATCGCCACGGTCTCTCGCAGCGATGATGCTCTCTTGGTGCAGACCAAAACACAGCATGGCAGACTTGGGCAGCAGCATCAGCGGTAGTACAACTTCTGATGCGGGTGTCCCACATCATCGGACCGTCCGTCCAGGTTCCGGGGACGAACCCCAGCCGTTGGATCGACCAAAAGATGCCACCACGATGCATGCAGATGCAGGCAGCATGCTGTCGATCGTCCGTCCGGAATGAATCGATCGATCATCGATCTGTCTCTACTGCAGCACGACATCGTCGTCTCACAGGGATTGGAAGTGGAAATGATGGGTGGCCTGCCTTCCTTCCTCTTCTCGGTCTCTCTCTCTCTAGTCTAGTAAGAGTACATATCTTAAGCCTAGAGACACTGATAATAAATAGAGATTGACCGGGATTTGGTGCTGTTTGTTAATGGTGACCATCCGACAAAATGCTCTATCACCGTCCTTGCGTCTTTGCTGTGCACCGACTGCTTTGCAGCAGTTTCACACTTTCTTTCTCTCCTTGGGTTATTCAACCCTACAGAATTTCACCCGAGGTAAATAAAACAATCACTGTCACCATAGTAGTACATTTTAACTTACAAGAGGTAATCAATTAATAACGAGAGTTACTGCTTACGTTCATGCAGCCGAAAAGCGTTCGCAAAGACAAACAAATAATCCATGCATGTACCAGCAATCACCATGAGTGCCCACCATTGCCTTCCTTTCTCTCTCTTCTCCTCATTGCACATGACACGAGGCCATGAACAACTCTACGATGAGGAGTGGTCTCGCTTAGCCACATCGTATGTATGGTCTCGCTTAGCCACATCAACAACGAGCTGCCATGGAGAAGAGAGGATAAGGGCAAGTGGTTTGCATTGGTTTCTCATGTCCCATAGGGCATGGTAGTCTCACAGGACAATGCCACTCGCTCGTAAGGCATGCTTGGGAGGCCGTTTATCGGCCAAGTGGAAGTTAGGTGTTTAAGGTTCTATTCCAACAGCTTAGCCACTGTAATCCATATCTTAAAAAAAATAAGAGTAGGATGTTACGTCACTGAACAACCCAAACATATTTAAACAGATCTATATTTATCTTTTTTCTAATGATTAGAGCTATATTAACTCCACAATTACTCACGTGATTGAGACATACCCTCTAGTCCGAATTTGAAAGAGGGCCTAAGTAGTTCTCTGCTCTTGGTGTCTCTCCCTTAACACTGTCAGCTCATCCTGCATGTGCAAGAAGCAAGAGAGAGGGAAGTGTGGCCTAGATCTTGAGTAGGGATGGATGGTGACGCAATGGATAGAACAACAGCCTCAATCTGTCGCCATCATGGAGGTTGTTGCTTAATCCGCTACCCTGCTATAGAGCTCCTTCTTGTTGCCAGATCTAAACGCGTCATATCTTTTTGTCAGAGCCAACTCAATCTATGCTAGCCCGTGCCATCCTAGGAGGTCAACAAAGGAGAAGAAAGAGGATGGTGGCGGCGAGCTCCTCTTCCAACCTCAACCACCACACTGATGAGCTCAAGTCTGCTATGGTGTTGGAGAAGTTCGCTGCCCCCGCCACCTTGATCTGCTCCACCCTAGCAAGCTCATCGGCTCTATGGCACTCGATTCGTTCTAAGCATTGTCTACAAGCAAAAGGGTGACGATCATTGCGGTGATGTGGAAGGATAACAACAATGAGCAGAGCAAGAGAGAGTGACAACTCACCATCAGATAAAGAGAGACGAGAGAGGTGGCAAAATAATAGAGGGATGGCAACCCGATTGGCTGCACTACTAGCTGCACAAAGTGAGCGAGGGGAACAAGTCTGTGGAGTTGGGGACTCATTTTATTTTTTTTCTGAATTTTTTAGGTATTCAATATAAAATGTTCGACTTCTTAAAAATTTAAAAATCATAAGGGTCAAGATATAAAATGTTAGGAGCTGATATAAAAAAAAGTTAAAGCTACCCCTGAAACCACTCGATACTGAGTGAGAAAAAAACATTTTAGAGATATAGTCTCATCTTATGTGATAGATATATAGCATTTGAGACTATTGGTCATACCCTGATCGGTCAAAGGAGGTGAGGGACACGGCGAGACCGGACGGGCAGGCAACCGGTACATAAAAATCAGTGGAATGGAAGGCGAGGGAAGCAGCGTGCATGCATCATAGTACGCTGCGTACAGTGCCACGATCTCACTGTCTGCTTCCAACTGCTCTCTATTCTCTACTCTGTTCTGTGCTCTGTGCTCTGCTCAGTGTCCAGTGTCCTCCTTCCTCGCTGCCTTTTCTTCTCCCTCTCCTACCTCTAAAATGGGTCGCCCCAACCTGCCCTGCTCTAGCTAAAACCATAGGCGAGCTACGTTGCTACTGCAGCCTCCACTCCCAATTTGGCAACAGCCTATTTGCAGTGCAGGTTCGAGAAGGCAGGGGAGGCCAAGAAGGAGAAGAAGCGGTGTGTGCGAAAGGGAGAGTTTCTTGGTGAGAGAGATGAGGGACGTGGTTGTGGCGGTTGGTGGCGGGAAGGCGGCGAGCAGCAGGCAGCAGGGGCAGGCCCAGGGCGGCGGCGGAGCGGTCGGAGAGGCGTCGGCGTCGGCGTCGGCTCCTTGCGCGGCGTGCAAGCTGCTGCGGCGGCGGTGCGCGGCGGGGTGTGTGTTTGCGCCCTACTTCCCGCCCGACGAGCCTCACAAGTTCGCCAACGTGCACAGAGTCTTCGGCGCCAGCAATGTCAGCAAGCTCCTCCAGGTACGCTACGCCGCCTGCACGCATCACGATCGATGCTTCTCTTCTCTGTCTCAGCTGCCATGCCTCCTCCTCCTCGTGTGCCGGCACGCTGCGGCTAGGTTGCTGTTTCCTCTTGCAGTACTACTATACTACTGCCTTCTTCTCTGTAGTAGAACACTCATGCGCACAGTCAAGTGACTGACTTTTTACTGTTTGTGTCTGTGTTAATTCATTAGATGGAGGTGATGTTTATTGCTACTGTTTAGCCCACAGTTTGTCAATGTGTACTGCACAAAATTGATATCTCAAGGGCTACTAGCACATTGCTCTGCTTCGCCAGAAATAGTTTGTTTAGTTCTTAACATATATGGTTAAGAAAGTTTGTCCTAATGGCGATGCTATTAGGGATCATATTGGTTTTAATTACCGGAAAGAAGAAAAGTTTTAGTTAGATTACTGTGTTTTCTCAACACGTAACCTGCTAATCTCATAATGACATACTGTATTAGATGGTGTAATCGTAGATTCTCAAGAGACCGAGATTTTGACAAATTCCGCATCTATTTTTGCTGTTGTTGCACTAGCATAGTTGCACAGCCCAGATATACAGTTTACCAACAACTAGCCTAAACTCATTTCCTTGGTTTACCAAGTTCAGAGTTGCACTTTCAGAATTTTGCACTTGTTCTTCAGTTTTCACCATAGGTTGCACATATACTGCCATGTGCATCAAAACAAACATGGCAAAGATCCTACTTTCACTGCCCACTGGGTCATCCTCATCCATGCAGCAACCAAAAGCATTTCTAATATGCTCTAAATCAGCTTAGCCTAGAGAAAAGGAAAAGGATTGCGTTTTTTATTAGCAAGTTCGAGCCCTGCAGTCCATTGTACTAATTAAATCGACAGAGACTTGAGCATAGTGATCTCCAAAACTGAAGCCTCCTTTCCCATGTGTACGGCCTCGTCCTCCCACTCCCACAGCAGCCTTGGGCAGTCGCCTTCACACAAGGCTCCCACATGCTGTGTGAAAAAGAGAGAAAAAAAAAGCTTTCGGCTGCACCACCAAACATGCAAAAACGTCCTTAAAATCCTACCTTCCATTCCCCTTTCTTGGAACAAGAGACTCCAAAATCGCCACCATCTTTTCTCCTCCTTGGCCCTAGCCTCCTATCCTTGTCACTGACTCACTGTGACAACTGTGTGTGTGCTTGCACGATGGTCAGGTTGGAATGGACGTTTCTTCTACCTTGTCACGTACTGGTGTCTGCACAAATCAGATCATTCATCAGATGTGATTTGAATGAAAGTTTGCTAGTACTATGACAACTGTGTCTGAAACGTTGGTGTTGGGTTTGGGTTTGTGGCAATGCAGGACATACCGGTGCAGCACAGGGGGGACGCCGTGAGCAGCCTGGTGTACGAGGCGAACGCCCGGGTGAGGGACCCCATCTACGGCTGCGTCGGCGCCATCTCGTCGCTGCAGCAGCAGGTGGAGGCACTGCAGACGCAGCTGGCGCTGGCGCAGGCCGAGATGGTCAGGCTGAGGATGAGCAACGACTACATCGCCCGCCGCCTCCGGGTGCGCGGCGGAGGCGGTGGCGGGAGCACCACCACCGGCTCGCCGTCATCCATGTTGTCGCCGGCCAAGACAGCGGAGCCGGAGCCGCTCTGCAAGCCGACGCAGGAGCTGGACATGGTGGTGGACCAGCCGAACTTCGGCGTCTGGTCCTAATAGGCTTTTGGAGCAAGTTAGTAGTAGCTGATTTTAGCTGTGATCATCAGGTGCTGGTTTTTGGAGTGACAGTGGTATGGTAATGGTATAATAGTTCATAGTAGAGTCAAGTATATGGTGATGTGCGCGCAGTAGCAGCGTGACATTGGGAGGGAGGTGAACATAGGCAGAGGGCCTCCTTCTAAACCTTCTACTGGGATATATCAAGGGCTTCTTTTTTTGCTGTCCATCTATGAGAAGGTAGAACACTGTTACAGACATTGGTGTGCATTCACTGCGTTGTGTTATCCATTGCAAGAACCTTTTGTTGCTCGTGACAATTTAATTTGGTTAAACAGCTGAACTGTGCTGTGGAAATGCAGATGGTGCTATCTATATGTTTGTCCAAATGTGTTTTTAATTCTGGGTTTCTTTTTAGGACTCGTGACCAATCTGTAGCAGCAATGTAACATACCTTAGTTCAGAAAGTAGCAATGGGATAAGCATTGCAGCTTAAGAGTGCCACAAGGCTGAAATACTTTCAAGATAGTCTTTGCAGTTTTACAAGGTTGGTTCCCATGAATAATTTGGACAACGAAATGCTGCCTAGTTTCAACTACAAATAAAACAACCTTGATGTAGGAGAGATCTGATCATTTCATGATCTAATGTAGGGTATGCAGCTGCACATTGCACGCCACACCTCTAGATGCAATAAGTTATTCAATTGAATAACTTCACATTACCTGCAGTTCTTACAAGAAGTTGTGATTTGTTATCATGAAAATTACTCAGCATATTAATCATGTATTATGGAGCACATTATTTTCTGTAAGAAACCTTACCAGAAGGACCAACGTGAAGCATTTGACCTATGGCAAGCTACGGTTCAGCAACCCTCGGAAAGAGAGGTAAAGATCTTTGTTGTCCGGACCAAAGATCTCTTCAGCCTTCTTGAGAGTATCCTGGTTCAGATGTAAATATGCTATTGTAATGACATTGTAACCATAACTCATAAACTAGCCAACAGATGCAAGTGACCAACCTCTCTTGATTGCTTATGGGCATTGAGTTCCTTGATGTTGGCTAAAAATGCTCCAAATTGTTCGTATGATAGACGACTCCTGGAATTATAATTGAGTTTTATGAGTTATCTTGGCTTTGATTTAAAATTTGAAGTGTAAGATGTCAACAGACCTGGCCTGACGGAAAAATTCTTTTCCATCTATACGAGGAGTACGACCTGAAAACCCAGGCATTAACCATTTATGATATTCCATTCCACACAATAGTTTTAGTAAACATACATATTCAGAGTTCCGGATAAAGCAAACCTGGGATGGGACGTCCCCTTGGAGGTGAGTTAGCTGCCGATGATTGCTTGCTTGAGGGGTACCACGGTGTCATGGACATGTATCCTTCAATTAGAGTTTTTGATGGTGTAGTAGCTCCAGACATCAATTTTGGTGTTGCTGTTGTAGACATTCTTGTCGGAGAAGCAGAAGTTGACATAATTTTTGGTGTGGCTTCTGGAGTAAGGCGGGGGGTGATGTGTGATGAGAGGGCATACTTTTGAATTGGAGGCATTGTTGCTGTAACTAAGAGAATTAGAGAAAATACAGAGGATGGAAACTTATGTTGTCAGAATAATTCAACAAAATCAAAATAAACAATGAATAAGAAGCTGACAATACCTTCTTGGACTGTGCTTCCAACATCTACAGACCCACTAAGTAGATTTGTTGTAGTGTGGGTGATAGAATCTCCATCTGCAATGTTCAAAGAAAATATCAGTGACGGATTGGTGCCAGACATTTTCTATGACAAATAAAATATGAAGGGCATTCAAATAGGGAGAAACCTCCACAAGATGATGCTTTCGATGATACTGACTGATGACATGTGGTAATGTCAACCGTTTCTTGTGGCTGCTTGGAAGAATTCAGGAGAGAACCAAGGACAAAAACCAAGCATTACTATAAGCTAGAGAAGAAATAATAAATATGGACCAAGACTTGCTTTGTTAGTCAATAATGTGATTCAATGCATGAGTAGATGAACTCACCGATGGACTATCATCACGAAGTGACTGCATCAGATGTCTCTTGAATGACTCCAGCTGATAAAAGCAAAATAAAAAAAAATAAAAAAAATTCGGAGCATTGTAGAATCAAAAGTTAGAGATATAAAAGAACTAAAAAGAGTAAGCTGATTAGCTGAACAATCATCTCACTTGTTGCTTAAACAGCTCAAACCGAAGTGAAAAATAATAAAAAAAAACATCATTTGTTCAGTCCTAAAGCGAGTTCTTGCATCCCCGTATTTTTGTGACCTATTACCTAGCCCATTATGTCAATAAAGTAATAAACATGGGTTGGATTGGATGGTATTCATTTCACACGAAAACTATCCAGTTGACTGCCATCTTGCTTGCCTTTACATGGGCTGCTGCAATCAGCAAGATAACCCTTATTTGCTAATTGCTATCGCTATAAATGGCACTAAATATGTAACGAACTACACCATTACTCCCCAAATCAATTCAATTTGCAACCTATGAAACTACAGTGCACTTTTCCCTGCTACTCCTAAAATTAATCCTCCTAGATAGTTCAACTAGAGCCCTTCTCCCAGCTCAGTGAGTTTCCAAAGTTGGGTCTTATAAAGCAAATCCGACAGCAATACACCAACGAACATCTACAAGCATACCAACAACGAGGAAGATCAAAGAAATCACCTTCTGCAGGTCCCGTGCCAGCTTCTTAGACGTCTGCGCCAGCGAGTCCCTCTCCTTGTTCAGCTTAATCTGCATCCACAAGCAGACACCGAGCCTCATCACCCAATCGAGGAAAAAAAAACTCCCAACACGAACCAAACGAGAGAGCGCTGAAGGCAGCCACCGACGTTGTCCTCGAGCGCGGCGCGGAGCCTGCCGTTGGTCTCCTGCAGGGCGCGGTCGAGCAGCGCGAGCCGCTCCCGCAGTTCCCCGTTCTCCCGATCCTTCTCCGCGTCGGACTCCCTCAGCCGCGCCGCCTCCCGCTCCAGCCCGGTCACGCGGCCAGCCACGGCAAGCGCCGTGATGCGACGCGCCAGATCCAGCTGCTCGTACGGGTCCCGCGGCAGCGCCGCCAGGACCTCGTCCGGCAGCGCGAACTCACCCTCCGCCAGTGGCATCGCCGCGCCGCGAGATCTCGCCCGAGGCGGCGGCTCCTTTTCCGCTTGGGATTCGCCGCACTCGGAAGTGGGGAGGAAAGGGACCACGCGACGCCGCGGTGCGTTTGGAGATTTTCGGATTTGAAATGGGGAGAGTGGGGGACTCTGCTCGGCTGTTGGGCTCGGCCGGCGGCCGAAGCGAGATTTGAAATTGTTTTTGGGGGAGAGGGGCGCCGCGTTGCGTTGGCCTCGTTTCTGTTGAGAGTGGGCGCGCCCAAAGTATGCAATTGTTTTGAAATGACCCGCCGTGTTTGCAGGGAATTCTCTAAAATACAGTATGCTAAAATGGGAGAGGTTTTCTTTGGAAGCGGTAAATTTTACGGAATTTGCAAGATTTTTTTTAAAAAAGCATTTGGATTTCCATAGGAAGCAGGATGTTTCATGTTTCCACTCTCCTCACAACAGGATGCCCCTCTTGGTCACCGTTTGAGAGAGAGAGAGAAATATCTTGTTTTTTAAAATGTTTTTTAAACTGCTAAATAATATATTTTTTAAAAAATTCTATAAAAATTATTTTAAAATCATATTAATCTATTTTTAAATTTAAAAATAATTAATATTTAATTAATTATAGTTTTTACGATAGCTATTTGCCTTCGTTATGCTAACAACATTTACACCTCTATTATTTTGCTTATCCTTATAAGCAATTTTAATTTTATATTTTTTTCATCGTTTATTTTGCAGTATTTACTAAAGAATTCATATGGATAAACATAAGCATGTATTAGTTTCATTACGAACAATTAAGGCAACCTTGAAATGGGCATACAAATGCAAATATTTTGTTCCGGATTCATCTGCTAATTTTCAAGTGAAAGGTACAAAGTCACTCCTGGTGCATGCTTCCAAAACCAATCCAGATCGGCTGCAATGCAGTCCAATACGGATGTGAGATTATGGGCCAAGACAGCTCGGTTATGTACCGACTGCAGCCAAAGCACGCTACATCAACACAATTTCTAGTGACAACATTCAGCGAAAGAGAACAAAATCGGAGCCATGTGTAAATTGTCTTGTAACAAATCCAAATTGAATATAGCTTGTCAGCACAAGGTTGTATCAACAAACTACACAATTCTTGCAGCACACACAGGAGCGCCTGGAAAACAGCAATTCTGCATCTTGCAGCTCCAACATATATAGAGTACAAAAGATTAGAACAACACAAGCAAAATGAGGTGAGTTGAAGAACATTCCTGTACAAGAATAGGTCGGGCTTGCCCATTCAGAGGATAGGGAATGTACACATGTCATGAGTAGGTACAATTTAGCAACCTTACTCAATAACGAAAAAGAAATGAACAGATGAGAGCAGCTAACGTGGTATGTCAAGCTGACACAAGTCTTTAAGCTGCAATGCATATTCGTCATTATCCTGTGATGGTAGAGCGGTCAATAACATAGATAACTTTCACCAATCGCCCTCCACCAGTGCTCTCAGTCTTCAGTTTCCCTCTGTTTTCATATGTTTTCTACGTTACCTGATCATTTTCATTTCGAGGTGGATCAGTGTAATCTTGACCATGATCACGGACATCTCTAAACATAGAGAAGAAAGATACTATGCCATCAGAAGCTCCGCCTCCTAACAACCACAACAAAAGAGAACCAAATGGATTCAAGGAGCCAGAGCCTGCCGGAGCATTGCCAGGTTGCTGAGGGTTTTGATCTTGATAGTGGAGAGGGTTGTTGGTCACTAACTCGGCATTTTCAATTGGTTGGCCCTCTTGTTGGTTCCTGTTAGGCTCATCTGGAACCAGTAGGGCATCTGCTTCACGAGGAGCGCCAAGGCCCTCATTCATTGTGCCAGGGTCCCTCATATTTACCCTTGCAATATGTAATGTTGATGTATAGATGGTTGAAGATGTTATCTGAACACCAGTTTGTTGGTGAAGGTGAGCTCGGCTCCTAATGAATCTCTGAAGGGCTGGTACCTAAAGCACCAAAAGCCAATCTGAAGTAAATATCGTGGGCAACATGGAAATGTTTGAGCTGTAGACCATGCGTAATACAATCTGCCCCCTACTTGTGTCAACCTAATCTATTTCCTCGGTGAATTGACCAAATTGAGGTATTAATTCCAGTTTAATAAATGACGGTGAAAGTAAGGCTAGCAATAAATCCTAAGTGGTCAGAAACTAGAAATGGTGTAATGTCAAAGGGGATAATTTAATATAAAAATTTACATGCTAAAGCAATAAACAAGAAGTAACAGATAAGTCCAAAATAGAAACAAGAAAACACAGGTAAAATATGTATATTAGCATACCTCAAAGCGGTTCCAAAAATATAAAATTAGATGTTGCATGAACGCCGCGGTAGCAGAAAAAGCCAGGTAGGAGAAGCCTGATAAAGTATATAGCAATATGCAAGTCATATATTGATAGGATATTCCCAATAGTTTGCCAATATAAGTCACCAAAAAGCATTATGTAGTCATACCATAAGTGTACGAGAAGAAGTAAATGTGGAAAACCAAGAAATACAGCAAGAAAAAGCGCGGGAAGAACTGCATTGATATAGATGTCCGCACACTGCAAAGAAAGGACACAAATTTCAATTAATTCAGACAGACTCAATTTTATATGCACAACAATAACACTGATAAATGCATGCTTGAAAGTTCCAACTGTTAAGTGCACCTATATTATGCTTAAGTGCCTACTAATTCTAGTAGGACACATGTTTCTCAGTATAGAAATCTCACATGAATAAAATAGGATTTCCTCAAGATAGTAAAGCATTCCAGCAATATGTACATGGAAACATTACCTGATCATTGTGAATAGCTCACATAACCATACAAGAGTCAAAACTAAAAATGCAAGCAACTGATCATCGTAGAATTCAAATAGAAAAAAGAGGATCCCAATCATTATCTGCAAAGATCAAAACAAAGAAATTAGTGGAATATGAGAAATCTGTTGAGCATAATTGAGTAAACATCTAAACAGCCACAAATGTATTAAGAAGAAATTCTCATACCGGAACAAAAGCCAATGATTCAATAACATGAACAAATATCAATTGAAATGTGGGAAGTTGGTGGCGTGCATGATGTTGAAGCTGCACTGAAAATTTTAATGAAGAAAGTATCGTTTATTATCATAAGGTAATAACAATTTGAGCATCTAGCAGGCCCAAGAAACAGCGTACAGCAAGAAACACAAACCTGTAAACCTAAGCATTCGGGATTGCGTCTCTCTCAGGGTAAATGAAACGGACATGGTGGTAGTGAAAAAAACAAAGAGTGACATTAGAAGAACGCCACATTTCGTTACAAAGTAATCTGCACCACAAAAGTTACAATACATTACTTTAAATATACAGAAATAAAAATAAGATATGAAAGGCAACAAGATGGAATTTATCAGGTGGCATGTTAGTTGTCGGAATCATCAGGTAGAAATTTATAAAACATTAAAACCACTCATAGATGAACACACCATAAGGTGCAGCCATTCAAGTGAACATATTTGAGATGACAAAGTCCGTAAAATGAGAACTATACAAACCTCCAAATCTTGTCGGACCTTCCGGTGGTTCATGTCCGTAACTGAGATCATAAAGTTCCTTTGTTTGAAAGTTGTATAAATAGCCTGCATATCAAACCAAAGTGCACAATATGTAGTCTATAAAGGGTCATAAAAAGGAACACATATAGCTAACTAAGTTTGCAACAATTGCATAGAACATGCTGATAGTAAAGGCCAGCACAAGCAAAATCATATCAGAATTGTACCATGACCAGGGGAGTTCACTAAGCTGTTTGTAAGTATAGTGTCATAGCCAACAATGCTGTTTATTAAAAGTTGTTGCCACCTGAAAGAGGAAAAAAGAGGAGAGATTGGGTAGCATTAGAACAGAGCAGTGGACATGAAGGAACAATGGACCATTATCACATCCTGCACATACCCACTACAGAAGCAAAATGAAACAAAACAGAAACAATGCAAAATCTTGTTTATACTCTCAATACAAATGAAGTATTTTTAAGTAAAAACTAGACATTCCATATTTATAAAGATAGAATATTATCTAGCTCTTTAAAACTCGGCAAATGTTCCAAATATTTGGTACAACAGTGATATAAAACAAAGATCAATTTCAACTCAAAATGAAAACAAAACGAGAAAATCCCTTACACGCCATCCAAAGTTCATGAGTTTCCTAATATGCCATGTTAAAAATGTTCACTTCAGTAGTTCCTAAATTTTTCTTGCCTTTTTTGCCACTCCCGTCATCCTGCTGTTAGCAAACTGTTCAATGGGCAGTAAAATGACCATTGTGCCCTCCATATCTTCTTCGGCCTGTCTCCTTTCTCTTCCATTTCTTTCATGCCACTTCACAGTGTCTAGCACACCCTTCCCCGGCAGCCCATGGTCACACATGCTCTCTCAAGCACATAAGCAGGCATGGAAGGAAAACACAGCACCACCATACCATCTGACATGGCATTGCAGGTTCGCAGCAGATGCAAGCTGGCGTGAATCTGGAAATAAACTCCACGGTCTGCAGCAAGTGCACATGTGGTGCCTGTTCTCCTAGTCAACTCCCCCCTACTTTCTTTAAACACAACAAAACAACGCAAGCACCGGAATCTAGCCACACCACATAGGATGGCCTTGTAAACTGTCGGCTGAACAGAGATGGGAGGTGAGCTGCCGATCCACCATGTGGTTCATGCCATGATTGTCTCTAGCTAATGGAAAGGTGACGTGGATGGCATAAGAGGGCAAAAAAATTGGTTTGATGTGACGACATTCAATGCCACCTAGAGGAACTCATGAACTTTGAAATGCATATTAAGAATTTTTCTCAAAACAATTAGACTTGCCAGAGCAAAAAATTACACAAACATGTACTTGTTAGGCAGGAATCAGGACATAAAAGTTAGAATCTAAGTAGCATGAACTAGAAAGATGTGCACAAGTGACATGTGTATTTTGATATGCCCATTATGAGGAGCAAGTACTTGATAATAACCTATTTCCAAAGCAAGGATTTCGAGCAGATATTGTGATATTTATAGTCCGAACGCCATGGCGAAGTTTGGCCCCTTCTGAAAGCAAGAAATATCCCTGCAAGAAAGAAGGCAACATATAAGAAAGTTCTTTAAGTGAATGATAGTTCATAGTTGAATTTGCCAGTCATTTGTAGCAAAAGTTAGTTATTACTCTTCTAGGGAGTTCACAAAAAAAGTAGTCATGCAACTTAACAACATACTAGAACAAACATGATTATCAATATGACAAGATGAACCTTACCTTCTCCACACCATACAAATAGGTAGGCTCAAATGCTTTGCTTCGTCTCTCAAACCACTGCACTGTAATAAACAACATACCACAAAAAGTTAAAGAAAATGAAACCCTTGGGAGTTTGCACAAAGGGCAAAGATAAGAAAAATCATGTAGGCACCATTATAGATGAGGAAGTAGATCTTATGACCAGTTTACTGGAAGACAAACATTACCTAGATGATCCATGCTTGGTAATTGAATACCCTTAATAGTATGGATGAAGTCATTCCAATTTGATCTGAACTGTTGTTAAAATAATCAAGGAAAAAACCCTCAGTGGATAAAATAAGTGCATGCTACTATGTTTCACTAATTTAGCAATACATATAAATAATAAAAAACATAAAGATCAGCATCAGACAAATCATGGAAGAGTAGCTCTATCAAAATAGACATTATTTCACATCGTCGGACTCAAACTTCCTTAATCCAAAACTTGATGAATACTATTGTTATCAATAAGACAAATGTTGACAAAACAATACTACTACACCACAATTCCGCAAGTGTTCCTCATACGGCGAGTTAGAAATCTATCAAGGTAACAAGCGCCAAACAACTCCATGGTCTAACAAATACTTTGTTACCTGCATAAATGATTCTCCCAGGGCCAACTATAAAGGAATCTTTTGTAATATCAGAGTAACAGAAAAGGAAGATGCATTCTTAAAAACAATGATCAACTTCTTACCATTAACTGAAAGGTATTATCTGAAAGTTGTTTTATATTCCTCCAGAATGAGACAACACGAAAGTACCACTTTCTGAATAAATGCATAACTGCTGCTTTAAATGATTCTTTTGTGGATAGTGGATGGTATGCAGAACCCTCCACAGTTGCCTTCAAGTCCGATACTCCTGAAGTGGCTGTGGTAACGGCTGCGTCGGCTGCATTCTCTGGTTGTGGTTCAAATTCCTTGTCTCCCTTCCAAGTTCTAAACATAATTTTGCTCCTTCTAGCACCAGGGCCAACCCAAGTTGACCAAAACTTAGATGCCAAAATATTGAACTTATCACCATTAACCTCTAGAATTTTCTCAGCTGAACGCCCCAGGTTCTGGAGATCCATAATGTAAGATGCACCTCTGCTGACCCATAGTCCCCCACTGATTATCTACAATTAGGTGGCAGAGAACAAGTTACAAATCATACCAATAGGAAACATGGATTTGTATTGCAAACAAGGCAAACATCATAAGGAACATTGTCACACCTGAGTCCCAAGTGAAAAAAAGGACAAAATGGTCAACAGGCTTCACAGAATAGCAAAGAGCCTAACAGCAAGAAATGCAAAAGAGTGACAAGCAGCAATGTGTACCTTGATTTGGACAAGTTGTGCTTCACCAAATTCAACCCCAGAAAACTCACTTGAACAGCCGGGCTTCACATGCAAAAGACAACTCGAAGTTGTGAGGCTACATATAAACACTAGACTATTGTGGAATAAAGTAAAAAAAAACACCAGATAAAATGGTTTGCCATTCGTCTTTATTTCAAATCCAGGATACTGTGTTTCTCAGCTGACCTGGAGATAGCCTTCAGCATGGAAATATATATAAACAAGACTTTTTTTAGAAGATTTAAGGGTTGTAGCTGCATGCACTTGCAAGGTATAAATTATGATGCGTGCACATTGCAGTAGACTGATAGAAATATCATGGAATGGTTTATCTAACATCTATTTGTTGTTCTAGTTTCCATGTGTTACTTGCATAAGGATCGACAAACAAGTTAAACTTGATGCAATCAAATTACCTTGCAGTAACTCAATGAGATCAACAATTGATACCGTCTATGTTAACACTAACACATTCTTAGAGAGCGTGTACAATCTCGCTCATTTGATGTACAGTAGTATTTGACAGAATAGGAAGGCACCCAAAGTTAACTCACTAATGGACAGCAATACTTGACACTTTTTTCATCTCGATATAGTCACACTGTACCAGAAACTATAATCATATTCATACACATTCAAAGAAACACTTTTTTTCATCTTTTTTTTTTGACCGAAGACTATTTCACCTTAAAATTTTCATGGTAGGAAACGAAAAGTAAATGAATAGAGGAATCACAGGCATATAATAGTTTACATGAGTGTGGGACTATTCCAGAACAAGCAGTTGCAGAGAAGAAGCTCAACCTAGCATACACCAAATCTGAAATAATCCAATATGGTAAGTACTCTGCAGGACTAAGCTAGAATGGATGATGGTAAGGATAGCACTAATCAAAATTACTGTTACACCAGGACGTAAAGAAGAAGTTCAGATTGTAAGTGTTCATATTCAGTAACCACGCTAGGACTAGTCCAGCAACAATTATCCACGTGTTATTGTACCCGAGACAAAGCGAGTTACTCTGTCAACACAGCATCGAGACATTGGCCAGCTTTGTCCCAATTTTATATGGGGGAATCGAATTGACACGGTGATGGCAGTTCGCACAAATTCCCTACACCCTGGCTAACACGCACACAGTACAAGCACCGGCGGAAGAAGAAGGACGAGGGACCGACTCACCTGCTGCACGAAGTTGGTGTGCATGACGACGAGCAGGCAGAAGAGCGCGACGGCGCCGGCGAGGTAGAGGTACTCGAGCGCGAGGCGGATCCGCGGCGTGAGCAGCTGCGACAGCATCCCGGACAGCCGCGCGTGCACCCGCAGGAACGTCTGCTCCGGATCCATCACCCCTCCCTCCCTCCCGCGGCCGCAGCCGCCGACAACGACCACCCCCAAACCCTAACCAGCGCCGCGGCCCTCCACCCTCCGGACTGGACCCTCCTCCTCCTCCCCCTCGCCCGAAGGTGTAGGAGCTTCGATTCCCCGCCGCCTCGGGATCGGAAAATTCGCGTCGCTCCTCTCCCAATCTGGCTTTGGGATAGAATTATTATTCGGTGATGTATTGGGGGGATTTGAATCTGTACGTTTCGCTTTTCCCCTCTGCTCCGGTGCTCCCCTTCGTTTTCGTCGCACGAGATTCTTTCTTGGGGAATGGGCCAAGCAACGGGATGGGGGGCGTCCGCGGAAAAGGAAAAAAAAAGAATTTCTCCTGTGGCGCCGGCACGTTGGCTGGCTCGGTTCGTCTGCCAGGCTGCGACTCTGCGAGCGGGTGGCCGCTTGGATTAGGCCGCCGCCACACGAGGGAGACGATAACTTTTTACACTGATCGGATGGTCTCGCGTTATTTTCGGAGGAGATCGGACGGTCCTGTTTCTTTCGCCGGCTAAGAAAAATTCTTCTTGGTCCCCAAGGTTAGCCACCGCGGCAAAAGAAACATTCCGGTGGAGCTAGAACTATCTATCCATTGGTAAGTATAGGTCTCGGTTTACGGTTGGTGTGCGATGGTATGCGGGGTTTGTTTTTTGCACCGTAAAAACAAAATTGTATTATAGTTTGCTTTACTAGGAAAAACTAAGGTTAGCTAAAATATGTTATATGACCAGTATCAACCAATGTCCAATTGTTTCATATTTTTTAAACACGTGGTGCTTCCATTTGCAGTCAAACATCAAGATGCTAAAAATAATGATGTAACGAGATTATCATGCGCTACTGTAATGCTAACGTGAGCCTAATAAGACGATGTTGGCCAACTCGGCATGAAGTTTTGGAAGTAATATCCACGTCAAGTCGATGATACGAGTATAAGATTAATCTGCTTGTATTTATAGGCCCTGGAGCATTATCTGTTTTTTTTAAAAAAAAGGGTTCGGCAGCCATGCCCGAACCATTATTTAGGGAAAAAAGGTTGCAAACACAACATTTGGGGGGAAAACAATACAAGTGGGCTTTTATCTGGAGGATACAGATGCAGAAGTGGGCCTTTTACCTTGGAGTGATACAACGTGGGCTTGTTTCATTTAAGGAAACAGGTGTGGCATCAACGTCTCCATGCTTAAACCCAACAAATATCGGGCTCAACCTGCCGAAGTCTTACCGCGAGTTTTAACGAACTCCACCCCACATCCCGGCCACAAGACTACAACGATCGGGCAGTGCGGACCACGCGCTGCAAAAGCGTTGAACGCTGTAGCGGTGTAGCCTGGCCGAGCCCGCAAGCAGCTACGACCTGCAAGCCTGCACGCCGGCGTTCTGTTCGTGAGTTGGAGTAGTGTGTACGAGGCACGGCTACGCTCTCCCTGCAACTGCTGACGGCCTGACAGGCGACCTCGTAACAGTAAAAAAAAAGGGTCGAACTGATAGCGCGCGCGCGCGCGCGTGTCGTTCTCCGCCTCGTTGGGGGCGTCCTCAAAAGGCAGGCAGATCACCTGATCCACTCATCGACAGGCGGGTGACTTGTCAACGACAGCCAAACATTGCGTTGTGCGGTTGTACTCCTGCTAGCCTGTGCTAGTGGAGTGGAGGGCCTTGTGGGACAGCGACATGCCCGCCAACATGCATGCAATGCATGGATAGTAAGTCAACCATGAATTAACAACTCACTTCAGGTGTTGTGTTGATGAGGATGAGGTTTAATTTATTCAACCGTTTGTAATTTGTTTATCGGACATGGTTGTTTCGACACGATACATAAAATGAGTGCCTCAGATAATTTTCAGGCTGTAGAGATTAGGGTCAGTCGAGGATCGATCGAGCGATTGCTTTCTTCGATATACCCATAAGATAATAATGTTGGACTACGGTGTTATCTCTATCCTCTTTTCCTATAAAAGAATGGAACACATTGCATCCATGATTCCACACTAGAGTAATAATTTAACACACATTATTAGCCAACAAGATCAGAAAGGCAAAGCCTGATCAAAAATAGTTTGGTTGAAAGCTACGGACCAAAAGTTACCCACAAAATCCACAAATACACTCATATCCTAGCACTAGGACCCCGTGGCTATTACTTGCTGCCTGCACTAACGACGGTCAGAACTCATAATCAGAAGTAAAGTGGAAAGAGGCGAGAGCCGGGCCAAAGACGAATTGGCTCGGTTTAGCATGCAAGCCTGTTTACCTTTCACCACTCGAGGGGTCGCTTTGATCTTTGGACACACTAGAGCTACTGCCTCTACTGTAAATAATGCATCAATGCACATTATCCACCAAGAAAAAAGTAAAGAAACTTGCACCAAAGCACGCGAGTAGCTCAAATTTTTTAGATAAAAAAAGAACTTGAAGATGTTTTTTTCGGCGTCGGTTTTTTGTTTGTATGTTGGACTGCTAGCTGCTTGATCAATTGAGTGTTCAAATTTTGTCAGCTACCATTGCCTACTGCCTAGGTAGCAAAAAAGAGTGCATGATTATATATTTATATTAAACACATTAATCAAGAAAGCCGGAGGGCGAACACTAGCAAAAATACGCAGTGCAAGCTAGTCGATCAATCTTCCAATCTGGTGGTAGAGTACAGCCATCTCTAGGGCCTAGCAACCTACCATTTTCAGCTACATTACACAGATAAAATTAAAAGAAAACTAAGGAAGAATTCGTCTCTTCCAACATCCAAGCGGTATGCACACACAGAGAGAAGGCAGCGGCGCGGTGCCCTGTGCTAATTGGCTAATGCTGAGCTCAGAAGCCTCTCGCGTGTAGTAGCTAGTGTAACACACGTTTGGTTGTTCGTTCCTCTAGCCGTCGTCGTCGTGGTCTCTACCCCCGGCGCCGGCTAGCGCGCGGCGGAAGGCGGCGGGGGAGCAGGGGATGCGGAGCGGGCCACGGTGGTCGTAGCCATACTCCTGGGCCGCGCGGCCGAGCAGCTCGGCCAGCGCCGGCCGCCCCAGCAGCTCGGCCCGCACGAGGAACCGTTCGGGCGCCTCCTCCCCTTCCTCCCCGACGTCCACCGGCACGTGCCCCTCCGGCGGCACCCCCGCCTTCTTCTTCCCTGCGCCCCGCCGTTTCCCCGGCGACGGCGGGGCCGATGAGGAGGAGTCGCCGACGCGGGACAGCCGCCGGATCAGCTGCTTCATAGATCAGGACACCTGGCTCTGTGGCGTTGAGCTGAGCTGAGGCGATCAGATCGAGCTCTGCTGCTGCTGCTGCGCGGAAATTCTCCAGGAGAGATCGATGGAAGTGGTTGGGTCGCCGATTTATATCACGGGGGGCGGAAGTGCCCGGTTGGTCGATGACGTGGCACGTGGGCCCCATCTGGCAGTGGGTGGTCAGGGCTGGAGGTGGAGGGTACAAGTGTGACTGGCGGTACGTGGTCCGGTACGATCCGCCACTGCCATATTTTTTTCCCTTCTTTTTCTCCTCGATTTCCTTTCCTTTCCATTCCATTGCTTTCCTGGCGCCTCCGTCGCGAGAAATTTCCATCTCTTTCCTTTACGGTTTTTTAGTGATTCGTGCACCACCGCATGCCACAAATGAGCAATAATGACAGCATAACACTGCACTAGGAGCCAAAATTGTCAAGAACAGGGGGTAATTAACAAACTAATAACCATTAGTCTAACCATGCGTATTATTACTACTTGCATGTTTCCTTAAAAAAGGCCACACCCAAGTGAACTCGTACATATCGTTCTCAGGACGTACGTACCGAGCTACTACTACTAGGTCAGTACGCTGTACTATAATTACTCACTGTAGTGCTACTACAGAGCCGTAAGCTAGCGCATGCAACAGCATAACACGTTTGTTTAATTAATTAATTTGCTATGACACCTGACTGACGCAGAAGGGTACAACGGCCAGTCAGGTCACCATGGCCGTTTGCCCGATCCGGAACAGCCGAGCCTACACGACGTGTCGATCACCGGCGCCGGCGAGACGACGAGCGGATGCATGCATGCGTATTGGTGGATCACTGTAGCTAGGACGTCGTCAGTGGTGGTGTACGTGGCTGTCGTCCAACACATGCACCGGCCATAGCCATGCGGTGGCCGTGCAGTGGCGCCCTCCTTTAGATTGGCTCTTTTGGTTGAAAGTAGTAACGCACACCCACGCTATGAGTGGACGACAGGATCGTGTTGAGGATCTAGCTACTCCCGTACTACTCCGTAGCTACGTTGGCAAATCACGCCGTGTAAACCCGATCGATCCATGGCAATGTACGCTACACTAATACATTTACCATGTATGCAATTGTAGAAGTGCTGAGTACTACGGGATACAAGTACAGTACTATAAAGCAACGGCAGAATTAATTAAGCATCAAAAAAACAAGGTCTCCACAGAGTGGGTCGGCTCAGATATACATGCAATGTGCCGGCATGCCGCTGCATTATTGAACCTAGATAGCTAGTAGTTTTCACAAAAGATCGATCGATGTGCCGTGTACGTGCGCATGACTGTGATGGTCGACCATATAAGGGTGCCTGTGCCTTTTGGGTAGAGCCTACCCTCATATATACAAATGCCACATATACCTTCGTGCGTGTTTAATTACTCTGTGATCAACGAGACTGAAACCTTAGCTTGGTTTAATAAATAAATGGAATACCTGGGAAGTGATTAAAACTGAGTTCAGTTTTTTAACCACACGATTAACAGCCAACAAGCAGATTCAATTAATTCGGCATACGTGATTGTTCGCGTGTAAGTACGACGTGATGTCACTACACTACTGCTACAGAGAAATACATTAATGTCGGTTTGGAAGTACCTGTATGTGACAGATTTTGTATCGACATCATTTAGGGGGCACCTATAATGAGATGGTCATTAGTGCTAGAACTAGAACTACCACCGATGTGACCCTGAAAAAAAAAGCTAGCTTTGAAAGCAAGAACATCCATGCCACATCAAGAGTAGCAACTACACCACAGATCAAAGATCAAAACAATCTATTCAATTACTGCACTAAACATCATCACCTACATCAGAATAATATCATCATAGATCAAAACTTGAACACAACAGATCGGACTCATCACCACCATAGCAGCAGAGCCGCCAACGTCATCGTCATCAACTAGGGCTCCCAGATCCAATAACCCCTAACCTCTAGGCGGTTAGATCTAGCGACCCCTGACCTTTAGGCAATCGGATCTAAGGGCCTGGCCACCAAGGAGAGAGAGACCGCCATCGTTGCTCGCTCCAACCTGTGCCATTCTCGCACTATCCTTGAGGTCATTGTCATCGTCATTGCTCTTGCGCTATCCGCACACAAAAGATGAGAAGGGAGGAGTGGAGTGGGCGGATCTAACTGTCCTCAACCTTAAGGCAGCGGCCACAAGTAGATGTTGTCGTCGAGATCACCATCGATGTTGTTGGGAGAGATCATCAATGTCGTCCCTGATCTACATTGCAATCGTGGCCCACGACTCCCTCTCTCTCATTGCCAGAGGAGGAGAAGGAGGAGATGGAGAGATCAAGAGGTGAGAAGGAAAGGAGGAGACAGAGATGCAGGTTAGAGATAGAGTGGAGACAGGGATATGGATGACTTTATGTGTTCCTAACTCAGCTCGGCTTATTATAAGTGTAGGTTTTTAATAGAATCAGCACGCATACACATATATATACATATATAACTAAAACACACTTCTCGTATGGTAAATTTTTTGAGTTATATTGTACTTAAATATATCTTATAGTAAAAAATTTACTAATAGGCTCAATAGGACATATAACTTGTAGTAAAAATTTTATTATGTGAGGAGCGTGTTTTAGTTATTGCGTAATCTAGTATAGTATATCTATATATATATACACAGGGTCACGCTAAAATGCACCTAGGTGTGTAATAACTAAAACTTGTTTATCACAAGTTTGCACCCCCACCCCCACTTACAGTGCTTCCCATCCCGCACCTTTTCAAAATAACATTTAGTAAAATGATTACATAGGCCATATCAGGCCATGTCTGTGTAGGTAACTGTAGAGTAAAATATTTACTATATGTAAAAATTAGACGATGTACCCATCTGCTACCTTTCTCAGGTAGACATCCACTTGTATGGAACCATTTTGTCACCCTAGTGAGTTAAAATTTTAAGATTAATTATAGTAATGATTTTGCTACCTATTTATTAAATAGATACACTGTTTTTAATACCTAGTTGTAATAATATCTTTACATCTTAGTCATTTTTAGTAGCTCGGTACCTGTGGTAATATTTTTACTGCCATGTATTTTTGCATTTTTAATCCAATGTGTAGACCCATTAGTATTTTTTTCACAAACACTTATTAGCACATAGTAAATTTTTTATGGACATGTTTTTTTAAGCTTTTGATTTTCTTTCACAAATAAATGAAAGTAAATATTTTACTAGATGTCATTATGAGAATTTTAATTTGTTTACAATCAGCCTACATTGCATGAGTAAAAAAAATTACAGTGTGAAAGTAAAACGTATACTCAATGGCAATGCGTGAAATATTTTTTTACATCTTGTCTTGTTACAAACACGGAGGATCTGTAAAAGGAATGCCTCACAATGCTGGAAGGGAGTCTTGGCAATGCAGCAACTCCTCTGCTTCCAGCTCCTTCCCATCCATACTGATGCCAGTAGGAAGTGCACCCCTCTTCGACAACGCCATGTGAGTCATTTGTACACCACCATAGGACCTAGGCCGGTGAGCCCTCGAATTGGGAGGGGGACACCGCTGCACATAGCTTATCGGTGCATGGTTCTCACAGCTGTTTGCTTCTTGGAACTAAGACACAGTCACATGTCCAATTCCTCCTTTAAAGATTGAACGACCTCCTTGCCATCATTGGGCTCACCTTAGTCTTAGCCTACAATTGAATATTTTGCAATTCAGCGAAATAAGAAAGCATTCATTCAGTTGATTAGTTGAACTAGAAAATGCAGAAACCTTCTAGCATATCAATTTCAGAAAACTCCACAAATTCAGAGCATTCCTATAGTCTTAATAAGAAAAATCGAGTACAACGAAATTCAACTGCTCTATTTAGAGAAATCCACTCCAACTGCTCTGTTCAACCAAAAGAACATGAACATCTAAAGGAGACCATTATGAACCACCATGCCATAAAGCAGTGTCTCTACCGCAATAGCCAACACTGCAGCTACTGACGCTGGCGGCCACAAGTAAAATTCTAAACTTTTAGTTTAAAGAAGTTTATTTTATCAAAATATTTAGAAAAAACCTAGCCTATTCAACATGAACATATGTAGTGATTAGTTTTAAATAAAAATCAATCAATCTGCTCTATTGAACAAAAAAAATTTAGAGGATTCCTATGCAATCAAGCTCCTTGAGTATTCATCAATCCAAAATTTCATACGAAACAAATAAAGGAACTTAGAAAAATGTAGTTCGGTTGCAACCCAACGAACTTTTCAGCTTGTGGACCCATCATGGCACCCATAGCACCCTACCCATGTGGAACGATGTCATCAATGAGACCAATCCATCGTGCCGCCCATAGCCCCATGCTTCGCCATAGCCTGGACAACATCCTCTTGCCTCGCTGAGGCTATAGCCTCTCTATAGTTGCCAATTAGGGTGCGCCCACGTTGGGACAACGTCTTCAGAGGAGCTTGCCATCGAAGGCTGCCGCTTGTGGAAGCACCTTCTAGAGCAGCATGTCATCGTTGCCACTGGCAACTGTCAAGAAGAGACCATCTGTCCCTATCGCCAGGTATCCTGGTGTTGCCGCTTTAGATCCAAAAAGAAGAGGGAATGGTTTAGAGGGAGGCCAGTAACGAAGATTGCTGCCCACCTCTGCACCATGGATTTCACCACCCAAGGGCACCCTATAGAAGTTGGCCGCCACCATTGGATGCATCCCCACCCGTCTTGTCACCAATTAATGGATGATCGATGGCCACCCATCCTCTCTCTTGCTAATGAGGGCCTCATTCGAAGCAGTCGTCGATGTACCGCTTGCATGAGTAGCTGTCATCCTCCTCCATGACGCAGCCAACTCATGGGTGAATAGCACGCCACCACCTTATCCTCAAATAGACCGGCTCCATCTTTGCCTCCTAGTGACCTACACGACCTCCAGTTCTAGAAAAATTGACATTAGAGGTGGAAGAGAGAGAGGATGGTAGGTTCACTGCTCATGGCCACACCTCTACCCTAAACCCTGGTTGTGCGGTGGTCGTCTTTGTCCATCGGCTTAGATCCGTTAAAAGTGGAGTGTGAGAGGAAAAGTCAAGGGACAGTTTCTACGGTGGGGCCATGGAGTAATATAAATAGTTGGTAGAGTTGATGGTAAAAAAATTACTACAAACAGGGGATAGGGGTGGAGGGTGTGGGGGTAGGGATATCATGTGTAAGGCTCGTTTTAGCTATAACATACCATAGGAGTAGTGTACATATATATATATATAAACACACACACTACGAAACACGTTGTTTAGAAGCTTGAAAAGCATATTCGTAAAAATCCAAAATCCATCATAGATCTTAAACCAGGTGTTGGTGATCATGCATTGAGAGTGGGGGCCTATACTGGCCCTATTTTATGTTCAACCTAGGGGGTGATCTAGTGCGCGATGGGTTCAACAAAATAGACGCAAATAATTTTTTGACAGGTTTGGGGCATTGAGAAGTGTAAGACTCTATTTATGTGTTCTTTCTTGTCCTTGATGTGCTACGGTGGTGCTTTTCTCACTTGCCTCTCCCTCTTCTCAATTATAGTCCTCCCTTTATATATTCTCTAGAGGTACTATACATACCAATAAAAAGGAAGGTGTGTACAAAGGTGAGATTTGTGGATCTCCGTAAATAGAAGTTAGGTATAGTTTGTCCTATCACCATAAGAGCCCTAGTGCTCATCGCCCACATTGCGTCGTCCTCCTGTCGTTGCTTATCAGAGTTGGCCCCCCTGCTACACTCTCTATATGAATAGATAAAAAGCTATGAGACAATGGATATGTTGATTGTAGCCATAATCACCTAGGCAATCATGGAAGCGATATATGTCTTATCGCGTGTCATCTATCGATAAAGTAGATAATCATCTTATTGCTTTGACCATCGTAGGCATATAGGCGTTGCATCGGATCAAGTGCTCTAACCTATCATTAAATGCGGTGGTTGAGATAGTTAGATGAATATGACTCCTGAACTATCATGCTCCCGTGTTCCTAGGGAATGCATAAGTTTAGGGCCGTGGCATTGGAACTGTTTTCCTAGGGCCATTAGCCATCCTAGAGTTCATGAGCCCGTGCGAGACTGCTTGGGGCTGTCAGCCCATGGCTTGGCCAGTTCGAGCTGCTTGGTTAGGGAGACCAACTCGGGCTGTCCAGTGCACGCTATGTGTCTCGTTGCGATCAGCCCATGATGCTAGCTTAGGGACATCAGCTAGTGATAGACGGCGTGGTAGCACATATTTTTGCATGCCATAACTCTCCAAAATGCTATCGTTCTCTTAGGTACCACCTATTCACTTTTCGACAGTTTGGTAGGGCTCTTGATTCCCACTTCATGGGGGCCTAACTTGGCGTTCTCTACCAGCTTCTTTTGGAAAAAAAAGAGCTTTAGTTCCTTGCACGCTACTGGATAGCTAGGTTGTCTAGAGAGTAGAGAGAGTGCATGGTACGCCATGACAGGCGAGGCTTAAGAACACGCTAACACAGCCAACAAGTGTATACTAGGACTAATTACAACTCTGTCAGTCAAAAAAGAATTCATCTTTAAATTCTCTTTTCTTACAAAAACTTAATTCTTAGAATAATCTTGCATTGAAGTTTGAGAAAGTGGAAAAATAAAATGTATTAGAGTTTGGGGCAAATGACTTAGAATTTGAGAAAATGAATGGCACTTTAATATTTAATATATGTGAAATAGGAAAGACAAATTTTTTGGACGGAGGTATTACTTATCTGTAATTCTATATATCCGTGAGAACGTATAATTCCTTTCCACACTTTTGGGTTTCCGTGCCTCCAGTCATGCTTAGAACACTTAAAAACGCAGGCCTAGACATGAAGTAACTAGACAGGCCAACCAGTCGACGGTGTAGGCTAAGGCCCAAACTTGCGCTCTAGGGCCCAAAGCTACGACAGCTAACCAAGAGAAGTTTCCTTACCCGAAATCATGGTACCAAATTGATTGGCGCTTTGCTGGCCGATCCTTATCTGTCACTCATATCCACGGCAAGCCAGCCTTTGTAATGTACCGCTGACGCCAACGCCTTTGGGCTCGATCAAAGCGTATAGCGCAAGAGTTTGTGTTGTGTTTTGACCCTAGCTCGTGCCCATTGGTTGATTAATCGCACACACAGGCGGGTGCTTCTTCCTTCATGCGTCGTAATCTACGGCAACTTCACAGTTTGTGTGGTGGCCGAACTGTTTGGACCGGTTTAAATCCTAAACTCGACGTACTTAACTATTAATAACGTGACTTTTTAATATATGTTTATTTATTTATTTTATTTAAAAAATTATATAAATATACATTATGTTTAAAACACATTTAATAATAAATTAAGTCACAATAAAATAAATAATTATTATATAATTTTTTAAATAAAAGAAATGATCAACCATACACTTAAATATCGGCATCAGTACGATACTGAAGTCTCGTCGAGTTGTCTCGGCTGCAGTACTACGGGCGGAACAACAAATTGCAAGCACGAACGTGCGATGATGTAGCGGACTCCGAGGTGTGGAAACAGAAAAGTCTAGTCGAACTATATTTTTTGGACGAAAATTCTATCGATACTTTACTACGTTTTTGTTGGCCGAAAGCGATCGATCGGTGCAAATATCCAATGATCCCATCCGACGGCAGCAAAGCATCGAGGCATCTCAAGAATATATCCAGGTGGGATGATGCATATGGACACTCGATCTACACTCATCGGGTTCAAACTCGAGTCTCTCCGTTCTCCAGTCGCCATGGAAGACCATCCATGCATGCAAAAGGCACGTCACGTGTGAGCTAATCGCCACGTACCCATTCTTGCCCTCCCTATAAATTTGCCGCCACTCCTCGCTCGTGTCTCTCCTCAGCGCCGGCCTGGCATGCAATGAAAGTATCAAACCACCGCACGCTCCAAGCTCCGGCACCGCCCTGCAGGTAATCTAACCAAGCTGACCAATTGATCATCGTGATATGTGGAGGAGGAAGAGCAGTGGCGGCGAGGCACCACCGGCCGGTGCCTCGCCGAGTGCCGTGATGACGATGGATATAAGGTGCCAAGGGTACGTCCCGATGCTCACCGGCTGCTGCGACGACGGTGAGCACTTGCTGGTGCCGGCATGGGATCCATGCATCGCAGAGCTGCTTAGACATGGCGGCACAGCAGTACGGATATAGCCACTACTTTGAAAATATTTTTACGGACGGGTTAAACCGATTATTAAAGATCATTAGAACGGGTTAAATGGATTATTAAAGATCGTTAGAGGAGCCACCTATAATTAATCACAAGTATTTTTGTGGTGGCTTCTAGCCCGTATGTAAAAATATATTTTTTATGAGCCACATAAGATAAGTCGCCCGCAAAAATTATTTTTGCTTACGGCACATAGGGCGTATGAAAAAAAATGTATTTTCAACTAAAATTCATGTCTAAAATATATCCTAAATTTTATATTAAATTAATTTTAAATTATTGTACATTGATCAAAACAGCGGACCAAATTATATATTTTACATAAAAATTTAATTTAATATATATATAATTAAATTATTGTATATAAATATATATACACCGTTGTCAATACTCCCACACGTTGTCATTACATTTTAAACTTATGGAGACTGGATCTAGCCATATCGAACTCTACTACATAGCTAGCAGAGGCGATATGACGGCCGTGACCCAAAAAGACATTGACTCACTGGCGCTCCAATGGAGGAGACAAGGGAGAGGTGGTTTCTTTAGCTATGACAAAGTCAGCCTGCGGCTTCTAGGATGGAGGAAGCAAGGAAGAGATGTCGGTGGAGGAGGTCGCCAATAGACAAGGACACAAAGAAAGCCTAAAAAAGAGAATTAAAAGGGAAAGAGGGCCGAGGAGAGGGATCTAGAGACAATAGATTGGAGGCTATAGAAGCATCGGCCTCACATGGCTCGACTTGTGTGGCTTGGCTTAGTTATTGGTGCTGGTTCCTTAAAAAACCGATATTAATAGTTATTTTAATGTATTTGTTCTACTAAACTGATACTAGTACTAGTTCACCTAAAAGCTAAAAGCTAAGACTGATGTGTTTTTCTCTCCCAATATACGTCTAGATGAAGGAAAACTGTATCAATACCGGTTTTTTCTAACCGATTCAGATAGAGTGTCATGGATGAGGTGGCATAGTAACATCTACCATGCTGACGTGTCATCTGCCCTGTGCATAATCAATTAGCACATATTAATTAATGATGCTTCCGATACGGTTAACCACTGCCTCCAAGGGAGGGGGCATGTCCCTCCCGAACCAACGCCAGTTCAGAGAGAGCACGTCTCTCCCGAACGTTTGCCATTGACACCACATTTTGGGATATAAATCTGTACTCCCTCCATTGTAATCATCTGCACAATCAATACAAAATCCATTTCATCCACCCGAGTTACTTTACAAAGATAATATAGCGCATGCCCAGTACAGTAATAGGCTTCAGAGTATGATGCATCACATTCATGATGGGCCAGTCGCGCTTTGAACAAGGAATGCGAAGGCCCAGACATCAAGTAACTAGACGGGCCAAGGACCAAACACCGAAACGCGTACTCCAGGGCCCAACGGTACAGCTACAGAGCAGTTTTCCGTTGCCCAGATCGATCGATATTCGGCACGTGCCTTTGTACTGTGCCGATGACTCGGACGCCATTAAACTCGATCAACTGATGATCAAGGCGTGTAGCTTGATCGATCGCGTTGCGTTTTGACCCTCCTGCTCACGCACTGCCTGCAGGTTGATCGGTCGCGGGCGGCATTGATGCTTCCTGCATCGGCGTCGTCGTCCGCCGGCGAAGGCGATCGTACTCACGTGTGCGTCCCGCCTGCACGGCTTCACCAACCCAGGCGTACATACGAGGGTGCTCTCTAATCTCCATCAACTTGACAGTTGGTCGCCCAACCGTTGCGCCCGTTGGACCGGTACAAATTCAACTTCCAAACTAACAAGATATTGACATCTACTTACAGTAGTACTACAGGCCGAAGAACAAATTGTAAGCAAATAGTATGAACGCGTGATGGTGTCAGGGCAGTATAGTTTCGCTGCTGTTTCGGACTCCGGGCGTGTGAATACTGAAAAGTCTAGTTAGCACGATAAGTAGCATGTTAATTTTGGAAAAAAACGTGTATAATATGTTAATTTTGTTGACCGGAATAGTATCACTGCTTGTTAAAGAAAGTAATTTTTCCTTCAAATCCACGTGATTGACAGAATTAATTACGAGAGGTTGAGAGGCTTGATGTGACACGAATTTATGCATTGGTGCTTTCTGTGACACGAAATCAGCACCCTTAAGCACTAGAACCACTTATCCGGATGGCCTAATTGTGATATGTTTTAGTGTCTTTACAAATAGTCTCATCTTTGTCTTGGTGAGATAGAGCAATTGGACCTAACATCATATCTGAACCACTGTATAAAACTTATCTCTAATGGATGAAAAGATAGGCAGTTATATACGGTTATCTGGTCTAAACCTATAATAAATTATTATAGGTGAGGATTTACTATCTGTAACGATTTCTTAGTACAATACATCAGGCCATGTGACGTGTGTCCATCTCTACGGTTGTCATAGGTGTCTTACCACATATATTATATACTATTTATATTTTAGGTGAGAGGGTAGAGGGCGAATCTTTATCTTGATATTAAGATATTAAATAAAAAATGAGCTAAATTTTATTATTGTTTGTTCATCCAAACTAATTTTATTATATATGTGTAGATAGATCGTAGTTGGCTGTGCAATAATAACCGATTGAGCCAGTAGTTTAGAAATAGAGTAGTTAAATTCTTAAATAATACAGAAGATGATAAGAGAATGAGGAGTAACAAATATGTGGTTTGTCCGTGTATAGATTGTAGAGATGAGAAGATGTTTGCAGATAGAGTGTAATTATAATATTATTTTATACGTAGAGATTTTATAAAGGATTATAGTTATTGGAGCAAATACGGGGAGCAAAAAGTGCCAAATATTTCTATTAAAGAGAGGAACAAGAAGATTGAGATGATATGTATGTCCCTTCTTTGTTTAGCGGTGATATCATTGATATCGACTAATATGTTTCTTAGATGCTTTGTGATGTTGAGAAACTACAATACAACAAGATGGATTATGAGAAGTTCTCAGCTTTAGTGATGATTCAGAGATACCTATATTTCTTGGATGTAAGCCGAATAATATGAAGCTATCCGTTGTACTTGATTTAATGAAGTTTAAAGTAAGTAACATTTTGTCAAACAAGAGCTTCACACATCTACTTTATTTTTTAAAAGACTTGCTGCCCCATGGAAACAAAATATTGAAGACAACATATGAAGTGAAGTAAAGCAAGTGTTATGTCCCTTTGAGGTTGGAGGTTAGAAAAATTCACGTATGTCCAAACGATGACAACTTATACTACAAGGAATACACCAACTTAGATACGTGCCCTATATGTGAAGCTTCTCGATACAAGTGAAAGAATAGCAGTATGGTGGGTATGAAGTCAAAGAGGGGTGGTCTGAAGAAAGCACAATGTGGATTTCAACAAATGGTTTAAGCATCATGTGCTTAACTCAAGCAATGTCATAAGTAAAGCCCTTAAGTGGCTAGCAAATAGCTCTGGATGGGATATTGAAATGTGACAACGATACGATATAAATGGATATATTTACTATACAACCAACCAGAACGAAAAAACATAGCATAGAATAGTGGAATACATATAGAGGCAATTAATGACCAACTCGGCTGTCGTGATTAGTTCTATAGCCGCATAGAAAAGATATGGAAGTCAACTTGTGTGAAATTTAAAGTGACATTGTTTTGGTAAACATGGGTTGTTCTAAAGCATATCAAGGTTGACAAAGATGGTTTCATGCTTGTAAAGCTACAGTCCAATGGATACAGGGATGAACTGTTTTTTCTCATAAAATAAGTTGTTCAAGTGTTCTATGTTGCCGATCCGACAAATAAGAGGCTTCATGTTGTTTATGAAAAAAATGAAGAATTATTAGGGTTAACAACGTTCTCAATGAGAACGATTACAACAAGTATGTCTACTTTATTGGCCAAGAAGCTCCTGTTAAAGAAGTTCAACAAGATGACATGACCATGTACGCACGTGTGGACCATGACGAAGGAATTGTTATGTAATAATGTGTATGTAATGTGCAAGTTGGGTTTGAAGAGTCAATTTAATATTATGTGAAATATATGCCTTTTCATTTGATTTAAAATTAATTTAAATTCTAATGAGATTATCAGAATTACAAATACAATGTGGTCAATGTCTAGTCAATGTTAGTAACATTCATACCTATAAATAAAAAATAAATTTGGTAGACTTCTCATTAAAGTTATCTCTGACGGTTTTAGTAAAGGACCCTTCATAGGTGACTTATCTATGATAGGTTTTATTATATAACCCATCACAGATAAGATAGTTATGACATATTTTAGTGTACGACCGTTTACAAATAAGTTACATGTGACATGTTTTATTGCATGGCCTATCACACGTCAACACCCTGTAACAGGTTTTATTGCACAACCTGCCATTGATAAATTAGCTATGATAAATTTTAGCGTACGGCCCATCATAGGTAGTCCAAAAGACTATTTTTTTTGAAGTATCTAGATTAAATCAAAATCACTCACATGTAGATCTAAGTCACCGATGCCCTCATCCTAGAGCTCGATCTCCACCTGCTCTATTGTCGATGTTGGCGCTGTGCCCTCTCATCGTTCTCAAGCTCCCAAGCACGCCACTGTGTTATCATCGCCGCCGACCCTAAGCACTCCCATTATTCTGTAGCCCGTGAAGCCCACCACTACGCTGCCGCCACATTATCCCCGAGCTCCCTATGCCCCCCATTTCACCGCTGTCATGCCTAAGTGTCGCCCCGACCTCCTCAAACCTGCCACTGCGCTGTCGTCACCACCGTCCCCGAGCATTGCCATGGTTGAACAATATGTGATTTAGCTTCACTTTTTTTCTACCACATAGAATGAATTGTAAGCTTTTTATGCTATCTGTATGATTTTTTTAGTTTATTAACTAATGTGTTTTTAGTGAATTTTTTAGTTATACTACTGCATCAACGATTTTAGAGCATAAGTTGAAATACAAGAAGTAAAAATGTTCGAGAACATCCACAAAACCAAAACTTCAACCAGAACCTGCACAACGACCTGGCAATCACTATACAGACAAATAGGTGGAACATCCGTCAGATTGACCCAACGCACATCATAGGATAAATAACCGCTTTCATCCTCCAAAAAATCATTAATCTAAAAGGGATGTTTAGTCCTAAGTAAAATAAAAGTGAATGTGTCTTGTACAATGACCATTGTTAACTATTTAACAATTGTACCATATATTTTATATTGGTATTTATGTATTTGTCTAGGTATATGTTTGTCTTTGGTTGCTAAATGATCGTAGAATATGCCATTTATCAAAAAAAATTAAACAAGTTATATGTAAAAAAAGATGCCGCTTGACTTAAAAAATCCACAATATATTATTTTTTTAGTTTTTAACTTCACAGGTAGTCGTGGTTGTTCTTCGAAAATGTATGGGTAAATTTATAGATTCAAATGAAAATTGTACCTATATGTGATTATTAGAAATTTATGTATGTATATGTTTATGAAAATTTGACACTGAATATGTGAGAAATATATATATACAAATAAGAAAAGTTTTTTTATTAGACGCATGCAATTGGCGAAACATTTTATTCAAACAAATATAGAACTAGAATGGATAGTTTTGTGCTTATTACCAGTTCTCCCTCCTGAATTAAGACCCATTGTTTATAGGTTCTGGGGATAAAGTAGTGACTTCGGATATTAATAAACTTTATAAGAGAGTTATCCGTTAGAACAACAATCTTGCCTATCTATAGTGAATTAGCACCATCAGATTTAGTAATGTGACAGGAAAAATTGGTACAAGAAGCCGTCCCGTAGGCAACCAACGAGGGATGGTCACAATAAAGTATACAAATCACTTTCAAATGTAATTGAAGGTAAAGGGGGGAGGTTTCATGAAAATCTACTTGGGAAACAGGTCGATTACTCATGGCATTCTGTCATTGTTGTGGTCCTTCACTTTCATTACATCAATGTGGGTTACCTCTAGAGATAGCAATAAAGCTATATATATATGTGTGTATGTGTGTGAGTTTGTTGATATGTCAATGTTAATATTTCACTTTGGTAAAATTTTGGATGCTTAATTATATCAATGTTACTATTAGGAAGAAATAGTGTCTAGAAATATACGTACTATCTATTTTTTAGAGAGCACTAGCATTTCCTAAGGCTATGTAAAAAGTAAATTTAATTTTTTTAATAACCATGTCACTATTAGATTTCAAACAAAACTCATCATAGGTGAGTATTATCTGTGATGGTTTTAAACAAGACCGGTCATAGTTGACTACCTATTACGAGCGCTAATCTACGTCGTCACAGTTGACTAAGTAATCTCTGACGGATTATGAAATATGTCCGTTAGAGATAGACTATATCTTATGGTTCGTAAGCACAATCGCACGTCTTGGGTACCTCATCGCTAACGGGTCATTAAAGTGACAATTAGCGTCATTTTATCTCTAACAGGTTGTTAGTGCAATCAGCTTATGGTGCTACCTTACTTGGGACGGGTTTTTCTGCGGCACGTCATAGGTAACCTTAACTCTGACGAGTCTTAACCTGTTAGAGGTGACGTGGAGTCATTACTGATTACTCATCTATGATGATGATCAAACCTATCACAGATGATGGTTTAGAGCCATCGCATATGAGCGAATCTGGCATAGGTTTGGTGCTTGGTGTAACAAGAAATTTATGTATTGTAAACTGGGTATTACTAAGGCCTCAAATAGATTGTATAAGAATTTTCTTACCGTTAATTTCCTCAGTCTCACTAAAATCACATTCAAGACACCCTCGGAGGTGCATAATATTTCGATTTACTAGTATTTGAACCATTAAATAAAGTCATGACTTTACCATCCTACCAACATTATTTTCACTTATTTTAAAATAAAATTGATGAACAAATTTTAAAATTTTGTTTGAATCTTGTTGGGAATGCTAAACATTTATGTGGAAAGAAATCAATCTACATAGGAATCTTTTACCAGATTTTCCCGAGCCCTAAGAAAGCAGGATTGAAACGTATAGATAACCCATTCCACCGCGAAGTATCGAGGCATCTCAGTAATGCCTGGGGATGACGCATGACTCTCTAAACTCTAGTCTCTCTACCGTCCAACCGACAGTTGCCATGGAGGACCAGCTATGTCAAAGCGCGTGAGTAAATCACTATGGACCCCTTCTTGCCTCCTATAAATTTGCTACCACTCGTTCGTCTCCTAGGCAGCGCCGGCCAGACAACCAAACCACCGCGCGCTCCAAGCTCCAGCGCCTCCAGGAAACCAACAAATCTGATCAATTCATTTATCATCATGGTGTGGAGGAGGAAGAGCGGCAGCGGTGGCGTCGACTCTCCGGCCGACGCCTCGCCGTGCCGTGACGATGATAAGTATAAGGCCCCGAGAGGGCACGTCCCGATGGTCGTCGGCTGCGGAGACGACGAGGAGCGCGTGCTGGTGCCGGTGAGGCTGCTCGAGGACCCGTGCATCGCGGAGCTGTTGGACATGGCGGCGCAGCAGTACGGGTTCGGCCAGCCGGGCGTGCTACGGGTCCCCTGTGACGCCGGCCATTTCCGGCAAGTCGTCGAGTGCGCGCTGCGGAAGGGCGGTCGTACGGTGTAGCTAGGGAGGTGTACAAGGTGTCTTTGTACTTTTTAATTGATTGATCAATTCTTTGATACTATTTTTAAGACGGTGAATTTAGCTCTAATTTCATTATATATTACAGAATAGCTATAAATTATAATCTCTGTGTATACAGGTGTACATTTTGCTTTTTTCTTTACATATATAAATTAGTATTTTTATAGTCACTAGATGAAACCGAAAGTAATTATATTTTCTAATACAAAATTTGATTGCTAGCAATATTTTCTTTAAAACCATAATATTTCTCTATATAAAAATATATATTATAGAAGAATCTGCTCAGTATTCGAGAGAGGAAGGTAGCCAGCTCGTGTACGGAAGTAGGGGTTAAAATGCTCATTTTTTGCTTTATAGGGAACGTTTAAAAACCACATTACTTTAGATTGGCATATTTCTATAGCACAATTTGCAGCTTTGAAAGTTCAAAATTTGAAGTGGTACCAATTTGATTTTTCTTTTAAAATTTTATTTCCTATCATAGAAATTTGCTTAAAAATTACACCTAGCACAAAATTGAGCTAGCGATTGATATGTCAATGTCAATATTTCACTTTGATGAAATTTTAGAACAAATAGAGTCTACTATCTGTTTTGACTAGCATTTTCTAAGGCTACCAAAAAAATAAATTTATTTTTTTTAATAACCACGTGACTATCAGGTTTTAAGCAAAACTTATCATAGGTGAGCACTACCTGTGATAGTTTTCAAACAAGACCAATCACATTTGACTACCTATGATGAATACTAATCTACATCGTCATAGTTGACTAAGTTATCTTTGACGGATTATATAATGTTTTCGTTAGAGGTAGACTACCTCTGATGCTTTATAAGCGCAATTACACGTCTGGGGTATCTCATCTGTGACAGCTCATTAAAGTGATAATTAGGGCTATTTTATCTTTAACAAATCATTAGTGTAATCAACTTATGGTGCTACCTTACTTGGGATAGGTTTTTTCTAGCGCGTCATTGGTAATCTTAGCTCTTACGAGCCTTAACCTATTAGAAGTGACATAGAGTGATGATGGTCAAACTTTTCACAGATAATGGTTTAGAATCATCCTATATTAGCGAATCTGGTGTAGGTTTGGTGTTTGGTGTGACAAGAAACTTATGCATTGCAAACTGGGCAGAAAAATACTAAGGCCTCAAATATATTGTATAAGAATTTTCTTACCGTGAGATTTTGGCCATATGATTTTTTAAATAGTTTGATTAAATTAATATCATGGATTTGCTTCGAAATAGAACTATCAACTACGAGAATGAGGTCCCGAGAGGGTACGTCCCGAAGGTCGTCGGCTGCGGAGACGACGGAGAGCGCGTGCTGGTGCCGGTGAGGCTGCTCGAGGACCGACGCATCGCGGAGCTGTTGGACATGGCGGCGCAGCAGTACGGGTTCGGCCAGCCGGGCGTGCTGCGGGTGCCCTGCGACGCCGGCCATTTCCGGCGAGTCGTCGAGTGCGCGCTGCGGAAGGGCGGTCGTACGGTGTAGCTAGGAAGGTGTACAAGGTGTATGTGTACTGTTTATTTGATTGATCAATTCTTTGATACTATTTTTTTGAGACGGTGAATTTAACTCTAATTTCATTATATATTACAGAATGGCTAGCTAACTTACAATCTCTGTGTGTACAGTTGTATATTTTGCTTTTTTCTCTACATATATGAATGAGTATTTTTATAGTCATTAGATGATACCGAAAGTTATTATATTTTCTAATGCAAAATTTGATTCCTAGCGATATCTTCTTTAAAACCATAATATTTCTCTATATAAATATATATATTATAGAAGAATCTGCTGAGTATTCGAGAGAGGAAGGGAGCCAGCTAGTGTACGGAAGTAGGGGTTAAAATGCTCATTTTTTGCTTTATAGGGAACGTTTAAAGACCGTATCACTTTGGAGTGGCATATTTCTATAGCACAATTTGCAGCTATGAAAGTTCAAAATTTGAAGTGGTACCAATTTGATTTTTCTTTTAAAATTTTATTTCCTGCTATAGAAACTTGCTTGAAAAGTACACACAAGCACAAAATTGTGCTGGTGATTGATATGTCAATGTCAGTAATTCACTTTGGTGAAATTTTACAACAAATAGAGTATGTACTATTTTCACAAGCATGACTAGCATTTTCTAAGGCTACCAAAAAATAAATTTAATTTTTTTAATAACCACGTCACTATCAGGTTTTAAGCAAAATTTATCATATGTGAGCATTACCTGTGATAGATTCCAAACAAGATCAGTTACATTTGACTATCTATGATTGGTGCTAATCTACGTCGTTACAGTTGACTAAGTTATATTTGACGGATTATGTAATATTCCCGTTAGAGGTAGACTATCTCTGACGCTTCATAAGCGCAATTACACATCTGGAATATCTCATCTGTGATAGGTCAATAAAGTGATAATTAGAGCTATTTTATCTTTAACAGGTAGTTAGTGCAATCAGCTTATGGTGCTACCTCACATAAGATATGTTTTTTCTACATCGCGTCATAGGTAATCTTAGGTCTGACGAGTCTTAACCTATTAGAGGTGACGTAGAGACTTACTCATCTATGATGATGGTCAAACTTTTCATAGATAATGGTTTAGAATCATCGTATATGAGCGAATCTTGCGTAGGTTTGGTGTTTGGTGTGACAAGAAAGTTATGCATTGCAAACTGTGCTGTAAAATACTAAGGCCTCAGTATAAGAATTTTCTTACCGTGAGATTTTGGCCATATAAATTTTTAAATAGTTTGATTAAATTAATATCATGGATTTGCTTCGAAATAGAACTATCGAAATATGATAAACCTTAGATCTTGAGAAATTCCAAGTTTTTAGTGTATATTTTAGCATCTACTTTTCCCTCTATACATAATAAGGCATTATGCTCTCTTTTTTTTATAAGAAATTAAGAAAAAAAACTAGAATACACTTATTAAATAAGAGGTTGTTGGGGTGAGAGGGTAGGTAGATGGAGTGATGAGAATAAACTTGAATTAGAATAGATTGATATAACTAAAATTCTCATATTTTGGAATAATCTCGTGTATTATAGGACAGAGTATTACCTAAGAGCATGTCCAAGAGATGAAAAAAATAATATTTTTGGGATTTCTAATCAGGTTTTAATGTGTGAATTAATTCATCACTTCAACATATATGTAATAATTGACTCGCAATAATAATAATAAAAAGCAGATCCAGCAGATTTCCTTATATCACTAAAATCACATTGAAGACATACTCGAAGGTACATAATATTTCGATTTACCAGTATTTCATGACTTTACCATCCTACCAACATTATTTCCACTTATTTTAAAATAAAATTGATGAACAAATTTTAAAATTTTGTTTGAATCTTGTTGGGAACGCTAAACATTTACGTGGAAAGAAATCACTAATTTCTACACACGAATCGATCTACATAGAAATCTTTTACTAGATTTTCCCGAGACATAAGAAAGTAGGACTGAAACGTATAGATAACCCATCCCACCGCAAAATATCGAGGCATCTCAGTAATGTGGGATGACGCATGACTCTCTAAACTCTAGTCCAAGCGGCAGTTGCTATGGAGGACCATCTATGTCAAAGCGCGTGAGTAAATCACTATAGACCCCTTCTTGCCTCCTATAAATTTGCTGCCACTCGTTCGTCTCCTAGGCAGCGCCGGCCAGACAACCAAACCACCGCGCGCTCCAAGCTCCGGCTCCTCCAGGAAACCAACAAATCTGATCAATTCATTTATCATCATGGTGTGGAGGAGGAAGAGCGGCAGCGGTGGCGTCGACTCTCCGGCCGACGCCTCGCCGTGCCGTGACGATGATAAGTATAAGGCCCCGAGAGGGCACGTCCCGATGGTCGTCGGCTGCGGAGACGACGAGGAGCGCGTGCTGGTGCCGGTGAGGCTGCTCGAGGACCCGTGCATCGCGGAGCTGTTGGACATGGCGGCGCAGCAGTACGGGTTCGGCCAGCCGGGCGTGCTGCGGGTCCCCTGTGACGCCGGCCATTTCCGGCGAGTCGTCGAGTGCGCGCTGCGGAAGGGCGGTCGTACGGTGTAGCGTACGAGGTGTCTTTGTACTGTTTAATTGATTGATAAATTCTTTGATACTTTGAGACGGTGAATTTAGCTCTAATTTCATTATATATTACAGAATGGCTAGATAACTTATAATCTCTGTGTGTACAGTTGTACAAATTGCTTTTTTTTTACATATATAAATTAGTATTTTTATAGTCAGTAGATGATACCGAAAGTTATTATATTTTCTAATGCAAAATTTCATTCCAACCAATATCTTTTTTAAAATCATAATATTTCTCTATATAAATATATACATTATAGAAGAATCTGCTTTTTAATGAGTGTTCGAGAGAGATAGCCAGCTCATGTACGGAAGTAGAGGGTAAAAAGCTCATTTTTTGCTTTATAGGGCACGTTTAAAAACCGTATCATTTTGGAGTGGCATATTTCTGTAGCACAATTTGCATCTCTGAAATTTCAAAATTTGAAGTGGTACCAATTTGATTTTTCTTTTAAATTTTTATTTCCTGTCATAGAAACTTGCTTCAAAAGTACACACTGGCACAGAATTGAGCTGGTGATTGATCACGCAATTGCCCATATATCACGTTCCGTCGCTTATAGTCCCAGGAGCACGTACGCTTTCGTTAGTCACTCGCAGCAAAACAAGCAAACGCCAGGTGGTTTGGGCGTCTTCGATGCGTAGAGTATAATCGAACAAAAGAAGAAAGTAATTAAGTAAGTAAATGGTTGGGCGCCGTTACATCTGTCATCACTTTCCGTGCCACTAGCAGATGGCCCAATCGATCGACTTGGCTGTTACGCTCAAGCCAAGGACTGGTGGCGACAGTAGACAGTGGCCCTTTTGAACAGTGAAAGAAGTGTCCGTGCCTCTCGTATGATATCGCGGCACGTACGTGGCTTCTTGGAAATCTCTGGGTCTCAGCTCACTCTCGCCTCGATTGGCATGCAAGTGGCCAAGTTGGCCTCCGTAGTACTGTCTGATCGACTCCGACGACGACGGGCTTGGAGCCTTGGACTCGATCGATCGATCAAGCTAGCTAAGCGTCCTGGTCGCTCGAGCTCGCGTTGCGTTTGAGACCTCGTGCTCGGTGCTCCCGTCCTGGTTGATTGCGCAGACGCTTCGTCCTGACGATGGGATCGTGGCTTGTAGTACAACTTGACGAGCTCGCGTTGCGTACGTGAGATACTGACATCACGTCGCCTAAGACTGTGTGGAGGCTATTCCCAATCATTCAATCGTTCAGATAAAGCTATATCGATCAAAAGCCCGCGCGCGCGATGGGCCACGGGTTCCGGTGCTCCACTTGAGTCTATCTCCAGTCGCCATGGAAGACCATCAATGTTAAGAATGGACGGCACCCAAGTTCGTCAGTCATCCTCAAAGGTCTTGGACCAGGGTCCCCTCCTGCTTGCCCTCTATAAATTTGCTACCAGATCGCTCGTCTCCTCTGACGTGCCCTCCATCCAGCGAATCAAACGACACCCCAGCCACGGCCTCCAGTGCTAATCTGACCAATTCATCATCATCCTCATGGCGTGGAGGACGGGGAGCGGTGGCGGCGCATCGCCGTGCCGCTATGACGACCAGTATAAGGTGCCGAGAGGGCACGTCCGCGAGGTCGCCGGCTGCGGCGACGACGGGGATCGCATGCTGGTGCCGGTGAGGCTGCTCGGGGAACCCTGCATCGTGGAGCTGCTGGACATGGCGGCGCAGCAGTACGGGTTCGGCCAGCCGGGCGTTCTGCGGGTGCCCTGCGACGCCGGCCATTTCCAGCGAGTCGTCGAGTGTGCGCTGCGGAAGGGTGGCGGCCAGCCATCATAACCTTACATGTCGTACGGTGTAGCTATGTATTCTTTGATCGATCAATTCTGTGATACTACTATTTTTTTTCCGGAGACGGTGAATTCAGCACAAATTTTACTACCAAACTATGCTCCAATAACAAAAGGATAGTCCAACCGTGCTGCGATAGCCAGAGGAATTTATAGTACATTCCCGCCGCACGAACCTTATAGATTAGGATGGTGTACCTGGTAAATAGTTGGATAATAATGATTATTAGTGAATCAACGGGTCCATTTTTCTCTCCATAGGCCTAGACATCTAAAATATATATACGTAATTTAAAGAATCGAACACTGTCCTAACTTTAACTTGTGTAATCATATGACGTCTTAGCAAAAAAAAGAAAATAATTAGTTAATGATGTTATCAATCAATGATCGTAGATATCCTAATACGTTGTATTTATTTTAAGTCGAAGAGAAGCATTAGACGTAGGCTTTAGCTAAATCTTATTAATAAATATTATGTATTTGTATCATCATCAAGTTTAATTCTTTTATTGTGTGTGCTTTCGTGTTTATCCAATTTTCACATATTTTGATTTCTTCCCAAATCAATCGCACCAAGGGATAAAACACGGTATCATCAGTCCTAGAAGAAGATAAATCATATGACTATTTTTAAAAAGATAAGATTTATCTTTGCTTAAATCTGGATTGGCCAACAAGAACCTTGCTTCCAAATAAGAATGGATACCTTCTTTCTCCATCTCTCCCTCCAATATGCATGAGCATTAGTGAGCTCTTCAATTCATTGATTATCTCGATGAGCTCTTACTCCAAACTAGGCAGGGCTCCTTCCACCTACTCTGGTCTCTACCTTATGCACGTAGCATACTCCTCGCTTACACTCCGCTAGTGTCCTCCTAGGCACCAGGAGGAGGACCCTGCCAGCCGGGTAGATTTTGATGCAGGCAGGCACAACCAGCTCGAGAAATAGCTTTTGTTTTTTGTGCTCCATCTTACCTTCTAGGAGGTAATAGCTTTCGTTTAATCCTGGCTGTTGATTATTGGTTTTTATTTTACCAATTAAATTATTTAGCACCTTTCGTTAATGTACGGTGACCAAATAAGTAGACTACTAATGCACACATAATTAGCCTTCCTTGCTTAATCCCCGTGCATGCAATTTACCAGTCGTGAAGGACTGCATGCCATGTTAACAAAAGGAAAGAAAGTTAATTAGCTCCCTACGTGTAAACGAAACCAAAATTTAAATTTTCAATTTTAAGTACTAAAAACTAGCTCAAAAGTATTAAAAGTTGTACTAAACATAAGCATAACAGTAATATGCCCTAGCTAACACTACGATACCATAAGTTTTTGTTAATAAATTATTAAATTTCATGTTAGCCAAATTAATTTTTCTAGAACCAGTTCAATTGAGCTTTAATTCGATTCATAACATATATCAATTTATTTAAGGAAAAGTTGCTGGATTAAACAAGGTAGCAGCAATTTTAAAAGTCAACTAAAAAAAGAGAAATTAAAGAATTTACTCTTGTTAAGATGATTTTTAGGGACACTTCACAACGTAAGAATTTTATAAAATTTTTCTAGGAAACACTCCAATTCCTCCAAATTTCTTTTGAAAATCCTCTAAACTGAAGAAGCCCTTAAAGAAAACTCAAGTCACTTTTCAGTTTAACAATGTCTGATTACTTTCATTATGTGCTTCAGAAATTGAAGTTCTATCGTTCACAGATTTTCCAAGTTCACTATCAGGATTCACGGTTATGGCCTAAGATCTGATTTGATAGTTGACAAAAAGGCATGCAAAAATATAGATTGAACCCATCCAAGCATTTTAAACAAAATAAGGAGTTTCCACAAACTTAAAATCCAGAACCGGCCAGCCATTTGCATATTTAGTTGAGCACCATATAAGACTGATGCTACATGGTTGCTGACAAGAATTGCAAGAAAATTCATTACATGGCACGAAACATATATTGATGTGAAGCAGGAACTGCTGCTGACACTGAGGCTGTAACATGTAAGAATAGCATAATGACATCCTAGTAGCACAAAGAGAAAACTATTATGGCACCGTAGCATTAACCTTTTGTCTAGCTAGCTGCTTCTTCCAAGAACCTGAAATGTTCATGAGTGTAAGCATCTGTTCTGTGCTCAGCATACACGGACAAAAACACCATATTGAAAATGGTTTTGTAAGATCTCGGAAGCAACCGAAGTCACAGTTTTTGGCTTGACAGTGGTTGATGGACAATCTTGAATATGATGAATGTGTGCTCTTTCTTTGGAATCAGCCTGGGGATATAACCGCAGGCCTCAACGGTGATTTAAAATTTGACTATCATAATTTGTTCCAACCTTGATGACTATGATTGATTAAAATTCAACATTATGGGCTTCCATCCTGGAAAAAAAACCCTACATTTCATGCTTCTGATTTAGATAGCGAATTTTGAAGAAAAAAAACCCAACTATAGTGCACAGTATTGATAATTGGATGTACATATTCAAATTCAGTAGAATAAAATATAACAATCTATTTTAGCTATTGAAATTCCTTAGTTTTCTTAAGGGTGCAAGATCTCTATGGTGCAAGATTGACAAATGATCATGCTTTTTAATAGAGCTCTTATTCCTAGCCAGAATATAAATAATTAAATATCAAGCCAAAAGGCCTACAATATATACTTAAATACAAGTTGAGTTGTTTCATGGAGAAAGCTTATGGTATGCAAGAAATTATGATACGCTAGAAATTAAATTTGACACAGTGCAATGCATTGTAAGGTTCAAAATAATGTGTATCAGCCTTACTCTAATTTACCTATAGTAGTTGCTTTGACAGAATTAAAATATATTAAAAAAATTAACTAAAATAAGATAAATAGGGAGAGCAAGACTCTTTAAACAAATTCCTTTCTTGTCAGAGTATGAATGATATATAAAAAACCACCTCCACAGACTATTGATTAACCACAGCCTGAAAGGTTAAATCCAATCAAATATACTAAACATCTGAAAACTCAAATCTTAATGGTGAAAGTGGGTAGGAGCCCTGGCAAGCGAGACAATTCTGAAAACCACTCGAACAGGGAAGACACATGTTAATTCTCTTGTTATTGCACATATGTAAATAATTTCAGCGTTTCACAGTTGGTAGGCTAAGCAGAATTTCCTTTATTGCAGTGTCACATTATACCACCGCTCTACTGCGGCTAGCCAACAAATGCCTTTTTCTCATTCTGTGCGGTACCGCTAATTAACCATGCACGGCTAAATACAGAGATAGCACTGGCAAATGGCAATGATATCAAATCAGTGCATGAACAGATCTGTCAGTTCATAACTGTAGCAAGAAAATAAACACCAGGGTATTGAAATATGGTAGCTTTCTTTCTTACCTTGAAGCGATATCCACATGAACTCCACAGATGACAAGATTAGTAGCTGCTCTCCCCTGGTATCATGTTGATAGTGTTAGCTTTCATTTGAGTTTTGATAAGATCCTTTTCCTCCTTATTAGATTTATCTCTTATTCCACTAATGGGAAGGCATCATATATCTAGCGTTCTGACAGTTCCCTCTAAAATGTAAGAAAGAAACTGATAAGAGAATTAATCTAGGCGCATCAACTTTACTTTCAAGATGGTATAGTCTGATTGTATTTAATAGTTGCTGAGCCACTAAATAATTAATAAGTAACAAAATAGGTGGCTACATTCGTAGAAAAGTGAAGGGAGAGCTTACAGATAATAAGCAGACTGATTGATTCATACTGCAGGCCGTAAGCATATAAAGTACAACCTTGATTAATGGACCAATGATATTGTTAAAGAACCTTAGAGGCATTATGTCAAGCAGTTCATGAGCAGCAATCCTAATGTAATCTTTTCCTTCTCTAATTCCTGCAAATCATAAAAAATAGCTGAAGGGGCAAACATAAGGAGATAATATTCCATAACACATAAAATAGAATAAGTAGTTGTGCCCACAGTCAAAGCTTTAGATGCAGAACGGGAAGAATTATTGAAGGGAATGTACTTTCATTTGGTCTGCTGATACATTAACTTTTGGCCGTGTTTCATTTTAGGGGAAACGATCATCGTTCCCCTGGTGGATTTGTAAGCTATTTGCAAAAACACATCTGAAAAATGTGGGAATGATTGATTTTATTCTGTATTCGCGGTCGAGACGGCTCACATGGTAACCACACAACCATGTCATTATTATTCTATCATAATTACACTTTCTATAATTACAATAGACTAACACTTTTCCGCAGTCTAATCAGAAGCATCGTTAACATTCAGGCTAAATCAAAACTCTTGAAATAGTGAGGTAGGAAGACTCTTGGTAAAGATGTCGGCGTACTGCGATATCATAGGAACATGTAGGACCTGAACGTGACCAAGAGCGACCTTCTCTCAAACAAAATGAAGATCAATCTCAACATGCTTCGTCCACTGATGCTGCAATAAATTGCTGCAGAGATAAACAGCACTGATATTGTCACAATAGACAAGGTGGCACGTCGAGGGGGGTGACGAAGCTCAAGAAGCAGCTGTCGTATCCAGGTAGTTTCAGCAACACCATTTGCCACAGCACAATATTTAGCTTCAGCACTTGATTTGGAGACCATATGCTGACGCTTGGAAGACCAGGACATCAAGTTATCCCCGAGAAATACGGCATAGCCAAAGGTTGATCGATAAGAGTCAGGACAGCCAACTCAATAGGCATCTGTATGAACAACAAGATCTATAGACGAAGATCGGTGCATGGTCAGCCCAAGAGATAGGGTGCCCTGCAAGTAGCGTAGGATTTGCTTGAGAGCAGTGAGGTACGGCTCTCGAAGATCATGCATATAGAGACAGATCTGCTGAACTGTAAAGATAATGTCGGGTCGGGTAAAAGTAAGATACTGTAAGCGCCAGCTAAACTGCGATACTGTGCAGCGTCAACGACAGGTGGTCTATCAGCAGATAATTTGGAGTGGAGATCAATAGGCGTGCTGCATGGCTTGCACGCACTCATCCCGGCACGCTCCAAAATATCCTGACTGTACTGCCGCTTGAAAAGGAACAGACCATCTATGGAGCGTGTCACAGAAATACCCAGAAAATAATGCAGCTGACCCATATCCGTCATAGCAAACTCACATCGGAGAGCCTCAATGATATGCTTGAGTAATCCCGCAGAGGAGGCAGTGAGGATAATATCATCCAAATATAGTAGTAAGTAGGCTGTGTCTGCACCGCGGTGATATATGAAGAGCGAAGTATATAACTTTGTTTCAACAAATCAAGTGACACTAGGTGAGAGGCGAACCTGTGATGCCAAGCACGAGGAACCTGCTTCAAAGTATATAGGGACTTGTTGAGCCGACAGACAAAATCAGAACGAGAAGAATTCACAAATCCAGAGGGCTGCATGCAGTACACTGTCTCAGTGAGAGTGCCATGGAGAAATGCATTCTTCATATCCAGTTGATGAATAGGCCAGTTGGTTTAGTGTCATAGTATTGAAAGATTGCGCCAAGGAGTCCTAGTGCCAAGCCCCTCCAGGAGTGGGCGGCCAAGGCACCACTTGGTACGCCAGTGAGAGTGTCGGGAAACCCGACGTCATAGCTCCCCCGTAGTACGTGCCGTACGAGGACGATGGGGCACCGTATGCACCTCCATAGGTACTAGAAAGAGCACCGAAACCGCCATAGTGCGGGACGGCGTGGAAGGCAGGCTAGGGTGACGGAGGTTGGCCGGACGGGTCGTACGGCCACATGCGCACGGTTCTAGCCTATGGATGGACGAACGACGGGTACACGGCCGTACAGGGAGGGACGCCGCCCTATCCACCTGGGGACGCTCCAGCAGAAGGCGCCGGAGAGCTGGTACCAGCAGAGCCGCCGTGTCCCCCATGTCCACGGCGATGGCCGTTGCGCTGGCCTCCAGTTTGGGCAGCGGGGCGTGGGGGAGGAGGCGCTCCTGAACGAGGAGCAGCGGTGGCACCCGGAGCCGCTGGATGCGGCGTCATAGCGACAAGAGCGGCCAGTGGGGACGGAGGACGAGCGTCGATCTCCATCTCTTTCAACAGGAGGTGAGTGCGCGCTTCAGTAAATATTGGGAACGGCCGGTGCATCTTGAGGATGGACACCATGTGGCGGAACTTGCCACTGAGGACACAGAGAAGCGTGAGCACCATCTGCCTGTTGCCGATGGGGCCGCCGAATTCGGTGAGGGAGGCAGCCATGGATCAAGGCGGCGGCAGTAGTCGGTGATGCTCAGGGACTTCTAACGGAAGGTGCGGAACTGCGTCTCAAGGTGAAGAGCATGGGACTCCTTCTGGCCGAGGAATTCCTCCTCGAGATATCACCACATGTTGCGAGCATTGTCCTGCTGCATCATCAGCGACTGCTGCAGGTCGCTGGAGACGGTGCCCTACACCCAAGTGAGGACGCAACAATCCGCCTGAAGCCACGCCGGTTGTGTGGGGAATGCTTCATCCTCGAGAACGTGGTGTGTGAGGGCATATTTGCCGAGGACGGTGAGGAACATGCCGCACCACTTGGTGTAGGAGTCCATGGCCTTGTCGAGGACGACGGGGATAAGCGCCTTGATGTTGACGACGGTGGTGGCTTGCGCCCAGAGAGTCACGTGAGCACTCTCGTACGCATCCAGGGCGTTGTTGCAAAGGCGAGCCTCCTCAGCCTGATGCGCTTCGTCAGCGCGAGCAGCATCGGCCGAGAGATAGCGGACGTCGGAAGCAGCGACGTCGTTGCCTTCTCCAGCCATGATCAGAGGGTCGGAGGGCGATCCGATCGGCAATAGGTAGCCAATCAGATCGGAGGGATCGGATCGAAGGGCGATCGGATCGGCAACAGGCAGGATCCAATCGGACCGATCAGTAGGGCGGTCGGAAAACGTCAGTAGAGTCGATTGGAACCGCTCCGATATCATGAAAAATGTGAGAATGATTAATTTTATTTTCTGTCAAATGTATCAGTATATATAGATGACTGAGACGGCTCACAAGTCTCCCACTTCCACAGCAGCTAGCTATGTCCCATAATGCCCATTTTGCTGCTGGCCCTGCAAACTTCGCTCCGTTTTTGGCACCACGGGGATAGATGGGCAATGGAATTCCTCCACAGTCACATGCTGAGAAGAGCACTCCACACTCACCATCTTATCTGCATACACAGCCATCCGTAAATGTTGAAAGCGGAGATGACGTTGAAAGATTGGTAAATGCCTATGTAAAATTATTTAGATATCATATGACTATGAGCTTGTTTTGAGAATGTTGGGGACATCACAAATACTGTTACCTATTTATGCAGATAAGTGGTTGGTTAAATAATTCGAACGACTCAATCCATGAGAATAATAAGAAGAATGATCAATACTGGGGAGATGTCGCTGATGTGTATAACAGTACATCACCCAAAAAAAAGAAGATTAGTAAAGCAAGCAAAAGTTCATTGGCATAATCTTAAAGCAAGCATGTTTTTTTCGAGCAAAAGAAGATTAGTAAAGCAAGCATGTTTTTTTTAGTTACTGGATGAGAAACATAATATGTTTTTAAATAGAAGAATATTACCAAGACATTTCAAGAATTTACAACATTGCTATATATCGTTTTAGTTGAATTAAATGAACAACATACTTGGTTATGTGGACTTATAAGCTAAATTTTAAATTTTAAAAAAGATTTTGAGGTTTTTTTATTGTAGTTCATTTTTTATATTTATGTTTAGATCGTTAAAAACATGTATATAAAAATTTACCTATATTTTTAAACTTTTAACGGTTTCATTTATAATTATTATAATCAAAATAATAATACTACCATTTAATATCATTTTAGTGTAATGAATTAAATTAGATTCAGCTCTAAATTATCTGTGAGCCGACCCGCCTAATCGTAGATCACGATTCACCGATCGAATCGATCGAACGAAGCAGCCCCGCGATCAGGGCCTATTCCGATCGAATCGATCGAAAACGATATTTATCGACGAAACAGCCCCGCGCGTTCGTACGTCGTCGATACTTCGCGGAGATGAGGAATGCGAAGATAGAACCAACAAGCGGCTAACTTGGACAGAAAATGAGGATGAAAGATTGGTAAATGCCTATGTAAAATTATTTGGATATCCATATGACTATGAGCTTGTTTTAAAAATGTTGGGGACATCACAAATACTGTTACCTATTTATGCAGACGAGTGCTTGGCTAAATAATTCAAACGACCCAATCCATAGGAATAATAAGAAGAATGATCAATATTGGAGAGATGTCGCTGATGTGTACAACACTACAACACCTAAAAAAAGAAGATTAGTAAAGCAAGTTCATTGACATAATCTTAACAAGACAGTCTACTGGTTCCAAAGCTCTTGGCAGAAGGCTTTCAATATATATTTCAGTGGACAGAATGATGAGCAGCTGATGGACAAAGCCCATGCATTCTATGAGGCAGACTACCAAGTGGGACAATTCAGAAACATCAAAACCTGGAAGCTTGTTAGGAACCAGCCCAAATGGCATGCATATAATGAGTATCTGAAAGAGGATGGGTGCGTCAGATGTAGAGAATGGAGGTGGCAATTGCTCTCCAACAGATTTTGAAGAAATCCCACGCCAAAAAGGAACAAAAGCGGCCAAGGGCGAACTCAATGGCATTGGCAAAAGCAAGGCAAAGTTGTTGATAACAGAGGATTTGGATGAGTTGAACATGTATGTAGCCTCTTGCTCTCAAATACAGAAAAATCGTAGTGAGACTATGGAAATGCAGAAGCTTCAATTGGTGTGCGGATCTGTGCAAGGCTGTAGGCTAATCTTCTGGTTGAAAGTTCTTAACGCTGAAGTGGTTCTAAAAGTTATATTAATATGGATCATGAAGCTCTCATAAGGAATTGGTACGCAACTACTTTTCCAAATATCCTCTTTATACCGATGAAATATTCCATAGAAGATTTCGAATGAGAAAACCTCATTCTTATGAATAGTTAGTGCTCTAGAGGAGTGAAGTCCTCATTTCACAGTTAAATAGATGCCATAGGTAAACCAGTACATTCATCGCTATAAAAGTATACAATAGCTATCCGTATGTTAATAAATGGCACTCCTGCCAACAAACTCGATGAGATATTGAAGATCGCTACAAGCAAATCATTAGAGTGCTTATATATATTTGCACGAGGTGTGATTGAGATTTTTCGTGGCGAGCATTTGCTACACCCCACTTGTGATGAAATGGAGCATTTACTTCAAGTTAGTGAGCCTCATGTATTCCCATGCATACAAAGAACCTCAACTATATATATTGGCAATAGAGAGATTAAATGTAAATATGATGATATTGGTGTCTACTATATAATTCTTGAGACTGTTATTTATAAGATCTACGAATATGCCATGTCTTTTTCGAGCTTAGTGGATGTTTTAAATATTACCAAGCAATTGACACGGTGAATTCATTTGTTTAAGTTCTTTTATAAGGGCATACACATTATTTAACAATTTATACATATAGTTATGAGTCATTAGTTTTATTTGAATTAAATATGCTTACTTATAAGCTAAATTTTAAATTTTAAAACTTAATTTAAAGCTGATTTTGAGATTTTTTAATTGTAGTTTATTTTTATATTTATTTTTAGATCGTTAAAAACACGTATATAAAAATTTACCTATATTTTTAAACTTTTAACGGTTTCATTTATAATTATTATAATTAAAATGATAATACTACCGGTTTTACTTTTAATATCATTTTAGTGTAATGAATTAAATTACATTCAGCTCTAAATTATCTGTGAGCCGAATAGGCAGATCACGATTCACCGATCGACGAAGCAGCCCCGCGATCAGGGCCTATTCCGATCGAATCGGTCGAAAACGATATTTATCGACGAAACAGCCTCGCGCGTACGTACGTCGTCGATACTTCGCGGTGGGACGCGGGGTCCGGTTCTCGAATCCAGTCTCCAGTCGCCATGGAAGACCATATCCACATCAAGAATCGGCTGCACCTGCACGCAAGCTCGTCACTCGTCACCACCATGCTTGCCCCTCTATAAACTCCCCACCTCGCTCGTCTCGTCCACGGTGCCGGTGGCCAACGAATCGAACGATACTCCGGCCTAGCTCCTCCAGGGCTGCCTAACCTGACCAATTTGCCATCACAATGGTGTGGAGGACGAGGAGCGGTGGCGGCGCGTCGTCGCCTTGCCGCGACAACTACGAGAATGAGGTCCCGAGAGGGTACGTCCCGATGGTCGTCGGCTGCGGAGACGACGGAGAGCGCGTGCTGGTGCCGGTGAGGCTGCTCGAGGACCCGTGCATCGCGGAGCTGTTGGACATGGCGGCGCAGCAGTACGGGTTCGGCCAGCCGGGCGTGCTGCGGGTCCCCTGTGACGCCGGCCATTTCCGGCGAGTCGTGGAGTGCGCGCTGCGGAAGGGCGGTCGTACGGTGTAGCTAGGGAGGTGTACAAGGTGTCTTTTGTACTTTTTAATTGATTGATCAATTCTTTGATACTATTTTTTTTTGAGACGGTGAATTTAGCTCTAATTTCATTATATATTACAGAATAGCTATAACTTATAATCTCTGTGTATAGTGTACATTTTGCTTTTTTCTTTACATATATAAATTAGTATTTTTATAGTTACTAGATGAAACCGAAAGTAATGATATTTTCTAATACAAAATTTGATTCCTACCAATATCTTCTTTAAAACCATAATATTACTCTATATAAAATATATATTATAGAAGAATCTGCTGAGTATTCGATAGATGAAGGTACCTAGCTCGTGTATGGAAGTAGAGGTTAAAATGCTCATTTTTTGCTTTATAGGAAACGTTTAAAAACCGCATCACTTTAGAGTGGCATATTTCTATAGCACAATTTGCAGCCCTGAAAGTTCAAAATTTGAAGTGGTACCAATTTGATTTTTCTTTTAAAATTTTATTTCATGCCATAGAAACTTGCTTGAAAAGTACACCCTAGCACAAAATTGAGTGGCGATTGATATGTCAATGTCAGTATTTCACTTTGATGAAATTTTAGAACAAATAGAGTCTAGGAATATATGTACTATCTGTTTTGACTAGCATTTTCTAAGGCTACCAAAAAAGTAAATTTATTTTTTTTAATAACCACGTGACTATCAGGTTTTAAGCAAAACTTATCATAGGTGAGCACTACCTGTGATAGTTTTCAAACAAGACCAATCACATTTGACTACCTATGATGAATGCTAATCTACATCGTCACAGTTGACTAAGTTATCTTTGACGGATTATGTAATGTTCCCGTTAGAGGTAGACTACCTCTTATGCTTCATAAGCGCAATTACACGTTTGGGGTATCTCATCTGTGACAGCTCATTAAAGTGATAATTAGGGCTATTTTATCTTTAACAGGTTATTAGTGCAATCAACTTATGGTGCTACCTCACTTGGGATAGGTTTTTTCTAGCGCGTCATTGGTAATCTTAGCTCTGACGAGCCTTAACCTGTTAGAAGTGGCGCAGAGTGATGATGGTCAAACTTTTCACAGATAATGGTTTAGAATCATCCTATAAGAGCGAATCTGGCGTAGGTTTGGTGTTTGGTGTGACAAGAAATTTATGCATTGCAAAATGGACAGTAAAATACTAAGGCGTATAACAATTTTCTTACCGTGAGATTTTGGCCATATGATTTTTTAAATAGTTTGATTAAATTAATATCATGGATTTGCTTCGAAATAGAACTATCGAAATATGATAAACCTACTTAGATCTTGAGAAATTCCAAGTTTTTAGTGTATATTTTAGCATCTACTTTTCCCTCTGTCCATAATAATGCATTATGCTCTCGTTTTTTTTAAGAAATTAAGAAAAAAAAATAGAGTACACTTATTAAATAAGAGGTTGTTGGGGTGAGAGGGTAGTTAGAGGGAATGACGAGAATAAACATGAATTAGAATAGATTGATGTAACAATTAGTATAGAAAATTCTCATATTTTGGAATAATCTCGTGTATTATAGGACAGAGTATTACCTAAGAGCATGTCCAAGAGATGAAAAAAATAATATTTTTGAGATTTCTAATCAGGTTTTAATGTGGGAATTAATTCATTACTTCAATATATATGTAATAATTGACTCGCAATAATAATAATAAAAAGCAGATCCAGCAGATCTAATATTAATTTCCTTATCTCACTAAAATCACATTGAAGACACACTCGGAGGTACATAATATTTCGATTTACCAGTATTTGAACCTTTAAATAAAGTCATGACTTTACCATCCTACCAACATTATTTCCACTTATTTTAAAATAAAATTGATGAACAAATTTTAAAATTTTGTTTGAATCTTATTGGGAACGCTAAATATTTATGTGGAAAGAAATCACTAATTTCTACACACGAATCCTCAAGAAGGGATCTACATAGGAATCTTTTACCAGATTTTCCCGAGGCCTAAGAAAGCAGTACTAAAACGTATAGATAATAGGTTGTTAGTGCAATCAACTTATGGTGCTACCTCACTTGGAACGGGTTTTTCTGCAGCACGTCATAGGTAACCTTAACTCTGAGGAGCCTTAACCTGTTAGAGATGACGTGGAGTCATTACTGATTACTCATCTATGATGATCAAACCTATCACAGATGATGGTTTAGAGCCATCGCATATGAGTGAATCTGGCCTAGGTTTGGTGCTTGATGTGACAAGAAATTTATGTATTACAAACTAGGTAGTAAAATACTAAGGCCTCAAATAGATTGTATAAGAATTTTCTTACCGTTAATTTCCTCAGTCTCACTAAAATCACGTTCAAGACATACTCGGAGGTGCATAATATTTTAATTTACCAGTATTTGAACCATTAAATAAAGTCATGACTTTACCATCCTACCAACATTATTTCCACTTATTTTAAAATAAAATTGATGAACAAATTTTAAAAATTTGTTTGAATCTTGTTGGGAACGCTAAACATTTATGTGGAAAGAAATCACTAATTTTTACACACGAATCCTCAAGAAGGGATCTACATAGAAATCTTTTATCAGATTTTTCTGAGCCCTAAGAAAGCAGGACTGAAACGTATAGATAATCCATCCCACCGCGACAGTAATGCCTGGGGATGACGCATGACTCTCTAAACTCTAGTCTCTCTACCGTCCAACCGGCAGTTGCCATGGAGGACCAGCTATATCAAAGCGCGTGAGTAAATCACTATGGACCCCTTCTTGCCTCCTATAAATTTGCTGCCACTCGTTCGTCTCCTAGGCAGCGCCGGCCAGACAACCAAACCACCGCGCGCTCCAAGCTCCAGCGCCTCCAGGAAACCCAACAAATCTGATCAATTCCGGCGAGGAAGAGCGGGAGCGGTGGCGTTGACTCTCCAGCCGACGCCTCGCCGTGCCGTGACGATGACGAGTATAAGGCCCCGAGAGGGCACGTCCCGATGGTCGTCGGCTGCGGAGACGACGAGGAGCGCGTGCTGGTGCCGGTGAGGCTGCTCGAGGACCCGTGCATCGCGGAGCTGTTGGACATGGCGGCGCAGCAGTACAGGTTCGGCTAGCCGGGCGTGCTGCGGGTCCCCTGTGACGCCGGCCATTTCCAGCGAGTCCTCGAGTGCGCGCTGCGGAAGGGCGGTCGTACGGTGTACCGTACAAGGTGTCTTTGTACTGTTTAATTGATTGATTTTCTTTGATACTATTTTTTTGAGACGGTGAATTTAGCTCTAATTTCATTATATATTACAGAATGGCTAGATAACTTATAATCTCTGTGTGTACAGTTGTACAATTTGTTTTTTTTACATATATAAATTAGTATTTTTATAGTCAGTAGATGATACTGAAAGTTGTTATATTTTCTAATGCAAAATTTCATTCCAACCAATATCTTTTTTAAAACTATAATATTTCTCTATATAAATATATACATTATAGAAGAATCTGTTTTTTAATGAGTGTTCGAGAGAGTGATAGACAGCTCATGTACGGAAGTAGAGGGTAAAAAGCTCATTTTTTGCTTTATAGAGCACGTTTAAAAACCGTATCATTTTGGAGTGGTATATTTCTATTTCTATAGCACAATTTGCATCTCTGAAATTTCAAAATTTGAAGTGGTACCAATTTGATTTTTCTTTTAAATTTTTATTTCCTGCCATAGAAACTTGCTTCAAAAGTCACTTTTCAGTTTAACAATGGTTGATTACTTTCATTATGTGCTTAAGAAATTGAAGTTCTGTCGTTCACAGATTTTCCAAGTTCACTATCAGGACTCACGGTTATGGCCTAAGATCTGATTCGATAGTTGACAAAAAGGCATGCAAAAATATAGATTGAACCCATCCAAGCATTTTAAACAAAATAAGGAGTTTCCACAAACTTAAAATCCAGAACCGGCCAGCCATTTGCATATTTAGTTGAGCACCATATAAGACTGATGCTACATGGTTGCTGACAAGAATTGCAAGAAAATTCATTACATGGCACCAAACATATATTGATGTGAAGCAGGAACTGCTGCTGACAGAGGCTGTAACATGTAAGAATAGCATAATGACATCCTAGTAGCACAAAGAGAAAACTATTATGGCACCGTAGCATTAACCTTTTGTCTAGCTAGCTGCTTCTTCCAAGAACCTGAAATGTTCATGAGTGTAAGCATCTGTTCTGTGCTCAGCATACACGGACAAAAACACCATATTGAAAATGGTTTTGTAAGATCTCGGAAGCAACCAAAGTCACAGTTTTTGGCTTGACAGTGGTTGATGGACAATCCTGAATCTGATGAATGTGTGCTCTTTCTTTGGAATCAGCTTGGGGATATAACCGCAGGCCTCAACGGTGATTTAAAATTTGACTATCATAATTTGTTCCAACCTTGATGACTATGATTGATTAAAATTCAACATTATGGGTTTCCATCTTGGAAAAAAAACCCTACATTTCATGCTTCTGATTTAGATAGCGAATTTTGAAGGAAAAAAAACCCAACTATATAGTGCGCAGTATTGATAACTGGATGTACATTTTCAAATTCAGTATTTTTAGTGGAATAAAATATAATATTCTATTTTAGCTATTGAAATTCTTTAGTTTTCTTAATGGTGCAAGATTGATAAATGATCATTCTTTTTAATACTTCTGTCACCATATAGCGTTGAGTTAAGTCTAAATAGAGCACTTATTTCTAACGAGAATATAAATAATTAAATATCAAGTCAGAAGCCGTACAATATATGCTTAAATACAAGTTGAGTTGTTTCGTAGACAAAGGTTATGGTATGCAAGAAATCATGATACGCTAGAAATAAAACTTGATATAGTGCAATACATGGTAAGGCAAAAAAAATGTGCATCAGCATTACTCTAATTTATTTATCTGTAGTAGTTGCCTTGGCGGAATTGAAATATATTAAAAAAATTAACTAAAATAAGGTAAATAGGGAGAGCAAGACTCACCTTAAACAAAAATACAGATTTAATTCCTTTCTTATCATAGTATGAATGATATATAAAAAACCATTTCGGCAGACTATTGATTAACCACAGACTAAAAGGTTAAATCCAATCAAATATACTAAACATCTGAAAACTCAAATCTTAATGGTGAAAGTGGATAGGAGCCCTGCCAAGCGAGACAATTCTGAAAACCACTCGAACCGGACAGACACATGTTAATTCTCTTGTTATTGCACACATGTAAATAATTTCAGCGTTTCACATTTTGTAGGCTAAGCAGAATTTCCTCTATTGCAGTGTCACATTGTACCACCGCTCTACTGCGGCTAGCCAACAAATGCCTTTTTCTCATTCTGTGTGGTACTGCTAATTATCCACGCACGGCTAAATACAGAGGTAGTACTTGCAAATGGCAATGATATCAGATCAGTGCATGAACAGATCTGTCAGTTCATAACTGTAGCAAGAAAATAAACACCAGGGTATTGAAATATGGTAGCTTTCTTTCTTACCTTCAAGCGATATCCACATGAACTCCACAGATGACAAGATTAGTAGCTGCTCTCCCCTGGTATCATGTTGATAGTGTTAGCTTTCATCTGAGTTTTGATAAGATCCTTTTCCTCCTTATTAGGTTTATCTCTTATTCCACTAATGGGAAGGCTTCATATATCTAGCGTTCTGACAGTTCCCTCTAAAATGTAAGAAAGAAACTGATAAGAGAATTAATCTAGGCGCATCAACTTTACTTTCAAGATGGTATAGTCTGATTGTATTTAATAGTTGCTGAGCCACTAAATAATTAATAAGTAACAAAATAGGTGGCGACATCCGTAAAAAAGTGAAGGGAGAGCTTACAGATAATAAGCAGACTGATTGATTCATACTGCAGTCAGTAAGCATATAAAGTACAACCTTGATTAATGGACCAATGATATTGTTAAAGAACCTTAGAGGCATTATGTCAAGCAGTTCATGAGCAGCAATCCTAATGTAATCTTTTCTTTCTCTAATTCCTGCGCAAATGATAAAAAATAACTGAAGGGGCAAAAATAAGGAGATAATATTCCATAACACATAAAATAGAATAAGTAGTTGAGCCCACAGTCAAAGCTTTAGATGCAGAGTGCTGATAATTAGGAGAATAATTACCAATTCGGCAGCGAGGGCGATGGCGGTGCCGCGGTCACCGGCGGAGCTTGTGACTGTGGGTGGGGAATGGTGGTGCTCGTCGAGGAAGCGCTGGCTCATGGAGTAGCAAAGCTCGAGCACCGGAAGTGTGCCGCAGAGCTTGGATCTCGTCGTAGTCGGACCTGAATCCTCCACGCCCCCATTGAGTTCATCGAAATCGTCGTCGGTGTGGCTCCGCGAGCGCCCCACGCGATCATCACCCCGGCCTCCGCTGTCGCCTCTGCCGAGCTCCTCGGTGACCACCACCGGCTTCGTCCGCCGCGCTCACGCTGCCTCCCACCTGTGCCCCGCACCAGATGTCCTCGGCCTCCGCCTCCTCTCCACCGCCTCTTCCACCCACGGGGGCTGGTCCTGCAGGTACGGCGTCGCTCGTGGCAGTGGAGACTACCGCAAGGCGGAGGAGGGGAGGAGCAAGAGGCGATGGCTGCGGAAGAGAGCAATGCAGCTGAGTACGACGGCGGCGGAATCGCGTGCGGCGGACCGATGAGGTCTCTCGATCGCTATTTGGGAACGACGCGCGATCTGTGGGGGCGCGATTGTATCTTACGTGGCTCGCGAGGCGTCGGGGTGAGGTCGAGAGGAATCGATAGGGACGGCTGAGCCATTGGATTTTCTGGATGCAACTACCACCATTGGATTTGAGGTCCGAGGAGTGTAGAAGTGAGGATTTGATGTCGGTGCGCTAGATTTTTCCTTCTTGAAGAAGAATGATGTGGTTTCAATTATCAACATAAATTTAAGTCAATATAATAATATAAAATAATAATATAGCAAAAGATTTATAGCAGTATTTAAAAAGTAATTATTGATATGTCTAATCTTAAAACTGAAAGTATCTATTAAACAAATTAGAAATGTTTGGTCATTTTCTCCTAAAACAGCTTTAAAATTTGTAAACTAAAAGTAATTTTTTTATGGTCATGTTATTCTCAGTTGTTGCTGCAAGTTATATATATTTAATTACATCTCTTAAATTATTATATGGAAACGTGATTTTAATAGTAATTGACTTCAAATAATAATAAATGACTCTTACCTCAACCACATATAAGGTAAGGCTAATACTAGCCCTTAGATGTATGCACAATAGGGGTCTACCTTAAAAAAATCCTGTTTTACAATGGCATATTCTTAAAATCATGTCTTTTTGAGTGGCATATTTACTTCGCAATGGAGCACCTCTAAATGTTCAATCTTTATAGTGGCACCAATATGATTTTATCTTCAAATTTTTGTTTGATGTTTTGGAAACTTGCTAGTGTAGTGGCAGCGATGTGTGGCCTCATGATTCCGTGTTCAATTCTCAACACGTTGACATATCTTAATTATTTGACACAAAGTTAGTTGTCTAACATTTTTGAGCCGGCCAGTCGAGGAATTTTTTTTGCTTGAATCAAATTATACCCAACATACATGGCTTGAGTGATTGATCACGCAATTCCCATATCACGTTCCATCGCTTATATATAGTTGTAGGACCACTTTCTTAGGTCACTCGCAGAAACAGGCAAATGCCAAATGGGTGGTTGCATTGTCTTCTATGCATATAGTCGCAGAAAAAAAGAGAAATAAAGTAAATAGTTGACCGCTACATGTGCCATCACTTTCCCAGCCTAGCAGATGGTCGGACTAAGGGCCCGAGTGCTGTAGGTAAAACAGTGCCATTTAGGTTTTTTCGCTGAGGTGGAAGAGAGAAATCGAAGAGAGAGAAAGCTGCTTTATGTTATTTTGCTGTCGACTGCAAGAGGACGCTTCGTTGTTGCTTTACGTACGACGATTTCTTCGTTGTAGCGAAGCCGTCTCGTATCTTGTGATTTTTCTGGTGGGCCAGCTGATCCGATGCACCGAGCGCGTGCGCCGAAAAAAAAAAGCCCGCGAAACGCTAGCACTTCCCCGTGCCCGCGAAGGAAAGAAAGGACTGAAGCTTCTCGACTCCTCCCATCCTCCGCCGTCGCCTCCATCGCCGCCTCCGCCATTGCTGCCGTTCAGTGGCGGAGCCAAGGCCCGGCCACCCTGGGCTGGTGCCCGGGCTCCGTCACATGCACAGCAGGTCGGCAGCAGTATAATACTCCGATTTCTCAGCTGTTGCCCGGAGTACCATCTGTTGCCTGCTTCTCAGCTGCTCAGCTGGCTCTAACGGAGGGCTGATCGGCCGGAAAAACTAGCAAAGCAAGTCGACACCTTCTGTATTCTGTAATTGGAAGTCCAAAACGGCAAAGCTCACTAGCACCTATCACTTTCTTTTCTCAAATAAGATATACTCCCTCTTATTTTAAGTTAATAAAATATAGTAATATTTATAATATCTTTCATTAAATCGACTATATTTATTTTACGTTAAAAGTATTGTTATATTTTTTTCTTCAAACATAAGAAAATTTAAATTTAAAAAAATCAAAATATTTTATAATATAGACCGGATGGAATATAATATAATATAGATCTCATAAATCACAACCCAGTGGTTGTCAACTTTTGTTTCAGTCAAAAGAAAAATGGCATATAAAATTATATTGTGTGCTTTGTTATAATAATTTATTACTCTGCATTAGGGCTCAGAGAAAATTTCTAAATCTGCCGCTGCTGCCCATCCGAGGGAGGCTCACAGCCGGTGTCGTCGATGGAGCGTGGAGGCTTTGCCTCTAATGAATCAATGGTCTATTGCTACTGAAAGACTGAATCGTTACGCATGGTAGCTAAGGAATCATTTTTGTTAAACTGATTTTTTTAATTAGTCCTAGGCCGTGCCCTCATTTTATACAAGGAAGTTCTTGCTCTTTAGTTATGGATTGTGGTTTTGCTTGTGCTTACTTTCGCTATTCTAGAGTTCTAATTACCTGACAATCAGATAAGAATATATACTGTGAGACTAAGACCCCAACTCTATACAGAGGAGGTCTGGTCTATATATATACAGTCTAGTGGTCCAGTGGTCTAACACCCCCGCAGTCGCAGCGGGAGAGGAACGGACACAGAGCTGGACCGAAAACTGGTAAACAAAGGCGTGGGGAGGCCTTTGGTCATAACGGCAAACTGGTGCGCTGATGGTACATGGAGCACCTAAACCTGTCCTAGTACGACCTTGTCATGGACAAAATAGATGTCGATCTCTATGTGCTTGATGCGTCGATGATGAACCGGGTTAGCGGTCATGTAAATAGCACTGACGTTATTACAGTAGACGATGGTCGCAGAGGAGAGGGATGCACGGAGCTCCTGGAGAAGCTAGCGAAGCCAGCAATACTCGGCGACAGCGTGGGTGACGGCACGGTACTCGCCTTGGGTGCTGGACCGTGAGAAGAACGGATGACGGAGATGCCAAGGAAGTGGTGAAGAGGACCAAGATCGGTCATAGCGAACTCGGAATAGAGTTGGGCCATGATCTGGTGTAGGAGGGACGTCGAAGACGCTGTAAGAACAATGTCGTCGACATATAGGAGGAGATAGGCGGTAGCGTTGCTGATGTGAAGAGTGAATAGGGAGCTATCGGACGCACAGGCTACAAAGCCGATGTGCCGAAGGTAGCCAGCAAAACACTGTTACCACGCCCGAGGGGCTTGTTTGAGGTTGTAGAAAGAGCGTTGAAGGAGGCAGACATCGTCAGGACGAGAGGGGTCAACGAAGCCTGGAGGCTGCTGGCAGTAGACCGTTCCGTCAGATGACCATGAAGAAAGACGTTCTTCACGTCAAGCTGATGGATCGGCCAAGAGTACGAGGCAGCCAAGGTGAGAACGATCCGGATGGTGGTGGGTTTGACGATGGGACTGATAGTCTTGTTGTAATCGACACTGGGCGTTGAGAGAAACCCCGAACTACCCAGCGTGCCTTGTGATGGGCAAGAGAGCTATCGGCGTGAAACTTGTGCTTAAAGATCCACTTGCCAGTCACAATGTTAGCACTAGGAGAACGAGGGACAAGGCACCAGGTCTCGTTGTCCATAAGGGCCTTGTACTCATCGGCCATGGCCACGCGCCATTGAGGGTCGACCAGAGCAGAACGAGAAGTCACCGGGATGGACGAGATAAAGCAGTGGACGGTGGAGAGCCTGTAGCACTTGGTGGGGCGGAGAGACCCGGTCTGTAAGCGGGTAACCATGTGAGAGGTGGAGGGGACGGGAGCCGATGGGAGTGTGGTAGGTGTGGGGAGAACTGGCTGGGGAGGGGCATCATCGGCTCGGAATCGGTGGCTGTATGTGAGAGAAAAGGACGGAACTAGATCGGTCTGAGCCGATGGAGTTAAATGGGCCGATCGGTTTGGTCGGTCCGATGGAGATGGAGCAGCCGATAGGGAGGGAGGAGCCGATGGAGACTGAGGAGCCGATGGGGGGTAAGGCGTCCGATGGAGAGGGCACAGGATTGGCTGAAGTCGATGAGAGTGGTGAGGCCGATGGGGGTCTAATGGGAGTGACATCGGACCGAATAGTAGTAGGATAGCTGAACAGTAAGTCCTTAGCAGTAGCCGATGGGGGGGCCGATGGGGAGAACGGTGGAGGAGACCAGGACAGCATGATGTTGTTGAGGAGAAGTTGAGATCGCTAGATGAGGATCTCGGATTAAGCAGGCCAAAGGGAAAGCATGTTTCGTCAAAGATGACATGACGAGAGACGATGACCGGACGGGTGGAAAGGTCGAGACATCAGTCTCCCTTGTGAGATGAGGGATAGCCGAGGAGAATACAGGCTGTGAAGCAGAGAGTGTGTTTGTGAGGAGCAGTGGCGGTGAGGTTTGGGTAGCAGAGGCACCCGAAAACGTGGAGGTGGGAGTAGTCGAGCACCATGTGGTAAAGAAGAGTGTATGCAACGTTGTGACGAATGGAAGAGTACGGGCGCCGATTGAGGAGATAAGTCACAGTGGTTAGTGTTTCTGCCCAGTAAGTTACAGGTAAGTAAGCATGAAGGAGCATAGTGCAACTGATGTTGTTGAGGGTGCGAAGGAGACGTTTAGCCTTACCGTTCTGGGGAGAGGTGTAGGGACAGGAGAGGCGTAGATGGATGCCCGGCAAAGTGAGGAAGGTTTGAATAGTACGGTTAATAAATTCCGTACCGTTATCGGCTTGTAGATCCTTGATGGGAAGGTCAAATTGGTTAGAAACATATGTTGTGAAGTTAGTTAGGTGGGAGGCGACCTCAGATTTGCTAATGAGCGAAAAAGTCCAGCAATAATATGTGTAATCATCAAGTATGATAAGGTAATACTAATTACCGGAGACACTTTTAACCGGAGAAGTCCATACATCATAATGTATAAGCTCAAATGGTCGCGAGGTACAAAAGAGAGAACTAGAAAATGGAAGACGCACATGTTTGCGAAGTTGACACGAGTGGCAAACTGTGGAGCTGCTGTGGGTACACTGGATGGAGGCGCTGTGACGGAGGTTGGCGACAGCGTCGGGGCCGGGGTGGCCGAGATGAAGATGCCAGAGATTGGTGGAGAGGGCGACGCTGGCGTGTGGAGTGGACGACGTAGTGGGAATGGTGGTTGCCGTCACTATTGCAGCGAAGGATCTATTGCCGGGTTGGGATATCCTTTACAAACAAAACCAGAAGCATCAAATTTGATTAAGCAATTGTTATGTCATGTGAATTGGCGAACAGATACGAGATTGCGAATAAGAGAGGGTATAATGAGGACATTGCGAAGAGGGAGGTTAGTGGTGGGTGTAGACAGAGAGGAGTCACCATGGCATTAGGCAGAAAGAGAGTGGCTATTGCCGATGGTGACAAAGGGGGAAGAGGAGGGATGATAAGAACGGAGTATACCAGTCGATGACGCCATGTGGGAGGACGCACCAGAGTCTAGCACCCAAGGGTGCTGAGGTTGGAGAGTCATTTGGTTGAGAGCGGCCAGGAGGCCAACCTCGTTCCAGGAGGGAACCGACTGGGTGGGTGGTGTCGGTAGCATCGGCTGAAGCGGTAGGATGCGAGCCAATGCCAGGTGAGCCTGAGGATGGGCGCCGAGGACCCCTGGTTGCCAACCGATGGGGTTGCGTGGCTAAGGCTAAGGTGCCCAGGGGTTGTAGTAGAGCCACGGACCCGTGGGATCGGCAGGTTGGACAGAGACTGAAGTAGGTCGCGATTGCATCGGACCGTGCTAGTTCTTGCCTTTGCCTTCGCCCTTGCCTTTGCCGGTACGGGCTGCGTTGCCATGGTTAGGGACATGGCCGCCAGAGCCACGGGAGAGAACGGTAGCGCAAGATGCTCGGCATCCATTATCGGCTGCGACGAAGAGAGCAGTGTGGGCCACGGTCTTCTCGTCGTTGGCTAGACGGAGTTCTCTAAGAACTAGCATGTCATGGGCCCGAGCAAACGATAAAAGGGGTGTAGCGTTGGTAATGTCGTCGACGGTGTTTGAGAAGCGGGGGTTGAGGCCTCGCAGGAGGGCGAGGACGAGTTAAGAGTCGATCATGGGTGGCCGACATCCCTAAGAGCAACAACCTTTACTTTAAGGCGCTGGCAGTACGAGGAGACATAGGAGTCTCCTTGTACCATGGAGTGAAACTCGTTGAGGAGAAAGATGGCACGTGGCTGCTTGTTTGCGAGAAAGATCCACTCGATAGCCACCCAGAGATCCCAGGCGGTGGGGTCGGTATCTTCCATGGCGAGGTCGAGGACAGAGTCGTCGATCGAGCCGAGCAGCCAGCTGCGCACGCAGCACTCGGAAATGTCCCACTGGGGTTCATCGGGTCGAGGTAGAGCGCAGCCATCGATGTGTGACCGTAGGCCAAATTTTTCACAGGGCGATTTAAAGAAGAAAACCCACTTGGAATAGTTAGCGTTGAGGTTAAGAGAGATAGAAATGTGAGATTTCACGTTCACAGCAGCGTAAGGGGGTGGGAAGATCGGCGAGGTGGTGCCCGAGGTATGGTCTGGGGCATCGAGAGCCAGAGCAGATTTGACGACTGGGAGAGTGCCGGAGTTGAGGGCTGACTCAGTGGTCATGACGAGAGGAGAATAGGGAGTAAGAGGCCGATGGGAGGAAGCCGATGAGAAGGGAGATCGGCCGATCAGAGAAGTGAGAAGCCAATAGGGAGTGAGCCGATGAGAGTGAAGGATGGGCCAACCAGCCGATAGGGAGTGGTTGGCCGATAAGGAGTAGGCAGTGGAGTAGGTGAGGGAAAAGTGATTGGCAGAGTAGGTAGGTCAGAGAGTGGTTGGGTCACGGACATGCGAAGATACATGTTCGTGAAGAGAAGATTCATGTCTATGGACTCGTGGAGGCCAAGGAGTGGAGCGGACGCGAAAAACGCGGAGAGGGGCCGGACGCGAAGAGAAGAGGTTCGCATCTGAGAGGCAGAGATTCGTGTCCGTGGACATGTCAGAGTGGCTCGGACGTGAGTGGAGAAGGTTCACGTCTGAGAGCCGTTGAACGTGTCGGAAAAGCGGGAACCGAGAGAGGGTTCTAGCCGATGGAGGGTAGACAGGTTCAGTCGATGGTGGGACAGATAAGTTCAGCCGATAGAGACGACGAGCGTAGAGGTGCGCTTGTATCAGAGGAGAGAGGATGCCATAGGTAAACAAGTGTATTCACCGCTATAAAAGTGTACAATAGCTATCCGTATGTTAATAAATGGCACTACTTTCAACAAACTCGATGAGATATTAAAGATGGCTACAAATAAATCATTAGAGTGATTAGATATATTTGCACGAGGTGTGTTTGAGATTTTTGGTGGCGAGTATTTGCGAAACCCCATTTGTGATGAAATGGAGCATTTACTTTAAGTTAGTGAGCCTCGTGTATTTTCCAGGTATGCAAAGGAACCTTAACTGTATTGGCAATAACTGTATGTATTGGCAATAAGACAATTGTAATGTTCAATAGAAGGTCAATGTAATCATGATGATGTTGGTGTCTTCTTGAGACTGTTTCTTTATAATATCTACGAATATAACAAATCAGGTTACTGTATGTTTTAAATAGAAAAATATTACTGGATTCATTTGTTTAAGTTATTTTGTAATGACATACACTCTATTGAAGAAAATTTACAATATTGCTACTTGACATAGCTATGAATCATTCGTTTTAGTTGAATTTGGTTATGCGTACTTAAGCTAAATTTTAAATTTTAAAACTTAATTTAAAGCTGATTTTGAGGTTTTTTTATTGTAGTTTATTTTTTATATTTATTTTTAGATAGTTAAAAACGCGGATGTAAAAATTTACCCATATTTTTAAACTTTTAACGGTTTTATTTATAATTATTATAATCAAAATGATAATACTACTAGTTTTGCTTTTAATATCGTTTTAGTGTAATGAATTAAATTATATTCAGCTCTAAATTATCTGTGAGCCGACCCGCCTAATCGTAGATCACGATTCACCGATCGAATCGATCGAAAACGATATTTATCGACGAAGCAGCCCCGCGATCAGGGCCTATTCCGATCGAATCGATCGAAAACGATATTTATCGACGAAACAGCCCCGCGCGTTCCTACGTCGTCGATACTTGGCGGAGATGAGGAATGCGAAGATAGAACCAACAAGCGGCTAACTTGGACACAAAATGAGGATGAAAGATTGGTAAATGCCTATGTAAAATTATTTGGATATCCATATGACTATGAGCTTGTTTTAAGAATATTGGGGACATCACAAATACTGTTACCTATTTATGCAGACGAGTGCTTAGTTAAATAATTCAAACGATCCAATCCATAGGAATAATTAGAAGAATGATCAATGGGGAGATGTCGCTGATGTGTACAACACTGCAACACCTAAAAAAAGATTAGTAAAGCAAGTTTATTAATATAATCTTAACAAGACTGTCAACTGGTTCCAAAGATCTTGACAGAAGGCTTTCAATATATATTCCGCGATCAGGGCCTATTCCGATCGAATCGATCGAAAACGATATTTACCGACGAAGCAGCCCCGCGATCAGGGCCTATTCCGATCGAATCGGTCGAAAACGATATTTATCGACGAAACAGCCCCGCGCGTTCGTACGTCGACGATACTTCGCAGTGGGACGCGGGGTCCGGTTCTCGAATCCAGTCTCCAGTCGCCATGGAAGACCATATCCACATCAAGAATCGGCTGCACCTGCACGCAAGCTCGTCACTCGTCACCACCATGCTTGCCCCTCTATAAACTCCCCACCTCGCTCGTCTCGTCCACGGTGCCGGTGGCCAACGAATCGAACGATACTCCGGCCTAGCTCCTCCAGGGCTGCCTAACCTGACCAATTTGCCATCACAATGGTGTGGAGGACGAGGAGCGGTGGCGGCGCGTCGTCGCCTTGCCGCGACAACTACGAGAATGAGGTCCCGAGAGGGTACGTCCCGATGGTCTTCGGCTGCGGAGACGACGGAGAGCGCGTGCTGGTGCCGGTGAGGCTGCTCGAGGACCCGTGCATCGCGGAGCTGTTGGACATGGCGGCGCAGCAGTACGGGTTCGGCCAGCCGGGCGTGCTGCGGGTCCCCTGTGACGCCGGCCATTTCCGGCGAGTCGTGGAGTGCGCGCTGCGGAAGGGCGGTCGTACGGTGTAGCTAGGGAGGTGTACAAGGTGTCTTTTGTACTTTTTAATTGATTGATCAATTCTTGGATACTATTTTTTTTTTGAGACGGTGAATTTAGCTCTAATTTCATTATATATTACAGAATAGCTATAACTTATAATCTCTGTGTACAGGTGTATATTTTGCTTTTTTCTTTACATATATAAATTAGTATTTTTATAGTTACTAGATGAAACCGAAAGTAATTATATTTTCTAATACAAAATTTGATTCCTACCAATATCTTCTTTAAAACCATAATATTACTCTATATAAAATATATATTATAGAAGAATCTGCTGAGTATTCGATAGATGAAGGTACCTAGCTCGTGTATGGAAGTAGAGGTTAAAATGCTCATTTTTTGCTTTATAGGAAACGTTTAAAAACCGCATCACTGGCATATTTCTATAGCACAATTTGCAGCCCTGAAAGTTCAAAATTTTGAAGTGGTACCAATTTGATTTTTCTTTTAAAATTTTATTTCATGCCATAGAAACTTGCTTGAAAAGTACACCCTAGCACAAAATTGAGTGGCGATTGATATGTCAATGTCAATATTTCACTTTGATGAAATTTTAGAACAAATAGAGTCTACTATCTATTTTGACTAGTATTTTCTAAGGCTACCAAAAAAATAAATTTATTTTTTTTAATAACCATGTAACTATCAGGTTTTAAGCAAAACTTATCATAGGTGAGCACTACCTGTGATAGTTTTCAAACTATTTTTTTTTTGAGACGGTGAATTTAGCTCTAATTTCATTATATATTACAGAATAGCTATAAATTATAATCTCTGTGTATACAGGTGTACATTTTGCTTTTTTCTTTACATATATAAATTAGTATTTTTATAGTCACTAGATGAAACCGAAAGTAATTATATTTTCTAATACAAAATTTGATTGCTAGCAATATCTTCTTTAAAACCATAATATTTCTCTATATAAAAATATATATTATAGAAGAATCTGCTCAGTATTCGAGAGAGGAAGGTAGCCAGCTCGTGTACGGAAGTAGGGGTTAAAATGCTCATTTTTTGCTTTATAGGGAACATTTAAAAACCACATTACTTTAGATTGGCATATTTCTATAGCACAATTTGCAGCTTTGAAAGTTCAAAATTTGAAGTGGTACCAATTTGATTTTTCTTTTAAAATTTTATTTCCTGTCATAGAAATTTGCTTAAAAATTACACCTAGCACAAAATTGAGCTAGCGATTGATATGTCAATGTCAATATTTCACTTTGATGAAATTTTAGAACAAATAGAGTCTACTATCTGTTTTGACTAGCATTTTCTAAGGCTACCAAAAAAATAAATTTATTTTTTTTAATAACCACGTGACTATCAGGTTTTAAGCAAAACTTATCATAGGTGAGCACTACCTGTGATAGTTTTCAAACAAGACCAATCACATTTGACTACCTATGATGAATACTAATCTACATCGTCATAGTTGACTAAGTTATCTTTGACGGATTATATAATGTTTTCGTTAGAGGTAGACTACCTCTGATGCTTTATAAGCGCAATTACACGTCTGGGGTATCTCATCTGTGACAGCTCATTAAAGTGATAATTAGGGCTATTTTATCTTTAACAAGTCATTAGTGTAATCAACTTATGGTGCTACCTTACTTGGGATAGGTTTTTTCTAGCGCGTCATTGGTAATCTTAGCTCTGACGAGCCTTAACCTGTTAGAAGTGACATAGAGTGATGATGGTCAAACTTTTCACAGATAATGGTTTAGAATCATCCTATATGAGCGAATCTGGCGTAGGTTTGGTGTTTGGTGTGACAAGAAACTTATGCATTGCAAACTGGGCAGAAAAATACTAAGGCCTCAAATATATTGTATAAGAATTTTCTTACCGTGAGATTTTGGCCATATGATTTTTTAAATAGTTTGATTAAATTAATATCATGGATTTGCTTCGAAATAGAACTATCAAGAGGTCCCGAGAGGGTACGTCCCGATGGTCGTCGGCTGCGGAGACGACGGAGAGCGCGTGCTGGTGCCGGTGAGGCTGCTCGAGGACCGACGCATCGCGGAGCTGTTGGACATGGCGGCGCAGCAGTACGGGTTCGGCCAGCCGGGCGTGCTGCGGGTGCCCTGCGACGCCGGCCATTTCCGGCGAGTCGTCGAGTGCGCGCTGCGGAAGGGCGGTCGTACGGTGTAGCTAGGAAGGTGTACAAGGTGTATGTGTACTGTTTATTTGATTGATCAATTCTTTGATACTATTTTTTTGAGACGGTGAATTTAACTCTAATTTCATTATATATTACAGAATGGCTAGCTAACTTACAATCTCTGTGTGTACAGTTGTATATTTTGCTTTTTTCTCTACATATATGAATGAGTATTTTTATAGTCATTAGATGATACCGAAAGTTATTATATTTTCTAATGCAAAATTTGATTCCTAGCGATATCTTCTTTAAAACCATAATATTTCTCTATATAAATATATATATTATAGAAGAATCTGCTGAGTATTCGAGAGAGGAAGGGAGCCAGCTAGTGTACGGAAGTAGGGGTTAAAATGCTCATTTTTTGCTTTATAGGGAACGTTTAAAGACCGTATCACTTTGGAGTGGCATATTTCTATAGCACAATTTGCAGCTCTGAAAGTTCAAAATTTGAAGTGGTACCAATTTGATTTTTCTTTTAAAATTTTATTTCCTGCTATAGAAACTTGCTTGAAAAGTACACACAAGCACAAAATTGTGCTGGTGATTGATATGTCAATGTCAGTAATTCACTTTGGTGAAATTTTACAACAAATAGAGTATGTACTATTTTCACAAGCATGACTAGCATTTTCTAAGGCTACCAAAAAATAAATTTAATTTTTTTAATAACCACGTCACTATCAGGTTTTAAGCAAAATTTATCATATGTGAGCATTACCTGTGATAGATTCCAAACAAGATCAGTTACATTTGACTATCTATGATTGGTGCTAATCTACGTCGTTACAGTTGACTAAGTTATATTTGACGGATTATGTAATATTCCCGTTAGAGGTAGACTATCTCTGACGCTTCATAAGCGCAATTACACATCTGGAATATCTCATCTGTGATAGGTCAATAAAGTGATAATTAGAGCTATTTTATCTTTAACAGGTAGTTAGTGCAATCAGCTTATGGTGCTACCTCACATAAGATATGTTTTTTCTACATCGCGTCATAGGTAATCTTAGGTCTGACGAGTCTTAACCTATTAGAGGTGACGTAGAGACTTACTCATCTATGATGATGGTCAAACTTTTCATAGATAATGGTTTAGAATCATCGTATATGAGCGAATCTTGCGTAGGTTTGGTGTTTGGTGTGACAAGAAAGTTATGCATTGCAAACTGTGCTGTAAAATACTAAGGCCTCAGTATAAGAATTTTCTTACCGTGAGATTTTGGCCATATAAATTTTTAAATAGTTTGATTAAATTAATATCATGGATTTGCTTCGAAATAGAACTATCGAAATATGATAAACCTTAGATCTTGAGAAATTCCAAGTTTTTAGTGTATATTTTAGCATCTACTTTTCCCTCTATACATAATAAGGCATTATGCTCTCTTTTTTTTATAAGAAATTAAGAAAAAAAACTAGAATACACTTATTAAATAAGAGGTTGTTGGGGTGAGAGGGTAGGTAGATGGAGTGATGAGAATAAACTTGAATTAGAATAGATTGATATAACTAAAATTCTCATATTTTGGAATAATCTCGTGTATTATAGGACAGAGTATTACCTAAGAGCATGTCCAAGAGATGAAAAAAATAATATTTTTGGGATTTCTAATCAGGTTTTAATGTGTGAATTAATTCATCACTTCAACATATATGTAATAATTGACTCGCAATAATAATAATAAAAAGCAGATCCAGCAGATTTCCTTATATCACTAAAATCACATTGAAGACATACTCGAAGGTACATAATATTTCGATTTACCAGTATTTCATGACTTTACCATCCTACCAACATTATTTCCACTTATTTTAAAATAAAATTGATGAACAAATTTTAAAATTTTGTTTGAATCTTGTTGGGAACGCTAAACATTTACGTGGAAAGAAATCACTAATTTCTACACACGAATCGATCTACATAGAAATCTTTTACTAGATTTTCCCGAGACATAAGAAAGTAGGACTGAAACGTATAGATAACCCATCCCACCGCAAAATATCGAGGCATCTCAGTAATGTGGGATGACGCATGACTCTCTAAACTCTAGTCCAAGCGGCAGTTGCTATGGAGGACCATCTATGTCAAAGCGCGTGAGTAAATCACTATAGACCCCTTCTTGCCTCCTATAAATTTGCTGCCACTCGTTCGTCTCCTAGGCAGCGCCGGCCAGACAACCAAACCACCGCGCGCTCCAAGCTCCGGCTCCTCCAGGAAACCAACAAATCTGATCAATTCATTTATCATCATGGTGTGGAGGAGGAAGAGCGGCAGCGGTGGCGTCGACTCTCCGGCCGACGCCTCGCCGTGCCGTGACGATGATAAGTATAAGGCCCCGAGAGGGCACGTCCCGATGGTCGTCGGCTGCGGAGACGACGAGGAGCGCGTGCTGGTGCCGGTGAGGCTGCTCGAGGACCCGTGCATCGCGGAGCTGTTGGACATGGCGGCGCAGCAGTACGGGTTCGGCCAGCCGGGCGTGCTGCGGGTCCCCTGTGACGCCGGCCATTTCCGGCGAGTCGTCGAGTGCGCGCTGCGGAAGGGCGGTCGTACGGTGTAGCGTACGAGGTGTCTTTGTACTGTTTAATTGATTGATAAATTCTTTGATACTTTGAGACGGTGAATTTAGCTCTAATTTCATTATATATTACAGAATGGCTAGATAACTTATAATCTCTGTGTGTACAGTTGTACAAATTGCTTTTTTTTTACATATATAAATTAGTATTTTTATAGTCAGTAGATGATACCGAAAGTTATTATATTTTCTAATGCAAAATTTCATTCCAACCAATATCTTTTTTAAAATCATAATATTTCTCTATATAAATATATACATTATAGAAGAATCTGCTTTTTAATGAGTGTTCGAGAGAGATAGCCAGCTCATGTACGGAAGTAGAGGGTAAAAAGCTCATTTTTTGCTTTATAGGGCACGTTTAAAAACCGTATCATTTTGGAGTGGCATATTTCTGTAGCACAATTTGCATCTCTGAAATTTCAAAATTTGAAGTGGTACCAATTTGATTTTTCTTTTAAATTTTTATTTCCTGTCATAGAAACTTGCTTCAAAAGTACACACTGGCACAGAATTGAGCTGGTGATTGATCACGCAATTGCCCATATATCACGTTCCGTCGCTTATAGTCCCAGGAGCACGTACGCTTTCGTTAGTCACTCGCAGCAAAACAAGCAAACGCCAGGTGGTTTGGGCGTCTTCGATGCGTAGAGTATAATCGAACAAAAGAAGAAAGTAATTAAGTAAGTAAATGGTTGGGCGCCGTTACATCTGTCATCACTTTCCGTGCCACTAGCAGATGGCCCAATCGATCGACTTGGCTGTTACGCTCAAGCCAAGGACTGGTGGCGACAGTAGACAGTGGCCCTTTTGAACAGTGAAAGAAGTGTCCGTGCCTCTCGTATGATATCGCGGCACGTACGTGGCTTCTTGGAAATCTCTGGGTCTCAGCTCACTCTCGCCTCGATTGGCATGCAAGTGGCCAAGTTGGCCTCCGTAGTACTGTCTGATCGACTCCGACGACGACGGGCTTGGAGCCTTGGACTCGATCGATCGATCAAGCTAGCTAAGCGTCCTGGTCGCTCGAGCTCGCGTTGCGTTTGAGACCTCGTGCTCGGTGCTCCCGTCCTGGTTGATTGCGCAGACGCTTCGTCCTGACGATGGGATCGTGGCTTGTAGTACAACTTGACGAGCTCGCGTTGCGTACGTGAGATACTGACATCACGTCGCCTAAGACTGTGTGGAGGCTATTCCCAATCATTCAATCGTTCAGATAAAGCTATATCGATCAAAAGCCCGCGCGCGCGATGGGCCACGGGTTCCGGTGCTCCACTTGAGTCTATCTCCAGTCGCCATGGAAGACCATCAATGTTAAGAATGGACGGCACCCAAGTTCGTCAGTCATCCTCAAAGGTCTTGGACCAGGGTCCCCTCCTGCTTGCCCTCTATAAATTTGCTACCAGATCGCTCGTCTCCTCTGACGTGCCCTCCATCCAGCGAATCAAACGACACCCCAGCCACGGCCTCCAGTGCTAATCTGACCAATTCATCATCATCCTCATGGCGTGGAGGACGGGGAGCGGTGGCGGCGCATCGCCGTGCCGCTATGACGACCAGTATAAGGTGCCGAGAGGGCACGTCCGCGAGGTCGCCGGCTGCGGCGACGACGGGGATCGCATGCTGGTGCCGGTGAGGCTGCTCGGGGAACCCTGCATCGTGGAGCTGCTGGACATGGCGGCGCAGCAGTACGGGTTCGGCCAGCCGGGCGTTCTGCGGGTGCCCTGCGACGCCGGCCATTTCCAGCGAGTCGTCGAGTGTGCGCTGCGGAAGGGTGGCGGCCAGCCATCATAACCTTACATGTCGTACGGTGTAGCTATGTATTCTTTGATCGATCAATTCTGTGATACTACTATTTTTTTTCCGGAGACGGTGAATTCAGCACAAATTTTACTACCAAACTATGCTCCAATAACAAAAGGATAGTCCAACCGTGCTGCGATAGCCAGAGGAATTTATAGTACATTCCCGCCGCACGAACCTTATAGATTAGGATGGTGTACCTGGTAAATAGTTGGATAATAATGATTATTAGTGAATCAACGGGTCCATTTTTCTCTCCATAGGCCTAGACATCTAAAATATATATACGTAATTTAAAGAATCGAACACTGTCCTAACTTTAACTTGTGTAATCATATGACGTCTTAGCAAAAAAAAGAAAATAATTAGTTAATGATGTTATCAATCAATGATCGTAGATATCCTAATACGTTGTATTTATTTTAAGTCGAAGAGAAGCATTAGACGTAGGCTTTAGCTAAATCTTATTAATAAATATTATGTATTTATATCATCATCAAGTTTAATTCTTTTATTGTGTGTGCTTTCGTGTTTATCCAATTTTCACATATTTTGATTTCTTCCCAAATCAATCGCACCAAGGGATAAAACACGGTATCATCAGTCCTAGAAGAAGATAAATCATATGACTATTTTTAAAAAGATAAGATTTATCTTTGCTTAAATCTGGATTGGCCAACAAGAACCTTGCTTCCAAATAAGAATGGATACCTTCTTTCTCCATCTCTCCCTCCAATATGCATGAGCATTAGTGAGCTCTTCAATTCATTGATTATCTCGATGAGCTCTTACTCCAAACTAGGCAGGGCTCCTTCCACCTACTCTGGTCTCTACCTTATGCACGTAGCATACTCCTCGCTTACACTCCGCTAGTGTCCTCCTAGGCACCAGGAGGAGGACCCTGCCAGCCGGGTAGATTTTGATGCAGGCAGGCACAACCAGCTCGAGAAATAGCTTTTGTTTTTTGTGCTCCATCTTACCTTCTAGGAGGTAATAGCTTTCGTTTAATCCTGGCTGTTGATTATTGGTTTTTATTTTACCAATTAAATTATTTAGCACCTTTCGTTAATGTACGGTGACCAAATAAGTAGACTACTAATGCACACATAATTAGCCTTCCTTGCTTAATCCCCGTGCATGCAATTTACCAGTCGTGAAGGACTGCATGCCATGTTAACAAAAGGAAAGAAAGTTAATTAGCTCCCTACGTGTAAACGAAACCAAAATTTAAATTTTCAATTTTAAGTACTAAAAACTAGCTCAAAAGTATTAAAAGTTGTACTAAACATAAGCATAACAGTAATATGCCCTAGCTAACACTACGATACCATAAGTTTTTGTTAATAAATTATTAAATTTCATGTTAGCCAAATTAATTTTTCTAGAACCAGTTCAATTGAGCTTTAATTCGATTCATAACATATATCAATTTATTTAAGGAAAAGTTGCTGGATTAAACAAGGTAGCAGCAATTTTAAAAGTCAACTAAAAAAAGAGAAATTAAAGAATTTACTCTTGTTAAGATGATTTTTAGGGACACTTCACAACGTAAGAATTTTATAAAATTTTTCTAGGAAACACTCCAATTCCTCCAAATTTCTTTTGAAAATCCTCTAAACTGAAGAAGCCCTTAAAGAAAACTCAAGTCACTTTTCAGTTTAACAATGTCTGATTACTTTCATTATGTGCTTCAGAAATTGAAGTTCTATCGTTCACAGATTTTCCAAGTTCACTATCAGGATTCACGGTTATGGCCTAAGATCTGATTTGATAGTTGACAAAAAGGCATGCAAAAATATAGATTGAACCCATCCAAGCATTTTAAACAAAATAAGGAGTTTCCACAAACTTAAAATCCAGAACCGGCCAGCCATTTGCATATTTAGTTGAGCACCATATAAGACTGATGCTACATGGTTGCTGACAAGAATTGCAAGAAAATTCATTACATGGCACGAAACATATATTGATGTGAAGCAGGAACTGCTGCTGACACTGAGGCTGTAACATGTAAGAATAGCATAATGACATCCTAGTAGCACAAAGAGAAAACTATTATGGCACCGTAGCATTAACCTTTTGTCTAGCTAGCTGCTTCTTCCAAGAACCTGAAATGTTCATGAGTGTAAGCATCTGTTCTGTGCTCAGCATACACGGACAAAAACACCATATTGAAAATGGTTTTGTAAGATCTCGGAAGCAACCGAAGTCACAGTTTTTGGCTTGACAGTGGTTGATGGACAATCTTGAATATGATGAATGTGTGCTCTTTCTTTGGAATCAGCCTGGGGATATAACCGCAGGCCTCAACGGTGATTTAAAATTTGACTATCATAATTTGTTCCAACCTTGATGACTATGATTGATTAAAATTCAACATTATGGGCTTCCATCCTGGAAAAAAAACCCTACATTTCATGCTTCTGATTTAGATAGCGAATTTTGAAGAAAAAAAACCCAACTATAGTGCACAGTATTGATAATTGGATGTACATATTCAAATTCAGTAGAATAAAATATAACAATCTATTTTAGCTATTGAAATTCCTTAGTTTTCTTAAGGGTGCAAGATCTCTATGGTGCAAGATTGACAAATGATCATGCTTTTTAATAGAGCTCTTATTCCTAGCCAGAATATAAATAATTAAATATCAAGCCAAAAGGCCTACAATATATACTTAAATACAAGTTGAGTTGTTTCATGGAGAAAGCTTATGGTATGCAAGAAATTATGATACGCTAGAAATTAAATTTGACACAGTGCAATGCATTGTAAGGTTCAAAATAATGTGTATCAGCCTTACTCTAATTTACCTATAGTAGTTGCTTTGACAGAATTAAAATATATTAAAAAAATTAACTAAAATAAGATAAATAGGGAGAGCAAGACTCTTTAAACAAATTCCTTTCTTGTCAGAGTATGAATGATATATAAAAAACCACCTCCACAGACTATTGATTAACCACAGCCTGAAAGGTTAAATCCAATCAAATATACTAAACATCTGAAAACTCAAATCTTAATGGTGAAAGTGGGTAGGAGCCCTGGCAAGCGAGACAATTCTGAAAACCACTCGAACAGGGAAGACACATGTTAATTCTCTTGTTATTGCACATATGTAAATAATTTCAGCGTTTCACAGTTGGTAGGCTAAGCAGAATTTCCTTTATTGCAGTGTCACATTATACCACCGCTCTACTGCGGCTAGCCAACAAATGCCTTTTTCTCATTCTGTGCGGTACCGCTAATTAACCATGCACGGCTAAATACAGAGATAGCACTGGCAAATGGCAATGATATCAAATCAGTGCATGAACAGATCTGTCAGTTCATAACTGTAGCAAGAAAATAAACACCAGGGTATTGAAATATGGTAGCTTTCTTTCTTACCTTGAAGCGATATCCACATGAACTCCACAGATGACAAGATTAGTAGCTGCTCTCCCCTGGTATCATGTTGATAGTGTTAGCTTTCATTTGAGTTTTGATAAGATCCTTTTCCTCCTTATTAGATTTATCTCTTATTCCACTAATGGGAAGGCATCATATATCTAGCGTTCTGACAGTTCCCTCTAAAATGTAAGAAAGAAACTGATAAGAGAATTAATCTAGGCGCATCAACTTTACTTTCAAGATGGTATAGTCTGATTGTATTTAATAGTTGCTGAGCCACTAAATAATTAATAAGTAACAAAATAGGTGGCTACATTCGTAGAAAAGTGAAGGGAGAGCTTACAGATAATAAGCAGACTGATTGATTCATACTGCAGGCCGTAAGCATATAAAGTACAACCTTGATTAATGGACCAATGATATTGTTAAAGAACCTTAGAGGCATTATGTCAAGCAGTTCATGAGCAGCAATCCTAATGTAATCTTTTCCTTCTCTAATTCCTGCAAATCATAAAAAATAGCTGAAGGGGCAAACATAAGGAGATAATATTCCATAACACATAAAATAGAATAAGTAGTTGTGCCCACAGTCAAAGCTTTAGATGCAGAACGGGAAGAATTATTGAAGGGAATGTACTTTCATTTGGTCTGCTGATACATTAACTTTTGGCCGTGTTTCATTTTAGGGGAAACGATCATCGTTCCCCTGGTGGATTTGTAAGCTATTTGCAAAAACACATCTGAAAAATGTGGGAATGATTGATTTTATTCTGTATTCGCGGTCGAGACGGCTCACATGGTAACCACACAACCATGTCATTATTATTCTATCATAATTACACTTTCTATAATTACAATAGACTAACACTTTTCCGCAGTCTAATCAGAAGCATCGTTAACATTCAGGCTAAATCAAAACTCTTGAAATAGTGAGGTAGGAAGACTCTTGGTAAAGATGTCGGCGTACTGCGATATCATAGGAACATGTAGGACCTGAACGTGACCAAGAGCGACCTTCTCTCAAACAAAATGAAGATCAATCTCAACATGCTTCGTCCACTGATGCTGCAATAAATTGCTGCAGAGATAAACAGCACTGATATTGTCACAATAGACAAGGTGGCACGTCGAGGGGGGTGACGAAGCTCAAGAAGCAGCTGTCGTATCCAGGTAGTTTCAGCAACACCATTTGCCACAGCACAATATTTAGCTTCAGCACTTGATTTGGAGACCATATGCTGACGCTTGGAAGACCAGGACATCAAGTTATCCCCGAGAAATACGGCATAGCCAAAGGTTGATCGATAAGAGTCAGGACAGCCAACTCAATAGGCATCTGTATGAACAACAAGATCTATAGACGAAGATCGGTGCATGGTCAGCCCAAGAGATAGGGTGCCCTGCAAGTAGCGTAGGATTTGCTTGAGAGCAGTGAGGTACGGCTCTCGAAGATCATGCATATAGAGACAGATCTGCTGAACTGTAAAGATAATGTCGGGTCGGGTAAAAGTAAGATACTGTAAGCGCCAGCTAAACTGCGATACTGTGCAGCGTCAACGACAGGTGGTCTATCAGCAGATAATTTGGAGTGGAGATCAATAGGCGTGCTGCATGGCTTGCACGCACTCATCCCGGCACGCTCCAAAATATCCTGACTGTACTGCCGCTTGAAAAGGAACAGACCATCTATGGAGCGTGTCACAGAAATACCCAGAAAATAATGCAGCTGACCCATATCCGTCATAGCAAACTCACATCGGAGAGCCTCAATGATATGCTTGAGTAATCCCGCAGAGGAGGCAGTGAGGATAATATCATCCAAATATAGTAGTAAGTAGGCTGTGTCTGCACCGCGGTGATATATGAAGAGCGAAGTATATAACTTTGTTTCAACAAATCAAGTGACACTAGGTGAGAGGCGAACCTGTGATGCCAAGCACGAGGAACCTGCTTCAAAGTATATAGGGACTTGTTGAGCCGACAGACAAAATCAGAACGAGAAGAATTCACAAATCCAGAGGGCTGCATGCAGTACACTGTCTCAGTGAGAGTGCCATGGAGAAATGCATTCTTCATATCCAGTTGATGAATAGGCCAGTTGGTTTAGTGTCATAGTATTGAAAGATTGCGCCAAGGAGTCCTAGTGCCAAGCCCCTCCAGGAGTGGGCGGCCAAGGCACCACTTGGTACGCCAGTGAGAGTGTCGGGAAACCCGACGTCATAGCTCCCCCGTAGTACGTGCCGTACGAGGACGATGGGGCACCGTATGCACCTCCATAGGTACTAGAAAGAGCACCGAAACCGCCATAGTGCGGGACGGCGTGGAAGGCAGGCTAGGGTGACGGAGGTTGGCCGGACGGGTCGTACGGCCACATGCGCACGGTTCTAGCCTATGGATGGACGAACGACGGGTACACGGCCGTACAGGGAGGGACGCCGCCCTATCCACCTGGGGACGCTCCAGCAGAAGGCGCCGGAGAGCTGGTACCAGCAGAGCCGCCGTGTCCCCCATGTCCACGGCGATGGCCGTTGCGCTGGCCTCCAGTTTGGGCAGCGGGGCGTGGGGGAGGAGGCGCTCCTGAACGAGGAGCAGCGGTGGCACCCGGAGCCGCTGGATGCGGCGTCATAGCGACAAGAGCGGCCAGTGGGGACGGAGGACGAGCGTCGATCTCCATCTCTTTCAACAGGAGGTGAGTGCGCGCTTCAGTAAATATTGGGAACGGCCGGTGCATCTTGAGGATGGACACCATGTGGCGGAACTTGCCACTGAGGACACAGAGAAGCGTGAGCACCATCTGCCTGTTGCCGATGGGGCCGCCGAATTCGGTGAGGGAGGCAGCCATGGATCAAGGCGGCGGCAGTAGTCGGTGATGCTCAGGGACTTCTAACGGAAGGTGCGGAACTGCGTCTCAAGGTGAAGAGCATGGGACTCCTTCTGGCCGAGGAATTCCTCCTCGAGATATCACCACATGTTGCGAGCATTGTCCTGCTGCATCATCAGCGACTGCTGCAGGTCGCTGGAGACGGTGCCCTACACCCAAGTGAGGACGCAACAATCCGCCTGAAGCCACGCCGGTTGTGTGGGGAATGCTTCATCCTCGAGAACGTGGTGTGTGAGGGCATATTTGCCGAGGACGGTGAGGAACATGCCGCACCACTTGGTGTAGGAGTCCATGGCCTTGTCGAGGACGACGGGGATAAGCGCCTTGATGTTGACGACGGTGGTGGCTTGCGCCCAGAGAGTCACGTGAGCACTCTCGTACGCATCCAGGGCGTTGTTGCAAAGGCGAGCCTCCTCAGCCTGATGCGCTTCGTCAGCGCGAGCAGCATCGGCCGAGAGATAGCGGACGTCGGAAGCAGCGACGTCGTTGCCTTCTCCAGCCATGATCAGAGGGTCGGAGGGCGATCCGATCGGCAATAGGTAGCCAATCAGATCGGAGGGATCGGATCGAAGGGCGATCGGATCGGCAACAGGCAGGATCCAATCGGACCGATCAGTAGGGCGGTCGGAAAACGTCAGTAGAGTCGATTGGAACCGCTCCGATATCATGAAAAATGTGAGAATGATTAATTTTATTTTCTGTCAAATGTATCAGTATATATAGATGACTGAGACGGCTCACAAGTCTCCCACTTCCACAGCAGCTAGCTATGTCCCATAATGCCCATTTTGCTGCTGGCCCTGCAAACTTCGCTCCGTTTTTGGCACCACGGGGATAGATGGGCAATGGAATTCCTCCACAGTCACATGCTGAGAAGAGCACTCCACACTCACCATCTTATCTGCATACACAGCCATCCGTAAATGTTGAAAGCGGAGATGACGTTGAAAGATTGGTAAATGCCTATGTAAAATTATTTAGATATCATATGACTATGAGCTTGTTTTGAGAATGTTGGGGACATCACAAATACTGTTACCTATTTATGCAGATAAGTGGTTGGTTAAATAATTCGAACGACTCAATCCATGAGAATAATAAGAAGAATGATCAATACTGGGGAGATGTCGCTGATGTGTATAACAGTACATCACCCAAAAAAAAGAAGATTAGTAAAGCAAGCAAAAGTTCATTGGCATAATCTTAAAGCAAGCATGTTTTTTTCGAGCAAAAGAAGATTAGTAAAGCAAGCATGTTTTTTTTAGTTACTGGATGAGAAACATAATATGTTTTTAAATAGAAGAATATTACCAAGACATTTCAAGAATTTACAACATTGCTATATATCGTTTTAGTTGAATTAAATGAACAACATACTTGGTTATGTGGACTTATAAGCTAAATTTTAAATTTTAAAAAAGATTTTGAGGTTTTTTTATTGTAGTTCATTTTTTATATTTATGTTTAGATCGTTAAAAACATGTATATAAAAATTTACCTATATTTTTAAACTTTTAACGGTTTCATTTATAATTATTATAATCAAAATAATAATACTACCATTTAATATCATTTTAGTGTAATGAATTAAATTAGATTCAGCTCTAAATTATCTGTGAGCCGACCCGCCTAATCGTAGATCACGATTCACCGATCGAATCGATCGAACGAAGCAGCCCCGCGATCAGGGCCTATTCCGATCGAATCGATCGAAAACGATATTTATCGACGAAACAGCCCCGCGCGTTCGTACGTCGTCGATACTTCGCGGAGATGAGGAATGCGAAGATAGAACCAACAAGCGGCTAACTTGGACAGAAAATGAGGATGAAAGATTGGTAAATGCCTATGTAAAATTATTTGGATATCCATATGACTATGAGCTTGTTTTAAAAATGTTGGGGACATCACAAATACTGTTACCTATTTATGCAGACGAGTGCTTGGCTAAATAATTCAAACGACCCAATCCATAGGAATAATAAGAAGAATGATCAATATTGGAGAGATGTCGCTGATGTGTACAACACTACAACACCTAAAAAAAGAAGATTAGTAAAGCAAGTTCATTGACATAATCTTAACAAGACAGTCTACTGGTTCCAAAGCTCTTGGCAGAAGGCTTTCAATATATATTTCAGTGGACAGAATGATGAGCAGCTGATGGACAAAGCCCATGCATTCTATGAGGCAGACTACCAAGTGGGACAATTCAGAAACATCAAAACCTGGAAGCTTGTTAGGAACCAGCCCAAATGGCATGCATATAATGAGTATCTGAAAGAGGATGGGTGCGTCAGATGTAGAGAATGGAGGTGGCAATTGCTCTCCAACAGATTTTGAAGAAATCCCACGCCAAAAAGGAACAAAAGCGGCCAAGGGCGAACTCAATGGCATTGGCAAAAGCAAGGCAAAGTTGTTGATAACAGAGGATTTGGATGAGTTGAACATGTATGTAGCCTCTTGCTCTCAAATACAGAAAAATCGTAGTGAGACTATGGAAATGCAGAAGCTTCAATTGGTGTGCGGATCTGTGCAAGGCTGTAGGCTAATCTTCTGGTTGAAAGTTCTTAACGCTGAAGTGGTTCTAAAAGTTATATTAATATGGATCATGAAGCTCTCATAAGGAATTGGTACGCAACTACTTTTCCAAATATCCTCTTTATACCGATGAAATATTCCATAGAAGATTTCGAATGAGAAAACCTCATTCTTATGAATAGTTAGTGCTCTAGAGGAGTGAAGTCCTCATTTCACAGTTAAATAGATGCTATAGGTAAACCAGTACATTCATCGCTACAAAAGTATACAATAGCTATCCGTATGTTAATAAATGGCACTCCTGCCAACAAACTCGATGAGATATTGAAGATCGCTACAAGCAAATCATTAGAGTGCTTATATATATTTGCACGAGGTGTGATTGAGATTTTTCGTGGCGAGCATTTGCTACACCCCACTTGTGATGAAATGGAGCATTTACTTCAAGTTAGTGAGCCTCATGTATTCCCATGCATACAAAGAACCTCAACTATATATATTGGCAATAGAGAGATTAAATGTAAATATGATGATATTGGTGTCTACTATATAATTCTTGAGACTGTTATTTATAAGATCTACGAATATGCCATGTCTTTTTCGAGCTTAGTGGATGTTTTAAATATTACCAAGCAATTGACACGGTGAATTCATTTGTTTAAGTTCTTTTATAAGGGCATACACATTATTTAACAATTTATACATATAGTTATGAGTCATTAGTTTTATTTGAATTAAATATGCTTACTTATAAGCTAAATTTTAAATTTTAAAACTTAATTTAAAGCTGATTTTGAGATTTTTTAATTGTAGTTTATTTTTATATTTATTTTTAGATCGTTAAAAACACGTATATAAAAATTTACCTATATTTTTAAACTTTTAACGGTTTCATTTATAATTATTATAATTAAAATGATAATACTACCGGTTTTACTTTTAATATCATTTTAGTGTAATGAATTAAATTACATTCAGCTCTAAATTATCTGTGAGCCGAATAGGCAGATCACGATTCACCGATCGACGAAGCAGCCCCGCGATCAGGGCCTATTCCGATCGAATCGGTCGAAAACGATATTTATCGACGAAACAGCCTCGCGCGTACGTACGTCGTCGATACTTCGCGGTGGGACGCGGGGTCCGGTTCTCGAATCCAGTCTCCAGTCGCCATGGAAGACCATATCCACATCAAGAATCGGCTGCACCTGCACGCAAGCTCGTCACTCGTCACCACCATGCTTGCCCCTCTATAAACTCCCCACCTCGCTCGTCTCGTCCACGGTGCCGGTGGCCAACGAATCGAACGATACTCCGGCCTAGCTCCTCCAGGGCTGCCTAACCTGACCAATTTGCCATCACAATGGTGTGGAGGACGAGGAGCGGTGGCGGCGCGTCGTCGCCTTGCCGCGACAACTACGAGAATGAGGTCCCGAGAGGGTACGTCCCGATGGTCGTCGGCTGCGGAGACGACGGAGAGCGCGTGCTGGTGCCGGTGAGGCTGCTCGAGGACCCGTGCATCGCGGAGCTGTTGGACATGGCGGCGCAGCAGTACGGGTTCGGCCAGCCGGGCGTGCTGCGGGTCCCCTGTGACGCCGGCCATTTCCGGCGAGTCGTGGAGTGCGCGCTGCGGAAGGGCGGTCGTACGGTGTAGCTAGGGAGGTGTACAAGGTGTCTTTTGTACTTTTTAATTGATTGATCAATTCTTTGATACTATTTTTTTTTGAGACGGTGAATTTAGCTCTAATTTCATTATATATTACAGAATAGCTATAACTTATAATCTCTGTGTATAGTGTACATTTTGCTTTTTTCTTTACATATATAAATTAGTATTTTTATAGTTACTAGATGAAACCGAAAGTAATGATATTTTCTAATACAAAATTTGATTCCTACCAATATCTTCTTTAAAACCATAATATTACTCTATATAAAATATATATTATAGAAGAATCTGCTGAGTATTCGATAGATGAAGGTACCTAGCTCGTGTATGGAAGTAGAGGTTAAAATGCTCATTTTTTGCTTTATAGGAAACGTTTAAAAACCGCATCACTTTAGAGTGGCATATTTCTATAGCACAATTTGCAGCCCTGAAAGTTCAAAATTTGAAGTGGTACCAATTTGATTTTTCTTTTAAAATTTTATTTCATGCCATAGAAACTTGCTTGAAAAGTACACCCTAGCACAAAATTGAGTGGCGATTGATATGTCAATGTCAGTATTTCACTTTGATGAAATTTTAGAACAAATAGAGTCTAGGAATATATGTACTATCTGTTTTGACTAGCATTTTCTAAGGCTACCAAAAAAGTAAATTTATTTTTTTTAATAACCACGTGACTATCAGGTTTTAAGCAAAACTTATCATAGGTGAGCACTACCTGTGATAGTTTTCAAACAAGACCAATCACATTTGACTACCTATGATGAATGCTAATCTACATCGTCACAGTTGACTAAGTTATCTTTGACGGATTATGTAATGTTCCCGTTAGAGGTAGACTACCTCTTATGCTTCATAAGCGCAATTACACGTTTGGGGTATCTCATCTGTGACAGCTCATTAAAGTGATAATTAGGGCTATTTTATCTTTAACAGGTTATTAGTGCAATCAACTTATGGTGCTACCTCACTTGGGATAGGTTTTTTCTAGCGCGTCATTGGTAATCTTAGCTCTGACGAGCCTTAACCTGTTAGAAGTGGCGCAGAGTGATGATGGTCAAACTTTTCACAGATAATGGTTTAGAATCATCCTATAAGAGCGAATCTGGCGTAGGTTTGGTGTTTGGTGTGACAAGAAATTTATGCATTGCAAAATGGACAGTAAAATACTAAGGCGTATAACAATTTTCTTACCGTGAGATTTTGGCCATATGATTTTTTAAATAGTTTGATTAAATTAATATCATGGATTTGCTTCGAAATAGAACTATCGAAATATGATAAACCTACTTAGATCTTGAGAAATTCCAAGTTTTTAGTGTATATTTTAGCATCTACTTTTCCCTCTGTCCATAATAATGCATTATGCTCTCGTTTTTTTTAAGAAATTAAGAAAAAAAAATAGAGTACACTTATTAAATAAGAGGTTGTTGGGGTGAGAGGGTAGTTAGAGGGAATGACGAGAATAAACATGAATTAGAATAGATTGATGTAACAATTAGTATAGAAAATTCTCATATTTTGGAATAATCTCGTGTATTATAGGACAGAGTATTACCTAAGAGCATGTCCAAGAGATGAAAAAAATAATATTTTTGAGATTTCTAATCAGGTTTTAATGTGGGAATTAATTCATTACTTCAATATATATGTAATAATTGACTCGCAATAATAATAATAAAAAGCAGATCCAGCAGATCTAATATTAATTTCCTTATCTCACTAAAATCACATTGAAGACACACTCGGAGGTACATAATATTTCGATTTACCAGTATTTGAACCTTTAAATAAAGTCATGACTTTACCATCCTACCAACATTATTTCCACTTATTTTAAAATAAAATTGATGAACAAATTTTAAAATTTTGTTTGAATCTTATTGGGAACGCTAAATATTTATGTGGAAAGAAATCACTAATTTCTACACACGAATCCTCAAGAAGGGATCTACATAGGAATCTTTTACCAGATTTTCCCGAGGCCTAAGAAAGCAGTACTAAAACGTATAGATAATAGGTTGTTAGTGCAATCAACTTATGGTGCTACCTCACTTGGAACGGGTTTTTCTGCAGCACGTCATAGGTAACCTTAACTCTGAGGAGCCTTAACCTGTTAGAGATGACGTGGAGTCATTACTGATTACTCATCTATGATGATCAAACCTATCACAGATGATGGTTTAGAGCCATCGCATATGAGTGAATCTGGCCTAGGTTTGGTGCTTGATGTGACAAGAAATTTATGTATTACAAACTAGGTAGTAAAATACTAAGGCCTCAAATAGATTGTATAAGAATTTTCTTACCGTTAATTTCCTCAGTCTCACTAAAATCACGTTCAAGACATACTCGGAGGTGCATAATATTTTAATTTACCAGTATTTGAACCATTAAATAAAGTCATGACTTTACCATCCTACCAACATTATTTCCACTTATTTTAAAATAAAATTGATGAACAAATTTTAAAAATTTGTTTGAATCTTGTTGGGAACGCTAAACATTTATGTGGAAAGAAATCACTAATTTTTACACACGAATCCTCAAGAAGGGATCTACATAGAAATCTTTTATCAGATTTTTCTGAGCCCTAAGAAAGCAGGACTGAAACGTATAGATAATCCATCCCACCGCGACAGTAATGCCTGGGGATGACGCATGACTCTCTAAACTCTAGTCTCTCTACCGTCCAACCGGCAGTTGCCATGGAGGACCAGCTATATCAAAGCGCGTGAGTAAATCACTATGGACCCCTTCTTGCCTCCTATAAATTTGCTGCCACTCGTTCGTCTCCTAGGCAGCGCCGGCCAGACAACCAAACCACCGCGCGCTCCAAGCTCCAGCGCCTCCAGGAAACCCAACAAATCTGATCAATTCCGGCGAGGAAGAGCGGGAGCGGTGGCGTTGACTCTCCAGCCGACGCCTCGCCGTGCCGTGACGATGACGAGTATAAGGCCCCGAGAGGGCACGTCCCGATGGTCGTCGGCTGCGGAGACGACGAGGAGCGCGTGCTGGTGCCGGTGAGGCTGCTCGAGGACCCGTGCATCGCGGAGCTGTTGGACATGGCGGCGCAGCAGTACAGGTTCGGCTAGCCGGGCGTGCTGCGGGTCCCCTGTGACGCCGGCCATTTCCAGCGAGTCCTCGAGTGCGCGCTGCGGAAGGGCGGTCGTACGGTGTACCGTACAAGGTGTCTTTGTACTGTTTAATTGATTGATTTTCTTTGATACTATTTTTTTGAGACGGTGAATTTAGCTCTAATTTCATTATATATTACAGAATGGCTAGATAACTTATAATCTCTGTGTGTACAGTTGTACAATTTGTTTTTTTTACATATATAAATTAGTATTTTTATAGTCAGTAGATGATACTGAAAGTTGTTATATTTTCTAATGCAAAATTTCATTCCAACCAATATCTTTTTTAAAACTATAATATTTCTCTATATAAATATATACATTATAGAAGAATCTGTTTTTTAATGAGTGTTCGAGAGAGTGATAGACAGCTCATGTACGGAAGTAGAGGGTAAAAAGCTCATTTTTTGCTTTATAGAGCACGTTTAAAAACCGTATCATTTTGGAGTGGTATATTTCTATTTCTATAGCACAATTTGCATCTCTGAAATTTCAAAATTTGAAGTGGTACCAATTTGATTTTTCTTTTAAATTTTTATTTCCTGCCATAGAAACTTGCTTCAAAAGTCACTTTTCAGTTTAACAATGGTTGATTACTTTCATTATGTGCTTAAGAAATTGAAGTTCTGTCGTTCACAGATTTTCCAAGTTCACTATCAGGACTCACGGTTATGGCCTAAGATCTGATTCGATAGTTGACAAAAAGGCATGCAAAAATATAGATTGAACCCATCCAAGCATTTTAAACAAAATAAGGAGTTTCCACAAACTTAAAATCCAGAACCGGCCAGCCATTTGCATATTTAGTTGAGCACCATATAAGACTGATGCTACATGGTTGCTGACAAGAATTGCAAGAAAATTCATTACATGGCACCAAACATATATTGATGTGAAGCAGGAACTGCTGCTGACAGAGGCTGTAACATGTAAGAATAGCATAATGACATCCTAGTAGCACAAAGAGAAAACTATTATGGCACCGTAGCATTAACCTTTTGTCTAGCTAGCTGCTTCTTCCAAGAACCTGAAATGTTCATGAGTGTAAGCATCTGTTCTGTGCTCAGCATACACGGACAAAAACACCATATTGAAAATGGTTTTGTAAGATCTCGGAAGCAACCAAAGTCACAGTTTTTGGCTTGACAGTGGTTGATGGACAATCCTGAATCTGATGAATGTGTGCTCTTTCTTTGGAATCAGCTTGGGGATATAACCGCAGGCCTCAACGGTGATTTAAAATTTGACTATCATAATTTGTTCCAACCTTGATGACTATGATTGATTAAAATTCAACATTATGGGTTTCCATCTTGGAAAAAAAACCCTACATTTCATGCTTCTGATTTAGATAGCGAATTTTGAAGGAAAAAAAACCCAACTATATAGTGCGCAGTATTGATAACTGGATGTACATTTTCAAATTCAGTATTTTTAGTGGAATAAAATATAATATTCTATTTTAGCTATTGAAATTCTTTAGTTTTCTTAATGGTGCAAGATTGATAAATGATCATTCTTTTTAATACTTCTGTCACCATATAGCGTTGAGTTAAGTCTAAATAGAGCACTTATTTCTAACGAGAATATAAATAATTAAATATCAAGTCAGAAGCCGTACAATATATGCTTAAATACAAGTTGAGTTGTTTCGTAGACAAAGGTTATGGTATGCAAGAAATCATGATACGCTAGAAATAAAACTTGATATAGTGCAATACATGGTAAGGCAAAAAAAATGTGCATCAGCATTACTCTAATTTATTTATCTGTAGTAGTTGCCTTGGCGGAATTGAAATATATTAAAAAAATTAACTAAAATAAGGTAAATAGGGAGAGCAAGACTCACCTTAAACAAAAATACAGATTTAATTCCTTTCTTATCATAGTATGAATGATATATAAAAAACCATTTCGGCAGACTATTGATTAACCACAGACTAAAAGGTTAAATCCAATCAAATATACTAAACATCTGAAAACTCAAATCTTAATGGTGAAAGTGGATAGGAGCCCTGCCAAGCGAGACAATTCTGAAAACCACTCGAACCGGACAGACACATGTTAATTCTCTTGTTATTGCACACATGTAAATAATTTCAGCGTTTCACATTTTGTAGGCTAAGCAGAATTTCCTCTATTGCAGTGTCACATTGTACCACCGCTCTACTGCGGCTAGCCAACAAATGCCTTTTTCTCATTCTGTGTGGTACTGCTAATTATCCACGCACGGCTAAATACAGAGGTAGTACTTGCAAATGGCAATGATATCAGATCAGTGCATGAACAGATCTGTCAGTTCATAACTGTAGCAAGAAAATAAACACCAGGGTATTGAAATATGGTAGCTTTCTTTCTTACCTTCAAGCGATATCCACATGAACTCCACAGATGACAAGATTAGTAGCTGCTCTCCCCTGGTATCATGTTGATAGTGTTAGCTTTCATCTGAGTTTTGATAAGATCCTTTTCCTCCTTATTAGGTTTATCTCTTATTCCACTAATGGGAAGGCTTCATATATCTAGCGTTCTGACAGTTCCCTCTAAAATGTAAGAAAGAAACTGATAAGAGAATTAATCTAGGCGCATCAACTTTACTTTCAAGATGGTATAGTCTGATTGTATTTAATAGTTGCTGAGCCACTAAATAATTAATAAGTAACAAAATAGGTGGCGACATCCGTAAAAAAGTGAAGGGAGAGCTTACAGATAATAAGCAGACTGATTGATTCATACTGCAGTCAGTAAGCATATAAAGTACAACCTTGATTAATGGACCAATGATATTGTTAAAGAACCTTAGAGGCATTATGTCAAGCAGTTCATGAGCAGCAATCCTAATGTAATCTTTTCTTTCTCTAATTCCTGCGCAAATGATAAAAAATAACTGAAGGGGCAAAAATAAGGAGATAATATTCCATAACACATAAAATAGAATAAGTAGTTGAGCCCACAGTCAAAGCTTTAGATGCAGAGTGCTGATAATTAGGAGAATAATTACCAATTCGGCAGCGAGGGCGATGGCGGTGCCGCGGTCACCGGCGGAGCTTGTGACTGTGGGTGGGGAATGGTGGTGCTCGTCGAGGAAGCGCTGGCTCATGGAGTAGCAAAGCTCGAGCACCGGAAGTGTGCCGCAGAGCTTGGATCTCGTCGTAGTCGGACCTGAATCCTCCACGCCCCCATTGAGTTCATCGAAATCGTCGTCGGTGTGGCTCCGCGAGCGCCCCACGCGATCATCACCCCGGCCTCCGCTGTCGCCTCTGCCGAGCTCCTCGGTGACCACCACCGGCTTCGTCCGCCGCGCTCACGCTGCCTCCCACCTGTGCCCCGCACCAGATGTCCTCGGCCTCCGCCTCCTCTCCACCGCCTCTTCCACCCACGGGGGCTGGTCCTGCAGGTACGGCGTCGCTCGTGGCAGTGGAGACTACCGCAAGGCGGAGGAGGGGAGGAGCAAGAGGCGATGGCTGCGGAAGAGAGCAATGCAGCTGAGTACGACGGCGGCGGAATCGCGTGCGGCGGACCGATGAGGTCTCTCGATCGCTATTTGGGAACGACGCGCGATCTGTGGGGGCGCGATTGTATCTTACGTGGCTCGCGAGGCGTCGGGGTGAGGTCGAGAGGAATCGATAGGGACGGCTGAGCCATTGGATTTTCTGGATGCAACTACCACCATTGGATTTGAGGTCCGAGGAGTGTAGAAGTGAGGATTTGATGTCGGTGCGCTAGATTTTTCCTTCTTGAAGAAGAATGATGTGGTTTCAATTATCAACATAAATTTAAGTCAATATAATAATATAAAATAATAATATAGCAAAAGATTTATAGCAGTATTTAAAAAGTAATTATTGATATGTCTAATCTTAAAACTGAAAGTATCTATTAAACAAATTAGAAATGTTTGGTCATTTTCTCCTAAAACAGCTTTAAAATTTGTAAACTAAAAGTAATTTTTTTATGGTCATGTTATTCTCAGTTGTTGCTGCAAGTTATATATATTTAATTACATCTCTTAAATTATTATATGGAAACGTGATTTTAATAGTAATTGACTTCAAATAATAATAAATGACTCTTACCTCAACCACATATAAGGTAAGGCTAATACTAGCCCTTAGATGTATGCACAATAGGGGTCTACCTTAAAAAAATCCTGTTTTACAATGGCATATTCTTAAAATCATGTCTTTTTGAGTGGCATATTTACTTCGCAATGGAGCACCTCTAAATGTTCAATCTTTATAGTGGCACCAATATGATTTTATCTTCAAATTTTTGTTTGATGTTTTGGAAACTTGCTAGTGTAGTGGCAGCGATGTGTGGCCTCATGATTCCGTGTTCAATTCTCAACACGTTGACATATCTTAATTATTTGACACAAAGTTAGTTGTCTAACATTTTTGAGCCGGCCAGTCGAGGAATTTTTTTTGCTTGAATCAAATTATACCCAACATACATGGCTTGAGTGATTGATCACGCAATTCCCATATCACGTTCCATCGCTTATATATAGTTGTAGGACCACTTTCTTAGGTCACTCGCAGAAACAGGCAAATGCCAAATGGGTGGTTGCATTGTCTTCTATGCATATAGTCGCAGAAAAAAAGAGAAATAAAGTAAATAGTTGACCGCTACATGTGCCATCACTTTCCCAGCCTAGCAGATGGTCGGACTAAGGGCCCGAGTGCTGTAGGTAAAACAGTGCCATTTAGGTTTTTTCGCTGAGGTGGAAGAGAGAAATCGAAGAGAGAGAAAGCTGCTTTATGTTATTTTGCTGTCGACTGCAAGAGGACGCTTCGTTGTTGCTTTACGTACGACGATTTCTTCGTTGTAGCGAAGCCGTCTCGTATCTTGTGATTTTTCTGGTGGGCCAGCTGATCCGATGCACCGAGCGCGTGCGCCGAAAAAAAAAAGCCCGCGAAACGCTAGCACTTCCCCGTGCCCGCGAAGGAAAGAAAGGACTGAAGCTTCTCGACTCCTCCCATCCTCCGCCGTCGCCTCCATCGCCGCCTCCGCCATTGCTGCCGTTCAGTGGCGGAGCCAAGGCCCGGCCACCCTGGGCTGGTGCCCGGGCTCCGTCACATGCACAGCAGGTCGGCAGCAGTATAATACTCCGATTTCTCAGCTGTTGCCCGGAGTACCATCTGTTGCCTGCTTCTCAGCTGCTCAGCTGGCTCTAACGGAGGGCTGATCGGCCGGAAAAACTAGCAAAGCAAGTCGACACCTTCTGTATTCTGTAATTGGAAGTCCAAAACGGCAAAGCTCACTAGCACCTATCACTTTCTTTTCTCAAATAAGATATACTCCCTCTTATTTTAAGTTAATAAAATATAGTAATATTTATAATATCTTTCATTAAATCGACTATATTTATTTTACGTTAAAAGTATTGTTATATTTTTTTCTTCAAACATAAGAAAATTTAAATTTAAAAAAATCAAAATATTTTATAATATAGACCGGATGGAATATAATATAATATAGATCTCATAAATCACAACCCAGTGGTTGTCAACTTTTGTTTCAGTCAAAAGAAAAATGGCATATAAAATTATATTGTGTGCTTTGTTATAATAATTTATTACTCTGCATTAGGGCTCAGAGAAAATTTCTAAATCTGCCGCTGCTGCCCATCCGAGGGAGGCTCACAGCCGGTGTCGTCGATGGAGCGTGGAGGCTTTGCCTCTAATGAATCAATGGTCTATTGCTACTGAAAGACTGAATCGTTACGCATGGTAGCTAAGGAATCATTTTTGTTAAACTGATTTTTTTAATTAGTCCTAGGCCGTGCCCTCATTTTATACAAGGAAGTTCTTGCTCTTTAGTTATGGATTGTGGTTTTGCTTGTGCTTACTTTCGCTATTCTAGAGTTCTAATTACCTGACAATCAGATAAGAATATATACTGTGAGACTAAGACCCCAACTCTATACAGAGGAGGTCTGGTCTATATATATACAGTCTAGTGGTCCAGTGGTCTAACACCCCCGCAGTCGCAGCGGGAGAGGAACGGACACAGAGCTGGACCGAAAACTGGTAAACAAAGGCGTGGGGAGGCCTTTGGTCATAACGGCAAACTGGTGCGCTGATGGTACATGGAGCACCTAAACCTGTCCTAGTACGACCTTGTCATGGACAAAATAGATGTCGATCTCTATGTGCTTGATGCGTCGATGATGAACCGGGTTAGCGGTCATGTAAATAGCACTGACGTTATTACAGTAGACGATGGTCGCAGAGGAGAGGGATGCACGGAGCTCCTGGAGAAGCTAGCGAAGCCAGCAATACTCGGCGACAGCGTGGGTGACGGCACGGTACTCGCCTTGGGTGCTGGACCGTGAGAAGAACGGATGACGGAGATGCCAAGAAAGTGGTGAAGAGGACCAAGATCGGTCATAGCGAACTCGGAATAGAGTTGGGCCATGATCTGGTGTAGGAGGGACGTCGAAGACGCTGTAAGAACAATGTCGTCGACATATAGGAGGAGATAGGCGGTAGCGTTGCTGATGTGAAGAGTGAATAGGGAGCTATCGGACGCACAGGCTACAAAGCCGATGTGCCGAAGGTAGCCAGCAAAACACTGTTACCACGCCCGAGGGGCTTGTTTGAGGTTGTAGAAAGAGCGTTGAAGGAGGCAGACATCGTCAGGACGAGAGGGGTCAACGAAGCCTGGAGGCTGCTGGCAGTAGACCGTTCCGTCAGATGACCATGAAGAAAGACGTTCTTCACGTCAAGCTGATGGATCGGCCAAGAGTACGAGGCAGCCAAGGTGAGAACGATCCGGATGGTGGTGGGTTTGACGATGGGACTGATAGTCTTGTTGTAATCGACACTGGGCGTTGAGAGAAACCCCGAACTACCCAGCGTGCCTTGTGATGGGCAAGAGAGCTATCGGCGTGAAACTTGTGCTTAAAGATCCACTTGCCAGTCACAATGTTAGCACTAGGAGAACGAGGGACAAGGCACCAGGTCTCGTTGTCCATAAGGGCCTTGTACTCATCGGCCATGGCCACGCGCCATTGAGGGTCGACCAGAGCAGAACGAGAAGTCACCGGGATGGACGAGATAAAGCAGTGGACGGTGGAGAGCCTGTAGCACTTGGTGGGGCGGAGAGACCCGGTCTGTAAGCGGGTAACCATGTGAGAGGTGGAGGGGACGGGAGCCGATGGGAGTGTGGTAGGTGTGGGGAGAACTGGCTGGGGAGGGGCATCATCGGCTCGGAATCGGTGGCTGTATGTGAGAGAAAAGGACGGAACTAGATCGGTCTGAGCCGATGGAGTTAAATGGGCCGATCGGTTTGGTCGGTCCGATGGAGATGGAGCAGCCGATAGGGAGGGAGGAGCCGATGGAGACTGAGGAGCCGATGGGGGGTAAGGCGTCCGATGGAGAGGGCACAGGATTGGCTGAAGTCGATGAGAGTGGTGAGGCCGATGGGGGTCTAATGGGAGTGACATCGGACCGAATAGTAGTAGGATAGCTGAACAGTAAGTCCTTAGCAGTAGCCGATGGGGGGGCCGATGGGGAGAACGGTGGAGGAGACCAGGACAGCATGATGTTGTTGAGGAGAAGTTGAGATCGCTAGATGAGGATCTCGGATTAAGCAGGCCAAAGGGAAAGCATGTTTCGTCAAAGATGACATGACGAGAGACGATGACCGGACGGGTGGAAAGGTCGAGACATCAGTCTCCCTTGTGAGATGAGGGATAGCCGAGGAGAATACAGGCTGTGAAGCAGAGAGTGTGTTTGTGAGGAGCAGTGGCGGTGAGGTTTGGGTAGCAGAGGCACCCGAAAACGTGGAGGTGGGAGTAGTCGAGCACCATGTGGTAAAGAAGAGTGTATGCAACGTTGTGACGAATGGAAGAGTACGGGCGCCGATTGAGGAGATAAGTCACAGTGGTTAGTGTTTCTGCCCAGTAAGTTACAGGTAAGTAAGCATGAAGGAGCATAGTGCAACTGATGTTGTTGAGGGTGCGAAGGAGACGTTTAGCCTTACCGTTCTGGGGAGAGGTGTAGGGACAGGAGAGGCGTAGATGGATGCCCGGCAAAGTGAGGAAGGTTTGAATAGTACGGTTAATAAATTCCGTACCGTTATCGGCTTGTAGATCCTTGATGGGAAGGTCAAATTGGTTAGAAACATATGTTGTGAAGTTAGTTAGGTGGGAGGCGACCTCAGATTTGCTAATGAGCGAAAAAGTCCAGCAATAATATGTGTAATCATCAAGTATGATAAGGTAATACTAATTACCGGAGACACTTTTAACCGGAGAAGTCCATACATCATAATGTATAAGCTCAAATGGTCGCGAGGTACAAAAGAGAGAACTAGAAAATGGAAGACGCACATGTTTGCGAAGTTGACACGAGTGGCAAACTGTGGAGCTGCTGTGGGTACACTGGATGGAGGCGCTGTGACGGAGGTTGGCGACAGCGTCGGGGCCGGGGTGGCCGAGATGAAGATGCCAGAGATTGGTGGAGAGGGCGACGCTGGCGTGTGGAGTGGACGACGTAGTGGGAATGGTGGTTGCCGTCACTATTGCAGCGAAGGATCTATTGCCGGGTTGGGATATCCTTTACAAACAAAACCAGAAGCATCAAATTTGATTAAGCAATTGTTATGTCATGTGAATTGGCGAACAGATACGAGATTGCGAATAAGAGAGGGTATAATGAGGACATTGCGAAGAGGGAGGTTAGTGGTGGGTGTAGACAGAGAGGAGTCACCATGGCATTAGGCAGAAAGAGAGTGGCTATTGCCGATGGTGACAAAGGGGGAAGAGGAGGGATGATAAGAACGGAGTATACCAGTCGATGACGCCATGTGGGAGGACGCACCAGAGTCTAGCACCCAAGGGTGCTGAGGTTGGAGAGTCATTTGGTTGAGAGCGGCCAGGAGGCCAACCTCGTTCCAGGAGGGAACCGACTGGGTGGGTGGTGTCGGTAGCATCGGCTGAAGCGGTAGGATGCGAGCCAATGCCAGGTGAGCCTGAGGATGGGCGCCGAGGACCCCTGGTTGCCAACCGATGGGGTTGCGTGGCTAAGGCTAAGGTGCCCAGGGGTTGTAGTAGAGCCACGGACCCGTGGGATCGGCAGGTTGGACAGAGACTGAAGTAGGTCGCGATTGCATCGGACCGTGCTAGTTCTTGCCTTTGCCTTCGCCCTTGCCTTTGCCGGTACGGGCTGCGTTGCCATGGTTAGGGACATGGCCGCCAGAGCCACGGGAGAGAACGGTAGCGCAAGATGCTCGGCATCCATTATCGGCTGCGACGAAGAGAGCAGTGTGGGCCACGGTCTTCTCGTCGTTGGCTAGACGGAGTTCTCTAAGAACTAGCATGTCATGGGCCCGAGCAAACGATAAAAGGGGTGTAGCGTTGGTAATGTCGTCGACGGTGTTTGAGAAGCGGGGGTTGAGGCCTCGCAGGAGGGCGAGGACGAGTTAAGAGTCGATCATGGGTGGCCGACATCCCTAAGAGCAACAACCTTTACTTTAAGGCGCTGGCAGTACGAGGAGACATAGGAGTCTCCTTGTACCATGGAGTGAAACTCGTTGAGGAGAAAGATGGCACGTGGCTGCTTGTTTGCGAGAAAGATCCACTCGATAGCCACCCAGAGATCCCAGGCGGTGGGGTCGGTATCTTCCATGGCGAGGTCGAGGACAGAGTCGTCGATCGAGCCGAGCAGCCAGCTGCGCACGCAGCACTCGGAAATGTCCCACTGGGGTTCATCGGGTCGAGGTAGAGCGCAGCCATCGATGTGTGACCGTAGGCCAAATTTTTCACAGGGCGATTTAAAGAAGAAAACCCACTTGGAATAGTTAGCGTTGAGGTTAAGAGAGATAGAAATGTGAGATTTCACGTTCACAGCAGCGTAAGGGGGTGGGAAGATCGGCGAGGTGGTGCCCGAGGTATGGTCTGGGGCATCGAGAGCCAGAGCAGATTTGACGACTGGGAGAGTGCCGGAGTTGAGGGCTGACTCAGTGGTCATGACGAGAGGAGAATAGGGAGTAAGAGGCCGATGGGAGGAAGCCGATGAGAAGGGAGATCGGCCGATCAGAGAAGTGAGAAGCCAATAGGGAGTGAGCCGATGAGAGTGAAGGATGGGCCAACCAGCCGATAGGGAGTGGTTGGCCGATAAGGAGTAGGCAGTGGAGTAGGTGAGGGAAAAGTGATTGGCAGAGTAGTTAGGTCAGAGAGTGGTTGGGTCACGGACATGCGAAGATACATGTTCGTGAAGAGAAGATTCATGTCTATGGACTCGTGGAGGCCAAGGAGTGGAGCGGACGCGAAAAACGCGGAGAGGGGCCGGACGCGAAGAGAAGAGGTTCGCATCTGAGAGGCAGAGATTCGTGTCCGTGGACATGTCAGAGTGGCTCGGACGTGAGTGGAGAAGGTTCACGTCTGAGAGCCGTTGAACGTGTCGGAAAAGCGGGAACCGAGAGAGGGTTCTAGCCGATGGAGGGTAGACAGGTTCAGTCGATGGTGGGACAGATAAGTTCAGCCGATAGAGACGACGAGCGTAGAGGTGCGCTTGTATCAGAGGAGAGAGGATGCCATAGGTAAACAAGTGTATTCACCGCTATAAAAGTGTACAATAGCTATCCGTATGTTAATAAATGGCACTACTTTCAACAAACTCGATGAGATATTAAAGATGGCTACAAATAAATCATTAGAGTGATTAGATATATTTGCACGAGGTGTGTTTGAGATTTTTGGTGGCGAGTATTTGCGAAACCCCATTTGTGATGAAATGGAGCATTTACTTTAAGTTAGTGAGCCTCGTGTATTTTCCAGGTATGCAAAGGAACCTTAACTGTATTGGCAATAACTGTATGTATTGGCAATAAGACAATTGTAATGTTCAATAGAAGGTCAATGTAATCATGATGATGTTGGTGTCTTCTTGAGACTGTTTCTTTATAATATCTACGAATATAACAAATCAGGTTACTGTATGTTTTAAATAGAAAAATATTACTGGATTCATTTGTTTAAGTTATTTTGTAATGACATACACTCTATTGAAGAAAATTTACAATATTGCTACTTGACATAGCTATGAATCATTCGTTTTAGTTGAATTTGGTTATGCGTACTTAAGCTAAATTTTAAATTTTAAAACTTAATTTAAAGCTGATTTTGAGGTTTTTTTATTGTAGTTTATTTTTTATATTTATTTTTAGATAGTTAAAAACGCGGATGTAAAAATTTACCCATATTTTTAAACTTTTAACGGTTTTATTTATAATTATTATAATCAAAATGATAATACTACTAGTTTTGCTTTTAATATCGTTTTAGTGTAATGAATTAAATTATATTCAGCTCTAAATTATCTGTGAGCCGACCCGCCTAATCGTAGATCACGATTCACCGATCGAATCGATCGAAAACGATATTTATCGACGAAGCAGCCCCGCGATCAGGGCCTATTCCGATCGAATCGATCGAAAACGATATTTATCGACGAAACAGCCCCGCGCGTTCCTACGTCGTCGATACTTGGCGGAGATGAGGAATGCGAAGATAGAACCAACAAGCGGCTAACTTGGACACAAAATGAGGATGAAAGATTGGTAAATGCCTATGTAAAATTATTTGGATATCCATATGACTATGAGCTTGTTTTAAGAATATTGGGGACATCACAAATACTGTTACCTATTTATGCAGACGAGTGCTTAGTTAAATAATTCAAACGATCCAATCCATAGGAATAATTAGAAGAATGATCAATGGGGAGATGTCGCTGATGTGTACAACACTGCAACACCTAAAAAAAGATTAGTAAAGCAAGTTTATTAATATAATCTTAACAAGACTGTCAACTGGTTCCAAAGATCTTGACAGAAGGCTTTCAATATATATTCCGCGATCAGGGCCTATTCCGATCGAATCGATCGAAAACGATATTTACCGACGAAGCAGCCCCGCGATCAGGGCCTATTCCGATCGAATCGGTCGAAAACGATATTTATCGACGAAACAGCCCCGCGCGTTCGTACGTCGACGATACTTCGCAGTGGGACGCGGGGTCCGGTTCTCGAATCCAGTCTCCAGTCGCCATGGAAGACCATATCCACATCAAGAATCGGCTGCACCTGCACGCAAGCTCGTCACTCGTCACCACCATGCTTGCCCCTCTATAAACTCCCCACCTCGCTCGTCTCGTCCACGGTGCCGGTGGCCAACGAATCGAACGATACTCCGGCCTAGCTCCTCCAGGGCTGCCTAACCTGACCAATTTGCCATCACAATGGTGTGGAGGACGAGGAGCGGTGGCGGCGCGTCGTCGCCTTGCCGCGACAACTACGAGAATGAGGTCCCGAGAGGGTACGTCCCGATGGTCTTCGGCTGCGGAGACGACGGAGAGCGCGTGCTGGTGCCGGTGAGGCTGCTCGAGGACCCGTGCATCGCGGAGCTGTTGGACATGGCGGCGCAGCAGTACGGGTTCGGCCAGCCGGGCGTGCTGCGGGTCCCCTGTGACGCCGGCCATTTCCGGCGAGTCGTGGAGTGCGCGCTGCGGAAGGGCGGTCGTACGGTGTAGCTAGGGAGGTGTACAAGGTGTCTTTTGTACTTTTTAATTGATTGATCAATTCTTGGATACTATTTTTTTTTGAGACGGTGAATTTAGCTCTAATTTCATTATATATTACAGAATAGCTATAACTTATAATCTCTGTGTACAGGTGTATATTTTGCTTTTTTCTTTACATATATAAATTAGTATTTTTATAGTTACTAGATGAAACCGAAAGTAATTATATTTTCTAATACAAAATTTGATTCCTACCAATATCTTCTTTAAAACCATAATATTACTCTATATAAAATATATATTATAGAAGAATCTGCTGAGTATTCGATAGATGAAGGTACCTAGCTCGTGTATGGAAGTAGAGGTTAAAATGCTCATTTTTTGCTTTATAGGAAACGTTTAAAAACCGCATCACTGGCATATTTCTATAGCACAATTTGCAGCCCTGAAAGTTCAAAATTTTGAAGTGGTACCAATTTGATTTTTCTTTTAAAATTTTATTTCATGCCATAGAAACTTGCTTGAAAAGTACACCCTAGCACAAAATTGAGTGGCGATTGATATGTCAATGTCAATATTTCACTTTGATGAAATTTTAGAACAAATAGAGTCTACTATCTATTTTGACTAGTATTTTCTAAGGCTACCAAAAAAATAAATTTATTTTTTTTAATAACCATGTAACTATCAGGTTTTAAGCAAAACTTATCATAGGTGAGCACTACCTGTGATAGTTTTCAAACTATTTTTTTTTTGAGACGGTGAATTTAGCTCTAATTTCATTATATATTACAGAATAGCTATAAATTATAATCTCTGTGTATACAGGTGTACATTTTGCTTTTTTCTTTACATATATAAATTAGTATTTTTATAGTCACTAGATGAAACCGAAAGTAATTATATTTTCTAATACAAAATTTGATTGCTAGCAATATCTTCTTTAAAACCATAATATTTCTCTATATAAAAATATATATTATAGAAGAATCTGCTCAGTATTCGAGAGAGGAAGGTAGCCAGCTCGTGTACGGAAGTAGGGGTTAAAATGCTCATTTTTTGCTTTATAGGGAACATTTAAAAACCACATTACTTTAGATTGGCATATTTCTATAGCACAATTTGCAGCTTTGAAAGTTCAAAATTTGAAGTGGTACCAATTTGATTTTTCTTTTAAAATTTTATTTCCTGTCATAGAAATTTGCTTAAAAATTACACCTAGCACAAAATTGAGCTAGCGATTGATATGTCAATGTCAATATTTCACTTTGATGAAATTTTAGAACAAATAGAGTCTACTATCTGTTTTGACTAGCATTTTCTAAGGCTACCAAAAAAATAAATTTATTTTTTTTAATAACCACGTGACTATCAGGTTTTAAGCAAAACTTATCATAGGTGAGCACTACCTGTGATAGTTTTCAAACAAGACCAATCACATTTGACTACCTATGATGAATACTAATCTACATCGTCATAGTTGACTAAGTTATCTTTGACGGATTATATAATGTTTTCGTTAGAGGTAGACTACCTCTGATGCTTTATAAGCGCAATTACACGTCTGGGGTATCTCATCTGTGACAGCTCATTAAAGTGATAATTAGGGCTATTTTATCTTTAACAAGTCATTAGTGTAATCAACTTATGGTGCTACCTTACTTGGGATAGGTTTTTTCTAGCGCGTCATTGGTAATCTTAGCTCTGACGAGCCTTAACCTGTTAGAAGTGACATAGAGTGATGATGGTCAAACTTTTCACAGATAATGGTTTAGAATCATCCTATATGAGCGAATCTGGCGTAGGTTTGGTGTTTGGTGTGACAAGAAACTTATGCATTGCAAACTGGGCAGAAAAATACTAAGGCCTCAAATATATTGTATAAGAATTTTCTTACCGTGAGATTTTGGCCATATGATTTTTTAAATAGTTTGATTAAATTAATATCATGGATTTGCTTCGAAATAGAACTATCAAGAGGTCCCGAGAGGGTACGTCCCGATGGTCGTCGGCTGCGGAGACGACGGAGAGCGCGTGCTGGTGCCGGTGAGGCTGCTCGAGGACCGACGCATCGCGGAGCTGTTGGACATGGCGGCGCAGCAGTACGGGTTCGGCCAGCCGGGCGTGCTGCGGGTGCCCTGCGACGCCGGCCATTTCCGGCGAGTCGTCGAGTGCGCGCTGCGGAAGGGCGGTCGTACGGTGTAGCTAGGAAGGTGTACAAGGTGTATGTGTACTGTTTATTTGATTGATCAATTCTTTGATACTATTTTTTTGAGACGGTGAATTTAACTCTAATTTCATTATATATTACAGAATGGCTAGCTAACTTACAATCTCTGTGTGTACAGTTGTATATTTTGCTTTTTTCTCTACATATATGAATGAGTATTTTTATAGTCATTAGATGATACCGAAAGTTATTATATTTTCTAATGCAAAATTTGATTCCTAGCGATATCTTCTTTAAAACCATAATATTTCTCTATATAAATATATATATTATAGAAGAATCTGCTGAGTATTCGAGAGAGGAAGGGAGCCAGCTAGTGTACGGAAGTAGGGGTTAAAATGCTCATTTTTTGCTTTATAGGGAACGTTTAAAGACCGTATCACTTTGGAGTGGCATATTTCTATAGCACAATTTGCAGCTCTGAAAGTTCAAAATTTGAAGTGGTACCAATTTGATTTTTCTTTTAAAATTTTATTTCCTGCTATAGAAACTTGCTTGAAAAGTACACACAAGCACAAAATTGTGCTGGTGATTGATATGTCAATGTCAGTAATTCACTTTGGTGAAATTTTACAACAAATAGAGTATGTACTATTTTCACAAGCATGACTAGCATTTTCTAAGGCTACCAAAAAATAAATTTAATTTTTTTAATAACCACGTCACTATCAGGTTTTAAGCAAAATTTATCATATGTGAGCATTACCTGTGATAGATTCCAAACAAGATCAGTTACATTTGACTATCTATGATTGGTGCTAATCTACGTCGTTACAGTTGACTAAGTTATATTTGACGGATTATGTAATATTCCCGTTAGAGGTAGACTATCTCTGACGCTTCATAAGCGCAATTACACATCTGGAATATCTCATCTGTGATAGGTCAATAAAGTGATAATTAGAGCTATTTTATCTTTAACAGGTAGTTAGTGCAATCAGCTTATGGTGCTACCTCACATAAGATATGTTTTTTCTACATCGCGTCATAGGTAATCTTAGGTCTGACGAGTCTTAACCTATTAGAGGTGACGTAGAGACTTACTCATCTATGATGATGGTCAAACTTTTCACAGATAATGGTTTAGAATCATCGTATATGAGCGAATCTTGCGTAGGTTTGGTGTTTGGTGTGACAAGAAATTTATGCATTGCAAACTGTGCTGTAAAATACTAAGGCCTCAGTATAAGAATTTTCTTACCGTGAGATTTTGGCCATATAAATTTTTAAATAGTTTGATTAAATTAATATCATGGATTTGCTTCGAAATAGAACTATCGAAATATGATAAACCTTAGATCTTGAGAAATTCCAAGTTTTTAGTGTATATTTTAGCATCTACTTTTCCCTCTATACATAATAAGGCATTATGCTCTCTTTTTTTTATAAGAAATTAAGAAAAAAAACTAGAATACACTTATTAAATAAGAGGTTGTTGGGGTGAGAGGGTAGGTAGATGGAGTGATGAGAATAAACTTGAATTAGAATAGATTGATATAACTAAAATTCTCATATTTTGGAATAATCTCGTGTATTATAGGACAGAGTATTACCTAAGAGCATGTCCAAGAGATGAAAAAAATAATATTTTTGGGATTTCTAATCAGGTTTTAATGTGTGAATTAATTCATCACTTCAACATATATGTAATAATTGACTCGCAATAATAATAATAAAAAGCAGATCCAGCAGATTTCCTTATATCACTAAAATCACATTGAAGACATACTCGAAGGTACATAATATTTCGATTTACCAGTATTTCATGACTTTACCATCCTACCAACGTTATTTCCACTTATTTTAAAATAAAATTGATGAACAAATTTTAAAATTTTGTTTGAATCTTGTTGGGAACGCTAAACATTTACGTGGAAAGAAATCACTAATTTCTACACACGAATCGATCTACATAGAAATCTTTTACTAGATTTTCCCGAGACATAAGAAAGTAGGACTGAAACGTATAGATAACCCATCCCACCGCAAAATATCGAGGCATCTCAGTAATGTGGGATGACGCATGACTCTCTAAACTCTAGTCCAAGCGGCAGTTGCTATGGAGGACCATCTATGTCAAAGCGCGTGAGTAAATCACTATAGACCCCTTCTTGCCTCCTATAAATTTGCTGCCACTCGTTCGTCTCCTAGGCAGCGCCGGCCAGACAACCAAACCACCGCGCGCTCCAAGCTCCGGCTCCTCCAGGAAACCAACAAATCTGATCAATTCATTTATCATCATGGTGTGGAGGAGGAAGAGCGGCAGCGGTGGCGTCGACTCTCCGGCCGACGCCTCGCCGTGCCGTGACGATGATAAGTATAAGGCCCCGAGAGGGCACGTCCCGATGGTCGTCGGCTGCGGAGACGACGAGGAGCGCGTGCTGGTGCCGGTGAGGCTGCTCGAGGACCCGTGCATCGCGGAGCTGTTGGACATGGCGGCGCAGCAGTACGGGTTCGGCCAGCCGGGCGTGCTGCGGGTCCCCTGTGACGCCGGCCATTTCCGGCGAGTCGTCGAGTGCGCGCTGCGGAAGGGCGGTCGTACGGTGTAGCGTACGAGGTGTCTTTGTACTGTTTAATTGATTGATAAATTCTTTGATACTTTGAGACGGTGAATTTAGCTCTAATTTCATTATATATTACAGAATGGCTAGATAACTTATAATCTCTGTGTGTACAGTTGTACAAATTGCTTTTTTTTTACATATATAAATTAGTATTTTTATAGTCAGTAGATGATACCGAAAGTTATTATATTTTCTAATGCAAAATTTCATTCCAACCAATATCTTTTTTAAAATCATAATATTTCTCTATATAAATATATACATTATAGAAGAATCTGCTTTTTAATGAGTGTTCGAGAGAGATAGCCAGCTCATGTACGGAAGTAGAGGGTAAAAAGCTCATTTTTTGCTTTATAGGGCACGTTTAAAAACCGTATCATTTTGGAGTGGCATATTTCTGTAGCACAATTTGCATCTCTGAAATTTCAAAATTTGAAGTGGTACCAATTTGATTTTTCTTTTAAATTTTTATTTCCTGTCATAGAAACTTGCTTCAAAAGTACACACTGGCACAGAATTGAGCTGGTGATTGATACGCAATTGCCCATATATCACGTTCCGTCGCTTATAGTCCCAGGAGCACGTACGCTTTCGTTAGTCACTCGCAGCAAAACAAGCAAACGCCAGGTGGTTTGGGCGTCTTCGATGCGTAGAGTATAATCGAACAAAAGAAGAAAGTAATTAAGTAAGTAAATGGTTGGGCGCCGTTACATCTGTCATCACTTTCCGTGCCACTAGCAGATGGCCCAATCGATCGACTTGGCTGTTACGCTCAAGCCAAGGACTGGTGGCGACAGTAGACAGTGGCCCTTTTGAACAGTGAAAGAAGTGTCCGTGCCTCTCGTATGATATCGCGGCACGTACGTGGCTTCTTGGAAATCTCTGGGTCTCAGCTCACTCTCGCCTCGATTGGCATGCAAGTGGCCAAGTTGGCCTCCGTAGTACTGTCTGATCGACTCCGACGACGACGGGCTTGGAGCCTTGGACTCGATCGATCGATCAAGCTAGCTAAGCGTCCTGGTCGCTCGAGCTCGCGTTGCGTTTGAGACCTCGTGCTCGGTGCTCCCGTCCTGGTTGATTGCGCAGACGCTTCGTCCTGACGATGGGATCGTGGCTTGTAGTACAACTTGACGAGCTCGCGTTGCGTACGTGAGATACTGACATCACGTCGCCTAAGACTGTGTGGAGGCTATTCCCAATCATTCAATCGTTCAGATAAAGCTATATCGATCAAAAGCCCGCGCGCGCGATGGGCCACGGGTTCCGGTGCTCCACTTGAGTCTATCTCCAGTCGCCATGGAAGACCATCAATGTTAAGAATGGACGGCACCCAAGTTCGTCAGTCATCCTCAAAGGTCTTGGACCAGGGTCCCCTCCTGCTTGCCCTCTATAAATTTGCTACCAGATCGCTCGTCTCCTCTGACGTGCCCTCCATCCAGCGAATCAAACGACACCCCAGCCACGGCCTCCAGTGCTAATCTGACCAATTCATCATCATCCTCATGGCGTGGAGGACGGGGAGCGGTGGCGGCGCATCGCCGTGCCGCTATGACGACCAGTATAAGGTGCCGAGAGGGCACGTCCGCGAGGTCGCCGGCTGCGGCGACGACGGGGATCGCATGCTGGTGCCGGTGAGGCTGCTCGGGGAACCCTGCATCGTGGAGCTGCTGGACATGGCGGCGCAGCAGTACGGGTTCGGCCAGCCGGGCGTTCTGCGGGTGCCCTGCGACGCCGGCCATTTCCAGCGAGTCGTCGAGTGTGCGCTGCGGAAGGGTGGCGGCCAGCCATCATAACCTTACATGTCGTACGGTGTAGCTATGTATTCTTTGATCGATCAATTCTGTGATACTACTATTTTTTTTCCGGAGACGGTGAATTCAGCACAAATTTTACTACCAAACTATGCTCCAATAACAAAAGGATAGTCCAACCGTGCTGCGATAGCCAGAGGAATTTATAGTACATTCCCGCCGCACGAACCTTATAGATTAGGATGGTGTACCTGGTAAATAGTTGGATAATAATGATTATTAGTGAATCAACGGGTCCATTTTTCTCTCCATAGGCCTAGACATCTAAAATATATATACGTAATTTAAAGAATCGAACACTGTCCTAACTTTAACTTGTGTAATCATATGACGTCTTAGCAAAAAAAAGAAAATAATTAGTTAATGATGTTATCAATCAATGATCGTAGATATCCTAATACGTTGTATTTATTTTAAGTCGAAGAGAAGCATTAGACGTAGGCTTTAGCTAAATCTTATTAATAAATATTATGTATTTGTATCATCATCAAGTTTAATTCTTTTATTGTGTGTGCTTTCGTGTTTATCCAATTTTCACATATTTTGATTTCTTCCCAAATCAATCGCACCAAGGGATAAAACACGGTATCATCAGTCCTAGAAGAAGATAAATCATATGACTATTTTTAAAAAGATAAGATTTATCTTTGCTTAAATCTGGATTGGCCAACAAGAACCTTGCTTCCAAATAAGAATGGATACCTTCTTTCTCCATCTCTCCCTCCAATATGCATGAGCATTAGTGAGCTCTTCAATTCATTGATTATCTCGATGAGCTCTTACTCCAAACTAGGCAGGGCTCCTTCCACCTACTCTGGTCTCTACCTTATGCACGTAGCATACTCCTCGCTTACACTCCGCTAGTGTCCTCCTAGGCACCAGGAGGAGGACCCTGCCAGCCGGGTAGATTTTGATGCAGGCAGGCACAACCAGCTCGAGAAATAGCTTTTGTTTTTTGTGCTCCATCTTACCTTCTAGGAGGTAATAGCTTTCGTTTAATCCTGGCTGTTGATTATTGGTTTTTATTTTACCAATTAAATTATTTAGCACCTTTCGTTAATGTACGGTGACCAAATAAGTAGACTACTAATGCACACATAATTAGCCTTCCTTGCTTAATCCCCGTGCATGCAATTTACCAGTCGTGAAGGACTGCATGCCATGTTAACAAAAGGAAAGAAAGTTAATTAGCTCCCTACGTGTAAACGAAACCAAAATTTAATTTTTCAATTTTAAGTACTAAAAACTAGCTCAAAAGTATTAAAAGTTGTACTAAACATAAGCATAACAGTAATATGCCCTAGCTAACACTACGATACCATAAGTTTTTGTTAATAAATTATTAAATTTCATGTTAGCCAAATTAATTTTTCTAGAACCAGTTCAATTGAGCTTTAATTCGATTCATAACATATATCAATTTATTTAAGGAAAAGTTGCTGGATTAAACAAGGTAGCAGCAATTTTAAAAGTCAACTAAAAAAAGAGAAATTAAAGAATTTACTCTTGTTAAGATGATTTTTAGGGACACTTCACAACGTAAGAATTTTATAAAATTTTTCTAGGAAACACTCCAATTCCTCCAAATTTCTTTTGAAAATCCTCTAAACTGAAGAAGCCCTTAAAGAAAACTCAAGTCACTTTTCAGTTTAACAATGTCTGATTACTTTCATTATGTGCTTCAGAAATTGAAGTTCTATCGTTCACAGATTTTCCAAGTTCACTATCAGGATTCACGGTTATGGCCTAAGATCTGATTTGATAGTTGACAAAAAGGCATGCAAAAATATAGATTGAACCCATCCAAGCATTTTAAACAAAATAAGGAGTTTCCACAAACTTAAAATCCAGAACCGGCCAGCCATTTGCATATTTAGTTGAGCACCATATAAGACTGATGCTACATGGTTGCTGACAAGAATTGCAAGAAAATTCATTACATGGCACGAAACATATATTGATGTGAAGCAGGAACTGCTGCTGACACTGAGGCTGTAACATGTAAGAATAGCATAATGACATCCTAGTAGCACAAAGAGAAAACTATTATGGCACCGTAGCATTAACCTTTTGTCTAGCTAGCTGCTTGTTCCAAGAACCTGAAATGTTCATGAGTGTAAGCATCTGTTCTGTGCTCAGCATACACGGACAAAAACACCATATTGAAAATGGTTTTGTAAGATCTCGGAAGCAACCGAAGTCACAGTTTTTGGCTTGACAGTGGTTGATGGACAATCTTGAATATGATGAATGTGTGCTCTTTCTTTGGAATCAGCTTGGGGATATAACCGCAGGCCTCAACGGTGATTTAAAATTTGACTATCATAATTTGTTCCAACCTTGATGACTATGATTGATTAAAATTCAACATTATGGGCTTCCATCCTGGAAAAAAAACCCTACATTTCATGCTTCTGATTTAGATAGCGAATTTTGAAGAAAAAAAATATAACAATCTATTTTAGCTATTGAAATTCCTTAGTTTTCTTAAGGGTGTAAGATCTCTATGGTGCAAGATTGACAAATGATCATGCTTTTTAATAGAGCTCTTATTCCTAGCCAGAATATAAATAATTAAATATCAAGCCAAAAGTCCTATAATATATACTTAAATACAAGTTGAGTTGTTTCATAGAGAAAGCTTATGGTATGCAAGAAATCATGATACGCTAGAAATTAAATTTGATACAGTGCAATGCATAGTAAGGTTCAAAATAATGTGTATCAGCCTTACTCTAATTACCTATAGTAGTTGCCTTGGCAGAATTAAAATATATTAAAAAAATTAACTAAAATAAGGTAAATAGGGAGAGCAAGACTCTTTAAACAAAAATACAGATTTAATTCCTTTCTTGTCATGATATATAAAAAAAGGTTAAATCCAATCAAATATACTAAACATCTGAAAACTCAAATCTTAATGGTGAAAGTGGGTAGGAGCCCTGGCAAGCGAGACAATTCTGAAAACCACTCGAACCGGGAAGACACATGTTAATTCTCTTGTTATTGCACATATGTAAATAATTTCAGCGTTTCACAGTTGGTAGGCTAAGCAGAATTTCCTTTATTGCAGTGTCACATTATACCACCGCTCTACTGCGGCTAGCCAACAAATGCCTTTTTCTCATTCTGTGCGGTACCGCTAATTATCCATGCACGGCTAAATACAGAGATAGCACTGGCAAATGGCAATGATATCAAATCAGTGCATGAACAGATCTGTCAGTTCATAACTGTAGCAAGAAAATAAACACCAGGGTATTGAAATATGGTAGCTTTCTTTCTTACCTTGAAGCGATATCCACATGAACTCCACAGATGACAAGATTAGTAGCTGCTCTCCCCTGGTATCATGTTGATAGTGTTAGCTTTCATCTGAGTTTTGATAAGATCCTTTTCCTCCTTATTAGATTTATCTCTTATTCCACTAATGGGAAGGCATCATATATCTAGCGTTCTGACAGTTCCCTCTAAAATGTAAGAAAGAAACTGATAAGAGAATTAATCTAGGCGCATCAACTTTACTTTCAAGATGGTATAGTCTGATTGTATTTAATAGTTGCTGAGCCACTAAATAATTAATAAGTAACAAAATAGGTGGCTACATTCGTAGAAAAGTGAAGGGAGAGCTTACAGATAATAAGCAGACTGATTGATTCAAACTGCAGGTAGTAAGCATATAAAGTACAACCTTGATTAATGGACCAATGATATTGTTAAAGAACCTTAGAGGCATTATGTCAAGCAGTTCATGAGCAGCAATCCTAATGTAATCTTTTCCTTCTCTAATTCCTGCAAATCATAAAAAATAGCTGAAGGGGCAAGCATAAGGAGATAATATTCCATAACACATAAAATAGAATAAGTAATTGAGCCCACAGTCAAAGCTTTAGATGCAGAGTGGGAAGAATTATTGAAGGGAATGTACTTTCATTTGGTCTGCTGATACATTAACTTTTGCCCATGTTTCATTTTAGGGGAAACGATCATCGTTCCCCTGGTGGATTTGTAAGCTATTTGCAAAAACACATCTGAAAAATATGGAAATGATTGATTTTATTTTCTGTTAATGTATCATTATATATATGCAGTCGAGACGGCTCACATGGTAATCACACAGCCATGCCATAATTATTATATCATAATTACACTTCCTATAATTACAATAGACTAACACTCTCCCGCAGTCTAATCAGGATCATTCAGGCTAGATTAAAACTCCTGAAATAATGAGGTAAGAAGGCACTTGATAAAGACGTCGGCGTACTACGATATCGTAGGAACATGTAGGATCTGAACGTGACCAAGAGCGACCTTCTCTTAAACAAAATGAAGAACAATCTCAAAATGCTTCGTCCACTGATGCTGCAATAGATTGCTGCAGAGATAAACATCACTAATATTGTCACAATAGATAAGGTGGCACGTCGAGGAAGGTGACGAAGCTTAAGAAGCAGCTATCGTAGCCAGGTAGTTTCAGTAACACCATTTGTCACAGCATGATATTCAGTTTTAGCACTTGATTTGAAGACCGTATGCTGACGCTTGAAAGACCAGGACACCAAGTTATCCCCGAGAAATACGGTATAGCCAGAGGTCGACCGTTGAGTGTCAGGACAGCCAACCCAATCGGCATCTGTGTAAACAATAATATCTATAGGCGAAGATCGGCGTATGGTCAGCCCAAGAGATAGGGTGCCCTACAAGTAGCGTAGGATTCGCTTGAGAACTGTGAGGTGCGGCTCTCGAAGATCATGCATATAGAGATAAATCTGCTGAACTGTAAAGATAATGTCGGGTCGGGTAAAAGTAAGATACTGTAAGCGCCAGTTAAACTGCGATACTGTGTAGCGTCAGCGACAGGTGGTCCATCAGCAGATAATTTGGAGTGGAGATCAATAGGCGTGCTTCATGGCTTGCACGCACTTATCCCGGCACGCTCCAAATTATCTTGACTGTACTGCTGCTGGAAAAGAAACAGACTATCTATGAAGCGTGTCACAGAAATATCCAAAAAATGATGCAGCTGAACCATATCCATCATAGCAAACTCATGTCGGAGAGCCTCAATGATATGCTTGAGTAATCCCGCAGAGGAGGCAGTGAGGATAATATCATCCACATATAGTAGTAAATAAGCTGTATTTGGACTGCGGTGATATATGAAAAGCGAAGTATCTGACTTTGTTTTAACAAATCCAAGTGACACGAGGTGAGAGGCGAACCTGTGATGCCAAGCACGAGGAGCCTGCTTCAAACCATATAGGGACTTGTTGAGCCAACAGACAAAATCAGAGCGAGAAGAATTCACGAATCCAGAGGGCTGCACGCAGTACACTGTCTCGGTGAGAGTGCCATGGAGAAATACATTCTTCACATCCAGTTGATAAATAGGCCAGTTGGTTCAGTGTCATAGTGTTGAAAGATTGCGCCAAGGAGTCCTGGTGCCAAGTCCCTCTAGGAGTAGGCAGCCAAGGCGCCGCCTGGTACGCTAGTGAGGGCGTCGGGAAACCCGACGTCATAGCTCCCCCGTAGTACATGCCGTACGGGGACGATGGGGCACCGTATGCACCTCCATAGGTACTAGAAAGAGCACTGAAACCGCCATAGTGCGGGACGGCATGGAAGGCAGGCTAGGGTGGCGGAGGTTGGCCGGACGGGTCGTACGGCCACATGCGCACTGTTCTAGCCCAAGGATGGACGAACGACAGGTACACGGTCGTACCGGGAGGGACATCGACCGATCCACCTAGGGACGCTCCAGTAGAAGGTGCCGGAGAGCTGGTACTAGCAGAGCCATCGTGTCCCCCGTGTCCATAGCGGCGGCCATTACGCTGGCCTCTAGTTTGGGCAGCGAGGTTCGGAGGAGGAGGCGCTTCCGAACAAGGAGTAGCGGTGGCACCCGGAGTGGCTGGACGCGGCGTCGTAGCGATGAGAGCGGCCGGTGGGGACGGAGGACGAGCGTCGATCTCCATCTCTTCCAACAGGAGGTGAGTGCGCGCTTCAGTAAGTGTTGGGAACAGCCGATGCATCTTAAGGATGGACACCATGTGGCGGAACTTGCCACTGAGGCCACGGAGAAGCATGAGCACCATCTGCCTGTCGCCGATGGGGTCACCGAATTCGGTGAGGGCGGCAGCCATGGATCAAGGCGACGGCAGTAGTCGGTGATGCTCAGGGACTTCTGATGGAATGTGCGGAACTGTGTCTCGAGGAGAAGAGCATGGGACTCCTTCTGGCCGAGGAATTCCTCCTCGAGATAGCACCACGCGTTGCGGGCATTGTCCTGCCGCATCATCAGTGACTGCTGGAGGTCGCTGGAGACGGTGCCGTACATCCAAGTGAGGATGCAACAATCCGCCTGAAGCCACGCCGGTCGTGTGGGGAATGCTTCATCCTCGAGAACGTGGTGTGTGAGAGCATATTTGCCGAGGACGGTGAGGAACATGCCGCGCCACTTGGTGTAGGAGTCCGTGGCCTTGTCGAGGACGACGAGGATAAGCGCCTTGACGTTGACGACGGTGGTGGCTTGCGCCCAGAGAGTCACGTGAGCACTCTCGTACGCATCCAGGGCGTCGTTGCAAAGGCGAGCCTCCTTAGCCCGATGCGCTTCGTCAGCGCGAGCAGCATCGGCCGCGAGACAGCAGTCGTCGAATGCAGCGACGTTGTTGCCTTCTCCCGCCATGATCAGAGGGTCGAAGGGCGATCCGATCGGCAATAGGTAGCCAATCAGATCGGAGGGATCGGATCGGCAACAGGCAGGATCCGATCGGACCGATCAGTAGGGCGGTCGGAAAACATCAGTAGAGCCGATCGGATTAGAGGACTATCGGATCGACATTAGACAGGATCCGATCGGACCGATCGGCGAGTGAGGTCGTCAGTCAGATCGGATCGACGGTAGATTTGATCCGATCGGGGATCCGATCGGACCGATCGACTGGCGATGAGACCGGCGACAAGCCGATCAGATCACGAATTAGATCGGTTGGCGATGAGACCGGCGACAAGCCGATCAGATCGGGAATTAGATCGGCGGGCGATGAGACCGGCGACAAGCCAATCAGATCGGGAATTTGATCGGACCGATCGATGAGCGATGAGACCGGCGACACTCCCGGTGACAGTAGATCCGATCAGATCGGAAATTCGATCGGATCGGCAACGCGGGTGATAAGACCAGCGACACTCCCGGTGACATGCAGTTAGCACCGGTGGTGGCGATCGGATCGGCGATGAACGCTGGTGCAGAAGCGGTGGCAAGATAGGATTTGACGGCCACACCCGGTGATGAGGATAACTACAGGGTGGATGATCAGATTAGTAGCATGGACGATGATACCGATGACACTCTCGGTGACGTGTAGCCGTCACTGGTGGTGGCGATCGGATCGGTGATGGGCGCTATTCGAGAGCGGTGGCGTTGAGGACATCGGATCTCGACAATCTCTCATAGTACAGTAGTGGCGGAGGAGGAGGTTGGCGACGACAGTAACAGTGGCGCCTTTGGCTGTGAAAAAATAGCGGATTGAACCACTCTGATATCATAAAAAATGTGAGAATGGTTGATTTTATTTCTTGTCAATAAACGGCCGGAATGGGTCACAAGACAACCACACATCCCACTTCCACAGCAGCCAGCTATGTCCAATAATGCCCATTTTGCTGCTGACCCTGCAAACTTCGCTCCGTTATTGGCACCACGGGGATAGATGGGCAATGGAATTCCTCCACAGTCACATGCTGAGAAGAGCACTCCACACTCACCATCTTATCTGCATACACAGCCATCCATAAATGTTGAAAGCGGAGATGAGGATGAAAGATTGGTAAATGCCTATGTAAAACTATTTAGATATCCATATGACTATGAGCTTGTTTTGAGAATGTTGGGGACACCACAAATACTGTTACCTATTTATCCAGATAAGCGGTTGGTTAAATAATTCGAACGACCCAATCCATGAGAATAATAAGAAGAATGATCAATACTGGGGAGATATCGCTGATGTGTACAAAAGTACACCACCCAAAAAAAGAAGATTAGTAAAGCAAGCAAAAGTTCATTGGCATAATCTTAAAGCAAGCATGTTTTTTTCGAGCAAAAGAAGATTAGTAAAGCAAGCATATTTTTTTCGAGGTTACTGGATGAGAAACATAATATGTTTTTAAATAGAAGAATATTACCAAGGCATTTCAAGAATTTACAACATTGCTATATAAATGCGGACTTATAAGCTAAATTTTAAATTTTAAAAATGATTTTGAGGTTATTTTATTGTAGTTTATTTTTTATATTTATGTTTAGATCGTTAAAAACACGTATATCATTTTAGTGTAATGAATTAAATTAGATTCAGCTCTAAATTATCTGTGAGCCGACCCGCCTAATCGTAGATCACGATTCACCGATCGAATCGATCGAAAACAATGTTTATGGACGAAGCAGCCCCGCGATCAGGGCCTATTCCGATAGAATCGATCGAAAACGATATTTATCGACGAAACAGCCCCGCGCGTTCGTACGTCGACGATACTTCGCGGAGATGAGGAATGCGAAGATAGAACCAACAAGCGGCTAACTTGGACACAAAATGAGGATGAAAGATTGGTAAATGCCTATGTAAAATTATTTGGATATCCATATGACTATGAGCTTGTTTTAAGAATGTTGGGGACATCAGTTACCTATTTATGCAGACGAGTGCTTGGCTAAATAATTCAAACGACCCAATCCATAGGAATAATAAGAAGAATGATCAATACTGGGGAGATGTCGCTGATGTGTACAACACTACAACACCTAAAAAAAGAAGATTAGTAAAGCAAGTTCATTGACATAATCTTAACAAGACAGTCTACTGGTTCCAAAGCTCTTGGCAGAAGGCTTTCAATATATATTCCAGTGGACAGAATGATGAGCAGCTGATGGACAAAGCCCATGCATTCTATGAGGCAGACTACCAAGTGGGACAATTCAGAAACATCAAAACCTGGAAGCTTGTTAGGAACCAGCCCAAATGGCATGCATATAATGAGTATCTAAAAGAGGATGGGTGCGTCAGATGTAGAGAATGAGGTGGCAATTGCTCTCCAACAGATTTTGAAGAAATCCCACGCCAAAAAGGAACAAAAGCGGCCAAGGGCGAACTCAATGGCATTGGCAAAAGCAAGGCAAAGTTGTTGATAACAGCGGATTTGGATGAGTTGAACATGTATGTAGCCTCTTGCTCTCAAATACAGAAAAATCGTAGTGAGACTATGGAAATGCAGAAGCTTCAATTGGTGTGCGGATCTGTGCAAGGCTGTAGGCTAATCTTCTGGTTGAAAGTTCTTAACGCTGAAGTGGTTCTAAAAGTTATATTAATATGGATCATGAATCTCTCATAAGGAATTGGTACGCAACTACTTTTCCAAATATCCTCTTTATACCGATGAAATATTCCATAGAAGATTTCGAATGAGAAAACCTCATTCTTATGAATAGTTAGTGCTCTAGAGGAGTGAAGTCCTCATTTCACAGTTAAATAGATGCCATAGGTAAACCAGTACATTCATCGCTACAAAAGTATACAATAGCTATCCGTATGTTAATAAATGGCACTCCTGCCAACAAACTCGATGAGATATTGAAGATCGCTACAAGCAAATCATTAGAGTGCTTAGATATATTTGCACGAGGTGTGATTGAGATTTTTGGTGGCGAGCATTTGCTACACCCCACTTGTGATGAAATGGAGCATTTACTTCAAGTTAGTGAGCCTCATGTATTCCAAGGCATGCAAAGAACCTCAACTATATGTATTGGCAATAGAGAGGTCAATGTAATTATATATTGGTGTCTACTATATAATTCTTGAGTCTCTTTTTTGAGGTTAGTGGATGTTTTAAATATTACCAAGCAATTGACACGGTGAATTCATTTGTTTAATTTATTTTGTAAGGGCATACACACTATTTAATAATTTACAATATTGCTCCTTCACATATAGTTATGAGTCATTAGTTTTATTTGAATTAAAAAAACAACATCTATAGTGTTGGTTATGCTTACTTATAAGCTAAATTTTAAATTTTAAAACTTAATTTAAAGCTGATTTTGAGATTTTTTATTGTAGTTTATTTTTATATTTATTTTTAGATCGTTAAAAACACGTATATAAAAAATTTTATATTTATTTATCGACGAAACAGCCCCGCGCGTACGTACGTCGTCGGTACTTCGCGGTGGGACGCGGGTTCCGGTGCTCGAATCCAGTCTCCAGTCGCCATGGAAGACCATTTCCACATCAAGAATCGGCTGCACCTGCACGCAAGCTCGTCACTCGTCACCACCCTGCTTGCCCCTCTATAAACTCCCCACCTCGCTCGTCTCGTCCACGGTGCCGGTGGCCAACGAATCGAACGATACTCCGGCCTAGCTCCTCCAGGGCTGCCTAACCTGACCAATTTGCCATCACAATGGTGTGGAGGACGAGGAGCGGTGGCGGCGCGTCGTCGCCTTGCCGCGACAACTACGAGAATGAGGTCCCGAGAGGGTACGTCCCGATGGTCGTCGGCTGCGGAGACGACGGAGAGCGCGTGCTGGTGCCGGTGAGGCTGCTCGAGGACCCGTGCATCGCGGAGCTGTTGGACATGGCGGCGCAGCAGTACGGGTTCGGCCAGCCGGGCGTGCTACGGGTCCCCTGTGACGCCGGCCATTTCCGGCAAGTCGTCGAGTGCGCGCTGCGGAAGGGCGGTCGTACGGTGTAGCTAGGGAGGTGTACAAGGTGTCTTTGTACTTTTTAATTGATTGATCAATTCTTTGATACTATTTTTAAGACGGTGAATTTAGCTCTAATTTCATTATATATTACAGAATAGCTATAAATTATAATCTCTGTGTATACAGATGTACATTTTGCTTTTTTCTTTACATATATAAATTAGTATTTTTATAGTCACTAGATGAAACCGAAAGTAATTATATTTTCTAATACAAAATTTGATTGCTAGCAATATCTTCTTTAAAACCATAATATTTCTCTATATAAAAATATATATTATAGAAGAATCTGCTCAGTATTCGAGAGAGGAAGGTAGCCAGCTCGTGTACGGAAGTAGGGGTTAAAATGCTCATTTTTTGCTTTATAGGGAACGTTTAAAAACCACATTACTTTAGATTGGCATATTTCTATAGCACAATTTGCAGCTTTGAAAGTTCAAAATTTGAAGTGGTACCAATTTGATTTTTCTTTTAAAATTTTATTTCCTGTCATAGAAATTTGCTTAAAAATTACACCTAGCACAAAATTGAGCTAGCGATTGATATGTCAATGTCAATATTTCACTTTGATGAAATTTTAGAACAAATAGAGTCTACTATCTGTTTTGACTAGCATTTTCTAAGGCTACCAAAAAAATAAATTTATTTTTTTTAATAACCACGTGACTATCAGGTTTTAAGCAAAACTTATCATAGGTGAGCACTACCTGTGATAGTTTTCAAACAAGACCAATCACATTTGACTACCTATGATGAATACTAATCTACATCGTCATAGTTGACTAAGTTATCTTTGACGGATTATATAATGTTTTCGTTAGAGGTAGACTACCTCTGATGCTTTATAAGCGCAATTACACGTCTGGGGTATCTCATCTGTGACAGCTCATTAAAGTGATAATTAGGGCTATTTTATCTTTAACAAGTCATTAGTGTAATCAACTTATGGTGCTACCTCACTTGGGATAGGTTTTTTCTAGCGCGTCATTGGTAATCTTAGCTCTGACGAGCCTTAACCTGTTAGAAGTGACATAGAGTGATGATGGTCAAACTTTTCACAGATAATGGTTTAGAATCATCCTATATGAGCGAATCTGGCGTAGGTTTGGTGTTTGGTGTGACAAGAAATTTATGCATTGCAAACTGGGCAGAAAAATACTAAGGCCTCAAATATATTGTATAAGAATTTTCTTACCGTGAGATTTTGGCCATATGATTTTTTAAATAGTTTGATTAAATTAATATCATGGATTTGCTTCGAAATAGAACTATCAAAATATGATATAGCTACTTAGATATTGAGAAATTCCAAGTTTTTAGTGTATATTTCAGCATCTACTTTTCCCTCTGTCCATAATAAGGCATTATGCTCTCGTTTTTTTTAAGAAATTAAGAAAAAAAACTAGAATACACTTATTAAATAAGAGGTTGTTAGGGTGAGAGGGTAGTTAGAGGGAATGACGAGAATTAGAATAGATTGATGTAACAATTAGTATAAAAAATTCTCATATTTTAGAATAATCTCGTGTATTATAGGATAGAGTATTACCTAACAGCATGTCCAAGAGATGAAAAAAATAATATTTTTGGGATTTCTAATCAGGTTTTAATGTGGGAATTAATTCATTACTTCAATATATATGTAATAATAAAAAGCAGATCCAGCAGATCTAACGTTAATTTCCTTATCTCACTAAAATCACATTGAAGACACACTTGGAGGTACATAATATTTCGATTTAACAGTATTTTAAAGTCATGACTTTACCATCCTACCAACATTATTTCCACTTATTTTAAAATAAAATTGATGAACAAATTTTAAAATTTTGTTTAAATCTTGTTGGGAACGCTAAATATTTATGTGGAAATAAATCACTAATTTCTACACACGAATTCTTAAGAAGGAATCTACATAGCAATCTTTTACCAGATTTTCCCGAGACCTAATAAAACAAGACTGAAACGTATAGATAACTCATCCCACCAAAAAGAATCGAGGCATCTCAGTAATGCCTGTGGATGACGCATGACTCTCCAAACTCTAGTCTCTCTACCGTCCAACCGGCAGTTGCCATGGAGGACCATCTATGTCAAAGCGCGTGAGTAAATCACTATGGACCCCTTCTTGCCTCCCTATAAATTTGCTGCCACTCGTTCGTCTCATAGGCAGTGCCGGCCAGACAACCAAACCACCGCGCGCTCCAAGCTCCGGCGCCTCCAAGAAAACCAACAAATCTGATCAATTCATTTATCATCATGGTGTGGAGGAGGAAGAGCGCTAGCGGTGGCGTCGACTCTCCGGCCGACGCCTCGCCGTGCCGTGACGATGACGAGTATAAGGCCCCGAGAGGGCACGTCCCGATGGTCGTCGGCTGCGGAGACGACGAGGAGCGCGTGCTGGTGCCGGTGAGGCTGCTCGAGGACCCGTGCATCGCGGAGCTGTTGGACATGGCGGCGCAGCAGTACGTGTTCGGCCAGCCGGGCGTGCTGCGGGTCCCCTGTGACGCCGGCCATTTCCGGCGAGTCCTCGAGTGCGCGCTGCGGAAGGGCGGTCGTACGGTGTAGCGTACGAGGTGTCTTTGTACTGTTTAATTGATTGATAAATTCTTTGATACTATTTTTTTGAGACGGTGAATTTAGCTCTAATTTCATTATATATTATAGAATGGCTAGATAACTTATAATCTCTGTGTGTACAGTTGTACAAATTACTTTTTTTTTACATATATAAATTAGTATTTTTATAGTCAGTAGATGATACCGAAAGTTATTATATTTTCTAATGCAAAATTTCATTCCAACCAATATCTTTTTTAAAACCATAATATTTCTCTATATAAATATATACATTATATAAGAATATGCTTTTTAATAAGTATTCGAGAGAGATAGCCAGCTCATGTATGAAATTAGAGGGTAAAAAGCTCATTTTTTTCTTTATAGGGCACGTTTAAAAACCGTATCATTTTAGAGTGGCATATTTCTATAGCACAATTTGCATCTATAAAATTTCAAAATTTGAAGTGGTACCAATTTGATTTTTCTTTTAAATTTTTATTTCCTGCCATAGAAACTTGCTTCAAAAGCACACACTGGCACAGAATTGAGTGCTGCGGGTCCCTGTAACGCCGGCCATTTCCGGCAAGTTGTCGAGTGCGCACTGCAGAAGGGCGGTCGTACGGTGTAGCTAAGGAGGTGTACAAGATGTCTTTTGTACCGTTTAATTGATTGATCGATACTATATTTTTTTTGAGACGGTGAATTTAGCTCTAATTTCATTATATAGTACAGAATGGCTAGATAACTGTGTACAGTTGTATATTTTGTTTTTTTTCTTTACATATATAAATTAGTATTTTTCTAGTCAGTACATGATACCGAAAGTTATTATATTTTCTAATACAAAATTTCATTCCTACCAATATCTTTTTTAAAACCATAATATTTCTCTATATAAATATATAGATTATATAAGAATATGGTTTTTAATAAGTATTCGAGAGAGATAGCCAGCTCATGTATGAAATTAGAGGGTAAAAAGCTCATTTTTTTGCTTTATAGGGCACGTTTAAAAACCGTATCATTTTAGAGTGGCATATTTCTATAGCACAATTTGCATCTATAAAATTTCAAAATTTGAAGTGGTACCAATTTGATTTTTCTTTTAAATTTTTATTTCCTGCCATAGAAGCTTGCTTCAAAAGTACACGTTCCGTTGCTTATAGTCGCAGGAGCACGTACGCTTTCGTTAGTCACTCGCAGCAAAACAAGCAAACGCCAGGTGGTTTGGCCGTCTTCGATGCGTAGAGTATAATCGAACAAAAGAAGAAAGTAATTAAGTAAGTAAATGGTTGGGCGCCGTTACATCTGTCATCACTTTCCGTGCCACTAGCAGATTCCGTGGCCCTTTTGAACAGTGAAAGAAGTTTCCGTGCCTCTCGTATGATATCGCGGCAGGTACGTGGCTTCTTGGAAATCTCTGGGTCTCAGCTCACTCTCACCTTGGCTGTTACTTTCAAGCCAAGGACTGGTGGCGACAGTAGACAGTGGCCCTTTTGAACAGTGAAAGAAGTTTATGTGCCTCTCGTATGATATCGTGAAAGTACAGTTCAATTGTGCCGGCTGTGATGTGGTAGTACGTAGCACAAGTGTAATTTGAATTCTAAACGTGGCCCAACCTCTTTTGACTGACTTCCTAAAAATGGTATGTGGATCTTTTTTGGTATGTTGGAATCTTATAAACTTGAGTAAAATTTCTATATTCTATAGAAGGCCATGCTCATGGAGCAGGATTAAGGAACATAATTTTTTTAACGTTCTACTCCCATCCATATATATCCCCGCCCATCATGAATATATATACTCTCTACAGTTGGGTCGAAATTAATCTTCGTTCTACACCACTGCTCTGACGGTATATAAACATTTTTTTATCAAATAAGTATGATCATAGAAAACTTAAAGCTTGCTCATGATCAAAGTTGGAGTAGCTTAGTATGATTTGCATCAGAGAGAGAGAGTATTGCTATTTGGTTCAGGGGAATTCCCGTTCAGGAAGCGAATAAAGCAATCGACTGACAATTTGGACTTAATTAGCACAATTCATAACCTAACCTCAGGCCACCTATTCCCAATCATTCAATCGTTCAGATAAAGCTATATCGATCAAAAGCCCGCGCGCGCGATGGGCCACGGGTTCCGGTGCTCCACTTGAGTCTATCTCCAGTCGCCATGGAAGACCATCAATGTTAAGAATGGACGGCACCCAAGTTCGTCAGTCATCCTCAAAGGTCTTGGACCAGGGACCCCTCCTGCTTGCCCCTCTATAAATTTGCTACCAGATCGCTCGTCTCCTCCGCCGTGCCCTCCATCCAGCGAATCAAACGACACCCCGGCCACGGCCTCCAGTGCTAATTCGAGAAATGACAAAATTGATGCGTGGATCTGTGCAAGGCTGCAGGCTAATCTGCTGGGTAAAAATTCTTAAAGTTGAAGTGGTTCTAAAAGGTATATTAATATGGATCATAAAGCTGCTCATAAGAAATTGGTACGCAACTACTTTTCTAAATATCCTCTGTATACCAATGAAATGTCCATAGAAGATTTTAAATGAGAAAACCCTCATTCTTATGAATAGTTAGTGATCTAGAGGAGTGAAGTCTCCATTTCACACTTAAATAGGTACCATAGATAAACTAGGACATTCACCGCTACAAAAGTATACAACAGCTATCCGTATGTTAATAAATGGCACTCCTGCCAACAAACTCAATGAGATATTGAAGATTGTTATATACAAATCATTAAAGTGTTTAGATATGTTTGCATGAGGTGTGATAGAGATTTTTGGTGGCGAGTATTTGCGACACCGTGCTTGTGATGAAATGGAGCACTTCAAGTTAGTGAGCCTCATGTATTCCCTGGCATGCATGTATTGGCAATGAGAATTGTCCTGTTCAATAGAGGTCAATATACCTATGATAATCTTATTGTCTTCTTTTCTCCGTAAGATCTACGGATATGGTATGCTTTTTCGAGGTTAGTGGATGAGAAACAAATATGTTTTTAAATAGGGGAATATTACCAAGCGATTGGCATGGTGGATTTATTTGTTGAAATAACTTTGTGAGGGCATATACTCTATTGAAGAATTTACAATATTGCTCCCCAAGATATGAGTCAGTCTACGAATAATTTAAAGTTGTTTTTAGTTGAATTAAATAAACCACATGCCTATCGTGTTGGTTATACGTTATTAGCTAAATTTTAAATTTTAAAACTTTTAATTTAAAGTTGATTTAGAGGTTTTTTTATTGTAGTCTATTTTTTTATATTTATTTTTAGATCGTTAAAATCACGCATATAAAAATTTACCTTGAAACTTTTAACGGTTTCTTTTATAATTATTATAATCAAAATAATAATACTACTTTTAATATTATTTAAGTTTAATGAATTAAATTAGACTCAGCTCTAAATTATCTGTGAGCCGACCCGCGATCACGATTCACCGATCGAATCGATCGAAAACGATATTTATCGACGAAGCAGCCCCGCGATCAGGGCCTATTCCGATCGAATCGGTCGAAAACGATATTTATCGACGAAACAGCCCCGCGCGTACGTACGTCGTCGATACTTCGCGGTGGGACGCGGGGTCCGGTTCTCGAATCCAGTCTCCAGTCGCCATGGAAGACCATATCCACATCAAGAATCGGCTGCACCTGCACGCAAGCTCGTCACTCGTCACCACCATGCTTGCCCCTCTATAAACTCCCCACCTCGCTCGTCTCGTCCACGGTGCCGGTGGCCAACGAATCGAACGACACTCCGGTCTAGCTCCTCCAGGGCTGCCTAACCTGACCAATTTGCCATCACAATGGTGTGGAGGACGAGGAGCGGTGGCGGCGCGTCGTCGCCTTGCCGCGACAACTACGAGAATGAGGTCCCGAGAGGATACGTCCCGATGGTCGCCGGCTGCGGCGACGGCGAGGAGCGCGTGCTGGTGCCGGTGAGGCTGCTCGGGGACCCACGCATCGCGGAGCTGCTGGACATGGTGGCGCAGCAGTACGGGTTCGGCCAGCCGGGCGTGCTGCGGGTGCCCTGCGACGCCGGCCATTTCCGGCGAGTCGTCGAGTGCGCGCTGCGCAGGGGTGGCGCCCAGCCGGAGTGAGACTGGCATGGCGTCGATGCCATCATCCATCCACGGTGTGTAGAGAGGATGTGCATGTCTGTTTATTCTTTGATTTTTTAAAAAAGATATCTATTCTTTGATGATTCTTTTATGTACACGGCGAATTTCGCTCAAATTTCACTACGTTTTGGTTCCAAGAACGAACAGATACTGCAGCCTAACCATGTTCTTGGACGCTTGGAAGCAAGATACACGTCACGTTTGGAGTTGTGCTGGATTATTAATTTGTCTCGTCTCTTTAAGAAGATAGGATTTAATTGCAGGCGAGCATTACTATCACATAAGAACGATATGTGCAAAACAGATGTGCTATTAAATTACAGTGATCTAACTGGACAAATCACCTTGTAGCCTTGTGAAGATGCTGGCAACAGTCTGCGATATGATGACAAAAGAATGCATTAAGGTGAGTATATTGTGCGGTGTGATTTAATTGGATATTCTGCAAGAACCTCGTGCAGTTGGTACAACATGAGCTTCAAGGTGTTTATTATTTGTTTGCATTAGAGGCAGTGTTTGCTTCAGCTCTTGAAGCTCATCAACCGCATGCACAGCGATTTAATTTATTATCTTATAATTAATTAAGTGTATTAACTGTTATAAATTTAAAAATATATTTATTTAATTTTTTAAAAACCCCACTTCCCAACAGCTTCCTTGGATAATAACAACCATTTATTTAGTTTAGTACAAAATTAGACTTTGAGTATAGCCCAAAGACCAAGAATACCCTCCTTTTCCAGTAATAAGTTATTTAAGGAAATATAAAATATATGAATAACAAAAACTAAGGAATTCTAGTAGAGATAAATCTATATTCAAATTAGTTAAACTTTCACAAGCTTAAATCTCACGTCAAATATTCTCCAAAATCCCCGATGCGTTAGATTAGCCTATTCCCAATATGCTTATTTTAAGTTTCAATGATAAGCGTCGTCAATTACTCAGCCATTTAGCCATTTAGGGAGGGTTTGGATTATGGGATAACAGGAGTTGGAATAGGAAAATAAAACGAGAAATAAAATGGGGGTGAGAAGAACAAACGGATGAAAAAAAACCCCATAAGCCAAGCCAAACAGTACCCTCAGTTAAACACAACTGACCACACACATTTTGGACGATCCAGGGTTGATGCAATGATACATCCTCGGATAGCTGGTTGCACGCTCTGGTGACTTTTACCCAAGCTCGTCGTCTAGTTCATTTAGAAAGGGTATAAAAACAGGAAGAGCGGAACGTTCTCACCGGCTCACCGCTAGCCCGGGCGGGCAAGTGGCGGCCGCCATTTATAACGCTGCTGTTTTTCTTCTCCCTTTCCTTGGCTTTTCTCTTTTGAACCGCGGAAATGTGGATTTGAGGCAAGTATTCCAGGGGTGTAGCTCTCAACTCACGTGCTTTATTCAGTTCAATTATCACTCAAGTGGACAAGTGGTAGGTAGAGTTGATCGCCTGAACTTGTCAAGCTTCTCGCGGTGGAGCCCGTCGCACTGTAGCGAGGGAGCCTTCAAGTCTAATAAAAAGACTGAAAATTCTACACCCTATAATCATATAACATGGTCGTCGTTTTCGCTTATACTGGTTAAAAATCATAATGACTTGTTGTAAAAAAGAAAAAAAACTTTATGGGTAAAAGTATTGAAAGCCATCAATTTAAAAGCAAATATAGGAAAATAAATTATAATAAAAACACCTCAAAATCAACTCTCAAATTAAATTTTAAAATTTCTCAAAATCAACTCTTAAATTAAGTTTTAAAATTTAAATTTTGGTTGTGACTTATAAGCAAAAAGTTAAATGATGGCGACGTTAATTACACTTGACTAAGTTTAGAACACAAGACAAATAAGAACAGGACTTCTATATTCGTAGGAACAATCCATCTCCTGCAAAAGTTCACAATTTTTTTTTATGTTTTTACATGTTTGTTGACTTTCATAAGATGCAAAATTCGATGGTTATGTTGTACTATATCTAGTGTACTTTAAAGTCTCGTTGACTGGAGCACCTTTTGATTCAACTCATTGGCTGTTATGGGCATACTTTTGGACGTTAAACGTTATCTTTTTTAAAAAAATTCTATATATATATTTTTAAAAAAATTAAATAAATCTATTTTTTAGATTTATAGTATCTGATACTTAATTAATTACACACTAATAATTTATTTATATTTTTTTGCACCACCAATCAGCTTAAGGTTGAGAATTGGCTGATTGGCTAAGCTTATCCCTAGCATGCAAAACGATGCGAGTGTTTAGTACATATTAACAATTACAAACTTAATAATATATATTTATTTAATTTTTAAATAACTCTTATATAGTTTTTTAAAAAAAATATTGTTTAATAGTTTAAAAATTGTATTTGCAGAAAAAAGGAAAAGTGCTTAGCCGTTCAGCAGATTTGAACGCATCCTTACCCTTGCCTGTGTATCAAAGCTGCTAAGGTTGGCTCGAATGTTGACTCCAATAATATAACCAGCCACTTTATGTTTGGTGTTCTTTTTTTTATTATATCCCATAGCAATTTTAAATGTTAAAGTTTGACTTTTATTTTTTAAGACTAATTTTATAATATATTCTTACTTATCTTCCAAGCAATTAAAAAGGGCAACTAAACTGACGAAGAAAACCCCTAAAATTAATCTAAAACCAACGTCTAAAATCAGTCCACAAGACTAACTTAACTTAATCAGGACCTAGAAGACCCAAAATCGTCAAGAACTCATCATGATACTATGATGATTGTTTGCTCAACCTGGTGGTGCTTGATCGTCCGACATCAGAGCTGACAACTCTACCAATTAAAGTAAGTGTAGGTTTTCACCTAAATAAAAAGTACGGGCTGAAATATATCATCATATTGGGACGAACATGGCTTAGAACAGTCAAAGGCCGGCCCAGTCAGTTTTTGCTCAGACATAGCCCGAGACACGTGAAGTTTACGGACTCGGACAGATCCTCCGCAGTAGAGGTGTGCTACTCTACAGTCCGAGACTACAGTACGTGCTGCAGTACCTGCTACACACGCTTTAGATGATTTTCTGGATATGAATTTAAACTGTCTAAATTTATTGGAGTAATTCGTTTTTTCACATAAGGTGTATTTCGGATGAAAAATCGATGGCTAGATCAGTTCTTTACTGTAGCAGTACTTAGAGTATCCCATAATATAGTAAAGACCTGTAGAATATTACTCGAGTCTTTCAGTTTTCAACGGATGGATTTTCTATTGTCATGAGTGGATCCTTGTTCAAAGTTTTTACATCCAGACTTGGTCGGCCACTCAAGGAGAACAAACAAAAACAGTTTCTACGGCACACAGGAGCACAGCAACTGCCATCACGCAGCAGGATCTCACCGCCTGAGCTGCAATCAAACCCCAGAAATCATAGAACTGTTACAACAACCGTACGTCATTTCATCTCGTTCACAGTGAACTGGAGCAGTGCTGGAACGGTAACTAAATCGTGTGACCGTAGCAGCAATGCACGGAACTACTGCAGCAGCGGTCAGAAAAAAAACAATGTGCAAACCTGAGTTTGCAGTTTTTTTGAAAAAAATATAAGGAGGGGTGAGGAATGGTTGTGAGGAAAAAGCAAATGAAGAAATTAAACTGAAAAATATTGTGATTTGGTTGAGATGCATAGATAGTTGGAGTTGTAATTGTGTTTTAAGATGGAAGAAATACACCATATATCCCAAAAGACTTTATTTTTATCATATTTATTTGTTATATACAAACTTTATTTTTAGGTGAGAAATTAGTAGATAAATAGTGGACAATTACATTAAAGCTTAAAAAAATAAATGTCATTTTATTTTTTTATATTGGTATGGGTGAGGTCAAATTTGAACGGAGCTTGCATGTGATACGTGCAGTACCGTCTCGATGAATACTGTAGAAGAGTAGTATTGTAGCTGAGCATGCGCCGTGAGAAAAACGAACGGGTAAGACGACGTACGGCACGAGGGAAACAGTCCGTCTAATCATCAGCGGCACGAAATTACGAGGAGGATACGGGGCGACGATACGATACCGTGACATGACTGCAACGCTCGCTTTGGTCCGGCGTGGCATCTAGTCTGCGGCGCGGCGCAGCACTGCACGCCATTAACGTCGCTGTGCTACTACAGCGGTGGTACGTGTACACTCGATTGCTCGCTTTGCCCTTTCGCGCTCCTCCGACCGAGCGAGCAAGAGGACAGCGGGGCACGGACAACCATCGCCATCGCGCCATTAGTTGCTGCTCCCCCATTCATGTCGGCCGTAGCGCGCGACGACGCAGCACAAAGACTGCACCTATTCAAAGCTGCAGCTGCAACGTCAACTCCATCCACCTCCTGATCGATCCAAAACACACGCGAGAAGAAACGTGATCCGCACTGCACAACCCTTATTAAACTCAGCGTTACGAACTCACGAGTTCGCGCAGTCCTAGCAGCGACTCTAGTAATTGCAGCTGCTTCGACTACGTCGAGCAATTAATGAGCTGACGTACTACTGTACTCGATAAGATCACTAATCTGATAGTAATTAATTTCTCTAACGGGGTGATTAATTATGATGGTGGAAGAGAGAGAGAGAGGGGGGGGGGGGACTTAAATGGAAAGTTGATTAAGGGCGAATGTTTTGATCAATTACAGAATGCTACTAGTATCATCCTCCTGTTCTAGAGAGTACTACGTGTTTGATTGATTCATTGATTTCCTAACAGAATTGGGACATGGCTAGCTAAGCTAGTCACATGTGTCCACCGTGGATGTAGGTAAGGTAGGGTAGGAAAGGCTAGCTGCTAAATCTAGGTGCCGAGGAAGCCGACGTTGAGGTCGATCCGCGGCTTCTTCTTGGGCGCCGGTGACGGTGGCGGCGGCACGTGCGACTCGCACCGTGGGCACCGCGGGTCGGACCGGGAGATGAGCACGTACAGGAAGCACCTCGGGCACGCGGCGGCCACCATGCCGCCCGCGGCGGACGGGGAGTCGCATCCGTCGCCCTGCTCCACGGCGCCGTCGCCGCCGCCGCCGCCGCGGCGCTTCACGGAGGAGGTGGTGACGGACGAGGACGACGGGGACGCGCCCGCGCTGTGCTGCTTATGCTGGTGCTTCCCGCGCTCGAACCGCTCCAGCGCCGTCTTCACCTTCTCGATCGTGCACACGCTGTGGTACGTCGTCGTGCCGCCTGCGCTGGAGGTCGCCGCCGCTGCCGTAGACGGGCAGGGCTTGGTAGCGGACGCGGCGGCGCCGGGGACGGGGAAGAGGTTGAAGTCTCTCGGCGTCGTTGGGCACGCCTGCTTCTGCAGGGACAGCTTGCCGGACTGCACAAACACAACGAGATCAACGTACTAAAAGTTAGACCTTTGACGTAGAAATTGAATCAGAGGGCAAAGATGAACAAATTTTGGATACAAAAATTGCGAATTACTCGCGGTTGCATATAAAAATCAGAAATTGAAACGAATATTTGCTTTCATTTTTGCTATCTGAATTACCACAGGAATTCAAGTTGCCGGGGTAACACGGCACAGGAAAATAAACTGGCGAAAGAAAAAAAAAATGACTGTACCTAGTCTTACCATATCGAGTAATTGGCCAGTAGATATTCTGATAAACAAAGTAATTTAATGAACATACTCCTGCTGGTATTAAAATGGCTTGCTCAGTTTCTCAGATTAGGCTTATCTACCTGCCTATCTATTAAAAAAGAAACCAAATTTGGAGAAAGAAAATCTTGGATGGAATAAATTCCTGTCCTTTGGGTCTCCCTGCGTTTGCTTTTCCACCAAACACGCAGCATCGCCATAAATCACTACTCTGAGCAGCTTGTGATCATTAACTCTTGCTCTAATTTCCCAACTAAACAAACCGACCAATTCATAGACCACAGCCAAACTAGCTAATCAAGCAAGCTCGACCACTGGAAGCCAACTGAAACAGGGAGGAAGAAAGGGAGAGGAGGTCAGGAGCACGGAGCATACCACGGCGTCGTGCCTAGCGGTTGCGGCGGCGGCGTCCCTAGCGTCGTCGGCGGCCACACACCCGCCGAGGAAATCCCTGGTGACGAGTTCCGTCGCCCTGCCGCCGTCCGCCGCTCGCGCCATATACCCCACCGCCCCTGCAACCATCTACTCCTAGCTAGCACACCACCACCACCATACACACCCCCTAACACCGACCAATCAATTCACACCAGCTCAAGCAAGCTAGGCAATCCAACAGAAGCTACTAGCAGCTAGCAGAGAGAGATAGAGAGAGGGGTAGACCGGAGACGAAGCGAGAGACGGCGAGCCGGGAGAGGAGAGGAGAGGAGATAAATATACTGGTACAGCAAGGAGAGGGAGAGGAGGAGGGGGAAGGAAAACAGGGGATGTTTTGGAGGCACGCATGGGCGTCATTAATTAAGGTGTTGGAAAGGCAAGGCATGAGGACAAGATGTGCAATCAATGCGGCCCGACGCCCACATTGATGGCGAGGCCTCCCGGTGTGTGACGGACTGCGACGGTGGACCAGCCTCCCCCTACCCCTCCTCATCCTCCTCCTACTCTGCACTGTTGCTGACTACCACTACTCCTACTCCTCCCTAGTGCTACTGCTAGGCGTAGCTTATAGATTTGTAGGAGTAGTATAGTAGATGCTAATAGCATCTATGGCTCCCTTTCTTTCTCTCTATCTCTATCTACTCAGAGAGGGAGAGGACCGGCGTGAGGCTTATGTAATCCGTGTGCATGTGGGGAGGTGGCGTAGATGACCCCGAGTAGGCGTAGTTAAGCACTCCTACTCATACCATACCAGATTCATGCACGTACTAATAGCCTTTTGTCGGGATTTCCGGCGACCCATGCCCGAGGTATCTTCTTTAGGATTGGTAAATTACGTGTGGACTCTACACCGGTAAAAAAAAAACCATAATTGAGTTGAATTATTCAAGTGATTTCAGATTGAAAAAAACTTGCTAGAAGTGCTATCGGGCGTTTAAAATGAACGGCTCCTTCCGTCCTATAATATACTCGTATTCGTTATTATAAGTGTTTAATTAATTATTATATTATTAGAATATAATTTTTATAATATAAAATCGATGCTATTATATTCATATTCAAAAACATTTTCTTATAATTATATTTTTTTCACATAAGTAATATAGTAATACATTAATTATTGGTTAAATCAACTTTTATGCTATTTTATTCTTCATTTATCAACTTTTACACCACTTTATTTCTCATCAGTAAACTTTTGTACTACTTTATTCAATCAATGACCATTTGTATTTTTGCCACTTAATTTTTGCAAAAAAGTTGTATAATCTATTATATTATGGGATGAAGAGAGTAAGAATAATCCCATGCAAATTGCACAGAGCTAAACAATAAAAGTATAATTAAATTTTATATACTACTATCTCTATTCCAAAATAAGTCTACTTTTGCATATAGATCTAGTTAAGCACTCATCTAAATTCACACTTTTATACATAAATTCGGACAAGCACTCATTTAGATTCATGCACAAAAGTAAACCCAGCACCTGCATTCCAAAATAGTAGTAGTAGTATTAAGTTTACGTCAAAATATTTCTTTTTAGTCATTTTAGTGATTAGTTTTTCAATTTTGAATTGTTTAGATTCTCTTTCCAAGCATCTGATTAGTTGGGAAATTATTAAAATGATGAGAATCAACCCATAAATACTTATATTATATTATGGTAAATGCTAGAAATATTTATATTTTGGAACGAATGGTTAGATGAAATGTCTAAGTTCGAAAATGTACAGTGCCTAGTGTCAGTTGTTTAAAAACGTAGTCATTAGCTGAGAGGAACCGATTTATGTGCACCATAATTAAGGTTGTAGAATTCATGTATCCACGAGTTTTATGAAAGGTATTGCGGGGATTATTTTCCAGGTTTATTCAAGTCTACTTATAATACCTATAAGTATTCTCACGTAAATTTTGTCTATTTTCTTACTCATGATAAACTCTCTAAGACTGACAAACAGCACAGTACGTAGGATGTTAGACAAGCGATCTTGTGTCGACGAATTAGTTAGGTCAAAGATTGGATTGGCGAATAGAGGACGACCTGCTATTAGGAAGGCTAGTTTGTGAGGTGTGACACGATATGTCTACTTTCATAATTTAATACTCCCGAATACACGAATACACGGATTTCTGTTGAAATCAAACATTTTGCATGCATGGACTTTTCACTTATTATCGTCATCGTTTATTATTATTACGGCTTGCCGACCACAACCTTCGATTGAGTACGCCTAAATTGAAAAAAAATAGAATTCTCGTTCAACAAAACAAAAACCGCTGTGTTTGATGGTAACGTTAATTGTAAGAATGAGCGCACGTTTAACTTCTGCTATCTGGCAACGCACACAGCAACGCATGACGGCATGCACGCACCATAACTGCCAGACAGCTAGACGTACGTGCCCCCCTTCAATTTCCGGCCCATACGTCTTAAATTTCCGCTGCTTGCTTATGCCATGACTTATAAGCCGGTTTTAAATTTCGCCAGTCATGATCTATAAGTCCGAGACAATTCTAAATTTTAAACATACTTAGGTTTTTGGTTGTTTTGCTCAGCTTTGTTATTTTAAAGTGAAGAAGGTTTATTTTAAAGGAGAAAATTCAAATACTCCTACATTTACTCTTCCCTACACCTCAATTTCTCTTCTAATTTCCCCACATCCTGTTTTCATCAATTCCTCCATGTTTCAATTTCTTATTTCAATTTCTCGCATCGTGAGCCTCTAGCATGTCCTCTCTATAGTAGAAATCCAATATTTAGTCATCGTGTTCTCTCTTTCCTAAGCTGAAATATATCTTTAGTGTCATGTTTTTTGAAGGGCTAAGATTCATAACTTTTGGTGAGGTGGCATGGTTCCGTTGTCTCAAGTTGACTTTATAGGACATGAGAAGTTAAAATACTAAAAAAATAAAAATAGGATGTGAAAAAAGTTAGAAAAAAAATAAGTATAGTTGAGTTGTATGAAAGAGAGTAGAACATCATTGGCTTTGACTTATAAGGGGTATTTGGATTTCTCTTAATTTTAAAACAATTTTTCGTTGCATCGCGTGTCTGGTTTATAAGTGGCAGGCCCCTTTCAAAAAAAGAAAAAAAAAATCCAACCCTGCCTTAAACTCGATGAAGCAGGTGTTTGATCCATCGAGTCCCTGCTGTGCCCATGCAGAAAAAACCGGCCCGTCCGTCCCGTCTCGGACTTAAACTCGATGGAATAGGCGTTTCGATCGATGCAGCGAGATAGCGTCGACATTAATTGAGACCAATCCGAGGACTCGACGCCGGCCGTACGTACACGTACGTACGTTGCTCGATCGCGGTCACGTAGCAGCGCTACGTGTAGGGTACGTGCTGCTAGCTGGGGCCTTGCATGCAGTCCAGCGGCTCAGGTGTGCGTGGGTCACACGGCTGGCCCGATCGAACGGCCGACGTACGTGTTCGTATGTGCGCCGTCGGATCTTGCCTCGACGGACGGGATCGGTCGATCGATCGGTGGATGGACCGCGCCGTGCGTGTAGGGCGGAGGAGCGGGGAAAATGTGGTGGCGTCGCGCGCGGGGCCACGCGGCTTTAATGCGGGCGGGGGCGTTTGGGGGTAGCGATGGACCCGGAGTCGCGGACGGATCCATCCACCGCCAGATCGATGAGACGAGACGGCCCGGGACTTTTTAGGTTAGTTTGATTTGGAAAGGAGAGACTTGCGTTTCGCCGAAGCAATCATTTCTGTACATGTGAAGCTTGGTGCATCATCGACCGATCGGTTTTGCTGCAGGAGCAGTTGCCATGCATACGCACATATGGAGCAGTAGTAGTTACCCCAGGAGTAATACATAGCATACGGGTCACTGTACGTAAGGCCGTAGTAGCAATACAAATCTGCAGTAGAACTGAAGTACCATCCGAAACGTGTACGGGTGAGCTAGGTGAATTGCACCGGTCAGCGATCTAGAGGGACGTTGTGCGCGGTTCGTAGTACGTAGTACTGTACACCAATTAACATTGCCATAAAACGTGAACATGTCCACCATTTACAGTACTAGTATACACGTACGTACGTCGGATCGAGCGATCGAGTGAATGCTCAATTTCATGCATGGTGCTATCGCTCGAAAGGACGACCGGCCTTTCGGCAGGCATCGTTGTCATCTCAAGCCTGCAGCGAGAGGCCGTAACTCTCGTACGGGCATTAGTTGAACTCCGGCCGGCCAGCCAGCCAATACCTTTCACCTCGCCTAATTAGCTGTGGATTTTTCAAAGCAGCACAGTACAACTGTACCAGAGAGAGAGAGAGAGTGCTCTGCACAAGTGGCAGTAGGAACTACGTACTAGGACCGAATAGGAACGATGCGAAGCTATTTAGTGTCGAGCACCTCAACCTATGTTTATCTTTTTTACTCTTCATGTGTCTTGCTTTCCTCCCTCAGGGCATCTCCAATATATGGAAATAAGATGGGTCATAAGGTTTTTAAAGATAGTCTTATGAAAATGATTGGTGTTGCTCTCCCTCTATATATATATCCTCGATCAAAATAATAATATTTTCTCTCTCGCATGAGGCCCACATCGAGAAAAAAGAAAGACAATGAGTAGAATCAGAGATCCATACTCCATAGCTAACAACACTAGACCTACTTAACTAAGACAGGGTATGGCTCTTACTAAAATATAGAGTTCTACTTGGCTCTTACTAAAATTATTCGGATAGTATCTATAGTTGTATTCCTAGTTCTATGAGGGCATTTAAGGGTAAAAAACAAAGCCTTATAGGAATGGAGGAACAAATGAATATAGCCAAGACAATATATATTCCATTGAGTCAATATTTAAGAGGCCTGATAATGTCTAACCACCGACAATTATATTTGAGCTCTATGCTAATATAGTTACACACTAGATTAAAATTTTCCTTCTCATATGTTATACTTATGAGAGATTGATATAATGATACTAACAGAAGTATCACTATTACCCGATATCACTATTACCCGACATCAGGTGGTCCGAACCTATATAAAAATTCTTATCTCTCTTACTCTCTAGATAGGTTTGTTTGCATTTTTATATACATGGATACTACAATCGAATTATTATTCATCAACACAAATTGAGATAAAAGAGTAATGTAAAGATCAGAGAAGTTTCAAGAGATCATCTCTAGCCGATATAAAGATTGTTAAGATGCGCTAGCGACTAGGGATTAAAATGGTCAAAAAAATGTTCAAACCATTTCCATTTTTTTTCTCAAAATTGAAATCAGAACAGTAGAGTCGGGAACGATAATGGTACTGGTACTATCTTATAAAAAATATCCAGAAATAGAATTATTAGAACTGTTTCTCGGAAACAACGTATCATAAGTACAATAAAGTTAACAGTCATGTTTACACTCATATACAATAATTAGTGACGATTTAAAGAAGTAACACACTAATCTGAATACTTCATAACAATATTCTAGCATCAACACGTAAGGATTATGATTGAGTCACGTATTTTCTGGATAATATGAAATCTGAAAAAAGTGATCGGTATAAAGTGGAAACTATAGTCGATACGGTTAGAAAATCACGTAACATTTTCATCCCTACTTATGACGTTACAATCATATGAAAGTATGGTTAGTTGCAGAGAATAAATGATAAATATTTATAGAACTGCTGGAAAAGGACAACAACTAAGAGAATCTAATTAAAGAACATAGTGTGCAATTATAGATAAAACCATATATTTAATGATATAGGCTAAATTAAATCTAACCGCACAAATAGGAGTAGTTTAAACTGTAGTAGATCAATGATGTACATAGACTCGCCCGCGTCTATTCCTAATAAGATCACGAGTTCATGACAAGGCCGGCCGTGCCCTCCTTAGCCGTCCTAACTACCTCTAATTAGGTGCCAGGACTCGTACCATGAGACAAAACCTGATGGTGCTCTTCATTTTAACGAGCACACATCTACACCATCAAGGAATGTAAAACTTACATAAATTTTAGAAAATATTATCAAACATACTACTACATTGTATATGTAGTTAGGAAATAGAAAGCGAGTACAACATGTTTTAAAAGTTTTTAATTGGATCATGGGGTGCATGTACAACTGAGCTGAGCAGGGCTAAGATGATCAAAGCAGTATCCACAATTTTATTGTAGTCCAGAACTGGGGATATATCAAGTTGTACAGAAGAGTAGACACTAGTGTACTGTTTGTACCCCTGCTCACCAAGTTAAGGAAGAGCAGAGCAATAAAAGGAGGCGTAAATGGAGCCAGGATGCATGGTTGATTAATTACCCTACGTTAATGGTGATCATTTTGGTGGGGCCCGTTTAGGTGTTAATTAGTGCTAGCATTAGTAGTCTAGTAGATGATTCACTGGGTACTTGCTCACATGTTGACAAGCCCTCAGTGCAGCGGCTTAATTAACCTTTAGTACAGCCGTTTGTGGCGAGGGTCATTGAAGCTGTATCTTAATTTTACCATGTGAATCTAATCAGATAGTAGTATTGCCCATCTAACTGCAGCGTCGCCTTGCATGATCAGAACAATTTCAGGGCCTGAATGTGAAGTGTCTTAATGTGTATTCCTGTTGCATCATATATATCATCTGATCGTCCTAATTTTGGGCTATGAAAGGGTTCTGAAAGGGAGATCATGTTCTGGTTCCCATGAATTCAGCAGTTCATGCAGCTACGGAGGTAGCATACCCGTTGGGATCAGACGATCTCGATGACCTCCAGCGGAATTTATTGTTAAACTGCTTAGTCAATGAAGATGACATTACATGTCGAGTGAGATTAGTGTTTTTGTGCGTAAAGTGAGATTAATATCTTGACATCGGTGAACCAATTTCCGGATTCACCTCAAGTAAAATCAATATATTTCAATAAAGGAAGTAGCCTTCAAACAATGCAAGCTGCTCTCATCCTCAAACCTGATACCACTTCTGCGCTTTGGACAGGCAAGTTAGAATTAAGACTCGGGGTCTCCGTCAATCCATGTAGCTTTCGTATTGTGAAATTTAACAGGCGCGTTAGGCAGCACTGGTTGTTAACCTTTTCTTTTTATTTTTTTTCGTATATTTTTCAAACTACTTAAACGGTATGTTTTTTTTAAAAAAATCTATAGACAGATTATTTTACAAAAATCATATTAATATATTTTAACTAATAATTAAATATTTAATTAATTATAAGCTAATCTGATGCTCGGTAGCAGAGAAAGTTTCCAACCGTTCTCCCAAAAGCAGCCTTAAATGCCAGGAACTGGAACAAAGGTTTTTTTTATATAGTACTCACAATTCAGTTTACTGTACAATGGTCCTTTAATTCGGAATTCAGAAAGCATGGAACTGTCTCTCTAGCTCGCTAGTCAATTAATTCCTGCGGCCAATGTAGGGATTAAATTACCTATTAATTGCGGGGTTCTTTAAAGCTTTGAATTGATTGCTTGAACTGGTTTGGTTTTGGCAGTCTTGTTTTAATTTCTCAAAGCCATAAATGATAGAACAGTACGAGCCAGGTACGCGTATGGAGGCAAGCAACCGGCAAATTCAATTAAAAACGATATTACATCTGTCCTAAAATAAATTCACTTTTATACATAACAAACATTTTATCTAGATTTATGTAAAAATTTATGTAAAAAAATGAGATAGAGAAAGTAGGAAATAATTATGAGTATACACATAACTTACTCTATCCGTCTTATAATATAAATTTTTTATACTGAATTAGACACATATTATTACTATAAATATATGTATATTCTATTACTATAAATATAACAGTGAAGATTTTAGTAAGACGAATATAAATAGTATTAGTTTATAATATCTGATGATCAAGTAGATGACTATGAAAATTTGCCTTACGATCTAATATAATTAAGTCCATTGGTCTTAATCATTTAAGCTACCTATTGCACGATTAATTAATACCGAATTTAATTTTATTGCTGGCTTGCATGCTCACTTGCCAGGAAACAAATCAATTTTGAAATGTAGTACTGACCAAAAATCCGTGCTACATTTCTGTGCTTCAAGTGGACCATCGATGTTAATTAGTCACTCAAATTTCTTCGTTATATAAAATAATCTTTGCTACTAGTAAACACGCCGATATATTTGATGATTGAAAAATCAAAATAAAAAGGACTTGTCTGACTAGTCGCAGAATCATTGCTAGATATGTTAATCCATGGCCAGCGTTCTGAAGCAGTTAAAAACCGTTCCTTTATTTCAGTTCCGTGCAATGAACAGCAATGTGTACAATAACTCAACTGCTACGTACTCCTGTCACACGTACTATGACGGCAATTTTTTTCCTATTATATACAGAGACGTACATCGCGCATACAAGTCACTACGTACAGCTCGTCGTACGTAAATATCCATCATCAATGTTTCCTCTTTAACACATTATTACACTACTGCATATCTGCTCATACTTAACAGTCCACCTATGACGGCCACTTATCCGTCGCAGATGAGAACCTATTAGTGATGCACCGCTAGCTCCTAATCATCATCGCATATATGTTTATCACAGGTTGTGTCATTGGACCCAGTAACTCAGTAATTGAACTATCCCATCTAAAGCACTGTTTTAAGAGTGTCGATAGGTGAACATTTTGCTTTAAAAAAGTTATTTCGACATCCAAATTTTAAAATTAGTATAGTATATTTTTAGATATAGATTGCACATATTTTTTTATTGGATATGTGTATTATTTTAATTAATGTTTACGGATGAACAGTTTGGACGTGCAATAACAATTGCTTGAGTCAGGATTATAGAGTTGGAGTTATTTAATTTTTAAATGTTGTGGAGATGACAAATTCTAGAAGGGGCAAAAAATTTATGGTATGCCCATACGTAGATGGTATGCCTATGTGTGAACTACAAGAATGAAAAGATGTTTACAAAAAGAGTTAAGCGTTGATCCAAACATGGTGAGAAAAAATCTGTGTGGCTACATTAGTGAAAGTACCGGACGAGCAGTATGATGACAATAACATGTTTGTTTCTTCTAAAAATGTTTGGCATCGATGATGATGCCCTTAGTCACATGTTGAGGGATGTCGAGACTCCAGCGTATAACGAAAGGGATTATGAGAAGTTCACGCGCTTGGTAACGAATTTTGAGAATTCTATTTTCCCTAGGTGCAAGTCGAAGTACACGAAATTATCGATAGTAGTTGAACTTATAAAGTTTAAGGCAATTAATGGGTGATTAGATAAGAGTTTTATAGAGCTCCTTGGTTTGCTAAAAGACTTGTTCCCTGAGCCAAACACTTGATACGACGTACGAAGCAAAGAATGACTACATATTATACTACAAGGACCATACCGACTTGGATTTGTGCCCTATATGCCAAGCTTCCTGGTAGAAGAGGAAGAATAGTTCTACAGAAGGTAAGAAGTCAAAAAAGGGTGACCTATAAAGGCCGTGTGATACCTACTTGTTGCAGACCATTTCAAACGATTGTTTATGAAAGAGAAGGAGACTGAGTTATTTCGTTAGCACAACACCAGTTGGAAAAAGGATGGTTTGGTTAGGCACTTGACAGATTCAATGGAATGGAGAAACTTCAACAGAATATACCCAAAATTCATAGAAGACTTAAGAATCATGCGATTCGCATTGAATACAGATGGAATGAATCATTTTGGAGATATGAGCTGTCATTATAGCATGTTGCTAGTCCTAGTTGTGAACTATAACCTACCTTCTTGGTTTTGCTTCAAAAGAAAGTACATTATGTTGTGCATGCTAGTGCAAGGACCGGGACATCCTGACAATTACATAGACATATTCCTAAAACTATTGTACAATGATCTTCTGACACTATTTTAAAAAGGTGTAGAGACATGGGATGCATTTAGGTGGAAGAACTTTATCCTCTGTGTGTTATTGTTCTATACGATTAACAACTATCCTACAGTCAGCAACCTATCGGGACAAATTGTAAAAGGCAAGAAAGTATGTTCGGACTACATAGAAGAAATACATAGCAAGTGGCTGTAGAACTCTCGTAAGATGGTTTACATGGATCATAGAATATTCCTTTTCCATGAACACCCGTATAGAAGAATGAAGAAAAGTTTTAATGGTAAGAGCGAGATAAGTCTAGCTCCAAGGGATAAGTCTAGAGTGGAGGTATTTGACAAGGTGAAAAACATAAGCAATGTTTTTGATAAGAAAAAAAAGTGACTTCAAACAAAGAGAAACTATGGAAAAAGAAATCCATCTTCTGGGGGCTTCCATACTGAAAACATAAAGTCATCCATTGCATTGACTTATTGCATGTAGAGAAGAATGTTTGTAAGAGTCTTATTGGATCACTACTAAATATTTCTGGCAAGACCAATCAATGCTTGACAAGATTTAGAAGATATGAATATTAGAAGTGAGCTTGCACCGTTAGTATTTGAAGAAACAGACAGAGTATACCTACCTCCAGCTTGCCACACTCTATCCAAAGAGGATAAGAAGGATATGTTGCAGTGCTTGTAAGGTACTAAAGTTTCAACTGGATACTCATCAAGGATCAGCAAGTTCGTTTCAATGGACAACCTCAAAATGGTTGGTATGAAGTCTCACAACTGTTGTGTCCTCATTACAAAGCTTCTGTTGGTTTTTATCAGGAATATCTTGCCCATAAAAGTTTATAATGCCATCATGCCACTCTGCTTTTTCTTCAAAGCCATTGATCAGAGGACAATTGATCCCGCTGAGTTAGATGACCTACAACAAGAAGTTATGAAAACACTCTATCATCTGAAGATATTCTTCCCTTGTTTGTTCATCGATATTATGGTTTATCTCATCGTGCATCTCCTGAAGGAGATAAAACTATATGGTCCTACCTTTGCTAGACAGATGTACTAGTTCAAGAGGTGCATGGGGATTCTAAAGTCCTACTTGCGCAATAGGTCAAAACCGGATAGGAGAATTGTTGAAACATATACTACTAAAGAAGTTATTGATTTCTGTGATGAATACATAGTTAAGACCTCTTTGATTGGACTCTTTAAGTCTCGCCACGAAGGCAGACTAGAAGGTGTTGGCACCATAGGCAGGTGAACAATCAAGCTAGATCGATCGAGATATGACCAATCCCTTTTCACCATGCTACAACAGATGGCAAAGATGATGCCATACTTTGAAGAGCACATAGCTAAGATCAAAGAAGACAACATTGGTTGCCCAGAGAGCTAGATCATGAGAGAACATAAGAGGTATTTTGTTAAATGGTTCAAAGATTGGATTACTAACACCACTGAAGAGACAACCATTATACTCTAATGGTTAGCACATGGTCTTTCATAGGATGTTCGAACTTAGCAAGGATATGATATCAACAGCTACACATTCTACATTACCAAGCGAGACAATAAAAGCATAGTCCAAAATACTGGTGTGTCCACGGAGATTGTTCTATGGGCGCATAGAAGAGATATGGGAGATGTACTATGTGAAGTTTAAAGTACTATGGTTTTGATGCAAGTGGGTTAGACTTTGTGCTGTTAAGGTTGATAAGGAGAATTTCACACTAGTTGACTGTAGCAAGATTGGTTACCAGGATGAACCATTTGTCCTTACAATGCAAGTCTTACAAGTATTCTATATAACTGATCTAGCAAATAAGAAGTTTCATATTGTTCGAGAAGGCAAAAGAAGTATTATTAGGGTCAAAAACATCATCGATGAGGGTGATTACATTCGGTATGCATCTATAGGCCAACGAATATCGCTAGAAGAGGAGCAATCGAAAGACAACAATATATATGCACAAGGAGATCACAATAAAGGATTATATATACAACCATAGTATTGTAAAGATGCAATGAGTATGCTACCCTACAAGTGAAGAATGCAATCAATTGGAAGAATGCAATATGTGGCATTATATTGAATTATGGCATTTACGTTGTAAGAATGTCATATGTGGCATTATATTTACATAAAGTTTTATTAAAAATGCAATTATATTTTGGTATTTAAATTAGAAAAAAGAAAACCACCTCACTATCAAAAAGTCAACAAGTTGACTATGTTCAATAAGTTACCAGTGATTGGTGGGAACTCCCTCCCCATGATAGGTAACTTACCTATGACGAGCCCCCTCTACCATACCATCACAGATTAGCTACCTGTGACAGGTCGGGAGTTACTGCTCATCACTAATAGCAGGAAACCTAAGATTGTGAGTACGCTCGTCTTCCCGAATCTTGCACTCCACACTTGTCCTCGCACTCGTCTTCTTCACCCTAGCAGTAAACCCTAGCCATTGTTATCTTCTCTAAGCCTGGCAACGCCTCCCTGAGCACCCTAGTTCTACCTCCCTGATCAGGCGTTGCTTCACTGACCTGGTGTCGCCTCTCGGACTAGGTGCCGTTCCTCCCTGTCGTCCCTAACCTCGATGCCACCCTCCCTGACTTGGCGCCACCTTCCCCGAGCCCAATGCCACCCTCCTTATTGTCTCGAACCCTAGCTCCGCCCTCCTTGATCCGTCCTTCCCGAGCCCTGGCTCTACCTCCCTAACCCAGTGTTGCCTTCCTTGAGCCTGGGTTTGCCCTCCCCAAGCATCCCGGTGACCAGGTGCGCCACCTTTGCCTCCCGTCCCTTTCTATGCCCTAGTATTGCACCTGCACGTGCACATCATCGTCGTCGGCCATGGCGCGCTAGGTGGCATTGTGGCAACGAGCAGTGAGCATTGCTTAGTGTTCTGCAACTTTTACTTAAGCTATGTTAAAAATTTAAGAAAGAAAATTGATCAGAAGCTTAAGTAAACAAATATGCCATGTTAAATAAGTGACATTACTACACAACCACCGATCACTACTAGCTTATCACTACTGGTTTGACTCAAGAATTCATGTTCTATTAGGTGGGTCTAGACTATTCTTTTTCTATGCAGTGATACCTAGCAAATACTGCTGACTTAACATATGAATTGGTAGTGATTCATTTACCAGCAGTCTACTAGTTTAAAAACCGACAATTTACAAATTTTAGAAATAATTTGTGAAAATACTATATTGTTTAGGAATAATTTTATAAACAACTTGTCAGCCTGGTGTGGAGGATGTAAGAGACAACGTTTCCATCAACCCCACACCTTGTGGCAAGGAGGTCGGAGGTTAAAACCCTTCAACCTACCATCTGAGAGAAAAACCTTGTCCTTTGACATATGACTAACTTCATTATATATAACCAGAAATGTTTGACAACTATGCAACTACATCAGCTGAAATGATGGCACTGACATCGAGACGGTCCTATAGGATATGCAATAGGTTGTCGGACACCAATCTCATCATCATCGAGATCGACTACCTTGAAAGAGCAGTCGCCCCTAAAAGCGTCATCGTGAGGTTTAGCAACTTAGGCGAGGTCATCGTACGGGAATACCTAGGGATCCTACAACCTAACTTTGAGAATGTCCTCAACACAGAGAAAGAACTCACATGGGACAAGTTGACGGAATAGTATGGATTCCCAATTGGCATGGAGGAGACACTAAAACACTATGCTTTCTAGAAGATGGATAATCCATGAAAGAACTTCAAGTCAAAGCTCGTCAAAGAGTTTGTCTTCGACCCAAATAGGCAAACTCCATTTGAAGATTGGCTGTAGATTGGAAGAATTCATGGCCTAGAAGTACACGCTGGTGTTTCAATTCATTGTAAGGCATATGAGCACATCCAAGCGAGGAACCTACACTCATGTAGGCTCGGCACAAGCAGGTACCTATCCATGGAGGCAAGATGGGTAGCAGAGGATGAAGCTAAAAGAGCAGCTAACATCCCTGATCCATTTAAGGATATCCTAAAGACTCGAGGTAGGAATTGGTCTCGAGCTCGAGAAAAGGTGCTTCCTGAAGGGATGGTCGTCTTTGAGAACCCTGATGATGCCGAAGTGCTCTGCCAACTCATGAGTATCTCCACATGAATAGTTTTGTTAACATTTCCTTCTAGAGCAATACGTCATTTTCTCTAACAACCTAATTACCTCATTGTAGCTCGCTCTGGGCAAGGAATAGGCCTTGCAAAGCATAGTCTAATCAATGCGGTGGGAGGATGACATATTGACAAAACCACTTGAAAACCCTAAACATCTAGGCCATACTCAGAGAGTAGGCTCAACCATACCTTGGAAGGTTGGTTTAGCAAGTACAATGCCCAGTACAAGAAGCGCAAAGTCCCAAGGGTGGAGAAACAATCCTAACTAAAGGAAGCTGTCAAAGAGGAGGTGAAGTCTGAGCTAACTAAGGTCTTCAAAGAAAAAATTCAATGTAAGTTGGAGAGGATAAGGGCTGAATATGAGCAAGCGCACCAACGACCTAGATCTCAAGTGGACACTCACATTGAAGCAAGCCTCACGGCTTGACCAAGTAGTTGTGCGTCTACAGGGGCTGATAAAAAACCTGCCATCCTTGTACCATCTGTGGTCGACCATATGACTAAGGTAATATTTATAGTATTACTACGACATGTTGTGATATCATAATTACATTTGTGTCTAAATTCCTATTGTGCCTCGGGATATCGCCGAGTGCATCCTCATGGTGAGGGTTACACCGAACTTCAGTTCTGAAGCCACCCATGATCTATGTTTCAAACCAACCACTACAACCAAGGTGCATATGACAAACTTGGTGGCCGGTTATACGAGGGTGTAGGTATATCAAGTGAGGGATAATTGGGAAAGCTATCCCCTTAAGATCCCTCCAAATGACAAGATTATGACACTGCTGCTTGCACGGGGTATATACATTTAATGGCCCAAGATAGATATAGTCTTCAGAGTGAAAACTTGATCAAATCTTCCACCCTCGAAGCAGCAATTGCCTCGTCTAGGAGTCCAGTCAATGCACATTCCACCTCACGTAGACCAAGCATTCAGCGAGCCACATTTTGGTGGCGTTGACGTGGAGCTTGACCTACCCCTTGATGATCTACCTTCATTGAAAATATGTAAGAAGGCACATACTTCACCGGTTCAGCCGTCAAAGCAAGTGCAGAAGGTCAATAGAGTCAGCAAAGGGAAGGCCAAAGCAAAGCCATTAGTACTAGCTTAGTTCATGCTAAGCAAGCCCCTAGTCGATGACAATGAACTAAGGGCGATGGGTAATGCATACCAAGCATTGTACATGTGGTATATGGAGATGATCAATGCCAAGCGGATTAGTAAGGACCAGTCCTTCATTGGTGAGCATGACCAACAACCATTTCTATCATCTCCATCATTGTTTATTATTGGATTCAATGCCCTATAGGACTTATTTAGGCTTGGACAACTGAACACGGGATTATTCAAATCTTACTCTTTGTAAGTGATTTACACTTTACTACCATCTAAAACATACTCTTCATATGCTAAACTATAATACAATCATTGCAGGCTCTGTGAGCTCCATGCTTGAAAAATAGGCCACCAGGTTAGTTCTCTAGATCCAATTGTGATCAACAAAACCAACTTAAAATGTACACCTAATAACATCGTTGAATTCATAGGACGGTGTTTGTGTGCCCATCAAGACAAGGATTGTCTGATGTTAACCTATAATCAAGAGTAAGGGACCTTATTTTTTTACTAAATTCATGCATTATAGAATAGCAAAGCGATAGACAACTAAATTAACTCTTTTGAAGCCGCCATTGGGTTCTCGTGGTCATAGTTACAAAATAGAGCATAGTATACTACCTCAACTCCAACTCAGCCAATAAATACAATTTCACAGCTCTAGGCGTTGCAATAGATAGGGCCTGGGGACCACATGTAGAAAAATATGGCTATTATTGGACAACTAAGCCATCCCTCCACCATAAGTATGACTTTCCTGTCCAACAACAAGTCACCGATACTTGCGGTTTTTATGTCTGCCATCACATGAAAATCTTGATAACACAGGTGACTATGTTTGTCCCGGAGCTTAGAACCTAATCGAAAAAGACACCTTATAAATCCGAATCCATTAATTCACTTATCATACTAACTATATTCATATATTACAGTAAAATGATTCGGAGCCAAGTCAAGTAAGTGTTACAAAGGACCTAACCACCTTTATTCTAACCCAAGTGATAAACAAGAAAGGACATTTCCATCTGAAATCGGGTCACGTAGATCATTAGAAATATGCCTTTCCTATTTTAATTAGTTCATTCACTTGTACTAAAATAATTAATATTTTTCAAAAATATTTATTTTATATACATAACTGGATCCTTGTAACTGCGATTTTATAATTATTATGCAACTTTATTCAATTTATTCTAATTATTATATCACTTAAGCTAATCATTTGCTATTTCATATTTTATGAAGCTTCAATTTTATGATATGAATGTTCAACTTGATGATGGATGATGTGAATTATGTAAATATAAGTACTATATGAATTATGTAAATATAAGTATTATGTGAATTATACAGATGTTGTTGCAAATATGAAATGTGTATATATGCATGCTGTGTGAGTGCTATGTGAATTCGGATATTTTTCAGAGGGTGTGGCTAGCAATTTCCTAATATTAGCCAATAAAAAATATTTATTTTTTTATTGAAAGAGGTCATTCGTAATGAGTGATAACTAAAAGCCTATTACAGGTAGTGTATCCATGATGGGTGGCAGAACACAATCCATCGTAGGTAAGATGGCTAGCCTCAGTGAGCCACTAGGGACTCTATCTATGACGGATCGTATTTGATCCGTCGTAGGTATTGCTACGAGTGATGGGTTATTCACTTATCATAGTTAGGATTTCTTATGAGTGATATTTTCTTTAATGACCAATGCGTTTTCCATCATAAGTAGAGGTTTGGATCTATCATTGATGTGGAGATCCGTTGTAGTGTTAAGAGCTTTAGGCTATTGAATCTGTTTGTAGGGGACTTATAATTTACACAAGTTGCAATGTATATAAAGAAGTGCTTAAAACTCATCTAATGTCACAGAATGTGAGCAGGATTTGACGCTATTTGGTACAATTTTATACTTTTCTTTCTATTAAAAACACACTCCACATGCATAATGCATAATTATAGACACCATAACATAACTTAAATAGAGTTATGTCGTTACAACTTCAGGATCATAAAAGTGCTTACTTATATTGTGCCCGCTTCACTATCATATCAAAGGTGCTTTCTTCTATTGTGATAGGCATATGTTTATAAATGTTGGAGCTAATTCTTAATCTTAGTATTAGACTACACATGATCACCAATTTCATATGTGGAATTTGACGGCGTACTGAACAGTAAAATTTGATTAAGCCACCTTATGTGGTGTTAGCGTTGTAGATGCCATGGTGGATGCAGTAGGTCCCTGGTGATGGTGATCACCATGTGGTGGCGGTGTCTCTGGAGGAGGCAGCAATGCATTTCGTCCTTTGGTCACTTCAACATGCTTACGAATCGATAGAGTTAGATTTAAAGATTAGCTAACCGTACATGAGTAGTTGCTCATGGGATCGAGTTTCCTTTCTATGTGTGTTGAGGGGATCGGGACAATTCTTTTTAAAATAATGGTCGGAACTGTATAACGAGGAAGATTCTGACGTTAAGGATGGGTAGGCATGAGGTAAGCCAAGCCCACGCTCATATTTTGGCTCGTGGTTACAGAATCAACCAACAATAACTCCGTAGCTACATAGGTTAGTTACCAGATTGTTTTTAAAGAAAAGCTATTTTTCGAGTAAAAGCGGGACGTGCACACGCATGCACGTCACGGTTACACCCACACACCTACATTTTTTAAAAAAAGGAAAACGGAACAATTTCCGCATTGGAAGGGGTAGGCAGAGCTCCCAGACGGTAAACGGAAAACAGAACACCCACAACGAAGTGAACTGACGTATAAAATCCGTCATTTCTGTAATGTGCATTTGATGCGGGCCGTCCTTGGGTTGTCAGGATTCTGAATTACTCGTGGCAGGGCCGCACGGGTCGTGCGAGATAGCCATTCGCTCCCTCGCGCGAGGCCGGAGAGAGCCATTTTAGCTGCGGCTAACACATGACATGAGGACTCAGGCTCAGGCTGGCTGTGTGTGGCCTGGCCTGCGTACTTGCGTGTCACGCGCAAGACGTGACGTTGACAACGGGAGGAAGGCCCGGCCACCCCACATTCAACACCCCACTCCCCCACATCTACAGTGAGAGCATCTACACTGAGTAACAGCGTAAGTACGGCCACGACCGTACGAGTTTTCCCTGTGCGATTATACATGGAGAAAGGCACACACGTACACATACATACCACACTGATACACCCTGAGTATGTAACGTTTTAAACACGCTCAAGAAACGGAGCACCAGTGGTAAATCATATTGAAAACGTACTCTATGCATGTAACTTTTGCTAGGTGAAGTTACAACCGTGTAGATGACCTCGCATGGATCACCATGTAGTTCCGTTACATGTAAGCGGTACCACACATGATAACATGAATGTGTAATGGAATTGCTCCGGACTCATTCACCATGCACGTCCTCTATTTGTAGAGGAGGAACAGACACGAGGGGTGCTAAGAAAAAAAAAAGCTCATCTCAAGTCCCTCGTCTATTTGAATTTAATTGGTGTTCTTTACTGTATATGTAGTTGTATATGTAGTTGTAGCTTGACTTAGTCTTCGCTCCAATTAGCATTGACATGATGATTAGGTAATACTAGAAACAAAATAAAAATAAAAATCAAATATATGACATCATTAAAAAAATCACAGTAAACTCCACGTGTCATCACCCATCTCCTCTTCCTCCTCTCTTTCTCGCTCTCCCGTCTTCTCCTCACAGACATGTGAAAGCAACTGGACCAGCACGCGGTAGCACACTACCAGAAGCCTGATATCCTCTCCCTGGAAGCAATCGGAGCAGCAACGTTCAGCCTGAAATCCCCTCCCTGAATCCAACCCGGCGAGGCGAGAGCAACGGTGGCGCTGCGAACCTGCACGGCCTTGGCGGCCGCCGCAATGGACTCGCCCAGGCTCCTGCAAGCCACGGCGGCGGCGTCCTGCAGCGGGGAGGCGGAGAGCCACCGATTGTCTGGCCTTCCCGGAGAACTCCTCCTCCGCCGTCGCCTCCGACAGTAGGCCGCCAAGCTGGCCGTTGAGCTTCGACAACCCGCACACAGGCGCAACCTCAAGCTCAAGCTCAGCCCGCCCACTAGCTTAGCCGCCAACCATGAAGCCGTCGTCGCCGCACAACTCCAGCACCAAGTCTCCACGCGCCGCCGCCGTGAAGTGGTCCGTTGTCCACTGCTCCTTTTCCTCGCCGAACACACAGCTAATGCCTTCCTCTCCTGTCGCTGCTGGCGGCGGTGTAACGCCCTCGCGACACAGCTGCGATGACGCGTTGGCGTGCGTCGTCAACGACGTCGACGCGTTTGACGCAGAGCCTGACGGCCACGTGGATAAGGATCCCCTCGTTTCGCTGCGACAGCAGAGGTGGCGACCTGCCCGGCACGACCGCGACGCCGCTGGACGTGCCCCTCGTGCTCCGCCTTGTGCGTGGCTTCCTACGCAAGGGCCACGAAACCCGGCGGCCGACTGCAGGGTGGCGTGGACGGTGAACGGGTACCCAGCAGCGGAGGCATGATTTAGATGTTGGAGGGCAGTATTGGAGGACACCTAATATATTACTTAAGTTATTTATCTAATTAACTAGATGATTATATGTTAAAAAATTATTAGAGGGGGCCAAATCACTGGCCGTCCCCCTGTCTCCAGCACTACAGGTACCTTGCCGAGGCGGCGCTAGAGGCCGAACTGTCGCCGGCGGAGTTCGAGAAGCTCACGCGCGCCTCGCTGTAATTTTTTTATTTTTTTAAACTGACGTGACATGTGAGCACATATATTTATTTTAATTTAATTTTTTTTATTTTTACCTCTAATATAATCTAAGTGTCATATCAACACCACATCAAGAAATACTTCACATCAGTCAAAATCACTCCCGTTGGTTTTAGAAAGAAATTAAAGAACATTGTATTCTTTTATGAATGTGATTACAACTGGACTAAGCTAAAGTAGATTTTTTCACTAAAAAAATGGATGTTTTATATTTGCCTTTTTTATGTCTCTCCTCACTTCTCTAGCCTAGTTGTACCACCTCCAAACCGTACATGTAGCTCCTCTCCCTTCTTTCTCAACAGCCCATTGCTTAGCGTCCAAACCTAATGTGGCAAACCAGTTCAATAAGTCATTCACTAGTAGAAAAAATCTATTTAGCCTTTCTCAACTATTCCTCGAGTCCAATGTAGCTCCCTCAACCATAATACCATATATAATACCTTCCTCAGCTATTAAAACTAGCTCAAGTTATCTTTTGTAGTGTTGTCGATAGCTAATATCTGATTACAGTATTTATAGGCATAGGATTCAGCTGAATACAAGGTATCTATGAGACGGTAAGAAGATGACAAAGAGGGATTTTTATATAGTTTCAAATCCTCGATATGAGTAATAGCCATACTTCTATTTGTATATATTCGATGAATTAGATCACACGAAGTACAAGGCGAAAACAACTATTCTATCTAGCCTAACCGCTAGTATGCAGTAAACTATGCAGCTAGATGTAGTCGGTGGTTAGCAGTGAGATTGTTTTGTAAGTCTTGACTCAATGTGGCTTGTGTTTGGCTCGAGATAACCATTTTTGAAGTAGAACTTAGAGAACTCTATATATAATATGGCCTACTAGGTTGATTCGATTTCGGATCGGACTCTATAGTCTTGCCTTATCCGACATCGGTTTCCTTTCTTAGTCGTATACGGTTATATTTTTAGGGACACATGCGTGTATGTGTATAGGTATGCAGTATTTATGGAGATGTTTAGTCTAGGTATAGGAGGTATACCGTATCTAGAACACTGATAGTAGCCTCTGATCTCTATGAAAATTTCCTTCTAACACTTTTATCTTGCATACTTCATAAGCCACATTATCGGCAATATGAATATAGTCGGAAAGTGTTTCTGACTAAGTTAAGATCCAAGAACGCTATTCTACCATATGAGTACGAAGATGGTATTGTTGGAATTTGAATTTGGATGGATGTAAAAAATCTAAATGCGTTATACAATTCTATCGGGAATAAAACCACTTTTCTTGGAATACGAACCATCGCTGCACATCTAAAAAATCTAGTGATAAGATATATTTGAGATATGTTTGCCATTCCAAAGTGTGACTCTTTGTCTTCCTAGTGCCCAAGCCTCCCAACCAATGAAATCCTAGTGTCCTCATGACCCTTCTTACCATCACCTCCGTAGATCTTCCTTGCTCAGACATAGACATGATGGCGATAAGAAAGCTACAGGTGGAGGGATCAATTCCTAGTCAGGGTGTCTTGGCTTGGAAAGAATGAGGTACACGTCCCAGATCTGTTACTGGTTTTATCTTGATTTTTGCCTCTTTTAGCCAATGCGGGTTCATTCTTCCCTCCTCTAAGTTTTTGTTGAATGTTCTTGATTTCTATGGAGTCTATCTCTTACACTTGAGTTCTAACTCCATAGCCTTTCTTAGCGTCTTTGCCCACTTATGCCAAGCATACATAGGTGCTTTCCCCTTATTAGATTTATGGAGATACTTTTATGAGCTCCGAGTTATGCAGTGATCGAGAACCACATGTCACTATGGGTTCAGACTCTGCGATGGGCTCAAGAACTCCTATATCCCAATTACCACCCATATGTCCAAGAAATACTAGTGCCAAAGTTGGTTTTATTTGCAACATAGAGCCAAATCTAACTACCTAGATTTCCGCACTAATGTGCCGGTGAAGATAGATGACTGAACAAACCCATAACCAAATCCCTCTCTTTCCAAACATTCATCACCAAGATCTATGAGTATAGAGTTAGGGGTCTAACGCCGTACAAAGTCGTTGAAGACTTTGTGCATTGTCGAATCCAACCTTTTCAACATCATCCTCATCCCATATTTTTATACTCAGGGGACAAGTACGCATCTCGAATGTCACATCGGGGTATTTAATGTGTATATTTTACTTAAAATTCTACACTTGTTTATGCCAAGAAATAATCCTTATTTCTAATATTTATGGTGTAGAACTTGATGATATAGTGATCCAAAGTTGCATCAAGAAGGTGGTGAAAGACTCGGCAAGCAACACTAAGAACATCTCTGCTCTCCTCTATGATCATTCGGACACCAAGCAAAAATGGTCATCAATATAAGTCCCCACTCTAATAATTCCATAGTCATTTTTTATCATTATCAGCAGTATAGAACTTAGGTACTAATGTTGTTAAGATCTTTCATTGGTTGACACTATTGCCCTCTGGTGGATCACTAGCTCTCTGTTGAGGGTAAGGCAACAACAGAGGAGGCAACAACCTAGGTGGCCAAACAGACAAAGTCCGCCCTAAGTACTATTGTCGGTAGCACTAGTTCTTGGAAAAGAAAAATATTAGCACTGTTTGGTGGTGTGGCCAAAGGCACTCACCAGATAATGGTATGCACTTTTACTGCCTTGTAGAATATATCCAAAGTAGAAATTTATTTTAACAGACTAGTAAATGCAACTTGTCATTTTTATCAATGTTTTTAGATCTCTGCCCTAGCTTAGGGATGTCGTAAGCTACTTTGCCATAAGGGTAAAATCCAAGCCAAGTAAACAAGAAGTCAATCTTAGCAAATTTCAAACACTTGTTCATTTTAGGTTTCTTGATATTGATTTTCTATTCTTTGTAGCTCCATTCCCACCACTCACACCAGCAGCCCAAGAATAAGGAAGGGATAGGTTCTAAGGCCCCTATCTCCCTCACAACAAAATATGCCCCCTATTCTTAACCAATCCTCTCTCCATCACTTGCCTTTGCCACCGATCTTCCAATGATTGGGACTAGCACCATTTCTCTACAGAGGCGCATGTTGTCCCTTTGCCAAGAATTGGCGATCCAAGTCGATGCCGCTGACAAGGGGATGGCTAGACTTCAAGGCAAACTAACTAAGGTGCGAAAGCGTATTAACCAACTTGAGGGTGATTGGGCGCGATGACCATCAACAATGCCACTCTTTGACTTCTAGTGCAAGACAACGAAGTCATCCACAAGACTAGAGGGAAAGCGCCAAAGGAGGAGGAGAAGAGGGAGAATATCCAAGAAGGGCTTAGGGCGCACTACTCATTTTTGAGTGATGCAACCCAAAAGTTGGGACACCGAGTTCCACCACCACTATTCAATGATGAGTTTATGATGATGACTTTGCTTCAAGCCCTTATCGAGAAACTTTGCCACGTTCTTGCTGAGGTATTCGCACATAGCTTTGAGGAAGCTTGGACGGTGATGTACACTACCATCGGGCATGCACTTGCTTGTGTCTCGCTCCATCACCCGAGGTGAATGTGTGTAAGATAATCGAGAAGGGCTTGCCTGAGAACAGGCGGGAGGAACTCATCGAGTAGGTGGTCTCTACAAGCCAAGCAGTGGTGGAGTTCTACTAAGAATTATACTCTTTTTTTTGCTTTTTAGGCCCTTTTTTATTAAAACAATATTAGGTTGTACTAGGTCAAATGTTCAACTAAAATATTTTTCTTCCTTGATGCTCACTATTGTTAATCTATTTTACCATAATAAGGAAGAAAAGATCATGGTGACTGATTAGCAATGTAGTCAGGACACCAAACAAGTAGGGCAATCTAGACACTCTAACCACTCCTCCAGATTTTAGCACTTCTAGCCTTGTTAAAGAGTTAGAGGCGCACATCAAGTTTCTTAAGTAGGAGCTTGTCAGTATGTCTTCGCTCACACACAAATTTCCTTGTTTATCCTCATGTTAGGTGACCAACTTAGGAACTTACAATCACGAGAACAAAAAGATAGAGAGGAAATTGAAGCTGGCTAAGTCGAAAGCCAACATCTAAATTTTTGGCAAGGACCAAGAAATAGAATTATACAAGAGTAGAGACTTTTGGTTCTAGGCTTATTTAGAGAATTTGTATAAGCTCCTTCGCACCACCTGCCGACAATTCCACATTGATCATCTGGAGCCAAGTAGAAGTCTCCAGGGATATCAAGACTGGATCGTGAAGACTAGTGACATCCTCATGAAGCTTTCTCGCTAAATCAAGAATTGAGTCCTAGTATTTAAGTCGGTTTGGAGGGGCCATGTTCTTGCCTACCTTAAGGACCAAAGTTTGAATTGGAACCTAGAATTCCTAAACTCGGGCTTAACGCATTCTCGGTTGTCGCCATCGGAGATCGATGCTCTATCCTAGTCCTTCATTGGCCTCATGGAAGTGACAGTGGCTGGCTTGGCAGATTATTCCTACAAAGAGAGAACTTAATGCAAGAAGATATTAATATTTATAATATATAATCCCTAGATCTACTCTGAATTGACAAAGTAAGTATAAGGGAAGAATGGTGTATATTTTATTTATGTCAACAAGGTACTCAAAGTGTTATTAAGTACTCTCCTAGCCTCCGGCTATTTTATGGGAAATCGTATTTTTGAGAAGGTTGCCATACTTCACCCCATTGTAATCTAAAACTAAAATGCCCCTAGCCCTCGATTGTAATTTTGAACTCGATCAGATTTAAAACCTGTGCATGCACTATCATGAGGAGTGAAACTCCTCCTATCCTCTGGTTGACCGAAAATATAGTGCGTCTATACCTTTGATCAGCCAGAGAGCATATACAGAATGTAAAAGTTGTGTAACCCAGTTGAAGTTGGAGTGAATATAAGAAACACAATTTTAGGGAATGTTGCACATCTTTGTTACACATAGGACAAGAAGATACACACATAATGATCTTACATATAGGATCAATCAAACATAGAATTTACATAGCTGGTCGATGTTCCATGAATTGGATAACTTGCGGCCTTCATCATCTATAATTTTATATGCTCTTAGTTGAGTACTCGGACCACCTTGTTGGGTCCCTCCCACTTTGGCAAGTGTTTATTTTTACCTACTTGGCTCTGTATTCTCCTAAGGACAAAGTCTCCTACATCAAAGACATAAGCTTGAATGAGTTTTTTATGATATCGACGAAGGGTCTACTGATATCATGCCACATTGACGGTGACACAATCTCAGTGCTCCTCAAGCAAGTTGATATTATCTGCATGCCACTCATCCTGGTCCTCGTTAGATTAATTTTCTACTCGAGCAAAAACCAGGCACTACTCAGTTGGGAGCATAGGCTCGGCTCTATATGCATGAAAAAATGAGTCTCCTTTGTAGTCGTTGTCGATATTGTTCGCGTAGCCTATAGTACTGATTGAAGTTCATTGTCCAGCAATGATCACAAGCCATTAGCCAGTTATACATCCTGGTCTTTATGCCATGTAGTACTATTTTGTTCGTTTGCCCAACTTGGTCATTGCTCTAAGGATGTGAGACTACCGCAAAGCTGATCTTGACTCATAAGCTAATGCAGTAATATTAGAAGTCACAGCTTGTAAATTGGGGGCCATTTTCCGTCAGTATACGGTGAGGAAGACCAAATCTATAAAAGACCATCAACTTGTGTTCAATCACTTCTCTAGAGACCCCGAGCATGTCAGATGATTGCCACTCAAAGACGTCCAAGTTTGCCCGGAGGAAAGCGATGAGGTTGAGTTCCTATTTCTTCTTGAGTCTAGCCATGTTTTGACTATCTTCTCAGGGTTGGAGTCAAAGAATGTTACCACCTTGATTGCACCATTAGGCTTCATAGAGACCATTGATTTACTATACTTCCAAGAAGATTCTTCTGTGGTAGGCGGGCATGGACTGATCGACCATATCAAGACTTATACCACACATCAATTTTAGCATTCCTAGGAACAATAATAACTCTCTTAGGTTCTAGAATCTTTACAAACTAATACGAGTAGTGAGACACTACTATGAATTTCACTAATGTAGTTTGTTCAAGGGTTGCATTGTATGCCATGTTGAAGTCAACAACATCGAATGCAATCTTCTCAGTTTAGAAGTTGTCAAGGGCACCAAACATAATTGGCAGTGTGATCTTTTCTAGTGGCTTTGAAGATGACTGTAGTGTGATCCCATCGAAGGACTGATCTGAAGGCTTAAGCTTGCTTCGAGGGATCCCCGTGGCTTTGATCATGCTTACGAAGAGTAGATTGATAGAGATGCCATCGTCTATCATGATGTGGGCAACTCTAATATTCCTAATAGTGGGCTCCACCACTATAGGTTGCCGACAAGGGATGGCGTAAATGGTTGGGTGGTCGTTTGCCGAGAACGTTATGGCTTGATTTGACCATTGCAACCATGTCGCTTGTCCCTAGGACATGGAGTATACTTCACGTTCAATATTCTTGTACATTTTCTTCAAAGAATATGAAGTTGAACCACCAAAGATATGAGCCATCATGAGATCAAGAAGAGGGTAATCGTCCTTGTTAGATGACTTGGTGATAGAATTCTCTTTCTCAACCGCACGAACACTCTGTTCGAGTGGCAGAGCCATCTAATTGGCCATCTCCTTTTTAAAGACACAACCGGCTAGAGAGTGAGAGCTTGTTTTATGGATTAGGCACCATGTTCGACCTGGTCCTTCGCCCTGAGACTCGTAACGCCACGACTATTGGGTGCTCATTCTGCAATTAGCAACTCCTCTTTCGCCTTGTGCTTTTTGTTTTGTCTTTTCTTTTTGGCTGGTCCGGGTCCTTAGCGGTGCTTGTGACCATTTTCTTTGTAGAGGTATTGTCATCCATCACCTTTCTTTTTCCCTTGATTCAACAAAGAGCTTTATCGGCAAAGGCACCTTGTTCAACGATCTTAAATAATTTCATTGCCGTACTTGTCTTGTCACCAAGTCCTATATTATCCACTTATCTTGGATGACAGACTTAAATGCTCTAGTGATTGACTCATTAGTTATCTATGCAATTGTGTTATGGTACTCATTAAAGTGCCGTATAATGTCCCACGAGATTCACTATTCTTCTGTCTCGTAGTGTGTAAGTTGTTCTTGACAGCGTGCCTCTTATATGTATCTTACAAATTTGCAATGAATTGTTTGCAAAGATCATCCCAAGATGCAATTGAGGACCTAGGCAGGTGGATGAGTCATAACCTCATAGACCCCTTAAGCGCGGTGGGTAGATAATTCACCATTGTGTTTTCATCTGCTACAGCTGCATTCAAGACTATAGAGTAGACATAGAGAAATTTATCAGTATCGATGCTTCTGTCGTACTTCTCTACTATGCTAGGTTGGAACTTGGATGACCACTTCACTTCTCTGAGAGAATAGGTGAACACTACACAATCTCTGCTTGGTTGAAAAGAAGAACGATGGTTATTATACCGAGGATGGCTTCGAGGATCTAGGTCTGATGAAGATGATGACGAGCCATTGGACAAGTTATCGTGGTCTAGCTCTCGAGAAGGCCATTGTCAATCATCACAATCTTGATGCTAATATATCAATCGAGATTGGTGATAGAAGATTTCATCTTCTCGAACCATTATGTGAACTGTGGGTTGGTGGAGAGATCTGCCGAGGTTGGTCCAATAGAGAATGTGCAGCAACCAAGTGTTGTATATGAGTGATATTTTTGTCCTTGAAGGGAGTAGATGTAGATGGTGATGTCGATTTGGGTATGTTTTTAGCTCTGAGACCGTACATCGGTTTCCTAGCTCTTAGTAAAGTATTCTCGATCGTCCTAACATTATCAAATCTAAGAGTCCTTAGAACCATATTCTCCAAGCCCGTAAAGTACGGAGGGCTCATATATATCTAAATCGATGTGCCCCAATAGATGATTAGAGTGGACATCAGTGATTTGCTGATCCTGCTATGTATCATTAGATAGAATTTGACGGTAGTGAGCAGATCACTTATCGACGCAGACTTGTCTTCGGAAGCAGCTTGTTGAGTGACTTTCATCTTGAACTCCTTGCATTTGGACAACAAATGGGAACTTGTCTTGTTGATGGGGCGCTATGGACGCTTTGTCAAAACCTTCTTCCTCAGATGTAAATTGACTCTCCTTACAAATGGCTTCGGTATGCAAATTGGCAGCTTTAGTGGTATAATCGTCACAAGGATGGTGATGATTCCGGGCCTAAGTTATTACTAAGACCTTCGCTACAAGTGTCACATATCAAAATCATGTTTGATGGAAACCTTTGGAACATCAGGGTCTTACTTGGCACACTAACTATTGACGAGTGATACCTAACTACGGTATTTTGTAGCATAGGGTTTGGCTTATAACAAGATATCTACGAGACGGTAATGAGAAAATGAAATAGATGTATTTTTATATAGGTTCGGGCCCTCGTATGAGTAATAGCTCTACTACTGTTTATATGTATTTAGTGAAGCAGAACACATGGAGTACAAGACAAAAGCAAATTATTCTATTTGGCCTAACCAACTAGTGTGCAACAACCTATACGGCAAGACGTAGTCGGTGGCTAGTAGCAAGATAGCTTCACAAGTCTTGGCTCAATGTGGCTTGTGTATGGCTCGAGATTGAATGTGCTTCACTCTTGGGAGGCCATTGTATTTATACCAATAGATGACCCTTCTCCAAGTAGAACTTAAAGAACTCCTTAAGTAATACAGCGAAGCAGGTTGATTCGATCTCGAATTGGACTCTGTGGTTTTGCCTTATTCAAAATCGGTTTCCTTCCTCAATAGTGTACACTTCAATCTTTAAGAACTCATGTTCGTATGTGTGTAGGTATGCAGTATTCTCAGAGTTATTTAGTTTAGGTATAGAATGCATGCTGTATTTAGGACACTGACAGTGGTATGTACAATGCCTTTGTTTGATATGGCACTTATGTGGCAATCTAGCCAACAAGAATAAAAAAATATGGGTTTCACTTGTCAACGCCCCTCTATTCTTCCTCTTTACTTCCCCTACGCTCTCTCAACGCACCCGAGGAGGAGGTGGAGGGGGAGTTGTGGCGCCATAGCTAGCCACCAGTTGCCCTTACCGCGTGCTTACCCTTGTTGCCATCATGCTGTGCTTAGGCACCAAAGGCCTTGATTTGGGTGGCATGTGGTAGATCAGGTTGACGGAGCTGCTAGCTCCTTGGCGGTGATGCATATTGGGACGGTGGAGCGTCCTGCTCCTTCGTCCCTAGGCTCGCACGGATGGGGATGGAGACAACACTTGCAACGATGAGGAGCTCCATGCCTTCACTTTAGGCATTTAGCCAGTGACAGTGCAATGGGAAGATCGGAGAAGTGAGGAAAGTAGTGGGATGGAGGAAGAAGACCTAGTGATATGTGGGTACCACGTTTTTATTTATTTTTATTTTTTTTATAAAATTGTCACATAAACTCTATGTCAAACATGTCACGTCATATAAAATTGCTGACTGTAATACCACGTAGATAAAACTAAGTATAAATTATTGAAAGAGATAAATTAATTTAATTTTAAAAGTTAGGTTGAATGTTATACTGAGGTTTCGTGGTTAAGACAGAGAGAGAGAGCGATATGAACTTTTTCCTTCCCTAGGTCTGCTACACGCCTATCTGACTAGCCTGCAGGCCGTGCTGCCCAAACATGGGATCAAATTAAGAAGGTCGGTTAGTTCTACAGGGCTAGGAAATAAGTGAAATTAAACTTTAGCCTCCGAAATTATAACTAAGCTATTTGATTACAGTTTCAACTTTCAAGATACACACGTCGCTTTCAACAGGGACTATTTTGGAAGAGACTGTTTAGAAATATGACACTATTTTCCAACACGATCAAATTTGCAATGTTTGTACCTAGAAAAGTTCTAGAACGGAGGGAATAATTTTTAAAAAGCGACAGTATTATTCTAAAAAATGGCTGTTATAAATTAATAGTTTGATATGATATCGGTTGGTCCAAGACCGACAGAGCATGTGCTGGTGCATGTGGACTGATGGACTCAAAAAAGTCCCCTCCAATCTCCGGATCCTATCTTGGAAATTAATTATTGGTGGTATGGTAACGTTTAATCATTAGTATATGTATGCATAATGAATTGATCATCATGATAATGATGCGAAGAGTATCTCCATGCAAATGCCATTGGAACAGTGTTTGAACGTGACAAGGCTACAACAAATACGACACTATAGACAAGTGACAGCTAACTTCTCTTATTATCTATTTATATTAATCATATAAAAACCATTTGTTGGCCAGCTGTCTCCGTACATTATCGCGCACATAATAAGTCGTACCAAACTTAAGTTTTAATATATTAACGACAATTAGTGTACTTCTTTTTCCAATTTTCTTTTCTTTGACAGCGCAGAGTGTACTTCTCTCTTTGACTTGCAGCAATACAGAAGAGTAAATCGCACAGGTAGTGTGGATCTTAAAATGTCCTAGCTTGAGCAAACATATGCATAGAAAACGATAGACATCGTCGGAGATAAAGAATATAGACAATTATAGTGCTGAAACTCGCTGACAAGCCCGGACGGGCCAGACGGCTGCCCGGGGTAGTGGGGCGTGGCTCTGCCCCGAGGCACATATACGCAAACGGACGGAAGAAATACTTCCTCTGCTTCAAAATGTAAGAAATTTCAAATATTTTAATTTTGTTTTACAGTATAAATATTTTTAGTACTATTTATATTATTAACTGTCTTATCAATACTATTTATATTACTAAAAGTTCTATCAAACACTTTTCATCTTATCCTATTTTACTCTTCTGCATTCATTTATTTCTCATTTATTAAAATGCAACTAGAGAATATTAGGTGCTAAAATTGCTACCGGTTCTATCAAAGTTAAACTTGAATAAAAAATTTAAAAAATAAAAAGAATTCTGAGATGTGTAACACTAAGGTGTAGTATCACATAAAATCAACCTAAAATACAACCGTACAAGGAGAAAAAAAATCTCATATGAATAGTAAGGTGACCTATTTGAACACTATTGGAGCACAAATTTGTCTATTTTGTTTCTCCCTGTGCATGTCGTATTTTGGGTTGATTTTTGTGTGTGACGCTATATGACATAGTGTTGCACATCTCAAAAATATTTTCATATTTTTTTTGAATTTTTGGATGCACTTTTTAAGTTTGATAGCCCGGTAGTATGACACTGTTTGGTAACACCTGATTATCTCTCAAGAGGTAGAAAAGTTTTCCTACTCAGCCTTAATCTAACCTTTAATATATTTTAAAATGAGGAGTATATTTTAAGGCTTGGGTTTTTTCTCTCTAAAAGATGTAAAAGATGTGTATTTGAATGTATGCGAACTAGAAAATTATATAAAAATAAAAAAAACATACTTTAGCAAATTTTACATATGTGCTACTATGGTGTTACCCAATTATTGATGGATTTGTCATTGTTTTTTTAACTGTTCAGGGCTGGACCAGTACATTTCCTACTCAAACATTACAAAACTTAATTGTCATGCCAAACAACCTTTAACCCCATTCATCTCATCAAGATCGCTAATCCCATCTCTACTCTCTCCCACACCTTTCAATTGTATACCCTCCAACTTTAGGAGTCCTCCATATATATGGCCACTAGGTATGTTTCCTGAAGCAAGTGTTATTAGCATACAATCTCTCATCTTCGAATGGTCTATCTATAACGGATCTTAGTACTTTATCACGGATGGACTCATCTTCGATGGGCCATATTGAGACCCGTTGGAGGTGAGACAGAGCGGCTGGACCCATCACAGGTGAGGTCATATCTATAGCGGGTCGCTATATAAAACCAACAGAGATTAGGTTAGCTAATATCTAACGGGTTCAATAGACAGACAGTCACAGGTAAGTCTACACATATGATAGTTATCTAGTCTAAACTCATCACAGGTAAGAGTTTACTACTTGCAACAATTTCTTAGTATAGCCTATCAAAGGTAAGACTTGCCCTATGACGTGCGTTCACCTCTATGGCCCGTCACATGTGTCTTGACCATACCTCTAAAGGTTAATGTGTTAGCAACTGATAGAGGTTGGCTACCTTATATATATATCTCCATAGATGTATTTGTTGGCCAATCCATCTTGTGCATTGTTTATATTTTAGATAGGAGGTTAAGGGGGACGAATCATGGTACATCTTATTGTCCACCTAGTCAAGTAAATAAAAGTGTATGGTCCTACATTCATGAGGCGGATGTACCTATTTGTAAGGTACATGAGAATTTTAAAGTGTTACATACGTAACAAGTCTCATCCTGAGGGAAGCATGATTGAATGTTACACGATTGAAGAGGTCATAGAATTCTATGTAGACTATATGTCGGAGACTAGGATAATTGAAGTTTTGGTGTCGAGACATGAGGCAGGCTTGAAGGAGTTGGTATTATGGAAAGAAAAACTATCAAGCTAGATCGTGTCTAATACGATAAAGCCCATATTACCATCCTTTAATATATGACTGAGGTTATGTCGTACTTAGAGGAACACGAAACAAAGATCCAATAAGACAATATTATATTGATGAGCCAGTTGGGTCCGAAGAAAGCACAATACGCGTTTCAACGAATGGTTCAAGCATCATGTGCGTAACTCAAACAACGTCACAAGTGAATCCCTTAAGTAGCTAGTAAATGGGCCTAGATGGGATGTTGAAATGTGGCAAGGATACGATATCAATGGATATATTTTCTACACAACCAACTAGGATGAAAAAGCACAGTATATAATAGTGGAATACATATAGAGATAATTAATTACCAACTCGGCTATCATGATCAGTAATATGGCTGCATAGAGGAGATATGGGAGTTGAGTTATGTGAAATTCAAAATGGCGTTGTTTCAGTGTACATGGGTTGATCTAAAGCATGTTAGGGTGGACATAGATGGTTTCATGCTTATAAATCTATAGTCCAAAGGATATAGGGATGAATTGTTTGTTCTCACAAAACAAGTTGATCAAGTGTTCTACGTGACTGATTCGGTAATTAAGAGGTTTCATGTTATTCGTGAAGAAAAACGAAGAAATGTCAGGGTTGACAACATTCTTGATGAGGACGATTTCAACAAGTATGTCCACGCTGTTGGCCAAGAAGCTTCTCTTGAAGAAATTCAATGAGAAGACGAGACCGTGTACATATGTGTGGACTATGACGAAGGAATTATTATGTAATGTATGAGTTTAGGTGCTTTAGAGACATTTTAATGTTATGTGAAATATATGGTTTTTCATGTGATTTAAAATGAATTTAAATTTCAACAAGATTATTGGAATTATAAATACACTCTGGACAACATCTGGTGGATATTAACATCCATACTTGTCAATTAGAAATGAATTTGATAGATTTCTAATCAAAGTTACCGGTGATGGTTTTAGTAAAGGACCCATCAAAAATATTAGTAACCAACAATGGTTTGTTATACACAGCTGTCACAAGTATACTTGTTACTTCTAACGAATTTTAGTGCATAGCCCATTATAGGTAAGGTTCTTGTGACGGATTTTATTGCACGGAATGTCATAGGTAATACAAATGACTTTTTTTTGAAGTATTTAGATTCAAGCACAAGTCACTCACATGCAAATCTCAGTCATCGATGCCCTCATCCTAGAGTTCAATCCCTAAGCACGCACCACCGCAATGCCCTTTCGTTGTCCTCGAGGTCCCTAAGCATGCCACTATGTCACTATCTCCGATGACCCTAAGCACTCCCATCATCAGTGAGCTCCTAGAGTCTGTCACTACACCACCATTGCTGCCAACCCTAAGCCTTCTCGTCATCCCCGAGCTCAGCAAGCCCGTCACTGTGCCACCATCGCTGCTGTCCTTAGGCACAATCATAGTTGAATGTTAGCACATATCATTCTTTGTGATTTAGCTTTATTTTTTTTCCTTCCAGTTAATTAACTAATGTAGTTTTTAGTGAATTTCTTAGGACTTTGTTTTTAGGTTTTTTGTATTAATTAATTATGTTTTATTTTTGTGATTTCTTAGTTAATTAAGTAATGTGATTTTAGGTTATATTGTATTTATTAGATGATTAACTAATGTCATTTTTAGTTAATTAATTAATGCAATGTAAAAAACTAACTATATATTAACAGTATATTCAACTTACACTAACTAATAATTTCTAGCTATTTAAATACCAAATTAGATGATTTTATATTTATTTCATTGCTGTGTTTTTAGGTGCATTATTCACATACTGATCTTAGCTGATTTATTAAAAAAATAAACTGAACTAATGTAGTCAACGATTTTAGAATATAAGTTGAATTATAAGAAGCAAAAATGTCCAATAATGTCTATAAAACCAAAATCTCGCAATGACCTCAAGTCAAAACCCTAGGACTCAAAACCAATTATCTAAATATAGGCTAACAATCAACGAGGAGGACACTTCTAGAAGACCAGCAGAGCTATGAAGTGTGATCGACCCATTTAAGAATAGTTGTGGAGTCATCGTGCGACATTACTATGGCATTCTTCACGCACACATCAAGAAAGTCCTTGAAAGTGAGAAAGAGGAAGCTTAGACTAGATTCAAAGAAAAATTTGACTATTCGAAGGAAGCAAAGGCAAGACTCAAGCAACGCGCGCTATCATAGATGGACTGAGCACAGAAGAACTTTAAGTCCAAGCTGTACAGGTAGCACGTACATATTCACTTGACTTACGAAAATCTATAATATATTATTTAATTCTTTATTTTTTTAGTTTTTAACTTTATAGGTCGTCGTGGTTTTTCTTCAAGAATATATGAGTACGCACATGACTATGGGTAAGTTTGTGGATTTAAATGAAAATTGTAGTTGTATGTAATTCTCAGAAATTAATGTACGTGTATATTGATAAATATCCGATTGTGAATATACGTGGAATCCATATATATGTGTATGTGTGAGCTTATTGATATGTCAATGTTAATATGTTACTTTGGTAAAATTTTAGATGCTTAATTACAGCAATATTGCCACTAGAACTAGGAAGGTTATAAAATATATATGCTATTTGTTTTTTTAAGGGTATGGCTAGAAATTCCTAAGGCTAGTAAAAAATATTTTTTAATAGCCACATCAGTGTCGGGTTTAAGCAAATCTTGTCATAGGTGAGCACTATCTATGATGGATTTCAAAAGATTGGTCACAAATAACTTCTTATGATGGATGCTAATCTACGTCGTCATAAGTGACTGAGTCATCTCTAACATATTATGAAATAGCCTTGTCTACCTCTGATATGGCATAAGTACAATCACATGTTTAGGGTAACTTATTTATGACGGGTCGTTAAATTATCCGTTAGAGCTATATTATCTCTGGTGGATCGTAAGTATAATTAGTTTACGGTACTATCTCATATGTGACTGGTTTTTCTTGCTAGGTGGGGTTTTTCTTGCTAGGTGTCAGAGATCCTTAGCTCTTTATTAACTACTCATATGTGATGAGAGACTGACCCATCATAAATAAGAATTTGGAGCCATTGTAGTTGAACGGATCCAGCCTAGTGTGTTAACCTTCTCTCTCCCCTATGACTAGGGTTCTTATCCTCTAAATCATTCCAATCTGATGGAACTACGGAGCTTGTCCTCCATTAGTGACGTACAAAATCGTAATACGCTAGGTTCAAGATATTTTCTATTTTTTTCTATTCATTTTCCATGTGGATAAGTATAATCCGTCTAGGAAACAACAATATACAATGGTTTGACAGGGATAGTTAAATCTAATGGTGAAATAGCAAATATGGATATTGCTTTGAATGACAGCTATTTTCATGTATTCTATCTAGCTCTAATATCAATATACAATGTTACAACCAAAGAAGCAAGATATTCTATATATCCTATATAACTAAAAGCTTAACATACATTGAGCACATCATCTAAAAATAATAGCCTTTAAATCATCTCATACTTTGATCATAACTATTCATGTGTCACGTGCATTTACAACCTAATTACTATATTTATTGCTATAATATTTAACATGCATTAAGTCATGTCACTAAAAAAACAATATTTACAATATTTACAGTAATATTACAATTCCAAACAAGCACATAACGGGTGTTAAGAGTTTGTTAAATCATCTTGTCCATCACAGGTTCACAGTTGTAGGCATGTGTTAGAGGGTGCACTTGCGTAATGTTTATGGGTGTTACAGTGGCAATGCATTTTTCTATTGAAGTATGGCAAAATTAATACATGTATTTTCATGTATTCTATCTAGCTCCAATATCAATATATGACGTGGATATTTTATATATCCTATATAGTTGGAAAGCTCAACATATTGAGCCACATCATCTAGAAAATAATAAAATAATAGCTTTTGGATCATCTCATGCTTTGATCATAACCAGACATTTACAACCTAATTAGTTATTGCTGTAATATTTAACATGCATTAAACCATATCACCTAGAAAATAATATTATTTGGATTACTCTCATGTTTGGTCCATGTACCATATACATATACAGTGTAATTTCCCATCAATTTGTACCGAGCGCAAAATATTATCCTTCTAATATTACAAGTACACGTTTTCTAGGTTGTTTAATTTGAGCTTTCTTATAAGTATTTTTAGATTTATGGCTGTAATGCATGGAGTATTACTAGTATCCATAATAGTATTATACTCTTAGAATTGGTAGCAAAATGTCTCTTATTCCACCATAGTTGGTATAATATACATAGGTTACAATCTTTATAGCTGTTTCAGCCTTTGTGTTGATGTATTAACGCTCTTGTTCTTTTTATTGGATTAAAAACTCATTAGTTATGTTAGACACCGGATGCAAAACGTTTTCATTATTTAAAACCTTCTAATACAATACAACTCTCTTTAAAAAATGTTCAAAAAACTCATCCGGTACTAAAATAGTTGTAGTAAAATGGTGCTCCTTGGTTTTGCTTTTCCCCTTTCCTCTGACATGTGGCTAGGCGTAAGGATGCTTGAAGGTACCAAATTGATCAGTAGCAAATTAGCATTTGATCTTGCATTATTTGGTGACCCGCCACTGCACCAAGCCAAAAATAAAATGTGGCATTAAAATAGACAGCACAACGTGATCGTCCCCACCCCTTCTATGCACATGGTCTACGCAGGGGCTAGCAAAACACCCCTCCCCTTCTACCACAAAGAAGTTAGGAATATATACAAATTGCGCTATCTGCAACTAGGGTCAATTTGGTCATCATCTTGAGGTAAAATATTTAAACTGCTTCGTGTCTTTAAAACATGTGTTAAATGGCACACTTGTGGGCGCATATGCTTCTTCATGTAATGTAAAAAAAAAGTTATTTAAGCTGTGACTATACACCCACCATAACTGGCTACCAAGAGTTTTGTTGGTTGTTGTGACCAATGAATAACATCTATATCTATATTGTGACTGGATTCATCCTAACGAATTGGATTCCTAAAACTTCAGCTTCTCTTGACCTATGTGAATATAATCATATCTCATACTGACAAGAAAAGGAGACCCACCTCTGTAAACTAACATATTTGACTTCACTAAAATATATTGAAAACACCATTCATGTATCTGTGTAAAACTCATGGGGCACTAGGATTTCAACCCCGCATTTTACTTTCAGTCACTGCACGCAATTTCAATACTCATGCATATTGTTATTTTTTGTAGGGACTATTAACATATCCACGTTGTAATGGATGGGGATAGATTGAGAGGGATTAAGGATAAAGTAGTAGATCTTACGGCGATGGCTTATACGATGTGGGAAGGAAGGAACGAACGCATTGCGCGCCTGTTAAGAGAAAGGGACGGAAGGAAGACAACTTCACTTTTACACAGAGATATGCAAATTATTAATTAATCAAAAAATCATTTTTACTAATATATTTTTGGCCCGGTTTGTTTGGCACGCATATCAAGCTGTTAAACAATGAGTTTTTAAAATAAAAATATATACATTTCTTTAAAACTTAAATAAATATATTTTTAAATTTATAATAGTTTATACTTAGTTAATTGCGCTCTAATCTATATCTTAATACATGTCAGGCTGCCACGAAACATCAAGAAAAATTAGGCCTGGAAAACATTTCATTTATCCACTTTATCTTATTTAATAACCACCTTTAGATCAAAAGTCATCACGAGTAACAATTCAAATTTCCAAATAACCATTTTTTAAAATACAAAGAGAACCGTAAAAAAAATCAGGGACAATGTGCAAACCTGTCCATACACTTGGTCCACACACAACCGGAACACCCAGACAGAGACAGAGAGAGCGGGAGCGATGCAGTTCCCTCCAAACGCGGGACATAAGTGCCCACTCCTCGCCCCCTCCCTCCCACGTTCTCCCCTCGTCTCGCGCGCGCCATCGCAAACCACCCCAAAAACAGAGAGACAAAGCCAAGAAATCAAGAGAGAGACCATCGGATCACCGATCCCGGCGAGGGCAAGATGAGGGAGATCCTTCACATCCAGGGCGGCCAGTGCGGCAACCAGATCGGCGCCAAGTTCTGGGAGGTGATCTGCGGCGAGCACGGCGTCGACCCCACGGGGCGGTACACCGGCACGTCGCCGCAGCAGCTGGAGCGGATCAACGTCTACTTCAACGAGGCCAGCGGCGGACGCCATGTCCCGCGAGCCGTGCTCATGGACCTCGAGCCCGGCACCATGGACTCGCTCCGATCCGGACCCATCGGCGGCATCTTCCGCCCCGACAACTTCGTCTTCGGCCAGTCCGGCGCCGGCAACAACTGGGCCAAGGGCCACTACACCGAGGGCGCCGAGCTCATCGACTCCGTCGTCGACGTCGTCCGCAAGGAGGCCGAGAATTGCGACTGTCTCCAAGGTACAAATCGACTTATGCTGTCGTTTTAATCCCTTCTGGTCATGGCATCCTCTGCATTTTCTCTGTATATATGTTTCTGAAGCAGAGCCGGACCTCTGTAAATCGTCGTTCAAAATTTAGAATCGACTCATAAAATTCTTTATTTTTTATATTTGGCATGATAAACTTTCTTTAGGATGCCACAGTTTAAAATGGGACGAGGTTTGAACTTTCTGTGTATTTTTGGGTAGGACAGGATTATGCTACACATTGTTAGCCTATCGCCGCAGCGTAGTATGATCTGCATGAAAAGAATCTGGAATTGTTTTTTTTTGTGAGACAACAGAGTAATATGCCAACTTGGCAGCATTGATAAGAAATCCTGTGCAGGTTGCTTGTGGGTCTCAACCAAAAAATTGAGTTGGTGGTTCCGGTTATAAGGGTGTGATATTTTTGGATTGTTCAATTTGAGGATCAAAATATATCAGAAATGCTGCGATTTAAAGATGAATTCGGGTGTGCAAACCTACCGTACCATTTAGGTTGGGTTTGAAAAGGAATACCAACACAGCCACTTTTTGAACCCAAATATAGATATAGATGGATAAGACCATACTTGGTGCTGGTTGGATCGGGTTAATCAAACAGAAGCACATCATTTTTACCCATGGTTAAATTTAGAGACCCCTTGAAATCATTGTTTCCAGTCCCCGTCACATTACACAACTCATATCCTCTTCCATCTGTCGAAATGAGACACTCATCCTGTGTCAAGTTGATCCATTGGCTGATTTGGATGGGAAATTGGGATCGATGTGTGATAGAAATTGAGGTGTGATGTATTGCTGGTTTAAATTTCTGTACTTTGCATTACATCTTGAAGTCTTACATCCAGTTGAATGAACTGCTCGAAGGTTAAACACTAAGATGCATGTGTACATAAAAGGTGAATCTGACTATGTGCATTCATTTGTTGCCAAGATGTAAGATATAAATGTTAAAATTACCCAGCAATCTATTATTTTCTTGGAAATGTGAAGCACAACATATGCCCAAACGAATTTAACCCAGCAGCAAACTAAAAAATAAAATCTCCCAACCGCTACTTTCTGGAGAATATAGATTTGTCGTTGAAAGAGTTTTCATCAGTTCCTCAGGTGGCAAATAACTGGTGTTGTCGGTCAGATGCAAGTTTTCTGTACAGAAATACATCACCATCGCATCTCGCCATCCTCTTTTGCTGGTGAAGGCTCATGAGGTTATCATCATCACAATAATAATGTACCAGTAGAAAAACAGTCATACTGTGACCAGTGACAATGCTGTACGACCTAACTCAAGAAAGGACGGAGAGGAGGATGTATCAGCTAATGGAACAGCGCCGTCGGTGGGTGGTTACAGCGGATGAGACACTCGGACAGGCTGTTGCCAGTCTCTCTGGTGGTTGGGTAGATGATAGATCGATGGATTAGTGTGATGATGTTCTTATTACATGCATATGTACTTGCATGATTGCTTTTGGACGTATTTGGGGGAAATGGATTTTAGTTCCGTAATGATTAGAAACAGAATATAAACACATTTTGGGATGCAAATTGCATCTTAAAAATGCAAATTAGTAGTACGTGAATATGATTAATCCCGATATCTGATATGATAGAACAGATAATGTAGTTTTAGACTGCTAGTTTCTTGAATGATTTGCACTTTTATGACTCATAGCAGGGCATCGGAACTTTTGGTGGATTGGGCTCGGCTACATGTCTGAACCTAAATGAACAGTACGATTCAGATCATTTTCAGTTAACATGGAAAAACATTAATTGTTAGTCTCTTAGAGCTATTGGATCGTTGCATATCTATAATAACTGAACTGTCATTTGATCCTAAGCAATGGAGTACTAATGGACATTATGAACTTGAATGAAGTATCTAGCGTGATTTGTGAGTGCAGGATTCCAGGTGTGCCACTCTCTGGGAGGAGGCACGGGTTCAGGCATGGGTACGCTGCTCATCTCCAAGATCCGGGAGGAGTACCCGGACCGCATGATGCTGACCTTCTCCGTGTTCCCGTCGCCCAAGGTGTCGGACACCGTGGTGGAACCCTACAACGCCACGCTGTCCGTGCACCAGCTCGTCGAGAACGCTGACGAGTGCATGGTCCTCGACAACGAGGCCCTCTACGACATCTGCTTCCGCACCCTCAAGTTCACCAACCCTTCCTGTAAGCCGCCATCCGTCATTGATCACCTCGTCGTGTTCTTCTCTTCTCTTTGCTTGAAACATCATTGACCAATGCTGAACCGTTGTTGCTAGTCGGAGACCTGAACCACCTGATATCGGCGACGATGAGCGGGGTTACGTGCTGCCTGCGGTTCCCGGGGCAACTCAACTCCGACCTGAGGAAGCTGGCGGTGAACCTGATCCCGTTCCCGCGGCTGCACTTCTTCATGGTCGGGTTCGCGCCGCTGACGTCGCGCGGGTCGCAGCAGTACAGGGCGCTGACGGTGCCGGAGCTGACGCAGCAGATGTGGGACGCCAAGAACATGATGTGCGCCGCCGACCCGCGCCACGGCCGCTACCTGACGGCGTCCGCCATGTTCAGGGGCAAGATGAGCACCAAGGAGGTGGACGAGCAGATGATCAACGTGCAGAACAAGAACTCCTCCTACTTCGTGGAGTGGATCCCAAACAACGTCAAGTCCAGCGTCTGCGACATCCCGCCCGTGGGCCTCTCCATGGCATCCACCTTCGTCGGCAACTCCACCTCCATCCAGGACATGTTCCGCCGCGTCAGCGAGCAGTTCACTGCCATGTTCCGCCGCAAGGCTTTCCTCCACTGGTACACCAGCGAGGGCATGGACGAGATGGAGTTCACCGAGGCCGAGAGCAACATGAACGACCTCGTCGCTGAGTACCAACAGTACCAGGACGCCACCGCCGAGGAGGAGTACGACGACGAGGAGGACGCAGCCGCCGCCGACGAGGACCACACCTGATCTCTCTCTCTCTCTCTCTCTCTCTCTCTCTGCATGCTTCGGTTTGCCCTCTGCTACGCTGCATATTTCACTACTACAATCACACATGCCGTTGCCGTGTCTGCTGCTGCTTGTGTACTGCGCGCTATGGTGCTGTCTTCATGTCATCTGTCTAAATTTGTTTGTTCATGTACATGAACTGCGGGTTATTACTCTCTTCTCTTCTCTGTATATGATAGGAATGTACATCATATCTATCTACTTCATTTTCATGGACCAAATTTTATTGTATTGATCTTTATCTGTCAATCTCAATGTGCAATTTTTTATTTGCAATTTTTTTCCTGCTACCGTCCTACGTTGACTTATTCTCTTTTGAAGGGAGTCCTATGATTTAATCGATAGTGATTTACACATTCTCTCTAAAAAAATAGTAATTTACGCATTGCAGTTTATCAGCATCTGTGATGACTTTGCATTTGGAGAGCTTTGCCAAAGGGCTCCTGCTTGCTGCCTGTTGCTGTGTCACTGTCATAGTGGCACAAACAAAAGACACGGTCCTAGTGTTGGAAGCACTGGGTTTAGTTAGTTTAGTTATTGGTGCAGATGTGGTGATCTCACCCCTGTCCATCTAGTAAGATCTAAAGCCACATCATGACGCTTTAAGTATGCCCAAAAAATTTCTGTCTTACGTGTTGTGCCTATCTCTCACCCAAAGGAGATACTATGAAATATGGTACTGCTAATATAGGTATGACCTTTTGTCATTCTGAAAGCAAAGTCATTGTTTAGTGGTGACTTACAGGCTAAGCACACTGAATTCTGATCTTATCCTCTTTCATTTTCCCTTCTTCATATTTACAACAAGGTACATAGTACAACCATAAACCCTAAGCCACAAACCGACATATACTCCTCTCCTGTGTGAATGTTCACAGTGCAGAACAAATAAATATGACCAATCAAACTGAACGACATTGTAGCAAACCTCGAACTGCTATTCTTCAGTTAAGCCAAAAGGCACAAAGAATGTACCTGAAACAAGCATTTATTCTGTCAGAAAGAATCATTACCCTGAAATATATGGATCGATCGATCAGCAATTTTTTCTGAGGTTCGTAAGCGACGTGTACTCTCGCAGATCGCTAAACGCGAGGGCGACATGAAGCAGCAAAGGTAGCTATAGTGCGGCCATTTTCTGAAGCTCAAGTTGGTGAGGAATTCGCACCTGCTTTTCCAAGAACAGGGCCACTCAAAGTCGCAAACTGTATTTCACTAGTTCGAGCTGGTGTCCAACTAAATTAGGGTACAAGACGCAACTTTTTCTCGCTGATGAGATTTTCCTTTTGATAACAGCAACAACAGCCAGCTGGTGTTTTCAATGAAGGGGACATTCACGGTGAAAAGAAGAAGAAATGAAGAATCAAAGGGAAGATCACGAGAAGACGAATATTCACGTGATCATCAGTATATATAAATGGACGAAATGTATGCAGTGGATAACCTTTATTCTTAGAAGGACGTTAAAAGTGGGAAAGGTAAAAGGAAACGAATGCAGCTGAGCTTCTTTTTTTCCTGTTAAATTTGACTCCGAAAATATTTATGGCAGCAAAGAAAGATGATGATTTGCAGAGTATTCTAGGCTCTAATTTTAGTTAGATGATAACTTCATTGATGAAGAAAAACAGGCGAGATTCTACTCAGTAACTGGGTACATTCCATTTGACAGTGATTGACGCGCAATATGTTCAGAACATTGGCAACGATATGTTTGCTAAGACATGTAGAATGCATGAAAAAGTAGGTTTAATCAATCAGATCATGCAAAAAGGCAGTGTCTGCGTTTGTTGTTTGGGCATCTCACACCACGTAATCTCTATTTTTTTAGATTCTCACTGGAATGCAACAGGTAGGAAGGATCAATATTGATTTACAAAGTGTAAAAGAAACGAAATGGAACGGACAAGTCTCGATCACATCGCTCACGTTAGAGAAGCTTCAGAAGTTGCCCTGTTTGATGCTAAGACAAAAAAGCTGCAGTGCTCAACAGAGCGCATTCCCATCCAGGGTTCACAATTTTGTTTTGGGGTCAAAATATGAACCCCAACGAGGTAGCAAATTTAATGAATCTCTAGCAAAATTATGAAAATCACTCAGTTCTGTTAAAAATTTGACAAAAACCGAGCAGACTGACGGCTTCGAATCTTAGGCGGTGAAATTTGAACAAAATTGTGAACCATGATCCTGCCCTACCAAACCCAACGAGCTCACGCTGCTGCCGAACACGCATGTCCTTTGCAGTACTGCACGTCTGCAACTGTAGTACTGCTCAATGACATGTGGGGCAGACGATCCCAACTGCCTGGTTCTATCTTTACAACATGATTTGAACCGATCTGTTTATGTTGTTTTCTTCTTCTTCTTTTTTGGAGAAACGCCTATATATGTGTATTCATACATACATACATATATGTATATATGTATATGTAAGCTCTAGGAAGCAATATTTCCATTCCGCCGTGAAAGCGTTGCCACAGCTGGTACTGCACAAAACTGAGGGTGGCTAAAGCACCGGGCGATCGGTGGGCGGCACCGCCGCGCGCACCGCATGCATGCGTTTGCTTCCTGCGCGCACGGCTTCACGGCAAAATTGTCAAGCCCTGCGTGAGCATGGAGAGCGTGAAGCCCTCACAAGCTAACCGGCCGCGTGATGGGGACTTCGCAAGTTGGAGCCGTACTCCGGAAATCGCGTCACGTACGTTGGCACCTTGGCGGTCGGAGAACCTGCTGCATGCTACACTGCTAGTGCATCCGGCGATTCTAATTAATAAAAGGACCATCTGTTTCATATAGTAGGAAGTTATAATACGTGAGCTTAATTAATTAGCATTAATCAATTGGAGGGAGGCTATCCAAAGTTAACTGATCCTCAAATGGCCCTATTCAACTCGTCCTATCGCATTCCTAGCTGGGGAAGAAACAGTGTGAAATATATGGACGGGCTCGTACGCTCATGCGCACGTTAGTTCATGTTGTTGGTAAGGGTGAAATTAGTATCTGTTTGTTGCTATCAATGATTTGTCATTATTTATCAATAAAAACTGTTATATTTATTTAAGATTAGGTTATTAAAATATTTTTTAAAAGATGTTACCAAAATCTTTATCGTACCTCAGCAAGTCTAAAAGAATATATCAGATTTTTATTTTTTTTAAGTTATTAACGCGTGAGACCTAATTTATTAAAAGTGAATCTATGTCTATAGCCAAATAACTATCTAAATTGATCGGATTTATCTAACCAAGCCATCTCTTAACCTTCAATCCAATGCATGTGTTAATGAATTTGGAGTTAAATTTATATTGTGTCCATTACATGAAACATAATGATTCAATCAATTATATTATTGCTTGAAATATCCAACTAACATGATGAAACTATGCTAGTCTTATATACGTGTTACTAAAGATTATGTTGTATACATTCCGTTATATATATATATATATATATATATATATATATCTGGATGGATGCTTAATTTTTTTAGTCTTGTAAGTTAACTTATTAGGAATTTCTAATTTTGTTTGTCTTTCTAGAATTAAAATTTCAGATATGCTCTGACCCTTCGTCTACCCATATGAGTTTTGCCCAGTCACCGACTTTCGATTTTGATTGTACAAATATCCACCCTGCCACTTGTGAAAGTGTATTTGTCTCCCTAAGTAGATTTTGGTTAATTGGTGATAAAATATTAAGGAACTAATCCATTTGATGAGTAATTAGCAAACATTAGATCATTTAAAGTTGCAAAGTGGATAAAGCTAACCTTGCAAACAAAAGAGTTAAAGTGAACGTAATTTGAGCAAAGTTTATAAAGTAAAAGGTCAAGTAGTCCTGAACTTACAAGGAGTCGAATTGTGCTATACGGTACTAAACAGTCTAGGTCAAGTGGAGGCTAGACAAATGAGAGACGTCAGATAATCTGGAACAAGATAGATTTGTCTAAGAGGCATTGGATAGTTTGGCATGGTATCGGATAGTCTAATAGTAGTAATAGATTATATGGGTTAGTATATTTTTGACAGACTTTTACAACAGCTATAAATAACTAGTTGAAGAAGTTAAGATTATAAATAGGCGATGCTATGGAGTTGTTTAGGGACTTTTAAAACACTTTCACCCTAAGAAGATAAGCAAGGGCCAAGATTTTTAAAGAGTAAATTAAAAATACTTTGATATAGGGTTTAGCCTTAAATATTTTTGTGTTGTTGTTTAGAAAGCTAAACTCCTTCTCAACTCTTTCTATCTAATCTAAAGCTTATGTATTGTTAACGGTTTGAGTTAAGGGTGTGTGGAAGAGAAGAATTATAATCTTAGAGTAACCAAAGGGTATGATTGAATGAGAATTGTTGGGAAGGTTCAACCTTACCTTCAAAAGGAAAAACGTAAAGTGAGTGAAAGCCAAGCTTTATTTTGGTAGGTGCTTGGTAGAGTAAGCTTCATTGAAATGAAGTTGTGTAGTGTCTAAACTAAGGACCGTAAGGATCATTTGGAGCACGGGCTTGCCCTTAGTGGTAGCTTAGAGACCAAGGTTTCACTGAAGGTTATTGTTTAAAGAGAAAAGTGGTTGAAAGATATCTGGCTCCGATAGGAGCTTTCTCAATGGAGAGTAGAAATGGTTGGTTTTAAACTTTGATAAATATTTTAGTATCTCCTCTACTTTCTTAATCTTGCATTTATCGCTTTCTATCTTGAATTTATATTGTTTTTGCTAACTTATTTTATATCTCTATCCTAACTTGTTCTTGTAAAAAATATGCTAGACTAGCCTTTTCTAGTTTACATTGTGTTCTTTATATAAGTCAATTTCATTATGTTGGTTGAATTGTTCTGTCAAAGCTGAACAAACCGAGTAACTTATCTTTCTTTCTGTTATTACACTGATCGGACTGTTTGACTCCTCTATAATTGGACTACCTACAATGGTACCACTATCCGGTTATTTTTAATTCCGCTGCAAGTTGTCAATATTTCAAGAAATACTTCACCTCATCTAGACTACTTCTAACGGCTTTCAAGTTAAACATAGGGATAGACATAGACCTATGTACATGGTTGGTCCACAGGTAATCTGTGGCCGTATAGTTGACCACGGATTACCTGCATGTTAATTCATGCCCATCCCTAATTGAACATAAGTTTATTTTTTCCTAATGGTTATATTGCCCTTTACTCATAAGACTTAAGTGATAAACATCCCTCTGTCCTTAAGTTTAAACCTCATCAAGGACATATTTTTTACTTAGATGGAAATTTTATAATTAAAATAAGGCTAATAAAATCAACAAAATTTGGCATGCAACCACATTTGAAATTTTTTTAAAATGGGGTCAACTAACAGAATGCACATGTTGGGGATGGAATTATGGAAACTACACTATTAGTAAGGAATAAAGCGAAACTAGATGATAAAAACTCATATGGACACATTATTAATTTTCTTAGAATTAATATATGTTTTAGTGAGCCACTTGCTAATATAATTCTTTCCATTAAAAAATGTAAGCATTTCTAAATTACACTTCAGTAGTCATTTTTAAAATTTTAAATTACTTAGATTTTTTTATAAGTATCTAATTGGCTTTAAAATCATTAGAATAATAAGAATTATAAAAATCAGCATATAAATGCTTATATTATAATATACAATTTAAATCTAAAAATATTTATATTTTAAAACTAAGATATTACTAGCTTTCCAAGAGAATTTATACGAGTTTTTTTCCGCATGGTAGACATGGGCCCTGGCTATCTAGCGACACACGGTACAATCGCGGGTCCCAAGAGAATATAGCCTGTGCTCGTTAAGACACAGCATCAATCTTGAGTCAAGACAATAAACTAACTAGATTACGAGACATACACAAGGTCAACAGGATCCTTTCGTACTTCGCAGAGTTATAGTCTACTTCCACGTGAAAACACGTGACGACCCTGTTTAGAGAATTGGCCTCATATCAAGAGTCGTGATCAAACCTTCATTTTTACTTGATCTCCCCTGAGCGCAAAAATCCAATTACATGAGGTAAACCACTAAACATGTGAAGGAAACACCAAAAAGAAGCTCCAAATGCTTTACCAATCTATTTACTCATAATATACAATTAATTAATATAGATCAATCAATAAAAAACGATCAATTAACTGACTACGTGGAAGCTAGCGAGGGCGCTGTCAACCACTGGAACGTCGTGAGGCCGGCACGAGATAGCCAAGCTGGTACAGTTGCCGGTTGGTTCAGGCAGCGAGACCAATTCATTCCCTCTCTCTGGTCACGTCAGCGGCGCCGCCCTTGAATCTCCAGAAATATGCAGAAATTGGCGTAGTTCCTGTGACGGATTATTCAGAGTCGTGTAAACAATCCCTTCTCTTCTCACCAACGAGTTGCTAAACTCATCCAATCCTCAAGCTCAAAGTCTCAAATTTAGCCGTTCCAAAATTGAAACCTCCTCTCCACGTCCGTTCTTAGGAAAAAAGAAACAAACGCATGCGAAACAGGGAAATTTTTGCGGTTTTTTCTCTCGAAAAGCAACGCGGAGGCCACCTCTCAAGTTGTTCACTAAGGGATTATCTGGTTAACAGCTGATTTTATTATGCTTTACTTTGTCTAAAATATATCATGCTATATAAAGTATGGTTAATAATTTATTTGTCATAAATGTAGCAAAATTTAGTACAGATTTAACTCTCCAACGTACATATATAAGAATTAGCCAAGTAAGACATAAAAAATATGACAAACAACGAACACTATACTAATAAAATAAATTACAGCATAGCTAAGTTTTAACGTAGCAAACTATGCGAACCAACCAACCAGCCTCTACCTATTCTCGCTCCGTCTCCCACGCCACGCACGCGCACAGAGGCTGAGGCGAACTAACCCACCAATCCGCCACCAACCCAGAGTACCGAGACCCAACCGCGGCGAGTGTGCGTGCTTGCCTCGGGCCGGCGCGCCGGCGTCCTCCTCCTATGCTCGCCGCCGCCCGGCGCCGCCGGCGATGCCCAGCCCGTTGAAGGAGCGCCCCACCGGCCGGCTCGGCCGTCTCCTCGCCGCACTCCGCCCCTCACGGGCAGGGCCCCTCCCCGTCCAGACCGGCTTCCCCACCTCCCTCGCTGACCTCGTCGTCAAGAACCATGGCCGCCTCAAGAAACCCTCCTCGTCGGCGGCCACCGTGGCCTCCAGGCGCAAGAAGCGCGGCGAGGTGGAGCCTTCCCCCTCGCCGTCGCCGTCGCCTTCCCCTTCGCCCTCTCCCTCCCCGCAGCCTTCCTCTCCACCACCACCACCTCCGCAGCCTGCGGCCGCCGTTGTCTCGGTCTCGTCGTCAACCCAAACGAGACCGGGCATTCCGCCGGTGGAGCCCGTCCTCCACCGCCACCCCAAAGGCCGTGTCTTTGGCCTTGGATTGGGGTTCGTCTCGCTCGTCGGCGTGGTGTCGCTCGCTCTCCTGTTGATCTGGAGCAAGAAGGTGGTTGCGGTCGTCACCGTCGCCTCCTTCTCGCTCTTCTTGCTCGAGTCCGTCAGGTCCTCCGCGTTTTCCCGGCGGCGGCCGCGGCCGTCTGTGAGCAAGAAGCTGGATTTGGACGGACGCCGCTACGTCTCGCCGATCCGGGAGGTGGAGCCGGTGTCAGAGTCGCCGAGGCCAAGCTTCTCCGATTCCAGCAGAAGCGAGTTCTCCATCCTTACCATTGAGGAAAGAAGCGAGGTTGGTGATGATTCAATTGTCGCCATTGAAGAGAAAATCGAGGTAGGCGACGATGCAAGCAACCCGAAGGCGAAGACCAAGAAACGGTCTTGGAGGAAGCTGATTCCCCGCAAGTTACAAAAAGGCAGGAAGAGCAAGGAGGCGGATTCGCCGGGTTCTTTCCGCGGCGAAGGCAACCGAGCGGATCCCACGGTTAACGGCAATGCCAAGGCGACGGATTCCTCAAAGCCTCGCCATGGAATGCGCACCCAAGCGGATGCCGTTTCCAAATCGGTGGATTCTTCGGGCTCTTTTCGCGGGAACGGCGACGAAATGGACGCCGAGGCGGACAGCAATGCCAGGCGGATAGAGATCGACGCGCCGGCTGATGACCTCGCCGGAGGAGAGGGCGACGTGGGAGGTATTCAGTTCCCCGTCGTAGTCGTCGTCGCCGTCGCTCTTGTAGGCCTGGTCGCCGGCAAGCTCGCGGCCGTCGCGTTCACCGTGCTCTGCGCCGTGTTCTTTAGCTTGGTTCAGAGATCGCCGGGCTATGAAGGCAACGGTGGTCGGAGGAGCTTTCCATGGTGGTTTAGGAACCCCAAAAATCTTGTTGTAAATTAGGGTCAGAAAAGAGGGGAGAGTGAGTGACAAAAAAAATGCAAATACATATATTTGTTCGTTTCGTGCCTTCATTCCTTCCTGAATTGGAACACGAAGTGCAATGTTAACAGCATTCGAATTTCGCCTCTCTCATTCTGCAGTTCATGCTAGTAACTTCGATTACATCTTTCTTGCACCGTGTTCTTGGTGATCTATATTTTCTTGGTGATGAGATGCAAGAATATTCTCGCCGCTGCTATTCGACGAAACACCTCCCTCCCCGTCAGTTACCCAAGTGGCAATTCTACTACTAACCATCCCGTTTCCCGACCATTGGCATTGCTGTTGCGATGAGATTGACAATGGGGATAATACACCATTTCCCGAGACGAACAGAAGCTGCTGCACCGCACAGCACCTTATACTATGGCCGGCCGCCGGCCTATGGGGTTTTCATTCGGGCGTAGCGACAGGCTAGTGAGACAAGCGCAAGCTGCAGCTAGCGCTCGTCTTCCGGTCCCCCTGATCCAAAGCCAAGAACTCCATGGGATTCTTCTTCCTCCGATGGGTAGACCACAAGGCTGCAGCCTGCAACTGCGGGCAGGGAGGAAAGGCCTGGGACATTCCAAAGCCGGCAGTCAGAGCAGCCGCCCCGGTTCGCGAGCCGTGATGAGGTGCGCGCGGTTGCACTAAAAATCTCTCGCTACGAATTGAAACTACCTAGGAGTACCTTGCCTCGCTGCTGCAATGCTGTCTGAGCCGCCGAGGGCCACGTGCCCCGCCGGCCGCCGCCTGATGGCCGCCTGCGCAAGGCAGCAAGTCCAGCCGCCCGGCCGGACTGGAAGTACCGTGTGTCGTCACTCTCGTGATGCCACGTTCGTCCTGCGGCCAAATCTTGTGCTGGCATTCGAGTCTGCAAGTCGCAAATGGACTTACTTTCCCAGTGGTGAACCCATTTTCCAGCCGTACTACTGACTTCCTCTAACCACTGGAGTGGATTGGGGATATGCGTGTCGATCAAGCGGTTGCAGCTAATCACACAGCGTCTTCACTTCCAGGCGATCTGAAATTCTGAATCTGTTTATGCTGTGGATTGTTGTGGACTACTACAGGCTCGGATCAGAGAGACGTAGACATTTGGAAGATCGACGAGGAAACCCAGCTATAATTTTCTGTGTGAGCACCGCTGAGTATTATTCGTTCTAAAGAAAACCAGCTGCTAGCTGCCATTTGACTGATCCTGGAGGGAACCTAGTTTAGCCATGCTCTTTCTATGAAATGATTTTTCTCAGGATAGAGGCGAATGACGATATGGCTGCCTTCGAGTACGTGGGAGGATGGAGCATTTTTCATCGGTTTCTATGCGTATATTTTTCAAACGGTTTATTTATTAAAAAATTCTATATAAAAGTTTTCTATCTCATCTTTTTAATAGATTTTTAATTTTATAATAGTTAATTTTATCATTTATACTATTAAATAGCAATCATAAAAATTATATAATTTTTCAGCTTTAAAACAACAGTTTATTATAACTTGTCCCACGTCTTCTTGTCGGTGTTTATTGGGTTGGGTTACAGGTTTATTCTCCATATAGTTAAAGCTAGTGATTGGGTACTTTTGGTTAAGAATATGCTGGTTAAAGCTGGGTTCGAGCTGGTAACATAGAGAAAGAAAGGAAATGTATTGTTTTCTGCTCTTACGCTTTCTGAACTGCTAAATAATATATTTTTAAAAAAATTATAGAAAAGTTGTTTTTAAAAAGCATATTAATTTATTTTTTTAATTTTAAAATAATTAATTATTAATTAATTATGTGTTAATAATTCACCACATTATGCATGTTTATTCTATCCCAAGAGTTGGCGATATTTGCAATTTGGTTGGTGTTACTCGAAATTTTCTATCATTTGCTCAGCTTCTTCTACTAGTCAAAATCTACCCTTTATATTTTTCCACCAGGAATCAGACAATTGAGGCTCTACATTGTACAGTACATACGAGGAAATTTCTGGTGGCCGGACAATTACTGATAATACTTTAAACGGTACATTAACAATAAAGAATAATATGTGATTAAAACTTTTATATGTGTTTAGTGACTTAAAAGCCAAGTAAAAAATTATGATAAAAAACACTCAAAACCAATACAAAATTAAGTTTAAAAATTTAAATTTTGACAGTGGCGTAAACGCTGTAGGACAAATGATGGGCATATGTAGGAAATTAAACTGTTTCCTTCTAAACGGGTATGGGCGATTCGTTGGTGTCATGACCATAACGTGGCATGCATATACTATTACTGGTGCATATACAAATTTATTCTGGCCTTCTAGAAATGAAGTTATGTGTTTTTTTTAACAAACAGTGAGAAAGGTATATTCACTACGGTATAAATTTCTGTTCTCTTAGTTGTGCAGCTTGTAGTAATTTCGTGGGATTCACGGATTTAGCGCCTACAAAAAGAGGATCAAGCAATCCAAGTAGTATGATCCTGTGATTCTCGTTTTGGTTTTGTTCGGTGTTCTTTCTTTGGCAGCTAGGAGTAGCAAGAAAGGTACAACAACGAAGACATGTTAGCAAGCCGGCCAGGGAACTTTTCTCCACATGCGTCAGGAACTTTGATCTTGTCAAGTTAAAAGCAGTAAGGGTAGCATATGACCAAGAGTATTTTGTACTCTTTTGGTGGCATTATTTTCAGCTCAAGTATGTAGTCTCATCAATCCTTGCAGTTATCAGCTCAGATGGAGTTGAATTATTCTTATCAAGTCATCCTACGATCTGATTGGTGTGGGTGTACCCCTAGAGTAGGGCTAGTCATGGAACTTTCTAATCAGGTCTATAAAGTTACTGTTACCACCCAGCGGTATAGATGGCAATTTTGTTCACGGATCCGTGTATCCGTGGATACCTGACCGATGGACACAGATGTGGGTGTAATTTTTAGCCCATGGACACACTCATCCGAAACCCGAGGACGTAGTGGGCAGTAATCAGGTTTTACTCTTTACCCGTGGGTAATCTATATCTGACCTAGTATATATGTGTTGATTTTAACCCATCTCTCAATTCTCATACCACTTCCTCCTGGCTCATTTGTCCGGACGTATATATACTCAACAAGATGAAACCCTAACCTAATTCCCCATTCAACCACTCCCAGTCTCCCACTAGCAGTGGTGGCGCAAGTAGACAGTGGCTACGAGTTTTGGACAGCTACACCCAAACGACATGAGAACTTTGAAAAAAATAGCATCTAATATAAACATTACATGTGAGAGAAAAATTGCTATTGATTGTAAGACTAGGTGGTATGCATAACAGAGAAAGATTTCAGAAGCTTTGTAATAGATTAAAGATGTTCTATGATATAACAGTGCTACTGTCCAGGACTAATTATGCCACAGCTAATATTTTCTTACCAAAAATCTGTGGCGTTTATTTGGCCATTAGAAAATGGCAAGCTAGTGAAGATCCTATGGTAGAAAAAAGTCACATGTGATGAAACAAAAGTTTAAGAAATATTGGTTAGATGTTCATGGTCGCATGCCAGTAGCAACAGTTTTGGATCCTAGATATAAGCGTCAATTCTTGTATCCTGTTTATAAATTTATTTATGGAGAAAAAACATGTAGTCAGAGATCTCATGCGCAAGTTAGTATTGGAATACCAAGATTCTATAGAGGTTGTTGCCACAACAGATACACCTAGCACTAGCACTGTTTGAAATGTAGGGCATGATGAAGTCTTTCGACATATTTGAGCAACACATGTCTTCGCAGATAGTTGTTTCATCCTCTTATGTACACACAGAGTTGAATTTGTACTTGGAAGAGTCTAATCTACCTATGAGACAAAAGCTGGAAAAAGTAAATTAGTGCAAGTATGGTGGAATCCAACTTTGCAAAACATTGCAAGGGATATCATGGCAATTACAGGACAATCATAGCATTTGAGTCGGCCTTTATTAACGCTAAAATTTAACACGGACTATCACATTGGCATTACAGCTTTAGCGTGTTTTATGAAAGCCTATGATCCTCGACAAATGCCGATGATGATGGATTGGCTAGAGCTAATGGTTGATAGATTAGCTAGAATGTGTGAGTTTGAATCTGGATGAATTGATTAGCCCACGAATGATTGAGTCTAGGCCGGTTTGTAGAAAGTAAAGAAAGTAGTTATCTTAGAAATATTTAAGATAAGATTATATTATAATTAGAAAGATGATGCAGGCCATCGCTAGATTTTTTAACCAACAATCTTTCATACTAGTGAAAGATAATTAATCCACATCACAGTAGACTTACACCAAACACTACAGAAACACTAATGTGCACACAAGCTTAGTGTAGAGTTGATCTGTTAGATAAATAATTCATAATTTATAATTTACTTGTTTTTCCCTTCATAGCACTAACTTTTGAATGTTTTGTTCTTATAGGACCTAAACATTCACCCTCAATGCTTTGATTACTATTCTTAAAGATGAAGATGAATCGGTATGAAAATTCCTTCATTCTTGCAAATCTTGCAAATCTATTATTATATACTCTCATTCTTGCATGTTAAAGCTGAAGCTCGTGAATCATTTTAAATCATGCATGTTACAAATTTTTCCTATCCTTTTAGGATGATTGTGAATCAACTATGACTGAAACTTGAAGTATACGCTACATGTGGTGCTTGAAGACTGCTACATGATGCTCCCTTCGTCTCAAAATATAGACTTATGCCATATTTTGAACCATGAATTTGTCATGAAAACCATGAGGTTTTAAAAACTGAGTTAACCATGTATATGGTAAATCATGTTTCTAATACACAAGCGACCACAAATATACCAAGTCACGCACATGCCATAGAACCTTTACTCTTTGCTGATAGTGAGGGATGATCTCCTTTACATGCGAGTTGCCGCTAAGAGTCTAAGATGGTAATGGCACTAACACAAAAGACACTATCTTGCTGCAAATCTCCTACCCCTCCTCCCTCTTCCCTACTCTCCAATGTCCATCCGCTTCTTCCTCTCTGACAACACATGGCAAACTCAATGCCCATAAATGCAATGCTAACATGCCCCATGGTGGCCTTCGCTCTAGTGAACCCATCAAGACAATCAGGTGAGTCGTTTGTTCCCTCCTTCCGTCACTACTGCCCCCTCCCCAACCTTCCACATCTAGTGGGTCCACTAGACTATTACCATCACATGGCACTACCCCTCTTTCTCACCATTGTCCTTTACACTATTCAACATAACTAGCCAATGTCCTTTCCCACTGTCAACCCTACCCAGTACCCACCACTATTTCCAATCCCATGCTCAGTCCGACCGACCTCCACCTACTAGTAGCGGCTTCTTTCTCGACCATCCCTTAAATCCACCCTCACCTTTGTCCAGCAAACAACAACAATAGGTAACTATGCCATGTCGTTGCTCGAGCAAATTCTAAGGTTTCTCAAACTACCGAGTACCACTTGGTTATTCCATGAACCGTAGTTACCATCAAGGTACAGTAACGATAATACCGTGGTAACTGCACTAAATTCAAATGAATTATAAAATAATTGAAATTTTTGATAAATTTTGTATGGTTTTCCATAGTTGGCTATGGTTACCGCCGGGGTACGATAACCTCGTTCCATACCCAGAGCTAGGTTTATTTGAAATTATTTGTCCTGCATGAGCATTGGCCCATTAAGATCCTCTCATGGTCATGGTACACAACTAAGGGATCAGCTGCACAACGAGAAGTAGAATATTGACATGCTAGCTAGCTTGGCAAAGCTTCCTTCACCATAATCCTTCTAGTTGTTAGTCGATTCCTTCTATCCTAGTCTCTCAAACCTCTGGAATACTGGATGGCTAGAGGCTAGAGCTCAACTGATAATACAGCTGCATCCAATGGCAAAAAAATCCGAAGACTATTAGACCACTCTTAGGCCTAAGCTTAGGATGGGCCAGACTAGAGTTTTTTATTTATATATTTTTATTAAAATATTTTTAAAAAATATTTTTGTTTATAAAATACAGATCTATACTCCCAATGTCCACTGAGAGTTTTTTTAAACATCCCAGCAGAGGGTGAGAAATCCGATATGGCAAATACCCGTTGACACACGTTAACGGCAGGGCAGCGAGAGGCTAGGAAATTTATAGTCAACCCCTTTGCTACTCCAAGTGAGGGTATATTTTCCTATGGCAGAGGGCCACCTGCAAAATAGGCGTGCGAGGAAGGGGCCTACTGTTTTTGTAGCTAGCCATGTTACAACTCTCTGGTTGAACGTTTTTTTTCCTCCTAGTAGGTCATCTGTAAAATTACCAAGCCTGCCCATAGGAGGGGAGGGAGGCCAGACAATTTTGCAAGCGGCCCCCTAGACTCCCTTTGTTAGGGCGTTTTTTGGATGGAAAAGCGGTGAAGCCCTGTTGGCTTTTGGATTTGTACACAGCTAAAAGATTTATACATTTTGAAATATTTACTCTTAGTGATGAAATAAAATAATGTGTCATATTGTTCTAGATCCATAAATAGTTTTGTTCCTAGATCTGTGATTTTATAGTTTCATTTCTAAATATGTAGATAGTTTCGTTTGAAATGTTTGAAGACATATCAGTATTGAAATATCGAATGCATAGTACTATATATGACGACTAATTTCCTACTTAGATAAACACTATTTTTCTGTGAACATATATTTTAAATAAAGTGGTATTTTGGTTATATCCCAGTTGAGTAAATATTAGGTATAATTCATATGGTGTAGATCTATTAGAGCTTGCTCAACCACTAAGGGTATCGAAAAGCTAGTTAAGAGAAGTTTTTTAGCACTGTACAAGTGGTTAATGTGAGGCTTTCAAATTAACACCTAGATCAACACAATAGCCGTGTATGTCATTGTGAGTTGGACAACTAAAGGTTTTTTTAGCAATTGATGCCTGTGGATTCCACTACCATTTGGAGATGGTACGTGGAGAATGCATTGGAATGAGATTGACCACCCAGCATTCTCATATCGGTGTATGAGAAAGATTGCACTGTTTAAATGGTCGTACAAGATAAAGAGGGTCCCAGTTTGATGGGATGTGATGTTGAAATGATAGAGGGAAATGAGTCAAAGCACGAAGAAGGAGGAGGAGGAGGAAGAGGAGGACGAGAAGACAGTGAGTCAATAGGATTGGTAGATGAGAGAGAGAAACGACACCATCGTTGAGGTAATGAAGAGGAAAAATTCTGATAATGATCAATCATCATACGAGGAGAGGTAGTGTAAATCCGTCACAATGGTCCAATGAAGACTTATTTGAACTTGTTCTCTCTGAAAGGCATCACATGCTATAGGAGTATAAGGAGAATAAGCTCATTTAAGGGGCTAAATATGCATACAAAAAGAAATTAACGGAGGTAGTCAAGCACTGGATAGTATCAATTCGGCGGGAGTTCTGAGTCATGAAGTCAAGCAATTAGATGTACAAAGTGAAGTGTGTGAACTCAACTAATGAGTGTCCATGGAGGATACATGCATTCAAGGGTAAATGGAAGGATTATTTAAAGCTGTCAATTGTCACCAAATATAATTGTCACTTACAAGGGGTCGAGAAATATCACAGAAATATAACATATGTATTTGTTACAACATAGATGCACTCTGATATTGTGCACAAACTATGGTATGAACTAAGCTCAATTATGAGGCACATTGAAGATAAATTCAAGTATACAATCTGCTATGCGAAGGTATGGAGGGCAAAACTAAAGATTGTGAAAATGAGATTTGGCACATTCAAAGCATCATACGATAATTTACCTGGTCTTCTAGCTTGCATTCTTTAAAGGAATTCAAGGAGCTACTATAATCTCGAATCACTCCCATCACTTGACCATACATAGCAAAGTGTGCTTCAATGGCCTTTCTTCACATTAAGTATGTGTATTAACGCATTTATACATTGTAGTCACATACTCTGCATCGATAGGACATTTCTAACTAGAAAATATAGAGGATAGATATTGACAGCAATTAGAGTTGATAGAAATAATTAGGTGTTACTCGTTGCTTTCACTTTTACCAAGAGTGAGAAAAACCAAAAGCTGGTATTGGTTTCTGAAACGAGTAAAGTACGTAGTTATGTGTATGTGACTAGTTATATGCCTTATACATGACCGTCACACAGGCCTTCTGTGGGCTATTGAATATTTGAGGTATAGTAACACAGAGAAGGGGTATGTATAAGAGTGGCCAGATATTCGTAGCAGATGGTGCATGCGTTATATGGATACTAATTTTTACAAGCAATTTAAAAAACATCTTATGGATCTTTTCAAGATATTATGTGCCTAGAATCAATAGAAAAAATTCAATGAGCTTTGGAGGAGGTTGAAGCTAACAACAAAACAAATAGCTGAACAGTGAAGAAGGCCAACGCATGTAAGTGACAAGGCTTCCAAAGCTCTAGGACTACTCACCAGTGATAATCATCCTAGGTTAGAAAATTTTCGCGCTAGATTGAGAATGAGCCAAAGGAGAAATTGGCCTTATTGTATAATAATGGTGACACTAGATTTGGCATAATGACTACCAATTTAGTTGAGTTTTATAACTTGGTGATGCATGATGTAAGAGGCTACCACTTATTTTCATTGTTGAGTTTATCATGTATGGCATATGCAAGTATTTTAGAGATCAGTACAAATCAGTTGAGACCTCTATGTCAGAAAATGGTATTTTCTTTGGCACAGTGATGACAGAATACTTGGATAAAAAAATGTAAAAAAGCCCAACAATATCGAGTAATACATCAAGGCACATAACCGTACAAATTCAAAATATTGTGTGCTGACAAGACCAAGTGTGGAATCTACCGTACGAGAGTTGTGTGGAAGTGTGTCCTTTAGGATAACAGAACCTACTCATGCTCATTCCAAAAGCCAAGGCTATACCATAAGGCATGTTCTCATGTTATTACCATGAGATCAGAGCGTGGAATACTGGATCGTTATTTTGTGTCACCTTATTTTAGAAAGGAAACTATATTGCATACCTGTAGTGGCAAGGTATATGACTTTGGTATTGCAGGGTCTTTCATAGCTCAACAACCTCATTTTTTTTACATTCGGGACCCAATAAAAATGAGAGACAAGGCAGGTTGCTACAAGACTAGATGGATTCGTAACGATATGGATGAGTCTAAAGCAGGTGAAAGCTTAAAACATTGTAGCAAGTACGACAATGAGGGATATACTTAGAAGAAGTGCCCAAAAAATTCAGAGATTCCCAGTGAAGTGGAAGCTTCTCTATCAGGAGCAGGGTTCAGTGAAAGACCCCTCACGGGGGAAGTCACACTTCAACACCAACTCAGCGTAGGTGTTCTCGTGCACCTTGTGATTCAGTCATTTAGTGCAAATCTATATATTATTTTAAGAATGGATATGTAACTTAACTTATTGTAATTTAAAGAGTTATGAATCTTTTCTTCTATGTTGTATGAAATATATGTATCCTAATATTGTTTACCTTTGGCCTTATTGTAATGGTAACTATTGTTCATTTTGTCCAATAAAAATTTGTTATTAGTTATATAAATTATAAATTATGTTTTTATTTGTGATAATCATGCTAACTTTTCTCAATGTAGACATAGCATACCAGACACCGAAGTTGCTAGACTATTGCCTCGATCGAACATACTGCTCATACCTCCGAGCGATCGAGAACGCCATGTTGACCACCCTTCGTCCACGCCTTTCATGACACCTACTGCCTATTGACCCTTGCTTTCGTGCTAGGTAAGAGATGCCATTATTATTTGTTGTAACTTTAAAAATAAATCCTAGCCGATAATATATATGTTGCCTTTCTTACAGATTGCATGAGGCTAGCCTCCTTACGTTGTGCCATCTAGTTGAGGCCTCAGCACATGAGAAGAATCCGGTGAAGTGGTGGTTCATAGACTGGTCTCTTTTCATAGCACTTTTGGACTGCTAAAGGCCAAAGGCACACACTTTTCACCTGTCATGTGGGGAGATGGCCCTTATGCTTCAAGACATATCATACCTTCTAGGACTTTCCTTCATGGGAAACACAGTAGGTCCTGTTGATGGACTTCATGGATGGTGCGATACATCTAGGAGCATTTCGCTCACGTTCAACACTTGACTGGGCTTGCAGTTTCGGGCGCACTCCCTCACTACACCACAGGTAGCCCTACCTAGACATGGCTACTTAAGTTTATTGTAAATTAAGCAATTCTTATATTGTTATATACATACTTAGGTCTAATTAATTACTTATGGAAATGACATTTTCTCTATACAGCCTGATCAGCTCCATCCTAAAGCTGACGACTACTCAGTGCAATGGAGCTTTGAGGCATACCAACTGTGGCACTTTAGCTGGGTGATGTTCACCAGTACAGCCAGCCATGCTATGGACAAGGGGCTTATCTACTATGCTCGGGCAATCGCCGATGCTAAGGACAAGATCATACCTCAGTGAAGTTAGGGATCCAATGTCCTCGTAACGATGTACCAACCTAGGTTCGTTGATTACCAATTGTCTACTACTTCTGCAAGTCTGAGTAGCTGAGCGGTTCATGATCGGCCAACAGTGGTGGACCACGCTGCCTATAACAGCGACATGTACACACAAAGTCCCCTTAAGGACTTCCCCATGATGGGGACATTATGGTGTCATCATCAAGTATATAATGTGTTTGTTCAGTGTTCATACCTTAAAAAATGACCACTTGTAGGTCACGAGATCCTACTCGGACGTTGTGTTGCAGATCGTTTGACTACAACCGAACGACATCATCTAGAAGTCTTATAGCCCTGCCACCCTGTAGGCTCGTGCACCACTTGGACATTCAACTCTATAAACATATGACCAAGCTTACTAGTTGATAACCTAGCCAATGGTGTTCTGACATCTTTGTTGAGCCACACTATCTGCAGCACGTGTGGCAACAATTCGATCTGCATCAGATATACCCTCTACTAGTTGTGCTAACTATGCCGACCGACATTCACTAGTAAGTATTGATACAAAATCGAGCATATGATTATATGCTTTATACATATTGTAACACTGTTGTCGTAACTAGGTATAATCGACAAGGACAAGTAAATAGCACTTTGTGGGTTCCACGTCTTTAGAAGTACATCGACAATTGGTTAGTGGTGACCGAGGAAGTCATTGAGGAGCAGTGCCCGCACATAGAGGCATCGAATGTAGCATACCTGAGTTGGTACCAACCTCATACGCGCACTCACGTGACATTCACTCCTAACGCTCTATAGCCACATATAACCGATGTACAAGACGCATACCCTAGACTAGAGAAGGGAATCTTTGACTTAGCTAATTCAACCTTGGTGTGATTGTCTGTTTTGCATATGTGGTGATCAATGTTAGCTTATGACATCTCAGGACCCCAACACTTATGGAAGTAGATTCTTCCAATGCTCGAACTATTCTCGTGAGGTATAGATTGCATGCACTTGTTTTTTTTAAGTGTTCCATATCACAATATTTTCTTTGAACTAATACTTTCTTTGTTGGATCCACGGAGGGATATGTTGCTTCATTTAGTGGGTTGTTACAGAAAATCCAGCATTTGATCCTAACTGTTGGTTCTCCGAGGGCTATTCGTTTTTCCCCTCAAAATCAAATGAACAGTACATGAGGAGAAAAAAGGAGTACAAACGACATCGATGAGCTGAACGGTCATACTAGAGACTTCAATCTCTTATACTATCTCCATGGCGACAACTTCCTAAGTGTGCTTATGGTGATCGTTGCCAAGTGGTGAGGTTAATAAGTGTCCATACTTTTGGTAGAAGATACTTCATTTATCCAAACATTCTTGATGACAATTTTATTGTAAGTTCACTTTAGATCTCTCTAATTTTCTTCAATTTATTATCATAGGGACTACAATAGTTATATATGCACCTTTTCCTATAGGGACCATCAAGAAGGTGCAAACTCATACAATGGATAGATATGAAAAAGTCATTGTATAACTCTGTAGAGATCATACAACCTAAAATAATTGAACAATGAATACAGGCTAAAATGTAGTACGAGTGAATAGTCGGCTCCTCTATCAATAAGTGACTACAAGTGAACAATAAATAATAATATCCACAAGTTTCAAATAGGTATATGTATCGTGATACCGTTACATTATTTATATTGCGTCTATGTTTTTTCGTAACATGTAAAACTATCAATTTTTGTTATTATCATATAAATAATATTTACATGTGAATTTATTAATCGTCTGGCTCTATATTTAATGGTGTATTGATTTTCTATTATTAATGTTGAGTTTTTTACATAATTCAAACATCTCAACTATCTTTTCTATGTATTTCTAAATTTTCATTAATATTATATCTATAAATGAAAATGGGTTTATTTAAAATCTTTTTTTCATTTCGACATTTGTACGATGGGGGAACAAAACTGCCCTAATAAAGGGCAACAAATGGGCCGCCTGCAAAATTATTTGGTCCCATCTACTAGTGGCCTCGTAATTTTGCAGGTGACCCTAGGAGAAAAAACATCCAACCAGAGAGCTGTAAGCAAGCTGTCTGTAAAAATGGCATACCCCTCTTCCCTCGTGCATCTATTTTGCATGCGACCCCCTAACATCCTCAGCTAGAATGGTAAGGGGGCTGCATATAAATTTTTTAGCCTATTGTTGTCATGCCATTAACTTGTGCCAACGAACATTTGCCATTTAGTATTTCTTATCCTCCAATAGAACATTAAAAAAAGTCATTCATTAGACGTTGATATAGATCTTTATATTTTTAAAAATACATACATATTTTAAATATTTTAATAAAAAAATATGTAAATAAAAAAATTCAGTCAGACCACGTATTTTTAAATTCTCATCTCTTAATAGTAAAACATATACGAAATCTCTCTCAACCATCAAAACTACCTCATTTTACTTCTCTAAGATAGTTTTGGCTATCATAGTGATTACGTCATGTATTAACCTAATTTTTATCATACGTGGTAATTGGATGGTGCTTACACCACATTACAGTTTTAAAAAAAATAAATTTTTTGGCTAATGCCACAATTGCATAAAAAAGTTAAAAAAAATGAGGGCCACATGGGGAAGGGAGGTAATTCTTTCCACGATTTCCCTCCGCTTCTCGTTCTTATCCACTACCGAGCAGAGCAAGCCAGGAGTCGCGCTCGCAATGGTGGAGGCCGCCGCGTCCACCCTCGCCTTGCCTCCACTACCGGCCGCCTCTATCTTATCTTCTCTCTCACTTCTTATTAACGCTAAAATCTAGACGATTCTATGGTGCTAAAGCCAATCGGCTGAGAGATCCGATGGTGCTAAACCCGATCGGCTGAGAGGTCCGATGGAGAGTTTAATGCAGTCATCGGCCGATGGAGATACTGAGACAAAGCCGATGAAAACTGTAGAAAAGCCGATCAAATTAGTAGAAGATTGGATCGGCTTGAAGACAGGGGATTGTCCAATCAAGATCAGGTCCGAGAAACCCGAGAAAAGGAAGGAAAAGGATCGACTTGAGTAAAAGAAGGTCCGATAGCTACAGTGGAGAAGTCGATCAGGTTATAGCAAAGGAAGACTCGGTTACAAATTGGAAGATTATTCAGATGAAACCAGGTTTGCAGAAGAGCCATGGACTCCATGACAGGATGTTTATTTTTGTAAATTGTAACTTTACTTAATTAGAAAGGTTTAGCTGGTTAGTTAACTTTTTTAGGAATATTTTCCTTTGTTCTTACTAGGAAATAATGTCCGATGGTCATAGACGCGTCGGACTATGTCGATATAAATATAGACCCCTTAGAAACATATAAGATATATCTCGATCAATATACAATCTCGGCGCATCGCCACCCTAGTTCATCTAGGTTTTACCGACGGGTTCTAGCTCTCGACGCAGGGCTGCATCGGTTAAGTTCGATCTCCGGCGAATGGGTAAGTCCCGCCACCATCTCGGTATGTCCTGCTCTGTCTGAGACTGCATCGGTTAGGTCCGATCTCTCAGGTCGATCAAACGTATCGCATCACGTCCGTGCTGGACCTATCGGCCCAATAAGCTCCCTCTGTCGTCATCAGTTTTGTGCTGCATCGGTTAGGTCCGACCTACGGGGCTGCCGACGGTAGATCGAGCTTCAGGCCTATAGTCTTCTGCACGGCGTATCATCGGAGTGCTAGCCGATGAGTTATCCATGCTCTGAGTTTCATGCCCAGCACATCGGCTCCTCGGCCGATACGCATCAGCCTTTAGAGGCGTCCCTTGACGCGTAATGCCTAACGTATCGGTCCCCCAGCCAATATGCACCCACCTTCAGAGAGGCGTCCCCTCATCAGCTCAGCTAGCCGATGGGTTCGTTCATATCCTTGCTACGGCATAGCCGATCCGGCGTCCTCCGTATCATCGCCGCTGGCCCCGGCCTCGTACTGTCTCGATTAGGTCCGATCTTCGAGGTTCGGTGTTGATGGCGCTCTCACAGCGGGCGACGGGTCTCGTGCTATCATATCTGGAGCGACATCAGCTTTGCAGCCCGTGCCTTCTTATACTATTCCTTACCCAGGCCGCATACGCATTCATCAGTTTTTCCAACCGATGAATCACTGTTCGGCTGTCCGGAGGGATCCCATGCGTCTCGCTATCCTCTGAGCACTCCCTGGTTCCTCCATTAGCTCTGTGGTCGATCCCTCGTCGACACCTATCCACATCGGCTCCTCAACCGATCGAAGAGTATCCCGATCCTATCGGCAACCAGCCGATAGCGAGCGCATGTGTCGGACCCGCTCGTCTCACTTTCTTGTCAATTGCAAGGTCAAATTGACTGACATGCTTGCGAACCTCGATACTTAAAAACCTATACTGGAGCTAAGCAAACCTCCCAGTCTTCACGTGACTGAGCCACAGTCTCTCCCCGGTCACGAGATTTTTGGCGGTGAGCACCTCTCTATCTCTCATCTCTCCGGGCTGTCCCCTCTCTCCTCGACACAAGCGGCAGCCACCTCGCCACGCCGTGAGGTCCAGCGAAAGGAATCAAAGCAGATCGAGCCACAGGAAGGGGAGCTCGAGAGGCGAGCGCCAGTCTCCGGCGGAGACGGCCTAACCAGGGTCCTAGCGAACGTCGAGGGCAAACCAGTGCGCCTGGTGAGCTCGACGAGAGCCGCGCCACCTCGAGGTCCGGCGGCCCGCGCGAACCGTCGTCCTCTCGCCTCGGTCAGCTCCACTTCGCCCTTCTCCTGATATGGCCTGCCGCCGGGAATCCTGCTCTGCCGACGGTGTGTGGACAGCGTAGGGGGATTTGAGTGACAGCCATCAAGGGCATCCCGCGTCTGCGGCGGCGAGCTCGGCGAGCGGTAGACGACCGGGGCGCTCGGGTCGGCGGCGAGCTCGACGGGCGGTAGACGGTCGGGGGGCTGGGGGCGGTGCGGCTGGCTGGCGGGCCCGTCCGCTGCGGGACTTGTCCGACTGGCGCCCCCTCAGTGGCCTGTGCGCCCTCGCCCCTCTGCCTCTCTCGGAGGGAAAGAAAGAAGGGATAGAGGAGGGAGATGACCGGAGTATTTTAATTCTCTCAAGAGATTTGTATATGGGTTTTTTTATTTTCTTATTATTTTTACTTACTGTAATACTATATAAGCTATCTAGCCACATAGGATAGGTCAACAAGTCATATAAATGTTTAGCCAAAACCATCTTACAAACCATTGAGTCAGGCAAAATAAGTTGATATTCATAGTTAAGAGAGGATGATAAGCAAACTCACCGTATATATAATACGAGGCAAAATGGACTTTTACCAAAAAAAAACGAGAGATTTGGGCCGAGTTCGCGCTGGATGCAGTCCTATTGGGGCCGCTCATTAACGGCTGCCCAGGCCTGTTTTATTGCTGGACGGTGCGGTGCGCGCGGCCTGTTTTATTGGAACAAAACAGCGCCGCGCACGGTGCCGTCGCAGATCATCGGCGAGCCGGCGAGGCGAGGGCGCGAGCTGAAACGATCGCTCCACGCCGCACGGGCGCGTCCAAGCGCCGAAGTGCTCTCTCGAGCTAGCTAGCTCCAGACTCCGAGCCGGTGACTCTGCGAGGAGGGAATTTTTTGCCGACCTTGGTGGCTAGGAGGACCAAGGGGCCAACCAAGAATTTGGAATTCCAAGAGAGATCGAGCCGTAGGGTTGCGTGGGCTCGCGTGCTCATTTACCTTGAATGATATCTCATTTATGATTATTTCTATCATCCATTCAAGATTGGCTGCAGGCCTTCTTGCAGCTTTGATCTGCCGCTGCTGGCGATGCATTTCGTTTCCACGCGCGTTGAATATTTGGCCGGCCAGAGAGAACACAAGGAGGAGGTAGCGTGCACAGGTAGTTTCTACGCGCGCGGGCGGATTGGGCGCTGTTGCGCGGCGCGGCCGTCACGTCGCATATCTCGTTGATGTTTGGCGCGGTCTCGCCCTGCTGTTTTATATATCGGTACGTGACAACTAGCTAAAGTTAGTGCACGTCTCTGGATTTTTTTTTTTTTTGGCGTTGGCAATTGAAGTCTTTTTCTTCGTGGCATAACAAAATGCAAATAAGGAATTGCGTGTTCTTCTGTTTGTTTTGACAGATTAATCTGCTAGACGATATATATGCTGTGCCCGGTCCACTATTCTAGAGGATGATGATGGAAGCTTGACCACTTGAAGGGTTGAAGTATGACTTCATCCACACAATCTTAATGATGTGGGCTATATCTCTGCTTGGGATTAATTAATGCCATTACGATTTGGCACGTGGTATCTAGTTACTAAATGCTTGATTTTCCATGCACGCTATGGTCGTAATCGATTGGGTGCTACTGCACGCATTGGGTGTGCCCAGTCAATGAGTCAAAGCTGGCCGCGCTTTAGCCCTGGATATATATTGGATTTAGGATAAATCCCAGACCTGGATAAGGTCTATTAACAGAGGATGATCTTAAAACCAAATAGCTAGGCGTGTAACGGATATATGTACTTGTGATGATAGAGTGACCGTGGTTTTTGTCGGGGGTGTTCCCGTCCAAATTTATTAAGTACAAGGGACGCACAGTGCACATATGGAATGAAAACCATACTGTATCACTCGCTACAATTGCACCAATAACTTTCGATTTCCGAGCATATAGATACACGCATAATATCATACCAACTGAACTCGTAACCGTGTTTATACTAAAATTCGTTCATATATATGATATGTCAATGCATGTACACCCAGTTGTTTCAATTTATTCATTCAAAGATAATATAAACCTTGTTCGCGCGTGCAAACTTATTCTACGGTATATCACACACGGTTCACACGTTACAGCTACAAATCGATCACCCGGGAGTCCAGGATCATGCATCATCCCAAGACCAGAGATCGATCATGGGCAGAAGATGACCTGGTAGTTGGTGCCGCCGGGGCAAGTGTAGGTGCTGCTCGGGTCGTCCTTGGGGTAGCTGTAGGCGTCCGGGCAGAGGCGCTTGAAGAATTCCGAGTAGTTGGTCGGGCCGCAGCTGTTCGCCGCCGAGCCGGTGCAGCAGTACTTGTCCTCCCGGAACACCGTGCACGCGTTGTTACACCCTCCGGCCGTCCTCAGCTCGTTGGGGCACTGCGGCGTGATGACCGTGGAGCACCGCGGCCCGCCCTTGGGGCACCCGGCGCCGCTGCCGGCGGGGAGGAACGCCATGGGCACGTTGAAGCCGTCGATGAGGGAGATGTCGAAGAAGTCGAGGTTGTTCCACTGGTTGAGCGCGAACTCGGCCAGCGTGTTGGGCGCCGCGCCGTACGCCGTGCACCGCAGCTTCCCGCCGCAGTCGCCCGTCTGGCACTGCCCGTTGCCGTTGCCGTCGAAGCCGCAGCCAGTGCGCGCCCACACGCGCCCGCCCGTGGTGCCGGCCGGCACGTTGATGGTCCACGTCTGCCCCGGGTCGAGCTTCGTGCCGCCGCCCGATGGCACAGCCGCCGGCCACACGGTGTACTGGCACCTGTTGGTGATGGTGAAGGTCGCGGCGTCGGCGACGGCGATGAGGAGAAAGAGAGGGAGCATGGAAGTGGTGGCAAGGGATGGCGCCATCGTACGTTGTGGTCTTTTTGGTCTGAAGAGGAGGGCTTTGTTGTTTGAAGTGAGCAAGGATTGAGCTAGCTACGGGTGGATATTTGTAGGGTTGGATAGAGTGCAATTCCATCTCTCAAGTTGCAAATTTGCACATCCATTTCTATCACATTGCAAACGATAATAACGAAAGCACTCCGTATTCTTAATAAATGTCATAATTCCTTATCTAATTTTTTTCTTAAATGACATAATGCACCTCCTTTTCAATCCTGAGCAAGCAAACCGAGGAACGACCGAGCGGGATAGAAGCTAGCACGCCATGACGCCACCCCAAGGAAGCGCCATGGTCTCAACCGCAAGGGCGCAAGTAGAATCCATTAATTACTTGGTCCGTTTCGAACGATAACGGTTGCGTTTGATTATTCCATGTTGCTATGTGCATTGATCTGTGACTGACACGTGGTGTTCTTATGTCATGGAACCTCAGATGTTGGCGGGTGACGTGCGAGCGGGATTTGACTGCATTGGCTGTGTGGAGTGTGGGTTGTACGTGTACAATTGTGCAATGACTAGTTTAGTGCTTGCTTTGAAGATTAGTATTACCTCCGGTCAGATTTATCTTACGTTTCCGACAGTTCAATAGTACTAGGTGCAAGTCATTTCCACTATCCAAAACGCCAAATAATTTGTTTGTTGCACCTGTAAATCTTTCCGACCTGTAATTATTAGACATAAAAAATATAACTGCATGTATCACCCCATGTGAAAGTTTGTTTGGGTGCATTGCACAACTAAGATAAATTAACCAGGGGAGATAGGTTTGGATGGTCTGCCTAGGAGTGGATAAAATTGACTGAAACCGGAAAACTGAAATGAACTGACTAAGGCCAAATATTTCAGTCACAAATTCTATTAGATGTTTTGACTCACTGAAATTGATATGGTTATTTCGGTCATACATTAGCTAACCGAACTAACCAAACAAACAAGTATAGCAAGAAACATTATCAAGCCTATTAAGTATCCTGTTCTAACATTAATGCAGTGACTTGGTGTTATATATTGTTAACGTTAACTTGTGTTTTTTTTACCGTCAAAACATATCGTAAAAGCTAGGGAGAAAATGTTGCCAACATTTATTGTTGTTCTGTATGATTTTGGATATCCTAAAATTTCAATCATGATTGAAGACCAAAACGATTAGCTCGGCTTCCGTTATTTTGCAATCCATTCTAGTCTTTAATTTTAATTTTAGATGACTAAAATTTTTAGACAAAAAACCGAACCAAATTACTCGGTTTGACCGAATTCCCACACCTAGTTATGCCTCGTGCATTGATGGCCATGGGTAAGCGGATCGACACCAACAAGCGGTTGTCCAGACAGCGGCGACGCAGGAGTTAGGGCAGGCCCAATGCTAATACACACTAATAATCTAATAGGCTCATCCCTCTCAGGATGTCTTGAACTTAGTGCAGGAGCTATTTTTTGCATGTACTCTCTCCGTGTATTTAAATTTTATCTAACAATAACATATTAAAACTACTACTTATTATATTAATCATATCCATTTAAATTTCTTCATATCTCACCGTTAACCACCATTCCATATCTAACCATATCTCATTAGGATCTTTTTTTCCTTAACCTTACCTACTAAACAAACTAAAAATAATTATATTGTTGAACGGAGGAAGTGGCAAATTATGTTCTCTCCTCGTTAACTCAAGAGATGGATCAGCCTTTTGCCTATGTGTCATAATATTAAATTCTACGAACTCTATCCTATTAGAGCATTAGGGGTGTTCTTATACCTTTCGCTCGCACATCGAGAAACCGTGTTAGCCGCGTGGACCTGGTGCTCATGTAAAGACAACCAGAGGTATGCATCACACTTTTATCAGTGACATTCGAATGGGAAAAGTTCACTATGAGTCGAGTTTAATTTACGTCTCTTAACTATAAAATTATATATAAAATATCCTCTAACTTATAAAACTAGTGAACATTGACTTCCTCGTTTTAGCTTACATGACGTCCATGTACTTATCTTCGTCCTATATATGGCTCATATGAGGTACTAAAGAAAAAATAAAAAATAAAAACTCTAATAGTTCCACATGTCAATTGATGTCAGGTTAAAATAATTAAAAAAATACCATGGACCCACATGTCATCGCCCCACTTTCTCTCCCTCCTCTTTCATGTGGACGGCGGTTGACCGACATTGCCATTGCTTTCTCATGAAGACTGCATAGGGAGGTAGCTGAGCTGAGCCTAGGTGGATCAAGGTTGTCTTCTCTCTTCATTGGTCATCGTTAATTGTCACACCAAGAAGAAGGAACCATGGCTACTCACATTGGATCTAAGGCCGTCGCCTTCGTCCCTTCTACAGTCGACACCATACTTAATGAGTGTAATCAAACCCATCATGCCATCGGTCGACCCTGCCACCTCTTAGATTTAGGCCTATCATCGACGCTCCTCTTCTCTGGCTCCACTCGTCAACCCCGCAAGACACTACTTCTTAGGCACTGTCACCACCTTGATCTCGTTGAGAGCACAAGTGGCAACATCGAGCTTGGTGTGGTAGCTCTGCATGAAGCACGAGGAGGGAGAGAAGCCCCTCCCTCACCTTCCATATATAGTCGCATGAGCATGGGTGAGCCATCACTGCCAACGACCGCATGCGAGACAACAACAATGTCCAGTGAGCTGACGCCATCATCGACGACCCCTTGCTGTATGGCGGCAACATGAAAAGCAATGACGATTAAGTTGACCAGGACGGACCTAGCAGCCACCGATGGCCTGCATGGGAGGTGGTCACTAGGCCACAGGCACTTAGCTCCCAAAGGCAGTAGCCAACAAGTTGGGCGTTGGAAGCGGAGGGGGAGACACCATCGTCAACCGAGATAGAGGCAGAGAGAAGAGGGTGTTGACCTAGAGAGATAGAGAAAAGAGTGGGAGAGGGAGGAGGAAGACGTGTAGGCCTATGTCTAGTCCATCATGACATGTGAGCTCTATATATTTGTTTTAATTTTTTTCTAACTAAATTGCTATTAACATGTGGGCCCATTAATATTTTTTATCTCTTTTTTTTGCTTGCAGTGTCATGTAAGAACCACATAGACGCCACATAGGACAAAGATAAAGTCAATATGCCACATCGACTCCACATTAGCCAACCCTCAAGACATCTATGTGAATCGACTTGCACTGGTTTTACAAGTTAGAGAGCATTATATACCTGATTTTGTGGTTAAGGTACATGAATCAAATTTGACCTATAGTTGAGGAACGTAAAATGGACTTTTTTCACATTTGAAGGCCTTCTTAATTTTTTAAGTGTTATAAGCCCAACCTACAAGAATTTAAATACGAAAATCAAACCATTAAAGCTGGCTTTCATGCCTAGTAGTAATAAATATGCCACTAGTGTTTTTTGGGTGACTACCATACAATATTCCATCCAGAGGACTAGATGGATTATTATGTGGATGCCCCTGGTTGTTGTTATCTCTACCTACCCCTTCTCCCATTGACCTAGCCAACTTGTATTCCCCTCTTTTCATTCCACCACTAACAACAAGTTTCCCCCTCACCCACACACGACCAACGAGCTCCCTTAGTAGCAACACAGAGTGAGGGCTACCGATGAGAATTGATACCTACCCTTGATCTAGGCAACTAGCAGGTGGTGACGTTGGTCATAGCAGTGAGAACAATGCCTATAACAACAACAGGAAAAGGGGGCTGGAGTCAAGGAGGGGAGGGAAAGGAAGAAGAGGAGAGGAGGCACTAAAGGTAGACAACTCGCCAAGCTAGCCAAAAAGCAGAAGTGGCCCATGTCCCATCTCTGCTCCTTGATACTATGTATCAAACTTTATACCTAGAGATAATAGGTATCGGCTAGTACCTATGGGCACCAGGGCTAAAATCTATGGATATTAGCCATGATATCACATGTACCATAGTGGCCCATGTCCTCTCTCCGCTCCTTGACAAGAGATATTAAACTTGATGCCTATAGGTACCTGGGTATCAATTGGTACCTATGGTTATCAGCTGGTACCTAATGTACCAATGCTTGTGATACCATAGGTACCATGCCTCGTATGGCGGTATCAAGCCTTCATGCCGTTGAGAGCCAAGAGGGCAAGGGAATGAAGACAAAGACAAAGCATGAAGATGGCTACTGTGCGTCACCTCTTCTTAATGGTGATGTCATATCCCTCCACCTCCTAGGTGACAACATGGACACCCACACCGAAGCCCTGTCTCGCCAAGAAGAGAACCATGACACCAGTTATGAGTAGGGCCACACAATGTGACATGTAGTTATGGCTATTCTAGGTTGACCTGTCATCTCCACTACATCCCTTCTCGCCGAGCTTACCAATTTCAATGACTAACTTTGCGGGCCTCCACCCCTCGCCAATGCCCCTAGATATGGTGTTGGATGAAAAGGATGGGAGATATTGTCACTATAGGGGACAGCTGTTGAGAAGTTGAGAGTGGGAAGAGTCGCCAATGTAGGGAATGTGTTTGATGTGATAGGGGAGAGATGGAGCCTCAAAAGAGTGAAATGTTGAGGAGAGGTGGAGCATCAAAGAAGGCAAGGAAGATGAGAAAGATATCAGACAGATTAATGATTTCTTCTATTAATTCTGTTTTTTTCCACCAATCTGCCCTTCCAAGCCCTTACTTAAAAATTAAAATTATTGAGAGGTCATTTCGTCATGGTAGTATGAACTTTATATAAATATATTGAAATTACTTCCAAGCAGGACCTTACTTAAAAATTTAAATATTAAAAGATCATTTGGTCATGGTAGTAGGAACTTTGTATAAATTCCTTCACATCAGTGGGTAAATGTACTCCTAAAACAATATACTCAATTATTCAGTCAAAAAATTAAAAAAAACCTTAAGATTGCAGTTAGAGAATTTATTGTTAAAGGAGAAGTGAATCAACCATGTAAATCCATAAATATAACTAATATCTCACGCTTTACTAAATAGTTAAAAAATAATAAATGAATGTAGATTAAAATATTATAAAAATAATATAAGTAATGATGATGTACATAGATGTTAAGCTATAAAATATAATAATAAATTTTAGATGATATGATATATTTAAATAATTTGAGATGTAAGACGTGGTAGGATTGCGTGTTGAGCTTTAATGTGTAATAATTATTATTATGCTCGCCATACCAAGCTTCACGCAGTTAAGGAAAATATCACATTAACAAGTTGTCTCACTGCAAATGGTACATATTGGCCCCATCAAGACTAGTTAATTTGTTTAGATCAGGTCAGAATTAGTTTGCACCATCTACCATATCTACCAAAATAGCTCACATAAAGGATGCGAAGGGATGCACAAATAAAGATAGATCGATCGTGCATGTATCCCCACATCCAGAAATAGCTGAGCGCTCAGAATTAACCGTGTCTGCAACAAATTAGTTTGCATTATCTACCATCTGTAAACGTAGCTGAGCCTGAAAATGGATACACAGTAAGTTAGAAATAACCTCAAGGTAAAAAATATTATTCAGTCCAATTAAAAAGTATTTAAAAAGTATAACGATATGATAACATATGAACTATAATGGATTTCACCCATGAACTACAACAGATTTCACCCTCATAGATAAGTGCTCACTAATGACTCTATATCAACTGTTATAGATAAAGGATTATTAGAGATAATGCGACAGACGTTATAATAAAAATCCGTCACATGTTAGCAAGGTTCAGCATTGTTGTTCCATTACCACCCATAAGAGGTGACTCATCTCTCCGTTATAAAGACCCGTCATAAATAACTTAGTCATCTCATCTATATATTATCACCTATCGACCTGTACCCTAGCGGATAGCTCATCACTAATAGAGCTTATCTATGACAATTTTCTATTAAAATCCGATACTGATATGATAAAAAATATATTTATTTTTTTGCTAGCTTTAAAAATCGCTAACCACATCCTCTGAAATACAGATAGCAAATATATATATATATACACACATTTCTATATCCTAGTTCTCCCTAGCCAAATATAGATAGCAAAATTCATAATTAATCATAAAGTTACATATTCACAATCATATATCTAATCTCACACATACAAACATATATTTCTCACATATATTTAAAATATACTTACATACACATAGAGTTGTCATATCATTTAATATTTTCAGTCATAAACTTAACAAAAATTATATACTTGCTACTCATGCGTGTGTGTGTGAACTTAAGAAGATTTGAGTATCAAAGTGTATGATATAATTTAAAATCGCTAAGTCACGAGGTATATTTTTACTAATCTTAGCTAGAATATTATAAAAAATAATAGAATTTCAAATGAACAGTGTCCTAAGCTTTATTAATCAGTTAATATATACACTAATCTGATTCCGCTCACCTACTATTCTGTGATAATTGATGATTAAGAAGTACGTAACCCTAGTATAAATTAAGTTAACAGGACAATTTAGCCTAAATACATATATCCAAACATAACATAATTATTAATTTATAACATAAGATTCAATATTAATTATATATTACGACTCTCAATGAAATAAACAATAATATTTTATGGAAACAAACGCATTCTCAATTTTTACTTCAACAAAACATTCCTTTTTGGACTTAAGATTTCTAGGAGAATGAAGCTAGTGATCTGTCCTCTAATCTGCGCTTGGTGTTAGAAGTTCTGCTCTTTGTTTATACATAAAGATTATAGTTAGTGACTATAACCAGCAAGTACAAACGAGATATGATCTGCGCTTGGTTGATCAGTCGGTTGGCTAAAAGTTGTAGCTCTTTATCTGTATATAGATATTATAGTTAGTGACTATAAATACTATTAGCAAGTACATTTTTTAGTATAAATCTTAGAATTCAAGTTACAAGTTATGTTTTATTAAGGTAGCCATGTTATGACACACATTAAAATCGTATTGAACCTAATTTATTGTGCTTATTTTAAATCAATGTAATGATGAAGGGATTTGTTGTTGTTAGTTGCCTCCATTCTAAATGTACTATGACTACACGGTGTCTATCTTGCTATTATGACCAAATGAATCAAATACTTTTTGAACGTGTAGTTTCGAGTTACAAAAATTTTAAAGTGATAAACGCCGAGGAGGTGGAGGAGGCTCTCGTTAAGTCAGCAAACAGATACGTCCTCTTCTTTTTCTTTGGTAGCGATGGTATCCGGGCATGCCGGCTGCTGGTCACAGGGGAGCTGCTGCGACGGCGATGGTGCCCTCCCACTCGGGGGAGGTGATTGTGTCCTCTCCTTGAACGGGAGCGCAGGCGTACGGAGGTGCTCCGGGCTTGGCTCCATGGTAGTGCTTCCACCAGTCAATTGCAGTTGGGATTGAGCAGACGACGGTGGCGGCATAATAGGGATACCTGGTGGCTCCAGCGAAGGGGACGAGAGAGGACTCTCCCGGTTCTCGTCGCTCGCCGTTCTTCTGGTCCGTTCCCCGATAGCCGGCGGCGCCTTGCCGATCTCATCTTTGCCGGTTCGGAGCTCCCGCAGGCCGACGGCAGCGGAGGCGATTAGGGTGGAGGCGGCGGTTCGGAGCTCCCGGCGGCCGCGGAGGGATGCTTCGGGGTTTTTTTTTCCCCAGATGCGTTTGGAATTGGGCTTATTGAAACGAGAAATCATATGCACACTCTTCTATTCGTGATGCACATTCCACGGGCCCACGGCTAGCCAGGATTGGGGGAGCCAAGCTTTTGTTTGGATGGTCCAGGTTCAGGCAGGATTGCGGCCCAATCTGGGGGACAACCCAGCCGAGGATAGCAGCCCACCTATTGCCTATGCTGGATGCTGCTATTCATTTGGAATTGGCAAAAGTCCATTGTGTCTCGGACCGAATCTAATTGTCCTCCCTCAATAAAACCGGGTATTATATCTTCTTCAACTATTAATACCGATTTATTTTATTACTTTTAATAGTTTTCACAGCAGTTTTGTTCTCTAATTAGTTAATCCATTAAGAGTCATCGGATGTGGCAACAAGGTGGCATTCACATGACGGTGCAGTTAGCAAAAGAAACAAAAAAGTCAAGGACCCCACATATTTTTATCCCCTCCTTCCTCCAGTCTGTCAGAACGCTAGGCGAGTTGCAGCAACATCAATAGAAGCAATCGGCACCGGCGAGAGGAAGAAGCAGCAGCCGTCGGCGCTGGCAGAGACGGTGGGGTCAACGGACTGGCAGCGGCAGAGGCGGTCCAGTCACCGCGACCAAAATGGCGATGCCCACCAAGCAGAGGGGGAGATGGGGCAAAGGAGGTCGCGCGACGTCCAGATCGGCAATTAGCCCATGATCCGAGAGTAGACGATGGCCAATTAGCCGCTGTTAACGAACCCTCAACTTTGGCCAGAATGGCAGTTTCCGTTTTGGTGTTGTCGAAGCAGAAGCACATGCCCACTGCAACCAGCCAACGAGCGAAACTGTGACAACTGAAGTAACAAGCTTTATTCTTCATTCAATTCCTATCCCGTCTGGCACCGCCCGTTGCCGTTGCCGTCGAAGCTGCACCCCCTGCGCGCCCACTGCTGGCCCGGGTCCAGCTGCTTCCCGCCGCCCGACGGCACGGCCGCCGCCCACACTTGTTACGTTCGCGACGGCGGCGATGAGGAGGAGAGGGAGGAGGAGGAGGACGCCGGGAGTTGCCATTGTGTTAAGCAAACCCAATTCTTTTGCTCAATTAATTTGCTCGCGTCTCTCTTTCTAGTGTCGAAGTGAGCTGTAGTGAAGTGCGTACGTTGTCGTGGTGACTGATCAATGTGGGAGATCGAAGTCGATATTTATAGGCTGGATAACGTGGAAATTCAGTGACTCCATGAAGAAATTTCACAGAATTTCCGCAAGTTTAGCGCGGCAATTAAGGATGCGACGTCGGTCACACGCTGAATTATTAATGGTCCAAGTGCTGCGAAAATAGCACGAATGGCATACATGGGGCTTGAGTGTGCCGTGAAGAAACAGTTGAGACTTTTACAACTTAGAAGCCAAGTAGCATGAAGTTCAAATAATTAAAATCGAAAAGAAGTGCTATGTACATTATAATTTCATCTGTTACTGAATAAACATGTATAGAGGGAAAAGAATCCAATCCAGACGTCCACATTCATCCACCATTCACAACCATATGTCTGCTTCCCTTTTTTCTTTGTGCAAATCATGTGATCAGTTCAATGATGAAATCGAAATTTAAAATACAACTTATTAGGGCAGCACTACTCAACAGTCGTAACTACACAAATGACACCAATTATGCCCGAGGCAATCTCCCCTTTTTTTTTTAACGGGAGTGGTGCATGATAACTCTCTCTGGTCAAAATATTTAACTTTTAAAACGAGATTTTTTTATAAAATATAATAAATTTATAATATTATGAGTGTATTTTTTTAAGTTAAATCTAGGTATACCGTTTTTACTCTTTTTAAAATTGAGTATTTGAGAAATTATTAATAGTTAGAGTTTAAAAAGTTTGACCAAATATAATACCAAACATCAAATATTATATTATGACTATAGGAGTATATGTCTTTAGATGAATTTGTCACAGAACTGCTACTACATACGTCAATATCTTCTTCCAACTAACTAATGGTGTATTATAAACGTATGTGACGGTGAGTTGAAGATGTAAAATTAGTCTAAGTTTTCATCAGAGACGTCGTAGACTAACAAACAGAATCTCCGATGATTATAGCATATAGAAAAAACCTACTTTTGTTTCTTCTAAAATATGTGGACACATTAGTCAGACATAACATAATCGCCAATCGTATCTGCTAGCTGGTATATCTTTGAACAAGAGATTTTTTTAACAAAAAACATGACACTTTGCTATTTTATTGAATATAGTGGGAGAAAATACAACCCTAAAGGTAAAAAGAAAAAACTTTAGATATACAAGTGGCGAATTAGGCCCGCTAGGCTTTTTTATCCCACCAATGTCTAATTTGTTGCTTCCTCTTTGATTTTTGCCACAAAAGGACAATGCTTTCCTTATGCTCGAAAACTCTTTGTTTTTCTCCTTCCATGTCTCCTAAGCAACAAGGAGTATCGAAGTGCGCAGCCCTCTTTTTGGTATGCCTGGAGTGTTTGCAAGTATCTCCCACCACTCTCGCACCAAAACGTACTGCCCCCATTGCCCTAATGCAGTGTGCTAATAACCGATCCAATTGACCATCATGTCCCATTCTCTCTTGGAGTTTCTATAGTGGGCTAGAAGATGTAGTTCATTCTTCACGTGGCAAAGGGGTAGAGGACATTATTGTGACATCCCTAGTTGTGAGATGATCTGACGTCCATACCCTATTTTGTATGACTAGCTAAGCAAAGAATTTGTGGTGCCCACTGTTTCCATATCAGCATATTACAGGTTGTGCCAATCGAGCCAAGGCACTATGCCTTGTAGGCTGATGCTATCGTGTACTCGCCATGATTGCATTGCTTCCACATAATTTGGTTGGGCTCACTATCAATTAGCCGAAGTTGCAAGTTGCCTAGTTTTAGTCCAAAGCATCACAAGTTCGAAGATTAGGTCAATCGAAATGATCAAGTCAGAAGATAGGTTTAGGTCGTGGATCTAGGCGTCGTTTGTTAGACCTTTCTTAAGGGTTATGTTCTTCTTTTTAGAGATTGAGTAGACGAGGGCCAAAACGTCCTTTGGACTTTGTCCTTGGAGTTAAGCTAAGTCCTAGAAGCACACCACGTTCCAATCACCCACAGTGATTTTGGTTGTTGTAGCAAAGAGGAGCTTGTCCATTTCATCACATGACGTTTCTAGGTCAACACAAGGTTTAGATGGGGATTTCCATTGATGCCACAACCATAGTAAGCAGAGAGCCCTTATGAACTTTTTTAGGTTGAGCACTCCTAACCCCCCTTGTTCTTTGGCATACATGTCTTTACCCAGTTAAGCCTGTATTTACCCTCTATTATGTTTCTAGTTCCTACCCAAAGGAAGTGTCGACACTGCTTATCTATTGGATCTAAGGCCTCTTTCTTGATCTTAAGCGTTATTAGGAGGTAGATAAGTTGAGCGGAGAGGACTGATTTGACTAGTATAGTGTGTCCTTCTGGTCGCATATTCTTTCCTCTCCATCCTGCCACCCGGCTAGCGATCTTGTTGAAGATAGTTTGTATGTCTGTCTTGCATAGTCTTTCCACTACTAGTGAAAGTCCTAGGTATTACATGGGAAATTGAACACGCATTGTCAAGACATCTTTGAGCACATCATCAAGGTCAATGTTCCCACATCTAATTGATGTCGCCTGTGATTTTTGGATGTTCGTGTTGAGGCCAGTTGCTTGACCAAAACATTGTAGGATCTTGGCAAAGTTCTGCACGTTGTTCTTCACCGAGTTAATAAAAACCGATGCATCATCAATGTACATGGAGATTCGCATGCGGGCAGTTCATCCCCTTATTTTGGTTGTTAGTTTCATTCACATAGCCTCTATTAGGAGTTTCTATAAGGAGTCTATTGCTAGAATAAAGAGGAGCGGCAAGAGGGGGCCGTCTTGTCGTAGTCCCTGGCCATGTGTGATAGTCTTCCCCGAGATGCCATTCAGGAGCACCTTTGATGTGGAGGTTGTTAGCAGCATGGAGATCTAGTCTCTCCATCGCTGTGGGAAGCCTCTTTGGTAGAGCGAGGCAAAGAAATAGTCCCATCTTACTGAGTCAAAGGCTTGAACAAAAGCGATGGGTATTTTGTACAGTGGTATCTTCTCATCAGGTTCTTGACATAGAGCAAGTTATCATAGATGATTTTTCCCTTAATGAAAGCACTTTGGCTTACTGAGATCAGTGTCTGCATCAGCGGCCTTAGACGCAAAGCAAGTAGCTTGGATAGAATCTTTGACACGCTATAAATGAGGTTGATTGGCCTATAGTCCGAGATACTATCTGCTCCATCCTTCTTTAGGATGAGCACAATATTGGCTGCATTAATAAGGTTTAGGCTAGCACATTTGAGGTTGTAAATTGAGTTAAAGACCGACAAGTCTTAAAGACATTTATCGTGAAATCATCTGGCCCTAGCGCTTTGTCTACTCATGTCTCGTTCATTGCCTTTCGCACTTCCTCCTCCGTGAATGACTCCTCTAACATCGAGAGGTCCATCGCTTGGATACCTAGTCTTTACCAATTTAAGTCACATTGTCTTTGGTCCAATGGACCCATGATCATTGCGAGGTGCTCATGAATTGTAAGTTCCTTGTCTTCGTGAGTGAATGCCCACCCCGTGCCTTTGTGGAGCCTTTAGATGTTGTTCTTCCTTCTTCTTGCATTCACCTTAAGGTGGAAAAATCGGGTGTTGACGTCTTCCTCTCTTATATGTGTTATTCTGGAGCATTACCTTTTCCTAGCCCATTCAATTGTTGCTAGACCTAGTAGACATCATTTGAGGTTTGTTGTCAGGCGGTATTCCATATTAGAGATCTCTCTTTGTTCTTGGGCCACATCTTGTCGATGAATGGCATATAGCGCCATGTGAAAATGCAATATGGCCTCTAAGAAGATGCTTTTCGCCCAAGTTCTCGACCTTTTGCCATACTTTGCATTTTGTGATTTAGGCGGTGGATAGGGTCAGCATGTGTTGTTGTAAGGTTCTAGGTCTCTATGACAACCTCCTTGAAGCCTACGATTTTGGTCCAAAAATTCTTGAACTTGAAAAGTCTAGGCCTTCTTGGTCCCACTGAATTGGAGAGGAGGAGAGGGCAGTGGTTGGACAAGCCTGTTGACCGAACATGAAGCACGTGGTGCTAGAAGGTTAGATCCCACTGTTCATTGTAGAAAAAACGAGTAGGCATAATAAAGTCAGATTTTGCCTTTCGTTACTCCAAGTGAATCTTTCATTATGTAGATGGATTTCCCAAAGCTCATAGTGGTTTAGTGCAGAGCAAAAGCGTCTCATGTGTGCTAGGTTTAAGTTTCTATTGTTCATAAGTTGAAATCTCTAACTATGAGCTATCGGTCATTAGGCCTTGGCTTTAGTCTCCTGATGTGCCGTAGAAAGGTGTCTTTGTCATGGTGATGCATCAGCCCGTGTACTCTGGTAAGGATGAATTTCATCCCACACCAGGCTATGGTTACCTTCACCATGATGGAGAAGTATATCTTGGATGGAGAATCCATAGAAGCAATATTCCTACTTGCGTACCCCTATCTGGCTTGTAGGCGAACTGGTCGAGCTTTTAGCCTCCAAGGTAGCAAGCGAGGGCATCGTCAATGTTTTGGATCTTTGTTTCTTGAAGGCAAGCTAAGTTAAATTTAGTCTCCCGTATGAGCTTGTGTACTGCGGTACATCGTGCCACAGAGTCTAGGCCTCGCACGTTTCAACTAAGCATATCAATGTTTTGCATTTAGAATGATGTTTCTTGCGGTTGCTGGTGGCCAGTTGGCTCGGCCAGATTGGCTAGACCCATGTGGTGTGGAGGGCAAGGAGTGTTTCATCGTGGAGACATCGCCTATGGTGTAAGGAGACATGACGAAGTAAGAGATAGGCATGATTGTTCTTGCACCTTGCTAGGCTAGACGAAGTACAAAAGATAGCAAATATCTCATCAGATGGTTTGGGAGGCCGTAGGAAGCCTCCTTGCCGACAATGGTGAAAACATAAAGCAGGTGATACAAAAGGAACATAAAGCAGCTTAGAGCATCAAGGGGAGGCATTAGGCCATAGCCTCCTCCATCGCCTCGGCCAAATCAAGAATTCCTTCTCTAACTATGACCAAGGAACCATTCCCCTCTGCCACTTGGTCGTTGTTGTTGACATTAATGATGAAGATCGTCGTTAGGGCCACTATAACGTACAGTAGTAGGTGGCCATTGAACATGGCGATGTACTAGTTAAGGACCTGCTCAAATAGGACATCATCGTCATCGTTGAGAATGTCCATCCACTTAAAGAAGACACGCTGAAACCTTTTGTAAGGTTGGGAAAATCACGTTGCCTCATGATATGTGCACTATGGCAGGTGGCCATGGTGTGACAATGCAGATGGCCTCGACTATGGATACCTAGCACCAGCTAATGCAACTTGAATGTGTGCGGCAGGGTTGCTATGATTGGCAATAGCAGCAAGGAAAAAAACTGCTCGATAGGGTTAGCTATCACATGGGTCAACGGCGGGGCATGGCCATCAGGTACTTGGGCTGGTTCTGATGCCACTTGGGCCAACGCGTGTTTGCTACTGCTTTGGCCAGCATTGGTGGAAAATCCAAGCTCCCCTAGCCTAAACTCGTCGCTGTTATTGCTTGAGCCGACGGCGCTGGAAGCTTTACCGATAGTACTAGAAGCTAGGCTAGGCTTCCTCCAACCTAGCCCATATTCATCACCGTCTTTCTAGCTGCTTGGGCCAATAGTGTTGGCATCTAGGCCAAGCTTCCCTAGGCCTAACCTCGAGGCGATGTGACCTTATTGCTCGTGGTCGTCCTAGCTAGGCATGCAGCCGTGAAGAAAGGCATAAGGGGCATGGCCAGCACTCCCATCTTTGGCATCCCTTAGTGCACTAGTGACTACAACGCTGGTCTGGACAAATGGTTCCCTGAGGACACAGCGTGCTCTATCCTTGCAAGTGCCTCCTTGGCTGTCAAGAGCTCACACGAACACTTGTTTGGCTGGGATAGTGTTTTCAGTCCCGGCTTCATACCCTAGTAGTGGTGATATGTCATCTAGTTGGATGTTCTTTAGGATCGATGCAATACGGTAGACTTGTTCGTGATCACCATTAGCATGCTGATTCATGGGGATGGATGCTTCCTATAGGGAAGCTACATGAACGGTGAAATAAAAACATAGCTTGCTCACCTCTACTTCATGTTGACAATGCGAATGGAATAGCGAGGTTGTTGGAGATGGCAACAGTGAAAGCCACTAGTGCCGTGACAGTGACAGCTAACATGGGAAGCGCATTCTGGTCACTCTTGCATGCACCATCATCGTCACTATCATCATGACGCCTGACGCCACGACAGCTTGTTTCCCCTCTTTCACCATGTCGCTATTATCGAGTGTGCTTGCAATAGTAGTCATTGTCCATGTGCTTCCAGGAGGCATGGCCACAGTTCTCATGGTCATCATCGTCATCTCTACCATAGTGGATTCGACCCTAGTTCTGGCATCCCTATCATCTCGATCCCCTCTACGCCGTCGATCGATCTTGTGGCATTCACGACCATCGTCGTGGGGGTTATCTTGCTTCTTGCTTCGGCGGTGGCTCCAAGTGATGCGAAAAGTTATCGAAGACACGACTAGGCATTGGCATGCTGTCGAGCACACCTAGGTGCTATGGTGGGAGGTAGTGCTTTGCCGGCTCTATAGAGATCAGATTGTCGAAGTCGACTGTCGTTGTGGTGTAATCATGGATCTTCTCGAGGTGGAAAAGCACATGGTGTCACACTCCCTACTACTAGTGCCCTAATGATTGTTGTCACCATGACCGACAAAAGACGGGGTCTTTTGCCTTGTCGGTGATGCCTAGCCAGACACGCCATGGGATGGAGCTTGGATTAACTGTCCAAGCCCATAGATTGATGGATCGAGTGTCTCTTGACTCAACGGGATGGACGAGGTCCGTCTCGACCAACAACGTTGGTAGCCTAGACGTGCATGGGCACCCCGCCTAGGCACAACTTGACCCTGAACATCAAGGTTATGCCCATGGCACTCTTGAGGCTTCTCTATTTGATGAAATAGACCTCAACTCCTCGGCGCTTGGCGAAGCCCTTCTTGAGCACCTCATTGCAGTGATGGCGGTGTGTGAACTTGATGAGGAACGCCTCCAGGTGATGCAAGGAAACAGCCACCTCCTCCTGCCGTAAGCATAATTCCTCCATAATAGCCTTCTCTCCTTGGCACATGTCGAGGCCAGGGCACGTACCACCTAGGAGATAGCGGACGAGATCCCTACACTGAGCTACGTTGTGGTTCTTGGCAAGGCAGACAAAGCACTTACTGCTGGTTATAGCGTGGAACTCACGGAGGAAAGGTGAGATGTACTGGGTAGCGGAGCGCCTTGAAGGCCTGTCCCGTTGGCTTGAAGATGGCCAGTAAGCATCACTTGAGTGCCCTCTTTTGTGCCACTAGTATCACCCCTTGATAGTGTTCCATCCTCCAGTCTTTAAGGAGTCATGTAGCTCCTGTCCGACGAGGTGACGCTGTGGTAAGGGGTGCTCAGACCTAGCCACGTAGGGCATACTCCGCCATGGGGGCATGCTGGTTGGGTGGTAGTTGCTTTGGACTGGAATAGTTATGACTGACTTCAAGATAGGAGGCGGAGGGCGCAAGCGATACAGCGAGTTTGAATTTGAATTGCCCTAATTCAATCTCCTCCTGACAACGTCAACGAAGGAGGGGTGCGTAGCAGGCGACGGATCTAGTGATTTAGGAATCTCCAAGAAACACGATAAAGGCCACGAGCTTCTAGATCTAGCAGGTGATGAAGGGAGAAATCCCTCTAGAACTTGCCGAAGGAGCTTCTTCCAGTAGGGGTGTGAGGGGGGCTGACCACACAGAACCGATTGTTTAGGCCTGGGACAGTGGAGGAGGGAGCGTGGGCAACGCCAGCTAGAGCACTAACGCCAGTGGCGATTAGGGAGGAGGGGGTGGCGGGTGCACGATATGTCTCTTTTGGTCAGCTGAATAAGAGAGTTTTGAGTTTATTTTTCTTAAAAAATCTGAGATAGGAAATTTAAAAAATGTACACATTGGTAACAAAATGTACAGAAGCATGCATGGTGGAGTATTGCAATTTCGCATGCATGCATGTTTTCAAGCAGCCCAAATAGAGTGTCCTCTTTCTCATGTTTTTTCCCAATTTGTATGTACATAGTTGGGAAGAGAACGAAGACCTGACACACACCACTATATGTATTATTGTATCTGCCAACAATCTGTCGATTTGGTTAGTCAAATAGAATTGTCACCTGTCTCTATGGATATAATCAAGCTGAAATTTTATTCCCCGTTCCTCAGGGAAAAGGAAATCAATGCCAGTTTTTCCCCAACTAGCGACTCAGTTAGGAACAACTTGGTGAAAAAACTACTACCCGCAGTTTTATCCACACATAGATTTGTCTATGTCTATCTATTCAAGTGTGAAAGCACACGATCAAGAATGTATACGTGTGGTGGTGTGTCTTTCTTTTCGTCAGAAAAATGATGAGGCCACACTTTATCAGGTATCTTGGATGCACATAATATTCCATTATTTTAAAAAAATCTTGGATGTACATACATTTTTTCCCAGGGAAGTACGCTAGCTACTTACATTGAAAGCATATAAGAGTTTAATTTACATTATTCTCCAATGGTGTTGATACTAGCTTTGCTTAGATCATCCAAGATGGAAAACCAGCCAGATATATAGCTAACATCTATAGAACTAACAACACCAAAAGAAACATCCACCAGGAATAGAAATCTTCCCTGGCAAGTGCATCCTCCTAAATCATGTTAAACAAGCACCGATGGACTGGCGAAGTGGCGATGGCAGACCCGGCGAGAAAACGCTGAAAATCATCTGGTACACCGGTTGACCCGGCGAGACGCGGACTATTTGGGCCAATTTGATCGTACAAACGCGTGGTTTGTAGCCATCGGATTTCCCCGCGAAGGCCTGCCTGGCGGCAGATTCGCCCCCCAACTACATGGACCGATTTGGACGCAACATCGGTGGACCGGACAACAAAAGGTGCAGGCTGTGCATGCAGCATGCCGGCCGCGCGTTATCAGACACATCCGCGTGATGGACCAAATCCAACCAAACGGGCCGGCACGCATGTTGTTGCATATGCGGCGGATAATCGATACTCCTTCCGTTCCCCTGAAACGCGTGCACAAACTAACCTCGCCTAGCACACAACCACACACCACGCACCATCATATCAACAACCGGATCCTGTGCGATCGGCTACGGCTGCGTTCGGTAAGCCCGGTTGGGAACCTCTCGGCTGCGTTCAGCTACACCGTCATCCAGGCATGCAGCTGCTGCAGCCTGCAGTTTGGCTGCAGGAATTCCCTCGATCATCTCCCACCCGGGACGGGAGAGGGAGGGGGGGACACGACATTATACGCCCCTTACGTAGGTACACGCTTCATCCATCCCCACCCCCTTCCTTTCCACTCACCATCAGCCCCTTCCAATCGATGATGAACACCATTTCTCACGCCCGGCTGCATGCCGCTCTCGGCCCGGCCCTCCCCTCCCCTCGCGCTCGATCGATAGATCGGCATGCATGCGATGCGACCATGCGTGCACGGTGCACTCGCTCCGTGGCACGCGCACGCGAACGCAGGCAGCGACGCATGCTAAACTCAGCTAGTAACACGAGATCGATCGCCATCATAAGTGCGCCTTTTACGTACGCGCTGCCGCTGCCTGCCTGATCGACTAGCTAGCTCGTCAATCATGCCCCGGGCCGGTCTCCCGACGAATCAACCGTTTGATGTGATCACCCCGTCCGTCTGTCCGTCCGGCACAGGAACACAAGTAGTGGAAAAGGACGAGGGAGTTTGCTCTGTTACATGCAGCTATAGCAGGCAGAGAGGCAGAGAGCTAGCGGTAACTTTTATGCGTGCCGTCGTCGTACGCCTTTGGAGTAAGTACTGGCCTTGCGAGTCCGGCCGGCCGCCGTCTTCTCCGGTCGCCGTCATCACTTGTCCGGCCATCCACGAGACCGGCCTGCGTCGCACGCCGAGCCCTGACCTGCGTCGAGTCGTGCCAACTGCGACCTGCCTGCTGACCTCCATTTTCTCTGGCCCCTGGGCCCGGCGGCGACATGCGTACATGCAGGGCGGACTCGAACTCGATTTGGCACCGTGCTAGCTAGCTAGTGTGGTGGCACTGTGCTGTACTGCCCGATGAGGAGCCGTGCATGGAAAACTATAGCTAGAAAACGACTGGAGAGAAACCCGAGGGTACGGTGCCCCGCCATGCATGGTTTGACCTTGGAGGAAGCAGCAGTGAACAATCAAACAACAGAAGAGGTCACTGCTCGCGTATATCAGCAAAGGTAAGAGTATATTCTCATCCGCTACCGATGGCCGGCGGCGCCAGCGATGTGTTGTGAGTTGACTCGTCATCCTTTCACCTGTCAAAACATGTACCGTGACATATACTGGGGACGTGGATTTTATTTTTCACTACACTCGTTTTATTCATATCACTAAAAAGTCATTAATTTTTTTAAAAAATATATATTAAGATAGATCATTATATGGCATATCACTTTATAAATTACTTTAAATTTAGCATATACAAATAGAAATAAATATCACTCTTATAGTACATTTTTTTAAAAGCCATTTGTTTTTTTCTATTTGTATCGGACGAATTTAAATTTATATATTTATGAAATAATATATTATATATTGCTATAACTTATCAACTTTTTTAAAATTTCTTTGAAAACTTTTTAGGTAACATATGAAACAGTGTACTTTCACTCCGTAACAAAAAGGCTTACCTCGTATAGTGGAGACAATACAGGAGTATTTCTCTCTTACATGTGGCTGCTGGCTACATGTACAGATATACTGCAAGCTTGTACTGTAGGAGTAGTCGTACAATGTTTGCTCGGTGTTTGCTATCCAGGTCGGTCCATCCATTTGATGATATATAGTAGGAGAGGAACCGGTGGAGTTAAACCTGGCTCTTCTGCATGCTCTTCTTCTGTGAAATTTTTGAACGGTAACTGTTGGGGTTTACCCTCTGCAGCAACAAGACACGGTGAAAAAACCATACAACTGATCACGGCCCTGGTTGGCCCAAACCTTGGTGAGAACCGAGGGACGTTAGGGAGGTAACAAAAGTTACACAGCTAGTACTACTACTACGTACATACCGGTACTGGGTGATTAGACATCGTCTGAGCTTCATAGCTAGGAATTCGAAATATTTTGAAATGGATGGAGTATAAATGAGGAAAAGGGTCGTGCTTTTGTGTGGGCTTGGTATATGTAGTAGTTACTAGCTAAGATGAATCATTACATTACATTAGCAGATATAGTAGATTAATTACTAGTCTGGTACTAGCATTACAAGCATGCGTGCTAACTCCCAGCCGTCCCCAGGATTCTGGACCGGGGACTTGCCCAGCGTTAACATGTCTCTTGTTAATTTGACATTGCTTGCTTGCACTGTTGCACACATTCACATCGTATAGCTACGGCGCAGTACAGATGCATAGACGAGATGCTTGCCTTGTATATATGGTCCATTTGTTTTCTTTATAAAGATGGGGATTTTCCGTGCAAGTTTTGGTGGAGCTAAATAAAAATATAATTGCATTCAATATATAACTTTTATATATATTCTATTTCTATAAACATATATGTTTTCTATATGAAACTAAAAATATAATAGATTTTATATACAACTCTTAAAACAGAAAATTGAATTGAATTTTTTATATAACTCTTACTTCTTTTTTTATTTTCAATGTATATAGTTGTAATTTATATACAATATTTAAAAATAAAATTAGTTTTGATATACAAATCTTTAGTTCTCTTATTATATATATAATTATATTTTACTTGATCAATCTATACCGCTATAATATGGGATCTGACGGTTAAATCTTTTTTTAATTAATATAATAATTCCTAGTTTTCAAATAGAAACTGTATTTTTATAATATAATAGGTAATAGATAAATTGCTACTTTCTCCGTCTCACCTATATTTTCCTGGTTTTATTGAGGATATTACATGGCCTTGATTTGTGACAAGGATACATGACCCCAGCTAGATAGCACAAGATATATATGATGCGCACCACACAGCCATGAATGTACGGAGTATATGCATGGTTTCCATCATCCAGCAAACTAGCATGCAACTAGCTTGTAGAAGCCTACTGAGTGCAGCATGCATGTATGGTCCTTGTTAACCCTTACACTGTTTTCTGCTAGATTATGATCAGGCATAAAGGCAGATTTAAAGGGTATATATCCACAATCACTGTGCATGGATATGTTCAAGATGCATGCCTATACGGCCTATGGAAATCGACGACAGTGATCAAGGTTTTCTACTTGCAAAAGTATGATAAGTTACTTGTACTACAGGCAATGGATGTTTGCTTGGGTGACAGTAACACAGATATTATCCACACATCTTATGACTTATTCCACAGCCCCTAATGAATCCCGTAAAGAACTTTAACTCTTGTGTTGATTCGGTTCGATTCGATCACAAAGTCATAGGAAAAAGTGGCTTAGCTAGCTAATGGACAGATCGCAAGTGGTCAAGAATTTATGTACCCCTTAGTCAGCAATGGACAGATTTTCTTCCATTTTCACAGTGGTGATATATGATCATCTGGCCACATATATTCCATTGCAATGCCTTTCAGGCTTTCACCAAGCTAGTGATGGTGATCAGTCAACTTTAATCTCACCATGAGGCCATGACACGCACACGCCGAGCTCCAAAACCAAAATCCAGACCATCGATCAACGAACGGACGGCCCAGATCTTCGTCAAGATCAATATCCCAGCACACCTCAGCTGGGCCCGCTCGCAGCGACAGGACACCTCCAAAAATCATTGCCACCCTGTAATCATCACGTGCTTATTGAAAATTGTTAGATAAAATTGGTAAAGTAGTTTACATTGAAATTGATAAAAAAAGTTTATATTAAAATTGGTATTATTTAATTATTTTTTATTTAAATTTATTTATGAAAAATATATGGTAATGTGTGTGCGCGTTAAGATAGGTCAGATTAAAAAATCTATGTCAAAGAATATTTTTTATTTGTGTGTAGAAATTAAATTTATAAAATAGATGAAAAATTGGTGAAAAATTTTGGAGGATTTTTTTAACAAAAATCAAGAATTTGTATGGTATTTATTCTCTTTTTTTTCATTCGTAGCGTTTGATTTTAGATTAAATTATTCTCTTTGTGTTTTGATTTGATTTGTTTGATAATTATAATTTGATCGATTAATTATTTTTAGATGTCGTGTTATTAATTAATTAGTGCTTAATTAATTTTGGTCAACTATTTAGTAATTTTGTTTTGTTAATATCTAGAGAAGTCCGATTAATATGATTATAGTTGGGTTTAATTTATTCTAGGTCTACGGATGTTCATCTATAATCTGTTTTATCAAAATAGTGTCATGTTCAATTTTAGAAAACACGGTTTTCAGATTTTATTATTACAGAAAATTATTAAATTTCAATTTTATCTTTCACAATTATTCACCTCTCTGATTCACCCCGTCTGATTGATTTTTTGAAGTGAATCGATCTTAAAAAAAACTTTGGAGAGGAATTAAACCGAGGTTGACACCGGAGTCAAGATGGAGTGGTACGTGCGTGCGTGGGGGCAGAACAGCGGATCAGCTGGGTTATCAACAGCTGAGCTGAGGCGACAATCACATGGAATGGAATTAATGGGATTTATGAATGGGTGATGAGATGATCTATCCCTATCGAGTTGTAATACAGCGTGTGCGCAGATCGATCGGCCGATGTAAGGGTCGACCGGTTCCCTGTCCAACAATCATTTGCTAGTGTGTGGTATTGTGGTAAGCAGACTTGCAGGGTGGAATATTGTATCTGTGATGCCTTGGCGGTTTAGGCTCTGTTCGTTAGCGAACGATACGAGTTTAGCTCCTCTTATTTGCTGTCAGCATATTTCCTGAAGTTTTAAATGATGTATTTTTTATAAATTTTTTCTATTTAAAAGTTGGTTTATAAAAATTATATTAATATATTTTAACTTTATAATAATTAATACTTAATTAATAATTCACTAATAAAACTCCTTGATTTACTTGATTATTTTTATTTTTTATTTCCTCGGCTTCAAACACACCTTAGGTTGCACTCAATACTTCCATCTCTAATCTTCTACTCTCTCTTTGTAAGTTTTTTTTTTAAATTAGCAGCCTTAAATTAGTTACAGTTCTGAAAGAAGAAAGTTTATTTTTTGGCAAAGACAATGGTAGTCCACATGATCGATCACTTTAACTTTATTCGTACTTAGAACAAAAATTATCGATGCTAAGTGGTTATTTACGTGTAAATCATCAAACAACAAATATATACACTCTCTTCTGCCATAAATATTTAATATTTAAAATAAAATTTGGTAATTTTTAAACTTAACAATCAATTTTATATTATAATAAGGTTTTTACAGGCTAACAATTTGAGAAGTTTTATGATCAAAGTTATTCTAAACATCAAATATTCTATAAGCTCGCTTAAATGATAAATGGATAGCGTTAGATTACTCCAAGTGAAACATATAGGAGCACTACATTACTACTACATCATACCTACTTTAGGATTTCTCCTTTTTAACGAATCAAAGTGTCGAGGCCTTCAAAGTACGTACGCACTCTTCGTGCCCGTATTGCTACTAGAATACTACATCACTATATATATGCAAGCCACGTATGAGACGTCAATTCTGATCAGAGCTTTCCCTTTACCAAGTTCGTCGTCCATGCATATTATTTTGTACTAGCTTTCAGAGTAAATATCAAAGTGAAGGTCTACAATAGCACCGACGAGTTTGATCTATTAAAGTATAATTAATTATATATATAAATATATAAGAAAGTTGTTTTAAGTAATCAAATAAATACATTTTTAAGTTTAAAATAATTAATACATAATTAATTATATAGTAATGATTTATCTATAAAATAGCTCATTGAAACTTGCCATAAATGTGGAGCTGCGCCTAATAGGATGCCAACCTGGCTCCTTTTACGCTTGTAATGATTAGATTACGAGAAGTTTATGTAAAGCGTGAAGCGATTTTGCGCCTCTCTGCCTCCCATATTCCTCTGTTTTACCCAGCAGATTAATATACTCCCCCTGCTTTAGCCAGCAAAATATGAGTACACGGCGGCTTTTGCAAGCAAGATTATGTGCTAATTGCAACGACGATAAGTTAAGCTCAGCCACGGTTAAATCTTTCATTTAGTCCCAAGTTGAGATCATCCTCATGACTAATGTGGATATCTCGTTTTGATAATTTAATCTTGTTCTATGATGCTACTGTGGCAACACACACACACAACTTTCATTTACTTGCCGGGCCCTACAGTTGCTTATCTTGTTTGCAACAAGCTAGTACATCAACGCACTTTGACACTTGTCACCATTATTTTCACTCTCTCTTTCCTTAGGAGTTGGTAGTAAATCCTTGGCTTTTACTCTAGCACATGGCTCAGCAGCCATGACTGGTCATAGCTCCCTTACGGATATAGCTAGCACGACCAAACAGCAACACGTACATGTTGCACAGTTGCTTGTGAACAAAATGCAACAGTTCTGAAACTTCCCCTGCGCCAGAAACAGAAAGCAAGTGGTAGACATAAGGAGTCACTCAAGCACAGTTTTGACCAGAGGACGACACACACACCTGAACATTTCCATCCATGAGTACACATCTGAACCACTTACTGTCACCAGCTAGTGGCACGAACACAATAAACCTATCGCCAACAGTACATTTCCACCGTACTGCCGGACCGATCGATCCCATGGACTTTCCATGGCGGATCGAGTCGGTTGATGCGCGTGTCAAATCAACGAGCAACGCTAGGTCAGGCAGGCGCACCCGAGGACGAATTGAAACGATCACATGTACGTGCGTCTCGGATGGTCCAAGATGTTCCTTAACCGTGTAACACTGGTACGCCCCCAAAAGGCACTCGCCCCCATTAAGGTATAGCCCAGCCAGCTCTGGGGGGCCCCTCTCCAAGCTAGTGGAAGCTTCACTAAGTATACGACACACACAACATATATATATATACACTCGTTCTATTTGTAAATATAAAATACTATACTATTCTTTATAAAAAATTAAGAAATAAGTAGAAAGGTAAATCATAGTATAAAAGATGATGATTAAAAGAGTAAATTAGTATAAAAGATATTAGATGAGGAATAAGCTAGTATATGATTTGATAAACAGGGTATAAATTACTGTTTTAAGATCTTAAAATCCATTATAGTTTTGGAAGGGATAAAATCCCTTTTTTTTGAAGGGAGGGATCAAGTGTACATATATGTGCCTTGATCGATCTGTTTTACTTGTGTTGTTGTAGCCCCCAGCTGCTAGCAAGCTATGCTAGCTCGAGGTGACCAGCCAATCTGTCAATGTATGTACTGTATCATCTATCCAGCCGGGTGGCCGGGCTCAATTATGGATTGTTGTTGCAGGTGCATATGATGCAGTGCAGGAAAGGGGTGCCGCGCCCCGGGTGTTGAGCTACTGCTTTAGCCGAGCGCGCTAGCTCATCTCGATCATATCATGCATGCGCCTTTGCGTTGCGCGGTTGATTGTGTAATTATAGTAGATTAACTTGTGTGTAGGTAGTTATATGGTTGTGTGTAAGCTATTTCGACTGTCTATATATACTGATACATTAACAGAGAATACAATCAACAATTTTCATACTTTTATGGTATCAGAGCGGTTCTAATCCGTTATCTTTCCGCAACCACAAACGCCGTCGTTGTTGCTGTCGTCGCTAATCTCCTTCTCCGCCACTACTGTGCTGCGAGAGACTGTCGAGGTCTGACACCCTCAACGCTGTCGTTTCTGAACCAGCGCCCGTCGTCGATCCGATCGCCACCACTGCTGCCGACTGCACGTCACCGGAAGTGTCGCTGGTCTCATCGCCCGCGCTGCCGATCTGATCGCCTACCCCGTAGCTGCCCTTGTCACCGGGTGTGGCTGCTGATCCAACCCTACCTACGCTTTCGCCACCACCAGATGTCACCAGTTTTATCGCCCGCGCTGCCGCAGATCAGATCGCCCGCTGATCCGATCTGATCAGATCCGTCGATCGGTCCGATCGGATCCTGCTTATTGCCAATCCGATCAGATCCTACCTATTGCCGATCCGATCGGCCTCCGAACCGATTGGCTCTACTGCCGATCTGATCGGCTGCTCATCGACCATCTGATCTCCGATTCAATTGGGCGATCGGCTGTCGATCCGACTCTGATCGGCTGACCCCTCCAATTTGATCGGTCGATCGGCTGTCTCTCCGAGATCTCCGATCCGATCAGCCGATCGGTTGTTCCTCTAAGATCTTCGATCCGGCCTGATCGGCTGCCGATCGGCTGTCGTGCCCCCATGGCTGGCGACAACATTGGTGCCGCTATTTCCGAAGACCGTTGTCTCGCGGTCGATTCTTCTCGCGCTGACGAAGCTCTGGACGCGTACGAGAGCGTTCACACGGCTCTTTGGGCGCAAGCCACCGCCGTCGTCAACATCAAGACGCTCATCCCCATCGTCCTCGACAAGGCCACGGACTCTTACACTAAGTGGTGCTGTATGTTTCTCACCGTCCTTGGGAAATATGCCCTCACTCACCATGTCCTTGAGGATGACGCGTTCCCCGCGCGCCCGATGTGGCTCCAGTCGGACTGCTGCATCCTCACGTGGGTGTACGGCACCGTCTCTAGCGACCTGCAGCAGTCACTGATGATGCGGCCTGGATGCGTCCGTAATGCGTGGTGCTATCTCGAGGACGAATTCCTCGGCCAGAAGGAGTCCCGTGCCCTTCTCCTCGAGACACAGTTCCGCACATTTCGTCAGGACTCCCTGAGCGTCACCGACTACTGCCGCCGTCTTGAATCCATGGCTGCCTCCCTCGCCAAATTTGACGATCCTATCGGCAACCGGCAGATGGTCCTCACGCTTCTCCACAGCCTCAGTGGCAAATTTCGTCATATGGTATCCATCCTCAAGATGCACCGATCGTTCCTAACATTTACGGAAGCATACACTCATCTTTTGTTGGAGGAGCTAGAGATCGACGCTCGTCCTCCGTCCCCGCGTCCAGCAGCCCCAGGTGCCACAGCTGCTCCTCGTCCGGGGATGCCTCCTCCTCCGCGCCCAGCTGCACCAACCGGAGGCCAGCGCAACGGCCATCGCCGCCGCCGCGGTGGATACGACAATTCTACTAGTGGTAGCTCTCCAGCGCCCTCTGCTAGAGCGGCCCCAGGTGGACAGGGCGACGTCCCTCCCGGTACGACTATGTACCCATCGTTTGCCCACCCTTGGACTGGCACCGTGCGCATGTAGCTATACGACCAGTCCGGCCGTCCTCCGCCGCCACAGCCTGCGTTCCACGTAGCCCCGCACTATGGCGGTTTTGGTGCTCTTCCTAGCACCTATGGCAGCACATACCGTGCCCCATCGTCCCTGTACTGCACGTACTATGGGGGAGCCACACCGCCAGGCTTCCAGGCACCCTCACCAACGTAACAAGCGGTGGGCTTCCAAGCGTCCTAACCGGTGTACCAGGCAACACCTTGGCCGCCTAGTCATGGAGGTTGGCACCAGGACTCTCTGGCGCACTCCTTCAACACCATGACGCTCAACCAACCGGTCTCTAAGTGGTATGCTGATACGGGTGCCGGTTCCTAAATGACCTCGGACGCTGGTATACTCTCCACAATTTTTCCACCCTCTTCATCTACTCCTTTATCTATCATTGTGGGTAATGGTGCTTTACTTCCTGTCACCGTCACTGGATCCCATCATTTTTCTTTACCGCACCGTGATCTTACTCTTAATAATGTTTTGGTATCACCTAACATTATTAAGAATTTAATTTCCATTTATCGGTTTACCACCGATAATAATTGTTCCATTGAGTTTGATCCATTTGGTCTTTCTATGAAGGATCTGTAAACCAGGAACGTGATCGCCAGGTGCAATAGTTCCGGTGACCTCTACCCATTTTTTGCACCATCTACCAGCACCTCCGCGTTCGTTGCCGCACCCACCTCCCTTTGGTATTACCGTCTCGGTCATCTTGGGTGTGACATTCTGTTCAAACTTCTTAGGTCCAATATCATTTCCTGCAATAAAGATGATATCGATCATTTATGTCATGCGTGCCAACTCGGTCGTCATATACATCTACCTTTCGGTTCATCTACCTCTCCTGCTACTTACAGTTTTGATTTAATCCATTGTAATCTATGGACCTCTCCAATTGTTAGTGTGTCAGGATACAAATATTATCTTGTTATTCTTAATGACTGCTCTCACTACATTTGGACTTTTCACTTTCGTCTCAAATCCAAGACATTTTCCACTATTTCTACCTTTTTTTGTGTATGTTCGCACACAGTTTGGCACCACTATCAAGAGCATCCAGTGTGACAATAGCCGTGAATTCGATAATTTCTTTGCCCGCACGTTTTTTTCTCTCCCACAGTGTTGCCCTCCGCATGTCGTGCCCATACACTTCTCAACAAAATGGTAAAGTAGAGCGTTCTATTCGTACCATCAATAACACTCTGCGTTTCCTTTTGTTTAAGGTGAGTCTCCCTCCAGCTTACTGGGTTGAGGCCCTTCACATCGCCACATATGTTGTGAACCGTCTCCCCACCACAACACTCGCCTCCTCCACACCAACTCCGTTCTCTTCTCTGTCCCGCCCTCCTATGATCATCTCAAAGTTTTTGGTTGCGCCTGTTACCCCAATATATCCTGTACAGCGCCTCACAAACTTGCTCCTCGTTCTTCTCTATGCGTGTTCCTCGGCTACTCCTTGGAGCACAAAGGCTATCGATGCCTCGAGCTTTAGTCGAACCGCATTCTCATTTCTAGACATGTTGTTTTTGATGAATCCTTCTTCCCTTTCTCTGACATGTCTACCACACCCATGGCACCCTTTGTCCTGGACTTTCTTGTCGATGATCATGATCAAACCGCTTCAGTTCCTAGAGCCCCTTTTTTGCGTGCAGGTACAACAGCTTCCTTAACGGCACACCCTGTGCCCGAGGCCCCACTTGCGCCGTCGAGCCTTAGTGCAGAGCTGTGGTCACCCAAGTCCGCATCATCCAGTGCCGTTGCCCCTGTGCACCCCGCATAGGTCTGTCAGCGGTGCCCCACCGACCACGAGTGTTGTCGGTCCTACTGTCCCTGCTGCTCGCGCGCAGGTTGTTACCAGCGGTACCGGCCGCACAGCTGCACTCGACCGACTGTCTTCCCTTCGGTGACCAATGCGCACTCTATGCGCACACGTGGCAAAGATAGCATTGCACAGCACGTGGATCGCCTCAATCTCCACGTTGTACCCATGTCGCCTCTTCCTCGGTCCGTTCATGATGCCCTGTCAGGCCCCAATTGGCGATCTGCTATGCAGGCTGAGTATGACGCTTTGATTGTCAACGACACATAGAGTCTTATGCATCGCTCTTCTGGCGTCAATGTTGTGACTAGGAAGTGGATTTATCGTCACAAGTTGCTCGTCGATGGGTCTCTTGATCGTTACAAGGTTCGCTGGGTTCTGCGGGGTTTCACACAACGACCCGGTATTGACTATGATGAGACTTTCAATCTAATTATCAAGCCTGCGATAGTTTGTGTGGTTCTCTTTCTGGTATTATCTTAGAACTGGCCCATTCATCAGCTGGATGTGAAGAATGCATTTCTCCATGGCACTCTCACTAAGACAGTATATTGCGTGCAACCTTCTGGATTTGTGGATTCTTCTTGCTCAGATTTTGTCTATCGGCTTAATAAGTCCTTATATGGTTTGAAGCAGGCTCCTTGTGCTTGGCATCACAGGTTCGCTTCTCACCTTGTGTCATTTGGATTTGTTGAAACAAAGTCAGATACTTCGCATATCACCACGGTTCAGATACGGCCTACTTATTGCTTTATATTGATGACATTGTCCTTATTGCCTCTTCTGCTGGATTACTCAAGAATATCATTGAGGCTCTCCGACGTGAGTTTGCTATGACGGATATGGGTCAGCTGCATCATTTTCTGGGCATTTCTGTAACCCGCTCCGTAGATGGTCTGTTCCTTTCTCAGTGGCAGTACAGTCAAGATATTTTGGAGCATGCCGGGATGAGTGCGTGCAAGCCGTGCAGCACACCTGTTGATCTCCACTCCAAATTATCTGCTGACGGACCGCCTGTCGCTGATGCTACATAATATCGCAGTCTCGCTGGCGCTCTGTAGTATCTGACTTTTACTCGACCAGACATTACCTTTGCAGTTCAACAGATCTGCCTCTATATGCATGATCCTTGAGAGCTGCACCTCGCTGCTCTCAAGCGGATCCTGCGCTACCTACAAGGCACCCTGTCTCTTGGGCTGACCATGCGCTGATCTTCGCCTGCAGATCTTGTTGTTTATACATGTCGACTGGGCTGGCTGTCCTGATACTCGCCGGTCAACCTCTGGCTATACAGTATTTCTCGGGGATAACTTGGTGTCCTGATCTTCCAAGCGTCAGCATACGATCTCTAGATCGAGTACTGAAGCTGAATATCATGCTATGGCAAATAGTGTTGCTGAAACTATCTGGCTGCGACAGCTGCTCCTTGAGCTTCGCCATCCCTCTCGACGTGCCACCTTGGTCTATTATGATAATATCAGTGCTGTATATCTCTCCAGCAATCCGGTGCAGCATCAGCGAACGAAGCATGTTGAGATTGATCTCTATTTTATTTGAGAAAAGTTTATCCTTAGTCACATTTGAGTCCTATATGTTCCTACGACATCGCAGTACACCGACGTCTTTATCAAGTATCTTCCTATCTCACTATTTTAGGAGTTTTGATCCAACCTAAATGTTAGCGATAAGTAAGAGAGTGTTAGTTTACTATAATTATAGTAGGTTAACTCAATGTAATTATGTGGTTACGTGTATACCACCGTGGCTATCTATATATAAGGAAATACAGTTAATAATTACCACACTTTCGGATTGGGTCGCGTCGCGCGCGTTCGGCCCCACCCATCTAAGCTAGTAGTAAGCTCGTCGGCCACCAAAAGGAAGCCATCATTGTTGGGCTCGCGTCAAAGCTGCTCCCGGATCATCATGCGCCCAGCTCGCCGCTCGCCCCCGTTTATTCTAGCCGCTGGCTGGTGCGCGCCGCGCTGGCGCCGACGCCAACGCCGACACGCTCGGTTCGCGAGGACAAGGACGAGGTGGGCAGCCAATGAACGTACCACGTCGCGCCGCCGCCATTGACCAACACGCCGACGTGGGCGCGTCGTCGCGATTTGCGGAGAGGTGTCCGGCCGCGCGCCCGTTTTCACGGGAGAAAGGGGCTATATGTGTGCCACTGTTTTAATACTTCCTCAGTTTCATATTACAATGTTTTGACTTCTTAATTCTTATTGAGAAATTGAGCAATTCTTATAATATTAAATTAATATATTTAATAGTATGTTTATTTGATATTAAAATATTTCTTAATCAAAATTAAAAACGTTTAACTTAAAAAAACGTCTTTTTAATCCTTAGACGAGAGGAAGGGAGTAGCAAGGTATGTGTGCCCTTGTTGTATAATATTTAATTTAGCAGGGACCACGCTTTAATATGTTGTATGGTAGAGAAATTGAGCAATCCTTATAACATTAAATTAGTATATTATATTTTAATAGTATATTTGTTTAATGTTAAAAATATTACTATATTTTTTATCAAAATTAAAAACATTTAACTAAAAAATAAAATGTCTTATAATAATAAACTAAAGGAGTAGTAAGACATGTGTGCCGGTGTTGTACAACGTTTTAATTAGCAGAGGACCACGCTTTAATGAGAGATATGGAGCAATACTTATAACATTGAATTTATATTAAACTTACCATTAAATATGAATATATTTTGGTAGTATATTTGTTTGATGTTATATTTTTTATAAAGTTAAAAATATTTAACTTAAAAATAAAACTAGTAAGACGTATGTACCAATGTTGTACAATGTTTTAATTAGCAGAGGACCCCGATTTAATGTACTATACAGTAGTTAATTAGTCTGGTACGACACCATAACGCGGTCGATCGACCAAACCGAACGTCATGCATAGGACCGTTCGTTCGATCGGTCTTGTACGTACGTGGATGCGATCGATCCGTGAGCTCTGTTCCATTGGCACGTACGTACACAGTCCGGCCTGTCCAATCCAATCCGTCCATGCAGGCCAGGCCAGAGCAGAGACATCAGCTGTAGTCCAGCAGCTAAGCAGGGCACTGTGGCCCTAGGGTTTAGCAGAGGGGCAGCTGACTCGTAAGGTTGGGGCAGCGATGTTACAGCTCGCAACCCTCGTTTCCATCCTGTCGCCGAAACCCTCGGCACGGCGGCCACGGCAGCCATCTGCGGTGCGGTGGCCGCCCCCGGCTGGCCCGCCGTGTGTATGTGTGCTCGAGGGCTAGCTCCTCTACGGCTTAGCCCAAAGCTTTGTATTGTAGCATATCGATGCGTCTCAACTTGTTCGCTGGATCTCTGATGAACAGATGCAGCACTAACCCTCCCTGCCTACCCGATCGATTTCAGTACCCTAGCTCTAGTATTGCCGAGAGATCGATTTCAACGGCAGCGGGGCACGAGAGGATCCAGCAGATAACGCGCGGAGGCACGGCGGGGCGGAGCGGCGAGCCCTCCCGCGCGGCGCGAGCACCGGGACAAGCGTCTACAGCGCGCGCCGCTCCCTCTCGGGTTGTCTTTGGAGAGGGGAGGGAGGAAACGAGTGTCGTGTGGGCCCAAGGCGGCCTGTCCCGGGGGGACCACGTGCCATGTGCACCCGGTGGAGTACTCGGGCTTTGTTGTACGTGCTGCCGAAATGTGAAACGCGCTGGTAGTGCCTACGCTTCTTCCGCCGTGTGGTATACACGTCGGCAGGTGGAGTGCTGGCCCTCGTGATTTTCTTTTTCGATTACGATGAAGATGTACTGCCGTTCCCAAACGTCAGATGCATTGACGGGCTTGACTCCTGAACACGCTCGATCACATGAACCTCATAAGTTTGCATCGAAGTGAACTCGCAGCCCCATCAAGAGGTTGTCCCCTGCCTTTTGATGAATTAAAATAGAGGAATATCATAAGATATACAGCTCCTTTTGGACTTAAAAAAACAATACGTTTTAAATACATGTATTTAATATCGAGTTAACTTTTACCCTAAAAATCTTATATATTTTTTATATAAAAACAATATATTCGAGTTTATCATAGCGATAACTTTTATGATATTATATTTATGTAGCTTTTTAAATTTATTATGTAGTTTAAATTGTATACTGTTGAATCTAAAAGTCCTAAAAACTCGTATAACCTAACGAGTATGTAAGAATGGACAACATCAAAAATTCATAATATGATAGCAAGTATCCTTTAACATACATAAAAATCTCATATGTTTTACTATATAAATAATTTACAAGATGCTCTAAATTCTAGCATAATTATAGTATGATATATTTATCACAACTAAAAAAAGTCTTCAACTAAAACTATTTTTATTATACGCTATGATATATATATATATATGTTTGGCAATAGTATATGGCGATATAGTTTTAGGATTAAGCTTATATATCTTATATTTGGAGTATTTTAAGCTTTATTGTAAGGAAACTCCATTAACCCTAGTCAAAAACCACAGGCTTTGCTTTGGATTTTGAGCTGAAGAGCAAAGGCTATATAGACTAGAGAAAGGGAGAGCAAGCAGCAAGCAGCAGCGGCAGCGTAGCCGAATAGGAGGCTGGCTGACCCTGTTCGCTTTATTCCCCTTCATATTTTGGCCTCCTCACTCCTCAGACCTACAACTGCTGCTGCTACTCTTGCTCCTACTTCCACTCCCCTACTGGCTACTCTCCCCATCTCTCCCTCCTGCTGCTCAGTGTGTCCTTCCACTGTCGTCCTCTGCACCACGCTGCCTCTCTCCTCCCTCTTTCCCTCTCCGGTCCTTCAAATCCTCGGTCCTGAGCTGAGCTGCCCCCGTGGTTCTTGCATTGCTCGAGGTGGCGGTCGCCTCCGTCTCCGTGTGTCCGTCCTCGGCACCGCGTTATTTCTTGGATTCAAGTGCTACGGCCATTTACTTCTGCTGCCCCTGGCGGTTTCTGTGAGGCCGGAAGCATTAACTGCCACTGGCATTGATTTGGTCCCCGTCATGGTGAGCTTGTTGGCTGGTGCGTGGGGCTGACCATTCCTGGAGTCCTGGGAGGAGGAGGAGGGGCTTGTGCTTGCTGATGGCTCTCGGTGGTCATCTTTGATCCTGCTCTTGGTTTGGTCCCTGAATCTTGCGATTTGTTCTTGGTGTTTCTGCCCAAGTGATTGGTTTCTCTTGTTCCCCATCAATTCGCTTTTGGGTTGTGCTGCGGTGGATTCTTGCTCCCCTTTGAGCTACTGCTTGGATCATCAGCTCATTACACGATTAGCAGAGGAACTCTTGGAGATTCCTTTGTTCTTCTTTCCATAGTTTGGAATAACAGGAGCTGGCTTGGGATCTTCCGAGCAAGGGGCAAAAAGTTATCTGGGATAAGGAGAAATAGAATCCTGTTCTTCCCCTTTTTTCTTCCCCAGTATATACTGCTCTGAGAGGAGCAATAGCAAGGAATAGTTTGGATTTTGGAGGTTTGAGGAGGGAGGAAGCATCCCTGGAGCTGTATGAGGAGGCATTGAGACAATGAGAGATGAGAATTCAAGCAAGACCAAGGTAAGGGTGCCCCCAAGAGCAAGAGCTAATCTGTCCATAATTTCTGTGTTTGTTTCTGATATTGTTTTTGTACTGATTGTTTCTGATCTTGTTTTTGCTCTGAATTGACCTGGAAGAAGCTGTCCTGGTCCAAGACCTTTGTTAGGAAGTGGTTCAGCATCAAAACAAAAGCTAAGGACTTCAATTCAGATTATGCAGTTGAAGAAGGTACAACTTATTGACTTAATGCCACTACTTTCACTTCTAAATTGTGCTTGAGTTACTAGGTGGTTTTTCTCCTTATTTTCTTCGATATCATTTTCACAACCATTAATTGTGTTATTTTGGTGTAGAGCAACAGACTAAACAGTGACTGTCGATTCTGGAAGCAAGTCTGATTGCTTGCTTCCAGTTCCCTTGTATAGTGAAATATTATTTATTGTTGCAGAAACAACCATAGTATGTTTGAGACCTACAGAAAGAATTTTGTTTTGGCGTGGCTGTGCTAAAAACTCTCTCTGATCATTTCAGTGGGAGTGCAGTGGAGAACCAGTTTCTCAGAAAGAGATTTATGCAAAGCCAAGAAAAGCAGGACAGGTACATTTTGCTTGCTTCGTCATAGTAAATATTGTATTCTCACATCTCTCACCTTTGTATTTGAGTAAAAACTGAACTGTGAGCCACCAGTCAACGTTGTCCTATGCTTGACTGAATTAGTGACATGTTTGCTCAGAGAGGTTGCCTAGGAAGAATGCGAATCGAGATTCTCGGATAGGAAATGGATTTGACCGTGCTTATATCACAAATACACAAGACTACAGGTAAACATATTGTGCTTTTGTAGAACTTAATCAATCTAGTAGTCATTGTTAAAGAATTTCTCTCCTATGACAATCCATATGCTCATATGCATAGGGTCTTTGTTGCTACATGGAATGTGGGTGGAAGGTCGCCATCGAGTCATTTGAATTTGGAAGACTGGCTTCATACTTCTCCGGCTGCTGATATATATGTCATTGGGTACAATCAAAACTCATGCAATGTCTTAATCAGATATTTTTTGCTTTACAAAATATGATTCATCTTATAACGATCTAGTATGCATAAAAAAGGCAACTGTTAACATTTTTTTAATCATACCAGATTACAGGAAATTGTTCCTTTGAATGCTGGCAATGTCCTGTTGACTGAAGACAATGGTCCAGCAAAGAAATGGGTTGCACTTGTTAGAAAAACACTAAACAATTTAGATCTTCAGTACTCTATTGTGTACAACTACCATGCCCCTTCACCGGTTCCAGATCCTATTGTTGAGCTCAATGTTGATTTTGAACGATCATCAAGAAGACCAAGGAACTCTTCTTTCTTCCATCGACGTTCATTCCAGTCCTTCAACCGAAGTTCAAGAATTGATATGATGGATCCTCACTCATTAGTGGACCGTCGTTTCAGTGTTTGTGACCGGATTAGCTTTGGGAGTAGGCCAAGTGATGCTGACACCAGTATGAGATATGGTGGGTCATCTGATGATGAGAATATTGACGAGGAATCACCTAGTGGTATATACCTCTCACCAATGCCGTGCGTTTATGGTGCTCCACTATGCTATGATGATAACAAAAGACAGTTGATAAACAATAGGTAGGTTCCCATGGAACTCTGAAGATACAGTTAATTTCTGGTTCTGAAACTAGCTAGCTGTTGTAGTCATCACTAAAATTCCTTCCATCGTTCATCACTGGAATGATTACAAATCGTTGCACTGAAAGTACATTTTCTGTAACACAGCAGATATTGCCTAGTTGCCAGCAAGCAAATGGTTGGAATTTTTCTCATGGTTTGGGTACGAAGTGATATTAGGGAGCATGTGAAGAACTTGAAGGTTTCATGTGTTGGCAGAGGTTTGATGGGATATCTCGGAAATAAGGTATTGTTTGCTGCCTTACCTTTTCTTGTAATTGTGTGTTACTTAAATCTTGTATTCATCAAACTTTGCTTCTGATATTCTTTTATGTCATGTGGTGTACATGATATCTCATTTATGTTTATTAAATTTCACTTGAAATCCTGTTAACATGTGCATTGATAAGTTTGTATACATGATTATGCATCTCCTTTCATTCTCACTTTTTTTCTCATATTAGGGGTCAATATCAATCAGCATGTCTCTTCATCAGACAAGCTTCTGCTTTGTTTGCACTCACTTAACCTCAGGGCAAAAGGATGGTGATGAACTTAGAAGAAATGCTGATGTCGTGGAAATTTTGAAGAGGACCAGATTCCCACATGTTCATGGTGCAGGTGACGAGAAGTCACCAGAGACCATTCTTGACCATGAGTAAGTCTTGTGTTGCAGTATTTTTAGCTTGGATGGACACCAATTGGATGGACTAAAATTCAGAAATATCTGAGATAAAAGTCTTAGCCCATCATTTATTTTGCTTTGTCAGTCGCATAATATGGCTTGGAGATCTTAATTACCGAATAGCTCTTTCATATCGTTCGGTGAAGGCTCTAGTGGAGATGCACAATTGGAAGCAGTTATTGGAGAAGGACCAGGTTAGCAATTCTTATAAAAACTGCTAACTGTGTCATGCCTCTTAAATTAACTAGTATAGCTACAAAAATACCTTCTCTGTTTTCTTTTCACATGTGTGACATTTCTGTAACAGCTTCGAATAGAGCAAAGGTATGGTCGGGTGTTTTCAGGTTGGAAAGAAGGGATGATTTATTTTCCTCCCACGTACAAATACTCCTACAACTCTGACAGATATGCAGGCGATGATATGCGCCCAAATGAGAAGCAAAGAACACCGGCATGGTAAATTCAATATTGCTACAGCAAACCATCTATCCTTCTTCAGAGTTTACACACCTTCATCTTTTTGGTTTGTTTTGCTTATTCTAATGATTTTTGGTGAAGGTGTGACCGGATCCTATGGTATGGGAGAGGCCTGAATCAACTATGCTATGTCCGCGGGGAGTCTAGATTCTCAGATCACAGACCTGTATACAGCATTTTAACTGCTGAGGTTCATATACCGAGCCAAACACAATTTAGCAGCTTTACTCGTTCTACCTCTTTAATGGGGGTGGATGAACTACCATACCCAACTTATCCACGCAGTTACACAGATATCAATTTTTATTGATTGTGTATCTCGATGGAGCCAAGGTTAGTGTTCTTTATCCTATGCAGTGTCGCATTGTTTGGGCATATTGTTCTGACAGCTTCTCTGAATTCCATGCGAAAGTGCTCTATTCATTACTTCCTGTGTTCATTGCAGACATTATTCAGTTACGGAATACACCAGATGAACTTCATTTCTCCCAAGATTCCAGCAATTGGAATATTCTCAGCCAACAGGTGATTCTGAACTATTGTTTCTTTTGCCCCCTTGTTTTTGTGCACCATCATGTACTATCCTACATCCACAATGTATGAACATGATGTGTTTTTCTAATTATCTTTGGCAAGTTTACTGCAACTGACACCTCAAGTCTGATCGTTGTGCTTATGCAGATACTGAAGGAGATGCTTTCTTGTAAAATTTGGTATGTTCTATGACTGCTTGTATATAACTACCATGTATATGTGCATGAAAAGTATAAACCAATTGAATGATTAAGATATCTTTTGCTCTTGCAACAGGGAGATTTGCGCATTTCTGCAAAGTTTTGAATCTAACGATCAGCGAGTACCAGTTTACAACAAAAAAAAGGAGAGTTTTAGTTCCAAAATAACTAATCACTAACAAATGAAGCTGATTTGCAGTGTGATTTTGGAAACCCCTTCATCATACATAATTCCTTTTCCCTTAGCCATTTTGTACTTGAAAGGCTTTGATTCTTTCCCCTTTTGCTTTCTTTTCCCCCCTTGGTTGTCTGATGTAACAAGAGCGCTTGGCTCTGATATTTAGTCCGAGCTGGCAGAACAGAGCTGAGCAATTTATGGCACTTAAATGAGATAATCTATTAGCGTATAATTAATTAATTATTAATTATTTTAAACTTAAAAAAACGTTTATTTGATTTTAAAGTATTTTTTATAGAAAAAAATTTATAAACAAATTTAGCAGTTTAAAAACGCAAGAAAGTTGCTTAGCTCTTCTTCTCAAACAAAATCGCCCTTAATTGGAAGAAAAACGGTGCACTATCATTTGTACAGCATACTGTTGATCATGCAGTACTGCAGAGTGTGGCATGGTTCATGCTTGCCAAGAAATGATCACTTGCACGAAAATTCACTCAGGCTTGAGCACAAAGCAAGGTGCTGAAAAAGGGATCACACAAGCTGCCTGCCTGCCTCTGGAGGCCCCCATCGTGCTGCTGCAGTCCCGCAGCCTGCAGAATACTATAGCTGTTTTCTTTTCCTACATCTATTCCACATCCTTTTCCTTTACCATGCGAAGGGGAAGAAAACAAGTCATGGAAAAGCAGCAGTTGGGAGGAATCACTGTGGGCTGGTTAGGGGACATGAAAGCAGTGGGGCCACCAAAAGCAGAAGGCTCAGGTGCACTCCTCTCATCAAGGGGGAGGGGTGCATGCCAAGAAGGCCATGGATGGTTGGAGTAGCCTCCCTCATGTAGTACTTACTCCTCGCAGGCCAAGGCCAGGCCAGGAGTACCCATTTCTCACTGAGACCGCCTGCGTTCTCAAAAGAATGGAAACAAAAAGACGGAGAGAGACCCCCTGGTCCAAAGTCCTAGTAGCATCTCAGTAAGGAGCTGAGCTTGGACACTTCTGCTCTTTTCTCCTCTCTTTTGCCCCTCTGCTTCTTCTGTTTCACTAGGCTGATTTTCTCACAGGTCTGCCAAGCCAAGGGTTGGGTGGTGGGTCTCGTCGTTTCGCGGCGGACGCCGCCTCCGTCGGCAGGTAGACGCGCGCGCCACCCGTGCTCCGGCCTCCCGTCCCGCACGGCGCGACGTCGGCAGGTTGCGGAGACGCTCCGCACCGCGTGCGGCGGCGCGACGGCTCGACCGCTCGACTAACGTGGACCGCGCCGTGTTCGCGCGGCTCGCCCACGGAGAGCTCGATCTCGTGACGCGGCTTCGGCCGACGGCCGGCCTAGCGTGGGGTGCCGCTTAGGCCCATATCGGTGATTGGTACGGCCCATATTTGTGCTAGTAGGTTTGGGCCATTAGCCGATGTCTGTTGCTCCACGTGAGGACAAAACACAACTTTCATGTGATGAGAGAACAAAGCACATCACGGTCAGCCGGTCACAGAATGTTGACGAGGCATGAGCACGCCATGCACACATTTCCCTCGTGTAACTAAAAAAATCAATTGAAGTTGTAATTGCTGTCCAATATTAACGGACACACACTTCTAACTAAACGGTCATTTTGTATTACACCAGTCTAATATGTCAACAATTTAACGTGCCACTCGTTAATACCAAGAAGAATAGGTGAAAATTGAAAAGCGTTATTGCAAGCTCTTCATTATTGGTAACTTAGATAATCGCACAGAGGGAGCCACCCACTTATTCCACTCGTTCCCGCCTAGTTACAAAGCTACAAACACACATCGAGTACAAACTCCCGCAGCTCGCTCGGCTGCCGGATCTGGATGGCTCAAGCACTCGTTGCGCCGCTCGTCGCTAACGGAGCGCGTCACACCGCACCGGCAGCCATCCTCAGGAGCGTCTCCACCGCCTCCTCGCCGCGCCCGCGGTGGCGGCGCCCTTCGTCCTCCTCTTCCTCCTGCTCGCCGCGGCGGCCGCTCTGCGCCGGACCAGCGACGAAGGCGGACTCCTGCTGCGCGTTGAGCATCTCGTCCACCTCCCTCGCGCTCGCCGCGAACGCCAGCTCCTTGGCCTGCGCGTCCAGCTTCTTCAGCACGCTGTTCGTCCCGGCAAGGTACATCCTCTCGTTGTTCTCGGCGTGGACGTCGAAGCAGACGATCTGGAGGGTGCTGTCGCGGGACGACGACACCACTATCGGGTGGCCGGCGGGGACGACAAACACCGAGCCGCGCGACAGCCTCGCACGGACCCTCTCGTAGCCCTTCCCGACATGTTCCTCCTCCTCCTCCTCCTGCCCCTCCTGCTGCTCCTCCTCCTCTTCCTCCTCACGCCACTTACCCTTGCCGCGCTCGCGGCGGCGCCCCTCGCTCTCGCCGCCGCCGTTCGACAGGTGCGGGCACACGATCTCGGCCTCCCCCTCTCCGTCCAGGACGTAGGCGACCTTCACCGACCGGGTGTTGTAGAACGGCGCGTTCATGGAGCCCTGCATGCAACGCAACGACACCACGTGATCAGTCGATCCAATATAATCTATACACGCGCGCGGCGGCGTGGGTGCATGCATGGCGCGTCGACGGACGACGCAACGCACCGCGGTGATGTTGACGAGCGCGACACGGACGTCGTGCTCGGCGAGGTCGTGGTAGCTGCGGGCGTCGGCCTCGTAGAGGCGGCCGTGGCGGTTGGCGAACCTGGGCCTCTGCTCCAGGAGGTTGAAGGGGCCGCGCGACGACTCGCCGAACGGCGGCAGCGGCCAGTGCGAGCCGTGGCCGCCTTCCGACGCGTGGCGCCGCAGCTCCCTCACCTGCTCCTCCGACGCTCGGATGATCACCCCCTTGTCCTGCCTCCCCAGCAGCTTCTCCAGCCTCTCCTCCGAAATCTAAACATCCAGCACAACACGTGATGAACTGAATTAGTTAATCACTCTTGCTTTTAAAATAATCAGGTGTTAATTGAGTAATTAAGTGACAGATCGATCAGGCTAATGCTAATTGAGTACGTGCCTTGAAAGCAGCTCTCTGCACGCGCTTGCTGAAGCTCGACAGGAACGACTCTGGATTCCTCCCGCCGGCGCCGAAGAAGAACTGCCAGATTGATTGATTGATCGATAGGTTAGCATGTGTTCCCGCGTTAAACAACTTTTAGTTGCTACAAATATGTAGAGTTAGTTAGAATTTAAAAATAGTGGATTAATCGATCGTGTTCGTGCCTGGATCTTGCCAGGCACGGAGATGGTATGGAGTATCTTGGTAACGATCAGCTTCCTCCGGCCGTCGGTGTTGGCCAGGTAATTGATCGTCCCCGCCGGCGCCACGAAGATGTCGCCTTTCCGGATGGCGTACGACCTCTTCTCGCCGTGCTCGATCGTCGCCATCACACCCTCGCCTGTGCCACAGCATCAAACAAGCGCAGTTAGGCGCCGGCGTCGAAACAGACTGCCAAACCGCGCATGCGGCGTGCGGCGGCGAGCGAGAGAGCGCGCGTACCTTGGGCGACGTAGCAGATGCAGTGCGCGTCCGTGTGGCTCGGCACGACGAAGGAGCGCGGGTTCGCCTCGAGCACCGCGACGCGGTAGTTCTTGATGCCGCGCAGGAGCATGGACGCCTGGTGGAACGGCGGGAGGACCCTCACGGAGCCCTGGTCGCTGCGGACGACTTGCCGGAAGCTGCGGCGGCCGAACACGTACGGCCACCGCCGGCTCCCCTGCTCGCGGTCCTCGTCTTCCTCCTCCTCCGACGACCCCTCGCCTCGCCGGTCTCGGCCGTTGCGGTCGTCGTCGTACCTGCCGTGCTCTCGTCGTCGTTCCTGCTGCTGCTCTTTGCACACCTGCACGCACCGGGCCCGCTCGTACGGAGGCTGGTCCTCCTTGCACTGCTGCAGGCAGCGCCCCAGCGAGGTCTCGCTTGAGGCCACCGCTGCTGCCGCGGCAAAGAGGACGGCCGCGAGGAGAAGGATCGTTGCTCTGGCTCGGGTCGCCATGGCTACCGTGTGTGCGACTGTGCGATGCTCTGTGCTGAGAGTGAGGGGCAGGAGTTGGCGCGAATTTATAGTGGCGCGCGGTGGTACGTGGCGAGGGGGCGCGGCTACGTGGAAGGAGTCCGCCGTGGCAGCGAGCAGCCGAGTCGCCACGTCTCATGGTGATCACCTCGAGTGCTTATCCGGCTTCGGCTCGGTGCGTGCCAGGGTGGGTGGCCGTGGGCACAGGGTGTCGCGTTGTGCGGTGGCGACTGTCGTGGCATGCCGAGTGGATGACAGTGTGCTGGTCTATGAAGCTTAGGGGAATCTACTGAGTGAAAATGACAGTTTTACCATTTGACATGAACCTAGTCATTTCATCGAGCAAGCTGTGGGCAACAGCGGGGATGGTAGCTGGAGAAGTGGCGAGCTAACTGCTAAAGGCAGCACTCTCACCCAAACGAGCAATACGACGCTGGAAGCCCTCGGATAGAGCTTGCTTCTGGGTCAGCAAGGCACGGTGTGATCCGTGCACGCCCGAAGGAGGAATTACACTCCCCAGACAACTTGAACTCTTCGTGGATGCGTAGATGACTGCGTAGAGGTGGTCGCGGTTGCGCAGTGCAGCTCGCGCAAAAGACCAAAGCAACGGGAGGCGCAGTGGCCGGGACATCTTATAGCTCGGTGCGTTTAGGAGAGAACTTGACAATTAGTTTGCAGTTCATCAAGAATTGCGCACACATCACAGATCACAACAATGCAACACCATCGCAGAAACAGAGCGGGCAGCATCTCAACAAAACAGAACAGAGCAAGAAGGTAGTACTACACACATGGTAAGTTGGCAACAGAAACTCCAACTTATACTGCATCCATTCACTTCATTGCAGCATTCAGATGACATACTTGTTCAGCTGCTGAAGATGGAAAGCAAAAAAAAACTTAGCAACAATGTTCTCTTAGATCACATTTCATGCTGGACTCACATCGGCCATGCTAGTGATCGATCAAAAACGGCGGATGCTCTAGAGAGATCAACGAGACATCAGCATACTACTAGAGCTACTACTCGAATCTAGGCAAACTGGTACGTGCGACTAGATCAACCATCGTCTTCCGAACTCATATAGTAGAAAAGGCAGAGAGAAGAAAAGGAACAGGACGAGAAATACTACGAATGAATCATCGCTGTGGGGCGCGGGTGCCAGTGCTGGCTCGTCAGTACTGGGCGGCGGCGATAAGGAGGGTGGTGGCGAGGACGGTCGTGGCGGCGGCAAGGGGTGCCTGGAGCGAGGAGGCGCCGGAGCATGGTGGTGCGGGAGCGGCACTCGGGCCAAGCGGGACGACCGGGGTGGACGGGGGAGGAGGATAGCTCCACGGGAATGGGCGCTTGTTGTGGTAGGAATCATCGTGCTGCTGAGGCGGCGGGGAGAGCTTGTCGGTCGCCGGCGGTGGGGGAGGTGCCTCGCCTACAAAGCGTCCAGCAAGTTAGTAATAAATCACGTAGGTCACACCCAATAATCAGTGGATGAAGGGGGATTAGACTTACGTGCCGGCGGCTTGCGGCGAAGAGCGGCCGGGGGAGGCGGGGCACTGACGACGGAGGCCGATGGCGCGGGACCTGCACGGTGCGAGCACAGATCGACGTATACGGCGTTAGAACAAGTACAAAAAAAAAACAGAAACAAATAAAAAACTCGAGAATTTGCTGGAAGTGAGAAAGAGGGGGGACCGTCCTTTCAACGGAAACAGAAGCAGTGCAAGCATAACTTGCGGCCCAAGAAACAGGGACAGGCGAGATGAAACGGAACGGCAAGAAAACGTGACACACAGGGGGCACTACTGGAACTCTCAGCAGAAAAGCTGAACGATGCCATGCCAGCTTTCTGCACACAGCAGGCAAGGTTGCAGAAGAGAAGTTTTGAACCATGCAAAAAGAGAAAAATCAGTGCCTATTTAAAAAACTGCAGGGATCTCTCGAACTATACGGACTCGATCCTTGGCTAATTGAACAGACAAATCATGCAGCACAGAAGTGCTAATCCCACGGAGCAGATGCCAAGTGATTGAAAACAGATCAAAGCAGCACGGGCTGCACTGCTGCAACGACGATCGAATTGGGGAGAAAGAAACGCGCCTTGCGCATGGTCTCTGACGAAAAGCGAGAACGTCGAAAAGAAAGCTCTGCAGAGGACGGTTCAGGGCCGAACATGCATGCGAGCGAGCGGTTCGATTTGACCCCTTCCTTTTCACGAAAGAGGAAACCTCCAAAACGAAACAGAAAAAAAAAGCACTGCAATAAGGGTTCGAATCGGCTCCGAAAGACAACCAACACGGAGATGAACATGCACGGCGAGGAGAAGAGGACGAAACGCCCGAGAAAAGAAGAGACAAAGGTGTGTGTGTGTGTGGGGGGGGGGGGGGGCATGATGAACTTCGACTAGCTCTGCAAGCATGTTCATTGCCAAGAAGTACTACTGCACGAGCACGCATGGCTCGATCCGAAAGCCAGACTCAAAACGACGCACCACATCTGTATATTCGGAGAGTTCAAGGGAGAAATTAAAACACCAAAAGAATCACGATCTGGTCCAAAAGCCCCGGTGGTGTTGATGCTCTCTTCTCTCTGTCGAGCTTAAACTAGTGCAACGCAGATTTGTGCTATAGATGGAGCTCGAGCGAAAACATCGAACGCGTTGCTTCCCACAAATCCGAAATAAAGCACAATCACGTAGCATACGCTGCTGGATCTTGCACGTGCGCAAGCGTTTCGAGCAATAGCCACAAGATCAGCTCGAAACATCCAGAGAAAGGAATCAAAATGGACCAAACGCCGCTGCTAGTCTTCATGAAATTCAAATCTCAGAAGCAGCATCCAAACCGAGTAAAAACGAGGCCAGACTGCAAGTGTTGAGATCTAAGAATACAAGAGTTGGTCGATACAGCGAACTTCGGCAACTAGATCGAAGCTTAGCATACCACAAAGCGCAAGCAACTCGAAGAAAATCACAGAAGAAGACCGACCTGGCGCAACCCACGAAAAAGCAAACAAAAACTCAAGGTAGCAACCCCAATCAAGAGGGAGGAAGCGGGAGACGAAGGGAGAAAAAGAGGATGTGGGTATGTACGTACCTTCACAGGCGGCGGCGAGGCGAGGGCCTCCCTGGCGTAGGCCTCCGCAGGCGGCATACAGCGTGAGGAGGTGGGTGGCGTTGAGGCCGGAGATGATGAGCTGCGGCTCGGCTGCCACGCGGCAGAGGCAGGGGACGCCGCCGCCGAGGTCGACGGAGGCCACCACCGGTTCGCAGCACTGCGCGGTGGGCATGTCGGGCGCGCAGAAGAGCGAGACCTGGGTGGCGAGGACGGAGGGCTCGCACGACGCCTCCGCCGTGGTGGCGCCCGCCGCCTGCGCCACCTCGATTGCGGTGGCCGCGGCGGCGGCTGGGACCCCGGCGGCGAAGACGAGGAGGCCGAGCAGGACGGCGAGGTGGGAGAGCTCCATGGGCGGGGTATCTCTCTCGGTCGCTTCCTACTCTAGGGTTTTGTGTGTGCGCTGTGAGAGGAAGGCTCTAGAGAATGGGAGGACGCAGTGGTGACGAGAAGCGAGTGCGCGTTATATAGGCGGTGGAGGTTGCGGAGAAGCCACTAGAACGTGGAGCGATCTGGTGCGTCCGTGTGAGTGGGGACCGGCCAGCTGCGGCTGTGGACGGTGTCGATTCGGTTTAGTACACTGGCGCGTTGGGCGCTTCGTGGGGCAGCGCGGCACGTGAGTGGTTACGATTTGGGTGGGTGATGGGATGAAATGGGGGAAAAGCTACTAGAATTTGTGCAGCGCTCTACATGAAATAGGACTGTCTACTTGCTTCAAGATTCGTGCATTTCTGTAGCGCTGTGGGGTAGTCGAAGAGGACGCAACATCTTCGGCCCATGCATGAATGACCAACCCAATCGAACCAGATTGCTTTCGGCCCATTTTCTAGTAAGACCGACATATTATTAGTTGTGGGCTTTCAAGGCCTTGTTGTGTACTGGCTTAAGCTAGTGAGGAATTGGGCCAGCCAAGAAGCCACTAAACAATTACGTACAGGCTTAAGGTATTTTTGTAGCTGGCCTAAGCTAAATGCTTTAAAATGCTTGTTGAGAATGTTCACGTACGTACTCTTCACTTGCAGTCTGATTGTTGAGAATGTCCTAATGGTTAAACGTTGTCACACTAATCTGTGGTATTTATACACATCAGCAATGCATTGATCATGCATGCCAGATGGCACTGTTAGTAAAGCATGGCGGTATCACTGATGTTGTAGAGCAAAAAATGGTGGCCTTCAGTCGAGAGTCCTATAAGCATGAATCAAATTCTCTCTTCCAGTTGGCGCTCTCGATCACATTTTATACATCAGCAATTAATATCGATGTAATCCCCAAGTAGGCTTTGACTAGCTAGTGTAACCTGCAACATTAATTGGTTAAGAGCGGGTGCTTGTGGGGGAAGGTGCATCACAAGAAATGTATGGGAAGCCGACATGCATGTGAGGGACGTTTTCACACGAAATCAATTTCTAACATCAAATACAACTTTTGAGTGTCAAAGCCATGAGATTCTCTTTCTTACTTTGCAATTACACCACTAAAAATGATGATGCGAGATAGTTTTTGAATCTGAATCAAATTAAGCCGCAATACCACGGCCATGGCCTCAGCGCTCCGATCGTCAGTTATTAAAATTATAGCTATTAAAAAACTAGATTAAAATAAAAATCCATAGTCAACTTATAAGATATAACTACAAGGTTGGACTAAATTATAAGCATCACTCGATTGAGAATTCTTCAACCTATAAGTTATGAATGTTTATTAGAAGATTCAAATACCAAATAAATAGTATAATAGAAAACTTTTAACTTCTCGGGTTTTTTTTAAGATAATATAGAAATCGACTCTTGGCAAATTAAGAATGAAAAAAGTTGAAGGGAGAAAAGAAACTTATTCCACAAGTATGTATAAAGAGGGGGCAATACTTGGAATTTAAATTGCCGTGCATAAAATAAAATTACGGAATTTAAATTATGGAATTTAAATGGGGCAAAGTAAATTGTAAAGACAAATTTGATTCTAAAATAAACACTATTTTATTAATTAAAATATGTTTATATAGTTTTCATAAAGCTTACAAAAATTTTTCAAAAAAGGGCTGTCCAAATTCTCTCTAAATTCCCTCTAGCCGCTGCTTTGGATGGGAATATGATAAGGACTAACAACATAATTCTCATAGGCGACAAACGAATAAAGTAGAAAGATTGAAAAGCAGGGAGCATAAACTTGGTTGCTATTGGGAAAAATACGTGTATTGAAAATCCAATGAAAAATATTTGTTCCTATAGTTTATTTAGACTATACGTATGCATGATCATTAGAGGTCAGCATTAGTCAACAGTGGATCACTACTAAACTCATAAAGTATTTAAGACCTAGAGTGATCAAGGATGTCGAATAATAAGATTGAGTATAAGGTGGCATGTGGTGGATAGATACCATGATGAGATCTTCGTAATGGGTCTCGTAAGGTCGGTGTGCAAGCGCTGAAAGTTTGCAATGAAAATCAGAGAGAGAAAAAAAAGAAAAAGAGAGAAAGAGATGGCCCATAGCAACATCGGCCAGTTGGCCTCTTCCTCTTCCTCCTCGCTAGCAGTCCGTGGTGGCGATAGCCTGTAGCAGCAGCATTGGCCCAATGGGTGGGCACACTAGGCAACCCACACACATGTCGGCCCAGCATAGGGTTCATGAGTGGGCGCATGGGCGAACGAGCCGAGGCGGCCCAGCGGCATGTGGAGGAAGGCAGCCTAGTGTGCGGGTGAGCTATGGGTGCAAGGAGGCCTAGGTGGCTACAAGTGCGCAGCGGCCTAGCAGGCGTGGCACACACATAGGGGCAGCTCTGGTGAGTGCACAAGTGGCAACGCGACGACCACATAGGATCCGCTCTTAACACGTGGCAATGTACGATTGGCATGTGTGGTGTGGTTGGCTAGGGGCAATAGATTCTTTGTGGCTAGAGGTCCATCTGTATGATCTTATGTGTGGTTATCTACATGGCTTAATCTGAGGAGTCCAAATCTAATCTAATGGTTGTGTGATTACATCTGAGCTAGTTTTCCTCTAAGGGTATTTTGGACTTTTCTTAGTGGTTTTTTAGTCACTCTTAGTCTATAAAAGGAGAGATATATCCAAGTGGATGCTTTGTGCCTTTAAAGAGAATTAGAGAGAGACTTATAGAGAGTTGAGTGTAGTTGTGTGAGGAAGATGAGAGAAGATTAGGAGAGTTTTGGAAAGCTCTTTTAGAATTCTTAAAAGAATTTTGTAAGTTTTATGAAAGCTTTGTAAACTTATTTTAATCAATGAAATAGTATTTATTTTAGAATTAATTTTATCATTTTAATTTAAATTTCGTAATTTAATTTCTACATTTAAATTTTGCATCGCAATTTAAATTCTAGGTATTGCTCCCATACTTCTAGTTGTTTATTTCAATCATGTGAAATGCTTTGGATCTTATGATAGGCATTTATGACTCATGATAGAGTTTAAAAATTGTCAACCTAGTGATGCTCATTATTCATAGATGTCTATCTAAAGATAGTTCTTTGTAGCTATATCTTCTAGGTTGATTATTGGTTGCTATCTTAATCTAGCTTTTAAATAACTAATATTTTGATAACTTAATCAGATCATTTTTTCCAGGTATTTTAGGGGCAAAGTGAATTGTTCTATATTCACTACGTTACAGTCTTTTAATTTGTATCAAAGCCTGGTTAAGTTCATTGTAATCTAACCATAGCAACAAACCACGCTACGGAGAGATACCCTGCAAAACTATCTATTTTCAATACAAGAGATTTGTTTGTTGGACGGCTCGAATGGAAACATATCTCTAGTCTTTAGGGTACAAAGTGTGAAAAAATGGTGACAACCCTTACACTATACCCAATGAGAGAACTATCACTAATGCAAATGTCGAGGAGGTTTATGCTAACTTCAATACGTGAAATACATTTATTGTTGGGTTGGGACAGGGTGATTTAAACATTGTACAACACCTAATGTCCGCCCAAGAGATTTGTACAACCTTGTGTAACTTCCATAAAGGTACTAATGAAATCAAATTAGTTCACCAAAATCAATTTCAGAAAGAGTGTTAGAAGTTTGAGATGCACATTGGAGAGTCCATTGATGATTATTTCAAGTGCTTGGACAAAAAATTTTCCAATTTGAGATCAGTTGGCAAGATTCTCATAGACAATGAGAAAACCCGCCATTTCTTGAATTGTCTTGATTTATGTGTTTGGAAAAAACTACATCTATTACACAGAGTGCACATTTGAGTGAACTTATTGTAGACAAGCTTTACTCAAAGCTCAAAACTCACAAGATTGATATTCTTCATTAAAAAGGCCTCAAGCACTCGGTGTGTTTAATAGTTGATCTCTTTTCTAGCCCTTTTGCTATTCACTTAGCACTTGTGTATGGTGGTTTTTTACTAGCCATTGAGGAGCAACTAGAGGATATCCTTAAAGATGATCTTGCTCTTTTTGCTCAAAAGTTTTTCAAAGCCTACAAGAATGTAAGAGATAATAATAGAGGTAGGATTACACACTAAATTACTTATTTTGAGTGCGGAGAGCCTAACCACATTCGTGCAAATTGCACAAAGCTGAAGAAGAATTATGAAAAGACTCTCAAGTGATCCGTGGGTCAAGGGCATACGGGATTGTTCACGCCGAGGTCCCTCGTGCGCCCTAGTGTGAACACGTCGATTCGCTTGGGAGGTCTGCTTAGCTCCAGTACAGGTCGATCGGCTTTTCTACATGGCTTGAGGTACGCGCGCTAGAGGCTATGGGGTTCGATCGGCTTCGACGCGTCAGTACGGGTGCAGGCGTGCCAGTCAATTTAACCCTGCAATTGACAAGGAAGTGAGACGAGCAGGTCCGTCAGATAGTAGCTCGATATAGGCGCTCGCTATCGGCTGGCTGCCGATAGAATCAGGAAGCTCTTTAATCAGCTGAGGAGCTGATGTGGACATGTGTCGATAGGGAATCAGTTGCAGAGCCGATGGAGGAAACAGGGTATACTCAGAAGATAGCTAGGCGCACAGGATTCCTCCGGATAGCCGAACAGTAGTTCATTGGCTGGAAAAACCGATGAAGGCACATGCGGGCTGGCAAAGAATATTATTAAAAAGGCACGGGCTGTAAAGCCGATGCCGCCCCGGATATGACAGTACGAGACCCGTCGCCTACCGTGACAGTGCCATTAACACCGAACCTCAAAGATCAGACCTAATCGAGACAGTACGAGGCCGAGGCCAGTAGCGATGATACGGAGGACGTCGGATCGGCTATGCTGAAGCAAAGATAGGAACGAACCCATCGGCTAGGTGAGCCGATGAGGGGACGCCTCTCTGAAGGCAGGGGCGTATCAGCTGGGAGACCGATACGCTTGGCGTTACGCGTCAAGGGACACCTCTAAAGGCTAATGCGTATCGGTTGAGTTCCAAATTGCCATGGCTCTTCCACAAATTCGGTTTTATCTGAGTAATCTTTCAATTTGGAACCGAGTCTTCCTTTGCTATAACCCGATCGGCTTCTTCACTGTAGCAATCGGACCTCTTTTTACTAAAGCCGATATTTTTCCTACTTCTCCTTAGGCTTCTCGGACCTAAAGCCGATCGGATAATTCCCTGTCTTCAAACCGATCCAATCTTCTACTAGTTTGATCGGTTTCTCTACAGTTCCGATCGGCTTTGTCTCACAAGCTAACCAGTATCACCATCGGCCGATCCTGTTTACCGACTGAATCATATTCTCTATCGAACACCTCTCAGCTGATCGGCTTTAGCACCATCGCATCGTCCAGATTTTGGCATTAATAGGGACTGAAGGCTTTGATGAAGAAGATGATTCATGAGGTATTGGCGGCACTTAATGAGATCCGGCTGAAGTGAAGTCAACACCGACAACGACAATCAAGAGAAAAGGACAATGACTTCTCTGACATGTTCTATCTTGCTAACAATGATGACTTCATCAACATATCTTTCATGGCACTCGAGAATGAGGATGACTCAAATGTATGTCCTGATGATACCCTCTCCCTCGATGGATCTTTACGTGATGATTCTTATTCTGATGATGGCTAAAATGATGGTGATTTTAGTAGAGAAAGAATGGCTAATATAATGATCATAATTAGTAAAAAGTATATATTTTCCATACTTAAAATTGAGAAACTAAAATATGAGAATGAAGCAATGGCGCTAGAAATTGCTAAGCTTTGTTTCATGATCCCTGAGAAGGATACTTGTCCTTAATGTGCTTCATATATGTGTGAGACTAATCTCCTCAAGAGTATAATTGATTCTTGTGCTTTAGAAGTTAGGAACTCTACTAGTGCTAGCGTTGCATGCTCTAATTGCTATAAAATGAAATTGAACCTTGGCTTACTTGAGCTTGAACTAAAAGAGTATGAAGAAAAGTCTGATCATATAAGTAGCATTTACGAACATGATAATATAAAATGTTGTGAAAATTATCGAAGACTTACATGTGAAATTGATAAGATAAAACAACAACATGGTATGCTTAAGATCATAAACAACTTGCTTAAAATATGTACTTATAAAAAGCTTGTTCAATCCATCTGTTCTAACTGTGCTTCCTTAGAATCTAAACTAAAGTTACTATTGCTTCTATTAAAGCTATTGATTCTTATGCATCTTACATGCCTCTTAGTCTAGATCTTGCTAACATGAAAAGAGAGTGTGACTTGAGTGAGGATTCTCAAACTATCCTAATCCAAGAGAACACATATCTTTAACAATCTTTAGAGAGGTTTACCCAAATGAAGAAAAGGCTTAAGTTGATCCTTGATCAATCCAAAGTGTGCAAAAACGACCAATGCATAGGCTATGAATTTGTTGAGTCCTTAAAAATAGGTATCCTTGAGATAATAGGTGTCACACATAGTATCATGGAGCTAGCTCAAAAACTCATAGTCTTTAAGTCAGACGGTTTCATAGAAGATACTAGTTTACACAAAATAGTAAAACCTATCTTGGTATCTATGTCTAGCAAGTCTAAGCCTAAAAAAACTATAGAAAAACCTAAGCCTGTTGAAATAACAAAACCTATAAAGAAACTCAAACTTATTGACACAACCAAGCCTATAGAGAAATTGAAGCCTATTGAAATAACCAAGCCTGTTGAGACAACCAAGTCTATTGAGAAACCCAAACATGTTAGGAGAAACGTGTTTGAGTGTGTGTTTTGTAGAAATGTTGGCCACTTGGTAAGTTTCTGTTTTAGAAAAGACAGAGAGGAGCATCAAGAATGTCTTAGGTCCTTAAGAGCCATTCATAGTACACCTACAAAAGTTCCTGATAGGTTCGAATATGCTTGTAAATGTTGTTTAAGTGATATATCTCGCTTTTCTCACCAAGATGTGTGCACTTAACATGACTTGGCAGGATTAGGATAAAACATATAGGGTCAGCATACTCATCGTTTTATTGGTAACTCTAAAACTATTTTTACTCCTCGTATAACTTAGTATTGGATGCCTAAGTTTTTTCACACTAACCCTAATACTAAGTCATTGAGATTTACTACATCTTGTATGTAGGACTTTCAAGACATATATTTGACTGCTCTTGGAGATATATATTTGACTGCTCTGTTCATGGTTAGCAAGACTTTGTTGTCGACTAATTCATCATGTAGTAAAATCACTCCATGACTTCATCCATGCATTCTCCAACTGGTGAGTTGCCACAACCAGTCTTGACACCACTTATAGTAACATCAAAGAGGGTGTGCCATATGAGATCAGCATAAACCGATTTCCATGGAACCGCGATGTTGATACCAGTCCTAGGACACAAAGTTAGTATCCGCGAATAACTGAGATGCATTATTGCAACTAAAAGTAATATAGATATATTATACCTTTAGTAGGTCGCATTTTTGGAATAGCTCCGAGCATGTAACTGGCAAGCAAAAAAGCACCAGCAAGACTTAGTACAACTAGAACCCAATTTATAAGCAACAGTTTGGGACTAGGAAAGAAACCCTAATATTCAATTTCATCTTTCTGGAGGAGAAAAAAACAATGGTTATGTACTTATGTACTCGTCAAATCATTGGAAAAAGTGAAGTTTGCATGCTTCAAAGAGAGGCTAAGGTTTATTCCGAAAACTTTTATTTTGAAAATATTTTTTCAAAAGCAGAAAGTATGGGTTGTTTATCATGTGCTCGTAAAGAGGCTCTCACCTCGATCCAATCCATGAATTTCTTTGCAACAATTCAAATGGATAAATCAAGTTTTAGTTTATTAAAGCTAATGGTGAAGTCCATTCCTATACTAATTGTTAGACCATGCCACTGGTTCAGAGCCACCTGCCACCATACACCTTTCAACTCATTCCTTCTTTATTAACTTCTTTTTATTTCCCATAATCACTAGGCAACAGCGCATCTCATATTACACCCTCTTTGGCTCCTTGAGCCTTCCATGATTTCAACCTTAATCACACATAGCTCTCACTCAAGAAGCCTAGTCTATGATGCTAATTAACATACTAGTCCATATAGTTCCATTTTAGACCATGTAATGGTCATCCATCAACCAATGTGGCCAATTCTGATAATGGTTATCAATCCCACAAACTATTTTTGTAAAGCACATGAAAACAAATATACGCGATTGAAATCATCTGACATTCACCCTTGACCATGAAAACAACTGTTCAAACAATTTGATAACCTTTGCAAAGAGTGCACACTTTACTTACAAGACGCGAGCTTACTCTCTCACTGGCCAAGTGAGAGAGGTTCATGATAAGGCATTTCTAAAGCCAACCAAGGATACCTCATACCATAAAAAAGAGTTCTCTCTGAACTGATTATCAGTCAAACCTCAGCCCTCTTCTACCCAGGAATCCAGAATGTCTCTATTCAATCATGCCTAACATGTTAAATTTCAATTTGCCCTTAGCATATCATATCAACTCTCATCTCCTCATCTCGGCATTTTCCACCTATTGGCATACAAGACATCTTTGATTAACTAATTACTTAGCCAGTGGAGTCCCATACTACCCATGTGGTTGCACTGTGAAATGATCGGATGAAATTCCCTAAGGAATTGGTCCTTATGGACGAATACAAAGGCGATCACTTTGGATCATGGGTTTTCACAAACAAATTTTATTTCACAAACTTGTCGACACTACGTTTCAGGTTTTCAAAGAATCCATAAGCCCATTTTACCATTTCAACAAACAAGCATGAATTGAGTAAGACCATCGGCACCTATGCTCGAGAGTATGATTGCCAAGGTAACATGGGGTGGAGCAAAAAGAGATAGGGGTATTAACAACCTACATGTATAATGTAGCTATGGGGTAGGTCCATCAGTTTATCACACAAACTAAGGCTAGTCAAATTAAAGTGCATGCTAGCAATACAATTTTTCCTAAAAAATTATTTTAAAAACTAGGACTTCCTTTATCTCTGTCTTCAAAGTCTTCAAGAATCCTCATCTGAAATAATTTCCTTCGACATCAATTACGCGTAAAAGAGAGAAAACTAAACAAAATCCTAAAAAAATATTATTATTAATAACTAATAATTCCATTGGGTATATCTCAATTTAAAAAAATAGAGATTTGAACGGAATTAATCAGAGTTACAGATTAGAAGATTTGAATTTTGGAAGTTTAGATTATTTTTTGAAAAAGAAAAATAATTTATTAAATTTGAAAAAGAAATATTCTTGGCTGATAGGTGGGGTCAGATGTCATTTAGTGAGGGAAGGGTTGGGGTCTCTAGTCCATGGTGGACTAGGTCCACTAAAAGACTGTGAGGGAAGGCTGATGGACTCGGTCTAATGGGTCGATCCATTGGCTTATGGCCCAAGAAGAGCTAGTCGAGAAGGGAGCAGATGTCCGTGGGATTTAGCTAGCGAGAATGGTTGGTAGCGTAACGAGGTTAAGAAGGTAGGGTCCACATGCCATAGAGATATAGGGTGAATAGGTGCACGGGCCCACATGTCAATGTCACAAGGAGAGGGTTAAGGTAATGGAACCTGGCGGGTGGACATGGCGCCGACATGGTCACCACGTCACATAGACCGAACTAAAGGGCATTGCTGCTTGATCTGATGGCCGACATCATGCGGAGGGTTCTGGCAAACGATAATGATGGAAAGGGAATCAAGACTTGGTAGTGGAATAAGGGAGTGATTGCAAAGGTGGTGCATGGCTCAGATTGGTGAATGGGAGCACGATAGCAATCGTTGGCGGGGTGGTTTGGCCGTGGCAACATTAGGTTGCCATCAGCGAGGTGTGAAGGTGTTAACGCCATAATTTAGTAAGCCTGTGAACAGATTGGAAAGACGATCGGTTTAGTAAAGAAGAGTTCGGTTGCTATAGGGAAGAAGTCGATGAAACGAAGCAAGGAAGGATTCGGTCCAAAAATAGAAGATTATCCAAATGAGACCAAGTCTGTGGAGGAGCCGTGAAAATCACGGCAGGGTATTCTATCTATGTAAATCGTATGTTATATAGATAGGAATGTTAAGTTAGTTTAGTTAACTTCCTAAGAGATATTTTCTTTTTATCTTTGTTAGGAAATAACGTCCAATGGTTGTTGTAAACGCGTCGGACTATGTAATATCAAGATATAAATATAGACCCCCTAGGAGCCTGTAACATATCCTTCGATCAATACAACTTTGGTGCATCGCCACCCTAGTTTATCTATGTTTTTACCGGCGGGTTTTGGCTCTCGACGCGAGGCTGCATCGGTTAAGTTTGATCTCCGGTGAAGGGGTAAGTCCCGCCACTATCCTGGTTAGGTTCGACCTCTTAGGCAGATTGGATATACCGCATCATATTTATACAAGGTTTATCGGTCTATCAATCTCTCTTTGTCGTCGTCGGTCTCGTACTGTATCGGTTAGGTTCGACCTACGAGATTGCTAATGGTAAATTGAGCTGTAGGCCATAGGTCTCTGTACGACGTTTCATCGGAGTGTTAGTCGATGAGTTATCTATACCCCAAGAACCACACCTATCGTATCGGCTCGTCGATCGATACGCACTAGTCTTAAGATACTTCCCTCGAGCGCCACGCCAAACGCATCAGCCTTCCAGCCGATGCGCGTCTATCTTCAGAAAGACGTACTCTCATTGGCTCAGCTTGCCGATGGGTTCACTTCGCCCTTACTTCAGCACGACCGATCCGGCGTCCACCGTCCCGTTACCGTTGGCTTTGGTCTCGTACTGTCTCCATTAGGTCTGATCTTTGAGATTCAGTGCTAGCGGCGTCGTCACAGCAGGCGACGGGTCTCATGCTGCCATATCCGGAGCGTCATTGGCTTTGCAGCCGATGTCTTTTATATGATTCCTTGCCAGTTCGCATATGCCTTCATCAGTTTTTCAGCCGATGAACGAGCGGTACAGTTTTCATAGGTAACCAGGAGAAATCCTGTGTGCTTTGCTGTTCTCTGAATACCCTTTGGTGCCTCCATTGACTCTACGGCCGATAGATCAGGATCTCGTTTTCGCTACACTCGGAGTCTTCATGTCCTTTGTCGACATCTATTCATGTCTTTATCGGCTCTCCAGCCGATGGAAGAGCGTCGCAATACCTATCGGCGACCAGCCGATAGCAGAAGCCATCCAGACGCGACCGATAACCACCTTGATCCTATTGGTGGCCAACCGATAGTGAGAGCTCATATCGGCCCATCGTCCAACTGACCCGTTCACCTCACCTCCTTGTCAATTACAGGGTTAAATTGACTAGTACGCCCACACCCGTACCGTCGCGCCAGAGCCGAGCGAATCTCATAGGCCCCAGCACATGTACCTTGAGCCATGGAGAGAAGCCGACTAGCCTGCACTGGAGCTAAGTAGACCTCCCAGGCGTCAGCGTGGTTGCCCGAGACATTTTTGGCACGACCAGAAGGCAGCCTAGAGTGTTGGGGGGTTTTGGGTGTTTGAGCTAGAGGAGTGTGAGGTCAACTAGAGGGGAGCTCAATCCGATGTGAGCAAAGCATGGCCATGGTTGGGGAAAAACAGAGGAGAGGGCTGCGGATTTATAGGCGATGGTGGTAGATGGCGATAAGGGAGAAAAGAAGTATGCACAAGTGAGATTTTTTGGGGGTAGAGGTATGATTTTTCGACAGTTGACGCGAAGCTCGCAGGCGCACGGCATGGAGAGAAAGAATGGAGGGGATGGTTTTCAAGGTGGATCGGACGATGGGAAGGAAGGGAAGCAAAGGTGAATGTTGTCGGTGGACATTGACTCGACGGGATGACAGGCGGTGTGGCGAGCTCATGTGATCATTTGACCGAGCAAGTGGCGGGTGAGAGAAATAAAGAAGAGGACCGCACATGGGTCTGCCGGCAAGTGTCTACTACGTTGTCTCCTGGTGAGCCCATGCTGTCATTCTACAAAGCAGAGCAATAGGCATGCACGTGGTTGCCTCGTGTGCGGACTGGTGCTGTCGTGCGAATGAAGCGGACTGTAGGCTGGTGCACTTGGGAGAGAGGTATGGTCTGGGCCGACTTGTTCACGAGCTAAGTGAGGAGGAAAGGAGGAAGGTCAACTGGGCAGGGGAGATGGGCCGCATGGGTGAGAAGGAGAGGAAAGAGGAGTAAGGCTCAATGGATGGGTCGGTGGTTGAGTAGACTGTGGACAAAGAAAGGAAAATGAGTAACCTACATGATAAGATTTGATATTTTTCTAAGGAATAAATGTAGTGGGGGAAAAGTGAGGAATTTGAATTCAGATTTGAATGTAAAATTGGTTTCTAGGCTCACAAAATTATGAGGATTTGAAAGAAGGGCTTTAAGAGTAGAATTTGGATATTTTTTAATTAGTATGGAATTTTAAGGAAGAATAGGAAGGGAAAAAGGAAGGGATTCAAAGGGGATTTGAATTCAAAATTTAAAAAATAGATCAAGGATTTAGAAATGGGAATTTTAGTGGACTAGAAATTGTAGGAGATGATTTAAAATCTTAATTTTATCCACAAATTGTTGGATAGGTTGAGGGAGAGATTTGAATTTTAAAATTTGAGTCTCGAGGTTTTGGATGGTACATTTGAAATGGAAATTTGTAATTGCAAGTTTGGAGTTCAGGATTTAGTTGAGATGTTGACACTTAGATTCTTAATCTATAGAATCAAATTTAGGATTTTTATTAAAATAGTTTTTAATAGCATGAAAAATGGCGTTACACCTGTGTTATGTTTTCTCACCAAAGTCGCTGGGAAAAGAGTGTTCCTGCGAAAATGTGCAATCTAGCTACCTCTGAACTTCCAGGTACTTGGCCAATGTAAGGTGTGGTTTGTGTTTGATAGAGCAGTGCACCTACTTGCTTTGGTTTGATCACCTATTTTTCCTCGAACCCAAGCACGAATATATAAGAGAACACGTACGTGCGTGACAATGTGCGTGTGCGTCCCAGTTCATTCCGGAGATCTCGAAATTGATGGATCGATCGATGGCTCGGCGGCAGTGTGGCACCTCGTTCACGGCAAGCGGTCTGCTGGCCGTCGCCGTGGTGACCGCGGTGATCGCGGCGTCCTCGGCGCAGCCGCAGCAGCCTCCTCAGCCGCCCGGTCAGCCGGCGAACGCGCCGAGCTGCCCGCCGGTGCAGGCCTCCCTGTCGCCGTGCGTCAGCTACTTCATCGGCAACTCCTCGTCGCCGTCGGACGCGTGCTGCGAGCAGATGCGGTCCATGTTCCAGTCGCAGGCGCCCTGCCTCTGCGCTGCCGTGGCATCGGCGCCGTCCCCGCTCGCGCCGGTGCTCGGTGGGGTGCAGTCGCTGCTGCCCAGCGCCTGCAACCTGCCTCCCAATGCCTGCGCAGGTAAAGCCTTCGTGCCCGTACTAGTAGACCGAACTCGGAGTGATCAAGATGCATGTAGTGATCTCTGTGGCGGTCGTGGTGTATGCAGATGCGACAGGGTCGACGGGTTCTGCTCCTGCCGACGGCTCAACGGCGACGCCATCCTCGGGGACAACTGCCACCGCGCCGGCGACGGAGCCCACTGGCACGGACCCGGCGATGCCTGCCGGTGGTGGGTCCAAGTCAGTGCCGGCTATGCCGTATTCGGCTGCCACCGGAGGCCATGGTGGCAGCGCCACAGCAGCTGCCGTCTTGATCTCCTCCCTGCTTGCTTATGCCTGTATGATATGAGATGGGCTGGTTTTATATACACGCGTGAATTGTGAATTGTGATCAGTAGATATATGGGCTTGTTGTTAGCTTGCTTTTCAGGTTAGGAGATTAATGAGGTATGAATCAATATGTACCATTTGTGGAGTGTAATTAATTTGTAACAATATTGTTATGGAGTATTTTGACTTAATAATAATATAGTAGTCCTATGGAGTTCATCATGTCCAATGTTATTTGGGTTGGTGGAAAATTAATTGGAATCAACAAAAGTAAAGTAACATCTACTTGCCCACTCGACTGAAAAATGGTGAGAATTTGTGTGGTTGGAAGAAAAGCTCCTCGTATATGCAGTAGCAACGAACAAATTAACCGCCACATCACAACAGTGGTCAGGGTCGCATGTGCCAACGGCGTGCAGTCGTGCACAAACGTTCGTCGTGCTCTGCTACTAAAAGTTTCACCAGAAAAATAATTGACGAACAGTTTAATAATCGCAATCTCTCATATTGTTCGCGCTTCACAACGCTCCTGGCTCTGCCGCCACTATGCTTCGAATGATCTCTCAATCGTCAGGCACATCACTAAGGTGTGAATTGAACTTTTCCGTCACGACTAGCTGGTGAGTTTCATGACACGCATGATCGATGCGCCCGGCAACACAAGTACGCGCGCCACCAGCCTGTCACAACTGTTGAACATGCCCTTACGTCGATTGAATTTCAGTGGCCATGCCAAACTGCTGCGAGTTCAAACAGAACCTACCAAGTACCAACGTCCAATTTAATAGTGCGTACTGCTCTCCGCGGTTCTAGCTAGATCCCCAAAGACTTCAAATCCATATCCACCCTTAACATAACCTGTACAGTAATCTGAAGTAGCTGCACAGATTTTGCATGAAAAGGTAACCAAACTGATCACCAACCAAACTGATGTCGTCAAAGCAGACCACGACCACTAGTCCACTAATACACTCACATGCACAATCAATCCGCATGTAGCATGACGCGACGCGCCGTTCGTGCGCTGCGGGCACGCGACATTCTCCTGTCAGTTCACCGGTAAAACCTCCAAAAGAAGCCACGTCCCGTTCATCCCAACGTGCAGACGCAGATCGATCGCTAGCAAACGCGCGAGTTAGATGAACCAGCCCATCCACCCTCCGCTGTAACTAATACTGGCATCTATCACTCAAGCTAGCTACTTAGCGAGCTAGTCCCTGCGATTTTCCCTCCAAATCCTCCACTTCTCCTCCGTTTTTTTTTTCCCAACAGCTCGCGGTATATTAAACAGCCATCTTCCGGTCCCTCGTATACGCGAACTAATTATCCATCTTTGATCGTGTATTCGTGTCAATGATGGAAAGAAGCGGGCACGGAGTAGGCGTCACTCTCGTCCTCGTCGCCGTCGTGGCGGCGGCGACGCCGTGCACGGCGCAGACGACGACGGCGCTGACGATGCCAAGCTGCCCGGCGGCGCCGCTCAGCCTGTCCCCGTGCCTCGGCTACGTCTTCGGCGCCGGCTCAGCGGCGCTGTCGTCCTGCTGCTCCCAGCTCCAGACCTTCTTCCGGTCCCAGGGGCCGTGCCTCTGCGCCGCGTCCAAGCTCGCCGCTGCCGGGCCGTTCGGCCTGTTCCTCGGCCAGGCGCAGGCCATCATCCCCAACGTGTGCAACCTGCCCAGCAACCCCTGCGACGGTACAACGCGCCCTTGCGCTGCACACTTCACCATCTTTTACAGTTCATATATTTACAAAAAAAAAACTGAAAAAAAGTGGTTAACATTTCTCGTGGTGATGCATGCAGACGTGACCGCGAAGAGCTCTGAGCCGGCCTCAATGACGCCGGCGGCACTGGCACCGACGGCACCAGCCGAGGCACCGGATACGCCGGCGATGACACCGTCGACGATGCCGGACGAACCGGTGGCGTCAGAACCACCGGCGGTGCCAGCCGACGATTCTCCTGCCACCGCGACAGCTCCAGGACAGGTTGTGCCGGCAGAAGGATCGAGCACCGGTTCACAAGTTGGATCAAAGATGCCAGAGTTGCTGCATTCAGCAGGCGTGCTGAGGTCCAGAAACATTGCTTCTGGCACTCTACTGATCACTCTGCTTCTTGCTTATGTTTCAGCCACGTATGTGTGACCTGCTTAGCAGCGTTAGATACTGTCAGTTATCGCGAAGCCTGTATGATTTTGCCTCCGCGTTGTACAGCATATAAATTGTGACTGTTACCAAAATAAATTGTGAGAAAACTAGTTGGAATTCTAAATGACTAGAGAGGTCATTTCATACCTCCGATTAGCTTCCATTAGTATTATTTTCATGTACTTGCTTAGAAAATGACAAGTGCATGACAACATTCTCCAACAAATATGTGCATTAGCAAGGCACATGTCAACAGTCTGCAGTTAGATGTTACGGCCGAAAAGTGTGACTGAGCAGTGTGCATGCCAAGCAGCTCAGCGACTGAAATTGTACACGGCTTACACATGCTCATGGGCGTAGGCAAGGAAGTTCCTGCCTGCCACCGCATTTGGACATCTAACGTCACTAAGAATAGGAGGTTGGATGAGTATCTTGGGATGGCTCTTCCACCAGTCAATAATTCAACCAGAATAACATCCACTTCTATCGCTCGACATGAAACTTGATCTGTAAAAGTGTAGAAACAATGTCATTGAGATCATACAAAATAGTATTCATGCCCCAACTACAAACAGGCCATTCCCAATTGCCACCGTCAGGCAGCAGCAAAATAAAGAATATCCAATTATCTAAAAACAAGTTAGTGAAACTGTAGCTCATGATTTCACTCGGATGATTGCGGCAGTCAGTCAGAATGGGTAATAATTTAAGGCAACACCAGACACTTCGAAATCTTGAGCATAGTCAGTAAAACAATTGATGACAGAAGACATGAACTTTTGTACACAAATGCCAAATGTCCCAAAATCAAATGATATTGCCAGTGTTCTATAATTAATATAGCAGCAGACCAACAACTACCTTCACTGACAAAGCAAATTACACACCGTGGTTACTGAAACAGAGCAATAAAAGGTCTACTGTAAAGATCCAAAAGGTTGCATAGGCAACTAAAAGTACTTCAGTTTACAGAATTATCATGATAATCTCGATAGTCACATACATCATGCATGTTTCATGTGAAGATCAGTTCTATGCAGAGCTGACTAATCACTAGCTCCAGTACAATTTAGGAATTGTTCAGCTTTAGACTAGATCACGAATTTTCTATGATTGGTCGTCTGGTCAATCCATACTCCATAGGGAGTAGCAAACCATTTATCATACACAAAGGCAGCAATAGACCATGGAGTAGGAAATCATTATGCCCATCATTACAGAACTCCAAAGAGCTCAGGATCTTCATTTCAAATAAAAATAAGAAACACCGCTTACATGATCCTGCAGTTGGTACACACAAAGCTTTGACTATGTGTGTGCCCGCATAAATTCCTCTAGCCGCTCCCATACCTCAAGGGCTGCTGTTCTGTCTTGATGCCTTTTATTCTTGCTTATCTGCCCCGCAGAAGAATCAAGATGTTGTTAGCAAGAGCAAATTTTTAACTTGATTAAAACATGAGAACCAAATGTATCTAACACTCACAGATATGATTTTCACATTCCACTGTTTGACCACTTTGGCTGCCTCCACACTATCATCTTCAAAGCGCACGTAGAAACCAATAACTGACACAATTTTCAAGATGTTATGCCACCGCAGATATGGTAATCAACATATTATGTGCCTTTTAAAAAAAAGTTATATCACGCTGATTAGAAACAGGGCATTGTAAAAATTACCTATGCATTCAAATTTCGAAACAGTATTTCCTGATCAACTTGTTAACTGTATCTTGAAATGAAAAAACACATATGTCTAAATGACTAAACATGCCCAACACAATTATCACAATTAAATTAATTTGCAGTGACTTTCGGTAGTTATATTAAGTTTGCACAGCCAAACCAAATACAATGTTAGCCATTATATCATACAGATTTTACAAATGGAGAAAAGCATTCTCCTTACAGGCAAAGGATTGCATTCATTACAGCAGGAACTATTGACAGTCACGTTTCTGAGGCAGCATTAACTTTATGTCTAATGCAAAGGACAAATTGTAACTAGTACAAGCTGCTGTTTCGATCTTGAGGCAGTATTAGATACTATATTGCAGTTATTTCTTGATGGATGACTACTAAATGAAGGCTTCTAGCCCAACTACAAAAACGAGCAACACAAAACAATAGTAAAATAACCCTGGTATGAAATGCAGATCAAACACACTATTTTTCTCACTAAGACGTTTGTTTCCTCCCCTTCCCAACCTCAATTCACTTGTTTTTCGCACGCACGCTTTCCAAATTGCTAAACTGTGTGTTTTTTTAAAAAAATTATATAGTATACTTGCTTTAAAAATCATATTAATCTATTTTTCAAGTTTTTTTAACTAATACTTAATTAATCATGCGTTAATTGGCCGTTTTGCATAAGAAGCTTAAGTATTCAACGCTTGTAGCTACACAGAACAATAGCAAACTAACCCTATTCTCTATAGAAGTTCAATGTCTACATTTCTAGTAAAAAATGTGCTAACATCCTGAGGTGATTTTGTTGTAATTCATTCATCTAGATCTCTCAACCACAATGATGCTATACACACAACTTGTAGGCTTGTACTAGTGCAAAAGCAAAAAATCATTACCCTTGTTGAAGATCTCTACATGATCCTTGAATGGCCAGTCCTTGAACTGCCACTCCTTGCCAAGCACAAACACGGCCACCACCCGAGCCCAATCGTCTGCCTTGAGTGAAGCCGGCTTGTCCCTCACCTCGAACGTTGTCGCTCCACCACCAGCACCGGTCCTCTCCCCACGAATCAGCTTCTTCTGCACCATGACGCACTCGGGCTTCCCACTTCCCTTCATCGCCCGCATCCTCTCCTCGCTCGGCACGAACACGCCGTCCTCCAAGAACTCCCTTACGTTGTAGATCGTAATGAGCGTCTGCGACGCGCTCGGCACGAGGATGATGGGCACGAACCCCTCCCCGAAGGACCTCTCCACCTTGGGCTTCGCCATGGCGACCGCGGCGGCGGAGGGCTCGTGGCGGCCGGAGGAGGGCGCGCTGTCCTTGTTCCGCCTGCGCTCCTCCTCCCGGCGCGTGGCGTTCTGGAGCACGGCGAGGAAGTCGCGGCCACGGGCGTCGAGGAGCGCGTTGCGGTCCTTGAGCGTCCGCTCGAGGGAGCGGATGTACGCCCCGGAGGCCTTGTCGCCCTCGGGCTCCTCGGGCAGCGTCGGCTGGGGCTCCGGCGCGAAGGACGGGAGCGCCGAGGGGAGCAAGGGGTCGGTGGGGAGAGAGTGGTGGCCATTGCGGAGGAAGTCGAGAAAGGTCTTACGGTCGGGGAGGGACACTGGCGGGATGCGGCGGAGGCGGGCGGCCTGGATGAAGTCGGTGTGCTTGAGGTCGTTGTGCTGCGCGAGGAAGATGGCGGCGGAGAGCGGATAGGGGCGGCCCGACTGCTTGTTGGTGAAGGCGGTGGGGGCGTTGGCGGGGAAGGTGTACTCCGACCCGAAGAGGACCTCGTCGCCGGAGAAGATGATCTTGGCGAGGTCGCCGCGGGCGGCGTAGTCCCGGAGCACGGCGAGGGGATCCATGGCGGATGGGTTTTGCGGCTGGATCTGCCACGCTCCGGTTGGGGCAAAGCGAGTAGACAGAAACTAGAGCCGCCCATGAACTTTTGAGGCCCAACTTTTATGGGCCTTGTAGGCCTAAATCTGGTAAACTCGACCGAACCAAACGACGGCGACTCCACCCATAGTCTCTGACGTCTCTCTCGATCGGCTCGCCGCCACAGCTTTCTTCTCCGGTCAAGCTTGCCGGCTCGTCGAGGTGTATAAATGCCGCGACCTTTTTTTGCTTGAGGCGATGGCTCGATAAGTGGAATGGGAGGCAGAGACGAGACCCGACCGGCGTCAGAGATGGAGGCGGAGATAACCCTGCGGGAGTTTACCGAGGCCGACGCGGAGGCGCTGTTCGCGTGGGCGTCCGACCCGCGCGTCGTCCTCTTCCAGCGCCGCGACGCCTACACGCACGTCGATGAGGCCCGCCGCTACATCGTGGACAAGGTCCTGGCGCACCCATGGTACCGAGCCATCTGCGTCGCCGGCTCCGACCGCCCCGTCGGCTCCATATCTGTCAAGCCGGCGGACGACCTCCTCCCGGAGCCCGAGTGCGACGCCGGCCAGCGGCGCTCCCGCGGCTGCTGCAGGGCCTCCGTCGGGTACCGCGTGGCGCACGCGCACTGGGGGTGCGGCGTGGCGACGCGCGCGGTGAGGGCGGCGGCGGAGGCGGTGTTCGCGGAGTGGCCGTGGCTGGAGCGGCTGGAGGCCGTCGCCGACGTGGAGAATCCGGCGTCTCAGCGCGTGCTCGAGAAGTCCGGGTTCGCTAGGGAGGGCGTGCTGCGCCGGTACGTCGTGCTCAAGGGGAGGCCCAGGGACATGGTCATGTTCAGCCGCGTCCGCGAGGAGGAGCCCGCTCAGGCCGATGGGCCGTAAGATGGTGTGATACTGTAATGCCCTGGTGGTGCATGTTTGATGTATGAGATTACAGCATCTCATTTCACATCTAAAAATTGTCATTGGGTTTTGATAAACATTAGTATATAGATGAACTAGAAAACGATCTATCAAAAAAAATCATCAGAATGTATAAGTTTCGTCAGATGAATTTATCTATGCCGTATCAATTCACTGGTCATCGAATACTGTAGCAAATCTCTCACATCTGTGTCATCTGTTTGTTGCAAATTAATGGCAGCTACAAAATATCCCGAACTCACAAGGTTCTGATTTTACCATTCAAAGTCAGGGGATCCAAATCCATTTTTGGCACACCTTTGGCCAATTATTAAAATTTTCAAGTAGTAGTATCTTCCAAACTGCTTTATTGGATATAGAAAAGCAAAATTATATCCGTCCTTTGGTTTTAAAAAGTATGCTCTCGCATCATGATAGGTTTGTCAGGTTTTATAACAGCATCACGCACCGGTTTTCTTCTATCGTTAAAATCTATATTTTAACTAAAAACTTTCTCAAAAAAAATTAATTCCATGTGCGTATTTAGGATCCTAAAGTACCAAAAATTTTAATTAAACTCCTCCCTATTTCACTTGGCCCACCAAATTTTGGCCCAACCCAGCTTCCCCTACTTTTCCAGTGTGCGGCCACCATGCACCCCCGTGCCATCGGCTACGCCCATTGCCTGCACGCCGTTTAGCCACGACCACGCCAATGATGACTTTCCCGCATCGACGCCGCCTCCTCCTTCCCTCCGGTACCATCCTTGACACCTCCTACCGCACTCCTGTCTCCTCCCGTGTTGGCGCTGCTTCCTACAAACGCACTGACACCGCCCTTCCTGTGATGCGTCTCCTTTTGCGCTGATGCTGCCCCCTCGGCCTCTTCTCCATCATCTCTAACCGTCACTCATGCCGTGGAAGGGAAGATTAACAAGAAAAGAAAGAAAGAAAAAAAGAAAGAAGAAGAGAAAAGAAGTAGGACCATATGGCCCCTCTCTCTCTCTTAGCCCACCATAGACACGGTCTACCATAGACTATACTCATCCATTCATGGACAGGTGGACTCACTTGTGAGCTAAGGAATATTCCTTAGAATATTCTTTTCAGATTTCTTTAAATCCTTTTCGAAAAATCGTTTAAATTTTAAAAATTCATATCTGTAAGTTCAATTGACTCTATTCAAATATCCAAAAAAAAATTAAAATTGTTGTCTATCCAGTGATACTATTATTTATTTAATGTTATTTTATCATTTTAGGGTTTTATTTGAATTTCTTTTATATCGTGTGCGTAGTTCATCGCTAGAGAATTATCGGACGCCGATTCTAATGAATTTCTCGTCGACCAAGAGCAAGGCAATCTATCCTTTAATCATATTTGTTAACACCAAAATTTGAATAGCCCGATGATGGATTGGAAAAAGCCGATCGACTGAAGAGGTGTCTGATCACTACAGGAAAGAAACCGATCGGATTAAAGCAAGAGAAGACTCAATCCTGAAATAAAAAATTATCCAGATAAGACCGAGTTTACGGAGGAGCCATAAAATCATGACAGGGTATTTTATCTTTTGTAAACCGTATCTTATCTAATTAGGAAGGTTTTGTTAGTTTAGATAATTACCTTAGAGATATTTTCTTTTATCTATGTAAAGAGATAACGTCCGATAGTTGCTAAAAACATGTCAGTCTCTGTAAACCCGAGGTATAAATATAGACCTCTGGAGACATGTAAAAGAACCGATCTATTCAATACTACTTCAGCACATCGCCACTCTAGTTCATCTAGGCTTTTACCGGTGGATTTTGGCTCTCGACGTGGGGCTGCATCGGTTAACTTCGATCTTCGGCGAATGGGGTAAGTCTCGCCACCATCCCGATATGTCTTGCTCTGTTTATGGCTGCATCGTTTAGGTTCGACCTCTTAGACCAATTAGATGTATCGTATCACGTCCATACAAGATTTATCAGCCTATCAAGCTCTCTTCATCGTCGTTGGTCTCGTGCTACATCGGTTAGGTTCGACCTACGAGTTATCGACAGTAGATTGAGCTTTAGGCCTATAGGACTCTGTACGACATTTTATTGGAGTGTTACCCGATGAGTTATCCATGTTTCCAGCACCACATCCAGCATATCAGTTCTTAGGTGTGTTGGTCAGGTGTAGGCTGCGTAGGACTTTTGGCCGTTAGGTGGCCGATAGCATCTCCTCTTTCCTCTTTCGCCGTCACATCCTGTCCGTGATATTGGTACAGTGGCACAGGTGTGACAATTATATTACAAATGGATAAATATTTGTAACGGTAATGAGCACTGTTTAATTACCCTGTGTTGTTCACGTCCATTGGTGTTTTCTTTGGAAGTTCAGGCCCCTCTGAAACTATAATTGGGAAAATGGAGGATAATAAAAACACATGATTTTGATAAAATGATTACAAAATATAGGATGATCATTTGAATATACTGTAACACAAGAATCAGATAAGAAAAATAGAATTTAAGTATTTTTTTTAAAATAATTGTAAAATATAGGAATGATCATTTGACTGCATACAAAACAATTAAGTCATTTCTTAATAATTTCATAGGATTTGGAAAACTCTAATAGTTTTGTTTTAAAGGATCATATAGGAATAATTTCTACAGGATTTGAATTCTACAAATCCACAAATTCTTTGTTTCAAAGGGGGCATCTGACTTTTATCCGGAGCAAGTTTCATCATGGAAATGAACTAATGAATTGAAAATAATAGGTGGCCGGTAGAGTAGGATAAGGTTTTTTTATAGTTTGTGCCGTTGACTACTCGCTCCAAGCGTAAAAGGAGATCATTTTAGAATTGTGAAATCAACTAGACATACCTTTGGATTTTACTTAATTCTTTTATATAAATTAAGAAAAATTACACAAGTATGATACTACGAAATCTTTTGTTATAACAAACTTTGCTTTATTCTTATATGTAATATTTTGTGTGGATTGGACGCATCTTGAAACGACATTCTTTTGTGATTGGAGTGAGCATTAGTTAGGTCATTAGTTGTAGCTAATTTAGATCAGGTTCTTATCCATGACCCATTCTTTTGTAATATTCTTTGACACGGCTTGCTCACTAATCACTACCCATCCTAATCAACTAGCTAGCGGGTGATTGCACACCGACATCCATGGATCAGGCGGACGTCCACGTGCAGCAGCGGGAGTATGACGCGCCAGCGGTGACGCTCCGGCCGCTCTGCCTGGCGGACGCGGAGGACTTCATGGCGTGGGCGTCGGACGACCGCGTGATTTGGTTCCTGAAGCGGCCGCTGTGCGCGACGAGGGAGCAGGCCGTGGCGCAGATCAGGGACACGGTGTTGGGCCGCCCGTTGTTCCGCGACATCTGTGTCGCCGGTCGCTCCGTCGGCCAGGTCTCCGTCTGGCCCTACGCCGACGAGGGCGGCCACAGGGCCAACCTCGGCTGCGCCCTGTCGCACGGCCTCTGGGGCCGAGGCATCACCGCCGCCGCCATCAGCCAGCCAGGTAACCACGCGTACACCCCTCCCTAAGCAAACAGCTCACTGTTCGTGGTGTAGCAGTGTCACCGTCGTCGTGTCTGCTCGCGGCGGGCGCTCTGCCGGATGCATGCAGGTGGTGGCGAGGGTGTTCGACGAGCTGCCGGGGCTGGAGTGGCTGGAGGTGGTGACGGACGTGGAGAACGTGCGGTCGCAGAGGGTGCTCGAGAAGGCCGGGTTCAAGAGGGAGGGCATGCTGCGTAGGTACATCGTCCGCCGGAGCGGCGAGGTGATGGACGCCGCCATCTACAGCTTCTTGGCGTGCGAGCGTCCATCACATGAAGGGGAGCGTCCTTTCTAAGGTTGGCTTGCACATAACTTGGTGTATGAGGACATTTCATATCGAACCAAAATGGATATCAAAATTTAAAAAAAATATGCAATTCAATTTCCCACTTTGTATAATTAATTTGTTAAAAAGTATACTCTCCCTCTGGTTTTTACTTTTAACACACGTTATACTATTCATCTTATTTAGAAAATTTACATAATTATTATTTATTTTATTGTAAGTTGATTTATTGCTTAAAGGTATTTTAAACTTAACTTATATTTTTATATTTATATAAAATTTTTAAATAAGACGAATAATCACATATATACTTTAAAAAAAAGTTCATGGTGTGAATACATGAGGTAGTAACTATTATCTTCCTTCATCAGTCAACCGTGGGGCAGAAATCTTTTTCATTGAAGGAAATGGATATATATTTCATGACAAGAAGTGCAATATGTACTTAAAAAATATTACTGAACTCCTAAGAAGTGCGAAATGTACTTTAAAAAATATTACTGAACTCCTGCAAACAAAGTTATAAATCGTTTGATTTAATTAATCGGAAGTTATAAATAAATCAAGATTCAATCATTGTGAGTGACATTGACATTTGCAAAAACTTTGTAAAACAAATTGTCTAGGGACTCCGGTGAACACGTTTGTTGGGAAATTGGTTAGATGACCCGGTAAGATGTCTTAGAAATATTCAATAATAAGCACGAATAATCTGACTTTTCAGTAAAATATTCATATCGAACGACCAACGGCAATGATGAATTATTTGACTCGTTAAAATATGTTTTTCAACTCAAGCCTGGTTTTATGGAGTCTTCCTGGCTAATTTTCTACTCCTGCACATGATAAGTAGATACTATATGACTTATGAGCACGAATATACATTATTATCACGAACAATTAGGCAGTCAAAATGACCAGAGACTCCCAATATGAATGTATCCAAGAACAGTAGATCAAGGGTCAATGCTTAAATGCTCTTGCCCGTGATTTCACTAGCAAAGTACAGGTGCCTAATTAATGTAGTACATACACCGATCGAGCCATATGCAGTAACAGCAACCAAAAAGTTAAAGCAAAAGAAAAGAAAAAAAAGGAGAGAGAAAGAATCACCAACATTACATGACTACAGGGCAAAAGATGATACTGCTAGTAAAGCTCATAAACAATGACATGACAATCATAATCATGCTGGTCCAAAACACTCACCAATTACTGAAACACTATGATGATTAGGAGCTGTTGAGCTCTCATTGTTCTTTGCATGCGAGGCAATGCAGCACTTTGGTACTACAAGGGAGAAATGGCCCCCATGGCAAAGCGGCTGCTACAACACTCTCCACCCAAGCCTCTGAGCCTTTTTAAGATAGCTACTGATCCTAGCTCTTTCTTTTGTCCCCTGAATCACTGAAAAAGTAGTATTTCCTCCGTTGTCCATCTTCTCTTTTGAATGCTAAATAAGATGATCAGGTTTGATGGTGATCATACTTGCATACAGTACTTCTCTTTTCCAGATAGTATACTGAAGAATTCACTGCGAAGTTCATACCACAGTTTATAGGAGTACTGCTTAACATCATTTCTAGCCAAAAGTAACTTGGATATAAGGATAGAACAAAGCATCAGATTGCAACTAACTCGAAAGTCACAAAAACAAGATGCCCCAAGCAATCAATAATCAACATCTTACAAAAGTGGGCAAAGGTCTTTTAATCCTCAAAAGACTAAATCATTCCCTCGCCCATGGCCAAAAACAGTATCCAATCTTGCGAAGTCGAGAAAACAAACAGGAAAACAAATCTCATCTCCGTTATTTAGGACTGTCTTCCCAATAGAAACTCTCCTATGGAACCGTTCAACGGCTAGCGCAAATTGTCCACAGCTTCGTCGAAAAGCAACTCCTGGTACCGGCACTCACTGCTGCAGAATGCTTTATCGCCTCTGAAAAAGATAGAGAAAAAGGACCAATTATATCACAGAAGAATAGTAATAGCCTAACTTCTGAATTATAAAAAGCGCAGAGCTTTTCGGGATAATTGCTCTTGTGTTTGTTCATGTTACTCCTCTGTCCAAAGCACAAGAAGCAGAAGGCTGCTGTGATCAAGGGATAACATCAGAAGACGTAAAGCTAAACGTTTAGGAGACATCTCCAAGTTAGAGTTTAGCACTTCCATGGATCATGCAGCAAGGAAGAAAACCGAGAACAAGACATGGCACAAATCCCTTTCACCGTCATAGTCAAGCAAACTCAGCATTTCTTTTGGCATCAAGGAAGAAGGAACTTCATGGTTGTCAATCAAGGAACAATGACGCGAAAAACTTTGTTTTTGGTGATGATAGCTGGTCCTGGTCCTTGGTCGGGAGTAGGAGCACCAAGACTAGCACGGCTCAGGACATGAACCTTATAATCTTATTCAGCAACATCAACCGGTGCCAAATAATTTAGTCCTTAGAAAATTGTTAACATAACCCTCTGCATTAGGATATTCAGCTCCTTTGCATAGTTTTCTATGTGAAAGCAATGTGGAATCAAAACATCACATTCTTAGGATTATAAATACTAGAAGCTATCCAAGTGAACACAATGACCTCTTGGTTCATAATAGAACTGTAATGTTCTTGGTTCATGATTGAACTGTAATGTGAATGTATATGATAAAATAAGGGAATAAGGGACAACTCTGACATAAAAAATAGCAGGGCATCAAACATCACAATCTCAAATAAACAAGTAACGTGTTTCCGATAAACAAGCCTACTGTGAACTAGAGAAGTAGAAGGGAATCAATTTCACTAGTAAAATTGGTTTTGTAAAAGATATTAACATGATCTTGGAGACGCATACTGAAGTATCACAGTATCCATGCCTCAATCATAAACCATAAATGATTCTAAAATCAGAACTGCTCATCAAGGTCCCAGGCATGTGAGCCATCCATAAATCAGCAGAGAATTGGTGATGACATGATGTAGCAATGATGGAAGCCATCTCCACGCCAAATAATAGTAAACAAGAAATCAAGAACTCTGCATCTGCCATATATTTGTTATCATCTAACGAACAGTTCAGCAATCAATCAACCCTACTTTAGTTTTCTACATCCCTGGTGTGAAAAAATAGCATTTTGGTGACACGGTGATGTACTGCTAATTTCAGCATGGAATCTATTTTCTCACCAGCCGGTTTTCTCTCAGAATATATATGTATAATTGTTCCTGCATACTCCACTACAGTTCTCAACAACTGAAGCGTTATCACTAGCTCATTTCTCAGTTTAAGGACAACAAATCAGGTTGCCAAACAGCAAAAGTTGATATACCAACTTTGGATCATGTCATATTCAGCATGGATAAATCATTTAAAATAGTTTTTATTTTTTTCTGAAGTACTGAAAGTCTGAAACAGCATGAGCAATTATTTTTCTGAACTCACCGATAGATGAAGATGTCACTGCCAGGTCCAAGCTGCTTGTTGCATGCGTAGCAAGAGTTCAGGAACCCATTGGTTCGCACCGCGTCACAGTCGCCGGCGCCGGCGCTGCCGTCCATCTTCTCCGCGAGCACATCCCCGCAGCTCTCCACTATGCAGTCGTCGAAGATGTGCGTGGTCCTCGGGTTGGGGCCGCGGGAGATGACGCAGGTGTAGTCCTCCGACATCGCCATCTCCCCGGGGGACACGGCGCCGCCGGCGAACACCCGCGCGGACGGCGAGCTGACCACCTCCGGCAAGAACCTCCTCGCCGGCGACAACGACGCCAGGTGCGCGTCCCGGTTCTTGACGCCGAACTCTATCGGGGAGGACACCAGCTCCACTGCCCTGCCCGTGGGGACCTGGATTCTGAGCTGCGACCCGAACACCACCTTGCCGCCTCCCACCTTGGCGTCCCCGTGCTCCCGGAGCACGTCGGCGAGGCCGATGCTGGCCGGCTCAGGGGCGGGCATCTCCATGTGAGCCCTCCTGAGGCTCCTCTCCGACAGGAATGGGGACATGGCGGCGGAGCAGCAGAACTGCTTGGTCTCAAGAATGGAGGTGGGGCTCATGGACGATGAGGGCCCCTCGCCCGCGCCGCCGTCCAAGAACCCGGCCTGGGGCAGCGCCATGAACGGCCTCGGGGAAGGGAACACTGGAGCCGCCGCCGCCGCCGCAACCGCAGCACAAGAAGAAGAGGAGAGGCTCTTCCGCCTCGGAGATTGCGCCGTGGTGGGTGGCGGCGGCGGCGGCTCAGGCTGCGCCGCCATGGCAGCTCCTCCTCCTCCTTGCTTGGCACCAACTGCTCTTCTCGATCTGTTGCGAAGCATGGCCTCGGAATCCCTGTGCAGGCCACCATTAATCATGAAATAGATGGCAACTTCTGCAAAAGCTTTCGTTTCCGTAGCTTTAAAGAATGAGCATAGACGGGAACAACAGAGCCCCCAAAAGCTCACCAGAAAGCGGCAGCTCAGCTCTCGGATGGATCAAAACTTCAGCTATAATGGTTGATTCTGAATATTCTTCTTCCTCCTCCTAGTCCTTCAGCTATTACCTAACCTTTTGTTAGATTTTACATAAAGAACACAATTTTCCTCTCCATTTATCTCTCCTCTGCGTCCCAGCAACACAGACACGCTCACGTACGCACAAGCCGATCGATTGATTGGCACGTTGTGAATGATCGAGTAATGGAGGAAGGTGGACAGCAAGAACGACAAAGCGGTGGAATAAAAGAGAAGAGAACCGCCCAAAAAAATCCGAAAACAAGCCAAATTTTCACCCGGAAACCGCCGGGACGAACAAACAAAAGGCTCGGGCTCTTGAGGTTCTTGGGTGGTGGTGGTGGTGGTGTGCGTCGGGTACTTATGCAAGTGGGTCGAGTGAAGGAGTTCTCCCAATCCTCTCTCAACCCCAGGGGAAACGGGAAGAACAGTTCTTGCAGTGCTCGTCTCTCCTCTCTCTCTCTCTCTCTCACTGAAGCTTGGTGGAAAGCTCTCTCTCCTCGGGAGGAAGGGGGAAATGGAGGAGGAAAACGCCGCGGTTATTTAAAACCTGCTGCACACACGCGCAGAGAGGGGCTCGTACTGCCCTATTCAGAGCAATAATAATTGATCTCTACAATTTTGATCGTTTTTTTTTCTATGGATGTGTCAATTTGGTGTGATTTTTTTTCTTCTGAAAGTTCGATTTGATGTGATCTTTGATGGTGGAGGTGCAGTATCTTACTGCTGCCAAGTTAATTGCAGGTCATGGTTGAGATCATGATTGTGCCATTATTTTAAACACAAGTTTCGGCAATTGCCACTGCAAGTTGAGAAAGATGTGATGCAACAAGTTTCCTAGGATAAAAAAAGAAATAAAAACAGGGCATTATGAGATGTATAGAAAGATCGTGTGCGTTAATTAAAAAACTGTAGGAATGCCAGGTGTAACAGAGCTTCTCTTCTGAGATCGATCTGGTATTTGGGTGTTGTAGATCATAAAGTATTGTCTGTTAGTATGGTACATATGTCACACATGTCACAACACAAGTGACAATATTGTTTCTTCTTTTTCCTCTACTGACATTGGTTGGTTTTAATCTGCTAGGAGTACAACAAATCTATCTCTTCGGTTCTTATTTTAATAGATGTTTTAAAAAACAGAGGAGTACTCCACGGACATAAAAATTGTATAAACATGTGTTTCTAATCTTCGTTTCTTACCTTATCAGCCACAATCAAAATTTAAATTTTAAAACTAAAATTTAGAATTGATTTTAAGATTTTTTATTATAGTATATTTTCTAGCCTTGAATTTTAAATCCCTTATAATACAGATATAAAAATTTATAAATTATTGTTTTTGCTTAGTTCATTTTTTTCCTTATCAGTCCTATATCAATGGATCAGAGCCAAAGCAATGTCTAAAACTCTTAATTGGATGTTAGAGATTAAGGACCTCTTTAAAACGCAGAATTATAAAAACACAGTAATAGAGAAAACATAGAAATAGAATGCCATATCCACTAAAGTTTTACACGAATAGAAATTTTCAAAACTATTGTTTGATTGGCACACAAGAGAAACATGAAAATTTAGGATCATAAGAAGATGAAAATATGAGGTAAAACCTTATACTTATTTTTCTCTAAAATCACTATAGAATTGTCCAATCCATAGGAATTTCAAATAAAAGGGTAGTATTTAATCCTTTTTTCAAAAGCTTTTATATAAATTATTCCTATAAGACTGAAATTCTCTATACTTTCTATATATTTCCTACAAATCAAAGGAAGCAAAAGGAATTTGATATACACTTAGGAGGAACATTGTATATGCCGTCAGCTTGGACAAACTCACATATACCAACGACTTTTGCAACCCACTGGATATGCCACTACTCTCCTGTACTTCACTTCTCGCATATGCCATGACGATATTTTAGCTGAGTTTTACCCCTCCCTAACATAATATTAGGGATTATGCTATTTTTATAAAAATTTAAAAAATAGCAAAAGTATAAATCATGTTATAAAAGATGATAGTTAGTAGAATAAAATAGTATAAAAGTTAAGTTAATGGTAATAAAATAGTATAAAAATTGATATATGGAAAACTAGCAAGTATAAAAGTTGATAAAGTATGTGAGAAATAAAGTATTGCCTCCAGATTACAAAATCTCTTATATTTTATAATGGAGAGAGTATATTCTTTGGCACATAAAAAAACACGCTCTGAGTTACAGTACAACAATTAAGGAGACAGGTCTTAATTAGAATAGACATGCATCTGATATTGCAATGACAAGGGGTGTGTGGTTTCGACTTCGATATCCGTGTTCAATTTTTAACACACTCATAATTTCATTTTCATTATTTGACAACCAAATTCCACCTAAATTGTCTGGAGTTTCTTAATTAGAACACATATTTCAGATTTATAACGTTGAAAACTATAAATTCTCTTTTTCATGTTTTTAAAATTTAGTCAATAATATTTATCATAATATTAATTACTTCTTTTCAGAAATTCAATGTAATATTTAGATGATATCTAACAATGTAAATATCAGTGAATTAATTTAATTTGGTATAGGACTTTCACTCTAAATTTGAAATTTATGATTCGTGATTTTTTTTTTGAAACTTGAGCATTCTGCTTTCAACTCACAATGTTCTCAGTCACTATGTGAGATATGGTTTAGTGCGCATACCAGGGGGAGAAGGGTCTATCGTATTCAGCGATAAGCTTGGTAACCGAAAAGTAGATAAAATTTATTGTAAATTTAAATTTCTTTTAAACTTGTTTGATTGTCGGGCTCTTATCGTTATCGTACCAAGTGTGAGAACCAAGGCGGCAAACCGGTTAGTGCTATATAAAACCTGAGAAAACAAAAAAAACTGTGTCAGTTGACACATCGATAAAACAGAACCACTAAAATAAATTCGTCTTACTTTGCTACAGTGATCATCAGTCATTAGAGGAATCAAACCCCACGTTTTTACCGTGCCTCCTGTCCTCGCTCATCCCCTCGTTTCAATCTCACGTCACCCGGCGATAATATATATATATAAATATATATAAACAGTAACAGTGATCTATCAGTTTTCCCATCAACAGGGGCCATTCTGCATGGAAGTTTTTGACGTCTTCAACAGGCACGCGCATTTATCTTTCCTATATGTAACGTACAAAATTACAGGCCATGTCAGACATGTACTGGCCACTCCTGATACAGTACGCATGCATGCAGGGATTTGTTTTCAATAATTGGAGGCCCATTTCCTTATTTACGCTCGATTTGGATGCTGTATTGGAAAGTTGAAAATTCAGCGAACATAGCAGCTGAACCTTGTACTGTTGGAACGAGTGATTATTGTACGCCTCCTACATACATGGCCAGAGCCTGTATCTGTACTGTAGATGAGCTGGCTCAGGCTGGTCCAGGGCGTGCTTCACTTGTTTTTTTTTAGTAAGGGAATTAAATTAGTTCCTTTGAGAATCCGGTAAGATTAAAGCTTTGAAAACCATTGGATATATCTCGAAAAGTAATTTTATAATTATATTGGGTTTTAAAAACAAAGAAAAGTCCACATTTATTCCCTCAACTATAGTCTTGTTCTGGCTTTGCTATATGAAAACATTTACTTTTGGCCCCTTAGCAGTTAAAAATATCTATATTTTATTTTTGTTCAAATCAGGTGGTTTTTAATTACCAAAGTCATGTTGGAATATGCTGAGGAGGTTGAGATTATTACAGCACACGAAATAATATGGTTAATCAGCGCATGATTTATTAGGTATATAAGCTACTTAAAAATAGATTTATTTAATTTCTTTAAAAAAACTTCTACATATAATTTTTTTACAAAACATACATTGAGAAAAGTTCTAAGAACAGTTTAGCTTCACCTAGAATGAACAAGGCCCAGGTGTCTACATGAAAACCCCATGGGTGAAGGGTGATAACATCAACATACCAATCGATAATAAACAGTAATAAATAAATAAATAATGAAGAAAATAATGTAACCTATTTATCTTCCTTTTCCTCTCTCCCTGACCCTATATATTACTCCATTAATGTAAATTGCTAAATAGGCCACATGGCAACATGGTGACACATCATCGAAAACCAAACCGTTTATACAAAGGATAAAATATTGTTTCATATTTTATCTCATGTAAGGATTGATGGTGTGTTATGTCTGATTGGTTGAGTTAAATAAAATAAACAAAGCAAACAAAAAATTAATTTAATATACTACTTTTATACTTGTATTATATTATCAGTGATCTAAAACCAAGGCTAAAAAGTAAACAAACTAAACAAATTCAAATATAAAATTTAAAAGCCAAGGAGCAGATAATGAGTATTAATGGAAATGGGTAAATTGATGGAGATGAAGAGGCTAATCAATTACACTGAAATGGGTGAAACAAAATGCAAATTGAATAACGCTTCTTCAGCCTCTTCTTCAAACTGTAACATGAGTTAAAGAGTTTGTTCGATTTAAAGGAATTATAATCCATACGAATGGAAAATACACGTAAATATTAATACGTATGATTTTTTCAAGAGATTTGGGTAGATAGAAAATTTTATATGTTTTTTATAACTTGTAGGAAATTATGGATTTTTTTTATTTTTCTATACTTTATTATTATAAATCGAAGGACACTTGCGTAAATAAATTGTCAAGAATCTAAAATTTTCTTTCCTAAATCGATTCGTACGAAAAATTTTCCGACGAAAACAATGCGCTGAATAGTGCTTGTACTCCTACGTGAGAGTAACTCGTGATAAAAGAGCACTGCGCCGTCGTCAGTTATTAAATGTCACTGCTTCACCTGCAAGTAAAATTTTCACTGTTTGCCGCAGTTGATCCCATGTCGGGTGGAAGCGTGACAGCGCGCGGGCGTGCAGGCCTCCGCGGCGCATGCACACACGGAATCTTTTACTCCGTCCTAGCGCCACGTGTCTCACTGGCCCCACCGCGAGTTCCACCGCTCGATCGACCCACCACGGGCTCCCCTCACTCCCCGCGTACTCCCACAGACACCTTGGCCCCACAGGAGTACGCCCCCACATGTCAGCTGGATCACGCGCGGGGGCTGGTTTGTATTAGAGTCCACGTGGAGAGCAGTGATTGGTGATGTACGGAGTTGGGTGTTTTGGTTCAGGCAGCGGATGGGGGCAGGGAGAAGACGTGACCGAGCGCGAATTCCGGTGCAAAATTAAATAGAGCGGGTAATTATGCGTCCCAAGAGGGCAAATGCAGCCTGTCCACGAGACACGGAGGAGGGGGAGGCCTCGTGATGAGCGGCCATCGTAGCTCTAGCTAGGTGAGGTCCAACGGCTCGAGATGGCCTCCTCTCTGATCACACAGCCTAGTGTGGTCTTGGCCGTCCATCGGTCCTTGTCGCATAGGAGTACATACATGGTTCAAGATTCCATCTGAATGGTTGAGTATTTAATTTAGACTAAGAGTACACTACCTTTATCACTGCATCTGTTAAAGTTATTATAGATGTCAGTAGATGATATAAGGTTAACTGGATAAGCTACCCTCAATTCACCATTTATTTATATTTTATACTTATGATAAGATCTGATATAATTAAGAGCGATAAAATTAACAATAACATATGACTTCTACATTTGGAAATTGAAAGAGAGGAGGAGAGAGATATGGAGTTGGATATATACTATTAGGATAGAAAGTGGGATAGGGAGAGTGTTAGAGAGGAGATTTTGGGTGTTTATGCTAAAAGAAATAGGATAGGTAGGAGGATGAAGAGGTGGATAGAGATGGCCTAATAAGTCACAAAAGCAAAATTGGTTCATATTATTAATTATAATGTATATTGGTATTAGATATAGAAGTATATGTATCTAAGACTAGCTATCTGTTATTGACTCTTGTAATGAGGTTCACTTAAATTTTGAAGTTGGGAGTTGTACTTATAAGATTGTGATTTGATGTCACTGTGACCACCTCTAGAATGTTTAATTTGACATGAATTTTGAACCTTCTATCATAGAAAATTTACCTTTTTTTGTCACCATACTTCTTTCCACTAGGTCAAAAATTGTGTTACCCACTACTACAGAAAGAATAATAGGTGCCAGCTAGGAATACCACATGGGTGTCAAATTCCTAGTCAGCACCCCAAAGGTGACATTGATGAACTGAGGCAACGTGAAAGATGGTTTGAGAACCGGCAACTATAGGAGTTTCACGAGCCAAAAAAAGAGGAAGTCAGCTTAATGAATCAAGCCGATTACCCCCTAATCCCCATAGAATCAAGAATGTGCTATTACAATCACAAAATTAACATCCAATCAAGCTGAATCACAAAAATATTCATAGAGTTGTTCAATCCCTCCTCAAATTTCCACAAAGTCAACATTTACAAAATGATAGGAAGGGAGAAAAGGCTAGAGCCTGGGAGCAACCATCAATGAGCGAGATGGAGAAGGGAGAGAGAAACACTGCTACACTGGTGACGAGGGTTGTCGCCATCGAATCGACTGCATTGGCCAGATATGGTCAACCCCTAGCTCGTGGTAGCCAAATCCAGTGGCCGCTGAGCTCTAGGCAACTAGATCTGGCGATCCTCGACCTTTAAACAACCGTCGTTGCTACCTACCCCTCAACCGCCTCCTACTCTGTCATCGGCTTCCCACAAAGAGGAAGATGAGAGGGTAGAGGCCATGTAGGCGAGGAGGAGAACCAATGGCAGCGACGAAGAAGGAGACGATGAGGCGCTGTGGGTGAGGAGGACCATCGGCAGTGGAGATGATGAAGTGTTACGGGCAAGGACAATGACCAATGATGGCTTTGGAGTCACTTTGGATGAGAATGAGGACGAGATGATGAGGCATGTGACGACAATGACAACGACAAGGGTTAGGGAGAGAGAGCAAGAGGTGGAGTGAGTGATGATGACTTAGCGAACCTAGCGAGAGAGAGTTTTGAGAGAGCTAGAGGAGAGAGAGCGTTGGGGGTGGAGATAAAAAAAAACAAGTAGGCTGGTGACCCATGGTTGGCTTGGCTCCATCTGTAAAAGTGCCATTTTTTTTAAAAGACAGTACTTATATTGCTTTATTAAAAAAACCTAGTTTTTTAATAAATCAAGATGTTATAGGTATCGGTTTTTAATTTTAGATCTACCTAAGAGGTTAGGAGGATAGAAAAGACCTATGAGGGCATCTCTATTAGGGGTTTTATAGTAGTGCCATCTTGTCGCTAGATACTGTTTGGGGGCAATAACAATGAGACCTCATTGTGGAAAATTCAATTTTGAATATTGCTATGGTTTAAAAATATTGTTCAAGAAAAAAATTCCCTACTATTTTTAGCAAGCCTACCCCTCAACAAGGTAAGATTAGAAAATGGTATATAAGACCCTCCGTATCATTTTTTTTTCTTCTGAATTTCATAGATTTTTGGATATCATGTTTTGTATATGTATATATATCCAAATGTCATGCCTTAGATGATATACCCTGTCCAAGTTACTCCCTCCGTTTCAGAGCATATATCCATTTTCTCGGAATATCCATTTCAAAATGTATCATGCATCTAAAGAAACCAAAGACATGGTTATTACAATTTTCCCGCTACAATTTGCCCCTAATTAAATTAAATTCCTTGAGAGAAGTAGAGTGACTACGGTAGTATGTATACTAGCACTATAAGTACTCCCTCCGTTCACAATAACTGTTAGTTTTGATTTTGTCTTCTCCTATGTTGACCAACAATATTTTATAAAAATATAACTATTTAGCTTCAAGTTATATAATTAGATTTGTAATCAAAAGTACTTTACCAATATCTTACATTCAAATCTATTTACTTCAACATAAAAAAAATAACGGTCAAAGTTTATATCTCTCTGGTGTAAGAGGGAGAGTCCTAATTATGGACTTTGAATTAGCATTTTCATGTGGTCTATGAGCATAGCATGAACAATGGACAAATATATATTACGATGATATATAATTGGAAGTACTCCTACTATGGTTCGATTTCACGCATGCATGTAGGACACATACAACTCACTGTTGGGAGAGCAGGTAGACAAGTAGGATAATTATATTACTACTAACCATCTTAATTAGACTTCTTGTTATGCAAGGACAGCATAAAGTGCTGCACACTACATCTCACGTACGGCCAATACATATTTTAACCATCAATAGAGGTAGAGATAGCATTTCTTTAAACTGCTAGTCACTGATATAAAAAAAAGATTATTAAGTCATCATCGTGTGACCATCCAACGTTTCAAAATTAACTACATGGGATCCATCCGATGATTCAAATTTCTCCACTCACCTTGCCCTTGTCCCCCGCCTCACCGTCACTCCAATCCCCCCATAAACATAGCCCCTGTGCCGCCTCTTCTTCAAATCCTTTAAACCTTGGTATCTTTCATGTTACTATTGTCATCGTCTCACCAATCGTCTACTGCCACATCATCGCTACTTATGTCTTGTCATTGTGTCGTCTCTTCCTCCACCTTACACACACCTCAATACCCACTAGCAACACCCACCTCTTCACCCCTGCAAATTCCCACCACCCCTCCCTTCCCCAAACCTTAGAACCGCCGCCGCCAATCCACATCACCATCATGCCGTCGCTACACGATCTCCCGTCGCACTTTCGTCTCAATTGCTGACCGCTGCTGAAGCATCGTTCGGAATGAAGCAGCGTTCGGGCTGTGGCAGTTCGCCTCACGGGCGTCGATGAAGGGATCGATGGGGGTGGGCAACATGCGGCCGGGGAGGGGAGGATAACACAGATGCAATCGAGCGCACAGGTGGGACTCCGCAGCCTCCGCTTCCTCGACAAGACGCCAGGTTGCAAGGAGGGCCGCTTCGACGCGGAACGCCCGTGATCGGCAAATGCATCGGTGAGTGGCCGCCGCTTCCTACCTACAGTATTCTCTCTTTTTTTTGTTGTTGCAGAAATTTGGAGAAAGCTCCAAGTTGAAGAGACACCATCGTACTCATACAGGACAAAAGGATTTTATCTGTGGCTTTAAAGAATTTCTGCAGGGAGACTGAACTTTTGCCTTTACTTCTCCACATACTTATCCTTTTAGTTATCTTTTCCATACTATTATATTCAAAGCTAAACTAAGCGTGTGTTAGAAAGTGTTAAAGGTGCAAACCTGTATGTGATGTCATGTTAACTCTATCCCTGATCTTATTAGTTGAAGACATGATCTTTATGGAAATTTACCTGGTCCTTCCAGTCTATTGTTTGTTTATACCCTAGACATGCGGGGTACATTGTAAAATTTGAAGACACCATAACAACTTCGAATGGGCATGGCTGATTTGAGAAGAAATGTGACATAAATACCCATGCTTTTTAATTAGCGAATCCTTCTGTTAAACTGCATCTACATGTTCTTACAAATAAATCATGTGAATTGCAGGCCTTCTCATTTAATGAGAATGAAACCCCATTGGGACTAACCTAATTGCTCCATTTTTCTGGTATCGGAATTTTAGTGATTACCTTTTCCTTACCTGGCTTAAATGCTCCCAACTAGCATTCTTGTTCCTTTTCTTTTTCATGTGCTTGGCAACATAAATTTGTTTCAATAATTTGTAAAGGTCTTTAAGGTATTTAAAGACACAATAATTAACACATATCGAATGAGATAATTTGCCTTGTTTAAGATCAGTAATTCAATATAGCTTGAGCATCATGAGATTATCTTGTTTAACTTTTAGCTGTATTCATATGATGCTAGCCAAGTATTATTTCCATTAAACAAAAAATAATTAGCATATTATATCCTGTAATGAGGGAGTTTGTGAAAGATGATTTTCGGAAGAAAAACTTAGACCAAACTTTGGGACTAAAAGTCTAAAACTAGCTAATGGTTGAATACTTGTAACCATCAGCACAAAGAGTTGAATTAAGTCCGTAAAAAAGTGAATTAACAACTTATCATATATATGTTCAGTACGGGTATACCACAGGTTTAGATTTGTCTATTTTTAGAAGTAGTTCCTACTGCTCCTTCGTTAAGTATCTCCTTTTCTGATTCATCTTGTGTAACCTTCCTCTTGGACAACTATAATTCATGCAGATGCATATACTATAGTAGTTGTCCAAGTGCAATGCTTCCTCTGGCACGATTAACCTTCTTATCATGTGTCTTTTCAATTTTTCAGAAGGTTTTGAAGACATTACTGTGAAGGAATAAATAACAGGGGCAAATGAACCTCTGGTAGCCAGGGATCAGAAGCAATCGAGGTAAGTTCTCATCAATGCATCATTCAGTTCTATATTTTAGTGAATTCCTCATTACAAAAATGGGAACTATCTCTCCTTGTACCTGCACAGGAAAACGAATGATATACCCTATCAAAACTCTGCATACCTGGTGGAATATTGCGTAGCAATCAAAGACAAGGAAAGTGGCAAGTACTGGAATGAAGCAGGTTTGCCTTTTAGCAGGAATCCACAAATATGCAGGAGTTCCAAATGCTAATTACTTGTCATCCCATATTCTCATTTGCACACCGTTTTTTTCTGAACAATCTATGTCGGTGCCAATTCTTGAAGAACGATAATACCTACTTACGCTTGTTCAGGTACTTGGATTAGTCCAGCTCTTCGAATTGATGGGACATTTATATGCACATGTTTGCATCAATTAATGCCGTCTAATTAATGGGCGTATGTGAAGGTTGTGTTTCCTTTGAGGGATAGTGATGAGGTGATTATTGACCTGGTATTTTCGTGGATTCTTGATACACACGTGTCCATATGGCCACCGTTTCTCTCAATCAATTGTGTGAAAACAATTATTATGCTTATTTTCTATACTGTGGCAATCAAAATTGTGTTGTCATTCTCTTATAATTCAAGTGCGGATGTCCTGTGCACAGTACTCATAGCCAGAAAGCAGAATCCTAATCAAGGTACATATTTTCTTTAAAAGAAACTGAATCCTAACCTAGCAGCCCACGTACAACTGTAACTTAAATCATGATGAGACTGAGCTAGAAATTTATGTTCTTTAGTCAACATTTGCGTAGAATTGTTGGGGTGGTTAATTAACCTTTGAATCCAACCTATGATTAAACCATGCCGTTTCTATGCTAAAAAGCATAGGATCTATGTGGGTACACCTGCCCATATTCCTCTTTGTTCAATTTAAAGATCTGCCTTTTTTAACTACTTAATATATAGCATGTTAACTTGGCAAGTTAATCAGATTCGTTATAATTTTGTTTTGTTCTGATCAAGCAAACGATTCCTCTAGTTGGTTTGAGCATATTTCTTTATGTCATGGATTGTAGGTCTTTTGTTTTGGTCCTCCAATCGATGTAAGGTATGGGAATTTTCTAAGTTCGATGTTCTAGAGGGCTGAAAGATCACTACAACCCTGTGCAAGAATGCATAAATTATAGGTCTGTGGTCAATACTACATGTTTTTCAATTTTGATTTAATAATCACGACCTATAACTGATGCCTAATGGTAAGTGTTTAAAGGAACATGGAATTGTAATTGAATTTTCTCTTGCGATGACATAGGGTGCATGCCAAATTTCCTTTGAGGAATTCAAATATATAAATGTACGAATGCATTGAGACTTTTTCAGAAGGAAAGGTGATTCTTTTACAGAAAGAAATGTGATTCTTACTGTTGAAATATCCTCTCTCTGGAAGGAAGTGTATTCATTTCTATTCTGATTTTGTTTTTCTCATGATTATTTCTCCTTTATAAAAAATGTCGTTTGCAATTTACTGGTTGTAAAGAGATGAAAGTCCAATTGTACTGGAATATCACTTTGACAGGTCAGTATTATCCAATGCCTTCAGTGGCTCTGAAGACAACAATTCATCATACATCATCAGATGAAATGCTGACTCCATTATTTGTGGTAGAAGACGTTGGGAGTAGGAGGTGGAAACAGGGAAGTAGAAGATGAAGCAAATCTATTCTATAGCAAGGCAGGACCCCCCCCCCCCCCCCTCTTTTACCAAGATGGCAACAAGCCACTTAAGATGAGAGGAGCTCATGCAAAGTGAGTTGTGTGTTGAGTGCTCCAATTCTGCCTGTAAATATCTATCACCCTTTTTTGGATTAAAGCTTCAATATTGTAAAGGAAAATAAGAATAGATATTTATTTTATGCCATTTTTTATAAGATATGACAACTTTGTGGACAAAATGTATGAAAAGTATACTGATCTACTATACTTTACTTTGATATCTGTTTATGACTTTACATGAAGCTCAAAAACACATACATGATGCCCTATAAAGCATATATCTTATTTGCGTCCATCCAAAATTTATCACATATCATCTTTTGGTTACTTGATTTATATTATCAAATATTGCTGTTGTAGCGTTAGCATGGATATATTACAAGTTAGTATTGATTAGTCAATAGGCACCAACAATTACTAATGTAACTTCACTCTCATAAACGTATAGTGACCAACGCTACCTAGCCTAGCAATGTGTATATAGGAGCAACATAATTTCTATTGGTTCTATGTTCAACAGGCTTGTAAGCGTCAACTATTTTTTTTGAAAATAAAGCATCAATTACTGTTTCTCAGAGAATGACACTGACAAGTTAGTGAACTAAACTATTCTTGATTCTTTATGAAAAAAAACTAATGTGATTCTTCATTATAGTGAAATATGCTGTTAAGCTGTAACCACTTTAATGTATGCTATACAGCAACAAAAATATTGCAAAACCCCTTTGTCGGCAGTGCTTGGTTTATATAATTGCACTGGTATAGCCAATAGTAGAGTTGTTATTATAACTCTCTAACACAATGCACTGGCTAATTAGAAAAGTTCACATGCTTTGTGCCGCAGAAAGTTGGCAATTCATATGTTGTTGGGATGCTAGTTGTTGTGTTCTAGCTCTGTGCGTTTTCTGCACATTTAAATCGTATAATATATACACGAATAGCTAGCGCATTAGTTGTCATATCATCACCTTTTCGTTGTCTCATGCATGGCATGTTACCAAATTGATTAAAATGTTCCATTAATTAAACAAGATACCACATGTCCATGTATATACTCCCAGCTATCAGCAGCTCTAATTAAATTCATCTTGGACAGCTGATAGCTAACATGATCTAATTAATTTAACCAGTGTTCAGTACAAAATCGTAATGATCAGATCGAGAGCTGAATCCTATTGGTCTGTACGATCTGATGATACTGTGATATGGCTTTCAGCAATTGTCCACATCATTCCACCCCAAGAATGTAATAGCTCCAACAACAGAGCAAGAGTGAGACCCAACAATTCTGAAGGAAATAGAAAGATGATGCACAACTTGCATTGCTGCTCATCTGTAGCAGGTATTTGGCCCTCTAGCTAGCATGGGCTATTTATTTTCTAGTGGAAGCAATAACGGATAGTGCACCATACAGTGACTATCACCAAGTGGTGTCTTATCTAGTGTTCTTTCTTACTGCTTTATGGTAGGGCCAAGCAAGGACAAAAGCTAGGTCAAGTGGATTAGGATCAATATGGCTACCGATGTCTCTAATGCTAACAAAAAGTCATATCAATCAAAAAGTAAGAAAAAACACAAGAAGCAAACACCACATGATCCAAAGGTAGGGGGCATAAACCTTAAGACCTACGTATGAACAAAACCTATCGCAAGAATCCACCCAATGCATGCTATTAAGATGCCATGAAATTAAAAAGGTAAATCTGACTAAAAGGTGGCCTTGCATATATAGTTGCATTAATTCATGCACGGTGATAAAAAGGTTTCTTGGACAAAGGCACAAAGAATGCTATATGGCCAAATCTTTGAGTCCACATGCACCATGCATGGTTCATGCATGCATGGAGAAACTATGATGGTGCATGCATGCATGGGGCTTAATCATGCTATCTTTTACTGAATGTGCCTGCATATACATGTGTCATGCTGTTGGAGGATGAGCAGAAAGCATGCATTGCCAATGGCCCATGACAATGGCCAGATCAATTAAAGTTACATACATGTGTAAAGTGCTCTAGTAAGTCAAAGATGCAAAATGTCACCACCATCACTACCAGAAAAATAATTTTTAGTTCAATAGCATAAAACACAAATATATCTTCTTTAGTACCGCTTAGGGTCACTGTACCATTGATTGTTATTATAATATTATTTTTAAACATCAGTACAGAAGACATTTTTGTTAAACATGTACGCTCTTTAATACCAATTGGTATTAAAGATCTATGTATTAATATCGATTAATATTATTAACCAATAATAATATTATCGAACATATTATTATTATCGGTTGAAGATATCAATTGGTCCTATAATTAGTAATAATTAATGTTTTTAACCGGTATTAAAGATCCTAGAATGAAGTAAAAGGGAGGTGTATTTTTCATGAAAGTTTTATTTGGTGATTTTATTCATCCAAGGGCTCTAAAATATTAGCTATATATATGTATAACTCATTCTCTCAAAAATATATAAAAATAGATGAGAAAAAATAAATTTTTTAAGAAAATGAGAGTATGTCTTAATTTTAAAAATAGAGATAATTGTATTTTATAATAGCAGAAGTATAAGAAACATACGACAAAATGGATAAAAAAAGAAACAAATAAAAATTATAAAAAATAGAGGAAAATGAATAAAAAATTAGAACCGGAAGGTTTTTACCCTCTAAGTTTTTTAAAATTAATTATCCTAGTTTACTTTTTTTCATAAATTTATTTATCATGTAATTTTTCTGATTTTTCAAATTATTTTTCACACATTTACTGTTTTCTAAAATTTATATCATATTTACAACTAGTGGTCAAGCAAAAAACTCTTTATTACTAAATAATACATTTTTAGTCCCACTTGTTAATACCTATCGAGATTAAAAATATTTTGACCAAGCAGAAAAATCTTTAGTACATGTTGTTAAGAACCATTGGTACTAAAAATGTATCTTTAGTCATAATTATTAATATCAATCTGAACGAAAAATATTTTTAGAGGGAAAACTCTTTAGTACCGGTTGTATAACAATCGGTATTAAAGACGGAATGTTGTATATATATATATATAATTTTCTCTTTATCTACGAGATTGCGTTCTTATTATATCTTCATGCCACCATCATCCACACTGATGCCATCCGCACTGACACCGCCGCTGCTGGTTGTCGAATCTCGCGGAGTCCAATCGGGCCGACAGAGGTACAATCAGAGAAGATGGTGCTCTAGTCACGAGAAGGCCTATGAGATCTGTTTAGTTCTAGCGCAAGACCTAAATCTTCGAGGTTCGAGGGCGTGGCAGTCAATTTGATACTATAATTGACAACGAAACAGAGGATGAGATCCGTGAACAAATTAGCCAGTGGGCCGATACAACTCACCCTATCACCTGGGTGCCAATGGGAAAGGTAGCGCTCGAGCATTAGCTTTTCAGCCGATGAAGACGTAGGCAATAGATACATGGAATAAAAATATAAGGCTTATCGGCCAAAGAGCCAATGACACTCCGTGGGATGAAGGCGACAAAAACGCTGAGCGGGGCCCAATCCCTCACGAAGCCATGAGGACCAGTGACCGACGTAATGACGCCATTAGGACTAGCCTTGATAGATCGGATCGAACCGAGACAGTATGAGACTAGAACTAATGGCATAGAGATAACAGAGACTAAATCGAACGTAATGACAAGAGAGAAAATAGCAAGGTTATCAGCTGCTTACCGGTCGAACGTTCGATGCAAGCCTATATATAATCTCATAGGCTATCTAAGCCAATGGGAAATAAAACCCTCTAGATCTCGACAGTAGCCACGTCAAACACGAACCTGAGAGATCGGACCAAACCGAGACAGTATCAAGTTGAATCCAATATGACCTAATTGATCTCTGGTGGATTAATCGTTGAGTGATATGCGAACCAAATATGAGGCTAGCGGTAAGGACAACTCGTCAGCTACTTGCTCTAACGAAATGTCGCACGAATACCCGTCAGGCTAACGGCTCGATCCACCACCACCGATATCGTAGATCAAACCTAACTGATGTAGCATGATGCCGGGGACATAGAAGGAAGACCGATATACCATAAGCCTCACGCGAACATGAAGTGGCATGGTTGATCAGACTAAGAGGTCAAATTTAACCGATGTAGCCTTAAACGGAACAGAACAAACCATAATAATGGCGGGACTTACCCCTTTATCGGAGATTGAACTTAAACGATACAGCCCCGCGTTGAGAGCCAAAACCCACCAGGAAAAACTTAGACGAGCTAGGGTGATGATACACCGAAGTTGTATTTGATTGATTTGTCAATGATTTATAAGCTTTCAGGGGTCTATATTTATACCCTAGGATTACAATAATCCAACGCGATTACAACAACCATCGGATAATATTTTCTAAACATATAAGAAAACTACTCTATAAAAAGTTGCCTAGCTTATGTAATATATTCTATATAGATAAACACCATGCCATGGATCTTACGACTACTCCTCAGACTCAGTCCAATCTAGATAACTTTCCATCTTCAGACAAACCGAATTCGTCCTCAACCCGTCTAATCGGCTCTTTTACTGTGTCAATCGGCTTCTCCCTACGAGTCGATTAGTCTTTCCTCTATCGGTTGATCCTATTTGTAGGCTAACTAAATTCCAGCATTAACAGCCGCACGCTCGCCTTCCCATTAACGATGCTATCCTCGATGTCGTCGCTGTCCCCATCTCCACCGTTGATGCCGCCACCCGCCCGCCCACTGACGACGCAGCTGTCGACACCGTCGTCATGCCCAAAGTAAGAACTCCCAATGGATTACACAAGGGCTATTTAAGAACAATTTATTAGATTTATTGTGGATAAAATTATTAATCATATATATATATATATACATATATATGTATGTATGTTTATTATATATATATATATATATCAGTACAACAATAAAAAATAGAAACAATCGTTATATAAAAATAAATTGTAAAAAATAGTATATCAAAAAAATACTTTAATACCAGTTAGTGTTACACCAACCTTAACACTAACCGGTACTAAAGAGTTCGCTCCCATGTCACATGGGCGACTATCTTTATTACCATTTGTTGTAACTAAACGATACTAAATATATATTTTTACTACCGATCAATTAAATGGGACTAAAAATATACATCTGTAGTACTTAGATTGTTATACCGGTTGTATAAATAGTTACTAAAGAGGGTTGTGAAGGTACTAAATACCATTTCAGTGCATGATCCACTGATCATCTGAGGTGAGCACCCAGTAAAACCAATTACTTATCATGATGTCATGTGTGGACCATGAGAGTAATCCTTAATGCTTGCTACTTATATATGTACATATATGTATAAATTTTCAGTCTTAGTCAGTGTACATGTACAGTGTTGTTAATGTAAATTGTCCTAATCAGTGTACGTACACGGGATCCGAACAATCAGAAAACTACCTCGAGTATCGTAGCTAGGTAGCAGTAACCTTTATTGTCACCGCCACAATAGGATTAGTGAGTATACTCTTTTAATGACCATACATCATGAATGGTTAGCAAAGTTGGCAACCAAATGAGGGTGCTGGCTTGACATCGTTAATTAGGGTGTCCGTCGAGGTAAGTAGTACTAATTAATCATATATATAGTAATATACTCATTCCTTTTTAAAATATAAAAAAATGATATATCTAGCTACCATCGACTCTGTCTAGATTTATGGTGTTAGATTATATCTACTTAGATTATTATATTTTAAAACGGTAGAATATATGGTCGGCTTATATCACACCAGAGATGGAATTAACATCTGACTAGAGAGTATCAATTCCATCATTCCATTTATGGTTTAAGTCCTATACTCATAGTAATTAAGAATGTTAGTTATTGCGATTCTTCTACACTCTGAGAAGCAAATGAGCTTTGCCACGGCATAGGCATTAGTGAAGAGTGAAGACGGTCACATGTCGCACGTCTTATTGCCAACTATACATGCTTGTCAACTAGGTTAATTTTCATCCTGCAGCTAGCTAGCCATGCATGCATGTCAGAATATAATGCATGCGGTAGTACTGCGTGCAGCGTCTGTGTACGTACGCGTACATGCCTGCATGCATACAATGTCTCTGCATGCAGCTGCAGCGCAAGCTAGCTAGCAAGGGCACACTGCCTGCGCGTACTAGCAAGGTAATAGTAGTACACGATAGGTAGCATTGGCCAGCTATGCTGCCAAAGTTTCTTCCATTATTCAGGCCGTGGGCCATGTAAAATTCAGGATACCTCTCTATATACTACTAGTAGCTGGCTAAGCTAGCGATAGATATGATGGGTACGTACACTCAACCAAGCGCAAAGGGTGCTACTTTCGCTGGTCATCTCACCACGTCATGGTCTCAGCAATACAGCATGGATTGATCGATGGATCATGGATGGATACACACATGCATGTAGTTGCTGTTGAAAGCATGGAAAGTATATTAATATTGCGTCAAAAGAAAAACTTGAAATGTATCTAAAGGTCGAGGAGGGGTCTCAAGAACTAGTAATGGACCTCTTGAAGCCATGCCGATGAGTAAGGAGAGATGTTGAATTAGAGGACCATTTTAGGCCACATTAATCCCATTGATGTGGATGATAATTGATAAACCAAGGGGCGGATGGGGGACCAACTGTCCCGTTTACAAGTTAGTTTTTAGATAATGAAAAATTGTATTTCCGGCATTTATAAGCTAGTTACAACGAAAGGATGTTGAAATATATGTATGATTGAACTGTTTATTTGTCAAATTGATGTGATGTTCCAGTATTTGAAATCAAATATGCATGCTTACTGAATTTCAAGTTGGTTAACCAATGAAGGTTTGGGATTTAATTTACGAGCTAGGTTAGTAGCTTGCAACTCTGCATGCATATGAGTTCAGAGAGAGGATTTCAACCCGAACAATTTGGAGGACAAAATTTGAGCTCCTCAACCTAATTTCATGTCTTATCATTTGCTTGATAGCCTATTTGTCGCAGTCAGAATTTTAATTTTAAAATTTGATTTGATAGTTAATTTTAGAGGGTTTTCTCATCATAATCTATTTATCAGCATTAGATTTTAAGACACTAATTTTTTTCCCCTCAAACTATCAGACCTGCACTCCCATTTTTCTTTCTTCTACTCCATTAGCTGGGCTTGTCCTCCAGCAATTAGTGATACGACTGGACCAGTGTATTGAAACAATGTACTGCTAGAAAGATTCCATAGAAGGCTACCCCTAGATATCAAGATAGTACGTCTATGCTATGTAAAAGAAGTTAACGGGGTTGACGTGCGTCGCCACCATCTTTAGCAGTCACATATGGCTGCCCTCGTTGACAACGTCCTCCTTCCTCTCTTCTTCCCCTCTATCTCTCCTATGACGGTATGACAGAGCTCGAGAGGCTCGCATTCACCATCACCAACGTTGCCTTGTCACATCCTTACAACACCCCTATTTCTGTGGCACATATTAGCTCCCGAAGGCAGCGTTAGCTAACAAGTAGCTCAAGCTCAAGGTAGAGTGACTGGATATAGAGCTCCAAGCGACAACGGTCAACAAGAAGCTCGGATGAGGCATGACTAGATCCAGAGCTTTGAGCCGCTAGGTCACCCATCTCGCCAATCTTGAGCTTGATTCCAAATTAAATGGAGGAGGAGATGGATCAGACCTGTGCTTTCAACTCAAGCTAGCTTCCACGAATAGTCAAACCAACAATTGAAGGTAGCTAAAGCAAATAGTGCAGTGAGACATACTCTACTACTCTAATTTATGATGGTGAAAGAACCCAAGCCACTTGGGCTATGCGTTGATGTCCTTCGGTGACCTTGTCTAGTTTGATCTGCTCCATTGTAAGCTTGGTGAGGTCCTTGATGCTAAGACGACTTTCATTGGTGTCGATGGGGACAAGGGGTCAAAGCTCTAGTTTGAACTCACCTCCATCAAGGTTGTCACAGGCTCACAGCCGCCTCATGGGGCACAGGAGGAGGGAGGGAAAAGAGATGAGAGATCAGAAGAGAAAGGAGAGTGAGGGTCACTTACTGATGGGACCTATGATTTTCTTTTATTTTTGGGGCTGACTAGCCTACTATGTTAGTGCCACGTAGCAAAAACCACCTATGTTTGGTTGGGGTAAATTAAATGGTTTGAAGAGTTAAGGGGTATTGAATTCCCAGTTTTAATGTTGAGGGTTGATTTTAGACCAATGTAATAGTTGAGGATGATAAATTAGACTTAACCCTAAGTGGTTTAGTGTTTTGAGATTATATGAATAATTAACTAACTATGTTTGTTGTTGAAGTGAAAACTAGGAGTCCCATCCCAGAGGCCTAAAGGCGTCCAGATAGCATCCGCAAATCCCCTAGGGTCCTTAATATTGAGCCTTGGTCACATGCTTATCTCAGGCTCTAAGCTCAATAGCCTAGGCTAGAGTGCCTAAGTTATTCAGTTTGGGTCGGTCTGCCCAGGTCGTTCACTTTGAGTTGGCCAACCTGAACCTCTTACCCTAGGCTAGCTTCCACGGGGAAACGACCCTATATAAGCCAGTTGAGCTCGTGCACTCCTCTTGCGGTCATGGTAGCAGGAGTCTAGGGGCTGAGCATGTCAAACTATTTTATTTACCGCATTCAATGCAGTAGGCTTTTTTACCCCCACTAGCACGACGCGTGAGCGTCGTGACAACTAGGATGATAAGACAGATATCTATCCTAATAAATAGGCAACATGTGACAAGATAGATGCTGCCACCCATGCTCGTTGTAGCAAGGGGGCCTTGTTGAATGATGCCACGCCCTCTGCCCTCCACGTGTCTGGCCAACTCGCTGCATAGCAGGTCTGTCGGGTGAGTGTGGCGCATGCCATTGTAGAGTAGATTAAGGCCCATGAAGTGTGTGTCTGGCATGATTAGACTAATCATACCTAAACTTAGTGTGTAGGACTTACAAGTTTTGGGTCATGAGCTTTTCTCTCTGTGTATTATGGTACCCTCGAGAATAATAAGGGAAGGATTGTAGACAGAGAGGAAGGAAAAAAAGAGGAAGAGACAACCACTTTGAATTGGTGAGTCATTGTAATTCACATCTAAGGCAAGAACACAAGAGTAGGATTTTACGCCATTGAGTGGCTTGAACCTGTCTAAATTGATCTACGTTCATCTTTCTCCTTACGATTGGAGTTGCATTTACTCTATGATCTACCCACACGATTAAGCCCTATCCTCTAGTCTAAACTTAGGAGAGGGCCTACATAGGTCCTTGCTCTCAATGTCTATCCACCAATAGCTAGCACGTTAGGTAGACGGGTTGTTGTTCTCTTTCGAACGCATTTAAATCTTTGTCCCTTTCGGCTAGAAGGGCCAAAAGATGGAGGATGGATGTCATCACCACCACTTGACTCAGAGGAGTTGGAGGAGGCTATGTGACACCCTACACAACCATTGCCGTCACAGCGCAAGCTGGCGTTCTGCTGATGGTACTGACGCACATCGATGTGTTTTGCGCCCTCCAAAGCTAAGGGAGGAGGCACTAGCCCTAGCGTTGCAGCTGCTACTGCCCTTTTACATCAAGAGCATCCCTGACAAATATAGCAGCCAGTGGTTGTCGCACTGGCGGGAGCACATTGACCACCAATCTAGCGTCCCTGGACATAGGGGGAGGAAGCTTGGGGAGCGCTCCATGTTCTAGGCAACAGGTGCTGAAACTCCTGAAGGGAGGTTGTTGCAAGAGGTCACTGATCTCATCGACATGGCGCACCGCTAGGTGACCACCAACAGTATGGGTAGTGACTTTAGGGTTCATTCATCATCAAAGTTGTCTTCGAATCGGTTGTCGTGTAGCATCGACATCATCGAAGGCCATGTACATGACCCAAGACCCCCTACTGCTCCTGCATGGCCAATGGGCCCCTAGGACCTCCGCTATTGCCTTGATCAACGGAGGGCTAATGAGGACACCCGAGTTATGCTTGAGCGCATCCAGGAGTGGTGCTAAGAAAATATGGTCATGGAGGACCAAGTGTCCTCCGGCCATCCATGTCACTGTCATCATTCCTCGGAGAACGAGATCTTGCGCTCGGGGTCCTATTCTTATGATCTGCCTTATGGTGCTAGCCGTTAGGCCTTTACCAAGGAACTTCGACAAGTTCGCGGGCGGTTAAGTTCTGGCCAGTGATCACATGGAAATACAACAACTTCATTGACGCAGTAGAATTCCTCCAGATCTACACCACAACCATCTAGGCGGTAGGAGGCAACAAGCAAACCATTGCCAACTACTTACATGTGGCCCTAGAAGGCTTGGCCCGCTCCTGGCTCATGAAACTTTCGGGTGGTTCCATCGCGTCGTGGGGTAAGCTATGCCATCAGTTTGTCGTCAACTTCTAAGGCACTTACAAGTGCCTTGACATAGAGTCCGATCTGTACAAAGTACAATAGCGAGATGGCGAAAGATCTAGCATTTCAGCCAAGTCCGTAATACCATTCCAGAAATCACAGCGCACGCTGTCATCTTGGCATTCTGAATGATGGTTTGCGATGAGCAGACTAAAGAGAAGCTTACAACACACTAGATTGAGACCATCGCGGAGCTATTTGTGCCTACCAGCAAGTACGCCATGATGCAAAAACTCGCGCATGGCATCTCCCTCGCCCTGAGCACGAATCCGATGATAGCGCAAGCCCTTCCAATTTGGCCAATGGAAAGAAGAAGAAAAAGGACAACAAGAATGAGGGCTTCCCTAAGGAGTTCATGCTTGTGGTGGACAACAAGTCGTGCAACTCACCTCAAGCCGAGGGTGGCAAGAATACCCCTCCACTAGATAAATGGTGCAAGATCCAACAAACTGAGTGGCATGACCTCACAGAGTGTCACATGGTAAAGGCACTAGCTGAGCAACATAAAAAGAAGCACGAAGATCGAGCCACCAAGGTTGGTGGCAGTGAGGGTGTGCAACCTATAGACGTTATGTTCTAGAAGCTTGAGAGCATTATTGTGGCATTATACAACGGCACCCTCACCGCAACATCAAGGCCCTGCAGTGTGAGCTCTACTCAGCCACCCAGCGCCTCAAGTGGTTGGACACTCTGATCACGTTTGACCAGTCCACTACCCCATGAATGTCGAGGCTCTAGGCAACTAGCACTGGTAGTCTCTTTCATGATCAACAATTTCAAGGTGACCCGTATCCTATCGATGGGGATGCATGCTTCAACCTCTTCTCCCTAGACATGCTTGGGCATCTCCAGATCCCACTCCACCACCTCAAGCTATCCATGCTGTATCATGGCATCACCTTGCGCCATTTCATTTTCCTTAGGCACATCAAGTTGCCTGTTATATTTTTTGTCCAAGAAAATTACAAGACAGAGATTGTCAACTTTGATGTCACCAGTAACCGTCTCCCATACAATGCGATCTTAGGGCAGCCCGTGCTCAACAAGTTCATAGCGGTCATCCATTACTCATACCTCACCATGAAGATGCCTGGGCCTATTGGCCAAATCACCATTTCTGGTGACATCGAGGAGGCTAGCACTTGAGTGGGGCAACACTTTGACGAGCTCAACATCATGCACCAAAAGGAAATGCTCCAAACAGAGAGCATAGGCCCCATAGCCTCTAAGTCATGCTTGGCGACCAAGGACGCTGTCCCTACCAAGGAAGTCACCATTAGCGAAGGTGGGTCTAGGGCCATCAGGATTGGCAATGACCTGAACCCAAAATAGAAAGCACACTCAACACCTTCCTTTGGGCTAATGCTGACGTATTTGTCTGACAACCATTAGATATGCCCGAGGGTCTCTAAGGAGGTGATTGAACACCATCTTATTGTGCACCCTAACGTACAACCCGTCTGCTAGAAAGTGAGTCAATAAGCACCTAAGCACCACGTCTTTATCCATGAGGAGGTTGACAAGCTATTTACAGCCAGCTTCATCTGCGAGGTCATTTTCCTAGAATGGCTCACTAATCCCATCGTCGTCCCTAAGGCAAATAGAAAATTAAGGATGTGCATTGACTACATTGATCATATGGCTATAGAGGATAAGGAAAAATTACTTTTATTATCCGTGTGGGAAGTTATTGTTATGTGTGTATGCTCTTTAGCTTAGAGAATGCTACCTTGTTGTACTAGCGTGTGATGGGCATCACCTTGAAATCTCAGGTAGGATGCAATGTCGAGGCCTATGTCGACGACATACTTATAAAGACCTAAGATTAGGACACTCTCATTAGTGACCTCATGGAAATGTTTCACAACCTTCGCACCACGCATATGAAGCTTAACCCGAAGAAGTATGTCTTCAAGGTCCCAGCCGACAAGCTCCTTGGTTTCCAAGTTTTGAGCTAGGGGATCGAGGCCAATCCGGAGAAGATACATTCTATTGAGTAGATACATCCCCCGACACGTGTCAAAGACGTGCAGCACCTTACCGGGAGTATGGCTGCCTTGGGGCAATTCATATCAAAGCTTGGGAAGCGAGGTCTCTCGCTCTTCAAGTTGCTCAAGCAGATGGGGTGCATTGTGTGGACCCTAGAGGCTGAACAAGTATTACAAAACCTAAAGTGGTATCTCTCATCATAACATGTCCTCGTCGTGCCACGTGAAGGGTAACCGCTTCTTCTCTATATCGCAAATGCGCCATAGGTGGTCAGTGCAGCACTCGTCGTCCAACGTGAGGCCATGGAGGGTCCTAGGCAGCATGTTGGGTCTGAGCTCCTAGCCGAGTCTAGGTCATTCGTGGTTTTTGACCTCCTAACAGAGCCCAGACATGGCACGGTGCCCGTCCTTCTAGTTGAGCCTAGGCCATGCGTCATTTCCAATCTCCCCTATGAGTTCGGATAGGGTGACACCCATGGCCTCCTAGCTGAGCCCAAGCACTCGTCTGGCCCCAAGCAAGCCACTGAGCCCAACCATATGGATGAGCCCGAGCTTCCTTCAGCCCCTCTCAACTGAGTCCCTTGGGTGGCTAACTTCGGGGCACGTTAGGTCTGCACCGAGCAACGACCAGTCTATTTTATTAGTGAGGTATTGTGCAATGCCAATACTCGATACCATAAGCTCAAAAGATGTTGTATGCCATCCTCATTGCACCCAGAAAGCTATGGCACTATTTTCAAGCTCACAAAATCTTGATGGTAACCTCATACCACCATGGACAAATTCTTCGCAATTGTGAGGGCATCGGTGCATCACCAAGTGGGCAATTGAGCTCGCCGATTTTGACTTGCAATTTGTCAGCCACCACGCCATAAAGAGCCAAATTTTGGTTGATTTTGAGGTGGAATGGACCCTAGTCCCCATGCTTGAAGACAAGCACATCTTCGTCTACCCCACTCAGGACAACACTAGACAATGTATCTTGCATTAGGTCATATACTTCAATGGCTCCCTTATGCTCCAAGGAGCGGGAGCTAGCGTGGTGCTAACATCACCAACTGGCGATGTCCTCAATTACATGGTGTAGCTAGATTTTCACGCCACCAACTATATGGCAGAATATGAAGGGTTGTTTGTCGGCCTTAGGGTCATGGCGGGCCTTAGGGTCCGACGCCTACTAGTGAAAGGCGACTCTTAGCTCATCGTCAATCAAGTATCAAAGGACTAACAATGCTTGAACCTCCATATGGCTATATACGTTGATAAGATGTGAAAGATGGAGCATCATTTTGATAGTCTTGAGTTGAGGCGTGTGCCTTGACAAGACAATATGCTCACCAATAAGCTATCCTACATCGCGTCCTCTTGGACTCCCATTCAGCCCGAGACATTTTAGGAATCACATAACCTTCTGTCTCGACAGCTAACCAAGATCAAGGGGAAACCTCGCGCCAAGGTAAGGGGACCTAGGAGACCACTTTAGTGAGAGATTCCATCAAGTGGTTGCTGCCTGGCGAGAATGTTGTGCTTGCCAATAGTTCTTAGGAACCATCATGGATGGATGAAATCCTCAAGTTCCTAAAAGAAAATATACTTCCCGATGATTGTGCTGCCGCTAATCGCGTGCCAAGCAAAAAGCTACATCTTGGTGGATAAAGACCTCTACCGGCATGGCACAAATGATGTACTCTTGAAATACATCACTTAGGAGGAAGGCAGTAAGCTACTCGCTAATATCCATGAGGGCGAGTATAGTAGCCATGCAGCGTTCCACAAGATGGTCAGGAAGGCCTTCTAGCATAGGTTTTACTAACCGATAGCCCTCTAGGATGCCGCAAGCCGGTGCACCATTACAGGGCATGCTAGTTCCATGCAAATCAAATACACCAACTAGTGCAAGCTCTACAAACTATACCCTTGTCTTGGTGGTGATGATATACTCTGCCACGTTTCAAACCAGCCCACACCCCTCCCAAGCTGCTTTTGCCCATACAACCCGATGCAGCCCCATGAGGCACTTTGCAATCTGAGAAAACCCAAGAGTAAAGTACCCTAACGAGTCAGAATCTTATGCGTTGATGACAATGGGGTCAAGTTCGGCCCTCCTTACCATGCCCTACAGCTCCTCAAAGGAGATCATCATGAGCTTGGTGAGAGCCCTTTTCTCAAGGGTGCTGACGGTGAGCAGTGCTTGCCCCGTTGACAATGTGGCCCCCTCTGACATGGCGGCAAGTCTTGCCACCTGAGCCTCCAAATCTTCCTTCCTGAAATGAAGAATTGAAGTCCACTAGTCAAGCTTGGCGTCGCCCTAAGTCACATTGTGCCCTCGGCATTTGAGCATGGCCTCATAGGTGTTCGCCTTGTTGGCACGAAGGACGAGCTGCTCTCACTCATGCTTGAGGTTAGTGGCCAGTTCGCCTCCCCATGCCCCCTATTGGACAAACAAATAGGAAGCTTTCCTATTCACTCAACCCATCGAAAAGAAAAGGCCGCCACTTGACACCTCCAAGCCCCTGACAAGATGGGCATCATCCCCAGCTGCAATGATGTTGCATGAAACTGGTCCGAGGGCTAATATCGGTGAAGTAGGAACTAGAGGTCCCACTCTAGAGACATAAAAGCCTTTTGGTGGCATCTGCAAATTCCCTAGGGTCCTCGGTACAGAGCCCTGAGCAAAATATTTGTTCGCGCCGGATCTCGCACACGTGGCACGACTACGCCGAAGCCTAGGAGGTCTGCTTAGCTCCAATGCAGGTTTGTCGACTTCTCTCTATGGCTCGAGGTATGCACACTGAGGCCTAAGAGGTCCACTTAGCTCCGGTGCGGGTACCTCAGCTTGCTCTCTATCGTGACGGTGTAGGTACGGGGTTGCCAGTCAATTTGACCTTGCAATTGACGAGGAGGTGAGGCGAATGGGTCAGTCGGACGATGGACCGATATGAGCTCTCGCTATTGGCTAGCCGCCGATAGGATCGAGTTGGTCATCGGCCGTGTCCGGATGATTCCTGCTATCGGCTGGTCGCCGATAGGGATTGAGACGCTCTTCCATCGGCTGAGGAGCTGATAAAGGCGTGGACAGATATCGACGAAGGACGTGAAAGCTCTAGGTGTAGCGAAAGCGAGATCCTGATCCATCGGTCGTAGAACCGATGGAGGCACCAAAGGGTATTCAGAGAACAGCAGAGCATGAGGGATCTCTCCTAGTTGCCGACGGAAGTTGTACCACTCATTCATCGGCTGGAAAGCCGATGAAGTTATATGCGAACTGTCAAGGAATCGAATAAAAGACATCGGTTGCAAAGCCGATACCGTTTCAGATACGGTGGGCGATAAATAAGGAGCAAGGCCCACTCTTCCCACAGCACAAGACCCGTTGCCCACCGTGACGACGCTGTTAGCACCGATCTTGAAGGTCGGACCTAACCAAGATAGTAAGAGACCGAGGCCAACGGTAACGGGACAACGAACGCTAGATCGGTTATGCTGAAGGAAGAGCGGAGTGAACCCATCGGCTAGCTGAGCCGATGAGAGGACATCTCTAAAGATATGCGTGCATCGACCAAAAAGGTCGATGCACTAGGCGTGACATTCGATAGAAGTCTCTGAAGACGGGTGTGTATCGACTAATGAGCCGATATGCTAGGCATATTGCTCAAGGTATAGATAACTCATTGACTAACTACTCCGATGAAACGCTAGGCAGAGACCTACAGGCCTACGGTTCAATCTACTGTCAGCAGCCTCGTAGGTCGAACCTAACCGATGCAGCACTGGACCGATGACGGTAAAGAGAGCTTGGTAAACTAATAGATCTCGCACGGACGTGATGCGGTATACTCGATCTGACTAAGAGGTCAAACGTAACTGATGCAGCCTTAGACAGAGCAAGATATACTGGGATAGTGACAGGACTTACCCGTTCACCGAAGATCAAACTTAACCGATGCAGCTCCACGTCGAGAGCCAGAACCCGCCGGTAAAAACCTAGATAAACTAAGGTGGCGATGTGCCGAAATTGTATTGATCAATAGATAATTTACAGGCTTTCAGTGGGCCTATATTTATACCCTAGCATTATAAAGTCCGATGTGGTTACAACAACCATCAGACGTTACTTCCTAAAAAATATAATAGGAAAATATCTCTAAGGAAGTAAATTAAACTAACTAAATCTTTCTATCAATATAAGATACGATTTACATAGATAAATTACCCTACCATGATTTCTACGGCTCCTTAGGCTCGGCCTCATTCGGATATTCTTCTATAATTGGATCGAATCCTTCCTCATTTATCAGACTCTTCTTTACTAAACCGATCGTCTTTTCAATCTTTCCCTAGGCTTATCAAATTTTGACGTTAACAATATCTCAAGCTAGAGTGCCCAAGCTAATCATCCCGAGTTAGTCTGCACATGTCGTTCACTTCAAGTTGACCGGCCCAGTCTTCTCACCCCGAGTTGGCCTCCATGCAGGAATGACCCCGTGTAAGCCAGTTGAGCTTGCATGCTCCTCTCGTGGCTATGGTGGCAGGTGTCTAGGGGTTGAGCACATCGAATTATTCTAACTATCGCATTCAATACAGTAGACTTGTTTACCCTTATTAGCATAGTGTATGTGCACCCATGACAGTTAAGATGATAAGACGGATATCTATTTTAATAATAGATGACGTGCAAGAAGATGGATAGTACCTCTATGCCCATTGTAGCAAGAAAGCCTTATTGAACTACGTCATGTACAATACCCTGCACATGTCTAGTTGACTCCCTACATAGTTAGCCTTGCCAAGCGAGTACGACGTATGCCCCTGCACGATGGAATAGGGCCATAGAGCGTATGTTGATAGGATTAAATAAATCATATCAAAGCTTTGTGTGTTGTAATCATACACCTTGGATCATGAATTTTTTTCTCAAAAAAAAAGTAGAGAGAGCCAATTTGATTTTGTGAGCCATTGTAATCTATATTTAAAAAAAACAAAAACAATTAAGTAGTGTTACATCACTGAGGGCCCGCATTTATTTTCCTCCTGCTCGATGTATATCAATCACATGTCCAAAAACTCCTAATTTTTATACTTATTGAAACAAACAGTTACAACGCGCGCGAATGTATCTACACATTCAAGAATTGTCATCTGCAGTTTTGCACTGAAACCATGGATGCAAGTCTTTGCAGTACAGAGAACTGAATGGAGCATTCAATGGTACAATTGCGACACTGGAGTGGGAGTAGTAAAATTGAATTGCTGATGTGAAAGAACTTGAATAAGATATCACATCAGAAGGCCTAAAAATGATACAATGAACAGAGCACTCATGCACTTTGAGAAATGGGGGAAGGATTCCCTTCTTCAGGGTTGGCCCACTGTCTTGTCATTTGGTAAGAACAAGTTACAAGTTTGTGCCTCATACTACAAGTACCCATTGGCACAAGTTAGTACTCCTATGTCAGAACTATATTTAAACTGGTGTATTATAGTACTATAATTCAGGGAAAAAAACTAAGGTCTTCCGAAGGAATAATAATTTACAGAGTACTTTTGTGATAATTGAACCGATTCTCCTGTAATATTCATGCGTGTACTAAAGAACCCCTAAACTAAGATAGGAGTATCCGTACGTGGCCCTTATCTTATTTTGCTATCTCGCTCTCTCTTCCATAGGAGCTTGTTTTTGCAAAGGAGGGGAGTCCTAATCATAGCCCTAAACTTGTTTATACATGTAATTAGGGTACAACTAAAACCATTAGTGATCCTTTTATTTATTTTAATTTACCTCCACTGTAATAGTACTAGTAATACTACTCCGTAGGTCAAGCACAATGTACTCCAAAAGCTGAATCAATCCTTCTAGCTAATAGCAAACATTGTGGAACCATGTAGTAATAAATACGAGACAATAGTAAGAAATAAAAAAAAACATTGATGTTCTCAATCCTCTCTTTTCTCTACTGTATATTTACCGAGGATCTATCTTATTGTGCCTTTTATCAACAAACACCTACTTTAGTAGGTCTCACCTTATTATTGAAAAAGATACATCCCATGTCCGTATAGCAAACAGACAGATAAATGACATCATGGAGGTGACAGATGCTCGTGAAGGAGAGAGAGACAAGGATTGGTCACTTTACATGACCTCACTTCAACCACTACATTTATTGGGATTTGCAGATCACGCCCATTTCCTTTTGGCGCCCTTTCCAGGATCCACAGCACTTGCATCTCATCTCTCTCTCTCTCCCCTCATGAGCTTTGTGAAGAAGAAGAGATGTGCTGCGTTGCTGTGTGCACAATAGGAGCAATGAACTCATCATGGTCTTCTTCCAGTACAACGTCTGTTGCGTCCTCTTTTAAATGAGCCACTTGATGCAGAAAGTCTGAACTTTGTTTACAGAAGCAGAGTTCGTGCCCATCTCCCTTTGTCTGCCTTTGCATGCATTCGCATCGCAGGCAGCCGGCAGGACGGCGGTGTAATATTTGCAACACAGGACTTCAAATGGGATGAGTTTCTGCTAGCCGCATGTGAGTTTATTTTTTTTTCATTTCGTTCGTCCATCAACTGTAAAAGGCAGAGGAAGGGGAGAAAGATCGTGGAGTACAAGGCAGGGGAGCAAGATCACGGAGTTGTTTGTGGAGGGGCGGTGTCAAACAAGAAATTTTGCCTCTTTGAAATGGAGGATTGCATATAAATTTTGAAGGATTTGACTTTCTAAGAAAATTTTTCTATATACTCCTTTGATTTATAGGAAAGGAAACGAAAAATAGGATTGCATTTATATGACTTGATTTCATAGGAAAATAAGTAAGGGGTTTTTGAAGAGTTTTTTCCCTTATTTGTTTCATGTGATGCTATAAAAGGACTTGTCTATTAATTCCTATGTTTTCGATTCTTGTAGGATTAGAAAAATATGGAATTTCAATTCCTGTGTTTTTTCTATTACTATGTTTTTTTCCTATTTTGTGTTTTAAAGAGGGCCTGTTCGGTTTGGAGTAAAAACAGGATTTGACTTTCTACATATTAATTTATGTGTCATTCGGTTTGTTGAAATGAAGTATAGGAAAACAAAATATTTTTTCTTTCTTACAAATTATAGAAAAAACATAGGAAATTTTACACCCGCTTAAACTTCTTGTAAAAAAATTCTATAGATTAAAGTGTGCATGTATTCTTATTTGTTCACTTTTCTTAGGGAAATGTGCCTTCCAGGAATGACTTCGAGTTACACCCTAGGGAAATTTACTACGATTTCAAATGAAATACAATTCAATTCTCGCGAGGGAATTTTTCCACATTCCAATTTGTAGACTTTGTTGGTGAGCGATAAGAAAAAGAAAAAGGAAGACTTCATTGGGGTCAGCCAGTCTGGAATCGCAGTTAGTGGGCAAGTCCATAATTTGTTTACGTCCAACCCACATTACCAAAATCCCTCTTAGCTGCAGGCCTTAAGCCCAGAAACATGGCAGGAAATTTTTGATCTGTTGGTCTATGGGCTTCATAGCCCACGGTAATCATGAACACGTGATAGATTCGGGACTACCGAAGATGGGAATTTTGTTTACAGAGCTGTTCTCAAAAAATTCCAAATTCATCATTAACATGTAGTAGGAAAAATAGTTGACAGAGACAACGCAATCAGCACAACAGAATAATCATCTACTGGTTCTGAAGCCAGGTAAGTGGGCAAGGGCTAACAGTGGAGAATGCACTCATATATTGTAATGTTGCAGATTTCTTGACAGAATCTAGCAGCCAGCACAGCACAGCATGAGTTGTTGTCTTTGCGGTTTAGGCCGATTTGGAATTGGAGGGGAAAAAAAGAAATACGCAACAGTTGAATGCCATGAGCAGTAAGGGACATTATTAAGCCGTTACACTAGCGTATGTTCCTGTATTCTCTGTCCACGGTGTTATACCTTATTAAAAAATCTCGAGCTACTTAGAGCATCTCTAACAGAACCCCACTACCTGCTCTCAATAAAAAAAATATTTTATAGGGTGTTGAGTGCTCCATTAAATCCACAATAAGCCTTCTCAATCCTAATAATATTTTGGTGGCCCATCCTAGTATATTGTTAGAAGTGAATTCCTAGCTCAACTACCGACGCCAAGAGCTCTTGCTGTCATGCCCTTGACCCATATGTTGGTAGAAGTGAATTCCTAGCCCAACCACCAATGCCAAGAGCTCTTGCTGTCATGCTAGATGCCCTCCCACCACCGCAACACCATCATGTCTCGCTGTTGTCATCCTATTTGCTGGTGCATTCCACCTAGGCCATCCCTCGCACTACGTCTGCCGTGTCTCGTGTATCGTTGGTGTCATCATCTTATCTACCTGTTGCCCTCACCTTCAACGGCCGTGAGTCATGGTCGAACCCACCTCCTTGTCCCCCAATCCATGATGGAGCTCCACTACCACACTTGCGCTGAGCTCCTGCTTGCGCCTACATCATCCACTGCCCGCCACTCAGAGGAGCTTCACCACGCCACCTAGAGGAGCTTCGCCACTGTCACTGACCTCTTGTCATCCTCTGTCTGTGGTGAGCTCAACCGATGCCATCCTAGCCGTCCTACACCACCGCCATTAGGAAGCTACTTGAATGTTGGGTAAATTGGGAGAAGGAGAGGGAGGAAGATAAAAAGAATTATCACTGATAGGTGGGATCCATGGGGTATTAGGAAACTACAAAGGCATCTTTCCTAATAATCCTAAAAGTGATATTGGACCACCACAATAACCACTCTTTGGAGGTGAGATATTGGAAAGTTGCTGGAGATGATCTTAGGGCATTCCTAGTGCTTCATCTTGGCTGGAGTGAGTAAAAACTGAGATGGTAATTAATATGAAGAGAGGCAAAACTTGGGTCTTGCATGAGGCGTAGTTTCAGCATCAAATCCAACCACGAAGATTACATCAAAATAGCATTAGGAGTTTAGGACATATATGTAGCATCTAGATATTAATTGATTGAAATGGGGATTGGGTAACAAAATTGATTGGATGGGTCTAAAATAAACACTATGCACTAAGTGAATAATTACTTAGGCTGTGTTTGGATCTGCATGATAGGGTGAAAACCACACGTTTCTCATAAACACAGTTTCTGAACTAGTGTTTTTTTACAAAAATTTTATATATAAAGTTGCTTTAAAAATCATATTAATCTATATGTTTATAATAGTTAATACTTAATTAATTATTTACTAATAAAATAGCTCGTTTTGTATTATAATCTTTATCTTCTTCTTCTATCACCTTCAAACTCACCCTAGAGCAAGTATAATAGTGGCCTATAAGACTCTTATAGCCATAAACACATATAGAGAAGAAAGAAAATAAAAAATTAGTATTGACTCTCATACAAAAGCTATTTCTACACATGGTCTAAGATAGATGCATTAAAAATATAAGTAAGAGAAAGAGAGATAGAAAAATGGTATAGCCAAAACTTATAACTAATCTATATATATAGCTCTGATAGAAGTTTAACAGTATAGTTGACTATTAGCTTTAAAAATTGATACGTCATGTAAATATATTCTATATTATTAATACATGTTATACATACTGTGTCTTGAAGCCTATGCTATAGCTAGCTATAAATTGTTTTTTCTCTTTCCACTTATTTCTCTTTTATCTAACTATAAATCTGATAAATCTGATATGATTATTTTTAAAGTCTATTTATATTACTTATTATACTCACTATAATATAAGCTATAGCTAGCAGTTAGTTCTATTATTAAACTGCTAGCTAATAGTATAGACTTTAAGACGCAGCGTTTATATAAAATATAATATGTTTAATAATATATAATATATTTATATATAACTATTATATAAATATTTGTAGATGACGTATCACGTAGTTAAGTATACTGTTAAACTCGCTCACAGAGCTATATATATATAATAGATTAGCTTAGCTATACCATTTTTCTATCTCTTTTCTCTTACTTATATTTTTAAACTTGCTTAGTGGTGAGATGACACGGACAAAATTGACTCTAGTAGTGGTGTATGCATTGGGATACGTCTTACATGCCAGGCTGTTCATGCAAGACGTATCAGGGGCGGCCTTCATCCAGACTCCAGTAGACGGTCGTGTAGCAGGATAACATCCAGGCGCCCGGGTTGGGCAATCAAAACGTCAGTCAGAGTTTGTCAAAGCAAGAGCATGTGCGAGATGCACGTGGCAAGACATTAAAAAAAGCTTAACACGGTACACAACACCAAACGAACAATATTTGCAGTTACCTAGTGTCAGACCAGGTAGCTGCAGCAGCAGCATCTGTTTGGCTACGACGAAGACCTCATCAGCATCTCCCATGTGCCAAATCATTGGCCTTCGCATGGAAGGGCTGGATAATGCCAAGCCGAATCGGCAAGAGAGACGGGGAGCTGATAACGAAGCAGATAAAAGAAACTTATCACTGATTCCGGGGGAGAATTTACAGTGCAACATGTTCCTCCAACGATCAGAGACCAAAGTCAAGCTGGATCATGGGGTTAAGCCCCTGGTATGGCATAATAAACAGTAGCTAGGTGCAACATGCATGGATGATCATTGGAATGCGGTGTGGAATATTCGCTAATTTGTTTGAGAACTTTTGAGCTGTGAAATGGTTAAGGCAGGGGGGAGAATATACCGTAGTTTTCAACAGAAGCCCAGTTTCCGTTGCCCTTGATCTGTCAGAACACAGCTCAGCTCAGAACTCCAAAGATGTCATGCAGCCTCTCCGACAGCCATGCAGGGGCGGACCTAGCCATGGGTGGGAGGTGGGGCTTATTGCCTTCTTCCTTCTCCAGCCCAGCTCTTCTTCTTCCTCCCCCTTCTTTCTCTCTTTGCTCTCCATAAGGATCCAGCGTGTAGGGGGGGGGGGGGGGGGGGGGCGCTGGAGCCACCACGCTGGATCCGTCCCTGCAGCCATGGGAGGACAAGGGATCAGATCACCAGTATCCTGTGAATCTGTGAACACATTATTTTTTAGATAGCCCACATAAAAGTGTACTGAGCAGCAGCTTCATCACTTTTTTTTTCTGAAGAGCATGACGATCTTGTGACATGTTTGTCGGTCTCTATAGCAGCAGCAGCTGATCAATGGAAAAGAAGACACACAAAGGAAATTCGTCAAGAGGGTGTCCATGAGGGCGATAAGATGTTCACAAATCTCATGACAAGTTATCTCCATATCTATCCATACTACAGTGCCATACCACCAGCCCACGGTTTCAGAGAAAACCTGCCTGCAACTGTACATCCTGCAAGTTTTATCAGTTCATTTCAGCCGCCAAGGGGGGTCACCTCGTCGGCTCACATGGAGGCAAGCATGACACAAATAGCCACCAATCAGGTAGTGTCAAATCGTGCCAGTATCCTCAGGTGTTCCTGAAATTGAGATGTGGCAAGGTGAGAGACTGATCCATTACACATGCAGTGGTGTATGCAATACAAAACATTGTCAGTAGCGATCACAGGGGAGTACGTGCATCAGGATGCAGCCATGGCTACGTGTCAGGTCTTGTTTCTGCAGCTGGCACATTGGTTGCCTGGAAGGCATTCCTCATCCTTCTTTCTCTCTCTATTTTTGTGGAGAGAATGGACATTCCTGGGATGAACATGAGGTAGTGGCCATTAGAATTCAGCAGAATCATAGAATGCGTAGAGCAGCAGTTAAGTAAAGCCATGTGGCATTGGATGACGGTGAAATGTAGCCACCAATATCCATGGCCTCCTTCATTTAAGACCTTCATTGTCACTGTGTCTGTCGTTCAACCCCATCCAAGTAGAGAACAATGCAAATTGAATGGAAAGGGACATTTTGAAGGGGCCAAATTGACTGGGATGGGGCCATTTTTTTTGACACATGGGAGGTAATAATGATTGCATATTTGTTCATAATGATAAGGATACCCTCCAAAATGAAGATTCAGTGATGAGTTAGTGAAGATCAACCAATCAGATTTCCTCCCTGGTTTGCTCTTTGTCAATTAGGGGGCAAAAAGCTTTCGAACGGGACCATTGGGTTCAAGGTTTTCAGACTTTGCCACTTCGTAGCCCTTTTGACTTATTATCCTAGGTGATCAAATCACAAATAAAATACTTGTTATCCTAACTCGTTTGCTTTAGTTTTCATTGTTTTTACACTTACTTTGTTTTATTGGAATTTTTAAAAGGACGCTCATTTGAAAATATAGAAAAGATTGGCTTATGTTACCTACCAAATGCTCAAGCTATCAGAGAGCAGCAGCATATACAAATCATAGTTTGCAACTTCCTATAACATTTATGCTCAACTACATGGACTAAGACTTTAGCATGGACAACTTCTTATGCTAAACTCAACTTAACTCAATATAGCCTTTCAGTATTAAGTAAATTAGGATATACAACTTCTTATACCAAAGGCTTTCGAAAACTGCACTCTAACTTCAACATGGACGCCACCTACCAACGCTTTCAAAAACTGCACTTTCAACAAATGAGTCAACCATCTGTCAAACGTTTCACCTTGACACTAGATTTAGTTACATGCATCAAACAATTTCTTAAAATAACATTTAGTAAAGATACTTCAGGACAAAGATATATTGCATTTGGTAGTAATAGAAGATATAATAGAACTAGCTGTCACAGAAATTGTTCTTTTATGCCTCAGTTTTGCTTACTGGTATAAATATGTTCCATACTTACATATGGGATCTTAAACATACAAAAAGTACCACCAAGTTAAACTAAAATAGGCATAGCATAATACATGGATAGACCGGACCTTATTGTCTCTAATTATTACCTAGCAGATCTTATTGAAAACTGCAAAGGAATAGGCAGCATTACTTGTGTTATTATTTAATCCTCTCCACACAAATTCACTCTATCTGTAGAATATGTAGAATGTGTACAGTGACTATGAATCTCCCGAGCGTATACGAGGGGGTCGGGTCTATATATATACAGCCTAGGCCAGTGGTCTGTCTAACACCCCACAATCGCAGCGGGAGGGGAACGGACGCAGAGACTGGACCGAAAACTGGTGAACAAAGACATGGGCAGGCTTTTGATCATTATATCGGCAAACTGATGTGCCGATGGTACATGGAGCACCCGAACCTTTCCTAATGCAACCTTGTCACGGATAAAATGGATATCGATCTCGATGTGCTTGGTGCGTCGATGATGGACCGGGTTGGCGGTTATGTAGACGACACTGACATTGTTGCAGTAGACGACGGTTATGGTGGAGAGAGGTGCACGGAGCTCCTGGAGAAGCTGACGAAGCCAGCAGCACTCGGCGACGGCGTGGACGACGGCGTGGTACTCGACTTCACCGCTGGAGCGGGACACTGTAGTCTGGCGTTTTGAGGACCAGGATATGAGAGTGTCACCGAGGTAAATGCAGTAGCCGGACGTAGAGCGTCGAGAGTCGGGGCAGCTGCCCAGTCCGCGTCGGAGTACGCGGTGAGAGAGTCGATGGGGATGGAGCTGAGATGCAGCCCGCTGGAGAGGGTGCCCTTCACGTAGCGTAGGATGCGCTTGAGCAGCGCGAGGTGAGGTTCGCGCGGAGCGTGCATGAAGAGGCACACTTGCTGGACAGCGTACGTGAGGTCGGGTCAGGTGAGCGTGAGGTATTGGAGAGCCCCGGCAAGACTCCGATAGTGAGAGGGATCGACAACGAGGGCACCATCGGCGGCGGAGAGTTTGGCTCGAGTGTCGACTGGGGTGGCTGTGGGGTGACAATCGGCCATGCCCGCACGCTGGAGGAGGTTGATGACGTACTGGCGTTGGGAAAGGAAGAGCCCGTGGATGGAACGGGTTACGGAGATGCCAAGGAAATGGTGGAGAGGACCAAGATCGGTCATGGCGAACTCAGAGTGGAGTCGGGCCATGATCTGGTCGAGGAGAGATATCGAAGACGTTGTGAGGACAATGTCATCGACATAGAGAAGTAGATAGGCAGTGGCGGAGCCGATATGGAAAGTGAACAGGGAACTATCGGACGCCGAGGCCACGAAGCCGATGTGCCGAAGATAGGCAGCAAAGCGCTGGTACCAGGCACGAGGGGCTTGTTTGAGGCCGTAGAGAGAGCGTTGAAGGAGACAGACGTCGTCGGGCCGAGAAGGGTCGACGAAGCCTGGGGGCTGCTGGCAGTAGACTGTTTCCGTTAGGTGGCCGTGAAGAAAGGCGTTCTTCACGTCTAGTTGATGGATCGGCCAGGAGCGAGAGGCAGCCAAGGTGAGAACGACTCGGATGGTGGCGGATTTGACAACGGGATTGAAGGTCTCGTCGTAGTCGACACCGGGTTGTTAGGAGAAACCCCGGACTACCCAGCGAGCCTTGTGACAGGCAAGGGAGCCATCGGCGTGGAATTCGTGTTTGAAAATCCACTTACCGGTCACAATGTTGGCGCCGGGAGGTCGAGGAACAAGGCGCCAGGTATCGTTGTCCATTAGGGCCTTGTACTCGTCGGCCATGGCCGCGCGCCACTGAGGGTCGGCCAGGGCTGAGCGAGAAGTCACCGGGATGAGCGAGATAGAGCTGTGGACGGCGGAGAGACCGTAGCGCGGAGTGGGGCGGAGAGACCTGGTCTGGGAGCGGGTGACCATGTGAAAGGTGGAGGGAACTGGAGCCGATGGGGGTGCGGGAGTAATGGAAAGAACTGGTTGGGTGGGGGCGTCATCGGCTCCGAGTCGGCGACTGTAGACAAGAGGAAAAGGAGGAATTAGATCAGCCTGAGCCGATGAGGTCAGGTGGGCCGAGTATTCTGATCGGTCCGATAGAGATGGATCAGCTGATAGGGTGGGGGGAGCCGATGGAAAGTGAGGACCCGATGGAAGTGGGGTGTTCGATGAGAGGGAACGATATCGGCTGAAGGATAAATAGGATCGATATCGGCCAATAAAGGTGGGTCCGATGGGGGTCCGATGGTAGGGACATCGGACCGAGTAGTGGTGGGATATGTGACGGGTAAATCCTCAGCAGCGGCCGATGAGGGGGCCGATGGAAAGGGCAGTGGGGGAGACCTAGTCGGCACGGTGTTGGTGAGAAGGAAGTCGAGATCACTAGAGGAGGATCTCGGATGAAGAATACCGAAGGGAAAACATGTCTCGTTAAAAATAACATGACGAGAGACGAGGACCCGTCGGGTGGAAAGGTCGAAGCATTGGTATCCCTTGTGAGAGGTGGAATAACCGAGGAGAATACAGGCGGTGGAGCGGGGAGCGAGTTTGAAAAGCTGTGGCGGTGAGATTTGGGTAGCAGAGGCACCCGAAAACGCGAAGGTGAGAGTAGTCGGGCGCCGTGCGGTAGAGAAGGGCATAGGGAACGTTGTTATGAACGGAGGAGCATGGGCGCCGATTGAGAAGGTACGTCGCAGTAGCCAGAGCTTCAGTCCAATAAGTGGCGGGTAGGTGAGCGTGAAGTAGCATGGTGCAACTGATGTTGTTGAGGGTGCGAAGGAGGCGCTTGGCTTTGCCGTTCTGAGGAGAGGTGTAGGGGCAGTAGAGCCGGAGATGGATGTCCTGCGAGGTGAGGAGGTTTGTAACGGTATGGTTGACGAATTCCGTACTATTATCGGCTTGTAAAGCCTTGATGGGGAGGTTGAACTGAGTGGATACATATGTGACGAAGTGAGTGAGGTGAGAGGCGACCTTGGATTTGTGGATGAGCGGGAAGGTCTAGCAATAGTGTGTGTAATCGTCAAGTATAGCGAGATAATACTGATTACCGGAGACACTTTTAACTGGGGACGTCCATACATCACAATGTATGAGTTCAAATGGACGCAAGGTACAGGAGAGAGAACTAGAAAAGGGCAGACGCACATGTTTGCCAAGTTGACATGAGTGGCAAACTGTGAAGCTGCTGTGAGTACATCAGATGCAGGCGCTGCGATGGAGGGTGACGACAGTGTCGGGGCTGGGGTGGCCGAGGCGAAGGTGCCAAAAGTTGGTGGAGAGGGCGACGCTGGCGTGTGGGGTGGACGGCGCAGCGGGAATGGTGTAGAGGTCTCCGCCACTATTACAGCGAAGGATCTGTCACTGGGTTGGGATATCCTTCACGGAGAAACCAGACGCGTCAAATTCAATGGAGCAGTGGTTGTCTCGTGTGAATTGGCGAACAGATATAATATTGTGAATGAGAGAAGGGACGATAAGAACATTGCGTAGGGAGAGGTTAGTGGTGGATGTAGATAGAGAGGAGTCACTGCGGCATTGGACAGGAAGAGAGTGACCATTACCGATGGTGACAAAAGGGGAGGAAGAGGGGTGACAAGAGCGAAGTATACCGGCCGATGACGCCATGTATGAATACGACCCAGAGTCTAGCACCCAAGGGTGCTGTGGTTAGAGCGTCATCTAGTTGAGGGCAGCGACGAGGCCAGCCTGGTTCCAGGAGGGAACCGACTGGGTGGTTAGGGTCGGTAGCATCGGCTGAGGCGGCAAAACGGGAGCCGATGCCAGGTGAGCCTAGGGATGGGCGCCGAGAACTCCGGGTTGCCAGCCGATGGGGCTGCGTGGCTGGAGCTGGGGCGCCCAGGGGTTGTAGCAGAGCCACGGACCCATGGGACCGGCAGGGTGGGTAGGGACCGAGGTAGGTCGTGGTGGCGTCGGACTCTGCCAGGTCCTGCCTTTGCCTTTGCCCTTGCCTTTCCCGGTGCGGGCTGTGTTGCTGTGGCCGGAGCCATGGCCACTAGGACCGCGGGAGGAAGGGGCAGCGCAAGAAGCTCGGCAGCCATTATCGACTACGGCAAGAAGAGCGGTGTGGGCCACTGTCTTCTCATCATTGGTCAGACGGAGTTCTTTAAGAACTAGCATGTCATGAGCCCGGGCGAACGATAGAAGAGGTGTGGCGTTGGCGATGTCATCGACGGTGTTGGAGAAGCGGGGATTGAGGCCTCGCAGAAGGGTGAGGACGAGTTGAGAGTCGGCCACAGGGTGGCCGACGTCCCGGAGAGCAGCAGCCTTGACTTTGAGGCGCTAACAGTACGAGGAGACAGAGGAGTCACCTTGTACCATGGAGTGGAACTCGTTGAGGAGGAAGATGGCGCGAGGCTGCTTGTTGGCCAGGAAGATCCACTCGATGGCCACCCAGAGGTCCCGGGCGGTGGGGTCGGTATCGTCTATGGCGAGGTCGAGGACAGAGTTGTCGACCGAGCCGAGCAGCCAGCTGCGCACGCAGCACTCGGCGATGTCCCACTGAGGATCATCGAGGCGAGGTGGAGCGGAGCCATCAATATGGGACCGAAGGCCGAATTTTCCACAGAGAGATTTGAAGAAGAAAACCCACTTGGAATAATTGGCGTTAAGGTCAAGGGAGATAGGAACGTGAGATTTCACGTTCACAGCAGTATAGGGAGGGGAGAAGATCGGCGAGGTGGTGCCCGAGGTGTGGTTTGAGGCACCGAGGGCCGGAGCAGATTCGGCGACTAGGAGATTGCTGAAGCTGAGGGCGGACTCGGTGGCCATGACGGGAGAACGGGAGCAAAGAGCCGATGAGAGAAAAAAGCCGATGGGAGGGGAAAGCCAATAAGAGGACAGATCGGCCGATCAAGGATGTGAGAAGCCGATGGGAAGTGTGCCGGCCAGCCGATGAGAAGTGGTTGGCCGATGGGGAGTAGGCAACGGAGTAGGTGAGGAGTGGTCAGCCGATGAGGAGTGGTTGGCCAATAGGGAGTAGGCAGCGGAGTAGGTGAGGAGTGGTCAGCCGATGAGGAGTGGTTGGCCGATAGGGAGTAGGCAGCGGAGTAGGTGAGGAGTGGCCAGCCGATAAGGAGTGGTTGGCCGATAGGGAGTAGGCAGCGGAGTAGGTGAGGAGTGGCCAGCCGATGAGGAGTAGGCAGCGGAGTAGGTGAGGAGTGGTTGGCCGATGGGGAGTAGGCAGCGGAGTAGGTGAGGACAGAGTGAGTGGGTCAGAGAGTGGTTGGGTCACGGACGTGCGAGAATTCATGTCCGTGAAGAGAAGATTCATGTCCGTGGACTCGTGGAGGCCAAGGATTGGGGCGGACGCGAAAAAGGCAGGGAGTGGTCGGACGTGAAGAGAATATGTTCGCGTCAGGGAGGCAGGGATTCGTGTCTGTGGACACGTGGATACATTGGACTGGCTCGGACGTGAGGAGAGAAGATTCGCGTCCGAGAGCCGTTGAGCGCGTCGAAAAGGGCGAGAACCGAGGGAGGTTTCCAGCCGATGGAGACGACGAGCGCGGAGGTGCGCCGGCGTCAGAGAAGGAGAGATGCACGAAACAAGAGGAAGAGCGGAGACGGGTGCGAGGAGGGACGAGGATGCGGATCGAGACCGTCGCCTGGTCGCGCGGAGGTGGAACGGAGAAAAGGTGACTACGGGAGAGATGGGGAGAAGAAGAAATGGAGACGAGAGAGCGAGGAGAGTACCGGGAAGAGAGTCGGCGATGGGAAGAAGACGTCGACGACGAGGAGGAAAGGGTCGACTCGCCGGAGGGAGAAGCTAGCGCGCCAGGATATCTAGACTCGCTCTGATACCATGTAGAATATGTACAATGACTATGAATTCCCCCCAAACGTATACGAGGGAGTCGTGTCTATATATATACAGCCCAGACTAGTGGTCTGTCTAACACTATCATATTAGAAAATCAATGACATTTTTAATAGAAGATATTCGCAATCGAGTAGCATCACGTGTAAGAGCCTGAATAGCATATGGGTTGAAAGGGAATTGCAATGCTATGCACCCAGAATAAGTTGACGCGGAACTACATTTGTATTTATACTGCACTATGTGCCTTTGTGGATGAGCATAATCTTAGGGAGAGAAATCATTACAGAGTTTGGATGAGCCTGCCTGTGGCCAATATACAATACATCACTAGATAATTTCTAGGTGTCAATTAAATTGCAAAGAAAAAAAAGAGAAGAAACTCCATGTGCATATTAATGGTTTTAAGTGGAAGAGTGCGGCGGATGTTTGGTATGACCTCCTAAGAGCATCTCTAACAGAATTGCTAAATGCCTCTTCATGCCAAAATTTGGCAAACTTGAAGGAAAAATGCCCTCCAACAGAGTTGCCAACCTGGCCATCCGGCTGGCCAAAGGAGCGCCCGCGCTGGCCAAAGCTAGTCACAAACCTTGTCAAAAAGAAAGGCTATGAAAGGAAGATATATCCTGCACTCTCTTTGTTGGCATGCAAACTCAAGAGTCATGCAAGGTGAAACCTCTGAATCTCAGGAACCAACTAAGAATCAAACTTTTATGGAGTGACTTGTTAGAGCATAAAACCTAATGGAACCTAATTTGCTAGCAGCGTGAGGTGCCCTCAGTAGTCAACAGCTGGATGGTTCATGTTACCTCAAAAAAAGTTGTGCTCAAACATTGTTCTGCCAATCACTGCAGGGAACTAGAGAAAACTGAAACTTGACAAAGAGCCAACTCCTTTTAACCACAATATAGGTACTAGGTGGCAAGGTGGTTAATTGGTTAGCACGGAAAAGCATGCTTTTCTCAAAAATCGGCGAAGGGACAAACTTTGCATTTGTGTGGGGAGTGGGGAGAGGCCCCCAAAATTCCCACAGCATCAGCACCCCATCCTCTCCAGCCACCAACTGGTGACAGTTTTTAATGCCAGGAAAAGGCCAGCAAATGAGGCTCACACCCAACTAACTGTCTCAAATCTCTCACCTCAGAACATGCACCAAGACCTTGCCATCATAAATACCCCTCCACCCCTCCCCACCACTGCTCTCACAACCATAGTAACCTCCCTACAAATAGCCTCCAAGAAACCAAGGCCAACACCAACACACAAACATAGCAATGGCAACAATGGAGATAGAGTCAGTCAAGTGTGAGTGCTGTGGCCTGAGGGAGGACTGCACCCAGGACTACATTGCCAGCGTGAGAGCAAGCTTCTATGGCCAATGGCTGTGTGGGCTGTGCTGTGAGGCTGTGAGGGACGAGGCGGGGAGGAAGAAGGCTCATCCAGGGTTGGAGGAGGCTGTCAGGGCTCACATGACGTTCTGCAGGATGTTCAGGACCAACCCTGCTGTCCGGGTCGCCGACGGAATGCGACAGATGCTCCGGAGGCGGTCCGGCGACATGTCGAAGCTGGACACCTCCAAGAAGTACAGCACCGTGCAGGTCGTAGATGAATCATCAGTGTCACTGTATTGAAGAGTTCTTCATCTTATATGGCTTGTAGACTGTCTAGTCCTCTTCTCAGGATCTTCCCCTTGCTTCAGTAAGTTGGTCTATGTTCCTACCATGAGAAGAATTGGAATGTACATAAGATTCCATGAGAATAGATGCTAGTAGTGATTGTATTTGAAATGGAGTTACCCTTCTTTTTGTCAGAAAACAATCATGAGTTGATAAGATATACATTTGCAAAATACTTGGTCTCTCCTTCTAGTCGCGACCTAACAATGACAGGCAAAAGGTTAGCATGTGCAAGCTACATTGTTCACACCTAAGGTCATATTGCTCGCTGTATCTGACTTGACTTCTGATGTAGATGCTATAGCATCAAGGCATCCGTATAGGGGTATTACCAGCTGGTGGTTGCAGTTGTTCCATCATACTATGCTCCTACATATTGTTCATCAAAATTGTAATGTTGTGGTCTCTTTTTTTTCATATTGTTAAACACGGTCGAGTTAGGAACAGAACGAAGATTGTCTGAAGCAGTAGATCTTGACTCACATACTGAACAATCTATCAGTTCAGCACTCATTAAGAAAAACACTAGGTAGATGATCAATGCATATATGTATATCTTTCACAAAAAAAGGGAATATAAGTATTTCAAGTTTCAACTTTGATATTAATAGTTCGGTGATAATACAACAGATGAAAATTACAGGCTAAAACAAAACAATCCTTAAGTGGAATTGCAATAGTGTGATCAGTGTGCCCAGCTCTGCGAAAGTTGGACAAGTCCATAAAATTAGGTGCGCCTTCCTGTGAACCCTTCCTGGCACACAAAGGAATCGATTTTCTCCATTGTAAATGATTCAGTTTAAAAAACTGTTACCAAAAGATTTTCTGATGTTGAGAAGATTTTACAAATTAGAACCCTTCAACGACGCAGTTCATTTCATAGTCATAGCCTAATAAAAGACTCAAAGTTCAGCAATGGATTTACGCTGCAAATTATTCTACTCTTGTCAACGCTCTACCATGAGAAACATGTGCCCAGTCCACCCTTGTACTACTGCAGTATCTCAAAAATTGACTTAGACTGCAGTGCATACACACCAAATTCAGGGGGTACTGTTTGCCTGTTTCAGACATCGATGTCGACTCCTTAACTTCATAAACCTCACAACTCGCACTCGCAGTCTTTGCAGAAGCCATGGCTGTGAGGTATCACAGTGACGGCACGCACGGTGGCGCATTACGATGGCAATGCCGTCCAGCAGAACAGCGACACAGCATGTGCCGCCCCTCTCTCAGAAACGAAAAAGAAAGAATTTCCGCGAGTGCGACGCTCCTGGGACGGCAAACTTTCGCAATGAATGATTTCGTATGATCAAGAAAGGGACGTGCCAATTTTCGCATCATGAGCTATACCGCGCCTACGAGTTAGCAGTTAGCACCTCAGGGATCAAGAAGCACACACCTGTCTGGCCGCGCGCGCCGCCCACGCAATCCGTCGAGCACCTGGAGCACACGATCCCTGCAGCCTGTCGCGCCGCGCCGCCAGGCCGCCCCTGTCACCGGTCTCGGGACAAGGAGCGGCCAGGCGAGTCCAGCCGGCGATCCATCCGCACCACCGAGCCGGAGAGGAGTGGAATCATGTGGCGCATTTCCGCGGGTGCCGATCGAGTCACCGACAGCATCCGCAAAAGATCAGAGGCTTGCAGGGGAAGCATCCTCTCCTTGTGCTGGCCGTCACATTCGATTGCGCAGCTTGAAGCTTGGAACCACCGAGACGACGACGGATAGGGTGGATCAGTGAGCATAATATCTTAGATCGGGATAGTGATTGTGATCGAGACGGAGGTGAGGATAACAATTCAGATAAACTCGTCGGAGTGAAGAGATATGAAAGAAACCTTCGCTTGAATATGCTTCGAATCCATCCGAACAGTGGTGGTTCTAACTACTAATAGATCCATTCGTTTATGAAAAAAAATAGTAGATCCATTCGTGTTGGGTTAGCCAAAAATATTGGTCCGCCAAATTTTTATGGAGAAAGATAAATATGTCAGAAGTATCCAGGTTTTGATAAGATTTCATGCGAACATTTGACTCTTCTCGCTAAAATGTTAAAACTACTTTCGTCCCACATAATAAACATTTCTAAGCTGTCTATCACAATAAGCGAGATAAAAGTGAGAGGATAGATGGGGTTAAAATGGGATAAATTTAAATGTGATGGGATTAATAAGATAATTAGTATTATAAATAGTGATAAAAATTTGGAGGGAGGGAGTACTAGTAATTCAAACTGAAATTTTCCGAATTTTAAAACTGGAAGGCCCATTGGAGTCAAGCCCAAAATAGAGATCCATCTCGCAAAGCCCAGTCCCCTTGCAGTACGGCCCAATTATCCCTTTCGTTTAACCTTTTCTAAAACCTCTGGGTCCACTGGGCTCAAACTTCACCGCAGCAACGAACCCACCATGCAGAGGCGGCTCTCGCAGCTCGCGCTCCGCCGCCTCCTGTCGCCGCAGCCGGCGGCCGCTCGCCGGCCCGCCCCGGTGCCCACGGAGGCCGTCTACGGCGGAGGAGAAACAGCCCTCCTTCGCCGCGGGGGTGGCTCCGGGGTATGCTCCCTAATCCGTGTTAGAGATGCTCTGGTTCGGGGGTTTTGGGGTTCCTTTCGCGTCGAGCTGGAAGCCTCGGTGATTCTCGTGGTTTGCGTGGCTTTTTAGGTGGCGGCCGGTGGCTGGAGTGGCGGCGGCTCGGGGCTTCTCTTGGCTCGGAGGCTCTGCACCTACGAAGAGAGAGGTATATACATCCAGCGGTTTCGTTTCGGGGGCCTCCCAAATCTGGGCTGTTTTGCTCTTCATGGGAAATAATCAAGCAAGCATCGATGAAATGCGTGTGGTTGTATGATTAATCTAGATATCTTATTGAAAAAATGGTGTCTGTGAGTTTTTGCATTCTCTGAGAAATGGCCTATGATTAGCGCAATTCCGGTGCCCCCGAGGTTTTAAGCTACCTTGGTGGAGTATTAGTAGTAGAGTTGTCTTAATGGATCCCAATGCCATGTGATTGCTGTTAATCTTGATCTTGCTTCTTCTCTACGTATTACTGTATTGCTGCTCAATGTTGTGGAGAATTGACTTGCCATCCTAATAATAGTCAGTGGTAGTGGGTGAACCATCATTTATAGAGTATGTGGAAAGCATTTATCACTCCTGAAGGATTGGTCGGCCATTTCTCGTATTTTCACTATGGAATTATGCTGTGATAACTCTGTGCTGAAACTTGAAAGAAATTGTTTAACTACTAGAGAATAGTATTCTGTGTTGAAAACTACTCTTTCTGTGAGTACTACCTGACTATTCCCAGTGAAATCCTAATACAGGCTTGTCTGACTTGAACTAAAATGATGCACAGATGACAGGGCACTTGAGGAGGAAGCTGAGAAGAAATTTGGATGGATATTGAAGATATTCTTCTTAGGAACTGCTGGCCTTGTTGGTTACCAATTCTTTCCTTACATGGGTATGATTAGCTTTTTCTGATATGACAACAAATGGTGGCATGCCCAGATCTCTTCTGGGTTTGAACTATCAGTCTAGGACATTATTTAGGCAAACCTGAGAATGTTGTTTTGTCTGGCAAGTTTTCAGGGGATAACCTGCTTCAGCAATCCATATCACTTTTACATGTCAAAGATCCCTTGTTCAAGCGAATGGGAGCTTCCCGGTTAGCTCGTTTTGCAGTGGATGGTAACTAATTTGATATAAGCATGTTTGCAGTTCTCTTGTGATTTATTCTACATTTTTGGGCTCCAGAACACATTGTCATACTAATGTTAGTATTTTACAGAACAAGAATAAGGATCATAACATTAACTTGTCTACTTAATTAACCTTGAATGCTCGATACAGTTGTTTCTGCATGGTTGATGATTTAAGTAGTGTTTTTTAGTGGAGGTTGGGTGGGATTTTTTACAGCATGAGAAACAAGGTGAACCAATAGCATATGATTAATTAAGTATTAGCTATTCTAAATTTGAAAAATAGATTTATTTGATTTTTTTGTAAAAAAATTCTTTTTTTTGCAAAAATCACACCGTTTAGCGGTTCGAAAAGTGTGCTCCCAGAAAATGGGAAAGCAGCTCTAGCTACCTCCAGTAAAAAACGATGTCTTAGTTTGTACGGAGAGGGCCATTCCCACCTTTACTATTCCAGTTTATAAGAACATGAAGAGGAGAATTTTTAAATGTTCTTTTTATCCTTTTCTTGCTCATACTTGCTAGTACAATTGTTAAATGGCTTGCTCAAAACCAATACAGTCTAACTACTGGTGACATTTTTTGGAGCAAGTACTATAAGCCGGTAGATACTAGTCCCAAGATGTCAAATAGACTTAAATGGTGAGATGGGGGAGAGAGAAAGGGTCACCCCTCATACAAGGGCAATCTCTATAAAAGCTCCAAGAAAAAAGAGAAAGAGTAGATTGGGCAAACAATAGTTAAAAATAGTGTATTAGAGTTAGTGTAGAGATAGTGTTTTGTATGTGCCACCTCTTACTTAATGAATTGCTTACATGAACAAAATTAAAGGTAGCATCCACCTTTTCTATTAAACTTGCTCTCAGGGGTTTGAGATTTAGACACCGTTTTTTATTGGAGGTGGCTGGAGTTATTTTCTTATTTTTCATGAGCACATTTTTTAAACTGTTAAACGGTAAGTTTTTTACAAAAATTTTCTATGTATAATTTTACAATGGCTAATAATTAATTAACCATACACTAATAGCTCACCTCATTTCCCGTGCCATGAAAAATCTCATCTAATCACCACTAAAGAACACTACCTTAGTCTTTTTGTTATTTAGAACTCCATGAAATCTGAAGGCGTGTTTTCTCCCTTGTCTTTTGACTTATAGTAATTTTTCCTAGCTAGTACTATAGAATAACTGAATACCTGTGTTGTGTGCACTCTCTGAATTCTTGGTTTTTGGTCTCTAGCTGCAACTAGCAAAGATTTTCCAGCTTATCTTCTGTTACTGATATTTTGTAACAAGATGATAATGCACATATTGCTCCTCCATGAGAATGCTCCATTATTTCTAAGCTTCCTTCACTTACATGTTACTTGGATTGGACTTTTATTAACGTAGTGGTGTGGGGTTATGACTTCTTGACTGATGGTTATCAATATGAGTCATCACTTAACACATGGAGTCTTCTAATTGATCTTAAGCTAATCTTCCAGTCTTATTCCTACTGCTTGGCAGTTAACTTCAAATCATTTGCATTTAACATTCCATGTCAACTTCTTCACTTTTTTTTAGCACACTCTCCTTTCCTACTGGCACAGATGCAAGGAGAATGAAGGTAGTGGAGATGGGGGGAGCTCAAGAACTTCTTAATGTGTTGGAAGGTGCTAAAGATGATAAAACACGTAAACAAGTCCTAAAAGCTCTTGTTGCACTTTCAAAGTCTGGTGAGCAAAGTTAACTGGGTCCTACTTGATTTAAGTTTCTTTAGTCTTATCATTCAGAAATCAGAATAGTTCATTAACATTGTGATGTGCCTGGATCTTCTCCCTTTACATTACCCTATTCCCTCTAGTTCAGGTGCTGAGTAGACTCCTGTGGTGACAAACTTTCTACTGTACTTTCTCTGTTAAAGGTCGCAGTGATCTTTGTTGCTAGAAGTTCCACTTAATGGCTGAAGTTTTGAATGTTGTAGAAATTATTCACAAAAAGGAAGTAAAATATTTTTACACCAAAAACAAAAAGATTAATAAAACGTGTATCTCAAGCTGCCAAGAACATCGGAATTGATTAATTTCAGTTTGAGACTTTGTGGTCTGCTAAATGATTATGTGACACTGACTTGAAAGCATGCTAACACTGGGACTCTATCATAAGGTCCTGAACTCCCATGCGTCATGACTCTAGGAGATCATGGGGATGTTACTGACACACCCCATATGCCCATGCTTCAGTTATTAGTTCTTGCATTGGTATTGTTTGTCGTTGAGCTTTTGTTTTCACATACTCACGATGCTTCGAACATGTTCCTTGCGATGTACAGAGGAAGCATCAAGATTTTTGGACAAGGCAGGCGCCTACGCAAAAGTCAGTGCCACTCCGAACTCCCCTGACCCTGAGTATGCTGAGATCGAGACCTACAAGACTAGCATCCTGAAGGCGTTTGATGAACTGAAGTCGTGATGGTAAATGGCTGAGAGTGGTGACTGGTGAATCAATCTACCTGTTTCTTTTAAACTGGACGTTCATGGCATATCCGAGCGTTCTTTGTTGACCAGACCTCGGTTTTGTTGGTGGAACCATTTTTGTGGTTAGTACATTCGGTCCGAACAGGCAGCACCTGCAGAATTCGGGTAATTTTTCTCAATGAATTTGCTCCTTTTTCTAGAGGAATACGTTGAGTCGCTTTAAGCTGATAATAATAAGATATCTTCCTAGTTATGTGCCAACATCTGATTTGATCTTGTGATGCTTTCATGGACACCAAATATTCTCCATAGTTCCATACTTCCACGCCATTAGCTTACTGTGTCCCCTGAACAAACTCAGGCTTAAATCGTTTTCGCCTTGTCCTAATTTGTGACCTGAAATCTTCTGTAGGAGCGACAATTGGCCCCTGTGACCCTGTCACGACGCATACTGTATTAGTATTGGTCCTTAAACATCTACAGTTGGCACGTTGTGCCCTTCACCATCTCTGTGTCGCCGTGGAGAAAATAAACTAATTCCTGTGAAATTATTGCATTCGAAAGGAGACCTTCGGAATATTTGGTTTAGTCAAGAAATGTGCTATTTAGAAATTAAAGTAGGATGTTAATCTGTCGTTTATGCTTTTTCTTTTTTCTGGGAGATCACCCACCTCCCCCCTGTTAGAACCACGACAAAATTAGCTTTGAAAACAATGAAACGACACTAAAATTTGCAAAAGCGCCATTGGGTAACATCGACCGTTTTCAGGACATTGTTGATTTGTACTTTATGCAACCTTCTGTCCGGCAACGCATGTACTATTCATTGGCATAAGAGAATAGAGCTTTCTTTGATGGCAAAAAGGAAATTTTCTCTAAAATTCTAACGGCTGTGATGTTTGCTAGCTCCCTACGAAAATAATCTGACAATTTACCATATACAAGAATTATAGCTACATAACATAAGTGAGTCAACTCGTAGTTGTGGGGCTTGTTGGATTGGTGTCCAGATTACCTCTACCAAAATTTTGGTTTCACCAACAAATCTGGCCACCATAAGTTGTACCAGCTCATTTGATACTAGTAGGGTGAAAACGGTAGCTGTAATTACCGCTCGACTGGCTACCGTTTCCGAAATTTACCATTCGGACAATACGGAAATGGTAATTTTTCGAAAACATAAAAAATAATAAAAATATGAAAACGGTATCGGAAATGGTTTGGCCATTTTCCGACCGTTTTGTCCGGTTTGATTTCGGTAATTACCGTTTATATAATCCGGTAAATTACTGTTTTTATACACTCCTAGGCCCACTCGATGCTCTCGCGGGCCACCACTTGGTCCTTCCCTTGGGCCACGAGCTCGTGCCTGTTCCTGGAGGCAATCAGACCCAGTCGACCTGCAGTTAGCCACGTACACAAGCGGAGCCGAGTTTGATAGCTACAGTCACCCGACACAATGTAGCAGCCATGCGTTGCTAAGCTCCTTGACCATGTGCACTCAACCGTAGTGCACGTCTTCATCTTCTGATTTTCTTCGCGTAAACCGATACTTACACACATGATCAAGTAAAAACCGTTAATAACACATCATTACACAAATGTGTTTACTGTTTTTATACGAATTACCGGCTTTCGACTGATACCACTATGTTTTCGATGAGATACTTCCGTTTTCGATCTTTTTGATATTGATATATTGTTTTCGATTTTGGATTATCTTTTCGATTAAAAAAGTATGGATGTGAAAATGATTTAGGGTGTTTTCCGACCATTTTTTTCTGTAGATACGCAACGCATATTTGACTAGTGACGTCAAATAAGTAATAGCCTTTGCTACCCTATAAACTCTTTACAGCAATCCAACACAATCTTACTTCACCGATAATTTTAGCATTGTCCAAGATTTGTCTTGACAAATTTCGATAGGGTTGATATTGGTTGTGATAGGGTTGACATTGTCTGTAGACCAAACAGGTCATGTGTTTTGTTGCTAGTCCAACCTTATCCTGGTCCATATATAGTACACACTACTACTTCCAGCCTAAGCATGGTGTGCGTCCAACGATGCGAGCCATGCTTTGCCCCAGCTGAGATGAGTATTCTACATGCAACTTTGCAAGCGCCGTTCAGCCGAAGTACCCGTGCAGATAGAGATGGCAACGAGAGTTCTCAGCTGGGTAATACGTCCCCATTCCCGTCCCCACAAGCTAGAATATTTCTCGCCTCCGTCCTCACCGATTGCAATGAGGAAATGAACTTTTCCATTCCCGCCCACGCACATAGAATTAATCCGTAGAATCCCTGTTCCCGTTTAAATAACGTAGTATAAATATCAAATTATATTTTATATCAATATATATCTACTAATTTATATGATAAACAAATATATATATATGATTGTCATTTATTAAATATTATAAGGAATATAAACATATGACATAAAAAAAAATAAATCTAGACTTCAATATGCTTATTAATTAGGCTTCACGGGGAACGGGGTCATCTCCACCCCTGCGAAACCTCATTTGATTTTCAGTGGAGAATTAAGCGCAACCATTTTCATTCCCTAACAGAAGAATTTTCCGCGGAGAAACGGAAGACGGGGCCGCCTCTACGTGCAGCGGTTGTAACGCGAACGAACCACTTGCCACCATCTCTCCCTTGACGGCTTTGACGCCCCCCAAGCAGACACGACTACTTCTCTCCTTCCCCCAGCAGCAGCAGGAGCAACCCCCGCACGGCGCGGCGGAAAAATTAAAGCGGGCACGAGGAAAAAGGCGGCCACGCACGCACGGCAGGCACGAACTCCCTCCTCGCCCTCGCCGTCTCCTCCTCCCACCACTACGCCCCATCGATCGATCCGCCTCCCAGATCCGGTATGCCGCGCGCCTCCTAGCCTAGCCGCCCCGAGCACGCGGAATGGGGCGGCCCAGGCTGCCCGGCGCCGCCGGGATCGACCCCATCGCGAAGGAGCCCCCTCATTCCTCGCCCTCCGCCGCCGCCGCTGGCGGTGGTGGTGGGGATGGCGGCGACCCCGCGGGCCTCGCCTGCGCGATCTCTGCGGAGGCCAGCGCCGTGCTGGCCGTCATGCGCCGGAGCCTCCGCCACCCGCGCGCCGCGGCCGACGACGCCGCGGCGGACCACCCGCTCGTCTCCTCCCTCAAGGCGCTGCGTCGCCTCGTCTTCTCTCCCGCCGCCTTGCCCTCGCCCGCACTCCCCGCCGCCGTGCTGCGGCCCTTCCTCGACGCCGTCCGCTCCGAGGACGCCGGCGCCGCTGTCACCTCGGCCTCGCTCGCCGCGCTCCACGAGGTGATGGCGCTCATGGGCCCCTCCCTCTCGGGCGCAGCGCTGCGGGAGGTCGTGGACGCCGTCGCCAGCTGCCGTTTCGAAGCCGGGGCCGAGGCCGCCGCCGAGGAGGCCGTGTTGATGCGGATGCTGCAGGCGCTGCTCGCCTGCCTGCGCGCCCCCGCTGCCCCTGCACTCGGTGATCAGCATGTCTGCACTTCCGTCAACACGTGCTTCCGTGTTGTTCATCAGGCTGGTGCCAAGGGTGAGCTCCTGCAGCGGTTCTCGCGGCACGCTATGCACGAGCTCATCCGATGTGTCTTTGTGCGCCTCCCACAGATAGGGAGTGGTGATGGGAGTGACGGTTCCGTCAAACCAGAGGTATGAGCAATTTTGCTTTGCTATTAATAGCTACTAGTCATGCCGTTATCCATTAAGTTTATGAACATTACAAACAGCAATCAGCTCCAAATGTCACTCATGGAAAGAGTAAATGCATGGGTTTTTGTTGATTTTTGTGTTAGACCCATGAATTCCATAGGGTTACACACGAGAATTTATACCTACTGTTACTTAAGCAGCCAGGTGGCTTGTTCAGCAATGTGCTGTACTGAATATTTGAGTTTACCCATTTTGGCTCAAAAACTGATACAAGCTGAAAAACTTGCCTTGAAATTCGTGTCGAACACTGGAATGCTATTTTGATGTCTGGAAACTGATATATGTGCTAAGAATTATGTTCAGATTAAATGAACCTCAATTTATTATGCTATGCTGGCCCTGCTCAAATGGATATCAGTATGACACGTTTGGTAGGTTTTAGAAGCAGTGAAACTTGTCCTTTCCCTGTCTTTTGCAAAATAGAATGTGCAAAGTGCAAACATGCTGAATCCGATAAAACTATCCAATAAAACTATCTGCATATGTGGCTGCTTTATTATTATTTTTTGGAAACCAGAAAAATTCATGTTTCATTTTCATGGCACCAATATCTTCTATTCTATCCATCCTCAAAATTCTCCTGTAAATTAGGCAAAGTTTGATTGATTTAGAAACATACATCATGATTTATTGAAAAATTGGATCTGCGATGTTTCCCTGTTCCTTCCAAACCCAGTTTTCAGTTTGGTCTCCCTCAGGAACCATGTACTTGATGGTTACTTCGGTGTCAGTGACTTTTTTTCCAGTACTCAGTTGTGAAGATTCCTTATTTTTCCATCAGTTTTAATACCTTGAAACTTTGTTGTAAGTGTTGTTTGGTTTTATGTGAGGCACAGTGTTGTTGCTGAGGTCTGCAATGTGCATGTTTGTCCCTAGATTTTAGTCACTATTCTGCTATTGGCTTCCAACAATCCCTATTCTGTTTGAGCATGGGAAAGTTGCAACCTTTTTTTCTGTGCCTTTTTCAAACCAACAGATATGCTTCTCAATTCATCATTTGCAAATTTGGCAGAGATTTGTAGTTTGTAAGCTCAAAACAGTAGTTCCTCACTTAGCAACCACTTACTCAGAAACAATGTTTGAACAGTCCAAATTCCCAACAAATTAGCCTTAATTTTTTTTTTGCGCGCAGCATGGAACTGATTGGAATCAGGAGATCTTGAAAGGAAACTGAGGTCATAGGGATAAACCTAGCTCCACAAAGAGAATTAGAGATGTCCACTACCTCACTGGAAGTAGGAAGTGGTTTTTTTTTTGTCTCACCATAGATTTTCTACCCTTCTCTGAAGGGACACTGTTGATGTGCACAAACAGAAATTGAGCATGATGGAATATTAAAGTACCTGACAAATACCAAATTATGTTTTTTACTACTTTGTTTTAGATCTGACTCCATATCTGAACACTAGTTTGACTCAAGACCCTAAATCCATTATTTTATTCTAAAATCTGGTTGGGATAATTGCTTTCAACTGTGTGTTTTCTTTACTTTTTTTTAATCCCTGGTCATGAGATGGTGTTTTAATTTACGAATGCAGACATGGTGATCTAACACCATAACCACAAGGGCCTTGAATTTTATCACCAACATTTCTATAACCTCAATGGCACTACCATGCTCAACGTAAAAGGTTTTGCTTGGACACTTCTGGTTATAATCTTTTAGCACATCTGCTGTCTCTTGTACGCTGCGTTGCCAGGTCCTTTTTTGAGGGCCTAGTCGTAAAGGTGGCCTTTTTTAGTGTTTGTCAACTGTTTTAGTGGATATCCATCTGAAAGGTTGTCAACATCAAAGATATGTAGTGATTAAGAGCACACAAAAACCTTCAGCCAATCATGTGTTTGTGGTAAGGTGAAAAACTGACTACTTTTGTATTAATGAATCCATCTCAAGTTACGTCCAGATGAAATAAAATTGAGTGCTGAAAGAAAGGGTTCATAAAAGTTTGAAAAACACATTTGTATTAACTTCCCTATCATTTATATTGTGAAATATCACATGCATATGCTATCATGTTTGCAACGTGGCGCAAGTTTACCTGGTGCTTTTTGTATGCTATTTTATGCAGATGGGTGGCATGGATAAGAACCATCCTTTTGGGATTGGACAAATGGAAAATGGCAATGGGAGCTATGCATCTGAGGCAGCTGCATCTGATGAGAATTCTGCAGATGGCAGTGGCATTGTTGTGGAGCCTTACGGGATCCCATGCATGGTGGAGATTTTTCATTTCCTCTGCTCTCTCCTCAATGTTGTCGACCAAATTGGGGTTGATGAAGATCTGCCATTGTTTGCTCTGAAGTTGATCAATTCAGCAATCGAACTTGGTGGATCTTCATTTCGAAAGCACCCAAAGCTGCTGTCGTTAGTGCAAGATGAACTTTTCCGAAACCTAATGCAGTTTGGGTTGTCCATGAGCCCACTTATCCTTTCAGTGGTGTGCAGCATTGTGCTAAATCTTTATCATCATCTCCGGACTGAGATCAAATTGCAGCTTGAGGCATTCTTTTCTTGTATAATCCTAAGGCTTGCACAACCCCGATTTGGAGCAACATATCATCAGCAGGAGGTTGCAATGGAAGCTCTTGTAGACTTTTGTCAACAGAAAATTTTCATGGTGGAGATGTATGCCAATCTGGACTGTGACATAACCTGCAGAAATGTGTTTGAGGAACTTGCAAATCTTCTGTCAAAGAGTTCATTTCCTATTAACTGCCCATTGTCTTCCATGCACATTCTTGCTCTGGAAGGTCTGATCTCTGTGATCCGGGGAATGGCTGATCGGATTGGGAATGCAACTTCACGCCCTGAGCTCCTGCCTGTGGAGCTTGATGAATACACTCCCTTCTGGACTGTTAGGTGTGAGAATTTTTCAGATCCTCAGCATTGGGTGAAGTTTGTCTGTCAAAGAAAATATGTAAAAAGAAGACTAATGATTGGTGCTGATCACTTCAACAGGGACCCAAAGAAAGGTCTGGAATTTCTTCAAGGCACTCATTTGTTGCCTGAGAAGCTTGATCCCCAAAGTGTAGCTTGTTTTTTCCGCTACACGGCTGGTTTGGACAAGAATCTTGTAGGAGACTTTCTAGGCAATCATGATGAGTTTTGTGTTCAGGTGCTTCATGAGTTTGCTCAAACCTTTGACTTCCAGGAAATGAACCTGGATACAGCTCTGAGATTATTTTTGGAAACATTTCGTCTTCCTGGAGAATCTCAGAAGATACAGAGGGTTCTTGAGGCTTTCTCAGATAGATACTATGAGCAGTCCCCACAGGCATTTGCTAATAAGGACACTGCTTTACTGCTGGCTTACTCAATTATAATGCTGAACACTGATCAGCATAACATGCAGGTGAAGAAGAAGATGACTGAGGAGGACTTCATTAAGAACAACAGGAACATAAATGGGGGTAGTGACCTTCCACGTGAGATGCTGTCTGAACTATATCATTCCATATGCCGAAATGAGATTAAGACAACACCAGAGCAGGGTATGGGATATTTTGAAATGTCTCCCAGCCGCTGGATAGATTTAATGCGGAAGTCAAAGTCAACATCCCTGTATATAGTTGGTGATTCTCAGCCCTTTCTTGATCATGATATGTTTGCTATCATGTCTGGTCCTACTATTGCTGCCATTGCAGTGGTGTTTGATCATTCAGAACATGAAGAAGTTTTGTTGGCCTGTGTGGATGGCTTCTTGGGTGTTGCAAAGATCTCAGCATTTCATCATCTCGAAGATGTTTTGGATGATCTTGTTGTTTCTCTCTGCAAATTCACCACTCTTTTGAACACTTCTTTGGTTGAGGAACCAGTTACTGCCTTTGGGGATGATCTAAAGGCTAGATTGGCAACTGAGACACTGTTTACCATAGCTAATAGATATGGGGACTACATACGTACTGGCTGGAGAAATGTCTTGGATTGCATCCTGAGGCTGCATAAGTTAGGTCTTCTTCCTGCCCGTGTTGCTAGTGATGCAGCTGATGATTCTGAAGTTTCTGCTGAAACTGTCCAAGGAAAGCCTACACCTAGCTCAATTTCCACATCTCATATTCCAGTTATGGGTACGCCTCGGAAATCCTCTGGACTTATGGGTAGATTTAGTCAGCTGCTCTCACTTGACAGTGAAGAACCAAGATCACAGCCAACTGAGCAGCAACTTGCTGCCCATCAGAGGACTCTGCAGACGATTCAGAAATGCCACATAGATAGTATATTTACAGAGAGCAAGTTCCTGCAACCTGATTCACTATTACAACTTGCTAGGGCACTGATTTGGGCAGCAGGACGACCTCAAAAGGTTGCCAGCTCACCAGATGATGAGGACACAGCAGTATTCTGCCTGGAACTGCTGATCGCCATTACACTTAACAACCGAGTCCGAATTGTGCTTATCTGGCAAGGAGTTTATGAGCATATTGCCAATATAGTCCAGTCCACAGTTATGCCATGTGCTCTTGTGGAGAAAGCTATTTTTGGACTTCTGCGGATATGCCAGAGGTTATTACCATATAAAGAGAACCTTGCGGATGAGCTGCTGAGGTCATTGCAATTAGTTCTCAAGTTGGATGCGCGTGTAGCTGATGCATACTGTGAGAACATCACACAGGAGGTTGCACGCCTTGTTAAAGCAAATGCTGGACACATAAAATCACAAATGGGCTGGAGGACTGTAGTGTTACTGCTCTCCATTACAGCTCGACACCCTGATGCTTCAGAAGTAGGCTTTGAGGCTATCATGTATATCATGTCTGAGGGTGCTCACCTTTCACTATTGAATTATGCCTTCTGCATTGAAGCATCACGGCAGTTTGCTGAATCCAGGGTTGGTCTAATTGACAGATCCATTCGTGCCCTAGATCTGATAGCTGATTCTGCCAGTAGTCTTGCCCGATGGTCACAGGAGACAAAATTGACAGGTGAAGAAGCTGACAAGGGGTTGGAAGCAATAAGGGAGATGTGGCTCAAACTGCTGCAAGCACTGAAAAAGTTGAGTTTGGATCAGAGAGAGGAGGTGAGAAATTATGCATTAACTTCACTTCAGCGATGCCTAACAGCAACAGAAGGGATATGCCTCCAGAGCTCCACATGGTCACATGCTTTTGATCATGTCATATTTGCGCTGCTCGATGACTTACTGGAGGTCAGCCAAAATCACTCACAAAAGGACTACAGGAACATGGAAGGATCTCTTGTGCTCGCCATGAAACTAGTCGCAAAAGTCTATCTGCAACTACTGCCAGATCTTTTTGGGCTAAGCAGTTTCTGCAAGTTGTGGCTGGGAGTCCTTAGCCGGATGGAGAAGTACACCAAAATCAAGGTCCGTGGCAAGCGCAGCGACAAGCTGCAAGAACTGATCCCGGAGCTGCTCAAGAACATTCTAGTTGCAATGAAGAACAGGGGGATCCTCGCAAAGAGGAGCACGATTGGGGGTGACAGCTTGTGGGATTTGACATGGCTTCATGCGAATAACATCTCAACGAGTTTGCAGTCAGATGTTTTCCCTAGTCAGGAGTATGAGCAGCAGAGCAGTGCTGGTAGTCCGAAAGGACACAACGGTGTTGAGTCCAGGGACTAGAAGTTCAGGTGGTGGTTGGCTGATGGTTCGGCGTATCGTGGACGCCTGGAGTGCGCAAGTTTAGTTGTGTTACTAGGTTACCACTGCTTGTTTTCCTATCCATTGAAACGTAAGGTTTTGATATTGTAATTGCAAGGCATGCCCCATTGTAAGTTCATCTTGTAAGTTTTGTAGTATGCGTTTATTATGGCGAGCTCATAGACCTGCTTTTATTCGGAGTTGCTGATGTTCTGTGTAAAGAGAAACTGCAACAGCAATGTGACCAAATTAACAAGTTCTTATTCTCGCATTCTCACTGCTAAACCTGTGGCATCTGGTTTGTCAGTTGTCATGCTCTCCTGTCATCAATATTTCATCATCAATATTTAACATACTGTTTAAGTCCCGTGAATATCCGATTGAGGAAGAATATGATTTAGTTAAAAAAAAGATTATCTATTTATATCTTTAGTTTTGTTAACTTTTTCTTTAGAGATCTTTTCGAAAATAACTTTCGATGTTTGTTGTAATCACGTAAAACTCTTCTAATATTAGAGTATAAATATAAATCTACTAAAAGTTTATAATTTATCTCTTAAATCAATATATCTTTGGCATATCGTCATCTTGTTTTTATCGGCGTTCTCTAGCTCTTGACGTGATGCTATATCGGTTAAGTTCTATCTCCGACGAAGAGATAAGTCTCGCTATTATCCTACTATATTTATTTTGTCTAAGGCTACATCGATTAGATTTAACCTTTTAATTCGATCAGATATATCATATTACGTTCGCATAAAATTTATCAGCTTATCAAACTTCTTTTATCGTCATCAGTCTCATGTTACATCAGGTTAGGTCTGACCTACTAGACTATTGATAGTAGATTGAGCTATAAGCGTCTTTACTCGATGTTTTATCAGAATAGCTAACTGATAAATTATCCATACACAGTCTCATGCCTAATGTATTGGTTTTTTAGCTGATATATATATATTCAGAGAATTTTTCTTATTGACTCAGCTAGTCGATGGGTTTGTCCATTTCTTTTGTCTATACTAGTCTTCGTCGTCTTTGTGCCGTTAGTCTTAGTATCATATTGTTTCGGTTTAGTCCGAACTATCGAAGCTAGTTTTAATGGTATCGTTACTATAGTCACTAGGTCTTGTACTTTCAAGAGATCGAATATCACTCCTTACTACTTATTACACATTCTATTCGAAGTACTATTGGTTTTGTAGCCAATAGATCTTTTATCTTATCTAAAGCACCATCACATATTCTATTTATAACGTCATCGGCTTTACAACCGATATGTACTTTATCTTATTTAGAACGTCACTCTATTCAAAAACTTCATCGGCTCTATAATCGATGCATCTTTTATTTTCTTTATTGTCATCTACCTACGTCTTTATCAGCTTTTTAAGTTGATGGATAAGTACTTCAACCTCTATCGGCAAACAATTGATAGCAAATATTCGGATCGATCTATTAATCGATTAACTCATCTGTTTATCTACTTATCAATTATATAATCAAATTGATTGACACGTCCACATCTCCATCGTCCTGACAGAGAAACAACAAATCCAAAAGATCTTAACGTGCTCACGAACAAATCAATAAAACTAAAGGGCAATCGAGAGCGCACACCATCAACAAAATCGAAAGATCTGTACTATAACGAAGCAGATCATCTAGACCTCAGATGAACACACACAAAATAAGATTTGATCAAAATTTAAAAAATACCATGAAGTACTATTATAATATTATAAATTTATCAGATAGTCTTATAAATTTATTCTAATATATAATTGATAGTTTCAAAAGCTTAATGGAATCTTATTCTAAATTGTAGGTATTTATAAAAGGGAGGAGTACTGTCATGCATTGAAGTAAGAAAGTAACAAAAGATAAGTTGAACAAACAATTTACAGACACAAACGACCACCGCTATCTTTTATTCGAGTTGTATAGTTAAATACAATGAACATACAACCAGGCACCGGTGCAAACTCCAGCCACATCAATTCTCGAAAGGATTCAAATCCCTGTCAGTTTTCCTCAATAATCACAACAACCCCTGAAAGTATATGGCAAGCAGAAGAACTTCAGGCCCTCAAGGGTGTGTTGCACCCCCCTGGTTATGATCACTCACTGGTGGGGGGTTGACCACAGGAATATCCAAGCTGCCGCCTTCTGATTCTGGGGAGACCTCCCGCACATCAGCGATCAATGCTTCCGACTGCTGGAAGCTACCCCATTCCGCATCACCGATAGGACGTATGTCCACCCCATCCACGGCCAGTTGGACTACAATGTTGTCATTGGAGACCAGGACAGATCTTGAGTCACTCACACAAGCTTTGTCAACATCGTCATCTGATGCATCTACGTGCTTTGTCAAGGGAGGGGAGTTGTCCACACCGGAGCATGATTCAGATCTCTCTTCGCATACTTGCTTCGTGCTGCTTTGCTCTCTGCATCAGTAAGTTTGTGTTTTAGGCCAATGACAATGTCATAATGCAGAGCTCATGACAAACAAATGCATCCATACTCTTATACAGATTTCTCTTTTAACTCAGGTTATGTAAAAGAAAATAAACAAGACAAACCTATGAACTTGTGATTGAAGAATGCTGACAAGGGACAGCAGCTCCTCCTTTTCTTTCTCAACAGCATGTAACTTTTCAGCAGCTTCCTTTATCCGAGCTGCAGCAAATGCTTCAGATGCCCTTACCTTATCATCTGCTCTGGCAATAGTTGCTTCTTGTATCACTGCTTGCTCTCTAGCTTTCCCTAGCTCAGTGCGCCACATATGAGCCTCCTGAAGTACAGCATCCCTTTCCTTCAGCAATCGATCCTTCTCTTTACTCAAGCTAATAACCTTTTCTTCAGATTGTCTTAGCTGTAATATCCATAGACCATTCGGAGTATCAGAATTCAGAGCACTCAAAATTCAGATATAAAACATAAGTATCTACCTTGTGCATGGATTGTTCCATTTGTCTTTCCATTGCTTGTCTTAGGCGTTCAATCTCTGAACATAGAACTCTTCTCTGTTCATCCATCGTATGAGCTGCAGAAGCAGCAGCTTCTGCAGCCTCTGCAGTTTCTGTTAATTTATCTGCTATTTCCTTAATTGTAGCATCCCGAGCACGAATATCCTTGGCCAAATTCTGCAACTCCTCATCTTTCACCCTAAGAGTCTCCTGAGGAATATAATAGTTAGAAAATTGATAAAAAAATGCTCACAAATAAAATCAAGGATACCCAACCATGCACCTAGCAGCACATGCATGAAAAAATTGAAACCTAATGCGCAAAGATGTAACCATCTAAAAGTTCAGTAATGGAAATCAATATTGAAAAACCATACAAATCAGTGTATATTAAAACAATTTTCAGACCCACTAGAAAAGCCAAATCTCAGCTACATATTACGCCAGGTGTGTTAGTTTGCTCTAAGTTTATTGAGAATATATGGATCTAGCACTCTCGCCTGAGCCAGCCAATCTAATATTGCATCACTAGTTCAGATTGAGAGAAACGATGTAAAGCATGTTGTAAGATGGCAGTTCATAATGCCATGTATGAAATCAGCACATGTGTGGATACTAGAGTGCAGTTTGCTTCATAGGTAGAGACAGGATATCATGCAATTTAAAACTAATAAAATACAAATCTTGTTACAGCAAATATTCAAAAGCAGCAAAGTAGTGATTTGCTAGAACTCAAGACAGCTCAATAATGAGTAATGCTGGAAACTTTGCTTATGGATAGAGAACCATCACTTACAATATGAAGCAAGAACCTAGATGAGAGAATCCATCTTCACTGAGAAATGAATACATACCTTCATGATGGTTAGATCATCAAGTTGGCCCTCCTTTGAATCGTTTGTACCCAACCCAAGAGCTGTCCTCATTGAAACTTTCATTGCTGCTTCTATCTCCTTAGTGGCCTCCAAAGCAGTAGCGTTGGCATTAGCAACTGCTGTAGCAACCGTGCCTAATGTAGCAGGAGAGCCATTCCCAGCCAAAGAATTCACTGCTTCTTTATGCGCTCGTAATACTAATTGTGTTGCACTGTTTAAAATAGACAACATCAGCCTAAGAGTGGTAGCAATTCTTCTGCTTCCATCTTTTCCAGAGAAAAAATATACATCGCATTGATGGGCAGCTCATATTGGAGCATGTGTGTTTGCAGTAATGTTTAGGGTTTGCATTACATCCTCCTAATTATATAGAACAAATACAGAAACATAAAAAATATATTTTTAAATGACTGACAGTGGGCAGTAATCTAACTCCACATTATACCCCTCAACTATCAAAACTGATCAAAATACCCTGCTAAGGGAAATAACACGGTTTTAATAGTGGTTTTCATGGTTTGGCATCCAAATACATGTTTTTTAACTTACATTTAACTACTTTGTACATCTCTTGCTAACTAGGTGCCATACAAATAAAAAAAATGAACAATTTATATATCAAAATCATGAAAACCACCATCAAAACAAGGTTGTATTGCCCTTAGGGAAGTATTTTAGCCGGTTTTGACAGTTGAGGATGTAAAATGTTCAGTTTCATCGTTGCAGGGTGTACTTTATAAATACCCGACAGCTGAGGGGTGTAATATGGACTTATCCCTAATCTGGAAGTATAATGACAATTGACAAGTCATGGACCAGAAAGCTTACTGCAGTGTAGATACCCAAGCCTTTGCAGCACCAGGAGTTTCAGCACAAAGAAAGTAATCCTTTTTCTGAGGAGTTCCAATGTCTATCTGAAGTAAAGGAACACTAAAAACTAAAAGAATATACACTTCTTAAAAAAAATGAACAAGTTTATAGGATACAGAAACAGCAGCCTTCATACTTTGGCATCCCTCTGCAAGAATTTGAGCAGTTGTAAATTAGCCTTCAAATTTTGAAAGACCATACCAAGAAAAATATATATACAGTGAATAATCTTACTGGAAATTTAAAGGAGACAAAGTAATGGTGCTTGAAGCATCAAATAGAATGGTTCCCTTAATTGCAGTTTCATTTCTCCGAATTCTGCAAGGAGGAAAAAAATGAATACCAAGATAATAGCAGAATTGCAGGAATCTAACCGGTATTCTCAGTCACAAAACTTTCAAAACTCTCCATACTTGTATTCCATCTTCCCTGAAGTCGGGTCTAAAATTACCCATCTCGCATTCCATTTCCTCAACTGTATGGCAAAAAAAGGGTTAAATTGCTAGCATGATTTTCCGATGTCAACAAAAACTATGTTTGCTAGTTTCCATTGATTGCATTTATTTGAACAGACTTGGTCCTGATCGAATCACCAAATTGTATTTTCTTGGTCAGTAGCAAGTACATGCACACAGCACTCCAATGAATCGATGGCAGGCACCACATGACTTATATTTAAGTAAAAAAAAAAGTTCCCTGTAACCTTGGAATAAGATTCACCTGGTTTCCCCATTCTCTCTCTACTCTCCCTTAGAATCGAATAACAGAATACAGTTACTTGAGCAACGCCACCGACAAAAGTCAATGCGATACTCCTAGCTGTTACTCACCAAATCTCATATGCTCCCTATTATTCCAACAAAAACATACCAAGAAATCGACTAGAAAGACCAGCAATATACTCAAAACCATAATTTTCTACTTCCAAGTTCCAACCATACATCAAAATGCTAATACTAAGACCAAATTCAGAATCAAAATTGCACCTTTCAACACCAAAACCTCATACACCAAACGGTACTAACAAACCCCCATAGAATTCATCATCCCCCAATACGACCGGCGCGCGAGAGGGAGCAAGATGCAGCACCTTACCGTCTCAGATCGCTTCAGCAAGGGCCCCTGCAGCAGGTACCTCCCGGACCCCGAAGAGAGCTGCCGCTTCACCTTCTCCAGGCTGCTCTCAGTGTCCCTCGCCCGCTGCAAACAAAAATCCCCCAAAAATTCTCATAAGAATCACCGGGAAATAGGGAAAAAAAAGTCCCAGAAACGTCCGGGGAAGGTCGTACCGGGGAGCTGCCGTTGGTGGCCATGGCGAGAGGCGGGCTGCGGAGGCTGCAGGGATAGGGTTTTGGGGGGGAAGGGTGCGGAGACCGGAGACGGCGACGGCGAGGAGACGGGTAGGTGGAGGAGGGCGGCGCGCGACGGGACGGCCGGTGGCGGTGGGGGTGGTGTCCAGATCGGTGGAAAATTTTCGGTGCCGGAAATGCTTCCGCTACGATGCCCGAGGCTTACCCGCGATCTGTTGGTCATGTAGCGTGGGCCCGACTCTGCTGCCACGGCTGTCAGTGACTGGTGGCTGCTTGGTTTGTGGGGGCACGGTTGGATACTCAGGATTATTGTCTTGTGTGGTTTTCCCTTTTAATAAGTTTATTTAGTAAGGAATAAATGGTTGTGGAACATTAATTTTTTTTCAAGAATGTGAAATATGACGTTTTATTTATAGGCTAGAATTTTGACATAAACATCAAGGCGTACGGTGTATTCTATCTACTATATATTTTTATTGCCAATTGAATTATTATGTTAGTTTTATAATATTTGTTGTCAAGGTTGACGGATTATACTGCAGCATATTTAGAAAATAAAGAATCTGAGCCTACTTTATGCACATATTGTGTGGCTTCTGCATAACAGTTCATACGGGGTTTTATTAGGAGTTAATTGAGTATCCGTGCTAAACAAATGTCTCTCATAACCACCCGATAGTTTCTTAATATACTATTATTTCCCTTCCTTTATTACTCTCTCCTTTCCCGTTTATTTGACACCCATGGACTAGGCACAGATGTGAACGAAACAAATGCTTCCTCCTAAGTATTCCTATTCTGTCTTATTAGCAAAAGTAATCGTACTTAGTACAACAACCGTAGCTTGTTCAGATTAAAAAAATCAGTGGACTAGATAGAACTGTAGAAGTTTCTCTGGTCCTGCCCTTCTACTTTCTTCTAGATTGTTCTGTGTATATGCCTATAGGAGGAGGCAAGAGATTTGTACTGCTGTCCATGGACATAAATGGAAAGAAATACCTTAAAAACTGTGTGATGTCACGTAGAAACCAGAAAAGCGACCGTGCCAGATAAATGGGAACGGAGGGAGTACCACTTCATAGCCAATTATCGTTGTTTCCTCACTATTATCAAGGTGATCACTGGCATTGGAAAAAACATGTTGAAGAAGGCGGGAAGAGAAATTTCACCAGAGAAATTGTGGTCGATGGTTGAGGTAGATCACTTTGTATGCAAGCAAGAAATGATAAGAATCAGCTGGTTTTAGCACAGAGAAATTAAGAGTGGTGAAGGAGGGTAATAGTGAGGCTATGGATTAGTTCGCAATGGATTGATATCCTAGGCTGCATATGGGGATAGAATATATTGGATCGTTTTAGGTTCAAATGGACTATTTAAAAACTTTTGAATTGAATCATGTTCATAAATATTACTCTCTTTTTTATGTTATAAGAAAAGCACCACTAATTCCTAATAATTAATTATGTATGCTCATGGCTTATCTCTTTCAAAAGAGAGGGATAAGGTAACATCTTTCACACCTTTTGCTTGACCTCATTTCTTGTAGACAGTTAAGGCCCTAAACTTGCTGCTAGCAAACCGAACGAATATGCTAATACAAGACATCAACAAATAGGTTATGTATATATAGTTGCTTATTAAGCTGACCAAGCTTTGCAATATAATTACAATAAGCTTTACAATATAATTACAATACTAACTTAAGGAGCATCTGTAATAATATTGTTAACTTTTGTGATGGCCAATCAATCTTTTCACCAAATACATGCACATATCTTTCGATAACTTCACAATTTGATTGTTCTATAAAATTATTTTACAAAACAATCCCTCCAAACTAGAAATAGACCAAAAGGTCGGCACCAGTGCACCATGTATAATGCGCCACCCCTGGCATCGTGGCAACTGACATGTCTGGAGGTTGGTGCTAAGGTTATTAACACAACAAACTCGATGACAATGACCCTAACATTGATATCACGCACCTTCAAATTATCCTGACATTGACCTTTGGACATGCTAATAGCCACAGGTGCTAGGTGCCGATGCTAGGATAGTTGGTGCCAACACTTAGTGGTTAGCACCAATAACTTCCATTCATGAAATAAGTTTCACCAATAATCCACTTCTATAATTAAAAGGACCAAGATAAAAAAAAACATACAACATATCTTTCTACTTATCACTGCACCAAGGTCCTAAGTTGTGGTGGCTAGTTAGCTGCACAACTCTACACTACACCCAGTCCCTTCCTATGTGCAGCTTTTTTCTCTCTACCATCACCCGGCTTGTGATGTCTTGAGACAATTAAATACTAATTCGTACAGGTTAGTTATAAAAGTAATTTTTAGATTTGCTATGAAATATGTAATAGAATATGAGTGAGCAAAATAGAATTTGTACTTCCTATGAGATAGATATTTCTAGAATACTCGATATAATGGATTATGAAAGTGTATATTCATATCAAAATGATTGAGTAGTCAATTATAATTTTATAATCTATCGTAAGATCGAGAGAGTGATTGACTGTTAAGAGAATAATACAAGTTTTGCCTTTTAAGCTTTTGATATTGCAAGACAAATAGATTTCTACATGAAAACATTACAGATTTAATCGATATAATTTTTACGTATAATATGACTTACTATAGACCGCTATTAATAGAGTGACTGGAAATGCATTTTTATCACGACTAAATATACGTGAAACTATATGGTCGCACGTTTAACGGGTTAGAATACTTATTCAAATGTGATTCGGATAAAGACTTATTTCAGATAGAGATCCGAGTAGACTCATATTGGACCACGATTCTTTGTGCCCAAACGAGAAAAACTATATATAGGAAGATAAGAAGGTCGAGAAAAGATATATCTATTTACTTTGAGTAAAACCCTAGTGTTAATACACCCATAATCGACGTTTTAGCCTTGGATATGTGGATACTAATGAAGGCACTGCTCGTTACGATATCGATTGACATTAAGATTGTGACAATCGACTACTCCATCTACTATCTCGACGTGTACGTGATTGGATCTATTTCTCTAACCCTATTTTCACACGCGTCTTGTGATAATAATTCAAGATAACTACTTCATATGATATTCTAATATGCGTTTAAGAAAATTTTATTTTATATTATCGCCTAAGCTTCTCCTTCAAAAGCCAGCTGCACAACCGGACAATGCACTGCCACCTATTGATGTCACAACCACAGCACAACATACTACACTCTTTAGAGAGAGAGATGGTGATGGCGGCCATGGCTGGGGGTATGCTGGTGATCGAGAGGTTGATGATGATGACGCAAGAGGACAGAGGAGTACGTAGTTGAGGGGGCCAGGGCAGGGGAGGGGAGCGGTCAAAGGAATCTCTTTGCTAGGCACTGCAACTGCATTTGTAGCTGCAGCTGCCTCTCTGCTATGCTATGCTAGCCCTTCTGCTGCGGCTGCCTCTGCCTCTCTTGCTCTCTGCACGCAATGCCAAATGGTGTGTCCATCGACTGCCTCCCACGTCGGTTGCTGGCATGAGCAGCCTGGCCCAGTCAGCGGCGGCGGCGAGAACTCGACTCGAGACGGCCGGCCGGCGTCTGCCGTGTGAGTACAAGGGAGGGTACGCAGACAGTAGAGCCGTGACAGCAGCGGCGGATGTATTCTAGTTTTTTTTTTTTTTTGCCCTTTGGTTGCTCCGTGGCGTTTCAGTTAAAGACAGGCAAATAGTACTTCTACATCGGAGTAGTTAAGTATAGCAAACTGCACATCTAGGGCACATTTTGGTGCCCAGGGTGAAACTTAAAATGCTTCATGCAACATCCAAATTATATATATATATATACTCGGCTTTGTTATTAAAATTATCCTAATTTGTTGTATCATAAATATCCATAGTAAAAACTGTTTCTTTAACACTAATAGATTTTGTAGCAGATGAAGTAAACATGTTATCATAACCAATTACATTGGTACCATTCCCATTAATGTCAATATTGTCTTCTGTAAGGGTAGGTCACTTATATTCAATGTTCACATTAGCTAGCAATTGAACAATTAGCATATTAGAAGTCAAACTCACATATTACAAGGCTATAAGAGTTCCAGATTAATTCAAACAAATCTTACCAATTGCAAATCGTTGGCCGGTCAACCAGTAGATAGCAGGACTAGTCTGCACTGCAACCCACAAGCCTTTCCTTGAGCCTTATTAGACTGTGCAAGATAATTCACTTTCCCACATCTGAATTAGTCCAGAAGCATTCACCTCACCTCACGTCCTCACCTGTAGACAGTGGACAGAGGGGGAGTAGGCGAGGGGCAGCAGAAGCAGAAGTGCACAACTGCATAAGCGCTAAAGCGGAGGTGCGGCCGCTGGCTGCGCGCCCCTCTGCCCCACCCCTCGGGCCGGGCCTGCTGGCGGCACATTTGCGTCAGTCTACACATTGAATCACCATTTGTAAGGTCATGATCAGTGCGAACATCAATCTACGCATTGAATCACTAGAAAGTTTTTTGAAATGGTGCTTTTACCTGCCATCGGTGCCAACTGGCAAGACCTAAAAACATTCTTGAGCCTAGAAAAAAAAACAATGCTTAAATGGCCACGGAAATGGTCAGACACTAGCAATAAGCAGTGATCCTCTGCTACTTCCGTCCAACAATATATCGAAAATTTTTAATTAAGAGTGAAAGAGTTATGATTAGATGAGATAAAGAAATATGTAAAAAAATTAAATAAAAGATGTTTGTGATGGGTTGAAATGTAGAGATAGGTGAATATATTCTTATATTGTTAAATAAAATTTTTACTTTAGTCTTATATTTCTCAACGAAGAGAGAGTAGAGTCTTACCGATGAGCCCAAGCTGGTTTATCAGGTCTTGGGTACACTCATGCCATTGCTTTTCTCAAATCCTACTCCAATTTCTATATAATTTTAAATATTAGAGTAATAATACCAAGCAGCATTCATCACTTGTGAAGTCTCATACATCATTGTCTCCTTTTTCCGCTATTATACATCAATTTTGTGTACCACAATAAATTATTGTGTATCTCATTATCGAACAACGACCTAACATTAAAAAAAAACTGAATAGCTAGCTACTCCATGTATCTTCGATTTAAGGATAATATAGTAACTTGAACGGTTGAACCAACAACCTCAATAACGGCACCCTTTGTTCAACCATAAGTACACAGTTGTTAATTATGTCATTGCCTTTTTACAAACCATCACATAATTTTGTTCTTGCTATTGTCTTAAAAACGTACAAATAAATAAATAGATGATCTGTAGCACTTTACTAATATTGAACAAAAAGCCATAAGACCATATATTGGATTTGGTCATCACTCTTTAGTAAGGCCAATACTTTGAGGGAATTTAGGCATATACACAAGGAATGAATTTAACATGTATTATCATAATGATCCTCCCACAGATGTTTGTGCATACAACAAACGCATTGGCAATACTTTTGTGGGTAAGTACCTCCTCTCTGTTAGCAACAAGGTGCAACACTTGCCTTGGGCACTTGACTCAGAGATGTTAATTAATGGTGGTGCCGTGGAATGTATCGCTGGCAACATATTTCTTAGGGCACTTTAAAAAAATCTAATACTACATTAGATACAATATAGTAATATAAATCTGAGCAAATATCTGTCTAGATTACTTCTATCTAGATTTATAGTATTAAGTTATGTCTAATTAATATTAGATTATGAATGTAGTTAGTCAGTGAATGTCTGGAATATTTTTTTTGGCAAATGAACAGCCGGCTATGGCACTTTTCTAGGGCAGCATTGTACTACTAGATATATACATACTAGGCCATGTTAGTAAATAGTGGTGAGAATATAACTGAACTATAAATCTTTGTGGTGACCATGTGATATTAAGAGGCACCAACACTGCTAAACAAGATGGATTGGTGATGGAGGAAGTGAACAAATCTATCTAGATCAACGCCCATACATTAGTAGTACCAAAGGACATGAAGGGACACCAACGACTACAAATAAAAACAAGTGTCATGTCAAGAAGAATATATAAGGCTTGACACATTAGTAAGGATCAGACTAGAAATTTATCAAGATAGAGGTTGGGATAGATTGTATTAGGTTAAGCTATCCCTTTGCATGGACAGAGGCAACCAAAGATGCTAGCTTTCGTAAGGGCCACTATAGTTTCTCCAAAGAGGAGATAAATGTGCTAATTGGAGCTAGTCGTGGCCTCACAAGATATATTTCCATTAAGAAATAGAGTGATAAGAGAAATATATACCATGCATTTGACTTAACTGGGTAGATCTTGATCACTTCTAGGGCTTGTTTGGCTAGATTACAAGAGAGGGGACTGGGAAATGAAACTGAGTGAATGGTTGGGATGCAATGTTGGGTGGGATATAATTCCCCTATATAATATGTCAAATATTCCCGTAGTAATTTAATATTTCAAGATAAATTTGCAAACATTGACAAAAGCTAGCTCAACTCTAGCTCAATTTCTCTGATTTTAAATATACATCAAGCATTAATAAACTCTAATCCAACATAAGATTAGGTATTTACTCTGTCTTTGAAAATACGTTTTTTTAAAAAAATGTTTATTCTATTATATTATTTGGACACTTGTTTTAGTTAGCTGTTAAATTTATTTTTAGAATATTTAATTTAATTCTATAATTAAGTGGATTCTGTTTCAACAGGGTAGGAGGCAAATCGGAGATTATATTAAGTATACATGTAGGTCCTACTTGTGTTAAGCCCCATGGTACTTCGATTCTCTGATTCAAATACGTCTGCAATCCGCGTGGAAAACGTGAGCGTAAGTGGCGCAACAGTAACATTTGTGCAATTATGTATAACCCCAAGAGTTAGAATGAAAAAGGTTTTCTGAAACCAAAAGGAACCCAAAAAAAAAAAGATAGAGTGCGGAGAGAGTCAGAGAGGGGCGTGTAGCACACGTGGAGGAGGCTAGCGATAAAAATTTCCCCAATTCGCTTCTTTTCGGGCGATTTGATCTCGACCAAGGCTTCCGCGGGCAGCAAGTTCTCCCGATCCGCGGGCGTCGAATCCTATGGCGGCCAACGCCGGCAACAAGATCCGCAACGCCAAACTGGTGAGAATTTTCCAATCTCCTGTGTTCAATTTCAGTTCTCGATTTCGCCGCGGATCGTATCGCGTTGGCTGGATCTTATCGCGAATTCCTCTCTCTGTTTTCCTTCTTTTGTAATCGCGAGGGATTGTTTCCGATCGTATATCAAGTTTTCCTCCTCAGGATGGTTGAACAGATTATGACGAGACGAATATATGTCGTCCCTGCTATTATGTTGATAGTAATAGCATTACATATTTATTGATTAACTTATCCATTAAATATTTCTACGAAGCTGGCTAAAGTCTTATTAGATTCTTTGTTAGCATAGAGACACGGTACTTCTGTTCTGAGGTGATCAAACATGTTTTTAGATGATGTTCCTATGTTCATACCAAGTGATGTTTATCCAGCATGAGACGGTGATTTAGAGCTCATTTCTGTGTTCATGTTTAAATCCCATTTCTTAGACAATTTGGTTTTGAGCACAAATTTATGTTGCGGGGAGTTTGAAATTCAGTCTGAGCATATAAATATTGTATTGATAGAATCTTGTGGGTTATGCAATGCTGACTTTTCCAGTGTGCTTGGACTCATAGGTTCTTCTTGGAGATGTGGGTGCTGGAAAATCTAGCTTGGTGCTTCGTTTTGTGAAAGGACAGTTTGTTGAATTTCAGGTAGTCTCTTCATATGTTTGTCTTGTTGAGGTTGCAGATCAAGAGGATTTTTCGTTCTCCAAATGATGAATGTATTGGTCTGTAGGAATCGACAATTGGAGCAGCATTTTTCTCACAGACCTTAGCAGTTAATGATGGGACCGTGAAGTTTGAAATCTGGGATACAGCTGGGCAGGAGAGGTATCACAGCTTGGCTCCCATGTACTATAGGGGTGCGGCTGCTGCCATTGTTGTCTATGACATTACGAATCCGGTTAGTACAATGCAACTGGTTTCCTTTTGCAAACCATAGTTTTTCATAATAATATCATTCCATTTTCCCCAAGTTCATGATTTACTTGGCCACTGTTTTGATTAATGATAACTAATTTATGATGACAATAACTCCCTATAGTGGTGCGTTACTGATACGAGCATGGATAACAGCATAAATGCAGTTAAAAAAAAGATGATTGTTATGTCCATAGTATTTTCACAGAATTGCAGCCAGCAAAACTTGATGTTGAGAATACGACAAAATACAGCTTAGAATTCATGGTGTATGTGGTACCAATGGTAGATCTAAGTGGCATGCTGCAATGATCTATACTTCTATGTGTGTAGATAGTTTCTGTAGTTAAAGCTTGACACAGTAATGCTTATGATGTTCCTCTGAATGGTTTTGCACTAACTGGATACATGTCTGACTATGTGTGAGCTCCTTTGTAGCATGAGATGCATATTGATGTCTCTTATTTTGCAATCATATTCTAAAGCACACACTCATCCATGTTAGGTTGAATGGGTCTAATCAGAAGCAGTATAGCATTCTAACTTAGTGCAACTACTCTGGCTGTTTTATTTCTTGCATAGAGGGAAGTGCCAGTTCAGATATTTTAACATGACTGTTTCTACTTTTAGGCCTCTTTCACGCGTGCAAAGAAATGGGTTCAAGAACTTCAAGCTCAAGGTAGTTTGCTGTGCTATATGAGAACATGGCATTTCTGTTTGAGACCTTCTTATGTTCCTTTAAAATTATGGACCTAGTATTTAGAAATAAGAATCTTATTAACCTTCTGCAGCTTATCAGCTCCTTGAACAGTTAGTTTGTAAGAAATCCATAACATGACAGCCCTGAGTTTCTGCATGTGATTATGGCATTATTGAGCACCTTATTTTATCACCTACATATACTTTTTCCACAAATGGTTATTGAGTTAATTAGTGCCTTATACAGTTTTCCTTATATGCTATCTTTGATTTCATACTTCTGCATGGTTACTAAATAGTAAAAAAGAATCAGTTCTTTTCTTATTGTTCTATTGCTTGCAAATTTGTATTGATTACGTACATGAACTCCCCTGAGCAATTTCACATTTTTACTTTTGGATTTGGTTAATGGCATTGTCAATAATCAACAAAATCATGCCATGCAATGATTATCTAGCTTGTCAAAATAATTGAGTTGTCCTTTGATAAAGGTAACTCAAGTACAGTGGTGGCTCTTGCTGGCAACAAGGCCGATTTGCTAGAGACAAGGCAGGTGCAAATAGAGGTATATTTCCCTTTCTTTATCCCTCCCTCTAGTTTTACTCCCTCCGTCTTAAAATATAAGGCAGTTGACAATGTCCAGATTCGCAGTATTTGATTGTGTCTAATCCAATACTAGGTTCTTATATTTTATGACGGGGAGAGTATATGTGAAATAAGTATCACTATGTTATCTATTCACTATCATATACTCTGTCCAAATTCGTGGTACTAGATTGTGTCTAATCTAGTACTAGGTTATTATATTTTAGAACAAAGAAAGTATATGTGAAATAAGTATCACTATGTTATCTATTCACTATCCTATGTTGCCAAGGTGAAACTATCTGTCACAATGTATTGGCAAGTTTCTTGCTGTTTCTACAAAAAAAAATGCAGCATCATGACTGTTTCTTTTTTTTATGACAGTTGACTGTAGCTACAAACAAAATCAATTTGGGAGTGAGATGAATGCACCTTGCATAGTGTTCATCTATTTACTTAGTTCTGCAATGAACCTTAAAAAATAATGAGCAACATACTCTTACATCCTTTTATGATATATCCTTGCTTTTGTTTGTTTTAATTGAAAAACATATTATTAGTAAAAGATTGTGTATTACAAGACTATGGTTCATGGTCAATGTTGCAATACGTATTTCATACAGCCAGTCTTGTTAATCTTGTGGGCGAGGTAGTCACTAGTGCATTTACTATCAGCATGCTTGTGCTGTGTTTTTTTGGTAGCTCATGCCCATGGCAGGGAGTAGGAAATTGGGGCATGAGAATGACACTGCTTTATGCTGCATATAGCATCTTGTTTGCTTGCTATCGTGTTCTATTTTATGTCTTACATTTCCTTTTTCTGCAGGAAGCAAAGACATATGCACAAGAGAATGGGCTTTTCTTCATGGAAACATCTGCAAAAACTGCAATCAATGTGAATGACATATTTTATGAAATTGGTGAGTTCACTTGTATACATTTAGTTGGGTGGATGCTCTGTTCAACGAATCTGTGAAGTTTTTATTGCTAGATCTCCAAGCTGTTACATAATCAACCTTTATTGATCTGCAATCACCCTTGCTAACATTTAATGTTTCTTGTTGTTTGCACTGAAGCTATGATAGTACACACAAAATTGGCATTTATTCTGCATTCCCATTGCAGCGAAAAGATTGCTTCAAGGACAGCCGGCTCAGAACCCACAGGCCGGGATGGTTCTCTCCCAGAGACCAAATGAGAGACTGGTCAGCTCATCGTCATGCTGCTCTTGAAGCATAGTTCCGACATCATATTGTCATTATTAAATCTAGGAGAGAAAAATTTCAACATATATCCCAGAAGTTCTTGTGTGACCACCTTCATGGCTATATACTCCAGCCTTCGCCCTTCTTTCTTTTCATTCTTGCGTCTATCATGTAAATGCCAAAGCTCAGACTTGAAATTGGTACCGAAATGTTGATCATGCATTTGTGTTCTATTATTGTTATTGCACCTTGTTGAGCTTTCAGATTCCCGTGAATTGTGTGACCGATGGTCACTGGAGTAATGAGCTATACCTGGCGTGCAGTGTCCTGAGATTGGTAACCTTGGTTGCTGTTGCCTCAGTTATTTATACTCGGCTGCTGCGTTGCTCCAGTGCAGCACCAAGGAAATTTTGGTTCCTTTCAAAAGTAAATAATTAATTGCAAAAGTTTGTTGCAATTCATTTTCATAGGATGGATCTTTTGACAAATTCAAACATCAGCAGCAAGATATGCTACCCATTTTACATGTCTTGACCCCAAAGGAGTTAAGAGAGAACAGGTAAAGCGTACGTGATATCCATCCAAGGGTAGGAACATTCAAGATAGTCAAAAGGTCACAAACATTATAGCATTGGAGGTTGTACTGTTGGACAATTGATCCACATAATTTTTCATCAGATATACACACGGTGCAGGAGCGGAGAAACAGCTTGCTGGAAATTCAATACGTGCCAAACAGGCTGAGAAATTCCAGCTTTGCTGAAAATAGGCAATTTCGCCTAATCTACACTTGTTTGCTACCACTTTACATATTCACTTTACCTAGTTAACCTGGTATGTCCATAACTTCACACATCAAGATCATTCGGCGGATCGCTGGAATACCAACTCTGGTTGATAGTTCCAGGATCTGCATTGCCTGATTGACCATGACCACTTCCCCGATGTTTTCCTCACACCTTTCAGAATCTTCATAACCCACATTGTGTTCATCGCAAAGAGCACTGATGGCACGGCAAATGTCAAGTAGTACCAAAAAGCATGCATTTGCATTACCTGTATTGTAGTCAATAAGAATATTCGAATAGTAATAATGTGTCAGATGGCATACAGATGACATGCAGTCGTGTACTTATAAATACAATGAAATAGAATAAAATGCATCTGCAATGGATTTGTTAGTACCTGACTGTAGTGCAAATAGATGTGATAAAATACGTACATGAACAAAAGTATCCTTGCAACCTGATTCAAGAAGCAAACATTTAGTAAGATCAAGAGCCAGAAGCATGACATCAAGGAATACAAATTGTCCCACAACTAAATAGCTTAGTCGGGTACATAAGGGAAGCATTCTCCACTATGGCAGCCAACTTGGTAAGTTACATATCCAACACAATTTTATGGGGGCAATTATTCACAATCACAAACTTACGAATGTAGCGCATTCTCTTTTTCTTATTTGTTCTACAGATAATGATTCTTTTATTATGGATCCTCACTGAAGATTATCCTTGAAACTTCACATTTTACATTTCTACAGAACAAAGCACACATCATAGAAGGCTGCTTCTTAATTCAATACAACATGTAAGAAATTTCACTCACCAGCCATCCAACAAACATAAGAATACCATTAATCAAGTAAGCACTTAAACTTTTTCAGCCCAGCTGTGTCAAGAAACCTTAAAATAAATACAAACAACAGAATGTTATAACCAAATAACTGAAAGTGAAATAAAATCAAATAAGAAATGAAACATTTTACCATCTCAAGTTAATTTCAGGGGTGGTTGTTTCAGAAATAAGAACCATGTATGTGTAGAACTGACCCTCCCCTGACAAGATTGTGTAAGCTACTGCAATTCGAGAAAAGAGTATGATGGAGGACCTGCAATGCAAGATAACATACAAGCATAAGATATTGCAAACCAGTTACTATTTACCTGCTTAACATGCTGCCAAAATTTTGGCATGAGCTTTCAAACAAAACTATATTTAACTAAACCTAACTCATTAGCAATTTCCTTAGTTTAAAGCAGTATGTACACAAATGCTGAACACATACATATTCCATTCCGCCAAGGGAAGGATAAAACCAGAAGATCATTGCAAGGTCAGCAATGAAGTAGCCCACAGAAACCTGTCAGCATACAGCAATGACAGAAATATGTCAACTGAACAATTTAATATAAGTTCAGCAAAAAAAAGGTTTTTTAAAAAGTCACTGTAGATAATGAATGTTATTCAGTACCCCTAATGCAAAAGTGGAGATGACCGAATTGCGGGATGTGATAGGCCCCTTAAGGCAATCAGAGAACAGATCTGTAGACATGACAAGATATAATGATATAGTTGTGATAAAGATCACGTGCTGAACATACCCCTGAAAAAGGTAATTTGTTGTTAGTATGAAAGTTATGAGACAAAAATATCAGGGCAGGAGCACTATATGTACTAGCTCTAATAAGGCTGACCTGTTGTTCCATTCAACACGCTGTCTTTGTCAATGAAGAATTTCCCTTGAAGTAAAATGAGCTCAATAGCTATGTGAGATCATATGCCTACAGGGAACATGCCATTGTCAAATTAGAAACGTGTTGTTGGGTAATTAAAAGCTGGTAAGCAATTGAAACAAGTCCAAAAATGATAAGGTCAGTTTGCCAGCAATAATATGACATATTATTTCTCATTCAAAAGTTCCTTCAGAAGATTGCTTTGTCATTGATGAAAGATGGCAAAAATCTAGTTAGCGGTTGTTAGTTGTATGTCATAACTCAAATACCAGATACCATTTTTGTCTTGTTTTACATTCTTCAGTTAGAACACGCTCATTCAACTTAAATGGAAGCAGTATAATGGATCAATGCTACTAAGCAGAAAATATGCCAAGCATGCTAAATCTTGCACAGAACAATGCCTATGAGCACCGAGGTGTACGGAACCACTGGATCAGCCAGCAAGTAGTCCCTCATCAACTCCTCAGCTTGGTACTTGTAGCCCGTCATCGCCATCCTCCCAGACTAAACGTGCCCCCCTGCATCACAAGGTTGAGATGAAACCACCCACATTTGAAACAGACTGGAAAGATCAATCATTTGGCGCCTCAAAACATCTACAGAAATCAGGGGCACACCTAACATTGGGGTATGGGGTTCATCCGAACCCTAAACTTTTTCGGAACAAAACTGCTATTACTACAGCAGCACGCATCAAAGAAACCCCCCCCCCCCCCCAAAAAAAAAAAGAAAGAAAAGAAACCAACCCCAAGTCCGGATGGATCACCAATCTGCAATTCACATCACGCCCTCTGGAGGAGGAGGTGGGATAACAGAGAAGAACTACTACCTTCGATTCGATCCGCACCGAGATGGAGGTCGGCCGCGTCGGTCGTCCCCTCCAAACCTGCTCGCCGGCCCTTGCGCGCGAGGAGACACAGCGGAGGAGAAGGGGGGCTTAGCTACACGCGTGGAGGAGTGGGGGAGGCGGGGAGAGGGAGTGGGAGAAGGCTCAGCTTCAGCTCCATTCCTCCGGTGATGTTGCTTGCTTTTCCTTTTGGCTGCAGTGAGGAGCAGGAGGAAGGCAAGGCTAAAGGTGGAAGAGAAAGAGATGGCCTTTTTTTTTGGGTAGTTGCTACTCTACATCATTTGCAACAACCATTTTAATTAGACAAAAATTAGTCCTAATTGTTAACTAAGTGACTAATAAATGATTTATTAATTATAATGTATTAATTAATTGATTGATTGATTAATTACTTGTAGTGTTGCTGAGGCCTTGAGGGTGCTAAACAGCCTAGACTGATATGCTAATCATTGTATCTGGGCAAAAACCGGCAAAGCAAAGAAGTGTCATTAAAAAAATTAGCAGCATATTCTGGGATAGGTATAAAATAAGCTGAATTTGTTAAGCAGCTAAGCATGCACGTTAACCGTTAGTGCTTTCAACTCTCGTTTACACAATTGAGCTATTGTGGTTTTGATGGCTCCATGTTCAATAAAGAATCCAACAAAATTGGGGTTTGGTGAGAACTGAGAACCTTAACGTTAGCCAATGACAGCAATTTCAGAAAAATGTCAATTATTTTATTACGTTTATTTATATAATTACATCTAAAGAAATTAAAGTCGTATACTATGTCTAACATAGAGATACAGAATTTATGGCTTAACATAATACAATACCCACCTATTAATATTTATTGCTTTCTACCGCATGGTGTGAGATTTTATCATCAAGTGACAAATTATGAATTTCATAATGCTAACTTTTGCAGCAGCGAACGACAGCATGAGCTCATGAAATTTCGAGAGTAACAGCCTAGCACACTAGGACCATTTTTTTCGCAGAAGGATAGTGAGCCCCTTGTTTTCTTTCATTTTTTTCATTTTCTCTAGACCGCTTAACTTGTACGGTTTTTCCACATCTCATAATATAAGGTCAACCATGGGTCTTTTGGCTTTTAGAGAAAAATAGTTTAGCTTATTTGTTCCAAGTAATAATCACTAACTGTAATCGCTCCATAAACATATATAAACAATATTGCAAGGCAATAATAAAAACATATCTAAACATAATACATAATCACGGCAAGGATAAGATGTTAGAAAGCATTTCGCTCTCCTTGAAAAAAATCAAAATAGAGCCAAGCAACCTAGCCAGTGGCCTTGTCTACACCCTCTGACGTGAAGTTGTGAAACCCCTAATTCCAGAACACGAAAATTAGTTAGCTCCTTTTGCTAGCCACATCCACCGGCCGGCTTCGATCCTCTTCCCCGTTTCTATCAGATCATACGCTTATTAGATCAGAGCAAAGCCTCCAGGCCGGTAGATCCGGATCAGATTAGCCGACCTGCAGGTTACGTGGACTCGACGGGAAGCCCAGCCACTCGTGCGATCGATCGAAGCTGGCTGCTTTGCTTTCTCGTCGCGCTCGCACGGCCATAAATTCGTGGACCGATCGACCCAACACCGCCGGCCGGCCGCGACGTGGACAGGAATGCTCGCTTGCTGGCGCGCTGTCGGTGCCGGCGGAGGAGGAATGGAGATGTACCCAGCCAGCTTTCTCTTGCCCGGTATTTATTATGCTAGCTAGCATGTGCTGCTGCTCCTGCTGCTTTTTAATATATTCTCCTCCGTAGTTTTAATTTGTGTTTATATTGATGTCCTGTTAAGCTGTTACGTTTACACTACCACAGCTTCCTCACTAATCGTCATAAAATTATAAAATTATAGTGGGAGGATTTATTTATAAGGGCACACCACCTCTTATAGTTGCAGGTAGCGGCTTAAAGCAGTACGAGCCATCACTAATAGAAAAAAAAGAAAAAAAATACATTAACACAATATAGCCGTCGATAATCATTGTTGCTGTTGGTATGGGAGTCCTATTCCCTAGCTCACCTGGCTGTTACATTTATCTTACCTAACTCTCTATTGCTATTGGAGGAGCCAAGGAGAAGTACAACCAACAGTGACATTAGAGAGAGAGCAGTGTAGATGAAAAGTGGTCAGATAGGATGTTGTTGAATCCACCAGCCCCCACTAGATCTAGCTAGCCTCCTTGGTCACTGTTGTCTTCTTCTACTTGGGCAAGGGAGGAGAGGGAGCAGCGGTGGTGAGTGATAACGAGATAGCACTGGTGTACGTCAAACACATTGACACGCTCAGCGCCATTGATGACTAGGACCACCTAGGCATGATGAAGTGGTTGCTCCGCCACATCCTACACAACAAGAGTGGCGGTAGCCTATGGGATCAGAAGACCACCATCATCTCGTCACGCTCACGCATCGCCACCATCGTGGTGCATGCACCCCGTCAACTCCACTAGAGAAAGAGATCTCTATAAGAAATAGGAGAAAGACCGTGGGGCACGATAGAGAAAGACTAAAGCATAGAAAGATTGTATTAACAGGTCCTAGAACCTATTAGCATCTATTTGTAACGGTTTCTAATGAGAAGAATAAGGTCATATTTATAATAGATCATAATAAGTAGCCGTTATAGATGACTAGCCAAACGTCTGTAACGACTTATTCTTAAGAGCCATTACATATAAGGTCATATCAATGATATTTGTTGGTAGTTTTGGCCATCTCTAATGGTCATCAAATCTATTCATTATATCTACAATCATTTGTAACGGTTTTCTCATCATATATGACCTATTACAGATGTGAGGATATGTGCCAGTGTTAGTAACATTGCACCGTAGAAGTTAGATGCCAATTCATACTACCTCTCTGTTGAAAATATTAGCAATTTTCCATAAGACTTGATTTAAAATAAATAATATAAATTATGATAATGATATAGATCCTAGAAGACAAATTACTCTCAATAATAAATATAAATTAAATAAATATACACTATTGAAAGTAACGAGCATATCAAAGTAAAATAATCAAAACTTTAATTAAGAAAATGAACCAGACACAGAACCGTTGTTTCCACTTCTAGAGCCTCTACCATTATCATTATCATTCTCATTGTCGCCGTTAGTCCTAGTCAAAGTAGTTGTTCACGCTGAGCAGTCACGTGATGACTTCTAAAAACCGGATTCACCTTCTTTTGTCGGTAGAAGATCAGGAATGTATAAATTCAGGAGGCCTGCTCTCCTAGCACCCATGCATGCAAACGCCGAGATGTGAAAACAAAAGCAACACGTGTGTGTTTTGTGTTCTCTCACATATAGTCTCACATATAGTAGGTTAAATCCATTCTATTTTTATAGGAGAAATGAAATGAAAGATGAAGAGAAAAGTACTCGACAAATAGGAAGATAGTAGATTAACTAATTGTTATCAACCTACTCCACTACTCTAATTAGATATAATTATAATTGATTACTATTCTATAATCAATCATTCAATTAATTCTCAAAAAACTCTTTACTTTTGTTCTTATTATCCATTAAGTGTACATTAAACACATGTAACTCCTAGCCTAATAGGTCTTAAAATTTATTTGATTTGATTGATTTAAATGAATCAATTGCCAACTAAATCTAACACCCTTTGTGAAAGGCTACGTACGCATCAAGCTAATAATCTTGAAGATTACATATTCAATACATTAACTGGTTCCTATTCATTATCAAGAAAAACCGATTTGTATTCAGACAAAAGAAAATTAATAATAGCCATAAGACTGTTGGGCATGTATACAATAATTGAAACAAATTGTTCTCATCATAAATCTCTACGTTAAAAATATTTTAAATTTCCTTGAAAAATATTTAAAACTCATGTGTAGATTGCGCAGCTCATAGAATATATACGTTTATATTTTATTGTAAAAGAAAAAAATTAAAATGGTAATGTAATTTTAAACTATATCCTAATTTAACCAAACTTCTAACTTGACCAAACTTCTATGTATGATATTCTAATTAATATAGTAATTTATATGTATATAAAGTAAATATAATACATCCTTTAGTATTCTCTTAATAATATAATAAATAAAAATGTGTAAAATCTGTTATATTTGTTTATCTTCTACCATTCATCTTTATCTTTAGAATATCAGTGGGATCTTCTCAGTTTATACCAGTTTATACCTTGTTTCAAATAAGAAATTATCGGTTATCAACACTATTTATTATCGGGCTTACCGTATTTTATTTTTTTGTTGTTCTGCACGTCTACGACTCTAAGAACTTTAATTCAGTTGATTTTTTTTAATTGGATAATTAAGATATTTTTTAATGTGTGAATTCCAAAAAAATAATTATCATAAGAATTTGTAGCTATTTTTATCTTGTAAGTTAACATGGGCTTTTAAAATCTCCAATATCAACATAAGAATTTTTATCTTTTTTTACGAACGTAGGTTCATTTGATATGCACTAGCTAGGGACATAGAAGTAGGCAATGCGCAACGGTTGTGACGGCGCAGCTAGGTTACGTGACACTACCTGAATAGGATATAAACCAATTTTACAACCATTACTAGCGAGACGGGATCCTCTGTCGTAGCATGTTGCTACCAGAGGTGAACAGTGCATGGCATCAAGTGTACGTTAACTGTTTAGGCCCTGTTTGATTCGAAGAAAAAACATAGTATTTTGTAGAATTCTAATCTTATAGAAAATTTTCCATATACTTTTTTGAAACAAAGAATTAAATTATATTTATAGAATGTCTCATTCCATACAAGTTTTAGATGAATTTTAACATAAAGTACAAGCTTATGGAAAACTTTCTCTGAATCTATTCATTTCCTCAAATTTATGTATTTTTTCTATGGTTCAATCAATTTGTATGTTTATCAATCATTTATTTTACATTTACATTGATGTTTAAATCCTATAAATTTCTATTCCTATATTTTTTTTCAACCAACCTTTAATTTGTGATGGACGGCTTAAATCGTTGCCACAGTAAAACCGCTGCAGTATGGGACAACAAATGAGGAAAATCCGATTACTGTAGCTCCAGTTAAACGTTATTATTCACTGTGCTCATCACATGAAACAGTAGTTTTGGAATAAAATCGGTTTTGGAGCCGTTCCTGGAACTAGCCAGAGCGTAGCAAGCGGTTTCTAGTCAATAACTCAATTTTCTTGTGCGTAAGCGCGGGCCATATGTTGTTGAGACGCGCGTGCTAATGGGACCGTGGGCATATATTTCGCCCAAGAGAACATGTACTAGCCACTTAAAGCACCACCAGAAGCTTAATATGTTTTTAATCCTAGCTGCTTTTAGTGAAAACGGCTTAACCTTAATTTGAATATTTTTGTTAGATTTTAACTCTAACCTACTAAATAAAAACAGCTCCAACAGTTTATCCCTAAATAGATTTAAAAAAAGACTAGAATCTACTTCATTCTTCTCACTCTTCGTTGTAGACAGAAGGTCATGCTACTAGTCCGCCGTGAAGGACGTGGAGAGAGTGACACGGGTGAAAGGATCGAGCGATTTTTATTTTTATGTCCGTTAGGATTTTGTGGTGGATTCATTTTTTTTAGTGTTAGAAATTAATTTTTAGTTATATGATATAAAGCAGAATCTATCTCACGTCTAAAAATCTAATCGGAAATGTTAAAAAGAGAATTTTAGGGTTGAATTTTTAGGCAACAGTTAACCATGCTCCTCTAATTGGTTGTCCCTTCAACATAAAAGCCAGTAATTAATAAGATTGATTGACTTGCATGAGTCCGGATTAAAGCACTTTCAACGAACCATAGTAGTTAGTTGAAGTCCCATTCCACACAAGGAGAGCCAATTATGCCACTCACTAATGATGCTAATAGTACTACTATCTATATTAATTAGCATGTGGTGAGGGTAAGCGTGTGATGCCCAACGACTGCAGCGGTGAGGACGATGATGCTAGCTAGTTCGTCCGTGCAAAGTGCTTGTGTGAAACGGACATGGTCCGGCGTGTACTGGCAACGAATCACCTGCTGTCCCCTTCTCCCCCTCTGAAACAGCATAATGCCATCTCAATATATCCTGTCATCCATCCACTATTCCTCGATGAATGAGCCATTAGCCGTAGCTACAGTAATCTAGGATGGTATCTGCAGTGTTTGAGCGAATCTAATCCATTGGATTCAGGCTTGAGTATATCTGATATTTACTGTGCGTGACTGCTTAAGTTGCACTCTTGTACTGCATGAGTACGAGATGCTCGACGAATGCACGAAATGCTGTGGAGACAGGGAAGAACGGCTCACATGGAGTTGTAGCATCACAGATCAAGCATGTGAAGAAAATCACTTGAGATCAGACCAGAGAGGAAACGAGGAAACCGCTGAGTTTTGATAAGCACAGCTTAGATGGACAAGTTTTAATTCCGAAGACCTTTCATAATTTGTCTAGTGCAATTGTTAGTTGTTACTCTAGAGTATCTTCAAATTAGTAGGAACATAATCCTTTCACAATCCAGTAAAAGGAGCAAACTCACCATTTTTCTACCAAATTTAATTGAGTTGTCATATTTATCTTGCAAGTTTCTGTTTTACTTTGTCCTGCCAGGGCACATTTATTATATAAATACATAAAATCGATTAATAGTTTAACATAATCTGATTCTGAATTTGGTTAAGTTAAAGGGAAGAAGAGGACGGCCCAAACCAATATTAACACTCACATTCTTACTCTAGTAGTCTAATTTTCCATTTGACAGCAATAGACTAAGGACAAGTCCGTTTGAGCAACTCGAGCTAAACAAAACGACATAATTTATTAACATATGATTAATTACGTATTGATTATTTTAAACTTCAAAAATATATTTATTTGATTTTTTAAAATAAATTTTCTATATTTTTTTAAAAAATACACTGTTTGACTTTTTAAAAAACCGTGGAAAAGAAAAAAGTTGCTCATCTCTTTTAGCTCAACCGAACTCGCCCTAAGCCCGAGGAGCTTAGGAACTAACCACATCGCTGATCCCTTTATATTGGAAAAAAAAGCTTTTATATGTTATTTAAAAGTGGAGTTGTCCGTCTGCTCCTCTTCCACATCGTGCGAAGTACGCACCCACCGAAAAAAAGACAAGAAAAACATACAGTGGTTAAAAAAACAATTACTCTCCTTCTCAGCCCATAAAGTCTATATTTAATTATATGGACCTAAACAACCTACGGGTATGTTCTAAAGTAATTCTAAAGTGACCACATAAACTTCTCCAGATGTGGTGGAAGTCAATTCATACCAAAACTGTTACTCTAGCAGCACTTAACTGATTGGTTAAACCATTACAAGAGGGCTACAATCATTGTGAAAGTGAAACTGACCATTGGCAATTATTTTTATAGAATACCAAAAGCCATGCCTTCATGTCAAATCACAGCAACTACAAGAAATGCTCTGCAAGTAAGCACCCTATATCAGATATGCTGCTTGGATAAGCAGTTCCATTGCACCATGCCACCACCCTATTTGTCAAAGCAAACCTCCCTACTTTCCTTCTCTAACATTTTTTTTAGTTGTTCATGCTGAACAGATTGGGCTTAACTACTGATATTACCATGATAGCTTCCATTTTCTATGGCCCTGTATACCACTTTCTATCAAGTATCAAACATTCGTGGTGAAGATGAGGATGTTGCAGAACAGCAGAAGCTACACCGCAGATTAGACTTAAACTGCTGATATTACCGTGATAGCTTCCTTTTCCTGTTGCCAGGTCTAACCTTTCCTTCATGCCGAGGTGATGAAGATACCGATGTTAAGGAAGATATTGCAGCGCCAGCTGCCTTATCTTTGGTGAAGGCGTTACGCACATCCTCTCTGAGTTCAGAAAAGCGCATCCTCTTGGTTTGCTGGTCCTCTGCTGTGCCATTTTCAAGGAAGGAAAAATCGGTGTATTCTTCATTGAGGAACTTGTCAAGAACGTCTGAACAATGTGGGAAGTATCGTCGTCCAAGCTCAACTGGAACATAAACAGGAGGTTTATTTAATAACAGTAGAGAGCAGCAGTTACCATGGAAGCTTAATCTGTCGAAATGCAGGGGCACATATTTACCATATAAAATTTAAAAGTGTTGACAAACTTTACAATAGATGCACAATTATAAGTTAAAAATGACCTGTTTTTGTCAAGGCATCAAGGCGTTCACGCAACCTCTTGTTTTGCATTGTGGGGGTTTCATTTAGGTCAACCCCGTTCAGCTTACTGAAATTAGCAGATGTGAGACCAGCAAACTCTTCAGTTGAGTCAGCTTGTGCTATGCGCATGACAAGCTTGGCTTCCGAGGGGAAAAATATTCTTGCAAAGGCAACTGCATAGGCACAGAAATAGACTTCAGGAATGATTTTCAGAATCGTGTATTCTAGTCTCTAGCTAAAGGGGAAAAACTACAAAATTGTAATCCCCGCTGATACTGAATTAGGTTCTTCTTTTGTGTTGCATGTCATATTAAGTTAGTGAAGCATATTGCTATCATAAAAAAAAGAAAGAAAGGAAGTTAATCATTCAATAGCCTTTGATGTAGATGATATATGCATATTACTACCGAAAGAACTTATGTCCACTGAGGTTGCTGAGAATACAACAAATTAAGCTCATCAAAAGTTCAGAACATAAGCTTCCAAATTCAAGACAAGGAAAAAGCACCGATTTCTCAAAACATATTCCAGGATAATCAATCAATGGTAAAAGATGGACTAGGATAATCGGCAAGTATTATAGACATCACTAAGTTGTTGCAAACAAGCCTAGCTTCAAAATGAAAGACCAAGACAAATATGCGCTGACCTCTATTCTCCAAGTTTATTAGCCTCATGTGAAAATTCTCATACAGCAGAGGTGTAACAATTGAGTCCTCTGAAGACATCTGGTCCTGCATAATGGCTAATCTTCTCTTTATTTCTTGCTCTAAGATGCCGATGCACAAGTAAGCCTTGCTTCTCTCCTTGCACCTTCCTGACTTCTCATTGCGATCTTTCTCTCTTGTTAATCTCCTGCAGATAGTAAGAGCATCGCGTCCATCTTGTGTCCTATCCAGCACAGAGGCCCTCTTTTCTATAAGCGAAACAATGATATCCGGTTCTCGCCTCATGCAAGCCATATGGAGCGGTGTGTATCCACTTGAATTCTTCAGATTCACATTAGCAGAGTCCAGCTTCAGCAATTCTGCTAACACCTTGGGCTCGCAGTAGGCGGCAGCATAGTGTATGGCAAATGCATCATCCAAGGTGACTGGGGACTCTTTTAGAAGCAAGCCAACAAGGTCAACATCATCAGAATCCAAAGCCTTGTGGATGTTCTGAACCCTCTTCTCATGCTCAGGGTCCAGAATGCTAGTGTGTGGTTCATCAGGCATATAAACCTCCTTCACCTTGGCATATATATCATCTGGAAGCCGCTTCTCGAGGTAAAGATTATCAAGGTTTGAGTTGGCAACCCTTTGGATACATTGATTTAGAAGGTCTGGAAGCTGGCAGGTGGCAGCAACCAGAACAATTGGCAGTATGTCCTCAGCCAAAGCTTTGTTCACAAAATCAGATAATCGACGCTGCGACGTAATAACACCATAGTTAGGATTTTGGAGTCATATTTATGTGTTATTCAGCAACTTGTTCAACAGAAAATGATATATTGTTTGCAAATACAGAGATAGTAAATACTTATGTGTTACTACTCAGCAACTCGTTCAACAAAAATTGATGAATTGTTTGTAGATACTAATTTACAGGCAATTTATAATGCCCTGCTGTTTTTTTTTTTTTTTTTGAAACTGAAGTTGTTAGTGCAACATGAGTGGAAAGAACATGTTTTGGTAGTTGATTACCTGGAAGAGGGAGACGAGTTCGGAGATCTGGAAGCCGGAGGCTGCGTACGTGGATTCGACGACGAAGTCGATCGCCGGCCGGCACGCGTCGTGGGTGCAGCCGTCGACGCCGTCGTCCAAGCAGACGGCCGCCTCAGGGGGCGGCGACCTGAGGCGGCCAGTATACAGGTACCCAATAACGGCGACGAGGGCGTCTCGCCCGATGTGGCGCCCACCGGGAACCAGCCCGTCGAGCTTCAGCTGTGGCTTCTCACCGCCACCGGCGGGGGCGGGGGCGGGGTCGGGAGCGGGAGCGGAGGAGAAATGGTCGTAGAAGAAGCGGCTCCTGGCGGCGAGGATACAGCGGTGGACGCCGACGACGGCGCCGCCGGGGTCGTCGCCTCCAGCGGCGAGGACAATCTCAGCGTCCGCGCAGTTGAGGAAGGCCGGGTCGAGGAGGTGCTCGAGGTTTCTGCTGAGGCGGTCGAGGCTGACGGCGTCGGGGTCGTGGGGAGCCGGCTGCGGCGGGGGCGGGGACGGCGGCGACGAGGAGAAGCTTATGGTCGACGTCGCCATGGGGGGACTAGAAGGTTCTAGATTCTAGAAGATCACTCACTTCTCCCTCATGATTCTTGCAGTGGTGCAGGCAAAAATCCTAACTCCAGAAGCTCCAAAGATCGAAGCTTCTCTACATGCTCCAAAGATCAAAGTCTTTTACACGAGATCCATCAAGTGGCCCTAATCAAACGATTCAAAGGCTCAAAACTTTCCGAATTAACTTGAAACAGCACAAGAACCGCCAAATTAAGCATAATCGAACGAGAAAGGGTTCAAGGTTCCCAAAAAACCAAACCAAGAACGGCAAACTCTCCCCAAAACAAGGAAAGAGAAAACGCTCAAAACCAACCAAGCAGCGGGGAGCCTCGATGCAGGGCACAACCAAAGCGAGCAGAGCAGAGCAGCGGCTAACCCCACAGCCCCCCAAACTCAACAAGCCTACGCGGATTCGGAAGCAGAGAAGTCGGGAGCAAAACAGGACGAAACGCCGCCACGTTTCAATTTGGCCCCTTTTTTCCTTCTCTTTCCCCTATCTATCTTTCCTCCGCCGTCGCGTCGTCTCCGCGGGTGGGAGAGAAACAAGAACGTGCGCGCTTGGCGCTCGGGTGGCGAAGGTGATGCGATGCGGGGGGACGGGCCGTGACGGTGCAACCCACGTCACGGCGGGTGACGTCGTCGGGAGAATAGCCGTCGGTTCGAGGAATACTCCTGCTCCGGGCCGTCCGGTGGAGAGCCGGAGGTTGCCGGCTCGGCGACTCGACGGGCTGCCGCGCGGGGGGTGGGCCCACGTGTCAGTAGGGGGTCGTGGGGCGGCGGATACTGTGCTGACTGGTGAGGAGGCCGGATCGATCGAGGAGGCGACGACCTTGACTTGGCCTGGGAGGGGGTGAGCTGTCGCGAGTGCTAACCTGCTAATTGCTGGGTGAACACGTCTATTGCACACAGTAATCAGGTTTGTACTAGTAGTACTACACTAAACTTTTCTACCGAAAGGAACGGGTATTTTGCTGAAAAAGCCGCAGCAGTTTGAATAGCACGACATGATTGGGAGCGAGCTCAAATGTGGCTCGAAAAAAACACGTCTTTTCCTTCTAAAATATAAAAATGTAATATTAAATTAGACATAGAGTAATACTATAAATCTGAATTGTATTAAAAAAGGTATATTTCTAAAAAAATACGCAATGTGTTTTGCCCTGTATCTTCTTCAAAGCCTGAAATGACAGGGCTCCAACGAGCACCACAGAGTATGAATAGTTAGGCGGACCAACTGTACTAAATAGTAAATACCACTCCGATAAAAGCTGTCCACATCTAACCCCAAAATCCTAAACATCAAAAGGGATATCAGATGGAACACGGCTTAATAACGAACACACTTTGATGAGCACATATAAGTCGGAACACACCAAAAGGTGTGTGGGGTTCCACACAGTCGTATCTACATATCTTGTGCCTAACAGGACAACAAGTCGTGTAAGGCTCACACAGAGCCCTTGCAATAAGCACACAAGTGTAGCGGGAGTAGTAGTAGTAATCAATTATCAATACCCACCACCCTGTCCCGATTAATTGAATATAACTGATTGCTGGGGAGTTTGGACCACCCAGGCCATGCCAGATTGCCGACATCATCCACGCAGTGGCGGACCAGCATAAAATTTTAGCTATGGCGGATAATAATGTTAGATATGTTCATATACGCGATATACATGGGTTAAAGTATAACACTTGTATTATAAAAAGACTATAAATATAGAAATTGCTGCTAAAAACATTTGTTTCTAACAAAAGTTAGGGACTGTAGTTTTTTCCTTGCCTCAATCAAATTACCAATGAAAGCAGCCTGTGCAAATAATGGTTCAACCACATGTATATAGTTAACTGGATGGAAACAATAGAATCTGACCACTAATCCGCTATCCACCATCAGCGACTAGCTCTAGCTAGCAGACTTACCGATCAATGCAAGCCTCCATTTCTCTACGCATGTGCACACCCAGAGCCCTGTGTTTCTGCCAACGACGCACGCAGAACGTAGCAGCGCTGCTCCGGCTGCCCAGCTGCTCGGAGAAGAAGACACGTGGGGGAGTTTCGCGCAGCGAGATGGCTGTGGCGAACGCCACACGGGAGGGTCCACCACTGCAGCCACGCACGCCTCCAAAACCAAACCAACCGAGCTCGATCGACGGGACGCATTGCCTATTTGCATAATAATGGCACGGCCCCCGCGCGCGCGCGTTGCAGCGCGTGCAATGCAACACGTGCGTTCGTTGGCGAGGCCCAAAAAGAAGAGCCGCTCCAAGCAAAGCGAACAGAACAGGACACAGCGGCAGCGGGAGTGCGGCGGCGGAGTGGAGTACAACGAGCGAATCGGGCGACGGGACGTGGGAAGCGGGAAGATTCTCCGACGATGCGTGCATCGACGGCTCTCCCGTGCTGGCCAACGCTTTGGGCCCTACGCCTGTGTTGTGTACGTCCGGTGGCTATCCTCGTGGGGCGATTGAGATGCCGTCCAGAAAAAAAAAACGGAGGAAAAAAAGGGCAGGGGGGAAAAGAGTGTGTGCGTGACCTGCGCCGATGTGAACGTGCGGGACCGTGGCTGCGCCTTGTCGTTGTTTCCTCTTCTTTTTGGTCGTCTGCTTGGTGGGTCTTTCGGCAATCCTCTCCTCATTTTGCTGCCTCCTGCAGTCGCGGGCCCCACGGGCCGGACTGATGAAACGCTCCTTTTGAGGTTGCCGCGCTCGTCTCTGTCTCCTTGTGCTGTTCTTCCATTGTTTTCTGCGACCTGCCGTATAAGCAGACCCGAGTCCGTTAGATTTCGTACAAACTTTTTGATGCAGTGGAGTAGTATCTTAGTACTGTTTTACGCGCCAGTACGCCCACTTAATGACCTAGACTATGGTATGGTAGGTGAAATCGTGCCATCACCACATTAAACGCTACGCATGCAGCAAAACCCCAAGGATTGGATTACAACACTTCCAGTACAATAATACAATATGGCGAAATTGCGACGCAGCTGATCCAGTTTATGGTGGTGACCAAAGTGTCAACTACTACAACGTATAGTACGTACGAGCTAGTTTCGCCGTACGTGAAGAGACTTACGTACTGTCCTGCGTGATGACATGCGTAGTTGTAGCAGCAGCGACGAGGAGATCGTACTATAGTAGAACATATACGCCACCCTCGTATACATATAGTGTCACCTTCACCTGCAGTACTGTACATGTCTTCCATCCAATTCTAGCGGTCACGCCCACTTGCCCACGACGGACATGCATTACTAAAAAAATTTATCTTTGTGCGGTAGTCAAACCGATTATTCAATTAAACATCTGATACATACCTCAGTCATTTGTAAAATACATTTACCAACTAAAATTTACATCAAAAATATATATTAAATACATTCTAAATTCATATTAAAATTAATTTTAAGTTTGACGTTAAAATTCATTTAATATTTTTATCTAAAATTCATACAAATTTTACACAATAAAAAATTTCTCAAAAATAATATTAACTTCATTTGCATGCCCTTCCTTCTTTGCATCATTTGCTGCAGCTTTCCTCCTTGAACCTATGCAAAAGTCGTAGATTCATCATTTCATTTCATCGTCGTCCCCGTGTTCTTCCTTCTTGGCCCTCGCCGGTTCGGCTTCGGCTTCAACGCTGCCTGCCGTCCCCTCCTCTGTTGCCGTTGGTTCACCGAAGCGGCGCGGACCCTTCCCTCGCCTTGGCTGCCGATGGGCGCCTAGTAAGCATCCCGCGCCCGCGCCATGGCTCCTGCACAGGTACGCCCCACCTGCCTCCTCTGATCCGGCGCTAGTTCGTCCAACCAATATGATTTGGGGGGAAAATCAGTTACTGTACCTGAATTGCTTTGGTTCGTTAAACTGTAGTAACAAATAGAGCAATTATAACAAATGACATTTGTTTTTAAGTAGGGGTTCATTTAGTTCTAGGGCAACTGATTGGTTGCCAAGCTGGATTTCTCAAATCATTGTCAGGATAGGTGCAGGTGAATTACAGCTGAGCTAATCAAATGGATTTGAGGCATGAAACATTGATTTGGCGACTAGGGCTATGACTTGTGATTTGATCGCCGTTGAAATAAAATTTGACTTCTGCAGACGCTATTTGTTGTAAAAACACCAATCATAAGCTGAGTAGCCCTTCCTGATATGTTGCTCCCAGTTTCTGTTTACATGGTTATCAGCATTTGAGCCCCTAGGTGATTATGAATAATCTGAATTGGGGTGGTTTGTTAGGATACTTTGCACAAATATTGCAGCGATCTCAACCGTCAAAATGTGTCTGAAATTTTTCTCCTTTTATTTTTCAGTTGCCTGAAGACTAGACATCCCTTTTTTAAAAGTCAAGGATATACTCCCTCAGGACTGAAATATTTGTAGCTTCGGACCAACGAAATGACTTGCGCATAGTACCTTTTGGCTGTCGGAAACCACATGTAAAACTGACCAGAGGCCGTAATTCTGACGTCTTTTTCTCAGAATTTGACGGATTAGGCTCTCTGCTTCATTATTTGCACTCCTGGGTACTTGGATCTATGATGCAGACATAAACTGGCCTTGATGCTAAATGATGGAAAGAAGATTGCTAGAACGTGTATCGTTGATATCCAGAACTCTTCCTTTCGTTCAGCTCAAGGTTATGTCATCATATTCAGCTAGTCATGGCCGCAGGCCCAAGAAGAAGCTTTACCACCGTGAACCTAGCCTTGACAAGGCCATGGACCTCCAAAAGTAGCCTGCCCTCCTCCTTCATCTTCGTGAGCTCATCTTGTCCCAAAATACAAGTTCCCAACTTGTACGTGACCTTGCAAAGGAGGTTGACTTTGTCCAAATTTGGAACTTCCTTTCACTTATCGAACGACACCCAAACATTTTCCGCGTCTCTGGTGGTAGTGCCTCCCGAGAGCCCGTTTCAGTCATGCTCACTGAGAAGGCCAGAAAGATATCCAGCGAGGAGACCCAAGCACGAGAGCTAATGGAGCCTATCTTGGTGAAAAATCTAAGGAAACTATTAATGATGTCTTTGGACTGCCAGATTCCTCGAGAGAAGATTGAGCTAATCCAATCTGAATTGGGCTTACCTAAGAACTTCAAGAACTACCTGATTCCTAAATACCCTGAATAATTTTCAGTCAGGGATGTGAAGGGATTGGACCATTTATGTTTGAAGAATTAGGATTCTTCATTCGCAGTCACAGTACGAGAAGAAAATTTGAATTTTGAGGACTTCCAAATGGATTATAGAGATATTCCTAAACATGGAAATATTGTTGGTTTCTTTGCTTTCAAGTTGAAGTATCCAGGAGTGTAGAATGTGTACAGTGACTTTCAAGAGAAGGGCATAGTGAACGTTGTTATGAACGGAGAAGCATGGACGCCGATTGAGAAGGTACGTCGCAGTAGCCAGAGCTTCGGCCTAATAAGTGGCGGGTAGGTGGACGTGAAGTAGCATGGTGCGACTGATGTTGTTGAGGGTGCGAAGGAGACGCTCGGTTTTGCCGTTCTGAGGAAAGGTGTAGGGGCAGGAGAGCCGGAGATGGATGCCCTGTGAGATGAGGAGGTTTGTAACGGTATGGTTGACGAATTCCGTACCGTTATCGGCTTGTAAAGCCTTGATGGGAAGGTTGAACTGAGTGGATACGTACGTGACGAAGTGAGTGAGGTGAGAGGCGACCTCGGATTTGTGGATGAGCGGGAAGGTCCAGCAATAGTGTGTGTAATCGTCAAGTATAGCGAGATAATACTGATTACCGGAGACACTTTTAACTGAGGACGTCCATACATCACAATGTATAAGTTCAAATAGACGCGAGGTACAGGAGAGAGAACTAGAAAAGGACAGACGCACATGTTTACCAAGTTAACATGAGTGGCAAACTGTGGAGCTGCTGTGAGTACATCGGATAGAGGCGCTGCGACGGAGGGTGGCGACAGCGTCGGGGCCGGGGTGGCCGAGGCGAAGGTGCCAAAGGTTGGTGGAGAGGGCGACGCTGGCATGTGGGGTGGACGGCGCAGCGGGAATGGTGTAGAGGTCGCCACCACTATTGCAGCGAAGGATCTGTTACCGGGTTGGGATATCCTTCACAGAGAAACCAGACGCGTCAAATTCAATGGAGCAGTGGTTGTCTCGTGTGAATTGACGAACAGATATAAGATTGTGAATGAGAGAAGGGACAATAAGAACATTGCGTAGGGGGAGGTTAGTGGTGGATGTAGACAGAGAGGAGTCACCGCGGCATTGGACAGGAAGAGAGTGACTATTGCCGATAGTGACAAAAGGAGAGGAAGAGGGGTGACAGGAGCGAAGTATATCGGCCGATGACGCCATGTGTGAAGATGCCTCAGAGTCCAGCACTCAAGAGTGTTGTGGTTGGAGCGTCATCTGGTTGAGAGCAGCGACGAGGCCAGCCTGGTTCCAGGAGGGAACCGACTGGGTGGTTGGGGTCGGTAGCATCGGCTGAGGCGGCAGAACGGGAGCTGATGCCAGGTGAGCCTGGGGATGGGCGCCGAGAACTCCGGGTTACCAGCTGATGGGGCTGGGGCGGCCAGGGGTTGTAGCAGAGCCACGGACCCGTGAGACCGGCAGGGTGGGTAGGTCGTGGTGGCGTCGGACCCTGCCAGGTCCTGCCTTTGCCTTTGCCTTTCTCGGTGCGGGCTGTGTTGCTGTGGCCGGAGCCATGGCCACCAGGACCGCGGGAAGAAAGGGCAGCGCAAGAAGCTCGACAGTCATTATCGGCTGCGGCAAAAAGAACGGTGTAGGCCACTGTCTTCACCATATCTAAATGCTAGGCGTGTGGAGCCCGCAACCCCACAGGCTCGAAAGCAGGCTGTTGCTGTTCTGCATGAGATCTTGAGCTTGACAATGGAAAGACAACTGACATCTGATAAGCTAGATGTCTTACATAATGAGTACAGGCTGCCATGTAAGCTACTTCTTTGTCTAGTGAAAATTCATGGGATATTCTACATCACTAATAAGGGAGCAAGAAGCGTTGTCTTCCTCAAGGAGGCCTATGACGACAATAACCTTATTGAGAAGTGTCCTCTGTTGAAATTCCATGATCGATTTGCATCTCTAATTGGTCGAACATGCTCCGATTCAAATGCTTTTTTGATGGCATAATTGGAGTAGCAATTTACATGCAAGAAAGACACATTGCAATGTTGCTGACTTATGCACACCGTAGTTGATACTATGGTCAGCTCAAACATGAGTCATTTGCATGCAACGAATGATGCAAGTCTGATTATTCAGGCAAATTGTGTCCTTGGAGGTTTGATTGTTATCTTGTTAAACACAGTAGTGAAAACTTCATTTTATTGCTTGACTGGATATGTAAATTGATAGTTTCTAATCAATTCTTCATCAGAAACTTAATATCAATGGTCATGCCACTGACATGTTCATTGAATGATGTCATCACCATTTAATCTTCATTGGCCTTTCGGAAAAAAATACTGTTTAATCTTCATTGTTATTATCCCATTCCAGTCTTCCCTTCTTGATTTTCTTTATGGACAGTAAATATTGGTATGGTCTGATAAATGTACTTACGAACAATCTGATTCCCTATCCAGTAGTTCTAAGCTACTAGCTTGTAGTAGGCATCTTAATTTATAATATTCAATACTGTATAGAATATATTGTGCAACATGTACATCTTGATATTAACATGCTCATTATTACTTTAAAGAACCTGGTAAAGCCTTATGAATTATCTGGAAAAAATTGGGTGTCCAATTTTCTCCTATTTACCTTTTACTACCATGGTTTTGTCTAGATTATAGTATTGAAGTTCTTTTTCGCTTGAGGTATTCGTTCATCTTGCAGAATGCAGAGTGGTGCTTGAATAGTGCTTAGCTTTCAACATGTTTTGTAATTTGGCTTGACTATATGGTGGAAGTGATGTAAGGTAACTAGACCAGCGATTGTCCAGGACTACATTATAGCATTTGTTAGAGATGATTCTTTGATTGGATATATCCAACTATAAATAGTTCAGTGATAAAGTGCAATGGAACCTTTAGCAGGCAAAAACCATGCTAAAACAATGTTGTCCTATGAAAAGATAGGGTCTGAATTGTTACGTGGATAATCAGTTTGTAATCTTCAGAGTCACTGTTATCCTTGTCACATTGCATTTTTGTTGAAGATGTTTCTCTTTCAGATTATGGAACAGGAATTCAATGTAATTTTTTGGATAAAATCCCAGAATTCTCTTGGAATAACCTGACAAGTTCTGGTTGCTTCTGGATTTAGTTCAAAACATCATATGCTGAATTGGGGTTTCTTTAACATGGTATTTATAGGATACATCATGATTCTAGATTCTTTAGCACTTATAGGTCGGTGTGCACACTCACAGGTGCTCGGTGCTAATATTTGATGTATGATATAGTTCTAGATACTCTTACTGGTCTACAAGTAATTCAGGTATGGTTAGAAATATATATATCTCTATTTCATAATCAGAACTCGCGACATCGCCAGAGGTACTTATCTGTAATTATGGTAGTATTGATAATGAGTGGCTTTCTTTTTAACTTGGAGTATCGTCATAACATTTCCTTGATTTTTTTTTATTCAGATAGTTAATCTTAGTCTCTCGGCACATCGGAAGTAGAGGAGCTGATCTGCTCAACTCTTTCTAGTGACATCACATTATTTCAGAAGATTTCACCTGCTGCGTATCATCTCTGAGTCAATCCTTGAGTTGAAGGAAAGGAAGTATCTTGAAACAGATACCGAGGAGGCGAGGATACTGAAAGCATTAACAATGATGGGGATGATAGTGGCATCTGATGGTTCACATGGGATGAGTTTTTCTGGGCATGAACATAGAATTTTTACAAGGCAACGGGAAATGGTCATGGAAATTTGAATAAATGTAGTGATGTAGTGAAAATGATGAAAATTATTTTGGAGATCGATGGCTTCTGGAGTTGATGGAAGGCCACTACCCTGATCTAAGCATTGATGAGAAGTTGGATCTAGTGTCTTCTGCTGGTTCTGTTCCAATACTTGAGGTAATCCTGACTCCTTGTTTTGCGATTTACAAATTGCAGCATGCCATCTTTCCTCTAGAAAAGAGTATACGGCTGCTTATATATCCAAAATATAAACATTTTGGGTTATGTACATAGACACTCCATCCGTCTAGATACATAGCCGAAGATACTTATATTTTGGAGGCCAATGTACGTAGACACTCTCTCTAGGTAGATACATAGCGAAAAATGTTTATATTTCAAAACGGAGGGAGATATCTGCATGCAAAATGACTATGCATTATGATAACTATGATTTCATCCATTCCTGTTATATTGTCGTGTATCGCGTGAAGTGCGTCATTTTATCAATAGTTTTTTGGCTTGGTAATGTAACCATGTAATTATGGGGATAGGTGGATGTTCATAGAGGTACATACATCATTCACGAGAACATAACCTGGACAATCACACCACAACACTGAAAATCTGAAATACAGTACCACTAGCTTGTCCAGCTGGAGAAGTCACATTGTCACTATACAACACGCCTGCAGCTGATGATCCAGTCTGAGCAAGCTGAGTCAAAACATGCAGGCTGCAGCGTGCACAGAACGCATCATGCCACGGGTCGGTGTGCGATGTGGGTCATCAGCTAGCTCACGCCCACTTGGCCATGACGGACATGCCGCCTGCGCCGAGGAGGACGGCGAGGAAGGAGGCGAGCTGGAGCCGGACGCTGCCCTGCAGCTTGGGCCCCATGAAGTCGGCGGCGAGGAGCTCCACCAGTGCCATGTAGTGGAGCAGCCCTGCCGAGGCGGCGTTGAGAAAGCCGACGACGATGAGCGCCGTCGGGCTGTTGTCCTTGTACACCCTGGTGAGCGCCAGGCCCAGCGCGATCCCGAACGGCGTCGTGGTGGAGAAAAAGAAGACGAGCACCGACTTCATCCTGGCGCCGTACTCCGCCTGGAGGATGCAGCCGCCGAGGCCCATCCCCTCGAACATCTGATGGAAGCACATCGCCGCCACCAGCGGCCGGATGGTGCACACGTTCTGCGACGCCCCCATGCCGAGCCCGATCACCACCGAGTGCACCACGATGCCCATCTCGAGGACCTGCAGCATGATGGACCCGTGCAAATATGGTCAGTATAATTTTAGGCCAGAAAAAAACAGGGAGCTTTTTACTGCAAACATGGATGCATGGGGTGCAAACAGGCAGTTTGTAGAACACACGCAGAAACCACGAGACAGGAATTTATCTCCATTATATATAAAAAATGACTGTAAACATATTAAATCGTCGCTTATTTTGCTTGCCAAACTACTATGACCCAAATATAACATAGACAATCTTATAGATTCTTTTGAAACTTTAGTAAGGGAAGCTACACAGAATTGAAAGGGGAAAAAAGTGAGTCAAATTGCTATCTGATTTATGTCTGCTTGCCGACAATATGCCTCCTTTGAACTAGGAATGCCAAAATATAGGAATAGAAAAAATACAAAAATTTCATAGACATGCATATGCAAAACACCAAAAATGCAGGGATATGGATAGAATGCGGTAGAAACACAAGAACTGAATGTGTGTGTGAGTGAGTGAGAGAGATTCAAAAAGAATTTTTTTTAAGAGATTGAACCTCATACTGATTTTTTTCCATCTCTGCATTGAATCATTCCAAACATTTTTTTTCCAAAGGCCAACTAGAAAATAATACTATAGAATTCAATCATGCAAAATTTCTCAACAAATCCTTTCTTACTCTCTCCAGTCAAAAACAAGTCGTTTTAGACTTTTCAAAGTCAACTTTATAAAACTTTCACTGCCTAAGTTTAGCATACGTTAAAAAAGTTGCATAAGTGTAGGGGTGAAATCGGATTGGATACGTTTGGATGATGCTCTTTTCATATCCTATCTCATAAGCTTGTAAAATAGTGATTAACTAATCTTTTATGGACCCATAATAAATTTTATTATATGTTTGATAATATAGGGCAAATATAACTATTTTCATATCCTAATATATATTTTCTAGCGGATTCAGATTTAAACTTAAAAAATAATGGATATCCCATTTTACTTACCATGACCGTCAATTCGAGCAGATGGTTGGAAAATAGTCGTCCTGTTTTAACACGTAAGTAGTGAAGTTTAAAACCATAACTAGGGGATATCCTGTGTAATTATACATTGAGTTAGATAATTGAAGTCGAATTGAATTTTAAATACAACTCTTAAATTTTATTTTTATAAATATAATTCTATTTTCTATTACCTGCATAGTAGATTTTAAAGAGATTTCATATACAACTAACGTGATATAATGTCTTCTTCTAATATAATAGACAGACATAAATTTTCAAGTGACATGTAACCTTGCATTGTTGCTAATGAGTCTAATTTTAATTAATTTAAACGTCAATCAATATGCACGGAATATATGACAAGTTCGCTTGTGGTGTCGTGTCGATATGTCGCTTTTATTTGTTTTCAAGATAATCCAAAGTCAACTTCAGCCATTAGTTTGCATTCTTCCTAGTTGAGTAGCTGATATGGTAATAACTAAACTAGCAGGTACATGTAAAATTACAACTCCTCATTTTAATTCTTCGCGACTCAATCGCAATGGTGGGTCATAGGTAAATTAATTACTTCTAAGTCCAAAACCGACGTCATTTTTTTTACTTTACAACATTATATTTCTTGAATTAATCAAGACGTTCCAATGACTAATTCAGTCGTAACATGTTACACTACAGTAAAACACCAAAAGTGCCAGATGTTGAAAGTTTTCACAAGTCTCTGCTTGTACCGTCATTTTTTTTATCGGGCTTGTACTGTCATTTTCATGACAAGAATAAAAACCATCGAGTCAATATATGGAGTGGTTATCTCCTGCAGGTTTCCACTTAATTAAAGCTATGTACATCGAGTTAATTAATTACTTCGATTATGAGTTCACCGAACATGACCATTAACCTATCTCGAAGATTTTCTCTATGAACGGTACGAATCCATCCTTGAGATTTGGCTAACGACTAGCTGAGCTCCATCTTGCTTTGGAAAACGTGTTGGAAGTACAGTGTCGGTACGTGCAGCGGCCGAGTAGTAGGGTCAAATTAAACGAACTTAATTAATTACTCATTCCATTTTAAAATATAAGTATTTAAGAATTTAAAATTAAAATAAGTATTAAATACGAATTTGATGTATTTCTAGGACTGATTCCAATACACGTGTATATATATTTTTTTATCAATAGGATACTTAGAAGGTAATCTAAACAATTTAAAATTTAACTTTAAACAAAAATCTTTTCGCTCTAGGAATCTTGCTATAGAACCTATAAACAATTATTATGTTTTGAATCGAGGGAGTGTTAAGGTGGCTTAATTAATTACGCAGTTGGGTGTGATGTGAGCCTGCAGCTAAGTGGGGTGCAATGCACGGTACGTTACCTGAACGACGACGCGGTTCCGCCGCAGCTGCACCTGAGTGGCCTCGACGTCGTCGGGCTTGGCCACCGCCGTGCCATGGGCATGGCCGTGACCGTGGCCGTGAAAGTGGCCCTGGTCGGGGCTCTCGTGGTCGTCGACGGCGGCGACGTCACCGCGCTTGGTGCGGTTGTAGTAGGTGAGCATGAGCGAGTCGACCATGAGAGTGAACACGGCGGCGAGCATGGCGACGAAGGCGGTGAAGGGGAAGTCGGACCAGGGCTTCTTGGGCAGGCACGGCGAGCTGAGGTTGTTGAAGGAGTCCGGGAGCACGTGCATGTACCCTGTGGCGAGGATGACCCCCGACGCGAAGGCCTTGACGACGACGAAGAGGTTACGGTCGGGGCGGAGCGCCGGCACGGAGCGGGAGAAGAGCGGCAGGCAGACGCCGATGACGCTGGAGACAAGGATGGTCGGGATGGCGATCAGCTTCAGTCGCAGCGCCTTGGGGACGTTGTGGCACGCGCCGTCCGCCTGATCCGGTGCGCCGCACGCGTCGGCACCGGGCGGCGGCGGCGCTGCCTGCGCTTCGGAGAGGAGAGGGAAGGTGGCGAGGAGGAGCGCCGCGACGGGGAGAAGCAGCAGTGTCCGTGCCGTCGCCATTGCGTTCGTCCCTACACTACTACTACTTCTCTTCACGTACTATCCTGCGATGAGGCGCTGCTTGAGCTTGTGTAGCTGTGTGCTGGATGAGCGTGTTAAATAGGGCTTGGAGCTGGGCAAGTACTGTTGATCTTTCGATGACGCCATGAGGCAGGCATGAGAATTCACACAGCTGCTAACTGACACAGAGAGAGAGAGAGAGATGCTTAGAAGTTGACTTTAATTAATGTTTGATATTTCATCTGCTAGTGGAGATAATAGTAGTATTTGGTGAACAAACATTGTGCTATTAATTGGGACAGTATAGTAGTACCGTTGCTGAGCTGAGCAGAGAGTTGACAAATGTAAATCGCCATATATTTTGGGACGAGATTAATTAAGCATAATATGCAGGAGTAAGCTAAGTAGGGGTGTACGAACAGCCGGCTAGCTGAGATGAGCATCATCCGGCTACGGCGGCTACAATACCGGAGTAGTAGTATTAGTACATAGATCCGGGATGAGTTAAGGTAGAGATCGATGTGCACCGCACCGTACGCGCTCGTACGATTACTGTACGTACCGTGCCTGTCTGGCCCGTCGGGTAGGGCACGCCATCTGGATACCGCCACGCGCCATACGACGGCGCCAGCATACCGAGACGAGGCGCCGCGCCGCGCCCCGCCGACCTCCCTCGCGCGTTCCAGGGTCGGAGCCGGAACCCGCCCACAACTCAGCGGCAGGTCTGTGTGTGCAGGCTCAGGCTCAGCTCGGCGACGCCGTGCGCCTCCCACGTCCCAACCTGCTCTACGTGTTCCGTCGTTGCCCTCTGCGCACGTTCCCCTGGTCCCTGCTGGCCTCGTGTTGTCTGATGCACCGTTTGTTTGTATCACGTGCTTGTTATGCCTCTCGTTGGTCACTGGCTTTGCCTGCTACTCCCTCCACGTTTTGATGCATGATGTTTTGAATTTTAGGCCCGACATTTAACCATTTAACCATTTGTCTTATTTAAAAAAATTAGCATATATTCGTCTTATTTAAAAAAATTAGCATATATATTTTTAAAATATATGATATTTTTAAAAATAAAACAAGTCACAGTAAAATAAATAATACTTTTAAAAAATAAATAAAAAGAATAGTCAAAGTTAAAACATCATATATTTATATATATAAATATAAATATAGAGGAAGTAATGTTTGGTTTGGTGCGAGCGGGCGAGCCTCACCCGTTGCGGCTTGTGCATCTCCGTAGTTATGTTGCTCTTGAGTCTACCCAAAATAAGGTAGCAAGCGATTCATCTATGTGAAAATTGTCTTGCCAGTCGGATCTTGCTTGCGCCATCGTCCACTGCTACGCCAGGCATCATAGCTACGTCACCAATGACACCGCTGCCCAGTGGTCTCATCTCCATTGTCAGCTTTCTCCGTACCATTGGATTGCTGTATAGATTGGGCCTAGCCTCTGCTCCTCTCTGCCTTTCGATGCTATAGTCCCCACCTTCAGCTCTTGCACTATTATTCCCACCTTCGGCTCCTCGTAATGTTATCGTCACCACCGTGTCGTCGCCCTAGAACACAACCCTAGCCCTAGCTTGTTTGGCTCATTGGACAACACGAAGAGAAAAAAAGAGGAAGAAGGGGGTAAAGGCTGATATGTTGATTATATTGTTATTTTTATCGTCTTAAAGATGCTAGTAGAGGCTTTTAGAGTGAACAGTAAATTTAGCCAGTTAAAATAGTTTAAGAGTTAGCTAAATGGGTATTTAGAGAGCCCGATTTAAATAGGCTGTTGAAGATGCTCTTACGAGCTAGCACTATCATTAAGAGTACTGCCTTAGAAGTTTGGAGGCACGCAATTTCAAATTTCCCAGGGATATTCATGGAACATCCGAATGAAAATCACACTACCTAGCTGGAGTAAGGTAGAAGCTCCAAGTGGCAAAAGCCAACATCGAGGTGCGAGAATTTCTGTAGTAGTAGTAGTAAAATGCATTGAGATTATAAAGAATACCAACTGCGAAAGCACTTTGCTGGGCCGACATTAACACTGAGAGACCTAAGATCCTAATAGTCCTTGCCAAAATCAATGGATATTAACTCGACCCGTGCAGTATTGTAGCTAACATGTTAAGCATTCCACCTAGTACTATTGCAAGAATGAAAGATAACTACGTTAGGCCAGTTTCAAAATGCACTTGTCTCATCCTTGCTTTTAGATACTTTAGCCATCAAATATAAGTCTACCAGCTTTCCTTGGGAAAAAAATTAACTATTACAAAAATCGAATGGCATACGCGAGGTTTTCAGACCGGAGAAAGTGTGAGTACACATTGATTGCACAAAGTCTAAGACTATGTTAGCAGGTGATCGACCATCTGATTTGTGCCATACCTCAGGTGACATCTCATAACCTTGGCAGTGCTAAATTAAGACGATACATAGCAATGAAGGAAAATAGTAATACATGGCCGGCTAGCAAATTTATCTCCTTGTACTTCGCTGCAATCGGTAGGGCAAAAAACTGTGCAAGGAGTCTATTGGCCCACCGCAGTAAAAGTTACCGAAGGCTACAAGCCCCCCAAGCATCGCTCACGGTTTAACCCCATAAAAGAATCATTCTGATGGCGCATTCTCCTTAATAGCAGCTGACAACTTTGTAGCTTCTTCCTCATTTTTCAATCGGAACAAGTATGTTCGAGCTACAACAGTAGCATTGCCTGATTCACTTGACTCTGCATCCTGAGAAATTATAGGAGTGTATATGCATAACACACATGACAGGACGACTAAGTATAATTTGAAGCAGTGTATGCAAAATGCAAAATATAGATACAAGTTCACATCAAGATAGATTTACATGTTTCTAAGTTAATATACTAGGGAACAAGAAAACATGTAAGTTTGACCCAATTGTATCTCTCGGCTTCTAAAAATGCTAACTCAAAATAAACCAGCATTATCCAACAGCAAATGTTCTGTTTAACCTACTATGCACAGATGTATGGAGCCTCTTCTAAGCACCAAAAAGACCAGCATAGCAAATATGTCAAATCTAATGAACTCTCATTACAGAAATTTGAATTAGAGTACCACATGCTATTTTCAAGGCGCACCACTCTAGCATCTTGATAAGCACACAAGTCTGACATATTGCTGCCCATATCTTCCTTTTCTTTATTTCGTTGGGGGTGTGTGTGTTTTTTCTTTGGGCATGTGTGTTTGTGTGTGTGTGTGATGGGGGTAGCAGGCAGTAGTTACTTACTGAAGTATGAAATATCGAAGCAACCGTGTTCTTCTGAACATTCATTTTTATCCCCTTGTAGATCAGAGCATTGAGAAGAATTTTACCCACCTGCTATCAAAATCATCCATGAGTACTTTACAACCTTACAGCAGCCTATATGCCAAAAACACAGGGAGCAAGAGGGGTGATCTCACTAATTTCGCCAGCCAAAAATAAATAAACAAATAATTACCATCACTAACAAATAATCGCTACAATAAAGCATAGTGAATGGATGCCAGTTTGATGCACAATGGACAGATACATAATTAGTATTGCCATCACTAAACTGAAGACAAATGGACTTGGGTTACTATATATGAGAATAAGAAAGGAGGGACACATACATCATTTCTAATAACAATGGTTGGAGTGGACTCTTTGGAAGCTCTCTCAGCACCTTCATTACACCTGATGTTGAGCTGGCCAACACCGATATCTTTCCAACCTTTGGCAACATCATCGTGCTACGAATGGAAAAAAAGTGTGAACTCAGGAACAAGCATTTTTTGTGAGTACTTCAATAGTAGCATTGGATCCAGAAACACAAACTACAGCTATATGAACAAAGCAAAATAATACATAGGAAAATTAATACCTTAACATACACCTTGCATTTGGCTTCATGAACAACAACGATTCCTTTCTCTTCTGCCTTCTTTGCAGAAGGGCTGCTTGGCCGCTCAGGTTCAGCATCTGACAAGCAAAGAACTATGCATAAACTGGATAGCATAGGAAAACTGAGGAAATACATAATCTACAATACCCAAAACATGGAAGGGTCAAGTAAATAGGAAATTTTATTAACTGGGGTTATCTAATTTACTGTTCATAAATTGATAAATCGGACACTCACCTTCATCTGCATCACCTGAAGCTTCAGCAGTATTTTTATTTCCTGAAAAATTAACAATAAAAGCTTAATGTTCCAAAATGATAAGGCATATATGTCTATGTTCTATATTAGAGTAACAAGGCGCTGTGCATAGGACAAATTATTGCCCTTATCATCAGAATTACAGGTGTTAGTTGCAGGATAAGAGATGTGTTAGACAAGTTCATTTGAAAAATGTCGAGACAACAACAATTTGATTTATTCTGAATACATGAATTACACTTGAAATATTTGCTGCACTGCATAAAAATGTCTAACTTAATATTAGGTCGACTATAAGTACACAGAAGTAACTTTAAGGCCATTGGGTGTCATTATATCAAGTTAACATCAGCACTTCAATGCATTATTTTTCATTACATTACAGTTACTCCATCAAATATTTAAATCAGGGACCATAGCAAAAGAAAGGCCAACTTTACTATATGTACAAATATTATATAAGAACACGTTATTCTAACTCTTTCCATCTGTGAAAGAATCAACACAATAAAGCCCAGGGAAAGTAAGAAAAAGTACCTGAGATAACTGGCCATTGGTTAACTGAAAACAGTGTCTGGGTTGGCATGCTAAAACTCTGGGCACCTGAAGCAGAAAAAATGGATGGCATGCTTGGTGTCGAAAAGCCATTATTTGCACCAAACTGGAAAGTTGGTTTGTTGCTGTCACCAGGCATGTTTTTCTCATCACCAAAAATGCCTAGATATCATTATAACACAACTAACATAAATACATAAAAAACAGAGCAAATGCAAAAATGAGAAGAGAGTGAAAATAAGCTGGTGGATAGCCATACCAGTAAAAGCTGGCGTTTTTTGATGAGAAGAGAATGAAAACAAGTTTGGCGAGCTTGAATTCTGAAAAGCTGGAGAGCTAGCCACTGTAACTGGAACTTTCTGCCCATTATCTGAACTTGGTTGTACCATAAACATGCTATCTACAGTTGCTGACGAAGTAGTCTTCTCATCATTGGGTGGACTTGGGGACGACAAAGCTGCTGAACCTGTTTTATTTTGCCTAAGCCAATTGACAACATCCTTGAATTCATCCTAATGAGAGCAAACAATAGCAGGAGGCCCATGATTAGGAAAAAAAATAGCAGACTGTTGAGAATAACTGCAGTGCTAATAGAATATCTAAGCATTAAGCAATATAAAAATGTTTGTTGAATAAATAATAGTCGATTCTACAAGTCAAGATCGGAGAAAAAACCCACAGTTTAAAAGCATTTGGATCAATATTATGTAGTTTCATATTAGTCTCAGGAACAGCTGTTATAATTCAGATACTGCACTGTGCATGTGTTTGCGGGTTACACAACTGAGAAGATAACGAGTGGTTTTGTATTAGTATAATTTCATTTCTTGAGTTGTTTTTCAGTGTATAGTCACCAAAAATATATAATTGATCCTACAGTAAATATAAGGTCGTATACAAGTTAGATACTTATTCATAACAGTATACTCTGTATAGTTTTGTGGTTGTAAAACACTGTTGATAACTACCTGCTAGTTACAGCTTCAAAATTCTGGCATGCTACATTTTGCCATTGACAAGCAATTGATTCTACGAATTGTCATCAGCGAACAAGAGTTCTGTGAAATGTCATCGCACAAGCATTTCCTTTTTGCCATCACTGTTAGTGTTCCATTAACACATCGCAAAACGTCCATTTTACCCCTAGAAGTGTGTATCTCAGGATATGGTGTGCTTCATATATTCCAGGGGTAAAATAGAGTTTTTGCATGGGGTTAACAGAGTGAAGTTGACAGAAAGCCAACACTGATGGTAAAAAGGGAAGAAAAACATTTGTGCCATGGCATTTTGTAGAACTCGTGTTCATCAATGGCAATTTGTACAATTGATCTCTTGACAATGGCAAAACGTAGAATTTCTCATAAAAGAAAGATGGTATGATACATTTCGTCAGCACTATATCTCTAGTTGTGCAGTGTACAAAAGCAAAATGCATTGAAAGTTTTGTATGAATGTGGGCGATTAAAAAACCCTACCAAATAGCAAGTCTACATGGTATGTGACTCCTACCATTATTTCAGAAGCATGGGATATGTAGTCCTTCATGCCATCCTCCCAAAGTTCAGCTGGATGATTCTGCAACTGTGATTGTACCCAGCTGCTCATATAAAAATCCAGATGAGTATTTATTACAGACCAAACAAGAAATGAATAATAGAGTACTACTGCATGGGATAAGGGTTTAAATGAAACATCAACATTCTAAAATTGTATTCAATACAGAACTATCGCACATAGTTCAGAGATCATACAGGAGACACCAATGTTGATGAATCAGCGCACATACTAGACAACATCTCTCTCTCACACACACAAGTGATACCACAAAATTTCAAATGTTGATGTAGTTTATAAGATCCAAGACTAGTTGCAAGTTGCAACTAGCTGGTGAAGAAGTGACTGACCTAGCAAACTGGGCATTGAGTGCTCTCACATGCTTGCTTGCAGCTTCAGCCCGCTGACGATCTAGAGTAGTGGGTCCTGCCATCATATGCTGATGGGAAGACTCTGCCCTGTGAACATCAAAAGAGGGTCCGTCCATTACTCTCTTACTTGGTAGCTGCAGCATTATAATAACAAAATGAACAATAAATAAAACGGCAGATTCTACAAGAAGATGGAACAACAGAAAAAAGAACTTTTCAGCATGTACAAAAATCACAAGAACAAACTTATTGGTAATAGCTACGACTGTCTAGTGGCTAGGACCACATGAGATCTATCAGAACTTGGAAAGCAGTTTCTATAGCACAGCAATATGGACATGTGGCAATTCAACAATCAGCACCAAGAAACAGTTTACAGGCTTTTGTGAATCCTCTCTCATCACACTCTGTCTGTTTTCAATACCAAAATTGAAGTATGTGGAACAAGCATGCCACACCTTTATGTTCCCTGCTAAAAGTTTCCCTCTGCATAGTTCACCCTTCTATTCCATGCTAAAAATTTCCCTCTCGGTTCTAACAGAATATCATCACCCCAATGTGTAGTGGATTCGTGGTCAAGTTCTAGTCCTCCATTACTCAAGCACCTACACGGTGCACAAACATTCAAACATGTGCATAACAATGGCCTAAAGCATTTGTCCGCGCTTCAAACTTGATTATTGCGTTAACACCATCGCAGTGGCATGATTTTTAAACTACAGCCTGCAAGTTCAATCAGCCAGGTCGAAGCAGCACAGCTAGTCACATAAACACTCCCCATATCAAAAACGAAAAAAAAAACAACAACTTTTGCCTCGCGCCGCCCCCCAACCAAACAAACATCACGCCACGGCGAGAAGCGGGTTGAGGAAGAGAGAGAGATACGTACCGGTACCTCGGGGGCCGCGTGGTCGGAGGTCGCGGCGCGCTTTGCTCCCCGCGTCGTCGTCATGACGTCGCCCCGAGCTCCCGAAACCCTAGCACGCCTGAGCCGAAGCGTGCGGGGGAAGGAAGCTACAGATCACAGATTAGGGCGCGGAGGCTGCAGCGGTAGCAGGCAAGCAGGGAGTAGCGTAGCCGCGCGCGAGTAGAAAGCGGATTTGGAGAGCTAGTTCAAATCAAGCAGCGGCGGATTTGAACTCTTTTTTGAGGCTTTTGGCAGGAGACGATGGCTGGGAAAGAGTGGAGATGAAACAGAAACAGATAGGCGGCACAAGAGCAACGGAGGCTAATTCATTTTCGACCCGCGGCGTTGGCCACGCGAATCGGCAACGGCGACGGCGTACCCTGCGCACGGTGGCGGTGGAGAGAGGAGGACGAGGAAAGACGGGTGTGGGCGCGGAGAGGTGGGGAATCCGGCGATGGCGGAGTCGCGAGGTGGCGAGGGTTTGGGTGGGGGAGGTCGGACTCGGCTCCACTGGCCTATTGGGCTTAAAACTATACCCATTGGGCCTTATGGGTCGAGATCCATCGCGCCATCTGTTCTATCGCTCTTGTGCCGCTTAGCTTCCTATTTAAACGGGGTATTTAGCTATTTGCCACTCCACTATTCAAATGTCACTCTTCTAAATATTTTTATTTTTTATCACCATAGCGATGTAAAATATTAATTCAACCCTCATCTTTTCCCTGCACCCCTTTGTCTTTCCTCTGTCTTACTCGGCTAACAATGGAAGAGGCGACGACTGAGTTTAGGCTTGATGAGACGATGGGCACAACTCTTGCACTAGCCCTTTTCATGCCCGCAGCTCGTTGGCATCTTTGACCACCTCTGGTTTGCTTATCTAACCCAGAGCTCCAAACTAGCAGTGTATTCTGTGTTGGTAGCCCGAAACTGCCCATTGCCACCTCCATTGATGCGCTTAAGCCAGGCTATGCTATCATGCTCACCGATAGAAGGGAAGGGGCTCTAGCATTAAGCAGCGAGACGAAGAGGAATGGAAGGGATAAAACTTGAGCTCTACCATCACCACATCCAGCTTGTCCTGCTCTTGGAGAGAGAGGGAGAGAAGATTAAAGAAGGTGAGGCGAGAGGCAAAATGGTTATTTCACATTGTTACGATGACAAAAAAATTAAGAACAAATGGTATTTAAAAAGTAAAGGTAAGAGTGACAACAGAAGGAGTGAATAGTTAAATATCCCATTTAAACCATGTTGCCGCCGCCGCCACCAATGTCATCGCACTGCTACCCTAATTAGTTGTTCATCACTTCATCCTTTTCCTCCACAAAGACGACTAGATCATGACCAATTGCCGATTGAAGCAAACAAATAGAAGAGGGGTAGAACGTGTGGTATATTCGATCGGACTAAGAGGTCAAACCTAACCAATGCAATATTAGATAGAGCGAATATAACAGGATAATGGCAGGACTTACCTTTTCACCGGAGTTCGAATCTAACCAATACAATCCCGCGTCGAGAACCAAAACCCATCTCTAAAAAAACCTAGGCAAGCTAGGATATCGATACACCAAAGATGTATTAATTTGAGAGATGAATTACAAGCTTCTAGAAGTTCTATATTTATAAGAGTCTTATGCGGTTATAACAACTATTAAACATTATTTTCTAAAGACATTAAAAAAAATATCTCTAAAAAAGATGACAAAACTAACTTAAACCTATCTATCTTTACAAGATATCTCCTATATAAGATAAAGTAACCTGTTATAGCTTCGATGACTTCTCCTCACATTCGGTCTTATCTAGATAATCTTCGATTCGTCCGATCGAATTGGACTCTTCCCACTAGATCAATTGGCTCTTTACGGGACTTACTAAAATTTGGCACAAATAATATATAACTAGTCTTACCTTGGTACTGTTACAGAAACACTGTAACTTGAGAAAGTCTGAACAGAAGAATGTAAGACAGCAGAAGGAATTGAAGGCTCATTCAGAATACATAAGTTGATTTCACAGAGTGTTCACATAAATTAGTTCGATTCCTACAAAATTCCTTTAAGAATCCTGCAATCAAAGAGTCCTCTCTTCTAACTTCTGACGAAGGGAAGAAGCACCGATGCTGCTAAATTTTAGTAAGGATTAGACGCTGAATTACGACAAGCTTTCTACACAGTGCAAGGAGTGCAGCCGACGTAACGCGGAATTGAAGATATTCACAAGTGCGAGTTTGTCCAGTAACTTTGAGCCCACGAGTCCACGACGGCCCAGGCTGAACCACTTGCCCAGCCCAGTTAACCCGTTAGCCAAAGTGGCACGACGCACACCGCCTCGGCCGCTCGGCAGTAGTAGCAGCAGCCAGCAGCGCCGCCACGCCGGTCGCCGCCCCCGCCGCCCCCAACCTAGCCGTCTCGTGCCACGCGGGGCACGCCCCGTGCAGCCGCACCAATCTCCTCGACCGATGGCTTGCCTCCTCCTCCTCCTAGCTTCCCCACCTCGCATCCTCTCGCTTACTGGGTTCTACCTCGCCGTCGTCATCGCCCAGTCGCCGCGTGGTTGCCGGCTTGGTCACGCAGCGGCCGAACCTCCAGGTGCAGTATTTTTTGTCAAGCCGGTGTCAATTAATCCAATACAAGCATACAAGTTGTATGAACGATGCAACATTGGATTAATGTCTAGCCATTTGACGACTAGGATTTTTATCGATTTCTTTCCTTTTAGAGTAAAGAAAATGTCATAGATTGCAGGTTGAATAGGAGCAGAACATGGTAAATATTTAGGGTTTATTAGAAAAGAAAAAAAAGGGAGCACTTTGAATTTGTGCTTATGTTGCATCCTAGGAACAAAATGTCGGGCTAAACTAATGATCTACCACATTGCTTTTGAAAGAAGACCTAATAATTTATTGATATAAGGGAGCATGGCTAGGATGAGCGCTATGACGAGGCAAAGAACTTGCCTCAAACATCGTTAAGATGGACTTCAAATACCATTTCAATCATTCATTTGTTCTGTATTTCTGTTATATCTCAATGTGTGACTTGGTATGGCTAAGGGCCTAAGGCACTTAAGGAGGCGTAGGTGTCTAGGTGGTGCGTAGGGAAGCGGCATACATTGAGGTGGGGCATGAGGAGTGCGGGTCAGGAGGAGGAAATTGGGTTGGGTCTATTAGTGTTCTCTGCATGACTCAGGAGCAATTTCAGCCGTTAAAATGTGACTGAAATTTTCTTCTTACTTTTAGTTGCCCAACGACTTGATGTCCCTTATTGAGGTTATAAGTTGTCCTCTTTCTTTCGTTCTTTCTGTCTTCTTCTTCTTCTTGATATAAGTTGTCCTCTTTCTTTCGTTCTTTCTTTCTTCTTCTTCTTCCTCTTCTTAGGCTTGGTGCTTCATTGTTTGCATTCCTGAATGCTTGGATGTGTGATGCACACGTATTGATGCCAAATGATGGCACTAAGATTGGCAGAGCATGCATCTTTGATTCCCAGAACTCTTCCTTCGATTCAACTCAAGGCTATGTCCTCATATTCAGCTGGTCATGGGAGCAGGTCCAAGAAGAAGCTTTATCACCGTGAACCTGGCCTTGACAAGGCCATGGACCTCCAAAAGAAGCCCTCCTTCGTCTTCGGGAGCTCATCTTGTCCCAAAAGTCAAATTTCATCCTTGTACGTGATCTTGAAAAGAAGGTTGGCTTTGTCCAAAAATGGAACTTCCTTTCACATATCGAGCGGCACCCAAACATCTTCTGCGTCTCTGGTGGTAGTGCCTCTCGAGAGCCAATTTCAGTTACACTCACTGAAAAGGCCAAAAAGATATCCAGTGAGGAGACCCAAGCACGAGAGCAAATGGAACCTATCTTGGTGAAAAATCTAAGAAAACTACTAATGACGTCTTTGGACTGCCAGGTTCCTATAGAGAAGATTGAGCTCATCCAATCTAAATTGGGCTTACCCAAGAACTTCAAGAGCAACTTGATTCCGAGGTACCCTGAATTATTTTCAGTTCGCGATGTGAAGGGATTGGGCCATTTATGTTTGGAGAGTTGCGATTCTTCACTGGCTGTCACATTACGAGAAGAAATTTTGAATTTTGATGGCTTCCAAATGGACTGTAGAGGGATTCCTAAAGATGGAAATATCTTTGGTCCTTCTGCATTCAAGTTGAAGTATCCAGAAGGATTTAGGCCAAATCGGAAGTATCTCGAGGAGATTGTCAGGTGGCAGAAGATGGCATTTCCATCGCCATATCTGAATGCTAGGCGTGTGGAGCCTGCAACAACACAGGCTCGGAAGCGAGCTGTTGCTGTTCTGCCTGAGATTTTAAGCCTGACAATGGAGAGACGATTGACATCTGATAAGCTAGAAGTCTTCCATAATGAGTACAGGCTGCCATGTAAGCTACTTCTGCGTTTGATAAAAAATCAGGGGATATTCTACATCACTAATAAGGGAGCAAGGAGCACTGTCTTCCTCAAGGAAGCCTATGATGGTAGTAAACTTATTGAGAAGTGTCCTCTATTGAAATTCCATGATCGATTTGCCTCTCTAATCGGCCACACATGCTCCGATTCAAATGATTTATTGGCAGCATAATTGGAGTAGTAATTTACAAGGGAGAAAGACATATCGCAATGTGGCATGTGGCTGGCTGATGCACCCTTTAGTTGCTACTTAGGTCAACTCAAACATGAGCTCATTTGCATGCAACCAACTCTACTAGTCCTCCGTATGATTGATATGTTTCATTCAGCTTCAAGTTTCGCTTGAAATTTGAGACCCCAGAAATCAAGTGGCAGCTCAGATCTCCGCAGATAAGGCATTGATTATTGTACTGAAGGACGTAGGTTCAATCCCTACCATTTTGTCACCCAACTGTTGAAGATGTTATGATTAGTAATTAGGGGTTTTCTTGAGAGTATTACCTTCTGCCTATAATTGCAAAAAAAAAAAGATGCAGTATTAGCCTAATTTTATACCTTAACACTAAATTTGCTTCTCTTACTTGGATAACTGGATGGCATTTTGGTCTTTTCTAATAAAAGATATAGTCAGATACTAGTTGATCTTATAAGTGTATTGTACTATGACGTGATTCTGCTTGCAGAACGGTACTTGATGTTGTTTGGCATCATAGAAATGTCAAAACTATTATACTGCTTTCGATAGATTATGCTTATAATTCATTGCAGTCAACATTTTGCTTATGAATCAATTGAACTATTTGCATTAGTACTAATCCAATCTGCTACTGTTCTCAGTTTTTTTTCCTTCATCCATACACAGGCAGAAAATGCCTGTAAAATGCTCCACATCTAGTATGAAAGTTTCCTTCCACATAGCACATCAATTGATCTGCTAGTTTCTGAATTTGTTGACAATACCAAGCTTTTCTATATTGATCATATATGATTGTGTTTTTGTTGCTTATGTTACTTAGTAACATTGGTTGTTCGATCATGTGCATTAGGTCATTAGGTGCTACCACTCTGGCAAATTCACCTTTTTATGTATTTTCACGGTCTGTTCGATTAATAAGAACCAGGATATCCTTACGTGTCATTTGAGATATCTAAGGACAGAAAATGATTTCAATATAATATTAGCACCTGATTAATGGTATGTAACAAAGATTAGTACAGGTAACTGCACTAATAGATGGTGACACTACCACAAGCAATTGCACACGCATATACATAACTAAAACTTTTGGCACGCTTCGCGGCGCCCTATCGTTTGTGCTAGACAATGTGCAATGGGAATGCGTAAGAGTAGATGTTACTGAGCTACTGAGCATCTGAAGCAGGGCAAATGTTTTACGAACTGTGCGGAAGTTTCTTGCAGTACTTTAGGACATTGAATGTTTCCTACAACACTTTGGGGATTGTCCCGTCGGAAAACATCACATTGGCACCAGGCATGTGGACAAAACACAAATATAACTGAGTATTTCGACAAACATTCCCTGTTGGTATTATAGAGGGCATGTTTATCGTATCTATAATTGCCCATGACCTCCTTATCGTTCAAACCTTAAGAAAAATCAAACCAAGTCACCATAGCTTTTTAATACCCCATTCAGAGTCAGATTAAGTCCAAAGATAGTAATGGAGGTCAATCAATAGATTTTATAATCACTTTAAATTACAAACTGTAAAAAGTGTCACAACATGAACAATGTACTTATTAATTAGTAAGTGTTGAGTTCTGAATGTCTTAATTCTCGCACAGATTGCCACATAACTTGAATCCTGATGTTGTGTGAGGATCAAAATAGAGCATGAATTCCGCAAGATAAAATCACCTATTAAGTATAAGTCCAGAAACCATGATAATTTTAATGAGAAAGTAGCAGCATATATCAATGTATATAGAAATGAATATAGCTATTCAATTTCTTTATAAAAAGCTCTAATTCAGTTTCATTTTGTGGCAATGCTAATCTTATATGTTGCAGACCATGTAGCTAGAAGCCTGAATAATAAGACAGAAACATCTGCTTATGTGAATGAAGTACAAAGTAATTTATATAGCTTCCCCAAAACAAATCTAGTAAACTAAGTAGTTTTTGGATATGACGACAGAACAATCGGTCGATCAACCAAGACCCTCTTAAAATAAAGGCAAGCGAGACCAATAAATACAATTACCAGAACCATCTCTAATGAACTAAATTGTATTTTTGGATTTGACAACAAAAGGATCAGTTGATCAGCCATGATAATAATCTTCCAAGAACAATACCAAGCAAGCAAAACCCCTATTTTATCACTCAAAAGTCACAAGTAATACATGTATTGAAATATATAATGCAAGAACTAAGCAATCACACTACAATACATATGGACGTGCTATGTATGTGTAATACATTACGTTTTCAGCACACAAAGAAACTGGGAAATTTTCTTTTCAAAGAAGCATATGTGCAATGTAGCATATGTCTATTTTGCACTGACTGGTATACTATGGTGGTGGCTGCTGGATAATCTAGACGGCAAGAAGGCATCACTGTCCGGTTATTTTAAGAGGAAAAACAGGAGCTCTGACCATGGATGGATGGTCGATTGGTCACATCCCAAGCAAAACCAAACCAAACGCAATACAAAGCAAATTAAAAGCAGAAACCGCGGAAGTAAGAGAGGAGCACCACCATGGCGGCGGCGGGGAGTGGGCCTGGGCTAGGGAGAGCTGACGTGGAAGGAAGCCAAGGACAGTGGGGCAGGACCAGTCGTCGGAAGCACAGGGCGGGGAGCGCAGAGGCGAGAGGCAAAAGGCACGCGAGGCCATCTACGCGATGGCAGGGTGCCGCATGCCAGGGCGGTTGACTCTAGCGAACGGCGCGCGGCTGGAAAGGCGCTGTCCCACGACGCAGAGGCGTGCAGCGAAGCGCGGTAAAAACACCGCAACAGCGACACGCCGTAAAAAGGACGCCGACGTGGCTACTCGCGGAAGCGAACACGCCAGTAGGAAAATCGCGGGAATCGCCCTGGTGGAAGCAGATCGACCCTATCTTTAATCACCCTGGTGCTGGTAGGTGATATTCTCTATTTTGGTGAGACTATAACGTAGACGGCTAATGCCTGTACTGATATGATTCAGTCTTTCAGAAAATTGGCATGTGAGACTTACTGTTCTGAATCAGTTGCCGCATTCTCATGTGTTCCAGATGTCTGCTTCCTTCTCCTTGTATACGTTTTTTTTTTATAAAAAAAACAGAGAACAGCCAAGAATGTCTGCTTTCCTTTGTATCTCTTCTTTATATAGAACAACCAGTAGCAGTATCGTGTATGCAAAAATGATGGCATGCTCAAATAATGAATGTGCATTAGCTGAATCGTCAAAATGCCATGAACCATGTGTCTACATTGTTGTTATTTCTAGTTCTGTTTTGTTACTTGATACCAACTTCGGCCATGGAAATCTCTATTGCTCTCTACATTTTTCCATCAGAAATTTGAAACACCGTGGTATTTCACTTGCAAATAGCTGATTATGATTTGAAGCAACTGTGAACCATCTTAAATAGCTGTGACTTAACCATATAGCTTTACCTTCTAACTATATAGCTTTAGCTTCTATTTTCTACTTTCTACTTGGCATTGCCACATTCATGATTCATCATGTGCCCTATGAAACATTGATGAGAAATGTGAGAATTATATTTTTCCTTCCCTATCACTGATGTGGTTTATTAGTGGTCTTATAGTATTTAACTTGTTCATAATTGCATTAATCCTACCAGCATAGACGACATGCCATCGGTCCAGATCCTGAATTATAATTTCACATGATTTTTTTACATTTTAACTCCTTTTAAAACTTATTTTATAAATAGATTATTAAAAATACTTTTAAAAAATGGACTGTCAGAGATGTTGGCGCCAAAAATCAACAACATGGCGTCAGAGGTCAGCACTAGTCCATGGCGCTAGAGACCCTGGCATCTATCCCCACCCCACCCGAAACAATCACATGCCGATAATTATAGGTTTTAAATTTTACTATGTACATATTATAATTCTAATCTCACTAACAGCTTAGCTTAAATATTAATTTACTATACCTATATTATACTCAAACTTACTTATGCTTATCCTAAAATTTAAGTGTACTAATTTTTGTTATGACATGACAATACAACTAACTTTATAGATTGTTTGAGTACTAAAATTTAACATATCTATGCTATAGTAAAATTTATTCCTTAAAATTATTGGCGTGAGGCTGAAGTGGAGACGAGTAAAGGTCAGGACAGGGTGCTTGTGTGATAAAATTCAGCGGGGCTGGTGAATGGCACCAATAATATCAATGTTGTGCTGTTGACCCTTTGCCTCACTGGCAAAAAAATCGATTTATTTTTAAAAGTTTTTTAAGGATGTATTTATAAGGGCTAAAATATAAAAAAAATAAAGTATAATTGCATCTAGTGGTAGATGTGCATGTACTCTAGTGGTCCACTCGGTCTATGTATCGGGTATTCTGAACGGAGCAAAGGCACAAACAAACATGCTAAACCCACGTAAATTGATTGTTAGAATTTGCAGTAACTTGACGCATAGTACAGATGGTTGTGGATAAGCTTTCATGTATCTTTATCTGCAAAAGGTCTGGTAGTGTTTGTTCTCTGCTAACTCAAAACTATGCCACGTAACTTGTGCATAATTAAGAATGGACAAATGTGTGCTGCAAATCGCCTGATTTATGTTAACAAGAAAGATTTGTGTTTCTGTGCTGGTGGGATTGTAATTGACGTCTCCATGTGTAAAACCAAGTTTTAGTGGTTTCAGCTCCATTGGCTTTTAAAAAAAGCCGCATAGATAAAGTGAGACTTTACATATTTGAGAAACTTTAAAAGAATAAGAGAAAAAAAATAAAGAGTTGATAAAAGTTTTATGGGAAATATAAAGAGGAGGTTAGTAGAGTTTTGAAGAGCTCTTTTAAATTTTATTAGGTTTGCTAAAGTTTTGTAATTATATTTCAATGAAATAACTTTTATTTTAGAATCAATTTTGTTGCTATTACAATTTTGGTCACTAATAGTTTTTAAATAATTATATTATGATAAAATAGATTATGATAAAAAGTTTAATGTTTACATTTAGTATGTAATACAATAGTATAATATTTATTTACATATTTAAAAAAGTTTTGTAAAAAGACGAATGATCAATATTTACATATAAATAGTGCTTAACGAACGGATAGAGTAATACTACTATCATATATATTCATATTCGGAGGTGTGACCTGATCTCCATGGCCTGCAACAGAAACAGAATGGCATCGAATCCAATAACTGTGTGGAGGTCGTACATGCACCTGTACTGTTGCCTTGCGCACAACCCGTTCGTTGATCGCGACCGTGACCGCCTCTTGTACATGTCTCCGTCGGTTGGTCCACGCATGCACAAGGCCAGCATGATATATCGCAATATATAATTATATTGCATGTTTTTCTCTAGCTGATTGGGTGCTATGAAAATTTCATGATTATTTGGACCTAAATTTTCTAACGCTCCATTCATTTGAGCTACTAAAAATAATTTATAATAAAACCTTTATATATATATATATGTTGTCAGCGATTTAAAATCCAATGATAAAAAATAAACTACAATAAAAAACAAAAATTAAATTTAAAATTAGATTTTAAAATTTAATTTTTTAAGTTGTAGGGCCGAAAGGTTTAATTAATTAATTAATGAAATATTAGATTATCTATTGTTTTCAAAATTTTAGTTTTACCAGTTAGTTCTGGTAGGATTTGTTTTGAACAAACTATGCAATCCTTTTGAACTGAGCAAGGATTTGTTTAAATATCAAATTATTTCCTGGAACTTTATCAGTCTCCAGAAATGTGTGTGCTTTCCAAAACAGTGAACCCTAGTGCTGTAGTATATATCTAGCTAGCTGCACTGTGATAATGCTAAGGACGAGCTAAGCTAACAGACGAGATAAGATCAGGAAACATATGTAGACAGGTCAAGTTTCCAATGCAGTGCAGCAGAGCAGATGCAATGCATGTTTTTTGATTGCTAGCTAGGGCTTAACTCGAAACAACAGACTGAAGGGCACCCCACGCCGCCGTGGGAGGTAGGAGTAGTTGCGTGGTGACTTCCCCGTGTATATTATACTTGCCATTCGGTGCTCGTGATCAGTTTGTTTTATCGTTCCGTGAAAAATGAGGTTGATTTGTGTGGAATTCATGTGTTTTAATTTATTTTATCATGGCGTCCTAGATTGCTCCGAGTTTCACGACTAGTCTCGCTGAGACCATTTGAGTCCAATCAGATGAACATAGCGATGAGTATCAAGGATGAGGGAACAAATTCCTGTTCTTTCTCAAGGGATGGATTTGTTAGAATTTGTAAATGGGCTAACACCCATATTTAAAATAATTTTTAAGAAAATCTCAAAGATCATCTTCTAGAAATGGTTAAATGTAAAATGTTTAGTACTATTTTGCCAATTTTAAGAGAGTAAGTACTTCTTATAAGGGTACTCTCCTAATCACTTTATGTCATGTATAGTAGAGAGAAATAGAAAGTGTGCCTATGCGACATGCATTCCTTTTACCATTTTTATTTTGCTGCATCTAACATCTTTATTACATATTCTGATATCTCTATAAGTATTAAACCATCGTCTTAACTTAAAAATATGGAAAAATGGTTGATCCATTTTTTTTGAGTGGCGTGGAGTTCGGATAGATTATGCGTGACTTATTCGGTTCAATTACGTTTCATATAAATCGTGCAGGTGTCCTAATATCTATATAAGTATGAAGCCAACGCCTCAACTTGAAAACATAGAAAATGGTAAAAACGGTTTTGTCATCTTCTCTATGTTGCGCCGTCGCACGTCGCCTACTCCGTCCCACTTGCCGTTATGCATCGGTGGATCGAAAGAACATGTCTTTGGAACCTCGTCCTCGTGAAGTCTTGCACCGGGAGAGAGCAAATAAGGTTTTTAGAAGCACTCCGCGTGACTACTCGCTAGTTATCCACTACAGCCCATCTTCCTCTTTAGTTAGCTGTAGCGTGTTGTTGTCATCGTCCTACACCGTGCGACATTCGTATGGTACTGGTTGCTACTTCTGTTAGCGCTCTAGAATAGAATCGTCGACATGTGTATATTATGTCTTTCGTATTTTATCTATTCATATTGATTGTTGTTGTATACAGATAAGATGATATACTTCTATTATTCTATGTAATTAATGCCATGATTTATTTATAAAATAAATTAAATCTACATGAATATACACGATTATCTAGTTTTTAAATGGTATGATTTTTTAATATATATATATATATATGTATGTATGTATGTATATATTTTTAGGGTGTTGTTTTAAATTACTTTTCTAACTTTATAATAGATCATTTATTTGTGTTCTCGAATAATTATCATAATCCATACATCTATTCAATCATTCGGTACAAACGAAAATGCCCTTAAATGACGTTTTGGGGGTACATCTATATCTCTAAATTTAAACAATATAATTAATATATTGAAAATATTAGGATATGGTATTTGAAAATGACAGCAGTAGATTCATCCTGAAAAACACTTCCACGTAGTTATATTGTTAGTAGTTTTTATAAATACACGATGAGGAAAAAGTAATGATCAAACTAGTGTACTGGAGACGAGTCAATGCCCTAAAGGCAAAGTAGAAAAGAAGAAGAGGTAGTAGTTTCCACCCTACGAAATTGAGCACTCAAAGGTCGTTTCCTCTAACGTTTTCTCACTTTCTTAAAAAGGAGGGGCCGGTTTAGGTATGGATTGTTGTGCTCACAACCCACACAGCACATGTATATAGATGGATAGGGTGTGGAGAAAAAAAAAAGGCGGGGGAAGACGATGACAAGTCCCTGCAGCCTCATGAGCTTGCATGCTGCTGCTTCTGCCAGACTTAGCTCAGCTCAGCTCCTATGGAGGACCAGCTCTCCCATTTTCGCTCGCCCGTTGAGTCGTTGGGCGTCCGCACGCCACACCGCACCGCGCCACCCCACGCATCCACGCCGCTGGCGTGAGTCCACGACGACGGCTTCCCATCTAACCCAACACCCCACTGCTGCACAACCAACAGCTACCTGTGTACCACCGACGGTCGCTGCCACGCGGGCCCAAGAGAAGTATGCTTTCCTAAGGAGAGGGCCCACATGTCAGTGACACTTGGTCCATTGTATGTATGCACTCCTGTATTTATTTATTTATTTTTAAGGAAAGGCTGGACACTAAGGAGTGTCAATTTAGTAAGAAAGAGGGTGAACGCCCACGGGAGAATCTAACGCGGGCCACGAGCAGCACGACGGCTGCTCTTGCCATCTGCGCTAGGCGCGATCTCGATGTACATGTATTTTTTAGGGTTATTACTCTCTCTTCGGTCATCAATATATGATGTTGGGAGTTCTAAACTTATATATTATTGACTGGGTGGAATATGATTTTGTAGCTCCAATATTGTACACATATTCTTCAGAATGAATTATGCTGCAGAGGATAGCTACCTAGCATTAGCAGCCAATTCTTTAACAAAAGAATGAGAGAAAATAAAAGGAAAATGCGGTGGTGAAATTCATGTATATAGGATGACGATTCGTTTTTTGAGGCGTGCGTCCAATTGTAATGTTAAAAAAAAAAGGAAATGGTAGTAGAAGAGAGGGTGAGGTGGATTGATGGAGAAGGGAGCAAAAGAAACACGGACCAATTAAGCGGATGGCAACAAACGAAAATTTTGTTGGCCGAAAGAGTGAAAGATGCAGCTAGCTACTGCTAACAACAACAGGTGGCTTCCAATCCATCAATCAGCAGAAGAAAAGGAATATAAGACCCTGCAGTCCCCCACACGATCATTCCACGATGCAGCCTGCCTGCACAAGTCATCTTGCCCAGGGCTTCTTTCTTCAGTGTTAACAGCTAGTACAAGGTAGATTAGTAGATAGGTTGGCAAATGGCAATTAGAGCAGCACATTAGGGTGGCCATCATCATTATCATCATCATCATCATCATCATCTTGTTCAACAACGAGCCGTGACGATACTGACAAGAGAAGTCTAGCTTTATCAAAGGCTCATCATTACTGTGCAGTAACTTGATTCGTGCACTCAGCCGGGACATGCTATATCTCCACCAAAATTTTGCTTTTCTCTTCGATTGCATTATAATATTTAAATATGCTGCAGTTTGCCGCTTTTACAAAAGAACATTACGGTTTGAATAAATAAATTTATCGCTCTATCTCAGAGGGGCCCATCCCTACAAATTTTCACAAGAGGATTCTGCAATAAAAGTATAATGCTTCTTGGGCATTATGCTGGAAGGAGTCAGGCAAAGAATTTCACAGTTCCTGATAAATGCAAAGGAGGATTTTTATTCCAGCCAAAAGAACTTGTGTCAAATGCTTACCTAAATTGATGATCGGTTTTGTGGGTTTGGTGGTGGGGTAAAGGTAGAATGGTTGAGCTCCTTGAGATGCTCACTCTGATTGACTTGGAATAAAATCGTTTCTTGAGTATTCAGCTGGAAGTATCTCATTCCCTTTATTCCTGAAGCGTAGAATAATCTGCCTTTGATATGTCTTCACTTGGCAACATGTCATAGAGATAAAGAAAGATGAGGAAAATTCGGAAACACTACAAGAACAAGGAACTGGATGCAGAGGGACAGACATCCTCATTACATGCCAAGATTGTGAAATCTGAACCAACCACACCACCCACGGCTACGCCAAGATGGTCCCTCCTGCACTGGATATATCAAATGCACACATTACTTTCTTCAGATGAGACAAGTATAAAAATGACTTGCTACAAGAGGCTATGCAGGAGTAGGAACAAATGAGACTTAAACGTGATGCTGATACATAGTCCAAATATTTGTCGAGAACCAGGGATGGTGATGGCCAAGCAGGCTGTGACGTTCAAATCAGGATTCATTGCTTGCTAGGCGCCAGCCTGCTCATTCAAGCAAGGAAAAAGAGAAATTGTTACATAACACAAATGAGGTGCTTTCTTCTCCTAATGGATAGACATCAGGGAAACAGGGGGTGGTCTGGACTTGCCACCCTAATTGCGACGTTCAACCATCAAAGAGGCATTGAACAATGCAACTCACGGGGCGGCCCTTCTCATTACCTACTTTCCCTAGAGTTTGAAAAACACAGAGAATAGAAAGGTAAAAGGCGCCTATTTTAAAAGCTAAGAATCAATGGAGAAGACATTCATCACGAGGTTAATGATGCATTGATCAGTAATAAGCTACAGGAAACCAAAAATGTACCTAATTAGAATAATAGAATTATATTTAGGTGTAATCTAGCGGTAACTATGAAAATCAAAGTGAAAGACAAGCAGAGACAATGGCAGCTTCGTAAAGTCAAGCCAGGGTCCAGAGAAAGGGACAGCGAAACCAAGCGGTTCTGAAGCAGTTGCAACTCTTGTGATTTTGTGGAAGTTGCCAACTTAAAAAGGCAGGGCCCAGCCACACACAAAAGCTGTTCATGGAACAGGTAATGCTACTCAAGGACAGGGACAGGGAGGCAAATACTGGTGTACAAGAAAGACACATCAATTGGAAATACAGGCGGGTCACTAGACGCTGAAGGTGACTGGAGGGCAAAGAAAAAAATGTGCTCTTGGTGGCCAATAATAGAGCCAAAAAAAAAAAGAGAGGCCAAATCAATGTTCACACAATAAGTTATGGAAGTAACGTCAGACGGAAAGGCTACTGCAGAGGGAGGCATAAATGCTTACCAGAAAAATAAACAGGATCAGAAAAGGGCCTCTAGTCTCCATCCACTGTATTTGTCTGACTTGAGGATAGGCCTGCCTAAACTAACAGCCACTAACACCCATCCAAATCTAGCTTTTAGTGCGTCTGACCAGGTTCATGACCACTATCATTTATAGGTGCTCTCTTAGTGTCTGCAGAATCAGGTCCCAATCACTGCTCCCGAGTATGCTCCTCACTTTCATGGGATATAATTGAGAAGCAGCCAGTTGGCCTCATTTCACTTCAATGTATCCAGGCCACCCATAATTTTTCGGTCGATCTTTACTTAGCAAATGTTCATCTGATTATCTCAATGAACCCACCTACATGTTGATTTGGTGTTGCAAGCAACTATGAATGACATCCTTAATGTGTCTCCCACCAAGAATTCTATGTGGACAAGCAGTTTGATGTGCAAATATCACGACATACTCAAGATAGTGTGGAAATGTGAAAGGGATGCAAACTTGTGCCTGTTATTAGCCTGTTGCAGGATTTGCCACGGCCAATCAGCCATTAATAAAGCTTCCCATGTTTAGGATATGGTCCACCAATTTCATTACTGATTATTATTCATTACCAACCAACTAGTTAATCTAAAAGCTTTCAGACAAAGTCATTATTCACCCATTTTACAAATCTGTCAAAGCTTTACAGTTTTTGTACTTGACAACCAAATAATGTCTCGACCCTGACAAAAAAACAGTAATTTTACTAATTACACAAAAAAAACATTTGCACGACAGACTAGCCGCAGAATAATATGAAAATACAAAATACATGTTACATGACTGATCTAAACTGACAAATAGCTAGCTTTTAAATTTCAACTTATTTCATAGGTATCATCAGCTTGGTGATATTTTCACTTGCAAAGATTTGGTTACTGTATTTACACTGAGACATTAAAAAAAAAGGTTCATGCTGACATAAGTCATAACTGTTCCTGCTGGATAAAGATTATGTAGTAATTGAAAGGCCATTTTCCTCTTACGGTCAACAGTACTAGTGTTTCCTCCACTCAAGAATTGCAAGTATACATCATATTAAAAAGCCTAGAACACGCTATAAAGGACAATGAATATAGAGCAATTCAATTTATCCTAAAATACCCGTAAAAACTTAGCCGGTTATATTATCAAAATTTTAACTATTAAAAAACTAGATTAAAATAACACCAATGATCGACCTAGAATACCTATAAAAAATTAGATCGATAAATAGAATCCTATTATATGAACATCAAGGATTTTTAAACTTTATCATGAGATATAGATGTATATTATCTAAATGAATTTTATAAGATACAAATAAATAATAGTATAAAATACATTACTTTTTTTAACCTCTCAATTTTTTTACTATAAAATAATATAGAGGTTGGCTCACTTTTCATCATAAGGCAAATCAAGAACTAAACGAATTAGAGGAAAAAAAGAAACTCACACCACAGACATATAAAAGGAGGGAAGCAATATCCGGAATTTAAATTAAAACGATAAAATTGATTTCAAAATAAATACTATTTTATTGATTGAAATATGTTTACAAAGTTTTCACAAAGGTTATAAAATTCTATCAAGAATTTTAAAAAGCTCTCTAAAACTCTTCTAACCTCCCCTTATCCTCCTCAAAACTTCTATCAACTCTCTCTAAGTTTCTCTCCAATTTTCTTAAAAAGATTCTCAAAGGTTCAAAGTCACCCTTACCTATGCCTCTTCTTTTATAGGTCAAAGGTGGCTGAAAATTCAATAAGACAACCCAAAATGCCCCTAGGGCAAACCTTAGCTCAGGTACAATGTTGGCCCTTAATCTGATCCTTAGATGCAAAGTAGATGCCTCAAATACTGCCACGTAGCGAAACACAAGGGAGGTCGCAAAGTCCAACTGTTGCCATAGAGGATCTATCGCCATAGCCGCCATGTTGCCCGTACCAATCCGCACTTGACTTTTCACCTTGGGGAGATCCTATGCGGACACGCTCTACTGCGTGCATGCTATGGGCCTTGTCTGTTAACCACTGTCGTGCCTATTGCGTTCCCACGCGCGTTGATGTCACTGGGCCCGCACATTAGTGAGTGATGCCCACACATCCATGCCTCTTCTTGTGTGCCTACTAGTCCGCGCGGCTTCGCATCACTTGGGCCACCTTCGCATCATTGGCCCACGCGTGAGCTCGCTCGCCCTCGGTCACCCCATGGTTGGCCGAGCTCGCTTGCCTTAGACTGCCGTCACCACCACGTTGTTGTTGGGCCATCGCTGCAATGGGCTGCCTATGAGGAGGGAGAGGAAGAGGCCAACTAGGCCTCCTGCTATGGGCCACCTTATCTCACTCCTCTTTTTTCTCTCTCTCGATTTTCTTTGAGAATTTTCAGCACTTGCGCACAGATCTTCTGATGCCCGTTGTGAAAACCTCACCGCACGGTGTCTGTCCACCATATGGCATCTTGTATTCAACTTTGTCAGCTAGTATCCTTGATCGCTCTAGACCTTAACTCCTCCCTAAGTCTAGTCCCGATTCACCATGACCAAGGTTGACTCAAGTACTTGCACACATATAGACAAAATAAACTGTAGGAAACAGTTATTGCAACTGACCGCACTTTCAACACTTTCGACACTTTCAAGTTTTCATTAGAAATATATAAACTAATATATGGTTTTACAATCTTCTCCTTGATAAAAACATTGGCAACTCAAATCAAAGTCTTGAAATTTGATTTTTTGTAAAATAAGAGTAAAGAACTTTGCAATAGTCAACTTGGTCAAACTTGAATAAGTAAAAAAATTCAAGACCAAATGACATGAGAAAATGCAAGGGATACAAAATCAAATGAAAGATGCTCCTCCTATATGTTTATCTCCCCTTTTAGCAAGATCTAAAATAAGTTTTGATTTTATGAATGCAACTTTGCTTGCTCCACCTATATGACTAACTCTCCCTTTCACCAAGATTTAAAGCGAGTTTTGATTTTCAATGAATACAACTTTATTTTAATTTTTATTTCTCTCCCATTTGATAATAAATACATCAAGAGCAAAAGGAAGCAAAAATGCATGAAATGAGATGTAACTTTCACCATTTTAGTTCATAAGAGCTTTGAGAGTTATCTAAAGGCATCGATATGTAAACATAAATTACTTATGTTGAAGCATGTGCTAGAACTTACGTACAATATGCTAAACAAAGTATGATGCATGACATGTAAACTAATTTAGTATAAAAAGCAATAAAAAAATCTTTCAACCTCATTAGCAAGTTAAAGTACAAATGCTGGCACTAGAGGTAGCTCAAAAAGAAGTAATCAAACTCATAAATATGCTTTACCTACTCAATCAAAACAATAAACCCATCCAATTCATTCTAATGTCAAGTTCAAGGAAGTATTAATACATAGCAAATAATAGTAATTTTAAGCTCAATTTTGCTTTTCATCTCTTTTTCAAGTTTTTAATACATGAAGCCAGTTACTCTTGATCTTATTTTTAGTGGAAAACACTGTCCTCATCATACATTGTTGTCTGAGCCTCATTCAAGACATGCATTTGGAGTTTCCATTATAGGCAATCTCTGTGCTACCTTCGAAACCACTCATGCATAAATGCACTCAGTACTCCGAACAAATGTGAACGAAGGTATTCATGAAACATGTAAGCAAAAGTAGTATGATTGATGCAAAGATTGAATATTAAATCATGAGTATTTCAAATGCATATACCATAGATGTTGCAAATAAAGAGTAAACATATCATGCATATTAGAAAGATACTAAAAAAGAACTACCTACTAGATCAAGCACCTACACATTGATTTAAGTTTAAATTAATTTTAATTTAATCAAGTTTTAATGTGCTTGATAAACATGGTAAGATCATATAAACTACTCAAAAACATGTAAACTAGATAGTAGATCAAGCTAAGACAAACGTAACACATACCTGGCATAAAGATCATAAGAGATAACATACAAAGCTCTTAATTTATTGTAGAGTATATTATAAAATAAAAAAGATCTATGATACAAATGCAAAAAGAGAACTTCCTCTTAACGCAAGTCATAAGGTGAATGACCCCTATCTCACTCCTTAGCATTTCAAAATGAACACAATCAAGAGGTTTTATGAAAATGTCCATAAGTTGACCATTTGATTCAACAAACTCTAGCACAAGATAAAGTGATATTAAATTTTAATGCACTTGGTTCTTAGATGTTAACCATATTCTTTATAATGTTAATGACCCTAGTATTATCGCAAAACAAAGGAACACTAGAAAAAGATAAACCATAATCATTCAAAGTAGAAACCATCCAAAAAAAACTTGGCTACAAAAGGTTGCTGCAGCAACATACTCGGCCTGAGCTATCAATTGATCAACAGAGGAATGTTTGCAAGAAGACTAAGAGACAAGAGAAGTATCTAAGAAATAATAAGAAATAACAGGTGCTAGAAGTACTCTTGCGATCAATCTTACACTAGCATTGGAAAATGCATGAATTGAAAGAGTGAAAGAGCAGGAGTACCAAATATCGTATTCAAGAGTAGACTTGATATAGTGGAGAATGTGCTTGACTACTTGATGATGAGAGCTCCTTAGAGATGTCTGAAACTTTGCACATAGGCACACAAAGAAATGGATGTCCGGTCTTGACGCAGTTAGGTAGAGGAGGGAACCGATCATACTCTAGTACTCGTGTTGATTAACCGCCTCGCCATCCTTATTAGAGCCCAATGTTGAGGTAGTGGCCATGGGAGTGATGATCGGTTTGTAATCATTCATTTCAAACTTGGTCAAAGATCTTTAAAGTACTTTATCCAATGGATGAAGATGCCTTTCTTTGTTTGCTTGATTTGAAGGCCAAAGAAGAAGACAAAATTTTCCCATTATGTTCATCTCAAATTTCCTACTTATTGTCTTTAAAAACTTAGCCATAAGAGTATAAGAGGAACCTCCAAAAATAATGTCATCAATACAAATCTGAACTAGAAAAAAAAACAATGCCATCTCTGAGGATAAAAAGAGTTTTGTCCACTTTTCCCATTTCAAAACCACTTAAAATCAAAAAGGTTCTCAATCTTTCATATGTGGCACAAGGAGTTCATTTTAAACTATACAAGGCCTTTGCAAGTTTAAAAATATGATTTAAAAACTTAGAATTTTAAAAATCAGGGGTTGTTTGACATAAACATATTCTTCTATAACTCTATTCAAAAAGGCAAATTTTACATCTATTTGAAAGAGTTTGAAACTTTTGGAAGCAACAAATGACAAAAGGATTCCAATAGCTTCTAATCTAGCAACTAGCGCAAAAGTTTTTTCAAAATCTAAGCTTTCTACTTGAGTGAAACTTTGTGTAACTAGCCTGCCTTTGTTTCTAACTATAGATCCATCCTCCCGCTATTTTTTTTTGAAAACCCATTTGGTTTCTATGACTTTGAGACCTAATGGAGGCTAAACAAGGGTCCAAACTTTATTTCGTTCAAAAATTTTCAACTCCACATGTATGATATTGATCCAATTCTCATCAGACAATAGATGACAAACATCTTTGGGCTCAAAAGAAGCAACAAATACATAGTAGGCAAGGTCATAGGATCAATTTCTAGTTACCTTCCCACCTAGATCTTTGATTATCGTATGAGATAGATGTCAGTTCTAGATGTGTCAAGGAGTTGTCAATCCTAAAGTGCATCCATCAATCTTCTCAGGTACAGCTTATGAAGGTGAAACAACTAGGGCTTCTTCTGAAGGTGATGTTGTCGTAGTACGGATCCACCTTCTAGCAAGGGTGGAGTAGTAGCTAAAGTTAGAAGGACAAAATCAACATTGTCCTCATCATAGTCCTCCTTCACAAAGATGCTCTCAGTCATATATGGATATCATAAAATTTCTAGTCTAGTATCTAGGCTAGTCTCACCAAAAGTTATCTCATATGTCTCCACAATCTTGTTAGTTTCAAGAACATATACTCGATAGGCATAAGAATAAGAAGCATAGTGTAGAAAAATAGTATCGAAAAAACTAGACTCAAATTTATCCAAATTTTAAGATTTGAGAACAAAATACTTGCAACCAAAAACCCTAAAGTGTGAAACACTTGTTCGCCGACCAAATCTGAGCTCATAAGGTGTCTTGTGCAAGGTAGTTCTCAAAAATACTCGATTCGAGATAAAACAAGCAGTATAAATAGTCTCAGTCCAAAATCTTCTTCGAGTGATATACTTATCAAGCATGATTCGTGCCATCTCTAGAAGAGTGCAATTCCTTCTTTCAACCATACGCTTCAATTGTGGAACATATGGCGAGGAAAACTAATGTTTAATTCTAGAAGAAGCACAGTATGATTTAAAAGCAGAGTTTTTAAATTTAGACTCATTATCACTACATATTGTTCGAAGAGATCCTGAAAACTCCAAAGCCAAACGATGAGCTAGATCATGAAAGAATCCAAAAGTTTCATCCTCTGACTCAAGATATTAGACCTAAGAGTAACAAGAGAAATTACCAACAATCACTAGAATATCCATGTGAAGCAGTTGTCTTGGGCTATCTGTCATGACCAAGGTGACATGCTTATAAGAAGTTGTCATCTTTCCATGGTGATATGGTGCATAAACCAAATCTTTAGAAACTTTTAACTTTAGCAATCCCCGAATCAAATCCAAATCATTGATCCAATACAAATGCTCAAAGCCAATGTGACCAAGATGTCGATGACAAAAGAACAGATCTTGATTTTTAGAAACAATAAGACAACGGAGGAGGGTCTAGAAAAGTCATCAAAGTTTGTAAAAAATACGACCAACTCGAGATATGTTGAACACAAGAGATTCATTAGCATTAAGAACTTGATGTTGATTTTTCTTAAAACGTACCTTGAGATCCTCATCACATAACTGTGATAGTGAGAGTAGATTGTACTTAAGCTTAAGCTTGCTCACTAATGCTACATCCTTCAGCATGAAATTATAGTTTACCTTAATCGTCCTTTTGTTCATCACACATCCACTGCTTGCATCACCAAAAGTGATAGTCTTATTACCGAATGCATGAGTGAGAGAGGTAAACTACTTGGCTTCCCTGGTCATGTGGTGTGAGCAACCTGAGTCCATCAGCCATGTTTCATTTCTCCTCACTCAAAAATCCTACATACAAGATGTAGTAAATCTCAATGAATTAGTTAGTGAGAAAAGACTTAGATAACCAATATTGAGTTATGCGAAATGTAAAATCAATTTTAGAATTACTAACAAAATGATGAGCATACTGACCCTATTTGTTTTGTCCTAACCATATCAAGTCATATTGAGAGTGCACATCTTGGTTAAAAAACATGATGCACCACTTAAACGATAATGACAAGCACACTCAAACCTCTCAGAAACTCTTGTTAGTGTACTACAACTGGTTCTCAAGGACATAAGATGTTCATAGCGCTCCTTTCTAGCCTTTCTAAAATAGAATCCTACCAAGTGGCCAACATTTGTATAAAATATGCACTCAAACTTGGTTCTCTCAACATACTTAGATTTCTCTATAGGTTTGGTTGTGTCAACATGCTTGGGTTTCTGTCAATGCTAAAATTTGAAAAGCCCAAGAAAAGGTTGGAAAAGATCGGTTGAAGTAAAAGAAGAGTCCGGTTGCTACAAGGAGGAAGCCGATCGGATAAAACAAGGAGAAATTCGATCCAAGAATAAAAGATTATCCAGATGAGACTAAGTTTGAGGAGGAGCCGTGGCACTTATGGCAGGGTATTTTATCTATATAAATTATATCTTATATAGAAAGGTTTAGTTAGTTTAGTTAACTTCCTTAGAGATATTTTCTTTTATATTTTTAGGAGATAATGTCCGATAGTTGTTGTAACCATATCGGACTCTGTAATACCAGGGTATAAATATAGACCCCCTAGAAACCTGTAAAGGAATCAACACATCTTTCAATCAATACTACTTCGGCACATCGCCACCCTAGTTCATTTAGGTTTTTACCGGCGGGGTCTGGCTCTTGACGCGGGGCTGCATCGGTTAACTTCGATCTCCGGCGAAGGTGTAAGTCCTACCACTATCCCAATATGTCTCTTTCTGTCTAAGGTTGCATCGTTTAGATTCGACCTCTTAAACCAATCGAATGTATCACATCACATCCGTGCAAGGTCTATCGGCCTATCAAGCTCTCTCCACCGTCGTCGGTCTCGTGCTGCATCAGTTAGGTTCGACCTATGAGGTTGCTGATGGTAGATTGAGTTTTAGGCCTATAGGTCTCTGTACGGTGTTTTATCGGAGTGTTAGCCGATGAGTTATCTATACGTTGAGCGCCACGTCCAGCATATCGGCTCCTCGATCGATACACACCAGTCTTCAGAGACTCTCCTTGAGCGCCACGCCAAGCGCATCGGTCTTCTAGCCAATGCGCGCCTATCTTCAGAGAGACTTTCTCTTATCGGCTTAGCTAGCCGATGGGTTTGCTTCGCCCTTACCATATCCGGAGTGGTATCAGTTTTATAGCCAGTGTGTCTTTTATACGATTCCTTGCCACTTCACATATGCCTTTATCGGCTTTCCAGCTGATGAACGACTGCTACAGCTTCTGTCGACTACTAGGAGGGATCCTGCACGCTTTGATTTTAATACCCTTCGGTGCCTCCATTGGCTCTGTGGCCGATGGATCAGGATCTCGCTTTCACCACACCCGGAGCCATCATATCCTTCGTCGACATTTGTCCACACCTTCTTTGGCTCCCCAGCTGATGGAAGAGCATCTCAATCCCTATCGGCAACCAGCCCATAGTAGGAGCCATCCGGACGTGGCCGATGATACCCTCGATCCTATTGGCGGTCAACCGATAGCGAGTTTGCCTTATCTTCTTATCAATTGCAGGGTCAAATTGACTGGTACACTTGCACCCGCACCATCGCGCCACAGCCGAGCAAAACTCACGGGCCTTGGCGCACGTATCTCGAGCCACGGAGAGAAGCCAATTGGCCTGCACTGGAACTAAGCAAACCTCCCAGGTGTCGGCGTGTTCGCGCCGGGCACGCGAGATCCGGCACAAACAGTTTCTCTATAGGCTTGGTTGTTTTAACAGACTTGGGTTTCCGTATAGGCTTAGTTGTTTTAACATGCTTGAGTTTATCTATTGGCTTAGTTGTTTTAATGTGCTTGGATTTTTTTATAAACTTTTTAGGCTTAGACTTATTAGATATAAGTAACAAGATATATTTTACTATTTTGGGTAAATTAGAACTAGTATCTCTTATGAAACTGATTGACTTGAAGTTATAGGTTTTTAGCTAGCTCTTTGGTACCATCTGTGGCACCTATTATCTCATGAGTATATATTCTTATGGACTCAGTAGAGTCATAGACTATGCCTTGGTTATTTTCGCATACTTTGGATTGATCAAGGATGATACTACGTTTTTTCTTTTCTTAGGTAAACCTCTCTAAAAACTATTGAAGATAGGTATTCTCTTAGGCTAGGGTAGCTCGGAATTCCTCACTCAAGGCACACTCTCTTTTTATGCTAGCAAGATCTAGCCTAAGAGACATGCAGGAAGCATATTAATTAACAGATTTAGCAGAAGCAATAACAACCTTTGCATCTTTAAATTCAGATTTTAAAGAGGCACAGTTAGAACAAATGGATTGAACAAGAGCTTTAAAAGCATAAATTTTAAGTAATTTGTTTATGATTTTAAGCTTACAAAGTTGTTGCTTTACTTTATCAAATTCATTTGTAAGTCTAGGATAATTTTTATAAGATTATATCCTATCATGGTCGTAATGCCTATTGATGTAATTAAACTTTTTATTCCATTCTTTTAATTCCATTTCAAGTAAACCAAGGTTTAGTTTTATTTCATAGCAAGCAAAGCTAGCACTAGTAGAGTTCTCAGCTCCTAAAGCATATAAATCAATTCTACCATTGAGGAGATTAACCTCAGATATATATGAAATACATGAAAGACAAATATCCTCGTCAGGAATTATGCAATAAAGCATAGCAATTTCTAGCACCATTCCTTTATTCTCATATTTTAGTTTCTTAATTTTATGCATGGAAGACCTATACTTTTTTTGTTAATTGTGATAATCAGATTAGTCATTCTTTCTCTACTAAAATCACCGTCATTTGAGCCATCATCAGAACAAGAATTATCACATAGAGATCTATCGAGGGAGAGGGTATCATCATGACATACCTTTGAGTCATCCTTATTCTTGAGTATTGTAAGACACACGTCGATGTTGTTGGCAAGACAACACATGATAGAGAAGTTCTTATCCTTTTTTATTTTGATTGTCGTCTTTAGTGTCAATGTTGCTGAGCTGGATCTTATCAAGTGCTGCCGATGACTTATGTATCACCTTCTTCATCAACTCCTTCTGTCCCTTACGTCCTTAACCCTCAAACTGCTTGAGAGTCTTGACATCCTTGTTCTTTAACTTTGAGCAATTTGCCCAAATGTGGTTAAGCTCTTCACACTCAAAACAAGTGATAGAGTGACTAGTCCTATCTCTATTCCTATCTCTCACATTCTTGTAGGCCTCAAAAAAAAATCGAGCAAAAAGAGTAAGATCATCTTCAGGGATAAGTTGCTCCTTAGATATTATGTGCAGTACGGCTAGTGAAAAAACATCACAAACAAGTGCTAAGTGAGTTGCAGAAGTGCTAGAAGAAATATTAGCTACCAAACCCATCAAGTGTTTAGGCCTTTTTGATGAAGAATATCCATCTTGTGGGTTTTTAGTTTTGAGTAAAGCTTATCCATACTAATGTCACTCAAATGCGCACTCCCTATAATAGATATATCTTTTATTGTTTTAAACAACACAATCAAGACAATTTAAAAGATAACAGATTTTCTCATTGTATGTGAGTATCTTGTCAACCAATCTCGAATTGAAAACAATCTTATCAAAACGATTGAAATAATCATCAATGGACTCTCCAATGTATATCTCAAATTTCTATTACACTTTCTAAAATTGGTTTTGACAAACCAATTTGATTTCATTAGTACCTTCGTGGAAGTTACATAAAGTTGTCCAAATTTTATGGACCGATGTTAGGTGTTGTACACGGTTGAACTCACCATGTTCCAACCCAGCAATCAATGCTTTTCGTGCACTAAAGTTTTTATCAACCTCCTTAAGATTTGCATCAATGATAGCCATATCATTAGGTATAATGTAAGACATTGTCACCTATTTTCAAACTTTGTACCATAACGACTAGAGATATGCTTTCATTCAAGCCTTCTAATAAACAAAATCTTCTCCATCAAAAAACATGCGGTTATATAGAGTATATCTCCATAGTATAGTTTGTTGTCACGGTTGGGTTACAATGAACTTAACTAGCTCTGATACCTATTAAATGACCAAAACACACTATAGAAGGGGATGAATGTAGAGCGATTTAATTTACCCCTAAAATACTTGGTTTTTAACATGATTATGTTATTAAAATTTTAGCTATTGAAAAAGTAAATCAAGATAACACTCGATGATCGAACTAAAAGATGCATGAGGTAGCTAGATCTATAGGTGGACTTCTGTTAATTATAAGCATCACTTTGTTGATGGTTCTTGAATCCTATCATGAGCTATAGATGCATATCACAATATCCAAATGTATTTCACAAGATATAAATAAATAACAAATGGTGCAAAAGACCATTTTTTTACTTCAACCTCTCGAGTTTTTCTCTATAAGACAATATAGATGTTGACTCTTTCTTTATCACAAGGCAAATCAAAAACTAAACAAGTTGAGGAAAAAAAATACAATACAAACCTTAGCTTTGAGCAAATCATGTGCCCCCTGGTACAAGGATCTTGCCCCAACTTGCACATGCATTGCCTTTATTTATTGATTTATTTATTTTGAAGATGGGGGTAGCTAGGCAGGCATTTGATAGGAAAAAGGGAGAAAATGGTGGGAGAAATAAAGATGTGGACAGGGGAGGGTGAGGATGGGTTGAGTTTAGATTCTCACCAAGATAGGGGTGGGAGGGATGGAGTAGTCATCATTTGTGGCAAAAGGATCATCCAACTTGTGAGTTGGATAAGAATTTATCCTTTTATTTCTGGGAGTTATCGAAATGAGAATATATGTAGTTCGGTGCCAAATTGCTGATGGTCGGAGAGAGCACATGAGCATAAATAATATTGTGTTATTTTCAGTCCTTCAGTTTACTAAGGTGTGAGAATCGGGTGATCTTCATGCCCACTTTACAAGCATGTCAGATTTACCTAAATAGGAGTGGTGGGGGCACTCTGTGAGCTTCTTTAGCTTATAACCTCTCTTTTCTCCCAAACATTTCTTAGTCTTGTTTAACTTTCTTTCATCCTCCATTATACTACTGTGATGTGGTTTTTTAAGTAGATAAGCAAAGTGGGGGTTGATATGCCTTGTTGGAGTTGATGGAACAATAATAAAGTTATATAATTTTGCAAGTTTTAGAGGGAATGGAACCCTATCACCACCATGTCTATCTACCTACATATTTTGGCATAGTTTCACATTCCTTTTTTTTCTACAACTTTTTATCTCTTTCACCCTCTCTATTCATCATCCCAATTCCCTATCCACAGAAGCGATTCCGTTGGCACCAATGAATGGAAGCAATTTTCTTTACTTGCATCTTTTTTAGGTCCCACCTATATAGATGTTGTCGTGTGACCGTACGGCCTTTGCATAGAAATGACTAAGTACTAGTTGATTAATTTAATTTCTTTTTCATGTTCCTTCAGAGTCACAAGGCATTAAGAGAGGAGGAGATCAGCAGATTAGCTAGTGTGGGGAGCAATGTTGATTACTACTAGCAGGCCACCATCTCTGCAACCATGAAAAGATGGATAGGATAAGTGGTGTTGTCCATTATTTTGCCCACAAATTAAAGCAGCTATGCCTCTGCATTTGGCACACATTGCATGGTATAAAATTATGGGATAATCTTTTGGTTCCAATTAGTAGGACCCAACAATGCATGCATGCTTTCGTAGATCCAAAAGGCTAGTCATAGCATATCGACATGAGAACAAATACGTGGCATCCTTGTTGGGTGTTGCTTCTGTTCTGGCTTCCAAGGAGGAATAATTTAAGTCCCATGTGTAGTGATGTGGAAGCTAGTACTAAAGGATCAAGCGGTGGCATGAGATGTGTAGTAGTGCTATGTGTAGGACCTAGGAACAAAAGATATTTCTTTCTTTTCTTTTGTGGATGAAAATTCACTCCATCAAACCTTTTCTTTTGTCAAACGATGTTCCATCTCTTTCCTTTCACCCATATTCACCTTTGAGCTAGCTAATATAGAAACTGTCATTTATAATTGCATTAGGTTTTAGATGTGACACCCTTACTAGAAAATTCAGTGTTGTGATATTAGGTTAATTGAATTTGCTTTGTGAAAAGCCACCCTCCTACAAATTCCATGCACGAATAATTCCTATAGTTGAATAATGACCATTAGACTTTTCATGTTTGCATGTTTCCTAGCTAAAGCGCTCCCATGCTTATATAGAAATAAGTTTATTTCAAAACGATCAAGTGGTTTACAAGCCATGATACACCGAAACAAAACCAGACTAATGCTATGCCATGTTATTTTTAGTTATTTTATCGGATTATTTTCTCGGGTTATTTGATAAATGTATTTTTAAAAATAAACTTTCTTCTGCTATATTTTTAGACCATTTGTTCTAGTTTATTTTTTAAAATGTCTAATTTATGCTATAATGAAGCAGATAAATCTAAAACAATAATCGGTCCAATAATCTATCTCCAACAGGCCTTAAAATTGAGTTGAACCTAAAATTGTGTACATAATAATCTTAGACATCCAAAAAAGATTAAGATATCAAAATCTGTGTTAAATTTAATACACATAACTAATATATCTATAGGAGTGAAAATGATTAATGCCTTAAAAAATTGCCACTGCTTGGAGTATATATGATCTTCCTTTTTCTTTATTCTATTTTTGAGGTGATCAAAAGCATCAAATATTCCACACATATATTGGCATATATAATGGCCGAATCTCCCTTGTCCCAATCGACCACACGTGAACCAGTGAAATTTTTTTAGGAGCCAATTTAAGATTTTTATTAGCACTGATGATATGGTGGCCAGCTCGATCACCTTTTTGCCTTACTTTGCTTTACTAATTAATCTTGTTAGATGAATGGAGGAATCACCTTTTTTTTACGCTTTTAATTAGTTGACTGAAGTGAAGGGGACCCAAGAGAAACGTTGTATGCAATATTGTGTGAGCATGACCATGAAATGAATATATATCTGTCTTACACATGGGTGATGCCTGACAGTTAACCACATCCCAATAATCTCTTCTAGCTCAATTAATTAGTAGTAGTAATCAATTAAAGGAGCTTACTAATCACAAGGCTCCATGCTAATGAGGACAAATGTACTTGGACTCAAGGACACTGGACAATGACTGGATGAACCTAGATGAGCCTCCATGAAGGTGACAGAGAAAAGGATGGCGTCCTATTCACGTACTGTACCCTGTGCGGCTGTAGCACATCTATCGTATCCATTGTGCCGGTGTCAAATCGGTCTTTAATTTTGTAGTGGTGTTGATTAATTAACGATATGGATTGATATTAAGTTTAGCCAAGAACATTTCTAATTCTGCCAAAGTAAGCTAAACAAAAAGAATTTATTTCTCTTTGACGTATTTGTGTTTTCTTGAGAGAAAATGAAAACCAACCGATATGACACCTGGTGTGCTAACTACTCTGGTGGACACGACAGGAAAGAATCAAAGGAGGGGAAATGAGATGACAATAATCGCTCCTCCTGAAAAGAAAAACTTAGTCTCAGCTCCCTGCATTCCATCAAACTATTATATCTTCTAGAAAATTGTAGTTGACACATGAGGTATGCGATTTGATACATAAAGATGTCTTCTTATTATTTTATGAAAACTAATAGGACATCACTAATTTAAAAAGATGATAGGGTGTCACCAACCTTGTCATGAAGCTGCCTTCTCTTACTGTCTTCCCCGCCTAACCTTGTGAGATTCTTATGATAATGTCACCGAAGCACAATAAATAAAATTAAATATATTAATCTAGCATCTAAACAAAGCTTTATCATAACATGTCTAGGTACAGTAAATTATGTAAACATGTATATTTATGTTAGTAGAGACATATAGGAATACATCTCTAGTCCCACAGTTTTATCTGTGTCTAGATGCATACTCATATGAAGCATCGGTGTGTATATGCTCAACATTGGTGCTAGCTACTGAATAAAAACTTTATATCACCAAGCTGCATGATAAGGATAAGGAGTTCTGTTTTACGAAGCGCCTCTTTAAGCAATGCACTGTAGTGTTAACAATTTTTTTCCCTTTTCAATCTTAGTGTACATGACGAAATGAAAAATGTCGAAATTCGAATTTACCAGAACAAAAAAGAGGATAAAGACATGTACCAAAAAATAGGTGGTAATTGGCTATGCATGAATGGACAGATTGTGACACGACTACGATGCCTCACCAATTTGGCTAGGCTAGGGTTTCATGTGTCTATTGGGTATGTTATTATATGTTGACATATTTGTACCAAAGGAGCTGTGTTCACTTGCGACGTCATCCGTCACGGGTACATATATATCATGCTCAATGATGGCTTTATATATTCATTCACTCATTCGTGAAAATCTGACCTCTGTTCCGTGGTTTGTCGGTATTTTGAAAAAATACGAGAAATTAAATATATATATTTTAATTTTAGAAGGGCAATATTGATTGCCGGCCGGCAAAAAAGAAGTGCAAGATGATTCGGTCTGAACTTGATGCAGTCTCACCACAAATGGCTGATCCAAAGTCGTATCCTTTGCTTCTACTGAGCTGGAAAGGGGTAGTAGGCTTGAACCCTAAATTGGCACATATTAATGTATGGTTTCAAACCAAACCCTTAGTTAGTTGGTTAGATCTCATATATTTTACACGTACGTGCATTAGATAGTTTCTACTACCAGAGTTTATTTTTCTTCTAGTTTGAACCAAGATTTAAAAAATAACAATTTCCCCCTTGAAAAATTATAACAATTTGCAAGCTAACTCGTTTCACCATTGATTACTTACATTATCCGAACATTTTGAATTGCTCCAAGATCCGTGTGATTTTCTTTTGATTTTTGCCCTGCATCCCACCTCCCTCAAAGTCATCATCACCACCACCGCATCCTACAGCATCATAAGGATCTTTGCCTTCGACCTATGTCTTCTCACATTCTTCATTAGTTGACACATCTCTCCTTTTCTAACCACTATATTTTTTATGATCTACTCCCAACTATACTATCTTTGTCCTAGCGATGTAATTCCTATGTTTATGGCTGGTCATGGCCACCGCATTTGCATTGTCGATCCCTCACCATTAATGCCTTGTCCTTTTCTCACCTTGCTGGTCAACATGGCTGGTTTGAGATAGAAGGCAATGCCCCAACCATTGGATTTTGATCCAATGTCCCTATCAGCTCACACATAGCAAAAGAAATAAGATACCATCACGCAAGCGTTTATCTTCCCTTTTTTATCATCATTAATTTTTTGTTAAATAAACTTTGTTAAGCCTATATGGAAAATCTATTTTACATCTCAAATATACGGAGCACTCCCTGACACTGATATACACTTTCAAAGACAAAATGGACTTTATAGGACATGTTAACCGAGGCGTAGCTAAACGAAAAGATTGCAGCCATGGTGAAAATAGGAAAAATGCATAGACATTTCATAGAAGTAGTATTCTTCGGTGACCATTTGTGTAGTTATCTATAAAAGTTCAAGTATTTTTATTTTACTATGCTACCACTTAAATTGATTAATGGTTGTTCGCGCCGGATCTCGCATGTGCGGCGCGACCATGCCGAAGCCCAAGAGGCCTGCTTAGCTACAATGCAGATCTATCGGCTTCTCTCTATAGCTCGAGATACGCACACTGAGGCCTAGGAGATCCACTTAACTCCACTGTGGGTACCTCGGCTCGCTCTCTGTCGTGATGGCGTAGATGCAAGCGTACTAGTCAATTTGACCCTACAATTGATAAGAAGGTGAGGCGAATAGGTCAGTTGGACGATGGGCCGATACAAGTTCTCGCTATCGGCTGGCCGCCGATAGGATCAAGATGGTCATCGGCCGCGTCCGGATGGTTCTTGCTATCGGTTAGTCGCTGATAGGGGTTGGGACGCTCTTCTATCAGCTGGGGAGCCGATGAAGGCGTGGACAGATGTTGACGAAGGATGTGATGACTTCGGGTGTAGCGAAAGCAAGATCCTGATCTATCGATCGTAAAGTCGATGGAGGCACCAAAGGGTATTCAGAGAATAGTAAAGCACGTAGGATCTCTCCTGGTTATCGACGGAAGCTGTATCGCTCGTTTATCGACTGGAAAGCCAATAAAGACATATGTGAACTGGCAAAGAATCGTGTAAAAGACACCGGCTACAAAGTCGATGCCGCTCCGGATATGGTGGGCGATGAACAAGGAGCGGGGCCCGCTCATCTCATAGCACGAGACCTGTTGCCCACCGTGACAATGCCACTAGCACCGATCTCGAAGATCAGACCTAACAGAGACAGTAAGAGACCGAGGCCAACGGTAACGGGACGGCGGAGCGAACCCATCAGCTAGCTGAGCCACATCTCTAAAGATATGCATGTATCGACCGGAAAGGCCGATGCACTAGGCATAACGTTCGATGGAAGTCTCTAAAGATATATATGTATTGGCTAAGAAGTCGATACGCTAAACGTGTTGCTCAAGGTATGGATAACTTATCGGCTAAACACTCCGATGAAACGCCGGCAGAGACCTATAGGCCTACATCTCAATCTACTGTCGGTAGCCTCGTAGGTCGAACCTAACCGATGCAGCCTTATACAGAGTAAGATATATCGGGATAGTGGCGGGACTTACCCCTTCACCAGAGATCGAACTTAACCGATGCAGCCCTACGTCGAGAGCCAGACCCCGCCAATAAAACATAGATAAATTAGGGTGGTGATGCACCAAAGTTATATTGATCGAGAGATGATTTACAGGCTTCTAAAGGATTTATATTTATATCCTGACATTATAGAGTCCGATGTGGTTATAACAATCATCGGATGTTACTTCCTAAAAAATATAATAGGAAAATATCTCTAAGGAAGTAACTGAACTAACTAAACCTTCCTATCAATATAAGATATGATTTATATAGATAAATTACCCTGTCGTGAGTTCCACGGCTCTTTCTCAGACTCGATCTCATTTGGATAGTATTCTATAATTGAACCGAATCCTTCCTCGTTTCCTTCAATCGGTTTATTTCATATAGCAATTAAACTCTCTTTTACTAAACCGACCGTCTTTCTAATATTTTCCTGGACTTATCAAATTTTAGCGTTAACAATTTATAAAACTCTTATACTATAATACCTAAAATTATATGTCATGTACCAAATGTATGTGGTTTTATACAACTTAAATCATAATACCTAAGATTTTATAATTTTTTAAAAAAGAAATATTCCGTGGCACAAAAAACTATGAAAAATAGTCGTCCCAGCTAGTCAAACGCCATCATATGGCTACCTCTTATGTCCTCCGGCCTCTCCGATCGTGAGGGTCATGGGCACCTCCTGCCAACACATACGTAGACATACGCACGCACGAACGCCCATTGTGAGTGAAGTGAAAAACAAGGTTTCCACCCAAAGTCCTGTAGACATTTAGATAGCATCCATAAATCCTCCAAGTACTCACCCTCTAGGGCCTCAATATGGAGCCTCAGACTCATGACTATCTTAGGGTCCAAGCTAAATAGTCCAGGGATAGAGTGTCCAAGCTAATCAAACCAAACTAGCATGGACCGGTCTGTCCAAGCCGTTTACTTCAAGCTAGCCTCCATGAGGGAACAGTCCTATGTAAGCCAGTTGAGCTTGTGCGCTTCACTCATGGCCATGGTGGTAGGAGTCTATGGCCTAAGCGCATTGAACTATACTAGCTATCACATTCAATGCAATAGGTTATTTACCCCCACTAGCACGACACGTGCACCCTCGTGACAACCAGGGCAATAATATGGATATCTACCCTGATAGACAAGCGGCGTGTGATAAGATAGATACTGGCCCCACGTCCATTGTAACAGGGAGCCTTATTAAACCATGTCACATCCTCCATCCTCCACATGTCTGATCGACTCGCTGTATAGTAGGCTCCATCAAGCGAGTGTGGCGTGCCATCGTATAGTAGAGTAGGGCTCATGACAGAATTGGACCAATCATATCTAAACTTTATATGTAGTACGTTTAATATTAGAGTCATGGGTTTTTTCTCTGCCTATTATGTTATCCTTAAGAACATACGAGGGGATGACTATGGACAGAAGAGGGGAGAAAAAAAGGGAGAGAGCCACTTTGAATAGGTGAGCTACTGTAATTCATATGTAAGAAAAACAAGAACATATGAGTAGGATGTTATGTCACTGAGCGGTTTAAATCTGTCTAAACGGATCTATTCATTTTTCTTCTATCGATCGAAGTTGCATTGACTCCACAATCTATCCACACGATCCAAACTTAGGAGAAGACCTACGTAATTCCTTATTATCGGTGTCTATCCACCGACACACATCGTGCCACTCAATACACACATGCACGAATGGATGCACACCGCACCGCTCGATAGAGCACGTGTGCAACACGTATGTACCACCCCACGAGCAAGCACGTTCGTCCAATGGATGACCGAGCATCCTACGTCCAGGCGGCCCCTTGGTCCTCACTCTATCACACTTCTATCTTAATTTGTACTATCCGATGATGTAATTCATGTGCTGCCATCGTCACTGCATTTGCATCATTGAAGAAGAAGGCCCGCCATTAATCCCTTGTCCTTTTCTCACTTTGTTGGTCAGCATTGCCAGCTTGAGATAGAAGGCAATGCCCCAACCATTAGATTGAGATCCAATGCCTATATCCCCTCACACATATAGAGAAACCGCGTCAAACTAGTATTTGTCTACCTTTTTGCTACCGTCGTCGTATGAAAAGTCCACTTTACCCCCTCAAACATATGATGCCCTCTCTAACATTGATATACACTTAGGAATAAAAATAAATTAATGTACATTTTTACAACATGCTAAAGGAGGTATAGCTAACGAGAGAAAATAATCCATGACAATAAAAGCAAATGGAATAGTGGCCCAGCCAAGCCGAACTGGCGAACGCTAGCTCCCTCTTCCACCCTCCCCTTGGTCGCGAGGGTGGCGGGCACCATCAGCCGGCACGTGCGTACACACAGACTGACACGCACGCCGCCGATAGAGCAGCGCGCGCACGACACGTTACATACCACCCCACGATCGCGTCCGTCCGACGGACGACCGAGCATCCCGTGGCAGGGCGGCCCCTTGGTCTTCACTCTATCACGACGTACACCATATCTCGCCGTGCGTGCTTTGCTTCGCGAAGGCTGCCTTGTTTTCTTCTCTCCTTTTCTTCGCAGATCGATCGCTCTAGCCACGTTACGTAGTATTATTATATGCCTGTGAGAGATAGAGAGCCGGACAGAACGATCTATCGATTGTTTGTTCTGGCCACGTTATTGCCTTTTTTTTGTTTTATCTTTTTCTTTGGGCACTTGCTCGTAGGATGAACAACCGATCCAACGTAACATCGACGGATCGGATCTTCTTTTCCATTGAGTGTATGGGTGCTAAACCAAACAAGTCGTATACTACATTAAATTGGGGTAGATGAACAGACACCCTCGCACCACTAGAACGCATATTAAACGCCTTAATCAGAGTTTGTTCGTCAGGTTTAGCTTTTCTCAAGGAAAACCAATGTCTTATAATAGATGATGCCTTTCTAATATTGCCATTCAATCATATCATTTTATCAGTTCATGTAAAACTTTATAAAACCAATAATGTTTTCCATACCGTCCTTGAATTCCTACTATTTGGCTTGATGTATATGCTCCAATGAGTCAATCTACGATGTGACCAAATATGGCTTGATTATTATCTCTATCTCCCGTTTAAAGACACCACAGCACTGCAACTTCAAAAGGAAGAAAGCATCCTATGCATGCACGAGGAGGATTTGTCCATTTAACTTGTTGCACCAAACGTAGCGATATAAACGGATCATCAATTTCCACAAAAAAACTTAGGCAAGACATGAACAGAGGCTTTCCTCACCAAAAATTTTGTGCCCGTTATTTATTATTTTTCCTTCCTACTAATTTTGAGCCCTGTGAGTTAGTTTTACGTGTGTTTAAAGCCAAACTTTAAAACTATATTCACATTATGTTTTTATATTTAGACTGGACGTATGAACTGTACTTCTTAGAATAGTACTTCTATAATACTATAGTTTTATCAGTTTAGAAAATGTTTTGCAAAAATAAATTAGCAGTTCTATTTTGGAGATCGTACCAATGCTCACAAGTAACAACATATTTTTGTGAATGGAGGCGATACACCTCTTTTAATCTCTTTGGATACATTATGTTTCTATGCTTTTTCTTCATCCCATTCGCCTACTGGCGTACAACTGGAATGTATTCCCTTCTTATCAATTCATATCAAAATATATAGCTAACTTTGCTGTTCATTACTTGTATAGGGATCCTCCGAAATAACGTTAATACGAGTCTGCTACGGTATTTTAATGCACGTAATAGCGTCCATCGGATCCTCATCCCATACAGCTGGCCAGATTAGCCAGCCAAACGCTTGTCATTTTAAAGCAAATTACTCCATCCGATACAAAACTTGTTATTTTTGACATGTTTAAAGTCAAAATCCATATCTTTTCAAATATTTAGATTTGATACACACATAGTTTTCCTCAAATACTACTTTCATATTATTCTTTTTTTAGTTTTTAAAATGTTTTGTAATAGAAACAGACCATATCGATACACAAATAATTTTCTGACTAGAAGAAGTGGTAAAATTAAGTAATCTCCTTTAAAATTATATTCACGTGTATATGTTTTTATATTTAGATTGGATATATGAAAATCATATACATATGTTTTTCTTGAATAGTAATTTTACAATACTATAGTTTTATTAGTTTTTAAACTATTTTACAATATAAATTAGCTGTTAAATTAATTTTGGAGACTTATCATAGCTCACAAGTAACAACACATTTTTGTGAATCACTACGCCGAATCAGACCATCTGTGACTTGTATAAACTCACACTGTCTGAAGTTTTGTCCTCGTTAGTGTTACCGCTCATCAGAGATAATGTTATATGTGAGGAGCACCAAAACAGAAATCTGTCATAAGTACCTATGACATACCAATATATACATCCATCAGAGGTGAACTAATCACCTTTTACAGGCTGATTTTACACCCGTCATAGGTAACATCCTTTATCGGATTTTTACTATAGCCTAGTATAGTTTGTCTGTGATGGTTTTATATTAAAAACCAACACTGATGTAATGAACATAAAAATAAATTTTTTTGGCTAGTTTTAGGAATTACTAGCCACACCATTAGTAAATATTTACAAAAATTAGTTATTCTAACTACAAACAGATAATACGATCCACATAATTAACCACAAACTCACATATCTATATACACATATACATATGTATACGAACTTATAAATTGTAACACATATTCAAAATCTACTTACATAGACATACAGAATATCTTTGATATTTTGATTCAAAAACTTAGAAAAAAATATGTACTTGATGCTAATGCTTGTGAGCACAAACTCCTGTAAAATATGACCTATAATGTTATAAAATTATAAATAATATTATTGAGTATCGGAGTATATGGCGTAATTTAGAATTAGTAAGTCAGGAATAATCTTATTTTTTAAAACTTAACTAGAATATTATAAAAAAATAACAGAATTTCAGGTGAACGACATTGCCAACTTTTTTAATCGGTTAGTAAATGTAAGATTGAAGGTAGTACTTATAAGTCTTTAGTAGATCAATCCATCTCTTGTGTTGGACCAGGAGATGGTACCATCTGGATTGATCTCTATCCATGCTCAAGTCTAATTTCTAGCCATTCCTTTGGAATGTCATCAAACAGAACCGTTGGTCTAATGGAATCATCAAACTTCATGATTGTCTAACTATGCTTAGCTAGCTCATTCAAAGACTTAGGGTTATGATCATAGGTCAAACCACTAGTTACAACCGATATTTTCGCTTCTTGGTTACTAGACATTGTGGCTTCAAACTTAATTACTATAAACTATTTAACGTGTGTTAGTACTAAATTAATAAAGCAACACAATTACAAAAATTAATTAGTCTAAAATTAGTAAATTCATAAATTCCAAAATACTACATTCCTAAATTCATTTTGTAGATTCTATATCTATAGATTCACAAGATCTAAATAAAAAAGGTATTTAAGAAAGTTGGAGAACCGACGTGTAGGAGCTCGTGGACGCCCGAGGAGTTCAAAGAGGCTAGCAATGGGGTCATGGAGGCACAGAAAGATTGGTCAAATGTAGCAGCATTGAGAGATGTGGCGGCACAGGATTTACCTGATTGCTATGGCTTAGAGTTAAAACCCTAAGTCATAGCAATCAGATATGTAATGAGTTGTTTTAAAAAAAACTCATCATAGGTATCTTTACATGATGAGTCTAAAAATAAAATTCATAGCCCTATGATTGTTGTAACTTATGGTTTTAACCTGTAAATTAATTTTTTATGACCGTTATCTTTCTATTTATTATTTTATAAAAAAATATTACATATCTATATAAGGATAGAAGTCGCCATATCTCTATTGATTAAAAATACGCAACCTATGAGAGGTGTAACAAGTTTTCTTTAACGCATTGTGAAATCATATACACGTCAGGGTTGCTCACTCACCTCAAACAAATGCCATCTTAAACCCATCATAGATTTAAACCCATATCTGTGTAGACTAATTTAAACTGTTAAGTATTGTATGCTTATAGACGGAGAAGTATAATGGGTCGAATCTCTCAATCTGATCTACGATATATTTTTCTATAGTTCGTCAGAAATAATGCTATTTGTAACTAAGTACTATAGACAGAGTCCGTCATAGTCCGTTTCGTACGAGAGGATTTGACATAGTGAACGGAGGCGATACACCTCTTTAAAATAATTCTGTTTTTGATGACTTAGTTTCCGGTGTTTTTTTCATCCCTTTCGTGTATAGGCGTACAGCTGGAATGTAATTATCTGTAGTTATGAAACTTTAGCTGTATCGGGATTCTCCACAATGACATTAATATGAGTCTGCTACGGTATTTTAATGCACGAAATAGCGTCCAAGCGGATTTGTATCCCGTACAGCTGACCTAGATTAGCCAAACATTGTAACTTCAAAGCAAATTACTCCCTCCGATATAAAACATGTCGTTTTTGACGAGATTGGAGTCGATCTTTAAAACTTTAAGCATCCGTATCTTTTTCAAATATTTAGAATTGATGTATACAAATTGTATATACAACTTCCCTCGAATATTAGTTTCATATATAGCATAATAATTATGTTCAGTTTTAAAATATTTTATAATAGAAATTAGTGATATAAGGATATTTTAAATATATAAAATAATATGTTTTCGTGTGAGTAGTAAAATTAAGAAAACTGTTTTTACTCTTTTAAAAAACAATATTTTTTTCCTTGTATATTGCTTACCCGGGTCTCCCTAATTCATGGAAACCGCGCCCGTTAATTTAGAAAGAAATAGAGAAATTGGAGATCTCCTAGAAAAGGATAAAGAATTAATGATTTTATTTTTTTATTTACTCCTGGCGTTTTCTTTTCTTATGTGTGGTTGCTTTCTCACTCTAGGCCACAGCCAGCCAACCCGAACACCATAAATACTCATCTCTTCTTTCCGAGCACCTCGTTTGTTGGCTAGCTTCCGCGCTCGCGTCATCTCCTCCTCGCACTCCTCTGGCGTGTGCCTATATATAGGCGCACCGAGCGGGTGTTCGATCGCCATGGCCGTCGACGCGCACCACCTGCACCGCCTACCACCGATCCAGCCTGCTGCTGCTATGAGTGAGTCGATGTTCTCACCAAGGCAGGCTTGTTTCGGCGCCAGCGAGATTGTCCCCGCCGGCGCCGGCGCGGTGATGGCGGGCCTTTGCCAGGAGCAGCAGCTGATGCAGGGGTACCAGCCGTACGTGGGAGGTGGAGGAGGAGGAGTGAGGCAGCCGGCGCCGGCGGTGGCGCCGGGGGCGGTGGAGGTGCTGAGGCAGTACTCGCAGATGTGTGCGGCGGACGCGGCGGAGAGCAGCGTCACGTTCGGTGGAGGGCAGGAAGAGGCGGCGGCGCCCAGGAAGAGGAAGCGCACCGAGCTGCCGGTGGTTCTTGGCGCCGCGGCCGACGTGGCCGTGGCGGCGCAGGCACGCCAGCAGCTGGTCGACGTCGACCGCCTCGTGCTCCACCATGTAAGTTTTCTCGTCGTGGTTTTTAGTTTCTTCCTGTGGCGCTTCTTCTTCCTCGCGCTCGCCATGAGCGCTTGGGCCGATTTGTGCATGCATGTGCTGATCGGCCTTGTCGGTGGATGCAGACAGCGAAGATGTGGGCGGAGCTGGCGGAGCAGAGGCGGAGGCAAGCCAGGCAGATGGTAGCCGCCGTGGAGGCTGCGGCGGCGAAACGACTGAGTGCCAAGGACGAGGAGATCGAGAGGATCGGGCGGCTCAACTGGGCGCTTGAGGAGCGCATCAAGGGCATGTACGTCGAGGCGCAGGTGTGGCGCGACCTCGCACAGTCCAACGAGGCCGCCGCCAACGCGCTCCGCAGCGAGCTCGAGCAGGTTCTCGACGCCCAGGCGCGCCGCGGCCCCGCTGCCTCCTGCGGCGATGCCGAGTCCTGCTGCTACGGCGAGAACGACGTGGCGGCGGCGGGCGCCGCCGCCGACGTCGTCGAGGAGGAGGCCGGAGCGGCGACGTCGTCCGAGCGGCAAGCCGTCCCTGCTGGCGTGTGCGGGAGGTGCAAGGGGTGCGGCGAGACCCCGGCCGTGGTGCTGGTGCTGCCGTGCCGGCACCTGTGCTCGTGCGCGGCGTGCGCGGCGGCGGCGACGGCGTGCCCGGCGTGCGGGTGCGCCAAGAATGGCAGCGTCTGCATCAACTTTTCGTGAGCGATAGATGGATGGATGCGGCGAAGGAAAGGACCAGTATTATAGTAGATTTTTTTTCTGCTCTTGTTTCTTTTATTTTTCTCTCTCGTCCGTTTTTGTTGAGCTAGCCGATGGGGATAATAGGATCGATATGGTCTAATGATGTGGATAACAGCGGATGAGTTTTCCTTTTTGCTGTTGCATCAATTGATCAACAATGCAACAAAAACAAACATTCTTAGAAATTTGGTAACCTTCAAATCAAATTGTTGTTTCGGTTGCTTTCTTGTTGAGTTTTTTTTTCATATACATGGCATTATATTAGGAACTGAGCTGCATGCATGGGATTGTTTAGAATGTTTTCATAACTCGAGTTTGATCCGTAACCAAACTGCTGATCAAAATCCAATGCGGTGGATTAGCCACCGTGAAAAAAAAAGGACCTATGCAAAATCCATATATGTTCCGAGAAATACAAAGTCTGGCAGTAATTAAAACACCAGAGATACTACAGTAAATTAATTAACTTATTCATGTCCATGTGCCTATCTTTTGTCATATGATTTGAACTTTTGTCTTCTTCTATCATGCGAAAATATTTACCTGCAAACTCTATATCTAGTATACATCAACTTTTGTTTGCCTTGAGAGTTCAGATTTCAGGGGGCTTTTTTTTGCTAGGATTTTTGCGTTTAGTCTCCAGCTTTATTACTATAAATTAAACCGTGTAGTAATATATATAGTAGTGTATCACGCATACGTGTGATGTATCAAATCATGCAAGGAGCAATAGCAATCAAGAATTAAAGAAAATAGATGATCTGATCGGCTACGATGGGTATAGTACTGTAGCGTCAATTTCGCGTGACACGTATGTTGGATTCATATGTATAATATTGCATAGATATGCTTAATTTGATAGCTGTACAGAAGATCGACAAATCTTCTCGGCGACTGGAGATAAATATAGAAGTCGCCGACAAGCACGATAGATGAAGACGAAGGAAGAAGCAGGGATATGCATGGGCGTGAATACGTACGTTACATTATATATGGTGGTGATCTAAGAATTGAAGCAGATAGAGAGCCTGGCTGGCTGTGGCCCTGTACCAGCTGATGCACAGATAAGTGCTTGCATGCACTAGCAGCAGGAGGCCAGCATGGAGCTAGCTTGTCTGCAAACAGCATCAGCAGCAGCGACGAAGCTGCAGGTAGTAACAGAGACAACATACACAATCAGATTCAGATCTACTCCACAGCAGTCAGCAGTTTGTGTGTGCACATATGTACAATTCAGGATGTAATACGCATCCATGATGCATTTGCATGGAGGATCAATCGATGCAGTACCAGGAGGTTTAGCTTTGATCTGAATCGCCGCTTAGTTTGCTGGTTCAGAGTAACTTATAGTAGTAGTAACTTGTTACGCCGATTAATTGAGAGGTTGCTGCCTGCTAGCTTCTTTAATTCCTTTGGCATGACGAGCCAAGGCCGGCCGGTGCACGTACGACGTTCCAGGTTCATAGCAAGTATAGGTGCATGCACCGTGGCATGGGCGTATACTACTCCTAATAAGCTTGCAGTGCACGTAAGTAACGTACGCATGCTGATGCATCGTCGTCACATTCACATCTGCACCTTCCTTTCATATTACAAATGGTTTGGACGTTTTTCTAAGCCTAACTTATTTAGTCTAACCGAGTTTAGAGAAAAATATTATAATTTTTTGATACAAAACAAACATATTATCAAAATGAATTTAATATTAAATTTAATAAAATTAATTTGGTATTGTAGATGTTGCTAAATATTTTTAAAGTAAATTGAAAAAAAATAAAACTTTTTATACGCGGTATGTGTGTCTTTGCTAGCCGTGGAAGTCTATCTCTCCCCGGTGGCCACGTGTCGATCGCCACTTGGCAAGCGGCGTGCGCGCGAGCACCGCCTGCGTGCATTCGTGTACCGCGGAACGGTCGATTTTGGCCGTTCCGGTTCCGGCCAAACTAAGGGTCCCAAAACTCCCAATTAACCGGGCGGGCGGGCGCTCTCGATCGATCGCGTTTTCCCCACGCGAGCGAGCGTGTCGTCTCACGCGGCATGCATGTATACTAATTTGATTGTGGGTTTTGGATCGGTGCGTTGTGCGCGCGTGGGCGTGTGCACTATATATATATGTGTGTGTGTGTGTGTGTGTGTGTGTGTGTGTGTGTGTATTTTGATGTCTCATCTCAGAAGGGTTCGCGGAACAGCTCGGTTATTACGTGCTGATCAACCGAATCGACGGGACGTGAATAGGTACAGTTTTGGTGGGATTCAACGGAATTCGAGCTATAACTTAACCAACCACTGATTGGTTTTGCGACAGTTTAGATCACACGTGCGTGTGCATTGATCAATTTATCGGTCGGATCGCGATTCAACTTGTCTTAAAAACTGAGGTATATACATGGCAGATATTATTCTGATACGTTGTTACAGTTTGAATTATATTAGGATTTTTTTACTAAGATGAGTTTTCTTTAGGCCAGTCGAACGGGGCTGGCATTGTTTTTTTTTTCTACATCAACTACTTTTTTATTAAAAAACACTACATCCATTCTTAAAAAAACTATTATTTATCATGAATGTGCATCTTTATAGTAAAAAAGTTTTTTTAAAAGCGGAGGTACTAGATTAGAAGAAGTTGTTTATCCGACTAAGAATCAAACCTGACAAATGAAATATTTACGAAGTTAGATGCATATGGTTTACAAACTTTTATGTTAAAATTAATATAATTCATCAAATCAGTATCCCCGCAAAAATAAGAAAGAAAGAAAGACTCATCAAACCAATAAATCACCGATTATAGCTAGGCGAGGTATTTGCTTCTGTTCTAGTCTACCAGCTGCATGCGGTTCACCGAACATTAATAATGGGATTCTTGGGAAACATCATTCGTTCATCCCTAGCTGGAGTAACGAACGTGTGGTACGGTTTCGTGTAGCAACCTCTCCTGGATGAGGTAATTAAGCGACATAATCTTCAGAACGTGAATCACTATTGAAGATTATTTGGCCACGTGTAAATGATCACGCCCAATATGTGCTGTGTTCTCCTCATGTAGGTCGCATATATATATAACAAAAATTATTCTACATCCCTCCTAAGGTCAAACCCACGTCACCCCCTTCTTCCCATTCCCAAGGCTCAAAACACACCTCTCACCTCGGTTAAAGGCTGTTAAAACGTCCCCACCTCGATCAAACATCAGTCAAACCTGTATGCTGATTTTCCTCACCATCCACCTCTTCTCATGAGATGATGGTTATCATACACTAACGCTACAAATTATTTGTAATAACAACGTTAAATATAGTTAAAATATAATTATCCTAAATCTACTTTTGATAATCATCATAGTACAGACAGTTTTAAAATGTAGTACATGACGCGAGAGATTTTGTTCTTTAAAAATTCTTTTAATTTAACTCTCCAAAAAGTATTAATAATATAGCATTATTGTTACTATTGCCTATGTGTTACTTCGATCACATCACGACGTTATAATAAAACATGTTACCACAGTTGCCCAATAGTGTTACTATTAGAACATATGGTAGCAACCAATAAATAAATTCCATAGCATGCTATTCAAGCCTTGTGATGATTTTATTCCGAGAGTATAGTAACAATCTATAAATTTTATAAAAATATAGCTAATTTGTTCCATGTTGATAGAAAGAATATTATAATTAATCAACCATGTCTTAAGTATCGATGAGTACTAAAGAATAATCACTTACTTTCAATTACAAAATTTCATGTGGTCAATTGGGTAGAATAACTTGCATTTAATATAGAGGTTGTGCGGGTTCAAGTTCTAATTTCTACATTTTTTTGCCTTTTTATTTTAATCTAGTGAAGTCCATTGGGACGTTTTTTATCCGGTTTTTTCAGCGTCTGTGGGCACGGCCATCACGGCAATCCATTCTAAACCCGCCATCACGCCCACACATGTCACGTGTTACTGCTACTCACCATATGTTACTATAATTTTATTAATAATTTTATTACGGTATTACTGTAAAGAGTAAAAGTGTAGTAACGAACTATATGTTTCACATTAAAATAGCTTCTTGTTTATATTTCTTTCATGGTGTTAGAGAAAACTATCAGAATTAATCTATCATGTTCCAACAATCTACTAAAAGGATAAGTGATAGGCAATAGACAGGTCCAGGTTCACATGGTTAGAATAACTATCTTATCTGTTGATGCATGGAGGTCATGAGTGATAGCTTTAGTGATTTTTTTTCTCTTTTTTTCAACCTAGCACTGTGAGGAATTGTTTTTCTCACCTACCACGTGAGGTGAGACTTTTTTTTCTTTTTTTTTCAACCTACCACCGTGAGGATTTGTTTTTTCCTTGTGTTTCTCACCTGCCACGTGTGGTGAGAACGAATTTTCTTTTTCTAGCCTCCCACTGTGAGGTTTTTCTTTTTTATTAAGATGAAAGAAAAGAAAGGGACGGAGAAGTGAGCAGTGGGCACGAGTGGCATGATTTTTTTTAGAAATAAAAAGCGGATGAAAAAAATGAAACGATTGGAAGGGGAGGGTGAAGCGAGCGGGAGCACGGTGGTGCTTGGCATGGGTGTGGAGTGCGGTAGGAGAGGTGGACACAATGGTTGGTTAGGTCCATAGAATAGTATTGTCTCATATATATATATTCCAAACTAAATCGGTCTCATCGGATGTGCTAAAAAATATGTTCGTCGATATTCGGTTTGATGTGCTTAAATATGAGAAGCCCTGATAGATCTGTTTAGCTCCAGTGCAGGTCCTTAATTTGAGATTCACGGGATTGCCGATCAATTTTAACTTATAATTGATAAGGAGATAGAAAATATTAGATCAATAAGCTAATCGGACAATAGGCCGATACGGACTTCTGCTATTAGTCGGTTGATAATAGGGGTTAAAACACATATATTAGCTAGAAAACCAATAATAACATACGCAAATAACAAAAAATAAAATCATAGATACACCGGCTATAAAACCGATGATAGTCTAAATAAAATAGATGATAACCAATAAAAAATAAAATCCGGTTTTCTAAAGATACAAGACCTAGTAACCACCGATGATCATACTGTTAAAACCAATCTTAATAGATTAGATTGAACCGAGACAGTATAAGAGTGAAGCTAACAACACTAAAACGACAGAAACTAGATTAATTGTGCTGATAGTATAAATCGATTGTGAACCTGATGCAAGTATATAAATATGATATGAAGATAATTTATTTACACATCGGCTAATGGTTCGATGTAATCATAGAAATATGATATAAACAAGTAAACTCATCGGCTAGCTTAACCAATAAAAGAAACAACCTATTAAGATCTCGATGCTAGCCTTATTAAAAAAACAATCTTGATAGATTAAGCCTACCCGAGAGAGTATAGGATTGGAAGATCGATCACTAGCAGACTAATTGTAGACAATCTATGTATATCGGTTGATAAACCGATACGTTAAGCTTGAAACTCAATATAAAAATAACTTATCGGCTGACTATTCCAATAAAATGTCGTATAAAAACCCATCGACTTAGTCTAAATTTATTATCAGCAGTCTAAAAGGTCAAAACTAACCGATGCAGCATGAGACTAATGATAAAAGGACCTCGATAAGACAATAGATCTCACACAAACATGATGTGATATAATAGATCGGACTACGAGGTCGGACTCAACCGATGCAGCCTTAGACAGAACCGTTATAACAAGATAATGGTGGGATTTACCCATTCAACGAAGATCGGACTCAACTGATATAGCCCTGCATCAAGAACTAGAACCCGCTAGTAAAAATCTAAACGAACTAGGGTAGCAATGTGACAAAGTTTTATTGATCTAATATACATGATTGACTAGGGGTAGCACCAATTGAAGAAAAGTTTATTCAACATTGGTTAAGGTGGTTTGACCATGTCCAAAAGAGATTTCCAAAGGCACCAGTATATTGTGGAATCGTAAGTCAAGATAATAATATGAAAAAAATAGAGGAAGACCGAAATTAATATAAAGAGAAACAATAATAAGAGAATTGAAAGAGTGGGATATACCTAAAGATCTGTACTTGAATAGAATAGAAGTGCTTAGAAAGTAGCTATTAACATGCCTAAACTGTGATTTGAGGCTCTTGTTGAACTTCTACTCTAGCCTACCTTAACTTATTTGGGACTTAGAGGTTGTGTTATTGTTGTAGATGATTTACAAGGTCTCTGTGGGTTTGTATTTATACCCCAGGATTACAAAGTTTGAGATGGTTAAAAACAAACTCCGAATATTATTTTCTAAATAGAAAAGGAAACTATCTCTAAGAAAATAATAAAATTAACTACCATTTTCTAATTACAAGAGATATCTTATAGATACAAAACTAGTTTTATAGATTTGATCTCATCTAGATAATCTTCCACCCATCAACAGAACTGAATCCATCTTCATCTGTCCGATCGGCTTCTCCATCTATCAATCGGACTTTTTCCATATGTCGATCAACTCTCCAATACTTAACCAAATTTATTTACGGTCTTACTAAATTTCAGTGTTAATACATGTCCCCCAATTTCAAAGTATGAGGATTTATACTTCAAAATTATCTTCTTCAGGCTCCCATGACTTTGAAATCTTCTCACTTACTTCTTGTATTCAACTTTCATGAGCCAATACTGTCTGCAACAAATACGCTAAGCTGTCAAACTCTTGTGAGAAAAACTTCCTTCTGATTTGACTTGATAATCATTGGAATACCAGCTCTGCTAACTATTTATCATTTAAGTCCAAGATGTAGCATCAACTTCATATATTATAGAATCTGTGAATATATTATGGAATCAATTCCTCTGCCTTCTGTTTCACCGATATCAAATCTATGAGCCACATCTTATGGATCCCCACAAAGAAGTACTTATGATATTGTTCCTCTAGATCGGTCTATCCTCTAATTGAATTTGGCAGCAATGATGAAAACCAAGTAAAAAATCGATCTAGATAGTAATAATGGAAGCAACCTAATACTCAAAGCCTCTTCTGCAGATGCTTCTCCGCACTGAGCTAAGAATCAACTGATGTGTTCAATTGTAGACAAATTGTCTTGTTCTAAAAAACTGGAGAAGTCTGATATCTTGTATCGACATAGTAATGGTACTATATCAAACCACTTAAGATATGGATGCCGATAGATAAAATTTTCTTCCTTCATTTTCAAGCCGAACTGCTCCTTCATCACTTTGAATATATTTATAGTCCACTCATTATCTCCATTGTGCTACCTCCTAGCTAAACATAGCCATCCGGCCAATTGAACATCAGCATCTATGGACCAATATTTGTCGATGTATAAACTGGTAGCTCTTAAGTAATTAATCCATCCACTCTTTTTCTAATCAAGTCCCGAAGCATATTTATTAACCCTCTAGATTGATTGATCATTACGTGATGTATAGATTTATCAACTAATTATTAGACAGATTTATGTAGACTTGAAGATGCAGGTTGAGTTGTTTCACCGATCAGAGTTGGTCTTATGAATAAATTATTCTATATCGGTCCTTGCGTCATACTAAAGGATTGCAAGTACAACTTCTCAAAATACTTCACAGAATGCTCCACCGGCTACCTCTGCGTATCTATAAAATCTTTTAATATGGTCAGAATAATGATATCTTTATCAACTTCTTCATCGGATGAGCGTGCATTGGCATCGATCTCTTCTTTATACATACTGATTAAAATTATGTACTACCAGGCATGCCAAAAAGTGTGTTCAAGCCAAATTGGTACCACCAGGCATGTTAAAAAATGTGTTTGCCGATATAAGTTTGGTCTAATGTGCTTAAACACGAGAAGCCCTAGTAGATCTGCTTAACCACATACAAGTCTTTAATTTGAGTTCACAGCCGTACCAATCAATTTGACTCTACAATTGATAAAGAGATAGAAAAAATTAGATCAACAAGCCAATAGGCCGATAGACCAATATGGACTCCTGCTATCGGCCGGTTGCCGATAGGGGGTTGAAGCACTTATACATCGGCTAAAAAACCGATGATAGCATAGTCAAATAACAAAAAATAAAATTATAGATACACCGGTTATATAACCGATGATAATATAAAGAGACGGGACCTAGTAATCACCAATAATCATAATGTTAAAATCAACCTTGATAGATCGAATTAAAATGAGACAGTATAAGGCTGAAGCTAATAACATTGAATGATAGAAACTAAATTAATCGTGCTGATAGTATAAATTGGCTGAGTTTGATGCAGTCATATAAACATAATACGAAGAATAATTATTTACATATCGGCTAATGATCTGATACGATTATAGAAATATGATATAAATAAGTAAACTCATTGGCTAGCTTAGCTAATGGGAGAAACTAAACATACTTAGATCATCTGCTAGTGATCGATCTGATTCTATCAAGGCTATTTTAGATCCAATCAAGGTTGAAGTTCAATATAAAGATAACACATCAACTGTCTACTTCGATGAAATATCGTATAAAAACCTACCAACTTAGGATAAATTTATTATTAGCAGTCTAGAAGGTCGAACATAACCGATACAACACAAGACTAATAATGATAAAAGAAACTTGATAAAAAATAGATCTGACACAAACGTGATGTGATACAACATATTGAACTAAGAGGTTAGACTCAACCCATGCAACCTTAGACATAACCGATGTATCAAGATAATAGTAGGACTTACCTTTTTACCAAAGATTGAACTAAACCGATACAGCCCCGTGTCAAGAGTTAAAACTCGTCGGTAAAAACTTAGAAGAACTAGGGTGATGATGCGCCAAAGTTTTATTGATCTGTGTGTAGATAATTTACAAAGTCCATGTGGGTTTATATTTATAACTCGGGATTACACAAGTTCAAAATGATTACAAAGAAACTATATTTAAGAAGATAATAAAATTTAATACTCATGGCTAATTATAAGAGATATCTTATATATACAAAACCACTTTACCATATTTTCTACGATTTCTTTTTAGATTCGGTCTTATCTAAACAATCTTTAAACTAAATCTATTTTCATCTATCCGATTAACTCTTTCTTTATCTGAGACTATCAACATTTCTCTGTCTATCAATCGGTCTCTTTTTATAAATTGATCGGTTCTCTAATTTTTAATCGAATATAATTATAAATTTACTAAATTTTGACGTTAACACACAAATATATATATATATATATAGGTCTTGCATCGTTAACAAGTTGCAACCCAGCTCTATTATACAAAAGTGCACTGTGCGCTTTTGATTCACTTAGTTAAATCAATGATTTGTTTCTCGGTATTACAACTAATGTAATGTTTGGCTCGATCCTTTTTTGGCTAATCTGCAGTGAAATCTTAGGACTAACTAAGCATTGCTTTTAGTTACATTGGTGTGCAAGGGAGCACTCTTTTTAGTGTTAAGTTTTGAAAGTCTGGGATTTTTAGCGTAAGGTCTTGATAAGCAATGGTGCCTAATCATTTATGTTAAACTACTAACTGATCATTCTTCCACATGGATGACTTGCCCTCTCATCTTTTTATTATCTTTTCAATAGTTTAGGACGAGAAAACGGACAAGAATATCTGTTTAGCCAATTTTATTCATTGCGCTATTATGCCTTACCACCATTATTATACTTTTAAATGCTTCAACAGTTACTATGTCCTGATTGCAGTATCATGACCTCTTTAATTTGCATGTTTGTTTTTTCTCATGAAGATTTTATTTCCCTCACTATTATTCCGTTTTTTCGTGAATGTGCCATTCAAAACGTTTGTCCATAGAGGTAATCGACAACATAGGGCAGCTGCAGCCACAGCAATCTCTACCGAGCAAGGCCATAGTTATTACAACTATATATAACCCTATTGAATGTAGTGGAACATGTAGTACATCATTTAATAGGGCATGCTTGATCATTTGAAATTAACTTAGATTTAGTGTCTTAGGTTTACGTGCGTTGGTAGCCAATTGTACAGAAGTGAAACATAGACTTGATGATGGATAGATAGCGTGCTCTTATTTTTCGTATGTAGATCTTAATACAGATCACATTTTACATATGGTTCCATATTTCTATCAGCTAACTTAATCTGCACCTTTTCAGGCTGAAGATGAAGAGGAGGAAGCTGAGGATAACCAACCTGATGCTGACGCAGAAGACGAAAGCAAAGTGGTCAATGGAAGCAAAGGATCTTCAGGATCAGCTCAGTCAATCAAAAGGAAGAGGGACAGTGAAGATGATGCTAACGGAGACAATTGACCTGGTTGTGTTTGGAAATGGTTCCGACTGGTCGTTGGAAGCTTTACCTCCAATGTTCTTTGGAGGTCTTTGAGTGGTTTTCTTTTGTTCGTGTAGAAGATTTGGAAATGTTTTCGGCTTGTCGTTGGAAGCTTTCCCTCCGATGTTCTTTGGAGGGCTTTGAGGGGCTTTCTTCTTTTAGTGTAGAAGATTCAGGACTTGGACGACATATCCTCCTTTGATGTACTCCTGCCCATTCCTCCTTTGATATCCTCTTGAACTAGCATATCATGATCGAAATGTAAATATTCTTCTTTTTCACGTTGCTTCTATCGGTTAACTTTGATGGAACTATATTTTCTGAAATACTGGTCATAATCACTATTTGCTAGGATTAGCTGTGATAGCAGCTCAGAATCCACGAACATCGTATTTTGAGACCCATAAAATTCAGACTTGTATCGGAGAAGATCATGGCCCCTAAGTTTTCGAAGGGCATATCTGAAAGAAATGGCCCCAGGTTTTGAGGAAAACTTTTGTTACAGCTGTTAGGTTTTGAAGACAACTTTTGTTACAGCTGTCAGATTTGATGAAATGCTGCGCCATGTTTGCTTTTGTGGCAGACGAGCAAATCTTTCAATATCCAGCTTCACAAATGCTCCTATCAGTTTATCTAAATGTTCAAATTTTCGAACGTAAATAAACAGCTAATTCGTCAAAATGGGCCTACATAAAGATTTTTTTTTCTGAATAACATAAAATTGGGGCAGTGGTATGCCAGTATATACTAATTCTCTAACTCACGAATCTAACCCATCCCAGAAGGTTTCACGATCACTTGGACTCCAATGCTTTCACCATCTTCTTGATTTCTTTAAGGACTTTGATTTTCTGGAAACAGAAGCATTACGCTCCTCTTCCTCATCATCTTCGTTCTTCCTCTGCTTCTTGTGGCCGCTGCTCTCCTTCATCGTCTATCAGACAGCAAGAACAAGTAAAAACAAATCCATGGGCAAGTAGTCATATGACTCAAGACACAAGACTCTACCACAACATGAACAAGGCGAACTATCTATGTTCAGATCGTCGGAGGCAGGTGTACATCCTTTCTGCAGAATACAGAGAAGGAACCACCAGGATGACAAGACACTTCAAATTGACAGTACAGCCAGAGAATGAGCACATACCGTCAACGCAATCCTCTTTGAGTCAGAGATACGCTCCCGAAGTATCATGATTTCTGCGTTATCCACCTTACGATCAGGAATCTCATGTCCTACAAAAATAGTTGATAAACAGATTCAGATTTCAGAATGACGCCCTCTCCAGTTACAAATGGAAAAAAGGCAGAACTAACAAGGATAAATGCTATTACCAAGGAGATGCTCTATCATCTTAAACCACATGGCCTCATATTGATTCACCAAAGATACAGCATATCCTGTATTCCCTGCACGTGCAGTTCTACCCACCCGATGAACGTAATCCTGCATTTGGCACAATAAGTTAAATCACATGCAAAAAGGTATCTTCAAAATGTAAATCGAGAAAGGGCATTGAAGTGTTAAAATAGAAACCTTAGAATTCATTGGAATATCATAATTGATAACCACATCAACTCCTTGAATGTCAAGACCACGACTTGCTACATCTGTGCAAATAAGGATATTGCAGTCTTTCATTTTGAACCTATTTAGAGCGCCCAGTCTCTTATCCTGAGAAATAAAATAATAAATAGACAAATATAAGATAAGTATTATAAGGGAACAAAAGAAACATTGCATTCACTTCTGCCTTAACAAATAACTGAATGAGAAAACAAGCAATTTCTGTTTCACAGGAAAGCTCAGAATGTAACCTGACTCATTTGGCCACTAATAGATATAGCTTTAAAACGAAGATTTCTTAGGGTGAGAGCAAGGAGCCTTGTTGATTCACAGGTTCGCACAAAGATCATGACCATGCTTCCTGGCAACTCATTCAGAACATGAACGAGATAGCAATCCTGGGATCGCACACGAGAGTTCAGAACATTGAAGAACAATGGCATTATCGTGATGGTAAGCATCACGTGATGTGTATGCAAGGGTTTCAATTCATCATGGGCAATATTTCAGGATTGTCTATTGAATGTATGGAAGAAGGTTCAAAGTGATACTGCATGCATACAATCACCGATAGTACTCTTAATGATGACATGAAAGATAGAGCTGTCAGTCGTGCATGAAGCCAATTTAATAAGACCAAACCACAAGGACGTCAATAGGCCAAATATAAGGGGCAAAAATTGACCTTGTAATCTGCAGGAACAAAATAAAATTCCTGTCTAAGTGTGTCCACTGTAGAATATTTGGAGGCCACCTCAACCTGATCCCAGAAAGGAAAATTTGAGACTATTAGTAAAGAATAAGATACCTGAAAAGGTCCATTTTCATTAATCTTTTGGTTATTAAATGCTTGAAAGATGAATAAATAATGTTACCTTAACAGGATTTCTGAGACAAGCACGCTGCAGTTTAGAAACCTGGAGAAAATATATATTATTGCAAAGGAAACCACATACACTCTAAACATAAACAATTAGAGAGCATAGCCATAGGTGCCATTTAGAAAATTAGGACATGATTATATCAACTACTCAGAGACAAAGATCATAGTAGGAAGGGCATATCTAACCAGTCCTAGAAATACAAAGATATCAGTAAATGGTAGAAATATAATGTTAGTCAGAATAAATAGACCATCTACCATTTCACTACGTTAAGCATTTATAAACCTGTGTCATACAATTGTAACATTAACCTAAGGCATTAGCCAGAATAAATAGACCATCTACCACTACCTCAAGCATTTATAAACCATACAATTGCAATTATTAACCTAAGCTGTGAACATGGCCACATCAATCTGATAAGGTACACAATCTGTTGATGGCAGACCAGCAATGTTTATTCTTTGTTTCAGACAAATTGTAAATCTTTTCTCAAAAAAAGAAGAAAGCAAATACAGCCAATTTACCTACCTTATTGGTCATTGTGGCTGAAAAAAGGAAAGTTCTCCGTTCTTTAGGTATAACATTCAGAATATCATCAAGGGCTTTCTGGAACTCCACATTAAGTAACTTATCAGCTTCGTCCAAAACCTAGCAAACAAAAAAATGACGAGGAGTTGAGGACACATAAAAACAAAAGCATTTGAATTTAAAAAACAAACATAATACACTTCACGTATATTCTAAAGGCGTGCTCCAAAAAAAATGTCATAACATAGTTAACAAGGTACTGAAATGTAAATTCAATACATTTATGATTATTAAATACTTCATAGTAATACTTAACCTTGTGAAAAAATGATTTAAAATAAAAACATGTATTTAAAAATTTGCTGCTCAGTTTGAAAAAAGAAATACTCAAAATAGGATAACAATAATTATACAATTTTGAAACTTTCCGCGAGAATATAATACTTTTCATTTTGAATGAGCTTCAGGTAACTAAAAAAATGCAATATATCATTTTACATTGAACTGTAAGAATGGAACCTATAGATTGTTTAATGGATATTGCAACAGGTAAAAAAGGTATTACTAAAGCCTTCATTTAAGGGCTTTACCTGTGGCAATCAAAGATGGTATTTGAAGTTAAAAATCAAAATCTAGACTAACAAAATCATGTCTTGCTAAAACTCATAAAGGATTCAGACAGAGTCCTGATAAAGTTTTTATAAAAAAAAACTACACCAAAAATGCTGATGATGGTCGGAATATGAATGAAACAGAAGAAAAATTGACACAATGGAAAATGAGCATAACATTTGAAGATGTGGGAACCATGGTGTCATGAAAATTGGATTTGACACGAACAATGATATTGACATAGGGAACTAGAAAATCTTGAAATATACAAAAGGCCACAACAAAGGCAAATTATCAAATTATTCAACAGAGTATGCATACTAGCAAGAAGCAACATGAAAGAAAGAACAGAGGATACATACCAAGTACTTCAATTTATTAAGGCTAAAACCTTTTGTATCTGTCAAATGATCCAAAAGACGTCCGGGAGTTCCAACCTAAGTTTTGAGGGAAATAATACAGTAAAAATCCTGAGAATCCAGATGAAGGCAAATGTTTGGTGCTATCAGGTTTATGTAACAAAGTTCTCATTGATAGAAATGATTTTAACAGACCAAAACCAAATTGTGAGGAAATCATTTACCAAGTGCACTTACCACAATATGTGGGCGTTTTGCAAGGGATACAGCCTGTTGCACCCGATCAACTCCTCCAACAAGCTGGGGAAAGGAGAAATTTCAATTGAAAACGGTTAATAAAAAATGAACAGATTGTATGATGATAAATGAGACTCGCTTTTAATCATACCAAGGATCAATAACTAAGCTACATCTTTATGCATCTAATAGCATGTTCCAATTATAGTGAGAAGAAAATTTTAACATTAGAGTATAAACAAATACATATTTAAATATAGCCCCTGCAGTTGTTACCATACTCTTCATGCTATAATAAACAAAAAAGAAGTATTTTCCGGTGGATTCTCATCCAATAAATGGAAGAAGCCAACGCAAATTGGCATAGCAGCATCAACCGGAACACCAACAACAACAATAAATCATTTCAGTTCTAAACAAGTTAGAGTAGGTTCGAGTTAAAACCCAACATAAGCCTCAAATTACAGTTTAGACATATCAATAGCTACTTTTTAAGTACTCCTATTTGGATTTTTAGATATATAAGTTCCTTTTTATTACCTCTTATCTCCCTAATTCAATTTCGGTTTTTCCCTATCTCTTCTTATATTATTATCTTGATTTATTATTCTTTAATATACTGGTACATTTGAGGTCTCCTTTAAATATGGCCAAACAATCTCAACCGATATTAGACAAACTTTTCTTCAATTGGTGCTATCCCTAGCCGATCACGTATATCATCGTTTCAGACTCAATTCATCAACCAAAATTGACCAAAATTATGTACCAATATGTGAACATTAGCCAGCTAGATAGCCAACTCTAAAACGTGTTCACAACATTCACGAATAACAACCAATTGTTTGGTATGTACTAAATACGAACTGCATAAGGAGATGAGAAAGCATATGCAATGTCCATAATTCAATATGTTGTTACAGCGCTTCATACAATCAGAGGACGGAATCATGGAAATAACGAATGCACTATACTAATAAGTTGTAACAGGATCACTCACCACTGTGCAACTCAAACTGATGGCGGAGCCAAGCGCCTCAAACTGCTGTCCAATTTGAATAGCCAGCTCCCTGAACAAGCACACCCTCATGGTTATAGTAACCAACCAAAAATCCTCTCTCGAGGAGAAACATAAGCACATGGATTTTTTTAAAAAAAAAATGGCAAACCTTGTGGGCGACAGCACGCAGGCGAACAATGCCTGGGGCTTGTCCTGCTTGAGCAGCGTCTGGATGATCGGCAGAGCGAAGGCGCCCGTCTTCCCGGAGCCCGTCTGCCCCAGCCCAATCAGGTCCCTCCCTGCACGAACGCCACGCACACACAGCTCACCATCAGTTACTGTCGACATGGCCGCCGCCGCCGCAGCGGTAGGCGTAGGTAGGAGAGTACCTTCGAGGGCGTGGGGGATGGCCTCGGCCTGTATCTTGGTGGGCTCCTTCCACCCCATGGCGTCGCACGCCGCCACCAGCTCCGGGCAGATGCCCAGCTCCGCGAACGTCGACGGCCGACGCGCCGGCGGCTCGGGCTCCGCGGCCTCCTGTGCCTCACCGCCCGTGGCGGCGGCGGTGGCCACCTCCTCCACTTCCACCTCCTTCTTCGCCATGGCTACGAGAGACGGGACGGCCGGGGCGGGAGGGAAGCTGTGACGGCACGAGAGGCTTGGCGAAGAAGCTGCGGCGTGGGTTGCGGCGGCGGCGGCGGCGGTGGAGGCTATTATAGCGGAACGGGAAGGGGGAACCCTCGATGGAAAATTATATGGGCCTCATATATTTGGCCCATTTTAGGCCCATATATCTCGGGGAATTATTTTGAGGCCCATCTTGGTCCAACCCTTTCCGCTAACTACGTCTACCGTTCCGTCCGGAGGCTTTTAGCTGCGGCCCCATGGGCTCTTTTCTTTTGTTTGTAGATCAAAGTTGGGTTTTTTTTAAGATGAGGATTAATGTTGATTTTTTTAGATAAAGACCATAGTTGAATTGACCTTGCAAATGAAGGTGATACTGTTTGTTAACCATAAAAGAATTCACCACTTCTTGGACAACACCTCCATGGAGTCCTTTTACTTATCTTATTAATTTAGCTGATCTTTTCATGTTTTACTGGTAAATTTTGAATTTCTCAATAATCATTTTAATATGACGATTTATCTCCCAAATAACCTTAGTCAAATATTTTAATATGCAAGGTGGCGTGGTCAAAAATACAGGTCTAGAGATAAATTTTGAAATGAATTATTTTTAAAATTAAAAGATTATAAGGTTCAAAAAATTTAAAAAAAATCAAAATTCTCGCATAAGGTTTTTTTTCCTGCTTTCAACCATGAAATGGAACTTCAAGCGGGAGTATGGTGCAAGGACATGTAAACCACAAAACCTTCCAAATTTCCCGGACCAATCAATAACACAAACCATTCAGGTTTTCAGTAAATTTAAAAAAATCAAATTAAATTTCACACTTCCGATCAAATTTGTCCAAATTTCATTGGCTTTTGTCGGTTTGTCAACAGTTCTCACGAAATCAAATGCTCATCCGAATCGTTAGATGATTCCATTCACCCTGGGGATGTTGGCGGAATGGGGATGTTGGGGTAAGTCTGCGCATTTTCACCGTGGACAAGAAAACATAGCCATGCCAAATCGCTAGATGATTCCATTGAACACCACAAACGCATCCAAATCATAGAAGGATACAAGTGTTTCATCACGATATCACCCATCCATCAATCACACACAGACTAAACTCCCAACACCCAAGTCCCAACTCTCTAAGGCTAACGGTGGTGCTTCAGACGCCGGTGGATCCGAACCCTCCCTCTCCCCTGAGGGTGGCGTCGAGGTCCTCCACCTCGGAGACCTCGGGAGTCACGATCACCTCGATGATCATCTGCGCGATCCGGTCGCCGGGCTTCACGGCGAAGTCTACGTCGGAGTGGTTGAAGAGGATGACCCCCACCGGGCCACGGTAGTCCGCGTCGATCACTCCGGCGCCCACGTCGATCGAGTGCTTCAGCGCCAGCCCCGACCTCGGCGCTGCAGCAGCAAACCCAGACAAGCAATTCGTCAAAACACCTCGCCGCAAGCAATAAAGGTAGAGATTAAAAAGAACCAAAGGGCTCACCGATGCGCGCGTAGGTGCCCTCCGGGATGGCGATGCTGAGACCGGTGGGCACCATCGCCTTCCCCCTCGCCGGCACAACCGCATCCGTCGCGCTGAGATCAGAAAACCACATAAACGGTGTAAGACAGCGAGCAGAAACAACCACCAACCGTTTCGATGGGGAGCTCTTGCCGGGCGCGTACCTCGACAGGTCGTAGCCGGCGGCGTGGGCGGAGCCGCGGGACGGCAATACGGCGTTCTCGGAGAGCTTCTTGACCTTGAGCAGGGACGACACCTTGGCGATCTTGTGCGGGGGCTCGTGGACGGCAGAGTCAGCGGCGGCGGCGGCGTTGCCGTTGGAAGCGGTCGCCATGGCAGCGACGGCTGAAAGGGCTCTCAGCTGCAGGTGGTGGTGGTGGCGGGAGATGCCAATTAACGGAGTGGATGAGATTGTGGGTAAGCGGAGGAGGAGGCGACGGTGGTTAAATACAGGGGCGATGAGGCGGGAACAGATGGCGCCAAGTTTTCCCGCCATTTCTCCCCGCGCCCGAGCAAATCTTCTGGGACGGTTTGGTCTCCCACGCGGTCGCTGCCGTTTTAAATGCGCGGATGGATGCGTGCGCGTGCCAAACAGTTTTTTCGAAATCTCGACGGATTTCCTGGAGCCCTTGTATTTGTTAGTATTTGCAGAATGATTCGTTTTTCTTCGATATGGTTTGTCATGAATGTGTTTTTGTTTCTTACTATATTTGCCATAAAAATAATTACTGAATCGCTTGTTTATAAGCCCAGACAAAAGGACATAGTCCATAGGATGCATTTATCCTGATCATTTACATCTGTAATCCATATCTGAAACTCGAATGTTCAGACTACAGAAGAGTGTCAGATATGAGGTGCAAGGGATCGAAAAAGTACCAGGACTCCATACATGGCAAACAACCGTCCAATCTGATAAGCAAAATAAATACACTAAGGTGTTTTGATTGAAGGGAAAAAGAGAAAAAAAAACTTAAAACGAGATAAAACATTAACGTATTATTAATTATTGTAAACTTAAAAATAAATTAAAATAATTTTCTTATAATTTTTTAAAAAAACATATAGTTTAGAAAGTGTGTCCGCGAAAACAAGAGAATGTACCCAAATCATCGTACTGTCACAACTGTCCAACCTAGTAAGCAAATATAGAAAATACAACTAAACATTTGCACAACAAGATGGGCAGCTGATCGGCCTGACTTGGAAATGGACAAATTGATAATCAGTTGTGAAATACATATTCCAAAGTTGATAGCTTTCTACTGCAAAAAGAAGTCATACAACAAGAAGAGACCGATCCAAATGGAGGATGCTTTCTGGTAATATAAACACTACATCAACTTAACACGTAAGTCAGAGCACACGTCTTGCCAAGACAACAGATTGAATTTTCCACAGGACATTAGGATATGATACAGCTGATTGCCTGATTCTATACTACAAGACCAACAAACCGATTTCCAGTGCCCATTGAGTTGGTCGTGATCATTAGCACAAGAAGGAACATACAACAACACAGGAAGGAAACTGTCCTTCAAACTATTCTCCGGTGTCCACTGAAGGCCCAAATCTGAAAATGTTCAACAAGCAGCAACTCAAACGTCAACATGCTGGAGTTTGCACCAAATTATTTTCTTTTGATTTCACTTTTACAATACACTAGGCAAATGCTAAACACAAAACTCTACGTTTCCCTGGGATCTTTATAAGAGATAAAAGGTACCACATTAATCATGGCAATGCTCAAACTAAAGAGTATGCAAGGTCTGGCAAAAAAAATCAGCACATGCAAGGCTTCCTGTACTAGCAAATATTGTTGACCTGAAGTATCCTTTTGTATCTTAATATTAAGTGTTAATCTATGATAAAATTACTTATGGGTTAGAAAGGATACCAAATTAGTAGAAAGTGCATAAGTTATTGTTTCTAAAAAGCAACTCACAATCCCAGAAAATGGTTACTAATTTGGGACAGAGGTAGTATTAATTTTGAAATTAGGACAACAGGCCCTACAACTGATAATTACATTCCCGCATGATTATAATTTAACAGTGTTAAGGTAATACAGTTCATGGCATGCCCTTGATTATCAAAAGAACCTTCCATACCTTCAAATTCTTGTCCCAACTTCCTGTGCACAATGCACTCCCATCAGATGACAGACCAAGGCAGCTTATACGCCCCTCATGAGAGTTTTGGAGATTCCCCAAATTAAGTACCCCCTATCAGAAACAAAAATATTCACAAGTGAGTGAACTTTTACAAGTTACAGTAAAAGCAATATATAAAGACAGAAGATATATATATTCAAGCCTATTCCCTATCAGTTATATTATTGAAATAAGGTGAAAATGAGCCTCCAAGTATCAAAACCTACAAATTACCATGTTAATGGGATGTGTGTGTGTGTGTGTGTGTCTGTTACTAATCAGATATACACAAGTGTATAGGCAGTACAATTGTATTTTCTGAAATAAACCCAGTTGTACAGTAAATAAAATTATTTTAAATAAATAAACTAAAGTCTAGCCTGCAGTATTGTGTGGGAATTCAGCTAGTTATCTTGAAACCAGAAAAGTTATAATATGCCAACATACAATTGTATCTACATTGTTAACAGAGTTAAGGTTGTGTAACTCAAACAGCATTTTATCTTCCAACAGACTTTCATATAGTAGTATAACACAAAACATGTATAATACAATATTTGCAATATTTTAAAAAAATTACAGCGTGACTTTGGTCATACATTTAAAGTATCCACAGTAATTTGGTCGATGTTGTTTCCAGTTTCTGTTTTCACACTATCTAAGCTATAGTAAAATTTATGAAAAATAGCCAATGATGCAAACCTCAGCAAGAAGTGTGTCCCACACATAACAGTCACCATTGGAGTATCCAGCAAAAAGAAGCCTTCCTGATATTGAAAATGCAATAGACGTAACAGTTGGGAGTTCATTATCATTTCTATCAGGTTCCCGACTGTATACTTGAAGTTGATGCCCTGTTCGCATGTCAAATAATCTACATGTTCCATCATCTGAACCAGTACCAAACCTCTGGCCATCAGGGAAAAACTTGACACTGTTAATGTCACCCTCATGGCCATGATATGTTCGAACTGCCCGGCTTGCAATTCTGATATCCCACAGCCTTACAGTTGCATCACATGAACCCGAGACAAACATATTTGTATTTGACGAGTTTATGGACAAGCTGAAGGGGAAAAGCAGATATATATCAGAGCACTCAAAAATCACACCTATGCAAAGAGAAACACAGCAGCTTATATATTTCAAAATAATAACCAAATTTAATTAAATTGCTTTCAGCAGTAAATTTGAAATAAAACAAAGGCATGCTGCCAGATTAATAAGATGCTTGTATGCCACATGTGCATAAGCCTATTAAGTACTAACTCGTGCCTCAGCTCTGTTCATGCAATTTGTTTCATTAAGGGATAGTGTTATATCAAATGCTTCATGTGCTACCATGTGACAATATTGCATATTAGTTATTGCTAGCTATAGCTAGAGCTTGCAAGCAAACTTCTACCACTAAATTGATGGAGTGAACAGAGCTAAGATGCATCATTTCTTCTTCCAGAAACAAAGGCAACACACATTGATAACAAACAAGATATATCTATGTCACTAACAGTATTCACATATTACTGAAGACAACAACCTAGCATTCAGTAGCTCAAGTTGAAACTGTAACACATGAGAAGAAAATTTCAGTTCACTACATGGAGAAGAGTTAAATACAATGCAACAGAAAGCATGATGTCCAAATGAACCCAATCAAGAAAGAAAGAAAAATACCTCAAAACATCTGCTGTATGCCCTGATGGAAATTCACCGCCAAATATTGATATCCTTTGGCCAGTAGTAACATCCCACAGGACACATGTTTGATCACCTGAACTAGTAACTATGCGGGTTTCCTGATCTGGGACATACTGACAGGAAGAAACATAACCTTTGTGTCCGGTAAGTATTCTTGATACTGGTATATTCCCATCTCTGTCTGCTTGTGAGTTAAGATTGAAGATAGAACAAGCACTATCTAGACCACCACAGGCAACAGATTGGCCATTGGGTGCAAATGCACATGTCATCACCCATGGACAATGTAGCTTTATGGCATGTGTTTTTTGACTTGTTAGTGCATTCCACACAATTAGCCTTCCATCTTGTGAGGCACTGACTATCCAATTCTTTTCAGGGGTCCAATCCAGAGAATATACCTGCAATGACTAGTGAGTTAATACCAGTCATAAAACCATTAAACCATTTGACAGAAGCATTTTTTTTGGTCCAATTGCCGAAGCAAAGTAGCAGAACCAAAAGAAAAGGCATCTTAGAACAGTTGGAAGTTGGAACCAAGTAACCAACAGCAGATCATGAATTCCTCGCATCATCATTTTTTTCTATTATTTGCAACTTTATTAACAGCAGTAATTCGTTTTCATTTGGTCACCTACCTAGGGATCATAGTGCCTATTTGACCTGATTATGCGGACTAACAGTAACCAGTGATCATGTCAATGCTACAGGCACTAACTTATACACCCTAATAGACCCATTAGAACACCAGTTCTTTAATAATTGATGAAAAGAGTCCTGACTTGGGTTAAATATTAAAGATCATGAAAAATGCACAATTTCTACCAAACATGTCAATCAACAAGCTACGATAGACAAGTCATATAAGATCCTGAGAACTGAAGAATGTGTCAATAGAAACATAGATTCGCTGCAGTAGCAACTGTGAAAGCATGTATTGGGTAAAAGGGTTATGCCCCAATCTTGTTTCTAGTCATGACCAAGGGATCAGACTAAACACAATAATCATTGAAACAGGTACTGCAGTACATTAACAGAGACTTCCGCCGCATGTTCTACTTCTGCTTACTAAATTGGCAGTCTCCAATGCACATGTTTGAAAGTATTCCATGACAATTCTAGCAATGTCAATTTCGCATCACGCCTCTTAATATTTTGGGGAATATTCATGGCCAAAATTTTCAGGTTTTACTGCACCAGATTCTAAAAGGCATCTAGACAGGGAGTATTCACACTGCAGAGGATCTGAGTCCAATTAGTAATCATACGCTTGTATCTAAATCTGTCTTCACATGTTTAAGAGCACACTCTGTTTATATTATGGCTGATGAATTATATGTGGATTATTTGCGCCATGCTTCCAAAAATATGATTTCTCCAAAAAATTTCTACATCAACATTGCTTCGATAACTTGTTCCAAGCTATTTTTGTACTTCTCTGATATATATTATTTAATTCATACCCATAAGCAATTGAAAATAATCCATCCAATCATCCATGAAGATAAGTATGATTTTTGTAAATAATGAGCCAACAAAAAAGTAATTGGTGCAGCTACGGAATATAATTTGCTAGTTGGTGTCTAATATGTAAAAAACTAAAATACTAAATAAAACCATAAAAGGCATCCATGGCTCACGCCTAACTTGCAAGACAATCTTTTTCCATCTAAATACAAAGTCTGTATATATACAAAAATGTAGAGCTTTTTTTGTGTAAAACAAACAGCTAAAAAACCATAGCAAGCCTCGATCAAATGAGCTATCAAAAGACCCAAATAAAAGGGTTATCATAAAAAACCAATGGACAAATCACTAAATATTACATACGCTGTATGAACTGGGCACATAGTACTATGTAATGTAGGCTTCTAGCAATATTTAGTTGGGACTATATGTATGTTTAGTGATGTAAAAGTGGTATCGTTGATTTGTATTCAACTACATCGCTGTTTCTATTTTGTACTTCAACATATATACTATATGAGGTCTTTTAGGGTGCTCGATCTTACATGTAGAGTGGTAAGAGCTAACAACAAATCCTGACCATTAGTTTGTATTTTCTTTATCTAGTGACAGATATATTTCCATCTCCTAATTAATAAATCACAGCAGAAAAGGAAGCATTAGTGCCTGCAATTAATCTTTCTGCATGCAAGGAATGTGCAAAACAAATTGTATATTTTACAAAGAAAACAGCTGTTTGTTTTCAAAAAAAAAACAACTAAATGACTTTTCAAACCTCAAGGTTTGATATGACGAATAAAAGTAATTCGAATTAACTTTAATGCTGAAGAATTAAAATTACCTTTGTGCACAATAATTCTTTTTTTTGGGGGGGGGGCAAGATTTTTACAGAGTAACTCAATTTGGCTGGGATGGGGGGAAGCTGAGATTAAATACTTGCCTTATTGGCAACATGTTTTTATTGCAGGTTCATGAACTTGTTTCTTTCCTTTTTATACAATCTATTACCTCCAGTGAGGTAATATGAATGTCATCCAGTGGATCAAGGTGTAATACAGTAATAGACAGTCTAAAAGGAGTACCATAAAAATTTCAATATACTATAAGAGAAATCAATGGTCAAATAAAATTATTGGAGACCATGACAAGTAAAATCATGCCGCATAGGAGTGAACAAAGGGAGTACATGTAGCAATGACTAGAAAGGAGAAATCAACACCAAAATATCCACCTAGAAGAGACTAATGTTTGTAACCCAAATCACTCAGCCATGTCCAACTGTTGCAACAAGAACATTACCATTCCATACATAAGGGAGGCAGGCAGCCACCCATGGTTGTCTGTGACACTGCTTCTGCAAAATAGCTAGTTCAATTTTGACAGTTTCCATAAAAGATACAAAAACAGCATTCCTATATGGGGAATATATTGTCCCACAGACCCAAAAATCAACCTAATTTTCATCATTAGAATCTGACTCTGGTTGATTCAATGGACTGATCACACACAACCTTTCTAGGAAAAAAACAGAGTAGGTAACGAAACTCCCATTGATTAAATGAATGGTGTCAATATTTTGTATCCCATTGTATTTTCAAACAAAATAATGCTCTCAATGAAGAAAGAATTTACATCAAAAGTGTAGAGAAAAACATAGCAAGAATAATTGAAAAAAAAAGGTAAGTAATGCCAAATTGCCAAGCAAAGTCTTCCATGGAATGGCTATTAGTACAATGATTGCATTATGCCAGGTCCTGCACTCCTGCTAAATTCCCACTTGGTTGTGGTGGCAAGCATCTCATATATTGTATGGCCTTTTTTGGGAGGTTTCCATGGCCCAATCCCCACTAGGATCCCAGCTCAACCACTGCAGGGATTGGGTCAAGATCCTGGCTGGGATTGGGCCTTCTGACAAGCTAGTGTTGGTACTAAAGCTCTGGCAGTAGAGTTGAATACAGGATGGAACAATAGAAAGAACGGATTCGAATAGAATGCTTATAGCCATGACTACCTCCATTCTAAAATATAATCATTTCTAGGGTTCAAATTTGTACCGCAATATAAGCATTTCTAGGGCACTAATTACAATGCACAGAAATTCATACATTTTCAACCGATCAGGTGCTTGGAAGGGGAATCTATGCAATTCAAAATTTGACTATTAAGGTGACTGAAAGAGAATCTTTCCCCTTAACCTTAGTATTTGCTAAACAATCTAGAAATGCTTATATTTTGGAACAGAGGGAGAATATAATTGGGTGTTAAAATCCTAAACAGATGGATTGGTTATCAAAATTGCAATCTAGTTCACCTAGTTCTGTCTATGGGTAGTACTATCTAATTAGGATACAATGCTATCTAATAAAAAAATTATTAGCCAATGCATGCCTAAATATTGCAAAGTGCAGTTCACTTTATTTTAGAAAGAAGTGGATTGACCCCTGCAGCCTTGCTGTGATTGAAAATGAAATACACCAGTACAGAGGGGAGTATTAAGGAAGGAAACAACCAAGAGTACATGTCACTACGCAGGTTTTAGATCATTACACACAAAGGATAGCTTTTAACAAAGTTACTCTACTTCATCATCCACCTTCATCCCATTCCAGTGCGCCATAAGTTTTGAGCTTTATCCTTTATCTCAAGAGCAACCTCCATAAACAAAGACTTCCCCTGCCTCCCAATAAAGGATAAGCAAACCAACACATTCTTGGACCGGTAAAGGTTTAAAAAGGTTGTTCCTCAAGGCAAATAATGGCCTTATATTTTGAAATAGGAGTACAAAACTTCCTCAAAACCAGAGCATCTACACACCACACAATTCAACTAATTGCATTATCATTTAGAACATATGGTAAATAAAGCAACAAAAGCATGCAAAACAGCATAAATGACGAAGTGATGAATTAACTTTCTTCTTGAATGGGCATCTCGAATTCAAGTTCCTCCAACCAACATTTCCAAACACGAGGTAACTTCAATCTACAATAATGCACCTTAACAAATATTAAAATGATGCTAAATCCACACAAAATTAGACCAATTCATCAACATTTGCCGAAATAAGGCATTCAACTCAACTTCAAGGTTATTAACTAGATGTGCCAACCATACCACCGAATCTTACTGACTCGAAATTGCAGCTACAAATTGGGCTTCCACTACCACCCCGTCAGCACCATTTCCACTATTTCTAATCGCAACAAGTGTTAGTACCTCACCCATCTCTTCTTCCCAATTCAACCTCCAAAACCGTACGACTGAACCAAAATTCGCAAAAGCAGTACCGAAATTGAAATAAGAGGCGAAAAAAAAGTCAACTGATCAGCAACCTTTCCGCTGTGGCCTTGCAGCGTGCGGCAGCACACCAGATCCGTCGGGTTAAAGATCACCGGCGCCCGCCCCTGCGTCTTCGAGTACCTCTCCACTGCACACACACACACACATACACGCACAAAACAATCAGCAAAAGAGCCGCTAAGTTCCCCGAGCCGGTCGAGACCTCCCGCCTGTGGGGACCTCACCGTCGGTGTCGAGCAGCATCTGCCGCCTCTGCCGGAGCCGCTCCCGCAGAGAGTTCACCGAGGCCGTAGCCGCCGCGTGCTTCTCCTTGAGCTCCGCCACAGACGCCATCTCGCCGTCCCCCCGCACGCACGCACGCCCACCAGGAGGGGCTGCCTCGGGATTCGAGCGCTGGGTAAGAGAAAAGGATCTACTGGGATCCGAGCATGGAGGTGGAGGAAGACAATGGCTTCAGTTAGAGCTTCCGGAGCTCGCAAGCAGGATACGGCGGCGATGCGGCGGCCGAGGCGGAGGCGGCTACAAAACTGACGCGAAACGGGGGGAAAAGAGGAGGGATCGTGGTGGGGCAGGGTGGAGTTGTCGTTGGATGCGTTGGGTTTAGGAGGAAGAGGACGAGTGTCCGAGTGGGATGTCGCGCTGCTGTTCTGGATTACATGTGGGACCCAACTGGAACGTGGGGCCCGGGTGGAGTAGGGTTGGTTTTATGGCAGACTAGGAGGTTTGATGGGGATGAGTGGAGGGACCACGGCCCACGGGTGAGTGACCGTTGTGTGATGAAGCTCTCTCCTGCTAGTGCGTGTGATTATAGGTTATCTACTCAATTACTCAAGTTAGTAATAGACATTAGGATTTGATAGAATCATACATCCATAATGTTTTTTCATGTTTGTTACTTATTTACTCTGGTGTGTAACTGAGTATAGATATTATGGAACAAGGAGATATATTGATGAATTTTTCAAATGTTAGAAATTTATCATAATCTATAAATTTTCTAGAAAGATTGTTTTAGGATTGTGTATTTATAGTCTTCTAAGGTTTGCGAGAAGCACAGTTGTAGGAGACAACGCGTTTGTAGATTTGAGAAACAAAAATTGAAGTTTTCAGTCATTGCAAGATCATATTTCTACATTTGGAGGGAATTGTCCAATCTTCACATACTAGGATGGAAGGCACTCCTATATTTATATTCCACCATGCTTCACTCACAAGACAAGTGAATACAGAATAACTAGTCACTCAAAATGTGAGTTATACTGAAGCTCTTCAGCTTAGCTGTTTAATTATCTCCTAGTCTTCTTTGCTGTGTTGTGCAAAAAGGTAGAGAATTTGGAACGAGAAGATGCATTAATGCTGATACTTGTGAATTTTTCAAAGGTTAAATATTTCCCATGGTCTAGAGACTACTAGAAAGCTTGTCTCAGCAGTCAATATAAATAGGCTTTCGAGGTTTGCAAGTAGGAGGGCAGCTGTGCAAGACGACGCAATTGTAGATTTTGGGACGCAAGTGGACTTTTCAGTTACAAAAATCATTTCAAGACACACGTTTCATGAAGAAATTGTCCAACTTATCTATTGATTATAGATAATGTGACAAATTTTATAGCTAGCAACTGGCTATGCTCTTTTAAGTTGGGCTTATTATCCGTAAAAAAAATAAGATTATTAGCGTATAATTAATTAAATATTAATTATTATAAACTTATAAAAACATAGTTATTTGACTTTTTTTAAAAGCTTCTCTATAATTTTTTTAATAAAAAATGTATTGTTTAGCAATTTAAAAAGTGTGATAACAAAACATGGTGTAGTAGCTCAGGCCAAACAGCAGTATCGAACACTGACTTATAAGAGCAGGTTTAAAATTATTACCACGTCAAATATAACCAAGCAGCTTCTTAGAGTCAGTTATAAATTTATATCCCTCCAAGGCTATGTTTAGGGCATGGAGGAAAATTTCCGTTCCTTCATGAAGTTTAAACTAGGTCACGTGAAATTACTAAACAATACTATTACCTCTGAATTACAAATAAGTGACGTTGTAGACACAACATGATCCCAAGCCATTTGTTTAATTACTAATTACTAATACAAAACCTATAATAATATAGCAAAGTTATAATATCTTCAAACTATTATTGAAGTCAAATCTAACAATATCACTTTCAACTTTGAATCCAAATATTTAAAAAGAAACAGATAGTCAAAGTTTGAGTATAGCATTTTCCAGATGAACATGAGAATGTGTAAGGAAAATTTGCGCAACCGAATTGACTAAGGGTTGGTTTCATTTTTAAGTGTTGATAAAAGATTTTCTAGCACATAAAATAAAATAATAAATTAGCATATAATTAATTAAATATTAGCTAAAATTTTAAAAAATATATTAATATAATTTTAAAAATAACATTTCTATATATATATATATTAAAAAGCAGCGTTTAGCTATTTGGAATGTACGAAGAGAGAAAACCAACGCAGCATATAAGTAGATGCACACGCACACCAAACACACCAAACAGCTTGTGTCACTCTTGACAACGACTCACACGCCTTTAGACACAGTCATCATAACTAACCTGCCCAGAGCGCTAGGAATACTGTAGTGGTAGGATATAGAAGAGACGCCATGTACTAGTCACGCACACGCACACGCACAAAGCCAACCGAAAAGGGGTGGAGAAATGGAAGCATCCGCTACGAAGAAGATGGAGACAGGACGATACCAATGCCATGGCATGCATGATGCATCCTTACAGCCAGTCAGCCAACCACCACCACTACAACATTATTGTTCGTGGCTTTATTCGATTCGCACAGGCGTTTGTAGGGACAGAAAAACTTGGTAGTAGTAGACCACCATCATGGTGACTGGTGAAAGAACGAATTATGGGCTATGGACTGGAAATGGTGTCGAGGTTAATAGATAATTAAGTCCGCGATGACATTCATCATTGGCCTCCGGTGTACACACACGAGCCATAGCCTGCAGAAATCATGGAGGAGGAATTTGAGATTAGCACAGTTCATGTCCATTCAGAGCCGCAAAACATTTCCGACAAGAAAGCAATCATTGGTGCTGTAGCTACAAGAAATTTACCAAATGGAACTCAATTCCAATCTTTTGAACTATCATGTGAAGGGATTTAATTCTCATGTCAAGCAGGTAAAGGCACGTAGTAGATGACATTCAGAGTTTATGGATAGAAGTATTACTGCAAGATGAGCAAAGCTAACTTCTGCACCGCCACTTTACTACAGAGTTCATACCCTGACACTGACACTACTACTCTAATTTGCATGTGTCAAGACATCAGAAAAAAAAGCGAGACATATCACTAGTGCAGGGAAATCCCACTGCACACAATCAATTCTCAGCACATGAGCAATGACGAATGATGAATGATGTGAGCAATGCTAAAAAAATTCTTGAAATTGTTGACAAATTTAAACAGTAATTGTCTAATTGATACACTCTCCAATTTAAAACATAGATAACGTCATTAATTTTTGACACATGTTTGATCGACGTCTTATTAAAAAACTTAAGCATGTATCAATTATTTGGTTATGAATTCATTTATTATTAAATATAATTTACGTATAATTTATAATTTTATATATTTATATAAAATTTTTAATAAGGTAAATGATTAAACTTGTTAAAAAATCAACGGGCCATCTATTAAAAACCCCGGAGGTGGACTTTTTCATCGGAGAAGATGGAGGGGGGACGTGTGCACGTACTGGGGTTGTCGGAGGTGAGCGTGGCGGAGGAGCGGAAGTCGCAATTCCAGGGGTGGCGGCCGGCGGCCTGGTAGAGCTGGTTCATGGCGTATGCGGCGTGGGCGCGCACCGTGTTGGGCTCGAAGCACGCGCCCCCGCCCTGGATGGCGCTGCAGTCCACGCCCACCTGCGCACACGCGTAGTCCAGGTCGGCCTGCAGGTCCGCCTCCGTCGCGCCGGGGCTCGCCACGCACCACCCGCCGCCCCTCGGCGAGGCCGCGCCCGCGCCCGCGCCACCGCCGTTGCTCGGGCTCGCCGCGCCGCCGGACGACGTCAGCCCGGCGTCGTACGCCATGGTGAGGTCGGTGTGGTACAGCCCGAACGACCGCTCCGACGTGGGCCCAGGCTTGAGGTTCTCGTCGTAGAGCGCGAACAGGTACGTGTCCACGGACTTGCCCGGCATCAGCGGCGTGCCGGCGCCGGACCGGAGGTGCGCCACCAGGTTGGAGACGTACGCCCTGGCGTTGTCCTCTGTGGCGCCGGCCTCCCCGGCGTCGCCCTTGGTCGGCCATCCGGTCTCCGCCACCACGATATCCACGTCGCCGTACCCAACGCGCCCCAGCGCCGACTTGACGGCGTCGAGCTGCGCGTCGAACATGTTGGTGTACTTGATCTTGGACCCGGCGTCGACGCGGCCGGCATTGGACTGGAAGAGGCAGAAGGCCAGCGTCTCCGGGCGGGGGTCGGACTGGTAGGCGAAGTAGGGGTAGGGGTTGATCATGAATGGTGCGCTGGTCTTGCTCAGGAACCCCAGGATCTGCTGCAGCTGCGACGCGATGTCCGGGTGGAAGGCGCCGGTGGACGGCGGGTCGGACTGCGCGAGCACGGCCATGGTGTTCACGGTGGAGAATTTGATCCCCGCGGCGCCGTCGCCGGCCGCGACGGCGGCGGCGCGGAGGTTCTGCATGGCTGGGAGGAGCGCGGCGGCGAAGGAGGCGTCCCCAGACTCGAGGACCTCATTCCCCACGGCTACGACGGAGATGGTTGACGCCGGCACGAATGGGAGCACGTTGGCCGCGAGCCACCGGAACGCGGCGGCGGGGTCGGCGGCGAGGGAGGGGATGTCGCCGTTGGCCACCCCCACCACCAGCGAGATACCCGTGCCGGCGAGCGCGCGCATAATCGCCGGATCAACGCCGTACAGCCTGACCTTGGAGATGGTCGTCGACTTGAGCTGCTTCACCGTCTCCTCCGGCGCCGGCAGGTTGTCGGCCACCTCGCCGTAGTTCACCCCGATGTACGACTGCGCTCCTGCACCCAAGCCAAACTCGCATTCCACAATCAGCCCAAAAAAGCCATGGAAAAATCCCCCGAGCTTTCCAGCTCGAAAAGCTCCACGGCTTCTTGATCCGGCAACTTCCTCGGGACACGCGCACGCGATCGATCAAGACTCTCCCCCAAAAGCCGGTCAACTTACTCGACACGCCGACGAAGCAGCAGAGCAAGAACGCCAGAACCAAAAGGGGCTTTCTCGACTCCGCCTCCATGGATTCGAGCTCCGGGTGGGCGGACTCGTCGTCAGCGCCAGAGAGGAGAAGCGAAAGGAGCTAGCAGCAGCCAGCATCAGACGAACAGGAAGCTACGCGGACGCGGCCAGGTGTGAGCGAGCCGAGCGTGAAGACGACGCGCGACAACGACCAAGAAGCCGACCAAATCATCCTAGAATCATATGCCTACCGGCAACGAGCATACCCCTACGCCGCTACCCGGTGGCGCCCGCCGGCCAGCCGCGGATTCGTGCGCGGGTAAGCTATGGGGTGGAGTACAAACAAACTGTCCAAGGGGAGTGGCGTGTGTACTCAAGGACGACGTGCTGAGCTGTGGCCACGTGCGACGGCGCCGGAGGCGGGGCGGACGGCCCGGATGCGGCCGCGGGGGAGGGAGACTGGGGAGATTTAGATGACCGTTACGCGCGGGCTACAGTGCGGCGACGGTGCGATGGATCGGGTTACTCGGCGGAGTGCTGGACTGTGATCGAGTGGACCTATTTGGTAAAACGGATCATATTTACATTCGTCCTAAAATATAATTATTTTTAAAATAATTTTATAATAAGTAATAAGTCAAATATTTTAATAGTTAACTATTAATTTAAAAAAATAAAAAGATTGATCAATAATGCTACTGGATTTATCATTAAACAAATTACCGTAACTCTTTCTATTTAAAATAACTTATTTTTATAAATATATTAATTAAAATAGTATTTTTAAAAGTATTTATATTTTGATAAATACTGGGTGTGACTTTTGGGTAGCGCGTGTGGTCTGGAAACGTGCAATAAATTGATGATGACGGGGGAGATGTCAGGCCGATGGCTGCTTCTGTACAGGCAACCGTCCTAGACTAGGCATGCAATAATTTGCGTGCTATCCTCAGCTCAAACGTCACCTCTCCAAGCCACGCTATCTGATGGCATAACGAAACAAGATTGTTCACTGTTTTTGAAATATCTATGCAATGACATGAGAATGATCGAAGATTAATGTTGTGCTACAAAGGGGATGCCAAAAAAATGGGCATGCCATTTTTTTAAAACCAGATGGGTGCCAAATTTTTTGGCTTTGCCAATAATTTAGTATGGTTGAGTTTGGCTATAAACCTAACAAACTCTATATTTTGGTACAACCAAAATTCTGGCTTACTTTTGATTGGATGCAAACCAACCAATCCCTTTGTCTTCTTATAAATCAGCACTAATTATGCACGTACAACGCACATAGAGGCCAATATAAATTAAAGAAACGCACATAGCCAAATGCACGTAAAACTCACGTAGCCAATATAACAAATTGAAAGGAGGGCATACTCAAATCTCATATTATTTGTTTCAGATTGATTATTACTAATTCAGAAGGGTTTTGTAGAATGTGTATAGTGACTATGACCCCAAGCGTATAAAGAGAGGTCAGGTCTATATATATATACAGCCCAAGCCAGTGGTTTATCTAACACCTCCCGCACTCGCAGCGGGAGGAAAACGAACGCAGAGACTGAATCGAAAACTGGTGAACAAAGGCGTGGACAGGCCTTTGGTCATTATATCGGCAAACTGATGTGCCGATGGTACATGGATCATCAAAACCTATCCTAATATAACCTTGTCACGGACAAAATGAATATCAATCTCGATGTTCTTGGTGCGTCGATGATGGACCGGGTTGGCGGTCATATAAACGGCACTGATATTGTCGCAGTAGACGATGGTCACGGTGGAGAGGGGTGCACGGAGCTCCTGGAGAAGCAGCGAAGCCAGCAGCACTCGGCGACGGCGTGGGCAACGGCGTGGTCCTCGACTTCGGCGCTAGACCGGGACACTGTAGTCTGGCGTTTTGAGGACCAGGATACGAGAGTGTCACCGAGGTAAACGCAGTAGCCAGACGTGGAGCGTTAAGAGTCAGGGCAGCCTACCCAGTACGCGTCGAAGTACGTGGTGAGGGAGTCGATGGGGCTGGAGCTGAGATGTAGCCCACTGGAAAGGGTGCCCTTCACGTAGCGTAGGATGCACTTGAGCAGCGCGAGGTGAGATTCGCGCGGAGCGTGCATCAAGAGGCACACTTGCTGGACAGCGTACGTGAGGTCGGGTCGAGTGAGTGTGAGGTATTAGAGAGTCCCGGCAAGACTCCGATAGTGAGAGGGATCGGCAATGAGGGCGCCATCGGCAACGGAGAGTTTGGCTCGAGTGTCGACCGGGGTGGCTGTGGGGTGACAGTCGGCCATGCCCGCACGCTGGAGGAGGTCGATGGCGTACTGGCGTTGGGAAAGAAAGAGCCCGTGGATGGAACGGGTTACGAAGATGCCAAGGAAATGGTAGAGAAGACCAAGATCGGTCATGGCGAACTCAGAGTGAAGTCGGGCCATGATCTGATCAAGGAGAGATGTCGAAGACGCTGTGAGGACAATGTCATCGACATAGAGAAGTAGATAGGCAGTGGCGGAGCCAATATGGAAAGTAAACAGGGAACTATCGGACGCAGAGGCCACGAAGCCGATGTGCCGAAGATAGGTAGCAAAGCGCCGGTACCAGGCATGAGGGGCTTGTTTGAGGCCGTAGAGAGAGCGTTGAAGGAGACAGACGTCGTCGGGACGAGAAGGGTCGACGAAGCCTGGGGGCTGCTGGCAGTAGACTGTTTCCGTCAGGTGGCCGTGAAGAAATGCGTTCTTCACGTCTAGTTGATGGATCGGCCAGGAGCGAGAGGCAACTAAGGTGAGGACGACTCGGATGGTGGCGGGTTTGACAACGGGACTGAAAGTCTCGTTGTAGTTGACACCGGGTCGTTGGGAGAAACCCTGGACTACCCAGCGAGCCTTATAACGGGCAAGAGAGCCATCAGCATGGAATTTATGTTTGAAAATCCACTTACCGATCACAATGTTGGCGCCGGGAGGTTGGGGAACGAGATGTCAGGTCTCGTTGTCCATTAGGGCCTTGTACTCGTCGGCCATGGCCGCGCGCCACTGAGGGTCGGCCAGGGCTGAGCGAGAAGTCGCCGGGATGGGCGAGATAGAGCTGTGGACGGCGGAGAAACCGTAGCGCTGAGTGGGGCGGAGAGACCCGGTCTACGAGCGGATGACCATGTGAGAGGTGGAGGGAACTGGAGCCGATAGGGGTGCGAGAGTAATGGGAAGAACTGGTTGGATGGGGGCGTCATCGGCTCCGAGTCGGCGACTGTAGACAAGAGGAAAGGGTGGAATGAGATCGGCCTGAGCCAATGAGGTCGGGTGGGCCGAGTATTTCGATCGGTCCGATAGAGATGGATCAGCCGATAGGGTGGGGGGAGCCGATGGAAACTGAGGAGCCGATGGAAGTAGGGTGTCCAATGAAGAGGGAACGGTATCGGCTAAAGGATAAATAGGATCGGTATCGGCCAATGGAGGTGGGTTCGATGGGGGTCCGATGGTAGGGACATCGGACCGAGTAGTGGTGGGATATGTGATGGGTAAATCCTCAGCAGCGACCGATGAGGGGCCCGATGGAGAGGACAGTGGAGAAGACCTGGTTGGCACAGTGTTGATGAGGAGGAAGTCGAGATCACTAGAGGAGGATCTCGGATGAAGTAGACTGAAGGGAAAACATGTCTCGTCAAAAATGATGTGACGAGAGACGAGGACCCGTCGGGTGGAAAGATCGAGGCATCGGTATCCCTTGTAAGAGGTGGGATAGCCGAGGAGAATACAGGTGGTGGAGCGGGGAGCGAGTTTGTGGGAAGCTGTGGCGGTGAGATTTGGGTAGCAGAGGCACCCGACAACGCGAAGGTGGGAGTAGTTGGGCGCCGTGCGGTAGAAAAGGGCATAGGGAACGTTGTTTTGAACGGAGGAGCATGGGCGCCGATTGAGAAGGTACATCGTAGTAGTCAGAGCTTTGGCCCAATAAGTGGCGGGTATGTAGGCATGAAGTAGCATGGTGCGACTGATGTTGTTGAGGGTGCGAAAGAGGCGCTCGGCTTTGCCGTTCTAAGGAGAGGTGTAGGGGCAGGAGAGCCAAAGATGGATGCCCTACGAGGTGAGGAGGTTTGTAACGGTATGGTTGACGAATTCCGTACCGTTATCGGCTTGTAAAGCCTTGATGGGGAGGTTAAACTGAGTGGATACGTGACGAAGTGAGTGAGGTGAGAGGCAACCTCGGATTTGTGGATGAGCGGGAAGGTCCAGCAATAGTGTGTGTAATCGTCAAGTATAGCGAGATAATACTGATTACCAGAGACACTTTTAACTGGAGACATCCATACATCACAATGTATAAGTTCAAATGGATGCGAGGTACAGGAGAGAGAACTAAAAAAGGGCAGACGCACATGTTTGCCAAGTTGACATGAGTGGCAAACTGTGAAGCTGCTGTAAGTACATCGGATGGAAGCGCTGCGACGGAGAGTGGCGACAGCGTTGGGGCCAGAGTGGCCGAGACGAAGGTGCCAAAGGTTAGTGGAGAGGATGACGCTGGCGTGTAGAGTGGACAGCGCAGCGGGAATGGTGTAGAGGTCTCCGCCACTATTGCAGCGAAGGATCTGTCGCCGGGTTGGGATATCCTTCACAGAGAAACTAGACGCGTCAAATTCAATGGAGCAGTTACTGTCTCGTGTGAATTGGCGAACAGATATAAGATTGTGAATAAGAGAATGGACGATAAGAACATTGCGTAGGAGGAGGGTAGTGGTGGATGTAGACAGAGAGTAGTCACCTCGGCATTGGACAGGAAGAGAGTGACCATTGCCAATGGTGAAAAAGGGGAAGGAAGAGGGGTGACAGGAGCGAAGTATACCAGCCGATGACGCCATGTGTGAAGACGTCCCAGATTCCAACACCCAAGGGTGCTGTGGTTGGAGCGTCATCTGGTTGAGGGCAGCGATGAGGCCAGCCTGGTTCCAGGAGGGAATCGACTGGGTGGTTGGGGTCGGTAGCATCGACTGAGGCGGCAGAATGGGAGCCGATGCCAGGTGAGCCTGGAAATGGGCGCCGAGAACTCCGGGTTGCCAGCCGATGGGGCTACGTGGCTGGGGCTGGGGCGCCCAGGGGTTGTAACAGAGCCACGGACCCGTGGGACCGGCAGGGTGGGTAGGGACCGAGGTGGGTCGTGATGGCGTCGGACCCTACCAGGTCCTGCCTTTGCCTTTGCACTTGCCTTTCCCGATGCGGGCTGTGTTGCTGTGGCCGGAGCCATGGCCACCAGGACCGTGGGAGGAAGGGGCAGCGCAAGAAGCTTAGCAGCCATTATCAGCTGTGGCAAAAAGAGCGGTGTGGGCCACTGTCTTCTCATCGTTGGCCAGACGAAGTTCTTTAAGAACTAGCATATTATGAGCTCGGACGAACGATGGAAGAGGTGTGGCGTTGGCGATGTCATCGGCGGTGTTGGAGAAGTGGGGATTGAGGCCTCGCAGAAGGGTGAGGACGAGTTGAGAGTTGGCCACAGGGTGGCCGACGTCCCGGAAAGCAGCAACCTTGACTTTGAGACGCTGACAGTACGAGGAGACAGAGGAGTCGCCTTGTACCATGGAGTGGAACTCGTTGAGGAGAAAGATAACGCGAGGCTGCTTGTTAGCCAGGAAGATCCGCTCGATGGCCACCCAGAGATCCCGGGCGATAGGATCGGTATCGTCCATGGCGAGGTCGAGGATAGAGTCGTCGACCGAGCCGAGCAGCCAGCTGCGCACGCAGCAATCAGCGATGTCCCACTGAGGATCATCGGGGCGAGATGGAGTGGAGCCATCAATATGGGACCGGAGGCCGAATTTTCCACAGAGAGATTTGAAGAAGAAGACCCACTTGGAATAATTGGCGTTAAGGTCAAGGGAGATAGGAACGTGAGATTTCACGTTCACAACAGCGTAAGGAGGGGAGAAGATCGGCGAGGTGGTGCCCGAGGTGTGGTCTGAGACACCTAGGGCCAAAGCAGACTCGACGACTAGGAGAGTGCCGGAGCTGAGAGCGGACTCGGTGGTCATGACGGGAGAACGGGAGCAAAGAGCCAATGGGAGAAAGAAGCCGATGGGAGGGAGAAGCCGATGAGAAGACGGATCGGCCGATCAAGGATGTGAGAAACCGATGGAAAGTGGGCCGGCCAGCCGATTAGGAGTGGTTGGCCGATGGGGAGTAGGCAGCGGAGTAGATGAGGACAGAGTGGGTGGGTCAGAGAGTACTTGGGTCACGGACGTGCGAAGATTCACGTCCGTGGACTCATGGAGGCCAAGGAGTAGGGCGGACGCGAAAAAGGCAGGGAGTGGCCGAACGCGAAGAGAATATGTTCGCGTCCGGGAGGCAGGGATTCGTGTCTGTGGACACGTGGACACGTTGGACTGGCTCGGACGTGAGGGGAGAAGGTTCGCGTCCAAGGGCCATTGAGCATGTCGGAAAAGGCGAGAACTGAGGGAGGTTTCCAGCCGATGGAGGGCTGGACAAGTCCAGCCGATGGAGACGATAAGTGCGGAAGTGCGCCGGCGTCAGAGAAGGAGAGATGCACGAAGCAAGAAGAAGAGCGGAGACGGGTGCAAGGCGAGACGAGGAGGCGGATCGAGCGCGGAGGTGGGACGGAGAAAAGTAGGTGACTGCGGGAGAGACGGGGAGAGGAAGAAATGGAAGCGAGAGAGTGAGGAAAGTACCGGAAAGAGGGTCGGCGACGGGAAGAAGACGTCGACGACGAGAAAGAAAGGGTCGGCTCGCCGGAGGGAGAAGCTAACGCACCGAGGATGTCTAGACTCGCTCTGATACCATATAGAATATGTACAGTGACTATGACCTCCAAGCGTATACAAGAGAGGTCGGATCTATATATATACAGCTCAGGCCAGTGATCTGTCTAACAGGTTTATACAAACAAATTCTCCTAGTTGAAGAATTAAGTCCGTAATCATCGAACAAATTCTAAGCTTCTATTATCATCACTCGATAGTGTGCCTAACATTCTGGAGACCAATTTGACCACCTGAATAGAAGATTCTTAAGCATGTTACCATGCACTTATTATGTCTACAAAACTAAAGAATAAGAAACATCATCTATACTAATTTCCAAATAACCAAATTCCTGGAGCAAACAAATCAAAAAAAAAAACTTGCAAAAGAGTTTTGAATGGTGATGATGCATCTTCTCTCTCGATCAAACTGAGTAAATATATCACTGAATACTTGGAGGAAGCTTCTCAATCAGATGATATACCTCAAAATCAACAGTTTAATACTCAATTAACCATGAGCAAGTTGCCTACTGGAAACAAATCATTATTATTGTTTATTTCTTGTGCTTGTCCATGATCGAAATCTTACAAATAAAACAAAAGGAGCTCACATGGGGCTGATAAAGAGATAGAGAGCTGGTAGAAGGATAAAAAAACATGCTTCATCAGAGAGAGCCAAGAGGAGGATTAACCTAGAGCATTATCACAGGAGGAGAATTAACCTAGAGCACAATCACAGGACCTTGGCACGGATTGCTCTAACAGGGAGATAAAAAGTTGCACCAGAAAGATAAAAAATTATTATTTCAACAAAAAACTCTAACGGATGAAAAAAAATGAGACACATTGATTGAGAAGGAAAGATGTTCAGGGGAAAGTAGTGCAACCAGAATAAGCAAGTTACATATGTAACATGTGCATCAAATATTTATGTACAACTGGCTGATTATGGAATATGGTTCTTGCAGTAATACGCATAGGACCATATGTAATTATAGTCCCATTTATTCCATTGACGGCATCTTCTTCCAAGCAATTTAGATAGTACAAAATGTGGCACTTCATGATTATTAAAGAATTCAGTCATGAAAAAACTATAGTAATAAGCAGAAGCTTTGTCTGTATTGATGAATAAGCAGAAGTAAACAGGTAGACAAAGAAACCTGCAACAATTGGCACTACAAGAAATCTATAGACTTCACACAGTTATGCATCTTCTAAAAACACCCAAGTCCTGTTCCCTCTCATCCTAACTCAAGTATGTGCAGACACATCAGTGAAAAAACATTAATTCAACATGAGCAAACAGAAAAAGCTTGTCAACAGAAAATTCAGCAAACAGAAAATTGCTCTGATTGTGCCAAGGGTAGTAAAATGTCATTCAAACCTGAGAAAACGCAGCCAGTAGGATGAGTTCTGGATTTCTGGAAGACCAATCTCCATGGTCTTAGCTACCTGCATTCATTTAAAATAAATTACTCTCTTCCATGAAGGTATATTCGGGATTAAAAATAAATAACAAAAGGAGCAAAACTAACCACTGGAAAACCAAGCTCATAAAGCCCAAACCCAACAAGTGAAATAAGAGGAATCGCAAACAAAGGACTTAATAATTTGCAAAATGAGTACATTGCAAACTGAAACTCTACACTGTCTAAACTTAATCAAAGAAGTAAATTATTAAGATAGTTATTGAGATATTTTAGCTTTATTACCGAATTAAATTTGGCGGTCATAGTAAATATATGTTGCGGGCATGGGTCTGAGAAAAGATAATTACCTTTGCTGCAGCTGAAAGTCTGAAACCAATATGAGTGTTGGTACGGCTACTGAAGCCATCCTACATATGAGTATCTTTTGAAGCTCTGTTCAGAAGGAAAAGAGATAGAAAAACATCAGAAAATATCTTACTTCAACAATGAAACATCTAACTCGGTGATAGTCATATGCCTGTACTGCCTACAAAAGAAATGCAGAGCACTATTCGAGGATGTGCAGTTAATCCTTCAGATCAGGGCATCCATCGATGTATAAGAGAAATGTTAATCAAGACACAAAACAAATGGCAATTTTGCCTATGGTTCTACCCAAACGCAAATTTAGTAGTGATATGGTAGATTGTGGAATACCAAATCATATTGTCTCAAAATTATGCATCAGTGTTTTACCTAAAATGTGGAAGAGTCGTAGACGGCGCCAACCACGACGTACTCCACATTGCTGCAGCTACGCAGAAACTTTTCGCTCACCGAAGAGGCACCCTACTGTCGTCCTCCTTGTCCTCGATCTCCCTCGACACCGCAGCCTCCTCGAGCTCCCGCGCTGCCTGTGTCCGCTCGTCCGTGCATCAGGTATGGCGCAGGCATCAGGGGCATCAACTGGCAACAATAGGGGGGCAGGGGCGCAAGGGAGGAGACGGGGGCGTCGGCGGCGATGGCTGTTGTGTGCTGGCCGCAGCGCCTGAGAGTTCAGCGGCGGGGAGTGGAGATTAGGCTTTGGAGAAGAGAGAAAGGGCAAGTGTAGGGAAGGGGTGCGGGATTCACACAGGGAACAGCTGGGCCGTTCGATTAACGTAGATGGTTCTACGACGTTGGATTTGTCTCACGAGTAAAATCAGTTGGTGCACTGTAGGGTAAATATGAAAAGATTCAGCCAAAAATTAATCCTAAAATCATCAATTTCATGCGTAGATCATCATACCAGATATAGTTGGCCTAGAGGAACACTTACGTGCATAGCGTTATAAGAAAGAGAGCATATGTAGTGGGGGGAGCACTTTAGCTGTTTAGCATCGATCTGCTATGTAGCCAAGGTAATAAAAAGAGTTTAGAGTGGCTAATGCTACCGCTACGAGGTAACGTGCTAGACAAAGTAAGCTAGAACTTAGCGGCCGGACTTAGCGTTCGCTATAGGCTGACAATGAAGCCAATAAGATTGGTGCTTTGGATGACAATAAAAAATGAAGAGTTTGTTTTGCCTTCTATAATTACGTATTCTTATGAGTCATCATATCTAATAAGTAAAACATCATATTTATTTTTTAATTTAAGTTAAGTTGAAACAAGACAATAACTCAATAACTCTTTAGTGTAACTAAATCTTTATTTACTCTAGTAAATTATGTCTATTGATATATTACTAATATGTTTATTAGTTATTTGTTAATGTAGTAGAAATTCATAATTCGTGATATATATACGCAAAATTATATATAATTATTAAATACCGCTATTAAAACTTAGCTTCATCTATCCACACCAATTGGCTATTCACTATTTATTATCTTATGCGGCTCTACTTTGAATAGGGTTCTTCACGTACGATAGCCCTTCACCGCCCGGAAACATAGGACCCGGTAGAACTAGAAGCATATGCACGTAGGCCACGGAACAAGGTCCCTTGCTTTGGAGTAAAGACTTTCGCGAGAAATGTCATTACGTACGTTGACGGGATAAGACAGCATACAGAGTCAAGGCTAAATGTTCCTTTGACACGATTTTTTTTTTGTTTGATATCCGAAAGGAATGAATGGGATCCGGTTCAGGTGCAGTCTCTAGTGTGACTGCACAGTTTAGGCTCATTCGGTATGGCTTATTGGTTGACGAAAGTACTAATCCGTGAATGTTCACGCGCCTTGAACTCACGAGAACACGCGCACGGGCGAGGTCTGCCGGGTGCGACGTTCGTCTATCGAAATGCAGGACTGTATAAATGTGTATAGTGACTATATATAAGAAGAGTCGTATCTATATATATACAACATAGATCAGTGATTTATCTAACACCTTCGTAGTCGCAGCGGAAGGGGAATGGACACAGAGACTGAACCGAAAACTAATGAAGAAAGGTGTGGGCAGGTATTTGGTCATTATATTGATAAACTAATGTGCCGATGGTATATGGAGCATTCGAACCTATCCTAATACGATCTTGTCACGGATAAAATGAATATCGATCTCGATGTGCTTGGTGCGTCGATGATGGACCGGGTTGGCGGTCATGTAGACGGTACTGACATTATCATAGTAGACGACGGTCGTGGTGGAGAGGGGTGCACGGAGCTCCTGGAGAAGCTGGCGAAGCCAACAGCACTCGGTGACGGTGTGGGTGACGATACGGTACTCGGCTTCGGCGCTAGACCAGGACACTATAGTCTGGCGTTTTAAGGACTAGGATACGAGAGTGTCACCGAGGTAAACGCAGTAGCCGGACATAGAGCGTCGAGAGTCGGGGCTGAAGCTGAGATGCAGCCCGCTGAAGAGGGTGCCCTACACGTAGCGTAGGATTCGTTTGAACAGCGCGAGGTGAGGTTCGCGCGGAGCGTGCATGAAGAGGCATACTTGCTGGACAGCGTACGTGAGGTCGGGCCGGGTGAGGGTAAGGTATTGGAGAGCCCAAGCAAGATTCCGATAGTGAGAGGGATTGGCAACGAGTGTGCCATCGGCAGCGGAGAGTTTGGCTCGAGTGTCGACTGGGGTGGCCGTGGGGTGACAATCGGCCATGCCCGTACGCTAGAGGAGGTCAATGGTGTACTGGCGTTGGGAAAGAAAGAGTTCGTGAGAGGAACGGGTGACGAAGATGCCAAGGAAATGGTGGAAAGGACCAAGATCGGTCATGACGAACTCAGAGTGGAGTAGAGTCATGATCTGGTCGAGGAGAGATGTCGAAGACGCTGTAAGCATAATGTCGTCGACATATAGAAGTAGATAGGTAGTAGCGGAGCCGATATGGAAAGTGAACAGGAAACTATCGGACGCAGAGGCCACAAAGCCGATGTGCCGAAGATAGGCAGCAAAACACTGGTACCAGGCACGATGGCTTGTTTGAGGCCGTAGAGAGAACGTTGAAGAAAACAGACGTTGTCGGGACGAGAAGGGTCGACGAAGCCTAGGGGCTACTGGCAGTAAACCGTTTCCATCAGATAGTCATGAAGAAAAGCGTTCTTCATATCTAGCTAATGGATTGGTCAGGAACGTAAGGCAGCCAAAGTGAGAACGACCCGGATGGTGGCGGGTTTGACAATGGGACTAAAGGTCTCGTCGTAATCGACACCGGATCATTGGGAGAAACCCCGGACTACCCAGTGAGCCTTGTGACGGGCAACGGAGCCATCGGCGTGGAATTTGTGTTTGAAAATCCACTTACCGGTCACAATGTTAGCGCCGGGAGGACGGGGGACGAGGTGCCAGGTCTCGTTGTCCATTAGGGCCTTGTACTCGTCGGCCATGGCCGCGCGCCACTGAGGGTCGCCCAGGGCGGAGCGAGATGTCGCCGAGATAGGCGAGATAGAGCTGTGGACGGCGAAGAGCCCGTAGCGCTTAGTGGGACGGAGAGACCCGATCTAGAAGCGGGTGACCATATGAGAGGTGGAGGGAACTGGAGCCGATGGGGGTGTAGGAGTAATGGGAAGAACCGGTCGAGTGGGGGCGTCATCGGCTCCGGATCGGCGACTGTAGATGAGAGGAAAAGAGGGGAACTAGATCGGCCTGAGCCGATGGAGTCGGGTGGGCCGAGTGGTCTGATTGGTCCGATAGAGATGGATCAGCCGATGGGGTAGAGAGAGCCGATGGAAGTTGAGGAGCCGATGGAAGTGGGGTGTCCGATGGAAAGGGAACGGTATCGATTGAAGGACAAACGGTATCGGTATCGGCCGATGGAGGTAGGGCCGATGGGGCTCCGATGGTTGGGACATCGGACCGAATAGTGGTGGGATATGTGAAGGATAAGTCCTCAGCAGCGATCGATGAGGGGGCCGATGGAGGGGACAGTGGAGGAGACCTGGTCGACACGGTGTTGGTGAGGAGGAAGTCGAGATCACTAGAGGAGGATCTCGGATAAAGTAGACCGAAGGAAAAGCATGTCTCGTCAAAAATGATGTGACGAAAGACGATGACCCGTCGGATGGAAAGGTCGAGACATCGTTATTCCTTGTGAGAGGAGGGATAGCCGAGGAGAATGCAGGCGGTGGAGCGGGGAGCGAGCTTGTGGGAAGCTGTGGCGGTGAGGTTTGGGTAGCAGAGGCACCCAAAAACGCGAAGGTGGGAGTAATCGGGCACCGTGCGGTAGAAAAGGACATAGGGAACGTTGTTTTGAACGGAGGAGCATGGGCGCCGATTGAGAAGATACGTCGTAGTAGCCAGAGCTTCTGCACAATAAGTGGCAGGTAAGTGGGCGTGAAGTAGCATGGTGCGAGTGATGTTGTTGAGGGTACGAAGGAGGCGCTCAGCTTTGCCATTCTAGGAAGAAGTGTAGGGGAAGGAGAGCCGTAAATGGATGCCCTGCAAGGCGAGAAAGATTGTAACGGTATGGTTAATGAATTTTGTACCGTTATCGGCTTGTAGAGCCTTGATGGGGAGGTTGAACTGAGTGGACACGTATGTGATGAAGTGAGTGAGGTGAGAGGCGACCTCGGATTTGTTGATGAGCGGAAAGGTCCAGCAATAGTGTGTGTAATCGTCAAGTATAACAAGATAATATTGATTACTAGAGACACTTTTAACTGAAGATGTCCATATATCACAATGTATAAGTTCAAATGAACGCGAGGTATAGGAGAGAGAACTAGAAAAAGGCAGACGCATATGTTTGCCAAGTTGACACGATTGGCAAACTGTGGAGCTGATGTAAGTATATCAGATGGAGGCGCTGCGACGGAGGGTGGCGATAGCGTCAGGGCCGGGGTGGCCGAGGCGAAGATGCCAAAGGTTGGTGGAGAGAGCGACGCTGGCGTGTGGAGTGGACGGCGCAGCGGGAATGGTGTAGAGGTCTCCACTACTATTGCATCGAAGGATCTATCGCCGGGTTGAGATATTCTTCACAGAGAAACCAAACGCGTCAAATTCGATGGAGCAGTTGTTGTCTCTTGTGAATTGGCGAACAGATATAAGATTGTAAATAAGATAAGGTATGATAAGAACATTGCGAAAGGGGAGGTTAGTGGTGGATGTAGACAGAGAGGAGTCACCTCGGCATTGGACAGAAAGACAGTGGCCATTGCCGATGGTGATAAAGGAGGAGGAAGAGGGGTGACAGGAGCGAAGTATACCGACCGATGACGCCATGTGTGAAGACGCCCCAGAGTCTAGCACCCAAGGGTGCTGTGGTTGGAGCGTCATCTGGTTGAGGGTAGAGACGAGGCCAGCCTGTTTCCAGGAGGGAACCGACTGGGTGGGTGGGGTCAGTAGCATCGGCTGAGGCGGCAGAACGGGAGCCGATGCCAGGTGAGCCTAGGGATGGGCGCCGAGAACCCCGGGTTGCCAGCCAATGGGGCTGCGTGGCTGGGGCTGGGGTGCCCAAGGGTTGTAGCAGAGCCACGGACCCGTGGAACCGGCAGGTTGGGCAGGGACTGAGGCAGGTCATGATTGCATCGGACCCTACCAGTTCCTGCCTTTGCCCTTGCCTTCTCGGTGTGGGCCACTGTCTTCTCATCGTTGGCATGTCATGGGCCCAGGCGAACGATGGAAGAGATGTGGCATTGGCGATGTCATCGGCAATGTTTGAGAAGCGGGGGTTGAGGCCTCGCAGAAGGGCAAGGACGAGTTGAGAGTCGGCCACAGGGTGGCCGATGTCCCGGAGAGCAGCAGCCTTGACCTTGAGGCGCTGACAGTATGAGGAGATAGAGAAGTCTCCTTGTACCATGGAGTGGAACTCATTGAGTAGGAAGATGGCGCGAGGCTGCTTATTGGCGAGAAAGATCCGCTCGATGGCCACCCAGAGATCCTGGGCGGTGGTATCGGTATCGTCCATGGTGAGGTCGAGGACGGAGTCATCGACCGAGCTGAGCAACCAGCTGCGCACGCATCACTCGGCGATGTCCCACTGAGGATCATCGGGGCGAGGTGGAGCGGAGTCATCAATATGGGACCGAAGGCCGAATTTTCCAAAGAGGGATTTGAAGAAGAAAACCCACTTGAAATAATTGGCGTTAAGGTCAAGAGAGATAGGAACGTGAGATTTTACGTTCACAGCAGCGTAGGGAGGGGAGAAGATCGGCGAGGTGGTGCCCGAGGTGTGGTCTGAGGCACCAAGGGCTAGAGCAGACTCGGCGACTGGGAGAGATCCGGAACTGAGGGCGGACTCCGTGGCCATGACGGGAGAACGGGAGCAAATAACCGATGGGAGAAAGAAGTCGATGGAAGGGAGAAGCCGATGAGAGGACGGATCGACCGATCAAGGATGTGAGAAGCCAATGGGGAGTGGGCTGGCCAGCCGATGAGGAGTGGTTGGCCGATGGGGAGTAGGCAGCGGAATAGGTGAGGAAAGGTGGTGGCAGAGTGAGTGGGTCAGAGAGTAGTTGGGTCACGGACATGCGAAGATTCACGTCCGTGGACTCGTGGAGGCCAAGGAGTGGGGCGGACGCGAAAAAAGCGGAGAGTGGCCGAACGCGAAGAGAATATGTTCGCATTTGGAAGGCAGGGATTCGTGTCCGTGGACACGTGGGCACGTTTGACTGGCTCGGACGTGAGGAAAGAATGTTCGCGTCCGAGAGCCGTTGAGCGTGTTGAAAAAGGTGAGAACCGAGGGAGGGTTTCAGCCGATGGAGGGTTGGACAAGTCCAGCCGATGGGAGGGCGGACGAGTTCAGCCGATGGAGACAACGAGCGTGGAGGTGCACCGGCATCAAAGAGGGAGAGATGCACGAAGCAAGAAGAAGAGCGGAGACGGGTGCGAGGCGAGACGAGGAGGCGGATCGAGACCGTCGCCTGGTCGCGCGGAGGTGGGACGGAGAAAAGAAGGTAACTACGGGAGAGACTGGGAGAAGAAGAAACGAAGGCGAGAGAGCGAGGAGAGTGCCGAGAGGAGAGTACTGGGAAGAGGGTCGGCGATGGAAAGAAGTCGTCGACGAGGAGGAGGAAAGGATCGGCTCGTCGGAGAGATAAGCTAGCGCACTGAAGATATCTAGACTCGCTCTGATATTATGTAGAAATATGTACAGTGACTAAGACCCCAAGTATATACAAGGAGGGTTGGGTCTATATATACAACTTAGGCGAGTGGTATAAGAAGGACGACCGTGTGAATCTGCCGCTTTTCATGTCTACCTATTTCTTTCCCTTTTAGTCACTATGCGTGCATTCCCCTAATCCTACACAAAATATGATTTTGCCCCAAATTTCAATTGGAATATATAAACTTTGTAGCTAGGAATTTTCTGTGTACAAAGTTTAAAGTTTACGTGCATAAACCATGTGAAATTTTAGACGAATTCAATGTATAAACTTTATACAAGTAAAGTTTCAAAGTACAGATGAAATTTTGGACGAATTCAATATATACACTTTGTACATATAAAGTTTTCAAACGAATTTGATGTATAAACATATAAAGTTTTCAAATGAAATTGATGTATAAACTTTGTACATATAAATTTTTAAATAATTCCATGTATAAACTTTGTACAGACAATTTCAAATGAATTCGATGTATAAACTTTATACATATGAAATTTCAAACAAATTTGATAAAAACTCAAAAACTTTCTACTCAACATCATGAAATTAATATATGAAAGTTTCTACTTAGAATCAAAAACTTCTACTACCGAATCTCTGAATGTGTCCTTTCCAAATCATAATCTTTCAACTGATGATACAGACTCACCCGTGATTAGATCCGAGAAGAACATCTTGGTGGAGAGGAGAAAGAAGGTGACGTTAATGTCTCTTTAGGGAGGATCTCAATTACCTTACTGGAGAAAAGAAAGAAGGGAGTGCCACAGTCTTTTTAGGGAAGAGGAAGAAGCCCCTAGATCTCCACTGTCTCGTTGGATAGGATGAAGAGGGGCCAACGCAGCCATCTCACACTCTTGATAAGGAGAAGGCAGGGGAAGTGGTGTGCTCGTAGATAAAATGCTATAAAGAGTCAATTTACACCAGACCAGGTTCTTAACATTGATTCTTACGTGAGGACAGATCATTATTTGCAGGGTTGATCGTATTTGTCCGACCTAGATCCATACAGGTAGTACCCACCAAACTTATTCTTATTGAGAACTATAATTTCAAATTTGCCGCGCTCTTCCATTAGCTATACGAAGTTTAGTTCTGATTTAAAATGCTACCTTTACGAATCTCACGAATTCCTACGGCAAACGTGCGAGGTATGAACTAGTTAATCATATACCTAATAACCCATTGTGTTTTGCGTGCCACGAATCAGGGCAGCCAAATGCTTGAGCGAACGAGACCTTAAATAGTCACGAAATTATTGTGTTGGAAAGGAGCCAAAACCATCCTCCCTGGCGGAAACCATTAATTATTGAGCAGGACTGGGCCGGAGTCTTTAGAATGCTTGGCAAAGAAAGCCCAGGTGATGATTGGGAAATGGGAAGCACCATCCCGTTGAGGTCTCGGGGCGGCCACAGTCCGATATCGACCCGAAGGTTCAGAGCGTGTCTCGCTCGTCGCGACCGCGAGGTGCATCTCAATTCCCAAGTGAAAAAACTGAGGCAATGACCATTATTTAGTAGGAGTAGGGGTAGGTTGCAGGCGTGTCACGCGCGCGCCGCGCCGCACCTCGGCACGGAACAGAGCTAGAGAGTTGATGACCGCGCGCTGGCGTTGCGGGGCTACTTGAACCAACGCTGCAGTCGCCGTGTAGCTACATCGGCAGTCGGCACACCCCACGCCATGGAGCGCTGCCACCACCTCGTCCTGGTCGCGCTTCTCCTCGCCGGCGCCGGCGCAGCGGGCATCGCCGAGGCGCAGGCCCCGCGGCCGCCGGGGGACACGGCGGAGGCGCAGTGCGAGCTCGACACGCTCGCCACCCAGCTGGCGCTCCACTGCCTTCCGGCATCCGACGACGACGTGCCGCCATCCGGCCCTGTCCCCCCAAACGCGCAGTGCTGCAAGACGGTGGCCTACGCCGTCCACCTCGACTCGGGCTTCCGCTGCCTCTGCTCCGCGGCGGCGGAGCAGCAGCTCGTCATCGGGGGGCTCAACTCCACCCTCCTCCTCGCGCTCTACGCCTCCTGCGGTGGCCGCCGCCCCGTCGACTCCCGCCTCGCCACCGCCTGCGGAGGTTTGCACCTTTGCACCGCCCGGCCACACTCTAGCTTCATCTTCTACCTCCATCTGTCTCTCGTAATTCTTCTCGTGTTGCTTTGGTTTCTTCCCCAGTCATGGCGCAGTCGGGGGACATGTCGGAGGCGGCGTGCGACCCATCCAACCTCGCCGATCAGGTCACGCGGTACTGCCGGCCCGACGCTCCCACCGCGCAGTGCTGCGAGCCTGTGGTGGCCTCCGTCGACCTCGCCGGCGGGGATCCTAGCTGCCTCTGCCGCGTGCTGGCAGAGCCGCAACTCGCCGCCGCGGGGACGAACGCCACCGGCATCCTCGCCATGTACACCGCCTGCGGAGGCCTCCGCACCGTAGGCACCGACATCACCGACGGCTGTATCCACCTTCGTACACGATCAACGACACCGGCTGCGGTGATCAACGCCCCGTAGGTCGACGTGCGCCCATGCGGCGGACATGATCGGTAGTAGTAGTCGCACTTCCATGATCGAACCGTGGCAATTCGTAGTTCGTGGCTTAATTAGTTTATCAAGTACTCTAGGAAATGATAATGGATTGATCCGGACACTATGCCCTCTACTGTAGAGAGCAATAGACGATGAATAACATACTCGATCGTCTCTAATAAGCAGTAACACACTTTAATGTTGTATCAAATGATCTTTTTCCCCGTGTAAATGTGGAAATGTTTTCAGTTTTCAGTCATATCAAGTCCCGAGCAAGGCTTTAGGCGGTCAGGAACTCAGGATGGAGCCTCTACACTCTGTTTTCATATCTGTCATCGAGATTTCAGCCGCCCTGACTTTGCTCTAAAGAATAAACAAGGCATTGGAAAAAATAATCCCTATAAATTCTTTTAAAAATCCTATAAAATTAGCTATTTTAGAGGATTTTAGAGAAAAATAAGCATCAACTCTTGGCTTCTCTTTTTTCTTTTTATGCGTTGAGTTATTATGTTTTTACTATGTGTCATCCAAAAGACAATTTCAAAATTCAAATGTGTTTTTAAATCATATGGTATTTTATTTCTACGTTTTTTCTATTTATTTGTTTCAAAAATCTAGCGTTCCAAGAAAAACCCAAACATTCTCACTCTCATCCCAACCCGTCCTTCCCCTCTTACCCCTACATCACAAGATATTACAATTTAGCACACGTACTGTAGTTTGGTGGTTATGGCATTACTCTAGGTCACCATACGACAACACTATCCAGTGGACCATCTTTACTCTAAGGAGATGTGTAACTCATTGGATTTTGATCCAACAGCAACGAGCATGTTATTAAAACATGGTGAAATATGAATAATAAAAAAAAGCAAAATGGTTTAAAATTAACACCAAATGCATTTCCATTTACCAAAGTCAAACTTGGAGGATTATATATAAAGATAATGCCTTTTAATGTGGATAGGACTTTTGTAATACGATGCATATCTTACATATATTCTATAGTATATAGATAAACTCTAAAATGTAAGCCTCGTGAAGTGAGCTTTGAGATAGGAATTCATCTCGTTGTCGAGATAATGAATTTGTAGGTATAATGGTGTTTAGATCTTATTTATATTTATAAATATGTATGGTTTAGGGATATTATGAATTCACAAACTTATTGGCTCTAGCTTGCCCATAATCTATAGATATTACATTCATGTATGTGAAACATTATAAATTTTTTATAGAGCAACAAGTAGGCAATTTTCTTTACACGACTAACTATACTGTGTTACATATACACATATATAGTATTAGAAATATAAAAAAGGTTTGGGAAGTTTTGAGAGTGTATGCCTGTTTTTTTAATTTTATAATTGGGGTACAAACACTGCATTATAGGAGTACAGTTCGTGCTGTTTTTTTTTTTTTGCCTCTTTTCCTCTTCTTTTTTTTTCCCGCAATCTCCCTCCCTCGTGGTCGTCTGCGGCCTGAACGACTTTTTCCCCCGTCTACCCCCGACCCACCACGGCGTGGCAGATTCCAATTCCACGCCGAAATCGAGCCAATCTCCGGCGCGCCGATCACCCGGAGATCCGGGAGAGCAACTAGAAGAAGCGGAGCTGCCGGCGCAAGAGGAGGAGAAGGCGGCGGGGGGGCGGGTGCCGTGGCGAAGGCGTCGGCTTCGGCGGCGGCCGCGGCGGCTGGGGTATCTGCGATGATAACCCGGTCGAAGCTGGTGGAGCAGCTGCGCGACTACCAGATCCGATCCCAGCACAAGTAAAGTCTCCCCGCCCACCCCATTTCTCTGCAAACTCAAACCGCGATTAGGCCTAGTTTATCTGTGGTAATTGACATAATCAGATCTCGGGCGGACGGGCTCTCGCGTAGGCTTGTTTCTAGCTAGGGTTTGGTTTGGAGTTGCAGTGGGCTGAGTAGTGTTCTTGGTTGGTAATGCGATTTACTCCGTCGTTGTAAGTTGTAACCTGGTGGACGATATGGCTGCTCGGTTTTATGCGAGCAGGCATTGCTGTTTTGTAAACTTGGATTCAACATTAATACGGAAGGAAGCTTGCAGCAGTTGCTAAAGCAGAAGGTCTACTCTAGTGGCTCTTTCTTAAGATATCGAGGTGCCCTTCACCTGGATTTGATTTTTGATTGTGGGAGCGGGTATAATTTGTTAGCGGAGTTCTTATACCATTCTTGTTCAAGGTACCAGGAAAATCGATAATTATTACTTGCAAAGTTGTGAGGCGCCAATTATTGGCATCTCAGATACCAAATTTTGGTACCTCTTGAAGGACACCTCGTGCTAATGCTAATGCATTTAGGCTCAATCAGGTCTCCATTGCCGAGTTTGTTTCTTTTCTTGGTTTCTGATGAGTGGTCATCACATTCACCAGTAGTAAGGTTCTGAGAATGCGTTGTGTGCTCTGGTAAATTTGCCTGCTGTTTCTTGAGTAGTAACCCCAAAATTTGCTAGCAGACCACATTATCTTGTTATAACTGGTTTCACAAGTCAATTCAGAAACTAGTAGTTCTCTCCATGTATCATGATATTGTTTGATATGAAATATTTTCTTTTATTAATCCAAAATGACTTCTTTCCTGTGAGTTGCTCCTCTATCTAATACAGCTGCACTACCACCTCAATTATCTGAACAAGGCTCTGCTTCTATTGTTCTGCAGGCGTGACATAATTGGAGCAGTTTCATGGGGCTTGCTGTGTTGCTTTCTGATAATATCGTCGTACATGACATTGTACTTCAGGCACTTCTGGCTGTCCGCTGTTATTATCTCACTCGGTATTCTTCTTCCTTCTGGCCTTTACATTTTGAGGCAGAGAAAGCTTGCTAAGAAAAGAGAGAGAAGATTATTGTTACCTCTCTCCATGTAGGGGTGTTGGTTGATTCCCTGATTTTCTGGTTATTCTTAGCCATATAGAATCCACATTCTTGGCTTGCTTAGCACACACCCTTCATTCATGTTACTCTGCCTCCAATATACATCTCATTCTTTGGTCTCTACTAGAGTGCTAGAAGATATATCATCATTTTTTCTGAGCTCAATGTTGTGCGAGTATATAATCTCCAATGTTTGCTGGGTATAGTACCATGTGTTTCTGCAACAGTCTTTTCCTTTTTGTGTTTAATCTGTGCTTGCAGGGTGAGACGTGTTTGCCTTGGGCATCACACTTTGTAACTGAAAACTGATTGTTTTGATACTCTAGTAGAATTTGTAAGCTACTCCAGTCTGTTTCTGGATTAGAATGGGTGCACTGAATGATCATTTCCTGTTTTTCATCCAACTGACATTTGTTTTGACAATTTAGCTGAACACTAGCTTTCTTCTTACTCTTGAAATACATTTGTACTCGCAGTTCTTGAACATATATTGCTGCATGATGCTAATCCAGATAATGTTGGGATTGCCTGGCTTTTTTTAAAAAAAAACGTTTACCTTTTGCTTATACAGAGACTTTTACATGGCAGCTCTTAAGATAACTTGTATCTTTTGTCCTAAGAAATTCAGATTGTCAGAAGAGGCAGTTTGTTTTGTTGCTATCCTACTAAGTTTTACTCTTAGTGCTGTGGATGTAGAACATGTCCTTGCTCGGTACCTAGCAAGCTCCGCTGAGTATTCAGTTGTTGTCTGATTAAATCTTTTTAGTTGATTATAAGAAAAATCCTTTTCGTTGTCAAGAGAATCAGAGACCTCGAAATACGCTATATGTTTGTAGTTGCCTATGATGGATTGCCTGCCTTTCATTGTTCCTATTCCCTTCTACGTTTCACCATTTTATTGGGAACTAAACACACAAAATCGAACTGTTGGAAGCGAGTTGACCAGCCGGAGAAAAAAAGGTACTATCTTCATCCCTACCGAGATTGCATCTCCGCCATGACAAACTATATAGCTATCTCCTATCTCTCTTACAATGGCATCGTTGCCAAATCTTGCCATGGCAGACGATAGCACTTCTCTGGCAATGGCATCACAACTGCGTGTAGGAACAAGTAATATTTTCCTTCGTCCATTATGGATTTATTGATCCTTGTGAGTTGACCATGTCAGCGCCGTAGTAAAACTATAACTTCAATACGGTTTGGGTTTAATCTTATGAAATCATCATTTCGAAGACATATAAGCAAAATGTGGCATAAATTAATTATCCAGAGAAATAAATAAAAATTACTATATATAAGCAAAACATGATACTCCTAAGCTATATATAATGAAACCATCATTAGAAAGGAAAAAAAACAGGACTTGTCGTGCCAAACAAATGAAACTCCTAAAATGCTGATAGTATTAGCAACAAGAGACAAAGAAGAAACGGAACTAAATTAAGACAGCTTTAACAGATATTCCTATTTGACAGTAGGAGCCAAGTTTTATATAATATAAAAAAGAACGGCTTGATCAGAACTCCGACGTGAGCAGGCCTCTCTGTTCTGCAGTTCAATCATCTTGCAAACATAAGGTTATCTTCACCAGATCACTGTCGATCCATTTGACATTATCCTACTAGCGCTACCTCGTTACCATCTTCACCGTTCTTCCTCAAATACTATCACATCCAGCAGGGTGTATATGGAAGAGACACACCGGTGAAACTTTTATTAGATAAAATATCGTCGTAACTGCTGGCTAGATGTAACTTGCCCAAGATGTCGATCTTTGAGGTGTTTAAATGATATGCCATCCCTTTCTGCAACCCTTCACATAAGAAAACAATCTCCTTGTACGGATGAAATCCGAGGACATCAATGTTTCCATGATATCCATGATAGAACATTTGGACTCTATTGAGAATATTATTGTCATTGTCAGAGTTCCACTCAAAATTCTCTTCGTTCTGTTCTTCATGGTACCTGATATCCTTGTCAAGATCATGCAAGATCCATCGGCGGTAGTTTTGTCGAGGAAACACAAGATTGAGGTATTTTTCATGTTTCAACACCCACTCAATTTTGTCACACGATTCGTTAAGAACCCAAACTTGAAGCAAGCGCGGCCGTGTAACTAATGCAAGGTACACGCCCTTTTTTGACCTTCCTAGACAAAAATGTGGGTATCCATTCACCAAAACAATTGGCATTTTAATCACTTGGTACTTGCCATCCAACAAGGATATCCTGTGGAATCAGATAATCGATAAATACGTTTTGTAATCTTGCAACAATTGAGTAACCTTAAGATGTAAATGGCCAAGGAGTGTGTAGCTAATTACCTCATGATAAAATATGTTTTGTAATGCACGTAGAGCGCTCCATGCCAATAGACGGATTTGCATTTGTGACCTGACAAATCAAATCGCATGTCAGCGATTGTCCCTGCAGCTTCTCCTTGGCGATGAAACGTCCTCTCCTCCCATCTTCCCGAGCTTGATGAGTACACATCTATGGTGTGCAACAATGGCGGCCACTCGGATAGCTCGTTTAGGAGGACGGGGTCATCGCCGGACTTATCAGATGGTTGGCAGCAGTAACACCCGCTGCAGTTGCGACGGAAGCAGGGGATGGAGACGACCTCGTAGCCGGAGGAGACGGCGGGATCGTACACGAGGAAGTCTGCGACGAAGGTGCTGGCACCCATCCGCGGCGGCGGGCGCGGAGGCAGGGAAGACGACCACCACCGCGTGGCCGGGTTGACGACGCGGCTGTCGGGGTCGCCGAGCAGGAGGAGGCCGTTGCAGTGGTCCTCGATCTCGTAGCATCGGCGGCGGGGTGGTGGTTCGTCGCCGGCGGTGGCGGTGACGGTGGAGGGCAGGAAGTGGAGGCTGCCGGAGATTCGGGAGGGGCGGCGGGCGAAGAATCTCGGGGCGCGTGAGGTGGTCGCCTGCCCGATGTAGATCCCGGCGAGCGAGCACGGGAGGAGGCCCGCGCACAGCTGGGGGCGGCGGGCGTCGATGAGGTCGCGCCAGGCCTTGCAGACGCAGCGGGACGCCGCGAGCGACCGCGGCTCGAGGCGGCGGAGGACGTCCGCGAGCACGTCGTCGGGGAGCGCCGCTGCCATGTCCTCCGCCTCGTCGATCGATGGATCGATCAATGAGGCGTCAACTGCTCAAGTTGATCTCTTGTTAATTAATCTGTTTATGGGGGGCGGATTTAGTTGCCGAAGATTCGCTTAGACGGTTGTAGTGCGCCGGGACTCGATCGGATAAGAAGAGGTAGGCAGTTACGTTGTCTCGTGATTTGGTTGCAGTTACGAACCAAAGACCCAAACCATGCACGGCATGCATGTAATCAACAAACGCTAATCTCGGCTAACAATAGCTACCAATGAATTCTAATTTCTACAGGGATGTGCTTTTCCCAAATTCAATGCAAATGATATAAATTTTTGATAAGGTAGACATTTATCACTATATTAAAAATTAAGTTTAAATTCAAATGATTAATTTTATCTTTTTTTATATTTTTATGTATAAATTAAGTTTGGATTTAAGATTTTATGAAATAGTATATATATTTGTGTAAATGTTATCAAATTTTTTAAGGATTTTTTTATAACTATCGAGATGGTTTTTAACCAACAATGACACATTCTGTTGAGGGATCAAAATAGTTTTCCGACAAACGCGCACTCGAATGGCCCCTTTTCCCTTTCAATTCAATTGTTTGTGTTCCCTTTTCTTTTCTAGTCACCTATGTGTTGGTCTATGTGTGGGTCTGTTAGACACGTGATTTTTCATAGGAAGTGGTGGAGTGAAAAACTTCTATCAAGTGGCAGTCGATATGACTTCCCTGATTTTAGACATTATGTGATTCCATCCTAATTTTTAATGCATGAACTCTACTCTCTTCGTTGATAAATATAAGTATTTTTACTTTTTTTGAAGTAAACATCAATGTGAAAGGAAACCAAAATAATTTTAGGTTTTTTAAAAGGATAATACCTCTTGTTAAATGTGTAGTAGGAAGTTGAACCGTTAATGAGGGGGTGAAAGGGCAAAATAGTAAAAAAAAGACATTAGGAATGATTATATTTGTGCACAAATTGTAAAAGATAGTATAAACGGAGGGAGTGCATATAAACTTTTTTAACCAAATACCTGAATTTCTACCTAAAGTCAGAATCTTTTCAACTGAATCTTTGAACATTCCACTCCAAATCATGTAGCTTTAATTGGGCAGAGAGCTCGCTAGTGGCTAGATACGGGAAGATGAAAGTGTAGGGAGGAAGGACCAGCAGGGTCTCGTCAAAGAGGAGGAAGATGTCTCGCTACGGTGGAGGAAAAGGGCCCCTGGGATCCCCATTGCCTCGTTTGGGAGGAGGAGGAAGAGGCCTTGCACTCGTCACCGTCTCGCCAAGGAGTAGGAAGAGGGGGAGCAGAGTGCTTGTCGGCGCCTCGCCGAGGAGAGGAATAGCAGGCAAGGGTGCCATGCCAGCACACGGCGGCTTGCGGTGTTGCATCGAGGGGCATGAGGCGGCCTGAGGCCGTGCGAGGCAACCAAGGGAGTTTCGATTGAGGAATCCATGTGGTGGTGGAGAGGACAAATGGCCAGAGCGACCAGGTTGATCGAGAGGTAATAGCTGCTCGTTGTCGTAGAAGATCGGCAGCTTGACTGGTTTTTTTGGGGGTTCACCCAGAAGAAGAACCTGGCATCGGAGGCTTGGGAATTAAAAATGCTCGCAGCAGTGCTAGTGATGCAGTTCAATAATCTGATGCGGGTGATTTTACCAACCTTGAAAAACTACCGGAAGTTATCACGTTTTTCTAGTGTAAAATTTAGTGTCTTGTAAAATATATTTTCTTAAAGATGATAAAATTATCCATTTGAAACATAAATAATCAGTTGCATTGAAATCTTAACAAAGGTGTTAATTTTCTCCTTTTTGTAAGCACTTAATTAGCATGGCCACAACGTTAGTTCTATGGGCCAAGAAACTTGAATTAAAATCTAACAAGAAGTATCACCATCCACTGTAGTTGAATCAGATTATCACGATGGTGATCAAATGGATACAAATGTGTAGGAAATACAGTTGTAATTTTTTTGGGTAAATATATAGTTCAATTACAAAAATAAGTTTCAAATAGGCCCAACCATCATGAGATATACCAATAGCTTAAATACTTGTGAAAAACAAAAGACAGGCCTTCATCTCGAAACTAAGGTTCCAAATTAATTGTTTTCAGGAAATTCTTCAATCCAACTGGGTGTATATGGAAAATACTCTTCTACGATCTTTTTGTTTGGTAGAGCGAAAAGATCATGACATGTTGGGTACGTCTTACCCATGTCTTCAATTTTTAAGCTGCTCAAATGATATGCCAGACCTCTATCCAATGATGATTCGATTAAGAAGACGACTTGTTTGAAGGGATGAAATCCAAGTAAGGTAACGTATCTGTCATACGTTTTTCCGATCATATCATCTCTGTTGTCCTCAACAGTGTCATCGTCAGAGTTCCATTCGAGTTTACCTCCCATTGGTGTCCGAGTGTTGGATCTATCATACGTTCGGCTGAGGACTTCCGCTAGCACGTCGTCCGGCAGCGCCGCCGTCGCGTCCTGATCCGACGGCTCCATCTCCTCCGATCGCTTGGCGGCTTTCTTGCTGCCCGCCCGCCCGCTCGCTCGCCATCGCAGCAATTCGATCTGAAGGTCGCGAAGCGCGACGCCGAGGGCTGGTTGATTCGATCGATCTCCTGCACTTGGGGATTTAGGTCGCGACGTATCGAACTATCGATCTTATGCCTTTTAGTGCCGGTTTGGTTTCAGACCCTTACCAATTTTTTTCCCCAATATTAAATTTTGTCAAGTCTGGTTTTGGCAAGGCAAAGTTATATTTGGATTTCGAAACCAAAATAAGTATAAGTTCGGTATTGAAGTGGCCTATTTTATTTATCTAGGTTTATGAAAATTTGGCTTCAACCAAATTAAAGTTGGTTTATATTTTAAGATGAAGGAAGACAGGTAGTAAACACTGCTGAAATTACCAAATTTATTTGGTAGGAACAATTTAGACAACAAGAGCCGGATTTCAGCGCGGTTCGTGTCGTCTCAAGCGGGCCGTAGCACGCCATATCTGGCCCACAGGCCGTGATGGCCCAAGAAGCCACGCGGCCCAGCGTCGTCCAAGCTTAGAGGACCTCGCCGTGTTGGTTTTTGGTCGGTGCAGCTTCTCCCCGCAAATCTCCGATGGCCGCCGCCGCCCTGCTCCGCAGGCTGCTCCTCCGCCTCGGGAAGCCGCCGCCGCCGCTGCTCCCCATACCTCTCCTCTCCCGCCTCCCGTCGCAAACTGCGGAGGCCTCGGCCGCAGCCCCCGCCGCGCCTCCTTGCTCATGCCCGATCCCGACCCAAGCACCGGCGCCGAATCTCCGTGACCTTCTCTCCTCCTTCCACCCCGGGCTCCAGATATACCCGTCCCTCGATCCGAGAGTGGGTGAGGAGGGCGTGGACGGCGACGGGGGCGATGCGGAGGTGTGGGCGGACAGCGTGAAGAAGATGCGCAAGCGCAAGATGAACAAGCACAAGCTCCGCAAGCTCCGGAAGCGCCTCCAACGCCAGACATAGAGCGGGACACCGCCTCACGGTGAACACCCTCCGCCTCCGCTTCGTTTGCGATTAGCTTCTCAACATTTCTCACGTTGCGGTGCTCGCCGCCATCACTGTCACAGATGAAACTGGATGGAGCTGCTTCGTGTATTGAATTGTTGTTACTTGTTAGACACTTTTTGTAGCTCAGTTTAATTCACCATTTTGTTATAACAGATGAATATGCTGTATCATTAAGGTACTAAAGCTATATCTAGGTCTTGCTCTAGATTTTCAGTTTCAGGCTCTACTGCTTTGTTGATGTATGCTGTCAAATTACTATGACAGAAATGTAGATGAATTAGTTTGAAACACCGGGCAGCTCTCATTTGGTTTGATTTTTACTCAGTTCTCATCGAATCAATGTTGCAATGCTACGTGTCCATAGTGCCATCTGTGCAGTGGTGCTAGAATTGTACTTTGCATACAGTAATATTGAGAATTGTTTAGTCCAGACGTCTTCACAATTTGTCCACTCATCTTCCATTCCCTGCCTTCAGTTAACAGTTTTGCAAGATGAAAACAATGTAAATTTGAAAAGGAACATCAATTCACTACGTGCTGTATCACTGGGCTAAATGTTTTTGTTTTCATCAGCTAAAATCATGCCTCTCTTTTTATAATGTTCTTTGAGGACTCCAAAATTAGTAAAAGCTCCATTTCAAAATATTCTAGCATTAATATTTTCTTCAAGGATTTTTCCATTTTTAACAAGAGTAGAGTTGCAATATTTAATTATTAGACCTGAAGACTGCTGCAAGTATAAACCTGGTTATGCCTTGGATCTACTCACCTGTGTGCTGTCTTCGTGGTAGAAGTTATCATCCATTTATAATAGTAACTCTTGCACAATATAAACAATGGTGATCACATTTACCATGTTCTGTGTGCAAATTCACAATTTTGTTTATTTTAGAGGGCTCAAGGATTGTACTTGCAAGCAGCAAGCACTCGACATTGCCCCCTCACTGGATACAGGCTGATTGTTTCTAGCAGTTTTTGTTTGATTATGGGAGGAGCTGGTTCAATACCAGCCTGTGATTGTTGGCACTGGGTATCCATCTACGAACCTTATCAAGACTAAATGAAAATGAGCCCCAGGAAGCAATGGCTTATGCATGAATTTCTGGCCAATAAAACTTTAAATGATTAAATCTTGTGGTAGTTGTCCCTTTCCTTTTGTTCTTTTCCTGAAATGATGCTATAGCCCATACATACTCAGTCAGATTGCGGTGTCTCTGAAAACATGCATCAATTGGTTGAGAGCTATTCAGTGTTCCCGCTCCAGCTAAATGAGCAGTTACTGCCTGTTAGTTTCAATTTGTGAACCGTACCTACCATTTCAGAAGGCATACCGCGAACCTGGATCCATTCTTCTCACACGATGCGTTGTGAATGTGAGAACAGCATATGAATGATATCTCTTGGCTAGTTTCTTTGAAATCTTGTATGTCGTGTGCGAACTGCTTTATGATGTAAATGGTAGCCCTATGCTGTGGTTTTCAGATATAGAATTAGAATTTCTTTTTAAAAGTGAGGTCATGATAGAGATTGGTATCCAAAGACTAACTACTGTTTCAAGCTAGGTGAAATAAGCCCATTGAGAATGAGATGATTTGTTCAGGTACGCACCATCAGAGTTTGATCATTTTCAGGCCACGCGAGAATATTTCCACGGGTTTGTGACCGATTGATTTACTAATACAGTTTCTGGCTTGTATGTCTGTCAATGTAGGAAACTAGTAACACACAACCGTATAATATACATGTTTCCATCCTCAGAACGGTATATATATGGATGTCCCCGGGCACTGACAATGCGAAACTTTTCATCCTCCGAACGGCATATATATGGATGCCCCGGGCACTGACACGATGCAAAACTTTTCATCCTCAAAACGGTATATATAATATGGATGTCACTGGGCACTGACAATGCAAAACTTTTCAGAAATTCAGGTTCAGTAAGATCAATATTTCATTATCTATTCATTCCCTATCATTCCATGTCATGGTACTGGCAGTCAGGGCTGCAGATACATCCAATCAATTTTGGCTCGCAGATGCGATCTATATATCGACAAGCCTTTATCAATAATTGAATATAGAAGGTCTATTATCTATGACACGTACACGGTACACCCACGCTGCTGCTACTGCAATCGAGGTTACATTTACACAACTCGACCAACAAACTGTTCCATTTTACAAGCTCTTCTTGCTGTTTATTCCACTTAATAAGGTCCAATAAATCGCAATGGCTATATTCCTGTGTGTTAACACAACTATTAGTTGCCCAATTATGCAAGGCAGAAGCTTTGCCGTCTACCTCCAGCCTGCTTAAGGTAACCAGATACAAGTCGCATGTCTTGTCTTGGGATGCCTCTTGTTGCCTATGTGGCAGAATGTACATGTTGGTATGGGAGGGAACATTCAGAAAGCTTGGATTATAATTCTCAAAAGTATCGTATTGGTCCATCCAAGCTACCAGATACAAACTACAAATATCAAATGGCAATGGAGTGAGACACAAAATCAAATAGCGGCAGGTTACTAGTTTCTTGTGAGGTACACAGTTAAGGCATTGATGCATTACCTGTTGTACAATAGGATTTGTTGAAGTTGTAAATTCTTGTGTCATTCCTTCCCAGACTACCTTTCCCTCATGGAGAAATAACAACCTGAAAGTTGAAAAACAAGGGCCTCAGCTTAGCAATTGACAATAGAAAGCTGGAAGCCATTAGTAAAAGGCATGCATGCTATTACCTGTCAACAGCTCTTTGTATCGTGCTATGCTGATGAGTGACAACTACATAAGATGCTATCTTTCCAGGCTTACCAAGAGCATCTTTCCCTGTCACATGCACAGAACGTATAAGGTCTTCAACAACAGTGGATGCAATAGGGTCAAGTCCAGCAGTAGGCTCATCGTATAAAATAACCTGTGATGAAAAAAAAGTATAAGATAAAAAAGACAGCTCAAAAGCAAGCTAAGTTGTTACTGTTTGATCTCCTTTTCATGTGAAGTATTCCAGCAATTTAGTCGTAAGTGAAGAGATTAGTCAGGGCATACCTCTGGCTCTATTGTTTCCTTTGTATCATCATATATTATTGAACGAGCTAGAGCTACACGCTTTTTCATGCCACCAGACAATTCAGCTGGCATTCGGTCTTCAACACCCTGTATCAAGTGATAATATCTCTAAGTCTCTTTTACTATCACAAGTACGAGGAGAAAAATACTGACACTCCTTTCGTCCTATCTAAGCTAATGCAGAAATCTAGAATAGGTCAACAATCCAAGCTATAATTTTACCTCTAAATTACCTCCTACAGAAACTTTGCACATTCACAAAAAGCATTTCCTGTGATTGACTTACTTTTAGGCCTACTGCTGCCAATGTTTCTGTCACTAGTGTAGCTATTCTCTCCTCAGGCAAGCTGGAATTTTCATATCTAAAGGAAGAGGACAGAATAACCCATATTAGTACAGACAGAGAGATTGGCTACTCTCAATAGACTTGTGAAAGGTAATTGTTCTTACAAAAGGAATCCAACATTTTCACGAACTGTGAGAGAATCAAACAAAGCTGCGCTTTGAAACACCTGCATAGGCCATGTCAAAAATTTCGAGAACAGTTGGATGAGAAAATTATCATGGTATTCATTTGGCAAATTTGAAGTAATTAGAGAGTATACCAAGCCAATTCGGACACCAGATATGTCTTCATCGCTAACTAGTCCATGTTGTTTTTTTACCACAAATAATAACATCGCCCTTCTCATTGTTGCAGATTTAAAATAAAAAATACAACGATTGACAGCCATCAGCACATCAAATGGGTACCTCCTAAAAGCCTATTGTTTTAATAAACATAATCAAGAAAATGTGAAAACCTTGTCTGGAGCCAGTAGCCCAGCCATAACCTTCAAAACAGTTGACTTTCCTGTTCCCGAAGGACCAATTATTCCAACAGCTTCTCCATGTCTAATCTACATAATTTTAATAATAATTTGAACCATAACTGAAACTTCAGGGTAAAAATTAATGAAACCAAAAGGTTATAAACTAATACAAATCAACTAAGTAACGAACTACCGATACTATAGTGACTGGTTAATGCCTTAATGGAGAGTATAAGGGGTGTTTTTGTTTTCTACCATGCCAATATGTTGGTAGTGCCAAAACCTAGGCAAGTTTTGGCACTACCAATATTTTGGCAACATATGTGTAGCAAACCAAACCTTGCGAAAGTACTATTCAAAATGCCAGCAAACTGGCTTCGAACCAAAATAATCCTAACAACATAAGAGAACTAGTGCTTACTTTGTGGGGATATGACTATATGAGCAAGCAAACAGAAATACAGAATGACAACAATTCGATCTGTGCTTCCAATTTTCTTTGAACGTTTGTACATAAAACTCTGGGAGCAGCATTGCATAAGAAGATGCAGTTGACATGTACACACCCAAGTAGTTGATTCCAAATAATGCCCAAGATGTAGAAAACCAGACAACCAATGAGAAGTGGAAACAGGGAAGAATTGGTTGCAAAAGAACTTACCTTGAAGCTAATTCCATTCAATACCTTCTTGCTGCCAAAGGATTTGTGCACATCCCTACATTCTAGAAGAACATCATGATCATCATGAATCTGCCGGTTCACACCCCAGCTCCTTGACAAATTTGGGCTCTATAGCATGACCGAAACAAAAATGCAATTTATCAATTCAAAAACTCCAAGGCACCTGCAATTCAACTAAGCTACATTAGGATCATGACGTCGTTGCAAGAGCACACCTCACGCAGATTCTCTGCATTGCCCAAGCCAGGGCTCCTCGTAGCTGATACAGCACTAGCGCACGAATGCCCCTTTTTCAATGACACTCCACCTAACCTGCCTAAGCAAGAACATATGCAGAATATGAATACCATGTCTCATTTGATAAAAACAATCCCATTATATGCAACACTGAATAATGACCCTTTTTCAATGACACAGCACAGCACATTCTTCCCCTTTCGCATCAGCAATTTAACCAGCCGCCAAACTAATCATGCTTCGCAATTTTCAGCTTAAACTGGGTTGTTCAAGGACGCGACCGGAAGGGTCAGCTATAAATCAAGGAAAAAGAACATTTAAATATAGTGTAAAATCGTTTTCTCCCCCTTCTCCTTTGAATAGCTGATGAAGCAAGGAATCTATTCACGCAGCACGAGCAAATCAACAAGCCCTCAAAACAAACAACAGCTCGTGATCTACCAACACAATTAAATTTCCTACAGAATCGCAACTCCAAAGTAACAGGAGAGAGGCTCCAAAACAACCAGACGAAGCCATCAACAGAAAACGAAAGATTCAGGCCATGATTCTTTTACCTAAACGGATGGGTACAGGGCAGGCGGGGGTCGCCCGAGGAGCCGACGAGGCGGATATCGGCGGCAAGGGGGGATGCGGGTGGCGGAGAGCCGCCGGGATGGACGGCGACGCCATGGTCGAACTCGGCGGTGCCACGGAGTGGGCACGCTGGAAAGGGAGAGAGAGAAACCGGATGGAATAGTCCTCGGCTCCACCTCCTGCCCCGGTGGCGAAGTGACACGACGACGATGAGAGATGCATCCTGACACGTGGGCCCCCGGATCTGAAAAGCGGGTGGAGAGATCTAACCTGTCGGATTCTGATCCAAGGGACCGCGTGCGTCTCGCGGCCCCCCGTCGGCGATAATTACGCAACTGCCCCTCCGCGGAGATCTCCCCATTCTCCGGTGGCGATCTGGCTGGCCGGCGGCGACCGAGAGTCTCAGACTTCCCCGCGCGATGGCCTCCGCCGCCGCTGTGACGCTCCCGCGGGTGATGATGGCGTCGGCCGCGCTCCGGGCCGCGCTGCTGGTGTTTGGGGAGTGGCAGGACGCGCACCTGGAGGTGAGGTACACCGACGTCGACTACCTCGTCTTCTCCGACGCCGCGGCCTCCGTCGCCGCGGGCGGATCTCCCTTCGCCCGCGCCACCTACCGATACTCCCCGCTCCTCGCCTACTTGCTCCTCCCCAACTCGCTCCTCCATCCCGCCTGGGGAAAGCTCCTCTTCTCCGCCGCAGGTAACTCTACTGTCTTTTGTTACTCTCGTAGGGTGTAGTACAAATGGTGAAGCCTATTTGATATTTGTAGCTAAATTTATTTTTCTGTTAGATACGTGTGTTCTGCAATTCGGGAATGTTGAGAACTTAGGGATGACCTCGGTTTTTCTTCGTCCTGCAATATGATTGCATATTGCTAGCTGAAAGCCAGAAAATATCGAGTGCCTGGATTAGTTCTTCTCATTTCACTCAATTAGATGAATGGTATAGTGCCACCATGCCTGTAAATTTTGCAGCATTTGGCGTAGTGAGACAAACTAATTGCAGAGCTCGTTGAACTTATGATCCTTGTTAGAAATGAGATAGGATCATAGGGCATAGACATTTAGGTGCTCAGTAAGACAGTAACCCTCCTTTTTATTCGTCATAAAAAAGTTTACTTAAGTAGGTAGAGTTCTATAATAAATCTGCAAGTTCTTGATTTCTTGGTCTCAAGAGGGTATCAACCTATTTACAGTACCTGTAATTACCTTGATGGCATTTTTTCTATGGTCATGCATCTTATGTTTTTGCAGATTTGCTTGTTGGGTTGTTCATTGACACCATTCTCAAACTACGTGGAATTCCTGATAGAACTCGGACCTGGTCTGTTGTAGCTTGGTTGTTCAACCCCTTCACTTTCACAATTGGCACAAGAGGAAATTGCGAGCCTATAGTCTGCGCTGTCATACTCTGGATTCTGATATGTTTGATGAATGGTGTAAGCTCTAAACCTCTTTTTTCTACCTGTTTAGTTTTTTCTACCTTTTTATTGCTACAGGCGATAATGATTTAAATGCTTTGATGGACTGGCGTGTATCTTGCAGTAGTTAGTTCATTGGTCATTCCATCCCAAGCATAGGAACATAGTTGTTCCCAAAAGGAAATAAAATGCAATTTATGCGTTCTCGCCTGATGTTTTAGCATTCTAAACTATACATCTAGCGGAGCTTGTCTTAACATAGTCAGAGAAGCTAAGGTACTACTTTGTTAGGCACCTCGGACAAGAAGTTGTACATAATTTTCCTCTGCCTTGTATTTGGATAATGCTATGAGCAAATTACTGATATTACTGCACGAGTAGAAACAAAAATTTTGAATAAGAATTCTTGCTTGCAGATTGGTTGCATGAATGTCTTATAGTTTGAATGTCTACTGTAGGTAGAGTACTGCAGGCAGCATTATGGTATGGTCTGATTGTGCACTTCAGAATATACCCAATCATATATGCAATTCCTTTTGTTATAGTTCTGGGCATGAGTTATGCTGGTCCTGCTGGAAGGCCTATTCTTACACAGTGGATTTCTAAGCAACATTTACAAAATAAATCCAGTCCAAGAATGGAAGGGGTGATATCATTGTTGACTAATTTATGGAATTTTCTGCCAAGCCTTGTAACAAGAAATGCGATCCTATTTGGATTACTCTCAGGATCTATGTTCTTTCTATGGACTGGTGTTTTCTTCTATCTATATGGATGGGAATTCTTAAATGAAGCATTACTTTACCATCTTTCTCGGATTGACCCAAGGCATAACTTCTCGATATATTTCTACCACATATACCTGCATCATCAGCAAGGGTTTTCAGCTATACAGAAGCTTGCTTCTTTTCTGCCACAGCTGATCGTGCAATTGGCACTTATTCTACGCTTTTCTTGGGATCTTCCATTTTGCTTGTTTCTCCAAACGGTTGCATTTGTTGCGTTTAACAAGGTAAGATGTCTCACTGTGATGGACATATCTCATTTTTAAAGCTCTAATACATTGAATATTGATTTTTAAGTTTACCGTTGTGCAGGTGATGACAGCTCAATACTTTGTGTGGTTCTTTTGCCTGCTGCCCCTCATCCTCCCTTGGACCACCATGAAACTGAAGTGGAAAGGTCTGGCCTGTATACTGGTGTGGATGGGGTCCCAACTGCACTGGCTGATGTGGGCGTACATGCTTGAATTCAAGGGCCGAAACGTCTTCATACAGCTCTGGGCAGCAGGTCTCATGTTCCTGGGTGCAAACATCTTTGCTATGCTCATGGTGATCAAGCACCACAGGTTCACTCCGCTCTTCTCATCATCTTCAGTGAAGTCTGCAAGCAAGATTGCTGCCAAGAAGGAATAGTGTACTAGCCTTTTTTTTTACTTTACCAGCTGATGTATTTCTGAAGACACGGATCCTGATCTTTTTTAGATGTGCCGATAGTCTTATGCGACTTGCATCATGTAAGCTGTAACGTGATCTTTTAGGCTGTATATTACTTCAGTGAGATTGTTTAGTCGTGGGCTATTAAAAATGGTTGAATTTCTTACTACGAAGAGAATTTTTCGGGCTGGTTGTGAATGATCTTGCACAACTTGCTGCTGGCTGATCTGTCAGTCCAAGAGGGGATAAGTGACAGACACGTGGTGTTCTTATGATGGGAGGTCAGGCGATTAACTTTTCAATTTCAATGTGCATTTCACAAAGGAGAAACGAGTCTACCTGTCGCCTTTAGACAAAAATGCGCGCGCGTAAGAACATTTTAGTGGAGCTCATCTCAAGGATGCTTTGGCTGCTGCTCTCCCTGTTTAGTCGCACCGTTAGAAGAAAGTGAGAATTTGGCTTTAGTAAACTGTTTCTTTGGTTATATTAGTCATCTGAATCTTTCGAGAGAGCGCGACCGCGTGGCCTAATGGATAAGGCGCTCGCCTCCGGAGCGGGAGATTGTGGGTTCGAGTCCCATCGTGGTCGTTTTTTCTTAAAAAAATATTTTTAAATTGTTCTTTTTACCTTTCTATAATTAGGCCAGTCAAGAGTCAAGACGGACGCCAACACACAGGCGAGACGGAAATGGTCCTTGTCACCTCGTGCTCCGCAACATCCTCGAAATGATGATCCTCCTTTCTCTTCTCCGCTGCTCCAGATTCTTTCTTCGTCAGATCGGGAAGCCAAGCAAGGTGTATGTCAGTATATTGAACTAGCCTGATTCAGGTCGCATCGATCAAAACCTGAACCTCTGTGTTCATCGGAGAAAGAACCTAAAATCGGACGCCATTGATGAAGCTGCCGCCGCCGGTGTGGCTAAGCGAGAGAGCAGGAGAAGCGAGGGGAGCGAGTGGCCACGAGCCTCAGCCCCTCAGAAGAGCGCCTTATCGGAATGGCTGAGATCTCAGGACGGATCAGAAATCAGAACACTGTGCTGCGTGCTTTTTTCTTCTTCTTTGGTAGTAGCATTGTTTGGAAGTGTCTGTGTGTGGATGACTGACTGCTTCTTGTCTGTGATAAATCACTGTGCTGTCATTACAAGTCCGTCAACCATGGTAGAAACATCATGCAAACAAAAAAGGGCATGGCATAAAAAAACGAAAACAAAAAAATGCCATGATAGAAATAAAAAATGAACGCAAAAAAAAAGTGCATGACAGAAATAAAAAAGGGCATATAGAAAAACAAAAAAAAGGCACGATAGAAATAAAAATTGAGAGCAACAAAAAATGTGCATAACAAAAATAGAAAAAGGGCATAATAGAGATAAAAAGGGGCCTGGAATAAAAAAAACAAAAACAAAAACTGGGCATGGTAGAAATAAAAAAAGGCATTATAGATATACACAAAAAGGACATGGAATGAAAAAAACAAAATTTTTTGGGCATGAAAGATAGAAAAAAATGAATGAAAAAACACACAGAAATAAACAGCAAATTTTTTTTGGCATGGGGAAATTTAAAAACACACAAAAATAAACACAATTTTTTATGTATGATAGATAGAAAAAAATATTTTTTTATGCATGACAGATAGAAAAAAAAATAAAATATAAAAAATGAAAAATGTGCCCGTAAGAATGGGCATGATAGATAGAAAAAAAGGAATTAAAAACACACAAAAATAAACATCAAATTTTTTATGCATGATAGATAGAAAAAAGAATTAAAACAAGGAATTAAAAACACAAAAAAAATAAACATCAATTTTTTTCATGGCAGATAGAAAAAAGCATTAAATTTTTTAATGCATAACAGTTAGAAAAAAAGATTGAAAAACACGCCAATAGGGGCCGAACCTACGGCCTACGCTCCATCCACTGAGCTACAGGCGCTTTCATCTCTCTGGAAATTACATGTATTTTATACACAAATGGAACTGTCAATGCTAATTCCCACGCAGAAGCGCGTGAACTTGGCAACTTGGATGTGACAAACGTTAAGCTTTACCTGCCAAGTTGCCAATTGGCATGAGTACGGTCCGGCCCTTGTACTGTTGCACCATTGACTGCGACTGTGACGTGCCTGCAAGGCTGCAAGGAACCGGAGGCGCAGCTCACTGGGCTCGCAACCCACAGCACTGCTTCTGATCTTGTGTACCGTCGGATATTGTTACCGTAGCCTACCAGTAGTTTCTTGGGTGAGCAAGGGCATGAATAATACTCCTAGCTTGTACTGTATAAATATATTTTGTTATGTTTAAATCGAGTTGATGATAATTGTTCAAGGGCACTAATGGATTGAATATTAGAGAGCTGATATGCTGATTTAAAGATTTTCTAAAAAATATTAATGAAGAAAACTTTTATAGAAAGTCAAACCATTTAAGAAATTAAAAAATATGCATGTGAAAATGCACTTTGCCTAAGCTACCGAGAACGGATCCTAATTTGCATAAAATGTCTATTAGCCACATAGTATACTAAAGTACAAATGGTATGAAGCTGATATCTTCCTATGTGTGTCATGTAACTTCATACCTCTAGGTAAGAGCTAGGCTACCAGCTTAGCTTTCCAAAATATATAAAGCTCGAAGTCACGTGTTATACGAGAATGTCACCTCACCACACGATGCGTGGTCCCCTCTTTAATTGATCTCCTATGAAATTGTTGTCACCTGGACTCGTTTAGTTGCTAGCAAAAATGATCGAGCTCGGAATGGTGGCGGCAGAGAGATCTCAAATTGTCAACAACATTGACTGGGAAGATCGGATCTAGCTAGATATGGAACAAGAAGGGGCAGTGGATGTTAGATCTGGATAGTAGAGGATTTTGTCAACCTAAACCTCTTGCAATCCATGTTGCACGGAGCTCATCAGCTTGAGCCCTAGTGGGGTTGGCTAGAGAGGCAATGACGATGGATGAAGATGGAAGGAGCTCGAGACTGGAGAAGGTAGTTGCTTATCGCAATTTCTGCTACCAAGGGTTACTCTTCACCATGGTTATCGTCGTTCTCCTCATCTCCCTTCCGATGACGCTAGATCGAGGGATGGACATGGCCAATCGAGAACGGTGGTGGCGGTGTCCTAGGACGAGGCAAGGAAGCTCACCAAACTCTAATGATAGTTAGGACGGGGAAGGAGGTAAAGGTGGCTACCGGCTAAAGATGCCGTTGAGAGAGGGCATTGTCGATAAAATTAGATAATGAAGGGGGTGAGAGAGGAGGATAAAAGGAGAGTCTGATAGTTGAGATTTATATGGGACATTATTTTATCATTTAGGATTTGCTTTGTAAAATTAGATCCATAATAAATGAGAAAAAATAAATAAGGACTTAGGGGAAATAAGGTCTACGTAAAGCTATCCCCTGCATTGTAGTTGGTGTCCTAGCATTTTTTTTCTCGAGGCTACATCTATACCACGAGACCACCTCGCATTGTAAATGTCCTAACTGACATAAAAGATTGTCATGTCATCGACGCGTTATAATATACTAGTTAGCGTGCACGTACAATCCACGTTTTACCAAAGAAATAAAGGCACAAGAACTTATCAACTCAATATAAATTGCATTGGAGGCAACATAACAACACAAATATCCGTTTAAACAGGCGATAAGATTTATGGAAGATCTAAACACAACTGACAAATTATCTACCTTTTAACATCGCTTCTATACGCTTAGAAAAAGAGAGCTAAGAATACAAATCGGCAGCAAAAAGACTCTATAAGTTTCTGTCTCTGTATTTATAACACAGTCCCAACCTCCAATTCTCATCTTCCTTCTCAGAATTATTTGCTTCGGGTGCATATTGTCATGCGTCCAAAATGATTGCATCTCCCTAAACTAAATTACGATTAATAGTTAGTAGCCACAAATCCACTGCAAAATAAAATGATTTTAGGAAAAATCACATAATGGGAATATTACAAAAATAGGAATACATGTTGATGAACTAACCATGGAAACCAGACCCTTAGACCCTTCGATTTTGACATGTGATTGTTGCTGGCCACTGGTCAGAAAGCATTATATCCATTTGAACCATACAGGTTCTGTTTCTAAATAACATGGTGCAACTGTAGTACACAAAATACACAGGACATTGTATGATCAATGATTTTACCTCCTAATTTCTTCTGGGCAGCCCACTTGATTTTACTCTGCGCTTGGCCTCCTTGGCTACACCAATGTCCGTGCTGCCTGGACAGCACTTCTCAATTTGCAACTGAATTCAAAAGAAATAGAACGATCTATAGGAGATTAATGCTAAAAAATAATATGTTAAGATCTGCGTTATTTGATCCATTTCTATTTTCCTTTGCTCTCATCATCAGCCACCTGAACTGCTGATTCAAATGGCATTGATGATTTGATGGCGTGAACTTACCTGAAAGATCACATGCTTCTTCTATCTATCCTCTATTTCCTGAAAAATCAGAGGGTCGAGATCAACAACAATATAATAAACTTGTCTGAAGATGAGTATACACTCAAATGAAAGGTATCAACTTACAATCTGACAAAAGATGGAATGATTAAAAACACACATGCAATCTGGCAAAACAAACTTGTCTCAAGATGACTACAGACACTCAAATGAAAGGTACGAACTGTTCTGGCAGTTCATTTCAAGATCAGAGTGGAAATTATCTCTAGTTAGCATAGGCCCCCTAATTTCGCCATTCTTCTTTGTCTTTCGTTTCTTAGAAAATATACCATCAAGATCACCCAGCAGCTTCTCGCTCTGAAAAGGTGTGAAAAAAATCATTGTAGCATTACCACTTGAATTTGCGAACTTGCAATTAATTTCTAAAGTCTAATAAGTAGAAAGTGCTCATCTCAAAAAATCAATGTGGTCAGATTGCACAGCAAATCCAGTCCCATACAGAACAGATTTGGGCAACGATAATCCTGCCATGGCAAGAACACGCCAATGGCAACCTTGTTACAACTCACCCAATGTAGCCCTACGCTAGTAGAGAAAAGTGCCACCCGTCGAACACTTGCTGGATGCAAAGAAAGTAAGATCCCATTCTCAGATGGACGAACAAATCAAATATTTTTGGTTATCAAGTGGGTGAATACATCAGAATATCAGATGGATGTAACACATTAGGAAATTTTCAAAGATTTGGATCCTATGCGTTGATTACCAACCTGAGGGGGCCGTACTAATCGGCGTAGGAAGTCAACGTTGGCGCAAGGACCCAGCGCCGCAGATCGTCGTAGTCCCCCGAGCGCCGGCGGAGCAGAGAAGGTGGCAGAGAGGTCCCCACCGTAGATTAGAGGCGGCGCTAAGGAGGAGGTCTTCCTTACCGACGACGAAGCCGCAGGCTTTCCAGCCCCCCCGGCTTGGACCAGGCTGCCGAGGGTTCTTCCGGACAGCGAATGTGGTGTGGGCGGCGATGTGGGGATTCGTTCCGGCGGAGGAGGCGTGGGCGGCTGACCGCGTGTAGATGTGCGGCTGTGGCGCCGTGTGGATCCGTTTCCTGAGAAGGCTTGGTCAGCGGCGTCGATCTCAGCGGTCGGTGGCGACAGAGGCAAGGGGCGGCGAGGCGAGGAGGAGGGTGCCGCCGCGACATCAGATCAGAGGGCGAGGCAGACGGTTGAGGGCGTGCGTTGTGCGACACAGGGAATCTTGGGCGGGCGCGTGCAAAATGCAATGGACAAGCGCGTGGTTTCTACTTTATACCATGGAGAAGTGCAATGGAGAAGAGCACGTGGAGGAGAAGAAAGCAACCTTACAGTACAGATATATAAGCATTGGACCGACGCTCTCTGTATACGTAGCAGCGACTCGATTGCAACTCCGCTAGCTGTAGTGGCAACATGCGCCACGCTGCGTTTTGGCAGTTGGTAATTGTGTGACGTGGTCCTGGTTAACTAGAGATAAAACATGTCACAAACAGCAACCCATCGAAACGGTCCCATGGTCTAGCGGTTAGGACATTGGACTCTGAATCCAGTAACCCGAGTTCAAATCTCGGTGGGACCTTATTTTCTTTTCGTTTGTTTTCTGTTCTGGAAAACGATTCCAATACTTAGTTCTACTCATTTGAGCTTCCTATTTTCTTCTGAAAATTTTTCCCACACCAAATGATTCCAATACTTGTACTCATTTCAGCTTCTTAGCTTCTTCGTTTTCTCCCCGCAATACGTGCTAACCTTTGCCAAAACTATTCACTTAAGTTGATATGATGTGCTGTCATTCGATTATCTATCCCATAGTGAATCAATATTAAGTCCTCGCTTCTCAGTCCTCAAATCCAATGGCCTATATCTCTCACGCGCAAACGGACGACCCAGATCTTCTCTCGATCCCCTCACCCCGCGACCCCCTTCCCCCAACGCTAGCCGCCGTCGCCTTCCTCCCATGCCCCTCCTCTCTCCCCCAGACTTAATCTCCGCCGCCAGATCGCCGTTCTCCACCTTGCCATCGTTGTCGCTGTCCCCTCCGCTCAGGTCGCCAAATGAAGGCCATGGCGGAGACACCCAGTCGAGAGGAGGTGCCGACGTCTGAAGCCGACCTTGGTCTGGATCCCGCCAGCCGTCCTCGATCACCATGGCCCTACGCTCGGTCTGGATCCGCTGCAGGAGGGGACAAGAATGGGTCGTCCCTCACCATGCGCGTCAGTGTCGGGTGGTGTCATCCCTCACCATCGGTTTCCCACATTAGGCAAGCCACAAGGATGTGAGTGAGCCTCTCTCTCCCTCTTACGAAATCTGAATGCTTTGTTATTTTTTTCAATTGTATCTTGGTTATGTATTGATGCCAGAACCTGCATTCTGAATTGCTGATTCAGCCATCCGCGTGCTGTGCTGAAACGGAACTACTGGGTTGACAACGATGACGAACTCAGGGTGCTCGACGAAATGCCCCGCCCATCTCCACGCCGTGCAATGCAGAGATCATGCGCTCTGGAGAGTGTTTAGGGTTTCTGGATTCTTGGAGACCTGGGATCCCCACAACGTTTTGGACATGTGCCTAAGACATGGTCGTCAGTATAGTTTCATCCTGCTCTTGGGTACATGCGGTTTTTTCCTCCAACTATTATGCTTGATCTTCAGGTGATCACAGAAGAAAAATATTGATTGAATTGTCTACTGCTATCACTCAGAATCAATACTCAGCAATCCTATATAGACACATATTTGTTGCGTTAAACCTTAGCTTGTTTTTCATACATCTCTGAATAATTCAACCTCACAACTGCTATAGACATACCTTATTCAGTAATTTTTTTCTCAAGTTAGTTGTAACCGATAGATAGATATTGCGATTCAAGCTTGTAAAATGACCAACTAGCAGGGATGTTCGTAAATTTTCCCCTTTTATTTGGTGTTTTTTTATCAGATATATATAATGAAGACAGCGGCACTACGTGGAGGTGAATTCTCTTACCTTGTCAATCAACTAATTCCACCAGTACCGAAGGCAGTGGTTATCATCAGAAAGGACATCTGCAGTTTTTGGCAGTATTTTTTTGAGGAACAATCAGTTTATCTGATAATGGTAATTGTCAACAATCTTAACTGTTACTTTGTTAATGTATGCCTGTGATGACAGCCTGCCATATTAGGAATAGCCAGCATTAGCCAACTTGATTGTGCTCGTGTCAGCCAATAAAAGGTACTATGGTCGAAATATAATTTTTTACTAGTTTTGGCATCATAGCATTCCTCTAATGGCTGCACCTGATGAGTAGGATTAAAATTTATAAATTAGAATTCTGTTGGAGATAGATAAATTTGGGGGCACTCTATTCATGAAATTCAAGTTTAACATAGCATGTTTCTTGTCATAGTTTTGCTTTCTTGATTTTAAGCGAATATGCATGTTCATATCTTGCTTAGGAAACTTGATGTGGCCGTGCCCAACAAGATTATTATGTTAATGATTCTGCAGCTCAGACCCGTCGATGTGGCTGTCGTGGTGGGGTTGCAACCTCACAGGGGTGTTCATGCTTGTCATGGGCAGAGCTGCCTGCAGCCACGCCCAAGATCTCATAATTTGCACTGCCTGAATACAAATTTGCATAATATAGTATTACTTTATAAGCATCCTCTATGTGACTGAAGTAGCTCCTCTTTACGATCTGATCAAAGGAATTTTACTGTCTATACTATTTAGACCTTTCAACATGGCTGCTACCATCCTTAATTCCTCATATCATAATATAGGTACTTCCTGTTTTTTTTAAAAGTATATCCACCAATTCTTACAAAACTTTCTGATCAATATATCTATTCTATTGGATCTGAAATGTTTCTTCGATATATTATTCCAATTTGCCTCTCCCTCAGTACCAATGTATTTCACCTACTTACCTCTGAAGTCTCAAGCAGCAAAAGCAAGAACACAGCGTCAACCGATGGCCACCAGGTCTTTTGCGTCCACTTGGAGGATATCACCACGCGTCTCCTGTGCAAAATGTATTCTGATGTATAGGGTATCAGGTGGACTCATCAATAAGGCATTTGTTCTCATTATTATCCTTGGATAACCTTCGATGGCAAATTTTCTTTTATTTCTTATGGAAATGTTTGTTTGTCTTCCTTCAGCGTCTCTTGCCAGGAAACATCATCAGGAATAGCTGAAAGGGTGAGAATTTTGAAATTACATGAATCATGAGTTGCTATGATCCAAAATTGCTCTCGGTGCATCAGGTAGTGCACATTTTTTCACTTCCTTTGAAGCGTAAAACTACAATGTTGCGATTCTACTCTTCATTTCAGTGGTGGATGACAAAGCCAAAGGAAGAGAGTTTTTATGGCCAAAGGAGGAACATCAAGGGCTCTAAGGTTTATAAAATGGTCATGGACTAGAGACCAAAAAATGTTAGTAGACTTATCCATCCTGTCTTTATCTATGGCGCACCTCTGTTATTTGTACTGACAGGTTAGCCAAGCCCACAGTGCATGTTGTAAGTGTTTAAACAATCCCAAATATTATAAATTCACATTCAAGCATTTCTTCCCAATGAAAACTACAGTAATTTTAAAAAAACAATCATAGTTGCTGCAAAATATACAGCTTGTAAAAATAAATAAATGCCATCAAAAGGCATCCCATTATCTCTAGAATTGTTATCGAGAGACTAAGTTCAAATTTTGGTCTTCTCAGCTCCATTGCCTTCCTTGATGTTGATCTACAACATTTTGTTCAATCTACTTCAGATTATAATCTTTACATAGTAACATATTCACTGCCACTTGTGCACAATCACTAAATCAAGAGTAAAATACTAAATAAACCAAGCAAAATAGTCCAAACACATTGACAAACTCAAGGATAACTATCTGCCAACTATCAATCCTTGAGTTCTTAGGAGACAAACCCAAGGATAACTAGCCAGTCACATTTTGCCCTCAACCTCTTGTGATCATCTTTGATACTGCTTCTTGCACTTAAATTTCATCCCTAATTTAAATATAGAGACATCTAGGTTCTTCTTATACCTTGGATACTTGCTTGTCCTAGTGGTAACCTCTCCATCACTACCAAACTCTTCTACTAATTCCTCATCATCACTCTCAGCATATGGGGCATCACCTTGTTGTTGAGCACTAGCTTGCATAGTTAGCTAGCTTCCCTATCCCTCAAGAACTACATCATCTAAGTTATCTACTTTTCCTGCCATTATCTTCCTATCGACTCTTTATAATGCTTGTCTATGCAGTCTCTTCATCGTCCTCTAATGGACAAACATCTTCAGAAATATAATCACTATTAGTCTCACTCTCTATTTAGAGGTGCTAATTCATGATTATAAACCACCTACCTATGTTCATTCTTTGCACCTTCTTGCAATCCTTTACCCTTCAGTTCATCATCTTCGTTTCCATCCTCTACCTTATTATCTTCAAAGTCTTCTTCAACATCCACTTCTATCTCTATCTCATAATGACTTCTTTCTTCATCACCATCTGATAAATCAAATATAATTGTCTTGTTAATATACACCTCAGCCACATCGCCTTCAACAATACAATCAAGCATATATTGATAGATCTTGTCATCCAACAATGCATGTAATCCTAAATTTAGATCTTTCCCTGGAAACAACCAATGCAGTATTGTGTCCTCCATAACTTTGTAGTGGTCATGTAAATGTCCAACCAACTTAGGAAGTAAAACCTTATCTCTACCTATATAAGACATTGCCTCCATCCCACCATAATATGTTGAAAGGAAATCGTACAACAAGACTATATTGGACGTCCATTGCTTCACTGCTCAACTATTCTACATGCACAAGCACGAATAAATAATCTTGTCAGCATATTAAATTCCCTTAAATTCATATCCCAAACACCACCTTTCAACAAACTATCAAACAAAATACCACCAAATGCAACATAACTACTATTAGCCTAAATAAACAACTCCTTGTCCATACCAAATCTAAGAGAACAACCACATATACCACGAGAAAAAACCTCTGACCAAATCAACACGGTCAATGCTAAATGCATAGAGATGTCGATGGGGAAAGAATTGACTTACATTGATTCCACTGTCCAAATCGACTGGCATGGCGGACTTCAACATTGTCGCATCGTCCTTCGTGCCATCCTCCCAACAACCCTCGAAGTTGGCCTTTGTGTCGCCTGAAGCTGTCCTCGATCTAGGGTTTTAGGGAAGAGAGAGAGGATTGGAGAAGTGAAGAGCCATGCACCTATTTTTTAATATGATTGGCTGACTCAGCAACGATCCCAACACCTCCACCCCACACAAGCCATGCAAAGTCAGCCGGTTGGACTAGGGTGAAAGTACCACGTTAGCTGAAACCAAGCTAAGTACTGCTTTGAGACCATATTTGCATTGGTTTTAGAAGATTTGTGATACGTTATACCTAGGCCTAATAGTGGGCCAAGGCCTAATTCAAACCCACCCTAACCCCTATATTTTGGAGAATGGCCATAACCCTTCCATAGCCCACTATCTATCTTCAATACACGACCCAATCCAATAGATATAACTTGAGTCTCAATCTAATTCTAGCTCAATTAAAACCCTTAGACCAACCCATAGGTACCGAAGAAAATAGGCCTATAGGTTGGGCTAAAAAAAAAAACGCGAGCCAGCGGAAGGATGGCGGCGATTGACAGCACAAGCGAGCCAAGGAGGCGAGACATGGATGGCAGTGGCTACAGTGGTGGGTAGCGGCGACAGCTACGGAGGAACTGATTGGTGGAGCCCCTCGTGGCCAGTTATCCTAGCTATCACCATCTTATTATCATCATTGTCGTCGTTATCGTGTCGCGTGTCCCTATGGTGTCTCTGGATCCTGTCCGCTCGAGAAGCCTCTCTGTCCATTAGGTGTCCGTCCGTGATGTTACCATGAGTTCGCTTCGTTTTATTGCTATCGGAATGAACGAAAAAATAGCGGAAAAAAAGAGTGAGCAAAGTTTTGTTCGCATATCTTTTCGTTCCCTTCGTCTACGTGATCTGAGTTTTGGGATATCTTCCACGCCCTGACGCGACTGCAATGTTTCGCTCCTCGAAACAACTGAACACAAATCTCTGCAACGCATGAACCAAAAATAGCAACATGGCGCATCGATATTGACTCGTCATTCTAAAGTACGCGCACAATTCTTGCAATATTTTTCACCATGACAGCACAAGGAAAAACGAGATGGGATCACTCTAGAACGTAAATCCGAGAAGCAATGTCCTGAACGAGCCAGTCGAAGCCCTGGAGAAGGCCGTCCCCGGTGTGCGCGCTGCAGCCGACGATCTGCCAGTGCCGGCTTCCGTCCATCGCTTCCAAATTGAGAACCTGAAAACAACCAGTCGTAGATCAGGCCCTGGAAGAAATCGCAACAATTACAAGGCAACTTCTGCTAGTGTATCCAATATTTCTAAGGTTCTATACGCAAGCAGTCTTTGATACTTTGAACTATCAACTATAGAATACAGACTACATCAATGTTCTAAAACTTGCTAGGTTAGGGACTTGGAATCAATGTTCTAAAACTTGTTAGGTTAGGGACTTGGAAGCTGTCTTGCCAAGCGCCCAGTCACCAACTTACTCATGGTAGTAGTAGTTGGCTGGCCCTTAGAATAGTGCTAGGTAGGCACAAGAAAGTGTATATCTGAATATGTTTGGCCACAGTTATGATACAGTACATGGGATGTTACCGCACTCGCACATTGATTTCCAGATAGAAGAGTCTGTCAGTGTTCAACTGAAAAAAGCTACACTTTCTACTTTCAGAACATTGTACTGGCACTGGAATGCACAGGCAGTGGTGTTGCCAATCACTTCCTATCAGAGCAAAAATGTAAGGTTTCAAAATTTTTACATGCTCATATAAACTTATTTAATCGTATATAAAACAAATGAAGCTAAAGTGTAACAAATGATGGATCAAGAATGATATTACAGAACCCTTCTAGCATTATCTAAATTTAATTCCAGTAAATTTCGAAATCTATGAATTTTGTGTCATCAACTCATCATTGTCAAAGAACTACAATTTCTATTGTGGCTTCATCAACTTAAGAGTAACATTTATCTTTGGCACTTTCTATTTAGGCCTGCTAGTGGGTTGGGTGGGAATGGATTTTTTTGGGTTGGTTTTCATTTTGGGCTGACATTGGATGGATTGGGATGGACTGAGGCTGTAAATGGATTGGGGGCAGTTTGGGTTGTGGAGAAAATGGATTGGAGTGGTTTGCATTTGGTTACAACTTTTTTTTGGCCCAAAACGATTTCAATCCATGGATTTGCGTTTGGATGGCAGAATGGGTTCAGCCCAAGTTGGTTTCCACTCCATCAAATCCCCACTTCCTTGTCTTCGTTGACAGCCAATTCCACGCGCAGCGCTGCGCAGCTTGCTCGATGCGCTGCTGCCACCACTGTGCGGCTCTCCACTTCCCTCCTTCCCCCCCACTTGCACCCTCGACCTGGCCAACCAGCCCACCACCGCCTTGCTCTCACTCCGGGTTCACCTCTTCCTTGTTGTGCAAGCCACCATCGCCGGCAGCAACGATGGAGGCATAGAGTACTGCCACGAGGCCATCGGCATGTGGAACCTAATGGCGCCTTGGTCACCATGGCATCCAGGGACAAAACTACGTGTGGGAGGCAGGGGTCGCCGTGCAGCTACAACCTCGTGGCGCTCAATTGGATCAGCGTTGAGCCGTCGATGCAATTCAAGCATGGCATAGGTGGAGTCCTGCACTGACCGGTTCAGTCCTGGCGTTCTCGGTCAGCTGGTTCTGGGTTCCTGCCCCACCATCGACTCTGGAGAGGCAGGGACGATGTCATTGACGCCGTGCTGATCGCCACTGACGGCCATGCTGGCATGGATGAGTACTTGGGGATCCACAGTGGGGGCACCTGGGCTTTAACCGTATCATCGTGTTCATCGTCAACCAGCTTGGCAACAGAGATTGTGCCGGTGGACTCTCGACCTTTTCCAGTGACCACATCATGCTGTCATCCTCAAGAAGCTGCCACAACCCCAGGGCTTGCCATTGTTCTTGAGCAGTCGTGCACAAAGCCACACGATTCTTGACATCACTGCCACCAGGTTCTCTTCTCGTTCTACTACTGCAGCCAGCTGATGTTCTCTTGCTCTCTCCATTGTCGCTACATGATCTGTCGTCCTGCTCTCTATGGCAGCAGCATGATTCGCTGTACAGCAGCTGAGGATGGGGGGCTCCTTGCCAAGCCACTTGTTGATTGTGAATGGATCAAATGAGCTTGTGTGATTGTGGTGGATTCTAAATGGCCTGAAATGGTTTGGTAGGGTGGGTTGAACCCACGGGAGGAGAATGGGCTGGTTTGGTTTGGACTAAGGTGTGAAATGGATTGGATTGGTTTGGATCCTAAAAGATTATCTGTGGATTGGATTGGATTGGATTGGATTGGGCTACTTTAGCTGGCTATTGTGGTCTGGGATGGGAATAGGGCGGGTTTTGACCCATTGGCAGGCCTATTTCTATTACACGTAGATCTATGATATTCTGCGCATGCCAGCAACACTATTACTCATCCAACAATAGTTGCTTCTACAGGGACCTCAGTTCAGAAATTTCATGATGGATTATGCTACAAATATAAGAGTTTGAATGCGGAATTTCATGGGTTCTGATTTTAGTTTTATAGGGTCTGAATTCTTAAATGAAGAAGGGATCAGGATCATTAATGTACAGCTACAACTATCTAGAAAATGGCAGAGTTAAGATGTACACTTTTGAAGGTATTACCACAGATCACAAATAAACATTAATGTCAAAACAAGCATCTCTTGCTAAATATACATCTGTGCTTTCTCTAAACATAGGGCAAGAGTAATGAATAATGTGAGTTGTGACTAACTGTAAAGTAACAATGCAAAATCAATGTACCAGAAAGCGACAGGATTTATGCGATCCATCCAAGGTTCTAAGCTTATGTTGCAGAAAAAGCCTGTAAGATATAGAATGCCGGATAGATCCTATTATACATGCTCACTAACATACGCTTACCTTAGCAATTTCAGAAGGTTTGAGAGCACCTTGAATATCTTGCTTATTTGCAAACACCAGCAATGAAGCACCTGCTAGTCTCTGAAAAATAAAAGTATATCATCAATGACAATGCAGTTTGAATGCCAGATAGATGATTGCTTAATTTCAGTGATGCATTTCAACTATGAACATAACGGTCAAGTAAATATTGCACTTCTACTTAGTGGTATACTGGTAACAGTTAGTTCAATACAAGCTAATAAGCGTAGGCTTACAAACAGAGGTCAAAGTCAAATCTAGAAGCCGAGTAACATAAATTTTGCACAAATGCCTGGAGTACAATGTCCAATCCACTTTCTGATATAAAAATAGACCACTCCTAAAACTAAAGAAAAGGAAATTCATGGTCATACCAATTCATTTTATTTACTTATCAGAAAACATCCTTGCGTTTGAAGTTCAAATATGTATGGAACAACAATCAGCTGCAACCATTGAAGGACATAATTTGTCAGTGCCACTTGGAGGCTCAGAAATAGTACCTCTTCTTTCAAGAGATTGTGGAGTTCAGCATGACAATCATCAAGCCTCCTGATGTCTGAACTATCAACCACCCAAACTAGTCCATCAGTTTGCTCAAAGTAATTCCTCCAATAAGATCGGATAGTCTTCTGACCACCTACATCCCATATGTTCAAAGAGTATCTGCCAGTCACAAAAAATAATACTCATTAATTTCCACCTGCAGTCATACCAACGAAGTTTTCATGCCTAGTATTTTGGCCGATGCAGTGATCAGTGAGGGGCACTGCATTGAACATGACACTTTTGTATCTACCTTTGTGCTGACCAAAAAATGTGACTAGTTTCACCATAATGTACTAAAAACTGCAGCAACTCAGATGAAAGAAATGCTAGCCTGGGGAAAAACTTTTAGCTGACTTAACCAAAAACCTGAAATCACTTTAATTTAGTGGCATTATTCAGTTAAAGTTTTTTCCCTGCTGAGGGGCCTAGCTCCCTACATGTAATCTTTTGCACATTCTTCCCATAACGTGAAATAGGTATGCTGATGCCCTAAAAAACACATATGTGATTCCCATTTGGAATGGAGCAACAAGAAAAGTGAAGTAGGATGCCTTTTCATTTCACGATTTTACAAACTTTAAAATTGTTCTGGGCATATATGAATTATTGAATGTCTCCATTCCGCAAAGCTTCTTTTGCTCTAAATATGTTTTGTAGATCCCTTTGATGGAAAAACGAACAATCCGAGATTACATGATTTATTTTGAAGAAGAACCCGATTGTTAGGTGGGTGCTCAGTATATCGTATCAGGTGAAACTTCATCTATGTTGAAAGTGCAGACCAGTCAATTCTGTGGGCATTGAGAGTTAAGCATAGCATTTCAGATGTTATTCCACCTTACGGCAAGCAAATTTACGTCACAACAAAGTAAAAATGCAGCAGCAAGATTCTGACTGAACAAAGAGAGGAAGGAGGGGAACTCATACTTGTGGTACTTGATGGTCTTGATGTTGAAGCCGAGGGTGGGGCTGATGACGCTGGTATCCTCCCCATTTATCTTGATCACGATCGTCGTCTTCCCCGAGTTGTCCAGCCCCCTGCAGTGGATCCATAGACCCCCCGAATAAAGCATCAGACACAACAAATCCACAAGGAATCGAGAAACCAACCGCCAGATCCGAACCCAGGAAATGGGGAGAGAGGAGGATTGCCCACGGAATCGAAACGAGGAGCTGCGGGGAGGTGGAGGGGCACCTACACCATGAGGATGCGCATCTCCTTCTCCTTGCGCTTGATCTTCCGGATGATGCTGAGCAGCCCCATCTCGGAGCCGACGCCTCGCCTCCGGCGACGGGCAAAGAGGAAGGGTGTGTGTGTTTTGTTTTGGTTTTGTGGATTATGTGAGTATATGGGCTTGTGGTGTCATGGGCTCTGATGAGATTTTCAAAATGGGCCTTTGTGACTTACTCCCTCCTGGACTTAAATGGGCCTTGTCCTGATTTGTCCCTGGGACGAAAGTATTGTATGAGTTTAGAATGGGCCTATCTAGACCTTACTCTAATAGCATAACTGCAATTTAGGTGGGTAACTCAAGTTGTAGCCCAAGATAAGTATCTCTACTTTTTTTAAATCTGAAACGTCTTTACTTTACACATGCAGAGACTAGCATGCATCAACGACATATCAATTGGCAACTATTTTTTTTTCAGGAGGATTAATTCTCCTCCACATCAACAGATGTGAAGCAAGAAGAGTGCAAATCCTCAAAATTCACCCAAAGTCCGGTCTGGGCGGCACTATTACATCCTGAATTTTCATCTAAATTTTTAAACACTCACATGTGTTTCTAATCATCGTCTAAGAAATCAACTGACATACACGATGACAATATTAATAATAAAATAAATATTTAGTTAATAATGAAACTAGTACATAATTATTACAGAGATGAATAGAATATCTCAAAACAAAGATCTAACCAATATAAAAGAAACTAACGGCGATGATGACTATGACTCCAACTCTATGGGCACTTTGTTAAAGACTCAGCCTAATTCTTTGTATCACCTTCGTCATGGTTAAACACTTTCTCTAATTATTGATTACTGTAAGATAATTATATAGAATACTCAATAAACCATACATCAAATATGTAAATGTATAGGATATAACAAATGTGTGATGGGGCTATTCTACATAACAACATTTAATAAACTTTTTAAGAACAGTTAGATAATTAAGCAATATTAATTTATCACTGTATAATCTGTATAATCTATCTCGGTTGCACAGTCCTGAACTATTCCACAACTCCACAATATTTTAGTGTTACTGGAAAATGAGACTAATAACAAAAAAAAAACATTATTATCCTTGTCTACGGTCATGGATATTTAGATATTCAAATAGTTTTATTTTAGCCAGATGTAAACAAATTTACCTACAAGAAGAACCCCTCAACATCTTACCATGAATCGCAATATCACAGCTGATTTTGCATCTGTTATATTATCGGTTGATGAGCTAAAACTTAAGTAATGATGGGGTTATCTCTAAGGGGTGGTGATCCATTGAGAACACTTCTATGGTTGCTATTTGATCCACCATTAGTCTTCTAGTTGGCACCGTTGCATACATTCACCTTTTGAAGAGTTTAATTTAACTAAACATAACTTTTTATTGCTCTGAATTAAGTAACTTAACAACTAACTATTTTAGACTCGCTTACAAACTAACTTAACTCTCACACATAAGCTAAGACTTAACTCATGTAGTTATATCACAACCCATGATATAGTCCTCATGCTAAACCTACACATACAAGCAAACCTAAACAAGCCATATAACACAATGATTGCTAAGGCAACAATCTAACAAGGCAAATGACTTCTTCTCATGTCAGAGTCATACTTAGGTTCTTTTTCTTCATCCTCTTGTGTCTTACCCTACTCTAGCTCTAAATGAGTACTGACTCCACTATGCTCTATTTCCATGGAAGATGATCTAGCTTCAGGCTCCACTGACTTTTTTTTTCATCTTCCTCATCTTCATCATCATCAATGTGCATAATTAGAGGATTAATCAGGAGCATGACATTGTTGTTTAGCACATGAGTCCTTGATGCCAGCTACAGACATGGAGGAGGGAGAACTCTTTTCCTTATAGTGATGCGAATCTTGGCTCCAACCAAAGGTGCTACTCACTTTAGCTAGTCCAACTCTTTCTTCAAGCGATCCACCTAGTTTGCAGCCTGATCTTGATAAGATTCTCATTTTGCTGATTATGTACAACTATGACCATATTCTCGTAGGCATTGTCACTTAGCATAATCATTAAATGCTATAATGTTACGTGCTACTTTTATCCATGTGGGTCCTAGAAGGATGGTAGCAGTATGCAGTGTTCCTTAAGTGCTCACGATAGGGATGATCTCCAATGGAAACCAAATCAACTTCCTAATAAGCATGAGCATAGCTCCTTCCTGTAGCTTCAAAGATCATAAATGGGCTCCTTCATGATTACTATTCCAGATGAACACAACACTTCTCTTCAATGAGATCAAGAGGATGTGTCATACTCAGGGAGTGGGATGAATCCTATGGCAAAATCTATGTCATGCAGCTCTTTAACAAAAACCTTCAACTCCAAACAAGTATACAAGAGTCTATATAATATAATAAAGAGAGAGATTAATGTATTGATTAAATTAGCAAAAGGTTTGACTTAAATAAAATAGTAAAAAAAGAGGAAATAAAAATTTAAAAGTAGATGGCAAGGGAAAAAAATAAAGTCAAAGTTTTAATTTTTTTCGAAATCTCCATATATTTTTTTCGGAACAGTAACAGTACCAAACAGCGCAAACAGTTCTTAATCGAAACAGTGACAGACAGTAATTTTTAAAAAGGAAACCGTACTAATATAACCCTACGCAATAAAAAGAAAATAATATAAACATAATCAGTACAGATGTATGGCAGTAATTAAACGAATAAGAGATTGTAAAATACATAGGCAGTACAAATTTTAATATACACTTTTATTTAGAATATATATTTTTCAAAAAAGGGGTTAAACCAAACAAAATTTCCATACACTCTTAACCTGCTATCACAAAAGAGAAAGGTAAAAGAGCAGCTCTAATTTTCTAATCTTTTTCATAAGGCTTCTATAGGCTGCCATTTGGCTCATGTAAGCTCTGATACCAAATTATCACCCCTGAAATTTTTATCTAAAATTTTAAACACTTACATATGTATTTAATTTTCATCCAACAATCAGGTAAGATACATAATAACAATATTGATGATAAAGTACAAGTCTTTAACTAATAATAAGTTCATATTATTGCAAAGGCAGATGAAACCTCTTAAACAATTAAATATCTAAGCAATAAAAAATAAACTAGTGATGGCGACAATTACAACTTAAAGCATATTACATTGCGCCATAATACCACCATAGTATATTAGAAAGTTATTGTGACAAGACCCTTCGTATAACATGTATTAATGGTCACCAGCAAAGTCTCAAGTAGAGGTGGCCCAACCTATAAGCTAGAGAAACTCTAGGTTCTCCAATTTAAACTTAATACTACCATGTGTGACTTATGTTTGTTACCGTATTGATACTACCACATATAAACTAAACACACTAGTGTGTTTTCGGCTGGAACATGATATACTATAGATATAGCCATTACCTATTCTAACTTATGGTTAATACGGTAAATACTACATAATAGTAACTCATGAACAAATACTTAATTTTTATAAGCATGAATATCACAACAATATGCCACAACCCAGCATTATTTAAGTTTTAGTTGACAGTTTATTAGTTAATCATACATGATCAACCGTCGTGAGCTACCATTAATTAATTATAATTAATCATAAGTGAGGTATTAGTTATCCGATAAGTGATTATATATTTTTTAAGTATGGCTAAGCAATTACACTAAATATCTAGCTAAACCATTATATAAAATCTAAGCTAGTCAAATTATATCATAAGATATCAAGGTATATGGTAATAAATGTAAATTGGCTATATCAAGTGATATAGGTTTACTCCACCTAATGAAATTCAAAAATAAATGCAATATTTGAATGAAAATTATAGTTTAAAACATCAAATTAACATGCTTAGATCTCTGTGATTTGCCTTGCTCTTCTGCAAAGACAACTGAACCTTCCATAGTGAAGAAGGGCTCTCCGGAAACATCGGAAACTAAACAACAAAAACAAAACTAACAAAAATAGTACATAAGAATAGAGAAAAAACATATGTTAACATTTTTAATAGATATATATTGATATTTAGAGAATTTAGCAACTTGAATCAACTAATTTAGGGTAGGCCACTGAGTGAAAATTCTTCAAGCTCAATTTCCTTGTGTGTTTTCTCCAATTTTGCAAGCAAATCGGTTTCCTTCTTCTTTAATTGATTGATGCAAGCTTGAGATTGAGAGTGTTTAGCCATCATGGCATAGAGCTCGATTTTCTTTCACTGGACAGCTAGCTGATTGATTTGCATTTCTTGAGTCAATGATCTTTGATTGGCATGATCAACCATGCACCGCCTTGCCTTGATGACTTGAAATCGATGAAATTCTAAGGAGGCTGAAGTAAGGGCATCGACGAGTTCTTCTAGCAGTTGGTCTTCTATTTCAGTAAATCTCTCCTAAATCAGCCCAGAGTCCTCCACTAGAGCATCAATGGGGCTCTCTAGTAGATGCAAAATGTTTGTTAGTTGATTGCAAAGATCAGTGGAGTGTGATGGCTTTGTGAGTGTGCTGGTGACTGTTTCTTTGTCTCCTTCCAAGTATCTACTGACATCAAAGGAGAAGAGATTGGCTAAGGATTGCATATTAGTAAAAAGTTTAATGTTAGGACAATGAAAGAATATGAAGGATTATAATAAGTGAATTTACCTAGGGCAAGATGACGTGTTCTAGAACATCTGTTTCGGACATTGGAATGAGGTCTTCTTAGCGATGGTTGATGTTCAATAGAGAAATAATGGTGGTGGGGATGACCTCAACATCGCCGTTGTATTCGAAAGCGTGATGCATAGATGCTTACTTTTCTAGAATAGCTTGGATAGTCGTCAGTTTAGGCCTAGTTAGAGCATCAGTTGTTGTTTGGGGCTCTAGAGCCAATAATTCACGCTGTCATAGGTTGAAATTAACTAAGTACTACATAAGGGAAGGACTGGAAATAGAAGGAGAGAGATGGTGCATACCGGTGGGGAAGGAGGAGCCAATGTTGCTTGGGCATTTAGAATTTGGGCGGTCCTAGTAGGGGCAATTATATTGGCTAAAGTTTTCTTTTTCTTATAGCCTAGATGGCTAAAGTTTTCTTGCGCTTTTGCACCATGGGTTTTGGCCATTAGAGAAGAGATGATAGTGGAGGTGCATCAGATTCTATGTTTGGTGAAGCCGATGGAGGTCTATAAACAATCGGCTGGCCACTTTGGCTCATTTTAGGAGTGGTTCTATCGGCAGCCTACAGAATAGAACCATAAATATATGAGAGTAGAAGAATGAGAATAAAGAAAGAAAAGCGTAAATGGTGATACATCCTTATCGGATTGGACATAGTTTGGTTTTTGGGAGGATCAATAGTAAGTAGCCAATAAGTTGAAAAAATGTTTTCTTCACTCATTCCCCCATTAAGAGAAGAGCTTTGAATTGACTATACATATTTTCCATCCGGTGAACTCCCCCAATGATAATGATTCAATCAAAGCCCTCATCCAATCATATTCCAATTCATTTTTCGCTATAGCCCTAGCTTGGATCTTGTCTATAAAGTATATGCTGATCAACAGTTGGCCAAATCCTAGGTGATGGGAGCAAACTGATGGATGGTAGAACTCATAGGATGGCTACTGTGATCGGCCCAAGGCAAAGCCAGTGAGTAGAAGGCTTGGAAAAATTACCGATGTGAAAATAGCTTTGGATTCTTCGGCGGTTGAGATATTAGAGAGATAACATTTGAAGTATGCCTTGAAAGTCATTATATCATCATAAGCGAACCAAGTGGTGGCCTTCTTGGTAGAACCATAATAAAATCCTTTGAACCACTGGTAGATTCCAATCTTAGACATTTTGCAGCCTAGAAGAACCGATGCTGCTTCTCTATAATATGTGCATCGGTGTTGGATGGCTTCTTCATCTTCTGCATATTCTGATGAGAGAACTAGATGCTTTCAACAGAAGGGGTGTTCACAACCTTAGAGGTGTATGGGTTCAACCATAACTGTAGAAACCATCAAGGACCCCTAATGTGTCCAACAGGCTCACCAATTGATTACTTTGTGACTACTTGATGAAGCAGCAAGTATGTGATCCTAGAAAATTTTTGCCCAAGGGAATCTTCTAATGATCGGCCAATCTTTCCACTAAGAGCTGCATGTTTGTTGTCGAACCCAGGGTTGACCCACAGAAGACAAATCTTTCTAGGCATAAATTCAAAAAAGCCATGTGTTTTCTATCGTCAATTGGCCTAGATGTTTTGCTATGGGGTGCTATGTATCTAGACTATCTACCAACATCCTTGGTCTGTAGCCGATGACCTGGCTTGAATCGGAGAGTAGATAGATTAACAAATGTAGTAGTGTTAAGACAATTCAACATGGTTACATCCATCAAGTTTGGATTCATCATCCCATGTCCGAATAAGAATGCATTAAGCCCATCGGACTAGAAGTAGGAGGTTGATGAAAGCAGATGCTCGTTCTTCTCCATTTCTATTGGAGATAGTTAGATGGAATGGTTGATATTCCAGTTTATCCCACAATGTTCTTTTTGTAGCAGATATGTAGCGATACCAATTCCTCCACTCTGGATTTGTTAGGTGTTAACGCTAAAATTTGGTAAACCCATGAATAGATTGGAAAGATGATCGATTTAGTAAAGAAGATTTCAATTGCTATAGAGAAGATGCCGATCAAACGAAGTGAGGAAGGATTTGGTTTAATTATAGAAGACTATCCAAATAAGACCGAGCCTGAGGAGAAGCCGTGGAACTCACAGTAAGATAATTTATCTATGTAAATCGTATTTTATATTGATAGAAATATTTGGTTAGTTCAGTTAACTTCCTTAGATATATTTTTCTTTTATATTTTTAGGAAATAACATCCAATGGTTGTTATAACCGCGTCAGACTCTGTAATGGTAGGGTATAAATATAGACCCTCTGGAAGCCTATAAGATATCCTTCGATCAGTACAACTTCGATGCATTGTCACCTAGTTTATATAGATTTTTACTGACGGGTTTTGGCTCTCAACGTCGGGCTGCATCGGTTAAGTTCGATCTCCAGCGAAGGGGTAAGTCCCACTACTATCCTAATATATCTTGCTCTGTCTAAGTCTACATCAGTTAGATTCGACCTCTTAGTCAGATCGAGTGAACTGCATCACATCCGTACGAGATCTATCGGCTTACCAAGCTCTCTCTGCCGTCGTTGGTCTAGTGCTGCATCAGTTAGGTTTGACCTACGAGGCTGCCTAAAGTAGATTGAGCCATAGTCCTCTAGGTCCCCTCCCGGCGTTTCATCGGAGTGATTAGCCGATAAGTTATCTATACCTTGAGCAACACACCCAGTGTATCATCTCCTTAGCCAATACGCATCCGTCTTTAGAGACTTCCATCGAACATTACGCCTAGTGCATCGGCCTTTCGGTCGATGCATGCATATCTTCAGAGATGTCTTCTCATCGGCTCAGCTAGCCGATGGGTTTGCTCTGTCCTTCCTTCAGCACGACCAATCTGGCATCCGCTGTCCTGTTACTATTGGCCTCGGTCTCTTACTGTCTCAGTTAGGTTTGATATTTGAGATCGGTGCTAGTGGCATCATCACAGTGGGCGACGGGTCTCGTTCTGTGGAAAGATCGGGCCCCGCTCCTTGTTCATTGTCCACCATATTTGGAGCGGCATTGGTTTTACAACCGATGTGTCCTTTATACGATTCCTTGCTAGTTCACATATGCCTTCATGGGGTTTCTAGCAGACGAACGAGCACTACAGCTTCCGTTAGCAACCAGGAGAGATCCCGCGTGCTTTGCTATTCTTTGAATACCCTTTGGTGCCTCTATCGGCTTTGCGGCCGATGGATCAGGGTCTCACTTTCGCTACACTCGGAGCCATCACATCCTTTGTCAACATCTGTCTACGCATTCATCGGTTCTCCAGCTGACGGAAGAACGTCCCAATCCCTATCGGCGACCAGCCGATAGCAAGAGCCATCCGGACGCAGTCGATGACCAACTCAACCCCATCGACGGCCAGCCGACAGCGAGAGCTCATATCGACCCATCATTCGACTGACCCATTCGCCTCACCTCCTTGTCAACTGTAGGGTCAAATTGACTAGCACGCCCGTATCTACACCGTCGTGACGGAGGGACTAGAGAGCGAGCCGAGGGACCCATGCCAGAGCTAAGTGGACCTCCTAGGCCTCGGCGCACGTATCTCGAGCCATGGAGAAAAGCTGACAGACCAGCACTAGAGCTAAGCGGACCTCCTAGGGCGTCGGCGTGGTCGTATCGCGCGCGCGAGATCTGGCATGACTACTAGGTTAGGATTTGAAGCTATTGGTCCAATCATTGACGGACTGGAAGTGTTTTTGAACATAGTCTACTGGGTTTCGGCATTAATAATGTCTATCAGATCATCAGTACCCATAAGACCAAGATAAAAGTGATTGGGGTAGTCCATAATGGGGATTAGGATCTAGTTTGTATGGTTCTATAGAGAAATGAAGAACATGATGAACAGAATAGGAGGTACCTGGCAGATCTAAATCACAATAACCAAAAAAGGAATTAGAGAAGAGGTTACCTTTGGATGAATGTCAAAGACAACATTATGGAGGTTGGTGGAGTTGTACTAGAGCAGAAGAGGACGAAGGCTTTGAGTCGCTGGAGGTTCACCGAGGGATTCGAGGAGACAGAGAGTTTATTGCAATGAGTATGTCTATGTGATGTTTTGGGAAAATGAAGAGGTTTCATTGAAAAATACATCCATGATGGAACAAGCTCTAGACCGTTAGAGTCATTATTACTTGAGCCGGATCAAATATGCTGTAATGGATTGTAATGATTCATGAGAAAGTTTTAGAGTTGTAAAAGCCAAGAGAGAATAATTCCAAAGCGTGAGTCCTCACGCTTTGAAATTAGGGGGGGCATGTGTTAAAACTAAAATTTTAAAGAGCTATTAATGGATTCAGTGATAAGAGAAAAGCTAATGAAGCTGATGGGGATTGCCTAATGAGGATCAGATTAAAAAAATTTCATTAGTAGATAGAAAGGAATCTATCCCTTAAGCCATTACGAATCGGTTTCTTATTTGTAAATATCTCTTGTAAATAAGTAGTAGTAGTAGTTTTTTTTTCTTTTTTCATTAGGAAATATTATCCCATGTCCGTCTTGGATTTGTATAAACCAATGGGTATAAATATGTATACTCGGGGGTTTTGATGGAAATTAGAATCAGATCAATACAATTAAATTTGGTGCATCGCTAGGAGGTCTGCTTAGCTTCAGTGCAGGCTGGCTGGCTTCTCTCCATAGCTAGAGGTATGTGCGCCGGGGCCTATAGGGTTCACTTGGCTCCGACGCGATGGTGCAGGTGCGGGTGTGCCAGTCAATTTGACCCTGCAATTGATAAGGAGGTGAGACGAACGGGTCAATCGGATGATGGGCCGATACGAGCTCTCGCTATCAGTTGGCCGCCGATAGGATTGAATTGGTCATCAGCCACATCTGGATGGCTCCTGCTATCGGCTGGTCACCGATAGGTATTGAGACACTTTTCCATTGGCTAGGGAGCCAATGAAGGCGTGGATAGATATCGACGAAGGACGTGATGACTTCGGGTGTAGCGAAAGTGAGATCCTGATCCATCGGTCGCAGAGCCGATGGAGACACCAAATGGTATTTAGAGAATAGCAAAGCACGCGGGATCTCTCCTGGTTACCGACGAAAGTTGGACCTCTCGTTCATCGGCTGAAAATCCAATGAAGGCATATGCGAACTGGCAAGGAATTGTATGAAAGACACCGGCTACAAAGCCGATGCCGCTCCGGATATGGCAGCACGAGACCTGTCGCCCACCGTGATGATACCGCTAGCATCGAATCTCGAAGATCGCACCTAACCGAGACAGTATAAGATCAAGGCCAATGGCAACAGGACGGTGGACGCCGGATCGGTTGTGCTGAAGTAAGGGCAAAGCGAACCTATCGACTATTTGAGCCGATGAGAGGATGTCTTTCTGAAGACAGGCGTGTATCGGCTGGAAGGCCAATGCGCTTAGCGTAGCGCTCAAGGGAAGTCTCTGAAGACTGGTGCGTATTGGCTCAGGAGCCGATACGCTAGGTGCGTTGCTCAATGTATAGATAACTCATCGGCTAATACTTTGATGAAACGCCGTACAGAGATCTATAAACCTAAAGCTCAATCTACCATCGACACCCTTGTAGGTCAGACCTAACCGATGCAGCACGAGACCAACGATGGTAGAAAGAGCTTGATAGGCCGATAGGCCTTGCACGGACGTGATGTGATACATCCGATCGGCCTAAGAGGTCGAACCTAAACGATGTAGCCTTAAACAGAGCAAGACATATCGGGATAGTGGCGGGACTTACCTATTCGTCGGAGATCGAAGTTAATCGATGTAGCCCCGTGTCGAGAGCCAGATCCCATCGGTAAAAAGCTAGATGAACTAGGGTGGCGATGCACCGAAGTAGTATTGATTGAAAGATGTGTTCATACATGTTTCTAGGGAGTCTATATTTATACCCTGGGTTTACAAAGTCCGACGCGTTTACAATAACCATCGGACGCTATTTCCTAACAAAGATAAAGAAAAATATCTCTAACTAAATTAACTAAACTAACTAAATTTTCCTATCTATATAAGATACGATTTACAATAGATAAAATAACCTACTGTGAGTTCTACGGCTTTTCCTTGAACTCAGTCTCATTTGGATAACCTTTTATTCTTGGACCGAACCTTTCCCTGCTTCATTCAATCGGCTTCCTCCCTATAGTAACCAGACTCTTCTTTATTTAAGCCGATCTTTTTTTCAATCTTTCCGTGGGCTTTTTAAATTTTTGCGTTATGTGTGTGCAATGTGCGCATGCCTCTCATATGTCGTGGCATAGGGTTTTTCTCATGAGTGTTGTCCAAAGGCTTTAATTTAGTGCATATTTTTTGTCATTAGGATAGTGATTTTACAAATATTCTAAGTAGTGAATAGGGGCTGATGTGCTTGATCTCATTAAAATATTCTTACATTTAATATCTCAACAATGGTCTGAAAGAAAAAACAATGGTCTGCCTGAGCACAGTGGCTGTGGACAAATGCTAGTGACTTTACAAATTCTACATAGGGTGCATGCGTTCGTTCTCATTAAAATTTTATTATATTTAGTAATATATACTACTCAATGGTCTGTGCTCACAGTCGCTGTAAACAAATACTAAATACAGGATAAGCATTTTTCCCCCCTCCCCTTGCATCACAGTTTGATAGTAATGTGTCCAAAAATGTTACTCATGAAACGATATATTGAGCATAGAACACGGTTTAATTATTGCTAGCTACCTTTCTTGCCCAAAAGATAAAAAAAGAAAGGCGTTATTGCGTACTTTTACATCACATTTCCATAATCTGAATCTCAACTAGTGTTGACAAGATATCTTTGACTTGATAATATAATAAGAGCTGTGAGCTAAATGCTTCGTCCCATGAGTACGTTGGACTCATTATGTTGTAATATGAGCTAAATTCCTATTCAACTTATTATGTTATCTCTAGTTGCAAAGTTTCAATTGCTTACACCGTGTATTGTTTGTTGTAAAGTGAGGAGTCATAGTTTCGCACAAACATGGTGAGCTTACTAGCTCAATTTCATTGTAATGTTTGTTACATATCAGCCTTTGCTTGAGATATGATAATTCTGTAGAAAAAAAATAAATCTTGAAGCTTTGGTATAGTCTTTAGAAGGGATACATAATGAAGAAAAAAGTGTATACATATTGTGATATGAGTTTATAATGTATCTGTCTTTTTACTGATAATTTCCTCATTTATATACAATATTATGCACCATCTATTATTATTTTGGCAGTCTAACCATTTTTTCTTTAATGTTGGTGCACTAGTGTGTATCTTGATGTAACATAGTGTCAATGATTTTTTTTATTCATGCACATATTTTACCATTCTAGCATCTGGTTTCATCTGTTTCATTATTGACAAAACAATCTGATGCTTCAATCAATTATGACTCACATCTAACCATGAAATCAGTTCTCAGTGGGGGAAACAAGTTTTTGTTATTCGACACCATGTTTATAGCTGCACAAATGGCATGCTACTCATTGTCTTATGATCTCACATGGCTACTAAGCTCATTTCACTTTATTTAAAATATTGGCAATGAAACATGTTACAATTTGAGTGCGTTAACCTATCATTTATGGCTTAAAAAGTAAAATTATAAAGTGGTCGAATTAATTGTTGACTAAGTTAATCTTGGCAAGCTGCATGCACAGACGATTAGTCTAAGACGAGTTAAATACACAAAGGGCTAGGTGAACTTTAGGTGTTCCAGGAGATGCTATCGTTGCTCCAAAAGATTAATTGTAATAAATTGATAAATGTTTTATGACAGAAAAGGAAAATTCTACAGGTAAAGTTGATGCAAACAAATGCTGATATAGTACACCACATAACTGAATCTTGATATTTTTATAACTTCTAACTAATCAAATTAGATAGATGAGAACATTATTGTTTATTTGTACAAAGCTAGTATGAACTCTCATTCTCATGTGGCACACATGGCACACATCAATATTGATATATTCGTTGGTAATCGAGCCATTACTATAATTTGTATTGTTCCATTATAGAAAAAGTTTTGTTAATGGATGACCATCACTTGCTTACCTTATCTAAAATAAATAAAAATGAAAAAGAATTTATAGTAAATGCAAAGTTATAGTCTTTAGTTTATATATAGAGCCTGAGGGGGTAAGTACACATTTTGCCCTCCACTACCGACCGGAAATGATCTATCTACTTTATCTTTTATCTTTTCGGTCATAAGTATTTAACATTGTTCAAAATTTAAAAATTTTAATTATCAATTTTTATATTAGCATACATTTATAAAAATGAATTAGTTTATATTTATGATATTATCATAGCACTTACTTTTCAAAAACAAAAAAAAATTAATTATTTTAAGAGTTTCAAATCTTGTCTGTATTTATCACCAATGGGAATACAATGTTTATATATATGTACTGTGATGTTTCAATAAATCTATAACCTCACCAAATATTAAAAAAACAGGGATTATTTGGTTGGTTGTTTTAACTTGCTAAGCAAAATCTTAGCTACACCATAGTTTCATAAGAAATTGTTTATTTGATGCCACAATTTTGACTAGCTACATGTTTCAAACACATGGCCCAACATGTCAAAATACTCAATTTCTTAACTAAACATGTTTAAGATGTAGATAGCAAAAAATCCTAGTCATCATCCAAACATCCCTATGTTATATTGTGTTACCTAAGGTCATGGATAGATAATACAATCAGAATCATAACAAATTATAGTATTCACATATGAAACATTATCTATTATTGTGCCTATTCAAGCCCCACTTGGAGTTACTTTTTCTAAAAAGGTAATTTTTCAAATTTTGACTTTTAAGAATAATTTTAAGCAAACTTTTTTAGTAATAAGGAAAACTTCTAAGCTAATTCTAAAATTTAAAATATGATGTAGAAGTAAGAGTAGCTTTTAGATAAGACAGCTATAGACTTCTACACAGTGCTATTTCTATAGCACAATGTGGGCTTAAACAATTTAAATTGGTATAAAGTGTATAGAACATTTTACTGCAATTAGGGTATCTGAAATGTTCCAACCCATCATATCAATTCAAATGTGACCATGTAGATTCCATTCTTTCTCTTCCTCCTTTGAGTCTGAGATGCATATTGGTCTCTCTCGACTTTATACAACAGTACTAGTACTACTATAGTATTTTCGTTGTAGTACTATTGCAAGGTTAGAAAGCCATAAAATTTTTGGTTTTGTGTTCACCTATTAATTTCACAATCATCCATATAACCATGTTCTTTTTTACTAAAATGAAGATTTTACTTTGGTTTTTAGTAGCACGCTTTTCAAACTGTTAAACGATGCGTTTTATACAACAATTTTTTATATAAAAGTTGTTTTAAAATATTAAATAAATCTATTTTCTAGTTTATAATAATTAAAAATTAATTAATCATGTGCTAATGATTTATCTCGTATTACGTGCACATCAAAATCTTCATCTTAATATAACTCTAAGGGGGCTATAATATTGTATAGAGTATTTTTTATAGATTTCATTGTATTATTTAACAATTAGTTTAAATATTATTGAAACACTTTATTAATATCAATGACTGCTATACTCATAGCAAACAAAAATATGCCCCCTCTCTCTCTTACACACACTTCTTACTACAGGGCTGTCAGCCATAAACCCCTTGTCTCTTCATTAATGTCAGTCACACTCAGCTGTTATGTACTTCAACTACTTCCTAGCAGAATAACCAGAGTATGTGTAACAATGTTAGGCTATGAGGTAAAGATGCGTTCACAAGTTTTAAATGAAAATAGAATAAGAAAAATGCACCTAATGAAAGCCTACGTATATACAAAATATCTAAAACATACAAAACACATCTATATACATATGAAGCTAGGCTATATACAGAATATTATTTAAATAGTACAACGTGTATGAAGTGTAAAAATAGTAACTGTCCAAAATTCAAGCAAAAAATAATGAAATTCGATATGTCCTTACGTTTAGTAGTACTACTTTCACATTAAAATGTCAGCACATCTTTTATAAACAAAATTTGATCCTCTTCATTCTGCAATAAGAAGTTTTTCAAAATCATAAACTAGTCCAGTACATTTTAGGCACCACAACATCCCAATTATACAAATATAGAATATCTTATTCATATTTACAAAACATGTGAACATCAAAGTTCATGCACATAAATATTGAGATCTCAAAGGCCTTTCTGTGAAAATTTTAAATATATTCTAAAAATAAATGTCCTGATCTTTTGTAACAAATAGAAAAAAATTCAAAGTTATTTTCTCATTTATATTCAAGGACAAATTTGTTTGCACCATCATCCTTTGCACAGTGGCTAAGGTTACTGTAACTTCATGGTTGATAAACGTTGTTCGGTGTTATTTCAATTTTATCAAGTGCAATTATTGTAGTCTAATAAGGAATGATTCAATGCTTCATTAATTTGATATCAAAATTCGTAATATTATAACTCAAAAAATCATGTTTCTGTTCTTGAAAAAAACTTCAGTACACACTATAATTTGAACAAAAAAATCTTTGACCTAAAATGAAAGTTAAATTCACTACAGGAAAAAGTTGCTTGCCATTTTTTTTCCGGAATTCAAATTAGCTGGAAAGTGCTATTCTTAATCCTTCAGAATCAATTGTATCTGCATCTTGTATTCACACTAAAATGTTTTGGATTTGACTACATGTATTTAAATACCTTGGAAAATTTAAAATTTGGACTTTGTGTCTCATGTATGGAAATATGGAATCAATGACTTCAAAACATTCATTGCGTTTTGGAGTGAATATTTGTAATGTGTTTTGAAGTATAATAGGAATTTTTGTTTTGCACTTGCTTTGCTTAAGTGATTGAATTCATAATGCAGATTTGACAAAATGTGCATTTAAATGCTTGTGGAAAATCAAATATTTGAACTTTGGAATATATTTTAATTTTATGCCTCAAATATGAAATCATTGACATATCTAGAGTCCATAGATATTCACTCAAAATGCATACCTGCACGAGCGTTGTGTGAATTTATATCATATGCCATGCTCATATCAAATATGGATGCAATGCACCTGATAAACCATACACATATCACATATGGTAAGTAATGCAACTGATATAGACCACTTCAATGTTTATGGCATAACATATTGACAATAAAGTTTCCATGTGGACATGATATATCTTTTAATTCATAAAAATTAAACTTCCCTAAGATAGGCAACAGCTACATTCATTTTGTTTTAAAAAAACAAGTTCCAGGACTTAATAGCAGGTCAATGACGGACTATCGATATCATTCATTCTGCACAGTAATGCTTGCAACGGCAGAGTAAAATTGATAAAAAGAATCAGAGGCCAAATATGAGTTTCTAGGTGAGATGCATAGAAAAACAAACTAAGATGAATTTTAAAGCAAAGAAGTCAAATTGAGTAATGAGATGAATTTCTAAAGATCAATACAATATATTCGGAAAAAGGTATGTGAATTTAACTTAAAAGAGAAGAGTAAAAAAAACATGTTCAGCACAATTTGAGAAAGAGATTAACAAGTAAGATCTAACATATAAAATGTAAAATATACATGCGAGAAGATACATGACCTGACAACGAGAGGAAAAGTGAAAAAAAAAGCAAGAATGGTGGGAGCTTCAGCTAAGAATGCGTAGGTGGCTTTAGACACCACTCACAAGCATAGCCAGAGCTTTCAACACCAGCAATGAAATCATGACTGTGGACACATACTATTTCCCTTTAGGTCGGCGTCCCTCAAAAGTGGTACATCAAAACTATGAATTAAGAATAAAATAAAATGCAATGTCTATTTAGATACATAGAATTTTAATCATTTTTCTTTTTCTAGAAATATAAAAAATGAGTACTTTTGGATGAAACCTAGGAGCTCATTGTATTCCTTCAATCTATTTGTGGGGGTGTCGGGTTGAGATGGGGGGATTCAACGTTGACGTCTATTGAATCATTTGCTGCCTCTGAAGGAAAGAATTCCCAAATTCCTACGCGCAATGATAACAAGAAGAACCAATGTTTGAAGTGGAAAATGTTAGTACTAAATAAATAAATAATACTACTTGGTGGATAAAAATAGAAAGAACAGTGCTGGAGTCAAAATATAAGAATCCACAATTTTTTGGTGGTTGTCAGCTTGTTATATATTAATTAAACAAAATAATGAAAAAATTACTGAAAAATGTGACACCCAGCTTACAAATGGAAATGAGCTTAAACATGGAACTGGGACCAACTGTTTGTCAACTATTAACAATCCATATGGTTACCTCTTCGATGCTCCAGGACCTTTTGAATAACCAATGTAGTCTGACTGGAAGTCATATTGCATAGCATCGTATCCGCCATTAGATACATCGGTTTTTGTCCCCGTTAGGAGATCAGTTATTTTCATCAAAATCATTCAATATTTCAATACGTACAGGCAATGATGCTCAACGTTTCCATTAATCCAATGTGAAATAAACAATAAAACATAAAAATCAAATCATCTCTCAAACAATACTTTTCTCCATAAATGAATAACGATTTTCCGTTCAACTGATTCACAAAAGTGGCTGCATTATTAAATTCATACAGAAATCTGGTAAATAAACATACATATATCTTCCATGAGTTGAATCATAGCTATGATTTCCTGATAAATGATTCAATGAAATATACTGGCTGCACGGCCCATTTGGTGAGTTGATGGGTTGAGCTGTTTTCTACACCCAAATAACTCAACCGATGAAAAGACTAAGGAAACAAACATTTTCCTCAACACAAAATGAATAGTTTGCTCATGAAACGATTTGGGGGAAATGATTTGGCACATACTCACATATGGAACTATCCGCTGGTTTCATTAGCTGTAAGAAAGATTGTGGGCCATCCATGCCTTCCATCAAGAAAGAATAATGAAAGATTATGTACCATCCATGTCTTCCATTGAAAATGAAGAAGTAAGATTTTTTTTAATCTGAAAAAGGAAGAATTGGTGAAGAAGAAGAATATAAGAGCTTAAACAGACTGGGAGTGGTCTTGCTGAACACATTTATTTATTTTAGTTCAGTACACACTATTCCCTTATTTCTTTATTTTCCTTGTTCTTTGTTCTTCCTTCCCAATTACGACAGATCCATGGCACAAAGTGTATCTGGGTTCATTCAAAACCGAGCTAAAATCACTTTCAAACAAAGCAAAAGTAGCAAAAGTGAAAAGTGAGCAGTTAGGAAAAGGGGAATAACAGGATCAAAACATTGTTGAAAAAATCATTCAAGAATTCCGAGGGAATAAAAATCTGGAGTACCACGCCATCATCAGTCAGCAAGAAAAAACACTAACTGCATATAAATTAATCCATTGGTTCATGCATGCTTGCCATGAGCGGCAACAAAGATTGTTCCCCATCCATATGTGCGAGCGGTGTCTTCAGAATGAGCAAGAGGTGAAGAAATAGAAGATGAGAGAAGAAGAAAAGTCAATGGATGAGGATTGGATGATGTTGAGAGAGGTAGAAAGGATACAACTAACCTATTCAATGCGAGGGAGGGTATAGTTGCGAGCCTTTTATTTTATCCAACACATAAGTACAAATGACAGATATATGTATTGAACAATATACGTCATTTTGACCAGAAATACACACCGAGCATTGCACACATCTCGAGTAACCATCAGACGACACAACACATAAGGGGACATCCCTGTAAGGTATATAATCCTCTCTCAAATTAACGTGACCAGGACCCTGTAGTAGCACGTTTCTCTGTAACTGAACCACCATGGTCGTTGGGCCCTAATCACTGAACAACGTATATTATTTTCTTCTTTCTCACACTTTTTTTTTTGAGGAAAAGAGATGGGTAAATTAGGAAATTGCAGAGTTACAATAGCATCCCTGGCTGTATTAATTAGACGGGGGTATTGGGAAGCTGGCACATTATTTTTTCCACGTCCTTCAAAAATATGTTTCTCAAAAGAAAATTCTTTTACTATATTGCAATTGGTTAGACCACTTTTTCTAAACTTTATTTATTAAAATAATTAATTTATCCATGTAATGAAATAGATAATCCAGTAAATCATCTGTCTCAAATAGAGCATTAACCTTCTGAAATTCTCACCACAGGTGATTGGGATATATAAGTTTTAATATGGTGTAGCTTCATCTTGATATGTGTCTTCCAGAACATAGGATTTCAGATATGCATGTTGGAGCACCGTACTGGCATTATTTTATATCCTAGTAAATCATTCAGATTAGCAGAAATTTGATCTAAGTCTACATTTTTAAAGCAATTTATCCTCGTCGTCCCTTAAAATGAAGCGGTTCCAAAACCAGCTCGAACAGGCCCACCACCATAGGCCGTCATAGCTAGCCAGACATGAATACCTTTTCTTTTTAGGATTCCCCTCTCACTCTGAACATCAAGGGCGAGACCTTTATTACACACTAGAAATGTATATGCATGTATATATAGGACACTATTTACAACAAATCAAATAACTATATCAATATAAATATGATCTAAGGTAGCTATGGCAAAGTACGGCAATAAAATGAATTAAAAAAAATATCGCATTATGACTTGTAACCAATTTATTTCTTTCAAGTTAGGACAAAGGACTAATCAACAAGATATAAAGCTTGGTCAAACTTAACGTTTCATGGCAAAAAACCCCTCTTTTCTAATACATTACGAATATTAGTTCACTACTAAAAAATGATTATCAATATTTATTTTTCATCTTCTTTATCTAAGAGAATGAAAAGGCACAATTTTTTTTCGTCTGTGCCGTAATTGATGACACTGACAAGAAATCAAAAGTCTGATCACCAGCACTGCATGACTTCTACACTATTTTTGCACGACCACCCGCATAAGAAAGACTGTATGCACACGTCAGACTATCGATTAATCGACAATTAATAGATTTGGCTAGCTACTAGTTGCATCTTGTGATGTGGATATCTTTGCATATGATAATCTGACAGTGGGTTACGAGTACCATTTTGGTAGGATTAGACCATAAATGCAATCGCCAGAAATGATTTGTATATTCCATCCCTTTTGGTTGTCCTTTGTGGGGAAAGGGAGAGGTGATTGAGAGTCATGAATATATATTAGCGGTAATTGAGGAGGACACATGGCATGTCAAAACTAAAGACAACACAAAAAAGACATCTGCTCCACATGAGTCTAGTTACTGCACGTTTATTTATTTCCTGAAAGTTCAACGTGCACGCTTATAAACTGTTCTTCCTTTTGTTTTGATTCTATATCTACTTATTTTAGCGTAGTCTATGGGTAGATTTTAAAGCAAATGTGGTCAGGTTGAATCACCAAGAAAAGCTAATTCAACCAATGGTAGAAAACAAAAACATCTTGTTTTGGTCGTACAACAAAAAGCCAATAATATAAATCAATTTCATTATGTAAAAAAAACTTCTCAATATGTACAGTGGTTATGGAACCGTATAGTATGATTGACGTTACATAGGAACTAGAGGCACATGCAAATCAATATTTTCTTTAAGGATATAAATAAATAAATAAATATATATAAATAATGGTTTTTGAGAGATATAGGAAAACATGTACCAAAATTTACAATAAATTTGGTAGCCCCCAATAATTGTTTGAGGTCTATCAAACCACTTTTCTTAAATACCTTTGAGAAGGTAAAAAAGATGCATATAGTAGTAATTAATATTTAATAATACCGTCTAATTGTCTAAGTATCTAGATATAACATTAATTAGTACGAGAAACCTTTGGTTTTTGACTATACCTCAAGTATCATGAGAAATCCCATCAGTATTTAACCAAAATATATACACTTGACTAAACAAAGGGAGCACATGTCCAAGTGGACTTGTGGAGGTGCTTTATATATGTTTAAGAAGAGAAAACCTCTGACATGATTATGGAGTGGCGGTTAGGCCAAGCACAGAAAAACCGCGACTGGTCTTGAATGATGTGAGGCTGTGAGCTAAACAGGATCTGATAGGTTCTTGGGATCATAATCAGGTAAGTGCAGTGTCCCACCGTCCTGGCCGCCAACGATTCTATGTGTTTCACGAGCTCAATTCGATTGGCAATCTGTAGAGGTCTCAAGTCAGATACTGTTCGTCATGTTGATTGCTAATTGTATCTGTCTCTCGGATTGCTGGATCCTTGTGCATGTTGTCAGTAGGCGCTAGGACAGTAGCCATATAGTTTCTTTAGGTTTGGTGCAGAAGTGTGTAATATATTTGGTAAAATATCATTTATATTTAAAGCCGTATCTTCTGATTATCGTTAATCACACTTGTAACCTTCTATGTGGTCATGACCCATAGAGATCATTCAGCGCCAATTATATTAATAGGGTATCAAAGCCAGTATTTTTTCTCTAAATCAATGTCGACATCATCTTCTACTTCCTCCATCACCTCTGTCTCCACTTCCAACCTCTTCTCTGCTACTACCTTTGCCCCTATACTAATTCATCATGCCGTCACCATCCAACTTAAAAAGAACTATACATTATGGTGCACCCAGCTTCTCCTATATCTGTGGAGTGCAAAGCTTATGGGCTTCATCGATGGATCCACGACCGCGCCTCCCCAGCAAATTTCTTCATCGACTATTGATGGTGCTGAGCTTGTGTCTAACCCAGAATATTACCTGTGGTATGATAAAGATCAACAACTATTAAGTGGTCTTCTCTCGTCGATAACTGAAGACATCCATCAGGACGTGGTGTCTGCCGCCACATCCAAAGAAGCCTGGGACACTCTTCGGCGCATGTTCTCCTCTGCCAAGCGTGCGCGCACTGTTCAAGTGCGTGTCGACCTTGCTACAACCAAGAAGCACGACCTCTCTGCTACCGATTACTTCCACAAGATCAAGAGTCTGGCCTTCGAGGTAGCTGCGACTAATACTTTTCTTCGTGATGATGAGATCATTGCCTATCTCCTAGCGGGTATTCTCCTAGATTACGATCCGTTCGTCACATCTATGACAACAAAGAGTGAGCCCCTCACGCTCGACGATGTCTACTCACATCTACTATCATTTAAGGCGTGCCAACTACAATACCAGGCGGAGACTCGCCTCAACATCGGCACGTTGGCCAACTTCACCGAGCGAGGTGGGCAGCAGTGGGGCCATGGCCGTGGCGGTCCCTCTGGCCGCACCCGAGGCCGTGGCCGTGGCGGTCCTCAGCCTAGGGATGTGGACGCGGCGCCCCTCCCTATTAGATCTACGGTCGTACAGGTCACACTGCTATCAAATATTAGTATCGTATGGTTGAGTCTTACCAGGAGGAACAACCCTATGCTACGGTAGCTGCTACTTCATCCTACAAGGTCGACACCAACTGGTACACCAACAAGGGGGTTACCGATTACATAACCAGTGATCTGGATCACCTAGCCTTACGTGAACAATACCATGATGGAGAAACGGTTCAAGTTGGCAACGGGTCAGGTTTGCAAATTATGTATATTGGTTCTTGTTCTCTTAATATTGCTACACGTTTTCTTGACTTACATAATGTTTTCCACGCACCTGATATCTCTAAACACCTCCTTTCAGTTCATAAACTATCACGTGATAATAATGTATTTTTTGAATTTCATCCCTATCATTTTCTTATAAAGGACCAAGCAATGAAACAAGTGCTCATGGAAGAAAAGTATGAATCTGGCCTCTGTCCCATAAAGCCGTCCGATGTTGAATTCTCCAAACAAGCACTTGTCAGTGTCAAGGCATCTCCAGATCAGTGGCATGCTCGTCTTGGCCACCCCTCTACCCCAATTATGCGGTCTATTTTGAGTTTGAATAATCTCCCATATATCAAGGAGTCGAGTCCCTCAGTTTGTCATGCATGTTAATTAGGCAAGAGTGATCAACTCTCCTATACTCATGCCATTCATCGTTCTACATCGCCTCTTGAACTTATTTTTTTAGATTTGTGGGGCCCTACCCACAATTTTGTTGGTGGATACAAATACTACATAAGCTTTATCGATGATTTGAGTAATTTACGTGGATATATTTGATGCATGACCGCACTGAGGCTCAACGCATTTTCTTGAAATTTCAAGAACATGCAGAACATTTTCTTGATACTAAAATTAAATGCGTATAATCCGATTAGGGTGGGGAGTACCAGAAACTTCATACTCAATTTTTCCGATCCCTTGGGATAGCCCATCGTGTTTTCTGCCCACATACTCACCAACAAAATAGATCGGTTGAACACAAGCATCGTCATATAGTTAAAACTAGTCTTGTTCTACTAGCTCATGGCTCCATACCGATTAAATTTTGGGACAAGACCTTCCTCACAGCCACTTATCTCATCAATAGATTGCCCCTTGATAACCTGTGCCCTCTAGAACACCTCCTTAAAACTCCACCAAATTATTCCATGCTCCGTATATTTGGTTACGCATGTTGGCCCAATTTGCGACTCTATAACCAATACAAACTTTCCTTTTGATCCAAAGTCTGTGTGTTTTGGGGATATAGTGGTCTTCACAAGGGATACAAATGTCTCAATATAGATTTCGGACGTGTGTATGTGTCTCGTGACGTTATATTTGATGAAACAATTTTTCCTTTCTCCACTTATCCTTCATCCAACATTGCACCTAATCAAGACAGTGGCAATTTTAATTTGAACAATTACGATATGCATATGTTTCCTGTTAACCCTGTGAATGCAGCCCCTCAGCATGCAGCAGATCCCGGGATGCCTAAAACCTCATTAGGATTGGCGTCGACATTCCATGCTCTCGCTTCTTCACCCGAGGCAGGCGCTCCGCATGCAGCGCCTGACGCTGATCTGCCTGCATCGGAGTCTCCGCCTGCCTCTCACGTGTCCCCTACGGCAAGCACAGAGGCTACGATTAGACTATCATCTGCCAGCCCATCATCACTAGCATTGCGGCAAACTTCGTCACCGAGTGTCCGACCTGAGGCTGTGCACCACTCAGAGGTTCCTGCACCGGATCCTCCTGCCCACAAGTACAAGACGCGCTTAAGCCACAACATTAAGAAGCCCAAGGTTTGTACTGACGGTACGGTTACTTATTCTGTCATACGAACTTCAGATGCAGAGCATACATCACATGTTACTGCTATGGCACACCCTCTTTGGAGGTCAGCAATAAATGATGAATTTCAAGTTCTTGTCAAGAATAAGACTTGGCATCTGGTTCCTCTATGTGCCTGCCTTAATGTCATTGATTGCAAGTAGATTTTTAAATTAAAGCACAAAGCTGATGGCTCCGTTGATCGCTATGAAGCACGATTGGTCGCCAAGAGCTTCAAGCAACAATAGTATGAAGTTGATTATGATGATACATTCAGCCCGGTAGTGAAACCTACCACTATTCGAGTCTTATTGTCTCTTGCAATCTCTCGTGGTTGGTTTCTTCGACAGATTGATATTCAAAATGCATTCTTACATGGTCATTTTAAAGAGGACGTCTCTATGAAATAGCCACCTGGTTTTGTTGATTCAGCTCATCCTACTTATCTTTGCAAATTGGACTAGTCATTATATGGCCTCAAACAGGCCCTACGTGTCTAGTTTTCTTGTCTTAGTAACAAACTATTACAACTGGGGTTTCAGGCTTCTAAGGCTGATGTTTCTCTTTTCATGTTCAACGAAGATGGCATTCAAATATATATTCTCATCTATGTGCATTATATTATTATTATTGTAAGCTCTTCGTCATCAGCTACGGATCGTCAACTCATTCAACTTGAAGCTAAGTTTGTCGTAAAATATCTTGGCACTCTTGGATATTTTCTTGGCATTGAAGTACATCATACTTCTACTGGCCTCATCTTGACACAACACAAATACATCCAAGATCTACTGCAGCGCTCAAATATGGCCTCCTCTAATAGTGCTCCGAGACCTATAATTCCTAACAACAAGTTACTCTTAAAGAGTGACGACCCTCTCTTAGCTGAAGATACTATACGCTATCATAGTGTTGTTGGGGCTCTCTAATATTTGTCTTTTACTCGCCCCGATATCTAATTCTCTGTCAACCGGGTATGCCAATTTCTATTAGCACTAACGACGGCTCATTGGGTGGTAATAAAACGCATACTACATTATCTTCATTCCACGTCTGATATGAGGCTATGCATCATTAAATCTGAATCTTCATTGGTAAGTGCGTTCTCTGATACCGATTGGGCCAGGAACCCAGATGATCAGCGCAATACAGGTGGCTATGCCATTTTCTTTGGTGGCAATCTTGTTTCTTAAAGCTCTCGCAAACAACCAATTGTTTCTCGCTCGAGCATAGAGGCTGAATATAAGGCCGTCGCCAATACTACCGTTGAAATAATATGGATACAAGTGTTGCTAAGGGAACTTACGATCTCTCAGCTTCGGCCACCATCCCTATGGTGTGACAACGTTGATGCTACTTATCTCTCTGCCAATCCCATATTTCATTGTCGCACGAAGCATGTAGAGGTTGATTACTATTTTGTTTGTAAACATGTTGCCTCTTGTCAACTCGACGTTTGCTTCATCTCATCCAAGGACCAGGTGGCTGACATCATGATTAAACCGCTTCCGGTTACTCCCTACTATAATTTACGGCGCAATCTAAACCTAGGCTATCTCCGTTCAGATTGAGAGGATGTTAAACATAAAAGTGTGTAATCTATAATTAGTAGAAAATCATCTATATTTAGAGCTGTCTCGTGATTGTCGTTGGCTACGTTTTTAACCTTTCATGTATGTGTAACATTCCATATATGCAGGCATGATTCATAGAGTTATCTTGTGCCAATTATAGTGCAGTTTTTTCTCTTGAGTGCTCTACTTATTACTCACATCTACCCATCGAAGTTTTGTTTGCAACATGTATTAATTCGTCTGGATCGACATTTTGAGCAGATTAAAATGTTAGTTGCTTCGTCTAGCTCTCATATGTTTATCTCTTTTTTGTGATTTTTTTTCTGTCTAGGTAGATAGCTAGAGTTCTCTGTAGACACATGGAAAACCCGAGCCTGTTCATGGAATGGGCCATGGAGACGCTGCAGCACCTGCACCCGCCACCGGCGGGTACTTAGTCGGTGGCGGCGGCGCCGACACGTTTTCGTCTCTCCAGGCGCTCCGCGACTCGGCATCGCAGAGCGGCATGGCGCCGCTGGAGCCAGCGGCGCACGAAGGGCACCGCGCCAGCAACAGCTGGATCTCGGGCAACACGGACAGTGTGTCCGCCGGCGGTCACACATCCGGCGCGGCCATGGAGCACGACGACGGCTGGTCGCCGTCGCCGAACTCGGTAAGGTGCGCGCCTGGCGGCGGTGGCGGCGGAGGCCTCTGGCCCGTGAGCTGGAACTTCTCGTCGGCCATGACACAGACTTTCAACGAGGCGACGCCGAACCTGACGACGAGAGCGCGCCACGGTGGCGGCGTTCAAGAGCTGGCCGCCATGTCGCTACCGACAAGGAGAGCCTCCTCAAAGGGCGGCGGCGGCGGCAAGGGCACCTCGTCGGCGGCGGCGTACGCGCAGGAACACATCATCGCGGAAAGGAAGCGCCGGGAGAAGATCAGCCAGGGGTTCATCGAGCACTCCACCGTCATCCCCGCCCTCAAGAAGGTGATTATCCCTATCCCAACCAAACTCCATCCATTTCTTGGACATTTCTTTCACGATCTCTGACCACATGGGCCGATCTGACCAGATGGACAAGGCAACGATCCTCTCCGACGCGGTGAGGTAAGTGAAGGAGCAGCAAAAGAAGCTCAGCGAGCTCGAGGACCAGAACGGCCGGAGCGTCGAGTCGGCGGTGCTCGTCAAGAAGCCGTGCATCGCCGCATCGGACAACGATCGCTCGTCTGCGCCGACGGTGATTTAGAACTAAAAATATATATATTTAATTGATCAGTACTTAAAAAAACTATTTTTAATAACGATTGGTTAACCGGTAATAGTCATCTATGTGATGTGTTAGTGATCTCTGTTGTAGTTACTGATCTGATACTAAAGTGTTTTTTCTATATTGCTTTTTGCTATTTATTTTCATATAATGATTGTTTGTTGTTTTCTTTAATTCTATACTACTTTATATATCCATACATATATATATATATATAATTAACGATCTCGTACTTTTTAAATAGTACTTATGTAAACTGTTGGGATGAGTTCAATGACGGCGGCATCATCGATGGGTGGGGGTGTGTGGCAGTATCGACAATGGAGATGAGGATGACCGCGATGTTGAGGATGGTGTTGTCCGTCGAAAGGTGGGCATGTGGTGTGGTGGGTGGTGTCATTGGTAGAAAGGCAGGTGCATGATGGTGTTGATGCGGATGGTGTCAGCGTGGAGGACGACACCGTGGAGAGACAACAAGAACTTAATCTAGACACCTATCGAAAAAGACGAGAGAATGATATATATATATATACCATTTCATCTTTAGTTTTGTTTGTATAGAATAACCGATAATAAAGAGTTTTTCTCGGTCTAATCGGGACTAAAGACACGTTATCGGTTATTCTTAACAACCGATGCTAAAGAGTTTTTTCGCTCGACCAAAATATTTTTGTATCCATTATTTCATATAACCGGTATAAAATATTTTCAAGCAGTTAAAATATAGTATAAAATTTAGAAAAAAAAGAAAAGTGTGAAAAATAATTTAAAAAACCAAGAAATTGCAAGATAAATAAATTTAAGAAAAATAAAACTAGGATAATTAATTTTAAAAACTTTAAGGGTAAAAAACTTCTTAGTTCTAACTTTATATTCTTTTTCTTTCATTTTTTTTATAATTTTTATTTGTTTCCTCTTTTTAAACCTTTTTCCCTATGTTTCTTATATTTTTGTTATTATGGAATACTTTTTTATTATTGATAGATTACCTCTATTTTTACAATTAAAATATACTCTTATTTTCTCAAAAATTTTATTCTTTCTCATCTATTTTTATATAATAATGAGATATACATGTATAACTAGAAATTCTTGTATAAGTGAAATAACCAAATAAAACCACCACAAAAATAATTTTCATATCACCTCCCTTGTACCTCCTCTTCCCAAAGATCTTTCTACCAGTTAAAAACAACAATCAATAGCAATAACTATATAAAAGTACCGGTTGTTGTTTCTAGCCGATGCTAATGTATTTAGTAACATTGATATTAGTTAATAATACTAAATGATGCTAATACATAAATTTTTAGTAACAGTTGATATCACTAACCGGTACTTAAATATCATACACGGTAACTTAGATGCCTGATCGTTACATAAAAAATATTAGTACCGGTTGATATTATCATCCAATTCTAATAATTCTATAATGGTCCTAGATCTTTAGAACTAAGTTTAGTATCGAATCTTCAGTCGATATATTTATATTTTGGGCGTTAGATAAAACCATTTATTTGATAGTGTATATTTGACATCGGTTGAACTAAGAAGAGCTCTCTTAATGTTAACTATAAATGACAGGAGGGAGTAACTTGTCTAATTAGTACTGTACGGCCTATCCTTCAGAATTGGTGGTACCAATCCACATTCGATAGTAACTTAGAAAGGTTAGGTTAAATATATGTATGAACCCACACTTTCCGATCTAAGAATATTCGGATAGAACCTTTTAATCAAATTAATTAAGCGAGGACAAAGCTGTATGTAAAAATAGTTAGTTTATACTTGGTTCTTGGGCATAAACTTTTGCTACAGCATATGAGTTTGCCTTTTGCTAACTGTAGGATTAATAGCACTAAAAATCATAAGGTATCATGATGATAGTCATAGTCATCTTATGTAACAACTACATGTGTGTTATGACTACAGTCATTCTTTATGTACTTCTTAATTCCCTTGATAATGCTAAAATTAGTTTTTTCGAAGACATTATATTGATAGATATATATAGACGGCACGTGCATGTCTTGGATGAATAAATGTGTGTATCCCCAATTAATCGTTCACCATTATACTTCTAATTGCAACATTTTCAAAAGAAATGTTGGCATGTCAGCTATAAAATTGTTGCTATATATATATAGTGGCTCAGGTCAAAAAATAAAATTGATTGGGGTAGAAACTATTTAATCCAACTACTAAGGTACTTGAAATGTTTTCCTAGTTAAAACTTGTTAACTAAATCACTGAAAATAGCTAAAACTGTTTTTTTTTGCTATGATTCGGAACTATATCTTACATATATAATGGCTTTTATAGTACTCCATTTGATCCTTGTTTTCACTAAGTAATCACATTAAGGAAAATGACCTTATGTTTCATAAATTGCCATGTCGGGGAAGCACGCACCTTTGGTGTGGTGATAGATTTATAGTGCATGACTTCACCCATTACATTTGCCTAAATTTAAATTTTAAATTCTTGTGTATATTGTTACGTGCCCACAGATGTACTTGGTACAAATTTTCTGAAGTTATGTTTATTGTTGGCCTCCGCCCTTGAGTGTATTTATTTTATATGTGGACGGTATCAACAAAATAATGAAATTAAAACTTAGCAAGTTGATAGGCAATTAAGTGAGAATTGATCGATTGATTTATGCACCCAAAACAAAATAATTAACGTATACGCGTCTACGTTTAATAAGCTTGCGTGGCAGCACTATTTTATTAATCAATTGAAAAGAAGTCTTCAGCTATATTAAATGATGAAAGCGGCTGTGAGGTAATTTTATAACACAGAAAATTAATTAGAATGTCAGTTCATCTATTAGTGATATCTTCACAAAATCTGAGTATATATATAATTAATTGGTCGCTGATCGTCCGTGACATGGAGCAGCTATATATAAATACGTGTCCACTATGTTTGAAAGCTGCAATATTGCGCTAAAATTATAATTTCTTATATGGGTCGTTTACAGGGACACCTAGTGCTCTATGTCCTCTATGTTAAACGCGTGCTAGATCTAACTCCTTCAATACATACACGGTTAATTCAATTTTTGGATGTTATTTAGAAATTAGGCTTCATGTACAATGACTCAAATTCTTGTCTTTTCTCATTAAATCTCTTGCTACATCCTCGTAAGTCTAAAGTTACAACCCATTTAATTGTGTGAACACTATTTTCATGTGGATCACTGGGGCTGCCCTAAACCTTTCACGAGAATTCAAAAGAAATTAAGCTCGCGAGCGAGTCAGGTAATGATTAACTTGTTTCTCTTTCCAGGTGGAGGACGGGTTCAGCGTCACAGCTGAGGACATTGTAGGGAAGCTTACCACTGTGCTCGAGAAGAACAGCAGAAATAGTGCAGAAGAAACAACAAGCTGTCAATAATAAGAAACACCTGCAAGCTAGCTTAGCTGGGTAGCAGCTCCTGGCCTAGGTGTACGTGCTGTTGCCATTGATTCCAGAACAGTATAAAATCTCCCTCCTTCGTCATGTGTGTGTGCGCACGTGATGCAGCAGGCACAGCTGCATGATTGGAAGAGTTTCCTGAGTGAACGAAACGCACGTTCAAAAAGTAAGATCGTCTTTAAACATAGATAATGACCACTCCATACTCTTAGTATCCTATTAAAAAATTCAATTTACTAATTTATTGGAGCAAAGATTATTAAGCTATTCTTGTTTATATCTCCCTTTCGATTCCCAAAAGAGAAAATAATTGTAAACTTGTTTGTTTATTATAAATTAATTTCTTTAAGAATTTCTATTTGTTTATTCTGGACGAGAGATTATATTTGAAATCATATAAGAAAAATCTAATCTTTTTTGGTAGTTCTCGTATCTAGCTTGCATCTGTAGATAAATGTTCTCTTCAGATGTAACTGTTTGAGGATAAGATAAAGTAGAATACATTTAACTAGAGGTAATTAAAAAGTTTTTTTTTAAAATAAATAAATAAATAATATGATGAATATCAAGTAAAACGTTTAATCTCATGAAACAAACACCGGCTAGTAGTTTTTCCAACCAGTAAAGATTCTGAAGATAAAAAATATTTGTGCGAATAATATCTGAATAGTAGTGAATATTTGTTAAGCAGACAATTAATCAATAAAATTAGCAATCTAATCATATGAACTTCTCTAATCATATTATAATTTCAATAAAAAAAGTTTCGTGTGTGTATATAGATACACAAAAACACACACATTCAAATATATATATATATAGTAATACAACAATACAACCTTTTAATATTAAGTAAGTTGGAGTAGGTTATAGTTGAAACCAACTCAACCTTCAAATCACGGTTCAGTCCCATCAATAACTATTATTTTCTAATCATTTCTATTTAATTATAGATCTTTAGATATATCATATTATTTTAAATCTCTTCTTACTTTCTCTCCATATTAATTTTAGTATTACTCTCTCCATATTAATTTTGGTCTTATTCTATCTCTTTTCACATTATTATGTTTACTTAGGATTGCACAATGTATTAACGCCTATAGGGGTCTCCTTTGGACATAGCCAAACTAGCTCAACTGATATTAGACAAGATTTTATTCAATTGGTGCTATCTCTAATCAATCACATATATCCTTGTTCTGAACTCGATCCATTCTTGTATGACCACAAATCCAATATAACATTTGTATTTCTACAACACTCAGCTGTTGAATATGACATCTTCTTATAGGCTAACATTCTGTCCCATATAACATAGCTGGTCTAATCGTCATTCTATAAAACTTGTCTTTTAGTTTCTATGATATCCTATTATCATAGAGGATGTCAGATGTTTGGCGTCACTTCAACCAATCCACTTTAATTCTATGGCTATCATCCGCATCATTATCTACATTCATCTGTAGCATCGATCCCAGATATTGAAAGTATCTTTCTTAGACACTATTTGGCCTCCTAAATTCACATCTCCCTTGTCGTATGCAATGGTGCCAAAGTTACACCTCAAGTATTCAGTCTTAGTTCTGCTTATTCTAAAACCTTTTAACTTAAAAGTCTACCACCACTACTATAGTTTTCTATTTGCTCCTGGAAGCTCTCATCAATTAACACTAAATTATTTACAAAGAACATACATCAAAGGATATTGCCTTGTAAGTTTCTTGTAACCTCATCCATTACCAAGACAAAGAATTATAGGCTCAAGGCTGATCCCTAATGTATTCCTATTTTAATTAGGAATTAACCCGTGCTACCATCATTTGTTTGAACATTAGTCATAGTATTATTGTACATATCTTTAATAAGAGATACATACTTTATTGGAACTTTATGTTTGTCCAAAACTTACATAACATTTCTTGATATCTTATGAAAAACCTTCTTTAAGTCAATAAAAAACATATGGAGGTACTTCTTCTCTCTAAACTCCTCCGTAACTTGTCTTATTAAGAAAATTACTTCTATGGTTGATCTTCTAGGCATGAAATCAAATTGGTTCATAGAGATTTATATCGTTCCTCTCAAACTGTCTTTGATAACTCTCTCCCATAGCTTTATAGTGTGGCTCATCAACTTAATTTCTCGGTAATTAGTGTAACTTTGGATATCTCCCTTATTGTTGTAGATTGGATACCCCTTTTATCCTTTTCAAAGCTTCTCTAACCTCAAATTGTTGGATCCTCCTCACAAAGCTCCTATTAGTGTCATCCAAAGAGTTGTCTAACTGGATGGTGATGTTCTCGTTTCCACCATTCAATAAATTGTTAAAATACTCTTGCTATTTATGTCTAATCTTATTCTCCTTGATCAAGAGCTGCTCATTCTCATTCTTAATACACTAAACTTGGTTGAAGTCCATCGTCCTCCTATCACAAGTTCTAGCCATTCCATAGATGTACTTTTCTCCTTCTTTCGTACTCAAACATTGATACAGATCCTCGAAAGTCTACCCTTTGCCTCACTCACAGCTCGTTTTGCGGTTTCTTTGCCACCTTGTATTTCTCCATGTTGTTCTCACTCCTGTCATGCTACAGGCGTTTATAGCATTCTTTCTTCTCCTTAATAGTTCTTTGCACATATTAGTTTCAAATCTACTCCCTTTGGTCACTCCAAACACCTTCAAAGTAATCTTCCATATGCATGTTACCATCTTCTCTAACATATTATTTGTATCATCTTCTTCCTTCCTAGAGCCCTCTTTGATAACCCTTTCCTTAAAGACATTTGATGTCTTTCCTTCTAACTTTCATCATTTGGTTCTTACAATTTTAGCTTGTTTATCCCTACAAGTATTCACCAAAAAGTGAAAGTTGACCACCACTAACTTATGTTGAGAAATCAGACATTCTCTAGGTATCACCTTACAATACAGACATGCTCGTTTATTCTCTCTTCTCATAAGGACAAAATCAATCTGACTAGAGTGTTGGCCACTACTAAAAGTCACTAAATAAGATCGTCTCTTTCTAAAGAAAGTATTGGCTATCACTAGATCAACAGCTATAGCAAAGTCTAAGATTTTCTCTCCCTCCTAATTCCAACCACCATACCAAAAACCTTCATGTGCCGCCTTGAAATCTGTACCTGTTTTACCTACATGATCATTAAGATCTTCTTCTATAAAAAAATTCTTGCTACTGGTTACAGCTCTAACCAAGTTATCTAATTTATTCTAGAAATATCTTTTAGCACTCTTATTCTAGCTTACTTGAGGGGCATATGCACTAATTTTATTTAAGTCTATATCACTAATGATAAGTTTAACTAAGATGATCCTATCCCCTTGCCTTCTCACCTCCACCATACTATCATTGAGGCTCTTATCAATCAGAATTCCTATTTTATTTCTATTTAAAGTTGTTCCTATATACCAAAGCTTGAAGCTAGTACTGTCCACCTCCTTCGCCTTATAACACTTTCATTTAGTCTCTTGAACGCACAAAATATTTACATGTTTTCTAACCGTTGTTTCGACTAGCTCTTTTAACTTACCTGTAAGGGATACTACATTCTAGCTAAATAAACGAATCCTAATTAGCTTGACTTGCTTCCTTACCCTTTACACCCCTCGAGTCAGGTGCAAAGAATTTTGCTCATTTTTCACCACACCCGAACGCCAATGTGGTGCGCCGTTAAGGATGCGACAACCCAATTCTTTGACACCATTCCTATATCATGACATGGCATGTCACGGGGGTGACGACCCGACCCATGCCCATTTAACATCATACCTAGGCTCTGATTTGGTACGTCGCTAAGAGGGTTACGCCCCAATTAAATTTTTTTGGGTTTTATCTCCATAAGAGTATCTATGTTTTTAGGGTGGCTCTCCAAACCTAATGCAACCCTCTTTCTTTATCATGGTTTGAGACCTAATGTACCGACACCAAACATGGTGTGTATATATAAAATGTAATTGCTTCCATCTGATTGATCCCGTAAATGGAGTATTATCACGAATCATAATAACACCATTGAACAATTATTTAATATATGTAACGAAATTAATAAATAGATACAGATAATTAATTGATTACTATATTATGTACAGGTAGAGGATGGCTTCAGGGTCAAGGCAGAGGAGATCGGAGGCAGGCCTAACTCAGAATTACACAAACAGGACATTAGCACTAATACTGAGGAAAACAGAAATTAATAAAATTTGTACTCCCGCTCCGATTACAAATGTAAGTCGTTTTAAACTTCCATGCATTTTTCATCTTTCTTTTTTTGTTGTCCTTGCGAAATAAACGGTACTAACCATCTTACGGCTATTTTTTTCCAATGTATATATAAATGAGAGACAACAAAGTTATTTGAACTATACCGTAGTAGTCTAAAAGGACTTACACTTCAAATTAGAGGGAGTACTATATACACGTATCTATCTTCATCGGGGTGGAGAAGATTGGCCTTTCTATACGTGCACGTGGTATACATATACGTGAATATACTCGTATGTTTGGACAATGGAGCTTGCACTCGACGTGCATACATGTATGTATGTATGTATGTATGTATGTATGTATGTATGTATATGTTCTTGTTTGGAACAAAAATTCTAGACCGACATGCGAATCTGCAAAGTTTAACTTGGCTAGCTTAATTGGTCATCATCAACTGTCATATTTGGTGGGTACATATAGTTCAAATAAAAATGCAATTATCAACTAGTACATCATATCTACTGTGCAAATTAAAAGGAAAATTATAATTGATGGATGTGGTACTCTTGTTAGTCTTGCATCTATCGGGATCGACTTGATTTCCTTCAATAAATAAAGATCAAATCCTTAATTTGCCTATACCTAGCATTGACAGGAAGACCTGTACTTCGATTATATATCACACTTCCACGATCTGAATCTGAACTCTTTTAATTAGTTTATTACTGATGCTGACAAGATATCTTTGACTGCGATTATTTCCTAACCTCGCATAATATAATAAGACGTGAGCTAAATGCGTCGTCCCTTGCGTACGTTGGACTCAGATGCTAACAAGGCACATTTCTTTTTAGACGTTTTCTGCTAGACTGAAACAGCTCAAATAATTTTTATCTAGTCGTAGATCTTGTTAATAAAGATCATGAGCTCGTGTTTGATAGTATGATGTTTTTGCAGATGTGCGTCGTTGCTAGCTTGGATTTGATCATGCCATCCTTTTTGAAAAGCTGGGGAGATCTATCGAGCTCGATGACGTATTAATTAATTAATAATTAATGAATTATTGCACTTAGTACCATAGCAATTCAGCAAGCTTTCCACGCACTCAATGTATCAGATCGATATATGCTTTCAAAAAGAGGATTGCTAAACAACGTCCGTCTCTCACCTTTTTAAGTTAGCAATGTACTCTTCGCAACATGTACTACGCGATCCAATAATGGTTAGGTTCAGCGGGTATGTGCTAACCACGATTATTTGCCTACATATATAAGTATATTTTTAAGCTCTCAAGATCCCCACTAGAACTGGTGGCCTAATGTGTGCAGCAGAGCATCACCGTCCTGGTGTCCTGTATGCATGCATTTCAACGTGGAACAACAGTAACAATTTTGAACCATGTGCGACATGTCATGCTTGGTTTGTGGAAAGGTAGCTAGAGAAGAGACCAGATGAATCGACATGCGTTCACGCGCTAATCGATGAGAATATTTGAATAATATAAATTACTATGAGAAAAATACTGCATACATTAGTAAGTAAAAATGAGACAGCCAACTTAAAAGATAAAGATGGTTTTCATCCATCAAACCCAATGTGATTTGGGTTAGGCTCGTGGGGAAATATACCTAATATGATCAGGTCAGGTTGCACAACCTAACAGGTGGTTTTGCATGGGTTGTATAATAAGAGAGTGCTAACCAGTCTCTACGGTCATATAGGAATTGATGGGATGGGAGAGATTGGTGGACCAACCTAAAAATAAGTCTATATGGTTTGATGTGATTGAAGAAGATTGTTAGATTTAGTCTTATATTAGATGGAAGCAATACTCAATTAGTATTTTAAATTGTATAGACTTACAATCAAATACTAATAGGATATTTTTTAGTAACTCCTATATTAAACCGAGAGCTCCTATTGTTAATTGACCGAGTATACCAACTCAATATTTATTAATAATGAATGCAGTTTGGTATATATTATTACTTAGAGTGTTACTTTAGAGTAGGCCTTAACTATCATATTTTATTACCGAATGCTTAACCTTAGGCTAGTAGCCCACCAATCGATCAGGAAACAGATTGTATTGAGTTCACCGCCGACTTACAACTCTGTCCAATATCCCTTCCACAGCGGGCAAGCTAGCAAACTCGCCTTAGGTACCACCCACGAGCATAGCAAGATAGTGGCCATGGTGGATGAGCAAAGAAAGGAAGAGTAAACCCAGTCGACAACCACCCTAATTCTTCCCATTGTCGCGCCGCCAAACCGCTGAGCGGGAAAGAGAAGTGAAGAAGCTGAGATTGAGAGCAAGGACATCTTATGCAAAGGAAATGTCCAACTCAATCACACGACAGCTCAAGAAGTGAAGAAGATCAAGCTTGAGCGACCGAAACACTCAGTCGTGTTTGTCCTCTTCAACAGCGTCTCTAGCTTTAGCCTGCTGTTGATGCACGAGGTCACACAAGGTCTCCTTGACACAGGAGGACCTTCCTCTGAGTCGTCAAGTTATCAGAGTTGCAGCCCATTGGTAACGCATTGATCTATGAAACCGTGCGAGTTGGTGTTGTTGTGGTGCTCACATAGATATACCTGCGCCTAGAGCACCATGACCCTTGGCTACTCTTCTTTGGCGCTAATTAGTCAGGGAGTAGTCTAACGTGCAACAAAATGAAACAATGTCCAGTTCAAAGTGAAAATACTGTGTAAGTGACAATTCAAAGTAAAACTTTGGTTGAAATAACTGGCCAAAACTGCAGTTCACTCATTAATTACAAATTTTAAAATAAATCACAAAAAATCTCTTTTAATATTTTTGAATGCTTAACAATAGCCGTGTAACATACAGGTTCCAACTAGTGCTAATAATTAATATTAGATAAACGCTCCATCTCAGTGATATAGTTTAGAATATTTGATAACATATAACTGGTGCAAGGGGTTAGGCTAGGAAGCACCAATGAAATCGTGGAATCAAGATGCCACGAAGTGGTTCCACACCTTGGATACCAAGGGAAATCTGCAATAATTTTTTTAGCACACCTATAGGGTCAGCGACGTCCAAATCGGTGGTGACGAAGACAATCTGGCAAGGAGACGTGCGATTGGTGCAACGGCAGGGATGACAGTATCCTCGCGCTACTGTAGACGAATTGAGGTAGATGTCGAGAGGTCGATGCTAATATTAGAATAGAGATACGTGAGGACGATGGTGAAGTTGGCTACTCAATTTTATCGAAAAAAATAGCACCATGAAATACAATCTCATAGTCAAGTATGAGAAGCCCAGCTTTATATCTGTACGTGCAGGCCCAAATAGCACGAGAGCCATCCAACAACAGTAACTTGCTCCTGGCCGTTTCCAACCTAGGCAAATTAAAAAGAAGGAAAAAAGAAAACAAAAGGGAGACAACCGTGATCCATACTTTCACGAACGAGGCTATGCATGAATGCAGCCTTCATCCTCTCTCATTAAATTTAGTTAAGATTCACATCAGTTAACATCGTTCCTCGTTAATTAATCTGTGATCATTTTGTGAAGTATTATATTATTTTGAAGCCCGGATTCGCCATAAATTTTATCTATACGCAATGCATTTGACATTTTGGTCTTGACTAGAGATGATCCGATTCCAACTCAGCATTAGTTTGTTTTCTGGGCGATCGAAAACCCCTGCCCCAGCTAATAAGATTCACTAGCTAATCTGGTTGCTTAATTTGAATGGTACCACACGTCGATATTTTTATTTTCGATTTCTTCACAAATAAGGAGATGTTCTAAGTTATTTAATTTATTGCCAACCCAACATCGTTGATCTGTGTTCTGACCATAGCTTTGCTACGACCCATTCCACCTTTTGGGTGGCCCGTAGGTCATATATTCCGTACAAAGGCTACTGCGTCTAGTTGCTGTTGTTATCTTCAGCAAATAATTGGATATAAACTATGGCACAGTCCAGAATAGGCACACGATGTCATTGTCATTAATTGAGATTAATCAGTCCATCCTACGATTATAGCTATATAGTATTTGTCAATGCAAGCACACGGCATTTGACTGAATGACTGCTCAGTGTCGCCAACCATTTCGTTATTAATATATTTAATCCCTCGAATAAAATCCAGCATTTGGCCGGAAGTTGGCACTTCCATTATCTTAGAAAAGAATAAATTGAATTCACGATTTTTATATTTCATTCATGTTAATAAAAAATAGGATAAAAAGATTCACAAATTTTAAAGTGAAAAACCTCTCCAATATGGAGAGAGAAAAAAATCACAGAAGATAAAATCAACTAAGCTATAAGGGTCACCTATATTTATAAATAAATATTAGACTAAAATTAGTATTAGAATAGTACTAGTATTTGAGTTATAATGCAACAAACTCCTCCTTAACTTAAAACCCTTATAAATATGTGCTAAAAGAAAATATCTTCAAAACCCTGAATGTCTAATAACCATAAATATCTACTAACTCCAAACAATACTAACTTGATAAATATATATATGGTTGTCTTCAGTATTTATCTTTTCTATAATAACTTGAAAAATAATATCATGAATAAAATGGTACTTTAATATCAATATGTTTGATTTGGTATGGAACATATTATTTTTGTCAAACAAATATCCTATTGAGGAACAAGTTTAAAAATAACACCTCACAACCAAATAGTTTTTTGGCATATTTAGTGTTAGAAATATATTGTGCTTTGATAATAGAAAGAACAGTAACAAACTAAAGTAAATCATTCCAACTGATGGTTAAACCAAAAAAAAAGATATATCCAGAAAAAGATATTCTTTTATTATGATACTAGCATAATCAGAATCAACCAACTCAACAATATTATTTATCTTCGCTTTATTCTTATCAAACTTTAACTTTGAAATAACGAATAATCCACTTCACAACATTTCAATATTCTTTGATAGGATTATGCATAAATCTGCTAACCACACTAACTGCATAAGCTAAATCTAATCGAGTGCAAATCATAGTATAGATGAATTGCGAGTGACATTGGTATAAGGAACATATGATATATAGTCTTTCTCATCTTCATTAACAGGACATTGATTTTAAAATAATTTAAAGTGCGACGCAAAAGGTGTAGAAACGGGCTTGCAATTATCAAGTTAAATTTCTCAAATATCTCTCAATATAACTTTTCTTAGATAGAAATAGTTTACTAGCCTTACGGTCATACTGAACTTTCATACTAAAAATTTTCTTTGTAGAACCAACATCTTTTATTTTAAATTCATGACTAAGTTAAAACTTCAACTCATCAATTAGTGACTTGTCATGAGAAATAATAATCATATAATTGACATAAAGCAACAAATAGATAAAAGATCCATTAGGAAATTGTTTGAAAAAAACATAACAGTCATAATTGCTATATGAATATTATTGTGCAATCGTAAAAGAATCAAACATTTTATACCACTATTTAAGAGCTTGTATTAGACCATAAAAATATTTCTTCACATATCAAAATGAATTCTCTTTTTTAGGAGCAGCAAAACCTTCAGATTGAATCATAAAATTCTACTGTTCTAAATCTCCATATAAGAAATTAGTTTTAACATTGCTCTAATTTCAAGTAAAAAAAGCAACAAAAGCAAATATCGCCCGAATGAAAGTATGACATATAATAGGAGAAAAAACATTATTGAAGTCAATACCTTCCTTTTGGTCATAACCTTTCACCACTAAATAGACTTTTATCTTGTAGATAAAACTCTAGATATACATTCCTTCATCTTATAAACCTATTTACACTTTAATGGCTTTTTACTTATTGAAAGGTCCACCAAATCGTATGTATGATTTTTATTAAGGCTCTTAATTTCTTCATTTATAGAAATGAATCGCTTAGAAGAATTTTCACATGAGATAGCTTTAGAATAAGAAGAAGATTCAACATTATCACTGACATCTTGTGGAGCAAGAAGAGCATAACAAGCCATATCATCAGTATCACGATATCTAATAGGCAACTAAAAATTTCTTCTAGTTCTATCTCGAGCAATACACTGATCATTATTACTAGAAGATGATAAACCAAAAACTTGTTGTGTACTAGTAGTAACTTGTTGTATAACAGGAGTAACTAAAGAATCTGAATCAATAGTAGGTGAAACTACCTCAAACTCTACAACTTTTACAACAACTTCATTAGTTTTAGATTTAATTGTAGGTAAATTAATATTACCTGAGGAGAGAAAAATATCTTTATGAAAAATAACATCACGACTAACAATCAATTTGTGACCATTAGAACACGATAAATTATATCCTTCAACATTAGAACCATAACCAACAAATATACATTTTTTTTGCTCTATGTGCTAATTTTGAAGTACTAACATGAGCATAAGCAAAACAACCAAAAAAAATTCTTAAATTAGAATAATTAACTGGTTTACCTAACCAAACTTCTTCTAGAATCTGAAAATCAATGGTAAAATTTAGAGAGCGGTTGATTAAATAACATGTTGTTAAAACAATTTTAGCCTATAAAGCACAATTATTCTATAGTCATACATTTAAAAGCATACAATGAGCTCTTTCTAGAAGAGTGTGATTCATACACTATGCTACACCATTTTGTTAAGGAGTTCCTAAAATATTCTAATCCATTATTAGTTATAAACTTCATTATTTTTCTGCTAGTTTAGTTTTCCACCAAAATTTTCCACTTCTAAAACACTCAAAGAGCTTCATCTTTATGTTTCAAGAAATAAACCCAAACTTTACAAGAAAAATCATATATCAATGTTATGAAGTATTCATGTCTACCAATAGTACAAAACTTAGACTTACTCTAAATATTAGAATGAATGTAATGAAGAATTCCTTCAGTCTGATGAGTAGCAGTAGTAAAACTGACCCTCTTTTATTTGCCAAAAGTATAATATTCACACAAATCAAGTTTGGTAATATTATTTAAATGAACTTTATTACAAAAAAGATGCCTACATTTTCACTCATATGACACAAACGCATATGCCAAAGCTTGGTATTGTGAGGATTTGATGCAATAGTAAAAATAGCTGCAACACTTGTAAGTACAAATACTTGCAAGAAATAAAGATTGACAATTCTATTACCCTTTAAAATAATTAAGTTGCCTTTCGAAATTTTAAGAATACCTTTGTTACCAACATATTTATATCCTAAGGATTTATAAGTTCATAAACAAATAAGATTTCTTTTCATTTTAGGAAATGTCAAACATATGAAATAGTCATATCAATGCCATCATATGTCTTGATTTGAGCAAAACTAATTCTAGTAATTTTAAGTTAAGACCCATCACAAATAACAGCTTCACTAGTATCAATAGAATCGCAAGTAGAAAACCACTCTTTATATTAACATATATGAAAGGTGCAAGTCTAATCAATAATCCAAGTGTTTGATCCTCTATACTAGTAGTACTAATTAGAACATCTTCATTAGAATCACTCAAAACAAAACTAGTCTTAGTAGATTTTTTTTCTTTTGAGTTTTACTCCTTTCTTCCTTTATTTTCAATTTGAAGCAATCGAAAATATCATGATTTATTTTCTTACAAGGCAAAATAATCTAGAATTACTATCTCTTGATTTTGATCTAGAAGAATCATCTTTTTTAGTTGATCTACCTCTAACTATTAAACCATCAGCCTTAACTTTAGAACGAGAATTAATATAAAATTTCTTCTTGGACAATAAATTTGATTTAACATCCTCAAAACTAAGTAAATCATGATTGTCAAAAAGCTTAATTTCTTTAAAGTGTTTAAAGGTAACAGGCAAACAGACAACTAGTAAATAGCCTTATTCTCATCATCAATTTTCATATCTAACTTCTCAAGAGCAATAACGAATGAATTAAACTCATTAAGATGAGACATGATAGAGTTACCTTCTGCTATATGAATTGTATACAAACATTCCTTGAGGCATAATTTATTTTTGAGACTTTTCATCATATATGACATCTCAAATTTCATCCACAATGAAGATGCAAATGTCTCATTAATAACTTCATTCAAAACATCTGTAGGTAAGCTGAGATATAGCGGATAATGCTTTTTATCCAATTCCTCCCATTTATCATGCCCATTGGTTTAGCACCCAATACCTTGCGAACACTAATTTGTGTAAGAACGGCTTTCATCTAAACCTGCCATATGCTGAAACTAATATTACCATCGAACTTTTCAATGTTAAATTTAATGGAAGACATGTTGAAGAATAAATTACAGATAAAAATATGACATATTCAAAATAGAAAGAAAGTTTCTTGGTGAGCTTGTGTGTGGATATAGCAAAAAAAGCCCAATGTGAAATTGAATTTACATAAACAAGAACATGAGTGATGCTGAAAAAACTTCCTGATACATTGACTTAGATACTTAGCAATTTTCACCGAAAAATTGACCAGTACGTGATTAAGACAGAAGAAGCAGGTTGGCTCTTCCGCTCGACGATAATAGGATAGAAAGCTTCTCAACTTTTCATTAAGAATCAGGTGCGCTGGAAGCATAGGATGGAGGATGGCTTTAGTGTGGATGCTAGCAGCTGCTTTTCTCCCGGGGCACGGGCAGTAAAAACCGAGTCATAGTTGATGGAAAAACGATACTGCCAAGTATATCGTTTGACAAGACAATAAACCAACCGGTGACTACGAACCCGATGGTGACACAAGGATAGATTAGATCTCTAATGATATGATACTACTTGTGAAAGAAAAATAGGACAAAAGGATATATGAATTTTAACATGAAAAACCTATCCAATATGGAGAAAAAATACCACGAGAGATAAAAATAACTAATAATAATAGGTAAAGGGTGATCATATATATTTATATGTTCATATTAGACTAAGATTAATATTAAAACATAACTAGTATTTGAGTAAAGTGTCACTTCAGCAGCCAATCATTATCCATTTTTAATTAATTAGTCCTCGGTGATTCACCAGCTAGTTTATTATTTAACCAAGCTGAATGATTTGAGTGGCCTCTGCCCTAATTCGCAGGATTTGCTCCGATTGGTGACGGATAAGTACGTGTAAGTTTGCACACGATCGAGATCTTTGGAGAGGGTATATTCCCGGTGCATCCTCTAAGGAAAAGGTGTAAATAATGGCTATAAAACATTTAAATTATTGGATTTCGTTGACACAACACATATCTACGGCATCGCTGATTTCAAACCTAAATTCGCATCCTGGTTAAGGGCAAAACATCGGCTGAAAATATGTTAAGAAAGATAAGATAGAGAGGTTTTTATCCACCGAAATTTGTGTTTTCTGTCTTATTAATTAATTAGCGTGAATTTAGAATTTCAAGACCATTTATTTTTAATAGTTTTACGTTAAAGCATAATGACAAAACAATTAATATCCTGCAAGATTTCTGTCAACAAAGACAACAATAAAACCTTAGAAATGTTGACTGTGTGCACAGAATTAAGTGAAGAAATGTGCAGTATGATAGATGTATACTCTATTCAATTATAAATAAATATTAACTATTTGTATAATAAAAAATTAGTGTAAATATGCAAAATTTATAAAACAAGCAACAATAAAATAAATAATTTATATTTTCTTAATAAAACAAATAGTTAACTGTATGACAATATATGAAAGATATAGAATTTGGTAGCGTCCATTGGGCTAGATAAGTTGCAGCTCTATGATTTTCTCCTTGATCTCCTTTGTCAAAATTCGTTTGCATATATTATTAGATCTTACCAAGATTGTGTGGAGAAACTAACCTTTTCCCGTGTAGTGCAGACGGTAACTTCGACGCTAGCATGTATACAATAAATAACTAAGCTGCGGTCATGCATCAAAGCATGCATACATATAATACTCTTAATTTGTTTTATCCAATTGTCCTGGACGGTGTGTTTTGCCTGCGTCAAATCTCACTGGACGACCGCATTTTGCACAGCACGCTCCGTACGTACGCACGTGGTTTGTGCACGCAGTGCTTGAAAATTTATCAAAACTCGAGTGTCGAGGTTAACAAAAGTTAAGTCGGCAGCTTCAGAGCCGGATAAAAGCGGGCGTGCACCACTTTACCGCATAACGACATATGAATATTTTTTTAAATAATAGTGTATACATACTTCCAGTAAGAAGACGATTAAAGGTAAGATGAAAAGAAATGTATATAAAAGGTGATTAACGAGGAAAAATAGTATTATAGTATTACTTATATTGTGTAATATAAAAATTTAAATGCTAAAAATAATTTATTTAGCAATATAGCAGGTATATACATGCATGTATACAAACATAAATATTACATTCATTACACAAATAATGTAGCATACTCTCTCTCATAATATAAGTACATGTAGCTTAAGTAAAAATACTATGATTTCCCTAGTTAAATAAGGAGTGTTGAGTGGGAGGGTGGTTAGGAGCTAAATTGGTTGAAAATTAAATAAAGGATAATTGATAAGGGAAGTATACTTTAGGGTGCTTAAAGTTTGTGTCATAATCCAACTTTATATGAAAAAAGTTACCCATAGGTTTTTATAAGCAGCCTTTGACTCTAAGACGGCATTAGACATTTTACAGGCAACTTGTGCCGCCTATAAGAATAATATCATGCATTATGCAAAATTTATTTTTCTAGTAATGTAAAATAGAAGTGTTCATATTTAAAGATAGATTTTAAATCCTAAAGAAGTGCTTGCATCTTTGGACAGAGGAACAACTAGATAATAGAGATGTTTTTTTATTAATACAAATAATTAAACATAACTAATAGAGATGTAAAAGTAAAACCAAGTTTCTGTTGTGCTCCTGAACAAAAGAACATTAATTAAATCCTAAATCAAGCAGAAATACTCCATTAGTTTTGCTTTATACAATTTTGTATTAGTTTCATTCGCTAATGTACCATAACTTGTATATAATATTCACCCTTCTTTAATGCAAAAGGGGATATCGATCTTTTGTGCATTAGAAAAAAATAGGCACACCTATTTATTAACTGATCTTGACTCTGATTTAGTTTCGAAATTAATCTTTACCAAGTTATAGCGGAATTCTTCTTTACTATGTAAACCATAATAATAACTCTAAATTCAAAAATAACATTTAGCATGTTGTTACTGATACATTCTGAGCATTCTTGGAAGCATTTTTTGGCCACGGCTTATAATTAAGCCCATCGCATGTGACCCATCCAGTGAAATATAATTTTAGTGTAAGAATTTTACGTTTTTACTCATAGTGTTCAAAAGTTAAGACTGAATGACGGAAATGATGAAAAATCTCTAAATTAAATCTAAATTGCAAAAATTGAAATTAGCATATCAAACAAGCAAGCCATAGCTAATTAATCTCTAAGTCGTAATGATCTGGCCCAACCTATAATAGATGGATAGTCAGATTTATTTGCTAAATCTGCAATGAACGTGAACATTTACTTGTCTGATTCGTATGTACATATAGACATAGACATAGACATAGACATCTAGCAGTAGCGCCGGGTGGCTCTCAATTGCGTTTAGGTGGTGCGCGACCCATGTGAACGTGTCTCTGGTTGGCTTGTAGCTACTAACACACAAACACTAACACATATTGGCATTCATTGTTCCGTACTTGCTTTGAGAGCGCGCAACCGTATCTTTTCCTCTTAATGCGCAGAATATAACATATATTTATTTCAAAAGTTTAAAAAAATCTGACAACATATATACCTATTGCTCCAGAGACATGCATTCAACCATACGCAAATCAAGAAAAAGAAATAACGAAGAGGCCCTCGTGTGACGGCGGGCAGCGTTTGCACGTGGGGTGCTGTAATGGAGGGGAGCGGCAACTATAGTGGTCGACGGTGGCTGGCTGTGGTTCCTGCTCGTGGTGGGGTTTAGGCCTGGGCATCGTATTGGCCCCCTCTTCCAGGCCGTGGTCACGGGGATCTCCGAAGTGGCTGCGGGAGAGCCGATGCAGTGGCAAAGACGTGGTGTTCCGGCGATGGCCACGATCTTTTTGTACGGGCTGTTTGTATGTGTGCGGGGACTAGAAAGAAAATCACTAGCCAAAGCCTTATCAGGCCTTTACTGATTTATTAGGTGTTGTTTCTCTTCTTACAGACATCATTGTGCCGTTTTTCCTTCTCTTCGCATCGATATCCAGTGAAAACTTTGGTTCATGTTTTAGATGAGAGTCAGCACCAAATCATTGTTCTTAGATAGAGGCTATTGGTAGAATTCAATCTTAACTTAGGACCTTTGCTTTGGGTTTCACACCAAGGCTTTTCTTTTTGGTGTGGCACCCTTGATAGCCTTAACCAGGTGGCAAGTTTCGATGAGGCTTTGTATCTATGACCTTGCATCTCATCTGGTAAACATCCACCACACCTAGAGGTGAAGCTAGTATTGTTACTTCATCGGTGTGCAACGTAACTTAACAATGATGACATGCGATAGGCATTATTGGTCATGTGGGGAATGTGATGCTACAGCCAGAGGTTGAGGCCCACTACTATGAACTCAAAGCTGTTGTGTTGCTATTGCGGTAAGACAAGCAATGATGACATGCATTCGTGGTAAAGTTGGAGCTGTTGTGTCACTATCAAGGCAAGCTTGGTGATGATGGCATGCTTTTGCTGTGAAGTCCAAGTTGTTTTATTGCTTTTGCTCAAGCTTGGCAACTATGCATGTGTTTGGCTCTATTGATGGACTATTATTAGTGTGCTAGTGCAGTGTTGGGTTGTTACACATGTTCTGGGTTTGTCTGGCCGACCACGAGGTGCTCGATGAGATTTTCTCATATTTATTTAAATATAATATGCAGCTCTCCTACCGATTTAGTTGGAAAAGAAGAAAATAAAAAAATACAACTTTACTGTAGTCTCGATCTGTAAATTAAGTTTAACAATATATGTGTCGGTGTGCGAGCACCGCAAGCAGGGATCTGGTGAAATCCCTTTGTAAGTTTGACCATAGGGAGAATGGCAATAAATTTCTAAGAAAAGAGAGGACAAACGCACAAATATATAGGTTCAGGCCGTAGGAAAGTATAATACCCTATTTATGTTTTGTGAGACTATGTTTTTTTTAGCCAAAAGTCCCCTCTCCTTTAGCTACATTTCTCCTCTTATAGAAACATGTGATACCATGGCAACCAAACCGATGGGTGGGCCCTACTAGGGCCTATACATAGTAACAAAGTGCTACGTTACGCTACGGGGTGGATCCACCTTGTCTACCTCTCCCTTGCATGGTGCACGAATGGGTACGGATGCTTCAAGTGCTTGCTTTGTGTCTTCATCTCCATTCACATAGTCTTAAAATGTAGTGAGATAGACAGCATGTGAATGATGGCATGGAATCCGGGAGGGATGGATTCGTTGCAACAAATCGTAAAAAACATATAGGATGAGAGGTAGGCACCGCCTATCAGTACCAGGATCAAAGAAGCAGGTTCGAGCAGTCAACACGATAAACCTTGTACCGCTCGCTAAGATCGTCCCCACTGTAGCTTGACAAGACCAATGTAGAGGGTAAATCTTGTCTGCATACCCTCGGTTTCAATAGGTAGAAGTGTGTCTTGTTGCCCATATGGAAAGGGTGCACTGGTGCACCCCATCCCATCACGGTTAATGCATTGTGCATTACGCTAAGGACAATGGAACCCTGAGCAACCCCTTCTTGTTGATTTTGTCAACGCAGAGAAGCTCGGCGCCCAAGCTCATGCCTGAGGGCAGAGTCCTAAGCTCACACAAAAAGTAGGCTAGCGTCACAGCATCAGTTCATAGCCCCCATTCACCGAGGCAGTTTGGTTTTCCTTTGGGATCAAGACACCATGCATTAGCTTCTGAATTACATTAGGCAGCCTTAGGGGCACGAGCGTGGGAACCTTGGCTCCAATTTCGCCGACAACATGTTTTGTCTCTCCACTGATATGTGATGCTGTAATCTATATACCCCTCCATTCCATATTGTAAGACATTTTATAAGTCAAACTTCAATCAAGTTTATTAAAACATACGCTAGTATCTATAATATCAAATTAGTCTTGTTAAGCGTCCATGGAATATGTCATGATATAATATATTTTATGCATTTCTCATTCTATTTTTCCAAGTTCCTGACTTTCTCCTCCACTAATCTGCTTAGAACGAGCTTATTTTCCTCAGCTCCAACTAGTGTTCTATGATGATCAATGGCCATATCAAATAACAAGAGCTCATGATGACAATAAAAACGCGTGTTGCAAGCACTAAAGATTTTGTTTTTCGACTTACTTTAGAAAACTAAACCACTTTATCATAACATAAGTCTTCTCCCTAAAAGCCATTATAGGTTGTGCGCACTTATAATGGCGCCTCTTCAGGGCCGCCTAATGGGTGTAGGCTGGGATACCGGCACCTATTACATATTCTGTAGTTGTGTGCCCAGTTCATCATTGGGTAGAAGAGAATAGCTAGAGAGAGGAGCATATTAGATTGATTGCTAGCTCACTTGATATGCGTAGAGGGCCACCAGCGAGCAAAAGGTAGCATGTTCTACTTGGTGTTAGATTGATTTGCGAGCTCTTTTGATATGGATAGAAACCCCTCTGTGCGATTGCAAAAATACTTTACTTTAATTTAAATAAATTGGGTTTATCCTTGATTTATTGTGCAACTTTGATTAGCATACATAACCACAAGTGAAATCTACTCTTTTGGTTTTTTTAAAATATTTTAAAAGTAGGGTATACCAAAGTCTCAAATTTATAGGTACAGTCATGTTTGGTATATAGATGTTAATTATTTTTTCTATAAAATTTATCAAACTTAGATTATTTTAACTTTGGATTAAACTGGGCAAACTTATGCTTATAATATAAAATGAATGAAGTATCGTTAGTTTACTTTCCTATTAATACTGAGATGCACGCACCCTTAAGGCACACAGTACTTTTTTCTATTAACACTGACATGCACGCATCTTTAAGGCACACGGTACTTTTTCAATGTAACATGCAGTGTGCTACTGTGTGCCTTTCTCTGCTTCCTGCTCCTGAAACGTTGGCTGTATCGATCCCTGATCTCAGTCTCTCTAAGGTGTTCACCTGTCATGGGGAACATGCATGTCCACGCACCAACGGGTCAAATTAAACACATCATGGGATCAGATCTGAACGTACTACGCACGTACGATCGATGGCCCTGCATGCCCGGTCGATATTTGTCATGTGTACTATGTTGTGGTGCCTCATCATTCATTACCTGATATATAACATCTCAGGCTAATTTGCCTATATGTAGTCGTAACTGAAGTTTCTCTGCATTTTCATATCGCTGCATATATGCATGCATTGGATCTAGACGTACGTAACCAAAAATTCTTATATTTTTTAAAACGGAGGTAATACCATATATATATAAGACATCTCATGTGTATTGCCCATGTAGTCGTAACTGAACGACTACCCATTAGTTTCCTAGCATTTATCCCTGAATATATGCATGCATTGGATCGTCGCGTGCACTTGCCTTCGTCGAGCTCATTCGGTACAGTCGCTTGTGCCTGGCACGGCCGTTTCCTTTCCTTATTCTCTGTTAGCTTTTTTCCTGCTCATGTGTGTCGTCGTGCGGCATCGATCCATCATAATTTACTCGTAATTTCTGTTTTTTTTAATTTTCTTTTTTGCTCTCATTAATACATAAGTTGTGTGTCGAGCACATGTCGTCGAGAAATATATTTTAGGTTCTAGCTACTACATCCGTATCTTTATATTTAAATTTTATTTTAAAATAAGTGTATTTCTACAATACTATTTATCTTTTCAATCATTTCACATTTAAATTGTTTCTCAATTACCATACTCCTTATAACCATACCTTATTTAATACGGACAACTGATCTTTTCTCTCCTCACTACTTTATACTCTCACCCCTAAAAATATGTTTATTTTAGGATGGATTTAGTCCTTGTTAGCGCTTGTGTATCTTATAGTAGTAGTAGGTACATATATGTAGGCCTTTTGTTGTTGTCATTTTTTTCTCCGTAATTTTCATCTGCGATTTACAATTAAAGGCCTGTTTGGATCGATTGTTTCCATTATGAACCTTATCAAAAAAATCTGGCAAGCCAGAGTTTGAGAATGTTACTTGTGATATATTGTTTGCCCTTGTCAAAATATTAGCAACACCATTTTTTTTGGGCAACAAACCAAACGCCCATTCCCTTGCCCTTACCAAATTTTTTGATGTGGTTTAATTTGTTTGGGCTGTAAACCAAACAGACTCTAAGTTATGCCAGGCATCCACACGGTCCCGCGATGTATAATTAAGTTTACTGTAAGTATTTGTTTTTCAGTTTCTAGATATATATACTTTTTATTTTGACTAGCTTATTATGATACACCATCCACAAATAAAACTAATTAATACTTATATTTGTGGATGGAGGAAAATATGAAATGTGTCCATTTAATGCATACACAACAATTGTGCTTTCACTTCAATTATTTCATAGCAGTAAACATATTCATTTATTACTACAGTTTGAACAAGTGAGCGTTCAATTTATTGGACAAACATCTGATGTCTTATGCTTATTATTTCACTGCTACTCTTTCTCAGATCCAACAACCAATGTACTACAGAAAACATCATAAGAGCATCTTCAGTGCACAGTACTTACATCAAGTAACTGTAGCTTCAAGAAACAAAGCTTTGATATATCAGCAGATAATTGGCCGGCTGGATATATCTTTGATGTACATGTTGCTAGATTAAATTCCATTAATATCCAAAAACAGCCACTGTAGCTTATGGAGTCTCTAGATCCATGTAAATATGAAACATATATACTATTAATTTACGTCTGTGCAAATTAAGTTCACCAAACACAGATATGGCAGTTATCACTACTATTGTATAAAGGGTCACCGTGGATTCTTTCAAGTTGGCAACGGACAGGTGGCCGTGCTAGTATCACTACTAGTTCTATCGTATACGTATATGTGTATATATATATATATATATCTACATACTTCGTACTTGTGCGGCTAGAGATCTTATTATGAAGTATATTATATATATATATATATATATGAATGTTTTTCTACACAAATTTCCTTATTTCCAAATTAACACATTAATTGATCTAGTGATTAAACAACTACAGGATGACTTATATATATACACATACTTCGCACTTGTGCAGCACTTGAGGCTAGAGATGTTATTATGGAGTATATTATATATATATATATTAATGGTTTTCTACACAAATTTCCTTATTTCCAAATTAACACATTAATTGATCTAGTGATTAAACACTATAGGATGACTAATAGCAGACAAGGCACGTGGTTTTAAGAAGGAATCTGAAGCATTTCCCAGAAGTGAGTAAATATGGAGGGCCATGCCTGCAGGAGCAGCATCGACCAATCAATCATTCAGCGTGCCCTAGGTAGTAGTACTAAGGTAGTAGTCGTACAATTTGCCATGCACAAATTAACGGAGAAACGATTGTGGTACTTAGGAGGATGTCGTTTGTGCTTCTCTCAAGATAGATTCATGTGTAACCTAGATGCTATTGTTATACTCCTTTATATTAGTTAATTTCTCGCATTTTTTAGTCACCGTATTCCTATTAAATAATCACATGGGATCAACATCTGCACGTCTCCAGTGGAGAGAGAGCGTGAAAGGCTGGCGGCCTTCTTCAGCACCACACTTTTCATTCTCTCTCCTGTTGTTCCTTCTCAATTCTAAATAATCATGGCATCTTCCATCTTGTATTTCCCTTCTAACTAAATTCACCCAAATTGCCGAAATCAATCTCCCACATCGCTCAAATAATTCTCTGCACACATCTTTTTTATTGTAGCATTTGGCACCTTACTTTATAAAACTTTCTTAAAAACCCCACTATGTGCTCTAATTTCTTCTAGATTGTTGTTTCTCCGTGCCAATTATTATTGTGTGCAAAAATTCTCATTTCTTAAATTTTGGTCTAATGTATCTAAGGTTTTACTCCCAATTATTTAAGAGTTTTTGTTTTCTTCAACTCTAATTTCGACACTTTTTTCTTGATTTGAAGATGGGGCCATAGGGGAGATGTTTTGGATCTAAGATTGAATTAGACTTTTCTAACAATAGTTGTTAGTTTGTGCTTTTGATCAGTTCATATATGAATATGGTGTCCACATCGGTATGATGCCAAGCAAGACCAAACTAACTAATTATATATTTCCTTATGCATACGAGAGTTGTAGTGTAATATTTTGAGTTACTTCATGGATGCAAAAAATTGCTCTTTCCCATCATTAAATATAACTTTTGATATACCTCCAAATCCAATATCAATATATTTTTAAATTTCTAATCAATTATATTTTTCTATAATTGTTACTCCTATTCTACATTGTCTTCAAATGAGATTAATCAAGGGACAAGTTTGGTTGCCAAATATATACATGCAAATGGCATTCAAATATATCTTGGTGCTATGCCGCATCATTTGTTTCTTGGCTAGTAGGATTTTATCAGGTGGATACAACAATAATTTGTACAATGAGATATGGTACCACTAAACATTTATCTGTTTTAACACATATCAAGTTTTAATTATCTAACTTTCTTATTACCTATATCATATCAGATATCTCATTTGTTTGTTGTACAAGGAAAAAGTTCAACAATCCTGTCATACTATTTTCAATATTCTTGTTCAACTTATTATGTTATCTCTAGTTGCAAAGCTTCAGTTTGTTGTAAAGTGAGGAGTCACAGTTTTGCACAAACATGGTGTGCTTACTAGGTTGATTTCATTCTGATGTTTGTTACATATCAGCCTTTGTTTGTGATATGATAATTCTATAGAAAAAATAAATCTTAAAGCTTCAGTATAGCCTTTAGAAGGGACACATAATGAAGAAAAAAATATATATTATGATATGAGTTTATAATGTACCAATCTTTTACTGATAATTTCTTTTTTATATATACAATATTGTTCATACAACACCACATTGCTTGAACATTTTATACTAGTACAAATGTAGCATTTTACAGCCATCAGGGTATCTGAACTGTACCTACTCATCATATCAATTCAAATGTGGCCATGCGGATTTCATTCTCTCTTCCTCCTCGGAGTCTGACACGCATATCCCCTCTCTCGACTTTATACAGGAGTACTAGTACTACTCCAGTATTTTCGTTATAGTACTACTGCAAGGTTGGAAAGTCGTGATGTTTTTGGTTTTGTGTTCACCTATTTATTTACTGCATAATCATCAATATAGACCTACTTTTTTTCTGACTAAGATGTAAATTTTTTTCTTGGTTTCTATTAACACATTTTTCAAACTGTTAGATATGTATTTTATTAAAAAATTCTATATAAAAGTTGCTTTTAAATATTAAATATATCCCATTTTTAAGTTTACAATAATTAAAAATTAATTAATCATGTGCTAATTATTTGTCTCATTTTGCGTGCGTGGAAAAATCTTCATCTTAATCTAATTCAAACAGGGCCATAATATTGTTCAGAGTATTTGTTTACATATTTCCTTGCATTATTTAACCATTAGTTTAAATATTACATAAGCACTTCAATACTGTCAATGAACCCAAAATGCTCAATGCTAGTATACTCATAGCAAACAAAAATGTGCCCCTCTCTCAAACACACACTACTTGCTATAGGGCTGCACGCCATAAACCCATTGCCTTTCGATTAATTTCAGGCACACTCTGCCGATATGAACTTCAACGACTTCCTAATAGACTAATCAGAGCATGTGTTACAATGGAATATGAAATATGCACCTAATGAAAGCCTATATATGTACAAAATATGTTAAACATACAAAAACAGTGCAAAATGTATTTACAAAACATGTGCAGTTAAAAGTTCATGCACATAAATAATGAAATCTCAAAAGCCTTCATGTGAAAATTTTAAAGATATTCCAAAAATAAATGTCCTGATGTTTTGTAACAAACAGAAAAAAATGCAAAGTTGTTTTCTCATTTATATTCAAGGACAAATTTATTTCCACCACCTTCCTTTGCTCACTGGCTAAGGTTACTCTAACTTCATGGTTGATAAACATCATTCAATGCTATTCAAATTCTATCAAGTGCAATTATTGTAGTCTAATAAGGAATGGATCAATGCTTCCTTAATTTGATCTGAAAATTCATAATATTATAACTCAAAAATCATGTTCCAGTTTTTGAAAAAAAAACATCAGTACACACTATAATTTGAACAAGAAATTTTTGGCCTAGAACGAAAGTTAAATTCATTGCAAATAACTTAGGAAAAAGTTGCTTGCCATTTTTTCCCTAATTCCGATTATTTAGAAAGAGCTACTCTTAAACCTTAAGATTCAAATGTGTCTTCATCTTGTATTAGAATTCACACTAAAATATATTGGATCTGACTACATGCATTTAAATACTTCGAAAATTTTAAATTTTGAATCTAAAACATGTTTTAACTTTATGTCTCATGTATGGAAATATAGAATCAATGACTTCAAAACATTCATTGATTTTTTCAATGAATGTTTGTAATGCACTTTGAAGTATAATAGGAGTATTTGTTTTGCACTTGCCTTGCCTAAGTGGTAGAATTCATAATTCAGATTTGACACAATGTGCATTTAAATGCTTATGAAAAATCAAATATTTCAACTTTATAACATATTTTAATTTTATGCCTTGAATATGGAATCAGGACATATCTAGAGTCTATAGATATTCACTCAAAATGAATACGTGCATGAGTGTCGTGTGAATGTATATCATATACCATGCACATATCACATATGGTTGTAATGCACTAGATATACCATGCACATATCGTATATGGTATGTAATGCACCCGATATAGACCATTTCAATGTTTATTGTAGAACATATTGACCATAAGTTTCCATGGGGAAATGATCTATCTTTTAATACATAAAAATTAAACAAGTTCCAGGACTTAGCAATAGCTTTCCCTGTGGAAATGATCTACTTTCCCTAAGCATAAAAATTAAACAAATTCCAGGACCATAAAGTTTCCATGTGGAAATGATCTATCTTTTCTTGTGCAAATAATCTATCTTTCCCTAAGCTAAGCAATAGCTTTGTTTGTTTTTTTTAAAAAAACAAGTTCTACGACTTAGCAGCAGGTCAATGATGGACTGTCGATTTCATTCCACAAAGTAATGCTTTCAATAGCTGAGTAAAATTGATAAAAAAAACAAATAAAATAGATATCAAATATGAATTTCTAGGTGAGATGTGCAGCAAAACAAACTAAGATGAATTTCAAAGCAAAGAAGTCAAATTGAGTAATGAGATGAATTTCTAAAAATCAATACAATATATTTAAAAAAGGTATGTGAATTCAACTTAGAAGAGAATGGTACAATAAAAATAGAACAAGTTCAGCACAATTTGAGAAAGAGATTAATAAGTAAGTTCTAACAAAAAAATGCAAAATATATATGAGAAAAGATACATGACTTAATCAACAAGGAGAAAAGTGAAAAACATGAGAATTGTGGGAGCTTTAACTAGGAATATGCATGTGGCTTTAGACCTAAAGTCACCACTCAACAGCACAACCCGAGCCTCCGACACCGACAATAAAATCATAACTGCAGACACGTGCCATTTGATGCCCCTCAAAACTGATACATTAGAACTGCTAGTCAAGAACAAAATAAAATGCGATGTCTATCTCTAGTTACATGGAATTTTAATCATCTTGCTCTTTCTACTGGGAGCTCAATGTGTTCCTTCAGTCTATTTGTTGGAGGTGTCGGGTTGAAATGGGGAAATTCAAGGTTGTGGTGTAATGAACAGTTTCCTGCCTCCGGTGGAAAGAAATTCCAAATTCGTAGTCGCAATGGTAACTGCCCGCATTGGAAAGACTGTCACAGGCCCTGTGCTGTCACAAGTTGATTGCACTAAAATAATCTTGTCTGGTGTTCTTCCATGAAAGATGCCGCTAACTAAAATTAGTAATGTACAAACTTGAGTACTTCAAAAATATGTTTCTCAAAAAAAAGTTCTTCTACTGCAATTAGTTAGAGCACTTAAAATGATGTGGCTCAAAAACCAGCTGGAACAGGTCCACCACCATAGTCTGAATACCCCCCACCTTTTTAGAGTTCCGCTTTCCCTTTGAACATTAAGGGTGAGACCTTTATTACACACTAGAAATATATATGCATGTATAGGACACTATTTACAACAAATCAAATAGCTATATCAATAGAAATATGATCTAAGCTATAGCAAAGTATGGCATTAAAATGAATTAAAAATGTCATATTACGACTTATAATCAATTCACTTCTTTCAAGTTAGGACAAAGGACTAATCGACAAGATATAAAGCTCAGTCACACTTAACGTTACATGGCAAAAAAAATAACCCTCTTCTCTTACACATTACGAATATTAGTTCACTACTGAAAAAATGATTATCAATAAACATTTTTCATCTTCTTTCTCTAAAAGAATGAAAAGGAACATTTTTTTCGTTTGTGCCGTAATTGATGACACTGACAAGAAATCAGAAGTTTTTTATCACCAGCAGTGACATGACTAATACACTATTTTTGCACGACCGCCCGCGTCGGAAAGACTGTCACAGGTACTGTGCCGTCACGAGCTGATTGTACTAAAATAATCTTGTGTGATGTTCTTCCAGGAAAGATGCTGCTAACTAAAATTAGTAATGTACAAACTTCAGTACTTGGTCTAACGTGCACGGTTCATATTCTTTAATTTCTAATTAGATTATTGCGGCCTCTCGTGTAAAAATTCGGTTCTTTTTCTATAATTAATGTTGCTATAATAATTTGTAAAATCCAAGTAAACAAAATTCACAAGCTATATAGATTTTACCCTTTTTTGTTATTTTAATAAGGAAGATGAGTGTCATCGCAAGGAAATTTAGACATAACTAAACTTGTGCCTTCGAATGAAATTTAGTAATTGTAGTTTCAACATATAAATGGTACGTAACATTTAATTCATAAAAAATATCCGGATAATGCCTGGTGTTGTTAGTTCATAAGAAATATCCGGATAATGCCTGATTTTGTTAGTTCAGAAGAAATATCCGGATAATCGGAGGTGTTTTTAGCACGCGGTACCTTAAGTTCCCTGGTCCTGGTAGTCTCCTGGATGTACAGGCTGAATAGATTCCCATTAACAGGAAAAAAATGCTCCTAAATTCGAGCATGAGATGACTCTAGCTTGGCTGCTTGGGTGGTGGCAGCAAACTAAATTGGTTTCTCACGCATTAATCATTTACTTTTAATAAATAATCATTCGCTCAAGTTTGTTTCAAATAAAAATTTTAACTTACTGAAAGCAGATCAATTTCTTTAGGATTCTGTATTGGAAAAAAAAACTTCATGAGAGCGCACACGTTAGGTAATCGATTAATCAACAATTAATATATTTGGCTAGCTACTAGTTGCATCATGTGATGTGGATATCTTTGTATATGATAATCTGACAGTGGGCGGTTACGAGTATCATTTTGGTTGTCCTTTGTGGGGAAAGGGAGAGGTGATCGAGAGTCATATGCATATATATTAGCGATAATTGTGGAGGACACATGGCATGTCAAAACTAAAGCCAACACAAAAAAGACATCTGCTCCACATGAGTGTAGTTACTGCGCGTTTATTTATTTCCCGAACGTTCAAAGTGCACGCATATAAACTGTTCTACCTTTTGTTTTAGTTCTATATCTGTAGTCTATCGGTAGATTTTAAAGTAAATGTGGTCAGGTTGAATCACGCAGATAAGAAGGTGATTCAACCAATGGCAGAAAACAAAAACTTCTCGTTTTGGTCATATGGCAAAGACCAGGAATGTAAATCCATTCTATTATTAGAAAAACTTCTCAATAGCTACCATAGGTATGAAACCGTATAGTACAATTGGCACTACATATGAACGAGAGGTAGCACATGCAAATCAATGTTTTCTTTAAGGAGAAATATATATATTATGGTTATTAAGAAATTTTGGAAATCATGTACCAAAATTTACAATAAATTTTTTTAGCAAGAACCATAAAATCACTTTTCTTAAATACCTTTGAGAAGATACCAAAAGATACATAGAGTATTAATTAGTTTGTAATAATACCATCCAATTGTTGAGGTATCCAGATATGCCTCAAGTAGTATGAGAAATCCCATCACCATTTAACCAAAATATATACACTTGACTAAAAAAGGGAGCACTTGTCCAAGTGGACTTGTGGAGGTGCTCTATATATGTTGAAGAACAGAAAACCTCTGACATGATTATGGAGTGGCGGTTAGGCCAAACTCAGAAAAACCTCGAGTGGTCTTGAATAGTGTGAGGCTGTGAGCTTCAGATCACTCTTTTCCACATGTACTTCCATTATTTTCAAGCTAAACAGGATCTGATAGTTTCTTGGGATCATCATCAGGTAAGGGCAGTGTCCCACTATCCTGGCTGCCAACGATTCTAAGTGTTTCACGAGCTCAATTCGATTGGCAATCTGTAGAGGTATCAAGTCAGATACTGTTCGTCTTGTTGATTGCTAGGTGTCTGTCTCTCTCGGGTTGATGGATCCCTGTGCATGTTGTCAGTAGGCGCTAGGACAGTAGCCAAACAGTTTCTTCAGGTTTGGTGCAGTGTTTTTATTAAGTGCTCTACAGATTATTCACATCGACCCATCGAATTTTTGTTTGCAACATGTATTAATTCATCTGGATCGACATTATTGATCAGATTAAAATGTTAGTTGCGTCGTCTAGCACTCATATGTTTATCTCTTTTTTGTGATTTTTTTTCTGGCTAGGTAGATAGCTAGCGTTCCCTGGAGAGACATGGAAGACTCGAGCTTTTTCATGGAATGGGCCATAGAGACGCTGCAGCACCTGCAACCGCCACCGGCGCCGCCTGCCGGCGGGTACACCGTCGGCGGCAGCGGTGCCGACACGTTTCCGTCTCTCCAGGCACTGGGCGACTCGGCATCGCAGAATGGCATGGCGCCGCCGGAGCCAGCGGCGCACGAAGGGAACCGCTCCAGCAACAGCTGGAGCTCGGGCGACACGGACAGTGTGTCCGCCGGCGGCCACACATCCGCAGCGGCCATGGAGCACGTCGATGGCTGCGCGCCAGGCGGTGGTGGCGGCGGTGGCGGCGGAGGCCTCTGGCCCGTGAGCTGGAACTTCTCGTCAGCCATGACGCAGCCGTTCAACGAGGCCACGCCGAACCCAACGACGAGAGCGCGCCACGGAGGCGGCGTTCAAGAGCTTGTGGCCATGTCAACACCGACAAGGAGAATCTCCTCAAAGGGCGGCGGCGGCGGCAAGGGCACCTCGTCGGCGGTGCCGTACGCGCAGGAACACATCATCGCGGAAAGGAAGCGCCGGGAGAAGATCAACCAGCGGTTCATCGAGCTCTCCACCGTCATCCCCGCCCTCAAGAAGGTGATTATCCCTATCCCAACCAAACTCCATCCATTTCTTGCACGATTCTTTCACGATCTCTGACCACATCGGCCGATCTGACCAGATGGACAAGGCAACGATCCTCTCCGACGCGGTGAGGTACGTGAAGGAGCTACAAGAGAAGCTCAGCGAACTCGAGGACCAGAACGGCCGGAGCGTCGAGTCGGCGGTGCTCGTCAAGAGGCCGTGCATCGCCGCATCGGACAATGATCGCTCGTCTGCGCCGACGGTGACGGTGTCCGGCAGCAGCACGGCCAGGAGCTCGCTGCCGGAGATCGAGGCGAAGATCTCGCATGGCAACGTGATGGTGTGGATCCACTGCGAGAATGGCAAGGGGTTGCTGGTGCGGCTGCTCGCCGCAGTTGAGGGGCTCCACCTCGGCATCACGCACACCAATGTCATGCCGTTCCCGGCATTCACTGCCATCATAACCATCATGGCAAAGGTAAGATAAATAGGTCGTTTTTAATTGGAGATAAAAAATTTATTTGTTTTTTATAAACAACATGTCTTGTAATACTATTCCCTTACAGTATATTTGACATTGGGAGGACTGACTAGAACTCTCTTAATGTTAAATATAAATGACGGTAAAATATTCGGATAGAACCTTTTAAACAAATTTATTAAGTGAGGACAAAGCTGTAGGTAAAAATAGTTAGTTTACACTTGGTGCTTAGGCATAAACTTTTTGCTACAGCATATGGGTTTGCCTTTTGCTAAAATTCATAAGGTATCATGATGATAGTCATAGTCATCTTATGTAACTACTACATATATGTTATGACTACAGTCTTTCTTTATGTACTTCTTAATTCGCTTGATAATGCAAAAATTATTTATTTGATGACATTATATTGATAGATATATATGGACGGCACGTCATGTCTTGGATGAACAAACGTACGTATCCCATATTAACCGTTCACCATTATACTTCTAACTGCAACATTTTTCAAAAGAAATGTTGTCATGTCAGTTATACATTTGTTGCTTTATACATATATAGTGGCTCAGGTCAAAAAATAAAATTGATTGGGGTAGAAACTATTTAATCCAACTACTAAGGTACTTGAAATGTTTTCCTAGCTAAAAACAGTTAACTAAATCACTGAAAATATATTTTTGCTATGATACGGAACTATATCTTACATATATGATGACTTTTATAGTACTCCATTTGCTTCTTTTTTTCAATAAGTAATCGCATTATGAAAAATGACTTTATGTTTCCCAAATTGCCATGTCGGGGAAGCACGCACCTCTGGTGGTGTGGTGGTAGATTTTTGACTCCACCCATTACATTTACCCAAATTTAAATTCTAAATTCTTGTATATATTTTTTACGTGCCCGCAGATGTACTTGGTACAAATTTAGTGAAGTTATATGTTTATTGTTGGCCTCCGCCCTTGGGTGTATTTATTTCATATGTGGACGGTATCAACAAAATAATAATATAAAAACTTAGCAAGTTGATAGGCAATTAAGTGAGAATTGATTGATTGATTTATGCACCCAAACCAAAATAATTAATAACGTAGACGCGTCCACGTTTAATACGCTTGCTTGGCAGCACTGTTTTTTTAATCAATTGCATCAGTCTTCCACAATATTAATTGATGAAAGCGGCTGTGAGATAATTTTTTAATACAGAAAATTAATTAGAATATCAGTTCATCTTTTACTGGTATCTTCACAAAATCTGAGTATATATATAATTAATTGGTCGTTGATCGTCCGTGACATGGAGCAGCTATATATAAATACGTGTCCACTATGTTTGAAAGCTGCAATATTGCGCTAAAATTATAATTTCTTATATGGGTCGTTTACAGGGACACCTAGTGCTCTATGTCCTCTATGTTAAACGAGTGCTAGATCTAACTCCTTCAATACATACACGGTTAATTCAATTTTTGGATGTTATTTAGAAATTAGGCTTCATATACAAAGACTCAAATTCTTGTCTTTTTTCATTAAATCTCTTGCTACATCCTCGTAAGTCTAAAGTTACAACCCATTTAATTGTGTGAACACTATTTTCATGTGGATCACTGGGGCTGCCCTAAACCTTTCACGAGAATTAGAAAGAAATTAAGCTCGCGAGCGAGTCAGGTAATGATTAACTTGTTTCTCTTTCCAGGTGGAGGACGGGTTCAGCGTCACAGCTGAGGACATTGTAGGGAAGCTTACCACTGTGCTCGAGAAGAACAGCAGAAATAGCGCAGAAGAAACAACAAGCTGTCAATAATAAGAAACACCTGCAAGCTAGCTTAGTTGGGTAGCATCTCCTGGACTAGGTGTACGTGCTGTTGCCATTGATTCCAGAACAGTGTAAAATCTCTCTCTCTCTCTCTCGTCGTGTGTGTGTGTGTGTGGTCGTGATGCAGCAGGCACAGCTGCATGATTCGTTAACGCAACAATGCACACGTATGTACATGTGCAACCACCCCTGATCAGGTGAATAATATTATGGCCATGTTGATCGATCGATCGATGGATAGGCGAGATGCATGCATTGCATGCTCTGACTGGCGAAGAATTAATCGACGACAATTTCTGCATCACATCCTTGCTGAGTGAACGACCATTTGATCGACCGGCAGCTAGCTAGTACTAAACTTGTTTAGGACAGAAAATAACGTTGGGAAAATCTCTATGTTTAGAGAGAAAATAATTGCGGCATGCCAGTATAACTAAATACACAAAATGTAAAACGACACAAGCAAAAAACACGTGATCTTTATTAATTAAATTAATAAGATATAGTTTTCATCCAAATATAAGATGCGCACCATTGTCCGTCGTTGGACAGATCTTAATTTCAGCGATGTGGTATTCTGGTTCATAGGACATCGAAAGAGCTCCTAGTTAATTACCACCATATGTCTAGGCCTGCAGGAGAATCCCCAATCTGCTTATGGTTGTCTCGTCGTCTTCGCTTTGCTCTCTCTGTGCATAATGAAAAATTGAAGATTTAGATGTATGTAGGCACAAGCAATGTATCCACAACATCATCGGTCCGTACGTCGGTGTTGGTGACGTAGCCTTCATAGAGGCTCTGCTTGTCCTCGTCGGTCCGCCTCATCATCGGTCTTAAATGACGTTGTGGTATAGATTGGTTATAGAGACATGCATGGATATCGCATAAACTCAGAAGCTTAAACATCACAGCAGCCACATCGGGATTAGATTAGAGGAACTTGGAGTTGGTGAAGACAATTGGTGCAAATAGTAGCCGAATATACATGGCTTAGTGTAGGATCACTCACTCTAAGAAAGCAATTCAGAGGAGTGTGCATGATTGTGAGAAAAAAAATAATATTTAACAATTTCTCTTAATCACAAAACATATTTTGTTACTAAACAGATTACACCCATAGATGACCTAAAAATTTTACTAGATAAAATTTAACAACACAATTGGAATCAACGACTTTTAGATATCATGATATTAATGAAATAACATTATAAGATTGACTGAAATTAATTAAACCTTAATTAATTAATAACACAAGATTTGAAAATAATTAACTAATCAAACTTTTCAAAAAAATACAAAAACTCTCTAGCTAAATTTTAGATAAAAAATCAAATCAAAACCCAAAGAAAATAAATTGATGTAAAATCAAATGTTAGATGTGCGAAAAAAGATATATTAATTACCGCACAAATCTTTAATAAATTTATCTTTTTCCCAAAATTGCGCTTATAAAATTTAGTTAGAAAACTCTTATTTTTTTCAAAGTTACTAACATCTTACTCTCTATTTATAGCACAAAAATATTAATGAAAAAGACCTAGATACCCTTGAGAATTTGTAACCACTATTTTATTTATTTTCAACCATAGAACACCCTAAATTACATCATATCACCTATTATATAGAGAAGGCTATAGAGTCTAACTTATATCCATAGAGAATCTGACTCGGTTACTATTCTCTCACCTCCACACCAATCCGACGTTAGCACGCATCCTCCTAGATTTCCTGCACTCACACGCCTTCGCACTCGGGCCCGTGCGTCTCACTGGCCCTACCTATCAACCTCTATGATATCATCACGCGTGCTTTTGCCCATTGACAAGCCAGCCCCACATATCAGCCGCATCGCTGCCGCCACGCATGCGCTTGTGCTTGCTAACAATTTGGTCTTATATGTCAACCTCATGTCTTGTTGTTGGGTCGTTGCCGTGTCATGGTTTGGTAGGCTGTCTCCACGCGCTGTCGCTGTTGGGTTGTGCCCATTATTGTACATCTTAGCCATCAAAATTTTAGCATGTTTCTGTTGCAAATTCAGAAAACTATTTTCTCAATTTTTGTCCAAAATTTCTCTAAATTTTTCTATAATTTTTTATCTATTTTTTAAATTTAATTCCTGCACTCAAATAAATAAACAAGCATTTTTCGACACAGATTTTTTTGACCTGACCTATATCGTTCGAGATCCTTTCAATGACCTATGTTATGTTGAAGGGATATCTAACGCGCGCACACACTCACTATATATTTTTTATAAATAATTTTAAATATTAACCAATTAAATAATACTAATTTTAATATAAATCATTTTAGTGATTTTGCTTAAACCAATTTTTCATTATTATTATTTAACACTAAGCACCTCCTCACTTATCATGACTCCGTGATGATGTAAGAAGACGTAGAGGTTGGTATAGATGACAGCTAAATATACTTGTTTTGGCACCTCCCTTACTATTATAAGAAGGAGAACGTTTATATAGAAGTTGTAGATACTAGCCGGATGACACGTGACTTGGCAGCTTCAAACAGTGTCGATGAAGAGGTTGGTGCGAACGACAAGAACATGGCCAAGCAACTCATCCATATGATAGCAAGGATCTATTATAAATCTGTTCACAACATGATAACAATCCGAAGAGAGGTCGTGTGAGGACGCCGATAGTGACGGCAATCGGCGAGGCGGTTATGGAGGGCGTAGATGCATCTCCGATGCGGACAGCTCCCTGGTATTACGAACGGCGCGCCTCGCTTCACGATGGTGTAGATGAGTAGCACTCGGAGAACACGAGCGGTCATCTTGGCACCACGGACGATGGCACATTGCCGACTTGAACGCGGGGATTACAGACGTCGGTGAGGCTCCGGCAACGACGGTGGCCGAGGAGAGCGCGAGGAAGAGATTAGTGCCGGTTAGGATGAGTGGACGTCGGAAGCGTCGAGAAGAGACTGGCCTGCAGGGCGAGTACGTCCATCATCTTGGCATCTTGTTATGACCAGGTGGTTGGCGTCACCAGCGTCACGAACTGATCAGACCTTTCTTCATGGCGTTGTGGACGGATGGCACTTTGTCGGCGGCCTGGCCTCGCCGCGGGCGGGCACCACCTTGATGACAAGCAGCACTTCGACGGGGCTTGGATAGAGGGGTCGCGCCGTTGCAGCTCGAGCATCACCATGGTCCCGTCGCATCTCAGCAATCCGGCGTCACGAACGGGCAGCATTTCTGAAGCCTCAACAAGCAGCACCTCTGCGCCGCTTGTGACCTTACTTGACGACGGCAAGATGGACGAGCTACACAGCTCGGTGAGGATGCGATCTTGGTGTGTATGCCAGTACAGATCGATCGCCATGTGGCAGACGACCCAGCGATCGAACCGTCATCTTGAATGGCTGTCGTCTCCCATGATGGCACCACGGACGAGCGGCCTGTCCCCGACGACACGAGCGCATGATTCATGGCATCTTGGTTGGGCATTGCTCCGTGTAAAATAAAGTAGGAAACGTTTAACCTCTTGTGTAGATCACACATTTGTTACATAGATAAGAAAAAGCTGTTTACATGGGTTACAAGATGCATATCCGAATTTATTAAAATTAAGTTAAAAAACAATAAAATATACGAGATATTCTATAACGATCTGATCCAACCAAACAACTCAGTCTTAATCTAAACAACTCATCGTTATTTTTAATAAACTCAGACCGTAAATGATACATGTTTGTTATCACTCCGGTGGTGACATGGACTGGTAGCATCTTGCTCCACGGCAGCCGGCGAACACCATCTCCCACACGTGTATGTACAATGGTAGATTGGAATGCTCGGTACCGGTCTCCTGGGCCTTCTGATCTGCGTGGTGGTAGTTCTAGCCAACCACCGAACTGCGTCGTCGGGAGCAGCCCTCTCTCCTCCAGGCCGTGCGGCGCCGCAGTTGATTCCCGGCCGGCGGTTTGGCGGTTTGCTTGGCGGTTTGCTGGCGTTGGCCTGCCGAGCTCTTCCTCGCGATATTGCTTGCGTTGCTCGGATTGATGTGTTCTCGGTGTAGAGGTATTGCTTGTGGATGATTCCTCCGCCGGGCGCCAACTCATGGATGGCTGCCTCCGCCGAACGGAGCCGGTGAGGCCGCGTCCGTGTGGTGACTTCTTCTCTGTATGTGTTGGAGATATGTTCTTGGTGAAGCGTGGGCAAGAACCAGTGCCTCTCACCTCCTCCTCGTGCCTCCGTTCGCCTCCGTCTTCTTTGGTTTGGGTTGGTTGATGTACGTAGATGGAGCTGAGCGTAAAACCCTCTGCCTCCGTCTTCTTCGGTTCTGCTGCGTGGCGCTGTGCCAAAAGCCTTCCCTGTTGGACGGAGATGGACCTGGTGATGACGAGGGCGAGGCTCTGGCAGCAGCGACGACCGGAGAAAGCGTGAAGAAGAGAGCTTAGTCGTCGGAGTGCATCTCGTCACCTCGGCAGACACCAGGCGGACGGCGATCTCCGGCAACATGATGTGACGACCATCTCCCGGTCCCTCGGCAGCTCCGAGGTGCATGATCTGAAATAAGAGAGAAGGAGAAAGACCGATTTATTTGTCGTTACCCGTGGCAGACGACGATCTTGTTTGTCCTCCTCCTTGTGTTGACGATGGGCAGGCTCTCGTCGCCGGCGGCTCGTGTGTGCATCGTGGATATTGATGGCTAGCCATCATAGCGATCAGAACACCAGGAGAGCTCGCTGCAGGTGGATCGATCTCCGAGCTCCGGCTGGCCGACGCCTGAACTGCTCGTCCGCTCCGCCCGCGTTCTTCTTCTCCCACCGATGATCACCTTGTGCTGTGCGAGTGGATGCGGTGGATGGTTGTACGTGGGAGCACATGGATCAGGCGTCCATGGCTGCCTCTTTTGCTTCTTCGCCGTCGTGGTTCTACATCTATATCCTCTGCTCATATGCCCTCTGCTGTGCCCTGTATTTTTTTTTTTTTTGAATAACTGCGTCTCTTGGCTTTTATAGGCGCAGGAGAGGCTGAACGAGTGGCACGCAATCGTGCGAATCATCTGGATAGACGTCTTCACGTGACTTTCTAGCTGTTGGTTTGTTGCTGATCGATTGAAGCCCAGCCGCGTGTATACTTGCCCGTCTTGCCGGAGTATACGGTTGTGAATACGTGAGAACGGGCGGCCATTGCAAGTCAGGCCCATGTGCAGCCAACAATTGATTTGCCATCTCTGCAGGTGCATGCATGGATTAATTATCTAGCTTCCTTTGCACATCCTAGCTAGCCTGTTACTGCACATAACAATCAAAACTCTATGCAAACGTATGTGTGATTAGATTTTATTAATATGTGCACAAAATACCGTCAAACAATAGTCTTGCTAGTTTAACTTAGTAGCTTGTTCCCATTGCTAAGCAGAAGATATTAATCACAAACTACTTAAAAACCTATTTTTATAGACACCTATTAACTACCTATTAAAATTAATTTTTACAGATGACTATTTTTACATGCGGGCCGAGGCGCCCAAACCACCAACAAACTCCGATGCACCGACGCCATGCTAAAATGAACAACCAAAAAACTCTGATGCACAGATACCATATTAAAATGAACGGACGCTCCGATAATGTTGTCTGTTCATTTTTCTCTCTTCGTTTTTATTGTCTCTCATCTTTCCCTCTTGTCAATAGCGGATGGTGACCTCTCAAGTAACGACGACAATTTTGAAGGTCTCAATAGGTGAATCTACCACTAGTAGCCTCACGAGGGACGGATTTGCCGCTAGCGGGTACAGGAGTGGCAATGACAACTGTGGCTGCCTTGTGAGTAGTGAGTACAACAGTGCTGACCTTAGGAGAGGAGCACCATTGCTGGCAGGCACGGAAGCAGCGATGACAACCGCAGCAGCCTCAGGAATGGTGAGAATGACAGCACTAATCTCAAAAGTATCGGATCTATCATTGCCGGCCTCAAGAGGGGCAGATTCACTATTGATAGCACAAGAGTAGTGATAACGATAGTGGCCATCTTAGGAGTGGCAACGATAGCGGTGCTAGCCTTGAGAGGTGTGGATCCGGTAGTAGGGAGGTTGGGGACTATGGATTCAATGGCGAAGATCAAAGACGGTGTCGATAAGGTCAGCTACGTCCATTTGCAGGGCTAGTGGTGATTGTGAATTTTTGTTGGGAATCTGGGCTAGGATTTCTAGAATATTCTTTTTTAAAATTTTTCGTTTTTTTTAAAAAATTAGTCAGACGGCATAATGTGCTCATCTACAAAAATTCGTTTTTGCATGAGATTGTGGTCTTTTCTTAGGAAAATATCAATTTTCACAGACACACTTACTATGCCCGTTTGCAAAATTTTATTCTGATCGTATATAAAAATTGTTTTTTTAGCAGTGAAGGCCAAAAAATTTGCGATAAAGCTTGTGACACCACACGTCCGCTTAGACGATTTGCTTTTCAAAAGTTTTCTACAGACCGGCATCCATAACCAATCTACTCCCAATCCAGATATATTCACCATTGTTTCAGGATCTTTATGTCAAATTTTAGATAATGAAAATCTCTAGCTCCTGCCATTAAACAAAAATATAGGAATAAGGTGATGGTACCCTTATGACCAACTGATTTAGCGTTTCCAAATCACATATATTCCAGCATGTAACCATGTCGCTACTACACCATTCAAGGTAAAATAAAAGACACGTGGCCATCAATTCTAAAAATATAGCACCATTTGCATTATGGATCAAGAATAGAACCAACTGGAATGTATACGATAACCGGTAGTATAATCTTCATGTCGTAACATTGAATTTGTCATTGTGCCCACTTGCATATACAACATTGTTATCTCTATGAGAATACCTCTAAGGACTTCGTTTGCCATGCATGCCACCTACTGTGCTACCTAGAGCAATTGTTCATCTTACTTGCCGATAGGCGGCGACACTCAGTTGAAATACTGCACCAAGCAAGTCAGATAGTTGTAATGCATGGTTTATTTTCGTCGTTCTTTTTTTAATATATTTATGGTACTTTATTTCCAATGGGTTTTGCAGCAAGAGTCTTATTTCCATTTTAATTAATTGTTCTTTCTATTTGTTGTAGCTGGCACGAGGTTACCCATTTTGCATCAAGTTTTCTTTCCTTACAAATTGTGTTGCAGGTTTTATTTTGGACAATTACGACATAGTATTTGGTTGTAAGTTACTGATTTTTATGGGGTAAGATTTGATATTGTATTTAGTATGAGGGGATAGACGCGCTGTGATATTTAATTCTTTTTTAAGCGCATGAAAACACATATCCCATACTTTTACACCCATAAATACATTCCATTTAAAACACGTTCATGGAGACCAAAACCAAACCATGAATCTATATTACATCATATTGAAAGTCAACTTGCATATGCTTTATAATTAGTTTTGTTGCGTTGATACTATTTGTTGTTGTATTCTGTGGATTTTTGTTGCATTGTATTAGATGGTTCAGATAAAGCCACTTAAGTAAGATCAGACGGTGGAATGGACTGTTCGATGAAAGCAGTTCTATATATGGACGATGCTCGATTTCTAGTTGAATCATTTCATTTCGTGGATGAAAATGACTTGTTGGTGCGCTAGCTTTATAAATAAAGCTCCTGCAATTTGCAAATATTAATAGCTTCTCTACAATTTTATGATATAATTGATCCATCAATTAATTTACAATGCAAAAGATACAGCTGGGTCCAATATATATAACAGGAAGGACAGTACTTGGGATTACCTCTGTATATATATTATTGTCAACTAGATAAAAAAACGAGTAATTTGATCAGTATCTGCGTCTGGACAATCCTGGCAAACCAGCAATATATATATTACATATATAAGCTTCTAGTATTATAATACGCAGTGTATATAAATAAGTAATATGCGTAAACAATATAGTATTGCAATTTTAAAATGAGCATGCCACGCTGTTGGGATATGCACCCTAAAGTTGGCACATATATACATATATAATACATAATATGTCTATAGAGTGCATATCGGGTGAAAACGAAGTAGATGTTGGAAATATGCAAGACAGCCGTTAGATCCAATTCCAAGGATGAGATCATAGCGTACCCCTTGCTACGGTGCGTTTTACGTTTATCACCCCGCGAGGCATATGTTTTACTGAAAATAGATTATGTTATCCGAATTTTTAATAAATTTTATTAAAATATTTTAAATATATATTTTTGTTAGAAAAATTTACAAATCTATACCAACACCCTCTGAAAGTGTATTTTAAAAAAATTCTCCTAAAGGACATTAAATTCTACGTGGCAACGTTCGTTGGCCCCCGTTAATAGCTGGCTAGCGGAGCGGTCTCTTGCTATTCTAGCCAAGGACATTTTATCCCGTGACAAGGGGACGTGTACAAAATTCTACATAGAACACGTGAGGAAGGAGGGGTCTACCGTTTTTATAGACGACCATCTTACCACTTTGCTATAATGTTTTAGGGCTGGCTATAAAATTATCAGGCCCACCGTAGGAAGAGAGAGGGCCTAACAATTTTACAGACGGCCTCCTTACCGCCCCCTGTTAAGGCATTTTTTAGGAAGCATACTATAAAACCCCTTACCCCTTCTAGCCAACCAAGAATTCAATTTAATAAGAAAACAAAAAAAAGAGAAGAAAATGTTAAGGGAGGTGAAGGGAAGCGGCAAAGCCCTACTTAGTTATGGATTCATACAGAGGAAAAAAGATTTATACTATTTTTAATATTTATTCTTAATGATAAAACAAAATAGTATTTGTAGTATTTTTCAAGATTCATGAATAGTTTCATTTATAGATCCGTGGTTTGTTAGTTTCGTGCTTAAATTCATAGATCGTTTTGTTCATAATATTTGATGATATATCGTTGTTGAAATATTAAATACACGGTATTAGATGTAACGATTAATTTCTTTTAATTTCTTACTTAGTTTAAATCTATTTTTTCATGAACACGAATATCAAATAAAGTAGTATTTTGATTATGTTATGATCGAGAGAATGTTATGTAAGGTACATATGGTGTAGATGTATTAGAGCTCAGCTCAACTCTTAAGAGTATTGAAAGACAAGCTGAGAAAAGTTTTCTAGCAGTGTACAACTGATTAATATGAGGTTTTCGAATCAACCCTTAAGTGAATGCAATAAGCATATATATTGTAGTAAGCCATGCAACCGGAAATTTTTTTTTGGAATTGATGCTGATGGATTCCACTGCCACTTGGAGATGGTATGTTGAGAATGTATTGCAACGAGATTGGTCATCAAGCATTCTTGTGTTAATGTACGAGAAAGATAAAGCTATTTCAATGGTCGTGCAAGATGAAGAGAGTCCAAGTATGGTTGGAGGTGATGCTAAAACAGTAGAGAGAAATGCGTCAGAAAATGAAGAAGAAAGAGGAGGAGGAGGAGACAAGGAGCCTTTAGGATTGATAGACGAAGGAGAGAGAAACAACACCATTGTTGAGATACTGGATAAAAAAGGTTCCAATAATAAGCATGCAAAGTATAATGAATCGTTAAACGAGAATGGCAGTAATGTAAATCTCTCATAACAGTTTAACGAGAACTTCTCTGGACTTGTTATCTCTAAGAGGTATCATGTGCCATGGGAATACAAGGAGAACAAGGTCATTCAGGGGAATAATTATGCATACAAAGAGAAATTAATGGCGGCAGTTAAGTACTAGATAGTATCACTTTGAAGGAAGTTCTAGATCGCAAAGTAAAGCAAATTGGTGTATGAAATAAAGTGTGTAAACTCAAGTTATAGGTGTCTATAAAGGGTGCATGCTTTCAAGGGTAAAAGCAAGGATTACTGAAGGTGTCAATTGTTACCAAGCATAATTATCACTTACAAGGAATCAAGAATACCATAGAAACATAATATCTACATTTGTTGCAATAAAGATGTACTCTGATATTGTGCACAACCTAGGATACGAACCAAGATTAATTATCAGGCACATTGAGGATAAATTCAAGTACACAATTAACTATGCGAAGACATAGAGGGCAAAACAGAATATTGTGGAGATGAAATTTGGCACATTCAAAACTTCATACGGTAATTTGCCTCATCTTCTAGCTTGCATTATTAAGAGGAATCCGAGGACTACTATGACCTCAAAACACTCGCATCACCTGACCATCTTCGACAAAGTATGCTTCAACAGGCTTTTTTCATATTACGTGCTTGCATTCACGCATTTATACATTATTGTCCTATACACTACCTCGATGGGACATTCTTGACTACAAAATATAGTGGACAAATATTGATAGCAATTAGAGTTGATGGGAACAATCAAGTGTTACACATGGCTTTTGCTTTCGTTGAGAGTGAGAACACTAAAAACTGGTATTGGTTTTTGAAGCGAGTGAAGGATGTACTTAGATGCATGAGGCTAGGTGTATGCCCTTATACATGACTATCATGCTAGCCTTCTATAGGATATTGAGTATTTGATAGACGATAACGTGGAGAAGGGGTATACATAAGAGTGGCTAGATGTTCATAATAAATAGTGTATGTGTCAATGGGTACTAATTTCTACAAGTAGTTCAAGAACAAATATCTTATGGATCTTTTTAAAACGCTCTGTGCCTAGAATCAATAGAAAAAAATCAATAAGTTTTGGAGCAGGTTGGACGAACCAACAACAAAACAAATAGATGAGTAATCCAAAATGCCAACAACTATAAATGATGAGGCTCCACTCCTCAATAATGATTATACTATGAGAACGAGATTGACACCCTAGGTTAGAAAATTTTTGCACTAAATTCAGAATGAGTCGAAGAAGAAATAAGTCTTATTGTATGGCAATAGTGACACTAGGTTTGATATAATGACCACCAATTTGACTGAGGCTTGCAACTAGGTGATACATGGTGTAAGAGGACTACCGCTTATTACCATTATTAAGTTTATCGTATATGGCACATGCAAGAATTTTAGAGATCAGTACAAAGAAGCTAGACCCTATATGGTAAACAATGATATTTTCTTTGGTACAATAATAATGAAGTACTAAAAAAATGTAAAAAGGCTCAAAAATATCGAATTATACCTCAAGATATATAGCAACATAGATTTAAAGTCTTATGTGTTAACAAGCCTAAGCATGAAATCTATCATAAGAGTGTTGTATAGAAGTGTGTCTTAAAGGATGACAAAACCTCCTTATGCTCATGCTAAAAGCTAAGGCTATACCACAAGCCATGTTCTCATGTTATTACCGTGAGTTCAGAGTGTGAAATACTCAACCATTATTTTGTGTTGCCTTATTTTAGGAAGGAAGCAATCTTGCATACTTGGGGTGGCGAAGTATTTGGCTTCGATGAAAATAAGCTTCTCCCTGTGAACGCTGGTCAACTACATCCTGAGGCTGACGACTAATTGGTGGGACAAAGTTTTGAGGCATACCTGCTATGGCTCTTTGACTAGGTAATGTTCACTAGCACGACGGGCCACGCTATGGACAAGGGGCTTATCCACTATACTCATGTGATCACCAATGCTAAGGATGGTAGCATACCTCAATGGAGCTGAAGATTTGTTGTCCTCGCAACAACGTACCGGGGTCTTTGTGACGCATGCACAAAGATCGACCTAGGTTTATTGATCATCAGTTGTCCATAACTTCTACAGCTCTAGGCCACCGAGCGGTTTGTGATCGGTCAACCAGTAGTGGACCACAATGCTTATGACAATGACATGTATACGCAAAGGCTGCCCAAGGACTTTCCCACAATAGTGACAATGTGGTGTCGTCATCAAAAATGTAATGTGTTAATTTAGTATTTGTACATAAAAAATGAATAGCTAACACTTCCTATCGTGCTCTGTAGAGGCGATGGGCTCACTTGTAGGTCACATCGTTCTACTCAGACTTCATGCTAGAGATCGATAGGCTACATCTGAACAAAGTCATCTAGGAGCTGTACAGCCCTGCAACCCAAGAAGCTCGTGCACCACTTGACCTTTTGACTTTGTGGACACATGACCAAGTTGACAACCAAGCCAACAGTGTTCGACATCTTTTTCAAGTAGCACTATCCACAGCGCGTGTTGTGACAATTTGGTCTACGTTAGTTGTACCCTGTACTAGTCGTGCCGATTGTGCCGAATGACATTCATTGGTAAGTACTGATATAAAATCAAACATATGATTATATGCTTCGTACATATTCTAACACTACGTTTGTAACTAGGTATAATCAGTGGGGATAGGTAGCCAGCACTTTGTGGGTTCCACATCTTTAGAAGTACATTGACGACTAGTTGCTAGCGACCGAAGAAGTCATCTAGGAGTAGCGCTCACACGTAGAGGTATCATAGCTAGCGTACCTCAGTTGGTACCAGTCTTGTACCCGCAAGAGCGTGACGTTCACTCTCAATGCTCCACAGCCACACGTAACTAATGTGCGAGACACATACCCTAGACACCATGATTTGCCAAGTAGGAACGTAGCCTGCAAGTAACTTTAGCTAACCACCGATCAAATATATTACTTCATTCTTGTTGTGCGACACTATTGTTAATAAAGTATACTCTTTATAATTTTCTCTATACCATACATTGCTTCCTCTATAGCAGAAACATTGACACAACAAGCTGGGACATCAACAAAGGGAGTGGAGACGTCAACATAAGGTTTTTATGTTTGTCACACAGTATATATTTCTATTCGGTCCACGATATTTTAGTTCATATTGCTTAACCATCTTTCTCACAGGTTTACAGGCTACACCGCTATAGATCTCCGTAATTGTGGGTGGATCTGGGTAGGCCACCTCTAGATGGGCACATGACTTCTTCGACCACGATGAACTCATGGTAGGTCAAGACATCCTTGGCTCCTCTCAACTTGTAGGAGCTCTGCCACTGCACACACAAGAGTCGCATGCTTCGACTCCTATGCAGTAGATCTGTGCTAGCCATAACACACTAGCCAACCGCCTCACCTACTCCTAAGGTCACGTGCGAGTGTAGAGGAGGGGGACAAAGAGGGGTATAGGACAGGCCCTAGACCAGTAATATATTGTGTCATTTGTAATTACTATTTATACTTGTTTGTATTTATCGTTTTAGCTCTACATAACTACATCATTTAATGTGCATTAATACCATGTCATTTTCACTCTTTCTTTTTCTCTCACGACTGCCAGTAGAATACGATAATTAACTTTCGATGTGTTCACTTCTTACTATGTGCATAACTGCCAAGTCACAATCAATGCTGAGTGATGCCAAATAACTTTTGGTACTTGAACGTCATGTCACTTTCAATACAACCCAACTGACTACTTTCAGCACATGACTATTATGTCGCTTTCAAAACAACCCAACAGCCTACTTTCGATGTATTAATATCGCATCGTGTTCAAATGATTTTTGTAGGCAAGGCACTTTTCATGCGTGAATGTCATATCGTTTTCAATACTTTGTCATGTTTTAACACCTAACATAACTTATGCTATATAAGACCTCCATATACATTATGAACCTTAAGGTTTCCACCTACTGATACCCTTAAAATTTTCATACCACATTTACTATATCTCCTATAGCATCAAAGAACAATGGTTACTAAACACACTTTTAGTAAGGATTCGGACTGGAGAATGGATTATTTGGCTTAGCTAATTTTATCTTGGTGTGACCATTCGTTCTATATATGTGGTGATCGATACCAGCTTATAATATCTCGGGGCCTCAACACTTGTGGAAGAAGATTCTTCTAATGCTCAAACTATTCTCTTAAAGTATAAATTGTATGTCCATGCTTTTCAATTATTCTTTATCATAACATATTTTTCGAACTAATACTTTTTTTTGCTAGATTCATGAAAGGATGTGTAGCCTTATTCAATGGATTGATACAGAAAATCCATTATTTAACACCAACCGTTGGTTGTTTGAGAATCATTGTTTTTTTCCATTAGAATCAAATGAACAGTACATTATGAGGAAAGCAGAGTATGAATGATGTTAGTGAGCCAAATAGTCGGACTGGAGGCTGCAACCTCTTCTACAACCTCCATAACGGGAGAGTTGCCAAGTGTTGAGGTTAATAAGTGACGATACTTTTGATAGAAGATATTTTGTTTATCTAAATATTTTTTATGATGATTTCGTTATAAGTTTGCTATACCCTCTAATTTGCTTCAATTTTTATATCACCTTAACTATAATAGCTATACATGAAATCGCCAATATGTGAATTCAAACAATGGATAGACATGAATAAATCGTTGTACAACTTTGCACGGATCATACAGACTGAAATAATTGAACAATACATTTTGTTTAAAGTAGAATATGAGTGAAGAGTTGGCTACTCTAGCAATAAGTGACTACAAGTGGACGATAGATTATAATCTCCATAAGTTTCAAATAAACATCCATACCGTGTTACCCATTGTATTATTTATATTGCATCTATATTTGTAACATGTAAATCTCTGAGTAGCTGTGTAATATTTTTACTACTATTATCTAAATAATGTCCGCATATAAAAATATTAAACATTTAGCCCTCTAATTAATGGTGCAATGATTTTCTATATTAACACTTAGTTCATGCATAATTCAAATATCTCAATTATATTTTCTACGTACACCCAAATTTTCTTTATAATTAAATATCTAAATAAAAATAGAATTATTTAAAATATCTTTTTTTACATTAGAGATAAAAACACCCTAACAGGGAAGGACAAGGAGACCGTGTGTAAAATTAGCATGCCCCCTTCTCTCCCACAAGGGACCTGTTAATTTTATAGGCGGTTCCTTAAGAGAAAAAAACATTCAAGTAGAGGGCAGTAAATGGACAACCTGTAAATTTAGCGAGTCCCTCCTCCTTACATGCCTTTTCACAGTATTTTACAAACAGCCCTTATTGTAGAATAAAACGCTCTTGGTTAGGGAGGCGAGGGACTGTTTATAAATTTTTTAGCCCCCGTTAACCCACCATTAATAGAGTCAATAATTGTTTGTCACGTCGAATTAACGCTTTAGGAGCGTTGAGATATACATCTATATATTTTTCAAATAAAAATATTTTTTAAAATATTTTAATAAAAATATATAAATAAATAATTTCCGTTATCCCGCTCTTTGGCTCAAAATCTCCACCTCGGTTCTCAGCTTGTCTCCATCTCAAAGAAAAGATCTCAGCTCGACCCACTCCCTCCGATTTGAACTCAAAGAAGTCCTCATGATTATGTGCCTCCCTAACTAGCTTCCTCTCGGCATCCAATTTTCCTCATCCAGATATTCAACGTCTCTCCGACTCCCTCTTGGTCCCCAAAGTGTTCCTCTCCAATAATCTTTTGGTGACATTGTGTAGTGTTCCTTCATTGCAACTAATTGTTGGGGAGAGCTAGGCGAAAGTGGACCTGCTGCAAGGCATCAAAGGGTGCATCCTGAGCTTTGTGTCTTAAGGTTTGTTTACATCTTCAATTCAAAACATTTTGTTTTTAAATCCTCTTCTTTCTTTCCATTTGATACAACGCGTACCATTCCTTTGCATTTTTTATATCATTCAACTATTAGCCCTAAGTTGTTATGGTTAGATAGTCATTGATACTGGCTTGTATCACTAAGCAGAGTTTCACATTGCATTTGAGTTTCTTTTGCACTGAAACAGGTGACATTGAATTCTTTCTTGTTCTGTGTTGACAGGATTTGAGAGTAGCAGGAGCAGCTGAGACCATTTTTTGTTTTGATTTGTCTTCTATCAGCCATGTTTGGATTATGAGGATCATTTCCACAAGTGTTCTATCATTGTGTCATGTAATGGAACCCTTGAAGCATGGTACGTTTAGATGGTACAACTACCAGTTTGTCATCATTGAAATCTAGTCATCTAGGAGTAGATATTAAATATTACACCAGTTGCTCTTAATCTGCCATCATGTTTCAAAATTTGCTGCTGTGTTGCTCTTAATCTGCTGTGTTGTCTCATGGGTGGTCGTAATGATCTGATGTAAGCGGGACCCTGGTTTACAGTTGCTGCTTTGGATTATGGAGATGGTGGTTTGCATGGCTTTATCTGAAGCTATCATGGTTTAGGGTTTACATTTGAGGGCAGGTTCCCTTTGAGCTCTAGTTTACAAAATGCTGTTATGGATTATGGAGATGGTGGTCTGCAGTTTCAAGGTGTGTTATTTACTCCGTAGTCCGTGTGATCACGCTTCCAGTTTTACTATTTCTGTGACCTGATTTATATTAGGTGGCCTTTGTTCTGTACTAACTTGTGTGATGCATCGATAATTTGATGTGCATTAGCCCTCTGTCATGTACTTAGAACCATTATGTGATATACTATAGTTTTGGGTTAAATTGAAAATGTTGCCAGGGTGCTAGTCCTTTTTAAAAAAAAACTTTCTGGCTGCTATTAAAAAACTGTTCGAGTAGTGAAATGTCCCATCGTGTGTTTTAATAATTCATGATGCGTTGTAATGATCTGATGCAAGAGGATGTGTAATTTTCCTGAAATTATGAAATTGTTGAATTATGATCTGATTGTCTTTTGATAGCAAGTTTCTGAATGTGGGTGTTGCTCTTAGGACTGAAACGTTCTAGTGTGATATTGTTTTAATGGTTTTGAGCAAGCATCTTGCTTTTATTCAGAAGCAACTACTCCAATTCAAAGTCAGGTTTATTTCAATCAAACACCTGATCATGTAGTTGTGACATGTAATGCCCAAAGTCTTATAGGAACAAGGGAATCAGAATGAAGTCACGTTTATTTCAATCAAACATCTGATCGTGTTCAAAAATACTTGGACAACTTAAAATGTCCCAGTACGTTGTTTGTCGGACATACAAACAAACAGCTACAAAAGGATTGTACATTTGTACGCCTCACAGAATCAAAATAAGTTTATACATGCATTGATCATACAAAAAAATAACACAAATATCTGTACAAGATGGGCTGTTCTAAATCACATATGTGCAGTTTCTCCAATTTTGTATTCTCATATGCTATTTCCAAAATTATATCCTCGCATTACTTGAGCTACCAGCTCCAAATTGGCATTATCAAATTGGCAAGATTGTTGTTCCAACGGATAACTCTCATAAAGTTCATTAATATCCGAAGTCACTACTTTATCCCCCAGACCTATAAACAATGGTCTTAATTCGGGAGGAAGAATTGGTAATAAGCACAAAACCATCCATTCTGGTTCTACATTTGTTTGAATAAAATGTTTCACCAATTGCATGCGTCTAATAAAAAAACTTTTCTTATTCGTCTTTTTCTATCTTCCCATTCATCTCCACTATACCCCTCGTCTTCTAATTCCTTCCATACGACCGAGGAATTCTCTAAAATAATTCGCAAATCCAAATCTGCTAATTGTTCTCTAATAGCACCTGCTCCTGTTGCAATTTCCTGATTTCGAAATGTTGTAAAGCCTGGGGTAGAAAAAAAGGGGGAAATGCTATGGTTACAGGATGAAATTTCATCTTTGAATAAACCTCGTAATCGTAAGAAAGTTGGTTTTTTAGCACTGGGCCTAGCAAAAGAGAAATCGCCATATACTAGGCCCTCCAATTTCTTAAGGGGTTTATCTAAAAGATTCGTGATATAACTAGGAAGACCTTTCAAATACCACACATGAGTCACAGGACATGCGACTTTGATGTATCCCATTTGATATCTTCGTATCCGAGAATCAACAAATTCTACTCTACATTTTTGGCAAAATCTTTCGTCTTTGTTTTCAGCTCCGCTCACTCAAGAATTTCCACAAGCACAAATTCTGCTTTTTATGGTCCAAAGATTCTTTCGCAAAACAATCCATCTTTTTCTGGTTTATCCATTTTATAATGAAAAGTGGAGGGCCTTATGACTTCGCCAACGACTTCCCCATTAGGTAGTATTTTGTTAGCCCAAGCCTTTATTTGTTGAGGGGAAACGAGTCCAATTTAAAGTTGTTGATGTTTATATTGGTCAATCATAAAATAGAAATAAGAAAAGAATTTATATTTATTCCGATTAAACTTCTTCCCTATTAACCTGGAAGTTCTTCTGAGATACAAGGAAATGGTTCAGTTCTAAAGCCAAAGATCATAGTTCTGGAATATGCGCAGAAGCCTCCAAGAAACATTGCACAGGACATGGTCCAAACTCTAAACCAGAAAATGAAACGAGCACCGTCATGAGAAGCTAAATTAAACATTGCTGTCTTGATGTGCGCATGATCTGGCAACTCGGCTCTCATCCTCCCATAGTCACAAGCACTAGAAAAAATCACATGCATTCAGAGTGACGACTTCCCCCAATAGACCTGCATATACATTTCAGATACAAAAAAAAACATTTCAGGGAGGTTGGGTGTGAGTTACATATATAAAATTCCAAGGAATAAGCTGGTGATGCAGATTTCTCAGGATGCACAACCTGATTTCCTATGTAGGTAAGAAAGCAGAATAAAACAAGATGAGATACATGATCTCCCTTCAATCCCTGGTCCACCCTATCAGGGCAATTCCCAGAATCCAGATCCGACATCAGGGAAAGAGAACACCTTGTCCAACTGGTTTTGGACCGGAAATTCTCATACCTGTACCTGTATACATAATGTACATTTCAACAAAAATCATTCAGCACTCAAATGTACATGCATACATAATTTTTAAAAGCAACAAAAATCATATAGCAAAGAACAATACACTGCAATACAAAAAATGTTCCAAAGCATTTACATTACTACTATGTTATACATGAACTTGTATACATAACTTGCATCACAAAAAAATCATTTACAATTCAAATGTACTTAGATACATAAATTTCAAAAGCAAAAAGGTAATCTACCAAGCAAGAATACACCGTAACAAAAAAAACATCAATGTTCCAGGGCATATACGTTGGGAAAAAAGATGTTAGCATTCAAATGTACCTTGTACATGCACGACATGTATTATGCATCTGCATGGATTGCAGTAGAGCAGAGGGAGCACACTTGCGGCGAGCCCAACCTGAAAAAAAAAAGTCAGGTGCACGACGGCATGAGATTTGGATGCCGCCACTACCGAGGTGCATGCGATGTTCATGGCGACGCTGGCAACGCCATAGACGATGTGCATCACGACGCCGGAAACACCTCACGAGAGGTGCACGATGACCCCCATGACGATGCCGCCTGCACCATCATGCATCGACGAGGTAAACGACGACAGTGACTGAGGGGAGGTGGGCGACACCAGTCAGTATAGGAAGGGGGAAGAGGATGGGGAATGGAGAATACCTGAGGTCGGAATTGAAGGACCATGTGATCAAAATTCGACCACGCCATGGCCTGATCTAGCCGCTCTGACATCGTGCCAGATTTGGACGATATCGAGGATTCCACCGAACAGGACGTAGCCACCAGATCTTTTGCGTCGCTGGAATGTATCTTCCGTTGCCGGAATCGCTAGAACTGAGCCGCCGTCGCTGGAGCCTAGTCGGCCAACCATGGTACGCGCCGCAGTTTATGGTGAAGGAGAGAGAAGGGATTGCAGGGGATATGTGGTGCGTCGGTGTACTGTGGACCCCATAGTACATATTGAGCTGGGATGACGCGGGGCATGGATGAGCCATCGCGGCTGTTGCCATGGGAGCCGCCCAGTGAGCACGAGTGTACCTCCGTCGGAACAAGCTGGAAGTAGAAGCTAAGAGAGGATAGAATTTAGAGAGAAGATGTCCTCAGGGATATTTTTGCAAAATATACACAGTGTTGCGGGAGGTTTTATGTAAATTTGCATGGACGATGTGAGAGACTGGACGAGAGCCATCCTGGACCGTTGGGACCGGATGCAACGCTCGAGATTGGAATTTCTAGATGTGCAACACTTTGGAACGTTTTCACCGGATATGTACTCATGTCTATATATGTCACCCGTGGGCTGGTATAGAGCAAGAAACAGAAGATACGTACGTACCATATATACTGAATGGTTTTGTATAGTATATAAATACAGATATACGCATGTCCGTCTGCATATGCAAAATAATTAGGCAAACGTACGTGCCTAGGGTTTTTCAGTTCGGGCCTTCAACAAACTGTTGAACACTGTCGTAGCAATTTTGCGGCCGGCGAGCATCTAGCTAGGCTAATGCATTGTCTAACCTCTCCACCTCCCCGGTTTTCAACGGTCAATGATCCCTTGGACAAACAATTATTAGTGTGTCAATGGAGATTTTTTTAGTCATTTAGAAGGTTCAAGAGGTATCACTATTATGTTAGTACTAAAATCATAAGGGCAATTTCAAAGGTTGGATCAGGTATGATCTCCTAATTCATTTTCACATTATGGTGTATATACTAACATTTAGCCTATAACAATTACGTTATATAATATTTTTTATTTTCCTTAGACCAGTCACCTTGTCTCTTCACCCACATCTTAGTTTCACTTATTATCTCGTACTTAATTGATATTTTTCTCTCCAGGTCCTCTCCCTCATCCACATTAGCATCTAATCTATGTGGTAGAGCTATGGGTTGATACATTAATTACCTTTGTATATGTCCTAATCACTCGTGTCAACAAAAGTGTGTGTATATATATATCCTACTCGCTCTATCCCAAAATGAAATACTTCTTTCACCTACCACCCCTCCTCTAATTTTTTTCCCATCTTATCCAACCATCCTGTTATTTATAAATATGTCTCATCTAGGAGTATCACTATGAGAAAAACTCCACTAATATTAAGGTGTCTTTGGGTCTCAACATATCAGGTCCAAGTTTTGATAAAAGAGAAGGATTGTGTTAGTCTTAGCGAGCCAACGTAAAAACTTAATCTTACGGAAATAAACCTAAGAAAATTCTGTTATGGCGTAACTCTCTTAGCGACGTGTCATATTGAAACCCAGGTATGGTGTTAAATGGAAAAGAGCCGGATCGTCAATCCCATGATGTGCCATGTCATGATCTAAGCATGGTATCAAATAAGCAAGGATCGGGCCATTGCATCCTTAGTGACACGTCATATCGAGGCCCGAGTGGTGAAAAATAAGCAAAGGTCTTCACACCTGATTCAGCGGGCGTGAAAAGTAAGAAAGCAGGTTGAGCCAACTAGAATTCATTTAAATAGTTAAAATCTAGGGTTCCTTACGGGTAAGTTAAAAGAGCTAGTCGAGACAGTTGGTAGAAGAAGTGTAAATATCTTATACATTCAAGAGACTAAATACAAGGATTAGAAGGTGAAGAAGGTGAACAGTATTGATTTTAAGCTCTCATACATAGGGACAACTTTAAATAGAAATAGAGTAAGAATTTTGATTGATAAGAGTCTTAAGGAAGGTGTGGTGGAGGTGAGAAGGCAAGGGAATATGATCATCTTAGTTAAACTTATCATTAATGATATACTCTAAAATATAATTAGTGTATATGCTCCTCAAGTAGGTCAGGATGAGAGTACTAAGAGTCATTTATAGGAAAACTTAAATGGCTTGATTAGAGCTATACCTAGTAGTGAGAAGTTTTTATAGGAGAGAATCTTAATGATCATATAGGCACAATAGGTATAGATTTCGAGACAGTACATGAAGGTTTTAGGTATGGTGGTAGGAATCAGAAGGGAGAGGAACTCTTAAACTTTGTAATAGCTTTTGATTTGATGATAGACAAAACTTTTTTTAGGAAAAGACAATCTCATTTAGTGACTTTTAGTAGCAACCAACACTCTAACCAAATTGATTTTCCTTATGAGAAAAGAGGATAAGCGATTATGTGTGGATTATGAGATGATACCTAAAGAATTTGTGGTTTCTCAACATAAGTTGGTGGTCGCCAACTTTTGCTTTTTGATGCATGCTCATAAGGATAAATAAGCCAAAATTGTAAGAACTAAGTTGTGAAAGTTAGAACAGGAGACATCAAATATCTTTAAAGAAAGAGTTATCAAAGAGGGCTTTTCATAGGAAAAAGACAATGCAAATAACATGTGATAGATGATGGCAATATGTATTTGAAAGATTACTTCAAAGGTGTTTGGATTAACCAAAGGGGGTACATGCAAAACTAAAGACACTTGGTGGTGGAACGAAGACATACAAAAAGCTATTAAAGAGCAAAAAGAATGTTATAAATGCTTGTACCATGACAGGAGTGAGGACAATATGGAATACAAGGTGGCAAAAAGGATCACAAAATAAGCTGTGAGTGAGGCAAAGGGGTATGCTTTTAAGGATCTATATCAACATCTACGTACAAAAGAAGGATAGAAGAACATCTATAAAATGGCTAGTGCTCATGATAGGAAGATGAGAGACTTTAACCAAGTTAAATGTATTAAGGATGAGAGGGAGTAGATCTTGGTGAAGAAGGATGAGATTAGATATAGATGGCAAAAGTATTTTGATAATTTGTTCAATGGTGAGAATGAGTTCATCACCGTCTAGTTGGATGACTCTTTGGATGACACCGAAGCTTTATGCGAAGAATCTAAGATTAGAGAAGTTTTAAAAAGGATGAAAGGGTCGTGATGGTATTCCAATCAAGATATGAAGATATATCGGGGATATAGCTATAGTATGGCTAACCAAGTTGTTCAACAATATTTTTCAATCGAACATAATGCCTAGGGAGTGTAGAAAAAGTATATTGGTACCAATCTATAAGAATAAGGAAGATATTCAAAGTTGTATTAATTACCGGAGAATTAAGTTGATAAGCACACTACAAATCTATGCAAGAGAGTTATCGAACACCGTTTGAGAGAAACGACGCGGATCTTTATGAACCAATTTGGTACATGCCCGGAAGATCAATCATAAAAGCAATTTTCTTAATAAGACAAGCTATATAGCGATTTAGAGAGCAGAAGAAGGACCTACATATGGTTTTTATTGACTTGAGGAAGGCTTATGATAAGATAACAAGAAATGTTATGTGATGAGTTTTAGACAAACATAAAGTTTTAACAAAGTATATCTCTCTCATCAAGAATATATATAATAATAATATGACTAGTGTTCGAACAAATGATGGTAACACAGGTTACTTGCCGATTAAAATAAGACTACATCAGGGATTAGCCTTAAGCATGTACCTCTTTGTCTTAGTAATGGATGAGATTATAAGAAATAAATAAGGGGATATTTCTTGGTGTATGCTTTTTACAGATAATGTAGTGTTAGTTAATGAGAGTCAAGCAAGAGTAAATAGAAAATTAAAATTGTAGCGATAGACTCTTTAGTCTAAAAGTTTTAGAGTAAACAAAATTAAGACTAAATGCTTGAGGTGTAACTTTGACACCATCGCACACGAGAAGGAAGATGAGTTTAGGAGGCCAAGTAGTGTCTACGAATGATATATTTTGATATCTGTGATCGATGATACAGATGGATAAGGATATTGATATGAACATTAGCCATAAAATCAAAATAGGCTAGTTAAAATAACGCCAAGCATCTAGCATCCTCTATGATAAAAAGTTAATGTAGAAACTAAAAGACAAGTTTTATAGAACAGCGATTAGACCTGCTATACTGTATGGGCAAAATGTTAGTCTATAAAAAGACATTATGTTCAACAACTGAGTGTTATAGAAATACATATGTTATATTGGATTTATGATCAAATTCGAAACGAGGATATACGTAATCAACTATGGGTAGCACCAATTGAAAAAAAGCTTATCTAATATCGGTTAAATTGGTTTAGCCATGTTTAAAGGAAACTCTTAGAGACGTCAGTATATTATAGAATTATAAGTAAAAATAATAATATGAAAAGAGACAGAGAAAAACCAAAATTAATATAGGGAAAAACAATAATAAGAGATATTTGAAAAGCAGAAATGACTTAAGGTTATTGTTGGGTTTCAATTCAAAGTTTTCCTGACAGTAATGGAACAAAACCGTCACAATTGGTCACACCTGTCCGCCACCGTCACGAGTGCGCCGTCAGGATTGGACTGTCAGGAATGAGAGGCCTATCGCGTCGGGAAGTCGTCAGGACACTTTTCCTAACGGGATACCCTGCAGCGGACGCTATCTTGACGGGAAATCCTGTCGGCTGACGTCCACAGCCGTATGCTTGTGGTCTTGTCAGACAGCCGACACGAGTAGCCGTCAGGGATCAACCCTGACGGTAGCAACAAGACAATGCACTTGGATCCTGCGTCTAACCCGCCAGAAATACACCAATGTGGGCTGTTCTGACAATCCATATTACACCGTTAGGATTACATTATGGCCATTGATATTTGTAGCATCTAAGATTATTTTCACCTCAAAATCATTATAAAATGATCTCAGAGTACTCCACAAACTAGATTTCACATCAGTTTTGTTATACATGCAAAAGAAAACTTCAATATAAACATATCCATCCATCCATCCATCCATTCACAACTTAATACAATGCAAATGTCTAGGTAGCCCCAATATTAGATAGGTAACATTCATGAATGCATAATAAAGTTCTGTTCAAAGGTAGTAAGGGTTGTAGACTAAACACATCTTAGCTTTTGGCACTACCCAACTAAAGAAAATACCCCAAGCAAATCCATTAAGTTTCAGCCGATTCATTGCTTTGGAAAGTGCAAACTGTAGAAAACAAAAGGATGAAGCACATTCATCAAGTTTGAGCTTTCCAATGGAAAATTTGAGCAAAGACCATCGATCCAGCTTACTCTGCAAAGGAGAGCATAACATCAAAGTCATGACTTATAAAGTTCTGATTTGCATTAGAACACACACTGTCTCATATAGCCAGAATAAATAGGAGCCTGTTGCAATAGACAGCGTGCACTTCAAGAAGCATTGCAATCTCCTGTCACACAAGTGCTACGACTCAGATCTAATAATTAAAACAAACCAAGTACTAGATTAAATGGTAAAGAATATTGAAATCAGATCTAATAATTAAAACATACAAGTTGCAGTATTGCATAAAGAACCAATCAACAGATCTTGCATTTTCTAGGATAAATTCAACAGTCATACAAGTCAAAAGAATTCATGAGTCATGACACAGATAGCCTTAATCAACTATATAACTTTACTACAAGCAGTATATACCTTATCACAAAAATTGCACACTGCCTTCATGAGAGGCTTCAACCTCACCAACTTCAAAGGTTACTTCTTTTCCAGTCGTACAAAAGTAAGATCCAGCTTTATATTGTTTCCTCTCACAGTTGCAATATTTGAGCCTTCCTTAATGATTGGTAATCACTGAATATATGTCCTACAGAAATAAAACAAAAGTCAAAGTCTGACCAATAATACATGCAAAATTCTAATACCTAAAAGATTGGTAATAGCATAATAGCAGCCGAGGCAAGCAACCCAAGTTAATTAGCATGCAGGAAAAATACATCACTAGTAGGAGCTAAGTCAAGCAACTAATATTCGCTATGGGCCATCTTCAGTTCCATTTTGTAGCCCTTTTAGCTTGGTGCACCCCCTCTTTATATCCTCAGATCAGCCATCTTCAGGGCCATTATTGTCAGCTGAATGCTCAATAGAATTAGAAATACAAGAAGTAAAACCAAAGACAATTCATTAATCCTCACAAATCTTCGTCTTCATCAGGGGTGGAACAAGAAAATAATTAAGCCTAGGTCTGAACCAATTCAAATGCATGATTTCAATCATCCCAACAGAACATGTGGCTGTTCAACTATTGTATATTAAATGGATACAACATCATCAACTCACCATGGCAAAGTGGCAGCAGTGATACACCTCCATTGTTGAGACCCTTATCTAGGTCTGCATCAGGGCATAAGCTGCATGAAAAATGCAATGCGAAATACTGTTTTCTCCACACACTCAGTTCTCGTCATGATTTAACAGGGAAACGTAAATAAAAAGAATGTGGTATAATCAAGTAGCACAAACGATACTTGCTCTGCAAAACAAATCGGCGCAGAGGTAGATGACCCGCGGCATCGATGGAGGGAGGGAGGCTGTGGTTGACAGGAGAGCGGAGGAAGGGGGGTGGAGGAGGGTGGGTGCGGCGGCAGCCCCCGATTAGGGTTTGATGGACCGGGTTGCGGCGGCAGATCGAGAGGGCGGCAGCGGTGGATGGGGGTGGAGGTGATGGGAGCTGGCGTGTGGATGGGGGTCGGCAGTGGTGGAGATGGGGGAGCCGACGATGGAGAGGACCACCGCAGCGGAAGGTAGGCCGCGGACGGGTGTGGAGCGAAGGAGGCGGAGCAGAGGGGAGGGCTGGCGGCCGGCGGCCCTGGATCTGATTGAAGACGGAAGACGATGAGTATTTTACGCTTTAGTCCACCTATTCATGCGGGTCCAAAATCCACGTCAATACCGTCTCTTGTTCCTCGCGGAGGACGCGGGCTGCTACAATTCAGTTTTACGTACAAAATTTCTGGTACTATTTTTCTTCTTTTATAATTTATTTTTTCTCTCTTATCTAGAGACGAAAGGAATAATTTATAGTGAGTGAACTTCTGTATATTTGGTATATCTGTGTCGCCGTTGGCTAAATCCTTCGATCAAGTTTTCGAGTTGAAGGGTTCCACGCTTTTTAGAAGAGTTAGCTAGCTAATTTATGTCTTTGTTACTGCATTATATACTGAACAAATTAGGTAAGACTCAAGCATCGACAGAAACGCATTAGTCTAAATCTGGAGTACATAGTTTTGCCCGGCCCAGAAGATTGAGATTTCAGTTGTGGCGGCTGAGGCTCTGGCTCAGCAGCTTGCATGCATGCATGTTTAATTATCTTTAATGAGAATGGTAGGAGCACTGCCAATTTATTGAAAAGAAGAGTCTGAAAGTTACAGTACCTACAAAGCTGGACGCGTCAGCAACACAAAAAACATGCTTAATTATCTTCAGATATGTTAAGTCACCCATTCTTGTATGCATATGCATGGATGTGTCCCCGTCTCAACTGTGATGAAAATATTCACAAGATCAATCTGACAGCCTTCTTAGGACATTGAACCTTGCTAACCAATATATATATATATATACACACACACACACATGCAGACAGAGACAAATGCATGGCCACGCTAAGTCGATTTCTGGGTAATTAGTGTGAAATTGTCCTGACAAGAAAGTCACTAATTATCTGGGGCAGGGCATGCTAGCTGAATGTCAGCACGGTATGTATCAAGGAGTAGTAATTACAAGTAGTTCAGTTGTCAGAGCGCCATTTGATCCGGTCGAGATCTTATTAGTTATTATAAATGTTCAATGAATCATGTATTTTCAGCTGAAGTATGTGTGAAGGATCCGAAAGATTTTCAGGCTGAGGCAAGTGGTGATCGATTGGCAACGGCAATTCGTGGGACCTAGTCCGAAAGATTTGACTTCTCCATATTTTGGGGAGTCAAAAACATTCATTGGGGCTGTCTCCTTCCAAAAATCTCTTTTTTAATATATAGAAAAATATATTTTTAAGGTGTTGGTTGGCAATTTGTTAATTTACTCATTTCCCGATTTGCAATACATTTAATTTGCTACTACTTAATTAGCTAGGGTGCCTAAGCATGCATATATGGAATAATTAATTCAGCACAATTGAACTGACAAATTATTCTGGTTTTCTGAAGCATGGATACAAAGTCATTTGCGAATTAATCAAGTGAAGACAAGTATGAGGCATGCTCATAAATCACATTATATGATCTATTACCCTTAAAAATCATCCAAAATAATTGAAAAGGGATTGATGCGATAACCATATATATATGGTCCAGCTTTACTAATTTTTTTAGATGAACATGCAGATCTAATCTTCTACTTTAACTTGAATGAACATAGACCGAAAGGCGCGCGTTTAGTTAGCTTCTGTAGATCATGTCAGACATTAATCTGTCAGGCTGTTTCTCACCAATTGTACAGTAAAGAGTAGAATCGGTTTCAGTTATGTGTTGCATAGTGTGTTAGAAGTTAATCTTGTTGTTTTAGTTTCGGCATGTTTATTTGTATTGCGTAGCGTAGTAGCTGAGTTAGAAGCTGCATGCATGTGTGTTCATGGCGTGGAGTACTAGTTAAACGGATGTGCTGCATGGCTTGGTGAGCAGAGATTGGCAGTGAGTAGTGGGCCGACCATAGTGGCAGGAGGTGAGAGCACATTTAGCTAGTTAGTTAGCCGTGCATGTAATTGTGGTCAGGTGATCAGCTAAGTATCGCAAACGTCCAGAGTAGTAGGTGGTCAGTTTGCACGCATGCACTGACCATAGATTGAGTTGTGTGGACGTGTGTGTGCATGCATGAGTTTCGGAGTTGGGTTAGTGGTTAGTCGCCGGGCATGCCGGTCGGCAGTGTAGTTAGTGGAACACGAGGTTAGCTTGTGACTGCATTGTTTTTGATATAAATACCCATGTAATCATTTTGTGTTAATCAAGTGAGAAGAAAACACAAAAGGGCACGAGCTTTTTTGGTGCCGCAAAGCTCCTGTGTTGTGCGTTTGTTCTTCGTTGTCTTCAGAGAGTGTTAGTGTGTCCAAAATTGAGTGTTCCCGCGTCGTGTGTTTAAGTGAGTTGCTTTGATTCCCAACATAATGGACCATTCACTGTGCAAGTGCACAGATTATGATTGTGGACCATGTACTGCACAAGCGCACAGATTATGTGGTAAGGCTTTCATCGTCTGCTCGGCCATAGCAAAAATTTAAATTTTGAAATTTAATTTTAGAGTTGATTTGAGTTTGTTTTTATCATAATATATGTTATAGCCTTGGAGTTTTATAAATTGTTAATGATATAGATATAAGAATCATGGTTATAATTTTTGTTAACTTGTAGACAAACTCAAGAAAATCGTGGTTATTTCCTATTCCTTCAGGTAAGCTCAAAAAAATCATGGTTATTTACTTTCCTTGGCAATACTCAAATGAAATTTTCTTAAATAGGCAAAGGCAAAAAAAAGAAGGGTAAAAGTACGAATTCAATGCTTAAAACACAAGTTCAAATGAAATTTTCTTAAGAACGCCAAAGACAAACTCAAACAAAATTTCCGTAAATATAGCAAAGGCAAAAAGAAAAGGAAGGGAAAACCGTAAAGGCAAACTCAAATGAAATCTGCTCAAAATTGAAAAAGCGGCCGAGGAAAAAGGTAGTGGAAAAACCTGACAAAAAAATGAAAACTCAAAAGAAATCAAAAATTTCCAAAAACAGCAAAGGCAAAAAAAAAGTGGGAAATGAAACTCAAATGAAATTGAAATTCGCTGTTGGAAGGGAAAAACTGTAAAGGCAAACTCAGATGAAATTGAAATTTGCATAAAACAGTAAAGGCAAAACCAACAAACAATGAAAACTAAAATGAAATTTGCCAAAAAAAAAAACGCAAAATGCTTTCGTTGAGAGTAGTGGAAAAACCTGACAAAAAAATGAAATTGAAAAAGGTAGTGGAAAAACCTGACAAAAAAATGAAAACTCAAAAGAAATCGAAAATTTCCAAAAACAGCAAAGGCAAAAAAAAAGTGGGAAATGAAACTCAAATGAAATTGAAATTCGCTGTTGGAAGGGGAAAACTGTAAAGGCAAACTCAGATGAAATTGAAATTTGCATAAAACAGTAAAGGCAAAACCAACAAACAATGAAAACTAAAATGAAATTTGCCAAAAAAAAAGCAAAATGCTTTCGTTGAGAATCGAACTCAAGACCTCCCGCTTACTAAACGGGTGCTCTAACCAACTGAGCTACGAAAGCTTTGATACATATATGTACATACTCATTTATATACTAACATTAAATTATGTAATCTTACTACGAAAATTTTGAAACATAGCGAGAGCTTTGGCCTCATGCTTATAATGCCGTAATATAGTACATATATAATCAGAGCGACGCTGTCGTATCAGAAGCAACAGATTAGAACCAAACTCAATATCCTCAAATGAACTACTAGTATCTTTACTCTCTAGACTGATGACTGACATTTGTCGTACATTTTAGATTCTGCATCGAACGCCAACAGAACACGTACTTTATTGCTCTGAAGCCTTTTGAAATGAAAAAGGGTAGAAGACCAGAATGTGCACAAGCTAATAATACCAGGTGCGCACAATCAACAATTTCATTACGATACTTATTGCAGATGAAGACACCTAATCCAACGTTCCAAACACCACAACAAGTTCGCATGAGTACATTTTCAATAATCATCGTATAGTTTGTAGACATCCATCCAGATCTGCAGCGGCTAGCTACTAGCTCTGCATTGCCTAACCTAGTCCACTATTCGAACTTGAATGGACTGGAAAACTGAGGTAGCAGCACAAGGTCGGTTCAGATCAGAGTCGGCGACGACCAAGACTGTGTCTCCAGATTTCACTGAACCCTTAGACTTCATAAGCTTGATGGTTTGCTTGAAGTTATCTTCCATGTTATTAAAAAGTGGTAACTGAAGTGGAATTACTCCCCAGTAGAAGTTCATGCTCTTTCTTGATTTGGCATTATCAGTGAAAGCAAAAATGGGAGGGTTGGGCCGGTTGCGTGATAGAAGCGACGCCATGTGACCATACTTCGTGTAAACAAAGATGGCATCCACCGCAAGGTTGTTTGCTGCAGGGAGTGTAACAATGAGTGAATATCAGATGATATTAAAAAAAGATAATATGTATTTACTTATCAAAATAAAAAAAATAATAGATATTTGGAAAGGAAGTGTACACAAGAAAAATACCCATTTCCGCAGCACTGGTGCAAATTTGCTCTGAGATCCTGTCAGGCAAAGATATCGCAAGCTGATGTTGCGGAAGAAGTTTCTGCATGTTTTCCTCACGACTCCATGATTCCATCCTCTCACTAGCTGCACGGAGGACTGCTAGAGCTTTCTGGGAATATGCACCTATAGCTGACTCCGCGGATAACATTACCGCATCAGCATATTGCCGCACTGCTTCAGAAACATCTGCCACCTTCAGAAAGATAATGACAGGTCATCAAGAAGAAGCACAAAAAAGGTTAGTTGGATATAAAAAAATTAGTTCATTTAGAATATATTTTTCATCATGGTTATATGAACTCGATCCCTTCAAAAAAAAGTTAGATTACCTCTGCACGAGTTGGTGTTGGATATTCGACCATTGATTCAAGAAGCTGAGAAGCAACTATCACTGGCTTGTTCAACTGTCGACAAAGTTCAACAATGGCCTCTTGGATGGCTGGGATTTGCTCTAGTGGAATCTGAACTCCAAGATCACCACGTGCTACCATAACTCCGTCAGATGCCTCTATGATGTCTTTCAAGTTCTTGAGAGATTCCAGACTCTCAACCTTCGCAATTATTTTGATGTGTCTGGTATACAACTAGATTATATTAGTATATTACAATAGCAGTTCAATAAAGATAACACACATGCACTTCTACTAGGTGACTTGGCATAAATACATCAGTATCACAAGCAAGGTTCTAGGTTCTGCAGCTGAATAATTTCAAATAATGGACTTGATATGCTCTTCTGTGAAACAATAGTATCAATTTCTTCTGTTCTAAACTTCTATTAGGTCGGATTTCCAGATAAGACTAATGCAATGTATTTATTGTAAGCTATACTGCAGCAGCAATGACATTGGTGAGGCCAGTGATTTCTCAGACTATCCCTTTAGCACATAGACAACATCTATAATAAATTGGCAAACATATATTACCCTACAATGACGTGAAACAAACAAATCACCATTTTTATAATAATGCACAGAAAACTATGTTTAGGAAACCAGGAAACAGCTTTATATGTCAGTTATTTGCTCACTCTAATGACTTTCTGGAGAGGTAAGTCTTGAGGTACTTGATGTCATTAGCATCTTTTACAAATGAAAGGGCAATGCAATCAACTCCTTCAGCTATCCCAAATTCAATGTCAGCCCAATCCTACAAGGCGATATATGCGCGAACAAGCAAGATATAAGTGAACAATTGATCAAATAGGAAAAGGCCAGAAATTTTATCACCTTCAAAGAAAACTGTAACAAGGAAACACTATAAATATAATTCCATTAATAAAAATTCTTCATGAATAAGTGATGAAATGCTGCTACAGAATAAAATGACAACTTCGAAAGAGAAAAATAACAATGAATATACGAATGCTCCAAGAATAAAGTATTGCATTTTAAGTTAACCTTTGCTGACAGTGTAGGAAGCCCAAAGTTCCTTTCAACTAATTTTCCATTCCTCCAGAATGACAATTTGGCTCGAGGAAGAAGCAAACCCGGGTCAGTGCACTTACAGAGCAAATCATTTCTGACCTTCTCAGTAACTTCAAATGTTGCCATTCCACCATCAATTACAAGCTCATCACCAACGAGAATGCCTGTAAATTGGAAAGTAATTTATGAATAAAAAAATAAATTCATGTATGGAAAACTGAAAACCAGCAAAGACACATGCAAATCTTCAGACCTTCAGAAAACTTATCAAAGTTAACATGCATTGTGAATGGATGAGCTTCATCAGTTCTTTTGCTAGTAAATAACCATTCAGAACCATCCTGCAATATTCGATGAAAAGAGGAAAACAATTGCATGATTTGCATGAAAAAAGTAACAAAAATAATAAAATATGGTGCTTCACAAAAAACTTGAGGCACTGAGATGATTACAGATTAATGAAGGTATCAACTGTTTAGGCAAATAAATCAAGATTAGCTTCTAATTAAAACTCAAGTGAGTGGACGAGTATATAGATCAGGACTGATATATCAACTATCAAGACCTCAGAACTAAGAGTTGAGCTGTCATCTAGTTTGGTCAATTTTCCTACCTCACACAATAGCTTACAAATGGTTGCAGGCAAAAATTACAAAGATCAGGATGATCATAATTGATCTATTTTTACAGTGCTATGCTCAAAACCTAAGCTATTAGCACAAATAATAAGCTAGTACTTGTCCATCAAAATCAAGTACTACCTTCATCCTAAAATATAAGGGATTTTAGGATGAATATTTATCTAAATTCATTCTCAAAATCCCTTATATTTTGGAATGAAGTTAGTATAACATTAGTACAAAATGTAGTTACTTCAGCTCATTTGGCATTACGGAGGAACCAGAATGAAAATTTATGTCTACTAGCATTACAAAGGGGCTAACCAGTATCCCTTTTTAGGAATACACTAGCCACTACCCTCTTTGTTTAGGAACATACTATCTAATTTATTCTGGATTTCTCTTAGTTTTTAAAATCTAAGGATGTATAAATCATACACCAAATTAAATGAAACTCCAAGAAGACTATCTGCTAAATGGAAGACACTAACAATGCCTTCGACAATACTTGTCATATAGCAAAACAATCCCAAAAAGGATGAATTTTCTTGCACAAAAACGTCCAACCAATAGTCATCCTGTCCGAATGCTATGATTCAAATCTAAGCACTGGCTAGGCCAAATTAGATCAAGTTGATACAACAACTTCCCGAAAAATCATTTATTTCAATTTTCAACAGCCAAAATACCAAAATTGGATGATTTTAAGATCCATACTTGAAAACGATGTGGTGAGTGTAACATCTACATCCCGTTGATGCACAATCAGAGTAGCGTTTGTCCTTACACGACACCAACTAAACAGCATGCCCAGATGACCAGATGTCGTGCTGAGAACCTAATCGACGCAGTAATTCAACTACAGGCACGGGTAGAAATGAAGAAGAGAAAGCAACGAACAACACACCTCCGCCTTGACGGAGGCGGCGCCGCCGTGGTCGGCGACGAGAAGCTGAGATCCCTCGGTGTCCACCATCAGGGAGACGCAGAACCCTTCCTCCTCGTTGAGCCTCCGCACCTCGCGCATCACGTCCCGGTTCCAGTCGCGGCCGCCGTGGCACAGGTTGACCCGCGCCACGCCCATCCCACCCCGCGCCAACGCCGGCAGCGCCTCCACGCACGCGGGCCCCACCGTGCACACCAGCTTCGTCTTCCGCAGCCCCATGAACCCCTTCTCCCGCAGCTCCGCCTCTGACACCACGTCCATCGCCCCCTCCACTGCCACCGCCGACGCCGATGACGACGACGCCCGAATCCGGTGGACCCCGCGGCGGTGCGCCGCCGAGGCGGCGACGAGGTAAGGGAAGGCACTAGCAGCGGCGGAGGTGGCCATTACGGTTAGGATTTTCCTGCGACGACGGAGAAGATGCGGGGCCGCGCGGGGTGGTGGTGCGCTTGCGGCGGCGGCGGCGGCGGCGGCGGCGGAGGATGCGAGGTGTCCCGCGGATTGAGGGCAAATGACACGTGGGTCCGACCTGGCAGAGAGCCACCGGATTGGGCAACTTGGAAGCTGACATGTGGGATCAGTGAGCCGATGTTGTTTGAGCTTTTTTAGCTTGTTTTTCCCGCCTCAGTTACCACCTGTTGCATCACAACAAAATGATTGCGTTCTCGGGGCCTGTTCGGTACTGGAGGTGAGGTTGGGGTGTGATTTTTCTTTTTTTTCCTTTCATTAGCACTTTTTTTACTGCTAATGTTTTATTTAAAAAAATTAGGTAGGATTTTTATTTAAAAATAAAATAAATTTATTTTTTAAATTTATAATAGATTAACGTAATTAATCTAACTCACCTTGTTTTTAGTGTAAAAAAAATCTCATCCAACCTTCAGAAGCAAAAGAGGTAGTATAGTCATTTGTTGGCTATCTTATAGCCAATAATACGACAAATAACTAGTATAATAAATTAGCTATTATACTAATTGCATCTCATCAATTGAATAATAATTTTACATATAAATATCAATATGTATAATCAAAAGGGCATTCTATCCTTGTGGCCGCTTTATGCCGTCATTTGCACATGAGCAATCTACATAGAAAAAAAGTCACAGATCCGTCTTGTTCGTCCGAGGTATGCGTCTCCGAGCACTGCACCAGGAGACGTAGATGGCGTCCAGATGCTTGGTCATCATTAAAACTGTAGAATTATATGCGGCCGAATTGTCTAATTAACAAGCATCACAACCTTGAAAGGAAGAACAGTGCGTTTTCCTTAATCATGCCCAAAATATCCACACCACACTACAGCTTAACTGGCCCGACAATCATCATCGCACTCGACTGAAATTGAAGCAAACCAACCACAAATTAGCCATAAACAACTAATAAGAAGAGCGTCTGTTCAGAAAACTAAAGCAACAACTGAGAGGAATCACCGAAATGAAACCCCAAACTGAACGGATCAAGCACAGAAAAGACGATCAAGCAGGCGATGGTCCTGGGGCCCACAAAACGTGTTTTCTATCGCCACCCGGGCCTCACCCTAGCTGTAGCACGTGTAAATACGTGCAATCTCTCCTCGGCGCTGGAACAGTCGTTTCCCTCTTCGATTCGCTTCCTTCCACGCAGGATTTAGCTAATATAGAATATATTTGGAGCCTGCTGGCTCCATTGTACCTGCTCTAAAGAAAACTATCTAGAACTATAAATTGTATGCAGTAGAATATAAATTTGAGCAAATCATGTGACGTCGCACACAGTTTGCACAACCTGTGATTTCTGTTGACAGAGAAAATGGTAATGGCTTGACGAGAATAACACAAACGATTGTTACAACTTCCAAGTGTTGGCAGGATAAATCAGAAATTAGGCTGCAGTCTTGGTGTTAATATTATGTTCAGGTGAATTTGATCTAATAATCAGCAGGCATTGATTCTAATGTCAATGTGGATCTTCAGGTTCATGATCCGGACAACTACTTTTGCCGTGGCAACTACTATAACCATAAACACAGTGAAATACTGCAAACACAAAAACAGCGTATTTCTCAAACAATTATATGCAAGACAACAAGACAAAATATGATCTCATGATCATCACCAAGCAACCGACAAAATCCAAGACAGAACTGGTAACAAGATGATGTCAACAATAAAGATTCATTTCCAGGTAACAAACCAAACAAAGCTGCACGAAAGCAGTCATCTCAATTAAAAAACAGAAATCCTAATACATTTCTTCGATGAAAAAACAGCAGAGAGCTGTTAGTAATCATCACACACATCAGTCGAATACCGTGGACCAATGTCAATGAAACTGAGCAGCAGCTAAAGTAGCAAGTGCTAAGCTAACAGTTAAGTTCCCCTACAAATCAAAGTAATTAGCACTGGCTGCACATCTTAGACCTCCGGTGATTTAACTTGATTCCTCAACCTGCTGGAACGCCGAACCGGGGTCATCGCCTCATCCTCCTTGTTTCTCTGTACAACAAGTTTCATTAGTATGCAATCATCTAGCAGACAGCAAACTTTCTAAGAATGAACTCAGCTGAATGGATGAAATAGTAACTGCTTAATTACCTTCTTGGCAGGAATCTTCTCATAGGTGGTGAAACTACCATAGGATGATGTTGAATACGCGGCAGAATCCCTCCTAGACGCTGGATCAAGGCTCATAGTCTCGTCCTCCTTGACATTCCTCCTCCTGCCATGCCCAGAAGACAAGCTGCTGCTATACGTCGATGCGCCAGAGCCGCCAAATCTCTCAGTTTCATCTGCCACAGGAGTCTGAAGCTGTAAACCCTTCGCACGAAGATGACCCTCACTGCTCCCTGAACCAGATAGGGTCTCAACAATCGGTTCAGCTTGCTCAGCTGGTGGTGCATCAGCATTGGCAGCGGCTTCAACCCGAGTTTGCTTCTTCCTCATGAGAAGGAAGGCCAGTGCAGCCGGAACGATAACAGCAGCGAGAGCAACGCCAACAGCAGAAGGCTTTGAGATTTCGTGCAGGTAGCTTGACCACATCCCCAATTGCGACTTCGTTCCATGATACGCCGCCTCTGGATCCTCCTCTCCATCAGCACGGTCACCCTCTGAATCATCAGTCTGAACATCCTGCTCCAAGGAAGGCGTGCTATTTTCAGTGTTCTCTATTTGCTCAGTTTCTACTGTAAGTTGAGAGGGCTCCAGATCCTGACTAAAGGATGCCATCCCTTCGCCATTTCTACCTGAAACTTCTTCAGACATCTCAGCATCTTCTTTTGGCATCTCAACATCAAGCTCCCCTCCTAAGAAGACATCAACATTCTCATTTTCCTTCTCAGGGATAGCTTCTTGCTCCACATCACTGATTTCTGAAATCAACTTAGAATCACTTGCTGAAACAGCCTCCTGGATCTTCAAATCCTGCTCTAAGGCACTGACACCAATATCTTCCATTAGTATTGGCCTTGTTTCAACAAAGTTGCAGTAGAGATAAACACCCTCGTCTGCACTTGCAGCTGCAGCACTCAAATTGGCTGCAAAGTGCGGACCAAAGAACTCTTGCTCTTGCGTCCAAACAAGAGATTCCAAGTAGGATGTGACCAAATTCAACGAACTGCTTGACCATTGCTTCAGCCAAGCAGCCAACTCCACAGGATGCAATTCTTGAACTGACAGGAAGTCTGACACCTTCAACAAGGCGGTTCGCCGCATGACCGGAGAATCCGGTGGCTGCGGCACGCAAATGAGAGCTGCAGCCATGAACACGGCCAAAGCAAGGGGAGCAACCAGGAGCCTCAGCGAAGATCTCTTCTTGGCCCGAGCTCGCGCGGAGCTCGCCAGATTCTCCGGATCCGGTGACAGTACACGAGCTCGTAGGGAAGTCGCCCTAGACTCCGGTGTCTGGACACGAGCGCGCGGGGAGCGCGTCGCTGGCTCTGGCGTTAGTACGCGAGCCCGTGGTAAACGCGACGCAGGCTCCAGCGGCAGCGTGCAAGCATCAGCCCCAATAACAGCGGCGTCATCTCCGAGCTCAGACGACAGCGGTGCTTGTTCTTGTTCGTCCTCTGCTAGCTCCACCTCCTCCTCCGTCTTAGTGGTGGTGGTGACGGTTTCCTCGCTGCTGCTCTCGAAGGCGAAGCCGTCCTCGAGCCACCTCACGCCGCTGCTGCCTTGCCGGTACAGCTCGATGCGGGGATTGGGCTTGTAGTGCAGAAACCGAGGCCTCGGCGACAGGTAGTTCGTCTTGGGATCGTACGGAGCCGCGCCCTGGTAGGGCTCCGCCTCCGCCTCCTCCGAAGCAGAATCATCGGAGGAGGCAGCCGCGTGGTGGTGGTTCTTGCACGGGGGATTCTCCACCACCCTCCGCTCCTCCCCACCGAACGAGTGCCTGGAGCCGGTCACGGCCACCTGCGTGGACTCGGGACGGGCAGCCGGAGCCCCATCGAACGAGAGCCGCAGGAGTCGCGGGGCGCCCGCCTCGGACGAGGGCGGCGCTCCCATGGGCTTGACAGGGGACGACGAGGCCACGGGATGGAGCTGCTGTTCGTTGCGCTCTCCGAGCACCTTTTTCCTCGGCGAGGCCTTGGACGCGGCGGAGATGGTCGGCGCCATGAAGTTCTTCGCGCCACCAACGACGGAGCGGGCGGGTTTGGGCGTCCTCGCTGCCGCGTCCCCCAGCTGGTCGCTGTTCTCCTTCTCCGCGCACCACGACGCCCGCGGCGAGGCGTTCCTGCAGACCGCGGAGCTCCTCAGCGGCGAATCTGCGCATCCAACAACAGTACCACTCTATTAATCACCGCGAAATCAGCAGGTGCGAGCAGAAAAACGCGACGAAGGCTATCGATCGATTGCAACGCAAACGGAAAGGAAATTAATGCACACGACCAATCCGTTCCGCTCCCCCCAGAAATGGAAGCATATCGCAACGAAACGGGAAACCAATCAAAATCAAGAGCCGACGACGACGAAAGGGAAAGGAAGGAGAGACGTCGCGGGGCGGCGGAAGCGGGAGCGAGGAGACGTTACCGCAGGGGGACGCGGGCCTGAAGGCGGCGGCGGGGCTGGAGTCGGCGCTCCTCCTGACGGCGCAGCCCGGCCTCGCACCCGGGCCAGGGGACGGAGACCTCGCCGTCGCCGTAGCCATTCTCGCAAGATCACAGCAATCCGATCGAGTTTGCGCAGGGAAAGTTGCTACTGGAAATCAAACGCGAGCAGCGTGCGGGCAGGCGGGAGGAAGGGATGAAATCGAGGCGGAGATTTGGGGGAGAGAGGAGAGGAGAGGGGAAACCCGGATCGCTTCCTGATTTTGATCTCCAACGGCTACTACAAGACTTTATTGTCGCGGAGCTAGAGGCGGAGAGATGACCGTTGGAATTGGATGAGGTGAAATTGAACAAGGGAAGGACTCTGGCCGTTGCGACGCTTTCCTTCTTTGTCTTCCTGCGAAATCGGCCGTCGAGGCGTATCAGGATACGAACAGTTTGATGTGCCTTCGAAAATTTGACAAATTTCGCCCCGTTTGAAACGTGTGGGCGTGGCCATTTACGCCCCCTTGAAGGAAAAACGTGTAGTAGAAATTTTGCAAGATTTTGTTTTTTTTTCCTATAATGGCCCTTTGAAGCCGCTAATGCTAGTACGCGCACGTTAGGAACGATCGGTCCCACGTGTTTTCCGTTTTTGGTTTACCGCCGCGTTTTGTTTTCGGTTACACTGATCGGAATCGAAGATCCCCTTGCCCGCACGCATGCATCCCGCGTGGGCCGTGAAATGCGTCATGGGTCTTATGGGCTGATATGTGAATTGGATTTTTTTACATCTTTTTCTGTTATTAGTAATTTAGAATTGATTGACAAGTTATCCAATTTTTTGATTTGAATGTTTTTCATAGATTTTGATTTTTTTTCTATATATTTTTTGCACATGTTAAAATTTTGTAATATACCTTTTTCTTTTTTTAAGAGGGTAATAGACCTTTTCAATAGAAAGTTTCAACTTAAATTTGAAAAAGTCGAGTAAACTTTCTACTTGAAATTTTCACCTCAAATTTTGAAACTTTCAATTCAATGCTCGAAACTTTCAACTACAAACTTTGAAATTTTCAACTCAATTTTGAAACTTTCAATTGCAAACTTTGAAGCTTTCAGCTCAATTTCGAAAGTTTCAACTCCAAATTTGAAATTTTCAATTCAATTTTCAAAAGTTTCAAATCAAATTTCAAAACTTTCAACCTAACTATTTTTATGGGCCTGACTCAACTTTTCTTGGCATCTCTCTCGGTGGGCTTTTTACATAGCCGGGGCTTGTACTAGGCCTCTCTCGGTGGGAACACCAACTGAGATGCGCGGCATCGAAAACAAATCACGCGGCTGCATGTCCGAGTTCCTAGGCGGGTCAGAAAAGACCGCGTGCAAGTTGCTCCCGCCGCGCACGCATATATAGGCGGCTATGGAATTCTATGAATTTTTTATAGAAATTCTATGTAACTTTTAGAAAAAAGTTATCTCTTTCATCCAATTCATATGTTTTACTGTAATATATTCAAACGATCATTTCTATATTTTTATGTGTTTTTATTCTCTATTTTATATATGTATTCTTGTTAAAATCCTAAGTTTGTCTTATTTTGGCCCTTAATTTTTTTCCAAAGCAAATACGGGCGTGCAAGGCATACAAAACACTGTAGGAGTAGTATTTTGAAACGAAACGGGCATGAATGCTACAAGCTCACCGTACACTTGCGGCAGGCTAGTGGCTTCTCCCAAACTTGAAATTACGGCTGAACCGACGGTGTTGGGCCAAAACGTACGTCGGACGATCCCATTCCCGGCTAACCTAGTGTGTGAATTTTTTTATTTATATATTTTTTATTATAATATTTTAAAAATATATTCTGGTTTGTAAAATTTATAGAAATATACATCCAACACCAATCTATGTGAGTGTTTTTTTAAAAGAAAAACTCTTTCAAAAGATATCAAATCCAACACGACGTTCATTAACTACAAACCAAGGACTGCAAGAAAATTTGTGGTCATCTTCTTACCATCCTAACGTATTTTTTCAGCGCGAGGGTTCTATCTATAAGCAGAAGGCACGAGGGAGGAAAAAGGACTGGCATTTTATTAGGCCACCCACTACAGAGCATGTTTTCTGCTAGGGAGATACTTATAAAATTATTAGGTAGGCTTGTGGGAGAGGAAAAGTCATGCAACCTCGTTGCAGCTCTGTCTGGATGTTTTTGGGTGTTTATCTGTAAGACCCCTTTTAGCTGCCTAACAATTCAATTTAATAAAAAAAACATAAAAAAGAGAATATAGTGTTGAGGGGAGACAAAGGAAGCGGTGAAGAACTGCTGTCTTTTAATTTCATACGAAGGTAAAAAGATTTATATATTTTATAATATTTATTTTTAGTTATGGAACGAAATAATATTATTCTATTATTCTAGATTCGTAAATAGACAGACAGTTTTATTTATAATGTTTAAAGATATATCGGTGTTAAAATATTAAATGCATAATACTAGACAATTAATTTCTTACTTAGTATAACTCTATTTTTTTTAATGGATATGTCAAATAAAATGATATTTCAGTTATTTTACAATTGAAAGGCCAGCTTTAATAGTATATTACTAGCTTTCCATTTAACCGTTATATCAACACAATAACCATTTAACCGTTATATCAACACAAGTTTTTTAGGAATTAATACTAATAGATTTCAGGTATAAGGAAAATGTATTGCAACGATGGGTAGATGAGGGAGAGAAAAATAATTAATGTATACCAAAAGATTTTGATAGTGAGCATACGACGAATGATAAATCTTTGAATGATGTTTCAACCACATATAGAAGCCACTCAATTAACTCTTATGCAGCAGTTCCGCTAGCCATGATGTTTGAGCCGACCATCTCACCTAATTTTAGAGTCACGTGAAAGCTTATGAGAGGAGGACAAAGAAGAATAGTGGCTTGGCTCTAGCAGTATTTTATGCCATTGTTTATAATGCTTTATATTAATTATTTTAGTTTTATATACCTATATTATTTACTATGTGTTGATGCTGTAATAACTTCGCTCTTTACTGTTTACACATGACTACGACAAATACTTTCAACTTCTTCATTCTTTACTGCACAGGTTTGACTAATAAGTAATAATTAATGCTAAGTGATATGAAACTTTCGAGACATAATCATCTTGTTACTTTGTTACTTTTAACACAGACTGTTAATATTACGTCGCATTTAAAATATTTTTGCAGGCTAAGTTACTTTCCGAGCATAAATATTATATTATTTTTAACGGTCTAGTTATATCTAACACAACTACTCAGGGCTATTGATTATTTGGTTTGGCTAAATTCAACTTGATGTATCTTTCTGTATATTGGATGATTAATATCAGCTTATGACCGTCCGTTTTTTAATATAATTTTGTACAATGTGATACTAATGTGACAGTCTTACCGTTTAGAAAAGATACGGGTCCTATATATCAGTCTCATATTCCTTTCTTCTTCGTCCATTTGCCCACGCCTTCTTTCTTCCTCGAGCAGACCACAATAGCAGACTTGACAATGTTCAGGAAATCTCCGTTGTATGTGCACACCATCTGCTGGATGATTGTCACTCAAGCGATTTAACTATGCATACAAGCAAATCTATTGAACCATACACATACAAGCTTAAAGCTCTGTATAACCTATAGACAACTACGAAACCACATAACAGTTAGTTGATGACATGTCAATGAATTCATGGCATCAGTAATTAGAAGCTGGCAAGTGGGGTTTGTCTTATTCTTTCATTTAATTCGCTAACAAGATTGCTACATCATAATACCATACAGTATATAAAAACCACTTTCAAACTTAGATAAGGTTGTATAGTAAACGATTTTAATAGTTATGTGATGTAATTTGTCTGATTTGATGGTTAGAGGATGGTAAAGTAGACTTACAAAAAATACAATATGCCCTTTTTGTTTTCAATTCATTTCGTTGGAACTTAGTACAACAAATTGGTGTCATGTGTGTGGATCCATCGTTGAATTGAATCCGTCCATCTACCACGAACGGTCACAGACCGGCGGCAGTCCAGCACAACGTATCCGACCGACCGATCTCTTCGCCCCTGAAGACTGCACAACGGAGATGACGCCCTGGCAGACTGCGCGACTTGGCGAGTCACATGCCATCAGGCACATTTCCCCCAGCGATCGATGGATTTATTGCAGCAGCAGCAGCAGCACTATAGGAGAGCAACTGGTGGCTTCGGCGTAGCGTGACGACGCATATGGTGGGACACACACAGGGGTCAGGCGGATTCCAAAGCTAGGAGGTAGCGACGTCGGTGAGATGACCGGAGAGATCGATGGAGGGGACAGGAGGCGCTGGGGGCGACGTGACCACACCGGATCGGACGAATCGAGGCGGGACGAGACGTGCGTGTATATATCGAGCGATCGGTGCCCAGGCGGACCGACAGTCCACACATATATACTGTCAGTATAATCTGATAAATGATGGTATATTTGAAATTTGCTGTAAAATTAAAAAAATATATATTTTAGTAATTTTATGACTGTATTTTAATTTAATCGTAAAACTGCAAGATGTCTAATTAGAAATCAATGAGATAACACAAAAGAACAAATTTACCCATTTAAATTTTATAGTACATTTGAAATAAGTAGAAAATTAAATCAATCTGCACCCTAGATCGATTATAAGTATATTGTGCTTTACCTAAACTTCGGAGTCCCTTTGAACGGAAGGATTAGAAAAACGCAAAAAAAACATAGAATTTTAATAGTAGTATAAGTGTAAAAAAGAGAATTGAAAACATATAACAAAAATCATTTCATTGGACCGAACACAGAAATTTAATGAGAGAAAAGAAAAAAAAGTTTTTCATGAGCTTAGACTCATATCAAAAAATTTTAAAACTCCATAAAAATGTATAATTTTCAATCCTTTATTTTAAAGAAACATATAGAAAAAAATATTGAATTAATAAAATTAATATATTTTTCTTTCAGGGCCTAAATAGATCGAAAGATGATTGGGGGTACTCCGGCCACTCTGGTCTCTAGAGTACTAATACTATAATAAGAGGAAGTTTAATATTATCTTTATTTTAAAATATAAATATTTATTATTTATTTAGTAATATTGATATTAGGTCAAAACATTTTTTAGTTAGTTAATTTTTAAATTTTGAATTCCTTATATTCCCTTTTGCAAACACTAGAATGATAAAAATTACAGAAACCAGAGCATGTTTATTGTGGTATAAAATTTTAATATTAGAAATACTCGCTCAGTAATATAATATAATGAGTTTTTATCTTCGATTTTATTTTAAAATATAAAAAATATTATAATCCCGATGCAATCCTTTATTTTACACAATCTCCCGCGGGTGGCCGACCGCACGCTCCACCACCTACCGCACTCCTGGTACGAACAGGACAATGGCGAACACGCTTTTATATTACTTAACAACTTTTATACTACTTTAATCCTCCAATTAACCGACTTACACTTTTAATACTTTCTTAATTTTTTTAAAAAATATGATAATCTCTTATATTTTGAGTTGATAGGGTGTCGCAAAATATAAATATATTTAGTAGAGATAAGTTTAAAAAGAAAAAACTTTGTTAGCCTCTCAACCAATGATTATGTGTGGGAAAATAGGATAAGATAGAAAAAAATAAATAAGAAGTGATTAATAAGATAAATAGTAAATCTAAAAATGCTTATATTATAAGAATCCTGAACTAATTTTAGAATTTTAGGGCAGAGAGAGTATTATACTAACAGCTACGGGATATAAAAATTAACACATAATCTAAAAAAATATTTAATAATATAATAGTTAAGTATAAATACATATTAAACTAATAATATCTACCATCTTATTCACTCGTAGATTTTTTAAGAGTATTATAGTTGGCTATACATCTATAACCCATCCACTTCTCTTTCATCTCCTCTTCGCCTTAAGTCATTATAAATTTAAATTTAAGGTGGGAATTATTATAGTATGCTTATGTCATGCTATTGTATCTGTTCTCTGTTTAACTTGAGAGTTAGTTGAGCTACTCCATCGATTTTTCGAGCGCACTTTTCAGAATGCTAAACATGTGTTTTTTATAAATATTTTCTTCAACGGTGTTTCTCAAAATAAAAAAAATTAAATTTCACAAAATATAATACTTAACTAACCATGACTAATTTGCTCAGTGTAGTCCATACGCCTAAAATAAAAACATTTTTTAAACATAAAACGGAGATGCTCATAACACTCAGGTAGTAAACGTATATACATACACCATATCAATATTAGCATATATAAAAATTGGGATAGAATATTAGCATATATAAAAATTGAGATAGAATATTTTAAAATTGATGAAGTAATACTCGATAGCGATGAGTACGTAGCCTACATTAAACAAAAAATTAGACTAACCGAGGTGCGCTCGGTACACTAGGATATAGTAATATACTCTGTACTTGTGATTTCTGTTTTTATTTTCCTGGTAATTTTCTCATTGGTGCTTTCTCCGGTGAAATTTTCGTTTGATTTCTCGTAGAATTTTCCGCCCATCTGAACCGCCGAAGTTACCGTACAAAGCTATTGTTATTTTCTGAATTGTGGATTTTAGATTTTTATTTGCAAGTCCTTCAGGCTCCTAGAAGTGCATTTTATTAAAAAAAATCTTAAAATCTTTTTACAGAACAGCTTTTCAACTTTATGTGTTGATTGATTTGTTTATACCCTCCAATAATTATCATAAAAATCAGATCTATCTATCAATTATAAATTTCAGCTGTCTCGACCAAATTCACGCAACTTACAGAACACATTGCTGTTACAACAAAATTCTTCCAACGCGTCGAAAACAAAAAAAAAGTCCTGTTAAAAGAAGGAAATCAAGAAAGAAAGAGCTCATCGGCGGAGTGCAGTGCAGTGCCTTACTTTTAAGGGCAGCGGCCAGCCACCCCATAGGCCACATCAGTGCACAGTGCCACTACTGGAGGTCAAGCCAAGCCAGGAGGTGAGAGCTTTGGACTGGAACGGCCCGGCGGCCGCCCGCAGCTCAACACGGCCACGCACGGGGCGACTGCGCCGAGGCCAAAGGCCTTTTCAGTTTTCCTTTTGGAGCAAAACGCTTCTGCCACTGCGGCTCTGCCTGCCACCCGTGTGTCTGTGTATCAGTGCATGCAGTAGTTAGTAAAGCCTTGCAAGCAAGGAATCACAGCATTCTGATCGGCCGCTTGCAAAGCTAGATTCAGCGCTTGCTTCCTTCTTCCATGCTCATTTCACACAAACACACACAAGCTGTGTCCCTCCTGTGCAGGCTATCCTTTGCTTGCAAATTGCAACGTCTCACTCCTGTGCGCAGCAGTGCTCTACAACTTCCGTAGGAGTAGGAGCATTGGGAGTGGCAGTAGTTTTTGCGCATTTTGGTTGTGCAGGCGAACGAAGTCTCATGCAGTGCCTGGCTAGGCCGCGTTTGCTGCTGCTGCTGCGGCGGCAGAAGCAGCTACGGAAAAGGCCTTTCAATTGGAGAGGACAGGTCATGGGGCTGCCCTGGTGTCCTTGCAGTGGCGTGTTGCGCAGTGTGACACGACAAGGAAGGGGAAAGAGAGAAGGTTAGTAGCGATCCTACCCTTGTCGTCCTTCACTCTGGATGGAAGATTACTAGCGATCCATACACTCTGGATGAACGACATAGGTTGTTGCGACTGAGATCAGCTGAATTTGTTACTCCTACTTCAACTGCACAAAAACGACTGCATGCAATCTGGACCATCCATATGTTGATTCAATTGGTCCAGATTTGCTGTAAAATGGCGTGGATCCGTACCATTTATTACTCATCATGTGGCGCTAGTTCGACTACTACTACTTAACCATACCGTCAAATCCAGATCCTGTTGTTGAAGCTCAACACCCTTTTCACGCCGAAGCTATTTCCAAGAAATCCAGAGTATTGCGGGTCTCATTTTCAACCATTTCTAATGCAACTGGAGAAGGAATCCAATGGATGGAATGGCTGGGGTATATCACCAGAAGTAGGCCAGTAGCTATGTGTTTTAAGTCGAGGAGAAAAGAAAAGACGAAAGAGATCGAGGTAAGTTTTTAAGTATATAATTAATTAAATATTAATTATTTTAAACTTAAAAATAAATTAATATGACTTTTTAAAATTATTTTTCTATAGAGTCGAAAATTTTCTTAAAAACGTACTGTTTCTATTAAAAAACGCATTGTTAAAAAAACATACATACGAAAGTATTTCTCACGGGTCGATCGAAGTAACGCACTCTAGTAGTACGTTGCAAGCAGTACAACACATTTCGTCCATTTGTGACCACGTCTAGTCACACTCAGCAACCCAACTACTACTAGTACAGGATTAGCGCAGCTAGCTGTAATTAGAACAGCTCTCATATTGCAGTCGTAATTTATTAGAAGCTAATTAAACAGGCTTTGCTAATGTTTACGACCACGATCGCAGATATTCTGCAACAAAGAGTGAACTAATCAAACTAAGTTAGCCATCAGTTAATCAGAAATCCTACACACCTTGAATCAAAGAGCAGGACTTCAATTAGTACAGTACCAAGCTAACAACTAATGATCGCTCCAATACAAAAGGATCACTCGTAATATAATAAACAAATTCAAAGAAACAAATCAGCAACAAGAACCTGGCTATACTATTTATATCCACAAGAGCACAAGTTGCTCAAACCGGTGGAGGTTTTCTTCATGTGTTCAAGATCAGTCACCCACACTTGCACCTCCAGCTCAACGGCTTGTAGTTGGAGTGGTCATCGTAGGAATCAGGCATTGCTCTTCCACTGGAAGCAGCCGCAACCGCAGCTCTGTCGCCATGGCCAAGCTTCTTCCTATCATCGCCTTGGCCTCTCTTCTTCTGCAGCTCCTGCGGGCTTATGGGCACCTGCACCGCCTCACAGCGGTCACACGACCTACACCTCCCCTCGCAGCTCGGCGGCCTCGACCCTATCACACCTCTGATCCCTGCAACGCCCGTCTCCTGCAACAACCAAGTAGGAGTACATTATCAGCAGCAAATTAAAGCTAGAGCTAACCAATCTTTGCAAGAACTGAAGCTTAACCTAGCAAACCATCCATGGTTGGTGTGTACGTAGAGTATATATATACACTACAGCTAGCTAGCTTGGTTAGCACTGATTGAGAGTATATACTGACCTCAGTGAAGCCGGCAGCTTTGGCTTGGACGAAGGAGGAGGCGAGGACAAGAAGAGCCAGCAGGAGAAGGAAAAGATGGCCCATTTTGACGACGATGAATAACCGGTGAATGATTTGGGAGGGAAAGGCCGGCAAAAGTTGGCGACCAGCTGATGAGTGAGGCGAAGGGGTGCCAGCCAGCCAGCCGTCTCGTCCGGTCCGTCCTCCGGTTCAGTCGTGCAGTTGATGGATTGACGACGACGGGAGAGGAGCGCGTGTGCGTGCAGGCGTTTTATTCGCGCTTGCGCTTGCGCTTGCGAGTATGAGACCGGGTGGATTCTCGCGGGAAGAAGACACCGGACAGAGACCACCACGCTGCAGTTCCGAGCTATGCCTACGGCCTCTTGTCAGGTCAGCTTGCTTTCGGTGTACAGAGAACGGTACAGTACAGCGTGCTCTTCCCGTGTGTGTAACTGTGTATGAAAATGCAGAGAACCTTTTTTTTTCCTTCAAGCATCTTAAACAGTAATGTTCACCAGTGCAGCTAAAATTTTACACACTTGTTTTTGTATAGGATTTTTTACAGTACTCCCAAGTTTGTTTGGACCCTCATTAGACGCAAATCCAACGGTTGATACTTCTCTTACCTTGGTGGTAATAGACCATAAATAAGGGAACAAAATAATATTATTGCACCTGTCATTAGAAACATGGTGTATGTAGTAAAATAATATCATGTGCTTTTATTAGGGGATTATATTGTAAAATACAAACTTGAATTCGTAAAAAATATGATGTGTCATTAAATTTGAAGTATATTTAAAAATCCTGAGAGCAAATTTCCAAATCATTTTCCAATTTGATACTAAGATCTCAATATCCAGATTCAAACACCTGAGAAAAGTAGAAAACATATTTGTTTTTATTTCAAGATATAAAATATTTTGATAATTTTTGGATATTTCAATTCATTTATTTGATCATTTTAGAAATTCAGATTCACATTTCAACCGAGCATGCACAATTACTTTTAAAACTAATCATCATTACTAAAGGAGAAGACGTATTATAAAATAAATTTTTTCTACCACGCACATCAAAACATCATGCAAAACAGTCATCATAGATGGTTATCACAAAACGCGTAGTGTAGCGAAAATATGGTTGGAAAAACCGATCCAATCATACGCTCGTCGAGGTAGTAGATAAAATAGTCGATCGTCACGATCTTGATATCAATCAACATCATAATGAGCAGCATATCCACAAGTATCTACATATTCGAATAGAACGCCAATTATAGATGTACTAGTATTTAAAAATAGTTAGGGTTTAGCTAAGGAGATGGCGGCTAGAGATGAATAGAGGTGTCTTTTCTCGATCTTCCTATTTCCTATATAAAGGCTTCCTCAATTAGAGACCGTGGCCCGTTCTTTGCCCTTATATAAATTGTATTTAAATAAGTATTATAAACCATTAAGCATATGACCTTATTGAGCATGCGACCTTATAAATTTACATATATTTAGTCATGACCTATAAATGTTTTTTTCCATCATGCTATTAATTAATTAATAGTAGTCTCAAGAAAGATATATTAACACAAGTATATGTAAGAATTATATCGATTGAATCTGTAATATTTTTATGTACGAATTTCTGTTTTATAATATCGATCAATCTCAATGTGAGACTTCATCCTCTTAATAGCTCATTCGCTCTCTTAATCTTATAAACTTATTATCTCCTTAATTATCTTGTTATGGCTATGCACTTCTATAATACATTAAATTAAGGAGTCGAGAATATCTCACATAGAAGTGATAAATTTTATATTGATCACTCATATACCATTACATATTTCATATCAAATATAACTATTCTTATTATGAAATAATGTTTATTAGTCTCAAAATAAACTATTACATATGTTGATAATCATGATTATCTTAAATCTAATAGCTTCATATAAATACTAATTAAGATTAACTGATATAGCGAGTATATTCCACATATGTTCTCTAACGCATGTTCTCATAACATGATATATAAGACATGGTCATCGATCAATGTTGATCTGTTGATCTTATAGTATATTTATTAGATATTAGGACTCTTATAAATAAATCATATAATGATAATATGTATTTAAAAAAATAAATCACATGTTATATGATAATACATATCAATATTAATTACGGCATGCAGCATTTAGTTTTGGGAAGGGTAATTAATGCATTGATCCTTTCCTTTGCATGCTATCGTCTATTGATGGGGAGAAACGTACTAATATTTTTAAGAGAAAAATTAACTAATAATCAAGGGCCAAGATTAAACTAAAGGTCTTACCCAGGTAAAGAGTAGCAGCTCTTTTGTATACAGCGTAGTAGAAATACCTGTACGTTATAACGGGTGAGGCAACTTTAATGGTATATATTAGCTCACATATATTGATACCACCTGTCACATGCCATGAAGATGTTTCCGTCTATACACTTGGGGAAAGATATGCTTATCCATGTTACGATTAGGCTGCACGAGCCATTATTATTTATTGACGTGATATTTATAATTATATAATTGAAGTTTAATAATATAATTGATCCAAATTTATTGGTTAAAATTTTGTCCTCCTGAAATTCTGAACAAAATGAATTCAAATGATCTAATTAAGAAGAATACTACTATACATGATTACCGAGAAATTATTAAGTAATTAATTAATAGTTGTAAATTGAATGCAACGGCTTCCAGTCGATTCATTGGCCGATTGGATCGATATGGTGTCTTCTTATTGTCCTTTGGAAACGGGCGATGGAAAAAATTGCGGACGCACGCGGACGTGGCTGGCCGGTGCACGAGCGACGTGATCTACTCCAACACGGACGAACGTAAAGCAGAACCGGAAACACGAGCTGCGCTCCACGAACTTGCAGACCATAAAATGGGCCTCAGCCTGTTTCATGCACGCTTCGGCCCATGACGGAGACCTGCAAGCTTTCTCATCATCAGAGCAGTACTAGGCACAGTTCTTTACATATGATGGATGATGAATGATTCCGAGTGATGATTATTTGAGAGCATGCAAAATTGAAATAAATATTTTAAAGCTGAAAAGTTATTTTAAAAATGTATTCTATGAAATGCTGACAGGAGATATTGCACCATTTAAAAGCTTGAGAAATGTATCCACAGTAATTCATAATCTATTAGCACATCTAAATGGCCTTAAGATAAAAGAAATCTGGTGTGTAAACCGTATAAAGTATAAGGATAAAACTATCAATATAACATATATGAGATACTCCATAGACATGAGTAGTATATATCAAAATTTTATACGGAAAGAAAGTTTATATATAAGGATAAAGTCCTAAGCAAATAAGATATTAGATAAGGAAATAAATATAGAGTCAATAAGACTATTTGGATAGCGTATTTATTTTTTTATTTTTACTTGGACAAGAGGCATCTAAAGATATAAATACAAGGCCTCCTAGTAGAGATGGAGTCTCAGCCTTCACTCGGCAGAATTTATGGGGTGCTATAAATAACCCCCATCTACTCCCAAAGCTAGAGGCTGATCACATTAAATACTGTTGAGCTTTGGATTTGCATATTACACTCTCATTTGAGACCTTATTTCTAAAATCATTTTTCTTTAGATCTACTTGGTTTAACTTTGAGAGTAGATTTGGTTTTGGAAAAGAGCTGGTGCTTTATGTGTTATTGATTCGATTTGAGCACTAGTATTTTAACTCTAAGGAATTCTTATTGTATCTATTACTTTTGGAGTTTGAGAACTCTTAAATAGCTAGGTATCATCTTTGAGCCATCAATTTGCTTATGGTGAGTTGGGAAGTTTACGAAGGCCAAATCTCGAAAAGATATACCACTAGTGAAAAGAGGAGTGTATTTGTACAACCTCTAGAGAAAAGAGTTAGTAAAGATCGGGCTCTTTGTGAGCTTCTCAACAGAGAGTAGAATATACTCAACGATTTAAACTTCGAGAAATAGGTCTACAAATATATCTTGGTGATATCCCTTCTTCCTTTCCCGTTATTTCAATATCTCTTGCATTGCTTTGCTCTTTGTGGCCGTTAAGTATCTCATTGCTATTTATGCAAATATATTGTGGTAGATTTAGACCTAGTAAATCTTGTTGCTTAGCTTGGGTCACTATCACTGTGAATAACATAAATTCCGTTGGCATCCAACGGAATATTTGTCGGACGGAATATCCGTTCTTTACCATCGAATATTTTGATGTGATTAGTTTCTTTCATTTTGATTTAAAGTTTTAAATTACCTATTCACCCTCCTCTAGGCCTCAAACGATACTTTCATATATCAACTTGAATGAAAACGCTAGTGGAGTGAAGGTCTTGATTGGCAACAACACATAGCGTGTCTTTACCCGAATATAGAAGGCATATATGGAAAATAAGCGATACAATCGAAAAGACATTTTTAATAAGAAGCTTGAAGAAAACCATAGCTTTTTGGTTTGTTTGTGAGTTGGAAAAATAAATATGAAACCATACTAGCCACGTGAGATACGTACCTAATAACCAACCCAAGCACCAATATACGTGGTTAAGACTTGAATACATCGTTGGTCTTCGTGAAGCTAGTAGTACTACTAAAAAAATCATGGTCGAGTCCTAATTACATTGCTAGTTTTTATGAAACTAATTAAGTTATAGTGGTCTTACCACTAATACACGTTGTCGTTGTCATGATCTAAGTACTCTACTGGTCTTAGAAAGGCTAAGGGAGTCATAGTGGTCTTATCACCTTATTTGTTACTGACTAGATTGACTATTTATTCGCCATAAAAAGTAATTTGGTTTGAGTAATAGCTAATACCACCAATATTGTAGTTGAAGATATCAAATCGTCAAACAAATGGATACTCTTTACATCACTTTCCTATTTTGACTATTAACTCATTAACTATGTTTATAAGAAGATAATTGGGGGTTAGGGAAAGTATATTATTTACTTATGAACTAAAAAATATTTTAGATTTCAGTTTATATTTTTCTCCTAAGCGTTCACTCTTTAACAATTTGTTGTAAATAGTTAATTTTAGAAAAATCAAATAGCAGAACAATTGGTCTGATATTAAGTAAGACAGAGATTTGTTGATGGCACTATATTAGTCGGCATTATATACCGACTAAGTAGACCGATAACTCTATAACTCAACTTTAAGATATATGTTGATCTAAAGGTGCTCATTAGTCAAAAATCTACTTCAGTTGGATATATACCGGATTAGCAAGTCCAATCATTAGTATATACAAGAAAAAGATTAAAAGATAGATGAAAGTTGAAAGTTATCGACTAGTTAAAATTTTATGCTAACTAGATGAGATTTAGATCAACAACTCTAAAAAATGATCGTATATCTTGTATAGTTCTGATAACCCATATACGGTGACTACGTGTGGTGTTTTGCATCGCATAATAACATAAAGCCTTTTGTCTCTATCATAGAAAACAAATTTGTGCTCATGCATTCTTCAAAGATGGTAGCATTCTTAGAAGGGTGCAAGCACAAGTTACGAGAAACAAATTTCTCACTCGAGTAAGAGGCTGCTAAAAAGGTGATCCAAGGATATAAGATAGCTAACAAATAAGCACGATATTTAGGGAGATTGGTTAGAGTTTTATTTCTTAATTATTATACTCAGATTGATATAGTGGAACGTCAGTCTTCGATCAAACAGGATGTGGTGCTATTATTTACCTCAGAGGCTTAAACCTGTCTAAAATCTTGTCTCACTTGTTCTCTTGTTAAATTTATTTACATCATCTTATCAACTGGTTTTTATATTTTTTAAATACACCGTATATACACAGATCCTACGGTTAAATTATTATTCATCCATAAAATCCGCGTAAACTTCATTAAAAAATCTGTTCTTTGGCATTAGCATATTGCTATTGCTTATTTATTCTTTTCTTTTGAAACCGGAACTCTTTTCCAAAATTAAACTGCATCCCCTGCAAGCCTAGCTACCCATATACAACATGTTGTACTACTGTTCACATCACAGACACTTTTATTTCCAAAACAGTACACTACTCCCAGACTACATTCCTGCCCGGTTCAGCCACACTACTCCATCTCTTCCTCTTTTCACCGGCCAACCGCCCAAATCCAGTTATAGGATGCAACTTGATTATCAGCTCGATCCTCACATGCGAAATCGCACTTCCATGCCGTAATCTCCCCGCTCCTAATCCCCATTTGCTCGGACGCAATCTAATCCCATGTTCGTGTTCATGGAAAGCGTTGTCTCGTCCTTGCCTTCACTCCAACGTCTGCACTGCGTATCCACAATTTCACATGCTCTCTCTTCCTCAAGTCCTTGAAGCCGTATAGTGCGGTGCAAGGCTTGGTGATGGATGGATATTGATCGTTCATGCAGAAGCTAACGGGGTTGTAATGCGTTATGCATCATGCTTGCCTGTGTCAAATCCTAAGCTGAAGCAACCATCCTTCACAAGCCATATCCTTGCATGGATTAACTGGCCCGGATCGGGATTGAGATCGATCGATCGATGGATAAATGGGGAGATCAAGTGATCGTTAAGGTGAAATTAGACCGGAGTGTGGGGGAAATTTGATCTTGTGTAGCTTGCAATCCCAGGCACATTTCTTGTTTTTGGTTCGTTGGTCTCTCACTTTCTTTGGTGTTTTGATGATTTGGGTTTGTGGTTGGTATATATAAGTCACCAGCTCTTGGCAATGGAGATCAGATCACAGTAATTGGTAATTAGCCAGCTCAAGCGGTTGATTAGTTGACTGATCACGAGCAGTGACGAGTTGGTTGATCAGTTAAGTGTGCAATGGCTATCGGCGGCGATGCAGGGCGGGTGGTCGGCGACGGCGCCGGCGACGACAATATCATCCTGAACCCGGAGTTCGACAACGGGCTGGACAGCTGGGCCGGGAGCGGGTGCAAGATCGAGTTGCACGACTCGCTGGACGACGGCAAGGTGCTCCCCGTCAACGGCAAGTACTTCGTGGCGGCGACGGGGAGGACGGACACGTGGAACGGCGTGCAGCAGGACGTGACGTCGCGGCTGCAGCGCAAGCTGCTGTACGAGGTCGCCGCCACGGTCCGGCTGTCCGGTGCCAGCGTGCCGTCGTCGCCGTGCGAGGTCCGGACAACCGTCGCCGTGCAGAACTCCGACGGCCGGCAGCAGTACATCAGCGTCGCCAAGTAAGAGACGAACTCTCGTTCCTTCTCGCCGGATTATGATTGATCATCGACGGCGCCGTTTTTCTTGGATTCTGAGACATTGCACGGTGGTGGTGCAGGTCACAGGCGTCGGACAAGGAGTGGGTGCAGCTTCGTGGGAAGTTCCTACTGAACAGTACGGTGGCCAAGGCGGCGATCTACATCGAGGGCCCACCGGCCGGCGTCGACTTGCTGCTCGACTGCCTGGTGGTCAAGCACGCCCAGAAGGCCACGCCGGCGCCGGCGCCGGACTTCGAGGTGACACCTCGCCGCCGCCCACTCTGTTTCATCACCAAGATAGTATACTGAGAGCGCACGAATATTAAAGCATCCGTCATCGTGTTTGTTTGTGCGCGCGCGCGCAGAATCTGGAGTACGGCGCGAACATCATCCAGAACAGCGACCTCGACGACGGCCTCAACGGCTGGTTCGGGCTCGGCTCGTGCGCGCTCTCCGTCCACGAAGGCGCGCCGCGCGTGCTCCCTCCCATGGCGCAGCAGTCGCTGGCCCTCGACGACGAGCCGCTCAACGGCAAGCACATCCATATCACCAACCGGGCGCAGACGTGGATGGGCCCCGCGCAGATCATCACCGACAAGCTGACCCTCTACGCGACGTACCAGGTGTCTACCTGGGTGCGCGTCGGCGGGCAGGCGGCCGGCACGCCGCAAAACATCAACGTCGGCGTCGCCGTCGACAGCCAGTGGCTCAACGGCGGGCAGGTCCTGGCGCGGGACGAGCGGTGGTACGAGATCGGCGGGTCGTTCCGCGTCGAGTCCAAGCCGGCGTCGCGCGTGATGCTCTACGTCCAAGGCCCCGACCCCGGCGTCGACCTCATGGTCGCCGGCCTCCAGGTGTTCCCCGTCGACCGGAAGGCCCGCGTGAAGCACCTTCGGAAGCTGACCGACAAGGTGCGCAAGCGGGACGTGGTGGTGAAGGTGGCGACGTCGAGAGGCGGCGGCGCCGTGAAGGCGGCGGACGGCGTGGAGGTGCGGGTGCGGCAGGTGTCGAACAGCTTCCCGCTGGGCGCGTGCATCATGCGCACCAACATGGACAACGAGGACTACGTGGATTTCTTCACCAAGCATTTCAACTGGGCGGTGTTCGGGAACGAGCTCAAGTGGTACTGGACGGAGCCGCAGAAGGGGCAGCTCAACTACGCCGACGCCGACGACCTCCTCAAGCTCTGTTCCGACCACGGCATGTGCGTGCGCGGCCACTGCATCTTCTGGGAGGTGGACAACGCGGTGCAGCAGTGGGTGAAGACTCTGTCCACCGACGAGCTGTCCGCCGCCGTGAAGAGCCGCATCGACGGCCTGCTCACCCGGTACAAGGGCAAGTTCCGGCACTACGACGTCAACAACGAGATGCTGCACGGCTCCTTCTACCAGGACAAGCTCGGCAAGGACATCCGCGCCGCCATGTTCAAGACGGCGAGCGAGCTGGACCCGGACGCGCTACTCTTCGTCAACGACTACAACGTGGAGAGCATGTGCGACATCCGCGCCACGCCGGAGGCGTACATCCAGCAGATTATCGGGCTGCAGGAGCAGGGCGCGCCGGTAGGCGGCGTCGGGCTGCAGGGCCACGTCAGCAACCCGATCGGCCCCGTCGTCCGCTCGGTGCTCGACCGCCTTGCCGTGCTCGGCCTGCCGCTCTGGTTCACGGAGCTGGACGTGTCGTCGGCGAACGAGCACGTCCGCGCTGACGACCTGGAGGTGATGCTACGGGAGGCGTACGCGCACCCGGCGGTGGAGGGTGTCATGCTCTGGGGCTTCTGGGAGCTCTTCATGAGCCGCGACGACGCGCACCTCGTCGACGCTGAGGGAGATGTCAACGAGGCTGGCCGCCGCCTGCTCCATCTCAAGCGGGAGTGGCTCACCCGCGCGCACGGCCACGCCGACGACAACGGCGAGTTCAAGTTCCGAGGCCACCACGGCGCGTACCACGTCGACGTCGTCACGCCCACCGGCAAGATCTCCCAGGACTTCACCGTCGACAAGGATGACTCGCCGCTGGTGCTCAACATCACCGTGTGATAATTAAATGAACTTCTAGCTGCTAAGCTTAATTGATGCCCAGAACGACGATGTGGACGAAGTACTAAGGAGTGAACAACTAAATAAGGGGGCTAGTCAAATTCATTTTTATTGCTATCTTGATCACGGTAAGATCACACAAATATGAGATATGTATACCACAATTGTCACGACAAATACTAAAACATGAATGTCTACATAATATACTGAGTGGTGTATTCGTCGCCTCTAAATTTATGTTCTGGCATTTATTCATTTGTGAATTTGATGACCAATTTTATTTTTGCTTCTGGGATGAAATGCATTTCTCAATTAATTTTTTCCTCGAGAAGAATTTACCAACCGGCCAGAGGTTTAATATGCTTTAGACAATTAGCCAATATCCTTACAAACCATTTTATATTTGAACAAGTTTATAAGAAAATATAGTAATATTCACATCATTAAATTAGTTTCGTTAAATATGACATTGAATATAATTTAATATTATATTTATTTTGTGTTAAAATATTACTATATTTTTTCTATAAATTTAATCAAATATAAATAAATTTGACTTAAAAAAGGTAGAATATCTTATAGAACGGAGGGGGTAGGCTATACGGCTATCTTTAGACACTTGAGAGTTACACCCATCTACTAAATTCAAACTTCAATTCATAGTTTCCAAAAATCTCATTGAACACAAATGTAGTTAAGCAAACGATGAATGTGTACAGATCTAGAGGATTGGAAGTATGAAAATTATTTTAAAGAACTTCAAGGCATTTCACAAATTTTAGATTCAATGGTGATTTTGACTTTCCTATCTATTTGACAGTGACGCTCAATATTTAAATTTGATTCTTGTTTTGTTACATGCCATATATTAACACAAATAATTAAGGTAAAAGCTATATATCTGCACACGGATGAAACTTAAATCATGTTATATATAAGTAGGTTTGCTTAGGAAATTTTCTTTTGTAACATTTCAACAATTTCCAAAATTTTAAGAATAAGCATGGGTATATTATTATTAACATTATTTTGGTAACCATAAACCATCTAATATTTTGTGGAAAAAATAAATTCATTTTTTCGTCTAATGTGCTTAGCTGGTGGATAAAATTATATCTTAATTAAATGGTTTTGTTCTTGTGATTACCATCATATATAGGAAAAAGTCCATTTTATTACACCAAACAATCATGAAGGTCTACATCAGCCTGACTTTAAAGCCTGACATTATTCAGCCTTGAACCGGCAATACCATGCACTTTAATTTTATGCTGGTCTAAATTTAAAGTGATTTTCGATGACATGGTGCTGATGTGGAGTTATTTCAAACTATTTTTGATTTCTTAAATACTAGTAAATTACTTGAAAAATTCTTTAAAAAATTTCATTTACAACCAAGATAAATTTGATATACACCTCACTAAAACATATTTTTCATGTCAAATAAATTTTAAGTTTATACAGGCTGGTTTCTTAAGGTTTATAATACTCGAATCAATTTTATTCTGAATTAATATTACAATTTACTAATTAAAATGCAATTTCAATATTTGGTTATGTATTTGAGCTAAACAAATTATGATCAAATTATGCTTGCACATGACAGTACTTAAGGCCTACATATATTTATTATGGAGCAAAATAAAGTTATTTTCTTGTAAAATTACGTTTTTTTTATTTGAGAAGTATTTACTATGGCCGCACTTTTATATAGTTTGCTCATACAAAAAAAATATTTAGTATATAGAAACTTGAGATAGCAAAGGGATGGTTTTACAATAAATTTTGAAGTCATTTATTAGTTTTGAAAACCAAAAAAATATTTCTAGCCTTTTTCCCAGATCACCATGTCTGTGTCTTGTCACCTAATTAAAACAACCCTAAATTCGTGTAAAAGTTTTAAAAATTGTGGTTTTGACGGTTCGGTGTTGGATAATGCCTAGATAGGGCAGCCGCAATGGTGAATTTCTGTAACAATATCTATCTTCTTTTATGTCACATAAACATAACCACGGAAACAATTGCCTTATTGCATAATGTCTATAATTGTGACCAGCAATAAACATTATCCCATTCTTCTCATTTTCTCTCTCTCTTAAAAATTGTGTTGAAGGTAATTCCAGTATTCCACTCCCCAGTGTAATACCAGCTTTCTGGTTTGTGTGTTTGAGCTATGTCCCATGCAAAGACACCATCTTAGTCTCTTTTATATTTAATTCATCTACATCATCTAAAATCCTGTGTGGAATTAAGGAGCATATTGATTATGGGCCACGCCCATTGGGAGTGCACTATGAAGTTCAAGTTGGTGTTTAAAGTTTCATGAATGTTTGGGGTTTTAAAATGAACTTTTTCCTTACATATATGCATGAAGAAACTTTTTCCTTACATTATGAACTTCTTGTGTGCACTTATACCTTGAGATCGTTGAATAATCGGTTCTAGCAAAATATCATCGAAGACAACTTGGCAGATAAATGCCAGACCTTTGGCAGTTGCATTGGCACCCCACTAAAATATCATTCTTTCTCTGAAGGGCATGACCAATATTCGCAGATGCCCTACATACAAACAAAAGCAAATAAAACACCATCACACAGCACTGCTCTGACATCAGACACCAGTTAAAACCAATGCTAGGCATTAATGAATTATAACACATACACTGTTTGAAATTAAGTATCAATTACAACTGCACAAAATCTGTATCTATAGACGCATATACACCATGCATTACCATGCATAGAGGAAATTATATGACTGAATCATATGTGCGTTAGCTAGTGAAACATTCCATGTTACATCATATATATCCCTTATAACTAACTAATTAACTCTGGCATTAGCTAGATGCATGCATATGTATATGTAGCATACATGTGATGTATATATGAGACCAAATCGTTATATATACTATTAAGCACACCAAACCGAAACCAAGTACTGAAACTCAATCAATCACGGGCCACCGCGAGGGAACGCGCTCCCTCCGGCGAAATGCTGCCCTTCCATGCCACGGACGGCGGCGGATGAGCTACTCGTGGAAGCACCGGCGCCGTAGCTGGCGCCCGCCGGCTGCAACGACCTGTACTCCATGGCCGGCGGCGTCGGCTTCCAGTGCCGCTTCCGCTGGTTGATGAACCAGTTGTTGATCTGCTTCGCGTCCAGCCCCGTCGACTCCGCCAACGCCGCCTTCTCCAGCTCCTGCACCAGCAAAGCAACTGCATTAGCCTTCTTAATTATAGCTGCAATAGACTCAAGCTTCGTCAACATCGTCGCCACTGGCATGCATGAGCTAGATGGCATGAATGGTGTACCGATGGGTAGGGCCATCTGTAGTGAAGCTGCCACCAGTGCAGGAGCTTCTGGCGAGCGTCCCTCGGCAGCTTGCCTTTCTTCTTCTTCTTGGAGAGCTCCCTCCATAGACTGCTCAGGTAGCCGCTGTACTTGTTCAGGAGGTGGCTCTTCAGCTCCTTGTCCTCTGCGCAGGGATTGGTGATCTCTGGCAAGCCGGCCATGTCGCCGGCAGCCTCTTGCTCGTCTTCGGAGGAATTGCCAGCTTCAGAGCCGTTGTTATCTACACGTAATAATAAAAATTTTTGAGAAAAAAAAGAACATGGATCACTACATGATATATTACTTCACAAATATGCAGGTTTAAATTTAACCTATATAAACTGCATTAAAAATAACAAATAGAACTTTAGCTGTGAATATTCATATTCGTATTTATTTTTTTAATTGGTATAAAGTTGAATTCAAATTTGTATATTTATGGAGTGAGATATTATATATTGATATATGTTCTCAATTTTCTTTCATAACTAACGTGCAATAGATGAGTGAGCTTTCTTTCGAGGGAGAAAAAACCATTTCCTTATTGCGATGAGGGCAAGTATGATGGATAAATAATTAGGAGGATCAAACCAGTTTTCAACATAGAATTTATGGCATATCATAATGGGCTTGCATGTATATATGGTGAACCCTGAATGTTTAACCATATAATTGACAAGAGAACGAAATATATCAACTTGAAAAGAAATCTTCAACAATTGAACTTAGTTCTTAATTTAGCAACCATCCTTTTTTTTTGAAAATTTAGAGTTCAAGTTCAAATATGTGTTTACGGAAACAATAAGGGGAATTTTGCTAACATAATACAGTATAACCTAGAAGTATCACAAAAATGACAAAATGTACTAATCACAACAATTTCTTCTCTTCTCCTAATTGACTGGTCTATAGACTTGAATTTTAAGTTAGTATATGCCTTAGTTTATGTACTCAGTTTTACAATCTTTATGTATTTTGTGCTTCAAAAAAAGGTTTTTATACGGTTTTCAATGTGAATGTCGTTTCACTACACATAAGCATGCACCCACAACATAAGTATATCAGATATAGTATCTGAACTTTGATCTGTAATATATATCACCTCACTGTGCTTCTACATTCATGTTTCTTTGCCCCATATATGCATTAATTGTACAATATCATTGTCGAGATGAAACGCAGTGGCCCTTGGATTAATTTGTGATTTGCGAATATGATTTTATGCCATATTGGTATCTAGAATAAAACATAGACTAATTCTACTACAAGCTTGTAGCTAGATTTATTTTTTGCAAAACAAAAAAAAGTGGTAGATAGATATGTGCAATACTTTGGGGTTACGGTTACCATGCTATATGTTAAATTTTCCAGAATGATCATCAGCTAGGGTAGCAATAGCCAATAGGGAAGCTAGCACATTATTAGCACCTACGTGTAATGTTGATTTTGAGAAGCCCTAGCTGTTAGAGTCTTAGAGGTGTGTAAGATTTAATTTAACTGATCTTGAAGCATACATGCATGATCACTGTGCATGCAAATACAAGCATTAACTATCTACATATATAGCAACTTCATTTCAGTGAAGGCATTCCCCAGAAATTAAAATCCTAGTCTGAATGCCAGATATATAAAGCTGAACTGCATGTCATTACCATCCAATTACTAGTACTAGTACATTCTATCAAAAGAGCGGCTATAGCTGAACTGCATGTCATTACTTACCACCCAATTTCTGAACAAATCAAAAGAGCTGCTAGGCAATACATTAACTCCCCCACCAGCCTGCAGGTCGTCTATTCATCACCACGCATTCATGCAACACTTATCTAATGCGATCCAACAATAATCACACGCAAAGCTATCTAGCTAATGACCAGACGACACACGAGACAGCACGGGCAGTGAACATTTCGATCAGGCGCTCACGTGCCAATGCAGACATATATCAAGCACGCCCCTGCTGGTCGGCAACGTGCACAGTACTATCTCGTACGTCGATCGATCTCTCTGCAGATATCTCTCAGCTACATAGATGCATGCCTCTCCACTTGCACATTTGGCCGGCTATGCATATGCATCCATCCATATGCAAACGCGTGCTCATTAATTTTTGAAATTAGTGAAGCATGGCATTAGTTCATTTATGTAGCCATGCCAGTGAACTCGTGATCGATCAACGCATCCTTAATCATTTACTTTCTCTCTGCAGATGTTCCTACGACTTTTTTTTATCTGATAGGGCTCCCAACCCTGGCATGCAGCTGCAGTACACGTATGCTATATGTCTGCTAATTCAGAAAGAAATAGCTGGAGTTGTTGCAGCTCTTTGCAAGAATCGCCAGGTGGTACTGCGTTACTGCAGCATCGTCCGGTCCCATTTCCCGGGTACCGTCCACATGCGAGCCAGAGAACCAGCAAAGCCATGTAGCTAGTAAATTAATTAAAAAGGAGTGCGATCATTAAGTTACTGTGCATTAGGCATTAATTTAGCCTCCCTTTTGAGCAAAGATTATATCTGTGGCAGGAGTTCTAGAGGAGCCGTACGTAGGCTAGCATGAAAGCAGTTCAAGAATATTTGTCTTGGGAGCTCTTGGCTTGCAAAAGGGGAATATATGCTCAATAATTTCATGCTGCTGGTGGGATTAGTTAGCCGAGATCATTCATTGGAGAAGAGATTTAAAGATTTCTTTATAGTAGTCAGACAATTCTACATCACTCTGAATTATCCAGGGATATGGTCGAATTAAACATCATAAATAGCATAGCTGTCCACATTTATTATTTCGTAGCCCATCTGGTTGTTCAAAACATGCATTATATTCCTCTTTTGCATTGAAAATCACTTCAAATTATGTGCACAGATAACAGTTCACACGGCATGCTACATTGGCAGCATTATAGCGTGTGTTCATTTTCTGAACTGACAAACAAAACACATACTAGGATGCCTGCTCAGCAACAGGATATATCCTTTTCAAACACTGCACATCTGAAAAGAAGAGAAGAAAAAAAGAGATCAAGGGTAAGCATAATCACCTAGTGTAAATGAGTTGATCTGCGCCTCCATGTTTCTGAAGAACTGGTCGGCCTCTTGGATTGGTCGTGTCAGTTCCTGCCTGTAGCTCACCAGCATACCAGTGTAGGTTTCCTGCTCACGAATACGCAAATTTATCCATTTTTGTGAAATAAGACGTTGCAAATTAAGCAATACTAAAGGAAAACTATATATATTGTTTTGGAGAACTCCATGACTGGTTTTGACCATTGGAAGTTGCAGAAATCTTATTGTTATTACCATAAACTCGTCGAGCTCTGGGTCTGACGACTGCTCTTGGTGCCTGTCATCTGAACGCGAGTCGAGCCCGCCGGCGAGGGCGGATAGCCTGCTGACGACCTCCGGCGGAGCTCCGACCTTAGGTGAACACAAAATCAAGACCATTCCACATGAATAAATTCAAAGAGGAGGAAAAAAGAATTGGAAGAAAAAAGGAATTACCAAGAACTATACATAGTACATGTGTTTGGGGATGCGAATTAGTACCTTCTGGCAATCTATGAAGGCTCTCAGGAGAGCCGGATAGAGGGGGTGAGACATGATCTTGGCTTTGATTGCATCCGTTTCCCTCTCATGGTAGGATTGTCTGGAAGGTTCCAAGGCTGCCTGGGATGCCGCCGTCGCCGGCGCCGGCGAGGCGGATGTGGAGGTTGGGTTGTCCAAGGTGAGGCACAAGGGGGACGTGGCAGTCTTGGAGTCAGGTGCAAGAAGAGGAAGCTGCTCCATGGGTGTACTTATCTTCAAGCTAATCCCTAATTATCTACTAGTAAAGGGGATTAAAGGGCAGGGAGGGGAAGAGGGGGCATTAATCAGTCCGGGGAAAGCTATAGTCCTCTATAGGATTGTCTTCCAATCCTGGATTCGGACTCTGTGTGTGTGTGTGTGTGAGAGAGAGAGAGAGAGAGAGAGAAGGTGGTTTGCACTTAAAATCTAGATACAGTGGCCGGCCAGTAATGCAGATGAGAAAAAGGGGCCAATAATGGAAGGGAACAATAGTTGTTGTGAAGTAGGGAAATGCAGTTCTTGAAGGAAAAAAAAAGTTTTGCTCTACCCCACAACAGAAATCCATCCCCACATTAGTATATTGACACTTTTTACAGTACGTAGTTTCTACTGGCAGTTAATGGAAACAAGCAGACTTTTCCAAGTAATATTGTGGAGCCAGATTTTTAAAATATAATTATATTCGATATATAACTCTGGTTTATATTTATATAATTATATTTTATGCTGTGCTATTGCTTATGTTTATTTCCATATACTTAGTTCATAAATATAAGCATTCCAAACACTTAAAATTTATCAAAAATATAATTATTTCTAAATTACTGTTTGTCTCCTCAACCCCTCATTCATTTTTCCTCACTAACCCACAGCTCATTTACTGTAGAGCATGAAGTCTTTTTCCATTTGTCCATAATCTCTAAAAAAGTGTTTAAGCATGCTTATATTTGTTCACAGTGGAAGTATTCAATTTTTTAATATAACTATATCAAATAAATACAATTATTTTCATACAGCAATTTCTTATGTTTTTGTAAACATTTTATTATTATATATATAACTATGCCGTTTAGTCTTGATTGTTATAATTTGGGCATCTAATGGCTAATAGTTTTTTCCCTCTAATTAGTGTGATAATTCGACACCTGAGCGTAGTAACTCTTTTACGACCTTTCCTAGTAATAATAATAGAGATGAATCAGACCTTTTTTAGAAACATTTATGCATTTATCTTATGTTAACATTAATGTATTTGTGCTTATATGTTTCCATAATATATCTTATTTCAATGCGAGGTTCAACTTGAGGACATATATATATATCCTCAATTAGTCTCTTTTAGGTGCAAACTATGCACACGATCAGCAGAAATAGGTACGGGAAACAAGCATTTAAGAACCTGATCCGTGACTAGATAGGTTGTGCGGTTGCGCACCTATGTACACGCGTGTGTTTTAGTGCGCGCGCTTGCATTCTATAGGCGTTTGATGCCTTAACACCTTTGATCATATTTCAATGTGTAGCAGATGTGTGTTAGTGTGGTGTATATATGTGAGTTATGAGCGTCTAACTATAATTTTTTTTAATAAATTTAGAGGCACAAAAATCCATTTTATCATGTAATATATATTTTGTGGATTTGAATTTCTGGATGTTTTTCTTTGTTTGCAATGTAGACATTGAAAGAGGTGCTGGCACGTACGGTCACCGTAATCCCCTTCCTATAATTAGAAAAAGAAGGCCTAATGCTGAGCAGTTCATAACTTATATTCTCTCGTTTTTCGTTTTTGGTACGTATGCTTTTCGATTTGTTAAACAGTGTTTTTTCTAAAAGTTTTATATAGAAAAAATACTTAAAAAATTCATATTAATCCAATTTTTAAATTTTTAGCTAATACTTAGTTAATTATACGTTAATGAGACATTCAGTTTTACGTGCGAGGGATTAGGTCCCAATACGCACAAATGAGCTCAACCAAAATCAGATAAAATATTACTACCTCTGTCTCTTATTAAATGTATTTCTAAAATTGAAACTCAAATTAGTATTAAAAAATGACTTAAATATCCGTTGCTAAATAAGAAATTGAGAGTGGAAGAGTAGCTGGATAATATAAAAAACTTAAATAAAAAGTAATTAATAGAATAACTAATACTTCACTAATACACTTATTATAATGTAAAATTTGAATATAGAAGGGAGTAAGAAAATAGCACACATAAGCTGAAAGTCATATACATCACGTCGAAAAGAAAAAAAAGTTAGTGGGCTCGCAGACGAGACACGTTAATTAGTTTGATTTGAAAGCTGCTGATATCCTTGTACCATCGAAGAAAGGACAGTGCATGTGAATATTTTTTTGTTGCCGTTCCTATTAATTCATTTATATGTTCATACATAAATTTGTTATGTAGGTGTAGTATGTTAATTTGCCGTACGCTACCTATGTAATTATTTTCTGTGTTGGGCCAACAATCAGTTAACAGCGACCTAATTAATCGCACTGCAGCATTTATGCGCTAGTTTCGATCGATTAATTGAACGGTTGGGCCATTCTGACAGATCGCCAATCACACGAGCTTGGATTTATTAAAGCTAGGACAAAACTGAAATATTTGGTCGATATGATCATCGATCAGATATGGCCACGGCTGATCGTTTCCGTGCATCTTGCGGCCTTAATTATCCGGAGTTTCTGTCTACACGTCGGACTCAGTGTGCAGTGGTATGTCGTACTCTCTGCCGTAATTGAGGAACAAGGAAATTAAGAATTGTGTCGGTACAAGATTTTTTTTTCTTTCAATAGTTTTCCTACTGTTTTCAGGGCAGATGCTATCACCTTCACAATACATGTATATATCTTTACAAATTTTCCAAGGGAGTCTTGTAAATGTTTGATCCTAGAGATAGCCTAGCTAGAAACAATCTCTATTATTACTCCCCGTAGTAGTGGCAGTTGGCGGCGCCGTCTGCGACCAATGATCAGAGACGAATGCACGCTTTTCGCTGCCAGCATCCTACCGTCAGTGTGAAACCATCTTCGTTGGCGGGCGACTTCATCTGTAAAAATAGTCTTTGCGGATGGTCGTATAATATGGTCGGTCTGTTTCTTACGAGGCCTATTGTTGATGTCTGTCATGATTTCGCGTTAATTATTAAATTTGGATTTTTCACTAATTTTAAATTTGTTTTGGGTTCGCATATTTTGTATATAGAATGAATGACGATTTTAATGGGCAATCCATAAAAGAATTTAGATTTCTGGTATATATATATACACAATATTAATAAATTAATTTAAGCTATTAATTAATTAATATATTTATATAATATTTATTTAACACATACTCAAATATCTTATAACTTATTCAACGTTTACAATTGATATAACTTAAGACACTCGTCTAAGTTTAGAATCTCTTCTTTGTCGAAAAAACACCATAGCTTGTTATAACACTCATGGTGGATAAAGTAGCACATATCTCATCGTATATTTTTAATGACATTATAATCTAATGTCCTTTTAGACTTTAGGAGTCTAGAAAGCTGCATCGAGAACATTTAGGCAAAGAAATTGTTAGCAATTTAAAACTAGCAACTATAATAAACATGTAGTTGATGATTTACTTATAGCTGCAGGGTTTGTGGTGTACCTCCCATTGACCCAATGTACTAGTAGACATAATATCTATATAGGATGCTTGCTTTTGGTTGCTAGTGATACTCTGTAAGATATAAGTATAATGTAAATTAGTTAAAAGGATTAACATGTTGTTTGCACCGAATCAATTCTCTGTATTCGTTGATAGAGGTCCGATGTGATTGCCTGAACAGGACGAGGCCTAGGAGGTCTGTTTTGCTCTAGTATAGATCCTTTAGTTTTTAGGTCTCTTCATTGGGATTGCTAAAGTTACGGGCGTGCCAGTTAATTTGACCCTGAAATTAAAAATGAGATAAACTAATAAGTTAATCAGTCGATAACCCGATACAGACTCCTGTTATCGGATGGTCACCGATAGTCATCAGCTGCATCAGATGCACTCCTGCTATCGGCTGGTTACTGATAGGGGTTGAAGCACTTATCCATCAGTTGAAAAGCCAATGAAAAGGTATAGGCAAATGGCGACGAAGGGAATAAAAGACACATTGGCTGTAGAGCCAATGACGTTCTGAAATAGAAAAATTAATAAGCATGTATGTGGACTGCTCCTATTGATTGTTTGCCAATAAAAGGTAAAACGCTCATTTATCGGCTAGAAAGCCGACGAAGGCGTATGTAGATAGCAAGAAATAGGCTAAATGACACATTGACTGTAGAGGCGACGGTGCTTTGGAATAGAGTGGCGCTCTGAATAAGATAAAGGACCCATCGATTATAAAGCCGATGACACTCCGAATAGAATGTACGATGAGTAGCAAGGAGCAAGACCCGATCTTCCGAAAGTACGAGACCCAGTGACCACTATGATTATACCGTTAGAGCCAGACTCGATAGACCAGGCTAAAACGAGACAGTATGAGACTGAGACTAACAACACAGAGACAGTGAACACTAGATTGAACGTGTGGACAAAAAGAACGGGTGAACCAATAGGCTAGTTGAGCCAATGAGAGGAATTCTCTGAAGATATATGTATATTGGTTAAGAAGCCGATACACTAGGTGTGAGGCTCAATATGTGTATAACTCATTGGCTGGCTGCTCCGATGAAACATTCGCGCAAAGTCCTATGGAGCTACAGCTCAATCTACTATTAGCGGTCTAGTAGGTCGAACCTAACCAATACAGCATGAGACCAATGACAGTAGAGGAAGCTCGATAAGCTCATAGAACCACGCAAATGTGATGTGATGCACCCGATCGGACTAAGAGGTAGGATCTAACCAATGTAGTCTTAGACAGAGCGGATATACTAGAATAATAGCAGGAGTTACCCCTTTGTCAGAGTTCGGACTTAATCAATGCAACCCCGTATCGAGAGTCAGAACCCGTCGGTAAAAACCTAGATAAATTAGGGTGGTGATGTGCTCAGATTGTATTGATCTAAGAGATAATTTACAAGGTCCCAGAGGGTTTATATTTATACCTTGGAGTTTCAAGAGTCTGATGCGATTACAGACAACCTCCGGACGTTATTTCCTAAATATAAAAGGAAACTATATTTAAGAAGTTAACAAAACTAATTAAACTTATCTATCATACAAGATATATTCTATAGAGATAAATTACCCTACCGTAGTTTCCACGGCTTCTCCTTAGACTCAGTCTCATCTGGATAACTTTCTATCTTTTGATTGAACCGAATCTGTCCGATTAGTTCTTTCCCTATATCAATTGGACTCTTTCCATAGGATGATCAACTTTTCAATCCTATCTATGGGGCTCACCAAATTTTGATACAAACATACATAGAATTATAAGTAGTATACGTCAAACATTAATTACTGGCCACTTATTGCGGAGCTATATCTATTCTCTTTCTTTCAACCATTCTGTATCATCTCGATAGCAAAACTTGTAGTCCATATTTCAAATTTGTATATATTACTTACTAATCTAAAAGCCTGTAGTCCATAGTATTCTATGTGAGCAAGTAGAGGGATTTAGTAATACATATAACAATACCTTGCAAAAGAGAAGTCCATAGTTGAAATTTGTATCTATCACTTAATAATCTAAAATGACGAGGAATTCTCTGTAGGTAATATCTTAATATCTTTTTTGTCGAGAGGGTCCAGAGCCATAGCTTCGCCATTCTTTGGATACAAAAGAAAATAAATCCAATGGTCACTACACAAAAAAAACCATTAAATATTTTGTTAGTGGAGTCATCATTAAGTACAAACATGATATCAAACTTAGTCAAAGTTGTATGGGCAAATATGCATTTTTGTCCTGCATTACCCGACCTATGTATGCGGCCACCTTCTAACATTTTATTACTGTGCATTTATGCTACATAGGCATCCTTGTTTGTGGGAGTCATGGACAGTAACTTCGTAGATAGATTTTTCATGTCTAGTTTGTGGTTTGGCTGGCTTATTCGACATGGGTTTAGGAAGTCAACAACTACCATTTTTTCCGCTATGTCGTAGTTCATCTTGCAAAAACCAGATGATGAAATTAAGTCCAATATAGTGTACAGGTAGTCTCACCAAGCATGATGCAGTAGTTGTATACTTACAAGCACCCCACGCTAATCAAATTTGTGTCGTGTTTATCCCGACGGAAGAGGGCATGCATATATACTTGAAACTTACATAGAATTGGCATGGTCTGCTCATAAAAACATCTACTGGCACGTCAACGCTTATTTCTCTAGGCCCTTTTGAGCTCATAAGCATGTACCATTCACACTATCTTTTCGGCTACCATGATCTCCGTGATAATTTTCAGAGGGGTAGGAATGGCTTTCCATTTTTAAATTTTTCTAGCACATCATCGGTGGTAATGGAATCCAATTCATTAACCAAGCTTATTTTGAGCCCCTATTCTTTTTGTTTATCATCATCCACCTTACTTTTTCCCTTGTCCTAATCCATCCCTTTGCCCTTGAAAATCTGTACCATCCACCTCTCTACATGCTCATCTTTTGATTTGTGTTGGTGGGCCTTTATCTTAACTGGAATTGTTGGACAATCCTTTAGGGTACCTGCCTTAGAATTTTTTGGCGGTAGATGCACCTTAGCATTGTCTAGAGGTGCTGCGGGTTCATCTACTTCTTCACGGGGACACATCGTAGCATTGTTTGGAGGCACCTTAGATTGTGGAGCCACCTAATCAAGTTGATCTCCTTGTTGGTGGGAAGGTGGCTCATCAGGGTACCCTTGCTGTGAGGTTGGCGATGGCGGTGACAACGATGATGGAAGTCTAGGTGAAACCTACGGTGCATCGGTTCGTTCTTCCTAGCCACACAAGTCACGAGATGGCGACATAGGTCTTCTTGGTAGAGGAACCGTTGATGTCCCTAATACAATATCTCTTATGTGTCGTAGTACTATCTAGTCTATTGCATCTCCTAGGTATACGATGCGCTCACGGGCTAGAAGGTCTATCTCGTATCTCATGTGATTGTCATAGACCTTTTGCATCAAAGGTATAGTCATCCGGAATATAGTGAAAACTATGACCTAGCATCACCCTTCCAATAACTACTACCAGTAACAACCTCTTTAAGACATCCAATAAATCATTAAAACTACTATTCAACCAATTATTCTTGACCTTCAATCTCAGAAGTTCAGCACGAAGCGCAACACTATGAACTCTTTGCCACAACTCTTTGATTCATCGTTCAAAAATTCTTTTGCTACCTTTTGTAGCTTCTCGAAATTATCTACAGTTTATATACAACATAGAAATAGGTGAGAGTACAATCCATATTGAAAAAAATGAATAATTAGTCTATGTGCATAATGTTATGGAAGCAAAAGAAAACAACTATGAGTTTTTTAAATAAGTAATTGAATTTCATGGATCTAAAAATAAAATCAAGACAAAAATAATATTCATGAATAAGAAACCCATTATATATGATCTTATTACTTGAAAAAAAACTCACCACGCGATGTAATAAAAACAAAACCCATTATGAATTTATATTATAAATAACATGTAGGATATCTCCTAGATTAAAAAAAATAAAACATGCCAAATTTTCTCTCTCTAACATACCTAAATCCATATAAAACTAACTTAATATACATAAAAACTATCGTGTCTACCTAAATCATCATCACTGACAGCAAACACCATTTCTCAAATATTGCATAAAAAATTAGGTCAAATTGAGCTCAAAGTTTCTAATTAAAAATTCTATATCTAAGTCACATTTAGAAACACCATAAATGAAATCTACCAAATTAAAAGCACAAATTTTAGAAATAAAGTAGATAAATAAGGTAGAAGATTTCTAGTTGAAAATATTTTCCCTTTTTTGGTTTTAAAGAAGAGAGAAACCTCGAGATACATAGGAAACAACAGTTACAAGTTTAAAGAACCTTTATATATATGGAGTGCTAAGTAAACATAAACACAACCAGTAGCTTAAGTGGCTCGCCTAAATAAAATTTGTCTATTTTTTTACAAGTGGGCCACGTTGCCAGCCACCTGTGTCAATTCATCTTTGCTAGTGGCCCCTCAACCCCCCGGCAAACTTACCGCATGCGGCCTTTGTTATGGCACACCAGTGATTTGAAATGTGGGGTGCTTGGTAATATAGTTTTCGTAGTAGTGGATGTTACTACAAAACTGAAGGTTTATATAAAAAACTAAAATAAAATTATTGTTGACATATATGTACTGTATGCCAAAAATTAGTGTTTTAGGTGGAAACAAAACTATTTATACCGACTATAATATAAATATCAAATACACATACTATGTAGTAATTTTTGCACAAAATTTGGGCGTACGTACATCTGTACACCCTTTTCCCTATATACTGCATCCACCCCTGCCCAGTAGCGATTTTCTTGAAACCGTAGAAGCATGCACTGTAGAACGAAGAAAGAGTACATAATATGATTAATTATCCGTAGGAATTTGGTGAGGTTTATGGATTGATCGGGGTCCTGTATCTCTTGACCGTGTGTGTTAGAAGAGATGTACTTTTGGATTTGTACACATGTGTATCTGGTGGTACTTGTATATAATGCACATATTTAAATTTAATAAAATGATTATCTGTAGGGGTTTACGTGCATCACTATAAAGGTATCTAGATTTTATTTTTATAGATAGACTAAAAATCTGCATATAATAATGATAAAAATGTCATATGGTGTGGTCACTTATATGGATCCTTTAAAAATAACTATATTTTAATAGAAAGTTCATCTAAGTGACTTAACTGTCCATAGTAATCGTGGTACATTAATAAAACTCGTGTTCAAGACCCTTTGTTCACCTCTCCTGTCTCTCCTCTCTTATTTGAGCGCTCCCAACTTTTTCTTCTTCTCAAGTGCAATAGCTCACGTGTACAGTTACACTTGTACAGTTACAGTTACAGCAATGGCAATGACAGTTCTCAACACGTCATATCCGATGGCTATGGCGTGTAGAGGAAGTCAGCTCGACAACAGTGGCAGCAACAGTAGCTAGGGAATCTAAGTAAGGTCATCCACGCCCTTGGCTTATGTGACAATGACGAATAGAAGGGACGGCGGTGGAGAATGGTCCTACATTTAACTATAGATCCAACAGTTGTGGGTAGTGGAGGAGGCTGGTGGCAAGGCCTTAGCAATGGTGGCAGTGGGTGGATCCAAGGGAGGTGAGGTCATCTGTAGTGTTAGTGGGCGGATCAAGGTGAGATTGTCAACAATAATGCTTTTGCAGCAGCGGTGCCAGCGGTCAATCTAAGTGAGGTCATCCATGACCTTGTCATTGGTGAATGGGAGGGATGACGATGGAGAACAGAAGTCCTGCATGCAACTCTAGATCTAGCTGTTGTGGGCTACATTGGAGGTCTCTTATGCTCAATCTGTGAAAATTAATTTGAACAAATGGATCTCAGGCGGTCATTTGATTTGCCAAAAAAAATGATTTTGGCCATCTGTAAAAAACTTTTCTTATAGTGCATCTCGGCCCTCTACCGTTTCTACTTGTAGGTGTGTAATTTGAATGTATTTGTTGAAATAAAAGACCCGTGTATAATGTTACTCCACTGAGATACTTTTTTTTCCTACTGTGCACATATTTATTTTTCTAATCCTATTTTGTACATCCATTTATTACTATATACTAGTACTACTCACAAAACGTACTCTCTCATACTAATTTGTAAAACAACTTTTTTTCAAAACCTAAAACAGTTATTTTTTAAGATAATGAAAATATTTTTTAAGATAATGAGTTTTTAATGAAATAAAAAACAAAAAGTGATGGGACACGTCCCCAACTAGCATTATATGGTAAAAAAATATCTAAAATACTAAAAAACCAAAGAGATTTTAACACTATATGTTACACCATCCATAATAAAATAAGAGGCCATTGTTAACCGATTTTTTATAATATACTGCTCTCATGGTAACATTATATATTAATATTAGAGTTAACTAAAAAATAATGAAGATAAAATATACAGGGTTGGATAAATTTTTGTTATCAAATACTTTATCGTTTCTACAACGTTAAAATTGATCAATATAGTATAGGAATATATAGAACCAATTTTCTTATAGGTTCTAGACACTCCTCTAAACTAATTAACAAAAATATTAGAGGCAGGAGCTAGCTAGCTCTGCCATTTCTATTAGAAGAGAAGCAATTACAACATCAGTTTCATTTTACAGATCTCGTGGCCGTTACCACATCCCGTCCTGGCTATTACCAACTGCGTACGCTATCGCTAAAACTTCCTCCCCGGCCTTGCACAGCCCTAAAGCCGTGTCAACCACATCTACGACTGTCGAGTACGTACGTGTCAGTCATTTTCTCTGGGACGCTATCTCAATTTTTTTTAAGAAAACCTTGATCTCTCAATTTTATTACCACCTACTCCCTAGCTCTATCCTAAAAATATAGTTATTTTCGGTTACAAATCTAGACTCAGGATCGGTGAATATGTTAGAAAATATTAGTTGCCACATTGTAAAAAGAAACTAATATGCCACACAAAAAAAGAAACAATATATAAAAACATGGCCCGAAATATTTCGATTACCAATGCTATATAGTAATAAAAATAGAAGCACAAGACAAGAATTAACCTGCGGATACCGCCGTAGTATAGTAAGCAGCAAGACAAGCAGTAGTTACTCGGGCTGGGAGTAAATGTTGCATGCATGCATGGATGTGTACAAATAGGCTCAGAAGCGAGGCCCAACTCATATCCATGCATCATCATTTGGGCTCCTGACTGCATACTGAAGTAGATCAGAGAGAGAGAGAGAGAGAGACGCTTCAGACAAGGTGGTTTAATGCTTAACCATATCTGCGACGTAATCAATGGTATTATTATTACATGAGACTAAGGCCCTAGCTAAGCTAAGCAGAACTGAGTACTACGAATGTTTTGGTCGGTACTCCAACAAGCCGGCCTCGTGATCGATTAATTACCTAGCCTGCAGATCGGTCTACTCGTACGAGAAGCTAGCGCAGTTACACTTACTCCGGAGTGCTGGAATTCTAAGTAAAATAGAACCATGGTACACTTCTCGGTTTCTCGTATTAATTTTCTCAACATTTTCATAAATTTAAGTCGTTTTTAGAATTTCTAGTCACTCTTGTAATCTCTCTCTTTTGTTCTACTTTTATCCTTTTTTCTTTCATGTTTTCCATTCTAAAATAGATGTATCTTCTAATTCAGTACTGAACTAATCAACGTCTCATATATATATATATAAACATGGAGTACAAATAAATGGAAGTAGAATTATCTGGTTTACATTTAAAACCAAAACAAGTATATTTTTAGATTTTGTTAGCTAGGTCCCCATAATAATATTATTATTGTAGGGTTGAAACACAATAATCAAGTTTACTGCTAGGATTAACAATAACCAAAATTTTTTTATGAAATAAAAAAATACATATGATCTAGATAAAATTTCAGCGATCTCTGTAGTTGGTCTAACTGCTGCTGTTTTGTCTATTGTGCTGCTGGGGCGCTTCGTCATCTTGATGTCGTTGATCAGACTGTTGCCTTGCCAAAAAAACAAAACTTGGTAGACTATTAAAAATATATCAACTTTATTATATGAACATCTGTTTATCCAAAGCACTTATCTTTCTCAAAACTAAATCCTTGCTTTTCTCTCTTAAAAAAAGTTACGTTTATTCGAGTCTGAACGTGCTATCTATTTATACTAATAGATGGCTACATAAAAACAACGAATTCAACTAGAATGAGCACTTCTAATCCCATAAGAAACTCTCTTATATAGACATCCAACTTATTTATACCAAATACAAACTCAAATATTCTTAAATATAGATTCCTTCTAAATTTGAGTTCGCTTTCCATACACACACAATTTCTTTTAAATGCTATATAGAAACTTCACCTCTATATGCATGGTTCTCTAACCTTAGTATCCCACGTGATCTTCTTGACCGTTTAAATCTCAACTTTTTTTGAGCCTAGTCCCGATACATCAACAAAAATACTCTTGAGGTCTCAAGACACACACATATATACAAATAGAGAAAACAACTGTTTCTAAGTACATATATTGTAACCTAACCAACATTGGTCACACATACTCACACCAACTCTAGAAATATTTTTAAACCAATTTTTATTAAATAAATCATTTGCAAAACAAATTGTTCATTACAAAATGTTAATCATGATAATGATTTTACAATCTCCCCCTTGAAGAACAAACTGGCAAAGCTTTTCAAAATGTGATTTAGTGTTTGAAAACTAAAACTAAAAAAATTTGACAAAAAGCACTCTAGGCTCAAAATTGAAAAAGAAAAAAATCTCCCCTTTTTAAAAGAAAGAAATTATCTCAAAATTAGAAAAGAAAATAAAAATTCTCTCTCTTTTGAAAAGAGAGAAATCCTTTTGATAATGATTTTATCAAGAATTGCAAAAAAATTTTCAAGAGCATTGAAGTGTACCAATAGCAAATTAAGTACATGTGTTAAAGATAAGAGAGATAAAACGATCAACTGGCTAACAAGAATGAATTGAAGTATAAACATGAACAAAAGATATAACAAGTAAGTTCAATTCAACAATAAAAAATTATGCATTCAAATGATTTTTAATGCAATATATTCAATAATACATAGATTGAAAGAAAAATCACTACACATAGAACAATTGTATTAAACATTCTCTATCAAATATACTTGCTTTTTTAATGAGAAATTTTTATCAACTTTAGAGATTTTGGCTATTTATATGAGCCTTTTTTTTGCTCTTTTTATCATTAGAAAAGAAAATCTCTCAATTATTCCGGTCATTTCTTTGCTGTGAATACTGAGAGTCTACACCCATTATTTTTTTACCGCGGATACATCCTTATCATAAATACTATTTTCAAGATTTGGTATCTATTTTTATCTCTCATAAGGTAAAAATAAGTAATTTTCTTTGAATGCACTTGCGGTATTTAGAGTATTTGAGGAATAAAAATTTAATAAGTATATATGTAAGCATAAATCATCCAACCTAGTAATAGCTTCAATATTGCATATTTATTTAATTCATCTAAAAGAAATAAATTCATACACAACCTCCTTTAAAAGCAATATCAAAGTTCATAAAAGACTCAAATTCATACTAGCTAAACAAGTGACTAAAATACCTAGCTGATATTGCTAGCAAACATAAGAATATACTAGAGGTAAAAAAATCAAATATCTTCTTTTTCATTTTTATTTATTTTTAAATTAAGAGCAATGTATGAATATAAATATGAATACAATAAAAGCATAAACGCACCCTCAAATCATCCTTCAATTCTCTTCGAATAGTAGTAAAATGAGAAGAACCAAAGATTTTAACAAAGACCATGTTGCCACGTTAACCTTGCAAGCTCTTTTTCCTTGTCCTTTTTCTGTTGTCTTGCATATCTAAAGCAAAACTAAACCAAAACCCATCCACAACATAATAGGTGCAATTATACTTCACACATCTTGTTTCTTTTGAAGATAAAGAAAAAGTATTTGCACAAGTTGTAGAAAGTTTTTTTTTTCAAAATACCAGCAGATTATAAAATCATTTTCATTGGTTCAAATTTTGTTAAAATCTCACCCTTCTTAGATATATTCAAACTAACAGGTTGATGAGATGTAAAACAAGTATGTGCAACAAAACAAAACCCTCTATTATATATGCTCACTTTTGATTGATCTAAAATCATATTAAGTTTTCTTTTGTCATCAGAAAACCTTTGCAAATAAATTTTTAAATAACAAACTTCTTTTGACAAAGTAGCACAACTTTTATGATTAACCAACACTCATTTTTGTCTTCTACAATTTTGATAAGAAAATACTTTATGAATTTTCATATTATGTTCCAAATACTCAACATGAAAGCAACACTCAAAGCAAAAGAAGATTCAAGATTTACTATTTTTAAAATTTCAAATTCTATTCTCAAACAATTATTAGCATTCACATCTCGTAAAAATAAATTTCACAAAATAAAACTTTACAAGATATGTAACTATCATCATCAGGAATGAGATATTTCAATATAGAAATTTTAGCATTAAGAGATTTAACTATAAAATCATGTTGTTTTATCTTTTTCTCATAAGTATGTGCATCAAAACCTAACCCACTTTTAATTGATCTAAAATTGTATTAAGTTTATTTTTCCCATCAGAAAGCATTTACAAAGAAATTTTTAAATAAGAAACTTCTTTTGACAAAGTAGCACAACTTTCACAATCAACCAAAACACTACATTTTGACCAAAAAATACTTCATGAATTTTCATATTATCTTTCAAATACTCAACACGATCAAGAACACTTTTCACTTTCATCATATTAAAAAAATACGTTGAGCAATTTTTAGCAACAAAATCCTTTTTTTGTTGTTTTAATGTTTTAGCATTAATGTCATTAAACATTGAATTTGCATAAAAAATAACTTGATATTTTTTCAACATCTTTTTGTTAAAAGCAACTCATTTGAAACATGGGAGATTCAATATTTATTGTTTTCTCAATTTCAGATTCTAATCACAAATAATTATTAGCAGTCATATCTCGTAAAGAAGAAATTTCAGGAAACAAAACATTACAAGATGTGCAACTATTATCATCAGGAATTAGAGATTTTAATCTAAAAATTTCATCATTAAGAGATTTAACAAAAAAATCATGTTGTTTTATCTTTTTCTCATATTTTTTAATCTTAATGCTGAGAGAAGCAATAATATCTTAAAACATTATTGTCAGAATTATAATCTCGAGATGTTGATACTTGTTGTCTTTGTTGACATTTTCATCCTCGTCCCAAAGTCGATGTCACTAGCTTGATAAAAGGCGGCACATACTTTGTTCAATATCTTCTTATAGTTTTTTTTGGTTACTCTTGCCTTTAAATGTCTTCTTCTTCTTCTCGCCTTTATTCTTGTTCTTTTCATCTTCCTTTGTTCATCTCTCAATTTTGGGGCAATTGAATCAATAATGGTTAGGTTCTCTACACTCATAGCACCGGATTTTACCTCCTTTTTTCTATTTTTCACATTATTCAAGGCTTGAGAAAATTTATTAATGAGCAAAACCAAGTCCTCCTCTGAGATTTGTTTGAGTTGGTCATCAGACATAGCATTAAAAGTTGTCAAAGAAAGTGAGGAGGAAGCATCAATAAAGAACCAAAAGAACACATTAAAGCAAAAGATTTAGTATCTACTTTGCGTGAAAGAATATTCAACTCATATGTCTTTAGTTTGGTATACAGTGATTTCAAAGTTAAAGTATTTATGTTGACAAATTCTTGAATAGAAGTAACTTTCATCTCCCAAATAGATACATCAAAACCATTTAGAAGATGTCAAGAAACTTTAGGTTGAGTATAATTAGTATCATAAGAATTATCAACAGAACGGAAATTACTTAAAATTTTGTTAAAACAAGCATAATAATCATTAAGAGATTCTCTAGATTTTATCTTAAATTTTATATACTTCTTTTTAAAAATATCTTTGCGTAGTTTCTTGATGTTAGAAGACCCTTGGTGAAAATCACATAGTGCCTTCCAAATCTCATGGGTGGTTTCAAGATGAGAAATTCGATCGAAATCAGAACAAGAAACCCCGTTCAAAATATAATTACAAATATTTTCAAAATCAGTTTTATTAGCCATAGTGATCTTATCCGGTATAACATATGGTTTGGAAACTTGTCAAATGTCAAAGCCTTGGACATAATGTAAGATTGCATCTTTTTTCACCAATAAGGAAAATTAACTCCATCAAAAACATGTGGTTTGATCGTATATTTTTCTACTATTGTAACACAAGATCAATTAAAATTAAAAGAGAAGCAAAAACAAAGACATAATATTACTTGTAGGAAGGAAACATAATTATCAAGCTTACCGAAGGGGTGAATGACAGGATTACCAAAAACTAAATCTTTTTTGGAACAAAAAGATACATCTGACCTAAATAAAGTTTCAGAGATCTCTCCTGATAGATCGGTCCAACCGCCTTCTTATCGCTAATCCGACTGTTGTATTGCTGGTGCTTCGATCGCCTTGATACCACTTATATGATAGTAGCCTTGCCGCCAGATCGGCCTCCCACAAACAAAAAAAAACTTAATAGAACTATTAAAAATAGATTAATTTTATTGATTTAAGATGTGTTCTATAAAGTGAATATAAAGCACTCCTCTTTCTTTCAAAACTAAACACTAGCTTTTTCTCTCTTAAGAAAGTTGCATTCCTTTGAGTCGCAAATCGCCATTTATTTATACAAATAGATGGTTGTATAAAACCAGTGAATTCAACTAGGACTAGTACTCCTAATCCTTAAAGAAACTGTTTTGTATATGCATCAACTTATTTATATCAAATACGAACTTAAATCTTCCCAAATTCAAACTCTTTCTAAATTTGACTCTACTTTCCATACACACACAATCCCTCTTATATGCCATATGAAAACTTCATCTGCACATGTATTGTTCTTTATCTTTAGTATCCCATGTGATCTCTTTGACCATCTGGACCTAAACTTTTTTTAAACCTAATCCCAATCCATCACTGGTAATACTCCTTAGTCCTCAATACACATATACACACAAATAGAAAAAAACAACTAAAGATATAGATATTGTAATCTAATCCATATTGGTCATACGTATTCACACCAACACCACAAATATTTCCAAACCAATTTTTATTAAATAAATTATTTATAAATTTAGTTGTTCATCATAAAATATTAATTATAACAATAATTTCACAATTATTTTTACTACTTCTAACGTTTGAATATTGTTAAGTTGGATTTGCTCATGTTTAACCAAGTGGCCTCCTCATTACTATAACCGCACGATCAGGATCATAGTGGATCACTGTATTGGGTTTTTGTAGTTAGCAGTAAGGGGAGTAGGTGTACATAGGGTAAGGGTGAGGAGGGGAGGGGCGTTTTAAATTTAGAGCTAGGGGTTGAGGCATCAGTATTGAGGAGGAGGAACAGGGAGCTACAGGAGTATAGGGTGTCAATGTCGATAGGGTGGGTGATGATGGGGGAAGAGGATCGGAAGGCTGTCAAACATGGCGATCAAGAGATAAGATAGATCGAAAAGAACAGAAGTTTAATTGGATCCATCATATCTGGAGATGCAAGCAAGAAACACTTCAATCATATCGATCAGTGAAGCACTTCCACAATGCGTCGTGTGTGATTGATAGACATGACCATATGGCTGCGACGCCGACTATATATATATCTTGGGAATTCCCAATTATTATACCTGTGTGTCCGTGTGCATGCATAGCACATGGCGGCGTTCGTACGCATCTCGATCTGTGGGCGCGCGCGAGAGGGAGAGTATGCATGGGGCATGGCCCGGTACGACGTCGTAGCGCAGCGCGCTGGTCCAGTGCGTGCGGCGCGGGTTAATTCGATCGATCTGGGGGCAAAAGGGCGCGAGAGATCAGAGTGGAGACGAGCGCGCGATTCGCGGGAGACGGTATCGATCTGCACCGATCCCCCTGCTGCTAGCTGAGAGATCATCACTTTCGGCATGCAGGCAGGCGCCAGCTGCACTGCACGTACACACTTGATATCGTGCAACGCATGACGACCTTAATAAGTACTCCAGGAGTAGACATCGTTCCTAGCTATGTATACGACTGTATTTACGTGCGTATATATGTCTACGTATTTGGATATATATATATATATATATATATATATATGCCCTTTTACAAATTAACTGGCAATGCCTCTGGTTGGTTTTAGAGGGGCCCTCAACCTGACCCACCTTGCAACGTTTTCATCTTTAGTGTGTGTGGAGGAGAGGGTCGACGTCGGACCACCCGGCCGGCTCCACCCCATCAATTGGCTCGACAGCTACTGTAGAGGCATCACATGCATCCTGGGCCGCTCACCGTCACTGCGGCGGGGCCTGCGACATTCCGGGGCTTCCTGCCGATTTATCACCGGCTTCAGCTTTGAGATTTTTTCCTCCACAACGATGAGCAAAAAGCACTGCCTTCGTTCTAAACTATAAGATATTTTGATTTTTTTATAAAGTTAAATTTTTTATGTTTAATCAATTTTATATAAAAATATAATAATATTTTCAATAAAAAATAAATATATTATTAAAATATATTCAATGTTAGATTTAATGAAACTAAATTATTAGTATTGCTATATTTTGTTATATACTTGATAAACATAAAAAGGTTTGACTTTAATAAAATTTAAAACTTCTTTCAATATAGAACAAATAGAGTACAAACAACTATCATGTGTAGATAAACAATCAAAGTCTATACTACTTAAACATTTTAATGGCTTTAAAATAGCACTGTTTAAAAAAATGCTGTTACTGTCACTCCTTTTAGCAAAAGTCGAACTGCACACCACATATATCACACTCACACCCACCCACACATATAGTCACTTTTTTAAAGCACAAGTCGAATGTGCACACCAACGTATATCACACTCAGATCTACCCACACACAAATAAGCATCCTATTTTACTATAACACCGTTTGGTATTAATGGCTACTGCTGCGTCGAATGTGACATAGTATGTGTAAATTCAGTTATTAGAGTTATATGTATGCTGTACAATAGAAGACGGACACATGGTACCATCTCCAATACCTCAGCTAGTGTGGTTGAAATTAAGCCATCGCAATCCTCCAAAAAAAAAACGAGGGTTACCAATCAGTCACAAGAACCATACAGCGACGGGGCCGGAGAAGACAGACGCGACCCCGGTTCCTCTCTCCTGTAGCCAGCTAGCGAGCGCTCGCTCGCGCTGCAGGGTGGCCTGGCGACAGAAGACGCGCCCAAAAGAGCAGCCAGCCAGAACGCAGCTACCCGCGACGCGCCACCCGCCGCGCCGAGGACGGACGGAACAAGAGTTCGCGACAGCTGCATGCAGTTGCGCGAGCGCACGGCCGGCTAGCTGTTGCATTCCACCCGCCGCCAACCGTGCGCCCGGTCGAACCTACAGGCCCCCCCGGCCCCGGCCAGCCAAGCGAGCTAGCTTCAGCATGCAGCCTCCTAGCTTCCTTCTCCTAGCTTCATTCGCTTCCAATGAACGGTGCGTGTGTACCGGGTAGTGCAGGACACACCGTCTTGTTGGCTGCTGAGGCCGAGAGCGTACTGGTTCCGGTAGACAGTCACTGTTGAACAGAGCCGTCCGGTCTAGTAGCTAGCTAGGTTTAGGTCTGTGGCAACACCAAAACCGGATTTCGTAAGGAAGCGAAAGTTTTTAATTAGGTCGAGATAAGGTTTGCTGACGAGACCCAAAGATTGTTTGTGAAAATGATCATCCAAAATGTACCTACTACATTCTTAGTGTCGTTGACATAACAAGAGGTACTAAAAATCAATACTACCTCCGTTGCTAAAATGTATACTTGTTAATTATAAGACACTATTCACAATTAAACTTTGACTACTCTTTTTTTATTAATTAATGTACAAGTACTTCAATGTATATTTTAACGTTAGAGTATCTTACATGGCAAATATAATCATACAGCTTTCTTTCGATGTAACTAATTTGATAATTTAAAGGTTATTTATAATCAGAATTAAAGCAGTGTTTAGTTCGGGGTCTTCAAGACGGTACATATTGGGTGTACTAAGGTGGTATTTGGATCCTCTCACTTCAGTAAAGTCAAAGGTATAGTATAATACCGTGGTTTTAGGTATATAGTCATTTGATTTGTATGGAGCAAACAAGATTGATTCACTATAGTACCCAATGAAACAACGAATTAGGACAATATAGATACTTTCGCTATAGTATTCCAACTATGGCAATTGCAATTATGATAGCATTAGACTCATTTCACAGTGTCTTTGCCTTTGCATACTTAAAGTCAGATGACCTAGTTTTGTATTAAAATGGACGATATTTTATGGCAAAACCGCAAAAAGGAGTGACTACTGGGGTTGTTACTACACGCGTTACGGCAGTCTTTTAGGTTAAAACTTGAGTAAGCTAGGTTGTAATATATTTGTCCATCTGGTAATGACCAAACGATTCTTGTTTTGTGAAATGAGCAGATCATTTGAGTAGCAGCTCATGACATTGATCACCTTTTTTTTTTTGAACTCTTTATGTTGACAACACGATACTGTTTTTGCTTCTGTGATTAAACCACCCCTGCTGGTAGCCGTTAGAGTCTGACTGTCTCTACCAACGTCGCCCACCTCTTTGCCCAGGGTGGAGCCCAATGGGCTAGACGGTGTGCACTACTGGCACCCGGGCCGAAAACAAAATATAAGCCATGGGTGCAGCCGGAAACAAAATGGATCGGCGCCCTGTACAGTCCAGGCCCATCAGGCATCAGGCTCTCAGAAACAGCCTTGCACGAGAGCCCAGCCTGATCGCCTTCATTTCCGTCAACGACGATGTGTGGTTCAGAGGCCATCGCATCAAAACCTTCAGTGCAGTACTCTAAATTTCCATCAACGGCGATGTGTCAGGACAGGCCATCACGGTCAGAGAATACACAGGTTAGATCAACATGCATGCGACTTTGGAGCGGTCGACACGTTTGGTCGTGTGAAAGAATTTGGTGTTCGTACGATCGTATCGTAGATCGAAGAACGATTCAAGGCTACCGAACAAGTGCACAACCGCCTGAAAGGTACCGGGAATGCGTGTGACCTGTGAGGTGCGTCAGCGATGAGTGGCATGGTCGGATCCTCTGCGGCTTCATCTTTCTATCTCTGGTTGACCATATCGATAGCTGATAGCCACACCGATGTCATTGTCCAAGTATGGTTTCATTGGATCAAGCGTTCGCACATTGTTCTGGAAGCAAAATAACGAACAAAAATTAATCCATGGATAAATAAAAAAGTTGTCAACTTCACCGAGCGAATTGGGGGAAAAAAAAACGAATGGCTGCGCCTGCGTGGGCGTCGCGTCTTCTATAAATAGCTCTCCAAGACCAATCTCTTGGGCATCACCACACCAATCGAAGAAGAGAATCGAAGACAGGAATCGATCAATCAAAATCCTTATAGCTCTCAGGAGAGGATGTGCCGGCGGGTGAAGTGCGAGACGTGCGGCAAGTCCACGTGGGCGGGGTGCGGCCGCCACGTGGCGTCGGTGCACAGACAGATCGCCGACGGCCAGCACTGCGGCTGCCGCGGCTGGCCGGGCGTCGTCGTCCCGGCTGTCGCCACCGGCGGAGAGACGAAGGACCTCGCCGCCGCAGCACCGGAGACCGGCAAGTCCTCTGGCGCCGCCGCCACCTGATCAGTGAATCTGCTGTCATCGATCTGCTTGTGTAGTTTTACGCACGCGTGTTATGAACAAATAATTAATGACATTTGGCTTGTCCGTGTGTACTTCTATTTGATTAACCTGTGACTATGATGTACTATTTCAATCGGTTGATATAAAATCTAAAATAAAACTGCAGTAATTTCTTCATCGATTCACCAAGTACATGATGCACAAGGACCTCAATTATTCTTCTAACGACGTTGACCAGCTGTTTCCTTTTGCTTTGTACCTTTCGCAGCCCGCGCGGCAGCCAGCCGATGCCCCACGCTGCAGAATTTTTTTATTTATATATTTTTTATTAAAATATTTAAAACTTATATTTTTTTAAAAAAATGTATATCTATGGTCACAAATCTTAGAGCATTAAATATAACGTGGTAAACATTCATTGGTCCTATGGAGAATTGGTAGCACTAAAAAATTTACAAATGGTCTTCTTACCATTCTATCTAAGCGTCTTTTTTTTCATGTGGTAAGGAATCTTTTGTAAAATGCTACGTGGAGCGTGGAAGGGAGGGGGTTACCGCTTTTGCTAATGGCTCCTTACCGTGTTTTGTTGGGGAGTTTTTTCTTCTAGGGGCTGCTTGGAAAATTGCTAGCTCCATCCCTATGAGGGGATGGAGGCCTAACAATTTTATAGGTGGCTTCTTTGACGTCCTTTGTTAGAGCGTTGTTTGGATGGATGCCTATAAAACCCCTTCTAGCTGTGAAAAAAAATATTTTAATAAAAAAAGAGAAGAGAGGGTTGAGGGAAGATGAAGGGAAGTGACGAAGTCCTCCTGTCCTGTAGATTCATATAGAGGTAAAATATTTATATATTTTATAATATTTATTTTTAGTGATAAAGGGAAGTAATTTGTGTAGTATTGTTCTAAATTTGTAGATAGTTTTATGATCTATGGTTTAACAGTTTCATTTCTAAATCCGTAATAGTTTTGTTTTTAATGTTTAAAGACATATTGATGTTGAAATATTTAATGCATGCTACTAGATATGACGATTAATTTCTTACATATCTATTTTTCCGTGAACAGATATGTTAAATAAAATAGTATTTTGGTTATATCACGGTTAAAAAAATATTAGGTATGATCCATATGGTATAGATCTATTATAGCTTGGTTTAACCCTTAAGAATATTAAAAGGCTAAGTGAGAAGTTTTCTATCAGTGTACAACTAGTTATTGCGAGGCTTTTGAATCAACCTTTAGGTCAATACAATAATCGTGTATCTCATAATAAGGTGGGCAATCGAATATTTTTTCTAAGAATTGATACCGATAGATTCCACTGCTACCTAGAGATGGTACGTGGAGAATACATTGTAGCAAGGTTGGTCACCTAACATTCTTATATAAATGTATGAGAAAGACAGTACTGTTTCAATGGTTGTACAAGACGAAGAGGGTTCATGTATGACAAGAGATGATGCTAAAACGGTGAAGAAAAATGAGTCGAAGTACCAAGAAGAACAAGAAGGAGAAGGAGGAGAAGACAGAGAGCCAAAAGGATTTGCAGATGAGCAAGGGAGAAATATCACTATCATTCGGGTAATGGATAGGGAAGATTGTAATAACGAGCATATATAGGATGATGAATCGCCGGATAGGGAGGGTAATAATGTAAATGCCTCACAATGGTCCAATGAAAACTTCTCTAGATTTGTTATCTCTGAGAGGCATCACGTACCGTGAAAGTACAAGGAGAACATGGTCATTTAAAAGAGGAATTGACAAAGATAGTGCGCTAAGCGGTGTCACTTCGGTGAAATTTCTAGATCGCGAAATTAAGCAAGTCGGTGTATGAAGTGATGGGCATGAATTCAAGTTATGGATGTTTATAGAGGGTGTATGCATCCAAGGGTAAATGAAAGAATTATCAGAAGGTGTCAATCATCACCAAGTAAAATTGTCACTTGCAAGTGGTAGAAAAATACCAAAGAAATATAACATCTACATTTATTGCAATAGAGATGTACTTTGATATTGTGCACAACCTAGGTACAAACCAAGGATAATTATCAGGCACAATGAGGACAAATTCAAGTACATAATTACTTATGCGAATGTATGGAGTGTGAAACAGAAGATTGTGGAGATGTGATTTGGCACATTTAAGGCTTCATTGATAACATGCCTCGTCTTCTAGCCTGTATTTTTCACAAGAATCCATGGAGCTACTACGACCTCAAATCACTCCTATCACTTAGCCATTGTCAGCAGACTGTGCTTCAATAGGCTTTCATCACATTAAGTACGTGTATTAACGTATTTGTGCATTGTCATCCTAAACTCTGCATCTCAAAATTTATATATTCTCAACCAGTTTTGTTATGATTTCTTTCATATCAAAAAAATTATATTTCTAAATCGACCAAGACAAGGCAAGCCACCTTTTAATCATATTGCTTCTATATTATAAATGTTTTTATTGCAAACATGTATGTTTAGTATATATATTAATTTGTCTGGTCATCGGTTTAGAAGCACCTACTAGTTGCACTATTTTTGGTAGTACCTCGATAAACCAAATCCTTATCGCTTTAGCATATTGGTGATATGATACATGTGTCCTCTAGACGTAGGTGTACATCTATACCATACTTTATTTTTATATTATAAATATATATGATTGTTTGTCATTATGAAAAACATGGGTTGTAAAAGATTTATAAAACCCGATTGTAGGAGTCAGCGATTTTGAAAAAAGAAAAAAAATGTTTTATGGGAAACATGTGGTGCAAAAAATATTTTATGGGAAAACTTATGGTGCGAATTCTCTATTGTGTGGTTTGGTTTTGTAGTCGCACATAAGGACCAATTTTTTTAGGAAGTTTATCCAAGCATAAAATAGTACAATGACATGTGTAGCATGGGATTCTCTGGTAGAGTTAGTAGCTAAACCATATGTGCCTTACATGTTAACAGTTGACGAATGCTATGATAGGGACACGAAGGCCTTCTCATGAGATACGGTTGGTGCTATACAGCATGTTCTGAGTAGACAAGGGTTTAAGGCTAGTCTGGTACTTGGTTTCAAAGAGTGGCCCAACTGTGTGACATGGGATATCTATGGGTTGGTTATAGAAAAGCCTTGTAGTGAACTCTCCTTTTGTCGGTCATGTATTAGCCCACATGTGCTAGATTAAGCTACATGCTCACGACGTGTGGTTAAAGCATGTAATTTCTGTAGAGTTTAGTTAAACTGTTTAAACAGCCGTGTCCACAGTGATGGGCGGATGTGAAGTGTTTCTTATAGCATATATTTATTTTGAAAACATGTTTAATAAATTGGTTCTTGGTATGAGAGTCATAACAAGAGTCCTTCTTTGTGACGGACAAGCAGCCTTTGTGGTTGGGAATAAGTCTGTGTGACCAGGGGTGTTGGTAGGCACTATAGGGCTAAGATGACTAAGTTAGGATTTGGGCTGAGAAGGCTGGTTGTGAGGTCGAGAAGGCCAAGTTTGGGTTGGTAGGTCAAGAAGACTAGATCCAGGGACGAGAAGGCTAGTTAACCATAAGACTTGGTTAACAGTTGGTTTTGAGAAAATATTGGTTTATATTTTTAAAGGAGAAAAGAAATTAGTGAAGAAGAAGTTGTTTTTTAATTAATAAAATTTTTCTTTTTACACTCGAGTTGTTGTAAAGCTACTCGTGGACGGATCAAGGTGAGATGCCTTCCTCTGAAAAAATTATTGAAACCCACGCTTACAGTTTTGGTAAATGTTTTAAATAACTAATTTACCAAATAAACCCGAGCCTTCTTTTCTAGCTTGCACTTGCAAAATTTCCATGGCATGTGAAGTACGAAAGTACTCACTCTCCATTGCTGTTGTTTTCCCCCGGACTTAAGTTTAGGTAAAAAATAAAGGTTGAAGTTTCATCCCTAGATCCAAACTATTGCTTGTGGAGTGGTGCTTAAGTTTTGTTGAGTTCCGCTACTACTGTATCTGATTAAAGGTTGCCACTTAGGGATTACTCGAAGCTATAACATTAAGGTATATTATATTTATAATATAGAAAATCTTGCATTGATTCATCATGTTATTGCTAGTACCTGCATAGTGATCTAGGAACTGGTACCTATTTCGCGGTTCCGTAGAGGAACGACTTGTCGTTTTCTTATGGCACGCTCCCTCGATGCCATTGGTACAATAGTGTAGGGGTGGGGTGTGACATATACCCTCTACCAGTCATGCCGTCTGTGCCGATCGATATTCACCAGTAAGTACTGATAAAAAATTGAACTCACGATTATATGCTTCATACATATTCTATCACCATTGTTGTAACTAGGTAGAATTAGTGGGTTAGATAGCTAGCACTTTGTGAGTTCTACATCTCCAGAAGTACGTCGATGACTTGTTGCTGGCGACCGAGGAAGTCATCGAGGAGCAGTGTCCACACATAGAGTCATACATAGCGAACCTCAGTTGGTACTAGCCTCGTACCCACACGTGCATGATGTTCACTCCAAACGCTTTGTGGTCACACGTAGCCAGTGTACAAAATGCATTCTCTAGACTTCGCAACTAGGACTTCTTCCGCGCTGTGGATCAAACAATCTTCTATACCTCAGTTAAATGTGTTACGCCTGCTACGTACGACATGTCATATCAAATAGGTCGATGCTATGCGGCAAGCTAATAGTGAGCTTGAGGTTGTGTACCAAAGGTTGGACATCGAGGTTGTACGGACGAAAGACGAGCAGAGGATTACCTTCAGCAAGATGCACAACACGATGCGCACTATCATCCATGCTCTCACTTATCATGCCGCTGATGTGGTTGCTCTCATAGCGGTGGCAGCAATAGGAGTTCGCTCTGTAGGAACGTAGCCCATAGGTAACTTTGGCAATTCACCCCTTAAATATATTGCTTTCTTCTTGCCGTACGACGCTGCTATTAACAAAGTATACTTTTTACAGCTTTCGCTGCATCGTACCTTGCTTCCTCCATAACGAGGACGTCAACCCAGGGAGCAGAGACGTCAACAAAAGGACCAAGAAAATCTACACAGGGGTTTTTAGGTTTGTCGCACGGTACATATTTTCATTTGGTCCATTATATTTTAGTTTGCATTACTCAACTATTTTTCATATAGAGTTCTAGGTTATACTACCATAGATCTCTATAGTTGTGGACAGATCTGGGCAGGCCATCTCTAGATGGGTGCACAACTCCTTCTACCATGATGATCTCTTGGTAGATCAGGACATACTCAGCTCCTCTTAGCTTGCAAGAGCTCTACCAACACACATAGGAGCCCTATGTTTTGACACATGTGAAGTAGGTTTGTGCTAGCCATTGCATCCTAGCTGACCACCTCATCTACTCTTGTGGTCACATGCGAGCGCAGGGCAGGAGGATAAAGAGGTGTAGAGGGTAGGCCCTGGGCCAATAGTACGTTGTATCATTTATACTTATTGTTTATATTTTTTTTATTAACTATTTCAGCTCTACGTACTTACATTATTTACTATGAGTTAATACCATGTCACTTTAACTCTTTGTTATGCACACATGACCATCGCGTCGCTTTTAATATAACCCAATGGCTAACTTTTGGCGCGTTAATATTACCTCGCATTCAAAGGATTTTTACAAGCAGAGCACTTTCCATGCGTTAATGTCATGTCATTTTCAATGCTTTTAGCCCTATCTTCCACACCTATTATAACCTATCCTATATAAGACCTCTATATACATGATGAACCTTAAGTTTTCTAGCCATTGATACCCTTACACATACCACACCACTCGTTTGCTCTATCTCCTATAGCATCAAAAAACAATGGCTGCTAAACGCGCTTTCTCTGACGATTCAGACAAGAGAAATGATCCTTTGGCTTGGCTAATTCCACCTTGTGTGACTGTCTGATCTACATATGTGGTGACCAATGACAGCTACATCTCGGCACCCTTATACTCGTGGAAAGAGATTCTTTCAATGCCCAAACTATTCTCATGAGGTATGTACTATATGCACCTATTTTTTTAAATCTTCCTTATCATAATATTTTCTTCAAACAAATACTTTATATTTCTAGATCCACGAAAGTATGTGCAACTTCATTCAATGGGTTGATACAAAAAATTCAGTATTTGACCATAATCATTGGTTCTCCGAGGGTCATTGGTTTTCCTTCTCAGAGTCAAATAAATAGTACATGAGAAGGAAGGAGGGGGTACGAATGATGTCGGTGAGCCGAATGATCAAACTAAAGACTACAAACTGTTGTACTACCTCCATGATGGAAGCCTAAGTGTGCTTGTTCATTGCTAGGTGGTAACGCCAATAAATGTGTGTACTTTTGGTAGAATATATTTTGTTTGTCAAAACATTCTTGACGATAATTTCGTTGTATGTTCGCAATACTTCTCTCTAATTTACTTTAATTTTATTATTACTATGACCACAATAGCTATATATGCACTTTTTTCTAGCAAGAAGAACCAAGAAGGTGCAAATTCAAACAATAAATAGACACAAAGAAATCATCATAAAACTCTATAGAGATCATATAGCCTGAAACAATTGAATAATATATGTAGTATAAAGTGGAGCATGAGCGAAGATTTGTCTCTTATAGTAACAGGTACAAGTGAACGATAAATGATATCCATAAGTTTGAAATAGGCGTTCGTACTGTGTTACTCACTGTTTTATTTATATTACCTATATGTTATATCCATAACATGTAAACGTTTCAGTAACCATGTAATATTTTTATCACTATTATCTAAATAATGTTCACGTGTGAACCTATTAACCATTTGGTCTTCTAATTGATGGTGTAATAATTTTCTAGTATTAACTCTAAGTTCTTCCATAATTAAGGTATCTTAATTATCTTTTCTACGTACTCTCAAATTTTCTTTACAATTAAATCTCTAAATAAAAATAGATTTATTTAAAATATTTTTTTCCTTTTTGACATCTCTATGGTAGGGAAAAAACGCCCTAGAAGAGGGTGTCAAGGTGGTTGCCTACAAAATTGGTAGGCTCCCTCCTATCCTATGGTTAGGCTTGATAATTTTACAGGTGGCTCTTAGGGAGCAAAAAAAAACACCCAAGCAGAGGGTGGAAAGGGGGTTGGTTGCAAAAATGGTATGCCTCCCTCCTCCCTCATGCTCCATGCACACATTTTGCTGGCAGCCTCCTGCTGCTGAAAAAAAAACCCTTTGATAAGACAGCAAGGGGATCGCCTGCCGATTTTTTTTAAAAAAACCTATCATAAGGCATTGGGTATATATTTATAATTTTTTTAAAATACATTATTGTAAATATGTTAATAAAAAAGTATATAAATAAAAATTTTTCCTAGACTACACATAGATGGCCACCAACTGTTGTAGTCGGGATAGCCTGGCAACAACACTGAAGGCCTTTAGGGCACTTATGGTTTTTGTTCGAGAAAAAAAATCCATTTTCATCCCATAACTATTGTGCGAGATTGATTTAGCTCCCTTAATCATAAAACTAGGTAAAACATCTCCCTCAACTATCAATACTAGTTCAATTTGCCTCCTCTGGATGTTTTGACGGCAATTTCATCCTATGTGGCGTATGCGTAGAATGTTGACCCAATCTTTATCTGACGTGGCACCTACATAGCATTTAGGTGGCATTATGGTTAGAAAAAAATAAAAAATTAAGTAGGACCATATGTCTATCAGTCTTCTTCACCCACCTCTCTTGGTCACTCCTCTCCTATCTTCCCCTCTTGACCCTTTATCTCCTACGCCATAGTGCCCAGTAGTGGTGGCGACAAAGAAGGCCACCCATGCGGCATGCTCGAAGAAAGAGGTGGTGAAGATGGCCCACTAGGTGCCGATAAGGAGCTCCTATTGGCGGCGGCGAGCTTAGGTTTGAGTTTGTGGGCTCGAGCTTGATAGAATTGAGGCAGTGGCAGATCGGCACAACATAGTTGATGGCAGCATTGGAGTGTGATCAATGTGACATCCTTGCTGCGCTCTTGGAAGGAGAGGCAAATCAAGCCGACGGTCAAGGCAACATCACAAGGAGGAGGATGGTCAGAAAAAGCCGAGCACGAGGACATGTAGTACTCTTTATGAGTAAGGCATGAGAACCTAATCGTGAGGCTTGAGATCGCTAAGGACAATGGTATTAGTGGTATGGATGTTGATGGTGGTGTTGCCCTCGCGGATGGCCTTGAGGGCATACTTGACTGAGAAGAGATGGTTGTCAGGGGAGGAGAAGGGATCCACGCTTCGTGGTGGAGATGTCCATGTAACTTCATCATCCGCACGCGATTGGGCTCTAGGGGCACACGGGGTCACAGAGGGTGGCAAGATTGTGTTGCTCTTGTAGATCTGGATGCCATCACCACCCTCAAGGACAACGCTCCCTACACCGCCTGGGCCACCACTAGTGGTGTCACAAGGAGGAGGATGGTCATGAGAAGCTGCGCACGAGAACATGCAACTTTATGGGTGAGACCATGGGTCGACTCTGAGGACAACGGTGTTGGTGCTATGGTCGCTGATGGTGGTGTTGCCATTGTGGATGGCCTCAAGGGCATACTTTACTAAGAAGAGGTGGTTGTCGGAGGAGAAGTGATCCACGCTTCACAGAGAAGACGGGATTTGTGTGCCTTCGTCTTTTGCATGTGATTTTGCTATAGGGCGTGTGGAGTCGAGGAGGGTGATGGGATTACACTGCTCACGTAGATCTAGACGCTGCTGCCACCCTTGGTGACAACTCCCCTAGCTCCACCTAGGCCATCATCGGCGTCGCATCATCTGCTCGAGATAGAGAGAAAGAAGAGATAGGGGAGGAGCTTGGGCCATCTCGTTGCCAGTGGAGCTCATGCCATCTTATCACCAATGTGCATCAAAGCTTGTAGGATGCAGACCACAGTGTCACCATAGCTATCCATTCCCCTCCTTGCCTCCATGACCATGCTGCCCGTTGCTCGGAGTAGGTTAAAGAAGGAGGGGGGAGGAGGGTGATGTCCTTGACATACTGACATGTGGGTCCCATAATCTTTTATGTTTTCTAACTGTAATGCCATGTAAGCATGCCACGTAGACGCTACATTATACAAATACCAAGTTAGCATGTCACATATGCATTATGTAGGATGAAACCATCGTCAAAACGGTCTATAGAGGTAAAAACAAACAGTTTTTATAGTTAAGGAATGTTTTGTATCTATTTTGCCGTTGAGAGAGGAAAATCATACTTGGGGTATAGTTGAGGGAGGAAATATATAGTTTTCTTTAGTTTCACATGTACCTATTTGGTATGTGGAAGTTTATTTGGTGGGACTGTTTCACATAACCATCATGGGCTACTAGTGTTGGAGAACCCAACCCTAATGTGTGCAAACATACACCCTCGCACCTCTCCTTTTTTTTGGCATGGCTTTATTTTTATAGAAACCTTATACATAATTACATGGATTTATAATTAAAGTCCTTGTGTAGAAATTGCATACAGTCACCTTTTGAGTTATACGTGTAATTCTATATATAAAGTTTCTATGTCCGATTCAGATTTGGATTTGAATTTAGAATCAAAAGTTTATATATATATCCTATTTGGATTCGGATTTGAGTTCAGAATCAAAACTTTATATGTATAAAGTTTATAAAGTTTCTATATGTATATAAAGTTTTGGACAGAGCCTCATGGTGGGCTGGATGCATGTAGGCCATTTGTGCCTGGCCCAGGCACACGAGAACTCACGTATCATACCTACTCGAAAAAGGTCAAACATGTCGAAGTATCATGACAAACGAACCAGCTTACACCTTTTTTACTAGGAGAGTAAAAATACGGGTCTTACTCAATGAAGGACTTGTGACTCACCTATTGGCGATCCATAGTTCTCATCTGAAACGTTTATCTAATATCTAACCTCCAACTATTAGTCACACGCATCGAAATGATTCTCATAACTGTCACTGATAGCATTTTTAACTACCTCTAGCTGGCTAATAGTATTGAGCACACTAGTGATTAATTGTTTGTATACATGAATCCTCGTTACTGTAGAAAGGTTCATCTTTGACAGTGAAAGAAGGATATCTATAATGGTTTAGCCACCCATCACACTCAATTGGTTGGTGATGAGTAGCCACATCTATGATGGGTAATCACCTGTTACCAATTTAGATATCTATAACGACTTATCCCTATTGAATCACCAGTGATAAAAAAAACAACGATTCCCACCGGATGCCCATCATCGTTATTGTGCATGTACATCGTTGCCACCATGGCCACTAGTTACTGCTTATTATTGTGTTGCTGCAAGTTGTTGCTCCTCCTACTTTCTTCCACGAGTCGCCTTTACCTCCACCTCCCGAGCATCATCGCTACCTTCACATCCACCTCTTGAGCACCATTGCCACCTTGTGAGCACCACCACCTGTCCAAATCTGATTGCCATGAGGTTAGAGTGGTTAGATCTGTTGACCCTCGACCTTGGGGAGGTCTAGGTCTAATGCCCTCTAAATTTGCGACGACTAGATCTAAAGGGATAGGCGATGGTACTTGAGAGACAAAAGGGGAGGTAGTGGTGGTTCTTAGGAGAGCAAGGGGGAGGCGGTAATAGGATCCTAGAGGGGCGAGGCATTGGATCCATGAATGGGGGCAACATATCTGGCCACTACTATTGTCATCAACGTGCTATTCCATAGGGGTTGGCATTGTAGCATTGTCAAGTAGATGAGTTAGCCATACTTATACAACCTTTTTTTTTATCCTCACTAGGTGCCAAGCGGACGACCAACATCTCCTTAATTAGGGCTGAGCAAGGAGGGTGGCTATTATCTCATCCTCATGGGGACCGAAGAATGTTAAGATAGAGGGAGAGAGATGTCTAGAGAGAGTAAGAGAGGTGAGAGCGAGGGGCAAGGGTCTGTTTTAAGAGAGATGAGAGCGAGAGGATGGAAATGGTATACATATCGTCTGTGACAGTTTAGAGATGTTCAAATCTCTAAAGATTGTATTTACGATTGAATCGTTACAAATGAGAGCACCTCGTCTATTAATTACGGTTCATAATAATGTGCCACTTGTCACAGGTATATATGAGATCGTCGGTGATGTACTTGTAGAATAGATATAGATCGATCGATCGACAGATGTAACGGTAGTGTTAGTGAAGCAAATTATTTAGAAGATGTAACCATCTATCCACGACCGGCCCACCGCGCGCGCAACATGCTGGACATGCATGGAGCCGCCTCGTGGATCATATCACACGACGACATACGAGTTCATCACGGACCACCGCGCGGACGATGCGCACTTCCTCCGTCGAAGTAGTGCTGACCGTGCCCGCTACCGCCTTCCACCCGGAGTGCGGCAAAAAAGAGCTGCTCGAAGCACCGTACTGCGGGTGCAAAAATACGTCCATGGCCGGCGCCGTTGGCTTCCGGTGCCGCTTCCGCTGGTTGATGAACCAGTTGGTGATCTGCTTCATGTCGAACCCCGTCGACTCCGCCAGCGCCGCCCTCTCCATCTCCTGTGCATGTACATGTACACCACAACGGCTCAGTACTAATTTACATCCCCTACGCAGATGCATCAAAGCTCAAGCTAGCAGTCATGGCGCTATGCGCGTTGTGTACCGATGGGTAGGGCCATCTGTAGTGAAGGTGCCACCATTGGAGGAGCTTTTGGCGAGCGTCACTGGGGAGATGCCCTGTTCTGTTCTTCTTCTTGGAGATCTCCCTCAAGAGGCTGCTCAGGTAGCCTCTGTACTTGTTCAGGAGGTGGCTCGTCGTCACCTCCTTATCTCCACCAAAAGCGTCGACGCCGTTCTCCGGCAAGCCGGCGTGCTCGTCTTCGGAAGGAGCGTCTCCTTCGCAGCTGACCTCATCTGCACATGAGATATGTACACTTTAAAACATTTGGCAGATGCAGTAAGTAACCTGCACAGGAGTACAGATCAATGGTACTTTGGATATATCCTCTAGCAAGCTGCATCATGTGTTATGAAGCATGGCAGAGTAAATATTATTATACTGAAGGATTGCAAGTACAGCTGGTACACTTCCAAAATTTATCTATGAAAAGGATAGAAAAAAACAGATATCTCCATTTCATCTTGATATAAAGCATTTAAAAAGCATGTCAAATTCCTCTTGTGAAAAAAAAGAAACTTTTTGCATGCATGCATGCATAGACAGCCGGTCCCCCAAAAACCATAGTATCCAAATTAATTTGTTGACAGATACTCTGGTAATGATTTTGTGTCATAGTAGTGGTGCAAATTAAACTACTAGTAGCTAGCTAGCCAAATTTCAGTTTACAATTAGTACCCCCTCCCTGATGCTAATTGCAAAACTGTCGCATTAATATACCAAACCAATCCAAACATGCAGAAATTAAACTCTTGCACTGCTGCAAACCCCATGCATGGATGGATCCGACACCAGCTAGCAACATGCATTCATGAGTCATGCCAATTCACTTCCCATATCCAATCATGCACGGATCGGAGACATGCAGGGACAGAGTAATAATCGTCGATTATCCGGACGCAGTACCCGTGGCGAGGCGACAGACAAGAAATCACAACCAGGCTTTTCACGTGCTAATGCGGAGACATCTCGCAGAGATTTGGTTGGCAAGCAGCAGATTGCCAGGGATGCTAGTAATTATAAAAGTTTTAAATAAAATTTAGCACTTTCTACTAAACATAAACACTAAAAAACCATATTTGTAAAATCTATGACATGTTTCATCACTAATGGTATGTCCGTAACTCCGATCTATCTAGAAATTTGAAAAAATAAATTAAACAAATTTTACAAACGAAACAAACTAAAATTATCAGATTTCTAAATATTAAGATATTAATAAAATAAAATTAGACCAAAATTAATTAAACTCTAATTAATTACTAATATAAGATTGAAAATAATTAATTAGAACTAATCAATTTTCAGTAAACTAGAAAAACACACTCGCTAAAGATTAAAGAAATCAATCCAAATCATAGAAAAAAAATAAATTAATCTAAAATTAATTGCTAGTTATGAAAATGATCAACAAGAAAGAAAGAGATTTATTACCGCACTAATATTTTATAAATTTTATTTTTATTATTAAAATTGTGCTTACAAAACTTCTCAAAAGATCCCTCTCAACTCCCTCTTTTCAAATCCCTAACACCTTATCCTCTTTTTATAAAAAAAATAATAAAAAATTCCTAAAGAAAAGATCTAGATATCTTGAGATTTCGTAACCACTATTCTACTTATTCTGAACCATTGGATTTAAAATCGATGCTCCAGATTATAGCACGTCACTCAACACAATGAAGACTACATAATCTAACGTATTTTGATGCCGCTGTGCCAATCCGATGGCGACACATATCCCTCTAGATTTTCTAGCGCCTGCTCGCGCCACATCTTTGCCACGTTTGGGCCCACCTGTCAGTCACTATATCACCGCGTGCTCACGCGCCCGCTCTCATTGCCACGCCATGCTTGCACGTCAGCCACATATTTTCCACTCTGCCTACCACACCGAGCCCGTATGTCAGTCACACATCTCCCGCGCGCGCCCGCACTTGCTGCTAGGCCACCTTCACACTATCAGCCCGTTACGTCAGCCTGCTAACTATCGGTCTGCCTGCCAAATCAGCCCAATCCGTCGGCCTGCTAACTTTGAGCCTTCTCCAGCACATGCCAGCTCGCTCATACGCCATCACCAGCCTACTCTGGGCTGGACCATACCCATACTATACATCCAGCCTGCTCGTAATTTCATCATGTTTCTGTAGCAATCTCTAAAATTTAATTTATCAAATTTCGTTCAAAATTTTTTCAAAAATTTCCAGTGATTTTTTAGTATTTAATACTTGCACACATATAAAAAACATTCTCTAAGTACATATTTTCACAAACTAACCTATTTCAATATACACACTCACGCTATACTTTTTATAAATAATGTTAATATAAACTAATTATGCAATATCAAATTTAATATAAACTAATTTTATCAATTTTAATATAAACCAATTTTACTAAGTTTAATATAAATCTTTTTTATCATTATTGATTTTATGATTTTCCAATTTTAATATAAACCAATTTTTTCACTGTTGATTTCAAGGCTTGCGCGAGAGCTATAAAATGCCATGAAAACGAGCACAATGTTTCTGCCACAGATATAACGGCCCAGCACATGCCTCATCACTGGACATGTTATTTTGGATGGACCACGTACGTACTGGTCATGCATGCATGTAGATGCAAATCAAATTAACAATTCAAAGATAATGTGTGGTGCAACCATGTAGCTAGATTTATCGATATATTGATCTAATTGGTACTCAATATAATGGGCTGAGACTGGTAACTCCTATGTTTTTTTTTGGTATATTCTAAGTAGTTTGTAACGTCGCACAATCAAAAATATGTTCCATATATCGATCTCTTGCTATGTTATGTAAACCTTGTAGCTAGATTTCTCTCATCACTATAAAAAAGAAAGGCTAGATCTCCCTCGTAAAACATGATTGAAATTCACATAATGCATATTAGTTTTAGAGGTTTCACCAAATTTCACAGCATTATATAGTGCAAAAATACTTTCTATAACTTCTCGTGCAAAGTGATAAAATATAGTAGTAAGAATGTAACACTAGTGTAAAGTGAAACATGCATGTATGATGCATTTTATCATCTGCAAGGTGCAATTTACTACTCATATATATAATGTCACATGCGCCCACGGTACGTTGACAGTTGCACTCCTGCGCACACGAGACAATGTTTTGCAACTGTGCTCGCTAACAGTTAAACAAGATGTTAGAAACATTTGGTCAAAGATTTGGGGGCCTAGCTAGTCTTTTAGCAGTTAAACATTGATCTCTAATGATTTGTAATAACAAACTGTTACATATTGGAGCAATCTCATGGTTTCACAAACCATTAGAGATTATTGTCCTCCACAAGTAAAAAGTCGTACTAAAAAATATGTGCCCTCTGCTAGGTGTTCTACAGAGTCACGTGTCACAAGTAACAGGTCACGCGATATTTTGAGAGTGCGGCTAGTGGGAATCAAACTTGAAACCTAACATTTTGAGTGTGCGGCTAACGGGACTCATGCTATAAACCTGTGAAGGGATAAGAGCTTTGGGTTAATGAGCACCTACTATCTGAGCAACATACATACTATATATGATGAGATAAGTATTCCGTCCATCTATAAGCTCTAAACATTCTTGATTTAGAGCCATGTAGAATTAACTTTTATATTCTTTAGTTATTTTTTTGAGAGCTGTTATGGATCAAGGGACCATGCATCTCTCTAAATAACCGTTCATAATTAAAAAACTGTTAGAGATTAGGTTCTAATGGTTAATGGTTATGAACCAAAAGATTAGCGTAAATCAATACCCCACTGATGGATTTAAGCCAAAGTACTCTCTAGACCTGTTAGAGATTAGGGGTTGTCCGTTTTATATATTTTGTTCTAGTGGTGTATTAGGATACCTGCACAACCCGGACTCTGGCGGCGAAGTGGACGTGTGATCTCGAGCGAGGCTGAAGGGAGCTGTGGTGCTTGCCTTGGAGGAGCCACTGACAAGGAGATGGAGCTGCTCCATGTGATGAGTCTGTGAATTATGTTCTCGGATCCAGGCTACTTCACTGAGGATTACAATATTTGTGGGACGAAGCTAGACAATATAACATTGGAACATTAGGGCAAGGAGATGCTTTCTGTTTGGTGTCCTTTCTTAGTATTGGATCGGATTGAGTTATTGAGAGGGAGAGGACGTGTGCTTTGTGCTTACAAAATAAAGATAGCCATGGGCGGGAGAAAACGCTCCATAATCATAAATAATTAATAATAGAGGGAGATTAACAATGGTGGCTGTTGAATTAAGGGTCTTTACTTATTAGTGGCTTTTAATTCCTATCCAACGAAGCTTCACTAGTTAGGAAATGGGAAAATACAAAAGTAGCATCTCTAACTAATTATGCTCCTTCTTAAATCTCAAGGTCCACCATCGAGCCCTATATCACATAATCTTGCATGGTCAACCTAACTAGCTGTAGCACATTTTCTCCCCTCCAAACATGGGGGAATGCCACATTAATGCTATCCCTGCCACTTTAGCATTTTTGCAGAAATGCCCTTCTGTTTGCGGTCGAAGTAGACTACAATTCCTTGGGCACAAATTGAATTTAGTATTGAATGAATCTTCTAGAGATCGAAGCACTTCATTATAATTCTGTTATTATATTAGGAGATTTTAATTTTTTAGGGGGTTACCATATTTTAGTGCTCCCTTCGTTGTAGATCATTTGCCATTCTAGTAAATCTCACACCAAATAAGATGTGAAAAATTACATTGTTAGCCTCCTTAGCTACATCTTAATCGTCTTCTAAAAAAGCATTAAAACACTTGTGCACGACTATATTGATAAATGGTAGAAATGGAATGCTACCTCTAAAATGCTTTGAAACATGAGAATGACAAGCATTTTCAATAAAAAAAATCAGATGCTAGAATTACAAATGATCTAAAACAGAGGGGTATAAATTTGATAACTCACAACAACACTATAGAGGTAACATAAATTAATAACAAAAATTGTGGTACTCCCATCAATAATATTTTAAGTTGGTAGGACTAAACTTAATACTCTCTACGTCAAATATTTTTTATTAGTGAAAAATACCCCCTTCAAAAACCTAGAAAACATGCACAATAATTAATGTGCTTTTGTTATAATGGTACCTACATAACTAAGAACTCCATACAGAAAGTAGGAGTCTCCTCTCGTAGATACTACTTCCATCTTTCATATCTAAACAAGTATATTTCTATATTTTAAACTTTGTCCCAAAATAAGTACATTTCTATTTCTATGTACTACTTTTCCCTCAACCACTCTCTTACATCCAACTAACACTCATTAAATAAAGAACATCTAAGTCATTTTCAACCACCTTGTCGGAGGATGAACGCCAATAGCGGGGATCTGATAGTATCCCCTTCGTGAGTTCAGTCTAGGGTTAGTCACACTAGAGCTCGCTAGGATCCAAGTGGAAGAAAGTAAACACGAAGGGAGTTATCTAAGTTTAGGCCACTCAGAGGTATAATATCCTACTCCTTTGTGTACCTGGCAGTCTTTTTTCTAGGAATAAAGCTTACAACTTAGCTTCGGTTCAGGTGTTCAATGTCTCGATCCCTTCTCATGGTCTTTGTCCTCCCCTTATATATTGCGAGGGGCACCATAATGAATGAACTCTGGGAGTAGGGCCCCGGTGGGCCACTATGTACAGGTAGTTGGTATGAGAAAAAGCTTGATGGAATTGGCACCCATCTCATGTGCACCGCCACTAGTCCTACCCGTTGGTGTGTTGGTAGAGTAGGCAAAGATCCATGGGCCTAGGTAGACGGCATGATCATCAAGCGTGCGGCATGCCACCTCACGTCGCCTAATGGGGTGCATGGGCTGCAAGGTTCCTTGACAAGACAAGGTGAGTCGGTCACCATCTCGTCCCTTCGTCACAAGTTTCAATGGGTAGGCAACCATCACATCACCCTTAATGGAAAAGGCATGAGAGGAATGAGGCAAAACGACATGCTTCATCCTATCACATTAAATGCAGGGGTAGATGCAATGGCCATGCTTGGCCTCTCGAGCTTGGGAGTGGCCTATCTAGGACCTCCTAAGGCAAGAGCCACATGGTAGGGGCCCGAGCAAGTGCCAGTGGGTGCAGCCCAAGCTCATGCCATGGGTAGATCTAGTGTCCTTGAGCTCAGGAGCCATGTGTCCCGCCTAGGACTAATTCGTGGGAACACACGGAGCCCGAGGGTTCGATGACGTGGCACTAGGCCACCCCGTTCTGATGGTGGTGGGGACCTTGGTTACCACAACACCAACAACAACCACTGGCCCTATCATAAGGCAATGGGCCATACACTATGGGTAGGGCCTAGCGCCTGATGGTGGGGCCCAAGTTTCTTGCGAGCCAAGAGTGGCATGGCACCCTTATGTTCGCCATCAACCTGACCCAACACCAATTGGGCTTGGTCGTCTTAAGCCTGCAATACTTGAATGGGTGATCATGGTCATGTCTTTCGTGCACACGCCAAGTACATAAGAGAGGAGAAACGGCCACTGCCCTACCTTTCACCCATCAATATGCACATGTGTGTGCATTAAGGAGTCATGGAATCTTTATCCGACACAGGTTGAGGGGACGTTTCCTCGATTCATGCATCATGGGAATTGTTCCCCTTCTTCACATGTCATGGGGGGCCACACCTACGTGGCATGACATATAATAGAGAGAGCTGTGGTGATGCGTTGTTTTTCTTCTCTTATCCCCACTTTGCCTCTAGACTTCTTCTTGTGCACTTTCATCTCCTCTTGCGCTTGCTCCCACTCCTGCTTCCTGCTCTACTTGTTCTTCTCATCTTGCAAGCAATTGCCATGCCGAGATTTGATTGAGGTCAAGGTGCTAGGGTGGGAGGTAACTCATTCCTCCCACCGTCCTGATTTAGGACTAAGGTTGGGGTGGCGAAGGTAAGGAAGATGATGGTGTTGGTAATCTAGAAGGAAACGTTGGTAGTGAGGTCTACGACATACTTGCCCTAGCTGCATGAACCGAGAGAGATCGTTTTGTTCTCCTTCTTCATCACGACGGGCCTGGTGCCGCTATTCTCCACCTTTTTCCTACAGGTACTGGACACCTACGAGATCCAACTGGTTCACCTTCTGTCACACTCGGTGATGGTGATAACCATCTTCTCACACCTATGCGATATGTTCATCGGAGTGATGCCCTCCGTGGCATTATTCTGCTATTTCATTGTGCTCTGGGCATTTGAGACAAAGAAGAATGGCTCCAACGAGCTCAAGCTCACTAGTAGTTGCAACTTCAATCCACAAGATGGAACCGGTGACCACTACATTCCCTAGATGCCACCCAATAAGCGGGACACCTGGCACGATAGTTGGGTCTACATCGATGTCAAGGGGCATGACCTCCTCCTTCTATGATGGTCGACGATGGTCATAAGGAGATTTGGGAGGAATCCCCCAAGCAAGACACCTAGCTAGAGTTCATGTTGAACTATATCACACACTTTCATGTGGCAGGGCTAACCTTGGTCATGGTGATCAGTGATTTTCTGCGCCAACGGCTATCCATGTTGTAGGAGCATGCCTATGCAGCGTGGTTACACATTGGCCCCAACAACATCACCCGGACACATTTAGGCGAAGAGGGGAACTTGGGGCAAGCTGAGCTGATGACCTAGCTCGAAGTAGTCCTCACCATTGATGATGTGCCCTAATCCATCAAACCTTGCAAAGACTTGGTGTTGTACCATGATCGCGGATGCGCCACACTCCAAGTTATGCTCCTAGAGTTCGATGCCCAAGGGATAAGGGAGCATAGTGCGGGGCCAAGCCCTCGGAGCTCTGTGCATCAAGGATGATGGCGACAACGGTGAAAGCACCATAGTGGTGGTGGCAACGACGACGAAGCAGAACGGGATGCCCATGTTGGGGATGATAGTGTCATGGGTAGTGCCCATAGTGATGGCAAAGCAACGTGAGGTGTCGGCGCCAGTTGTGGCAAAGACATTGCCATGGGCTATAGCGGTATGGTGCAGGGTTCTAGGGGAGTAAGCCCGGCCGATCGCAAAGAGATAGAAAAATGGCCTCATGAAGAAGTGTCACCACATTCTTCTCCTCCGCCATCATGAACCATGATGGTTGTGGGCCCTAGCGGTGGCAACAAAGCAAGGAAGGGGTAGTCAATCCCTTCCACCATGGACCTCGAGGTGGAACGTCGCCTGAGGTCCAAACAACAGGCATAGCCTACCCCAAAGAGGAGGGAGAGGGCATCTAGTCCTCAAGCTACTGGACCTCGAATCCCATGGTCAAGATGGTGTGTCGCAAGGCTGAAGAACACGTAAGCCTGTTGCTTTGTTTTTCCTTTGTTGGTTTTTAAGCTCATTTTTCACTCCCTCACTTCAGGTCACCAAAGAAGGCAATCCATGTCCTCAGCTCAGAGCCCAGGATAGTGGAGTCCAAAGTGACAAAATTAGTGGTAGACACCATTGAGGCAAGGGCTGAGGTAGGGACAGAGACAACAAGGGCGATAGCTAATGCCACGACAGCAAGGGTGGAGATGGAGGCCACAACATCTGTGGTGGCAAGATGCATCATAGAAATTGAGAATTCTGCCATCGCTAGCTTTCAGGCCTTGTCGCATCCTAGTGCCTAGGCTCAGACCTATCAGCCTCGAGGGATATTCCTCAAAATGCTGGAAGGCCGCCAGCGCCATGGTCGAGCAGCTCTAGGTGCAGCTGTGGCAAAAAAGGCAGAACTCGCGAGAGAACGATCCACCCTCGTGAAGGAAAGGGGCTGTTGGAGGATGCTTGCATGTTGGTCGAGAACTACATTATCATAGCCTAGGCCGGCTACAACCTCTCTCTCTCTAGAACATTGAGAGGGAGATCGACGCCCTTAATGAAGCGCACCACAAGGCCATCGTGGTGCAAAGGAAGGTCACCATTGCGCAGAGGGAAGCTATCTCCATGTAACAGGAGGCCATAGATCAAATGTAGCTTGTTGACATCTACGAAGATGAAGCTGCCTCACGTGCAAAGGAGGTGGCCAACCACAAAGTGAAGCTAGCTAATTGCGAGCATGCAACGGCCCTACAAGAGGCAACACTCACTGACTCAGAAGGCATGGCCATCATGGAAGTGAACCCACGTTAGTGGGTTGTGGCCCTTAACATGCAAGAAAAGCAGCTTGCGCTTCGGGAGATGTATGTCTGGTTAGTCACTAGCAGGCTCAAGTTGTGAAAGAAGGTCGTTGAGGCCGACGAGGGGGAACCGATCAAATACTACAAAAGGACGCTCTCAAGACTAAGGAAACTGAGCTTGCCTAGTGAGAGGAGGCCATTGCCAAGAAGTAGGAGGTGGCCATGAGAGAGGTAGCCCATACTCGCAGGAGAAAGCCATCACTGACATGGAGGCTAAGCTCACTGAACGGGAGTGAGACCTAAACAAATGAGCAATTCACTTCCATTGACCCTGAGGCCACAACTTTAATCCACGCCTAAGCAGAGCAAGCTACTCCAATCCAGGATGAGGCCGCTGCTTCTGAGATAAAGCGGCTAGCGGCCAAGCTAGAGAGCTTCGAGAGAGAGGCCAGGACAATGTACTAGGAGTGGCTTGATATCATGCAGTTGATGAGGGCATCTTCCGACAAGCACATGATGCATTGGAGATAGCCAGGCTTAGCTGGGTCGACACAGGTGCCTAGCACTTAGATTCCTCGGGGCATTACTTCCTTGGTTCTCCAAACTTTCCTATTGCCTCAAGACACTGCCTAGCCTCATCTGGGACTTGGCCAACTAAGAAGGGCGTGTGTTGGCCCAAAGTGTGGTGGAGTACATTCTCGTCTCTTATCATGCATGGGACCCCAACTTCTCACTAGAGCTATCACATCAGGAAGTGTCAAATAAAGGTGGGGATGTAGCTCACGAGGCTGTGTGCGTGGTCTTTGCCGAGGTGGCATAGTACATCAAGTGCGACGTGGAAGCCACTAAGGAGGAGGACTCCGATGACGATGACGATGACGAAGACGAGTAGATCCACGCCAGCCTTTCCACTCAAGTTGCATATAAGTCCACTTTTTTCTTCTGCCTTTTTCTTTTTGAACAATGTATCAAGAACATGTTTACGCTTCAAACTTTAACTTGTCCATTTGTTCGCACTTTTGTTCCATTTGAATTCCTGGTCCTTATTCGTAAATGTTTGATGTTAGTTGATTGTCGTTATAGTTGTATGATTCCCAAACTTGTCCCACTGTAGGTCAAGCCCCTTAGCCCTAGGCCATAACGTACAAGTGCTCGAGAGGGGATTAGCCCTAGAGCACACATGAACATTAGCACGGGACTCCGATGCGATAGTACATGCTTGTGGTCCTAGGGTCTTGTAGGTGATGTTGGGTCACTCCCGTAGCCCCTGAGCTCGCGCGTGGAGTATGGGAGAACTTGGAGCACTAAGCTGTGTGGATAAACAAAGATTGTTGCCTGCGCGCAATCAATGCCCACGAGCATGATACTAACAACACTCACAATTATTTCACATATCTCTGTTTCAGGTTGCCAAACCTGCGGTGCACATGAGTGCTCGAGTAACTTGTGGTACCCATGCTTTGGTTATGTCTGTCTGTGTACTCAATGCACATCATCAGCTTGCCATTTGAGTTGGGAACAATGACGGGGTTGCCAAGCCACTCTAGTTCGATGACGTCATGGATGAAGCCAGTAGCGAGCAGCTTGTAAACTTCTTCCGAAATGAAGACCTAGTGCTTGGGTGCCTACTCTTGCACCTTCTGTTGAATGGGCCATGTGTCTGCGCATACAACGAGGCAATGCTTGATCACCTTCTTAGTGACCATGAGCATATCCGATGGTTATCAAACAAAGATGTCAGCATTAGGCTAGAGGAAGATGATGAGCCCACTTTCCTATTTAGGGTATAGGTTGCTGCCAATCTTAAAGGCCCTAGACCAGTCCTCACTAAGCGCAACCTCTTTGATGAGAACTAGGTCACTGGCGGTAAGTCACGACTTGAAGAGGGTAGGTCTGAGCTCTTGGCCAGCCTTCCTCATTGGGGCAACCAACGTCGAGCTCAGAGAACCGCTACTCAACATAGGTGATGGCGCCTTGGATGTCACCAGGCATTGAGATCAGGCTGGCGAGCCAGGGTAGTTTCATGACATGGTACATGTAGTGCATTATTGCCATGAACTTGGTGAGCGCGGGACGCCCGATGATGGCATTGTACGGGAGCTTGTAGCACATGACATCGAACTTGACATTCTTCGTCCAAAAGTTGTCCTAGCTCCAAAATGTGATGGGCAACTCGACATGCCCTATGGGAAGGCATGCCTTCGGGTGATGATGGTATGGAAGCGAGGGCTTGAGAGACTTCAAGGACATCTGTAGCTTCTCAAATACCTCGGGTGACATGAAGTTCATTCCCGCACCATCATCGATGTGGACATAGCCCACCTTGACATTGTTGATGGTGGGAAAGACCACCAAGGCCAGCTGCTTAGCCCTCGAGGTATTCTTAGGGTGGTCTACCTACTCGAAGGTGATCGAGACATCCAAGCACTTAAGATGCTAGACGAATTCTATGCTCAGGGTGGTCGAGCACAGCTCAGGGGCCATAGTGCTTTGAAGCTACAGCAGGAAGGGTGAGCAAAGGTGCCACTATCAAGGGTGGTGACGATGTACGCTGGCTCCTAGAAGCCTTGGTCACTATCGTGGGAGGCATCACTAGCACTGCCTTCTGCGTGGCAATCTTCTCTCTCCTTGTGCCACTTAGGGAGGGCCCTCACCACCCAGCACTGCGTGAGATCGTGCCGGTCAGTCTCATGGATGTTGCACCACTTGCCGGTCTATTGACCAGTAGGTACAACCTTCTTCTTGATGCCAGCGTCCTCGCACGATGGCTTGCATGCCTTGTCCTTAGCGCGCTTCTTCTTCTTCTCCTGCCCCTTAGTGGAGTAGGAAAGACCTACACTATCAGCAGAGGGATACTCCGAGTGCACAGTGTTTTGCTCTCGGGCCTTCGCCATCTTAGTATGCCTATCGACCAATGCGAAGACCTCCCCAATCATCTCGACCCGATAAGTGCTCAACTTCTCCAATGTTCAATAATCACAGATGTTGTTCATGAAGGCAAGGATGACAATGTAGCAGGGATCTGTGGGATAGGGTTGCGGACTTGACTGAAGCACTAGATGTAGTGCCTTAGCATCTCCCTCTCCCACTGCTTGCAAGCATGGAGGTTGGACTCTATGCTAGGGCATGTATACGTGCCCTAAAAATTGGCCATGAACTAGTGGTACAACTTGTCCCATAAGCAAATGGAACCCATATGGAGGTTCATGAGCCACAAACGGGCCTATTCATTCAAGACTTGATGGAAATAGTTGGCCATGACCTTTTTGGACCCGCCCGCTACCTGGATAGCAGTGGTGTATATCTGCAAGAGCTCCATCAAGTTGATGAAGTTGTCATACTTCTTTGGAAGTCTAGAACTTGGAGGGCCAGTACACCTGCCAGAGCTCGTGGGAGAAAGACTAACATCCAGTGGTGTAGGGCATGGCACTGAAGTGGATAGTAGGACACAGGTGCACACACTCCAAGGAAACATGACCTCCTCGAGGTGAGACGGAGGATGTCTAGTCCTCAATGGATTCGTTCTCGTGGCACCTCTCTCGGGCACACTCAAGCATAACCCACGCGTCCTCATTGGCTCTCTGCTCATTGATATGGCCATGGAGATATTGCCCCTCTTATCACAGGGCAAGGGCGACTAGGAGCTTCACACCCTCATTGCTACACCTGCATAGGGTTTGATGCAATGGCGGCACGATGGATGATAAGGTGGCGCTCGATGTGCTACGCACATCATTGGCCACCACCTGGTAGTGAGCGGTGTCCACCAAATTAACGACCTCCCATAGCTTATGACCCTGTGGGATCTCATTAGTGGCCTAGAGAGACGGATGATCGAGTGCTTGCACTGCAAGTAGCACACTCCCCGAGCTAACGATGCCTAGGTTAAGCTGGCACCGTACCAATGCGTGACACGTATCATACAAGGTTTTGGCGACAGGATTCGCCAGCTCCTACTGGCTCTCCTACCGTATGGCCACCGTAGCCATGGCCTTGGTAGGGCCAAATCTGCCTCCCTCGGCACAAGAGGAGGCTGTGAGTGCTGGGCTAGCGTGAGGATAGGCATGTCACCCCAATTGATGGACCTGAGGGGGTGACATGTTTCATCGCATAGCAACTCCTTCCCCTGGCTCCTCGAAGTCAGAGCGCTGGATATGGTGATAGCCAACCATCTCATCATTTCCTAGGCGAGAAGAACAGTGAAACCAAGAACAAAAATAACCCCATACCTGGCATGCTAGCTATCAACAAATGAACGCTAATAGCGAGGATCTAACGGTATCCCCTTTGTGTGTTCGGCCAGGGATTAGACACGCTTGAGCTCACTTGGATCCAAGTGGAAGAAAGAGAATGCAAAGGGAGTTATCTAAGTTTAGGTTGCTCGTAGGCATAATACCCTACTCCCGTGTGTTTGGCAGTCTGCCTGGGAATGAAGCTTATAGCTTAGCTTAGGTTTAGGTGTTCAATGTCTTGATCCACTCTCATGTTATCGGTCCTCCCCTTATATACTGCTCTAGGCAACACAATGACTGAACTCCCAGAGTGGGGCCTAGGTGGACCAATGTGTATAGGTGGTTGATATGAGATGTCTAATCGATAGGCTTTCGCCTAACTTGCTCCATTGACCAATGAAAAAGATTGATGAAATCGGAGCCCATCTCATGTGCGCTATTGGGACTACCCATTCGGTGTGTTGGTGGGGTAGGCAAAGAGCAATGGGCCTAAGCAGGCAACACGGTCATCAAACATGCCGCCTACCACCAACATTGCCTGACGGGGTGCACGAGTCACACAATGTCTCAACAAGATGGATGGCAGGTGTCGACGAAGTGGGAACTAGGGGTGCCACCCTAGTGGCCAAGAGGCATTCAAGTGGTGACCAGGGACCCTAACCTTTAGGGACATCCCAGGTGTGGACGAACATTATTCTGCGCCAGCTGTCCTGAGCTAGTGCTTTCGTGTCCTCAGTCTCAGGCTAGCTAGCCCCCAGCTAGTTATTTTGGGACGACTACCCCGAGCTACCTATCTCATGTAGGCGACCTTGGGCGAGCGACCTCGAGCTTTCTTGTCCTTTGATGATCAGATCCAGGGGTGCTTAGAGTCACAATAGACACAACTATTCTAATCATCGCATTCAATACAGTGAGGTAGAATGCACTGCCTAGGCGGAGCTCACGTGCGTGCTCTAATCAAAACGATAAGATGAATATCTATCACAATGGACGGGTGATATAGGACAATACGTATACTATTCTCCATTACTATGTAGCACATACTTTTCATTCACTCTATCGTGGAGCTAACTGGTGGACATCCTGCTGCTACGACAGTAGAAGTAGCTAGGTGCTACAGTGGCACGGCGCACCATGAAACTGACAATGATTTGACTAGCTATACTTAATCCCTGCATGCCAGGCCTATAGGTCTTCTCTCTGTATTTTTCTCCCACTTCGGTCAATGTGGTACTCATAAAATATATATAAGGGGAGGACTATGACTAGGAGGCTTCTTCGAAGAGGGGTCCTTCTTTGTAGGGAAGAAAGACAATATGAAATTTTTAGCTACAATAATCTAAACAAATCTACGTTTATTTTCCTCCTAGCGATTGGAGCTACACTGACTCCATGATCTACTTTCGTGATTAAGCCCTACCCCTGGTCCGAACTCATAAGTGAGCCTACATAGGTCGCTGCTCTTGGTGCCTATCCACCACAGCTAGTGTGCTAGGTATGGAGGTGGTTGTCCTCTTTTGCACGTGTTTGAGTCTTTGGTCGTTCCTGGCGGAAGGGACAGAAGATGGTGGGTGGACACCATTGCCACTGCTGTGACTTAGAGGAGTCAAAGTAGGCTGCTTCCATAGGCACAAAATTATATTGGAGGGGTTCATAGCGATTCAATGGGCGCGCTACAAATTATTTGCATGCAGACCCACCTATGTAAAATATAAGTTTCACAACGAATGATGTCAAAACATTCTCATAAGTGAAAAAATGCAGTTGAGGTCTTCTATAGATTTCATATGAGTACTACAAATTATTTCCACATACGCACCTACTGGTGTAAAAAGAAAAGTTTTAGAGCCAGTGGTGTCAAAACATTTTCATAGGTGCAAGCATGTATTAGAGAGAACGTTCCACACCATTTCTTTACATAAGTCTGCATGTGGAAATAATTTACACTGCACATATAAAATCGTAAGAAACCCTCTAATGTATTTTTAGGCATATAGAAACATTTTGACACTAATAATTATAAAACTTATGAGTTTGTCCACATGTTGAAATGATTCCCTCGCATGGGGTTGCCGATGATTTGTGCTTTGTAGCTTACTAGCATCAACTTGCTAGGGTGTCATCTCTTATAAATGATGCCACGTACTTTAGATTTTTTTTTACTTGTATAGTATTAATTTAGGGCTTGCCATGGGTCACCAAGTATATTTTGACTTTGTATTGGTAGGATCATGATATGGGGGTAAATTAGTAACTAAAATTCTCCCTCGTAGTTGCTTTAAACTAAAACGATGGGAAATGATACCCACTATGTAGTGTATCTGATAATAAATTATATATATATCATCTCTTAATTTTTACATATATCTGCTACTAACATGTTGTTTTTCTATCTCCACGCTATCTTTTTTTTCTTTACACAGAAAATAATAAGTTGGTGGTGCCTCTAACCTCATATTGTTATTTTTAACTTCTCATAAAAATAGAGAATTGATGGTGATGGTGCAGTTTACTCATCACCATCATAGTTAGTCTTTTAAAGTTGTATAGATTAGCGGACTTTATAGATTTTACTATCTTTTCTAATTTCAAGATAATTATTTTAATATTTTCTTTTATGCTTGTCATCATCAAATAACCCCTCGTAAATATAGGGTTTAAGGTGGTACTCACTTTATTTTAAAATATAGTCACATTTAGCATTTAAAATTTATTTAAAAATATTGCTACTTCTTCATCTATACCATCTCATGACAAATCACGCAATACCCAAATATGCAGGATACAAAACCAAACCAACTAGCCCTTGGTTTCATTCAACGTTGCAACGACGTACTATACGTCCTGCCGTTGCCTCGCCGTGCCGTGTCCCATCCCATGGCCATGAGTCACACGCATCCACGTGAGCCGTTTCGGCGTGCCCTGCCGCCATCCCGCGGAGCGCCGCGCGATTGACGCGTGTTGGGCTCGGCCGCACGCACGGGCGGCCCCGGCTTCTCTGGGACAGTGACATCCATCGCGCTCGCTACGCCGGCGCGGCTGCTCGTCCAACTGGCTATCTTCGTGCCCTTCTTCTCTGCCCACAGGGCGATTGATAATTTGCCAGTATACGCGCGCTTCGATCCCGTAGACCGAAACCCATAGGTTGGCCGCACGATGTACGCTACAGACGACCGCGCAAGCGATCGATCGTGTCATGTGTTGTGCGATCGATCATCATGTGTAACAAACAGGACATCTTCCAGGCCGTCACTTGCACCGTTGCACGGGTGCTCTCCTCTCTACGTACGTTATTCTGGGAACAGAGCAATCCCGATGTTCCAGGACAGTAATCAAACCTTTTTTACTACTCCTATGTTGTAGGAACCGGAGATACGTACGTGTAGGAGTGCTAGTATTTATGTTTCACTTTTGCCTGTGCCGTTCCACACAAAACTGCCGTTGCACGCTGGGATTAATAATTCCGATACGGGAACGGGAAGTCCGCGCGCGTCATTGTTCCCTCCTCACCAGCAAAGGACCACAAGTGCGTTTGCTGTTTGGACTACACATGATCCTGCGAATCACGGAGCTAATGATTGGGCAGCTCGACTGGTCAGTATGACAGATATCAATGTCATAATCGATCATTTGTATGAAAACCTCTTGGTTCTGCCTCCACTGGTTATGTAACATGTATACATACCGTCGTCAAAAGGATGATATGCTACCATGACATGGCAGCCAATAGCCAGGATAACTGGGGTTGAGCCATAGGATGATGAACAATGGTCTCATATCACGTCATTCTTCTTCCTATTCAGAGAAAAAGGGCTTCTTGATGATGTTTTGACCGGACATGCACTGCTCAAGAGAGGAATGATTTACCACATGTAATTCACTCCCATCGAAGGCTGAGAGGCTCATTCCCTTCATAGGAGCGATATTGTTCCCAGATTTCGAGAAAATTAAGGCGGTCATGCTTTTATTGTTACTCCTGGGCAGAATGAGAAGACTTGTGCGCAGAAGCTTGAGTGAGGCCAACATCACAGGAAAGCAAACCCTTCCGAGAGGAGCACTATTGTCTCAGAGCGGCATTATTACCGCGTCAAAATCCCGGGATACCCAGTACAGTTTTCATAACTACGCAATCCTACTGTCCCAGGACCAAGGAATCACAACCCTTTGACCCTTTCTACTACTAGTACTGCACTGGACATTCGTACCAGCTGTTGAAATGAACCAATTCAACCTTCGTTGCTATCTACGCTTAGTACAATATTACGTAATATAAACACATTTGCACACTGCATTTCCCCTCAGCCAAAAGAAAGGTATAGCACCATTTTTATGGTTCAAAATGGGAAGTGACTGCGGGTATGTGTTATTGTTCTTCAACATGTACGTCTGTCTCATCGTATATTTCCTCCTGCGCCACCAAGAAAATTATGAATCAGTAAATATAATATTCCACAATGCCATATGTACCCACATTTATTCAATATGGAGCCCCTACAATTATAGAGCAGTGAAGTTGCCTGCAACTGTAAATTTTAACATTATGCAGCTCCGCTGAACATGACACTGGATTTCAACATTGTTTAGTGCAACAGAACCGTAGCACCATAGAGCATTCAAGTTCAGCGCATCTTATGGTTCAATGGTTGACTCTTGAACTATGTCACATGGAACGTGGAACATGGGTGAGTTCCTCGTACTAGGAACTTCGCCCTGAAACAAGAAACAGGAATGACACGAATCCCAAACACAGATGGTTTGTCATCCCATGACCTTGTCATACCATGTTGTTGCTTGCTCGCTGTTCGCTGCTGTCATGCCAAAGCACATAAAGGAGTGCAGCCTCCATTACATCAAGAGGAACGGGAGCGTAGGGGTTTGAGGAAGCGCACCGCCACCGTTGTGCCGAGAAAGGACAGGGCGCACCGCCGCCGTTGTGCCGAGAAAGGACAGGGCGCACCGCCGCCGTTGTGCCAAGGGGACTTGGGGAAGCCACCATTGTGCCAAGGGGACTTGGGGAAGCGCCGTTGGCTGAGGCCATGGGAAACTAGGGATTGATTCCATCCATAGGGTGGTATGGATGGAAGAGGGTAAAGGATTTGTCTTTTTTTAATTTAGCCCTTTGACTTGTAGATATTACAAAGTCTTTTATTCAATTGATTTATTTCTAGACTACCGTTCCGAAAAATCATGGAACGTGTTCCGTCCTTTGAAGGAACATTTTGAAGAGGTACACCTCCTCCATCCAATGTTTTTTAAGAACCAGCATTCCGTGTACCGCGTTCCTATTTCTCGACCCATCAACCTAGGAACTTTTGTGACTTAGCTCTTGAACATGAAAGTAGCTAGTTTATGAGTTAATATATGATTGACTAATCATCATTTTGAATCTTACAGTTTAGAATAGTCAAGTGTTCAAAAACCAGAATTGATCAAACAAACAGTTCTACAAACATAATAAAAAGCGAAAACTGTTTCCAAATCACTTACCTGGAGCAGCTCTTCTATGACATCTTCCATTGTTATGATACCAACAGATTCTTCATCTTCATTCAGTGCAGGCAAAGGCTCCTCATGTATTTGAAGAACATCTGATTGATCTTTGGACCATTTTCTACTCCTGTTCCCTCTATTGGAATTCTGGGAGTTCGGGTAGCTCTTCCATCTTCGTAGCGGAGGAAGATTCTTCACAACCTTCTCAGCATGCTTATCATCAATTGCTATTGCAACCTCTTTGTTCCACATGGAAATAAGGAACGAAAACAAGGAGGAAATGGTAAGATAAAAAAAAAACTTTTATATATGCCACATGCAAGCTACTGAGATGGAAATACTGCCTAGGAGCACACCAACAGTTCCACCGTCTTTGGCAGGTGGTTCAGCCGTATAATTTGAATTGGTTTGCCTTATGACAACTGTCATATGGCTGTGGCCCTTCTGAAATTCATTTAGGATGTCATAGAGGGGCATTTCTTCTGAAACACTGGCATTAGATAAGATGAAGGCTATGTTAGCTGAATCTTGAACTACCCTATGTTCAAGTTCAATTATTCCACTTCAGGCATTTACTTAGGGAAAAAAGGCAACTCAGGTATTTAATCTAGAAATTAGCTACCAACGCCATCATGTAGTAACTTGTTTCTACATATTAGGGATAAAACTGTTGGTAAATTATATCACGATCAAGCCTGAAGAAGATAACAGAAATGTATTCAGGATTTATATACCATATCTGTTAACCTGGAATCCACTTTGCAATATGGTTCAACAGAAGGTAAAACAAGTTTTCCTTGTCTAGATGTTTGAACTAACTATACAACTCTTCCTTTATATTACAAAATAAAATATGTGGATTAGCCACTGAAGCAGTCATTAACTGCATTTGCAGATGATCTAACTAATTAAATCAGCTATTGCTCTGTGTTTGCAGTAAGCCAGTGGTTAGCAGTCATTAATTGCATAGTGAGGGAAATATTCAGTTGTATTAAACAATTTCACTATTAAGATATTGCAAAGTTGGACAAAGAAATATTTGCAGTTTCATACCATACCGAGGAATTTTGCGGATAGTTACACTCTTTATAGGAATCTCATGATCAGGGTTGATGGATAACAAATTCTTCACCTGAAATAACTAATTTTAGGTGAGCACAACGCAATTACAGATCTGAAGTTGCCAGATATATAAATTGAAAACCAAAGGTAATGTAATAGCAGCCCAAATCAAGATCCACAGATCCCTAATGCATGGATGCTTTCAAAGTAGATAGGTTGGTCATACAAGACACTACTGCTATGCATTTTTGTTGAAGATGGCACAGATACAGGGTGTTGGCTGTGCTGCATGTTTTAAAATTTAAATGCACATTTACAAGCTGCAATTTATAACATGTTAATTTAAATGACTCCTTCCTTCACAATTCATGCTCATTTATGCAGCTAACTGCACTATACAATTGTCATTCTACAGAGAATATGTTATATGTTAGTTCAAAATAAAACTACAATCTAAAAGAATCTACTCCAACTGACTCTGTACTTCAATGATTATACTATGATCCAGAGTTTGATGTACCATATGGACACAATTTGATGAATTAAATAGAATCAGAATGCCACATAAATCATATCTGGATGGTAACTAGCCATTTTGGGCTCATGGTCAAATTTGTGAATCAAGTTCTGCTCAATTTAATGCAACAAGACATAAACAGGTAGATGTTGAATAGGAGCAAACTAGAAAGTTTCATGCAAACAAAAGACTGGTTACAAGAATCATATGATTGTTTTGAAAAAGAAGATAGTATTACCAATATCAATCCAATAATGTTTGTCTTCTTTTCATAATAAACTGGCACCCTACTATGACCTTTGTCAAGGACCTTTTGCATTAGATCTCTGCATGAGAACACGAATGACACGATTATGCACTTGAGAACAAAATTACAGTAGTTAGATGCAGTTTAACAAAAATCATGTGTGACTGTAATAATCAATACCTGTCAAGCTTTGCATTTATATCAATCGCAAATGTTTGACATAGAGGTGTCATAGCATCTTTAGCTTTCTTTTCAGTGAGTTCAAGAGCTCCAGCTATTATAGTAGTTTCATCGTGGGTTAACTCCCCACCTTTACCAGCCTGTTCAAATTACAAGAGAAGTAAAACAGTTATAAAACAGAATCCTTCAACATCAATGCACATGTAAAAACTGATAAACATTAATTCATTTTTTACAATTGTTGGAACAGGTATTACCAACTGGTCTACTAAGCCTGTCCCAGGTCAGATGGTTCACTAAGCCTGTCCAGTTTCGAGTGTGGACAAGACAACATGTAACCAGGATACCTACCAAATGACCTGCTGCATTAGAACATCTGAGATCTATATTCTAATTGGGGAAACAAATGTCAGTATTTAATCAAAACCTATGGAGTAAAACCATATCCTTCCGTATAAAGCATAGAAAGTTAGAATAAAATAGTCTAAAAGCCTTCCTGCAAACATTAGTCATCAACAATGTTCCAGCACGCCTATGCCCTCTGAGTAGAAATCCACTTAGGATGAGGAAGAAGGAATGCATCAGATTCCACTAAGTTATCTCTCCCTTTTCCTTTTTATGTTTTACATTTATTTTATTATTTCCTTGGAAATGGTATTGATAATAAATTCCTTCAAAATAGCAAATAGAATCCAAACCTAAGCTTTTGCATATCACACAACCCAGGAATAAGAACCCTGACTAGAATCTCGAAAATAGGTTGGATGATAAACAGAGGTACTAACACCACAACTCCTACAAACTCGAGCTGTCTATGATCTATGGTTCCATGTAGCCTCGCATATATAGGACAATGGCAATAATCGAACTTCTTACAAGACAATATTTCTATTTACCTCATTTCCATGCAGTGTCACCAGTGTTTTAAGTTCAGCCCTATGGAATAGAGCTGTATGACCTTTACCGAGCACATAGTCCAGTAGCTGAAAAAGAGAAGTAAAATAAGTTCAATACATTTACATTCGAGGACTAGTGATGTAATGATAATGCACTGAGTCTGTGAGTATAGTTGCCTTGCTTATCGGATATGCAACAGGAAAGCAGATCCAAACAAGCACGCGGACTAATGGAGCAACTGAGGCACCAATGGCCAGCCCATAGTGTGAACAGATGGACTGAGGCAAGATCTGTTTATACCAGAATATTATCATGTGGTACCAAGATAAAGACCTTGCAGCTGAACATCACAGTAATGTTTATATAATTCACCTCACCAAACAGCAGGATCAATGTCACTGAGATCAAAATTGCACCCCAAGCAGTCACCAAGCTATCGAGGAATATGGGTAGAGCCTAACATCCATACAAAAGCATGTCATCGCATGTTCATTCATCTGGAGAACCTTAAAACTCAACTTGTCAACAAATATCTTGAAATAAAGCAAATTACCTCCATGGCTGCAGCATTGCAGATCAGAAGAGTACATAGCAGAAGGTGCTGGTTTTTCACGACAGGCAATATCTTTGCTGCAAAGGAAAAGGTTAACATGAGCAGTATCACAATAATATGAGAAGATTTGCATTTGACACAAGCCCTCTCATAAAAAAGAATGAAGCGTATGCATTTGATTCAGCTAATAAATAGCTTAAGAGTGAGTCGCCTAAAATAGCAACATAAAAAAAATCAGATGAATACAAGACTTTAAAGTGTTTTTCCTTTCGCTGTGCCACTAGGTCTTAGTTTCCGAAATAAGAAAGAGCAGCATGTCGCTATCCCCTACACCAGCAACACGACCACTTCCCAGGTGAACAAGCCAAACCTTTGCAAGGAAAATACACAAAAATTCGTTGGGTCTCCCCTAGAATGGCACGGATTGATCAACCAAAAGGAAGTGCCACGGGAAGGCTGAGTGTAGATCGCATGAATTGATCGCCCAAAAACAAACTAGTATGACCCATACGTTCCAATGATCCTCCCAATAATAGCTCTTTTCGTCAAATTTATCACAACAACATCCATGTATGGATATATCGGTCCAGCCGACGCCCGCAGGATGTTTGACGAAATGACAAGCCATTTCGGGGAAAAGAGCAACGAAATCCAACCAGCCACCTATCTAATCAGGCACTACGCACACCCACCGCCCTCCCACAGCGCGAACGAACGTGAGAAGTAGCCGCTCATCGGAACCCAGCGGCAGGTGGGCGGGCACAGGGAATGGCAAGGCGCACCTGCGTGCTTGCGGTCCTGCTCGGTGCCGGACTTGGCGAGGACCTCGAGATCGACGAGGCTGAGGGACATGAGCCCCAGGGTGAGCCCCGACATGAGCCCCGCGAAGAGCACCAGCACCACGATGATCACGATGTGCTCGAAGAACGACGCTCCGCAGCAATGGTACTCCACCGCCATCCACTCCCCCTCCACTCCGATCCGCACCACCCCCCCCCCCCCCTTCCTTTCCCTTCCGCGCGACGCTCCTCCTCCCCCTTTCTCTCCTCTCTCGCGCTCGCTGTTTCCGCACTCCGCGCTATTTAGAGGCGAGGAGAGCGGAGCGCCGCGTGGTGTGCGCGAGCGAGAAGACAAGGGAAGTGAAGAGGGGAAGGAGGCGAGGCGGGGAGTGGGCGTGGGCGCGGAGGCGAGGCGACGGGTGGCCAAGGCAGGCGGTTATGACATGTGGGCCAAGGGGGGGACTGGTGTGAACGCTTCTCTTCGTTGGTTGGGCCACTGCACGGTCGGTCCTAGAATACGTGGGGTCCGTGATGCAGTGACTGGGAGGGTTGGATTAGGAGTTTTTTTTTGCAATTATCCGGGGTTTGTGAGGAAATTGCTGGAAGCACCTGCTGGCCGCTGCTTTGCACCGTGGGCTGTCGGCATATGCCGGTGTCCCCGTGGGACCGGTCTAGTGGACCTATGGGTCTCAATGTCTCATCATGCTACTAATTGTTCCTTTGGCTATTTTTTCGCTCAAGTCATTCAAATAGTACCAGACATCTTAAATCTCCTCTTCTTAGTGTATGAAAAATATTATTTATTAAATTAGTGTCAAAGATTATATAGATAATTTAAATATTATAAACTAACTTTAAAACTAGTGGTTTAAACAATATAATAGAAAAAATATTTTTGAGATAGTATCTTATTTGAAAAAGTATAAAGCAAAAAAATTGTAGCTATAATTCGATAGATATGATAATAATATAGTCTTTCACTCTTTAGGGGTATACTAAGTTAAAATCCAAAGCCTCTAAATCACGTTTCAAGCACGCCAATGGCTATTTTTTAAATATTTATATTCAAATACAAATTTTCAGTTATATCCCACTCTTTTAATTCTCTTCTTATTGTCTCTCTAAATGTTAAATTTAGTATTTATCTGCCTCTTTTTACATTATTATGTTGACTTAGGGTGTCATAATATACTAGTACTTCTAAGAGTCTTCTTTAGACATAGAAAAACCATTTTAACCGATATTAAACAAGTTTTTCTTTAATTGATACTACTCCTAATTGATCATATATATTCTCGTTCTAGATTTAATCTATTCTTGTATAACTACAAATCCAACGTAGTATATATATTTTTATAACACTCAGCTGTTAAATATAACGTATTTTTATATACTAACATTCTACTCCATATAGCATAGCAGATCTAATCGTCATTTTATAAAATTTACTTTTTAGTTTCTACGGTATCCTCTTATCATAGAGGATGCTATATGCTTAGTGTCAATTTAACCAACCCACTTTGATTTTATAGTTAACGTTCACATCAATATCCTTATTCATCTGTAGCATTAATTTCAGATATCGAAAGATGTACTTCTTAGACAATACTTGGCCTTCTAAACTCACATCTCCCTCCTCATATGCGATGGTACCAAAATCACACCTCAACTATTTAGCGTTAGTTCTGCTTACTCTAAAACATTTAGACTTAAGAGTCTGTCACTACAACTTTAGTTCTTTATTTACTCATGTCTGATTTTTATTAACTAACACTACGTCATCTACAAAGACATACATCAAGAAATATCTCCTTCTATGTACTTTGCAACCTCATCCATTACCAAGACAATGTGGTATATGCTAAAGGTTGATTCCTGATGTAGTCATATTTTAATCAAAAAGTAACATGTGTTATCATTATTTATTTAAATATTAGTTATAGTATTATTGTATATATACTTGAAGAGAGAAACATATTTTGATGGGACTTTATATTTGTTTAAAACCCATTACATAACATTTTTTAATATCTGGTCATAAACTTTATCCAAGTCAATAGAATATTTATGGCATTCTATTCTCTAAATCGTTTCATAACTTAACTTATTAAAAAATTATTTAATGATTAATCTTTCGAGCATAAAAACAAATTGGTTTATAGAGATTCATACTGTTACTCTCAAACGGTGTTCAATAACTCTCTCATAAGTTTCATATAGTGTGGTTTACTTAGTTCTCTTATAACTAATATAACTTTGAATATCTCTTATTCTTATTATTGTAGATTGGCTATAATATATTGAATATAAGCTAAAAATAGATTAGGCTCGGTATGCATCACTCTCACAAATAAATTACTCCTCTATTTTAATTAGTAGTATAAATAAAAAAAGTAAAAGAGTAGTTGTACTGTAAGTGTAAGTTTAATAGTATAATCATACGTTTTAAAGTTTATGCTATAGCTTTCTATAGTTATTTTTCTTATCTCTTCTTCATCTAAAAATAAATTTAATATTTTAATTTTTAAAAGCAGTTTATATTACTTATTATACACCCTCTTGGCCTGCACATCCATTAAGGCAAGTACCAGCTTGATTGCTCGTATCGCTTTTAGGCAATAGCTAACGCTATACTAGCTCGTGATAATTATTTTTCAAAAGGAAATTGGGGGACGAGCACGTGTTTTCGGCGCACGGACGTGTACATGGTTTGGTCCATGGACCGGCTCCACGACCAAGGCGTGCATCGCTTGCATGGGAGGCGCGTGCGCGTGAATCGGGGGGAATGGCATCATCTTTGGCGGATCTTCTGTGTGCTGGATCCACCGTGTGTAGCATCAGCATCAGATGCTGCCACTAGTTTGCGTAGTAGGCAGCTGGTGTTCACACACTATACCGGCTTGCACTGTATGCTGGATTGGTAGGAGGGTTGGACTGTTGGAGGGTGATTGGGTAAGGTTGACACATATAGGCTGCCAGTGTGATTAGCTGGATAGCTAATAGGAAGAAAGTAGAGTAAATCTTAATTTTTTGTTAGGGTGGAAATTAAAGTGTGAAACGTAAATGTTTAAACACAATCACTATCCACTTGCTTCAAAGCACAGTGATGATCCCGATGATTTCTTTATATTCTATGGATCACCTACGTGCTCTATTGAATCGAAACGCGTATCAAAATAGAAGATTGCATTTAACAACTCGTGCACAAAGTCTATAAATATTAAATAGATGTGATGCTTTTAAAACCAAGCTAGCACGCCACACAATTAAATATTCTATAAAAACATGTGAAAGCATCTATTGGTTGGAATATGTCAACTTTTCATCCTTTTCTATGTCCTGCTTTCAATGGTTAGCTAAAGCAATCGTGCGAAAGAGACGATGGAGGCATCGAAAAAATAGATCATCATACACTACCAAGATTTTAACATCGAACCGTACATTGTCTTCTCTTTTTTTTCTCTCTTGGAATCTATATGAAAATGGTATCACAAGAAAATTGGCCATAGTCAATTGTACTGACAATTTGTTGCAGATCGATACTGACACATTGTAATATGATCCGACATTCCAATCCCCTCACTGGAGGTGTTCAATTTGCCTATTACAAACCCCATATATATGCGAGTTTTGTGCTCACATATAAAAATGGTAGACAAACCTAGCTCGCTAGCGGATCACACGTTTCAACTTTGAACTTCCGAAATGATCACAAATGCTTAAATATCGCAAGCGTGGCATCTGGTTAAAAATTGGTGTAAGTAAAATTAGTAAAATAGTTTATATTAAATTTTATAAAAATAGTTTATATTAAAATTAATATTATTTAATTAATTTTTATAAAATTATTTATGAAAAATATATGGTAAACGTGTGTATGTTGATATAAGTTGAAAAATCTATGTCAAATAATATTTTTTATTTGTGTGTAAAACTAAATTTAGAAAATAGATGAAAAAATACTAAAAAATTTGAAGTAATTTTGGATGAAAATTGAGAAAAAAATTACTAAAATTGGAACAGTAACAAGCTAATTTTTTGATGACGTAGATGCATAGTAATAAACATGGCTTAGTAAAATAGTACGCGGAGATGTCCTAACAGACTACAATGCGACGTTGGCCCAGCAACGATAGCGTGAGACTGACAGATAGTACCAGATTGTCATTAAGAGTAAGCATGTGCGACAGCGATGTAGAAGTTGATAGGCAGGATTGGGTTGTCAGTGGGTGAGGACGTGCATACACGCTATGGCAGCAGAGTGGCTGACAAGCATGTCAGGCCTATCAATAAGCGTGAACACGGGTGTGAAAAGACGCTGCGACTAACAGGCGAGTCAGACCTATCAGCGAGCGTAAGCGTGGACACAACAAAGACTCAGTGACTAACAGGTGGGGTCAGTAGAGGTGACGTGTCACATGCGGGAGCACGTATGTGTGTGGCTGTAGAAGATCCGGAAGCGACATGGTGAGTTCTAATTAGAGCGGAGCCTCTAGAATAGTAACCGAGTTAGATTCTCTGCGAATACGAGTCGAACTGTGTAGCTTTTGGTATAATAGATGACGTGACATAATCTAGAGTGTTCATTTTAGATCGGACGATTGAAAATAAATAGAGTAGTGGTTAAAAAATCTTAAGGTATTTAAGTCATTTTCTTTAGGATTTTTTCATATAAATAGAGTTAAGATGTTAAGGATTGAGAAAAAATTGAGAGAGTTTTTTATGTAGTTTTTGTAAGTGTAATTTAAGGAATAAAGGTAAAGTTTGTTGGAAATTTATATGGGTAATATTTTCTCTTTTTTATATATAGTGTTTGATTTTAGATTAAATTATTTACTTATTTCTTTTATCTAAATTTAGCTAGGATGTTTTTCTAGTTTTCTGAAAAGTTTGATTGGTTAATTATTGTTAGATCTTATATTATTAATTAATTAGTGTTTAATTAATATTGGTTCATTAATATTTTGAGATTTAAAAGTCCGATTAAGATGATTTCAGTTGTTTTTTTTAAAAAAATTTGTGTAATTTTTTCTTTAGATTAATCAGAGTTACGGATTAATTATGTTCAGTTTTCAAAATTATAATTAAGAAAAACTGTTAAATTTTAATATTATCTTCCACCATCATTCACCCCTAAAGAATCGATCCTATGTCTAAAGAATGCATTGCATCCTTGAGGACTGCGCCTAGCGCAGCTGTAAGGCACACGGTTGTGCGACCGGTCGTCGGTTGATCCTGGGTAGTTAGTAGGATATACACACGTGCACGTGTTATATAGAAGGATATACACCTATACATTTAGATGACTGTACGTTACCTATACACTGAGGTTTTTGAGCCTTCAATCTTAATCTAGCATGTGTGTACTGATATGAGTTTGTGCGCGTCCTCTCCTTTATACCCTTAAAAAAACGTTACATCTCTTTATGGAGTAACTTCGCAAAATGAAAGAGAGAAAAAAAAGCATACATGGCCGTCATGCTTCCTTTCTTTCCCACTTTCATCTCTTCCACAAATCCAACTGCACTCACACATGTACACACCCTCATTTCTCTATGATAACAATTTGGCATCAGCAACTCTTCCACATGCTGTTTACATCTTCTTCTGTGTAAATTATCATTAGCAACATGCTAGGATAGATGCCTAGGAACGATCATCCATATCCTACCCTCTTTTATTTTTTTTAATCTTTTATGACCTCTAGCAAACCAAGATTGAAGGAGGGGCGAGAGAACTTCTGATTCACCTCTTTATCAACATGGCTACTACTCTGTAAAACCAAAGCATATGTAGACTATTCATACTACGTATGCCCAGGGTTAGTGTTGCCGTCAGGCGTACCATTGCTGCCCCCACCCCATCCCTAAGTGGCACGCTGGTAACCACGGTTATCGTGAAAACCATGACAAATTCATGTTTCAAAAATTTAAATACAAAATCTATGGTAGAACAATAACTGCACGCTGTTTGAAGAGAAAACCATGCCTGGTTGAACTGAGAAAATATTAAAAGGAAAAAAAACTAAAATGACTAAAAAAATTAAGGAAAAATTGTAAATATTATAATAAGTATGGTACATATAGGACATATTAATTGCTAAATAGAAAAAAAATTCAATATAACCTTTGCTATATGTCGAACACAAATCACAATTTCACAATTTACCAAACAATATACACCACAATTGACCTTTAAAATTCATAAATATAGGATAATATAATGTCCACGAGTACTAAATACGATAGTGTGCATGAGTGCAAATACGACACAACCGGGGCTGAATGAACAGTGCAGCCGAATCAATTGTTTTAGACAATTTCAGTTTTGATCTAGAGTTGATGTGACCTACATTATTTTTGCATAATTTCTTCACCATAGGGCTCTACAAATTGAGAACTATTAGTATGAATTTTTAAATGTTTCCCTATTTCCAAAAAAATAAATTTGAACGAATTTCATCCGAACGAAACCGTCAGTTACCGTTACCTACTCCTACGGTCAGTCTAATTAATGTAGTTACTGCTATGGTAACCGACAGTTTAGTAAACCCTGGTATGCCGAGCTTTGAGAATATCTCAATAAAGCTATGCCATAAGGTGTGACGTGAGGCTAGCAGCCAGTGGCCTCTCATGTTAATTGAATGCTCCCACCATGAAATCTTATAAAAATAACAATGTGACAAAGATCTAAACATTTTGTGTAAAAATCTGTTTTGTTAGTAGCTTAGGTGGGGTGGTGTCCCTGCCCATTTGAATATTAGTATAATCTATTATATTATTAAAAATGGCTTTGAAAGAATTATCATATTCATTCTGTAGTTTAGAAATTATCACATTAATCCACGAAAAAGAAAATAAAAAATATTTTAACGTTAGATTCGGTCTAAGTTATAACGGTATAGATTAATCGATATACTTATATAAAAATAGAAATATAAGCTAAAAGTTATATATAAAATCTAAGTCTATAATAGTTGTATATGAAATCAAAACCTTAAAGAAATAAAAAGTTAAAATTTGTATATAAAATCAAAATATACTTCTAAATTTTAAATTTTAGAGCTGTATATTATATCTAATTACATGAATTATGTAGCTCAACGTAAAAATATGCAGGATAATTCCCTATTTATTATACTATAAAGGCAGGAGACATCATATTCATTACAAAGGTTAGAAATTAATCGAAGAAAAAAGAAAAATATTAATCATTAGATTATAGTAAATTTACATTATAACTTTATAGATTTATTAATATAATTGTATATAGAATAGAGTAGTTTTTTTATAGAAAGAAAAGAAATAATAGCACTGAGATGGAATAGATATTGGATCGTACTCTGTGCTGGAAATAAGAATCGTATTCAGTGCGCCGTTCGGAAATGCAACAGTAGGAAGTACTGATATCACGCCAAGATAACCGAGGAAAATACAATACCTCCATATGGCTAGACATACAAGACAAAGAACTGATGATCATTATTGAACCTACCGTGAGTACCGAGAGAGCCTAGGCAGCCCTTAGGCCCTGATGCATAAGGATGGAGGGAAATAATTGCTCTTGTCAGAGAGATGAGAAACCTATAAAAACCTGCCAACCTAGGAACCCTTCTTCTGTCCTTTGAGGTCAGCTTCTATCGATTCTTGCACACTACCATGCACCAATTTAGTTTGCCCTTTGCGGTACATGATGCGCATGCCATCGTTCCTAGGTGCAAAGCTGAGGGATTATTTGCCAGGCAAATGAATTCAAGGAAATCCAATTAATACCATTAGTTAATTGCAATCAAATTTAAAATATATAGTTATTGCAACTAGAGAAAATTTAGAAAATTTTGTAGATAACTGCTCCCTTCCTGTTACTCTCTAGACTAGCCTCTAAGATAACAATTAACCTATATATAACAATTCAATCTTAAAAAATAGTATTGGTACATAAGAAGATAAAATATTATGATCAACTTGTACATAGTCTTACATTTATATTAAAACTGTAGACATACTTGAGTTCACAACAATACATCATAAAGAGGTGAAAGTGAAAACTAGTTCTTTGAATCCCACCTACTCTAGGAAGAACTCCTCAAATTATTTCTTAATTTTTGCCAATTCGTTGGCAACCATCCGGTAAGGACTCTTGGAGATCGGTGTGGTGCCTGCGATCTCATGGTCTGGTGGCATAGCTGGTAGGCCCTCTAGGAATACATCTAGGTACTCATTGGCTATTGGCACATCTTTCAAGGAAGTGGCTGTCAAGCTATTTAGGATAGGTTGTGCCTTAAGGGAGATTGAAGGGGTGAAATGTACTTGTACTCCTCTGGTTCCTTCCAAGGTGATGGACCTTTCAACATAATTTATCTACCCTTTATGCTTAACTAACTAATCTATTCTTAGAATTATGTCTAGGCTTTAGGAGTCTAGGACTATAGGATTGGCTACAAACTTAACCCCTTCTATGTTTAGAGTAATCCTAGGGCATAGTTTATCTGCCCCTATATCCCTCCTAGGGAATGTACAATCATAGGGACCTATAATCCCTAGTTTTCCAACCATTTCTTTATAGAATAGCTTGTGATATATAGGAATGAGAAGTTCCTGAATCAAACAGAATAGTACGAGTACTAAGTTGATAGAAAACATACCCATCATGACATCTAGAGCCTCTTGAGCTATCTTAGCTTAAATGTGATTCACTTGGCCTCTGCCAAAGTTGTTAGAAGCATGAGAGACTTGTCCACTTGCCTGAGTGTTGGGATGGGATTGTACTAGGATAAGGGTCTTAGTAGAATTGACATTGAATCTTGTTGCAATGGTGGCTCCTTGGTTCTGAGGACACTGACTGGAGAAATGCCTAGTGTTACTACATGTAAAGCACTTCACTATGGCCATGTTGGTGGCATTGCAGGGCAGAGAGTTAAAGGAAGTAGTGTTGTTTCCTGTAGCAGTGCCATTGTGGGTGCACTATTGGATCTAATGAGTAGGGCGAGGTGCAAATCCAGAGTTGCGACTGGCATGTGAGGTGGACTAATGGTATTGCAAGGGTTGTCTAATCCTAGGGCGAAGTGCACCACGGGACTGGTTCCTTAAATGAGCGGACTTGCGCTTCTGGTACAACTCAGTTGCCTCTTTTTTGGAATCCTCTAGCAACACGACTTTGTTGATTAGGTGCTAGAAGGTGGGAAACTCATGAGCGATCAATTGGATCCTCATTCCTACAGTGATTCCCTTCAATAACTTCTTTATCTTCTTATTATCGATATCCACTTCTTTTGGAGAATACTGAGCCAACTTGTTAAAGCAACTTAGGTATTCATTGATGCTCTAGGTTCCTTGCTTGAGTTTATTGAACTAATTCTTCATGTCAATCATACTTTCTAGAACATAAGCTACACAAAAAGCTTAAGTAGACTCTACCCATCCAATGTTAGTGGCATCCTGGTGAGCATTGCAATAACTCTCTCATTAGTCTACTACAACGCCTCTCAATAGGTACAAGACAGAGAGTCTTCTCCACTAAGGTACATTGCACTAGATTGAGATTCCTCTCAATGTCCTTAAGCCAATCGTCAAGCTCAACGGGCTCAATTGTGTGAGAGAACTCAGATAACCAGGATCTCAGGAAGTTAGTTAGCTTGGATCTGTTGTTGTTGTTGCCATGGACAGGCTGCAAGGTCTAAGGATGCATCTGCAAGTGCTGCTATATGCCTGCCATACCCTAAGCTAAGCCTTGTAGCATTTTAGTCTAAACAGCCAGGAGTTGTTGGTAGTCAATTTGAAGCTGTAGTGGATAAGGTAAGTTCTGCGTATAGTTGCCTGTTGATTGCCTTAGGGGTTCTCAGGAATAGGGCCATCTACTTGATCATTTTATGATACATGCTCGTCATTCTACTCATCCTGATTTGCCCAAGGTGTGATGGGGTGCTAGCATTGCAACGAGGGCGAACAACTACACGAGTTTGATGGGGGCAACTAGCCATCTAATTTCCTAGAAAAGGGCAGGAAAAGAATGAGATTAACACTTAGAGGGATCGAAGAAGAAAATCAAACAAAACAACATATATCACTCACTATGAATAATCATTTTCTCAATATAGAAGATCCTAAAGCAAATAGTGTGGTAAAGTCATAGAGCGATACTAGCACTTGACTAAACAACACACCTCAACAACACAGACTACCACAGCAACACCTACTCAACACACTCATGCACTACCTCACCACGACTCCAAGAGAGTTAGTGGCGGTACAAAAGGTCTGACAACACACTCCTGTTGGTGCACTCTACTGCTCCTTTTGCTCAGTGGGCTCAGTAGTCAGCTTGTTAGTCGATGAGATGTAGATCAAAACACGAGGTGGAACCTACGGGGCCTATCGAGGGGCAACGGCAAATGGGCTTACCTAGGGAGAGGAGAGGTGGAAATGAAATGCCATGGAGGGACTTGTAGTGCTCTTATGAGCAGTATGGAATAGATGGAGTCCACGACGGTTGGTGACTACAGTACTGCCTAGGGTGTAAGGGGGCTATGACAACGTGGGCGAGAAAAGAAGTAGGGTGAGTAAGGAACGCACGAGCTAGGGGTGCGAGTGCCACTGGGGGTTCCAGTAGAACCCTAAGAGCTATAGAACGATAGGTGTTTTGAATGGTATAGCCTACTAGACTCCCAAGAAGTGGTGCTTATGGAAAAAACACTTGCCTCTCAAGAAATGCACAGTGACATGCGAGAAAGTGGTACTCCTCCAAGAGAAGGCTGTGCTAAGTGGCCTGAGCATCAGACATACTCGTGATAGGGGCAAGAGTACCAGGTGTTGGTGAAGCCACTGGCACGACGTGGAAGCAAGCGAAAGGCGAAGCCTATGAGACGACTCACATAGGTGTGAGCCATATGACAAAGAGTGGTCTAGGCCATGTCCTGGTAGGCCAACTAGAGAGTAGGATGGGTCTAAGTGAAACTATTGGGGTAAAGGCTAAGCCCATGAATGCCTCCATGCGGGTAGAGGTGCACAGTTAGCTCGCAACAGGGCAAGTGACCATATAAGGAGTAGCCCACGTACTCGGGTGTCGCATAGGCAAGGAAGCCAGCCATGTCACACAACTTGTTGACATAGCCTTCCTCTCTCACACCATGGGAGTGGTGGGGCATACTAACAACCATCTATAATTTTTGAGATGAAAGAAATTAGTAACTATTTTGAACAAATACTAAAAGTAAAAGGAGCTACAAGAAAGCCTAAGTTTTTCGCAAGTAGCTTTTTAGAATGTAACATCCTTATGGTCTCCTAAGAATTGGGTTTCATCCTACGGCCAACCCTAGGCTTTGATACCATATCTTGTCATGCCCTAAACTAGCCCTCCTTCAGAGAACCAGACTAAGACACAACAATTAACTTATATAATAGTACTAGTCCCAGGAAACAGTGATAGCAACATAGAGAGAGATAATGTCATAGCTAACTTATCTTTATTATTATACATAGTCTTACATCCATGTTGGAACTATGGACATACCCCAAGTTCACAATGATACATCACAAAAAGGAGGAAGTGGAAACTAGCCCAAAGCCAAAAGTGTGACTTGGGAACTAAGACGAAACTCTAGAATTCTTTAAATCCTGCCTACTCTAGGAAGAACTCCTCATCTGTAGGATACATCTTTTCTTCTTCTAGCACTGGGGGATTATTATAGAGAAAAAGGATGAGTACTAAAGTACTTAGTAAGCCATGGGAAGATAAGTGTTTAATGCTAGCTTGAAGGAAAGGCCAAGTTAATTTCATAATCATTTTGGTTTAAGGGTTTTATATTGACTATGAGTGTGCTTCTCAACAACCAGCGAGACCCAGTCTCAGCTCAGTCAGAGTGAAAGTGTTTCAATCAAATTCTAGATTTGCACAACTCCTCGAGTTGGCCACCTTCCACTTGGCTCCTAGAGCTATATCATTTCTCTTGGACTCCTAGAGTTCTACTGTCCTTGACAACCATTTTTTCTTTCAGAAAATGGATTCCTAACCACAACAACTATTTCACAAAGCAGTAGTCAAATAAAACTACAATAGGAAGCATGTCACATCTGCCCATGACCATGGGCACGTCTGTGTTGAATAGTTTGTTAACCTCTATAGATGTGGTACACTTTACCTACACGACGTGACTCACTCTAATCACCATGCTTGCATGAAATAGACGCGATTGGTGAATTAGAGGTTTTTGCGACAAGGCATTTCCCTAGCCAATCTAGAGTCACCTCATGCCAACAAAAGAGGTCATAAGATCAATCATATGTCAGGTACCAAACCATACTATGCTAGGAAGCCCCCTTCCGATGAATCCATTTCTTCTAGCATCCAAGATTCCCCTAAACCGACTAGTTACTCATACAAGAGCTTCTCATTTCACCCATGTGGTTGCACTGTTGTATGTTTAGATGAAATTACAAGGAATAAATCCTTAGCTGTGCTTATAGAATGTCTACCTCTTAAGCAAGACTTTCGTATTGTGGTTTTTAAAAAACATTTTGTTTTCAAGGCACCAACCTAGGTGCCAAGTTTTCCAAGATTTTTTATAAAACAATCTCTAGTTGAAGAATGACAATTCAGAGAAGAAAAAACCACCGGTCAGACAAGGACATCAAGGGGAGTCGATCCAATGGTTTGGATTTGCTGACAGATCAACAATGGCTATGGAACGCGGTAGAGCACTATAGTGGATCTGAAAGTGGAAAAACCTTGTCACTATTCTAGCGATTGATTTCGCGTGTTTGGGGCTTCTATAGGATATACAAGATAGTCTCCTAAGGGCACAATAGAAAGAAGCTAGCTCTACGCAAAGAACAGAGGTGAAACAATGGCGGCAACAAGCACACGAGGTACACAATAAGCTACGAAGGCTATGGTGAGCATCTACGCGGTAGAAAGGAGTAAGGAGCCAACTAGCAACCTAGAGAGGGTGTATGAGCAGGAAGGAGGATGGAGGGGATATCGAAACTATGGCATGCGAGGACAAAAGTCAGCGGTGCAAACAGGGATGCCTTACTCTGGCACAGACAAGCCGAAGAAAGGGGGTATATGTGAATGCCGTAGCGTGAATGAGAACACTGTGATTCGGCTTAGACGGGTCAGGGAGGTGGAAGCAGATGGCCACACCTTGTTGCTACAAGCACACCAGCTTCTCCGATGTGCCACGTGGTGGATGAAGACGTTGGGGCTGAGGTGGACGATGAAGGGGCAAATGATGAAGGGAGTTTGGATAGGAAGGAACCGAGGAGGTAGGGGATTTTTATAGGTGTCTTAGGTCGGTTTGAGGAAGGAATCAAAAAGATGAGAGTGAGGGTAGTATGGTCGCTCCTATAGGAAAAAGGAAAACATGGGAGGGAGTAAAGAGGCTTTGCCTCCTCCCACTTTAGGCGGCGAGACGCGTGGGACGAGTAGGAGTGCATCTCCTCCTTGGTAGCTTACGATGGGCCCGAGTGAGCAACGAGGTGATAGCAAAAGAAAGGGGTGCGTGGTTGGTAGTGAGCGGAGGCAAAACGGTTGTCGTGGCAGATGGCTGCTAGAGATGTAAAGATGGTGTCCTTCTGATTGGCTACAACACGGGTGTGTGTGGGAGTGGGAGGAAATGGCTAAAGCGGTGTGGATTTGAACACGCCGGCATAACACTACACAAGGCACATGAGCTTGCCTCCCCATGCATGTGCATGACACTCATGGAGGCAGGTGGTTGTAATAGGCCGATGGTCTTCTAGCTTTGTGGCTGGGTCAAGCAAGGAGCTAGGCTGGTGCACAACAAGGAGAATGGGAACATCTACAGCTGGGCTAGGCCGAAGGAGAAAAGATGGACCATGAGGCTAGAGAGAAGAGAAAAGGACAGAGAAAAATGACTTGACCGACTAGGAAGGAAAAGAAATAGGTGGCCCAACCTGGAATTGATTTGAGAATATTCAGGAATTCATTTAAAGGGATTTGGGTTTGATATTTGAACTTGAGATTTGGAAGTTAATTTAGGGATTGATTTAGGATCCTTGGCACACACAAGGGGACTTCACTCAAAGAACCATGTTTTTGTAATTAGCCTTTTTATTATGATAGTTTTATGCTTAGCATGCTACAAACATTGCACTCCATCCGAAAAAGATTTGATTTCTAGAATTTAAAATTTGTCTAAAAAAAATTATTTATAGCACCTTATTTACCTTTGTTCCATAAATCAAGAAGTATTAAATGGGTTTTATATTCATTTAATGTTGCTTACTTGCCAACCTAGCAACACTATTTTCTTATTAATGAGAGGTGATTGGTCCTTTTCTCTTCATACTAATTCAAATTTGAATTGGTGGCGTGCAGGACTTCTATAAAAACAAAATCGTGGCAAGGAATGGTGTCCTGAGGACAAAAGAAAAAGAAGGGGCAGCAAGCGAAAGTGGTGGTGGTTGGCTAGTGAGACTTTAAAAATATATATAATTGGAAACCCAGTGATGATAAGATTCAAATTTTGAAGTTCCCAAGATAAGTTGACTATTTAACACATTTTAAAGATAACCATGTGTAGAAAAAATTGTAGATAATATATCATCATAAAATTTACCGAAGCTAGACATGCAATTGCATAGACCACCTTACTTTTTATAGTAAAGACAAACCCTAACTTTTGAAACAAGTGGACTGATATTCGAAAGATGACACAGAGAGAGAAGAATTAATGTACATCCCAAGAATGAAAAATAGCCCTCCAATTGCCATCCTAGTTATTGTTAGCTTGCTTAATTTTGACTTCTTTCACTTAGACAGCTTATGTGGCATGCTATAATTTCCACAAGAACATTTTCTCCCTACTGAATGTATTTGAGTTGTTGTACATGCTATATATGCAACTTAATAGAAATGTTGGATATTCATTTCCACTTTGAGCAAGAGCCAAGATTCTCACTCTCTACACCAAAAGAAGCAAGAAATCTATAAGGAAAAAATCGATGTACAATTTTTTTCTCACAAGCTTGTTACAAATACTATATATATATGGCACATTGTAATTGAATCTTGAATTTTTATAACTTCAAACTAATTAAATTAAATAGTTATAATTTTGTTTGGGTCTTTTAAGTACATATAGATGTGCTCAATCTCTACAGCATACTTACTACTATTATTATCAGGATAACCGCAATGTAGTTTTAAGAGCAAGGTTAATAGTTAAACCAACTCTGTTAGCCAATTTAACAGCCTACCTATATGTTAGTCATATTTATACATGTTATATAATTAATACTAGAACCCACTTTGTTTTCTTACAAAATTTCTTGGAACCTATGCTACTGTTAACTATAGATTAATATTTAGTAGCCTGTTTTTTTTCTCTCACATTTTCTCTCTTCCAACTCAGTATAAATCTGATTAGTCAATTGCTACAGCTCGCTTATATTGTACAGACGTGTTACCAACTATTACCATCTTTCTCCATCTTATATATATCAAAGCTAAAAATATTACAATACATTTTACTTTTTAGCAAACTCAAATATAATTATCTTTACTTTATCAAATTTCAATGTATTTTATGGATTCCAATATATTTATCATCCTTTTAATAAACTTTAATACAATAATAATTATTTTGAATATGAAGTCTTTATGGACATAAAAAAAGAAAAAAAGTCTGAAGGGAGTACTCCTATTCCTGTGCTCTTGTCAAATTAACACCCGCATGTAGCCTGGCGTATAGATCGTAGATCGCCTGAGGCGGCACCTGCGATTCGCACAGGATCCTCTGCACCCGCGCGGACGGCCCGATTCGATCGATGGTCTGTTGCCACGTCAGCCCCGCTCCATCCGCAGTGGGCCCGCCCCCCGCCGGCCTCCCTCCTCTCTCACTTCGAATTATTTTGACAATTTTTTTGACGACTCTTCTCGCACTGCTGCTACTCCCCTCCCACTCTTCTTTTCCGTCGCTTTCCCTTTTGGTTTCTGCCTGCCTTGTGATCGAAACTTCCAACCCATCATCCCCACCAAATCCTCCCCTTCCCATTCCCATCGATCGCCAGGTAACCAACTACTGGCACCACCATTACTTTCTCGAAGCGTCGCCTCCTCTAAATCCCAATCGCGGGGGGCGATCCCTGGTTCTCGTCGGCGCTGATCGGTGGCGGTGGCGGTGGCGGTGGCCTCGCAAGTGGAGGTGATCTGCCTTCGATCGCCTCTCGCTCGATGGATGGTTTTCTAGTCTCTTTGTGCGTGTATGTGATTTGAACTTATTTTCTTTTGGGTGGGGGGTTTGTAATGGTGCAGGGCGGTATTGGTGGATTTCGGCGCTCGTCGCGGGTGGAGGCGACAGGCAATTTTTCTTCTCTCTGCTCGTTTTTGTCAATTTTGTGCGGCGCGGCTTGAGCGGAGTAGACGGCTTTGGCGCCATGCTTGTTTTGTGTTCATCTATCCGAGTTGTTTTGTGTTCATCTATCTGAATCTGACGGTGTAGTGTAGTGTATTGTCTAGTACATTCGCGAGGGCCGGCGGCGATTGCGACTTTGATGTTTAATTTTGAATTTCCGATGCATGGGGGCAGCAATCTTATACGGTGTTTGAGGAGATTGGCTGCTCTAATCCTGGCATTTAACTCAGCGGGCAAATGGAATGCCTGCAGGATATATGACCTTTAACTTCGAGTGAACTAGAAGCCTTCAACTCTGGCAGTCAATGGATTGTTCTTTATCTTTAGTTAAAAAGAGGAGGACAAAAACAGTCTTTTTGATGCTGAGTGAATAATATGACATCTGAAACGGTTACCGGCCTTCCAAGTGTATAGACGTCCTTATGGTAGTGGACTCAGAGATTAGTTTTCTCTTTGTACCATACTGACAAACTGACAATGATCGCTTCTTTTTCTCCCTTTTAGATTCTTCATGCCTCCCATCCTTTAGATTCTTATGCCTCCCATGAGACCTGTCAGATATTCTATTTTGTACTTTCTTATGCCTTTTGCAGTCATCCTTTTTTGCATCTTGTATCTGACTGCTTTGTTTTATTAGCCATTTACATTTGCTCTGGTTGTATACTGAGAACAAGCCCACCTTCTCTTGGCACAATAGCTTCTTTAGATCTACGTGGTGTATTTAAAAGTAAGCTCAGTTCCACATTATAAGCCTGGTAATGATAGAAGATCACTCTGCAGGGCTACTTAACTAATTTGCTTCTAGGCCCTCATTTCATTTTTTGGTGGATCCATCTGGTTTTCTAAAGAAAGGTCTACAAGGCCATGTACAAGGAATGGGTGCCCAGCCCTTTACCAATAATTGCTAATTAGGCCATATACAAGGAATACTAGCTAATTAGGCCACTTAAGTGATCTTTTAGGCTGTATAATTGTTACAAAGTGGGTGACCTGTAGCTGTATGAATATCCCTTGCTGCCTTTTAGAACCTTGATATCACTGTTTTATAACCTTGAAGAAATCCAAAAGATCTCTTGGAACACTGTTTTTTAGCTTGCATGCTCTTCTCATGATTTCTTTTGTGTACATGGGAACTATGTGATGATACATTTTATTCAAGGTCATTTCTCTTTGTATGTGAAACCTGAACTTCCAATCTTTTCCTGTAGGAATTAAAGGAGATATGAAGTTTGTTGCATTTAGATGACATAAGGGGTGTTGGTTCTCACATATTAGTTTTAGAAAGATATGAAAGTCGGTGCTCTTCTGACCTCAGCTGGCATCAACATTGGCCTCTGTGTACTTTTTTTGTCACTGTATTCCATTCTGAGGAAGCAGCCACAAAATGTTAAGGTTTATTTTGGAAGAAGGATTGCTGAGGAGAATAGCAGGCTCAGGGAGGCTTTTATTTTGGAGAGATTTGTTCCATCCACTAGCTGGATTGTGAGAAGTCTGCGATGCACGGAGGATGAACTCTTAGCTACTGCTGGGTTGGATGCAGTTGTCTTCAATAGGATTCTTGTATTTAGGTGTGTATATAACTACTTGATGCTCTGTTCCACTTTAATATTTTGTATCTTGTTTGATTATCGTTTGAAGTTTATATCTTTTTATGCTGTTTGTTTTTGTGTGTCTTGAGAGTTTAGACCATCATAAGTCAACTTATACTTTGGCCTAAAAGGTTCATTGTGGTGCTTCAAAAATGAAAAGCAAGCTAAATGTTACTAGTTAAGTGGTTTTTAACCTCTAATTGTTGACTGGTGTGATGGGTCACATGAATTTCCACTGTAAAATAGGAGAAATTAAAAAACACGGAAAATAAAATATGAGAATAAAACTTCAGAAAAGTTAACAGTAATAAAAAAAGTCTTAAGGCAAAGCTGACAATGTGCATACCAGAAATCATAGGTGTTCTCACATGGTATACCGCATAGAGTTAAACACCATGCTATCATATTATTTAAGTTACTGTGGCTTTTTTTCTTGAAAAATATTTAAGTTACTTTAGTTACTGTGTCCACAAACGCATTTTTCTGGCGTTGTTAGTGGTGGATGTGATTTTTTTGGACGATTGATTATTGGATCATATGCATCACTATATGCAATAAAACTGAAATATGGAATTTGTGACTGTTCATACTCATTTATATTGGTTGACCTACTACACACTCTCTCTGTATTACTTAGTTTTCAAATTTTGTTTCATATCCAAATTCAGATATGCTGATGTGATGTAATTTTCTTATCAATAGCATACGCATCTTCTCCTTAGCTGCTTTCCTTTGTGTACTTGGAGTTCTTCCACTGAATTATTTTGGACAAGATATGTTCCATGTACGGATTCCTTCAGCATCATTGGAGACATTTACAATAGGAAATATGCAAGAGAGATCAAGATGGTGAGCAATGGACTTCAATTACATGATGATGTGTTAAAAGTTCAAATGTTAAATATGACATCTTATGCATTTATCTTCAGTCCATAACTGATTTTTATGTTGTCTAATGGTGTTATGTACAATCTAAAGTAAATAGTTCAGCCTTTATAGCATGCACTGGTAACTGAATTGTTTAGACATACATTTTAGAATCTATAGATACCTCTTGGATTCTTTTTACAAATTGGTTATAACTGTAGGCTCTGGGTCCATTGTGTTGCGCTGTACATCATATCTGGTGTGGCGTGCCTTCTTCTATACCTTGTAAGATCAAGTCATTCGATCTTTCAATACATGTTAGATGACCTTGTCTTTAGACCTTACCATCTGAATTATGTTATTTTTTATGTGGTTCCTTTAGGAGTACAAGCATATTGCTAGGCTGAGGTTACTTCATGCTTCTCGAGCAGCGACCAATCCTAATCATTTTACTGTGCTTGTTCGTGGAATACCAAAATCAACTAAAGAATCATTTAGTTGCACTGTTGAGAGTTTCTTCACCAAGTACCATGCATCAAGCTACCTTTCTCATCAAATTATTTATAAAGTCGGGAAAGTACAGAAGATTGTGGTAAGTAATGCCTGCAATAATCAATTGTGTGAATTTTCCAAATGAGGAAATTTAATAACGCTGCCAGTGTGAAACCTTATGAATGTTGTTAGATGGTTATTAGTCTCCTAAGGCCTCGTTTGGGAAACCCAAAATCCCGTCTATCCCTGTGGATGGCCAGGAAATTGAATTATAATCCTGCCCTGTCCATGGGGATGAACCAGGAATTTGGGCATCCCAGACGAGGCCTAACAATTATTTATGTGCACACTGCATCATAACAATACATGGATCTTCTTACTTTAAATCAGTGGATAAGCACTGATGTCCTGTTAAAGGACTGCCTGTAGCTCAGTTGTAGGGCATATGGTTGCAAACATGTGATGGTTGTGGATATGAGGTTAACTGGTTATTCTCAACTTTTCTGTTTTGAGAAAAATAACTCACTGACAATTGGATTGCAAAGGTTTTTACATAGGAAAATAACATCCAGTATGAGATTGGCTGGTGCGGTGCGGGGCACTTGTCCCTAAGACATGATGTTTTTTTTTACTTCAAGTGTGCAGAACCTTCATAGCTTTCTAGAGCTTAAGATGTTTGTTTAGCCAGACAAATCAGGACTACAATAAGCACTTGGCACACCCGTTTAGAAGTTTTGTGCGCTGTTTGGCTTAGGTCATCTATGCATATTGCTAATAGCCTGTCTGGAACATTCATAAACTTCACAATCAGAGTCTCTCCTGACTTGGCATGCTAGAAAACTCTCACCAACTTAATGATGTAGATCTGTTCCTCCGTTATACTTTGCCCCATATTTGAAAAGAGAATTATCGATCAATTATAGACATTTGAATTATTCAGATCTTTGAATGAACTAGCATATTGCCTATGCGCTGCAACAGAAAAGAATATTGACAACAAATATTGTCATCAATCCATTTTTGCTATCACTTTCTACATATCCCATCTCTTAATTTCTACATATACGTTTCAACTGACATGTGGGCCCTTTGGCCCCACGCTCTTTTTTTCTTCTTCAAAAAAATGTAGGGAGTTGATGACGTGGTGGCAGATTCATCATTCAACATCACCATTTGCTTCTTTTAAATTAGTATATATACAGAAAAATTTAGCGAGTTAGTGGTGGGGTGGTGGTGAATTCATCACTCACCCCCACCACTGGCTTCTTTTAAAGTACTTCATCCGTCCGATATAAGCATTTCTAGCTACAAATATGGACAGAGGGATATCCAGATACATAGTCAGAAATACTTATATCTACACTACTAAAAAGCGCAGTCATCCATCCTCCCTCCCCTTTCCTTGCGCTACACATGCCCTCAATAGAAAACCAAAAAAAATTGCACCCCTCCATGTCACGTGCAGAGCGTCCTTCTCAAGAAAACCTGAAGAAAAAAACAACCACTGCTTTCTACTCAAGATCACAACCCAGGCCCATTATTAGTGGGCCCATAAAACAACTAATAGACCATCATAACCTAATATTCCGTTGCAAAGCACATGCACTTGACTAGTTTTGGAACAGAGGTAGTAGCATATAGATACCTTTGTTGCATGTTCATATATTTCCCCTGTTTGTAGTGGTAATTTTCTTTTTCTTTTTGTGCAGACTGGTGCAAAGAAAGCTTATAGGAAGTTTAAACATTTCAAGGGCACTACAGTTGATCAGAGATGCAAACCAATTACATATCGATGTGGTCTTTGTGGAGCACCATCAAATTCGTCCCAACTGCTGCCCGTTGAACCTGAGCAAGAGAGGGAAAAACCTGATGTGAATGATTCAGACTTGAGCTTACCTGATGAGGTCAAACTAGAAACAAAGTTGGTTATTTTACTGTTCTCACTAAATTAGTCTAAATCAGTAATTTTATTTTGGAAGATGAATGCAGGATTGTGGTGCTGCTTTTGTATTTTTCAAAACTCGGTATGCAGCCCTGATTGTATCAGAAATTCTTCAGACATCCAACCCTATGAAATGGGTCACTAGTCTGGCTCCAGAACGAGACGACATTTATTGGTCAAATCTTTGGTTACCCTACAGGCAGCTTTGGTTTCGCCGCTTACTTACACTTTTGGGTTCTATTGTTTTTATGTTCTTATTTCTCATACCTGTGACCTTTATACAAGGTCTAACTCAGTTGGAGCAGCTGCAGCAAAGGCTCCCTTTCCTGAAAAGCATATTAAAAAGGTATGTAATCTAAACACTCACCGCTAGGTGTCTTGAAAAAAAAGAGTGATTTCTGCATTGAGCGTGTCAGGGAGTACTTGGATGTGTTTATGCACCCTAATTGTTTAGCTTGTTCGATTCAAAAGACATGGCTAAGAAATGGGAAAACATATTTTTACACTTCATATGTGTGTGTGATAAACTGATATTCAATCGTTGCGGACCTTTCCATATGAAGAATTTGGAGGTCTAGGGGTTGGGAGGTAGACTCATAGTCACTACCAACTTTTTTCATCATATCAAGCATATATAATTTTGTAGATCTACTGTTCAGTGCTCAGGGTGCTAAGCACCCTGCCTGTTTACAGTTGCAAGGGGCACATTTATTACTCTTGGGGATGTATTTACAGTCGTCGAATACATTTGCTACTTTAGGGGATGTAATACAGTCACGGATTTGGGGTCGGGTGGGTGGGGCGCTACTAGCTCCCAGGGCACTAGTTAGCACTTCCATATGATTTTCTTAATTTGTGTGGGCATAAAATGTACTCCATTTTATTCTTCTATTTGTTAGGATTTGAACTTGAAGGTAACATTGTAATAATTGCAAGAATTGTACTCCATATCTGTCTTCTGGCATGCTATTTAGTCCTTTATTCATCTATACAGGAACATAAAAATGTTTGTTTCTCTTGCAGGAAGTACATAACCCAGCTAGTTACTGGATATCTTCCCAGTGTCATCTTGCAAATATTTTTATATACTGTTCCCCCAACCATGATGCTTTTTTCTACATTAGAAGGACCTGTGTCCCACAGTGAAAGGAAGAGAAGTGCCTGCTGTAAAGTATTATACTTCACTATTTGGAATGTATTCTTCGTAAATGTCTTGTCAGGCTCTGCAATTAGCCAAGTGAATGCATTATCAAGCCCAAAGGACATTCCAATGCAGCTTGCTAGAGCTGTACCTGTACAGGTGAATGACATACTCATTTATCAAGTATTTCTATTATGTTATACAGTGTGTTGATTTTTCAGTAGTGTTGTTTGATTTTACTATAGTTTTGTTAATACTGTTTTTATTTCTCTCAGGCTACATTTTTTACCACCTATGTACTGACATCAGGTTGGGCTAGCCTATCATCAGAAGTTATGCAACTCTTTGGTCTCATATGGAACTTTATAATGAAATATGTTTTGAGAATGAAAGAGAATGGCGACTTTGTTCCGTCGTTCCCCTATCACACTGAATTACCGAAAGTTTTGTTGTTTGGACTGCTGGGCTTCACATGCTCTGTATTAGCACCTCTCATCTTGCCCTTTTTATTGGTGTATTTTTTCCTTGGTTATGTTGTCTACCGCAACCAGGTGAGAAATCAGATATCATGTTATGATTCCAAATAAATAAATAATCTGTAATTATGTATATTGCAAAAATAATCATGTTGTCTGATTATGGAAAGTTGGTATGAGTGCTAATGCATTTGTGCCATTTTTTAGGTGAAAATGCCTCTGATGCTTTTGACATCTATATGCTTCTAATTTTATGCAAATTGTTGTTTCCTAGTTTGTGAATTTAAATTTTCAGAGTGCAGAGTTTTGGGAAATATTTATCTCTTGTTCTTCTGTTCCTAAAGTCTAACGGGTTAACAATTTTTCGTTTTTCAGTTCCTCAATGTTTATTGCACAAAATACGACACGGGTGGTCTGTATTGGCCAATTGCACACAATACAACAATATTCTCTATTGTGCTCACCCAGATCATCTGTCTTGGTGTCTTTGGGCTTAAAGAATCACCAGTAGCTGCAGGCTTCACTGTACCTCTCATCATCATCACTCTTTTATTCAACCAGTATTGCATCAATCGTCTTCTCCCATTATTCAAGACGCTCCCTGCACAGGTTAGTACAAGTTCACCTTTATATATTCTTACAGAGGGATTTATGGCTAAACTTCTTACTCGCCAGTTAGCATTTTTATTCTCCACTGAGTACACAGCTTGCACTTATCACTTATGTTCTTCCAAATGCCAAAACCCCTATGTCTAAGCTTTATCACTGGTTACTTGAAATGAAATCTCTTAACATAGGTTCTCTCTCTCTCTCTCTATTACACAGGATTTAATTGACATGGACAGGGAAGACGAGCAATCGGGAAGAATGTATGACATTCACAACCGTCTTCATTCTGCTTACTGTCAGTTAACTGACACTGATGACGTACCTTTGAAAGGAGTTCACGTTGGTAGAGATGAAGATGGTAATGGCAGTTCTGGTGAATCTAGCTGCAAAGACGACACCAACCAACCCACAACTAGTGACATTTCTCACCCTACACTGGAAGGACTCCCTGTAAGCCGGCTACGGCATGCAGTGAGATCACTCGGTTTCATTGTCAGGTTACAGAAGAGAGGCCTGTCATCATCACAGCCCGCTGGACCCTCCACCGATGTAAACCCGCAAACTACATAAGTTTTGCAGATGGGACATACATACAGACACAGTGACCAAGAAGCATAGAAATGCAGATAAAAAAAGATGCATAGAAATGCAAATTTAAAAAAGAAGCATAGAAATGCATATAAAAAAATAAGCATAGAAATGGACGAGAGCCATCTGCCTTAGTTGCAAGGGTAATTTTTTCTTTTTGTTTAACAAGTGCCTGAGCAACTTGTCATATTCATTTGGCCCCAAGGTTTTGTTTTTCAATTGAATAATTGATTGGCGATTTGGTCAATACTGCCTTACATAATCTGGGTGATGCCGTTCTCTAGTTTTCGTCAAACATTTAAATCAGTTCATATGCTTTTGTTGCTGGAAATGTTGTTTTCAGACCAATTCCCCTAGTTGGTTTTCAGATATACAAAGGCTTTGAATTTGAATGTCTGAGCCAACTGGATAAGGCAAAATTTTCTCCATACTGGAAGCACTCCTATGTTCCATTTTATAACGGAAAATAAAACACACGGCGTTTACATCACGATGTGGTCACAAATGATTAAACGAACAAAAAATCTTCGATCAATTTTAACCCGAGATTATACAAGCACAGATCGCAGGGCACAACTAGCCAATCTTTGCACAGGCGCAGAGGGTGGCCGGTGTTTATTCGGTGGCGGCGAAGGGAGCCGCGTCGTTACAGGATGGCGCAGGTGCTGGACGAGGCCTCCCCGGCGGCGGTGGCGGCGGCCTTGTCGCCGACGCCCGGCCAATCGCGGCAGCCGCAGTGCTGCCCCTCGGGGATCTGGCGGTGCACCGACGCCGCGTGGCGGCCGCACCCCGCCCACGTGGACTTGCCGCAGGTCCCGCACTTCACCTGGTAGCACATGCTTGCCCAAGCTTAATGCTTTCCGCTCCTCGATTCGTCTCTTCTCCTCTCTTCCAGATATGAAGCAGAAGAGACGACGACGACGAACACGATGACGATGACTTTGAGGCGACGGGCGTGCCTGGAAGAGACAGATAATCTTGGACCTATTTATACACGCTCTCTCTCTCTCTCTTTCTGTGTGTGTGTTTGTCTTGGATTGATTGGTTCGTCCAGTTTGACTGATCTGTTCTTACTAGGAGTACGTCTCTAGGAGAGTCCGATCCTGTGAAACCAAGGCTGGATCTGGGCATCGGTGTGTGGCTGGCCGGCTGGCATATGCTACATCGAGCATTTCTTTCTCAAATAAACAGTTAGATAAAGATCGCAAATAAGATTAGGGTGAGCTCAACAGTGCCTATAAAAACAAAATTAATTTACTTATACAAAACAAAATAAATTATTAACATATAATTAATTATGTATTAATTATTTTAAATTTTAAAATAACAAAAAAATTTTAAAAAGATAATCAATGAATTAATTTGTTTTGCGTGGGCAAATTGATTCATCAAGTTTTGATTTAAAAGAACTTGCCCTAATGGATTAGTGCTTTAAAAAAATCGTATCGCATATAATACATACGTGTATATTTATAGTGATAATTATACGCTCATTATAAATGTGTGTTTGTGTTGCCTTTAAAAAAATGAACTCATGGAATTATTTCTCAAGAAATAAGATCGTATCGACAATGTTAACATTGACGGGATGCGCGGGAAAAATCCGTAGAAGATCCGGCCAAGCAACTCATTGCTGACATCACGCATACATTTTCTGGCAGTTGGGGGGAGTATTTAATCACCCTTCCAAACTTATTACGTGCGTTGTCATCAAAATCGTCTTAAATAGAAAGTCAAAGAAAAGAAAAGTGTGCAACCCAGATGTTCAACAACGGCAACCACACGCTGGCTGACCAAGATTGGTACAGCAGATTGCCAGTGATGAAGCCCATAAGACCATCGTCTCATGCTTGGATTTGGAGCGTATGCAGCTTCAGTAGGCATGACCCGTTTAAGCATTTTTGGATCCATTTTTGGGCCAACCTTCAGGCATGGGCGTGTGGCCCGTTAAGGCCCAACTACCAAGGATTGGTTCAAAGGGGAATCCTCTAGAATCTGGATGTGCTGTCGTTGTGCCCGTATGGAAATCGCAAAATCTAACTCGTGCGTTTCCACTCGTTGGCCTTAACTGGTGCGCAGCCGCTCAGCCGTCCGATCTCGCATGCGCTCGCCCGATCTCCGCCCACTCCACGCGCATTGACGTACGAGCAAGCATCAAGATAGTTTTATGTTTAAACTGCTAGTCTATTTTTTTTTTGAATGTGGCTAGCGGTACCACCACGTTTTCCCAGTTTTATTGAGTAAAAAAAATAGACATTCTACCAATAATTTTTTTTTAAAAAAAAAACTGGTGGTTCAATATACCAGTGGTTTCTGCACCTCGGTTATCCTAGTGGTAACCGACAGAGAAGCTGTTTACTTATCCAGATTAAATAGACCTCATCACTCTTCGGACCTGCAAAAATCTCCTCACCCAAATAAAACTAAGCAGCTAGCCACGTAGTCCCTTTTAGCGTGTTGTCATTGTTAATGGGAGTATTTAACTTTTTTTCACTGTAAATGACAAAAAAATTATCACTTTGAGATAGAGGATGCTGTAAGAATGATTAAATTTGTTTGCTGTGGAATAGAAAAAGTTAAATGTTCAGGTCCAATGGCAAGCTCGTACCATCACGTCACTTAATAACATCATCGTCCTCGTCATGTTGCACTTGTAACTGTGTGTTTAATAAGATCCTTCGACCAATTTTTTTTCTTATTGATAAATACTATAACTTTTTTCTTCAAATATCCATCATTTAAATTTCTTCTTATTTTACTCTCAACCACTGTTCCATCTTTAATTAGCATCTCATTTAATCATGGACATAGTAATTTTGTCCTTTAACTATTATAAATATATTTATTTAAGAACGAATATAGTATATCCACTATTAACCTACCTGTATCGCTACCCTACTGCCGACTCTACGAACCCTACAAACATCCTGTCCTCCCTATCTCTCTAATCCTCCACCCGCCCTAATTCGAAGTGCTCACTAGAGACAAATATAGGGTCCTAATCTTGGAAAGAAACCAATTATCCTCAAATACAAAGCCGAATTAGCAATCTCACCTTGAGGGTTTTGTCCCAATGACAAAGTAATCGATCTGTCAATTAGTGTCAACACAACACATCAACTGTCTGTGTACATGCGCATAAGTTGATAACGAGACCTTTGCTCCCGGTTCTATTATATTAGTTCCACGTGGTCGGCCGGTCGCGACCTACAACTGACCGGTCAGTGGCCGTGCCTGCCGGTCATTTTCACTTCGCCGTCGCGGCCTCGCGAGCGCAGCGACCTGACAGCGCCGAGGAAGAGGGTGACGGCGCAGCGGCCGGCCGGCCGGCCGGCCGGCGTGATCGACGACGACGCGACCCCTCACAACGCACGAGGACGCCGCGCGGTGCCCAGACGTGCACTGCGCACATCCCCCATCAAGCTTAGCTAGCTAGTAGATCCATGGGAATGTGACATGTATGCAGCCAGTGACACAACAACCAACAGCTAGCTAGCGATCAAGCTAATCACTCGTTGTTTTTGCTGACCTTTCCTCGCATAACGTTCGTTCAAAAAAAAAAAAAACTTTCCTCGCATAACTAGCTCGATCAGCTCATTTCTGTTTCATGAAGGAATTAACAGCTAACTAACTAGCTGGCCGTCGACCAGCACTATAAAAAACTATTTTAAAAAACACCTATTTTATTATATGGGCAGTAAAAAAATCCGTTTGTACGGTACTTAAGATAAGCTCGTGGGCATGATCGATTTTTACATACGGCCATACGGCCAACTGAAACCATTTCTAAAAAATAGTTTTTTTAAAACAATTGCTTAAGTTGATCGTCTCTATAAATCTACCGTCTCTAGAAATACAGTGATTATCTTAAGCGTTATCTCTAAAGCGACCACCTCTGTCAACACACATATGCATGTATCTTTTTTATATGAAGTTAGATAGAGACAAAATTTATATCTAGAACTTTAGTTAACAGCTTTTTATTTGAGATTGTTTAGGCGCCTATATATTTGTTAAAAGATATTAGACCTATCTTTTCAAAAATGAAACAATCTCCGATGGAGACGTGCTCTATAACTATATGATTGATGATTTTCTTTTCATTTGAAATCATATAGAGTGCTAAATAAATATTACAAGTTTCGAAAAGGCAAAACCAAAAGAATAACATCTTGAATCTAGACAAATGATGATAGGTGAGATGATAAGAAGACTACATGTGAAGAGAGACATATTGGGTGCAAATCCTACGTACCGTATGTGCACATTTTTGAATGAAAAATCATGACTTGTCAATTTCTTCACGCTTTTTTGGCACCTCAAACATTCAACAGGTGAAAATTTAGTTACACATGTGGTAATATTAAGACGATCATCTGTAAAGTTTGATTCACTACTAGAAAAAAGATATTTGGTCCAATGAAGTAAAACAAAAATATACTGGTTGGTAATCTACCTAATACTAAAGATGTTCTTTAGTATTGAGTTTAAAAGCTCGGGCCACATTATTAGTACTGGTTGACACTAACCAGTACTAATATTCTTCTTAGTACTAGTTGTAACAATCAGATGTCTTCAGTGGCCGTACACAATCTTTAGTACCGATTGATATTAACAACCAGTACTAATGTTATCGAATATATTAGCACCGGCTAGAGACTAATGTTATCAAACATATTAGCACCGGCTAGCGACCGATGGTTAAAGGAGTTCATCGATGACATGCATTATTTTCTTATGGTGGTCCATGCCCACAAGCATAAGGGTTTTATATATTGTCCATGTAAAAACTGCAAGAGTCAGAAGGAGTATTCTTTCTTAAGGATTCTTCATAGCCACTTGTTACACTCGGAATTCATGCCTAACTATAATTATTTGACTAAGCATTGAGAGAGAGGGGTTGCAATGAAAGACAATGAAGAAGAAGAAAAAAACATTTCTTACTAGGCTCAATACAGTAGCTTTGCAGATACTACAATGGGTAAGACGGAAAGAGGGGTTGCAGAAGATGATAGTGCCAATGATCTTGGTCAGATGTTGCATGATGCAAAGAAAGACTGCAAAAGTGAAAAGGAGCTAAAGAAATTAGACGGTATGTTAATGGATCACAAAACGTTGTTGTACCCAGATTGCAAACAGAGACACAAAAAGTTAGGTGCCATACTGGAATTCTTACAATGAAAGACAACAAATCGTGTGACTAAGAAGGCATTTAAGGAGTTATTGAAACTCGTAAAGAATATTTTTTCAGAGGGTAACGAATTGCCCGTAATAATATATGAAGTAAAATAGGTAGTCTGCCCTCTAGGATTGCAAGTCAATAAGATATATGCATATCCCAATGATTGTATCCTCTATCGCGATAAGAAGTATGACAACTTGGATACATGCCTAGTTTGTAAGGTATTGCAATACAAGATCAAACAAGATGATTCTGGTGATATTAAGGGATAGCCTTCGATAGGAAACAGAGATAAGGATTGACAAATTTCCACAAGTGATGTTGAGGGACAGCCTTAGCAACTTTAAGGTGTGTTCCATAGACCCCATGGTTATTAACGAGAAGATTGTATAGGAATTTCCACAGGAAGCAGAGATGAACATTCACAAATTCCTATTATAGCAACATTACAAGATATTCATACTTTTATCTTATAACTTTAAGTGAGTTTTTATCGTCTTTTGTACCCTTTTCTTTCTTATAGACATATAATGTTATGTCTATTAATTAATTTAATATGCAAATTTCACTTGCTCCTCCTAGTGATAGATGTGCTGAAAGTAGGATCCATATCCTAGACTCCTTAGGGATACCAATGGATGATTTGAAGAAAATCATATAATTAATTAATAAGTAATGTCATATATTATACTGTAATTATCCATGCTTCTATCGATATTATGTGTACCAAACAACATTATGTTTTTTAATTGCAGTGCGTGGACATGGTCCGTAAAGACATGTGTGGTCCATTCAAGGAAACACTCAATATGAAGATAAATTTTTTGGTACGTACATGACAAAAAAATTACATCTTATATATTCTATAATACAAATATTTCATAACTCCGTTTCTCCTTTAGTGTTTGAGACAAAAAAAAGAAGAACAACTTGAATGGCTACTTATGTTTGTGAATTCATTCACCGTCTTGCAGAAGGCATTAACACTAATAGGGATATGTAAGTATGTAAACACCGTTCATACATAATTTATACTTTTTTGGTTGAATTATTAATTTAACATATTCATATTTTTTTGAAATAACAGACTATACGTATGAAGGAAGAATTCCTTCTGGTGGATTACATAAAGGTTATTCAAGGATAGCTCATGTGATTTATTATGGACAAAATCATTAATACATCAGGAGAATTCCACAATAATGGACACGTTATTCAGCAACGAGAAGAGTCATCTTAGCTTTATATATTTATAATATATTAATTGCATATATTTAATTCCAATTATACATAAGTAATACCCACAATTATATATACGTAACGATATATATATATATATAAAGCAGTATAGCAATAAAGAAAACACTATAACAGAAAAAAATATATTTTAGCATTGATTAGTAACACTAACCAGTACAAAAGAAATTGTTCCACATCACGTAGACAACTATCTTTAGTATTGATCAATTGAACTGAACTAAAAATACTCATCTTTGGTCCTAAATTATAGATCGCACAACCGAAACTAAAAGGATTATGAACCTGAAGGTTGTTTCTATAGTAATGATTTTTTACGTACGGTCATCTTAAATCAACTCTTGAAATGCTTTTCCGTAGCTTACTTGCCTATAGAAGTGTAACATTTTCACATGTCTTCCGGTTACAAGCAGTTGGCTTGACTGCCTCTTGAAACAAAATTTACCCACCCCGTACAAATGTTTATCGTAGGAGTGCAACAATAACCCAGGGATTCGGCCGGCGTAATGAGGTGATCGCTGCTGGCGGGGTTGGCGAAGTACCTATGCTTGGAAGATTCAGGAGAGTGACACATCCTGTTCTTTTCAGATGAAAAGCGAATGAAGGCGGATGTATGATGGATTTATCTATAGAGATAAATTAAAAATATATAATAAACCTATTAAATAGTTAAAATAATTAGTTTAAGCAATTCTGATGTAAAAAGCTTTTTAAAAATCATAGTTTGTGAAGCGTCGACGACCAATAACCAAAGAACTGGCCCTATATATGACTGTGAGAGCGACTGATTTGGGCAACGGACCTGCATCTGTCCTCGCCAGAATGTGCACTCCTTGTCGAGCAAGGATGATTAACATAGCATGAATGCTGAGATCGATCTCACACTGAGGATGGGAGCAGCTGCTAGCTAGTGCTATTAGTCGTCATGCTGATTTCGCGCATATGTATATATACTACTGACGTGTTTTGGTTCCTTACCACAGGGAATTTACTAATGTTCAGTTTGTACTTAGACGCCATGTAATCGATCTATCGGCGGGCATTTCTTTTTATATTGCTACTACTCTTCATTCCAAAATACTGTAACTTCAGAAGTTAGACACATGTAGTTGAAAAATAGTTAGAATTAAATAAGGGAAGATTGCTATTATTTGAGAATAGAAACATGTGAAAAAATTAAATAAGAAATGTTGTAATGGCTGTAAAGGTAGGTTGCAAAAGGTCTCGATCACACTAAATAGTTTGCAAGAGTTTTAACTCCCGGTCCAAACGTCGCTTAAATGGAAACGAGAGAATATTCAGCGTGATTGAAACATTGAGTTAGTTCACCGTACCACTTTCAATTTGATCGATTTGGAAAGTGATCGCCCTGCTGATGACTGAAATGAAAGATCGAGAAATGTACTGGACCACCCTATAGATGTTACCTAGGAGCATTCCGAACATTTGCACTGCACGCAAGCAAATATATGCAAGCTATTCCTTGTAAAAGTCATTAATTATCTAAAAGAAGCTACTTACACCTTGTAAGAGTGATCGAATAACACTAATAGTAACTATTGGTTCTTGAGCTACTACCTCTGGTTGCACCTTCCATGATTCAGACACTCCACAGGACATGCATTGGATGCACAATTTTGATTGAACTACAGCAAGATGCTTTGATTCGGAAAACTTAGATGCACTAGTCATATGGATTAATGCCTTCTTGGCTAGCTAGTAGGTAGTAGCTAATAAGCAATCCTCTAAAATTTAAATTTTGATTTCAAGAATAATTTTAGGGATTATTTTTGTTACTTTCATTATTTAGCTCTTTTTCATGAGATAATTATAAGGAAACAAGGTAAAAAAATTACCTAAAATTATTTTCGAAAATCCATCTTTAAAATTCAAAATCATTTTGGGTTATAACGTAAAAATAAAGCAAGCAGCTGGGACTTAATTTTTACCCATGTATCCCACAATTGACTTGGTATATATTAAAAATAAAACTATCAGAATATACCAATAATAAAAAAAGTAAATTGGAGTGTCATTCCCACTCTAACCAAAATATTTTCTCCTCGATCTTACTCTCTCTACTTAAATAACCTAATAATATATATATAGAGAGAGTAACGGAGGAAGTAGACGAGTAGATGTTTTTTTCTAGTGATATTATTTTAGCCCTTACCTTTGAAGCGTATTCTTTATATTTTCCTCGAATTGAAGCTCCTTACGGATACTACGACTTACTCAGTGCTTTTATAATGCTGTCATATAATAATGTGCATTTATGATTTCATGTCGTTAAATCGGTGCCAAGTTGCACTGTTCAACTAAATCGGCTGCAGGTCGATCGGCGCAGAGATAACGCACCAATGGGACCATGTTCCCATTCTGAATGGCATGCTGCTACTGTTCTCTGCAGATAATATGAATATATGGTACGTCGTCATCAGGCTAAATAATATCATTAAGCTCATTGCTAACTCTAAGAGCAAGATCAATATCAATAATATATGCTATAAAAATTATATAGTTAATCTAATAGCTTATGCTATAAATATATATTATATAATTAAGATTTGGTCCACCTCTTTTTCATATCTGCGTTACAGCTGCTTATAGCTATAGTACATTTTCTTGTCCCTTATTTACTCTCTCTTTTATTTAAATATAAATTTAATGTGCCGTACGAAGTGAGAACGGTCAAAATACTCTTGCATAAATGAGCATCCGCTTTGTGGTAAAATAATAATTGGAAACAGTACACATCATTCTTCCCCTGTAGCAACAAACCAATCCAAAATTAAGCTTTACATATGTCAGCCATGGCATTATATAGCCACGTGCAATGTAGTAGTAGTACATTTTGCGTTGGCCAAAGAAAAATCAGTACATTTATATTTGTTGACGTTGCAGTACCGACCGAATTAAGGCGATAGCAGGAACGACATTGATTTATTTAGTGATGATGTGGATGCTGAGCTGACATATTTGTTGTGTAATAATATCTCTGGACCTTCTTGTGATAAAAAACAATAATAACGTTTGCTAGACTCTACTCTTCATGGTGTGCATAGAAAGCTAGATGCTTGTCTTATACTCCCTCTATATTATATTAAGTGTAATTCTAATAACAACAAGACAAAATGAGGTATACCAATAATGTGGCAACAGAAGTCTCCACTACCACGGTGGCCTAGCGTCACAACATCAAACCCCAAACCCTAGAGTTCCCACATAGTCTCATGTGGGACACATGACTCCTAAGCTTGAGGAGATTGGATCATCAACTAGAACTAAGAACTTCCAAGCTTGTGCCCATGGCGTGAGCTCGAGAACCCCTAAGCTTGTCGCCTCCAATTATGAGCTCAACTGCACTCGTTGGTACCTGCTCAGGCCCTTGTCTAGTGGCTCTTGTGTGAGGAGGTCTTGGTAGGCCTTCTCGAGCTTGTGAGGCTATATCTAAGCTCGTGTGGTTAGGTATGGCCACCACCCTTGCCCCTACATTTAATAAGACATGATGAGGCATATCGTTCCACCTTATTTCTCTCACTAAGTAGAAATATACACATCTATGATATTTTTCTAGTGATGTTAAGAAATTCTATCATTTAAAAGTGCTTATCAATGACAAAAAAAAATTTTGTTCATCATGTATAGTTGGAGATGGTGCTTGGCCGCTAAAAAATTATGACGTAAACCAAAACTATGTCATAAATAATATATTATTTCATCATAGATCATATGAGCCATTTACAATACTCATCTATGACACTCCTACATAAAATTGTAACGAGTCACGGCTTGTCATAGAACCGTTAAGCATTAATGATGAACGTATTTTTCACCATAAGTATGTTTCACCACCAAGACAGTCATGTCAATGGCCCCACATGTCACACTTTGATCCCACCATGTTAGAGTGATAACATAGGCCCACTTGTTGGGTACAGCCAATGGCGTCAACGTGTAAATGGTGGGTCCCATAGGTAAGATATCGGTCCCACTGTATTAGGCTTACAACATGGGCCCACCAATAGGACCCACCGTAATAGGATAGCAACATGGACCAACCTGTTGGGTGTAGCCGTTGGTGACCATGTGTGTGATGACATGGCTGCCATGATAATGGTAGAGCCCACAAGTAAGATGTGAGGCCTACCATGTTAGACTGGTTACATGGGCCCACCAGTAGGACCCATTGTATTAGGGTAGCAACAAGGGCCCACCTATCAGGGTATAGCCATAGGCCCAACTATGTGCTATGATGTGGCGGCCATGTGTAAGGTGGGTCCTACCGTATTAGGCTAGCAATGTGGGCACACCGATAGGACCCACCATATTAGCCTAGCAACATGGGCCCACCTATCGGGTATAGACATGGGCGGCCACATGTAATGGTAGGTCCCATAGGTGAGTATTGGGGCCCACTGTATTAGGCTGGTAACATGGGCCATCAATGGGACCCATTGTATTAGGCAGGCACATGTAATGGTGGGTCCCATAGGTGAGCAATAGGGCCCATTGTATTAGGCTAGCAACATGGGCCCACCGATGAGACCAACCATATAAGGCTAGAAATATGAGCCCACCTCTCACGTGTAGAGAGAAAAAGGAATGGCTCGACGCTCGGGTTTGAACCCGCGATGTGTAGCTATCGCGCTTAGGGTTTTGCCACTACACTACAAGCTCTCTTGTGTTATACTCAATTTATTCTATACTTCAACTAAAGTGAAGCTCCACACCATACTTGAACTACAATCTTGTTCTTAGCACGACAGTCAACACCAAACTTCGACATCGGGCGGCGACGGTGGGAGGATCCTGGGCTATGACAGCGGAAGGATCCTAAGCGGCGATGGATCCCAGGCAGCATGGCAGATCCCAAATGATCCTAGGTGGTGTGGAGTGATTCGTGTAGTGGAGGCATCTTGGTGTGTGTAACAACGAAGAGATTCACACAACGGAGGAGTCCTGGTTAGCACTAAGGTGGGGAGAGGCGTCCTGGTGGGCATAGAGGTGGCATTCTCCTATGCTTTAGCTTCTAGGAGAGGTAATTTTGTCGGTGGTGTTTCAATAGAAGTTTCTTCAAGATGATGTTGTTCCATTTTACTTTGATTCTCAAGAACATCAATTCACAAGAATGGCTAGTGTGTTTAATATGGCTGTCCAAGTTGGTAGTATCTCCAATTTCTAAGAAAAAATGGTTGTACGTGTTCGCGCCGAGATCCCTCACGCGCCCCGGCGCGAACACGCCGATCGCCTAGGAGGTTTGCTTAGCTCCAGTGCAGGCCAATCGGCTTCTTTCCGTGGCTTGAGGTATGCGCGCCAGGGCCGTGGGGTTTGATCGGCTCCGGCGCGTCGGTACGGGTGCGGGCGTGCCAGTCAATTTGACCCTGCAATTGACAAGGAAGTGAGACGAGCAGGTCCGTCGGATGGTGGGCCGATACAAGCGCTCGCTATCGGCTGGCTGCTGATAGGATCAGGAAGCTCTTCGATCAGCTGGGGAGCCGATGTGGACAGGTGTCAATGAGGGATCGGCCGTAGAACCGATGGAGGAACCGGGGTGTACTCAGAGGATAGCAAGGCACACAACATCCCTCTAGATAGCCGACGGAAGCCGTAACAGTAGTTTATTGGCTGAAAAAACTGATAAAGGCACATGCGGACTGGCAAAGAATAGTATAAAAAGGCACGGGCTATAAAGCCGATGCCGCTCTGGATATGACAGCACGAGACCCATCATCCGCTGTGATAGCACCATTAACACCGAACCTTAAAGATTGGACCTAACCGAGATAGTACGAGGCGAGGCCAACAGCGATGATACAGAGGACGCCGGATTGGCTATGTTGAACCAAAGATAGGAACGAAACCATCGGCTAGCTGAGCCGATGAGGGGGCGCCTCTGTGAAGGCAGGTGTATATTGGCTCGAAGACCGATGCGCTCAGCGTTACGCATCAAGGGACACCTCTAAAGGCTGATGCGTATCGGTCGAGGGGCCGATGCGCTGAGTGTGAAGCTCAGAGCATGGATAACTCATCGACTAGCACTCCGATGATATGTTGTGTAGAAAACTATAAGCCTGAAGCTCGATCTACCGTTGGCAGCCCCGTAGGTCGAACCTAACTAATGTAGCACGAAATTGACGACGGTAGAGGGAGCTTAACAAGCTGATAGGCCCTGCATGGACGTGATGCGATATGTCTGATTAGCCTAAGAGGTCGAATCTAACCGATGCAGCCTTAGACAGAGCTATCGAGATGGTGGCAGGACTTACCCCTTCGTCGGAGATCGGACTTAACCGATGCAGCCCCGTGTCAAGAACCAGAACCCGCCAGTAAAACCTAGATGAACTAGGGTGGTGATACGCCGAGATTGTATATTGATCGAGAGATATCTTACATGTTTCCAGGGGGTCTATATTTATACCGTGGGTTTACAAATAGAGTCCGACACGTTTACAACCATCGGACATTATTTCCTAACAAGAACAAAGGAAAATATCTCTAAACAAGTTAACTAACTAACTAAACCTTCCTAATTAAATAAGGTTACAATTTACAAAGATAAACATCTTGCCGTGGAGTCCATGGCTCTTCCACAAACTCGGTTTTATCTGAATAATCTTCCAATTTGGAACCAAGTCTTTCTTCGCTACAACCCGATTGGCTTCTTCATTGTAGCAATCGGACATCTTTTTACTCAAGCCGATCCTTTTCCAACCTCTCCTCAGACCTAACCCTGATCGGATAATTCCCTATCTTCAAATCGATCTAATCTTCTACTAATTTGATCGGCTTCTCTATAGTTTCAATCGGCTTTCTCTCACGAGCCGATCAGTATCTCCATCGGCTGATCCTGTTTACATGTTGAATCAAATTCTCCATTGGACATCTATCAGCCGATCGGGTTTAGCACCATCGGATCGTCCAGATTTTGGCGTTAATAGTACGTAGCATACTTGAAGAGTTAGAAGCCACTTTTATTTTGTGGTCAATTCCTGGTGTTGGTTTGTGGTTCTCAAGTTCAAAATTTAGAGGCTGAAGGTTTGATAAGACTATATAGCTCTTAGGAGAGGCATTATTCTCTATCTGAAGCACAATCTAGAGAAAAACCAAAAAACAAAAGAAGGCATGTATGAATTTAGATTTGTCATGTTAAAATGTTTTTGTATAGTATAGACATTGAATTCTTGTACAGGCATGTATGAAACATTGAAGCTCAATCTAATTTTTATTTTTTCCCTCGGTAAGATCTAGTGGGGAATTCGACTAACATCTTCAAACTCTTGTAATCACCTGTGCTAAATGTATGTTGATTTGCACCAATATAGGCAGTCTAGTGACCATTATCTATAGTGTTGTTTTGTGGCCTTACTAGAATGCATAGTAGTCCAACATGCATCGACATTTTGCTACCATACATATTTGATTTTTTACACACAATAGAATGAATGTACCATGTTTTTTTTAAAAAAGAAAGATGGTCAGAAGTATAGAAACGCCATGAATTATTATGACATATCTGTTTGTAGACTACATCTAAATTTCCATTATATTTTGTATCTGAATTTCCATACTAATGTTGAAACAGATGGACATTAGCTAGATAAATGGAAGACAATTCACACCTGCATACATTGATGGAGTGCAACAGTTCATGGAGATTGTTAGACAAAGATACCATGAAAACTTAGAGATACTATGCCAGTGCCGTAAATGTCTTAATTAGACTTTACAGCCTCAACAAGATGTGCATAACTACATACTTGTTTTTGGATTGTCAGCTACATACATCCAGTGGAGTCATCATGGAGAATCAATAGATGTTGAAATTGTTGAATGTTCAGAGCAAGTGGATGAATCTGATCATGATGATAGGATAGAAGTGGGTGAGCAAGAATATGATGACGACGATAATAGTGGCAGAGTTGATAGGAGATCTGTACATAGCTACGGAATAGGATGGACAACAACCAAAGTTTTCTAGAGTGCTTGAAGATGCAAAAAGGTCACTTTGCCTAGGATCTAGCCACTCTAGATTCTCCTTTTTTGTTAGGTTGCTACATATCAAGTTCCAATATCGAATTGGCAATACAACATTTACTAAATTATTAAAGTTGATGTCGTCGGCATTCCCTCAATGCCAATTACAAAAATCATATGACGAGGGCAAAGAAATATCTTCATGAATTAGGCCTTGGATATGACTCCATCCATGTGTGCAAGAATAATTATGTTTTGTTTTGGAAGGATTATGCCAAAATGGATGTATGCCAAAAATGCAGTGAATATAGATGGGAAGATGCAAATGGCAGCAAGCGGGTTTCTCATAAGGTTTTAAAGGTTTTTTCACTTATACCAATATTGATTAGGATTTTCGCTTCAAAATGAACAGTTGAGGACACCCAATGGCACAAGATGAAAAGGACACCAGTCGATAATGGAATGAGCCATCCATTAGATAGCAAGGTATGGAAGGACTTTGATTTGAAGTACCCAACTTTTGCAAGAGATGCAAGAAACTTGAGACTTGTTATCGCTACAAATGGTTTCAATCCATTTGGCAACTTGACTACTACATATAGCATGTGGCATGTGCCTGTTACACCTATTAATCTGCCACCATGGGAATGTGTCAATCCATCGAACTGCTTTATGTCTTTACTGATCCTAGGTCCAACATCTCTAGGACAAGATTTTGATTTATTCTTGAAGCCTCTTATGGATGAATTTCTTGAACTCTAAGAGGGTGTCAGTACCTATGATGCAATTAGTGCTTCAAAGATCAACCTTCATGTCGCCATGCTTTGTTGCATACATGATTATCCAACTTTAAGCACCTTGTTAGGGAAAACTACAAAAGGTTATTATGCATGTATTCATTCTGACAAAAATCCATTGTCTCGGCCACTAACGAACAAGATAGGCTACCTTTGCCACCATCGTTACCTTTCGAGGACACATCATCGGTGGAAAAGCTTGGCTTTTGATGGGCATCATGAAAATCAGGTTGAGCTAGAAAAGTTCACAATAGAGGAGGTTTTGGAGCAACTAAGATGTCAGGCCAGATAAGAATGGTGCAAGTAAGAAAAGAAAACATGGAGAAAATGAAGAGCCACTCATTTTTAGGCACAAAGTTGGATGGTGGAAGTTAGCATATTGGAAGGACTTGCTACTGCCACACAACTTTGATGTGATGCACATATAGAAAAATATATGTGACAACCTTCTTGCCACATTGCTCAAACTAGAAGGCAAGACAAAGGACACATTCAATGTTAGGCTAGATTTGTATGATATGGGCATAAGACACGAATTGCAATTTGTGCAAGATGGTAGATCAGTGAAAATTCCAAAGGCTTGCTATGTCTTGAAGCCAAAATAGAGAATTGAATTTTGTAAGTTCCTAAAAGGTGTCAAGTTTTTAGATGGATATGCAACCAACCTAGAAAGATTCATAAGTGCGAATGGTTCAAAGGTGGTAGGCTGACTAAAAACTCATTCTTGACATGTCCTACAAAGAATCATACCCGCTAGCCTAAGAGGATTTGTGAGCAAGGATATATATGAAGTAGTTGCAAAGCTTGAAAACTTCTTTAGGGAATTGTGTTTTAGAAAGCTGAGGATTGATGTCATGAAATGGCTAAAAAAAAGAAAACCCACTAATCCTATGCAAGCTTTAGAAAATCTTTCCCCCGGTGTTCTTTGATCTGATGGTGCACTCGGTTGTCTATCTACCTAGTGAGGCACTACTTAGAGTTCCTGTACTTTATGGATGGATGTACCCAATATAATGACTCCTAGGAACATTCAAGAATTTTGTAAGTAACGGAGCTAGGCCTAAGGTATCAATTGCTGAGGCTTATGTAGCAAGTGAAACCTTGACATTTTGTTCAAGGTACCTGAAAGATGTTGACAAGGTCATCGAGAAGGGCCATCAGATGGTATCACCTCTATTTTTATGTATGGTGTTAAACTCATTGGCAAGAATAGGCTATAGTACATTGATAATAAATTCATGGCCAAGCTAGTTTGGTATGTGCTACATAACTGCGAAGAAGTTCAGCCATACTTGCAGTAAGTACAATTTATATATGCTCCTTTCTTGTTTCCTATATTACAAGTAAAATTTTCCTACTAACTCCACTATGGCCTGCAGTATATATAGAGAAGAGCTATTGAAAGAAGGGGCACATGATCTTGATAAAAGGCTTGAAGAAGGATTTCCTTGTTGGTTCAAGAATCATGTAAGGGATTGCTCCTTTAATTTATTTAGAATCCTTAGTTAGGGATTGGTTTGAGGTCACTGGTCTTGTGTACTTTTCTTGAATTGCATATTGTGCAGCTATGTAAAGAGAAACCAGAAGAGGAGGTCAGCGAAGTATTGTATGCACTGTCATGTGGTCCGGATCTCAGAGTCAAGAGTTCTGGAGCATGCATTGTCAATGGAGTGCGGTATAGCATCGTTGACAATGAGAAATACTTACAAACATAGAATAGTGGAGTCATGACAAAGGGTACACATGATGGGGAGAACATTGAAGTTTACGGTGTCCTTACCAAGATTTTTGAGTTGCAATATAACTCCAATCTAGATGTGTGTTAGATAGTGATTCTATTCTAATGTGACTGGTACAATCAAGTTAACAAGACTGTAGGCATTAGAATTGACGGACATTTCAAGTCCATCAATGTTCAGTCATTTTGGTACAAGTCTGACTCTTTTATTTTAGCAACTCAATCCAGAAAGATATTTTACTTGCAGGGCACCTCTTTGGGCAAAGGTTGGAGAGTTGTGCAAAAATTTGAACATAGGGATATGTATGGTGTGGGTGTATAAGATGTTTAGTGTTTAGATGTACATCAAGATGATTATTGTTCCAATACAGAGAATGAAGTGCATGAAGGTGATACTGATGATGTTATGCACCATATGCAGGATGGAGAAACCACAGTATTTGATGCTAATTTATCTGACTTATAAGAAACAAGAAGCAAGCAGTTAACATGTCAGTACTGTAGTGACAATGATAATGGAAATGGTGTTGATGACATGTGGGAAGGTGATGATGATTTATAAGGTATATGCATTATTTCTCATAGGTGTACTGTTTCACATTGTCTTCTAAAGTGAGCATATGAACATTTATGATTTATGTGTGCATATGGTCCAATGTTTCCCTTGTAGCTTCCACCGTGGGCATCCTGACATCAAGATGAACTTTAGTTTGATTGATGGATTGTGATGTTTATGAAGATCAAAGATGTGGTGTTAAGGAAGATTGTGAAGTAGCCATTCCTAACTATGTATGCATTTGGTTTGTAAACATTGTTGGCTACTATTGAACCAGATTATTTACCACTTATTGAACCTTGTTGAACATGCAATCTTTATGTTTTATATCATATTTGTTGCTATATGATGAAATTTATCCTATAGAACAGGGGAAATGCTGTCAATTTTTTTCATGGAGTAGGCGGAATTGCCACCAATTTTTTTTTCATGGAGCAGAAGAACATGTGCACAAAAATGATAACTAAATCCTTCACAAAAATTCTAAAATTTGTTTTTTTTTAAATTTCTATTAGCATCGTATAGAAGTCGTCACTAAAAATAATATAAAAATGCTATCGTGTCACATTTACCACTCTTGATGGTCAAACTCAAATAATTTCAATTGAAAGCACATGCATACGCTCTTAAATCATAAAAACATACATTATTGTAAACTTTTGTCACATTTAGCACTCTTGAAGGCCAAACTCAAATAATTTCAATAAATAAGCACATATGATTTTAAATCATAGAAACAAACATTATTGCAATGTTGTGGAAAACGGTCTTTGCAACAACCATTCATGAACGCCCACCTAGTATTTTTGTTTTTTTTCCAGCCAAATGCTCACATCTATAACCCTTCGTCACTAACTGCTTTAAATCATCACCTAACGGCTATGGACTATTGGTTAGTGAGGAGGGGCTTATCTACAATGGATGACTAGCTATTATAGATGTAAGTCATCTATCTTACATCTGTAACAGCTCGAGAGTACTAGCCGTTAGAGAGATGAGGCTTATCTCTAACATGGGAGTATGAATTATTAGAGATGAACTGGCTTATCCCTTAGTCTTCAGCCATTATAGATATGGGCATTCGATTAGAAAAAAACAGAAATACTGGCTGGGCGTTCATTGTTGCAAAGAAACCAAGAATACAGAAATCACGAGAAGTGAGCAGAAAAATACATTTCATACAGTAACATTTACGTTCGACAACTATATTACATCTTCCTCAAAACTGCATTATTGCACGTAAATAAAACTAAACCCTCCACACAAAAAAAACCGAAAGTCAAAGTTTAAAAGCTTGATTTTGAATTTTTCCTTTCATATGTGTTAATGAACTTATAATCAATCACACTTATAGAAAAGCATTATATTTTTATTTCAATGAGTTGGCTCCTAAAATGTGGACGGAAAATTTGCCTAGGCTCCAATTGTGCCGCCCAAAATTTTGGACATAAAATGTCCTATTTGTCCTCCTCAACTGTGGAGCAAAGCCGCTACAAAGGGCAGTTCTAGTAATTCCAACCCCCTCAACGCAATATCCCTCCCCCACCCCCTCTCGACTTCTCCAAACCATAGCAGCCGCCGTCGCAAGAGCACGCCAGCACCATTCCGACCTTCCACCACATTAGATCTCTCCTCTCGTCTTCTCTCCTCCAAACCGGTCACTTCGGCCTTCCACCACCATCGATGATACTCGCTACACTGGAGTAGCCACCCCATCTATGACAACCACCACAGAGGAGCCGCAACCCCATCAACAAAAGGAAGAAGGTGATGCCATGTAATACGAGGTACACCAAATTCTTGGAGCCTATCCTAGGATCACTTGATGTATGTTTTTATAGAACTTATCCTAGGGTTACTTGACAGCTCGATCTATGTGTAGCTAAAGCTTTAGGCCTATCCTGTTGTTTTGTCTCTATGACATTAGCTTATTTAGAGTTGAGAGTGAGCATGTGCAGTATATGGAATGAGGATTTGGCTACTTTTACTAGATCAATGGTGGCAAGATAGTGAGTTTTTTTGTCCCTTTTGTATGGTGCAAATATGTGCAAATGATGATTTAACTCTAAATGTTTTCATGTTAAATATTCATCTACACTTAGTGTAGTTGTTAGTTGTGCTAGATGTGATGTCAATACCCCTTTGTAGCATGTGTGGCCAATTGAATATTCCTGATTACCATGTTTCTCTATCTGCAATGGACAATTTAATTTTGACTAGAAATTGGATGCATTAGTTGTTTTTTAATCTTAGTTAGCTGCTTGAGAACACATTTTATTTAATAGCCGATATTTTGGTGGCTCTATTGAGTGCTATTTCATTTTAGTTAATAGTAGATAAACAAGGGTGATCATCTAGTATTATTGCCTACTAGTGCTTGTGCAAAATTCATTGCAATAGAAAACATGCTTTGGTGGTTTTGTCTAAAAATAGTATAGAAATGCAGGAATGTGATAATTTAGGGGCATTGCAATCACCTTTATTTCATAAGTATATGACCTATGGTTTATATTTGGTTATGTTACCTTTTGTTAGATATTTGGAGTCTTCTTTTGCATTATGGTACTTATTATAGTGCATAATATCAAGGAAATGTGGTGGAGTTAGATGTTGTACTTTGTGTAGCATTGTAGTATTCTAATGCTTAAAATCTATTTACACGTGCAAGAACCTCCACTAAATGAATACGAAAGACAACACTAAGCCTATATCTTGGAGAATATTGCAAGAAAGGAAGAACTTGGGATCAGTTATTTAACATCAACTATTAAAACATTATAAACACAAAAGACACCTGCAAAAGCAAGAAAGTCAAGCAACAATAGTCACTGTGAAGGTTCGGATTCATTGGAGTATCTCCCTGAGGAAGAAGTGGAGGGTCAGGGGGTGATGATGCATCTTTAGATGGAGAGGAGCTTATCCTCTTAATGATTATTAAGGTGCTTCTTCTATCTTGGCTGGAGGGTTAGATATTTGGAATGCCTTTTTTGTGAGGCTTTTCTTTGTTGTGTATACACTCTACTAATTATTCACATGCTTACAACTTACGTTTTTCCTACTGCAGCCCCCTAAACACACCACACTGATGAAGAGCTATGCAAAGAAGCCAAAACGCAGCGCTAACATGGCACCAAGAGGAAGGGTCTTGAAGAGAGTAAGGCCAACTGCACCAACAGAGTTACCTCCTAGAGTCTCAACAAGATCATTAAAAAGGCAGCACAATTCTCAAGAAGCCAAAGAATACCCTTCTATAGAAGAAGACAATTGTGGTGGAGGTATGGGCAATGAAAATGATGTCAACATGCCTGCTAGTCCTATGATGGGACTGGTCATAACCAGATGATGCACATTGTGATGATGTTTGTGACCACCATGAAGAGTAGGTTCCATAGGACACAGTCCTGGTAGATCAACTCCAGTGATCAATGTATGTTATAGTTCCTTAACACTCAAGCTTTGTTCACTATTTCAAGAATCCTAACAGTCTGAATGAAAACTATACATCACCTAGAAAAAGAGGTGCAAGAAATCCGAGGCTAGCAACCAGGGGAATTATGCTTGTAAAGATGACCAAATATATGGGAAGAAGGTTGCCCATCAATGTTGCCTAGGAGAAGGGAAGGCCACATGAACCACTGCAAGCTACAAAGTAATTGTTAATCTTCTAGCTAGTTTTTTTTCAACATACCACTTCTATGGTATAATAGTCTGAGAATATAAATCTTCTGTAATTTCCTCACTAAACCAGAAGTAGGAGAAGAAGGATGCAGAACTCGGTGAAATACATGATTAATAGCTTGATGCCTTGGAAGTCTTCAAGAAGTGCCATACTAGCAGCAAAAAGGGTCTGAGTGAAGTGGCAAAGGATGATATTGTAAGTCCCTGCATATGCTAATTTACTTTTACAGTAACCAGCTCATTTGCTTGGTATATATAATTTATGTTCTATACTATTAAGATGTTGTAAATATAGAATCTTCTGCCATATGCTTAGGTCTATAATCATGTTATTTTTCTAAATAATCATAGTTTTAACTGTTTATGTAGCCAGAAACATTTTGATTAACTTGAGTATCACTCCTTGGACATGCCTTAGCAAATCGATTTAATTCATTCATCTGATTGTCTATTGTTGAATACTTAATTTGTATTTTGAATGATATCTACATGATCTCTATCATGTTACTTAAATCATGGACCGACCTTATAGTTTGTTGCTCAATTTATTAGGAATGTGTTACCTGATTTTTTTAGGTGGTTTGTCCCTAAGCGTTTTATTTTGCACCTTTTTATGAAATACTGTGATGTCTTAGCACATTAGTGTTTACAATTCTTATCCTAGAAGTATTTGCTTCATGGAGTGTAAGACAACTTAGTGCTGGATAGTTAGAACATATTAGTTAATCAAATGGGAAACAGTACAGTGATACATTTTTTTGACTGAAGTTGTTTTGTGAATATTTACCTGTCTTATATATTACACATGCTATCTTATTTGTCAATTTTTCCTGAACTTAATAGATTTGTTGGCCATACAACTTATTAGATTGCTTTCAATTTCATATTTTAGTGACTTTATAGTTCAGTTTTAGATTTGACTGACTATAGATATTGAACTTTGTAAATTTGGCCATGGAACCTACCTAGTTGGTCATTTTCAGTTTCAGTAATTTTTTTTTGCCTATTGACATACTTGGGGAAGAACTTGTTGCTAAAAAACAATGTTCAGCTATTCCCCATTAGGAAGTTGATGAACTGAAGAAGAAAACTAAAGTTACAGAGCAAGGATTGGCAGATACCCGAAGGGAGTTCCAGGAATTCAAGAAGCAGCAGGAAGAGAACGATATGCTCCTTAAGCGTATCTTGAACAATGGTAACTTCACTCTGTCCTACACTGTTTTACAAGTTGATTTCATAGTGCTGAAGGAATGTCATGAACTCCTATGGTCGTGTCCTGAACTCTTACTATTGTGTCCTAAATTCTTATATGTAGTTTTGAACTCCTATGGTTGTCTTTTGGTGGTTTGGTGGTTTTGAATTTAAATTCCTATGATTCTTAGCTTAAATTATGATGTGTGCTTAATGTATGGCAAACTGAGTAGTTCTGTGAATGTATGGTGCTCTGAGTTTTCTGTGAAATGGGTCTTATGATGTGGTTATGATCATAGTATCAAAACACAAACCAAGGCTACTAAAGAGATGAATGATACAATTTGTAAAAAAAAACCACTAACCTGGATGAAGTTACCATGCACTACCATATTTATACCCATAGGGCTTTAACCGCTCATCTTTTTATACTAAAAATCTCCAAACTACATGGAGTCAAACCATCAAATTTTAAAACCAACTAAAATGTACAACTCTTATTCCTAATACTACTCAAATTCTTATATTCCAAATATTTTATAATTCTCTAATTTAATTTTTCTTTCTTGTCAGACCCACTTCAAATTATTCATAATTTCTCCTATGCTTGTATACATGACTTGTAAAACCTGTTACGAAATCATCCTATACGGTACACCATGTGCCATATTATGCTTAATTTCGTCACCTGGCGTTCTTCAATATTCTGGATCTCAGCTCCCCTTAAAATTAGTTTTGGTCCAACCATTAACAAATATTGGTCTCAAGGTCTTCACTCTAATCCAATTTTGTCAAAAAACATTCTGATCCTGCTAGACCTCCGCTCCTCCTCAAGCATAGTCCTGATCATCACCATTGAATAAGATTAACCTTAAATCTCACCTACACGCAAATAGATAAAGTAACTGTTTCTACGTACAGATATCGCAACCTGATCCATATTAATCACACACACTCATACAACACCATAAATATTTCTAAACTAATTTTTATTAATTAAGTCATTTGTAAAGTTAATTGTTCATCATAAAATATTAATCATTATAATGATTCAACAATCTTCTCCATGATAAAAGCATTAGTGACATCTTCAAATTGTGAAAAATAAAAACCAAAGCGATTTCCATAAAACACAAATGGCTCAAAAATCACAAAAGTAAAAAAAAACTCTCCTTTTAAAAAAGAATTCTTCTGAATTTTTAAAAATTTCAATAAGATGACAAAATTGACTATATAAGAATTGATCAAATTATCAAATTTTTCATCAATTAGTCACAACAACAACAAAAAACAAATTTCTCTAAATTTCTCCCCCTTGCTTTAATCATGTATTATATATCTATTTCCTTAAGTATATAAAAGAGAAAATAAAGAATCAATTTTAAGTCCAAATATTATAATTTCACAATTATCACTTGTAATAAATAACTTTTTATTTTTAAAGAGTTTTGAAGTATATATTTTACAAGATAAGAGAGTAAATAAGTTCGGGCTAAAGTCCTAACATAAATCAATGATATTGAAATCAATATTAAATCAACATTAAAAATTTATGATTTCAACAATTTATAATACAACACTTCTGCTACTACAAAGGTTGAACAAAATACCCCCACATATAAGCAAATTGAATTAAACACTATTTCTTAAATTTACTTACTCTTTCACAAAAATTAAGAGCTTTCAATAAACGATGAGCTTTGGTCATCTTAAACTTTGGCATTATGCATATAAAAGAAAACTTTCAATTACGTTGGGTTTGTCCTTGTCGTGATTACTATTTCCAAGGATTCGGTACTCATTATTTTTCTCACGACGAATATGTCCTTATTGTAAATACTATTTCTAGGAATTTGGTATTCATTTTTACCTCATAAAGTAAATACAAGGAAATTAACTTTATCTGCACTTAAGACATTTGTAGAGCATTCAAGTAATAAAAAACTCAAGCAAATATATATGCAAGCATAAATTATTCACACTAGAACTAGTTTCAACATTTCAAATTTCTATAATTCAAGTAAAAGAATTATAAGTCATGCATCATATCTCTCAAAAATAATAGCAAAGTCGCATATAAAGATTAAAACACAGAAAAACTATACTAGGGATCAATAAACCTCACTTATATTGATAACAAGCACAAGAATATACAAGAGCTAAAAATCAAATCTCATATTTTTTAATTTATTTTCAAATTAAGAGTAATGTATAAAAATAAATATAAATGCAATGAAAAGTATAAACTTCCTCACAAATCAACCTCCAATTCTCTCAAAAAGTAGCAAAACAAGAAGCAACAAATAATTTTAAAAAGATCACCAATTACCAATGATATCACCAAGGTTCATAAAAATTGACATAAATCTACTTGTAGTGCATATCAAAACTACTACTTTCATAACTAGCACGAAAAGCTAACAGAAGAGATAGTAGAAAATAATATGCCAATTCGAAAGTAAATTGATGTTACCTTCAAAGCAATCGTTGCCTCTAAATTTATGCAGATGGGGAGTATGCTGTCATAAGACCTACAAACAAAACGATGTTAAGGGCTCTATGTTGGTGTTAGAAAAAAAATTTAGGAATCCAACACTAAGTCACATGACCAATATAACCAGTAGTTACGTATGTACGAAAAAAAATCAAAATTAGACTTACCTAAAATCTTATCTCAATCTTTCATAAAAGATCGGTCAGATTATTGTATCATAATTGCTGGAGGCCAGTCTAACCACCGTTGTCCCCCTAATCTGACCAGGCACCAATCTGGCCATGACTTCACTACTAGTCTGACCAAACCTAGCAACTGATCGGACCACTTGGATGTCTATGATCTGACTACTCTTTGCTTGCAGTCTGACTACTCTCTGGTCCTCGATCTAACTAGGTCATTGGAAGAAAAAGCGTAGACTTTGCTATCTCAACCTTGTAAGCTCGCGTTCTCTGTTCTTCTTCTATTTTCTTGTAAGTTGAAAGCAAAACTAAAAATACCAATCCTCACCATAATGGATACAATTATAATTTATACGTCATGTTTTTTTAGAAGATAAAGAAGAAGTATTTATAAAAGTTGTAAAAATGTTTTTTAAAGTAATAGCAGATTTAAAAAATTATTTTAAAATCTCTCTCTTTTTACATATATTAAAAATAGCAGGCTGATGAGATCTAAAATAGGCACATGCATCAAATATATGTCTCGATTGTATGTGCTCACTTTTTATCGATCCAAAATCACGTTAAGTTTCTTTTTACTATTGGAAAACCTTTCCAAAGAACTTTTCAAATCAAAAACTTCTGTCAACCAGGAATCACAATTTCAAAAATCTTTTTGAAAAGTTTTTTGTTTGCTATAGTTAGGACAAGAAAGCACCTCATGGTTTTTAAATCATTTTTCAAATGTTCAACACAAGTAAGTGCATCATTCAATTTTATTTCATTTAAAAACACATTGAGCAACTTTTAATAACCAAAACATCATTCTATTATCTTAACATTTTAGCATTAATGAGATTAAACATTGAGCTTGCATAAAAACAACTTGATATTTTTTAAAAAAAATTGGATAAAAATAACTCATTTGCAACACGAGAATGAAAGTGACACCAAGAGCAAAAGAACATTCAAGATTTGTTGTTTCTCGATTTTAGACTCTAATCTCAAATAATTATTAGCATTCACATCTCATAAAGAAAAAAATTTAGAAAACAAAACTTCACAATATGTGCAACTATTATCATCGGGAATTAAGGGTTTCAATCTAGAAATTTCAACATTAAGAGATTCAATAATAAAGTCATGTTGTTTTATCTTGCTCTCATATTTTTACATCTTAAAATCAAGATAAACAATAATATATTAAAAAGATGTTACCTCAATGTGTTCTTTGTCAGAATCAAACTCTATAGATGTTGATCCTCAGCGAGCCATGAGGCATACTCTAGAGATGTTCTTGCCTTTGTCATCATCTTCATTGTCGCTCCTGAAGTCAACGTCACTAGCTTGGTCAAAGGCTGCACATACTTTGTTCAACATCTTCTTATAGCTCTCTTGTTTCCTCTTGCCTTGGAACATCTTATTCTTCTTCTCACATTTGTTCTTGTCCTCTTCATCTTCCTTTGTTTCTATCCTGAGTTTGGGGAAATTGAATGGAATGTGGTTAGTTTCCCCACACTCATAGCACCAGATTGGACTTCCTTGTTTCATGTTTCTTACATTATTCAAGACTCGAGAAAATCTATTAGTTAGCAAAAACAAGTCCTCCTTAGAGATTTGCTTAAGTTGTTTATCGAACATAGCATTAAAAGTGGTCAAACAAAGTTATGAAGAAGCATTAACTAAATAATCAGAAGAAGACACCAAAGTAGAAGATTTAGAATCAATTTTTCATGAAAGAACATTTATCTCATATGCCTTAAGTTTGGTGTACAAAGATTCTAAAGTTAAAGTAATCATATTGACGGATTATGTATAGATATAAATTTCATCTTCTAAATAGACATAGTAAGACCATTCAAAAGATGTTGAGCAAATTCAAATTGAGTGTAATTAGTATTATAAGAATCATCAATAGAACGAAATCACTCAACACTTTATTAAAGCGAGCATACTAATCATCAAGAGCTTCTCCAGATTGCATCTTAAATTTCATATACTTCTTTTTAAAAACATCTTTGTGCAGTTCTTTGATGTTAGAAGACACTTCATAAAAATCATATAGAGCCTTCCATATTTCATTTGCAATTTTAATATGAGAAATTTGATTGAAATCAGAACAAGAAACTCCATTAAGAATAAAATTGCAAACTTTACAATAATTTTCAAATTCAATTTTATTGGCAATAGTAATCTTATTAGGTATATCATAAGTTTAAATTTTTTTTACCAAATATCAAAACTCTAGAACATAATGTAAGATTGCATCTTTTTGCATCAATAAGAAAAATCAACTCCATAAAAAATATGTGGCTTGATAAAAATCGGTTAGCCATGGTAAAATTTCAAGATTGATAAAAATAAAATAGAGAAAACAAGACTCTAATACCACTAGCCTACCAAAGGGAGGTGAAAAGTAGGATTACCAAAAACTAAATATTTTTATAGAATAAAAAGAAAACTCTCACTTGGATTAAGTTATGATTCATTATTGTATATCGTGGGTGTGATTACCTACCTACCACCAATCCAGTCACTATGCTGTCAACACTCTAACCGCCTTGATGTCGCCAGTCCGTTCACCACCTTATTATCAATGTAACCATTCATGAATAAAGAACACAACTTGATAAAACTATTGAAACTAGATTAACTTTATTGCATAAATGTCTATAAAGTACATACAAAGCACTCCTCTCTCTCAAAACTAAACCCTATTTTTTTCTCACTTCCAAAAGTTATGCACATAGGGCATCAACTCCTTATCTATTATACCTAAAATCTCCATCTACATGTAGAAGTAGAACTCCCACTCCTACTTAGAGTCCAACTATCAAATTTCAAGACTAACTAGATGTAAAACTCGTATTCCTAATAGGACTCAACCTTTCATATTTCAAACCTTTAACAGTTTCCTAATTTAATTTTTCTCTTTCTTCTCAGTTCCACTTCAAATTTATTCATGATTTCTCTAATGCATGTACACACAACTTGTAAAACCCGTTACAAAATCCTCCCATATGTTGTCCATCCACTATGTAACACCTTGTACTTAACTTCATCACCTGGCGTTCTTGACCGTTCTGAACCTCAACTCCCCCTAAACCTAGTCTTAGAATCACCATTGACAGACATTAGCCCCAAGGCTTCATGACTTTAGTCCAACTTTATCACATACCGTCCTAACCATGCTAGACCTCCGCTCATTTTTTAGCGTAATCATAGTCATCACTATTAAACAAGTTTGAACTTTAGTCACCGCACACAAATAGACAAAATAATAATTTTGAGTACAAATATCACAACCTGACACATATTAGTCACACACTCACACAACACCATAAATATTGTTAAACTAATTTTTATTAATTAAATCATTTGCAAATACAATTGTTCATCATAAAATATTAATCATGATTCAACAATGATCTGGAAAGAAATAGATCTTATGATGTGAAGAAATATATGGTGAAATGTGGGATCTATAAAGAGCTCCTATGGTTGCCTTATGATGTGGTTTTGAATTTCTTATGTGAAGAAATGTATTGCCAAATGTGCGATCTAGAAAAAAATTGCCACTGGAAATGGGTTGGTCCACTATCACTTATGTGACATAATGGCCGGCCCGCTATCACTTCTATGATAAAAACCCTATGACACGTGGCACAATGGCATATGTATATGCGACAATGGCACAGAATAACAGGTGGTAGCACAAAAGATGGACACATGTACCAGCAAAAGATTACCACATCGACCAACAAACAATAACATGTGGACCAATCGAAGATAGCCACATGGACCAATCGAAGAGCAAACATGGACCTACATAATGCCAACATGTGGACCAACCGAAGGCTAACACGTCGATGAACGGAAGAGAAACACATCGACCTACAGAGTCAGGACACGTGGACTAACCAAATATGAGCAAGTGGGCCAACCAAAGATGAACGCATGGACCTTCTAAAGCTCAATGGGTGGACCAACCAAAGATGAATACATGGGCCAACCAAACACTAACATGTGGACCAAACTAACAAGATGTGTGGACCAACTGTATACAGACACGTGGTTCTACAGTAGTTAAACACGGCAGATCCAACTCGATGGCCACGTCACCTGCCAATGTGGATGGTGTGATGTGGATCTAGCCATGACATGTCTAGTTCTATGACAATCTTTGACCTCATGGATGACATGGTGACAAAATTCCTATGACAATTGATTTCATCATAAAAGTGGAAGGTCCTATGACCAGCATAGTTTCATCATAGAATGGTGTTAACACCAAAATTTGGTAAGCCCTCAAACAGATTCGGTTAAGAATCGAAGAGCCGATCGACTTGTGGAAAGAGGCCGATTGATATATGAAAAGAGCCGATCAGATAGATAAAGATAGATTCGGTTTAGTTAAAGATAAAAGATTATCCAGATAAGACCGAATCTAGGAAGGAAATGTGAAAAATCATAGTAGAATGGTTTTGTATCTATAAGATATTTCTTGTAATTAGAGATGAGTAGTTAATTTTATTATTTTCTTAGAGATAGTTTACTTTTCTATTTAAAAAATAATATCCAAAGGTTGTTTGTAATTATCTTGGACTCATGTAATTTTGCAGTATAAATACAAACACCCTAGGGCCTTGTAAATCATCTTCATAGATCAATACAATTTTGGCGCATAACCACACTAGTTCATCTAGGTTTTTCCTGGTAGGTTCTGACCTTCAACGCGGGGTTGCATCTGTTGGGTCCGATCTTCGGTGAAGAGGTAAGTCTTACCATTATCCTAGTGTATCTACTCTAAGACTGTATCAGTTGGGTCCGACCTCTTAGTATGATTGGATATATTACATCACGTTCACATGAGATCTATCGGCTTATCGAGCTCCTTTTATCATCAACAATCTCGTGCTACATCGGTTAGGTCTGACATTCTAGATTGTTGATAGTAGATTGAGTCTTAAGTCGATGGGTCTTTACATGAAGTTTCATCAGAGTAGCTAGCCAATGAGTTACCTTTACACTGAGCTTCATGCCTAACGTATCAGCTTATCAGTCGATATATAGGGATTGCCCACAGTTAAAGTACTAGCGATCAATCTGGTTTTATTAGATCCAACCTTATATTGTCTTGGTTATATCCAATCAATCAAGGTTGTGTTTAATAGGGCTAGCATTATGATCTAGCAGGTTTCATTCCTCCTATTAGCTTAGTTAGCCGATGAGTTTACCTGTTCTCTCCATCAGCACGACTAATCTAGATTCCGTCGTTTTAGTGCCATTAACTTCAGCCTTATACTATTTCAGTTTGGTCAGATCCATCAAGGTTGTTTCCAATAGTTTGGTCATCAGTGGTGGCTAAGTCTCATCTCTTGAGAAGACCGGACTTCGTTCTTTACTACTCATCGTCTATTTTATTCAAAGCATCATCAACTCTATAGTCGATATGTCTACGATTTTATTCCTTGCTAGCATCAACTTTCTAGCCGATGTATAAGTGCTATAACCCCTATCGGCAACCAACTAATAGCAGCAGTCTATAACGGTCTATTGGTTGATTGGTTCGTCGACCTAATTCTTTCTATCTCCTTATCAATTGAATGGTCAAATTGACTGGCACACCCATAAACCTTGAGTTTAAGACTTGCACTGGAGCTAAAACATATCTACAAGGACTTTGCGTGTTTAGGTGCATCGCATCGGACCTCTATTAGTGAACATGGTGGACCGATTTGACTTGAACTAATGGGACCAATTCTATGATGAAATTTGACAATTCGTCATGACGAAACTGATGTGATGCTCCATTTTTTATGAACCAAAATTTGTCAGAACTTCATCACGGAAATGGGCTATGGAAGTCCACTAGTCAGCGCTACAATGAAGTGGATGATAAGAATGGGCTATGAAGTATGTTGACTGTAGTATGGTTATGTAGCAATAATAGAGAGCAATATATGTCTTGTACTACATCACCTATTCTATCGGTGTAGATATCTATCTTGTCACTCTGACTAGAGTAGGCACAAGGTCACCTACCCTGGGTGGGAAGCTCGAGGTAGCCATCCCGATATGACTAGCTTAGGGCCAACCAGCCCTATGCAAGGGCACAGAGGCATTAGCTCGAGATAGCAGGCGTTGAACCGTGTCTGTCCACACCCCGGACGTCTCCAAAGGTTAGAGCACCCGATCGCCACTTGAATGCATCCTAGCCACTAGGTTGGAACCCCTGCTTCAAACATCACCAACAATACCCCAGGCTCCACCGTTAGGCATTGCACCAAAGATTAGAGGTGGGGCCCATCTCTTTAGCGGCCTAATGGTTGTGTGGTTTTCATCGATTTCTTCATCTCCTTGGGCTCTATGAGCTTGTTCTTGACAAATGTTGATGTAGCCATATAGTGGCATGCACTTTTAGTCTTGATGTGGACCACTTGTCGATCTATCCAGTGAACACGCAAATGCTCAGGGGTTTAATCCCCGAGCTCATGTTTGCACAAGCATGGGACTCCAACGTTGCCACGCATGCTTATAGCCTCACGACTTTGATGCCATCTTTGAGTTGCGTCCTTATCCCCCACATAGCACATAGGTGCTCGGAGGACACCAGCCCTCGAGCTCACCCACAGTGCACGGAGATGCTCGGGATCTTACCTCGATCGACCTGGCCCGCAAACCAACTAAACAGGATCACCCACTCATAGAAAATGCCCATGGGCATGGTATTAACAACACTCACCACTGATTTACCCACCGCCCTATGGATGCCCTAGCTAGCAATGCACTTGGGTGATCGAGCAACTTATGGTTATCAGACCTTGGTGGTGCTCAGCTTGGGACTAGCCAGGCCAGGCACTGGCAACCTGCTACTGAGGACTGGGTTGCCTCGACCACCCATCCTTGAGTTGGTGATACTAGGGCACTGCCCACCAGTTCAAGCATCGACAGCTGACGCAGGATGGCCAAGTTACCAAAACCACCCGAACTATGTAATGGTCAATGTCTGTTTGTGATTGGGAAATGTAGGGCACCGTTTTCACGTGATCGAGCTTTTTTTGTGAGCGGGTAAGCAGGTAAAAATTCCCAAGAAATAGAAGGTATCAAAAATTGTACAAGTATTAACATATGGTTCATGAGTTCACAATCTTAATGTAGGCAGATTCCCTAGCCCCCTGGCAGACACGCGAATGTATGTGGTCATCTAGCTTTATTGCTTACATCGAAGTGCCTCCTTAGCTCCTAGGTGAAAATGCAAGTGCTTAGGGGGTCTAGCTCGTGACCCCTAGGTCGTCCGGTTGATTCGTGTGGCCCTACCAACAATACTAACAACGATGCCCGCTCAGAAAAACCCCCCATGGGCACAGTACTAATGATGTTTGCCACCATTTTACCCATCACCCCTCGGATGACCAAACTAGTGATACACCTAGGCAATCGAGTAACTCATGATTCTCAGGCTTTAGTGTTTCTTACGTTAGGACTAGTTAGGCTAGACACTAACAGCTTGCTATTGAGGCCTAGGTTGCCCTGACTACCTATCCTTGGGTTGGTAGGGCTACCCTAAGTACTCAAAGCTCGATGATGCCCAAGGCACTGCCCACCGGTTCAAGCATCGACGGCTGGCGCACGATGGCCAGGTTACCGCGATCCCCTGAAACATGTACCAAATGTTGTCCATTTGCAACTAGGAAATAGAGGATTGTGGTTTCACATGGTGGAGTTTCTTGCGAGCGGATGAGTGAAAAGGTATTTCTAAAAAAAGAATTCAAAAAATAATAGCTTGTATATATGGATATTACATAATGAGTGGGAACCCCGGTTGATCGAGGGAGGATGCCTAAGGGGTGCTTGCATTGCAAGCAGGACACTTCCTATGCTATCGACACCAAAGATAGGCTGGCATCACACCAATACGCAACACACATCGGATAAGGTTTTATCGGCGAGGCTTGTCAGCTGGTGCTAGCGATCTTGCCTCATAGCCGCCACAGTCATGGCGTGACTAGGTTTGGCACAACCCTCTCTGCTCTCTAGGGGCGTGGAGCACGCCATAGCAAGGCGAGAGCGGGTTGCCAGAGGACACCTAGTCTCTAACAATTGCGTTGTCTTGGTGTCGCTCTTGGATGTGCTTGAGCGTAACTCGGGCATTCTCGTTAGCCCTCTGCTCATCAAGGTGACAGCGGGGGTCCTGAGGGCCCATTGATTGTAAGGGAGTAGTCGGGGGTCTTGGATCGCACGCATAGCCCTAGATGACGTCGATGTTGTGCGATAGCCGATCCAACAGCAACATGGACAACTTGGCCATAGAGCCATTACACTCATTGTTGGTGGCTACCTGGTGGTGTGCCATGCCAATGAGATCAGCAACTTCTTGCAACCACCTCCCTTTCGGAATTTTGGCACCTGTCATTTGGAACGGGATGTGTGTGAGGAGTGCCTGCATGGCAAGCAGAGCGCTCTCCGAGCTTGCTCCCCCTATGTTTAGGCAACGTCAGACTAGTGGCCGACATGTTCCCGTCGGTATGACTGCCACCGGCTACTCTCTTTACCACGGATGCTTCTGACGTAAAAGGGCGGCCATGATTACAGTGATAGAGCAGGCACCTCCGCCCTTAACTCAGGAGGGCATGAAACACACTGAGGTGCATCAATACGAGATGTTGGCTCATGCGGCGATAACTATGTAGGGTGTTTTTCTCACCGTTCATTATAAATCTTATAATTTATAGGTAAGAATGATTTATAGTGTAAGTAAACAGTCGCTTAAAATGTATTTATGAAAACGTCCGGCCACCTGCAAGAACACCATGCTACGGCAACGCTGGCATGCAGCATACGGCGCCGCATTAACCGCCTGCCAGCACGTACTACCATGATACCAGTACACGTCAGGGTGAGAAGGGATCGTCCATACATACGTATATTTTTAAAAGTTTTTTCTAGGTATGCGTACACACAACATTACGCACAAACCACATATGACCATTTGCATATGTGATCACTAACATACGCTAAAAAAAAGAAAGTTTTTTTAGGTTTAAGTATTTTTGTGATTTTTTTCACTAAAAATAGATGATGATTCACCTTTCAATAAGAAGTAAGAAAAGGTCTCTAGTCTATAAGAAAGAAATATCAATAATAGTTTTCTTATAAACAGAAGCTAAACGACCTTAAAATACTTTGAAGGAGATGAGGATAAAAAAAAGCTGCATCGTATTTGAATCAATGATATTCAATCGAGGTTTAGGTTGTTGGATGAAATCCAGCCTTCCAATTTCTAACATGTGTTTCATATCACGTAAGCGCTCTTCCCCTCACTCATGCCACCTATGGCACCATCTTAGCTTCCCTGTCCCTATTAGCTTTCACGTTGATTTGTTTTTCATCTCCGATGAGAAGCTCATGTGTTGTCAAGCCGCTTGCCTCCTCACAACTTCTTTCTAGTTGATCGTGTATCTAGATCAATAAAATTAAGAGCCGTGAACTTCTATATTCCATTACAGGTATTTATAGAGTAAGAGGAGTAAGAGGAGGTATAAACATATCCGAGGTGTCTCTTTATAAATAGACATAATTAAGTGTGCTAATTAATCGTACTAATTATGTTTCTCACAGTATCATTCCGTCTTTGGCTTCGCTGTTTCCACTGCCTACAACTAATTGACTACCATCTTAACTAAAACCTGGAACTTGTATCTAAAAACTCTAAAGAAATAGATGGGCCCACTAATACCAAAGCATGCCACCGTTTAGTGAAGAAGGCGGCTTTGGACATGAGATGAGCTACAACTAATTACAGCAGCTGCAGTGGTTGTGCAGCCATAAAGCACATCATCAATAAACAACGGTCATAAAAAAATCCAATAAATCTTGCTTCTGTCGTTTTAAAATATATTAATTATATAATAATTTAGTACTTATTAGACACTATGAATTTAAACAGACAAAACTAGTACACTAGTACTGTGAATTTGGACAGACGTCCCGCGGGGTAATTAAGATTGTCAAATGTCCATGGACCGGGCTGGGCCAAGGACATCGAGAGTCGCCAAACAATGAGCCGAAGCTAGCCTCCTTTGTACATGCATGGCCGCATTGGTGTCCAACGCCACCGGCCACAAGCACCATACACAGTCGCGATTGACACTGATCGTCGAGTACAGAGCTGTACATGTGGCACGTACGTCGCGCGTACTCCGGCACCATTTACCAGTACACCACCCATGCATGAGACAGCAGCAGCTACACACCCAGCTATCGGCACGGCTGCTTGGAACACATGAAAAATCAAATCACATTGATGGCCCTGTACAACACGTGTACTGTACTACTAGTACCTAGGAGTATCTAGCCAGCAAGAACGGCTGCCCTTGTACGTAGGTACGTATGGCAAGTACGTATATGTACACGGAGCAATGGGAAGGGAGCTATGTAGGGTGTAGTATGTCGTATGCAAGAAACAGAGGGGGGGGGGGTCCGGTGCCGGCCGGAGCTAGGCACGGCGGCACAGTCGGAGCAAGCGTAGCGCATCCAGACATGGCGTGCATGCGACGCGACGCGAGCGGCTCCCATCAAATCTCTCGTGTCCTCGCGAGCGACGCGCACACACGGGACGGGACAGCGCGCGCGTGCCGGCCCAGGCGCAGTACGGTGCGGGCCCCGTCTCAGTAAAAGCGTCGCGCACCGAGGCTTGGCTGCGCTACGGGGTGGTGCGCGGCGCGCGGCCTGTTCGATCCAGCGCCGGTTTTCCCCTCCTGCGCGGGGACGCGCGCGTGGACGGGAAGACATTCGGCGTACGGGCATGCAGTGCCAGTGCGTGGGAGCAGCTGTTCTCTCGCTGCTTGAGCTGGATTAACTTTGCTGGATGCGTGAGGCCGTGAGAAGAAGTAAATGCATGGGTGGATTATGCATGTATGGGCCCCGGTGGGGGTAAAACGCCATGTGCAGAGGTCACTGTTGGCGGGTCCCCAGGTTGCAGTGTCGTCTTACGACATGGGACTGTTCGGGATGCTTTTAATTAACTTGCGGAAAATTCATGGCAAGCGTAGGCACACGCACGTACGGTGTGGTAGAGTTGACAATTAAACGTACTAACCGTGCGAACAAAATTGGGGCTGCTATTTGTCGATTTTTCGTAAATCCTCAGTTACTTTGGACGGATGACATCGCTTCAAGATTCATCAAAGAACATTAACCCCGGCCACTTATATCTCTCAGCTACTAGTTAATCGATCCTCAATCCTCCAACCCATACATAACGTACCATTGGCATCGACGCCAATACTTCTCGTGACTGTCCTTCCATCCTTCCTACACCTCACAATCATGTGGCTTGTCGGTGTCGACGACGTCCACCGTCTCTCTCCTTCTCAATCACTCTCATTTTATCTATTCTTATTGCTTAAGTCCAACAAGATTTCTTAGCCGTATCTCTTCAACCTTGTCTCCGATATCTTCCACATCGTTGGATGTGCCACAAATGCTCCCTATCTCCTAATTACTTCGCATGTATAGTTTCCATTACCGACTCTAGCCCATCTTCATCCTCTTGTCATGAGATGCGCTGTTGCTGCCTCACCACTCCAATAATAGAGTAACGAGGTCTTTATAATGCATACAATGAAACCATATTAAATTTTGGCCCAAGCTATTACCTAAGTATACATAGATGACATAAGTTAAATTTGTAAAGATGATATGGATGTATGCTAGACCAGCCAAGTTTTGGTCCTCATCGAGAGGAATTTAAGTGCATATTTTCTTCTTAATAGGAAGTCACCTAGTTTTTCTTAGACTGATCCCAAATTTACAGATGCACTACCCAGTGCAGTTGTAGGGATGTGTGGTTTCAATCTAAAGCCCCGTGTTTGATTTTCAGCACGCTTATACCTTTTTCTTAATTATTGGACATCAAGTTTATTCTTGGTTTTAGTAATAGTGGTAGGGTTGTGTGGTTTCAACCCTATAAAGTCCCACTTTTGATTCTCAACACGCTCACACTTTTTTTTAATTATTCGATACCAAGTTTATATTTGATTGTCTAGTGTTTTTTCATTACATTTTGTAACTATTTGATCTATATAATAGAAATGGAAATGTCATCATTGACTTTGGAAAACACAAACATTACTCAACTATGGGAAAAGTCTACTTGAACGAACTTTTGTCGATGAATATTTTATGTACATAACTCTAAACAACCGGACAACGGACTTACGGACATGTTATAAGAGCTTGCTATAAAATGAATGACGAATCATTTTCTTAAAGAAAAATGTTTCAAAAAGGCTGTATACAATTTCTTGCGCGCAAATGGGATTATATTATCTCAACAGGTCGAGCTCATGCTAGATCTTTTCTAGGTCCCCTGAGTAACATCAACGTGCATACGAGTCGAGCGTATCTCCAACTCCAAACCACGGAAAACACCCCCCCCCCCCCCCCTGGAGCAACAACACCGGAGGGAGATACGTTCGTCGGTGGGGACTCCCCGGGGACCCAATTAAACCCACATGATGCATGTCAGAGTTACTCGCTCCCTTCAGGTTGAGAGAGAGAGAGAGAGATTACATATGTGCTGTATCACTACCAGTCTACCACCAGTATGTTGCCGTTAAGTCTGTGACGTACAGCAGTCGTCTCGGCTTGGACCCTTATATGAAGTAGTCATGGCACGAGGCAGGGAGAGAGGTGTTACTCCGGCCGTATCGAAATCAAGAGGAGAAGGTGGGGCGGCAAATGAATTCGGGGTCCGCGCTGCGGCGGGCGCGCGAGGCGAAGACGACGGGGCGCGAAGCCCGCGCGCAGCGAACGGGGCCCCGCCCGCCACGACTTCAAAGGCGTCATCGCAACCTCGTGACCGCGCGCAGGTCTCCTTCGGTTCGTATCAGCGGCGGCGCCTGCCGTACTTGGCCTATCTATCGTGTGAGCGGGCGCCGGTTTTTTGACTTGCTGTGCTCTGCCACTAATATATATAGATAGATAGCATAGATAGTTATAGAAAATTACATGTGAATGTCGGAGAACAGTACAACAGAGAATCTGTTTTCCTGTAAGTCTCCCATCCACCAACCAGATTCACCAAACCGTTACCAAGCCAAAAACCGGATCATTACCTTTTTTCCAATTTTTCACAAAAACCGTCGACACCCGGTAAAATTAAGCCAAAATTTGTCAAGAATTTTAAAATCAGTTTGATTTTTTAAGCTTAAAAAAATCGAGCCGTTTGTATTATCATCCCGTCAAAAAGTTTCAGTTTTATAAAAAACCGAACCGATTTTTGTTAATTTTATAAACCCTGCCACAGACACGCAGACACGCCATCACCACTACTCAATTACACGGATACCACAGCCCATGCTACTACTAGCTCTCTGCTACTCCTTCCACATCTGCCTCACTAGTCACTGCTCGTGTTGTGGTGAGTACAGCGCTTTGGTTGGACGTTGTACCATCCTTGGTGGTAAAGAAAAAACGTCATCCCACTTTTTTTTTTACACGTAAACGATCCAAAAAAAAAAAAGAAACGTAAGACGCACCTTTGCTTTCACTTGTTCATCAGCCAAAGTTTTGTGATGCACCTTAGTACAGTGAAACTCTGCATTATATTGGGCTTCTTCTGTAGGGAAAGAAAAGCAGCCAGCGCGGAAGTACAGATATCGCTAAAATGAATATTCAAATTTGTCTGCCAGCCCTGGGACATGGCAAGGTTTGCTGGTCTGGACTCTCTCTGGAGAGGAGGAACACAACAACAAAGCAGTGAAGCGTGTCACCTCAAAAATAAATAGATAAACAAGCAAAACTAAACCATAGCGAGCCAGCCTCTGACCATAACACGAAGCTCCACCATTCATTTCGAGCATATTTACTCGCAAAAAAACACAAAGGCTGCACTTATTATTGGAAGCGTAGTAGTAGTAGTACTGCATGGAGGTTATTTCTGCGCGGTGTGTACAGGCAGTACAGGTGGTTATTTATTTGCTTTACTGCCCACGTAATTGCTCCGAATCAATTTGGCCACAAAAGCCTCCTCCGCTTTTGAGGAACCGTACGTTGCTCTAAATCACATTTTGATTACTGCTCTCTTAATTTCATATTATAAGATATTTTAAATTTTCTCTAAAATCAAACTTATTTAAGTTAAACCAAATTTATATCAAAATATAGCAACATTTATAACACCAAATTATTTTCATTAAATAGAACATTAAATATATTTTAATAATATTTTTATATAAAAAATGTTAAACCTGATCAAACTAAAAAAATAACTTTAAAATGTTTTATAATATGAAACAGAAGACTAGATTTTACACCAACCAATTACTGCTACCCATCCATACTAGCACTCCACATAAACATTGAGCTGAGCCCAAAAAAACTGGACAATAAAAATAAGAAAAGAGAAGAGATGACATATAAAAAAAAGCTACTAAGGCTGAATTCAGCTAAAAAAGATGAGATCTGATCTCAGCACATGTAAAACAAAGCAACTTATTAGCATATAATTAATTAAGTATTAGCTTAAAAATTAAAAATAGATTAATATATTTTTTAAAATAAATTTTTGATATAATTTTTTGCAAAAATAGTACTTTAAAACGTACTTATAAAAAAAAGAATGAAGATGAGAAGAGAGTATCCAACACAGACTACAAGCAGACTAAAAGAATGGACTCCTACTCCTACAGTTGGCCGTTGGAGCTATTAATCTATAACATATTTAAAATATTTAAAACAGTGTGATCGATTAGTGTATAATTAATTAAGTATTAATTATTTTTTAAAAATAGATTAATATAATTTTTTAAAGCAATTTTTCTATAAAAAAAATTAAACAAACTTTAGACGCGTGGAAAACGAGGGGAGACAGCCTAGTCTCCCAAAGAGCCACCATCCATCCATCCCATGTTTCACACTCTTGCCTCCTGCCAGAAAGCATTGCTCAGTTCCTCACTCTTTCTACCCTGGAGCCTCACTGTCCCCAGCAATGCTCACCACCCCCTCCTCTTCTTCTTCACCCCTCCTCCTGTCCTTCCAAGATGTTTGCTGATTTCTCTGCTGCCATGGAGCCCGGAGAGGTGTTGGGCTTGCATGGCCTCACGGTGCCATCCACCAAGGAGGGCGACCTGAGCCTCATCAAGAGAACTGGTAGCTTCACCCAGGCTGCTGCTGCTGCATCCTACCCTTCCCCTTTTCTTGATGAGCAGAAGATGCTCAGATTCGCCAAGGCTGCTCACACATTGCCCTCAGGTTTGTCTTTGCTTGCTTGCTCATCACCACATACACTTCCATGTTAATAGTGTATAAAAGCAAAGTGATGCATGTGTGTATGGCCTTTGAATCTGTATTTCTCAGCAACTCATGATGGACAGATGTTTTCTGTTCATCTGCACACATGAGAGGGGAAAAAGTCAGAAAAGAAAGATCAAGTGATACATTTACTGAACTTGATGAGCTCTCAAGAGTGCTACAGAACTAATCATGGGGATGAGCACAACCCTGGGGCCCCCTTCCCAAACCAAAGGCTGTTTCAGTTCAATGCTTTTTTTTAACCTTACACTTCTGTCTTGACTCGGCGCATGCCTTAGCCTAGACATCCATATCTCAAGATAAGGTTGCTTAGTATTGACCACACTAAATGCTTTCCTTGATTAATACAGGTTTGGATTTTGTAAGGGAAAAGGAGCAGAGGTTCTTGATATCCAGGATCAAGAGGCCTTTCACTCCCTCACAGTGGATGGAGCTGGAGCACCAGGCTCTCATTTACAAGTATCTCAATGCAAAGGCCCCTATACCTTCCAGCCTGCTCATTTCAATCAGCAAAAGCTTCAGATCATCAGCTAACAGAAGTAAGTATTCAAACCCAAATATCTTGCAATATCCTGTGGGTAGAACAAAAAAAAAACTGTTTACATAAGTTACTGCATATGCATGACACTTGCAGGGGCGGAGCCAGCATGGGGGCGTGGGGCTCTAGCCCCCCTTCAATGAAAACCTGGCTCGACCACTAAACACTTGAGTATAAATGAAAGAAATATAAGTGTTGGATTTTATGTCATCAAGTTACATATTTACATACATTAATTTGTGCTTCAGCTAAATGCACATAAAGGATACTACTTCCACAAACATATTACAAATCAGAGTGTACAAGTAACATGTTATTAACACAAGGAGCTGCATACAAGCAAACTACACATTCTCACCAGTTTAGATTTAGTATGAAAAAAGGCAACATGATATATAAATCCAATCAAAGCATGACATACTTATGCTGCAGTGAGCTGGAGGCCTCTCTATCAAGGCTTCCCAAATGCAGACTCCGACCCAGAACCAGGAAGGTGCCGTCGAACGGATGGCAAGAAATGGCGGTGTTCAAAGGAGGCCATGGCCGACCACAAGTATTGTGAGAGGCACATCAACAGAAACCGCCACCGTTCAAGAAAGCCTGTGGAAAACCAAAGTAGAAAGACCGTGAAAGTGACAGCGTGTGCTGGCTCATTGCCATCTTCTGTCGGGCAGGGCAGCTTCAAGAAGGCAAAAGCTAATGAAACGAAGCCAGGCAGTGTCAGCTGTTGGACAGATAGTTTGAACAGGTTCATATATCTCGATACTTGTCTTAATATTCTCCCTTGAAGTACAAGTATTTCTGTGTTAGGCTGAATCACAATATTTTCCCCCATTTCTGCATCACCTATTAATGTTATAGGATTTTCTGGTACATTTTCATGATAGGTCATCACTATGTTAGTGGTGAACAAAAAACTAACCACAATGGAAAATATATATGGCTGTTGTATTAAACAAATGTTGCAATATAATCAGGGACAAATGAAGACATCAATATTATTTCAATTTTAATAGAATCTAATAATCATTTTATCTGAAAACCTGTTACACATTTGCAGGACAATGGCGAGCAAAGAGAAAGGAAACAAAGCTGCTGAAGAAAACAGTGCCCCACTGCTAAATTTGACGAATCAACAGCCCACATTGTCCCTACTCTCTCAACTGAAGCAACAGAACAAAGGGGAGAAGTTCAGTCCAACAGTGGATAGTGAATCGATCTCTTCAAGTTACATGCTGAAGCTTTGGGAAAGCAGCAACCAGAAGAGCAATAAAAACATTCCTTTCACCAAGATGCATGATCGTGGTTGCCTTCAGTCGGTGCTTCAGAATTTCAGCCTGCCTAAGGATGAGAAAATGGAGTTTCAGAAAAGCAAAGATTCCAGTATAATACCAGTTCCATCAGCTTTTTATTCCTCACCTGAAGGCCCACGCGTCGGCTGCCATGCATCGAAAATTGCACAAATGCAAGATGATAGCATCTCAAGTTCTTGGGAGATGCCTCAAGGTGGGCCTCTAGGTGAGATCTTGACAAACTCCAAAAATACTGATGACCCAACCATGGAACCTGAAACAGGGCCATATGGTTGGCTACTCAATCTCGAGGACCATGCAATGTGAATCTTCAGGAAATGGAGATCAAGGTGTCAACGAACTCACCATGGGATAAGCTTTAATATCTGCGCTACCCATGCTTGTTATTCCCTTTCTGTTCTCAAGCTTCTGCAATGTAATTCCAGCTAATCGCGATTTTCAGTTCTTATGAATTCAGATGTATCCTTGAAAGAACAATTTGTCTCTTATCAGATACCGTTAGGTAGATGTTTACTGGGCTGATTGAGGAAAAGGAACTAATAGGGACTCGCTTCTTGCATACAGCGAGTTGTAAACTTTTCATGCAGGAGTTCATAACTATTCCAAGGGTCTCAATATTAACTTAGGTTAATGTCCATGAGTCTGTCAAACATGCAAGGACTTCATTGATTGCCCCTACATTCGGTATCCCGACATGAAGTATAGCAGCTGAGAAAATGAACAAATTCAAATGTTCAAGTATAGCACAGAAAAATAGAAACAAGCCTCTTTTTCTTTACAAAACAAAAAAAAGACTACAATGAAGTTACTCTGGTTTAAAATTCAGATAGACAGACGCATAAAGCTCGTAAAAATTTCATCCTAAAATGGCTCGAATCAGCATCAAGAAATACCTCTTTGTCGTCAAAGCCACATTAGAGCAAGCAACAATCAACAATACAATAACGCGGAAGGCAAGATCATATCTTCACACAAGCGAAGACTGGAAAATTGAGTTGCAGTGGCTCAGACACGCACAAAGGTCATCAAAAGTTTGGTCCTTGATTGATTGAATTAGGTCAGCATCGAGAAACAAAGTTTTTGGTCGTCAAAGCCACACTACAAAAACGCAAATGCAAGAAACAAACCAGAAGTACAAAAGAGAGAGAAGAAAAATAAAAAGTCACAGAAACAGCATTGCAAGTTTACTCTCGCAGAATGGCCATCGTGCAGACATAACTTTCACAGAAATCAATTCAGACAGATATGTTGCAGTGGCTCAGACACGCACAAAGGTCAGCACAATTTTGGTCCTTGAACAAATCAAGTCTCAGCATCGAGAAACGTTTGTTTGTCATCACAGCCACGCAAGGACAATCAAATGCGACACCAATCTTAATCTAACACACGAGAAACACAAGAGAAGCACCTAAATGTCAATGGCAAGGCTTATGGCTAACCCAAATGCCAACCACTTCCACGAAACAAATATGTACCACATAGCAGGGGTTTAAACAAATAAAAAAAAAAACTGTAGCAATCGATTGGAGAAGAAGCCGCTCCACTATAATCACCAATCTCCCACGAACAACCGTGCGAAATCCGCACAACGAGCCGGAGCAAACTCGGAGAAAACAGAGACGAAAATCCGATCTGATTCGAGGCACTGAATCGCGCGCCTCGCCGGCCAGCCGGCCGGCCTCCCTCCTCCGTGCCGTGGCGCGGCGCGGCGCCGCAGCCGCCAATCGCCCGCCTCTCAGCTCAAGCACTCGACGCTTGTTAATGCCTTGTTAGGGTTAGGGTTTGTGGGAGATGAGATCTCACCCGTCCATTCCTCGGAATCGACGTGGGATCTGCAAGCCGCCGGCTCGGCCAGTGGGCTGAGGTCCATCATACAGGCCCACGAAAACCATGACCCACTATTTTCCTCTTATGGCTGCGTTCGAACGAGCCTTTCAGCTAAGCTGCATGCGAATCGAGAATTCATTAACGCAAGATTAATTAACCAGTTATTGTAAATTTGAAAATAATTTATTTAATTTTTAAAATAAACTTTTATACAGAAAGTATTCTGAAAACGTGCTCAGAGTAAATTAAGAGATTAGCCCAACCAAGTGAGCATTTTCAAACGGGACCTATATTTTGATCAATTATCAAATTTTATAATAATTATTTAAGGGTATAAATAAATGAATTGGTTATTGCAGAGTTGAAAATTTTATTTTTACAAAGTATACGAAGAAACCTATATGTAGAAAAAATTTTACTAATCACACCACTTACTAATTTAAAAAATACGACCCGACATAATTTATAGGAGGAAAATAACAGGGGCTCAGAGATTAGCGGAGAATAACAGGAAAATAGCTTTTAGCCCAACCGTTGGGGGCTAACTGATACTAGTACATCCTGTATCTCATGATCTCATCCAACTCCTAGAAGCATACAGCTTGATTAGGATAACTGAACTTTCGTCAGCACTGCCAAAGAACCAAGTCGACATCAGGTTACCCTGATACAAACTAAACACTTGGGCGTTCGGATTGGATTTCTCACCGTGGGGACTTCCTCGATCGAATCTTGCAGGCAAAGATAGCATGCATGAATCATAAAAGTGAAAGAATTGTCTGCATGCCATTGGATCGATATCTGACCAGTTCCAGATATGTCAGATTATCGCGTATAAACAAATCTGAATTTTACCACTACTAATCGCTGTTATCGAACTAAGGTAGGTAGCTTCTAGCCAAACCAAGTCACTGTCAGATGGCTAAATTAACCTACCTGTCCAGCTGTCCTGTTGCGAAGGGCAAACTTCCAGATTTCAACCCGACCAACCGCACCTCTGAGAGAGATTAGCACCCCTGAGAAAAACAATTGCCAAAACTCTTTCATCCATCGCCATTTTCCTGCTCCTGGTGTAAAATCTGAAGCCCGGTCGACAATAAGTCCAGGAGCAAATGGGAATTCCATTCCATTTGACCATTGTCTTCCATTGGTAGACCATTTTGTCTCTGTTCTAATTAATTAGGGTAACTAATTAACCTGTCAAATTTAATTCTTCATGTGTGCTTCTCTGGGTTTTGACTCCTGTGCTGTAGCCTAGCGTCAAGGTCGTGATAACTTATACCTTCACGTGTGCAAACACTTAGGCTCCAGCCCAGCATAAATTGCATGCATGCATGCCGTGTGTAGGGTTTTGAGAAGCACTAACCAATGGCCATTGCCATTCCATCGATCATCACGGCAGCACGTACGTACGAACTACGCCGAACACGACAGCAACTGAATACGGTTAACGTTATCAGCATGAAAGCCATTTTTTATGCATCCCAAACGTCGTGTAACAGATGGCAATTAAATTAACAAATTCATCCGTTAGCTTGAATTAGCTAACGTGTGCCCGTTCCAGTTGCCATGCCGAAAGGAAAAACTGACAGGGAGAAAGAGAGAGAGAGAGAGGAGCTGACGGTCAAGCCACCATTGCATGTCCGCGCCAGCGATGAGAGATCAAACTAACCTAGCTAGCTTACCCAACCTGACGCCTCGATATATTATATATCTGCTGCTACTATAAACTCCAGCAAGCACACAAGATGGATCATGCACACTGCATCCAGCATACTATGCATCTTTGATTCAGAGCTGCCATGTTAGCTTGACTAGTTGTGAGCTAGCTGGTTCTCTTCTTGCTGTAGCTAGCTAGCGAGAGGAGACTGCGAGATGAAGCCGGGAGCTGTAGCGGCGAGCGGCGGGGCGGTGGCGTTCCAATGGGAGCGAGAGCCGGGGGTGTCCAAGCTACAGAGCCTTACTGCGGCGGGAGAAGCGACCAAGCCGCCGGCGGTGGAGGAGGAGAGCACCGCAGAAAGGGCGGCGGAAGAGAAGAGGGAGGCGGTGCCGCACGGCCGCTGCCGGGGGCACCGGGGAGGGGTGGACGGCGGGGCGGCGCCGTCGTGTGGCCGGAGGAGGACCCGTTCCTCGCGGCGTTCCTGGCCTGCACCGAGAGCGGGAAGAAGGCGCCGTCCAAGGGTGGGCAGAGGCTTCTTGGGCTTGGGCTTGGATCTGGGCTCGGGCTCTCCTGCAAGGGGCCCGGTGATGTGGTGCAGAGCGTGGTGAGGTTGGCCAAGATGCCTCGTGCCCTGCGCGATGATGATTGAATCACGCCATTAATTTTCTGGTCTCGGTGCTCTGTAAATTAGAGTTAGTTCGTGATTGTTTTTTGAATGGTAACAAATTACGATGATATTTGCCTAAGTGTCGTCTCGTTTTGTCTTCAGCTTATAAGTATAAGCGAAAATTTAAAACTTAACTTTAGTGATTCACCTGCTATTTTCTTTTCTTGTTGAATCAGCAAAGACTTCACTTGATGTTGCACGGAAGGCTTGAGAAAAAGGGGTTACAAGTTCCAGACTTCGGATGCAACAAACTGTGGACTAGTTTCTCTCACCTTAGTTGCATAAATTCATTCTTTTATTTAACATCTTTCCTTCTTCGTAATCTGTATGAGATGAGCAAAGCTGACTTCTGATTTCGTGCCTAAAGAAAAAAAAATCAAAAATACGTAGAGCAACGACAAGAAATTGACTAACACAGGACAGAACAATCTGGGCCTTCCGTGATCGATTATTTCCAGCCTTCCTAGTAGTTACGAAATCAACTTAACAAATTGAGCCCATTATAGACAAGGGCCAAATATAATTGCTCCTATCAGTTACTTAAAAAAAGTCTATTTCATCTATAGTCTAAGTCTAATTTACTTTTCTCAACCACTAAACCCCTTATATATTAAAACTGGATAAATTTTAACTATCGAGTTGACATGTTGATCTAATTATTTATCCTATTATACGTCTACCTTCCTATTTAAACCCAATGGAACCCACCTTTTAGTGGCCTCCCTCCTTGTCTACCACTTCTTTCTATCCCCATCTCTTGTCCCCACACCTGGCGGCGAGAGAGCTCGAGCATCGGCGGACGGCAGCATCGAAGAAAGGGATGACACACCACCACCACCAGCGCCAGAAAGCCTGCGGCTGAGGGACGGCGGTGGCGGTGGCGGTGGCTGTTTCTGAGCGGTGGCTGTTTCCGAGCGGTGGATCTAGGTTGGCCGCCTCACCGCCGCGACAGCTTCTGCATGTTCTCGTCGCATCCATGTCGAATCTGCCGGTGTTCACTTGAAAAAGTGATTCCATCAGACCATCACAAGGATTTATGAATTTAAATTGATTCCATTCCCAAACATAAGAAACCACGAGGAATAACGAAAGACGGCGAGAGGACAAGGAGAAGATGCAGAAGCTGCATCTGCCCACATGTTCTTGCTCCGTAGCACCATCTCATCAAAGGCTATCAACTCAGGCAGCCGACAAGTCCACAACCGCTCAGGATAGGCGGTGGTGCTTGGACGGAGTAACAGCAAGACCAGAGAGAAGAGCCTAGGTGGCGGCGAGTCTACAGCTAGCCCTGGTTGCTAGTTAGGGTGATCGGCATACTGCGTGCTTGAAGCAGTAAAAATGGCAATAGTTGTTGGGCCTAGGAGGAGAAGAGAGAACGGAAGGGGACGGAGCAGTGGTCGGGGACGGAGCTGAGCTCGAGACCGTGGCCTCCCTTCTCGCGCGAGCTCTAGCTCTCGTGGGGCTCGTCGGCCGCCGGTTTCGGGCGGAGCGCAACGCTAGCGAAGAGGGGGAGCGGGCGGCGGCGGCGGGGCTTAGGGACGCGCGGTGAGGAGGCTGGCGGTGGTGGCGGCGAGGAGACGGACGAGCGCGGTAGGACGGCGTCGATGGAGATCCTGATTCCTACGGCGGCTGATTCACCGCGAGAGCAGAGGGGGAAAAGAGAGAAGGGTGGAGAGAGAGAGAGAGGGGATGACACGTCGAATAAAAGACATGTTAATATAAACATATAATCGTCATAAGATAAAACTATTATCCATGAAAAATTAAATTGATTTTGATAAATCAAGAATAGATATGCATGGTTTTGGGTTGGCTAAGCCAATAGTTAAGGAGAAATCGGCTTTTTTCCTTACTTTTTTTGCTGCTAAAGATCCGTGAACTTTAGACCATTATAGACACTTCAGCCAGGCCCGTGTCGACTGTTGCGTGGTGGCCTTTTCTCCTGGTTGTGCTCGTTCTCCCTCACAGCTGCACGTAAACGACGCATTCGTTGGCTCACCGCTTTCTGGCCCGTACGGCCTTTTCGTTTAGAAAGGCGTATTCGTGCCGGCCCATGGACCGGCTAGGCGTCGTGAAGCACTGGTAGTCTACTACTGGAACTAATGCCTGGGTACATATGTTGCTCCATCGTACTCACGCACACGCATGAATGTGCCATTCAATATACGCTCCGAAAGATAGAGACTAGTGGTAAATTTTGGTCTCACTAAATTACTACTGATAGTGTGACCGTCTGTGTGTGTGTGGTATTTACCTTTTTTGGTATTACTTTCATAAGATTTTCATTTTTCGATGATTGGAAGTATAAACTCACTGTTAGAGAGCGTGACACTAGACTCTAGTCTCTTATACAGCGAAAACAAACGTTTGGTCCCCAGTCCTGAAGGTACACATTTTTTAGACGGAGTAGACACAACTCGATGGCTTCTATTGGAGTTCTAGGTTTTATTAAGGCGAGCTTACGAGGGTTCTAAGAGCGTATACAAACAAAAGCAAGTGCAGATAGATAAATAGCTCACAACCACTCGCATCCATTTCCTTCCATTTCTGCTTCCATTGCTCCTTTTTAAAGGCACGGTGCACATATAAAAATAAACTCAGTCAACAGATGGAGGATCTACTCATGTGCAGACGAGGAGAAAAAAAGGTACTCTGGTACGTAGGTCAGGGTTAAGTTAAGAACCACTCTTGAAAAAAAATAAGATAGAATCAAACGGCGACAGAGTTGCCATCAGAAATACGGAGATGCATGCGGCGGCGATAGGATCAGAACGACGACGCTGTGTGGTCACACCGAACGCCCAAAACTAAACTACACGACAGCTTCGCTTTTTTTTTTCTACCGTAGCACTTGTGTTGAAATAATTATCATTTAAGTTTTAATCTAATCAATAAATAACAAATTATAATTTTATAATTAAATCTATTAATATAATGATTATAGAAAAATCAAATATAAAATCTAACAACAACAATTGATTGCCCTCACTTGATTAGAGCCTGAGCCTACTGTATTATTATCGTTGCCATCTATTATGTTGTTATTTATCACAGCAATAGTAGATTGTTATGCGACTTGTTTTTACTCACCCTGAAGAAACTGTTATTGATGAAACCATACAGCTTCGTGCCGAGAGACCGTCCTCTTCAATTATGGAGAAAAATATATTCGAAGGGAGAAGAGCACCCTCTCTTGATATAGTATTTTGAAGGGCGATAGTTTCAAAGACCTGCTTTCTCGGGCACCCGTGCACACAGATGAACGGGATGACAAAGATTAGAAACAACGTGATATGAAAAAACCTAGGTCTAGGTCTAAGAGCATATTGATCTTATTCCTACTAATAATATACCTTATATGCAACATAGAGATATTATATTTGTTTCTTGAAATAGATATTATTATTATTGATGAATAAGTATATGACTTATTTATTAGACTTTAAATATTAGATGTTACTATTTTAAAATGATCTCTGATCATATATCATATGAGAAACAAATATAATTATAAGATCAACATATATATTGATTGATGATTATATCTTATGAATCAAGATATAGAGATACCAAATTAATAATATAAATATATATTGGATAAACTTGCTATTAGATACTGCATAGAGTACTTCATCATAGTTTTCAACATACGTAGTAGCTTATTTTAAAACTAACAAACGCTACTCCGTAACATAGTAGTCATAAAAATAGTCTTTAAATTTGCTATTAAATATGTAGTGAGATATGAGTGATCAAGATAGAATTTGTTCACCTGTGGGAGAGATTTCTCTAGTTCCCTCAATGTAATGTATTATTAAAGTGTATGATCATGGCAAGGTAATTAAACAGTCAGCCACGAGTTTATAATCCATCATAGGATCGAGACAGTAATTGATCTGTTAAGAGGATGATATAAGTCTTGCCTTAAACTCGATCAATATTATAAGTTAAAGGGATTCATACATAAAAATATTACAATTTTTGCCGATATGATACTTACATATACTTTGGAGTTAATATGTCTTGCTAGAGACTGCTATTAATAGGGTGACCGGAAAGACGTTTGTAGGTCGCGACCAAATATACGTGAACTTATAGGGTCGCATGCTTAACAAGTAAGAATGTTTATTCGAATGTGATTCGGATAAAGGCTCAGTTCGGATAGAGTTCCGAGTAGACTTCTATTGGGCCACGGTTCCCTTGGCCTAAGTAGGGAAACCTATATATAGAAAGATGGGGAAGTCGAGGACATATATCTCTATTTACCTCGAGCAAAAACCCTAGCCATCACCTTCCAAGCCAAACCCTAGCCACTTGCGAATGCTAGTACACCCACAATCAACGTTTCAGCACCAGACGTGTGGATACCGGTAGAGGCGCTGCTCATTGCGGTGTTGATCGGCATCGAGATCACGGTGATCGACTACTTCATCTATTACCTCGACACACGTGTGGTTGGATCGGCTTCTCGAACTCTACTTCCGCTGCACTACGTGTCCCGTGGTAATGGGCTATGATCCCTCCTTCACATGATGTCCTAGTGTGCGCGGTAGAAAAAAATTATTTTATACTATCGTAGCCTATGCCTACTCCTATAATTCCAAGAGAGGGCGGTGGTGTCAATATATAGATCGGAGGCACGTGATTAGGGCGGAGCCTAAAACCGCCACGCGGCACCTCGGCTCTGCCCGACGAGGTGAGGCGAGCGAGCACGAGTGTGGGTTATCCCTTTCTACGTCTCAATTGCTTAAGGAGGGAAAGAGTAGCCAACCTTATAAGTTGAGCTACCTCTCCACCAACTAGCAAAGTGGGACTAAATTATCCTACTCCTACCTTCACTATATGAGTTTTTTAGATTTTCAAGAATTTTTTATTTAATTAGTTGGACAATTGGCCCTAAATTCCATCAATCCCCACCAAATCTTAAAGATCCAATGAGTTTTGAATGTTTCCAACACTGTTTGATATACTATTATTTCAACAGGGACTGTTAAGTTAAACACACTCCTATAACTCTAAGCTACACTTACCCATGACTTGGATAATAGACTATATCTTGAATTACAAGTCTTGTATTAATACGTTTTACTTAGAGTCAAACTAATATATGGTTGCCAATTATGCTACCTTTCTGGCGGAACGTATAAGTCATACTACTTTAGTCATTTCATGAGCTTCATAGTGATTACTCAAATCTCATAGACTACAACCAATAGTCAAGCTCACACAGGTATATTCTTTCAAGCATATCTTGTAGGATAACACCTCTTGCTCTCACAAGCCAACATAATACATTAAGTCAAAAACCAACCTGCCATACAGTGATTAGAGTACTATATCTTCACATAGAGATGGTCTTAAGAATTTGTACTCTCCTCCAGTTACCAATTACTTGTTTTCACCGAAACTAATTTATGGGATCTTCGATCACATAGGTCAGATTACCATCATGAAATAACTCATGTGGGTCTCATACACATCTCCTTCAATGCATTTTCTATCACTTTACGTGGTAAACCCTTCATCAAGGGGTCTGTCAGGTTCTTAGCCATCTGGATATATTCCAAGGCTAACACTCTAGAGTTTCTCAATTTCCTAACAATCTTTAAGCATCTTTTCATATGTCTTGAGGATCTTATATTATCTTTAGAACTTTTCACTTTAGTGATCACTGTTTGATTATCACAGTTAATCATAATAACTGGTGTTGTTTTTTCAACCACTGGTAAGTCCATCAAAAGCTCACATGACTGCTATGCTTCAATATTAGTTGTATCTAATACGATGAGTTCTGCTTTTATTGTTGAACTCATCAAAATAGTATGTTTGCAAACCTTCATAAAACAGCAGCGCTGTCTAAGGTGAAGACATAACCACTCATGGCATTTATCTCATCTACATTTGAGATCTAATTTGAGTCATTATAACCCTCTAGTACCGATGGGTACCCAATATAGTAAATTCCAAAGTTCATCATATCCAACAAATAGCACATCACATGCTCAAGTGCATACCAATGATCACAACCTGGGCTCAAAGTGAACCAGCTCAATTTGTTAACCACAAATGAGATGACAGCCCTTGTTGCACTTGCTAGACACATAAGAGAGCCAATAATTTAGAAATATATCAATTGATATTTGGCAACATACTTATTCTTTCGAATCATTAAACTCAAATCATAAGGTGTTGAAGAAGGCTTGCTGCAAAGGTACACAAAACGGTTTAGCGCTTTCTCCACATAATGAGATTGTGATAACTTAATTCCATCCTCATTCTTGATCAATTTAATGTTCAAAATAATATTATCTACCTCTAAATCCTTCGTATCAAAGTTTTGACACATAAAAGCCTTAACCTTATTTATCATGTTAAGGTTTGTCCAAAAATCAGTATATCATTAGCATATAAGCACATGATAACTCTTTCACCCCTATCATGGCAATAATACACATATTTATCAGCCTTGTTTACTATAAGCCTGTAGCAGTCAAAATACTTTCAAAATTTTCATGCCAAAGCTTTAGAGGCTACTTGAGACCATACAAGAAATTCAATAGTTTACGCACCTTTCCTTCTTAGCCTTTTGTTGCAAATCCATTAGGCTGGTCTTTGTAGATTTCCTCATCTAACTCTCTATTAAGGAAGGTCATCTTAACATCTATCTGATGGATGAGAAGACCGTATAAGACAACCAAGAAAAGTAGTACATAAATAGTGGTCAGTCTTGTGACAAGAGCATAAGTATCAAAGAAATCATCACCTTCTTCTTGTGTGTATCTCTTTGCCACAAACCGAGCCTTATACATTTCAATAGTACCATCTGGTCTAAGCTTCTTTTTAAATACCGACTTGCAACCCACAACCTTTCAAGTCCCGTTAGCTAGAATAGAATCCATCTCGCTATGGGTTATCTCTTTTCAATAGTCTGTATTCAAAGATGCATACACCTTGGAAATCGACTTGGGAGTATTGTCAACAAGGTACACAGTGAAATCATCACCTAACGACTTAGGAATCATTGGCCTCTTGCTTCTTGTCAGAGCTTCATTGTCACCCTCCTCATGACTTTTTTCATGTGGTTGCTCAAATGTTTCAAAGTTTTCAACGGGTTTAAAAACTATTTTCACTAGATATGTTATGTAAAATTTTATAAAACATATGTTCTTAAAGAATGTAGCATCATAGGACTCAAAGATCATATCGACATGTTTATCAGATATATCTGATTTAACCATAAAAAATCTATAAGCAACACCACAATGAGCATAACCTAGAAAGACACAATCCACCATTTTCGGCCCAAGCTTGCGCTTCTTGTTGATTAGAACATTAACTTTTGCCGAGCAACCCCATGTGCATAAGTAAGACAACGATAACCTTCACCCATTCCATTCCTCATATGGAGTTTTCTACTTATTTTTCATCGAAAATCTATTCAGTACATGACATGAAGTCAACACGGCCTCTCCCCACCATGCCTTAAATAAACCCATAGTCATAGCATTCACTAAATCAGTCGACGTGTGGTTCTTTCTTCTGCAACCCCATTTGATTAAGGTGAATAGAAAGGCATTCTCTCATGAATAATACCATATTCCTTATAAAATAAGTCGAAATCAAGAGAGAAATATTCACCACTATAATCTGACGTTAGTCGTTTGATCTTTCTATCTAATTGGTTTTTTACTTTTGCTTTCTAGATTTTAATGTAGTCTAAAGCATTATCTTTAGTTTTCAACATATAAACATAACGAAAAATCTAGTTGCATCATCTAATGTCATGAAATATCTCTTTCCACCATTCGTCAATGCACCATTTATCTCGTAAAGATCATAATTAATGAGCTCTAGAGGTGTCAAATGTTTCTCCTCGGAAACCTTATGAGGCTTAAAAGGTTGCTTTGCTTGCACACAATTTTAGCACTTAGAACCTTTAAGGATGAAAAGTTTTGGGATTAGATTCAAATTTACAAGCCGAGAAATAGAACCAAAATTTAGATGACATAAATAAGAGTACCAAACACTAGTCTCACCTCCATTATTAGCATCACAAATATGATTCATCGACTTATTGCAAAAATTCATAAGAGAAAAATGAAATAAGCCTTCGTATTCATAGCCTTTACCAATAAATAGTCTAGACACCACAACTTTGTTGGACTCAAAAACCAACTTAAAACCATCTCTTAATATAAGAGAACCACTAACTAAGTTCTGGTCTATAAAGGGCACATGTTGCATGTTCTTTAGCTATACAATTTTTTTCAAAGTAAACTTCAGATCTGCCGTACCAACACTACAAACAGAATCAGACGACCCATTTTCCATCAAGACAGTTGACCTAGTTATGGCCTGATAAGAAGAGAACAAAGAATAGTTAGCACACACATGAACACCAGTACCTGTGTCAATCCACCAATTAATATATTGACTCACCAAAAAAATAGTAAATAAATTACCGTACCTAGTTGAACCATCTATAGTGTTACCAATGGTGACGGTATTTACAGCCATGGAAGACTGCCCCGTCCCTTACTTTCCTTTGTGGTGTGGGTACGTCTTTGCCCAATGCCTGATTTCAATGCACATAAAGCAGGATTTGTTTTCTGTATTCTTGTTGCTCTTAAAACTGGTTGTTTGGTTAGGCTTAATCATCTTTTCCTTATTCTTGTTGTAGCTGCAATGACCCTTTCTCACAGTATTGGCAGCCAAGTGGTTCTCACATCCATCATCGTGTCTATCTTTTGCCCTAGCTTTCTCTTCGACGTCAAGAGAAGTGATCAAGTTCTTGACTGCGATCTTTTTCATCTTATGTTTCAAAGATTTGACAAAGTTCCTCTACGACATTGGCAGCTTAGCAACAATAGTGCTAGCTACAAACTCTTCACGGAGTGAGCAATTGATGTGTGCAAGTTCATTTGTAATGCCTTGTATCCCATGAGTCTGATGTAGCTAGAACGGTTGTCCACCATTCTATAGTCTATATATTACTCCATGATATACAAAGTATTGTCTTTCTCAAAAGCCCCATACTTGACTTCAAGGATATCCCACAGCTCCTTGCCATCGATGATATGCATGCGAGCATCATAGATATTGTCCAACAAAGTAGCTCAAACGCTTTCCACAAACAACACATTGGTAGCTATATACTTGCTTTTCTCATCAAAGGAAAGCGGGCTCGTCGGCCTACCCTTAGTGATGTGTATCACGCTCATAAATATAAGCTACAAGGAAATCTTTGTCCGCCAACTTTTATAGTGCTGACCGAAAAATTTATCTGGCCTCAGAGCATCGACAAATTAGGACAATTGTAAACCAAAGTGTCTAAGATAAGTTTTTTTGAATTAGTAGAATAATTAGCACTTTAAATTTTAATCTAATCCAAAAATAATTGATCATAATATCATAATTGCTAATAAATTGATCTACTAATATGATCATAGAAAAATCAAATATGAGATCCAACAACAATCAGAATGCATACTATGGTTACCTGAAGCTAGTTACTTAATTAGAGCCCGAGCCTACTGTGTTATTGCTGTCGCCATCCATCACGTTGTTGTTCATCACAGCAATAGCAGATCGTTGCGTGGTTTGTTCTTGTTGATGTCGGAGGAACTGCTGTTGATAGAACCATATAGCTTCGTGCTAAGAAACCACCCTCTTCGGTCATGGAGGAAGACACATTCGAAGAAAGAATACAATGTAGTGAAAGTAGTGAGCAGTCGTGCTAGACACTTCCAAAAACCTTATTTGCTCTCTTCTAGTGTAGAATCTAGAAGGACGACGGTTCTAAAGGCCTCTCCCGGGCACCGGTGCCCGCTGACGAACGGAATGAGGAAGACTAGAGGTGACGTGACACTAAAAAACCTAAGCCTAAGACTCTCTCAGGTGCCAGTACACGCCGATGAATAGGATGAGAAAGACTAGAGGTGGCGCGGCGCTAGCGTCGGCGCACATTAATGAATAGGATGAAGAAGAGTAAAGACGGCACGATGCTAAAAAACGTAGGCCTATGAGTATATTATCTTATTTTGAAAGAGAGCAAAGGGAACGAGTCACCGCTCACGTCGTGCCGGCGAGCGCGTATGTGGATTCTCGCTCCTTTAGTTTGGTCAACAAGCGAAAAATGAGTCAATTTTGTAAGTAAAGTTAACTCTGCATCGTGACTAAAGATCTCTCCCATCTTCTATTTGAGATTTTTTTAAAAAAAATTTAATTAGTTGGATGATTGACCCTAAATTTCATCACCTGGTGCTTTGTCGCTCTCGTGTCTGCACGTGCGGAGGCGGACGGCGCAACAAGACAAGACGGGTTTTTGGCCTGAGAGCATCCAAGGCTGAAGACAGGAAGCATACAATGCAGCAAGCAGATCGGAGGCTGGCAGAGCCCTGCTGGCCTGCTATGTTTCTGCGCGGTTGAGTCATGTTTGCCATTAATTGGATTATGATATGGTATAAGATGCATGTTGTAGAGATAAAATTAGGAGTGAATGTCCTTCACCAATCACCATGTTACTGGATATATAATTCATACAAACCGACAATCGGGCAACATCCAGTCCTATTTGAAACAATATTGTGCCCCATAATTGAATAGTTGAGAAATCCAAATATTTAGGTGAACGACATTCACGTGATGATAATATTTTTTATATTAACATTATTATGCATGTATAATTTAGACAATGAAATCTTCTCACAATGATTTTTTTTCTTCTCTTTCTATTCGTACTCACTTGGTCTGTAAAATATATATAATTTTAATCTTATTTGTCCACAAGTATAAAGAATTTTAAGATTTTGATAAAAAATATTTAATCCAGTTACTTTTTAAATTATATTCCTGTTAAATATGTAAAAATATAATAGACATCATCTTGTAATTTTTTTACTACCTTAAATTTTAAAAAATGGTATAATTCGTTATAATTATAGATATAGAGACTAAGGGCATAGGCTATATGTAGACTGAAACCGCATATTTGAAATATGTTTTCCTCACAATACAAAGTGGCTTTAATATTTTATATCAGCCTTTGATAATTTCCCTTTTTTTTAATTTACGTAGAAGTCCAAAACTTTACACGGAACACCCTAAGATTAATAAAATAATATAAAATCCTTCCTCGCTCATTTTCCCCTCGCCCCGTCCCCTATCGCTCGTTCTCTCTCTGCAGCACTGCCCTCTCTCTTCTACGCCGCCGCCTTCTTCTCCCCGTCGACGAGCTCCCTGACAGCAAGGTCGACGAGCTGTTTGGCCGCCGCCGCCGCAAACGCCGTCTCTCCCCTTTTGTCCACGGCAGATCGAAGGCGAATCCGGCGCAGATCGAAGCCGACCGACGAGTTCTCTGGTCTTCACTGCCGTTGCATCTCCACTCTTTGGCCTCCGCCGCTACTGCCTTCCTCTCCGGTGACGAGCTCCATACGGTGCAGATCGAATCCCCTCTTCGGCAACGGCTACAGATCGGGACGCGCACGGCTCGACGAGACAGCAACAGCTTGATGAGGCGGTGCACGAGGACGGGCTCAACGACGCGAAGGAGATTGACGGCACGGCGAGCTCCGAGGCTGGCGCAGATCTAGGCGACACGGCCCGGCGAGCTCCGAAGCTGTGCCAGATCCAAGCGAGACGTTGTCATCTTCCTGGCCGGCAATGGCGAGGTCCTCCGTGTATGCCCCCCTCAGACGAGTTGCCCTTTGATCCACCCTCCAAATCTGGCCACCACCGTCCCCCTGCCTCAGCCCCTAGCTTCATCTCCTCGGTCGCTGACCTCCAACCGCCGCAAGAGGCAAGAAAGACGGTGGGCAGGGGAGAGAGACGGTGAGGGAGGTGACTGATAAGCTCGCGGTGGGGCGACTCGTCCTCCCAACGCGTGACCCGAGCGTGGCTCTGCCACTGGCCCTGCCGAGGCCACTCACCCCCACGGTAGCACTGTTCCTACGTGGCGAGCCTAATAAAGCTGGACCCGTTACTTGTCGATCCATGTCCTTCGCTTTTGTTCTTACCCATCTGACCTAAAATAAACCAGAAAAAAATATGGTGGATAGTTAGTATTATTAAGCGGATAAGAAAAAAAAAGATAGATTTTCTCGATTTAGTATGAATTAATAGGTAAGTTTAATAATTTATTTTTAGACGGATGGATTATGATCCAGTAACAACTCTTTAATTTCTTCGAGTACAATATTACATACCCATTAAAAAATTAACAAAAAATAAATATCCCTGATTTATAAGATTGTTTCTTTATGAAATTTACGATTTTCAAAGTTCCAAATGGAGCTATTAATTTGTACCACGAAATCTTTCGCGAAAAAAACATACCAAGACAAAGGCCACATCATAAACAGTCTCTACTCCAGCACAGTGTCGAACCAGCAAACATCTCGGTCGAATTAATGGCTGAAAAGCTGCGTCCATGTATATGTACACTTGTACGTGCAACAGCTGCTAGCTCCTGAATCAGGGTGTGCCCGAGAGAAAAATTGTTCAGCCTTATTGGTCTTAAAGAAACTCGCTCTTAGCCACTGTTGTTTACCTGAGAATAAAAGTACATGAGCCTTACTCAGAATTCCATCATGCATAACAGCATCTAATTAATTCATAGAAATATTGACTTAGTTTTTAGTATAACCAGTAACATGTTATCGCATTACAATATGAGATTGATATATGCCTATATTGGATTATAAGGATAAATTAACACATGGATTAAACCTATAAGATTAAGAATAAACTAGGAGTGTAAAGATAACACATTGTATAATACGGTGGTTAATGATTGTGAAAGGAGCGGACGGACGTACGGTGGGAAGAGAGAGCCTCATGGTAAGAAGAGGAGAGGGGAAAATATTAAATTTGCATTTTGAGGATTTAATCAATTTAATTATGACTTGATAACCTACAAAATGTGGACGTAGTACTACGCTTCCGTTCAACGACAACAGGCGGTGCTTAAACCTAACTGCTGGTACATGTTGCAACTGTTGGAGCACATGCTGCTGTTGCAACGGCCCCGTTATCCTTCACATAGGTACGAAAGTTACTAGCTTGAATCTTTTTGATCTATGTATACACACACATTTGGCTTATGTTAAATGCCCCAAGGAAGAAGACATACGAAATTTCTCCTTTGGACATTGTTATTCAATTATTATTATTTCGATACAAAGACATTATTATTTAGGGGCAGGATATTTAAACAATGGGTGCAGCCCGTGTTCACCTAATTAATGGGTGGTTGAAATTGATTTACTTTTATCAATTATAGCCTCCTCTACTATTTTTAAAGTAGTTTTAAAAATAAGCCAATAAATAGTTATTTATTGAAAGTATTGACTTAGAGATGTCTTCAAAATTGATATATTAGTTGTTGGTTTCAGACCACATGCATCCATAGATCAAACATGTTTTCTTCTTTGAAGACATTATGGAGAATGTCATTTATATCTTTATGTTTTCTTTCTCGTAGTAGAGTAAAGTTATTATAAGACTTATATGTTGTCTTGAATGTTTTGCATTGATTAATAAAATATTCTATTATCTAAAACAAATGAGTCACCTCCCTTTAAGTGAGAGTAAACCAACTTTCATTCAAAATAATCTAAACTTGGTTATGAAATAGAAAGGAGTGTGCTCAGAGCAATCTAAATGAGCTCTTTTTATCCTTGTTTATCACATATGATGTTTATCACCCTTCAACTCAATTAACTCCCTAAACTACTGATTCCATACCTTTAGACTAGAAATTTTGGAAAAAGAATTCTTGAATTCAACCTTTCATCTTGAGAAAAGAAATACTGAGAGAAAATATAACCCCCCCCCCCCCCAAAAAAAAAAATATCCAAGGCACAAGAGCAAAAAGCAACAAATACTCTTACATGGAGTAGAGAGGATGGCCGCCAATCCACCACAAACCACAACGTGAGTAGAGACCACATAATTGTACCGTTGACGTGCAACAAGGGCAGTGACCAGCGATATGCACGGAGGCACGCAGGAGAGGAGAGGAGGACTAGGGGCGGTTGGTTGTGGCGTCAGTATCAGCCCTTATGCGACGTAACCGCGCAATCTGCCTCACCGCCGGGCCATTTAATGGTGGCACATGCCGCGTGACGCCCCGCGACGCTGCCACCTGGGCCCCCAACTCCCCCTCCTCACTGTGCTCAGCTCGGCTACCCCCCCGCAATGCATCAGATTCATGGCACGAGACAAAGACGGGTGGTAGATGGCTACTAGTAGATGCAAACGTTTTCATTTTTTGTTTGGTTTTCTGAAATTTTCTCAGTGTCCCAATGCCCATGCTCCCGCGCATGGGCATTTGCGACGGCGACGGCGACGGCGAGACGCCAATGAGTGTCTCCCTAACCGCCCGCTTGATTTGGCTGTGATATCAGGTTTCTGTCAGAGCAAAGCTCCCGGATCAAGATGAGACGAGCTCGCTCATTTTCAGATTAGTAAGTATCAGTGAAAGGAAAACTACGATACTCAACAACCCTAACTTTGTACTGTTCCTATACTGTACTCCTTGTCTGAAGCAACTAAACACGATCTCCGGTAGGAAAAATAAAAAAATCGACCTGTAGCCATTAGGGCGCTTCCAGTGTTCCTGCTGGTCAGTGGCCACTGAATATTTTAAGGCTGTGTTTCTGAGGAGGTTGCCAACCTCTTCCTAACACACATAACAAGAAATTCGATTATCAAATAATGATTAATTAAGTATTAACTTAAAAATTAAAAATATATTAATAGAATTTTTTTATTAAAAAATACTATTTAACCGTTCGAAAAACGTATACATAAAAAACAAACAAAAAAATATTAGTAAGGTGTACGGCCAAACGCACCCTATCTCACGTTTTCTTCCGGTGTGGCGTAATTGTGAACACTAGTTCCACACGTTGTGGCGACTTTCTTTGGTCATTACATCTTAAACTTTCAGTTAAGTAGCAGTACAAGTGTACAACCAGTACTAGTCTCCTTAATCTAAAAGCTAATAGGAATAATTATATCATGGGGAGATGCAAAGAAGGTACTGTCAGTGCCAGCATTGGCTGCTTCTTTGACCCCCCCCCCCCCCCCCCCGCACTAATTAAAGATCAACCAGTTGCAGCAAAGGGTATCCTATACGTGATGCCTGTCCTTTAGCAGAGGACTTGGCTTTCCCTACAGAGAGTCCATTGCAAGCCACACCTGTTTTCATTGCAAGGCTCAGATTCCAAATGTGTTAGTAGGCTTGTTAGTTTTGTGAAATGGCCAAGAACTAATGGCTTAATGAAAAAAGGCTAAGCTTTGGTTTTATATGTCCAATGCATTGCAACTTTGGTCCTGTGACTTTTGAGACCACAGATTTGTCAGCTTCTGTTTACCTGGAATAATGGTTTTGTTTCCTAGTGAATTTACAATAAGAGCAAATGAGTAATGGACAGCCAAGCCTCACTTTCTTAGTCAGGCCAAGCACTCATCTGTAGTGTTCTTGTTCAGAGAGTTTTCAGGCATGCAAAGTCTACACGTTTGATAAGTTTAGTGTCTGTTGGGCCTCTTAACTGCTGCTCTTTTAAGAAAGAATAAAATTTTGTCCTTTTTCAATCCTTATAATATTTGCCATTATCTAAAGATACATATAATATTTGCAGAATGAAAACATGGAGCTCAGGGCAATAATGAGACCAAGACATTGGAGTTAGGGAAAAAACTGAATTCCACATGAACCCTCAAATTACACAGACCCTCCATTTTTTTTAACCACACCCCTCCTCAGTCCAAATCTCTCTTTGATGTGGTCAACAAGATGTTGCAGCCAATGTACAGTGTGAAGCAAGCATGTCACAAACAGTTTCTCTCCTGATCTCATCAAAGATGAGGGTCTCTATCCTTGTGCCAATCTCCATGGCCTCAAGCTTGAGCTCACTCCATTGCTGTATGGACTGGGAGAAGTCCTGCTCCACCATCCTTGGGATGTTGGAGATGTCCTCTGCAATCTTCTCCCAGGAAGAGATCTGTTCCTCTATGGACTTGCCGGCTCTGGCCATCTCTTCCTCATCTTCTTCTACCTCCATTGGGCAAATCTTGCCATGGACATTGTAGGTGAAGTATGGTGATGTGGCGCCAATGAAGTCTTCTGATGGAGGTGAGCTCCCTGAGGTTGAGGGCTTCTCATCTTCCCCTGTGAAATGTTAGGATGAAAAAAATCTTCAGATGGTAATAAACATCAGAGTAATGGCAATGTTTTCACATTAATGTGTGGTTAACACGATAATAAGTTGCATACAGATTTTACCATGTTAATTAAGATGGTAATAAACATGGGGAGTAAAGCCAAATGTTGACACATTGAATGCTTAATCAAAGTACTGATGAGTTGGTAAAATGGTAAAGTGAGTGCAGAGTGCAGAGACCACTGTAGATGTCAGAGAACTTACAGCGGCAGTGCACAGGGGAGTCGGAGTCGGAGTCGGAGTGCAGCTCGAGGACGGAGACCGGGCTGAGCTGACACGACGAGTCGTCGACGTCCATGTCGGCCTTCCACCTCGCCGCCCGCTCGTCGTCGTCGTTGTGGCCGAACTCCATGGCGCGGGGATCGCACTCGCCGCTGTCGCCAGTGGACCGCCGCAGCCGGCGGAACTCGCGGTCGACGCTGGGGAAGCAGCTGATGCCGCCAAGACTTTCCCAGCGAAGCACCCTCCTCACGGCCTTGCTGCCCAGCACCTTGCTCAGCGCCGACCTCAGGCCATTCACGCCGCTCCCGCCGACACAGCCACCGCCGCCGCCGCCGCCTCGCCTCTTCTTGAGCCCGTGGTTGCAGAGCCTGAGCAGCCTCCGGTAAGCGGCCACGGGACAGCACGCTCCACCTCCTCCTCCACCGCCGCCGACACGGCCCCGCCGCAGCCGCTTGTTCTTGGCGGCCTCAATGAGGAACGGCTCCTGCTGCTCTTTCAACAACTCCGATAGCCTCCTCGCGGCCGCCATTGCTTCCTCCTCCTCTATACCCCCCGTCTCCCTCCTCTCCTTGAACACACACAGAACGATGGCAGCTCACCACTCAAGAAGACAGCGCAAGCTCATCGCAAGAAGACGGCCGCCGTCCACGGGAGCAGGTGCGGCGATTGGAGGAGTGGAGAGTATTGAGGTAAGCTAGGGAAGGGAGGCGATGCAAGAAGCCAAGAGGATCATAGTATTCCCATATCCTGGCCGGGCTGGGTGTGGGGGTGGAGGGAGGAGGAGGCGTCTGGTCTGCGGTCGGGGTCCCCAGGACGCATGGTTGTTACTTGTTGGGTAGTGGAGAGGAGTGAGAAGAAGAGGGATCAGGGAGTGTGTCCTGTGTCTCGTACTCGCGCGTGTGGTCAGGCCATGGCCATGCCGCATGCGCGCGCGCGGCGGTGCGGTGCGAGGGGAAGGAGAGGAAGGCGAGAACTCGTCTGTGCGTCGCGGTCGCTGGCGTTTTTTGGCTACGCTGTAAACAAGAGAAATTACCACGGTTTTTTCCCCCTTTTAAACTTGAAACATCAGACATGGTGTGGTTTTGGGAGATCAGGATTCTGCGTTAATCTTAAAGGAACAGATGAGGGAAACATCAAACTTTGTTTGGTTAGATGGCGCCTGAAGACGGATCAGAGAATCAGGAATGCCCAGAAACTCATATCTCGGTTGATGCAGCAACCATAAAGCTGCAACAAAACACAATCTCATGGCTTGGCTTAGGCATACTGAACACTAATTAAAAGTTATAACCTTACATACAACCACACGAAATAGCACTGCATGTTTTACTTGATGCATCAGATAATTTCAGCATTTAGCTTTCGCCACTGTTGAGAGCTTCCCCTGATGCTGCAGTTTGAGCAACAACATAAAAAAGTTATCTTCACATGTGTAGTATAGTACTAGTAGCAAATATATATGAATCCATACACCTTGCAATATTTTGAGTTCAGAGTTTGACTGTGGAGTGATAGAGGTGGAGTGGAGGAGGCCCCCCAAATCTCTCATCACTCCTCTCTTCACAGGGACTGCCCAAGGGAGCACAGGTGCTACTGGTACTCACTCCAATTTTCTATGCCCAGCTTCTTGCACACCACAGGACAACAATGCCTCCATGCCTCCATGGCTGCTCCATGCATTTTTAAGCCTGTAGTAAATCATAGCACAGCTAGTGACTTTTGTGCGTGTGAAAGAGTCAGAAACAGGGGCCATGAGCTAAGTCTATAGTATACTAGCTCATTGCCGTGAAAGATGTGTTCACGTGCGGGACGATCTGACACATCAAGAGAGCAAGCGAACTGATCGCGATCATGTGAACACGTAAAACGTCTAAGAGATGTATTTATGTCTAATATAAGCCTTTTGGCTTTGAGATTTATTAGAGTGTACTCTCGATTATCTTACCAAGCATAAAAAAAATATACGCTCACACGTGGAAGATATCGGACTGGGCGGATAGACGCGTCGAGAGGGCAAGCAAGTCAACCGATGGAGGTCCGATATGATCACGCTCGAACATATGAAGGTCTGATAGATCTGCTTAGTTCCTATGTAAATCCTTTAATTTTTTTTGGTCTTCTGGTTGTTAGAGTTACAAACGCACGAGTTAATTTAATCTCTAATTGATAAGGAAGACATGATAGAGTTAAATCACCGAGCCAATTGGTTGATAGGCTGATATGGACTCCTACTATCGACTAGATGTGCTGATAGGGTGAAAATAGTCATCGATTGTGAGTCCGATATATTTCTGCTATCGGTTGTTTGTCGATAGGGACTGTAGCGCTTATTTATCGGCTAGAAAGCCGATGATGATATAGACAAATAGCGAGAAATAAAGTAATAGACTCATCGGCTATAGAGTCGATGACGCTCTGAATAGAATATGCAATAAACGGTAGAGAGTGAGGTCTGATCTCCTGAAGGGACGAGACCTAGCGACCACTGATAACGGTATTGTTAGAGTCAGCCTTAATAGATCAGATCAAATCGAGACAGTATAAGGTTGAGGCTAACAATATCAAAACAGCGAGAGCCGAATCAGACATAACGACAGAGTAACCGGGTGAACCCATCGGCTATAGGTCCGATACAGGCATATAAGTAAACTCATTAGTTAGCTAAGCCAATAGAGGAGCAAAACCTTGCTAAGTGTTGATGCCGGGTCTAACAGAATTAGATCCATCACTAACGGATTAATTACTGGGCAAGATATATGTATATCGGCTAAAAAGCCGATACACTATGTGTAAAACTCAATGTAGAGATAACTCATCAACTAGTTACTTCGATGAAATGTTACATAAAGACTTATCGGTTTAAGACACAATCTACTACCAATAGTCTGTCTAGTAGGTAATACCTAACTAATGCAGCATAAGATCAATGACGGTATAAGGAGCTCGATAAGCTGATAGAACCCACACGAACGTGATGTGATATATCCGATCGGATTAAAAATTTGAAACTAACCAATATAACCATAGATAGAGCGGATACACCATGATAGTGGTGAGACTTATCCCTTCGTCGGAGATCAGATTTAATCGATACAGTCCTGTGTCGAGAGCTAGAACCCGTCGGTAAAAATCTAGATAAATTAGGATGGCAATGCGTCGAGATTGTATTAATCTGTGTGGATAATTTACAATACTCCAAATAGTCTATATTTATATCCTGAGGTTACACGAGTCTGATATGATTACAAATAATCTTCAGACATTATTTTTTATATAAAAAATAAAACTCTCTTAAAAAAAATTAACAAAACTAACAAAGATACAAACACTATACCGTGGCTTTTATAACTACTAGATCTAATCTCATCTAAATAATCTTATATATTTAATTAAATTAAATTTATATTTATCTGTCTGGACTATTTCGCCTTAGTTTCATAAATTTACGATGTTACTAGCTATAGCGAGTCTGTGACTTTTTGCCAGCCTCCAACCAAAGACAGTCCGCTCTCCTTTCCCCTGATTGGGGAGGAGCCTTTCTTGTTGTGTAAATTTATTACTACCTGAATGTTCCAATGAGCCGTGGACACACACAGCTCGATGGCGCGCCAGGATAGAACTCAGGAGGGTGTTGTTTTGTATATCGGTTGGTGTAGTACGCTTTTTTTTGTGTGTTTTTGATCCCTTCGAACGGTGCTTCCCTGATTGCCTGACATTCCATTTATATGAAAAAAACTGAATTGTGGATGTCTGAATGAATGATGATGGGGCAGGAGTGGTCATTGCTACTAACCATCAACCCTTGTTTGACCCTATGGTGCAGTAGACTAGTACTAGTTCTGCTAGCATACTCCAGTAGAAACATGCTAACAGCAATAGTAATACTCGTACTGCTCTTTATTATATACAGTGAGACTAACACCAACACCCTATTCTCTATAAGGGTTCGGATATATATATATATATATATATATATATATATAAAAGTTCAGCGATCTAATACTCCCATAGTCGTAACGGGAGAGGACGGACGCAGAGACTAGAGCGAAAATTAGTGAACAAAGACACAGGTAGGCCTTTAATTATGATGTCGATGAATTGGTGCATTGACGGTACATAGAGCACTCGAACATATCCTAAAGCGACCTTGTCACGTACGAATTAAATATCAATCTTAATGTGCTTCGTGCATTGATGATAAAACAGATTGGCAGTCATATAGACGGCACTAGCGTTGTTGCAGTAGACAACGGTCATGGAAGCGATGGGTGTATGGAGCTTCTGGAGAAACTGGCGAATTCACCAGTACCTGACTACGACGTGGGTGACGACATGATACTCGGCTTCGGCGCTGGACTGAGACACTGTAGTCTGACGCTTGGAGGACCAAGAGACTAGAGTGTCGCCGAGGAAGACACAGTAATCGGAGGTGAGCGTCAGGAGTTGGGGCAACCCGCCCAGTCCGCGTCAGAATACACGGTGAGAGATTCAATGGGCCTGGAGCTGAGATGTAGGCCGATGGATAGTGTGCCCTTTACGTAGCGAAGGATACGCTTGAATAGCTCAAGGTGAGGTTCACGCGGAGCATGCATAAAGAGGCACACTTGCTGTACGGCATAGGTGAGATCAGGCCGTGTGAGTGTGAGGTACTGGAGAGCACCAGCAAGATTCTGGTGCTGGGTAGGGTCGGCGAGGAGAGAGCCGTCGGTGGTGGAGAGCTTTGCGCGAGTGTCGAACGGAGTGGTGGTGGAGTGATATTCGGCCATGCCCGTACGCTGGAGAAGATCAATGGCATACTGGCGCTAGGAGAGGAATAGCCCGTAGGAAGAGCACGTAACAGAGATGCCAAGGAAGTGATGGAGAGGATCTAGATCGGTCATGGCAAACTCCTAGTGGAGTTGGGCCATGATGTGCTGTCGGGTTGTTGTCGAGGACGCCGTAAGAATGATGTCGTCGACATAGAGAAGGAGGTAGGCGGTGATGTCTCTGGTGTGAAGGACGAATGTATCAGAGACGGAGGCCACAAAGCCAATTTATCGGAGATAGGCAGCCAATAGCTGGTACCAAGCCCGAGGGGCCTATTTGAGGCCATAGAGAGAGCGTTGAAGGAGGCAGACGTCATCGGGATGAGATGGGTCAACGAAGTCTGGAAGCTACTAGCAGTAGACCGTTTCCGTTAGATGGCCGTGAAGGAAGGCATTCTTCACGTCGAGCTGATGAATCGGCCAAGAACGCGAGACAGCGAGAGTGAGCACAACCCGAATGGTGTCGGGCTTGACGATGGGGCTAAAGGTCTCGTTGTAGTCAACATCGGGACATTGAGAGAAACCGCGAACCATCGGAGTGAAACTTATGTTTAAAGATCCACTTGCCAGTCATAACGTTGGCATCGGGAGAACGAGTGATGAGGCATCAGGTTTCGTTGTCCATCAGGGCCTTGTACTCATCGGCCATAGCCACGCGCCAGTGAGAATCGGCCAAGGCAAAACGGTAAGTAGCCAGGATGGGTGAGACAGCACAATTGGACTATGGAGAACCCGTGGCGCTGGGTAGGATGGAGGGACCCGGTTTAAGATCAGGTGATCATATGAGAGGAGGTGGAGACAGTAGGGGCCGGGCCGCACGGTCCGATGGTAGCATCGGTGGTGGTGCAGGGTCGGAAGGGGGAAGGGTGGCATCGGCTCGGAATTGACAACTGTAGGTTCAGATAAAGAGTTAGACGAGGTCAGCCTGAGCCGATGGAGGGTGGGGGCCGATAGGGGTTGGTGAGCCGATGAAGATTGATGAGCCGATGGAGGGTGGGGGCCGATGAGGGTTGTGGAGCTGATGGAAGTCCGATGTGGGTGACAGTGGAGCGGAGAGGAGTGGGATAGTCGTTTAGAGGGTTCTTAGGAACGACCGATGGGGAGTGCAGAGGTGTGGTTGGTGAAGAATATCGGGATGGTACCGTGTTGGTTAGAAGAAAGTCGAGGTCGCCAGACGAGGGTCCATGGTGAAGTAAACCGAAAGGGAAGTAAGACTTGTCAAAGACGATATGGCGGGAGATGATGATCTATTGGGTGAAGAGATCAAGACAGCGGTATCTCTTGTAGGAAAAGGGATAGCCAAGGAATATGCAGGCAGTAGAGCGTGATGCAAGTTTATGAGGGGCGGTGGCTGTTAGATTGGGGTAGCAGGGACACCCAAAGACACGTAAGTAAGAGTAGTCGGGTGTCTTGTGGTATAGAAGGGTATAGGGAACGTTGTGACAAATGGAAGAGCAAGGACGCCGATTTAGTAGGTAGGTCGCAGTGGTTAGCACTTTAGCCTAGTAGGGTGCAGGTAGATGAGTGTGAAGTATAGTGCAACTGATGTTGTTTAGAGTTTGAAGAAGACGTTTGGCCTTGTCGTTTTGGGGAGAGGTGTAGGGACAGGAGAGGCGAAGATGGATACCACGGGAAATGAGAAAGGCTTGGATGGTTTGGTTTACAAACTCTGTACCATTGCCGGCCTAGATGGCTTGGATGGAGAGATTGAATTGGGTGGAAACATAGTTTGTGAAGTTGATGAGGTGAGAGGCAACCTCAGACCTGCTTGTGAGGGGAAACGTCTAGCAGTAGTGTGTATAATCATCATGTATTGCAAGATAGTACTGATAACCCGAGACACTCTTAACTGGAGAAGTCCACACATCACAGTGAATTAATTCAAAAGGTCTAGAGTTACAAGACATAGAGGGAAAGAAAGGCAACCACATATGTTTGCTAAGTTGACAAGAGTGGCAAATAGTAGATCTATTGTGGTTGTACTGTATGGAGGCGCTGCGACGAAGAATGGTGACAGCGTCGAGGCTGAGGTGACCAAAGCGAAGATGCCACAAGCTAGTGGAGATGGTTAGGCTAGTGTGAGGAGTGGACGGCGTAGCGGGGATGGTGTAGAGGTCACCGCCACAATTGCATCGAAGTATCTCATGCCGGGTCGGGATATCCTTCACAGAGAAACCAAAAGCATCAAATTCAATTGAGCAATTGTTATCTCTGATGAATTGGCGGACAGAAAGTAGATTATGGACGAGTGAAGGAACTAGGACATTGTGGAGTGGGAAATTGGTTGTGGGTGTAGGCATGATGGAGTCACCGTGACATGTGATAGGGAGAGATTACCCATTTTTGACGGTGACGAAAGGAGAGGAGGAAGGATGGCGAGAAAATAATATATCGTCTGATGAAGCAATATGGGAGGACGCACCAGAGTCTAGCACCCAGGGGTGCTGGGGTTGGAGCGTCATCTGGTTAAGGGCGGTGACTGGGTGGTCGGTGTGATCGGCTGAGGCGATTGGACGGGAGCGGACGCTAGATGGGCCTAAGGGTGTGCGCCGAGAACCCCGGGCTGCCAGCCGATAGGGCTGCACAGCTAGGGTTAGGGTGTCCAGGGGTTATAGCAAAACTATAGACCCATGGGATCGACGGACGGGATAGAGACAAGAGCAGGGCACGGTTGCATCAGACCGCTCCAGCTCTTGCCCTTGCCTTTCCCTTTGCCTTTGCCATTGCCATCGGCACGGGCTTTGTTGTCGTGGGGAAGCCATGGCTACCAGAGCCGCGAGAGGTGATAGCAGCGCACGGTGGACGGCAGCCGATAGGGTTGGAGTAGCCATGATCGGCTGCGACGAGGAGAGTGCTATAGGCCACAATCTTCTCATCATTGGCCAGGCGAAGTTCCTTGAGAACGGAGTCATCGACCGAGCCAAACAGCTAGCTACGCATGTAGCACTCAGCGATGTCCCACTAGGGATCATTGGGTCGAGGTGGAGCGGAGCCATCGATGTGAGAGCGAAGGCCGAACTTTCCACATAAGGATTTGAAAAAGAAAACCCACTTGAAATAGTTGGCGTTAAGGTCGAGGGAGATGTGAACGTGAGATTTCACGTTGACGGCGGTGTAGGGTGGTGAGAACATCGACGAAGTGGTGCCCAAGTTATTGTCAAGAGCGCTGATAGCCGGAAGGGATCCGGTGATTGGAAGAGTGTCAACACTAAGAGCCGATTCGATGGTCATGACGAGAGAGTAGCGGGGCGTGATAAGCCGATGAGAGTATTGAGCCAATGGGGAGAGGCGGGTGTCCGATGTGGTCCGATGTGTAGCCGATGAGAGTAGGTGGTCGATGAGAGTAGGTGGTCGATGAGAGTAGGTGGCCGATGAGTGGGTGGCAAAGTAGGTGGAGTAGATAGAGTAGATAGATCATGGGTGCGAGAGAGTAGACGGGTCATAGGCGCGAGGGGGTTCGAGTTCGTGAAGTGAGGTTTCGCGTCCGTGGACACGTGGACGCAACAGAGTGAGACGGACCTAGAAAACGGGAAAAGTCACGGGTGCGAAGAAAAGAAGTTCGCGTCCAGGAAACATGAATTTGCGTCCATGGACACGTGGACGCGTCGGAATGGCGCAGGCGCGAGTGGAGAAGTTTTGTGTCCGGAAGCAGATGAGTGTGTCGGAAGAGCGGGAACCGAAAGAGTAGATAGATCCGGGAGCAGATGGAGGACGGATGGGTCTAGCCGATGAAGGGGGGATGGGTCTAGCCGATGAAGACCGCGAACGCAGAGGTGTGCCGGCGTCGGAAGAAGGGAAGGTGCGCCGAAGCAAGGGGAAAGCGAAGGTGGATCTGAACGAGATAAGGAGGTGGATAGAGGCCGTCTCCTTGTCACGTGGTGGAAAGAGACGAGTAGACAGTGGAGGAGGAGAAAGACCGTCTGCGAAGGAGACGGAGAGAATGATAACTGAGGCGAAAAAGACAAAGGAGGAATACGAGAGAAGAAGGTCTGCGACGGGAAGAAAGCGTCGGTTCATCGGTAAGAGGGTTGCTAGCGCGTCGAGGATGTCTAAATCTATTCTGATACCATGTAAAAATATAATATACAGTGAGACTGATACTCCGTCTCTATACAGGGTCGGATATATATATATATATATATAATTTCAGTCGTCTAACATTAACAGTAAGCAACAGTTTTGTGGTAGTGCAAAAGCTGCAGTGGCGTGCGTACGTACGCCGGCCGGGCGGGGAGCAGCGACGGACGGCCGAACAGCCGACAGGCGCATCATCCTCTCTCAACACTTTGGAGGTGGTGGTGTTGGTGATGAGTGAACTGACGGCTGACGGCGTACAGCAATGGGCACTGAATTGGCCGGCCTCGTTCGTGCTGTTCTCGCTGGCTTCCTACCGTACTCCCATCCTTTCTTACTCCTACCTGTCTACCTCTGCACTGAAACCAACAAACCAACCTCCTCGCCTGCTTGTGATTGCCTCCGTCCACATTAGCTTAACTGCTACCCTACCTTTTTCGTATTGTTTTTCTTCCTGAAAAAGAATATCTCAGAGAGAGAAGAAGAGAAGGAATGGATACCAGATGGGCTTGGGCTTGTTCGAATTGGGCCAATCCCACTGCGAGATTAAGTGACTAGGTGGGTCAGACATGTCACTAAAAAAAAGAGCTTGCAGCTTTCGACACAGCATCGTAAACCAATGAGCTGATGATTTATTTCTTTCTGATGATCATCTGAAAAGCGTCATTACCGAATCTTAAAACGCGATTTGGAGTGGCGCGAGGAAAGCAGCTTTCGACGCGGCGATGGCAACCGCTCACCCACGGAATAAGTTCCTAATTGCACCCGAAAACGATATTAACGCCCAAAGCAAGCAGACACAGCGTTAAGACGCATTAAGCTTTCTGGCGAAATTAATCTGGAAAGCATCTTGTCCTGGCTTTTAATCACACTACTTAAAACAATGACGTCCACTTCAGATCGTGCAATTTCATGCACCGGCCGGATCGATCGACCATTCGTCGACCAATCAACTCTATTAACTAATTACCGGACGAGTACGAGACGCTCATTGGTCAAGATCCATGCCATTGCCCGTGATCGAACCACAGCGTTGCATATCACGGCATTTGTAACTTTTCTTACGGTCATAGCAGTAGAATTTAGTATCAGTTCTTGCATCAGATCATGTGCTCTTGGTAAAATTTGATAGTTTTGTGATTAGTGTTAATTTCCGGCATAAACAATTTTTGTTTTTCCTATTTGTGTGGTAAGGCCTCTTTGGAACAATTAAGGATTTAAATCCTATATGATTTTTTTCCCTAAATGGTCTTTTGAAATAAAGGTTTGGTCCCCACATAATAAAGGAAGAAGAAACAAAGGATTGGGCATCATTAAATCCTATGAAATTCTTTTGTAATAGCTCAATGCATGTTGCTTTTAGAGGAAAATTAGTATAAGGTTTAATCTCTTGAAAAATTTCTTTTGAGCTTATCTCACTCATCCAATTTCTACTTTCCCTATAGTTTATATATCCAAATGTTTGTTTATGTGTTTTACTTGTGCTCTACAATTTTTTGTTCTGTATATGCATTTCTATAAGAAAACTTATATTTTTCTTGTTTCTGTGTTTTATCATTCCTACTTCCAAAGAGGGCCTAAGTGGTAACAACAAATAGTGATGAGGGCGGCCTGCAGGATTGAGGATTTAGAGTGGAAACTTACATACCAAACTTGGGGCGATGGAAGGTTGGCAAGTAAGTGGTGAGACGGAAGTAATGCCTCCAAAGCTGTGGTTGGGATCAAAGGATAGGAGATAGTAATAGAAGCCAATTGGAAGTTGGAGGCAGCTGTAGATTTGTTAATGAAAATGATGTGATGAAAAAGATATGTTGTGCTAGGGCTCCTCGTCTGACAAGGAAGAGGAAGGATTATTTAGTTGTATGTATTAACCAGTTCATTCCAAAGATTAATGAGCCAATGAGGATAGGCGAGCCATTTAATTTTGATCTACCTTCATTGGCAAATGCTCCTAACATGTCTGGCAACTGCCTTATTGAGGTATATAAGAAACTTAATGATCTTATTCTACTGGTGCATATGCCTTAATTTGGTCAGTTTGGCTTTGTTGGGATGGCGTTGTTTTTTTTTGTCAAAATGTATAACTTACTTAAGGTCTTGTTCAATTGTATTCGTTGCTATGTTCGTAGCCAACGATGCAACTTTAGGAGGACCCATAAATGTTGTTGTTCTTACTGGAGCCATATTCTTAGAATAGATTATCAAGAGCTTCTATACTTATTTTGTATATATATTACTTCCTCTGGTAGAAAATATATGACATGTTTTTTTAGGTGCAAAAAGTTGATCCTAATTTTATATTGAAATAAATTTATGAAAAATCCAATAGGTTTATAAGATTATGAAAGTATTTTTCAAGATATTCTCCAAAATGTCATTTTTCAGAGAGATTACTCCCCCTCACATGTAGGCTCTCTTTAGTCCTTAATAAGAAGTTAAGAACTCGTTTAAAATGTAGGAATTTTACAAGATATTCACATAAATCGGTCCAATTCCCGACAAATCCTCAATTCCGCAGAAGGTCAAAAATGAAATAGAAATGGGCGTCAGTTCTGATGTGTCTCAGCATGTTGACATCAGTGCTAATGTGAGAACCGTTTGCATGGAAAAATCCAAACGATCTCAGGACATACAAGTGAACAAGTAGTAGTAAACATTGTGACCGATTTAGAGTCACAAATTAGTCATGCCATTCTTCCTCATTCTTTTACTTGATGATTTATATCCAAATGCAACTAGATTTCAGGATTGAAACCCACTGCCTTTTCCCTTAACTTAGCAATCAAAGAGCGTGCATGCATCAATGCATGCGTGCGTGCATGGCGCACTCGTCGCGCTACGCGATTAGCGAGGCAATCGTCTGCTCGAACGTCCCGAGGCCACCGGCGGCCGCCTCCGCGTACATCAGCTGGCCGAACGCGATCGCGCGGCGAGCCGCCGCTAGTCGGCGGCCGAGGGCGGCGGCCTCCGCGCGGAGCTGGGCGTTGGCGAGCCGGACGAGGGCCACGCGGCCGCGGGCGGCGTGCCCGCGCGCCGCGAGCTCGCGGTTGCAGCGCAGGAGGCGCTCGGCGCGCGCGCGGAGCTCGTCGAGGTGGCGCTGCTTGCGCGCGCGGGACCGGCGCGCGGACTCCCGGTTGGAGATCTTCCGGCGGAGGCGCAGCTCATCGACGTCCGCCTCGGCATAGGCCTCCGTCTCCGGTGCCGGCGGTTGGGCTGCTAGTGCTGGGTCCTCACGTGCTAGCTGCAGCGGTGGCGCCGCGGTGTCGAACGCGGTCGCGAGATGCGGTGGCGCGACGAAGGCTTGCGATGGTGGGGACGAAAGGACAATGAGGGGCATAGTGGTAATTAGGAGCTTACTAGAGTGGGAGAGACGGGTGGGAAGAAGGGAGGGAAGAAGTGAAGTGCTGAGGTATTTATAGATGGTTTAGAAATTAGGAGGGGTATTTTTGGTATTTCTTATTTTTGGAGTCCATAATTCTTACTTTTAAAAGAAAGTGTGGACATGCAGTATGTCCAACAAGTATATTTGTGAATATGTCGTAATTTGCGTCAATGTAAAAGAATTTGTCCGAAGAAATTTTATTTGACATAATTTGTACGAATAATGATTTTGACTTTCTTTGGGCATTTCAAAATTAATTTTCCTATATGAATTGGGCTAGGGGAAATTGACAAGGTCCCAACCAAAAGGAGTCCGGTTCAGCTGCACACTCCCACGTGCAGTTGCTTAAGTTACAGCCACACACTAGGTCGTACAACGTGAATCCAACAGTTAGCATCTGAGGTACTACTCAATCAGGGAGAATCATTTGTATAGATTTACTGAACTATAATGTAAGCCAGAAAACATGGCTGATCAAGATCATGTGCAGTGCAATCCTTATCTTTCCGTTATGGTGATGACTGTAGATGATCTCAATTCGTCAGACCTGCCTAACAGGAAAAATCCAACGTGCAACAGAATGAGTTCATGGTAGATGTTCAGTGAGATTTGTAGGCAACAAATAATCGACATGTATGGCAATTAAACGCTCTGTAGTGCCGTTTGCAGACTCTAGCGGCCAATGGCGCCATACTACAACAGTGCCACTCTGAATAAAATTCCGAAATATTATTATGTACGTTGCGTAAATTTGTGGTTGAGTTAGGTTGCATTGGTTATTATAAGTTGTTTGAAGTTGAAAGATAAGAAAGTCAAGAAACCTTTTCTTTTCTGCGATAAACTGGCCAATCCAGGAGAGTTCGGAGAAAAAAAAGTGCAACTGCGTTGTTTTTTTTAACCCAAGTTGACAAGCATGGTAGTGTCATAGTAATGAGCTATCCACAAGTTTGGGGTTGATTTTGATGGAAGACGATCCGAAGTGCAAAAACTTCAACCTTAATCACGAAGGAAACGGCCGAGATATTTATTTATCTCCAGTGCAATCCACCCCATGATTATTTGAAGTTACTCTGATGACCCTGAATCTGCTGTCAGCAATTCAGTATGCCGACAACTGGGGCAATGCAGGTCTTGGTAAAAATGTTGCTTATTTGCGACAGAGCTGAAATTGATGAGCAAACACTGGGCAAATACTGTTTAATTGGCTCAAATTTTGCCTAGCTTTTTTTATTCTATATATTAGTATGAACATGCCAACATTTTTGGGTAGGTTAAATTAGTCTAAAACAAAATAATAATAATAATAATAATAATAATAATAATAATAATAATAATAATAATAATAATAATAATAATAATAATCATATTTTGGCTTGGCACAGTTAGGCATGAAATAAAACACACCCTGCACAATTACATATTCTCAATACTGTGGCACGCGCTGTATCGTCCTTGCCAAAACCAAACACCCACATAATTTTTTACCTTGTCATTGTTTTGGCATTATCAGTATGTTTGACTCTTATTGGCATCAGTTGGCATTAAAGCAGATCAATTCTGCCTTATCAAAATTTGGTGGTGCCAAATCTTGTGGAAGGTTTTGCACTACTAAAATTTAGTAGGTACCAAACCAAAATGCCCTAATATCTTTTTAGGCCTTGAGAACAAATTTTGAGGTCAATTTTCTACTTTTATTTTCAAGTAATATAATTGATAGAACCATATGATATTCTTCTATGTCTTTGTCTATCAAAAGATTGTTACATAAAAATTAAAGATGTAACTTTGTGAAGGAGTTATGCTAAACCACCAGACATTGGACAACATGTTCAAAAGTTGATCCCTTGCAGGAAACCCCATATAACAACGTTAATGCACACAGAATCTAGCTCTAGTTGCTGCAATGTCACCAATCATTAGAGTTAGGGCGTAAGTAATAAATAGGCTGTTATTATATAAGATATTTTGTAACATTAATGCACTAGGAAAAAATTTATATTCAATCCAAATGCAAGTGTCTCACTCTCTAAAGCTAGCCGCCTCCTTTCACCCAAAGCATCCTCCTATATGGAGGCCCACTTCACTCGAACATTTGCATCAAGTGGGCTGCATGAGGGATCAATTGATAAAAAAAAAAGAATGTCCAAGATGCATGCACGAATCCGCTACCTTAGAATGCATGAATTTCGCATACAACAACTCATTTTCTTTAGAAACCAAATGAAATTATCATATTTTAAATTAAGAGAGAATCTATTTATATATCGCTAAGTTTAGCACTAACATATTAGTTCAACAATTTATCATTGACACTATTATTTTTTATAATAAAAAACAAATAATCTTTCTAAAAAATAAAAATGCAACAAAATTTAAAACTTATACACAAACTTTTATGTTGGGTAAGGATGCTACACAAAAAATTTCATAATTTTTTAAAACTTCTAATGGAAGAAATCAATTGTCAGTATTTTATACTATACGGTTATTTTAGGTATTTTTTAAAAAAGATTAGCGATATATTATAGATTCTAAAGAAACCTATATTATAGCACCAATCCATAAGTTACTCATTCATTACAAACATACGAATAAATTAAATATTAAAAAGTTAAAATTTATTTTTAAAAGGTTTTTTTTACAAATTGCTGATGAAAGAAACTGTTTGCTAAAATTGTAATGTTTTGAAGTTTAGAAAATACCCACGATAATCTGTCGTCCGTTAACTTAAAAACAAGAAGCCTAAGTATCACTAGCCAGCTGGTTTAACTAATCGGACTGAAAAAGCTTGTTGTAGCTAGCAAAGCAAAGGAGATGTTTAAGCTACAACGGACAGGCCACCCACCAAACAAAGACGGCAAAACTTGCAAAGGACAGATGGCATCATTCCAAGCCTATATGCCTGCTCGTCTATATATTCAGAGTTAGTTGCATGTATGATGATTGATGGGTTCGTACTACTCTCCATATAGCTTTTACGTAGTTTTTTTAAGCAAAAATTGCACGCAATGTAGCCAAACACATGGGATGATGCATCGAGATTGTGGGATAAAGGCTTGGCTAGCTGCTCCCTGATTGTGCTTTGGAAATTTTGATAATATTTGAGCTTTCCAGGCCTGCATGTGAGAGGTTAGGTTGTGTCTGTCAGACATGGGGGATGCATGCATACAGCATTGATCTTTGGGGGGATTATTGGAACAGGTGTCCAATTAAAAGAGCATGCCGGAATAGCCTTGAGCCTTTTGGGCAGCAGCTTTGGTTAGAGCCTTTCATACTTTTGCTACTTTGTCTTTTATTACTTACTCTCTCCATTTTAAAATATAGACCTATTTTATTTTCTTAGAACAAAGGTTTGATAAAAAATACTTAGAATATAATTTTATGAAATAAAATTGATATTATTAAATTTGTATTCGAATTACTTTATTATGATATACTTTTATATAAATGATATATTAATAGAGTATTAGTTGGTTAAAGTTTTGTATTAACAAAATAAAATATACACTATTATTCTATTAAGTTTTCTTGTTCCTTCTTCGTTTATCAAAACTCAATTGATAGGCACCAATGTGAATGTTATATACAGAGTTATATGTGTTAAAAGTACGCACTCGTGTGTATATGCAAGTATTATGCGTGTGTGATGGTGTGCATCTTCCATGTAATTATATAAAAAAAACAACCTGTCAAATTTTCTGCAATCTGCATACTTTGTTGAAAACTAGCGGTTGACTTGCACAAGTAAAATGGAGTATTGGAGAATGATGGAATGGGCAGCAGAGACAGCAAAGGTGGTCTTTAAAATAGGGTAGGGGGTTTACATTGATGGCCCAAATGCTACCAAACAGAACGACACTGTTCGTTGAGACTAAGCTGTGGGCTTTGTTGGATTTTAATTTTGCTCCAATTTAGCCCGAAGAATAACTCAAGTTTTTCATGACTCAGCTAATTTTCCTATAGTAAGTTAAGCTCGGCTATTTGGTTGAGAACGGCCACTGAGCGCATTTTGTCCGCTGTTTGTAACAATTTTCTTTTGAGAGGACCACTGATTGTAACACTAATTTCCGTGAAGATGGTGCCTACTCCCCTTGGATCAGGTGGCCTAACAGATCTGGGTTTAGGAGAAAATGGTCATGGAAATTAAATCGACTCGTTTTTTATTTCTACTGACCGAATGATGTAGAAGTACGAAAATGAAAACACACGATTTTGTTGTTTTATCAGCAACCTTTTATCAGATGAAAATTACTGTTTTATAATATGGCAATACCATATTTCCAAATACCTAATATCTAATTATCTATGATGTCTCTATTTGGCCCACAGTTTAGAGAATCATCAACTTCTCAACCAACCAAATAAGTAGTATATTGCTAAATGAGAGGTCGTTTGTAGTTTACATAATGTAAACTTGAATTTATGTGGTTATATTTTGTAGTCTTGATAAGTTAAATATGTGATTTTGTAGTTTAATGTTTTCGACATTAGTTATTGGTTTTCGATGGATATTGCTTATATTGTTTCCTAAGAAAAAAATATGATTACAAAAATTTTAAAAGGTCTGACTAGTTTTATCCCTTTTGGATGGTGGCAAGCTCGAGTTGTGATGCCGAGGGGGATTAGCAATGAGCTACAGCCTTAGACAATCATGACAATGTGCTCAAGCTAAAGCCTTGAAATAGCAAGGAGCGACCAAAACAATAGTAAGTCAAAGTGGGATGGCAGCTTCATGTGCCAAAGAACCACACAGACAATGCCATGTTTGAGTGGTGGCGCTTCACTATTTTTTAAGGTAATTGACTGAAATCCATACACGTCCAAAGTTAAAACACATGATTACTTAGACTTTATGCCTTACAACAGAGGAAAAAATAAAGAAACAACTAGAAGATTGAGAAAGAACGCTAGAGAACTAAACTTCAAATTTCCTTCTATATCATTGCTTTAAACTTGCTCTATAACAGCCCATCACATCACTTATATAATTAGAAACTTTATATTAGAATTGTCCCGTCATAAATCAATAATCTGCTGCATGTCAAGCCCTATAACCACATTAAGTCAGTCCTAAGAAGCAATACGCTCTCACGCAATTCCTAAGCACAACCAACCTACTGAACAAGGCATGTCGTCTCTAAATCTATCCATGGACACGGAGGGGGGAAAAGTAGGACTAGCCCACACATATAACCAAGCCACTGTTAAGGCCCGATGTTTTTCCATGACGTTGACTATCTATGTGGCATACAGGTAAGTCCTCTTATTTGGCACCATTCTTTTTCCCCCTCGTATATGGTACCAATGACGGCTATATAACAGTTGTTAGATTAAATCAATTGTAATCAACTTTCTCTCTCATAGAGTTTTTTTTTTGAGAGACTCTCATAGACTGTTCGAGAAACTATCCCACGGCGTTTGGAATCATCTATAGAGACGTTTTACACTGATTTAATGAGCACATTGAAAAAAAGAGGAAAAGAGCGAATATATAAATGACCATAGCGCCCTAATACATTTTTAACAAGCTAATTAACTATACGAATATTATGCCGGAGAATTGATCTTTATAAACAACTTTTATGAGAATAGAATATATAGTTTATCATTTGAGGTTAAAAAAAACAATCAACTTGATGAGCAAAAAGAAGGAATTAGTTCATATTCATGGCCATTAAAGTGTTGAACTTCAAAAACCACCTTGAATACAATTTATCATCCAAGAAATATGGATCAAGATGAAAACTAGAGTTAAGCGTAAATAATCTTGCCCAAACTTAGCAAGCATCATCATCAAGAACATATATATAGCAAAAATATATAGCTGCTAATTAATCACCATAACTGCCCGCCACCGCCGCCATTCCTCTTGCTCTTCTCGCTCCTCCAGCGCCCTCTCCTGCTCCACCTCCCTCCGGCACCGTCGACGTCGGACATGATCAGCGGAGCCTCGGAGTCCCTCAGCTCGTCGTCGAGCTCGTCGTGCGTGCGGGCGTTCACGCAGGAGCAGCGCTCGAGGGAGGCGAAGAACGCCGCTGCGATGCAGCCGCCGACCACCCGGCCACGCAGTCAAGCGGCCGGCCGCACCCTCCCTGCCCGCCCGCCGCCGCCGACGGAGGCCGCCGCGTGAGTGGCGCCTCGGCGCCGGAGCGGCCGCAGAAGGGAGCGCGCCGCGGGGACGTGAGGCCTTGCATGGGGTACGTAGCTAGCTAGCTAGCAGAGCTCAGGTGTCGCGGCAATGGCGATGGCACACGAAGGAGGCAGCGAGAAAGGCCTCCCGTTTCGCCACCTTTAGCTCTAGCTTTAGCTGTAATCTTAAAGAAAAAAAAGGGAGAAGCGGCGCTGCACGAATGCTTCTTAATTGGCGCTAATAGTTAAACTAAAGTCAACCAACCTACCTACCGATGTTTCCTAATTTGTACTTGATAAAACTTTAGTGAATTTGCCGAGCATTACAGCAACAATATTGATGAAACTAGGGTCGCCTCTGTCACTGAGGGTAAAAGTAATTAAGAAGTTATTTTTGAAAAAAAAAATCTCCCTTTTAATTTTCTCTGTCTCCTTAATTTGCTAGTCTAAAAGGGCTTGCATCCAATTGGTGGCCACTGATAAAAAGTTAAGTTTGGTCATAAGAGAGCGGCTAGCGAAGCAGTTAGAGTTATGGCATGGGGGACACATTAGGTACACAAAATAATGTAACGGGTGTAAATTTGGGCTGGACTGGCATGATAGTGCCCAAAGGGAAATGGCGCTGTATCTTGTCATTTTGTGCTTTTGTCATCTGTGGGCTGCCAGAAGCTGAAAAACTCCAAGTTTTGTTACAGCTCTAGCTAATTAATTTTTAGATTTTTTTTGTAGAGCTCTAATTTTTATATTCTTAGAGTTCGTGACCTTGTAGACTAAAATGATGTGATTTATGACTCTATCTTGACTAAAATACGAACACAACAGCTTTCTTCAACAATAATCTTAGCCTACCTCTAGCCTCATCTCAAAAATAGAAAATGCTTGATAGCACCCCAAGAATTATTGAAGTTGTAGCCCTACCCAAAAAGTTATCTGAATTATGTGTGAAATGTTTTACCGCTCCAGACCCTAGTAGTTATGTGGCAGTGGACTATTACTCTATTAGGAGGATTAGTCATCAACTTGTCACAAATATAAATATTAAATATTAAACATATGTCAAATACGTTGTTATATTTTGAATTCCGGATTATATTAAAAGAACAAGCAACATGAGTAATAACTAAGTAATCATTAATTTTGAATTTTAGAATCAAATAAAATACTAAATTTAAAATTCATCCTAATATATAGCTTGTTAATTTTGAAGTTCAAAATTAACAAATAAGATTTTTACTCGGTTTGACCTTTGGATGATATACAATTAGATATATTTTGTGTTTTAATGTTTGAAAATTTTAGAATTGGTAATTAGTAGTTTGTAATTGATATGAATTCTAAACAATAGCTAGATCTTTCTAGTTAATATGTGAGCTTTCTCCAAGTGTAGCGTCGGGGATAGATAGATGGATCGAAGGATCCTCACAATTAATATAACCATAAATTATGGTATTTAGCGAAGAGTGGAAAAGCTGGCCAGTATAACCGTAGTTTTGTACTACAAAGCACACACTGTTGAACTTTAAATTAAGATGCGTGGTACATATGTAAGTAATAAGCTTGCACATTTAGTTGCGCGAGCATATCCGTACATTTATATGATGAAATTTAGTGTTTTTTGCGTTGATTACTTCTAATCTAATGTACTATCCTCTCGCACTTGAATACCAACCCAATGAAACGGCTCTCAATCAATGGATCAGCAAGTACGTACCGTGTATAACCCTATGCGCAATGTTGCGAGAAAATGTTACAGAGTTAGTATGCCTTTGGATAGTTGGTGTGAGCCTGTGAGGTAAGGCAAGATCGACGACGACAGCACGTACGGGGAGGGCAAGTAGAAAGAGGCTGTGTTTTTGATGCTGTAGGCGATGTGGAAAGTGGGGAATAGTAAATGAAGGAAGTGAGAGAGTTTACAGGACTACAGGTAATGGGCCTGATACGTCCGAGCGGCGCACGGTTTTGGAAGTTAAAGCTTCGCATGGCCCGGCCGGGCCCACGTAGTCGTGTTGTCCAGGCTCCCCGCGCGCACCTGCAGCCGATCCATCGTTATTACCCACGCCATCTGAAGATTTTTTCATTAAAATTAGATAAATATAACTATAATATAATATAATAAAAGTATAATTATAATGTAAATAGTATGTAATTGTAAATATAACGTAAGTCTCACATAACTTAAAATATATATATATATCGTACATTTAAATTATATACTTAGTTATATTTTAATTATATTATAGTTATATTTATATAGTTTTGATAAAAAAAATCACAGAAGATTTTTAGCAAAACGCATCCAATCGTCCATCCACCGTCTTGGCCACCACACAAACCACAAGCCGCACACGTACGGTATTACACCATAACACCGCCCGGCCCGCGACGTGGTTCACCGGTTGCCCGTGCTGGCGGTCGATCGATCGAGTTGATGGCTTGGGTATTCAAGGTTTGGCGCCCGCGCGAGTGCACGGCACATGCTAAACGACGAGAGACGGCCAGTCGGCCACTGCACGCTCAGCTTGCTCGCTCGCGCGTCGGACACAAAGCTGGCGGCTGTGCACCGCCGGTGTCGCGCCGGCGCCGCCACACCCCCCCCCCCTCCCGCGGTTGGAAGCGTACGTTACGTGCGTTTCTGTGGCCGTGGCAAGTAGGCCGGTCGTTTTCGTTTGGTTTCCCCTGGTTGCAGGCAAGGGAAATTGATTAAGAATGGTTCGCGCGCCTTGCCGTCGTTCTTGGTCACCGACTCATCTGTCCTTCCCGGGGTAATCATCGCGGGGAAGACGACGTGATCGGTGATTCTCGTCTGCCCAAACTCAGAAAGTGGCCGGACAGCTACATTTTTAAAGAACGTTTGTGAAGGATCTTGATAGGATACTCTGTACTCACAATCACAAACGCACAAGACTATCCATGTAGAAGGACGACGATTATATTGACAAGGGAGTAAGATTATGGGAAAGTGTACAGAGATATACAAAGATATCGTCACTTATCAATTGTCAGCATGCACGTCCCCATAACTAAAGAGTACTCCTCGATGTTTTTTCTCTCGTTATTCTTTCGTTTTCTTTTGTTAGGAAACCAATCAACTGCACTCTTACATGCCACCGCAGCAGCATAACTACATCCATACTTGTCTACAGTACACCCTTTTTCTCAAGTCGGTTCAAAACCAAAATCCTTGTAAAAAAAGTTGCTACAAACAACACCGTTCTCCCCTGCTCTCAGTCCTATATAAAGCAACTAAAGGGCACCATTGTATGCAGGTTCCATAACCTATTCCATACTAATCCTACACAACGTAACACGCCATGTCACCGAAGGTCATAGCCATCTGTCTTGTAGCACTTCTCCTTCCCATCCGCATAAGCCAGGGTGGTCGAATTGGGCTAATTGAGCCCAGCAAAGCTTCCAGTAAGGTGAAGGGGAAAAAGTTCTTAATTTCAGTTGTTTCCATTTGATCTCTAGCTTCATGTGGATTTTGCGTTCGTGTGTGTTTTCCTCTGATAAATTTACTTGTATAATTGAACATTTTTGTAACTAAATGCCGATCTGGTACCATTGTGTTCTGTGTATTGTGTCGTAGGATGTGGAGAGGGGAAACGATGTTGATAGAATGGAAGGATGTGAGGAGGATTGTTTGGTGAAGCGTTTGCTCGCGGCTCACCTGGACTACATCTACACTCAGGGCACGCACAATTAAGGAGTAGATGCCTGCAGTTAGCAGTCCATGTAAAATTACATGGCGGAATAAACTGCTGAGAAAGCTCGTCTCGATGATAACAAGTGTATGAGCTACACGTTTCCAATAGTGCAAAAAGTATGAGACCAGGATCAGCAAACTTACAACGTGTATGTTGGTGGGTAGACACTGAGAACGAGAATCTACGTAGTCCCTCTTCTAAGTTCGGACTAGAGGTGCATGAAGTTAATACAGCTTTAATCGTTAGAAAGAAGATGAACATAAATCCGTTTAGATAGATTTAGGTTGTTTAGTAGTGTAACACTCTATTCATGTATTCTTAATTATTTTAGATGTGGATTACAGTAACTAAGTATTTTAAAGTGGCTTTCTCCTCTTCCTCTTTGTCCACAGTTCTCCTCATATACATTTTTAGGAGTACCACAATATACAAGAAAGAAATGCTTGCAGATCTTACCCATATAGTTTATATATAATCGGTCTAATCTTGTCGTAACCAAGCTCTATAGGCTCCACACCATTGTGTGGCAACGCGTGCCGCGCTCGTTTGGCGAGACCCGCTATGCAATGAGTTGGCTGGACACGTGGAGCGCGAAGGGATTCATAGATGAATGCCTTTAGGTCTCTGGGGTGGGACAACTGGTCCCCACTTCACCAACGGTAGCCCCTACGCTCAGCACCGGGCAGCATCATGGTGGCTGGGGATAGGGCCCATATTGTTAAAGGGCTAGAGGCATCAGGCGGTGGCCTTTCAATTTATTTCCTTTTAGACTGTCTCTATCCAGTGTGGCAATCCCCTCCCTATTTCAATAGGCCAAATGAATGAGAAAGCTTGCCGACTCTTGGCCTGATAAGGGGAGTAGGGAGGCGAAACAACACACGCTACTTTCACTTTCCACTGTCTTGTCCACGCACATTCCCCACTTCACACAAAATTCATGGCGTGCGAAGGAATGGTGGAACCATCGCCTGTTTTTACGCACCAGGTTGTGGTTCCTCACGGGTTCCCATAAATTAGGGACAACACCACATCCTTCCTTTCCGATTCCTCTGTTTTCTTAATAGAATCATCATACCTATTTTCTTCGTCTTTCTCCCCAGTCTCAATTTTTTTCACTGTTTTTGAGCCCTGGCATTCCCCCCTCCCCACTTGCCCTACCGGCAGCCATGGCCAGAACCACACGGAAGCACGTGGCTCGTGAAGACTCAATACTGTCGTCCTCCTGTCTCTTGACGAAAGACGTCACGGCAATAGTGAGGAGGATGGTGGTCTTTGCTGGGAAAGAGGGGCTATGATGATTAGTCTGACCACATTCTCTCCCTAGCCTTAGGAGCCTGACAAGGTGGTGATCTTCTTATCCTTTATCACGATAGGGTTGGTGCCACCCTTCTCCCCCTTCTTCATCTAGGTGGTAGAAGTTTTCAATATCCGTTGGCCCTGTAAATGAGGAAGAAAGGGGTTTCTTCGGTCGCGCGACTCAGTGATTTTCAGCCAAAGCATTGCTAGGAGCTCGTTGATTCAGCCCACACCATTATTCTTAAGCTCATTATAGGCCTCTTCAGGATTTCTGCAATGATGCATTTTCCCTAGCAATGTGCTCATTAGGTGTGCGATCGAGGCAAGGAACTACCTGTTCCCGAGATCTTTGCAATACTGTCCAAAGAGGGAGCTCATGAATTGCATCCCGTTGTCGGTGATGATTTGGTTAGGGATACCAAAACGACACATGAGACTACGTATGAACCTGAGTGTAGAGTGCTGGTCCACCTTGATAGATGAGAACACCTTGGGCTATTTGGTGAATTTGTCGATGGCGACGTAAAGGTATTCCTATTCCCAAATAGCGTGAAAAAGTGGCCTAAGGAAGTCGCACCCCTAGACTACAAATGGCCAAGACAAGGGTATAGTTTGTAGAGCTTGCGTCGGTTGGTGTTATTTTTTTGCATGGAACTAACATGCCTTGTAGTGGTGCACTAGCTTGGTGACATCTTGGAGTGTTGTTGGCTAGTAACACGTGTTAGAAGGCTTTCCCAACCATCGCGTGGAATATTGTATAGGTACCATACTCGTCCTCGTGGATATCAGTGAGTAGCTTGCTGTCTTTTTTTTCGAATGATGCATTTAAAGAGTACACCATTCACGCCATGGTGGTAGAGTTCCCTATCCATAAAGATATAGCATTTTGCTTGGCAAGATCCACTCAGTGGCAGCATCATCATTAGAAAGGATATTTTCTTTTAGGAACTCAAAGATTTCATCTATCCATGAGGGTTCCTAAGAACTACTAGTATGCATAGTGTGCACGCTAGGTGGCAACCCATTGATAGGATCTTCTATTGAAGTGGTCGCTTGGGTCCCCTCACTTTGGCATGAGGTTTCCCTTTCATATCGGTTGGCTACCGAGATGAAAGGTTGTATGATATTTTCTTGAAATATTTTGGGCAAAATGGGAGCCTAAGAGGATGCGATGCGGGATAGCTCATCGGTGAGCATGTTGTTCCATCGAAGCACATGCCTCAACTCGAGGCCGTCAAAATGCCACACCTTGTCATCGTACGTAGCCATTTGGGGTTCTGAGCATTGGTACTCCTTTAATTCTTGATTGACAATGAGATAGGAGTCGCCTTTTACTAAAAGACGTTAGACCCTAAGACCTGTTGTGATCCTGAAACCGGTGAGCAACCCTTCATATTCTGTCATGTTGTTGATAGTGCAAAAATCTAGCTATACCACATACTTGAGGACCTCGTGTGGTTGGCTATGTTTGCACCACATCAGCTCCTACTCCTTGGAGTGTAAGGGAGCCATTGAAGTGCATAACCCAATGCAAGGTTCATTGTTCAGCTTTGTTTGGAGTAGGGCATGTGGAGATGTGCTCTTCTTTGAGCTTAGGGACTAGGGTCTATTCTGCCATGAAATCAACTAAAATATAGCATTTTCTGATGTGGTAGCTGATAAAGTGTAAGTCGAATTAGGTGAGCTCAATTGCCTACTTAACAACGCGCTTGATGTCCTCACGATTACGGAGAATTTGACTAAGGGGGTATGAGGTTACCACGAAGATCTTATGAGCTTGAAAGTAGTGACATAGCTTTTTGGATATGATGAGGACGATGTACAACATATTCTAACCCTATGGGTACTAGTCAACCCCTAGGGTGCTCAGTTGAGTATGGTCTGGAGGAAGCTCGGACTCATCCACATGGTAGGGCTTGATGGCTTGTTGGAGGCCGGATGGGCACTCGGGCTTAGCTGGGAGCTCGTGCTCATTACCCCACTTTGACTCGCGAGGAAGATTGGGCACGTCGCATGGCCGGGGCTCTCCTGAGAGGCCAAGCGCTGTGCAATGTCTGAGCTTCATTGGGAGATTGAAAACGTGGACAACCAACTCAAAAACTGTTGGTTGCCTAGGCTCGAATGGGATCTTGGAATCAACCTGCTACCCAAGCCGCCATGTTGGTTGGAACTTGGTTGGCCAGTTAACCTGCCAGAGTTCCTCGGTGAAGGCCTGACAACCAGCATCGTATGACATGATGTTAGAATGAGACCCTAAGCACGAAGGCTCATGCTCTAGGGAGTGATGACTATGGCGGGGATGGACGAAGGATACCTAGTTTTCCACGACTGCGTTGTCTCAACGCCACTCTTTGGCATGCCCGAGTGTATCTTGGGCATACTCGTTATCCCTCCGCTCATCAAGGCGACCACAGAGGTCCTAGGGTCCTACCAGTCATGGAGGAGCGACCGGTGGTCTTGGTTCATGCATGTGGCCCTAGATGACATTGATGCCACATGATGGTTAATCCAACAGCAACGCTGATGACAAACTAGCCTTAGAGCCATCGCGCACACTGTTAGTGGCCACATGACAGTGCACCATGCTAATGAGATTGGTGACCTCATGCAATCACCTCCCTTTGGGAGTTTATCACCTATAGCCTAGAACAAGGCGTGCCTAAGGAGTTCTCGAGCGGCAAGCAAAGTGCTCCCTAGACTTGCTCCCCCTATGTCCAAGTGACACAGGACTAGCGGCCGGCATGCTCCCGCTAGTGTGACAACCACCGGCTGCTTTGTTTATTGGGGATGCTCCTGACGTAAAGGGGCAACTGCAACCACAACATTAGGGCTGGTGCCTCCTCCCTTAGCTTGGGAGGGCATGGAATGCACCAAGATACGTCAGTACTGCTGTCAGGGTGTTAGCTCACGCTGCGACGGTGGTAGCAGTGCAGGGTGTGGCACAACCTCCTCCGACTCCTCTAAGTCATGGCGGTGTTGACGTCATCCACCCACCATCTTTTGACCCTTTTGGCCAGAATGACTGAAGATTCAAATGTGCGTGAAAGAGAACAAAAACCCCCTACGTGGCGCGCCAACTGTCGTTGGATATGTACCGAGAGCGATGACCTATGTAGGCTCTCTTCTAAGTTCGGACTATAGGGTAGGGCTCAATCACGCGTGTAATCATGAAGTTAATGTAGCTCTAATCGTTAAGAGAAAGAAGAAAGTAGATCCATTTATACAGGTTCGGCCATTCAGTAGTGTAATATCCTACTCATGTGTTCTTACTTTTTTTTGGATGTGAATTACGGTGGCTAAGCATTTCAAAGTGGCTTTATCCTTTTTTATCTATCCACGGTCCTCTCCTTATATATTCTTAGGGGTATCACAATAGACAGAAAGAAATCCTCACGACTTGAGACTTATGGGTTCTACACACAGAGTTTAAGTATGACTGGTCTAATCATATCAGAAGCGTGCTCTATAGGCTCTACTCTACTGTATAGCTGTGCGCGTCAGGCTTGCCCAGCGAGGCCTGCTATGCAGTGAGTCGGCTGGACATGTGGAGGATGTGGTGTGGTTCAACAAGGCCCTTCACCCTCGCTACAACGAGCGTGTGGGGTAATATTTGTCTTATCGCCCCTATCCGTCTGTCAGTATAGATATCCATCATGTCGCCCTAACCATCTCGAGAGTGCATGTGTCATGCTAATGGGGTATGTAAGCCTATCGTATTAAATGCAGTAGTTAGAATAGTTCAACACGCTCAACCTCCAAGCTATTGCTACTAAGACCACAAGAAGAGCGCGTGAGCTCACCAAGCTTACGTGGGGTTGTCCTCTCATAGAGACAAACCAGGAGTGGAGATCCAAGCTAACTAACTTAGAGTAAACGGCTAGGATAGATTAACTCGGGCTAATTAGCTCGATACTCCAGATCCCGAGAAGAGCATAAGCTCGGAGCTCCGTACTAAGAGATTTTAGACCTTTGGGGTCCCACTTCATTGACGGAAACTTATGGGCAAAGCTTGTAACTTGCTATTTTATGGGTGTTACGCTCACACCAATCACTAAAGATGTAACAAATTGGCACTAGCACATGGATGGCCATCAGTTCCAATTCTTAAGTGGTTTTGCTATATTTGCGTCAACAAAAAATTAGGAAAGACGACTTGCGATTTTTTGACTAGCTTACGCGCAGGACTAGGAATCGAACCGCGGATATTTCGCGTGAGCACGCACGCGTCTAGCCTACTTGCCTTCACTTCTTTTCTGAATGCGTTACATAAATTACATATAAATTTGCACTATAATTACACTATAATCAATTGCATTTAATTTTTTTAAAAAACTATCGAATGATATATATAGCTAGTCCATTCTTAAATCTCATCAATATCAGGTCTGGAATCGACACTGGAATTTTAACACTGATGAGAGGTAATATTGTCTCTACTATGTCTAGGCCCAGCATAAATGGGCCGGTGGTGGCCATCTGTTGGCTTCCGGGGCCTCTATAGTGATGGTTGCATCGGCACTGATAACTGTCATAAAAGAAAATATTATTTAAATATTATCTTTGCTCTAAATTTAGTATATGTAGTAGTAAATTGTTTTGTATGCATTGAAGTTAATAGATGTTATTTGAAATTAATTAAACATTACATGCAGTCATTATTCAAACGATGATTAAAAATAGTAGTTACAGTACAACTTGGACATGAACGTTATTATAATTCACGTTACTTTGGAGCTGAAGGACTCGATAAATCAACATTTTCATATGGTGGGGCTTCTCTTTCGGTTTGTGGACGCTGGTCCTTCGACAAATTGTGCACAACCTTTGATGAAATGACTTTCCTCGTGATGAAGACGGCAGGCTCATCTTGAACACCCCAAATCTTTAGATCAATTATGGCACTTGTATCCAACTGCCTTCTCTGCATGTGAAAAGCCGATCACGTCACCGAAAATTTCGAAGTTAACACAGTTGTGCTATAAATGTGTGTTATCAGCACGGGTTTCTAATCATATTCGACATTGATAGTGTGTTATTAGTGCCAATTTTTGAGGATAGAGTGCGTGTTGGGGCTTGGTTGGTAAGAGACATCCTATCATTACCGAGCACTGGTAACTTGTATTTATGCCCAGCCGAAATAAGTTTTTCTGGGATAGCTGAATGGCAGGATGACTACCCACCTAGGTAGGAGTAGTGTTCAATGAACTTTGAAGTTTTTTTAAGACTGTACCGTTGATAGATAAATTTAGCAAATCATTTTCACGGTAAAGTAACGTAGTTTAAGAATTCCTTTGTGGTCTCGAGTCCTTTTACTCGAAAAGAAAAAAACCAATTTGAACAACATGAATTATGTTTTGAGAGAAATAGAAACATATTTTAGAACCAGAAACTTAATTAGCCCCCAATGCTCTGCAATGTTAAAATCTGACCAACCTGAAAAAGGCTTTGATGTAAATCTCCCAGCCGTCAGATCTAAAATGGGACAGGGCCATCTTGATCGGACGGTGCAGGAGGCGATCGATCCTCCTCTCCTTTGATTTCTCTCCCCTTTCTCGAGGTTTTCTCTGCTTTGTTCTCTCTCACGGAAATCGTGGGGGGACAAACATCGACGAGGGCAAAGAAACTGGAGAACCCGGGGACGGGGGAGAAGACGAGAGAGGATTCAGGATGCGGCTCTCCTTCCCCCTCGTGGCCGGCGCCGTCGTGTGTGTTTCTCGAACCCTCTCTGATTCTCTCGTCTCGCTTGAACAGCATCCCCTCCCTCAGATCTGTTGCGGCGGTTGCTATATCTTCTACCAACCAGATTCGTTCAGCGTTCTTGAGGGCTTATGATGTTGCGCGTGTATTTCTTGATCCTGTTGGGACTCCTAACAATATGAACTTCGTCTGGTTCTAGCTCTGCTCATGGGGTCAAACTTGATTCTCGCATAATTTCTGTGTGGAGTGTGAAAGAGTAATGGTGTCTGGTAGTAATTAGATGGGGAGCAAAATTTCGCTAGCCAAATTATCTGCACAGCTCGCAAGACCGAATGAATTGGAGGCTTATTCTCGAATCCCGTTTTATCTCATAATAAAAACAGTATTTCTTGATACTCTGCTACTATTAGCATTTTACAAATAAAGTCATATATGATGGATGGGAATATGAAATACTTTTGTTCCTTGGAACATACATTGGTGCCCTTTTTTATGTGAATAAGCATACTTATGTTTGATTAGAAAAAAATGTTAGATATATTCCTTTTTTAGCAATTGCATTAGGATTCTGTATCTGTATATATGTGGAACAACTGCATATGCATTTATGTACTCCGATTAAGAGTGTTAGGCCGGAGATAATTCACTGTATTCGGCATTGGTAAACATTTGTCACTGCAACTGCAAGCTTAATCAAATAAAAGTAACATTTATTTTTGGTTATGAACCTAACTTCACTACTTTTAAACTCTTTCTTTGAAATCGACATCCTTGTTCAGCTTAAAGTCATTAACATGCTACAGTATGCTTTAATGTGATTGTGAGATATAATAGTTGCATGCCTGAAATGATCTACACTCAAGTAGGTGCCAAGTTGTACATCACTTCATGTCCTACTATAGGCTAGTCAATGTTGTTTCCCTGTAATGCATTATATTGTCCATTTGTCATTATATGTTATTTTGACTGTTAAGAACTTAAGATCCTGATATTTTCAAAAATGCTCATCTACATAAGTCTTCGCTGTATTAGAGATAATCTAAGTCCTCAAATTTACCTAGCAGGAATGGGGCAAACTTTCCCTTTTCCAAACAGGGTGGCAAAAGTAATGATCTAGCATCCTTAAATCATATTATTAGGACTGGCCATATCCTGCTGGTTATTCATGATTGCCTGCAGCTATTATGGCTATTTTGAATCCTCACTGAATTTTTGAATTGATTTTGCTTTCAGCTAGTGCTGTTGCGTTGCAGCCTTTTGCCTGTTGTCTTTACAATTGAATAACTGCTTTCTTGCATTGCAAGCAGATTTCTTGTTATTGTCAAGCTTATTTTGATGTTCTTGTTCATTCTGTCTTCCAAATGTTTACAGGATTGGAGTGATCTCTGGGAATGTTATATTTGGGCCACCTCTCCAGAAGTATTGGGCAGAGAAGCAGCAACAGCAAGACGCAGCAAAAGAGGGGCAAACTGGAACGACATGACACAAGTGTCGCCAGTTTTGTTGAATCAGCTGCTTCCAAGCTTACAGGAAGTCCTACAACCAGAACGCTGACGCTACTGCATTGCGAAAACTGCTCCATTACTATGAGCTAGCTTCACTCTTTGTTAGAACTGTTTCAGTTAGTTGTATGCCCTAGATGTTGCAAGAAACATTTCAAAATGCACAGATGAATGGATTATAATCCAAACCTCATTTTGGGTGATACTCAGTTTTGTCTGCTTTAATTATCTGCAAATTGGTTGATACCCGATTTTTCTCGCCACTTAGCTCTTGATCTGGTGTCCTTCTGGGCCTTTCTTTAACGGGCCTGGCTGGAGAATGCCCGGCCTGGCTTCTACATGCTCTTCCCGTATTGAGGCCCCGTTTAGACATATTAAGTTAGCGCATGTAAAACGATTACGTTATTAGTATATAATTAATTAAGTTTTAATTATTATAAACATAAAATATGGATTTATTTGATAAACGTACTAAAACATGCTAACGAATGTAAGCCCTAGCCGCCCACATATATCTCGCCGGGGTGAGTCGAGCCCACTTCTTTTGGCGGGAAAGTGGCGATCGCCGGAGCCGCGAATCGACGCGGGATGCCGAAGAAAGCTACACCCAAAGCCATCGATGGCCACCGCAGGTGGCAGGTACTGGCTCCTCAACACGGAACCGGGTAAGTGGTCGCGGTCCGACCAGGCGCCCCCCCTCCCCCCCCCCCCCCCCCCCGTCCCCGCAGCCGCGTCGGGCCGTGGGACGGCGTCCGCAACCGCCAGGCCATCAACAGCCTCCGCGCCATGCGCCGGGGTGGCCGCTGCCTCTTCTACCACTCCGGCGCCGGGGCTGCCTCCCGCCACGTCGTCGGCGTGGTGGAGGTCGACAGGAAGTGGTAAGAGGGGGCGGGGGCGGACGGTGGCGCCGTGGACGTGCGCACGGTGGGGGAGTTCCAGTGGCTGGTGGCGCTCGGGGACATCAAGAAGGCGGCGGGTGAGGTGGAGGGGATGAGGGAGTTCGCGCTGCTCCGGTAGCCGAGGCTGTCGGCAATGGCCATGCCGGCGAAGGTCAGGGACTGGATTTGCGAGATGAGAGGGGGATTTGTGCAAGATGGGAAGGATTAAGATGAATGCTGATGCTATCAAGGTAAAGAAGCCTTTTTTTCTTTTCCTTTTCTTTTCATCAAATTCGTAATGCAACTAAGCCCTTTTTGTGTGTATTAGATTTATCTCAGTAATTAGTCTGATAATTTTGTAGTTTTGTTGATGCTGCCATGCTGGGGAATTTAGCCAGGACGAAGGTGGGAATTTTTGTGGTGTTTTTTGGCCTGCAGACGATGGGAACTGGGAAGAACACAACAGAGGTTCTTTGATCCTGTTTCCATCTATCCCCGTAATAGTTAGTTAGGTGCTGTTACCTGAACCTGACAAATTGTATCTAGTGTACTAGTTACTCTTCTATAGTGGTTGCTTTTGCTTATGCAGTGGTGAAAAATGCAGTTAGGCCGACATTGTGGTTGCTTTTGCTTAGCCTGTGACTTCCGAGCTCCAACTCATGAGTTCATCTACTTCCCCCTGCTTTCGGTGTAATGACATGATGCTAGCGATTCCTGACTGGTGTTCATGATGTATGGAGTACTATAGTAGTAAGGAGCTCATACTAGATATTATAAACAGGATGGCTTAGCTTAAATCACAGATATATGAACAGAGGAGGGACACTGTCATTCATTATCTAGAATAGATTAGATATCACAGATATACAGATAGATTTGCAGAAAGCATGACCAAGTTGGATTCTCCTTAGAAAATGACTTATCTAGCTGTTTTCCCCCCCAACAGCTTGCCGTTTGTGTGGCCTATGTACATATGATCCAGGCATTGCAAAGAAGTTAGCACAGAAATGTGGTTGATCAGCCGAGCAGATAGGGATTTATCGTCGAAAACATCCACCGCCGCAGGACTCAGGCAACTGGCCGGCAGTGAGTGAGCTTAGGACTAGGGAGAAGCTTGCAATAAATTTGTTGGGCTGGTTTGCACTTCCTAGTTGCTACAGGGCTTGTTCTAGATTACTACTCCTGTAGTACTACCATGTGGCCCGGAGAAAAACGATCATACTTGCATGTGGATGGCTCAGATGATCTGTAATTTGGGTGTTCATTTAAGCTTCTCCAATCTGGACACAGCCTCACCAGCAGTCCAGGTTCAGGGATAAAAGGGCTCATAAATGTAACGCCCCAAAGACCTGAAAGTCCGAACGAATTGAAACCGGCTCTGCGAGATGAAGCAGTGGCGCTGTGGCGGTGCCAGAAATGAGCTGTGTGCCGCAGCAGCACCCGCTGCACTTTGCACCGCCGTCTACCTCGTCTTCAATTCCTTCCATGTTCCCTGTCGGCTAGAACTTGCTTGCTTGATGGCTCCACCGGATGCCTTGCACGTACGTGCCATGCATCCGATCCAGGCAAGCGTGACAAAACAGCGTATACATCTGGGACGTTGATTTATTAAGTTGTATGTCAATTTGATTGTTTGGTATATAATTGATAAGCCTTAAAACAACATATAAGTAATAAAAAATAATTTACAGATATGTTATTCGTGGTTTAAAAGCAAATGTTAGAAAATAAGTTACGATAAAAGAAACTATAAAATCAATTTTAAAATTAAATTTTGACAACAGCTTATAAGCTAAAAAACAAACGATTAACATTGATAAATTAGTTTAGCTACATACTATAAACCTAAAGAGAAACATAGGAGTATTTGCCAAAATGTGGCAATTTATACTGTAATTGAGTAGAGCTAAATGCTAAAACTTATCTATATACTATTATAAAAGTGGAGCCATCGTCCTTCTATCCACTTCTCCCATTAAGCGTGCAGTACATCCATTCACCACTTCTCATATCGTGTATGCAATCATAGTAAAATCCAGTGATTTATCCTTGCTCTACTTTCCCAGCCCATCTCTAATATTATGAGTTTAACCCATTGTAACACGTGGGCATGTTAGTTGTTGTAAATGAAAATTCGAACAATTCACTCAAGCTTCGTTGCGATTAGGACAGGTGTAGCGACACGTTGGGCGTGTCAAATACGGACGTACACGTGAGTCGCGTTATTGGCCGGCGGCCAAACGAAATCGTGATGAATTTTACTGGTGACATGGCAGATTTGGGGAGTCATGGGGGAGCACCGCCGGTGGCGAGCCGGACCAAAAACTTGAAAAGCCATAACTCGACTCACTGACATTGCACTGCTGGTACAGGATGCGCCTGTGGCTGCCCCAACCTCCTCCATATCTCGCACGACTGTCTCCTTTAATGCGCATCTCTTCCTCACTCTCCCTCCCTACTTAAAGCCGGGAGCCCACGACCTCTTTCTCATCATCATCATCAACAACGGATCAAACTCACGACACACAGGTCAATCATCGAGGAGGAGCGAGCTCGCTAGCTTGCTTAGCCATGGCCAGGACTGCTCGCGTCGTAGCACTCGCCGTCCTCCTTCTCGGGCTCGCGGCCACCGCGTCCCTCGCCGCAAGCGACGTCGCCGAGCTCATGTCCACGCCTTCCGTCAAGAAGCAGCCTCCCCGAGTTGGCAAGCCGTCCGTGCCTCCGGTCACGAACCCCGGCGGCTCCGGCGGCATCCCGACCATCCCGGGCATCGGGAGCATCCCCGGGATGGGCGGCATGGGCGGGTTCAACGTGCCCGGGATGGGCGGCGGGTGGGGCGGAGGGTTCGGAACCCCGAGCGGCGGGTACTCGCGCGGCGGCGTGGTGGTGCCCACGGTGGTGTGCTCCGAGAAGGGACCCTGTTACAAGAAGAAGGTGACGTGCCCCAAGAAGTGCTTCTCGTCGTACAGCAGCTCCGGCAAGTGCTTCGGCGGCGGAGGCGGAGGCGGCGGTTGCACCATCGACTGCAAGACCAAGTGCACCGCCTACTGCTGATCGCCCAGACGCCGAGTTTGATCGGCGCCGGCCGGCCTCCACGGACTAATCATCAATGGGTTGGTGCTACAGAACTGTTTCTGTCAAGTGTACCAAGTAGAGTGTCTGAGTGTGTGATATACATGGGCGGTTAAAAGTTTGAGATGATGTGTCCTGGTGTTTAGTTAATTAGATAATTAGCTGCATGCAGTGTGTGTTCTTGTTTTCGATACTTAGTTTATTAGTTGGTTGTGGGTGTGTGGCTATAGTATCGCCTTGAATCAATAAAGAGAACTAGCTATATGTAAACATCTAGTGAGGTGATTGAGAAACATAAAAAACATCAGAGAATCTACTTACCATCGATCCATGGGCGAGATTTGTATTCTAGTCGTTCTCCCTTGTTGCCGCTGTTTTCTCCGGCCATGGAAAATGGCGGTGGTGCCATTAGATTAGCATTCAGCATGGCTGTGGCACTGCCTTGACCACGGGAGAGGTCGGCGGTAGGCCAAAGTCAGTGATGTAAAAAGCTAGCTAGAGTGGTTAGGAAGTGGCAATAGGAGTCACTACACAAGAGGGAGAGGAGCTGGAGAGATAGGGTGAGGGATCTTAGAGTTGAAGAAGACGATAGGGTGGTGGTGGAATTGGTGAAGATGGGAGAGGGAGGAAAGAGAGGCCACTGAGAGGGATCTGATTAGAGTCCCATCAACACTTGCAAGACAAAAGGTGGTGGCACCGGTGTTTGAAATTTTGCGAATTTTGGACCCACCGATACAAAACTATTTCTCCTAAAATTTTCATTTTTTTACAAATTTAGTCAAAATTTGTTTAAAATTCAAAAAAATAATTGTTGAAAATTTCTGAAATTTTCAAGATCTCACAAATTTCAGTGCCCCAGGCACAAACATGCAAATTGCAAACCCTAGGGGGCCTATTTGAGGAGGGGATAGAGGGATGGTGGTTACATGGTGAGGAGGGAGGGTAGGATTAGACATAAGGGCTATATGAGTTTTGAAGCAATTCTTATCATTTAAAAAAGTGATTGCCACCTAAAAAAATTGTTATAAATAAATCATATGTAAATGAACACGAGTGGTTCTTTAACTTAAACATTTTATTGGTTCTTGTTTAACCTTTTCCAAGCCTTTGCCATTTAGGAAAGATGATTTTTATGGTACAATTTATACATATAGCTACTATAAACAAGGGTATTTTACGAATTTGCCACAAAACTGAAAAAATACATTTTAGTAATTTTGTGCTTTAGTCCCTAGCCTCCACGGAGTCATCTTGTTGCCATTTGAAGTGACCAGGCTCCACATCCCTTTGGCATTGGAGTCATCCCTTCCTATGTGACCTAGCCCTCCACTTAAGCCATCCATTCATCCTCACCCATTTGCTACACATGCATCCAAGTGTTGTGGCATGGACAACTTTAGGGAGAGGTGGCAGCTTCCATGGTGAATTAGAGTAGTGTAGAAGGGAGTTGAGTGTGTTGCGGCATTCAAGCAGCATGTCATTGTTGTTAGCCATAGCTTAACCAGACGTGCTCATGGACTTGTGGTGGCAGGCGAAGGTATGGCATGCTCGCGCTGGTTTGTGGTGCCTCATCGTGGTGAAGGAAAACAGGTCATGGGAAATGGGATCTAGCAAGGAAAAACGGGTAGTGCTATTTTGCTATACACCATGAATTTATGGAATTGCCACATGTAATAGTATAGAAAGAGAGGTTGTCGGCACCTTCTTCCTCATCCCGGTTTCCATGGATGTTGTTCCCGGAGTTCCTTCTAGCGGCATCCTCCAGTGTTTCTAGGTTGGTCTCCATTGTCGCCAACTGGGTAAGCACCAGATCTGTGCAAATGAAGGTAGCATCAGCGTGTTCCAAACAAGGGGGTGGCCTTCCTTTTTGTTGTTGATGGCGAGCTCTTATCAGGTAGCTAAGTTCTTTCATTGTTGTACTGAAAGCCTCAACCTTTAAGCCATAGAGGCCCTACTTGGATAAGCTTTCACACACTACCTTCAACATCATTCCTTAGATTCATGGCCTCTATTGCCGGTGTGTGCAATATAGACATTACCCTCTATTCTGACCCAACATCGGTCTTCTTTCTCTCTAATGGTGGTCATTCAAGGTGCGATTGAGTTCTTCTTTGGTTTGCCAAAGCCTCAACCTCCTTTGTGAGGTCTCATTTGGGGTTGTGCTTTGGCAATTTCCTTTGCAGTCCGCTATGTTCAAATTGCCTCTGTCATCTCCTAGTGCATAGATTAAGTCATCGCTGTTTAGGGCAAAAAAAAAACAAAGAATGATTAAATTGCTTTTTTTAATTTCTTTTGAATCTTTTTTTCTTAAATTTGTTCTTATGTGTAAAAACTGGTTGTATCACTAGTTCCTTTAATAATATTATAGTTGTCACAGTTTATCTTAAAAAAACTTTTAGCCTATATTACAATGATGATAAACCAATCTAAAACTCTTGGATTATTTATAAAGTAGTATATATCAATATATTTATGCCGCAAAAGTTTTCTTAGAAATTCACTAATGATCGGCGTTAGAAAGTTAACATGTCGTCGTCTTATCCTGTGTGCAGGGGACGTGGTTCTGTGGGATATCTTTCCTAACAATCTGAGCCTCCGAGATCTTGCTTCCGGCAACCACAATGTTGCTAACAAGTGGGTAGTAAGCAATAAATACATCATTGTTACCGGATTACATGCATTGTGGCAATAGGTGACAACTGCTAGCCGGCTTTTGTGCTACTACCGGTAACAAGCGAATGAAAAATGCTGCATTGTGGTAGAATGGTCACAGCTTTCACGGGGATAGCAATCGAGCTGCCTAGGAAACAATATTTTTTCAGCGGACCTCACCTATTCTCCACTGCAGCCAAGAAACAATGTGGACTCTTGATGCACTATTACATCCTGCTGCTTGGGCCCACACTAATGGCGAGTTGGGCAAGATAAATTGCGCATGTCTTGTTGCATCAGCAACTAATCTCTGTTTTTTTTTCGCGAAAGATCATTCAGCAACTAAGCGAATTACTTGTCCCTGCATAATGCTTTCGTAGCTCCCTCACAAAAAGACCTAAGTACATCAACCACAGACCCCTACCGTTATTTTCTAAAAAAGATTCCAGAGGACCAACATATTACCCTCAACCACAGTCCACAGCCTTTAGTTGTTAATGAATTGGACGTGTTGGTGAATTCCTCACTGTAATCTGCAGAAATCCGAAAGAAAATTACGATTGACAACAATCACTGTAGAAGGAAGATATTGTTGATGATCATATTGTCATTTATGTTTGTCCTTCGGGAGAAAAATTAAGTGAAATTGATTTGTACTCAAGTACTCAACTTGGTCGAGCCAGTTAACTGTCCACTGAATGCCCACAAAAGAATTGAAGCAACTGTAGTCAACTTGTTTCCGAGCGTGCGTCAGACGCGAAATGAATTGATGGGCAGAATTCTCACATGCTAAATTTCAGCCATCTAGATAAAAAATTTCAACTTTGACAACGACGGCTTAATTAAGTTCGTTAACCACAGCCGCCTAGGTAACGATGAACCCAAACCTAAATAACCAGGGAATAATTACATGGCTGCGGTAGATCGATCATTATACTCGACAAAACAACAACCTTGAAAGCTACTGCAAAATTTGTTCTTTATGTCACCGCGAACTAAATCATGTGTTTATTCATCGAATTCTCCGTAGGAATTAAGACAAGCGTTCTACGACAAGAAGGGATCGAGCTGTAAAATTTAGCTCGATCTTACACTGAAGCGACTATGCTAGTATACTACAGTAATGCACCATTTCCATGGAGGGGGCCGTCGTAGCCGCCGCCCGGCATGGAGGCGGGGCTGAGCAGCGGCACTGAGAACCACGACGCGTAGTCGAACATCTCCGCCACCGCCGCCGCGTCGCTCTCCCCGCGCTGCCCGTGCGCCGCCACCATGTACGGCTGCGCCGGAGCAGGCACCGCCTGACTCGCGCCCATGGCCGCCAGCGCCGTGCCAGCTCCGGTGAGCCTCTGCACGAGCTCCCGGAAGTCCCTGGGCGCGACGCGGTACACCTTGGGCGGCGCCGGCGCCATGGCACCCGCAGATCCCCCCACGCCGCCGCGCCACGGCTTCGCCGCCGGCCTCTGCACCGCCCTCAGCGCCGCCTCGTGGCCCGAGCCGCCGGTCCTCCTCTCGCCATGCTCCATCGGACCGAGCTCGTGCCGACGAGAGCCTGAGAAACGGCGCGTGCGGGGCAGGGTATTTGTAGCGCGCGCAGCGCAGGTGGTGGGCGCGGGCGCGCCTGCGGTGCGGTGTTTGCTGCGGTCAGCGGGTCAGAGTCTGCGAGAGTGGATGTGGGGGCTCGGCGGCTCGCACGCCAAGGGAATTCTGCAAGAAACACGTGGAAAAAAACAGCGTCAACGACTCAACGCAACGGTCGGTGGTGGAAGCGGAACCGATTACGATTAGCCCCACGCGCGGCAAGCGCTGGCGTGACGCCGTCGCCGGACGCCCGAAGCGCCTCTGCGCAAAGCTAGGCGGTATCCTGGGTTTTATCTCGCCGTCTCGGCGTCTTCCCTTGAGTCGCGCGACCGTAAGACCAAGCCGTTCCGATCGTTTCGCTGTTCGCATAGGTTTGCGACGACGCCGTCTTACGTGGGTGAGGTGACGTCGTGTGGACAGGGATTTTTGCCGTCTCGCGCTTCTCATGTCTAGAAGACTGGAACGATACAGTGAATGGATGATTGGTTGGAGTAGGTCCGACCTGAGATGTGCAGTATTTGTTATTTGTAGATTAGGATAGAGCTTTTGCTTGCAACAGGGGTTCTAGAAGGTGTCAGGATCGCCTCTTTTTTAATCTAGGGAGCGGATTACAGAAATAGGAGTACTTGCTAAACATCACTCGAGCAGAAGCTTCGTCGTTCTGCCTTATTTTGCTTCTACTAGTACTGGTTCAGTACTATTTGTCAGCTGTTCGCTCTTATGCTAAATTTTATTTCAATTATCACACGTACATATATTACTATCAATGTAACACTATCCTCACACATATGAATATGTCCTCTAATACACGTTTAAAAAAACAAAAACGTAACGACACACCTCTAATCCCATTAAATTTCTATTAAAAGCCAACTTATATCTAAAGTTAAAAATCTATGATTTTATGACTACATCATAGATGCTTCTGCTCTTTTGACCTCTGGTTACCGGTGGTGAGCTCGTTGTTATCCTCTCCACTCTCCCGCGATGTTGTCTTGTGGAGCTATGACAGACGTTGGGTTCGGTGAGTTCAATTTTTCTCTTGACGGCTGATCGTGAGTTCATTCAGGAAGCAAAGGATCAACGATGTTTGGCAGTTGCTTTCACTGATTAGTACGGCTGAGAGAGGGCTCACAGACCACAGTTAGAGCTCAAGCGCCCATCGTTCTATGCGATCCTGGCCCTGAAGGCCCAAATTAGTTTCCAGGGATTTGGTTCTCTCGGACAAGTTTTTGGCACGCTTGCTTGCTTGTCATTGGGCTTTTCCATCTACCAATCCTTCCATTCCCCTAAGGAATATTCGAGAAGAAGCGAAGATATTAATATATGATTAATTAAATATTAATTATTTTAAAATTTAATAAATAAATTAATATCAATTTTAAATTGTTTTTAAGTAATTTTTAATAAAAATACCGTTTAACCATTTAAAAAACGTGTTTTCCCTAGTTTAGAAAGCACATGACCTCTAGTCACCGAGAGAGCAACTGCGAATGCAAGACGCGACCAAGCGGTGATCTAATGGATCATGTTACGGCATTCTTCAAAGCATTGTATAAAGTCCCACAAAGTTTTTCTATCATTCTGTCTCATAACGTATAAATCATCCTTAACAGTAAGACTATGTGCCTTAAAAATTCACTACAAATTTGGGTAGATAAATGAGCCATTACCTTATGGAACCCTTAAACGTGGTGGTAGTTTGCCGTTGTATTCTTATCTGTTCCTACCTTATTTAAGACTATGGAATAGATCTGTAGAAATTCCTCAGGATCCGTACTTCTATCGTACTTCTTTACTAGAATAGGTTAGAATTTAGATGACCACCTCACTTCTCTAAGAGAATGGATGAACGATGTACAACCTCCGCCTAGTTGAAAAGAGTGATGACAGTTCTCATACCGAGGATGCCTCTGATGATTTGAGACTAATGACAACGATGATGATAAGGACGATGACGTGCTACTGGGTGAGTTATTTGGTTCTTAAGAGGACCGTCATCGATCTTCATAGTTTTGATACTTGGGTGGTGATCAAGAACTTCACCGACTATGTATGCCGCTTTGTCGATCGTCCTCTCCTCGTCAGTGATATGGGCAGAGGCCGTGATCCTTACGATGATTTTAATGATTATCATGGTCATCCCTATGCTCACAATCCTTTCTATGTCTCTTCAGGTCATCATGTAGATCATGACCCTAGTAAGAGCGGCGACATGGTGAAGAATCTTGTCATTGAGGGAACATGTGTATTTTTCTAAGTATGATAACTGTTTTCATTACCCAAGGTCAATGGTTTTGTCATCATTATCAAGATCACATGAGGGTGGCAATTTGTCATCGGTTAATGAAGATTTTTCTAGTTCTTCTTCCATAGTTTTAGCAAAAGTAGCATTGAGATTGATGACAAAAGACTTCATCATTTTAAGCCACTCTGTGAACTATGGGCTATTGGAACGATCTGCTAGAGGTTGCTCCAACAGAAAATGTGCTGTCACTAGATATTATGTGGGGCTGATGTTTTTGTCCGTGGATGGAGTAGATATCGATGGTGACACCGATCTGAGTACCGCCTCCGTTCTAAAATCCTTTATCAGCTTTAGAGATTCTTGTGTAGTCTTTTTGATCGTTCTGACATCATAGTTGGATATAGAATCTGAGGAAGATTCCTTAGACCCATACTCTCTAAGCCCATGAAGTACGGAGGGTTTATCTGGATCTAGTCCAATGAACCCTACTAAATGATTGGAGTTAAAATCAGTAGTTGGCTAATCCTACTCAATATCATCAGATAGGATGTAACAAGAGTGGAGCAAATTAGTTATTGGTGTATACTTGTCGTCAGGAGCAGCTTGTTGGGTGACATTCGCTTGGAACACCCTATACCTAAGCAACAAGTAAGAACCTGTCTTATAGATGGGGCACCATGGGTGCTTCTCAAAACCTTCTTGCTTGGACGAGTTTTAACTCTCCTCACAAGTGGCTTAAGTATGTACATCGCTAACTCCTATGGTGTAGTTGTCACTCAAATGGTGACAGTTTCAAACTGAAGATAGGTGACCGCTGGCCATGTTGAATCCCCCAAGCCTAAGATATCACCAAAACCTTCACCGATAGTGTCGCTTCTTAAAGTTATTGTTGATGGAAACCTTTAGGAACACCAAGCTCCTACCTGGTGTACCAACTATCGATGGATAATAGTTGATTACGGTATTTATAGGTGTAAGCTCCGGTTGATGCCAAGGTATTCATGAGACGTTTGTAAGAAGAAGATGCAAAGAGATTTTCATATAGGTTTCGAGCCCTTGACTTGAGTAATAGCTCTACTACTGTTCATATGTATTTGGCGATTTGAACCATTGATAGTATAAGGTAGGAATAATCAATGCTTGTGAATCCACTCACTAAATATCTACCACCTAACTTATTTAATGAGCATATTGCCGGCATGTGATTAGTAGTTAGCTTATAAGAATGATTCTGGAATAGTGGCATAAGAATCAATCAACATCCAATCAGAACAAGTTGATTTCTATCGAGATATTTTGGTGGCTATTGGTACTGTTTTTATAGTGATGTATTACTGATCATTATGACACATTATTTTGGTTCACTATTTTATCTAGACTGGACTCATTACTTTTAAGATCAAGTAAAAGAATGTTGGTTGATTTCTTGGTAATGAGCTAGAGAGAAGCCCTATGGCGAGGCCCACCCATGCTCATATGTGACTAACAACCATGAGTGAGTCATACGTGTTTTTAGCACACACGTTTTTCATCCACGTGCAACGATCAGACACACACCGTTCTCTAACAGACTCACCCCAATCTCCTCTAACGCAATATTAAAAAGTGAGAGGCTATCTCGTAAGCTACTTCTAGAAAACCCTAATAACTCCCGATCCTCATGTGTGTTAGAAGAGATCAAAGGACAATATCCATCGATGTTCTCTAAACGGTGACTTCCATCGCCACTCCCAACTAGTATAGGTGGTGGTCAGAACGACAACGTCATCCACATCATGCACCTCTATCCCAACATCAGTGCACTACTACTTTGGCATATATGATCCTGACAACTATAGTGGTGGCTCTAATGTCATCAAGTTTAAGTGAATTTAGTATAATATTTATATGAGTATGTATAGATTAAGGTTAATATTAAGATTAATGTCCTATGCTCTGCGAGGGGATTGGTTTCATAAACGCACGAGAAAATAACAGAGGTTTGTGCTGTGGGGGAGTGTGGCAACAGCCAATGGAATGCTGCACTGATAGAGGGCAACGGCAAAGTGTTAGCGGCATTAGTGAAAGCCAATTACCAATAAGCACATATAGCAGACCGACTAACCAAAATTGTTTGAGCGCAGATAAGAGAGGTTATGTATTTGACCAACAAAAGGAGAGAGATGCCCCGTGAAAAAGAATAAGAAGAGAGATGGAGAACTGGGTAGTAGGAAGAGGAAAGGAGATGACATGTAGGACACTATATTCTTTGCTAATTAGGCTACCACGTTACTGTCTACAAGTCAAAACCTCCTTTGATTTAGGTGTGTGGAACTTAAAAATGAACACTTTAGAAAGTTCATAGTTAGAATTCTTGGTTGGAGGTTTAAGGCTTATTCGTAGATTTTCGTTCAAGTTCACAGAAATAAAATTAACTTCATGCTAAGGGAGATCCGGAGATGAAGCTTCGTATGGCACGTGGTTTAGGCCATTCAATTGCACGCACTACACGTCACCACACATTTCTACGCTTCGAAGTTGGATGTGTAATTTCCACGTTCATCGAGAGATGGTCCTTGATGATAAACAGGACGCCAACGCTACGCTCACAAATAGATGTTTATTATAAAATGTATTATTACAGAGAAAAATTAGCATTTCTACAAATTGACGAAAGCACGGCCTCGCGCGAACTGCCAGCTGATTGCTTAGTATGAGAAAGCAATGGGATAAATGTGATGCTCTGTAGACATGCCAGAGACTATACTAGAGCAATTAGCTGGCAGTTCGCGCGATCTGGATTTCTTTTTTTTACTACACTAATTAGTTTTGGATTTCTTTTTTTACTCAATCTGCAATATCACAATGTCTTCAAAGCGATCCTGGTATTGCAACAGTAATTGTCGTGTAACCTACCCATTATGGTGATTTTCTAAACATCATACATCAATGCAGATGCAAATCAAGTGCATGGTGACGGCCAATATACTCTCTCCGTTTAAAATATAAGATATTTTTTTATTTTTCTAGAATAAGATTTAACCAATAATTATAAATATGATTTATAAAATTGATATTATTATATTCGTATTCCTTATAATTATATACTATTATATCACATAAGTAATATATTACTATTTTATTTCTTTATGAAAAGAATTTGATGTAAGATTACTACATATTAGAATATAATTTTTATGTCATAAAATTAATATTATTAAATTTGTATTCGAAAATTCTTATTATACTTTTGTGTCACATAAGTGATATATTAATAGAGTAATCTTTGGTTAAATTTATATCTAATGAAACAAAATACCTCATATATTTTAAAATAAAGGGAGTAATAGATTAATCGTTGCTTAAAATCATATCCTAACAAGATAAAACATGTCTTATATTTTTGAAGGAATGATGTAATTGATTAGTAATTTAGTAGGTAAAATTAATCTCGACGGTGATATTTGATATATGGTGGCCGCCTATTGATCTGGAAATGTGCGCTGGCTGAGTGAAGAATGTACAGTTGCTGCTGATCTTTATCTCCCTGTTGGTGTTTCAGTGCTTGCTTCTATTCATCATTCCATGTCATATATAACGATGACCGTGTGCACCATATGATGCAGAGGCTAGGATTTTTATTCCATTGTCTAAAAATGTCATATATAATGAGGGTGAGCGAGCTTTGATCCTTCTTCTCCTAGCATGTCCCCTCCATTCTCTCATGGAAATTGAAAGTGAACAAGTTGACATGTGATTTTTTTTTTCTCAAGACGAAGAGAAATAGGAGGCATGTGAAATCCATGAGACCAAGTTCGAAACAAGAATGTATTGTTCGTATGGAAGACCGCAAATGAAGACGGCAGGCCTGTGAGCAGCTGCCCTTCTTTGCCTAGCTCTCGTGGAAGGGAGAGAATCAGGAGCTACTATGTGTGCTTATTTTCTACTTCCAGAAACCTAGAATGTCGCTTTATTTTAACGGCAGTCATTTCCGTGCAGCTTGGTTAGATTTTTGTATAATGTATGTGTGAAGGTAATCAAAAAATTGACATGTACTTCACTCAGCTTGTGGCACGTAATATATTGTTTCGGAAATTAATGTATCTTAAGAGTGTACAGTTGCTGCTCTATCTCCTTTTTAGTGTTCCATTTCTTCACTCCATGGCATGCATACATATTAGCGAGCAAGCTCCGATCCTTCTCCTAGCTCATCCCCTCCATTATTTGCCCATAGAAATAGGAAGGGAACAAGATGGCATATATAGTGTTTTCTGAAGGTGACTAATAGGAATAGGAGGCATGTGGAATTCCATTAGGCCAATTGTTAGAGAAGAATGTATTATCTGTGTCGACAGCCACACATCAAGAGAGCTGATGGGGTCCGGCGATGTGCCCTGCCCTGCCCGTAAGCAGAACGGCTCCGGTGCTTGGGGTGTGGACTGTCGTCGATCACGCCGGCGGCCAAATCCCAGGGGCATGCCGTCGCTGCTCTCCATTCTGGGAACCGGCGGCGCGCGTTGGCTGGCGCCGGCTCATCTAGGAGGACGAGCTACCTAGTTGATCTTGTCGATGGTTATATGCTTATCTCAAAGATTAAATCATGTTTGTGTGAGTACAAACTAATTCAAATTGTGAAATTGCGAATAACTCATTAAATCAGTTATAGTTTGTTTGATGGCACGTGCTACTAATTCTAAAGCTAATACGTGTAATAAAGACATTTATTAGATAAAAGAGGGCTCTTCCTGTTGATCCGATGATTCATGATATCGCATGGCCCTTGTACCGATGAGGCATCATTTAAATTTACGTCCAATCAACATTCAATCATAGGATATGTAGCGACTTGAGAGCTGCCGCCCTTGTGTGCATTGCTCCCATGGAAGGAAAGCACGTCGGAGCTGACAGGCAGGAAGGCGCATGGTCACTTGACCAGCCACTCGTACATGCACATGCACAAGCCAGGATGCAATTGGACAATTTTGCTGGCATCTTTTGTTCGCTGATGTAGACGCACCAACATCTTAAACAGTTACCTACAAATTACTGCTCGATTGCAGATAATCTTTTTGTATCTTACAAAATACAACATTATAGAAAAAAAAACATCGCCAACTGAAGTTATTTTCATAAGACTTATATATCAAAATTACCAAGTAAATAAAGATTATATGCATGAGACTTATATATCTGCGCGCGATAATAACCGTCTAAGACAGGGAGAATTTGGCTTGCATGAGACTTGTATATCTGGGCGTGTCTAATATGTGTTTTTGGTCTTTTTTTTCTTTGTTACTCACTCTGCAATCACAATGTCTCGAAAGCGATCAGGGCACTGCAACAGCCATTGTCTTGTAACCTACCCAAGCATTATGGTGCTAGGAAGGGGACAAGATGGCATGTAATATTTTCTCAAAAGGTGATCGATAGAAATAGGAGGTATGTGGAATCCCATTGGGCGAATCCTCAGAGAAGAATGTGTTATTCGTGTCGACCATCACAGATCAGTGAAGAGGACCTGGTAGCTGCGGGCCTCGTTTGCGCTTGCTCTCGTGGAAGGAGAAAGCACAACGGAGGTAGTAGGAAGAAGCGTGGGAAGGCACAGGCCGCACGCCCACTTGTAGGTGACCTTGCGCGAGTCAACAAGCAGTAGGACAGTTTACCAAGCATATTACTTGTTTGTTCGTTCATTTCGACCCGTCAATATCTGGTTAAGGTGGTTACTTACAAATTATAATTACTTGTAGATGTCGCCACAAGCTCGAGCTCTCCATTGTCGCTGGCCCATGCTCCACTATCGCTGTCCCACCCTTTTCGAGCTCCATCATCTCTAGCTTCGCACTATCCGATCACCACCGTCATCACCGGCGCCGCCCTAAGCTCGACCCACAGGCCCGAGCTTTACCGGTCCTTACATCCTCAAGCTCCATCAACATCAACCTACACTTAAGTGAGTTCCACCGGCTCTAGTCTCCCCGAGCTTCATCGTCGCCAGCCCGTGCTCGCTGACTAGCCTCCTTGAGCTCAATTCTTTTGTTAGAATTTTAACTTGATATTTGCATATACTAAGTTTAAACAAATGCTTTAGTTTTATATTTTTATAAAATTTGACCCTAGTCAAAATACATAGTTTTGACCCTAGCTCATATTATTTTATATAACTATTTTTTTATTTATGTAAAATAATTTATTAGTAGATCTTATTTACTACTAAAAAGATAAAAAGCCAATTAAGTATGTTATGAGTATCTTAATTTAAACTTCTTGTTGCATTTCCATAGATCCACTATAAGTTTCTCTTTTCGTCGTTAAGTTAATTAAGTATATATATATATTTTTTTTGTGGAATGAGTATATTCATACTTATCAAAATAATTATGTCATACAATTATTCCTTTGTGCATGTATAATATAATATTCAATTCTTTTTTTCAATTTAATAAAATGACATGTTTATTGCAATCGTTCACATGGATATGTTTGGATGGCAAGTATATAATTTTTGTTAAGTTTATAGCTATAAGTATAAAATAACATAACAAATATATATATGTATATATGTGCTTTTGAATAAATGTAAGAAATGTATGTTTGTTTTTATATATGTAATTGTGGATATGAATTAAATATGTGATTTATGGATGTGAATGTGAATTGGATGTGTGAATATGGCTAGAGAGAAATGGGGTCTAGGACTGAGATCTGCTATCTGTTTTTTGAGGGAATGGCTAACAATTCCTAAGGTTAGCCAATAAACAAATTATTTTTTTTAAGTATCCACACTACTGTCGAATTTTAAAAGAAAGCCATCACAGGTGATATCGATCACCTTTTAAGTCATAACATATCTCGTTAAAGATGACTTAGCTAGCTCTGACATATTTTTATTATGTTCCATTAGAAGTGACTTACATGTAAGAAATGGTTATGTGATATTAAAGTTGGATATATGACGGAGTATAGTTATCTTATGGGCCTTCGTTGATATTTAGAGTTATTAGTGATTGTTTAGTTGTGATAGAGCTAAATTCATTAGAGTTGAGGCTCTAGACCCATCACACGTGACCTCTAGACACATCGCACATAACCTGTCCTGGCATAATGTAAATAACTTTGATTATGATTCATTACAGAATACATGTATAAGCTGACGAGTAATTTGGCCCTCAAGCTCTGGGTAATTGTGTCGACTGAGCCCATTTTTATGTTCAGAGAAAAACTCGCTGAGGTTTATAATTTATTGGAACCTAAAGAAGTTGATTGGTTTACTTGACCCTGTAAGATATAAAACTACACATTCTACCCTCTAAAATATAAAACAACACATTCTACCCTCTAAAATATAAAACAGATTTAAATAATAGTGGCCTTATAAGTTGTTTTGGTCATATGATCTATGACGTAGACAATGATATGGCGATGAAGTATGTTAAGTATTTTTTTTAACGAGCATAGTGGTTTAAAAAAGAAGTATATTAATATTGATATGTAATTATTAAACTTGCTGATCAGTAGGAAGAGTGAATCAGTTGGATCAACCTAGCACAAACGAACTAATGTGTGTATCGCATAAACAATATAACTTGCCACATTATAGTTTATATGGCTAAACTATTTTAGTGAGTTATTTGAACCGGTTTAGGTAAAACATCTGATTTTATATTTTAGGGGTTAAGTATACCAATCATAATAGTATTATGAGTAGACTTTTTTCTAATCTATTTGAAATATGGACTGTATTTGAAGAAATTTAAACTCATCTTAACAAAAAAGGTGTTTGAAGAAATTAGAATGGTTCCATATTTTTCAGCCGGTAAAAGAGATCATCACAAAGGCCTCATATAGTTCTAGTTCTAAGATATGGGCAAGATTTTGAATCAATTCTCCAAACGGACCTGTGCTGCTTTGAGCCCTTGACGGCCACACCCTGATCAATCCGTGCCGTTGGGATAGAGATGGTCGATTGAGAGATGTCCCAACCATACCGCAGCACGAGTTGTTACCGAACCTACGTGCCAGTGCGTGATGTCTCTCACTGCTTAAATAGGGAGTTTGGTCTGCTCACTCCCCCTCTCACTTTCCGTACCCAAAAGCTTCTCTTTTAATGACCATCCAGTTTAGAAGACCAATTTCTCAACAAAAAAAAACCCCGATGTACTGTCTAGAAAAATCCAACCCACTCGGATCAAATTCTTCCATAAAACTGAAATAAAAAACCGTTGTAGTGTATGTGCCAATAACTGTACTAGTAAAGCGATGGTATTTACAACTGGGTTTAACGAGACAGACAAGCACAACATCCTTCATCGGTCATTGCTTCCTCCTCTGAAAATATTGTTGGTACAATGATTCATTAGTGTTGATAGCATTAATTTATTGTTCTCCTCATGCCTACAATAACCGTCTGGAGTACAATAGGTGATCTAGATCCCTTCACGCATATGTCCCTTACTTTGTGTGACATATAACATGATATTGATATCACTATATATACACGTATTATATGGGTGTCTCCTCTACCGACTACCATATGGCACTTAACGATACCGTTCGATATTCTACCTTTCTTGGGCATGGCTAACTTATAGCTTCTCACAGCGTGAACAATGGGATCCATTCCTAAGAGTGGTCTCACACAAAATAATTATAATTATGCCACAGATCACTATCAACATACTATACCGAGGTCACAGTTAATATTAATATGTTTTTGCATTTCAGTACTTGATTTCTTATATGTCAGCCCTCTTTGTACTTGTTATTAACAAATTAACTACAAAATTTATATTTTAAACCCTACAACGACAAAAAAGCAACATATATATCCTTACCCTATCATCGGACCCACCTATCAAACATCGTCCCCTACTTTTCTCCTCTCTTCTCCTTCTTTCTCTTTTTCCTAATCCCCTTCTTTCTCCTCTCTTCGTCGACACCTCTACCAGAACTTGCTTGTGCTACCACCACGTTGCCGCCTCTTCTTCAATCTCCAGTCACCTATTCTCCCTCCATATACTTGAGTGCCACCGCATCTCCTCATCACTAGAAGCAGTGCTACTCTCTCCTCCTCATCCTTGGCGGCTAATTTGCCTAGATTGACGGCTTTGGCAACTGATCTTGTAATGTCCAAATTTCATATGGTTAAAAAAACTATTTTAATAAAAATCCTACTTGCAAAAATTTTGGCTTTTTTGTGTGAATTAAAAACCTAACTACCAAATGTCTTAATTAAATCCCTCTCTTAGAAATCTCGATCCAATTTAAAAATCTTGAGACTTAGAATTTTGAAATGTGAATGTCTCTCTCTTTATTTGATTTCTCCTTTGAGTACATCCAAATACTAAATCTCCATTCCCAATTCCAGACCAAGCATCTCTTCTAAAATCATTCCTTTGAATCCATGATTCATTCAAATTTTAAATTTTCAAATTTAAAATTCCTTTGGAAACCTCTCAAAACCCATGGTGAAACCTCTCAAAACTCATGGTAAAAACTCTTGTTAAAATCCTTAGATTTTTAAGAGCTCACATTTCCATTTTTGAATTCAAATATCCTTTCAAAACGCACAATATCCACTCAAACCATTCCTTGAAAAATTATAAGCATTTTTTTCAATTGGGTCATCTCTTCCCTTTTCTCTCTCGGCCTAGTCTGCCTACTCCTTCCATCACTCTTTGTACCTGGCCTTCCTCTCCTCTTCCTTACCACACAAGTTACCCTAGTCCACCTCCCTCCTCTCCCATAGCCACTTGGCTTGGCATCCTAACTTCCTCTCTTGGCCTCCTTCTCGCGTGTACCGACCCACGACCCAGTAGCCCATGCCAGATGCACGCACGTGCGTAAGCCCTACCTATCTGCTCCGTCTCCTTCCTCTCGCCTCTCTCTTGCTGCTCTCTCCCTTTCTTCCTCTCAAACTCTCTAGTCCTCCTCCCTATAGCACCCTACACGACCATACAACCCTACTAGGCTAGCTCAAAAGCCACCCTACCCCGCTGACGACACGCTAGGCTCAATGAGAATCATGCTCCACCAACCGTTACCGCTCATCCTAGTCAAAAGCTAATGTGCTCAGGATGAGTCTCTTGTCACCCAGCAGTCAAAGCGCACACGTGTAGTTCATCATCTCACCGTATCACCATCGCTACTATCTCCCCCTCTCCCACCTACCTCCTCCACTAACGCAAGCCACAACACCGTGCCTGTGTCAAGTCTCGTTAGCTAACCACGCTAGTGCCACCAGTGTTGCCACCATCTCGGTCCGTTGTTGCCATGTGCTAAGCTTCCTCTATAAATAGAACTCGAGCTCCTATTTTATGGCCATGGTGAAGCAAGACGAACTCGATCCTCACCTCACAGGGGCCTGATCCACGAGCTCATTGCCACTCTATCATTCTAACTAGCACCACTCTTCTTTCTTCGGTCCCTAATTGACCAACCCAGACCCACCACCGAGCTCCTCACTGTCATGCAATCCTCTTCGACCCATCACCTTACCATAATCACTATTGGACCCATAACCCCTAAATCCACCACACCACCACTATCCACTATTGCCACACCTCGGTCTCGCCATGATTGAAGATAGTAGCAATCCTCCCTCTCTTTCTTTGCCCATGCAACACCGCACTCAACCTCTTTCCCCTAACCCATCTGCCACCTATTTGGTCGCGCCGGTGACCAAACGATGCAAGCCATCACCATTAATCTCTGGTCTTCACCGCCAGCTACCACCGTGCCTCTATGGGATCATCTGAGCCACTCAAAATGCTTCCTTCCCTCTACCCATTCTTCCACCGTTGCCTACTCTTCCTCCCTTGTCGCTATTCATCATATTAGCGCTAGCCGTCGTCAATCATTGATCTCCCTTTAGGTCTCCTCCTCCCTGATCAAAGCCGACATCGATAGACCCCACGTACCTCCACCCCTTAATCCTTAGGCCTCGGCCTACAACCGAACGGCCCAACCTGCTTCCATTCTTGGTTAGATTGGTAGCCCACTGGCCATCAGGCCAAAAGTCCACTATTGCTCCTTCTCTCTCGGTCCAATTGGCCCTCCCATTACCGTGGGCTAGTCCGATGAGCCAAGGTCTACTAGCCTTTCTCATCTACCCAGTAGATTAATTCTATTCTTTCTCCCTCGGTATCTCTCATTCTCTTGGGACAAAGCCTATCAATCGGTCCATATCCCTTTCCTATCCATGAAAAAAGTCCAATGTATCTTACTCTATCTCAGTCCAAAGAATATTTTTGGAAAGATTCCTTTTTTATTTAAATAAATGTTTTCCAAATTCTATGAAATCTTTTAATCTTCAAAAATTCATATATCTATATCCGTAACTCTGATCGATCCCGTTCAAGTCTCTATTTTTTTCTAAAATTAAGATTTATCTAATGACACTAATAGTTAATAATAATAATAATTTCTTTTTAGGGATAATATTTTATTTTTAGGGTATAGTGTGGTTTGCTCTCTTTTATGAGTAGTTGGTGATGGCAAAAATTATTTTAGGCGAAGGTTTTTGAGAAAAGTAAACACTAAGACAGAGGCGAGTCACCATTTGATCATGTTGATCCTAATTCTTAAAATATTTTCTTTTACAAAATTGCATTTCTAGTGTGCACATTAATTTGATCGGCCTTAGTTTGTGTGTCAAATAGACGAACCTACCCAATAGTAGAATTTTATCCATAAGTTATTGAAGACCCCTATCCCTTATCACTCAACCTCATGCCACTTCGGCAACCATGCTATTTAAGAATGATATCGATGGTCCCACACCAACACTTGTTTATCGATCTGGAAAAACTTAAGGTTGTAAAAGCGTCAAAAACCAAACACGTGGTGTTAGTGGTTTGCGAAATAAAAAGATTTTGCAAAAACTCGTGATGCAAAGTGAGAAGCTTTGTATTCGCATATAAAAACCTATTTCTTGAGAAATTGCATTGATCATAATACAATATAACTATATGGGTGGTATGGGACACCTATGGCTAAGTAATTGGCCGGAACGTGGTACCTCGTATGCCCATAGACAAGAAATGCCAGGATGCGGAGTGAGGTGACATATCCGGATTCCTGAGTAGGGCAAGGGTAGGGAAGCTTGCTCGACTATTCGGTTGAGGCGAAGAGTGATGGAATTTATAAGCATGCAAAACCAAATTCTTAATGTTGTTTAAGAGTGGATTAACCTATCTATCAGGCATCAGATATCCCTGTAATGGCTTTGAAAAGACCTTTTCATGAACCTTCCTAGTCGACTAGTAATGGAGTAAGCTCACGTTGTGTGGGTAAAGTATGTATCTCTATAGAGATAAAACCATTTGACTAGTTGTGTCCACAGTCATGGGTAGATATGAAATGATTTTTCTTGTGTAAATTTGTTTGTTTATAATTTACAAAAATAATTTATGGTTTGGGAACTATTACCAAAATTGGTCTTGGTGGATGTTAGATGACTTAACTGGTCTAAAACGTGCCGATGTGACTCATTATGTTTTGTGACATCATAAATTAGGCTTTCCGAACGAAAGCAATGTGTTTTAAGGTAGAAGTGGCTCTGAGAGTCAGAGATGGAGATATGAGATTGGTTGATGTCCTAGAAAGGACAGAAATTAAAAGAAGTTAATAGATGAGATAGAAGATTAAATGTGCATGAGGGCAGAAGTCTGCTAGCATGGACAACTCGTGTGTTAGTGTATTCCATTGGTTTAATTAATCAACTAAAATTTACTTTATCTCTCTAATTTGTTACAAAGCAACTGGTAGATTGACTTAGGCAAGAGTATTCCACCAGCTATTTTGAGATCAATCCACACCTAGTGTTTTTTGAAAAAAAATATTTTTAAAATAAAAGTTAATGAAATAAATCATAATCTCTTTTTGAAGCCTGCATACGTCACTTTTTTCAATGACTTGTTGAGTATATAAATAATTAATCGTTATTTTTTCCTCATCTAGAAAGATGAACTTGAAGATTAAGGTTTTTCCAAAGTGTTACTTGTAGATTAGGTTTTAGCTATACTAAGTCTATGTGTTGCTTCTTTCCTTACCGGTTACATCTCAAAGCTATTTTGAATATGTGACGTCCCTAAAGTATAATATATCTATATTATAATCTTTCTAAAATATAATATATTTATATAATATTTAATTATAATGATGTATTTTTATTGGTATGTCGACATCGTGGTTCCGTGTAGATGATGCAAAAGAGGGTGCGAAGGATCTACCTGAGACGTGGTCTCTATAGCGGCTGAAGCCCGAGACAGTAAGGCGACAGGCTTCGTGTAACATGACGGTAGGCCGCTCTTCTCCACGTTCGGTCTCTCTTCTCTATTACGACAGGAAGGGACGGAGCAGGGGGCACAGCCTCGCATAAATGCGACTTACGAGCTGTGCCTCTGAACGTGAGCAGACTCAGTCTGACGAGGATCCCATGCCATGCCTGCATGGCTCTATAGAGGCATGACGCTGGATGATGTGGAGGCATGGATCTAATGTGATGAGGTGAGACCACTTGCCACGATCCCGCACTGTGCTTGCCCTCGTTGTTTCACCAGAAATTAGTTGCCCTCACTCTAGATTTTTCAAAAAAGAAAACTCCTTTTTTGTCCTAACAGTTATCCATAAATGGAGAGACATAGACCCACATCGGTCACTGGACACTGGTTGCCTGGCCGCACATTCGTCACACCCACACACACACCAACACCAACAAATATCGAAAGCTTCACGAGAATCACAGCTCCTCGCGTGACACCGCCACGCCAATCGCTACGCGCCCTACCTTTTTGCTATCTCTTCACATGCGTGCAGCTAACTGAACAACCACCTCAGCTGTCGCCTGATGATTAGCAGCTAACGACGATCACGAGCCGCTCACGCTCTCGTGTAACGCTTTCGTTCGCGCCGTATATTATCGTCTCTTGTGACGCGCGCGCTGTGTCGACTCCCGATCGATGCTACAGCTGCTGGCCCTGCTCCGGCCACCGTCAGCCATGGCGGGCGCCGGTGGTGGTGGTGGTGATCATGCGGCCGGAGTTGGAGGAGGCGATCTAGCGAGGTACCCGCTCGACGCCGGGTCGTACCGGCTGTTGTGCAAGATCGGAAGTGGGGTTAGCGCGGTGGTGTACAAGGCGGTGTGCCTGCCGCTCGGCTCGGCGATGGTGGCCATCAAGGCCATCGACCTGGAGAGGTCGCGCGCCAACCTCGACGAGGTGTGGCGCGAGGCGAAGGCCATGGCGCTGCTGTCGCACCGCAACGTTCTCCGCGCGCACTGCTCCTTCACCGTCGGCAGTCACCTGTGGGTGGTCATGCCGTTCATGGCCGCCGGCTCGCTGCACTCGATCCTCTCACACAGCTTCCCGGACGGCTTGTCGGAGCAGTGCATCGCCGTCGTGCTCAAGGACACGCTCCGCGCGCTGTGCTACCTCCACGAGCAGGGGCGGATTCATCGCGACATCAAGGCCGGGAACATCCTCGTCGACTCCGACGGATCCGTCAAGCTCGCCGACTTCGGCGTGTCGGCGTCCATCTACGAGACCGCGCCGGCAACGTCGTCCGCGTTCTCCGGTCCGATTCACGCCCCGTCGGTGGTGCTCAGTTCGTCCAGCTTCAACGACATGGCCGGGACGCCGTATTGGATGGCGCCGGAGGTGATCCACTCCCACGTCGGCTACGGCATCAAGGCCGACATCTGGTCGTTCGGCATCACGGCGCTGGAGCTCGCGCACGGCCGGCCGCCGCTCTCCCACCTGCCGCCGTCCAAGTCGATGCTGATGCGGATCACCAGCCGCGTCCGCCTCGAGGACGCCGAGAGCTCGGCGAGGAAGAAGAAGTTCTCCAAGGCGTTCAAGGACATGGTGTCCTCCTGCCTCTGCCAGGAGCCGGCGAAGCGGCCTTCGGCGGAGAAGCTCCTCCGCCACCCTTTCTTCAAGGGCTGCCGCTCCAGGGACTACCTCGTCCGCAACGTGCTCGCCGCCGTCCCCAGCGTCGAGGAGAGGTGCAAGGACTCCAACCAGCTCTGCGGCTGCGCCCGTGGCGCGCGCTGCGTCTCGCCGTGCCGCCACGCAAACGTCGCCACCAAGAACCGCCGCATCAGCGGCTGGAACTTCAACGAGGAGAGCTTCGAGCTCGACCCGACAGAGAGACCAGAGCTGCAGCCATGCTTCCTGTACCACGACGACGACGATGACATACTCGAGCACGAGCACGAGAACGAGCGAGCTACCAAACCAACCGGAGGCGATGAAGACGATAGGCAGGCAGCAGCAGCACGGCGGCAGCAAGGTGATCACGATACAGAGAAGCGGCAGGAGGAGGGAGAAGAAGGATTGAGAAACGTGGTGGTTCCACATCTGGTGGCCATCTTGGACAGCCTGGAGATGCAGAGAGGGATGGTGATGTAGGTGCTGGAAGGTGGCGGTGGCGGCTACCACGACGGCAATAGTTATGGCTGCGGCAACGACGGCGAGACGGCGAGGAGAGAGGAGAGGGACGAGATGCTGCTCGGGTACGTGCGACAGCTGGAGCAGAGGGTGCAGGAGCTGAGCACGGAGGTGGAGGAGGAGATGGCCAGGAATGCGCAGCTGCAGGAGCTTCTCCACGAGAGGGCTTGTGGCAATCAGACGGATTCGTCTCAAACATCAGGGAGTCGTTGAGATCGCCATCCATGCATGCAGATGCAGTGTGATGGGGTAGGTCAGGATTGATATAACATATATATATATATATATATGATTGCATGTAAAATTCTTAAGTAGTTAAATAGTACTAGATTGTGCAATTGTAATTTTGAAGAAGCATGCGTTAAATGTACAGTAGTAATATATACTTGAACGGTTGAACCGGGCTACAAGAGTACAAGTTTATACTACTACAGAAAAGCTGTTACGCTGCATTTTTTTGGGGGGCAAAAAATTTGCATCAACGTTCGACAACGGAACGACTCGCTGGTTCAGAAGAACCCAACTGTGATAATCTTTGCCGGAGGATAGAATCGTAGAACACGTCGGCCGTACTAAATGTCCGGTACGATGCGACCGCGACGAAGTAATTTACTCGTGAACCGGTTGAAGCGGGCAGGTGTGGTTGCGACGAATGCGTGGCCCATTAGATGCGCTGGAACCTGGAACACTTGCGGCCCGTAATAGTTGGTCGGAACGGGATTAATGCCAGCGACGATCGATTATAGATGTGAATGCGCAATTACAACAAACACTAATATATGGAGAGCTCAAAGCTGCCAGTGCCTAGCTAGTCCGGTACTGCAGCTTGAGGAGCCACGTCATTTGGGTTGCAAAAGCTGCTATTAGTTTTCTAACGACTGTCACTCCAAGTCTGCAAGACACGCACAAGCTAGTACACACATTGGTGTTCAAAAACCAGAATGTCAAGCTGCTAGGGGATCGATGGAAATTTACGAGTAAGATGGCGAAACTTGTGCTTGACACTACATGCTAGCCAAGGCAGCAAACCGCTAGCCCTCTACTCCAGTGATGGAGAAGGATTGAGTTGGCCTTTTCCCATGAGGCCATAAGATGGTGATCTTGCCGCAGTGGAGGCTGACTTTGCATGATGGTACGTGTACTTGGAAGACTCCAGTGCACGTCTGCAATGACCCCAGTCATCAAGCATTCAAGATGAATTCTGATGAGATCAACTTTCTAATCGGGCTCTCCCAGTAGGAAATTTTGATTTCACCTTGTGCAAAAACCAGTCCATGGCATGGTGATTTTCTCCAACCGGCAGTAGTGTAATTGTTTTTTGGTTTATAACTAGGGCAACTTTACTATGTAGTTTTTTTTGGTTTATAATTAGAGTAATTTTATTATTCTTGAGAAAGTACTGGGATGTAACATATTTTTCTAATGTAAGTTTAGCACCTTCAGATACTATGTATCTTGAGATACCAAAATTATAATTTTTTTTATCTAGACATACTTTCTCAATAATAATAATGGTAAAATCTTATGGAAGAGAAGCTAAAGAGAAAATGACTACACTCAAAGTAGAAGACACGACACCTCACATTATCAAGAATATTACCAAAGAATTGAAGACCTGGAGTACGGCGGGAGCCAAAGAAATGGTGAGCTTATTTCTAGGAGAGTAGGCCAAACTATTCTGCTTTTTTTTATCAGCTGATACTATACCACAGAACTTCTCATCTATTGCAGGGAAAAACTCATATATGTAACAGATATAGACAGATGAGTGGTTGATGGTAAGTTACGATCCATGAGAGATAACTCATCTCTAACGGGTCATAACTTACAACCCATGCTATCACATGGCATGTGGTTCATAGATTTCGAACCCGAGACCTCCCTCTCCATAAGGTGCACTCTTATCAACTCACTTATAAAGCTCATATTGTCTCCCCTTTTTAAATGTTAATCTTTTGACCATTTATATTCAAATCATGTAACATATTTGAAACTCTAGGTGACTTCAAATGAAAAAAAATACCTACAATGTTTTAGATATAATTGTGATCTACAACTTTTACATATGGAATATCCTCATCCGAGGTCTTTTGAAGAATTCAAAATTACATTTTCTAAAAATAGATCTCACCTTATAATGGATATTCAGATATGTAAATGATGTCAAATGAAAATATTATTAATTATAATATTGTAGATCTAGTTGAGCTCTACAACTTTGATATAGAATATGTCTTCATATAAAATTGTTCGCAAAATTCAAAATTTTAAATTTTTACTCATCATATAAGTGCTCTTATTTATGATGTTCATACCACTATACCCATTATCTATGTTGGGTTATAACTACAATACATTACAAATGACATCTTATCTAGTTATTTTTAATAAACATATCTCAAACGTGCTACTTTTCAACTGAAGATGAGTCATCTCAATCCTCCACTTCGGTTGATTCACTCTTTGTTTTTGCCTTTACTATATATACCTGTACAATGCTTCCCCTTCTTTAATATAATATAGCACCAGCATAAGCTGGCTCACACATGTATCCGTATGACTTTCGAAAATGTGTACGTGAATTATTGTGTTTAGGGGTGTCACAGTATGATTAATTAGTAGAAAAAATAAATGAATGTAGAGTAAAATGGGACGATTAGGATTGTATAGGTGAACGTACTTGTTTTTAGCCTTTGTTTGATGTTTTTAGGAAACATTGCCCGAACCCTAGAAAATTGAGCCAACCCTTTTATGCCGGCTAGTTTTACCCAATTTTTTTATCCCTTCCATATCCCTACTGTTAGTTGACTTTTTTTAAAAAAATCTTGACTGTTTATAGTTTTCATGAAAATATCCATTATGCCTTTGTAGAGTACAAAGTAGTATTTTTAATTTCACTGTTGTGTATGAAAATGGTAATGTGGTGTGTGCATGGTGTGAAATGATTCATTACTTATGTATTGTAACCATTTTGTATGGATGCTGATGATGTCTTGTCTTTTTTCTTCTTATCATATTGTTGCAATTTTATTCATATTTTTGTTTGGATATGTAACTGCAATGGTATTGTTCTTATCATTTTATTTTTAATCCCTTGTCCTAGTACATTTTCATTAAAAAAACTATTGTATGATAAAAAGGTCAATGAATAAAATTTATTTTAAAATATGTTTTAAAGTTTCTATGCACGGAATATTATAGTATTATAAAGTGTACATACAATGCCCTAGTAAATATTTCAATCTTTATCAAACTCGTTGCCAACAACACCAATATTGACATTCCCTCTATGCCCAAGTGTATAATGGACATTTCCATGGAAATTAACCAGCCAACTAACAGAAAGCTAATGGTTAAGGCATTGGGTACAGAAGTAACTAAGTAAAACTTAAGGGACATGCAAGAGAATAACTCAATTTTGAAGGGTCAGCATAGAAGGAATTTTCTTATATTTTTATCGTAGGTTAGATGCATGTCCTTTTTTCTATTGGTATATCTTTTATCATCTCTACCCATCATCACAGACATTTTATATATATATCCGTAGCAATGAGCTCATTGCCTTGATACGTTTATTCCATTTGCCAATTAAAATTGGAAGTGGAAGAGAACATATGCTATTTTTCGGTGTGACCAATGGAAGAAATGGGAGACGTATGGAATCTCAACACACGTATCTGCGCCAGACAACGAAGAAAATTTCGTAGGACTGAAATCCTATTCTTATTCGAAGGACTTCGGTTCTAATTGTGACATGTGTTAGCCATGGATCTTCAAGCAAGTCCTCTTGCAATTCCTTCCACTCAGTACAGTTGTGAGCTCGCACATGGAGGCCAGAGCAGCGACGATTTCTCGTTCTCATTTGGCTTCGGAGGAGACCCTTCACCACTCCCGTTCGGCATGATGAGCTTGCACACGTGGAGGGTGGCAGGGCTTTGGTTCCTCCTTTCAATTCAACACTTGAAATTTTTTCCCTAATACAGCCATTGCAAAAAAGAAAGAAAGAAAGAAATTACCATGTCCACTTAAAAATTAGAAAGAAATTACCATGTCCACTTAAAAATTAGAGTCAGAGAAGGATCGGTGCGTAGCAATATGTTTCGTGCAAAATATTCAGAACTTTAACATATGTTAGCTTCTGTATTTAGGAATTAATAGGACAGCCAATGCTAGTCTCCTATATATGCATTATTCTCATCATAAAAATCTGCTAGTGACAAAAATCATTCAAGTATGTCTAATATTTCCCCTAGCTAGACAGATACACACATGAAGGCCGAATCAAGTACAATTTACAGCTATCTCCATAAATAGAAGTATAGGACCTTTGATACAGAGAAGATCAAGCAACAGAGGATGCAGGTCCTTTTGTACAATAAATGAAGAAAAAGGGGATTGTCTTCTCCAAAGAGTAGAAGATATGCAGGGACAACACATCGTTAGCATAAAGCAGAAGTAAAGCACAGTAAGAAATCATCACCCACTTATCCTAAAAGATTCATAGCTTTTGTACATATAAATAAAGAGGAGGTCTAAACCCTAAAATATCAATTTTGGGAGTTGTTTTGTAAAGAGAAAAGTTAAGGTAAAGAGTAGTGATGTTGTTGTAATATAGTAAAGTTAATCTTTTAAGAGATTCGTTAAGTTGAGTTTTAATTTTATTGAGGATCCAATCGGCTAGAGCAAGATGATTAGACCGATGACAATGTGGCAATAAAAAAGCAATGTGATGATAAGAAGACAATCAAACCGAGAGTAGATAGACAGTTGGAAGTCAAATCAATGGTATCTAGAAACACACTGTGACTTCTTTTTATTCTGTAAAAGATTTGGTTTTTAATATCTCTATCATTCATTTGATTTTTATGTTCTATCTTACACTAAGTTACTTTAATATATTCACACCTAAGACTTTAGGATTGCCGTGTTTTGCTTAATTAACCCTTTATTTGATAAAAAAAAAGAAGTCATGACGAGCAACCAGAGGGTGCAGATCCCTTTGTCCAATAAATGAAGCAAACGGGGATTCTGTTGCCTGCAAGGAGTTGAAGATATGAAGACAGCACCAGCAAGACAATGTTAGCACAAAGCGTGAAGTACAATGTTAGCATAAAGCAGAAATGAAGTGTCTTGCTCGCTCCATCCATACTGTCAAATATTACTCAGCCTTCCGGCTATTCTTTTTCCCTTTTGTGCCCACTTAGGTGTCTATTCTCCAACGAACATGATGAGAATGGGAGGTTTTGGGGATGATCTGGGCACAGCCATTTAAGTAGGAGAGGTGTGCATTGCAAAGTTGTTCAGTGAATTGCCACGGCCATCGACCAGGAGCATCGATCGCACTGGCATCGAAGAAGCAAGTCAACACCCTCTGGTTCTTCTTGCGTTGGGCATGGGCAATTGGACATATATCTTCGATTGGGTGCTAGCATGAGGACTCATTTGGAGCCGCTAGAGCCACGGTCAAAGGTTAGAACAGTTCGTGTTGACTTTATGTGATACCGGACCGTGGTCACTGGTTAATTGTGCTAAATTAAAACAAAGGATTCTAAAAGGTCCTTTGGAGAAGAAGTACTTGTTGGATTTTCACTCGATTTGGTTCAATTCCTTTAAAAGATTTTAATCCTTTATTTCAGAAGAGTCCAAAAAAATTTGATAAATAATAGAACATCAATCTTCAAGGGATTAGGCAATATTATCACATTCTAAAAGTGGGTCTTATTGGGCAAGTAGTAAAGATGCAAACTTACGTAGCCCTTTTAGTTGTTCTCGTTGTTATCATCGTGCCATGGTTGGAGACAACATGCAAAAGATTGATGCCAACAATATATTTAAATATTGGTCTTAATTGACATAACCGATCTAGTATGGACATTCATGAACATTTTAATAAGGATTTGTACAAAGCAAGAAGCAAGTGAGAAATTGTCGCTTAACTATGCGTGCATGCGGTACATAATTTTCTCCATGACCACTCGAAAATTAAAAGGAAAGAAGGACCATTGTGTAGCAAAATGTTTTGGTGCAAAATATTCAGAAGTTTAACATCAATTGACATGTATATTTTTAAAAATTAATACAGCAGCCAATTCTACCATCCTATGCATTAGCATCATCCTAATAATCAGCCAGTGAGAAAAAAATCAATGGTATATATATATATATATATATGCTCCCTCCTAGACAGATACACACATTAAGACAGAAGCAAGTACAGTCACAGACCCACAGAAGTACAACTAGTTACTTCAGTATCTCCACACTACACAACTCTAGTATTGCAATGTGTGGCTTAATAATGCTCAGTTACTGCTAAGAACCGATAGACATTCCTACACAGCAGCAAGAGTTTATGCATGCCTTTATTTCTCCATAGAGACTGAGAGGAGTATAGGACCTTTGATAAAGAGGATCCTAACAAAGCAACCAGATGGTGCAGCTCCTTTTGTACAATAAGTGAAGTATCTTGGCTCCAAAGAGCGGAAGAAGACCAACAACAGTACAACACAATGTTAGCACAAAGTAGAAGCGAAGTGTACAGCAAGGTATCACCTCCTATATGTGTTGCTCGCTCCATACATCATGTCAAATATCACCCAGCCGTTTGGCTATTCTTTTCCTTTTCTGCCCACTAGCTAATTCTCAGACGAACATGATGAGCATGGAAGGCTTTGAGAAGGATCTCGGCACTGTCCAGTAGATTGTGGGAGTAGGCATTACAAGATTGTTTGGTGAATCTACAGCCATGGACAAGGAGGGGATTGATTCGATTGGAATGTAGAAGGTGTGGCTAGCACCTTCTACCGTCAGCCACCGGCCACCACGCCATGCCAAGGAATCAGGTAGAGCTACTCGCTAAACTATTGGTCAGAGCTTTGGTCAAAGGTAGGAACTAGGAACATGGCATGTTATCTTCTAAGGAGTTGATCGGGTTGAAACATTCATTGGAATTTCACAACAAGTAGCCCAACTAGCTGTTCTTATTATTATAACTGTGCCATGGTTAGAGATAACATGCTATTCAGACCCAACATATCGCACATTTCCTATGTATTTTATACTCTTTATAGTAAAATAAATTTTATGCTCTTTTGAAACGTTTTGTGCCATGCTTACAGAGGATTGGCACCATAGGTAGAATTCAAATACATAAGACAAAATTATATACTACTCCCTCTAGTCAAGAATATATGTAGATAAATTTTCAACATATTGCTTGACTTTCTTTTGATCTTCCGAATGTGACTTTGATTCTAAATTTTTATTAGAATAACTTTACATATAAAATATTATAAGCTTATAAGATTATGAAAGTACTTTTCAACGTAAATCTACGCATATTATTTTTATGTTTTTAAACTAAGTATTTTAAAATTTATTAATGGTTAAAAGTTTTATAGAGAAAAAAGCCAAATAATACTTCATCCATTCGATTATTGACCAGTGTAGTTTTATCTTCGACCAATAAAAACTTTTTAAGTTATGATGTATTTTTGAGGCCCATTATAGGTGTATCGGAATGAGATTGAAAGGTACGTGCAGCCTGTTCTGACTAGAGCTCTGGCTCGGCTATTTTCGTCGTCGCCAATTTCCGTTCGATGCATGGTAAGCCCGTTTACATATGCATTCATATGGCTTTGCTTCTCCGGATTATGAACATCGTCAGAAGATAAATTAGCCAGAGTAATTTACATTTCCACAGTAAACATCAGATTAAAATTTACCCTAACAACAATCAATTTTATTTGCTCATGTGTCAGATTCCAACATATTTCCATTGCAGAGACAAAGTAATTGTTGTGCTGCCACTGATCGGCTAGGGGAACTCTCATCGACAGATAGTAAGGGAAGATGGCCGTGCAACAATGGTAGTATATGAGGTGATCATTATAAAGTTAATTGCATCTTACCCATGAAATTCATGGAGTGTCATCCTGATTTGTGTAGGATAGAACGCAAGCACCAAATCTATAAGAGGAGGAGGTGAATAATAGTATTATCAAAAATCAAAAAATTTTAACAAAATTAAAACTTACCTTTTATCAATAAAGTTGATTTTACTGTTATCAAAATCCTAGACTTTTATAGATGTTGTCGGTCTGACCGCTCTTCTATTATCGGTCCAACTGACACATATGTCGATCCAACCAGTGACTTGCCATCGGTCCAACTGCAATGCTTTACCTAGTCCGACCATCACTCAAATGCTAGTCTAACCGCTAGAGAAAAATGATTTTGACAAAAATTTTAAAAGTTAATGAAACTATTTATATCAACTTTATTATATCAAGATGTATATATGAAATACATACAAAACATTTCTCTCTTAACTTTTAACATAAAAATCTGAAACCTAATTTTTCCCTCTTCCAAAAAGATACTTTGATGCCTAAACCATCTCTCTATTATACCCATTGATGCTTACATAAAGACTTCGAAGCCAACTAGAACTAGCACTTCTAATACTATAGTAAACTCTCTTGTTGTACACGTATACAACATATTTCTATACGAATTCAAGGTCTATCTTTTCAAACTCGAACTCTTTCCAAATTTGACTTTAATTTCCATACGCATACAATCCCTCTAATATGTCATATGGTATCTTCACCTCCACGTGTATTGATATCTAGCCTTTAGGATCTCGCATGGTCTCTTATCGTCCTAACATCAACTTCTCTTAAGTTGACTCCTGATCTATTATCGGTAACACTCTCGGGGTCTCAAGGCTCACCTATACATAAAAAAACAAAAAAAACCATATTTAAGTTTAAGTTCTTCCTAACTTAATTTATATTAGCACACAAATAGTATATCATACGCATATGAAATACGAAACCTTATCCATTAAGTAATCACCGAGAAATATAAAAACAACCCTCCTCTTCGGAGTTTGCCAACCAGATCGTCGAGCTGGCCAGTCCGACCACACCCATGTCTACGGCGATCGGCCTCCCTGACTAGGTCTAACCGCATTCATATAGAACCATTTTAAATTTCTGCACTCACCCACCGTCCGACGGGCCTTTACGTCTGGTCTGACCGTGTGCAGATAAAAGTCCTTCATTCAAAAATCAAATTTTAAACTAATTATTCATCGTAAATTTATAACTAAGAAAATGATTTTACAATTTGGACATGCTATCTTTCTATTTATTGGTACGTCAGTTATCATCTCTACCCGTTATTACCTAAAATGTGCACGGTGAGTTATATGTATCATTGTCATCTACAGTGGTGGTGAAGCTTTGAAATAACTATAAAAGAGTTTTAAAACAGGGGCTATTATATAATTTTGTTTTACATCAAAGGATAAAACCGAGGGACTGCAATGTAAATTTTCTAAAGCTGGGGGAAGCCACAAGCCCTTTTTGTCTCAATGAAGCTCCACCTTGGCCATATATGCCGACCAGCGACCAGTTCCTTGCCTTTTTTTTTTTTTTCCTTCACTTCATTTGCCAACGGAAATAGGAAGAGGAAGTCTTCCGAATAAAAAAGAAGATGAGGAGGAAAAGAACCTATACTATTTCTCAAGACGACCATAGAAATGGGAAGCATGTGGAATCTCAACATGGGTACCAGCACCAAAGAAAGTTCTAGTGTACTTGGCCCTGCTGTGCCTTTGCAAAGTATTTTGGCCATGACCACTTCAAAACTAAAAGGCAACAAGGACTCTAGAGTACCAACTTGTTTTGCACAAAATATTTAGAACTTTAATACTATCTAATATATATAGGAACTGATAGAGCAACCACGCCACCAATCACATACACTAGCCTAACAATCTGCTAATGACAAAAATTAATTTACACGAGTATATATTAATATTCTCGCTATCTGCACGGATACACACGTGAAGGAACGTACAAGTACATAAGTACAACTTGTTACTTCGATATTTCCACACCTTAGAACCATGGCCTTAACTGCACAACTGCGACAGTTCATAATGCCTGACTTTTTTTTCTCAATATATAGGAGCAATGTGACCTTTAGTAAACACAGGACATTATGACAGAAAAATATCATTGATATGGAAATCTGTCCAATTTGCATGCAAGGTTCAGAAATTGCAAATCATCTATTCATCCAATGTCTTTTTGCAACAAGTTTTTGGAACATAATTCAGATTGCTCATCGGCTCATCGCCTCAACATTTTTTTAACTTAAGCCAGGAGCTCTGCCGATTAGTCAAAAGGAGAAGCATAGATAAGGTCCATACAAGAAAGTCATGCCAGCACTACTGAATACTGATAGGCTAGAAAACGAGCCCTTAAGAGACTCAACAAAAACACCAACGACACAATAAAAAAGGAATCACCTCATAGCAAAAATGCTCCCAATGATCACCCTTTTCTTCTAGGAATCACAGGCAGAATGTTGTGTTTTGGATCGTGACACCCTCACTACGACTTATCTTACAACAATGTATGGAAGACTCAACCTTGAGAACAGAAGTCCTAAAGCCTGAAGAACGGGATATTGTATTAGGCTCCATTCAGGGCTACAGGATAGCAGGACAGCAGATTAGCTAACACGAGTACGTTTTTTGAAATATTAAATATTATATTTTCTATAAAAAAATTAATATAAAAGTTTCTTTAAAAATTATATTAATCTATTTTTAAAAATTATAATCACTAATACTTAATTGAGTATCCTCATTTTACGTAATTATCTTTATCTTCTTCATTCACCTTTAAATACACAGAAAGTTATTTTCTCTACCCTTCTACGAAACCTCATGATGTAATTTGACGTGCTCCTCCTCCTCCTCCTGCACTACGTAATACTACTGTGTGTAATACATATTTTCTATAAAGTTCAATAAAAGTTATTCAGGTGGGAAACTCCTCCCTTCCCCGGTTTAAAAAAGGCAAGCAAGTATAAGGTGCGGCTCCTTTGGTATATAAAATGAAGCAAAAGGCTCCAAGGAGTGGAAAATATGAAGGCATTGACAACACAACATTAGCATAAAGCAGAAGTGGAAAACAGTGAGATATCATCAGCTAGATGTGTGTGTGTGTTGCACGCTGCCTCCCTCCTTGTATCATTTAAAGATGATTTTTATCTACCGGTACCTAGAGGTGCTACATAAAGGGCAGAAGTGACATTTTCGCCTTTTCACTCTTTGAGCTGCTTCTCTCCTCTTCCTTTGGCAACTTCCCGGCATTGGCCACCACCACCTCTCGCCGAATTTCTACTACGGCCACCACTCGTATGTGTGCAGGGAGGAGCTCACCCATGGGTCTCCACTTTCGGGCTTCTGGCGGCTGCTTGGCACGAAGATCTGTGCGAGTAGGAACCCGAGCTCCACGGTACCGGCTTCCTCCGCCCCCATATCCGATCGGCTACTTCTCCACCGGCAAGAGCCGTCTCGGGACGAACTCCTCTTCTCTGCTCTCTCGGTCGAGCTGTCGCTGCGACTAGGAAAAATCACCATTGCCGCCGTCAACGTCCGAGAAGCATTGTCCTACGCCGACGATCAGGAAACGAGCTATGTGCTTTAAGTGGCTGTCACTCTTTGCATGTGAAGGAGCTCGTCGGGGTAGTTCCACTAATTTGCCTCTAATCCCTCAATTTGCTAGTTGAAAAGGCTTAGGTGAAAGGTGTCAGGCGACAAGAGGCCATCCTGTCACTTGGATCTGCGGCAAGAGATGTCCAGAAACTTCTTGGCATCTTCCGGATGGCCTAGCCAACGTCATTCCCTTCATCGTCCACGGCCCCCTCCACCGATGATCTCGGCGAGAGCCGCCACATTGCTACTTACTCGGTGGAGAGAGAACAGAGAGAAGACTAGGGAGAAATAATTCTGAAAAGTTATAACGAAGTCAAGAGATATAAATTTTCAAAATATTAAACTATTTTTTTAAAATAGAAAATAAATTTGTTATATTTGGCAGAGAATATAAATTTGTTATATTTAACAGAGAATATTTTAAGATAATATTCCTAGAACTAAAAATAATTTATTATATTTAGTAGAGAATATTGTTTAGAAATTACGCGTAGAGTATACTATGAGTTAAGTTGGATAGACACCCTATAGTTCACATTAGACCAAGTCTAATGAGAATACTGAGGAGTGGTCGGGTGGACTCGGTGCACTAGTCCAATAATAAATGCGTAAGACCCGATGGTCAGTGACATAGCGTAGGTGGACCGGGTGCATAAGATCGCTTGGACATATGGGCTCCACTGGTGGGTCCCACCCTTTTCTTTTCCTTTTCTTACTTTCCTCTCTTTTATTATTTTTTTCTTTTTTTCTTCTTCCTTTCTTATCTCTTCTTTCTCTCTCTACCTCTTTGTTTCTTTTTCTATCTCTTTCTTCCTTCCCATACAGTAGGTGCAGGCAGCAAAGCCAAAGAGGCCGGAGGGCCAGGTGTTGGTGGCCTAGGATAGCTGTGATGGTAGCAAGGAGGCAACAGGGGGCACGTGGCAGCCAACTGCTGAGGGACATAAGGCTAGACGATAATGTATCCAGGGCAGCGGTAGTGGCAGTAGGGAGGCGTGGCGATGGCACGAAAGAGGTGTAGGGTGGTAGGGCAGGAGCGCAAGCGGCGGTGTGGAGGAGGATGGAGGAGCCGGTAGCCTAGCAATGTGGGTCACAGTAGTATCCTGAGGCGGTCGGCACCATGAAAGACTGAGCTCAGTGTGGGGAAATGGAACAGCGGTAGGATCGGTGGCTAGACAGAGCAGAAGGGAATGGCTTAGAGGCGGGCGAATCAAGTGTTGTTGGATGCGAAAAGGACAAAGGGGAAGGAAGCATGGTAGCTTTGAGGCGGAGAGGGAAAAGGTATGGTCCTTTGTATTTGTGGTCAGCATTTCATGACAAGTCGAAAAACGACAAAAGCTCGTACGGCGCCGTGAGTCGCGTGAAACCTCTATCGAATTTTACTAGGTTTGTCACAACAGGGCGTGCATATATGAGCTTGCTTGAGAGTTTCTCTTCTCCTTGTCTCCAATCCCTATCGACTCTCTTGGACTGTCTGTTGGTTTAGTTTATGATGAAAAAGAAAGATATAAATGTCTATGTATATGCATGACTGTAGGAGGCAATAGTCAATGGGAACTCTAGGAGGCAGGCCAAAGGATTGGTGCTATAGGCATAGGTCCGGGATGGTGAGATCAACCGTGACATGGGAGTATGGTAAGGTGGAGTGGCCGTCGGAAATAAAGGAAAGGAAGGAAGGAAAAAAGAAAATGGTACTAAATTATTTATTTAAGGGTTTATATTTTAGTTAGGAATGCTTTATATTAATTTTATTTCAATCATTAAAAAACTACTATGATGATAAAGTTTTAAAATTTTTTAAAATTTTACGTATTTTTATTATTTAAATTTTCGGGATGTTACAGTTTGATTGAACAATTTTATTATCCTTCAAAAAATATCAAAAGATACTGTAGAAAAAAATCTAGTGTAAAATTTGGTAACTTCAGCATATATCTTGAGTTATTAAAATTTTTAGCGTAAACTTTAGTATCAGATGTGCTTTTTAAGTATGGTAAAATTATCCCGTTAGATTAGTTTAGATGGATGGTCTCAAAATTTTTTTGAGTGTAAATTTCAGTAGCAGAGTTGTTTACAAGGATGCTAAAATTATCCCGTTAGATTAGTTCAGATGGATGGACCAGATTCATGGTACCAGCGGATACCGAGGACGGTGAAATTGCTCTTATTTCAGCGCAAACCTACAAGCCTTCTACTTTGAAACATTTGTTCTGGAGATAGCCACATCAAACTAACACATCTAATGTTCGGCCGCATGGTAACTGATGCTCGCACCTACATGGGAATGGGAGGTTTTGGGAATCATCAGATGTGTCACATATGCACGCATGCTGCCCGAAGAGAAATTCTGGATGCTGCCAATAGAAGATATGTGGTAGTATGGTTTGCAGCGATCAACCGAGGACACGCCAAACAGCATCCACATGCTAGCCACAACAACACTAGGGCATGCCGAACTGCCATGGCGTGCACAACAGCGGTGATCAAATTTGGAACACTCTGTTCACTCAAAAGAAGTTGTGAATTGAAGCATCTTCATGTCAGTTTTGTAGCGATAGTGTGGCTATGGTTTGATTGGTTATTAGAGACCCATGAATACCAAGTATAAAATGAGGAAAAAGCTAAGCAATTCCTTATCGTATTCTACCTCATTAATTTCTTCGTGGATTAATGATTATGCATGCTCGTGTGCTTTTCTTTTCTTTTTTAACTCGTGCAATTGTACCTCTAAGGAGATTGAATATGATAATGTGTCGTTTGGACTTTATGTACGATGAAAAACAAGGATAAGATTCAGGCACGTCTCAGCTCCACGTCACCTGAACGTAAGATTACTGATTTATCGATGAAGCCATGACTAATTAAACTGTTGTCATTTGCTAAGCCCATAGACATATTGCCATATGAATTACATGTATGATGTATCGCTTGTGTTTCAGTTATGCCCTTGACAAGAAAGATAACCTGCCCATTTTATTGGGTTCACATGCTTTGCAGAGTGCAGACCCCATACAATCAACGTATGATGCAAGGTTGAACCATTCATTCATACAAGTACCAACATGAGCCACTATTCAGTTTTGGATCAGACCACGTGTACTCTACTACAGCCACCTCAAAAAAGACTACGCATTTCCTCTTCATGCGTTGTCATTTGTTGCATCTACTACGATCTACTGCCAAAAAGAAAAGATGGCCTTGCAAACAGAGTACTTGTGCTCCATCTCATCCATGAACAAAAAAGGACATGGAGCGAGCAACCAGGCAATGGTTCTGGTGCTGCCCCTACAAACAAGTCAGATCGAGAGCAATATGGTGGCTCTATGACTTAGAGAAGAATTGTTACACACCTAAGAAAAACAGAAATTTACGCCACTCTTCCTGTGCCAGTCACACTGGTCCATTGCTCGTTTTCTCCATTTACATTGGGAGATCTAAGTCCTGCAGCTTCTGGCCTGCCATGCATGCAATTGAGAGTAAAACCCCTAGCAAACAGGTGTGTGCATGTATGACTACGTATCTCCGTGGGTATGGGAACAGGAGTTGTCTAGAACTCGTTTCATGCCAAATCTTTTCAGAACACTTCTTGTTGGGGGTCTTAGCCATGCGGTGGAGCTTGTCGCCGTTACACTTGCCCTCGTACTCATCTCAGGCCAACAGGAGGTGTCTGGAATTCAAAGGCGTCAAAGCGTCACCGAACTTCCTGTTACAATAGGTGAAGTGCCCCGTAGTGATCAGCAAAATGTTCTAGGCAACGTATATATTTGGTCAAGTTTTTTACTTGGCACCGTGTCTCCCATCTAATGTGGCCTGTTAACCAGATACCCTATGTGAATAACAAGTATGTCTGTTCTCTGTTTGTTTCCTGTTCTAATTAACAAGTTGCAGCAGCTCACACCATGTGATTTATTCCAGCAAATGTTTGCATGGATTCATAGAATGTATGGTTTGGGAGCATTAGGTGTGGCTATGGCTCTAAGAACGTACGGGTTCATGGTTCATACACGATCAGCTGTGCATTAACTTGGCTTAATTTGAACATATACTACACCTGAGTCACAAACTTCAATAGAACTGTCAAAGTGGCAGACTGATAACAAGATGTAAAGCGGATCGGATTAAGTACGCCCCTTTTTCTTTAATTCATTATTAGTGCTACCTGACTATTTAACTTTCCAATTCCAATTTGCATCCTGATTATTGAAGTCGGAATTTACTTTTTGTCAGTGTTCAGTCAGTAGGTCAATGGGTGTATTATACACAGCAATAATAAAAAAAAACGTACAGCGAGAATTGCTGAGTAAAGAACAGATTATAAAATCAATCATCTTTTTTGGGTTGGCAAACTTAGTGTTAATCTGAATCAACTTGATTAGGAGTGAAAGAGCGCCCTCTCCCCCACCCCCGACACACACCCCTGTCCAAATCAGTTGCAAGAGTATATATGTAGCATGGGGTTTGTGGGGGCTACAGCCTCCCTACCCACTCAATCCTCGTAGAAAACATAGAGAGGGGAGGGGGAAAAAGAAGATAATAAGCCTCCTCTCTATCTTGTGGTTGGATTTACTATTGAAATGAAATTCAATAGTTATCTTGAGAGGGATTGAGTGGCAATAGCTATACTTAGGGTTGTTTTTTTTTCTTTGGGAAGCAGATTATATGTTTATAATTCAACGGTATACATAAAAGCTATTCCGATAGCTTTTTCGGGGTAAATGACTGACCAACAAATAACCCACATTCCTAAACTAATAAAATCCAAAAATAGCAGGAAGAACAACTCATTAAGTCTTGGGTAGGTAAATCCCATGAATCCTAGGATTGATAGTACGGCAACATGCTTTTGGAATCCACGGCCTTGACTATTTCTCCTTCGTCACGCCTACCTGGAGCAAGTCAACAAAGTAGGTAAGAACTTTGAATGCCCCCGTCTTATGACCATAAATATGGTTTTGATCACCTCTGTAGCCCTTGAAGCCTCGCCTCCCACTTGTTCACCTAGAGGCATCTAGGCTTTGGCATGATGGAATCCGAGTGACTACTAGAGAGTTCTCCGAGGCCCTTCCAAAAGCATACATTCAGGGAAGACTTGGCCCTACCCAAGATAGCCCAGTAACCTCTCGGTAGTCGTTCCAAAGGTACACTTCTCTCTAAGTTGCGTTGGATACCAGCAGCCCAAAGGCTGGCAAAGGTTTCTTATAGATTGATCGTGCAATAGATCATGAGCTTGCTGTTGATGACAATGTCATTGATGTTGGCCTCGATGTTACATTTCAGTTGCACATGGAGTGCTTGGTGAATGAGCTAGGAAAATATGGCTCTAGCATTCCAGAGGCCAAAGAGAATACGGACATAGCAATACACTCCGTCCGACGTGACGAAGCTTATCTTATCTTCGTTGTCTGGGGCCATCCACACTTGATGGTAGAGTTGAGGAAGCTCAACAGCTACACTCTACCATGGAGTTGATGAGCTGATCGATGCGCGGCAGGAGGAATGGGTCACGGGGGCACGCCTTGTTAAGCGTATTCGGCCACTTGCCATTGGCTTTCATCACCAACATAAGATTGCAAAGCCATTTAAAGTGCTGCACCTACCAAATGACTTTGGCCATGAGTAACTTGCGCACCTCCTCATGGGACGCATTCACCGAAACCTCTAACGCGATGGCCTGGCTTCGAGTAGACTTGGAGCTTGTGCTCGATAATGGAACGGTTCACTTTGGACAAGTCTACTGAGGACCAAGCGAACACTTCCATGTTATCTCGAAGGACCTTGAATATGGCAGTCTCTGCCTCTAGGGAGAGACCATCGCCGATCCAAAAGACCTACTCCGGGTGTGTCTGGTCTATGGCTATGACATGTGTGCCACCCTTAGCCTCCACCCGAGTGAGGCGCCCTTCTTCTGGCACCTTCACCTCACCAGCCTCATGGTTGCCAATGGTGTGTATCATCTTAGCGTTGGGGCGTGGTGAGTGGCTATAGTCGATCTTGCGTTCCACGTCCTGGTCTCCACGGACTAGGATGACCCCGACGAGGCTTGGCATTTTCATGCAAATGTTCTTTTGGTGGATGGTGGCCCCAAACTTATTAAAGATCACCTACCCATGATCGTGTTATACAAGTAGGGAAGGTCGAACACATTGAATATGAATGCCTTTGTGCGTGCTCTGACACCCCGGCTGAAATAGTTCAGGAGCTCATTCTGGCCTAGAGCCTATACCAAGTCACTGTTGAAGCCTTTGAGGGACTACTTGGCCCTCGTCGGTCTGATGCAGGAGATCCACATCTAGTCGAAGGCAGACGTGAAGAAGATGTCTATGGAGCTACCTCCATCGACCAATATGTGGTGCATGTTGGCCTCCACCACACACGCTATGATTACCATGGCATCATTGTGGAGGTAGAGGTGGCCACTGTCATCTTCTGATGTGAATGCGATAGGTACCCTGGCCCATGCCGAAGTCAACGGATGGCTGGCAGTGCCCACATGGTGGACACCCCACCCCTAGTGTACTGGCGGCATTGGCGTTTGGAGTTGTGGGCCATAGAGCTTCCCCTGGTGATGGCGAGGACAACTTGCCTTAGCTTTTCATCTTTTATGTGTTGTATGAGGGCCACGTGTGGTTAGGCATAGATGTAGGGCAGTGGCGTGGGCCGCAGTGCATGGTACGACTGGGCAGGTGATGGGATGTGTTATGGCGGAGGTGGTGGGGCCACATAATACCCTTACGGTTGGTGAGCATGGCCTTGAGGAATGTGCTCAACCGCACAAGGGTAGCTTTGGTAGTGCTACTAGTCGAGCGCCTAGTAGTATGAATTGTGTTCTACCGGTTGGCCTTCGCCACCAGTGCCTTTGCTATGGGCTTGGCAGTCTTCCCCTTTTATCACTGGGGTGTAGCAATTGCCAGAAATATGGGTGGGGTTTTGGCCGTGTAGGGCACAACAGTAGGAGCCTTCACTAGGACCTCGCGCCTCTCCCCGACCATGGCCACCAACTTCTGTGCCGCCTCCACAGCCTTAGCCTCATCCTCATCTACAAGAGGGTTCGGTGTCTATGGTGTTCACTTCTCAACTCCCAGCATTCCGCTAGTTCCTACGATTGCCACATTCACGCTGTCGCTCGCCCTCCATAGTGTCTACAGAGGGCGCCCCTTTAGACGCGATGTTGAAGCTTGCTACCGTCGTGGGCTATGTCTTGACAGCATCAGACGTCAAAGCTAGCGGAGTCAGAACGGACACATCAGGAGCTGTCGGGCCGAGCAGTGATGGAGGCAAGCCCCTTGAGACTCAACGCCTGACAGTATCTTCCTCAGAGCGTGCGTATTCCTCAAACTTGTTCATGAGCTTTTCCACCATTGTCATTAGCTTTTGGTGCAACTGGGTAAAAAGCTCGCCTCCCTCCATCAAGCCTTCCTTCACAACATTGATGATGTTGGTATCAAATAGGCCTCTTACTTTATACTTGGTGGTGGTGAAGCGCCGGAAATAATCTCTAAGCATGTATAAAGGTGCCCTAGAATTTGTTTGATGAAGGTGCCCTGGAATTTGTTACAGAAAGCATCTCAAAGTTGGGTCCAGTTGTGCACAAAACCAAATGGTAGCACCAAAAACCAGCACTATGTGACATCGTCGAGAGCCAACGAGAAATACTTGGCCATGGTGGCCGTGCCCCACTACTGGCTTTGACAAACAAAGAGTAGCTCTTGGCGAATTCTTGCCGCGGTACTTGGTGAGCTTCAAAGGGAAGAAGCCTTGCGAGTATGGCTCTAGCTAGAGTTCTGCAACCAGTGGGGACTTTGAGTCAAGCGTGGCGTGTGGCCATAGTAACCGCTAGTAGCCCCGCCTACTCACTCGCTAGGGCGTGGGTCTAGCTATATAATGCAGGTCGCCACCTTCAATGTCGGGGGCCTCATGTTAGCGGCGCTTGTGGTCACACTTTGAACCTCCATGAGAGCAGTTTGGAGTTCATCAATTTGATCCTATACGACAGTCTCCAATAATTTTCCCTCGCTCTTGATTGAGGCCACCACCCTACAAAACTCCTTCAGCTGAGCTCGGAGGTCCACAGCAAGGTCATCTACGAGCAGCGATGGGATCAATGCCCTACCTTGCTCACAAGAGAGGTTGCACTCCTACGCCACGACGTCAGCACCACCGCCTATGGCACTATCGTCGGCATGTAGCAACAGGACAGCCACCACGGCTTGTGAAGAGGCATGTTTTCCTAGTCGAGTTGAGTGGCACACAGCCCTCTAAGAACGGTGCACCGCGCCCCTAACAATGGCAGTTTTCTTTTTTGGGGTCATGTCCCTTACGCAAAACGTCATCATGGGTGTTGACTCAAGAGACTTTTCTTAAGGACTATATTTGATCTCCATGGATGGTACCAATGTTGTAACGAAATCGAATAGCGATCTTAAGAGAAATTGAGCGGCAAAATATGTTTGTATTCTATTAGGGTTGTTTTTTGTTTAGAAAGGAGACTATATGCTTCATAGTACAACAATATATCTAGGAAATTACATAGCTATCTAATGGTAAATGAGTGACTGATAGATAGTCCCCACTCCTAGGGCTAATTGGTAAAATCTTAAGAGACTGAGAAGAACGGTCTATTAAGTCATAAGCCAGGTGAATCCCGTGGATCTTAGAATTAACAGCATGATAATGTGCTCCTAAAATCCACGGCCTCGACTGTTGCTCCTTCGTCACGCCTGCTCAGAGCAAGTCAACTAGGTATGTGAGAGACTTAAATGCCCCCATCTTATCTCCATAAATATGGTTTTGATCTTCTCCACGGCTCTTAAGCCTCGCCTCAGGCTTATCCACCCAAAGGCATCTAGGCTTCGGCATGATGGATCTAGGTGTCCTCCGAAGGGTTTCCCTAGGCCTTCTAGAAGCATATCCACGAGGGTGATCTAGCCCCACCCAGAGTGAAGAAAATGAAAAGAGAAGTATAGACACATTGAAATATGCCCGTTCCTTAGCTACAAGCGTTGCTCGTTTGACACATTTGTTTTGGAGCTAGCCTATGTCCAATGCTCAGGATCGAGCGTGGCAAATTGATGCTTCCGCCTACATGGGAACTGGAGGCTTTGGAAATCATCCAGATGTGTCACATATGCACGCCTGCTACTCCAAGAGGAATGGTGGATACTCCGTCTGTGGTAATATGGTTGCTATCAACTGACGACATGCCAAGCAGCATCGACAAGCTAGCCAGCACCCCACTGGGGCATGGAGAACTGCTACGGCGCGCCTAGCAACGGTGATCAAACTTGAAGCACGTTGTTCACTCAAAACAAGCTGCGAATTGATCGGAAGAGCATCATCATGTCAGCTTTGTGGTGATAGTGTGGCTACAGATTGATTGGTTGGTAGAGACACTTGAGTCCTATATTAAGTATAACATGGGAAAAAAGCTAAGGAACTCCTCACGTTGGTCTATACGTCATTATTTTCTTTCTGGATCAATGATTATATATATACTCGTGTGCTCTTTTTTCATTTGGGCAATTGAGCTACAAGCAGATGAAATATGATAATGTTAGATATCGTTAATTTGGACTTTGTACGTACGATGAAAAACAAGGATAAGATTCAGGTAAGTCTCTCCTCACCTGTCATCTGAACGTAAGATTCCTGGTTGTAAATCAATGGCATAATGACTAATTAAACTGTTGTCATTTGCTAAGCCCATAGATACATTGCTATATGAATTACATGTATCGTTTGCTTTCAGTTATGTCATTGACGAGAAAGGTAACATGCCAATTTAATTGGGTTCATAGGTTGTGCAGACCCAACACATTCAAATTCATGGTGCAAACCACAACTTCGGATCAGACCACACATACTAGTCTACTAGACTACTATTGCCACCACAAAGGAAATCAGTCATTTTCATAAAGAACTGCATAGTCCATAGCCAAAAGCAAAAGATGGCCTTGTAAATAGAGTACTCTCTCCGTCATAAGTAACTACTTTAGAAAAAAGAGGACAAATTATGAGGAGAGAAAATGATCAAGATGTCATTTATTAAATGAGATATGTTTATAAGTGGAAGGTTAGTTATGTGTAAGATAGGAATTTTTTTAAAAAAAAAAGAATAATAAGTGAAAGAAGTAGTACTTTACTTATTTTGGGAAAAATTTCATATCCAAAGTGGCACTACAAGACAACGGAATTTTGGTGACTGCCCCTCACTGTCACGAAATGGCATAAGGCTGTCACAAAGATTTTTCGTCACAACGTACTGTCGCAATATACCCGTCACACTAGATTGGTCACGAAATCAAGCCCGTCACAAATCACTGTGACTGTCCATCAGTAACGAAACAGTTATTGCATCATTTCCTCTGTTTTTGGCCATTTTTCCAACAGTTACTGTTAGCTGTAAGGAAAAGTTTTTCGTGAAGGCAATAGCAGTCACAAAACGTGATTTCCTCCACTGATTTTGGCTGTTAGGAAATACTCCTGGAGACTGGGTTGCCATCACAACACAGATCCACAAATGTGTGTATAATTAAATATGACAATTGTAAATCCATAACAATACCAGATGCAAGAAAGTTGGTCCTTCGGCATGACACAAAATCATCCACACCTATACGTACTCAAATTTCAAATAAAAACATAGATCACCATTTAACATCAATAAGTACTGTACTTAATTTATATTATAACATATATACGAACAATAATCTGTAATGGCCTAAACAAAATTCTATATAAGACTTTCTAGTAGTTCATGAATGTTAGAAGTGACAAGTCAAAATATAATTCCATAGACTAGAGGGAAGCAGTTCTGCGGTCGCCATTGATTAGAAGCAATCACCACTTAAAAGCAAAGAACTGTCTTCCATGATTTCACATCAAAAACACCATCCAATAATTATCTGCAAAATGCGATTCTATATATTAGAAGACTAGCTATAACATGGTAAAGCAGAATTTTAATACAGAAAAAATTTGAAGGTAGTTCATCAAATTAAGTTGAACAGTAGTATATCACTTGAGGGTTTAGAGAAAGCTGCAGTTGAGTTATTAGCTAACATCAATATAGGTAGCTCCGAAGCTAAATGACATGATAGAAAAAAACTGCAGATCTCCGAGATATTAAACTGACATCATGTTTCCTATTTCAGCCCAAACATTGAAACTATACTTCCTCACATGAGCAAGGATGCATAGCTGAAGATATGGTCAGTGTCAAACAGTGCACCTCTAGAAAAGCAAAACAGAGGGATGTGTTTCCTCTGAAATGATTACATTGTGACAACTGACAAGGAGCAATTGTTGAATAGTATATCAACAATGACCAATGGTAGGATCTGAATGTGTAATAGCTCACCAGAATTCAGTTTTGCTGAAGTAAAACATTACTCTTTCTCTGTTTCATATTATTTGTATCATGATTTTTTTTATTTTTTAAACTTTTTATTTTTTTAACTTAAAAATATATACCCTCAAAACTTATTTTTAAATCTAAAACTCTTAGCAGACGCTAGTCTAATTGGCGTGACAGCATTATCTTGAGTCACTAGCATGACACTATCATCCTACCATACCAGCTTCATATCAACTTCTTCCAACATGGTAGTGTTGTCTTACTACCCCAACGGATCAGTGTGGCCAAAAGATCTAGATTTTGAAAATAAGTTTTAAGAAGATCTATTTTCAAAATTAAAAAATTTAAAAAAAATGTCTCCGTTCGTGTTCACCATAAAGCATGTTGCTAGTCTAGTCTTCAAAAGTGAGTAGGGACGTGTGTAACAAACTCAATTTTTTTAGGATTTTTTTTTGAAAAGTTCTAATTTCGCTATTCTAGATTTTTATTTAAATTAGAGCAATCTTATTTTATTTTATTATTTTATTTATTATCTTTAGCCCAAATTTCATTGAGTTTTATTTCCAATTTAAAATCTCCTATTTAAATTTCTTTCTAAAGCTCTCAATTCTATTTTTACTAAAACCCTATTCTATTAGCACATTTTTTTCTTATTAAATTCCCATGACCTAAATTTCCATTAGAGTCTAACTCCACATAAACTTAAAATTCTTATATCCATGAAACTATTCAACTAAACTCTTAGTCTACTTCTTTCAAATCCCTTTTATTCTACTTTTGAATAAGCTCCAAATCCAAATGCCCAATTTTACTCCTTTGGAGTTTATTTCCATTAAACCCAATTCTATTCATCCCGAAAAAATATTTCTATAAAGTATCATTTAAAATCATCCTCAAAATACAAATAGTCCATAAATGCATCATTCAAAAGTTATCCTCTCTAAATTCCATTCAAATTAATCCCTCCAAAAACTCAGAAAAACATTCCTATCCTTCATGGGCCGAAACCCCAGCCGGCCCCTTTCCTCCTTCCACTTCCCCCCACCCCCACTCTCCTTTACCTGCGGAGCCACTCGGGGACATTCATGCGCTCAGCCAAACTCTAAACCGAGCCGAAGCCTCCCTCTGCTCCAGGCCGCGCCGGCCTATCAAGTGAGTAGCCCAGCTAGGTGCTCGGCCCAGCCAAGCCACGGCCCAAATAGGCCACGAGGCCGCCTCCTCCTCCCCATCCGGTGGGCGCCGTCGTCGCCGCTGTTGGTTCACCGAGCTGGAGCTGCCACCGGCCCACTGCCATGCTGCCGCCGCTCTTCGCTTCCGCCGCTGCCACGTCGCAGGTGCTGAAACCAGGGGCGCATCGTGGCGCGCCGAGGCCGCCGCCGCCTCTGCCGCACCGCGCCACGCCCTCCATCGCGTGTCATCGCAAGCCGCTGCCGCCAAACCAATCACCATGGTCATCCAATCCCGAGACGACGCCCGGCGCCGCCCTCCTCCATCTTTATATCGACGCCGCCGTGCCGTCGTCGATCTTTTTCCCAACCGCCTCCCGTCGCCTATAAAAGCCGGCGAGGCCGTCTTCCTTCTCCACCATCCACTCCTAGACTTCCCTCTACGACACCTGAGGTCCAACTCGAGCTCGAGCTCTGCCCCTTCAAGCCGCCGCTTCGAGCCGCCGGCCGTTCTCCTCCACCGGAGCACCTCCCGCTGTCCTATCTCACGGCCACTGCCTCTTCACTCCAGTGAACCCATTTCTCTACTTTTCCCCCTCTCTCCCATCCTACAACAAGCCCCCACCGGAGCCCTTCTCTCTCCTGCCGGACCAATCCCTTGACACCGGCGTTCCCGTCTATTCCTTCTTCTCCCGCACCAGCTGCCGCCTCCTCTGAGCACACCACACCCGGGAACACCTCCAGCCGCGCTCGGCGAGGCCGCCCAGCTACCGGAGCCGCGCCGCTCGTGCTCTCCCTCCACTGCCTGCCTCACCGAGGAAGAACAAGGCAGAGAGAAAGGAAAGGCACGAGACACTGACAAGTGGGCTCCTCCTATACAGTAACTTTTACCTTCTATTTGATTTATTTCAAATTCAAATCTTTAGAAATCCGTTTCTTCTTCATTCTAAATCAGATTTCAGTAAATTTTCTTTCTGAATTCTTCTAAATTCAAATTCTTCGCTTTCATCATAATTTGTCTATTTTAATTTTTTTTATTTTTCCTTGATTTATTTAAATACCTTTTGTATTTAAATTCCTTTGATTTATTTAAATAGATTTTGAGTTTAAATTTCAGTTTAAAATTTTTGAAATATTACCTTTGTACCCCTAGCCATTATAAAGCCACCGTGGGAACTCTAGGTCCTTCATGGGAAATTTGTAGTCTAAACACCTCAACATTAAACAGAGAATACTATAGCCTAGCATAACCTTTCCTAGGTCTGAATTGGTGCTCCTCGCACTCCATGCCTTGATGCATATAATGATTAGAGCTTCACTCTTCCTCTCAAACTCTACAGTACACCACATACTAGCTTTTAGGCTCTGTGTGATACTAGCCACTCTACCACACTCATAATTATAGAGTAACACTATTTTGCCCATCAAACCTACACAAACTTACTAGTTCTCTAATCATTATGCTACTTGATTATAGCATTGACTAAAGAGCAAACATTTGGCTATCGTGCTACCCAACCTTAACACCGGCTAAGAATCCAAATAGCTAGTAGTTGCGCTACCCAACTCTAGCATCGACTAAAAATTAAAACTAACAAGTAGTCCTACACAACCAATTTCACATTGCGGTGGAATTATTTAAATTCCAAAACCTACAAACCAAAGCCTATTTATTTTCCTAATTTAAATTTATCTTGACCTATTTCTTTTTCTCCTTTTTTTCTCCAATTTTATTTTTTTCTTGTTTTATCATTTATTTATAGTATTTTTCTATTATCTTTTTTTATACATATGATAAATCATACAGAAAATCATGCCAAAATCCCAGGAGTTGACATGGACCTATATGGCTACATTAAAGCTACGGGGAAATCTTAAGACGCAAGGCAAGGCACAACTAAAATACTTTATCATATATAAACTTTATAATTAAATTTGATGCATAAAATAATTATCATATGATACACCTCCTTTTTTTGATTTATTTGTCATTCCTCTTAATTAACTATTTAGTATTTCACGTGCAAGATACAACTAAAATATTGACCACATAAAATGATAGGAAACCTTTCATTTTTTTTATGCATAAAGTGATCATATTATGCTTCCTTTAGTAATTTAAGTACTAATATATTTATTGTTCTTTTAGCATCTCTACTTCAGAGTAACATTGTAGTGGCTTAAATTAATAATCTTTACTTTTAAGCACAATGTAAAAAACATAGAAAGATACATGAAATATCATTTTATGTGCTTTACTCTTCCAAAACACTTCTATAAGTTTAGGAATCTGGTTAAAAGTGGGCATTATGAGTTGGAGATTATGCATATTGAAGTTTATGAATGTTGAAGTTATGGATATATGAAGTTTGGATATATGATTTTTGTGATGGTTTTGATGGTTTAATCGGATTATAAATGATTCACTTATACTATGGAAAATGACATAGTTTGTGGCCATCCATATGACTGAGTAATTGGACTTAGCCTAATACATTGTCCCACAATATGAAAGACTGTAGGTTAGCATGTTTTGGGTGAACATACATGTATGGAGTATGGTTAGCATGTTTTCACAACAGTGTGCCACATGAAAGTACAATGACAGGATTAATCTTGCTTAGGCCAAGCAAGTGTTCAACTACTATGATGAGCCAATACCTTACTATATAGTAACTAAGTAGTAAGTGGGACTCCCTAAAGGCTATGTTGTCTTTCGCTTTGCAAACTGTTGACATCATGTGGATAAAGCTAAGCAGTCTCTATAGAGGTGAAATTTAAATTATTTGAATGTGTAGTACTCCCAATTTTGGAGTTATGCCATATGGATGATTCATATTCTTTTGATATAAGTAATTTTAAGCATAAAATTTTGGCAAGTATAATGGTGATTTATTATTACCTTTATCCTCTTTTTATTTCTATGCTTTACACATAAAATGATGACCTTGATATAAAATCTTTATATCATTAAGGAATATCCATTCATGTATTTTTATAAACATGTTTATAATGTATGTTGCTGAGTACATAAGTACTCACTCATTCATAATTTGACATATAGAAGGCCAACTTTATGAAGAAACCCTAGATAATAATGAGATGTTCAATGCCGACGAGTTTTTCTAAACTTAGCCTACACTCGAGCTTTTTTATTAGTTTTGGATCCTTGTATTTAAATAAGGTTGTGTTAGATTGATCTTTCAACCTTTGAGAGCTATAAACTTATATAATTAATCAAAAATTGTTACGTATATTAGTCTACATGTGATCAAAATCCTAAACGATTATGAGTGAATTTTTTGGACACCGAGCTCAAACCAGGTGTCTGCACAATATACGTGTGTGCATTCATAGATGTGGGTGTATGCGTATTATTAGCGCCTGCATTTGTCTTGTTTCGTTAAAAAAAATAAAAACATGTTATGTGTACACATCATTTACTTGAAGGCTTTGAGTAGAACATCAATACTCCAATTAATAATATCTCCCACATCGTTATTTAATTAGAACTGCATATACGTGGATCTCCAAAGTCCCAATTAATGGCAGATGGGCAGAGAAGGTAGCCAAGATATATATATACACACTCAGCAGGATCTAGAAAAGAAGTAACGGATATATATACTAGCTTAAGCTTTGATTCTCCTTCACTTTCACTCCCGTTTAATCCAATGGAGCTTGAATAACCCATGTCGTGGCGGTGCAGTTGCTACTCTGCGCATGCATTTTCAAAACACTGACAGGAATGGGAGGCACACGGGAATAGCGTCACACGGTGCATCGCTGACTGCTTGTTTTATGAATTATCCATCCAGCGTCGGGTGCAAGGATAGGCGACAGTGTGGTCTTCGTTCGCCAAGCCTGTGAGGCCCATGTAGGGCACGACGATCTGGAACACAGTGTGCTAACCAAAAGCCGACAGGCGTGTCTTTGGCTACAGTGTGGCATGAATCTCGGAAGGAAGACGGCTTAGCAACCCATCCGACATCTCCAGCCCCGTCCCGCCGCCGGCTGTGCGGCTCCACCCCCGCCCATCCTGGGCGGCGGCAGCTCGAGCTGATCCCGCCTTCGGTGGTGACAGCACGGACGTAGAAGCCTGGAGCTGAGCTGGAGCTCGATCGTCGCGTTATTATGCACCGGGAGTCCGGATGGATTGGGCCCAATCATGCGAAATTTTAATACGAAATCATGCCCACGAGCAGTCCATTTCGACCCAGCACAAACAAATTCACGAGCTTGTAATCTAGACCGGAAACTAGCGTGGTTGTTTCCTATCAACAAATTGTTGCGCTTTTCCTTATTGATCACAACTGACAACCGCCACTTAAAATTACTAAGACGGTCACGCTATACACAGGCGAACCTCCTTGTCTCTCCTAGTAATGGAAGAGAAGGTAGACAACATAAATATAGCCAGCAAAATTTAGAGAATAAGAATCAAAACATAGAAGGAAAGATGACACAGAGCTATCCCGCATCCTTGTGTAAGCTTGATTCACAATCACTCCTGTTTCTTTAGACAGTTCTTGGATCCTTTGCTGAATTTCGGGGTGGTTAAGCCCGATAGCTTCAGCATGTTAAGTGATGGCAGCAATACTAATGTGGGATCTGCATTCTCAAAGATACCCCGGTGGGCTGTTCAAAACTTCCATCTGGCAACCCACACGAACGATGTTGGTGTGGTGATGGTAACCATGTACTTTGGGCCCTTCCATCGGGCTATGTTGCCCTTTCCCGCAGCTATGTTCAGATTATCGTGCTTGCTAGTACAAGCCAGAAGCTAAAAAGTGTAATTTCCAGAAGAAATATGTAAAATTATATTAGAAATCTATACATTTTTTTAAGAGCTCTTACGTTAAAAAAAGATCTGATTGTTAATTAAGTAGATCGGATTTTTATATTCTATTAAAAATTTTAAATGGAGATATTATTGACTTTCACTTTAAAATTTAATAAAATTCGGAATTAATAAATATGATGTTGTATCCATTTTGAAATCTCTAAATTGGACTTTTGATAAGTTTATTTCAAAATTTTTATAAAAATTTAGTTGTATCTATAAATATGGAGTTGTATCTATCTTTAGACTCTTATCTTATTAATTTAATTTTAAAATTCCAAATTACTAGTATAATATAATTCCCTAGGACATACATGGCGGCATAGCTCTGTACTCGTTTTCCTGGTGCCGCTTACTATGTGGCGAAGCTAGATAGGCTGAGATTGAGCCCCACCAAACAAGGCCTTGCCTTGTGTGAGATAGCTAAAATTGTGAGCGGCGGCGCCACGCCCAATTGCATGGGACTCACGCGACAGAACTCCGTGCTCATCTCCCACGCTTGCCGTGTAGTGGAGCTACCGAGCTATGTCGATTATCATAGCCCGTTAGATGCATAGGAAGACAAAATGTTGCAACGTTAGTTAGCGCGACTGGTATAGAATATTCTAAGTAATAGATTAACAATCGTGAGCCACTCTAGTCGTCTATAGATTAATTATTTTCACACTTCACATAGCCATCTCTAATTTAATCGTGATATATTTTCAGGATATTTGTGGTAACTGGGATGACCATAATTTTGGTTAATTCTAGGAGTTGTAAAACGGATGGATAGACGAAAAGGACCCATGGTTATTGGAAAAAGATTCAAAGTGTTCGACTTTGACTGTTGGCTCTAATTCCCCCATCTAACGTTGCTTGCTTGTATATTTCGGCCAGTTGGGCCGGCAGCCAGTTGGGTGTGATACGCCCTCTTATAACACTCAGTTAACCAATAACAAGTGATTTTATGGTTCTCGAAAAGATATTTAAGAGGTGTCATATTTTTTAATATAAATTTTGATCACTCTCAATATCTCGAATACCAAACTTTACATAAAACCACTCAATACCTGTTTATGACAGTAGAATTTCTCTAACCATATACCCTCTGTGAATAACAAGGGAGTGTGTTTATTCTCTTTGTTGTTTCTTGTTCTAATTAAAACGGTTGCAGCAGCTCATACCATGTGAGCTAACGGGTTGTGATGCCACTTTAAACCATACTAAAATATGGATGCATTCAGTTTATTACCTAACGTTGGCAAGGTACATAAGGAATTTGGCAACAATCACGGTAACCTACCAAAATTGGTGGATGAAACAAGCCGAATCAGCATCGTGGGCCATATCGTGCCGTCCCACATGGTGATAGCTCGGCCCACAGGCCACGAAGACGTTGAATAGTAAAAAAATAAAAAAATTAAATAAGATAATATATATTTTTTAAATAGTTATGTCAACATGGATGGACAAACATAAATATTTTCGGGCTTACCGGCTTGGATATGATCTATTTCGTCCTCAGCAAAATTAGAATATTTTTATTAAAAAAATCTAATCCAACAGCGAAACCAAAAAGTAGGAAACCCGTTCCGGCGTTCCCGTACATTCGCTCCCAACAAGTTTGCAGGCGCCGTCGCTCCCAATCTTCCTCTCGAACGCGCTGGACGAAATGTTCCCGCCCAGAGGTGCGTCGCTCGGTCCACGCCGGCGGCCCCAACTACCCAGCAACCGGCCGAGATGCAACAGCAGGCGCCCGGAACGCCGCCGCCCCCCCCCCCCCCCCCCGGGCAGCTCGAGGTCTTCGGCTGCCGGCTCCACCTACCACGTTGCCGGCGTGGAATAGCTCGCGGCTCCCCCAAGCACCGCCGCCGCCGGCACCCCGATTCAACCATCCTCTCGCTGCCCCGATTCGTGTTGGATTGGCGCCTCCCCGTCACGGACACCCGCCGTTGTCCGGAGACGTGCATGCGACAGCGGACGGAGGCGACTAGGCGGCTCCCCACGACCACAGCTCGGCCGGGATCGATTAGCCGCCGGATTGGTGTCATGGAGGAGAAGAGGGGTTTGTTCGTAGAAGCAACGGTGTGGCAGTCACTAGTTCATTCAACAGCCAAGGTGATTGTTCCCAATTTTTTCTCTCTTCTCATTATACAGCAGATGCATGTATTGTCCCTCTGAATTTTTCAATTTCTATTGAGGCATTTGTTAGGGGTTGTATATATATAGACCTGACCTCCTTTATACATTTGGAGTCTTAGTCACTGTACATATTTCTATGTGGTATCATAACGAGTCTAGATATCTTCAGCGCGCTAGCTTTCTTCCTTCGGCGATCCGACCTTTTCCTCCTCGTCGTCGACGTCTTCTTCCCGTCGCCGACCCTCTTCTCGGTATTCTCCTCTCGACACTCTCCTCGCTTTCTTGTCTCCGTTTCTTCTTCTCCCCGTCTCTCCTTCAGACACCTTCTTTTCTCCGTTCCACCTCCGCACGACAAGACGACGGTTTCCATCCGTCTCCTCGTCTCACCTCGCACCCGTCTCCATTATTCTTCTTGCTTCGTGTATCTTTCCTTCTCTGACGCCGGCGCACCTCCGCGCTCGTCGTCTCCATCGGCTAAACTCGTCCACCCTCCTATCGGCTGGACTTGTCCATCCCTACATCGGCTAAAATCCTCTCTCGGTTCTCGCCTTTTCCGACACGCTCAACGGCTCTTGGACGCGGACTTTCTCCCTTCACGTCCGAGCCAATCAAACGTGTCCACGTGTCCACGGACATAAATCCCTGCCTCCTGAACGCGAACATATTCTCTTCGCGTCCGGCCACTCTTCGTCTTTTTCGCGTCACTCCCACTCCTTGCCCTCCACGAGTCCACGGACGTGAATCTTCGCACGTCCGTGACCCAACTACTCTCTGACCCACCCACTCTGCCACCACCTTTTCCTCACCTACTTCGCTGCCTACTCCCCATCGGCCAACCACTCCTCATAGGCTGGCCGGCCTACTTTCCATCGGCTTCTCATATCCTTAATCGACCGATCCGTCCTCCCATCGGCTTCTTCCTCCCATCGGCTATTTGCCCCCGTTCTCCTCTCGTCATGGCCACCGAGTCCGCCCTCAGCTCCGGTACTCTTCCAGTCGCCGAGTCTACTTCGGCCCTCGGTGCCTCCGACTACACTTCGAGCACCACCTCGCCGATCTTCTCCCCCCCTACGCTGCTGTGAACGTGAAATCTCACGTTCCTATCTCTCTTGATCTTAACGCCAACTATTCCAAGTGGGTTTTTTTCTTCAAATCCCTCTGTGGAAAATTCAGCCTCCGGTCCCATATCGATGGCTCCACTCCACCTCGCCCCGATGACCCTCAGTGGGACATCGTCGAGTGCTGCATGCGCAGCTGGCTACTCGGCTCAGTCGACGACTTTGTCCTCGACCTCCCCATGGACGATACCGACCCCACCGCCTGGGATCTCTGGGTGGCCATCGAGCGGATCTTTCTCGCAAACAAGCAGCCTCGCGCCATCTTCCTCCTCAACGAGTTTCACTCCATGGTACAAGGAGACTCCTCTGTCTCCTCGTACTGTCAGCGCATCAAGGTCAAGACTGCTGCTCTCCGGGACGTCGGCCACCCTGTGGCCGACTCTTAACTCGTCCTTGCCATTCCGCGAGGCCTCAACCCCCGCTTCTCCAACACCGCCGATGACATCGCTAACGCCACACCTCTTCCATCGTTTGCCCGGGCCCATGACATATTAGTTCTTTAAGAACTCTGTCTAGCCAACGATGAAAAGACAGTGGCCCACACCGCTCTTCTTGCCGCAGCCGATAATGGATGTCGAGCATCCTGCGCTGCCACTTCCTCCCGCGGCTCTGGTGGCCATGGCTCCAGCCATGGCAACACAGCCCGCACCGGGAAAGGCAAGGGCAAAGGCAAAGGCAGGAACTGGCAGGATCCGATGCAATCACGACCTGCCTCGGTCCCTGCCCAACCTGCCTGTCCCACGGGTCTGTGGCTCTGCTACAACCCCTGGGCACCCCAGTCCCAGCCACGCAGCCCCATCGGTTGGCAACCAGGGGTTCCCGGCGCCCATCCGCAGGCTCACCTGGCATCGGCTCCCATTCTGCCGCCTTAGCCGATGCTACCGACACCACCCACCCAGTCGGTTCCCTTCTGAAACCAGGTTGGCCTCGTCGCTGCCCTCAACCAGATGACGCTCCAACCACAGCACCCTTGGGTGCTGGACTCTGGGGTGTCCTCACACATGGCGTCATCGGCCGGTATACTTCGTTCTTGTCACCCCTTTTCCTCCCCCTTTGTCACCATCGGTAATAGCCACTCTCTTCCTGTCCAATGCCGAGGTGACTCCTCTCTGTCTACATTCACCACTAACCTCCCCCTTCGCAATGTTCTTATCGTACCTTCTTTTATTCACAATCTTATATCTATTCGCCAATTCATAAGAGACAACAACTGCTCCATCGAATTTGACGCGTCTGGATTCTCTGTAAAGAATATCCCAATCCGGCGACAGATCTTTTGCTGCAATAGTGGCGGAGACCTCTACACCATTTCCGCTGCGCCGTCCACTCCACACACCAGCGTCGCCCTCTTCATCAACATTTGGCATCTTCGCCTCGGTCACCCTGGCCCCGACGTTGTCGCCACCCTCCGTCGCAGCGCCTTCATCCGATGTACCCATAGCAGCTTCATAGTTTGCCACTCGTGTCAACTTGGTAAACATGTGCGTCTGCCTTTCTTTAGTTCTCTCTCTTGTACCTCGTGCCCGTTTGAACTTATATATTGTGATGTATAGACATCTCCAGTTAAAAGTGTCTCCGATAATCAGTATTATCTTGCTATACTTGACGATTACACACACTATTTCTGGACCTTTGCGCTCATCAGCAAATCCGAGGTCGCCTCTCATCTCACTAACTTTGTCACATACGTGTCTACTCAGTTCAACCTCCCCATCAAGACTCTACAAGCCGATAACGGTACGGAATTCGTTAACCGTACCGTTACAACCTTCCTCACCTCGCAGGGCATCCATCTACGACACTCCTGCCCCTACACCTCTCCTCAGAACGGCAAAGCCGAGCGCCTCCTTCGCACCCTCAACAACATCAGTCGCACTATGCTATTTCATGCCCACTTACTTGTCACTTATTAGGCAGAAGCTTTGGCTACTGCGACGTATCTACTCAATTGGGGCCGTGCTCCTCCGTTCAAAACAACGTTCCCTATGCCCTTCTCTACCGCACAGCGCCTAACTACTCCTACCTTCACGTCTTCGGGTGCCTCTGCTACCCAAACCTCACCACCACTGCTTCCCACAAACTTGCTCCCCGCTCCACCGCCTGTATTCTCCTCGGCTATCCCTCCTCTCACAAGGGATACCAATGTCTCGACCTTTCCACCCGATGGGTCATCGTCTCTCGTCATGTCATTTTTGACGAGACATGCTTTCCCTTTGGTCTACTTCATCTGAGATCCTCCTCTAGTGATCTCGACTTCCTCCTCACCAACACCGTGCCGACCTGGTCTTCTCCACTGTCCTCTCCATCGGGCCCCCTCATCGACCGCTGCTGAGGACTTACCTTTCACCTATCCTACCACTATTCGGTCCGATGTCCCACCCATCGGCCCCCATTGGCCCCACCTCTCTCATCGGCTTCAGTCGATACCGTTCCTCTTCCATCGACTCCCCTCACCCCATCGGCTACTCCATCTCTATCGGACCGAACGGACCACTCGGCCCATCCGACTCCATCGGCTCAGGCCGATCTAGTTCCCTTCTTTCCTCTCACCTACAGTCGTCGATCCGGAGCCGATGACACTCCCACCCAACCAGTTCTTCCCATTTCTCCTGCACCCCCATCGGCTCCAGTTCCCTCCACCTCTCATATGGTCACTCGCTCACAGACCGGGTCTCTCCGCCCTACCAAATGCTACGGGCTCTCCGCCGTCCACAGCTCTATCTCGCCCATCCCGGCGACATCTCGCTCCGCTCTGGCCAACCCTCAATGGTGCGCGGCCATGGCCGACGAGTACAAGGCCCTAATGGACAACGAGACCTAGCGCCTCGTCCCCCGTTCTCCCGGTGCCAACATTGTGACCGGTAAGTGAATTTTTAAACACAAATTCCACGCCAATGGCTCCTTTGCCCGTCACAAGGCTCGCTGGGTAGTCTGGGGTTTCTCCCAACGACCCGGTGTCGATTACGACGAGACCTTCAGTCCCGTCGTCAAACCCGCCACCATCCGGGTCGTCCTCACTTTGGCTGCTTCACATTCCTGGCCAATCCATCAGCTTGACGTGAAGAACGCCTTTCTTCACGGTCATCTGACGGAAACGGTCTACTGCCAGTAACCCCTAGGCTTCGTCAACCCTTCTCGTCCCGACGACGTCTGCCTTCTCCAACGTTCCCTCTACGGCCTCAAACAAGCCCCTCGTGCCTGGTACCAGCGTTTTGCTACCTATCTTCAGCACATCGGCTTCATGGCCTCTGCGTCCGATAGTTCCCTGTTTACCTTTCATATCGGCTCCGCTACTGTTTATCTACTTCTATATGTCAACGACATTGTCATTATAGCGCCTTCGACATCTCTCCTCGACCAGATCATGGTCCGACTCCACTCTGAGCTTGCCATGACCGATCTTGATCTTCTCCATCATTTTCTTGGCATCTCCGTCACCCGTTCCTATCACGGGCTCTTTCTTTCACAGCGCCAGTACGCCATCGACCTCCTCTAGCGTGTGAACATGGCTGATTGTCACCCCACGGCCACCCCGGTCGACACTCAAACCAAACTCTCTGCTGCCGATGGCGCACTCGTTGCCGATCCCTCTTACTATTGGAGTCTTGCCGGGGCTCTCCAATACCTCACCCTCACCCGGCCCAACCTCACGTACGCTATCCAGCAAGTGTGCCTCTTCATGTACGCTCCGCGCAAACCTCACGTCGCGCTGCTCAAGCGCATCCTACGCTATATGAAGGTAGCCCTCTCCAGCGGGCTGCATCTCAGCTCCAGCCCCATCGACTCCCTCACCGCGTACTCCGACGCGGACTGGGCAGGCTGCCCCGACTCTCGACGCTCTACGTCTGGCTACTGCATCTTTCTCGGTGACACTCTCGTATCCTGGTCCTCAAAACTCCAGACTACAGTGTCCCGGTCTAGCGCCGAAGCCGAGTACCGCGCTGTCGCCGAGTGCTGTTGGCTTCGCCAGCTTCTTCAGGAGCTTTGTGCACCCCTCTCCTCCGCAACCGTCGTCTACTACGACAATGTCAGTGCTGTCTACATGACCGCTAACCCGGTTCATCATCGACGCACCAAGCACATCGAGATCGATATCCATTTTGTCCGTGACAAGGTCGCATTAGAACAGGTTCGGATGCTCCATGTACCATTGGCGTACCAGTTTACCGATATAATGACCTAAGGCCTGCCCATGCCTTTGTTCATCAGTTTTCGGTCCAGTCTCTGAGTTCGTTCCTCTTCCGTTGCGACTGCGGGGGGTGTTACCACTGGTCTAGGTTGTATATATATAGACCTGATCTCTCTTTATACACTTAAGGTCTTATTTACTGTACATATTTCTACAACATTTCAGTTATATAATTACGCAGATGGTATTTTACTGAATATGTGTATAAGTAAAATCATGCAGTTAAGATTTATGTAGTATTCTGTGCATTAGCAATGAACCACTATAGAAAGACAAGCAAATAAAAGATGAAGATTTGTATGTCTGCGTAGTAGTCAAGTGGAGCAGAAATTTATTAAGATATAGAAGCATTGAAGGTACATAGCTGCTTGTTGCCAAGGAGATACAAATTCAGTGAAATAAAATACCTGAGATGTCCCAGGATATGTCCCCTGTAGGTGTTCTTTTTATTTGGCCATAGGAATTGCTAAAATGCAACATTTTTTGGATAATCATGTAATCATTAGCAACCTGATTCCTTAATATACTCATTGATATATACCATTTTTGGGTCATGTATTACCTGACATTGTAGGTGGTTTCTGTTCACATGCTGTTGGTCTAGTGTTGTTGTCATACCAGTAGCTATAGATTGTACTGAATATTGTCACTCAATTTTGATCCTGTCAATATATGATTTATTAAGATTTATATGTGATCAAATGTTCCAATACCGGTACTATTCCTTTTCAATGTAAAATGGTTATAATGTCATCAATGGACAGGAAATATGAATGGAAGGGGATATTTCACTAACTTGATCAGCGAGGATGCAAATAGTTTTGATTGGACTGATATGGGTAGCCAACCTGAGGATGAACAGGAAACATTTGTGGAGGGTAATACATCTATTAGGCTGAACCAAAAAAGATCCAAGAATTTCAGTGATGAGGAAGATGAACTCTTGGTGTCGGCATGGTTAAATGTTAGCCTGGATGCTATTCAAGGGGTTGATCAATCTAAATCAACATATTGGGGACGAATTTACAACTATTTTCATTCACACAAATCATTTAGATCAGATCGCTCTGAAAGTTCACTCATGCATCGTTGGGGAGCAATACAAGAGGCAGTCAATAAATTTTGTGGATGCTTGAGTCGACTTGAGAACAGAAATCAAAGTGGTGTGACTATTCAGGACAGGGTTAGAATTATTCTCATATAATCTCATTGTCATTTTAATCTCATCCTCTATTACGCAAATTCTTGGTAATAATACAAGTTTTATTGTTTTCTTTGCAACTATCTCAGGCTAGAAGGCTGCACAAGGAGGAAGATAATAAAAGCAGGGCGTTTACGAACATGAATTGCTACGATCTTTTGAAGAATCAGCCAAAGTGGCATGATAAGCGCGTTGGGCTGGCGACTTCAAAAAAATCTAAGAAAAAGCAGAAGTGCACTGCCAATGCAAGTCCTGCACTGTCTACACCTTCTAGAGCTATAGTAGGCTCCCTCTACTTCTCCTTTACTGACCTTGCCATATAGTCGGACAATTCTTTCACTTCGCGTGCATACGATCTAGAGACGTAACATTCTTGGAAATCCCTTGCCTCCCCAACTGCAAGTAATCTAGCTATATTATTCTCATTTGGTGACCTCAAATACTCCTCTCAAAAACTTTGTCCACAGCTATGACAAATCTTTTTAGATCTGCTGTACATAGACCGTATCTGCTGTAATTACATAACTCAACATTCAAAATACTATTGTAATCATTTGCATACATGATAATCCAAGTGTACCGACTACTTTTTTTTATAAAATAATTATTATGTGTTTCCACTGCATGATGGTGTTTTATTCTAAACCTACACATGTACTGACATTAATAAATCATATGAACCACTATTTAAACCAGGTACAAGAAAAACACATATAAATAACTATTACAAACATGTGCCTAAAATAATTAGGGTCACATGTTATTCGGAGTAGTCATCGTATAGTCTATAATGGCCACCCAACATATCCCGGAAAGTATTTGGTGCCCAAACACAAACCTACTATTCATGCGTTATTAATGTATTGACCATTTAATATTTGTACTGTTGGAAAAATAAACTCAACGTCATCATCCGACCTGACGAAGACTCATCGTCTAATAGCATTTGGATAAGTTTGCTTGAGCCACTCATCTCTTTCTCTCCTAATATTTTTTAGGGGAACCAAAGGCGGCACGAGCAGAAGGAAGATCGAGCTGCAAAACCTTTAATTATCAGATCAAGTTAATTTTTTACCCTACGATAACATACTGATATCAAAGAACAGAAATAGGGATTGGCTAGGGCACAATGGATAAGTAGAATTGGCAAAGGGATTTACCTGCTTGATGACACGAATGGCTAGGGCATCGTCTCGGTGTTCCATTTTTCAAGAAATCGAGGTCAAGAAACTGCACACTGCCAGTGATTAGGGGGGGCGGCGAAGTACCGTCACGGCGGCGCTGCCCCTGCGCGCACAGGGGAGGACGGCGTGCATGCGTGATCCACGGAGGAGGAAGAGCCGATCCAACCACCAACCGGTCCCACCCTACCTACCTATGTGGCAAACAAACAACCTATTGGATATAATTTTTTGTCTCCCTTGGAGGAGGGGTGATTCCTTGCCCAAATTTTATATTCATGGTCCCAAATCAGGATTTTTGGGAGGCAAATATTGGCAGGCTGTTGGGCATGTTCCAATGTTGGCAACAAACCAAACATTACCAAAATGATTTTACCATTCCAAAATTTGGCAATGCCACCAACTTATCAAAATTTGGCGTTGTCAATTTTTTTGTAAGGGTTATTTTGGAACGATCTGAGGAGCCCGAAAATAATATTTCAGTCTATTAACCTTCAAATTTGGATGGCTTATATACTCCGTGTTCTTATATTTTTTAGACAGAAAGGGTAAGCTCGTGCCGTGCTACAAACTCGGAACATGGAAATCTGCTACCGTTCTTATGGATGAGAGTAAAATATTCGGATTAGATGACACACAACGGTTAAGAAATCGGTGCATTAAGGAATACTAGAGATAGCAACAAAGTTCAAGGTGCAGGTACAACAGGCACCGGACTGCTACATGCCTACGACGTTGTGACTTTGAGCTGGCCATCAGTTACACCATCGCACCAGCCTGTCAGTTCTAAATTGCTATCAACTATATTTTTCTAGAAAAGTAAATACGATCAATGATTGATCTACTGCCCATGTCAATACTCCAAAGATATATCTGGCCAACTCTTCTTTACAGCTCATTGATGTTACAGAAAGTAAAGACCACAGGTGGGTAAGCTAGGGAGTTAACTTTCCTTCGGCTACCTTGAGCGGGTAACGCAAATCGAAGATGGATGAATGCACACTGAAGTCCCTGTTGATCTTCACTAGCGTATTGCTGTTGTGTTACATAATGATAATACGTGTCCTCTCTACTGTTGGGTAGGCTGCCGTATTTATAGGCTAAATGGACTGGGTTTAAGTTACAGTAATACCCCTGATGTATAGAACAAGGAAAATGGTATAATACACCCTGACCAAATATATGAACTGTTGTATTCTGGGACCACAAATCTGAGCTGACTTCAAAGCTTGTTGAAGAAGAAATAGCAGTGGTTCTAGAGAATATTCGCCACATATACTTGGAACATTTTTTTGAGTATTTGCTAAGTCTCCTCTTAACCCTTTTTTCTTATGTATCATCCAATTCACATCCTTTTGCCAATCCAAATCATTTATGTTCTCCAATATAACTGGCGGGACCATAAGGAATTCAGCTCTTCCATTGTTGCAAGTGGGATGCCATGGTTTTTAATAGTCCGTCGGATCGAAACCTATAAACCCATTTGAAGGCAGCGTCCCACTCCCACTCTCATAATAAAGAATCTTCTTTACTCCAAAAGATTTCTCTAATGTCACAAAAGATGACTAACATATATATAAACCCGAAGAATCTAGAAAAGGAGCAGGATTCTTGTACTAGATTAAGCTTCTTTCTCCTTTATGAATTTCACTCCCATTTCTTCCAAGAGAGATTGGATCCATAGTTGATTTGTATATGTTTGTTGTGGTTATGTTTACGCTCAAAACACTCCCCTCCCTTCACTCATTGCACTAGTAGCCACCCATTGCCGAGGCTCGCTGTCGTGCGTCACTGGCCGTCGATCATGGCCAGGGTCAACCCCCTCTTGTGCTACATGGCTATCATCTTAGCTTGTAGGCCACCCTATGCCACACAGGCTAGCGTTAACAGCTTAGACACCTCGTAGTTGGCCTAGCCTAGGTGACACTCTTGGCCCACCAAGCTAAAGTACACCAGTCTCTCTCACTCCCTTCTCCTCTTGGACCGGATCTCATGGGCCAGCCTAGCAAGCCGAAGCCCAACGACCATTTTTCTTTCTCCCTTGAAGACAAGGTATATTACACCTCCATCCATATAACCCCTTGGCCCAACCTACAAGCCTCTTATTAAAAAATAATTCTTTTTTGAAGTCATTTTAAACAAAAAATATTTTAAACTTCAAAATTTTATTTCTTGTATGTAACTCCGATTAATCATGTTCAAGTCTCTATTTTTTTAAAAAAATAATATCTACCAAATGACACTATTAGTTATTAATAATAGTTTTTCTTTTTAGGGTTTCGTGTGGTTTTCTCTTTTTGCGCATAGTGGATGTCATCAAAAATTATTTCGAATAAGGAATTTCAAAGACCTTAGAGATGAAGATAGAGGCAAGCTTTGATTATATTGCTCTTAGTTTTTAAAAAATTTTGTTAGCAAAATTGCATTGTTAATATGCACGTTAATTTCATCAGCCTCGTTTTACGTGACTAAACTGATAGACCTAACTAGTAGCTGCATTTCACCCATTGGTTGTTGATGACCCTATCCCTTATCGCTCCACCTCACGATACATTGAAAACCGTGCTATTCAAGCATTGTACCAATAGTCCCACACAAACACTTGTTTGTTGACTTGGGAAAACATGGGTTATAAAAGCTTTGAAAATCTGACATATGGTGTCGGCGTGTTTACAAAATAAAAATAAAAATAGTTTACGAAAACTCGCAATGCAAATTGAGGAGCTTTCTATTCATATATAAGGACCAATTCTTCAAGTAATTGCATCAATTAAAATATAATACAACCATACGGGTGGTATGTAACACCCTAGGCCAAGCAATTAGTCGAAATAGGGTTACCTCGCATGTCAGTAGATATGGAATAACAAGAAAAATGTTTGAGGTACCTCTAGGTTCCTAAGTAAGAGCAAAGACAGTGTAGCCTATCAACTACTTGGTTAAAGTGTTTGAGGTTATTGATAATCAAAGTTAAATGCTTAATTAAGCTTGGTTGGCCCATCTACCAAGCATGAGGTACCTTAGGAAGACTTTGAAAATGTCTTGTCGTGAACATCCCCATTTGGCCAATGAGAGAGTAAACTCACGTCGTATGAGTAAATTGTACATATCTGTAGAGATAAAACTATTCCAACATACATGCTCATGGTCATAAGCGGATGTAAAGTGATTTTCCTTGCGTAGATTTATTTATATGTGTTTTATAAAAATAGTTTGTGCGATTAGGAACCGTTACCAAAATCTACCAGGTGGGCTAATGGATAACCATTATGTGGTTTGAAACGATATTGTATAGATCGAGATGTTAAATGGCATCATAGATTAGACTTCTCGAGTGAAAGCGGTGTGTTGAAGATTATGGATGGCTCTAGGAGCCCAAAAGATAAGAATGAATCGGGCTAATGCCTAATAGTTTCAAAGTGAAAAGAAAATAATACATGATAAAGAAGTAGAGAACTGCTTAAGGGCAGTAAGTAATACGCTAGTGTCATGATAGGACAACCGACAAAATAGTTTTAATAAACTGAAATTTGTTTCATCCGCTTGAATTGTTGCAAAGCAATTCACGAATAAGATCAATAGGGAGACGACCCTGTGTAAGATAGTTCAACTCACACACTTCTCTCGCGGTCTTGGTGGCAGGAGTCTAGAGACTAAGAGCGTCAAACTATTTCAACTATTGTATTTAATGCGGTAGGCTTATTTACTCTCACTAGCACGGTGTGTGCATGCTTGTGATGGCTAGGGTAACAAGACTTCCCTAAAAATTGGGCGACGTACGACAAGATAAATAATGCCCCCACGCCCGTTGTAGCAGGAGAGGCATGTTGAACCACACCACATCCTCTATCTTCTATGTGTCTGGTCGACTCGCTATATAGTGAACCTCGCCAAGCAAGTGCGTCACGCATCACCGCACAATGGAGTAGGGCTCATAGAGCGTACATTTGATAGAATTAAACCAATCATACCTAAACTCTATGTATAGAATCCACCGATCTTAACTCATGAGCTTCTTTCTCTATCTATTGTTACCCTTGAGAATATATAAGGAGAGGAGAGAAAGAGAAAAAGGAAAGGAGAGAGAGCAATTTGAAAAGACATAGCCACTGTAGTCCATATATAAGAAAAGCAAAAACATATAAGTAGGATGTTACGCCATTAAATGGTCTAACCTATCTAAACAGATTCGCGTTCATCTTTCTCCTCACGATTGAAGCTGTATTGACTACAAGATCTATCCGTACAATTGAGCCATACTTACTGGTTTGAACTCAGAAGGGGGCCTACGTAGGTCTCCGCCCTCGGTGCCTACCCACCAATACGGGATAATGTTCTATAGTAGCATTTATAAGTGTCGGCATTTACAAATACCGTGATAGTTACTACGCTGCTATTTATACATGTCGCACTTTCTAAATGGCGTGATAGTTACTACACCATCATTTATATATGCTACACTTTTTAAATGTCCCTAAATCATCGAAATACGACTAAAGCCAGGATAGGTAACCACCCCTAATACTCGATCGTGTTGTAGTGAGAAAAGAATAGAATTTTGATGAGTACTAGTCCCTTCTCTGAAATATATACATATGTTTTTGTCTTGTGATATATGTTCATGATGTATTTCTAAGGATGGGAAGCATCTGGAATTGTGCTTGTCGTACCCACAAATGTGATGGCATTGTAGGCCTCTCTAGCAAAAGCCTCAAAAATATATTTTGAAATTAATAATGATCATACATATCAAATTTTGGATATTTATACTCAAAGTTTGTGCTAGTAGCTTGCCTATCCTAATTTATTTGCAAAAAGCATGCTATAGCAAACAACAAGGTGGAAATAATGAGGGGCAATATAGTTGTTTAAAACAATAGTTAGAATATAGTCATTGCCTGGTGATGTTAAATCGCATAGGTGCAGTTGTTTTGGTACTAGCAAAATACATAATGGGAGTAGGAGAATTTTACTATACGTTTCTAGAGAAAGAAATAATATTAATGGCTGACAGATGGTAGTTTTGGAGTTAACAGTCAGCAACTATTAAATTATAAAAGGTACCACCATCTACTAATCTACCTGTGTAGTCATTGTGATACTATCATTTACTCTACAATTACAACTCAACTTCTTGCCGTTTAGCCCATTGGGTATTTAGATCCTAGTAATTGGTACAAGTGTTCATTGGGTATTTAGATTGCAGTAGTCAGTGGATATAAAGGCAGTTCATTATTCATCTCTATCATTAAAAGCTTTTTAAAGGAATATAGATATCTTATATATATATAAGATTTGTAGAATTATCTGTTTTTATGATATAGATAGATCATCAACTGAGAAAAGAGGTAGAGGGGGTGTCACTTCAAGTATCACGCCTGCAACATACTCCACAGGCACAATCAGCGTGATAGCTCGCGTGAGTGTGGAGGCAGTCCCAGAGCAGCTTCCGTGTCCCTTCACGGAAAACGCCTCCCGCCCAGAATTCCGCCGCGAAATCGCCCCCGGATTATAGATTCTTCCAGGTGGGGCCCGCGCGCCCCCTCCCCTTACTTTATACGCGGTCGCGTCCGGGCCATCGTCTCCGTCTCGTCGTCTCCTCCTCGCCTCGCCTCGCCTCGCATCCCCCCGCGTGGCCTCGCCGTCGGATCAAGCGCGCACCTCCGCCGCCGCCGTCTCTCCACGCCTCGCGGATCCCCGCTCGCCGGGAGGAGGTGATGCCTCGCCCACCCCTCTCCTCTGGTCGCGCGTTCGTTGTGTTGGACTGCTCCGTGATCTAGGCGCTGGCTTAGGGTTCGTTTCCTCGGTGCCGATGCCGGGTTTGCGCGGGCGCGACCTATTCGGTTTCGGGTTCGGTTTGGTGGTCGATTCGGAGAGGTTCTGGGCGATTCGGTCGTAGATTGGTTTATTTGTAGCGATCTGTTTGCTAGTTTTTTCATACGCGCGTCTCAGTGGGATCAGAGATTGTTTTTTTTAGTGAAATGGGGTATTTTACGGGGAAATTGTTGCTGGCATCCCCTCCTAAAGGTTCGGTGATTTTTTTTAATTGTCTTAAGATTACGGCAGAAATAGATCTTATTGATAATTCTGTCTTCTTCTCGCGTGTGATTTATATATATCCTCTAACGTGGGAGATTTTTCCTGGATAATCGCTTTCCTTGAATTGTTTCTGCTAGTCTGCTATATTAATTCCGTTCTGCTGAATCATCAGCATTTTCTAGAAGATCGTATAATTGTTTGGGACAAAATTGAGGTTGTTGGGAGGGTTTCAGATCATCAGTTGCCCTCTTTACCTGAACTAATTGGAGAATCTTACTAATTGGTAATATTTTTTGGTGGTGTTCTTGTTGGTTATATCTTTTTTTTCTAGATCATGAGATTCTTATCATTCCCCTAAAATTGGATCCTCATCCTTTTGGGAGGCCACATAGAGTTTTGGTAATAGCAACATAGTGTTTTGGTAATAGCAACCTGCTGCTTGGGGTAGTAGCCAGTATTTTACTTAGTGATAAATTCTAACAGTATGGCCTAGCTATTTCTAGCATTGTTGCTGATTATAGTTTCTTTGGAAATTGCAGCTTCTTGCTCTTCGAAGAAACAGAGAGATGGCAACCAATGTTGGGGAATCTACGAGCAGCGGCAGCAATGGCGATGCAGCTGGGGGGAGCTTTGAATGCAATATCTGCTTTGAATTGCCACAAGAACCAATAGTTACTCTTTGTGGCCACCTCTTCTGCTGGCCATGCATTTACAGATGGCTGCACGTTCACGCACACTCTCCAGAGTGCCCGGTGTGCAAAGCTGTTGTTGAAGAGGATAAGCTTGTTCCCCTTTATGGACGTGGCAAGGACCGGGTCGATCCAAGGTCAAAGAACATACCTGACGCTGATATTCCTAACCGTCCAACTGGCCAGAGGCCTGCCACAGCTCCACAGACTGATCCTCACACCAATTTTGCCAATGCTAATGCTAATGCCAACCCATGGTTCATGGGCACTGGAGTACCATTGGCCAATGCAAGGTGGGGGAATTATGCATTCTCAGCTGCTTTTGGAGGCCTATTCCCTATGCTTAGCTTCCAAGTGCATGGATTTCCAGATGCAGATCCATACTCACAGCCTGCTGGGTTTCACTATGGGTATGGCCATGGTCATGGATTCCATGACGGCCATATGGGGCATACCCATGGTGTTCCCCGACAAGGACCACTTGGCCAACAGCAGCAGGCAGACATCTACCTGAAGGCCCTGTTAGTTATGGTTGGAATTCTTGTGATTGCAAGCCTTCTTGCGTTTTAAGATACAAACAGATTCAACTGGTGATAGAAGATGGTAAAAGAATTGCCAGCATATCCCTGTGGCATTGTGGTTGCGTGCGTTTAAGTTATTTTGCATATTTACATGAAGTGTTCATAGAATATTTGTGTGTAGATCTAGGATAAGCATCTGCATCTTGCAGCCGCATATGTAACATGATTAGGAGGAACCTTTTCTTTTCTTTTTTTGTTTTGGCTCTTGATGGATATGATGTACAAGTATTGAGATGTTATCTCCATGTGTTGTATACATGTAAGAATTAGCCCTTCCCTAGCTTCAACTCTTGCTTGCAGTTTGCACCAATTTCCAGTTTATACATTTGATGCTTGACAATCGATGTACTATCTCTTAACATAAGATATGATGCTCTTGTGCTATATAGTATGCCATTATGCCACGGGGTGCAAATGTTAGTTGAATGTTGGAAGAATATAAAGAAAAGATGGTAGCCGATCAGAGTTTAATTTGGTTTGTTAATCCTCGACTCTTTTCTCAAACTCTTCTGGGATGTTTCTCAACGCAAATACTGTGATATGGAAATGAGATATTTTGTCACAGAGGAGGTCCTCTGTTCTTGGATGCTATTATCACTATGTTAGTATGTTATTCAAAATGCCGATCATCTTTATCCAGAATGTACGTGGACAGATCATTTGCAATTTGTGCCCTCGTAAGATTATCGGATAATATTTCAACAGGAGAGATTCGAAAAAAGCAATGGTTGACGGCTCATTTGGAGTCGGTTTCGAACCTCCCACAATCATATGGTTTTCAACGGGTTGTACGGTCCTATTCAGAAAATTGGGTTTGTACCACTTGTACGTTACTGATCCAGACAGTTTTGCCTGGATGTTCGAAACATTTTAGCCTCAAAATGTGCAAAGAGGAGGAGTCACTGTACGTCCGGCAAAAACCAAGCAGGGTAGTGACATCAATTATGTACTTGTAGTGGCTACGTGTGAAGAGAATAACAGTGTCAGCGGCATGCTTTGAGCTTCGACGGTTACACCTCGTCGGCTCTCTCAAACAGTCTAAACTCCTTTCTGATAAGTTTTCTGTCTGCGATTACTGTGATTAAGAAATGAGATGAGATGCTGGTAGCACATGGATGCGCTCCGTGCTTTGCAGGGCCGTACCTAATAATTTGGGACCAAATGCTAAACACAAGTGCGACGTTATATTTAAAAGCTACTGGTAAACAACAGAGTAAGCTCAACCGACGACAAATGGTGGTAGCACCTTGCCTAGGCACAAAAATTGCGTCCTGATGTAGAGATTTAATTTCTCAAACTACGTGAAAAAAAATAAAATCTTTACTTCATAGAATACGCGTTTATATCATCATCATAAGCTACAATTCTTTAAGTTGTCATAGTTATCATTAAACACCTAGCAAAACCATATAAATAAGCCCGTTCTAATCAAATCAATAGAATAAAAACAGATAATTTTTTTTAAAAAAATAGAGTGAAATGTCTCTAAACATGTTAGAATGTATTGTGTTGAAATAAAACATGAAAATTTTTAGGCCCCTAATTTTGGAGGCCATGTGCCGGTCGCCCGGCTCAAATGGACCTGGTGCTTGGATACAAAGCATCGCGCATCGGTTACTCCTATTTCTAGTCTCCTCCATCCAGGTCATTTCCAATCTGTGCACGATTTAACTAATACGACTAATACGAGTATTTCTTAACGAGAGACTTGGAGCTGTCTGAGTACGTATATTTACAGCCTATTCCGAAACTCACTATCATAGAGCCAGTTTGACCTTAATGTCAACTTTTTAGCACCACCAAATAGTCTAGATCTATAAAGTACACTTATGTTTACAACCGGATGCAGAGTTTTTTTATTTATATTTTTTATTAAAATATTTTTTTAAAAAAATTGGTCCTATACTTCTAACACGGTTTGTTAAAAAACCTAACCAGAGAATAAAAAATCTAACGTAACAAATATTCATTAGCACACGATAACAACGGGACAATGGAAGACTAAAAAAATTTACAGACATCTCTTTTGCCGCCCTAAATAAATACGCTTTTCCACAGTAGGTAGCCGCCTATAAAATAGTCATGTGAAAGAGAAGGTCTGTTGTCTCTATAGGCGACCCTCTTATACTCTATGATTAGACAATTTTCTCTTCTAGGAGGTCGTCTGGTTCGTCCATAAAAATAAGAAAGCTGTTAATTTTAATTTTATAAGTGTTATAAAAGCCCTCGCAACCACCTAAAGGTCTATTTTATTAAAAAACCAGAAAAAGAGAAGAAAGTTGAGGGGAGACGAAAAGAAGTAGCAAAGCCCTGCTATTTTGTAGATTAGTACGCAGTTAAAAGATTTATATATTTTATAATATTTATTCTTAGTGATAAAACAAAATAATATATATAGTATCGTTTTAGATCCATAAATAATTTTATTCTTAAATCTTGTTCATAATATTTGAAGATATATCAGTGTCAAAATATCGAATATAAGGTGCTAGATATAATGATTAATGTTTTTATTTAGATCACTATATTTTTTTCATGAACAAATATATCAAATAAAGTGGTATTTTGGTTCCATCATGGTTAAGAAAATATTAGGTATGGTCTCTATAGTGTAGAATTGTTAGAGCTCAGTTCAACCCTTAAAAATATTGAAAGCTCAATTGAGAGAAATTTTTCAGTAGAGTAGAATTGATTAATATGAGACTTTCGAATCAACCTCAAGTCAATGTAATAACCATGTATATCATTGTGAGCCAAACAACCTAAGGTTTTTTAGAAATTAATATCGGTGGATTCCACTACCACTTGAAAAGAGTACGTAGAGAATACATTGGAACGAGATTGGCCACCTAGTATTCTTATATGAGAATAAAAAAAGATAGCACTGTTTCAATGGCTGTGCAAGACAAAAAAGGATCCCAGTATGATGAGATATGATGTTGAAACAATAAAGAGAAATGAGTCATATCATGAAGAGGAAGAAGGACGAGGACAAGGAGGATGACCACGAGAATGAGAAGACAATGAGCTAAGAGGATTGGTAGTCGAGAGAGAAATAGCACTATCGTTAAAGTAATGGATATAGAATATTCTAATAATGAGCATGCAAAGAATGATCAATCATTGGACAAGGAGAGAGTAATGTAAATCTGTTACAATAGTCTAACAAGGACTTCTCTAAACTTGTTATCTCTGATGAGCATCACGAGCTATGGGAGTACAAGGAGAATTAGATCATTCAAGAGGCTAAATATACATACAAAAAGAAATTGATGGAGACAATCAATCACTAGGCGGTATCACTTCAGCAGGAGTTCTGGGTCGTAAAATCAAGTAAGTCAATGTATGAAATAAAGTGTATGAATTCAATTTATGGGTGTTCATGAATGTTACGTGCATTCAAAGGTAAATAAAAGGATTACTGAAAGGTGTCAATCGTCACTGATCATAATTATCACCTACAAGGGAAAATATGATATCTACATTTATTATAACACAAATATACTCTAATGTTATGCATAATCTAGGGTACAAACCAAGATCAACTATAGGGTATGTTAAGAATAAATTTAAGTACACAATCAGCTATACGAAGGCATAGAAGACAAAACAAAAAATTATATAAATGAGGTTTAGCATATTTAAAACTTCTTATGATAATTTACCTCGCCTTCTATCTTGCAATCTTCAGAATAACCTAGGAAGCTACTGCAACCTAAAATCACTCCTATCACTTGATCATCCTCAGCAAAGCATGCTTCGACAGGCTTTCTTTACATTTAGTGCATATATTAATGCATTTGTGCATTGTTGTTCTATATTTTGCATCGACGAGACATTCTTGGTTGGAAAATACAGAGAACAAATATTGAAAATAATTGGAGTTAATGAAAATAATTAGGTGTTGCCGGTGACTTTCGCTTTCATTGTGAGCCAGAAGACCAAAAGATGGTATTAATTTCTAAAACAAGTGAAGAACGTAGTTATGCGTATGAAGTCAGGTGTATACCTTATACATGACCGTCACGCCAGCCTTCTATGGGCTATTGAGTATTTAAGAGATAATAATGTGGAGAAGAGGTATACACAAGAGTGCTCACAGCAGATGGTGCATGCATCACATGGATACTAATTCAAGAATTTATGTGCCCAAAATCAATAGAAAAAATTCTATGAGCTTTGGAGGAGGTTGGACATGCTGACAATAAAACAAACAGATAAGTAGTCAAGAAAACTAACACCTATAAGTGACGAGACATCAACATAAGGAGTAGAAATGTCTATACAAGGGTTTTTAGATTTACCACATGTTATATATTTTCATTCAATCCATGATATTCCAATTTGCATTACTCAACTTTTTTTCTCATAGGGTTCTAGCCTATACCACAGCAGATCTTTGCAATTGTGGGTGGATCTGGGAGGAGTTGCATGCTTTAACTCCTGTGCAACAGGTCCACGCTAACTGTGATGTCCTAGTTGACCACCTCACCTACTCTCAATGTTATGTGCGAGCACAGGGCACGAGGACGAAAAGGGGTAGAGGGTAGGCCCCGGGTTAGCAGTATGTTGTGCCATTTTGTAATTACTGTTTATATTGCTTTGTATTCACTATTTTGGCTATGCGTAACTATATCACTTATTATGTGTTAAAACCACATCGTTTTCACTCTTTATTGTGCGTGCATCTATGTTGGTAGTATACGACAACCAACTTTCGATGCCTTTACTCCTTACCGTGAGCATGGCAGTTGAGTCACAATCGACGCTCAGTAATACCAACCAACTTTCAGTGCATGACCATCCTATCACTCTCAATACAACCCAACAACCAACTTTTAGCGTGTCACCGTCATGTCGCTTTTATCACAACTTGACAACCAACTTTCAACATATTAATACACATCGTGTTCAAAGGATTTTTACAAACAAATCACTTTCCACGTGTGAATGTCGTGTTGTTTTCAACGCTTTCATTCATGTTTTCTACACCTAACACAACACACACTACATAAAAACCTTCATATGCATGATGGAGCTTAAGTTTTGCGCCCATTGGTAGCCTTACAAATCTTACACTACTCATTTATTCTATTTCTTATAACATCAAAGAACAATTATTGCTAAACACGTTTTCACTAAGAATCTTAACTAGAGAAAGGATATTTTGGCTTGGCTAATTCTATCTTGTTGTGACTGTCTATTTTGTATATATGATGATCGATGCCAACTTATGATATCTCAGGACCCTAACACTCGTGAGAGGAGATTCTTCCAATATTCAAATTATTCTCATGAGGTATGGATTATATGTACGTATTTTTTTCGATTGTTCCTTACTATAGTATTTTATTCGAACTAATACTTTATTTCTACAAAAGGATGTATAGCTTTATTTGATGGGTTGTAAAAAAATCTAGTATTTAATCCTAACCATTGATTCTCCAAAGGTAGTTGATTTTTTCCCTCAATATTAATGAACAATACATTAGAAGAAAGGAGGAGTAAGAATGATGTTGTTAAACCGAATGATTAGATTGGAGACTGCAATCTCTTGTACTATCTTCATGACAGGAGTGTGATGATCATTATCAATTAGTGATGTCAATAAGTGTATATACTTTTAGTATAAGATATTTTATTTGTCCAAACATTGTTCATGATGATTTTGTTATATGTTTTTTATACATCTCTCTAATTTGTTTTAATTTTAATTTGTTATCACCATAACTACAATAGCTATATATACACTTTTTTATAGGAAACGCCAAAAAGGTGCGATAGACTTATTGTATAACTCTATAGTGATCATACAAACTAAAATAATTAAATAACACAACATGTTAAAGTGTAATATGAGCGAAGAGTTGGCTACTCTATCAATAGATGACTATAAGTGAATAATAGATGATAATATACATAGACATATATACATATTACACATTTCATTATTTATATTATGTATATATTCTATCCATAGTGTCTAAACCTCAATAAGAGTGTAATATTTTTATCACTATTATGTAAATAATATCAGCATATAAATTTATTAATCATCCGGTACTCTTTTTAATAGGGTAATAATTTTCTATTATTAATGTTGGATTTCTTACATTCATCTCAATTATCTTTTTTTACATACTCTCAAATATTTTTATAATTATATCTATAAATAAAAATAAAAATAGCTTTATTTAAAATCTCTTTTTTTATTTTTGACATTTATACTGTAGGGAAAAAACGTCTTAGACCCTTCTATGACTAGCCTAGGTGGGTCCAACCATAGAGTTGTAGAGTTGTAAGATAATTGTCTGTGAAAACAACAACCTCTTTCTTCTCATACACTCATTTTATATGTGGTCCCTGTCACAGAAAAAAAACAATTTCGCTTAGGGCAGTAAGGGTTACCGAAAAACTTTTAGCTTCTTCCTAGCCCACCGTTTATATCAACAAACATTTGTCGAATCTTTAGTACTCTGATAGAATATTTTTTAAATAAAACTATTAGTGGTGGTTGAAAGTCTATAATTTTTTTAAATATATGTATTTTATAAATATTTTAATAAAAATATATAAATAAAAAATTCATTGGATGTGAAGGCGTTAAAAATTTAGCCGAGGCCCAAAAACCACCACCACTGTCACCGGATGGAACACCGCAGCCTGCCATATCTGGAATTCTGGATTGGGACCGTAAAGCAAAGCTACTGTTGCTTGCAAATATTACCACTGCAGAAACCAAGACGTGGCTGCTGACCACGACGGTGAACTGGGCAAGAAAAAAAAAAAACCACGACCTCCACGCAGCAGCGATGGCGCGATCGGCTCCGCGTCGCGACGGGCGCGGCGCGGAAGCTTCGTGGAAAGGGAAGGCGAGACGGACGCGCCGCGCGCGCGCGTACGTATACGCGGGGTTTGGGCCTGCGCCGCAAGGAAGGAAGGGGAAGTGGGTTGGGCAACTATAGCTGGCTGCGGCTGGGTGGTAGTGGAGGCGCCACTGCCTCTGCCTGCCAAGCTTAGTGACGACTACGTACCTCTGCTCGCTGCCTGACGAGAAATCATTGTGCATCTGCTATTATTAGACTAGGACTAATCACCCCGGCGACTACTGCGATCATAATCATAAAAGCTTAAAGTTGATGTGCTTAACAAATAAAACTATCAGCTTAACCAGAGTCGATGGCCCAAAAGGATTGTTTTATAAGTTTTATCCTAGTTGTAATACTCGCATACAAAGTGTTCTGTCACCCGACTCCGTATATAATTATGGTTTACATACACAATTATAATACGATCGATCGATCATAGTTCGGTAGTTTTTCTGCTGCATCTTGTTAGGTCAATCAGCTTCGTGGTTGATGAACCGAAATCAGTTGACGAACAGTGGCGGTTTCTTTGACGGTGTGGTTTGTAGTGCCTTTGGTCCTGACTCCTGTACTACTCCAGTCCGGTCCACGGATTGACAGCTAGTAGCTTTACCTCCGAAATTTGACGCTTCAAAAAGCTACAAAAAAAAAACTGTCCAGTTTCTCAGGCTGGTAGTCGTACCGTTGTCCTGCTTCTGACTCCAATGCTGACTTCGAATTTTCAAATGGACGACTAAGCAGATCATCCTGAGATGCTAATCACACTGCGGTGGTTTACATACCTAATTCCGAGCCTAATAGTTGACGCCAAGTTTACCCGTTTGACCTGCCCGTCAAAGCCATCTTTGGACTGGCTTGCGTTGCAGCTTGTTCCTCATGAGGCATGCGTGTGTTAGAATTGGATTTGGAGTTGTAGGCGGCGGCAGCTGGTTAGTTAATCAGCCGTTCAGGTAGAAGTCACAGTAATGGGAGACAAGTTGCAGAGATCGCAACGTCGTTTTATGTTCGTAGGATGGGGACTGACCAGTGGTTTGGTTAGTGCGTGGTTGCAGAGAAATTTGGCACGCTATGACCTAGCGGCCCATGATAACTCGATCGGTTTTAGACGGAACTGGTTAATTAAGCATCTTTGGTTAACGAGTTCGAGAGGTTTACTCAGCCCAAAATTTTGAGTTTTAAAATCTAATATTATTAGAGTTAATTTTTTACAGTAATATAATATAATAGCATTATATACTAAGTAGATTTTTTTTATATTAGCTTTTAAGCCGTAAACAATAGATATATAAATTTTTTACTCACGAATTATTTTTATTAATTTGTTTATTTTTTTTACGGCTTATCATCCCAAGGAATGATAGACTTAATTTAGGGTAGGATTAAACATCTACACTTGCTAAATCAATCTAATGGTCATTTGGAATGTGGAAATTTAAAGGGTTTTTTAGGAATTTAATTGTTTCCTATGCAATATAAATTATTGTGTCCAAAAGAAGCTCTAAAAATTAAGACATAAGCCTTACAACGAAGATAATTTTCATGAGTAGAGGTAGATGCCATCGGATCAAGTGCTGCCACGAGCGATTCTTTAGCAGTTCATGATCATTCCTGGAAAAGAGAGGCCCAAGTACTTTCTATGACAATTGACAGAAGGATGATTATTATTCGTTTCATGTTTTACACGGTTTTAGAGGTCTTTGACTTCCTGTAACTCATTTTTATTTTTTACCGAGAATGAAGACTGACGAGAGATCTTGACTTAATTTCTTTTGTTTAATTCAGTTGAGCATCGGCAGAGATATTGATCATTCTTGTTTTTTTTATATCTTGCCATCCTCTGTTTTACACTTGTACTCCTATTAAAATCATATATTTTTTTATTTATCCATTTTCTCAATCATACGTTTTAAAAGAGACCTTAAAACTTTTATGCATAATTGTTTTCGTTGTTTTGTTTATTTTTCTATAGTTTATCAGTAGTAGCTTAACCGATGATACACTTAATTCAGGGATGATAATACGTCTACATTTGCTAAATCAATCTAAGGGCTCATTGGATTGCGAGAATTTTAAAACATTTTCATAGATATTGAACTGTTTCCTATGAAAATTTCTGTATTCTAAAGGAGTCTTAGAAATTAGAAATTAAAAGAGAAGCATTCCATCAAAGATAATTTTCATGAGTAGAGGTAGATGTCATCAGATCAAGTGCTACCATAAGTGATTCTTTGCCATGTTTGAGAGAGCTTCTGTCAGTTACAGCTTGTCTCAAAACCTCCAGCCGCCATAAGCTTCACCAAACAGTTTATAGATTATCAAAATCAGTTGTAAAATCTAGAAAATAAATTAGAAGTCAAAAGCTGATAAAATACATCTTTTTTAGTTTCTTACTAAGTCTCACCAGCTGTTTTTAGAATTTTAAAAGCTTTCTCAAATATGACCTTTAGCCTTTCATGATCATTCCTGGAATGGAAAAGAGAGGCCCAAGTACCCGTATGATAATTGACATCGGCGTGATTAAATTTTTTTTCTTGTTTTACACGGTTTCAGAGGCCTTTGACTTTCTATAATTCATTTTGTTTTACCTAGGATGAACACTGACGAGAGATCTTGACTTTAATTTCTTTTGTTTAAGTCGGTTGAGCATTGGCAGAGAAATCGACTTGACGCACCTCATCATGAACTCAAAACGATATACTTTACCATTCCTTTCTGAACTTCCTGGTCTTCCACGTGAAAAAGCCACCATTTTTTTACCAGCGCATGTTTAGCATATCAGATTATCATTGCCTTTGCTGTGTTTATCTCCACATCGTTTCACGAGATCATCCAGATCTGTAGAGCTTTCCAATGGAGCAGCTCCCTCTGTCGCCTCATAATTAAGATGATGCCTGTGTAGTTGTGTGCTGCCTTCATCGTCTCGTCGCCTTGAAGCTCTGCTAGATTAGCTACGTTGTGTCGGTGCAGCATCCGGTATGGTTTTTAACCATGCATTTAGGTTAATTAATCTCCTATTTGGTCAATTAATTTGCCTGTGTGAATTGAGGTTAGGTAGGGAGGAAACATTAACTAGAGCCGGCAGATAATGAAGGCTGATGAGAATGAATAAATGTTTTTGCAGGGCATGGAGAGCCATATTGGGTATACAATATACTCCAGATATATGTATAAACGGTGTGTAATTGAAGATTTCTCATTACTTGTCGAACTACGCGGCGATGTCACGAGGAGTTTAATGGCAGCATCTAGATTGTCAGATATTTTCAAGTTTTTTTTTTGACAAGTTTGGGTCAGAGAAATTTCAACAAATATTTGGATTCTTACGGCTCTGGGTCAAGTGAGCTGTTCAGCTATAGGTAATAAGCCATTAAAAAATAAATAAAACAATAAAACATAATTTTTAAGTAATTTTTTAATAAATATATTATTAACGGTTTAAAATATAAAACTAAAAAACAGACTATAATGATAATATTTTAAAATTAAGTTTTAAATTTTAAATATTAGCTGTAATTCGTAAGATAACAACTAGACGATTGAGTATCTCAGAATAAGTCTTTAAATTGCCGTGAAAAGCTTCAAGTTTGACGTGGGCATGCATGTGCACACCGACACACGCTATTTTGCTTGCAATGCATTCGAAAAATTTGGACAGTGCTTTGGCATCTGAAAACGCCACGTTGTTGTCTGTCACGGTCCAATGCTGATCTTGCCTGGCTCATGATCGCTTCTCGATCGATTCCTTGTTTATAAATTTTATTACTGTACAGGAGTACTGGGAGTATGCAGCAGAAGCAGTCAGGGCACCTGTAGGTATGGACGCGAGCATCGTGCATCATGCTACAACGTGGCACGTTCTTACAGGGCCCCACAAGGCGAGGCGGCCCCACCTGCAGCTGCCTTGCAGCATATACTGTCCCTCACCGTCACCGACAAATGCTAGCGAAGGAAATGATCGCTTGGATAATAAGACGAAGAAAACCTGTGGCAAATGTATAATGTTACGCTGTTAAAGTTGAAGGCTTGAAGTACTTAATGCCTGAGCAGATTATTGGTTTCAATTATCGGATTGGTTATAGGACAATTTTTTTTTTAAAAAAAAGCTAAACTCAATAAATAGCTTGAAGATGTGGTTTAAATAATACACTAGAAGAAAATTTTGGAAAAAATATATTTTTCAAATCGTGAAGCAAATAATCTATTTTAATAATTTAGTAAATATATTAAAAAGAATAGAGTTGAGATAGATTATAAATTAGATTATTAAGATTATTTAGTTTACTATAGGGTATATTAAATGTTTTAAGAAATAAACTTAATAAATAATAAATAGTTTTGTACTAAGCAATACAATAAGAAAAAAAAACTTTAAAAACATATATATAGAAACGTGGAGTAAATAATACATAATAATAATCAGTGAAAAGAATAGTCATGTGAAAATTTAAGCAAATTACAAGGAACAAACGTCATGTGAAATTCAAACATAACATAATTTCTGTTGTGGTGCTGATTATCCTAGTTAACTCATGTGCCACTCTTCATCAGATTGTCTCAATCCCCATTAAACAAATCTCCATGAGGTAAACATGTAAAAGCTACTGGAAACCAAAACGGAGAACAAACCTACACATGATTAATTATTCCCTAGCCCCCTTTCAAGACCATAACATGCAAAATATTTTTTACCCTAAAATAGTATACGCCCTAAAGCTAGTTGTAGTAAAAAAAAACGCCAAACACGCCGGTAAATCAGTAATCCCAGTGCCACGCAAAGTAGTAGCATTTAATCACTTCCTTAATCACGCCTCCATTCCCAAATCTCAACCTGTCACATGTCTGAACACGCTTTCCTTGGTCGTAGCCCTCTCCAAGCCTTTGACAGTTTGACCCGAGTTTGACGCGTCTCCTCCTCCCACGCGCCGCGCCGCGCGTATATAAAACGCGCGCGCGCTCTCCTCTGACACGCAAAAGCAAACACGCGAGGAAATGGCCAAGCTAGCTCAGATGTCGCGAACTCCTCTCATCGTCTTGGTGCTGATGTGTGCGGGGGTCGGGGGGGCGGTGGCGGCCGTGCCGGAGTACAGGGAGGCGCCGCACTTCACCAACTCGGCGGCGGCGCAGTGCCCGCCGCCGCTGCCGGCGACGGATGCGGACGCGGCGTGCTCGCCGCACGCGGCGGTGCACGTGGCCATGACGCTGGACGCGTCCTACCTGAGGGGGACCATGGCTGCCGTGCTCTCCGTCCTGCGCCACGCCTCCTGCCCGGAGTCCGTCCACTTCCACTTCCTCGCCGCCGCGTCGTCGGAATCGGTGCGGGAGCTGAGGGACACCGTCCGCGCGTCGTTCCCGTCGCTGGCGTTCCGGGTGTACCCGTTCGACGAGTCCCGCGTCGCCGGTCTCATCTCCACCTCCATCCGCGGCGCGCTCGACCGCCCGCTCAACTACGCCCGATCCTACCTCGCCTCCACGCTCCCCTCCTGCGTGCGCCGCGTCGTCTACCTCGACTCCGACGTCGTCCTCACCGACGACATCGCCTCGCTCGCTGCGACGCCGCTTCCGGGGGAGACGGCCGTGGCGGCGCCCGAGTACTGCGGCGCCAACTTCACCGCCTACTTCACGCCGGGGTTCTGGGCGAGCCCGGCGCTGTCGGAGACGTTCGCGGGGCGGCGAGCCTGCTACTTCAACACGGGCGTCATGGTGCTCGACCTGGCGCGGTGGCGGCGCGCCGGCTACACGGCGCAGATCGAGGAGTGGATGGAGCTGCAGAAGCGGGTGCGCATCTACGAGCTGGGCTCGCTGCCGCCGTTCCTCCTCGTGTTCGCCGGCCGCATCGCCGCCGTCGACCACCGCTGGAACCAGCACGGCCTCGGCGGGGACAACTACCGCGGCCTCTGCCGCGGCCTGCACGCCGGCGCGGTCAGCCTACTGCACTGGAGCGGCAAGGGGAAGCCGTGGGACAGGCTCGACTCCGGCCGGCCGTGCCCGCTCGACGCCGTCTGGTCCAAGTACGACCTGCTCCGGCCGGCCGCCGGGATCGAGAGCTCGTGATCGACTGCGCGCTCGCTTTTTTTGGTTGGATTTAGAAGCCATGTGTTCGTTCTTTAGTTGCTTTAGATGTTCATAGTTCATCACAATGTTTATGCCAAATGCACATATTGTTTAGAGGAATAAACAGAGACGATGAGAACTTTTTTGATCTAAACTTTTGAGTTTTTTAATTTAGGTTTCTTTAGCTTTTGTGCCTTGTGCGTGTTGTTTTCGTTTGGCATGCATGCGTTGTTGGTTTTTAAAATTTCATTTTGTCTATATTTCTCCTAGCTAACGATGCCATTAAGTCGAAAAGCTAAGCTAAATGTAAATAATTAACGGCTGCTAAGTATAGCGGGCAAGATAATGCTTTCAAGTTGCCTACTTGCGTGATCTTTAATCATGGTGCCTGTGCATATATATGTTTATTGAAGCATTTTTCTTGTTGCTTTCATTCAATCTGGCCAGTTTTTAAACACTTAAATTACGAGCCCTTCCTTTAAATAAAGCATATGTTCTTTTGTGCCTCCCACTAATTTTGGGCTTGATTAGTGGTGAAAGCTCGATTTTAGCATAATGAGTGAGATGATTGTCGGATTAGATGATGCGACGGTGCCCCTTTGCCTTTTTTTGTGTGTGTCATTTATCCTTGTGCTCCTACGTCGAGCTATCTTTATTCACTCACACTTTATTACTAGCTAGAAACAATTGGATTTTGGAGCTGCATCCATGGCCACCGTGGATTTCAGAACCAAGTAAGTTTTTGTCTAAGAACCCAGAACGAGGGAAAATGGAAAAATTGGTGAAACGAATTTAAACTCTTGAGGAGTAAATACTCGTTGCTTGCATCTTAAATAGTTATAAAATAATAAAAAAATCAATGAGATATATTGATATTTAATATATCCCTCTATAAACATATATATATATGTTTAAATTTAGTTTTTATAAGTTGAAAAAAATAAATATAACTATAAATATGTGTATACTATTCTGAGATTAATTTGATATTTATGTTACAAAGTTAAATTTATGAAGTGATATATAATACATTAATCTATCTTATTTAATTTTTTAACTTTTTTATAATTATTTGAATAACATGTAAACAACCACGGGACATCTCCTCGAGAAAAGATGTGAGGTGTAAAAGGATGGATTGCTTTAGTGCAGCTCTTTTGAATTAATTCGGATGGTTGCTTTAGTGCATTTGACAAATTTTAATCTCAACCCGTCCAATTGTCATTGCCTGACACTAATTGAACAGCTTCAGTTTGTTCCGTACGTCAAAACTGGCTCAAACTAACTAGTTATATAACCCAATAAAGCCTAGTCCACTCCTTGCCGATGCCAACTTGTACAAAAATAATTGAAGAATATCAAGTTTGTGCTTTCATATTAAGTTGGTTCTACTTTCATAGCGTGTTTCACAAATCTTAAAGGAGTCCATTTTGCTTTGCTACTATTTATTGATTACTTATGTTATTTTAGACAATGATACCGTCTTTAAAAACTATATTTGATTATAATTTATAATAAACATTTACCTTTATTAAAGTATTTTTAAATTTATCTTGTTATAATATCTTCAAACTAAATATTTTAAAAGTTATTAATAATTAAAGTTTTAAAAGTTTAAGTTTAATGCATGAAGGAAATTATTATTATAGTTGGAAATTCAGAATCATCACCTTACAGCTTGTCCAGTTGTCATGGCTCGCTAACTAATAACCTAGTCTCTTAGACGTATTCAAATTATTAAAGAAGGTTCAAAATTAGTGAAGAAAAAAAGAGTACTCGTCCACCCGACTAAGACCAGTTCTTCAAGGCATTTCATCCACGCCAAGAGTTTTCACCAAGCTTGTTTTTTAGATGAAGCTAATTAAATCTAACTTGTAGAGCTGTTTCTTGGTTTCCTTTTTCTCTTAGGCCAGTTTCTCGTTGTCGCATTAAAAAGGGTCGCGTCGCGTGTGTGCCCGAGCTGATCCGGACGCTGTTCCCGGCTTGGACCCGACACGATTGCGCGGCCGGTCGAGCTGGTGGGAATCCAATCCAACTACAACTACAGTGCCCGGGTGCAGCCGGCAGTTAGGCCTGCGCTTGTGGAGGCCAATCCATCCATCCGGATCACTCCCAGCATCTCTACGCTCTATCCAGTAGTATAGCCCATCATCCATCATATTCCCCAATTCGATCTGCGGTGGCATCTCCACCCCACTCGACCTCCTCCCCCCGACATCGATATTTTTCTTCGACGTCGACGCGCAAGCTCTGGTGGCTACGCCGCAACTCGGTTGGAACGCACGGCGCTCGCAGCGGCTTGGCTTGGAGTCGGTGACCATCTGCGCAGAATCATGCGTGCCCGTCTCGATCGCCACCACCTGAGACGGCGGAAAGGTCGCGCCGCTCTTGCGCTAGCTGGAGTCGTCGTCGTCGTCGGCCCTCGTCTTTCTTCTCGCCAGTGCCGGCCACGCCCTGTAGGCTGTAGCATGTAGCATGTAGCATGCCAGAGTTCTTCAGCCCGCAGCACGATAGAATTTAGTTAGGACTTAGGAGCATATATAAGGCTGATTTCGAGATGGGAGAATGAGCTTCGCAAATTGGGGCATATAATAATTAATTAAGTATTAATTATTTTAAACTTAAGAATGTGTTTATCTGATTTTTAAAAGCAATTTTACTATAGAATTTTTAAAAAACGTGTTAGCTCAGCTCTTTTACTAAAACAAGCCTGTCCTAAGTTTATAGTTTTGTCCTGTGAATTGAATTTGTACTGTATTAATCTAGTTTTGACTAAATTTTGCGCGTTCCACTCGATGTGGATGGATTGCAATAAGTTATACTACCTCCTACCTTCATTCTAAAATACAATAAGCATTTTAACTCTGCGTTTAGACAGGTGAAATATTAAGGATTTAACCTTGTAACTCGATAAGTACTTATCCAAGTGCATAGATAAAATGAATGAAGGTAGTAATAGCTTTGTGCATTTAGGTGCAACCGCCGGAATGTTTAATCGATTTATCTAAAAATTAAAAAGGCTGTAGATTTTTTTTACCAAAAAAGGCTGTAGATCTTTTTGGCTAGTGATCGATGCGTAAAGCGTTGTCCTTCGATCACTGAAATACTAGATGCAGTATGTACGTAAATAAAGCACGTGTGCTGGATCGTGCTGTTAACTTCATTAGGATAACAATAAGATACACACTTTTTGTATAAAGATGGGAAAAAAAAGAAAAAAAGTGCATGCACTTCGTTTTCTTTGCACGATATATGTGCGTTGCGTTTTATCTTTTTTTTTCTCCTTTTGAGATTGAGAGAGATGCATGCAGTGTTTATTGGGTGTCACATTTGTGAGATGTGAGAGTTCCAACTTGCAAGTTGACAAGTTGTCAAACGCGAAGGTTTATGTGATGACACATGAGCAGAGAAGATTCGGATTAACGTTCAGTTTCTTTTCATGCCATGTTAATTGTTTTCTGTTGGGCTTTAAGTTTCCTTATTTCGCCTCCTTAAGTTGGGCTCGGATTTCTGGCTTTCTATTCAGACCGATCTAAAGCCACCATGCCCATGAAAAGCCGAACTGGTCTAGGCCCTGCGGCAGGAGCAGGACTGTCACAGTCACACGTTGGAAAAAGGCCCAATTCAGCCTGAAGATTGTCTGGCCGATTGCTAATTTCAGCGTACGTCCGTACCTAAGTCAGACAATGTTAGAGCACTTATAACTAGACAATAAAAAATAAAAAGTATTGAATTTTATGTAAGAACTAGTTTTATATGTACTCCAAGATAAATGCTTTAAATACATAAGTGAGATAAAGAGATGGTAGAAAAAAGTGAAGATAAACTTATAGTTATTAGTTTTAAAACTATTTTTAATGGATTTATAGCTAGTAATTAGCTCTACTATTAAACTTGATCTTAATTTCCTAAAGTGTTTCATTGCAATTGATACTTGTCGCTTGGAATAATTATATGTTTTCTCGATCTTTCAAGGAAAAATTGTATGCTCTCAATCTCATTCATTTTCTTAATAACATTAAAATTACCATGCCATATTTTTACCAAAATAGCAAAGCAAGAAGCAAACCAAACAAGCCCTTACATCCCCAATATAACAACTATGGCATTCTAGGCCGTGAAGTTAATATTAAAAAACTCAAATAATTAATATAGACGAATAGATAAAGTATGCACAGCACAAATCAAACATGTAAAAATTTATTAGTCCGATGGATGAGACTGTTTCATGATACTAGGCATTAGATATCCAATATTTACATCCGCCTTTATTTAATCATATCTTGTATACAATTGCATACATACACCCCGTCGAGCTTGGGCTTCATCTAAATCACACATCTATGATATTTTCGTAGAGCTTATCAATGATGTCTGAACCACTAGGGACGAAAATACAATAACATCAAACTATTCCCTTAAAACAAATTTTGTGGGGCTGCACTAGAAACGTGACAACTACAGCTACAGTGAAGCAAATTATGATAGATTGGTAGGAGTGGTTGATGGTATAGAGTGAAGTGTCAAAATATATAAATAACTACGTGATACCTGTGTTTTTTTTAAATAAATACATATTAAGTATTTATTAAAATGATAAATAAATATATGTTAAAATATTATAAAAGATGATAATTTAATATACTTACATATTAAGCTATAGAATTTAATATATTATAAATGATGTGGTATATTTATATAAGCTCAAGAATCTAATAAATTTTAATAATGATTAGTGGATAATGATATGATATATTTATATATTTAGTTTTAGAGCTAATAGGTTCTAACTACATTGGGAAATGGCAAAGAGAGGAAGTGTCAAAACGTATAAATAGTAGAGAGTGAATGGTGAAGTGAGACGAGACAGATTAAGATGAAAATTATAACCATTAAATACGACAAATCTACATATTTGATTTACTTGGTAATTGTCATCAATACCGTGTCAGCTTTCATCAATGGTAAAACAACATACAAAATTTAGGATATAAACCAATTTTGTATATATCCACGACTAAGATAACAAATACGTACCCACAACATAAATAAGTACTGAAACAAACTTTAATCTACAGAAACAGATTTTTCTTTTTTATAGGGTAAAGAGAAATTCTATTACTGCCTGAATGAAGGATTACATTCCTGGTTTAAAAGTTCAAGAATTTCCGCAGGGGCACAAAATCTCCACTCCGCGAAAGCTCCAGAACTCATTGCCAGCTAGTACATGAGCTACATTATTCGGCTCTCTCTCTACCTTGTGCACTGGCACGTGTCGCAAGCATTGCATTGCTCTTTTCACTTCTGAAATTGTTCCTTCCCACGATGCTCTTGACCGACTGCCGCGTTGTCTGACTCAAGAATTATTGGCGTTTGCACCCATGTGATCGCCAAACAAAGGCCTTCCAAACAAGCCAGTGCTTCAGCCTGGACCGCTGCATCGACGCAGTTTCTCACACGCCGCTAGCAACACTAACCCTCTACAATCTCTGCCTATTATACCAGCAGATGCTTCTCCTGAATCGTCACTAAAGCCCGCATCAACATTAATCTTTGCGTGGCTTTCTGCTGTTACTAACCATTTATCGATATAGTGTTATTAGTTTGGTTTTAATAATTAATAATAAATTTAATTGTGTGATACTAATATAATTATTAAGCATATTTTTTATATATAAAAATAAAAATAAGATATATATAGATTTATGTTATTATTTGACCGCGTGAGTTTCTTTATTGTCTTTCATTAAATACGTGTATATGATTTCACCATATGCTCATTATAGTTTCTTAGTATTTATATATCATTTACTTAAATTTATATAATTTATATTGGCATGCCCATGCATAAATATTAGGAGATTTATCATCAAACAAATACGAGTAATTATTATTTTGATGGTTTGTGAAAAACCGATTTTATGAGACTAATCTCTCTCCATGAGTTGATAGATATATTTCTATCAAACTTTATGAGTGAAGATACTGATATAATCTTTGATAATAAATTTTAATCACAACTATAAAATACAAGGAGATTATATTCTTTCTTCCTGTGATTGATATATTCTTACAAAACTAATATTTTATTTAAGCCATATTTTTTTAATCTCGATTACAGGATTACGAATGTGTGTTTATAAGATAAAAACACATTGGTTTACCTTTAGTTATACATGCACTTGCTTCATATATATATATATATATATATATATTTTGTATGCATGTGTTTAGAGAAGGTAAATTCTATATATTTATATTATGTATGTTCTCCATCATGTTGTTCACTTTCTCTTTAATATTGAATTTTCAAAATTGAGAATATATATGAGTACATGATATTTGGTGTTAATAAATAATTAATAAATTAATTCATATTCTTCGTATACAACCGGTTGGTCATCAATTAAAAAATGTCAATTGATTTATTAGAACTAATGTTTTTTTTTAAGTTGTGCGAAGGAATAAGTCCTACCATAATGAGATTAATGGATAACACTGTGATTTGATGATTATCAAGCCAAGAACTCTGTCATATTAATAAGGATGAAGTCAAGTAGTAACACTGAACAAAGGTTAATCAAAATATGACATAAAGATAGTTTAATCGGATTGTTACAAGTGTTAATCTTAGCTTAAGTATCGACCCTGATGTGAATGGTGCAAGACAAATATATAATGAAACTGAGAATTTTTTTGTTAGTCTTTTGTCAGTTTTAGTGTTTGATAAAAAGACCGAATTGATAGATAAGTATCACACTATCAAGAGATGTCTATGAAGTGAGCATGTGGATGATTCTATGTCATGTTATTTCACTTGTACGTAGCGAGAGTGTTTAGCCAAGTGTGGTGAGTTTTTTCTCAAGTCTTATGCAAAGAGAAAGATGGTCATATCTAATAGGAATGAGTGGTCTCTTACGGCAATGTCCACTCAAATGTCTTTTAGAGTTTAAGTCATTTACTCTTTAGAAAATTTATGATTCTTGAAATAATTGCTGATGAGTTATATAGACATTTCAATAAGTTTTTCATGGAGTCTAAGAACGTCAAATTTTGACATCCATATTTTTGTATCAGTTGGTCGTGCTGAAAAAATAAACTGCAGTCAAACCGCCTAGTGAACTATGGTCGAATCTCCCTCTGTCTGACCGGTGTCTTCTAGAGGTGTTTTAACCTCACCAAGGGGAGTGTCGGTCGGACCAGGTCCTCAACATTGGTCGAACCGAGAGGCGCATTAAATGTGCTATAACAACTCTTTTTTGAACCATTCCACATGCTAGGTCGTCGAACCGACTCTCTCATGACGGTTGGACCGGCAATGTCCAGAAGTTGGAGGATTTCACCTCCAATGACTAGTTTGGCTTTGTGAGTGTATAAATACATCCTCTACAGCAGCAGAGGTAAGGTTTTGACACTTCATTGTATTATCTTAAACCCTTTTAAGAACTCTCATACCCTTGAGCACTTAGATCATCTAATGAGGTGTTGGAAAGTAAGTTGAGCCAAGTCAAGTGTATTGATTCATTGCTAGAGCAAGTGTGGCACTTAATCATTCTCAGTAAGCATCTTAGACTTATTACTTTTAGAGGTTGTCACCTCCTAAACAGTTTGGAGGAGTTTACCTAGTGATCTCTCATAAGGAATTTGTGGAGGATACCCCGTGGTTAATTGTGAGTGGCTCGGTGTTCACCATTTTTAGAGTGGGTGAAAAACAATCTCTAGTGATTGAGACTTGTGTAGACCACTTCGAGAATAGCTCCCCTCTTGCCCTCTTTTGATGAGGAGATTCGGAGACTTGGTGGTTATCGGTGAAGTTGGGCTCGTCTCAACGGGAATTAGGAAACCGATAAGTTTTTGAATATCGAGTGAAAAATTGTTTGTTACTTGCCTCATTTATTTTATTGTATTTACTTTGATTAAGTTTACATACTATTGATCATTTAAGATAATATCACCATAGTCTTACAAATCTCAATATAGGCTAAGTTTCTTTTTGCACATAGTTGAGACTAATTGATTCAGACTTTGAACCGTGCAAAGATCATTTTGATTCTTTTCCCTTCGAATTTCTTTAATTCACTTCTCACTATACATTGGCTTCTTCCCCTTCATATCATCAACATGTTGCCGAGTAGGCATCAGACATTCCTCATAACTGACGAGAAAGTTTACAAAAGCTGCAATTGTCCCTGCTCCATCACCATGGACAACATCATTCCTCAAATGCCAAGCCCTCCATAGCAAGTACAGAATGTGTGCTTTCTCACCTTCATTAGCTCCATCCAACAACATCAAGAGCTAATCTAGTCCAGTATTAGCAAATTTGTCTTCCTCAGGCAACTTCCATACGGAATCATACTTTCCGTATAGCCTATCTTAATGCTTTTGATTTCGTACATTGTACCATTGCATGGTAGCCATCCTCCTCCTTTGCACCATAGAATGGACAGTGGTTCAATCCTTCTCTATTTATTCTCCCATGTTGGCAGTCTGCCATGTGCAAGCTTCCAGGCAAAAATCTTCACTTTGGACAACACTTTAGTCTTCCACAAACTATTCTAGATCTTTCTCTCTCCACTAGTTGCCAAATTCGAGCAAGCCTCAATCTTTAACTTCCCTGATGTGTTTCAAACCAATTTATATGTGCTTTTAACAGTGAACAAACTAGTTTTCTCCAAATGACATGCAAGGAAATCAACCACCTCGTCTAATTTTTAGTATCTCCTCTACATGCTCTTCCTTCATAACATGTCTGATTAAAGCATTGTTCTAAATTTTTGTCCCGGGAATCATTAACTCACTAACATAAATTATTTTTTGTGTTCACTGTCTTCCCAAAAGCACCGTTATATCATTATATCATGTGTCATTTGGATAGGGAAAATACAAGGGTAGATTTTGAGCAGGATACACGAGGTATGAAATTACAATATTATCATCATATATTTGCTCTCCAACCTCTCTTGTTGAGAAAAAAATAGATCATATACCCTCTCCTCTTATGGATGAGGTTTGATATCTAATGGTTCTGTTCTATTTAGCAGGCCCACAAGTATCATCTTAACGAAGGAAACTAATTTCTTCCTTCCTAGCTGCGAAGAACATGGAAACTAAAATGGAGAGAAGAACTTTTGCTGTGCTTCATGGGCAAATGCTAGGATTAACATAATTTGCTGGCAAATACACTCCTATGCTCAATATTAACATACTCTTGTGGGCCAAGGGGATGAGAGGAATAGGGGCAGCCTCGTCGTCGACGTTGCTTGCCAAGGACGAAAGGGAGAGGGGAGAAGAGAGAAAATCTGACATATGGTCTATATTGATTTTAAAAATATTGTTTTGGCTGAATGGATTATCATATATATGCCACGTAGGATAAAACTATTCTGGATTAAGTTGGATGGTAATTTATCCAGAGTTTAAAAATGTTTAGGGTGTTAAATGTCTGTTTTTGAGTTAAGGGGTAATTTGGAATGTTGCAAAAATTTATGGGAGTAATTTGGATTTTTTTCCAAGCTAAAATAAAGAGAGAAATTTTTGCTGTGTTTCATGGGCAAACGCCAAGATTAACATATTCTGCTAACAAATACACTCGTATGCTCAATATGTACGTCTCTATTTAATCTTTGGAACTGGAATTATGGTGGCCGGGTTCGTTCAAAAAAATTATTTAAAGTTCGTTCAGAAAACACATGGTGTTTTGCAAGTGTCAGCTTACTTACTAACTGAGCCCATGCATCCTTGCAACTCACTGAATGGCCGTTAGAACTGCATTTGGTGTGGTCCGCGTTCAGATGCCATATTGAGCACTTGATCAACCCAAGTGCAGCATAGTTGAGTAATATGGAGGAAGACAATATGATGGAATTAATAGCGACAACAGCAAACATCAATGATGCGAAGGTTTGGATTTAACTAAGAGCAATGATGGAAAAGAGGATATAAGAAAACATATATTTTTGATCATGATCGTTCTTAGACCATGCATTAGATACTCCTTGAGTAGAACTCATTTAGCACATAATGCCATCACTCATGTTGAACAAGGTTCAGCAACGAATAAAAAACCTATAGACCCAACAAAGAAACACGAGTGACAACGTATTTCCACATATGAGGTAGAACCGGTGGGTGCACAGGGATAAAGTATGCAAGTCATGTACTCTTATATAAAAATTGATACTTTGAATAGGAATGAATTATTTACATTTGTATAGTGTTGTTGTGGATAAAATGTTACCCTAATATCAATTCATTATTTTATTACGCATTTCCCTATTACGATTTTGTCCCTATATACTTAGCAAAAGACTAATTCGGTCTTATCTCTATAACACGAATATAGGGTGTGTTCTCGGCCCGCTAGTTCCTCCACGTGGCTCCACCTGATTTTAATGTTTGCTTCTCTCTCGTAGCCATCGGATCATATATTTTAGCGTTTGTTGTGGTGGTTATTGTTATAAATATACAAAGTTTAAGGGATTTTTTTATAAAAAATCACTCTCTAATCCATCCCTCCTTCTATCTGCCGCCTAGCTCACTTCTCCATAGCCACATCATCGCTGTCCGTATTGTCTCTGTTTCTATAGACATCCATTCGCCTCCATCTCTGCTATGACACCTTCCTACTATTACCGCCTCCACCACTTTCCTCTTCGTAGAAATCTCTTCCCTTTCCCCACCCTTCCACGCCCGATGCATCTCCTCGACATTGTACACACCTGCCTGGACACTTGGACCGGCTTAGAGGAGCCTCCTCGGTGGCTGGTCTCGGTGCGCGTCGACTTGTATCTACTACGGTTGGGACGTCCCCGCAACGGCGGCTTGTCCCCATTCCCTCCGTATCCTAGCAATCCCAACGCCACCCCATTCCTTCGGTCTCTTTTCCGCCCGTTGGACGCGTCCGCTGGGATGGTATCTCGCGGACAGAAATATCTCCCGTCGCTTTTACCACTTCGCCTTTTGCCCATTTTCTCGTCCGTTTTCTCCTTCGGCCACCCGTCTGCTATCCTCTCCAATCCCGCCGCGGCCGCTATAAAAAAAATCTGCCGCTCCGCTCTTGCACTCCCCATCCCATCTCCCCCCATCTCCGGCTCGCGAGGTGCCGCGCGCCTAGTCGCTGCTCCGCGTCGCCTCTCTCGCTCTCTCCCGGCTACCGCGACCGCCGCCGCCGCTTCGCCCCTAGGTGAGAGCTCCGGCATTCCTTTCGATGTACGGATCACAGGCAGGCGTTTTCGATTCTGGGTTTTGCCTTGTTCGTACGCTCCAGGTCCGCAATCGCGGTTCGGATGCCGTCTGCTAGCGGTAGCATCGCAGGTAGAGGTAGATTTGCTGTGGATTGCGGGTGAAGGATGGGCTGCCCTTTCTCTGCTTGTTTGCAGTGTAGTGATATCCACAGCTGCGGCGATAGATACTATGTGCGTGGGGAAGCCTGTTGCTAGCGTGGTTGTTTCCTAGTTCTCGTATTGTGTACATGGGGCCGTTTGATTTTGCATGCTAACTTCCATACGGTTATGCACTTGTTCCGTGAACAAGTAGTTCTAAGAAACCCTTATAAGACATTTTTCATCTATGATGTATAAAATTGAAGTATTAACCGATCATCATGAATTTTTGAACGAGAACCAGTCATCAGGATTCATGAATGAACTCCGAATGTTAAAAGCATCAGAGCTAGAGGGGTTATTTCGAATGCTACATGCATTTGTCGCCACCTTAGATAAACTGTTGCCTTTGCTTTAATCTCTCAGAATAAAAGCATCATAGTAGAAATAGGTTGCAGAAGGAAACTAGTGCTTAATGCATCATAACCTTTGATAGACTATATGGAGATAAGAATAGGATTGTTGTTTTCTGCAGTTGCAGATATAAAACTTTCGAATCGATAGCATTGTACTGTCTTTAGTCATTAATCTTTCTATACCTTGGACAGGAGATGGCTGCGCTGCAACCCTCATTCTCATCAGCAATGGCTATGAAAAATCTCAAGTTCCCCAAAATTGCACTTTTACCTGGGTTTGGTGGTATTGTGCATCCTCAAGATGTGCAGGACAGGAGTGCTAAGTTCACTTGTTCAAGGCCTAAGGCAGCTTCAGTGACTGACCACTCAACAGCAGAGCCAGCAAAACCCAGGCAAAACAAGCACACTGTTGATCCTGCAGCTCCAGAGTTTCTGCCACTCCCATCATTTGAAGAATGCTTTCCAAGGAGCACAAAAGAATCCAGGCATGATTTGCCTTTTTCTTTTACTGGGAACTGTATTGGAATTACTTATATTCTGGTATGTTTATGCATCCATTGTAGCTTATGTTAGCTGTGATCATGTTCTCCAGGGAAATTGTGCACGAGGAATCTGGCCATGTCCTCAAGGTCCCATTTAGGAGAATCCATTTGACTGGAGATGAGAAGCATTTTGACACATATGACACCAGCGGCCCTCAAAACATTAGTCCAAGGACTGGTAACTCAGTGACCTCATTCCTCTTGTCAAACTTTACCTCCAAACCAAACAAATGAACATAGCATCTTACTTTTTTTTTGTCAGTCCTGCATGCAAGGAAAGATTAGCAGCTCAGTAGAAATTATCTCATGTTTTTTTATGCTCACTCTCACACAATTATGATACCTTATAGTGTCTTGAATTCCTTTGTTATTATTATGTACATATTGAATTTTCTTCATATTCATGCACTGTTTGCTGATTTTATTTTTCATTTATACCAATTTATTTCGAAACTAATAGACATAACTTCCGTAGGAGACAGGAACATATAGTGTTAGGTATTGTGCAACTCGATACATGAATTTAATTACATAGTTAATAAAATCAAAACAGACATGATAGTATGATACCAGAACAACTAGACTAATACTGTTAAACCAAATCAGTGCTGACAAGTGACATCAAACGGTGGCTAGGCTGGCTACTTTTTCTCACATTTTATCTACATAAGTAACTATGTGCAGTCCTTTCTTTATTTAATATAATTTTACTGATAGGAGGGCTGTGGACTCTCCCCCTCTCTTTTCTCCTTAACATATAAGACAGTTTGTATAAGCATTTGAATTTTTTTGCAGGACTTCCAAAGATAAGGAAGGGATGGATTGACAGGAGGGAGAAATTAGGTGGTCCTCGATACACACAAATGTATTATGCTAAGCAGGGAATCATTACAGAGGAGATGCTGTACTGTGCCACACGTGAGAACCTTAGTCCTGAATTTGTACGGTCAGAGGTTGCCCTTGGACGAGCTATAATTCCTTCCAACAAGAGGCACCTGGAATTGGAACCCATGATTGTTGGACGAAACTTCCTTGTAAAAGTGAATGCAAACATTGGGAACTCAGCTGTTGTGAGCTCTATTGAGGAGGAAGTTCACAAGCTCCAGTGGGCTACAATGTGGGGAGCTGATACTGTCATGGACCTTTCAACCGGGCGTCATATCCATGAGACCCGGGAATGGATCCTTCGTAATTCTTCAGTTCCTATTGGGACAGTTCCTATTTACCAAGCACTTGAGAAAGTTAATGGTATTGCTGAAAATCTGAGCTGGGAAATCTTTAGAGATACTTTAATTGAACAAGCTGAGCAGGGTGTTGATTACTTCACAATCCATGCTGGTGTGCTTCTTCGTTACATTCCTCTTACAGCAAAGAGAATGACTGGCATAGTTTCACGTGGTGGCTCTATCCATGCAAAATGGTGCTTAACGTATCATGAGGAGAACTTTGCCTATGAGCACTGGGATGAAATTCTTGACATTTGCAATCAGTATGATGTGGCATTATCCATTGGTGATGGTTTGAGGCCAGGTTCTATTTATGATGCAAATGATAGTGCTCAGTTTGCGGAATTGCTGACTCAGGGGGAACTCACACACCGAGCTTGGGCAAAAGATGTGCAGGTGAGAATAATGTGATCAATTCAATTACAAACTTTTGTGCATTTCATGTTCCATTTTTTCCTGTATGAATGACCAAGAACGTGATATTGTGAATAAACTTATACAATTAACTTATTGGCCTCTGATTTGAAGTCTGTTGTAAAGAATATAAAACATCCTTGAAATATGAATTGTGTGCTATCCACCCTGAAACTACAGATGCAAATCCTATACTCTGACATGCGTATGGTTCTACTAAAAAATGCATGAAGTAAACGATGACCTGAAGAGTATAGGACCTCTAGAACTGGTCAGGAAGTTGAGGATATTTGTAACGATCAGCACTCAAAACTTGTTCTGTTTCAAAATGTTAGTTCGATGTATAAAATAGACTAGAAATGGATATTTGGAGTAACTGAAACACACTAGAAATAAGCTGATTGCTAGAAATTATTTGAAGAAATGAGTATGTGTCACTTATTTTTGTAGCAATGTATTTTACAATTATATGTTCAATTTAGTGCAATATAGTCTTCCTTAATACTAAGCTTTTGTAGAAAGTATTTGTAGAAATTTACTTCTCTTCTTGCTTGTTACTGCACTCTTTGTGAACTCATACAGATAAACATGTGAGAAGATATTAAGTGTAATTTTAAAACTCTATTGTAAATGATATGCTCTAAATGATGAATCATTTTTGTTTCCCTAATAATTCAATAGTTGAAACTTTGGAAAGTCCTGTGGCTGAATGATGATTTGTTTCCATTTATGCAATTCAATTTTTTAACCTTGTCAAGCAGTATTTTTGACATTTCTCAATCTTTAGGTGATGAATGAAGGTCCAGGGCACATTCCGATGCACAAAATTCCTGAAAACATGGAGAAGCAACTGGAGTGGTGCAATGAAGCACCTTTCTACACACTGGGCCCACTGACAACTGATATTGCACCTGGTTATGATCACATTACCTCAGCCATTGGTGCTGCCAACATTGGGGCTCTTGGCACTGCACTTCTCTGTTATGTAACACCAAAGGAGCACCTTGGATTGCCTAACCGTGATGATGTTAAGACAGGTGTTATATCCTATAAAATTGCTGCTCATGCTGCTGATTTGGCAAAGGGCCATCCCTATGCACAAGCATGGGATGATACACTAAGCAAGGCGAGATTTGAGTTTAGATGGTTGGATCAATTTGCTTTGTCTCTGGATCCTGTAACTGCTATGTCTTTTCATGATGAAACATTACCATCTGAGGGTGCCAAAGTAGCACATTTCTGCTCAATGTGTGGCCCAAAGTTTTGTTCAATGAAAATCACAGAGGATATCAGAAAATATGCTGATGAACATGGTTATGGGACAGTGGAAGAAGCTGTAATACAAGGAATGAATGCTATGAGCGCTGAGTTTTTGGCTGCAAGGAAAACGATTAGTGGGGAACAACATGGTGAAGCTGGAGGGGAGATCTATGTTCCAGAAAGCTATATAGCTCGCAAATAAGGTCAGTCTTTTTGGTTCCATGTGTAGTTTTCCTTGCGAGAGATGTTTTGAAGCTTTTGTTCTGAATATGTAGGGTTGCTTACACGGTATGGCACAATTATTTATCTGGGAGTAAACTGGTCTAGTGCCATATTCCAATTAGTTTTACATAAATAAACCATTAGTATGTGCTTACTGTCTTGAAACAGCATCAGCTTGGTAGATGACTTATCTAGCATTTTTGTTAGTCTAGTAATTTCATGCATGCTAGTCATTTAGCATTGGCGCAACTTGTTACAAATATTTCTGAATTATCTAGAGTAAATAAATACTACTCGAACTATCTACCATTCAGTAAATGTTCTGCTAATCATTTTACATCAGAAATGTTTCATAAATCTAAGAAAAATGTTATAATTTTGACCCCACATTCTCTTATTTAGTTATATTTCTCAAGGGAAAATTGTTGTCGTAGCAATCCTTCGGAATGGGTTTGCAAATACGCTAGAAATTTTTAACTCACTGTAATAGCACTGGATAGCTGCTCTGTTTGTATCAACTTCTACTTGTAATTTGAGGGGCCTTAACAAACCGTTAGTGGCTTGGACTTGTATAATGCATTACTGTGAATGCACTAACTTTTGTATCACTATAACATGTTCTTAGAACTCAGAATACAATCTTTGTGCAGATCATCTTGGTTTCCGTATATTCTGGGTGGTACAAATTTACTCGCTGGAGCATTTATCATCAACACCCTCACCATCCTATGTTAGGAGGTGGTAAGCACTATACGTGCCTTGAATAAAGCTGGTGTTGCTTAGCTTCAGTTTGTTAATTCCGTCATGGATTGTAATAAAATTAAACTCTATATGTGATCCTTTCATGTCATATTTCTCTTGTTTGTATCACTGTGGGTTGTTAGTAATGAAAGTTGCACCAGGGGTGCCTATATTCTCATCAGTCTGAAGGCCCCTTGGCCTGGATTGTTGTGAGATGGGCTGAGAAAGTCCCTTTGAACCTGAACAGGATAATGCCTGCGAAGGGAGTGTGCACTTCTATTTTTTTATGTTTCCAGGATACTCTCAACACAACCCTTTTTGGTGGGAGATCGAGGTACCAAATGCTCCTAAATGTGTGAGCTCAGCAACTGGATATACCTGTTTCTTACAACTGAGGTAACATGGTAACAATACTTCATTTGTCATCAACCAGCTAGCATGTTGGCATTTCTCCAACAGGAGAGTATTTCTATAGATATCGCTTCATAATGGTGCATAAAAATTTTAGTCATACATTTATTGTCCATGTAATGCAAAGCGTTGGCCACAACCTATGCAATTGATTTTTAAATCATCTATCTGCACATATCTATTTAAAGTATAAAACAAGTTATCAACTCTACAGAATGGACATTTTAGCTGCATGCCATTGTCAATTGAACACAAAATATACTGACTAAATTCAATTTAACTTGATCATGTGAAAGTGTCTATTAGGGACCAGGGGACTTGTTTATTTTGAGCTATTTATTTGTTCTTCCCACTTAAATGATCAATTTACTTGAGCCTTGTGTTTGATGTATAACAGAATTATCTAGACTGTTTTGGAGCGTTCATTAATGCAATGATCCCAGGTCTTTTCGCATTATCTGAGAAACAAAGTCTTCGTGTATTCCCTAGATGATTTGCAAGCACTCTTGCATGCACACTAGCGTGGCAAAAAGAACTTAGCTAGGTGCTATTGACCAATTAATGGCGATTATGCTGTAGGAATCATCTTGCTCGATTATGTTGTAGGAATCATCTTGCTGTAGAACATAATTTAGGCATTACCATCTGACGTTATAATCATGTTTTTCTTATCAAATTATTACTCGCTACTCCATTTTGAGCTTGCTACGTGGAATTATTTTACCTGTGATCCAATCCCACGACTTGAGTGACGTGAAACGTTAAGAGAAATGCCTGGTGGACAAAGTTGCTCGTGGCTGCAGTCTTATGCTTTCCGATGCCAATGTTATATACTCATTAACAACGTGGAGATGAATTTTGCTCTGATTGTGCTTCTGCAATGTGTTCTTAATTTTCAACGTAGCGGATCTCGGCACTCATTTTCTATCGGTATATTTAACTTTTTACTGGAGAGGTGAGTAGCAAAGGATTTGCCACTTTGTGAGTTCAGTACTATTGTACACTGCCCTATCAAGTTCAGATGTTGCTACTGAACGGATGTCTGTAATTTGTATTATTATTTCTCCTTTATTTTTTTGTGAAGCGCCGTCTCGTTATTGATGTTTTCGATATGGATTAAGCCCATGTGGTTCCATTGATCTATTCACTTTATACTGCTTCATCAATTAATATTTTGATCCATGCGCTCTTCAAATGCAAAAGTAAACAGAGATAGAAACAAATTGAGCAATCGCTTCGCTTGGGGCAAAATCAAACGATTTTTCTTAACGTGTCATCTCGCTACCACGTGGGATCTGGCTTCCTTGTGACTTGAGCTGAAATTTGCATTGAAATCAATTTATTTATTTGCATGTGATTTTCTTTTCTTTGGTTACGTACTTTATTCATTTTTAAATATATAATAATATTGACTTCATTAGGTCAAAATTTTGACCACCAATATTTCTAAAATATTTAGTTTGAAAATATAAAACAATATGGATATATATTTCTTTATAGGTACTTTTACTATCCTGTAATTTTGTTAGATATTATTATATTCTAATAATGATAATGGTTAAAATTATATACCATAGACTGAATAAAATCAACTAAAATAAATAATGTCGTACATTTACATAGGTAGAAGCTGCTTTTGTTTGGGCTGCATCGGGCAAATTAAAGACAACCGCGAAGTGCTCGCAGCACAGCGATCCAGCCATTGGCGAGTTCGCTGTGTTCACGTCGCTCTATTCGCTGCGGGGTGTGCTTCATGAACGCGTGCGTCTACTCCCAGTGTCCCTGTGATGTGGGACATGGTTTAGTTGTTGCTGGGCCCATGGTGCTGACCCCCGCTGCTCCTGGGCCTACTGCGTGTGCAGCGAGCATGATTGGTGAGCTTATGTTTTTTTTACCATCCGTATATGATAGTGTTAAAAGTTTATACGATATACCACGTGTGTGTATAGTCAGATCCTGCTTATCTTCTAAACGACGTCTCGTTATGAAGAATTAAGAAATAGTTTTCACCTAAATAAATCCATAAAATGCAGTGTACGCAAGCGTCACTATTGTTGGCTCAATCAAGCTAGACATTCGCCTATAATCTTCTAACCCTCCAATGTCAAAGTATGCGTCACCACCAACTAGGCACCTTCGATGCATAACCACCGTGCTAGCGTTTCGTTGCCAATCGGTCATCAAGTAGGAGCTCGATACCGATACACTCTAATTCCATCCACATAGTTAGGTAGGAGAGAGAGGGTGAGAGAGAAGGGTGGATCCCCTCTCCCCGCACTATTTTGCCAACGTAGCTATTTTGTGATGAAAGCTTATAAAAGCTTATAATATGTAACATTTCTCTCTAAGAAAGAAACAAACACAAGAAAGTGTTAAAAGTAAATTATGAGGAAATTAAAGTGAAGAGAAAAACACAAGCGGATTTTTCCTGAGATATTGGAGATCGGCTATCTCCATTAATGCTTGTTAGAACACTCAATACAAGACTGTCGCTCTCTCCTTTGGTTACGAAGTCCAAAGGCAATTTCATATGGGTTTTTGAATACCAAAACATTTCACAACACTACCAGACCTATGATAATCTTCCGAGAGATCATTGGAAACGCCTTCGAAATCATCTAGGCACGTTGGAATGTCAAGAGTAACAAGATATGCTCCTCACTTAAGACACTAAATATAAGACTCTTAGTGGTTACACACTTGGCTACTAGAGACTTAAGAAACAAGCACAAAACATAAGAATGGATGAAGCAAATTAGTACAAATGAACTCTTGGATTTACACAAGGTTGCACTAGCTAAAATGAGTTTCAAAAGACACCAGGGGGTGCAAGAGGATAGGTATTTATACGCAAAATGGAGTCAACTAGACGTTTGTAAACGTTGTGCAAAACCAACCAAAAATATATAGAGTCAGACAGTCTGGTACGATATCAAATTTTTTGGTTCTTTACACTTTTCCAACTATCAATAACCAATTAGTCGTTATCCTATAAAGAACTAAACAATTCGACTCAAGCTAGGTTGTCCATTGCATATTGTCCAGCACTGTTACCAGATAAATCAACTGTCATGCTTTTGTCTGGTGTCCACTGGACAAAGCATGGGTCGAACTATTTGACATCACTTCGAACTTCCGACTCAAACTAATCACAATATGATTGGACTATCTGATCAATGTATGATTGTTCAGTCAGTTCAATTCCCTTATCCGATCAATATATGACCACTCTAAATATTGAACTAGTCAGATATTCTGATCAACTCTAGATTGTCCGACTCAATATTTGATCTCACACGATCAACACATGATCACGTGATCACTCTTTAGTTGGATAGTCCAACATCGACCCAGATTGTCTGGTCTAGCTATGATCACTAGCTAGACACGTGCTGGGTTGAATTGTTCGGAACCAACTAGATTATCTGACACACACTTGTTTCAAAGCAAACAATAATACACAAATAAGGATGTTTTACTCAAAACTTTTAGGGGTTTTAGCACTTGTTTTAGAGATATTAGAGATCTAGTGTGCAACACATCTAGACTTTAGCACTTAGAACATCAAGCTATAAAAATAAATTCCACTCTTTATAGTACGGTCTTAAAACATAAAGGAAACATATTTCCATTGCATTCATCCAACACCTTAAATATGTTTCAACATATCAAGGTTGCTTATGAATCCATTATTCCATTTCAATGAATCTTCGACCATAATATATTCGATGTATCGTCATCGAAATTGTAATTCTCTTTTAATCACACTTAGAGAAATTAATTAGCCTGATGATTATATTGTCATTAATCATCAAAACACATAGGACCAAGATGCTTTCAATCTCCCTATTTTTGGTGATCGATGACAATGCGACCATAGAGATTTAAAAAATAATTAAAATTAAATTGCGAGACTATTCAACAAGAGATAAAAGACACAATCACTTAAAGCATGGGAAAAGCATTTCATGTCATCTCATTTCATCTCAAAGATAACATCCATAGGACCATGCATACATCACATCTCATACAACACAAAGACATAGTACAAGACATGATATAGAGGAAAATAAGATAAAAGTAATACATCAATCAAAAATAATGATTATCCTCAAACTATACCCAACCTCCCAAACAATCACCCAAAAGATTACCAAAACTACTAAGTTGCCTCTATCTCTAAGCTCTCCCCTTAGTATTAAGAACAAAAGGGAAGTCCGACAATGGAAGTAGGAGGTGGTGGAGGCGATGGTGGAGTGGGAGTCTCCTCAGGTGATTCAGCGGTGGCCCGATCAAACCGCAAGTGGCACAGTCATCATTCTTAGGAGGTGATGCTGCAACAAATGGTACGGGATCAACGACATACGAGATCTCAAGTGTCGGAGTGAAAAAGGGAGCTAGAGCGACCACCAAAAGGATAGAGACCAATAGAAGAGTTAGAGAACAGCACCTTTATGGTCAACTCAAGAGGAGTGTGCTCTATCCTAATAGGAGCAACTAAAGGAAGATTGGGATTGTGTTGGATAGTGCCTACTAGAGGATGAGGAGGAGGTGTCGTCAAGACAACACTTGAAAGAGCTGTGGTATGTACAGTAGGTAGTATAGCAGGAGGAACGGGAGTGCCAATAGATCCCATCTGTGAAAAAGTAGAAGGAGCAGCGGGGCCTAGAAGTGGAAGTGAAAATAGCCAGACCGAAAAGCTATGGGAACAAAGTCCTCATCCTTATGTCAGAGAAAGTGGCATCAGCCATAAAGTTAAAACTCCAGTCCACTAAATCCTCAATAGTGGCCTTCCTAGGAAAGGTGTGCGTGGGTCTACTCACCCGTAGCCTCTCTCTCAACCACAGCACCCTTAGACTCCTCTGCGTTGGAGACCACCACAAACAAGACATGGCCACCATGGCGGCAACCAATAAGAAGTACATGAACTTACTCTGAGGTATAGCTGGGAAGATAGTGATACAACATTGTAGGAATCAATCTCTGAAAAAGAAGAACATGATAGAAGTATGGTACATAAGGAAGCAAGAAAGTGGATCATATTTGCTAACTCGGCAACAAGATCAGTGATATAAAGACTTTGTTGAGGGAAGATGTGATATGCTGATGTATTATCTAGTTTTATGTATATTTTTCTTTTCCTTACTCTCAAAAGCAAACTAAGACTATGTTCAAACATTTTTCTTCCTTTTCTATATATATGTTTCCCAAACGGCTTTTTAAAAAATTCTATAATAAATTTATTTAAAAAATCATATTAATTTATTTTTAATCTTTTTAACAAATAATTAAATAATTATATGTTAATCGGACTTTTCGTTTTATGTGACAGCTGAGAAGTTTCCTGGCCCCTCCTAACGAAAGCAGACTAAATTTAGGTCTGCGGCATATGGTTTCACGATGATTCCGTTGAGAAAGGCACGGCAAAGGGCAGGGCCGCGACCATCTCCATGACTCCGTCTCGTTGACGCTAGTATTTCGGGTACGCCTACCATTTTTCCCATGGCACGTCCCGGAATCTCCGCCACATGCGAGGCAGCGAGGCACAGCTCCGGGTGCCGCGTAGCGAAAACACCTGCTCCCGCAGCTACCCCGCTTCATCACCACCGTACGTACCTACACGTGTCGGCGGATCGCGCCACACGCCAGCCTTTGTCTCTCCCACCTTCGCGCTCTCCTCTCCCCTCTGCGCTGCGATTAAAACAGGGAGGCGACGTCGGGAGGAGGCCTTACTTCTCCTAGAAGCCACCGGCTCATCTCATCATCATCCCTCCAAACCCCCCAAAGCCATCCCATTATCCTCGAGTTGAGTGCTCCATGGCTAAGGGAAAGGGAAGCGGGGGTGGGGACGGCGGTGGTGGCGGCAGCAGGAGCGGCAGCGGAGGAGGGGTACGAGGTGGAGGAGGAGGAGTACCGGGAAGGCGGGGTGTGAGCGAGGAGCATGCCCCCCAGGCCCAGCAGGCGTCGGCCGCGGCCGCAGCCATCGGCGACATCGCCACCCGCCTCGGGATCGGGTGTACCATCAGTACGCGCGACCGCTCCGATCGTTTTTTTTTTTGGCTTACTTGCTGCTTTTGTTTTGTTTTCGGTGAGGGGCTCCGCTCTCCGAGATATCTAACGGTGGTGGATGGTGTTGTTCGTCGTGCTTGCGTGCGTGTAGATGTCGGCGGGATACCACCGCAGATGAAGTTCCTCATGGCGTGTACGGATGGCGACGTCGCGCGCCTCAAGGGTGAGGTCCCCGGCTCTACTCTCCGCCTCCGTCTTCCTACCGAAATGCTCGTGCTTGTTGCTGGGGTTTCGGTCTGGGGTTTTGTTGGGGTTTTGGGGAGCCCGCACGCGCGCTGGAGATTTTTTTTTGCTTGTGTGTGTGGTGATTGTGCGCCTTTTATTTAAGCATTTTGCTTGTCAGCTTTGTGGGGGATATGTACTCGAATGTGTTCTCCGTTCTTTTTCTGCATCTGCGAAAAAATTGGGTGAGATAGCCTCATCGTTTCCGCTTCCAGTATGGTCGGTTCTGTATGGTCGTGTTTTATGATTGTGCATGCCCGATCGTGCGTGTTTAATGAGGGAGGAGAGTTTTCATGTCTATTTTTGGTTCAGTTTGATACTAATCTGGATAGAAGGGGTTTGTTTGTTTGCTACTTCATTATTCTTAATAGGGATTACTAATAATACTTCTCTTTATGATGCCCTATTGCTGTAAGAGATCTCTTCCTTTTGGTCTCTTTTCTTTTTGAAGTGTCCAGATGTGATTTTTGGAAGGTGCTTATTTCCCCATTTCTTGCGAACTTTGATCTTGTTTTATGAAAAAAGAATTCTTCTACGTCAACTTGAATTACAGTTAGTGCAAATTTCTTCCTTACTTTTCTTTTGAAACTTTCGGTATTGAAGAGTTGGTGGATAGCATGGATGAGGACGATCGGGAATCGCTCGCCTCTGTGAGGATGCAGGGGTATGGGCCACTGTTTGAGGCAGCAGGCTCGGGAAAAATTGATATCTGCAAGTACTTGGTGGAGGAGCTTGGGTTTGATGTCAATGCTGAAGCTAGTCGTAATTCGGGTATGTGGCTTCTCAGGTGATTGGTTTTAATGTGCTTTCATGCTTCCGTCAGTCGGTCAGTGCATCTCCTGTGGGCTATGCAATTATAGTGGAAGCTTTTTTATGTGAGGCAAGTCTTAATAGGATCGAGAACTGTCTTTGCCTTATCATGAAGTGTTTTCATATAGTTACAGTACTGGGTGTGCTGATTTCTTGTGTTTTATTTCTCTATTGTGTAGTGTTGGTATGCTGCTAACTGAACTGGCACGCCAATGTAACACTGATATGTGATGGAATCCGTTATTACTATAAATTGATTCTTAAGTGATGTTTCTGGACTAGCCACCTGCATTATAGTAACTATACTATTATCCTTGTTCATATGGGCTTGCGAAGTGGTGTTTCTGTTAATTCCAGTATTTAATATTGCATCTCATGTAAATAACTCTAAAAGGTTGTAACACCGAAGAAATACTGTCTGAGCAATAAGTATTTCATGAGGTGCTCTTTTGCATGTCTGAAGGTGTAGCTTATAATATAGCATCAGCAAAGCGCCACAACATCACTTGTGACACTTTGTCGGAGTTTCTATGTTCTGATTAAATTGCTTGTTTGTAACACTCTTGCTAGGTATGACACCTTTGTTTTGCGCTGCGTTGGATGGGCAAGAGATTGCTGTGAGGTATTTTCTCGACAAAGGTGCTGATCCTAATAAGAAAGATGCAGCAGGCTATGGTCCTCTTCATGAAGCCGCAAAAAAAGGTAAGGTATCACTTCTTTTACATGTGTAGTTGTGTACTACCTTTGTTAAGTTTGCATTGCATAACTTTCCCTACAAAGGCCCTAAATGACCTCTATTGCAGCCAAATCTGTTATCCACATACGAATGTGCAGCTCAAAAATCAAAACTACCTATCTGCCTTCCGTAACTTAAATCTTGCCGTTTGCATTGGGTTGTGCATGCTCTAGGTGGTTTTGCTCAATACTCAATAATGATATACTCCTGATTTGCGACCTAAGAATAAAGCATTTACGAAACATACACCTTACGTTCCATCAATATGTTAAATTGGTTCCCTGGAAAAAATATTTTAAACTAGTTCTGGAATGAAGAATTTCTAAGTTTGCAATGTCTACAAAAAAGCTTATTCTTTACTATAACATATTTCATGGTTTTTTCCCCCTTGCTCTCAGGGCATGATGAAATAGCACGATTGCTGTTATCTAAGGGAGCTAGTGTTGATGTACCATCTTCTGAAGGGACACCACTTTATGTTGCTGCCTCTAATGGAAAATCTAGCATCGTGCAGATTTTATTAGATCACCATGCAGATGTAAGTAATATAATATTTTTGTACTTAACCTATAAGAGTCATCTGCTAGCATTCAAGGGCCAATATGTGATGGTTCAATCGCCCCTCCCCCCCCCCCCTCCTCCCCAAACCAAACACCCACACACACAAACACCCAACCAACAGCCTAATGTGCTGGTCTCTAGCTGCACCTTTTTTGAGGATGTATAGAAAAGGGTTTACTCACAAAGTTTTCCAAATAGGTTCCAAGTGTTCTATACATACATGCTTTAATTTGCTGCTGACCTTCTGCATGTCTGACTTCATTGCCACACTGGTCTTATATTCGGTGTTTATGATGCCTTATTGTTAGACAGATCACTGGCCTGGGCTGTATATATATAGACCCGACTCCCCTCTATACGCTCGGGGGTTTCATAGTCACTGTACACTTTTCTACATGGTATCAGAGCGAGTCTAGACATCCCGGCGCGCTAGCTTCTCCCTCCGGCGAGCCGACCCTTTCCTTCTCATCGTCGACGTCTTTTTCCTGTCGCCGACTCTCTTCCCGGTACTCTTCTCGCTCTCTCGCCTCCATTTCTTCTTCTCCCCGTTTCTCCCGCAGTCACCTTCTCTCTGTCCCACCTCCGCGCGACCAAGCGACGGTCTCGATCCGCCTCCTAGTCTCACCTCGCACCCGTCTCCGCTCTTCCTCTTGTTTCGTGCATCTCTCCTTCTCTGACGCCGGCGCACCTCCGCGCTCGTCGTCTCCATCGGTATCCCTTATGAGAGGTGGGATAGCCGAGGAGAATACAGGCGGTGGAGCGGGGAGCGAGTTTGTGGGAAGCTGTGGCGGTGAGATTTGGGTAGCAGAGGCACCCGAAAACGCGAAGGTGGGAGTAGTCGGGCGCCGTGCGGTAGAGAAGGGCATAGGGAACGTTGTTATGAACGAAGGAGCATGGGCGCCGATTGAGAAGGTACGTTGCAGTAACCAGAGCTTCGGCCTAATAAGTGGCGGGTAAGTGGGCGTGAAGTAGCATGGTGCGACTGATGTTGTTGAGGGTGCGAAAGAGGCGCTCGGCTTTACCGTTCTGAGGAGAGGTGTAGGGGCAGGAGAGCCGATAGTTCCCTGTTCACTTTCCATATCGGCTCCGCCACTGCCTATCTACTTCTCTATGTCGATGACATTGTCCTCACAGCGTCTTCGACATCTCTCCTCGACCAGATCATGGCCCGACTCCACTCTGAATTCGCCATGACCGATCTTGGTCCTCTCCACCATTTCCTTGGCATCTCCGTAACCCGTTCCATCCACGGTCTCTTCCTCTCCCAACGCCAGTACGCCATCGACCTCCTCCAGCGTGCGGGCATGGCCGACTGTCACCCCACGACCACCCCAGTCGACACTCGAAACAAACTCTCCGCCGCCGATGGCGTCCTCGTTGCCGATCCCTCTCACTATCGGAGTCTTGCTGGAGCCCTCCAATACCTCACACTAACCCGACCCGACCTCACGTACGCTGTCCAGCAAGTGTGCCTCTTCATGCACGCTCCGCGCGAACCTCACCTCGCGCTGCTCAAGCGCATCCTGCGCTACGTGAAGGGCACCCTCTCCAGCGGGCTGCATCTCAGCTCCAACCCCATCGACTCTCTCACCGCGTACTCCGACGCGGACTGGGCAGGCTGCCTCGACTCTCGACGCTCTACGTCCGGCTACTGCGTTTACCTCGGTGACACTCTCGTATCCTGGTCCTCAAAACGCTAGACTACACTGTCCCGATCCAGCGCTGAAGCCGAGTATCGTGCCGTCGCCCACGCCGTCGCCGAGTGCTGCTGGCTTCGCCAACTTCTCCAGGAGCTCCGTGCACCCATCTCCACCGCGACCATCGTTTACTGCGACAATGTCAGTGTCGTCTACATGACCGTCAACCTGGTCCATCACAGACGCACCAAGCACATCGATATCGATATCCATTTTGTCCGTGACAAGGTTGCATTAGGATAGGTTCGGGTGCTCCATGTACCATCGGCACATCAGTTTGCCGATATAATGACCAAAGGCCTGCCCACGCCTTTGTTCATCAGTTTTCGGTTCAGTCTCTGCGTCCGTTCCCCTCCCGCTGCGACTGCGGGGGATATTAGATAGACCATTGGCTTGAGCTGTATATATATAGATCCGACCCTCCTCTATATGCTCGGGGGTTTCATAGTCACTGTACACTTTTTTGCATGTATGGGTTGTTCTAGACCATGCTAGGTGGAAATAGTTGTTAGGCTACTATAATGTTTATTAGATAGTTTATTCATGTCTTGCAAATGATGTAAGCCGCTACATTTTCCTCATGTGCTATACTGCCATATTTCATCATTATACTGAATTCATAATGGGTGACATCGTGTTGACTTATCTTTGTTCAGAAATTGTGTTATTAGCTGCTTGGTCTTAGCTTCTGGAATTCGTACAGAAGATACATTTTATATTTCTGAATCTGTATTGGCTTTCAACTTTTATCAGCAAATTCTATTCATTTGCGTAGGAATGACTTTATTTTTCAAACAATGCAGCCAAACAAGATCTCAGCAGATTTAGGTACACCTCTGGCTGCAGTTCTTTCTGCCACTCCTGAAAGACTGAGTGAATCTGAGTGTTTGAAGTGCATGAAGCTCCTTGTCAAGGTCTGATACCCAGTTGATTCTCCTTGTATCTCTATGGCTGAAGTCTCTCATGAAAACAATATGCAAAGTCTTGTGTTTTATGTGAGCTGTTATATCAAGAACATATTTTTATGTCATGTAACATTTATCTGCAGGCTGGTGCTGATTTTAATTGTGCAATTTCTGATACTCCATTGGCAATAGCGACTAGAAAAGGCTTAACTGAGTGTATTGCATACTTGTTGGAGGTTAGCGGAGGTGCCAATACTCCAAGTGATCATGTGAGCGCTATCTCTTGCTACTTGGTGCTTCTACTTGACTGCTTTTCTCCTTGGGACATATTGAACCGAAAAACTTGTGACAACAATCATTTTCTTTGCAAAGGAAAGCTACGCCCTTATTTGTACTGTTTTATTGGGATGTTTCTTTGAACTGTTGGACATGTCTTCGAACACCCAGTGCCCGAGCATTGACACCAGTCGATCAGGACTCTAGGAGAGAGCAAACTACACTAGAGAGTACCAACACTGAAGTTTGCTTGTATAGAGTTGTTTTGTTCGAATTTGCCTTGTTATCATCCTTCCTTGAAGGAACCATCTTACATTCTTATGTCTTAGGAATGATGACATAATTTGCATCCCATTCATTTCTCTTTGAGAATGAGAATACACTATTCAAGTGGATAGGACTATACCATTTCAAATTTTGTATAAGTAGTTTATCAATCATCTGTACATGGATTAAAACGACCATAGCCTTATAACTGATCTTATTACAAGATACTTAATTCACGATTAAACTACTGTTTTCAAACAGAATTATTGCCCTGTACTGGTTTGTTCAATATAAATAAATGGTGGAAGGTTGTATTGCACTTATGATTTTTATGCCGTTGCTCTGCTTAAGGCCTTTTGGAGTGGCAACATTAGAAACAAGCTTAGATGTGGGCATTACATTTGTACGACCAACTTATCTGTATTTACAAGAACATAGTATTTTTCATTTTCCAAATCCTTGTATTTGAAGTGATGGTTCCTCTGAAACTCCTTGAAATATCTCTTATGCATTTGTAATTATTGTAGAAGGGTGTTAATAGCGTGAATAGTTTGAATTGTCATGTTCCACCTCTGTTTGTCTGTTTAGGATCAACACAGTTTGCAGTGCACATGTTTGAAATATAACTACATGAAAGTGTTTCTCATGACAATTCTCATGTCATTTTAAATTATCAAATCTTAATATTTCTCATGTATTAATTAATGATTTAAGATTTTGATGTTTGACTGAGCGCATTCTAAAATGCCACTTATTTGAGAGTGGAGGGATTATTCTTTTTTGGAACTGGGGGAGAAGTATTTAATACGCCTTGAAACTATTTTTGATACGTAATACATTTGCTAACTATGCCAATTCTTAGCATGATTGAGCTCATTTTTAGTTGTATTAGTCTTAAGAATACCGCATCTGGCATTTTGTCAATCTACAGGTTTGCAGCTTCTATCTTTTCCCTCTTTTATCATAACTTTTGGTTTCCTAATGATTTAGGACAAAGTAAGTGATGGAGACAGAAAAGCTAAGCTGAAGTTGCATGGTGGAAAAGCATTTCAGGAGAAGGACTATAATGGTGCAGCCATATTCTACACTGAGGTATACCATTGTGCATTATATGATTTTACCTCCTGTTGGACTTAGTAATGCACTGGTGCCCATGCTATCGTTATTACTGCTAAACACTAATAAGTTTCAACAAGTGGGCATTAGCTGAGGGCAGAACAAATAGGCATCTTGCAATTTACACTCACTGGTTGCAGTGCCCTACATCTATTACTGCTTAGACCACCATAACAAAGTATGGTTTGACTTCAGCAGTTTTTGTCTGCGTCATTTCATAATTTTTTACAAAAAAAATTACACATACATTCCATTATTATAGCTGGTACACTGCAAAAAGTTATATGCAAAAAAAATTTAGAGCCAAAGATTGCGTCTCGGCATTTGCACGTTTTAGCAGATAGTTGTTGATTCTTACGTGCCCTTAAAAAAGTAACCCTTGTGATGCAAATGGCTTGTGAGATTATAATACCTGGATCACACTACTAGATGAAACATGCATGGTCCTTTCCCTCTTCACGTTAGTGGCAATTGATCAAACTGTGATTAATAAGGAACTGGTATATTTGTCTACATTAATTCTGGAATCACACATTGTGCTTAACACAGTTTGGTTTGATGCAGGCAATCAATCTGGATCCTGCAGATGTTACACTGTATTCGAACAGGAGCCTTTGCCATCTGAAAAGTGGTAGAACGCAGGAGGCTTTGCTGGATGCTAATGAGTGCATAAGACTGAAGCCTGAGTGGACTAAAGGTTACTATCGCAAAGGATCTGCCCTCATGTCGCTCAAGGTCAGATAAAAATTAAAATTTGCTGTGTTCTTTTGTTTTGTTATACATCACTTCCCTGCCAATAATCTGATCTATGTTTTTGTACCTCTAGGATTACAAAGAAGCTTGTACTGCATTCTTGGCTGGATCGAAGCTCGACCCTCTAAACGATGATATGCAGAACGCGTTTTGGTAACCTATGTACCTATTTGCTTTCATTTACTTTAACACAGAATTTTTTAAATGAGCACCGACACAGTTTTATGAACTAAAATAAGCTCATTGATGAATCTTTTATTACTTGCATGCTGCATGATATGTTAGCGATTCTTCTGCGCAGAATGATCACAAAAGAATTATAGAAGCCAATTATGCCTCCTTTCTCTGATTCGAAACCAACCCTTATTGCCATTTTCAGGGAGGCAGCTGATGCAATGAAGGAATGTATGGCTGGAACGAGTGTCAGCCAAGTTGATTAGATGGCCTCGGTGTGTTCCTGCCCGGTTCTGCCTGTTTCTTTTGGACCTGAATGTCAACCAGATGGTTTCGTGTTAGTACTTTGTTTCTTAGATGTTTCCCGTTGGTTAAAGACACAGCGAAGTGGTGGTGGAACAAGTGCTCGATTCCACGTGGAACCAATGTTTTGCCATAACATGTCTTGAAACAGTATTTGTCACTTAATCGTTACCTGTTTGCTTGAGCATGTGCTCTGATGGTCGTATTTCTGTGGTCTCTTTGATTTTGAGGTACATGTCGTTTTCATGTTTTGCGACTTGTTTCGAGTAACCTACTTATCGTAATAACCGACTTGGGAGTTGGGTGTATCATGTTCCCGATTATATATGGCGTCTTTTTCCCCTTTTGCCATACTGAGGTGCGTTCGCAACCAAGGGAATAGGGTGAGAACTTTCTTTGTTCTTGTGATCATGTATTTTTTTATGGATAAACGATGTGTTTTTTTACAAAAATATCTAAAATTTGCTTTTAAAATTATGTTAATTTATTTTTAAAGTTTATAATAACTAATATTTAATTAATCATTAGCTAATAATTTATTATCATCTTTATTTTCTTTTCACCAACCTACAGAGCCTTAGTAGTTATGTGGCGTCAGACAGACCACTGGTCTGGACTATATATATAAACCGACCTCCTCGTATACGCTCGGAGGATTGATAGTCATTGTACACTTTTTACATGGTATCAGAGCGAGTCTAGACATCTCGGCGCGCTAGCTTCTTTCTTCGGCGAGTCGACCCTTTCCTTCTCCTCGTTGACGTCTTTTTTCTATCACCGATTCTTTTCTCGGTACTCCCCTCGCTTTCTCGTCTCTATTTCTTCTTCTCTCCGTCTTTCCCGCAGTCACCTTTTCTCCGTCTCACCTCCGCGCGACCAGGCGACAGTCTTGATCCGCCTCCTTGTCCCTGCTCGTACCCATCTTCGCTCTTCCTCTTGTTTCATGCATCTCAACTTCTCTGACGCCGGCGTACCTCCGTGCTCGTCGTCTCCATCGGTTGGACTTGTCCAGCCCTCCATCGGCTGGAAACCTCCCTCGGTTCTTGCCCTTTTCGACACGCTCAACGGCTCTCGGACGTGAACCTTCTCCCCTCACGTCCGAGCCAGTCCAACGTGTCCACGGACACGAATCTCTGCCTCCCAGACGCGAACATATTCTCTTCACGTCCGGCCACTCCCTGCCTTTTTCGCGTCCGTTCCACTCCTTGGCCTCCACGAGTCCACGGACGTGAATCTTCTCTTCACGGACGTGAATCCTCGCACGTCCGTGACCCAACCACTCTCTGACCCACCCAGTTTGTCATCATCTACTCCGCTGCCTACTCCCCATCGACCAACCACTTCTCATCGGCTGGCCACTCCTCACCTACTCCGCTGCCTACTCCCCATCGGCCAACCACTCCTCATCGGCTGGCCACTCCTCACCTACTCCACTACCCACTTCCCATCGGCTTCTCACGTCCTTGATCGGCCGATCCGTCCTCTCATCGGCTTCCCTCTCCCATCGACTCTTTGCTCCCGTTCAACCGTCAAGGCTACCGAGTCCGCCCTCAGCTCCGGCACTCTCCCAGTCGCCGAATCTGCTCCGGCCCTCGGTGCCACAGACCACACCTCGGGCACCACCTCGCCGATCTTCTCTCCTCCCTACGCTGCTGTGAACATGAAATCTCACGTTCCTATCTCCCTTGACCTTAACGCCAATTATTCCAAGTAGGTTTTCTTCCTCAAATCACTCTGTGGAAAAGTCGGCCTCCGGTCCCATATTGATGGCTCCGCTCCACCTCGCCCCGATGATCCTCAGTGGGACATCGCCGAGTGCTGTGTGCGCAGCTAGCTGCTCGGCTCGGTCGACGACTTTGTCCTCGACCTCGCCATGGACGATACCAACCCCACCGCCCGGGACCTCTGGGTGGCCATCGAGTGGATCTTCCTAGCCAACAAGCAGCCTCGCGCCATCTTCCTCCTCAACGAGTTCCACTCTATGGTACAAGGCGACTCCTCTGTCTCCTCGTACTGTCAGCGCCTCAAAGTCAAGGCTGCTATTCTCCGGGACGTCGGCCACCCTGTGGCCGACTCTCAACTCGTCCTTGCCCTTCTGCGAGGCCTCAATCCCCGCTTCTCCAACACCGCCGATGACATCGCCAACGCCACACCTCTTACATCGTTCTCCCGGGCTCATGACATGCTAGTTCTTAAAAAACTCCGTCTGGCCAATGATGAGAAGACAGTGGCCCACACCGCTCTTCTTGCTGCAGCCGATAATGGCTGCCGAGTTTCTTGCGCTGTCCCTTCCTCCCGCGGTCCTGGTGGCCATGGCTCCGGCCACAGCAACACAGCCCGTACTGGGAAAGGCAAGGGCAAAAGCAAAGGCAGGACCTGGCAGGGTCCGACGCCACCACGACCTACCTCGGTCCCTACCCACACTGCCGATCCCACGGGTCCGTGGCTCTGCTACAACCCCTGGGCGCCCCAGCCCCAGCCACGCAGCCCCATCGGCTGGCAACCCGGAGTTCTCGGCGCTCATCCCCAGGCTCACCTAGCATCGGCTCCCGTTCTGCCACCTCAGCCGATGCTACCGACCCCAACCACCCAGTCGGTTCCCTCCTGGAACCAGGCTGGCCTCGTCGCTGCCCTCAACCAGATGACGCTCCAACCATAGCACCCTTGGGTGCTGGACTCTAGGGCGTCTTCACACATGGCGTCATCGGCCGGTATACTTCGCTCCTGTCACCCCTCTTCCTCCCCTTTTGTCACTATCGGCAATGGTCACTCTCTTCCTGTCCAATGCCGCGATGACTCCTCTCTGTCTACATCCACCACTAACCTTCCCCTACGCAATGTTCTTATTGTCCCTTCTCTCATTCACAATCTTATATCAGTTCGTCAATTCACACGAGACAATCACTGCTCCATTGAATTTGACGCGTCTGGTTTCTCTGTGAAGGATATCCCAACCCGGCGACAGATCCTTCGCTGTAATAGTGGCGATGACCTCTACACCATTCCCGCTGCGCCGTCCACCCCACACGCCAGCGTCGCCCTTTCCACCAACCTTTAGCACCTTCGCCTCGGCCACCCTGGCCCCGACGCTGTCGCCACCTTCCGTCGCAGCACCTCCATCCGATGTACTCACAGCAACTCCACAGTTTGCCACTCATATCAACTTGGCAAACATGTGCGTCTGCCCTTTTCTAGTTCTCTCTCCTGTACCTCGCGTCCATTTGAACTTATACATTGTGATGTATGGACGTCCCCAGTTAAAAGTGTCTCCGGTAATCAGTATTATCTCACTATACTTGACGATTACATACACTATTGTTGGACCTTCCCGCTCATCCACAAATCTGAGGTCGCCTCTCACCTCACTCACTTCGTCACGTACGTATCCACTCAGTTCAACCTCCCCATCAAGGCTTTACAAGCCGATAACGATACGGAATTCGTCAACCATACCGTTACAAACCTCCTCACCTCGCAGGGCATCCATCTCCGGCTCTCCTGCCCCTACACCTCTCCTCAGAACGGCAAAGCCGAGCGCCTCCTTCGCACCAACATCAGTCGCACCATGCTACTTCACGCCCACCTACCCGCCACTTATTAGGCCGAAGCTCTGGCTACTGCGACGTACCTTCTCAATTGACGCCCATGCTCCTCCGTTCATAACAACGTTCCCTATGCCCTTCTCTACCGCACGGCTCCGCCACTGCCTATCTACTTCTCTATGTCGATGACATTGTCCTCACAGCGTCTTCGACATCTCTCCTCGACCAGATCATGGCCCGACTCCACTCTGAGTTCGTCATGACCGATCTTGGTCCTCTCCACCATTTTCTTGGCATCTCCGTAACCTGTTCCATCCACCGGCTCTTCCTTTCCAAACGCCAGTATGACATCGACCTCCTCCAGCGTGCGGGAATAGCCGACTGTCACCCCACAGCCACCCCAGTCGACACTCGAGCCAAACTCTCCGCCGCCGATGGCGCCCTCGTTGCCGATCCCTCTCACTATCAGGGTCTTGCCGGGGCTCTCCAATACCTCACACTCACCCGACCCGACCTCACGTACGCTGTCCAGCAAGGGTGCCTCTTCATGCACGCTCCGCGCGAACCTCACCTCGCGCTGCTCAAGTGCATCCTACGCTACGTGAAGGGCACCCTCTCCAGCGGGCTGCATCTCAGCTCCAGCCCCATCGACTCCCTCACCGCGTACTCCGACGCGGACTAGGCAGGCTGCCCCGACTCTCGACGCTCTACGTCCGGCTACTGCGTCTATCTCGGTGACACTCTCGTATCCTGGTCCTTAAAACACCAGACTACAGTGTCCCGCTCTAGCGCTGTAGCCGAGTACTGCGCCGTCACCGAGTGCTGCTAGCTTCGCCAGCTTCTCCAGGAGCTCCGTGCATCCCTCTCCACCGCGACCATCGTCTACTGTGACAATGTCAGTGTCGTCTACATGACCGCCAACCCGGTCCATCATCGACGCACCAAGCACATCGAGATCGATATTCATTTTGTCCGTAACAAGGTTGCATTAGGACAGGTTCGGGTGCTCCATGTACCATCGACACATCAGTTTGCCAATATAATGACTAAAGGCCTGTCCACGCCTTTGTTCACCAGTTTTCGGTCCAGTCTCTACGTCCGTTCCCCTCCCGCTGCGACTGCGGGGGTGTTAGACAGACTACTGGCCTGAGCTGTATATATATAGACCCGACTCCCTCGTATACGCTTGGGAGATTGATAGTCACTGTACACTTTTTACAATCTTTTTCCCCTTTTGCCATAGTTGCGTTTGGCAGTGGGTGTTGGGACAGATGATGATAATGTAAAAATGTAAAACGTAAGTGAATGATAAATAAATAAATATTAGTTATTGTAAATTTTAAAAATAGATTAATATGATTCTTTAGATAGAAATTAAAAAACGCCGTTTGAAAAATGTACATAGAAGAGTTTTTATCCTATTATGTGATATCGACCTACATAACACCTTATTAGTTGATGCAGACCTACTTAACATCTTATTAGTTGGATTGGATGCTTAGTTATAGAGCTTTTTCGTTGGAATGTTTTGACTAATATCCAGTGCCTATGTCTATATTAATTAGATTGGATGCCTAGTTATAGAGCCTTTTCGTTGGAATGTTTTGACTAATATCCAGTGCCTGTCTTAGATATTTTCTATCAGCTCTCACGTTAATTATAATTAGACACTTTCTATAAGCTTTTTATGTTAATTAGCTCTCACATTAATTATAAAGGATCATTTATTAATTAATTAGATAAAATTATTAAAAATTTGTGTTGATTAATTAAATAGATCGAATTATCATAGCTATAGCTATAAATTGTTTATGTTGAATAGATTAGAGATGGTTATTTTGGTTAGCTTATTTTTAAATTAAGTGAAATTTGGAATTAACAATATGTTGTTGTATTTATCTTGAATTAATTAGGCTTTTAGTTTGTTTACACAAAAATTTGAAATCAATAAATATAGTCATATGCATGTTGGAAATATATTATTAATCTAATTCTAAAATTAGAAATTAATAATTATCAGTGACATGTTCTTTAGTCCAATCACTATAATTTTAGAAATAACCAACATAAAATTTAAAAAAATTCGAAATTTAAATTTAACAAATTTTGAAATTAATAAATTTATAGTTCAACCTATCCTAAACTCTTGTTTAATATCTTATTAATTTAATTTCAAATTTTAAAATATATAATTACTCATATGTAATTCGTCTCTTTTCTAATATAAGCATACGATTATATTTTTAATATACTAATTATAAAATTCCATGCAATACATAGGTTACAAGCTAGTGATCATAGTTTGTCGTGCTAAATAAGATGAGCAAATCTTTCGGTATCAATTATCCATGTTGATGGTTATGAAAGTTCTGGGTAAATTATCACGTTTCATGGTTTTAGCTATTTACATATTGTCTTTACAAAACATGTCGCTAATGTTACAGTGTCCAAACATAGTAAAGCCTCCTTTAGAGCGCAAAAAATTGCTTCTATATGAAATGGTCAAATTGCTGCATGAATCAAGAAAAATCATTCTTTCCTAAAATTGGCACGTTTGGTATATAACACAATCGTACCAATGTTAAATAAAGGGCCTGTCATAGGATGAATATGGAGCATTCGGTGTTACCAATATTTTTGTTAAAAGCAATCAATACGTTACATAACATGGCTATAATTTTAGCTACAAACCAAAAACACCCATATTGTCAATAAATTAAAATTTGGGGTTTTTATTCACTGAATTATTAAAACAGATTATTTATTTTATGTTTTAAAAAATACGTTTTCTAATCAGTTTGTTTTTAGCTATTTATTAAGCTTGTTTGTAAAATATTTAGTTTATATCTATAATTAAATCAATAATACACGATAATAATCTATCTCAAACCGGATCTTTCAACAGATCAATCCAAACAAGCCTAGAGCCGAGCAACCCCTTCCTGCCGACCTTATTTCTCGCGAGATAAAAGTCCGAAACGCAACAGAAGCAAAGTACGCGTACCATTTTCTAGTCCAAAGTCCAAACTGAATAGCCGATACCCCTCCCGAGCTTCCCCCGCCCATCCGGACCGTCCGTTCCGACACGCGTCTGCCGATCCACTGTATCCCGAGCTCCTCTCCTATGTTCCCGCCTACCTCCCATAAAGCAAGCCGGCCGCGGGCGCGAGGCTTCTCCTGGAAGGAAAGCAAAGCGCCTCCTCCCCTTCACTCCCGCTCCCACAAGGGCAAAAACCCCAGATCCCAAGCAAACCCTAGTCCCCTCCCCCGCGAGGCTTCGAGCTCGAGAGCGTTCGTTCTACATGCCGAGGAGGCGGAGGCCGAGCGGGCCAAGCGGCGGCTCGACCGTCGATTTCGGCGCGCAGCTCGGGATGCAGTGCCGCATGGCTACGTGTGGGCCGGTGCGGCGAGCTCCCATCCGGGGCTCTCTCTCTCTCTGGGTTGCCTCGCGCTTCGATCGTCACGGGATCGGGGGCCTCTGGCGGCGGCGCGTGGTGTCTGATTGCTTTTGTTTGCTTGCTTGTGTGCGTTGGATGCAGGTCCCGCGCAGGCGGAGCGGATGATGCGCGTCATCGCGTCGTCGGACTGCAACCCCAGCCGCCTCATGGGTGAGATCCCCCGCTTTCCTCTCCAGATTTTTCTTGCGAGGGTTTTGTTTGGGTTTGGTAGTTTGCTACTGGAACATTGTGTCTGGGCGCTGTGTGGGGGCTGGGGGTGATTTTCGCTTCCTCCTGGAAAACTAATGTGAAAAGGATGGCTTTTAGTTTTAGGCTCCACTGTTTGTTTCCGATTTTTTTAGCTTTGGAGAATTGTTGGTAAGCACATGTTTGGTGCTGGAGTGAGCCCGATTCCTTGTATGGGTAGATACTGTTTGGGAAAAAAAAGAGGTTCTTTCATTAGCAATATGGTTTACCCCTGGACCACAGAGTGTATATGGTTCTTTCATTAGCAATATGGCTTCTCTAGACCACTGGACCACTAGTCTGTATATATATAGGCCCGACCCCTCCTATATAGCGTTGGGGTCTTAATCTCATTGTACATATTCTTACATGGTATCAGAGCAGGTCTAGACATCTTCAGCGCGCTAGCATCCTTTCACCGACGAGTCAATCTTTTCTCCCTATCGTCGATGTTTTCTCCCCGTCGCTGACTTTCTTCCTGGTATTCCCTCCTCGCTCTCTCGTCTCGGCTCCTTCTTTCCGTCTTCTCTGCAGACGTTTTTCCTTTCTCCTTTTCCACCACCCTTTCCCATCCCTTGCTCCTTCACGCGACAAGCCGACGATCTCCATCTGCCTCCTCGTCTCGACTCACTCCCGTCTTCGCCCTTCTTGCTCCATGCATCTTTTTTCCTCCGACGCCGGCGCACCTCTGCGCTCGTCGTCTCTATCGGTTCAACTCGTCCGCCCCCCATCGGCTGGACCTGTTCGCCCTCTGCTCGCCGCCAAAAAATCCCGCGACCGGGGAGGGACGGCGGCTTGGTCACGTGAAGGCATGGAAGGTCTGCTTGTTTCCAGTGCAGGTCCTTAGGTCTCGAGGTTTACGGGCGTGCCAGTCAATTTGACCCTGTAATTGATAAGGAGGTGAGACGAGCGGGTCCGATACAGACGCTCGCTATTGGCTTGCTGCTGATAGGTTCAGGATGCTGTTTGATCGGCTGGGGAGCCGATGTGGACAGGTGTTGACGAGCGGTCGATCGTAGAGCCGAAGGAGGAACCAGGGTGTGCTCAGAGGATATCGAGACGCACGGGATCCCTCCGGACAGCCGAACAGTGATTCATCGGCTAGAAAAACCGATGAAAGCGGATGCGGCCTAGGCGATGATTAGCGCAAGAAGGCACGTGCTGCAAAGCCGATGTCGCTCCGGATATGACAGCAAGAGACCCGTCGCCCGCCGTGGCAGCGCCATCAACACCGAACTTCGAAGATCGGACCTAACCGAGACAGTACGAGGCCGGGGCCAGCGGCGATGATATGGAGGACGCCGGATCGGCTATGCCTTAGCAAGGATAGGAACGAACCCATCGGCTAGCTGAGCCGATGAGGGGACGCCTTTCTGAAGGCGGGTGCATATCGGCTGGAGGTCCGATACGTTTGGCGTTACACGTCGTGGAACGCTTCTAAAGGCTAATGCGTATCGGCCTAGGGGCCGATGCGCTGGACGTGAAGCATAGAGCATGGATAACTCATCGGCTAGCACTCTGATGATACGCCGTGCAGAAGCCTATAGGCCTGAAGCTCGATCTACCGTCGGTAGCCCCGTAGGTCGGACCTAACCGATGTAGCACGAGACTGACGACGGCAGAGGGAGCTTAACGGGCCGATAGGTCTAGCACGGGCGTGATGCGATACATCCGATCGGCCTAAGAGGTCGGACCTAACCGATGCAGCCTTAGATAGAGCAAGACATAATGGGATGGTGGCGGGACTTACCCCTTCGCCGGAGATCGGACTTAACCAATGCAGCCTCGCGTCAAGAGCCAGAACCCGCCGGTAGAACCTAGATGAACTAGGGTGGCGATACGCCGAATTTAAATATGATCGAGAGATATTTTACATGTTTCTAGGGGGTCTATATTTATACCCTGGATTTACAGACAGAGTCGGACGCGTCTACGACCATCGGACATTATTTCCTAGTAAGAACAAAGGAAAATATTCCTAAAGAAGTTAACTAACCAGCTAGTCCTCTCTAATTGAGTAAGGTTATAATTTACAAAAATAAGCACCCTGCTGTGGAGTCCACGGCTCCTCCGCAAACCCGGTTTCATCTGAATAATCTTCTAATTTGTAACCGAGTCTTCCTTTGCTGCAACCTGATCGGCTTCTCCATTGTAGCTATCGGACCTTTTTTAGTCAAGCCGATCATTCTCTTTCCTTTCCTCGGGCTTCTCGGACCTGATCCCGATTGGACAATCCCCTGTCTTCAAGCCGATCCAATCTTCTACTAATCTGATCGGCTTTTCTACAGTTTTCCATCGGCTTTGTCTCAGTATCTCCATCAGCCGATGGCTGCATCAAACCCTCCAACGGACCTCTCAGTCGATCGGCTTTAGCCCCATCGGATCTCTCAGCCGATCGGCTTTAGCCCCATCGGATCTCTCAGCCGATCGGCTTTAGCACCATCGGATCCGCCAGATTTTAGCGTTAACACCCTCCATCGCTTGGAACCCTCTCTCGGTTCCCGCTTTTCTGGCACGCTCAACTGCTCCCGGACGCGAACCTTCTGTACTTGCATCCAAGCCACTCTGACGTGTCCACGTGTCCACGGACACGAATCTCTACCTCCCGGACGCGAACCTCCTTTCTTCGCGTCCTGCTCCACTCCTTTGCCTCCACGAGTCCAAGGACGTGAAACTTCTCTTCACGGATGTGAATCTTCGCACGTCCGTGGCCCACCCACTCTCTGACCTACCTACTCTGCCAACCACCTTTCCCTCAACTACTCCGCTGTCTACTCTTCATCGGCCAACCACAACCTATCGGCTGGTTGGCCTACCCTTCCCTCTCATCGGCTCACTCCCCATCGGTCTATGATCGGCCGATCTCCCTTCTCATCGGCTTCTTTCCATCGGCCTCTTACTCCTATCGGCTTCTTGCCCCTGTTCCCCTCTTGTCATGGCCATTGAGTCCGCCCTCAGCTCCGGTACTGTACTAGTTGCCAAATTTACTCTGGCTCTCGGCGTCCCAGACCACACCTCAGGTACCACCTTGCCGATCTTCTTACCCCCCTACGCCGCTGTGAACGTGAAATCTCACATTCCCATCTCTCTTGACCTCAACGCCAACTACTTTAAGTGGGGTTTTCTTCTTTAAATCCTTCTGTGGAATGTTCAGCCTACGGTCACACATCGATGGCTCTGCTCCACCTCAACCCGATGACCCTTAGTGGGACATCGCCGAGTGCTGCATGCGCAGCTGGCTGCTCGGCTCGGTCGACGACTCTGTCCTCGACCTCGCCATGGAAGATACCGACCCCACCACCTGGGATCTCTGGGTGGCTATCGAGCGGATCTTCCTCACAAACAAGCAGCCCTGCGCCATCTTCTTACTCAACGGGTTTCACTCCATGCTACAAGGAGACTTTTGTCTTGTACTGCCAGCGTCTTAAAGTAAAGGCTGCTCTCCGGGATGTCGGACACCCTGTGGCCGACTCCCAACTCGTCCTCGCCCTGCTGCAAGGCCTCAACCCACGTTTCTCCAACACCGCCGACGACATCGCCAACGCCACACCCCTTCCATCGTTTGCCTGGGCCCATAACATGCTAGTTCTCAAAGAACTCCGTCTCGCTAACAACGAGAAGACCGTGGCCCACATAGCTCTCCTCGACGCAGCCGATCATGGCTGCTGAGCATCCTATGCTGTTGCCTCCTCCCGCGGCTCTGGCGACCATGGCTCTAACCATGGCAACGTAGCCCGCACCAGTGGCACCGGCAAAGGCAAGGGCAAGAACTGGCATGGTCCGATGCAATCGTGATCTGCTTCAGTCCCTGCTCAACCTGCCGGTCCCACGGGTCGGTGGCTCTGCTACAACCCCTGGGCACCCTAGCCCCAGCCACGCAGCCCCATCGGCTGGCAACCAGGGGTTCTCAGCGCCTATCCTCAGGTCCACCTAGCATCGGCTTCTATCCTGCCGCCTCAGCCGATGCTACCGCCACCACCCACCCAGTCGGTTTCCTCCTGGAACCAAGCTGGCCTCGTCGCCGCTCTCAACCAGATGACGCTCTAATTTCAGCACCCTTGGGTGCTGGACTCTGGTGCGTCCTCCCACATGGTGTCATCGGCTGGCATACTCCGCTCTTGTCATCCCTCCTTCTCCCCCTTTGTCACCATCGGCAATGGCCACTCTCTTACTGTCCAATGCCGTGGTGACTCCTTTCTGTCTACACCCATCACTAATCTTCCCTTTCGCAATGTCTTCATTGTACCCTCTCTTATTCACAATCTCGTATCTGTTCGCCAATTCACACGAGATAACAGTTGCTCAATCGAATTTGATGCTTCTAGTTTCTCTGTGAAGGATATTCCAATCCGGCGACAGATCCTTCGCTGCAATAGTGGCGGTGACCTCTACACCATCCCTACTACGTCGTCCACTCCACACGCCAGTATCGCTCTCTCCACCAACCTCTGGCATCTTCGCCTCGGCCACCCCGGCCCCGACGCTATCGCCAACCTCCGTTGCAGCGCCTCCATCCAGTGTACCCACAGCAGCTCCACAGTTTGCCACTCATGTCAACTTGACAAACATGTGCGACTGTCATTTTCTAATTCTCTATTTTGTACCTCGCGACCGTTTAAGCTTATACACTGTGATGTATGGACTTCTCCGGTTAAAAGTGTCTCCGGTAATCAGTATTATCTTGCTATACTTGACGATTACACACACTATTGTTGGACTTTTCCACTCATCAGCAAATCTGAGGTCACCTCCCACCTAACTAACTTCACAAACTACGTTTCTAACCAGTTCAACCTCCTCATGAAAGCTCTACAATCCGATAACGGTACGGAATTTGTCAATCGTACTGTTCAAACCTTCCTCACCTCACCTCCAAGGGCATCCATCTACGCCTCTCCTGTCTCTACACCTCTCTCAAGAACGGCAAGATCGAACGTCTCCTTCGCACCCTTAACTACATAAGTCGCACAATACTGCTTCATGCCCATCTACCTGCAACTTACTGGGCAGAAGCACTAACCACTGCGACTTACCTCGTCAATCGGCGCCCGTGCTCCTCCGTTCGCCACAACATTCCATACACCCTTCTTTACCGCACGGCGCCCGACTACTCCCACCTACGCGTTTTCGGGTGTCTCTGCTACCCAAATCTCCTCGCCACTGCTCCTCACAAACTCGCTCCCCGCTCCACCACCTGTATTCTCCTCGGCTATCCCTCATCTCACAAGGGATACTGATGTCTCGATCTTTCTACCCATCGGGTCATCGTCTCTCATCATGTCGTTTTTGACGAGATATGTTTTCCCTTCGGTCTGCTTAATCCGAGATCCTCTTCTAGCTATCTCGACTTCCTTCTTACCAACACCATGCCCTCCCGGTCTCCTTCACCGTTCTCCCCACCGGCCTCCTCATCGGCCGCTCCTGAGGACTTACTGTTCAGCTATCCTACTAATCTTCGGTCCGATGTCACTCCCATCGGACCCCCATTGGTCCTATCACTCTCATCGGCTTTGGCCGATCCTGTCCCTTTTCCATCGGATACCTCACCCCCATCGGCCCCTCAGCCCTCATCGGCTCAAAACCACCCATCGGCCCATCCACCTCCATCGGCTCCTCAGCCTCCATCGGCTCCCCTCTCCCTATCGGCTGCTCCATCTTCATCGGATCGACCAAACCGATCGGCCCATCCAACTCCATCGGCTCAGATCGATCTAGTTTCGCCCTTTTCTCTCAAATACAGCCACCGATCCCGAGCCAATGACACCCCTATCCAACTAGTTCTCCCCACACCTACCATACTCCCATCAGCTCCTGTCCCCTCCACCTCTCACATGGTTACCCACTCACAAACTGAGTCTCTCCACCCGACCAAGCGCTACAAGCTCTCTGCCGTCTACTGCTCTATCTCGCCGATCCCGGCGACTTCTCGTTTTGCCCTGGCCGATCCTCAGTGGTGCGTGGCCATGGTCGACGAGTACAAGGCCCTCATGGACAATGAGACTTGGTGCCTCGTCTCTCGTACTCTTGGCGTCAACATTGTAACTGGTAAGTAGATCTTTAAGCATAAGTTCTACGCCAATGGCTCCCTTGTCCGTCACAAGGCACGCTAGGTAGTTTGGGGTTTCTCCCAACGCCCTGGTGTCGATTATGACGAGACTTTCAGTCCCGTCGTCAAACCCGTCACCATCCGGGTCATTCTCACCTTGGCTGCCTCGCATTCCTGGCCGATCCACCAGCTTGACGTGAAGAACGCCTTTCTTCACGGTCATCTGATGGAAACGGTCTACTGCCAGCAGCCTTCAGGCTTCGTCGACCCCTCTCGTCTCGACAATGTCTGCCTCCTTCAGCACTCTCTCTATGGCCTCAAACAAGCCCCTCGGTCCTAGTACCAGCGTTTTGCTGCCTACCTTCGGCACATCGGCTTTGTGGCCTCCGTGTCCGATAGCTCTCTCTTTACTCTTCACATCGGCAATGCCACCGCTTATCTCCTCCTATATGTCGACGACATTGTTCTTACAGTGTCCTCGACACCCCTCCTACACCAGATCATGACTCAACTCCACTCCGAGTTCGCCATGATTGATCTCGGTCCCCTCCATCACTTGCTTGGCATCTCCATTACCCGTTCTTCTCACGGGCTCTTCCTTTCCCAGCGCCAGTACGCCATCGATCTTCTCCAGTGTGCGATCATAGCCGAATGTCACCCCACGGTCACTCCGGTCGACACTCGAGCCAAACTCTCCGCTGCCGATGGCTCACTCGTCTTTGATCCCTCTCAGTATCGGAGTCTTGCCGGTGCTCTCTAATACCTCACCCTCACATGGCCTGACCTCACCTACGCCGTCTAGCAAGTGTGCCTTTTCATGCACGCTCCGCGCGAACCTCATCTCGCGCTGCTCAAGCGCATCCTTCGCTACGTGAAGGGCACACTCTCCAGTGGGCTGCACCTCAGCTTTAGCCTCATCGACTCCCTCACAGCATACTCCGACACGGACTGGGTAGGCTACTCCGACTCTCGACGCTCCACGTCCGGCTACTGCGTCTTCCTCGGCGACACTCTAGTCTCCTGGTCCTCAAAACGCTAGACTACAGTGTCATGGTCCAGCGCCGAAGGCGAGTACTATGACGTTGCCCACGCCGTCGCCGAGTGTTACTGGCTTCGCCAGCTTCTCCAGGAGCTTCGTGCACCTCTCTTCTCTGCGACCGTCGTTTATTGCGACAACGTCAGTGCTGTCTACATGACCGCCAACCCGGTTCATCATTGACGTACGAAGCACATAGAGATCGACATTCATTTTGTCTGTGACAAGGTCGCACTAGGATAGGTTTGGGTGCTCCATATAACATCGGCGCACCAGTTCGCCGATATTATGACCAAAGGCCTCCCTACGCCTTTGTTCACCAGTTTTCGATCCAGTCTCTGCGTCTGTTCCTCTCCCGCTGCGACTACGGGGGGTATTAGACCACTGGACCACTGGATTGTATATATATAGACCCGATCCTCCCTGTATAGTGTTGGGGTCTGTTAACGCCAAAATCTGGATGATCCGATGGTGCTGAAGCCGATCGGCTGAGAGATCCGATGGTGCTAAAGCCGATCGGCTGAGAGGTCCGATTGAGGGTTTAATGTAGTTATCAACCGATGGAGATACTGAGACAAAGCCGATGGAGAACTGTAGAAAAGCCGATCAGATTAGTAGAAGATTAGATCGGCTTGAAGACAGGGGATTGTCCAATCGGGATCAGGTCCGAGAAACCTGAAGGAAGGAAGGAAAATGATCGGCTTGACTAAAAGAAGGTCCGATAGCTACAGCGGAAAAGCTGATTAGGTTGCAGTAAAATAAGACTCGGTTATAAATTGGAAGATTATTCAGATGAAACCGGGTTTGCGGAAGAGCCGTGGACTCCACGGCAGGGTGCTTATTTTTGTAAATTGTAACCTTACTCAATTAGGGAGGTTTAGCTGGTTAGTTAACTTATTTAGGAATATTTTCCTTTGTTCTTACTAGGAAATAATGTCCGATGGTTGTAGACGCGTCGGACTCTGTCTGTAAATACAGGGTATAAATATAGACCCCCTGGAAACATGTAAGATATCTCTCGATCATAAACAAATTCGGCGCATCGCCACTCTAGTTCATCTAGGTGTTTACCAGCGGGTTCTGGCTCTCGACGCGGGGCTGTATCGGTTAAGTCTGATCTCCGGCGAAGGGGTAAGTCCCGACACCATCCCGATATATCATGCTCTGTCTGAGGTTGCATCGGTTAGGTCCGACCTCTTAGTCCGATCGGATGTATCGCATCATGTCCGTGCTGGACCTATCGGCCCGTTAAGCTCCCTCTGCCGTCGGCAGTGTCATGCTGCATCGGTTAGGTCCGACCTATGGGGCTGCCGACGGTAGATCGAGCTTCAGGCCTATAGTCTTCTGCACGGCGTATCATCGGAGTGCTAGCCGATGAGTTATCCATGCTCTGAGCTTCACGCCCAGTGCATCGGCTCCTCGGCCGATACGCATCAGCCTTTAGAGGCGTCCTACGACGCGTAACGCTAAACGTGTCAGTCCCCCAGCCGGTACGCACTCGCCTTTAGAGAGGCGTTCTATCATCGGCTCAGCTAGCCGATGGATTCGTTCCTATCCTTGCTACGGCATAGCCGATCCAACGTCCTCCATATTATCGCCGTTGGCCCCGGCCTCGTACTGTCTCGGTTAGGTCCGATCTTCGAAGTTCGGTGTTGATGGCGCTGCCACCGCAGGCGACGGGTCTCGTGCTGTCATATCCGAAGCGGCATCGGCTTTGCAGCCCGTGCCTTCTTGTGCTAATCCTTGCCTAGGCCGCATGCGCATTCATCGGTTTTTCCAGCCGATGAATCACTATTCGGCTCTCCGGAGGGATCCCGTGCGTCTCGCCATCCTCTGAGCACATCCTGGTTCCTCCATCGGCTCTGCGGTTGACCTCTGGTCGACACCTGTCCACATCGGCTTCCCAGCCGATCGAGAAGCATCCCGATCCTATCGGCAGTCAGCTGATAGCGAGCGCATGTATCGGACCCGCTCGTCTCACTTCTTTGTCAATTGCAGGGTCAAATTGACTGTCACGTCCGCGATCCTCGATGCTTAAGGACCTGCACTGGAGATAAACAGACCTCTTAGGCCTTCGCGTGACCAAGCCGCCGTCCCTACTCGATCGCGGGATTTTTTGGCGGTGAGCAGGGTCTTAGTCTCACTGTACACATTCTACTTATATCTTGTATTACGCAGTGACATGTTGAGAAAACATAATTGGACTGTCCAGCTTCTTACTGTGCTTCTTCTTAAATGGCTTATTGAAGGGATGTTCCGTGGCATGGATGATACCGACAGTGATTCAGATGACTCTGCGGAGGAGAGCATCGGGCCACTGTATAAGGCAGCAGGCGCAGGGAAAATGGATACTTGCAAACACTTGGTGGAGCAGCTTGGGTTTGACGTCAATGCTGAAGCTAGTGATAATGGGTATGTGCCTTCGCAGTTTATGACTTCAATACTTTTGTGTATTTCCTAGATAATTTTGTTTGGCTATCTATTAAGCTTTTAGATGTATGCAGAAATCATTTGCAATGTAAATTGCTAGTGTACATCACGAAGAGACCTTACCTTAACAGTCCCAGCACTGGATGCTCTGGTTTCTCATACCATATGGTTTTCTGTTGTTTATTACGAGCATTCTATAATCATTAACGGTGTGCCAACTGCCAACATTGATGAAATCATAACCACTTGATGCAACCTTTGTCCTTATTTTTCAAAATAATATTCTCCCATATTGTTTGCCTCATCTCCACTGTTTTTACCTGATGTTCATTGGACCTGCAAATTTGTTTCTCAGGTTTTGGTCCTTCATTCCTTTTGTGCATGTGTTTTCTCATGTCACTTTGTTAAACTAATCAGTGTATGCTATTAGTTTGATTTTTGTTGTGCTTCCGTCACATAATATAAACGTGTGTAGTGGTAGCCAAATACATTCTGAGAGTCCCAAGCGATTGGATGTTGGATGCGACCGCCAATAATGCTTTTTTTTGCCTGGGTGGTTATATTGTTTTGTTCATATAAACCTGTAAGCTAGCGCCTTCATTTATGCATCTAATGATGCTTGATATGCGCCTTCATTATGTGAATTGTTGCTGTCTGCACATAACTGTTCTGTGTTTTGATGCATTACAGAACTTTTATTTATGCCCATGTTTTATTGTGATTTATGACTTAACTGCTTCAACTAAAACTAAATATTTAAGGTATAACTTTGGAACTATCGCATATAAGGATGGAGATGTAAATTTAGTAGGTTAAGTAGTGTCTAAGAAAAATATTTTTTGATATTTAGGATTAATGCTATAGATGAATGAAGATATTAATGCAGACGTTGGCTATAGAATCAAAACGGGTTGTTTGAAGTGGCATCAATTATCTGACATCCTCTGTGATAAGAGGGTACCGTAAAAGCTAAAAAAACAAGTTTTATAGAACGGTGATTAGACCTATTATGCTATATGGAGTAGAATGGTCTATAAAAAGATGTTATGTTTAACGGCTGAGTGTTATAAAAATATGAATGCTACGTTTAATTTGTGGTCATATAAGAACAGATCGATTTCAGAATGAAAATATACATGAGTAACTAGGGAGGGATAGTATTAATTAAAGAAAATTTTATCTAATATCGGTTGAATGCTTTGGCCATGTCTAAAAAAGTCTTTCAGATGTGCCAATAAATTGTAAAATTCTAAATCAAGATAAAAATAATATAGAGAGATAATAAAAAAAGACTTAAAATAATAAGATATAGTTGAAGATTTGTACTTAAATAAAAATGTTTGTAAAACAGCTGTTGACGTGTCTAAATTGTGATTTAGAGTTTTTTTTTTGGATTTTAACTCTACCCTATCTTAACTTGTTTGAAAATGAAAGATTAAGTTAAGTGTTATGACTAAACTGCTTAATCATAACACTCATAGCAGGTTACGACACCTTTGGCTTGTGCAGTGTCCAATGAAAAAGCAATTGCTGTGAGGTATTTTCGTGATAAAGGTGCTGATCCATATAAGCAAGACAATATTGGTTTTACTCCTATGCACAATGCTACAAAAGGTCCTACTTTTGCACATGCCAGGATTTAAATTTGCAGTTCTTATACCAATCTGTCACTGTATGAAAGAAATTAATTACAAATGTAGGCGTATTAATTATCATATTTCTTTAATTTAATGATCTGATTACCATTGATTATCCCTAATTTCCTATCCTAAAAAGGATAGTAGCCAATTTTTTTGACCTCAAGTTTTGCTTGGGGATCAGTTTGGTTTTATTTATTGTATTTCCTTAATTTAATGATCTGATTATCACTAACTTCCTATCCTTTTTTGGGATAGTAGCCAATTTTTGACTTTTGCTTGGGGATCACTTTGGTTTCTGACAATTTTTTTGTCCAATCAAGTCCTCCAAAATTGACTTTTGGTTCAAAATGGTCCTTGAGCCCACTTGAAGCTCCACATAGGCAATCAAGCAGCCAAGCGCTAGTCCTTGGTGCCAACTTCCTTGTGAAAGTCTATTATGCCCCTATGTCTCACATAAAAGAACAAAGAAAAAGGTTGCCTGAAACCCAACTTATGGGCCTCTCTTCACGAGTATCTTAAATTATTCATTTTTAGTTCCTAACTGTTGTGCTTTCTCACCTTTTTTTTTTCTCTTTGCTATGTGAGACATGAGGGGCATAGTAGATTTTTCAGAATGGAGCTTGCTACCAAGGATGAGCATTAGCTGAGTTGGCTTTGCTAAATGGACCCAATGACCATTTTGAATGAAATGCCAAACTTGGAGCAATCAGGCAAAACTTGAGGGGTTAAGCCATTCTTCTCTTGGTTTTATATAGCATTCGATTTAGCTAACCTGAGATTGGAATGTGGAGCCTCACTATACATAAATATCTTAGATGTGGTTAATTTTGCTGCATGATATTCATATTCAACATTTTTCTCTACTTTAAGCTAACTTGGTTATGTTCTAACTTTTATTTAATAGAAAACACATGAATAGATTGTTTATTTTGAGCCAGGTCTTGTTATGCTTATGCTTTAGGAAAATGTAAGAATCTTAAAGCAAAGTTGTAAATATTGCCTGGAGCTAAAATGTGTTGGTCTGCCACCACCCACAACCCAAAAAGTAGTTTCCAAATCTTTATCTATATGTATCTTCAATGCGATTGATTTCTTATGCTAATACAAAAATCACCCCATGCATATTAACCGCTTTGTTGAAAGGTCTGTAAACTTTCCTAAAGGAGGTGAACTGAAGCAATGGAATGTGGAATATCTAAGTTACTAAAATTCTTCACTGGACTGGAGCATGACTGTATCTATGCTACATTGTTTTTTATTACAGGGTATGATGAATTGGCACGACTGCTGCTATCTAGAGGAGCTAGTGTCAATGTTACTTCTTCGAAAGGCACACCACTGCATCTTGCTGCCTCCAGTGGAAAATCTGGCATCATGAAGATTTTATTGGAGCATAATGCAGATGTAATGGGTTTTTTTTTTTTGTCTACACAACTACATGTCTGTAGAGTTCTATTGCCTGCCAGATGACTAACCTTTTTCTTATGAAACTTGTAGCCAAACAAGGTCTCAGCAGATTCAGAGACACCATTAGCTGCAATGCTTATGTATGCCTCTGATGGACTGAATGAATCTGTTGCCCTGAAGTGCATAAAGCTTGTTGAGATCTGTTACCCAATTCAGAATGTTCTTTATATCCTAATCACTGGAGGGAATCACATTATATGATGTGCTTCCAATTAGATTCATATACTTTATTTGAACTATGATATCCACATATTTTTGTTCATATTATGATGTCTGTATAGGCTGGTGCTGATTTGAATTGTACCATTCCCGATACGCCATTGGTGATAGCAACTAGTAGAGGCTTAGTTGAATGTGTTGAGTATTTGTTGTAGGCTGGTGCAAACGCCAATATTCGAATTAACCATGTGTGTTCTTAACTCTTTTAAATTGCGATCCTTATTTGATTTTTATTGTCAACATTCGTTAGGCTGGTAACTGATAAGCTTGTGGCAATTAGCTGATGATGAATGTCATGTGTTGCCAACTCCTTTCATATGGGCCCATGTGTATGTTTTGTTGGGGGAGGGGGGGGGGGGTGTTAGCGTGTCGTCAACATTGGTGCACTTTGACCTATGTTGTCTGCTATTACTTATAAATATTGTGATCAAACTTCATAATATTTTCCTCCATCTCTTTTTTGCTACACAATAGGGTAGTAAGACACCAATAGAAATTGCCGCAAAGTCTGGAAAAAGGAAGCTTGTGGAGATTCTATTTCCTTTCACGTCACCCATTCAAGGCATGCCAAACTGGACTGTTGAAGGAATCATCATTCACATAAAATCAAAAAAATCAGAAAAGGCGTGCACTCAGGTGTGTCAAACTGGACTGTTACTTTATGTGCATATTCTTTGCTGTGCGACAATCTTCTATAGTCTGTAACTCCTAACTCTTTCCCTGTTCCCGAGATCTATGAGTTAAAAATGCATGTCTGTTATCCCAAGCTTGATCATATTCTGGTATGCTTTCACCTGCCTACCTGCTAATAACAAACATGTAGGTGTAACAATTTTTTACTTGCACACTGTTACCTAGTTAAGCCATGATTTTTTAAAAAAACTTTCAAGAATTGTACTCACGCAGTACATTTCTATCAGAAAGTCAGTGGCATGCATAAGAGTAAACAAGTACTCGATGAGAGGTTTTTGGAGTGTCCTTATAAGTTTTCTTAATGATTTAGGATAAGGCAAGTGATAAAGACAAAAAGCTGAGTTGAAATTATTTGGTGCAAAAGCAGTTGAGAAGGACTATGCTGGTGCATCCAAGTTCTACAGTGAGGTATATTTTGTGCATCGTCTTTTTCTACTGGAAAGTTCTATTAATTCCTACTCCCTCTAATTCCAAATGTAAGTCATTTTAGACTTGTGCTGTGAATTAAGAAAATAACTCGAATGATTTTGTTGCCCTTCATTTATACTGCATTGGAATTTGGAAGAGATGAGAGTGAGGAGTAGCATTTACTTAGCAAGATTAAACATGGAAGAGAAGATGAAAAGGTGCTTGGAGGTTCTAAAACCACTTACATTTAGGAAAGAGTTGATAAGGCTAAGACGACTTACATTTGGCATGCATCTGCTGTATTTACTTATACATCTTTTGTCTTCCCAACAGCAATATTTTTCCTGTTTGGTTAGTTTTTCCTGGGGTATATTCAGTAATTTCCTTGGTATATACTGTCAAATGGCATATTGCCAGAAATGCTGGAAGGGGAATACCCAAGTGGAAAATCTTGTTTCTATGTGCAAAAAATATTATGTATCTGTGTAACCTCTCTCTGGTTAAACTAAAATTATATAATGTTGGTTGAGCCATGGGCGCAACTACAGGATAGAAAACTAACCTATGTGTATTGAGTTTTTTTCTTTTTTCAAACTAGACTTGATATTCCACCGACCAAATAGACAACTTATGGTTGATTTCGTCTGTTTTCAGAGTTTTTTTTTGTTTCCGCTTATTAACAGAAAAAAACACGCCATTATTTAATAGACAAAATTTTAGAACTCACAAAATTAACACATCTGGTTTTGTGTCATAGTTAGCCTGTTTTAACTATAATCTTCCTGTAAACTTTCAGATTGAATAATTGAAACATTGACACTCAGGTTTAAGTTAACTATTGCTTGTTTGAAACTGGATAATTCCCTGTTAAAACAGTTTGATTTTAGAACTACTGGATACCTCAAGCTTTGCAGCGGGATTTAACAGACCAAAGAACACTTGAAGATGCAATACAAGTAGACATGAATTGGAAAATAATAAGAACTCAAATATACAAAAGTAAGAAAAAACAACAAAAGTGATCGAATCAATCAAATGTCTGGAGTAACTTGAGCGTGGGAGGTTCCAATGGCTCTTGTTTTCTGTGATAAGGAGCATGCTGAGTTTATAGTAATTGATGAAGAATGGTAACTGCACACAACATATTGATTGTTGTGATGAAACATGGGAATGATCATATGGCCCTTGTGATAGTAAAATATGATTCATCAGGCATGACTACTGTATGTTTCGGAGTCACATAGAAGAAATTATAGTCGATAGACTATTGGTCTACGTTGGTTTTGTCATCACAGATTTTTCCTCTACTCTTATTTTTATGTAGGCCATCTAACTGGATCCTGCCGATGCAGCCTTGCATTCAAATAGGAGCTTTTGCTATCTAAAAAGTGGTGAAGCACGGGATGCACTGCTTGATGCTGATAATTGCATAATACTGCGGCCCGATTGGCCAAAAGGTTATTATCGGAAAGGAGCTGCCCTGATGTCGCTCAAGGTGAGCTAAAACTGCAATTAGCTAGTCCTCAACTTCTTTAAAGTTTAGTTTCTAAAATTTAAACGTCACGTCCCTGTATATAATCTTCTGCATGTTTTTATTGTTAGGAATACAAAGAAGCGTGCGATGCATTCATGGATGGAGTGAAACTGGATCCTGCAAGTGCGGAGCTGAATGAAGCATTTTGGTACTCTTTCTGTACATACCTTTCAATCTTTCATCTGACTGCCTAAATGGCTCTTTACACCAAAATATGACCTTGTCCTACAGTATAATCAAAATGGTACATGTTCTTATTAATCATATGCCCGTATGCTCTGTGTTACACACTGTTAGTGTAACTGTGAGCCTGATCATTGAATTATCATTCTAACAGCAGTATGTACTCAAAATAAGAATGATTACATACTAGGAAAAAGTCTACTTAACCCCCTAAAGTATTAGGATAAAGTATGAAATCAGATATTCTATCCTCTCAAGTATTTAAATCAGTTTAAATAACCAGCTGGTTTTATAAGTTGTTTTGGCCATATGGATGATGATGTGGCATTGGTATTTCTTATGTGACATGTAGTATTGCTTACGTGGCACACACATTAGTCCGTTTGGTTCACTGATCGGCAAACTCGAGAATTTCATATTAGCATCAATGTATCTATTTTTTTACCTGTTACGCTAGTTAAAAAGTTATAACATTGTCCACATTATATTTCACATGGCCAAACTAGTTATAATATCAGTCTAGGGATTATTTGAACCGGTTTTAATATTTAAAGAGGTAAAATAACCGGTTTCGGGTTAAGTGGGCCAACCCCAAAACTTTAGTAGGTTAAGTAGATTTTTTTAGCTTATTACTTTAATTGATATCCCAGTATGCATGCATGGTAGCTTGAAGCCACCTTGGGAGTTTCTAAACAATTTTGTTCTGAGCCTTTCAGGGAGACAGCTGCGGCATTGAAGAAGCCGCATTTGGCTGGAAAGACTGTCAGCTCCTTTGATAAGGGTTCGGCCGATTTCCTGATTGGTTCAGGGTGTTTTTTGGGGACTTCTTCTGTATATCTGAAGAGCAGTACGCACTTAGCTTGTTGCATGACATCTAACTTCTTAGCAGGCTGGGTCTAAAACATTCGGCGAGCTGCTATTGATTGGCGAGCAACTGCTCAATACATTGAGACGTTTCCTGGAGTAATTTGTCATGAAGCGCTACTTCTATTTGCCTGCTTGGCTTGCTCTCGCATTGTCTGCCTGCCTTGTTAGTGTGCTTTAGTTGTCCTGTTCTAAAGGTTTCTTTGCCTTGTGCTCAATATGCTGAGTTTTGTTACAGTTTGTTTGGTTTTCTTGTTGGTGTTCCCACGGGCCAGCAGAGATGCGCACTGTTTTCCCTCGGTGATTTATCTAAGGCTGGGTATTGTTAAATATTTTGGGAGGACGGGACTGCTAGAGCTATTGTTTGGTTTGGTTTTTGAAACCAACTAGCATATGAAAAAAAACACATTACTAAAACTTTGGTATTAAATGCGTTGGCCAACTTGTGTTGACATCATCAATTTCAATCGGCTTTCTTTGTGCATAAATCTAAACAAACCCTATAAAACAAATTTCTCTATTTATGTCCTGTCTTCTCTTCCTCACGACCTCACCCATCGTCATTGATTGTCGAGCATAGAGTGCCATAGCATAGCCGAGGCTCCGGTCTGCTCGTTGCCACCCCCAGGCTCCCCGAGTGCTACGAGTCCCCTCGCAGTTCACACGGTACAGCACACAGCTCAAGCTTCAGCCAGCCGTCGTCGCGTGCATGTACTAGCGTAGGCGTAGGCTATCGATACCATCACGTCATGCTTATGCCGCTACGGGCACACGGAAATCACGCTGCACGTGCTCCGGTGCCGCGTAGCCTATTTCTCTCCCCACGTTCCCGCCCCTTCGCGAAATCTATCATCGGTTCCGCCGCTTCCGCTTCCGCTTCCGCTTTCTTCCTTCCCCTCGAAACCATCGCTCCGCTCTCAAACGCCCCAAACCCCGCCGCCGCGGGAACCACACGGATGGATCCGCCGCCGCCGGAGGCGGTCAGCAAGGCCGGCTTCCTCTCCTGGCTCACCTGCCGCATGTTTGCTCTGTTCGTCGTACATACCCGCCGCCTCATCAAACCCTAGCTCGTCACCTTGCGTGCTTAATTTGCTAACTCTCTAGCGGTGCCATTGCTGATGTTGGTTCGGTTCCTTGTCTGCTCCAGGAAGCGGCGACTCGAGGGAGAGCGCGTTCCTCCGGGCCGTGGTGGAGGGAAACGTCCGCCGCCTCAAGAGTGAGTGTTCCTCGTCTCACCTCCTTCCGACTCCGGGATGGGTTTGTTCTCGTAGGGATTGGAACTGGCGTGCTTGCTTGCTTGCGCCTTGTGTGTGTACGCTTCAGCGTCCTGCTTGCCTGTCCATGTGCGCGCGATCGGGGCTCTTGTTGCTTGCTTGCGTGCCTTTTTGTTTCGATCGGTCTGCGTTCGATTTTTTTTCGCGTGCGTTAGTTCACCGATTGCGTTAAGCCGCTAAGGAATTAAGATCCTGTGGTCATGTACTCATTTCTGATGATTGATTATTTTATCGTCTGCATCGCGATTGGATTTTGCTATATGTTTTATACGCTGGAAGTGCTTCACGCCTTCACCTTGTTGTTTTCATGCTCGACAATTCTGCTAGGCCAGATTTTGTTTTGTGGTTCACTATGTTATTTTAACAATTGTGATCCAGACAGTAGTTTATTAAGGCAGTTGGAATTGCATTTTTGTTGCACAATGTTTCATCATATCATGAGTTATGATTTTCCCCTATGAATATTTGGGTTTTGAAGAAATGGTGAATAGAATGAACCAGAAGCACAGGGCAAAGCTTGCTGATATGAATATAGATGGCATTGGATTACTACAAGTGGCGGCACACCTGGGAAAAATTGAGGTCTGCAGGTACTTCGTGGAGGAGCTTGGCTTTGACGTCAATGCTGGCTGCCTCTGTGGTGGTGCGTTCATTTCTTTCACTAGATTAATTGCGTTTATGTTTTGGATTGTTTTATTAGTTTGTTCAACAGATTATGTCAAGCAAGCTGTTGTGTGACAAAACATTTAGTTCAGACAATGCTACACTCTATTATGTTTGATTCTTGGCATGTTATAAATAGAAGCAGTATGAGAAGCTTGGACATCTATTTATGAAATCTGCTGTGACTGATAAAAGTTTGCATTTCGGATTTGAGGTTATTTATGAACTTTGTGAGGCACTTTCAAGATTTTGTTCCATATATAGCATAAGGCACCATACAGGTTCCATATATAGCATCCCTTAATTCATTGAGAAACAAGCTGGGACATATAGTCTTTCCTAAAATGCAAAAAAAAAACATGAGTGGCCATCAGTGGGACAAAAAAATATAGCTGTTGCTTATGGGACACCACTACATATTGCTGTTTCCTATGGGAGGACTGGTATTGTCAAGATTTTATTGGATCACCATGCAGATGTAATAAGCAAATTTCAAGTTTTTGTCATTTGCATTATTCTTATAGCTTAATATAATATGAATTTTTTATGTGCTTGTGTTCATTTGATATTCCATGCCTTCGTACTGGCTCTTAACATATTTTGTGCTGATAAATCCAATAAATCATTCATATTGTTTTAGGCGGTTACAATTGTAAATTTCTTGGCCTACTGAAATCATGCCAATTTTATTAACAGTATCCATACTCCTATAAAAGGAGTGGTACTTACTCCCATTATAAATTTTGCAAATTACCCCTTGAACTTATTAATATTACAAAACAATCAAATCTAAATAGATAGCCACATATAAAATCACTATAGAAAAAAGATGGATAATACAATTCATGGAAAAAAATATGGTAGCTTAATGTTATTGTAGCTTATAAAAGTATTGCATGTTTTCTTCTTAGTATAACAAAATATGGTAAAAGAGCTGTTAACTATGCCACTTAAATAGGAGAGTTGTGGCCTACAGAGTTTTCTTTTCACCTAGGACTTGTTTGTGTAGATGGGGATTAGATAATCCCTTTGTATTGTTGAGGATTTTTAAGCAGAGTAGTGTTTCCTGGTAATGAAAACATGTTTTGGATATCTATCAAATCAAACATGCTCTGAAAACAAGCCCTTGTGCAATTCGACATCCAGTTATTAGCATTTGGATAAGGCTCCATTTTTAAACTATTATCTATGGGGAAATATCAAGTGTTGCTATTGCATTTTCAGCTTGCAGGTATTGACAAAATATGCTTATATTTTTATTTCAACTAATGTGCTTAATATTTTTTGAAACAAAAGCCATTTTTATACATGTGTATTGTGAGCGTTTTTTCCATGTTTATGTGAGCTTTTCTTAAACCATATATGTTGCATATTCTATAGTTTACCAGGCTTACTTTATGTTTCTGATTTAGGATGAATCACATAACAAGGCCAGCGACAGAAAGGCTAAGCTAAAATCCCTGGGAGAAAAAGCAGTTAAGAGAAAAGGCTACCTTGGTGCATCAAAGATCTACTCTGAGGTATATGCTTGCGTCTTATTTGTTCCGTTATTTTAATGTTGTATTTGGCGCTATTGCCTGCTTCATTGATTCAATCTTCGTTGTGCTATTGTGTAGAGAACAAAATAGTGTACTAACATTTAAGAGAAGGGAGAGAATATTCTTCCAAACTGTGTTATCTGCTTCTTTTGTACACTTCTGTCTTGCTGGCAATAGTTTTCAGTTTGCTAACTTTATATGGTCATTTTCCTATATCTGATTATGTCATGGACACTGGACACTTTGGAATTTTGTGGCCTAACAAATTGACCAGTTGGCAGTTTGTAACTGCAAATCTAAACCAAATTATGAACCTTTCTATTACGTAAACTATGTGGTGTTGGATAAAAATTATCACATCTTCTAGATGTACTGGAGTTGTTTTGTTAAAAAAAAGAAGAAAATGCATAGGTGAGACCATGTATCTTTGATTTTATCGAGTGGGGACTTTTTAACTTTTATGGTCAGTTTACGAATAACCTATTCCCTCCGTCCTTAAAACTAAAAGTGTGCAATTTTAGGATTTAAAAGACAAATTAGGTTGCATTTGTTTGGAGCGGTTGGAAACTTCTCCCTCGCGCACATAAAACAGAGCGACTTACTAGCGCATAATTAATAAATTATTAGTTAAAAATTTGAAAAATAGATCAATATAATTTTTTAAGCAACTTTCTTAATTTTTTTAATAAAAAACATAACAGTTCAGAAAATGTACGAGTGGAAAATGAGAGTAGAAGTTAGAAACTTATCCATTTGAACACACCCTTAGTAGTACTAAGAAATCACCTAGATGCCTCTCATTAAACGAGGGGTGGTTAGGAATAAGATAGGAGAAATTTAAATAAAGAATGGTTGGAGGAATAAATTTTAAATCCTAGAAGTGTACTCTTTTAGAGACAGAGGGAGTATGAAGAGAGAAGAAAAAGGTGAAACTAGACTGAAAGATTTGCATAAATAATATTTCCTTATGTGGGTGCACTATGTTAGACAGCTAGTATATAGAAAGTTGGACACTACTAGATACGGTGGTTTTCAAATGAAACTTTAGCATAATTTGAACTCCTGATGGATGCATTCATCTGTAACCAAAATTTCTTTACTATTTCACTCTGCTCTTTTGTATATATTATGCACCTTTGTCTTCAATTTGATGCAGTCACTTGAGCTAGATTATTTTGATGCAACCTTGTATTCAAACAGAAGCCTTTGCTCTACAAATTGGAGAAGCACAAAAGGCTTTGCTTGATGCAGAAAGATGTGTAAAACTGCGACCTGAGTGGGTGAAAGGTCACTACCGGGAACGAGCTGCTTTCATGTTGCTAAAGGTCAGAAAAATTATTGCAGTGTGCTAGTCACTTAATGTTGCCCACATCAGCTTGATGTTGATAATCTGCCCAATTTTCTGTCCACAGGAGCACATGAAAGCATTTGAGGCATTCTTAAATGCTCTGAAACTGGATCCTGCAAGCGCCGTGATTGAGAAAGTGTCGTGGTAATGCTCCTATCTATCTGTCTGTCTGTCTGTCTATCTATCTATCTATCTATCTATCTATCATGTCTTATGTTATATACGGTGGCTTTGTCTGTGGAATCCCGATGACAAATCATTTTCTTTTTCATGTAAGCAATGTCGGTCGGTAACACTTATGCGCATATTGTCGCTGCTTGCACGTGCCAAGTTAGTGATAAGTTTTGCTGCTCGGAATAGTTTAGCCACTATGCATTGCTTGGTGCATATAAATGGTAATATCTAGCCTCCGACGAGTTACATTGGTATGTGAGGTTTATGTATTTGTCATTAGGTTGTTCAGTGAATCAGGTAGTCTGCATATATCCTGACGTAGGAGTATGTATGTTTAGAAAATCTCCGAATACATTGCACCAACCACCTAATACTTCGTAGTCTCTTGGCTCTTACCTACCAATTTGATTACTTGCTATTACTTGCACAGGGAGGCAGCTGAGGCGATGAAAACGGATCACGCTGCTCAAGAGAATACCTTAAGGTCGATAGATTAGATGCTGCATCTGGTGGTGCATAGCAGACATGCTGCCCTGCTGTGTTTGAACGGCATCTTTTGAAGTCTCTGATCATATTGCATCTCTTGGATACAAAACTTAGGTACTGTATATTTCTGAGTACAACCTGTGGTGGACTTTGATGGTTGTGTTACTGTTATGTACTGCCCAACATTATAATATTTCTCGATAACTCGTTCGAACGGACTAATGTGCTGCTTTGATCGGCTGTTTTGGCGTTCTTGTGCATGAGCGCCGCCTTTGATGTACGTAGCTGAGTGTGCTTTGTTGGATTTACTTTTCTTAGTTTTTTCCATGCTTATGTATTCCGTTCCAAAATCCCACCTTTTATTTTTGCAAAAAAAAAAGTACCTATCAAACTTGTATATTGAAATAGTCGATCAGGTTCGAACCAAACGTGATGTGATGTGCTCCCTTCAGTCAACGTCAATTATTTTTGCCTGGAGGGAGTAACTATGAGTGATTCCATATATTAGGCGACATTATTCTGGATATTCAGGGCTTCGAAGATTTGGATTTGCAGAAATGTTTTTCATTTCACGTGTCCAATCTCCTATCCAAAAAGGGCCCGTGAAACGTGCAGCCGAGCCGGGCCACCGGCTATATAATTACGCAGCAGCAAGGGGCGATTGCTGCGGACGCAGAACGCGCACCGCCCACCAACCACGCTCGCCACTCCTTCGGCTCTAGGCGAAAACCCTAGCTAGGCTAGAGCAGAGCCGTCTGCCCGGCGGCGGCGGCGGCGGCGGCCATGGACGACCCGAGCTTCGGCTTCCGCGTGACCTCGCCCTCCGGCGCGCGCTCCCGTACTACAATGACGCCGGGCCGCAGAGCGACTTCTTCGAGGCGGCATCCAGCGGCGACGTTCGCCGCCTCAGGGGTAAGCGGCGGCCTCCCGACCCGACCCGATCGGGGTCCATTTCCCCCGGCATCCTGTTTTGCGTCTTGCCGTTTTTTTTTCTGGTTATTTTTGGTCGTGTGGCTGGTGCTGAAGAGCTGGCGAGCGGCAAGGACGCGGAGGGGAAGGCTTGGCTCGCCGCCGACGCGTGCCTCATGGGCATTGGGCCGCTCCAGGCGGCGGCGCTTGGGGGAAGTGGACGCGTGCAAGTGCATGGTGGAGGAGCTCGGCTTTGACATCAATGCTGGCAGCGAGCTTGGTACGTGCTATGTTGTTAATATGTAGAGATCTGCATGCTTCGGAGTGACGACGGTTCTGCTGTATGCTTCGACATGAGTAATTTCAGTTTGGCAACATTGCTCATTTGTGTATGCCCAAATTCATTGCGTCAATTGAACATTGTGTCATCTTCATATATAGATGTACTATTCATCAATTCACTAGTGCACCAACCTTCACGTTTCCCTTCTCATGGTGTTCAAGGATCGACTCTGCTTTCGGTTTTTTGGCACACTACGCGCTAGTCAGTCTTAATGCCGTGGAATACTTAGGTCATAACTAACTGCATTGGTAAAGTTTAGGTGTAAATCCATCGTCTAGCTGGGAGATATGCCGATGATTGATTTCAATGGTTGCTTGCTTTTTCTTCTGATGTTATTCCCAAGCATAACAGCTTTGGCTTCTGCTGCGTTGGATGGAAGACTGGCTCTTACAAGGTACCTTCTTGACCATGGGGCTGATCCAAATAAGAAGGACAATGCAGGCTCCGTTCCTCTTCACTGTGCTGCAAAAAATGGTTAACTTTCTACTTTCATTCAGATCTACATTAACCAGTTAATTTCTTGAGAAAAATGAAAAAAAATGTAACAGAGTGCTTCGTTGTGTGCCAGATCAATTTCTATTTATGCCATTTAGACATTTACGGCTCCTATTATTATTTTCGTTTTACATAATTCCTGTAGAACTACCAAAGGTAGTTTTCAGTATCCTTACAGAGGTACAAAAGAAAGAATGATTGATTTGACTGATTTTCCCTAGTCCTTGCTGATCTTTGGTGTTGTCCAGACCTGTAAGGATAATTAGCATCCCCAATCCATTTTTTATGCCACTTATGTGACAAGCTATATGAGCTCACTCACATGTCTTGAGCTTTGCTAGGAGATGGTGTAATTTGTGCATATTCCAGTTTTACTTATTTCCATTATCAATGTTAATACATTCTAGAACTTGTATTTTGCCTTGTTATAATAAAGTGGGAACAAATATATTCGTTTCCTTTCAGTTTCCCTTATCATCATATTGCATGACATCTTAAATAGTTTATTTCACCCAATAGCCATCAAGTAAAAGATGCATGCTTGGTGTCTTGGTAGGACAGGAAAAATATTATTGTTATGAATCATGCATCTTAGAAGAATATATAATACTCTTTTGTTGTTTAGCCATCTGATTGATAAATGCTTATTTCTCATGGTAACATTGTCATGTTACTTTTGTGCATTTTGTTTAGGACATGATGAAGTAGCACGACTGTTGCTATCTAGAGGAGCTAGCATTGATATAGCTTATTTTCATGGGACACCACTACATATTGCTGCTGCATATGGAAAGGCCGGTGTCATGAAAATTTTATTGGAGTACCATGCAGATGTAAGAAGTAGATTCTATGTCTGTGCATGTGAGCTTTTAGTGCTAACTTGGTATAATGCAAATGCATGTATTTTGGATCACGGGTCCACTGTGATATTTCTCTTGTCCTTTTTATTGTAATTGTTTGTATTCATCTCCTAGTATTTTGGATTACTATGAATTCAAATATTGAAGATTTAAATGCCTTATTTGCATGTCTTATTGCTGATGCTGTGTACCACAGCTTTCCCTTTCTCTGTGATCCTCCATTATTCGCAATGTAGTTACAGATATTAGGTGCCAATAGTGTTATGGATTTTTCATCCCCCTATCTTAATGCAGAAACATGTAGATTTCTTATAGTACTCTCTGTGGTGCAATGGTGGGCATGCAAGGTTGTGAACCTTGCCAGTTGCCACTCAAGTTTGAATCTCATTTTTACCTCAGCTTTAGTGTGGGGTAATAAATCTTACCCCATGCAATGAAGAAAAGGAGATTTTTTTTGTCCAACGGACAAACATGCTGCCATACATGATTGGATTGAAAAGCTCTTGTTGCAGTTGTCACTTATCCATGAATTGCAAATTGCATAGGACTAATAATTTTGTTGCCCCATTTCTAATAAAGTACGGAGGTTCATGATAATAGCAGCATGCTTATCTTTGCAAAAAACATATTGAATGCTTTTTTTGGGGATGCAAAAAAGGATTGCTCATCTTTGCATTAAGAAGAATAGCAACATGCTTATATTTGTGTTTTTCAGGATATAATTTGCATCTTTATTTCTATCTCAGCATTTAATATGTCATATTCTATAATACATGTCATTCAATATGTTTTCACTAAAAGCAATATTATTTTCTTACAATGTAGCCGAACAAGGTTTCAGAAGTTTTAGGTACACCGTTGGTTGCAGCTCTTCATGCTACTTCTCAAGGACTAGCTGAATCTATTTCACTCAAGTGTGTAAAGCTACTTGTTGAGGTAACTTAAAGTCTCTTTATGGAATCAATCTATTTCCACGGACAGTATCATTGACAATTTTATATGTTTCATACAAGCAGGCAGGTGCTGACGTTAATTATAGTGATCGTGACACTCTGTTGGTGGTAGCAATTACTATTGGCTTGACTGACTGCATTAAGTGCTTGCTAAAGGCTGGTGCAGACCCTAATATCCCAACTTGTCATGTGAGTTTTTGTATTCTTTTTACCTGCTCGTTTCTTTTCTTATCCAAAAGGTGGGATCAATGCTTGTTATGCCCCAATTATATAGTTGTGCCTTGTCACCTTGTGCCCTTGGTCCTTCACTGTTGAGAGCTTGATCTCACTATTATGAGTAACTGAAAGGTTGAAATGAATTGTGCTTGTACACAAATAATTAATTTTTTGAACATGTTATTGGTTTTTGGGTTGAGTGATGTTGAGGCTTCTAGAAAATGTAGCTCAGATGACATTTAAAGTGTAGTTCAAATGGCATAAAAGTGTGCATAAATAACTTCATATATTTATGCACATTTCTATGTATTTATTGCATTATATACTACTTTTGTTATTTGTATAATGAATGCTTGTGATATTCCTCCCTTGGTCTACATTGCTTTTGGGTTTCATATGGAGATGAAACCCAAGAGAATTCTTGCAGTGTGGTGCCTCGCGAATACAACTTGCTGCAAGCTATGGAAGAAGAAAGGAATTGGAACTACTGTTTCCCTTAGCTTCCCCCATTCGAGCTGTGTCAAACTGAACTGTTGAAGGAATTCTTGCCCATGGCAAATCGAAACATGCCAAATCAAAATGTTCAAAGCCCAAGGTTGCCCATGCCAGATCAAAATGTTCAAAGCCCAAGGTGTGAATGAAAACAACTCATTGTGATTGTTCTGTTTTAACTTATGTGTGCCATCAATTTTTATAGCATAAAAAAATTGCACCTACACGTTGGGTTACATTAATTTATTGATATAATATTGTTTTCTGTAGTGCATATTATTTACTTCCTGAGAAACAAGAAAGTTTTCCAGCTGTGTTCGTACCAACAGACTTCTAAAACAGTGCTCTTTATTTTACTGTTTGGATCAAGAAATATATGTAGTTGTTGAGAAGCAATATATATCAAGTAGTTGACAAATCTACATGGTTATTTCATATCACTATAAAAGTGTCAAACAACTTTATATAGAAAAATGATAGGAGGGTGATAGAAGTGTGTTTACTCTAGTGTTGCAATGGAAGGTGAGGAGAGAAGTTGGGTTGTATGAACTTTTTCCTTTCCTTTGATGAACTCAAGGAGCCATGCCAAAATGTTATGGACATTGGTACGGTATAATGAGCTGTGGCTCGTAAGTGGAAGGGTTTATTTCCAAAATAAGAACACATAGCCTAATAAATTAATTAGCTTTCCAGTATATGGGTTAATTATTTGGTATCCTATCCATTATTTAGGAAGGTATCAGTTTAATTAGGAAAGGCGTGGATTTTATATTGCTTTATTGAGGGTTAAGCTGTGACTATAGAAGTCATAGCTACTCTATGAATGGGACCCACATACTCCTAGTTTCCTAATATTATGATCAAGAAACAAAGAAACATATATTTAGGTCTTGCTTGATCAAAGTTTCCTGGCGAATGGGATAGGCCTGGCATCAAAAAAAAACGACATGGCCTAATCCTAGTCATTGGACCTTACCCTTGAGTGTTGATTCGTGGATATGGTATGGATTGCAAGACTAGGATAAAGGCGGAATTACGCTCATCAATGCTGACTTCCCAAAAGCTAGGAGGCTTTGATCAAACTATGTGTTTCAGTGTTTGTTTATTGCTTGATCATAATAAGCTATAGTACCCATGGGACTGTTCATGTTAACCTGACCCTCAATATTGGATCCTTACCTTCCTAATATACCATATCTCTAATTTCCTAACTAAATTAATACCTTCCCAATTAATAGATACTAGGATAGAAAATAATTGATCCCCATGTTAGGAAACTAACTAATTATTTATCCACTGAATTTTCTTATTTTGATAGGTAAACCCTTCCCTAGTCCCCTGCTACAGCATGCAGTACTGTTTGTGCTTTACCAACACATATAACACAAAATGTCATTAGCCTATCCCCATCATGCAAGGGAGTTGTTTTTTTTTCTAGATTCCTATCATAATAACCAGGTTAAGGAAAACTGCCCGACGGTTCAGTGCAGTATCTACTTTTTGATGGAACAAAATTTAAGAGACTCATTATTTTTTTTGTTTTATTTGATAAGTACTTGATGAGATATGTTATTTTGTGATAATTCATAAGATTTGCAGAAAATCCTAAGAAAAATTGACCACACATCATTTTTTTAAAAAGCAGTTGCACCAAATGAGATTGTTATAATCAAACTCTGCCAAAAGAAGTCTAACCCAGATCTTAACAAATATTATTTTCTTGGTATTTACAAGTAAGTTTATAATCCATTAATGTTATATACTGAAATGAGTTGAGGACTAGAGATTAATTGGTGTTATCTCAACCTTTCTTCAGATTCTAGAATACCATCCCTAGCTGTTGATTTTGTTTTATCCAATAGAAGCATTTGCATTAATGCTGGAACTGCACTAGGAATTACGATTTGGTTAGTTGTTCTAGTGCAGACAGTAAGTGTGGTGTTTGGTTCATTATCACTGTTTGCCAAACAGCTTGTGGTGGCATTCTTATCATTTGATCCATGAAAAGGTGTGGCCCTTGTAGCACCTATTGGCTTGTTTTCTGATGTACCTGTTAGTAGCTAGTTCCATTATTTTTTCCCAACGACGTTAATGGGATATCATGTTAGAAATTCAATATCGCCATTGTGCCGTGTTCTGCTATGAAACATACAAGAGTTCAGGTTATTGTCTCAGTTTGCACTTATATTGTGGTTTCTTTTTGAAATCAATATTCAATATCACGATGTGAATGGAGTATCTGTTTTTTCAACTGTCTATGGCTTTTGTTGCTATATAAAATTGCTTCATCAAATTATTTTATCTTCAGGATTTTATACATTATGAATCTGTCTATTGCCTAAATTAGTTTGTCTTCGTCATGTAGGACAAGCAGGATGATCAAAATAAAAGGGCTCAGCTGAAACTACGTGGTGAGAAAGCTGTTCAAAGAAAGGACTACCGTGGCACCTCAATTTTCTACACTGAGGTATGACGATGTGAGGGAGGCACATTTTTTTACATGAAAGAAAAGGAAGTTAGTTAATTTGGATATATCTTCTTTGCAACATGGATGCAGATATTTATAAAAAATAATACTCCCATCAATAATACATGCTGTTTATTTTTTTCTCTGTTCAAACTTATGAAACTTTGACTATCAATAAATTTTAAAATACTTGGTTGCAAAACATAAAAATGATATGTTTAGATTTGTTTTGAATTTAATTTCATAATCTTGTAAACTTATTAGATTTTATAACTTTTCAGATTTTTATAATCTTATTCAAAGTTGTGCTCAAAACACTATAAAAAAAGTCAAACATCATATGTTTTTGACTGGAGGGAGTAGCCTCTGCTTGTGGTTTTATTATGAGCCTGTCTTACTATAGGTCTGTCTATACATTTATTATGAGCCTGTCTTATTATAAGTCTGTCTAATTATGAGTCAGACAGCACTGTGAGTAATTTATTGTTGGATCCCCTCTAATGCCAGTGTTTCTACATCCCAGTTCATTGACATGAATAGTTGGAAACAATTCATGCAAAAACTTCAGCAACCCCTTAGAATAATGTCCAGAATGTTTCCAGAAGTTTTAGCTCTGTTTCTGTTCAAAACTATCACGAAGCACGAATATACCCCTCTGTTATCATTGATAAGACATCGGAATCAGTGTTTTCTTGTAAACTTGGGTAAATGTTTCTCTTCCAGCGCATCATAACTAAGAGTCTAGGACATTATCTGCCCTTTACAACAGAAGTTCTGCCTACTTCTGCAAACAAACTTAGCTGGCTCTTGAGTAATTGAGTTTTTTGATTCAGTGTTTTGATGCAGGCAATTGAGCTGGATCCTACTGATGCAACACTGTATTCAAATAGGTGCCTTTGTCATCTTCAAATGACTGAATCAGAGGCAGCTTTGTTTGATGCTGATACTTGCATATATTTGCGGCCTGAATGGTTAAAAGGTTATTACAGGAAAGGAGCTGCTCTCATGTTGCTGAAGGTCAGATAAAATCTTAATTTCTTTGCCTTGGCACTATTTTGCTTGTCACCTCCCTTATGTAATCTCCCCAACTTTTTATCCATAGGAGTACAAAAAAGCATGTGATGCATTCATGACTGGACTGAAGCTGGATCCTGGAAATGAAATGCTGTCTTCCGGTAATCTTTCTTAAACCAAGCTCCATTTCTTCATGAACCTGTTGGACAGTTTGTTGAATAAGATTGAACATGTTCTGTGGTGACGGCACATCACTATTATGTACATTGTGCTCCGTAATCAAACTAAGTGTTTTGGTGAAACAATACTTTATGAAATAATGATGCGTAGAACCATACCCATGCAACTAACTTTATTTCACACTTTGCAGGGAGGCGGTTGAGGCGATGAAGAATCATCATGTTGCTACAAAAAGCCTCAAGCCATCCGATTAGATAAGTAAACCAGCAGGGCCACGCTCTGTAATATATTGTCCAGAAAAAGCTCGTAATGCTCTGAGCTGAAGCGCTACAGTGTACTTAGTACTCTCACCTTTTGGATCGCATAGCATAGTAGCATACTACCCTTAGCGTTAATGCCATTCATCTGGATTCTGGAAAACTGCTCATGACATGATGTCCTCTAGGACGCCTTGTCATTTTATTGTCTTGTTACCAAATCTAGTCTTTATTTCCCTTTTTTTTTATGTTATGCGTACGTTGGTCCATTCGTCGTAGGGCACTCAGGCATCTGTCCCAGGTTGGCCGGGATTCTTTGTGCAGGGCCTTCACGTGGGCTTAGTTTATATGGCTTCTAGTTGGGCTTGTGATGCTTTGTTTTGCCAGGAATTTAGGTGGGCTTCTGCACTAAAAGGCCCATTAGGTTTCTATTCTAAGTTTAGTCCCAACTAAGTCATGGGGAAGGCATTCTTAAACGTGTACCCGGTGGAAGTAGATTAGAAGAATATAGAATTCCTCTCAGAAGAAGAAATGGACTTGAATTCCACACGACCTTTTCCTTGAAACTTGTTGCTATTTGGTTCCTGCTTGAGGAGCAGTGCCGAAATCTCAGCCTGGTCTGGTCCATGATATGAACATATCCAGCCAGAGCCAGTTTGGGATTGAACTAGAGAATATTCCGAATAAGTTTTCCTGCCAAACTTACACTAAACTGTTTCATTCGCCATCAGAAGCTTGATCACTTCCTAATCAAAGAAATAAAATAAGCCCAACCGCCTGCCTAGCTTCAGAGCTGCAAGCCTCGATTACTCCAACAATAACTACTACAAGGTGCACTACCACAAACCAAAGCTTCTGCATCCAAAAACTCTCTCTAGAAACAAAACTAAACGCAATTTTTTTTCCGGAAAAATTTGATGCTTGGAACGATATATAGGCTCTGACCCGTCGATCCATCGGACTCTTGCAAGTAAGCACTGCATTCCCCATTATCGAAGATGAACTGAGGCGGACGCAACGCTCCGATGAGGAGCTCACGAGGACGACGAAGCGCCGCCGCCGCCGCCACATCTGCCGACGTCGTCCCTGGAGTCGTCGGAGAACTCGTCTTTGTACATCTCCTCCACCATGGGCTTCCACAGCCGCACCCGCGCGTTGATGAACCAGTTCGATATCTGCATTCATATACGAACACACACACACACACATCAAATTATCAAGGTGTCAGCACGCAAAGCATTACCGTAATTGATGATTCATGTGTTTACTCGTATCAACAAACAGATTTTTTTTATAAATAAAATAAGAACAATAATTACATCCCGTCCTCTGTATCTAGGATACACATGGTTATGAAGTTATAGAGTTTTAATTCGTACTTGGGTTCTGCTTAGACCCGTAGTCACGGCCAGCATGAGCTTCTCATGGTCATTCGGATACCTGCATATATTTATTTAAATGTAAAATGTTAGCTAGGTAGCATTTTGGTCCATTGATTAAGGAGTTTAACTGTGATATTCATCATTCATCTAATTTACCTATAAAGACAATTTTACCATTTTTAAAAAGGGACTGGGAGGTACCACATGTTTTTTAAGTATAAATTTGGTATCTTCGGATACTACATATCAAAATTTTCAGTGTAAATTTTGGTAACTAAAGGTAATTTCTCAATGATGATAAAATTGCTCAAGTAATAAACTTATATATATACATAAAGAATAAAATTTTAATATTTTTTCTTCGTATTGGTAAGTATAGTATTTCAATTTTACGTTGTAGCATTGTTTGTTAAAGATGTATATTTGAGAGTTGTTTAATATTGATATAGTGTTGAAAAAGTTGATTAATAGATAGGGAAAAAATCACACATTTGATAAATAAATAGCCTCAAAAGAGTTTAATCGGAGTTCAAAATGAATTTTGTTAGTGGAACTTCACATTCAAACTAGTTATTTTTTAATCTTCACATAACCCATTTTCAAATAACTTTACGAAAAAACTAGTACTCATATTTGATTTGACACAGTTTTATTTGTGAAAAAAGAGTAAATTAAACTTTGTATAAGATAAAATGTTCACGTTGCATTAGGTTTAACACATAATTTCACTTTATATAAAAGTTGTATTAAAATAAGTTTCAGCTAACATCAGGATATTGTCAAATCTATTTTAATTTAATGAAATTTTGTAAAATTGAATGAAACTTGGTTAAACATGGTAAGTTTCATAAATTTAAAGAGTAAAACTTATTTTAATATATTCTGATGATATAAAGTGAAAATATGCGTTAAACTTTATATTTTAGCTGATTCAAAGTAAAACGTAGATAGATTATCGAAGGCTTACGGGTGGAGGAAATGGTCGAAGAGCCACGCCCGGAGGACGGCGACGGAGTCCTCCGGCAATCCCCGGAGCGGCCTACACGCCTGCTCCCCCCGCGCTGCCGCCGCGTGCTTCGTCCTCCGGACCACCATGTTCGCCACGTCTTCCTCGTCGTCTTCGCCATCGCCCCCGTCCTCGTCGTCTTCCTCATCGCCGTCCTGGACCAACCGCAGCAACGCCGACCTTCTGGCGGCGGCGGCGTGGTGAAGCCTGAGCTTGCGCAGTATGGCGCGGCGCAGGTTGCCAAAGTGGCGCGACATGGACTGCGCCATCAGGGCCGTGTACCCGGCCATCGCGCCGGCGCCGAGCGCCGGCTCGAACGACGCCGACACCCGCCTCAGCTCCCCGAAGTAATGCTCGTGCTGGCTCTCCAGCTGCGCGGGCAACTCGGCGGCGAGAAGCGCCATGGATTAGTCGTTCGATCTAATTCGATGGAGAAGATCAGAAGCAGCTAATGCGATGCGATGGGAGGGGGTTGCATTGTACGGACCTCATTGAGAAGGCTGAGGAGCTTGGCTTGGACTCCTCCTCCGCCGCCGCCACCGCCGCCGGTGCTCTTGCCTTCGTACGGGAAGCTCGCCTCTTTCATCGCCTCGTCGTTGTTGTCAGCTCGCCGCGCGCTGGCGTAGGTGGCGGCGGACACCTCCCCCATGGACACCGCCTCGCGAAGCAGCTCCTGCGCCGGCAGCAGGTACCGCGAGCCGCGCAGCGCCGACACCATCGTCACCGGCGCGGCGCCGGCAGCACAGGAACAGCAGCAGCGCGAGCGGCCGCCGCAGACGTCTTCAGCCGCCGCGCCCGAGCCGAGCGTCAGGACCACCAATGGGCCGCCGCCGCCGCCGCAGCTAGACCTGTTGCTCTGACCACTCTCGGCGCCGGCGGCGATCTCCTCGCCGTGGCGCGCCGGGTGCTGGTGCAGCCTGCAGTGGCCGCCACATGGCTGGGAGTGTAGCTGCTTGGTGGCCACCATGTCAGTCAGCTTGTTGTGATCTTCAGATAACTACCTGCGACAACAACTCCAACCAACTGACTTAAGGATGACCATGTGACTCTATGTGAGTGACCTCAAACTTTTTTGTTTATTTTCAGTGCAAATCAGCAAAAATAAGAATTTGACAAACTGACAATGACAACAAAATCAACTGATTAAAGATCATTACACTGATTTTTTTATCAGAATTAGGAGATTGACAACATATATTTGACTGGCAAAGAATGTGCATACCTCTTGCCTTAGATCTACAGATCAGCTGAACAAGAAGAGGTAGAGAGAAGACCAAATGGTTATGCCCACATCTACATGAATATATGCCACAAAAGAGGTATGCTAAAAGGGCATTTACCACTGCAGATATATATAAACACTGAGCTAGCCATACTACTGCTGTTGTTGCATACTGCATATACAGCCACTCATCGGTAGCTGGCTGGCTGGCTATGTTGGCCATGTCCTCTGTGCAACTTGGACCATCATCTTTGCATTGAAACTGCACCAACCACATGCATGAAGAAGGTATTCAAACTTTGCAACTTTAGTGATACTAGTAGCTCATTTTGTTTTGTCATCATCCTTTTTTAATTTTCCCCTGTCACTATACTTGCTAGTTACTGGCTGATGCTACTACACTACTGCTACTCAGGAGTACTGTCCTGTCTCCTCTCTACGTATCTACCCTCTGCTTGGTAGCTTTTCTTGGAGACTGCATATGCATTGTGCTAGCTGAGCTCCCTGTGTATGTGTGTTGGCTAGCTGCAGCTGCAAAGGCGTATGTACACTACTACAATCTCTCTCTCACACAATATGACACTATTACTGTCTAGTGTATTAATACTGTGTGTAGAATGGATGAGAGAAAGGTAGATATGGTATGTGTTGTAGAATCTCAAGAAAGGGCAAGCAATGCACACTGATGTAGTGTGCATGGCTGTGCTGCTTTGTGTAGCTGTGTCCTAACCCTACGGAAAGCCCAGAGCCTTTTTTTTCCTGGGGTGCCCTGCAGCTTCTGTTGCTGGCTGGCTAGCTGCTGAACAATGCTTGGAGTGCACATGACATGCAGAGAGCTGAGAGCCTGTGCATGGAACCAAGCAAAGCAGCAAGCACTTTGGTCTTGCTGCACCATCTACTACTACCTGTGTATGGTTTTGGATCATGCATGGTAAGGGTAAACAACTAACAAGTGTGGCATGCACATAAATGGATAGACCGACACATCACACATCAACAGGTGATCAGTTCTTTAGAGAGAGAAAGCTTAGATGCTGAGAGAGTGAATAGGAGGAGGTCAAAATACAGTTTTTGGGAGGTGTCCTTGAGAGGTGTTGTCCATTGATTGATTTGACTGATCCTAAGAGGGAAGAGGAGGAGGTGCTGTTTGTTTTTGTGGGGCAGTGGTGCCTTTTTGGTTCAGGTGATCTCTACAGTGCCGTTCAAACTGGCCTGATTTGAGCTTTGAACTGCCGACTTTTGACCAATCGACGCACGCCTATCACCTTCCAAATGTTTTTTATATATGTGCTCGCTGATGATACTGTGCAATTATCTTTTTAAAAAGATTATACTGTACAATTGTCACCTTCCAAATGTTTTGTATATATGCGAGCTGATGATATTGTACAATACCATTTTTTTCCCGTAGGAAAATACAGTCTGGATTCAACTTGTGATAATGGCAGATTTACAATTGTTTCATATAAAAAAACCATGCATGGAAATAAATGGAGGATCAGACTGCTGACTGACATAGTGATATTGATATTGCAAAAGTAACCTATGCAGTGAATCTAATGTGGGATGCATTTAAGTATATTGAATGACGGAAATGTCAGATTTTCATACAATTATATGTCAGTTTTAACCATTGGATAAAAGAGTTATTATCCCCCTTTTTTTCAGCTGTGCGTATGCGCAGGTCGAACAGAGGAGCTATGTGTGACACAGCAAGTCAGTGACAGAGAAGGCAGGGGAAAATAGAAAAAAGAAATATGTACACGAAAGGACATGACAAAATGTCATCAACGTTCGTCTTCTTTCTGAATAGTAGTAGTAAATCATAATTATACGAAGGCCGCTGTGATGGAGGAGCTGTTCAACACATCAATCAGTTGGTTTTGTTTCGGGAGAAAAGGCAGTTAGGTTTAATTGCAAATGTACCTAAATCTTGAATTTAATTGACAATTTAAGTTTTTAATTTTGGGTTGAGCGAGATATTTGGCAATTCATGCTGTCGTATAGGCGAGGTTAGAAACCGGTCCAGCTCATTTAATTCAGGTGTGGCTGTACCGCTGTACTCCTCTCGATCGCTTGTGTGGGTTCAAATTCAGGTGTCCAATTCTTCTTTAAAAAATGTCTCGAAAAGTTTCTTTTGGAAAACATCAAGGCTAGTTCCTCCTTGATAATCTGCAATTTTTCTAAGGTAAAATCGACTTGAATACACTTTAGCTGCAATTTCTCTTAATTTGGACTGTCCAATCAGTTCTAGCGACCAAACAATAATTAGAGTTCCGCGACTTCCAATAAGAGAGAACTTTTCAATCCATACAATCTAACAAACCATTCTAAGTTCTTGTCACTAATAGCAAAGTTAATAACATAGTTCACTACTAGCTTTAAAAATTAACACATAATCTATAACCAATCTAATAATTAACTCATACTTATATATTTATATTATATTATTAATATATAACCTACATCTCTCACACACAAAGTTTATCTCACACATAACTCACCCGTTTTCTTCTTTCTTCTCTTCTCACTCTTTCACTTAAACACAAATATAGTATGTAAATTTTTATATTCCACTTATATCATCTTATTATATTATATTCGTTCTAATTTCATAACAAATCGCATACCCACGGCTCATCCATTTACTCAATAATTTACAAGTGGTTGTCAAGCCTCTGGAGCCTTCGAACCCATTGAGAAACTATAGTTGAAGTACGACTCCCGGGCCCACAAGACAGCAACAGGGCGCAATTACTCGTACAGAATGCAAGAGCCAATCTCTGCAGGGCCTGGCCAGCCACTGCACCTTCAAATCCTGCACCGGCAAGGGCTGCCAATTAGAATTTAAAATTGTCATGGAAATGACATGACACAGTGTATGGACTGACAAAAACCATTTCCACATAGATAAAAAAAATTAAAAAGGAGAGTAACAGCTGGTGCTCAACTCCAGTAACATAAAGCCTGAAGCATCAACTTGCAGAAGCAGAACAGAAAGCTGAAGATTCTCCAGCAATCTGTCCAATGATCTTTCTTTTCTTTTCTTTTCTTTTCTTTCTTTCTTTCTTTTTACTTTTTTTGTCAATAGGCTGAACAATATATACCTGGATGATTACAGGTGTTTTTTTTACAGCATGGTTCTGAAAATCATAATCTTTTACATGTATGATGTATTCCATCTTTACAGTATTCTTTACCCCTATAACCCCCCACCAACTAAACTTAATTCTATTACATTTCATGCTATACCCCCCTCTTCTGTACCAAATGCAATTACAACTACAATTTCCATGCTTTTTCAGGCATGTTATTCTGGCACTACAAATTACAATGCTCCCCCAGGCAAATCTTTGCCTCCATGTTGTTTGGTATTTTGAGCATCTATGCCACAAAATCATGCATTAGAGGCGACGGTTCGAACCGTTGCCGTTGATCTATTTGGTTCGTGGATTCATAGTCTGAAGAGGCAGCTACAGCAACACCGAGCGAAGCAGCAGAGTTGTAAATTTCTTCTTCTCCGGCTCCTGCGAAACCTGGCTGATGAGTACTCGGTACTGAAAGTCTGTTATCAGCATGCTGTAAGCCTAGTGTCAATGACACATTGCTGTTGCTGTATCTCCCGATCCCTGACAAATGGTAAGCCATGAACCGAGCGTTCTCGTCAGAATGATGGGCAACGGCATCATGGAGAAGGCTTCCTTCGGCTTCGCCCAGCCTTTGGTCCTTCAACATTAGGTTCATGAAGCTATCATCCTGGTTGCCTTCATTGTGGAAGCTAACTACTGGTGCTCCACCAAGGCTCATCATCCCGATATTGGCTTTGGATTCACCCAATTGGCTTGGTTGACAAGTCTGGCTCATAGAGCTTTTCAGATCTTCCTTCTCTTCTGATGTTACTATTTTGTCCTTGCTTCTTGGCACGTTGTCGGAGGAGTTTGAGTCGAGATCTGCCTCCCTGATCTCTTCTTTATACATGTCTTCGATCATTGGTTTCCATAGACGGACACGGGCATTTATGAACCAATTTGAAATCTAGGACACAAAGAAGAATAATGGTGAGTTCAGCAAACTAATTCTATCCAATTATTTGATGCAGGGTGCAAAGTTTTGCAGAAGACAGATTGCATTTACAAATCATTGGAATCCATTCAAACCAAAAATGGCATTAGCATCTATTATTCTAACATAGTAAGATTCCAGAACTGATGGAACAAGGTTTAACAAATTTCAGATCACTTATTCTGAGAAAAAGGCTGATACGCATGCAGATAATAAACAGTTGCCCTGAAGCATGCCAGAGATTTTGCAGGACATGGGTATATACCGAGATGCATTAGTAATTCCAACATGTGACCATCTATTTTAATTATATCAACACATGCCAATGATTGGTAACTGTGTTAGTTATTATGCTAAGATAACAGGTTATTTTAGTATGATATAAAAAAAATACCTGACTTCTTGTTAAGCCAGTCTGTCTCGCTAGCATTAGCTTTTCAGAATCTTTTGGATACCTAACAAAGCAACAAAGTGTCATTACAACAAAAGCAAAAACGGGCGAATGAAAACTAGTGTATAAATAAAAAAGGCACTTACGGGTGAAGGAAGTGTTCAAAAAGCCAAGCACGAAGAATTGAAACTGAGTTTTCAGGCAGTCCCCTCTGTGGCCTCCAAGCATTTTGCTGTAACAAACCATACTGCTGGAAAGCCTGCTGTTGCCTTAACTGCTGGTCAATATAACGGAGGCGCGTTAATTTTCCTTCTTTGCCAGATGAGCTCTCCTCCTCTCCTAGTTTCTTCCGGATAACATTGATCTGATCGTTGATAGCATCTTTCAGACATCTGAAATGCTTTGAGATTGTCTGAAGGGCCACTGCAGTATAAGGCTTGGCAGCTCCAGACCCAGCAACCATATCAAAGGATGAGACTACAATCTGCATTTGATGATAATAGTGTTTGTACTTTCGGTCCACCTGAAAATTAAAAGAATTGGTATGATGACGAACCAATAAGAATATCATTAGCTTGCCAGTAAAACCACTACTTGTTGAAACTGCTAAAGAGTTTGACTTCTTGACAGAGATCCTTTTTTTTAGCTCCTGCAGCCATTTGACACTTGTTAAGCCTACCCTAATTTATTTGAGACTGAAAGGCTGTGTTAAGTTGAGTTATTGAGTTGAGCCATTTGACACTTCAATAGGATATGTGACTTTCTCTAACTTGTTTTGGGGGGGGGGGGGGGGGGGCTTAAGCTAAAACTTGAGCATTTAGAAGGTAAAGGCTTTTTCCATGTCGGACTACAGGCAGCTAAACTTTCTTAGAAAAGCTAGAGCCACCAGGACTAAGTTACCTTTGAGGCTTTGACCCATCTCTCTAACTTCGGCAAGAAGCCCAACTTATGAAGCTCTTGTTAGAAGCCAGACAATTTTTTTAGCAGTAAGTCAAACAATTCTGAACTGTGGATCAATAGTAAATACTAAGGTCATATCTTACACTGATTTGGTGGAGATTCCAGTGCGCAACCAATACTTTTCTAAGAAGACAATGGAAGACAGGACAACACAATTGACTTTTGACATTCGAGAGAATATAAGCTGCAACTGCCACTAGACAAGCATTTGTTTTCGGAGCTTTACTTTGGCATCTAGATTAAGCTTGCCCATATTAGTATGCATAAATGAATTTAATCTTTCAGAAGATTTTGTTGATCTTTGTGCAAATTATTGGTATAACATTTAGCCAAGAAAAAGCAAACCACTAGGACACTTCAATCGATTTCAATAGCGAAGAATAGAGAAGGGCAACAGATGCACAAACCTCATCCAACATTGCCATAAGTTTTGCCATCTTATTCTGTAGCTCCTGTTTCTCAGCAGCAGAAATCTCAGGTGCAGCATTGGCAGTAGACTCCTGTGGGTCGGAAGATACCCCCTCACCTTTCGAACCCCCATTGGCTTCTTTTTTATCCGATTTTCCTGCTTCAGCCTGGTCTTTCTGTGCTTTCTTCTTTATACTCTTCCAAACAATGATGACCTCATCAAGCAATTCTTGTGCTGCTTTGAGATACTTTGAGTTTCGGATTGCCTGTGAGGCCTCAGATTGCATATTCTTCATTCTGTTGTCATCACCCTGGTAAGAGTGTGGTGTCAGCAATTCTTGTTTTGCAGACCAGTATGGATATGAAGGCTCCAGGATATGCGTGTTGAGGCTCAGAGACAACCGTTGGCCTGGTGCTGGTGCAACACTCATTGAATTGTGGTTGTTCAATAGGCCAAACTCAATCTGCGCACTGTTATGAGTATCATTGTGAATGAGATCAGCACCAGCACTATGTCCTCCATCCATCAAATGCATCAACATCTCATTTCTCATATCTTTGGCAGGACCAAATGAGCGTTGCTCTGTATATGAAGTGACCATGTTAGGTTCCCTTGACAATGAATCTTGAGAGATTGCAGTTGGATGGCCAGGCAGCTCCATGAAATTCTGCTGATGCTGGATAATGCCACTAAATTCCATGTACGGTCCAGAAGATCCATTGCAAGGATATAACATGTGTCCTATTGTTGATGGCACAGGATATGATGAATTGCCTGAATCCGCTGGGTACATAGCTTGTGAGTCTCTTTCGTTGCCAGGGCTCGAATAATAAGTAGCCATGTTGCAGCTTTGACAACTCAATTAGCAAAATTGCTGCAAAGGCATGAATACTGCAGGGAAGCAATTACAGAGCTCACGAAACCCAAATTTTGATCGAGTTGCCTGTCAAAGGGGAAAGCAAGAAGGTTCAACAAAACAATGACAACAAAAAGGTAGCTAAATGGGAAAGGAACTATTTATGAGACAGCCAAGTCTATATATACCATATGATGAAATAGTTAAGAGGAAGAAATAAAACCACAACGTAATCGCCAGATCTTTCTTTTTTTAAAAAAAAATAGTACGGTTCTGTTACTATTGAAAGGACACAAGATATACACAAAGGCCAGTCACGAGTGAGTGAGGCTCAGAGCCTCAGACCCACAGCTTTGGCAGAGGTTACCTCTGTTTTGTTCTCTTCTTTCTTACATTTGTAGGGAAGAACAGAGGTTATGCTCAAGAAACAAGAGAATACTCCTATAAACCATGAAGTGACAAGGTAAGATGCTGGTTTGCAGACTAAAGGTACAGAACTACAGGTGGTCCTTCATCTGAGTTCAGCTAGGTTATTGGCCTTTTGCTCCTTCCTTATCAAGATAATCAAGACGGCAAGAATGTGGCTATAAATTCTTTATCATCAAAATAAGGCAACCATTCAAGAACCCAATGAGATAATTGATTCTATACCACATACAAGAACTGCAAGGCCACAGATAATTGTATATTTTTTTCTTAAAAAATGAAAGAACTCATAAATGAAATACTATCTGCAATACCTTGTTGGATCAATTGATTGATGGAAGAAGAATGTGCACCAGAGTCGTCAGAACTCCTTCATCAGCTCAGCAACGCAATAGGAGGGTTCCTTGCTTCGTAATCACACTGAAAGACGAGATAAAATGGCCTGAGAGGGCTAGCTAGAGGGTAGAGACCAGCAAATAGATAATAAAAATTAAACTTTTTTACTTGTTTACATCTCAAAATTTCACTAGTTTTTAACGATATGAAAAAAATGGAAACCAGGAGAAATGACCAAGGCAAAAGCTTTGTTGTCACGCACAGTAGAATATGAAGCACACCTAAATTCTGATAAAAAGAGCTAAGAATTCCATTACAAGAAGAATATAAGATAGCAATCCAACACAAGACTCGTTTCCACCATAGAAAAGAGAAAGGAACAGGGCTTTTTATGAGCATGGCTTTCATGCAGGCATCCATGGAAATTAAAGATTCAAGAATAAGCCACAAATCAAAGAGGACTCCACTGCAGTCAAGCTCAATTCTGACATCTCCCAAAAAGCCAGCTCTACCGGTAGCTGAAGAAGCAGCTGCTAGAAACTCAGAGCTCCTCTCCCAACACCAAATGGCGATTGTGCTACCAAGAACACCATGAAACCCAGAATTCAAGAACACAAGCCATGGATTCTGAAGCCAGGAAGCCTGGTTTGGTTTCTCCAAGCATCGACACCACCAAAGGCGAGATATTTTGAGGTGAGGATGTAAAAAACACCAATTAAAACTGCAGAAACACCATTCCTTCAGTCTCTCCATGAATCAACCCAAACATCATCAAGAGGTCTCCAATCCACTAAAATCCTCAGATGGAGCTTACATAGTTACAGATCCCCAAGTCAACTAAATAACAAGGAACACCAAGAAAACGCGCAATTCAGAGACGCTAAGCTCTACCACCGCTCTCAAGAGAGCAGGCAAACCCCGTGCACTCTCACACGAACACCCACACATAATTCAGAGAGACAGAGACCAACCAATGATTGAGGTCATCAACGCCGCGGGAAAATAAAAGGATTAGTGCACCCACCAAAATCAGACAACACAAATCCAGAAGGAAGCAAGAAGAAGAGCAAATCACGTATCCCGGGGAATATGCACCCAAAAAAAGATTTGTTTTTCTGCTGATGCGGCAACCAACAGAGGCCAATGATGCATATGGGATGATAAAAAAATTGAGGAAGATGGAAGGAGACCTGATGGTGTGCTCCTCATGGGAGGCAGAACTAGGCAGCAGAGATTGCTGTCACAGGACCCAACTCCCCAAGCTGTCCTGTCTTCACACCCTTGGATGAGCTGTGACGAGGAGGATGAAGAGTGGAGGCGGAAGAAGGAGAGAGAAAATCAATCCCTCCCTCCCTCTCCCAGTATGGGGACAAAAATCAGATCCCAAGAGCCAAGATAAAATATGAGAGAGAAAAAAAAGCAAGAGAGGAGGAGCTCTCATCTCATCTTCTACTCTCGTTGTAAAAAAAATAAATGGAATAAAAAACACTATCCACTACCAGGCACCAACAACCAAAATAAAATAATTGTGGAGAGGCCAAAAAGAAAAAATGTACTAATATTTTTTCTTGGTGTTTATCGGATTAGAAAAACCGGACCGGATTGGCGCCTTGATGGGCCAAAATAAGGAGGAAAAATGCGTTTGCTGGGGATCGACTTCTTATCCGCACGTTGAAGGCAGCAGCTCCTAGCCATTCGGCGACCATGCAACTTGTGTTTGAGAGAAAATACATGCCATAGATGTAATATATAAACCGCGATTCGACCGCCCATGTCAACGGTCGGACCGGTGGACCGAGAGATCGGCCGGGTCACTACCGGTCCGATTTTTTGTACTATGCTCATCAGCTGCTGTGGCCGGTTGGAGGTATTTGGCCTTCCACCACAACTTCCAGTTGCTTCTTCCTACACGATAACGCGTATTACACACACATATATATATATATGGGGGGGGGGGGGGAGTATATATTTTTTATTCGCTTGCACAAATTGTGCTCAGTCCAGTTCATCCTTAGAAAAAATTGAGATGGGGCCCTAAGTCTAAACGCCAATTATGATAATTTATTTTCTGTAGATGAGAACAAGGAAAAAAATTCTCCAGTGTACCAACTTAGTTTATTTTTTAGCAAAGGGTATGAATAATAGTTTACCGTTTGGTAAGGATTAAACTCTTACAACTACCCTGTCTACCATTTCGTAGAGGAGCTCCGTGAACAAAACCATGCGCTCGGACAATCCGTTGTACCGTAAAATCTTGTGAACTCTGTATAATTTGACGAATCATATCTAAATATTACAGAGTAACATTAGTGTTCCGTTATCTTTAAAAAAAGTATTTAAGGGTTAGATCCAAAGTTCGCCGACTCCCTTTCTACTTAAATTTAGCTCGAAATATGTAGAAATATGCTGTAACCAATGGTGGTACAACAGAAATCCTGTTATTAAATGGAGGGGGGAAGATAGATTTGCTCTAGCTAAATTCCATATCTGTCAGTGTGCAGCACCCTACAAGCGCAATAAATGGCAGCACGCTGGACGCTTGCTCTACTACGATGCTACGCCAGCTAACGCAGAGATATGCAAGATCTTCAAATCATTTCTGGACAAAGACATGGGCAGAGGATTTATCACATGTGGCATCGAAGTCCCATGGAGAAAGCTCAGAGCCCTGGAGGGGACCTCACAACACATAAAAAAGGAAAAACACTACGCTCACGAATAAATCACATTATTAGGCTCCTTCAAAACACAAGATTTTTGGATTGAAATTTGCGTGCTGCACGCAGCGCCTAATGTCTTATATAGGTATTAAAGCCCCCATAGTCATTTTAGCCCATCTTGTTTTCAAAATAGATCATCAAAAAAATATTTTAATCGTTTTTTTTCCTTTTTTATCCAAAAAAATAAATATTACTAGTTTTTTATACTCACCTTATTTTCAAAATAGATCATCACAAAATTACTTTCATCGTTTTCTTCCTTTTTTTACCCCCAATAAATAAATATTACTAGTTTCTATACTCAAAAGGAAGTACTACTAAACAGGCATATTCTATTAATAATATTTGCAAAATTATGATGGGTAGGATGAAATTGTGAATAGTGCTTGCACGGAGTCGTGTTCTACTTCTACGGTTTAAAAGGTGTGTGCATATCCTAGTGGTACGCGTAGCAAGGTGTGAACAATAGAAAAAAAAATTAGGAGTCGTTGTTCGTGTGGTCCATGGCCATGGGGTCCCCTCCCTTCCCCTCTCCTCCTCACCCGCTTCTTTTCGTACCAAATGGAAAGGCAGGCAGAGGCAGGCCGGCCAACCCAGCCAAACGCCGGATGCCTTCACAGGCGGGGACCAAAATCCATCGGTCGCCTCTCTCTCTCTCTCCCCGCGTGGCTGCTTAGGCCGGCGGCGCGCGCGGATGGTCTCCGGCGCCGGCCATGGAGAACCAAGCGGAGGAGAGTGGACGAGCGATCTTACCTTCGCAGGTGACCGTCGCGAGCGGCCGGAGCAGACGTTTCCTCCGGAGGTAGACGGTGTCGTTGTTCCCGTGTTCGCGTGGGTAGCCCTCTCGCCGTCGCCGCCGGGGGCATCTCCATCTCCGGCCACCGTTTGCTCGGGAGACGTCGGCGGTGGTTGGAAATTTGGAACCAATCAATCTAATCGACGAGGGGGAGAGGTGTGCACGTGTCGCCACAAGATGATGCCCGCGTGGGCAGGATTTTTTTGAACTGAAAATGTTGCTGTTGTTTGAGTGTAAAAAAGGGCAAGTGCATTTTCTTCGAGGGGTGAGTGGAAGCGAGACCCAGTTTATCCAACAAATAGTAAAACTTGCGACTAAAAAATCTAGTAAAACAAATCAATCAGTACGCATTTTCCTATAGAATTTATATATAGAATTATAGAATTTTCCTAATAATTAATTAATTATATATAATTATAATTATTTAAAAATTATCTTTTAAAAAATTATATATATAATTTTTCCTATATATATTTGTTTAATTAATTAATTAATTCTATAATAACTAATAATTAATTAATTATATATTAATAACTCACCACGTTTTACATCAAAAATTCCACTCAATTCCCACTGCATAACACTACCTAAATACATGTTTAAATTACTCCTAAATCAGAACTAAATGTTATTACAACCATGTACTATTAGTACATCCGTATCACTCCAAAATAATTCGTAAAAAAATAATGGCTTAGTTTGAAAATGAGTGAAGAAGATGAAAATGATAATGTAAAATGAGATATCTCATTATTAACTATTACAAAATATTAATATATATTTTTAAAAAATAGATATTTTTTTAAAAAAACACCGTTTAGCAGTTCGAGAAAATGATAACAGTTTTCATCCTATCCATCACTCTCCAACACAGCCTGTCACTTGATAGAAACAATATATGCTACTGCTACAATTAAATTCCATTGTTAAGATTTAATAAATTTAATTTTTTTGTCTTGATAATAAATTCATTTTTAAGACTTCTAATAAACTGGACCGTGCAGATCGAGGTGGAAGTACCGTAGTAGTACTCCTAGTATTTTTACTGCTGTGCTCAAGTGCGCCAAAGAGGTGAAGTGACGGCATCACCATTTCCTCACGGTGCATGCGCATGGCACGGGGGCAACTAGCTCTTTTTTATCATGACCTTAGCACACGTGACACATACTAGCTACCACATGCTTTTTATCTCTTTAAGCCAACAACGATTTAGTCGAAACCATAATTAACTATGCAAATTAGTAGCAAACAGGTGCATGCACTTAATTGCTAGTTCCTGTTTTAAATGAAGAGGTGCACTACTGCCTTTTTACCGTCTCTTTAAAAATACGATATATTTATTGACGATTTGTCTGAAATTTATAAAAAAAAATCTTCTCAATTTCTATTTCGTAAAACAATTGGGATTCAAATGGGGTGTGATATTGGGAATTGAATTGGAAGTGGTCCATCTGAGATGGGCATACGCATGTTGACGCTTCCCTATAACCAAGCGTTCAAGCTAGATTATAGCAACCAGATGGTGGACCTAAAACCCCTTGATGTTTTAGGCTTTAAAAGTCACAACTTGATCTCCTATTTTTATACCCGTTCCAACCTAACCAGTGCTCTTTCTTTTCATGTGACCACATTTGCGTTGCACCCACTACCACAAAAAAAAAATGTGCCTCAGCTTTTTGCACTTTCTGTTAGTCTGTTTATGTTGCAAGAGATGATAATATTGTTCATACTACTGTGCATGCTTTTAATTAGTTGATTGATGTTGACAACGCTGTTTACACACGTGGTGCTAGAATTTCACAAAAAGTTGGTTATGTATACGTGAGAAAATTTTAATGTTACTTTTTCTCAATTATATAGAGGATATATACGCCCCACATACCATTATGTACACACGTCATACTTATACACACAATTAAATGCATTATCTAATACATGCTTAAATAAACAAATGTCAGCAATAAATTCCTGAAATTTATATTAAATATGTATCCATGTGTATATAATATTTGTGGTCATCGGTATTTAAAACTTAGTGACGAACTCATACACCTATAAATTTACCATTGTGCTGCTTCCTATTATATGTTAATTTAAATTCGTATATGCTTTAGATGTACAGTTTGAAAGCCGATGTGGATGTAAATAGTTTGTGATTATTATGAATGTAGAGTAAGATATATGCCTCAACTCTTTTCGGTAGTGATACTACAAGTATATACTTTTGAAAATTTTAAGATGATTACTCTAACCGTTTTCTAAGTCACTTTAGATTTATTTAGATTTATTATAAGTCAAATTTTTTTAAGTTTGATTAAATTTATAAGACAAAATTTAAGTAACTTAATGGAGGTAATAATAGCTATATGTAGGAAGAGATATTTTCCTTAGGAGTTAGAAATATAACATGTATAATTAATTTACGATTGGTAGGACAAATATGCCGTTCACTTTTGAATAAAGGAATATTAATTAGAAAATGTGTTCTTTACTATGCTTTTTTCAGCTGGGGTTTGAAGATATAACATGATAATAACCTCTATTTCCCGGTTGTAATTTGTAATCTAGCAGCTATACATGGAGTTTGAATTGGTTAGCTGTTCCTTTTTCACACTCCTATGTAAACACATCGTCGAGGTTTTTTAAAAAAGAAAAAAAACTTAGTTACACTACAAGGCAATGTTGGTTTATATAACCACTAGTGTACGTCAGTTACTTAATTTACCTTAAAAGAAGATATATTCTTCATGTTATTATATATAAGTCTTGCCTATCTCTCTTAGCTGATGTAACAGTGACGTCTCTGTTGATGATCGGTAGGAACACAACGAAGCCAATGTCTTGATTTCCATTTGAATTTAGGGTGTATTTAAAAGTGATCGCTGATATGAGATAAAATATTTAATTTTTATGATAGCTATTTAATGGTTTAAATTATATAATTAATTATTATAAAATTAAAAAATATTTTAAAAAGACAATATAATGAACTTCTAGGTAAAAACTTTTTTAAAAAAACGTACTATTTAAGAGAAAAAAATGTTGTATGGATCATCACTTATCACTTACGAAAGCAACTTTATCGTATGCCTTACTTCTTTATTGGCAATCGGTCAGTAACCTATTATATATAGCCTCTCACTGTACCACTAGGTAACCTTGCGTTGTATTTTACGACCTTTTTTCTTCTCGGTTGGCTGTGTTGGGTGCTCATGGAATTAAGTTTTTTTTTCTGCATTAGTTAGGCTCGACGTGACGTAGTATGTGGCCAAGAATCGATGGCTGGAATTACCCTGTCGACGTACACGTTTCAATTTATTGTGAGCTCCGTTTTTTGACACCATACATGCTGGTAAGTCGGCAACAAGGAATTTTGTTTTTTTTAAGCGAAGTAACAAGGAATACGTAGTAAGGCCATATTTAGAGTAGAGAAATTTTAACAAACATTTGAAGGATTTAAAATAAATTATGCAAAGATCCTATAAAATTACGTGTTTAAGAGCTCCTTTTAAACACATAATTGTGAAAACATAGGAAAAAATGAAAATAGGGTATCATGTCCATTAAATTCCTATAAAAATTAAAAATGAGATAATACTGTAGGAGCTTTATGTCATGGAAAGAAGAAAATACAAGGTAAAACCTTATGCTAGTTTAATTTTCTTCTAAAATTTCTATGAAATAATTCATTTTGTAGGAATTTCAAAAGAAATGTAGATAGCCATGCCTTTGATCCAAATAACCATATTGAAATTCAATCCTCCAAAGTGCCTCTGGTTTTTACTGTTCCAAAGGAGCCCTAAAACAAGCCCTAGACTGAACACCTCTAGCCGCCCAGCCTAACCAAGCAACTATAATTAATGGTTGGTGTTATGTTTGTATCTTGTACCAATCATGTGTCATCCTATGTATATATATTCTGCTAGTTTTTCATAAGCATTTATTAGCTGAGTTTTATCAAATGTTTAATGTATACATGAGGCATTATTAGACACAGAATATGTTATCCTTTGACTATATATATACACACACGAACATCTCTCTTTTCCTCTTCCTATTCTCTTCTATCAGAGCACCTCCGTTACTTTTCTTTTCTACGCGCGCGTCCCTCATCCTCTCCTTTCTGTGTGCGCGCGCCCCTCTTCCTCCACCAACATCGCCAGAGCCGATGTATCCGCCGTCGCACCCGCGCCACCACCTCGCGCACTCGCTGACAGGACCACCACCCTCCTACTGCGGCTATCGTCTCCCCTCACTCATCTTCTAAGAGACGGGTGGCTCGGCTCGGAGACTCACGTGAGGAGGAGGAGAAGGCAATAGCAGGCAACAGCCGTGCTCACTTCTCTTCTCGTCCGCCTCCTCTCCTCCACTCCTCATCTCGCAGACGTCGTAGCTGCGTTGCCTCCTCTGTGTCACGGACGTCACAGCCGCTCCCGCTCCTCTTCTTGTCTGCTTCTTCCCCCCACGCCTCATCTCAATTGCCTCCTCATCTCACGGACGTCGCAACTGTGTTGGCCCCTGTATGTCACGGCCAGCTACACCCGTCCCCCTCTTTCCTTTTTCGCTTTGCATTCGGCGCACGTGCCTATCACACACGCGTGCCCCTCCACCTCGCACTCTACGCGTCGCGGACGCGACCAGTTTCTCCACGGACATGAACTCCACCCCTTCACGTCTGTTCCTTGTTCTCGCCTCGTGTCTGCACTAGTCAACGTGCACACACAGACATGTCGCTTCCTGCGTACCACAGATACGAACCCCTTCTCTGCAGACGCAAACTCGCCTCTTTTGCGTCCGCCTCGTACGTCGCGCACGCGTGGACTTTTCACTCCCTGCGCGTCGCGGACGCGAATTTTCTCTCTGCGGACGCAAACTCGCCCCCTTTGCATCCGTTTTTCTTTTCTCTCACCTTGCGTCTTCCCGTACGTCACGCTCGTACCATCTCAGCTCTGGGCCGATCACCTCCCTCACCGCATACTCCGATGCAGACTAGGCATGCTTCCTTGACTCCCGACGCTCTACGTCTGGCTACTGCATTTTTCTCGGTGACAACCTTGTCTCTTGGTCCTCCAAGCATCAAACCACTGTGTCTCGCTCTAGTGCAAAAGTCGAGTACCGTACGGTTGCCTATGTTGTCGCTGAGTGCTGCTGGCTCCATCAACTCCTTTAGGAACTTCATACACCCATTGCCTCTGCCACCGTCGTCTACTGTGACAATGTTAATGTCGTATATATGACCGCTAACCCTGTTCATCATCGTCGTACGAAGTACATCAAGATTGACATCTACTTTATTTACAATAAGATTGTTCTAGAACTTGTTCGGGTGCTCCACATGTCTTCGACACATCAGTTCATAAACATCATGACCAAATGACTACTTGAACCATTGTTGACTAGTTTTCGGTCCAGTTTTTACGTTCGTGACTCTCTCGCTACGACTGCGAGCGGATATTAGACATACTCATGTATAGAATATATTATCCTTTGGCTATATATATATACACAGGACCACCCTCAGGTGTGGTGAGTTCTCCCTCTTTCCTCTTCATGTTCTCTTCTACAGGCATGAATTTCACTTTTACACATATTTATTTTTTAAGGGAAAAAAGGAACAAATGGGGATGCATGCTCCAAGTAAAAAAAAGAAAGAAGAGAGAGATTGTTGCCGAAAAACTCCAATATTATCAGCGGAACGGCCAGTTTGACATCTCGTCATCTCGTAGTAAACATGAGTGCAATCTAGGACGACGCAGACAACGGCTTAATTGGTATCAACATCTACACCTCATTTTTTTTTCAACGGATAAGCTGATCCAAAGTTAATTTCTACACACTTAATTAATCAAAAGATCGGATCGCAATCAAATTAAAGGAGGCTACACTTTTGTGATCTCTCTCCATTTTCCAATAATATGCTTGTCACCCAAACAATCAGCACGCACATTTTATATCTTTTTTTAGACAATGGAACATTTTTTTTTTGCATGTCCTCGTTAAGAAAATGATGCCGTATGTTGCGTAGAGGATCAGAATAAACAGCATATGTGATATATATATGTGTGTGTGTGTGTGTGTGTGCGCGCGCGCTTATCTATATCTTGTTTTTAGTTTAATCACCCTGGATGACCGACCGACTTGGGTACTGTTTCAAACGCTGATTAATTATGCGAAACATTGGAAAGTCTTTGTAGTATATATATTATAGTAGATTAATTACTAGCAGTAACATTTCGCAAGCAAGATCCTTAGGAAAGAGGATATGTGAATTGTTCCTGAAGTATCACATGTTACTTTTTTTTTCATATGTAGGAGTACCTCGGTCTTTCTCACGGCGTGCGTGTACATATACCATCCGTTGATCGGATCAACGACAGGCTTAATTATTGTTTGTTCTACAGAGTTGAGTACTTCCTCGGATCTTAATATAGGTTGATTTAGAGCTAAGTACAAGAACTAAGAAAGCAATTCAATGACTTCATTGCCTTTTGTTTGTATTGCATTGGAAAAGATGAAACACTTATTTCTGATAGAGATATCATTTATTTACCAATGTCAGACAATGAAAATTAGATAAAAAGTTAACTAGAAGTCTTAACATAACTTGTATTTAGTAAACAGTTGAGAAGGCTAAGGCCCTATTTGGAAATGCGGTTTAGGTTGATCAGCCAGAGGCCTGTTGGGTAAGCTTTGGAACTAGCACAATATTAATTACATGTTAACTATTACAAATTTAAAAAATAGATTTGTTTGAATTTTTTTAAAACTTTTGTATAGACAGTTTTTTTAAAAAAATTACACCGTTTAGCGGTTCAAAAACGTGTAGGAGAGCCTAAAACAACTTGTGTTATAGGAACAGAGTTACTACCACTCAAAAAAAATTACATGCGTCCTCACTTTTACTATACACTTTTACCATGATCAAAATTTGAGCCTCCTATAATAAATTTGACCTAAGGAAGAGGACATAAGCCACTTGTGAAAATTGGAATATTACAGGTGAATTCTTAAGATGTCCACCTATCTATTTTCATATGCGGTCTTTATACTGAAAAAAGTTATAAAAATAATGGGTGATGAGGATGAGGCCAAGCGCGAGTAACTAAGTTCCTCATCTCCTCTATTCCCTTTCCTCATGGCCTCCAAGCTGACCAGTGCCTCCATCTTAGTGCCACCACATCGACCATGCTTGCCGCCACATCGCCACCGCCTTATCACAGCCCTACCATTGGTGTGTGGCTTCCTATGGCCTCGTTGGTGACAGATCCAGTGCCAATGACCTTAGGGGCGATAGATCTAGTGGCACCAAGCCTTAGGCTTGGCATTTCTGATGGCCTTAGGTCATGAGAGCTGTGTATTTGGCGAAGGGGCTAGCAACATGCTATGACGATAGCTACACAATGACGGTGGAGAAGTGTCATAGTAGCAACCACAACCCTATGGCTTTGGGTCTAGCAGAGAAGGTCAGTGGCTGTGAGAAATGGAGAAGGTTGGTGACAAGGTTGGTGACAAGGGATATGACTTAGCAATAGCGGTTGGTAGATTAGAGAGGTCTTCTATGGGGCAGGCACTCTCATGCACAGTGGCCATGGGCAAATCCAAGGTAACTCCACGGTAGCTAGTAAGCTAGCATGCCACACCTGACGATGATGGTCTCATGTTCTTCCTTCACTCCTCCCCATTCTTCCTTCAGGGGCTGTGATGATGAGGTTAAATTTTTGTGAATTTTTCTTGTTGAACTCAAGTTGACTTTGATAGAAATATAGTACTAATTTGTGAATTGAGTTGGAGTTTTGAATTGATTTTGATGCTAGCAAGATATCAATTTGTGAGTTGAATTGAATTGATTGAAGAAACTATTAAGCCTAGATTCTTTTTTTTTATTCAAAATTATTTTCATGAGCAGTGAACCTAACCTAAACGTATGTAAAAAAAATCATTTTTATAGGTGGTTGACCTAACCTGACCGTCTGCTAAGATCCATCTTCACAGCCAGCTAGCCGGTCTACCTATAAAAATCATGGCCTTTAGTCGTAGACAGTGCACCTAGCTGCCTATGAAAATCTAGTAGTGTATAACAAGGGCTACCATTCAATTTCGCACTCTCTTTTCTTCCACTTGATATGTCTAGGATTTCACTATTTACATATTGTGTTATTAGCTGCTGCCAAAATTTAAAATTTGAAACTTAATTTTAGAATTGAGTTTTTTCATTGTAATCTATTTTAGCCTTGTTTTTTAGCCACAAATAATACATATATGAAAGTTTTAACATAAATTGTTTTTGTCATTTGTTTTTTACTTATCAATTATATATATAGCTAAACAATGTGTTTGACACAGCAGCTGGTTTATGCATTATTATAAAAAAGGCGTAGTTTAATCAATGAGAATCTTAATTTTTTTTTATTATTTGAACTTTTTTAATTTAAAACTAAATCACTCTAAAATTTATTTATACATTTCAAACTTTTATCCACGCCACTTCGACTAGTGTGACTAAACATCACTACCATGGAAGCCGTATTATTTAGCCAAACCATTTAGACTAACGACAAATAAATCTTGGAGTTATCTAGTTTTAAAATTAATAAGCTTCAAAAAATAATAAAAATTTGATAATCTTACAAGCATGTGTGTTTTAAATCCAATAAGTGACAATCAAAGGAAGAGTGTATATTAATAAACCATTGAATTTGTTTTATTTTAAGTTCTTTATCATTGAGCAATAGTGTTTACATGTAGCTTATTTGGTAGGCTTGAAACTTTTCCGTCCGATTTTAAACTCATACGTATATTTACAACTAATGATAAACAACGTTTGTATCAGCAACAGAACATCTACAGTGTCTTCGTGAATCATTGTGGCGCATAATTTTGCTCCAAACCGTGAGGCCGGCCGAACAGGTACGTACTACGCACAGCACGAGTGGACCGTCGCATGGCTGCGCACGTACACGTACGTATGCATACAGTAGAGTGACTTGGAAATTTCCACTGGATTTGACGTATGGGCGACGACTGTGCATATCATGCGTATACTGTACCGTGCATAAACACAAGAAAATCCTAGTATATGGAGGAGTTTGGACTCTTTCCTTTCGTACGGAAGATTTTAGATTTTCCTGAATACATTTTCTAAGGTTTTAAACCGTATATTTTATATAAAAAAATTTCTATATAAAATTACTCATTTTATATATTTTTATAGAGTAAAATTTTAAATTAACGATAGCTATCAGATAACTCATAAAAAAAACCTCGTGAGAAAACGACGCAGCCTTATATTGCTATCGATGGAGCAGTAGCGCAGTGGGGAAGTAGCTAGGCCGACACACACATACTTAGAAGGGACCGACGACGGGAGTGATGACACTTGCGACCAGGACGGAATGGGACTTTCGATCCCTTTCCAACCTCTCATCTTCTTTTTTAATGCGCATATTTTTTTTAACTTAAACGATATGTTTTTATAAGTTATATTAATTTATTTCTTAGATTTTTTCATTAATATTAAATCAATCATACACTAATTTATCGTTTCTTTTTCACGTAACTAGTGCTGACCAACGAAAGCTGCCACCATCCATCCGTCCATTTACCTTCTGATCCAGCACCATGGACACCAAAGAGGAGCCTACCATTTCTTTCTTTCGTTTGTTCATCCAGAAAAATAAAATAATAAAAACGATAGGCGACCATCGCTAGCTAGCATATGCGTAGGTAGAGGTAGGCTCGCGTAGGGTCTAGGGAGGAGTGGTAGTCTGGTGGAGTGGTCGTGTACATGCCGGCCGGGGCTGCCTCCTTGCCAAGTTGCCATGTGTCTGTTGGCTGCCCGTCCGTAGCTAGAGCCTTCCCTCGTCGGTTGTACTCACGAAGGGTAACAACAAAATGGGTGTGTGTAAAGACGCTTATCTGAAGACGTGTTTTTACTCGTCTCTATTTTTGAGACCACCTCATGTAGAAGGACGTCTTTTGAGACGTTTTGAATAACGTTCTACGATTGCACCTATTTTCTTTGTTTTTTTTAAAAAAATTTGTTTGAAATATAAATCTTGAAAACCACCCAGATTAGGTAAGATCGCTCGCCTAAACGGCCTGGCCCACCGCAGCAGAATCGTCGTCCAGATCTGTGCTCGGTGTTGCCGCCGCTGCTTGCCTAAGAGCATGCGTTACTAGGAGCATGTGTTTAATTCACTATATCCCACGATCGATTAATCTTTTATTTCTGGTTATGTTGTTTGATTTATAAATTGTTTTACTGCAGCACCTGTGCCATCTCTCTAAGTAGACAAGCAGGTGGCATATAAGTTGGAGAATTGAATTGATACAAGTTCGAATGCTTGCATTTTGTGATGGTTAAGTTTTTGTCTTATATCTTTCATTCTACATTACAGGCAAGAGGATTGGAATTCAATGGAACAAAAAGTATAAATTTCTATTAAGATTTCATGATCAGTGAGCAAGGGATGGAATTTATGTTAGGTCTTCTTACCGTTGGACTTTTTTTGGCACGTTTATTATATTAGAGGTTAGTACGTAATGGATTAGTTTTTTTTTGGAGGAATGGACTAGTATATTTTGTTTGTGAACAATTATATCGCTAGCCACTATGACCTTTACGGTTACTTCTAAATGTTTTCAGATAGATAGAAATCAGTTGTATGGACCTATTTTTTCCTTGATTCCTTGTTCTGACCATGAAAGCATTATTGAAGTGTTATTTGCTTTATTGCTTATGGTTCATAGGGCAGGTCCTTAGTGCCTTCTAGGGTTCAATTACAACCCGGTAAGTAAATCTGATAGTGATCTCTTTAGACGCGATATTGTTATATGTTACTTTTCCCTCCACCCAATTTGCAATACTGACTTAGTAATATTTATAATGATATTTGTAATGCAAGTACCTGTTGTATGTGAAACAGGGATTCAAACAGTGATACAAACTGCCTCCAATTTTCTATTGAAAATTGCTGCTTCAGCATTGCCAAATGGATTGCCCTTGAGATTGATGAAATGCCCAAGGGACTCTAATTGATAGATGGACATTACTCAAAATTCAGAATTTGCAGGTACGTAGTACATACAACCATTCCTATCTGCTTTCATAAATAGCTATGTTGTTAAATCTTACAGTGTATTTTTTTCCTGAAGCAACTGAACTAGAGACAACAGGCACTACAATATTGCAACTTACCTTGTATAAATAGTATGATGTTTATATACTCAGGATATAGAATAACGGGAGAATATATAGGTACTACTCTGATACAAATCTTGTACATCTAGATTTATAAAAGTTAAACATGCTAATTTTGGATTTTTATCAGAATACTGACAGTGTGGCAGTCAAAACAATTCTAAAGTGCGAAACAACTTGGTATGCTACATTCTTTTAATTTTATCATGTAAACTTAGTTTGTCACATTTCCATGCTATTGATGAGGTGATTTTGTCAAATGATCTGTTTTGCAGGACAATACTGATTCTAACGAAAATAAAACAATATATTGAAGCTTGGGATTTTTAGCAAGTATCAGCTTATGGATAGATTTTTTTTTCTTTACAGATGATACATGATGTATGTCTTTCTTGTATGGATGTAGATCTAGGTGACTTGTTAACAACACTTGTGGTTAATATAATTATTTTTATGTGAATAAAGTGTGATATTATTTTGAGGCACGTGTTATGTAGATGGCACTAATATGGTGATATCCAATCTGAATTGTCCTTTTATAATCACGCGAAAGAGCTTCAATCTGATAAAAGAGCAAAAAAAAAAAGTTCAGGCCGAATGTGCCAGTGCATATCTACATATGCACGCACATAAAAGTGTCCTCTTTTAAAGACGCTCTTATTACGATAGAGATGTGATATCAGCTCTTTTAGAGACGTAATTTTAACGTCTCTCTTATAAAGATGCTTTAGTAAAGCGTCTCTATATGTCATAGACGATCTCAACAGAAACGCTTCTATGACGCTTTGTAAAAACAGCTCTACCCTTACATAGTGATGACTAATAATGTCTCTAGCCCACAAATAAAGCGTCTATATGTTTACTGTATGTATATACAACAGTGGCAGGAGTACTAGATAACTAGTAGGTAGATGTCTAGCCGAAGTGAATTCTCTGGATGGACATGCGGAGTTGCAGTGACCTGTTAGGTACCTACTCTTATAACCGAAAAGAGTTTATAGATAAAACTTTTTTATATTTATGTTTTTAGCAATTTAAAAGATAATACTATAAAAATTCTTAAAATCAACTCTAAACTCTAAAGTTAACTTTTATAATTCAAATTTTGGTTGTGTCTAATGAACCAACAAGCACAGGATGAGGGTTCAAATGTGCTAAATCCATTATTTACAGTAAAATTAGGGAATGCCTATGAACATTTGATAGAAAACCTCTAACATCAGTCACTTTTTAAATGGGTATGATTACATCGAGCATGCACATGCCTCCTCATATCTACTTCTTCCTCCGCAACCTACTCGGGTAGCATGAGCTTATCAGTGCACCCTTCTCCCCATCCTCGGACATCACCCTTTGGTCTCATTGGCTCCAACAAGGTCCCATTGGCAAGCCTCCCTAAGCCAGACAATGGTGAGGTGCCCTCATCTGCCATCTTCTTTGTCTCTAACAATGTGAGCTATTTGAGATGACATTGTCGCTTTTGCTCTTGGCTTCCCTCATGGCTTGCCTACTACCACCGATCACCGTTGGACTGACCACCTATTGACGCGACAGTTGTCCGATATTTGCATCGATACATCACGCGTACGAATTCCTAGGAGATATGTTTAGGTTCAGTGCAGGTTGTTCATGACGTACCAATTAATTTGACTTGAAATTAACAAGAAAGATAGAAAAAAATAGATTAACGAGACAATCGGTCAATAGGTCGATATGAGTTCAAACTATGAGTTGTCTAGCCAATAGAGATTAAAAAGAACATATAGCTAATAGAGATTAAGTGAGATAGAAACTATTAGGTCACATTACTAATTTTATTAAAAATAATTTTGATAGATTGAACTAAACTAAGATAATATTATATTATAGCGTATAAGGTTAGATACGATTGATAATAGATTAATGTGATATAAAAAGTATATTAGAAACATAGTATAAAGATAATCCATCGACTAGAACTCTGATAGAATGTTGAATAAAACCTATCGACTTATCAAGAGTAATTTAATATGTTAGACCTAACCAAGACAATACAAAATTAACAATAACAAGATAAACATAATAACATAATAAACTCTGTACTAGTGTGATAGATACACTAGATCAGACTAAGAAATTAAATCAATACAATCTTAGATAGAATTAAATGCATCATGATTAATTAAAATATCAAACCAAACCGAGAAAATATTAACCAATACAATATATTTATTATATGACGAGAGTAATCTCTTGCTACAAATCAAACTTAACTGATGCAGCTCAACTTGAAGTAATAACTCATCGGAAACTAAGTTGCTTCTACTCGTAGAGGTGACAATTCGTTGAATTTATTATATTGATCTGTTTGATACTCCCGGGTGTATATATTTATACTCTTGAGGTTATACAAGTTTAACACAAATATGGAATAATATTTACTTAAAAAAAGAAAAGAAAACTATTTCTACCTTAGATATTTATAAATAAGAAACCGAGTCATAACAGTTTTAAAGAATATATTCTTTTTTCTTCACTTATAAAAACATTTTTAAATTCGGCCTTCATTAGACAATCTCCATCGATTTTGTTGTCAATCTTTTTCCAACCGAATCCATTAACAACTCTTTAAAATTTTAACATTAACACCACCACTAAGAGAAAAGGCTATATCAGGTCTAGTGAGGGTTAGACATTGAAGAGCACCAACAATACTTCTATACCGTGATGTATTATCTGGTCTTAACAATGATCCTTTATGTAATGATAATTTTTCACTAGTGCATAATGGAGTATTAACAGGCTTGCAATCTGACATACCAATTCTTTTTAGAAGATCAGAAGCATATTTGCTTTGAGTGAGAACAATGCATCTCGCACCTTAGCAACTTCTATACCGAGAAAATAATGCACATCTCCCAGATCCTTTAGAGCAAATTCCCCCTGTAAATCTTGAAGTAACACTGTGGTAGCATGTGGTGTAAAGCTGGCTATAATAATATCATCAACATAAACAAGGAGATACATGCTAATATCATTCTTGCGATAAAAGAACAAAGAGATATCAGTCTTTGAAGATTGAAAACCAAGTGATATCAATTTAACACTTAGTCTAAAGTACCATGCTCTGGGCGCCTGTTTCAGACCATGTAAGGCTTTATTTAGGCGACAAACAAAGTTTGGTCTTGAAGGATCTTCAAAACCAGGTGGTTGTTGCATATATACCTCTTCTTCAAGATTGCCATGGAGAAAAGTATTTTGTACATCAAGTTGTCTGAGAGTCCATCCTCGAGAAACAGCAAGAGACAGAATAATACGAATAGTAGCAGCTTTAACAACATGACTGAAAGTTTCCTCATAATCTATTCCATATCTTTGCTTAAAACCCTTTGCTACCAATCGAGCTTTATATCTATCCAACCTACCATTAGATTTTCTCTTTATTCTGTATACCCATTTGCAACCAATAATATTTCTACCCTTTTGAGGTGGAACAAGGTGCCAAGTTTTATTCTTCATTAAGGCATTGTACTCAAGATCCATTGTATTTTTCCAATTACTATCAGCTAGAGCCTCATCAGTACTACTAGGTTCCTTGTAGTTGTCAAAAATCCATACCTGACAGTACCATCTGTGTATATTTTCTCCTTACGTATGCCACTTTGAAGTCTGGTTACAGGTCGTGTTGCAGCTAGAGGTGCCGCAGACGATCTCGCATGCGGATCTGTTGGCGCAGCAGCAGTCTGGCCTGCCTGGCCTAGCGAATCTCCCGCGTGCGGCGCGTTGTGCTTGGCTGGCTTGGCTAGTGCGGCGCGTTGTGGTTGTGCTTGGCTGGTGCGGCGCGTTGTCCAGATCGGACGTCGTCGCGAGAGGGGAAATCGGAGATAGCGTGGCGTCCCACGGTTGGCCAATGGACGCACCCAAATTAGATTCCGATCCCGAGCCCGCATGCGAATCGCCTCCGGAGTTTGCGCCTGTCTGGTTTGCTCCGTGTACACCGGTTCCTTCCGAATTTTCACCGGCTTCTCCCTAATTCTCATCATGCAACTCAGAGGAAACATTAGAAGAATTAGATGAACCATTAGCACATTGATCTACTACATGTTCGCCCTCTACATACGGATAAACAAGATCAGAAGGAAGACATAAAATCTCGGAGCGAAGACGGGCACCGGCATTGGGATGTAGCTCGGTGATGGGAAAAATATTTTCATCAAAGATCACATCCCTGGAGATGTAAACACGGCCAGTGGAGACATCAAGGCACTTGTAGCCTTTGTGCAAGGTGCTATAACCAAGAAAGACACATCTTTTGGATCGAAATTCTAGTTTGTGCTTATTATAGGGGCGAAGATGAGGCCAACAAGCATATCCAAAAACTCTCATCGAGGAGTAATCTGGTTTTTGATTAAAGAGACGCTCTAGAGGCGTAGCATGACCAATTGTTTTGCTGGGTACACGATTGATGAGATAAACTGTTGTTTGGAAGGCTTCATCCCAAAATTTTAGAGGCATAGCCGCATGAGATAAGAGAGAGAGACTGACTTCAACTATGTGACGGTGTTTTCTCTTAGCTGACCCATTTTGCTGATGAGCGTGTGGGCAAGAAACAAGATGAACGATGCCAGCTTTATTAAAAAAGGAATTAAGTGTCTGATATTCGTCTCCCCAGTCAGTTTGCATGGCAAGAATCTTACGATCAAACAAGCGTTCAACAAGAGCTTGAAACTCTTGAAATTTTTGAAATACTTCAGACTTGTGCTTAAGAAACTAAATCCAGGTGAACTTGCTAAAATCATCAATGAAACTAACATAATATCGTTTTCAACCAACTAATTCTGGTGCATGACCCCAGACATCAAAGAACACAAGTTCTAAAGGAGACTTGGAAATACTAGAAGACTTGGGATAGGGCAACTGATGGCTCTTCCCTTGCTGACAAGCATCACAAACTGACTGACTCAACGACTCATCGATATATGGAAGACTATTATTTCTGACAACTTGCTTAACAATTAACGAAGATGGATGACCCAGCCTACTATGCCATCGAGACAGGGGCAATCTGTTGGAGTTGTAGGCTTGCTTTATTGTTGGCGCAGGTAAAGGATAGATACCCCTATGACACCTTCCTCTAAGGAGTGTATTCTTCGTTTCCTGATCCTTAATCAGAAAGAAATCAGGGTGAAATTCTATAAAGACAGAGTTGTCAGCGGTAAGACGATGAACTGAAACAAGATTTTTCTTGGCTTGTGGAACGTAAAGAACATCATTTAATTGTATGTTATGAGTGGGGCTACGAACTGTAGTACGATCAATGTGACTAATGTTCATACCTGTTCCACTAGCTGTGTGGATCTGATCACCGTCATGATACTTTTTCTTAAGAGACAGCTGCTCGAGATTGCTTGTCACATGATCCGTAGCATTGGTATCAGTGTACCAGTTGGTGTCCACGCCATACGAGTTTGTAGCTGCTGCAACAAGACGCTGATCTAGCACAAAGTTCTCATCGAACCTGTGCCAGCATTCAGCGGCTGAGTGATTCTTCTTGAAGCACACCTGGCACCTGTTGTCATCTAAATTGGGCGCACCACCAGATGTCCCGCGACTATTGTTGTTGTAGAAGCTGCGGGAGTTATTGTTGTTGTAGGAGCCACGACCTCCTGCAGGAGGCCCACGACTGGACCCACCGCGGCCAAACTGCGCGCCCCCACGCGAGGGGCCTCTCCCACGTGCCTGGTTCTTCCCGCGCCACGAGCCACGACCATGAGATGCCGAGTTTGCCGATCCAGACCCAGGGCTGCCTCCATAGATCAAGTCCATTCTAGTTTCAAAATTGAGAAGTTGTGAATAAAGCTCACCAACGGAGATGGGTTCCACTCTAGCGCATAGAGCAGAGACGATGGGCGAGAAATCTTCGCCCAAGCCGGTGATGATGTACTCCACCAGTTCTTCATCTTCTAGGGGTCGTCCTGCAGCCGCCATGTCATCGCCAAGAACCTTCATCTTGGCAAAGTACTCGGCAACAGACAAATTCTCCTTCTTGGTCGTTGCCAGAGCAATCCGTATGTTGACGGATCGCGCTCGCGTTTGTGACGCGAACATGTCTTCAATGATCTTCTAGGCGTCCGCTGCGGTGGCGCTGGTGGCCATCTGCGTGAGGACATCCTTAGTGACTGACGCGAGGAGGTAGCTAAGGACATGTTGGTCCGTGGCCTCCCAGTCTTCGTGCGCCGGATTGGGAACCCTCACTTCCTTCCCATCAGCGCCCTTCTGCACAAGCTCCGCCGCAGGTATAGGGGTGGCACCCATGAGGTACCCCTGAAGACGAGCACCACGGATAGCAGCACGCACCTGTGCCTTCCATAGGGCGTGATTGTTCTTGCTAAGCTTTTCCGTGACAGGCTGGGCGAGGAGAGGATTGGAGGAAGTAGATGATGACGCCATCGTAGTTACAGAGAGGAGATGTAATCTACTCAAAAGCGATGGCTTTGATACCATGTAAAAGTTCAGAGGAGCGGAGGAGAACACCAACGCCCTATCTAGGTCGTGCGATGGTTGCGTGTTGATTAGATATAAAATAGCCCCGCATGTGACAGTTACATATAGCCAAGAGATCTTTTCTAAATATAAACCTTATATACATAGATGATATATTCCTATATATGGACAATCTAGATCTCTTAGTTTTTAGCACAATATAATAAGGTAAATACACATACATCTAACCTTTCTATCTAACAGCTTGTCTCAATATGGTAAGATAAATACACATGCATCTAACCTTTCTATCTAACACACTTGGCCCTGAGACGGGCAACCTCGGAGCTGCGAAGGGTGGCGCTCAAGTGCCGATCCATTCTTGATATAGTTTTTAGGCCAATTTATTTTTCAATTTTTTTTTCAAAAGGGTAGAATTGTCAAATTTTAGCTCTTTAATTAATGGTCCATGTAGCCTCTATTGGTAAGCTTTAAATATTTTTTCTTCTTAACTATTTTATTTGATCCATGTGTTGATTATACTGTTGTATTTGTTTTAGCCGTTAAATTCGGTATTCCATATGCAAGAGCAAAATATTTCATTGTTATTTTACTGTGTTTCACAAGTCTTTTGAATGTTTCAATGAATCATTTTTTTTGTTTTACCACGCTTAACTTAATATTTTATTAACAATTAGCTATCATCCGATTTTCCATTTTATATTTTTAAAACTTTTTATTTTTTTTAACATTTTAAAAATAGACTATCTTACAACGCTTACTAATGGAGCATCCTATCCCACCATCCGGTGTGGCAAGTCAATGCTGCCATACCAATAGGTGTGACAATATTAAATATTTAGATATGAAAATAAATTTTAAGGGAGACTATTTTTAAAAAAAAAAATTTAAAAATCAATTTTCCGGCCGCTGGGCGCCCGTCCCTAGTGCCGCCCGAAGGGAAAAAAAAGATGATTAAAGAAACGAAAAGTACATCATCATGCGTAAGGCGGTTTTCCGATATTATATTACTGTAGTTTGTAAGACAAGACATATTTTGAGAGAAAAAGGTATGGACACGATTCTGGTTTGCATGGGCATTACAGGCTCAGGCCCATGGATGTGCTTATCTTGGGCTCACCATCAGGATTCTGGAGGCAGCAATTTGGGCTATTCTCAGTTGTCACTTTCAAGAAATTATCTCATTTTATCATTTTTTTTCTATTATATAACAGACGCACATGCATATACACTAATACATAAGTCAACACCACACTCACATACCCACAAATATGTTCTCTAACGCATGCTCAAAGTGATGGAAACCAGTGACACATCACTAATCTCATTAAATTCTTATTAAAAACTCAGGACTCCACGCTATACTATTGGTGTTTTTTCTTTATTTTATTATTTAAATAGACCTTATAAAAATATTTCTAAATATGTTTTGGGATGGTTAAAATATTTTATTTGCAACATTTAAATAATAAAACATCTTGGACATGTCAGATATGTACAGTTTTATGAATTGAGCATAGTTGACTGGTTCTTACAGTGAACCTGTAAATCTAGTTTTACAATTATTTTTTATTAATAGGTGACATATCCATTAAATTTGTTAATTTTAAGATATAACGTTTAATATTTAAAGAATGTGTACAGGAGAGAGCGTGTGTGTTTGTGAGCGCTACTATGCTTAAAAAAGAAAATAAGATGTTACTTTTTTTCTTCTGTTTGTTTTTGCCCTTTTTTTGTTAGAGAATATTTATCGACCAGTATGATCAAACATATTTAGCATGACTAGACTCTCAGACTTCACTCCAGAATACCATCCCAGTGTAGGTGGACACTTTACTGGTGTAGTTCCTTATCAAATTAAATGAGAAACTTTGTGTATCATATGAGCTAAATCATTTTACATTCAAGCAGTTGTTTTAGCTAGCGATTAACCCCCGACTGAACACAAAAATACTGTCAAATTTATAAATCACCTAGAATTCACAAGTGACATTCTAGAAAAAAAATCCAAACGGCTAAAACTCAGATACCATACAGAGCAGCTGAACACAAAATAAATACACATGCACGAAAACAATACGCACCTTGCACTGTTACGACATTTTGTTCAGGAAAAAGGCGGCCAGCTAGCCCGACTGATGACATATTGTATTATAGTTAAAATAAATTAAAATTGCACATTACATCGCATTATAGTTTTAGGCTAGTAATATGTAAATTTAGGTGACTAAAAATCATAAATTTTTAGGTGTCTAAAATATACCAAATTTTTAGGTATATTGCTTTGCTAGCCAATATAGCAAACATGTGTATTTTTTAGTATTGGGTGGGTTTAATTTTTTAATATTGAGAACATGATAAATTCAAATATCTATAATTGAACAAATATATACTAATTGTAAATGTTAAATTGTCCACGTAATTACGAATAATAATCCGTATTCTGATTAGTCACTTAGCAACTGCTTGTTCATTCGACACCCATATTCCATCTTTTACTACACTCTGCAGTGAAAACATAGCACAGCTAAAAAAAATAGTTGTTTGCTAACTTGTCTGAGGCAAATAAGTCCAGCTCAAAAAACAGTCATTTGGCAACTAGGCTACGTTGATCGTGACCTGAAAAGCTAAATTAGAAAAACAAAAGGAGATATTGTTTTAAGTGACAAAAACAAAAGAGCAAAATCACTCATTTTTATGCGTACAAGGGAACGTATGACATCTTGTTTAGCAAGAAAACGATTGGCTGGCCCAATTAACCGCACATTAGTGCTCATTACATTACACTACACTTATAGGCTTAGCAATATGCACATTTAGGTGGCTAAAAAGTTACGAATTTTTTAGATGTCTAAATTCTAAAACATACCTATGTTCAATTTGTAATGTGTGCCTTTATTGCTTTCATTGCTTGCCAAAACATGTGTATTTTTAAGCATTGGGTGAGTTTAAATTTGTTTAATAAGGACAATATAATGTATTTGAATATCTCTATAGTTGAACAAATATATATGTATTTATGTGAACAATAAATCATTTACATAATTCCAAATAACAATCCATATTTCGATTAATGGCTTAACAATGTCTTACACATTTGATACCCTATTCCAACTTTTACCACACTCTGCAACTGAAAAAAAATCCAGCTAAAACAGAGCCGTATGCTAACTTGTCTAATATACAGAGCGAACAAGTCTAGCTAAAAAAAGTCTATGTTGATTGAGAACTAACAAACCAAATTAGCAAAACAAAAAGAGACATTGTTTTAGGTGAGAAAAAAAGAGTGAAACGGAAAAGAAAACTACTCATTTTTTATGCGTACAAGGAACGAAGACGATGCACACCTCTGGATCGGTACGATATTTTGTTCAGCAAGAGGAACGAACAGTTGGCCTAATTAACCGCACGTAACATTGCAGTTAAGACTAACAAAAATTGCACATTACATTGCACTTTAGACTTAGTATTATACAAATTTAGGTGTCTAGAAAATTACAATTTTTTTACATACCTGAAACATATAATATCACTACGTCATATGTATAATAGTGTACTTTTATTGATTAATTGTCAGTACTAGATACGACATAACTTCTATACACGTACAAAGCATCTTCGAATGTACCATATACCTATAAATATATATATTAACATGTATCTCTAAAGATAAAAGTGTATACGACAATGTAAGAAAACCGATCCCGAGTAAGATAAGGCTACAAAGTCTGACCTAGAAACAAATAAATCTATTTGAGTATATTACCTAAAAGTTCTTTGAATTTTATTTAGAGATGGGGTCATTTATCGGTATAAATACAATGTTCTCCTAGAAGAAAAGAACATCCAATCTCAAGCCAAACACACACCACATTGAGCAGATTCGTAGAGCCATCTCATTGCTAGTTGCCGCCTATATCTCTCCACTTAGTTTGGTGCAAACTAGTTGGATAGACTAGATAGGATAGATTGCTCTCACGTTGTACTTTATGTGGTTTGATTTATCAAATATATATAAATAGGAGTAGCATTGTTACTTACATCAAAGACTTCTTATATAAAATCCTTCTATATTGTTTTTTCATTACCATCTCATGGATACCTTAGCATCAGATGAAACCTATGTCTATAAATATCATAGTTGGGTATTACTCATCAGCAGTTGATGCACCAGGTAGGGGCTTGGTGTTCCAAAGTTTATATCGAAAATGAATTCGAGAAGTGACATTTCTAGAGAAAGTTTCAGTGATAGTTTAGGTCCAAGAGATTCAACTCGGCTAGTGGTTGCCAACCTTTAAATCAAAACCATCACCATTCCAGTAACAACTGCACCACTGGAGCTGATAATGTACATATCAAAGCCACTTATAAGGAGAATCAATCTTTGTCCAAGTAAGAAGGCTTTGATAAAGCACCCATAGTGTCCCATCTATAAAACATGTTCTCACTCATTGTCTAAGTGCAAGTTGTTCGACAGAGGTCGGCCAACAAGTTGCTTTAGATGACAAGCTATAACGACAAGTGATCCACTCAATTTCTATTAAATTCAATCTAATGATACTACAACCAATGAACAATATTGACTTTGATTATCTAGTAGGGTTCATTGGATTAGACCCTGATAAGCCCCCTGTACTTCACAAACTCAAAAATTATGGATATGAGGAGTCATCCTTAGATTCAATATCCGATTGTTATATCGGAGTGATCGAGAAGACCATACTAGGATCCAAGAAATCGATAAAAGATCTCGGAGCTAAGGAGGTGCTCAGATAGGTAACATCGTCTTCATCGGCTCCCTTCGAAGGCAAAAACATCACTCTCCTACAACACCTGATGACAACACACACTTTGCTGCACCAACCTCCAGCAGATCTCTCCGCCAACCAATAGTTCACAGAATGGTTTGAAAGGAGAAAGCTAGGGTTCATCGGTTGTGAGGTTTGGGTTCTTGGAAGACGAAGAGTTGAAGTACATAATGGAAAGCTGATCCCAAACATATCTTAACATTGGAATTTATAAACACACAATGGTAGTTTGTATTTCGAGAAAAGTAACATTAGTCCTGGCGGAATTATAGAGCGCGTTTAGATTTTTTTAATATCCATCCAAATTCAAATTCTGACAACATCATCATCATCATACTTATATGATAAAATAACATTCTTGAATTTTAACTTACTAGATAACACTTTTTGACTATATTCATTCTTCCGATAATATGGCTTCTGGATGAAATTGTTGAAATGTATTTGCATAGAGGTCAGTGCTACTATCAGTGTTCTAGATACGGCGTAACTTCTATACATGTACTAAGCATCTTCAAGAATACCACATATCGGAAATTGATCTTAGGTAAGGTAAGGTAAGGATGCGAAATCTGACCCAAGGGTGAATCATCCTACTTGATTGTATTATTTAAGAAGTTTTTCGAGTTCTAATTGGAGAGAGAGTTATTTACTGGTATAAATACAATAGTCTTCTTGGAGAGGAGTGTATCCAATCTTGTGCCAAACACATGCTATATTAAGCTAAGATTCATGGAGCCGTCTCGCTGCTAGTTGCTAACTACATCTCGTTGCTTAGTTCGCTATATACTAGTTGGAATAAGTTATATATGTTAGATCACTCTTATCTTGTATTTTGTGTGCTTTGATTTACTGAATATATATAAATGAGTATGGCTATTAATCACATTAAAGATCTAAACCTGTATAAAATCTATCTGTGTTATCTTTTCGTTACTATCTCATGTATATGTTAGCATCAAATAAACCATATAACTACAAATACTATAGTCAGGTATGATTCGTCGATAACAGTAACCTATATTTTTTTAAGCACTGAGTAAGTTTAAATTTATTTAATATCAAGAAGTTGGAATATCTCTATAATTGAACTAATATATATATATATATATATATTAGGTGAACAATAAAAATGTGTACATAATTCAAAATAAGGGTCCGTAATTTGTTAACTGTTCGCTACCTTTATTCTAACTTTTACTACGCTCTATAGCGCGAACAAAACCTAGCTCAAAAACACTCTTATGCTTACTTGTCTACTGTTCACTATTCTTATTCTAACTTTTACTATGCTCTATGGCACGAACAAAACCTAAGCTAAAAAAACACTCTTATACTAACTTGTCTAATCTACGCAGCAAACAAATCCAGACGCGACAAACCAAATTAGAAAAACAAAACGAGACCTTGTTTTAAGCGACAAAAAACAAACGAGCAAACCAGAAAAGAAAACTAGCACTCATTTTAGAGTGACAAAAGCACATAAAGCATATTTTTTCAGGAAAAATGATTTCCATGGTCTTCCGTCAATGCCTCTTCCTTGCTCGGTTCGTCCTTGCAAGTCACGAGGGCCGAAAAGCCCAAAGCCACCCCCGTCTAGTACCCTACTACCCTCTCTCCCTTCCCCTGCCCCCCCCCCCCCTCTGACTACGACGCATTCCCCAAGGCAGCGGCAGCAGCGCGGCATCCCTCCTCCTCGACGCGACTCCCGGCGAAAGATCGCTCGCTCGCTCCTCCCGCGGAGGGAGGAGGGAGCTAGGGGTCCCCGCCCGATCCCGTCGGCCGCGTCGGTGAGGGGGGCGCCCATGGAGCCGGCCCGGATCCGGGCGGGCTGACCGCGGATCCCGTCAAGTTCTCTCTCTGTCTGGGGGGCAGGCTGGGCGGCGATGGCGTCCTCGCCGGTCAAGTTCTTCTCGGTCTTCCTCGTCGTCTCCGTCGTCGGATGGGTCGTCTTCACGTAAGCCATTCCTCAGTCATCGCTGGAGCTCTCCGGTAGGGGGGGGGGGGTGGTGGTGATCCCGCGGAGCTGCTGGCGTTTTTGGGGTTGGGGAATTGGGGGCATGGGAATCACGCATTTCTGGTTCGGGCGTTTACGAGGCCACGGTTGCTTGCTTAGCGCCGCGGCCGCCTGCCGGTAGTGATTTTGAATTTCGTGGTGGTAAATTAAGCCTCTCTGGCGTTAATTTTGCTGCTGTTGCACTAGCAGAAGCAGCGGCAGCAGTAGAGTCTCGTAGGGTTGGTTTGTTCTGGGAGATTCATTGTTTGGGTTTAGGGGGGCTTTGTGGTGTTAAGCCCTCGAGTTCTGATGTTCGACGGCTTGTTTGGTGGTTATGGCCAACTCTGCCATTCGGTCGGAGCAGCAAATGTGCTGATTAGTTTGGATCAAAGTGAGTGGCAGTCGTCGTGGCGTGTATTGGGCTTTGATTGGTAGGTTCAAGGCACAGATGGGCTCTATGGAATGCTCATTTGGTTCAACTGCGCTGCCTGTATTCTGGCCACCATAGTTTGCCTAGGTTCTTTTGTCCTTTCCTGCATTGAAAATACTTCAACATGGAGTTAGGTTTTCCATCTGAACAAAATTGGAGTCTTTATTTGTTTCTGCCATTTGGTTGTATTAGCGGTTTGAGTTACTGTAATAACTAATATGCCATGCGATTTATTTTAATAATGCTTGGTATCTTTGATCTAGTTGTTGTTCCATTTGGACCTGTTCAGTTGCAAAATTGTTATGGTTCTCACTACTCAACTGTTGGTATTCAGTGCTGGCAAGATCTTTTGGTATGCTTAATATTTCTTCCTATACAAAATATAAGTTGTTTTGGACTTGTGAACAAGAGTTAAGAAAATAGATAAAAGACCTTGTTGCCCTTCATTTTATACCTGCATTGGAAAAGATGAGTCATTCATGCACGAGGTTGTAACACTTACTTAATAAGGCCAAAGGAGGCAGTAAAGAGCCAAAAGTGTGACAAAGTTCTAGGGTGACTTATATTTTGAGAAGTGTTGAGAAGGCTAAAACAACTTATATTTTTAATCAGATGGAGTAATCACATGTGCTATCCAATGGATCGAATGATGATAAAATTTTGGCATTGTTGTTTGTTGGTTGTGGCAATTTTGTTATAATCATAGTCATGGTGCTGGACTGCTGGTTGCTTTGCACCGTGATACTGTGCAACAGGCTAGCTCTCATTCTTTCGGTACTTGTATACTCAATATTGGATGCACTGTCAGCAGCTTTTTCCAAAGTCAGATCACTAGTTTCTTGATGACACAAGCATTTCTGAATTCTAGCTGATTCTTTTGGAGTGGTCAATGACTTAGTGGAAGTTCAGGATCTCATTCCAACACAATGACAAGATATAATTTTGGCACCAATATCACACCAAGCATTTAGAAAGTAGAGAAATATGGTATTGAGGTGTCCTAGTTCCTAAGATAAAGCGATGCCAATCAAATCTAGATGTTCTGTCACATTTACTTTGTCTCTTGTTGTTTTATACCAAAAATATTCAGTTAAGTATCAGCTCAACATTGATCTGTATTTGCATTCTTCGCAGATTTGCGTCACGATTGTTAGCTTGGTTCTTGAGCCGTGTACTACATGCCTCTGTTGGGTTTCGAGTTGCTGGGTTCAACTGCCTGCGCGATGTAACAATAAAATTCTCTAAGGTTTGTCTTTCATCTTATGCTGCCAAGTGGCCTGGGTTTAGAAGTTCATGATTTTCTGCCCTTTGGTTGTCAGTTCATTTTAGTTTGAAACATCTTGCTTTGATTTCTTTTATTTTTATATATATATCTTGTTTTTAATATAGTCTGGTGCTATCCTTTTGCTACTCTGTTGCGTCTTTGTCATTGCTTTCTTGCACTTTTGAAGCAGTTATTATTATCTAGTGGTTTCCAACTTTGTGCTATGTGCAGCTAATTGGACAATGCTTTGCTCTCATTGTGGCTCTGTTGCCTGATACCACTTGACTCCTTAAATTGCATACCTTCAACAAAGGTTCTGATTAGCTCGTTAACTACCACAAAAGACGACTTTGTCATTTTACTCTATTCTAGGAACTCTTAAGCATGAAAATAAACAGCATGGATATTAGGAAGATGGATGCCTTCATTAACTTAAAGGCTTAAACTTTTAGTCCATTTATTTTTTTTATTTTTACTAAAACAGCACATGTTTTGCAAATTGCATCAGAGGAGTTGTTTTACTTGTTTTGTATGTCAATTCTTTGCCTATTTCAAGTATTGATGTGCACAAAACTTTCAGGATGACATGTCTGGACACACTTTTGGCCCTGAAACTCTTTTCAGTTTCAAAAGTTCACCATCAACTGTAAAACTGTTTACCTACAACCCCCAACTCTTAAAATTGATAGCAAACTTTCCCATATCTGGTTTTATGTCTGTATTCGATATACTCGATTTCCCCATATGTGTAGACATGTTGCATTCCAGTCAATTTGTACCCCGTGTGGAGACAGGAGTAGAAGAGGAGAGAGGTCTGACATATGGAGTCAGGACAATACCATGGGAAAGGATGCGGCAAAACAATTATGATGTGGTAGCCATGCCAGCCAAAAATTGCTTATGCAGCCAGTCTTGGACTTACTAGCATATTTGGGGGATGCAAAGTTAATGATGTTGGAGTTAAGGGTGTTTATTCGATCTAGAAAGAGTTCAAAAACCAAAATCAGACCTCATCCCATTGTATATTTTCCTCTGAATTTTTATTCTGTTTGCTATTTTATGTCTACACTTCACAAAATCCTAATTATTCTTCTCAGGGTTCTCTTGAATCTATTTCAATTGGTGAAATAAAGCTAAGTTTCCGGAAGTCATTGGTCAAACTAAGTTTTGGTTTCATATCCAAAGATCCAAAGCTACAGTTGCTAATAAATGATCTTGAAATTGTAACAAGATCGTCTTCACAAGGAAAAAAGTTAAGCAAGCCAGGAAGGTCACGCTCCACAGGAAAAGGGAAATGGTTGGTAACTTCAAGTGTGGCTAGACTTTTGTCAATATCTGTGACAGATCTGCTGATCAAGGTAACACTTTGTCTTGGTTAAGTCTTATCTCCGAAATTTTGATTGCCTTCAGATGCAGAGCCCCCTAAGTGTGCCATACCCATGCTATCATGTTTAAAGTGTTTAAATTTTCTTGAGAAAGTAATACTAGCAAGATTAGATGGGTAATCAGCGGAGTGACCTTATGTGTTGGTTGATTTTGAAGTTGGGGTCCTTGTGGGTATCATATGTTAAAGAAAGGATTGGAGGGAAATAAAGGGGAGCCATACTGGAATCTAGAGCACTGTTAGATACTGATAATAGAGTTTCATTGTTAATCATCTCTGTGGGCAGATGTGACTTATTAAGTCGTTGCTGCCTATTTTTTCTTCCTTGTGGGTGAGCTTTTTAGTGGGAGGTGCGCATGCTGTGTAGAGGCCCTAAAGGGATATGGTAGGGTGAGTGTTATGGGCCATTATAAGGCCTTGATGTATCAGGACTGTTTCCCAGAGTACTGGGGAATGTCACTCATTTTTTCTTCTTACATATAACCCAAATTTCTTTGATACATATAGCTGAATCAGAGTTGTATCATTGCTTCATAGTTCATGATCCATTGGGGACCATATGGGATTTGTTTTGAATAACATTGTTAGGCTAACATGAATAGGCATATGTTTGTAGTCTCCTAGGAGGTTTGCAGAGGGTCACAGTTTTAATTACTAGGAGGCAAATAGCACGGGCTGGTAAGCCTGGAAAACGAAGAACTGCAAGCTTGCTTGATGCTTACAGATGTCTAGAGACGCTTGGATAGGTGAAATGCGCTGGCAAATTACCTGTTGTCGGTGAGCAGCAGTGGTATGAGTTTGGACCTGATCCATATTGTGTCCTTGTTGCATTGGGCATTGAAGGTTTGATGTTGAACTTGATTGTCATGGATGCCTAAGGTAGTAGTTGGGAGATCTGAGCAAGGATTGAGCTTGAAGGAGACCATGAGTGACGTGGAAGTGAGAAATGTATCAGGCTGTTTTTTCAGGGTCTCAAAATTTCTAATGGTAACTGTATACCTTTTTTACTTTCAGAATTATTTTCTGTGGCTATTTATACATGTGCTTCTATGTTCTTTTAGTACAAGATTGTTTAGCAAGAACATGGAATTACCAAAAGAAGAAGTAATGACCTAATTTTTTTTGAGCTTTGAGCTGCTAAACCAAGATAGAGTGCATGAGTCACCATAGTAGCTGTCTAGTTAACAGTGCTTCTGGTTATCTGTCTTCTATATGTAATTCTTATCCTCAAAAACATATCAGCAGTAGGCGTAGTCCAGCTATAATGCTGGATATATTTTGACACCCAAGCATTCTACATCTGAAATGGTGTACTTTCTTTGTGGTCCATGCTGCTACTTATGATTTATCTTTATTTGATATCAATAATGTAGGTACCAAGTGGTGCTGTTGACATTAAAGAGTTAAAGGTGGACACATTTAAAATTGCTGGACCTAATCATATTCTTGGTGTTAAGTTACATCTTGTACCTTTGAATGTACACTATGGAGATTTGGGGTTGACTGCTGATCCACTGGGCAACTGTAATCAGCTTGATGCTTTCCAGTCTGATCAAATATCTCTAGTTAATGCGGAGAAAGTTGTTGCTCCATTTGTTTGTGAAGATTTGTTTGTTACTTGTGACTTTGGCCATGAAAAGTAAGTCCCTTTTCTTTTGGTAGCTGATATATTTGGGTTCAGCTTGTGCCGACGAATGAAACAACAGCAATGTTCTGAGTTTACTTAAGCACCAAGAAATTTCTGCCTGATCTATGTATTGTACAGCTATCATATTTAAGGCTTTAACGTTACTTAATTTTATGTTTGTATTTCGTAGTTACTAATTCTTAGTGGTTGGCAGGGAGAGGGGTGTCAAAATTGTTAACCTCGAAGTGAAATGTGGGGTTATTACTGCCAACATTGACGAAAGACTCTTTCAGAAGAAACATACAAAGCCAGAGGGTTGTAATGGCTATGAGAATGGTGGAGATGCTGTTCCGGATGCTTCAGCAATGAACCAGACATCAAAAAGCAAATCCATCCTACCATCATTGAAGAAACAGATTCTTGCATTTCCAGATAAGGTTTGCTAGTACTGAGAATTTGAAGTGTGAATATGTCTACAATTTCTGTGGGTTTTAATTCATTTGCTGCAATAACTTCAATTCGTGCTTGCAACCTGTGCTTTTTGTTAGATGTCATTTGTAAGTTTACCTGTAGTGACTCATATCATATATTTGCTTTTCTTTCTAAAACATTTCCAGCCTCATTACCAGGCTAGTATTTCGGTCTATTGAAGACACTATTTCGTTGAAATCATTGCTTAATATTAGCAGTATATTCCATTATTTCTTCTTGGAAAAATAAAAAAGAAACTAATATGTCATCAGGTGAAGGGAGGGCTTGGAAATATTAGCATGATTCCTGTAATCTTAGAAATACCTTGGGCCTGTATGGATACATTGTACTTCTAGAGTTTCTAGAGAATGCCATGGTTTCGAATTCTACATGAGTACTGTTGTACATAAAACTGATGTGTTTGGGTGCAACAAAAACAGCAGTTTTTGTAGTTTGCCAAACAATATTATATTTTTTGGAGTTTCGAAAAATCCACTCAAAGCTTTTTCTTTTTTAGAAAACTGAAGTTAAACATGCTCTTGATAACATGCTTGATATGCATGTCTTGCTGATGTTTTGGAGGAGTTTGTGAACTGTGAAGACTAGCCAGGGGGTTCTTAAGTTTGTTATCGCTGGCAAAAATGTGCTGAGTATTGCTGTCATCATTGGTTTAGCTTATGAATTTGTGATAATTAGTTTGTTTCTGATGTTCTCCACTATGTGAAACCAAACTACACAGTTCCTCTGCTGACACTTAAAATCATTGAATAGACTGGCATTCTTTAAGTAGGTCAAAATTAAATTTTTGTAGCCCCTTTTGCTGTTGTCTAACTATGTTTTTGTCTGTGCCTGAAAAGTTTTGCTAAATATTGTGTTTCTTCTTTGGAAGATTAGCTTCAGTGTGCCGAAGCTTGATGTGAAGTTCACACACCTGGGTGAAGGACTTAGTGTTGATAACAATATTATGGGGATCCACTTAACTAGTGCAAAGTCCCTGCCACAGGATGATTTAGAGGAAGCCACGCCTCATATTGATGTTCAAATTGATCTCAGTGAAATTCATGTAAATCTCTTAGTGCTTTATCTAATACCCATATTATACCTTCATTTTCTAATCTTCATTCAGAATTGTTTACTTTTCAGTTGGTGAGAGAAGGCTCTAGTTCTCTGTTGGAAGTGCTTAAAGTGGCAGCTGGAGCTTCATTGGATATTCCTGTTGATGTAAGAATCCTATAATGTAATTGGTTGATAATTTTGCAGCTGTCTTTGTCTTTGATAGCTATATAAAATATTGCTTTCTTCCAGCCATTTCTTCCAGTCAGAGCTGAGATCGATGCCAAGCTTGGTGGTACACAGTGCAATCTTATGTTAAGCAGATTGATGCCATGGATGCGTCTTCATTATTTGAAAAACAAAGGAATGAAGATTTCAAAGGAGAACTTTCATCGAGGAATTTCTCAAACAAAGGAGATTAAGCTAATTATGTGGACCTGTACAGTTTCTGCTCCTGAAATGTCCGTAATGCTTTACAATCTTAATGGATTGGTTTTGTACCATGTAAGTTCTTTCCATACAACACCAAGAGTAAGACTTATTCTGCTTAACAGTGATAAGTACTGGAGTTGGCATGCTCCAACAGAATTTTTTGGTGATGGCAATTATTGTTTACAAACATCATTTCTTTCTATAGGGCTCTAGTCACTTCTTTATAGGCACTGCATGTATTTCTCATTATGGGCCACGAGCATATACAATCTACTTAGACTTATTTAACTTTTACTTTCTGTCTTAATAGCTCTTATGTTACACAGTAGGTTATAGATTCCTCTAAGCTTACTTGTTTAGATAATTTACCATTTATCATTTCTTAAGCTTATTGTTTACAATTGTTTTAATTCTTTAACTAATGAGTGTAAACATTATCTTCCTTTTGATTTGATTATTCTTTCATTTCCCAGGTCTGTTCCCAATCATCTCATCTGTATGCAAATAACATTGCAAGTAAGGGTATCCAAATACACACAGAGCTTGGTGAATTGCATGTGAACATGCAAGATGAATACAAAGAATTTTTAAAGGGGAACATATTTGGTGTTGACACTTACTCTGGTTCCTTAATGCACATTGCTCGGGTAAGTCTTGATTGGGGATACAGGGGGCATGAGATCCAAGATATGGTTGAAACTAGTAGACTTACTCTTCTATTTTCCATCGATATCAGTGGCATATGTGTAAAATTTGGCTTTAAGCATTTGGAATCTGCTTTGCTCAATTTGATGACCTTTAGGATTCTATTTAAGAGTCTTGCATCCTCTCGTGGAAGTTTAAAAGGGAAGACTTTGGAGCATAGAGAGAAGAGGAGAAAAAAAAGTGTGGAAATTTTGAAATTAAGTGTAAAGAAATTCTCGATTACTTACTGTGGTGATACAAATGTAGTAAATATGCCTGTCGCTGATCCAAAGCGTGTCAATTATGGCTCTCAAGGTGGTCAAGTAGTTGTTAGCGTGTCTACTGATGGCACACCTCGTCTGGCAAATGTAATGTCAGAACTACCAGGCAGGTCTCGCAACTTGATGTTTTCTGCATCTGTAGCTATTTCTCATCTCTCCGTGTGTATAAACAAGGAGAAAAAATCAACAGAAGCTGAACTGGAGCGGGTGAAGGCAATCTATGAGGAGGATCTTAGCTCAAATGTCAAAGTGACACTACTAGATATGCAGAATGCTAAAATTGTTCGCCGATCTGGTAGCCTTCCAGATGTTCCTGCTTGTTCCCTCTTTCGGGCAGCAGACATTAATCTCAGATGGGAGCCTGATGCACAATTAGCAATACTTGAGACCTTCATCCGTGTCAAGTATTTCCTACATAATAACAACCCAATCAATACTGAAGTCAGCAATATCAATGAGAATGAACCTGGCAGTATATCTACTGGTTCAGGAAAACCTCAGAAGTCTGTCAAAAGAGGGTCAATTTTTGCTATCGATGTGGAGGTGTTGAGAGTATCTGCTGGACTTGCAGATGGTGTTGAAGCAAACATGCATGTGCAATCTATTTTTACTGAAAATATTAAGATAGGTGTACTGTCTGAAGGCCTTTCTCTCAGTCTTAATGGTGCCAGAGTTATGAAGAGCACGCGGATACAAATCTCCTGTATTCCTTTTGGCACCAGTAGTTTGCTTGATGCAAAGGTTGAGTCATCGTCCAAAAGAGATTGGGTTATTCAAGGGTTAGATGTCCATATCTACATGCCGTATAGGCTGCCATTGCGTGCCATAGAGGATGCTGTTGAAGATATGACTCGTGCCCTAAAGCTTATCTCTGCTGCCAAAAAAAATATGCTGTTTCCTGATGGCAAACAAAATTCAAGAAAGGTGAAGTCTGGCACCACCAACTTTGGATCTGTAAAGTTTGTGATACGTAAACTTACAGCAGAAATAGAGGAGGAACCCATTCAAGGCTGGCTTGATGAACATTACCATCTGATGAGGAACAAAGTCTGTGAATTGGGAGTTAGGTTGAAATTTCTTGAAGAAGCTATATCAGGAAGTGTAGATCCTAACCATTGCAGCTCCAAGGGGAAACTTCTCTACGATGGCATTGAGGTTGACATGCATGACACTGCGGCTCTTCAAAGATTGCGAGATGAAATCCATAAGCAAGCTTTTCAATCTTATTATACGGCTTGTCAGAAAATGGTATGTGCAGAAGGGTCAGGAGCATGTTCAGAGGGTTTTCAAGCTGGATTCAAACCAAGTTCACGGAGAGCTTCACTTCTTTCACTTTCTGCTTCTGAACTGGATGTTACTTTGACCAGGATAGATGGTGGAGAAGTTGCAATGATTGAATTCATAAAGGGGCTTGATCCTGTTTGTCAGGAGAAAGATATACCATTCTCCCGGCTATATGGGAGTGATATTGCTGTGCTTGCAGGTTCCTTGGTCATACGACTGAGAGATTATAATTCTCCTCTCTTTTCTGCAACCGGTGGGCAATGCCAAGGTCGTGTTGTTCTTGCTCAGCAGGTAAGGTCCATCAATTCATTCTTTTGTGTTGCACATGTGTATCACCATGTTCTGCATGCATGCTTATGCTTTCTATATATCTCTTTTCTTGTAATGCCATTTCCTTTCCTTGGTGTTCCATGTTTTTACTTTGATAACACCATGAGTGTGTATGTTCCAGAAACTTATGTTAACTGGAAGTGTAACACAGGCATAGCTAAGCATTGGAGCTAAGTTGATACTTCTAATTCTGCCAGCCTATGGCAGAACCACTACACTAAGTTAAACCAAGTTAGCACGTATGAGATACCCATCTATATTCCTTCACCTAAGATTCATAAATATGCATATCTATTCTACTGCTACATATTACTGCGGAAGTGTCCTAGGCAATGGTAGGTAGTCCAGTACCAACTGAAATTTAATTGCAAATTCCAATTAAAAACCATTCCTTGTCAAGGCTGGTTACTGGTGGGAGCAGAACTGAAACTAACTTTAAAATTTTCAAGTTTGAAATGAAAAACCAGTTGATTTTTGAATGTGGGTCTCCTTGGGGGTTTCTTTTAACTTTCTGGTTACCGTAGGGATTTTGATCTGTGATATAAATTTAATGGTTCACAAATAGGTTGTTTCTTTTGTTTCTATATTATCTATTTTCAAGTCCTTTACTATACACGTTGACTGGCAGCTCCGCAGCTGACTTTTGTTTTATGATCTAATGCATCTGATAAAACGTGTGGACAGTATCCATTGGATAGCAGTAATTATGTTATTTAGGGATGAAAACTAAACCAAGTGAAGAATTGAGGGACAGGGAAACAAATTTGTTCCATTTAGCATCACCTTTGTTTTTCTCTATACTAGTAACATACCTGTGCATTGCAATGGGCCATACAATTAGGGATGGGCTACATGGGCCATAGGAGAAGGGGAGTATAGATCCAACCGGTTTTTTAACCAACCACTCATTTTTTTGGTTTTCGCAGGAGGGGCGTAGAGTTTTTTTAACCAGCCGCTCCATTTTTTCTGGTTTTGGGTGGATGACTGTGCTTTAAGTACTTGAGATGCAAGAGTTGGTGGCTAAACTGTATGGCACAGATAATTTATTGCATTAGTTTCTTTCCTTCCAAGGCAGTCTTATACTAGCTCCGTCCCATAATATAAAGGATCCAAGGATTCAAATTTTATCCTTAAATATAGAGATTATAGAGTTCTACCTCATTTAATTTTTACCCAAGCTTACCCTGAACCACCTTCCCACTCCCACATACCCATCATTTAATGAGGGGCATCATAGTCCTTTTCCTTCTTCCTTAATCTTCCCACAAAAACCTAGGATCTGTTCTATTGTGGGACGGAGGGAGTAGAGGACATTTTTTGATTGAACCCATTGCAAGCAGTTTGATCTCTGCAAGTACATGCTGAAATGGAATACTAACTGGAAAACCTGCTATTTAGTTATACTTAATTGCTACATATTTGGATGTGAGTTTCTTCAGTTATGAGTTTCTCATTTGTGTCCACTTCCAGGCAACATGTTTTCAGCCCCAAATACAGCAGGATGTATATGTTGGAAGATGGCACAAGGTCACGATGCTGCGTTCTGCCAGTGGTACCACACCAGCAATGAAAATGTACTCAAATTTACCTATTTATTTCCAGAGGGGGGAAATTTCCTTTGGTGTTGGTTATGAGCCATCTTTTGCTGACATAAGTTATGCATTTCAAATAGCCCTAAGGAGGGTTAATCTTAGCACCAGAGTAAAAAATTCTGGCCCAACAAACCAACCACCTAAAAAAGAGCGCAGCTTGCCATGGTGGGATGACATGAGATACTACATCCATGGAAAGATAGTTTTGTATTTCAATGAGACCACATGGAAGTTCCTGGCAACAACAAATCCTTATGAGAAGGTGGATAGTCTCCAAATTTTTTCTGAATACATGGAGATCCAGCAAACTGATGGGTATGTAGATATTTCTGCAAAGGAATTCAAGATGTATATCAGTAGCTTAGCAAGTATGATGAAGAACTGCAGCTTAAAGGTTCCATCTGGTGCACCTAGACCTTTTATCTATGCTCCTTTGTTCTCCCTTAATGTGGTTATTGATTGGCAGTGTGAATCTGGCAGTCCATTGAATCATTATTTGCATGCCCTCCCCATTGAGGGTGAGCCTAGGAAGAAGGTTTATGATCCATTTCGATCCACTTATCTATCACTTCGGTGGAACTTCTCCCTTAGACCTTTGCAAGTACAGTGCGATAATGACGCATTATCTTGCAGTTATGGAAACAGTTCAATGCAATGTGGAGTCATCTCTGATAATCATTCCAAACTGGCTGATGTTGAATTCCCAACCATGAATCTGGGAGCCCATGACCTTGCTTGGGTTTTCAAATGGTGGAGCTTAAATTATAACCCTCCTCACAAATTGCGTTCATTTTCGAGATGGCCTCGCTATAAAATTCCTCGAGCTGCTAGATCTGGTAACCTCTCACTGGATAAAGTTATGGTTGAGTTCTTTTTCCGTGTTGATACTACTCCCTGTTGCATAAGACATGCAACCTTAACTGAGGATGATCCTGCTAATGGCTTGACCTTTAAAATGTCAAGGTTGAAGTATGAGTTGTGTTACAGTCGGGGTAAACAGAAATACACATTTGATTGTAAGCGTGAATCTCTGGATCTTGTTTACCGTGGTCTTGACCTTTACAAACCAGAAGTTTATATTGTGCGAGATGTAAACCCGTCTTCATCTGAAACTGTATCCAACTTAAAGACAACTACACAGCTGGGAAAAGTTGTTTATGATAAAGGCAGCATGAGCAATTCCCAGGATAAACACGAGGATGGTTTCCTCTTATCTTGTGATTATTTCACAATAAGAAGACAATCTCCTAAGGCAGACCCTGCAAGACTTATGGAATGGCAGGATGCTGGTAGGAATCTTGAGATAACATATGTTAGATCTGAGTTTGAGAATGGCAGTCTTTCTGAGCCTAGTGATGATGATGATGGTTTCAATGTGGTTCTAGCAGACAACTGTCAGCGAATTTTTGTCTATGGCCTTAGGCTTTTATGGACTATTGAGAACCGTGACGCTGTTTGGTCATGGGTTGGGGGAATTTCCAAAGCATTTGAGCCTCCAAAACCCTCTCCATCGCGGCAATATTTGCAAAGGAAGGTGATTGAGCAAAGGCAGACTACTGAGGGTTCTAAACTAACTCAAGATGCTACCTCTTCTATCCATGTTGGTTCTCCTTCAGGGCAACATGTTGAGGCTCTGGGCTCTACTTCCCCATTACATAGTAAAGCCAATTTCTCCTCTGATATTGCTGGTATGCTTATCTTAGCTTAGATTTTCATGCTGTAACTGGAAGCTACAGGTTTAACTTATATTATTTGTGCACTTGAGCTATTTGAAAACTAAAAGCTATTCAAATTATTACATATTTCTTTCACCTTTGGATTCAATCCGAATTTGTCTGGTAATGTTGCAGGGAAGCATGGCCCTTTTGATGATTCAGATAAGAATGGGAATCTCCAATTCATGGTTCATGTTATCAAACCCCAATTCAACCTACATTCTGAAGAAGCCAGTGTAAGTGATTCTTAATAAATGTGTTCCTTTTAAGTTCTCAATTTAATGATTTTCTTTTGTAAATCATTTGTGTTAGACTACTGGACTTGTATATATATATAGACCCGACTCTCACTGTATAGAGTTGGGATCTTAGTCTCACTGTACACCACATTCCTACAATTTGTTTTGTTGTAAGTTTTTGTGTGCATCAATTTTGGCTAATTCTAGGTGATTCTGCATTTTGTCCTTTCATTTAATCCACTATATTTTAGGATTAAATATTTCATCTGCAATCTTGTGCTGTATGTGCTTTTTTGCATTTAGCATTTCACATTAGAGAACAGGATTACCCAAACATGATTGACTATGCAAATGACTAAACCACACATTGGTTTGTATCAAACTCATTTTTTCTCAAATAGGCACTATAGGCTGCACTATATCTCTTCGAGTGCTTATTTAGCTTCTATGTTGTGTTCCGGGTGTCTGTGGATGCATATGTGCTCTGTTTGTCCTTTGTATTCCCCCCCTTTGGTGTGGCTCAAGGGAAAAGACTTGTGAAGTTGATCATTATGTAATAGGCTCATGTGGATAATGGTATTAGTGCTACAAATAAATGTTATATGGCTTTGGACCTAATCTATTTTCTGTATGTACCAGGGTAGGTTTCTACTTGCTGCAGCCAGTGGGCGTGTGCTGGCTTGTTCATTTCATTCAGTCGTTCATGTTGGGAAAGAAGTGCTAGAGCAAGCACTGGGGGCAAGCAGTGTACAAATTCCTGAGTTTCAACCTGAAATGACCTGGCAAAGGGTTGATTACTCAGTGATTCTTGAAGATGTTCAAGCTCATGTTGCACCAACTGATGTGGACCCAGGTGCTGGCCTGCAATGGCTTCCACGGATTCTTGGTAGTGCTGAGAAATTAAAGCGCACAGGTGCCTTGTTAGAGAGAGTATTCATGCCTTGCGAGATGTACTTCCGTTACACTAGGCACAAAGGTGGAACAGCAGACTTGAAGGTAAAGCTACCGAGACATGTCATTTGGGCCAACCCCCATAGCTATGAGTTTCAATTGGCTGCAATCTATAAAAGTAAACACATCATGTGATTTTATCTTACTGATTAATTAATGTCATATTATATGGTCCAGGTTAAGCCATTAAAGGAGCTATGTTTTAATTCTCCAAACATCACTGCAACAATGACTTCACGCCAGTTTCAAGTTATGTTAGATGTGCTTACCAATCTCCTTTTTGCAAGACTTCCCAAGTGAGATTTCTTTTAGGCTCATGAATTTCTTTTCTTTTTATCCAATGCCAAAGCACTTGTGTTTGCTGCCTTCATTATTTTGTCATTTTGTACCAACCTCCAAGGATTTATAAAATTTTACTCAGTTAACACAACAGGGATAATATGTACAGTTAACAGGGATAATATGTACAGTTAACACAACAGGTATAATATGTACAGTTAACACAAGCTCACCTTTTGGACTCAACACGTTTTGTACAGGCATTATTTGGTGCTATTTCAACAACTGAAATTTGGTGGCTTGTTTTTTTGGTTTCATGCCTGAGTTGTTTTTTTTGTTAAACTAGAAAAGGCTTGTTCCAAGTGAATATGATTCCACAAATTTGCACAGCCATTTGTAAATTGCTGACTGGAACTGAACTGGGATTGACTTGCATAATGATCGTGTTTTTGGAGTTCTGTTTTGTTTCAGGATTGTTACATTATGGAGTGTGACTATGGTTTCTTACATCAACTATTGGGCCTTTTCTGATAAAACAGCTAATTTGCTTTATGTATATGTAACTTTTAACAGCTGTTCATATTACACCTCCTACATGTATATTTTCAATTTTGATAAGAGAATTGTTTTGTGGGCCACCAAACTTGGGGCGGTTCAGGTTCACACAAATTGAATAATGCGTATTTGGTCAACAAATTTGGTGAAATGGATCCATAAGAGTGTAAGATCACTTGGAGATGTAGAATCCAGAATGGTGTTGGACATGCTTGACACAACAGCCCACTGAAGTTGCCAGTGCAAATTTGTGCTAGCAACTAGCTTAGTGATTTTTTTAGCTGAGAATGATTATTTACATTTAGGCGTCACAATGGAATCTTGTCCATTCCTTTGACTTGCTTCGTATGAACTCTCTGGCCATTTTGTGTTGCTACGAATAAGGATGGGAAGGGTAAGGTTGGGAGTGTTAGGTAGGCATGAGAGTCAAGATTGCGATGAAGAGCATGCTGCAAACAAGTATGAAACTGTTGGATGGTTTTGCTGAGAAATTCATTTCTTCTCACTTCATCCCATGCCACACTGGCCTCTTTGGAATGTGTCATATGTGAATTGTCATTGTTAGTATAGTGATCCCTTAAATGGGTTGGTTGGCAAATTTAGACCATCCTAACAACTTTGATAACCTGCTAGCAATTTACTCTTTTTGATATTTTGCTATTTTTTATTACATAAGGGTCGATCCTTAATCAAATAAATGTTGCTTTATTGTTTACAGAAGCATCTAACACTGTATCACATAAATTATTTTTTTTCTGCACATGGATCTGCTCATCGTTGGCAGTTGTCATGTTTAGCTCAAAATATGTTTGTAATGTCAAGTAGGCAATGTACCATTTATCTCTCTAGTGCACTTACATTACCTTTTTGTTAAGTGTTCTCACACAAACCATTTATACTGGAACAACACGTATTAAACTAGTTAGTAGTACATTATAATTCATCATTAATCCTCATTAATCTTCCTGGTATAGACCTCGGAAAAACAGTCTACAATATCCATCAGACGATGAAGATGTTGAGGAAGAGGCTGATGAGGTGGTTCCTGATGGAGTAGAAGAGGTGGAGCTTGCAAAAATTAACCTTGAGCAGAGGGAAAGGGAGAGGAAACTACTACTTGATGATATAAGGTCTCTCATGGGAACTGGTGACAATCATACTAGCAACTTCCTTTCAGTTGAAAGGGATGATTGTTTATGGATGATCAACAGTGGAAAATCTTTACTGGTAAACATTTCACTTTATACAGCCTGTAATTAAATACATGTTTTTTTTTGAAATCATGGTATTCTGTAAACTACATTATGCTTTTGTTTCCAAAACAATGTTAATAAGAGCTATTATAACGATGACATAAGGGACTACTGGAAACAAGTCTAATCTTATGCTCTTTCCAGTCATGAAAGCATGTTCTGGGCATTGGCAGTCTCCAAAATGCAATGTCGATCAGTAATTTCTATCATAATAATTATTATATTTGTAAAACCTGATAAACTTATAACATTGTGGAAATACTTTTTGACAAATCCACATGTATAAAGCTTCATGGATCAAATCTAAATGTTTAAAAAGATATTGATGCTCAAAGTTTTGAAAAATTGTCTTGATGCATACCCAAAAGACCAAAATAGCATGTTTTTTCTGCCTGTTGAGTACTTTCCTTGTGACCAACATAGATACTGTGTATAATATACAAGTCTCCCTACACACGTTAACTGATTAACACTGTTATTTTGGATAAAAATGTACTTTACTGCCTATAAATAAAAAGCATAGAGAGCATCTTTTATACATGTTGTCAGACTATGTATGTAAACATTCTTTAGTAATGTATATTGTTAGAATCAGTTATTTGTCCCCCTTAGCATTAACGCATCAGGTCGAATATTAGTTATATTTTGCCATGTTTAGTGAGCTTTGTTCCATATAAAACATTAAAGAACAAATCCTCAGTGTAGTGTAGTTTCGTTATAGTGTTTGATTGGTGTTATAATGTAATCAGGTGGAAAGGTTGAAGAGAGATCTTGTAAACCTCCAGAAATCTCGAAAATGTGCATCTTCAGCATTAAGGAAAACATTGCAGAAAGCTGCACAGCTACGCTTGATGGAGAAAGAAAAGAACAAAACTCCATCTTGTGCCAAGCGGATTTCTATGCAAATTAGCAAGGTTGTATGGAGCATGATCGCTGATGGGAGCACATTTGCTGAAGCTGAGATCAGTGAGATGGTATGTTCAACCTTTAGTGGAATAATTATCTTCTTGCTTTTTTCCTATCTTTTCATTTGTAGTATAATATGTGTTCTTCAGCATTTTAGTTTACTTTGATATTACCTTTTATTTTTGCTGTAATTGATGGTTTATCATTGCGCTTCTAGAACCACATTTCCACCTATAACTGCTATTGTGGTTCAACCATGATCTCTTTTTTTTTTTCCTTTTTCAGGTTTTTCATTTTGATCGGGATTACAAAGACGTTGGCATTGGTCGATTTACAACTAAATGCTTTGAAGTGAGGAATTGTATAGCCAATGCCAAATGTGCTACATTGTTGTCTGCATGGAATACGCCTCCTGAAAAGTAAGGACTAGTAAACGTCTCACATTTTGTTCACTTGCTCCTTTTGGTTGTCAATGAATTCTTTCATGAAATGGGATTCCAGGGAAGACTATTAACTGAATTCTACTTACAGAGGTGTCATGCTCCGTGTTGACTTGAGGCAAGGTGCTCCGAAGGATGGAAATTCTCCAGTTGATCTCTTTGAGCTCTTTCAGGTTGACTTGACTTGAAACCAATGGTCAATTTGTGATTTCATGTGTTTCATTTATTATTTTTGGGCCCTGGTAAAACCAATTAAAATTGGCATGACAAGTTATAGTAATTGTTAATCATTCCATTTAAATTTATTGTTTTTATTTCAATCTGAAGAAGTATTGTTTCTACATGCTATCACAAAATAATTGTTATTTTGGAGGCTCTTCTGAAATGCAACTTGTGATCATCCTTCTTTCTGCAATGCATACATGGATTTCCATTCTCTAGATGTTCACACTAAATTTTGAAATGTTTTGACTGCATGCATGCCACATTGCCTTCTTTTGTGTGTGATACGAGTATTTATTGTTGGACTGTTGGTTGCAGTAATATTATTGCTGGTTTTCAATTATTACATAGCTACAAGATCTACAGCATTTTATGGTTCTACTGGAAACTAAGGTCTCGTTTGGAAAATTTTCCTGTTTCTTGCAGAAATTGAACTGTTCTCTGTGAAATTACTGTGTTCCATACAGGGCCAGCAATGTAAAAATGATCTCTGCTGCTACTGACTAGTCATTTGTTCTATTCACTATTGAACTTTGCAGGTGGAGATACATCCACTGAAAATATATCTGTCTGAAACGATGTATAGAATGATGTGGGATTATTTCTTTCCTGAGGAAGATGACTCACAAAGGCGTCAGGTAAGCCAAAAAAATCATGCTCTCACATTCCCTACATCTTAGTTGTCTTTGTACTCATCGTCTCTGATATACTTTTGTTGGGAGAAAGGAAGTTTGGAGAGTTTCAACATCAACTGGAGCCAGAAGAGCTAGAAGACTATCTACTGGTGCTGATGCTGTTGCTTCTACTAGCTATTCTGTGAGAGAGCATGAGCTTCCTGGAAGATCAGGTATAAACGTATCCACTTCAACAAATTTCTCAAGTTGGCAAGGCGGCGACAATTCACAGGTGATTCTCTTAAGAAAATATTATGATGCTCTCCCGTATGAAACTAATGTGTTCACTGGTCCACTTGGACTATGGGGTTTTAATTGGAACTTGGGTTTCAGTTTCTGGGCAGACCAGTAGTCTTTCCAGTGCATACAGGAATATGGAATTCTGGCCAAATATATTATTCAAAATTTGATTTCTAGATTAAAATTGGATGCGGAAAGGGACTTGAATAACCTGTAGCTTCAATTCAAATGTTGTTTACAAATTCATAAATAGCTTCGGATTTTCTCTCTCATATGGTCCAAACCATCATCAGCCTTGTACAGTTGTACTCATCTGTCAAATATATACTAGCATAGCACCTATGAGTTTCATCAGATGATAATTAAATGTATTGCAATATCCAAAATAACAATGTAAAGCTTAACTCTACACACATCTAAAGTTGTTACATGACAACATGACATCAATTTACTAGCTTCCCTCCCCCCCAAAAATCAGTTTGCCACCTAGATAGCGCTGTTAAAAAAATCTTGCAAACAACACATACAGTCCACACATATATAACCACAGAATGTCCTACAGAGTGGGTGTAGACGTAGAACATACCATCACCTCAATTCCTCTTTTTAGAGGAAATAATAATTAGGTTGGGGCTAGGGGAGGGCCTGGGTCACTCTATGGGTATTGACTCACTCTAGTTGAGCTAAATGAACTAAATTCACAGTATGGACCAGGAAAAGTGAGTTTTAATTAATTTAGTTGAGCTAGAATGGGTCAATGGGTACCCATGAAGTGACTTGGGCCCATCCCTAGTTGGAGCTACATTATATGGATGATGATTGCTGTGCTGGTGAGTATATTGCAAGAATATGTGCAAATTAGCTAGATTGCTTGAACATTGTGCAGGTATCTAAGTTGCAGTCTCTGAAGTCCAATGTGGTATGTGGCTCACATCCAGAGTTGCGGCGAACATCTTCATTTGAAATGACTTTGGACGAAAGTGCAGTGGATAGTATCACAAATAATGATGTGGTATCACCGGTCAATTTGAATGTTCCCTCAAGAGACACCAACAACTTTATAGCAGAGAACTCGGTTGCAGCTGCTGAGATGTTCAGGAGTAGAACTAAAGATTCGAAGCCCATCAAGTCTGGCCGTTTATCTCAGGATGAAAAGAAAGTTGCAAAATCTCATGATGAAAAAAGAACAAGAGCTCGGAAATTGATTGAATTTCATGACATCAAGATTAGTCAGGTTAATAAATTTCTGTATTGCATCTGGACATGTTGTTTAGCAACTACTGTATAACATTACCTTCTGATTTGGTCACATTGTAGGTTGAACTTATTGTAACATACGAGGGATCAAGGCTTGCAATTAGTGACCTAAGGCTGCTTATGGATACTTTCCAGCGCGTAGAATTTACTGGTACATGGAGGAGACTATTCTCAAGAGTCAAAAAGCATATCATCTGGAGTGTCTTGAAGTCGATGGCTGGAATGCAGGCAAGTATTCCGAGTGTTTTTTGGCTTTGAATTGGCATAAAAGCTATACTAACAATCTAACATTGATCAGCTGTTGCAAATTCTACACTCACATATGCATCACTTTCATGCATGTTTTATCCTCAAAAAGCAAGCTTAGCTTTTCAGATCTCTAGTTAGCGCTCTGTTATGTTTTTGCCATTGAGATATAATTGTTAAGTCTGTACTTTGATCAATAGCACACCCATGTTTTGTACTTGCTATGTTTTAACATTTCTCATATGAGTTTAGCAATGTCTCTTGCGATGAGTGCTTCATCTCAATTCCTGTGACATACTAGTTCATTGGCGTTCTCTACCTTCCACTGTAATGTTTCCTGTTTATATAACAAATTACTACCCTTTTGTCCGTCATTGTGAAATGGTTGTGCTGGTTTTCATGCTAATGTTTAATCTCTTAACATTCATGAATATGTACATAAAGGGAATCAATAGATAATATTGTTGAATACTGGCTTTACTTGATCATTTTGCTAAACTGAATTTAGGAACATAATCAGAGGTGCGGCATGGATCCATCCTTTGCTAAATTCCCTGCAACATAACCACTTATCATGATTATATATTTATATTATGATTGAATTTCTCATTGCTCAATGGATAAAAGTTACTTTGGATAAGTGGATAGCACCAGTACCCTCTAGTTTTTAAAACGTTCTCCATTTTAACTTCATTTCATGTCAATGGTTACTGATGGACTGGGTCCTAAGCAGGGTAAGAAGTTTAAGGCCCACAATCGGGAAACACATGATGGCAATGTTCCTGATCACGATCTTAATTTAAGTGACAGTGACGGTGACCATCATGGAAAGCCCGATCAGTTTCCTGTGTCATGGCTGAAGAGGCCGGGTGATGGTGCAGGGGATGGATTTGTCACATCAATTAGAGGACTTTTCAATTCGCAACGCCGTAAAGCAAAGGCATTTGTGCTACGGACTATGCGGGGAGATGGAGACAATGAATGCCATGACGAATGGAGTGACAGTGATAGCGAGTACCCTTTTGCCAGACAGCTTACAATTACTAAGAAGCTCTTACGGAGGCATACAAGAAAGCTCCGTCCCAGAGGGCAGAAGAACACGAACCTGACATTGCAAGATTCACTGCCATCTAGTCCACGGGAAACAACGCCATATCAAAGTGACTCAGACTCGTCATCTGAGTCGCCTTACAAGGATTTCCATGAGTAGAAAAGAAGTATCTCTGATTCTTGTGACAGTATGGCCATCAGCAGCTGCAAATTGCTGTCAACTTCTGTGTTTGGTCGATAAGATGTATACCATGCCTAGGCAGGATGTTGGAATGGAGGCCTTAATTGTTGGTCGTTTCGACCCTGAAGTGGCTATTCAGGTGGTCTTGGATTCCTCGGCCTTGTATATAGTAGGGTGAGGAGATTGTATCGAGTGTGTAGCCAACAATCAGATGAAGCATGCAGAATATTGTGATGTAATGTAGCTAGACATCAATCATCTCGTAACTAGTTATATGGCCTTTGTATAAGTTAAATAAGAGGTCTCTTCGTTCGAACAAATTGCCCCCAAGAAATCAAAATCCTACCCCTATGGCAATTTCTTTTTCTTTTTTTTTTCTGATGGAATTGCCATGGGTTAATGCATGTACATTGGCAGGTGACCACCTGCTGTGATAGTCGTATGTAATTATCTGTATTGGCTACTCAGCTGCTGAACGTTATCTTGTAATAAATTTGCCACTGATATAATGGGAACAGAACGAACAAATTGGAAAGGGCACGAAGGGGGTTGGGAAACTGTACCATGTATATGTTTGTGAGCTACTCCATTTAATATTGCAGGAGGCTATGCCTTTTTAAACCGACCAAATTTATAAAAAAATATGGTGATATTTTTAATATAAAATAAGTATACTATTAAAATGTCTAGTATTATAGATGATACTAATTTATTTTATAAACTTGATAAAATTTAAATATCTTACGACAAAATATATGAAAACTAACTATCTGAGTTAAAATATTAAATTTGATACGACTATTTCTATTTATTCTTCCAGTGATACGACTTATCATAAAGTGTCTTCAGTAATTTCTTTGATTTTAAAAGGTACAGTTGATCTACCCTTTGAATGTACTTATATGGGCAGTGTGCATGTATACGTTCTAGAGCATACACGTGTTAGAGCAAGTAGAGCAAACTACTAATAAATTCATATTAGAACTAACATATATAATAAATTAGCCATAAGATTTACTTCACTAATTTTTTTTACGTCTAAGAGTCAATACTTTTTTATTTTTTATTCTCTTTTTTCAATGTTTATTGTAGCTTGTTATTATATTTGATCTTATTGGCGCATGGAAAAACCGACATGAAACGGTGGGAGCAACAACGTACATGCGACACGAGTGCCCAAAGATTCACACCGTTCCTTGTAATATCTATCATACACGCGCGGACGGTCAAGATTCACATCGTGCATCACTGCCCACTCGGACTCACCGAAAGTCGGAAGTGATCAAACGATTCTAAGGTGCGAAACCGTAAGGCCCACATCTGTCCATTAAGGCATAGAACGTTCTTTAGTGAGTGTTGAGTGCAATCTCATTATGGCCTATTGGTGATTCAATCACTTGGAAACTATAATTTGACAGGTTCATACCGTAAAAATAAAATCATTGAAAATCCGCAAAGGAACCACAAATAATTAATTAAAATCTTAGCAATGATGGAAACTAAAATCAAAGTATCATGATTGATGTCTACCTCGCAAGAGTCGTTTTGGCTACTAATGCTGGACTTTTCCTAATTGAATCTCTCTTTTGAGTTTTGTTCGAATCGATGCATGACATAGAAAGCTGTGTTTACCTATGCCTGGCGCTAGAGGCGCAAGAGAAAATGTCGACAGATTCTGTGTAAATTTCTTCCTTTCTCTTGATATTTGAGCAATTTTAAAGTTTTACGAGCTGTACTTGTTCAACTGTTCAAGAAAACCAGATTATAGCTATCACAACAATATGGGAAAATAACTCCCAACTACAGTAAAGCAAAAAAAAAGAGTAAAAAACGTACATGATAACCTTAAGAAATAATGCTATGTATCATAACAGAATGGAAAACCCAGGTAGTCAAAGTTTTGCCTGCATTTGACGTCTCTATTTTGGGCAAATAAACAAGATACACATGTAATTATTCTATATATATCAAAGGTATAGTAATTAATAAGTTTAGAATTTGAATAAGGTTCATATTCATTTACAAACCACAAAGGCATGTTAATTTGCAGTCAAATAGATCGCTTAAAATATGCCTAAATCATCTCCAATGGAAAACACCATACAAAGGTAGGCTGGCGAGCAAGAGCTGAAGGGAGAGTCAACTGGAAGTTGGAATCGATCACACTTTGTCGTCATGAAACCACCACCTGGTCTCCTTGGGCGACCTCCCATTGCGGCAGTTCCTGACATACCGATCATTATCAGCAGGACGTTGCTGCAACCAACATATAATATGGTCAGATGCATGATCCTCCATTTAAACAGGAGAGGATGCAGTGGAGCTCTATAACCTTTGCTGGTGAGCTTGACAACATGGATAAAATACTGATACAAACAGAACTAACGGTCATCGCCGGTGACCATGAGTCATACAATATATCTGCAGACAAGTGAAACAACAGTTAAGGTGGTATTTTATGGAATCTTGGCATCTTAATAAACATGTAATTGTTAAATAAAAACTGTAGGTGTGCAAAAATTCCAGAACCCATAACAAACAATGTACAACCGCTAAGGCAACCCAAGCAATCCATTAGATTTCCATTTTCTTGCTGGTTAGGTTCAAATGATACAAGGAAAACTTGAGTAGGCTTTCCAAACAATGTGTACAAAGAAAAATATATAACAGGGGCAAAGTTCTGCTCCAGAATTACAAAAAACAAAAGCATACAAGGTACTTTGTGCCACCAAATCTCAGGTTTCCATCAATTATCTTAGAAAGATATCTTGAACTCTTGATAACATAGGCCAACAAAAAGCTTGGAAGCATATGTATCACATCATCTTAGTTAATAAATTTAACCTAGAAATCTACATGGCAATTAATCAATATTCATAAGGAAAAACAAATAAGGCACGCCATCAATCCAGAAAATAAGTTATCCAGCACATGTAGTAAGGGAATTAAATGCAGTGAACCACCTTGCATTTGTATGATACCTTTCACCTACAAAATGCATGTTGTTTGCATAAAAAGGAAACATTCCTCTGTTCATGTATTGTATTAATGTGAATACGCTTGTAGAGCAGTGGTAAAGTCCCCACTTGAGGGGTGGCCGACCCAGGCTTGAACCTGGGGTTCCGCACAACCCATGTGAGGTTGAGCGCACCCGGCCACACTCCACGTTTGTTTGTTTTGTGGGTGGGGTGGGGTGGGGTGGGGGTCTCGACTTAATAAAATGCCACATGCCATCTTAACCCACTGGTCAAGTTTTTTCATGTATTGTATTAATAATCGAAACATGATTATACTAATGTTAGAAAGTGCAGGACATGAAATGCATGACTCAATTCACCAAATTTCATTTTGTACTGAACTGGACAGATGGAGTCATGGACAAATCAAATCAATGTTTTAAAAAGCGGTACAAGGTTTCGTGCTGACACACCACCTTGTAGCACTTGAGGCCTAAAGTGGTACAAGGTTGGGGCACCAGTTCCTTGTATGCAGCCTTGTAGACCTTATGTTAAAACAGTGAATCAAATAGCAAACCATTCCAAAAAGTGGCATTACTGCATTAGGAAAAGAAAGAACAATCTGATCATTTGCAAAATTGAAAAGACAACAATTCAGTTAGAAAAGGAAGATGCGCCATCATACTTAGTAGGTACAATCATAGCACAGAAAAATGGATCGGGCCAGCAGTTTAGAGGGGAAAAGGCCAGAACCAGCCTCCATCCTGGTTCAGTTTGTATGAAGGATTGTTCATGCTATGGACTGGAGTGAATGTGAAATCAGGAAGGTTTTTCTAAGAACTGGTGAACCAGTGGACCACAAACCAGGCAGCTCTGTCAGTGAGTGGCAAATGTGGCCTAGTCAAGGCCCAATAACTAGTTATAAGGCCCATTGTGCTTGAAATTATGGGAAAAGTGAGGCGGGGCATCAAACCCTGGTGGGTAACCTGCAACCATTCAGGCTAGCAAATCACTTGTGTTACATGGAGAATATACATTGCATATATTGTCTTTTGCACGCCGTGGTTCAACAGTCCAACCAGTGGACCGGTGAACCAAGAGCTGTTGTGCATGCTCGCCCTCTAGTCTGACTTTTTGTATTATGGGTAAGATAGCCAACAAATATGAGCATCTTGGAAGTCAAGATGCCCGAAATTAGTGTAAGATTTTGAAAAGTTCATAGGGTGTGTTTCCTGCATATACATGTACAATAAGGCATTGATATAACTAGAGAAGTAATACTGTTGTATATTTGTGCTTGCCTAATACTTTATCAACAGTACTAAGGGTCTCATTATTTAACAAACCAACAAAAATGAAACAGCTGATCAGTGAGACCGCTTATATCATAGGTAAACATTTCTCTTGAAAAGGATGGCATACATGGGAACTGACTAATTAGATTCTGCATACTTAGCAACCTACACAGGATTGAATATTTCGCAGCACAATATACAATGTCAGTGTAAACTACTGTCCCATTAATTTAAGTTTCCTTTATTTATCATGAAAATTTTGGCATATTCCACCATTCAGATATACTCACAACAATATCATCCAATGACTCAAGGGATCTGACAGGAATGCATGGTATATAATTCTCAAACCTTCACATGTTACATAAAATCTTGTGACAATTGCTAAGTACCAAGACATCTTATTTTACCGGTTTGCTACATTGGGCGAATTTATTGAATGGTTTGTCTCTAACATAGCTGACGTGTCTCAAGTTTCCCCTCATGATAAGCTATTCTACCAATCCACCAGAAAGTTTGTAACCATCTATTTCAATGCATCATGGAATTAACATAGAACTTCCACTAAAAAAGGGTGCCTCTTAAGGATAAATGCTAGGATAATTTTAACTAGAAAACCACATAGACTACAATTCCAGCATAACTACATCCAGAACATTCATGAACAGACCAGACATCACAGCACAGAAAAAATTCCATTGTTACATGTCAATTAGGAACATAATACGGAGTAGCAAAATGGCCCAGATGTGCCAAAAAAAAGTTGCAGTTGTTAATATTGACCTGCAAAGGTGCTAAAATCCATCAAAGTAACATCTGGTAAAAAAAGCCAATTGCTGATCTTGGTGAACATTATCTAACTAAGGATTACAATAGACAAATAAAAGTGGAAAAAGTTAATCCATTACAATTCTAGTCACTTCTATGCCCATAGTGGAACAACCAATTCTATCTTTCAATATCTAATAAGTTCAAGTGTTACTTTCTAAGTTTGTATACTTCGCAACATATAAAGTTAAAAGGTATAGGTTGAGATGGCCAAGTGTGTTTTCTACTTATGATAAAGTTACCACCGCCCTAGTTATCTACTACCCTAAACTTGAACCAACAATACCTAGTATTATGCTTGCCATTGAAACTGAGCTTTCATTAACTAACAGGCTATAAAGGCATATTGAGTGGACATGCTAAAACTATAAAACAGGTCCAGCAAGACTGCTGTACACCCAAGAGAATTAATAGCACAAAACAGCTTAGGCACAGGACTTCCATATGACAATGGAGTGGGCAAAAGCATCAAAAACGAAAACAACAATGATGCATCAATAGGAGCATGCAATCATTTTACCTAAACAGATATGCCCGTTGCTGTAGATGTGCGGATGCATTGGTGCCGGATGCAGAAATATGACCTACACCAAAACAAGTCAATCAAACCCAAAGTGGTGGAATCCAATGCATACAGTATAACCAAACAAAACAAAAAGGAGTTAAAAGAGTAAAGAGAAGCTGAGAAATCCCACCTGGGGAGCCTCCATGGGGTAATGCTCAGGGAAGTCGACCTGCAATTGGTATGTCTCGCCGGCGTATAGCGTGCCCGCAGCCCCAGCGACCTCGATGACCCACCTTTTAGTTCGGTATAATCCATATCATGATTTTTCATGCCTTTCATATAGGTTAAGATCACAAAGGAAAACGTACCAAAGATGAAAAGAATCATCGGAAATAAAAGAGCACGAAAGACTAAAATAGTTCCTAAGAGTCTAAAAGCTACATGCCCAAAACCCCATAGAAAAGATATCTTGGGTCAATCAGGACTAAGAAAAAGGGTTGCAATTTCATCGAAACCCACGGGTTCTCCACACAAGAAAGCAGCGCGGCACGGACAAAAGAAAAAAAAAGCAGAAAAGAATCGCCAAAAGAGAATCAAGAAACCGCGTGGGTTGGATTGCTCGCTGCGCGGGCGAGGAAGCAGGCAGGTAGTCACCTCTGGAGGTTGTCGGTGACCTTGTGCTTGAACCCGGCAGGAGGGTTGACCTGCCACTCAGCGAGCTCCTTCTGCAGCCGGTTGCACGCGATCTTGCTCAGCACCTGCGCGCGCGAACACAAACAGCTAAGAGAACACCCCCACAAAAATAAAAAAAGGTGACGCCGAATCGGGCGGGCGGGCGGGCGAGCACGGGGCGCCCAGTCCGGTGGCGGCAGACGGCGGCGAGGGGGAGATCGGGAGGGGATTAGGGACGTTAGGGTAAGAGAGGAAGGTAGGGGGGGGTTAGGGTTAGGTACCTTGCGGGAAGGGGAGGAGGAGCTCGTCATGGCGCGGGCGGCGCTGGGGATGGTGGGCGGGGAGGGGAAGGGGGAAAAGTGGGTGCGCGTGGTGGCGCGGTTGGTATCCAGACCGGACCGGACCGGGCTGAGGGAGGCGAGGTAGAAGGAAGAAAGCCAATGGGAGCGAGAACGAGAGCGGCTGCTTTCCTTCTGTCTACGCTGGCCGACTGCGTTCAGCGGCCGTTGCTTCGCTTTATAGGAACTTTTCCTTCTCTCTTCTTTCTTTTTTAACCTTCACTCGTAGATAACATAAACGTTCGGAATACCTATATCTATATCGTTCGCATATGTAATATTTTTAAATATTATAGATATTTAACATTAGTAACTTCTATCGCATCCTAAAATATATTAAAAAAAATAACATTCAGACAAAAGCTTGTATTTTGAGCGAAGATATCATCTATTTTTTATTAGTAGAATCACTCTATCATTAGCTCTTGGTTGTTAATCTCTTACTCTCATCCACTATATTTATTAAGTGAATGTAATCTTAGTTGTTAAAGAGGTGTAAGCTATGTGTAGCTATCCTATTATTTTGTTTTTCGTTACTTCTAATAGTATGATGATGTTGCTATAGATTCGACCGCCTTTATACTTCTAACATCATTAATGTGGTTCTTGGTTATCATATAGCTATTTGCTTCATTTCTCTCCAATCTAGTGGGATTTTGAGTGCTATGCTTTAGTAACTAGGTAGTTGCTTAAACTGTAATAGGAAAAAAAATCTAGATGACTAGTAGTAAAAAAAAGTATTATAACATTTAGGCCAAAGGTCTAGCTCTATTTATAGTGTGGTGGTTTAGTATTACTTTACGAGTTTAGATGGGTGAGAGGCTGTTTAAAAGACTTGGTGTTCCAACCATATTACTTCAGGTTAATTCTTTTATAAAATGCGTGCCACTTTGAAAGTTTAGGTGTCTTGGTGCTCCAAGCATGATACCTCTGGTTAATACTCATTTTACATGAAACAAGCTCATAGCGTAGATTAATGTAGATTTTGGGAGTATTATTTAGGTGGAATCAAACTATTTAAGTTTAAAAAAAGGAAAGAAAATTGTGATACTATAAATTCATAACAGAGTGATATAGCCTTTTGTAAAACAATATTTGCAAGATGCAAGTATAAAATAAAATGAAGATCTTCATTTGAGATGGGCACATAATATTTTAATTTTGAAGGCAAACGCTCCTCATAGAGGAGTTGAACTTGGCACACATTGATTAAGCATGAGAGTGATCCATAATGACTAGAGATGGTAATGGGCCCCTATATCCATCCTCATGGAGCCAAAATTCCCCGTACCTACTCACGTAAAATACAATGGGGCAATATTTTTCCCATCCCCATCCTCCGTGTGGAGAATTTATCCCCGCGGAGCCTCCACCCCCGCTGCCTAGGACAACTTAGCATGTACATTTCACATCTCAAATAATAATTTTTAGTTAAGAGATATTGCCATCCAAAACTACTACTTTTCAACTAAAGCATAAACCATAAATTCAGTAATAAGCATATATCTATTAATCCACTAATTCACAACATAACAAGTTCACATGCAACAAGTAGTGCGGCAAAACTGCACTTGTCGTTTTCCCCTTCTTTGTCACAACAGCCTTCCTCTGTAGCCACCGTCTAAGCATAGTAAAAAAATAGACGGAGAGATGAGATGACGATGGATTGGAATGGATGGAGGGAGGGTAGAGTCATAGAGGAAAAAGGCCAACTACTGGCACATGTCCCTAACGATGCCAAGGGACAGGAGGTGGTCGATGGTCGATGTTGTGTCCCTGATGAAGGAGATGGACCAAAGGGGAGCAGGAGGCCTAGGAGCAAGGGTGACCGACAAGGGCACAAGGTGAAGCCTATTGCCTATCGCTTGCGCATACCAGAGCATCGTAGCATCGGTCTTCCTCAGTGATAGCAGCTTTAGATGGTGTCGGGTGCTGAGCGAAATCGTGTGTGCCTATGTACCTTCGGGCGTTGCCACTGCGTGAAATTGGTGTGAGGAGTGGGGATGGGAGGGAGTGGGTCTATGGGTGGGTAGGGTTATCAGCAGGCTTATATACTTAAGTGATTAGGCCTTATTGTTAGAGATCAATTGAACCACATATACAATAAATAAAGCCCACATACTATTTAATCGAGTCTCTATGGGGACGGGGGATGGTGAATCATACCTGCCCTCGCTAGACCAATGAAGACTACTTTCTCTCTACTTATTCGCCATGGAGACACAATTGATGCCATCCCCATCCCCTAGCTCGATGGGGAACCAGGGAATGGGGACCCATTGCTATCCTAAGAATGATGGTGTTGTTTTATGCGTTGGCTAAATATTAAACAAGAATACATTCTTTGTTAACTTTGTTAGCATTGATCTTCTTTTAGAGAAATTGAACAAGGATAAACTACTATTGCTTTATGTGCTATACCAGTGAGTGCAAAAGATGTATACATGTTATATGCACTTCCATCTTATACATGGACTTCATGAATTTGGCGAGAAAGAGGAGTTACTATCTATGAAACTATCTGTGCTGGTGAACAATATTTGAAGATTAATGGTGATGGTTCTTTTAATAAGAACTAGCATTGGGGGTTGACCAGTAATATTAGAGATTGTAATGACATATTTATGGTGAAATTAGGCGAGAAGTTAAGCAAGCCGCTCCACGCGTTTTAAGGTGAGATTATAGCATGTTGGCAAAGACTGATGTTTGCCCTTTTATTAGAGAAAAAGCTCAAGGCCTAGCTTTTTAAAAGAATCAAGGTTTACATCAGTTTCAAATATGCTGATGATGACAGCTTTCCATCTAGCCTAGATAACTCAGGTAAAAGGAACAACAATATACTTAACCTCCATTACATCTAAACATCGAGCTAAGTAGAAGACATATAGGACATATCTCACATCTACCAGAATCACTGGAAACCGAAGGGGCCGCAAAACAGGGGATTAGCCAATGCCAAGAGCCCTTCAGTTGGTTTTAGTATGAGTTTCCAGTGTGATAACAAAGCAATAATCCAAAACACAACAATTAGAGGAGGTGAGATAAGCTTTTCTCTGAACACCATGTCATTTCTTACCAACCATAGGGACCAGCAAACAGTTTCTAGCAGCATGATTTTGATTACCATTTTTTTGCACCAGTTCTACCCACAACATTATGGAAAAAACATATCTAAATTTACAGGATTATGTTGCCAACCAAATCTCTATAAAAGTACCAAACAAACATAGTTATGAGGCATGAAAATAGAATGTGTTGAGTGGTTTCTAAAGATCCACATAGTTCACAATATTTAGAACCCTCCCAGTGCCTTTTTTTCCAAATAGGCTACTGCTTGGATGTTATTTCTGCAAACCATCCAGATAAAGTACTAAAATCAAAGGCAGTGGTGCTGACCAAATATCTTTCATTCTAGCCTTAAAACCCCTCTAAAAGTAAGAGCCTATACATGATTCTAGAGGAGAACTTTTTGTTCTCCTCTAGAGCCCAAATCTCCTAGTCAGATCTTTATGAAATAGTAGAAGATTTTATTATATCATCTAACTCATGACTGGCTGCCACCTCTGTTTGTCCAAAAGCTCATCTAAAGGAGTTCTATGTCATTTTTTAACACCTCAGCTGACAAACATTTTTGTTGGTGACAGATAATGTACAGAGATGAAAAAGAAATTTTGAAGGGCAACTATCAGTACATACATCCTCCCAAAAATAAATATTATCCCCAATGCCAATATCCCATTCTCCCCCAACTCTAAACTAGCGCCTAATGCTAAGTGAACTCTTCCAAATTTGGGACCCTTAGAGTCTGAATATTGGAAAAAAAAACCTCCATCTTTTAGATACTTATTTTTAAAAAGCTATATGCATAAACTTTATTTTTACAATTTTCCAACTGAAAAATCCATTTGGAGAGGAGAGAGTTTTCATCTGTCTAGTTTGTGTGAAATCTAAACAACCAAAATCTTTAGGAAAAACAAGATTAGCCTATTTCACCATTTATTACGTGCTTTTGTCCCCAAGACCTTCCCAATAATATATCTCTAATAGAATCCATAAATTTATGGTGTACCCATCAGAAAGTAAGTAAAACCGCATAGAGTAGGATGGATTAGAGGAAAGGCAAGATTCTAATCTGGCTCTTCCTCTATAAGACATATTTTAGCTTGCCATGCCCTAGCATTTTTTTTCTAATTGTTGTGAAACAGCAACTTGTTTAGGCTTGTAGGGAGGCCTAAATATCTCATACGAAATTTACCTTATCAGCGTCTAGGTAAAGGGGTCCCTACTTTGCTAGCTTGCTTAGTTTAGAAGGCAAGTCGTCAAGACAATGCAGGTTGTGGGCCAATGCCTTTTGGCCTAAACAACATCCAAGGTCTTGTGGGGAGGTCCACATGCCCATCATCCGTCCGAAGATATACTCAAGCAAGGATGTATGTTGAGACCCTAGTGGAGTCAATTGGCCTAGATCAAGGTCATACCTATAGAGTTGCTTAGGGACATCCATATGGTTTATGCGTTGGAGGAAGAGGCATGTCAGCTAACTGCCTTGAAACAAGTCGTGGCATCATATTAAGCTAGACCCCATGATTCAGGGTGCCCGGGACTATTGGGTATATCTTTATTAGCCAAGCCAAACATGTCACCTTTTCCCTGAGTACGCCACATAAGCACTCTTTGGAATGGGGGTGGATCCTGCACTCCAAGTGTTGTGTCATGGTAACCCCTTGCTACCTTGTGAAGGGCCAAGTGGTGTTCTCATGATCCAAAGATAGGTAGACATGCGTCCAGCTAGGGGGCACATCGCTCTGTTATCGATATGCTAGATACAAAGCCCGTGCATCACATTAATTACAGATTCTCTCAAGTTGCCTTTGAAAGTGCATATAGGCTTCCATATGAGTTTTGGATGATTAATGAAAAAAGATTAAGAGACTAATACATTTGATGGCTGATGACCTAGGCATTAGGTCCTTTGAAGTTGCATAGTGGGCAAAGACAACTCTCAAAGTAAAAGAGTTAAAGTAGAAGCAATTTAGGAAAAATTTAGAAGATAGAAGATCAAACTACCTTGAAATTGCTATGAGTTGGATTGTCCTACGTGGTATCGGACAATTCGGTTCAAGTGGAGGCCGGATAGTTTGAGAGGCATCAAACAATCCAGAAGACGATGGACACAAGAAGTTCAAATGGATGGAATTGTCTCAGAGGCATTAGACAAACTCTCTTAGATAATCCGGCACGATACCGGACTATCCGACACACTTTGAATGATGGAACGGATCATTTGATAGAGATCGGATGATCACAAGTTAGACAGCCCTGTGCGGTACCAGATTGTCCGACCCATATTTGGAGCGCCAAGACGATTGTGCAGCTGGATGTTGAAGAAGTGTTGACCAAGCAGTCTGGTACAAGCACGATCGGACATTCTGACAATGGTGTTAGACTGTCTGGCTCTTTATGGCCCAACGGTTAGTTGTTAGTGATTGTTACAAAAGTTGTATAGGGTCAAAAAAAATCCGATGTGGTACCAGACTGTTCGACCTTGTATATTTCTGGTAGACTTTTGCAATGGCTACAAACAACTAACTAGAGTAGTTAGGGCTATAAATAGATGGTGCTATGGGGTTGGCTAGGGATTTTTGGACCTTCTTTTACCTTGAGAAGGTAAGCGAGCATCCAAGAGTCTTGAAGAGCAAATTAAAGATCTTTTATGATAGGGTTTAGCCTTAATTGTTTTTGTGTTATTGTTTAGAAGGCAAAACTCTGTCTCAACTCTCTTTGATCTAAAGCTTGTATATTGTTAGTGTGTTGAGTTGAGAGTGTGTAGAAGAGAAGAATTATAATCTCAAAGCAACCAAAGGATGCGATTGTCCAAAAACCTTTGTGAATGTTCAACCTCAACTCTGGAAGGGAAGAAGTGAATTGAGTGCAAGTCAAGCTTCGTCTTGGTGGTGGCTTGGTAGGGCAAGCTTGACAAATTAAGGAGAGTCATGTGGGGTTCGAGCTTAGATCTTGATGGTTATTTAGAGCACGAGCTTGTCCTTGGTAGTAGCTTAGAGACCAAACCTTCACCAGAGGTGGTTGCTTGGAGAGGAAAGCGGTTTAGATAGACCAGGCTCTGGTAAGAGCTTTATCAATGGAGAGTAGGAATAATTAGTTCTGAACTTCAATAAATAATTTGATGTGTCCTCTACTCTCTTTATCTTGCACTTACTACTTTGTATCTTGAGCTTGTTTTGTTTTCTCTATCGTAGCTTGCTCTTGTAGAAAGTGTGCTCAAGTAGCCCTTTTAGTTTATATCTTGTTCTTTTACATAAGTCATTTTTGTAGGATTAAAAATGTCCTAGGAGGGTTAATAGGAATCTTAGTTAACACTGCCAAATTAAAACTTGAAACTTAATCTAATATAAGTGTTTAGGTTGTGTGTGAACTCAAGTTTTGCATATACTATTTCTATAAAGAAAACATAAGAAAGAACTCAAAGTAAATTGCAAGAAAAGTAAAGAGAAGACACAAGTGAATTTTTTTCTGAGGTATCAGAGATGGACAATCTCCACTAATCCTCATTGGAGCACTCTACATAAGAGTATTGCTCTCTCATTTGGTCACGAAATCTAAAGGCACTCTCATATAGGTGATTTTTTTCCACTCTGGAAGATGAATCCCAAAACCTTTCATAACACCATCGGGTCTCCAACAATCTTCCGTGAGATCACCGAGAACACCTCCGAAGTTGTCTAGACACGCCGACATGCTAAGAGTAACAAGAGATGCTACTCACTTGAGGCACTAAGCACAAGACTCTTAGTGGGTACACATTTGGCTACTAGAGACTCAAGAACAAATACTAAGCTTGAGAATGATGAATCAAATTTAGCACAAATGGACTCTTGAACTTCCACAAGATTGCACCAGCTTGAAGAGGTTTTCAAAGACTTCAGGGGTCCAAGAGCTTGGGTATTTATAGGCAAAATGGAGCCAACTACCTATTTCTAACCGTTGTGCAAAAGCATCGAAGTTGTATAAGATTAGACAATCTGGTACCACATTGGATTGTCCGACTCTTTACACTTTTCCAACAATTATTGACCAATTAGCTATTATGCTATAAAGAGCTAGACAATCCGACTCAAGTCGGATTGTTTATTGCATATTGTCTAGCATCGCTATTGGACAAATCAATCATCACACTTTATCGGGTGTACTTCGGACAAAGCATGAGTCAGATTGTTTGGCATCGCTCCGGACTATCCATCTCAAGCCAATCACAATGGGATTAGACCGTCCGATCGATGTAGGATTGTCTAGTCAATTCAATTTCTTTATCTGGTCAACACATAACCACATCGGACATTGAACTGTCCGGACAGTCTAATTACCTCCAAATTGTGCGACTCAACACTTGATTTCACATGTGTTTCAAAGGAAATAAATGATGCAAAAATAAGGATTTTTTGCTCGAAACTTATAAGAGGTTTAGCAATTATTTTAAAGAGACTAGAGACTTAGTGTACACCATACCTAGACTCTAATACTTAGAACATCAAGCTACTAAATCAAACTCTTTTTTTTGTAGTACGGTCTTTTTAAAACATAGAGGAAACCTATCTATCGCATTCACCCAATAACTTAAATGCGTTTTAACATACCAAGGCTCTTATGAATCCATCTTTTATCTTTGACCATAATATGTTCGAGGGATCTTCATCGGAACCCTAATGTTCTTTCAATCACACTTAGAGAAATTAATTAGTCCAATGATTATATTGTTATTAATCACCAAAATACAACACATAGGGGCCAAGATGCTTTTAGTTTTCACTGTATTGGCCGAATTGTCTTGTTAAAGCTAGACAATCTGAGTCTTCTCTATTATTGCACTGACCGGGTTGTCCAACAGCTACCGGGCAAGTCCAACTATAAAGGAGTTGGACTGTAAGGTTAGTTTTAATTCTACCATAAGTTTTTGTAATTTTAGGAAATGATTATTCACCCCCTCTAGACTAATTCTAAGGCCTTTCAGCCTCTTCACATTAACGCAAAGAGATATGACATATCCAAGAATCCATCTCTCTTAGGCATGGTTTTTTGAACCCATGGGAGAGATTGAAGAAACTCCAAGTAGGCCTAGCGAGGAGTCCCACGGGATGTCTTTTGCTCCTGTGGACCTAGCAAGGAGTTTAAGGAGTTAGCTCTAGTGATATGGCCTGCATATTGGGTGTTGTCGCAATCTTCACAATGTAGGATCACAACAAATAATTAGCCTAAAAAGATTAAGATAATTAGCTGCAAGCAGCCAATGTTTCATTTATCAGGTTGCACTATGTTTCTTGGCTGCTTGCAACCTGATAAATGAAACTCAATACCAACCACTGTCTTTTATTGGCAACCTGAATCAAGGATTCATCCAACCACACTCTCAAAGAACCAATCGACACAGTCTACAATCATTCGAGAAAAACCATGAAGGGAGTATGAGCATCAATTGGGAGACAAATAAGCGACCAATCACAAGAGCGAAGGGGTAGAGATCTCTCTTTGAATTTGTTAGCACATAGTTAAACAAAAGGGGTTTATATTTGATTCACTATAGTCTACTAAAGTGATAGAACACATGGTTATTTATGCTAGGAACAACCCTCCTAGTTGGGGATGAAATGGCCATGCAGTTGCTGGATATATGATAGCTCAAAGGTTACCACAAAATGAATTCCCATGGAGACTTGCGCGCCTGTTTGGCTTCTAAGTAGCCCTCATTATTTTGGCAATTACTCCTTATAAGGAAATCGAAATGACAAACCATTTGTTGGAGGTGAAAATATACTTGATTATCTTTCGAACAATGTGTATTATGTAGGGAGAAACTTGACTAGTTTGGGTTGCACATCTCTTGGAAGTTGGAGCATACGTCACCAGACAATGGACTCCAAATTCAACATGGAGTAAACGGTCATCGTCTTCACGTAATCCATCCTCAACTTGATATTCAAACTCATTGTCTATGTCTATCATGTTTGTTTACAAGTGAATATAAGCAAGAGCAAAGTACGAGATTAATTACTATATAATTCTCATCAATATCAAAATATATTTCAGTTAGAAGCGCCTTCACCTCTTGCTGTAGCTTCTTTGCTCGGTACATGTAATCAGTCCTTGGAGTGGTGTAAATGATACTTCCTCTTCCATAGCTGATTCTTGGGTTTATGTAATCGGTTTGTGAGCATGTGTTACTTCATTAGATGCTTTACTCAACAATGATGTTGGTTTACACGGCGATGGTGCATGGTTACTTAGTTGGGTCATATCATCTAGGCTCATAATTGTAAACAATATTTATTTTGTCTCGCATCGAAGGGAGAGTTAGTATAAAAGCCCACCTTGAATCCTGTAAGAGGGGTTAGATGCTAAAGATCGATAAAAATGCTTGCTTCCTAGGCTAGCTCGAGAGCTCCTAAGAATTTTTACACATTCCTCTAATAATGACAAAAACATGAGTAGGATTGTTATTCTTCAGGAGGTTAAAATATGTATATGTGACAGTGTCTTTGTTTGCTCCTAGGCACACCTAGACATGCCAATTGCACCATAGACCTAGGCACACCTAGACATGCCAATTGCACCATAGACCCTCTCGTCAATCCCAAACCATGACTTCTCACACATATGCATGTGCTTGACGTTGACATGCCTATAGGACATTTGAGCATTTTGCCACTCTTTCTTGTTCAATCTTTTCCAAACCAACACTATAAACCTCACTTTTACGACATCTCTTCCAAGCAATATAGGAGAAACTTTATGATTATAATCTTTTTTTAATAAAAGGTATGAAAATTATTGTGTCATTAGCATATTGTAAGTGGATTAAAAACCATTAGTAAAAATGTAGGGCATTAAACCAATAAGCAACTCAACAGCCTTAGCACTATCCAAAATAATAGCAAGTGCATCACTAACTAAATTGAAATGGAGAGCAGAAAGGGGGTCTCCCTGTTTGAAACCCCTGGAGGTAAAAAAATTGTTTTTTCTTACGATTAACATTTACAAATACATTCCCCCAAATTGATGTTTGCTTATAGCGAGGTGTGGAACGTGTTATTTGAAATCAGACCCATCTAATGTGCCATCTAATGTGGACGATTAGGCAAAATTGCTAAACATGGTAGAAGTTTATCAGCTTTTGAGTTTGTTGCTAATAGAGTTGCTTGGCGCCAAAATGTTTACCACAGGATGATAACTAACCTATCAGTTACCTTTTATTATCCAACACGTAAGCTAAATGGGAAATTTAATGATTTGCTACCCTTTATATTGTTACATGTCACTCTAAAATATTAACACATGGGTTCTGACATATGTGCTAGAATTATAAATCAACAGATTCCCAATCTAAATAGCGCAAATCATCCAATCCCCTAGAGCTAAGTATATTGGTGGCAGAATAAGATATTCATAATAATTGTGTGGTTAGGTTGGCTGTATGTGAGTTTACTGCATGGTCAACCATAACCTAAAATTCTTTTTTTATTTCCAATCAGATTTTTATATGTGTGATAAGCTCCTCTTTCTAACAAATAACTAAAAATTGGGTTCATCCAAAAATATAAACAGAAAAAAACCACTCATTCTCTCTCCTATGTGCTATTCTCGCCGCGTCCTACACAGCGGATTGTCAGCATGATCTCCTCCCACGAGCGTGGAGAGTGAGAAGAACGAGAAGGAAATCTCAATTTTTTTTGACACCTCTTCAGAGCTATTGAAGCCAATTTTTCGATCAAAAACTGAAAATTATCGGATCGAAAGTTCTGTTGTTGATGCACTGCTAGAAACAATCATGAATTCTCATTTCTTAAAAAAAGAACGGCCAAAGTTTTCGTATTTGTCCCCTGCAATTGGGATTAATTACCCGCCTTTTTGCCACTGGGGTAATGCCCTCTACCCGGTGAGCTGCCCTTTAGAACTGTACCGAACGGAGGGGACGACGCGGGTGTCCGGAGCGGCGGCGGCGGCGGCGGCGGCCTGGAGGTGGCAGCACGGGGATCCAAGGCGGGGTCGGGGACACCGTCAGGCAGCCTCCATTCCTCTCAGCGACCAGGCTTCCTTCTTCTTCCTCTCCGGCATCATCGACTCGAGGCCTAAATAGGAGCGCGGCAGCGCCCTCCTCTCTAGTGTCGGCGGGTTCCCTCCCGCAAACGATCCCGGCAGAGCAGCAGCCTTCCACCTTCTACGATTAGGGTGCGGCCGAATCCTCGCTCCTCCGCCATCGTCGTTACGCGAGTATTCAGAACAACCAAGTAGGCCCTTAACCTTAATACTAATAACATTTTTTTTTGTTCCCGACAATTTTGGGGGTTTAACTGAACCGCCATGTCCCACGTTAGATCCGCCCCTGTTGCCTGGTGACTTGCAAGGGTTCTGATGAGTGATCCGACAAACTATTAAGTAGTCCGCTGCCCTCTGTTGCAAGCCTCCAATGTTCGCCACATTCTATGTAGAGAGATGGCAGTTACAGATCAGATAGCATTTCCTTTTTTCAGTTGTTATAAATCCATCGCATTGATTTGTAAATTTCCATGTGAAATTTGGTCAATAACTCAAGATTCATGTACAGTTGTACAAGATTTTGTTGCAACTATTCATGTGAAGTTTGATCAAAGCTATATGGTATACTTTAAAGGGTTCTGTAAGGACGGGAACAGAGTTCATCCTTCCCTTTCTTTTGGCGTACTGTTGTTGCTTCAGCTAAATTGTTTTTCATTTTGAGAGTGTTTTTGATGGAAATGTGCAGGGAGGAGGGTAGAAAATGTACAGTGACTATGAATCCCCGCGTGTATACGAGGGGATTGGGTCTATATATATACAGCTCAGGCCAGTGGTCTGTCTAACACCCCTTACAGTCACAGCGGGAGGGGAACGGATGCAGAGACTGGACCGAAAACTAGTGAACAAAGGCGTGGGCAGGCCTTTGGTCATTATGTCGGCAAACTGATGTGCCGATGGTACATGGAGCACCCAAACCTGTCTTAATGCAACCTTGTCACGGACAAAATGAATATCGATCTCGATGTGCTTGGTGCGTCGGTGATGGACCGGGTTGGCGGTCATATAGACGGCACTGACATTATCACAGTAGATGATGGTCGCGGTGGAGAGGGGTGCACGGAGCTCCTGGAAAGTGAGAAGCCGATGGAAGTGGGGTGTCCGATGGAGAGGGAACGGTATCGGCTGAAGGATAAATAGGATCGGTATCGGCCGATAAAGGTGGGTCCGATGGGGGTCCGATGGAGGGGACATCGGACCGAGTAGTGGTGGGAGATGTGACGGGTAAATCCTCAGCAGCGGCCGATGAGGGGGCCGATGGAGAGGGCAGTGGGGAAGACCTGGTCGGCACGGTGCTGGTAAGGAGGAAGTCGAGATCACTAGAGGAGGATCTCGGATGAAGGAGACCGAAGGGAAAACATGTCTCGTCAAAAAATGACGTGACGAGAGACGAGGACCCGTCGGGTGGAAAGGTCGAGGCATCGGTATCCCTTGTGAGAGGTGGAATAGCCGAGGAGAATACAGGAGAGAGAACTAGAAAAGGGCAGACGCACATGTTTGCCAAGTTGACATGAGTGGCAAACTGTGGAGCTGCTGTTAGTACATCGGATGGAGGCGCTGCGACGAAGGGTGGCGACAGCGTCGGGGCCGGAGTGGCCGAGGCGAAGGTGCCAAAGGTTGGTGGAGAGGGCGACGCTGGCGTGTGGGGTGGACGGCGCAACGGGAATGGTGTAGAGGTCGCCGCCACTATTGCAGCGAAGGATCTGTCGCCGGGTTGGGATATCCTTCACAGAGAAACCAGACGCGTCAAATTCAATGGAGCAGTGGTTATCTCGTGTGAATTGACGGACAGATATAAGATTGTGAATGAGAGAAGGGACAATAAGAATATTGCGTAGGGGGAGGTTAGTGGTGGATGTAGACAGAGAGGAGTCACCGCGGCATTGGATAGGAAGAGAGTGACCATTGCCGATAGTGACAAAAGGGGAGGAAGAGGGGTGATAAGAGCGAAGTATACCGGCCGATGACGCCATGTGTGAAGACGCCCCAGAGTCCAGCACCCAAGGGTGCTGTGGTTGGAGCGTCATCTGGTTGAGGGCAGCGACGAGGCCAGCCTGGTTCTAAGAGGGAACCGATTGGGTGGTTGGGGTCGGTAGCATCGGCTGAGGCGGCAGAACGGGAGCCGATGCCAGGTGAGCCTGGGGATGGGCGCCGAGAACTCCGGCTTGCCAGCCGATGGGGCTGCGTGGCTAGGGCTGGGGCGCCCAGGGGTTGTAGCAGAGCCACGGACCCGTGGGACCGGCAGGGTGGGTAGGGACCGAGGTAGGTCGTGGTGGCGTCGGACCCTGCCAGGTCCTGCCTTTGCCTTTGCCCTTGCCTTTCCTGGTGCGGGCTGTGTTGCTGTGGCCGGAGCCATGGCCACCAGGACCGCGGGAGGAAGGGGCAGCGCAAGAAGCTCGGCAGCCATTATCGGCTGCGGCAAGAAGAGCGGTGTGGGCCACTGTCTTCTCATCATTGGCCAGACGGAGTTCTTTAAGAACTAGCATGTCATGAGCCCGGGCGAACGATGAAAGAGGTGTGACGTTGGCGATGTCATCGGCGGTGTTGGAGAAGCGGGGATTGAGGCCTCGCAGAAGGGCGAGGACGAGTTGAGAGTCAGCCACAAGGTGGCCGACGTCCCGGAGAGCAACAGCCTTGACTTTGAGGCGCTGGCAGTACGAGGAGATAGAGGAGTCGCCTTGTACCATAGAGTGGAACTCGTTGAGGAGGAAGATGGCGCGAGGCTGCTTGTTGGCCAGGAAGATCCGCTCGATGACCACCCAGAGGTCCCGGGTGGTGGGGTCGGTATCGTCCATGGCGAGGTCGAGGACAAAGTCGTCGACCGAGCCGAGCAGCCAGCTGCGCACGCAGCACTCGGCGATGTCCCACTGAGGATCATCGGGGCGAGGTGGAGTGGAGCCATCAATATGGGATCAGAGGCCGAATTTTCCACAGAGAGATTTGAAGAAGAAAATCCACTTGGAATAATTGGCGTTAAGGTCAAGAGAGATAGGAACGTGAGATTTCACGTTCACAGCAGCGTAGGGAGGGGAGAAGATCGGCGAGGTGGTGCCCGAGGTGTGGTCTGTGGCACCGAGGGCCGGAGCAGATTCGGCGACTAGGAGAGTGCCGGAGCTGAGAGCGGACTCAGAGGCCATGACGGGAGAACGGGAGCAAAGAGCCGATGGGAGAGAGAAGCCGATGGGAGGGGGAAGCCGATGAGAGGACGGATCGGCCGATGGGAAGTGGGCAGCGGAGTAGGTGAGGAGTGGCCAGCCGATGAGGAGTGGGTGGCCGATGGGGAGTAGGCAGCGGAGTAGGTGAGGAGTGGCCAGCCGATGAGGAGTAGGCAGTGGAGTAGGTGAGGAGTGGCTATCCGATGAGGAGTGGTTGGCCGATGGGGAGTAGGCAGCGGAGTAGGTGAGGACAGAGTGGGTGGGTCAGAGAGTGGTTGGGTCATGGACGTGCGAGGATTCACGTCCGTGGACTCGTGGAGGCCAAGGAGTGGGGCGGACGCGAAAAAGGCAGGGAGTGGCCGGATGCGAAGAGAAAATGTTCGCGTCCGGGAGGTAGGGATTCGTGTCCGTGGACACGTGGACACGTTGGACTGGCTCGGACGTGAGGGGAGAAGGTTCGCGTCCGAGAGCCGTTGAGCGTGTCGAAAGGGGCAAGAACCAAGTGAGGTTTTCAGCCGATGGAGGGCTGGACAAGTCCAGCCGATAGAGACGACGAGCGCGGAGGTGCGCCGGCGTCAGAGAAGGAGAGATGCACAAAACAAGAGGAAGAGCAGAGACGGGTGCGAGGAGGGACGAGGAGGCGGAGCGAGACCGTCGCCTGGTCGCGCGGAGGTGGGGCGGAGAAAAGGTGACTGTGGGAGAGACGGGGAGAAGAGGAAATGGAGACGAGAGAGCGAGGGGAGCACCGGGAAGAGAGTCGGCGACGAGAAGAAGACGTCGACGACGAGGAGAAAAGAGTCGGCTCGCCGGAGGAAGAAGCTAGCGCGCCGGGATGTCTAGACTCGCTCTAATACCATGTAGAAAATATACAGTAACTATAAATCCCCGCGTGTATACGAGGAGGTCGGGTCTATATATATATATAGCCCAGGCCAGTGATCTGCCTAACAAGATTTAAAATGTCTCAACCTTCTGTTATCCTAGCAACTACAAGTTACGAGCACACAATAAAATTTTGGGAAGCTTACGAGTGGTCGCTGTTACCGCACTCTTCAATACCTGGACTCGGTGAATTTTGCCACATGATTCTCTTCATGTGCATTTTATTTCGTCATGGTTTGTTGTGGTATTAGTTACTTTTGTACTTCCCCTTTTATTTTTTTAACATTCATTAAGATTGTAGCTATGCAATGTGGAATGTCCATTCTTTGTCCACGTGAGTCTTATCAACTTGTTCTCCTTGTATAGAAAGTCAGGAACTATTGGAACTTAGTACAACGGTTCTGTCAGGGCCATGCTTCCTTCGTTTTTTTTTGTTTTACTTGGATAAATGGACCTAATTTTGTTGGATGTCTGTTTTTCCATAATATTGGCTTACTGCATCGTTTTCCATAATATTGTCTGTTTTTCCATAATATTGACTTACATGCTTTCTCCATTTGTTTGTATGATGATGTTCCATATTTCCTTTTTAATGTTTAAAAATTAACCTGTTCTTTCCCATGGATGGGCTATGATACAACATCCAGGAAAGTCGTAGACTAAATTTTAGACCAATGCTTGGTCTATTGATTATTATCTTTTAGATTGTAGCTATCTATGTTACTAACAATCTTGCGTATCTTATGCCTGTTGATAACCTGTTTCTTGCAGCATATTAACCACCTTGAGATAACCCCAGACAAGCATTTATTAGCCGCCGCTGGCAATCCTCATATCTGTCTTTTTGACATTAACTCAATCAGTAATCAACCGGTATGTAGATGTTTTGTACATGAACCAGTCTGGGCCAATATGTTATTTTTACTTAGTTAATCACATGTAAAACACACTTATCTGGTGATTAGCTATGACTCCCATACTAGTAATGTGATGGCAACTGGATGTATTCAGATTCTGAGGATGGTACTGTGAGAATCTGGGATTTGCGGTGAGGTTATTCAACTTATTATTGCCTATTGTTTCTTGAATTGCAGTTTTATTTCATTTAACCAATGGGCTCGTGGGAAATTTTTTCTTGCATTCTCTAATTAGGTTAGGATATGCAGCAAACAATCTTTAGGTGCTCTCATGCAAGTCCACAATATGATCCATCACCCTTGATTTTCTCTGATTTAGAATAATTGAAGATTCGAAATGTCACCCATGTAAAAGTTTGCAAAATAGTCAATATCAACATCAAAGCTTTTCAGTCTCAAATAAATTAAAGTATGTTAAAAATAAAACCTAACAGAAGCGTGTATCTGTTTTTCATGCATTTCTATAAAAATATTCTAACAATTCAATTCTCTTTTCATTGCCTCATTCCATCTCAATTTCGGTCTTTCTATTTATTTCCTCATATTATTGTTGTGTTTTAGTTTTGCTATATATGGGTGTCTTTAAATATCTCTGTTGAATATATTTAAACCATTTTAGATAAATTTTTTTTAATTGATGTTACCCTTAGACTATTACATATATCATTATTTTAGACTCGATCCATTCTTATATATGTCAATATACGTATCTTTATAATAATTAACTAATATTCTGTATCACTAATCGTTATTTTATAAAATTTATCTTTTAGCTTTTAAGGTATCTTATTATTATAGAGAATATCTGATGTTTTATATATACAGTAAGAAAAGTTTGCAAAATAATATTTATATATAAGTTTGAACCAGATTGTACTGTTTATATACTTAGCCTTTATACTATAAGTACTAAATTTCTAGTCTGTGATGCATGATGCCTTTTGATTGTTCTTCCTAATTACATAAATGTTTTTCAGCACTGCCACTTGTCAACGAGAATATGAAAGTCGTGCTGCTGTGAACACTGTGGTTCTGCACCCAAATCAGGTCTGGATTTTCATTGTCTTAAATGATCACAAATTTCATCATCCAATTTATGTTACACTTCAGCAAAAGCTTGGTGGTTAGCTGCTAATATCAAATTCATGTGCATCACTTTGTATTGTTTTTAGGAGACCCATAAATATTAGCAGGACCAACTGCAAATATACTGGCACAGTTGTTACATCTACATTTCTCACTGTATATTCACATTCATGTGGTATCCAAATTGAGTCCTTACTGACTGCAGAGAATGCCTGACATTGACTTTCATTGTCAGCGTTGGTGACAATCAGAGAAATCACTACTGAAATTTTCTTGTAATTGAAGTTTCTTACTGTGTTAGTATGTTAAATTTCTTGTTGGATGCAATGGATGGAACAATACAGAAGGGATTATCCTATCCTTTTTTGTCACATTTGTACGTCAAAGCAGGTATTGATATGATTGAATCGTGATTTAAGTCTCATGTTAGGTTTCAACTCTAATATATTATAATTTGTTTGGGACTGAAAGACTGTTATTGTTGTTGTTGTTGTTGTTGTATTTCCTAGCAATATGTTTGCCTCATTCTGCATCATTTGGTTCCAACACTGTCTCGGCCTTTCAGAAAGAGCTAATATCTGGTGATCAGAATGGAAACATACGTGTGTGGGATTTGGTTGCTAATTCATGCAGCTGTGAGTTGGTGAGTTGTAATTCATTTTTAAGATAGGGAAAAGAAATGCAAGAACACAACTGATTTGTTGGTTCCATCTATCTAGGTGCCAGAGGTTGATACTGCTGTAAGATTCCTGACAGTCATGTGGGATGGAAGTATGGTGGTTGCTGCAAATAACCGAGGGACATGTTACGTCTGGCGCTTGCTGAAGGGTACTATGGTCTGTCAGTCCTTAATTTCCTAGGATGAAAAGAAACAGGAGACAGCTTGCCCTGCTGGCTTATCTGTTGAACATAAGTTTGTGATTTCTTGATCTCCAAGCTGATGGAATCTCTTATGTAGACAATTACCTGCTTTGAACCCCTCCATAAATTGCAAGCACATGATGGTTACATTCTGAAGTGCCTGCTTTCACCAGAGTTTTGTGACCCCAACAGGTATGCATGTGCAAAATGACTACATTTTCATATTCATGTTGCTTCCAATGTACTGTTATTTACGAAGATTACTGCCTGGGCATTACTTCTATAATCTGTGAACATAGAAATCTCAGTAATATTCCCCTTCTAAATATCCAAAACATATTGACACCTCAAATAACTGTGTCCAAGTAATGCAAGACTGACATTTTTTAGAAAAGTAGCAATACTAACTCCCGAGTTACTTCACTTTGTTGGATTTCATTTGATATGCTTTGGTTTGCTTTGTAGGTATCTTGCAACAGCCTCATCTGACCACACTGTAAAGATTTGGAATGCTGATGGTTTCAAATTGGAAAAAACTCTAATAGGTATGTTCCTGAGCATTGGTTCATTTTTCCTATTGAAATGATACTTGTGGAATTTCTAAGCGAGGTCCTTAAATATCGTGAGCTTGACCTCTCAGGCCACCATCGTTGGGTTTGGGACTGTGTATTCTCGGTAGATGGTGCCTATTTGATAACTGGTACAATCTGACGCCATGCTGTTCATGACTCTCCGTCGCTTGATTTCATGAATTAACAAACAAACCTGCTGTTGTCCTGCAGCTTCTTCTGACACTATGCGAGATTGTGGACAATGTCGACTGGAGAGGCCATCAGGGTTTACTCGGGGCATCACAAACCAGTTGTCTCTTGTGCTCTTCATGACGGGGCTGTATCAGCACCATCGTAAGCAGCCTTGTGCCTCAGGCATTTTGTACATACACTTTCAATTTGAAAACATATGAAGCTCTGAAAATTTTCAACACTCGTAGGACATTTGATATGTTTTGTTGAGTGCTTTTCGCATGCTTGGTATGCTAGGTTTGGGAAGTGTGGTATTATCGCGCATGAAAATAGCTCTCTTTTTTGGCAGTTTGGTACCATCACTTTTTTAAAAAAATAAACTGAGGCAGCTACCTCAGCGAGTAGTATTGAAGAAACTGGGATACAACCAGTTTTGCAACAAGGCCCCTTAGAGATGGGTAAATTATATATAAGACCAAATTTAAGCATAGGACTCAAGGAAATTGGAAAAAGCAATCTAGTCCTCCTCTACTTTCTTCTCTAAGCAGCAACAGCCTGATCAACGCACTTGGCAATGGCTGAATCAGATCGAGCATGGCGTACCGCACAAGATGTGGCTGAAGCATAAACCTAGAAGGGGCCTCACATGGGGGTTTGAGGCTTTGGTAAACCAAAAAAAACTCAGTCGCACTTTGAATGATCACCATTGAAGCCGAAGAACATTAGCACTAGTGCAAAACAAGAGGTGACGGCAAGATTGCAAACACCGGCAATAAAGCCTATAAATCTAGGGTAGACCGTAGAAAGTGACGTTCGAAAGCTTACCTAAAAGGAGCCTTCGTAGCTTAGAGGTTGATGCTTCTTAGACAAAGATGAAAAACTTAGCTACCTGCTTAGATCTCGTCGTCAGCAATATAGACAAAAGTCACCACCCTTAATTCACCAGAGAAAGCGAAGATGGTCGACACTAACTTCACTTGCACGGATCTAGAGCTCACCCAATTGATGGCAATAGACAACAACCCAGAAACTATAGAGGGTGTTACCAAAAGAAACTATGATAACAGCCTCCATGGAAACCGGGACAAGGAGGCATTGACATCTCTTAAACCAAAAGAAAGAAACAACAGAAAAAACCCAAACTAACTAAATATTAGCACGGATCTATAAAGAAAGGATGAGGCCTAGCCCTCTCCCTTCCTACACCAATGACAAGACCGTCAGTCGAAAAGGAAGAAGCACAAGGGGAAAAAGACGAGTTCTCTTAAAATATGGGGTTCAAAATCACTGGAAAATTTTGCACACGGGCACATAGATTCCGCGAGCGCTAATTTGTGCACACCGCTGGCACACGATTCTAAGTCAGCTAGGCCATGCACGTGTAATGGAAACTTTCAACCACAAATTTAAAGCTTTCAACCTCAAATTCAAAACTTTCAACTCAAATTCAAATGTCAAAACTTTTAATTCAAATTTAGAAACTCAAAATTAAAACTTTCATCTATAACTATTTGAAACTTTCAACTCAAATTTTAAAACTTTTTAACTCAATTTATTATTTATTATTTTATAATTTAAAAAATCGTTAAGCGCTAATGGTACCGCTCGCCGTGCACGCGACTTAAGTCGGGGCGGGCGTGCATGCCAGCTTGCCCCACATAGATTCACCCTCGAGTATTTTCTCGCATTCTGAGCGTGAAAACATTTGGACCATACAAATACAATACGCGTGTCGCATTGTCATTGTCGCGTACCAGATCATAAAAATATGCTGCTGTCCTGTCAAGCTCAGAGAAAAGTTGAAGCCGGAAGCAAGATGGCTTGACACTGACATGTGAGCCTCACAAGTACATCAATGACTTCATGGGACTAAACAAAGGGCCGACTCAACCAGTGGAAACCAAAATGCAAAAAAATAGCAACTGCAACATAACATGAAGAGCCAGTACGCAACTGCAAGCTAGCCTTAAACATGAGAAGAACACGACAATTTCTCCTCCTCCGTCACAGGCTATAAATAAAACTCACATTAGAATTGTAGTACAACCAAACACTAAATTAAAGTGCTCTTATCTCCATTGGTGATGTTACTTCCATACAACACGATGAATTAAAAATACTCCCAAAAAATTTTAAAAAAATGAAAGAGGAAGAGCTTATATCTAGCTCACTCATTTTCTACTTGCATTTACCCAATTGTGGGTAGCGAACTAGGGCAAACAATGAAGGATTAATACGATGGTTTGATTATTCATAAGTAGATCAAAAAAGGGGGGAAAGGGGTTGAAGAAAAGAAGAGTTCTCAGTACCATAGCAGGATGTCAGTGGCCAATGGGGATCGTAACTCTGGAAGAAATGGTCTTTCGCAAGCATCATCGTGTTTGAACCTGGGAAACCATCAGTGGATCAAAGGAACACTGACCTTGCAATCCCATGCCATCAAAGATTGAGATGAGGCACACCACAATCAACATCCATACCAAGTTGACTGGTGCGCGTGAATGCTTGTGTGATAGGGAGCACCAGTCATCTGAGCAAGCATAAACATCTTTTGAAGCGTCGCTTGCGTATTTATGGATGCTGGTATAAATAAGATTTTCTTGGAAACGAAACAAACGGAAACAAAATGAAAATGGAATAACCAGCAGAAATACAGTTTTTTTTAACTTACAACACTAAAAAACAACTTAGGGACACAACCGCTAACAAAGAAATGAAGTAAGGAATATATTACCTAGTTGACCAAAACCATGTCATCTGCAGAAGCCTTGGCAGCAACAACAGCTTCTAGTTGTCTCCATGCTGACTCTCGTTGCTCCTCCATCTCTTTGGCTCTTGCTTGCTTCTCTATGTACTGCTGCTGGCACTCCTCAAATAGCTCACTGTCCATGTCCAAAAACATCTTGCGCACATTTGCAGTTAGACCATGAACAGCTTGATTCCAATGGCTCTGTATGTTCCTCTCGAGTGCTTCAAATATGATTGGAAATATAACACTACGGTTTTGGGCAATTAAGCTTACAATGTGATCATTGTTCCACAAGAACAAAGCCCGCTCAGCAACCTGACAAGAAAATCAATGATCAAATGAAGAGGATATTCCAGAAATGACACGGACATGCATAAAAAAAGCAGGAAGGCCAGAAGTTAAACATAGTGATTCTCAGAGCCAGCAAAACGAGGTCATGGAAACCACCAGATTCTATGTCTACTTGTGATGCAAACAACATAGTGTAATGGTGTGAATTAAGAACGTGAAAATGTTAAGCAAACATAGTATGCAACAAACAGACAGCATAGTATAAGTCTTTTTAACAGAACAGATATCTTCATGGTGTAACCTGTATAGCAGCATGCATACCTCTAATTCCAGCTATTTAACAGTTCATCCTACAGTACCAGGGTAATCAGATGAGAGTGACCACTAGCCAAATGAACAAATACCTTAATCCAAACAATTTTATTTAATCTTTTTTATATATTTACTAAACAAATGGCACCAGTAATCAGTAAACCAAGATGTCATAAAAAATCACACTGATCGTGCACATTGTAAATGCGCCACTCCTTTTTTTTTCTGAGAGAAGATTAAGGTGTGAATGTGATGGATACCAGGGGACTATCTCGCATGCATCAACTAGGTATAAATTGAAGTTTTTTATGAGTAATAGAAAAGGCAGGTTACTAACAAGTAATGACTGCAGCATTAAATAGGCAAAGATCCCAAGACCATGGTTAAATCAACTTGCTCATGAATGAAGGGCATTTATATTTGTGCATGTAATGTATAATGAGATGAGAATTGGTTGCATGACCGCAGAAGAAGCCATGAAATCAGTAAGAGATCAACATAAAATTTGGATATTGCAATTCAATTTTTTTAATCCCACATATGCAAATTGGTATATTCAGTAAAAGATCAACATCAAATAAGAGATCAACATAAAATAGGAATCCAGTAACATAAACTATGAACGAGGTGAGGAATACACAAAACAACAAGAGCGGAGCAATGAATACATAAACTAGCTGAGTGATCCAGCAAATCAATTGTTTAAGGGTAAGTTTCTCTTTGTCTATCTAAATCTCCTCCAGCTAAAAGGAGTCTTATGGAAATGAATTCAGAATACACCAAAAATGGAACCACATCCAAAACAATGATCAAAAGGGAAAGAAAAATTATGTTCATATACAATGCCCTCAAAGGGAAGTTAGTACCAGATGAAGAAAAGAGGGAAATGAACAGAAGTGTTTGGTAGTGAATGAGACATGGTTGTAAACATAACACAATGAAATAAAAAGGCAATGAAAGTAGGAGGAAGAATGGCGTCACTGAGCTGCTTCCCTTTTGGCACCTAGCAAGGCTACCAAGGGCCATCAACACAACTTAACTTCCCTTGTCAGCCTAAAATATGTTCTGAACTACAAGGCGTCCAGTGGTTGCAACAGATAGGTATGGAACTAAAACAATGAGGTGTGATTTCATTCGAAGTTGTTAAATATATAGCTTGATAGGTTAAGCATGACTAATCTATCTTAATCCAGTTACGAAATCGTAGGAAGAAATAAAACAACAGTGGCACATAGCATTTGGTAAATACTGAAGGGTATAAGAAAATAATGCACATACCCACACAATCACCAAAACAAAAGAGTGCTGGTAAACTACAACGAGGTAGTGGCAGATTCTACAATACAATAACCTCAAAGCAATCAGGTAATTCAAATGTCTAATCAACAAGGAGGTAGCAGCAGAAACAGAGTCCAAGCTTTACAAGGAAGGTAATGCTAAAGATATCTTACTCTTTAAAAGAGGGAGTTGGGATTGATGGGTTCTACGCCCATCCCCACTCCAGATCACATATGACTGGAAATATGTAGACACTTATGTGTTATCTGCAAGATTTTTATAGTAAATGCCATATCTTTGCATATGAGTATGTGTAGCTGGACAATTGGTCTCATATATCATGTATTAGTTTTACGTTTGAGGATAATTAATTATTTGTTGTATTTTATACAATAGACTTACAGTCTATTTAGCTGTGATCCATTGCAACATACACACATGGGCTAGTATTCATCAACATCGTTATAAAATAGTGGTTTTTTATCATGAAGAGCATGGTTTGGAGCAAAAGAAATGAAAAAATAATATTGTTTTAATAGGTGTTATGGCCAAGATGTAACTAAAGAAAGAACTTGTATTCCCATCTGTGAATTATCCGGCAAGTTTAGCTTCAGCTCACATTTCTTTGAAATGGTACTGACTAAATTATCTCACAAACATATTGATTGACCCAAGCCAAAAGAGAAAATAACTAGGCACTAAAACAAAGACCAATGGAAGTTTTTCCTCGATTTAAAATGCAATGGAGTGTGGATTTGTGGGTCTGTTTCACATAGAACACTTGATAATAAATGCAAGTGGAGATGTGTTATGTCTAACTGTACAGATCATTCTACTCAACCCATATACAGGATGATGGTTTGTTCAACCCATACACAAGTTGATGCAAAAATGCACTCATGCATCTCTACAAAGCTCAAGGTAACTGAAGGTAACAACAAATATGAAAATAGAGTACTAACAGGTTATTAATATAAACTAGCAATGCTAAACTACAGATAAGATACAACTAGGGTCATTAGAATAGACCATAAAAAGGACAAATACCTAGCTGCTAAAAGCTGTAGCCTGTAGGTAAGATAAAGTAGGGTTCCAAAAGTACAAAATAGGTACGTATGAAGATACATAAGGCAATAAGGAGAATTGAGATATCAGTACTCTAGTCTAAACTTGCCATTACTTTTTTACCCTAACACTTGTATCTGGGGCAATGTTTTTAAAAGTTGTGATACTGGGACTCCAATTAACATACAACATTCACTGTTAGTGCATGTATAATTTCTTTGCCAAAAAAAGTGCATGTATAATCATAAAAATGTCAACAAGACCCCATATTAATGCTTGTGAGTTTGATATATGTAGGAAATGACCATCCAATGACGGTGGTGAATAATTTGCTGACCCTAAAAGTAAAAAAGAACATCAAAACCAGAGCAGGAAGAAAAAAAATCAAATAGTCTTCTGATACATTCCTTGGAGACTGTTTGTAACAGATCTAGACTGCATATTCTTTTTTTTTTTTTGCCACAAGCAATGGCACCAACCCATTTCTCTGAAAATTATTTGTTTTACTTATTACCCTGTATGCATTCACTGTAGCAGTAGATTGAATATCCTTCATTTTATCCTAAACACTACCCCACTCTAAACAAAAAGCGTGATTGTGCATACATATGAACATGATTGCTTTTGAAGAACATATGTTGTAAAAATACAACTTTCCCATATCTCACATCAGGAGCTAACAGCCTAACGGACAATCTATTTTGAAGGAAGCACATGACATAACCAACGAACTTTTTTTTTCCTTTTTAACTATGCTATATACTGATAAGCCTATAATCTAAAAAGAACTATACAACGTGCCTCTAATGAGATATTTTCTCTCTATGTAAGTTCTGTTCTGGCATGCTTATCCCAGATATTCGCAATTATATGTGGTGCATTTCCTCAAAGAGGAATACTCCAAGCACAAGCATATTAGCCTAAACAATCAGATTTCTTGGAGCATATTGGTAAAGATATACTTAAGGCTGAGTATATGTTAAATTAAATATTACCATCGAGAAAAACATACCTGGAAATGGAAACTGTTAAGGCAGCGCCCAATTTGCTTAAACAGTGGCACCATGCATCGCTGGAACTCAACAGGCTGAGTCGCCTCAAGTACTTCCTCAAGCTCCCCTATGAACAGTACCTCCTTTTGGCAATTTGTAACAGGCCAGTACTTGAGCAGCCCCCTGATCACAGTATCCGCAAGTTTGTAGTCCTTCTCAACAAACTGAACAATGCAATAGGACAGCTGCTGGTGGTAGATTGCAACAGACTTGGGCTTGTGCAATGGGATGAGCGCACGGGAGAGGAACAGCTTGTGTTCCTCCTTCATTGGCAGAGCAAAGCCATTAATGATGCTTCCCAGAATCTCCAGGAGCTCGCCAATACCATTGTGGTGCTCGGTCTCAAAGATGAACCGATAGAACACATTATTGATAGCTTTTCGGATGAATGGGCGGTGGACCATGAATTTGCCATAGATGCGATGGAGCACGGTCTTGAGATATTCACGCTCGCGTGGATCCTCAGAGTTGAAGAGGTCCAGGAGGCGGAGAACAAGGGCGTGGTCGACATAACGCTTGGCGACCTTGGTGTCAGTGTCCGGCGAGACGACGTACCGGAGCAGGAGCTCATAGACAAGCTGAAGGTGTGGCCAGGCCGGGTCGAGGTAGGGTTCCTCCTCGTCATCCGGGGCGGCGCCAGGATCGATCGCGGCGGCCAACTCATGCAGCGCCGGGGGCAGCGGGCGGAAGATGTTGACGGAGATGGCCGCGACAAGAGCTTCCTGGACGTTCTCCGGGAGGCGGACGGGCGCGTTGGCGTTGTTCGCGGGGGAGGGCGCTTGCACGTAGTCGACGAGCTCGAGCAGGGCCTGGCGCTTGGCCTCCTTCTCGCGGGGGTGCTTGAGGGAGTCGGAGAAGTCGAAGAGAGCGGCAACGAGGCGGAGCTTGCGGAGGAGGAGCCCTGGGCGGTCGGCGGCAGCGACGTCGCGGAGGAGCGGGAGCGGTTCTAGGAGGGGCGGCGAGGGCTGGGACGCCGGGTTGTTCCCCGCCGAGAAGGTGGAGGGCGCGGCGGCGTGCGGCGAGGTGGGCGAGGACGGCGACGGCGCCGAGGCGCGGGAGGCGTGGTTAACGGTGACGGGGGTCGGCGCGCCCCCCGCCCCTCCCCCTCCCCCCGACGACGACGACGACGCTGCGGGCCGCTGCGCCGGCTCGGCCCCGTCGGCGCGCTGCCCCTTACGGCCGCCGCGCTTGATGATCTTGTTGAACATGGCCTGCGGTGGCGGCGAGATCAGCGGCGGCGGCGGCGGATCGATCGATCGGCCGATCAATTCGCTCCCCCCCGTTACCCCGGTGGTGGGATTTGGGGATTTGGAAGGGGGAGATAGGGGCGGGGTCCGCGCATCAGAGAGGGAGGTGGGGTCAGCCAGTCAAGCGCGACGAGCGGAGGCGGAGGGGAGGAGGCGGCATGGTGAATCGCGGCTGGTGATTTGGGGGACGAGACGGGACGAGACGCGGGGAGGAGGGGAGGGGAAGCTGTGGGAAGAGGAAGGAAGGAAACGGAGAGGAGCACGGGCGGATTTTTCAGATTTATTTTTGGAACGTATTTTTTTTGGAGGTGTTTTTGTTGTATTTTGGGTTTGTTTTTGTTTCGAGCATGTGTTGGATAAGTGGTAATTATGTTTATTTATCGTTTTGTTGTATTGATATGAGAAGCTATGGGTTTTGCAAGTGATTTCTTTTTTTTACCAACACAGTAAAATTTTCTTACTCTAGTAAATTGTTTAGGACTATAATTTCTTTGGCAAAAACGGTTGAGATAATTGAATTTTTTATTAAAAATTGTTCGTGCCGAATCTCGCACACGCAGCACGACCACGCCGAAGCCTGGGAGGTCTACTTAGCTCCAATATAGGTCTGTCGGCTTCTCTCTATGACTCGAGATACGCGTACCGAGGCCCAGGTTCACTTAGCTCTAACGCGGGTATCTCGGCTCGCTTTCTGCCATGACGGTGTAGGTGCGGACATGCCAGTCAATTTAACCATACAATTGACAAAGAGGTGAGACGAACGGGTCGGTCGGACGATTAGCCAATTCAAGCTCTCGTTATCGGTTGGCCGTCGATAGGATCGAGGTGATTATCGGCCACGTCCGAATGGCTCTTGCTATCGGCTGGTTGCCAATAGGGACTAGAACACTCTTCCATGGCTAGGGAGCTGATGAAGGCGTGGACAGATGTCGATGAAGGACGTGATGACTCCGGGGGTAGCAAAAGCGAGATCCTAATCCATCGGCCGTAGAGCCGATGAAGGCACCAGAGAACAACAAAGCACGCATGATCTCTCCTAGTTGCCGATGGAAGCTATATCGCTTATTCATCGGCTGGAAAGCCGATGAAGGCATATACGAACTGGCAAGAAATCGTATAAAAGACACTGGCTGTAAGCCAATGTCGCTCCGAATATGGTGAGCGATAAATAAGGAGTGAGGCTTGCTCCTCCTACAACACGAGACCCGTCACCCATCGTGACGACGCCGCTAGCACCAATCTCGAAGATCGGACCTAACCGAAATAGTAAGAGACCGAGACCAACGACAACAGGACGACAGATGCCAGATCGGTCATGCTGAAAGAAGAGCGGAGCGAACCCATCAGCTAGCTGAGCCGATGAGAAGACATCTCTGAAAATATGTATGCATCGATCGAAAAGACCGATGCACTAGGCATAACGTTCAATGAAAGTCTCTGAAGACAGGTGTGTATCGGTTGAGGAGCCGATACGCTGAGCGTATTGCTCAAGGTATAAATAACTCATCGACTAACCATTCCGATGAAATGCCGGGCATAGACCTACATGCCTACGACTCAATCTACTATTAGTAGCCTCGTAGATCGAATCTAACCAATGCAATATGGAACCAACAACGGTAGAGAGAGCTTGGTAAACCGATAGATTTCATACGGACGTGATACGGTACACTCGATCTGACTATAAGATCGAACTTAACCGATGCAGCATTAAACTGAGCAAGATATATCGAGAAGTGGCGGGACTTACCCCTTTGTCAGAGATTGAATTTAACCGATACAACCCTGTATCGAGAGCTAAAACCAATCGGTAAAAACCTAGATAAGCTAGGATGCCTATGCGCCGAAATTATATTGATTGAGAGATGATTTACAGGCTTTCAAGGGTCTATATTTATACTCTGGTATAACAGAGTCTGATGTGGTTACAACAACTATCGGACGTTACTTTCTAAAAAATATAATAGAAAAATATCTTAAAAAATAAACTAAACTAACTAAACATTTCTATCAATATAATATGATTTAAATAGATAAATTACACTGCCGTGAGTTTATGACTCCTCTTCAGATTCGGTCTCATTCGGATTGTTTTTTATAATTGGATGGAATACTTCCTCATTTCTTTTTCTTTCTTTTCAATCTTTTCCTGTACTTAGCGTTTACAAAAACATACTTCTTTTTAAGGAAATGTTATAGTGCGTTAATAAAAACTACTAGATGACTAACCAAATATTAATTGCTCGTGGTTGTTCTTTGAACCGTCGAATTTCCCATCAGACTATTCATGTCTGTAGGTGCTTACGGGCATTTTTTAGTGGTCCAAATCACTCATGAAGATTCTACCCTAATGCTACTAATTTCTTACCCTTGCCACGGATTCGCTCACCTAGCCACGAATTCTTAGGTCAGTATGACTTGCATATTAAGCACCGCACATCCACACATAAGCTCTTGAGGTGAGCGTGAGCTTATAAACATTTGCATCGTATGAGCTCCTAAATCAATGTTCTCTGTAAATACAGAAATACACAAAGTATTCATGTAAGATGCTTATTGCATGGATAACATCGATTAAGACAAACCACTCATACATGAACCGTATTCCATGGCTATTGTCAGCGATGATGGCCACATCTACTAGACAATTAAGAGATTTTGCTCATCACAACTTATATTAAGTGCAAGTGTGTAATAAAGTTTTGATATTTTTGGTCTTTGCAAATATCAAAGTGGAATTAAGAGAGGAAGTTATAGGAAGAATAGGAATGTAGCATCATAGACCAACAAAGTTAGAGCACTCTCAACACAGTTGACATTGGCATACAATGCCCATAAGTTTCACACCATATAGATACAAACAACTCTCAATATAGTCCTGCCTATTGGATCAAACAATAGGAAATTTATCATTCTCATGGAATTGGCGATTTAATGCTACCGAAACTGTTTATATACCCTGATACAACATTCGACTATTTCTATTATTGTTCTATGGTCAAATTTTCCTCCAAACATAGCAACTTGTTACATTGTGATTGGCCAATGAAAATCCATACGAAAGCCTAAATTATCCCTCGCTCAGAACTTTGTACAGATAAAACAATTCTTTTAGAGGACATCCAAAACAGTGAAGACGATATGATATAGGGGGAGGAAAGAATGTAGCTCCTCTATCGTTTCTCAAAAAAAAAAAAAGAAGACGAAGAAGAAGATTATAGCTCCTCTTCATCTTAAAAGAAATATAGTTCCTCTATTTTAATACCAGTTAGAAAAATAGAACAAGTGTAACTTTCACATAGTGATGATAATGATATCTAGCATTTTTTCATGTTTAGGATGTAGTATTGTAATAACATAACAATAAAACGCTGGTAAGTAAAATTTGCCCGTGGTGAATTGATTTGGGAGCACCAAATTTCATGACCAATTCTAGGGATAGGTGTTTGCACCAAAATTTGATAAGTTTCATAGAAAAATTGAAGAGTCGATCTATCTATTAGAAAGAGTTCAATTGATATAAGTAAAAAACCAATCATATGTATCAAGAAATGATTCAGTTCAGTTAAAAAAATATTATCCATATGTGACCGAATCTGATGAAGAGCTATGGAATGGAAGCTACGACATAATACTTTATCTATATATAAAATATGTTGTAAAGATGGACTTAGTTTTTTTTAACTTACTTAGACATATTTACTTTTATGGTTTTAGAAAATAATGTTCGATGGTTATTCTAACCGCGTCGAGCTCTTGTAATCTCAGAGTATAAATATAAACCCTAGAAGCTTGTAATTCATCTTTCGATCAATACAATTTCAGTATATCGTCATCCTAACTCGTCTAAGTTTTTTCCGGCTGGTTCTATCTCTCGACACAGGGCTATATCAGTTAGGTTCGAACTCCAGTAAAGAGATAAGTCTCACCATTATCCCACTGTATTCGCTCTGTTTAATGCTACATCGGTTAGCTTTGACTTCTTAGTCCGATCGAATATACCACATCACGTTCACATGATATCTATCCGCTTATCAAGTTTCTTTTACTATCATCAATCTTATGCTGCATTGGTTAGGTTCAACCAATTAGACTATTGAGCCATAAACCAATGTGTATTTACTTAGCGGTTCATTAGAGTAGCTAGCCAATGAGTTATCTATATATCGAGCATCATGCCCAGTGTATTTGTTCCTTAACCGATACACATACGTTTTCAGTGACTTTTCCTAAATCTCACACCCAGTGTACCGGTATCTCAGTCGATATACATATATCTTTAGAGATATTTTCTCATCGGCTCAGCTAGCCGATAGGTTCGTACTTTTCTTCTGTCCGCACGTCCAATCTAGCGTTTGTCGTCTCATTACCATTAGTCTCAGTCTCGTACTGTCTCCATTCGGTTCGATCTATCGAACCTGATTCTAACGGTACCGTCACGGTGGTTACTGAATCTCATGATTTTGGAGGATTGGGTCTCACTCATTCTTATTCATCGCACATTATATTCGAAATGCTATTGGCTTTACACTTAATAGATCTTTTATATTAGTCCTTATCAATCTACATATGTCTTTATCGGCTTTTTAACTAATGAACGAGTGTTGTAGCCTCTATCAATAACCAGTCGATAAAAGGATCCTGCGTGCTATTCTTTGAATACCCTATTCTAGAGTAACATCGGCTTTACAGCCGATTGAATCATTATCGTATTCTTTAAATATACTTTTATATCTTCGTTGGCTTTACATTCGATGAACTAGTGTTACATCTTCATTATTTCGGAGTGACATCGGCTCTACAGCCGATATATTTTTCATTTCCTTCGTCATCATCTGCTTATATTTTTATTGGCTTTCTAGCCGATGGAAAAGTGTTCCAGTTTCTATCGACAACTAGTCAATAGCAGAGCGCATTGAACACAGCCGATGACTATATCAACTCTATCAATAGCTAGCTAATAGCAAGAGTTCATATCGGCTCATCATCTAACTGATCTATTTTTTTTATCTTCTTATCAATTATAGTGTCAAATTGATTGGGACGCATGTATCTCTATCATCCCGATGAAGGGACAACGAAACCAAAGTATCTCGACATGCTCTCAAACCAATTAATAAAGCCAAAAGTTAATCAGAAGCACACACCATCCAACAAAACTGAATGAACTGCACTGGAACAACTTAGATCTCGACGTGTTCGCAAGATCCAATGCAAACAATGGTTAGGATTTCAAACAGATTTGAACTTCTAAATTACACTCTAAAAATGTATCTAATCCTACCATGCCTCCTTTGGCTGATGCATTTGTCTTATAAGAAGCTGCCATGTGACAAAGTATTAAGAAGCAATCCTGTGGGTGGATTAGGATTTTAAACAGGAATTTAAACTTGTATAGTTTACCTTTTAGCTTATAAATTATGACCAAAATTTCAATTTTAAAATTTAATTTTGAAATTGATTTTGGGTTTTTTCTTCATCATAGTTTATTTTTCAGTATTTGTTTTTAAATTCCTATAAACACATATATAAAAATTTTATTCATATTATTTGTTATCGCGGATAAGCCTCTCCGGCTTCAATCAGCCTAAGCGAAACGGTGATAGTAAAGCTTCCTAACTTCACCGAGAAAAAAGTATTATAACCAGCCATGCCAAAGTGTTGTGAACTTTGTATATAATGAGCTACTCCTTCCTGTCATATATTTTGGTAATGTTAATATTTTGGCAGCATATATGTCTTATTATGCAAGTATTGATGCCAAACCAAATATTGCCAATTTATTATTCAAAATGACAAGATTTTGGTAGGGCAAGTTTTGGCTTGAAACCTCTAGCCCAAATATTTGACGTTCAGATTTAGTTAAAATTTTAAATTCATATGTACCATTTCTTTTGTTTTTATAGAAATTTGTTGATTGTCTTAATTATAAAAGTTTGATAAATTCTTGTTCTAAACGTTTTTATGATAAAAGAAAGTACATCATACCGTAATACTGTGTATAATTTATTTACTAAGAAAATCATGGCAGACATGTCATTTGATGTCCTGAACAGAAGATTTTGGCCAAGTCCAACTGGAGAGAAAAAGAGAGAGACGGGAAGCTTTTGGATAAGGGTCATGCGGAGACACTAGAGATACGGAGAGAGCGACAGGCATGTTGGCTAGGATTGGACGAACTGCCGTATGACCTTTTTAAGAAAATCTCTCTAACGCCTGCATCATATATTTCCTGGAATTAAAAATATAGATATGAAATTCTGCATGTAATTCAGGCAGGGCAATGAGTTAGATAAGTATATCCCAAGTTCTATTGATTCAGGGATCCATTTGATGATAATCTGTACAAGCTTTTACGGAAGAAATGATCGGGGGGAAAAAAGAAACGAGGATGCTGCTTCACTTTCTAAGCTTGAACCGGACATTGGAGAAGAAACAACGTAGCATGACTACACTTCAGCCATTCCCAACAAACAAATAGAACCACACATCAGCTTCGTCATGGCTTTCTGACGGACCATTTTCTGGACGGAAGATGAAGCATATTAAGGTTTCCCACAATTATGCTGCGCCAGCACAATCTAGGTACTGTTTCTGTAATAATCCTTGCATATTAGATGGCCAATGCCATGCAACCAGCGAAGAAAGCCACAAACCACCAATAACAAAGACATGTAAAACCACAGCAAGCATTCATCAAATATAGGCAATCAGGCAACCACTCAGCGCAATGCGATCCAATTCAGAACGAAAACAATCTTACGGATAAACTTTGCCAGAAAACAACATGGGCGCCAGTACTTGAGGTTCTAATACAGAATAGATATAACTGTGCCACAGCACTCATTAAACATTCAGCCATGCGATGCTGCAAGCATTAAAACTGCAAATACATAACTTGATTCTGCAAAAGGCTCGCTGGAAGCAATCATCAATGCGTCCTCTGCTGGGGCAGTCATACGGCCCAGGTCTGTCCCTGTAACTTCATCATAATGAGCAGGTCCTCCACCGCCGTAATGGTCAATGCCACCGCCCCGTGGGCCATCCCTGTCATAGCTACCACTCATACCACCCCTTGGGCCATCCCTGTCATAGCTTCCACCGCCCCTTGCGCCACTCCTATCATAGCCACCATTGCCATGCACTCCATCCCTCTCATAGCTTCTTTCTCGTTCCTGGCCATAGCTACTAGGCTAATAGCGATCTGGACCTCCATATCTGTCTAGAACATAGAGACACCACTAGAGGGGTATCGATCATTGGCATATCGATCACGGCCTTAACCATACCTGTCTCTGACATCAACAGGTTCACAGTACCCATAACAACGACCATCATAACGATCATCCATGTAACGGTCACCAAACCTATCTGATCCAGAAAAACGGTTTCCTCTGCCACCACTGCTACCACTGCTGAACTTAGAAGAGAATTGTGAAGAATGACCCCCACCAGGATTAGGGCAATCATGAGCCCAATGACCAGCATGGCCACATTCAAAACAATTGCCTGGGGGTGGTCCATCACTTCTATCACCATGATACTCTCCTCATCCACCACCATTTTCATACCTTGCATCATCTGTATTCATCTTAGGCTCAGCCCTGTTCCCTGAAATAGTCCTGCCATCTAATTCTTGACAGTGCATTTCTTTTATAGCGCTGTCAACTGCCTCTGGATCTGCAAATGTCACGAAGCCAAAACCACGATGACGTTGGTTGTCTCTCCAGCATGATCTACAATACGAAAAGCTTATGAATAATGGAATGCACATAATAACAAGCAAAAATTAAACCAAGTGAAGACTAAGCTTAAGTCAGCAGAGATTACATAAACAAGCATAGCTCATATCCATGGGACAATAGCCCAAAACATTCAACTTCAACAAGGGACCAAGGGGAGAAAATGTTTTAATTTCAGAAAATAATTTGCTGAATTCAGTGCCAAAAGGATGACATGGCATATAAGTCACATATAATTTTTATCCAGAATTGAAGTATATCGTAACTTAATAAAAGGGTTGTCAGTAGTCACAGACAGCAACATATAGAACACATGCATTTTGACAATGGGGCTAGGCAAACATAGAACACTATGAATAGCTAATGTCCGCAGGCTAGCACGGAATAAAGGGCCATGCTTTCACTTTCCATAAACTCAGAAAAGGAAATGCAATCACTAATAAATAAACTCAAGAATTTATGACATTATGTAATAAAGCTTGTTGGTGAAACAGATTACCCGAGCAATAAAAATCTTCAGACATATTTAGGATGGGTTACAAGACAACAGAAATTCATTACCTTGGAACAGCGTTGAAACAATGTTATTCCAGATATCAATTATTCAACCAAACAAATAAGTGACACAGCCGCTCATAGCTGTAACTACCATTGAGACTGAATATATTCCCAAGACGGTAAAGCTCATTATGACTGACAAGCAGTACGGCAATTAAAAGAACTGGCCATCCTCGATCCTATAAAAGTAACACATCATAGGCTCATAGCAAAGCTGACATTTGTTTGCAGTTACCCTTTTTTCAACAAAAAAAATCAGTTAACACTAACCAGTAGACTTCTCTGAATAGTCCAAGCATCATCTGTTGTCTGGCTTCCTACTGTACATCCCATTTTAACTAAACCAATTGTAACAAACTAAAAGTCAAGATGCTGAAACCTCCTGATCATCGAATCAATCAGCTGAGCAAGTGAAACCATACTAACTTGAGTAAATTCCCACAACATGGATGAGTATCTGTTCACAGCAAAACAATAATATCCCAGGCTCATCTTGGAAAGTATCTGATGTGCTACCAAGCTTGTCAGGTACATATGCTCATGAGGCCATCTTACAACAACACACATGGAGTAGATGAAGGCAGCATGAAGCAGTATCTGATAAACAATGAATCAAAGGTGTGGCTTGGTCAAGCTAAGGTGCTAACATCAAAAGTTCACTTCAGCGGTTATCCTTCAAATGTCCACTAGCACTACATTGTCCAATGCACCAACAAACAAATCTGGGAATTCAGCTCCACCTCATCTCATCAAAAATATTAATAAATCTAGAATGCACAATTATAGGCTACAATGATAGCCCTTAAAACAGATGGTAACTAAGAAGATTGAATAATGCAGAGAAATATTTTAGCCAATAGCACAAAATGGCCTGAGTAAAACAGAAACCAAATAAAAAAGTTGATTTTATCAGAAACAATTGTACCATTAATGTAAAATTTTCAACCAAAACATGATGGAAGAACTCAAGGTTCATACTGTTTTCACAAACCAGCAATGGAAAACCAAACAGGTTGTGACCAATTAACCAAATTGACAAGGCAAGCATGACATGGCACGTGTCAAAGGAAAACACAACAATGCAAATGGTGATTACCAATAGCATGTATCACATGGTTCCTTAGAAAAGAAGTGTGATAATTAAATACTGCACAGACACCATTTTTAATCTTTTCAGCAAACATATAAGTGTAATGTAAAAGAAGCAAAGATTGTGCATGCATAGTAAAACAGTGGACTGCCAAAGGTCAGCTGACTTTCATGTCCACATACTTAGATAGAAGCCACTTAAGTAATCCCATCTGCAGACAACTACAACTCTGGTGTTGCATAGCAGAATACCAGTATCATCTAGTTCACAAAGAGCCACAAAAGCTACTGAAACACTGCAGGTATTCCTTGTGAAGTAGGACTGCAAACCTTGTTTCTTTTATCAGACCACAAAGCTGAATGGAAAATGCCAAAGCACAACCAACAGTTCGTCCAGGGGACACAGCACCCAGCCACGTACTTCAGACATCTAACTGTACGAACATAATCACATGTTCCCTCAGGAAAGCAACTTCCACCTCGAGTTATTTCTCAAAGTGCACTCAGAAGAAAAAGGTTATCTTCAAACTTGTTCTTTTAACAACCTAAAAGAACGATGTGCATTCCAAATCCACAAATTTGCCAGCTCATTTGGCCTTATCAAGCTATGAGTAGCTGAGAAAGATCACAATTAGATCTCAACCAAAAAAAAAAAGAAAACAAGAGCAATGAGTATTTGTGAGGTGACCACAAACAAATCATTAAAGAGTATTCCCTACAAACATAATTTCACCTCCTATGAGATAATAAAATACTCGACAAAGATCCCCTAGATCTAGTAGCGGCATCCATAAAAATAAAAGAGGCATACGTAAGATCGGTGGTCGGTGCGGGTACCTGGGCGTCGACGACCTTGCCGAAGCGGCGGAACGCATCGGTGCAACGACAGGCCGCCCACGAAGATCCGGCCCTCCTCCTTCCCCGCCATCACCGCCCCCCCGCCCCCCCCCCCCCCCCTCTCTTTCTCTCCCTCCCTCCGACTCGGCTTCCGCTCTCGGGGATTCAGATGGTTAAGGTTTGGGTTGGGGAGGCGAAGCCGCGGAGACGACAGGACGAGGAGATTGGAAGCGGCAAGAAAGAAAAAGGGAACGCGAGGGAAATCTAGGGTTTGTGCTGTGTGTCCTCTTTTTGGAGTCGGTTCGCGTGCGACGTGATGGGTAATTTGGACCTTCGTCCATAAAATCAGAACCTAACTCTTGAATTGAATTAAGGTCATAAGAATTAGGTCGTTCTAATAGATCATAGCTTAGGTTTTATATAGATTGTAGAGAGTTTCGTTCTCTGGTGAAGAAAGATAGTCAAGGGTCCAAATATTATCGGTCTAAGGTAGCGACCAACATAAATAAATTCAAAACAAATTATATTCTTTTCAAATAAATTTTAGATTTTTTTGGCAGTATAAGATCATACCGATATTTGTACAATTCTAATATATCATTTACGCCATCTCTCCCCTCTACCTCCTTGATCATCGTATATAGGGTACCAATTCTAGCTATAGCCATATCTATTTTTGCCTTACTACCTTTCACCACCCCTACTTCTCCACCTTCAACATACCCACACACCCACCCTCACTCCTAATGCCTACCACATTCAACATTGAAAACATAATTCGATAAAGCCCGCCAAATTTTAGGTGTCAACAAAGGATCATTAAGGACATTGCCAATACGTCCCTGCCATCTCTATCTCCTTTAAACCAACCCTCTCAGCCTAGTTTAGAGGTTGAAGATAATGCCATAGTTGGATTGTGATCGATCCTAATGGCTAGGGTAAAGTGGTTGAAATTTCTCTTAATCCTAGTCACTCGATGTCTAGCTAAGGAGTAGTTTTGTTTGCCAGATCAGATTGTATATACCAATCATTCTAGCACCATACCATCCGTTGATTTTCACTTGGACGAAGTAACCATGAGAGACATAGGTTTGGTCATTGAGGATGGCTCAATGACAGATGATTTTGATTTGGACCCATGACATAACTAAACACACATGTTAAGCTTTGCACTTAGTAGTTCGATCCATGAAAAGAAACACATCGTTATTTAACGGGCAAGCTATGTGAACGTACCCGCACACTGACAAAGTTGGGAGGTGTGTACTGTTGCATTTCATGTAACCTCACGGTACAGGACTCGTGCCCGTTTGACGATGACGCACTCATGTGTACATCACCACGTTGCAACATGCTACGAGAACACAACCACTCAAACCTTAGTGCCATTGACGCTGTCAGCCTCGCCGGTGCCACCACCATCCTTATCGCCAACACCACACTATCGTTGCCTTTGTTGATCTTGACTTGATGCGTTCCTTACCCTCTTGCCAAGACGACCTTCCTAAACTTGCCATAGAGGTTGTCGTGGTAGAACTTTATTGTCGTCCACAAGAGTAGCAGTGACACGGTTGCGCCAAGCAACGTGACGGCAACAATGATGAGGAATGAGACCCTAAAGCACCGCACCTCGATGCATGTCAGTTCCCTGTCCCTTCTCGTTGCACTGACGACTAGCTACGGCTCAGCCTCCCGATCATAGAGGTTGATGAAATTTAGAGCACATGGCCTAACTAATTAAATAAAAATTTTCTAAAAATCTCAAAAGGCCATATAGTAAAGGTGAGAGTGAGATTCTTTAGTCTCACCTTACTTAGTTAGTGGAGAAGTAGCTCAACTTATAAGATTGGCTCCTCTTCCCCTCCTTGATCAAGTGTGAGGGAGAAAGGGAGAACCCACATGCGTGCTTGCTCTCCTCATCTCGCTAGTTCGGGGCGCAAAGTGAGCCACGATTGCACCACTTTTTACGGCTTTATTATACCCTTTTGAGTTTGTAACAAAGTCGGTTTCTATATTTAGATCATGTCCGGAACCGAGAGAGCAGGTCTCCGGAACCGTCACTCTTTAAGATCCTACACAGGTAGAGGGCAAATAAAGTTTTTGGAAAGCACCCATTGCAATTGCTTGCTGCTTCCACTACATCATCTTCTTCCTTTGAATGCGTCTTCCTCTATGACTGAAAAAGGCAGTTTCTCAGTGCGAAACTATGTAGTTCTGTCAATAACAGTTTCTCTAGTATCAGTAAGAACAAGCCGGCTCTGGATAACCACAGTACGTATTCTGGTTGTTGTTGGATCTCATAGTTGTTGTTTTTTATAATTATGTTAGCAGATCAATTTGTTAGCAATTATGAGATTATAATCTATTATTTCTAGATCATATTAAAACTTAAAGTGCTAATTATTTTAACAATCCAAAAATCTTATCTTAGGCACTTTGATTTACAATCATCTCGCTTTGGCGATGCTCTGAGGCTAAATAATTTTTTTGGTGAGCACTTTTAGCAGACAAAGACTTCCTTCTAGCTTATATCTATGGGCGTGATCCACATCAATAAGGGTAGGCTAGTAGGCCCGCTTTCTCTTGATGAGGAAAGCATGTATTTGGTTGTCAATGTGTTGTTTGTGAGAAGCGTCTTAAGTGTTTTGTTTGACGATATTTGTGATGCTCACATGCATATCACTGATAGCAATGAGCTATGAGATGCTCTTGAAGTGAAGTATAAGGCTCTCGAGAAAGGCAATGCCTTGTTTATCATGGAGCAATTCACAGACTATATGATGGTGGATAACTGTTCTGTGGTATAGTAGGCTCATGAGATACAAGGTATTGTGAGAGAACTCACACATATCAATTGCTCACTCCTTGATGAATTTGTTGTTGGCACCATTATTGCTAAGATGCCAATGTTATGGAGAAACTTTGATAAATCTTTAAAACACAAGATGGAAAAGACCACGGTCAAGAAACTGATCATTTCTTTTGATGTTAAAGAGAAAGCTAGAGCAAATAATGAACACAATAGTAAAAGTGAGAATCACTCAACTACTAATACTATGAGGAAGGTCATCCTAGCCACAACAAGAACAAGGAAAAGATGGTCAAGCATAACCAAACAATCAACTTTAATACCAAAAAGAATACAGAGAACAAACTCCACTTCATGTGTGGTGAAATCGAGCACTAGGCAAAGCGGTGCCCACACCGTAAACGAAAGCAAGAACCGGGGCAGTCTTCCAAGGCTGTGAACACCGTCATCATTAGTAACACTGTCGATGGTTTAGCTAGGTATGGTAATTTACCTATTATTATTTCAGTGAGTCAATCTATTAATTGATGGATTGACACTGATGCTAATGTTCATGTGTGTGCTAACTATTATCCGTTCTCTTCTTATTAGGTCACAACTGGGTCAGTCATCTTGATGGAAAATGGGTTGCCTGTTTCTATTTGTGGTGTTGGCACGATAGATCTGAATTTTACTTCAAGAAAGATTGTGTAGCTAAAGAACGTGCAGCATGCATCCTCCATAGACAAGAACTTAATTAGTGTTTCCATTATGCTAAGAGATGATTTTAAGTTAGTTTTTGAGTCCAATAAAGACTATGAATGTGAAGGCTTATTCTACTTTTCTCTTATGGATTTTTACAATAAAGCAATGAACCATATTTATGATGCTGATAATGGAGGTGAGCTCAGTGTTTGGCACTTATATTTATGTCATCTAAATTTTGGTTATATTTCTCGGCTTACGATTTTGAATCTATTTTTAAAACTTTCCATCGTCAAGGGTTCTAAGTGCCAAAGTTATGTACAAGCAAAGTAACGTTGTAAGCCTCGTAAGGCTGCTAAGGAGAGATATTTGGCACATCTAGAGCTTATTCATTCTAATTTTTGTGAGATGAATGGTGTATTGACAAAGGGTGCAAATAGATATTTCATGATATTAATTGATGTTGTGATTAGATTTTATTATGTTTATCTATTAAAAACTAAAGATGATGCTTTACATTACTTTAAAATCTATAAAAAAGTAGAAAACTATCAAATGACTAAGATTAGATCGTGATGGTGAATATTTCTCTTAATTTTAACTTATTTTTTAAGGAACATGATATTATTTATGAGAGGATGTCTCCCTATTCATTCTAATCAAATGTGGTTGCCAAAAGAAAAAACCGCACATTGACTGATTAATGAATGTAATGTTAGACACTACAAGTTTATCTAAAACATGGTAGGGGAGCCCATGTTAATTTCCTGTCATATCCTGAATAGATTTTTGATGAAAAATAAAGAGAAAACTCCATATGAGGAATGAAATGGAAGAAGGCCATAATTATATTACTTGGGCACTTAGGGTTGTTTGGTAAATGTTAATGTGTCAATCAACAACAAGCGTAAGCTTAGGCCGAAAACGATGGATTTTTTGTGGTTAAATTAGAGATATTTGGTATACATGTCGATATGATCTTTGAGTCTTTGATGCTACATTGAGAATATATTTTCTATAAAATATTTTCATAACACATTTAGTGAAATAGTTTCTGAACCTATTAAAACCTTTAAAACATTTAAACAACCACATAAACAAAGTCATGAGGAGGGTGATAGTGAAGCTTTGAGAAAGAGCAAGAGACCAAGGATTCCTAAATCCTTTGGTGATAATTTTACTATGTACCTTGTTGATAATACTCCTAAGTCGATTTATGAAGCATATGCATCTCTGAATGTAGACTACTAGAAAAAGCGGTACATAGCGAGATGGATTCTATCCTAGCTAATGTGACTTAGGAGGTTATGAAAAGACCCTATGGGTATAAACCTGTGAGGTGCAATTGGGTGTTTAAAAGTAAGTTTAGGCCTAATGATACTATCAAATAAGTATAAGGCTCGGCTTGTGGTAAAAGAATACACACAAAAAGAAGATAAGGATTTCTTTGAAACTTATGCTCCTGTCACTAGACTAATCATTATTTATGTACTACTTTTCTTGACTGCCTTATACGGTTTTCTCATTCATTAGATGGATGTTAAGATGACTTTACTTAACGAAGAGTTAGATGAGGAGATCTACATGGATTAGCCTGATGGATTTACAGTAAAAGATTAGGAAGGAAAGATATGTAAACTATTGAAGTTCTTGCATGGTCACAAGTAGGCTTCAAAACAATGCCATCAAAAGTTTGATAGTACTTTAATTGCTATAGCCTTTATAGTAAACAAGATTGATAACTGTGTATATTATCACCGTGGTGGGGTTGAAGAAGTTATCTGCTTGTATGTTGATGACATACTGATTTTTTGGACAAATCTTAACATGATAAATAAGGTTACGGCTTTTGTCTCAAAACTTTGATATGAAGAATTTAGTGGTAGTTGATATTATTTTGGACATTAAATTGACCAAGAATGAGGATGGAATTACATTGTCACAATCTCATTATGTGGAGAAAGTGCTAAAACGCTTTAGGTACATGTGCAGCCAATACCTTATGATTCAAGTTTAATGCTTCAAAAGAACGAGAATGTTGCCAAAGTTCAGTTAATATATTCTCAAATTAATAGCTCTCTTATGTATCTAACAAGAGCAAGTATAACGATGCTTGACATCTTATTTGTGGTTAGCAAATTGAGCTAGTTCACTTTGAACCCGGATGATGATCATTGGCATACACTTGAGCGTGTGATAAGCTATTTGTTGGGTATGATGAACTTTGGAATTTACTATACTAGGTACCCATCGATACTAGAGGGTTATAGTGACTCAAATTGAATCTCAGATGTAGATGAGATAAAGGTCATGAGTGATTACGTCTTCACTTTAGGTGGTGCTGTTGTTTCATAGAGGTCTTACAAATAGACCATTTTGACGAGGTCAACCATAGAAGCATAACTTACGGTATTAGATACAACTACTATTGAAACAGAGTGGCTACATAAGCTTTTGATAGATTTACTGGCGGTTGAAAAACCGATACCAATGATTATGATGTATTGTGATAATCATGATCACCAAAACAAACATTTCTAAAGATAATATAAAGTCCTCGAAACATGTGAAAAGATGTTTAAGGATTGTTAGGAAATTGAGAAAGTCTGGAGTGATAGCCTTGGGATATGTCTAGATAGCTAAAAACCTAGTAGACCCATTCACGAAGGGTTTATCACGTAACATGATAGAAAATACATCGAGAGAGATGGATATGAGACCCATATGAGTTATTTCATGGTGATAACCTACCCTATATGATTAAAGAATCCGTGTATTAGGTTCGGTATAAACAAATCATGGGTAACTGGAGGAGGATATAAACTCTTAAGATCCCCTCTTTGTGAAGATGTAGTACTCTCATCAATGTATGGTAGGTTAGCTTTTGCCTTAATATATTTTATTGGCTTGTGAGAGTGAGAGGTATTGTCCTACAGGGTATCCTTGACCTATGTAAACCCAACTGTTAGTCGCATACTATGAGATTTGAGTTATTTCTATATAGCTCATGAAGAGATTAAAGGTATGACTTACATGCTTTATCCGAGAGGTAGCCTAATTAGCAATCATGTATTAGTTTGACTCACACAAGACTTGTATTTCAAGGCGTATTCTATTGTTCAAGTCATAGGTAAATGTAGCTTAGAGTTCTAGGCGGGTGTTTAATTTAAATAGTCTCTGTTGAAATATTAATATATCAAACAGTATTAAAAACATTTAAAGCTCATTGGACCTTTGATATTTGGTAGGTTGACTCCTCTTTTCCTCCATGATCAAATGAGAGGGAGAAAGGAAGAACCCATATGCTCGTTTGCTCACCCTGTCTTTTCAAGGCGTGGCGTGAGCCGAGACTGTGCCATATTTTATATTTTTATTTTGCTATTTTAAAGGCGTAACCGAGTCGGTTTCTATATACAGATCGTGTTGGTTTTGGACTCTGCCATAACCACACGCCTTTAGGCTATATATACAACCCTACCATCATTTCTTATATAAAATCAATCTACTCGTAGGTTTCAGTGTCGTGCCGTCTCAAGTCTTCCTCATCCTATTCATCAGCGCGCACCAGTAGTTGGGAGAGCAGTTCTCTGGAACCGCTACTCTTTGAGATTCTATACCGAAAGAGAGCGAATAAGGTTTTTAAAAAATGCCTAGTACGACTGCCCGCTGTCTCCACCATACTGTCTTCTTTCTTTGAGTATGTTTTCCTTTACGATCAAAGAGGATTGTATCTTGGTATGATTCTGTCAACAGCAGTTTCTCTAACATTAGCAAGAACAAGCCACACGAGGTACTGCTGTCATGATGAACAACAACTGACTCTGGACAACCATAATACGTATTTTGGTTGTTATTGGATCTTATAATTTTTTCAATCTATTAGCAATTATAAAGTTATAAAAAAATTAGTTTAAAATTTAAAATGATAATTATTTAAATTATTTTAATAGAGGTGACCGGCGATGCGGAGGTGAGGATGTACGAGCCGACGGGGCTCGTCACCACCCGAAGATGTAGAGCGTCGAGTAGTACTTGAGCCCGAACACCTTGTAGATGATGGCGAACAGCAGCGGCCACTGCGCGTTGAAGCAGAAGCCGAGGATCACCGACGACGCGTACAGGCCGTTGCTGACGCCGAGCGCGATGAGGAGGTGGCCGGCGCAGGCGAGGAGGAACACCAACGTCAGCGCCAGCGGCCGGGGCACCTTGTACCGGGCGAGCACGTACTCCGAGGCGAAGCCGGCGACCACGCGGCCGGCGTAGTTCCAGATGCTGACGAGGGAGACGAACGTGGAGATGCTCTGCTGCGGGTAGCCCAGCGACTGGCCGATCTGCCCCATGTTATCGATCGCCGTCAGCGTGCCGCCGATGCCGCAGATGGTGGCGACGAACAGCACCAGCATGTCCACGCTGAACAGCGCCTGCAGGATCTTGTAGTCCCCCCCTCGCCGGCGGCCTGAACACGTCCTGCAGGCACGTCGGCGATGGCGCCTTCCTTGCCTTGTTATCGTACTCCTCCTCAGCTGGGGGCTTATCCTTCTTGTCGACGGTGATGACCGTCCCGGTGGTGTTCGTCGTCCGTGGCGGTGGCTGCATGTAGGTGTTGAGTTCTTGCTTGACGGCGATGACGAGCGGGAAGAAGATGGGGAGAAGGAGCACGGTAGCGGTGACGTAGTAGGCGGGCTTGGGTAAGCCGAGCACCTCCAGCTCGACGACGTTCATGACGAGGAGGTAGACGCCGAGGACGATGGAGGCGTAGAGGAAGTAGAAGAAGGCCTTCCGCTCCCGCCTCCACGCGTCCTGGCCTTCTCCGGCGACGGCGGAGTTCCTCGGCATGATTCGGATGGTTGGGATGAAGAGCAGCGAGATGGCGGCGGGGAGCTACGCCATGAGAAGCACCAGTGACACGCCGTCGTCCTCGACACCATAGATGGCGCGGTAGAGCTGCGTGAAGATGGCGCCGCTTAGGACGATGAAGCCCTTGAGGAGGCCCAGAACGACGCCGCGGTCCTCGGGGAAGTTCTTGACGGCGGTGATGAGCCCGACAGGATGCCAAAGTTGGCGCCAACGTCCTTGAAGATGCTGAGCGTTTTGAGCATCTGCTGGTCGTACCCCAGCGACATCTTGATCGCCTTGGAGTAGATGCCGAAGATGTACGTGCGGCCAGCCGCCGCTATGATCAGGATCGACGCGAAGAACATGAACCACCGCCCGCGCACCACGTGCGCCCCGAACCGCATCCTCGCCGCCAGGCCATTGCCGGCGCCGCCGCCGCCGAACACCATTGAGCTCGTGCTCTTCTTCTTCCTCGTGGGACCACTTGCGCTCGTACGAGATCGCGTGCTCGCCGTGGCTATTTGTAGGTAGCTAGTGTAGTGAGGACAGTGAGGAGCTTGGTGATGGTGAAGTGTGAGCTTGTGATTTGATCACGTGTGCAAAGTGTGATTAGCTAGCTAGCTAGGCGTGCAAATAATCAAAATCAACAGAAAATTCTTTCCACAAGTTCAGTCTTCAATTTCTTTCTCAATCTGGCATATCCAGAATGCGCATTTCAAAGGAAAATTCGAATTTTGGAGAAGAACAGAACCTAATTTATGGTCTTTACTAGCCAAAAATAATATGAAGTACCCGGCCGGTTTGTTCTTCTTCCTTCTACAAACCTCATGAATAAGAAGGAAACTAATTGTATTCGAATTCAATTGTGCACATAACTCTAACAGTTCCTTTTGTCTTATGGATGAATCTATGATAACTTATTTAATTTTTTGATAGTATTTGAGGGTATAAACGAATGAATCGTCTATTGTAAAGTTAAAAAGTTATTTTAAAATACAATATGTATAGCTTAAAGCTAGTACTCCCAGACTGTTTGGAGATGGCGACCAGCCGGTTTTCCATATTGTGCGCAGCACTACAGACATCTAGAACTCGCAAAAGTGTATGCCAGTTCTTGCAAAAGACCAACCCTTCAGCAGTAGAACATGGCATGAACTTCTAAACAATATCAACCCTTCAGAAGTAGAACATGAACTGCTTAACTTTTTCCTTCACTTCAGGAAGTGGCTTTGTCGACCGTTCATGCGCTCGTGTTGTTGCAGAGGAAGATGAGCCCTGATCAGAATGATCGTCATCCATGTAGTAGTGCGCTCGAAAAGTTCCCAGGTGTGCGTAGTATGCTGGAGGAACTGTTCAGATAGGAGATCCAAAAATCAGCAAAACCTATCAGAGACTAAAGAAAGAGACGCTGATAACAAAATAAGCTCTTATAAGCTTAGTACCTTTAGAGGCTGCTCGTGTGCATCGAGCATAGCTGCAGATGAGGGATCATCCAAGGAAAATGTTAGGTCATTGTCGGCATGGTTCCGTGGGATGTATTCATCAAAGTAATAAAGCGAAGCAACTTACGTAGGTCAAGGTCTGCAGTGTATCAGCTTTGAACCCATTTTCGTCGAAAAGAACATTGTAATGTGTTGGACGGCTTGTTCCATGTCCAAATGCAAAAGAAACTTTGAGCACTGAGTAGAAGAACTAGTCGTATCAAACCATTCCTATGTATGTATGGAGGACGGTAAAAATTATTCAAATACATTGAATTAGACTTGTGAAATTGTGATTTGTTCTAGCAATCATTACCTTGATACCAGAATGGCTAGAGATAAAAATCAAATTCACTCGGATGGCAGATATTTCTATCAACAACAGTACCTGGAAAACACACTTGATGCTTCAATATTTTTTTGAAAAACAAATTTTGATACTAATACATTGTTTATATTAATTGTCGCTTAGCAACAAAGTCAATTACCAGGAAGGATGATGCCTTTTGTGTCCACCAAATCGTGATGATTTTCTGGAAAATGGCGAGCGTGATGCCTGGACGACAACATATGTAACTGGCGGGAGGTAGTCCTCCTATAAAACTCATGTGACTTAATTTTATCACTATTATTTAAATAATATATACGTGCTAATAATTTTTTATATAATTCAGATATCTTAATTATCTTTTCTACATACTTCTAAATTTTCTTTACAATTATATCTTTAAATAAAAATAGATTTTTTTCTAACATTTGTATGGTAGAAAAGACTATAAAAAGACTGTTTGTAAAAACAGCATGTCCCCTCCCCTATAAAACGGTTCCTACTGTAGAAAAACACGTCTCCTTAGAATGACAAGGAGCGAGTTTGCCACGTCAAATTTTTCAGTCATTTTTTTAAAAAAAACACTCTCAAAAAGTGTTAGAGAGTATAAATATATAAATTTTTCATAAAAAAACTTATTTTTATAAATATTTTAATATATATATATATAATTTCGCAAAATAGGCTGCTACAACTCTAGCATAATTCGGCCTAATACTGCTCAGAGAGACACGAGGTCACCGCCAATCACAGCTATACAAATTTAGCCCATTAATTGGGCCAGGTTAACTTGGCCCTTAAAATTCACTGTCATCCACCGACTTAAACCCCTATTTGAGAGAGCTATAGATTCTCTAAAACAACTGATAAGAATTTAGAAAAACATAGCTTTTAGCTTTGAGTTTATTTTCTGAAATCTATAACCATATAGGTTCTTAGAATCTATATATAAATCTAAACACTTGGTACGAACTGGAGGTTCTGGGAGAGCTGTAGATGATAGAAGTTCTTCCAAACCGGGCCCAAGTTGGCCGTGCTGTGAATTGTGCATTGACTTCCCCCATATAGGGGAGATGCCCGCCCAATGAGCGAACCCAAATTTTGGTCGCTAGCATTGGCAATGATCCAATTTGAGCCGTTGGATTGAGATCGAGGGCATACCATTTAGAGCAGAGTGTAAAGCCCGTCTATGATGGCCCACTAGATTTAGGCCCAACCATCTTTCTTCCGTGGACAAGACAAGATATTGACGCTGTAAGCGTAGCAAAGATTGGTCCAGTGCTGTTTCGTCGTAGGAAGATAAGTTTCGTACTACTTCCTGCGTTCTTTAACGTAAGTCCGATTCATCCCAGAATCACTTACGTTGGACAACGGAGCGAGTGGGGCAATTTGGTTCGCCCTTACAACTCTCATTGAATGTGCACATGCTTGTAATAGTTGTAAGCCGTAGTAAGTTGCAGCAGGCAGGCTGGCAGCAGTAATAACTACTTGACCAAAACCATGCACACACCATCCTCAGTTCACTCACAAATTCAGCTAAGCTATCTCACTAGTCACTAGCTAGGTCTCCAGTGATTTTGCTCTCTGCTTGATCGATCGAGAGAGAACGTACGTCGTAGTCGCGTGCTGGTGCTAGCATCATGACCGCGACGGCGGCGGAGTGGGTGGTGGTGATGCTGCTGGTGTCGTCGGCGTGGGTGCGGGGCGCGGATCAGGAGCAGGCGCTGGTGCCGGGGGTGATGATCTTCGGCGACTCGGTGGTGGACGCCGGCAACAACAACCGGCTGCCGACGCTGGTGCGCGCCGACTTCCCGCCCTACGGCCGCGACTTCCCGGCCACCCACGCCCCCACCGGCCGCTTCTGCAACGGCAAGCTCGCCACCGACTACACCGTGGACAACCTCGGGCTGAGCACGTACCCGCCGGCGTACCTGGGCCAGGAGGCGCAGAGCGACAACCGGAGCCTCCTCCACGGCGCCAACTTCGCCTCCGGCGCCTCCGGCTACCTCGACGCCACCGCCGCGCTCTACGTGCGTCGCCTTTTCATCTCTTAGTTTCCTGATCACCAATGTTAATTACGAGCTCAATCAGATGTGATTTATTTGCGGTGTGCAGGGCGCGATCTCGCTGAGCCGGCAGCTGAGCTACTTCAGGGAGTACAAGACGAAGGTGGAGGCGGTGGCCGGCGGGAAGAAGGCGGCGGCGCTGACGTCGGAGTCCATCTACGTGGTGAGCGCCGGCACCAGCGACTACGTGCAGAACTACTACGTCAACCCGGTGCTGGCGGCCACCTACACGCCCGATCAGTTCGCCGACGTCCTCATGCAGCCCTACACCACATTCATCGAGGTACTCCTATACGTAATTAGTACTAATACTAACCACTAACCACTGATTAATTAAACAGAGCATGCAAGCACTTTATATATCACTTGATTAATTAATTGATGCAAGCATGAAAATACTTCAATTAAGTCACTTTACTCCGTTTGTTCCACAATTATTGGTCCATCCCACAATGTGCACAGGACAAAGGGTACTATAATTACTAAATGAATCTAAATGTAGGTAATAGAAGTAAAGGAAAATGACTACAAAATATATATACATCTACTTAGTCAAAATTAATAGTCAGTCTGTTTTTCTTTCGACCAAAAGCACAGTTAATATCTCTTTTACCGCATCAAATTACTGTTAAACTTCATGAAACTACACATCCAGGAGAATGGAAATAGCCTAACGACATTTGTAAAATTCATGTTGTAGTAGTAATGTCACATTGTTCATCCCTTTACACCATTATCAACAAGTTTAGAACTCATTTGAAATGCATAGTTTATAGATTTTTCACAGTAATTACTGGAGAATAATGGAATAGGAAAAAAATTACTGCGCCCCGAGGAAGTCTTCTGTAACGGCAAAGGACAGTCCTGCTCGTAGTGCACTGTCACATCGATCGATCTTGAGCGGACAGAAAAATGAATAGGTTTGCAGAGGAGTAAATGGATGGATCAAAAGGTCACAGGTCCTATGGGTAGGACCGTAGCTATAAATGGCCTCACTAATTCTGCATCTCAATTCTCACCACCCATCACCCATGGTTTTCTTCCTTCCAAACATGCATGCCTGCCATTCTTCAACAGTACATACGTTGTTGCAGCACCAATCAATGCATGCGATATACATTTAATTTTCTGTATTTAGAGATATGTTAGTACTATTGTCACATGTACGGAGATCATCGAATGCTTGTCTGCAATCACTGCATTTTGGTAAATTTTCTGACCATTGGCACAACAGAAACCTATTATTAAGAGTTTAGAGGCTCGTGTTAATTAGCCCTTGTCGAAGAAACTATCTATAGCCCTCCCAAATATTCGCCAAAATAGCTACAATTAGAAGCTTTCCCCAAGTTGCAATGCTCCTGCTCGTGCCATTGTCCATGTTTGATCAGATCCTTGACATCTGGACCGATCTGCCTCTGCCATTGCAACACACAGACATCAATTCCTCACATCAATCCCCTAGTAAATGCACCATGGAAAATTTTCATTTCCATGCTAGAGTTCCAAGCTAGGCTGTGTCCATGCGTGTACGGTGAACAATGGTTTCACCGCAAGAGAAAGAAAGAAAGAAAGAAAGATGGAAGAAAGCTGGGCAACTGGCAAAGACCCATCGTCGCTGCTACTTGCCATTTCACAGATCTGACCATGTGGGTGGCGATTCAGAGACTTGAATCTCTCTTTATTATTACTGCACCGGCCGCTGTGTGTGGCTGTGGCCGATCTTGCCACCGTTTCCACTGCTCGCTTTATACTACAGTAGCTACAGTGCGACCCTGCACCCACATAATGCAGTAAACGCAAACCACCCACCAAGCTCACACAGGACATGTTTTTTTTAACAGCTATGCATTTACTGGTAAAAATCCATGAACATTTCCAGCGTTTCATACGAGGCACGGTGGAAATTATTCGAGGTGGCAATGCACCTGTATTCTGCAGTGACAATGGCCTCGTGCTGATCGGCGGTGGCTTTGGAAACGCAGGGGCTGTACGGGCAGGGGGCGAGGCGGATCGGCGTGACGTCGCTGCCGCCGATGGGCTGCCTCCCGGCGTCCGTCACGCTGTTCGGCGGCGGCGGCGGCGGGTGCGTGGAGCGGCTGAACAACGACTCGAGGATCTTCAACACGAAGCTGGAGGCCGCCTCCGCCGCCATCAGGAGGGAGCACTCCGACCTCAAGCTCGTCGTCTTCGACATCTACAACCCGCTCTTCGACCTCGTCAACAACCCCACAAGCGCCGGTAACGTTGTCGCACACATACAATTTAATTCTTGATTGCATAAAAGAAATAATAGAAGTGATTTCTGTGAAAATTCTGCGAAAACGATGGATAGGTTTCTTCGAGTCGCGGAGGGCGTGCTGTGGGACGGGGACGATAGAGACGTCGGTGCTGTGCAACCAGGGGGCGCCGGGGACGTGCGCCAACGCGACGGGGTACGTCTTCTGGGACGGCTTCCACCCCACGGACGCCGCCAACAAGGTGCTCGCCGACGCGCTCCTCCTCCAGGGCCTCCAGCTCATCTCCTGAGTCCATCGCTCACGCAACATCCACCGTCCGTCCGTTTCGTCCGAATGAGACGCGTATGCACGCACGGCCAGCTGCTGTAGTTTCTCGACCGTGAACCACTACTACCACTCGACTAGTACCTTGTCAACTTACTGGTTCTTGTGTGTGTGTTTTTTTTTCTTTTTCTGCCTGCTAGCTAAGCTGCCGTGCTGCTGTCTGTTGCTCTGCATGTTTAGTTTGCTTCTCTGTCGTGCTTGAGCATGGTTATCCTGTTTAGCATGGACCGCTTGTTTGATGTTTCATGTGCATGCACTGGTTTCTATCGCTAGTACCGGATGTTTTGCCACTGTGTGCTTTGCTACTTTGTAATCGCATAAATTCATGAGCCTACAATATTCCCTCAAAAAGTGCATGCACGTGTATATAGTTACGAACACTGTATAAGATTTGAGCCACGATAGGGGAAGGCGTGTGTATGCAACCCCACAGCCACACTAATTAATGAGATTATTAATTGTTCTACCTGGTCTATACCTATGCTAATAATTTGACGCTAATAAAATATTCATGCGCTAATGGAAAAAAATAATGAACAAATCTAATAATTTATTTAGGCGAGACCAAATTACAACAGCTTGGATTGCTATTTGGATGCTCCAAGAAAGTTCCCACGTTACCAAGAGAGGCAATTAATGAAATATCTGGCTATCCATTGGACCAGACTATAATTTTGATTTTAGGAACTATTAATAAAATAAAATTGTTTTGCTCCTGAGGACTCAACACCAAAATTTACCTTGGATGATAGGTATAATAAATAATCAATGCGAATACACAGGCTATCAATTATATCCTTTTAACTCATTCAAATAAGTTGTTTGGAATAGGCAGATAAATTTACAGGCGGTGCACATACCAATTACAAGCGCATTGTCTAGGCTACGGCACTCAATACTCGTGCCAAACCTAATCCTGTTACTCTATCCACAGAAAAACATGACACCGTAAAATGTTCATACCTCTACGAGAGTTCAAACCCAGTATTTGAGCTAATCGCGTACAGCAGTTTGCTCCTCAGCGTACTTGACCGTTTGTATGTTGGAAGCTGGAAAGTAATAAGATGAACAGAACATGTCAGATGAAATGCAGCAGACTGTCAGATACTATAAGAAATTGGAAATGTCAGATGAACATGTAACAAAAATTATCTTATTTCCAAGGTACAGAGATAAAAGCAATATGGTTTAATTTTACCTTGAGAGTGTTGTAGCATGTGGAAGCAGATGGAAGACGATCCACGTCATGGCCTCCAATTGTAGCCCAAAGTGTTACATCACATGGAACCTAAGCAAAACGACAGGACATAACAAATCAAACAATGAGCAGTACAAAACAATCAATGGACACACAGGATTCTGACAGCCAAACCTTATGAATTGTGAAAGAAGGCTGCAAATACTTGAATCCAAGTAATGGTGCCCGGGAACAGCTTGTGACAAACTTCAGTAGCATGCAACGTTCTGTTGGCTTAAATCCTTTCATAACCTGCACATTCCAATACCCAGCATGTTATTGTGATCATTCCACTTCAGGCTTCACTAGTATTACTTTTTGTTTATCGTCAATCAGTAAAACTAGTAATTTAGCAAGACCAGTTGATTGTGTTCTCTGTGCATCACATAACAACAGACACTAAAGAGCAAGACCAAATGACCATTATATAATCGCATATATATAAAGAGATAGATCATATTCAACAAATACTCCCTCCATCCCAAAATATGTTAACATAGTATTGAAATAGACATAACCTAGTATTACAAATTTAGACAGTTACTATATTTTAGGACGGAGGAAGTATGTGAGGAAGTGCATACACAAGCAAATAGCCTGTAAATCATGTTTAACAAAAAAAAAGCAAACATGGGAGGAAGGCTTTAAGCCCCCAGCTGCCCAGCATGATAATTATTACAGAGACCACAGAATAAATTAATTTTTCCACCTAGAACAATACCAATTGTCAACATATATCTGGGTATCTGGTAACCAACTTACTCCAACCAGAGAGGCAGAGACTGCTACGCAGCAGTAAAATAGTGACAGCAGTCCTCGCCACACAGTATAATATAATAAATAAACTAAGCAATTTCCAAATCTGACATGTGTTTGCATCGCTCTTGGCAGTCAAGCTGATAAGTAAAAAAATATATATACATACCTAATTGTGAACTGAACTTACAAGTAAAATAGTAAATAGTGTGTTGTGTTGGGGGTGGGGGGAGGGGGTTGAGATATGTACACCAAACTAAAACTCAACTGATATCCACATGTTAGTTTGTATGTTCTCCTAGACATAGGTTTGCATTTGATGTTTCTGGTAGTATTAGGAAAAAAGACAGTATTCAGATGAATATATACCTCCCAGAAGAGTTTAACAGTTCGACTTGACTCAGTATAACCACCAGTATACTTGGTGTTGTTCCGCAGATCATCAACATCAAAATCCTGTAGTCCACCTGAAAGCAGCTGTATGTGGCAATCATAGTCATGCATGGGCAGTATTTCCAAAAGTGCAGAATATCATAATTCCATTTTTGAAACTGTACAGCATGTAGCAAATACAAGCTAATAGCCGATAGCGAAAATAGCAGCAGGAACTCCATGTCAGTCATATTGTACATTTTGGGTTATGCATGATATAATTGAGTTTTTGGTTGAGTAAAAAATAGTTTGTTTTTATTACATGTGTGAATGGATAGTCATGCACATCAGCACATGCACCTGTTCCGTTTGGAATTTCTGTTGTTTAGACCAAGTTCAATTTCAAAATTTAATATCATCATGTGGACTTCAGAATATTTGAGTCTTCAAGTTTGTAGTTTATGAGTTTTATGTTTTACGTTTCCAACTTAAATGTTTTAAATTCCTTTGTAGCATCATTTATAGCAGGGAAAGTTGGTTTCAGTATTCATGTTACCTGATTAAATTCATTTGCATTAAACAAGCTCAGCCAAGATGGTGAAATGAGATCACTTAGTCCTCTGTAAAATGCATTTGCAAAAGGCAGTATCTGCAAGAGATTATGGTACTATCAAAAGGCTGCTTATAGATAAAGAACAATAGCTTTTAGAACATATAAGAAAACAAACCAAGTAACAAACCTGACGGTTGAGCTTGTAGTCTGCTATAGCATGAACATATTGTAATTTATTTTCATTTGTAACTGAGATATTTTTACCACCAGGCCTCAGTTCATGGACAATTCTTCTACCTCCCAACTCTTCAGTCAGAGTAAAATCCAAACATAGGTCCTCAACATACCCTTCATAGTGCTGTTTCATAGAATTGCCAGTTTGAAAAAAAGAAAAGACCAAAAGATCAGAAAGGCACTAGATTGTTTGTGTCAAAAAGATGACATAGCAATGCAAACTAAATATCATATGTCCATAAAGGTCAAGCTTAAATGCTCTCAAACCTTAAGTTTAAAAGTTATATACTTGGTAAAGCATCAGTCAACAAAAGACCACAAAACTTATTGAGATTTAAATCCATGTTTTATATTGAGTCAGAACCAAAACTAACGACATATCTTGAACATAAATAATGGACGATGTTTTGAGATTGAAAAAACAGGTAAAGCAGCAAATGGCCATAGCTCAATTGATGTTCATCAATATACCAAGAAAGGCATGCTAACATACAGAGACGGTAAATTGAACAGATAGCCTTCCTTAGGATAATTGCTACTTTCAATAGCACATTAGCATAAGCAATAGTAATCCAAGTAGTTTTTTTTTTGTCTAGAACAAGATTACAACAGAATCGTTTTAAGAAAAAAAATTAAAAACAACAGCACCTTGAGTTGCATTAGACTTCTATAAAGCTCAGAATCAAGAGTTGATAGTTCATCCAAAAAACTATAGCGCCCTAGAAGTTTCTGCACAAATACTGGTGAAAAACAATAGTCCAACAGAATTCCTTCGTAGAGCGCTTTGCCAACAACTCGGCCAAGAAATTCAATCATATCAATGCCATTATCCAAAAGTTTAGCGGAATTGCTTGGAATTAAGCTACTATCAGATGCTGATGCTTGTGAAAAAAGCCCATATCTGTTGGGAGGGGATAGAAATCAAGTCAGTGAAAACAGATTAAAAAAACACTCTGCATTGGAAAACTTAAATACTAATGGGCTAAAATTTTCACAGTAGGCATACTCTGGACTAAAGGCAGTTTTAGACAAATCCGTCAAAAACTCCTTTGATAGACCACCATAGTCCAAACCAGCTTCAGGAAGGCCACACTCACTGACAAATGACACATGAATGCAAGATTTCAGTTTTGATCCAAGACAGTTCAACTGCTTATATCCATCTTCAACAATGTGACCTCGACGAATAACTATCTCAATAGATCCTGGACCTGGCCCAGATACTTCTCCGGTAACTCTTCGGGATGCTTTGTCTAACTCAATAAATTCTCTAAACATCTGCACTCTGAGTAAAAGCCATTAAATCTGTTAAGAACAAGTAGCACTTCTGTAATGGATAAAAATGCTGAAATATTAATAGAGCGCCATGTTTAATACACACATGGATCCCACTAATGGGATGGTTCACTTGAATAACATGATTTGGACACGGGAATCAATCCTTATGGATTGACTCTTTGAAAATATTTAATAAATTATGCATTGTTTAGTAAAATACTACTGCCAGGCTAGAACAGCTTTGCATCCAGCGCTACACTACAATATAAGCAAATAGTGCCACTAGATAAGTTTGGATGGTGCAACCTGTTCTTCTAAGGGCTAACATTTAAGCTAATATTTAAGAAAACTCAGATGAAAATGTTAGAAACAGTTGAGCAAGTGAAAATGTTAAGACAAGGTGATTATATTGAGATGAGCTTTTTGGTCAAATGAAGCATCGCTACTGGAAAAATATATGGGCTTACAAAACTCTCCTCAACCAACAGATGTAGCATAGCCAATGTAAACTTTCCAAAAACAATAATTAAAAAACATTTTTCATGGTATGAAACAAGATTTACATGGTAAGAGAAGAACTGATGTTGCAGGAATCAGGTTATGCAAGTATCACTGTTCTACAAATGGAGTATGAAAGTAGCCACAAGTGGCAATAATCAAATACTATCTAGATGATACAGTAATGAGTTATTAAGTTTAGAATGTTGGATTTTTTTCAAGAGCTAAAAAAAAAGTTGGATACCTTTCCTCAAATGGATATACATGTGGTATTGTGGTAAGTACAGAGCTCCGGATAGGAAGTCCAGAAAAATGATTTCCTGGCAACGTAGCAAATGCTGCCTCATGAGCTCTGGCAGCCGCTGCAACTGGAATTCGGCCATTTCTAGCAGGTGCCAGCCACAGAGAAATAGGACAAAACTTATGCCTGCTGTCCCTTTCATAGAGTAGATTAAGACACCTCATAGTCACATCTATAAGTGGTTTTCTGCTGCTTCCACCATTCTGAATGAAAGTGCTGTATACAAATGTATTGAGTGAAGATGCAATCTTTCGCTGCTGCTCCAGGGTAAAAGGAACCTGTGGATTCAGAGAAGGCTAAACACATTACCAAGATGTGCATAGAAAAGGAGGAAGGGTGAAGTAGGGAGTGGGTGTGAGCCAATCTTACCTGCTTCTCGTAAAATTCAATATCATCTAGCACAAGCAAAAGGTGTCCATACGTAGCACAAAACAGATACAACATTTGCATTAAATCCTTTCCAATACACTCAGCTCCTAGTCTCATGGCCTCAATGTCCCATAAAATTAATGCTTCACCATTCTGCTCAGAATTTAAAGAACTATCAACCAAATTGGTGTCCTCCGCATCATTTGATTTTCCTGTAATCTTCTGGAACACATTCGACCACTTGTTTGATGTGTCCCTGAAATTTCTTATTTGCCTCATGGAGGATACTTGCTCACCTGAACTACTTGTAGCTGATTCTTTATCATGTTTTGGTTCTTGTGATTTGTGGATAGCTTGTCTGAAAATGGATATTTCTAATGCCCCCCATAAATCAACAAGAAATCCAGGGGTGAACGAGAGCATGTTGAGAATAGGTAATGAACCAATAGATCGGTTCAGTAAAGAAAAAATTCGGAGCATGTGATAGTAAAAGCATACAACATCCAGAAATTTTAGGCTACGAGAATGGGTCTGTGTATCTGGGTCATGATTATTTTGCCTCTCCCACACAGCATCCTCCTTTGCCAACACCAAAAGTTTCCTGAGGTGCCACTGCTGGTAAATTGGCTTCAGAAGGTCCATAAACAGTGTTCTGCTGCAGCTGTCATTGGTATCATTTTCCTTGATGAAAGATGTATCAGCACTATCACCAAAATAATGAAGCATATCCTTACTTTCCTCAAAAAGTTTCAGTAACCTTTGGGAAACACAGTTAATTGCATCAACATATAGGCAACAATCTAGCCCTTGAACAAAGCACCCTGAATTGGACAAATCATCATGCTCTGTAGATAAAGTTACAAGATTTCCAAGAGCCCAACCACAGTAGGGAATGGTACTGGAACAACCACTAGAAACCTCTGACTTCTCCAATTTAGTTATCTCATCAAATATTTTGTCATTGGAGATCTGCTACCACCTGCCATGCCTTGATCAGTTTTGCACTCACAATATGTCAATATTAGAGGGGGAAAAAAGCATGTCATCTATAAATAGCACGTTCACTCAAAATCCACAAATACATTGGAATCAACTTATTTTGTCTAAAAAGGACTTGTTTTATATGTAGATGCCAAAAAGTTATGATGTGACTGTAGAAATTATAGGCCAAAGGGCATAGAGATAATTACGACAAGATATAATATATCATTCATGATCTTGCACAAATTCATTTACCACTGAACCAGTGACCCAAAAATATTTTCAAACAAAAATGGGGCTAGAACCAGTCTCCTCTGATGGTACATCAATATACAGAGTAGTACATTGACCAAAAATACCTAATAAATGCTTGGCATTAACAAATAAATCATTATAGAGAAAAGTCCATATTTGGTCCCTCAACTATTGGTTTGATTTGTCTCTCAACTATAAAACCGTTTACTTTTGGTCCCAGGGTCCAAACAAAGGTGGATTTTGGTGACATGGACTCCACGTGGGCTATCGTTGATGGCATCAACATAGTAATAAATGATAAATAAAAGCAAAATAAAATAAAAATAAAGAAAATACAACCTCCAAGTCAACTTCGTCTCCTTTTCATTATTCTCTCACACATCCTATATATAACATATTTTAAATGGCTAACTAGGATGACATGTGATGCCATATAACCGAAAACCACCTTGGTTTAGACCTAGGGACCAAAAATGGACTGTTTCAAGAGTTGAGGGACCAAAACTGAACGGTTTCGTAGTTGAGAGACCAAAACGGAACCACCGCATAGTTGAGGGACCAAATATGGACTTTTCTCATTATTATATGAAAAATTAGTAGATCAACTATATTGCACAATAATCATGTCAGATTGTTAGTAGCAAAAGACTATCTGTTGAAGCTATGACTCCTAGGAGAGTCAAGGCTTCAACAGCAAATAAATGCTACTACCTCCGTCCCACAAAGAGTTCACTTTTCTATACAAATCTGGACAAGTGCATGTCCAGATTCGTGCAGAAAAGTGGTTTTTTTGGGACAGAGGGATTACAATATACAAAATGCAACAGAGTGATTTGTCCATATCAAAATCTTAAAATTCTTACCAGTAAAATATCTAGGGATGGCTGTAATATAGAGATGTGCTTTATAGCAGGCAACAACAGAGGTGGCAAGCTTTTGCAAAGATCTGGAATTGTGAGTATACATGTAAAGTATTCCTTTGAAGCACAATTTAGATCAACGCCCTTTCCTGCTCTCATAAAATGAAAAGGTCGTAGTGCAATGGTGACTGCACTAGCAGTAATCAGGAACTGGTCATCTGATGAGATTGACGAATTTTTCTTCTCCAAGGAAGCACGACCAAGTTGTGCTATATATTTCCTAAGACAGCTATATGTACCACTCTGACTTGCACCAATAAATTCAATCAAACTCTCCACAGATGCATCAGTAGCTCTAGTATCCTCAATTTTAAACCTTTTCCATGTTTTGCAATCAGTTAAAGACACAGCCAACCTCATAGCAGTGTCAGTTATTTGAACCACGTTTCCATCCTTGCAGCAAGAATGGTCACACCTGGCAAGAATGAATAAGCACAGTGAAATCAACTTTTTTGCCTGATAAAGCCAAATAGACCTCTCTTCTGGCATACCCACAGCAAAGGAACATAAATTTTTGCTTGCATCTACAGAGGAAAGATACGTATCAGTTGAAAAGGAAGGAGCAATGGTTAAATGAAAGCATGGTTGGTCAAAACTGACATGGGACGAAGCAATTAAAACAGACTTTAAAGCTTGGAATGTATCAAAAGATTTGGCATTGGATAAGAGTTTGTGGAAAATAATTATCCATGTGCCAGAACTATGGCCTAGAAAATCACTTTTGGTTAAGTAGTACTTGTTTCCTTTTTTTTTCTTGTGGTTCATGTGGTTTGACTTGGATTTCATCTCAAGCCTATCCCAAATTGCTTGGGACTAAAGGCTGTTCTTATTGTTATTGTAATGGTTAAAGGAAAGCTACATGTCCAAGGTAGTTCAATCTTTTGGTGTTTAACCTCATCTACCAAATGGTAATTAAAGGACAGTTCTGGACCAATGCATTCTAAACTAGTTATGTTGTAATATCTGTATTATCTTCAAACATGCAGGCTGGCTGGTTGGGAGCTGCTCTTAGTAGCTCAGCATGCATCTGTCCATTATTAACCAAGGTTACATATCATAGACCCACTTCATATGCTTTAATTCAAATTCAAAGAACTTAATTTTCTTAAAATAGTAATATTTAGAAGCCACTTCCTTAGTTTCATATTGTAAGACATTTTGACTTTTTCTAAGTCAAACTTCATTTAGTTTAACCAAGTTTATAAAATAACGTACCAATATCTATAGCACGAAATCAGTTTAATTAAAATCCAGCATTAAATATGTTTTAATAGTATATTTGTTTTGTGTTGGAAATGTTGCTATGTTTTTTTAATAAACTTAGTCAGACTAAAAAAAGTTTAATTTAAAAAAAAAGTCAAAAAGTCTTACAATATGAAACAGAGGAAGTACTTTCCACTCCACATCTCACCAAGGTAATATCAATTAGACTATGGGAGTAATTGTCTGATTGATAAAACTGATAAAAAGTATATTACATTCATTAAAATGGCTCGTAAACGTAACCTGGCCTATGGCATTCATACATTCTCAACAAGAGATTACTTAGTTCTGCCAGCTCAATGTATCAACAGCCCCAAGAAAGAAGTTACAGTACATTCTTTCATCATATTGCACAGTGCAACGGAACATTACCAATATATATCAAAACAAACATCTGCTTATCTCATCTAGACTGTAGGCCTTTTTTCTGTTAAGTCTGTAATTCCATTCTAGAACTAAAAACTAGGCCATCGCCATACAAGGCTTGAATAATATAAAGGATTATAACCCTTACAACAAAAGGAGGAAGCACCACAATAAAAAAATATTGAAGGAATTAACCACAAATAGCGGAATGGGTAAAGTAAAATTTTGATTATTAAAAAGGCATACCCTTTGTGTTTATGCTATTCAAGATGATTTTGAAGCATGCTGAAATAGAGTTTAGAGTCTTGTCCTGTTGCCCCTTGTACCAGCTTGATGGTTGAGTAGTGAAGAAAAGAAATGGTCTAAGCAGCATGCTTGATATCCATTGTTTTTTCAGATTAATGACAGGCTGTTTTATTAATACTTCCCACTCTTCATGGAGCTGTTCTGAAACAATTCTTATGACTAAGTACCTTCTCCAAACTCGCTGGCACAATAAAGCAAAGAACAAAAGGATCAATTATATAAGTGTACAGTGCAACAGTAGAGTAGTTTGAAAGAAGTACAACCGAAATCGAGATCATATACAAGAGCACTGAGGGCCTTTATGTCTACTTTGGATGTATATTTCTCTTGATCAATAACAACAATTTCTGCATTAACTGATACTAAAAAGAAACATAGCGGATTAGCATGTAGATACTAAAAAACTCTACTGTCTGTGGTTGTGTCTATAAAGTGAAAAGAGACAACAATTGAATAACTGATCTCCAAACACGTTAATCAATAATCATGACATTTTAAAGTACTCCAGCTTGCAAGGGCATCAAGTTTCTTGTCAGAAAACTTTCAGCACTGTTTGCAGAGGGAAAAGCACACAAAAATTCAGAACCGGCATACACCACAAGTACCAATGTCTAATTTAAAGTTTGGAACCTGCAATAAATCAACCCATTTCATTTGACCATTTGCACATCTACCACAAGTTAAGACTTAAGACTACCTACTAAGACTGGAGATTATCACAATCTCCTCATAAGTTCACATCAAATTGAAAGTCTCGTCCCTAATGTAGCTAAGTCATACAAACACAAAATCATCAAATACACACACTAGGCCATAATCAACTTATCAACCTGTCTAGTAGCCATCTATGATTTCTCCACCTCACAGACAACTGTAGCACCAGACTCATCCTGCCAATCCAACCACAACAAGGAACAGTAGAATAACGAAGACTTCTACCCTACTTTATGTTTTAACCATCTGTCATTTTTGCAGTTCTCATACCCACATATTGGCAACAGCCATATGCCCACATGCATAATGAATCTGTGGACTTCTTTCTGAAATGGCCAGTTGGCCGCCACATAAGGTGGCTCACATATTTGGTTTAACTGCTGGTGTTGCTCATACAAAACTAATTATAAGCTTCTCAATATTTTTGCAGGATTTTGTCATTGCAATATCTAGACTGGCATTGAGCAATTATGGAGGATTTTGTCATTGAAATATTTAGAATGGCATTGAACAATTATGTGCTTCTCGACATTTCTATATCTGTTAGACCGCTCACTCATGCTTAAACCTGAAGCCAACTCCCAAATTTTGACGACAGCAACACTTAAATCCAGATCGACATGCATATCCTAAATTCGTAATCAGAGTCTCCTGCTCTCGGACCAATAATTACATCAATCTCCCAAAAATTCTGCATTTGACCTCACACTTAATTCAAACAAATCAAATCCATCTCCACGCAATCTCTAGGAATACTACTTCTAACACACAAACGAGGCACAACACGAAAATCGGTCGAGTTTACAACAAAAGGAAAAACAGAAGGCATATGCCATGAGAAACAACGAGATTCCAGATAGGTTCGTTAGGCCGGTAGGTAGACCGCGGAGAGGAGAGAGGCGCGTTGTAGGCACGGTGACGGCAGGTACCTGGATGGAGAGGGCGGCGGCGGCGGCGCGGCGTAGGTGGCTGCGGAGCTGGCGCTCCTCGGACACCTTCTGCAGCAGCGCATCGCGGGTGATCTCCCTCGCGCTCGACCCCCTCAGCGACACCTACAGCCAGGGAAGAAAAAAAATCAGACCGATGGAGCGAGACGGAGGGAGAGAACCACCCTGGCGTGGAGAGGAGGAGGGGGACCTGGCGGTGGCCGGCAGGCGGCACCGACATGGCCGGCGAGGAGGCGATGGAGAGGGGCCGCGACCACCGCGAGTGGGGATCGTCGTCACTCGCCGAGCTGGCAACTGGCGTGCGGACGGGCTTAGGTAAGGTGATGGTCTCTTGGTCTGAGATTTGTAAGCGGTAACCACATGCTTACGGCTTAGCACGTCGGTGAAAGGTGAAGACGTCAACAATTCGACGACTAACCCCCGAAGTCGGCGTAATCAGATAAGAGCATAATCTGGCAACTTGCTCCTATCTACGTCAGCATAACAGCACTATGCTAGTTGCTTTTCGAGTCTAGTTCTTTTAAAAAAGATCGTATTACTGCTTCTATTTCGCGTTCACCTGCGTATTTTGCATCATTGTTAATTGTAGTAGTCTTGACTATTGATTATTTTGTGATGATAAATGTCAATCCTATCCTAACTTATTTTTGTGTAATTAAAAACCACAGTCGAATAAACGGTGAAGCTGACTACACATGTAGAGTTTTGTTTACCATTTTTGCTGAATACTGTATAATTTATATTGCATAAGTACAACTAATTATAGGATTTAAATTTATCTCAATATACAACCACTTCTTCGTCTACCTATCCATATCAACTAATCACAACATCTCTCCATTTAATATTTTCATCTGTCTTTTCTTCTCACCCAATCACGAGAATTTTCCATACATCTTCTTAATTTCTTAAAAAAAAGCATAAGTGACGAAGAGAATTTCCATTAATTTTCTATTAGAAAAAACAACATATATGATGCAAACATAATGACAACCACCACATAAACCGTGTTACAATCATGCCAATAGGCAATAGCAAAGCAACCAACTAGATATAGCACTGTTCATGAATTTTGTATTATCACCGGTATGCTTCCAAAGCTACTATGACATAAGTTTCATACAAAAAAATATAAAAAAATTATTGGAATACATTTTTAAAGCAAAATTTTAATTTTGTAGTAGTTTATTTATTTATTTATATCCTTAAATATCTATCACAAGATCAGAAAATGAGAATCAAACGGGGCCATAGTGCTACACGATTTTTTTATAACATGGGCTGCAAAATAAATAGGAGTACGCAGCCTGGACTATATTTGGTCAGGCTGCTCGTTTAGCAGGGACCGAACCGTTAACTTTCCTACTGACACAGCAGTCAGCCAGCCATCATCAACCATAGCACGATCTCCCTGGATGCTTTCCTTCCTAAGGATTTCGTAATCCAGCAGGCACCGTCGCGTCATCACAGGGGCTTTCTTTTGCCATGAGGACAAGGGGATCCGTCATGGCATCGTCCCATCTGTGACAGCGAAAGGCCCAATTATAGAGGCATACATACACAAAGCAAAAGGGAAAACGAAAGACATAGCCGACATATTAATACAACCATACAAGGATCAGGTGGTACAGCTTTATGCTTTACAGGTGTAGTTAGGAAGGGACACAAAGCAGGAAGGGTGAACCACTGAACCATCAGACAGCCCCCCCTCAGAAGCAACTTCAAAGCCGGAGGGACATAACAGGCTGCTTGATGTGCTACCTCAGATGTCATGAGGTATTTTGCACAACAGGCACCAATCAGGCTCTTTATGTTAAATTACGTTTACATGTGCGGGCAAGCAAGAATTGTACATTTGAGAAGAATCAGTATACTTGATCAGAAAAACCTTCTATTGTGATGTTTAGCTATAGCCTATAGGGAAAGAATCCAGAATGTTTTGGTTTCAATCATGACTGGTTAAATATAACTTATTGTGACTGCGCCTTGGGCGATCCTATCTCGGCTTCATTTGCCGGTGCGGTGTCGCCACCCATGCTGGAGAGGATACGACCCACTGTCAGTCAATCAGCTGCGTGAACAAAATATGGGAAGGGAAATGTGGTGGTTACGCTTCACCATGGCTTGCAGTAATGTTTTCAGGGTTTGGTACCACGAGTGCCTTGTTGTCGATTCCACTCTGAGAGAGCAGCATTGCTCTGAGGGGATGCAAATATTGACAGCTCAGCAATGTATAAAAACTAGGCGATAATATCATTTTCCAACTTTTGATAATAATTAAAATTGAACCTGCTCAGTTGCAACCACAGAAGATTCAACTTTTGCCTTGGGGCAACTTCTCAATGTACCCTGCAGATACCAATTAGGCAGTTACCAGACACAACAGATAATGTCAACAAAGGCAAATCACAAATATCAGAATAAGCAGTTGCATCTTGATGTTTGAGATATGTTCCTTGCACAGAGAATCGGCAACCATTTTCGTCCACTTCTATGCAGCAACAATAACATGGAACAAGCAGCTTAATTAACAAAGCAATGAAATGATAGGCTCTCTTTACTTTTATTATTATTTTTGTACAGTTTTCCCCTCTTTTGTTCATCTCCAAATGACTCTGTACTCACAGTTCTGGCATATAACTATTGAAGTGAATGGCATACCTACAAAGCCAACAAAAAATAAAAGAAAAGGTACAAATATAGGACAACATGATGGATATAACCATGTCTTTGTAATATGGTTCAAAAACCATGTACGTTTACCCAAGTTGGTACTGCACACACACCATTGCTGCAAGTACACTATCAACCAGGCAAGATAGCTAAACAGGGCCACTGGCTTAACATGCCCTGTCACCATAACTAGAGGCATGCATGCCATGAAGAATTCTTTTTTCAAGTTGCAACCAAGCAATGTAAATCCACCTCCACAAGAATATTACTGTGTTATGATGTGTATCAGTTTATGAAATGGGATAGGAGCCCTCAAAACAAAGATGAGGATAAGCCTACTGGTTATCAGAAAAAAAGATAAATAATAAGCCAGCTTGTTAAAACATGCAACAATACCTTGTTTGCCCACATCAGTCCATAAGCGTTGCACAGAGTCCTTGGACCAGATGGGCCACGGTGCATTGCCAGTGTCATCTTTTCACTAGTGCCACAATTCTGACACCTGCAACAAGTATCATATGGAAAAAATATAAGTCTGCCAGTAAACAATAATTAGACACAACGAGTATATAGACTATCAAAAGATAAGACAGACTTTGATTCGCAAGATGGGAAATCTTGGCTTGAGCCCTGGGAAGCAGGTTCACAGCCTGGAGATAGGGACTCTCCCTTCATATTTTCTCTTCCAGCAAATTGACCCTTCCAATGCTGCATCCTGAGATTAATTAGAAGCAACATCAATTTTTTTCAAGACAAGTAATTTTCATCTAGCCGTGCAATTTAGTTGCTAGTTGGTTCCATAGTTTGATGTGCAGAATTTTATGTGCCTGAGTCTGCAAAAAGTGTTGTCCATGGGATCTATCATCCCATTCCCTGCCTCCTGCCTATGCCTAATCTATTTCCAGCCTAACTTCAATCCATGGATGCTGTGCCTAACATGTACACGGACTATTTGTACCATCACTGCTGGTCAGGGCCTCAATCGTCCTTATCTGTCAGCATTCAACAAACACAAAATTGACAAAGGAGATGGAGCTGAAAAAATTGAGGTGACAAAAATGGTGATGGCTAAAACAATTGGAGACAAAAAGTAATAGGTGACAACAGGAAACATAAGATTGTCCCTTAGGACACCTGGCAAGATATGAGAGAAAAAAAAGGCACATAACATCATGTCCATTGCTCATTGATCTGATGGATATGTTACATCTTGCACTTAGCTGCAGCTAAAATCACTTGTGTAATATAAACCACAGTACAGCCCCGGTACTAAGTCAGTTAATTTGTTACACTTTTATTCTAATGGAGCTATGCAATCAATTGTTGGAACATATTGAGCAACTAGCATCCAGGGACTCAATAAAAAGCTGAGCCTGCATATTATCTTTTTATTGCAAATCATACTGGTCGATGGTAATGGTATGATCATGTCAATGTAGAAGGGAGGAAGTGGTAATGCTATGGCCATGGAACCAATTAAGCAGAAGACACATCAATTGTTGATCAAATCGATGAGAACCCTAACGAAAGTGTTCGTGTGCTCCCCATGGGCACTAAAGCAGTTCCATTAATTAGAATAATGAAAAATGATGATGATCGATCCAAACAAATTAAAAAGACTGTCAAATCCACATGGTTCATCTATACCTTCTGTGGTAGAATTTGCAAAAGATTGGTGAGTACTTAATCAGACTAGATACAAACCTGAGTGCCACTTTTTTGCGTACCGCGTAACGTATTGTTTTAATCAAAAAAAATTTCCTTCCACTTTTCACGGAACCTAATGAGTGAAGCAACCCTTTTGGCAGGAATGTCTGTCCTCTGAAGTAAATCATCGGAACCCTGCAGATAATTCTAACATGAACTATAAACGAAGGAAACAATAGAGATGGCCAAATGCACTACAGAATTATTTATGTCCATATACTCTGTTCTCATGTTGATTTGGTAAAGCCAAGTTAGCTAAATCTGGTGGCACTTCACTGCTTCCTAACAATAACAGAACAGCTTGAACATGGAAAAAAAATCAGCTTAAAGTGATTCCAATATCAACTGCGATTCAAGTGAATCAGACATTTCGTGAGAGCAGGCAGCAGCAGTGCTAATCCTGAATTCCTAAACGGTAAGACGCCGACCCAGGATGACTGAAAACAAAAATCACAACACCAATCATATATCCAGTAGCGGCGCACGAACACTAGCACTTCAAATTCCTTATCGTATCCCATGAATTTTTGAGCTACACATTTCCAAGTCGATTGCAGAAAGAAAGCGATACGTGGTGATGGGGGGAAGACCTTCTCTGGTGTCACGAATTCGAACACGAAGACCTCGCCCTGGAAAGGCAGCGTCAGCTGGTTCGTGGTCCCCGGCAACAAGGCCGAGACCGGCTCCGGGGCTGCCGGCTCCACCTCCTCCTCATCCTCTTCTGTGCCGCCATCCCCGTCGTCGTCCCCGTCGCCGCCGCCGACTGCCGCGGCGGCCGCGTCGCGCATCACGGCGTCGGCGTCCTGGGCGTCGGCCGCGTCGGGCATGACCGGCGGTGGCGAGGGGGGCACTTCAACTCAACCCTGGATGGGGAAATGGAAGGCGGTGATGCGGCCGGGGAGCTGTGCACGGCGCACTGTTTCTAGGCGGCTGAGCTCGTGGTGATGCGAAGGAACAGGCGGCAGCTGAGGTCACTCCTGCTCTCACAAAGGAAAGATAATGAGGTCACCACTTTTTTCAGATACAACCATCCAAATATTGTAATTTGGATTAGACCTTTTCTAGGTGTGATCATCTTTTAGCGTGTGTATTTTTCGATTGAAAAATATTTCGTAAAGGCAATTGCATATGTTTATAATGAGATGAAATCTATGGTGCTATCTAAGACTCCTGTATTTGGACATTTATAGTGCAGATTGGCACATTTCTTCTTAATTTATAGTGTACCATCAATGGGTTTAGAAAAGCCAGGTAATGAGGACTACTCACTCAAAGGCAACTCCAACGTTAGCCTATTTTTCAAATCGAGACTCCCATGCTTTTGGCATAGCAGTAGGGCCACTCTCCCCGCTAAGGTGGTGGCTTTCCCGAATAGTCAATGATATGTGAAAATTTGGGCTAAGTGAAAAATTGGTGAGGTTTACATAGTGCTCACATATTAAATTATTCTCATAATTTTTTTTAGAAAAACATTTTAAGGATGATGGATATGACAATATTAAAAAATTTACACAGCGAGAATTTAAACTATTTATGTAATATCCTATTATTTTTATATGAGAGACGTATAAAAATATTGGCTTTGGACAAAAGACCGTAAAATTATTGCTATATAAAATAGACGATATAGTTTTAGAGTTTGTATTAATATGGGCTATCAGATTTTATTTATGGACTCTGGTTTCCGTGAGAGTCAAGAGAGATCATATATAGACAGGGATCGATAGAGCGAGAGAAGATATCGGGAGCCAGTCCCTGTCTAGCGTCGCCCTTGCCCTAGCTCTCCGCCGCGGCGCTGCTGCCATCGCCGCTCCCGCGCGCTGATGCCTGCGGCCACCACCACAGCCAGCCAGCCGCTGCTGCTCTGCTCTTTGCCTGCTGCCTGGTCGCATGCTGGGCCGTTGCTCTCCCCTGCTTTCAGTCTGCCGCAAGGAGGATACAAGAATTTTGGAAACACAAGAACATGACGTTGCTTACTGCTGCACTGCGATTTCCAATCTATAGCAAGACGGGAGAAAGAGACACCGGGATGGAGGATTGGCAGTGCTAGCACTAGATCTTTCCCTGCAAGGGTAACATCTCCTAGATGGATATATTTCAAGTAGAAATCTTATTCGATCACCAGTAGATTGAATTTGGTTTTTTGATCCATAGGATGAAACCTTAAAAACGAAATTATGCTATTAATCTATTAGGAATCACATTTTGAGGCCTAAACGAAAGTTTTAGATCTTTTTTATATCCTTCTAACGGTGGTGGTTTCATTCAATTTGGATTAGCGGTTTAAGAGTAATTGCTAGAACAGTGATGATGTCTCCGTCAAAAACTGGCGCAACAGTTCTTCGTTTTAAAATATGGATTTATAGAAGCGGAATTAGATTTTACTCTCAACATCAAAGTGTAGATAATATATATTTACTTGTCGTATTTGGTTAAGCGCCTTAAATGTTAAGATAGAAACAGTGAGTATATATTTTAGTTGATTCATCGATATTTGTGGCTTTTAATTTTTTATAATTTATACGAAGATATCAGTGACGGTACGTAGTTATTAGCATTATGATGTTAGAAATTTTGAAGTATTCAGCCACTGTCACTGTGACGTCGGGATTATCTTCCAGGTTGAAGACAAGTGCATAACGAAACTATTGTGCTTTGATTTTAATTCACTTTCACTAAAATATTTATGTGATTGTATATATTTTTATCATGGTTTTGTGCTATTTATATTTTCAGCTGATCTTATGTTCATGATGTTATTTTTATTTAAATATTTTTTATTTTTAATCTGGTTAAATAAATCATGTTGTATGATAATCATGTACATTTTATTTGGTTAAATAATTGATGTTCCATGCGAGCGGCAATCTGCTTATTTATTGTTTATTCATTCTTTGTATTTACGATTTTCTTAGATGAGAAACTACTATTTTATTAAATTTGGTGTTTACTCATATCGAAAATACCGTTATATTGAATATGTTTTGTTTCAAAGAAAGAATATGTTTTCTTATTTACTCTTTATTGCTAATGATTGTATATATGTTTTTTAGTTTTATATTGTACTTGCTAACTATTTTTATACTATTTTTATATTTTATTTGGTTTTTAGATATAACATGATATCAACATGTATGGGCAGAAAGTAGTACCTTTTATCTCCACGCTTATACACATATAACTTAAATTTAGATTCAAAATATTATAATAGTTTATCTCAAGGTTAGATTGTGGTGATTATTTGAGATACCTCAAAGAGGTTGTTTATGGTGTGTTGTTACTAGATTACATGTGATCAATTAGGTTCATAAGCTGCCTGACATGGATGTGCTGAAAATACAGATGGACCTCTATCAAAATTTGTTTTAGATTTTAGACATGGGTGTTTTTTGGGGGATTGTATAGCACTTTGGGTATATGAATACATGAGGTGTTACAATTTGAAATCTAGATAATCTAAACTATTGAGAGAGTTAAAGATTCCATAATTAGATACGGCTACCAAAAACTTTTCCAAACAGGATGTCAGCGGCGAATATACGCCAAGAGCAGGGACCCGATTAAGCCCCCTTGGATGTTCGGTCTAGGAGGTAATGCGCAATTAATTCAATGGGGAGATTGGACTCGAGATTTTTAGACAGGTTTAGGTTACTTGTAGGTGTAATACACTAATTATGTGTTCTTAATTATTCTTAATGTACTATGATAATTGTTTTTCAAATTTCTCCTTTTGATCATGATCCTTACCACATTAACTACGAAAGGAGAGAGGTGTATATATATGAGACACATAAGCCTTAATAAATAGATGTTAGGTATGACAAGTCTAATCATTATTAGGGCTTAGCGCTCACCATCTAAGAAGTACCTTTCACCAGCTAGACACTAAGCAGATAGGTGAAAGGTTGGGTTTTGAAAACTAGGTGAATTGTAGCCTGGTCATGTAGGTGATGATGGGAGTAGTATGTGTTTTTTCCCACGTCGTCCATCTCTAGAGTAGATAATCATCTTGTTGTTTTGACTAGCACAAACACACAAGCAACACACTGAACAAAGTGTCCCAAGCTACTACATTAAATGCGATAGTTGAGATAGCTAGATACATGTAGCCCCGAGCCATTATGCCCCCATGCGTCGAGGAAACGCCGGTTCGCCGTATTGAGACCATTTTCCTAGAATAGTTGGCTGTCCCAGGATTTGTTAGCTCGGGGTTGCCAGCTTGTGGACAATTAGTTCAATCCATCCAAGTTGAGCATTTCAACTCAAATTGTCTAGCGTGTGTCAACTAACTTATAACGGACAGCTCGAAGCATCGACTCAAAGACACCGGCTCGAGGCAGCCAGCGTCACACCATGGATGATATGTTTATGATTCCCTAAGATGTTACTATACCGAAATGCCACTTCTCTCTCTCGATCGTTTGAGTGATACCCCTAGTTTCCAATTCATTGACTTAGGATCATATATGGATGAGATTCATGGAGATAGAGTAATAGACTTATAATGGTGCTTTGCAATTTATCAAATTCAGCGACCAGATATTTCAAAATTTTCATATCCAACTTATGGTTACTTTCTAGCTCAACGGTTCAAGCTCCATACATCAAGGGGTAGCATGAACTCATTTAGTATCAACATTCGTGGTGATGTATTACCCCAAGAAACAAGAAGAAATTGGGTAGCGGTCGCTACAAAATAAGTTGCCAGCATCTCGTTAAGTCATAAGCAGTAGAGTCGATAAGAAACCTTTGGTACTGTGCCATAGTTTGCTATTACTTTGTACGCTTTCATTACATCACTAGCACCAATGCAAATTGCAAAGTAAATTCTTTACCACGGCAATACAAATTGGCAGAACAGAACTATGTGAGTCGTGATCTACTTCAGCAACTGATGATCTATGCTCATTGTAATACTCTACAGCAAAACTCCTAGTTGGTTTTACCATACTTCCGGAAGATCTAGATCGTGCTATACAGCAAAACTCATAGTAGGTTTTCACGTGGTTGCCCTCTACAGCAAAAAACCCCGTATTGCAAACTCACAGGTCAGTAGTGCCCATTGCATGCCCGCAGAAACTAAGCAGCTCCCTAGCATTTTCGATAGTATTTTCGGTCAGTGAAGTGTCTTCTTTGCCCAAGGAGGACTTGTCCGCAATCCATTTTTCTGTGATACCGCACATTGCCCTGAGCTGTTACAAAATTTTGTAGCATAGGAAAAGCAATGGTATTAAACTTAAATGCATTTATTACTGGAACGAAAACTAAAATCAATATATGTCCATGATGGGCATGATGATATCAGTATTATATTTTCTTATAAAGGATACAGATGTGCATAGCCCATTCTTCAAAGAAACACCTTCAACTGAAGAATCAGCTTCTGTTTGAATCCCATGTTTTTTGATGTCATCTCTGATGAGGGTGAACTTAGCCAAGAAGATAGACACAAACTGCTCGACTTTTGAAGAGTTCATGACAGTTTGTTGTGTGTGTATTTGTTCCAGTAAACGTGTCATGATACACCAAAATGCATTTCGAGCTTCATTATCATCAGAGATCAATGGAAGACTGTCAAATAGGCCCTCCAGCAAGGATAAATCTGAAACAATGAACAGAACACATCATTGTATATCTCTTAACAGAGTCATGTTTTCAACTCACACACGATGGTTTGCTTAAGAATTATGAGTGATTGCTCAGCAAAAGGTGGCATACCATGAGACAGAATAGGTGTGAGATGTTTTCCATCAGACAAAACATTGGCTAATATGATCACCACAGAAGCACAATAGTCCTCAACCTTGAAGCACAGTTTGTGAATATATAACACGATCAGTATGATCATCTGGAACAGAATTATATCTAACCTGAATAAATTTTCAGGTACTAAAATCCTAGGTAAAGACTGAGGCTGTTGGGAGGACTCACAAGTCACAAGCAATATCACTTATCTGATCTGCCTGACTATGATAACAAAATATATTCAATAAGCAAAAATTATTCTCAAAAGATATATTTCATGGTTTTAATCGGGAGCTGCATACCTTAGGAGTTTATAAATTAGCACAACAGACTAAAGCTATTCAGTAAGCAGGGACAACTGCATGCAATATTAAATGGGACTAAAACAATTCAGTAAGCAGGGAACAACTGGCACGCGATGTTAAATGAGACATCCGATCAAATAAATGAATCGTTAGTACCATATGCTCACCTCAAATTTATCCGGTAACTTGACTATGCTATTTAGAGCTTTAATCAGTTGGTCATTTGATGACATTATTTTTGAACAGTTGTCTATGGCGGATAGTTCTTCAATAAGCCGAAGGATTGAATCAAGAGAATCTGACCTGAAATGTGTGCAAAAAAGTTAAGGTACTAATACTCCATTCTTGTCTTAGACTGTTCAAAGTCTGAAATCCAAAAAAGGTGATTAGAAAGAAAGATGACTATGCCATAATTCCTGGTTAGTGCAAACAGACTAAGAAATACATTATTGGCGAACATCAACTGCCTGTTTCAGATGGCATTTAAGGACCTACACTGTGCATTAGATTTATATCAAGAGGATATGCTGTATGCTTTATAAAGTGTAAATAGAAAATAAGCTCAAATGTTTATAGTCATCAGTTCTTATTTCTTAGAACTAAAGAAAAATGCCCAAAATGCATAGTGAAATCTTAACTTCTTAAGGATGCCCAGAAATAGAATTGTTCAAAATGTAGGGTTTGGGAAACAAAATGTAGATAATTCTACATGAATTGTACAATTAGTTCAGACTTCAATTCACAGAAATAACATTCACCATACCTGTCTAGATTGTTCCCATCCATTGATTTTTCAAGCTCAGTTAGTAGCAAACTAATAGCACAGCCAACTAAACCCACTTTTATCAAGGGCTCAATAAGAATGGTAATCACATCTTGATCATCAACGAGAGCTGATAGAAAGTCCAAGGTCTGCACCCAATAATTTACAAAGGAAATAATCACAAATTTTAATGTGTACAGGATTCAAAGGATAACAACATAAGTCAGTTGGGCAGATGATTTCAGCCAAACCACAATTTTACCATATAATGCTTTTTCATATACTATATTAAAGTACTAAATCAAATATGTAAGTGCATAACAGCTTTTTGGGTGAAGTCCAAAATAGTTCAAAGGTTTGCAACTGCATCTTCAGTGTTTGTAGACTCATGGAAAACATGAGAACAATCACAGGTAAGATCAAAGTTGTCAATAATAATGAAAAAAAATAAGAACTCATTCTAAGAGAAGGGCAATCATGAAATTGTTTGGATGTCCTGGACAAATAACAATGGATTAAGAGGTTTGGCCATTACATTGACAGTGGTCGTACATGAAATAATCAACAAAAATTGACTTAGGTAGCACCCTTCTTAATACTAAATCATAATACGATCAACCGAAAAAGAACAAACCATGCAAATACATCTAACCAATGGTCATTTGTAAAAGAAGTTTATTACTTCATCCGTCCTAAAATATAAGCATTTCTATGCTGTTTAGCAAATACAAAGGTAAAGGGAAAAGATCCCCTTTCAGTCATTTCAGTTGTCAAATTTTAAATTTTAAATTCCTTAGATTCTCCTCCCAAGCAACTGATTGGTAAAAATATACGTATTTCTGTACATTAGAATCAGTGCCCCAAAAATACTTATATTTGTATATAAATTTTAAATCCTAGAAATGCTTATATTTTGAAATTGAGATGGTATAAAAGTAACATTATTAGAAAGAATATCAATTAGACAAATCATCCTAATATGTCAACATCAAGCTAAGATGATACAAGTTTCTAAACTTACAAGGATCAAGTTGACTGGTTAGACAAGTAGTTTACCTTCTGAAGTAAGGTAGAATGCACTGTGTTTCCAATTATCCACATAATACGTAAAAGAATCTCATCAGGTAAAAGAGCTTCAGCCCACGACATAGATGCATTGCTCTGAAAAATGGTGCTCAACAACCTGTATGCAAATAGACTCTGTGACTAGCACAACTAATAAACATCAGAACAGAACTCTTGTTCCAACACATGCCATGATAGATTTATGCAAAATACAAAAGAAAAAATTAAGTAAAAATTTAGTATGAAATGTGTACGAGGAGGAAAAAAGGCACATAATAAGAAATCAGATAAGTAAAAGTACACCTTTCCCTTCTCTGTACTCTTTTTTTAAAAAATATATACTTACCAAGTGCTAAAAAAACAGTCACATTTTAGTGCTTTTTATTCCCTCAGAACACATGTATACTCAAGCATTTTTAATCTACAATCCACTAAACTAGTGAGGCTGTATATGTGTAATCTATGACTATGTCTGTAATATATTTTGTAAGCATACATCATAGTAAATAATATTTTGATATGAGAACCATGCCCATGGTAAGATGCCTGATTCATTTCCACATTATAAGTGCTTAATTTCATGTGATAAAAGAACTTACATTGCTAAAAACATGGTGCTACAGATTCAATGCTTTACAATTTGTTAAAGGAGCCAAAGGGACAATAGTGTATTTAGCATTTTTAATCTTGATAGATCACACAAGAAAGTGTTATGTCGATAATCTTAATTAGCATAGACCGTGCATCACAGGTAATTAGCATAGGCTGTACTTTTATGTGGTGGCTTCCAGGTTTCCACTACATACCCACGTACTCAACGTACTCCATGAATACTAACCTGAATGTTTCAGTAAGGCAACCAGGGTCATCAAGAAATAATTGATCCACGACAATTGCAATTAATCCATTATGCGAAGTGATTGCATTGGCCAGAGATTTATGACAAGCTAAGTTTCCTATGATCCCAATACAGATTTCCTGCAGAGATCAAATTCAGAGAAGCAAGACTTTTAAGATATGATTAGCAAAAATGTGGAGGCAGCAGTAGAAGGAAATTCCACCTCACCTTCGCTCGAAGAGATTGTCTCACATGAAGGTTTGCCAAAAGCACTTCAAGTACAAGGTTGTTAACCTACAAGAATTAAAGATTTGCATAGTTAGCACTTAGCAGCAGTGAATGAACTTAAGGACTTACAATACAACAATGCAAATATTCAATATGGTGCAAGCAGTAATTTCAGAAAATCTTAGAATTCAATTGATGATTCACTGCTTCAAGCAAGAGAAATCTTCTACTAGTAGAACTTTTGGATTATAAGTCTTAGCAAAAGAAGTATTACTTGAAATTGTGGTCGTGTGTGTAGTGGGTTGAGTTTCTATTGCAGTAGCACAATCTTTTATAAATAGCACATGCCTGCCTAAGATCATAAAAGCTTTCTTGCAATAATTTATCTTAATAGATAAGAATCAGTTACTAGTACAAGATACCAATCTTCCTGTTGAAATGTTGATTGATGCCAGCATGCTATTGGGATCGAGGCATTTAAAAAAGTTGGCCATCATGATAAAAAATCATACAGAATATCTCAACACAGAACTTAAATGCATGGCTATCAATTATGACACTATGTCAAGTATAGAGATAAATACCATAAGTTCTGCCTGAGATTCAATAACTGAAAGGTCCCACAGCTTGCAACCTTCCTTGTCCCACAGATCATTGTCATCAGGCTGTGTTGGTTCCCCACCATCAGAACTAGTATCCTTTTCTTCTATTTGTCCCTGCTTCACACTGTTTTACATGGTATCAGAGGTTAGCAGCTAATAAAAAACCAGCTTGTTGTCTAACACACAACTTTCACTTTTAGAGAACTTTAGCTGGAAATAAAATCTCTGGAAGTAAATTGAACCTGAACTCTTTATCCACATCTGGTCCGTGAGGAACTAGCTTCCTTATGAGAGAGATGGTGAAGCTGGGATCAACTGTTGATGTATCATCAGGTAACTGCAGATAGTTACAAGCAGGAGATAGGGCATCAATAAAGCAGTAAACACAGATTGAACATCTCCAGCCTTTCTGATAAGTCAGCTGTCGGCTAAAACAGAAATTCGGAAAGCACAAAAATCCCGCTAAAAATTTCTAGAACCATGCGGAATCGTGGATTAAACCTTCACACTCACAGGGAGCACTTGCTTACGGGAAATTTGAGCATGCAAAGATGATATAAGTTTTCAATCGTCAATAGTAACATACGCTCCTTGAGAACACTTGAGTGACAATGAGGAAGCACCACCAAGTGCTCGACGAAATGCCCACGAGGCCGAGACAGTGAAACACGACGCAGGCAGAGCAAAACCCCTCGCCGCTGCAGCGGAAAACGGGTAGGAGAGACGAAGGGGATGCAGGAGCCGAGGAGGCAAACGCACGTACCTCCGATTCCGACGAGGGCGCGAAGGGGAGGTGCGTGGGGGCCTCCGCCTCGTCATCCTCTTCCTGCTCGTCCTCCGCTTCCGGTTCTCCCAGTTCCATCGCTTCCTGCTCCTCACATGGCGATGCAGCGTTGCCCTTCTGCTCCACTTCGCCGTCTTTCTGTGAGGAGTCCGACTCCGTAAGAGCGTAGCCAGTGTTGTTTGTTGCGGGCGAGACGAGGCGCCGCGGCGAGGACGCGGCTTCGTCCTCCTTCCCCGCTTCACCATCTACCGCGCGGGCTTCTCCTTCCGGGGAGGAGGAGCCAGGCGCCATCGGAGCTGAATTGGTGGTGGGCAAGACGAGGCGTGGGGCGTGGCGAGGGAGGAGCTCGCCCAAAAAGGCGGGTTACGAACTGGGCGCAGGCTGTGTGTGCCGGCGACGGCGACGCGGGTTTGGGGTTTGGGGGGTATGCTCTCCTGCCGGTGAGAAGTGACACCGGTGCTGTTCAACCCCACTCGCAAGAAATGCTCGGGCTTTTAACCGGGCCGGCCTTCTCACTGATCACACTGCAAGGCCTCTCTTGGATGGGCTTAGGCCCATCTTAGTTAGGTCTTAATTAGGCCCAGTTCAAAGTCCCATCTATGATTAGAACACTTAAGGAAAAAGTCCAATTTAATTCTGAAATATACTGATCTAATTCATATGGTCTCAACCGTAAAATCGGTTATATGCACCCTTCCAACTATTAAAATTGTGCAAAACGATTTTCTCAGCTATTTTAAAAGTGATTTTTACTAATACTAATGAGAGAGAGTTGTGCGGAGATCGCCACCAGGTTCCTCCCAAATATAGAGGCCGCCGGAGTAGTCTGAGGCCAAAGGCTGCTGCCATCGCTCCTCGCCACCAAGATGGTGTCGTCGATTCTTGACCTGACAATCGCAATGAACCGCTGGCTATGACGAATGCTTCGCTATCTCCACCAACATCAAACAAATCATCCAAATTCAAATCTAAATTTACAAAAATTACCAATTACCACCGTGAGTTAATTATTCATCCTAGAACTAGAGAGATGCATCAATTATCACCACCGATCAAAATGAACATGGTGTGGATGGAGAACTAAACTCTAATCAACACAAACATTGAATTACCTTCATGGAGATCTGGTCTAACACAAACCAATCAAAATGAACACGACGGCAAGTTCTCATGTTGCGTTATTTTTTCTTTTTCATAGTGACATCTAGTTCGCGGTGGCATTTTTGGAACACGACAAATGGCAATGGCCGTGGCACCATAGGGGACTACACTGACATGCTACGGGACGTGAAGGAGAGGCCACAGTAGTTAGAACCAAATACCTCCACCTACCTTGATTCGGAACTATGACCACGTTGCTTCCTTCCTCTTTGCCTAACTTTCTTGCCTTGCCTCTTTCTTCGCGCACCGGCTCTCTGTCATTGCCTATCTCCACCACCTCCTCTTCCTAGCTGGTGTACCTCCCTCATACGTCGAGGTGTTGCTTGTTGTTACGCCACTGTTGAAGTCATTATGGTGGAGTTCTGCTCCACGGAGGTCACCGTCATCACACCACAGTTGTCGAGGAGAAGTCACTGCTGCTCAGGCGCATTGGACTTGGAAGATGTCAACACCTAAGCTCCTCTCCCTCACCTAGCCTTGCTGCTCAAGCTCTTTCTCTCCGTTGCCAAGATCACTGTCTCAAATTCAGATGTCGCTTGCATGTTGATCTTGCCCTCCACCTCGTCACTGCCGTCACCCTCTCTAGCACCGCTAGAAGGGGAGAAGGGAGGAAGAAGGATGAGAGGAAAATGAGAAGGAAAAAGGAAGAAAGAAGATAAGATGGGAGACTTAAGTATGGATCCGTAAAAATCTTTTTTTTAATCGTGATTTCACGTAAGTGTTATGTAGGATAAAAATCAAGTAAGGCATTATATCAGTAAAAACTACCATTAATATTATCCAAAGAATCATTTTATACCGATTTTAATGTTTAGAGAAGTTGTTATATTTGATTTTATGGTTAAGTGGTATTAAGTAGGATTGGCGGTATCTAAGAGAGTAACTTTTCCTGCACTCAATGGCAAGTTAACCGCCTGTTCAAAACGAAACCCGAGAGAACCACAGGAGAGCCGGAGCCGGAGAGGCCGCAGCAATGGAGGGATCCGGTCCTCAACCCGGCGGCGGCCCCGAAGCTCAACATGGACTACAGCCTCGCGGAGCTGAAGCTCTTCAGGCCGGCACCACCGAGGCCCCCTCCTCGGAGTTGGATGGTTCCTCCCAAACCCAGATGCTCTATGGCATCCACTTCCAGCGCGTCTGGCTCCAGGTCGCCTCCACATTTCCCCAACTGTATTTTCCCGTCTCCTAGGCTCCTAGCTCCATCTCTCCCTGACGACTTGCAGCGGCAGCCAGGGCGTCGTGGTGCTGGCGGACTACCGCGTCGGCGCTGGGCACCTTCTTCTGGATGATGGCTCTTGCGTCTCCGAGATCACGCTCACGCCCAAGGAAGCCGAGGGCCAGCCATGGCGATAAGGTTTATTCTTTGCTCGTGACGTCCCCTTTGTTCGAAATAGTCAGAAATGCACATTTTGTTGTGCAGTCGTTTATCAATAATAATATTAGTTGCACATGTGATTCATGTGTCACAGATTGAGATTTGCATGTCTGGCAACTCTTTAAAGCTTAAAACCATACACTATCCTAATCACCAATTCACCATTAGGCGGCCATCAAAACCTAACTATCAGGGCATGCTTATCCTTAGATGGTAGCTTGTTATTTACGAGAATGCTGTTGGTTTACAACTATATTGCTCACAATAATCTGTGATTCATTCTTGACTGCTCATCTGCCATGTGCTACCATCCAATGGTTAAGTTGTTAGTCCTTTACTGCCATATCTACTGGTAAAGTGGAGTGGATTACTATTTAATATATTGCACAGCTTTTAGCCATTTTGGTTCTTTTCCTGGTCCTAATTCATTTACTCTAGTTGATGGTCATGTTTTATTCTGTAGGTATGTATGTGATGATTCTTGGTTCATACAGTGGAAAGGACTCTGCCTAAGGTCAATTGGCCGGTGATTAAGGTTCCAATTACTTCCCTCATTTTTTGTGTGTCCCTACCTTCTCAGTTCTCACATGCATATTTCTTTCTATACAGATCACCAGAGGTTCTTTGTTTGCTGTTTCTTTATTTTGTTATTGCTGTCTATACGGTATTTCAAAGTTTCAACTTAGCAAACATTAATGAGCGATATGAAACTTGACAAGACATGAGCACATTTCTATACTCTTCTAAAAGAAGGCAATGGTGGTGGCAGTGAGTCTGCCACCACACCAACCCTATTTTATTTTTTTACGAAGTACTCCTTGATGTACTTTCATATTATCAAACAGTCCTAATATAAGTTTATTATGCAAAGACATCTGTAAGGATCAGTTGTTCTAAAACCCTCACAATTAATTTGTTCTAAACAACACTAGCATGCGTATAATTCATATTTATCCGTGGCAAAGGGCAGATATTTAGCTAGTAGTGATAGAACAAGGAATGACTTGAATAATACTTTTCTGTACTGCATTTGGAGCTTTATTGATTGACTACATTCGAGATAATATTTCTGAATTTTGGCCAACATTAGACTGTCGAAAGTTGATGATAGTCCTGGAGACTTAAAGAACTTCATACTGAATAGTCAATGTTGCATAGCAAGTCTTGGGTCAACCTAAATTTGAGGGAAATAACCATAGGAGAAAACTATATTTGTCTTTGAGCATGGTGATAACTACAGTTGCAGGGTTGCAGCAGAATGACAGGTTACTGGCAAATTGCAATTTTTGATCCTCTTGCAAAGGTCATTTTTGCTGAACCATGTATTGTCTGATCATGTGACAGGCTTAGAATAGCTACTGAAATCATGTGGAAGGTTTGTTCCTACATGTATTAAGTACTAACCACGGTCTTGTACTTGAGTGACATGAAAAGACAAGGAGAAAATGGTGGCACATTTTGGCAGTTCAGATTTTTCATCTAGGAGTCTTTTGCTTAGGTTAGGCCTTGGCAAACATATCTAGGCAAGTTAGTGTTAGTTGTCACTACGACTAAAGTTCCCAAAAACGTAATAGAACTAGAAACCTGAAATGTCCAAGTTTTGTTGTTGGGCTTCAGCCTTGAGATATGCAAGACACTTAGACATTACCTATTGCATTAGTTTTCTTGCGGACTCATATCGTCATCTTATATTTAACAACTTTGAACTTGATTGTTTTAGGTGCATATGCTGGTCGATCTCTCTGTGCAGCTGGACTGTGAAGCGATGTGGTATATGGAAGTGGCTGAGGCTTGCAACTTCTTCTACTTTCAATTCTCGGCTGCTAACTCCCCCTCATGAAGCTCTGGTCCTTGACCTCTTGTTCTCTTCGGAGTTCAGATGCTTCTTTTGGCTGTCCCCCTTCCTAACACTTATCCAATGTTTATTTTCGCCAGTAGTTTTGGTTAGTGCTAACTTGTACTCTGTCGAGCATCACATAGTGTTCGATGTGTTGTGGATGGATTTCTTTGGGAGATGTTTAGACTTTTTTCTAAAGAAATTTGCCCAGAGCAATACCAGCCTCCTATTTTAGTAAAAGAGGATGAATTCTGCTGTTCTGGTATGCACTCAGAGGAAATTCTTATGTGCCATTGATAACACGAAAGAAATCTGCAAACTTTTTTATGGCATGAAAGTCATTTTCGCTTAACTTTTTTTCTCAGGGCAGATAATGTCGCTTAACTTTTTCTAACATAGTGACTGTTTGTGTTGCAGCATAAGTCAACTCATGCCAAAAAAATTGGCAATGCCAAAATATTGGTCATCTGTTTACTTTGTAGCCAATAAAGTTGGCATTGCTAAATTATTTGGTTTAGTTGGATGCCAAAATGCTATCACCGGTCAGTTCTATTTGCCATTTTGGACAAATGAAATGTTTTGGCTTGTTTTTTTCTCTCTAAATTCTGGTTATCCTAAACGTGAATTAATTATGTCCGGAGGGAGTATAACTTTGGTAGCAAAACAAATAAAGCGTAGCTAATTTTTTCAAAAAAAAAGCAATGACTAAAATTTGTCCTTACAAAAAAATTGACAAAGCTAAAAATAGGGATGAATTAACCCAAAAATAAAGCACACGATCTTGTAGAATGGGCTAAATGTAGCGACTCTCCGCCGTCGCTATATGACGTCGACGCTACTCAAACAACGTAGTCAGATTCTGATCCACAGACACTGCCAGTGGGACCCACATAAGTTCTCCCATAGAACCTTCTCTCTCGCACTCGCATCCGGGCCGGAAAAGACGACGAAACAGAGTAAAAACAGCTGGCAGCCATCCCACCATGCAGTTCTCCTCTCTGGGCCCCACCAGCCAGAGGTAACGGACAAAATGTCAGCACAGACTTGAATCCACACCGTCGAACCGCTCATCGGACGGTCCGAATCTTCCCACTCCGGGAGCCCGCACGGCCACTAACCAATCTACTGGATAGCATTTCTCCTCCTCTTCCCGCTTCGTTCTCGTCGCCGTCGTCGCCTTCGAGGCGAGAAGCGAGATCCCCAAACAGAGCAAGTGAAACTAATAGGAGAAGCGTCGCGGTAGCTAGCTGTCAACTGGCCGCGCGCGAGGCTCGCGCTCTGTAGGACTCGCCGTCGTCCGCCGCCGCCGAGCGCGTGGATGCCCCCGCGGAGTCCGCGCCCATGGCGTCCGTTTCGTCCCCGTACCCGTCGCAGGCCGTCCTCCTCCTCCAGCTGCCGCTCCAGCTCCAGCCTTGTGGTTCCTGCCTCCGGCACCGCCGCTCGCAGAGGAGGGAGCCTGCCTTAGTCACGCCTCTACCTCTAGGACTCTCCTCCGCCGCCGGGCGGGGTGGAGCGGGGTTCCTGCTGCCGCTGCCTTCGCTGCGGGCGGCCGAGGGGAAGGATGGGCGGGCCGTGACCAAGGAGGAGGAGGCGGCGGCGGCGGCGGTGGAAGAGGAGGAAGAGGTGGAGGTGAGGAGGGAGGAGGATAAGCCAGGAGACGACGGGTCCCGGGAGGCTGCGGCGAGGGGGTCGGGGCGGTTCTCCGCGGACTACATCTCGCTCGGCATCAGGGAACCCGTTTACGAGGTAACCGATCAAACGCCTTGTAATGACTAACTGTATATTGGAGACATGATGATCGTGCATCAGCTAACTTCTGCTCTTAGTCACAATTATGAATTGCAATAGCTCATGTTTTAGGGTCTTATAAGGTCCATTGAACAAGCCAGATAGAAATATTGTAATTTGATCATTGTGAGTTCATATGAAGAAACAATGCATACTTTTATACTCCGTTAATCCAAATGTGCAACTTTTTATGCCGACCTACTAGTAAGCTTCATGCTTAATGGCTCTTTTCATTAGTGCTGATTTTTTTTTCCAATTCATTGGGAGTTATGTCCCTCATTGAGAATATTTATTTGCAAACTCAAATGGCCATGTGCATCCTAGATGCAGAGGCTGAGGATGTACTGTCATGCTAATTCGATGCATGTTTATGTAAAGATAGGTTTGCTTTGGAATGAAATGCTTATTACATATTTTGGGACTCACTACCTTACAAGATGCAAATTAACCTTTTCCCCAATATCAAATCTTACTCAGGTGATAGAAGTGAAATCTAATGGGAGGATGTCTTCCAAAAAAATAAGCCGGAGGCAGCTATTGAAATCAAGTGGTATGTAGAAAGAATATGTTTCTCAATCACTTTGAATTAACATGATTATGTAGTCTGTACCAAATGCCAAATTTTCATATAGTGCTACTGCACATGTACTTGATAATTAACTGCGTAATAATTTTAAAATGTCGTCATTTTGTGTAATTTCTGTTAATTCTTGTGATTGTCAAGCACATTGACAGTATTTCTGTTGACTGTCAACTTCTTCTTATAGGCCTCCGTTTACGAGATACCAGAAGTGTTGACCCATCGCTATGGCTAATGAATTCAATGCCTTCGCTGCTGGTAATAAAATACACTCAACAATTAATCATGTAGACGTTCCTTTGTTTATGTTGCCTATTTTTTTCTACAATATCTGTTACACAAACAATGGAATAAGTGCTAATAACTGTGTATTTGCTAGAGTCTGAAGATAATATAATTACTGTGTTACAGCAAAATTACCTGATGTTATTACAGCAGATGACAGAATACACAAATTGTTTCATTCAAAGATAAAAGTAAAGAAAAATGTTAAGTTGATCGTGCTAATTCTGCAATTATTTCCACCTCATGTTTTGTTTAGCTGTCTGTTTCAGCAACCTCCATTGCAATTTTGTTAAATCTTGACAACTACTGTTCATTACTATGACTTGATAGTTGATACCCCCATAATATTTGTCTGTAACTTTTTCCTGTAAATTTCCATATCAATCTATTTGAACTGTATGTTTGCATGGTTACTAGATTCTAAATTTATGCAGAAATTATTATTTTGTCTAGTCTAGTATTTTTGTAACTGTTTGCCTTGTCAACCTGTCCACTATTCATGTGCTTCACTGTTCAACATATTGCTTCTATGTACCATTTCATATAGGTCCGTGAACAAGCCATATTAGTCAATCTCGGTTCCTTACGAGCAATTGCTATGCATGAGTGTGTTCTTATATTCAATTACAACAGGTCAGTTTGTGCACTTGTCATTTCATTATAAATTATATTTACTTGTTGAGCTTTTCATCACTATTGTTACAAAACTTATCAATTATTTTTTCTAACTTGAGTAGCCCAGGAGGAAAGGCCTTTCTAGACTCGTTGCTACCACGGTTAAATCCAAGAAACATCAATGGTGGACCAGCAATGCCATTTCAACTTGAGGTAACAGACATATGGATATCCTTATATTAGTTCATATTTCTGGTCTGGAACAGTCTTAATATGATGATATGTTCCCTTGTCAATTTGATTTCATATCTATTCACCTCCATGGAAAGTTTACTTTTTTTCAACTCACATAGGACTAGGTAATTCAGGAGCCTCAGTGTTGCTGCACGAAATGCTTAAATCTGTCTATATATACATTATACTTTCAATAGATAACTCAATTAACATCTCTAAGTATTTCTTATTAAAACAAGGGCTGTATGTGCAGCACCACGAGAGTTGATTACTCATCTATGATTTTCTTAGTTTCTCTTATCGGCCGAATGGAATCTTGTTTAAGCCGAATCGGTCCACCGTGTTCACCGATGGAGGTCTGATGCGATATGACTAAACACGTGAAGGCCTAGGAGATCTGCTTAGTTCTAGTACAGGTTCTAAACTCGAGGTTTGCGGACGTGCTAGTCAATTTGACCTTTCAATTGATAAAGAGATAGAAAGAATTAGGTCGATAAACCAATCAGCCGATATGTCGATATGGACTCCTACTATTGGTTGGTTGCCGATAGTAGTTGTAGCACTTATATATCGGCTAGAAAGCGGATAATAGCGAGGAATAAAATCACAGATACATCAGTTATAGAGCCGATGATGCTTTGAATAAAATAGACGATAAGTAGTAAAGAGTTAAGTCCGGTCTTCCGAAGAGACGAGACCTAGACACTACTGATGACCGTACCATTAAAATCAGTCTTGATAGATTGGATTAAATAGAGACAGTATAAGGCTGAAGCTAACGGCACTAAAACGGAGGAAGTTAGATCGGTCATACTGACGGAAAGAATAGGCAAACTTATCGGCTAGCTAAGCCGATAGGAGGAACGAAACCTGCTACATCATGATGCTAGCCTTATTAAATACAGATTTGATAGATCGAACCTAACCGAGACAGTATAAGGCTAGATTTAATAAAACTAGACCGATCACTAGTATATTAAACGTGAGCAATCCCTGTATATTGGCTGATAAGCCAATATGTTAGACATGAAGCTTTGTGTAAAGGTAACTTATTGGTTGGCTACTTTGATGAAATTTCACGTAAAGACCCATCGACTTAAGTCTTAATGTACTATCAGTATTCTAGAAGATTAGACCTAACCGATGCAGCACGAGACTGATGATGGTAAAAAGAGCTTGATAAGCTGATAGATCCCACGCAAACGTGATGTGATATATTCGATCGAACTAAGAGGTTGGACCCAACCGATACAGCCTTAGACAGAGCGGATACACCAGGATAATGGCGGGACTTACCTATTCGCCGAAAATTGGATCTAACTAATATAGTTCCACGTCAAGAGTCAGAACCCGCCAGGAAAAACCTAAAAGAACTAGGATGACGATGAGCCAAAATTGTATTGATCTGTAGAGATGATTTACAAGACCTCAGGGTGTTTGTATTTATACCCCGGGATTACATGAGTTCGAGATGTTTACAAACAACCTCCGGATATTATTTTCTAAATAGAAAAAAAAACTTTATCTAAGAATATAACAAAATTAATTATTCCTGCCTAATTATAGGAGATATCTTATAGATACGAAACCACTCTGCCGTGGTTTTCATGATTTTTTACTAGATTCGGCTTTATCTGGATAATCTTCCACCTATCGATTGAACCAAATTCATCTTCATCTGTTCTATCGCCTTTTTCTATATGTAAATTGATATCTTTTCATAAGCCGATCGGCTCTTTGATTCTTAACTGAATCTGTTTATGGGCTTACCAAATTTTAGTGTTAATGAATTTTTAACAGAAATGAATAAGGTTATCATCTTTGATTTTAGAAGTTCTTTGTGACTGTTCAATATCTTTGCTTTTTTTAAGGAAAAATTATATATCTTTGTTGGTCTCATTAGTTATTATATCAAATCATTTAACAAATATTGCTGAAAAAATATTTCATTTTTAGCATTTGTTAGGATATCGTGCTATGCTTGCATTTTTCACCTAGTCGAGAGTGCCATCCTTCTGTCAAACACTGGGCCAAGATGATCTGATTGCCTTCTCTTATATTCAGGTTGTCGAAGCTGCACTGCTTTCTAGAATACAAAGGTTGGAGCAAAGGTTAATGCATATTGAGCCTCGTGTGAGTGCCAGAAAAGTCCCTGCTAGCTCTATTGTTCATCTTGTACCAGATTATATATAACAATGGTGTTAGTTCTTCTTTCTGGCGTACATTCAATTTATGGAGCATGTCTAATATGCTGTCAATAGATGACTTACGACATTTATGGGTTCCTGTTTCTGACCTCTATTTCCTTGAATTTCAACCTTGAATACTTCATTCAAAGTACATATATACAGAATTCAACCAATAATAATGTTACTTCTTTCATAATCCTGCACCTTAGCACTTCCTTGTGGTGTTTAGAAGTCCCTGACTGCAGAGTTGCAAGCCTTCCTCTATTTTTCTACACACCTTTGCCAAATGGACTAATCAGAGCACCGGATCTTCACTCACAAGTCAACTGTACAAATCACAAGAGATTGTTAACATCTAGCTTTTTTTGCTGAGAACTTACTAAATTTAGCACTAGACAGTAAGGATCTTCTCTAAGTCCCATGTAAATCTGAGACAAGACAAATGCCATTCCACATGATCACTGCAGAATTCCACATTTCTATGGGGAACAGTCAGAAAGAGCCCTACCAAGCTGACCCTGCATTTTCATGTGGCGATTTAGGTTTTGTTGTATTCTTGTGTTTCCGTTACAGTCATGTATTGACCAAGAACCTGCATCTGGTCAAATTGACTATATTTGAAAAATGTAACTGAAAATTATTTTGGATATCTGGGCTTACATCTCAGGTGGGTGCTTTGCTTGAAGTTCTACCAAATCGGTTGACAGCTGATGTGTTGGAGCAGCTTCGTCTAAGCAAACAGGCATTGGTATTAAAGCTGCACTTCAGAATCATTTCCTGGACTCGTTTCTCAAGTTTAATTTTTATTTTGTCTCTATTCATGTGTCTAGGTTGAGCTGGGTTCACGAGCAGGTGATCTCAAACAAATGCTTATTGATCTCCTAGATGATCCTCATGAAATCCGACGAATATGCATAATGGGAAGAAATTGCACGCTTGACAGATTGAGTGATGACATGGAGTGCTCCGTTCCTTTAGAGAAGCAGATTGCTGAAGGTACAATTTGAGTTCATCATTGGGACTTTGTATCTTTCGGAGACATTACTGCCTTAATGGACATTTTTATTTCCAGTTACACATGGCATATGCAGAATTCACAAGCAGTTGTACTTGCTTAGCTCTTAGTCTATGCAATTATTGCCATTTAATTAGTACTAGGACAACATCGTATGGCACCTGATTTGGCACATTCTTTGGAGTATTTGTTGAAAATAAGGAACTATAGTTGGCAAATATTTCAAGCAAAAGTAAAGAACCCAACTCAAACAAAATTGAATTATAATATTATTCAATTAAAAGTATTTCTCTACGTTGTTGTGCAGTGACCGGGAAATTTATAGCAATTTGCTAATTTGCAGTCCCTTATTTGTCCGTAATTAACTCTTTGGTTTTGTTTTACTTGTTTCATCTGTATTTTTTTTTGTTTTAACAGAAGAAGAGGAAGAAATTGAAATGCTGTTGGAAAATTATCTTCAAAGGTATTCCTCTGCGATACAAATTTTTTGGCATCTTGTTTCTTTCTTGCAGACCTTCGTTATTATTTCATTGTGTATTCTTATTGTCAGATGTGAATCAATCCATGGTCAAGCAGAGAGACTTCTTGATTCTGCAAGAGAAATGGAAGATTCAATTGCAGTTAACTTAAGGTCTGTCTGTTCTCACAGACTACACGATCTCAAAAAGTTTAGCTTCATGAGTATATGTGTTCATAATTTATCACATGTTCACTTTTGTGAAAATTTTGCTCCTCAATAAAATTAGAAAATAAAAACATATATGTCAATGTCAATTTTACTAGAGACCATGTTTTGAATTTTATAAACGACCTAAAGTGACAATCAAACATAAATACTACTTCAACCAGAAAATCAACCATTCTTTTCTACTCTTTTCTCTGCCTTCGTATTTTAAATCACGTGCATGGTCCATAATTTGTTTGACACTATGAAGTCAATCCAACATGGACTAAAATGGTCTTTGCTTTGCAAACCCTGCATTTAAACAGCCATTGATGTTATTTGCTGCTTCTCTAATGTTTTTAGCTGCTACTATTTCTTTGGGAACCCTGCATCTGAGCGACCGAATCCAACTATACTTATCATAAACCTAGTATGCCTGCATACATGAGATCATGTAGCACGTTTTTCAGGAAAAAGCAATAGAGAAATATATTTTCCAATTTGAACTGATGAATAGCATGAGTATGAGCATGGTACTTTTATGGTTTGCAACCAGTGAATACAGTAACTGAACTTGAGTGCAACCTACTGGACTGAAGCACTAACTACTGTGACTTACCTGCTCAATCGACGTCCTTGCTCCTTCGTTCGTCACAATGTCCCCTACATCCCTTTGTACCACAAGGCGTCCGACTACTTTCATCTACACGTCTTTGGGTGTCTCTGCTATCCCAATCTCTTCACCATTGCTACTCACAAACTTGCACCCCGCTCCACCGCCTGTATTTTCCTTGGCTATCCTTCATCCCACAAGAAATACCGATGTCTCGATCTCTCTATCTGTCGGATCATCATCTCCCGCCATGTCGTCTTTGACGAGTCCTATTTCTCCTTCGGTTTACTTTATCCCGGACCCTCGTTTGGCGATCTCGACTTCCTCCTCACCAACACCGTACCCTCCCAGTCCCCTCCATCAATCTCACCTCTGGTCTCCCCATCGGCCGCTCCTGAGGACTTCTTGTATAGCTATCCCACTCCTATCTGCTCTGATGCTACTCACATCGGACCTCCATCGGCCCCACCACCCTCATCGGCTCCGACTGATATTGTCTCACTCCCATCGAACACATCAACTCCATCGGCTCGCCCACACCTATCGGCCCCTCGGCCTCCATTGGCTCACCCCTCCCTATCGGCTGCTCCGTCTCCATCGGACCACCCAACCCCATCGGCCCATCAATCTCCATCAGCTCACCCACCCCCATCGGCTCAGGCCGACCTCGTTCAGCCCTTTCCTCAAACATACAGTCGTCGATCCCAAGCCGATGCTGCCCTTCCCTAACCAGTCCCCACTCCACCTCTCACGCTCCCATCGGCTCCTGCGAATCCTCCTGTCCCCTCCACCTCTCATATAATCATCCGATCACAAACTGGGTTCCTTTGTCCTACCAAGCGCTACAGGCTATCAGCAGTCCATTGTACTATCTTGCTCATCCCGGTGACTCCTCGTTCAGCCCTGGCCGATCCTCCGTGATGCGCGGCCATGGCTGACGAGTACAAGGCCCTTATGGATAACGAGACCTAACGCCTCGTCCCTCGTCCTCCTGGTGCCAATGTTGTGACCGGTAAGTGAATCTTTAAACACAAGTTCCACGCCGATGGATCGCTTGCTCGTCACAAGGCACGCTGGGTAATTTGGGGTTTCTCCCAACGTCTCGGCGTTGACTACGACGAGACCTTCAGTCCCATTGTCAAACCCGCTACCATTCGGGTTGTTCTCACTCTCGTTGCCTCGTACTCTTGGCCGATCCACCAGCTCGACGTGAAGAACGCCTTTCTTCACGGTCATCTGATGGAAACGGTCTAGTACCAACAGCCTCTAGGCTTCGTCGATCCATCTTGTCCCGACAACGTGTGCCTCCTTCAGCACTCCCTCTACGGTCTCAAACAAGCCCCTCGAGCCTGACCAACGTTTTGCTGCCTATCTTCAGCACATCGGCTTTGTGGCCTCTATCTCCGATACCTCCCTCTTTGTCCTTCACATCGGCAACACCACTGCCTATCTTCTACTCTACGTCGATGATATTGTTTTTATAGCGTCCTCGTCGTCTCTCCTACACCAGATCATGGTCCGACTCACTTCGAGTTTGCCATGACCGATTTCGGTCCTCTCCATCACTTCCTTGGCATCTTTGTCACACGCTCTCCTCACGGGCTATTTCTCTCCCAGCGTCAGTATGCCATCGATCTCCTCCAACGTGCGGGCATGGCCGAATATCACCCCACGGCCACTCCCGCCGACACTCGAGCCAAGCTCTCCGCCACCGATGGCTCTCTCATAGCGATCTCTCCCGGTACCGAAGTCTTGCTGGTGCTCTCCAGTACCTCACACTAACACGGCCCGATCTCACATACGTCGTCCAGCAAGTGTGCCTCTTCATGCATGCTCCGCGCGAACCTCACCTTGCGCTGCTTAAGCGTATTCTTCGCTACGTGAAGGGCACACTCTCTACCGGTTTACATCTAAGCTCCAGCCCCATCGACTCTCTCACTGCGTACTCCGACGCGAACTGGGCGGGCTGCCCCGACTCTCAACGCTCCACATCCGGCTACTGCGTCTTCCTCGGCGACACTCTAATTTTCTGGTCCTCAAAGCGCCAGACTACAGTGTCTCAGTCCAGCGCTGAAGCCGAGTATCGTGTCGTTGCCTACGCCGTCGTCGAATGTAGCTGGCTTCGTCAGCTTCTCTAGGAGCTCCGTGCACCTATCCCCTCTGCGACTATCGTCTACTATGACAATGTCAGTGCTATCTACATGACCGTTAACCCGGTCCATCATTGACGTACGAAGCATATAGAGATAGACATTCACTTCGTACGTGATAAGGTCGCACTAGGACATGTTCAGGTGTTTTATGTACCGTCGGCGCACCAGTTCGTCGACATTATGACTAAAGACCTATCCGCGTCTTTGTTCACTAGTTTTCGCTCCAGTCTCTGCATCCGTTCTCTCTCGCTGCGACTGTAGGAGGGTGTTAGATCACTGGATTTTTATATATATATACCCGACCCCCCTGTATAGAGTTAGGATCTTAGTCTTACTGTACACCACATTCCTACGAGAACAATATACAGATCCTATTACTTTTGAAGTGAAAAAACATATTACTACTATGTTGTACAATTTATAACTGTCACATATTTGCATTGCAATCAAACTACAATTTAACATCACTACAGATGGATAAGGTAGATTCTTATCTTCTATAGTTATATTGTAGTGCCAACTGAGACAATACCAATTAAGTGCAAACGATACACTCCAAAATCTCCAGCATAGATGAAATTAAGGAAGCAAATGTAAGAATTACCTGGAGGATGCACCAATTATGTACTGCATACATAGTACTAGTATCAGAATTTTGCAAATATTTTTTGTGGGTTGGGGGCATGACCCTGGTGGTGACCTCCATTATCCTCTGTCCTTTAGTGTTCTGTGGTGTGTGAGTGTCCACAAGCTATGGGGGTGTCTACCTTGTAACATAAAAGTCAGCACGACGATTTGGGTTTTGATTATCAAAGCATAATCAGAGAAAAAATCTTAGGACAATTGTATCACTTTGATGTAATTGACTAAGTTCAATAAAGCTTTTATTATCTAAAAAAATCAGAGAAAAAAGACAACTTCTTGAGTCCTTGAAATTGCGCTCCCTTTGTTTTTAAAACTGATTCAAGATGAAGTTTAAACAATGAGAATTGGGTATGACATAGAATCCCAATAAACTATTTGAGAATTGTGGGATCTTGTTCTTTTTTGGAGGATGTGAAATTTATGTAGCTAACTTGCTCAACATCTCAAATATTTCATAAATTATGGGTTTTCTTTATTCTTACTAACATTGGGCATCCTTACAGCTCCCGGAGACTCCAAGTAAGCAGAGTTGAGTTGCTTCTTCAGGTTGGAACATTTTGCGTTGCCATAGGAGCACTAATTGCAGGTATAAAAATCTGTCAGCGCTTTTGTAACTAGTAATTTTCAAATTTTAGTTGCTATGTGTCACTTGTTATTCTTGAAGTAATGCCATAACTGAACCGTCGGATTTGTTTTTGTAGGAATATTTGGCATGAATCTTAAATCGTACCTCGAGACAAACGCGGTATAGCATTGCACTCTTGAGTTCAATTCTGCTTTTGTGCCATAGTACTGGCACTTCTTGTAGTCGATATAGCATGCGTTCATGATGAATTTATTTTGGAGCAGTGGACATTTTGGGCGACGACCGGTGGAATAGTAGTTGGAGCAGTAGCTGGATTTTTCGTCATGTACTCATACCTAAAGGCTAGAAAGATATTGTAAACCCTGTAGCATACGTACTCCTAGGATTGTAAATAATTTGGTTTTGATCTCATTTGGGAAGCTATTGATGGAGGCACGTACGTACAGATTCCTGAGAGGCTGAGATTGCTTTGGTGCCCGACCTATGAATGCTGGCATGGGCGTCGATTCTGAAACCAAGCGTTTGCTGCACGCATGATGAAGCTAGCCGCCTAGCACAGTAGCACAATATCATATTTTGCATCCTTTACTTAAACCGTGGTGATTCCACGATTGCATTTGGTGAGAGTGCTGAGTAGTGTAACTCTATATTGATCGATGTTACTGATTATCTTTGAAAATCTATGCTGGATTCACTTTTGTCGTGCGTTGATATGTTCGTGATTTTATCCGTTCTCCTCTGGCTCTCACTCGTTCGGCTACCCGTGCCAACTCCACCTTAGTACTAAGATTTGGCTGGCCGTATCTGAACCTTAACTTAAATCGTTCGTTCTTCTAATTAACCTTTTCGTATTATATCTAGATGAACATAAACGATATTATATATTTTATATAATATGCTGTTCATTTAGGAAGTGTTCGGGACTGAGGTATGACTCAAGCTACTCCCTTAAACGATATATTTTTATAATATATATTTAAAAAATCAAATAAATATATTTTTAATTTTTAAATAATTAATATTTAATTAATTATATGCTAATTAACTATGAAACAGGATAAGCTTCAGCCTCCAGCTGAAACCAACACCGTTAGCGATTCTATCGATTACATAGTTAGGCCCCTTTATAGTTTGTATAAAAACATAAAAAAACTGACAGTGGAAGGATTTTAATTTATAAAAAAAATTTCTAAGATGCATTTTAAAATAAAGGATTGAATCTAATCCTTTCTTTTAAAATTCCTATATAACGAACAACCATATAATTATTTTGAAGAAAAATAACTTGCCTTATGGTTTCAATCATTCCCTCTTTCAATTCTATGTTTTTTTTATAATCAAACATTTTTTAAAGTTTTTCTGTAGTTTTTCTCCCCCATAGGATTTGGTTTCTGATTTTTTTTCTATAAGTTTCTCGTGTTTCAAAGCGGCATAGTGTTAATGATTATCAGACTGGGTATATTTTAAAAATGACACCGTGTTTTTTTTGATGAGTACGTTATTTATTATTAAAAAAATAATTAGAAAATTTCTTTATACAAAGGAAACTAACCTGCGCTTAATTCACAAAATGGTTGCTGGTTCTGACTGTGATGGCAAATAGGCTTCCAACCTACATTTTAAAGTTGATAATATGGCAGATACAAATAATATATGGCTCTTGTATTAACTATGGATGTATACAATATGGGCATCGTGATCGACCTATTCTTTTCAGCAACGTTATCAGACTGTTTGCTGCGAATTATTTGTTTGACGTCTTTAAATATGTTTTCTTAAGAAAAAAAATTAGACTACTATTCTAAACTTTTGTTTTATTAAAATATTTAATTTATAATATAATTAAGTAGATATAATCCATGGCAATAATTTGGTAATAATCTGCTGAGTACATTCATCAATGGCTTCATCATCAGATTATAAGTATTTCCCTAAATTGTATATTGTTAAAGTAATTTAAATTATACCGACAAATCTTGTAAATGTCTGACATTGTCTCAAACTTATCGCAACAAGTACTTTCTCTATTTCTAAATAACTGATACTGTTACTATCACTATTCCAACTTTGATGATTAATTACTCTTAAATAGTTAGATAGATAGTTAGGATACAATAAACGGAAGTATTATACTCACTGTGGTAGTATGATATTTCCTCTGTCCAAACAAAAAATAAAGGTGAGGGTATCTATTTATTCCTTAATGTCGTTGTATTTTCGAATAGAGGAAATATTTTTTTAGTATTTGCAATTTTTTAAGAAGACTAGTGGTCAGCTTTACGATGAACAGTGTCGAGTATATGACGGTTATGTACGTACGTACTACTACTACCGTGACACCACCGCCTATAACAATCCTGGGCACGATCGGTTGCGTACTCCCGTTATCTCGTTGATGCCCTGTGCGAACGCGAGTGTGCGACCAATTCGTTTCCGGCGCGAGCTCTGCTTCCTGCTTGTTTGCCCCGCGCAAGCGCAACTGCGCAACACGTACTACTAGCCGAACGGAGCCGCCGGACGAAGGGGAGTCAGGGAGCGAAGCACACGTGGCGCTTGCCATCTCTAACCGCCCATGGCGTCGTCATCCCCGCGGCAGCCGGCGGCACAGCGCCGGCGCCTCCAGCCACCGCCCTCCGCGCTGGGCTACCTCTCCGCCGCGGTCGCGTTCCTCGTCCTCGCCGCCGTCGCCTTCTCCCGCGCCGGCCCCCGCTTCCCGCACCCGCCCGCCACCCGCCGCTGCCGCCGCGACGCCGAGGGCTCCTGGTCGGCCGGCGTCTTCCTCGGGGACTCCCCATTCTCCCTCGAGCCGATCGAACACGTAACTACTCTCTAAAACGCGGTTTCGGTGTGCGTTGGTGTGCCGATTAGGCGCTGTTCTGAACGATGCGAAGTTGGGTCTGTGTGTCTCGCAGTTTGGGATCTCGAAGGCTGGCGGCGCCGCGTGGCCGGTGGCGAACCCGGTGGTGACGTGCGCCGACGTGGAGGAGGCCGGGTTCCCCAGCAGTTTCGTCGCCAAGCCCTTCCTCTTCCTCCAGGTTCGAAGCAGCTTTCACTGTGTTCCCATCTCAACTTTGAAGTATTCCCTCGCATTGGCATTTGGCAATCTCTAGAGTCCATAGTATTACTTAGCAGAAATCATTTTCTAAAAAAAATTTTAGCAGAAATGTCACGATTTGATTACTTCCGTGGCATTGAATTTGTTTTCAAATCTCTAACTCAGCTATATGTATGATAACTGGTTTTTAGAAAATGGGATAAACCCAGCCTCTACATCCAACTGGATGTACACAACCAACAACAAAACGAGAGATCTTTTTTCGAGAATACGCAAGAGAACTGCGTATCTTTTGTATTAAACTAGGAGTATGTATACATCAACACAGAAATCGAAAGGAAAGAACACAAAAGGAGAAAAAAAGAAGAAAGAGAAGAAAGCCAAGGGCTTGTATCTCGCGTTTGATTGTGAGCGACCAGACGACCGATTTGCGGTGCTAAATGGGAAAACCAGCCAATCGCCAGAGCGCGGCTTCTTCTGCCGTGCCATGGGCGACCTTGGCCCAAGTTCTCGATGTGTTGTTGAACACCCTGTTGTTTCTCTCCTTCCAGATGGACCAAGCTGTGAGGAGGATGATTGTGTCGAATCCTTTCCTGCTAGACTTGGTGATCATTTTCCTGCTATAACACCACCACTCAAGGAAGGATTGGTGGCTCGACGGGAAGCACTGCGGGTGGCCAATGGAGTTGAGGATGAACCACCAGAGTTGCCGTGGCACCAGGCAGCTGATGAGGAGGTTGTCTATTGTTTCATCTTGTTGATCACATTTGACGCACCTCCCTGGATGCGGTAGGCCTCACCTGCTTAGTCTATCCGCCGTCCAGCATCTGTTGTGAGCAACCAACCATGAGAAGTATCTGCATTTGGGTGGCGTGCGGGTTTAAGAACCAAACAAGAGTTCTTAGACTCCGACACCTTAACAAGGGTTCACAAACCAACAAGGCATAACATGACACAATCAACACCACCAAATGAGCACTTAGACTCAAACTCCTCACAAGTGATAGAAAACAATCACACACACAAAAAAAAACCCACACAAAAGACACATCCCAACTAGGCTTCCAATCTTCTCCTCAAGTTCCAACCATATTTGGAGAAGAATTCCAAGACTATTCTTTCTAACAAAATGCAACCCTCTTTCACATTTTTTCTATCCTCCTCCTTAAGTAACAAAGGCTATTGCCGTGCCCAATATGTCCCCTTGAAGATTACTTGCAAAAAGGAGTTAGTTTTGGAGCCATTAAAGACAACATCATTCCTAGCAAGCCACTTATGTATGATAACTGATATCTGACGCTGTAAAATGTATTGGTTTTTGTCAAGGACGTCGAGACCTAGGGTAGCTGGCCCTTGGCTACGGAGATCGTAGCCATGGTCCGTCTTCTCCGGCGAGGTTTGCTCCTCCGCCGTAGGCTTCGTTGTTTGAGATGAAGAGAGAACTTAGGAGATAATAATCTTGCTTGATTCTCAAGTCCATGATTATAGGAATATATAGCCTTTGGCCCAACTAACCGGAGCAACAAACTCCTTTGATTTAGGAACTAAAATAGAAAGTTATCTCTACTTTCCCTCTCAGCCGCTTGCCGTGGCCGTGTCCTCGCGTGCGCCCTCCGCGCGTGCAGCGCGCTCCTCATCGCGGCGTATGTCACGGGCCGGCGGCACCTGGAATACGAGCGCCCGACCATGACATCTCTCCCCCTGTCGAGGAGCAGCTCGTCCTCGAGCTGGAAGTCCGGATACTTGGCGTGGAACGGCTCAATGTCTTCCCATGTCGCGGATGCTGCCGTCTCACCTTTCCACTGGACAAGAGCCTAGCGCACCCCGCGAGCCAACCGGAAACGCACGGCACGTTCGGGTTCAGGAGCAATTGCGCCATGATGTAGAGGCGGCAGTGGTGGGGGAGCAACTGGCGGGGCCCCCTGGAACTTCTTCAGCAGCCCTACGTGGAACACGTCGTGGATGCGGGCTCGGGCCGGCAAGGTGAGGCGGACAATGACATCGTTGATGAGATCGGAGACGCGGTATGGCCCGAAGAAGCGCGGCTTGAGCTTGCCGGTGACAGCCTGGGGAAGCTATGACGCCGCGCGCTGACGGAGGCGAAGGAGCCCAGCAGGCCATCGAGGAGGGAGTCGCCGGGAGTCACAGCATGGACACCCTAGCCGTATGGCATCTGCACGCCGTGCCAGCAGATGTCTCGCCCCTGCTGCTGGAATGCCATGGTCCGCGTGGAGAAGTCCCAGGCGATACGCCCCAGCGTGGCCATCCACTGCGTACCAAGAACCATGTTGTATCCGGCGAGTGGCATCACGTAGAGGTCGCAGCGGAACACCATGCCGTCAATGGCAATGGATGCTTGACGGAGGACGCCGGGGCAGGCGACCCTCTCGCCATTAGCGACCGTCGCAGTCAGCCGTGGGCGCGGATGGACGGCCAGTCCTGTGCGCTGGGCCGCGGCTTCCCCGATGAAGTTGTGGGTCGACCCTATGTCGACCAACGCGACCAGGGAGGCGGCGCCCAGGTCTACTCGGAGCAGCAAAGTATTGCCGACGGGGACGCCCGCCACGGCGTGGAGGGAGAACAGCAGCGTCTCCGTGTCCGACGTGTCCTTTCCGTCCCCATCGCCGTCTTCCACCATGCTGTCCAAAAGGAACAAGCGTTTGCATACCTTGTTATGGCCACGGCTGTACTTCTCATTGCAGTTGAAGCACAGGCCGAGGCGGCGGCATTCGTCCTGTTCCGCCTGGTTGAGCCGCTTCACCGGCCAGCCCTCAACAGTGGCGGTAGGAGTCGTAGCCCTGGGCGCTGCCTGGTGAAGCAGGGCAGGGCGCGGCCGTGGTGCCGGCAACACGTCACGGCCTGGAGACTTGACCGGGGCGGCGGAGTACTGCTCCACGAGCTTGAATTGCCGAGCCAGACTCATGGCGGCGGCGAGGGATTGCGGGTTCTGCACTTGGATGTGGAGGCTGAGCGGGGGAAGCAGACCACCTGTGAACAGCTGGACCCTTTTCGTCTCATCGAGGGGACCGGCGTGGGCCAAGAGCGCTTGGAAGCGATCCTGGTATTCCTCAACGGTGCCGGTGCAGCGGCAATCCACGAGTTCGAAGAGGGGCGAGGCGCGGAGGGGCGGCCCATACCGCAGATTGAGGAGCTCCTTGAAATAGTGCCACGGCGGAGTGCCCTCATCCATCTGGACCTACAGGTACCACAATTGCGCGCCGTCTTCGAGGTTGAAGGAGGCCATCCATATCTTCTCCTCTTCCATGATTCGCTGCTGGTGGAAGAAGGATTCGCAGCGGTTGATGAAGATCAGGGGATCGCTCTTGCCGTCGTACCTCAGAAAATCCATGTGGTGGTGCTTGGGCAGCCGATCGGTGTGGTGTTCCCCCGTGGCTGTCTTTGCGCTTGAAATCGACGAGCGATCGGTGGTGAGGGAGGCGATAGCCTTGGCGTTGGCCTCAACCGTAGCCTGCAGTGCTTTCATGGCGTTGGCGAGGGACTCCACGGTTGCCTGGAGGTTGGCGGCGTCACCCATGGCGGCGACTGCACTGGATTCAGCGGAGGAGGATGAAGAAGTCGGTGGCGCACCGGCTGCGGAAGAGGGCGACGCACCGGCTGCGGAAGAGGGCGGCGACGCACGGGCTGCGGCCGATGGACGGGATGACGAGGATCGCCTGGAACGTGATACCAGGTTGTCAAGGACGTCGAGACTTAGGGTAGCTGGCCCTTGGCTACGGAGATCGTAGCCACGGTCCGTCTTCTCCGGCGAGGTTTGCCCCTCCGCCGTAGGCTTCGTTGGTTGAGATGAAGAGAGAACTTAGGAGATAATAATCTTGCTTGATTCTCAAGTCCATGATTATAGGAATATATAGCCTTTGGCCCAACTAACCGGAGCAACAAACTCCTTTGATTTAGGAACTAAAATAGAAAGTTATCTCTACTTTCCCTCTCAGCCGCTTGCCGTGGCCGTGTCCTCGCGTGCGCCCTCCGCGCGTGCAGCGCGCTCCTCATCGCGGCGTATGTCACGGGCCCGGCGGCACCTGAAATACGAGCGCCCGACCATGACAGTTTTGATGTCACTCTTATGTGTATTTGGATACTTAGAGGCGAACTTTTTAACCCATTTCCCTGTTTGCACGATCATGGTAGTACTTATCTTCCAAGTAGTGGTTTGTATCCAGCCTTGATGGATGTGAAACTAAATTGTTTTCAGGGGGATGCTGTCTACATGTTTTTTGAGACGAAGAATTCCATTACATCGCAAGGCGACATTGCTGCTGCTGTGAGCAAGGATGCTGGGGCGACATGGCAGCAGTTGGGAGTAGTGTTAGATGAGGAATGGCATCTTTCGTACCCATATGTGTTTAGCTACAAAAACAAGGTAAAATATTTCATTCACGGGTTGGAGAAAACTATACAGTACTGATCTTGATGTAGAAATTGTGATCATTCTCACATATGCTTTTACTTGCCTAACTGCACAGGTCTATATGATGCCTGAAAGCAGTAAGAATGGAGATCTCCGTCTGTATCGTGCATTAGATTTTCCACTTAAGTGGAATTTGGAAAAGGTCCTTTTGGAGAAGCCACTGGTAGATTCAGTCATCATAAATTTCCAGGGTTCCTATTGTCTCCTTGGAACAGATTTAAGTTCTTATGGTGCAAAACAAAATAGACTCGGTATTTGGTACAGTGATTCTCCACTTGGTCCTTGGATTCCACACAAGCAGAGTCTGATTCATAACGCAAACAACAGGTTAAGTGCTAGAAATGGAGGCAGGCCATTCATTTACAATGGCAATCTTTATCGTGTCGGTAAAGGCCAAGGGGGTGGATCTGGCCATGGTATCCAAGTGTTCAAAGTTAAAGTCCTAAAGCCAAATGAATACAAAGAAGTTGAGGTCCCATTTGTGATCAGCAAGCAACTCAAGGGACGGAATGCATGGAATGGAGCACGCTCCCATCACCTTGATGTCCAGCAGCTTCCATCAGGTCAACTTTGGATTGGGGTAATGGATGGTGACAGAGTACCTTCAGGTGACTCAGTTCACCGTCTGAACATAGGTTACATGCTTTATGGAGTAGTTCTTGTACTAGTTCTTCTCCTTGGTGGGCTTATTGGTGCAATTAACTGTGCCTTACCACTCAGACGGTGTTTCCTGCATACTGAGAAAAGGAGTGGGCTCTTCAATTCAGAGCAGAGGTTCTTTCTGTCCCATAAGCTTAGCTCTCTGATCTCCAATTTGAACAGAGTGGGATCTCTTATTGGTGGAAGGATTAACTACAGAACCTGGAAAGGGCGAGTTTACGTGGTTGTTGTAATGTTAATTTTAGTGGTTGTAACTTGTGTTGGAACCCACTACATCTATGGGGGCAACGGTGCAGAAGAACCATATGCAATCAAGGGCAAGTATTCACAGTTCACATTATTGACTATGACCTATGATGCCCGGCTTTGGAATCTGAAGATGTTTGTGGAGCATTATTCCAAATGTGCATCAGTGAAGGATATTGTAGTGGTCTGGAATAAAGGGCAGCCCCCAGCTCAAGATGAATTGAAGTCAGTCGTTCCTGTTAGGATCAGAATTGAGGATAAGAACTCTCTGAACAACAGATTCAACATAGACAGTGAAATTAAGACAAAAGCTGTTATGGAGCTTGATGATGATATTATGATGGCATGTGATGACTTAGAGCGTGGGTTCAAGGTGTGGAGAGAGCACCCTGACAGGATCATTGGGTACTATCCACGCTTTTCAGAAGGCAGCCCACTGGAATACCGCAATGAGAAGTATGCTCGGCAACAAGGAGGTTATAACATGGTACTAACAGGTGCAGCATTTATGGACCATGGTTTGGCCTTCAAGAAGTATTGGAGCAAGGAAGCTGAGGTAGGAAGACAGATTGTAGACAGTTTCTTCAATTGTGAGGATATCCTTCTAAATTTCTTGTTTGCAAATGCAAGCTTGACAAGCACAGTGGAGTATGTAAAGCCAGCTTGGGCAATTGATATGTCCAAGTTCTCAGGAGTAGCCATAAGTAGAAACACACAAGCACACTATCATGTTAGGAGCAAATGCCTTGCTAATTTTTCACAAATATATGGAAATTTAACTGCTAAGAGGTTCTTTAACAGCCGAGGTGATGGCTGGGATGTATAGTGACAGATATTAGTGGATAGCTTTATTCCTGAGACTCAAATAGACTGATTAGCCAAGTTTATAAGGTGGGGAAGCAGGGGAAGGACTAGTGCAGGATGAATTATGTAATTACTTATTCATCAATATATCCTGTTGTAGTTCTATATTTAGCGTGTCCCTGCTGTAGGTTTTCCATAGATGGTTTTTTGCTGCTATTTCCTGTGTTTTCATTTTTTATTTCATAATGTAATCCCTTTTGAACCTTTCAATCGTTATTCTAGTTGCCTCAGATTTGCAATCTGTAATTATTGCAACCGTGCATGCAATTGCAGCGTGCCCCAGAATAAATGGTTCAATGTCCCTCAGATTACCAGAGGTATTGTGAACTTCCTTTCCTTTTTTTTGCAAAATTCTATATTACATGAAGAAAGCAATTATGAATCACAAAAGAAGGATTTTATTTGTACACGTATCAGATTTCATTAAATGAGATATTTGTATGTACTCATATTTGCATGTTCTGCACTGTGCTCACTATCAAGTATCAATCAATCTGTAATTCCCCCTCTTTTTCTGTTTAGTAAATAAGACCAAGGAGACTAAATCTTCGTTTTCTCCATTTCTTCCTGATGCAGTTCTAGCAATTTATGGTACATATTGAATTTTAATCATGTAATTGCCACAAGAAGTCATGCATCGCTCGAATCAAAACTTGCAATTCTTCTTCAGGTAAATCACCACCTCTTGCTGAAACAAGTACAGTGTGAGGGTTAATGCTCTATTTTTCTATTAGATAATCGCATTTACTTTCAGGAAAGCTGCGAGGGGCAATTTACTTACAATCAAGCAAAGAATTATGCATCCTGCAGCTCCAGGAAAAAGGGCATACCAAAGTTGCAAGTTGTGAAACTTTGGACCATCAATAAACAAGAGAGGCAAGCTTGCAGCTGCAATCATCATGGAAGAGAGGTAAGCTTTGCTATGATGCATTTAAGAAGTAAAGTAGAAAAATAGATATCAATAAGAAATATTTTTTTTCATCCTGTTGACCACATCTAAAACACCAACATCTCTGTTGAAAGAAAGATTATACCTGGAGGGTGTGAGGCGCCTGTAATTGTCATGAATGCTATGGATGCAGAAAGAGCTGCACCTCTCGCCAACCAACCAGGCCCAAACAAGGAAAGGGCTAACACACCAAATGCCGCGCAGCCAATCTGGGCAACGAACATGTTGTATTTCTGCAAGTTTTTGCCACCTGTATTAGTATTGATTTCACGTATGATGTTCAAAAACTTTTGGTTTGTTGTAGGACACTGGAATATTTGTTCATCCATTCTCAAAAAAATTAACCCAAATGGAAACACCTAATGATTTTTGCAACACCGAAAAATCTTACATAACTTTGGATCTACTTTTGCAGTTTAGTCATGACTACAGAAATAAAATAGAACGGCATGGTTTCAAGCCTTCAACTGAGTTTTTTGAGCCATAGTTTTTCTCTCGAACCAAAATGTCGGACACCCTGAAATAATTAGAAGTATTATATTTCCTACATGCTGAAGATTTTTTTAGATCATATTGATCATTTTTTCTAAAAAAAAAACTGAAAGTTAGCTGACCATCTCGGGAATAGTATTAGTTTAAGAAACTAGTAAGTTGGAAAATTTTGCAAATCAGCATAATCTGGGTCTCCATTACATTCAGTCACATTAAGTGGCGAGCTTAATCGATCTGTGCATCGTAGGGTTTCTGACTTGATGTTCAATGGAAAATCTTAGACAAGAATAATTGTACAACATTTTCCCCATAACAAGAAGAAAATGGCAGTATGTATTATGCATAGGATTTCTTATAATATTCAAGATTTACTATTGATAATCTAAATAAACATTTGATTGTTACACTAACTTTGGCAGCAGGTGAGCCTGGAGCAGTGAAAAGCACAGCGCAGACTGCTCCGAGTGGAGCAATTGTCAAAGATACTCCCTTGTACGCCATCATCTGATCCGTTCTTCCCAGCACTGCCATTGCTAGGAATGCACCTGCATGTCATTCATCATTTGAGGTAAATATGTCAGGGGACGCCTTCTTTTCTGGAAAATTTATTGGTAAAACCATCAACTCTCGACGGCTTTGTCAGTATGTATTGCAAGAAATAGTCGTTTTTCTCTGCCAAGGGGTTCAACAGAATATATATCACAGAGAGGAAACCAACAACACCTCTCTGAAATCACCGGAGAAAGAGCATGAAGATTCAGAGACCCAGCCGAGGGCCCAAGGAAGAAACATATTCAGACTCACCGGCAGAGGGCCAAAGAACATCGCTGACGCTGATGCTGCCAGGCGGCGACGACGCCGGCGAGACACCGGCTGCGGCGCTCGCTTCCGCGACGACCACACGTAGGTCCCGCCTTCTCCTCCTACTTAAGCCGATCTTCTGCGAAGGGAAGCTGCTACCCTGCTTCTTGCTGCCGCTGACATGGAGTAGGACGGGTAGACATGGCATATGGGACGCCACTGCCAGACATTGCGCCCTTGCTCGTGCCAAGACGTTGCTGCAACCAATGCCGAGCATCCCCGGTTGCTGCAGCAACGCCATTTTGTCCCTCTCTGCTCTCCTCCGGGCTCTCTCTCTTTGCTCTCTCCTTCTCTCTCCCCAAGAAGTACAGGTATTTAAATGGGTAGGATAAGGCGGCGTGAAGGGGAGGAGATAGAGTCAAGAGAGGGAGAGATGGCCTCTTGGGTGGGCGAGGAGAGAGGAGAGAGAGAGAGAGAGATAGTATGCAAGGGACGTGAGGGGAACAGAAGGCAGCTTAGCTCTTCAGCGCCGTGGAGAGTCGCAGCTGTTGAGCCTGGAATAACAAGTAAACAAATACCACTCCACTGTCAAGCGCATGCCTCCACGTTTTCTTCCGTTTTGATCGCAAGGCATATGCTGATTGGATTACTGTAGAGGTACGGATCAGTTGCTGCTACTTGGCAGTTTCTTGCTCATCGCTATCTGACCACGGCAGATGGTACCAGTTGCTTTCGCATGCTATTCATGTGTGGTCAGTGGTGACAGGTTACACGGGCATGAATCCAAGCGAAATCTTGCTTGTGATTATTTTGATCGGAAGATCATTGGCACAACGCTGGCAGGTGCTAGGGAGAGTATTTACCACAGGCTCAGAGAGCATTCCCAACCGGTAAGAAAGAAAAGAATCTGCATTTTATAGCCTCATTAACTTGGCTAGTTAAAACTTGATATTCTATGCCCGCAATTTTTTTGATATTTTCTTATTAAAAGACGACTTTATATTTGTCTCCTCACAATTATGTGTTGTTTGTCTATGCTTAGCTTGTACAGCTGTGCTGCATGGGTATCTGCTATCATGCTATATGTTTATTCTTTTATTCGTTAGTTTGCGTATGTTTGTACTGAGTTGGTGCCCAAACTTCAGGGGAAAATATACGGTAAAAATTCCAACTTAAGTAAAAACTCATATAAACTATGACTAAAAAGTCATCTAAAATCACATAAAAAATTCCACATATAGATAAGATAACATGAGTGTAAAAAATCTTTTTCAAAATCAACTTCATTTGTGAGAAAAAAATTACAAATTTCAAACAAATTAATATGACTTTTTTGTTTGAAACTTGTTGTTTTTATATCTCACAAATGAAGTTGAATTTGGATAGGATTTTTTATTTGGCTGTTCATTATTATCTTATCTACTGTGTGATTTTAGATGACTTTTTTTTATCGTGATTCACATGAGTTTGAGTTTCGTAGTTTCATGCGTGGGTGTTATTTTCTGTTGCAACTTGCAACTGAAATTGTGCAACAGACATTTGGTTACAGTTACAGCGTCATATTTTTTTAAAAAAATGGTTCAACTTCCAATCACCGATTACGGGAGCCTGACGTGCTCAATTTGCCAGTGTTAATTTGTGCAATTTGCCCATGTTAATTTGTTGATATTATTTGCACGTGCAATGCCCTGTGCCCCGTAGCCTGGCTGTCGAGTGTCGACATTGTCATCCAGCCTCCAAGGAAGGAAAAATAAGGACAGGATCCAGCACAGGGGTACAGGAGGGCGGCTCTTCACATAGTTCAAAGAGCCAACCACCGAGCTAACCAATAAACGACTAACGAAGGATGGGTTAGTAGTCTTTTATGCTCATGATGGTGCAAATTTAGGTACCGAAAGAAGTTCATGCCTACAAAGTTGTTCCAAATTTAGGTATTTGACTCAAATTAACTGAAATATGAGTTGAACCTTCATCATTATGTTGTCTTTTTTATATAAAAAAAACTCCAGAGCTGTTTACGTACTATCCTATAGGGAAAACTCTGGACATGATGAGCAAAAACTCCAGAGATATTCTCGCGTGTAAGAAAGCTCTGAGGTTTGTACTACTCTGACCCGATCCAACGTGAACAATAATAATGTTTGTTTTCTAAGAATATGACAACTGGTTTACGAGCTAGCCCGAATCTCATCAGCTCTTATATGTTTTTTCCCCAGAATGTACTAGGGCACGTACTTCATAATAATATACGAGTAATCCTAGTCAGATTCTTAACTTCTTAATTATTCCGGAGATCCGCCGAATTATGGCAGTGAAGAATAAAAATAATCCTCCAATTAATGAGGATCTGGGAACGCACAGCTCATTGAGGTTTTGTTTTTACTGCGTGAAGTTGAAGATATGTGATCGAATCAAAGAAAATAAGTTTAGGATAGAATTTTTTTATACTTTTACGTTTTTAAAAACAAATAATCATTTATGGTTAACCGTTAGAAAAAGCTGAATGAGAAAAGCTACATAGAACTCCTGAATTATCTTCACAATAATAAAACCTCTTTAAAAATTTGTATTATGACGAAGGATTTGAACAAAGATAGAATATTTTTTTAAAAAAGAAGTTCCACTTAATCCAAGTGCAGACTTATTCAACAGACCTTTGACATTGATAGTACTATGTAACTGCATAATTAATGTCACATTACTAACAAATTATAATTTCTATGAGATAAAATATATATATTTCATAAAGTAACATTAAAAAAACATCCCATTGAAAAGGATGAGAAAAGTGAGGTAATAGAAGATGATATGAATTGATACTACTCTTTCGTTTCAACGTTTCAAATTACTTGCCATTCTATCATTCAACCATTTTTATCAAATTACTTATCGTTCTAATGTTATAAGAAACTTATATCTTTCCCTTCCTACCCTTTATTAATTAAATCATTCGAACAGCACTACATATTTTTAAGGGCTTTTCCTTCCTACATTTCATTAAGCCATACTAGTGCTAGCACTCATCACAGAATTTTTTAATGGTTTCTTCCTACACTTTATTAATTAAGTCATAGTTAGTGCTAGCACTTATCACAAGAAATTTTATTGGACGCTACTACGCAATCGAGCGCCGATAAAACACCAAAAATCGGACGCCCCTCCCTTGTCTCCGTCAGCCCGTGCAGCAGAGCGTTGCATGCATGCTGCATGTAATTGTCAACCTCTCCCATCTCACATGAAAATAGCACAAGTCTAACCAAGTCTCCATGTAGGCATCTAGTATAATCATGCAAGAGAATGCTCCACGGTTAGTTAGCTTGGGTCAAGTCTTTTAGCAAATTTGAAACATTTTTTCTCTTAAATTACCTATCCAATTTACGATTGAATTGTATTGCTGTACTCTTTACAATTAAATCTTTATAACATATTATTATATAATTATATTGCTAATGAAAAAAAAATATGTTTCATCCATTGAAATTTATTGTTTCACATTTGAGAAGCGAATGTTTCAGTTAGAATATAACTTTGTTGCATGTTTTACGTTCTGATTTTATGAATTTTCTTGTTGTTTTAGTCATTTATACTCAATGTTTTAATGTTTTAGTCGGTTCGTAGGCATATCCACTCCTACATATCGGGCACCTGATAGAACACTTGTCTTCTCTTTTATGGTGCAAATTGCTTGTAGCTACGAGGGCCAACGGGATGTAGCTATTTCTGAAAAAAAGTCATACACCTAGTGAATACAACAAAACAATCTATATGTATTCTGCACGTGGTAGAAGAACAGTTTTTAGTTGTTACTTATTTCATCTCAAAATATAACTAAAATTTAGTATTTTATTTCTTCTCTTACTCCCCTAATTCAACCAATTATAACTGTCTGTATATCTCAACCAATCATAATCATCCGTTATTTAATTTTAATTATGTTCTTAATCTCTGTGCAAACCCTCACAGTTATTTATATATTTTAGTACATGTGGAGTAATGTATTTGGCTGCAAGCGTAAAAAAATAAAGTTAGTGAAATCATTAGTTCATAACATGGAATGCAACACCAAAAAATATACAAGGAAAATAAAACACTGTTAAATTTTAATTGAAATTTTTTTATATCATACACAAAACATCAAGCAGTAACTATTAAAACTTCACAACATACTTGCTGCAACATACAAGGTACATCATATGCAATCTTTATAAATAAACTAGTAAAACATCAAAAAATAGTTATTAAAACATCTAAATAACGTCATGCAACATTGAAAAAAGATACACCTAAACATTGAAATATTTGCGTCTTGTGAAACATCGAATTTTAATGATTGAAATATATTTTTTTCATCAAAATATAATCATATGAAATCTTATTATAAAAATTTAATTGTAATAATCAGATTACATACCGGGTAATTATTTTAGAAGAAAAAATCGTTTGAAGAAGCGAGAAAGTGGTGGAGATAAACGTACAAAGCATAATGGGCATGCATGCGTGCACATATGCCTCTCTGATATGCACTCTTAGTGGAGAAAGAAGAGAGAGGGGAATGTATGCGACACAGGAGAAGTAAGATATATAGCATAGTAAACAGCCCAACAGCTCAGGATCAACCAGCTGAGGCAGAGCGGGCGCCTGATCTTTGGGTGTAGGCCAGGCGCCTGACTTAGAGCATTCTCCAATTTTAATGCTTGTTTTAGAAATATTTATTAGGATATATTAATATTCTCCAATTTAATTATTATTTTAGAAATATTTATTAGGATATATTTAATTGTTAGACTTGTGATTTTAGGCTGCACGGCTCATGTTAGATTCAGCCCATGCAGCCTTGTTAACTTGTTGCACGGCTCATGTTAGATTTAACCCATGCAGCCTTGTTGATTTGTTCGGCCCACTTGGCCTGGAGTATACAATCTCTGACTGTGCGCTCATGGTTGTACGCAGAAACCCTAATCCCCATTCGCATTGCGCATTCACATGATATTAGAGCACTTCATCGCCGCAACTCGAATCTGATCCTCTCGTTGCTCGGTCCCTCCGCTGTTCCCGTCTGCTTAGGCTTGCCACTGCTTAATCTCACCACTAGCACAAAACCTCCTCACCGGTGCTACCGTCACCATTTAGATCTCGCCAAGCCTTATTGCTATCAACCCATACTCTCGTCACCGACGCCGTGTTACCGTTGTCGCTAAAGAGTGTACTCAAATCCATGGCTTTCGACACTCCTGTGAAGCAAATCAGTCTGCAGCGCAAGGTCGCCGAGCTCGAGGCCGACGCCACCCATCAGAGGGCGGCCGAGGATTGTGAAATCGCCCTCACCGTATATGAGGCCAAGCATGCGGCTGTGCACGCGTAAGCCCTTGTTGTCCTCAATATCAAAATCCTTATCCTAGAGACACTAGATCGCGTCACCAACAACTATAGCCGGTGGTGAACCCTCTTCCTCGTCGTCTTGGGCAAATATGCGCTTATCGACCACGTCCACCCCAACGTTGATAACTCTGACCGTTTAGCGTGAGTACAGATGGACTGCACCGTCCTGACTTAGATCTATGGCACCATCGCCGCTGACCTCCAACAGACGGTAATGCTCTGCAATCCAACTGCTTGCACTGCCTAGTCCGTTCTCTAGTCTGAGTTTCTCGGCCAGTGCGAGTCACGCGCACTCCTCCTCTCCGTCGAGTTTCGCATTGTCAAGCAAGGGAGAACCTCCATCACCAACTTTTGTCGCTGCCACGAGACGATGGCCAACGCTCTCTCTAAGTTCAGGGATCCAGTCGGTGACTGCACCCTCGTGCTGAATCTCCTTCGAGGACTCAATGTCAAAATTTGTCGCATGGTCTCCAACCTGAAGATGCAGCGGCCCTTCCCCACATTCGATAAAGCGCACACATTGCTTCTTCTCAAAGAAATCAACATCGACGACACCACTGAAGAAGCTCTATCCCTTGCCTTCGTTGCCACTCACCAACAATGCTCCCTAGGCGGGTCAGCTAGGGGGGCTCGGGACAAGGCGGCCATGGGAGCTACACCAATCCGCGTCCCCCTAATCGTCGTCGTGGTCGTGGTAGCAAACTTGCCCTCTACCATGGCGCCAACACCTTCAACCCCAGACCTCGCCATGGTGGTCGTCCACCTAGAGCTCCCTTCCTCAACCCTTAGGCGGGGACCGTGTAACTATGGTCACATCCCTACGGCCCCAACCGCACTCCAAGGGCGTCCCCACGCCCACCTGTCTCGCTGTTTGAGTCCTCAGCCGTTCTCATTGCCTCGGCCTACCCTTTCTACTACGCCGCCCCCAGGCTTCAGCCCTCCTTCGGATTTCACCTACGGGGGCATGCCCTTGTTGCCGCTAGGCTCTATGTGCGGGGGTTTGCCCTCCTCGTCACCAGAATTTGCTTGTGATGGGCCACATGCTTCACCACCTAGGTTTGGCACTCTCTCGGCCTTCGGCACTGTGTCACCTGCTTCGCCAGTGCCATCATCGAGCTCTCGAACCTCGATGGTCGGCCCCTCATGGGATCAAACATCCCTCATCAATAATTTTAACACTTTATCCCTAACTCTACCGGCCTCTAATGAGTGGTACGTTGACTTCAGAACCAACTCTCATATGGCCAACACAACCAGTATACTTACTTCTTCTCATAATTCATCTTCATTCAATCCTACATCAATTGTTGTAGGAAACAGGACACTACTCCCTATCACTGCTGTTGGGTCATCCACTATCTCCACACCACAACGATCCCTTGTTCTTTCTAATGTTTCAGTAGCTCCTAGCATCATCAAAAACTTAATTTCTATTCGTCGTTTCACTACCGATAATAATTGCTCCATTAAGTTTGACCCATTTGGCCTCTCTGTGAATGACCTGCAAACCTAGAGCATTATCGCCAGATGCAATAGCACGGGTGACCTCTACCCGTTCCTTTCGTTTGCTGTCAGCTCACATGCCCTCACCGCCACTACTTGCTCAACCACCATCTAGCATCATCGTCTCGGTCATCTTGGTTCAGCAACTTTATCACAACTTATCAACTCTAAAGCTATTTCCCATAATAAATGTATCTTTAATCATGTATGTCATACTTGCCAATTAGATCGTCATGTACGCCTTCCTTTCAGCAAGTTCGCCTCTCATGCACTTCACCCTTTGACCTTATCCACTGTGATTATTGGTCCTCTCCTATGGTCAACGTGTTGGGTTATAAGTACTACCTTATTATTCTCAATGACTGTACTCATTATACATGAACATTTCCTCTCCGTGTTAAATCCGATACCTTTAGCGCCCTATCGAACTTCTTCTCATATGTGCACACTCAGTTCGGTGCTGTTATTAAGCAAGTCCAGTGCGACAACGGCGGCGAGTTCGACCATTCCTTGGCCCACACATTCTTTCTCACAAACGGAGTCATTCTTCATATGTCTTGTCCATATGCCTCTTAGCAAAACGGTCGAGTTGAGCGTACTCTTTGCACTGTCAACAACATCGTGTGCTCCCTCATCTTTCAGGCTAGCCTTCTCCTTGCTTATTGGGTCGACTCCCTCCATACGACCACATACCTTCTCAACCTTCATCCCATTACAACTCTCAACGGTCTCACACCTTTTTTTGCCCTTCATTATACACATTCTTCCTACACTCATCTCCGTGTTTTTGGCTGTGCCTACTACCCAAACCTTTCCTCAATCATTTCACATAAACTCTCTCCACGCTCCTCCTTGTGCATCTTCCTTGGTTACTCCACTGATCACAAGGGATATCGCTGTCTCAACCTCCACTCCAACAGGATTATCGTCTCTCGATATGTTGTGTTCGATGAGTTCTTCTTTTCCTTTTTTGAGATGTCTACATCCTCCCTTGATCCCACCACTCTCGACTTCTTAGGCAATGATGACTACTCCACCTTGTCCATCGGGCCTCGTACAGTGTTTGTATGTACACCTCCCGAGAGCGCCTCTCTTGGCGCCATCAGGTCGTCGTGGCTCTCTTCTACTATGGGATCTCCTTCACCCCAAACTCGTGTCGCTACCCCTAGGAATGCTACGCCCTAGGTTGCTGCCAGCGACACGGCCGAGCCTCTCGCAGTGTCTCCTGCGGACACCTCCAGTTGTCCAAGGCATGTAATTGGACATATCACCGCCACAGCCCCGCGGACAGTCGTGCACATCATCAACATGCACGGCATGCGCACCTGGGCCAAATCTAGATTTATTCAGCCTGTTGACCGTCTCAACCTTAACATGGCGGCTCTCTCTTTGATCCCGACGTCCTTCAAATCGACGCTGTCTAATCCAAACTGGTGTGCTGTCATGTAGTCCGAATTTGATGCTATCTAGGCAAATGATACATGGACACTGGTACCTCCGAGGCTTCACCCAACGCCCTAGCCTTGACTACAATGAGACCATCAATCTAGTTGTGAAGTTCGGCACCATTCGTGTGGTGTACAGTTTGGCTCTCTTGCACTCTTGGCCTATTCATTAACTCGACGTCAAGAATGTCTTTTTGCATGGGATATTGATAGAGACCATGTACTATGCCTAGCCATCTGGGTTTGTTGCTCCATCACAACTCGATTATATTTGCCGTCTAAACTATTCTCTCTATAGACTTAAGCAGGTCCCACGAGCTTGGTACAATCGCTTCGCTTCTCACATCACCTCTCTTGAATTTGTTGAAGCCAAATCTAACACCTCACTGTTCATCTATCGCCGTGACACTGATATGACCTTCTTGCTTTTCTACGTTGATGACATTGTTCTCACGGCCTCCTTTGAGCAACTCCTACAGCAGATTATCTCAGCTCTCAGGCAGGAGTTCTCTATGACAGATATGGCTCACTTTATCACTTTCTGGGCATCATTGTCAATCATCGGGACAACGGTTTGTTTCTCTCATAATGACAATATATGTTGGACATTTTAGACCATGCTGGTATGCACGACTACAAGCCCTGCAACACTCCAGTGGACACTCGATCCAAACTATCCAAAAATGGAGACTCGATACCTGATCCTACTCACTATAAGAATATTGCAAGTGCGCTCCAGTATCTCACTTTTACCCAACCGAACATTGCATATGCCGTTCAACAAATCTGTCTACATATGCACGACCCTCGAGATCTCCATCTTACCGCCATAAAGCGGATATTGCAGTATCTGCATGGTACCCTAGATCTCGGTCTTCACCTTTACTGGACTATCTCGACCGATCTCACGGTCTATACTAATGCTGATTGGGCCGGATGCCCCGATACTTGCAAATCTACCTCAGGATACGCTGTCTTCCTCGAGGACAATCTCGTCTTCTGGTTTTCCAAGCGTTAGCCGACAGTGTCCCGTTTTAGTGCCGAAGTCGAGTACCGAGCCGTGGCCAATGGCGTTGCTAAAACTTGCTTGTTACGTCAGCTTCTCTAGGAGCTTCACTGTCCAATTCGTCATGCTACCGTTATATACTGCAACAACATTAGCGCCGTTTACCTCTCTATCAACCCTATCTAGCATCAGCGAACCAAATATATAGAGATTGACCTATACTTTATTTGTGAACGCGTCGTTTTTGGTGAAGTTTGTGTTCTACATATTCCTACTTTATTCCAGTACGTCGATATCTTCACCAAGGATCTATCGACGTCCGTCTTCATGAAGTTTAGATTCAGTCTAAATGTTCGTCATACTCCCAGTTCTAACTATCGGAGCATGTTAAACTTATGATTTCAGGCTATACAACTCATGTTAGATTCGGTCCGTCCGGTCTTGTCGGCTTGTTTGCCCACTTGGCCTAATGTATATTTTCCTCGTGACTGTGCGTGGAAACTCTAATAGCCATTCGCACCGTGCGTTCACATTAATAAGAATAACAATGTAATTTTCTAGAACTCCCCTAATTTAGCGTGGGATTTGTTAGAATTACAAGTTAATTGAGACGGTATGAGTACAAACGATCTCCACGACTAGCTAGCTACTCATTCTGATCCTAATATATATATATATATATATATATATATATATATATATATATATATATGGGGGGTTTTAGATTTGTACATAAGAATTAAGAAAAATAATCAAATAATTTTGTTGCACTCCATGGGAAAAATTAATCGTCGATAGATATATCATTTATTATTAAGAGCAAACAAGGATGAATAGTTAAAATTTTGTCGAGAAATTCTGAAACTGACTTATATTTATATCTAATAAAAAGTTGAGAAAAATAGAACAAGTTTAAAAAATCATTGAAATAAGCAATCCCTAGATAAGCACGCGCACAACTTCCTAAAAATTAACATGTCATTTATATTTAATTTAATAGTTTATATAATAGCATACTATACGATATAGCTAGCTGTAGCCTGTTTTTGTTCTTTGTCTTGTAGCTCTCTTATAGCTAAACATAAAATCTGATAGGGAAGTTTTAGGGCCGCTTAAGTCACTTGCTCTTACGCAGTAGCGTCGGCAGCTCTGGCTCCAGCGCTACTTTGGTTCGCTGAAGAACCGGAAGTCGCGTCGCGGCCGAAACGGACCGATCGTTGGTTCGCCCGCCACGCGGTCTCCCCGATCGCCAGTTCGGCACGGGACGCCGCGCGGCCCAGCAGGGCAGTGGAGCGCGAAACGGCGCGTCAGGCAGCGCCGCGGCTGGGGCTATCGGCTGCGCGCGCCCGCCCGCTTTCCCCTTATCCGCTCCGAGCCAGTCGCGCGAGGACCCGATCCCCCGCGTGAATCCCCTTCCGCTCGCTCGCGCTCCCCCCACCACCGCGGGACAGGCATAAGCAACGCCGGCATGGCGGCGTGCGCCGCCGCGACCACGTGCGTGCGCCGCACCCACCCTCGCTCTCCTCTCCTCTCCTCTCCTCTTGCCTCCTTCTCTGACGTCAGCTCACCTTGCCTCTCTCTCTCTCTCGCGTCAGGGCTCGCATTGGGGCGCCGAGGAGCACCGCCATTCTCGCCGGCTCCGCCTCGCTGCTGCCGTCGTCTCGCCCCGCCCGAGGCATGACGACGAACGCGCGGGCGTCGGGGCTGCGGCAGGTGGAGGGGCCCGTGTCGGAGAGGGCAGCCGCGTCTTCGTCCCCTGCTCCAACACACAAGGTCACCGTCCACGACCGGCAGAGAGGAGTCGTCCACGAGTTCGTCGTGCCACAGGTATACACAGCTTTGTTGCGGTTTCAAGTTGTGCCACTTCTCGTTCTCGCTGATCTAATTCGTGCCGTTATGGGTGTGAGGGGCGCAGGACCAGTACATTCTGCACACAGCGGAGGCGCAAGACATCAGTCTGCCCTTCGCGTGCCGCCATGGTAGGCTGCATCCTTAATTCTCACCTCATTGAATCACTGTGCCTTTCTCCTTTTCTTTTGATTAGCTACACTCTCCCCTCATTACTCAATCACTCAGGATTTGAAGCTTGCCAGTTGCCATACCATGTTGCCATACACTGCTTCGAACAAATCCAGCACACTCTATTTTAATTGTAATTGTAGGACAAGTAAAAAGAGAAGCATTTTGAACTTTTGTCATTCATTTTGTGTGCAGAGAACAATACCCAAATTAATCATCGTAAAAAAAACAAGCAAAATGCGTGCAATACCATGTTGATAGATCGATACAACTTGGTGTTCTTTTGTATTCATACCGTTTTCACTTATGTCTTGTGATCTAGATAAACTTCTGAGTTAATGAATACCCATCTTTCTAATCAGGTTGCTGTACTAGCTGCGCTGTTCGGATAAAATCGGGACAAATAAGACAACCTGAAGCACTTGGAATATCTGCTGAACTAAAAGATAAGGTACATCCATCTTCTTATGCTTTGTTGTCAGTTGTCACTAGTAATTATTCCATGTTTCTTAGTGCTGCTGCTACTGTTTGCGTGCCACCTAATTGCTCCTCTCTATATCTTTTATTGGTTACAAAATTGTAACATTTCCTTGAATTGAATAGTTTGGAAAGATTCCACTTTCTAGAAGAGAGCTGATTTAGAAATGAACTGCTGACCTGTTGGGATGTTTGAAGGTTCCCTTCTCTTTTCTTTTTCTTTTGAAAACTGAAGGTTCCCTTACGACAGGGTTGCTATGTGGTATCATTATCTTAAATCAGGCGTTTTATCTGTGTGTCTATATAGGCCATGAACTACTTTATAAATTAATTCTGATTCTTCAATTCGGTATTGATGAGAATTGAAATATTGATATTTATGTTGCATTTCGGCATGACTTCCTTTTCAGGGCTATGCGCTATTGTGTGTTGGTTTTCCAACTTCTGATGTTGAAGTTGAAACTCAAGATGAAGATGAGGCAAGCACATTTTCTAAGCTGCCTTGTCAATATGAGTAGCTGTCTGATTTAACTATGCAGTAGGAACTAGGATGTATTCTCTTCTGAATTCTTATGATTTGGCTGACATGTTCAACTAAGCACGTTAATACTTCAATGCGTAGGTCTACTGGCTCCAGTTTGGGAGATATTTCGCGCGAGGGCCTGTTGTAAGTATTATTAAATTTCTGCTTCAAAATCACTAGTTACTGTTCTTATGCCCAGGAGCTCCCTTGTATTAGAAAATTTGTACCAGACGTACTCAACATCACTGTTTTTTTGGGGGGCCGGCCTCAACATCACTGTTATGCCTATCCCTCTTAAACATGTGCCTTGCTAAGACAAAATGGGCTGATTTTTTTTTCAGGAAAGAGATGATTATGCACTGGAGCTTGCAATGGGAGATGAGTGAGCTGCACCTTAAGAGGTGATACAGATGAAATATCAACCTCTACATTACTGAATTTGTTTGTGTTTTTTTTCCCTTTTATCCTCATCTAACTCTCAGCTATCATCCTTTTCAGCAGTATTATTTGTGGTCGTAACTCATAATCTAAAGACTTTAGGGAGAGAAATGGGCTTTTTCCTCAGCTCACATTCTCCGTCTTCGGTGCTGTTACTCTGTTAGCGGTCGTTTGGCATGTAAAAGTATGCTTTCTTGTAAAAATACCCTTTTTTTAGCTTTCACCTGACAGACGAAGAACACTATGGATTACATGTATAGTTGTAAAGTACTTAAGCACCTAATCTTGAGTGCGAATAATGAATAATGATCGCCGAAGTTATGTGTTTGAGAATGGTATGCTGCCATCAATTGAGTGCCAGATGTAGTAGTTACAAATACTTAATGTTATATCCAACCATTTCGAAAACGAGAGTTTCCAGAGTTCGTCCTAGGGAGAATTTGTAGTAAACTAGAATATCTTGCTCTTTTCTGCTGTGTTTTTTGGCCCGAGAGATCCAGAGCAAGCTGGTTTTCTGTTCATGTTTTGCCTTGTTTACACCGTGCTGCAATATTCGTTAGAACCTGAGAATGCTCAATTCTCTGAACTGTAGCTGTCAAATCCTCGATCAGACCGTGAATTCGGCCCGCCGACGGCCACGAATGAATCCAGCCAACTTGTTTTTAGTCACCTAATTAGGCCCCACAAATGAATTCGGCCCATCAAATTCACAACAAAAGAATCGGCCCACCATTCTCAACAAACGAATCAGCCACAAGATAATTCGGCCTGATTAATTCGTGACAAAAAATTCGGCCCGTCAATTTCCCTAAAAAAATTCAGCCCACCAAAAGCCAGAATGGATCCGGCCACTTCTGAATTTGGACCACAACACATCATCGATTCGGCCCATACAATTCCAGTCAACAAATTCCGCCCACAAATGAATCTCGCCCACCTAGTGCAACCAATTAGTGAATTCAGCCCACACATAAATTTTGACCCACTTAATTCTCGTGACTGAATTCGGCCGTGACAGAATTTGGCCCACATCATACCGGTCAATGAATTTGACACAGAAAAATGGAAAAAATATTTAACTTCATTTATGTCCTTCAAACCGTATAATTGTGTATTTTTCATTCGTCAAATATTGAAAACAGTAGTTCCGACTGTCTTGGCGCATTGACGTCAAATCAGAAAGTCAGCCTTTTATTTTCTCTTTCCTCCCCCACACTGACCGTGGCTAGTCTTGTCTCCCCCAACACTGCCTCTCTCTCTCTCTCTCTCATCGGCGGGCACCCGCTCCGGGGAGGTTTCGGCTCGCCCACCTGACTAAGCCGCGCCCTCGCCGGTCACCAGCGCCGGCGCGCGCGGCAGCCATGGCGCCGACGGTGGGGCTGAAGCGGTCGGCGGCGGCGACGCTTGCTCCTCTCCCTGCGGCTGCGGCCTATGGCCGCGAGAGCTGTGGCGGCGGTGGGATGGAGCAAGGCGCGGGGTGGTGATGGCCGCGGTGGACGGGGGCGGCGGTGGGGAGCTTCTCGGATCTAGGCTGCTGAAGCACGGGAGGGGCGGCAATGCGGGGGGATAAGGAGCTACGGGTGAAGGCCGCCGGCGAAGCAGGACAGGGCGGGGGACGCCTCTGCGGCGGCGGCGGCTGTGGCTGTGTCCGAGGTGGTCAACGTGGCGGCGCCGTTCTTGACTTCTTGTTCGGCTCCTCCTGTAGCCCAGATTCACCATTGGGGCCGGGACAGAGGGGCAGTGGCGAGGGGAGGAGTGGGTGGTGGCGGATGGCGTCGAGGTCGGACATGGAGAGGGGTTCCGGCTTCTCCCCCTGGCCGCCGCGGTGGTCTCTCTCCCGTCCGTGGTGGCCTCAACAGGATTCGCCTTTGGGGCCTGGACGGAGGGGGAGGTGGGGGCCCACATGCTGACTTAGCCAACACCGCAGTCAAAACTGGCCAGATCCTCTTTTTCACTGTTTTTAATACTTGGTCACAGACAATACCGTTTTTACGATTGGAGTGCATGAGGGAGTGGCATTATACTTTTTCTCGAAACATCGAGACGTATCATCTCCCTTGCGGCGTGAGCTGGCCCGCCTGAGGGCGGCGACGGCGACGGCAGTGCTCGGATGAACTCTAATAGATCATCATAAATCATCAACGCATCTAATTATGTAAAGCAGGCGTATTATAAACGAATTAAGTGGGCTAACTTTACACGACAAGCAACGATAACGTGTAAACTAGTTATCTCATTAATATTAAAATAAATAGCATGTGTTCGATTATGTATAATCGATCTTGATGTTTGGACTGATGTTGATATAGGTGAGATCTAAGTTAATGTAGTTTGAGTTGAGTTATAACATCTTATTGATAACGTGGTTATATCAGCCTCCGTCCTCGCCCCGCGCCGCCGCAGGCTGCGGCGAAGGCGGACAAAACCAAAAGCAGGTGGCGAGCGCGGCAAACCCCCGGGTGAAGCGTTGCCTGACGCTCCGGCTCTCCGTCGCCTACCGCCGCATCCTCCTCGTCGGCCTCGCCCCCATCCTGTAAACTTGTCTATTCTAAGCATCGTCCCCCATTCCCATCCTATGTATATATTTTTTTGGTTCCTTCTGCTGATAAAATACTTCCTAATTCTGTTCTCCTTGATGCAGGGAGATGTCTAGACTTCCGCTATCCAGAACTTGCTTCTCCAGGACGGTGTAGAGCTCCCGGAGGAATTGTATGGATTCTCTGGCAATGTCCTGACACCGCTGTAACGAGGAAGGTTTCTGGTATGCAAATGTAATCGGTTGATTCAACCGAGACAATTGCCTTCCTGTGCATGCCTAAGTATCTCTGTGACCATGACAGCGACCAGAGTGGAGCTGTTCTTGAGGGTTGTTCCGTTCTGCAAAGAGGATTTTGGTTCTTGATGGGATTTAGGTGAAAATATGCATTGTCTCACAGTTGTCTGTACTCAATGGCTGTCATTTTGTGCAGAAAACTGCACGTAATATTATGCTTATTATTTGTTTGAGGTTTGAACCAGTCTATTTAGCCTCTTGGGTTCCACATTTTTATAGCTGCACCTGACTCGGCTCATGATGCTGCTATTCTGCAGGATCCTGATAATCTTGGAACATTAATAAGATCTAACTGTGCTTTCAAATGGGTATGTCATTTTCTCCTAATTGTGGAAGCACGTCATTTTCTCCAAATGTATTCAAAGTGCACTGGATTATTAGGTTTGCATTTTTGATACATCTGAGGGCGATATATAGCTACCATAATGCCATTAATGAAATTTTGAAGTTGATACTTTACTAGGCAAATGCCTAGTACATGCTGGATTAGAGGACTAGAAGCAGCATGCATATTCGAAAATTGCACTAAAATTATTCCCCTATCAACATCAGATGAAATGTGTTTAGCAAGTGCCATTACACAAAAGATCTGCGCGGATGTGGCCTACCAGAAATTTACTACTACTCTACCAGTGTGAATAAATACATATTTTATGAAATATCCACCATAAATCATTGGAGTATTGTCTTCGGCCCTTATGAGGCCCATAATGTACTGGGTTTAAAAGATGTGGCTAGTAAGCATAGATAATACCAAAGTCTTCTTCAGTGTACAAACTCATCAGTGGGGTATAGAGGACAACTTGATAAGTCTAAATTGTTGCGCCACCCGATTAGGATGATATGACTTAGTGAAGCATAGGTCAGCACGTTTAAAGGGAAGCAAACCACGATAAACAGATAATCAAAACATTCTACTGACTTAGGTTGGAGGGGGCGTGCTTGTTTGATTTGCAGGACTGGGCTTGTAGGGGCACCAATGGATATTGGCATCTTTGCACAAGAACTTAAATGCTTCTTCAGGACTAAAACGCTTGGGGGTCTAAACATCGTGTTCACCATCATGGGTTTTCTTGAGCGGTGATTATAAAAAGGAGCATGTGGCTTCTTCACTTTACAACCAAAGGGATTTTTAAAATACTCCTATCCAACCAATAACATAATGAACAAGCCATGACCTCTTCATATAAGAAGGACCAACACGTTCGTGCTGATCAGCCTCAAGTAATATTACAGGGAACATAAAGTTGGTTGTACTAAAGCATATCGATGCCCTATAGCTGGTGTCATTACCAATGTCCTAGGTCGAAAACCGCTTTGTAAATAAGTGAAGATTCAGCATCACTGGAATGAGGAGGACCCCCCGGTCTGTTGTGAAAATGGTCACACCAATCGGAGAGCAACACCTCGTCTCCAACTTGTAACCTCTCCCACACCTTTAGAAGTTGGGATAGGCATTTCGGATATAGTAGCATAGAGGGATCTTGTTCACGATGAGGAGGAATAAATTCCTCATAAAATTCTCCATCTAATGATAAACCCGTAATCTGATGTATGTCTCTAAAAGCGTTACAGTGTGCTCACTAATTTGGAATAAGGTGGTGTTCGTGTCTGGATTCCACCCCTCCAATAAATATTTCAATAAAGAAGGTGAAATGGAGTAGTGTCCAACCTAAGGTCAATAGAATGTTTTGCCTATCTGTTCGTCACAGTTTGCTTCCTTTCATGCGTGCTGACCTATGCATCGCTGAGCCATATCATCCTGATCGGGTGGCTCAACAATTCAGACTTGATTAAGTTGTTCCCTGTACCCCACTGGACACTAAAGAGGACTTTGGGATTGCCTTATGTGCCCATACAACAGGATTTACCTCTTCTTTCCAATGTGACCTGTATTGGTAGTTGCTCAGTGCATTGGCTTAAATGGTATAAGAAATTTTCTGAGCCTTTTACTTGAATTTTGAATAGCCTTAGTCATGGTAATGAGCGTGGTAGAGTGCCTTATGGGGACAAGGAAAAACGAGCAGTGGACACAGTCATTGTTGCCCGTCGGTTTTCCTCTCATGATTTCTATGTGGTTCAAGGAGCACCTATCTTGCAGCAGGCCCAGTATATTGCATTTGTTAAGGTGAGAGTAGAAGACGCTAACGGACCTTGGAGGAAGCTACTGTATGATTTTTTACACATGGTGACCGACCCTTGAATTCAACTAATGCTCCTCTCATATGTCAATATTATCATTGAATATATGTGTGTATTTTTTTTGTCTATACTGATTTATCTTGTTTAGGCTTCTTTTTTTTTTTACAGCAAGAGGGTAATCTTTACATAGATCCTACAGCAGGTTCCTCATCTCAACCCATATTGGTTGGCAATCTTCCAGCACAAAATACTGGTAGATAATTGGGTTAGTATGTATACCACTTAAGAGCAGCAGGAAGCGTTAGTCTTCCTAAGTAATTTCTTCAAGCGAGAAGGGAGATCTGCCAGCCAAGAATAAGCTTGATTTTACTGATGCATCTGAGGGTTGTGACCCTAAAATTGTTCCTGTTCCCCCATTACAGTCAGTAATGAAGATCTTAGTCAAGCATTTACTGATACTCCTCATCTAGAAGATGATGCTCATGTGGCCCCTGTAGATTTTGGCAGAGTGGGGATAGGAGGGATTTTGCAACCCCTACATTTTGTCGATCATTATATTGGTACAACAGACTTGAGTTGGGATTTTTCAAAGTCATCATATAACCTGACCTGATTTTGTTCTCCTAAACCCTAATCCTTTACTCTTAGCAATATGAGCCTTTTGAAACAAGCCAGACCAGCAACCCTGGTCCACAAGCTCGCATAAGTGATCTGCGATGTGCTGTCGATTGTCGCAGGAATCCTTCTATCTGGTCCTAGCATTTATTTTGTAGAATTTAAGTGTTAGAATACATTTACCAGCAATCAGTTGAAACATTACGCAAATTTTGCTGTTAAATGTCGGTCGGATGTTTATGAGTTCAAGATATGAACATTTAGACCACTGTCTGTCTCTATTAAGCATGAATCTGTTGAAACTTCAATAAGCTAATAGGAGGCTTCAAGAATTTGCTGTACTATTTTTCAGAGCTTGAAACCAACTTTGTGTTCTTTCTTGGGCTGCACTCTCTAAATGCTGCAGATGAGTAGCATCTTTCAGTATTGCTTCTCAGTGCCGTGTCCTGTCTAATACTTGAAGTGTAATCTAAGTACCTAACTAATGATATGTAAGATCAGCAAAAACTCCTGGCAATATGTTGGAACCACAATTACATCTTCCGTATATTTATATGGGATCATACTTGCGGTCCATCACTTCTGACCTAAAACAGTGTTGTCCTTAATTAAGACATCTTATGGGCTTGATTTTTGAAGGCAGGACAGCTCGTTTCAGCCTCAACTAGTTGATGTTCGAAGTAAGATATGTCTTTTTAGGTGAAAGCTTCTTTATACCTGTGAGAGCATCCTGAGTCATGTGCATACTTAGTTCTCTGTTTATGATATAAACATATTGTCGTGTGGGGATGCACGTCTGTAGTTTACTAAAGTGTGGTAGTTGTTAGACCACTGAACCACTAGACTGTATATATATATATATATAGACCCAACCCCTTATATAGAGTTGAAGTCTAAGTCTCACTGTACACCACATTCCTACATGATATCAGAGCAGGTCTAGACATCCTGACGCGCTAGCATCCTCCTGCCAGCGAGCCGACGCTTCTTTCACATCGCAGACATTCTTCTCGGTATTTCTTCTCTGCTTTCTCATCTCGGCTCTCTTCTACCATTCTCCTCCGCAGATGGTCTTCTCCTCCTCCACCGCTCTCTCCCTCCATTTTTCACCACGTGACAAGTCGACTGTCTCCATCCGCCTCGTCGCCTCGTCTCACACCCGCTTTAGCTCTTTCCTTGCCTCGGCACACCCTTTCTCCTCCAACGCTGGCGCAACTCTACGTTCGTTGTCTTCATCGGCTGGACCCGTCTGTCCTTGTTCGTCTTCTATCAGCTGGAACTCTCTCTCGGTTCCCGCTTTTCTGACACACTTACCTGCTCCCGGATGCGAAACTTCTACACAAGCGTCTGAGCCACTCCGACGTGTCAACGTGTCTACGAACACAAATCCCTACCTCCCGGACGCGAATCTCCTCTCTTCACGTCCGCGCCTTCTCTAAGTTTTCACGTCCGCTCCACTCTTTTGCGTCCACGAGTCCACGGACATGAAACTTCTCTTCACGGATGCAAATCTTCTCATGTCCGTGACCCAGCTACTTTCTAATCTACCTACTCTGCCACCCACTTCTCCCTTAAGCTTTCTGCTACCGATGGCTCTCTCATCGTCGATCTTTCCTAGTACCGGAGTCTTGCTGTTGCTCTCTAATACCTCATCCTAACACGATCTGACCTCATCTACGCCGTTCAGCAAGTGTGCATCTTCATGCATGTTTCGCGCGAATCTTACCTCGTGCTGCTCAAGCGTATCCTTCGCTACGTGAAGGACACACTCTCTAGCGGTTTACATCTCAGCTCTAGCCCCATCGACTCTCTTACCACATACTCCGACGTGGACTGGGTGGGTTGCCCTGACTCTCGACGCTCCACGTCTGGCTACTGTGTCTTCCTTGGTGACACTCTAGTCTCCTAGTTCTTAAAACGTCAGACTACAGTGTCTCGGTCCAGCGTCGAAGCCAAGTATCACACCGTTGCTCACGCTGTCGCCGAGTGTTGCTGGCTTCGCCAGCTTCTCCAGGAGCTCCGTGGACCTATCTCCTCTGCGATCGTTATCTACTGTGACAATGTCAGTGCCATCTATATAACCGCCAACCCGGTTCATTATCGACGCACGAAGCATATAGAGATATATATTCATTTTGTACATAACAAGGTCATACTAGAACAGGTTCGGGTGTTTCATGTACCATCGGCGCATCAGTTCGTAGATATTATGACTAAAGGCCTCCCCGCATCTTTGTTCACCAATTTTCGTTTCAGTCTCTATGTCCGTTTCCCTCTCGCTACGACTACGGGAGGTGTTAAACCATTATACCACTACCCGACCCTTCTTATAGAGTTGGAGTCTAAGTCTCACTGTACACTATATTTATTTTATTTTGTCCTTTTTTTTTTCCTTAGGGGCAATGACATCAATTTCAAAAAACAGAACACGGAACTTAATCTGATATACGTACTGCCCTGCACTCCTGCAATGCTTGCCGTCTATACCTGATATGTGGATTCCTCGGCTGACATATATAGTGGTGTGAACTGTTATCTACAGAGAATTTTGTATTTTCTGAAAAAGTTTCATTGGCTCCACAAGCTATTAAAGATGATTGATGACTACTTTTTTCTATGCCCTTCCATTGGTAAGTTGTTTATTTGTTCTGCCAGGTAGTACTCTATACATTATGAATTGCTGACTAATCTGGGTTAAAGTTCCAAAAGAAAACATTCACTCAAGGAAGACGGTTAGTGCTTGCTTTTCCTGTTCTCTGCAACTGGAACAAATACAGTAGCTTCTGTATGTAGAGAGGCATTACATGATGAGCAATCAACTACTTGTTGCAAAATCAAACATGATGGTTTTACTTGAGCCAGTACTTCAATATTTTGCCACCAAAATACTAGTAATTGATGACACGTTTGAGATATAATACCTGTGTTGATTCCTAAAAGAGACACAGAGAAACAAACTGATGGAAATAAAGTTGAATTTCATTCATGGGCACTCTGTCTGGCACTGTGGATTGTAGAATATTAATTTGTTGGGGAATACATGCATTTAATATTTAAAACGTAGTTCTTTAGTGCTTTATTGCTCTATTCATTTGGCTTGTGTCTATCAATAGATAATTTGTTGTTTAGGTTCTTCGAGCACTTGTTAGGAGCTTCAGGAACTAGAATGTATTCTTCTGAATTCTTATGATGCGACCTACATGTTCCACTAAGCACAAAATACTTCAATGTAACTTCTTGGGGGATATTTCGCACGAGAACCTGTTGTAAGTATCATTAAATTTCTGGTTCACTACTCAGTTCATGCACTCCCCTGTGTAGAAAATTTGTAGCATAAGCGCATAACTATTGATGTACGCTGTGATTGTCAACACCGCTGCTATTCCAATTCCTCTTAAACGTATGATAACATCTTCTAGCTTTTCTTAGAAAAAGTGGACCGATTTTTTTTCAGGAAAGAGATGATTATGCACTGGAGCCTGCAATGGGATATGAGTGAGCCGTGTCTTAAGAGATGACACCACCAGAAATTTCAATCTCTGGTTTACTGATTTTGTTCATTTTTCTCCTTTCACATTCATCTAACTCTCAGTTCTCACCCTTTGCAAGTTCACAGTGGTATTGTTTTCAGTTGATTCATGGAGTCCTAAAGACTTTCTTTGAAAGTGGGGAGAGGGGATTTTCCCTCTGTTCACATTTCTCCGTCTTCATTACTGTTATTCCAAATTTATGTATAAAAATATGTAGTTCTAAATACTTTCGTTATATCCAACCATTTTGAAAACGAGAGCTTGTAGAATATATTCACTTTTCTGCTGTGTTTTTTGTCCTGAGAGATGAAGCTGGTTTTCTGTTCAAGTTGCTTTGTTTACCGTGCCGCAATTCTGCGTGGAACCTGATTACCTAAGAAACTGGAGTTTTGACTTCTCGTGTAGCTGCCGAGATGGATTCAGCCCACTTGATTCTCGTCGCCAAATTCCGACCACCAATAAATTCGGCCGACCTCTTACACAAACGAATTCTGACCACGAACGGAAACGAACAAATCCGGCCTGCTAAATTCAGTAAACAAATATGACCCAAAATTGAATTCGCTCACCAATGACCACCAAAAGCCACCGGAAAAGTCCATTTTGACCTCTCAAATATTGGCCTAGTCTAATTCTTATCCCCAACTGCAAAACTATCACCTTATTAAAACCAGTATAAAACGGTTGTTTTGAGAGTGTTTTTGACAGACGTGGCATCACGTGATGGTCTAGTCATTAAATAAATTAAAAAATAGATATAGAGCCTACATCCAGAAGTGTAGAGGCCAGCGTCGAAGCCCCTGCTCTCTGTCTCCTTTCCACTAGCACCGCCCACTACATTGGAGATGGTGAGGACACCAAGCTAAGCACGTCAAGCCCCTTATCAAGGAGCTGGTACTTCACCACGAAGTGTGGGCCCTGGTGACGAGCCACGTGATTAGGTCTCTAGTGCCACTCCGCAGGATTTGGGTGTCGTCGTCAACGTATTGTAACATCCTATCTCATAGTTGTGAGAGGATGCGGTAGCACAATGCTACATAACACCTCCATCCATTCCCTTCCCTTCACTAGGAGCCTGTGTCATCGACGGCCCAGTAGTGATAGCCATCTGCGACGACACGGGGTGACTGTCTGCTTCTCCCCTTCATTCCCTTTCTCCTCCTCCTCTTTTTTCTCCCTTGGATCTAGTCCAGGGTTTTAGGGGGACAAATCAAGAGCCATACACTCCACGCGATTGCGAGCATGTAGATTCGAGGAGGTGATCCGCTCGATGTTGCCTTTTCCCGAGTGGCTACTGGCGAGTCCAAGTGCTCCGAGCCACTAGATGACGCTGTTGAGGAGCCTATCATCAAGTTAGGATCAGGCAGGAGGTGTAGCACTGGCATGGATAATAGGCCATAGCAACAACGGTGGCAACACTGGCTAGGTCCCTCGACTGTGATCTCCCACTATCATGCCAATCCCTCGCCCTCTGCACACCTGTTGGGCAATGAACCTCCCCTCTACCGTCGCTACCTCTAGAGATTGGAGAGTGATGAAGGAAGAAAATGAGATGTAGTTGCTTACATGTGGATCTACGTGTATTTTTTTTTAATTTCTTTGATGACTAGGTTGCTACGTGAACATCACGCCAGTCAAAACCATCTCGAAACAACCAATGGAATCGTTTTGCACTGGTTTTTAATATTGGGGGAGGCGATGAACCTAGGTTTATGGTTAGGATAAGAATTAGACTTGACCAATAGCTAAGTCCAAATGGACTTTTTAATCTCGCCAACTTATGAAGTTTGCCCATCACATGTCCATTAAGGAATTCAGCCCACCAAATTCCAGTCAACGAATTTGGCCCACTTAACATCCATCACTGAATTAGCCAACACAAGGAAAAAGTCCATTTCTATGGGTCAAGTCTAAAACACCCCCTCTAAAACCTATTTATTTTCTCTTTAAGTGGTTTGGATGATGGTTTTATGCAAAATGGCATTTATATGGCATGTTGACCTGATATTTATATGATGTGATGTTCACGAGTCATCACAATCATCATAATAAATAAAAAAACTAGTGGACCCACATGTGAAAACACATATTCTTCCTCCTCTACCTTTCTCTTTTCCTCTTTCTTGCTCTTGAGCGATGTGGAGATGATGGCCATGTAACGTCTCGTCTGTGACTCTGCTGTGCTAGCCCTGACGCTGTCGTCGTTGGCACCCTGTGCATGACTCGATGGTGTCTTCCTCACTCCCATCCTTGATGTTGTCTGCAAGCACCCGTCCTCCTGCAATTGCTGCCTGAGGATGTGATGGAACTAGAGGAGCTTGATTCGGCACGGGAGGCAAGAGCCAAGACTGGGCGCCAAAACCAACTCAAGGAGTGCATGTTCCCCTGACAGTGGCTACGTGCTGAGTAGGATAGGAACGCATCGCAAGGAAGAAGATGACGCCGTTGATCTAGGCCTCTATGGTTGTCAGCACATTGACCATGCCATCCCCACCAACATCGGCTCCTTCTGCTGTTGTCACGCAGCGTTGTCGTTACCGATGCTGCCGAGGCACAGTCGGTGCCTATGGTGTGGGTCCATAGACTGTGTCGTGGTGAGTGACAGCATCAGCGGGTTCCGCATCACGTAGGCACTAGCCACCAAGCATAACATTCGTGATGTGCTCATTTGCGAGCTCAAGGGTGATCTTTCACCTCCAACGCTGGCAAAGGTAATCGGGATCTGGAGGCATCTAGCTTCTCCTCGCTGGCCTCCGTGACTCCGCTCTGATAGTCGCATGGGCCTCTACTCAGCTCTTTGGCCTTATTAGTGGATGTTCGCCAAGGCCCAAGTTAGCACTCATTGTGTTCGGCATAAGGGGTGATCACATGCGTGAAGAATCTAAGGGAGAAGGCAGACGTAGAAGCTTTCGGGTTGCTGAAAAGCTTTGATATGATACAATGTTTCCTTTTCTCTTCCCCCTTAGCCTCGGTCCTCCCTTAATATATGGCGGGGAGGGTACCATATGGTCGAATAATAATGAATGGGAAGGGGGCAGTGGATCCCATTTACAGGTGGTTGGTATGCAACATCTAAATTGGTTGACGCACACCTCACCCGCTCCATCCGTTGACTCTTCCTTTGTCGGGCCCACCCACTAGTGTCTTGGCAGAAAATGTGGATAGTAGTTGGACTAGGTAAGCGGCATAGCCATTGAGTGCGTGTCCTACACACCCACACCGCTTGATGGGGCGCATAGGTCGCACCATGCTTCGATGAGATGACGGTAGGTGCATCGGTCACCATCTTGTATCCTTGTTACAGACTTCAATAGATAGATAAATGACTCGTTGCCCTTAAATGAAAATGGCATGAGAGGATCGAGGCAATGTAACCTGCTTCATCCCTTCACATCAAATGTAAAGATGGCCGCATCGGCCGCACCTTGACCTCCCAAGATTAGGCACAGCCGTACGAGCTCAAGGGTGGCCTAACTGGGATTCCACATGTGAGGGCCATGTGACAGGGCCTGAGCAGACGTCGATAGGGATCGCCCGAGCTCATGCTCAGGGGCAATGAGCTCGAGGTTGACTAAGCTTGCACTCAGGGGTATAAACCTGGGTCCTTCGCTTTCGATTGTTGATCCAGTCTCCCTAAGCCTAGGGCTACGTGTCCTATCTAGGACTAATTCGTGGGAACTATTGGAGCTCAGGGGTGTGATAACATGGTACAAAGCTGCTCCATGCCCATGGCTTGAGGAAACTTGGTTCCCACATCACCGATAGGCCCCGCCTCCCCGCTGGCATTGGAGGTCGAGGTCATTGGCACTACTCTTGAAAGTGCATCTAGGCTCATCAATCTATTTTTGTGATTAATGCCAATATAATTGGAACAGACTAACCTCATTTTGATGAATGTTTTGAAATTAACTATACATTGTATCAAAAGTTTGGATGGCTAATGGTATAAAATTATGTACTCTTATCATCTTCTTATACCGTACTACTAAGAGGATAGGATACTTGAATAATTGGATTAGATCAGTAATCATTGATCTTTCTTTGAAGGCATTCCTTTTAGAATATCTAATCCCTCATAATTTCCAAGATGTTAGGTGAAGTCTTTGGGCAGCTTTATTCAAATCAATTGGTGTTTTTGATCCCATATCGGAATTTTCAATCCATAGGAATGAGATTTTACCCAACTTGATTCACTGTGTCTATCAGAATTTTTGATCTCTGAGTCAGAATTTCCAATCCACTAGAATATCCAAAATCTTAAGTAAATCAGTTCACTATCTAGCATTATTTTTGCAATTATAATTTCTGATTTTGTCCTATGACAGTGACCTGGATTTGTTCAGAATTTCTAACTCAGTTTACCGTCTTGCTTTAATTCCTAGATCAAAATTTCTGATGTATCCATTGGAATTTTCTATCCGATAGTGACCTGGGATTGTCTCAATATGAATATGTCAGTTGGGACAGAATTTATGATCAGCAATCGGAATTTCTAATGAAAAACTGAGATTCCCTCCTAACGGATTATGGTTAGCTATTCATTTTCCTTTTGGCTAGCGCTTTGTGATTCTTATGCTTTTGATTTTTGACTTTATTTTCTCCTTCAATTTTTCTACTCATGCTTTGTGTGCTTCACTCGGATTTCGTGTGAGCAGGTGAATTTCATTTTGGAGACCTAATTGTTTTCTTTTAAATCTCGAGTTAATTTGCGAACTCCTAAATTATTCCTGAGCCACCGATTTGAGCTAAAAAAATTGTAAATGTTAGATCTTACATCCGTAAAAAAAGATATATCACTAGTAGAAAAAAAAACATATTTATACAACCTTCCTATGATAAGGTTTGTGAGCTCTTTGTGAGCTCTGTAGTAGAATCCCTTCAAAGATTTAAGCTTTAAAAAATATGTTATCATGCAAATTTGGTGAAATTTCTCTATATTTCTTGGTATCTAGCTTTGTTACTTATTACCAAGTAAGCCTAAGCCTAACGTTGGCTTCATGTCGTGTTAAGACTATATCAACGTGTCATATAAGACAACCATTATTTAAACCATCATTCTAATAAGTTAATTTATACTGATTTTAATAAATAGAGAAGACAATACACCAAGATAAATCACACACATAGTCGAGGGAAAAAATGAACTTATTCTCCCACGCAATTCCCGTCAACAAATTCAGCCGCCAATGAATTTGACCAACCTAATACTAATTGGCGAATTCGGCCCACTAGACAATATGGCCACCGTAATCCCGGTAAACAAATTCAGGCCATGAATAAATTCAGCCCGATTAATTCTCGTCAAGGAATTCGGCACAAGAGTAAATTTGCCGACATAATTCCCATTGAACAATTCGGCCGACTACTGAATATGGCCTCTACATTCTTGTTACCAAATTTGGCCCATCATTAAATTTGGCCACCATATTCCCGTCAACAAATTAGGCCCATGAATGAATTTGGAATATTTAGTTTTCATCAACGAATTATGGCCGAGACAACCTGATTCACCTAACGAATTTGGCCCACTTGATTTTCCTTATCAAATTCAGTCATTCGCCTTGAATGAGTTCGGCCAACACTTAAAATTTGACCTACTTTATTGCTGTCAAGAAATTCGGCCAACTCATAAATTTGGCCCTATTACTGCCTATCAGTGAATTCGGCCCACAAATAAATATGGCCTACTTAAGTCTCGTCAAAGAATTGGGGCACGAGGAAATTAGACCACCGAGCTCCCGTCAACTGATCCGTTAAGGAGAACGAGTAGGTAGATAAGGCGTGCGAGACCCACGGAACTTGGCCAACGGAAGCGGCAGAGCGCGCCCCGCCGCCGCGATGCTACTGGCGCGCGCTCCTCTGCCCTCGCCGGCCAGATCACCGCCGGAGCGGGAGAGCATCGTCCGTCCCCGCTGCATGCCCTCGCCCCGCTCCGCAGTTTCGACGGCCGCCGCGGCGAAGGCGGCTCCTTTCCGGGGCGGGCAAAACCACAAGCAGGTGGCGAGCGTGGCGAACCCCCTGGTGAAGCACTGCGTGAAGCTCAGGCTCTCCGCCGCGTACCGCCGCTCCTGCCGCCGCATTCTCCTCGTCGGACTCGCCCCCATCCTGTAAGCTTCTCTATTCTGAGCAATTGCCCCCCATACCCATCCTGTGAAGTTCCCTTATTTTGTTTGCTCTAAGATGAATTTTCCTAATTCTGCACTCCTCATACGACTTGCTACAGGGAGATGTGTCGGTTTGAGTTCTCCGCCATCGAGACCTTGCTTCTCTTGGACGGCATAGAACTCCCGGAGGAATTGTACAAATTCTCTGGCAATGTCGTGTATGTCAGCGCCGCTGTGATGAAGAAGGTTTCTGGGATGCAATCAGTTGATTCAACTGAGGCAATTGCCATCATTCACATGCCTAAGTTTTTTTGCGACCTTGACAGCGACCAGGGTGTAGCTGTTATTGATGAGTTGTTCGGTTCTGCAAAGAGGATTTTGGTTCTTGATGGGATTCAGGTAAAAAAAAGTGCAATATTCCATTATTGTCCGTACTAAATGGATGTCATTTTGTGCATAAGACGGAACATAATATGTTATTGTTTATTTTAAGTGTGAACTAGTCTATTTAATGCCTCTTAAGCATGGGTTCTAATTTTTTACATTGCACCTGATACTGTTCATGATGGTGCTATTCTTCAGGACCCTGGTAACCTTGGAACATTGATAAGATCCGCTTGTGCTTTCAGATGGGTATGTCTCCTTATTGTTAAAGCGCTTCAGATTTAATTTGAGCACATAATACATCTATGAGCATACATGCTTTCTCGAAGCTACATGTTTCTTGGTCCCATGGATCATCTTAGAGTAATAGGGAATTTGGGGATTAACTGTATATGCATTGACTTAGGCAAAGACCACATATACTTTTAAGTTAAAAATTTGGGGAGTAATGTTTACATGAGATGAGAAAAGACACATATACCCTTTAACAGATAACACCATTCTACTGTTACATATAAAGTTGTTTTGGGAGCTCGTTTTACTTCTCAATAATAAGTTGAAAATTATGTTATAAAAATGATAATACTACTGAGAGTATGTAGAATTGTTAGGATTGCGTTTTTTGTTACATCTAAGGTGATATATAGCTAGGGTAATGGCATTAATGACATTTTGAATTTGATGCTTTATTAAATAAAAGGTTAGTACATTTTGGGTTGGAAGACTGGAAGCAATATTCATATCTACATTTCCACTATAACAACAATAACAAAACCTTTTAATCCTAAGTAAATTAGGATATACTAGAGTTGAAACCCAACATGAATATCAAATTATCGTATCTATGTTTCCACTAAAATATATTATTGTATTGCACAGCATCAGATGAAGTGTAGTTAGCACATGCCATTACAAAAAAAAACTGCACGGGTGCACCCTATTAGAATTTTACTGCTCTTGATTAGCATTTGCCAATTTCTATGCTTCTAACACATTTAAAATCAATCACCAACAGGATGGGGTATTTCTTCTTCCAGCTTGCTGTGATCCTTTCAATGAAAAAGCTCTTCGTGCAGCTCGTGGAGCCTCATTTCAGCTTCCAGTTGTTTCCGGTAACTGGTCTGTTCTGCGTGCTTTGATGGCTAAATATGATAAGAAGATGCTGGCAGGTCATCCAGAAAGCAGCGGTAATGAATCTGAAAGAACCCACGTTCTATCTAAAGAACTAGCAGATTCACTGATAAGTGAGTCAATATGCTTAGTGTTAGGAAGTGAGGGCAATGGCCTTTCTGCAGAGACCCTTCAAGCTTGTGAGCTTGTAAACATCCCTATGGAAGGTACATTTGAATCTCTGAATGTTTCAGTTGCAGGTGGTATCTTCTTATTTATGTTACAAACTAAACAGCAAAAATTGGCAGAATTTTAACTGTTTAAGTCACCCTTGCATTTTTTATATATTTCTAATTTTCTTGTCCAATTTGTTACATGGGTCTTCTTTCTGACATCATTGCTGATAACTTGATACCAATCCAAAGTGAAGGAACACACCGTTAGAGGAGTGCAAGATTGCAAGATGTTGGTTGACAAACAAAACAAAATGGGGAGATTTGATTATATACCCTCCCTTTAGATCAAAATTGAGGATTTAACCTCCTGTGCGGCTGACATGTGGGGTCCTCTAAAGTCACTGAGAGGGTAAATCCTCAATTTTAATCTAAATGGATTGTGTATGATCAAACTTTTCCTGTTTTTTTTCACAAGGATCAGTGGATGGAACTATATGAAACCTAGAAAATGGTGGTGGAATGAACTGCCTAAAGAATTTTTAAATGACCTAATTGTTCAGATAACCAACGTAACTTTGTATGATTCTTGTAGTATGTACTTATACAACTGAAGTTCCCTATGCAATTGAAAATAAATAGATATTCCCTCTGGTTTTTTATATTTGACACCGTTGACTTTTCAATGATCATTCATTTTTATTTTTGCAAATATATAAAAATATAAGTTATGTTTAAAGTTCCTTTGATAGTAAAATAAATCACAACAAAATAAATGATAATTATGTAAGTTTTTTAATAAGGTGACTAATTAAATATAGGTTCAAAAGTCAATGGTGTCAAATGTAAAAAAACCGGAGGGAGTATAATTTATGAAATATCCACCATAAATCACTGGAGCCTTGCCTTTGGCCCTTGAATATTCCAGTTAGTAGCATTAATCAAGACTCTGGTCCTTTAACGATACGAGCCTTTTGGAACAAGCCAAATCAGTCCACAAGCTTACGTAAATTATCCGTGTAATGTTGTTGATTGTTGCAGGAGTCCTTCTATCTGGCCCAAGGATTTATTATGTAGAATTGAAGTGTTAGAATACATTTAACAGTAATCAGTTGAATAATATGCAAATTTTGCTATTAAATGTCCGTTGGATGTTTGTGAGTTATAGATATGAACATTTAGACACTGGATTAGATCTTCTGTATCTATTGATGTATGACTCTGCTGAACTTAAATAATCCAATAGGAAGCTTTAAGACTTGAGATATGATTCATCGGTTGAGACCAACTTTATGTTCTTTCTTGAGCTGGACCTTGCAAATGTTATAGATGATTAGTAGCTTTCAGTATTTCTTCTCGGTGCTGTGGGCTGTGGAGTACTCAACTGTAACTAACTAATGATAAATAAGATCAGTAAAAACTCCTGGCAATATGTCGGCACTGAAATGACATCTTCCACATATTTATTATGGGATCTTACATGCGATCCACCATTGCTGACTGAAAACGGTGTCCTTAATTAAGACATCTTGTGAACTTGATTTTGTGGCACTACAACTCATTTCAGCCTCAACTAGTTGGTGTTCAGAGAAAGGTATGTCTTTTCAGGTAAAAGCTTCTTACCTGTGAGAGCATCCTGAGTCATATGCATACAGTTCTTTGATTATTGTACTAAACATATCGTCATGTGGGGATGCACGTCTGTCATTCACTAAAACGGTGGTGCTCCAGTTTTCCTGTTTCTCTTGTAGTAATACTTACCTGCACTCCTGCAATGCCTGCTGTCTATATCTGATATGTGGATTCCTCTGACAACATGCATGGTGCTGTAAAACTGCTCATCTTACAGTGAACTTTGTATTTTGTTGAAAAGTATCATTGGCTACATGAACAATTTTACGATCGTTGATGACTAATTTTTCTAAGCCCTTCCATTGGTAGGTAGTTTATTTCTTCTGCAATACAGTGCTCTATACATTATGAACTGCTAAGTGCTGACTGTTCAAGGAATAAATGTTACTAGTGCTTACTTTTCCTGTACTCTGCAACTGGGACAAATGCCATATCTTCTGTTGGTAAAGAGTCATTACATAATGTATCAGTTGTATGCTGAGAAACCAACCACTAGGTGCAAAATAAAACCTGATGGTTTTACATGAGCCAGTACTTTAATATTTTGGAACCTGAGTACTAGTGATCAATGACACACTTTAGATAGAATGCTTGTGGCGATCCCAAAAGGAGACACAAAGAGACATACTGATGGAAATAAAGTTGAATTTGATTCGCCAATGCGCTGTTTGGCACTGTCAATTGTAGAATTTTAATTTGTTGGAAAAAGCAATGCATTTAGTATTTAAAGAGGCAGTGCTGAAAACGTAATTTCCTACTGTTTTATTATTCTATTCATTTGGCTTGTGTCTATTAATAGATAACTAGCTTGTTAGGGTTGTCTAGGTGCTTCGTGCACTTGTTAGGAGCTTTGGGAACCAATTACGAACATGGACTGAGACCTTTATGAAAGGAGATATCTATATGATATTGTTAGATTAACATACTAAACATATGAAAAAAAGGTTCAGGTTTAGTAAACTGTAACATCTCGATGCTTACCTTTGTTAGGAAGAACACATTTGAGATAACTTATAAAGCAGTAGAGTGAAACAAAATATTCAGGATTTTCTCTAAGTTCGTTTTCGGAATATGGATGCCCATCAGATAAATTTGTATATGTTCTGTTACTTCTGTAGATAGATAGTAAAAGGAACATAAAAATTGGTGCTGGAATGATCAGTAATGAATACTTTAGAACATAACAGAAAACTGTTTTTCTTTGTGCAGTTTGAAAATGAACAAGGTTAAACCTGCATCAACTATATGTTCTTTTTTCCAAATCCTGCCATGGATTATATTTTATTGAAACAGACCATGAAAAATCATTTCTGAGTTTTTCTCTTTTGAAAAGAATTTGTGATGATGTAGAGTATTCATTTTAATTATGGATTTGGGAGCTGGTCGGACAGTGAAACGAACATTTGTCAACTTCTATTTTACCTGCTATTGTTTGGTAAGCGAATTCTTTCGTCATTCTTCATTATACCTTCATTGTTTTTCCTGTGACAGTGATATGATGATAGCTATATTCATTGCAGTTTATGATTATTTTGGGATTACTGTATGTGGACGGTTTTCAAGCCCCGTAGTCTTCTGCTGGCCAATTCTTTGCCAATCGCTGTATGCATGTTAAAGTTTAGGCTATCTTTGTCTGCACCTGTGCATTAGAATGTGAAGAGATACGTACTAATCAACTATTACCACCTTCTGCTCATATAACTGCTCATTTTATGCAATTTGTGCATGTGTAAGCATCACTGAAGTGGTCATGTGCTTCTAGCTTGGATTTCACATGTCCAGTTTAGAAGTACAATCATAAACCAGTTCTGGACTAGTTCTCAAAAAGAAGAAACAAGTCCAGATGAAGAAACTAGTTCTGGACTAATCATGTTGAGACACAGAGCTAGAATATTTATTGGATGTTGGCATATTGTGTACTCACTGTACTCAACTTCAGTGCACGCCCAATCAGAAGCTATGGTACCTAGATGTTTCCATTCATCATCTGTGTTTAGCCCACTAATGAACATTGTCACTTTGTCACCATGCCAATACAGGCAAGTTGTTTGTCTAGTGTGGCCAGCACATCACCTTGCACATTTCTCAAACCATGGTCTCTGTTATGATAAAGGTTTAGACCCATAGATATGCTTTGTTGGACATGAATCATCAAAGAGCTGGTGCCATTTGGCATTAATCACAATCTTTTTGAAGCTTGTTGGAAAGGGATTGATGTGGTTGCACTGGTAGATCTATGGGATTCAATAAGATATTTGCATAGGGAGGTCACCCATTGATGCATCATTTGTTTAATTAAGGATTGCCAGGTTGCCGGGTTGGTTTGTTAGCCTCTCCGGAGAGAGAGATAATGCAAAATCAAAGCTCTTTGGCAGCTCATGCCAGAGTTTGATACGTGTGCATGCATCTGAATGTAAATCGTTTTCCTTCCATCTTCTTTTTCCTTTGCAATTGAGTTATTTTTTTCTGAGAGATAGATGCAATTGAGTTCTTTTTTCAAATAGAATTGTGAGTGTTTCTTCTTTTATTATTATTATTATTGGAAGAGTTCAGGACAGTGCCATGTAGCTGGTATGTTCCGGCTTTATCATTTGCAGAAGCACCCAGAAGCCTCAACCCTGTAAACTCCTCTCTCAGAGAGGAACTAGATTAATTTTGTCGGTGTTTTTATACATCTCTCTAGTTCTGTAGCATGCAATCGTGTGATAAAAAAAGAAAATCTTCTCAATACTATTAAGTTTTTCCTAATTTAACGATTTACATTGATATTACTATTTTTTATAATATACTAGCAAATTTATCTATTGTTTTATAATATATCATTCAGTCAATGAGTTTATTAATTGTTCTGTAATATACCATTTGGCTAAAGATTGTTTTAAAAATAACCAAAATTCTCTTACATAGGTTGATAATTTATTGATCCTAATAGAAGTTCAAAACATTATAAATTTTTTCATAGCCTTTTTGCAAGATATGAAAGTCTATGTATACATGTTTTTTTTAAAATTTTTTAAAAGTTGTTTTGTGTGGTATATAAGAGAGGAATTGCCTAATAAAAGATAATAACACAAAACTATTTTGTGTAGCATATCAAAGATAATTTTTATTAAGAACAACAATACAAAAAATATTCTATATATATCATATACTAACGGATAAATTATATTTTACAAATAAATAAAATACAAAATCTTGAAAGTTATGTACAAAGAGGCTAAAAAAATCATAAGTTTTTAAAACTTCTAATGGTATAAATCAATTTTAGCCTTACATGTCTATAAGTATATTTTGGATATTTTTTTAAAAAATTGCTATTAATGCTATATAGTAGAACAATTGATAAACTTACGAATATATTACAGAAAGTAAAAAATTGTCAAACTAAAACAAACTTAGTAAAATAAAGTAGATTCTCTCGTTAAAAAAGATGGAACCACATCTTGGTGTTGAATATAACGTCAGTGGCATAATACTAGTAGAATGGAACTTGCAATTGCGTTGCCATTTTTATCATTCATTTGTTTGACAATTCTCTATTTTTTATCTTTATGTATTCCTGTATTTTAAAGGAGACGTGAAGGTATTTTTTAGCGGCATTTTTTGATAAAGCTACTAAGATGGTCAAAAACATAATGGATAACCCAACTTAAAAGAAAAACACCAAGAATTCAGAAGATCCTCAATGCCTTTGCCCAAGTTGCCATCCACGGCGACGTGACAAGAGAAGGGAACCAGAGGTGGCAATGCCAAAATCCATCTGATCCAACACACAGTGGTCTCCAAGGCTAAAGGCATGGCTGTTCTTGCTCCAAAGCCGTAGGCCATCCATTCGGCTGTGCTATCATATGTGGGCCCTCCTCTTATCTCCTGTCCACGTCAGACCGTGGCAGGCAAGGCAAAGAAGTAGATCCTGGTACAGAGAATTAACCACGTTGACAAGTGACAGTTAGTGCTAAACACCAAGGATGCATGGAGTATGCTTTACGAGTAGGTCAGATGAATCTAATAATTATGAGTAGGATTCCATTATGGAGTTCGCATACACCAGTGTAGTGCAGTAGACAATACCAACACGATTATATGAACCACAAAAAAAATCAGCCGAGTAATTGATTCACGTACTCGTTTAGCTCCACTTAAAACTCTCTAGCTTTCTTCAAAACAAGTCCAAGGTCGGTGCTGCCAAATTCGTCATGATTAGCACTTTTCCTCCTAACGAATTCAAAAAAGCGACAGGTGAAAAATAATTTAAAAAAACAGTTCAAATTGAATAAGAATTGGGGAAAACAAGTTGTGCATTTGTCAGGTGAAAATGTCAAGCATCAGCTATGCTAACATTCGTGCATGTCACGGCACGCATCTTATTTAGCCAGTCCGACTGGACCGGTGCTACGAAGGATCGATCGGCCGGCCGCCACTCGACGAATGTTAATTGTCAAAGCTTCAAACCTTGTCTCGGTCTTGTGAGACATCTCCGGCGACGGTGATGGAACTGTGGGCAAATTACTCTGTCGGTTTATTTATCATAAATTAAAATTTTGGTGAAAATGTTTGCATACACAAGTGAGGTGTACTCTGAAAGAAACCTTTTATGAGGCTTAATTTACAAATAGTTCAAATATTGGTAGAGTTACAGTTAATAAGCCATAGAAATATAAATTAAGTTGTTAAAAATAATTTATGGATTAAATTTTTATATGTATATCCCGATGGAAAAAACAACTAAAAATCAATTCTAAAATTAAATCTTTAATTTATTTTTTATGACTATACAACAGACACATACGTACATACAATACATTACACCATGCGCTCAGAGATACTGAAACTATACGCTAGTTAAGTAGTTAACTATTTCTCCTTGAAAAAAAAAGAAAACAAAGGCTACTCGTACTTAAAAAAAACACAGCCAATTAAATAGGCCGAAGCACAATTCCGTCAGATCAGATGTGGAAAACCTACAGCAACTACTAGCAATTTAAATTTGAAGGAGAAAAAAAGTCAAGGAGGAGGAGGAGGAGAACACGGTCTGACTAGGAAACAAGATGGAAGAAAAGCTCCACTTTTAAAATATGCAAAACGCCCACAAAGTCAACCCGGCGCCTCCGCGCGTAGACTTGGTTGACCGCGCTATATGTGCGCCTACGCCGTGCGCGAGCCGCGCACGGATTCCACCGTGCATTTCCACCGCACGTTTTGACCGTTGACGTCTTTGACCGCCGCCATGTCACCGAGCCTATCATCTTCTGCCACGTCGGATTCCTGTTGCTTCGTTTTGCCTTCTGCGAAGGGAGCTGCAGGCCGCCACGTGGCACGGATCGTCCGAGCGTCAATCAGGTCTTCTTGCCTGAACACGGAAGCAAATTAGCTACGCGTGTGCCAGCTAGTAGTACTAGCTACACTAACTAAGTATAATTAATTAACAGGGAGATTTCCGCGGCAAAGCATCGCCATTATTAGTCGAGTAATACAGCAATTAGCTTGGTTAATTATGTATGAACTTTGCTTATTGTGCAATGCGATCTAGATAAATACTTACACGCTCCCATCGTGTTTACGCGGTAGCTTGTTGGACCATGGTCGATGTATGCCGGTTTTATTAGACGCACAAAGTTTGTTATACGCTTTGCTTGGATTGTACTGTACATCACGACGTGGCCACGTGTTGACATTTTTCTTCTTTTTTTGTTTTTCATAGGCGGTGCACCGTCGTTGTTCAATTCCGCGGAATAAAAATTTGGAGACAAAAACAGTGGTTGCTGCCGTGCAGTGGACAAATTAATTTTTATTTCAAACTCTTGGCGCGTCTTTTGGTACCTTGGAGAATATATTGACTTTGATTGATTACTAGAAATCCTAAAGGACAAGACAAGGTGTATACAGGCTCTTGAAGGGTTAGGAATATTTAGGGAGAACCTCACCTTAGGAATATTTAGGGAGAACGGAAGGGTTAACCAATAATGAGAAGATTCATGTGGAGCTAGTCTCCTTTTTATTTGTAAATACTAGTATATACTATACTGTATCAGACTATCCATTGATTTTACAAGATATACTCCCCTGATTTTTTAAATGTTAGATGCCATTTGATTTTTAAAGTTATATTTAATCATTAATTTATTTAAAAAACTTATATAATTATTAATTATTTTTAAAGTAGTTTATCATTAAAGATACCTGAAACATTATTTATATTTTTATATAAAAAATTAAATAAAGCGAATAGTCAAACATAAATTAAAAGGCAACAAAATACTTAAATCTCCTTATCCCTACGATTTTATTTATTCCTACTACTTAGTTTTATTTTGTTCGAATGTTATGTTGTTCGAAGGGAATATATGTATCCCTACAACAAAATGTTAAAAACTAAGGAAAGAGAAAATTTCTTGTAGCTTAACTCAATACCTAGAGAACCATGACAGAGAACCGCTCTAACAATGCCACATAGGTGCCATGGTGTTAAAATTCTCTGCTTGGGCAATGAAAACGTAGGGAACTTTTTTTAAGTTCTTGCCTCCATTACTTTAGACTCCTTGGGCGCCAAAGAAAATTTTGAAGTCCCAAATCCATTCGCACGCCCCTCCTTTCTCCTCTCAAATCTCTTCCTTCTCCTGAATCAAGATCCCCCAAATCTCCACGGTTGCTTTATCCCAGTCCAATTTATTTTGTGATAGATTCAGTAGCACCAATAGCTTCGGCTCCCTCTTCAATTCCACCTCCAGCGTCATCTCAGAAGAGATTTCTCAGATCCTTGCAATCTGCATACCATAGCTTTCTAAATATTGGCATGCTCTTGTTCTTCTTATCAAGAAGATAGGTTTATTTTTTCTTTGATCAGTTTTCTTATGCGTGTTGTGCCCGAGAAGGGCAAGAATACAATCTGAGTTTACTTTCCTGATGGATTTTAGCTTCCTGGTTATGGATCTGATTGCTGCAGTTCTTGATGTGGAGCTTGGAGCAGTGCAGCAAAACTGCTCAAGCCACATCTATATGTGGATAGGGGACAGAATGAGATCTTCGTTGTAATGTGTTGGAGGCTTGGAGCTGCTGGCCTTTTCTAGTCTCTATAATATATTCAGGTTAGTGCGTTTGCTTCTACATATTATTGTAAGACTTGACGATTTTACATAAATTCTGGAGGTTACTAGACGAGTAGCTGTGCAGTTTGGTTATACATTGGCACATGGCAACTTTTGTTTTGTTAGTATTTTGATGCCACTTCTTAGTGAACATAAATGGTGGTGAGCCTGTTTTTGTCTCTGTAGAACTAGCCGCCTACTTTGAATGGCTAAGGTGATGCAAGATAGCAGAAATATCTAAAATCAAATGGTCGAAGCGTGCAGATTGACAGGTTGTTGTGCAGGGTATGGAGTACATATGAATGGAGTTAAACTGATGACGTTTTTTTTTTTGTTGAGAAAACTGTGATCGAAGAATGAAGATATTTTTAAGTCAATGTATATTGTTGCCCGTGCCTTTTGTTTTGTAATGGTACACATGTATTTCTCACGATGTTAACTTTTAAATTCTTAAGTGAGATCTTCATTCGTCACATGTCAACTTGACATTTTCTAATTAATGTATGATGTGGGTGATGTTGGTAATTAATGATAATATTGTTGTTAATTAGCATCTTTTGGTATAAAAAATAATTATTAATCTATAATAACATCTATCTTTCATCAATTAGTTTTCCTATCATAATAAACCACGAGCCTCAAACAAAAGTAGTAGGGAAATCTACTTTACATGTCACCAGCAATGCCACATAGACACGGTTCCCTACCATCCAAACTGAAGGAAACAATCATTTATCCCTTCGTTTTTTTGCTGGATATCATAGGGCACTCTGTCTTTCCCCACGATTTTTTTCCCTTGGAGTTGTTTCCTACAAATTACCATTTTCCCTACTCGTTTTGGCCTGTTCCCTAGTACAAGAAGGCCTAGGAACATGGGGGATTCTAGTAGTGACGGTGTCAAATAAAAAAAATGGAGGTAGTATTAGTTAAAAAAAGACTTAATTTTTATTAAACTTTAATAGTTGGTTTCTTATAAGTTATATTCTTTTTAGGTATCATTAGTTATATTCTTGATAGCTATAAAACCAATAATCTTATCAAAAGCACTTTGAAATATTAATCTATTGGTATAGTTTTGTACATTAAATATACTTCTAATTTGATTATATTCATCAGTCAAAGTCTTTAAATTCTGACTTCTTAAAATTAAAATATATCCTATAAAAATCTATGGAGGGAGTGTATTCTACTTTTCTGTATCAGAGTGTTTCTAATTTACAAATGTATATGCCTATAAAAGTTTATCGACTAAAAAAATAATTTATAGTTAAAAAGTTTATATGTGCCCTTAGCATCTTAAAAAATCAATGATGGAAAAACCCCAAAATCAACATCAAAATTAAGCCCTAAAATTCAAATTTGAACAGCTACAGCTAAAAGTCAAACGATAGAAATCAATTATGAGCTGAAAACTAAACCCAAATAGGACAAAAAAGGTGTGACTACTGCAGACTTTGAAAACTAACTATACTATGGATGAGATGCGTTCTAAAAATTTGTAGCATCGGATTATTTTTCCCTCATGCCATTATTTTTTGGGGGTTAAAAATCTGCGATGGTTAGACATCTTAAAAAAAAACTATTTCTATATGGTGGCTTACGCTAAAATGATATTTTTCGGTGAGCCACATTCAAAAGCGATAAAAAATAGGCCATCTTTAGTGGATTTAAGTGAACCCGTCAAAAAAAAATCATATTTCTGTGATTTGGCTGTTGAACCCATAGAAAATATAACGGCCCACGTGTAGCTCTCAAGTCTGGTGATGAGAGCACTTTCGAATCTAGGAGCTCAAGTCTTTCTCTAATCAAATATTTTTTTCAGATTGATACATGCATATTTATATTTAAAAAGTCATGTCAAAGTCATGAATCCCAAACATAACCTAACTGCCTAACTGGCATCCCTAATCACTCCACCCATTTGAACCACTCCACCGTTTTCGTATGCCATTGTGTGCGCCCGCGCGCAACATAATCAACGTGTTGCCCAACTCCAACAGAATTCAGCGAACTCTATGCATCACCAACGCATGGGCGCACGTACGTATCACCCTGATAGAAGTGGCTTCAAAAAAGAAGTGGCTTCCAGGCTTAGATCACCGAAATCCAATAAAGTTTCTATCCTTTTCATTTCGCCATTAGCTTGGCGATTTCAAAAAACGCCAAGCTATAGCAAGTGCAAGCCCAAAAAAGAACCGAAGTTTGTAGCTAGATTTACGAAGCGTCGCCAATGTCGTCGTCCTAGATCACGGCCAGGTTCGATGAACCGGGAAGCAATTTGCACCGGAGATAAGCTGTAATTATCCTGCCTTTTGATCACTAACTTGACGCTATCTAATTAATCCAGCCACTAATTCAGTTTTGCATTGCTCGATCGCCCAGGTTTTGAGGATGAATTGATCCGCATTTGAACGTTGCCTTTTCGTACCACGGATTTGGTTTAAGGGTACTCCGTTAGCTGGAACCCACTCTAATCAGTGCGGTTTTAATGAGCTTAATTAGACAGGTGACAACGGCCGGCCGTTTCTGATGTAGATGAGGTATATATACATGCATGCAGCTGGCAGCTGCTAGCTGATGATGAGTCACCTCACTGCCTGATGCTGGCGTGTAACGCACGGATCTCTCTTCTTTTACTGTCTTTTTGGCTGAGGTGGACAATGTCGTTCTTGATGATTCCTTGGTCGAGCTAACTGATGGCACGTACTGTTTGCTGACAGCTATACAGAGAGGATGTTTGGATTGTAAGCGATGATGAAGCCGCCTGAAACGATGGAGATCAATATAGCAACAAAGAATGAGAAATATACTTCCTTTATTTTAAAATATAGATTAGACCCCATTTAAATTTAAAATTATAGTACTAGTTTGTCTAATGTTTTAAGATGGAAGAAGTAGTTTGAGTTTTTATTTGTCGATGAAAGTTTTGGTACATGCATAAAAAAGTTTTAGCCTCCGATGGTAACTTTCCAAGTCTCCAATGAAATTTTACCAGATCTTTTTAATTGAGCATTTGGTATATATTCAAAATAAGGATCGCAAATTAGTGCACTAATTGTGTGCGTTTTTAACAAGAAACCGAATTTTGGAACTTGGAAAACCAAGAATGGATGGATGGGCGCATGCGTTTGCGTGGACAGTGCTAGAAGCTGATCAGCTAAGAAGTTCAAGCGGCACGACATATACACAGATCGCTCGTACGCGCACGTACTCGATTTACCCCTTTTTCTAACGCTCTGATCAAGCCTAGACTAAAAAACAGTACGAAATGCCCAATCCAATATAACTTGGTGCTCAGTTTCAAAGTCATGAACAAACCGTGGAGACATGCAAAAGAGGTGGAAAATGATGCCGATGCACGAAAGTTTGGTCAGGGTTTACAAAGAATTCCATGTCCAGACTACCAATCTTGACTCTTTTTTTCTAAAAATTTCAGCAAATCACATTAATTATCATGATACTTAATCTCTCATTACAACGTGTGTAGTACTTGCCTAGAGAGAGAAAAAAGTTCGGGCTATGAATTTCAATTACAACGTGGCTCTGTCTGAACTATGAACCTTTTAGGCCTCCTTAAAATGTAGGATTGTAAAAACATAATAAAAATAGAAAAAACATAGTAATAAAATGCCATGCCACAAAATTTCTACAAGAATTAAAAACACAGAAAAATTTTAAAACTGTTGTTTAATTGGTACATAGAAGAAACGTATGAATTTAAAGACAATGGAAGATTTTTATAGGATTGTCCAATCCATAGAAATTATAAAGAAAAGGGTAGGATCTAATCCTTTGTTTTAAAGGTTTTCATAAGAATTTTTTTTCATAGGATTAAAATCCTCCAAACTTATTTTTGGTGCAGGATTCTCTAACTTGCCCCTATTTGGTCTAAGAACATAAGATGGAATGTAATATATTATACCACATTAACCAAACAATGACATGTTGAAAATGTCATATTGCATTATGTATTCAGGAATTATTATGTTGGTTGCATATCCTATTGTGCTACTAAGTGATTATGACTGTTTCATAAAGTGTAAAGAGAAAAAGATATTCAACTAGAGGAGTATTTGATATATAATCCGATACGCTACTACTTCAAGATGTTAGGGGACTAGTAGACGCCAGTTCAAGATAATGATCAAGGAGTTGGTTAAGTTACCTGTAATGGCCTCTCATCTTTTTAAAAATCATTTCTGTAACTTCCATATATATTTATAAGATTATAAAAGCTAGGTGAAATCGTGCATATTACATGGATTTCTTAAGTCAATCATATTAATTTAAATTTATTCATGAAAAAAGCTTATTTATGTTACATATCTTGTTTATGACGTAAGGCCACAGTAATTACTATGTTTTTCATACGAATCAAAGATTTTGTTTTTTTCAGAAGGAAAAAAGATCAAGCTGGACGACTGGCAGCAGGATCCGAATCTTGGGGCGTCACATGCCGCCACGTGTGGTCCTCCTCGTCTCGTTTGTTCTCGCGCGCCACTCTTGCGTTGCATGTGCATGCATGCGTGCATGCGTGCTGATTGCTATCTGCACACTGACGCCTCACGCGTACCCTTCTGCTGCAACCGTGCAGAACAAATTGTACAAAAAGTCCTCGATCTAGACAGGCAAAGACAGCGTCCTATATCTTATTTGTTTTTTTTCTTGTCCCCAAGACAAATATTCATACCAAATGATCCAATATTAGTTGTATTAATGGTAGTACTAGCACTAAACATGATAAACTCTTGGTGGAGTCGTTGATCCTCAAATAATTAGGACCATAGTACGTAATAAAAGCTAAAATAATATCAGAGTATGCACACAATATCTATATATAACTCAATCAAATATGCCTCCTTAATATCTTGTACCCATGTGAGCATACATCTTTCACATAATCCGTCAAAACTAGTGGAACTGAGGTGTGTTTGAGTAGAGAGAAAAAAATAAAACAAAGTGAGTTATTAACATGCAGTTAATTAAGTATTAATTATTTTAAATTTAAAAATAGATTAATATGATTTTTAAAAATATATTTTTAATATTTTTAAAAAATGTATTGTTTAACTATTCGGAAAAAAAAACCGAGTGATTTTTTTCTCTTGCGCCAGCCCTAGTCTCCCTAGTGCTGTCGCTACCGCCAAACCTGCCATTTTCACACTAGCAAACCTAGTGCCGTTAGTGTTGTTTCACTACCGTCAAACGTGCCATTTTCACCACCGCCGCGAATTTATCATCTCCTCGCGCCGAACTCTCGTGGAACATGAGAGCGAAAGAAGTATATCCACTCCACTAGGGGTGACAAATCAGCAAACGTGCGTGCGCGCGATATCCAGAAATTTCGGGCTCACCCAGGTTCAGCGAACGTGGACGCCCTTTTCTTTTCCACCCGTCTGGAAACCATGTCTAGGTCCATCCAGAGATTCATTCGGAGACCGGCCGAGGCCGATGGCCCGTTACTACTGGTACGGCCTTTGACGTGCTGCGTGGTTTTTCTCCGGGTTCCCGAGATAAGATGGCGAGCGTTTTGTGTTTGGCCGTTTGCCCCCGCCGTTTCGGCCTCGGACAACGAGCTCAAGCCGCTGTTTTTATTGGTCCAAAAGGACGCGAAAGGTTTCAGCGATCGATGATTTCGTGTCATTTGTGTGCAAGTCATGAGTCAGTCAGTCTCGCTACATGACACAGGTCGTTTCGTGGCGGACAAGTTTTTTTTTTTTGGGGGGCGTGATTGTGCATGTTGTTCCATGCATACATGTCGGCGGCATATCCTTGATGTGAAAAAGAAAAATCTTAATGTGGTCTTAAAAAAGTGGGAAAAGTTTGCTTGTATTTACCTTGTTTTCAGTAGAGTGTACAAAATACAGAATTTAGATAGAGTAAGTTGCGTCATTACATTATCACCTAAATCGCACAGCCCGTGCATGCATTATCATTATTTTTAAACTGGTGCATTTAGGCTATATAGAGGCGATTTTTAGAACCTCTCGGTAGAACTGGATACGATTGAAAATCAAATCGAATCTATTTGAAACCAGTTGACCCCATAATATGTTCACTTTATCTACCTTTATATTAAGAAGGAAATGAGACCATACGAAGGAGGGAGGTGTTGGGTTAGAAAGACGGTGGGCTGTCAAACGTCTGCACGTGAGGAGTTCCTCAATTACCATCGTGTCAGTTTGGGGGTGCTTGGGGTTAGAAGTGCACTTGGGCCCTATTAGATTTTGGCTAATTGATTATAAATAATTAAGAGATTAATACAATTATAAGTAATGAGTAGGCATTACGTCCTATAAAATTAAAAAGTGGGTAAAGACAACCCACAAAGCAAAAAAAGTTAAAGTGTAAATAATTTAAATAAAGTTTACAGGATAGAACAAGTAAACCTAAAATTGTAATGAGTCAGATAGTTTTGTGCGATACCGAATACTCAAGGTCAAGTGGAACCAGACAGTTCGAGAGGAGTCAGACAATCTAAAAGAAGATAAACACGAGAAGCTCAAGTGTATGGACTCATCTGAGAGGCACCGGATAATCCGATGCAGTACTGGACTATCCAACAAACTCTAGGCACAAGTTGGACAATTGCTCCTAGACAGTGGAAGACGCCATGGACCAAACATTCTGATGTGGTACCGGATTGCTCGTAAGGCATTGTTGGACAATCTGGGTGTGACCAAATTGTTCGTCTCTTTATGGTCTAAAAGCTAGTTACTCGGTTACTATTGAAAAAGGTTAAAGAATCGAACAGTCTAACGTGGTACCAGATTGTTCAACCCTATACTATTTTTGACGGTTTTAAGCAACAATTGAAAATGGCTAGTTACAAAAGTTGGGACTATAAATGGATGGTGTCATGAAGTTGTTTGGATACTTTTGTACCCCCTTTCACCCTAAAAAGCAAGGCAAGTGTTCAATAGTCTCGAAGAGCTAATTGAAGATCTTTTAGTTTAATCTTAAGTGTTATTGTGTTGTTGTTTAGAAGGCTAAACTCCTTCTCAAATATCTCTCTGTAATCTAAATCTTGTGTGCTATTAGTTGGTTAAGTTGAGAGTCTATAATCAAAGGGTATGGTTGTTCAAAAACCCTTGTGAAGGTTCAACCTTGCCTCCAAAAGAGAAAAGATGAATTGAATGCAAGCCGAGTTTTATCTTGATTGTTGCTTGGTAGAGCAAACTTATCCGATCAAGGGGAGTCATGTGGCGTCTGACATTAGGTCTTGGTGGTCTCTTAAAGTACAGATTTGATCTTGGTGGTTGTTTGGAGACCAAGGCTTCACTGAAAGGTGATTAATTGGATAGAAAAATGTTTGAAAGGGATTTGGTTCCGATAGAAGCTTCCTCAACTAAGTGTATAAATAATTGGTTCCAAACTTCAATAGATAAATCAATGTCTCATCTCTGTCTTTATCTTGCATTAACCGTTTCTATATTAAGTTTGTAGTGTTCTTATACTAGCTTGTTATCAATCTTTATTATCATGTGCTCTTCTTGAAAGTGTGCGTAAGGAGGAGCACCTCTAGTTTTTAGCTTATTTTTTTTATGAGTCGTTTATCACTGTATTGACTGGATTATTCTGTTAAAGCTGGACAATCTAAGTTCCTTATTTTGTTGCACTGACCAAATTGTCTAGCAACTGCTAGATTGTCAAACTATTCGTAGTAGTACCGAACTATCCAGCTAGATCTAATTTCAAGTTTTTGTAGTTTTAGGTAAACATATATTACCTGTCCTCTAGACTATTTTTAAGGGCTTTTAGTGGTGTCTATGGGTTTGTAAGATGGGCAAGCTAGCTCTCTCCTCTCAATGTCCGCAATCGGACTTGTTATTGTCAGGTAGTGTAGCAACAATTTCGTGTGGTAACTATTTGGCAGTTGAGATCCGCAGTGACAGAGATAGCAGGGCAATGGGCAGTGCGAACTAGAGTTGCTCCTTTCCTTCCTCCCTCTTGCATTGTGATGAAACAAATATGCCAATGGATGCCAATGCACAACGACAATTATGATTGGAGTGTAGAATTAGGAGTTTGGAGTTTAGTCTTCTACTCTTCTATATATTTCTCAGTGTTGAGATTTTGAGTCTAAAAATTCATGTATATTTTAATTATGTATATCCATAATTTTATGGATATAAAGACTAGATTAATGAAAAATTCATTATCTAGAAAAAAGGAAATGGACCATAACGCACCGAATATAATGGGAGCAATAAACCTGTTCTCCAAAACGAGCTAATGTGGTATTACTTCAAATTAAAAATATATAATTTTGTTGCTCTATACTCAACATTACTGATAGCTACAAAATCGACTAATAAAAGAATCAGATTTAGTGGAGACGATTGAGCCAGAACATGTATTTAATCTATCTTAATACCATTTCTTTGATGCATACCTTAATACGATTTGAGACAAAAGCATATATTATGGGCTCCATGAAAGGATCAAAACTGGAACAATATCAAAAGGCACTGAAGGAGGCAGACAACCGACAACCCGGCGGAGAACAAGGGCAGAAATAAAATCGCAGGGGAAATGGAATATTTTATTTTTCGTAACGAAATACTCCTTCCTCTGCTCCGCCCCCGCCTTTAAATACACGCCTCGCCTCCCTCCGCTTCCCCTCTTCTCCTCACACACAAGACGATTTAACCCAAGCCTTCCTCCTCCGTCCTCTGCTCCGCCTCCGCGCGCTCCCATTCCCCGGAATCCCCAGAGCGCGCGCGCCGCCGCCCGCTGTCTCTGCAGCAGCCATGGGAATGGGGCCTCTCGAGAACGCCACCGCCGCCACCGCCGCGTCGGCCGTGGACGCGGTGGTGGAGGCTGTGGCGACGAAGGCCACCGGCGCTGGGTCGTACGCGGTGCTGCAATGCGGCGAGGACTCGGAGTACGTGCGCAAGGCGTACGGCGGGTACTTCGAGGTGTTCAGGGCGCTGCTGGCGGAGGACGGCGAGCGGTGGCGGGTGTACCGCGCCGTGCGCGGGGAGCTACCCGGGGACTCCGAGGTCGACGCGCTCGACGGTTTCGTCATCTCCGGCAGCTGCAGCGACGCCCACGCCGACGAGCCCTGGATCCTCGCTCTCGTCGACCTCATCCGCCGCCAGCACGCCGCCGGGAAGCGCATCCTCGGCGTCTGCTTCGGCCACCAGGTGCCCCCAATCACTCCTCCTCCGCCTCGATCTCTTCCTCCCTGTTCATTTCGGTTGCGGTTTGGCTGGTTCGCCTCGCGCTCGCGGGGGTGAAACGGTAAAATCGCTCGAGATGGCCTCGTTGTCGGTGGGGTTCGTTCCGAGGTTGGCGCCGCTTGGGATTACCTGGCGCGACGAGGCGTCGTCTCGTCTCGTCCGAGAGCGCGAGACTGATTGGAGTGGCGTTGTTCTAGCGCCTTCTTAAGGATATTTTTTTTCTCAGTTTTAAACTATGCGCGGTAAAATTCGAACTTTGCTTAGCCACATAATCGCATTGTCGCAAATAAAACATTTTGAATCCGACTACAAGGATTGAAATAATTCGTAAAATGTGTCCTAAAAAAATCGTAAAATGTAGACAAATTGTAAGGACAAAGTTCACAGCTAGTGTGGGCAAGGCATCGAAGTAATTTTGCGCGGTCATTTTTTAAAAAAGCTATTTTCAAAACGAATAAAGAGTGATTACAATTTCACATGAATAAATTGAAGTACAGGAAAAAAATCGTTTTTAATTAATTAGTAATGTTTTGAGCGTGAACCCGTGGGTCCAAGCCGAGCCGCATCCGTGGCCAGAAATTCCCGGTAGCGACCCGCGCTTCTCTGTGTGATGGGCATGCGGGCCCCACTTCCTGTCACATCTCAACCTGTTAATGAAAACACATTACCTTTGCCGCTTAAAAATTAAAACTAATTAGTTTCGCTAATATAATTTCGGAGCAAATCACAGCCTGGCCATGTGCCAAGACGGTTCACGTGAGCTGACGTGGCGGCACCGGCTGATCTCAGTTTGCTGTTGAGCACACACAATGACACAAGACAAGCTGCCGTTTTTATTTTTTTCCCTCACTCCTCCTAGATTCCCGTGCGGCGGCTGCACCCTGTGGCCATACCTGTGGCCGCCGGCGGGCAGCAGCGCGGCGATCACGCCGCCGTGGAATCGCGACGGAAGCTGCTCGGTTTGAATCGCTCCGGCAGGCAACGCGGTTGGCGTGATGCATCTACCGAGCGCGTGGTCAGCGGTCGCTTTTGAAATCAAGCCCACCGGCGACAGCGCCCAAAAGAGTGTGATCTTGTGTTAGGTGTGGTGGGCTGGCATGTTTGAAACCGGCCATGCGTGTGAACAAGCGCGAGCCATAGCTACGTGAGGACTGAAGAAGACTTCTGTGTTTGTAGCACAAAAAATAGCAGAAAACATAATTTTGGGAGGTGGAAGATAGCTAGATTGCTTAGTCCGTCCGAGCTGCCTGCAGGTTACACCTGTCCCTAACTTGATCGAAGAGACGAGTTGTTTGCGCAAGTAGAGAAGCACAACTTGTGTTGTTTGTCCTCGGAGACATTAATCCTCAACTCGTCAACTGGATTGGTTTCTTTAGTGATTAGTATAATCGTAGGATGAGTGTCCTGTACCGATCATAGCTTAATATCCAAGCATCGACCGTGCTGTTCAAAAGTCAGAGCTTTCCTAGAGCCGTACAAGCTCTGTCAAGGAGGTCAGCATGCCCATGAACTCGAACAGCTGCACAAGAACAGTTTATTACGTTGGGTGCCGCGGTAGATCTCGCAGCCGTCCGAAAATGGATCCGATGGCAATGTTTCACATCATGCCAGCTCAGCTCGCATGCACAGTCGGTGTGCCCTCCTCCACATGGCTGACTGTGCCAAGTTCTACCGGTTGGAGTTAGTTGAAATGTTTGTGAATGGTGTGCAAGCTGGATGTGATGCGTCGCCGGCCGGCCGGCCCCGGCATTGTCGATGATGACCCCAGCGGCGAGGGTGGAATCGATCGCCTGTCAGAAACACGTTTATCTCTTAAAAACGCCAGCTTTAGTCTTAACTATTCACTCATAAGACCGAGTTGGCTGTTGATCTTGTCTCTCCTTGAGGATCTGTGCATGTGACTTGACTGCAGCATTGTTTTTACTTCCAAATTTCAGAGATGTTCAGTTATTATTATATAGTTTTGCCGTACAATGTTCACTTCTTGCCGTTTGCAAAAATTAATCTTTTCACAAGTGGCTAACCAGAGGCGTGATGACTCTGCTGCAGATCCTGTGCCGGGCGCTGGGCGGCATGACGGCCCGGTCGAGGAAGGGCTGGGACATCGGCGTCAACTGCATCCACCCCACAGCCGCCGCGGCGAGGCTCTTCGCCCCGCTCAAGCTCCCCGTCCACATGCCCATCATCGAGTTCCACCAGGACGAGGTACGTTTTCGCTGCATTCCAGATCCTCAGAGGCCCAGAGCTCATTTTAAAAGATTCAGGATTATCAGAGACTAAACTGAGCCGACATCGACGATGGCAAATGCAGGTGTGGGAGCTGCCTCCTCAGGCCGAGGTGCTGGCACGGTCGGACATGACCGGCGTCGAGATGTTCTGGCTCGGCGACCGTGTCATGGGCGTCCAGGGCCACCCGGAGTACAGCAAGGACATACTCATGAGCATTGCCGATCGCCTCCTCCAGAACAATCTCATCCTGGTAAGCCACTGGATGACTGATGAATTCTGTGATTTCTTCATCAGCACACAATGCAGTCACCAATATAAACTTTCTACTGTAGCTGCTCTGAAAAAACTGACGATTTGTGTTGACAGGATTGCCAGGTGGACGTCGCGAAGGCGAGCTTCGACGTGCGGCAACCTGACAAGGATTTGTGGAAGAAGGTGTGCAGGGGTTTTCTGAAGGGGAGGCTTCAGTCACAGCAGCAGCAGAAGGCGGCGCAGCTGGTGCAATAGAACACAAGAGCAGTCGAGGGAGGGGGAAGGGGCGTTTGGGAGCCTGATTAATCCTTATTTTCTGCTTCAGATTTGTAAAGAAAAAACTATTTATTCGGAGCACTAATAAGAGAGTAATTGGGTGGCTTAATTAGCAAATTAACCATCTCATCTTCTATATATCCTACATTTTCCTTTTCATCGCATCTCCCTTTCTTTCTAGATACGGCAAAAAACGAAGTTCATGTATCATCGTCAGAAAGACGCTTAGTACCGAGTCTGAAACCGAGAGACCCTTTTCAAGAACAAGATGCCACGGCTTGACCTACAAAAGTACAAAACCTTAACTTTCATGACTACTACGACATTTCAAGACCAGCAAACAAAAACTAGTACCAAGTTACTTTCACGGCCAACAGTGTGCGTGCGTTTTGAGATTGAGAAGGATCGAACGAAACGAACTGGAACGGAGGAGGAGGAAGGCATGGCCTACAGAATCCACCGCGACCGCGGCCGCCATGGCCGCTTCGGCTCGTCCCCATCGAAGAGGCCGCCAAGATCGATCCAGATTCCGCTCGCTTCCGGGCCACGCATGCGCCATCTCTCTCGCGTGGCCCATTGCGCTGCTGTGGACAACGTGGTAGGTGTGGCTGCCCGCTCATGTGGAGTGCCCATGGCCATGGGGGGAAGCAGTACGGACGGTGGAGTGGTAGATCACCGGCGCGCCGTCAAGCTGGCCAAGAGACTCGAGACAGATCCATGCGCAGCCTTTTCCGTAGGCAGGATTCGGGGACCAGTGGTTTACGCTAGGTTGACGAGGGGACCCTTTTTTTAATTAAATTTTAGAAAACCATATTTTATGGTAAAAGTTTTAGAAAATCATGGTTATTATGACTTTAAATAGGATTCATACAACCCCACCTTAAATCTTAAGTAAATTTAACATATCTAGAATAATATTATTCAAAATAAAAAAAATTAAACTAATCACAAACCAACAATTAAAATTTTATAGACAATTTATAAGTGAAAACTTTAAATAAATGCAAACTTAACATATACGTAGAAATAGAGTTTTATGAAACTTTAGTTGTCACATATTATAATACATAGGGTTTCTACAACAAAATATAGGGTTTTCTAAAATTTACACTTTTTTTCTCTTCGTGAGTATCAACAGCTATGATGCACTTGAAATTTACTCAAAACTAGTAAGTACTTTTTTGTTTGTGCAGTTAGGATATTTAAAATAAAATTCTATTTGTTGTACAACTTTATTCTATTTCTTGAAACTATTGTTTTTTTCTATAAATATATATATCGATCAATTTAATCTGTCATAATCATATACAATACAAATTTGATTGGCATGGTATAATCTAGGATCTCATAGTGTACATGGTGGCTTTTTTATTCACAATGTAATAGGTTCAAAATGTTATAATCGATATTTATTTTAAAACCATAAGTACAGCTACTGTTTTTGAAATGATGGGGAATAGGCAATGGAACGTTTATTGGTCTATGGAATTTTTTGTTTGTGAAATTCGCACGGTTGGAAGAAAAAATCATTTATCAAAATTAGGACATATTCTTGGTGTACATGGGACACGTGTGCTTTTATCCCTCATGGCCAAACCAGAAGCCATCTTGAGCTCTCCTCTCATACGACTCACCTAGCAAATTCATGGCCAATTCTATTTTGATCACAACTATTCTTCACAATTTTAATCATTCTTCATCCATGTGACAAACCATACTATTTCAATAATTATGAACAATAAATATGAGCAGTCCCTATCCTTACTGAACACATCATTAGTTCATCACCGCCATGCAATCCATTTGAAGGACTATCAAGAGTAGACTCATTATTTGCTAATTTAAACCCCTCCTACACATGCAGCCAATTTTACATATAACGCTTTCGTGCAAATCGCTAACACCTTGTGAAAACTACATTGCCTGTAGACGTAAAGTCACATCTAGAGGTTAACTCTTCGAGATATTCGCCGCATGGTGTTGTTTAATTAATCAGCATGGACTGCATGCAACTTATGCAGATGGAATATTTGCCAAATACCAATGTCCAACAGTTCTGAAGAAAAAAAAAGATGCTATTACAAATTTCCACATTTTGCACGAGCAGCTACGGTCAAGAATAGCACGAGAGTACTGAAGGTACAAAAATTGAATCAACTGGATGGCTGCCAGCCACACTACTGGAGATAAGATATGTGTCTAAGTTCGATGAACCTCAAGCGGTACCAACATGATCTGTCCGTAATGTGGATATACGTAGCCATCCCAATAGCTGTGGAGCTAGTAACACTAGAGCCAAGTCACAGCGACCGTTCATTCATCATTAACATGGACTCGGGATTTTAGGATGGGGACACAATGGGCACAAGATGCTGCACAAACAGGGGTTTTGGCAGATGATTGTAGTCGAAGTTGGAAGCACAGCAAGAAGGCATATCAATATAGTGACAGATAGAGGAATAGTGCTTACACAGTGTTTGAAGCTCAACTTCCTACAAGCATACGAGAGCATGACCATTTTCTAATGTAGGAATGTATCCATTTTCTAACGTAGGAATGTATTCGAGTTACTTGAAAAAGACCAAACATTGCCTTTATTTTTCAATGGTTCAAATTACTAGCTTAGAAACGTATCTTAGTCATTACTTAAAAAAAGAAAGCTGACACTGGGTCGTTTAAACATATTATGCACCGGATTATTACCGTATTTGATTATAGAGGCATACTAGATATTTTAGAAAATAAACTTCACAAATGCACCCTCCGTAAAAAATAATTTCTAGCTATAAATCTAGATATAGCCTATGTATCCGTTGTTAGGAATTTATTTTTTTAATAAAGGGTGTAGCTTATACGTAAAAAAATATAAATTATAATTCTGTGAAGTAGTTAAAACGAAGACAGCAAGATTTATATTGCCAGTAACCTTCTCCACTAAAATCGGAAATCGAGTAATGGGCCGCTTGCCTCTCCCCATGCAATTCAATCCAGAGACCAGAATCCACCACCTTGTAATAATTTCCCCTCGTCACTCGACCTCACAGTTTGCTAGCTCCGGCCCGCAACAGTTTTGACGATTGTAGCTTTCCTTTCCATTAAAAACTAAAACTAGATTAAAACGCACTAGCACGAAACAGTCCCGTTTCTTTAGTATGCAAGGCCACTAACCAGCTAGAAGCTGGGCCGGGAACCATGCAGTGACCGGAGTCAAGGCCGAGGCTTAGGAGAAATCAGTCAAGGTGGGCTCACGAACCAATCACATCAAAATAACATCGATGTAGAAAACAGTTGACTGCTGTGATGCCCCGAAACATTAAACATATTGATATACTCAGTAACATCGGATTTAATTTTTCATGATATTTATGACACATTGACACCCAGAGCAATGGAGGCAGGTTTAATTTTAAAAATATTTATGACATCTATAGCCACGGAGGAAGTTCCCATATTTTAGGATAGTAGGATGTACTATTACCAGGACAACATAACATACCACAAACCCAAGCGTACCAACGATAATCAGAGTACAGCCATAAGTAGTGGCACAAGTTTATAAATTTGCCGAGTTATTCATGTAATCATGAGAGTCAATCCAGGCCTAATTAATAAAAATTCCAAATGGCCACCAGCCTAAGCAGATGCACCACCACGGCGGCACTCGTTCAGCATATCCAGGTAGAATTGGCACTTGCTGATGTCACTTCCATAGTTGTTGATGCACTGCAGTACAAAAAACCAAATAGTTAGTAGGATTATAGGTTTCCACGCTAACATCAACATCTAAACTCTTGTTACACGTAGTACAATGCATATAAATTAGGCCGTATGAATTCAACCTATGTTAACCAGATGATTAAGAAATGATGATGCTTTCTGTTCTCATAGACAGTAGAGACTGCTTTAAGCTGCAGACTGCAGGAATTATTGGGTGTGCCACATTTCAAATCAAGAATGATTGAATCAATATTAACCAGAGAATGGTGAAGGGAATATGCAAGTCAGATGATCTAATTTAAGAGTAAAGTTAAAATAGATCAACAAAGCATCATTTCACATAGACAAAAGAGACTAATTTATGCTGAAAACTGCAGTAACTATTGGGTATGTACTACACATTTCAAATCAAGAACAGCTAACTCAATATTACCCAGAGAATGGTGAAGGGAATATGAAAGTCAAATGATCTAGTTTAAAGAATAAAATTAAATAAATCAACAAAGCATCATCATATTCATTCTCATCGTAAATGAAAGTGGATGGAAGCAGCCAGGCAACAAAAGCTTTCATTTCATTTCCGAAATGGGCAGGAAAGCAAGTCAAAATGGGAAGGAAAGCATACATCTTGGAAAGCCTTGGAATGGATGCTGCATGAGTCAGCAGTGGTGTTGTTCATTGGGGTAGCAGAGGCAGCAGCCTCAGAGACAACGGTCTCATGCTGAATGGTACGGGGACCCATCACAGCATCAACAGCCCTATGTGCCATGGCACTGCCAGTACCGAAAGCCATGCCTGCATATATGTGCAAAAAAGTACTTAGAATCTGCATTTTTAATATAATGCTATTCATTCCAATTAAAACAAAGCAAAATGATGATACCTTGAGCAATAGTGGACCCGATTCCTCCCAGGATAGAACCACCACCGCTCTGGGCAGGAGCTGGAGGAGGAGCCTGCCTTGCTGCAATGGACAATTGCAGATGTCAGTCAAAGAGGAATTAAGTTATGAAGCCCCAACAGGAACAAATCAATACCTGGCTGTGGAGGATTCCTCACTGGGGCAGCACGTGCTGCAGGGCGAGGAGCCGACCTTCCTGCAAAATAAATGCCAAAGAGAGGATCTCAATGTCAAGAAGAATGAAATAGGTTTGATGGATGCCACACTAATCCATAATACATAAATAAAAAACAAAATCCTAAAGGAAAAAAAAGAACAAAAAACATGTCAATAGCATACACAACACATGCTGAAGGGCATACAGTTAATATCATCATAGTCTTTGTACACAAAAATGGATGAAAAACAGTTCATATCAGAATCTAAGAAGGGATGAACAGAAATATCAGGTCCCTTCCCTCAAAAAGATTCTATTTGCTATGTGCTCCAGTCTGAACCAAATTCAAATATACTAAGCAGCTGGTTATTCATGAGGCACATTTTTTAAAGTGGTGTCATGATGCATAAAACATTGTAGTACAGTACTAACTTATATAAGTGGTCTGTAAACTAATTTTAGTCATTCGGATCTTCATTCTTTGAACACTGTATATATATATACACACACACAACAATGACCAATCTTAATACTAGTAAATCTCGAGTTTTTTTTTGAAGGAAATGGACTGAAAAGGAGAAATATTGGAATGTGCACGGTCGATCAGTGAGCAACCCCATAAAGAAGGGAATTGTACTAAGAACAGCCAAAGCAGTCAATAACATCTTTATATGCCCCCTAACTAAGCCAAGATAGAATGTACAACTATAATGGCTACTCAAAAAAGGCAAATAGTATCAGCCACCCAAAGGAACCAAATTAAATAAACAATATTAATGCACAATGTGTAAGGCCGTTCAATGAACAACCCTACAAAGAAGGGAATTGTACTTCGAATAGCTAAAGCAATCAATAACATCTCTATATGCCCCCTAACTAAGCCAAGATAGCGCGTACAACTAAAATGGCTACTCAAAAAGGCAAGAAGTATGAGCTACCCAAGGGAACCAAATTGAACAATCTTAATGCAAATTTGACACTGCTTTCCGATGACCAAATATGAAATAGAGTAGTCACGGACTGACATGAAAATGTATATCTGGAGTAGCTTGGTATCATTTCTAGTAACTAAAGATGAGGCACCTATGATGATACAGCCAAAGTAACTTTAGAAACTTCCACAACTATGATGGCTATTCATTAAGGCAAATATGAAATTCTATAATAATGATGAAATCAACACAAACAGTGAACTCAAATGCACAAAGCTAAAATACAAAGGTAGTAATGTGGATAGAAACCATGGCAAGAAATAGTAGGGAGCATAAGAATTTGATGGAACATCTAAAGCAGCTTGGGGAGCAACGCAAAATATGATTTACAAGGCGCTCCCTCAAAAGGCCCAAGTGGGCGCTACATGCCTATCTGTATGCCCCTCCTAACTAAGCCAGGAGAGTATGCAGAACTGTAGTAGCTACTCACAGAGGCACATGTGGAGTGGAAACCATTGATTGCGTTTGGTTTTTCATAGCACATGCACGATGTAATTCACAATAGAAGATTAACTAAAGGTGTATTGAGTCCATCTAAGGAAGGATAAATAAAAACTCCCCCTAATATGGATTCAAACTTGTTATATGCCCCCGTCTGAACAGCCTGCGCATTATGTCACAGACAATTCGCAACCGGTTATTCAAGAAGCAATCTGCTCGTTTCTGATCTAAAAATGACCCCTTTAACAATTCCCCAAACACGGGGGGTGGATGTACAGATCTGACCATTTCTACAAGAATGGATACTCCAATAAGCGGCACTGATCTTACAACTGCAAATCGCAAATATAAGGTCACGAATCGGCTAACGTGAGCCCACTCGCAGAAGGATCGATTCGAACCATACATCTACCATACAAACGACGTCGGATCCGAACCAATCGACGAGCGTTCAATGCGACAAACGTGCGCGCGCGGAAGAGAAACCACACGTCGTTACTGCAAGGGTAGGGCGAGGAACGATGGGGGTACCTGAGCTGCGGCGAGGCATGGTGGCGGCTGGAGCGCACGAAACCCTAGAGGCGGCGACGGAGGGGAACAAATGAACGGAGAGCCGTCACCAACGGGTCGGGAGGTTGAATAGGAGCCACGCCTTGGGTTAGCCTTTATAGCCGCGAGGCTCCTCGAGTACGTTTTTTTTTTTTCACCCTCACTTGCTCCCAACCTCCAACCTTCTAGCAAGACACGCCAAGCTGACATGTGGGCCAGCAATCTGTGATAATACGGTGGGACCGTAACGTGTGGGGTCCACATGTCGGCAGCACTCTGCGAGGCAAACCGTGTTTGACCATGGGGAGGATATGCTCGGAACACGCTGGATTCCACCAGATGACCAGGAAGCATCAACACATGAACTTGCCAATAGAAGACGATTTTGTTTTTTTTTGCGTTCACCCATGATAAGGTGAAAATTGATTCTTGATTCTTCCAATTCGCAAAAAATCCGAGCAATTTGACCAAGAATATTAAACTCAGGATTCCTATTGGACAACATTTTTTGCTGCGACTTCAATTAGAATGCGAATGGTTTATAAAATTCTCTCGAAGTAATGATCTTCTAAAATTCTCAAACAAATCTCCATTTTTAAAGTTTGGTCCAACAAGCTAGCTTCCATACAGAAGCAAACACGTGCGCACGCCAATGGCGTCGAAAAGAAAGAGCAAGCTAGCATGCTGCAAAACATCAGGAAACTATGCTACCGATCCATGTGAAATGCACTGTTCCTCACACAAAAATGATTCAACTTGTAGTTGTAGTCCCCTCGACAAGAGAGAGTATATTGTACAGCTTGCAATGACTCCATGTATAAAATCTCAATCTCATGGTCTGTGGCAAAAGTCGCAGAGGAGACCATTGTACAGCCTGCGTTGGCTTTTATCATGTATTGGTACTGCTATGATTTCACTTGAACATGGAAATGTCGAAGACGAGGGCAGAGCCATCTGTGGACACCGAGACGACGGAGTTCCCATCAGCAGAGACGGCAAGGGACTGCACGACGTCACCGTGGCCGGCGAAAACTCTTACGCACTCCCCAGAGAGGCTGTCCCAGATTCGCACCATGCCGTCGATGCACCCCGACGCCACAAATCTGGACGAACCCAGCCATGCCAAGGATGTCACTCCCTCCTGTTGTTCATCACGCAAGCAGCCCAAATACTCAGTAACTCAAATGATTGCGCAGACAGAAGCAAGAATCAAACTAGTAGAGTTCTGCGCTTACATCATGGTTGCAAGCGCATCGGATTGATTGGCGAGCAAGGTCCCAGATAATGAGCTTCTGATCCATGCTCCCTGTAGCCACCAAATTGTAACTGCAGAAAATACTCTAGGTCAATATGAGAAATGTGTAGTGTTAAATTTTTTTTACCAATTACCATAACACTCTATGGATCTAGTACCTTGGTGAGATGCCAACACACTCAATAGAGCCAGTGTGGCCGTCCAATGAGCCAACAACCTGCAAACAACACTGATGCTGATGGTACCAAAATGCCACATTGCATAAATTTCCTAACAAAACAAAACCTTCCAGCCTATGTACCAGCTTACATGATAAATCCAACAGAACAGAAACGCTAGCTTCAATCATAAAAACACTTACCTGGCCAGAGTTTATGTTCACAACGTGCACAGAACTTTCCTTTGAGCCACTGACAATTGTTTGGGAATCCGAAGTAATTGATAAGCATGTTAACCCATCCGTATGATAGCCATGGCCTGGAGACAGAAAAAAGACCAGAATTTGACGTCCACGACTGATTGAGTATATATGAATCCAATCATATGGTGATTACCAACATAGATGATAAATACCTCGGACAACATGTCTGCTTTGTGCAGTTCTTGGGTCCCATATTCTCAATGATGCATCATCTGATCCAGTACAGATAAGTTTACCTTCAGAAGAAGGTATGTGTATTAGCAAACAACATTTTTGTTGAAAACCATGTTGCCACTGTAGAACTTCTATGTGGACAGCTAAATAAACGTAAGCAAGCAAATTGTTATTGATCAAGGAAATATTTGGTACCATCTGGAGTAAAATCACCACATGTCACTGTGCTACTATGGCCAGCAAAGGTATTCAGAATGGCATTATGGTCAGCGTTCCACATCCACAGATTACAGTCTTCTGATCCTGCAATTATCAAATGCCCCCGTGGATGCCATTTAAGCCACTACAAAGCCAAAGAACATACAGTTACACCATGGGACTAATCATAAAATATTAATATTTGGGAGAGGAAGCAAGAGTTTGTCTGGGAAATAATTAACTACAACTAACAAATGAAATGAGCCAGGATCATCTCGCCTCAAAGCCAGATCCAGAACCCTCAAGGGTTCCCTGAAGTGTTTGTGTAGCTGTATTCCACACATTTATGCGTCCATCAAAACTTCCACAAGCTAAAAGATTCCCATCTGAACTGAAAGCAACCGTGCAGACTGTATCTGTGTGCCCTGTATTGCAAACTATTACATAAGCTCAACAAAATTCCTAGCATCAACAAACAAAATTCCTAGCATCGACAATCTGTGATAACGATAATTATGTGATGACTAATTACAACAACACCATGAATGCAGAAAAAAAACTAAATAAATGGGCCATGGGAAATCTCAAAATTCATTGATACTAAGTATTGAACACAGAAAGCTTCTGGGTATTGCCATTGCTGACATGCATGAGAAAAGAGAGTAATTTAACACAAAATGCTTCATAAAAATTAAATGCTTTGTGTGCATGAGATCAATATATCAATTACAATTCTATTATGTTGATTGTAGAGACTACAGAACTATGCAAAAAAATCCAATTATCATAAACAAATATATCAATATCATAGATTCAACAGTTGATAATTTTAAAAGGTGGAAAGGAACACAGATGTTCCTATGAACATTTAAGATACAGCAAATTAACATGGTAATAATTAATAAGTAAATCATACCGGCCAGCTCCAAAATATCCTCTGCTAATCCAATCTTCCATAGGAATCCTCTATCATCTTTCCCTCCAGAAGCCACAAGTGATGCATCTGTAGGACTGCATGCAACAGCATATATCTCGTCTGTGCAGAAGAAGAAGAATACAAAGCATCAGAATATATGTAATAGAACTGCATGGATAAGTATAACTGGTATACAAAATAAGGGAGCAATTGCAGCCTGAGTTATGAATGGTGGGTGGCTCAGAGAACAGTGCATCAAAGGTACACCAATCAAGCACTAAATTGACCAACATGAAAACTCGTAATTTCATTCTTTTGCACCAACTTGCCTGTATGAGCACGAAATGCGTATTGGGAATCATCCTCTTGCAAATCAGCTGAAATTGAAAGAATAGATAATTACAAACCAAATGTCATAAGTAAAGCAGTTCAAAAGAGTTAAATGCTTAGCATGTAAATGAGCCACTAAGAAACAATTTGCAACTAAAATTCTAGAAAAGGAAGAGGTTCCTCTAGGATCTGAGATCTGTAGAAACGTAATCTACAGCCATTGTAATTTTCTTTACAAATCAAATTAAGGTTAGAAAAAATGTATCCAACTGTCACATTTCTCAAAATTGTTCCATCTTTTCGGAACACAATAAAATTATCATTTGCAAATTAGATTAAAAGAAAGCAGTTTGTTGATTGCCAAAACATCTAAAAGCAGTTGAATCAAACGGGATGATCAGAATCCACCTCAATGCCAAATGCATCATCATATAGGCACTAAAACAGGTTAACAGCATAGTACTAAAATAGCAGTGCCCTCAAAAGAAGTGCTCCAAATTCTTCAGCCCTACCTATTGGTTGCAATTTTGCTTAAGAAGTTAAGAGTTATCAACACCAAGTCACCAACATCAATAAAGTAAATGCCAAACTACCAAGCCGCATGTAATTCTAGGACAAAGTGACAGACAATTATATAAGTAGTATAACAGCACAGTAGCAGCACGGAAAGGCACCCAAAAGAAGTGTTCCCCTATCTACTGACCATGATTGTAATTCTGCTTAAGAGTCGAACTCGTGATCACCAAGACACCAATACCAACCAAGCTTGGTATAAAAACAGACCTTCCAACGACCCAACATTCAGGACATCAACTCTCCACTGAAACATTCAGGACTTATAATAAGGACCAAATACCTACTGCAACACATGAACGCCTATATAATCAAAGCCATACAGCATTCCACCTATTAAAATTGGATTATATCGGTAATAAAAGATAGTCAGCTCTTATTTGCCAAGTTAGGCAGGACGGTTTTTTTTATAAAACAAAACAGACCACAAGACACTGTGGCCTACTAAGAAACTACTAGGAAAAGAATACTAGTATTATTCAAAGCATCATACTGAGCATTAGAATGCAACATACCCATCCCATCGCCACCATCGTCATCCTCGTCATCACGGTCAGGGAGATCTGAACAACACAACCAACGAATAAGCACCAAGCACCAGCCAAGCAGGAGGCAAATAGATGGATAGTAACACTGGCCTTCCTCATCGATGGGTATCTCATTTATGATGTCCTCCTCGTTGATGAAGACCTCCTCTCCGTCAGAGCCATCACCGGGGACATCGCCCGAGATGCTCATCCTCTTATCCGGTGAGGTGGCTTAGTTATATGGCTGTGTGGGTAGGGTAGTACCGGATGGGCGGCGGAGGCGCGGTCGGCCGCAGGGGAGAGAGATAGGCAGAGGAGGAGCACGGACGGTGAGCCACCGGGGAGGAGGCAAGGCGAGGAGGAACGGCGCGGTGCGGACTGTTTTGGTGGCCGCGCCGCCGCGCTACGGGGCCTGCGACGTCGACGAGCCGGCGTTGGGACGGCTAGGGTTCTGGGCTTCTCCCGCCGCCGCCTCGTGTCGTGCGTGCAGAGTGAGGCTGGCCGCGCTGGGGGGCTCTCCGCCACAGACTACTGACTGGGCCGTGGGCCGCGTGGTGGTCTTCCCCTAAAGGCCCAAACCCCCCCTATTGAGGAAGATGAAAAGGTAATAACCGTGGCAAACCCGTAATTATTCGCAGGAAGCAGCACTTCGCCGCGAGACGGCGCCGACCACCGCTGGCTGGGAGGGGCAGGAGCCCTCGTCGCCGGCGAAACCTGGCGCTGCCTCTTCTCCTCTCCCGACGCAGGCCATGGTGAGATCCACCTCTCTCTCTGTGTGCGTGGCTGCGGCGCCTCGCTCCATGTCTCCGGTCGGCTTATTCCTTACTCCCTTCCTTTCTGTGCCTCTCTCGCGTCCGTGCGCTCGCAGTTCTCCATCGCGGCCATCAACGAGAGCGACACCGGAGGACAGTGGGAGCCGCTCGCGCCTACCAAGGAAGCGCAGGCAAGTCTCCTCCCTCTTTGTCGCCCCGAGCATTCTCCCTTCCTACATATCTAATGCTACGCCTCCGTAGCTTGTGACTTTGGACCTGTTAGGGTTTTCGATTCCTTGGGGGCAATGTGATGGATTAAAGGTATTTTAAGTAAATATACGCAGCTTAATGTTGTGGCAAGCAGACAGTATGATATGTAGAATTCGATCGCTCCGTTCTTTGATGTGATATAACATAGCATGTGGTCTTCAGTTTGTGTCAGGAGCTTGAAGTGGGGGTGTTACTAGCTATGGTTTTTCTTACGATTCAGTGACCTGGGAATTCAAAATAGCTGTTTTTTCCTTTCGTTTCCCCTAAAAGAATATTATGTAAGAGTTCAATGTTTTCATTGCCTGTTGCATAGGAGAGCACTCAGGTTAGGCCTTTCAGGTTAAGGCAGTAGTCTTCATGTTGAGCTATACATGCTCAATTGCTCATAATGTAGACATATACTAGACATTCATTTCTTAAAAAACATATTAGGAACTTAAGGTCTTTCTGAAAGCTAGTAATTGGTAAAATGTTTTGGTATCATCATTAGTTATGCTACCAACAGATTTAATTGAAATATGGAGTTTATGGACATTTTAACTTCTAAACTGCTTGGTAGAATTGGAAATTTAACATGAAAAACTATTAGTAAATAACTTTGGGATGAAAACTTATAGGATTGTAGATAATTATCCATCCTCCGCGATGTATTTTGGATAAATATAAGTTATAAACTTTATGAAAAGCTGTTTATGTTTCTCAGAAGGAAAACATTTATAATTTGCAGCCAAACGTCAATCCATATCACTTGCATAGATGATCTATTATCCAGAAAACATCTCACCAACTCGAGAGGTGCTGATGGGATGGTCCCAATGAATTCTATCCTTGCTTTGCTTTGCATCTTGATAAAAGTTGTCACTATATGCTTCTATGATTTTAACCACTCCCATCAAAGACTATAGGAGCCTTTTGATTTAGATGCTCACTCCAAGTGCTACTTCTCTATTTGGAAGGAGAGAGATGTAAAAAAAGCCTGGTTCAGTGCAAGTCTTTTGCATCTCAAATTAAACGGTTAAGAAGGATATCTCAGGGAATACGTTGACTTCAGTGATTAAAGCAATCTGATTATATATGTGGAACTTTGTTTCGTTAGAGGTATGGTTATAAAAAGGTGCTCCAACTGAACAAAAAGGATCTTCCAGGGGAAGATTTCTACCTTATTATTTTAACCTTAGATAACATTGGCTATATTGTGTAAACATTAATTAAGCATGATTCATTGACTACACTGATTGTCTTGATGTTGCTCTGCTGGTCCTGGATTACAATGGAATGCATGTGGTAATTTATAGTTTGGTATATAAGATGGTATGTTCGTCTGCTCTTTTATCGAAGTGCTGGTGTGTTAGGGTTTGGGATAGGGGTCGGTGTGCTCTATATTGATTTTTTTTGTGGATGGATACACATGTGTGCCATCTGTAAGTTATAATTTTTTTTAAAAAAAATAACTGCATTGTGTATACATTTCTATATGTAGATGGCCGGTTCATATTTTATTTAATTTTAGATTTGAAGTTAATTGTTTTGGAATCTTTAAATTCAGAATATATGGTCTGTATTTATTTTTGCAATGCAGGGGTACTATGCTAGTATATCAAAATATAAAATATTCCAGTACTGCTGTAGTTTTACCTGCACCAACTAGATGTGCTTAGCTATCATATTGTTTCTGTCCATGGTATTGGTTCTGCTAGTCATTTGCAATAGGTGGATCACTGTAGTTGATCTCAGAACATGTTTAGTAGTTAACAGTATTTAACTGAAAAGATTCTTTTGTAAATCTCTACCGGTGGTAAGGTCATTTTTTTTAGTTTGACAACTTACAAGCTCTCAATATTGTTATTGCAATATTACCATGTTTATTGAATTTATTTTTCAAAATGTTTCAGGAATCAGCACTCTATCAGATGTACCATGAGGGTCTCCTCAAGTTGCAAGAAAAAAAATATGTAAAAGCTCGTGAACTTCTGGAGGATGTCTTAAAGGATCCACTAATATCAGAAATTCAGGCAATCTCTATAAGAACATTTCAGATATCAGTTTGTTGTAGACTTTTGTCCTCTATAACACCAAGTTGTTTATTTAAAACAGGTTGATAACGTTGGCAGTGATCAGCATTTGTTGCAGCTAAGGTTCTTTTCCCCACACTTCATTCGTAATGTTCACGATGTAATGCCTTTTTATTCATGGTTAAAATCATCGACATAGCATAAAAAGGATCTTTTATACCGAGTAGAATAAACATGCATAAAACAATGAAATTTCATAGAACTTTTTTTCTTGAGAATGCAGGAGAGCTGTGTATCATTATATTAGAAGAAAGGGTATAAACCCTGTGTACACACACCCTCACACCCTTTGCTCTTATGAGTACAAAAGAAATTTCATAGAACTACGACAGCTCTAAATTTGAAGAATGCATTTATGTCCTGGGGTACTCATGTCCCCATTATCTAATTCACCATGTTGCAATGATTCAAAAATTCCAAAAGAAAAACAAACTCATGTTTAGTACACATAAAGTTATACAAACTTGCAAAAGTTCGATGTAAAATTCATTCTAGATATCAAGAAACAAAAGAAGGGCACTCAATTGGAACTATTCATTATGTGCTAGCAGTACAACTTCTTGATTTTGGATCTCTACTTGTAGGATGAATCAGACATTAAATTTGTGCAGATTTATAAAACATTATGTTTATTAACTCATGATTTCTTTGGGAATTTGTGAAGCATTGGAACATGTTGGATTCAACATATATTTGCAATGGAGATTGTCTTTCCCTATGACACCATTTTTTTCATTTTAGAACAACATCTGTATAGTGGTGACTTTGATGGAACAATTCTCTCCCATATAAGGAAGCATAATTTAAGTAGCTAATATCATATGCATGATGTAATATAGTCATAGGCAACTGTTTGTAGCTAATTTCTTGAAGGTTGAGTATACATGTGCATAATTGACTGTGTTGACTCTTGAATCGAATATAGCCAACTAAATATCAATGGTTCATAGATTTGAAATCTATGCGATTAATTTTTAACGTGAACTGCTGGCTTAATTTCACAGGTTTCTTACATTGAAAAACCTTGCGTCTGTTTTTCTTCAACAAGGGTCAGAGTTTTATGATAATGCTCTTTGTTGTTACCTACAAGCTGTAGAGCTTGATGCAAATGATTCGGTTGTATGGAACCATCTGGGAACACTTTCTTGCTCGATGGGTTTGCTGAGTACATCAAGATGGGCATTTGAGCAAGGGCTTCTATGCAGCCCTAACAATTGTATGATGTCTTTTTCATTATTCTCTTTTAGTTTATTCCTGCAGTTTTTTAGTTCATCTATTGTTCCTAAAATCCGTGATCTCTTTTTTGGTTTTCAGGGAATTGCATGGAGAAACTCCTGGAGGTGCTTGTAGCTATCCGTGACGAAGTTGCATGCCTTTCTGTAGCAAAGTTAATACTTAGGAGTTGGCCATCACATTATCGTGCTTTACATGTAAAGAAGACCATTGAGGATGCAGAACCAGTACCCTTTGCGCCTCGGGGTATCGACATACTTGAACCCAAACATTCAAAACTCAAATTTTGCAACAAAAGAAAATCTGGGGATGATGAAATGCATCATGAAACAGTGACTAAGAAGAGCAGACAGAATGCTAAATTGCAGTTGACCGAAGCCAAATGGATGTCCCTTTTAGATGGCATCCTAAGCTTTTTAAGTTCGAACAACACAAAAGCTAATGAATATCATGGTACCAATACTGAGAATCAATGTTCAGATACTAAGAGGAGTGTCAATGGGTTTGTTTATAACATGATGGATGTCTCCTTATCTACAAACACACCAAAAACTATGGAATCTGCTGGTGGGAATGGACATGATTTGTACCATGTTGGTGAAACTGTGTTGTCTCAAGATTGCAGAACTGCAGTTAAAGAGAAGGATGTGAATTCAGATAGAGAACATCCTCATGAAAGGCGGAGCACACGTCTTGAGAGGCTGCGAAGTCGCAAATCTGGTAAAGATGAACATGAATCCAATGGGAAAGATATATCACATGCCATAACTCAATTTCTAGATTCATTTATCTTGAAGCCCACAAGTATTCCAGAAAAGATTGATTGTTCTGGAAATGGTGATACTTCTAATCCTGAAACTCTGACATATACACCTGATCGTGAGGCAAGTGATGTGAAGCAATTTCTTTGCAAAATATCAAAAAATTGTGGTCCTCTTCATATTGGCTATATGTTACTTGAGGAAATAGCTCAGACCAACATACCTTTTCAAGATTACTTCATTAAGTTCATTGAACTAGACAAAGTTACTAGAGGCTGGGCTCAAGATAGATCTGCGCATTGCAGCTTATTTCTTGCTGAATTATACTATGATCAAGCTCTTTGTTCTGGAATCCCATTAACATCCTCAGAGTTGTCCGATTCATCTTACCATCTTTGTAAGGTCATCGAATCAGTAGCTTTGGAATTGCCATTTGGAACCTCTGGTGGAGCAGCGAAGTCCACCAACCTGGATTTGAATACGGAAAGCCATATGGAAGAAGTGTGTTCAAGTAATAAAACTGAGAAAAATGCCTCAAATATGTCAACTGTAAATTCTGACAAATCAGTTTCCACTAATATGCTTTGCGATGAAACATCTGAATGTGATTCTTCTTCAAATGCTAATTGTGTTTTCTGGGTTCGCTTCTTCTGGCTGAGTGGTTGTCTGTCCCTTTCATCAGACTGCAAAGAAAAAGCTTACAAGGAGTTCAACATTTCCCTGTCACTTCTAAGAAGTAGCAACGAAGCCAAAAGCAATAGAGAGTTTGTTCTTCTACCTCACAAAAAGCTTGTAAAATTGCTGACAGCAGATAGGATTCTTCGTGAAATTAACTTGATCAAGCTGGAATCTTTACTTTGGCATAACGATGAAAACATCAACAAAATAACTCATACAGAGTTCATGGAATTGCTTCCTCCACTTTTGCTTTCGACCAAAGATGTCTATGTTGACAGTGCATATGGTCCACCAAGAGAAAGTGAGAAAGTTATTTCACTAGAGTTAGGTGCCTTGGATGTCTTAATATCAGCATGTGAAAATGCTAAACCAATGAACATCCAGGTATATCTTGACTCTCATAGAAGGAAAATGCAAGTTTTAACTGTGGCAGCTGGCATGGTTGGATCTGTTACCACCAATGAGGGAAAAAAATCAAGTGATGTAGAGTTTATGGAAGCAATGAATAGGAATCGACTGGAAAGTGTTGTGGAAGCAGTCAAGGATGTTTCTCGAAGTGCTAGTAAAGCAAAAGCCTTTATTGATCAGTGTGATAACTCTGTAAGTTGGCTGTTCTATTTTCTGTGGATCTCCACTGTCAGTTTAATCCAAGTCTTTCATCCTTGGAATTCTGTCTATCAAGGTTCACTTTAATGGTTAATGCTTTAAGCTTGACATTGCACCCCCACTAAAAAATATTAGAAACAGGTATAGAGGAAGAAGACCTTGTTAGCTTGTTTGGACTTTAGACTTCCCATAACCTTTGTGTGGAGAACTGTCTATCGTTGCAGTAAGAAGTGAGCTAGGCTCAGGTACAGGGACGCACCGCTAAGCCACCAGAAAAGGAAAAACACAAAAAAGAAGCTAGCTATACAATTTAAGAATTGGTAGATGACTGCCAAACTTTTTTTTTACTTTGGCCCTTTACATGTTTAGAAGTACTCATATTGGCATGCTTAATGAGTGCTGTGAAAACTATCTTCTATGTATAGTTTTAGGCTTTTAGTAACATATGGTAGTTAACAATGTAAATAAAAATTTCATGTTTTTTTGAACCAAGGGAGTGGATTCTATGAACCTCATAAATGATTACAGTGAATTATGATATGTAGAATTGTATAGCATGTCATGGGTTAATCTTTTGAGCTTCTCTTGAACATCATCTCACTTCCCATCTATCTAATATATAATTTAACCTTAAACATGGTTGTACGGTAAAGGTTACGCAGTGCATTCTTGGATGGTTTATACTGTCCTTCCTGATTGTTTACTGCTTTATGTGAAAGTTGTTTATCAAGGGCGTGATCCAGTATAGCTTTAACACTTATGCTATCCAGAAGGAGTGGCATTTGTATACCAGCAATTGTGAAATGTCAGCTATAGAATTTGAGTAATATCGGTTGTAAAAAACTCATTATGCATATTGTGAGATTTTGAAGATATTGCTATGTTCTAGTTAAACGCATATGTGAAATTTCATACTCTTTTTCATATTGCTCGTATCAGTTTGTTTAATCCATCAGGCTGAACATCTATATTTCTAACAATTCAGGGGAAACTATTATTGATTAATCCCTCAAAGAGGGCCGCTGAAACTACTGTTTTTATTTTCTTATTTTCAGGATGGGCAAGACGGTTTCAGTTCACTAGTTTCTATTGTTGGTGATTTTCAATCATTGCTCCTCACTATCATGTGTGCTGCTGTCAAGATGATCCTATCCAGAAAACACTCATGCACAGGAACCTCCTATCAGGCTGACCAGTTGGAGAGCTCCTGCCTTGTAGATGCAGCCATTGCATTTTGCAAACTTCAGCACCTTGACCCTATGATATCTATCAAAATTCAGGCATGTTCTGCGTACACATTACCAAAAACTCTGTAGTATTGATTTTCATGATTAACGTTTACTTGCTTTTGTTCACCTATGATGCTTTGCAGGTTGACTTGATTGTGGCAGTACATGATTTGCTTGCTGAGTATGGGCTCTGCTGTGCTGGGCATGATGGTGAAGGGGAAGAAGGGACATTCCTCAAGTTTGCTATCAAGCATCTCATGGCACTAGATGTGAAACTAAAATCTCAACTTAGTAGGTGTTTCTTATCAAATTTATTATGGTAACATGTTTCTGTCCCAAATAACTACCATTTGTTTACTGTCTCTTATCTTATTGTTAGATCCAAATGGGATGGAAGAAGATGCAGCAGAAGATGACATACCAGGAGATGTTATGACTGATGAGACATCTGTTTGTGAGGATAAACATAACTCTGAGGATGAGGAAGAATCTGGTAGGGCCTGAATTGCGCATATTCATAGTAACTGTTTCATTTTCCTATATATTTTGTGGTAGACGTGATGTACAATAACAGACAATGTTATGTCTGCATGTATATTGACTTACTGACACGTAAATGTTTGGTGATCTAGTCAAATTAGAATCCGAAGAATGATTGAATTAGCTTTATATTGCCATCTACCCTGAAATTCTCTGTTAATGCAGAATTGGAGGACATACAGTCAAGCATCGATAGTGCCTTGGACCAGGCCTTTTTCTGCTTATATGGTTTGAAGATAAACCCTGATTCTTGCAGTGAAGATGATTTAGCAGTACACAAAAATACAAGTCGTGGTGATTATCAGACAAAAGAACAATGTGCTGATGTGTTTCAATATGTCCTGCCATATGCAAAAGCTCTATCTGTGAGTAAATTCAAATCGAATACCTTCATGTTTGTTATTTCAGTTTGGTAAGAAGCATCAATTGCAGTGCATAATGCCTTGGTCATTCTTCATTCATTTTCTTCAGAAAACTGGCTTGGTTAAACTACGGAGAGTGCTGCGGGCTATACGTAAACACTTTCCACAGCCACCTTATGAATTATTGGTCAATAATCCTCTTGACAATTTCTTGGATGGACCTGATTCATGCGAAAAGATACTCTCTGAAATTTATGAAACTAATGGATCTAAGGAAGTTATCCTGAATGTGCTGTTCCCAGGTGAAAGTGGCTACGAAGCGTTCAAAAAACTGTCCAATGCTAGGTTGTCTTTGTGCATTATACCTATATTCCCTCCTTTCTTTTGCACTGGAACAAGTTTAGTTTTAGATAAGACCCTAAGTGTGTTTTTGACTGATTGCTGCAGCTCAGAGCCATACTCAGATGTTTATGGTAATCTTTATCACTACATAGCACAAGTTGAAGATATAAGTGCCTCTGACAAATATACAGGTTTTGTTTTAAAAAAGGAAGGGGGGGAATTTGTTCAACAGAGTGCTAATCTTTTCAAGTATGATCTACTGTATAACCCATTGCGGTTCGAAAGCTGGCAGAAGCTTGCTAATCTGTATGATGAGGTAATATTTATCTGGTTACAGAAGTTGATTGAACCTGTTCCATTGTATCATGCATTTCTAATGCATAATAAGTTTTTGTCTTGTGCAACAATAGGAGGTTGACTTGCTGCTTAACGATGGTAGTAAACATATTAGCATTTTGGATTGGCGAACAAATACAACTTTAATCCAAAGAGTTGAGATGGGTCGTAGACATAGTCGACGCTGCCTATTGACGAGTTTATCATTGGCCAAAACTGCTCCTGATAAGGTGTGTTTCATCAGTCCTCTTGTTCTGTACTCATCTATGAGATGCCTTAGGTGCTATTTTGCTATTTTTCTTCTTTTTTATCTTGATTAGAGCTTCATTAATATTGGTAATGACGTCTAATCTCATTTTCTTTCAGGCCCAAATGCACGAAATGTTGGCCCTAGTTTACTATGATAGCCTTCAAAATGTGGTGCCCTTCTATGATCAAAGAGCTACTTTGCCAGTGAAGGATTCAACATGGGAAACATTTTGTCAAAATTCTATGAAGCACTTTGAGAAGGCGTTTGAACTGAAGTAATCTGACAAACCTTTTCTGTAATCTCATATTTTCTGTGTTGTTTGCCACATGTAGCATGATATGATGTTTTATTTCCTTCACAGGGCTGAGTGGCTCTATGCATTTTACCTTGGAAAGTTATGTGAGAAACTGCGGCATTCCCCTGCTGAAGCATTTTCATACTTCAACAAAGCTGTCATGTTGAATCCAACTGCAGTCGACCCGGTTTACAGGATGCATGCATCACGCATGAAGCTACTTTATACCCAAGGAAAACAGAATCTGGATGCTATACAGGTTTGTCTAAGATTCATGATTCAGTTTTTGCTTCCTTTTTTTTTTCTTTCTAGAAGTGTTACAGTATGGTTAGGTTCTTTATTGAATGGTTTGTGTAAATTCCTAATTAGGCTATTGCCATGGGCATTGGCTGAGGGCCAAGGCCCACAGTCAGGCCAAGGAAGGGCTGCAGCCAGTCAGGGGGTGCCTGCTCCTTCCTTGGCCTCACTGGTCTAGCCTACTGGCGCCTCTGGTTTTTCCCTTGATTGTGACAGGCTAGTTTATGATAGATATTTAGATATTAACTCTACTGATTTATGTTTTTAGGTTGTTGCTGATTATACATACAAACAATCAACAAAGGGACATGTCTTGAGCATGCTACAGTCCATAAATAATGTTCAGAATTCATCCTCCGATCATAATGATAAATCTGCCCTTGATAGTACAGTGGAAAATAAGTTTGTTGACCCTGATCTACTTGATAAAGTGTGGCACATCCTTTATGATGATTGCCTGTGTGCCCTTGGTACTTGTGTGGAAGGTGAGCTGAAGCATTTCCATAAGGCAAGATACAAGCTTGCACAAGGATTGTATAGAAGGGGTGAAGCAGGAGACCTAGAGCGAGCTAAAGAAGAGCTTTCATTTTGTTTCAAATCTACTCGATCTTCCTTTACAGTGAACATGTGGGAAATTGATGGTTCTGTTAGAAAAGGAAGGTAAATTTTCTTGTCCTTGTGTGTGTAACGTTCTAATTACTCATTAGTGGTTCAACTGTTACAACTGCATTGATTTATCCAACTGTAACAGCTTATAATATTATTATCTTCCCCAAAAAACTCTTATTGTCCATCCTTTTCCAGGAGGAAAAATCCGAATATTGGTGGATCCAAAAAGAATCTGGAGGTCAGCTTGTCAGAAAGTTCACGAAAATTCATTACATGCATTAGGAAGTACATGATACTTTACTTGAACCTTTTGGAGAAAAACAGGGATTTGTGGACTCTAGAGAGGGCTTACACATATCTGCGAACTGATAAGAGGGTACCCCCTAATTACCACAACAATGATGTTAAGCTATATTTGTTTTGTGGATATATTATAATAAACTGTTTTTCTTGTAGTTTGCTCTATGTTTGGGCGATATCATTCCTGTTGGTCTTGGGAAGTACCTTCAAGTTGTAACTTCAGCAATTCGTAATCCTGAGATTCGTCAAGTTTCTGGTGATGCTTCTGTTGAGCACCTACTTGAGAAAATGTTTGGTGTGTTCATGGACCATGCAAACTTGTGGGCTGATATAAGCACTATTCCAGAGGTGAATAGTCCTGAGCTATCAGAAAGCAATCTTTACAGGTAATTATTATATTAGAGTGCAATACAGTTACTCAAGCCAGATGGTTTTCATACTTTGTTTCTTTGTGGCAGTTATATCCACCAATACATCCATTTGCTCGAGAGTGATGTCCGATTGGATGTTCTTGAAGGATTAAATGAGAAGATAAGAAAGCGTTTTAAGACACCAAAACTTTCAAACAGCAATTTCGCCAAGATATGCAAGCATGCTTCTCTGGCATGGTGCCGTTGTATTCTCATCAAACTTGCGTCCATCACTCCGCTGCCTGAATCCATGGAGACAACTGATCATCCTGCTCCATTATCCAATGGCCTTCTACTTTACATTGACTTGCAACCTGATGAACTTCTCATCTCATCTCCTGATGGGCCTGCTCAATTCAAGGGCCTTGATATGAATTGGTTTGAGACTTTTAACAGAATTAGGAACATTCCCATCAGGCAAACATCTGAAGATAACATGGAGACTGCTGTTACTGTTATGAAGAGCACTTACAACTTCTATCGGGAGAGCTCTTGCGGAACATTTCCGTCAGGTATTAATCTGTATACAGTTACCCCATCACAGGCACCTGTTGAAGGGCTACAGCAAGCCCCAGATGCCGTTGAGAACCTCGACCTTAGTATTCCAAGGAAGCTCCTTTTATGGGTATATACCTTAGTCCATGGCCGTTATTCCAATATATCTGCTGTTGTAAAGTACTGCGATGAGATGAAGGTATGAATATGATACCAAGTATTTTCCATATAACTTTCCCCTCACCTCAACTAACACCCAATCGTTCTTGTTGCAGTCAAGAAATAAAAGAGGAGCCTCGGTAGCGACAGCTTCACAGCAAACCATGCAGTCGACATCACAATCGACAGTTTCTCCTCAAGGTATCACGTCAAACTTCCTGCCAAGTGGGCATGCTGAACATCCGCGAACTCCCTCCCTTCTTTCCATACCCGAAAAGCCTAATGCATGTTCTGTTTGATGCTAACAGTTGGCTCCAAAGAGAAGGGCACCCACATTGAGCCTAGTGAAGCTCATGAAGCAACCCCTACAGCTCCATCAGTGGTGAGTGCTCCTCCCCAGCAAGAGGTGGGCGTTGCAAGCACCCCTCAGCTCCCAACTGAGGCCCCGAAAACTGCTGCCGCGGCAGCTTCTCAACTCACCCGTAGCAGCTCATCGAGGGCGATGGAGATCAATCAGGATAACAGCAGAGGAAACGACGGCGCAGCTTAGCTTTTGCACCATGGCTGCTAATCTCTGCAATGCATGTGTCCACGTGAATATTGTGACATTGTGATCCCTCCTAACTCCTGATGTCTCTCAGCACTGCTTAACGAAGCTGAAAATATGTTGTACAGTAGTCGTTGCAAATCTGTAACAAACACCAGCATGGAGCGTTGTTAATTTACCAAAGCGTAGGTGAAAGTGAGAAGAAGAGGTTTACTACCTGGAAAAGCTATTCCTAACTCTTTTTTTTGGGTGTAATCTGAAGTTGCGGTACTGTACACTAAAAAAAATGTCACAATGTTGCCCTGTTCTTCGAGTTCGTACTTGTGGCTAACGCTTACTAACCACCAGATCGTAATTACGTTCTGGGTGGTTTGCTAATATATAGTATATTTTCTTAGCTGATGACTTGATGAAGCTGAGCATTAATGATGATTAGTAGTATAACCAATTGCAACATCCAGAAATATTTTTTTCAGAAAAGAAGCAAAGCACAAAAGAAAAACAGTACAAAAAAGATACTGTATTAGATAGGCTATTAAACGGGCTGTCAGGCGGTGGAGGAGTAGAGCTTGGCCCAGGCCGGGGCTAAACTCCGATTCCCCCGCAGCGCAGGCAGCCCGGACGCTTCAACTCCAGCATCCGCCGCGACCGAGGAAGAAGAGGACTCAGATCGAGAGGAGAGGGAGGAGCACGCAGACGCAGGCAAAGCAGCAGGTGGGCGGCGATGGGGTTCATCATGGAATTCGCGGAGAACATGATCCTGCGCATGATGGAGGACCCGGAGAAGCGGGACGCGGCGCAGCGGGAGCACGTCTACCGGATGAAGGAGCGGTGCGAGAGCACCAAGGCGGCGTGGAGCCTCCCGCTCCGCCCCTACGGCTTCTGGACCTTCGAACGCTTCAACTCCCAGCTCTCCTGGGACCCCCAGATCAGCCAGGCCCCCGGCCGCCGCGACCCCTACGACGACATCATCCACCGCCACTCCAACCCTCCATCCGCGTCTTCCTGAGCCGAATCGAACTAGGTACTTGCCTCTGCCCCTGTGGGATCTGCGTCTACGAAATTTTAGGGTTAGGGCCTTAGGAAAAGATTTGGCCGCGGTTTGATGCTTGGATTCGTAGGGTTGAAGTGTATGCTTGTTCCTTGCTCGATTCCTCTTTTGGGAAGCCCCAATCAGGCAAGCGATGTGGTTGCGCTAGCCAGGGCTCGCTCGTCGGTCGAGGGCTCTGCACTCTGTAGAGTTCGTTTCAGCATAGAGAGATGAGGACAAACTTGGTTCAGCTGGTTATAGTGAGTTAGCTCGATATGTTTGAGGTTGCTGTGAAAGCACTCTTAACTAGATTATAGAGCAGGGATGACTTTCTTTTTCTTATGAGATCATGTTGCGGCCCCTTTGCTGAGATGCAAGTAGATTGGTCTGTTTCTTTGTAGCATGCTCCCTCCACCATCGGCGTTCTGCTAAACCCATTGTAGTTTCCAAGTTGCTATTTCGGAATGTTAACCACTTGACCTTTCTGTCGCTACAATGTTAGCTTATTTTTGTTGGGTATCATAATGAACTTTGGCCACCTTGTTGAACATGCAATGTTCATTGCCTTTTAATAGTTTATATATTCAATTAGGCTGTCCTAGACTATTGAATTCATTAGGCTTGGTTATGCTAGGAAGTAGGAACTCAGTTCCTGACTGATCGGGTGAAGTAGTTCTACCTGACTTGTTGTTTGCTAAGCTTGAGGTGCTATTTGTGGACTGAATTCCAATTATACTGCACTATTGAACTAACTCATGGTTGATGAGGATAAGCAAATGCTGTCGAAATTTATCTCAATTCAATGATAGATAAGTAATGTTTCCCTTGAACTTGTAGGTTCTATTATCCTAGGAAATAGGCTCTTGACTCGTGTAGTGTAGTCTGTAGGTTCATGTTACAACTCTAGTTTTTCCTTGAAACATGAAATCGGGTGAGCTAGAAGGTATTTTAAATGGTTTCTTTACTTTGTTTTGGTGCCACAGTAAGAAAACCATATTGGTATATTTGTATTGAGCAACTTGTTGGCTCTTCCAGTTCATACATGATATGTGACCCTTTGTTGACTATTCCATTGTAGGCTCTAAGTGACGACTTACACTATTGTTCTTCTAACTACATAGATAACGTAACATACTTGAAATTTCAATTGTCCTTTGAGTAGTTATTTTATTTTCATTCTGATGTCTCCAAAAAAATCAAATGCTGGAACATATTTACTCTCGAATAAGTTCTGCATACAATGAAAACTGCCAACTTTGTTCTTATTTATAGATGTTCCTGTTATGTTTTTCCACAAGCATGGCTCTGTGCTTATAGTTTGGTGTTGCCTTGGTTTTCATGATTAGTTAGTCAATGCTTTTAACTTAGACTCCTATTTGTCCTTGATTCATCTAATTTTAAAGATTGAATAATATGTTGGGAAAAGAAGGAGGAAGTTCGCATTTTATATGGGCCTCTGTGACCTGGATAATGAAAAACAATTGTAGTTTGGGCACTGGAGTCGTTATATATTAATCTTTTCATGTGCCTACCTCTCATGGATTTCTTGAAATACTGGGCTATGATATAGGCATATTGATATTGGAAGTATATATAGTGAATCCATATTACATTGAATGGGGAAGTAGACAACTCCATTGTTCTTTTGTTTTATTTTTAAGTGTTGGATTAGGATATAAACAGATGGTAAATGCATGTTAATGTTTGATGGGAAAGGGTACACTGTACCATGCCCACCCTCAGCTCAATTATGGTTGCTAGATTATCAAAGCTTGCCCTGTTGCAAAAGAACTAAGAAGTTGCTGACTTCAGACTCTAATGTCAAAGTAAATTATTACAATATTTTGACCCGTTTTTTTGGGTGTTCATTTTCTATTCGTTCTAACTCAGTTTGTTGAACACAGCAATAGCCTGCTCATGAAACTGTGTTATCAACTCAGCCATTGAAGGTCCTGTTGTCGTGTTTAGGATCTCTGTTTTTGCTTCCTGACAATAGAATCTTATAAATTTATATTGTTTTGCAAATCAGCCGGCCATATGTCTTTACCTATTAGGACCTCTTATCCACGTGCTATTCAATGATCTTTTACTTGAGGCATAAGATGGTTTGATGGTTTCTTAATTTACTGTTATGCAGATGATATCCGCGAGGAAGTGTCGTGGCAATAAGAAACCTGTTTTCATCCAAATGACAACGATTACATTCTCCCGTCTCTGAAAATTTATCCTTGAACTACTGTACTTGGCTCATCTGCTCTGATGTTTGGTTAAAAGCTCAGATCCAGATGGTCGTAGACACCATTCTGTATTTCTGTTCTTGATTTTTACTGTTCCATATGGCTGTATGACAGAACGTTTTAATAATCGCACTGCGGATATGTTTGCCTCATTCTAAGTTGAAAAACCATTGCACACAAGGAGAGACTAAAAGTAAGACTGAATAGTAGGTGTAACTTTGATACTATTGCACACGAGGAAGAAACTCTAAGTTTAGAAAGTCTGATAGTGTTTGAAAGATATATCTAAGTATCTCTACTATATAGATAGAAATATTGATATAAATGTTAAACATACAATCAAAATCAAAACGGGCGGGTTAAATGAAATGATATTAAGCATCTAGTATCATTATCATACTAATTAGATTTGCTATGATATATAGGGTATAATGTTAGTTTATAAAAAATAATATGTTGAATAACTAACGCTTTATTCGTGATGATGTAAAAATAGATTCGTCATCAGATCTAAACGATGATGATATATGTGATTAATAATTAAAAAAACTTATCTAATATTATGTTTTGGTCATATTTAAAAGAGACATTGATAATAATATAATATGATGAGAGATAAGAAAAACTAAAGATAAAATATTTAAATATAAGGTATTGAATTTTTTTAGGTTTTAACTATTAACCTATTTTAATTTATTTAAAAATGAAATTTTTTTATTGTTGTTGTTATAGTATTCTAATTTGAAAAACCCTTTAAATGATTGTGAGTCTCTCTTATTCGTGATTTGGGTGAGCCAGGAGTGATGGTTTCAAGATTGATCAATCATGCTATGTTCCAGGTTGCTCTGAGCAGAGACGTTGCTTTTCGGTTTCGGTTTGTCTTGCTACTTTAAAGCAGCCACTGCTTCAGTTACCACGAACCAGCACTTCTCGCACACCACGCCAGCTTGGGCAAAACAGTAAGCATGCGAAGGTAATGAAAATCTCCTAATGCTTGGCTAGTTGGCTTGACAAGACTAGCCGTCTCTCAAATCGGCGCAAGGAAAAGTCCGGTTTAAATTTTGATAAAATTTTAAAATGGAAAATCTGCTTAATGATGAACAGAGAATCCAGTGGTAAAATTGTACGACTGCTGTCTACTCTCCAAGTCTCCATGCCGTTACTATAAACAGGAGTAATTTGGTGTTGGTTTGCACATCAAACCTGCAGCTCAGTCATTTCAGTGGAAGAAGTATTGACCTCATGCAGTAACCGTCTCGTATTAGGACCAACCAACGCTGAATAATTGGCACCAGCTATCATCCATAACTGCAGTTTTCCAGCTTCAGCTTTCTGTTCTCTTCAGTCCATAGCAAAACAAAAGCGTCTATCTCCTCCCTCTGTCGTATGCTCTTCGCTACCAAGGCTGTCACCGTTTCAGCTTGAACGAATTGCCCCGTTAGAGACATCCATTTTATGCCGCTGAATTTCGTTGAATTTCTTCGAATGTTTATGAAAACATCGTCAATGATTCGACGACGTGAGGTTGATGTCGTATATTTGTCGGGTGTACGATGACAGGTATACGAAAGGTATGGACGATGTCCATTAGTCTAGCGGCAACCAGTAGTGTCCTCTCTAGTAGGTCATAAGATCCTCCATCTTTTTACTTGCAGTCTAAGTCAAATTAAAAATTGCAATCTTTTCCTTTCTCTTTTTATATCAACTCTGTTCACACTTGTACAATTCAAATAACTGATTTAAATCATCCCAATAATATAAATCCACACACCATGTCATAAACTATCACAAGAGATATACTCTTCTTCTATTGATACCGTCATTAATACTATTTTCTGTTGGCTCGATCAAATAAATAGAGAGAACATCAAATTCTATGGTATTCCCTAACTCATAAGTGACACATGTCTCTTTTTTTAATTCTTGACATGATTGTACGCTATAATACGTCATGCCACCCTAACAATATAAATTCATATAAAATATCATAAATTACAAATAAAAAACATATGATGAGATATTCTAAATTGCCACCCACCCAATCCCAAGTGGCGTTGAGGATCCTGAGATGCCCCTTGTAGCCCCATCCTCTCCTCTCTACGGTTCACACGACCACACACCCAGCGTCTTTAGTGGCAGAGGCTACGAGGCTGTAGCCACCTGAGCTGAGCAGAGGCAAAGTCGCAAGTTGCCAAATTTGGATTTGCAAAGGAGGCCCACGAGGCAGAGGGCGCAGCGGCCGGCGGATCGCTCGCTACGGGTGGTTGGGGCCGCCTCGCTCTCGCTCGTCTCCTCCTCATCTTTCTCGTGTCGTCGCCTCTCTCCCGCCCAACCCCCCGCGGAACAGCGGCACGGAAATGCGACCGCGATGCCCCCCTCCCTCCCGCTCGTCCTCCCCCTGACCCCTCCTCCGCCCCCAGCAACCCTAACCCTAACCCTAGCCCCCGCGTCCGCCTCTCGCCCCGGTGCCGCGGCTTCTCGCCGACGCGGGCGACTCGTCCTGCTCGCCGTCGCGCCCGGTTCCTCCTCTAGGCCGCCCCCGCAACACCGCCGCCGCGTGTACCGTCGCCAGCGCGCGCCACCGCAGCAGGCGCCGAGGCCGACGGCGCGGGGGGAGAGCGTCGTCGTCGTCGTCCAATGTGGGCCGAGGGGAGGAGGAGCTCGAGGAGGCGATCTACGAGTTCATGCGGCGGTCCGACAAGCCCGGGGCGTTCCCCACCCGCGCCGAGCTCGTCGCCGCGGGCCGGGCCGACCTCGCCGCCGCGGTGGACGCCAGCGGGGGGTGGCTGTCGCTTGGGTGGCCCTCCGGTGATGTGGAGACGGCCGCGGAGGGGGGCCCTGGCGCAGGAGGCAGGGCCTCCTCATCGGCCGGCGTGCACCCTGACTGCCCGCCCGAGACGGTGGGCGCCTCTGACCTAGCGCAGGGCCCCGCGTGGGCGTCCTCGAGGTGAGTTTGCTATTCGCTATGGGCGTCTTCCTGCCCCCCCTTCGGTTTACGTTTCCGTATGACGTTTCACTGAAATTCGGAGCGTTTCAGGGAGGAGGCGGAAGCGTCGCCGTCCCGGCGGCAGCAGGAGACGGAGGAGGAGAAGACGTGGGTATCTGCTCGCTATCGTTGCTCTATTTGCTCCCTGGGGCGTTCGTTTGTTCCTGATTGTGTTTGTTTGCTGCGCGGTGGTTGCAGGGAGGCGACCTTTGGGACTGGGTTGGAGGGGATGCTTACCAGGCTGCAGAAGGAAAGGGAGCGGGTACGGCCGCTCCCACGGAGCAGTGCTGGAGCGGGAGGGCAAGGTGACAATGTTGGTACGTGGGTATTCGATTCCTCAGCATAATACAGAAACATAAATTGTTTTCACTCAATTCTGCATCTTATACTTTCTTTGCCAATGGTTACATGTCCCTAGGGAAGCATTAATCTGAATACATTGAGATGATTAGTTTGTGTGTAAGCGAAGAGCTTGTTGCTCCATGGTTTCTTGTTACAGCTTGTGGAATCGTGGTTGGGTTCTATTTAGTGCAGTTCCGTGCTGGCAAAAAGATTAAAGCGTAAGCTCATACCGTTGGGAGTAAGAAGGAAATCCCTGGATTTCAAAAGGCATTCATGTGGGTTTATCCAAGCTGCCTGGTCTAGGAACTTTTGCTACTTCTGCCTCTAGTCGGGAATTTCCTAAATCAGCTGTTACAGTTCTTTCCGTGTAACTAGTAGCATAGCTGCTTACCAGTTGCCCATATATGGCTGCACAGGGGGCCAAATTTTGCCTTTTTCGTGGTGGCGTGTCTTTCTGATCGTAGCCTGAGTTGCAATTGAGAGTAATTGCAAAACAACAGAGTTGTTTGGTTTGTGCTTACTTTTAGTCATGCCTGAGTTTTGATGGACATCATGTGATTGATAATTTGGAATTAAGCGTGCACTATTCTTTTCTAATGCATCTTCTAAAAAAAATCGCCAACATAACACTGGATAAGTTGCTGTTTGCCAAAATACCATCATGTCGTGCTAATGCAATGAAAGCAAATCTCCCTGTAATTATGATCTCTCTAAGATTGACCATGTTTTAGGTTTTTTTAACTGATTATCACATATGCATGGTAGTCTTAGTTCACTTTTGGTATCATTGAACAACAATTATGGCATCTAGCAATGAATTACAAAGTTTGACTACTAATATCAACGATTATATCATGCAACACAAAATTGAAAATGAAATATGAAGTGATTTTGTGTCCCACCATTTACAGTATTATTAACGAGCAGCTGTGGTTTGTCGTTATTGAACAATTTGTTTGTACATATTTGTGATTTTTGTTTTGGGTGTATTTCTACTTCCTTTTCCATTTTATTTTTGCATATAATGTGTATAACTGATATTATCCTTTTTCTTGCATACATGCAGCTTTAATGGATCACCGTGGAGCACCTAGTCAATCTGTGACTGGTGGCAAGTACACTCCAAAGGTACCTGAGAATGGAAATATATGTAGCTCTCATCCTCAAAATGGAACAATGGAGCACAACAAGTCCTCAAGGAGTTCGACAAATGATGCATGGCGAACATGGTCCATTGACAAGGGTGGTTTTTCAGATTTTCAAGGTTATATTAGAACTTAACTTTCTTCTATACTGCATCCCATTTGTTGAATAATTATTTTGTGACATGGTTAATACTGTTGCAGCCGCTGAAATTCAGTCAACTAATAGCAGGAAATCATTTGGACATGATGGCCTAGATAATGTTCTTGCACAAGATGATGTTCACATGCCATCTAACGGTGTGGTTGTACATGACTATGATAGTAACAGTTTAGACTCTGAAAGAGATGATATACATGCATGCCTTCAAATTTTGGAGTTGGATCTTACTGCTGCTCTTCATACATTAAGATCAAGATTTGACAAGGTTATAACAGATATGGTGTGTATCTGGCCCTCCGCATTTCATTATTTTTGCTATCTTTTGTTGTGAATTACTAGTGGACTACACAATTTTTTGCTTGAAATGTTGTTTATGCATCTGTAAAGTTGTTAGTGTTGCATATGGTAAATGGTTCTTCTGTGGTGCAAACAAAAGACATGATTCCATCTATTTAACCTGCCTTTTGTATGCCTAATACCCTTTCTGCATCACGCTCTCTCGAGTAAAAAAAAAAGTGCCATCGTGGCAAGTGTGCAGTAAAAAATGTATTTTGGCTAACAGTTTCCTGATATGCAGTTTGTAAACGTGGATATGGCGTGAGTTGATTTTCTGTTGAAAATTCTATCGTCATATTGTAACTTTTAACTATAATACTCCCTCCGGTTTTTTATATTTAACGTCGTTGACTTTTAGATATATGTTTGACAATTTATCTTATTTAATTTTTTGTGCAAATATGCAAAAATACAAATCACGCTTAAAGTTCCTTTCATGATTAAACAAATCACAATAAAATACATGATAATTATGTATTTTTTATAAATAAGATGAATGATTAAACGTATGTTCAAAAGTAATGACGTCAAACATAAAAAACTAGAAAGAGTGTATGTTTAGCAACACTTCCATCTAGCAGCTATTTTGTATTGCAATTTACAGGGCATACAAATAAATGGAACAGTAGTGGGTGATGTTCTTGATCTTGGCAGAGGCATTGCACTTATCGTGCTTAGCATCCAGCTTTCTTGTTTCCTTTTCCAGTCAGAAGGTGACAGTGCAAATGGGCCAAATGGGCTCTCTGACGATTGGGAATTTGAAGAGACAAAAGTAATGCAAGCTCAGGAAAAGCTACGGTCAATCCGTGCAAAAATAGCAGCATTAGAAGGAAAGATGGCACTGGAGATAATGTATGCCCACTTAATGTCTGTTTAACTATTATTTAGATTTTGTATTATTCCCTTTTACCAATTATATATCACGTCATCAGTGAGAAGAACAAAATAATTGAAGAGAAACAAAGGAGGCTTGATGAAGCTGAGAAGGCCTTGAGTGAGCTCCGTACTGTTTATATTTTGTGGTCTAATCCTGCTTCAGAGGTTCTATTGACTGGATCTTTTGATGGCTGGACAAGTCAGGTGAGCATTTTTTTCTGATTATGGATTACCTTCGTAAACAGTTGAACTTTACTAAGGCTTAGGATGTGGTTGTTCTGCTATGCAGTGCTTATTTTGAAAGATGATATGAAAAAGAACATGTTAAAAGTCTATTCTATGGAATATTGCTAAATAAAATACCCATTTTTTGTAAACATAATTTTTATTGTTTGGAATACTGAAGCAGTCAAGAGCAGCAGCTATGCTACAAGATGTCAATAGCTCTTTTAAAAGATATAAGACAGGATACCTCTCCAAGCACTACCTTCAGCACAGGTTCTGGTAGGATAGTGGCCCTAAATATAATAAGGATATGGAGAACAAGATTTCTGTTAAGATGGATCTAAGTCGCATGTCTATGGGATTTTTTTCTCTTTTACGCTTTCTGTTTGATGGTTGCATTTTCTGTCAGTGCGTAGAACCAATCAGATGAATTAGTCATCCTGATAAAGTTACATTTGGCTTTGAAGTGGGAAAATGATTTGCTTATTTTATTTTATTTTGGCGCACTTATTTTATATTTTTATTGTAGTTTCCAGACCACACTAAAATCTAAATGTGATACATGTCATCAGAATATTTGTGTTATCAGTTGTTATTTGTGGTAGTTGCTAGACAGGCTTGTGTGAGTGCATGCTAACCTGTAGGTATGGAATCTTCATATGTACTATATCGTTGATTTTGCCCATTTAAGTATTTGAGTTCAGTGGGAATGGCTTCACCATTTCAGGTTGTCACGTTTCTTGTGTAAAGTAGATCTGGTCCAGAAGAAATAACTTGATTGTACCTGACTGTTTCTGGTTTTGGATAACAATTGACAATTTGATGTAACAAGAACTTGTATTTCATATAGTGCAATAGTAATGTTGATGAAGCCAGTCTGTCGCTCTACATAGATCTGTGCTTGCAGGCTTGATAACATTTGCACTGTTTGTTATGCTTATTACATGTTCAAACTGGGACGATTTTTTTTAATAAATGTGATCTATATTTTTTGTCAGCTGAAATCTGATGATAATCTAATTCCATAACATTGTTGACTTCCTGCAGAGAAGAATGGAAAGATCAGAAAGAGACACCTTTTCCTTAAACCTGAGGCTGTATCCTGGTAGATATGAGGTAATGGTCTGCCTTATTGGGCTTCCAGTCATTATTATTATTACCTCATCTGATAGTCCCTCCACCAATTCTTCAGATTAAATTTATCGTTGATGGTATTTGGAGGAATGATCCTCTGCGACCCCTTGTGAGCAACAACGGGCATGAAAACAACCTTCTGACTGTCAGTTGACCTGAAGCTGCATGTGTTAGTCCTGGTAGCATTTTTGTAGATTGTTATCTAGATCTTTGTCAACATGATTAGGCCAATTCATCCAGAATGGAAACAAGAAAATATGTCCCGGTTGATTAGCTCGGTTCCTCGTAATTTAATCTGCTTTGCCGCAAGTCATTGTTCCTCTTTCTTCTTCTTCTTTTTTTTGTAGAGATTCTTACGACTTAAACAGTGTAGGGTGTTGTAAAAAATGCCTCACCCTGTTAGATAGGAGAAGAGAATAGCTGTGTATTCTTTTCTTCCCTCTTATTTCTCCCCGGAGAAGTATAGTTTTGTGATGGGCATTCAGGTGTGTTTGTACACCTTCATGGAATGATGGTGTGTTACTCTACATCTCTTGTGAATTGTGATGACAAATCTTGCCTGGTAGCTTTGCAGAAGCTTAGGTTTTTAAAGGTGGTGCGCTCACTTGTGAGTTGTGACTACGCCTTATGCAGTCTTCTTATGCCAACACAGCAACACTAGCACCTGAGATCACCAGACAGACTGTCGGCTGTTGTGCTATGCAAGAAGAGCGGTGCGGTGCTTCGTCACCATCGTGTCAGTTAAAATATAATTTTCTGACGCTTTCCAGTATGCTTGTATCTGAGACCAGGTTTGTATATAGTCGTTGAATTCTGATTGAGTGTGGACTGCATCAAGACACAAGCAAACAAGTGCAAACATGAAAGTATTATCCAAAATTACTTAATTTACTTCCTCGAATCAGTCAAACAGCAGGTAGAGAATCACTTAGATTGAACAATCACTTATGTTTCGATTTAACCATTCCAAAGAAACCAACCTTTTTGTTTCTTCTCTTTCCTCACCCGCTTAATCCTATAGATGATTTTAATTATAGACACCAGATACAAAAAAGAACAAGAGAGAAATGGTGAGGCAGAAAAAAAAAAAAGAAAGAAGAAAAGCAACCCTTGACTATGGTATCCAAAACACTCCACCAATTAATTATCTGCCCTTGACATAATTAATTAACCACACAAACTTGACTGCTGTCTTGAGTCTCAGACCAGCCATGGTGCACTCAGTCTCAGTTGGCTGCCCCCTTGAACCTGTACCACTTGGCGCAGATCATGAAGTAGATAATGTTGAAGATGCCGATGCCGGCGATCATCCAGTAGAAAAGGTCGAGCCTTCCCTTGTTGAGGTCCTGCGCCAGCCAGTTGCTGCCGGAGCCGGTGGTTCGGTGCACGATGGTGACGAGGAAACCGCTGAGGTAGTTGCCGAGCGCGAGGTTGCAGAAGGCGAGCGCGCCGGCGACGCTCCGCATGTGCTCCGGGATCTCCTTGTAGTAGAACTCGATCTGGCTGATGAGGTTGAACGCCTCCGAGAGGCCCAGCACCATGAGCTGCGGCACCATCCACAGGCTGGACATGGCGGAGATGGCGCCGCCGGTGATGGTCGTCCCCAGCGTCGGCTGCGTTAGCGCGATGTGCCGCCGGCGGTCCTCGACGATGGCCGACATCACCATGGCCACTGTGGAGAGCGCGATGCCGATGCCCTGGCGCTGGAGGAGCGTGAACCCCTCGTCCTTGCCGGTGATCTTGCGGAGACGCGGCACGAGGAGGCGGTCGTAGATGGGGATCCAGAGCGTCTGCGCGAGCATGGCGAAGACGGTGAACGACGCCGCCGGGATCTGGAAGTTGTTGCCGAGGTGTCGGTCAGACTGTAGCGCGGACAGCACCACGTAGGTGGACTGCTGCACGACGGCGACGTAGTAGATGATCCCCGTGGACCAGACGGGCACGATGCGGATGAGGCACTTCACCTCCTCCACCTGTTGCACGCTGCACAGCCTCCACGGGTTCGCCGGCGCCGCGCCCCCCGGCCTCACCTCCTCAGGCCCCGCCACGACGGCCGCCTTGTCGAGGCACCGGAACTGGTCCGTGTGCGCCAGCTTGGTGACGACGGCGCTGGTATGAGGCGGGTCGAACAGGTCCTGCTTCAGGTCCTTGGGCTGCTTCAGCGACCGCTTCCTCGCCGCCGCGGTGAACACCTGCACGACGCTGGTGAAGGGGCTCCCCTCCGGCGTGACGCGCACGTAGAGCCTCGTGCCCATGAAGAAGAGCACGCAGGCGAGGAACATGAGCGCTGTCGGGATCCCGAGCCCGATCGGCCAGCTGACGTTGCTCTGGACGTAGATGATGACGGTGGCGGAGACGAGCATGGTGGAGGTGAAGGTGAAGTAGTACCAGTTGAAGAAGCTGTTGATGCCGCGCTTGCCGGACTCCGTGTGCGGGTCGAACTGGTCGGCGCCGAACGGCATGCTGCATGGCCGGATCCCCGCCGACCCCAGCACCAGGAACGCGAACGAGATGAAGAGCACGGCGAACTGCCCCGACGTCGCCTTCTCGCACGTCTCGCCCACCCCGCACTCCGGCGGGTGCAGCCCGTCCGCCCCGGCCGTCATCGTCAGCAAGAACATGCCCTGCCATCCAATCCAAGCAGCGCGTTAGTTACGCTGGAGAGAAATCAACAGTACGGGCTTTGAACCTTGTGTAATCAATGTAAACTCGGCACAGCCATTAGTTGGTCCAAGTTCTGCACATCCATTCGGCCCAAACAACAGAAACATGAGCCCAAACTGCCGCCTCGGCAGCGCCAGCGAGCACGGCGCACAAACCGGCAGAACAAATTAAATTTTGATATATGACTGCGTTTATATGGCTGATTATCAGGTATGTTATATTTTCTACTTAAAAATATATTTTTTGAAAAAATTGTTTGATAAAATCAAGTGACCGATTTAATATACTTCCTCTATCTCAAAATAAAATATAAGATATTAATATCAATTTATCGTATTTTTTTAGGACGGAGTTAGACGGAGGGAGTAAAGCGAGCAGGAATGCCTTGTCCGCAAATGATCGAAACCTCGCTACCACCGCATCCCAGAACCAAGCAGCGGGGGGAGGCAGCTGGCCCACAGCCCCACGAGCACCAGCGGCGCAAGCATCAGAAGTGGCTCTCGCTATGGCGTTATGATTACGCTACGTCATTACGTGGTCGCATAGTTAGGTTGGTTAGGGAGGTGGTGTGACATTGATGCCGCGACGTGGGCTGCTCCCTAGTCACTTCCTGGATGCTGCACCGAGACTCGGAAGCGGATCGTTTTCGTGCGAGCAAGTGCGAGGCACTAATTGTTTTCTTTTGTACTGTACTATTATTACTAACTAGTGTACTGAAATGCAAGCGCAGCCGAGTGATGGAGTAGTACTATTTCAGCTCCACGAATCGGGGTGTGGTGGTCAATGTCGATGGCCACACCAGGACACCACCCACTTGCGCAGTTCGTTGGCAGTCACCTCCTTACAGATTGTCCGGATAAGGTGGCTGGATCCAACTTCACTTGCCTCAGTAGCTGCACTGTTCATCATCTGGGCGGCACTTTGCACTTGCCAGTTGGCACGGCAGAAAGTTATTATTCCTAGGGCCGTTCTTTTCGGCTATTTAGGCTTAGCTAATCGTTATTTTTTAGCACGTTTTATTTAGTAAAAAAAATTGTATATAGAAGTTGTTTTTTTAAAAAATCAAATAAATCAAAATTTTAAGTTTTTTTAATAATTAATATTTAATTAATCATATAATAATTATGTTTTTCAGTTTACATGCGGCTAATCAGCTAATCCAAACCCTATTTAGAGCGTGGCCCTAGCCTGGACCCCCTAAGCTCCACGTATAAAAATGTGTAAAGTGTAGACGAACCGTACAAAATCACTGCAAATCCAAACAAAATGCAAGAGATTGCCCATGCTAACTACAGTAATACTACTAGTGTGAAAATGGGATGTAGCCAGGTTGGTGGATCTTGATACTTCAGTGCTACTGCCTTCCAGAGTTTGGCCTTGGAAAAAGGCACCCTTAAAGTCAAACGCAACTAGAAATTGAACTGGACGCTCGCATGTCACCAACCAAGCCTCTGTACTACGTACAATTATTATTGAACAGAGTTAAAACTAGGAAACTATCTGAATTGCATGCCTGCCTGCCAAGCCAAGGCACACCGTGAGCAGTAAGGTCAAGCAAAGTAAGTGAGGGAGGAAGAAAGTCCACTCCAGGATTCAGCACGGATCGAGATGAACCACCAACCCAATGTTGTTCAACAAGTTCTTTACAAATTAAAATAATTTCCAAAGTTTCACAGCGACGTGAGATCCACATCCTACGGACCCAGCCAGCTGCTTCAGCTAAAATGTACTGGAATATAATTGTGATACATACGTATCCGTCAAATACGTCATCTCTCTCTCTCTCTACAAGAAAAACTAGGTTCATCAACTCATCATTAATTCTTAGTGGCTTAAGTAGTTTAGTGGCGAGCAACAACTAGCTTAGAGTAGACTAATGATGTGCTGCTGTACACCCTCCCCTGGAAAAGACCACCACTAAACCAGCTTCTAGTGTGGGCAGAATTAATACTGCTGCTCACAGAGATAAAAAAAGGGATTAGGGCTTATAATACGGATTACTAGAGCGCTAATCATGAGCAACAAAGTGCGCTTTGGCAAAAGGGATCAGATAATGCAGGGCACGAGGCTAACTAACGTAGGCCGCCGCCTCTTTGGGAAAGGTACTAATTCCTCATCATGGTGTGGATTAACGCATGTGAAATTTATTGGCAGATTAACCTAGCCTTCCTGACTCCTAATCCATGGCATATGAGTATTATTTTACCCTGGAAATTAGATTATCATTGACATTTTTTGAAAACAAGAATTTGATAATTCCACCTAAAAAGATACTCTTGTCCGGTCTTTCACCAGCTCGAACAACCAAATTCTAATCGCATTTTATCGCCCAAATTACGGATCGAACTCTTCTAATCCACAATCGCCGTGAATTACTCTAATTGAAAATAATCACGAGTGCACAAGCGCACGTGGTTCCTCGTTCATATGCCGCCCATTATCGCAGAGAGAGTGAGAGAGAGCGAACGCCGGTGGACAACTAGGAAGTCCAACACCCAACCGAACTGACAAGCCAACCCACCAACTCCCGAGAAAAAAAATCCAAATCTGAATCCGAGGAGTGAAATCGCGCCCCCAAAATTGCCCCCAAATCGAGCGTACGAGCAGAAGAAATCCGCCTCAAAATCGAAGCCGGTCTCGAATTCGGAGGCGAATGTGTGTGCATCGCGGATCAAAGGAGAAGTGAATTGGTCATGGGAGGACCGGATGAGACGGCGGAGGAGGAGTAGGAGGAGAGGGGAAGAGGTGGTGCTTACGATGAGGGAGGCGATGGAGGCGATGGCGAGGGCGAGGTAGCGGCCGAGGTAGGCGTCGGAGAGGAAGGCGCCGATGATGGGGGCGAGGCTGGTGGTGCCGTTGAGGCCGTTGAGCAGCGTCGCCGCGTCCACGCTCCGCACGTGGAACACCTGCGTCAGGTACACCAGCAGGTTCGCCGACGTCCCCAGCGTCCCCAGCTTCTCGAACGTCTCGTTCCCTGCACACACCCCCACACCCACACCCCGTCAGCCACCACCGCCGCCGCCGCCGCCGGAGCGAAAATGCTACTACGATCGAATCCGCGATCGGGGTCGAGATCTCCGCACCTATAATGAAGGGCATGGCCCTCCAGCCGTGGTACTTGACGGCGGGTCGCGGCGGGTCGCCACCGTCGCCGACGCCGTTCTCCAGCTTGTCGACGTCCATGCTCTTGAGCTTGTGCCCGGCCTCCTCGTCCTCCCGCCCGCCGCCGCCGCGCATCCTCTCTCTCTCTCTCCCTCTCTACTCACCAACCCCCCCTTCCTCCGCTCTGCTCCGGTGGCGGTGTGTGGTATAAGCGGCGAGTAACCGACGGGGGCAGAGTGCGTGGAGCATCCTGCCTTTCCGGTTTATAAAAGGGAAGTAGAGGCGCAAGCGCAGCAGCAGCAGTCGTCACGGCCTCACGGGGTCAGGGCTTTTTTTCGCTTGCAGCAAGTAGCTTTTCATTTATTGCAAAAAGGTCCCTGCTGCCAAACCTTTTTTTTTCTTTTTGCTAATTAACTAATTAATGATCTCCCTCCACTATTCGCCGTATGGATATTTTGCTATATTTTTATCGCCACCAATTTAAGCGTCCGGGTCTAGCACCACACCATTTTTTAAGACAAAATGCCCAACGGCACATTTGCAACGTATAAATTTTGTGGGAAATTTTAGGGGTTAGTTCATTTTAGGCTGGCATAATTCCAAATGTCTGAAATTTCGGTGTTTGGTTGAAAATTTTGTGTTTTAAAGTTGATATTTACAGCTAGATTTGTGTTACTTTTGTACTTAGATGTGATCTGGATTTTTATAGTTGCAAGTTAAATTCGTAGCTCAAAATATCTTCCCCTATGGTTTAATGTTGGAGGATAGGCTTGAAATTGACGGAATTCACTGGTTGCAAGTTAGGTGACTCCGCACAATTTAAAGCTTGGAAATGGACAAATGCAGTGATCTTGAGCTACCAAACTCAAGGTTGGCCATACTTCCACCCTCTTCCACTCTTAATCTTCTCCACCTAGCATGCATATTACGACCATTCTCCAATTCTGCTAATTTTTATATGTCTGTCGTGCCATACAAACACATTAATAAGCGGTGACAATTATTTGAAAACGAAAACGATGTTTTCTGAGAACAGATTAACAGGAGAGTCGAGTTGGTAGGAGCCATGGGGTTGCCTTTGAGTCCACCGCACGGCGGCTTTCCGGCGAACAGGCCAGGTCAGGCAAGCAAGCAGCTGCTGTCTCTGTCGCCGTCGTTGCTGCTGGTCGTGACAAAATCTTGGATCGTTCTGCAAAATTTTCCAAGCGAGCCTACTTCAGTGATGCACCCAGCTCATGTCCTGTTGTTGCCTTCAGTCTGATAACGTAACGTCTTCGTGGCTGAGTCGTCGTTGGAGTATTGATTCTGTCCAAGTTTGTTTTTACACCAAAACCTGAGAAATTTCAGCTGAACCTTGCAATCCATGCTAATTAACATCATCGTCTATCCAACAAGATATGTTCCGTTTGATAATCTCTCAAGATACCATATTGATTATCTATGCTACTACCTAATTGAAGTAATCCTTAATGATGTGCTAAACCAACCGGTTGGCCTCTCTTAATTAGTTTTTTGGTGAGACGTGAGTGGCATGCATTGTATTGTATTGTTGACCTCCTTTCCAGCTATAGTTTGAGAATGCAGCGCAGAGCAGGCAGCGGATTAGGTCATTTTGTTAGGTGCCCTCGGGAGAGGAGAAGATAATCACTGCAGAACCGGAAGGAGCGTGTGCTATTGGGGGTTGTTGGGGGCTGAAAGCCATGAAACCGATTTTATCATTGCTTTTTTAGACGGTGCAGCTAAGAGTTGTTAGAATGGCAGCATCCGGTGTCTAGTACGCTACTGTCAGTGAGTGAGTGAGAGCAAAATGCAACCTCTCTCTCTCTCTATATATATATGGCCATTATTGAGCTCATGAGGTTCCTTAGCACATGCACAACACGCAAAGCGATGCCATTTTATCTCTCTCTGTCTCTCTTTTGGGCCCATGGCTATATGGATGGGGCACAACATCAGCGTCGGAATGACACAAACTCTCTCTTTTCTTACTAGGGTGTTGTAGCAGTGTGCAATATGACTGACGTTTTGGAGGAATCTGCGTTGCAAGTACTAGGATTGCCTGCCCTTGTATATGTATAAGGAGATCATCTTTTCCTTTTGCTTAAAAGGGTAACGCAAAAGTGACAGGTTAAATGGTAATTTGCAAAAGTAACAAGTTTCGGATAATGAAAATGATATACATCTTCGATCTCCGATGCCATTAGAAATAAACCTAGCCAGATTTGTTTACAACTTTATTTACCTATCGCTGTTGCTTAGTTGACTGGCATTTATCATTGGTCAGTTTTGGCATTTATCATTGGTCAGGTTTGTTAATCACGTTACATATGGATCGCCCAGGAACTCATGCAATTGATTTCTCATTTGAATCTCTCTCTCTCTCTCGAATTCTTTATTTTTAAATTATTTTTTCTGTGCACATAAATCTTTTTATATTGTGCATGAGTGTACGGAGAGGGAGATGCGTGAACCATTGTTTAGATGATTCTGATTGGTCGCCTCAAAAAGTTTCTCAAGATTCGTCAAATGAGTGGGTGTCTTTGCATTTCATTGGATTTTAAACAAGTAAACCAACAAACACTACCACTACCATTGTACCTACCTTGATCGATCGATCGATCACATGGTTGTTCACTAACTATAATAATTCAAAATGGTTGTTGTCACCTGCACGAAACTTCAGCTAGGCTTAAATTTAGTATATATATATATACTGGTCGTGTCCATTTATGCATACATGATGCATTTGTTTATTGCTAATTGGTGCTTGCTTTTGGTCGTTATGGATCGACCTAACCACTAAATATCTGTATTAGTAATCTGTAAATCAAGGAAAATAATAAAAATATTGGTATACATTGCTGTCTCCTGGATCTAGGGTGTGATGTGTGTGAAGAAGCAAGGTTGACTAGCTGGAAGCCTGTAATAGTATTGTAGTAGTAGATGGACTATCGTACTCATATTTATCATGCGTGCATCATCATGAACAGTGGTTTAGAACGTTGCAATGCCCTGAAGAATTAATTGACGAGATAGTCTCTGACGTGGACTTGGTTTGGATTAATTGTAGCACTTACAGTCAGAGTTGATCACTTACTAGCAAGTCAGGCTTTGGTCGTGAAAGAATCTCTCACGTGTTTAAGCAACTGTAATTAACAAGTGAGGAGTAGGAGTACTTTACTGACACGAACATTATTACACTTATCACCAATCCGATGGCGACGGACCGATCCAGGCAGCTAGGGCTGAAGTCCTAGGCCTAGGATCCAAACTCTATACAAATTCTATATAAATTTGAGAAAAATGGTTCAATTTGTATATAACTATGGCAAGATGACAGAGCTGTCCTAGGCGTGCGTCCAAGCTGGCTCCGCCACTGGCTGACATGTGAGTCAGTGAATCGATCGGCAGCCAGCCAGTGATGAGCGCCTCTGCTCCATGGAGAATTTTCTTATCCATGCTGACAGGGATGGAACAATCAGTCCAATCTTCAGAGGAGTAGAAGAAGAATGTACATGCATGCATGCCATGCTTGTGATTTGGGAAGACATCCGATGGTGTGCTCACAAGTCATCGCAAGTTGAAAAACAATCCAATCACCCATCTAATCTGCATGCAATTAAGCAGCCGTGTACGCACATGGCGTCAACCTATCGATAAGTTCTTACCGCCTTTATTCTAAAATATAAAACTTTTAATAATATAAATATATAATCAATTTTTTTTATATTTTAGAATAGATACTAAGAAATGAGATACTAACAAATGAGATATAAGATCAGACGCATAGGTCCCAAGTGGCAGCGACTAGGGTAGGAGAAAAAAGACTTGGTCATCTTTTTTTATGGAGCTTTTCTTCATTTTAAACTAAGCCACCAAGTTTTTTTCTTTCACGTCCTTGTGTTGTGTGCGAGTACGTACATGAGCGTGTTGACGTCGCTGAGTTAGCGAGTCGTGATTTTGCTTCGGCACCCGGTATTGACGCAGTTCCGCCGCCATCACTGGAGTTAGCAGATCGATCAGGTGGCTCCCTCCGTGTGGTACAACTCATCTTGGCGATAGATATCTTATCTCACTACTAGCAGACATCCGTTCTCTCTCTACTTCTCTCACCATACGCAGCACGTTCATCCTCTCTTTACATATACGAGTATCTATTGTTTTATCCTTAACCTTTCATATATTCCTAATTTTATGAGCTTGGACAGTACGTTAATTAGTTCTACTGGCCCATCTTAAATTTATAGAGATATGATCTTGATCTATTACAATGTACGGGATATGGTAGTAGCACAGAGAGAGAGAGGGGGTGGGCAGGAGAGGCGTCTCCTGCTTTGGCCGGGCCTACGATATGATGGATGGTTTCTCTTCTTACCTCCTAACTTCCTCTCCTTTTCGTGCTACTAGCTATAGATGGATAGCTGCAGGCTGCAGGAATGGATGCTACTATAAGGGCTGGAGGTTTGGCAGTCACGGACTCACGGTCTCGCTCGCTCGCTCGGGTTGTTGCAATGGCTGATGAATGATAAATGCATGCGACCACAAGGAGATATATAGGCAGTTTTAAAAAAATAATCTACAACGTAAAATTATCTATAAACATAAAAACAGTGAAAATTAACTCGTTACAGGCCTGTCGAAAATTAACTCGTTGCAGGCCTTTGGTTTTACTTTGGCTTTGATTGGCCGGTCAAACATTATTGGTGCACAAGGAACGAATGATTTCTTCCACGTGCGGCACACAAAAGCTCTGCATGACATGAGATGCCAAGTGCATGCCCAAGGTCTTCTCACTGTATAATTTCTATACCTAGCTAGCTAAGCACCATGTTTTAATTAAACAGACGATATATAATGGCAGAATGTGGAGAGTTGTTGTGCATGCCCAATTGATGAACCTGATGCATGATGCGTGCACTCGATGCTACTTATATTATTGATGCTATATATTCAGATATTGGCACAATCATAATGATCATTACAATAACTTTGTTGTAGCTATGCTTAACTACCCGGAATTGACGTCTCCAATATAATAGCATTTGATGCTTATATGCTCCATTACAATCAGTACAGTACTGGTGCTGAAAAAATGTGTACACACACAAAGTTGGCACCTAAAATGTAGGGTGGCTTTGTCTTTTCTTTTGTCTCGGCAAAAAGATAGCAAAAGGTGGAACTTGCTCCTGTGCACCACCGAATGCCCCAGGCCGGTTAGTTGAGTAGTATTTCCTATGTCGTAGCATATAACTATTTATATCGTTTAATTTCTTTTCTAAAACATAGTTAATTCTTCACTTATTCTATAATCTCAATTAATTACAACAATCTCTTATTTAATTTAGACACTTACTACCTCATCTTAACTAATTTCTCTACTTTTTTATCTGTAGCATTTATATTTTAATACAGATGAATCACTACGTAATACTCTATCTGTTCGAAAATATAAAAATATAGTACTGATTAGACATTCATTTTAAAATATAAAAATCTATTCCTGTATATATCGAGTTGGATTGAACTGATAGTATATTTCTCCATTAAATATATTGATACCTTGAGAGAAAATTGACCGGCGTGTCAGATATTAATTCCATTCTAGCAACAGCCAAATTCCCAACCGCTCGTCGGTAGGCCGTATATATCTCTGTAGCTCAGCTTGAGTGGCCACCTATATGCTTGCATGCAGAAGCAGAGGCAGTATATATATCGGATGAGCTTTGGTCCAAGATGGAGGCAAAACAAGGACACGCACTGATGAACGCACCACCACAACAACCTAAAGCCAACCAAAGACGATTCCCTGGATCGATCGCCCACTCTATATATCGAGTATGTTTATCTATCTAACCACTTGGAACAGTACGAGAAAATGGACCAACTCCATGGCCATGGAATTGATCCATGATTCTCTGGATTATGGCTTCGATCATTTGAGATACCACTGAAAAGCTGTTAAAAAGTGAATGAAACATCTATTAATAATATATACATAAAAAATTATATTTGTGTAGCTAGGCTCAAATTCTGGTTACTTGTATTTACAAATATAGCTACTTATTATTTTAATAGTAGACGATGTATCGGCCGTCAATAGTGATATATCTATTATGGCTTTATCAATTTTAAAACATGACTGCTCTAGTGTTTTTAAAAGTGTTTATAGAGATAGGGTGTAACTGTGTGTTTATAGGGGTGAGTGTGCACGTGTTATAAGCGCATGTATCTGTGCTGCATTTAAAAAAATAGTTTAAAAGGCAGAGCTGAACTATAGGGAAAAAACTTCGCTATTCACGCTAAAATTGGTTTCAAAATTCAAATTTTGACTATGACGGCTGGACTAACAAGACTACTCAAGCACATATTGAAAGTGGATCTATACCTCTTAGTGGATTTTAAGTGATAAATGATAAGAAATTAGGGAGCTAATATGTTATGATTTAGAATCTTACAGTAATTTATCTAGTGAGAGAGAGTGTTTTGGTTAAAAGAAGACTCCTCATGAAGTTTACAAAAGAAGAAAGGAATTGAAGTGATAAAAATGTAATTTTATTATTTTATGAGTCATGATAAATCAAACTATTAAGATGGCCTCAAGTTAATCAATTTCAAAATCAAGTGCTTAATCAAACTTTTAAGTCTAGTTAAGCGAACGCTCACACCATATACACCTTGAAGTTTTGGTTTTTTACTCCTATTATTTTGAATGTTTATGTCTAAGCTTTATAAAAACTTGTGGATAAGTTTATTAGTTAAATAAAGAAATCAACTCAGAATCTTTGGATACTTTGGCTGGAGTCTTCAGACTGAGCTATCTATCTGACAGAGAGACCTATTCGGAGTCTCTAGAAGTTTAGACTGGATAATTTAAACCATCTCTATCTTAAAACTAAGTGTTGTCCAGAGTCTTCAGACCCTTTGACCGGAGTTTTCCAACTGAGTTCTCTGTCTATACCAAAATGCTTATTGGAGTCTTTGAATTTTTGAAGCAGATATTTTAGAATTTGAAATTATGTAAGTAATGACTAGTTTTGAAAGGGTGTGTGCATTTAACCCTACCAACCCCTTTGAGAAGGCAACTGCTCATTCAGTTTTACACTACTTCTAAGTGCTTTATAGAGGTTTCCCACTCTATTCTCTTGGATCTTGAATTTAATCCACCATCTAAGTATACTTTTTTGGGTGATTTATGATAGAGTAAATCTTAGATATTTTGGTGAGTTCTTATGGATCAACGTCCGTGAAGACTCAAGCTTGCTACTTTTAAAGGATCAACTCCTTGACGATTAGACATTATCCAGGATGATTCAAAGTGTGAATCGTTCGGGATGTTTATGAATGTTTTTTTCACATCCGTAAGGAAAGTGGTATATTAGTAAATTTATAATTTCTTTTTTAAAGGTTTGGTTTTATAGAGCAAGCTTCATAGAAAAATAGGAGCATGGTATCCTAGTAAAGATCTTGATAGTTGTTTTAAAGTAAGTGCTATGCTTTGGTGAGGCAAGGGATCGATCTGACTCTTTAGAGTTCCTTAACAGAGATGTATGATCGATTGATCCAAACTTTGATAAAAAATTAATTGTCTTCTAAGCATCTCGTTACGTATTATATTATCTATAATTTTGTTAACTTCCTTTCTCCTCAACCCCTAGAGTTTGCCTCCTTTAAGTGTAACTAATATTTTAAAGGATGTCTAGAATATTTGGAGTATAAAACCGAAGACTCTAAATTAGTATCTCTGTCTGATAGAAATACTGGTATGAATACTCTAGATATTAGAATCAAAGACTCTGAAGATAAGTCTAATTTTCGCTGCTAATTATTTCAAAATTAAAAATATGTATATTTACCCTCTCGACATATACCTCTAGGCTATATTTATTTGTAGATTGGAAACACTTAAAACATAACAACATATTAGCATATAATTAATAAATTAATTAATAGCTTTAAAATACTTAAAAATAGTTTAATATGATTTTTGAAGGTAATTTTTAAATAATTTTTTTAAAAATATATCGTTTATCCGTTCGAGAACGTACGGACAAAAAAGAAAACGTAAAGAGGATAAATGAAAGCAGCCCTAATCGGTTTGTGCAGCCTGCTTGTAATGAGATATGATGCGATGCGTGGATCGGGTGGCATATCGTTTTTGTACCAACTTAACAAGGAAAAATGCTGCTTAGCTTTGGATTTTATTCGTCGTCCTTTCGGCGTGTCGTCCTTGGGAACACTAGCTGCTGCAGGTCGCTGGAGATATAGGTAGGAGGATGCGTGCAGCGCACGTTTCGTTGGGTCGTTCCGTTCCAATCCGTCCGGAGCAACAAAAGTTGGTTGGTTCGTTGGTTTGTTGGCGAGTACTAATTTGATTTAGACAGGAAACCAACGGAACATATATTGGTTGGTTCGTTAGTCGGAGAGTACTAATTTGATTACTTCTATTTTAATACTAATCAAATATATATTATCTTTATATCCTCTTCATATTAAAGATGTTACCCACGTTAAAATTCATCTCTTTTACACTATTTTTATTGGTATCAGAGCGAAGATTTAACCTAAGCAGTCACAATTATATTTGTCATTAGATTAATTTTTAATTTGTAAAATGGGATGTGAATTGCTTCTACTCTAAGTCAATCTCTCTGCGCAAAGCAAGGCAGCATCATAGCTTTGATCATCTCGTCAAAGCGCAGCAGACCATGCAACATCTCCGGCCATCAACTACAATCATGGTGGCAAGGAAAAAGAATCACGGGTGCTCCATTCACGGTGGTGTGTGCTGAATTTTTCGACAAAAATTGCTAAGCACACCCTAGTCAATGTACCAGGAAGTTTTTCCAGCATCACTCATATACGTTAATTCAATTGTACATTAGATTTTTTTTCTAAGTCCACACATAAGCGCACCGAGAAGCTTTATTTCTCATATAGAAGATTCAGATAAAAGTTGTTATTACATAAGTTGATGTTCGCAAGGCATTAAATATTAAATTGGCAAATATTAAATGGAAGGAATTAGATAAAAAAAGTTATTCGCTATACAACTTAGCTTATCTATAGATATTTAGCGTGAAGTTATTAATGAGACATCTGTGTCTTCATTATGGACAAAATTAGAGACATTATACGTAAAGAAAAGTATCGCAAATAAATTACACCTCAAGGAACATCTTTAAATAATTCACAAGGTAGAAGGTACCTCTATCCAATTTTATCTTAATGAATTTAATTTATTTGTTATTGATCTTAAGAAGTTAGATGTAAAAATTGATGATAAGGATAAGACAATTTTATTTAGTGTCTATTTGCCTGCTAACTTTAAACACTTAAAAAATATTTTATTGCAATCATGATTATCTTAGTTTTAAGAACGTTAAATCAAATTTATTGTCTAAGGAGAAATTTGATTTTGATTATCGTTTTGAAATTAAGACTGAAGACTTGATAGTTAGAGATAGATCAACCTAAAAAGTTACTTCTTTTGTATCAAAGTCTTGATCTAAATCAAGAGATAGTAAATTTAAATTATTTTACCGTTATTATAAGAAAATAAATCATGATATTTCCGATTGCCTCATATTGAAAAGAAAGGAAGAACAAAAAATAAAACTCAAAAGAAAAAAATGTGGTGAGGCTATCAATATAGAGAGTGGTTTTCTACTTATGATTCTGTTGGTACTGATGAAGCTGTTATTAGTGATGTGTCTTCACTTAAAATTATTAGAATTGGTTCTATTCAAATTAATACATGTGATGATATTGTTAGGACTCTTTCAAATGTTTGCTATGTTTCTAGAATAAAAAGAAATCTTATTTCTTTAGGCACTATTGAATATTTGGGATATAAATATATTGGTGATAATGGTGTTTTTAAGATTTCAAAAGATGACTTTGTTGTTGTTTTAAAGAGTAATAGAATTGATAGTTTTTATTTCTTGTAAGGATCTATACTTACATGTATTAAAGCTATTTCTACTATTGCATCAGATCCTCACATCACCAAGCTTTGTTATATGCGCTTGGGTCATATGAGTGAGAAATATATGCATCTTCTTTATACGAAAGGTTATTTAAACAATATTGATAAACTTATTTTATATGAATATTATGTTTTTAAGATCAATTTTATTGCTGCTACTCATCAGACTGAAGGAATTCTTATTATATTCATCCTGATCACTAGGACAAGTCTAAGTTTCATTCTATTTGTGGATGTGAATACTTCATAACACTTATAGATAATTTTTCTTGTAAAGTTTAGGTTTATTTCTTGAAACATAAAGATGAAGCTCTTTCAGTATTTTAGAAGTGAAAAATTTTGGTGAAAAGCCAAACTAACAGAAAAATAAAAGAAGTTTAAAACTGATAATAGATTGGAATTTTGCACTGGTGAGTTTGATAATTTATGTGTTAATTATGGTATTGTAAGACATTTAATTGTTCTATAAACTCCTCAATAAAATGGTATGGTAGAGCTTATGAATCACACTTTTCTAATAAAGCGCTTGTCATGTGCTTTCAAATGCAGTCATATGGAATAAGTGTTATTTATAGGCCAAAATTGTTTCAACAACTTGTTTTTAATCAATCGCTCTTCAAATTCTACCATCGATTTTTAGACTCTAAAAGAAGTTTGATCAAGTAAACCATTTAATTATTCTAATTTGAGAATTTTTGTTGTCCTACTTATACTCATGTTCATGTTAGTACTAGAAAATTAGTGTTTAGAGAAAAAATGCATATTTGTTGGTTATGCTTATGGTGTCAAAGGATATCATATATGGTGTTCTGATATGCTCACAAATTGATCATTAGTCGTGATCTTAATTTTTTATGAAGATGTTTTTTCTTTCCTCGGGTGTTAATTTAACCACAGTTTGATGCAGTTTCGCTTACTATTGATTTGGATTCTTTAGTTATTCCTACTACACAGTGAGTTACTACTTAGTACATAATAAGTTTTTGATTCATCGTCTTTTGATAATAATAATCAATGTATTGCTCGAGATAGAACTAGAAGAAATATCTAGTTGTCTATTTGTTTATTTTTTGTTTAATATCGATGATATACTCATTGCTTTTCATGATAAGTCACTAATTGATGAGTTGAAAACTCCATAAATTTAAGGTAAAAGAAAAAATCTTAGCATAGAAATTCAATGTGATCATAAGGCTAGTGAAATATTTCTATGATAGAAAAGTTACATTGAGAAGTTACTTGACAAATTTAATATTGGTAATTGTAAGCCTATTTCTACACCTTTTGCTTCGCACTTTAAATTATCATTAAGATCATGTTAATAAAGATGATAAAAATTTGTTTCTTATGCTAGTGTCGTTGGCAATTGCATATAGGCTATGATTTACACTCAACTAGATTTAGCTCATTGGAATGCTGTGAAGTGGAGGAACTTCTAATTTTGGCTTGTTTTTTTGATAAGAATAAAACGAAGAAAAATAATATTGTTGGCTTTGTTGATTCTAAAATTACGCTAAAGATCTTGATAAAAAAGATTTATTTTTGGATATATTTTCTCTCTTTATGGTTTAGTCGTTCGCTGAAAGGCTTCACTTCAGTACTACTATTTCTACTTCTGAAGCAAAATATATTCTAATACTGAAAGCATCAAAGAAACTTATCAAAGAAACTATTTGGTTGTGAAGTCTTATTTCTAAACTTGGTATTCAGCAGGATATTAATATTATTTATTATGATAGACAGAGTGCTATTTATTTAACAAAAATGATATATTTGATATCAAAATCAAGCACATTGATATTATCAAGTTATCGTGGAAAGATAAAATAATTCCTACAGATATGCTAAGTTCTAGACTTATTAGATATTTATAATAATTAGATTTTTATGTTCCAAAGATATTTTTTATAGCATATATTTATAAGGGTTTTGAGACAATGGGATATTCATTAGATTATGATTCAAATACTATTTTTAAGTCTAATATGCGATTATAAATATATTTCTCCCTTATATCTGCTATCTAGCACCGTTACTAGTTAATTTTTTATTCCGTAATTTTTTTCTCGTTCATATTAAAGGGGTTTTTCACATTAAAATTTATATCTTTTTTCCATGTTTTTATCTAACAGAGGCTCTGCCGTTCGTCGTCTCTGTTTTTTTTACTGTGCATCAAGCTCTTCCTTTTTTTTCGCCCCTAAGCTCCGCGCGCGCGCGCGCGTGTGTTTTGCTAGGAGTCTAGCTCTGCCTGATATATGTGGCCTAATGGCAGAGAGATCGAGAGGCGGTCCAACTTGGGAGCTAAGCGGCGCGTGCATGTGAGGCGACTATCATGTGCACGGCATTATTCCAGTGTAGTAGAAGCACGCAGTGCGGTGCAGCAGGCCCGGGCACGTTCGTACGCGCGTCGCGCGCGGGCGCGGCGGTTGATTTCCCAATCGGCCGCCGTTCGTTTCCATTTTTGCTTCCCCCCACCCCCGCGCGCGCCCGTCTCGTGCCGTCCCGGCCGTACGAGGAAAATGCCGCTCTTGGGTCGAGAGGCACCACGCGGGCCGACGAGCCGGCGGAGCGAGCGATCGATCGAGTGCTCGACCGACGCGTGCCACGATGTCCAACACCATAGAGTTTGGCCAGCAAGGGAAGGCGTTTGGCCTGTCCGTTCGAAGACACCCCCGCTCTCCCTTTTTGTCTGAAGCTTGCTAAAATTTAGCATCTAGGTTAAAGCTACTCCTCCGAGCTTTCTTTAAAGTAGAGTACTCCCAGTTTTGGGCCTATTGAGGACCGCGGACTCTTCTTCTAGTCAAACTTCCATCCGATGGGCTGTTGGCCTGTCACTCGCCAGGGGTCACTTATCACACCAAAACAGTTTCAACGGGAATGCGTACATTTTGTAACCCAGATTACTTCTATTAGATTAGAATATATACTTTCTCCGTTTTAAACTATATAATTATATCTAAGTTATTAGCAAATACTAAAAATGAGATAAAATATTATCTTTCAGTCATTTTCAGTGGTTATTTTTTTAATTTTAAATTGCTTAAATTTCATCTCCAAACACCTAATTGGCTGAAAATATATAAATTCCCATGTGTTAGAATAAGTGACTAAGAATACTTATATTATTATATAAATTTTACATCCTATAAATATTTATATTTAGTAACGGATAGAGTAATTTATTTTAGAAAATATGACTGCCCACCTTAGGCTCCATCATGTATAGAGATCGAAGAGGATTATAGTCTTGCACGTAATAAAGCCTTTCTGTTGTCCTAGTCAAACATTATTTTGTAATTAGGCACGTCATACATTCTCAACTGTGGCCTACTTAGATTTAGTTGAGCTAGCCAATCACATCCACATCCACATCCACAATGAGCACTTAAGCAGAGGCCATTTGATTTCGAGGCCACCATGTGGCCGTAGGCTCCATGGATTCTTCGCCCTTACAAATGTGAGAATGAGAATGTGTCAAGTAGTGACTACACTGGCAAAGCGACCGTAGTGAAAACAGTAAGGAACGCTAGAAACATAAGGATAGAGCAGGAGCTGTCATGGACACAAGGCTAGGAATGTAGGCACACTGTATGGCGCATGGGTAATAAGATTCTTCTTAGAAAGACCTGCACTTATAGTGACACCGAGACTAGTGCTATTCAACATCTTTCCTGATCTGTCAAGATTGGCGAAATTTATGGAGTGCGTCACTATCTGGAGCAGTCGATGTTCTCTGTTTGTGTGATGCGATATATTTTATATTTAGATGGGTACTAGAGTTTCGAAAAAACAATGAGTAAGATGATATCTAAAGAAAAACATAGTCATGTTAATTTAGTTAAAACACAAAGAATGCTGGATATCGAGCGCCTGACGATGAGTAAGACGTTGACGTCCCACTTTTCTCTTTCTCTCATGCTTCTCAGCCACACTCACTATGCTTCCTCCTATACTATCGCTTAGTGTCTGCTGTTTGATTTAACCAATGAGAGGACATGCCTCCATCTCTAGCAACGTCGGCTGCACTTTGCTTCTTTCTATGCTTGGGCCCTAGCCCATAGCTCCTACTCCGGCTGGTTACAGGAGTCGGTTGAGCAGTGGCCTCGGCGATGGAACTCGCCAACGTAATGGGAGTGATGTCTCTAAGCCACATATGACTTGCTCTCGTCTCTACTCATTACCATCGTCTTTCTCTAGCACCGGTGTTACTAAAGTTAAGTAGAAATCAAATATAGCCTAGATTATGATTTTTTTTACGTTTTAGCTGATGTTGCTTGATGTTTCGTATGTTGAATCAAAATGTTGTGACATGAATTTTGATGGTGTATTATATTTTTGTTTTTATGAGTAGATTTGTTGATGTTCAATAGTTGAAACTCGATGTCTGAAATGTTTTAAACTTGATTTAATTGTGTTTCATCATAAAATTAATGTTATTAGATTCACATTCAAAAGTAATTTTATATGATTATATTTTTAATATATTAATAGATTAATCTTTGATTAATGTCTTATTTTAATAAAATAAAATATTTCTTATAATTTAAAATGGATGAGTTGTCCTTGCACGTTGCGAAGAGAATGGTGGTACCGAGGTAGCAAAAGAAACCTCGGTTATGCAACTGGTTAGCAACAGTGCAACACATTGGTCACTGTCATCAAAATGTTCCAGCTTCCAAACCGTCAAATGCTGGGTTACTGTCAAGCAGACCCAAGGATGGACCAGGTTGGGCCACTGGACAACTTTGCTTCACCCATCTTTCTCTGCCGGGCCGACGCAGCATTCGCCTCCTCTCTTCAACTTCGTTTATGATGATCTTTCCTTCGGCAAATCTGCAGTTAACAGGGCAAAAAATAGTATTAAGTTGATTACATCGTAAAAACAAGAGGGGCAAAGAAAAAGGTTCAGAAACAGAAAGCCTTTCTCATGGCAAAACTGTTGTATAAGTACATTTATTTTTGAGGTATACAAGCATAATGAGAGATGTGGCACAGTGCATCGCCCTATACGGCTATATATGGCACCACCAGATTCTACAAACATGCAGGTTAGTAGTGGCACCCAGCACCAAACACATCGGTGTGTGTTGGATTTGGATTCCATGCAACGGATATGGGGCAAATCTACAATTTACACGCTTGCCCCAAATGCTGCCAGCTCCAGCCCCCTTAAGCTATTAAGTTGTGAATGAGCTACTAAATGCTATACTCCAGAGAGCAGCGAATTTATGACCTCATGCATTGGCCGATTGCCCCGCTCTTTTTCCTGTACTTCAGAGGGAGGAAATTGTTTGAATCGGCGTTCCTCTTCCTGCCAAAATTGCCAGGCGCGACACCATTCGGTGAGATCGAGGAAGTGGTAGTGTTTCGCCGAAACCTCCCCATGTTCCAATATGAGAATGCATCATGTTGGCTTCCAGAACTAGGAGAACGCATAGCAAAATTTCTTGGTATCACACTGGGCTGTTGATCATGGATACCCTGCAAGAAATCAAGAGTTAATCTGCAGTAACAGAAATCAATAACACGTACTAACAGATAAATGAATCGAGCCTTGCGCTACTACAGTTCAGTTGATAATAATTGGTATCCTACAGTTCTGTTTATGATAAGATCTCTCTATGTTATCCCAGAACTGAGCATAGTAACCAAATCACCATTAACAATTCAACATACAGTCATGGCAGGTAGCATGGCTTGTCATCCCTTCAGCCAGGAAAAACAACCGACAGTAACAATCACAGGCACTTACCTTAGAAAGATCCATGGTGAATCTGCTGTTCACTTAGATGGTTCATTTAATTTAAGACTTGGAGTATGGATCATCAATAATAGTTGGCTGCTATGGAAAATTATGTGCTGTTGCTAGCAAGATTACTCTTAGACAAGCTTCTAGGAGATACATCACCTCATATGTTGAGTGCTACTAGTTACTAGGTAAGCATTAGCAGATACAATTGAAGACATGCGAGAATGAAATACTTGTGTGGTGTCTAGGAAATTGAGCTTTTGAAAGAATAGTACGAGTTAAAGCCAAAAAATATTCAATTTTTTGGTACCATGCCAACAATCAAACCATTTTTAATTTTGTCTTTTCAGATTTTGTTTACCGCTTGAAGCACTGAACATCGTCAGTTCACCACATTTAGATCTTGCACACCTTTCTTTTGTTTCTAATTTGATATAACTCACATACGATCATCTGATGTTCCTCACAGTCACTATGAAAACAAATATACACTCCAGCTTTACAGGCATTCTAATTAACTTGATCCCTGGCAAAAGCTCACAGAAATTTACTCATCACTTCAACAAAATGATGTTTGGTATCTAGTAAGATGAATTATAAAAACTGAAGTGTACAAAAAATAGCTGCTGATAGTCATTTCTAAATAACCCATCAACATAATGTATGAAAGTTAAATTTATCCTGAAAGTTTTCATTTAAAAAATGTGGGACACCAAACCTTGGTTTTAATTATTTTAAGAAAAAGCAACAGTATTCCATCCACGACAGCCCCTGCCAACTGCGCTAGCACTGTTCTCATCCTGAAAGCTTCATTGTAACATAACATCTGATGACCCCAGGCAAGCGAATTGCAGAATTAGCTTGACATTGGTACAAGTCAAATCAGTACTGTAAAGATAAGTGCATCTTACAAATTTCACCAGATGCGCATGTCCAAATATGAAGTGCCTCAACCAATGTCCTTGTCATTATTTGTGCAACTATAATCTATGCAACCCACAATGTAATGAGAGAAATGAAGATGAAAAACGTACCTGAAGAGTTCTTATGGGAACCGTGTCCACAGCATGGCTAGGGCAAGCAGCACCTATGTCAAAAGAAATTTCATAATCACAATTAATAGAGATCCATTGTAAAACGTATATGTAGCTTGACTAGCTTCAAATTGCATAACATGCTGAAATAGTATTGCACTAAGGGCATTCATTGGATTCTATTAGAGCTACAATATCTCAAGACGGAAGAGCAAGAAATCCTACGGATGCCCAAAAAAATAGATACCTGTATAGAACAAACGCATACAGTATTTGAACCATATTAACAATGTAGAAAAATTTGCTTGCTTTGCCATAAACACTTGCTTCTGTAACATTTTCAAGCTTCCACTAATTTACATCACAATATTTTCTTGAATGGAAAATTTAATACAAAATTCTGACGCCATGAGGGGATAAGGAGGTTGAAGGAAAATGTTGAAGAGACAATGGGAAGGTACAACAATTAAAAAGGTCATTTGTTAATAAGAAGACCATATATAACCTAGTTTCTTAGTTCATAGAAGGTACAAGCATCCTATATATCTAGTCCATATTTCCTAAATTTTCCTCAAATAATTCATCATCATGATAGAACTCTGTAATATGTACATAGTGTGTTTGTAGTTACTTGCCAGTCTTATTACACAAAGTTAAGAATAAAACCGTTGCTAATGTCATTGCGAATGACATGGCCATGAGGAGTGGGAGTTCGCACGCGTGAGGGGAAAATCGGACCGGGCGAAGAAGCACGCCAAGAGGGTGAGCGAGCGTGAGCCGACAGAGGTCCGATGAGATGGTGCGCGAATTTTGAGGCCTGAAAGTTCTGCTTCGCTCCAATGCAGATTCTTTGGCTTCGAGATCCCATCATCGAGGTTGCTAGAGTTGCGAGCATACCTATCAATTTGATTCTACAATTGACAAAGAGATAAGCCAATGAATCAGTCGATCGATAGGCTTATATGAACTCCTGCTATTGGCTAGTAACCAATCGGATTGAGATAGTTATTGGTTGCGTCTGTTGTGCTTTTGCTATTGGTTGATTACCGATGGGGACTGAAGTACTCATCTATTGGCTAAAAAATCGATAAAGATATAGGCAGATGGCGACGAAGGAAATGAAAAAACATATCGGCTGTAGAGCGATGGCGCTTCGGAGTAAAGTAATCGATAGGTACTATGTGGACTCCTGCTATCGGCTGGTTGCTGATAAAAACTGTAGCACTCTTTTATCGGCTAGAAAGTTGATGAAGACATAAACAGATAATGAGAAATAAGATAAAGAACCAATGGACTGTAGAGCTGATGGTGCTCTAGAATACAGTGGTCAATGAGCAGTATGTGTAATCCTCCTATCGACTGGTTGATGATAGAGACTATAACGCTCATTTATCGGCTGAAAAGACAATTAAGGCATATGTAGATAGTAAAGAATAAGATAAATAACCTATCGGCTGCAAAACCGATGGCGCTTCAAATAGAATATGTGATAAATAATAAGCAACGAGACCCGATCTTCCGAAGATACAAAAGGCTAGATCGGATGCATGGATGGATGTAATGGACGAACCCATCGGCTAGCTAAGCCGATGAGAAATTTTCTAAAGATATATGTATATCGGCTAAGAAACCGATACACTAGACGTGAGACTCAATATATAGATAACTCATCGGTTGACCACTCCGATGAAACGTTCGTGTAAAGATCTATCGACCTACGGCGCAATCTACTATCAACGGTCTAGTAGATCGGAACTAACCAATGCAGCACGAGATCGATGGCAGTAGAGAGAGCTCGAAAGCCGATAGAACCATGCAAATGTAATGTGATGTAACCGATCGGACTAAAAGATCAGATCTAATCGATGTAGCTTTAGTCAGAATGGATACACCAATATAGTAGCAGGATTTATCCCTTTATCGAAGATCGGACTTAACTGATGCAGCTCTGCGTTAAGAGTCAGAACCCATCAGTGAAAATCTAGATGAACTAGAGTGGCGATGCGTCGAAATTGATTTGATCTATCATTAATATCTTACAAGGTTAGACGGGTCTATATTTATACACTAGGATTACAAAAGTCCGATATAGTTATAAACAACCTCCGGACGTTCTTTCGTAATAAGAAAAGAAAACTCTCTATAAAAAGTTAACAAAACTAATTAAACTTATATATCTTATACAGAAATACAATTATTCTATTATGACTTACACGGCTTCTCCTCAGATCTGGTCTCATCTGAATAATCTTTTATCTTTAACTGAATCAAATCCATCCTCATCCATCCGATCGGCTCTTTTTCTATATCAATCGGTTTTTTGGCTCTTTAATCATATTTACGAGAATTACCAAATTTTGATGTTAACAGTATGTAAATTTTCCTTCGTTGTGTTACATCCCAGTGATAAGATTAGACCAAACAAGCACATGCCAATGATTGTGCTGTCATGTATAGGATGATGCTAGCATGTTTGGTCAGTTTTATGTTTCTTGCGATTAAGTGAAGGTTCAAAGTTGAATTGCTCATGAATGGAATGCGTTGCACAAGAAAAACAGGCGGTAATTTTGCATTCATGGAGAATATGTGTGCAACGAAAGAAAAGGTCGATACCTGCAATTCCCATTGCAAAACGGGCTACATGAGAGCTGCCTCCGGGAATCATCCGCGACGACAGCCCCGGGAACGCACCGCTGCTGCTAACCTCAATAAGTGGCACGGTACTCGAGAACTCCCCGACATAAGTGACCGGCGGCCGTGGCGGCGGCGCGGGTAGGCGGAAGAACGGCGACAGCATAGGGGGACCACCGCCGCCGCTGCGGACGGGGCAGGAGGCCGCGGCAGAGGCGGCGTTGATGGCGTCCCACGCGCCAAGAGGCGCGCCCCGCATAGGGCGCGGGCTCCAGCGGAAGGGACCGAACCCGGGCGCGCTCAGCGGGACGGCCGGCGGAGGAGGAGGCGTGCGAGACTCGTCGGTGGAGACGGCGTCCAGGTGCTGCGCCTGCGGCAGCGGAGGCGGGGGCGGCGGCTGGTTGGGGATGAGGTGGAGGCGGCGGATCCAGACGGAGCTGAGCGGGTCCGGGTGCTGCGGCGGGAGCCGCTGGTACGACGGTGGCAGCGCGGAGCTGCGGCTGCCTACCGAGCTCCGCAGCGCGAGGTTCTCCGACATGGCGGTGAGGAGGCGACGGAGGCCGGAGACTCGATTCAAGAGTAGCAGCTCTCTCCTCTCTCCTCCTCCGCTCGCGAGTGGGAGGCCTTCGCCGTGGCCGTCGTCGTCTTGGCTCGGCGCGGGGGGAGTGGGGGAGGAGGGGATAGGGGTGGGCAGAGCACGAGCACGATCCGCCGGTGGCGTTGACACGACGATGGTTTCACGGGCACCAACGTACGTGTGGGAAGACCCCGAGAGGAAAGGAGGAGCAAGCAATTAATAGGAGTGGTGCAGTAGTGCACACAAGGAAGACGCATCTACGGTCGTACATGTAACAGTAGTCAGGTCCCTTGCCTACTTAGAGGAAGGTCGATAGAACTGCTAGCTACAACATCTTCATGTTATTTTTATAGCTAGCACTAAACCAACTAGTACAACAGGTTGGCTACTGTGCTGACTATATCTTAGAGCAAGTATAAGTATAATAGTGGGTGATAAGCTAGCTGCGAAAAAAAAATCCAAATCAGCATATGCCTAGGTGGAGGAGAGAGAGGCAAGCCAGCTCCCATGCAAGCGTCGAGCGATAGCACAGAAAAAAAGGAGTTATCGCCGGCCTAGAGTCGATGAGGGTGACTATTCATGCATTTGGGAACCCCCGCTTCGGGTCACCTCCTTGGCGCCGCACGATGGAAATTCCCATGGCAGCGCGTGCGAAATTCCTCCGCCGCGCGAGAAATCTCGTCCATGCGCGCCAAATCCAGCGACTAATTCGACGAAAAATCCATACACCAAATCAGCTCCCCACAACTCTCCCCAAATCAGTCCCATTAGAACCCTAGTTCAATCTCATCGAGCCTTGCAATGTCTCGTCGGTCGAAGAGGGAAGTCGCGCCGCCGCCACAAGCCATCCCGCACCCATTAGGTCCCAATGGTTGGCCACCTGTGCCTCCATCGCCGGCAATGGCAAGCTCATACCCAGCAGGCACTTGGCTTTTCCCACCGCCAACGCATGGTGTTCCTGGTTCCTCCACGCCAGGATAGTTCGCTGCACCGCCGCAAGGGATGTCAGGCTCCTCTGCTCTGGGAGCTTGGTTGGCTGCATCCAATTGATATGTTGCTGTTGCATGTCCTTCCCCCACAACCGATAAGGTGGATTTGAGCTCAGATCTGCAAGAATGGTAACTATACGCTAAACTATGTTCACGACATGTTTGAGCTCTATTTTCTGCTGAGTGTAATTTTGCTATGCTTTGGATGCATTAAAATTTGCGTAAGTCGTTGATTTTGCTATGGATAAGTCCTTTTATGGTTTATATAGCTGAAAATTTTAATTTTGTTACTATTTGGAATTCAGAAATTTAGCTCACTTTGATGTGCCTAAGTACTTGATTTTCCCATGCCTAAGTCGTTAATTTTGCCATGTCTAAGTCCTGTTATGGCTTATATAGCTGAAAATTTAATTTTGATACGTTTTGGAGGCCAAAAAATTGTCTAAGTCATATAATTTGTCCTAATTTTGGAGTTGGATGGAGCAAAATTTGATATGAGTTGGATGGCTCAAATTTTTTTGAGCAATTATACGGTTAATATGTACATAAGCTCAAGATTTGTATGCTTATATCTTCTATTGCAGGGGAATGAATGATCGCCCTCCTAATGGTTTCCTTAGTTATTTGAATCATCAACCAATCACTGCACAACATGTGGCCACAGGAAGTCAATCGGTACCGATCAATGTTGACAATGGCGACGGCAATGGAGATGGCGAGAGGACTGAAAAACGCTTGGCATGGACACAAGAGAAGGATTTGAGATTGGTAGACTACTTATAGTTAGTTTTTTTTACTAACTGCATGATGTTACTAAATCTTTTTTTATTATAATGTAGATCAGTGCATAGTTGAACAACTCTCTTGATCCTATCCAAGGAAATTACAAAAAAAAAAGATCAATGTTGGGGAGATGTTACTGCTGCCTACAACAGCACAACCCCCAAGAAGAGGGCACGGTTAGTGAAGCAAATCAAAGACCGTTTTGCAAAAATCAAGAAAAAGGTTGGGCGATTTTGCTAACTCAATCTATGTTGGTGGTCAGAATGAAGTTCAATTGATTGATAAAGCGCTGCAAATGTATGAGTCAGACTACCAAGATGGTCAGTTTTCGTTCATGTACTGCTGGAAGGTTCTTCACAACCAAGCAAAATGGCATGCATATTTGGAGGAACTTGAAAACTCGAATAAAAGGAAGTTCGATGATGAAGAGTAGGTTGGGGAGCACAGGGCCTCTCCTGATAATGATGAAGACCTTAAACGTCCAATTGGGGCCAAAGCAGCTAAAGCGCAATACAAAGGTAAGGACAAAGGCAAAGGCAAAGTGAATGATTGTATTTTAAAAATAGAAGATGACTTACATATGCTTTTAGATAGTCACAGAACAACAAAAAAAGATCATAGTGATCTACTAGAGACTCAAAAACGTGTTTCAAGTGAGAACGTTGAGACCAAAAGGCTTCCTCATCTGGCAGCAACGGAGAACAAGAAGGCAGCTATGCTGGAAACATATTGAGCTCTCATGATGCTTGACACAACTGGGATGCCTGACAACGTAAGGTCTCAGCATGTGTTAGCGTTGAAGTGTATGAGGGAGGAACTATTTGCAAAAGTTGATTGAGGTAAACCCACTCTCTGATATAACTTGGATTTAAAATCCAGTACTAAAGCAAGAATTTTTTTTATATATTTTTGCTGATCTTAGGAATTTTTTCCCTTCTGTGCATATAAGGTATCATATCTGTAGTACAATCATTTATATTTGCTTTACTCGTGAAGAGATATTCCTGATGATTAGTTACCATTGCAGTCTAAAAATGCAAATTGTTCTCTTGTTCAAATTGTCATGAGAATTAGTTACCGTTGCATGTAGTACAAATCAAAATTGTTCTCTCCTGCCATAATTAGCAGGCCATCAAAATTCCTAGTACGTGCCATGCATTCCTAAAAAACATGCAATCAACAGATCAGATAATTAAACAACAACAATAACATAGCCCTGGCCATGTACAAGCTCTCTCTATAAATTTCTCTCTTGTTCTCAATGTGCAGACCCCAACCCTCCTTCCTCTCTAAACCATGTCACGGTCATCTTCCTTCTCAAGTGATTCTGATAGTCTAGACCCATCCAAAATAATTGAAGATTACATTGCCGAGCAGGATGTTTTACACTCTGCTAGGCATCTTGCAGCGAAGATCAAGGTCAAGTTAGCAGCTGGGTTATTTCGGTGCCAAAGAGGTACAAGGAAGGTTATTTGGAGGGATCATGCAGGTGCTCATCGGCGTCTTGTGGCCGACTACTTTTATAAAAATCCACTCTACTGTGAGAGATTGTTTCGTACTAGGTTTTGTATGCAAAGATCTCTCTTTCTTCATATTGTTTACACTCTAGGCGAGTGGTCTCCCTATTTCACTCAAAGGGCAGATTGTACTGGTCGCATAGGTCTGTCACCATTGTAGAAATTCACAGCAGCCTACATATGCTAGCATATGGCTCCCCTGCTGATGTCCTAGATGAGTATTTGAAAATTGGAAAGTGCACTGCACTGCAGTGCCTAGATAAGTATGTGATAGGGGTGATTAAAGTCTTTAGTAAGGAGTATGAGACACCCCACAAGTGAGAATGTTGAGTGTCTACTTCAAGTTGACGAATCTCATGGTTTTCCTGGCATGTTAGGGAGTATAGATTGCATGCATTGGAGGTTGTCCGGTGGCATGGGGAGGGCAATTCACCCGTGGCCACTATAAAGTGCCAACAATTATCTTAGAAGAAGTTGCTTCATATGATCTTTGGATATGGCATGCTTTTTTGGTGTTGCTGGTTCTAACAATGACATCAACGTGTTGAATCAATCTCCATTGTTTCTTGAGGCATTGAGAGGTGAAGCTCCTCAAGTTCAGTATACTATTAAAGGGAAAGATTATAATATGGGTTACTACCTTGCCGACGGTATATATCCAGAATGGGCTTCCTTCATGAAGACAATACCACTTCCACAAAGTGAGAAGCACAAGCTGTTCGCACAATATCAAGAAGGGGCAAGGAAAGATGTGGAGCGTGCTTTTGGGGTACTGCAGTCCCGTTCAACATTGTGCGCCGTCCAGCACAACTATGGAAAAGAAAGAGTGTTAGGAGAATCATGCTAGCTTGTGTCATTCTCCACAATATGATGGTAGAAGATGAGAGAGAGGGAAATAACATTTCTATTAACTTGAATGATAATCCAGGGATAGTTCTACCTCCTGAAGTAAACAGTGGTGCTAATCTGTGTTTCGCCGACGTGCTACACAGAAAAGCAACTATTCGTGCTCGCCCAACACATACCCAACTTAAAAAAGATTTAGTTTAGCAAAAAGATTTAATTTAGCATATTTGGCATCGATTTGGAAATAGTCAGCAAAACTAATCATTGGTAGGTTCCTAAGCATATGCATTTCCTTTTTACTTTTTTTTAGCATCTTGATCTATCTATGTCTATATATTTCAGGTGGATGCTATGCTCTGGCTGGTGTTTTGGGTTTGCATTACTTGCAGGTATGCATTCTTAACGGTTGACTTTTGTAAGTTGTGCACTGAATTAAATTCTTAGGAGACTTCTTCCATCAAATTATTAGTACTGGGTTGTTAAATATGATGGTGACTCGATACTGTATCCTTGTAGTGTATAATTGCTGCTGGAATTTGTTCCAGATTTCAACTGTAATTTTGTTGATCATGTCACTCTTTCAACTGTAAATGTTATGGTAGGGACTGTATCGTCTTGCTCAAGCTTCATGTAGGTTGCAGGGACTCATTTAGGAGTAAATGGTAGTACAGGCATTTACAATTCCGGTTAATAAGAAAATTAGTTGTTCTAAAACATGATCACTGGGAACATGAAAATCCTTACTTTATCTACAAGATAAATACAATTAGATGTTAGATGCGATACAATAAACTTTGTAGTTTCAAGAAAGCTTACTGGAATTATAAGTACATTGTATAAGTTAGCATTTTGCTTATTTTTACATCTATCATGTGATATGTGAACAACATATTAATCGTGTTATATTATAGTCCCCTCCATTTCTGTCCTACAGAGACAGAGTCAGAGATTGGTGACAAAAAAATGGCAGTTGGTCAATGGAGATTTTGGTTTTAGTCCCGAATAAGTGCCTATTGTGGCTTATTAGTGTTTTATTGTAATAAGTGCCTATTGTGGCTTATTAGCATTTCATTATATAAGAACTTTTATCTCATTTTAGTTCTTTTGTTAAATGTTATGTTGTCAGTATCATGGCTTTCGGATCACTGTATCCTTTTGGTTTATCATCCATAATCTAGCTGGGATTACTGAAAACCTGTATGCTCTTTCTGAGATTATGTTGATCATGTTGCCCCTTAGTGGTCCACCAAAACGGCCACAACGATAGATCATTACTGTCCATGTAAGCATTAAATGTTTGAATGCTCTAACTGAAGACAGCCTATAAGCAGCATGTTGTACGAGTTATCTACACCATTATCTCTTGATGACATGGAAAGATATTAGAGATAGAAGCTATCTACACTATTAAACCTGCTCCTATCAATCAAACAATTAAATATACATGCACATATCAAATGTATATGATTAAATGTGAGCTCCATCCATATAGTCGATGTGACATTCACATAGGCCGTCTACTTAGGAAGAAGTCACCAAATACTAGATGGTTCACGGATCATATCGATGTTAATTATCAATTTGGGCCTTCCTTTCCTCTCTAAAGCAAGACAGTTCTTGCCGCGGCACCGCCATGACTCCGTAGAGCAGGAAGAAGCACGGCTCCGTGCTGCCGAGCAGCCTCCACGACGGCGGCAGCACGGCGTCCAGGCTCGAGCCTGCCCCACCTCAAGTCCACCTCCGAGTGGCCGAGGCGTTGATAGTCCATGAACGCGCTCGCGCCAGGCCTCGCCGTGACGCCCTCGCAGTGGTGTGCACCCTGGAAGCCGACGAGCTATTCTTGATCAGGTAGCTGTGTTCGCCAGCGGCTGCCCGACGAGCTCGCCGACGGTTTTCGACGGGAATTTCGCGCGCGCGGGCGGGGAGAGGAGAGGAGAGGAGAGGAGAGGGACGTGGGATTGCGGGGGCAGATCCGCGAGGGCAGTGGGGTTCCTCACGCGGGAGATCACCTGGGGGCGAAGAGAAATCCTCGCGGGCGGGAGAGAAGCGGAACCGACGAAAGGAGGAAGAGGGCCGCGAAACATGGAGCACGGGATCGGATGGTGCTGATGCGGGCCCCACAAAACGTGTGTGTGTGTGTTTTTTTTTAGTCCTTAGGGTGGGAAACTGTGATATCGCCCGCCGGGCCATGGATGAGTCGCTGCGCTTCTCTCTCTCCTTAACTCTCCCCCGCTCTAGAATAGGATGACGTGGCATATTTTTCAGTCTGCTGGAAGAGACTACTGTACCTGCTCGACTATCGCAGTCGATAGTCCCATCCATGCGTCAGACTCCACAGTGCTAAACCGCTGGGTGTTCGGTCCCTGTTCGATTTCTTTTCTTCTTCTTTTTTTATTCGATTAGCATGCTTGATGGTTGGAAAAGAAGGTACAGCTTAATGATTCCTACAGTTTTGCCGTTATGCGTTTTCCAAGATTTTCTTATTTGTTACTACTTCCGCCTCAAGAAGAGCTTATCATTTGCTTCGAGTGTACACAAATGTCCGTTCAATTTCCCAACAAAACATAACATACTTTTGGGACGGAGATAGTACTACCTCCGTTTGTAGTTACTACTATCTCTGTTAGGCGACTTCACTTTTCTACGTGAGCTTTTTCTGGGAGGGAGTTAGTAGTTTTTTTTTTATAGAAGAGTTAGTCCTGTTACCTGGACGTGCTAAATGCCAGCATACAAAATTTCAGCTGATATCGCTCCGAAAGGGCAGACCAATATATCACACGTCCGATCTACAGACGGGCCATCTCGCGCATGGTCGGCCATTTCTGCTGGTTACATATTTCTTCATGCAAACTGATTCGTGAATTTTGGATTAACCCTATCGAAATGGAGTACCTTACAATCATATGAAATGATACGTGCATTGCATGATTATAAAACTGATGTGGAAATGGAACAGCACCTCACATCACATGATTAAGACACACTAGCTAGCTGATCTGCTGTTGGAAACAGCACACTAATGAACGATAACTTGCAGCTACCACAACGTTGTTAACCTGCTCTGACGAGCTAGAGGTCAGGATGTTCCATGGCACGGCACATCGCCGGCATCGAGCCATGCCGGAAGGTCAACCCGATGACGGCGAGCACCTCCTCCGCGCTGCTGATGTTGGCGCGCTCCCTCAGCTCGCCGGTCAACTCGCCGCCGCTACTCCACCAGCGACCAGCGCTTCAGCTCTTCCCACATGCCGTCCCCGTGCTCGACGTACGGCAGGTGGTCGGCGGCGACGCGAGCTCCGCGCCCCGTCAGGACGGTCTCCAGGATCGGGTGGAGCCGCTGGGCCTCACACAGATCGCCACCGCCAGCGTCGCCAGAGCCCGCTTGACGGCCTCGTCGTCGGCGCCGATGGCCGGGTCGTACTCGTAGCGGGAGAGCACCACGGTGGCGTAGCTTCTGAAGGGCTCCCCCAGGGGCAGGCCACGCAGGTTCTTGACGCCGCCGACGTGGTCGTCGTAGCCGTTGCCGAACGGGAGAGGGGTCGCCGCGCGGTCACGGAACAGGTGGTCGTTGCCTCGCAGGGCGTGCCAGTGGCCGCTCCGGTTGGCGAAGCCGGCGATGCAGAAGACGTCTTCTCATTGACCGCACCGACTGCTTGTGGCTCCTGTAGTACGTAGGTGGCATCTGCATTGACTGCACGCAAAACGAATGGTGTTCTTGCTGACTTGCTGTACGAATGGTGCATGACTAGCAGTTTGGTAGCTCTCACACACACAGGATTACATGAACGGTGACACACAAGTGACACTAGAGCGACACTTAATTATTCAGAGAGCAGCAGAGGCATGCGGCATGACGCACCATGATGAAGCAAGCAAGCAGCAGGACAGAAGCATATATGAGGCGCTGTGGCTGAGCCAGCAGCAGCTGCACGAAGGTGCGCTTCGCCAGCACGATGGCAATCTGCGCGGTGTGGATGTTGGCGCTCCTCGTCAGCAGCTCGGTGAACGGCCCGTCCCACGCGCCGGCCCGCTTCCAGCGGGAGAGCTCGAACGACATGGTGTCCCAGTGCTCGATGTGCGGCAGGTGCTCCGCCCTCCCACCCGTCGTTGACGGTCGCCCTGATCGGCTCCAGTCGCAGGGCTTGGGTGAACGTCACAGACAGCGCCGCCACCGCCCGCTTGACCGCCACCGTCTACTCGTCGCCGTCGGCGTCCAGGTCGTAGGAGGACAGCGCCTCGGCGGCCCGCACCGCGGCTGCTTTCCCCAGCGGCAGGTCCGGCACGTTCCTGAGGCCGCCGATGAGGTCGCGGTAGGTGTTGCGGAACGGGAGAGGCCCGCTGTTGGGGATGACGTCCTCGTTGCCCCGGAAGACGTGCCAGTGGTGCCTCCCGTTGGTGAAGCCGGCGAAGGACATGTCGTGGCGGTGCATGCCCAGGAGGGACCCGTCGCCGTCACCGCTATGCAGTTTGAGAAAGACCAGGTCGTCGGCGGGCGGGTCGTGCTGCTGCCCCACCGACCGAACTTCTCCCCGGTGGCCGGCGATATCGAGGAGGAAGAAGAGGAGGACGAGTGCGGCATGGAAGCTCCTCGCCATGGTGAAATCGGCGAGAGAATCAAGCTATAGCTAGCTCTTCAGGATCCCAACCTTTTTGTTGTGTTCTCCTGAGCAAAGCAAGCTATATGTGTAGTGTGACATAGTGATGCAGAATCCTCGCAATTCGCGTTGGACAACTGCACCACTAGTATGAACTAGTCGAATGCTGATAGCTCGCAGCTCGCCCGCCGCGAATATTTTGGCCGCGCCATGAAAAGAGCGTGACCTACCTACCGCGTAGCAACACTCAATATTGTGACTAGGGGTGAAAAATAATTTAAAGCTCGTGTCACTTGTACCGAGCTTGGTTCGGATCGATTTAAACTCGTAGGAGTTGAGTCGAGCCGGGCTTGCGAGCGGCTCATTTAGTCCACTAATAAAAAAAACCATTATATCTTCGTATATGTTTTTCTTAACTAATGCTTCATTTAATTACATCTAAACCTTTATATTTGGTGAGTTTTTTTTATTAATTACTATTTGTTATTATGTTAGTATATAATAAATTTGATAAATTATTAAATTACGATGGTGATATGAAAAAGATAGAGTTCATTAATGAGCCAACTCACGAGTTAAGTTGAGCTTAGCTTATTAAGGTTAATGGGTCTGGGCCTTAGCACAACGAGCTTGCTATTATTCAGCCCTAACTGCGACCTCGTCCACCTAATTTAGCTGAACCAGTTAGTCCGTTGTGGTTAGATAAAACGAACTATTGTTTTCAAGTGCTTGCTAAATAGTTGCATATACGACGGGATTCCTGGCCGTCTCCCCCAAAACCAAAATGCTTGCTAAATAGTTGTACACAGACGTACCAAGCTCGCCTGTTCGGCTGTTTACCCAAAAACCAAAATGATGGTACAACTATTTTATTTTGGTCCAAATGATGTGTAGAACTACCTAGGACCTGTACTAAACTACCAGCTGCCGGCTGGTTAGTCACATATTTGGTCCAAATGATTTGTTCAGCAATCTGATATCTGATTCGATCTGCAAGATACTGACAGCAAACGCAAGATATACAGAACAATGTTTTTGTTTACATTCCTAGGGAAATTATATACTTGCCGTTGCAAAGAATTTTTTCTATCACAAAACGAAAAGATTCTTGGATGAATACAACTAAATATATATTAAATCTAAATTTTAAATTTTTTTAATATTGGTGATCTCACATTAAGACTTTAAGTCAAGCACAACTTTGTATATATTAATTTCCAATTATAAATTATTTTAACAAGGGAAAATAAAATTAGGACACTGCGCTAAGTGAAACTTTATACTTATTAATTATGAGACAAAGTCAGTTACAACATGCTAATTTTTAATTATGAGTTTTTGGCATTATTAAATCATGAAAAACTACAATCACTCCTATTAATTTGGGCACGACCTTTTATTTATTTACTCTGATTTAATCAAGGAAACACTAAAAATAAGATTGAGCAGACTCTTAATTTATTGTTATATTACTGTAATTTAAAAATTAATAACTACTAAGTTGTCAGTAATGTAGATTCTTCTTTTAATCCATTCTAGTTAGGATTAAAAAAAGGAACATATTCAACGTTTCATAAACATTTTGATATTCATGATATTCCAAAAAAAACAATTTATAAACCATATTATTCAAATTTTAATAGCTATAAAAAATAATATCCCGTGCAACGCGCGAGTTGGCAACGAATTACCAGTGAAGATTTACCAAAGCAGTAAGGACGGTAAGGGCGATAGCGTCCAGGACGCTATTTTTGGAATCGTCCAGGTTGGGACGCACTTGCGATTAGCGTCCATAGCCTGGTGCGACCAAAGGGCCTGATTCACCGCGCATGCTTGACAGCCAAGTCCAGGATGGGTCGCAGCCTTGCCTAGCCAGACGGCCAGTGGGCGGCGGCGATCAAGCATGCTTAATTAGTTAATTATGTCTTAGCACATACCCGATCCGACTAAATTTTTTGCCTTCGAAGTGCAAGCATATGCATATCGGCAGAGATGGCAATTGTGGTCGCCGCCGCTCGGGCACGATGGCATGGTTTAGCTTGCAAAGAATGACATTGGAAATGCTTGGTTAAGTTTTAGGCTGCGCCTTGGCCCATTACAAGGCTTAACCTGCATGATTCAAGTTCAACCGCATGTATTTTCATTTTTTTTGGCATGATGCATTTCACAGGTTAGTTGTAATTGAACAATCCTTGAGCTCATAGGTTATCTGGGGTTTCTTTATTTGGGTTATCTGGACTTTCTTGTTTGGCTGCCCTCAACAATATACTTGCACTGCATTTTTTATCTCTTTTTTGCCAGCAAAAAGCTTTTACCATCTGTATCTCAGCTATCCCTCTCTCGATTCAAAATTTTCAAAAGCATGTGGTTGTTTTTTTTTCCAAATAATAACAGCTGGTGGTAATACATGTTAAACTTGCAAAAAGCCATGCAGCTCTCGATTTAAAATTTTCAACAGAGGACATATAACACACTTACACATGCAATTTGCAGAAAAACCATAAATAGCTACAAATTGTCGCGCACAATACAATATCTCCTCCTCCCTCCCTCGGTTCTAAATTTTGGAAACTAAGATTTGACTAAGGGGTCTATCCATCAACATGTTAACAATTTGATTGACCGATGACTATGAGAAAATCGTGTGAATTCATCTCCCACCAATCCTCCATCAGAGCAAACGGAAGGGGGAGTGGGTGAAAGCAGAAAAGAAGGAAGAAAAAAGCTCCTCGTTCCCTCAATCCCATTTGGTTATTTTGACTCCATCACAGAACCAGCAACTCACGCATGAAAAAAAGCACGGCACGTCTCAAATGGAGAGGAAAAAAAAATCCCCAACTCCCCAAGCAAGCCCTAATTAACATACCAAACACTTCATGGGGGCTCAGGCGTTTTGAATGGGTAATCAACTAAAACCAAGCAATAAAAAGAAGAAAAAGTGGCCAAGTTCATAGCAATTTTACTAAACAGAACAAGCACAGAAATTATGTGGTGGCATCGCCAAAGTCTCCATGCAAATCGAAGAAGCTACGTACATCATCGATATGTTCCTCCACGGTTGGTGCCTCGGTAGTCGTCGGTAATTGACTGCTGTCGTAGCCTTGCTCACCTTGACTCAGATTGCAAAACAATGAGTACTTAGGTATTGAAATAAGTACTTAGGTAGAAAGGCTAAAAGGATAATTTTGCTAGGAGATAAAAAAATGATAGAATTGTCTGTAATATCAGTTGTAGGTACATAGGTACCATATCAGTAGTTTATCTTCATCTCCAGTATACGGTAAGTCATCTCTATCTCTAAGTGTCCATTATGTTATTTGAATGGTTTGTTTTAGATTTACATTTTGTTTCTAAAAACATGATCAGTTAAAATATCACCAAAATGCAAGTGAGTCAAAGTGTAATTGCATACAAGAATGTGTAACTGCACACAAGAACATGGATGCCTCCGCAATCAGAAACAATATACTCATACGTCTCTCTCTCTTTCGATTGACAGAATAGCCTTGCTATCCCAAACCAATCAATATGAGAAGAAAAATCAAAGATAAAATCAAGAAAAATAAAAAACAAAGGAAATGAGAAAGGGAACTAGAAGGAAATAATATTCAAATACGTTGTTCTCCTCTCTTAATCTCCTTCCTCATTCGTCTCCTCATCGCCATCATGCAGCTGCAGCAGGCGAGAGCTCCTTGGCCAATACCGATGGCGACAAGCCCAGCGACCACCCGGCGCATGCAAGCCTGGGATGCCTCACAATGCTTGCGTGCCGCTCGCTCGCCCACGTGCCACCACTGCTTGCTCACTTGCGCCGCACACCACTCTTTAGGTATTAGAAGTAACTGCAGTGCTAAACAAGTTAAAAATAAAAATAAATTTAAATAATTTGATGGATTGGTAAATATGAAGATAGAATAAAAAAACCCTTGGAAGTAAATGGATGGACGTAGATTTAACATTTTATGGTGCAGGTCGTTTCGTGTTGTTCCTTATGTATTTTTTTAATGATTTGGCATAGATTTTAGGGACGGGTGATAATTATGTATAATTCTGGATGTAACTTACATATGAATTATAAATTAGATGTAACCACATGTAAATGTGTTAACGCCAAAATCTGAACGATCCAATGGTGCTAAAGCCGATCGGCTGGGAGATCCGATGGGACTAAAGCCGATCGGCTGAGAGGTCCGATGGAGGGTTTAATGCAGTTATCGGTTGATAGAGATACTGAGACAAAGCCGATGGAGAACTGTAGAAAAGTCGATCAGATTAATAGAAGGTTGGATCGGCTTAAAGATAAGGGATTGTCCAATCGGAATCAGGTCCAAAAAGCCCGAGGGAACAAAGAAAAAGGATCGGCTTGGCTAAAAGAAAGTCCGATAGCTACAGTGGAGAAGCCGATCAGGTTGCAACAAAGGAAGACCCGGTTACAAATTAGAAGATTATTTAGATGAAACCGGGTTTACGGAAGAGCCATGGACTCTACGGTCGGATGCTTATTTTTTAAATTATAACCTTACTCAATTAGGGAGGTTTAGCTGGTTAGTTAACTTCTTTAGAAATATTTTCCTTTGTTCTTACTAGAAAATAATGTTCGATGGTCGTAGACGCGTTGGACTCTGTCTGTAAATCCAGGATATAAATATAGACCCCTGGAAACATGTAAGATATCCCTCGATCATATACAAATTCAGCGCATCGCCACCCTAGTTCATCTAGGTTTTACTGGCGGGTTCTACCTCTCGACGTGAGGCTGCATCGGTTAAGTCCGATCTCCGGTGAAGGGGTAAGTCCCGCCACCATCCCAATATGTCCTGCTCTGTCTGAGGTTGCATCGGTTAGATCCGACCTCTTAGGCCGATCGGATGTATCGTATTACGTCCGTGCTGGACCTATCGGCCTGTTAAGCTCCCTCTGCCGTCGTCAGTCTCGTGCTGCATCGGTTAGGTCCAACCTACGGAGCTACCGATGGTAAATCGAGCTTCAGGCCTATAGGCTTCTGCACGACGTATCATTGGAGTGCTAGCCGATGAGTTATCCATGCTCTGTGCTTCACGCTCAGTGCATCGGCCCCTTGGCCGATACGCGTCAGCATTTAGAGGCGTCCCACGACGCGTAACGCCAAACGTATCGAACTTCCAGCCGATACGCACTCGCCTTCAAAGAGGCGTCCCCTCATCGGCTCAGCTAGCCGATGGATTCGTTCCTATCCTTGCTACGGCATAGCCAATCCGATGTCCTCCGTATCATCGCCGCTGGCCCCGGCCTCATACTGTCTCGGTTAGGTCCGATCTTCGAGGTTCGGTGTTGATGGCGCTGCCACGGCGGGCGACGGGTCTCGTACTGTAATATCCGGAGCGGCATCGACTTTGCAGCCCATGCCTCCTTATCCATACTCCTTGCCTAGGCCGCATGCGCCTTCATCGATTTTTCCAGCTAATGAATCACAGTTCGACTGTCTGGAGGGATCCCGTGCGCCTCGATATTCTCTGAGCACACCCTGGTTCCTCCATCGGCTCTGCGGTCGACCCCTCGTCGACACCTGTCCACATCGGCTCTCCAGCCGATCAAACAACATCCCGAACCTATCGGCAGCCAGCCAATAGCGAGCGTCTGTATCGGACCCACTCGTCTCACCTCCTTGTCAATTGCAGGGTCAAATTGACTGGCACGCCCGCAAACCTCGAGACCTAAGGACCTACACTGGAGATAAGTAGACCTCCTAGGTCTTCATGTGACCGAGCCGCCGTCCCTCCCCTATCGCGGGATCTTTTGGCGGCGACCAAAATGTTACTTAAAATTTTGTAAGTGATTTGAGACTAGGAAAACAATAAATTTAGATGCTCCAAAATACACAACCGCAATACATTCTATTTTCAGCATTTGTCAGGATCAGATCTAGCTCTAGCATAGATGGGGGCCTCAGCTTATTCTTCCTATTCTACCCCCTCTAATTCATCTCCCTCTTCTTCCCCCCTCCCCTCCTCTCCATGGAGATCTAACGGGGTAGGAGGGCTCGAGCCCCTCTCTCCAAGCACCCATGCTAGATCTGGTCCTGATTAAAGTATAATACAGTAGAGCATTAACTAAAGTGGTGGTACTGACTTCGAGGAGAGCCATCCCCTGCCTCCTATACTCGTCTGGTTATAAATAACTATATTGGTATTGTTGGAACTGGCATTAAAATCGGCCGTAGTACTACTTGTGTTCTACTAAGTAAGTTATATGTACGTATTTCCATGTGTGCACATGGTGCACCATCTGCCCGGTCCTTTTCATGCAACATAGGGCATGTCTGCACATTGTCATCTATGTACGTAGCGCTTTTGCTGCATGTAATACTAATAAGTAATAGGAACACGATTAAGTGTGCAACGATGTTCATCGATTTCACATGAGGTCGGTCTTCGATAATGACGATAAGGTCTTCTCTTACCATTAAATTTTAGCTAGATTTATACCGTGATGGTGTTTATAATACGGTGAAAGATAGTCACCATACATACCATTACTGCACCATCAGGAATATGAGGCTGCACTGTCTCAACGGCCTCCTGCTATGTCCACATTAGTGTGATTTCTTTCCACCATTTGATGTATAATATATGGTTCAGATACAATTTTGTAGGATATGTATGCATTAGGGTGGATGGTGCTACCTTTGCATGCAGCAAGCATCCAGCGATAGCAATATTTCACGCATGCCTATTGCTTGATATTGACCCATCACCGTATGCTGGTGCAGTAGAGAGCAGGATGTAGCTATAAGGATATGAGGGCACACTGTCTCCACAGGCTCTTCCAATGCAACTTGCCTCAATGTGCATTCATGCATCAAGATGGATGCTATTGGCTATGCATGTAGCAAGCTTGCAGCATGCAGTATCGTCTCACACTTTCCCATTGTTTAATATTGACCCATCACTGCATGCATGATGCAGCAAGCAACCGGGATGTATCTCAAAAAATAAAGATAGAAATAATTGTTGGGCCATGTCACATTAGCTGCAGCCTCCATGTTTCTTTTCTAGTGCATGTTGTCTATTTCTTCCTTGCCTATTTAAGCGCAGCATTTCCTTCTTTCATCTGCATACCCACACAAGTGCAAGAATTTGATTGCCCAATAGATAGTTCTTAGTCTATAAAAGTTCAAGAGGAAGTACGTGGTACATGTGTTTTAAGTGTTATGTACCGAGCATCTATGGTCTTTTAAAAAGCATTGTTTAAAGAAATAGTAATAGACTTAACAGACAAGATCTATAAAATGAGTCTATTGATTCAACTTGTGTTGTAACTTAGCTAACTACAACAATACCGGTACTGATGCTAATTTGTGTTGTAACTCGACTGACTATAGAACTACTATTGAAGTGACTACCAACTTGTCTAGCTAACAACGAGTGCGGATCCTAACAAATTTTACTAATTTTGCTAATTAATGTTGATTGAATTATTTTACCTTCTCAGCTATCCCTCGTTGTATTGAAGTTAATTATGTGTCTTGCTAAGTTTATTCGCTCATGTACACTAAGGGTGTTCAGTGTGTTTTCTAATAGTTTGTTTTGCAAATCTGGACATCTTTCTTTAATTCATACATTTTATATTGGTATAATTTGAAGGGTAAATTATGTTTCATGGACAGTGCACCTTCCAAAAGTCAGAAAAGAAAGCACGCGGGTGGAAAGCAAGCTATTCTTACAACGAGTTCCTTTAGCTTTTGCTTTTATTGGCTTCATGTTGCATGCTATTTTTTCTCGAACAAGATATTTTGCAAGTATAAGCCAATAGTCATCCGTCATGTCATATTTCTCTTTAGAGAGATAAGTTTTGACCACATGTACATGATCAATAATGAAATGAAAACCCATGGCAGAATTGATATGTGATCTAGACGTATATTTTTCTTTATTAAATAATTAATGCATTCTTAATTGCAGGTGTGACAATAAGTGACAGGCAACGGCGTCGGAGATCCATAATAAAAGCAAACAGAGGTGGACATTTGACACATGCAGCAAAAATAATATATTTTATATGAATAACACTTGTGCTACCTCCCAATTTAGGAAATTATTTGTCTGAATCGAAAAAAGCTACAGTTTTTAGCTAGCAAATTCCAGGTAATATCCTTGATGCATTATAGTTTTGGATTTCTATACCAAAGATGTGTTCTTACACATACCCAAGAAAGATGGCTTATTATGAATGATCTGTCACAAGAATACTAAATATATATTTAAGTCTCGTTCATTCCTTATCATTAAATGAAATAAAGTGATTTTATATATGAAATTATTTACTTACTTTAATTAGTAAATTAAAATATGCATACATAGGTGCTAGGAAGGTCTCTTAAATAATTTCAACCTTCCTAATTAACGGTTTTTGTTTATAGTAGCCATTTCAGATGATACTTCTCACTAAGAACCTCCTGCCCACATGTGCCAATATTGTGATGCCCAATTTTGGTGCTAGGAGCATGTAAAGAGGTCTTATTCAAGTAAAGGAGGTCATATTCGCTTTCATCTTTGTTGCAGGGGTAGTAAGGTTTGTTTGCTATATTTGAAACCTCCTCCACCTTTTTTTTTTGCTCAATTGCTAGATCTAAATGGTGATATTTTATCCAAATACTTCCTTAAATCTATTAGATCATATAATTCGAATTATATTTGCTTTCACGTCATTGGGTGCTAAATTTGACTATGGTATAAACAAAGGTCCAGGGCCATACGTGTTCAAAATTAATGGCTAGGTTCATTATTAAATTCGATCTTTACTTCCTAAAGAGAGCAAGTCTCTAGGGTGTGCACAACTTTACATTGTTGATCCTGAAAATGAGGTCCACGATCTCATCAATTTTTGATGGAGATAGGGATTGCAATGATGATAATAGTGTCGATAAAAATATTGTTGAAGGTTTAATAAGCATGTTTGACCAATTAAATGAATTAGTAAAAACATTCAAGGCTTCTAGGGACTTTCTGCAGCAAGGGCATAGCCAACCTTTGCGTCTTAGGATACTTCATGATCGCTCTAGAGCTATGCCACAATATAGTGCACCAATTGGATTAGAGATAGTTGCTCTAGTGGTGGGTGATTTCTCGGAGAAAAAGAATAGTCCTGGTATAATAATTCTAGGGCTATGAAGAGTTAGTAACATTCATGCCAATTATATGGCTTTGCAATATCCTATTCTTTTCCCTTATGGTGAGCAAGGGTTTAAACTAAAAATTAAATACAACCATTCCGAGGACTTGCTAGTTGGAATAAGGGACGAGGTTACGATGCTTGAATATTATGCTTTCTGGTTGCAACAATGCAAAATGTGAGGCAATAACATTGATATCTGGTGATCGGCTATTCTTGCAGAACATAGTAGACACTTTTGCATCCGTAGAGGAAAATAGACTTAGGTTGGTCATAAAAAAACAACAAGAATTTAAGGTCAGAGATTTACAAGGGGATTCAAGATGCACTGCACAAGGGTGATATTGGCAGGAACAATGTTGATAAGAGAGTTACTTTGCTTGCTAGCTCTATAGGAAGTAAAAGCTACATGGAACAAAATTACCAAGATGCAATGGCAAGTTGTAGGTTTTATGGGCCACCAGACCTTTTCATTACTTTTACTTGCAATCCTAAGTGGCAGGAAATAGCTAACGCTCTTGCTTTTGTTCCAGGGAAAAAACCAGAGGCTCAACCTGATATAGCAAGTAGAGTTTTCAAACTCAAGGTAGAAGAACTTGTTTCTGTATTGAAGAAGGATACATATTTCGGAAAGGCACGGGCATGTATGATTATTATTAATGGTTTTATGAAATATTGTTTTAGTTGAAAATGATATGTAGTGTAAATCCACATTTGTAGGCAGTCTTACGAACACTTGCTAAGTGTTAATTGGATAAGAGTAATGTTATCAAATCAACTGTATTTAAAGATCTATTCTACATGTGAGATATATGGTGATCACTTTATGGGCTAACATGCAACTTCTTTTGAAGATGAGTTCCTTCTTGAAACTATTAGTAAATATTAACCAGTTATAATTGTTTTCACTGGCCTTAATACGAAACTCTTCTTGGGTGAGTTTTAGTTTATACATGCCTTGCATAGATGACATGTACTATACATACATAGATGAGAACTCTAAGCAAATATATGCCTATTTATAAATATATAGGTGTTCCAAGTTGTCAGAGAAATGTTAGCACAAAATGGTACATTAACATTGATATTCCCGAGGTTAATGCCTTCTATGCAAGGTACTATATACACTTATTATTTAGTACTTACACATCCTCTTGGTAGTAATATATATGAATACAATATTTGCCCATAGCATAATGTTTGCATCAATATGTGTTTCCTCAACTTGCGGGGAAGAGGTTGTGAGGTTCTTCTCCTACCTAACGATGGTGATGCCACACTAAGAAATATTGACAAAGCAGATGCTAATAGAAATTCTATATTAGAGCTTTTAATAATGAATCCTCATGACAACAACATAAGCATGATTACTAGATAACTTTAGGTATTTTTGCCATATATCATTTTGAAATTGATCCTCTACTCATTTTAGGACGTTCACTTTACGTGCGATGCACGTATAAACGAAATTGATGTCTCAATTGGTTGGTGGTATAAAGGTTGCAGTATTTTTTAGGAAAGGTGTAAAGCCAACTCTTCAAGGATTTGAATGTGATAACTGTGACAACTAGAGCCAATAATCACACCCTGGTACTGCTTATTTTTAGTTACATCAAAACATACATGGTAATTTTTCCTCCTTAAATTTTGTAAGTTTAATTCAATGCACAACTACAAGTTAAATGTCATGATCGAGGACAACACTGGCCATGCAAAAATATTCATGTTTGGTGATGTGGTAGAGCAAGTTGTGTGGCGAATAGCTACCGATCTAGTTGAAGAAAGCTCAGCCAACCAGATTTTGCTACCTTTGCCCCTTTGTGCCCTCATTGGCTGTAGGTACATGTTTCAAGTAGTCATAAGTGAACAAACCTTTTGATTGGACAATTGTGCTTTCAAGCTAGGAGGGTGTTTAATCCACCCCTATTGATGGGCAACAAAATGGTGCACATGCCACTTCTGAAGACAATCCTAGCATTGCAACTTTTGCTGGAACCTTTGACGAGGACATTAGGGAGTGGCTCTGATAAAGAATCCACAATCCAGTCATCTAGTGTAACTGAAATACCAATAGATCCTAAAGGTAGCATTACCCTACCACCACTTGTTGCTCCTATGACTATTTCAGAAAATTCACCACAAAAGGAGAATGAGATTCCTGAAGAACATGGGTATGCACCATTTTACTATGTCTCAAGCTACATGTAATATTGTTCCAACCTCTCGCAATTGACTCATCCTATCGCCAAAATATTCTCCTATACATTTATTATTTTTTAGATCATTTGATAATATTAGATATTTATGTTGTAGAACTCCAATTGGCAAACGATGTAGGTCTACTTGCAAGGAACTATTCTCCACAAAGAAAGGGAAGGCGAGGTAACTCAATTTGTTTATATGGCATTAATGACTAACTACACTTAAATAATAATACAATGATTTCAAACAATAATATAATAATTAAATGTTGTTTGAAATTGCAGTGATGATTGAGCTCACACTTGTTGATCTGCATCATGAACCACCTCCAACTTCTCAGTTGGTTATTGTCAGTCTTAGTGTTACTCTATGTACATGTAGAAATAAATGTCATGCTATTGTTGTAATAGACTTAGAGCTTGTTTGCAGCCTATATGTTAGGGCATATCTATATGTGTGTTTTGTGATGCCTATGTTAGAAAGTTCACCCGATCGACCATCTGTAGATTAATAAAACATAATATAGTGATCGATGGCCCTTGGTCGAACAAGAGGTGAATTGGTCTATTGGTGTTAAAGTCATGTGTCATGTAATAAAAAGACCTCTTGAACTAATAGTTCCTGCACTTTCTCTTCCACCAGGATTGCTTAAATAGCCTTGATATCCATTACGTTTTGCATATTGGTTAATTTATTTCAGCTTCCTAAAATAAGGTCTCCTAATTAAGATGTAAAACATTATTAAAGGTGGCCTACATTTAATATTAAGAATACATATAATTAAGCATGCCCTTAGTTTGCAAAGTACATTAACCAAACACCAAGCTAGATACAAAGATATGTGAAATCATTAATGTTATCTTGGAATTTCATGCTAGAGGAATTGCATACTCCTGCCTAGTAAATTTTATGATCAACCCCTTTCTTCCATTAGTTTCCATTAAATGCTAGGGCGACACATACAAATTTGTTCACCTTTTGATATATATTGAATATGATTTGCAATAATTACCCAAATACAAAATTTTTTACAAAACAACATTCTTGGATGACTCATATATACTAATAGAACCAAATAAGCACTAACACATGACATGATTCTAAGAATTAATATAGGAGAGCTACTTCTACATGCCGTAGTTACTATGGTTGCGGTTGACCATTCATGTGGTCCTCCCTACTATCATCTTTGTGCTGGTCACCAATTGTCCAGAAATCATTTGAGAAAAGTTCCGTTGGCCTGTATTAAAATAAATAATATAATTATATCATTCATGTGAGTATATCAGCCTAAGCTTTTAACATGTGAAAGCATACATTTTATGCATTTCATATAAATGTTCCTAGAAAAGGACTTACCACAGTATATGTCATATCAGAGGCATGGACAATAGAGGTCCTCACATACTAGCATGAATAAAAATTTATAGATTTGTCATTTCATAAAGTATACTTATGTTATATGGAAAGAGCATGGGTAGAAATGGTCTAGGAGTATATTTTTTTACTATAAAAATATGAGAGTCTCCTAGGGTATGTTTCAAATAAACAGGGTTAAAAAGGAAAATAATTTACGAAGACTCCGAATTTTGGGGATAAACTAAAAATTGTATTATAGAGTATGACAGCATACAACTAAAAGTAGTATAATAATTAATATGATTTTTTAAGAAAATGAATTGTTATTCTTTGAGTGTACAATATACCTTCTATGCGCTCCAATGCCACCGTTTCCTATGTGGTCCCTTTAGGCTCTATTCATTTATGTTTACAAATAAGAGAATTAGTGGTATGGCTAGGAGTGCTTGGCAACATGAAGTATTAGATGGTAGATATATAAGTTTTACATAAATAAAGAAAGGCATTATAGCACCAGTACCTTTGCATGGTTGTTGACTCTGAGTTCTATTCCATATGGAATTGATCTTATTCTTGAAGCATCATTCCTGTACAAGTCCTAGAGGTTCAAGTTTTGTGGAGTATGTATTTGGGCTATTTGGTGGTGTAATAGCCCCTCCATCATCACTAGCTACAATATATCCTAGTTTCATGCGTACCTCTCTCCACCTAGACATACTTGGTAGTGCAAGCCTATATGCATCTCGGTATATCCACACATACCATTGGGTCCAATGTTTTGGGAGTTCGTCTCCATATCTAAAGAAGCCATGCCTTGATTGATATTAGGATGAATATACACATCATGAAGCTTGCCGTTGATAACAACTCTCACAACACAAGGCACATATTGAGATCCTAGGCGAACAACTAATGCTCGGATATAATCAGGCGGGTCCTTGGTAGTGCTACCCCACTCCACCTTATCTAGACCATAGAAACGCTCAAGAAGCCTCTTCACATCATCCACTATCTAGCATTCTCTAGGCAACCCTCTAATCCTAACCCAAAACTTTTGCAGTTCTCTAATGACCCCCATATTCTCTTCCCATTTGGTCATTGCTAGTGCATTTTTGGTGCCAAACAATACTTTCTCATAAAGGCCTTCTCTAATAGGCTTGAAGATGGAAATTCTATGAGGTAAGTTCTAGTTCCTATTGGAACCACCCTCCAAGGATAATAGAAACTAAATATTTCTTGCAAGGTATATTCAACACCCTTTGCAGAGCTTTTTGAATTTCCCATGATTGTCACAATTGCACACTTCTTGAGTTTATTGACCATAGTTTCACGATTCTTGTTGGATTCTAACCAAATGAGGTGAGGATAGTAAAGTGAGTGTAGGTTGCCTACAAGTTGCATATTTGTTGAGGACTTTTCTTTTGGATGGTGTGGTTGGCCTCTCTTCCTTCCCCTTTTGCATCATGGTTTCATTCCGGTTGAGTGTTGTTACTTACATCAGCTTCGACATGGAAAAATTTTTCACTGACATACTGTGTAATATAGCAAGTGAGATTCTTTTAGTCACATGATGTAAAATATAGTATCATGCTTCATATGCTGCTAGGTCATATGCTAGCTTCTATTTTTTTAAGCAAAGGTAAATTATTTTCACTACTGCCTCAATTGTGCATTGCCCCAATTTCTATGGTGCAATGCTTATTGTTGATTTTGTGAAATCTTGGAGAACTTGAGCCACCAGTACATGCACGTGATATCAGGCTTAGTAGTGTAAGATAGGTGTGGATAAAGTGAAGGCACCACTTAACAACACTATTAATTCAACAGACATATATACGTGAAAACTTTGTTTCCATGGAACAGATATATAGAAGTATAGTAAAGGAATACATGATGATGATCGGTGACAAGTAGAAAGAGTGTGAAAAGTTTCCATGTTTTGTTAGAGTGTATAGCAGCAGCAACTTATAAATATGGGAATATGGATGCTAGGGATTTCTAAAGAGAGTTAAATGAAATCACATATTTGGTTTACATTTCTCTTAGTCTATGTAGTGCCTTATCAAGGAAAGTTGTTTTCTTTTGCTATCATTATTATCCAAAAAAACATGTGATCTTGCCAACTCACTAGGGGTAAGCATGGTTTTCTTACAAGACATATTGCCATTTATTTAATTCCAAGTGCATCAACAGTGAGGAACACTATTTTACATTTTCACAAGCCCATTATTTCCCATTCAAAGTAAGGCTAAAATAGATTTACGTACAACATATCTGGTAAAAAATTTGAACTGTCACTTGCAATACTATAAATTCCTATGTTAATCGGATATCTAAAAATTCTGATTGTTGTGGGAATTTGTAACTATTTTTGTCTTCTAGGATTAATGTGGGTTTTTAAGGAAAGCTTCCAATTAGTATTTGTAAGGATTGTTTTATTCAGCACAATTCAGCAAACCAATTTAATCTAGAGTAGTAGACATAATCGATATTGTGACCCCATTGGGCTATAGTGCTCCATTAATTAAGCTTGTTGTTTCTAGGTATGCCAATTAGTATGCAGTATATGGTCAATGTTGCCTGTTTGGGGTGCAAGCATGTAGAATGCTATGTGGTGTATACTATTTATAGCAATAGAAACAATGATCAGCGTGCAGGAAGACTGGCAGCTTGTTTACCTGTGTGTAGGCTACACACCGATTGATCAACATTTATGGAATGTGACCCATCAGCATATGGAGCGATATCTACATCCAAAAATTTGTCGTGCACTTGTCTCTATGCATGCATACAAAAAGAAATTTGCCTCAATACATGCATGTGGAAAGGGCAAGAATTTATGATGGATTCGAACTTTTCTTTTATTTCTATAACGACACATCTAATAAAAAAATTAAACCATCATTTGCAATACTTAGATAGCTTGAATGGTCTATATATATACCTAATTAATATGATGGTTTATGGTATTTTCGGTTAATATAGGAATTTATAGAGAAGCCCACTTCACATTACCTTTTTTCCCTAAAAAACTACATCCCATTCTAGATTTAGAATTTGATTGTATTATGAATTTAATGGGGTACTTATTTGCCACTTTAAGGACCTGGCCTGTTTTCATGATTGCCACGAGGATGACTAAAAATGCCTACCTAAAATCATTTTCAAAACCACATTCACAGTTTTGATTTTTAGAAAAAGTAGTTCCAATCTATTCACATGGCAATAAGTGACAACTACTCGTATGACTTGCATGACTATATGAAATGATGCCAACTTTCCTTGCATATAGTTCTACTAGCTGTACTGCTATAGCAGATAAAGGTTTCATGTATAATGTTACATCGTACCTTTCCTGTTTCTATACATGAATGATAGACATAGCAGATGATTACAAAATTGCACTTATACACCAAACACAAGTCACGTATAATCACTGTACCGAAAAGGAGTCAGCCAAACATCATAATCAGACGACAATATCCATCTTCCAAATTTAAAAGTTAATAACAAACAGATTCTCCGCCGTAACTAACTCACAACAGGAAAATAAAACAAAAAAATGGGCAATGAACAAACACCATATATCACATCCACATAGAAATATAGCAACAAGACCACATTTTACATCATAGGTTCTTCATACTAAACATCAACCTAGGTACAGTGTAGTGACCTGCACAACAGTCACACACACTACATATACACATGATGCTATCACCGGTGTATATCTACATTATGCAAACGTATACATATCATACACCAATGGAAAGAGGCAGATGAAAACATCCCTCCATTATATAGCATCCGTGTAGCTGTGTCTTGCAAATCGATAGTCCCTACGAATGTTGTTTCACATATCCATTCACAAAGGCAAACGACGTCAAGCAGTATAGCAGTCTCAGAGTTGGATATATTATTGCTATTGTTTAGACCAAAATAGCTATTAGAAATTTGATCGCAGCCATCCTCGGCAGAGGTCATATAATCCAAGGTAACCTGCCAGCCCCTCTTGAAAGCAGAGCATGCCCGCAATGCACAATCACTCTCTTTAACAACCTTAGATATAAAGCGTCTTAGTTGTTGACATTCCCTTTGGTAATCTAGACGCTCCAATAAGTTACCATCTTGCACAACGACCTTTTTTTCCTTTTTTAGGTGTGCCAAAAGTGAAGCAATAGCTTTTTCCTCGGCTTCTAGAATCGTCATAGTCTTATCTCCATCCACTATGATAGTATCTAGCTCAAAAGAGCTTTCACTCTTGGGAATATGAACTATCGTAGTAGCAACATATCCACCACCAACTCATCGAACTTCATATGCAGGATTTGACCCTTAAAGTGTTTTCATGACTTCAGAAACAAGAAGCTTGTAAGAAATATGGAGGCCAATAGTTCCCTCTATATAAAACACACCGGTATTAAATTCAGCACTATATTAAAAGTTATATAAGAGCAAAACACACCTATAACAAACAATAGAACCCACCTACTAGCACAAAAACCATCCCCAATGATACATTCATATGCGAAAAAAAAGAAATTAGCAAACTATGCAAAAGTCATGTATCATACAAGCAACAATCATCGTTGGTATTTCAAAATCCTCAAACTCCAACTCCTAGCTTTCTCGAGTATCATTACACTCCTCGGCTAGATCATCCTCAACACTCATATTGCTGTCATCAGCCATGCTCTTATTTTTGAATAACACCAGCCAGACCAACTACTCAAAGGGCACTCGCTATATATAAGCAGCAGTAGAAACCAACGAACGTACATATAATATGTACGATTGCTTCACGCGAAAAAATAATAGCATCGCCAACTATTTAGAATTACATGGTAACAAATTTGCCACGTAAACTATGCATGCACATGTACACATCACATTTCCTATTAAAAAATCAGCAGTGACAGCAGTAATGCTTACCCACAGAATCCATAGGAAGAAATAAATGACACCCCAAAAATAAAATTGTTACAGTACTGCACATCGGTTAAATATTTCAGCTCATTTGAGAAAATATTTTAAAGAGATGCAACATTCAAAAATACGAACTGCAGCTCCAACACCCGCTATATAAAACATTGAGTTACTCAAACATAGGAAAAAAAACAAAAAAATAAAAACTAAAAAAGTGAAACATAGTTGAATTCTACTAGTTGAAATACTTGCTTCTCGCACATGAAATATAGAATACAATGGTATAATCGGATCGTAAGTATGATAAATAATTTAAGAGAAAACATGTTTAAAGTTACATCGTTGCGATTGAATGGAGCAGCGTGCAGAGAGCCTAGACATGCATGCAAAGTGTGGAGAGATAGAAAGAAAGCACAGAGAGGGTGCAATGCCCAATGAAAAGGAAAAGAGGGAGGCGGGATACGCAGCAGCTGGGCGCTCGATCCGTTGGCCCTTGATCTGGTGCCGGACCAGAAGCTTTGTCCAAAAAAGATATTTACTGCATCAGTAAATTCCCTCCTCTGTACGAGGCTACGGTTGTTTAAATCACATTAATAAGCTGTATCACGAACATGACACCCCAAAAAAAACAAAACGCCTACACACTAGCGCTCTCTTCACTGTAGGCACGGCAATGCAACGCACTTGCTTCACTGTAGGCTGCTAACGCTCTTGTTTCCGTGTCATACGCAGGCACCGCATTGCCTGGATGCGAACTCTTTCTCTAGATAATGATAATGAACCTATGAATTATTATATAGAGCTAATCTAGGAAGTGAATAAAACAACTAAAAGAAGTTTGGCGACCAAAATATTTTTTTATGATTACCGTGGAAATTTTTAGAAATTTTCAATTTTTGTAGAAATTTCTAGCTATTTTAACCTATTACAATTAATATGGGGTTTTCTATGAAAGCTTCAAATAAATAAAGCATGTTCTATTTAGCATGATGCATCAGACCAATTTAGTCTAGACTAATACACGTAATCAATATTGTGACTTTATTGCTTTGAGGTAGTGTGCAGATATGGTCAATGCATGCATGCAGAATGCTACATTATGGTACTGTTTTATAGAGAAAAAAAACCATCAGCAGCATGCAAGAAGAAATAAGTGGTTACTTGAGTGAAGGATATATACTATAGATAGAAAGTGACCAATCGATATTTATAGAACATGATTCATCGACATGTGCAGCGATATTCATAGCCTAGAAATTTATCTTGCACTTGTCTCTATGCATGCTTAAAAAAGAAATGTGCATCCATAAATGCAGGCAGAAGGCAAGAGGGTGAAAACAAAACTTATCACACACTTGCCTCTGTACAAAAAAGATGCAGAGAGAGAAACTTGTCTTGCGGCTATTTCTGTACACGCATGCAAAAAGTTAGGCGCAGAAATTTAGGCACAGGGGTGATGTTTTTCTTTTTTGGTAGGGCGAAGGCACAAAAATTGTACTGATTGTGTACACCATGATTCAAGAGTAAAAGGCACTCCTGGGCACGTGTCTAACATAAAATCAGTTCACATATATCATCGTTTATTTTCTGTAATCTAAAAATAAACTAGTCTTTTGGTTGGCACTCTTAAATAGTTGTAGTTTCCATTAACGATGGTTTATTTTTGGTTATGTTTACCTATAATATATGGGCAATCGAGCGTCAGGGCTAGCTAGGTTGGAGTGATGCACAAATCTAATAAGGTTAAACGGACACACGCATGATGATTAATCTCTTATTCACATCAAGCAACCACACATGCAGTGCTCAACACGGAATCAACTGAATATAACTTTATAATAATTTGGAGCGCCAATTTTTGACGTTGAATACCCTGTCCAGCCAAAAAATATTTATCTTTTTTTAGTCAAAAATACTTATCATCTTATCATGCAAGAAAACAAAATTGCTCACTTATTGGTATGATATTTGTTCGTAATCACTATTCCATCATCTACAACATTGCGTAAATAAACAGTTTCCGACAAATGAATAATTAATCCGGTCAGCATGAATATTTTCGTAGAAACATAAGGTCAAGATCCTCGCATGGTGATAAAAACGGCCATGTAGAATGCCACAGTTGACTGTGACACTCTATGAAAGTAGCCTCTTTGGAAACAAGAGTAAACGAGGGAGTTGCAGCACCTGCACAATCTAGCATGTGTAGATTGGACCTACATATATAGCATTCATGCTCAGTTGCTCTAGCGATTGGAGTGCATCACCGTGTGCTCTGTAAACCTGTACCTGCACAATGTAGATTGGACACATATAAAATGCAAATTTAATTGCTCCATCGATTGGACTGCATGTGTGTTTCTTCACGAGAACAAGCTTGCATAGTGTTCTATCATCATAATTAAATAGAGAACTGTTTGGTGCCCTCCATTATTGAACTAGAATATTTACAAGATAGGTACCACGAGGAAAACAGGTAGTAAATTTAGATTACAGTTTTTTAGGGAATCACATAAATCTAATAACACTACAGCTAGGAGCACATTTGTCCTGAACAAAGCAAAACAAATGCATAGTGCTTATGATTGATTTTTCAAGAACTACATATGCTTATTCGCACACATTTCAACATTTAATTCAAAATTCTCGATGATGAGTTTATCTTTCTCTTCCTTATCTGTCTTCGTACATTAATTTTCTTCTCCAGCTAACAGTTCTCTACAAGTAACTTAGCATGGTTTTTTTACAAAAACGAGAAATCTCTCTCAAGCTCATCTCTACCTTTGATAACTTCCTTGCATACTTTACTAACATCCATGACTCTCCTTTTCCATAACTGCAAGTCCTGCCGGCTATAGTCATTGATCTTAACAAGGCCACATTTCTCTAGCCATCTGACAGTCTCACGAGCCGCTTTTCTCATAGTTCATCTTGAAGACAGGTGACGTTCCTATGAATTGTCGTGGACCTCGAAACCCTTTGGACACCAAGTTTACAAGATTGACTTCAATAAAGCATTGGAAGATCCCATCCACCCTTTCATCATGTGTCACCGTTCGTCTCTCAAGCCCAAGCTGATTCGTGATTTTCATTAGAATCTTCGCATAATTTAAAGTTACTTGAGTCATGGTGAATGACAAACATACCTAAAATTCCATTAAATGTAAGTAAAAGGTACTAATTAATTATGGATATATTATTTTTTACTTTTTTTCTGAAAATTAGCAGAGTGGTATGATGAACACTAAGACAGAGATGCACACTACAGGGTTATTAGCATGTTTGCTTAATGACACATACTAATGTTTAGAAAACATACCTTGCTCCCTATTGAACTTCTTGCGTGTAGACTTGTGCGGGGTAACTCTCTTGCTACATCAACATCAAGTATGCCCTTTTTATAGAGCCTGCTCGGTGAAGATGGCTTATTAATTAAACAATTCAAATTGTAGTGCACTCATATGCAGTAAAATAGGCGTGGAGAGCATGGCAACTTTATCCATTCTACAGGATCCTACTCCACGCTTCATCAGCATTTTATGTTTGTATACTAGCGAAGGTGATAGGTAATGTCAATGTGGCAGCTATCGTGGTTTCATGAACTAGTGCCCACTATAGTCATTCAGTGTTACTCCTGCCTAACCATAAGGATAGGCTCTCCTTTCTATCCATACACATAGGCATTGGCATCACATGCATGAAGTGCACTCCCTACCTATTTGTACAAGAACTTTCTCACCATACTTCCCATCCACGGCCAGATTGCTTGAAGTGTAGCACCCCCATCATAGGTAACTCAGCATATTGGATAAATCTTGGTATGCTTTATTGACCAAATATAATAGGAGCTGAATGTGTGTTATATATGTCCTCCCAATCGTACCATGAAGAGTGTGCTATCCTTCATTAACTCTATTTGCCCTTTATTAATAATACTGCAGTCCTCTATACCTGCTACAAAGCTTAATGCTTCCATGATCAATATTTTTAAGGGAATTTAGGTTGTCTGTGTTTTGACACCTGTGTGGTCCCCTATTTTCATAACTAATTTATTACATGTAAATGCATGAACCTATGCCCTTACTTAGTACCCATTTTATTTATAGGGAAAGATGAGATCACCTGGCAATTAGTGCCGCGGACAAGGGAAAAAATATTGTCGAAGAATCATCCATGCCCTCTCAGGACAACAATCAACCCAATCATTCTACATCCAGTGTATCTATTTTTATTTTCCATTTGATTAGCAATTATTTAATTTACTTTATTTAATTACATTCCTTTATTTTGTTATTCAATGCTTATATACGATATGACACTCAAACTTATTATAGTTAGTTAAAATTTATATTAATGACTAAATTATGCGGCATATAAAGAAAATTGTGCTAATGCCACCTGATCACTAATATACGTCACCTACTAATTAGTTCCTCAGACTACTTGCAAAATACATCTTCCAACTATATTTTCTTTTTTTTACTCAAGAACCCAATGTCCTTTGCATCTCACGTAAGAGCATTTTGAGGCAAATTAGTAGCAAGCTAGGGGCAATTATTCGCACTGAAGGAATAGTGAAGCTAGGGGAAACTCAAAGGCTAGCCTGGCTAGAAGTTGAGTTTCATCCACCGAACAATACTGGGCGTAAAAGACTAGAGAAGTTTTGTGGAACTCCTTACATTAATGATTACGATAAAGAGGAAAATGTTTCTGAAAAAGCAATATTTCATTACATCATACACATGAATATAAATGTAAATGATGTGAACTATGCTGCCTTTAAGGAAATAATTACAAGTCTGCTCCATTATACCAACTGGGTGGAAGTTCTCCATATTAGATATCAATTGTTGCTTGCTGAAAAGAACCGGCTATCTGACACTCACAAAAATCTTCTGATACAACGTAGTTCAGTTTATAAAATCTATGGTGATATACTTCCACTGGCAGCGTCTGCTCCACCAACAGATCCACCAAGTTTATATGTTGAACCACTCATCTACACTGAAGCAATGCCACCAGAAACACCACTTGAAAAGCTTGCCAGAGAATTATCCAACATCATCCAGGAGTACACCCCAAATGTCAACAAAACATAAATTATGTGGTATGGGCTCCTTACATTCGAATATTTTATCGTCTATAACCTTTGCTTTATTTTAATTATAAAAAGATGTAAACATCCTTTTTGATAGGAAGTTATCTTTTAAGGACTGCCAGACTGCCAATGATATATGGAAAATGATGGAATAGTGTTTATTGTAATGTAATATAATTCTAGCAGCACATGGTGCTTCTGGAAGCCAGCATCCAAATTAGCACATGCACTAGTTTCCTTGTAGAGGAATTTCTTTATTCTGTAGAAAAGCATGGGAAGCTGGCCATATATCCCTGTATTATCCTGTAATATTTGGTTTCATCTATTGTACTTGTAATTGATATGCCCATCCCTACTAGTGTATAATATATTAGACCATCAAGCCTTCCTATTAGCTCCCTTACAAAGAGAATTTATGTCACAGGGAGGTGGACATATTTGGCTTATCATGTTTCCTGTAACATTATGTGTATTTATTAAGTAATAAATATTCTTGTAATATCTACTATAAAATAAATTTACTCATGTATCAAAGAGTACAACACATCTAAGCACATCTTAATTTGTACACTTGTTCTTGACTATACCATGGAACAGGTTAAATGCTACACGTTGCTTATGCCCGAACAATGGTGTAAAAAGCATATATAGTTTTCACATGGCAGCGTACATATGGCCATTAGTGGCTATCTGATCCACTTAAAAAAATACAACTCTTTTCACTTTGTACTTATATATATAACCAAACAGCCAAGCGTACTTTTTTTGTCCCCAATGTGCCTCACTAGTTTCTGGATTTTAGCAAGAAAGAAGAACGACCCAGCAGTATGAAGTATGAATGTGCTTCTATGATGTACTTCTGTAGCTACTTGTCCAGTTCCATGATAATGATATGGGACCTACGTGGCTGACTCTGTTATGTATGGATCACTATTAGAAAAATGGTTTTTAGTCTAACGAAGCAAAACACAAATATATCGGTTAGTATAAGATCCGATGCTAAAAATAGTTTTTAGTAACAGGTCTAAAGACTCGTTGGCATTATAACATCATTAGTACCAATTAGTAATACCAACTTCTTTAGTATCACTAATAAAAAATAACATTAGTATCGGTTGTAACAGTCAGACACCCTCCTACACTAAACCTCTAGCAATTTAACCTACAAACATTGCTGTTCGTAACCATCAACGATAGACCTACACTATGCAATCTATCAGAACTAACAAACAAGAAGTATAGGACCTACACTAACTGTTTAGATGAAACTAACAATACTTATTTGAAATATTAAAGGTTGTGTATATAGAACATCATCAATCTCTTGTTGTCAATTACCATGTATGAAAGAAAGGCAAGCATTTCAAAGGGAGGGTAGACTACTATACTAAACATATGCATCATAATGGAAAATTTGTATTTTCTATGGTGAAATATCTAAAAGTAGTATTTGGAAAGAAACTTACCAGCCAACCTATCCTAAGTGAATACGGCCACATGACGATATGGAAGAAGAAGTCTATTTTTTGAGATTTAACTTATTGGAAAGTCTTAGAGGTTCACAATGCAATTGACGTGTTGCACCTTACTAAGAAACTTTGCATGAACCTGCTAGGCTTCCTAGGTATATATAGGAATTCCAAAGATACACATGGCAAGATCTAAAATGTATAAAACAACGTGAAGACCTTCACTTGAAAAAGAGGCAAAAAGGAAGCCATTACTTACGTCCTACTAGCTACACTCTCTATAAGGAAGAGAAGAAAAACATGTTTGAATGCCTGGACAGTATCAAGGCCCCGTCTGGATACTCGTCAATTATAAAGGAAATAATAAACATGAAAGAGAAAATTCACAAATCTAAAGTCTCATGACTGTTACGTGTTGGTGACACAATTGCTTTCTATTGTACTTAGGAGTATTCTTCCTTTTAATGTTCGGACATAATAATAAAGCTCTATGCATTCCTCAACTCAATTTCACAGAAGGTCATCAATCTAGACAATTTAATAAGCCTACAGACTGGTTCAATGTCTTGTTAGCTTTGAGATGATATTTTCACTATCATTCTTCAATATCATGATGCATCTTCTAGATCACCTTATCAAAGAGATTGGTATTCTCAGTCATGTGTACCTATACGGTATGTTCCCTTTTGAGAGGTACATGGGCATCCTAAACAAGTACGTTCATAATCGTTCTTGTTCGAAAGGATGCATCGCACAGGGCTGTCGAACAAAGGAGGTCATTGAGTTTAGTATAGACTTTATAGATGACTTTAGTCCGATAGGGGTCCCTGAACCAAGCCATGAGGGGAGAATAAAAGGAAAGAGCACACTTGGAAGAAAACCAATAATGACTATAGACAATGATGTATTCCGTAGTGCACATTTCACGGTTTTGCAACAATCTTCATTGGTGACTTCGTACATCGAAGAGCACATGACAATTGTACACTCCAAAAACCAGGGGAAGGTCTGCTACTTGGATTACACATCATTACATTGATACTTTCTCTGCTTGGTTGCGAACATCTCATGGGTATCGGGTCGATTGATGAACAACTAGCCTGGTTGGCGAGGGAACCATCTTGTTCGATCTTGACATTCCAAGGATACGAGATAAATGGGTATATATTTTACACAAGAGCCTAGGACAAAAGGAGCACCAGCAAAACAATGTTGTCTATATAAATGCCATAGACAACAATGGGACAAATAATACGTACAATGGTGTCATTGAGGAGATATGGAAACTCGAGTATGGTCCTTTGAAGTTCACTCTCTTTTGATGCCAATGGGTGAGGTTGACTATTAGAGATATAATGGTTGATGAGTATGGGATGACAATAGTTGATCTTAACAAGATTGGATACTCAAATGAACCATTCGTCGTAGCCAACGATGTGACTCAAGTTTTTTATGTGAAGGACATGTCTAGCAAAGTAAAGAGGAGGATATCTAAGCAAATGAGTAAAGTGCTTGATGAGCCAAAGTGCCATGTGGTTCTCCTAGAAAAAAAGAAAAATCATTAGAGTTGAGGACAAGACAGATGAAGATTACAATTAGTTTGACGGGCAACCTCCGTTCGTAGTGGCGATTGACCTGAGCCTCCTTCTAGCAAATGACGACACTCCATACTTATGCCAAGATCATAGCTAAGGGACATTCATAAAAAAAATAGTTTGTTGCCTCTGCAATCATGTCATGAGAATGAATGTATACCGTCTACATGTATTGTATTTTTTTACTATTTACAACCTCCCATTTTTATTGTAATATTTAATGGATTGGGTACACTATTATGCAAATTATATCAGCTGGCTTTGTTAACAATAACAAATCGTATAATATCGACACTTATACAAGTCACTATATCACAACACACTATATTTATCCTACATTTAATGTTTTTAAAATTAATTATCCTATTTTTTCTTATTTATGATATTATTTTCCATAATTTTTCTGGTTTTTTAAATTATTTTTCATACTTTTCCTGTTTTCTAAATTGTTTACCATATTTTAACTACTTCAAAATATTTTGTATCCATTATACAAAACAAAAGAAGAACAAAAATGGCTAAGAGGGAGAAGTATTTAGTACCGGTTGATAACAAAGCCAACGCCGTCTAGAAAAAATATTTTCATTAGATAGAGTTGAGTAGTTATAAAAATAGGATTGCTAAGTGGCAGAAGATAGAAGATTCTCTGGACGCAAGGGGTATCATTCTAGCCATAGCCAACTAGCCCGAATGATCGAAGCACTAGTACCATGCTCATGGTGGTATGCTCAGTGCAGAGGATGGCTCCCTCATCTTTAGCCCAAAAATACAAGACGTAGCACACCATCTCGTGGATGCCCTAAAGTCCTCTTCGCAGGATACATTCAAGCTTGATAGAGAGAATGATGAGCTTACAATGACCCTGCAAAATTTCGAGCACCCAGGACAAACGCGCGGAAAAGACATGGCCCTATGGAAGTATGGGTTCTACGAGGACATCGAATCATAAAGGAGTTGCAGTAGAAGCAAGTCTGAGCAATATGTTAGGGTTCGGATGATGGAGCAGCAGATCCTAGAGACCAATCAAAGAATGGCTGAAGAGGTGAAAAGGCATGTTGCGCTAGCACTTAGCGAGACCTAGCTACAAACTGGAACTAATCCTAACGTCTTGCTTAACCTCTTAGACCATCGAAGCAGTTGCACTTCTATGAAGCAAGTTGTTGATTAGACCAACAAAGCTGCAGCGCCGCCACTGGTTGACAAACCATACTACCCAGTGGATGAAATCACGCAGCAAACACCATGTGAGCTACATATTCTCTTTAAGAACATATCCATCAAGGTATGTTTGTAGTTTGCACATTTCATTTTGTAGTTTGTTATATGTTGTAAATATGTACTAATTAAATTCGTTTCTCATGAAGGTGGCGTACGGCATGTCTATACAAGTAGAGCAAGGCCTAACAATCTACTGCATGACAATTCCAGCTAGCTACTCGAAGGTAGAGGTGGAGCAAGTCAGTGAGGGCTTTGAGGATCTTGAGCTAGACTTCACCGAAGATGATAAAGAGAAGACACTAGGGGAGGCCTCCCATTACATCATCTTATGGCACAAGAGCTACATCATGCTTCTCCGACGGGTGGTGGCATCGATTCCTACCAGTGGTCCCCCACAGTCTCCTCTCCAATATCGGTCTCCACTATCTCCTCCCCAACATCGGTCTCCACAACCTCTATCTCCACCACCACATTTTGCCGGTATAGGCAAGAAACGGTCCCTGTCTTCACCACATCAAAAAGGGTTACGCTCACCTCCTCCCACGCTGTCAACGTATTAACAAAAGAAGAAACATTCATCGGACGAGCCGAAGAAATCTATACCAAAGAAAAGACCGTATGATATGACTAACTTAGAGACTAGAGCAAAAGTAGAAAGGCAGGTGAAGGAGCACTTCAAGCGGCAAAGTCTAGAGAAAAATGCTCCAATATACCTAGGAACAAGGGCATTTTTTTAGAAGATAAGTGAACCAACTAAGAAGAAAATCTTATCATACTACAAACGCTCGCTCGTTAAGTCCTATCATAAGAAGGAAAGAGAGCAGTCTAGTGTTGTTCACTAGCTCAGACAGCAAGCAAGACAAGTGGGTGACCTGATGCCATCTAATTGAAAAATCAATCTGCAACAGTTTATGAAAAATACAAGTCTCACCAAAGATCAACTACGGAGGGAAGCCTCTATCGAGAAGGTATCACAAGCTACTATCAAGCATCGATTTAAGCTCGGCAAACCACTTATCAGGCTAGAGCTCGTCAGGACCCTACCAACACAGATATACCGATTTCATAGTTGGTACATAGAACAGTAGAGAAAAGGTAGGGTCATGTTCACTACTCAGATTAAAGATAATAATTACTTTCGTGGAAAATCTAAGATATGGGTGAACTTCGAGGACATCAACGAAGTATACCATTAAGATGCCCTTGACCTCATTCTTGTTAGTTATTGTGTTATGTAGGTGTCGTTTTATATGTTAGCTTAGTCCATTCATATGTATCATTGCTCCATATATCGTGTGCGGACTATCTCACTTCTTTTATATACTGTAGAATGGAGATTAAAAGATGTCATAGGAAGTGGTACTTTAAGGTAGGTTTTATGGACCCCATGGTTATTAATGAGAAGATTGTACGGGAATTTTCATAGGAAATAGAGATGAACATTCACAAATTTCTAGTGCAACAGCATTACAAGACATTCATACTATTGTCTTACAACTTTAAGTGAATTTTTACCGCCTTTTGTACCATTTTTCTTCTCATAGACATGCAATGTTATGTCTACTAATTAATACAATGCGCAGATTCCACTAGCTCCTTGTAATAGATGTTGGTGAAAGTATAATCCATGTCCTAGACTTTTTGTGAAAATCAATAGAGTATTTTAAGGAAATCATAGAGTTTCTTAATAAGTAATATCATACATTGCAATGTAATTATGCATGCTTCTGTCACAATTATATTTACCAAACAACATTATCGTTTTAATAATAGGGCATGGGCATGGTTTCGTAAAGACATATGTGGTCCATTCAAGTAAACACTCGATGTGAGGATGAACTTTCGATATGTACATGAACTCCTCCTAACAGATTACATAAGGGCTATTTAAGAACAACTCAACATTTATTATGAACGAGATCGTTAATCCATCTAGAGAATTCTACAATGATGGTCATTATTCGGCAATGAGAAGAGTCCTCTTGTAATATATGATAGAATATGAGAAATGCCAATTGTACGTATATTTGTAATATATTAATTGCATATATTTAATTCTAATTATATATCTGCATATATATACATGATGCTATAAACATATTCATATATATATATAAAGTAGTATACAATTAAAGAAAATAACGAACAAGCACTATATAGCAAAATAAACAGCAAAACACTATATAGCAAAAAAAACATTTTTAATAATGATTGGTATAACCAACCGATAGTAAGAAAAAAAGTAACATAATCGACTATCTTCAGTACCGATCAATTAAACCGAGACTAAATTACTGAATTACTAAATGCACGCTTTCTGAATTACTAAATGGTGTATTTTTTAAAATATATATAGGAAAGTTACTTTAAAAATCATATTAATCCATTTTTAAAATTTTTATAGATTATATTTAATTAATCATACGTTAATCTATCATTCTATTTTGCATGCCGAGGAAGCTTCCCAACCCCAAAGGAATACACCCTAACATGGTAAAGATTAGGAAATTTGTTTTTTAATAAGCATTTATACCGCTTTACAAGAGTAAAACATATTCTTTTTTTAAAAAAAAAAGTTGACTTGACCAAATAACATGTGATGCTTGGACCGCAGAATCTCTCTGTGTAGACTTAATTAACGCATGTCATGTGCTTGGGCTCATTATTAACATGTGAATTACGTACTTTGAAGTTAAATAAACTTCAAATACCTTTAACTTTTGTATCACAATCAGTTTCCAAAGTACGTGGACTGTTATACTCCTTACAATTATATATATAATTTAATCTCTATATTAATGATGTTTAATCGTGATAGACACATGTACATGTATAAATTAGACTCATAACCTTACATTTGCATGCATAAGACAAATTTAAAAATTTCTGTGACCCATATTATATCATCACTAATCTCTAGCAAATCTGCATCACTAAATTTCTACCGACACCCTATTTTCATATGAAAGTTTCTATACAGTTCTTACATCTTACAAATAGTTTGTCCCCTGCAACTATTGTGATATGACTAGTCTCAAACATTTTCATCTAGAGGTGTTCTTACCTAACAATTGTTGGTACATTTACTACATAACCTTATAATTAATAATATATTAACTCAATGGTATAAGAAAGGGTCACACAATTTTTTTGATCAATATTTATTGCAACGCAAGTCAACTTTGACTCAGTCCTTTTGTTTGTGTTTTTCTATAAATGGCACTCTGCACATTCATTACATACATCCAAATCAAATAGGTTAGATTATGTACTAGCATTGGCGAACACATGCCCAAGCCTTCCCTCTATATATTGCACACTCATCACAAATGGGCATTGCTACTAGACCTAGCCAAGCATAGACGAAGCAAGGTGAAGTTAAAGGGAGAACCTTTCATCCTTCACGGAATTGGTTTTACGAGGAAAGTTTGCATCATATAACAAAAAGTCATTTGTGCTATACTCTATTCTCATCATTCCTTTAGTAAAATAATGGTTTTCCTTCCATGCAAAAGTTATCTCTTATTGCCTATTGATAGTATCGCACTCCTATCAGCTATTTTATCCCTCAATTCTTACAAATCACGGTCTTAGTTTGGCACTATATGTAAAATTAATCTTATTGGTAAGTTTTGCCTACATTATAGTAGTAATTACTACTTAGAAAGCAAATTTACCAAATCAATTTATAGATATCATAATTATTGGTCCAAACCTTGAGAGTTTAAAATATCCAAATAAATGCACACCTTACAAATTTGCCTAGAGCCAACACCGTAAATTATCGCACTTATATGGTATGCTGCTAGCTAGCTAGCCTATTATACAATTTATTGATTATATTTGCTAAATGTATTTAGCAGATGCGTATATTAAGGGCACTAATACTCTTGTAGTATAAATATGTTGTAATTAGGACCAATATACAATCAACAAACTGCGTGGTAATCACTATTCACAAAACTAACATAGCACTATAGTTTTAGAAATTCATCTATACACTAGCTAAAACTCTATATTTGTTTACATGTTTTGGATGAGTAATAGTTTTTCTAACCAAACAATTTCTCATTGTAGCAAGAAATGTCACAAAGCTTCTTTCATTGCAACAGCAGGATATTGAACCTTAAGGAAGGCTTCAACAATGATATCATAGTAAACATTGAAGAAGGTACATCTAGATGGACTGAAGTGGATGTTGCCATCACCTTTGCAACTAAAGTAGGATTGAACGATGAACCAGTAGTACGATCACTAGGTCCTAAAGGGTTTATTGCTATATTTGATGGTTGGTACAATGCGGAAAGAAGGGTCATTCCGACACTAAGCTTGGAACCTCCGAAGTTTGATAGATGCAAACTCCGTTTTGAATGATGGTCACCTGAGAACACAGGTTATCCAAACGTGCTATGCCAAAGAGTGATGATCACTCTTCATGATCTTCCATTTCATCTATGACACAAACAGCAAGTCTCCTAGCTCCTAAAGCCAAATTGTGATATACAAATTGTTTTTCTAGAAACCGAGTAGATGGAAGACTTCACCGTTTACAAGTGTGTTGCAAGGGTCCATAACATTTCTGATATTCTAGCTATCATCAAAGCAAAAATATTAAAACCTACACCTCCCAACATGGCCAATGAAGAGAAGGAAAAGGTTGCCTAGGCTTATAATGTCAGCCTAGTTGTTGAACCTTACATAACAAATGATGGATGTAGTTCTTCATGTTCAATGAGGCTCAGACAAACTTATGTCTACTATGCATGGGGTTTCTTTGTTGCAATAGCTAATGTTTGTGTTATCGTACTTGATTGTTTGTTTTTTTATGTTGTATCAGTAAGTAAGAGAGTTCTTTGTGGTACTACTCTAACCTAGATCTATTGTCATTGGGCTAGCATATTTATTGCCTATTTGTATTAAGCTTGGTTATGAACAAATGAAACCCCTCAATTATATTCTCTGTCTATTTGTGATTTTCTTGTTTACAGTTTAATTATTTTTCATTTATATAAAACCATATCTATTAGACACAATGTATGAGAATCACATCACTATATATGACTGTTAATGACATCAAACTCATTAACAACTACATATAACCTCTATTCTATAAAAAAAAGCATCCTACAAGTAATTTCATAAACAACTATTCACACTTGATCCTTCTAAGCATGCACAAAATGGTCCAAGTTAACTTAGTAAGCCACAATGTAAAATTACAAAATAAGATAGATGACTGACCTTTTATTGTAGGCAACATCATCATATATGTTTAAGCAACTAGCTCACCATCTTTAAAACTAATGTAGAAAATCATGTATAGCAGCAATTACAGGGCCACTCATGTCACACTTCCACACCAACTCCTCCATATATTTGTTTGATCCAGTAAGATGTCTCGAATAGTTTTTGTGCAATCAAGGGCATGGACAGGCCATCCCCACACATCAACCATGTGATGAATGTTTGCAACTTGAGATCATGCAAGAATCTGTGTATTGGTCTTCATCTTAGAGAAATCTCGTCCATGCGCGCCAAATCCAGCGACTAATTCGACGAAAAATCCATACACCAAATCAGCTCCCCACAACTCTCCCCAAATCAGTCCCATTAGAACCCTAGTTCAATCTCATCGAGCCTTGCAATGTCTCGTCGGTCGAAGAGGGAAGTCGCGCCGCCGCCACAAGCCATCCCGCACCCATTAGGTCCCAATGGTTGGCCACCTGTGCCTCCATCGCCGGCAATGGCAAGCTCATACCCAGCAGGCACTTGGCTTTTCCCACCGCCAACGCATGGTGTTCCTGGTTCCTCCACGCCAGGATAGTTCGCTGCACCGCCGCAAGGGATGTCAGGCTCCTCTGCTCTGGGAGCTTGGTTGGCTGCATCCAATTGATATGTTGCTGTTGCATGTCCTTCCCCCACAACCGATAAGGTGGATTTGAGCTCAGATCTGCAAGAATGGTAACTATACGCTAAACTATGTTCACGACATGTTTGAGCTCTATTTTCTGCTGAGTGTAATTTTGCTATGCTTTGGATGCATTAAAATTTGCGTAAGTCGTTGATTTTGCTATGGATAAGTCCTTTTATGGTTTATATAGCTGAAAATTTTAATTTTGTTACTATTTGGAATTCAGAAATTTAGCTCACTTTGATGTGCCTAAGTACTTGATTTTCCCATGCCTAAGTCGTTAATTTTGCCATGTCTAAGTCCTGTTATGGCTTATATAGCTGAAAATTTAATTTTGATACGTTTTGGAGGCCAAAAAATTGTCTAAGTCATATAATTTGTCCTAATTTTGGAGTTGGATGGAGCAAAATTTGATATGAGTTGGATGGCTCAAATTTTTTTGAGCAATTATACGGTTAATATGTACATAAGCTCAAGATTTGTATGCTTATATCTTCTATTGCAGGGGAATGAATGATCGCCCTCCTAATGGTTTCCTTAGTTATTTGAATCATCAACCAATCACTGCACAACATGTGGCCACAGGAAGTCAATCGGTACCGATCAATGTTGACAATGGCGACGGCAATGGAGATGGCGAGAGGACTGAAAAACGCTTGGCATGGACACAAGAGAAGGATTTGAGATTGGTAGACTACTTATAGTTAGTTTTTTTTACTAACTGCATGATGTTACTAAATCTTTTTTTATTATAATGTAGATCAGTGCATAGTTGAACAACTCTCTTGATCCTATCCAAGGAAATTACAAAAAAAAAAGATCAATGTTGGGGAGATGTTACTGCTGCCTACAACAGCACAACCCCCAAGAAGAGGGCACGGTTAGTGAAGCAAATCAAAGACCGTTTTGCAAAAATCAAGAAAAAGGTTGGGCGATTTTGCTAACTCAATCTATGTTGGTGGTCAGAATGAAGTTCAATTGATTGATAAAGCGCTGCAAATGTATGAGTCAGACTACCAAGATGGTCAGTTTTCGTTCATGTACTGCTGGAAGGTTCTTCACAACCAAGCAAAATGGCATGCATATTTGGAGGAACTTGAAAACTCGAATAAAAGGAAGTTCGATGATGAAGAGTAGGTTGGGGAGCACAGGGCCTCTCCTGATAATGATGAAGACCTTAAACGTCCAATTGGGGCCAAAGCAGCTAAAGCGCAATACAAAGGTAAGGACAAAGGCAAAGGCAAAGTGAATGATTGTATTTTAAAAATAGAAGATGACTTACATATGCTTTTAGATAGTCACAGAACAACAAAAAAAGATCATAGTGATCTACTAGAGACTCAAAAACGTGTTTCAAGTGAGAACGTTGAGACCAAAAGGCTTCCTCATCTGGCAGCAACGGAGAACAAGAAGGCAGCTATGCTGGAAACATATTGAGCTCTCATGATGCTTGACACAACTGGGATGCCTGACAACGTAAGGTCTCAGCATGTGTTAGCGTTGAAGTGTATGAGGGAGGAACTATTTGCAAAAGTTGATTGAGGTAAACCCACTCTCTGATATAACTTGGATTTAAAATCCAGTACTAAAGCAAGAATTTTTTTTATATATTTTTGCTGATCTTAGGAATTTTTTCCCTTCTGTGCATATAAGGTATCATATCTGTAGTACAATCATTTATATTTGCTTTACTCGTGAAGAGATATTCCTGATGATTAGTTACCATTGCAGTCTAAAAATGCAAATTGTTCTCTTGTTCAAATTGTCATGAGAATTAGTTACCGTTGCATGTAGTACAAATCAAAATTGTTCTCTCCTGCCATAATTAGCAGGCCATCAAAATTCCTAGTACGTGCCATGCATTCCTAAAAAACATGCAATCAACAGATCAGATAATTAAACAACAACAATAACATAGCCCTGGCCATGTACAAGCTCTCTCTATAAATTTCTCTCTTGTTCTCAATGTGCAGACCCCAACCCTCCTTCCTCTCTAAACCATGTCACGGTCATCTTCCTTCTCAAGTGATTCTGATAGTCTAGACCCATCCAAAATAATTGAAGATTACATTGCCGAGCAGGATGTTTTACACTCTGCTAGGCATCTTGCAGCGAAGATCAAGGTCAAGTTAGCAGCTGGGTTATTTCGGTGCCAAAGAGGTACAAGGAAGGTTATTTGGAGGGATCATGCAGGTGCTCATCGGCGTCTTGTGGCCGACTACTTTTATAAAAATCCACTCTACTGTGAGAGATTGTTTCGTACTAGGTTTTGTATGCAAAGATCTCTCTTTCTTCATATTGTTTACACTCTAGGCGAGTGGTCTCCCTATTTCACTCAAAGGGCAGATTGTACTGGTCGCATAGGTCTGTCACCATTGTAGAAATTCACAGCAGCCTACATATGCTAGCATATGGCTCCCCTGCTGATGTCCTAGATGAGTATTTGAAAATTGGAAAGTGCACTGCACTGCAGTGCCTAGATAAGTATGTGATAGGGGTGATTAAAGTCTTTAGTAAGGAGTATGAGACACCCCACAAGTGAGAATGTTGAGTGTCTACTTCAAGTTGACGAATCTCATGGTTTTCCTGGCATGTTAGGGAGTATAGATTGCATGCATTGGAGGTTGTCCGGTGGCATGGGGAGGGCAATTCACCCGTGGCCACTATAAAGTGCCAACAATTATCTTAGAAGAAGTTGCTTCATATGATCTTTGGATATGGCATGCTTTTTTGGTGTTGCTGGTTCTAACAATGACATCAACGTGTTGAATCAATCTCCATTGTTTCTTGAGGCATTGAGAGGTGAAGCTCCTCAAGTTCAGTATACTATTAAAGGGAAAGATTATAATATGGGTTACTACCTTGCCGACGGTATATATCCAGAATGGGCTTCCTTCATGAAGACAATACCACTTCCACAAAGTGAGAAGCACAAGCTGTTCGCACAATATCAAGAAGGGGCAAGGAAAGATGTGGAGCGTGCTTTTGGGGTACTGCAGTCCCGTTCAACATTGTGCGCCGTCCAGCACAACTATGGAAAAGAAAGAGTGTTAGGAGAATCATGCTAGCTTGTGTCATTCTCCACAATATGATGGTAGAAGATGAGAGAGAGGGAAATAACATTTCTATTAACTTGAATGATAATCCAGGGATAGTTCTACCTCCTGAAGTAAACAGTGGTGCTAATCTGTGTTTCGCCGACGTGCTACACAGAAAAGCAACTATTCGTGCTCGCCCAACACATACCCAACTTAAAAAAGATTTAGTTTAGCAAAAAGATTTAATTTAGCATATTTGGCATCGATTTGGAAATAGTCAGCAAAACTAATCATTGGTAGGTTCCTAAGCATATGCATTTCCTTTTTACTTTTTTTTAGCATCTTGATCTATCTATGTCTATATATTTCAGGTGGATGCTATGCTCTGGCTGGTGTTTTGGGTTTGCATTACTTGCAGGTATGCATTCTTAACGGTTGACTTTTGTAAGTTGTGCACTGAATTAAATTCTTAGGAGACTTCTTCCATCAAATTATTAGTACTGGGTTGTTAAATATGATGGTGACTCGATACTGTATCCTTGTAGTGTATAATTGCTGCTGGAATTTGTTCCAGATTTCAACTGTAATTTTGTTGATCATGTCACTCTTTCAACTGTAAATGTTATGGTAGGGACTGTATCGTCTTGCTCAAGCTTCATGTAGGTTGCAGGGACTCATTTAGGAGTAAATGGTAGTACAGGCATTTACAATTCCGGTTAATAAGAAAATTAGTTGTTCTAAAACATGATCACTGGGAACATGAAAATCCTTACTTTATCTACAAGATAAATACAATTAGATGTTAGATGCGATACAATAAACTTTGTAGTTTCAAGAAAGCTTACTGGAATTATAAGTACATTGTATAAGTTAGCATTTTGCTTATTTTTACATCTATCATGTGATATGTGAACAACATATTAATCGTGTTATATTATAGTCCCCTCCATTTCTGTCCTACAGAGACAGAGTCAGAGATTGGTGACAAAAAAATGGCAGTTGGTCAATGGAGATTTTGGTTTTAGTCCCGAATAAGTGCCTATTGTGGCTTATTAGTGTTTTATTGTAATAAGTGCCTATTGTGGCTTATTAGCATTTCATTATATAAGAACTTTTATCTCATTTTAGTTCTTTTGTTAAATGTTATGTTGTCAGTATCATGGCTTTCGGATCACTGTATCCTTTTGGTTTATCATCCATAATCTAGCTGGGATTACTGAAAACCTGTATGCTCTTTCTGAGATTATGTTGATCATGTTGCCCCTTAGTGGTCCACCAAAACGGCCACAACGATAGATCATTACTGTCCATGTAAGCATTAAATGTTTGAATGCTCTAACTGAAGACAGCCTATAAGCAGCATGTTGTACGAGTTATCTACACCATTATCTCTTGATGACATGGAAAGATATTAGAGATAGAAGCTATCTACACTATTAAACCTGCTCCTATCAATCAAACAATTAAATATACATGCACATATCAAATGTATATGATTAAATGTGAGCTCCATCCATATAGTCGATGTGACATTCACATAGGCCGTCTACTTAGGAAGAAGTCACCAAATACTAGATGGTTCACGGATCATATCGATGTTAATTATCAATTTGGGCCTTCCTTTCCTCTCTAAAGCAAGACAGTTCTTGCCGCGGCACCGCCATGACTCCGTAGAGCAGGAAGAAGCACGGCTCCGTGCTGCCGAGCAGCCTCCACGACGGCGGCAGCACGGCGTCCAGGCTCGAGCCTGCCCCACCTCAAGTCCACCTCCGAGTGGCCGAGGCGTTGATAGTCCATGAACGCGCTCGCGCCAGGCCTCGCCGTGACGCCCTCGCAGTGGTGTGCACCCTGGAAGCCGACGAGCTATTCTTGATCAGGTAGCTGTGTTCGCCAGCGGCTGCCCGACGAGCTCGCCGACGGTTTTCGACGGGAATTTCGCGCGCGCGGGCGGGGAGAGGAGAGGAGAGGAGAGGAGAGGGACGTGGGATTGCGGGGGCAGATCCGCGAGGGCAGTGGGGTTCCTCACGCGGGAGATCACCTGGGGGCGAAGAGAAATCCTCGCGGGCGGGAGAGAAGCGGAACCGACGAAAGGAGGAAGAGGGCCGCGAAACATGGAGCACGGGATCGGATGGTGCTGATGCGGGCCCCACAAAACGTGTGTGTGTGTGTTTTTTTTTAGTCCTTAGGGTGGGAAACTGTGATATCGCCCGCCGGGCCATGGATGAGTCGCTGCGCTTCTCTCTCTCCTTAACTCTCCCCCGCTCTAGAATAGGATGACGTGGCATATTTTTCAGTCTGCTGGAAGAGACTACTGTACCTGCTCGACTATCGCAGTCGATAGTCCCATCCATGCGTCAGACTCCACAGTGCTAAACCGCTGGGTGTTCGGTCCCTGTTCGATTTCTTTTCTTCTTCTTTTTTTATTCGATTAGCATGCTTGATGGTTGGAAAAGAAGGTACAGCTTAATGATTCCTACAGTTTTGCCGTTATGCGTTTTCCAAGATTTTCTTATTTGTTACTACTTCCGCCTCAAGAAGAGCTTATCATTTGCTTCGAGTGTACACAAATGTCCGTTCAATTTCCCAACAAAACATAACATACTTTTGGGACGGAGATAGTACTACCTCCGTTTGTAGTTACTACTATCTCTGTTAGGCGACTTCACTTTTCTACGTGAGCTTTTTCTGGGAGGGAGTTAGTAGTTTTTTTTTTATAGAAGAGTTAGTCCTGTTACCTGGACGTGCTAAATGCCAGCATACAAAATTTCAGCTGATATCGCTCCGAAAGGGCAGACCAATATATCACACGTCCGATCTACAGACGGGCCATCTCGCGCATGGTCGGCCATTTCTGCTGGTTACATATTTCTTCATGCAAACTGATTCGTGAATTTTGGATTAACCCTATCGAAATGGAGTACCTTACAATCATATGAAATGATACGTGCATTGCATGATTATAAAACTGATGTGGAAATGGAACAGCACCTCACATCACATGATTAAGACACACTAGCTAGCTGATCTGCTGTTGGAAACAGCACACTAATGAACGATAACTTGCAGCTACCACAACGTTGTTAACCTGCTCTGACGAGCTAGAGGTCAGGATGTTCCATGGCACGGCACATCGCCGGCATCGAGCCATGCCGGAAGGTCAACCCGATGACGGCGAGCACCTCCTCCGCGCTGCTGATGTTGGCGCGCTCCCTCAGCTCGCCGGTCAACTCGCCGCCGCTACTCCACCAGCGACCAGCGCTTCAGCTCTTCCCACATGCCGTCCCCGTGCTCGACGTACGGCAGGTGGTCGGCGGCGACGCGAGCTCCGCGCCCCGTCAGGACGGTCTCCAGGATCGGGTGGAGCCGCTGGGCCTCACACAGATCGCCACCGCCAGCGTCGCCAGAGCCCGCTTGACGGCCTCGTCGTCGGCGCCGATGGCCGGGTCGTACTCGTAGCGGGAGAGCACCACGGTGGCGTAGCTTCTGAAGGGCTCCCCCAGGGGCAGGCCACGCAGGTTCTTGACGCCGCCGACGTGGTCGTCGTAGCCGTTGCCGAACGGGAGAGGGGTCGCCGCGCGGTCACGGAACAGGTGGTCGTTGCCTCGCAGGGCGTGCCAGTGGCCGCTCCGGTTGGCGAAGCCGGCGATGCAGAAGACGTCTTCTCATTGACCGCACCGACTGCTTGTGGCTCCTGTAGTACGTAGGTGGCATCTGCATTGACTGCACGCAAAACGAATGGTGTTCTTGCTGACTTGCTGTACGAATGGTGCATGACTAGCAGTTTGGTAGCTCTCACACACACAGGATTACATGAACGGTGACACACAAGTGACACTAGAGCGACACTTAATTATTCAGAGAGCAGCAGAGGCATGCGGCATGACGCACCATGATGAAGCAAGCAAGCAGCAGGACAGAAGCATATATGAGGCGCTGTGGCTGAGCCAGCAGCAGCTGCACGAAGGTGCGCTTCGCCAGCACGATGGCAATCTGCGCGGTGTGGATGTTGGCGCTCCTCGTCAGCAGCTCGGTGAACGGCCCGTCCCACGCGCCGGCCCGCTTCCAGCGGGAGAGCTCGAACGACATGGTGTCCCAGTGCTCGATGTGCGGCAGGTGCTCCGCCCTCCCACCCGTCGTTGACGGTCGCCCTGATCGGCTCCAGTCGCAGGGCTTGGGTGAACGTCACAGACAGCGCCGCCACCGCCCGCTTGACCGCCACCGTCTACTCGTCGCCGTCGGCGTCCAGGTCGTAGGAGGACAGCGCCTCGGCGGCCCGCACCGCGGCTGCTTTCCCCAGCGGCAGGTCCGGCACGTTCCTGAGGCCGCCGATGAGGTCGCGGTAGGTGTTGCGGAACGGGAGAGGCCCGCTGTTGGGGATGACGTCCTCGTTGCCCCGGAAGACGTGCCAGTGGTGCCTCCCGTTGGTGAAGCCGGCGAAGGACATGTCGTGGCGGTGCATGCCCAGGAGGGACCCGTCGCCGTCACCGCTATGCAGTTTGAGAAAGACCAGGTCGTCGGCGGGCGGGTCGTGCTGCTGCCCCACCGACCGAACTTCTCCCCGGTGGCCGGCGATATCGAGGAGGAAGAAGAGGAGGACGAGTGCGGCATGGAAGCTCCTCGCCATGGTGAAATCGGCGAGAGAATCAAGCTATAGCTAGCTCTTCAGGATCCCAACCTTTTTGTTGTGTTCTCCTGAGCAAAGCAAGCTATATGTGTAGTGTGACATAGTGATGCAGAATCCTCGCAATTCGCGTTGGACAACTGCACCACTAGTATGAACTAGTCGAATGCTGATAGCTCGCAGCTCGCCCGCCGCGAATATTTTGGCCGCGCCATGAAAAGAGCGTGACCTACCTACCGCGTAGCAACACTCAATATTGTGACTAGGGGTGAAAAATAATTTAAAGCTCGTGTCACTTGTACCGAGCTTGGTTCGGATCGATTTAAACTCGTAGGAGTTGAGTCGAGCCGGGCTTGCGAGCGGCTCATTTAGTCCACTAATAAAAAAAACCATTATATCTTCGTATATGTTTTTCTTAACTAATGCTTCATTTAATTACATCTAAACCTTTATATTTGGTGAGTTTTTTTTATTAATTACTATTTGTTATTATGTTAGTATATAATAAATTTGATAAATTATTAAATTACGATGGTGATATGAAAAAGATAGAGTTCATTAATGAGCCAACTCACGAGTTAAGTTGAGCTTAGCTTATTAAGGTTAATGGGTCTGGGCCTTAGCACAACGAGCTTGCTATTATTCAGCCCTAACTGCGACCTCGTCCACCTAATTTAGCTGAACCAGTTAGTCCGTTGTGGTTAGATAAAACGAACTATTGTTTTCAAGTGCTTGCTAAATAGTTGCATATACGACGGGATTCCTGGCCGTCTCCCCCAAAACCAAAATGCTTGCTAAATAGTTGTACACAGACGTACCAAGCTCGCCTGTTCGGCTGTTTACCCAAAAACCAAAATGATGGTACAACTATTTTATTTTGGTCCAAATGATGTGTAGAACTACCTAGGACCTGTACTAAACTACCAGCTGCCGGCTGGTTAGTCACATATTTGGTCCAAATGATTTGTTCAGCAATCTGATATCTGATTCGATCTGCAAGATACTGACAGCAAACGCAAGATATACAGAACAATGTTTTTGTTTACATTCCTAGGGAAATTATATACTTGCCGTTGCAAAGAATTTTTTCTATCACAAAACGAAAAGATTCTTGGATGAATACAACTAAATATATATTAAATCTAAATTTTAAATTTTTTTAATATTGGTGATCTCACATTAAGACTTTAAGTCAAGCACAACTTTGTATATATTAATTTCCAATTATAAATTATTTTAACAAGGGAAAATAAAATTAGGACACTGCGCTAAGTGAAACTTTATACTTATTAATTATGAGACAAAGTCAGTTACAACATGCTAATTTTTAATTATGAGTTTTTGGCATTATTAAATCATGAAAAACTACAATCACTCCTATTAATTTGGGCACGACCTTTTATTTATTTACTCTGATTTAATCAAGGAAACACTAAAAATAAGATTGAGCAGACTCTTAATTTATTGTTATATTACTGTAATTTAAAAATTAATAACTACTAAGTTGTCAGTAATGTAGATTCTTCTTTTAATCCATTCTAGTTAGGATTAAAAAAAGGAACATATTCAACGTTTCATAAACATTTTGATATTCATGATATTCCAAAAAAAACAATTTATAAACCATATTATTCAAATTTTAATAGCTATAAAAAATAATATCCCGTGCAACGCGCGAGTTGGCAACGAATTACCAGTGAAGATTTACCAAAGCAGTAAGGACGGTAAGGGCGATAGCGTCCAGGACGCTATTTTTGGAATCGTCCAGGTTGGGACGCACTTGCGATTAGCGTCCATAGCCTGGTGCGACCAAAGGGCCTGATTCACCGCGCATGCTTGACAGCCAAGTCCAGGATGGGTCGCAGCCTTGCCTAGCCAGACGGCCAGTGGGCGGCGGCGATCAAGCATGCTTAATTAGTTAATTATGTCTTAGCACATACCCGATCCGACTAAATTTTTTGCCTTCGAAGTGCAAGCATATGCATATCGGCAGAGATGGCAATTGTGGTCGCCGCCGCTCGGGCACGATGGCATGGTTTAGCTTGCAAAGAATGACATTGGAAATGCTTGGTTAAGTTTTAGGCTGCGCCTTGGCCCATTACAAGGCTTAACCTGCATGATTCAAGTTCAACCGCATGTATTTTCATTTTTTTTGGCATGATGCATTTCACAGGTTAGTTGTAATTGAACAATCCTTGAGCTCATAGGTTATCTGGGGTTTCTTTATTTGGGTTATCTGGACTTTCTTGTTTGGCTGCCCTCAACAATATACTTGCACTGCATTTTTTATCTCTTTTTTGCCAGCAAAAAGCTTTTACCATCTGTATCTCAGCTATCCCTCTCTCGATTCAAAATTTTCAAAAGCATGTGGTTGTTTTTTTTTCCAAATAATAACAGCTGGTGGTAATACATGTTAAACTTGCAAAAAGCCATGCAGCTCTCGATTTAAAATTTTCAACAGAGGACATATAACACACTTACACATGCAATTTGCAGAAAAACCATAAATAGCTACAAATTGTCGCGCACAATACAATATCTCCTCCTCCCTCCCTCGGTTCTAAATTTTGGAAACTAAGATTTGACTAAGGGGTCTATCCATCAACATGTTAACAATTTGATTGACCGATGACTATGAGAAAATCGTGTGAATTCATCTCCCACCAATCCTCCATCAGAGCAAACGGAAGGGGGAGTGGGTGAAAGCAGAAAAGAAGGAAGAAAAAAGCTCCTCGTTCCCTCAATCCCATTTGGTTATTTTGACTCCATCACAGAACCAGCAACTCACGCATGAAAAAAAGCACGGCACGTCTCAAATGGAGAGGAAAAAAAAATCCCCAACTCCCCAAGCAAGCCCTAATTAACATACCAAACACTTCATGGGGGCTCAGGCGTTTTGAATGGGTAATCAACTAAAACCAAGCAATAAAAAGAAGAAAAAGTGGCCAAGTTCATAGCAATTTTACTAAACAGAACAAGCACAGAAATTATGTGGTGGCATCGCCAAAGTCTCCATGCAAATCGAAGAAGCTACGTACATCATCGATATGTTCCTCCACGGTTGGTGCCTCGGTAGTCGTCGGTAATTGACTGCTGTCGTAGCCTTGCTCACCTTGACTCAGATTGCAAAACAATGAGTACTTAGGTATTGAAATAAGTACTTAGGTAGAAAGGCTAAAAGGATAATTTTGCTAGGAGATAAAAAAATGATAGAATTGTCTGTAATATCAGTTGTAGGTACATAGGTACCATATCAGTAGTTTATCTTCATCTCCAGTATACGGTAAGTCATCTCTATCTCTAAGTGTCCATTATGTTATTTGAATGGTTTGTTTTAGATTTACATTTTGTTTCTAAAAACATGATCAGTTAAAATATCACCAAAATGCAAGTGAGTCAAAGTGTAATTGCATACAAGAATGTGTAACTGCACACAAGAACATGGATGCCTCCGCAATCAGAAACAATATACTCATACGTCTCTCTCTCTTTCGATTGACAGAATAGCCTTGCTATCCCAAACCAATCAATATGAGAAGAAAAATCAAAGATAAAATCAAGAAAAATAAAAAACAAAGGAAATGAGAAAGGGAACTAGAAGGAAATAATATTCAAATACGTTGTTCTCCTCTCTTAATCTCCTTCCTCATTCGTCTCCTCATCGCCATCATGCAGCTGCAGCAGGCGAGAGCTCCTTGGCCAATACCGATGGCGACAAGCCCAGCGACCACCCGGCGCATGCAAGCCTGGGATGCCTCACAATGCTTGCGTGCCGCTCGCTCGCCCACGTGCCACCACTGCTTGCTCACTTGCGCCGCACACCACTCTTTAGGTATTAGAAGTAACTGCAGTGCTAAACAAGTTAAAAATAAAAATAAATTTAAATAATTTGATGGATTGGTAAATATGAAGATAGAATAAAAAAACCCTTGGAAGTAAATGGATGGACGTAGATTTAACATTTTATGGTGCAGGTCGTTTCGTGTTGTTCCTTATGTATTTTTTTAATGATTTGGCATAGATTTTAGGGACGGGTGATAATTATGTATAATTCTGGATGTAACTTACATATGAATTATAAATTAGATGTAACCACATGTAAATGTGTTAACGCCAAAATCTGAACGATCCAATGGTGCTAAAGCCGATCGGCTGGGAGATCCGATGGGACTAAAGCCGATCGGCTGAGAGGTCCGATGGAGGGTTTAATGCAGTTATCGGTTGATAGAGATACTGAGACAAAGCCGATGGAGAACTGTAGAAAAGTCGATCAGATTAATAGAAGGTTGGATCGGCTTAAAGATAAGGGATTGTCCAATCGGAATCAGGTCCAAAAAGCCCGAGGGAACAAAGAAAAAGGATCGGCTTGGCTAAAAGAAAGTCCGATAGCTACAGTGGAGAAGCCGATCAGGTTGCAACAAAGGAAGACCCGGTTACAAATTAGAAGATTATTTAGATGAAACCGGGTTTACGGAAGAGCCATGGACTCTACGGTCGGATGCTTATTTTTTAAATTATAACCTTACTCAATTAGGGAGGTTTAGCTGGTTAGTTAACTTCTTTAGAAATATTTTCCTTTGTTCTTACTAGAAAATAATGTTCGATGGTCGTAGACGCGTTGGACTCTGTCTGTAAATCCAGGATATAAATATAGACCCCTGGAAACATGTAAGATATCCCTCGATCATATACAAATTCAGCGCATCGCCACCCTAGTTCATCTAGGTTTTACTGGCGGGTTCTACCTCTCGACGTGAGGCTGCATCGGTTAAGTCCGATCTCCGGTGAAGGGGTAAGTCCCGCCACCATCCCAATATGTCCTGCTCTGTCTGAGGTTGCATCGGTTAGATCCGACCTCTTAGGCCGATCGGATGTATCGTATTACGTCCGTGCTGGACCTATCGGCCTGTTAAGCTCCCTCTGCCGTCGTCAGTCTCGTGCTGCATCGGTTAGGTCCAACCTACGGAGCTACCGATGGTAAATCGAGCTTCAGGCCTATAGGCTTCTGCACGACGTATCATTGGAGTGCTAGCCGATGAGTTATCCATGCTCTGTGCTTCACGCTCAGTGCATCGGCCCCTTGGCCGATACGCGTCAGCATTTAGAGGCGTCCCACGACGCGTAACGCCAAACGTATCGAACTTCCAGCCGATACGCACTCGCCTTCAAAGAGGCGTCCCCTCATCGGCTCAGCTAGCCGATGGATTCGTTCCTATCCTTGCTACGGCATAGCCAATCCGACGTCCTCCGTATCATCGCCGCTGGCCCCGGCCTCATACTGTCTCGGTTAGGTCCGATCTTCGAGGTTCGGTGTTGATGGCGCTGCCACGGCGGGCGACGGGTCTCGTACTGTCATATCCGGATCGGCATCGACTTTGCAGCCCATGCCTCCTTATCCATACTCCTTGCCTAGGCCGCATGCGCCTTCATCGATTTTTCCAGCTAATGAATCACAGTTCGACTGTCTGGAGGGATCCTGTGCGCCTCGATATTCTCTGAGCACACCCTGGTTCCTCCATCGGCTCTGCGGTCGACCCCTCGTCGACACCTGTCCACATCGGCTCTCCAGCCGATCAAACAACATCCCGAACCTATCGGTAGCCAGCCGATAGCGAGCGTCTGTATCGGACCCACTCGTCTCACCTCCTTGTCAATTGCAGGGTCAAATTGACTGGCACGCCCGCAAACCTCGAGACCTAAGGACCTACACTGGAGATAAGTAGACCTCCTAGGTCTTCATGTGACCGAGCCGCCGTCTCTCCCCTATCGCGGGATCTTTTGGCGGCGACCAAAATGTTACTTAAAATTTTGTAAGTGATTTGAGACTAGGAAAACAATAAATTTAGATGCTCCAAAATACACAACCGCAATACATTCTATTTTCAGCATTTGTCAGGATCAGATCTAGCTCTAGCATAGATGGGGGCCTCAGCTTATTCTTCCTATTCTACCCCCTCTAATTCATCTCCCTCTTCTTCCCCCCTCCCCTCCTCTCCATGGAGATCTAACGGGGTAGGAGGGCTCGAGCCCCTCTCTCCAAGCACCCATGCTAGATCTGGTCCTGATTAAAGTATAATTCAGTAGAGCATTAACTAAAGTGGTGGTACTGACTTCGAGGAGAGCCATCCCCTGCCTCCTATACTCGTCTGGTTATAAATAACTATATTGGTATTGTTGGAACTGGCATTAAAATCGGCCGTAGTACTACTTGTGTTCTACTAAGTAAGTTATATGTACGTATTTCCATGTGTGCACATGGTGCACCATCTGCCCGGTCCTTTTCATGCAACATAGGGCATGTCTGCACATTGTCATCTATGTACGTAGCGCTTTTGCTGCATGTAATACTAATAAGTAATAGGAACACGATTAAGTGTGCAACGATGTTCATCGATTTCACATGAGGTCGGTCTTCGATAATGACGATAAGGTCTTCTCTTACCATTAAATTTTAGCTAGATTTATACCGTGATGGTGTTTATAATACGGTGAAAGATAGTCACCATACATACCATTACTGCACCATCAGGAATATGAGGCTGCACTGTCTCAACGGCCTCCTGCTATGTCCACATTAGTGTGATTTCTTTCCACCATTTGATGTATAATATATGGTTCAGATACAATTTTGTAGGATATGTATGCATTAGGGTGGATGGTGCTACCTTTGCATGCAGCAAGCATCCAGCGATAGCAATATTTCACGCATGCCTATTGCTTGATATTGACCCATCACCGTATGCTGGTGCAGTAGAGAGCAGGATGTAGCTATAAGGATATGAGGGCACACTGTCTCCACAGGCTCTTCCAATGCAACTTGCCTCAATGTGCATTCATGCATCAAGATGGATGCTATTGGCTATGCATGTAGCAAGCTTGCAGCATGCAGTATCGTCTCACACTTTCCCATTGTTTAATATTGACCCATCACTGCATGCATGATGCAGCAAGCAACCGGGATGTATCTCAAAAAATAAAGATAGAAATAATTGTTGGGCCATGTCACATTAGCTGCAGCCTCCATGTTTCTTTTCTAGTGCATGTTGTCTATTTCTTCCTTGCCTATTTAAGCGCAGCATTTCCTTCTTTCATCTGCATACCCACACAAGTGCAAGAATTTGATTGCCCAATAGATAGTTCTTAGTCTATAAAAGTTCAAGAGGAAGTACGTGGTACATGTGTTTTAAGTGTTATGTACCGAGCATCTATGGTCTTTTAAAAAGCATTGTTTAAAGAAATAGTAATAGACTTAACAGACAAGATCTATAAAATGAGTCTATTGATTCAACTTGTGTTGTAACTTAGCTAACTACAACAATACCGGTACTGATGCTAATTTGTGTTGTAACTCGACTGACTATAGAACTACTATTGAAGTGACTACCAACTTGTCTAGCTAACAACGAGTGCGGATCCTAACAAATTTTACTAATTTTGCTAATTAATGTTGATTGAATTATTTTACCTTCTCAGCTATCCCTCGTTGTATTGAAGTTAATTATGTGTCTTGCTAAGTTTATTCGCTCATGTACACTAAGGGTGTTCAGTGTGTTTTCTAATAGTTTGTTTTGCAAATCTGGACATCTTTCTTTAATTCATACATTTTATATTGGTATAATTTGAAGGGTAAATTATGTTTCATGGACAGTGCACCTTCCAAAAGTCAGAAAAGAAAGCACGCGGGTGGAAAGCAAGCTATTCTTACAACGAGTTCCTTTAGCTTTTGCTTTTATTGGCTTCATGTTGCATGCTATTTTTTCTCGAACAAGATATTTTGCAAGTATAAGCCAATAGTCATCCGTCATGTCATATTTCTCTTTAGAGAGATAAGTTTTGACCACATGTACATGATCAATAATGAAATGAAAACCCATGGCAGAATTGATATGTGATCTAGACGTATATTTTTCTTTATTAAATAATTAATGCATTCTTAATTGCAGGTGTGACAATAAGTGACAGGCAACGGCGTCGGAGATCCATAATAAAAGCAAACAGAGGTGGACATTTGACACATGCAGCAAAAATAATATATTTTATATGAATAACACTTTCCCAATTTAGGAAATTATTTGTCTGAATCGAAAAAAGCTACAGTTTTTAGCTAGCAAATTCCAGGTAATATCCTTGATGCATTATAGTTTTGGATTTCTATACCAAAGATGTGTTCTTACACATACCCAAGAAAGATGGCTTATTATGAATGATCTGTCACAAGAATACTAAATATATATTTAAGTCTCGTTCATTCCTTATCATTAAATGAAATAAAGTGATTTTATATATGAAATTATTTACTTACTTTAATTAGTAAATTAAAATATGCATACATAGGTGCTAGGAAGGTCTCTTAAATAATTTCAACCTTCCTAATTAACGGTTTTTGTTTATAGTAGCCATTTCAGATGATACTTCTCACTAAGAACCTCCTGCCCACATGTGCCAATATTGTGATGCCCAATTTTGGTGCTAGGAGCATGTAAAGAGGTCTTATTCAAGTAAAGGAGGTCATATTCGCTTTCATCTTTGTTGCAGGGGTAGTAAGGTTTGTTTGCTATATTTGAAACCTCCTCCACCTTTTTTTTTGCTCAATTGCTAGATCTAAATGGTGATATTTTATCCAAATACTTCCTTAAATCTATTAGATCATATAATTCGAATTATATTTGCTTTCACGTCATTGGGTGCTAAATTTGACTATGGTATAAACAAAGGTCCAGGGCCATACGTGTTCAAAATTAATGGCTAGGTTCATTATTAAATTCGATCTTTACTTCCTAAAGAGAGCAAGTCTCTAGGGTGTGCACAACTTTACATTGTTGATCCTGAAAATGAGGTCCACGATCTCATATCAATTTTTGATGGAGATAGGGATTGCAATGATGATAATAGTGTCGATAAAAATATTGTTGAAGGTTTAATAAGCATGTTTGACCAATTAAATGAATTAGTAAAAACATTCAAGGCTTCTAGGGACTTTCTGCAGCAAGGGCATAGCCAACCTTTGCGTCTAGAGCTATGCCACAATATAGTGCACCAATTGGATTAGAGATAGTTGCTCTAGTGGTGGGTGATTTCTCGGAGAAAAAGAATAGTCCTGGTATAATAATTCTAGGGCTATGAAGAGTTAGTAACATTCATGCCAATTATATGGCTTTGCAATATCCTATTCTTTTCCCTTATGGTGAGCAAGGGTTTAAACTAAAAATTAAATACAACCATTCCGAGGACTTGCTAGTTGGAATAAGGGACGAGGTTACGATGCTTGAATATTATGCTTTCTGGTTGCAACAATGCAAAATGTGAGGCAATAACATTGATATCTGGTGATCGGCTATTCTTGCAGAACATAGTAGACACTTTTGCATCCGTAGAGGAAAATAGACTTAGGTTGGTCATAAAAAAACAACAAGAATTTAAGGTCAGAGATTTACAAGGGGATTCAAGATGCACTGCACAAGGGTGATATTGGCAGGAACAATGTTGATAAGAGAGTTACTTTGCTTGCTAGCTCTATAGGAAGTAAAAGCTACATGGAACAAAATTACCAAGATGCAATGGCAAGTTGTAGGTTTTATGGGCCACCAGACCTTTTCATTACTTTTACTTGCAATCCTAAGTGGCAGGAAATAGCTAACGCTCTTGCTTTTGTTCCAGGGAAAAAACCAGAGGCTCAACCTGATATAGCAAGTAGAGTTTTCAAACTCAAGGTAGAAGAACTTGTTTCTGTATTGAAGAAGGATACATATTTCGGAAAGGCACGGGCATGTATGATTATTATTAATGGTTTTATGAAATATTGTTTTAGTTGAAAATGATATGTAGTGTAAATCCACATTTGTAGGCAGTCTTACGAACACTTGCTAAGTGTTAATTGGATAAGAGTAATGTTATCAAATCAACTGTATTTAAAGATCTATTCTACATGTGAGATATATGGTGATCACTTTATGGGCTAACATGCAACTTCTTTTGAAGATGAGTTCCTTCTTGAAACTATTAGTAAATATTAACCAGTTATAATTGTTTTCACTGGCCTTAATACGAAACTCTTCTTGGGTGAGTTTTAGTTTATACATGCCTTGCATAGATGACATGTACTATACATACATAGATGAGAACTCTAAGCAAATATATGCCTATTTATAAATATATAGGTGTTCCAAGTTGTCAGAGAAATGTTAGCACAAAATGGTACATTAACATTGATATTCCCGAGGTTAATGCCTTCTATGCAAGGTACTATATACACTTATTATTTAGTACTTACACATCCTCTTGGTAGTAATATATATGAATACAATATTTGCCCATAGCATAATGTTTGCATCAATATGTGTTTCCTCAACTTGCGGGGAAGAGGTTGTGAGGTTCTTCTCCTACCTAACGATGGTGATGCCACACTAAGAAATATTGACAAAGCAGATGCTAATAGAAATTCTATATTAGAGCTTTTAATAATGAATCCTCATGACAACAACATAAGCATGATTACTAGATAACTTTAGGTATTTTTGCCATATATCATTTTGAAATTGATCCTCTACTCATTTTAGGACGTTCACTTTACGTGCGATGCACGTATAAACGAAATTGATGTCTCAATTGGTTGGTGGTATAAAGGTTGCAGTATTTTGTAGGAAAGGTGTAAAGCCAACTCTTCAAGGATTTGAATGTGATAACTGTGACAACTAGAGCCAATAATCACACCCTGGTACTGCTTATTTTTAGTTACATCAAAACATACATGGTAATTTTTCCTCCTTAAATTTTGTAAGTTTAATTCAATGCACAACTACAAGTTAAATGTCATGATCGAGGACAACACTGGCCATGCAAAAATATTCATGTTTGGTGATGTGGTAGAGCAAGTTGTGTGGCGAATAGCTACCGATCTAGTTGAAGAAAGCTCAGCCAACCAGATTTTGCTACCTTTGCCCCTTTGTGCCCTCATTGGCTGTAGGTACATGTTTCAAGTAGTCATAAGTGAACAAACCTTTTGATTGGACAATTGTGCTTTCAAGCTAGGAGGGTGTTTAATCCACCCCTATTGATGGGCAACAAAATGGTGCACATGCCACTTCTGAAGACAATCCTAGCATTGCAACTTTTGCTGGAACCTTTGACGAGGACATTAGGGAGTGGCTCTGATAAAGAATCCACAATCCAGTCATCTAGTGTAACTGAAATACCAATAGATCCTAAAGGTAGCATTACCCTACCACCACTTGTTGCTCCTATGACTATTTCAGAAAATTCACCACAAAAGGAGAATGAGATTCCTGAAGAACATGGGTATGCACCATTTTACTATGTCTCAAGCTACATGTAATATTGTTCCAACCTCTCGCAATTGACTCATCCTATCGCCAAAATATTCTCCTATACATTTATTATTTTTTAGATCATTTGATAATATTAGATATTTATGTTGTAGAACTCCAATTGGCAAACGATGTAGGTCTACTTGCAAGGAACTATTCTCCACAAAGAAAGGGAAGGCGAGGTAACTCAATTTGTTTATATGGCATTAATGACTAACTACACTTAAATAATAATACAATGATTTCAAACAATAATATAATAATTAAATGTTGTTTGAAATTGCAGTGATGATTGAGCTCACACTTGTTGATCTGCATCATGAACCACCTCCAACTTCTCAGTTGGTTATTGTCAGTCTTAGTGTTACTCTATGTACATGTAGAAATAAATGTCATGCTATTGTTGTAATAGACTTAGAGCTTGTTTGCAGCCTATATGTTAGGGCATATCTATATGTGTGTTTTGTGATGCCTATGTTAGAAAGTTCACCCGATCGACCATCTGTAGATTAATAAAACATAATATAGTGATCGATGGCCCTTGGTCGAACAAGAGGTGAATTGGTCTATTGGTGTTAAAGTCATGTGTCATGTAATAAAAAGACCTCTTGAACTAATAGTTCCTGCACTTTCTCTTCCACCAGGATTGCTTAATAGCCTTGATATCCATTACGTTTTGCATATTGGTTAATTTATTTCAGCTTCCTAAAATAAGGTCTCCTAATTAAGATGTAAAACATTATTAAAGGTGGCCTACATTTAATATTAAGAATACATATAATTAAGCATGCCCTTAGTTTGCAAAGTACATTAACCAAACACCAAGCTAGATACAAAGATATGTGAAATCATTAATGTTATCTTGGAATTTCATGCTAGAGGAATTGCATACTCCTGCCTAGTAAATTTTATGATCAACCCCTTTCTTCCATTAGTTTCCATTAAATGCTAGGGCGACACATACAAATTTGTTCACCTTTTGATATATATTGAATATGATTTGCAATAATTACCCAAATACAAAATTTTTTACAAAACAACATTCTTGGATGACTCATATATACTAATAGAACCAAATAAGCACTAACACACGACATGATTCTAAGAATTAATATAGGAGAGCTACTTCTACATGCCGTAGTTACTATGGTTGCGGTTGACCATTCATGTGGTCCTCCCTACTATCATCTTTGTGCTGGTCACCAATTGTCCAGAAATCATTTGAGAAAAGTTCCGTTGGCCTGTATTAAAATAAATAATATAATTATATCATTCATGTGAGTATATCAGCCTAAGCTTTTAACATGTGAAAGCATACATTTTATGCATTTCATATAAATGTTCCTAGAAAAGGACTTACCACAGTATATGTCATATCAGAGGCATGGACAATAGAGGTCCTCACATACTAGCATGAATAAAAATTTATAGATTTGTCATTTCATAAAGTATACTTATGTTATATGGAAAGAGCATGGTAGAAATGGTCTAGGAGTATATTTTTTTACTATAAAAATATGAGAGTCTCCTAGGGTATGTTTCAAATAAACAGGGTTAAAAAGGAAAATAATTTACGAAGACTCCGAATTTTGGGGATAAACTAAAAATTGTATTATAGAGTATGACAGCATACAACGTATAATAATTAATATGATTTTTTAAGAAAATGAATTGTTATTCTTTGAGTGTACAATATACCTTCTATGCGCTCCAATGCCACCGTTTCCTATGTGGTCCCTTTAGGCTCTATTCATTTATGTTTACAAATAAGAGAATTAGTGGTATGGCTAGGAGTGCTTGGCAACATGAAGTATTAGATGGTAGATATATAAGTTTTACATAAATAAAGAAAGGCATTATAGCACCAGTACCTTTGCATGGTTGTTGACTCTGAGTTCTATTCCATATGGAATTGATCTTATTCTTGAAGCATCATTCCTGTACAAGTTCTAGAGGTTCAAGTTTTGTGGAGTATGTATTTGGGCTATTTGGTGGTGTAATAGCCCCTCCATCGTCACTAGCTACAATATATCCTAGTTTCATGCGTACTTCTCTCCACCTAGACATACTTGGTAGTGCAAGCCTATATGCATCTCGGTATATCCACACATACCATTGGGTCCAATGTTTTGGGAGTTCGTCTCCATATCTAAAGAAGCCATGCCTTGATTGATATTAGGATGAATATACACATCATGAAGCTTGCCGTTGATAACAACTCTCACAACACAAGGCACATATTGAGATCCTAGGCGAACAACTAATGCTCGGATATAATCAGGCGGGTCCTTGGTAGTGCTACCCCACTCCACCTTATCTAGACCATAGAAACGCTCAAGAAGCCTCTTCACATCATCCACTATCTAGCATTCTCTAGGCAACCCTCTAATCCTAACCCAAAACTTTTGCAGTTCTCTAATGACCCCCATATTCTCTTCCCATTTGGTCATTGCTAGTGCATTTTTGGTGCCAAACAATACTTTCTCATAAAGGCCTTCTCTAATAGGCTTGAAGATGGAAATTCTATGAGGTAAGTTCTAGTTCCTATTGCAACCACCCTCCAAGGATAATAGAAACTAAATATTTCTTGCAAGGTATATTCAACACCCTTTGCAGAGCTTTTTGAATTTCCCATGATTGTCACAATTGCACACTTCTTGAGTTTATTGACCATAGTTTCACGATTCTTGTTGGATTCTAACCAAATGAGGTGAGGATAGTAAAGTGAGTGTAGGTTGCCTACAAGTTGCATATTTGTTGAGGACTTTTCTTTTGGATGGTGTGGTTGGCCTCTCTTCCTTCCCCTTTTGCATCATGGCTTCATTCCGGTTGAGTGTTGTTACTTACATCAGCTTCGACATGGAAAATTTTTTCACTGACATACTGTGTAATATAGCAAGTGAGATTCTTTTAGTCACATGATGTAAAATATAGTATCATGCTTCATATGCTGCTAGGTCATATGCTAGCTTCTATTTTTTTAAGCAAAGGTAAATTATTTTCACTACTGCCTCAATTGTGCATTGCCCCAATTTCTATGGTGCAATGCTTATTGTTGATTTTGTGAAATCTTGGAGAACTTGAGCCACCAGTACATGCACGTGATATCAGGCTTAGTAGTGTAAGATAGGTGTGGATAAAGTGAAGGCACCACTTAACAACACTATTAATTCAACAGACATATATACGTGAAAACTTTGTTTCCATGGAACAGATAAATATGAGTGTGAAAAGTTTCCATGTTTTGTTAGAGTGTATAGCAGCAGCAACTTATAAATATGGGAATATGGATGCTAGGGATTTCTAAAGAGAGTTAAATGAAATCACATATTTGGTTTACATTTCTCTTAGTCTATGTAGTGCCTTATCAAGGAAAGTTGTTTTCTTTTGCTATCATTATTATCCAAAAAAACATGTGATCTTGCCAACTCACTAGGGGTAAGCATGGTTTTCTTACAAGACATATTGCCATTTATTTAATTCCAAGTGCATCAACAGTGAGGAACACTATTTTACATTTTCACAAGCCCATTATTTCCCATTCAAAGTAAGGCTAAAATAGATTTACGTACAACATATCTGGTAAAAAATTTGAACTGTCACTTGCAATACTATAAATTCCTATGTTAATCGGATATCTAAAAATTCTGATTGTTGTGGGAATTTGTAACTATTTTTGTCTTCTAGGATTAATGTGGGTTTTTAAGGAAAGCTTCCAATTAGTATTTGTAAGGATTGTTTTATTCAGCACAATTCAGCAAACCAATTTAATCTAGAGTAGTAGACATAATCGATATTGTGACCCCATTGGGCTATAGTGCTCCATTAATTAAGCTTGTTGTTTCTAGGTATGCCAATTAGTATGCAGTATATGGTCAATGTTGCCTGTTTGGGGTGCAAGCATGTAGAATGCTATGTGGTGTATACTATTTATAGCAATAGAAACAATGATCAGCGTGCAGGAAGACTGGCAGCTTGTTTACCTGTGTGTAGGCTACACACCGATTGATCAACATTTATGGAATGTGACCCATCAGCATATGGAGCGATATCTACATCCAAAAATTTGTCGTGCACTTGTCTCTATGCATGCATACAAAAAGAAATTTGCCTCAATACATGCATGTTGAAAGGGCAAGAATTTATGATGGATTCGAACTTTTCTTTTATTTCTATAACGACACATCTAATAAAAAAATTAAACCATCATTTGCAATACTTAGATAGCTTGAATGGTCTATATATATACCTAATTAATATGATGGTTTATGGTATTTTCGGTTAATATAGGAATTTATAGAGAAGCCCACTTCACATTACCTTTTTTCCCTAAAAAACTACATCCCATTCTAGATTTAGAATTTGATTGTATTATGAATTTAATGGGGTACTTATTTGCCACTTTAAGGACCTGGCCTGTTTTCATGATTGCCACGAGGATGACTAAAAATGCCTACCTAAAATCATTTTCAAAACCACATTCACAGTTTTGATTTTTAGAAAAAGTAGTTCCAATCTATTCACATGGCAATAAGTGACAACTACTCGTATGACTTGCATGACTATATGAAATGATGCCAACTTTCCTTGCATATAGTTCTACTAGCTGTACTGCTATAGCAGATAAAGGTTTCATGTATAATGTTACATCGTACCTTTCCTGTTTCTATACATGAATGATAGACATAGCAGATGATTACAAAATTGCACTTATACACCAAACACAAGTCACGTATAATCACTGTACCGAAAAGGAGTCAGCCAAACATCATAATCAGACGACAATATCCATCTTCCAAATTTAAAAGTTAATAACAAACAGATTCTCCGCCGTAACTAACTCACAACAGGAAAATAAAACAAAAAAATGGGCAATGAACAAACACCATATATCACATCCACATAGAAATATAGCAACAAGACCACATTTTACATCATAGGTTCTTCATACTAAACATCAACCTAGGTACAGTGTAGTGACCTGCACAACAGTCACACACACTACATATACACATGATGCTATCACCGGTGTATATCTACATTATGCAAACGTATACATATCATACACCAATGGAAAGAGGCAGATGAAAACATCCCTCCATTATATAGCATCCGTGTAGCTGTGTCTTGCAAATCGATAGTCCCTACGAATGTTGTTTCACATATCCATTCACAAAGGCAAACGACGTCAAGCAGTATAGCAGTCTCAGAGTTGGATATATTATTGCTATTGTTTAGACCAAAATAGCTATTAGAAATTTGATCGCAGCCATCCTCGGCAGAGGTCATATAATCCAAGGTAACCTGCCAGCCCCTCTTGAAAGCAGAGCATGCCCGCAATGCACAATCACTCTCTTTAACAACCTTAGATATAAAGCGTCTTAGTTGTTGACATTCCCTTTGGTAATCTAGACGCTCCAATAAGTTACCATCTTGCACAACGACCTTTTTTTCCTTTTTTAGGTGTGCCAAAAGTGAAGCAATAGCTTTTTCCTCGGCTTCTAGAATCGTCATAGTCTTATCTCCATCCACTATGATAGTATCTAGCTCAAAAGAGCTTTCACTCTTGGGAATATGAACTATCGTAGTAGCAACATATCCACCACCAACTCATCGAACTTCATATGCAGGATTTGACCCTTAAAGTGTTTTCATGACTTCAGAAACAAGAAGCTTGTAAGAAATATGGAGGCCAATAGTTCCCTCTATATAAAACACACCGGTATTAAATTCAGCACTATATTAAAAGTTATATAAGAGCAAAACACACCTATAACAAACAATAGAACCCACCTACTAGCACAAAAACCATCCCCAATGATACATTCATATGCGAAAAAAAAGAAATTAGCAAACTATGCAAAAGTCATGTATCATACAAGCAACAATCATCGTTGGTATTTCAAAATCCTCAAACTCCAACTCCTAGCTTTCTCGAGTATCATTACACTCCTCGGCTAGATCATCCTCAACACTCATATTGCTGTCATCAGCCATGCTCTTATTTTTGAATAACACCAGCCAGACCAACTACTCAAAGGGCACTCGCTATATATAAGCAGCAGTAGAAACCAACGAACGTACATATAATATGTACGATTGCTTCACGCGAAAAAATAATAGCATCGCCAACTATTTAGAATTACATGGTAACAAATTTGCCACGTAAACTATGCATGCACATGTACACATCACATTTCCTATTAAAAAATCAGCAGTGACAGCAGTAATGCTTACCCACAGAATCCATAGGAAGAAATAAATGACACCCCAAAAATAAAATTGTTACAGTACTGCACATCGGTTAAATATTTCAGCTCATTTGAGAAAATATTTTAAAGAGATGCAACATTCAAAAATACGAACTGCAGCTCCAACACCCGCTATATAAAACATTGAGTTACTCAAACATAGGAAAAAAAACAAAAAAATAAAAACTAAAAAAGTGAAACATAGTTGAATTCTACTAGTTGAAATACTTGCTTCTCGCACATGAAATATAGAATACAATGGTATAATCGGATCGTAAGTATGATAAATAATTTAAGAGAAAACATGTTTAAAGTTACATCGTTGCGATTGAATGGAGCAGCGTGCAGAGAGCCTAGACATGCATGCAAAGTGTGGAGAGATAGAAAGAAAGCACAGAGAGGGTGCAATGCCCAATGAAAAGGAAAAGAGGGAGGCGGGATACGCAGCAGCTGGGCGCTCGATCCGTTGGCCCTTGATCTGGTGCCGGACCAGAAGCTTTGTCCAAAAAAGATATTTACTGCATCAGTAAATTCCCTCCTCTGTACGAGGCTACGGTTGTTTAAATCACATTAATAAGCTGTATCACGAACATGACACCCCAAAAAAAACAAAACGCCTACACACTAGCGCTCTCTTCACTGTAGGCACGGCAATGCAACGCACTTGCTTCACTGTAGGCTGCTAACGCTCTTGTTTCCGTGTCATACGCAGGCACCGCATTGCCTGGATGCGAACTCTTTCTCTAGATAATGATAATGAACCTATGAATTATTATATAGAGCTAATCTAGGAAGTGAATAAAACAACTAAAAGAAGTTTGGCGACCAAAATATTTTTTTATGATTACCGTGGAAATTTTTAGAAATTTTCAATTTTTGTAGAAATTTCTAGCTATTTTAACCTATTACAATTAATATGGGGTTTTCTATGAAAGCTTCAAATAAATAAAGCATGTTCTATTTAGCATGATGCATCAGACCAATTTAGTCTAGACTAATACACGTAATCAATATTGTGACTTTATTGCTTTGAGGTAGTGTGCAGATATGGTCAATGCATGCATGCAGAATGCTACATTATGGTACTGTTTTATAGAGAAAAAAAACCATCAGCAGCATGCAAGAAGAAATAAGTGGTTACTTGAGTGAAGGATATATACTATAGATAGAAAGTGACCAATCGATATTTATAGAACATGATTCATCGACATGTGCAGCGATATTCATAGCCTAGAAATTTATCTTGCACTTGTCTCTATGCATGCTTAAAAAAGAAATGTGCATCCATAAATGCAGGCAGAAGGCAAGAGGGTGAAAACAAAACTTATCACACACTTGCCTCTGTACAAAAAAGATGCAGAGAGAGAAACTTGTCTTGCGGCTATTTCTGTACACGCATGCAAAAAGTTAGGCGCAGAAATTTAGGCACAGGGGTGATGTTTTTCTTTTTTGGTAGGGCGAAGGCACAAAAATTGTACTGATTGTGTACACCATGATTCAAGAGTAAAAGGCACTCCTGGGCACGTGTCTAACATAAAATCAGTTCACATATATCATCGTTTATTTTCTGTAATCTAAAAATAAACTAGTCTTTTGGTTGGCACTCTTAAATAGTTGTAGTTTCCATTAACGATGGTTTATTTTTGGTTATGTTTACCTATAATATATGGGCAATCGAGCGTCAGGGCTAGCTAGGTTGGAGTGATGCACAAATCTAATAAGGTTAAACGGACACACGCATGATGATTAATCTCTTATTCACATCAAGCAACCACACATGCAGTGCTCAACACGGAATCAACTGAATATAACTTTATAATAATTTGGAGCGCCAATTTTTGACGTTGAATACCCTGTCCAGCCAAAAAATATTTATCTTTTTTTAGTCAAAAATACTTATCATCTTATCATGCAAGAAAACAAAATTGCTCACTTATTGGTATGATATTTGTTCGTAATCACTATTCCATCATCTACAACATTGCGTAAATAAACAGTTTCCGACAAATGAATAATTAATCCGGTCAGCATGAATATTTTCGTAGAAACATAAGGTCAAGATCCTCGCATGGTGATAAAAACGGCCATGTAGAATGCCACAGTTGACTGTGACACTCTATGAAAGTAGCCTCTTTGGAAACAAGAGTAAACGAGGGAGTTGCAGCACCTGCACAATCTAGCATGTGTAGATTGGACCTACATATATAGCATTCATGCTCAGTTGCTCTAGCGATTGGAGTGCATCACCGTGTGCTCTGTAAACCTGTACCTGCACAATGTAGATTGGACACATATAAAATGCAAATTTAATTGCTCCATCGATTGGACTGCATGTGTGTTTCTTCACGAGAACAAGCTTGCATAGTGTTCTATCATCATAATTAAATAGAGAACTGTTTGGTGCCCTCCATTATTGAACTAGAATATTTACAAGATAGGTACCACGAGGAAAACAGGTAGTAAATTTAGATTACAGTTTTTTAGGGAATCACATAAATCTAATAACACTACAGCTAGGAGCACATTTGTCCTGAACAAAGCAAAACAAATGCATAGTGCTTATGATTGATTTTTCAAGAACTACATATGCTTATTCGCACACATTTCAACATTTAATTCAAAATTCTCGATGATGAGTTTATCTTTCTCTTCCTTATCTGTCTTCGTACATTAATTTTCTTCTCCAGCTAACAGTTCTCTACAAGTAACTTAGCATGGTTTTTTTACAAAAACGAGAAATCTCTCTCAAGCTCATCTCTACCTTTGATAACTTCCTTGCATACTTTACTAACATCCATGACTCTCCTTTTCCATAACTGCAAGTCCTGCCGGCTATAGTCATTGATCTTAACAAGGCCACATTTCTCTAGCCATCTGACAGTCTCACGAGCCGCTTTTCTCATAGTTCATCTTGAAGACAGGTGACGTTCCTATGAATTGTCGTGGACCTCGAAACCCTTTGGACACCAAGTTTACAAGATTGACTTCAATAAAGCATTGGAAGATCCCATCCACCCTTTCATCATGTGTCACCGTTCGTCTCTCAAGCTCCAAGCTGATTCGTGATTTTCATTAGAATCTTCGCATAATTTAAAGTTACTTGAGTCATGGTGAATGACAAACATACCTAAAATTCCATTAAATGTAAGTAAAAGGTACTAATTAATTATGGATATATTATTTTTTACTTTTTTTCTGAAAATTAGCAGAGTGGTATGATGAACACTAAGACAGAGATGCACACTACAGGGTTATTAGCATGTTTGCTTAATGACACATACTAATGTTTAGAAAACATACCTTGCTCCCTATTGAACTTCTTGCGTGTAGACTTGTGCGGGGTAACTCTCTTGCTACATCAACATCAAGTATGCCCTTTTTATAGAGCCTGCTCGGTGAAGATGGCTTATTAATTAAACAATTCAAATTGTAGTGCACTCATATGCAGTAAAATAGGCGTGGAGAGCATGGCAACTTTATCCATTCTACAGGATCCTACTCCACGCTTCATCAGCATTTTATGTTTGTATACTAGCGAAGGTGATAGGTAATGTCAATGTGGCAGCTATCGTGGTTTCATGAACTAGTGCCCACTATAGTCATTCAGTGTTACTCCTGCCTAACCATAAGGATAGGCTCTCCTTTCTATCCATACACATAGGCATTGGCATCACATGCATGAAGTGCACTCCCTACCTATTTGTACAAGAACTTTCTCACCATACTTCCCATCCACGGCCAGATTGCTTGAAGTGTAGCACCCCCATCATAGGTAACTCAGCATATTGGATAAATCTTGGTATGCTTTATTGACCAAATATAATAGGAGCTGAATGTGTGTTATATATGTCCTCCCAATCGTACCATGAAGAGTGTGCTATCCTTCATTAACTCTATTTGCCCTTTATTAATAATACTGCAGTCCTCTATACCTGCTACAAAGCTTAATGCTTCCATGATCAATATTTTTAAGGGAATTTAGGTTGTCTGTGTTTTGACACACAGGTGTCCCCTATTTTCATAACTAATTTATTACATGTAAATGCATGAACCTATGCCCTTACTTAGTACCCATTTTATTTATAGGGAAAGATGAGATCACCTGGCAATTAGTGCCGCGGACAAGGGAAAAAATATTGTCGAAGAATCATCCATGCCCTCTCAGGACAACAATCAACCCAATCATTCTACATCCAGTGTATCTATTTTTATTTTCCATTTGATTAGCAATTATTTAATTTACTTTATTTAATTACATTCCTTTATTTTGTTATTCAATGCTTATATACGATATGACACTCAAACTTATTATAGTTAGTTAAAATTTATATTAATGACTAAATTATGCGGCATATAAAGAAAATTGTGCTAATGCCACCTGATCACTAATATACGTCACCTACTAATTAGTTCCTCAGACTACTTGCAAAATACATCTTCCAACTATATTTTCTTTTTTTTACTCAAGAACCCAATGTCCTTTGCATCTCACGTAAGAGCATTTTGAGGCAAATTAGTAGCAAGCTAGGGGCAATTATTCGCACTGAAGGAATAGTGAAGCTAGGGGAAACTCAAAGGCTAGCCTGGCTAGAAGTTGAGTTTCATCCACCGAACAATACTGGGCGTAAAAGACTAGAGAAGTTTTGTGGAACTCCTTACATTAATGATTACGATAAAGAGGAAAATGTTTCTGAAAAAGCAATATTTCATTACATCATACACATGAATATAAATGTAAATGATGTGAACTATGCTGCCTTTAAGGAAATAATTACAAGTCTGCTCCATTATACCAACTGGGTGGAAGTTCTCCATATTAGATATCAATTGTTGCTTGCTGAAAAGAACCGGCTATCTGACACTCACAAAAATCTTCTGATACAACGTAGTTCAGTTTATAAAATCTATGGTGATATACTTCCACTGGCAGCGTCTGCTCCACCAACAGATCCACCAAGTTTATATGTTGAACCACTCATCTACACTGAAGCAATGCCACCAGAAACACCACTTGAAAAGCTTGCCAGAGAATTATCCAACATCATCCAGGAGTACACCCCAAATGTCAACAAAACATAAATTATGTGGTATGGGCTCCTTACATTCGAATATTTTATCGTCTATAACCTTTGCTTTATTTTAATTATAAAAAGATGTAAACATCCTTTTTGATAGGAAGTTATCTTTTAAGGACTGCCAGACTGCCAATGATATATGGAAAATGATGGAATAGTGTTTATTGTAATGTAATATAATTCTAGCAGCACATGGTGCTTCTGGAAGCCAGCATCCAAATTAGCACATGCACTAGTTTCCTTGTAGAGGAATTTCTTTATTCTGTAGAAAAGCATGGGAAGCTGGCCATATATCCCTGTATTATCCTGTAATATTTGGTTTCATCTATTGTACTTGTAATTGATATGCCCATCCCTACTAGTGTATAATATATTAGACCATCAAGCCTTCCTATTAGCTCCCTTACAAAGAGAATTTATGTCACAGGGAGGTGGACATATTTGGCTTATCATGTTTAAATATTCTTGTAATATCTACTATAAAATAAATTTACTCATGTATCAAAGAGTACAACACATCTAAGCACATCTTAATTTGTACACTTGTTCTTGACTATACCATGGAACAGGTTAAATGCTACACGTTGCTTATGCCCGAACAATGGTGTAAAAAGCATATATAGTTTTCACATGGCAGCGTACATATGGCCATTAGTGGCTATCTGATCCACTTAAAAAAAATACAACTCTTTTCACTTTGTACTTATATATATAACCAAACAGCCAAGCGTACTTTTTTTGTCCCCAATGTGCCTCACTAGTTTCTGGATTTTAGCAAGAAAGAAGAACGACCCAGCAGTATGAAGTATGAATGTGCTTCTATGATGTACTTCTGTAGCTACTTGTCCAGTTCCATGATAATGATATGGGACCTACGTGGCTGACTCTGTTATGTATGGATCACTATTAGAAAAATGGTTTTTAGTCTAACGAAGCAAAACACAAATATATCGGTTAGTATAAGATCCGATGCTAAAAATAGTTTTTAGTAACAGGTCTAAAGACTCGTTGGCATTATAACATCATTAGTACCAATTAGTAATACCAACTTCTTTAGTATCACTAATAAAAAATAACATTAGTATCGGTTGTAACAGTCAGACACCCTCCTACACTAAACCTCTAGCAATTTAACCTACAAACATTGCTGTTCGTAACCATCAACGATAGACCTACACTATGCAATCTATCAGAACTAACAAACAAGAAGTATAGGACCTACACTAACTGTTTAGATGAAACTAACAATACTTATTTGAAATATTAAAGGTTGTGTATATAGAACATCATCAATCTCTTGTTGTCAATTACCATGTATGAAAGAAAGGCAAGCATTTCAAAGGGAGGGTAGACCACTATACTAAACATATGCATCATAATGGAAAATTTGTATTTTCTATGGTGAAATATCTAAAAGTAGTATTTGGAAAGAAACTTACCAGCCAACCTATCCTAAGTGAATACGGCCACATGACGATATGGAAGAAGAAGTCTATTTTTTGAGATTTAACTTATTGGAAAGTCTTAGAGGTTCACAATGCAATTGACGTGTTGCACCTTACTAAGAAACTTTGCATGAACTTGCTAGGCTTCCTAGGTATATATAGGAATTCCAAAGATACACTTAAAGCATGGCAAGATCTAAAATGTATAAAACAACGTGAAGACCTTCACTTGAAAAAGAGGCAAAAAGGAAGCCATTACTTACGTCCTACTAGCTACACTCTCTATAAGGAAGAGAAGAAAAACATGTTTGAATGCCTGGACAGTATCAAGGCCCCGTCTGGATACTCGTCAATTATAAAGGAAATAATAAACATGAAAGAGAAAATTCACAAATCTAAAGTCTCATGACTGTTACGTGTTGGTGACACAATTGCTTTCTATTGTACTTAGGAGTATTCTTCCTTTTAATGTTCGGACATAATAATAAAGCTCTATGCATTCCTCAACTCAATTTCACAGAAGGTCATCAATCTAGACAATTTAATAAGCCTACAGACTGGTTCAATGTCTTGTTAGCTTTGAGATGATATTTTCACCATCATTCTTCAATATCATGACGCATCTTCTAGATCACCTTATCAAAGAGATTGGTATTCTTAGTCATGTGTACCTATACGGTATGTTCCCTTTTGAGAGGTACATGGGCATCCTAAACAAGTACGTTCATAATCGTTCTTGTTCGAAAGGATGCATCGCACAGGGCTGTCGAACAAAGGAGGTCATTGAGTTTAGTATAAACTTTATAGATGACTTTAGTCCGATAGGGGTCCCTGAACCAAGCCATGAGGGGAGAATAAAAGGAAAGAGCACACTTGGAAGAAAACCAATAATGACTATAGACAATGATGTATTCCGTAGTGCACATTTCACGGTTTTGCAACAATCTTCATTGGTGACTTCGTACATCGAAGAGCACATGACAATTGTACACTCCAAAAACCAGGGGAAGGTCTGCTACTTGGATTACACGTCATTACATTGATACTTTCTCTGCTTGGTTGCGAACATCTCATGGGTATCGGGTCGATTGATGAACAACTAGCCTGGTTGGCGAGGGAACCATCTTGTTCGATCTTGACATTCCAAGGATACGAGATAAATGGGTATATATTTTACACAAGAGCCTAGGACAAAAGGAGCACCAGCCAAAACAATGTTGTCTATATAAATGCCATAGACAACAATGGGACAAATAATACGTACAATGGTGTCATTGAGGAGATATGGAAACTCGAGTATGGTCCTTTGAAGTTCACTCTCTTTTGATGCCAATGGGTGAGGTTGACTATTAGAGACATAATGGTTGATGAGTATGGGATGACAACAGTTGATCTTAACAAGATTGGATACTCAAATGAACCATTCGTCGTAGCCAACGATGTGACTCAAGTTTTTTATGTGAAGGACATGTCTAGCAAAGCAAAGAGGAGGATATCTAAGCAAATGAGTAAAGTGCTTGATGAGCCAAAGTACCATGTGGTTCTCCTAGAAAAAAAGAAAAATCATTAGAGTTGAGGACAAGACAGATGAAGATTACAATTAGTTTGACGGGCAACCTCCGTTCGTAGTGGCGATTGACCTGAGCCTCCTTCTAGCAAATGACGACACTCCATACTTATGCCAAGATCATAGCTAAGGGACATTCATAAAAAAAATAGTTTGTTGCCTCTGCAATCATGTCATGAGAATGAATGTATACCGTCTACATGTATTGTATTTTTTTACTATTTACAACCTCCCATTTTTACTGTAATATTTAATGGATTGGGTACACTATTATGCAAATTATATCAGCTGGCTTTGTTAACAATAACAAATCGTATAATATCGACACTTATACAAGTCACTATATTACAACACACTATATTTATCCTACATTTAATGTTTTTAAAATTAATTATCCTATTTTTTCTTATTTATGATATTATTTTCCATAATTTTTCTGGTTTTTTAAATTATTTTTCATACTTTTCCTGTTTTCTAAATTGTTTACCATATTTTAACTACTTCAAAATATTTTGTATCCATTATACAAAACAAAAGAAGAACAAAAATGGCTGAGAGGGAGAAGTATTTAGTACCGGTTGATAACAAAGCCAACGCCGTCTAGAAAAAATATTTTCATTAGATAGAGTTGAGTAGTTATAAAAATAGGATTGCTAAGTGGCAGAAGATAGAAGATTCTCTGGACGCAAGGGGTATCATTCTAGCCATAGCCAACTAGCCCGAATGATCGAAGCACTAGTACCATGCTCATGGTGGTATGCTCAGTGCAGAGGATGGCTCCCTCATCTTTAGCCCAAAAATACAAGACGTAGCACACCATCTCGTGGATGCCCTAAATTCCTCTTCGCAGGATACATTCAAGCTTGACAGAGAGAATGATGAGCTTACAATGACCCTGCAAAATTTCGAGCACCCAGGACAAACGCGCGGAAAAGACATGGCCCTATGGAAGTATGGGTTCTACGAGGACATCGAATCATAAGGGAGTCGTAGTAGAAGCAAGTCTGAGCAATATGTTAGGGTTCGGATGATGGAGCAGCAGATCCTAGAGACCAATCAAAGAATGGCTGAAGAGGTGAAAAGGCATGTTGCGCTAGCACTTAGCGAGACCTAGCTACAAACTGGAACTAATCCTAACGTCTTACTTAACCTCTTAGACCATCGAAGCAGTTGCACTTCTATGAAGCAAGTTGTTGATTAGACCAACAAAGCTGCAGCGCCGCCACTGGTTGACAAACCATACTACCTAGTGGATGAAATCACGCAGCAAACACCATGTGAGCTACATATTCTCTTTAAGAACATATCCATCAAGGTATGTTTGTAGTTTGCACATTTCATTTTGTAGTTTGTTATATGTTGTAAATATGTACTAATTAAATTCGTTTCTCATGAAGGTGGCGTACGGCATGTCTATACAAGTAGAGCAAGGCCTAACAATCTACTGCATGACAATTCCAGCTAGCTACTCGAAGGTAGAGGTGGAGCAAGTCAGTGAGGGCTTTGAGGATCTTGAGCTAGACTTCACCGAAGATGATAAAGAGAAGACACTAGGGGAGGCCTCCCATTACATCATCTTATGGCACCAGAGCTACATCATGCTTCTCCGACGGGTGGTGGCATCGATTCCTACCAGTGGTCCCCCATAGTCTCCTCTCCAATATCGGTCTCCACTATCTCCTCCCCAACATCGGTCTCCACAACCTCTATCTCCACCACCACATTTTGCCGGTATAGGCAAGAAACGGTCCCTGTCTTCACCACATCAAAAAGGGTCACGCTCACCTCCTCCCACGCTGTCAACGTATTAACAAAAGAAGAAACATTCATCGGACGAGCCAAAGAAATCTATACCAAAGAAAAGACCGTATGATATGACTAACTTAGAGACTAGAGCAAAAGTAGAAAGGCAGGTGAAGGAGCACTTCAAGCGGCAAAGTCTAGAGAAAAATGCTCCAATATACCTAGGAACAAGGGCATTTTTTAGAAGATAAGTGAACCAACTAAGAAGAAAATCTTATCATACTACAAACGCTCGCTCGTTAAGTCCTATCATAAGAAGGAAAGAGAGCAGTCTAGTGTTGTTCACTAGCTCAGACAGCAAGCAAGACAAGTGGGTGACCTGATGCCATCTAATTGAAAAATCAATCTGCAACAGTTTATGAAAAATACAAGTCTCACCAAAGATCAACTACGGAGGGAAGCCTCTATCAAGAAGGTATCACAAGCTACTATCAAGCATCGATTTAAGCTCGGCAAACCACTTATCAGGCTAGAGCTCGTCAGGACCCTACCAACACAGATATACCGATTTCATAGTTGGTACATGGAACAGTAGAGAAAAGGTAGGGTCATGTTCACTACTCAGATTAAAGATAATAATTACTTTCGTGGAAAATCTAAGATATGGGTGAACTTCGAGGACATCAACGAAGTATACCATTAAGATGCCCTTGACCTCATTCTTGTTAGTTATTGTGTTATGTAGGTGTCGTTTTATATGTTAGCTTAGTCCATTCATATGTATCATTGCTCCATATATCGTGTGCGGACTATCTCACTTCTTTTATGTACTGTAGAATGGAGATTAAAAGATGTCATAGGAAGTGGTACTTTAAGGTAGGTTTTATGGACCCCATGGTTATTAATGAGAAGATTGTACGGGAATTTTCACAGGAAATAGAGATGAACATTCACAAATTTCTAGTGCAACAGCATTACAAGACATTCATACTATTGTCTTACAACTTTAAGTGAATTTTTACCGCCTTTTGTACCATTTTTCTTCTCATAGACATGCAATGTTATGTCTACTAATTAATACAATGCGCAGATTCCACTAGCTCATCCTTGTAATAGATGTTGGTGAAAGTATAATCCATGTCCTAGACTTTTTGTGAAAATCAATAGAGTATTTTAAGGAAATCATAGAGTTTCTTAATAAGTAATGTCATACATTGCAATGTAATTATGCATGCTTCTGTCACAATTATATTTACCAAACAACATTATCGTTTTAATAATAGGGCATGGGCATGGTTTCGTAAAGACATATGTGGTCCATTCAAGTAAACACTCGATGTGAGGATGAACTTTCGATATGTACATGGACTAAAAATGTATATCTCATTTATTCTATAATATAAATATTTCATAAATTCGTTTCTCCTTTATTGTTTGAGACAGGAAAAAGAGAAACAACTTGCGGCTACTATGTTTGTGAATTTATTCACTGTCTTACAAAAAGCATTAACACAAATAGGGATATCTAAGTACGTAAACATCATTCATATATAATTTATACTTTTCTCATTGCGTTGAATTATTGATTTAACATTTTCATATTTTTTTGGAAAATGACATGAACTCCTCCTAACAGATTACATAAGGGCTATTCAAGAACAACTCAACATTTATTATGAACGAGATCGTTAATCCATCTAGAGAATTCTACAATGATGGTCATTATTCGGCAATGAGAAGAGTCCTCTTGTAATATATGATAGAATATGAGAAATGCCAATTGTACGTATATTTGTAATATATTAATTGCATATATTTAATTCTAATTATATATCTGCATATATATACATGATGCTATAAACATATTCATATATATATATAAAGTAGTATACAATTAAAGAAAATAACGAACAAGCACTATATAGCAAAATAAACAGCAAAACACTATATAGCAAAAAAACATTTTTAATAATGATTGGTATAACCAACCGATAGTAAGAAAAAAAAGTAACGTAATCGACTATCTTCAGTACCGATCAATTAAACCGAGACTAAAAATACCCATCTTTAGTTCCTGATTGTGCATATTGGTTGCACAACCAGGACTACAAAAGTTTACGAATCAATGCTAAAGACCATTTCTTTAGTAGATGCAAGCAGAAAATATTTGTTTTAGCCAAAGCTATGTATGGATGTAAGATATCCTCCCTTTACTATTGTGTGTAATGTGCAATACACATATAGTAAGAAACTTTTCTACTCCTATGTTTTTTAGGAAATGTGTAATTTACTGTTGTTTGCAAATTCAGTAGTTCAAAATTTCTTCCAGACATTAGCAAAAGCAAGTGGTTGTCCTAAAAACAAGGTTTAGTTCTCCACCTATGTAGTGCTATATAAGTTTAATATCAATTCGTTATTGCTCTCAACATAATTTGTCATTGTTGTGTTATCTATAAAATCATTAACCTGATCTAAAGAAAAAACTCACTAAAACATTTACCTTTAATTGTAGCCTAACTCTACTTTCTTTCTCCTCTTTTTTAACTTCTACTCTTTTGTTTTCTAAATGCACGCTTTCTGAATTACTAAATGGTGCATTTTTAAAAATATATATAGGAAAGTTACTTTAAAAATCATATTAATCCATTTTTAAAATTTTTATAGATTATATTTAATTAATCATACGTTAATCTATCATTCTATTTTGCATGCCGAGGAAGCTTCCCAACCCCAAAGGAATACACCCTAACATGGTAAAGATTAGGAAATTTGTTTTTTAATAAGCATTTATACCGCTTTACAAGAGTAAAACATATTCTTTTTTAAAAAAAAAGTTGACTTGACCAAATAACATGTGATGCTTGGACCGCAGAATCTCTCTGTGTAGACTTAATTAATGCATGTCATGTGCTTGGGCTCATTATTAACATGTGAATTACGTACTTTGAAGTTAAATAAACTTCAAATACCTTTAACTTTTGTATCACAATCAGTTTCCAAAGTACGTGGACTGTTATACTCCTTACAATTATATATATAATTTAATCTCTATATTAATGATGTTTAATCGTGATAGACACATGTACATGTATAAATTAGACTCATAACCTTACATTTGCATGCATAAGACAAATTTAAAAATTTCTGTGACCCATATTATATCATCACTAATCTCTAGCAAATCTGCATCACTAAATTTCTACCGACACCCTATTTTCATATGAAAGTTTCTATACAGTTCTTACATCTTACAAATAGTTTGTCCCCTGCAACTATTGTGATATGACTAGTCTCAAACATTTTCATCTAGAGGTGTTCTTACCTAACAATTGTTGGTACATTTACTACATAACCTTATAATTAATAATATATTAACTCAATGGTATAAGAAAGGGTCACACAATTTTTTTGATCAATATTTATTGCAACGCAAGTCAACTTTGACTCAGTCCTTTTGTTTGTGTTTTTCTATAAATGGCACTCTGCACATTCATTACATACATCCAAATCAAATAGGTTAGATTATGTACTAGCATTGGCGAACACATGCCCAAGCCTTCCCTCTATATATTGCACACTCATCACAAATGGGCATTGCTACTAGACCTAGCCAAGCATAGACGAAGCAAGGTGAAGTTAAAGGGAGAACCTTTCATCCTTCACGGAATTGGTTTTACGAGGAAAGTTTGCATCATATAACAAAAAGTCATTTGTGCTATACTCTATTCTCATCATTCCTTTAGTAAAATAATGGTTTTCCTTCCATGCAAAAGTTATCTCTTATTGCCTATTGATAGTATCGCACTCCTATCAGCTATTTTATCCCTCAATTCTTACAAATCACGGTCTTAGTTTGGCACTATATGTAAAATTAATCTTATTGGTAAGTTTTGCCTACATTATAGTAGTAATTACTACTTAGAAAGCAAATTTACCAAATCAATTTGTAGATATCATAATTATTGGTCCAAACCTTGAGAGTTTAAAATATCCAAATAAATGCACACCTTACAAATTTGCCTAGAGCCAACACCGTAAATTATCGCACTTATATGGTATGCTGCTAGCTAGCTAGCCTATTATACAATTTATTGATTATATTTGCTAAATGTATTTAGCAGATGCGTATATTAAGGGCACTAATACTCTTGTAGTATAAATATGTTGTAATTAGGACCAATATACAATCAACAAACTGCGTGGTAATCACTATTCACAAAACTAACATAGCACTATAGTTTTAGAAATTCATCTATACACTAGCTAAAACTCTATATTTGTTTACATGTTTTGGATGAGTAATAGTTTTTCTAACCAAACAATTTCTCATTGTAGCAAGAAATGTCACAAAGCTTCTTTCATTGCAACAGCAGGATATTGAACCTTAAGGAAGGCTTCAACAATGATATCATAGTAACCATTGAAGAAGGTACATCTAGATGGACTGAAGTGGATGTTGCCATCACCTTTGCAACTAAAGTAGGATTGAACGATGAACCAGTAGTACGATCACTAGGTCCTAAAGGGTTTATTGCTATATTTGATGGTTGGTACAATGCGGAAAGAAGGGTCATTCCGACACTAAGCTTGGAACCTCCGAAGTTTGATGGATGCAAACTCCGTTTTGAATGATGGTCACCTGAGAACACAGGTTATCCAAACGTGCTATGCCAAAGAGTGATGATCACTCTTCATGATCTTCCATTTCATCTATGACACAAACAGCAAGTCTCCTAGCTCCTAAAGCCAAATTGTGATATACAAATTGTTTTTCTAGAAACCGAGTAGATGGAAGACTTCACCGTTTACAAGTGTGTTGCAAGGGTCCATAACATTTCTGATATTCTAGCTGTCATCAAAGCAAAAATATTAAAACCTACACCTCCCAACATGGCCAATGAAGAGAAGGAAAAGGTTGCCTAGGCTTATAATGTCAGCCTAGTTGTTGAACCTTACATAACAAATGATGGATGTAGTTCTTCATGTTCAATGAGGCTCAGACAAACTTATGTCTACTATGCATGGGGTTTCTTTGTTGCAATAGCTAATGTTTGTGTTATCGTACTTGATTGTTTGTTTTTTTATGTTGTATCAGTAAGTAAGAGAGTTCTTTGTGGTACTACTCTAACCTAGATCTATTGTCATTGGGCTAGCATATTTATTGCCTATTTGTATTAAGCTTGGTTATGAACAAATGAAACCCCTCAATTATATTCTCTGTCTATTTGTGATTTCCTTGTTTACAGTTTAATTATTTTTCATTTATATAAAACCATATCTATTAGACAAGAATCACATCACTATATATGACTGTTAATGACATCAAACTCATTAACAACTACATATAACCTCTATTCTATAAAAAAAAGCATCCTACAAGTAATTTCATAAACAACTATTCACACTTGTTCCTTCTAAGCATGCACAAAATGGTCCAAGTTAACTTAGTAAGCCACAATGTAAAATTACAAAATAAGATAGATGACTGACCTTTTTATTGTAGGCAACATCATCATATATGTTTAAGCAACTAGCTCACCATCTTTAAAACTAATGTAGAAAATCATGTATAGCAGCAATTACAGGGCCACTCATGTCACACTTCCACACCAACTCCTCCATATATTTGTTTGATCCAGTAAGATGTCTCGAATAGTTTTTGTGCAATCAAGGGCATGGACAGGCCATCCCCACACATCAACCATGTGATGAATGTTTGCAACTTGAGATCATGCAAGAATCTGTGTATTGGTCTTCATCTTAGAGATAGCATCACTATGGCTCATTCGCCTAGCAAAATACTCACTTAGCTCTAGAACACCAATGGCCTTAGCTAATCCAACATATGGAACAAGCCCATTAACTGGTAGTTTGTCGAAATATTCTTTAATTTCCTTGACCAACCCAACATCAACCATATTGTCGACATGACTTTTGATACTCATTAAGAATCATCTCATTAACATGAACCCACAAAAAGCAGCATTGACATTGAAGTAATGGTTGATAGCCAACTTCTAATTGCTCAAAAGGATCCACAATAGATGAATCAAAATTTTCAGCAAGTCCATGGATGAATGAGTTAAATCCACCCACTACAATTGAATTGTGACCATGCCTGACAATACAATTTATTTTTGTTGTTGTGGCAGATCCAAAAAATAACACGGTAAAATCACCCACGTTGTCAGGGATAGATGCAATAAGGTGATGAGATATGCCACAACGATCTTGAGAAGAAACTTTGTTTGTGGTAATATCTAGGTCATTGTAGATTTGCATCTTGTCAGCATTCACCACTTCCTCGTGAATCATAGTCTTGTTTTTTTCGGTTCCTATGGCACCAATAATCACCGCCAACTTGTTTCCCAGCATATTTAGGAAGTAATTGTAAACAGGGTGAAATTTAAGCATGAAAGGAAAATAGCTAAGTGTATGTATTATCTATAAGAGTTCCTCAATATAGAGCAAAGGGGAAAGTGCATTGAGGTTTCTCCATGAAAGCATAAATTCTCCCCCTCCTCCTAGCACCCTGACTCGCCAAAGTTTTCCATATGAAACCATGTGCAGTTGGACGTGTAGGGGTGGCCATATTGAGAGGGTCCAAATTCATTTAGTTGCACTCTCACTATTATCTAAGTAAATGTGAACAAATTTTATCTTTGGAAGTATTTTCAAGCATAAGAGCTAATAGCTCAATGCTTAAAAATGTATCCTCAAAACAAGTGTGAACATGAAACAAATCAAGCCTAATGAGCACATTTGACCTTTTCAACCATATCCCTAACTTTGCATTAATACAATGATGATTTACAAACACTTGTTATTTTACACATATTTCAAAATAAAGTCTACCAAACAATTCTAATGGAAAGTAAAATATAATATATACATTTAAAGCTATATAGTGATATGAATTACTTATACTCTCAAATTATTTTTATAAATCATCCTAATGAAATACTTTTGCTCGATGTTTATTGTTTTTCCATTCATACCCTATGCAAATCCATAAATAGTTAAACTCCCTCGCTCACCATCTCTATCTAGCGGTCCTCGTTCTTGTGATACACCTACTTCTAACCATGTCTTTATATGGATTTGCCACATCCCCTTGCACCCATTTACATGATGGTTAGTTTGTGTATCTCTTAGAATGACTTATACAAGAACAACCCTTCTAGTGCTCTTATCTTTCTTAAGACAGTTCCGTAACAAAAGGAGGTGATGATAAAGTTTTTAGTGTGAACATGTTTTCTTCTTTTTATTATTGTGTTGTTGTTATTTTCATGTAGACATGAAAGTTTGTATAGATGTGTGGGGCACAAAATCTATCTTCTCATGCAAACATTACTCATCGACCTCAAGCCAAGCACAAAAGCATCACAAACATAAAAACACAAACACACTAAATAGGCGACCTTATCCACCGACAAGTAGACAAATGTTCTACATCATACTACTGCCCTCACATGCTACTCCTAGGTGACACGCTATGGCCATGTCACTTTACACAGTGGTCTTCTAGATAGGTTGGTCCAACTCTCATTCCGAGGTCCTGCCCAACTCTATCCCTTCGTTCTTGTGGTCGGGTTCCCTTTCCTTAGTCCAGCCACCATTGCTTGTATTATCATACTGGTCTTCAAAGGGGGCCAGACAATAGCACTGAGAGATTCTGATGTGACCCTAAATCCTTGCAAGCAGCCTTGTGAAGTTGGGTTATCAAACTCAGCCATTGATCAAAATAGAGTCCTCACCATCACTTCCTATCCCTCTTTGTAGTGATGGTGGTGGGTTTTGTGGGGTTTGCGATTGAGATGGGGTTTAGAAATACCACTGGAGGCAGAGCTTGATTGCCTTAGCTATATTCCACGAGTGGTGTGTTCCTAGGCAAGGTGGTTGTACCACTCCTCCCAATCCACAATATTTCCCTAAAGCATATCCAATTCCTCTGGGGCCTCTTCATAGGACTCGTCTATAGTGCACATCCACTTGGAAAAGTGGATAGGTGACTACTCTTTGAGATGCCTCACCTTTTGAATATGGCAGCGATGGTCATCTCCTACACGGCATGGATGTAGCAAAAATGGAGTTGCCGCAACCTCACTGTTGTAGATCTTAGATAGTCACATGAATGCCTCGCACGACGCATCCTAAAGCGTTGCCTCTTTGTGTGGCTCAAAGGTGGCAGGACTTGAACATAGGTCCTTGGCACTCCTCTTCCCTAGATTGAAGATAAATCTTCATCCTCCAATCCTTATGGGACCTATGGATCACTTGCTCTCCATGGTGGATCGGCTTCTTAGGAAAGTGTAGCTGCTTTAGTAGGAGCTCCACTTGTTTAGCGTAACCACCACGATCGGCTTTAGGGGAGAACTCCTGGTTTCCTTTGAGGAGTTCTCCATCCTGAATGAAAAGGCTAGGGTAGGGCTAAGGTGTTTGGATGTTCTTATGGGAATGGTAGGCTTCTTGCCGAGAGGGCTCTTGGTGTCCCTTGACTTTATAGGTGCTGTATCTCTATTTGTGCCCCTGCTTTGTGTGGTCCAGTAGCACCCAAACCACATGGTTCTCATCTCATTATTTGTTAGCAGGAAAAAAGTTATATCATTTAGAGGTTCCAAATGTAAGCATGTAAATAGTTAACTAATTGTTTTTGTTACAAATTTATACTTAATAGTACACACAATATGAGAATGGTTCCATCTTGTTATAAATCATAAAAAATACATGCATTTAGACCCACCTAATCTAATCATGCAATGATAATAAAACAATACTTAAACAACAAATTTTATGAGAAACTTCTTACTATGGTATTTACAAATTCACAATCTGCAGCAAAGAATGGGCACATGTGACAAGTAAATACTATTTTCACCATACTATAAACACCATTACCGTACAAATCTAGCTAAAATTTAATGGTAAGAGGAGTCTTACTAGTCATCATCAAAGACTAGCCTTATGTGAAGGCGATGAAGATTGATGCATACTCGATCATGTTCCAACTTATCATTATTACATGCAGCAAGAGCGCTATGTACACGTGTGATAGTGTGCAGACGTGCCCTATGTTGCATGAAAATGAGCGATGTGTCACAATGGCACTAACCGGGTACGTAGATGGAATAGTACGGAGATGTATATTTGGCGGTGGCTAGCTAGCTAATCGGAGTTGGTGGCAATAGTGTTTCTTAGTGACATAAAAAGGGCCAAGCAGATGGTGCACCGTTTGCACACATAGCAATATGTACATATAACTTATTCGGTATAACACACCTATGGAGGGGTAGTACTATGGCTTTTTGTAGCAGCGTCATCGATCCTCAACCTCTTGCACCGATCGTCATCTTCACACTTTGCTAAGATGGAACTCGCCAATGTTGTCATTAATTAAGGGACGCATGTAGGAAAAAAATATTAGAGGGCAAAACAAAAGATGACCATTTTTTCATACCAAACCAATAGATAATACGTGACACTTATTATTCTTCATGAGTAATCAGTAATAAGTGATAACCTATGCTAATAGGTTATGGGTTGAATCATCAGTTAAAATATCAAGCATTCCAATTGAACATTACATACCTTCTTGGTTTGTTGCTTACTTGATGTTAGGCCGCCCGCTATTGTTGCTGCCTTACCGCTCACATATAGGGTGCATGGGTAGTGTAGCTTGCAGGCACGGTCGGACGTGACATAGAGGAGGAGACAACTAGACATGGCCACCGCCCCGCCATGTGTTGCATGGTCGTAGTGCACCAGCGCGCCTTGGCTACCTAGGAGCCCATGGCGCACTCTCGCCTTCGACCTTCGGCCCGCGCTCAAGTCGCCCATCCTGCTACGCACCACCGTACTTGTAGCACTCAACCCTCCACATTGCATACTTCAGCCATCACCCTAACCCCAAGCTCTTGAAGGAGGTTCATTTGCTCAAGTGCGCCTCTCTCGTCCCCACATTGGATCCACCCTTGGGTGGAATTGATTATCTCAACAATTCCCAACCTCTTTTCGGAGCAAGCTATATGTGAAGAGTGAAGGGATATGAGAGATACAGAGCTCTGGCATGTTAAAGAGCATGTCTTCTTTACCACTCTAGGGTAAGGGATGACAGGTGGGCTAGGCCTAGGGTGCTACTGAGGGAAGCGATTTGTATGAGTACGCTGGTTCATGTTGCATTTGTCTGACATGGTGCATTGGTGCTCTAGCACAGTGTGCACCTCTCACTCACATGCCAGCCATGGATGCTCTATGGAGTACGGTTACCTTGGATGAGTGGCCACCTTCAGCAACAGAACTTCAGTTTGAAAAATGGAGGACAATTTGAGCTAGCATCATTGCGCTTGAGCACCCTATCGTCGTCAGAGGGTGGTGGCCACCGAGAGATAAGCTGATCCCCACCGGTGGCCACCAAGACTGAGGAGAGAGAAAGTAAGAATTAGGAGGGAAAAGAAGAAGAAGAGGAGGAGAAGGAGGAGGACAATGAGCGTGAAAATTGGAGTTCTTTCTTTTTCTCCAGGCCATGGAATGAGATTTCAACATGGTGGTCGAATTGACGAGAGACACAAGAGCAATTGAGCTAGGCCTCTAGGATCAATCGGTCCCGACGAATTACCAACTTTTTTCTCCAGCAAAGTAAGCAGACAAGCTGCATATATATATGTGAAAAGTGATAGTGTCGTCGCTACATGCAGGTCGCATTGGACAACTATAGTAGGAAGATAGTAAGAGACCAATGCCAAAGGCCACAACTTGCGACCGACAAGGACGACATGCATGCATGGGATAGCGAGAGAACTAGGGTAAGGGTCTTGTTTGAGTTACATCGATTTTAAGTTTTCGTACTTAATTTTGGATGTGCACCATGGTGAAATTGATCTGTTCCCGACCTTTGCAAGCTACATGTGTAGTGTTGCGCTCATGTGCATCCTACAGCTAAAACCTGGTGTTCCATCGCACAGCATAGTCAGAGTCCGTCCCTAGTGAGAGCTAGCAAAATAAGGAAAGGACCAAAAGAGAAAGACGGGCCACACAACTGAGTAGTCCACGTAATTTTAGGCCTTAGTGGGCCAAGCCTGAATTGTTGCAATGCGTCTTCCTCGATGAGAGCCACCCCGGCCGTCTTCTCACGCCAACTTCTATCTCTCATCAGTAGCAGTAGCCGCTAGCTATCGGCTTGCAAAGCTCGGTGAAGTGGGATCCATTCCTCAATGACACGTGGACACAAGAATTTTTGCTTAATTATATATATATATATATATATAGTACTGTATAAGATTTGTATTAGTGTATTTCTTAACAACTGCCTGGTAAGGGGAGTCCTCGAACACGAAGGAAGAAGCATCCAGAACACTGCCCCCCACTAAGCACACCGGTGGGGCGAGACAGCGGCGGTGACCTCAACCCGCCCCCCACTAGCACCGCTTGGAGATTCGTGCAAGGCAATCCGGCCCACCCGATGCCCTACAGAGCCGCTCGCCCCCATAAATCCCTTGCCGCACGCCCTCACCCCTCCGCCTCCCACCCAAATCCCCAAAACCCTAGCCCATGGCCGCCTCCCCCACCGGCTCCTCCTCCTCGGCCCCCACCGCCTCGATGGCGGCGACGGCGGCGGCCGAGGCCACCGACGGGCCGGTGCTCAGCGTGTTGTCGAAGCGGCTCCGCGCGCTTCGGAAGAAGCACAACCGGATCCTCCAGATGGAGGAGTCGCTCGCCGGCGGGAAGAAGCTCAACAAGGAGCAGGAGGAGGTGCTCCGATCCAAGCCCGTCGTCGTCGCGCTCATCGACGAGCTCGAGCGGATGCGCGCGCCCCTCGCCACCGCCCTCGCCGAGGAGCTCTCCTCCCGCTCCGCCCCCTCCCCCTCCTCCGCTGCCCCTGCCCCGCCCGCCGCTGTCTCTTCCTCTTCTTCCGGCCCCGATTCGTCCCTCGAGGATCTCCTCGCGCTCGTCTACTTCGGCTCCCTCTTTGACGTCAAGCCGCACGACGAGTTCGTCGCCACCATGGTCGCGCGCACCCACGAGCGGCACTGCTGTCTCACCTACGACTATGTCACGGATGAGGCGGCGGATATTCTCGTGGAGCCCGATCTCGATATGGTGTCTGCTCTGGCCGCCCTTGCCGCCTCACGCCCTGCTGCAGCGGTGGGCGTCTCCCACCGTGACGCGCTCCAGGCCTGTGCTCAGCACGCCCGCCTCTGGCTCCGCCGCGCTGATGAGCCAATCCACCCTGAATCCAGCATCACTTGTAAGGATATGGTTTTGTAATGTTGTTTGATTTGAGCTGATTGGTTGATTTACATATCTGTAATGTAATGCTTTATTTGTGGCTTGTTGCTTGCAGATGCTGCGATTAGGACGAAGCTCGACAAGATCATGGCCTCAGACTACTACACAGCACAGCCGGAGATGGGGGCATCAGTTGATTTGTCAGCTGCTGTTGGGAGCTATGGAACTGGCGCTGGTGTGCAGGAGAGCATGATTGTGTCTCCAGAGGCACCGGCAGGGGAGGAGAGCCTAATGGCTGAACGACACAAGGTGAAAAAAATTATTCTTTTGTTGCCATTTAACTTTACTTGGTGTGGCCCAATGATTGTTGTCGTTAACTTTATCATGCTGTGGATTGATGATGGATTTGATGCAGTACAATCTGTTATTATTGCTGTTTCTGCTGCGTATACTATTTATAGATGTTCTGATTTTGTTGTCTACTGCGATTATTATGATCAACTATGGAGAACTATTACTTCATTCGGGATAAACATCATAAGGTAGATCCATTTAGCTTTGTCAAAAGCTTTTGGTTAGGTAACTTGCATTTGCTTTATTATGTGGATGACAAATGACACTTTGTGCATGTGCGAGAAAATCCTGCTGGAAAAGGTTATGTATCACAATTAACTTACCACTGTTTGTCTGTATTACACCATGATATTTGTATTATTCTGGATCTAAATATCACAAGTATCTGAATCAGAAAGCATACTAGTGTTCCCGTTATATGTTTGCCAATGGTTTTAGATTGCCACTGCTGGAAACTAATATGCTTTGCAATAGTGTATCTCTAGTTTATTATTTTATAGTAGACGGATATACCACTATGTTCTATCATGCCTGATTTTGTTTTGAAAGCATGATATAAGATGTTGGAGTTCATAATTACAACTTTTGTAAACTTTTTATGTTAATTTTTTTGTATGGTCCTCAAATGATCTATTCTGTTCATGTTTTTTGGCTCATTAAGTCCCATGGATAGATTTGATCTAAAAAATATGTTTTTATTAAATGTGCAACTTGTGTTTGATATACTTTGTCTGCAATCATATACTCATATGTTATTATGCTGAACTAATGGTTCTCTCATGCCTTTCTAACACATATAGTTTATACTGAAGTATGAAATTTCTTTTATTTTACTTCTTTTCTATTGTCAATACTATCTACTGTACAGCCATGGATCCTTAACAAACAATTTTTACCAATTTGTTTGATGTCTGCAATTTTTATCTTAAACTTTCAGTTGCCTACCTGTTCTTTTTATTCCCCTAGGTTTAATTCAATGTGCGAGTTCTGTTTATAACTGTTTTCATTTGTTGTTAACCCCTTCTGTCTTGTTGCACATCTGCATAAGGTTGGTCTAGTCAACATGAACAGCCTGTTCTGATGTATTTTTTCATGTAAATTTAATTTACCTACATTGCACATTGGTTTGCTGATTGCCTTCTGTATGACCCGGTTTTCCATGCTGAACATGTGTCAGTTATTATCTAGTGCTGCTATCACATTTACATATTGTTCTGTCTGGAGCTCTTGTTTCACATCTGAAGTCACCGTTAATAAATAAATAACCAGAACTTGATCATAGAAAACAATCATGCCATATTAGACTTATCTTATTTTGATAATTCTGGAGTTCGCTATAAATTCTAGGTAAATTTCTTATTAGCACATGTTCAATGTGCATTGTAGAAAAAAGCACTGACAATATTGAACCACTATGCAAATTTTTATAGCAACTACCATTATGGAGTTTATTTTGTCCAAAAAACGCTCTACAACTCTCTTGCTGCAATATTTAGGGATGCGAACTCCTCTAAGAGGTGACTGTCATACATGTGTTCTTTCTTCGAGTTGATAACACCAAAGCAAAGGAATTAGATAAAACGTAACGCAAGAAAAAAAGAAAAAATCACCTAAAAAGTTGTATGTATCATTGTCATTCCCATATGTAGGAATAGAACATAAGACAACAGACTTCTTGTAAGGACTGTCTTTCACTGTAGTAGCTCACTCCACAGATGGTTGGTTTAGGTATAATCTTCTTTTTTTATATGCTAATGTGGTTGGAGGTTGGATAGTCTTTGTTGCATGTCAATTTTTTTACACCTAAAAGTTGTATGCTAACGAGGATGGTTGATATTGTTTGTTTGACTGAGCTTTTTGGTGTGATTGAGTTTTTTAAAAAAAATATTTATTACTGTCGTTATTCATTTGACATGACACATAATCAGCCCTTCTGTCTATAAAAGCGCTGTATGGTCATGTCTATAATTATTTCTCACTTTGTAGTAAGCAGTATCGGGCATAATCTCTAAGTGATCTGGTAGAATTCTTTTTTGGTTGGGCAAAGGCTGGAAATTGATCCCCATCAGGTCGTGGCTATATAATTTTATCTTTAGCTTTGGCATATGGATTAGATGAGTCCCCCCAGACAGGGAATGCTGAATAGCGCTGTAGTTATTTATAGTTTGAACTTTGAAGTGCCTATCTTGTCCATGTTTGTTCATGATAAATTTTCTTGTGAAGGAACATGCCAGACTTAGGCTCTGTTCTTTATGGATGATTGGACAGTTTGTGGACAATTGTTTATAAGGATGAATTAAAAGATTATTATATATTATAAACCTAAAACAAGTTATCTAAGCAATGCTGATGTAAAAAGTTTTTGTGCAAATTGTAGTTTAAGAACCGTGGTACGGATATAATCCATAAGTCCATAAACTGAAAAGAATGCACTCTTACATAACTTGATTGTGCCTTTTTAAATTAGGAACAACAATAACAAATGGTGATATAGAAAATGATAAATATTCTTTTGACGACAAAGACTCTGGATATGCAACTTATCAAAGTTGTAAGTATATCAGTTTGTACTAGGCAACAAAATGAGGGGTATATTTTCGTCATTGATGTCCTTGTAGTTTGTTTGGAGATATTGTGACAAAACTCGTCTAGATACTCATGGTCACAGTTTCTAAAGCTAGAATTTGGTTTATTTTTCTTGTGATATTAGTGCTTATGCATTGTTTTTTTTAGTATGACCAAAGTTGTGCCTTTGATTGGCACTTAACCCAAAACTGTGTCTTTCTTAGCCATATTTGTGGATACTAGCTAAATGCCCGTGCTTTGCTATGGAGAAAAAGAAAAATTATCATAATATTGCCTAAAATAAATAAAGCATATTTTTTATGAAATATGTCACCTACCTTTTTGTTATAGGAAATACTCACGTTAATTTAATTTTGTATGTGGCTATCCATTTAGATTTAGTTGTTATGTGATATTAAGAAGTTCAAGGGGGTAATATGTAAAAAATACAATGGGAGTAGGTGGGGGTGGCAGATTCACTGCCACCACCATTGCAGTATTTATAAACTGTTGAAATTGCTGGGATAGTGTAGTTCTGCTCATTATATATTATTTATTTGCTAGAAGATTTTTTTATAAAGTTTCTGATGTTTGTAGCATCTCTGGCATTCTAAAGTTTGCATCTTTTGGTTTATGTTTGTATAGACTGAGCAATATTAGATAGACCGCATTATGATTATGAGGTTAGAATTGTGTCCTTTAACAGTGGTTGGGAACATGGATGGCTTAATTGCTGGAAATTGTCATTGGCTGATAGTAGCATTTTTTCAGCATCTAGTACACTGTAGTGGCATTCTATAAGAGAAACATTTTTTTTCAGTTTACTGGAGATTTGATTCTTAGGAAACTAGAAAGTCTATTGATTTGTAAGGAAATGTTGTGACCGATTTGTTTTGTACTGTGCAGGAGTAGTTTGTTAGTCGCCTAGTTAGTTATTTGTGGCACTCGTATATCTTGTTTGCTTATATCTTATATTTTATTCTGTGACAGGATGAGAAGGAGGTTCTGCAGGCTACAGAAATCTACAATGATAATCAGCCCAATGTAACTGATTCTCAGAATGTGGTATTTACTGATGACCTATTGAATATTTCTGTATGCAATATGTTTCTTCCTTATACTGACTAACTAAATAACTTCAGGATGATGAAGCCCCGCCGAACCCTTCTGAAGAATTCTCCTCAGCTGAGGTGGAGCAAGAGAAGTTTGAAGTAGATGTGGAGGAACAAGAGAGAAATGCAGATCAACAGTTCACTTCCCGACGACCTTACCAGAACCAGCGTGGTGGTGGTGGTCGTGGTGGTGGCAGGAGGGGCTATCAGAATGGAGGTCGTGGTGGACGTGGTGGCCGAGGTATAGGTGGCGGTGGATACCAGAATGGCCGTGGCGGTGGTGGCGGTGGGTACCAGAATGGCCGTGGTGGGGGTAGTGGGTACTACTATGAGCCTGGATACTACCAGCAGAGGGGCTACAGCAACAGAGGCAGGGGTGGTCGCTCTAGTGGTGGAAACTCCTTTTACAACAACCAAGATTAGCCATGGAAATTCTGGAAGGGTTGAGCTGGGCGCAAGCGCCTAGCTTCCTAACTATTTTGCTTGGAGGATTGAGTGTCACGCGAAGAAAGGACGTAATCTGTGGGACTAACTTAGCCCGTTATTATGTCACACTTGCCCTTTCTGTGAGTTATTTTGTCACTCAATGACTATATATGGTTGGTTGATAATGTGGAGTACTTTTGGGGAGGTAGCTTCTGTTCATATTCGTTCGCCTTAATCGTTCTTTTTTGTGTGTGTGGGTGTTCATGTGTCTGCTTCTTATCTACCCGTTTATGAAATTAATGTGCCGTCTAGATAATCTAAGAGAAGATAAGCAAAAAGGAAATCAAGGAGTGTGACAAGGTAAACCGTTGTGATAAAGACCAGTACTAGTATTTTTTACTCGAGTTGGATCCGTTTAGGATTTAGGCAGCGTTCGGACTGGTTGATAGGGTGAAAACGTGAGTATGTTTCACCAATTACTAAGCAATATGTTTTTTTAAAAAAGTTCTAGCAAAAGTTGTTTTAAAAAATATATTAATTATTTTATAAGTTTGTAATAATTAATATTTAATTAATTTTTTACTAATAAGATATCTCGTATACGATCATCTTCGTTTACTTCTTTCGTCAACTTCAAACTCAGCCTTACGTCTACTTCGTTGTTGCGTTCCAGCTCCATTCCAATGTATCCTCATCTAGTCTTGTACTCCTTTTTTTCTCCTTTTGTGAGGATATATAAATAGCTGATGTGTTCTTCTATGGCGACTCTGCAAATCTCACGAGGTGCAGTGCGACCTATGCACAGAGCAATTTTTGTTTGCGTTTTGTCTCTTCCATACCTAACCAGTATGTTCCTTTGTTTTATGCATTCCGCTCGAGGATCTGTTCTGGTACTAGGACTTAATCAGACAGCTGACCTAGAGAACGAATCGATTTCTTTTTCTTCTTCCTTTGGAGAGTTTCTTGTGTTCTGAGAAGACGCGTACAATGTTTCTGCTGATCGAATCGGAATGGACAGTGCCACAGCGCTGTCACTCCATCTCACTTGACCATTTCGTTTCTTAACCACCAAACGTTTCTGTCTTAAAAAAACACATGTACTCCTGTGTAGCACGCTGACTTTTCCAAGACGTCGTCTGGGCTAAACCTGACATTTTTTATGTGCGACATGTGTGTGTGTGCGAGAGAGAGAGAGAGAGTGGCATTGTAATTAGCCGGGCTCTTTGCTTTCGGATGGAGCGAAATAATCATGGGTGCTAATCATGGCCCGTTGCACGTCGCTTCATGCCGTTATCATAGCCCTGCATGTTAGCCCCTCCCAAAACCTTTCACCCCTGACTTTTTTTAATTAATTTGCTTAATCACCCAAAGCGGAAAGGCCCTTGTAAAAAGAGAGCGCCCAGCTTTCTAGCATGCACAGTACCTCCATCCTTTCGCGCCGATACCATCATTAGCTCACTGCCCTGTCTCTGTGGTCCTCTCATATTTGGGCCCTGTTCTTTTTTAATTTCATTTGTATGTTTCTGAAATTCCTAAACCCTATGTTTCGTGTAAAAATTGTCTACATAAAATCTTATTAAAATAGTTTTTTTAACTTTGTAAAAAATAATTTATCTGTTCATACACTTAAATAGTTATTATAAAAATCAGATTAAGACAAACTGATCTTTGGACTGGTGCCATTTCTAAGCTTGATTAAGATTCATTAATTGAATCAGCTGCCATGCTTAAGTACCAACTTGTGGTGGTTATTGTATGAGAAAATTTTGTTTTGTCGAGTCACCTCGCGCGTGGTATGATACGTGCGTGCACTGGATTTTTCTCTTCTGCTGTTCATGAGCTATGTTGGGTTATGGCGAGATGTTGGGAGTTCGATATGTGTCATGTCATCTGAATTGATCACGAACAAGACATGCTGGAGTACACACATCTGGTCAGTCAGCGTGACCACACTTCAATTGTTTTGATCGCAACAAGCAAACGGTAGCATTGTATCTGAGGGAAAGTGATGCACTACTAGTGATGCAATTAAATGTGTAGAAGACCGCATACCAGCTCAATTTTCGTTCACCACTAAAAAAATAATTGCAAAAATATAAGTAGAATTGTATTTAGAAACTATATATATATATATATATATATATATTTATGATGCTACATCTTTTTAACAAAAACAGTCAACTATTTACATTGTAAATTACATATATTTATACTATAATTATATTTTAAATTTTAAAACTTAGACTAGTTTTTCTAACACACTAAAACAATTTATTGCCTACTTGAAAGAAAAAATAGGAGAGAGACATATGCTTACATATAAGAGTAAGAGAGAGAGAGGGGTAGTAATCACTTAGGGATTAAAAGTGATCTAAATCAAGTAAAAAAATATAGACAGTCTAACTAACATCGATAAAAAATATATATTAAATATAACTAGCATATAATTATAATATAAATGTAAGTCTCTTGTAATTACTTAAACCAGCTATAGTCTAGTGGAAGAGGCATACACACATGATCCTCATGTCACGGAATCCAGTCACAACATGTGCATGTGGTTTTTTCCACTTAGTATGAACCTCGGGACAATACAACGACCAATACGAATCTCGGTATGATCCAACAGCCCGCTGCTCGCGGCATGAACAACAAACAGATCAGGGAACAAACACAGCAAGCTAGGCTAACTGCATACTGAAAATCCTGCATTGAGCTGCAAGGCAGCTAGCTACCTGGAGGCCAACTCAAATGGACCAATGCAACAAGCAGCAGCCACTTGACACTTCGACAGCAACAGAAAAGAAGATAAAAACAGTTTGAGAGAATGGTTGCAATTGGATCGAGACGGCAAAGGAATCGATCGAGTAATTTATAATCCTGCCTCTTCGTAAAGCCGTCTGTCGTAGTACGTACTACTAGGAAGCTACGCACCGCATCAAAAGTTCAGAGATTCATATATACTGCATCATATATGGTCCCTTTCTTCATTCCCTGCTGGTACTCCATCTCGACACGACGTAGCCATGAAGCAAAGCTCTCCCTCTCTTTAATTTCTCCTCCTTCATCTGCCTCCGATCGATCGTGCGTGTGTGCGTGCAGTGATGCTTGTTACCGATCGCAGCTTTATTCAGAGCTGATCAAGAACCATATTTGATTGGTTTTTGTTCTCTCTTTTTCTCTCTGTCGATTCGATCTCATTGCGTGATGTGCTCTGCTCATTCATTTGGACTTGGACCCCTTCAAGACCGCGACCTCTTCTTCTCCCTCCTCTCTTCCTCCCGCCCGTCTCTGTCCGTGCTTCATATGTAGTTTTGCGGCCTAATTTCCCCTTGTTTATTTATGCTCCTTGCAAATCCAAGCTAGCTAGCTAAGCTAGAGAGATGGGTGAGAGGTGTAGTGGTAGTAACTAGTGAGGGAGAGGGAGATAGCAGTGGTAGGGAAGTTTCCAGAAGGTTCTAGAAGGTCGCCATGGGCAACACGTGTACCTGCTGCGTCGCTCCGGCTGTTGAGGAAGAGCCCAGGAGGGAGGATGCGCGGCGAGCTCATCATGCGGCCAAGAAGCAGCCGGCGACGACGACGCCTCCGAGGCAAAGGCATGGCCATGAACCGGGCGGCGGGAGAGATCAGAAGCCCAAGCCCAGGGCCAGGGCCAGGGCGAAGCCCAACCCGTACGACTGGGTGCCGCCGCCGGTGCCGGCGAGGGGCGCGGCGGCGGTGGGCGTGCTGGAGGGCGTGGTGCCGCACCACCCGCGGTTGCGCGTGACGGACAAGTACCAGCTCGGGCGGGAGCTCGGGCGCGGCGAGTTCGGCGTGACGCATCTCGCCACGGACCGCGCCACGCGGGAGCGGCTGGCGTGCAAGTCGATCCCGAAGCGGCGGCTCCGCACCGCCGTGGACGTCGCCGACGTGCGGCGCGAGGTGGCCATCATGGCGTCGCTGCCGGAGCACCCGGCGCTGGTGCGCCTGCGGGCCGCCTACGAGGACCCCGAGGCGGTGCACCTGGTGATGGAGCTGTGCGACGGCGGGGAGCTGTTCGACCGGATCGTGGCGCGCGGGCGGTACACGGAGCGCGCCGCGGCGGCGGCGGCGAGGACGGTGGCGGAGGTGGTGCGCGCCTGCCACGCGCACGGCGTGATGCACCGCGACCTCAAGCCGGAGAACTTCCTCTACGCCGGTAAGAGCGAGGACGCGCAGCTCAAGGCCATCGACTTCGGCCTCTCCGTCTTCTTCCGACCAGGTCAGCTTGCTTCTTCAGTTGCAATGCATGCGTGCTTGAACAAACAGTTTTCTTCCCCCATTTCTTTTTTTTTCTTTTTTCAAAGCATATTAGTGATACATATTCTAAATGATCCAATTGTAAGAAAATTCGGAGCTTTTCACAATCTCAATGATCCCTCCACTGGGCTACGATGCCGTTCTCAAAAATATGGGGGGGATCCAACTTTGAAAAATAAATTGGCGCAAAATTTTGATATTTTCTCAATTTCAAATACTATAAGATTGCAAGAAAATTTGGAGTTTCTCTCTATTTCAAAGATCAAATTGCAAGAGCATTTGGATTTTTTTTCACAATTTCGAATTTCGAATTTCAAGAAAAGTTGGAGGTTTTTCACAATGCCCAAGTTAGTTTTGTTAGGTTGCACGTGAATTCTTTTAAAAATTATAATAGTAAACACAATTGGAAATAATTAATAGTCTTCTGCTACAACCTTTGAAAAGATCCTTTCTGTTTAAAAGGTGGAATTTTTTTCTCATTTTTTAAACATATTATCTTTCCAAGAGTGCCAAATCATAAAGCACACCCCAAATGATCGAAGGATTTTGAGGGTGTACATATAATACCTAAGTAGAAGTCGAGTTTATCTAAGTATATCTGAAGTACGAGAGGTACCAAAATTTACGTCAGAACTTAATACTTATAAAAACCATAAAACCATTCTTATTTTTTATTTTTTTAAAAAAATAGTAAAGAACAAAGTCCAAACTTAAAAACACATTCCTAACAAATATGAAGTTGTGACCAAGCCTTACCCTACACACCATCGCCGTCCTAGAACACGGGCGGAGCTAGGCCCTCCGACCCGACAATACAATTTCTTTACAAAATACAGTTCAACTCTACGCATGGCTCCATCGTTTAATGGAGCTAACCCTGACGACGATCCCTCCCGTTGCGCCTGAGTTTCACCGGCGGAAGAACAGTCTGCACTCTTGTCGGCGGCAGAGCTTCGTCAGTGAGTTCATCGTGCCCACAGCTTCGTCAACCTACCTTGCTACTAGTACCACCTACTACAAGCTGAATTGGCCATTGGAGCAGCACAAGCTGCGTTGCGTGCGTACTGCTGCGAGGTCGTGGTCGTTATTCGTAGCGTCGATGTGGCATGGTTGAATCGATTGAGCTTGGCAGATCAATTCAAAACATAATTCGGGTCGTTACCATTATTGCCCTGTCTTAAATACTTGGGTGTATCGTTTTACATGTCGATCTTCCAAATATAAGAGTGATCATCAGTTCACATCATAATTCAATTATAAAATCCAGAGCTTTTTTTTTTGTTGTTGGAAACACCATTGATGTAGGATGGAGTCATGAGCGCGTAACTCCACCACCAGGCATCCTTAGTAGGTGTAAGGCTGGAGATTATACTTTCTTTGTCCCTTTTTTTGGGGCTTATATTGTTTGAAATTTAAAAATGTTTTCTGTAGTTTTCAAAGTCAAAATGCACATGTAAAACGAAAATATTTGTGAGAGGAAGGAAGCCTAGTGAGATCTTGAGATGGGCCGGCCTACGTGGGCTCTGGTGCAGAGCGGCCCAACAGATTTCACACGGGGCCATATATGAAAAGAGAGAAACTGACTGGGCAACGAAAACGAAACAGGGGAGAGGTTCAGGGAGATCGTGGGGAGCCCGTACTACATGGCGCCGGAGGTGCTCCGGCGAGACTACGGCCAGGAGGTGGACATCTGGAGCGCCGGCGTCATCCTCTACATCCTCCTATGCGGCGTCCCTCCGTTCTGGGCCGAGACCGAGCAGGGCGTGGCGCGCGCCATCCTCCGCGGCGCCGTCGACTTCGACCGCGAGCCCTGGCCCCGCATCTCCCTCGCCGCCAAGGGCCTCGTCCGCCAGATGCTCGACGTCGACCCCCGCAGGCGCCCCACCGCCCAGCAGGTGCTCGACCACCCCTGGCTCCGCCACGCCTCCCGCGCCCCCAACGTCCCCCTCGGCGACGTCGTCCGCGCCCGCCTCAAGCAGTTCTCCCTCATGAACCGCTTCAAGAAGAAGGCCATGCGGGTACGTTTGATCTTGATGTCGTCGTCTCCGGCGCCGGCGACATCTGTCTGACCGCCAGCGATGTATCATGTACGTACGCAGGTGATCGCGGAGCACCTGTCGGTGGAGGAGGTGGAGGTGATCAAGGAGATGTTCGCGCTCATGGACACGGACAAAAATGGCAAGGTCACGCTCCAGGAGCTCAAGGCAGGGCTCATCAAGGTCGGCTCCAAGCTGGCCGAGCCCGAGATGGAGCTGCTCATGGAGGCCGTAAGCTCTTCTACCCTTCTACTTCTTCTTCTTCTTCTAGATTGAAATTAATGGAAGCTCCTTCTTCTTCTCGACCAGGCCGACGTGGACGGCAACGGGTACCTGGACTACGGCGAGTTCGTGGCGGTCACCATCCACCTGCAGCGCCTCTCCAACGACAACCACCTCCGCACGGCCTTCCTCTTCTTCGACAAGGACGGCAGCGGCTACATCGAGCGCCCCGAGCTGGCCGACGCCCTCGCCGACGACTCCGGCCACGCCGACGACGCCGTGCTCGACCACATCCAACGAGAAGTCGACACTGACAAGGTAGCACACACTTACAGTACTCGATCTCAGTTGCAAGAAATGCTCTGAACCTCAAACTGATCTCTAAATTTACATGTGGTTTTGGAACGCAGGATGGGCGGATCAGCTACGAGGAGTTCGTGGCGATGATGAAAGCTGGGACGGATTGGAGGAAAGCGTCGCGGCAGTACTCGAGGGAGCGGTTCAAGACGCTTAGCAACAGCCTCATGAAGGACGGCTCGCTCACCATGGCGCGCTGAGCCGCTGATGAATTGAGTGATATGATGAGGCATTCAATTCAGACTTCAGAATTCATTGGGAAAACGAGAGAGAATGGTCATCGATGAAATGCTCGATTTTTTATGCATATACATCATTTGGATTTGAATTTCCTGGTACGTGTTTCATTTCGTCAAATTTCTTTGTACAGTCTACTGTAGATCGGTCGTCTGTGTCTATCTGAACTTTGTGTAGGATGTGTTAGTGGTTGACACTACTAGTGGTGAATGCTGGGATTGTTCAGCATTCGTTTTACGCCTTTGAAACTGTGTCGGACAGGTGTAATTATGTGGTACGGTGGTAAGCGAGCGAAATTTACAGCAGATGCGTTGTGATCTGTAATTGATATGCCCAACTGTGCACACGGACTGTCTATATCCAAATGTTTTGGGGCTTCATATCATACAAATTTTTAACCACTAAAATATATATAATCGTCCAGATCTCTCCTCTATTTCCTTCTTATCAACTTCTCTTTCTTACTACTTGCGACACGGTCAAGGCAAACATGGACAGCGCACCACCTCTTAACTCGACTTCATGTACCCACCCTGCATCCCACCACCCCGCTGGTGTTTTCTGTGGCTCTCATGCCCCGCATCGCTCTTTTTACCAGATCCACCACCATCTCTCATTCTAACCACTTCAATTCCCTATCTTTTCTTGATCCCATGCCCTCTAGCGGTTGTTCTCCTTGTCTTTAACGGCTCCCACCTTCTCTCAATATTGATCCACCATCGAGCATAATATAGAAAGGACTAGAATGAAAACCATGAAAAATAGGGCTAAACAAATCCGAAACGTTATCAATCTTAATGGTCCAAGTTGGGACAAGTTTCCATCCGCTACCCCTTTGACAATTAGCTCTTGGTGTACTAAACTTATCATTCACCTGAAACATCACATGATCTTTCGTCAGTTTTTTCCCTCCGCAGTACTGAGCCTGACTCACCTATCATCCCCTACCCTCATAGCGGTAGAGGGGACACGCTCTATTCACCGCGCACCCAAAATATACTTTGCATTGGACCAGTAGTATTACCGTATCACACTACACATATAGCTTAAATTTGCTCGGTATCCCCATTTCACCATGGCGTGGGATGGGCTGTTCATCGAGCTGCTGAGGATGAGCGCCAACAACATCCAAACTGCCGAGGAGGCGCTTGCCATTATCGGCGTGCTGGCGAACCGTAGCTTCGTATAGTTGCTGAGGCCTCATAGTGACAGCGCCTGATGCTTCTGTGCCGCTGATTGCTTGCTTGACCGTGGTGCATCCACTTTAGATGTAGAGGCTGAAATTTAATCTATTTTCTAAAAAAAATGTCGTTCTAGTGTCACTAGTGTCTTGTGTGTTAGCATTCCTAACTTCCTGTGTGTTTCCATTCCGAATGGTGGATCTTAATTTTATTGTGTTTGTCTGTTTGAGTCCTATGGTTGTTTTTTCCTAGATCACGCTTTTACAATGAGACACTTATAAGATGTTTCGTTGCCAACCACATTTTACTATAGTTTGGCACATCTAAGGTTAAACAAATTTGATAGTTGTTTGTTTGTTTGCTGGCATAGTTGTGGTAAGTTTTATTTTTAACGAACTAAATTTCATAACTTAGAAAAGTATGATAAAATTCTCTTAGACTTATTATAGTGTAGCTAAGAATTTTATAATCTCACTTAAATAAGTATGACGGCATTTATTGGCACGGGTAACAAGTGTGATTGTGTTAACGCCAAAATCTGGCGGATCCGATAGCGCTAAAGCCGATCGGCTGGGAGATCCGATTGAGCTAAAGCTGATCGGCTGAGAAGTCCGTTGGAGGGTTTGATGTAGCCATTGGTCGATGGAGATACTGAGACAAAGCCGATAGAGAACTGTAGAAAAGCCGATCAAATTAGTAGAAGGTTGGATCGGTTTGAAGACAGGGGATTATCCAATCGGGATCAGGTCCGAGAAGCCCGAGAGAAGGAAGAAGAAGGATCGGCTTGACTAAAAAAGATTCGATAGCTACAGTAGAGAAGCCGATCAGGTTGCAGCAAAGGAAGACTCGGTTACAAATTGAAAGATTATTCAGATGAAACCGGGTTTGCGGAGGAGCCGTGGACTTTACGGCAAGATACTTATTTTTGTAAATTATAACCTTACTCAATTAGAGAGGTCTAGCTGGTTAGTTAACTTCTTTAGAAATATTTTTCTTTGTTATTACTAGGAAATAATGTCCGATAGTTGTAGACGCGTCGGACTCTGTCTGTAAATCCAGGGTATAAATATAGACCCCTAGAAACATGTAATATATCTCTCGATCATATTCAAATTCGGCGCATCGCCACCCTAGTTCATCTAGGTTCTACCGGCTGGTTCTGGTTCTCGACGCGAGACTGCATTGGTTAAGTCCGATCTCCAGCGAAGAGGTAGGTCACGCCACCATCCCGTTATGTCTTGCTCTGTCTAAGGCTGTATCGGTTAGGTCCGACTTCTTAAGCCGATCGGATGTATCGCATCACGTCCGTACTGGACCTATCGGCCCGTTAAGCTCCCTCTGCCGTCGTCAGTCTCGTGCTACATCGGTTAGGTCCGACCTATGGGGCTGCCAACGGTAGATCGAGTTTTATGTCTATAGGCTTCTACACGGCATATCATCGGAGTGCTAGCCGATGAGTTATCCATGCTCTGTGCTTCATGCCCAGCGCATCGGCCCCTCGGCCAATACGCATCAACCTTTAGAGATGTCTCACGACACGTAACGCCAAACGTATCGGACCTCCAGCCGATACGCACCCGCCTTTAGAGAGGCGTCCCCTCATCGGCTCAGCTAGCCGATGGGTTCATTCCTATCCTTACTACGACATAGCCGATCCGACGTCCTCCGTATCATCGCCGTTGGCCCCGGCCTCATACTGTCTCGGTTAGGTCCGATCTACGAGGTTCGGTGTTGATGGCGCTGCCATGGCAGGCGACGGGTCTCTTACTGTCACATCCGGAGCGGCATCGGCCTTGCAGCCCGTGCCTTCTTGCGCTAATCATCGCCTATGTCGCATCCGCTTTTATCGGTTTTTCAGCCAATGAATCACTGTTCGGCTGTCCGAAGGGATCCCGTGTGTCTCGATATCCTCTGAGCACACCCTGGTTCCTCCATCGGCTTTACAGTCGACCGCTCGTCGACACCTATCCACATCGGCTCCCCAGCCGATCGAAGAGCATCCCAATCCTATCAGCAGCCAGCCGATAGCGAACGCCTGTATCGGACCTGCTTATCTCACTTCCTTATCAATTGTAGGGTCAAATTGACTGGTACGCCTGCAAACCTCGAGACCTAAGGACCTACACTGGAGACAAGCAGACTTTTCAGGTCTTCATGTGACCGAGCCGCCGTCCCTCTCTGGTCGTGGGATTTTTTAGTGGCGAGCAGATGATAACCAAACAACCTCTTAATTTCCTTAGTTGTTGTCGTGATGAGTTTCCATTTGACACAAATTGAATCATATTTTAGGACATAAATTGCCATCACTCTCAATGCGTGTCCCTTACGACAAGACACGAGGTGATCTACAACCGTGTGCGACGCTCAAAGTCTGTGTTTGAGATGATCTGCTGCTGCAGGCAAAGCGGGGTATGTGGAGGCAATGATTTTTTATTATTTAAATCTTTTTATTTTTTAATTTTAAAACTATATAATCTCAAAAATTATTTTTAAATCTGCACCAGCATGGCCAAACGACGTTGCCACGCTTAGACACGTCTGATGTAATAGCTTTATTTGGCCATACTAGTCTAACTGACGTGGCAAAGTTCCGCTAGTGAAAGAATGTCATGGCCAATCCCAATAGCGTGACAATGTTATTTTGCCATATGTAGACCGAATGGTGTGATTAAACAGTGTAGGTTTAAAGATAAATTTTGGCTGTCTAAAGAAGCCAAGAGGAAGGGCAAGCACAAACACAAGCATCATCAGTTTCACTTGTAGTACAGCGTCACAAACAAACAAAGTTGTCTACTTTATTTGTGTGCCATGGTCCTCTATCTTATAATATAAACAATTTATATTTCTTTATTTAAGTAGCGATTAAGGTTAAAGAAGAATTTTTTTTTATGTATAGATGGGGTGGGAGGATGGATAAGGATAAGATATGAAATAATTTAAATATAATGTGATTGATAAAATAGTCATTGTGATTGATAAAATAGTTGTATCGTAAATACTACTTAAAAATTACAAATCTCAAATGCTAGAATTCCGTATACCGTGGGACGGAGGGAGTAATTCATACCATTGCAGTCACCTCTCTCTCTCAACAGTACCGGGGCTGGTCCACCTGTCATACCCTCCCCGCAGCGCGCGGTAAATATAGCCTGCCCGGAAGTTAAAGCTAGCTTGGTATGCTCCTCAACTCCCCGTCCGCCACGTGGCGCAAACCATCGGATGCCTAATTTGGCAGGCTGGGATCCAGGCCCATCTCCCGTGAATGGGCCGGAATTGAGGCCCACCCAAGCAAAGCCTAACTCGGTGGTGGCGACGACCAAAGCTCCGGCGAGACGCTGGCAAAGCGGCGTCCTCTTTCACCGATCACCTCCGGCTTACGCAGCACTAAGACGCCGAGGCTGAAGCATGCCTGGCTGCTTTGCGAGCTGCAGAAAACCATGGCATCTCCCACATTTCGGTGGAGACGGACTCTTCTATTCTGGTGGCTGCTTTGAAGCCAAGCGATTACGATCAAGCTCCTGCAGGCGCTGATCCAAATGGACTTTGTAATGGTAGATGTTTCCTCTGTGTCTCGTTCTTGCAGTAACTGTGCTCATGAATTAGCTCGTGAAGGAGTGAGTTGGGACCCGGGCCAGGTGTCCATTTGGGCCGAGCGCCTCCCAGAGTCTGTGAAGTCTCTTGTGGTTCGTGATTACACTGAACCCATGGGTTAATAAAGAGCACGATTGAAGATTAAATAAAAGACTATCTTTTTTTTTGCTGGGCACTACGACTATTTTTCGATCACTATTTCGGTTGTATTCTCGATTTGTTTACATCTCCAGTTGTGTTTTTTGTTATTATGATGGAAAGATCTTGAACTAAATAACCTGGAATACACTAATGAAGAAATGGACTTTATACATCAAATATTCCACTCAAAATCATAGTAATTATTATATGCATACTCAAACTTAAGGCATGTTTGATACGACTCCAAATGATAAATTTAACTCTAAACACAGAGTTTAGAGTGGAGTTGTAGCTTGCACCCTTCTAATTAATTTTTCAGACCACTTAGCTCACTTTTCTCTTTTTGTTAGATGGAGCTAAAAACTGTTTAGCTAAGTTATAGGAGAGATGGAGCTAGAGTTGAAGCTCAGATCATCATTGTACTGCATGTGTGCAGTAGAAAAGAAAAGTCGAAACATTTTAAGAAAACAATACTCACAATTGCTTAATAATACAACATTATCCAGCTAGCCAGCCACCTGCAGAGATGGAATCCAGCAGCGGTTCCTTTCATGGCGGGACGTGACAAATGCATGGCAAGAAGGTTTGGTACTCTCGTAAAGGTGACAACGATGGTAAGAGAATTATATCACAAGAGGCCCAGGCCCCGTGCTGCACGACACATTTGCACATTATTCGGGAATGCGATAATTAACGTGCAGTGATTAAAACACGAGGACATATAGGTATGTGCGTTTGCCTCGCTTATTCGCAACTACCCTAATTAATCCTAGTGCAGCCAAGCAGCCAAGATCGATGTACGTAGCTGCGACTTGTAATCAGTGAATCAAGATGTCGTTGCTATCTCAAATGAGAGTAGCTAGCTAGCCCTGCAGGTCTGCATGCTCTTTTAAGATTGTTAAGGCTGCGTTTGTTTTAGAATTTTGTGCAAATTAGCCGCTTGGCTTAGAGGGAAGGTACTTAATTAGCAAGCACGTGATTAATTAAATATTATAAATTTAAAAAACATATTTATTTGAGTTTTTAAAATATACTTTTTATATATTTCTTTTTTTAGAAAAAAATCATACCGTTTTCTCCTTAGTAAGTGTATCCATGATAATTAATATATATAGTGACCTCTACTCTTTAATATATGACACTGCATATTTAAAATTAGAGGGAGTGGCTAGTTTCTGAAAAGGAACAATGCCTAAGACATCTGGATTAAGTACTGACGACGAACCTGAAGTGAGATTACTGCAGTTGTTTGATTGCTCAACAACATCTGTGTGTGTATGTGTGTTTTCTCCTTTTGTTTTTGCGAGGTTGGCAAGAGGGCATAGATAAACACAATACAGTATTGGATCGGGGGGGAGGCAGGTAGCGTCGTCTCTCTCTGAACTCTGACGAGGCGCGTGCAGAGCAGATGAATGCATGTTGAAGATGTTGGCGTTGGCCCGCGGCCGCGGTGTCGCCGGCTGGGCCTCTCGTTTGGATGGCCGCTAGCTACAGACCAAGGGGCCGCCGTTGCGATGCCGATGAGAACGCACACGCGGCGGCGGCGGGCACACGTCGGTTTCTGGCTTGACACCATGCTTGTTGGTGTTTTCTGCCGTACTTTGCCCAGAGAAACCAACACTTTGGCTGTCGTCGAACCCTTGGTCTTTTCTGCCGTCGTTTACATGCTTTAATTTAACTACCAGCTGATTCTAGCTCTCTGCCAACAAGCTAGTGCCGTCGAGAAAGCTCGAAGCTCCCCCGAGTTGTTCGAGCTCAATTTGCCCTGGGCTTGAGAGCTTGAGCTTGTTGCGAGTTCGATCGCCTCGCTGACAACCACCGACGATGGAGGCATGGAGCTAGCAAGCTGCGTGGCGATTTTGCCGGCGCCAAATACAGCAGTGCTCCAGCTTAGCTCGATCGCCACGGGTGCACATCGCTTTTTGTGTGTGTGTGTGTGTCATCGCTTTCGCTTTGGCTTCTCCCTTTCAAAAAATCCTTTTTTTTGCCGACTAAAATCGATTTAATTCTCCCCATAATTGAGAAAGGATAGAGATCGGTATGTCAGCACGGCCAAAATGATGACAGTGATCCCTATAGTTTTTGTTTTCTTTTCCCCTTCTTTGTTCTTCTATGGAACGGAACCAAACTCCACCACACCGCCTGCTGTGATTAACTCAGCGATTTGACTTACAGCTGGTAAATGGCTTGATCGCTGTTAGTTTTGTGCAATTAAACGGTACTAAACAAACTTTGGTGTGTCGACTGTCAAGTCTCTACTGAAAAGTTTTACTACTTGACAAAAGCATGACTTTTGACCTGATCTTTGTTTGACTTGCATGAAGATTACGCATGCAACCAAATTTTTTTTTGCAGGAGCAAAAGTCTATATCAACCTCTAGGGTGCGTTCCAATGTCCCATTCTTATCTTCTACTCATGTTATCTAAACTACTAAATAGAATGTTTTTTAAAAAATTGTTACTTTAAAAAAATATATTAACATATATATATATATATATAGTTTTTTAAGCTACTACTCAATTAATCATATAATGCCATTTCGTAATCATATAATGCCATTTCGTTTTACATGCAGAGATGGATTTCTAACCATAGGTTGGAATCAGCCCTAGTTAATTAGCCATACGTTAGTTTAGTCATACAACAGAACATCTTTTTGAAACATGAGTTACATTTATACTATATCAACATTTATTATGATATGGTAGCAGCATATTTTAGCTAGGCTAGCTGAACCCTGTTTTGCTTTTGTTTCTAATTACCTTTTTTTCATAAGGATTTTGGGACATGATAAGAATATATATATATATATATATGTGTGTGTGTGTGTGTCAGGATAAAAAGTCAACCTTGTAAGGACCCGAATTTTTAGTTATGCATAAAAAATATTTTGAGTAAAATTTAATTTCAAATTTTGGCTCTTACTAATATTACCTTCAAAATTTTTGTGCACCAAAGATCTCATTCCATCTAACATCTAACCCTCCCCTCATAGTATCCTTTTGACCTAGAAACTGTTAGAATTCAAATCGAAACTTTTTTTCCTTTCTTCCAAACAATTCTCAGAAAAACCAATGTCATCCCTACAAATTATTTTCTAATAATCCCACGAGAACAATTCCGTTAATCCAAAAAAACTATCAAAACCTTTCTTAAGTTTCTCTAATTTTTCTAAGCCCAGATCAAATTTCAATTTAAATCCCAATTTTGATTTTAAAATTTCTATCTTCTAGTAAATATTTTCCTTCAATCCTAAAAATTGAAATTTTGTTTTTAAATTCAAAGCCATGATCATCCTTATCTCCTCATTATCCTTTTTCAACCTTGAATTATTTATTCTTTTTGTGAAAACAACCGCCAAGGTGGATACTGTAGCTTGTCTCTTCCATTCATGCATGCGGCCAAAACAAGCAAATATGACAAAGGGAAAAAGGCAGAGAGCAGAGCAGCAGCCTTGCCTTGTCCCCTCCACAAATTCAACCAAAGCAGGGTCAATACAAAGCCTTTGTCGACCATGCTTCTAATCTCTTCCATATAGCCTGTCTTCCGTGCAACGAAATGCATGTATGCACATGTGAAGCTCGTTCCTATACTGCCAAATACTTAAATGAGATAAGTGACAAAGCGGCCAACTCGCCTCTTCTTTTTATCTGTCCTAGGCTATCCCATCGCGACAAACTCAGAAAGAATAAAGGAACACTTTACTTGATTTTCAGCACCGTATGGAAACTCATCTTTTTTTGTCTTACTGCAAAATGTCGGAAGAGGGCTATTAAACTAAAACCCTAACCCTACCTCCAACTCTAACACCCTCATCCCTCCAGTCCACCCTTTGCCTTATTTCTTTTCAACAAGATAGAGCGGCCATCATTATTGTACCCTAAACTCCCTCTGCCTTCTCCTCTACCTCACCATCCACCACAACAGAGACCAGCAAGAGTGTATTGCCAACACCACCACATCTCCCTGAGTCCATTTCTCGCCGCCCTAAGCTTGCCTGATCACTAGAAGCGCTATCACGATGACGAATAGAGGAGCGCCACCGTCGATCGTTACTTGTCCTTGGTGAGGCCCCGTCCCCTGTTCTTCTCTCCAGTGCCCTTACCATAACCCCCTAGAAGCTAGTTGACACCCTCATAGTAGCCCCTGACCGTTGTAGCACCTCAACGAGCCACTGCCTTCTGCTACCTCTTTGCACCACATCATCTAGCCACTCCACTGCTCCCACCCTATCCGACTGCTGCAACATCTTCCCCGCACCTCCTGGACACCCTGAAGTGAGGAATCGGTCATAATCCCTTTACTTGTCATTCCCCTCTTCTCGGGTGCGTGCTAATGGCATTGTCACCCGCCGTCAATCAAAGCCTTAGAGTTCAATCATACCCATTGAAGAATCTATTTGCCACCTTGCTGCCCTCCTTGCTAAGTAGTTATAGTTGGCTCCTCTCCATCGCACTAGGCAAGAACGACAAACGACAGCCATCGGCCATCGTCTTCAACCCTGTGCATGCGCGTGTTTGCACCATTCTCCCCCTTTGTGAATGCAGCACACCGACTCTAAGGAATTGCTTATGGGTCCGAGCGTGAGCCTTAGTCTCGCTAACTTTCGGGCCCCACATGTCAATCACCTGAGTGAATATTCTCGAAAATATTCTCTACAATTGTTCATTAATTATTTTAATCCTAAAATAAATTTAAAAATTTAAAAATTTATATCTTTTTATCTGTAATTCCGATTGACCTTGTTTTAGTCCCCAAATTTTTTTTCTAAAATCCTTATCTATAATTGCATTTTTATTTTCTATATATTGTTTCTTTTAATATTATTTAATATAATGTTTATGTTTCTCACGTATAGAAGTCACAACTGAAGATGTTTTTATGCAGGATTTCATCACACCAAAACCTATAGCATGCCAAGGCAAGTCATTCCTTCGATCATATTGATTCCAGTTTATAAAATTAAATTGTTTGTAAGATTGCATGACTAGGCGCACATGAATGCCACTGATCATAAGTCGACCTGTCTGGCCAACCCAATTGCTGCACTATGTCTATTCCTTTGAAACTTGACTGACCTGACCTTTATGAGTTATGTTTTATTACCTAAGATTCGTACCTTTGGTAAGTAGACCTATAATATTTACTGCTATTAATTAATAATATATTTTGTCTGAATAATGTTATGTTTGGGTAGGATAAATTAATCATGTTGGGAAAATTTACTGTGAATTGTTTTGAAAAACCCGACATTTATGTAAGTGGTTTGTGAAATAAAAAAGTATTTGTTTTTAAAGAAAAACATGGTGCCAAGTTGTTGGTTGTGTGGCAAAACTATGTATTTGCACATAAAGACCGATTCCTTAAAAAACTGTATTGAGCATAATAAAGTGTGACCATATGAATGGTATGGAACATAATTGGCTAAGTAACTAGTAAAGCTAGAATCATTTATTTGCCAGGAGTCATGGAATCACCAGAGAAGCCATGAAAAGTGGTGCTCACGGAATCCTGAGTATAGAAATCTGAGACTTGTTCGGAACTTGGTATGGAACCCTTTTAACTAGCAATTGTTTATCCTAGTTTTACTTTGGAAAAGTCTTATAGTGAGTTTTCACTACCGACGAGTATTGTGACATATGAGTAAAGCGTACACTGTAGAAATTTTGACCAAAATTTTTGAACAATCGTGACTATGGTTATGGATGGATGTAAAGTGGTTCCTCTCGTATAGAATTGTTTATAAGTGGCTGTGAAATAAATTTGTGAGATGAGAATAATTTTCTAGAGTTATTCTATATGGCTAACGGCTGACCTATATGGTCAGGAACATAATTGTGTAGTCTGAGAAATAAGATGGTTTTATAGTGAGAGGGTGAGTTGTAAATCATAGGATTGAGAGAAAAACTAGTAATGGTAATGTAAAGAGGGTAAGTTAGATGTTGGTGGTATAGGTGATGAGCTGCCTAAGGGCAGAAGACTCCGGATCCGTGGTTGATGAGTTGGGCTGTGGCATGTAGATATTGTTGGATAATGGTTTTGACCAAGGCCTATAGTTTTGAAAAGTATAAAGAAACTAATATATGTTTAATAAAATGAAAACTGCCGATGGGTTAAAGCCTCTAGAGTCTGAGAATGCTGATGTCGTTGTAAAGTGATGAAATGTTATTATAAGTAATAAAATGTAGTGGTCGTATGGCCACTCTCATTTTAAATTGAGGCTAGTACCTCAACCCATATACATGCAAACATAAAATTTCAAAAAAATAAAATAAAAGGTAAAGTTGTGAAATAAATCTAGTATACCTTTGAAATTCGTGTATATTTATATTTTTATGACTTGCTGAGTACATATATAATAAGACTTTTTTTCCTTCAGAAGTTTTATAAAAGCGAAGACAAATGATATAGTTTTATCCTATCTTTAAACTGTTGCTTATGACTTGGTTGCTCGTTACACTATGTTTTTCTGTTACGGTCTCTGCTGTGTGAGTTGTCTCCTTATCCCTCCTGAAGTGGTAACCTGGTATCTACATGTTTATTATTTGTTAATACTAATAATTGTGATGATTCATTATTATTATTATGGGTACTATGTTTCGCAATTTATAAGATGTGGTTCACACTGCTGCTTTTAGTGCCCTACCAGTTATCACTGTTATTAATATCGGGACAATGCACAGTAAAATAATTGTATTGTACATAGTACTACATGAGTGCATATTCCTTTTTTATTAAAAAAGATTGTATATATTATTAATAAACAACCTGATTTTCTTAATTGAATCTGGAAGTAGTAATTAAATCTGGAGATAATATATAAAAGCTACGATCAGATACCCGCATCTCACATTCACCTGGGCTCCCCGTTGCCCTCCAACCATATATCGTCCCAGTAATATATGTTAAACTGCTACGAGTCCCCGAGAACTGATGGCCAGCTCCGAGACCTCAACATCCGTTGCCCATTGGCAAGTAAAAATCATTTATCTCCGAAAAGAAAGTTACGCAAAAGTTAAGAGTGAACAAATGTTTATTGTCAATGCCTAGTTAGATATTTTTAAATTATTTATGTATGTGATGATAATAAAATTAATTTGTAGCATTTTACTCACTCTTCTTTATTGGATAAATAGTCACATGATACTTTAACAATAGTTAGCTATCGCTCAAATATCTCAGATTCAACATACATATTGGGCCAGCCATTTCAACACTTTGTCACTGTTCTAGAAGTTAACATTTGGTATTTTCTAAATTTGTAAGAGAAACTTAGCAATCCATACGTGCATGGCTAATTGTGTACTTACGGAGTTGACAGGTCTTATGCACACCATCCGTCATGTAGCACGAAAAAAAGACCTCTTCCAATTTCTTTTCTCATTTAAAAATTGTTCCGGGTATTCGGATGCGTTGTTGGTTGGCTAAGGATGAAATGAGTTCTGGTCAAAGCTTCCCAAAAAAACTACCTTTAAGTAAGTAAGCAACTTTTGATATGATTAGTTCCCGATCTTTGATCTCAGATGCCTCCAGTATTCTTTTTCAACCCCCTGTCTTAGTAATCAATTAGGAGTGTCTAGCTAGCTCAATAAAAAATGTGTGGTGTGCTATGGTTATGTTTAGCCTCATGCTTTAGTTAGGCTTAATTATTTTTCCTTAAGCTAAAATCACGCTAGAAAAGTCAAATTAACCCGACTGGGACTAACTAGCTTAGTTAACTAGCTAGTTAGTTAGCAGCAAGTCTTTAGCTGGTAAGCATGCGGCATGAACTGGCATGGCACTGACTAAATGTGATCCATGCGCTCGATTTGCATTAGCATACTGACTTGGCTTCTCTTTCGAAGCTTTTAAAAGTTACCCTGACATCTACATCATATACAATTATTCTTTTTCAATATGGTTACAATAAAATGATGCAACCTCCCCCTTCTCAAAAAAAAAAAAACACAGTGTGTGCATTTCTCTACATCAATAGAAATACCATAAATACTTATTTTCAACTATAGAGCAGTATATACAGGTGGCATGATCTAAAATGACATAAGAAACATATTTATAGCATTAGATGCTGATATGGACATTTAAGTACTTATGTTGCTTGAGCTAAAATGTTCTTTTCTTGGTGGAGCGAATGCACAAGAGAACCGAATGATACTCCAATGCCACAACTTTGCCATTGAAAAATCAGATGGTAACACATAGCTGGTAGCCCGGCACACAGTCTCGAAATAGTTTTTTGTTTTGGGTGATATCAATAAACCACGACTGAGAATATATGACATGCATGTGATGTATTTGGACGCTATGTCCTCTATTCATGCACGGCATTCATTTTGTAACAATTCATACATAGACGTTAGGTATCTTTTTAAAATGTATAAAACTTATGAGATTTTTGCATAAATTAGTTCCATTCTTAGTAAAATATCTGAATCTCCAATATTCAAAACAAGACTTGCAATATAACCATATATTCACCGTATCAAAAATACACCGATGCGATATTAGTATAAGTAATATTTAACTTATTATCACTGAATGGCTACAGATTTATCGCTTAAACCGTGCGGTAAAGGGTAAAAAGTAAAATGCCCCTCAGTGTAACGGTCATTTTCTTACCGAGATTTGAGGGTGAAAACTGGGATTAACAATAGGGTGGCCACACCATAAAAGCAAGGCGAGCCCATCACCACCGCCTCCACCGTGCAACCGATCAGAGCCGCTGCCTACGCCTCGGCCCCGCAACCCGCTCTCTCCCCTCCTTCCTGCAAAGGCTGCGACTGCGAGCGAGCCTGCGGCTACCACCAACCCGGCGGCGGCGGCGCCGGCGGAGAGGAGAAAGCTGCGTGGAACACGGGGAGCGTCTCCGACCTCCTCTTCCACGATTTCCTTTCTCCCCGGGGAGGAGACCAAATCTCGCCGCGAGGCGGCTCCTGTTTACCTCACGAACTCTCGTATAGTCACCGCGTGGGAATCTTTTCCAGATTCCGCGCGCACGCTGCGAGGACACAGATCGGGAGCGAGGAGGAGGGAGGGAGGGAGGGAGGGGAGCGGCAATGGTGGTGGAGGGGAATGGCCGCGCAGACAAGATCACCATTGGCGTCTGCGTCATGGAGAAGAAGGTCGGGATCTTTGCCGCGGCCCTTTGGTTTAAAGCTCTCTCGGTTCTTGGACTTTTGGTGGTTCACGTACTCCGCCAACGCATGGACGGCTCATGGCTGTTGATTTGTTTTCTTTTCGATCTCCTGTCTTCTCCATATGTTCTTTAGGCGTTTCTGGTTCTTGATCGATTCGTGTAGTTGCCGTGCGTTTCTTGTTCTTGATCGATTCGTTTCGTTGCCGTTAGTGCGGGTGCCTATTGGTTGGGCCGGTTTCTTGAGGAATGCGGTTTCTAGTCGCGCTGTTGGCTGTTGAATATGATTTGGTCTCATCGATCTCTTGATTTTTCTTTTTCTTTCGTAGGTGTTGTGCTCTCCAATGGAGCAGATTCTTGAGAGGCTCCGCGCATTTGGAGAATTCGAGGTACGCGAGATTTTTCCAAGCCGTTTCCCTTTCTCTGTTCAGTCAATTTGCAAAAGTGGAAACGGTGTGCGATTGAAGCTTGACACGGGGATCAGTGGATGGGTGGATGGCGTAGAACTGCAAATGATTTTTTTTTCCTTTTGGAGAAAAATAGTTTTTTGAAATATTTTGTGGGAGACATCCGTGAATCTTTGTGGATACCAATTTATTCTGCATCTTTTCTTTGTGGATACCAATACTTGAGGTCCCCATCATGTGGTTGCTTTTGCGGTTTGTCCCCAAATGTTTTGTCTTATAGCAACTAGGTCCCTTAATCTGTACTTTAGACGAGTGATTTCTCAGATTCTTTGCAATATTCTTTTTGGGTGGACTTAAGTTCGTTTACTAGCTTTTCCGATAATTTAGCCACTATTGTCAATTAAATATTTGAATGTTGGCACTTGAGTACTTTACCGATAATTTAGCCACTATTGTCAATTAAATATTTGAATGTTGGCACTTGAGTACTCGATAGTCCCCTTTATTTTATGCACCAAATGTTGACTCCTTTTTAAGTATAAGCTATTGAGTTGTGCTTGAATATGAACCGGGATTCCCTATCAATAGAAATCTTAACTTTCCGCTGTTGATATGGCAGCGGATTTGGTCTACGGCATGCATACATTAATCCATTTGCATGTTGTTACTTGTTGGGCTTATTTGTATTCTATGAGGGATCACTGACCTAAGTTTGCCTAGTAGGAATACTCCGTCATTCTTTATGCATTACTATAGTTCCAGCTGCAGCACATGGTCACTAATTATTTCTCGCTTCTATTAATCCATCATGTTGTTACTCGCATCAGTGTACCAGTAACACCATTGTTGAACTCTTTGTTTATATTTCTCCTCTTGTTTTATGTTCAAAACTTGCTTCGTATGTTTTTATCAAACCTATTGATAAACCCAGACTGTATTTATCTGTTTATTTTATTATTCAAATTTCTTTACTTTTATCTCAATCATACTTAATCTAATTAGTAATATTTCATTCTGAATGTCATTTTATTAATTGATGTCTTAGTTATGTGCAAAAAGTTGAAACATTTCAGATCAGTTGTCATTCAGCATTATTTTAATTGTCTTGCAGATTGTAATATTTGGGGATAAAGTTATTCTCGAGGATCCTATTGAGATGTATGTAATAACAACTCAGGTTATTGATAACTTAATCATTATTCTTTTTCAAGTATAGGTTTATCCATGTTACTTCTGCAGTACCTTTTTATGGCATAAATATGTTGCATGCTTGCCTGGAAGTTTAGGAGTATTGTCTCATATCTGCATTTTATTTTCAGTTGGCCAAAATGCGACTGCTTGATTGCCTTCTATTCATCTGGTTTCCCTCTTAAAAAGACTGAGGCCTATACTGCTTTACGAAGGTATGGTTAACTGTTTCCTTCTACACTTGTTTATGTTGGCATATTTCCTATTATGATTTAGCAGATGGACCTCTTTTCTAAAAAATGGTTTGTAAAACACATCTCAATTTTTTATTATAATTTGTCATATCATTTTTCTTCAAATGTTAATGATGGTTCTTATCATTTAGACAACTATGCTTCATGGAAGTACTCCTTTTATTTTGAAGTTGTTCTTGTGTCTGTTATATTATCTTCCGAAGTCTTATTCTAAAGAAATGCTAGCTTAGTATAATGTGTTGCACTGGTTTCATATAAATGTCATAGATTCTGATTAAAGAATGGCAAAATAATGTCTTGAAATCTAAAATTCACTACATTCATATGGGGACAGCCATCCATATATACACATGTGTACATGATGCAAACATTTTCTTAAAAAAACCCTAGGCTCACACTTGACTGCAAGGATCCATGCACAGAAAATTGGTGTAGTGTAGAGCACACTGAACATCAACACCATCACCATCTACCATCACCAACTCCTCTTTTCAATAAGCATTTTATATGCATATAGATATTGTCAGTTAAAATCCACATGGAACATTGCTATTGCTCAGTGTAGTACACCAGAGATCTCACTGGATATGAGTTGATCAAGAGAGGACTGAGAAAGTGGCACTTTCACTGTTCCTCACAACCACTGGAGTCTCTTTGCCACTAACTATTTAAAATATATTTTAAAGTAAGCACCGCCTCACCAGCTCATCTTATTGAGGGTGAAAGTTTTTTTTTTCCCTGAAGTGAATATAGGTGACCTTTTCTGTTAAATTTGTTGATGTTAGTTTGCCCATATCTCTCAGTTATCTTGTTTTTTGTAACATAAGTTTTGTTCTCTATAAATGTCAGGCCCTTTTTAGTGAATGAATTGGAGCCACAACACCTCCTTCATGACCGCAGAAAAGTATATGAGGTATTGCCATGGCATTCGTAGTGTCTTCTCTTACACTCAGTAAAACACACAATCTTTACTCTCTCATTAGATGCACTCCTGGAATAAGTATATATATGTTTTATCTCTAAACTCTGTGAGAAGTGGTCTTGTTATCTATGTTGGAGTAGCATAGTTGCATTGACTAAGAATTCCAGTTTTGTATTCCTGCTCTCAAAGTGTTTTCATCATAGAAGTGGATTTTCCTGAGTTCTGATAGGCACTCCTGTCATATTTTTAGTTTCAATTAGGTGATTTCCCCTGGTAACTAAAAGAATGTAGAAAACTATAATTTTCTTTAAAGAAACATTTTCTGTGTTGCTGTGTGGGGGTGTTTACTAAGGTGTCAGTGAGTCACTTGACCATCTTTGTAAGACACTGGTAGATGTTACTGAACCAGTTGACATTCTTGGAAGATTCATCTGTAGGTAGAATAGAAGATATTCATTTATACGGTTACTAGCCAAATATTCATGTGTTGCAATTTCAAATAAATATACCATATATTTTATGATCGATAAGGTTTATATAGTTCTAGAAGAAAACATATGAAATTTGCAACCAAACATCAGGCCTTAAATATCATTTTTTTTACAAATCACATGCACAAACGATCTACTTATCATGAGATCCCACCAACTCAAGAGATTGCAGACTCCCACCATCGCCCTTAGTTTCTTTTATATTATACTGGGTGTCACATATGTTTACAGGAGTACTGAAGCATGAAGTGTAACAGAGGGCATTTTTTTTTATCTAAGGCTATCTCAGCTTGGGTGTGTAGTAGTTTCTTTTTATTTTTTGATTGCCACCAACTGCATTGGCTAGCATTGTAAATATTGTATTTGTATGTACCTTTCGTGTCATCTTTATCAAAAACGAAGTTGCCCTTCGTCCAGTTGCAATAATTTTATAGTAATTACAGGATGCGTTTTCATGTTTTCTTATTTACTCGTCCAAGTTTTTATTTGTAATACTAGTAATAATTAAAATTTCCTAACTTCAATCATCTTCATGATTAAGCATCTGGAGAAGTATGGAATTCCGGTACCCAATTATGCTCTTGTCAATAGAGAATATCCGTACCAAGAGCTAGACTATTTTATTGAGCAAGAAGATTTTGTTGAGGTTCATGGAAAACGATTTCTGAAGCCTTTTGTGGAGAAGCCTGTTAATGGTAATTTGCCAATATCTATGTAATTAACTTCTTTCTGCTGTACTGTGATTTGTCTCCTTACGCCGAAATGTTGTTTTCATTGCCTCATTGATACTGCTGTGGTTGATTTTGCTGAAGAAAGCAAATAGCCATTTTTTGTGTTGAAGGTATAACAGTGGACAGAAGACAATCTATTTAGCCTCTTTATAATAGTATGGCTTAAGTTTTGGATCAATTATATGCTAACTGATTCCTTACTTTTTTCAGGGGATGACCATAGAATAATGATATATTACCCTAATTCTGCTGGTGGTGGAATGAAGGAACTGTTTCGAAAGGTAAATTAGAATGTAGCATGCCACAACAGTTTAAGTTTTGTGTATCAGACCTACCCGCTCTTTTACCAGGCAACTGCAATTACCTTTTTCCCTTGAGTTCTTAAACCTGCCAGTTGCTTCGATTCTTTGGCTTTTGGAAAACAAAAATTATGAACACATATCTCTGGAGTTAATTTGGGTTGAGGACCCATGCATTTATTTTCTGTGATTTAAGGAAAAATGGACCCATATATACCTAATTGTAATTGCTATACTATTATGAGGCTTGAATGCTTTATCCCTTGCATTTTCCCTGTGCAGAATTGAATTCTTAGCTCTTTTATTTTTTGTTATATCAACATGTGAGGTGATTTCTAAACAGAGAGGAAACCAAAAAACATTTTCCATTCTTTATGCATTCTTATGTATTTTTCTTGTATCTGAATAAAGAAAATAAACTTTTTTATATTTCTGATTAAATGTAGGTCGGTAACCGTTCTAGTGAATTTCATCCTGATGTCAGGAGAGTGAGGCGTGAAGGATCTTACATTTATGAGGAGTTCATGCCTACTGGTGGGACAGATGTTAAAGTAAGATAACTTTTGCATGCATTCTGTTTTTTAAGTTGGGCAAGTGTCCTGTTTCTACTGATGTACAGTGACATATAACAGATTAGTTCGAATTTAATGGTTCTGGTTGTTCTCTAAAATGGTTCTATGAATCTATTTCTTTCCTATGTTCAAGCTTTGTTTTGGAAAACCTGAAATTGAATGGACCTTTATCCTTGCAGTCAGCCATATATTTATCTATGGATGAGAAACTTCTCACCAAATGTGGAAATTTTCTCATGTTCACATTTCACAAAAGAAAAACCATCTGGCCTCTTTTTTACCAATAAAAGAAGCCGAGTCACAGTGTGCTTAGCTTCTTATGTTGCAGTCCTTGTCTATTTTGATCAAGTTAATTAAAACAGTGTACATGCATGGAACATTTGTTCTACAAATTTCACTTTTATGGATTCTGTCTAAATCATCACAACTATTTTCAGGTTTACACAGTTGGCCCAGGATATGCACATGCTGAGGCACGCAAATCACCAGTTGTTGATGGTGTTGTTATGAGGAACCCTGATGGGAAAGAAGTAACTGAGCACACTCTCTTGTTCTTAGTTAAATTCATTTTGAATATCCATTGGTTTGTGCCTTCAAGGTTTCAATTATGCCATGGTATTTGTTCCATGCAAATAGGAAAACTAACCTAAAATTTTGTGTTATCATTACATAACGGTATGGAATTTGCACATATTTCATGTGTTTCTAAGCAAACTTCACAGTTAGGTCAAATTGATACTGTTTTCCATAATGGATTTCTGATTGTTATCACCAGCTTTATGGTTTTATTCAATAACATTTAAACTGGGCATACTACTGTGCAAAAAATGTTACATAATGTGGCCAAGAACAAGACATTGGATTGACTTTGTCTAGAAATTTGTTAAATGACTATCATAGTGAAAATTGGTAAAAACACTGTATCAAAACATCGTGAATTACCTTTTTTTAATTGCATATCACAAAGTACTTAGAAGAAATAGTTGGACCTAATTTGGGGCTGAAGTGAGAAAGCTTTGATTGTACTTGTACATTGCATTGATCAATTTGCACAGGCATAGAGGAATCAACCTATGACTAATGAGGATTAATAAAACCTTATTATTGGCTATTGATCATGGAGTTTGTTGATTGATATCCATAGTAGCTTAGAAAACTATTGACTATTTGTTGGATGTTGTTTATTATCATGTTGGAATTATGCCTAAGTCAAGTTTCTAGACATGGAGCTTTTCATCTACTCCATGTACAGTGTGCCATCCTCTTCATTTCTTGATGATAGACAATAGCCTAACAGGCTTAGATTACTTGATGATGAAATTACAGAGGTGTTACATATAAATAGATTAGAGGAGGGTGGCCCAAGGGGCCAGCCGAGTCCTAAGGAGCTAGCTGAGTCCCAAGAGGCCAGCTGAGTCCCAAGAGCCAGTTGATTCACATCTAGCTGATGTATCGGCCAATCCCTAGAGTGTGCCACTGTGATGACTGTGCGAACAGTGACTGTCTTGACAACTGGGTTGAAGGTTTCATCATAATCAACACCGGAGGCGTTGAGTGAACCCCCGAAGTACCCAACGAGCCTTGTATCTCTCCAATGAGCCATCGGCATGGAACTTGTGTTTGAAAATCCATTTGCCAGTAACCACGTTAGCCTTGGCAGGGCGGGGGACGAGGTCCCAAGTGTGGTTGTCCTGAAGGGCTGCATATTCGTCTTCCATGGCCTGGCGCCAATGAGGATCAGCAAGAGCATCACGGCAGGACCGCGGTAGTAGAGACAATGCCTCAGTATGCAAGGCAAGGCGAGGCTGCCGGTATCCTGTCTTTCCACGGGTCGCCATGCCATGGGAGTTAGCGACCGGCGGAATGGAAACAGCACTAGCAGGAACCGGAGGATTGCTCTTGACATAGCGAGGTGGAGAGGGGACCATGCTGGAGCGTCGAGGGGGGGCCCCTGCCGGGCGCTCGGGTGGCGAGGCAGGAGCAGGGGGGGCACGCCTGCTGTAGACGTGAATAATGGGTGGTTTCTGGGGCGCAATCACCGGGGGGGAGCACGCCTGCTGTAGACGTGGACGACAGGTGGAGCCGGGAAGACTGGTACAGGGGGTGCCTGTTCAGAGGACGTTGGGGACCCCCTGGACACGGCCGGCGGCGCTGGAGTAGGCGACGCCAGAGGGGTGGGGAAGCCGGGAGGAGCCCTCGACGCTGGCGTGCCCACATGGGCCAGCGATGGTACCAGAGGCACCGGCTAGGAGGGAGCACGTGTCGGGGGAGGGGGTGGCAAGGGGCCAACAGCTCCGGGTGTACCTGCAGGAAGAGGGGACACTGGAATAGTGTTGTCGTCAGTTAGAAAATCAAGTTCCTGCGAGGGTGGGGATGGCTGGCTGTGGGAGAAAGGGAACGTTGTCTCGTTGAAGACAACGTGGCGGGAAATGATGACGCGGTTGGTGTGTAGGTCGAGGCACCGGTAGCCCTTGTGATCTGGTGAATAACCAAGAAACGCACAGAGAATAGAGCGGGGGACAAGCTTGTGAGGAGTGATGGCAGAGAGGTTGGGATAGCAGGTGCACCTGAAAGCTCGAAGATCATGATAGGAAGGGAGTGCTCATGTTTAGTGTTTTGGTAGGGAGGCGATTGATGAGATAGGTGGCAGTGGCTAGAGCATCAGCCCAGTAAGAGGGGGGCATGGAAGCCTGGAAGAGGAGCGTTCATGTGACGTTGACGGTGCGGATCATGCGCTCGGCTTTTCCATTTTGCTAGGAGGTATAGGGGCATGACATGCAGAGGGTGGTGCCGTGAGCAAGAAAGAAAGCACAAGAGGTGGAGTTGTCAAACTCTCGACCGTTGTCACATTGGACTGATTTGATGGTGCAGCCAAATTGAGTAGACACATGAGCGAAAAAATTAGAAATCGTGGGGAATGCATCGGACTTAACGCGAAGGATAAAAGTCCAGAGAAAATGGGAGCAATCATCAAGAATAACTAAATAATATTTGAAACTAGAGACGTCAACAGGAGATGTCCACAGGTCATAATGGATTAAATCAAAATTCTTGGATGCTCTAGACAGGGAAGTAGTAAAAGGAAGATGAATATGACGCTCAAGCTGACAGGCGTGGCAGAGGGAGTCATCTTTAGGCTTGCTGCAGTCAATGGAGGACTAAGTGAGATTCTGAAGAGTGGCCTTGTTGGGGTGACCAAGGCGCCTGTGCCAGGTAGTCAGGGAAGGAGTGGCGACAAGGGCGCAGGAGCCAGTGGTGGATGAAGGCAACTGTAGGGTGTAGAATGGCCCCGTGCTGTTACATCTGAGAAGGGTGTTTCGGGTATGGAGATCCTTTACAGAAACACCAAGAGGGTCAAAACTCAACAGAAATGAAATTGTCATTAGTAAATTTTCTGACAGAAAGGAGATTTCTGATGATGTCAGGGGCGACAAGGACATTATCAAGGCGAAAGGCTCTAGGAAGGACAGAGTAACCGGTACCAATGACAGGAAGGGTGGCACCGTTGCCTACAACAATGGAGGAAGGAAATGAAGAGGATGGTGATGCGGTGACCATACCAGGGTTGGCAGTGATGTGGGGGGAGGCACCCGAGTCGATCACCCAATCCGAGGAACTCGGTGGCGGGGTGAGAGAGACGGTGCTGAAGGCGCTGGCGAGGCCCTCGGGCGTCCATGGCGCCCAAGCAGGAGGTGCTTGAGGTGGCTGCGGGTAGTAGGTCCCGGAAGCCGGCGGTGGAGCGAAATACGCAGGTGGCACGCCGGCCACCAGAGCCTGCTGCGGAGATGCAGGCTAGATGGCGCGGCGACAAGAGCCAAATGAGAGGCAGAGGGCGTCCCCATGTTGAGCTTGGCCAAATGGAGGTCAACACGAACATCGGCGAAGGACGGGAACGGCCTCTGGCGTTTGACAAACTGGGACATGAACTGGAATGTTCATTAAGACCTCGCAGAACGTTCTGCACCAGAGTTCGGTCCTGGATGGGTTCGCCGAGGTCGGCAAGGGCATCTACCATGCTCTTCATCTTGTGGCAGTAGTCATCGATGGAGAGGGCACCTTGGCAGAGAGTGCGGAACTCGGCGTCGAGGAGCATGGCGCGGGACTCACGATTGTTGAGGAACTGTTGTTCAATTCCGAGCCATGCTGCCGAGCGGTAAGGCCGTCGTGCTTGTGGATGACATCCAGGAGGTCGGTAGAGATGGTGTTGAAGAACCAGGAGAGGACGACACAGTCCATGCGTGACCACGCCGGATCGTAGGGGCGGGAGTCGTTGCTGAGGACGTGATCCTTCAAGGTGAAGCGGCCGAGGATGAGGACGTAGCCACGCCACTTGGAGTAGTTGGAGGATTGAAGATCAAGAACTATTGGAATTAAGTTCTTGATGTTCTGGACGGCAGCAGCTTGATTGTGGAGGTGGGCGATGGCCGCGGCTTCAGAGGAAGCAGAGCGGATGTCGTCATCCTCAGGAACGTCGTCGTCATCCTCAGGAACGTCGTCGTCGTCCTGAAACTTGGTGCGGAGGTGATCCCGGAGGGCCGTGGCCTGCTGCTCCAGGGCATCGGCCTGTGCACGCTCTTTGTCAAGAGCGTCAGCGGTGGCACGGACATGCTCCTGGGCGGCGGCGGCGGACTTGAGAAGAGCAGCTTCCTCCTAGAGCTACTGGCTGTGCTCTGTGTTGGTGGTGCGCAGAGAGGAGGCCTCGTCCTCCAGGCGCTTAGCAGCAGAGAGGGTTTTGTCGCGGAGCTTGGCCACAGTAGTCACGGTGGAGGAGCCAGAGACGGCCATGGGCGCGCATAGTAGCAGGAGGGCGCGCGCGCGACGGCTGGGGTTGGGGTCGGATGGGAGCGGAAGCAGATGGATCGTTGTTTAGTCTGATACCATGATAGACAATAGCCTAACAGATTTAGATTACTTGATGATGAGATTTCAGAGGTGTTACATATAAATAGATTGGAGGAGGGTGGCCTAAAGGGCCAGTCGAGTCCTAAGGAGCCAGCCGAGTCCCAAGAGGCCAGCTGGGTATTAACTCGGCACAACTAGCTAGGGGATTAAATAGCTAGGAGATTACACAAGTAACTAGGGAACTACAGTAAATAGCAATTCATTCTAACACTTGACAATTCTGTTTCCAATTGATCTTTCTTACTTTTTAATTTTATTACTTGAAGGTACGGTATCCTGTGCTTTTGACCCCTACAGAGAAACAAATGTCAAGAGACGTCTGCAGTGCTTTTAGACAGATGGTGCGCTAGCGTACTTTTTATCTCTTGAGTTTATTTCGAAATATCCTATGAAATGAATACTTGACTAATTGTGTTATTTTTTGTTTTGTTTTACCTGAGAGTGAATTCTTCAACTGATACTGCAACAGACTTCTAATCTTGTTACTTTTTGATTTGCAACTCAGCTGAATAGATAAGGTGTTGCATGCTATCCAATTTAGGGGAAAAGTAATTTTATAGAATGTCTATAGTTATGCTTTAGATACTTTCCAGCTATCATGTTCGCTTGCATCTGATCCCTTTTCCTGACAACCGCATTGTATCATCATATTATTCCTAATATTCCTATTACGCTGGTTGAGTTTTTTAATATTCCTATTATGTTTTGAGGCATGCCCTTGTTTCCATAGGTTTGTGGTTTTGATCTCTTAAGGTGTGATGGAAGATCGTACGTTTGTGATGTTAATGGATGGAGCTTTGTGAAGAACTCATACAAGTAATTTCCTTAATGCGTGTATTCTTTTCTTAGAGAAATGTCTATGAACTTTAATAAGTGCTGAAAGAGATGCACAAACTTTTCTATCATTCAGGTATTATGATGATGCTGCATGCATCTTATGGAAAATATTTCTAGATGCAAAGGCTCCTCATCTTTCTTCAACCATCCCTCCAAGTCTTCCTTGGAAATCTAATGAATCAGTTCAGTGCACTGAAGGTCTTACACGACAAGGAAGTGGAATAATTGGCACATTTGGGCAGTCAGAAGAACTACGTTGTGTCATTGTTGTTATACGCCAGTAAGGATATACTGCTTCTATGCTAGTATTTGAATGATAAATGTTGATGCTGTGTCTTGACATCTATTATCTGTTTAGTGGCGACCGGACACCAAAGCAGAAAGTGAAATTGAAAGTTATTGAGGAAAAGCTCTTGAATTTGATGTTGAAATACAATGGTGGAAAGCCAAGAGCTGAGGTATCCCCTTTGCTGAGTATTCAGTTTTAACCTGTTGGTTCTAAAACTAAATCACCTTTTTTGTTTTCCTTGTAGACAAAACTGAAAAGTGCCGTACAATTACAAGACTTGCTAGATGCCACTAGGCAGCTTGTACCACCCACAAGGTAAGGCAAGCCAGCATTAGTAGGTTCTATGTGTGCAAATTACTTAAGTATATATGCCTCTGACTTTTTTCTTACCTGTTCTATGTGTGTTCTTTTATTGGTTAGCCGCAATGCTCAAACCTGTTAATTTAGTCAGTTTGGTCTTCTATTTGCTCAACTGCTTTTATGTTATCTAGGTTTGGCCGGGAAAGTGACAATGATGCTGATGATTTGGAGCATATTGAAAAGCTTCGTCAAGTCAAAGCAGTACTGGAGGAGGTAATTTTTAATTCAAATCTGCCTGTCCATGTAATTTGGATATTCCTGCACCAGGTTATAGGGGAACATATCTAGTTCAAATTAATAGCTAGATTCATGCATGCAGAACCATTTCAGTTTGGCATCAAATAGGCATGAGAAACTCTTGAATTTTGATTAAGAGGGTAGTCCAGGGTAGTCCCTTATTTATAAATTTATCAAATTGACTTTGGGCTGGAAGAAACAAAGTGGTACAATTATTCTAATTAGCGATGGAAAAATAATAGGAACACATCTATTATTTCCACTTTTGTTTCTGCTAGGAATCCATAGATTTCCTTGTCAATGTGTTAACGTTCTTTTCATTTTAATTTGAGTCCTAAAGCAACTTAGCTTATATTATTGTTCCTAATATTGGTTCAGGTTTACACTGGATATGCCCTGTAGATGCTCTTAACTATTATGTAGATAACACATACTCCCTCCGTCCAAAAATATATCAACTTCTAGCAATCAAAATCCCAGAATATAGTAACTGCTCCACCTACTTATCTCAACCATCTCCATTTAATTTCACCCATCTCCTTAATTCCTAAGAAAAACTCTAGAAGTTCTAGTCAGGTAGTCCTGACTATTAGTTTAGGATGCCACTCTTACTGGCAGGCATGAATACTATTTTCTATTGCTTTCTTAAACTTTTAATTTACAAATCAGCAGAATGCTTTGATCACGCATTTCGTTTTCCTTTCTGCTTCTGTATTTTTTGTTGGAGCTATAATGCTATTTTTACTTTTATTTACCTGTTCTTTTCCTGTTGTTAATGGAACAAGCCCCCATACATCATCATGCATTATGAACCTAGTGGTAAAAGGAATACAACCACTTGTAGTATGTATCCTTCAGCCTTCTAAAGGTTGCTGGCATATCTGTGACAAGGTTATACCAGTCTTTTAAATGATGCTTACATCTGATAATTTTTATTACCATTTCAACACCTAGGGTGGGCATTTCTCTGGTATTTATAGAAAAGTGCAACTAAAGCCTCTGAAATGGATTAGAGTCCCAAAACGCAATGGTGATGGTGAAGAGGAACGGCCAATTGAAGCCCTGATGATTTTAAAATATGGTGGTGTACTCACTCATGCTGGGAGAAAGCAGGTTTTGTACTTGTTAACATTTTACATTAATTTTCAGCTGTTAGCCATTATATCCTCTCATGGTAAATATCCACCCTTCCACATTACAACATTATGAATCAATTAATCAATCTGAGTTTAATCTAATAAGCCTCAGATCTAAAATTAATCTGTATTAATCATTATTTTCTGTTACTTCAATCTAGTCAAGTACCTAACCGTTGCAATGGATTTTAAATGAATATACCATAAGATTGTAAACTTGAAAGGTTGAATATGTATCTCAGAAGAAAAACATATCTATTTTGCAACTGATCTATTGTCCATAGAAGGTCCCATGAACTCAAGAGGTGGTGGTGGGGACGGTAAGTCAACCAGGTTCTTTTATGTAGTACCTGTGCATTGTAATGATCTAGAACAAGCAGATCCTAATTTTGGAACTTTTTACAACAGTAGAGATATATGGAGATAATCTTATGTTTAAGTGAGCTACTCACATTTATTTTATGAGGACAACAGTGGCTTTCACGAAATTTGAATACAACAGGAACAATGTTCTTCATATAGTTTCATTAGTAATCAACATAGTTCTTATGTAGTGATTTGGTTTCATTCTTTTCATTCAGGCTGAAGAATTGGGTAGGTTTTTCAGAAACAATATATATCCAGGTATTATTCACATTATGTTGCTTCTGTTATCATGTAAAGAGCTTACTTCTATCGTGGATGATCTTTTCAAGTGAAAAGAGAAATTTACTCTGGAGATCCATAAACTTGAGCAGCAGTGGCTAGTCCCTGCTCAAAAGTTCAAAATCGTCCTGGCAGGCTTTTGATGTTGAACATCCATTCCACTTAGCTTACTACAACAATTTTGGTGGTGAAAATTCTAGTTAATATGTCAAGGAAGTTCATGTAAAAGATGACTTAGGTAGCATAATAACGTGTATGTGAGTGGTTGATGTGGTTTGTTGCAGTTATTGGTTACATGAAGCTCATGATGATTGTAGAACTAACAAGAAACTATATAATTCCCACCTTAAATCTGTGCAACTTATTTTAGCTGCTTAAATACCTGTACTATACCTGCATCAATTATGTATTTCAAAGATCAACCCTTTACTTCAGTAAATTGTAAGCCCATTGATGCAAATGGCCCAATTGTCAAGTAGAGGCTTGTTCGGACACTTGACATTAAGGGGCCTTCTAGGGAAAATTTCTGTTATTTTCTTGACATATAAATGCAATATGAACTTTGCATTATTATAGGCAATGGTTGGCAAGGAAAAGTAATTTTATTGACATTACAGGTTTTCTGCAGGGTTTCTTGAATTTAAGAATAAAGTTTGACATGCATTTAAGCCTTAGTTTTGTTAAAAACTTTGCAAGTAATGCACTGTTCTCAATAAAATGTGATCTCTTTTGGGCTGTTTTATCTTGCACGATGACCTTGTATCATCTTGGTTTTCTTCTTTTTTTAAGCTTATTTCTTGTACTCAGATATTTTTTCTTACTAATATGATGTCCTGAATATAGGTGAAGGAACCGGTTTGCTTCGTCTTCATAGCACCTACAGACATGATTTAAAAATATACAGTTCAGACGAAGGCCGCGTGCAGGTATACTTATAGTCTCCCTTTTTCAATTTGTAACCCCTTGGAAATAGTTCAATTTAGATACCGAGAAATAGGATTTTTTTCATTTTGTTCTAATTTTCCTTTCTATGTTGACATTGGCAATGCCAACAGGATTTAGGAAACTTTTACCTGTTGATAGATAACTGTTATTTATTACCTTCCAAATAGTTTAACAAGCTCCATATCTCCCTTGTGTTTAACCTATAAATAATACGGAACAATGGATGATGGCAAACAATAACTTAAAGCTGATGAAAATTGTTTGGTTTCAGAGTGATAAATGATTTTTGTTCTCAGACAGTGCTAAATCTTTTCAGAAGCAACACACCCTATAAGTTGATAAAGTTTGATCTTAATCAGTCTAATTTCAATTTATATTCAAACTTCATTGGAGACTCTATGTTTTGTTCAATCAATATATATCTCATTGTACTTCTAGATACTTTGAATTTTTGACTATTTCCCAGACTATTGGGATTATACCACCAGGGAAAATGTACTATTGACATAGCTAATAGCCTAATGCCATTTTCAAGCCCAGCATGCTCATTTTGGTACTTTGATAAAATTACACTACTATTGGACAGTGTTACCAGGACTCGGACTTGGGAGTTGGGAGTCCGACTCGGCAAACTCTAGAAAATAGGATTCAAGGACTCGTCTAATATATGTAATTTTAAATTAAAATAATCAAATAACACATAAAATAGTTGGGAAAGCAATATAAACATATATAGGAGTAACATATATAGTAGCACTGAGTATATGAGCAGAGGATCTTTAGGTACAAGCGTGCAGCTGAGTCTTTGTTGACTGGGTTCCTGCATCTTCTTGACAGCAGAGAAGAGAAAACAATAAAGAAAGTAAAAAGCTGCAGGTTGTAGGCTTGCAGCTCCCCTATCTCTTTCCATGTCTCTCATTGTGCCAGCCAACCACGGCTTCTTTACCCATCGTTTCTCTGCTCTCTCACCCTCTGCTCAGCTGCAAGACTCGCCCGAGCAGTGTCTGACGCGTATCGTACCGAGTCTGACGCATGCCGACTCGGGGATGCGTGTCAACACCACAAAAAAATTTCCGACTCGCGTGTCCTGGTAACGCACTTCGACAAATTGTTTCACTTGAACACTGAAATACAGAAATTTTGAGGAAGACAATCATAGAAGTGGATGTTGTCACTGGGTGTAGGAGAGAAGAGAGCAAAATAGAACTAGAGCTTCTGCAACTCATCTTATTGTATATGTGGCTATGGGTGATTTCCTCTTTGTAATGTTATTTATCATCAGATTATATGTTCATTATGGTCTACTTCTCAGATGTCCGCAGCAGCATTTGCTAAAGGGCTTCTTGATTTGGAAGGGCAACTAACACCTATACTGGTCTGTTATTTATGGTTTTGCAGATCCTTTTTATGGCTTACTTCTGCCTCCTGCCTCCTGCCTCTTTCTTAACTTTGCTTTTGTACTAACTTCAGGTATCTCTAGTAAGTAAAGACTCATCTATGCTAGATGGACTGGAAGATGCTAGCATCGAGATGGATGAAGCAAAGGTTTGCTTTCATATTTTAATAAACACTCAGTATTTGTCTATGAAGTATGAAGTCTCAAAAAGACACATGCACACAGTATGTTGTGAAGGGTTTATTTTAAGGTATATACTATCATGTGGGGACAACATTACGTATGGCACTACTGTGGACCAGCACTGCTTACATCCTCTTTAGCTTAGTTGAATTAGAGATTACCTGTGAGGATTAAAGGACATAGTTAAGAGTTTGGATGAGATTCTGTTATTAGAAAATCCTGTCCTCGTGGCAGTTCTATATCTTCTTCCTTGTTTTGTCTTCCTGTTCCTTTCCCTGCCTCCTGGACCTTTTGCTTTCCTCATGACAGCTCCTGGTCAGCGAGGCTTGAGGCCAAAACCACCTTCCCATCACAGTTACCTGTTACAAATCCTTTATAGTTTATGTCATGTTCATACCTACCATGTCAACAGGTTCCATATATGATACAACTAGATATTTAGATGTTTTGGAATGTTTTGCTTCACAGGAAGCTAGAACATTTAGGACTATATTGTGGGCCTAGCCTCTAATTGTATCCTCTAACCACAGTGGCAATAACTATGAATTTTAACACTTTCTAGTGTGGAATCTAACCATTACTTTATTCTTCACTACTCAGAAATTTTCAGAAGCACTTGTGATGTTCCTTGTTAGTTACTATAAGCTAATCTTGAATTCTTCTGTATTGTCATCTCTTCACTTAATAATTAAGATCTCCCTGCTGCCTTCTATTACTGTTCATCATATACTATTGCCAAAATTAGATAAACATACATTTTCAGGCTAGATTGCACGAGATCATCATTACAAATGCTAAAGCAAAGAATACCAATGAGCCAGCGGAGTTTCCATGGATGGTTGATGGTGCAAGATTGCCTGCAAATGCTTCTGAGCTTCTCCCTAAGATGGTAAAGTACTTTGACTAGATATAAGTTTGGTGTTTTTGTAAGCATCTCTTAAAGAAGTAGAATAAGTCACTGTATTTGTTTCAATGATGTACTTCTGAACCAGTTTAGGGAAGGTTTTAGTAAGAAGAGAAGACAGCCGTGGAAAATATTGGACTGTCTCGTGTAGGCTAGTCTTTTCCTCAAAATAGATGGAAACGAATATATTGAGAGCTTAGGACAGTGCTAATAAATTGTATTTATATATATGCTGACGATTAACAACATAACAGTGAGAAATATTAGTTCACATTCACCTCAAAGCAATGTTTTGCAATGCCAACTGTGAAGTCTTTAGTGCAACAGGTTTATACTGGAGCAAGTCTTGCTTGAGTCATGAAACAAATCATTTGAAACAAATCATGTTAAAAGTCATGATGGTGTAGGTCCAATAGATGCCACCTTTTTATTTCGAGAATTAGTGCTAAAATGTAAAATATGTGTAATCCAGTTCTGTAAAGTTTTTCACTACCCAAATAAAGAGGTGTTAGTGCTAGATATTTTAAAGTTAGTAAACTGCATACTATTCAATGGCCATGAAGAATTATTATATGATTCTTATTGCCTTACTATAAACTTAAGGCCAAGTTGACAAAAGAAGTAACTGCACAAGTCAAGCTACTTGCTGAAGATGAAGATGAGAAGCTTGCATTAACAAGCTCGCTTTCTAGATATGACCAAGCAAAGGCTTTTGGGAAAACAACAATTGATGTGGCTCGTATTGCTGCCGGGTTGCCTTGTGGTAGTGAGAGCTTCCTCTTGATGTTTGCTCGATGGAAAAAACTTGAGAGGGATTTATATAATGAAAGAAAGGAGTGAGTAAAGTGTTTCATTTTTATATTTCTTGATGTTTAGAAATCAATTTATTGATCAAGTATAACTTCCTGCTCCAATCACTTATAGTGCTACATAAATCTTGATGCAGCCGATTTGACATTACACAAATCCCAGATGTCTATGACTCCTGCAAGTAAGTGCTAGGTTATTTGGAAAGGAAGCAGTAGCATGAATTAACTGCCTGTTTTCATTGGCAACCTCCATTTTCTAATGCTTAGCATCCATTTGAAGCAGTTAATGTCTACCAAGGGTACCTAAATACCTGTATGGCATAAAGCTGTTTAGTGTTTAAAAATGTGCTCAATAAATTTGATAGAAAATTATAAATATGGTGCCATTATTCTTCTTTTATCTAATATGCTTTTTTGAATTTTGAAAGATCATTTACATCTAGCATGAAACTTACAACTTAACTGCTGAATTACATGGCAGATATGACCTCCTGCATAATGCACATCTTGACCTTGAAGGTTTGGAAGAGCTTTTCAAAGTTGCTCAAGTAAGCAGGCTACATTTTGTAATTTTATTTGATCTATCTTTTAAATTTGCATGAATGTTAATAATGGACTTCTTGAGTAGCCACAAAGTCATATTGATTAAGCACTTGCTGTAGAAGAGAAATTAGTTAATTGCAAGTGTAAATATATAATGATACGCAATTGCAAAATATGGCCATATTGTTTTGGTATGAACAGCTTAGGGCATTGAAGTTCTAAGGATATCGATTAACACAAGTCACCTGTGCCACATAAAGAATGCCATTCCTAGTTCTTTTGCCTCCACAAGTCTTGGAGGGCACACTATTGTATTGTGATCACATATAGGCCTTGAAAAGACAAATTCAAGTGGTTAAATTATACATTTCCATCTCTGAGGTGAAGTGGCTATTGAGAGTGTGAGATAGAAATTGTATAGTCCGTGCTTCTGTTTTGATGATTCCTCATAGAAGGTTCAATCTCATTTTCTTCTAGCCTTATGAGAGGTGAGTGATAAGTTCATTGTGCTAGATCTTATGAAGTGAAGTGCCGTGGAACAGAAATTGTTTTCTCAATTCCACTTTCTTTTTAATCTTATGGGAGATGTTAGTGAGAACATTGAAGTATTGAACTAGAACTCATGAATTGTTTTCGATAATAATATTCCCTCGCTCTTGATATTTTTTTCATTTCATATGAGTCAACCAGTATTTGCTAGCATAGCTTTTGATCTATTATAACCATGCATGATGTTGTAGTTTTGGATTTTCTGTTAGTTTGTTCATGTAGATTAGTTCTCTTTAATGTTTTTAATATGTTCATCATAGCTTATCTAACATTCTGATTCTTGTAGCTTCTTGCTGATGGCGTTATTCCAAATGAATATGGGATCAACCCAAAGCAAAAACTAAAAATTGGCTCAAAGGTTTGTTTTAAGCAAGATGCTACTGTTTGTTCCATCCACATAGACGATTATATGCTCTTTTAATGCCACTAACTGATTAATCTTTTTGACTTTCGCTTTGATTGCTTTTCCTAGATAGCACGCCGGTTACTGGGAAAAATTTTAATTGATCTATGGAACACTCGTGAAGAAGCCATAAGTGTTTCAGATCCGAAGTTTACAGAAGATGAAGCTACATTCTCACCAACAAAAGAATCAGAGTACCAACAAAAGCTTCAAACTAGAAACGAGGATGGAAGAAGATCTAGTTCCACAAGTGAGAAATCATTGGATCAGGAAGATGAAGATGATAGAGAAACCAAATACCGTTTAGATCCTAAGTATGTCCTTGGTCTTATCAATCTTAATAAATTCATTTTTTTCCTGATTTAAATGGCATGTGCATTTAATTTATCTTATACACTATATTCCAGGTATGCTAATGTAAAGACACCTGACAGACATGTCCGGACAAGGCTTTATTTCACATCGGTACACAAGAGACTCTATGTTCAGCATTGCTTTGTTCTTATCATCATTTTGGAATTTTAATTGATATTCTATTTTTTACCAGGAATCTCATATACACTCCTTAATGAATGTTCTTCGCTATTGCAATTTGGATGAATGTCTACAAGGGGAGGATAGCCTTGTTTGCCAAAGTGCTTTGGACCGATTGCATAGAACTAGAGAGCTTGATTACATGAGTAATATTGTGCTTAGGATGTTTGAAAATACCGAGGTATGGACTGTTTTCATATGGTTCACAAGAAAACTTGCCTTGTTAGGTAAGGACTGTTTTCATATGACTCACAAGAAAACTTGCCTTGTTACAATTCTTCTGTTTTTATTCTGGGCAAGATTTCCGTCTTCCACAAATACTTGAGACCATATGTTTCCAAACCACCACTTCTAAGACACCTTTGCTGGATCTCCGCATCTTATTTCCCCAACTATTGTCTTCGTTTTACACCTATCTGTGTTGACGTGCTTCATAGGCTACAGTTCCTACTGTTGGGATAATTAACACCTGGAAGCTTGCTGCCAGTTCTTTGGAATTTGGATGCTGTTGTTTTTCATGGTCTTATTTGCTTACCAAATGTCGTATTTACAGGTTCCTTTAGAAGACGAGAGAAGGTTCCGGATTGAAATGACATTTAGTCATGGCGCTGATCTTAGTCCTCTAGAGGTGATGCTCGCACCTTCTTCACAATGCCAGACATGAACTCAGTTGTACTTGCTACACATTTGTGCATTTGAGCCTTACTCATGCAATATATGTTTTGGTCCAGGATAAAACCATCGAAAATTCTTCCTTGCTCCAGGAGCACACCCTACCAATAATGGGGCCTGAGAGACTGCAGGAGGCTGGTTCTTATCTAACACTGGATAAATTTGAGAAAATGGTGCGACCATTTGCCATGCCTCCTGAGGATTTCCCCCCAGCTGCTGCGCCGCAAGCATTTTCAGGCTACTTCAAAGGTTCTGGAGTGCTTGAAAGACTGGCTAGTCTCTGGCCTTTTCACAAGGGCGCGACTAACGGGAATAAATGAAAGCTACAGATAGGTAGAATCAATTCATGTGAATATTTCTCAGCTGTTAGCATCTGGTGGCGACACCATTTGCGCAATTTTGGTAACCTGGTTGAATCTTTCAGAAACTGAATCCTTTATAAAATGCTCTTGCCCAATGTCGTCAAAACCTCAGTAAAGCATAAAAATGCCTGCAACTGGCTTGTTCAGGGACCTAATGCTCTGTAGTCCCGATCAAGCTCTGGAAATTGTTGGAATTTTGGGAACATGGATTAACGGATGCCCCGCGCGTTATAGGATATTTATGTCGTTTCATTATTTAGCATGCATTCAAGTGCTATCTTGATTTGAATATGAAAAAAACAATATGCAAAATGGTAGGAAGGATTTGCCTAAATAGATTCCATGAAACCTTGATAGGAAAGGCACCTTGGTGATTATACATATATAGTTTACCATGCAGAAAACTGAAACAAAATCACCTGGTGAGATGACAGCATGCAAAAAGGATTATCTGAGGTTGATCTATACATGATTAAAATATCATACATAAGATGGAGCAAAACAAAATAGATTAGTCTTGAAGTATAAAATCAGGGATCAAAAGCACATACGCGCACGTTTACCCTAACAAAAGATCATCCTGTGTACTTTTGCGTTGGTGCGACCTAAGCAAGTTAAAAAAATGCACAATCCAAACATTTTTTCAGCATGAAGCCCCAACAAACAGAAATCTAACGTGCCGACTGATACCTCGTTCTTGAGATCCATGTGCATTCCTTTTGCCTCATCGTCTATCTCTATATTTCATTGCAGCTAACAAGGAATGTTTAGAAAAGGAGAGTTCCTGATATTCTAGAGAAAAAAGTATTAGAAGCCATCAGTGAACGATAATATAGCAAACAAAGTAAACAAAATCAAGGAGGGGTGAACTGCAAAGAACACCCAAAAGATTTGAACAACTCATCAACTCTAATAGTCCAGAACCATAAGGATCTTTATAACTCGGAGCTCGCATACCATTTTTTTTTCTATAAGGTCAATCCTTCAACAAGAACGTTTGGAATATGCTGCTGCTTTCCTGTTCATGCAGGCGTGTAATTTGAGCACTATGCAGTCCTGCAGCATTCAAAGGAACCGGCTTGGAGGATGCCGTTGGTCACATGCCCACGGCATCGAGTGGAGCGACGAGCCGACGACGGCGGCGCCTGCGCTCCAGCCTCCACGTCCACGCATGGCAGCTCTGCTCGCCCATGACCTGGGCCGTTCTTGGGCTTCGTCCTCGATGAAGGCGTGCCGGCACGGCCAGTTTTGGCATGAAGCACAATGGGCCGTAGCCAAGTTCCATATCGATAGATACTCCTTCCGCGCCGCCGCCGCCACCGCCATCCTGCCCAGCCGCCTCCTCTCCGAGCGCCGCCGGTTGCGCCGGGACGCCATCGTCCTTCGCGTTCTACCACTACTACTACCCTCCCACCGCTTCTCGATCGAGCTCCTGCCGTCGCTGCTGTCCTCCGGCTGCGTCATGGACGCACGCTCCCGCCTTTTGAAGCGAGAGCCTGCGAGCGCCGACGACGTCCTCCTTCTCCTTCACTTGTACTGGATGGATTCGGCGTCGATCCGTGCCTCGATCGATTGATTCCTTGTACTGGCGAGAACGCCATAGCTTGCTTGCATTGCTGCTCCTTCTTATGTCACCCCCTTCCTATTCTCTCTCTCGTACTCATTGCTGCGAAGAATCGAATCCAATCTTTTTAGTCTTCACGTTCGATATAAGTTAACCACTCTATCTCTTGTTAATTCATGGACTGGTCTTTGGAAGTGAGATTATTTTCGTGGGAAGCCACGGCCACAGCCCACAGGACTAACCCAAAGCTAACTGGGGAGTGATAGAAGTGTATGAGCAATGCCCACAGATTCGGTTAGACTGGGCAAGATAGTGGGGAGCAATGGCGGATCCAGTAGTTTTCTTGAACCTGGACAAGCATAACGATAGATAACAAATACATACAATTCTATGGACGCAAGTAAAATTGAAAGTTCCTGGTTTAAGGAGAGAAAACTAGTGCGCGATGATACCTGTGTATTACCCATAGGTTAGGCTAAGGAGTAATGCCACTTTTGCCTTCAGGTAACAGACGAGATTGTGATTTGTGTAAGCATTTGATTTACTAGTTTGGTTTAAGCATGCTAATCTACTAATGCTTGCGGCTGGTTGGCGACAGACAAACTGCTAGTATCTGTTAGGTTTGCTAGTTTGTCTAGATTGCTTCATGCGGCTGGGCGGTGACTAAGCACGGTGATTAAATAGTACTAATCAACTGCTGCATGTGGCGGAGCCCTGGCACCGGCCCAGGGTCGCCGGGCCTTGGCTCCGCCACTGGTGGGGAGGAAGATATTCTCAACTGTGTCACTGTCGCGGTGGATAACCATATATCCTTCACATGTTTACAATATTGGCAGAGTTTGTATCTCTATCTTTCAGGAATAATCTATTAGGTATAGCTGTGTTGTTAGGACCCTTCTTGTTTATGTAGTATTTAAATTTGCAACAAAAGCAACATGGTAGTATTTGAGCTTAGCTATACATTGTCAAGAAACTCAGAAGTGCAAGTTTATTGAGATCATGCAAAGTTTAGTAGAGTCAATATCTGATTCCTGTACCATTTATTGCAGATCTTCTTTTTTCACAAAAGTGATCCTTGGATTTCTTGAAACATGGCATCTCCAGGTGAAATGTCAGTAAGCAATCTGTTACGCCTCCCAAGCTTTCCTTGTAATGTGGTAAGTGACCTTTGCACAATTGTGGATGGACTTTTTCCCATAACATTGCTGTGTCCTTATGTTTCTACTCACTATGTAGGGAGAAAGAAATGGTTTCATTGCTGCAAGGAGTTCTGGACTGAGAAGGTCACGAATGGCTCAACAGTGCTTTCACCAACTCCCTCTTTGTTGGCCAGGCCTTCGAAGAGCTTCAGTTCCTAATGTTCGATTGCTGCCAGCTCCTGGTGGTGCTTTGGTTTCCAGGGGGGGTGGACAGTTCATTGGTTCACAAATCTGATACTGCATCAGAAGCTGGAGTTATTCAGTTTTATCGTATACTGTATCTTCAAGAGAGTGAAACAGTTGAGCTACTCAGGCAAGTGCAAGCAAAGGTTTCTTCTAATATTGTGGGTATAAAGACCGAACAATGCTTCAACATTCAATTGGATAACCCATTAACTCCGGAGAAGCTTGCAACAGTTCAGTGGCTCTTGGCAGAAACATATGAACCTGATAAGTTACAAACCCAAAGCTTTTGGAGGAGGAAGTCTCTAGGAGTCCTTATAGTGTCATTGTTGAGGTTGGTCCCCGGATGACTTTCTCAACAGCATTCTCGACCAATGCTGTCTCGATATGCGAATCTCTCTCGTTGATGGAAATAACTCGCTTGGAGAGATCAAGGAGATACCTTTTGTGCCTGGATCCTGGCTGTGGTCCTCTTGATGAAATCCAGCTTAATGACTTGCTGCTTTGGTTCATGATAGAATGACAGAGTGTGTTTATCCTAAGAAGCTCACATCATTTCATTCAGATGTAGTTCCTGAACCTGTCTGTATTGTTCCAGTCATTGAAAGGGGAAGGGAAGCTTTGGAAGAAATCAACGTGAAGATGGGACTTGCTTTGATGAACAAGATATCAAGTACTATACCCACCTCTTCAGAGATGACATCAAACGGAATCCAACCACTGTTGAACTTTTTGATATTGCACAATCCAATAGTGAACACAGCAGGCATTGGTTTTTTAATGGAAACCTTGTGATAGATGGAGAGACCATGCTGAGAACCTTGTTTCAGTTAGTGAAGAATCCCTTGAAGGCCAACCCCGATAATAACTCTGTCATCGGATTTAAGGACAACTCAAGTGCAATAAAGGGATACCCAGCAAATCAGCTACGCCCAATACTTCCAGGCTCTACCTCACCATTATCTGTTATGATGCCTGAGCTTGATATTTTATTCACAGCAGAAACCCATAATTTTCCATGTGCTGTGGCACCTTATCCAGGAGCTGGGACAGGTGCAGGTGGTCGCATAAGAGACACACATGCCACTGGAAAGGGTTCTTTTGTTGTTGCTTCTACTGCTGGCTATTGTGTTGGTAATCTCCGAATGGAAGGTTCATATGCACCCTGGGAGGATCTCTCCTTTTCATATCCGTCGAATTTGGCCTCCCCTTTGCAAATTCTTATTGATGCTAGTGATGGTGCTTCTGATTATGGGAATAAGTTTGGTGAACCTCTAATTCAGGGGTTTACCAGAAATTTTGGGATGAGGTTGCTTAATGGGGAACGTTGTGAGTGGCTGAAGCCAATAATGTTTAGTGGGGCAATTGGGCAAATTGACGCTGCACACATATCTAAGGGGGATCCAGAAATTGGAATGCTAGTTGTGAAGATTGGTGGCCCAGCATATAGAATTGGTATGGGTGTTGGTGCTGCCTCAAGCATGGTTAGTGGACAGAATGATGCAGAGCTCGATTTCAATGCAGTACAGCGTGGAGATGCTGAAATGGCACAAAAACTGTATCGTGTGGTCAGGGCATGTGCAGAAATGGGAGAGAGCAACCCTATTATCAGCATTCATGACCAGGGCGCTGGAGGAAATTGCTATGTAGTGAAGGAAATAATCTATCCTAAGGGTGCTGAAATTGACAAACGATTGATTGTTGTTGGTGATTATACGTTGTCTGTCTTGGAGATATGGGGTGCTGAGTACCAGGAACAAGATGCACTCCTGGTGAAACCTGAGAGCAGAAGCCTGTTAGAGTCAATTTGTGAAAGGGAAAGGGTTTCAATGGCTGTCATTGGGACAATCAATGGGTGTGGAAAGATTGTTTTGATTGACAGCGCTGCTGTGGAGCATGCCAATTTAAATGGCCTTCCTCCTCCAACCCCTGTTGAGGATCTTGAGCTTGAAAAGGTTCTAGGAGATATGCCCCAAAAGACCTTTGAATTCAAGCGGGTTCCTCTAGTCAATGAGCCCTTGGACATTGCCCCTGGAGTAGCAATCATGGATGCTCTGAAGCGAGTGTTGAGTCTTCCATCTGTATGTTCAAAGCGTTTCTTAACCACAAAAGTTGACAGGTGTGTGACAGGTCTTGTTGCACAACTGTAGAAATATATGCAGTGAGACTAAGACCCCGAGTGTATACAAGGAGGGTCAAGTCTATATATATACAGTCCAGTGGTCCAGTGGTCTAACACCCCCCGCAGTCGCAGCAGGAGGAGAACGGACGTAGAGACTGGACCGAAAACTGGTGAACAAAGGCATGGACAGGCCTTTGGTCATTATATCGGGTGAACTGGTGCGCCGATGGTACATGGAACACCTGAACCTGTCCTAATGCGACCTTGTCACAGACAAAATGGATATCGATCTCGGTGTGCTTGGTGCGTCGATGATGAACCGGGTTGGCGGTTATGTAGATAGCACTGACATTGTCGCAGTAAACGACGGTCACAGAGGAGGGTGCACAGAGCTCCTGGAGGAGAAGGGTGCACAAAATTGTGAATAAGAGAAGGTACAATAAGAACATCACGAAGAGGGAGGTTAGTGGTGGGTGTAGACAGAGAGGAGTCACCACGGCATTGGACAGGAAGAGAGTGGCCATTACCGATGGTGACAAAGGGGGAGGAAGAGGGATGACAAGAACGGAGTATACCAGCCGATGACGCCATGTGGGAGGACGCCCCAGAGTCCAGCACCCAAGGGTGCTGTGGTTGGAGCGTCATCTGGTTGAGGGCGACGACGAGGCCAGCCTGGTTCCAGGAGGGAACCGATTAGGTGGGTGGTGTCGGTAGCATCGGCTAAGGCGGTAGGATGGGAGCCGATGCCAGGTGAGCCTGAGGATGGACGCCGAGAACCCCTGGTTGCCATCCGATGGGGCTGTGTAGCTGGGGCTGGGGTGCCCAGGGGTTATAGCAGAGCCACGGACCCGTGGGACCGGCAGGCTGGGCAGGGACTGAAGCAGGTCGCGATTGCATCGGACCCTGCCAGTTCTTGCCCTTGCCTTTGCCGGTGCGGGCTGTGTTGCCATGGTTAGAGCCATGGCCGCTAGAGCCGCGGGAGGGAGCGGCAGCGCAGGATGCTCGGTAGCCATTATCGGCTGCGGCGAGGAGAGTAATGTGGGCCACGGTCTCCTTGTCGTTGGCCAAACGGAGTTCTTTAAGAACTAATATGTCATGGGCCTGGGCAAACGATGGAAGGGGTGTGGCGTTGGCGATGTCGTCGGCGGTATTTGAGAAGAGGGAGTTGAGGCCTCGCAGAAGGGCGAGAACGAGTTGAGAGTCGGCCATAGGGTGGCTGACATCTCGGAGAGCAGCAGCCTTGACCTTAAGGCGTTGGCAGTACGAGGAGACATAGGAATCTCCTTGTACCATGGAATGGAACTCGTTGAGGAGGAAGATGATGCCGGGCTGCTTATTTGCGAGAAAGATCCGCTCGATAGCCACCCAGAGATCCCGGGCGGTGGGGTCGGTATCTTCCATGACGAGGTCGAGAACAGAGTCGTCGACCGAGCCGAGCAGCCAGCTGCGCATGCAGCACTCGGCGATGTCCCACTGGGGGTTATCGGGGCAAGGTGGAGCAGAGCCATCGATATGTGACCGTAGGCCGAACTTTCCACAGACAGATTTAAAGAAGAAACCCACTTGGAATAGTTGGCGTTAAGGTCAAGAGAGATAGGAACGTGAGATTTCACGTTCACAGCAGCGTAGTGGGTGAGAAGATCGATGAGATGGTGCCCGAGGTGTGGTCTGGGGCACCAAGAGCCGGAGCAGATTCGGCGACTGGGAGAGTGCCGGAGCTAAGGGCGGACTTGGTGGCCATGACGAGAGAAGAACAAGGCAAAGTAACCGATGGGAGGAAGCTAATGAAAGGAAAGATCGGCCAATCAGAGAAATGAAAAGCCGATAGAGAGTGGGCCGGCCAGCCGATAGAGAGTGGTTGGCCGATGTGGAGTAAGCAATGGAGTAGATGAGGAAAAAAGGTGGTGGCAGAGTAGGTAGGTCAGAGAGTGGTTGGGTCACGAATGTGCGAAGATTCACGTCCGTGAAGAGAAGATTCACGTCCGTGGACTCGTGGAGGCCAAGGAGTGGAGCGGGCGCGAAAAAGGCGGAGAGGGGCCAGACGTGAAGAGAAGATGTTCGCGTCCAGGAGGCAGGGATTCGTATCCGTGGACATGTCAAATTGGCTCGGACATGAGGGGAGAAGTTTCGCGTCCGAGAGCCGTTGAGCGTGTCAGAAAAGCGGAAACTGAGGGAGGGTTCCAGCCGATGGAGGGTGGATAAGTCCAGCCGATGGGAAGGCGGACGAGTTCAGCCGATGGAGACGACGAGCGCAGAGGTGCGCCGGCGTCGGAGGAGAAAGGATGCACGAAGCAAGAAGAAGGGCGAAGACAGGTACGAGGCGAGATGAGGAGGCGGATAGAGACCGTTGCCTTGTTGCGCGGAGGTGGAACGGAGAAAAGGAAGTGTCTGCGGAGAAAACGGGGAGAAGAAAGGAACGAAGACGAGAGAGCGAGGAGAGAGTACTGGAAAGAAGGTTGGCGATGGGGAGAATCGTTGACGACGGGGAGAAAAAGGTCAGCTCGCCGATAGGAGAAAGCTAGCGCGCCGGAAATGTCTAGACTTGCTCTGATACCATATAGAAATATATACAGTAAAATTAAAGCCCCGAGTGTATACAAGCGGGGTCAGATCTATATATATACACCCTAGTGGTTCAGTAGTTTAACAACAACAGCAGACTGTTGGACTTATCCAACTTCCTCTTGCAGATGTGGCTGTGATTGCACAGACATAAACTGACCTGACAGGTGGTGCCTGTGCCATTGGAGAACAACCAACAAAAGGTTTACTTGATCCCAAGGCCATGGCAAGACTTGCTGTTGGGGAGGCCTTGACTAATCTGGTTTGGGCTAAAGTTTCATCACTTTCTGATGTCAAAGCAAGTGGTAACTGGATGTATGCTGCAAAGCTTGATGGAGAAGGTGCAGATATGTACGACGCTGCTGTTGCATTGGCTGACTGCATGATTCAACTTGGTATTGCAATTGACGGGGGAAAGGACAGTCTTTCCATGGCAGCTCAATGCAATGGTGAGGTCGTCAAGGCTCCTGGAAATCTGGTCATCAGTGCTTATGTGACATGTCCTGATATAACATTGACAGTAACTCCTGATTTGAAGCTTGGCAAGGATAGAGTTTTGCTGCACATTGACCTGGGCAAAGGAAAGCGCCGGCTTGGTGGTTCTGCTCTTGCACAGGCTTTTAATCAAATTGGAAATGACTGCCCAGACATTGATGATGTTCCCTACTTTAAAAAAAGCCTTGAGGCCGTTCAGAAATTGCTTAGTCAATGCCTTATTTCAGCTGGCCATGACATTAGTGATGGAGGTCTTATTGTGAGTGTTCTTGAGATGGCATTTGCTGGTAATTGTGGTGTTAAACTAAACATTGACTCTGAAGATTCTAGCCTTCTTCAAGCACTCTTTGCCGAGGAGCTTGGCCTTCTTCTTGAAGTTCACTTGAAAGATCTCAGTTTTGTGAAGCAAAAGCTTGAAGCAGGAGGCATTTCCGCTGATGTAATTGGACAAGTTACAGAATCACCAGATATTGAGCTGGTTGTTGATCGAAGGCTGCATCTCAAGGGAAAAACTTCAGATCTCAGGGATATCTGGGAAGAAACGAGCTTCCAGCTTGAGGGGCTACAACGTCTGAAATCTTGTGTCAGACTTGAGAAAGAAGGATTAAAACACAGGACATCGCCATCATGGTCTTTGTCTTTCACTCCCAAATTTACAGATGAAAAACTGTTGACTGCATCCTCAAAGCCAAAAGTTGCCATCATTCGTGAAGAAGGGAGCAATGGTGATAGGGAGATGGCTGCTGCATTCTATGCTGCTGGATTCGAACCATGGGACATCACAATGTCAGACCTCTTAGCTGGGAAGTCTTCTCTAGAGGAGTACCGTGGGATTGCGTTTGTCGGTGGTTTTAGCTATGCAGATGTTCTTGATTCAGCTAAAGGTTGGGCTGCATCAATCAGGTTTAACCAACCCCTCATACAGCAGTTCCAGAATTTCTACAATAGGCCGGACACTTTCAGCCTTGGAGTGTGCAATGGTTGTCATCTAATGGCTCTTCTTGGCTGGGTACCAGGATCAGATGTTGGAGGTTCTCTTGGTTCAGGTGGGGACATGTCCCAGCCGAGATTTATTCACAATGAATCTGGTCGTTTTGAGTGCCGGTTTACTAGTGTCTCCATAGGGGCCTCTCCTTCTATCATGTTCAATGCAATGGAAGGTTCTACACTGGGCATTTGGAGTGCTCACGGTGAGGGGAGAGCTTTGTTCCCAGATGAAAATGTTCTAGCTAGTGTTGCGAAGTCTAACCTGGCTCCTGTGCGGTACTGCGACGATGCTAATAACATAACTGAAGTCTACCCATTCAATCCCAATGGCTCTCCACTTGGCATTGCAGCCCTTTGCTCCCCTGACGGAAGACATCTTGCTATGATGCCACACCCAGAGCGTTGCTTCATGATGTGGCAATATCCATGGTATCCCAAGGAATGGCATCTTGAGAAGAGTGGTCCCAGCCCTTGGCTGCGCATGTTCCAGAATGCTAGAGAATGGTGTTCATAGTGCAGGTACAGCAGACTTGAATTCAGTTTTGAAGCATACAGTTTTCCTTGATGATCTCAGTTTCATTTTAGTACAACCCTAGCTAGCTGCAAATTAACTAAAACTATCTGCTACTGTTTATTAAACATTGCTGTCTTCATCAAATGGCATGCTTAGTATTTACGTTACTTATTAATCATGATACTGTATGAGCTATGAGTCTTATGTCTGGCATGGCAATATGTATGTTAGATATCTTGGATCGTTCATTCTGTACTACACTGTTTTATTCCTGTTTCCAACTCAAGGAAACTACAGTAGAATGGGTTGCCGGTGCTAGGCATGTGCATTGTTCATGTAGGAATGAAGTACCGATTGACACCCAAATTTACTGATTTTTTTTCAATTCTGCAACATACAGGGACTTAATTGATGGCCATATATATTATATATTATGAACGGAAGCTTGGAGCTATGGACTCATTTGGATACTTAAACGTGGTGATATCAGTTGCTGGTGCGATGCACTCAGCAGTCAGCATTGTTGTTACTGATGATCGAATACATGTGAATATTTCTCAGCTCTTAGCATCTGGTGGCGACGCCATTTGCCCAATTTTGGTAGCTTTGTCGAACCTTTCAGAAACTGAATCCTTTATTAATGTTCTTGTCTAATGTCTTCAAAACCTGAAGGTAAAAGTATAAGAATACCTGCAACTGTGTAGCTAACTCTGAAAAATGTAACCTGCTTAAGTACAAGGAACTGGCTTGTTCAGGGACCTAACACTCTATACTGTAGTTCTGATCAAAGTTCTGTTGGGATTTTGGGAACATGGGTTATATTCATTAATCTAGACAATGGTCTGTTCAGATTCATACGTTGTGTCTATTTTGGAACGGAGAAAGTAACATCAAAGTTCTATAGTCAAATGGACTACTTTCCATTGGCCATTTTCATTAATGATAATAGAATATGATTTGAGCCTTTTCTCTCAAGCAACTTTAAGCACGGGTTGTATTCGTTCTTAGTGATCTCAAGAGATCTAGGCAAAACCTACACACAGAAAGGCAACTAGGTGATCATAAAAAAATAAATATTTTATTCGCGTAATGATACACAAAAGCCACGATTTGCTGAAAGAGATACAATCTATAACCCAGTATTGCCAGTTGTTAAATAAGAAAAGATAGCGTGTTGAAAACCAGCAACCAAGAATGGGAAGTAGGTCATCAAAAGACAAGGGATTTGTGAACCTGATATATTATCTTCACGTTTTCTTTCTTTTTAGCCATTATTATTCGAAAATGTTTGACTCTTATTTAGATTTGGGACCATGATTGATTGATTGTTCATGGATTACACGTTGCACTGACAAGTGTAGCTCTACGTTTCAATGCTTCCATTGACTACGGAAAAGTTTACAAGAGCATCATTTCATTTTTCTTCAAACAAATTAATAGATAAGTATGCCCTTTGACACCAAGGATGATAAAGAGCAAGAAGAGATTGGGGCAACTTCACTTTATTGGCAGAAGAAGATCAGTTGCCTTTTTGCAGCAATTCAGCAAGGGCAGCTTGGAGTCATCTAGCGTTTCATGCCAAGTATTTGGACAGCAGGATTCGGTGCATGGGATATCTCTCTTTGATCTCACTTTTTCATCATGATAAGCACCTGTATACTCTGGTACTTAAATTCACAAAAAATTATATGTAAATTAAAATAAAAAAATCAAAACCGGACTAGCTTTTTAACAATGGTGTTATAAGTTAAGAGTACTTTGCCTACATATATATGTATATGCAAAAAAAAAGACTTCTAAAATTGTTTGCAAAGGCATATGAAAATATTTCTTTTAACCAAAATTTAATACTCCCTCTTTCTATAAATATCTAATATTTAGAACAATATTTGATTAAACTTTTAAAACCTTTACTAAAACAGTTTTTTTATATGATGATAGCACTTTAAACTTTTAAAATTTTTACTAGAATATATTTTTATATGATGATAGCACTTTTCGAGCAACTTTATGCTTAATACCTTTTCTTTTTAAATAAACATATGAGAAACTACTAATGATTAAAGTTTCATAAGTTTGATTAAAATCTTATCTTGAAGTCTTGAATGGCAAGAGGGAGCAGCTTGTTATCCATAATACAAGGAACATGGTAGGATTTCCATCATCCAAACAAATTAATGTGAAGTAATCAAACATAATAACATATATATGCTGCAAGTGGAGATGGCAGCCGATGAGACACCAAGTCACCAACAAGCACAAGGCTTGCTGAATTGACAGAGACCAGCTTTATTTCTTGATGGAGGGAGCACGTGCGATTCATGGTGCTGATGTCTAGAAATTTTGATCAGTTGGTCCTCTAATGGCACTGGTTAACAGAGTTAATTAAATTAGTGCCAATAGTCACTTGCCACATGCTAAACCCTTGATTTGTTTACTTGAACTTTTCCACGAAGATTGGAATGGCCGATACACTCAAAACACTCCGGTACGCAAGTGTAGATGATATGATATTACTTTAAAAATTAATAAGATAGGAATACAAAACAATACTACTTGTATCAGTGGTAATTAACGGTACGTACTTTAATGATAGTGTCAAGATAGCATGCAGCTGTTACTAAGATCCCAATCACGTAAAGAGAGTTTCTCACGCCTAATATATCAAACGTGTCAGCTGTGACGAGCGAGCGGCAATTAAACGATCAATGTGGTGAATCTGAACACCAATAATGTATCATCACGTACTCAACGTAATGGTGCAGATTGCGGTGGGGATTGTCTGCAGTAGCTGTCACTGAATCACTTTGTCAGACGATACTGCATAGGATCCGTGTCCTACGTATTATGACCAGGTAACAACAATGAAGAACCAAATACTACTCTATATATAACAACTGTCATCACTAACGTACTCCTACGTGGTTCAACTCAACGTGATCCATTTCATTCACAGTCGATCCGTGAAATTAGGTTGCGTTCCTTCCCGCCGAAAGAGCGAGATTTTTTTTTTACATACACGCTTTTAAAAAAAATACTACACACAAGTTTTCATCTCACCTTTTTTAAATAGATTTTTAAGAATTTTATCGTTTATACCATTAAATAATAAAAAATTAAACAATGAAGCAAGCTGCTGCTCACATGGCAGCTGGCTCACGGACGTACGTCTTCGGCCCGATCGAGCCAGCTGGAGTCTTTTTTTTTTCGGGAGGATTTATTTATTTATTATTTGAGAAAGACCAAAAGTTTTCGAGAAAATGTATTCCCTTAATCGTGTTAATTACTCCTGTATTTATCTTTTTTTTTGTTGGCAATTCCAAGAAAGATGGAGAGAAGAGCGTTGCCTTTGACCGAGGAAGGATCAGGTGCGGTCGGTTGCCTTGACTCCTGCTGTTTTCCTTGGGAAGAGCATTTGACACGCCTCGATTTCTAGTCCCAAATAAATATGAAGGTGTCGTTTATCACTGCCCGTTAGACTCGTGTTGGTTTCCTTTATTTATTATACTCCTGTTAACTACCTCATTTTTTTTCTCTTTATTTATTTCACAAAGTCTTTATTTTAAAGCAATCTATAAATTAAAATTTGTTAAAATAGAAGATAACACCTTAGAATTTGTTAAAGTAAGACAAATACATTGCAGTATGCTAAAGTGAATGATATTGTATTGGATAGCGGTGAACATTTGGCGTGTTGCAAGGGGCATTTATTTTTTATTTTCTTTTTATTTATTCCACAAAGCCTTTGTCTTTGGAGCAATTTATACATTTAAATTTGCTAAAGTAGGTGATAAATGCATTTGAATTTGTTAAAGTGGAAGACAAATGCACTACAGTGAAGGAAATTATATTGGTATATATGAGATGTGCTAAAAATTCACATCATGAGAACAATAGCTTTAGTGAATTGTAAGTTGTTACTACTCATATATAGAAATAAATGATAACTGCCATATACTTTTATACTTTTGAGTCAATTTTTTATGTACCCCTAAAATTCTCTAAAATTTTACGTGATTCCTTCTACACCAATGAGATTTGGTTGATCCCTTATATATCCTCTAAGTTCTTATTTGCATCCTTACATGTATATTTTGTTAGTTGACTGTTATGTTTTTTCAAAATGATCTTATTACCTTGGCATATTACTAAATATTTCAGGTATATATTTTTTAGTTGTGAAAAAACAATAAGGGATAAATTACTGAATAGCAGATTTGAATAAATTTGAGAGATAATTTAATTAAAAATTCAAAAGAATCCAAACTTAGCATCAAATTTGAAAAGTACTTTTTGAACAAATGTGCATTGAAAAAAATCATCTGTAAAAAAAGGGGATAGAAGTATTTTATCACAAATTTGAAAAAAAATATATTTAAAACTTTTAAATAAATTTCAAATCAAATTTGATGAAATCCGTACCATATTTTTACTAAAATTTAAACCTAAATAAGAAACAATTTTTGTTCTCAATTTCATGTTGAAACTAATGTATGCATTTAAACACAATTTTTCAAATTTGTTAAAAAATTAAATTGTGTTTTTTTAATTTAGCATTAAATTATTCTGTCCCATTTGATTTTACTATAAATTAATTTTTTTTCCACATTGAGATTTATGAATTATGTAGCATATAAGTAGAAGAGAGAGGGTAATATAGGGGGCAATATAGTTATTTTAGAAAAATCTAACGATCAACTAATAATAAATCAAGATAAAAACTTAGGTGAATATGGGGGATAAGGTAAAATTTAGGGGTATAAAAGAGATTGAGTAAATTTTCATATGTACATAGGGAATTTTCTCTATACTTGTGCATACTCTCTCTAGTTATAAATATTTAGGGCTATTTGGATTAGAGGATTTTTATGAAAATTTTAGAGGATTCAAATCCTTAAGAAATTTTTTTTATGAAGCTCTTTGGAACAAAAAATTGGATGCCAAAATTGGAACTCATATCACAAATTTTCCTTTGTTGATTTTTTTTCTTAAACTAATCATTTGAGAACATCATTGATGGCTAAATTTTAGAAGTTTAACTGAATCTTATCCTAAACATTAAATGTTAAATACTTGTGAGAGGAGTATTGGGTATGATTAAATGCTATGGTGCCTTGAGAAGTACGTCTAGCTCATTCTGAGCCTTGCTGAAGCTCAAAAAGGGGGCAAATTTCTTTTTTAAAATAAATAATTAAAATATATTGCTAAATTATTTAGTTAAATAAAACATGTTTTTACATTACTTTACTCAAATTTTGGCTTTTCTTGGACTTTAGGCTAGTTTTTAGACTCAATTGTGCCACAGGTTCAGGTTTGCCTGCCCATGAATAGGTCAAATATCTGATTAACATATAGGGATAGTATAGTTTTTTTTCTCACAGCGTGAATTTACAAAAGCTACTCTGTTTATTTTGTTTTTAAAATGTATTTTTAGGTGCCATCATTCACAATGTACTTAGGCGATGTTTTAATGATAGCGATTTTATAGTTTTTTTGCTAGAAATATAAAGAAAAAACATTGTGAGAAAAAGACAAGTAAACTCATTTGTAAAGAAGGTAATTCGAACACGTAGCATTATTTTTGGACTCACAAGAGTCCCGAGAATGTCTATTATCTTTCAGAGACATATACCACTTTATGTTGATCATGCACTAAAGAGATGGTAGAAAATCTTAGATCCTGATCTTCCAAACTTTTATAACATATCGTGCATTCACTTCTAATTCAACACACTAGACTGAACTCAAAACAAATGAATTATTACGTAGAAAAGAAGAGAACTCTAGATCGAACACCAAAGAAACCAAGAGGTGGATCTCTATCCTATACTTAATCAACCAATATTTTCTTGTTGGCAGATACCAAATATAATAATAATAAGTGTTATCATATCATCTGCAAAAATATCTACACTCATATAATATAATTAGTTTAATAGCGAAAATAGTGTTGCCACAATGTCGATTTTGTTGTTGCTTTATTGACGTCCATAGGATAGAGTGATGTTCCTACTCACTGCTAAAGTCAGATACGCAATACGAAATGATATATTTGTGGTCATATGTATTTATCTGTAACTTCTTTTGATTTATACGTGCATTGACCACTGTTGTCATATGTTTGTCACTATAACTATTATACATGTTCTTAGACATGATTATTTTACATGAAAAATAAATTTTGCCTCCTGCTCCTAGAATCAAGTATCCTCGTCAAAATGCTTTTGCAATATAAGGTTTATAACCTAGATCTGAACCTATTCTTAGTTACAAGCATAAATAACCTCTGATAAAAGAACAATTAAACTACTCAAGTCTTAAAATGAAATCTACAAACCATTAGTTTATTTCTAGAGCTATTATAAAATCACATATTATTAAGAAGATAACCAAACGGTAATGAACCAAATAGCCAGAAGCTACCCTCTATGACAACAAAAAGAAGCCATCTATAGCCATATTTCGCAAATCAGATCCCATCTCACCACCATGGCAAGAACCACAGAATCTCAACATTAAAAAAACACTTTTTTCCCAACCCAAATTCTCCCCTTTACCTGGTACCTACCCCTTTTCTTGTACTCCTTCACTTCCATTTCTTGCCGTTTTCTTCCACATTCTTCTCTTCTCCTGCAATCTCTTATGGGCCGCGTGGAAAGCCACTCTCCTCCTAAACCCCACCACCTCCCTCCTCTGACCCCGCTATCCATCCACAGAAGAACTGATTCATCAGTTGCTCGCTGGAAATTTTCGCATATAAATAGCTGGGAGGAGAACAGGGGCAGGAGATAATGCGAGAAAGAAAGAAATACGAGTTCTTTTTGGGAGGGCAGGGGGGACTTGTTGAGGGGTGGTTTCAGAGGAGGGAGGCCTCGACGCCGTCCCCAAGGAGTCGGTCGACATGGTTACGCCTGATCTTGGGATGGTTTTTGGGGGTGGTAGTGCAGTGTTCGTGGTGGCCTGCATCTAGGTGTTCTTGGGGTTTGGCACGGGGGGTTTCAATTCTGGGCGGTTCTTGTGCTGTTCACGTTTTTGGAGGATTCTTTGGCGGCGTGGTTGTGGTTTCTTGGGCTGAATAATTTCAGGGTGGCGGAGTTAGTTTGGTTCTTGCTGTTCTTGGTTTCAAGGATTTCAGTTTTCATGGTTAGCTTGGTTTGTGATAGAGATCGCTAGTGAAGTTTGGGAAAGCTAGTAGGGAACTGCAACCAGAGAGAGAGAGTTCTAGTGAGTCCAGACTCTTCTTTTCGTTCATCAAAGCGAAGCATGGCTGCAATCCCAAACTCATCCTTTTTTCTTCTTATCATTCGCAATGCTACTATGGTTTTGATGTCTTCTTGTGTCGCTATCTGAGGTTTGAGATCAAGGGAATAGCTAAGCGTGTGGGTTGAAGTGAGTAAAGATCTGAAGCTAAGGTAAATAATAGGTTGAAACAGAAGAATGATAAGAATTCTACGAGAATTTTTATGAAAGCGTTTCATTTGCTTCTCTTCCAGATTGGTCTCTTACTCTCTTGTTCGGAGGATCATGGGTTCTGCATGTTCTTGGATTTGATGGATTCCGTTTCTTCTTGCATGTGTTAGTAGTTTGTGGGAGTCGGCATTCGGTGGTTCAGAAAATGCTGGGTGAACTACGATTTGGTTGTTTGTGTTCGAAGTTGGTTGGTGGGCTGTGTAGTAAGATTGGCATGAACCCGTTGGTTCTTGTGAATTCCAGAATGCTAGGTAACATTCTTGGAATAATGGTTCATTTTTTATATTCGGTTACTGTTCTTGTCACTCTCTGATCTCTGATTATATACCCTAGGTGAAGGTAGGATATAGTCTTTTCCCCACATGCAGATGTTGACTACTCTTAAATGCTTTAGTTTTCTCGTGTGTATCTTTTTTTACTATGTTTACGTGAATTTGATGAGTGATTCTGTTTATTGGAGTCTCTTTTTATAGTTTGGTTCATATAGGAATGTGGTGTAGTGAGACTAAAACCCCAACTCTATATAGGGGGTCATGTCTATATATATACAGTCTAGTGGTCCAGTGGTTTAACACCCTCCGCAGTCGCAGCGGGAGGAGAACGGACGCAGAAACTAGAGCGAAAATTGGTGAACAAAGGCACGGAGAGGCCTTTGGTCATAATATTGGCGAACTGGTGCGCCGATGTAATATGAAACACTCGAACCTGTCCTAGTGCGACCTTGTCACGTACAAAATGAATATCTATCTCTATATGCTTTGTGCGTTGATGGTGGATCGGGTTGGCGGTCATATATACGGCATTGACGTTGTCGCAGTAGACGATGGTCGCAGAGGAGAATAGGTGCACGGAGCTCTTGGAGAAGCTGGCGAAGCCAGCAACACTCGGCGACGGTGTGGGCAATGGCGCGATACTCGGCTTCGGCACTGGACCGAGACACTGTAGTCTGGCGTTTTGAGGACCAGGAGACTAGAGTGTCGCCGAAGAAGACGCAGTAGCCAGACGTGGAGCGTCGAGAGTCAGGGCGGCCCGCCCAGTCCGCGTCGAAGTATGCGGTGAGAGAGTCAATAGGGCTAGAGCTGAGATGTAAGCCGTTGGAGAGTGTGCCCTTCACGTAGCGAAGGATACGCTTGAGCAGCGCGAGGTGAGGTTCGCGCGGAGCATGCATGAAGGGGCACACTTGCTAGACGGCGTAGGTGAGGTCGGGCCGTGTTAGGGTGAGGTATTGGAGAGCACCAGCAAGACTCCGGTATTGAGAGGGATCGGCTGCGAGAGAGCCATCGGTAGCGGAGAGCTTGGTGCGAGTGTCGATGGGAGTGGCTGTGGAGTGACATTCGGCCATGCCCGCACGCTGGAGGAGATTGATCGGCGATGCCTTACGATACAGAAGGGTGTAGGGGACATTGTGGCGAACGGAGGAGCAAGGGCGCCAATTGAGGAGGTAAGTCGCGGTGGTTAGTGTTTCAGCCCAGTAGGTTGCGGATAGGTGGGCATGAAGGAGCATAGTGCGACTCATATTGTTAAGTGTGCGAAGAAGGCGTTCGGTCTTACCGTTTTGGGGAAAGGTGTAGGGACAGGAAAGGCGGAGATGGGTGCCACGGGAGGTAAGAAAGTTTTGGACGGTACGGTTGACAAACTTCGTACCGTTATCGGCCTGTAGGGCTTTAATGGAAAGGTTGAACTGGTTGGAAATATAGTTTGTAAAGTTAATGAGGTGGGAGGCGACCACGGACTTGCTGGTGAGTGGAAAGGTCTAGCAATAGTGTGTATAATCATTAAGTATTGCAAGATAGTATTGATTATTAGAAACACTCTTAACTGGAGAAGTCCATACATCATAGTGTATTAGCTCAAAAGATCACGAGGTACAAGACATAGAATTTGAAAAAGACAGTCGTACGTGTTTGCCAAGTTGACAAGAGTGGCAAACAGTGGAACTATTGTGGTTACACTTGATGGAGACGCTGCGACGTAGATTAGCGATAGCGTCAGGGCTGAGATGACCAAGCCGACGAGGAATAGGTGGCCGATGGGAGTAAGCCGATGAGAAGAGTGGTTTGGCCGATGGGAGTAGGCAGCGGAGTAGTTGAGGGAGAAGTGGATGGCAGAGTAGATAGGTCAGAGAGTAGGTGGGTCACGGATGTGAGAAGGTTCGCGTCCGTGAAGAGAAGTTTCACATCCATGGACTCGTGGACGCAAAAGAGTGGAGCGGACGCGAAAACTCGGAGAAGGCGCGGATGCGGAGAGAGGAGGTTTGCATCCGGGAGGCAGAGATTCGTGTCCGTGGACACGTGGACATGTCGGAGTGGCTCGGACGTGAGTGGAGAAGTTTCGCGTCCGGGAGCAGGTGAGCGTGTCAAAAAAGCGGGAACCGAGAGAGAATTCCAGCCGATGGAGGGCGGACGGGTCCAGCCGATGGAGGCGACGAACGTAGAGTTGCGCCGGCGTCAGAGGAGGAAGGTGCACCGAGGCAAGGAAAGAGCGAAGACGGGTGTGAGACGAGACGAGGAGGTGGATGGAGACCGTCGCCTTGTCACGTGGTAGAAAAAGGGAGGGGAGAGGGCGGTGGAGGAGGAGAAGGCCGTCTGCGGAGGAGACGGGGAGAAGAGAGCCGAGACGAGAAAGCAGAGAAGGAATACTGGAAAGAAGGTCTGCGACGGGAAGGAAGCGTCGGCTCGTCGGCAAGAGGATGCTAGCGCGGCGAGAATGTTTAAAACTGCTCTGATACCATATAAGAATATGGTGTACAGTGAGACTAAGACATCAACTCTATACAGGAGGATCGGGTATATATATATATATATAGTCTAGTGGTCCAGTGGTCTAGGAAATTGGAATAACAAGCCTCATACCTGCATGTTGAAACAAACATCATTTTTTTTTATTTTTAGACAAATATTTATTTTTTCTCTTGGTTTACCATCATGACAATTGTGCGTGCAGGTTCTGGCAACTTTCTTTGGGTTGATTTTTGGTTTTTAAAAGTAAAAAAAAACTAATATTTCAGTTGATCGCAGGAGAACATCCTAATTGAAGAAGTATTCCAGCATTTGAGAGGCAGCTGACAGGGGCTCAATTCCGAGGAGGCGAAGCTACGCCTGCAACCTTTTGGTCCGAACAAGCTCGAGGAAAAGGAGGTTGAGTTCCTTCATCTTATTTGGCAATTGCTATCAAATATTTACCTTTTCTTGTTGGACAGTAGTACTTTAGTTCAGTTCATTTGCGTTACGTGTCCCGTTTTGCTGGATTGTAGATGGCTGCAGGAGAGCAAATTCCTGAAGTTCTTGGGTTTCATGTGGAATCCGCTGTCATGGGTCATGGAGGCTGCAGCTATCATGGTCATTGCATTAGCCAATGGTGGGGTAAGTACTTAGGAGTCTTAGACATAACGAAAAAAAATCTGTCATTTAGTACTTGGCTTCTGTCCTTTTCTCTGTTGATGAATGTAGTGTAAGTTGTCCTACTCTTTTAACAATATATATGTGATGTTATAACCAGGGGAAGCCACCAGACTGGCAGGACTTTGTTGGTATCATCACACTGCTACTTATCAACTCAACTATCAGTTTCATTGAGGAAAACAATGCCGGCAATGCTGCTGCTGCACTCATGGCACGTCTTGCACCAAAAGCCAAGGTCTTTCTCCACTTATTATGAGATATTTCACTTTATTCTCCATATTGAGGTGTACTTTTGAATATTGAAACTCATGTTGTATTGGTTATTAGGTGCTCCGTGATGGGCGTTGGACTGAGGAAGATGTAGCCATCCTTGCGCCTGGGGACATCATCAGTATTAAACTTGGAGATATCATTCCTGCAGACGCTCGCCTCCTGGAAGGAGATCCTTTGAAGATCGATCAGGTTCTTCCTGCAATTCACATTCGAGTCCTTTTAGCCTTTGTTTAAGAAATCGAGGTTTACTCATCTCATAATGATCTCTTGTTAATAGTCTGCCTTGACTGGAGAGTCATTGCCAGCCACCAAAGGTCCTGGTGATGGTGTCTATTCTGGTTCAACGGTTAAGCAGGGAGAGATTGAAGCTGTTGTGATAGCAATTGGTGTGCACACTTTCTTTGGAAAGGCTGCACATCTTGTTGACTCCACCAATCAAGTTGGTCATTTCCAAAAGGCAAGATTGCGAAACCTCACTTCCATTGGTTTCTCATGATATTACCCATCTGAATAAATCAATTTATCACCCATTCTTGCATTCATTATTATATGCAATTGGTGCAGGTTTTAACAGCCATTGGGAATTTCTGTATTTGCTCAATTGTTGTGGGGATGTTTGTTGAGATCATTGTCATGTATCCTATCCAGTACATGGCTTACTGCCCTGGGATTGATTTCCTTTTGGTGCTTCTCATTGGAGGCATTCCTATAGCAATGCCCACAGTCTTGTGAGTAACCATGTCAATAGGGTCTCATCGCTTGTCTCAGCAGGTTTGTATATTTTTAGGGATTCTGTTAAACATATTGTGGCCACACCAGAACTTCTTTACTATTTACTCAATTCTGAATTTTAATTCTGCCGGGAGCTATAACAAGGAGAATGACTGAATTGAAGAGATGGCTGGCATGGATGTTCTTTGCAGTGACAAAACAGGAACACTGACTTTAAATAAGCTCACAGTGGACAAGAACCTCATTGAGGTTAAATTGGAACAATTATCTTTTGTTTTCTTAATCTAACATTGCTTAAAACAATTATTTACACTTTTTTGTCCAGGTTTTTGAAAGAGGGATCACTCAGGACCAAATAATTCTGATGGCTGCTAGAGCATCCTGAATAGAAAATCAAGATGCCATTGATACTGCAATAGTTGGGATGCTTGCTGATCCAAAAGAGGTACATCATCTTGTTGGATAGGGGAGGACTACATATCTTTATCGAGGAATTAAACATCATGAAATATCTCCTGCCGGCACGTGCTGGTGTTCAAGAGGTTCACTTCCTTCCATTCAATCCTACCGATAAGAGAACCGCATTGACATACATTGGCAGTGATGGAAAGATGTACCGTGTTAGTAAAGGTGCACCAGAGCAGGTACATAAAAATAGGTTGCAGATATCTTAACAAAGTATTACTGTAGGAATGTGATATGCAGTGAGAGTAAGACCCTAATTCTATAAGGGGGTCGGATCTATATATAAACAGTCTAGTGGTTTAACTCCACCGTAGTCGCAGCGGGAGGAGAACGGACATAGAGACTGAAGCAAAAACTGGTGAACAAAGGCACGGGTAGGCCTTTGGTCATAATATCGGCGAACTGGTGCGCCGACGGTTCATGAAGCATCCGAACCTGTTCTAGCACGTATGAAGTGAATGTCTATCTCTATATGCTTTGTGCGTCGGTGATGGACTGGGTTGGCGGTCATGTAGACAGCGCTGACATTGTCGCAGAGGGGATAGGTACACGGAGTTCCTGGAGAAGCTGGCGAAGCCAGCAACACTCGGCGACGGCGTGGGCAACAGCGCGATACTCGGCTTCAGCGCTGGACCAAGACACTGTAGTCTGGCGCTTGGAGGACCAAGAGACTAGAGTATCGCCGAGGAAGACGCAGTAGTCGGATGTGGAGCGTCGAGAGTCGGGGCAGCCCGCCCAGTCCGCGTTGAAGTACACGGTGAGAGAGTCGATGGGGCTAGAGCTGAGATGTAAGCCGATAGAGTGTGCCATTCACGTAGCGAAGAATACACTTGAGCAGGGCGAGGTGAGGTTCGCGCGGAGCATGTATGAAGAGACACTTGCTGGACGGCGTAGGTGAGATCAAGCCTTGTTAGTGTGAGGTACTAGAGGGCACCAGCAAGACTTCGGTACTAGGAGGGATTAGCTGTGAGAGAGCCATCGATGGCAAAGAGCTTGGCGCGAGTGTCAACGGGAGTGGTAGTGGGGTGACATTCGGCCATGTCCGCACGCTGGAGGAGATCGATGGCATACTGACGCTGAGAGAGAAAGAGCCCGTGAGGAGAACGTGTGACAAAGATGCCAAGGAAGTGATGGAGAGGACCGAGATCGGTCATGACAAACTCGGAGTGGAGTCGGGCCATGATCTGGTGTAGGATGAAAGGTGAGGACGCTGTAAGAATAATGTCATCGATGTAGAGAAGATAAGTGGTGGTGTTGCCGATGTGAAGGACGAAGAGAGAGGTATTGGACAGAGGCCACAAAGCCGATGTGTCGAAGATAGGCAACAAAACGTTGGTACCAGGCCCGAGGGGCCTGTTTGAGGCCGTAGAGGGAGTGCTGAAGGATGCAAACGTTGTCGGACGAGATGGATCGACGAAGCCTAGAGGCTGCTGGTAGTAGACCGTTTCCGTCAGATGGCCGTGAAGGAATGCGTTCTTCATGTCGAGTTGGTGGATCGGCCAAGAGTGTGAGGCAGCGAGAGTGAGAACAACCCGAATGGTAGCGGGTTTGACGACGGTACTGAAGGTCTCGTCATAGTCAACGCTGGGACGTTGGGAGAAACCCCGAACTACCCAGTGTGCCTTGTGATGAGCAATCGATCTATTGGAGTGGAACTTGTGTTTAAAGATCCACTTATCGATCACAACATTGGCACCGGGAGGACGAGAGACGAGGCGCTAGGTATTGTTATCCATAAAGGCCTTGTACTCATCGGCCATGGCCGCGCTCCACTGAGGATCAACCAGGGTTGAACGATGAGTCGCTGGGATAGACGAGATAGTATAATGGACTGTTGAGAGCCTGTAGCGCTTTGTAGGGTGGAGGGACTCGGTTTGTGATCGGATGATCATATAAGAGGTAGAGGGGACAGTAGGGTTCGTAGGAGCCGATGGGAGCATGAGTGGTAGGGTGGGGACGGGATAGGGAAGGGTGGCATCGGTTCGGGATCGGCGACTGTATGTTCGGGGAAAGGACTGAACGAGGTCGGCCTGAGCCGATGGAGGGGGAGGGGCCGATGGGGGTTGGTGAGCCGATGGAGGTTGATGGGCCGATGGGGTTGGACGGTCCGATGGAGATGGAGCAGCCGATAGGGAGTGGCGAGCCGATAGGTGTGGGCGAGCCGATGGAGTTGATGTGTTCGATGGAAGTAAGACAGTATCAGCCAATGCCAATGGAGGTTGGGGAGCCGATGAGGGTGGTGGGGCCGATGAAGGTCCGATGTGAGTAGCATCGTAATGGAGAGGAGTGGGATAACTGTGCAAGAAGTCCTCAGGAGCGGCCGATGGGGAGGCCGGAGATGAGATTGATGGAGAGGACCAGGAGGGTACGGTGTTGGTTTGGAGAAAGTCAAGATCGCCGGACGAGGGTCCGGGATGAAGTAAACCGAAGGGGAAGCATGACTCATCAAAGATGACATGGCGGGAGACGATAATCCGGCGGGTGGAGAGATCGAGACATCGGTATTCCTTGTGGGATGAGGGATAGCTAAGGAAAATGCAGACGATGGAGCGGGGTGCAAGTTTGTGAGGAGCAGTGGCGATGAGATTGGGATAGCAGAGACACCTAAAAGCGCGTAGATGAGAGTAGTCGGACATCTTGTGATATAAAAGGGTATAGGGGACATTGTGGTGAATGGAGGAGCAAGAGCGTCGATTGAGGAGATAAGTCGTGGTGGTTAGTGCTTCAGCCCAGTAGGTTACGGGTAGGTGAGCATGAAGTAGCATAGTGCGATTCATGTTGTTGAGTGTGCGAAGAAGACGTTCGGCCTTGCCGTTTTGGGGAGAGGTGTAGGTACAAGAGAGGCGGAGATGGGTGCTATGGGAGGTAAGAAAGGTTTGGACGGTACGGTTGACAAACTCCATACCGTTATCGGCCTGCATGGCTTGAATAGAGAGGTTGAATTGGGTGGAGACATAGTTGGTAAAGTTGATGAGGTGGGAGGCGACCTTGGATCTACTGGTTAGTGGAAAAGTCCAGCAATAGTATGTATAGTCATCGAGTATTGTGAGATAGTATTGATAACCGGAAACACTCTTAACTGGAGAAGTCCACACATCACAGTGTATTAACTCAAAAGGTTGTGAGGTACAAGACATAGAGTTTGAGAAAGGCAGCTGCACGTGTTTGCCAAGTTGACAAGAATGGTAGATAGTGGAGCTGTTGTGGTTACATGTGATGGAGGCGTTGTGACGTAGATTGGCGACAGCGTCGGGGCTAGGGTAACCAAGGCGAAGATGCCATAGGTTGGTGGAGATGGCGATGCTGGTGTCAGGAGTGAACAGCGCAGTGGAGATGGTGTAAAGATCGCCGCCACTATTGCATCGAAGCAATCTCGCGTCGGGTCGGGATATCCTTCACAGAGAAACCAGAAGCGTCAAATTCAATTGAGCAATTGTTATCTCTTGTGAATTGGTGGACAGATACTAGGTTGTGGATGAGAAAGGGGACAATGGGGACATTGCGAAGTGGAAAATTGGTTGTAGGTGTAGAGAGGAGGGAGTCACCACGGCATTTGATAGGGAGAGAATGCTCATTGCCGATGGTGACGAAAGGGGAGGAGGAGGGATGACGAGAGAGTAGTATACCGTCCGATGACGCCATATGGGATGACGCACCAGAGTCCAGCACCCAAGGGTGCTAGGGTTGGAGCGTCATCTGATTGAGGGCGGCGATGAGGCCAGCCTGGTTCCACGAGAGAACCGACTGAGTGGGTGGTGACGGTAGGATTAGCTGAGGCGATAGGATGGGAGCCGATGCCAGGTGGGCCTGAGGATAGGCACCGAGAACCCCTGGTTGCCAGCCAATGGGATTGCGTAGTTGGGGCTAGGGTGCCCAGGGGTTGTAGTAAAGCCACGGACCCATGGGACTGACAGACGGGGTAGGGACTGGAGCAGGGCGCGGTTGCATCGGACCGCTCCAGTTCTTGCCCTTGCCTTTGCTGGTGCCACCAGTGCGGGCTGTGTTGCCATGGCTACCAGAGCCGCGAGAGGTGGCAGCAGCGCACGGTGGTTGGCAGCCGATAGGGTTGGAGCAGCCATGATCAGCTGCGACGAGGAGAACGGTGTGGGCCACAGTCTTCTCGTCGTTGGCTAGGCGTAGTTCTTTGAGAACTAGCATGTCGTGGACCCGGACGAACGTGGAAAGAGGTGTGGAGTTGACAATGTCATCGGCGGTGTTTGAGAAGCGAGGATTAAGTCCTCATAGGAGGGTAAGGACGAGTTGTGAGTCGGCCACAGGGTGACCGACATCACGGAGGGCGGCAGCCTTGACCTTTAGGTGTTGGTAGTACGAGGAGACAGATGGGTGTACTTGTATCATGGAGTGGAATTAATTAAGGTGAAGGATGGCGTGCGGCTGTTTGTTGGCGAGGAAGATCCGCTCGATGGCCACCTAGAGGTCCCGGGCGGTGGGGTCGGTGTCGTCCATTCCAAGGTCGAGGACGGAGTCATCGACCGAGTCAAGCAGCCAGCTACGCACGCAGCACTCGGCGATGTCCCATTGAGGATCATTGGGTCGAGGTGGAGCAGAGCCATCAATGTGGGAGCGATGGCTGAACTTTCCACGTAGGGATTTAAAGAAAAATATCCACTTGGAATAGTTGGCATTGAGGTCAAGAGAGATTGGAACGTGAGATTTCACATTGACGGTGGCGTAAGGTGGTGAGAAGATCGGCGAAGTGGTGCCCGAGTTATGGTCAGGAGCGTCGATGGCCGGAGGGGATCCGGCGACTAGAAGAGTGCCAGAACTAAGAGCCGACTCGGTGGTCATGACGAGAGTAATGGGGCGCGATAAGCCGATGAGGGCAGTGAGCCGATGAGGAGAGTGGTTGGTCAATGGGAGTAGGTGGCGGAGTAGTTGAGTGAGGAGTGGGTGGCAGAGTAGGTAGGTCACGAGTATGAGAGAGTAGGTGGGTCATGAGCGTAAGAAGATTCGCATCCGTGAAAGGAGTTTTCACGTTCGTGGACCCGTGGACGCAACGGAGTAGGGCGGACGCGAAAAATCAGAGAAGGCGTGGATGCGAAGAAAGGAGGTTCGTGTCCGAGAAGCAGAAATTCGTGTCCGGGGACACATAGACACGTCGGAGTGGCTCGGACGCGAGTGGAGAAGTTTCGTGTCTGGGAGTAGGTAAGCGTGTCGGAAAAGCGGGAACCGAGAGAGTTCCAGCCGATGGAGGTCGGACGGGTCTAGCCGATGAAGACGACAGGCGCAGAGTTGCGCTAGCGTCGGAGGAGGGGAAGATGCACCGAAGCAAGGAAAAATTTAAGGTGGGTCTGAACGAGACGAGGATGCGGATGGATATCGTCTCCTTGCCACGTGGTGGAAAAGGGGGGTGGCGAGAGGGCGGTGGAGGAGGAGAAAGTCGTCTGCGAAGGAGACGGGGAGGAGAGAGCCGAGACGAGAAGGCAAAAGAGGAATACCGAGGGAGAAGGTCTACGACGGGAAGAAAGCGTCGGCTCGTCGACGAGAGGATGCTAGCGTGCTGGGGATGTCTAGACCCGTTCTAATACTATATAGAAATATGGTGTACAGTGAGACTAAAACCCTAACCCTATATAGGAGGTCGGGTCAACAGTGGTCTAAGAATTACTGAAATTTTCTGTTTATATCATGTTGTCATTGATTTCACAAATTGACCTGCAGATTCTCAACCTGGTCCACAACAAGACACGTATAGAACGAAGAGTCCATGCTGTAATTGATAAATTTGAAGAACATGGACTTCGCTCTCTTGCTGAAGCATATCAGGTTAGCAGTTCTTTGCACAAGTTGATTTTTTTTCCCTGAACATTTTGTGCTAACGAAAATTAGGAGGTATCCAGAATCATTATATTTGTTGAACAATCATTATTCACTGGGTCAGTGTAATCTTTTTGGTGGTCTCCTTTTCCTGTCATCTAGGAGGTGCCAGATAGAAGGAAAGAAAGTCGTGGTGGGCCATGGCACTTTGTTGCTGTCATGCCACTGTTTGATCCTCCAAGGCATGATAGAGCAGAAACAGTTCGAAGGGCTGGTGTAAATGTGAAGATGATCACAGGTACTCTTCCAAATGAAAAAAATCTAGATGTTTATTTTGTTTTATATTTTTTAATCACAAGGAGGGTGATGTGAGTTTAGAAGGCCAAGTGGTATTTAAAAAGAATACTTTTTGATATCTGGCGTTTTCCCAGGTATGTATGTAATCAATTGTAGAATAAAAACCAAATGGTTAAAAGTCAACAAAAAATATAGCTGTGATGTCACTCTTTGCGGAGCACAAGTATGAGATTGTAAAACGTCTGCAAGCACGGAAGCACATCTGTGGAATGACTGGTGATGGTGTAAACGATGCTCCAGCCCTAAAGAAAGCTGATATTAGTATAGCAGTTGCGGATGCGACTGATGCAGCAAGGAGTACATCTGATATTGTACTGACTGAACCTGGCTTGAGTGTGATCATTAGTGCTGTTCTTACCAGTCGAGCAATTTTCCAGCGGATGAAGAACTACACTGTAAGTCAGATGGAAACAAACATACTAGAATGTCTTTTACTTCTGCTAATTTCGTTAGGTTATTTTTCTAATCCATGGATGTTTGCAGATATATGCCATCTCAATTACAATACGTATTATGGTATGTTTTCTTGACTTTATAACTAGAAGTTTTGGATTGCCCCACTTTTGGTTCATAAATAGTTCATGGCTCTCTATACTTAGTTTACCTGCAGGTCAATCAGAAGCAAGCATTCAGATAAAATTAACAGAACTAAGCATGATGATTCCAGTGCATAATTTTTTGTTCATATTAACTCTGATGATCCCCTATATGATGCTTTCATCTTAGTCTGTCAAACAACGTATCAACCTTATGTTTTTAATTAGCGATTAATGCATATGACTGCTCTTTCAACAACTTGGGTTTATGCTGCTTGCTCTTATATGGGAGTTTGATTTCCCGCCATTTATGGTTCTGATCATTGCAATTCTGAATGATGGTACGTCACATTCTTGTTCCCTCCATCCCTGCTCCATCTCATGATACTTAAGTTGAATGTTGAAACTATTTTCACTTCAAATATTTTCTGGCACAAACAGGTATCATAATGACTATATCTAAGGATCGAGTAAAGCCTTCTCCACTACCTGACAGCTGGAAGTTGGCTGAAATTTTCACAACTGGAGTTGTGGTTGGTGTATACTTGGCAATGCTGACTGTTATATTCTTCTGGGCTGCATACAAGACCAACTTTTTTCCTGTAAGCACCAAATATACTAAAAAAATCTTTCTAATTGAACTGTTGGAGTATTATGTTTTGTGATTGATTATCATATTTGCGTTGTAACTTATGTTAGAGATTATAAACGTGTTACACTAGGATTGTAACCGAGCATGTCTCAAGGATAGATGGACTCATGTAATTTGCTATAGATAGAATAGAACTTAAGTTAGAAGTTCTAGTTTAAAACTATCTATATCTGTAATTCTTGTTCTATATATAAACATGCAACCTATGGTGAGCCAAGGTGAGACAACTATAGTTACTCCATATTTTTTCATGGTATCAGATCCGCCTCTTCCTAGAATAGATCTATAAAAATCTCGTCAAATTCTCGCGACAAGGGGGCTGCGACCTGCTCGTGACGCTCCTCCCCGCGATCTGAACATCCCGCGACAAGAGGGCCGCGACCCCTGCTCGTGACGCTCCTCCCGCGACAAGATGTCTTCGTCCTCCGCTCATAGCGAAGGATACCCGTCCTCTCCTTTTGGACATCCGGTGTCTGACAAGTTGACACGGGATAACTTCGTCCTATGGAAGACGCAGTTCCTGCCCGCTGTCCGTGTCGCCAAGGCGCTTGGTTTTCTGGATGGAACCATCCTTGAGCCGCGACAAGTCCTTGAAGCTGAAGTCGACGGCAAGAAGAAGGAGATTCCCAACCCAGAGCATGACTCATGGGTAAAAAAAGATCAGCAGCTACTCAGCTACCTGGTGAATTCGGTCTCCAAGGAGGTCCTCGCCGGGATCACGACTTCAACAACCTTTGCGCAGGCATGGAGGGCGCTAGGGGCTATGTTTGCAGCACAATCAAGAGCGCGGGTTACAAATCTGCGCATGCAATTGGCCACCACCAAGAAGGGCGGCCTCACTACGACAGCCTATTTCAACAAGATGCAGAACATCAAGGATGAGCTCGCGTCAGCCGGCGTCACCGTCGGGGATGATGAGGTGGTTGCTCATCTACTTAATGGTTTAGACTTTGATTATCACCCCTTTGTTTCTTCTATGATGGGCCGATCAGGAGATTTTTCACTCTCTGAATTATATTCTTTACTCATGGAGTACGATCTTCGGCTCGAGATGTATCAAGGGACCGATCAGTTCCAGTCTTCAGCTAACATGGCATCTTGCGGTCGTGGAAACCGTGGTTGTTCTGGTGGTCGACGTGGTGGAGGCCGGTTCAATTCATCGCGCAATGGACAGAACAGCAACAACAATCAGAGTTACACCAACAATAATCAAGGCAATAGCTCGCAAGTCACAAAAAAGGCGCCCTGTCAAATCTGCAAGAAGACAAATCATAAAGCCAATCAATACTATTTTCGCTATGAGGAAGACAATCAGTACCGTGGGCGACCAGCAGGAGCTTATGGTGTTGATACAAATTGGTATGCGGACAGCGGGGCCACTAACCATATCACCAGCGAACTTGACAAGATGACCGTCCGTGATAAATATAGTGGTAATGAACAAGTTCATAACGCCAGCGGCAAAGGTATGAGTATTAGTAATATTGGGCATACAGTTTTTCATACCCCTTCCAGTAAACTTCATTTGAACAATATTCTTCATGTGCCCTCTTCTGCCAAAAGCCTTGTTTCAGTTCATAAACTTGCCAAAGATAACAATGCTTTCCTTGAATTTCACCCTGATTCTTTTCTCGTTAAGGATCAGGAAACGAAGAGGATTTTACATCACGGTAGATGCAAAGGTGGCCTGTATCCTCTCATTCCATCGGAAGAGAAAATAGAGTCAAAGCATGAAGTTTTTGGAGTCCATGTCCCTTCTACATCGTTATGGCATAGTCGTCTAGGTCATCCTGCTACTCCCATAGTTCAGAAGATCCTTAGCTCAAATAAGTTGCCGTGTGCTAGTTCCAAGAATGTTGAGTCAATTTGTGATTCGTGTCAAAGGGCCAAGAGCCATCAACTGCCTTATTCTGTTTCTAATAAAATCTCTAGTGCTCCTCTTGATCTGATTTATTCTGATGTGTGGGGGCCTGCACCCATCTCTGTTGGGAGTTATAGCTATTATGTTAGCTTCATTAACGATTATAGCAAATACACCTGGATATATTTGTTGAAGCATAAATCTGATGTCTTTCGAGTTTTCTAAGATTTTCAAAACTTAGTAGAAAGACAGTTCTCTAAGAAGATCCTTTGTGTTCAATCGGATTAGGGAGGCGAGTATGAAAAATTAAATTCTTTCTTTAAGCAAATTGGGATCACACACCGTGTGTCCTGTCCTCATGCTCATCAACAAAATGGTGCTGCTGAACGCAAACATAGACATATTGTTGAAGTTGGTTTAGCTCTTCTTGCTCATGCTTCCATGCCTTTAAAATTTTGGGATCAAGCTTTTCTTACAGCTACCTATCTCATTAATATTCTTCCTAGCAAGGTTATTGATTTTGAAATTCCTAGTACTCGCCTTTTTCATGATGCACCCGATTATAGCAATCTTCGTGTTTTTGGTTGTGCTTGTTGGTCCAATCTAAGGCCATATAATTCCAGGAAGTTATCTTTTCGATCCACCCAATGTGCTTTCCTTGGCTATAGTTCCATGCACAAAGGTTTCAAGTGCCTTGACATCTCCACCGGACGCATTTACATCTCCCGTGATGTCGTTTTTGATGAAGCCGTGTTTCCCTTTTCAAAGCTCCATCCTAATGCCGGTGCCTCTCTTAGAAAAGAAATTGTCCTACTGCCTTCTTCCCTTCGAAATCTAGGGGATGATGACTGTACTGCATCTGATATTACTAATACTACTGACGTACCTGCTGTTTCTAGTGAATCATCTGCGAAAATTGCAGGTCTCATGCCTATGCTCCCAGCGCTACCGGCACAACGTTGCGCACATAGCCCAGGCTGCAGCTCCCAGGTGGAAACGCTGTCTCCTTCCAGCTCGTCGAACGGTGCTGTTTTGCCTGCTACACCGCCTGGGGTAACATCAGTACCGCTGCCGACCGCTGTTGCTGTGCCAGAGGACAACAGTGCGGCGACAGGTGGGGGTAATGCGGTGGTGCCTGAGTCTCCACCTGGGACGTTGCATGCGTCTGAGGAGTCTCCACCACCGCTGCATGCTACAGCATCAGGTGCACATGAATTTGTGCCACCCGGATCTTCTACAACATCTGGATCTTCTACAACATCTGGTTCTCCAGCAGCCACACCTGATCCCCCGCGTCACCAAACACGGTTGCAAAGCGGTATTATCAAACCAAAGAAGCTATATGATGGTATGATTCGATATGGCATGTTTAGTGCTACTGGTGAATCTAATTCCGTTGATGAATCTATTTCAGATCCAAAGTGGCGTGATGCAATGGAAGTGGAATTTCAAGCTCTAGCTAAGAATAAAACTTGGCATCTCGTTCCAAGAAAAACTGGACAGAATATTATTGATTGCAAATGGGTTTTCAAAATCAAACGAAAAGCCGATGGGAGTATTGATAGATACAAAGCTCGATTAGTTGCCAAGGGATTCAAGCAACGCTATGGCATCGACTATGAAGACACTTTCAGCCCAGTTGTCAAGATAGCTACAATTAGATTGGTACTCTCTATTGCAGTGTCAAGGGGATGGTGCCTCAGACAACTTGATGTGCAGAATGCGTTCTTGCATGGTGTTCTGGAAGAGAAAGTATATATGAAGCAGCCTCCGGGTTTTGAGGACACTAAAACACCAGGATATATATGTAAGTTGGACAAGGCTATCTATGGGCTGAAGCAGGCGCCCAGGGCGTGGTACTCCAGGTTAAGCTCCAAATTAATCACTCTAGGTTTTGTGCCGTCAAAATCAGACATGTCTCTTTTTATATATCATAGGGGTGGTACAACTATTTATATGCTTATCTATGTTGATGATATTATCGTTACAAGCTCATCACCTGAAGCGGTGACAACTCTTCTTGCTAATTTAAAAGAAGACTTTACACTAAAGGATCTTGGCAAGTTACATTACTTCTTGGGTATAGAAGTTAAAGAAGAGTTAGATGGCATAACTCTATCTTAAGCTAAGTATGCACAAGACTTGTTGAAGCGTGTTGGAATGCTCGGTTGCAAACCCTGCACGACTCCTTTATCTGCATCTGAGAAGCTGTCGAGCTATGATGGTGTTCCTCTCAGTCCAGAAGATGCTACTCGCTACAGAAGCATAGTTGGTGCTCTTCAGTATTTAACAAATACACGACCAGATTTATCCTTTGCTGTCAACAGAGTTTGCCAATTTCTTCATGCACCGACCTTAGTTCATTGGACTGCAGTTAAAAGAATACTTAGATATGTACAACACACCATTGGACTCAGGATGCATATTTAAAAGATATTGTCGTCATTCATCAATGCCTTCTCTGATGCAGATTGGGCAGGTGATACAAATGATAGGCGTTCTACTGGAGGCTTCGCAATATTTTATGGAAGTAATCTTATATCATGGAGTGCTAGAAAACAGCCAACTGTTTCAAGATCTAGTATAGAAGCAGAATATAAAGCGATGGCTAATGCTACTGCAGAAATAATATGGCTTGAGCAACTGTTAACCGAACTTGGGATTAAAGTGCATCGTACCTCAGTTCTTTGGTGTGATAATCTTGGTGCAACATACTTATCAGCTAATCCCGTGTTTCATGCTAGAGCAAAGCATATTGAAATTGATTTTCACTTTGTGCGTGAAAGAGTTATGAGAAAACAGCTACACGTTCGGTTCATCGTTTCTGGAGATCAGTTGGCGGATGGATTTACAAAAGCCTTACCGGTTGCAAAGATGAATACATTTATTCGCAATCTCAAACTTCAAGGTGGTTAGGAAAGTTTAGATTGAGCGGGGGTGTTAGAGATTGTAAACGTGTTACACTAGGATTGTAACCGAGCATGTCTCAAGGATAGATGGACTCCTGTAATTTGCTATAGATAGAATAGAACTTAAGTTAGGAGTCCTAGTTTAAAACTATCTATATCTGTAATTCTTGTTCTATATATAAACATGCAACCTATGGTGAGCTAAGGTGAGGCAACCATAGTTACTCTATATTTTTTCAACTTATTGTTCAACTTAGAGGATCTTTCACGTCAAAAGCGTTGAGAAGACAGCACAAGATGACTACCAAAAGCTTGCCCCTGCTGTATATCTTCAAGTTAGCACCATCAACCAAAAGCAAGCTGGTCATTTATTGAACGCCCTGGCTTTCTACTAGTCTTTGCTTTCTTGGTTGCACGGCTGGTATGCTCTCCCATCCACCACCAACTGATAATTCTCTTCTGGTTAGAAGTTGTGTTGACCTAACTTTCTTTCCCTTCAAATGCAGATAGCTACATTGATCGGTGTTTATGCTAACTGGGCATTCACTTCAATCAAAGGCATTGGATGGGGCTGGGCCGGTGTCGTGTGGCTCTACGATCTAGTTTTCTACTTCCCGCTCGATATCATCAAGTTCCTCTTCCGATACACTCTTGAGTGGGAAAGCATGGGAACTTGTCATTGAGCAGAGGGTAATGCACCCTGCATAATTGTGTTGGCTCCTTACCTATTTTGACTGAATTCCATGCATTTGTGACTAATGTTTCATCAATTTTGATAGCGCGAATATTGCTTGCATTCAACTGAATAATAGAAGTACAATATATAGAGCTCTACTGAGGATTTTTCTTTACCTGATTTATGAAATGAAGATCAGGCGTATAAGAAAAGGCTAGGCAGGAAAGACTCAATCGCCAGCCACCTAAACGGGAAAAGAGATAAACCTAAATATAGAAGGGGATCACCTAAACAGGGAAAGAAATAAACCTAAACATGGAAAGAGATAAACTCTAACACCCCATCGCAGTCAAAACGTCTACAGGATAGACGTTAAGACTTGAGCGAAACTCACAAAAAATAGAAGTAGAAAGCTCCTTGGTAAAGATATCAACAAATTGGGTTGTCGTCGGTATAGAGAGGGAGAGGAAAAGGGAAAACACCACACACACCCCAATGGGGGTGACCTTGTATATATATAGCCTAATAAGCTTAAAATGCATGTCAGGTACAACGTATACAGGATTACCTTCTATACATATACATGTCTAATACTTCTATACATATGCACGTCTAATACCCGCCCACAATCGCAGCAGGAGGATCTTGGACGCAAAAATTGGACCGAAAATCAGTAAACAACGGTGCAAACAGTCCTTTGGTCATGATATCCGCAAACTGATGTGTCGAAGGGACATGGAGCATTCGAACTTGTCCCAAAGCAACCTTATCACGAACGAAGTGAATATCAATCTTAACGTGCTTTGTGCGGTGATGATGGATAGGGTTAGTGGTCATATAGACAGCACTAACATTATCACAGTAGACAACAGTTGCAGAAGCAATGGGTATGTGAAGCTCCTGGAGAAGTTGACGGATCTAGCAGCACTCGGCCATAGCACGAGCAACTGCGCGATACTCAGCTTCCGCACTAGAACGAGACACTGTCGTTTGACGTTTGGAGGACCAAGAGACTAGATTGTCGCCGAGTAAGACGCAATAGTCAGATGTAGAGCGCCTGGTGTCAGGGCAACCTGCCTAATCCGCGTTCGAGTACGCGGTGAGGGAGTCGACCGGCCTAGAGCTGAGGTGGAGGCCAGTGGACAAGGTGCCCTTCACGTAGCGGAGAATGCGCTTGATCAACGCGAGATGAGGTTTGCGGGGATCATGTATAAAGAGGCACACTTGCTGGACGACGTGGGCGATGTTAGGTCGTGTGAGCATCAAGTACTGCAGAGCGCTGGCAAGACTCCGGTACTGAGAGTGATTGGTGACTAGAGAGCCGTCGGTGGTGGAGAGCTTGGCACGGGTGTCGACTGGCGTGGCTGTAGAGTGACACTTGGCCATGTCCGCCCGCTGTAGAAGATCCACAGCATACTGGCGCTGAGGAAGAGACCGTTGGGGAAGTGCGTGACGGAGATACCGAGGAAGTGATGCAGAGCACCAAGGTCCATCATGGCGGACTCCAAGTGGAGTCGCGCCATGATGCGCTGTAGGAGTATGGTCGAGGATGTTGTAAGGATAATGTCGCTAATGTACAGGAGCAGGTAGGCGGTGTCATCCCCCCAGTGGAGTACAAAGAGGGACGTGTCGGAGACAAAGGCCATAAAACCTAACTGCCGGAGGTAGGTGGCCAACCGCTAGTACCAAGCTCAAGGCACCTGTTTCAAGCCATATAGAGAATGCTGCTGGAGACAAACAAACATGAGGTTTTTAATGATATCAGGGGCAACAAGGATATTATTGAGATAAAAGGGATCCGGTAGGATAGAGTGCCTAGATGCTGTAACAGGTAAATTAGATCCATTGCCAACTACAATAGAGGAGGAGCGTGGTGGGTGAAACAAGGAAATGTTACCAGTGTAAGAGTCATATGACTGAAGGAGCCGGAGTCCATGACCCAATTAGTTGCATTGGAAGGATCGAGGGTCATGCTGCAAAAATTGCTAGTGAGGGACTACTGATCCTAAGATCCGGACCACGGTGTCTACGGTGAGGCTTGGTGAGCTGAGGCGGGAGGCACCGTGGTAGGCTGTGGAGGTGGCCCAAGCTATTGCTGGGCTTGCCCGAATGGTGTCTATAGGAATGGCCTAGGGGCGAGCTGGGCGAAGTGGGCTGGCGGAGGAGCGTAATGGGCTGAGGCAGCCAGCAGGGCCTGCTGGGACACAACCCTAGAGCGGGGGCGCACGCGGTGTCTGGCCACTACGCTGTTGCGGACCGGGCCACATGATGATTTGTTCGGTCCATGGATTGTAGATCGAGGGCCATGGCGCCTTGGCCTTACTGCTGCCGCCACCGTCGCCATGATGGCGTTGACGATCTCCACCGATAGAGCTGTCGCCAGTGCTTTTGAAGGGCGACGTGGAGTGGGCGAATCTACCATAGGGCGCAGCCGAGCCACTAGTGGAGGGGGTAGAGCCGCCTGAAGGTCGCGCTGGAGCAACGACGAGGGTGGTCGCCGGAGGTGGTGTTGGCATGCTAGAGTCGATCTCCTTGAGGATGAGGTTGTTGCGGACCTCATCGAAGGAGGAGAACGGCTTGGAGCGCTTGAAGTGGCCTTCATGTGGGCGAATCTCTCGTTTAGACCACGCAACATGTTAAGGACGAGGGTGTGGTCGCGGATGACCTCGCCGAGGTTGCCGAGAGCGTCGGCCATTCCCTTCATCTTGCGGCAGTAGTCATCAATCGAGTGGTTGCCTTGCACAAAGATACAAATTTCGGCGTCGAGGCGAAGGGCACGAGCTGCGCGGTTGCCGAGGAATTGCTCCTTGACGGTGATCCAAGTGCGGCATGCTGTGCCGATATGGGTGCGGGCAGACTCTATCAGCTCGAGGAAGTGCATGCCCAACACCCATGATACGACGACAGCGTCCATGCGCCGCCAAGACGGCACGACATGGAAGGTGGCGTCGGAAAGGACGTAGTCGGCAAGGGCGTACTGCTCGAGGGTGAGGAGGACGAGGTCATGCCAACGGTTGTAGTAGGAGTAGAGGAGTTCCAAAACCACGAGTACGAGGGCACAATTGTTTTGGATGCCCGCCGCCTGTGCGCGAAGATTGGCGATGGTGGCAGCCTCATAGTCGTGGACGTGGTCATCAACAGCGCTGGCGTTGTCGTGGGCGCCATCGTCACTAGGTGGAAAGGCAGTGTTGTGAGCAGCGACCGCTGCGTGCTCGAGATCGATAGCGGCCCGACGTTCCTTCGTGAGAACGTCCTGGGCAGCACGGATGCAATCCTGAGTGGCGGCAGCAGCCTTGTTGGCCTCATCGGCGGCATTAACCAGGTCCTGGTGGGCCTTTTCCCATGCAGCCGTGTCCTCGGCTCGTTGCTTGGCATCAGCGACTATGGGAGTGGACAGAGTATCTTTAGGTGGCATGGCGGCAGCGCAGGCAAGAGAGGTCGTGGCAATGGCGGTAGAGCGGAAGCTGAAGCGGAAGCGAGTTGTCACGGGAGTGAGACGAGGGAAGTATGGATAGGGACTTCGGGAAGGAGAACGAGGTGGCTACCCCGGATACGGAGGAGGTGAATAGTTCTAATATCATGATAGTATGAATATTGCTTGTATTCAATTAAATAATAGTATCTTCCTCTACCTGATTTATGAAATCAATATTAGGAAAGAGATCTGGGAGATCAGACACATAAGTAAAGGCTAGGCAGTAGGAAAGACTCAACCGTTAGTTACCTAAACAAGAAAAGAGATAAAGCTAAATATAAAAATGGATCATCTAAATAGGAAAAGAGATAAACCTGAGAAAGAGATAAACTTTAACAGATTTCTACACATTGCGTTTACAAGGAAGGACTTTGGCAAGGAAGAGAGGGAATTCAAGTGGGCGCATGCACAGAGGACGCTCCATGGCCTGCAGCCACTGGATGTGAAGCTGTTCCCTGAGAAGACCGGCTACATTGAGCTGAATCAGATGGCAGAAGAAGCGAAATTGAGGGCCGAGATCGCAAGGTAGGACCTAATTTGCAGTAGACACTTGTTCAGATAGAACAATAACAATTCTTTTTCATGATCTGTCATCTTAAGCATCATATATGAACACCCTGCCCTTTTTGCATAAATTCTCTGTTGCTTTTGCATATGCCTTCCTAAGATCAGAAGCATATTCCTTTCTAGTTGCACAATGCCAATTTGCATCCCCTGTAAGACATGACTTGACAACGATGTAAAGCTAACTACGAGCTTCTTGTTGCTGATGATGATATTACATTTGCAGGCTTAGGGAGCTTCATACGCTGAAGGGACATGTGGAGTCAGTTGTGAAACTGAAGGGTCTGGACATTGATACCATTCACCAGTCCTACACAGTGATAGAGACTAACAAGAGTATCTAGAGTTGCTGCAGAGCAACTGTTTTATTTCATCTAATGGGTAGTTTATCTCCTCTTAGCTAACAAAAATGTAATCATCAACAATTCACATAATTTATAAATCAAATCATCAAAGGGGATTGTTGATATTATCAGTTTTTGTCGAGTTCTATATGTGTTGTCCCTTTATTTGGAGATCTCCAATGTGTGATATGCCATTGTGTTTTCTCATTTCTGATTTGCACTTTCTGATTGCAATCATGCAGAGCTGCTCCAGCTTTGGGGCAGACTTGTGGAGCTTTGACGACCTTGTTACACGTGAGCTAGACATTACGCTCAGCAGACAGCTTCTCAAAATTCCCCAAGAATTACGATATAGTAGTATATGCAGGGATGATATTATTTTACAAATACAAATATATGTAAAGTTTCAAGATACACCTTGATTTCGTTTGGAAGAGTTCATTCCAATGATTGTGAATTTCGTATTTTTCACAACAAAATTGAGCTTGCACCGTTGCACGTATCGTGCGCTTTCTTACGGTAACATTTTAAGAATTTTGAACAAAAGTTACATACAGCTTGTGAAATGGATTCCATGATTTTAGAGTAACCAGTTAACGCATACTCCATTGTCATCCAATGCGGCCAGATGAACGGCAGCGCAAGTATTGACACGATCATCTAGAGCATAAAACCAGAGCGACGAAAAAAAAACATATTTGCTCATTGGACAGAAGGGTGCCATCAAACTATATAATGATCGGTTTATGGCCACTTATTATGTCAAACAACGAATGTGCACTCTGTAAGGCATGTAAGCATATCGGTACACGCATTTCATAACTCGAAACTACTGAGAATAAGCAGCATGTAGAGCATTTGCCTTTTCGGATGCCACTGAAGCATCTGCAGCCCCGCCATCCAATGAGTATGCTTTCTCCTGGAAAGTAGAGAGAAAACAACTTATTCTCCAGTTATTGGAAAACAATGGAAATATGTGTATCTCACTAGTGTCTTCTGACTGATTGCCAGGCAGCTGATTTGGCTTGATCTGTTTAAAGCCATAAACTGTGAGTACAGCTGTATTCACAATAGGGCCAATGCTACTAATTGGTCTGGACGATAAAATAAGTTACTAGCAAGCAGGCCAGGTTGGGCCAAAATTGTACAGAAGGTCCATCTTTGAAATTCCTTAGTTCACTAAATGTTATATTTGGCATGGATATTTCAGTTGATGTATATTAATCTCAAATTTCATGTAGGATTCTGCTCATATGCAAAGAGGAAAGCCAGCAGTCTATACAGATGGTACAACGTTGACGCAAATATTTCTATTTTGCCTATAGCACAACCACCAACTTATCTGAAAGTAGATTGGTATTAACAATTCTATGTTCAGACAATCAGACAATCATCTACAATCTATAGCAATCAAGGTTACGTGCCCCTTTGAAATGAAGGAAAAACAAAGGAAAAATGGAGGATTTGAGTTTCTATGGATTTATTTACTGTATCAGCATTTGATTCGTAGGAATGGGTAGCAGGAAAACCGAACGAAATATTCCTTGGTTGCTGATTCTACGGGAGAAACACAGGAAACTTTCCCATCCAGTATGAGCTCATTTTTTACTTACTTCGAGTAGGATCGAAGCAATCAAGTTGCTAATCTCATTCTTCAGAAAAGAGCACAGCGGAAGAACAAGCAATGAATCGATATAATATGTGTTAGTTGCAAGTTCTTAAGTAAAATTCCTGTGTTTTTCCTATACTCCATACAAACACCTATTCCTATTTGTTATGATTTTATAATCCTTTGTTTTACATGTGGATTCCTATCCTATCCGCCCCTGTATTTTTTCAATCCTGTGTTTCAAAGAGGCCATATGACTCCATAGGTTCAAGAGATTCTTGGAGTTTGTGTTTCAAAACTTCAACAAGTCAGTTAAGAAACATTAGTGAGAAGAAAAAAGGAAAAAATGGATAAATGGTAAAGACTTACCAGCAAGCGCCACAAGAAGGGTGCGCCCTCTCGTTTCCTAGTTTGTTTGTCGAGCACCTCAATTGCTGTGTACAATCCAAATTGCATTAGCTCCTTAAGGAGCGACAAAACAGCAGTTCAATTTTGTTATGATGAAGACCAAATAGGCAAATACCTTTAGAACTCTCCCCAGTGTTTATTAGCACAGTATACCAAACTTCATTAAAGACATCCAATTGCTCATCTGATGCCCCAATCATCTACTTGTACATATGTTGATGTTCAGTGAAAGAAAACAGATTTGTCACTACTACTTGTCTTGAACGAAAACAAGGTTTGTTAATCATACTTTATAGCTGAGTGCATCAAAATCTGGACCCAGGATGTCGAAGACATTCTTGTGCTCTCCTTTTCCGTATTCATAGACAGCCTCTGCTAGCTGTGCCAAGGAAAGCATTAAATAACAGAATAAATATATCGTTTTCAGAATAAATATGTATTTTTATCTCTCAAAATAATCAATCATACAGCATGCATGCATGTAATAAGTTAAATAAATTGCAAATAATGAATAGCTACAGCATACAGGACTGCAAACACAACAAAAAATTAGTGAACAAGTAATAGCAAGACCATAAAAAGCACACCGTGTGTACTGATATTAAGGCATCAGGACCGAATGCCTTTCATTTTTCAAAAATGCTAGATAAATGTTGATCTGCACTTCCCATTGTGCATGAGTGCATATATTGCTTCTCAATTTTTACTTCACCTTGCAAAAAGAATTTAGCATACCTGGATTGCCTCTTGCATCACATGCTGTCCCTTTGTGTCCATGGAACTAACTCTGCAAGGTTAATGAGTTATTCTAGCAGCACTGACTAATTAGCAGCAGTCTTATGTTTCCTGAAAAGAAAAGTTTTAATATATCTGACCTTGATCTCAGTGCTTCCAACAAATTATCTGCTCTTGTAATCTCACCCATACTTGACAGTGCCCATAATACAAGTAGATCTAGGAGCCATTCCACATGCCATATTTTCTGAACAAAGTTCAAATTGAAATAATCAGAAGAATGAGTCTTGCACAGTTTTAGTTCAGACATGTACGTTGTTCATGAAACTTGGCAGTATATATCTTAGTTAAATCTGATTAGTTTTTACGAATATTTGAAATTATTGGAGCTGATACAGTACCTCATTCTTAAGTGCATCAAGCAATGCTGCTAATCTATCTTTTGCCAGATTAACCTGACCACGAATATGCAAACGGAGTAGAAGCCCTAGAGCATTCAGGTACACCTGATGCATGAGAAATTATTTAGTGCCTCTAAACATTGATGTAAAGGAAAATGACCAGAATTAATACCACTGCTGCTTCACAATCATTTTTCTCAAGTTCCTTCATGATGTTATGATCGTATATCTCCAGAACTTTCCATGTAGGGAATTCACCTTCCAAGTAACAAACAGCGACGTGCCACCAGTTGTGGGTTAACCTGCAGAAAGAAAAAAACGATTTTCTAAGAACCATTTCTGTGGTTATTACTAGCATCAAAAGAGAGCATCATGAGGAAAAATGTATACATAAATGATGAGCATGCTGCCCATGATGGAGAACACAATTTCATGAACTCAGTAGCTTCTTTGAAACGGCACTTCTGCTGGAAAACATGGCACAGCTGCAAGATGGAATGGCAGATGAAGTTTGTATTAAAGAACTTATCATTAGAATATGAAGTTATGAACGAATAAGCATAACAGATAAGGTATCTTAAATTAACAAAACTATGTCAAACCACTCACATACACTATGTTGTGACCAGCAGTCATTCTTGTTTATGGCCAAGCCTTTCCGAGCAGCTCTTTCAGCATCATCCATCCTTCTAAGTTCTAGCAAAGGGAAAGCAAGCATGCCATATATGTAGTTCTGGTCTTGATTCTCTGGCAAAACCTGAGCAAGAATGAGTACAACGAAGCTAATGAAAAGAATTAACTACTGTATGCAGATAAGAACAGCTGTTTTGATGTACATCCAGAAGTTCCAGCCTTAAATAGTGCTTTGGTATGTGATTTTCAAACGTTCTTTTACCAAGCTGTTAAAAAGGCTGGCACTCTGCTTTTCTGATCAATGCTTTAAAAGATTTTATTTTTATCCAAAGTTTTGAACTGATGATTTATATCAAGTTGCTATGCCACTTTTGGTATTCCTCTAAATAATAATAAATAAATGTACAATGTTTCCACTTTGTAAGCATAGAAAGAAGCCTTATAGTCAACTTACCTGTTCAACAAATTTGAGAGATGTATCGGGGCGTCCCATGTAGAAGCAGATGAGCTGTGCTCTCTTCAGAGACATGAGATCCCTGGGGAACTCCTTCAGCAGCTGCCACATGCAAAGCACAACCAACGATTAATTATTGCCATTAATCAATTTATCGCAGATTCCAGCAGCACATAGTCCCAATTTGCAAATCGAGACAGCATTTCAAGCTATGCCCAAACCTCGAAATGCCGCTCGATTGCCAGCTCCTCGTCCCTTTCCTCCCCGATCAGCGCACACAGCGCGCGGAACACCGCCCTCTCGTACTCCGTCGCTGTACCCTGGAAGCAAAACAACACAAAGCGCAAGCGCAAGCTCTCCGAGTAAGGGAGGATTCGGGGAAAAAAAGATGGCGAGCTGGCACGTGATGTCAGCGCTTACGAGGTTGGCGGCGGCGGCGGCGAGGAAGGCGGCGGCTCTGGAGGGGTCCCGCGGTGCGACGTAGTGGGCGGCGAGCGCGGAGGCGAGGGCGCAGGCCGGGTCGGAGGCGGCGGCGCGGAGCACGGCGGGGCCGCGGCCGCGGCCGAAGCTCATGGTGTGCGCGTAGTGCTCGTCCAGCGCCGCCGCGCAGTCGGTCGACGCCGTCCGGTACTCCTGCCCCCACATGTCCCTCCGCAGCTCACCCACCGCCGCCATCTGCAACCGCGGCGGCCGCTCGGCTCGTTCGCCGTCCGCCTCCTCGCTCTCGATCGCAGCTGCTTGGCTCGCTCGCTCGATTGCTTCGCTCCGGTGGCCGGTGGGTGCGAGTGGGGAACAGGGAGCCGGACGCTGCGCACGGGTGCGAGTTGCTAGGTGAGTAGTCGCCACGACGACACCGGGTGGTCCCACGCTGCCGCCCGCTACATCTTCCAGACACAATCACTGACAGGTAGGGACAATCACTACGGTGTCCCACGACGGGCCCGCGTGTCAGTGACCTACAGTCTGCGGGAGAGGCGTAGGTGCACCTGCCGCGAGGCGAGCTTGGTCGCCGTCGCGGGCGCGGGTGGTGACGCGGCGGCACACGAGGTGGGGGGAGACGAGCTGAGGCGGATTCGTTTGGAGCGAGTAGAGTGTGCTAATCTTATCTTAGCGGCCTGTAGCTTTGCTTTAATTTGGCTTCTTTCTTCGACTTTTCTGCGTGTGAATTCTTTCCAATTTTATGGGAGCAAATTCAAACACGTGAAAGTGTGAAACAACAATAGAGTGGATTTAAAACCAAATTTTGCACGAGCGAGAAGAGACAGCACAAGTGAAGTCCATCTCACCCGTTCACCTTCCGGTCGCCACTGATTCGACGGTTGGAGGAGCCACTTCAACTGGTCTCCTCTTCACCCTGTCTCCCGGCTCCCGTTTCTTCCTCGAGCTCTCCAGTCTCCTCACCCAAAAATATCAAGAAAGCCAAAGCGGAGAGTGCGGAGAGCGAGGGGGAGCCATGAACGTGGAGGAGGAGGTGGGGAAGCTCAAGGAGGAGATCCAGAGGCTCGGCCAGAAACAACCCGATGGATCCTACAAGGTAATCCTCACCACTTCCGCCTCCTCTCCTCCCAAACGAACGCCAGATCTGGCGTCCGCAGGACCCCTCCATTTTTCGCCTTTCCGGTGATCCCGACTTAGAATTCCTTTCCTCTTCGCAATGCCTACTCCATTGTGCAGTTTGGTGTTATGGTGTGCGTTTATCAATCTTGCGCTGTGAAATTCCCCCGGAAATGATGGCCTACGTGTGTTCATTGCCCCAAAATTGGATTTTTAGGTGACCTTGTGGTAATGCTGGTATTTATCTCTATGGCGATGTATTGTTCATATGAGAGAATTTTTATCTGCTGGTGTGCACATTGAAGATCCCTAGTTAGTGCGTGGTTGTCTAGTTGGTCATGAAACAAACTAGAGGGATCAGTGATACTATTAATCATCTTGAATTCGTGATTGAAAATTTTCAGCTTGATTTGGTATTTTTGTAATGTTCACATGTCCCCTATCCCGTGAAATTGCATTTTATATGCTAGATATTCTTTGTTGAATTTGTTATTTTATATTTTTCACAATTTTTTTCTTGAAAAAAGAACACTTCATTTGCATTCTTTTTTTTTTCTGCATTCATTGTTGCTTTCAACTGTATAATCATCTCAGTGTATAATGATAGCATGCAACAATGTGGTGTATGTCAGTATGTGGTGATGCAATTATGCATCTTGTCTTCTAATGTAGCCTACAGTTTCCAATCATTATCTCTTATTGTATTTTTTAATCACAAATTTTGTTTCTTAGTCAGGTGTTCTGTAAGCAGTATGGTGACCAACTGGTCCTTATCACTTTGATTAGACCTTCATTTTTTCTCTTTGGTGGTTTCAGCTTTTACCTTGTTAATTATGTCTCATTCCTTCTCCTTTTCCTCTTTATTTTCATGTTAGGTACAACCAATGAAAGATTTCCAAGTGATAATTTTGACCATTTTTTAGGCACTTTACTCCCCTGAGTCAATAGAAATGAACAAATGGTATCTACTACTTCCTAATTATTCTCGAATTTTCTCCAAGACTCCTTTTCTGTTGAATCAACAGCCCCAGCTATCGTTGGCATTCATCTACCTATATACTCAAGATGCATTGCTTTGTCAGTTTCCTATGACTCTTAATTATACCCTCCTAGTTAATTGTTCTGTTCTTCATCAAAACAACTTCTATCAATTTCAGTTCAAAAACATTTTCAGCTATGTCTTCATGGACTGAGTTATTCCTTGATCCAGAATCCTGTATGATGGTTTTGTATTAATTTTCAAGTATTATATTCTACATTAGAATTAATATTTTATACACTGTATAACAGTCACTTTTGGATTCGGTCGTTAATGTTAATTGTTTCAGGCATGATGAATGTGTGAAGCAGGGTTCAATTTGAACAGACGGGTCATTTAGTTCGGGTTCTATTTTTCTGAATCATCCAAGTTATCGACAATTTATTAAATGCTAGCCAGGTTTCGCAAGATTCACATATTGAAATAGCATAGGGCAAAGCAACAAGTAACAATCAAAACCAGTAAAAGAAGTACCTGATTTAGTAAGTTTCTATCCAAGCTGCTGACCATCACATATGTACGAGTAGTAAGTTCCTATCCTGAGCTGCTGACCATCACATATGTAGGAGTAGGAGCAGCAGATCACATAAATTTACTTATCCTTGGAAAAGTTTTTGGCCTAGCCGTCTTACTTGTGCAAAACATACTAGTCCACCTTACTTAAATGTTGTGGTCTGCAGGTAACTTTTGGTGTTCTCTTCAACGATGACCGTTGTGCAAACATATTTGAAGCACTAGTCGGCACCTTGCGGGCTGCCAAGAAGAGAAAAATTGTTGCCTATGATGGTGAGCTGCTTCTACAAGGAGTTCATGACAATGTGGAGATAACCCTGTTGCCTCCTCCAGCAGTCGCTGCTGCTTGAAGGGTTGCAGCACAAACAAGCCTCTGGCATTAAGGCATTGATATGCATATATAATCTTTTGTCTAGATTCTCATGAACCATTTGATATTCGAAGGGGACGCATATTGCGTGATTTATATACTGTGAGCTGTATGCAGTTTCTTGAACATGCTTGTATTGTAACAGAAATGATAAGCTTGCTGCTGATATAATGCAGTGTAGAAAGAACCATAAAGTGGCCATGAATTGTCTAGAGTACTGCATTCATGAAGGCCTCTAGAAATTGATCATTTCCACTTTTCAGCTTGCTCTGCATCTTCTACATCTTCTACATCTTCTACATTGGACCGTAACCCATCAGCAAGCAATTACAGCACCTGCTTCTACTCAACTACTATCATCCCGAGTAATAAAACGCACTTGTCTGACTGAGACTGACATCTATAAGGGCCTCGTCATGATTCTTGTTGTACATATTTAATGCAAACTACGTGAAAACAATAATGGAGCAAGCATGAAGAAAGTTACTGGTGCACGTCTATGAGGATCTTTATAACACCGACTTATCACTACTCATCTTCCTAGGCATTTTTGTCATGAACCTTCCAAAATCAGAACATAGGAAACAATATTGGCTAGAGGATACACACCAAATATGAAAAAAAAATCTACAGTGTACTTTTATCTAGGAGCACTACATTAGTATATGAAAATTAGCGTCAACCGTTGAGACTAGCGTTCTATGTCACTTCCATTCTTCCTCTTTAGTCCATATGGTGACATGGGCATAGGAGACATGAGGAAAAGCGTAGCCAGGCTAACCTTCCACACAAGCAAGCAATGATTATGATATTAGTTCTTATCTCTGAAAATCTTGTGTCCCTTTCTGCAAGAAATAACTAAAGCTGAACTTTAGCTGGTTCTATACCCTCTTTCGTAGAGTTACATTACATACATATAATGCCTTTTCAGGTACGAGAGAAACTAGAAGAACAATCATGGGGAGAATGAAACATTGCAGCTCTTTCACCTATGTGGATAGCAGATATGTGACTATCTTGAAGGAGAATCGCAATGATACACTTCCCCTCAGCTAAAGATCATTTTCACTTTACAATCGGTTTGCAAGGTCCTTCAGCGGTGGCGCATCTACGTAGAGTGTTGTTGTGTGTATGATGTATTACAAATAGAGAGTATTTGGATAGAGGATTTGGATATTGAACTTGTTTTTACCTTTTTTTAATTAAAAGCACCTTCTATTAATTTGAAACAGTCCAAAATAAGAGCATCCTTGATAAACGAGGGGTACAGATAGCCAAGTGCTAGAAGAAAAAAATATATATTGAATTAGCTCAAAAATCTAAGTACAATAGGAAAATACTATAATACCCTTAATACTCTTACTCAAATACAATGTGCATATAATAATATTGTATTTAGAAGATATAACTAAATAGCATACTAAAAGCGTGCAACTCAAAAACAAAAAGAGCAATCTCCTTCTCAATAAAGTGAACCTCGAAGCCTTTATTCTTCGGTTTTGAAGCATTTATAAACTGTTCTTTTGGCTCTTCAAGAATTTAAAGATATTGATGATAATGAAAGAACTTCATAAATTATTCTATGGCTCTTGACTAATGATGATGGTTAGCTTCAATATAGAACTAGCAAAGTGATAATGACCAGCTCCTACGTGAAGATAGTGATGATGATGATGATTTAGCTCTGATAGAGAGCCGATGATGATAAAGAAGACTGGTACCGATAGGAAGCAAGTGACAATGGCGTAGACTAACATGGCTTGGACAGACTGAAGAATGCAATGGGCTTGTTGGACTTAAAGGATAACTAATAACTTGAACTAGGAAAAGACACTAGCATGATAGGTAATGTCACACATACTATGCAAAAGACACTAGTAGATGACTTAGGATTTTGCAAAATAAATTAGCAGAGGAATGACGCTATAGTAGCAAAGGCACTACTTAGTAGCCACATATTGTCCACAAAACAGCAAAAGCTTAACTAGCAGTAAGCCAGCACAATGCATGAACTTGACCAAAGCACACAGGTAGGTGAGATCCCAGGTGCATGCCTGCACACAGCAACAGAAGCGGTGACAATGGCCAACGACGGTAATGAACAGCTCGACCAAAGTTCGGGATGCCAAGCAACAGAACGGTCTGCAGTGAAGACAAGATCAAAGAAGATGGGACTACCAGGGTCGGGTAGTGAGGCCGGATGTACCGACAAGCTGTGGCGACCGGCGTCTGATGACGAAGGAGGTTTGCGGCTACAGATTGTTAGTCACCGGACGGCGGTGAATGCCGGCGGCGAGATCACGAATGCGACGGTGGCGAACGAGTACTCACACGAACACCTGGACACTTGAGTTTTGTGCTGCAAAATCCAGCAGCGTTTTCTGTTCTTAGCCTCCGAATTTATTGGAAAGTAGAGAAGCACGATCACGGCGCATACGTCGCGGGAATTCAGCGCGTCCATCCCCACGCTCCACTACGTCGTCCATGCCGTGAACTCCACGACCTCATACAGGTGCACGGCAGCCATAGGCCGGTGCTCGCGCGCATGCAGTCCTATCTAAATTGAGCACACACTAACAAATCTTTTCCTAATCCTTATATGTATGCTGTATATCATGCACTCCTATCCTGGGACACAAGCTGCAGAATTGCTCTCACCCCAGGGCTTACGTCCGCCAGCTGTTCTGAGGTCCCGATGGACTGAAGTTGGACCTGTTCTCCTCAACGCACTCACGTATGTAGTGATACCGGATATCAATATGCTTACTACGGTCATGGAAGATAGGGTTCCTACTGAGCGCGATGGTAGACTGGTTGTCAACCTTCAATGTGATGGCCCCGGTCTTTTCTCCTTTGAGTTATGCGAGAAGACGCGCCAACTAGACCCCTTGGCAAACTGCAGTGGCTACAGCAATATACTCCGCCTCGCAGGAGGACAGAGCCACAACCCTCTGTTTCTGAGATTGCCAAGTGACAATGTTGTTGCCGAGGAAGAAGAGTACGCCGGAAGTGCTCTTCCACGTGTTGATATTACCCGTGTGATCGCTATCGCTGTAGCCAACAAGACTAACCTCCTTCTTCTTCTTCCTCTGGTACCGAGAGCCATAACTAAGAGTTCTAGTACCCTAAATGTTTGCTGGTTGGATTTTCCATGAACCTACTAACATACCTCACCGAGTATGCCAAGTCTGATCTTGAATTCATCAAGTATCGTAGTAAGCCCACAATGCTTTTGTAACGAGTTGGGTCAACAGCTAGGGTAGGGTGGTGCTCAACTTACTAAGTTTCAGACGAGGCTCCATTGGAGTGTGACTTGGGTTGCATCCAGTCATCCCCACATTCTCTAGAATCTTGGCCGCATAGGCGCTTTGGCTGACAGTGATCTCGGCTTCGGTCTGCGACACCTCCAAACCAAGGTAGTAGTGGAGCAGCCCTAAGTTGCTCATCTTGAATGTCGCTTGCATCTCCGCCTTGAACGTGTCGATGTCGACGTTGTTGGCACCAGCGATTACCAGATCATCCACATACACGCCCATGATAAGATGGCTCGCCCATGCCACGCAGGTAGACGACATGCTCGGAGGTGCTCCTCAAGAAGCTGAGCTTGAGCAGCGACTCATCGAGCTTGGAGTACCAGATGCATGGGGCTTGACACAATTCGTACAGCGGCTTGGCGAGGTGGAGCACCTTGTACTCGTGCCCTTGGAGAATGAAACCAGGAGGCTGCTCGGCGTAGACTTATTCCTGGATAGCATCGTTCAGGAACACGGACTTAACGTCTATGTGGTGCATTGCCCAACCTTTGCAGGTAGCGTGGGCGAGTAGCAACCGCACAGACTCGAGTCACACAACCGGAGCGAAGACCTCATCGAAGTTGATCCCTTGACGTTGTACGTAGCCCGTCGTGATGAGCCGAGCTTTGTGCTTGGTGATGACCCCAGCTGTGTCCTTCTTGGTCTTATAAACTCACTTGAGGCCGATTGGCCTCGTGCGTGGTGGTGGTTCGACTAGCTCCTAGGTGTCACTCGCCTCAATGGATGTGATCTCATCTAGCATAGCATGATGCCAACACTCGTGGTGCAGCGCCTCCTCAAACGACGTCGGCTCGGCGTCGCTTGCCAATAGCAGCCACTCCTCCAACTCCCATGCGGCGAGACCCAGAAGTGTGGCCAGCCTAAGCACGTTGTCGATGCTACGATACTAGAGTTGGGTGTCATCATTGTGGTCCCCGTCCAGCAGTTGTGATGCACTGGCACCGGGAGACGATGCGGACTCGGCTGTCTCCTCATCCTCCTGTGTGCGTGCGCCCGGTGTCGCACTCTCGGTGTCACGCACCAGTGAGGTGTGGGCTGAAGATGCTCTCGGCGTTCTACTCCTGGTGTCGGGAGCTCCCATGGTGTGAGTTGATGGCGTCGGTGAGCCCGAAGGTGTAGTAGGGGATCCCACCGATGTGGTCCCGCTTGTCATGGTTGTCGTGGTGGTCGAACTGGGTGGCAACAGATGCTCGATGGTGAAATCTCCTGCTTTGCCGTGTTGCCCCTCGGTTTAGGACCATTGCGCCGTCTCTTTGAACACCACATCGCAATTGACGTACACGCGCTGCGATGCCAGGTCGTACACACGATATGCCTTGGACCCTGGTTCGTAGCCGACAAAGATGGTGTGCCAGCTCCTGTCGTCGAGTTTCTTCATGCTCGGCGCTGTCACCTTCATGTGCGCAACGCAGCTGAAGGTTCGTAGGTGCTGGACATTGGGAAAGCTCCCAGTACAGAGCTCATAGGGGGTCTTGCCACCCACGCTCTTAGACGAGGAGCGGTTGAGGAGGTAGACGGCTATGGTGACCGCCTCATCCCATAACTCGCCCGGGAGCCCTTTTGCCTTAAGAATGCTCTGGGCGGTCCTAACCATGGACTGGTTGTGGCGCTCAACGACACTATTCTGTTAAGGAGAGTAGGGTGCCGTCAGCTCGCGCCGGAGTCCTAGCTCGACGTAGTACTGGTCGAAGTCCTTTGTCAGGATTTCTCCTCCTCGATCTATGCGGAGTGCACGGATCTTCTTGCTGGACCTCCGCTCCGCTACCGCCTGGATGCGGCATCCTTGCTAGGGAGCAGAACCAACCATGTGTGTTAGGAGTAATCATCAACAAGAAGTAGAAAGTACCGATTTTCACTCGCGGTTGGCGATGTGATGGGATCACAGAGATCTCTATGGAGCAACTGCAGCACATCGGACGAGCGCCCTAGAGCGCGCTGAGGGAATGGCGCCCACCAATGCTTGCCGGCGAGGCAGGCTTCACACACTTGCTTCACTTGGGTGAGCGGGGGCATGCCACGGACGAGGCCATCCCTACCCATCTTGTGTAGCACGCCAAAATGGAGGTGACTGAATCAGGCATGCCATACCTAGGCTTCTTCGTCGCCACACGCTGCCAGGCAGACCGGCTATGCAATGTTGGTGTTGAGCACGTATAGCCGGCTTGGGTTGCGGTGGATCTTGGCAAGAAGGCGCCGCTCCTCATCACGAACCCGCATCACCCCATCTTCAACTCGTACTTGGTTCCTGATTTTGTCGAGTTGGCCGACGGAGATGATGTTGGCAGTGAGGTAGGGAAGGTAGTAGACATTAGCGATGACCTGGTGCTTACCATTCTTGCAGGAGAGTAGGACAGTGTTGATCCCTCGATGCAGGCGATGGAGCCAATGACACTGTTGAGGTTGAAGAATGCCGCTCGCGCCCTAGACATGTGGTTCGACACCCCTGAATCTAGGACCCATCGGCTCGGGTCCTGGTCGGCGGCCTCATCGAGGGCAGCGTAGACCTTGTTCTCGGTGAGGTGGAGCTGGCCATCGGCGGAGATCTGTGGTAGAGTCAACTGTGTTAGGGTCGACAGCAACGGATCGGATTGCGAATGGAACCCAACCTCCTCCACGATGCCGACAGTGTGTAGGAGTGTGGGCTCATCATCTTGGGCCACATGGGCATGTTCCTACCTTGTCTTACCTCAGCACTCTCTAGCTCAGTGACCTTTTTTGCCACAGGTCCGGCAAACGTCCTCAGCGTTCGCTCGGGCCGATCTCGCTCCGTTGTGCGAGTTGTTGCTGCTGCTCTCACTGCACCCACGACCTCTGCCTCGGCGTTTGTTGTGCCCGCCGGAGCTCGACCCACCCCGGTTGGACTCCTGGTCCCACCTCTTGTAGTGCTCTAGCCACTGGTCCTTCATGAGGAGTAGTTTGCCACTGATGGTTTGGTCTTGTGGCGATCCATCATCACTCGCCGCCTTGAGTCGCCTGGTGACCTCCTTGATTGAGATTAAGTCAATGTCAAGGAGGGTCCCGATGGCAACAACGAGCTCAGTTGGGCAGGGCAAAATCCTCGACTGATTCTCCATCGCAAAATGCAATCTACTCGTACTCGGCACGAAGGCTCTGTGCCGTTGACTTCCGCACTCGGTCATCTTCGATGCGCATCTGATTGCCTCCCACGCCTCCTTGGCCGATGGCTTGGTTACCAGGGTGAGAACCATTTCGGGGGAATACCGCCACAGATTGCTTCCAGCGCGGTGCGGTTGTCATGGAAGTTGATGTCATCATCCTCGACAGCGTTCCAGAGATGATGGGCCTGCAACTTCAGCTTTATCAGCAACGACCATGACTCGTAGTTTATTTTCATGAGCTGCGGGCAATTGCATGTGCCTCTGGTCTCTCCCGGACCACGCATTCGATCACGACTTCTCGTTGGAGGCGCGTTCTTGAGCGGCGATCGGCGCGGGTCCGCGAACGGCGTGGCGGAGATCGACTTGGGGACGGTGTGCGCGGTGGGGGCTGCTGTTGGAGCCACCCCTTTTCCTTCGTGCCCGCCGGCGGCGATCGGCCCCGGCCCTTCAGGGACACCATCGCGCAGCGCCGCGCTCTCCTTCGTCACCGGCTCTGATACCACTTGTCACCGGACGGCGATGAATGCCGGCGGCGAAGATCACGAATGCGACGGCGACGAACGAGTACTCACACGAACACATGGACACTTGAGTTTTGTGCTGCGAAATTCGGCAGCGTTTTCTGTTCTTAGCCTCCGAATTTACTGGAAAGTAGAGCAGCGCGATCATGGCGCACACGTCTCGGGAATCAGCGCGTCTATCCCCACGCTCCACGACGTCGTTCATGCCGTGAACTCAGGTTCGTGGGCAGCTATCTGCGCCACGACCTCCTACGGGCGCGCGGCAGCCACAGGCCGATGCTCGCCTATCTAAGTTGAGAACAAGGAGTATCTAACACAGATGACGAGCAACGACGGAGGACGACGGGGTTGATGAACGGTTGCTCGCGCAGGAAGACGATGAACCCGACGGTGGACTACTGGATCTGACAGCACTGCCGCGATCGACGACGGAGGACGGCCGATGCGGGGGCTCAGATCTGGAGCCGCTGCGGACAACGGCAGCGACTTGCCGCGGCAGAGGAAGATGACTTGCAAGAGGACGATGGCTTTGCTGCTTGAAGACGACAGAGTGCTGCTGCTGCTACTTGGAGGACAGTACGAGCTCAAGGACCACGAGCAGACTTGATCTGCTGCTGCTGATGATGCTCGAAGACACAGCTCCAGGACGACTGGTTTGTTGCTGCTAGCTGCTTCTTCACAGATAAACTTGCTGCTGCTGCTTGTCGAGGGATGGTTGGGGTTGCCGCGCCGGCGACGAGGCGCCGCCGGCGCGACGACGACAGTAGGATCGGTGGCTAACCTTGCTTTGATACCATGTTTCAAATAGAGAGTATTTAGATACAGAAGATTTAGGATTGAACTTGTTTTTATGTATTGAGTTACCTCAAAGAGCATATAAACTAAGTACAATAAGAAAATACCAGAATACCCTTAACACTATTACACATACCCTTAACATGATGATCAATGGCACATTGAGACACCAACCTAATCTTCATTGCCGTATCTTCATCAAATATTTGGTGCATAAATATCTAGATGTAAAAAAATAGATGAAGAACGAGCAAAAGATCAAAAGGCAAACGATGAAAGGAAAGAAATCCAAACAGATCGAATTGAAATGTCAGTTCTTCATGTGGCTCGCGATACGTGGTCGCTGCATGACGGCCGATAACCTTCGGAAACGTGGTTGGCCACATGGGCCCAGCTGCCTCCTCTGTAAAAAAAGAAAAAAAAGGAAAAGAAAATTAAGACAAGTTATTTGGTGTATGTTTACTCTCAGAAATCCAATATGTCCGATAACAATCTTTTATGAAGAACAAACTAGAGAACAACTTATAACAAGCTATCTCTGTGCAGCCACATTTTTAGTTTCTATCAATTTCACTTCAAAAACATTTTTTATCTATGGCTCAGCTTTCCACTGCATAATAATAATAATTATTATTATAATTATAATTACTCGGAGGAATATGTCCCATAACAATTTTTTATGAACAAACTAGAGAACAGCTTATTACAACAAGCATGTGAAATCATGATAATGATTTAGATTGTGTGATAAATAATTGTTCTGATGTATTTTATTGAAATTAAATTGAAAAGTTTGTGTTTAAATTGAATTTACAAAATCAGTAAACATTATCGGTCAACTGCAGTGTTGATCAAACCGATGAATAATACTGGTTCAACTAGTAAACAGTCCTGGTTTGACTACAGGTATGAGAGAGGTCAGATGGCCAGACCAACAAAATCCTAAAAAGTATCATTTTTAAGTCGATTTTTTGGTTTATAATGTTTACTTTATGTTTATAACTTCTAAATGATTTTTAACGTGAGATATTCTGTTATGTATTAATGTGAGTCAAATTAGGTGATAATTTGTGCTCAAATATGGTTTTTTGTTTATTTATGTATAGATATTACTTGAGGCCTCGAAAATATTATCGGTGATGGATCGAGACTAGGCTTAGAAAAAGTTAACATCTAGACAATTAAGAATATCATATGCAATACTAAAGCTAGATAACAAGTGAAGATAAAGTTTTCATATGATATACAAGATGAAATGTGTGAGTATAGAAAGTAAAGTTAAATTTAAAAGGAGTTTGAAGATTGGAGCATGTATTTGCTATATATGAGTTCAATAATAAGTAAAAGTAAGTTTTTTTATGGGATTAGAAGTACTAGTTTAAGTAGGATTTGAAGTCTTTATGCAGTTACCTATGGATATAAATAAAGATATGATCTAAACCTTAAAGTATCACTTTTAAATAATAGAAAATTTAATATTTAGATTTAAGTTATGAGTTAATCGAATGTTGAGAGATGAATGCTTTATATTTATTTTGTACACACAATATATTTTTAAGAAATTTGTCGGTTTATATTATTTTTTTCTATTAGTAGGCGATTGGACCGATAAGATAAGATAGAGACGGTCGGACCGATGATAATACAGTGATCGAACCGGCAGCAAAGCTATAGTCGAATCGAAAGGTGTACTGCGATCAAACCGATGGCATGAAACAAGGAGTACTGCGGTCAGACCAACAGCATTAACCCAGTTAAACCAGCGACATATATAGATACCTAGTATTTTGATCACAGTAAAATTAATTTTATTGATGAGAGATAATTTTTAATTCCACTAAAAAATATTTGGTTTTTACCATCCACCTCTGTAGTCCTTATGTTCCATCTTACGAAGCTCTCTGTGCAGCCATATTTTCAGGGATCTGAACGAGAATAAAACGGACTACGATGAATGACGCTCATGCAATGGACAGGAGACATAGCAGGCCCCTTCATGAGTGAGATTGAGCGAGTGCTCCGCATGACACAGATGATTAATGTCATCCATTCTCTCCATTTTCTATCAATTTCACAGATTGTTTGTCTCTCTGTCACTCGACTCTTAATTATGTCCTCCTGCTTAATTGTTCTATCATCAAAGATACAATTTCACTTCAATTTTTTTATCCATGTGTAATTTCACTTCAAAGGACTAGAGCTATTCAATGCTCCAGACTCATGTCTAACAGTTCCTGTATCAAATTTCAAGAATTATATTGTACATTGGAATTAATTTATATACTGTATTGCATTCTCTTTTGGATTCAATCGTTAAATTTAATTGTTTAAGGCATGATGAATGTGTGAAGGAAGGTTCAATCTGAACGGATGGCTAATATAGTTCTTAGATCGCTTTAACTCTCCAGGTTTCGCATGGCTCTTAGATTTGAAATAGCATAGGGCTATGCAAAAAGTAACAATCAGAACCAGTAAAAGAAGCAGCTGATTTATCAAGTTCCTATCTGAACTGCTACCATCACTGCATCACATAGTGGAATTTTTTTTGGCCTAGCTGTCCTACAGCTTGTGGGTTTGTGAACTACCGAACTTGTGCGAAACATACTAGTCCACCTTACTTAAATGTTGTGGTCTGCAGGTAGCTTTCGGTGTTCTCTTCAACGATGATCTTGTGGTGCAAACATATTTGAAGTGCTGCTTGGCAACTTGCAGGCTGCCAAGAAGAGAAAAGTTCATGACATTATGGAGATAACCCTGTTGCCTCCTCCAAGGGCTGCAACACCACCAAAGCCTATGTTGTTAAAGTCTCTGATATGCCTGTAATCCATTTGGTCTAGATTCTCCTGAACCATTTGATATTCCAAGAAGACGCCAAACATGTGATGTTCCACTATGAGCTGTATGCAGTTTCTTGGACATGCTTATATCAGAATTCAGAACAGAAATGATAAGTTACACTGCTGATATATGGTGCAGTGTAGAAAGAACCATAAAATGCCTATGAATCTTTTACGGTGCTGAATTTATGAAGGCATCTAAAAATTGATCATTTATTCCATGGTTCTTTAGTCAGCTTGCTGTGCATTGACATTGGACAATAACCATTTACATCGGCAAGCAATTACATCATTGGCATTGGACATCTACTCCGCTATATCCTCCTTAAGTAATATAACCTTCTTGCCTGTGAAACTGAGACATCTATAAGGGCCTCTTCATGGTTCTCACATTATCACATCTTTTTTGTACATATTAATCCAAATTACATGAAAAAATGGAGCAAGCTTGAATAAAGTAGCCAACATCTATGAGGATTTTTATAACCCCTGATCTTCCTATGCATGTTTGTCATATAAACGTAGGAGCTAGAGGACACACATCAGACAAAGAAAAATATATAGTACTCCACAGCAAGTCCACATGGGTATAGGAGGTATCATGAAAAATGTTGTCAGGCTAACCTTCCACACAAGTAGGCAGCCCTATGATATTAGTTCTTATCTATTAAATGTTGAGTCTCTTCCTATAACAAATAACTAAAGTTGAAATTTAGTCGTGTTTAAATCCCTCTTTTAGATGAAATTTAGCCGTGTTCAAATCCTTCTTTTGTTAGAGATATATATATATGATCGAAAAATAAGAACTGAGCATACTGAATGGTAAGGTTACAAAAACCAAATATTTTTATGAAATAAAAAGAAATATTTGATCTGGGATACATTGTCATATACCGTCGGTTTGATTACTTACCTACCACCATTTTGGTCTCTACGCTATCGAAGCTCTAATCGTATTGATGTCGTCAGTCCGTCTGCTATTTTACCGTCAATCTAACCGTTCATAAATAAAGAATATAATTCGATAAAACTATTAAAAATATATTAATTTTATTATATCAAGATGTGTTTACAAAGTACATACAAAGTACTCATCTTTCTCTCAAAACTAAACTTAGCTTTTCTCTCTTTTAAAAGTTATATTCATAGAGTCTCTCATATATTTATACGTAAAATCTTCATCTTCATGTAGAAGTAGAACTCTTATTCCCGATTAAAGTCAAACTATCAAATTCTAATATCAGCTAGGTGTATAACTCCTATTTCTAATAAGACTCAATCTTTTATATTCTAAACCTTTTATGATTTTCTAATTTAATTCTTCTTTCTTCTCAATTTCACTTTAAATTTATTTGTGATTTCTCTAATACTTATATAAACAATTTGTAAAGTTTGTTACGAAATCATCTCATACAATATCCATTCACCATGTGACACATTGTACTCAACTTCATCACCTAGTATTTTTTACTGTTTTGGATTTTAGCTCCTTCTTAAGCTAGTCTCAGTCTTGTTATTGATAAATGTTGGTCCCAATACCTCCTGATTCAATCCAACTTTGTCGCATGGTCTTTTGATCATGTTAGACCTTCGCTCTTTGCGTAGTTCTGATCATTATTATTGAGTAAATCACTTATATATAAATAAATAAAGCATCTGTTCCTGAGCATAGATTCGCTCCTTACTGAATGGAGTCCTGGTCATCATTATTGAGTAAGTCACATACATATAAATAGATAAAACATATGTTTCTGAGTATAGATATCGTAATCTGATCCATATTAATTACACACTCATACAATATCATAAATACTTTTAATCTAATTTTTATTAATTAAATTATTTTACAAAGCTAGTGTTTATCATAAAATATTAGTCATGATAATAATTTAACATTATATTTGCATAATGCCCTTTTTTAAGGTATAGGAGAGAAACTAGAATAAACACGTGGAAACAAAGCGTTGCAGCTGTCAAGTCAAGTCCTGCTGTTCCAGTACCGCGTAGAAGATGTGCGACTCCTCGGACGTTGAAGAAGAACAGCACGTAGGTGCTTCCGCATGGCTAAAGACCATCCCCTTTTCATTGGTTGACCGAACCCTCCAGCAATGACGCTCTGGAACTTCATGTTGTTCAGTCTGATGATCAATGCCACACCAACTTATTGTTCTTCATTGGTGTGTCTCCTCATCTTCGTTACATAAACATCAGATGCATAGGGCAGATGAAGAATGGACACAAGATAAAAGGCAAATGATGAAGGGAAAGAGATCATTTGTGCTTTGGGAAAGCCATCCACAGTAGCATATATGCTAGCATAGGAGAGACCATCTTGTCTTGTGGAATGTCCATTTCTTAGAGATCTGAGAGAGTGAGGATGAGAAGCGTCAGCAAAATCAAATCTAGAGGGACCCAACTGAAAAAAGTAAGTCAAATTTGTTGTGTAGAGACTGGGTTTCAATCCATTATCTAAAACAAGTAAGTCAAATACCATGAAATCTACAGACTCAACTTAGAAGTCAGACAAATACCCGCAACCATTTATTTACTCTTAGAAATTCAGTATGTCCTATAACATTTTTTTATGAAGAACGAATTCAGAAGTGCGCACTCTTAGAACAAGTTCTCTCTGTAAACTCACATTTTCGGGGATATGAAAGAGAGTAGAACGCATGATGGATGCACTCATGTAATGGACAGGAGACAAAGCAGCGCCTTTGAATGGTATGGCAGATCTAGACCGGCACCCACTCTCCATTTCAGTACATCAACGTACTTAGCGTGTACAAGAAAATCAGTGTGCCAAGTATTACGAGAATTACTGTGTAAGTAGAGTGTCAGTGGTGTGACTGCTGCAAGTAGCAAGGCTGTGATTCTACTGTTTAGATTCTATTCTTGTCCCTCTTAATAGTTAATACAACGATACGCAAGCTTTTTACGTATCCCTTAAGAAATAAATTTGGTGTGCCAAGTATTAGTAGTTTGAAGAATTGATCATTTTCACCATGGTTCTTTAGTCAACATGCCGGCTTATGATATGATTTCTTATCTCTGAAAACCTTGTGTCTCTTTCTGTGATAAATAACTAAAAGCTGAAATTTAGTTGTGTTTAAATCCCTCTTCCCTAGTTACATTGCATATAATGTTTTTTTAAAAAGGATACGAGAGAAACTATAATGAACATGGGGAGAACGATGCATAGCAGCTTTTACCACCTCCTTGTACTTTGAACTAGAATGAACATGGGGAGAACGATGCATTGCAGCTATGTTACCTCATACTACTTTACTTCTTTGGATAGAAAATATGTGACTTTTCTGATGTTAAAGAAGAGTCGCGAGTGTGTGATTCGCTGCAGCCGAAGATTGCTCCTTTTACATAGGTTGGCCGAGGCCCTTCAGCAATGACACTTTCGGTCTGTTTGTCTCAGTCTGATGATCAATGTCGCACCAACCTGTTCTTCATTGATGTGTCTCTCAATCTTTGGTACATAAACATCCAGATGTACAGAACAGATGAAGAGCGACGACATGCTAAAAGTCAAATTATGAAGGGATTCAGAACATCCAGATGCACATAAACATTTGTGATTTTGCGAAAGCCATTCAGAGTGAATCATAATATGCTAGCAATAGGGAGCCCAATCTGCTGTCTCGTACCATGTCTGTCTATTGGAGATTCAGAGATCGCTAGGCGCATGAGGATGGGGAAGCATTAGGGAAAAGAAACCCATCGACACCCAACTGAGATGTTAAGACATATATCTAGAGTTGTTTGTTTGTGATTTTAGGGAATTAGGGTAAGCCATCTTGATATTGCTAGGCTGCTAGCATTGCAAGTAGATTATGTCGTGTCCCATGCGGTTTTCATTTGATTCTCCGTGTGCTTGAGGGTGGGAAGCATCAAGCAAAAAGAAACCCAGAAGTAAATGAACTAATCGTATGAAATTGGACGTGTCGCATACCTAATTCCTTTATGAAACAAGCTAGAGAACTACTGGCTTAGTGATGTGCATTTGATCTTGTAATATGTTTCATTTGCATGCACCTACTTTTTTCAGGGACATAATCAGCAGAGCGAGCGCTGGATTAAAGGTGTAGGCTCTAGCATAGTGTCGCGTGAAATAATAGACTGTAGATGAGCTTCCTGGTGGGGCTGATGAGTAATTTAGGCTTTGGGGCATTGCAGATCTCTAAATATCCCATAAAAATTTTGGATAGTTTGATTTTCGATTCCGCCGGATAGTAGTCTTATTGTATTCGTTTCCATTTTTGAGAAAAAGAAAATCCAAATTCATTTTCGTTTCCAATAATATCTGACCGAATCTATCCATTTTCGAAAAAACTTCTCAACGGACGGAAACTATTCAAAATCAGTTTCATCCCTACTTATAAGCCAAAGACACAAGACCAAAAACAATGAAAAATGAATGTGTTTATCTATTGATCAGTCACCTAATACCATTAAAATTTCAGTCACACCAATTTCAGGCACACCTGGTCGTCACGAATGTCGTCCACCTTATGTGCCACGCCACCAACATCCTCTACTTCACCAACATCGTCTCGAGTACCAGCGAGACCCAGTGTGTTGCCTTCCACACTCCTCCCAAACACACACACCATTCTTCCTCCACATGCTAAGTGGCAGTAAGGTGCCCTCTTTCATCAGTCTTTCCCCATTTCTAGTGGCTCACACCATTAAAGATGTTGCTAACGTCACTCATGTCTCCTAACCAGAAGTCTTTTCTCGCCTCGAATAAAAAAACTTAATCCGGTAAAGCTTATCAGAGTTCGGTGTCACTGCCTCCAAGGCTCACCAAAGACATCGCCCTCGCTAGTGAGTACTCAACATCTTCCTCCCTCTCCTCTCTTGCCTCCCCTAGTCAAGAGGTTGAAGAAGATGTCCTAGGCTGAGTGACTGATATTCCTCCCCTTGGTACCTATGTTAGACCATTAGACTTGTATATATATATAGACCCGACCCCTCTTATAGAAAACGGGATCTCAGTCTTACTGACACTTCTGAATAGTATTAGAGCACGTTTAGACATCCCGGTGCGCTAGCAATCCTCTTGCCGGCGAGCCGACACTTCCTCCCCGTCGTAGACCTTCTCCTCCGGTATTCCTCATCTGCCTTTTCGTCTTAGTTCTCATCCTCTTCGTCTCCTCCACAAACGGTCCTTCTCCTCCACCAACTACTCGCCTCTTTCCACCACGTGACAAGGAGATAGCCTCCATCCACCTCCTCGTCTCGTTCAAACCCGCCTTAGCTTTCCCCTTGCTTTGACCCACCTTTCCTTTTTCTAACGCCGGCACACCTCTGCACTCGCTGTCTTTATCGACTGGACCCATCCACCCTTTATCGGCTGGAATACTCTTTTGGTTCCCGCTTTTCTGACACGCTCACTTGCTTTCGAACACGAAACTTCTTCACTCCCATCCGAGCCACTCTGACGCGTCCACGTGTCCACGAACGCGAATTTCTATTTCCCGGACGCGAACCTCCTTTCTTCGCCCCCGTGACTTCTCCGGCTTTTCGGGTCCCCCTACTCCGTTGCGTCTACGTGTCCACAGACGTAAAACCTCACTTCACAAACACGAACCTCCTCGCGTCCGTAACTCACCTACACTCTTACACTCGTGATCTATCTACTCTACCCACTCTACTTACTCTGCCATCCACTCCTCGGCCACCTACTTTGTCATCTACTCTCATCAGCCACCTACTCTCATCGACGCCTACAACAACAGCCTCTCCGGCCTCCTCCCGTCCTTCTTCGCCTCGCACGCCCGCCTCTGCTACCTCCACCTCGACGGCAACTACTTCACCAGCGCCATCCTAGACACCTACGGTGACCTCAACTTCCTTCTAACCAACACGATACCATCCCGACATTCTCCACCCACCACACATCCGCACTCTCTATTGGTCGTTCCTGAGGATCCCCTGAATGACTATCCCACTCTTCTTCGCTCTGCTGTCACCCACATCGGACCTCCATCGGCTCCATAACCCCCATCGGCCCCCCCACACTCCATCAGCTCATCAACCTTCATCCGCTCACCAACCCCTATCGGCCCCCTACCCTTCATCGGCTCAGGCTAGCCTCGTCCAGCCTTTTCTTCGAACCTACAGTCGTCGATCCCGAGCTGATACCACCCTCCCCCTTCCGACCCTGCCCCACCACCAACGCTACCATCGAACCACACGGCCCCTACTGCCTCTACCTCCTCTCATATGGTCACCCGATCCTAAATCAGGTCCCTTCGCCCTATCCAGCGCTACGGGTTCTCCGCAGTCTATTGTACCGTCTCACCCATCTCGGCTACTCATCGTTCTGCCTTGGCTGATCCTCAGTGGTGCATGGCCATGGCTGATAAGTACAAGGCCCTCATGGACAACGAGACCTAGCGCCTCATCCCTCGTCCTCCCGATGTCAACGTTGTGACCGACAAGTGGATCTTTAAACAGAAGTTCTACTCTAGTGGCTCGCTTGCTTGTCACAAGGCACGCTAGGTAGTCTGCGGCTTCTCTCAACGTCTCGGCGTTGACTACGACGAGACTTTCAGCCCCGTCATCAAGCCTGCTACCATTCGGGTTATGCTCACTCTCGCTGCCTCGTGTTCCTGACCGATCCATCAGCTTGACGTGAAGAATGCCTTTCTTCACAGCCATCTGACAGAAACGGTCTACAACGTTTGCCTCCTTCAGCATTCTCTCTATGGCCTCAAATAGGCCCCTCGGGCCTAGTACCAGCGCTTTACTGCCTATCTCCGGTAGCTTGTCTTTGTGGCCTCTGTCTCCGATACGTCCTTCTTCGTCCTTCATATGGAAGACACCACTGCCTAACTCCTTTTCTATGTCGACGGCATCATTCTTACGGCGTCCTCGACAACCACCCTATAGCACATCATGGCCCGACTCCACTCGGAGTTTACCATGACCGATATAGGTCCTCTCCATCACTTCCTTGGCATCTCTGTTACACGCTCCTCCCACGGGCTATTCCTCTTCCAGCGCCACTATGCCATGAATCTTCTTCAGCGTGCGAGCATGACCGAATGTCACTCCACCGCCACTCCGATCGATACTCATGCCAAGTTCTCTGTCACCGACGGCTCTCTCCTCGCCAACCCCGCCCAGTACCGGAGTCTTGCTGGTGCTCTTCAGTATCTCACACTTACACGACCTAATCTCACCTATGCCGTACAGTAAGTGTGCCTCTTTATGCATGCCCCACACGAACCTCATCTCGCGCTACTCAAGCGTATCTTTCACTACATAAATGGCACACTATCCATCGGCCTATATCTCAGTTCTAACCCCATCGACTCTCTCACCACGTATTCTGACGCAGACTGAACGGGTTGTCCCGACTCCCGATGCTCCACCTCTGTCTACTGCGTCTTCCTCGGCAACACTCTAGTCTCTTGGTCCTCCAAGCGCCAGACTATAGTGTCTCGATCCAATGCCGAAGCCGAGTATCGCGCCATCGCTCACGTCATCGCCAAGTGCTGCTAGATTCGCCAGCTTCTCCAGGAGCTCCGTACACCCATCGCCTTCACGACCGTTGTCTACTGCGACAACATCAGTACCATATACATGGCCACCAACCCAGTTCATCATCGACGCGCGAAACATATTGAGATTGGCATTCACTTCGTACGTGATAAGGTCGCTCTAGGACACGTTCGAGTGCTCCATGTACCGTCGGCGTACCAGTTCACCGACATCATAACCAAAAGCCTTCATGTGTCTTTGTTCATCAGTTTTTGCTCTAGTCTCTACGTCTGTTCCCCTCCCGCTATGACTGCGGGGGATATTAGACCACTGAACTTATATATATATATACCCAACCCTCTTAATAGAAAACGAGGTCTCAGTCTTAATGTATACTACACTAGCAAAGATGAAAATGATTTTAGAGTAAAACATCTTTAGTGATCCTAAATCCAAATCTAAAGCTAAAGTAACAGAGCAGCAAAAAAAACCCCTAAATTAATTCTAAAATTAAGATATTGGATGCAGCTTACAAGCTTAAGCAAATATACCATCAAAAGTGGTTATGAGATACCATTCATTTCATGGTTGGCCGCTATATATGCTGTTTGATTTCATCTATCTATCCAGCACCACAAACATAAACATTCATATATTTGCAAGTTTGCATGATTCCCCAGTACTGCCCCTTTTTCTTCTACCACCTGTTTCAGGATCTGTTCAGTATGTAGCCCAATTTAACCATGGAGTTGCCAATTATTTTGATAGCGATACAAATTAAAACTTAGTCAATCTTGCAGAAAAGTTTGGCAATAACCCAAACAAATAACTTTACTAAAAACTTAGTGAGGCAACGGCTTAGAATCAAACAGGCGCTCGGCCTTCCAGGCTTAAGGTAGGTAGGTCGGCAGGCGTCATAAGAAAGAAGCCCATAGCAGCAATCACCAAGGCCGCCAGGCCAGCAACCAGCTAAGCTACTGCCAAGGCCTTAAGATTGCCTAGATATCTCTAAGAGCTAACAATGGGTGTGTGCGTCTCAGCGAATATTTTTGGGCTGAAAACAACAGTTGGACCTCGATTTACGGCCCCGTTGTATGGCAGCCACCTAACCTGGGCTCAAAACAGGCGGCAGCAGAGGCACACCGAGTCCCAAGATCGCCGGAAGAAACGAGCAGCTAGGCCGTGTCGTTGGTTAAGCTGTTGCTGTTCCCGTGCCTGCAATTAATGGATCGGATCACGAGCCATGTATGTATACGCATGTATGCATCACCATCTATTATATCTCACTATAACCGAGTGCGTGCACTGTGCCTAGGATAGCAGGAACAGATTTGAGGCTACCAGCAATCCGCGTCCAGAGATAAGAGGAGAAAAAGGGAAAGAAACCTCCAGTCCAGTCATCTGCCCTTTGTTGAAAACCTGGAAGATTAAGCAAATTAATTAGCTGGTTTCCACGCAAAAAAGAAAAGAAAATAAAAGGAGTAATTCTAATTGGGAAAAAAACGTGGACCTCTCATGCACACTTTGCCTTTGCACCAAGGAAATCCGAGTCACAGATGGGGATAACCACCACTGCTGCAGCATCAGACAAGAGAAGGATCAGGCACCCATCAATCCCATTATGATTAGCTTCTTTTACTCACAAGCCTCCGTTGGTGCCGTGTCCCTGTCACCTTTGTTTTTCTGCCGCAGCATCACATGAATGCATCATGGCCCATCATCCTATGTAAGAATCTGGCTGACGTTTCAATTATCAGAATATGTACTATTGTACCGGCTTCAGAAAGAAGTTTCCAGGCGCTAGCAAACACTGGCTTCAATTATCAGATGTACTCAGGTCTTCAGGCACTTGCAGAAGTTCTTCACCATACCTTGTCTTCTTTTTCTTTCCAGCTCGCATTCCTATCATCACAAGAAACATCATTTGGGGTCCCCAACAGTAAGTGAGATGACTGAAGCTCACAGGTGGAATGGGGAGAAGCAATAGAAGTAGATATATCTGCAGAGTCTACTAGTCTAGGAGAAATTTCTAGCATAAAATAGCTGAAAGACAAAAATCTAAGATAACACAAGCACACAAAAATCTCAATTTAGTGGTTTCACCAGTAGGGAACCCTATTGTGTGACACTTTACATATTTTGCACTATTTAAACAAAGGGCTCTTGCGAGATCAAACTGAACTTTAACTCCCTTCAAAAGATCTACTTATAAGTACAGCATTGGCAGTATAATTTTTAAATCCTGATTTGATTTTCTTATTCAGTTTCACATGATGAGTCAACATGTTAAATGTACTTGTAATAATGCATATGCAATGCGTTTTTTTTCACACTGTACTAGGAATTACGTACTGATATTGGAATTTTAGAAACTACATCTGTTTTTGTAATGTAATCTAGCCCAGATTTATAATCCTTGTCAAACACTTGCAGTAAAAAAATGCAGTAACCAACATTTGCAAATATAATTATTTAGCTTGAAAAATGCATGAAAAAAAAGGTTCATCAGTTTCTTCTCACTTCGTCAGACTAGCAACTATATAAATACTCAAGTACATATCTCTTCTTCTACGATCAAGCCACCATATAGTAGCAGTACACGATCGACAATCAAAAAAGCATGTTCTCCAAGCTAAAAATAGCTAAATGTGTGCCCATATTATCATGGTTCATGGATAATTAAATGAGAACATAATGTGCAAAAAGAAATGACATAATATGCAGAAGGCACATTATCTAAGACAACTAAAAGTGGTCGCTAGCAGCTCATAATATTTCCTTTTTATCAAGAAAGCATGTCTGTTCCGTTCATATTTTAGGACATTAAGCATTGAAGAGGCATTTTAAGGAAATATCATCCACATTGATAACCGACTGCAAGCACAAATAATCATAGCCTCAATTAATACATTTTTCTAACACAAGTTCATTGTTCTCTATTCCCACTTCTGTTACTATGAACCTAGCTTTAATCCTAAATAGTTCTGCTCAGCTTAGATGCCTGCCACTTTTTAGGAATATCTTCAGTCATCCTGTAACTTAAACTTATGAGCAAATTAAAATGCAAGACAGGTCCTCTCAAATATTCAAGTGTTAAGAAGTTTCCACAATTGGTTCCTTGTTAAAATTCTTGAATCCATCCTTCACCATAGGCATAAGCATCTATAATATGTTGGCAAGCCAGAGTATGCTGTATAAAGAGAAGAACAATGATGTTTATGGACATTCCAAAATGCCAAACCAACCAATTGGCACTTGAATCTGCTATAGCATGTAAATAAGCTAAGACATAAACATGTGTACACATAAACCGAAGAACACAGGAGCAAACTCCATTGATATAACCTAGCAACACAACCTGGAGTAGAAATCAACATATTGGTAAAACTCATGTAAGTTTTCTCACTGAATTTTGTATATTACTTCATTTTCAACATATATAATTCAATAGCAACCAACCTTCTTAGAAGAGTAGCTTCCTAGCCATCTTGATCTTTTAACACAATCCACACATTGTAATGATTGAAAACTCTTGCTAAGCATCTTGATTTGCCTATCATTTTTTATCTTATAAAGCCAATAATGTTCAGAAAAACAGATAAAATCTATTACTCACTTATGATTTATCAATCAACACAAATGAGGCTGTTCCATTAAGATTTATGAATCACGCTGGCTGAGGTAGTTTTAAATTCAGGTGGCCCAAACTTCAAAACTTTCAAAAAATAGTACACATCCACATATATCTGCAACAGACAGATACGGGATGTTGTAAACCTATAAATGAAACAAAAAGTCAATGAAATAGAAACTACTGAAACTATAATAAGGTAGGGGAGCTTACCATTTTTTTTTGTAAGTTGATGGTGTTGAAGATGTCATTAAAGAAGTTATCATGGTATCTTCTGTTGGTAAGGCCCTGATTTCCCTAACCTTGGTGGGTTATACTCCGTAAAGAGAAGTGTTGACTCTAGAAATTGAGACACGATAGCCAAAAACATTTGCAATCTATTTGTCACAGAAAATAACTAACAAAAAATTAGATGTTTCAGCATGTATTTGTAATAAATCTATAATAACTTTGACTATGGCAATCAAACCTCTTAGAAACCATATAATTGAACATTGTCCTATCAAAGGGTGCTCGCGCCGAATCGGTCCTCCGTGTTCGCCGAGAGAGATTCAATGGAACGAACACGCCGAGGCTTGTGAGGTCTGCTTCGCTCCAGTGCAAGTTGTTTGGTTTCAATGTCCCTTCGTCGAAGTTGTTAGGGTTACAAGTCTGCCAGTCAATTTAACCCTATAATTAACAAGAAGATAAATCGATGAGTCAACTGGCCGGTAGACCGATAAAACTCCTGCTATTGATTGGTTGCCGATAGGAACTAAAGCACTCGTCCATCCACTGAAAAACCGATGAAGACATAGACAAATAACGACGAAAGGAAAAAAGACACATCAGCTATAGAGCCGATGACGTTCTGAAATAGATTGACACTCCGAATAAGATAAAAAATCCATCGGTTGTAAAATCGATGGCGCTTCGAATAGAATATGCGATAATACTTCGAATAAGATAAAAGACCCATCGGCTACAAATCCGATGACGCTCTAAATAGAATGTGCGATAAGTAGCAAGGAGCGAAACCCGATATCCCAAAAGTACGAGACCTAGTGACTACCGTGACGGTATAGCTAGAGTCAGTCTCGATAGATCGGACCGAACCGAGACGGTATGAGACTAAGACTAACGGCACAAAGACATGAGGACGGAAGCAACGGGCGAACCCATCGACTAGTTGAGCCAATGAGAGGAAAACCGATACACTAGACATGAGGTTGTGTGTATGAATAACTCATCGGCTAGCTACTCCGATGAAACGTCGAGTAAAGATCTATCATCTTATAGCTCAATCTACTATTAGCAGTCTAGTAGATCGAACATAACTGATATAGCACGAGACTAATAATATGAAAAGGAGCTTGATAATCCAATAGATCCCACGCGAACGTGGTGTGATATATCCGATCAGACTAAGAGGTCGAACATAACCGATGTAGCATTAGACAGAACGAATACACCAGGATAATGGCCAGACTTACCCCTTTGCTGGAGTTCAAACCTAACCGATATAGCCTCACTTTAAGAGCCAAAACCCGCCGGTAAAAACTTAGATAAACTAAGGTGGCGATACGTCGAAGATGTATTGATCTGAAAGATGATTTACAAGGTTCAGTGGGTCTATATTTATACCTTGAGATTACAAAAGTCTAACAAGATTACAAGCAACCTCCGGACGTTATTTCCTAAAACATAAAAGAAAACTATCTCTAAGAAATTAACAAAACGAACTAGACTTACCTATCTTACAAGATATATTCTATATACAGATAAAAGTACCCTGCCGTGGTTTTTACGACTTCTTAGATTCAGTCTTATCTAGATAACATTCCATCTTTAACTAAACCGAATCCATCCTCAATCTGTCTAATCGACTCTTTCCCTGTATCAATCGAACTCTTTCCATAAACCGATCGACTATCTAATCCTAATTATAAGGCTTATCAAATTTTGGTGCAAACACATATCTCCCAATTTCGAAGTATGAGGACTCATGCTTCAAAATTATCTTCCTAAGACTCCCATGACTCTAAAATCTTCTTCCCTACTTCTTGCAAACGGCTTTCATGAATCGATACTGTCTGCATCAAATGTGCTAAGTTGTCAAACTCCTAAGAGAAAAGCTTCCTTCTAATACGCTTTGATAATCCATGGAAGGCCAGCTCTGCTAACTGTTCATTGCTTAGATCCAAGTTGTAGTAATGGCTCCGTATATTATGGAATCTTTGAATATACTCCAAAACTGATTCCTCCTTCCTTTGCTTCACCAATATCAAATCTGTGAGCCGTATCTCATGGATTCCTGCAAAGAAGTGTCTGTGAAATTATTCTCCTAGATCGGCTCATCCTCTGATTGAATTTGGTGGCAACGATACAAACCAATTAAAAGTCGATCCAGATAGTGACAGTGGAAACAACATAACTCTTGGAGCTTCTTCTGCCGATGCTTATCCGTACCGAGCCAAGAATCGATAAACATATTCAACTATTGACACGCTGTCTTGCCCTAAGAACTTGGAGAAGTCTGACATCTTGTATCGGTGTGGTAACGGTACTCTATCAAACCACTCAGGATATGAAGGCCGATACATGAAATTTGCCCCCTTCAGTTTTAAGCCAAATTGTTCCTTCATCACTTTGGATATTTTAATAGCCTACTCATCGTCTTCATCGTGTTGCCCCCTGAGCTAAATATATCCATCGGACCAATTGAACATCGACATCTGTGGACCAATATCTACCGATGTATAAACTGGTGGCTCTTGATTATATAATCCATCTGCTCTTTTCCTTATCAAGTCCTGAAACATACTTATCAACCCTTTAGATTGATCGTTCAGCACATGACGTATAGCTTCATCAATTAGTTCTTGGATGGATTTTTGTGGACTTAAAGCTGCTGGTTGAGTTGGTTCACCAATCAGAGTTTGTCTTAGGAATGAATTCTTCTAAATCGAACCGTCTTGCGTCATACAAAAGGATTGCAAGCACAACCTCTCAAAATCTTTTACAGACTGCTCCACCTACTGTCTCTACTCTTCATTCAGATCTTCCAATACGACCGGAATAATAATATCTTCATCAACTTCTGCATTGGACGAGCGCACTTTGACATCAATCTCTTCTTCAGACATATTGATTAAACCTATCCCTCTGGTTGATGAATGAAATTATAACTTCTAATCAGACGATTGTATCATCTCGCTAGTCAATGAGTAAAATCTTCAATCGATGAATGGACTAACCGACGAACAACATCTTCAGTCCCACTAGGCGTAACAAAAATATGTTCACGTCGAATCAGTCCTCTGTGTTTGCCAATGGAGATCCAATGGAACGTCGTGAACACACCAAGGCCAAGGTCTGCTTCACTCTAGTGCAGGTCATTCGGCTTCGAGGTCCCTTCATCGAGGTTGTTAGGGTTGCAGGCGTGCTAGTCAATTTGACCATGTAATTGATAAGATGATAAACCGATTAGTAAATTAGCCAATAGGCCGATACGAACTCCTGCTATCGGCTAGTTGCCGATAGGGGTTGAAGCACTCGTCCATCCACTGTAAAGACAATGAAGGCGTAGGTAGATGGTAACGAAAGAAATAAAAGACACATCGGCTATAGAACCGATAGCGTTCTAGAATAGTGACACTTCAAATAAGATAAAGAATCCATTGGTTGCAAAGCCGATAACGCTCCAAATAGAATATACGATGAGTAGTAAGGAGCGAGACCTGATCTCTTAAAAGTATGAGACCTAATGACTACCGTAACGATACCGTTAGAGTCAGCCTCGATAAATCGGATCGAACAAAGACAGTATGAGACTGAGACTAACGGCACAGAGACTGCGAAGATTAGATCGGACGTGCGGACGAAAATAACGAGCGAACCCATCAGCTAGCTGAGCCAATGAGAGGAATTATCTAAAGATATATATATATCGGCTTAAGAAGCCGATACACTAGGCATGAGGCTGTGTATGGATAGCTCATCGGCTAACTACTCCGATAAAACGTTAATTAAAAACCTATCAGCTTATGACTCAATCTACTATCAGCAGTAGTCTAGTAAGTCGGAGTTAACCGATACAGCACGAGACTAATGACGGTAAAAAGAGCTTGATAAGCCAAAAGATCCCATGGCTTTTTTCCTGTATCAATCGGACTCTTCCCATAAGTTAATCGGCTCTCTAATCCTAACTTACCAAATTTTGATACATACAAAAGGTTGTCCTTAACAGTATTTTATACACAAATTTAGTTGATTGAGATGCTACCCATTTAAGGAAAAAAAAAGGTAACCGCTGTATGTGAATATTTTAGAAGATACTGCTAGTCATTCTGTCTCTTACAGCATAAGTATGGAAAGAAAATTTATATTTATGAAATACCAGTATCGAGATAAAATTATTCAGGAAAAAGGTATAGCAGTTCAAATTTTCACCTGGTTTTGCATGAAAACAAAATTAGAAAGCAAGCAGCAGCTTTTGTTCAGTCTCACTGTAGTATTCTTTGGATATCCATCCTGAAATGAAGTGGAATATCGAAGCTTTCACTACGAGCAAAACAGAAATTTACCTCTTCTCCATAATCAGAAAGTGAGTAGCAAGTCTCAATAAGGATGGACAGTAGAAAATAGTTGGGCCAAAAACAATAAATAACATTTATGTAACTAGTACAATGCAATCCAAACAAAAAGATAACCTATAAGTTACATCCCCAGAAAAGAGAAATACAGAAAACACTAAACAAGGGTGACCACTAAGTGCCCATGCGACAATGGTTAAATCAAAGGCTTCATGAGGATCAGTAGGTCATAATGTATAAATGCACCGACATATCGTCCACCGTATCCAATCGAATTAAATTCATGCCTGTAGACAATCAACATTTCACACTTTACCAACTCCCTAAAAGAAAACATGGCAAGACAAACTGAAAACAAATGCATACCTATGGTGTTGCAGGCCTTGGAACCCCTGCAGCAGCAAAGTCTTTTCCCAACACTGCAGCAACAGCATCTTGAGCAAGCAATTGAAGAATAATTCTAGCTTGCTAGGCATGAAATCCCTCATAGACACAAGTCCCTAATTTCCATAATCAAATAAGCACTCATCAGAAGCACATAGTGTGATAACTTCAACTCCAATCAATACAATTTATTGAAGTAGGAAACAAATTAGAAGCTACCTGATTGTGGCAAAGAACATTCTCGCAAATGAGGTCAAAGCCAGATTACATTAGTGCACGCCATCGCCTGCTAACCTAGATGCATATCCATCGTAGCCACCATAGAGGCCTCCGCCCTTGCCACCATAGCTTTGGGTATCAGCCTCGTCATGAGGGGCATATTGGATGGCAACCTCTCACATGTATGATCACTGATTTGTCACCCATCACCATCATTTGCACATGTATCAGGTCAGAGGACGTATAGGTGTGCAGCTAATGAGGGCATAGCCATGGAGGTGGTGGCTAGTGAGTGCAAGGGAAAGCATGCGAAGGTACATGCCTACTTTGGAGGATGGGATTTGTGTTGTCCATCCAGGATTAAGGGGAATATCGTCGTTAAGCTAATTAATTTATCATTCTATTAGTGCAGATATAGATTATTGTCATTAGTTGTCCATGGAAGGCAAGACCATGGAGTGCATATCATACCAAGACCATGGAATGGATATAAGACCTTAGATCCATCAGATAGGATATTTAGAATTGTTCCTGAGTATTTGGTAGACAGCAATGAGTACACATTAAGTGCTAGTTAATTGTTTTGGAGAGATCTGGGTTGCGGGGCAAAGCATCCAACTTCAATAGGAAATGCACAATAAAAAACAATGGCTAGGATTACTTGTGTCAACCTTTCATGTATGGCTAAATTTTGAAACTGGTGCTTTTTATATTATATATAAGTACAGATACAGATATGGTAAATGCAAGGCAGTAACTGGTCTGCACCAATGGATGGAATCCGTAGCATGTAAAATACACTTGTTTTCTGAAGTATGCCACTTTGATGCTGACAGGTCTGCTTATTGATTAATTCATTGTCACGTATGTCCTACTTGTTCTGAACTGGAAAAAATTATCAACTGAGAGCTTGAATCAAGAACAGAACTACAGAACTGAACTAATAGTGGACATATTTGAAGGTCACTGAAATGAGCAGCAGTACTTAAAAAAAACAGACCTGTACATATTTATGCAGCCCAAGGCAAGGTACCTTTGGTCCTTAATTGCTAGTGCTAAAGGGCAACTAGGCACAGCTCACAGACCATAGCCTAATTGATATTAGGCTTCCATGTAGATATGGCATAGATAATCCTTCCTTTCCAACCTTGAAGGAGCCATCCACTGTCTTCATCAATGACAAAGTCTTTGTGATAAATGTCTTTAACTTTGTCCTTGGCTTTCATCACAATGTCTTGGTTCAATGGACATTGGACAAATCCAGCCCTCAGATTCCTCACTTGCCACTGTTTGTATGTCTCCGGTCTCTCAACCCTGTCTGAGCCTTCACATGCAATAACGTTGAGTGCCTCTCGGCCAAATAGATCCCTCTCAATGAGTGCACGCTGGGCATCATCCTGTGGCACAGTTGCCTCGAGCATGTCAAACAATGCAGAGAAATGAAACAATGCCTCACGGAACCGTGTGATGAAGAATGGAACACTGTATGACCCATTCACAATGCCATGTATAAAAATTGCAGGGTTCACTTGCCTTATGGTATTGAGCACCCTATTCCTAGGACTGTCTACAGCAACTGTTTCATCAATAAGATTTCTGAACCGATACAAGCAATTAACAATCACTACTTCATCTTTCTTAACATTGAGATCCTCAACACGGATTGTTTCCCACTTTGATGCAATGCCTTGGTACTCAAAAGGGACGCCAATCTTCTCAGCATATTCTGCAAGCCTCTGCCCTGTCTCTTCGATGCGCTCAGTCGGGCGGAAACCTGGCTGAGGTACATCAATCCCCGTGATACGCAGCTTTGGTGGCCCACCTTCCCTTTTGAAAAGACGCCTAATCAGGCACGGCCATTGGAAGCCGAAGTAGATGCCAAAGTCAATAATATGCACCTTTGATGCATTTTTTGTTAGACTTAAGATTGTTTGATTGGAGAGGAAATGTGAGAGCCTCTTGAATGGGCATGCTGCAAGGTAAAGATGGTATGCCTTGAGCATGTCAGAGGCTGTTGTCCGTTTTGCCACAAGTTTATGGTAAAGCTGGCTCCCTGTTCCAGCCAAGCGAGCCTCAAGACCATCTGCAAAGCAATATGCCAATCTTTGGGCGCCATCCCCATTTGGCTTGGCATGCTGCCTTATTTGCTTTAACAACTCACTAGCAGTTCGGCGGTCATCAGCTGCCACTGCCTGAGCACAGTGGATGAGGATTGTCCTAAGGTCCACCACATCCTTCTTTGTTGGCTTCCTGCCCCGTGATCGGGTCCCACTTGCTCCTTTTGTCTGAGTGACTTGAGAATTCTTGGATGCTTCAGTTTTCATTATTTTCAGAAGATCAGTTGCCTTCTTCTCAGTTTGACGAAGCAGATCATCAAACATCTGAATCCAATCAGGTTCATCAGAACAAAATGCAGACTGTTTGATGTTCCGTCCTTCGATCAGGTCAAGGTCTTCACTCTGTTTGTTTTTCTTTACCTTCAAAACCTCTGCCTTGCTGCCATTCAAAGAAACACCTTTCCCTGATTCTTGACATTTTGCAATACCACCAGCTTCTAAATCAATCACTAGCTTATCACTACCCGGAAGAAACTTCCGTGCCTCCTCAACACCTCTCGTGAAATCCCAGGTTGGAAAGCTCTCAAACAAATACTCAGGGATTCTGCCATTTGTAATCAAAGGATCTTCTAATGTCTCTGTTGTGTTGCAAACACCACTTGATGTGCCAACCAGCAGTTGAGAAGAATGACCAGACAAGCTCCGATGCTCACTGTGTCCAACATTATGGCGCTGGTTGCTATCGACCACACCACCAACGTTGCTGCCAGTAACACTACTAGCGAAGGACTGTGGACAGCTGCTAGTGCTGCTCTCACTAGGGCTGTCCAGGGGCCAACCTACCAGTAGGTGGTCGGGGGATGGTGGGAACTTGTGCCCAAGAATGTCATAGAATGGCTTAGCAGCAGCACGGAGTGCCACAGACTCCTCCTGGTACATGCTGACCTTCTCATCAATGTCCTCCTCCATGAGCATGCGGCTGATATAGTTGAGTGACTCATCCGAGATGAACTCCCAGTCCTCTGGATTGTCAGTTCCTGCGTTGATGGTGACCCTTGACATTGTGGAGGAAGAATTGGAGCTGGGTCCAGCATCCATCTGGGGCACGATCGCTGGCTGTGGGTCAGCGAACCTGAAATAATCACTCTGGCTGTTGTGCTCCGTGTAACCATCATAAGACAAGCCGCAGAACACGCCAGATAACTCGCCAAAATTGTTGTCCAGACCCATCGATAGGCTCCAAAAACGGCAGACCTGTTTCACTTTTTCATCGTTAGTGACAAGTTTAGTCAACTTTGGCTGGGTAAACAAGTAAAAATCAGCTGAACCACACGACTTATTTTGGGAAAAAACAAACTGCTAACTCTTTCTGGAACTACAAACTGCTACTGTTACTACAACCCCCGCATCAAACAAATCCATGAGAAACTGGATGGATTGATTGGAGGCAGAGGGAATCAATCCCCATGTCCGGATGGATTCCCAATCTACGCCGTGATGGCTCATCAAATGGAGCGGATGACTGGATGAGGAGGGAGGGCCACGGGTGAGAGAGGAATGAGGATTACCAATGATTCGACCCGAACCGAGACGGAGGCAGGCGCCGCGTCGCTCCCCGCACCCCCCCCCCCCTCCCCCCCAAACCTTCTCGCTGGCCACGCTCAAACACGGGGAGAAAGAGGAGGCCAGGCCACAGCGGGGAGGAGGTAGAGGAGGCACGGGCGGGGTGGTCGGGAAGGGAGAGCTACCTCACCGTGCCAACGGGGGAGGGGGCCTTCTAGCCTGTGGGGCGCGCGCGCAAGAGAGAGAGGAGGGTGAGAGGGCGTAGCTCCGGGCTCTCGCGCCTGCCGATCGGAGACGGCGGGGAGCACGACGAGCTGCAGATCGAGAGAGTGCGAATGTGCGATGGAGAGAGAGGTACCCGGGGAAGAGAGACGGGGAAGGCGATGGAGCACGAGGAACGGGGCATCTTGGTCATCCGCCATTTCCGAGCTTTTTTTATTTGAAAACTCTTGACACGCAAATTGGCGTACGTTTTTTTTCACAAGTCCAAGGATTCTTTTTTCGCTATGGTAGGAATTGTAGAGGATTTGAAGAAGAATTGAAATAATTTATTTATATAAAAATTCTTTCAAATTTAGGCATTCCAACGAAGACTTCGGATATGTAGGGAGAAATTGATTTTTTTATAGAATTTGCTAGAAGTCTTTCTAAAATTTTAGGATTTGCTAGAAAATGACACAAAGTATGATTGTCACTATCATACTTTAAGTCTTTTTTGCTAAAATGTTGATTTTGTCGTTTTTTTTCTACAGCACAACCAACGTATAGTTACAATTACATTTGTAAGTGTTGTGTATAATATTTTTTGGTTTTTATGTTTACTTTTTTTAATAGTGCACTTTTTTAAAAGTTGATATATAGAACTCCATCATCTCATTTTTTAAATAGATTTTTAATTTTATAGTAATTAATTTCGTTATTTATACTAAATAGATAATATTTTATCTTCTAACACTTTTACATATAATTTAGTCTAACGAGATAACCAACAACACTAATGTGGCCACTTAGACATCTTCGCCATCCAGATCTGAGTTCAAACAGCTAGACTAGAAGTCGAGTCTATAGCTATCTAGTAGGCCTGATTTTTTAACTTTTTAAATATTTCATATGTCTTTAAATATAAAAGAAATTTTAGGTTATTTAGAAGAAATTAAAAATAGAGAAAAAATCTATAATGCTCCTATGATAATGAAGGATTGTTGAGGATAGAATTAAGGAGAATTTAAATAGGAGGTGATTGATGTACAGTATATAATACTTTAGATAAAATTTAAATCTTATAATCTCTTATATTTAACAACAAAAATTAAGTAAGAGTAAGAGAGATGAGGGATACGGTAGTGACAGTTATTTTCTCAAGCTTCATCTCTCATATTGTTTTTAATGGGACAATGTGTAGTAGACCACAATTGAGTGTTACGGACTAAAATCAATTATTTTTGGGTATGTACTAATAACAAAGACCGCCTTTTTCGGTGTCCGGTAGAAAAGTTTGGCTTCTCTCAGAGCCCACGCAACTAAACAATCGAGCAACTAAAACCAAGAGAGAATAATCTAAGAAGATGAGATCCATCATGCAAAGTGGTTAGCACCTGGACGCAACAGATCAATCATCTCAATGGTAGCTTTGACAGGCCACTCATGAAGCGCTGAGAAGATAATGTCAGTGGTTATTAAAATCTAGGTTGAAATGGACCTCTAAATCATCTCATCTGCATTAGCCTCTTAACACACATTGCCGGTGTTCTTTTTTTTCTTTTGTCTCTTACAGAGTCTCCTACCATGTGTTATTTATCATTCCTCTGTACCTTCCCATCTTCACTATAAATAAAGCCCTAAGTTGTGGACAAGAAAAATACCAAAGACATCAAATCAAACCATTAAGATAAACTCAACCATACACAAATGTTGTGTATGGACAAACATGTTTCCTACAAACATAAACCAAACTAAACTCTACTATATACTACCCTCATAGCTACCCGTAGAAACCCAATAAAAAGTATATACTATCAGCCTAAAAGATAAAATTCTACTAAAAGTCTTCTCCTATACATCAACTGTTAGTCTAACTCTCTAGACTTTAGTTAGCACCAACCACTCAAGCCCTCGTCTTCGCAAGCCCATCCAATAAGAAAGGTCTCACCACGTGCCACCCCCATTGTAAACTTGGAAGGGAAGGTTAGAAAGCTCACCATGAGCACCCACTACACGTCGTTATAGCCACCAACGCTACTAGATCCATCCACTGCTGCTGCCTACTTCCTCCCTTAGCGGTAGATCTATTCTCTCTCTCTCAAAGCAGCCTCCCTCCCAAATAAAAGCGACGGATCTAGCCTTTCTTGTCGTAGAACCGCATCCTCGTGTTCTATCCTCCGGGTACTCTCCAGTTTGCGCTATGTGGCCATCATTGCCATCATAAGGTTAGGAAGGGAAAGCCGACCCTAAGGGCCTACCGCACATCTCTCATGACTCTCGCTCGTCAATCGTCGCCTCATCCCGTGGGGATTAATTCCCTACGCTAAGGGTAGGAATGGAAAATAAATTCCCCGTTGCATCTGGCAGGAACGGATAGAGAGAAATTTTCTCTCGTGAGAGTGGGTATATAGTAACCTCCGATGAAAAGTTTCTCATTGTCATCATAGGAAGAATGAGGCTAGAGCCTCAGGAATGCAGTGCACGGCTCTTGTTACACTTAAGCACACGCTGCCATGCCGCCACCTCCACGGCCATGCCGCTCGGCGGCGACCTCAATTCTTCCGTGACTCAATGAACCGGTCACTAACTGGCTGTCGTCTTCACACTCCTCTCTGGACGCTGTAGTTGATAGGAGTGTTTCCTTCTGAAGTGCCTGAGTACGGGGTTGGAGCTAGAAGAGAGTGCAATGTAGTTAATTAGCAATCCCTCCCTTTTTTTTGTTTCACGTCATACATTTGCAGGAAGTAGAAGAATTGCCTAGCTTGTTGTCAATCATTTTCAGTGACATCTCTAGATTTTTCAATGCTTCTTGATTTTATGATTCAGCTAGAACTTTCAGATTAGGTTTTTAAGCCCCACGATGTGTATGGTTTAATGGTTTTACTGTTGAGACTATTTTTCTTTTAGATAGTGTAATGCGTGAACTCATGGCGTGTTTGGATCTCGATTGTTCTTGAACAGGTTACGACCATGACTTCGTATTTGGCGGTGCATGCCATCTTATAAATCAATGCATTGTCTCGGTAGCCATTTCCTAGGCAATTTGTCCAGTTTCCCCATATCTCAGACCCTCCTTAGATATTTTTGATTAGGCCTAGAATTTTGGTTTTATTTGAATTTCTTCAAACCCGTTTGGATTTTATTTGAATTGCTTCACATTAAATTAAAATTTTCTCACTATATTAATTTCTCTCGACGAGATTTTGCTTGAGATCTCAGACCCTTCCGAGATTTTCCTCCCAGACAAGAAATTAATTTCTGCCTGTCACACGTATGCAGTTCCTCCGCTGATTCGGTCAGTTCAATGAGCAGTTATCTAGCTTTAGGAATGTTCTAACTTAGATGATAAGGATGATTGGATAGATTATAGACAGAGATTGCCCATATCCCATATGGATAAATTAAATATTATGTATCTAATAAATAATTTAGAAAAGATATCTAGGCAATACGAAAATAAAATGGTTTTAAAAAAATCATATTTGTGGAAGCATGGTAAGAATAATCTATATATCTACCCTATCTTTCTTAAAATATACTCCTCTATCCTCAAATGAATGCAAGGACTATAGAAGTCAAATTTTATCTTCCAATATAAAAGATTGGGATCCATCAATCTTCTCACATTCAAATTTCTCATCACCTTATCTCCAACCAACCCTCACTTCTTACATTAACGAGGGGTGTTATAGTTATTTTTTCTCTATAATTAATTTTTTTTTAAACAAGCTAAAATCTCAGAGACGGAGGAAGTAACAACTTAGAATCTCTTACGTATCTCTTCTGTTCAGATTCATATTAGATTGTGCATGTTTGTTTTTAGTATTGTGAAAATATTATGTGTTTAGTAAGCGTCCTTACACAATACAGTCAATCCTTTCAACCCCACCTCTTCTGTTGCAGCCCAATTAAATGCGTAACAATGTATCCTCCGCCTTTTTTTCTCCCATCCTGTCCGCATAATGGCTGCAGCTCACAAGAAACAGTACGTGAAACTTTAGAACAGGGTGAGGAGAAAGCTAGTGAATTAGTAGCTGTAGTGCTCGATCGCTTGTGAGTTGTGACAAGGCTGCCTGAAGAAAACTTGCTAGTTGCAACGGGGAATTGTTTCGTCTGCTGCCATTTTCTTGTCCTTGATTAATTTGTTTCGATAGGTCTGTAATCTGTATGCATGAGGATAGGAGGCGTCGGGACAATGATACTCGCGAAATTGCTCTTCTGACTAGCAGCATCTCAATGTCGGTGTGGACATAACGAGGATTTATATTTTGCTGGATTGTACCAACAAGCTAGCAACATGACTATAGCTCGAAGAAGGAATGGAATGGCTGCTCAAATGACCATGTGGATTAGGACAGTGGAGGAGCTTCAACAAAATATCGGGGGGGGGGGGGGGGGGGGGGGGACATTTCTCTCTCTTTTTTCAAATACAAGGCCTCCTTTGTGGCTTGATGCAACAGTGTTAATTTAGAAGATTTTTAGGAAATGGAGCTAATTTTATAAAAGCTCCTTGCATTTTTTTTTGTAAAAGCTCTATTTCATGTGTTCTAAGGAAGCCTTTATAACGCACTAGACATATTTATAGGAAAGAGGGAAGCTGCTTATATAAGTAAGTTGATGCTATATTCTTTTATCTCTAGTTATCTTCCTAATTGTTTGGCAAAATTTTGCTTAAAAAACTCTAAAATTATGGATTTGCTAAAACGTATTAAATTTTTTCCTGTAAAACACTTTTTAATACAATAGATTATTGGGAATGCAGCAGCCATCACGGTTGTGGCCCCCACATCCCGTGTGATACTCCTTTCACTATATGTTGGGTTTTGTGTGGGACACGACCATGGTGGTTGTCCGTGCACAGCTCGTTGTAGGGCGTTAGTCGTTGACTGCTAGCGTCAGCCATGTAGCCGTGTGAGGCCTTCCAGAGTGGTAGGAGAGGGTGCTTAGAGATCCCATGACTTCACGCTCGAGGTATCGCCACATCCATCATGGATGCTAGGGCACGCCTTCTTTGAATTCTCCTAGAGCGATGTCCGGTCCATTGCTGCACACTCTCCTACACTGAGCCACATCAAGTGAATGAATTTGTCTCTCCGCCTAGAGGACACTAACGACGACAACCATGGTGACATCCTCAATCCGCCACCAGTGCCTTTTCTTCTCGGCTCCTCTCTTCACCTTATTTCCTAACGACCTTCCAACGTCTCTATTTTGCATAAGACCACACATTATACTAATATCAAGGATAGACGAATATTAACTGGTACCGATGGTACTAGATTTTGTATCAATACTATCAACCGATATTGGTGAGGTATCATATCTAATATCTACTTAGATATTATACTGTTTTGGAATGGATGTAACCCTAATTATACTCGATTGAGGAATAAGATTATAGGAATGGAGTACAAGGTTATTTTCTATTAGGAGAAAAGGAGAAAGTTACTGTAGGTTATTTTCTAAAGTTGTCCTACTCTTTTAACTGATATATCTATTATCTATCCATTATTATATACTAAAAATTTATTATACATTTCTAGGACATAACGTGACACTTCTACAAACATTTCTAAAACATCACATATTCTCTAATAAATTCTAAAAATCGTAAAAATTTTGAGATAAAAGCAAAGCATCTTACCAATACTGATAGCCGTTAGATTACGTACGTATACTTAAATGTGTAAAAAAAAACTTACACGTAATTGCGTAAAAAAAGGGTACGTACGTACCAACCGTCAGATCTCACCCTCCTCTTGACCCCTTTCACTCCCGAGTGGCCGACTACACGCTTGATTCATATTTTAGTCGGTCTATGATTTGCCATCAAAATTTGATTCGTCGAAAAAAAAAACCTAAATTGGCTGCAGCGTAGAGCCTGCTTGCTTGTAAGCCAAACTCAACTAAGTTTGTTTGTCGACGCGTGTTTAAATAAATGATCTTCAAATAACCATAACTATTAAACCACATATTTAATTTCTAATTCATTTGAAAAATTGTATTCCTCATAAATTGAAAAAATAGCATGTGCAAACCATCCAAATAGTCAGTCATAAAAAATACCAACAAACTTGACAGGGCAGAATATGTATTACCTGTAAACTTGCATAGCTAAAAATTACCAACAATTTAACACCCACATATGTTTTGAAAAACAACATACGGACCTATGCTCTAGCTTCTTTGTACGTCATACAACAGTCATAAAAAATACAAATAAATTCGACAGGTTTTTTTTAAAAAACAAAACACTACTAGACATATTACAGTAACGCGAGGGCTGGATATATCCTTTGGCTTTATTGATTTGTAATTATGCAATAAATTGCATCAATGTGAGCCAACTAAAAAAGGGCTATGATAAAAAATACATTTATGAGCGATAATAGTTTTTTAGTATTTGTTAAAAAAGAGAGCTCCTAAACATTTAATTAAAAAACATTTTACTTTTAATAAACACTTAAGTTGTAAGACATCTTTTCTAAACAAAATAAGTCTACTTTTGTTTTCTACGTAATGAAAAAGACATAGATAATTGCTTGTTGGAATGAATTAAATATTATATACTATAAAGCAAACAAATACCTTTAAAAAATTATCTAAACAATGCCGATAAAGAAGATTTGTGAAGAAATAATAGTTTTAAAGTGTTGTGGGTGCTGTCTAGTTGATATTTTACCCTTATAAGTTTTTTAAACACATTCTACGATACATGTCCCCATGAATACGTGGCTACCTTTTAATGGGTCTCTGAGTGTCCTATTATAGCAAAACTAAGTTTTTTTTTGTCTTCCATCAAAACCGTATTTTTTTTTCATTGTCTTGTATGAATTTATCTCTCTTTTTTTTCCAAGTCCAAAGCTAAACAGTTGAGCCGTACGGGTGTGAGCAGCAACTAAAACCGAGGGACAAATAATCTAAGATAATGAGATCGAGCAAGTGATCGGCACTTAGCCGCAACCATTCCATCATCTCAATGCTTTGACAAGCCATACTCATGAATCGCTGAGAAGGCAGGACGGCACAGCATATTTGATACTGCCACAATAGAGTGGCAACGAGTTGCATACTTGCATACGGTAGTGACAGTGGTTATTGCAATCTAGATTGAAATGGACATCTAACTCATCTCATATATAAGAGAAGCTATATCACATTTCATTTCCTAAGCCTAAAACACACATGGCCAGGTGTACTAAATTTTTTTTCTTAGACAGGGGATTCTTCTGCCATAGGCAATTAATGAATCTTCTGATCCTCTCATCCTTTCCCACATCTTTGCGATATATAAAGCTCCAAGCGTGGAGCAGAAAGACACCCAACATCAAATCAGACCAAGAGCAACGCGCACCATGCACACACTAAGAAACATGAAATCCTTACAAACATACACCAAACTCCATTGTATTTGTTTGCCCCCATCACAATTTTTTCCGGTTATGGTTGTGTCCTCCACATGAGGTCGGGAGGTGTTGGGAAGAAGGCGGATAGCGTCTCAAGAAATCGTCGCCTGGTGACTAACACGGTGTCGTCGCACTAAAATAGTTTCCTGTTGCACTAGTCCTCCATCTGTGATCTACACGTCTTGCACCGACTAGTTAGTTAGCATTGTTTCTCCGCGGGGCCTTATTCGGTTAATCCCTTCTACCAGAGGATTGAAGGGAATTAGAAGAGGATTTATTCCACACATATTGTGTCATAGAATTAATCGTTATCAATTTTCTTCCATCCTTTCTTTTTGAGGATTAACCAAACAAGACCAAAGTGTGGGTTTCCGGATGAGTTTAGTTGGAGGTGAGAGAGAGTGTGTGACGTGGTTCGTTAGGAGAACTAATTATCGGAATGTCTAGCAGGCTTGTAGCAATTTTAGTAACTTCTCTGATATTTTCAAGACTTCCTGATTTTGGGACTCATCTGGCCAGGGGCTTCTCGTCACTATATTGAAAAACCTTTATTATCAATTAAGGTTCCTTTACCTATTAGAGTGATTTGATCAGCGATGTGGGAGCATCATCTGAAATGTTGCAGGTCTGTTAGAGATCAATGAATCTCTAATGGTTCAGAAACTATACACCATTACATATGTGAATAGTCGGTGAAAAAAAATAGCAGTCTTTATTGTTGTGCTTGTCTTTGTGCCTCACGTTGAGCTCCTCCATCCTCCTCACACACTGGCACCTTGGACGCTGCATTGCTTCCATTTTTTGGGTTGTTAAAAACTATTCTAATAAAAACACCACTTTTAAAATTTTAGTTCTTGGTCAAAATTTCAATTAAACCATTTCACTTGAATCCAAAAATCTTATCCCAAAATCCCATTCAACTTCTGAGATTCTAATTTTGAAATTTGAATATCTCTAGAACCCTATCCAAAGTCTTGCTAAGTTATCCAACCCTAAAATCATTTCCTATGATTCCAAATTAATAAAAAAAATCCTATTCTTTAAGTCACTGGCTCAATTTTAAATTTTCAACTCCAATCCCCTTAGCATCCCTCTCTTTTTCCCTTCTTAACCACCCCTCAAATTCCCTTAAAAATTTAAATTTCAAAGTTATCCATGTTTCAGTCTTGAAGCCTTTCTTTGAAATTCTCGATTTTTTGTCGACTTAAACATTAAATTTGGATTCAAATATCCCTTCAAAATTTTTAAATATCCTTTCAATAAAATCCTTTTAAAAAATCAAATCTTACTATTTATGCGGGCCACCCTTCCTCTCTTCTTCTCAAATGGCCCAGCCCTCTCCATTCTCTCTTAAGCTGCATCGGCTAGCGACTTTCCCCTTCTCTTCTTCCATGGTCTGCATCAACCGGGCTAGCCGCTCACGTTCTTTCTCCCTTCCCCACATGCAATCGGCCTAATGGCCTGCTCCCTCCCTCACGTGCAACCAGCCGCATGCGTACCCACCATTTAACCCTCTCCGTGAGCCCTGCTTGACAGCCATCGCCTCCTCCACGCACGCCCACATGCCATCGTTAGGCACAGCCGTCTTCTTCTTTCGCTCGTCTCACACACGCTAACCATGTGCTTGATGAAATAGGCATGCGAAGAACGAGTGCCGCCATCACCTAGCCCCATAACTACCACCCCCTTCTTCCCACAGTTGGATCTACCCACTTTCATTGCCCCAAAATCCTCATCGTCTCCTCCTTTGCACCACGCACATTACCATGACAAGCTCGTCGTGTCAGCTCTACATTCACAAAAATATCTCGCAACTACTTTACTATGAACGCCGCCTCTCTCCCTTGTCCTCTTCCACCCATCCTCGTCTATAAAAAGCCAGTTCTTTTTCCTCACTACATCATCTTGCCTGCTTTCACTGCGTCGGCCCAAGCCTAAGCATCAAGCCACAGCCACTATTCTCATCTTTCTCTGGTGAGCTCCTCCTCTCATTCCCTCTCCTCCTCTAAATTGTTGTCCCAACTAGTTCCTATACACGGTCAAGACACGCATGGCAACTGCATCCCGCTGGCGCCACACAACATCGTCCCTCGCTACTGCCTTCTGGTCTCCAATTCCAGCTGCCATCATTCATTCTTTTCCATATCCGAGCCATCCACCTCGATTCCCTGGTACCACTTGTTGCATCGAAGGCCACCATCAACGTCGAGTCGTCCCTGTTCGCTGGAATCCATCGCACACCGTCAGCCATCCGATCGGACCCAAAGCCCCTCTCCCCACTGCTAGCTTGACATGGTGACCACATAGGCGCCACGTCAGCTTGCCTGACCCCACACAAGCCTAGTCACCCCTACAATCATCGACATGTGAACCTCTAGACCTAAGCCCCTCTTTTTTCTCTCTGACCCATGGCCCCTGTCTTAGAAATATTCTTGAGAATATTTCAAGCTTAATTTAAATAAATATATTTTCTTTTATAGAAAATTAATTAAACTTTAAAAATCTATATCTCTTTGTTCGTAGCTGCTATTGACCTCATTGAAGTCTCTAACTTTTTCTAAATTTGAGATCTATCCAATGTTACTATTAGTTAATAATAATAATATATTATTTTTAGGGTTTTGTGTTATTTTTTTCATGTAGTCCACGATAGTACCTTGATGTCAAATTCCTTGTTGCCCCACCTCTATGGTACCTCGGCATCCATACTCTCTAAGCACAAATATCAATGGTCCTACTATAGGCACTCTTGTTTATTGGCATGGGAAAAACTTGGGTTAAGCAAGTTTTGAAAAACCGACACGTGGTGCTGGTGGTTTGCGAAAACTCATGATGCAAAGTTAAAAGCTTTGTATTCACATATAAGGATTGTTTCCTTGAGGAATTGCACTAATTATAATTCTATACGATTACACGGGTGGTATAGGACACCTCTCGCTAAGTAATTGGCTAAAACATGGTATCTCATATGCCAATAATTGACAAATGCCGAGATACGAAGTGAGGTGAGACCCTTGGATTCCTAGGTAGGGCGAGGATAGAGAAGCTTTCTAGGCTACTCGGTAGACAGAGAGTGATTGGATCTATATGCATACGAAATCAAATTCTTGAAGTTGTTTGATAGTGAATTAACCCATCTATCAAGCATGAGGCATCCATAGAATGGTTTTGGAAAAGTCTTATTGTGAACCTCCCTGCTTGGCTAGTGAGGGAGTAAGCTCACAACGTGTGGGTAAACCATGCATCTCTATAGAGATAAAACTGTTCAAACAGCTATATCTACGCCCATTGGTGAATGTAAAATGATTCCTCTTGTGTAGATTTATTTGGCTATGCTTTACAAAAATGATTTGTGGGATTGACAACCATTACCAAAATCAATCAGATGGGCTGATGGATGATCATTACGTAGTCTGAAATGATCTTGTGTAGATCGGGATGTCTAATGACATCATAGATTAGGTTTCTCGAGGAGCAGTAATGTGTGTTGGAAAATATGGATGGCTTTGTAAGCCAAAGAGACGAGATGATGGGGGTGGGCTGATGCTTGATAATTATGAAAGTAAAAAGAAACTAATAAAAGATAAAAGAGATAAGAGCTGCCTAAGGGTGGTAGGCTATGTGCCGATGTCATGGTAGGATAACCGGCATGATAGATTTAATCAATTAAAATTTGCTTCGTTCACTTGAGTTGTTGCAAAGCAATTCACATATAGTGTTGAGGCAAGAGCCTCTTTCCAATCACATGTTAAAACAATCCCACATTTAGAGTTTTAAAAAATGTTTACAAAAATTTATAAAACAAATCATAGCCTTTCTTTAAAGCCTGCATGCTTATATTTTCCATGGCTTTCTGAGTACGTATGTACTTAATCGTTGCTTTTCCTCTCCTCTAGTAAAGGTGAAGTTTATGATTTTGATTTCTTTCATAATCTCAAGCCATTGCTTGTGGATTGGGTTCTAGTCATACTAAGTTTTACTATTTTTTCTCTACATGTTGGTTACATGCTTGGAGCTGTTTCAAAGATGCAACCTCCAATAAAGTATAATCTATCTAAGTTATAATAGTTGCTATGATGCATCTCAGTTAACCACGAGTACTAGCTTTGTATCCTGGTACTGATATCGTCGTCGCAGTTCCATGGAATTCGGTTCACGCTTATCTTCTGCAGCACACCCTCTTTTGTATCATCATAGTTGGTGCTAGGTAAGGTGTGATAGATGCCCAAACCCTCATCAGTGCCAAATCTAGTAGCCTCAAGCTCAAGGCTGCTAGATCTAGTGACAAGGAGGGGTAGGAAATCAAGAAGTGGAGATGCATGGAAATGAGAGAAGGCAATAGGAAGATGATAAACGGAGAAGAAGGTTGGTTGAGGTCTACCTCTACATCGTATTGCAGACCAGAGATGGTGAGTATGCACTACAGATCAGGAGAGTAAGATAGAGGGTACAATGGTGGTGGTACACAGAGAAAGGCATTTTGGCTGTTTACCATTTATGAGCTTTTTTAGTTTATTAGAAATTCTTGACACGTAAAGTGTCCTATGTTTTTTCCTTGCAGTACAAGGCTTCTTTTGTGCAATAGAGGTATTTTTAATAGAATTGATGTAATTTTTGTAAATGCTGTATAAATTTATGTGTTCCAACAAAGAGTTTATAACACGTCAGATATATGTATAGTATAGAAGGAAGATGCATACATAAGTAATTGTGTATTCTTTTATATCAAGTAACCATCATAATCTTTTGGCATTTTTTCTAGAAAACACTTTGAAATTATGGATTTGTTGGAAGTTGTCACAAACATATGGTTTTGCTATAAGACACTATTTTTGGGTAAAATAGAATATATTCCATGTTAAGGAGAGAAACACAACCTAAAATCTTGATTTTGTCAATCCGAGTCCAAAGCAAGACCAGGAATAGTCCATGACATGTCTAGTGGGTCTGCCTTTTATCTTAGTAAATAAGGACAAACTGAGAAAGGTACGATAGTGAGGTTATTTTCTAAAGTTTGCTCCACTGTTTATTTTAGTAGGGTAAGCATCTAGTAGCAAATAATCTCAAACTACGAGTATCCTACAGCAAAACAAGTTATTTCTGCTGTGTATTCCATCAAAACCGTATTTTTCAGTGTCCTATGCCCATTTTAGTCTTTTTTCAGAGTCCACATCTAATAAACAGTTGAGTAGTACGGTTGTGAGCAGCAACTAAAACCTAAGGACAATAGTCTAAGATAATGAGATACGTCCAGCAAGTGTTCAGCACTTATCCGGAACCAAAGGCTATACTTACCAAGAGCTGAGATGGCAAGATGTCAACATGACAACAACATAGTACACAGATGAGGCTTCAACTCAATCCAATGGCAGCGTGTCCCATATGTTAATAGTAGTGGTTATTGTAATCTAGACTGAAATGGACGTTGAACTCATCTCATGCGCAAGGGAATCCATATATTACATTTAATTTGCACAAGACTAACACACACGACCAGGTGTGTTACATTTTATTTCTTAGACTAAGGATTTCTCCTGCCATGAGCAATTTATGATTCATCTCACTCTTCCCATGTTCGCTATAAATAAAGCTCAAGTGTGGAGAAGAAAAATACCGAAGACATCAAATCAAGCCAAGAACAATGCGCACCATTCACAGATGAACAAACATGCCTGTTTCTTACAAAACATACACCAAGTTCCACTCTAGTTAGCTTCCCCCGTCACATTTTTTCCCGGTTATTATGGTTGTGTCCTCCACATGAGAACGGGAGATGTTGGGAAGAAGGCGGCCATAATCTCGAGAATATGTTGTCTGACTTATCCGGCAGTCACACACGCAGCTGCGTCGCCACCTCCACGGCCGTGCAGCATGGTGGTGACCACCGCTTTATCGCGACCCAAAGAACAGGCACTTAACAGGGCATTGTCCTGCCACTCTTATGTAAACGCGACGCTTTGATTAGGAGTGGTTAATTAGTAGAAGAATTGCTTGGGATGCCTAGCACGCTGGCTGCAACCAAATTTGTTCAGGCTTCTTGATTTTGAATTTCATCCAGAATGATTAAATGGTTTGAATGTTGTTGGAGACTTTTTTTTAGATAGTGTGATACGGGTGAACTCACTACGTTTTCAGATCTCGATTGTGCTTGAGAGATTTGAGGTGACGACTATGGCTACATATTTGACGGTGTGTATAGTTCTTATACATAAACGCATTGTCTCAAAAAAGCCATTTCCATGGCAATTTGTTCGTGTTATTTTTGCACTCTCAGATTCTCCTTAGAGATTTTTGAATTGGTCAAGAATTTTGGTTTTTTTTCAAATTTTGTTTCAATTGCTTGCTATTAAATTAAAATTTTCACAATTTTAATTTCTCTCAATGGGAGTTTTCGCAAGATAGGAGTATGTCTTATGCCCACCCGATGTTTTCTTCCAAGAGAAATTAATCCCTGCATGTCATACATAAGCAGTAGCTATATTATTTTAAAAAATATTTGTAGCAACTCTATTTGTCAATTTGTCTAGTTAGAACTTTTATAATTTTAGAGTTTCTTACTTATTTTTATCTCTCAATTTTGTTTTTAAGGATTCAGCAACTGTTACGTTCTTATGGTGAATACTCTTGCAAAAGATTTGGTATCTATTTTTCTCTCTCATGAAGTAAAAACATTTATAGAGTTAAGTATAAATCATCTAAACTTAGCACTATTTTTAATATTACATATTTATTTAATTCAAATAAAGTATTTAAGTGTCATACTTTATATCCCTTAAAAATAATAGAAAATACTCATACAAATGCTAAAATGCATACAAGTTATACAAGTTATATTAGAGATCAATAAAAAAAGATATATTCATAGCAAAAAAATCAAAACTCTGCTTTTTCGTCTTTTATCCTTTTCTTTAGAAACAATCAAACTTTACTCTCCCTCAAAACATGACAAATAGATGAACAACCTCTAACTTTCCTTGAAGATTAGCAAAATGATAAGAATCTAAAGTTTTTGTGAAAATATCTGCCAATTATACTTTTGTATTAACAAATTGAAGCACAATATCTCTTTTTTCAATATGATCTCTTAGAAAATGAAAACAAATATCAATATGCTTATTGTGTGAATGTTGCAATATTTATAATATTTGTGTTGTCACAAAAGATTGAAAATTTATTAATATTCAAACCATAATCTTTTAAAGCTGAAATCAACTAAAGAGTTGTGCACAATAACTTGGAGTAGCAACATATTTATATTTAGTAGTTGATTAAGCAATATTAGTTTGTTTTCTAGAATACCATGCAATAAGAAAAGTACTAAGAAAATAATATGTACCACTTGTATTTTTTCTATCTATTCTATAACCTTCAAAATCCACATGTAAAAAACATGCAAACTTATATATGATAAAGTAGAAAACCATATGTTAAATTTAAGAGTATACTGTAAATAACTTAGAATACACAGACACACAACAAATTGAGGAGAAACTCGAGAAGTAGCTTGAAATCGAGCTAACAAACACACAATAAAATTGTATGTCTAGCCTTGACACAATGAGATATAGTAGCGATCTAATCATACTTTGAAATTCATTTTGATCAGCAGTATCATCTTCTTTATTTAGATCCAGAACAACACTTGATCCTATTGGTGTTGATATTGGCTTGCCATTTTCCATGTTGAAACATCATAAAATATTCTTTGTGTACCTTATTTGACGTACAAATGTTTCTTGTAATGTTTGTTTGATTTACAATCCTATAAAGTAACTCAACTCTCTGATCATACTCATCTCAAATTTTTTACTTATTGTCTCAAAAAATTTTACAACCAAAGCATGAAAAGAATAACCAAATATAATATCATCTATATAGATCTGAACAAAAAGTTGATCATCATTATGCTTTAGAACAAAGAGAGTTTTATCTATTTTTCCCATTTGAAAACCTTTTTTAAATAAGAAATTTTCAATCTATCATACCAAGCTCTAGGTGCTGGTTTTAAACACAAATCTTTAGACAGTTGAAAACGTGATTTGAAAATTTTAAATTTTCAAAATCAAGTGACTGTCTAACATAAACTTTCTCATGTATAAAATCATTTAGAAAAGTACTTTTAATATCTATTTAATATAATTTAAAACCTTTTGAAGCAACAAAAGCTAACAAAAGTATAATTGCTTCAATTTGAGCAACTGGAGCAAAAGTTTCATCAAAATACAGACTATAATTTGAGTAAAACCTTATGCAACAAGTCTAACTTTATTTCTTACTATTAAATCATTATTATTTTGTTTATTTTTAAAAACACATTTAGTTCCAACAATATTATGACAAAAGGTGGTTCAACTAAAGTCCAAACTTTGTCTTTCAAAATTCTCAGGTTTATGGCGTTAACCATGATTCATTAGTTAATGCATGTGATACATCTTTGGGTTCAAAAGAAGCAATAAAAGTAGAATATACAAAGAATTCAGTATATGTCTGCTCGCTGCAAAACCTCGTCGGGAGGGTCCGACCAGGCCGAGCGGAGGTCTGACCAAGGAGAGACGGTGGCTCATTCACGCGAAGGCCTAGGAGATCTGCTTAGCTCCAGTGCAGGTCCTTAAGCTTCAGGGTTCGAGGGCGTGCCAATCAATTTGATCCTGTAATTGACAAGGAGAAAGGATGAGACCCGTAAATCGATCGGCCGATGGGCCTGTCTGGCTCTCCCTATCGGCTAGGTGCCGATAGGGAAGGCAGCGCTCTAGCATCGGCTGAACAGCTGATGGACGCGTGAGAGATAGACTCATATAATATACTAGAGGAACTATCGGCCAAAGAGCCGATGATGCTCCGTGGAATCCGAAGCGCGGAGCAGAGCCCGATTCCCCGCGAAGCCTCATAGACCAGTGACCGAAGTAGCGGCACCGTCAGGAACAGCCTCAATAGATCGGACTGAACTGAGACAGTATGAGGTCGGGGACTAACAACATGGAGACAACGAAAGCCTAAACCGAACGTGACGATGGAGAAAAAGGAAAGGTCATCGGCTATCTAACGACCGAATCGTCCGACGAAGGCCTATATCTAATCCCATCGGCCGCTCGAGCCAATAGAGAACGAGACCTGCTAGATCTCGACGCCGGCCACGTCAGACGTGAGCCTTGAAAGATCGGACTGAACCAAGACAATACCAGGAGGCGTCCGACACGTCCGGATCGATCTCTAGCAGATCGATCGTTGGATGATACGTGAGATGGGTGCAAGGCCTGTGGTGAAGATCGACTACTCACTCTGATGAGACGCCATGTGAAGATCCGCCGGTGCGCCGGCTCGAACCACCGTCACCGATCTCGTAGGTCAAACCTAACTGATGTAGCACGAGACCGTTGACAGAATAGGGAACCCGACGCACTGGTGAGCCTTGCGCGGTCGTGATGCGACACGCCTGATCGGGCCACAAGGAATCGTATAAAAGACACATCGGCTGCAAAGCCAATGCTGCTCCGGATATGATGGGTAATAAACAAGAAGCGGTGCCCGATCCTCCTATAGCACGAGACCCTTCTCCCACCATGGTGACACCGCTAGCACCGATCTCGAAGATCAGACCTAATCGAGATAGTACGAGACCGAGGCCAACGGCAACGACAAAGCGGACACCAGATCGATCGTGCTAAAGGAGGGGTGGAGGAAACCCATCGGCTAGCTAAGCAGATGAGAGGACCTCTAAAGATATGCATGTATCAATGCACCAGGTGTGACGTCCGATGGAAGTCTCTGAAGACAGGTGCATATCGGCTCAGCCGATACGTAGGGCGTGTTGTTCAATGTACAGATAACTCATCGGCTAATACTCCGATAAAACACCGTACAGAGACCTATAGGCCTATAGTTCAATCTACCGTCGGCAACCTCATAGGTCGAACCTAACCGATACAGTCTTAGACATAGCAAGATATACCAGGATAGTGGCGGGACTTACCCCTTTACCGGAGATCAAACTTAACCGATGCAACTCCGCGTCGAGAGTCAGACCCCACTGGTAAAAACCTAGACGAGCTAGGGTGGCGATGCGCCAAAATTATATTGATCAAGAGATATCTTACATGCTTCCAAGGGGTCAATATTTATACCCTGGGTTTACAAAGTCCGACATGTTTATAACAATCATCGGACGTTATTTCCTAACAAAGATAAAAGGAAAATATCTCTCAGAAAGTTAACTAAACTAACTAAAACTTCCTATGTATATAAGATACAATTTACATAGATAGAATACCCTGTCATAAGTTCTACGGCTCCTCCTTAGACTTAGTCTCACTTGAATAATCTTCTATTCTTGGACTGAATCCTTCCTTCCTTCGTTCAATCGGCTTCTTTCCTATGGCAACCAGACTCTTCTTTACTAAATCGATCATTTTTCCAATCTTTCCCTGGACTTACCAAATTTTGACGTTAACAATGTCACCTTAGACCATGTAGTATGTTGATTTAAATTACCGATCATTTGTTTTAGAGGATATCAATGTTGAATGTGCAAACGAGTAGCAATAGCTAAAGTTGTTTTATGTTCTGAACCTTGGGTCATCGAAGTTATAGCCTCTAGAGATCCATAAGAGTATATCCCACGTGAACCTGAGCTTTATGGTCCATCTTGGTCTAACCAACTCTCCTCTGCTGATTGGATCAGCTGGTTGCCTTCGGTTGGACTGGCGTGAGGCCCAGTCAGATTGGCTGCCACCTCGACATCGTCTTCTTCATCGTCTCTTTTATCCACAAAAATATTTCCAGCCTCCTTCAGAACATGTGACAAAGTACCTACAATTTCTAGTTTAGTATCTGGACTAGCCTCATCAAAAGTACCCTAAAAAGAAAAATATTAATAATAATAAATAATAGTGATATTGGATAGATCTCATTTTTAGAAAAAAAACTCTAAAAGTGAAATAGAGTCGATCAGAGTTGCGGATAAAAAGTCAAGAATTTTTAAAGTTTAAATTGATTTTCTAGAATTAAAAAGGATTATTAGATAACATCAGAAATAAATATTCCTCAAGAGTCCTAGAACCCTCAATAGATAGCAGCCATAGAACCCTCAACAGTCCTCTAGCCCACGTGCCTTCGATGAGCAGGCCTTCGGTCGCTAGACACAAGGAGGACGAGCCTTTGACCTAGAGCCTATGTATTAATAGGTTAAGCTCATGAAGACTTAATGCCCATGAGAAGGCGAGATAGTGGGCTTAGCCCATTTAGACTTAAACTATGTATATTCTCTCTTATACCCCTAAATATGTCTATCAATGGATGAATCCTGTAAGCATTCATGCAACCCTAGCAAATGCTCATCTCTAGGGCTATAAACAGACCCTAAAGGGGTTGTAATAGGAGAGGATCCTATAAGACTTTGAGTTGAAAAAAGTTTACGTACTACTACATTTACTTTGTCTATTTCGACAACATGATGCATGTAACAGGACAAGTCGAGGGTCAAATCTCAGTGGTCTGATATTCCTCCTGCAGGTTTGTGCGTTTGGTTGTACATGGTTCTTTTTCACTCTGAAGATTTCAGTCTAACTTGATATACATTCACTTTTGTATAGATTTGGATGTGGCTACGTCTCTTGGTCACAAGGCCATTATTGAGGCGACATTCGAAGTGGCCTCTTGAAGATCAAGAGTGGTGGCCTACTATTGCCCTCCTATTCGAGCAGGTGTTGTAGCCGTTCGGTAGTAAGCCACCCATGTACTATTACTACACCAATAAGATGGATAGTCTACTCCCTTCACAGGTAAGTCCCCAACTCTTATGTGTGACAACAACTACACATTTCTACTTGTAGGTATTTACCACCGTTCCACCATGTAATGTAGGTTTAGTAGTAGGTCCCCAGAGATTGCTAATTTAGGCCTCAATGACATGTGCATTATCGATGAGGACCTACACGCATTGTATGCACTTTGGTATGCTTCTATGCTGTTGATTTTCTTCTGTGCCATAGGGTTATGAGGCAATTTGGTAGAAGGCAGATGTGTCCTTTCGACCCCACTTCCACGGACATGGATCTACATAAGTAAGTGTCGATTCTCACCACTACTCTAAGTACAAGTAGGGATGAGATACTAATAAGCTATGCTAATTCTTGTAGGTTGGATTGGCGTACGAAGAAGAGGATAACCGATTGGAGGGCACACTACTGGCGTCATTGTCAGGATTGGTTGATGTACCAATAGAACCGTGTGCTCGATGGCACCATGCACCAGAAGTGCCAGCTCAATGTGTACCTAAACTAGCTACGCGAGAAGTATCACTTGTTCTTGCATCCTACATGGAAAATGGCAAACATAGCGAACAAAGCATTCGATGAGGAGGTGGACAACGAGTTCGACGCTTGCACATGTGTCGACCACACAGTTGAGCATGGTGACGTCTGTGACAAAGTGGTGAAAGCGATTACCTACTCAAGCACCATCATGCATACACATTTAGTTTTTGTACTAACAATTTCTATTGAGCTCCAACAGACAGTGAACGACGCAGGGGTAGCCCTTGGAGTGGCTCCTAGGTCTGCACGCAAGAACTCCACAGTAGCGCTGTAGGGATGTGTGCATTGAACAAACCAATGTATTATGCAATCTTACTTGCATTGTACCTAACTTGCCCAAATATTACAAGTCCTTCGAACCCGCTATAGGAAGATGCCCGCTCGCCTCAGATGTACGGCGGCTAATGTGGCTAAACTTTAACGACAACATATCGCTTCTTGTTTAGGCCATGTCGTCGGTTCGGGAGAAGGCGAGGAAACGAACGATGATGGAGGATGAGAAGACGACGATAGCAATGATAATGAAGGAGTTGACTATGACGAACTTGGGCTGTCATATTTGACTGGTAGGAGACGGAGTTAAGTCTCCTATCTCAAAATCAATTAGTTTAATACTAAGGTAAGAGAGTTAACGCTAATCGATGTGACACCAACCTAGCTGCTAGCGTGGAGCCATGGCGCTATTAGTGAGCTGACGTGGCACTAGGTCAGCGCAAACAGCCTTGGCGCTAAACTACAAATCCTCAACGCTAGACGCAATTTGTGCGGGCGGTTTAGTTTTGAAATTAGTTATGGCTGGGTCCTTTCTTGAAATAAGTATTCAAATAGAGCTGGTTTGTAAAATTAGCTGCCATTACGATGACGTCCCAGAATTTTCACGTGGGTCCACCTGTCAGTCTGATCGCCACCGCGACGCCGCGAATTTCAAACGCTGGAAGCGGCGGCGCCGCGGCGGCTTAAACCCAAACGGACTCGCCCCGACCCGTCCGCTGCTCGCTGCGTCCAGATCCGCGTCTGCCCTCAGGTAAACCACCCAATCCAACGACGCCGCCCAAATTTCAAATCCTCCTCCTCGTCCTCCTCCCTCTTCCCCCTCCACATTTTCTAGGGTTTCCATGCCTGATCTCTAGCTCCCCTCTCCCCCCATGTCCCGCTCCTTCTTCCCGACCTGCTCCTCCCTCAAAGGTGGGAGTGGCCGCAGGCCGCATCTTCCCCGCGAGATTTGGTTTGGTTTGGAATGGCTACTGTGTCTTACATTGGGTCGATATGTTTGTTTTGGTTTTGGCGCAGTGGAAATGGAGGAGATGTGCAAGGAGATGGACGACCTGAGGTCCGAGGTGGAGGCGCTCACGGCGGAGTGCCGCGCCAAATCGGAGCTCGCCGACGGGCTCAAGCGAGTGGGGGCCGAGCAGAAGCAGGAGGTGGCCGCCCGCTTGTCCAGCGAGGAGGTTGCCCGGCTCCGGATGATGCTGTCGGAGAAGGATAAGAAGTGCTCAGCGGCTGAGCAGAGGGCATTGGCCCCGAGGGAGGTGATGATGAGGGACGACATGCTGCTGAAGCTGGAGGAGGAGAAGGCTGCCGCTGTGGGCAAGCTCAAGTGGAAGTCTGAGCAGTTTAGGCACCTCGAGGAGGCACTCAAGAAGGTCCAGGATGAGTTCAGGGCAGCGAAAAAGGAATGGAGCTCCGACAGATCACTCTTGGTTGATCAGATTGGCATTCTTGAGGTCAATTTGGATTCTAAGACCAGAATGGCCGAGGAGTTTCGGTTGAGGCTCGAGATGTGCAGCCAGGCGTTAGCGCACGAGGAAGGCCGCCGGAAACGGCTCGAGGCAGAGATGTCTGAATTGAAGCACTTGTATAGTAGTGTGGTCTTCGATTATGAAGAAGCAAGGTCCATGATTGAGACGCTTACTGTGAAGAGGGATGGGGAGATAGTATCCTTGAGAAGTTCACTGGCTGACAAGGTCACGTTGCTCAAGGAAATGGAGTATGGGAAGGCACGTCTTGAGCAAGAAAACGAGGATATGCGAACTTCGTTGAAGGAATACCAGGAGGCTCAGATTGGTGGTGCAGTTGCTGCGGTTTCGTTGAAGGGTCTGCGAGAGAAGTTCCGAGCTCTAGAACAGACACATAGAAGCTGCACTGAGACGCTGAGAGATAAAGAAGCCGAATGGAAAATGCAGATGGAGAAGCTTGGGAGTGACCTGGATGCTTGCTTGTCACAATTAGATTCTAAAGACATGCTTATCAGGCAATTGCAGAATGAGCTGCTGGGCAGTTATAGCTCAGTGGAGATGCAAATGTTACAAAACTGTGAAGCTTCAATAGCTCTTACTACTGTAAAATCAAAACTTCATGATTCTTGCTCGTATTTTGCTGCAATAAAAGTCGATATGCAGAAGAATTATGCACAACTTGAGCACAATTTTGCTGCCGCAAGAAAGCAGTTAGAGGAAAAGAACTGTGCTGTTGTGCAATCTCAAGCTGAACAGGCACAACAAGCGGAGATAATAGCAACATTGCATCAAAGGATTGAGCAGCTAGAATACATGGAAAAGGAACATGAAGAGATGCAAAGGCAGCTTGATACATACAAAGTTGACAATGCATCAAGAAATGCTCACTGCTTAAAAGGTGAAGCTTCAGAAGAGGAAAATAGCCTGCATGAGAAATTGAGGAAAGCATTAGGTGATTTGGACGAAGCATACTCTGTCCTTTCTGCTCGGAAGAGTGAGCTGAACCAAATAGAAATCAATCTTCATGAGCAAAAACAAGCAGTGGAGCATTTGGAAGAACTCAACCATACTATGAAAAATGAACTGAAGGGTTATAAGGATGAGAATCGTGTACTGAAGAGAGATCTTATTGTGAAAGTAGAAATTGAGGAGTCTCTAAGAGATGAAAAGGTGAAATTACAAGGTGTCCTCAATGAAGCTAACTTTGTCCTTTCTGAGAAAAAGTGTGAACTGAGACAATCTGAAATCATTCTACATCAGCAAAAGCAGGCACTAGAGCATTTGGAAGAACTGAGAGTCAATATGGAGACTGAAATCAAGGGCTACATTGATGAAAATTATGTCTTGAAGAGGGATCTGGATGTTACCCATATTGCTAAAATGGAAGCTGAGAAGACTTACAGTGAAGAAAAGGAGAAGTTGTTATGTGCTCTTGATAAAGTAAACTGTTCTCTTTCTGACAAGAAGAATGAGCTTGACCAAGTCACAGACAATCTTCATCAGCAAATGCAAGCAGTGGAGCAAGAAAAGGAGAAGTTGTTATGTGCTCTTGATGAAGCAAACTGTTCTCTTTCTGACAAGAAGAATGAGCTTGACCAACTCACAGTCAATCTTCATCAGCAAGTGCAATCAGTGGAGCAATTTGAAAAACTGAGAGTTGATATGGAAACTGAACTAAGGTGCTACATGGATGAAAACTGTGTGCTAAAGACTGATCTGGTTGCTGCTCTTGATGCCAAAATGGACGCTGAAGAGTCTCTTAGGGAAGAAAAAGATAAGTTATGCAGTATAATAGAGGAGAGATGCAGGAATATTGAGGAGCTTCAGCAACATATCGCTGTGCTGGAAGAAGAAAATTTAGAGAAAAAACTTGATGTGGCAGGTCTTATCAAGTCAGAGGTTGACAGGTCCATTCAAGAAGTGAACAGAAAGTACTCTGAAATTGTTGAGGTCTTTGACAAAAAGCTTTTGGAACTTGAAACAAGGCTCGGTTTCTTTGAGCAGAAATACACGTGCAGAGAGCAAGAACTCATGGAAATGTTTGATCAAGAGGAAGCAGATTGGTATACACTGATTGCAGAGAAAGAAAACACTATTTCTGAAATTCAAGTAATTGTTGAATCTGCTCAAGTTGACATTAAGCACCTTCTTGAAGCTGCTGCAGAAAAGCTCTCAGAAGTTCAAGTTGAGGTTCAGCAACTTTATGGTTTTGCAGAAAATCTTAATTCACTCAACCTTATCCAAGAGCATGATAATTTGTTCAAGGACGTACTCATTGTAGAATGCGAAAGAGAGCTTGAGGCACTGGAAGTGAGTTTAGCATCGGAGAAAGAACAATCAAGCAATCTAAAGAATGCCCTTGAGCAACTCAAAGCCAAGACAACTGCAGAGACGTTAGAAAAGGAAAAGAAGCATCTGGAAGTAACGAATAAGATGAAATCTTTCGAGGAAAGAAAAGAAATACTGGAAGAGCATGTGGGAGAGTTGAAGTCTAGAACAAAGGATATGTGCAATGCCTTTGTTCAGGAGAGGAAATGTTTATTTGATAAGTTGACTGGACTGTTCGATACAATTGGAGCAGCAATTCATGTAGATGAAGATCTGATGACAAGCTTGACAAAGATCGTGCATAAAGTTAATAATGAAGAAGCCTTCCAGAATTCTAATAGCAAAGAAATGCTTTACTCAGAGAATGTAAATGTGAATAGTTCGGCACCCTTGGTTAGGAACAAATCTGTACACCACCCAGATAGAAGGTTACCATTAAAGGAGCACAACTATTAGCCTTTTTAGATGAGGTCAGACTGTGTACTGACATTGTTGTAATCTTTGTATCATGTGTCTCTGGATTCACATAGGCTTACATGCTACCTGTACATTCGTGCTGCCATTTGCGTTATGTTGTTTATACGCAATGGTTATGCTCATCCAGCATTTCTTATTTATCAGTTACCTTGAAACTAAACTATTATTTCGACTACCGAGAGGAATAACATTATTCCTTGAAAACATTTTGTGCTTGTTTCTTTTTTTTTAATCTCCATCAGCTCTACTGTTATCGGCAGTTGATTGCTTAGATGGTTAAATGAGCATCAGATGTAAAGTAAATCTGTTAGTTTCTTTTAATTGCTTATGCATTTTCCTATGCTCTTGTATTGTTGAACAGCAAGTTCTGAAATGTTCGTGTTAATACACCTAGGGTGTGTTAGGCAGGGTAGGTTTGAAACTTCTGCTCTCTTATTTTTTACGCGTACGTTTTTTAAACTTTTAATAGTATTTTTTTAAAAAAACTCTATAAAAGTTGCTTAAAAATCATATTAATATATTTTTAAAGTTTTTTAGCTAAAACTTAATTAATTATGCGTTAATGAGTCACTCCGTTTTATGTGCACGAAGAAGAGTTCCTAGCTGCTCCAAACGAACACAGCCCTAGTTGACTTGTTAGTTGAAAAACCATTACTAGAAAAGCTCTGAAAAAATTGAAACAATATCCAAATGATATACTGCATAAGAATTTGTCAGTAGCAAGTAGCATCTCCCATTCCCTTTCTGATGGGGAATCTGCTGCCAGTTGGCCAGTAAGATTTTACATATGGAAGTTTTTGCTTGTGCAATTACATCTGTTGTAAATTAGTGAATTGTTCTTAGTCCTAAAAATTTCTCATTTGCCAGAGGACCCTGCGTTGATTGTCATGGTGACTTTTGTTCTCCAGGGCCAGGAATAACTAGATAGAATTCCAAAGCTTTAACTGGTATGGTAAGCAGTTTTTTTACATATTACAGTTTCACTAGTTTTCTGAGGGAGTGATACTGACAAATTCAGATCAGAATCTGCTTAAATTTGTCATGCAAGTAAAGAAGAGGGCAGACTTTTTACATGCTTCTCTGGTCCTTCGCAATATCCTGTCATCTCTCAAGATGCATAGTTTTTTTTGAACAAAGTAAAGATGCATAATATGTGGAGCTGTATTCCTCACAAGGTTAATATCTTCTGTGATTCCTGGTGATTCAACTATATCTCCACTAGAATGTATTTGAAATAAAGACTCTGCTTTGGTGATTAACTCTATCTTTTCTATAAGGCTGAAGAACCAGTGGTCTGTATTCTTTTATGTGCTCTTTCTCAGTTTATACGGTCACTGGATTTATTTCATGCATGCTTAATCTGAGTATTCCATCTTTATAAATCATTATCATAATTAATAAATTATAATGAATAATTGGCTTTGCAAATGATTTAATTAATAAAAATTGGTTTAAAAATATTTATAGTGTTATGCGAGTGTGTGCGACTAATGTTAGATTTACGATATCTGTGTCTAGAACGGTTGTTTGGTCTATTTATGTATAGGTGACTTGAGTTTAACCTTGCTTAATAGTGATAATCGAGACTATGCTTAGGGAGGAGCGAATGTTTAGCACGATTAGTACATTATGTAACAAAGTTATACTAGAGTCAGGAGGTCTTGAGATCAACATCTATCAATGATAAGATTAAGACTAGGTTTAGAGAGAGCTAAGGTTTAGAATGATTAGAAATGATAGCTGATGAAATTGAGCACAAGATGACACATGGTGAATAGACAACATATGGAAAGATTTTATAATGGACTTTATAAATTATGTGTGTAAGTATCAGAGAAATTATGAATAAATTTAAAGTGGGATTAAGAAGAAAGAGAAAAATTAAATTAGAAAATTATAAAAAGTTTAGAATATAAGGGGTTAAGTTCTATTAGAAATAAGAGTTCTACACTAGTTGGTCTTAGATTTTGAAGGTTTGACTTTAAGTAGAAATATAATTTCTACTTTTAGTTAGTAAAGGATATTTTAGATATAAATAGATAAGAGGTTGAGACTCTAGAGTTATAACTTTTGTAAGAAAGAAAAGTTAGGATTTAGTTTTGAGAGCGAAAGAGGAATGCATTATATGCATTTTGTAGATAAATATTGATGCAATGAAGTTGATCTATGTTCAATAGTTTTATCGAGTTGTGTTCTTTATTAATAAGCAGTTAGATCGGTGGAAAGGCGGTGGACAGAATAGCAGCATCAAGGCAGTCAGAATGCCAACAAAACGGAGATGGGACTAACGATAAGTAGGCAGTCAAACCAATGGTATACGGTAGTGCACTGTAACTTTATCCAGGTCAGAGTTTTCTTTTTATTTCACGAAAAGATTTGGTTTTTCCTAATTGTACCATTCATCACCCTCTGATAGACTTGTTTCTTATGTTTCGATTCTATAAGTGATATCAGAGTTTTGTTTCTCTCTTTGATCTTTACTGATCTTGAGATTTAACCATGGCTGACTAATTTTTGATCAAGCCATGGCTGACCAATTTTTGATCAAGCCACATGTTTTTAACGGAGTTGATTTTTAATACTAGTGTAAAAAGATAAAGCTTATATTATGTAGGAAGGCTATGATATTTAGCATAAAGTTTCAAACCCTTATACTATCCTGATGTTATTTTTGTCACAAATAAAGTAGAATTTAAAAATAATTGCAAAACTTGCAACATGATTTTAAGTGTTGTTTCTCGCTTAGATTTTGATTGGTTCTCTCATCTTAAAACTAATCATGAGATGTGGAAGACACTACATGAGTTGCACGAAAGATCTTCTAATATTAAGTAAATTCTCTAGGATGTTTTTAAAAATGATTATATAAAATTTAAGATAAAACAAGGAGAAACTTTACATGAGTATTTTACCCGCTTTAATAAAATTTTGAGCAATATTTTTTTTGTTGATGATTCTTTACATGTTATCTATTCTCAATGTGAAGTTGCTCGCCATGTTTTAAATGGCATTGATATGTCGATTTGATAGATGAAAATTACGTCAATTCAAGAATCAATTAACATGACAGCTTTAATTTTGGATTCTCTTTACACCAAGCTTAAGACCAATGAAATGAATATTCTTAATAGTAAGATAAAACTCTAAATCTACTTGTTGGTGTCTTCTTCTAGTTCGTCTATTGATGCTTTTTTATCATCATCTTTTACTGCTTTTAACGTCATGTCTGATGACCAAAATGAGAAAATCTTTAAGGATGACTTAGTTTTGCTTTCTAACATAATTTCTTGAGCTTTGTACAATATAAGAAATAGAAAACAAGGTGACCATGGTTGGTTCTTTGAAGAAGAGGAAGACAAAAAGGATAAGAAGCAAGACAAAAGAAAGAACCACAAGCAAAAGCTTATACATCAACTACTAGAATCTTTTAAAAGCGATGAAGAGTTGGAGATTAAAGAAGGAGAGAACATTGGTAAAGATAATAATTTAACATGTTTAGCTCTCATGTCTTATGGTAGATCTAGATCTGATATGGAAGAATCTAACAGTGATATTGAAAAAATTAATCTTAGTTATAATGAATTAGAACATACTGCTTATCAACTTGCTGAAAAACTTAATATATCTTCTAAAAGGATTAAAAGACATGATTACATTGTTGAGATTTTAAATACTAAAGTTGTTAGATTAAAATATTTTATTCTTGATGATGATTTTTGTAAATCTTGTGATGTTTTATTTTCTTAAATTTCTACTTTGCAAGATGTTAATATTGATAATTGTTTAAGATTGCATTGTGAGATTGATAAAAACAAAAGGCTTGAGTCTTCTTTTGTTTTTGGATTTACTTTGCACACTCGTATTGCCGATAAGTTGTTTCTAACCAAAAAAATTTTGAAAAAATATCTAGTTGCCTTTTATGTAAGTTTAATGTTTAATCTTTTAACTGTTAAAAGGTTAAAACAATAAAAAAGGCGTTTTGCTTTCTAAAAATTTCTCAACATGTTTTTTTAATGAGGTGAAGTTGAAAAATGTGTTAGGTTGAAAAATGCTTTAGGTCATGTTGAGTATATAAAATATATTGTCAAAAATCATAAGGTGTTTTATTGTTCAAATTGTTGCAACCAAAAAAGAGTTTTGATTGATTATGAAAATTATGCCAATTTGATAAAAGAAGTTTCTTACTTTGAAAAGTTCTTTGTAAAGATTTTCAGATGATAGAAAGAAACATAATATGATTTTGGATCAATTAAAAGTGAGCACACACAATCGAGACATAGATTTTGATGCACATGTCTATTTTATATCTTATCAGCCTGCTGTTTTGAATATATCTAAAAAAAGTGAGATTTTGATTAAACCTGAACCAAAGAAAATGATTTTCAAATCTATTGGTATTTTGAAAAAACTTTCTACAACTTGCACAAATACTTCTTCTTTATGTTTAAAAGAAACAACATGTGTAGATTATAATTTTACCTATTGTGGTAAGGTTGTGTTAACGCCAAATTCTGGCGGATCCGATGGCGCTAAAACCGATCGACTGGAAGATCCGATGGGGCTAAAGCCGATCGGCTGAGAGGTCCGTTGGAGGGTTTGATGCAGCCATCGGCCGATGGAGATACTGAGACGAAGCCGATGGAGAACTGTAGAAAAGCCGATCAGATTAGTAGAAGATTGGATCGGCTTGAAGACAGGGGATTGTCCAATCGGGATCAGGTCCGAGAAGCCCGAGGGAAGAAAGGAGAAGGATCGGCTTGACTTAAAGAAGGTCCAATAGCTACAGTAGAGAAGCCGATTAGGTTGCAGCAAAGGAAGACTCGGTTACAAATTAGAAGATTATTCAGATGAAACCGGGTTTGCGGAGGAGCCGTGGACTCCACGGTAGGGTGCTTATTTTTGTAAATTATAACCTTACTCAATTAGGGAGGTCTAGCTAGTTAGTTAACTTCTTTAGGAATATTTTCCTTTGTTCTTACTAGGAAATAATGTCCGATGGTCGTAGACGCGTCGGACTCTGTCTGTAAATCCAGGGTATAAATATAGACCCCCTGAAACATGTAATATATCTCTCGATCATATTCAAACTCAGCGCATCGCGACCCTAGTTCATCTAGGTTCTACCGGTCGGTTCTGGCTCTCGATGCGGGGCTGCATCGGTTAAGTCCGATCTCCGGCGAAGGGGTAAGTCCCGCCACCATCCCGATATGTCCTGCCCTGTCTAAGGCTGCATCGGTTAGGTCCAACCTCTTAGGCCGATCGGATATATCGCATCATGTCCGTGCTGGACCTATCGGCCTGTTAAGCTCCCTCTGCCGTCGTCGGTCTCGTGCTGCATCGGTTAGGTCCGACCTACGGGGCTGCCGATAGTAGATCGAGCTTCAGGCCTATAGTCTCCTGCACGGCGTATCATCGGAGTGCTAGCCGATGAGTTATCCATGCTCTGTGCTTCACGCCCAGCGCATCGGCCCCTTGGCCGATATGCATCAGCCTTTAGAGGCGTCCCACGACGCGTAACACCAAACGTATCGGACCTCCAACCGATACGCACCCGCCTTCAGAGAGGCGTCCTCTCATCGGCTCAGCTAGCCGATGGGTTCGTTCCTATCCTTGCTACGGCATAGCCGATCCGGCGTCCTCCGTGTCATCGCCGCTGGCCCCGGCCTCGTACTGTCTCGGTTAGGTCCGATCTTCGAGGTTCGGTGTTGATGGCGCTGCCACGACGGGCGACGGGTCTCTTGCTGTCATATCCGGAGCGGCATCAGCTTTGCAGCCCGTGCCTTCTTGCGCTAATCATCGCCTAGGCCACATCTGTTTTCATCGGTTTTTCCAGCCGATGGATCACTGTTCGGCTGTCCGGAGGGATCCCGTGTGCCTCGCTGTCCTCTAAGTACACCTTGGTTCCTCCATCGGCTCTATTATCGACCGCTCGTCGACACCTGTCCACATCGGCTCCCCAGCCGATCCAACAGCATCCCGAACCTATCGGTAGCGAGCGTCTGTATCGGACCCGCTCGTCTCACCTCCTTGTCAATTGCAGGGTCAAATTGACTGACACGCCCGCGAACCTCGAGACCTAAGGACCTGTACTGGAGACAAGCAGACCTCCCAGGCCTTCGCGTGACCGAGCCGCCGTCCCTCCCCGGTCGTGGGATTTTTTGGCGGTTAGCACGCCTCTTGGCATGCCTGGTGGGACCGAAGATTTCATTCATCGGCCGATAAGAACTGTACTTTATTCATCGGCCGATCGGGTAGAAATCTTCATTCATTAGCCGATTGGACTGGATTCATCGGCTGGAGAAACCTGAAGACCGTTTATCGGCTGAAGATCCTTCATCGGCTGGTGATATAATTCCATTCATCAACCAGAGGGACTCTACAAGTGCCTGATTGGAAGTCAGATTTTTCTCATCAACTCGGGGGTCATCTTGTTGTCAATATGTCTAAAGAAAAGGTGGATTCTAAGACATATTCATTCGAAGATGAAGCCGATGAAGAGATAACAAATCCAGTTACCATGGAGGATTTGAATGAAGACCAGAGGCGGCATATAGAGCAAAATATGGACAACTTTCAGAAGTTCTGTTTGGAATCTTTCAGTATGACTAAACAAGGGCCAATTCAAAAAACACAATTACCAAAATGTGTTTTGATGAAAGAATCAGGCCATTCAGCACCCGTGAATTCTTTCAAGCCGTTGCAAGAGATGTTCAACAACTCATTTTATCAAGCATTCAGTAATCCATCAGGAGTATGGATGGATACACTACAGGATCTGATCGGGAAGGCGATACAAGAGTCATCGGCTCAAGAAACCGATCAGGATCATGTGCCTTTGTCGATAGAGACGGAGGAAAACAAGGACCTATCGGCAAAAATTTATCCACCAATACAAGATCGACTCGGGGGGCAACGGCAGGAGGAACCTCCAGAATTTTGTCAGAGAAATCATTATGGAGAATATCATAAGCAGAATCGGGTACCATATCCACCTCCACATGATCAGGAAGACACTTTAAGAAAGAAGAATTGGTTAACCAGAATTGTGGATACGGTGGAAGAGCAATTTGGTATCAAACCCAAAGATCAAATAGTAATGTATCGGCACCCATATCCAGAATGGTTTAACAGAGTTCCACTACCTCGCCGATACACGATACCAGATTTCTCAATATTCTCAGGACAAGACAGCATATCTACATTGAAACACATCAGCCGATTCTTAATACAGTGTGGAGAAGCATCGGCTGAGGAAGCTCTCAGAGTCCGTTTCTTTCCTTTATCCCTCTCTGGATCGGCCTTCGCATGGTTTTCTTCGTTACCATCGAACTCGATTGAAGAATGGGCCGATCTGGAACAACAGTTCCATGAACATTTCTGTACTGAGATTCAAGAAACGAGACTGTCAGATTTAACATCGGTTAAACAAAGGCATAATGAGTCAGTTCTGGAATACATCCAACATTTCCAGAATATCAAAAGCCAATGTTATAGTCTTGTTCTGAGCGATGAACAATTAGCCGATTTGGCCTTCCAGGGGTTATCAAGTCACATCAGGTGAAAATTTTCTGCCCAGAAGTTCAATGGTTTAACATATCTGATGCATGTGGTATTGGCTTACGAGAGACGATTAGCAAGAAAAGAGGAAATACAGACACATTAGAAGTTACCGATTGGGTCTTGGGATGATAAGTCTGGAAAACGGCCACCCAATCGGGAAGACATCTAGATCGGCTGAGCATAGCCGATTTCTCCTTTTCAAGACGAACGGATTCTTAGAATTGGTATCGGCTAGTGATACTGCTTAAATTGGCTGAGGCGTAGTCGATTCCTAATATACGAAAGCCGATATGATTATATCGGTTACAGATGGCCGATACTGTTTAAGACGTCGTCATCAGAAAATATATATACACAACTTTTGTTGATCAAGCTGATTGAAGTTTACTGCAAAAAGTTAATGCTCAAGATGACATCTGGATTTCTCCGAGGCTAAAGTTTTACAAGAATTTCTTAATGGCCTCGATCGCGCGCAGACGGATTTGATCTATATCATTGATAGCGCGGATGTCATCCTCGTCTGATCCGGGGATAGTTTTTAAGTTCTTGTGCCGGCGAACTGCTAGCCGCACTTTGTCTGCTACCTTGGCCTCTTGGTTTTGGATCGACTTTGGTAGGCCGATGAGATGGGACTCGGTGGAATTGATGTCTTCACGAACCTTATCGAGTTTCGCCATCAAATCGGCTTCTCGTTTCTTCAAAAGGCCAAGCTTGGTGTTGGCGTGTTGAAGGTCAGCTGACATTTCATCAAGTTTCTTCTTTTCATCAAGGGCAGTCAGCCGATCGTTGTGAGCCAGGTGGCTTTACTCAGCGCGATCGGCTATGCGTCATCTTGATGCAGTCAGCTGGGTCCTTTGGAATTCCAAGTAAGCAGCATGCGTGAGTGCATCCGATAGTTCCGTAGGTAGGAGGTGTTGAATTTCTACAAGTCTTCCCCGGATTGACCCGCAGTCTTCCACCAGCGAGTCAATCGGAACCTCCAGCCGATGCATAATATCTGACAACTGCTCACGTGCATCGGCTGGCAAAAATGTTTCGATCGCTGTGCTGGTGACTGAGTCTTCCTCTGCTTTCAGGTATTTGCCAATGTCGAAGGAGAACAGATTGGCTAATGACTGCATAACAACATTAGTAAACTTGGAGATCATAAGTCAAGAAAAATGACATGTATGATGGACGTACCTAAGAGACAGTGGGAGCAGTTCTTGTGTGGGTATCAGCTTGATGTGGGGCAGTGTGAGTAGATGCTAAAACTTCAGAGGATACCATCGGCTCAGCCCCAGTAACAGGGTCCGACGTTTGGACCTCGGGAACCGATGGTTCAGGTTGCAAAGCGAAGGTGTCAGGATAAAACAAAGGCCACAAAGAATTGATGCTGGCACCTACCAGCGGAGATGCGGGAGGAGTTAGAATTGCCACAGGAGAAGGGCTTCGCGAAGCTGATGCAACGATGACAACATCGGCATCGGGTTTTCGTCTCTTAGAAACCGTTCGAGCAGACGGTTTCTTGCGCTTTGACCCTGACACCTACGACACTCGGAGGAGAGCCGATGGAGGCAGACCGCTTTGCCCAAGGAGGGATCTGGCCGATGGAGGTTGATAGATAATCGGCCGACCACTTGCGCTGGTCGAAGGTGCGTCTTTGTCGCCAGCCTGTGGAATCACGGGAATCAAGATACGGTTGAAATTCAATATGATGAAGACATGATAGTGAGAGAAGGATTACCTCTTCATCGGATTCCATGTAGTCAGGATTGAGGCGAAGGCAATAATGTTCAGCCGATAGACTATACAAGTGCCTTCCCCATTCTGACCACCATCGAGCGAAGATTTTGGTATTGGATGTGCAGGGCTCGAAGGTGGAGATAGTCCCTAAGGACAAGTTCGATGTCATCGAACTAAGTCGGTCATACTCTAAGTCGCTTTTCACTTCTCCGCGGGCTCGGAGTTTGCCGATAAAGAACAAGCCGATGGGGAGTTGGCCGAAGCCCAACTAACGAGCACTAACCGAAGAATGGTAGAACTCGTATGATGGATGTTGGGATCGGCCCATTGAAAATCCGATCGGCAGAAGACAAGGAGTTATGGAGGATTCAAAGATGGTCTTCGATTCTTCATCGGCTAAGGCATTCATCGGATGAAACCTGGAAGGCATTTCAAAGGACGAGTCATCCTCGTACGTGAACTAGATGGTGACCTCTTTGGTGAAGCCATAGTAGAAACACTTAAACCATCGGCTGAGTCCGAGGGGGGTCATTTTGCTTCTAGAAAGAGCCGATGAAGCTTCACCCAGCGAAATGCATCGGCGTCAGCTGGCCTCGTTTTCTTCTGGGTAATCAGTCGAGAACGTCATGGAAGAGAAAGGGGGCCTGGCAATGACTTTGGAGGTGTAGACGTTCAACCAAAGTTGTATAAACCACTAGGGTCTGCCGATATGTCCGACTGGATGTCCTGTTGACAGCTTGGTCGCAACTTGATGGAGCAGATGATAAGTTGCTCCGAGAAGATAATGCCCCAGGGGAATTTGGCAGTGATCGGCCAGGAGCTCTGCCAAATATTGCATGTTCGTTGTTGGACCGAGAGTTGAACCACCAAAGAAGAATCGTTCCGGCCAAAGATTCAAGAACGCTACATGTTCACGTCCATCGACTGGGCCGGAGGATTTGTTATGCAAGGAAATGTACTTAGTCTAACCTCCGATATTCTTGGTGTTTAGTCGATGCTTAGGTTTGAATCTGAGGCTGAAAAGATTTATGTAGTGGGTGGTGTTGAGGCAGGTCAACATAGTAACATCCATCAAGGTGGGAGTCATCGGCCCATGCCCGAACATGAAGGTATTCAAGATGTCCGACCAGAAGTAAGAAGCCGATGCAAGCAGAGGTTCGTTCCTTTCCATATCGGCTAAGGAAAGGTTAATGCAATGGTCTATTTCCAGATCCTTCTATAAAGTCTTTTTGGAGGCAGAAACCCTAAGGTACCAGTTCCTCCATTCAGGGAGTTTGCTAGGCTAGGATCTGAAGCTGTGAGCCCAATCGGTGATGGTCATGGATGAGTTCTTGAACGGGATCCTTTCTGTTTCGGAGTTGATGAAATCAGTCGAATCCTCGTTACCCATAGGACCAAGAAAGAAGTGACCGGGGCAGTCAGAGATTGGAATAGTGATCTGACTCTTAAGATCCTACAGAAACCAGAATTCGACTACTGATGAGAAATCGGGATGGGGAAGAATCGTGCAAAACATAGGATGAAAGAGCAGATAATGGTTACCTCAGGGATTATGTGTGTGGAAGCCATTGCGCAAACGAAGGAGTAGCGGCCGATGAAGAAATGTGCGAGAGCTCGCCTTCAGTCTTCTAAGCCCATCGAGATTTGCAGAAATTTGCGGATGCCTGTGGAGCTCGTCGAGGTTTGGGGTTTTTGATGAGAAGAAGTGTGTGGAAGAAGGCTGAGGAGGGGATATATTTTATAGAGGCGGAACGACCTAGGCAGAGATCTGAGCCGATTAATGGGGTTTTAACGGGTCATCCTGGTTTGCGGAGGTTTCTAACGGCTCGGAATTTCATAGTCTATTGGCAAACTCCGAAATTGGGGGGCATGTGTTAACGCCAAAATCTAGCGGATCCGATGGCGCTAAAGCCGATCGGATGGGAGATCTGATGGGCTAAAGCCGATCGGCTGAGAGGTCTGTTGGAGGGTTTGATGTAGCCATCGGCCGATGGAGATACTGAGACGAAGCCGATAGTGAACTGTAGAAAAGCCGATCAGATTAGTAGAAGATTGGATCGGCTTGAAGACAGGGGATTGTCCAATCGGGATCAGGTCCGAGAAGCCCGAGGGAAGGAAGGAGAAGGATCGGCTTGACTTAAAGAAGGTCCGATAGCTACAGTGGAGAAGGCGATCAGGTTGCAGCAAAGGAAGACTCGGTTACAAATTGAAAGATTATTCAGATGAAACCGGGTTTGCGGAGGAGCCGTGGACTCCATGGCAGGGTGCTTATTTTTGTAAATTATAACCTTACTCAATTAGGGAGGTATAGCTGGTTAGTTAACTTCTTTAGAGGCATCCCATGACGCGTAACGCCAAACGTATTGGACCTCCAGCCGATACGCACCCGCCTTCAGAGAGGCGTCCCCTCATCAGCTCAGCTAGTCGATGGGTTCGTTCCTATCCTTGCTACGGCATAGCCGATTCGTCGTCCTCCATGTCATCGCCGCTGGCCCCGGCCTCGTACTGTCTCGGTTAGGTCCGATCTTCGAGGTTCGGTGTTGATGGCGCTGCCACGGCGGGCGACGGGTCTCTTGCTGTCATATCCGGAGCGGCATCGGCTTTGCAGCCCGTGCCTTCTTGCGCTAATCATCGCCTCGGCCGCATCAGTTTTCATCGGTTTTTCCAGCCGATGGATCACTGTTCGGCTGTCTGGAGGGATCCCGTGCGCCTCGATGTCCTCTAAGCACACCCTGGTTCCTCCATCAGCTCTACTGTCGACCGCTCGTCGACACCTGTCCACATCGGCTCCCTAGCCGATCCAACAGCATCCCGAACCTATCGGCAGCCAGCCGATAGCGAGCGTCTGTATCAGATCCGCTCGTCTTACCTCCTTGTCAATTGTAGGGTCAAATTAACTGGCACGCCCGCGAACCTCGAGACCTAAGGACCTGCACTGGAGACAAGCAGACCTCCCAGGCCTTCGCGTGACCGAGCCGCCGTCCCTCCCCGATCGTGAGATTTTTTGGCGGTTAGCAGGTTGGCATTTGGTTCAGTTTTGCTTTCTCCTTGGAAGAAAACAGAAAAAGGATTAAGAACGTGAGCTTGCAAGGATTAGATGGCAATGACTGCGCTTTTCTTCTGATGGCCCAATTAGACCGGAGGCCAGAGAGTTGTCAGACTGCAAGCCAAGGGTAGTCAGACCACAAGCGTCCTAGCGGTATGACTAGTAGCTAGGCCTGGTCAGATCAGTGGTGAAGTCGCGGTCAGACCAGCGCCCCGTCAGATCACAGGAAAGCGACGGACAGACCAGCCTCGGGTAATTAGCATGCAACAATTAGACTGACATTTTATGAGATACTGGTCGTGTGAATTAGTGTTGTATTTCTAAATTTCTTATTTCTAACTCTAATATAGAGGCATCGATATCTTTTTATTTGTAGGTCTTTCACCGGTATACTCCCTATTTACATAAATATGGAATCAACGATTGCTTTGAAGATAGCATGAATTTACTCTTAAATTGGCGTATTATTTTCTACTAGTTATGAAAGTGGTATTTTTGATATGCTTTATAAGTAGATTTATGTCAATATTGAGAACTTTAGTGATATCATTAGCAATTGGTAGTATTTTTCAAAATCTTTGGTTCTTCTCATTTTGCTACTTTTTAGGGAGAATTGGAGCTTGATTTGAGATGGGAGTTTATGCTTTTTATTACATTCATATTTATATTCAGACATTACTCTTAATCTAAAAACAAAAAAAAATAAGAGATTTAATTTTTATCTCTAGTATCTTCTTGTGCTTGTTAGCAATATAATTAAGTTTTATTGATACTTACTATAGCTTATATGTGCTTGTCTTTATATGAGACTTTGCTATTACTTTTGAGGGATCTGATTCATGACATATAATACTTTTATTTGAATTAAACAAATATACAATATTAAAACTAGTATCACTTTAAATAATTTATGCTTGATTATGTTTTTCATTCCTCAAATGCTCTACAAATGCCTCGAGTAAAAATAAAGTCAATTTGCTTGTATTTACTTTATGAGAGATAAAAATGGATACCGAATCATTTGAAACAATATTCATGACAAAGACGTATCCACACTAAAAATAATAATTGGTATCGAATCCTTGGAAATAGTAATTACGATAAGAATATACCCGACGTAATTGGGGGTTTTCTTTTATGTGTATAATATCAAAGGCTCATTGTTTATTGAAAGTTATCAATTTTTGTGAAATAGCAAGTAAATTTGACAAAGAATGTTTTATTTAACTTACTTATATGTGAGAATATTTCGTTCAACCTTTGTAATAGCGAAAGCGTTGTATAATAAATTGTTAAAATCATTCATCTTTAATATTGTTTTGATATTGATTTTAATATCATTGATTTATATTTGGATTTTAGCTCATGCATATTTTCTAGTTGACCAATGTATCTCCCTTATTTTGCAAAATATTTCGTTAGATTACTTTTGGTATAATTCAAAGCGTCTCAAAAATAAAAAGTTATTTACTATAAATGATAATTGTGAAATCATAACATTTATACTTTAAATTGGTTCTTTATTCTCTCTTTTAAATTTTTCATGAAATCATTGTAAAAAAGGGAGAAATATATACATATTTTTCACAAACATCAATTTACATTTTAAAGATATTGCCAATGTGTTCATCGAGAGAGATTATTAAATCATTATCATGATTAATATTTTGTAATGAATATTTGGTTTTGAAAATGATTTAATTAATGAAAATTATTTTTGAAATATTTATGGTGTTGTGTGAGTATGTATAACTAATGTTAGGTCAAGTTATGATATTTGTACCTAAAATGATTATTTTGTCTTTTGTGTAGATGACTTTAGATTAAACTTGTTTAATGGTTATGACTGAGACTACGCTTAGAGAGAAACAGTGGTCTAGCACAATCAGACACCATATGATAATGTTGTACTAGATTCAGGACAAATTAGGATCAACATTTGTGAATGGAGGGACCGAGACTAGGTTTAGTGTAAGCTGAGATTCAAAATGTTCAAAAATAATAGATGATGAAGTTGAGTATAAGGTGGCACACAGTGAGGACTTCACAAGTTGTGTTTGCAAGTATCGAATAAATTACGAATAATTTTGGAGTGGGACTAAGAAGAAAAAAATAAATTAGGAAATTATAAAAGATTTGAAATATGCTATGTTGAGTCATATTAGTAATAAGAGTTCTAACCTCTAGTCGGTGTTAGAATTTGGGGTTTTGACTCTAGGTAGAAGTAAGAATTATACTCCTAGTTGATAAAAAAGATTTTAAGTATAAATAGATAAGAGGTTGAGGCCTAGAGATATAACTTTTATAAAAAAAGTTAGAGTTTAGTTTTGAGAAAGAGAGAGGAAATGCTAATTTATAAACACAAAGTTAATATTAATAGTTTATTAAGTTGTGTTTTTTATTCATAAATAGTTAGATCAGCAGTAAAGCGGCGAACAAATCAGCGGCATCAAGACGGTCAGAGCGTCGTTAATACGACGATCGAACTAACTAGACAATCAAACTGATGGTATACAGTAATCTATTATAACTATCAATGGTTTTTTTATTACACAAAAAGATTTGATTTTTTATAATCCTACCATTTACCCTTCTGATATAGTTGATTCTTGTGTTTCAATCATATAGTTTTTAGTAGGTTTGCTCATTTGAATTGCTATCTAATTGTGATCTGCTAGCTCTTAAGGGTGTCAATTCTTGGATGCTTGAAAATTCTTACCCTGCTATCTAATTCTTTGATTGTTTTTAGTTATGTAGCCTACTGCCCTGTTAATTTCATACATGCCTGTTATTTCGTTGACAATGTTCATTGTGAGGTTAAAATGCAAGTATTGCATTGTGGCCTTATAAATCTGTAGTTTCTTATTTGAACATGTGAAATTTTGCATACCAGGATGCTACCTGCCATTATACGATATTGGGTGCTCTGTTGTGTGGGTTTTCTTTCCTGTTATCATCGAGTCAAAATGGCCATAACTTACTGAATCACTAGCAACTGACCAAGCCAAAATGCTAATAGTTTTTTTCCTTTTTCTACAGGTGTTCACTGATTAAGTAGGAATTGTGATCACTCGTTGTTTGATATCTCAGGACCATTATCTCAACAGTTAATCTGATCTGCTGGTTGGATGTGAAATATATTGCTCTACAGGCTTATAATACAGGGCTACAACCCAAATATATAATTTCAGATGATGATACTTCTATTTTGGACATCCTCTGTAATGCAACCTGAGACTTTCTATTAACTGGTCTGATCATACCCCTTGTGCTCTTGGACAGGGTTTCGCTTCGCTGCAGTTATCTTGATGATAAGGTAGCTGAAGGCCTGAAGACAACACCACCGTTATCTGCTTCAGAAAAGAGGGTTTGCCCGGAGCAAACAGCCAAGAACATCCCAAGCTTGCTGTATGGTAAAAGATATTGTTTCATCGTTACATATGCTCAGAAATGCTGCATGTTTCAATCATTCAGGGAGAATCATTCCTTGATCCATTTTCTGCCATTCTGCTGAATTGTTTCAACACTTTTTACCATGTGCAAAATGTGTTTCTGTTCTATTTGGTTTTTGTACTTTCTGTAATGTGCTACCTTAGAATATATGACTAAAGGTTTGCAATTCTCTAATGTTAAACAGCATAAGCAATTTCATGTTGCCTCCTAGGTAATCCCTTTGTGCACGTTACATTTCACTCAGTTTTGAGGGCAGAATTGATGATGCTGACAAGATCTGATGAAAATCTTCTGCCTTTGGCCTGTTGAAACATACTGGAGCCATTCCTCAAGATCCGAAGTTTGAGCATCTGTATTCAGTTGGTTTGCAGCTGTGGGGCAAAACCTGGAAAGCACTGTTGTCGGTTGATAACTGGAGTGAAGTAGAGAAGAAACACTGAAGACATCAAGCATAACGCGGGGGATAATACACCGTCTGAATGGCTTGTTTTGTTCATTCTGAAACTTGTCCAGAATACAGGTTTCTTTCAATATAGTATATCTGATGATCTAATAGGCTCTTTGATCTAAGGAAGTCAAGGTAACTTTGCTTACATTCTGTCTGTGTATGCAGTATTTGTGGCTGGTCGCTGGTCTACAAAGAGACATGCTGGAATCATATGCACAAGGAATTCCATATTGCCCTATGTTGTGAGAAAGTAAGCTTCTGCCTTCAGCTGATTGAATTCTAATTGAACAAATTCCCTGCTTGCTTAGCCATTACCATTTGAATGCGTGCAGGCTGTCAAGCAAACATATTCTCGATGTAATTTTGAAACAATCAACAGCGCACATCAGCAATTAAACTGTAGGTAGTACCACTGTTCAGAAAATTTTCCTAATTTATTTACGAGAACCAATCTTGGTCCATCAATCCATCCTGTGGCCAAACAAATATTGGACGAAGAGGATGTTGCATTGGCAAATTACAAGAACCTTACAGCTTCACTTCTGATTTCTGAAGATAGAAATTGAGAAGAAAAGCTATTATCTACAGAGATTCAGAGGCGTGATTACAGATACTAAACCCTAACTATCACTCGAACTCCCAGCATGCTCTTCGGTTGTCCAACTCCATAGCCACCATGGCATCTCGAGTTGTCGCCTCCTCCATTGCTTTCGCGGTGAAGACCACTGGATCGGTCACCTTCGCCGTGGACACCGCAGGAGAAGCTTCTTGGCCGCCGGCCGGTCGCGCTCCATTGACGTTCTTGGACATGGAGGGCAGCTGGCTCATCAGCCGCGCCGGCGGCGGCAGGGGAGCGCAATGGTCATCACGGCAGCGGTGGCAGCAACAGCAGCAGTTCTGACGGCGGCGGTCGTAGAAGCACGAATAAGAGAGGTTGCCACCGGCGAGCTCCTGCGCGCTATGCACTCGCCGCATGGGAGACGCGGCGGCGTGTCCGGCCGGCGGGCACGGGCGGGAGCGCCCGGCGAGCTCCTGCTCGCTCCGGGCGCGCCGCATCGTCGGAGGCGCGACAGGTGGGCGCCGCTGCTGGACGCCGGCGCCGGCGGTGGAGACGAAAACCCGGAAGCTCGCGGTCGGCCGCGTCGCCTTGAGGCGGTCGTACTCGTCGCGCATGTGGGCGAGCTCCTCGTCGCAGGTGACCGACACGAGAAGATCCTCGTCGAGGCCCTCGTCGGCGAGGCGGTACTTGACCGCGGAGACGGCGCCGGCGTCGCCGGCCTTCTCCGCCAGCCGAGCCCTCATCTCGCAGAAGGTGACGTCGTGCGGCACGACGAGGGCGCGCGTCTCGCCGCCGACGTACCGGAGGCCGCCGTCGGGGCCGCACGGCACGAGGCGGCCGCCGTGGCTGCAGAGCAGCCTCATCGTCGCCGTCTCCTCCCCTGCGCTCATCTCGCGATCAGTCGATGGATGGATCGATCTCGGAGAGACGGGGTCTGAGGTGAAGAGAGGGGGATCTGCGGTGCGGGCCGGGCGAATCTGGCGCGAATTTATAGACCCCGCGTACGCGGCTGCAACGGTGGATCGGTCATACGAAATCCGAATCGAATTCGACGCGGACTCAAGAGGAATTCGTGTCATCGTGTGTGGTGTGTCCCTACGGCTCAGAAGGATGTGCCTTCGTGGGCTGAATTGGATGTATCGGCCCATGGGCCATCGGAGGATATTTCGGTTTTAAGTATCGGATAAATTATCCGAAAAAGTTTAATAAAATATAAGGATTTCTAATATTTAATTTTTTTACCATAATATAAGTATTCCTACAATGTTTCTCATAATTCCAACTGTTCCAATGATTCTAGAGCTAAACAGGTGCTTGAAAAGGGGATTCTAAACAATTCAAACTTTAAAAATTAACTACTGAATTGACTAAATAGAATCTTTTAACTAACCTTAATATTTACTAAGTAATTTAGAAATATTTATATTTGAAAACGAAAGTAGTAGAACATATTGTCTTTAGCTTTAAAATTTTAAATCTATGTTGGAGTCAAGAAACAAATTCTGTTGAAAAAATGTAAAATAGAAAGGAAATTGTTCACTGCAAGTTAGAGTAGTAGAGATGCTACCATCCTCTATTTCTGCCCTCCAAAAACGAATTCCTACGAATGAATTTGAACATAGACTATATTTAAATTTATCCTCAAAACTTTTTTTACGGAGGATGTATGCCTCAATGTTATTCTGAAAAGATTGTATAACTATTTGTGTGGTTTTTAAAGGGTTAAAAACATCTTAAGAACACCTGAAGTACCTGAGTAATTGTTTTTACATATAATTTTTAAAATAAACCTCTCTAAAACTTAATTTTAAAAATAATATTTTGGACAATGAAATGACACATTGTCAGGGCAAACCCATAGTGGGCTAAGGCCTCGGCCTCCCCAACCAGTTTCAGCGCACTAAAAAAATTCAAAATTTATTTAACTCTATGGGTTTTTTGTCCTAGGTCCTAAGATGCGATCCAATTGATCCGAAGAGTAAGCTGGTGTTATTTTCTCATTAGATTTCTAGATTTTTTGAATTATATAATTTAGTGTTAGTTATTTGAAAGAATAAACAACTGCATTAACTACTACAAAGCTAAAATTTTACTTTAAAAAATCATATGAGAAACTTTTTATATAGAAAATTATTGTATGAAATGTAGTAGTTTAAAAAACGTATATATAATAATTCGTAATTGATAATAAAAAAATAAACTACCACACCCTACCCTACTTGTGATGGTATGGGGGTAAGCATGACATATTTCTACGCAGTGTGAACAACATTTTCCTTCTCGTGACAGGGTCTAACAATAAATTTGTTAACCTTATTAAATTCTTGAGTAGCCAAAAGTGTGTAATATTATGGATACTAGGATTTGCACTATATTTTACCACCACACCTCTAATGTTGTCCAATGCAAAAGTTGACCAAAATTTCCATTAATCGGTTATTTCAACATAGCAAATTGATCATTTCGAGATTGAGAAAAAGAGAGAAGGGAGTAAAGCATCAAATGTCACTCTCAGAAAATAAACGACACTTGCAAAACAGGGTTTTTTTTTTGAGAGGGGGGCAATGGACCGCACAATTAAAGCATGTGGCCCCACCCCTCCTTAAAAACAAAGTAAAAAAAGAAAAGAAAATGGCCCCACCCCTACAGTGTCTGGCAAGGAAGATTGGAAGAACACGTGCGGGAAACATGCAAATTAAACTACTCCATTGTTGAAATGCAGGTAGGTTTAGGAGCACAGGGATGACAGATGGGAGTACAGGAACAACCGAACAACAGGTAAGCCACGTTAGTCCCCTATAGTCCATTGATTTTGATAATATACTATACCACATATATTAAGATTGTAGTGATATGCTAAAGTACTTTTTGATGATAAAATCTACTAATATAATCTTCTCCACATCGAACACAAATGTTTTTATATTTTCCCAACTTGCATTGCTAGTGGCCAAAGTTTCAAAATATGAGTTATCACTGAACATACAAAACCAAAAAGAAGGCCGAAGGAACACAGCCAGCTGCAAGTCAAAGCTGGCGACTTTATTTGTGGACTACCATAACCCCAACCGTTGTGCTGTGTCGTAGACTGTGACGTACACCCGGCTGACGACGTACTCTACCTCAGCTTCTAGTTTACTTCCTCACTATAAAAATATAAAACTTGCATATTAGTTATATAATGTTGTTAATATTAAAATTTAGTTAGTCTGAAAAAGATTTGATTAAAAATCGAATAGCCAAATGGCTTTTAGAAAGAGGAAAGAGCCGATCAGTTTATAGAAAGAGATATATGAAAAGAGTTGATCAGACAGAAAAAGTTACGTCAGTTTAGTCGATACGTGAAAAATTATCCAGATAAGACTGAATTGAGAAAGAAGTCGTAAAAATACGATAGAGTGATTTTGTATCTATAAGATCTCTTATAATTAGCTATAAGTAGTTAATTTTATTATCTTTTTAAAGATATTTTTTTTTCTATTTAGAAAATAATATTTAAAAGTTGTTTATAACCATCTCGGACTCATGTAATTCTAGCATATAAATACAAACACCTCGGAGGCTTGTAAATAATCTTCACAGATCAATACAACTTTAGTGCATCGCCATCCTAGTTTATCTAGGTTTCTTCCAGCGGGTTATGGCTCTTAACGTGGAGCTACATTGGTTAAGTCTAATCTTCAACGAAGGAGTAAGTCTCGATATTATCCTGGTATATCTGCTCTATCTAAACCTACATCGGTTGGGTCCGACCTCTTAGTCCGATCGGATATATCACATCATATTCGTGTGGGATCTATTAGTTTATCGAGTTCCTTTTATTGTCATCAGTCTCGAGCTGCATCGGTTAGGTCCGACTTTCTAAACTACTAATAGTAGATTGAGTATTAAGTCGATGACTTTTTATATGATGTTTTATTGGAGTAGCCAACCAATGAGTTACCTTTACATTGAGTTTCACACTTAACGTATCGGCTTTTTAGCCGATATACATAGATTACCCACGATTAATCCACTAGCGATTGATCTGATTTTATTAAATCCAATCTTATACTATCTTGATTAGGTTTGATATGTCAAGGTTGTGTTAAATAAGGCTAGCATCGTGATCTAATAAGTTTTGTTCCTCCTATCGACTCAGCTAGCCAATAAGATTACATGTTTATATCGTAGATAGCCGATGAGTTTACCTGTTTATATCGTAATTCTATGCCTGCATCAGACTCACAGCCGATGGCAGGAATCCGTATCATCCTATCAGCCGATTAACTCGCTTATACCGTCAGCACGACTGATCTAGTCTCTACAGCTCTAGTTTTGTTAGCTTCACCCTTATATTCAATCCAATCTATCAAGGCTGGTTTTAACAATATGATCATCGGTGGTTGCTAGGTCTCATCTCTTCGGAAGATCGGACTTTGCTCTTTACTGTTTATCATATATTTTGTTCAGAGCATCATTGGTAGAACCAATGTGTCTACAATTTTATTTCTCGCTATTTGCTTATGCCATCGTCAACTTTCTAGCCAATTTATAAGTGCTACAATCACTATCGGTAACCAGTCGATAGTAAAAGTCCGTATCACCCTATTGGCCGATTGGCTCGTCGATCTAACTCTATTAGTCTTGCACGCCCACGAACCTCGAGTTTATGATCTATACTAGAGCTAAGCAGATCTCCTAGGCTTTCGCGTATATAAGCGCATCGCATTGGATCTCTACTAGCGAACACGCTCTCTTGGTGCGCCTTTTGGTGGGATCGATTTCCGCACACACAGATGTCCAACTGTATACTTTAAACATTAATTAATTTCATAAATGCAATTATCAATAATTGTGAAATTTATATCATAAGGAAGCATTTTTTTACATACGAATATAATGATATCATATGTGTCACACTAAAAATATATATTTCTAATCTAATTTAAGGAGAATTACCAATATTTTTAAAGTTTGCTCATTTAACACTTATTGAAGGTTAAGACTAATCATGTTTCATAAAGCAAGATAACAGTGCTAACTCAGACATAAATTACACTTTTTTACTTACTCATTTGACACATGTTAAAAATTTTAGGAGAATTTGTTTATTTGGATATTTTTGACATATTTGTGATGAATTTCGCATAAATTTGCACTGATTTGAGACAAGTTTGAAAGATTTGACTTAAATTTGATCATTTTGATTTTTATTTGATAGATTTTTGATAAAAACAAGTTAATAAAAGTTGACATAATTATGTCTGATTTTTTTACAAAATTTTAACGGTATATTCTCCTATTTTACCCATCACAAATTGCATATAGTAAAGCAAAAACATAGATATATCTAAATCGAACAGATTGATGTCCAACAGCATGTGACAACAGTAAATTCATGTTAACGGCATGTCCAACAGCATGTAACAACACAAATTCAGTTCTAACAAGTCGAACAAAACACACCAAGTCAAACATCACACATACAAGTCTAGCAAAAGCACTAAATAGGCACCTATTACATGATCAACTGAAGAACACAATTAAGCATCAAAGCACGTACCTAGCTTCCCTTTAGCTCTTTCCATTTCTCTTTATGTACTCCCACCCATACTACTTCCACTTGCATTGTATGTTTGAAAGAAAAGGTAAGTGTAAAATTTAATTTTGAAATAAAGTAAGAACAACAGGATAATCACTCCTATCCTCTCCAGCTCTTCCCCTTCCCCTTCCTACATCCCTACCTCTATCCCTACCACTTTCACTTACACTACATATAAAAGTAAAAGTTAGCGTAGAAGTTAATTCTTAGCTAAAATAAGAAAAAAAATCACTTTTATATATGTATGCAACAAGAGGATCATTGCTATCCTTCCCAAACACCTTTTCTCTTTTTTAGTAGTTGTAAGGCCTCCTTGGCAGAACTTAGATGTATTGTCTAATTCATAGCACTTCCAGCATTTTCTTTTTTTCTTTTTTCTCCTTGTGTATGCTTTCCTAAACCTCTCAACAAAGAAGCATTCATCTGCGAAGTCACCTATATGCACTTCTCTACTAATCTTTGCAATAAAAGCTAAAGTATGGCTACCTGGTTTTTTATTTATTTGCCGAGCCCTATAACTACAAGCCCTAAAACTTCTACTTATAATATTTTACTTCTCGCCTATGTTTTGCCCTAAATCTGATCTTGCTTTTGCTAATAGTTTTGTAAGCATAATCATGCAAGATAGCATGATAGGTTATCGGTAATTTGCACTGATTCACATCTAGGAACACCACATCTACATCAATGTATGGATCATCAACATCATATGAAAAGTCAGGAATATCATCACAATCATCATCATCAACAATTTCATCATCAAGTTTATAGCTTTTATTGGAGTTAGAGCAATCAGAATCATAGCAATCAACATTAGAATTAGATGATACAGCCAAATCAATGTCATAATATTACTAAGTGCCACCAATGATTCAGTGTTAGAATATAAACTCTTCTTATCAACTCCTATTGCCTCATCATTATCACTTGTTACTTTCCTTTTGGCTTTTTTGGTACAATTAGCTTTTGCTATCTATGGGTTTACCACATCTTCTCTGGGTTGGGTTAGATCAGTAGAACACAAATATATAAGTGGAGTGCTTGGAATTTGCAGATGAAGATTATTTTTGAGATTAATGGGCCCTTCATTTTGTGGATGAGCATTGCAACGGACCTAAAAAATCATCAAGTTAGGCATCTATGTGCACTACTCCATGAAATAGGTTGAGGCCAAGCCACTTTTGTAATTGTTTATGGCTTCTTATCTTAATGAATCCATCATCAATAACACACCATATAGAAATGTATTGCCTAGAACCCCATATAATTTCATAACCTATAAAATCAACTAATTGTAGCAAGATGAAGTTATACATATCAACTATTGTTAGCAGATGTTTACTTTTGCAATAGATCTTTTGCCTCCTATCCGGCAAGCTAAAATATACCCTTACTCTAACATCGATAGTCAAATTACTTTGATTAGACCTACAAATCGTACTATAGTACATCTCTAATAAGCAAATTTATTTATAAAATAGATACTTCATCAAATCGATCTAGATTGTAATATGCTAGTAAATCACTTCTACCTTTCCATGGCAGTAGCAAGGGAGTTGGGGTCGCTGGTTTTTTCTCCCTTCGTGCCCATTTGCGCTACCAGCCGAGGGCGACACGCCAGGGTCACCAAGCCCGCGCACCGGTCCTACCCCCACGCGTCGCCACCTTCGTGCCGTTGCTCCCTTTGGGCCGGTTTGAGTCCGTTGCCGCCACCAGTAGAGGCAAAAATCCTAGCCTATGCTACTTGAGGGTTGGGATGTACAGAGGTTGGAAAAGGTTATAGATAGGGCTATTTTTTCACTTTGGCCTCATAAATACTTTTTTTTCTTTTTTCTAAATAAAACCCTAACTGCCTATTGAAAACAAAGTCGGACTATACCTTCAATTTTTTTAAAAAAAGTCAAATAATTAAACTTGAAAAATAAAGTCACATTGTAGTTGGGTTTTCAAAGAAGATCAAATTAGCATTTCTCAGTTAAATCTTACTAATGTTGATTTTATGGAAAGTAAGAACGGCTTATATATTTATATAGAGAAAGTATTTATTGTGTTTTCCCACTTTTTCTAACCACAAACTTTTTTTTGTCATATTTACGAAAGGATTATACTTGGCATTGCGGTCTTTCATAGCTGCATGGATGGACGACGCTGTCGATAAATGTTCCAGCAATGTTTTCATGATGTTATGACTTTTTAGGGTGTGTTTATTTCTCCCCCTTGCTAATCTCTACTCCATTTTTTAACGCAAGTTTCGTAGACTACTAAACAATATGTTTTATTTTTATAAAAAAAATTATAAAAAAAGTTGATTTAAAATTATATTAATCCATTTTAAAAAAATTAAACTAATACTTAATTAATTATATATGTTAGTCAGCTGTTTGTTTTATATGCGCGGACGTTCAGAACCAAAGCGTCGTTGCCGAAAGCAGCCCTAGTGATCTTTGTGAACCAAATGGAACTACTGCTCTCAAAAAATAGTCCGCTTGTGGTTGTGGCACAGTCAAACCCACAGGTTTTATAGCGGCTAACACCAACCATTTGCCCCTAATTAAGCATTCACAACTCCAAGCCTCCAAACATTCATCAATCTTAGGAAGAAACAGTTGGACATTTGATTGACGGCTGGGGGGCAGATATGCAAGTAGTTAAAACTTACAAATGACAGTAAATTATACACGCTGCATGCTTAAGTGGTAAACCTTTAAAAAGAATAACTCTAGTAAAACGAATGGATTAATTTCTCAGAATCTTCAGCCAAAGGAGTAATATGTTTTTTCCGTATATTATATCTGTACTAAGATGCAGAGATCAACTACCAGCATTCAAGCGCATAAGCCATAATACTACACAGAAAATTAGCACAATTTTTAATATATGTCTGTTGACTTTTTAATATATGTTTGATCATTCAATTTATTTAATTTTTTTTTGTAAATATGTAAAAAAATATAAATTATTCTTAAAATAAATAATAGTTATGTAATTTTTTAATAAAATAAATGATCAAACATGTGTCCAAATATTAACAGTGTCAAATATTAAAAATCAGAGGGAGTAAATGTAATCATGGTATATCGCTACACAATTATACTGGAGAAGAAAAAAAAGTTGCTACGCAAGTATATCTGCAGCAGAAAAAAAAAAGAGGAGCATGATTGCAACAAATAGAAAAAGAAGAATTCCACTAAGTGTGAACGGTGGACTTTTAACAAATGCTTACCATGCCATGCTGCCATGCCAAAGCTCTTTGGAGGGTTAGTTTGAAGAAGAAGATGGAGATAATTATGTAAACGAGAAGTATATTAGTTATTATAAATTTAAAAAATAGATTAATATAATTTTTTGAAACAACTTTTAGATAATTTTTTAATAAAAAAATAGCGCTCATGAAACAAACAAGGGGGAGCTTACCCTAGCTATGTCTCACTCAGCCACTCTATGGCTCAATCAGATTTTAAATATTGGTTAGATGAATTAAACAATTTATTCAGCTCAGAACTGTAATTTTTGTAAAAAAATATTAATTTAAGAACCGTAATACGCATAATCTTCGATAATATAAGCAGAAAAAAAAGGAATTAGCTCATCATCTCTCCATTCTTTTCTTTGTGTGACGAAACAACTGTCGGCCACTGTACGGATGATCGATCACGGAGCCGACACGAGTCTCCAAAGTGCCGACATATTTAAACCTCAGGACATGGTCAACGCCCGCCCACATGCGTCCTCCCTCCCCTCCTGCCCCCGCAAGTCCAAATCCATGTCCAGCTAAGCTCGCTGCCCCCAACTCCCAATAAATCCGGCCGCTCCCCCGCCGCGCCGCTGCCCCCCGCGAGTGCCCACGACGGCGACAGCCATGACCCGCCTCCTCGCCGCCTGCTGGTGCTGGTGCTTCCTCGTCGTCCTCCTCACGCCGCCCGCCCGCGCCCTCCCGCTCTGCACCGGCTCGAGTGAGTAGTACTAGTAGTGTGACCCCCGCGGCCGCGCGCGGGTTTTGCTCTGTCTGCCGGGGATCATTCCGGGGGGTTCTGTTGAGTTGTTTGTGGTGCTTGGCGTGCAGGGGCGCCGGTGGCGCTGAATGGGACGCTGGGATTCTGCGGAGGTGGCAACGGCGGCGGCGGGAGGGGGAGCAGCTGATGGGGCGCCGCGGCTGATGCCGCGCTGCGGAAGCAGTTCGAGGCGATGAACGTCTCCGACGCCACGTGTGCCGAGGTCGTCAAGTCTGCCCTATACGCGGTACGCACGGATCCTTACTATCTTAACTGCACTGCATATCTTGGGTTTCATGGTCGTCTTCAGGGGAAAATTTGAAAAATTAATGCTAGTAGTGTTCGTCCAGCATCATGTGTGATGTTTCCGTTGCACGCAGAGTGTTCGATGTTTTGCCTGATCAGGTGGATATTCTGGGGCGATCCGAGCAATATTTCTCTCGATAGATGTTGATGATAGTGTAATAGTGTTGATCAGTTCGTATGAGCATTCAGATGTTGGTTGTTATAACAGCAAGGTAGACACTCGAAATCTCTGAACTCAATTCATGGACCACTCTCATCGGCAGATAGCCAAACCCTTGGACAGTTGGTTGGACCCCATGAATCCATGATGTGATGAGTCCTCAGGCTCAATCCAACACAGCATTAGCACTTGTTGACTTTATAGAGAGATAGCTAGGCAGCAATCCAGGTACTTTTACTCTTATCAGATATTGGATAGGTGTGATGCGATTCAAGACAATGTATGGCAGTATGGGAATATAAGCATACACTTGTTACCAGAAGAATTTGAGAAGGAAAAGCAATAGAATTTTCATGTAAATTACCTTTGGTTCCAATAAAAATGTCTAAATCATTAAAAAGAGATGTGACGGGGCCATGCATGTTAGGTAAGGCCATAAGTCTTTAGGTTCATGCTACGTGTAAGAAACTAAGAATAGTATCACTCTCTTTTTGATGAACAGTAGTTGAAGTAGGATATGCACTTGAAAAGATCTCTGCGGTTTATATTTTTTTCAATTAGCTGATAGTAATAGTTTGTTGCTCTTAGATATCATACTGAAAATTGTGGTAATTCTGTGTCCAGAAATGTAATCCATATTCAGTTGAGTTGTTCAACTCGACCTCAAAGATTCACGTGGTTCCAGTCCTGTGCAATGGATCAACTTCATTAAGTTCTTCTCAATCGAAGGATTCTACACAAGACTACTGCAAACTAGTTTGGGAAACATGCAAAAATGTGACAATTTGCAAGGCGGTGCAGGATTACCTAGTTCATCAAAACTTACTGATGTTTGGCAGTCAGAAAATGACTTCTGTACATCATTTGGAGGCTCATCTAACAACCAGTCAGTATGCTTAAATGGAAATGAAGTTTCATTTAGCACTACTGAACCATCACCAGCTCCTAAAGGGATATGTCTTGAGAGAATCGGAAATGGATCATACTTGAACATGGCTCCTCACCCTGATGGATCCAACAGAGTTTTCTTGTCTAGCCAACTGATGAAGTCCACTTTGATTCTGAGTTTGGACTCATGGGTATGGCATGTCATCCAAAATTTGCTACCAATGGGCGCTTCTTTGTTTATTATAATTGCGATAGAACAAAGTCACCTAACTGTGCTGGTAGGTGTTCATGTAATTCTGATGTTAACTGTGATCCTTCAAAGCCTGGAACTGATAATGGTGCCCAGCCATGCCAGTACGAAGTTGTTGTTTCAGAGTACTCTGCAAAAGTCTCATCATCAAATGTTTCTGAGGTATGCATTTGGATATACTCTTCTGTGCAATTATTGATATCACTGCTCTTTGCTTATCCTTAATCTTCTTCTTGGCATTCTCTTACTTTCAATGGCATAAGGCATTATCATTATAGCTTTCTTTCCTAGGCAACATCTGCTAATCCATCCGAGGTTAGAAGGATATTTACAATGGGACTGCCATATACAGCTCACCATGGGGGACAGATACTTTTTGGGCCTAGAGATGGATATCAGTACCTTATGATGGGCGATGGTGGAAACAAAGGCAACCCTTCTAATTTCTCCCAAAATAAGAAATCCCTTTTGGGGAAAATTATGAGGCTTGATGTTGATGGCGCTCAAAGTAAGTTAGCCATATGGATCTTGTTTTCATGGTTGTTCATAATGGCATTTTATTGACTATTCATTATTCCAATTGCTAAATTTGACCCCATGTGTATTTGTTTACATGTCCATGTTAAATGTTCTTTATGATGGTTTTAAAAGATTATTCCGTTGGAAAGTTTATAATTGATTTATTCAAAGGCATATGTTAAATGTTCTTTATCTAGAATTAAATTTGGATTCCTTCCTGATTACCTTGGTATTAACAATTATCCTAAAGGAAACAGCCTACACTAAAAAAATTGGGAACGTAAGAAATTGCACCGTTTGTCTGCACTCCTAATTTGATATCCGGGCAATATGATTTGATTGCTTACAGTTGTCAGCCAAAGTTATTTTATCAGCTGAACACTGACCTTGCGGAGCTCTCTGGATGGAAAAAGTAGCATATGCTATTACCGCATCTTCATGATATGTATTTACTTCCATTACACTTTTGCTTCTTAATGTGTATAATGTTGTTTTTTTTTCAGGCCAGAGTCAAATCATTAAGCAGAGCTTGTGGGGGTAATTGTTTTATTCCAAAAGACAACCCATTCGCTGACGAAAGTGACTTACAACCAGAGATTTGGGCCTTGGGCCTGAGGAACCCGTTCCCCTCCCACGCCACGTTTCGCATGGGAGATTTCCCCTGTCGCCAACGCAACGCTAGCTCCCCGTGACAAGGAGGCGGCGCCAACCTCCTGTCCTCCCGCGCCCCCGCGCGCTCACGCCTTCGTGCTCCGCCTCGCTCTCCTCACGCGCGCGGATAAGCGGACCACCCAGCGAGCAAAGCTCCACCCCCGCTGCCGCCACGCCACACGCCATTGCATCGATATCCATGAACAGCCACGCCGTGCCCCGCGCCGCAGCCACCATCGACCTCCGGTGGCTGCTCTCCGTGGTGGTGGGTGCCGTCTTCGCGCTGCTCCTCCTCCTCGCCGCCTCCCCGCCGTTGCCGCTCCGCCCGGCGTCCCTCTTCTTCATGCCCTTCCACGCCTCCTCCTCCTCCTCCACCACCACCGCCCGGCGCGCGCCGCCGCCGCTCTTCGTCTAGTCCACGCTGCCGTCCATCACCGCGCCGCCACCGCGCTTCGCCTACCTCATCTCCGGCTCCGCCGGCGACGCCCCCATGCTCGCGCTCTACCACCCTCGCAACAGCTACATCCTCCACCTCGACGCGCAGGCCCCGGACTCCGACCGCGCCGACCTGGCCGCCTTCGTCGCCGCCCACCCCGTCGTCTCCGCGGCCGGCAACGTCCGCGTCATCCAGAAGGCCAACCTCGTCACCTACCGTGGCCCCACCATGGTCACCACCACGCTGCATGCCGCCGCCGCCTTCCTCTGGGGCGACGGCGGCGGCCGCGGCGCCGACTGGGACTGGTTCATCAACCTCTCCGCCTCCGATTATCCGCTCGTCACACAGGATGGTACTACTTCAGAAAACCTCCTCTTGTCTTTGCCGCCATTAATGCCAATACACTCATTCTTGAACTCAATCAATAACACCCATCTCCTACCTGCTCATTAATGGGTACCGTTAGCACTTGAATCGAATTCAGATCACCTATGCATGCATTTCATAAAAATTATTGGTGTTCTTGATTGAACTCGATCGCATTGATTCTTTGACAATTGTAATTAAGATACTCGTTAATCTACTGCAGATTTGATGCATGTGTTCTCGAAGCTGCCACGCGATCTCAACTTCATCGATCACACAAGCGACATCGGCTGGAAAGCGCATGTGTTTAGTGTTAACTGAACAGTGCCTGTGCATTATCCTCGATTCGTCCTTTGCGGATAAACAATGGCGAATTACACTGTGTGTTTTTGTCAGATTTGCAAGGGCAATGCCAATGATCGTAGACCCAGGTCTCTAAATGAAGACAAAGGGCGAATTGTTCTGGATACCCGAGAGGAGGAGCTTGCCGACAGCTTTCAAACTCTTCACTGGTATGATATATACTGCTGCAATTCTTTCAGTGAAAACCTGATACTGCTGTAAATTTGATCACTATTAATTGCATTTTATTAGTATGATATTGCTGCAATTTTTTTTTGAGAAAATCTGTTACTGCTTTGAAGCACTTCACTGGCATGATAAATAACATAAAAAGTTCAAGCCAAAGGATCTTTGATGTACAAAAGAATTGCACTGTTGCGGCAGTATCCCTTTAAGTCCTTTTGCATTGTTGATTTTGGAACTTGGTGATGTTGCTTATTCGTTGCATTCCAAGCTTTCAACAGGATTAATTGCTTGATCTTGCCTTTCAAACAAAATTGCTTGATCTTGCAAATCATATCCCTGTTGAAAATTATGATTTCCTGACATTCTTTATTCCTCCTGCCAATAGCTGTTTCTGTCTTCAATTGCCTGAACAATATGAAAATTCTAGAGTAATGTGACCCTTTCTAAGTTCCAGGATAGTTAGCCTTCCTAGAAATAAGGTGGCCCTTTCTCAGTCCTGAATTAGTGGAGACCATGTTTCTTACTAGGAAGCCAATAAACACATCATTTCTGTAAGACTTGCCATTGTCTCCTAATATAATAGCACATCGGCAGTTTATCTTAATATGTGTAATATAAGGGCAATTAAAATTAACTTAATGATCTTCGCTAAAAAGCACTTGTTGATGGTGTGTATGTGCCACTGTTTATTCACTTGATGTGCCATGCATTGACGTGTTCGCCTACGTAGTTTGGATGTGTATGAATATTTTTTAATAAATTGCAGGCTTGATTTGAATTATAACATCCTTTTATGTATGCCACATTATTTGCTTCTTGGTCCAAGAAATGGTGCTGCACATTTCTATATGAGACTACAAATTTATAAATAGTACAGGACAGCATAAATAGTTTGATGACCACCTCTCAGCCACAACCAAAAAACTAAATGAAACGTAATAGCTGGTTAACAGCAACCATATTATTCATTAAAACATTAGATTCATTAGATTATTATTTGTTCTATGGATCAAAGGAAGTTGATGGCCTCTTGCGTTCTTCCTCTCTCAAAGAGTCAATGTCAATAGTTGGTTAGCGCAAAGATTAATAAACTTCTCAGCTATCTTATGAAAACCCATTGTATTTATGCAATAGATCAGTAATTAAATACGCTCCATCCTATAATAAATTCCACAGTTTTATTGTGCAAACTTCTCCATATTCCTCTTCTCATTCCTGCTTTTATCTGCACAAAATGTAGCTCTGCTCGTTCAGGGACTAAAATGTTGTGAGTCTAAGACGTAGTCCCAGAATAGTGTCCAATCTTGATGTTTAGAATTCTAGGCTTTCATGAAAGTTCAGAATGTAAAATGGACTTTTTTTCCTTATTCCTCTGTGTAAAATCAATAAATCATATACTAAAATGTGAGACTAATTAATTGTACACATGTTTTACAGGGTCTGCATGGATGGTGCTATCCAGGCCGTTCGTGGAGTACCTGATCTGGGGGTGGGACAACCTCCCACGGACGGTCCTGATGTACTACGCCAACTTCATCTCGTCGCCGGAGGGCTACTTCCACACCGTCGCCTGCAACGCCGACGGCTGCAAGAACACCACCGTCAACCACGATCTCCACTTCATCTCCTGGGACAACCCGCCCATGCAGCACCCACACTACCTCACCTCCGCCGACTGGGATCGGATGCTCACCAGCGACGCCCCCTTCGCCCGCAAGTTCCGCCGCGACGAGCCGGTCGGTGCGGCGGCGCCTCCGCCGCGGCGGGGAATGACAACAACAACAACAGTACCGGCGCCGATCCCTGCCTAGTGGGCTTATGGTCTAGTGGGTATTAGATGCAGATTTCAGCCCATTTTGTATGTTCTGGGATTTTTTTAATGGGCATTACATACAGATTTGGGCCTGTTACTGGGCCGTGGGTAATGGTTAGGCTGGGTAATTGGTCTCAGAACAGACGTGTAGACTCGTTTTTCCATTTAATGGATTTTCTGAATTTTGGATTATATGGTATACTCTAAGCTGTTGGATGTTGATGGTGTGGTTCAAAAATCTGACAGATAGAGGACCCAAATTTCTGTCGAATTGTATATAGACAGGCCCTTAACTTTTAGGGATGAAATTGAAAATTCAACTATTGCAATTGTCCTAGGCGCAAAAGGCAAACATACGTTGTATAAGTGAGACGAAGAAATCTCCAAAATACCCCTTAACATTTGTACCTTTAACTTGTAGCAGTGAAAGCAAGACCCTTCAGGCAAGAACATCTTTGAATAGGAAGTGAAGCATCTGTGCTGGTAATGATTGCTGTATGAACTTTTTTGCAACCTCAGAGTAGAAGAATTTGCTCGCTTTTTGTTCTATGCACTTTTTGCTGCTGACATTGTGCCTTCTTATTTTTCTCCATTTTTGCCATCATCATATTTATCAAGGCAAGCACGTGGATCGTGGATGGCAAGTACTAACGTATATATTTGCCAAAATATCGCTTTTTTGAATATGGATGTTCCTGCTTCAGAATTTATGTAAGATTTAGGTGGATGGCACTTATGTTTAGTGATTAGTACAGTTTCAAAGTTTTGTTGTTTCCCCTTGGTGCAGCATAAATCAATTGAAATTTATTCATGCCAAGATTTCGACAAATTTCAGATAGGTTGGTGTTTTCCTCCCAGCTGTTTTCTATCTTCACATAAAAGCATGAATATTGGTAGAAAAGAATAGTACTACAGTTTGCGCAAGTAAACTGAGATATGAGATGATTTGGCGTGGCCATCATAAAAAGCTGAATTAATCAGCAAGTTAATAATCAATCATCGCTGCTAATGGCATTTTGAAAAACTGTTTTTAATTATTTAAGTAAACATGTGAGCTATATGTGATAATGCGTCATATATTTATATAGCTGGTTACTCACGATAGTAAAATTCAATAACTCAATTGCCATCTTTAGTTTTTGCTGTCCTGTCCCTTTAAGCGCATATCATCCTTCTATGTTGTCTGTTGCACAATATCAAATGGAGCTTTACCAATGGCCTGCAGATAATGAATTGTAAATCAACTTTTGTTAGCTTTGCAAACAGATGTCCCTTATTCTGGGAGGAAAAATAGTTTTCAGTTGTCTTTTCCTTTCATGTAATCTGCTGTAATGAACTTGCTGTTACTTTGTGTTTCCTTCCTAATATATTAGCCGGCAGAACTCCTGCCTGCTCTTTCGGAAATGAAGGAATATTACAAGATATATATCATTCATCATTCTATTATTGACAGTAAGCCTTGTATAATTCCTTCACTCAGGCCTCCGTGCAGCTGTGCCAATTGGATTAGCCATGAAGATTCCCATGCATATTCACACATACGCATGTGGTTCCAAAATTAATGTTTCTCTTATGTAAATCAAATTAATAGCATTCTGGGCTTGATGTTATATGTGCATTGTCTTGCACGATTTGTCTATTACAGTTTTGCGAAATATGGAAATGCTTCTTGAATGCGTCAGAGGTCTCTTTTTTCCCATGCATTGTTAGCCCGCGCGCAGCGTAGCGCGCGTTTATTGCGAGGAGATTCAAGGAAGGTAAATAAGAAACGTGCTGATGACTAGTTCATCAGAATATAAATACTTTTTTTTGAGGGGAGAATATAAAAACTTGTACTGAGTGTGTATATATTTCACAATTTGTTCCTACTCTTAAGAAGTCTCAGCATTTTAATATCTACACTTAGAATATAGTTGAGTCGATTATTTCGAGCTTTCAGTTTGACCAAATAACAAGAAGTCAACATCTTGTATTAAATTAATTGTACTAAATATTGGCATTTACGTACATATTATAATACGAATAAATCTATTATAAAGTCAAGGGTAATATGAAAAATTCAGCTTTCCTCTCCTTTAGGATCTGAATCCAGCCTGCCAGCCAAACACTTACATTACTGATTCTGATTCTCTTCAGTATCTGATTAAGAAAAAAATCAGAATCAGAGAATCATATAATTTGGAGCTCTACCAAATGTGCGTTCATTATATGTATATAGAACTCCATATCATATACTACTTCCGGTGTAATATAAATGCATTTTTAAATGTGAGAGTGTAAAATACGGAGTAAAGAAAATGATCCACTAGTCTTGATAGATAGTTAGGAGTGAGATGGTAATTAAGAATAAAATAGGGAGAAATTTAAATAAAAAGTAATTGATAAGATAAGTATATTATTGTGTTTAATTTAAGATATAATTTAAATATAAAAATACATTTATTTAAGGACGAAGTTGATAAATGATATTATAATGAAACAATTGTTGATCAGAACTTTATTATCATGAAACAAAATATTTCTTATATTTGAAAACAAATAGAGTACAAGCAAATGGACCGGTACATGTAAATTCTTGTACAGATTATTATGACTGCATTTGTAGTTCTTTTTACGACAACTGGGAGTCGATCTTAACTCAGAACCATCCTGAATTCACCAGGTTGGCAACGGCTCGCCATTTATATTATATTTCTAGTTACAGTTCTGAGTTATGATGAGCTTATCGTGAATCCGATAACAAGATCAAATGCAAATCAAGTCAACGACCCCAATGGATCGGAAGCTCATCAGAAATTCGGAACAACAAGAGCATTTGGTGGCGCCAAATTAGAAAAGGTGATGAGAAGAAGAGAGACAAAAGGTTACCTCAGCTTCAAATTCACGTGCTGATGATCAGTGTGATCGATCATAAATAATATTAATTCGGTGATAAAATTATATGTAGGGCATCGTGGCAACTCGTATCGTTAATAACGCGACGATTAACATAAGCTTAATCGATAACTAATAAATTGAGGAATACACAAGGGGAGGGAATCATAAGCTTAAAGAAGGACGCCGAACTTTGGACTTTGGAACCTCCACTGCAGTTTTTTCCTTGCTCATTTTTCCTGATAATTATGAGTAGCGTGCCAAATAGTCGGCATCCTTTGTTTTTGTGGGCGACCTTGAGCACCTGTGTGGATATGACGACATGAGTACTAGTTTTATCCTACGAAATTATATACCTCGAGTTTCTTAAAAGAGTTCATGGCCAAGATAAGTTGACCGTAGTTTTTTTTTGAAAATGAGTCGTTGACTAAATTATTTTTATGGGCAAACAATATAAAAAAATATGGAAACGAAAACAATATTGAAAATATATTTTAAAAAAATACTATTCAGATCAAACATGTCGGTATCAATCGGACAGTGATAGCTCATGTTGGGGCTGTATATGGATGAAGTTTATGTATTTATCGAATCCACTTGGACCGATAACCAATGTTGGGAGGGGAATTTAACTATTTGCCACTCCAAGAAACTGCCACTCCTAATATGCCATTTTTAGTTTGGATATTTTTTTCACCGGTGAGAGAGTATTTGCTCTCTCTCTCTCTCTCTCTCTTTTGCCAATTTCGCCAATGTGGCACTCCAGCACGACATGCCAGCGTGGAGGGCAGGGAGGAAATGTCTCTTTTGCCTCTGCCCTGTCTTTTGTGTTTCGTAAGGTACAAAACTAATTGTTTGGAAATTTTTGACAGCAATATGTAGCTGGCGAAAATGAACATATATACAAGCATAATAACATGGTCTTTAATCCATACATAAATAACACCCACCAGTTACTATACACATATACATGCATAACAGCAGGGTCTCTAATCCATGCATAAATAATAGTTACCAGTTCAAAAGCTTCACTTAGCCATATACACCACCATTCATCAAAAGATCATCATGTCATACATTAGGCTATATCTAAAAAGTTATTAGTTCAATTTTGCATGTACTAACTGACTATGAAAGCTGGAGACATCATTCACCTAAAATTCCATCATTTTTTAACAATATTCTAGCTAAGTTTAGAAAAAAGACTCTTTATGACTTACTATATTACATTGTATACTTCGATACTCAATAATATTATTTATAATTTTATAATATTATATGTCATATTTTGCAGGAGTTCGTACTAGTTTTTTTGGCTCGAAATATCAAATGACATCAACCTACGTCTATATAATTAGATTTTGATTATATGTCATTATAAGTATGTGTATATATATATGTATGTATATGTGATATATGAGTTTATGGTTAATTATGAGGATTATATTATTTATTTGTGGCTAGAATAACTGGTTGCTAGGAATATTTGCTATGGTTTGACTAGTAATTGATGAAACTAGTCAAAAAATAAATTTAATTTTTTTTATTCACTACATCATTATTGGGTTTTGATATAAAGCCATTGTAAATAATTCATACCAGTGATTAGCTATAATAATTTGTTATCTGTGATCGGTGCAAAATCAGCAAGTAGGTTACTTCTAACGTATCTATATATCATCGATAACAATATCTCTTATAGGTTCTTGCTCTGTTGCTTGTAATATTACCTCTGACGAGCCTACATCAGAGATAACATGAGAAATCATCAGTTGCTACTTATCTATAATAAGAATAAACTTGGTATAGAAGTATAGATTGTGTATTGTTCTCTTCTATATGTAGAGTATCATTGCATCCTACTATTAACGCGGACTTGATATCTACAGTTTTTTAAGAAAAGAATGTATAAAAGAATCGTACAGTGTATATATATTTATATCTTTTATATATATAGTTACAATATACATTTCAAATTTGCTCTACAGGTTTTCCGGACATTGTTAAAAGTGGCGAGTAAGATTCTTTTTGTTCAATGGATAACCATACAAACTCATGTCTGAAGAAAGAAAGACATATATGTAGATGAGGATTTATGTTTATGAAAAATTTGCTGTTCCTTGTTATCCAAATACTCCATGCCGTAGCACTCGATATCCACCGCTGTGCGGCGCACCTCGCTCAACCAAAACATATGGATCCTGTAGCGGCCCATCGCTGGCCGGGGCTGGGGGATCGAGAAACCGGGAAAGCGACCATGTGATGGATGCCGGTGGCGAGCCCGAGCGCGCAACGTACGGCGTCGGCGCCGGCCGCTCTGAGTTCCCGGTCGAAGTAACCGGGACGCACCGTCGCTGTCCCCGGCCCTCCCCTGCTGCCCTCTCGACCAAACCAACATCTGCAGAGACGGATGGACGCATCGCTATCATGTCCAGGCCCTGGGATTATATTGTGGCGTGGTCCGAGACTCCGAGATATAGCTAGTTGGTAGCGATGATTTGGTTTGGCTCTCGTGGGTAGGAGTAGCTGCTACGATCGATCGCCACTGGTCGGGCGGCCTTTTCCGGCTTTTGAGAGAGAGTGAGACTGTGAGAGGGAGGTTGTTGCATTGGTGCCACGGCACAGACGGCTTCTTCTTCTTCTAGCTCGGAGATGAGCCGCTACCAACTAGCTATAGCTCGGAGAGGCGGTGGAGCTAACGAGCGCCCGCGCGCGGCTACGACGGTTTCGCGGATGTTCTCCATCGCGGCATTAACCATTGGTATGTTCAACATTTTTTTTTTGTCCTGTTCGGGTTCTGGCACGTGAGCATGCCCCCTCTCCATACTTGCGCCGTTTCTTAAACATCACAATGTCCAAAACTCAACATCATCTAACCCAGACAATTAATCCCCGCCCATCCCTCCCTACCACACCAGACCTAAATCACAAGTTTGTCGACTTCTCCACCACCTATCACTAGGTCAGCACTATCTCGGCAAGAATGGTACCTATTCTCTCTTCGTGTAAAAAAAGAATTCCTAGCTATGTCTACATTCGTAATAATAAATGATTTTTTATCCTAAACCACAATGATGTGTTTTGGATTCACGAGTTTGTTGATTTAGTCGTTTAGGACAAATTTAAAAGGTAAAAAAAATATGTGTCTCTTTGATAAGAAAAAAAGATTTCACAATCGTTGCATCGATCTGGATTTTTTTTGAGAGAAAACCAGAATTTATTTTTGAAATAGGAAGGATCTGATGTTTGAAGTAAAAAGGTCTACTTACCTCCCTCAACCATTGCCCAGGTTTGATTTCACTCCTCAAGAAAAAAACCGATATATATAGACCCTCAACTATCAAAACAAAATTGGATTGTTTTGCCTCGCTGAGTGGTTTAGAGAGTGGTTTCATCCTATATGGTGCATACGTGACACATTGATCACATCTTTCAACAAAGTGTCTACATAGCATTACATTAAGGAAAAATATAGAATAAACAATTGGTGGGCCCATACGTAAGTATATTAAGGAAGAAACCATGGAACCTACACATCATCCTCTCTCTCTTCCCTTCTCTCTCCCCTTCACTCCCTCTCTCCTCTCTCTCCCCATTTTCTCTCTTGAATGACCTCTATCGTGCTAGAGCCAGGTCCGTACAAAGGGAGAGTAGGAGGAGACTAGAGCTAGGACCGGGCCAGTGGTTGTGCCAGATGCAGAGGTGGTCCTTCCTAACAATGTTGTTATCTTCACCAATCCCGTCCCTACAATGAAGAGAAGAGGTGCTCTAATAGGAGATTGTAGACCAACAACACCAACGCCACATTGAGGTTTCATCCTCCTCCTAGCGTTGGCCCACGCCCCCGACGTCGCCACCATCAGAGTCAAACGCCCTTGTACCTCCATTGTTGTCTCTCTCCATGGTGAGATCAAGGAAAAGGTCGAGCCAAGCTCGCCTGTACCTTATTGCATCGTCTCTAGCTCCTCCTGTTGTCGCCTGCTCCCTACTCTACCTCCACCTTCGTATAGACCCAGACCGCTAGGAGGCACTAGACCTTCATCGATCTGTCATACTGGGTTAGATGGCAAAGACGACGAAGGCGAAGATGTCAAGGTGGCACCACCCTCTCTCTTAGAGCTCAAGGCTTAGTCGAGCTCCCATGTCGTCGTGGCCTCCTTGAGCTTCTTAGATCACACAACCTCCTCTAAGCTCCACCTTACCGAGTGACAAGACGCAAATACCTTTGGAAAAGCTTGTCACTACTGCCGACCGCTTTAGAAGTGGGATGAATAGATGTGGGAGGGAGAGCACCACATCAATGGTGGTGGAGCTCAAGCTAAGGTGCCACCATCGTGCCTTGTTGCTGTCATCAGTGTGCATCATTTTAGGGCTAGAAGAAGATAGGGCAAAGACGAACCTGTAGTACCTTATATTTTATTTTTATAATGCCGTAAAAGCATAGGCACCATATGTCACCGTTTGATCGTCGATACCATTTTGAGGGAATATTTATTTTTGTCGTTGAGGGAGAAAATCAGACCCAGCCAATAGTTGAGGTAGGCAATGTAAACCTTTTTCCATATTTGAATTGGATTGTCTACCAGCCCGTTTCTCCCAAATGCTCCTCAGCCCAAACCAGCTCAATCCTCGGCTGCTGCGGCCTTAACCAATAAAATACCAACTGGGCTGCTACGGCTATCAGGCCAAATTTGTGCCCACTAATTTCTTGTTTCGTCGTGCTCCACAGTCCACACTAACTAAATTCAAAACATGTACTTCATAAAATTGATGAATAGTAGTCTATTTCGAAAGAAAACTTGAATTTAATGACTGGAATACAAATAAAAAACTCAAAATCTCTCTGCTATCTGATGAACTCTCTCCTTCTCAAACGCCTCGTAGCACTGGTAGACGGTGCTTACGGCGAGTAGCATCCCGCCGCCGGAGCCGACGGCATCCGTCCACTTGCCGAGCAGGTCGACGAGGAAGCTGCCGCCGAAGCGGCGGTACAGCGCCTGGGAGACGAGGTAGAGCGACGAGACCGCAGAGTAGAGGAGCACGACGGGCATGCTTGAGGTGTAGAGGAGCCGGATGCCCGGATGCTGTAGGCACCGCCGCGGTGCCGGTGCGGCCGCGGAACCGCGGTGCCCGCGCGGCGCGTTCCGCGGCCGCACCGGCAGCGTCACGCGCAGGCCCTGGAGGTAGACGGCGGCGAGGAAGACGGCGCAGGTGGCGGCCAGGCTGCACAGGTCGGGGAGGCCGCCGCGGAAGAAGGCCTCGCGCACCGCGGACAGTTTGTTGGCCCTGGTCGCCATCAGGTTCGCCGTGGCAGTGATCGCGCCCACGAACTCGGCGCCGCGGCCGCGGTTCACCGTCGCCAGGCTGAGCGCCTTGGTGACGATGCTCTCACAGGTGTTGGCGGCGGTGAACAGGGAGATGCCGGAGCCGAACCCGTATCTCTTCTGGAGGAGCTCGTCGAGGAAGATGACGACCATGCCACCGAACATGAGCTGCAGGACGATGAGTATGGAGTTGCCGGTGCCGATGTCGCCGACGCTGCCGTACGCCCCGGACAACACGTATGCCGTCGCCTTGCCAGCGGTGATCACGATGGAGAGCAACTTCTGCGCCGCGCTCGTGAAGGAAATCACGTGAAACCTCAGCGTCAAAACACATGCAAAAACGCAAAATAATACAGATGATAAACCCGATCGATCAATGGTAGATCACTCACAGGAGCGCGCGGTCCTCGCGGTTGGAGGAGTCGGCGCGGGTGATGTTGGAGCCGACGAAGAGCTGGACGACGGTGCCGGCAGTAACAATGGGGATGATGCCGAGCTCCATGACGGTGCCGCGGTTGGAGGCGAGGATGGCGCGCACCCAGTAGAACGGGTCGGCGCCGGCGGCCGCCGCAGCCTTGTGGAGCCCATAAAGCGGGAGCTGGCTGCAGGCGAGAAAGGCGAAGAGCGACGCCCTCGTGCACGCGAGCTCCCGGCGGAACGGGACGTGCCGGTCGGGCTCCCACACCTCCGGCAGCAGCGGCACGAACGGCCGGACGAGGTCCAGCAACCGGAACGACGGCGACAACCCCGCCATCGCAGGCCTCTACGTCTTTCTGGAGTGAACCGGAACGCGCGCAGGCCTCTACCTGTGGTGGCGCCCCCGGCTGCAGTCGTGTGAGGCCAGCGAGCCTACGTCAATGGCGGCGGCAGCATGCAGACGTGCACGTGTCATCACCCAGGTTCGGCCAAAGCGCAAAGAGAAATCATCGCCCTGCCATTCCATAGACCCATCGATGCCGGTTTTGGAACCGGCACTACATATTCGACACTGATGGTGACACTAATGGAGTTATCAGTGCCGGATTGATTAAGAACCATTAATGATGAGTTCATGATTTAAAAAAAAACAAGTCGGCTCCGCTCAATTCGAGATGATGCTTTGAGTAAAAAAACAAAAACAATCACAAATTATTCCGCATCACAGAAACTAAATCAAGAGTCGATGCACTCAATCCATCTTAACACACACAACAGAATCAATCTTTTAAAAAAATGAGGTGGATCCAACACAATCACATAATCAAGCAGAAGAGGGCCTGAACATTATCATAGAAGAGAGAATTACGAAAGCACTAGGACCTAGCAGCCGGGACCTCCTTGCCGCAGAATTGGAGGCGGTAGGCTCTAGTGGCAGAGAGATTGAGCTCCCTAGCTCTAGGTGGCTGGTCCGATGTCCACTGTGTCAAGAAGGAGAGGAAGCCGTCGCTGTGCCGAGGAGAGGTGGAGGGAGTCGTCGTCACGCTGCCATGCACAGGAGGGGTGTCTGCTGCTTACCAGCCGAGGCCAAGACGTCAAGTGCGCGAAGAGGGACAGAATTCGAGGAGAGCGAGAAGGTTGAGGGGACGAGAGTCGCATGCCATCGCCCGCTTACGGTTTTTTCAGCCCCTCCCTCTAGACCCACACTCACGACTCCATGGGGCTCGATAGCTTGGCACGTTTTTTTCAGGTTAATTAAAAAAACTAACGCTAATAGTTTTTTCGTCATGTATCGGTTTTTATAATAAATTGGTACTATACATATCATTGTCGGTTCAATTAAAAAACCGACACTAATGTGGGTTTATCATTTTATCGGTGCTGGTTTTTCTTCTTAGAGAGCATGGGGTTAGGAGGCGAGGACGACTTGTTTGTGCCTTTTTTTTTCCAAAACGACTTTGATAGGGCAGCACATTTGATAGTTTATGTGGTAGTGAGCTGCATTGCGGCCATGGATGTTGGTGTATCGGAGGTCTTGTCAAAATTGGTCGAAACACAGAGAACGAAGCTAGTGATGCATGAGCTCAGAGTAAAAGAACTGCAAACTCTCACCGGATGGTTGCAACAAACATTGTCCTCGTTGTAGTTCATCTTACCGCGGATCAAGCATGAGGTATATGCATCTTACTCACCTCTGTCGTCGAGATTGATTCACCCCCTCACAAGCTTGCCACAAGTAGACCAGAAAGATAGCAGCACCCGTTCATCTCTTGCACTCTGCGCGAGGTCCTTCGTCGAGCATAAACATACGTGCCAGTTATGTATATTTTTCTTCAAAAAGCTAATGTTCAGCGCACCACATAAAAATTCCAGACTCTAACTTTCATGTCTCAATTAAGAAAATGTCAACTTTTTTTTAAAAAAAAGATACTTTTGAGATAAATACTTAATCGCTACAAAATCAATTACTTTTTTAAACTAAAAATCAATTACTTTGGAGCCACTCAGTTTATGCTAATTCCATTGCAATGCATAGATAACAGATGATGTAAGGAAAACAAGCCTTTTGAATTCAACTTGCCAATCTTATCGATCCCTCCATTAACGAGCCATCAGACATTCAAGACAAGTGGGTTTAACATCTAATTGCAATGCGTGGATAATAGATTGTGTAGGAAAGCCTTATGGATTCAACCTACCATTTTTATCCCTCCCTTAACACGCCATCAGATATTCAAGGCAAGTAGGTTTAACATCTATGATTCATGAAATTGGACTATCATTCTACATTAATGGGCATAGGATAGGGGACAATTGCGAGATGGTGCTGTGACATTTACTCTAAATAAAACGGAGAAACGGTATTAACGGGTTACGAGCGATTATGCCAATGCGATCATTGATTAGGCGTTGGCTGCATTCGTTTAATGCAATCAAGGGAAAGTGGCGCATTAAAGATTGGGTTGCTGGTCTGTTGTGATTTTGGTAACTTCTTTCGTTCGCGACACTCTTATCTTGCTATCTTCAAATTTCGTTCAAGCGATCTAAGATCAAACTGTTGAAATATTAGGACGGGGACCCTAGCTCTCATGGGCCTTAGGCGGGCGTGCAGGTCCATCTCCCGCATGGGGCGGCAACGAACCTAACGACGTGGGTACAAAGAGGGGATTTTAAGGGTGGCTTTGCTTTGAGATTGTTGCTGTGCACGTGTCAAGCGAAGGGACAAAGTGCTAGAGATGAGTGAAGGACTACCGTCCTACAGAACTGTCTTCCTCAGACTCCTACCCGGCCACGAGTGCGACATGTGTGCATGGGTAGGGGCCAACAGTGCCTTTGCAGGTTTCAAATATCAAATCTAACCCCGTTGGTTATCTTAGTTACCAAACATATATATATGGGTATGGTAAGCCACTCGATAAAGCATGTCAAATTAAAAAAACAAAATATAATTTGAAATTCTAGCAAAAAATCATCTATAATTTGAAATTCTAGCAAAAAAACAAAATATAATTTGAAATTCACATGTTTTTACTAGCAAGTAATCACGGTTATGGACCTTACTCCTAGGGATTGATTTTCAAGAGCTTGCAACATGTTTGTAAACCTGACTGAAGTTTAACCTTGTTAGATCATTGACATCCTCATCAATTCTCATGGTTTTAATAGGCAATGTCACCGTCAACGTAGCAGATATTGAAAAAAGCCATTAAGACCCTCTTTGATTTGTAAAAAAAAACATATAAACTTTATAGGATTTCAATCCGAAAAAAATCCTATGAATACATTTAAAAAAGCCATTAAGACCCTCTTTGATTTGTAAAAAAAACATATAAACTTTAGAGGATTTCAATCCGAAAAAAATCCTATGAATACATTTAAAACAAAGGATTTAATCTTATTATTTCCTTTGAAAGTTCTATATATTAGATAACCCTGTAGAGATTTAGGGGGAAAATAAAGATAAAGACCATACCTCACATTTTCTTATTTTTATAACTCTAAATTCATATGTTTCTAATGTATGTTAATCAAACAACAATTTAAAAAAAATTGTCTTTAATTTCTATAGAAATTTAATACACATAACATTTCATTTTTACATTTTTTTCTATATCTTACGTTAGTCAGCTAGTGAAAACACTTCTGTTTTTCATTACAATTTTTAACATGAAAATTGGTCCATGTGGATTTTGCCAAAACCCGGCAACTTTCAGACAACTCTGAACGGGAATCAACTAAAACCTCTTAATTTTTCACAAATCGGTCTCCAACAGTTTCACGAAAACTGCCGCGGTTTTTTTATCGGTATTGCAAACCCTAGTACGAACCGAGGTCGCATCGTGGGGCCCACTGTCATAGAGACCAAGCAGCACCTCGTAACCCTGAAGGTCTCTTCTGGTCAACACAAAATTGGCACACCAAAAAAAACAACAAAATTGAGAGGCAACAAAAACACGAATAATATAGCATTTTATAGGCACTCACAAATGATACGGAGAGGAGAGATTTTGATAAGGTAAAGGAAGGAAGAAGAGAGAAGAATACACTAGGCTAACTGAATGCTTGAAAAAAATTCCAAACTTAACAGCTGCATCTGAAGCAAGAAACGAGAGGCATTTCCTTTCGTCAGTAACAGCTTGCTCCGTCTCTCTCGCTCCCTCTCAAGAGCGAGCCCTATATGAATAACTCAACGGTCAGTCGATTTGCAGGCTCAGCCTTCATCGCTGTGGCCATTGCAGGGCACCGTGTACTGAATCACAACTCGAGCTCCGGACGACAGCCTGCAGGAACAAGGTTCAGAGAAGATGCAGGTCTCAATACCAAGATCGTGTCATTGCAGAAGCAAATTCTGCTGCTCTAAATCGTAAGAAGGGAAGCAAGCATCGAGTGCATACCCAGCACTGACAAAGAGTTGGGGAGGGTTAAGAGAGCCACTAGCACTTAACTTTCTTCGATCTTGACGAGCTTCTCCTCCTTCCTGAAAGAGTCTATCCTGCCCGGTGCTCCTCCTGAGGCGTCAGCGAACCTCTTGCTGCCGTCTCCTGATGAAGCCAAGCTGCAGTCTGGCCCAGCCGACGAGCTCCTCCGGCAGTCGGAGATCGGGGACTTCAGCGCCTCGCTCTTGGGGTGTAGGAAGGATGATAGTATCGGCGTCCGAGGGAGGCACCTCGTGCGAGATGTGTTGACAGTGTCTTCGTCAGGTCTTGCGCAATCTAGCGTCTCGTTGCTCCTGTAAATTGTTTGTTCATGGGTAAGAACATGTTAAGAGAGGAAGATTCACATGCTAAGCAAAATCCTAGGAAAAGTGACAAATGGCTGCAGATGACAGTGCTTCTAACAAACTCTTCACTAGGTTGTAACTTTTTGAAGGTAAAACTTTGGATATTAAGAAACTGGGAGAAAAATTAGTCCAGTCAGGACAAGGATCTACGCGCGAACTTCGCTGGCTTTTGCAGTATTATTCAACAAGTTGGTCCCTCTAGATTGACAGCTTGTAAGGATTGCAACATATTGTTCATGAGCATGAAGAAACAGTTACACCGCTGTATTTTCAGTTGTGCTCTGAAGAATCTTGCCAGCCAACTGTCTAGCATGGTCCTCTACATCTGACGAGTGTCTTGTGTTGCAACAATGTAGAAATCAGGCTAGATGCATGGAATTAGAACTGTACAAGCGAAGTAATGATTAAAAAGACGGAAGCGATTTCTGTGTTTAAGTTTTGGCAACATCTTCAAAAAAAATTATTCACTCTCAATAACTCCTTATTACATTATTTTCCAATCTTCAAACCAGGCCTTGTGTGGAAGTTGTGTAGAAAACAGGCAAAACAGAATGTAAACTGGGCAGAGTAAATGATATTGATAAATTCGTTTTGAACTTAGTTCCAAGTATTAAGTATTTCTCAATAAGCATATTTTATCAATTTGGCAACGTTTGGGCTCCAAAATTCTTGAATGTACTCACTTTGTTTGCTATATGGTTTGCCAGCTGCATGCTGACACAATATGACAAGGACATGCAGTGTTTGTTTTTTTATAGACATGTAGCGTTGTTGGCACCAAGCTAAGTACAAACTCCCTTGTCATTGACATCACGAAATGATAAAAGCAATGGTCCTTGTGTCCATAAATTTTCTATAGTACATGGTTTCTTAATTGTCTACTCCTAACATAACCCAGCCAGCCCCGTTCCATGAGTATAACTCCACCAATATATTTTAGCGTTAATGCATGTATTTCATACACTTATATCTTCTGGCTACCTGTTAGACCACTGACCTGGATTGTATATATAGACCCGACCTCCCTTTATATACTCGGAGTCTTAGTCACTGTATACATTTCTACATGGTATCAGAGCAAGTCTAGACATCCCAGCGCGTCAGCTTTCTTCCTCCGACGAGCCGACATTTTTCTCCTCGTCGTCGACGTCTTCTTTCCGTCGCCGACCCTCTTCCCGATACTCTCCTCCCGGCACTCTCCTCGCTCTCTCATCTCCGTTTCTTCTTCTCCCCGTCTCTCCCGCAGTCACCTTCTTTTCTCCGTTCCACCTCCACGCGACAAGGCGACGGTTTCCATCTGCCTCCTCGTCTCGCCTCGCACCCGTCTCCGTTCTTCTTCTTGCTTTGTGCATCTTTCCTTCTCTGATGTCGGCGCACCTCCGCGCTCGTCGTCTCTATCGGCTGAACTCATCCGCCCTCCCATCGGCTGGACTTGTCCATCCCTCCATCGGCTGGAACCCTCCCTCGGTTCTCGCCTTTTCCGACACGCTCAACGGCTCTCGGACGCGAACTTTCTCCCCTCACGTCCGAGCCAATCAAATGTGTCCACGTGTCCACGAACACGAATCCCTGCCTCCCGGACGCAAACATATTCTCTTCGCGTCTGGCCACTCTCCGCCTTTTTCACATCCGCCCCACTCCTTGGCCTCCACGAGTCCACGGACGTGAATCTTCTCTTCACGGACGTGAATCTTCGCACGTCCGTGACCCAAATACTCTCTGACCCACCTACTCTCTGACCCACCCACTTTGCCACCACCTTTTCCTCACCTACTCCACTGTCTACTCCCCATCGGCCAACCACTCCTCATCGGCTGGCCGGCCCATTCTCCATCGGCTTCTCATATCCATCGGCCGATCTGTCCTCCCATCGGCTATTTGTCCCCGTTCTCCTCTCGTCATAGCCACCGAGTCCGCCCTCAGCTCCGGCACTCTCCCAGTCGCCGAGTCTGCTCCAGCCCTCGATGCCTCAAACCACACTTCGGGCACCACCTCACCGATCTTCTCCCCTCCCCACGCTGCTGTGAACGTGAAATCTCACGTTCCTATCTCTCTTAACCTTAACGCCAACTATTCCAAGTGGGTTTTCTTCTTCAACCCTATCTTCGGCACATCGGTTTCGTGGCCTCTGCGTCCGATAGTTTCCTGTTCACCTTTCATATCGACTCCACTACTGCCTATCTACTTCTATATGTCGACGACATTGTCCTTACAGCGTCTTCGACATCTCTCCTCGACCAGATCATGGCCCGACTCCACTCTGAGTTCACCATGACCGATCTTGGTCCTCTCCACCATTTCCTTGGCATCTCCGTCACCCGTTCCTCTCACGGGCTCTTTCTTTCCCAGTGCCAGTACGCCATCGACCTCCTCTAGCATGCGAGCATGACCGATTGTCACCCCACAGCCACCCCGGTCGATACTCAAGCCAAACTCTCCGCTGTCGATGGCGTACTCGTTGCCAATCCCTCTCACTATCGGAGTCTTGCCGGGGCTCTCCAATACCTCGCCCTCACCCGCCTCGACCTCACGTACGCTGTCCAGCAAGTGTGCCTCTTCATGTACGCTACGCGCGAACCTCACCTCGCGTTGCTTAAACGAATCCTATGCTACGTGAAGGGCACCCTCTCCAGCGGGCTGCATCTCAGCTTCAGCCCCATCGACTCCCTCACCGCGTACTCCGACGCGGACTGGGCAGGCTGCCCCGACTCTTAACGCTCTACGTCTGGCTACTGCGTCTTTCTCAGTGACACTCTTGTATCCTGGTCCTCAAAATGCCAGACTACAGTATCCCGGTCTAGCACCGAAACCGAGTACCGCGCCATCGCCCACGCCGTCGCCAAGTGCTGCTGGCTTCGCCAGCTTCTCCAGGAGCTCCGTGCACCCCTCTCCACCACGACCGTCGTCTATTGCGATAATGTCAGTACCGTCTACATGACCGCCAACCCGGTTCATCATCGACGCACCAAGCACATCGAGATCGATATCCATTTTGTCCGTGACAAGGTCGCATTATGACAGGTTCGGATGCTCTATGTACCGTCGGCGCACCAGTTTGCCAATATAATGATCAAAGGCCTACTCACGCCTTTGTTCACCAGTTTTCGGTCCAGTCTCTGCGTCCATTCCCCTTCCGCTGCGACTGTGAGGGAGTGTTAGACCACTAGCCTAGGTTGTATATATATAGACCCGAACCCTCTTTATACACTCGGGGTCTTAATCACTGTACACATTTCTACACTACCAAGCTGAACTGATTTTGGAAAAATGTACTATCTGGTAAAAAATAATGCAAAGCACTGTCTTAATACAAAATGATAGAGTACATTGCACAAAATGCAAAAGTATGATCCATAGATTACTGCTTGATAGTAGAGTATCTTTTCTAGAGCACTGTCTTAATTGAAAAGCATAGCAGATATATTGCTACAGAATTAGCCTATATTCAGACCGATAAAAGAATCTAACCATTTCCACAACTAATAGCACAAGTCAAGGCCTCAAGTAACACTAAATAGTCCCAGACACCTAATACATCTAGATGCAGTCAGAACTCAAGAGAACAAAACTGAAGTCTCGAAATATAGTTGAGCACAAATTCAAGTATCATTTTGAAGCAAGAAAGCTTACCTTTCCGCATTGTAGGAAGAAGAACGTTTAAGTGTTGAATATCTGTCAGCGGGTACATCTCTTTTCATCTTAGTTTCGATAAGGCTCCCACTGAAGTATTCCTTGTCTTCCAGACGCATACCCATTAATCTGGGATTCTCTGACAGGTAATCAAGCTCACCCATCATCATGGTGCGAGAAATTAACGGTGGCGGGAACTTCAGGTTTGGGAACTTTGGCTTGTAACCCTCAACAAGTTCGATATTCTCATGATCTTTCACCGAAAGTGAACCACAGGTGATAAGTTGCATTAGTACATTCGCTGGCCTTAGCTTGGGGCAGGTTGGAACAACAATGTCATCCTCTTCAAGAATCCTAAAACTATTGAATGCATTGTTATCTGCTCGTATCAAAGACTCTAAACTCTCTGACTTGCCACGGGTTGAAGATATGCTCAATGGAGTATGACACTGGGACATGGCCTCCCTGGTGATCCCTTGAAGTTCTGCCGACCGGCGTGGATGACTTTGCCGATACTCAGTAATTTCCCGGACTATAGAGTCATGATCAGTGCTCAAACTCTTCTTGTGCATCTCGGGCACTTTCCGCACCGACCTTCTGCCAAGGTCATCAGTTTGAGTTGCAGCATCCACACAGCCAGTGGGCTTGTAGACTCTGAATTCTGAAGGACTCGCAGAACCAGCCCTTGACAAGAAGAGAGTTCTTTGAGGCTCCGACTCCGGTGACATGTTCTCCAAGGAGGTAACTCTGCATTGCACCAGTGAGTCATCCTCTTCTAGCAAAGGAACAGAAGGTGAACGCCGTGGTGGCTTAGCTTCTCGAACTATCACACTAGGAGGGGAGGAGGAATAGGAAGCCTCTTTAGGCAAAGGCAACCGTGCACCCTCTTTCATCCTGCTCTGTTGCTTTTGGTTTCCATTAGTACCCTGATAAAATTGGCCTAACCAGGCAAAGGGCAACACTAGACAACAACTTAGCACTGAAGATTCTAGTCCAAAGTTCAGAGACAAATGCCAATTCATGGAAGGTCGTTTACCTGAAGAAGGTTGGTCCAAGAGCTCAGAGCCCTTGAGCACGTACTCGCCGTCGGTTGCCAGGTGGACGAGATCATCCTCTCCAAGGTCATGCCACACGAATCCGTTCTTGTGGCTCCTGAAAGATCGCGTTTCTCAAACCGATCAAATTAAATTCAGACAGCCCAAAACTGCTGACAAAGAGACAATATCTGCATCACCTCTTGCAGGACCACGAGTACATGGCGGCCATGCCCTTGCCGCGTACCATGTTAAGGTGGTTAATCACATCTGCAAAAGTAAATTAAAGAGTAAATTATACGGAGAGAACTGAAACTTCTGGTTGCTGTTGCTGCATTCGCAATGCGGCATCCACTGACCTCTGAGATAGAGCCCCTCCGGCGAGGAGACCGGCACCTCGACGAAGTGAGGGTGCTCAAGGTGGCGGCTCCGCGTGAGGTAGTACACCACCGGCACCTTCCGCGACGCCGGCCTCTGCCGCTCCGGGCTCCGCGGCCGCCTCCCTCGGTTCTCCATCCCAGCCGAGCACTCCAATTAATTCCCCAGCAAAACCGCCAAAGCTCCGGTCAGTTCAGCGTGCTCGCTCGACTGGAGAGCAGCAGCGCTAAGGGGAGACTGAAGCGCCCAAGAGCAAAAAACGAGTCTTCGCTGCTGCTGATGAAACATCAGAAGGCACAAAACTCAAGATCAAGACCAGAAATCCAGGATGGTTAAACGAGCGTACCCAAATCCTGGTAACTTCCAAGCGAGTAAAAAACATCAAATTGAGGTACCTTGTCAGTTGTCACCTCTCCAAGACTAGAGCTCTCTTGAGTAACTACCGGCCGTGTGCCTCCAAAATCTGCATTTTCGTGACCATAGCATACAACTTGCAAGACTGAAACTTTTTCAGAAATCAAATACAGATAAAGAGAGAGAGACAGAGAATTGATAGGTCAAGATTTCCAGGTAGCCGGGGGTACCTCCAAGCAAAATGCAAAGCCCTTTTGCTCAGTGAGGGGACTGAACTGAAGGAAAGGAGAAAGAGAGATGGACTGACAAGAAGTGAGCTATAGCTAGCTTGCTCCAGGAACCGTGAAAGCTTTCTCCTTTTTAAGCTCACACCGCAAGAGTGCAAGGGCGAGGAGTTAGGACAAGGAGCAGCAAACGGATGCCTAGGGACAAAATCCAAGCATTGCGTGAAGAGATGGATGAGGAGAGAGAGAGAGAGAGAGAGAGCAGAACAGAGTGTACCTCCAAGATTGAAACTTTTGCTACAGACAGTGAGGGGACTGCAACGACGCCGCCACGGACAAGCAGGTGGCTCCAAGCCCCTCGACGAGAAATGTTGCCAAAAAGTTTCGGCCAAAACGGGAGCAGGAGAGGAAGAGTAAGAGCCTAGGAGCAGGAGGGGCTCAGGATGGGAGACGCCGAGGAGCAGCACAGCACAGCAACGCACGAGACCTGCAATAGCGCTCCTCTGCTCGTGCCGCAGTGCAAGGCGACCAATCGAACTAATGGAACCTTGCGAGGTGGAGGGGCAGATATGGTGCAGTAAGTAAAAACCACGGGGGAGGGGGGGGGGGGTGCGTTGGAAGCGTTGACTGCGACTTTTATCGAGCAGGGAGTGGGCGCGCCGTGGCGACGAGCTTTCAGTGGGACATCCCTCGCCTGCAGTGCAGCTGCTGCGCCCCTGCGCGTGTCAGGGCGATGCGGGCAAGGTCAAAACGACCACGACGACGGAGACGCAAGCACAGCTAAGCGGGAGTTTGGGAGGGAGGGGGGCAGTGTACAGCATCCCGGGCGTAACGCGGCGGCGGGGACGGTGGACGGACGGCCGGACGTACGGCGAGAAAGCGATTAGCTGCTGCCTGCTGGTGGAGGAGGCGAGGACGGGATACGTACGAGGCGGCGGCGCCGGGCGGGGTGGTGGTGGGTGGCATTGATTGCGTGCGCGCGCCTCGCGCCGGGGGCGGGGAGGCAAAGGCGAGCCGCGAGCGGCGCGACGCGAACGGAACGCCACGGACGCGCGGTGATCACCGGAACCGAGGAGGGAGAGGCGTACGCGCGTATTTACGCTGGACCGGGCGTATGGACCACCCCGCCCGCCGGGCCCACCCCACAGTGATTGTCCCCCAGCCTACTTCCGAGAATTATTGGGGGTTATACACTGTATAGAGTATAGAGTACGGTACGGTCGTACTAAAATTTATTATTGGTGGTGCGTTGTGCCATACGGAGTGGTAGAAGTCTGTGGACCCGGTTCACGGAGGGTTGGGAGGCAGACAAGGCGGGGACAGAGAGGAAAAAGGGTCCGGTCCCCATCTCAATTGTAACATGGAGAAGGAGCGTTCTACGAAAAGCTTCTTCTTTACGATAGTAGAGAGAGGGTGTAAATAGCCTTGGATGTACTTGAAGGTTTATCAAATATAAATAGCTCTCTCACGGTTATTCTTGGTGAGCAGGTGGGGTCGTACGCCAAGGATTGTCTTCGAACATGACAAGAGCGGCTAGGTCTACGACCCTCCTCTTCACTAGGTTTAAATTTTGACATACACGAATATTATATATTTGTGTGTATTTTTAATAAAGGTTCAGTGATGTTGAGAATTTTATTTTGACGTATGTCTTTTTGAGCGTGCTAAAGGAGTGTATTCACTGGTATATGGATATAGCGTGCATGCGAATTTAATAATTTGCTACTGGCCTCTGCCTCATTTTTAGAGTATTAAAAGAAGTGTATTTATAGACGTATGAGTATAATACGTATGTATACTATGATGTGTGCGCTTCTTCAATGTAATTGAAAAAAAACTTTGGAACATGAGCTGGGAGTTCTTGATAGCAACCATTTTTGAATTTAGAACAATTTAAAATGAGTACATTTAAAAAAATACAGTTACCTTAACCAAATAATCCTAAAACTATATATTTAAACCGATATATCAGAAAACTATAAATGTAATACTAAATCATGGAAGATAAAGTATCGCAAAACTATAGAATTACTAATAAAGTTATAAAAAAAACTATAGTTCTAGTGCTAGTTTAATCATAATACTACAATGTTTATGGTTCCAACAATAAATTTTAAATATATAATTTTGTGATAACTTTATTATTAAATATGTAGTTTTATGATACACAGCTTTTATCATAAATTTGGTGTTAAATTTATAGTTTTTCACCAACTTAAATTAAATTTATAGTTCTATTATAATTTGATTAAATTGTTTATAATTTCACATAATTTAATATTTTAAAATTGATTTATGATTTTATTTTTCATTTGTGCTTCCTTATCGGACTCATACAATTCTTAATAAGAATGAATAGACTACACAACACCCCAACTTTGACTTTAGGAACATTAAAAATAGAAATATGAATGTCTTACCTAAAAATTATTTTCAGTTACATGTCTTCAGCTTAAAAGCAATGGCCCAAAATATAGCTTAAAGCTCTTCTCTGAATTATTATCATCAAGTCTCTAAAATACATCTTCTTAAAAATATTTTTTATGTTGCTTAAACCACTTGTTATAAGCTATTTATTAAAATTGTTTTTAACATAAGTAAATAATTCCTAACCATATAATCTATATCACAAACGGAGTCTCTATCGGTTCAGCTCGGCTCACCAAACCGCTCGAGCTGGATGGTTAACAAGCTATACACATGGAAGCATGTCCTATACAACTACATTTATTAATGTATCATATATTAACTTGTTGGTAAGCAATAAATTGTGAAATACTAATTAAACGCGGAAGGACATGAAGTAATTTTAAACCGTAAATACTAATTAACCAACACTAAGTAAAATAGACTGAACCATTTAGATTAAGGATTAGCTCACGAGAACATAAATTAAATTACAGAAAATTCTCCTTTTGCCACTCCTTCAAACTGCATTATATGAACCAAGCAATTCGGATTCTAAAAGCATGTACAGTACATGCTTTGCAGCGAAGGTAGCTCCCAAAAGCAGTAGCCGAAAATGCGGAGACCTTCCATGCTGCCAGCAAGCATGAACAGCTACGTACAAAAAGCAGGGAGATGTAATGCAGTGAGCTGTGGGTTCTACCTCTACATTCCCAAATTTTATATGGTAGAATCAGTGCAGCATGGAGCACTGTGCAGAGGGGTGGCAGCCTGTAGGCTTTGGGTAGGCAGAAAACGACCAATGCTTGCAGAGAATTTTAAATATGTCAGAAGTTTTTCCTCCTCTTTTCTTTCCTGGCCGTGCTTCTGTTCCTGCCACTGGAGATGTAGGGCAGCACAACAGTGGGAAACTTGAATTGTGAAGCCATGGGCCACAGCCCAATAAATCAATGACTGTTTCACCTTAACTTTTTTTTTCCCTTTACCAAAAGTCAAAAGATACAAGTACAGACAACAGTTGCATTTGGAGAAGGCTTTTCACTAATATTTTTTTGTAGCGTAGCTCATGGTTCCATGCTGCTAGACTGCCCTTCAAAGCCGGACCAAATGTGCATTCTGTCCGGTGCTTAGCTTATGGGTGATTTGCAGCGGTGATCTTTGATTGAGATTTTTTATTGATGGTGTGCAGATGCATTGGCGCCATTAGCCACCAGACATTGGCCTACCATTCTCCGGGATTTTGTCAGACTGGAAGACCTGGGGGCCGTGCGGACACTGAAAAAGGCACCCGCCAGCTAGCTGCGGCCATAGGACGGCTACGGCTTATTTGCTTCAGGAAAAAATAATTTCCCTAATAGTTGTCTTGATAGCGTACTTTGCACTCGATAGCAAAACTTTATGGCTCGTTCGTTCGCAGGATTTCCAATTTACGGGTAGAAGAAAAACGCAAGAATAGTGTAGAAATGCTTAGTATTAGGTTAACATAATCAATATCGAATGCTTTAATCTATCTAACTTGAGGCCAGATACATAGAACAGTGCTTCGCGTTGATTCTATCCGTAGGAATATAAAAAAGAACTCTAATCCTACAAATTGAATGAATGAATAGTGATCATTCTTATAGGAATCTTGTTTCTAAGTTTTCCTCCATTTTTTCTATAAACAGAACGAGCCCTTAAAAGTAGGCAACATGCTAGTAATAGGACCCTTTTTTGTATGTGGGAATTTTGTGTAAGTTCACCAGGGCTTCTTCAGAACGTAGAAATTTTACAGGAATCAATGCAATTCCTATGAAATTCTTGTAAAATTTATCCATTCCAAAGAAGCCTTATCCTGCATTCCAAACAGGTCTGCACATATAAGCTCATTCGTATATATGCGTAGGTTCTTGTAGTAACTCCAAACACTTGAGGGCTCACAATTCTTTCAATCCAAAGGCCCTCATGAGATCAGCGAACTTTTTATAGCTCCAGGTATAAACACGAAAATTATAGCATTCAAATTTGTCGTGGAAAATGCTTCGTTGACATTACAATTTTATTCCATTATCACGATGTAGAACTAAAGTTATGGTCAAATCGCATAGGCCCTGAAAAGTAAAAAAAGATGAAAAAAAAAGACAGTACTTCGTAAGCTCAGTAAAGTAGCCAAGACGCGAAGGCAAACATCTTTAATGTAGCTCCGATGTGCTAAAGAAAACATGGATGATTGCAGCCACCGGTTGCTTAGGACTATGTTTAACCCTACAACTAATGATTTTTATTGTCAAAACCCCCACAGGTTAGAGAAGCTAGAATATTCCGGTGAACCATCCAGACATACGTGGATATGGATGTAACTGCGCTCATCTCAATAAAGCACCCATCCTGGAGCTAGCAGCAAGGCTCAGCGAAGTGCCCCAGTTACCTGGGAGTTGGGGACTGGTGAGGTTAATCACGCTTCCAGTTCAAGTTAACCCAAAGATTAACTGAAGTTACTCGTTCCCAGCTAACTGCAGAGAAAAACTATACAGTTGCAGGTTACAGCAAAGTAAGGCAGAGACACAGACACAGCCAAGACGGCTAGCATACCAGACAGCACTGCGTGTTAGTAGGGTCTCAACATGGCTGGGCCCTTGGGCAAGACAACAGTGGCCTTGCTCTCCCATTTGTCACCCCATGTTGCTGCCACAACCAACCTTGTGACACTCTAGTAGTTTATTGTAATTCATCAGCAGTCGCTACACACTTGACCTAAATCTTCAGGACCTTCTAGACTGGTGTTTAATACTACTACCAGCCACTAGCTCCATGCCAAAAAAGGATCTGTGTTATTTGTGGGCTAAAGGGAGTACGTTCACAAGGAGGGAAAAAAGATAAGAGAAGATAGTGCACGTGATAATCATGTGCCAGAGAGATGTGATCATGGTATTGACTGCCAAGTTGGTTATTGTACAGATATGATGTAGTTTAAGTTACACATTACCTGATAATATGCATTTTTTTAGGGAAAGATGGATTTGTATTCACTACTTCTATATGGGTATATACCCCTCCTGTATACTTCTCGCAAAGGGGAAAAACCAAACCTCTATACGACTATGCGTACATGTGATGTGGCAGGAGTAAACTTATCAGGTTTTCCTGGAGATTTTAACTTAGCAACTTACAGTTTCTTCCGAGCTCTGTGTCATCTGGCGTTGCAGCAACGCGGTCTTCCTTGTGCCAGCTTGTCCCAGAGGCAGGCCATCCGCCCCGGCGACTGGTAGCGCGTGGTGAGGTAGTCATCGACGCAGCCGAACTGGCAGGATGTGGATGTAGTGCACGGCCCTCACCGTGTCAACGAACTGCCCCCACCCACATGCCCATGCTCGCATCCTACATCTTGAACAGCTGCACCAGAGCAAAGCCAAAAAATTGCAACGCAATCATTCGTTAAGCACCCGTGCACGCTGCACTGCATGGTGATGGATACAAACTTTTTGGCTTTTGATACGGCCGTCTTTTCGGCCTAGGCATGATTGGGTACATGTCTTTCTGTTTCAATCAAAGTGGTAGTGCTTATCATCTAAAGGGCACCAATGTGTGACCAGGCGGTTCTCAAATTCTTCCAGTGGAATGAGATAGCAACAACTCTACAGAATCCTCTGCTGCCTGATACGAAATGAACACAGAGATCTGAAGATGTTTTAGTGGAGGAGCTTACATTTAGTCTGCCCTTCTCCATTTCAGAGACGACGAAGTTTGCAATGTCAGAAGAAACAATGTAGCCAGGACCATTGGCGTAGGGCGGGTACGCTTCATTGGGCTACTCCTGGAATTTGAGCAGAGAATATGTTACAAAAGAGTTGGCCCAGCAAAAACAAAAGAGAGAATATATTGCAGAAGAGTTCGACGGCCACAGGGCAAACTCCATAATTGTGCACCAAACGGTTGCACTGCCGACAGAATAGCCAACATGATTACAGGAGACAATAACAGATTCATGCAGACTACAGATATTGCTCTTGTGGTGCTCATGAAGTGACAGACAGTTACACGTTGAATTAATGTGTTGTCCAAATCAAGAACATGAAAAGATGATTGTTCACGTAAATCCAGAAGCACTAATGATAATGTATCATTATCATGAAAATGTCAAACCCTGCAATTTGCTCTGTCAAATAGAAGTTACAGATTAACCTTTTCACTACAATATTGAACGAAGATACAATATACTTCCATCAGAAACCAAGCAATTTGATTTCTGACAGGCAACATCCCGTTAATTTTGGTCATTAAAGTAAAAGCCATACACGATAAGTAAGATGTAGCACATGTAAATGGGTGATAGCCCTTGCCAGTAACAATTTAAAGCGAGGGATCCTTTTCTGTTGTTCACCAGATATTAATTACCTCAAATGAGACAGCCCATTTCCTTCTCTCAGCGGTCGGTGGTAGTAGTTAATGTTCCCAAGATAGAAGCTTTTACCACATGGGATTTTCTTAATGTCAGCCATCACTGAATAAGGTCTGACAAATGTATCATCGTCGCACTTCATGATGTACTTGGCAGAAACAACACGTGTCTTCCAAGGACAAGTATAACAAAAGCAATGAATAAGCGCATGCACAAGAATTTTCAGAATTCAGAAGGACACAAGAAATACTAATAATATAATGTGGTTTTTCAAATGTATCAATTTGAAACATACCGCATATTCGCAGATGGCAAGAGTTTTCAGAACAACCAGATCGTAACTATCCACAAAAGGTACAATGACAATGTCCCCAAAGAAATCCGCTTCTTTCTTCAAATCTTCATTCACTTTTGTCTTCCATTCTGCCATAGAACATGTTGCAGTTAATATCGTCTCTCTTGACATGAATAGGGAAAAGAGAAGCAGCAAAACTAAAAATGTTCAGACTTAAAATTACCAAGGCAACAAAAAACCGAGCCATGGTGCTAGATGAATTTCGTACTGAAGACATCCATGATCTCCTCACAGCCATGTGCTCCGTGAAATGGCTTCCTGCTGAAAGAATGCCTATGAACAACTCTATAGGTTCTTCAGGAAGAGGGGAGGCTTTCAGTTCTGTAAGCAACTCCAGATTTCTCTGTGCATTGCTAGGATGAGCCATAGGTAATGAACCATCAATTATTGATTGAATGTCAAGATCCCCATTCACTGATAAGATAGCAGCATCCTCAAGGTTATAGCCCTTGAAGAACAAAAAACAATATTTAGACACATCAAACAATCATGCAAAAAATTTCGCTGGATGGAGCTGCTACTCCTTAAAAGTCATTGAAATGCTAATCTAGAAAAACTAGCCATATCAAAATGCTTACAGCTGTCAGCTATATGTTATAGCATCATTCTAGAAAATAGTATCATTCGCAAAGTAGGACGGTTTCAGAAGGTTAAGGAAAAGAAGTGACATGCCTCCCATCGACTTGAACATGGCATCCTTCTAAACCAGCGCTTAGTGTTAGAACAAGCAATTCGTCCTCTACAAAAGGGTATGGTCAATCTATTGAACCTCTGTTCCTCTGTCTGGCAACATGGTTAAGAAACCACAGTTTCTTCAACTCGTTGAGTTTGCTGCCATAGTTCCCACCTCATTGCTCACATTTCAACAATCCATCAACTGCATCAATGGGAGGCAATTATAAGAAAACCTAAAACAATCACTAGCTAAACTAATATTTCTCATATGTAATTATTGGGAGAAGTATAATCAGTAGGCTTTTAACATTTGTAAAAGAAGTCAGTCCTCAGGATATCAGATGGATAAAACCAGACATATACATTCAAACTACGAAGAACTAGGGTAACATTCATACAGAAAGGGTCATCTGCTCCAAGTCTTCCAGTTGCCGTAAGAACTTTTTGGAAACAGAGAGCAATGCCATGAGCCATAGCATTTTACTAGTATAAGAAATGACAGGCTATGGACAGTGGCGACCTGGAACTGTAGGAGAATTGATAGGCTGCCTGCCAATGCAATTAATTAGTTATTGTTAAAAAAGTTTTTAAATATCTTTATGAAAAGGATTATCAACAAGGGCTCTTAGAAGGAAGAAGATGATGTAAATAACATGTGGAAGAAAATAGCAACACACATATAGAAGATTGCTTCGGAGTTATTTAGAGTGATCAAAGGGAATGGATGTAAAACTAAAGACTCTTGGTGGTGGAACGAAAATATGTAAAATGCTATTAAGAAGAAAAAAATGATATAAACGTTTGTATTATGATATGAGTAAAGACAACATGAAGAAGTATATGATGATAAAAAAGACCGTAAAACGAGTTGTAAGTAAGATAAAGGAGCAAGCTTTTAAGGATCTGTAACAACGTTTGAGTATGAAAAAAGGAGAAAAGAACATCTATAGAATAGCTAGAGCTCATGATAGAAAAATAAGAGACTTCAACCAAGTTAATTGTATTAAGGATAAGAGGGAGCAGTTCTTGATGAATGAGAATGAGATTAGACATAAATGGTAAGAGCATTTTAACAATTTATTCAATAATGAAAAAAAGACACTACCGTTCAATCGAACGACTCTTCAGATGACACTAATAGTAGTTTGTGTAAATGATCAAAGAAGCTGAGCTTAGAGAAGCTTTAAAAAAGATGAAAAGGGGTAAGGCAATAGATCCTAATGATATTCCAATCAAGATATGAAGATGTATCGGAGATATAGCTATAGTATGCCTAACCAATTTGTTCAACAATATTTTTCAATCGAACTCGATGCCTGAGAAATGGAGGAGAAGTATATTGTTACCAATCTATAAAAATAAGAGAGATATCAAAAGTTGTATTAATTATCAAGAAATTAAGTTGATAAGCCACACTACAAAGCTATGTGAGAGAGTTATCGAACACCGTTTGAGATGAACGACATGGATTTCTATAAACCAATTTGGTTTTATGTCCGAAAGATCAACTATAAAAATAATTTTCTTAATAAAATAAGTTATGGGGCGGTTTAGAGAGCAGAAGAATAACCTATATATAGTTTTTATTGACTTAAAAAAGGCTTTGAATAAACATAAAGTTCTAACAAAATATGTCTCTCTCATCAAGAATATGTACAACAATCCTATGACTAATGTTCGAATAAATGATGATAACACATGTTAATTTCCGATTAAAATAGAACTACATCAGGGATCAGCCTTGAGCTTTTAACTCTTTGTATTGGTAATAAATGAGGTTACAAGAAACATACAAGTTGATATCTCTTGGTATATGCTCTTTGCAGATGATATAGTGTTAATTGATGAGAGCCGTGCAGGAGTAAATAGAAAACTAGAGTTGTGATGACAGACTATTGGGTCCAAAGGTTTTAGAGTAAGTAGAACTAAGACTAAATACTTAAAGTGTGATTTTGATACTATCACACGCGAGGAGATAAATGTGAGTTTAGGAGGCCAAGTAGTGTCTAAAAAGAACATTTTTTGATATCTGATATCGATGCTACAGATGAATGGAGATATTGATGTGAACGTTAGCCATAAAATCAAAGCGGGCTGATTAAAGTGGTGCCAAGTATTTGACATTTTCTATGATAAAAGAGTACCGCAGAAGCTAAAAGCTAAGTTTTATACAACGGCGATTATAGCTGCTATGCTATATGGAGCAAAATATTGGTCTACAAAAAAACGTCATGTTCAACAGTTGAGTGTTATAGAAATACATATGCTACGTTAGATTTATGGTCATACAAGAATGAATCGAGTCTGGAACGAGAATATAAGTGATCGACTAAAGGTAGCACCAATTAAAGAAAAACTTATCTAACATCGGTTGAGATGCTTTGTTCATGTCCAAAGAAAACCCTCAGAGACGCCAATACATGGTGAAATACTAAGTTAACATAATAATATAAAAAAAGATAGAAAAATAATAAAATTAACATAGAGAGACAATAAAAAGGAACTTAAAATAGTAGGATATATTTGAAGATTTGTATTTGAATAAGAATACTCGTAAAGCAGCTATTGACATGTTTGAACCGTGATTTAGAGATTTTTATTAGGTTTCAACTTGAATAAGAATACTTGTAAAGCATGTTTGAACCGTGATTTGAAGATTTTTATTGGATTTCAACTCTAACATATATTAACTTACTTGAGACTAAAAGGTTGTGTTAAGTTGAGCTATGCGTACAGATGATGAGTTAGGACTTGGGAGGTTCAGCTTCACATAGCACAATGCAAAGAAACAATCAATGAATGGTCTGTCATAAATTTGTAAACAGCATGGAAATTCAGGCTTTATTCATAGGACTCTCACAAGGTACAAGCCTTATGCATGGTACTTCAACACCAAGGACCATAATTAGATTTTGCAGTAACAGATGAAGTCATCGGATGAATCCAACTTGTAAAAATATGTGACTGAATGATTGATCTAATACCCATAAATCAAATGGAGCACTTCACTCCCCACTTTCCCTCATGGAAAGCATCTGGCGGAAACTCGCCCAAAGCCTTGAGAACAATCGTAATTTAATATTTCAGTAAATGTGACAATGTTAACGTGACATAACAGCATAGCAGAACCTAAGTATAAACGATAGTACCTCAGTAAATAGTCCATACATTTGGAGGAGTAATGACACTTTCCTTTTTCAATTGTTATGTTCTCTCACAATCCGTTAAGACTACCAGCAAATTATAAACAACTAGCACATTAAAAAAAGAACTTTTACAATAGTATATAATGCCAATATAAACAAGGGTATATTTAGAATTTTCCACAAAATTAAAAAGAGTATTTTAATAATTTTATGATTCAGCTTTAATCTAATCGTGAAAACAATCCAACTCCAAGAATGTGAAATCGATCCACAGAAAGAGACGACGAGTGGTGGTAGCATGCCCAATATTGCTCTCTATAATGAAAAATACCCTCAAGGAATGATATAAAAAGACAAATCTACCCTTTAAATTTTATATTGTAATTTAATTAAGTGAAAAATCAAACCAATCTACACCTTTGGATTATTCCTACTGTTAGTATATATCGTCAGTATATTATACCATAAAATTTCTCTAAAATAATTATGGACGGTCTAAGTAGTCCATACATTTGGAAAACATGACGAGAAATGCCAGTCTCCTTTTTGAATTACTTTGTTCTTTCACGATCTGTTAAGACTACTAGCAAATTATGAATAACTAGCCCATTCAAAAAATTTATAGACAGTCGACCACGCAGGACAAAAGCTATCATTTCGGAGACATAAAGCTAAAAATTATTGTGACTAGGCTAAGACCGAAAGCTGGAGACTATTGTGCACCAAACGAAGTACTATCAAACCACAGTCAGAATAGCACCTACCGTGAAACATGGCACTAAATGCAAACCACAACTAACATAAAAGCCATTTGGTTAATTAGCATCACATGTGTACTATCAATAATAACAACTAGAGCTAATAAGCTCCTCAATTCCTTATAGCTTGGACTAATTACTGCTCTGATATCCTCCCGTTCATGTACAGCTACATGTCACCGTGGAATCACGAGGTGAATATTGAAGGTGAAAAGTCTAATGGACGGAAGTACGCACCAGTCTCCTCGTCGGCGCGCGACCTCCAGCCCTCGAACCGGAGAGCGGAACCCCACTGGCCGCGGAAGCGGGTGTTCTGCTCGATCACCGGCCGGCCGCTCCAGTCCCCACGGAGGCGCGGATTGAAATGGAGGGTCCTCACCGCCTCATCCCCATCCCCCGCGCCCCTTAACTCGACCGCGAACTGCGCCACGGCGTTACCGGCGACCCGCCTCGGCGAGCCCACCACCGTGACGTGCGACCCCAGCGCCAGGCCGCAGGGCAGCGCGAGCGCATCTCCCGCGCCACGGAGCTCCGCGCCGTACAGAGCCACGAAGGGCGGGCACCGCGGCGGCGGGTCCGGACCTCCGCCGCCTCCTCCCGCCCCCACAGGCGGCGGCGCGGCGGAGGCCCCGCTCCCGGAGAGGAGGGCCTCGGGAGCGGAACGCGCGGAAGGCCGCGGCGTCGCGTTTAGCGCCCGGATGTCAAGCCCGGAGACGCCGGGCCGGTGTCGGTGGACGTGGCGACGGTGACCGCGGTAGGGACGACGAGGCCGAGGCCACCGGGGGAGTGGAGCGAGAAAGGTGGCTACGGAGAGGAGCGCGGCGAAGGGGAGGATCAGCAGCAGCGGGCGGAGGTGGCCGCAGCCGGCGCGGCGCGGGCGGCGCGTGTCGGGGTTCGTTTGGATTGCGAGGTGAGGTGAGGCGAGAGCGCCGAGGGAAAGAAAGGTGCGCGAGTTTTGGAATTTTCCGGGGGTTTAAGAGAGGAAGGAGACGTTGGTTGCTTTTACTAGGCTAAGCGCCTTTTTTCTGTGGAACCCCTCGGGGATTGCGGTAATTAACATTGAATTATTGATGCCTTTTTTTAGACCAATTATTAGTTTCGGTAATTAATATTGAATTATTGGTGCGCTTTTTTTAGGCCAATCGCCACTTGCTCCTGTATATGGGTGTACTCCTGTAGCCATGTTTCATTGTGCATTTGCGTGCAGTTGGAAAATTTTATTCCTTGCTATTTAGGTGAAGGATAGACTACAGTAGGAGTGTACCGTTTTTGATGTGTTTGTGTTAATCACTGACCACTATAGCGTGCAAACATAGGGGACTAAGCCTGTTACCAGGTATTATCCATTGTTTGTAAGTATTTACTAACTATAAATAGTGCTTTTTTAATTGTTTGTTAGGTTTGTTAATAACAAATACGTAGAAAAATAACATAGCGTTTTAGGGCGCCCTCACTGTTGGCTCCCTTTCTACTCAAAACCTAAAATACGGTCTGTATAATAAGTCGTTCTTATTAATCTCGCATTATCTGTAAGTATTATTGCTCCATTTCGGGCTGACTCGTCCTATATTTATTAAAATTTTCCCATTAACAAGCGTAAACCTTGGATAGGCTTTTGCTTCGTTACCGCATGCGTGGATGCAACGATAATTTTTGCACAGACGGCATCTCCATGTCGCAAAAAAAAAAGAACAAAAAAAAAACAAAACTAGAACTGAAAAGGGCCCACCTGCAACATTCCACGGGGCCCCACCCACCCGTCCACGTAGCATCTGGAGTGGGCTTTCGGAATTCGGAGCATCTCAGGATCAGGAGGGGCCGGAAGGAACCTTGCAGGCGCGCACCGAGCCGGCAGATGGCGACGGTCAGAGCGGTACACGCGTGGTGGTGGTGCCGGCGGCGGCGGCGAATACAAAGCGAATGCCGCGACAAACTCCGCCGTAGGTTATCACGGCGGGCTCGCGAGCGGTGGTGCCTCGTCGGACGCTCCGTCGCCGGCCTGCCCGATGTCACCGTCCATCGAGCAGAGCGAGCGCTCTCTCTCTCTCTCTCAGTCTCGTGCGGCTGAATCGTCCCTTTCAATTATTGATCGAGTTCAATTTTGCTCTTTTAAACATAAAATTAGATATAACACATAATTTAACTATTTATACCGATACAATTTACCTCCTTAATTAATTTTAATAATAATTTTATCTAATGTGATACTTAAGTACGGTTAGCAAAAATAATAATAAATATAATGAGACTATGTGTTAATAGGTCTTCTTCCTTCACGTCATCTCACTCTCCTCTTCTTTCTCTCACGTATGCCATCGAATGCTTAAGGTGAAGCTCTTTGTCATCGGCCTCTATCCTCTAACTTCTCAAACATCTCGATCATCGCTATCTTCATCTTCTTTCATAGCAGTAATCTTAAAAATAAGTAAAAACATGACACTTGATATAACCACAAACATCATAGTCTCAAATTATCGGTGCAAAGGGCAGAGAGAATAAAAGGAAGGGAGGGAGAGTGGGGTTGATAGCGGAAAGGCAAGGGTGTCTTTATCTCTATTGCGTCTCCTCTGTGAGCTCAATACAGGCGAGATTAAGCTCGTGCTCCACAACCCCCTTTAGATATTGTAACGTCCTAAACATTCAACATATCCTATATCATAAACGACTTTTAAAAAATAACTTAAAAAACTAAGTTTAAAGGTGTGTATAAATATAGAGGTCAAAGGGTGCTACTTCTCGCCCATGCATGCCAATATATCATTGTATCAAAAACTAAATAAAATACAAAGATATGTATAGGATGCACAACAATTACAATATGAACTAGAAAAATAAATATCAAACAGATGACAATAAAAAACAAATAGGAACATATTTTTTCATTTGAAAAAAAAATCTAGATTTAATATAACAATAGTTATATCCCGAGCAAATATAAATAAACACCACATTGAATGAAATAGTAGTTCTTTTCTGGATAATAGTGAATGACAAAGTAAGCAGGGCTAATGATAAAGAATCAGATTACATATCCATAACTCACATAGAATATAAATTATTTAATTAGAATAAAACATCTATAACTAACGTAGAGCAAGAATTATTTAACCGAAACTAAAATCGAGAATTAAATAAGAATAACACTATAGACATGTCTAAGATCAACTTAAAACATGAATAGCACAAACCATAATCAAAATATATACAATAGAAGTGAATAAGTAAAAGCAAAACAGTGTATTCATCATAACCAAGAAGTTCATTATGCACTTATCTTGATTGTGACGAAAACATAACTCAATACCTTGCAGGTTGAAACCCTTTGTATCTTAACTATCAATACTTACAACATTTACAAACACAAAACACTAATCTTCTACTTTTTTTCGATCCATATTTAACTCCCATACCGGTATCTTTACTGTTTTTGTACATAAACTTTGGACATCTAAAGAAAAAGTGCCTGCAACTTTTATTTTGACAAAAAAAAACAGATTATGCCTGTATCAGTCTATTAAAATGCTGCGCCGGTTTTTTTGACCCGGTCAGCAGAACTGAAACTTAGCATTTCTCCTAAACCGTTTGTGCGAATCAAACAAAACCAGTGGTGTGAGAAAGATAGAAACGAGACCTACCACTTTTATTCAGGACACTTAACCTGAATCCCAACAGTTTAACAGCAGATTTGAAAATATGTTTTCAGCCTACTCTCGATAAATTGAAAAATATAAACATCTGATGATCGAATTGATTTCTATTCAAAATTTATACTTCTGCAGGCTTAAAAGAATTAACCTTGCAGCGAGCATACTCAAAATTATGATGAATTTGAGGAATTCTCGAAAATCCCCAAATTCCTCTTCTTCTTCCTTCTTTCTCCTCTTTCTCTACGGCTTCCTCTTCTTTCTCCTGCCTGTACACTGCAGCAAACTGCAGCATACAGCGGCACCACCAGCAACAGCAGCGGCAGCGACAGCATTGCGGGAGCAGAAGGCGACGGCGGCTAGGGCTGCAGGCTACAATCGATCTTTCCTTTTTCCTATTTTCCTTTTCATTCTGTTGGTTATATAGAGAGCTCTAAAGAAAATCAAACGATCCATAATGATTTGATCACCGTGCATTCAGATCACCACAAGCTTATAGTGTATTTTGCACTACTTAATGAGCCCACGTATCTATAATCTCCAATCATCTCTTAATACTTCATTTAAAAGTTAAAATTTCATGCCCTATATTAACCATTCATCGACATGCACTTATTTGAATTATAGGGTATTATAGATGCGCTCCTCAATCCCTCTCTCCCACGGTCTTGCGCTCTAGCCGCCGTCTCCGTCTCACGCGCTTCCACCTCACCCAAGGGAAACAACATCGGTAGCGGTGGCGACGGCCTTGCTTGAAGCTCTGATGAACTGCAATGGAGGAGGATAGAAAGGTGAGGGAGATGAGAAAAAGAGACAAGAAGGAAATGGAAAGGGACAAGCGGCAGCGGTAGAGGATGGCAAGCTCAGCATAATGGTAAAGGGGGAGGAGGGGCCAATTGTCCATTGCACCAAGCTTTCAGATCTCGTTGCCTCTCCCAACCTCTACCTTCCCAAGTGCTAAGACACGAGCATCTCTGGTAAAACTTGTCACCGCCCGATCACATCGGGAGTAAGGAAGGGGCACGGAGAGGTAAAGCGCTGTGATAGTGGTGACAAAACTCGAGCTTGAGCAGTGGTGTTACGACTCAAACTCGAGTGGTGGTGTGGCTACCTGCCTTATTTAGGAGAGAAAACACGGTACAGGAAGTAGTGGTGATGCCGCTAGCACATGGGTTCCGTTATGTTTTTTCGTTTTTCTTTATTGTAATGTCTCATAAACATTGTGTAGATGTCACATTAGATAAATATCTAACTTATCATATTGATACCACATAAAATATAGTTAAGCATACTTTATATTTGGTTTTAGACTAAAATCAAACTGGAGAAGGGAGGCAAAATGAGCTTTTTCTTACGCTGGAACGGGATTGTGGCTTACGTGAGGCCCGTTTTTGTTGGGCCAGGACGGGATAGTGTCTTGCGTGCGGACCCTGCTAGTTGGGCTGGAACGGGATTGTGGCTTAGGTGCAGGCCATACTAGTTGGGCCGGAACAGTGGGTCAGATCTGCGCTAGAGATCAAGTAGTTTTGGGTCTGAAGAACCGAGAAGAGGGGCAGACTTGTACTAGTAAGCTAAACTGTGTTTACAGGTGAACTAACCAAACTAGATGAAGTGGGTTTTTTTTTTTAAAAAAAAGGATATGCTAAAATAAAAAATAATCTCTCTAAAAAACTAAGTGCAGTTATACGATTCGGGTTTTTAAGAGGGGTAGATTTGTACTAGTAAGCGACACTGTGTTTGTAGGTGAACTAACCAAACTAAATGAAGTGACTTTTTTTTTAAAAAAAAGAGAGATGCTAAAATAAAAAATAAAAAATAATTTCTTTAAAAAAACTAAGTGCAGTTATAGATTCGGGCTTTTTTTTCTCACTTTGGACCAGGCAGCTGCTACCTGCCGCTGCCGCATTGGCTCCTACTGTTGGTCAAAGCTCAACTTCATGACATGCTATTGATCTATGCTATTGTCATTAGCAACTCTGCTCACGCAAATACTACAATGGTCAAAGCCGTGTCGTCAGACGTATCCGTTCTTATCAGTAGCTAGTGCATTGCAGGGAAAATCAGTAACCAAACCCCTTGGTCAATTCTGTATTAATTAGTTTTGTCTTCACTTTTCCATCATGATCGGTGGCACTGGTAAGTACGGTCTAGTAGAACAGGGATCTCAATATGCTGTAGTTTGAATGATGAATGCTACAGGATTATGGACAAAATAAAGATTTATGCAACAAGTGTAAAAGTACTGCGAAACAAAGAGGGAGTGCCACTTGGTTGAAACTTGGAAGTGATCGACTACAGGTAGCCAGGTAACATTCACATATATATAAATACTTACATACATACATAAAGTTTCGTGCAAATTTTCACTGCATTTGGGCCGACAGGAATCCGAGGGCAACATGGTCCGAGTTTAATCTACAGCTCTACCCAGGTAGGGTAGAAATATATTGACTTACACATGTGGATAGCACCCATGTTCATAAACGAAGAGAATAACCACACAGACGTACAAACTCAAGCAAGCCTGGCACAACCTCCTCAGATCAAAGGCAGTAGGCGTTTCTTTATTCACTAGCAACATCGAACCGGAGGCGCTCAAGTTTGATTCCCAACTCAAAAGTTCATGCCTGAAAAAAAGAAAGAGTCAGTGTCAAATAGCATGCAGGCACTTGCTCATGAGCAACACAAAAGCCCTTCCCTCCACTAAGGGTGGCAGAGTGCGTACTTATATAGTTCAATAAACATATGAGGTTGAAATATTGCATTCAAACTGAACTCCGATAGATGTCAGATTGATTAACCCGGTGAAGATTAGGATTTAGCAAGATCTGTAGATTACATGATTAATGACATCTTATATCTTCTTAATTCACAAAGAAGGTGAAAACTGTTTGGTCACTCTTATCGACCTAAAATATTCTACAAAATAATGCATCTAGCCATCTACTGCAAGCAAAATATTGAAAAGCCATAATACAAGTTTACTGTCACACTGGTGCATCGATGTCTCATTGGCAGTTTAGCACTACACGGACAGAACACTATTGCAACCAAATAAGCATGCATTAAATAATTGATAGTATATACTGGAAAGACTCAGCAAACCAGCATTTCAATGAGGTGCAAACATGCTAAATCAGCCTGTATAGACCAATGTGCAGCCATAAGATCGCTATATTACAACAATCAGAGACAAGAATAGCACTCTTGTTAGTCAGCAAAAATGATTTAGCCTGTAATACATTCTCAGCCCCCCTGAGAATTATAAATTAGTGAATTACAGTTTCCTTCTACTAAATATATAATTTCCATACTATGGACCACCATAACCAAATCAAGTCATTTGGAAATGCAGGGAATCAACATCCAAAAGTTGAGTATTACTATAATGGATAGATTCTTTGTATGCCAATGGAATTTCATCCTAAGAGATAAATGCTTCTCATTGTATCACTGGCATGCAGGTTTATAATACACAAGCAAAACATAATTGGTCAATAACTTTTCTTCAATCCTACCAGAAATTATAAGCTGTAGAAATTCTACTAACACTTATTCTAATACTAACATTTCCATTATTCACAAATTTAAAATTTAAAATGTGGTTAACTTGTCACTGCAAAAGAGCAATAATTCTTATATTATTTCTGTAATTCTGTTGAGCTGTTCGCAGTACATACGTAGACGATTACTGATCATATGTAAGTGCACAATGCTAAGAGTATGCTAATATCCATAACACACAACACTATCGCTAATTATGGAGCTAAGAGAAGTAGAAAACACAGTTTACATCTTTGTTAAGCTATAGACAACATGGTAGGTGCAAGTAGGTGAAGTATGGATGGACCTATATGAAGCAAGATATTAATATCAACCTTCAATATAATTGATGATTAAGATGGTGACATCGACCCTGCAAGCTTTGCTCCAACCAAAAACCAAAACCACCATACCCCCACATGATCAAAGATAACGCATCACCGAGACGCTGCTACACCTAATCACATCAAGTATAGCCGTCTGAAAAGATTGAAAACAGCACAAACCAGTGCTAAAAGCATCCCTGCTCTAATGCCAAAGGTCAAATTGGCTGCTCCATGACACATTCTAATTTCTAAGCACCAAAAGTATAACCCTGTAAGGATTCGTCTCCCAAATGCCTCCTTAGCTTTGATTTTCAGCAATACCACGGCTATGAGTCTATAAGATATCAGTATTCGACCAATATCTAAGAATTAAACAATGGCTCATCACTGAGCATTAACACCAGATGCACAATTCTCGTTTCAATACCAGCCTAATCCAGCAGGATTAAACCCAATAGCAACTCGTATTTTAAGCTATACCTCAGCCACGGGGAGCAGGCCAAGCTCCCGGATCACCCCAGCAGCGCCGCGGAGATGCGAACCGGCGCCACAGACGGGCACCGTATCGAACTGCGACGCCGGCAGCTCCTCCGAGATGAACCCGACCTGGAACTCGATTGTGCCCTTGTCGGGGTGCGCGACGATGCCCGTGACGGAGACCCAGAGGAAGAGCTTCTTCGCCTGAATGCCGGAGAGGTCCGCGATGGAGCCGTATGTGAGGCGGCCGCGGACGGTCTTCTCGTAGTAGACGAGGTGGGAGCCGAACCAGACGTAGCAGGTCCCCGACAGGTGGATCTCGAACTCGCCGGTGGCCTCATCGAAGGTGTAGGAGGCGACGGAGTCCGGGATGAGGCCCTTGGGGAGGCCGTACTTAGGGAGGAGGTCGTTCGCCGCGCCGTTCGGCTGGGCCGCAGCGGAGGCGAGCGGCGCGCCCGCGACGAGGGCCGCGGCGGCGAGGAAGAGCAGGAGAGCTTGCAGAGACATGGCGGTTGGGAGTTTGGGATTTTCTGTGCGCAAATTTGCTCTCTGTGTTTGGCCTTAAATTGATTTTTGGCCGGCTTGACTTTGACTTTGGATTGAGATAGTCTCATAGTCCTCATTACTTGAGAGAGAGTTTATGGATGGTGATTTGTCAATTGAGCATAAAATACATGCTCACCCAGCTAACTTGATTTTTTTTTCTTCTGGAAAGGAGAACAGATGAGATAAGACTATACCTTAAAAACTGATTATTAAAAAGATCTCAAGCTATTGCCACCACTGTTTTATTATTCAAACAAATCTATATAATCCAATATAAAATTTCCATGTTTTAGTTGATTGTTCACTTTTTCTTTAGATGTATGGTATCGTTGACTTTTTTATTTACGTTTGACTATTTGTATTATTAAAAAAATGACATTATTTATTTATTTGTTATACTTTGGTTTATTATTAAAAATATTTTAAGCATGACTAAAATTTTTATATATTTATATAAAATTTTTGAATAAGATAAATAATCAAACGTATATAAAAAATTAATGGTATCATATGTTAGATAATGAAGAGAGTAGTATATAAAAGACATATAGATACCATTAATGATATGCTGTAAACTAATATGAATATGTTAAGATAGTGTATTAGAGAATGAGGATTGAGGAGCCCTATTTTTCAATGGATGTAGTTTATTTCTTTTGTTTTTGCAAATATGTAGCATCACTTCCTTATCAAGAAAATTTTCTAACCACAAGTATGCAACTCGACAAGTAAGTAGTAATATTCAAACGTCGGCATAGTGTCAAGTAAAAAAAAGCTCAACCTCCCAAGTCAAGCTTATCCTAACACCAAGGTCTTTCTCAAGCTCTAGAGAGCCGGCTTGAGTCCAACCTAATACAATATTAGATTGGACTAGGTTTAGACATTTTCAGGCATCATGCTCAAATTGAACATGCCTAAATGGATAGGTTCGAGTAGCGACCTCTTTTTGCTTGGAAGTAGTGTTCCCTCACATAATTTTAAAGTGGAAGATGGCTAAGCTAAGGGGTGAAACTTATTTCCTATGTTCCTCCTCATCCTATCTCAAAGGCTACTTTTGCATCTACTCGTCTAGGCTCTCTTTGGTGCGCAGCCAACCAAACAACCTGCTCGTTGCATTCATAATGCAAGCTAGGGCTGATGAAGTAGTCAAACATGTTCTAAGTGTCATTCTATTTATGCTTTATCTCTACACCCTTCATTTAAAAAGAATCGATTCTTAGCTATGATTTCAGACATACCTCCTAGCTATAAATTTGAACATAGGTATGAATCGGTTCTTGTGGAATGGAGAAAGAGAGTTCGTCCTTTAGAGAAACTTGAAACTATGGTTAAATTTATGGCTTAAATCATACTTAGTCTCTCCAACCTCTAGGAACCTGAAGCTATTAACACTATTTGCTAAATTTATAACTAAATTTTGTGAGTGTTTCATTTTAGCCCATTAACACCATTTGTAGAGTAGTCCTATCAAGAACTCATTTCAACAAAAGACAAATTAAAAAAAACATTTTACAACCCAAACCTTAACGGAAGTGTGAAAATCAGCCATAACTTCTAAAACAATATTATATCTCCCTACTTTCAAAACTATTCACTTTGCATGCCTTATCAAAAACTGGTTGGTTTTGGGCTACATAGCGCTTACATGCAATCCAATCACTATCATCCACTATGTGCATCCTTCTTTCTCATTTCTCTAAAACCGCCAATTGATTAACTCATGCGATAGTAATGCTCTCATTGTTTTGTTTCTACTTAACCTTATAAGACAAAATCTAAACTTTAAAACTGAAAGTTAATTTTATGGTTTTTTCTTTATAGTTTATTTTACACCTTTGTTTTTAATACGTATATAAAAATATATGGCTTATTATTTCAATAAGCGAAATGATGGGTTTCTAAGTTTATTCTAAAATACTAGGACAAAGAAAACTTGATGGATTTTATTCAAGGAAATGAGGGCCTACCCCCAAATTTACATATCGTCATTTGGGAAATAGTAAATCAACTGGAGTAACCAAGCACTAGGAACACACACATGTGGCCTTTTCTACGTTGGTTCAGCAACCCATGGCCATTACGTGAACTCCTGTTGCAATTTTGGACGAGAAGATCGGAAACCCGGGAGCGCAACTCAAATTCTCAAAGCTATACCTCGGCGACGGGGAGCTGAAGGCCGAGCTGGCGGGCCAGCCCGGCCGCGCCTCGGAGCTGGGCGCCGGCGCCGGAGCCGCAGAGGGGCACCTCGGCGAAGTCTGACTGCGGCAGCGCCTCGGAGATGAACCCGGACTTGAACTCGACGGTGCCCTCGTCGGGGTGGGCGACGATGGTGTCGATGGAGACCCAGAGGAAGAACTTCTTGGCCTGGATCCCCGAGAGGCCCGTGATGGTGCCGTAGGAGATGCGGCCGGCGATGGTGTCCTCGAAGTAGGAGAGGTGGGAGCCGAACCAGATGTAGCAGGTACTCTCCAGGCGGATCTCGAAGTCCCCCGTGGCGTTGTCGAAGGTGTAGGACGCGATGGTCTCCGGGATCAGGCCCCTCGGGAGGCCGTACTCCGGGAGGAGGTCGTTCGCCACGCCGTGGAGCGGTGCGCCGGAGGCGAGCGGCGCGGCGGCGGCGACGGCGAGGAGGAGGATAGCTAGTGGAGAGGGAGACATGGCCTTGGGGGTTTGGGTTTTGTGTTGTGTCACCTTTCCCTTGTGTGTTTGTAGTACTAACACGGCCTATATGGCTGCTTTTAAAGAGGAGAATTTAACTATTTACTCGGTATTTGTGGCTTTATAATCTTTCTCCTACTTAATAAAAATAAATGTCATTTAATAGTTATCTGTAATTTATATCAGAAAACAATTTTGTAAAAGTATTTTATATTCTAAACCACCCACTTTATTATGTTATAATAATATAGAAAAAACAAGTTTTCTTAATAATATTTTCTCTTTTCTTTCTAAAAAAATGTTTTTGACTGAACATTTTTTTTAGAGTTTATAAATGATATCTACAGAGGTTGTGAGTATGGAAGACTTGTATGCAAAACATGAAACTTACTTTTCCTTAGATAGTCATCATGAAAAATTCAAAACTATTTAAGCATAGTTTATAATATCATGTGTTATCTCACAAATTTTTAGTACAATTTGCATTAGAAGAAAAATAGAGGAAATACTACTAGGGCCAAAGTGATCTGGTTTTATAATTTGGGGTAAAATGATCGATGGAAAGATAATTCTAATGTTTGGCCAAATTATTTTTTAAACATCAAATATCTATGAATGGGAGGAGGCCACCACATGGCTAAATATAAGGGTAATGTTGGTTTGCAGGATTTTCAAAGAAAATTTGAGAAGTTGAACTGTTTTTATAAAAATTATGTAAAATTCGCGCGTTTCAAAGAGGCCCTAAGCATCCATCTCGCACTTCCATCCATCCATCCATGTCAGCAATTCGCTTCAGATGGATCACAACTACCTGTAATGATGGATCACAACTGCCTGTAATGATGGACCAGAGATGGAACGGGAAGAATAATTGATTTGAAGCATTAGAGGCGACAGCGATGAATAGCCGAATTGGTTGGCTTTAATTTGGTCCGCCCAAGCTTGAAACGCTGACACTGACAGCCACCTGCTTGAGGCAAGCAGCTGCGTCTATCTCTGTTCTCTACCTGGCATGTAGTGTAATCGTGTCATTGTGTATGCGTAGTACAGGTGGTTGCCAACGATAAAACCATAAATCGGAGGACCGCGTAATGAAGACCCTTCGATCGGTCGTGGAGGAGGACCTGTGTGATCGGGGTGTCGCGTGGGAGTGTTACAGACCAGAAGATCGATGCATGTTGCATGGGCTAACCTCGCGTTATGTTGAATGCCCAGCGATATCGATGCGTGCACGCAAAGGCAGTTAAGGTCGATTGGCTCGCTAAATTCCTACTGAAACACACCTGCCAAAATTATAGTCATCCCCAAGTATGGTGTGCATTTGTTTCATTCATGCCATTGCAAATTGCTAAAAAAACTAGTGGGTCCTTGTCCATCCATCTTATATGCGTTGCTTGAGTTCAACCTACCGTATCCTTAATTCTCTTAATTCTCTGTATACTAACAAGACTCATTTACGTAAAAATAGATTAGGACTCAGAAATAAGCCATGTGACTGAGAATAGGCCAGACCCAGAAGTGTGGATATAGTAGAAGGATCTATCCCTTTTTTTAACCAACTGTTTAGTTTGTTTACTTTTTTTTTTCTCTCTGGAGAACGCGTGTTACGCCCGCGAGGGAAGAGAGGATGATGGCTGTGCTTTCTAGATTTCTCCCGTGCGTGCTAGGTGCGTGAGGGAAGAGAGAGGGACTGTTTTTAAGTAGTAGCATGTATCTACTAAACATCAGTTCATTACGGCTTCGTAATGAATCCACCGTTCACTGAAATTGACACACGTAGTCCTTGCCATTTCACAGGCCCTGGTTGAGCAGAAGAAAAGCCTTATACTTTTCAGGCCCGAGCAAAGAAAGCTTCTCAGGCCTAGAATTTTGGGCCAGGCCACGTCAGTTTCTGGTGGTGCGACCCGATAGATTAGTTACGAAACCAGCATCGTATGGAAGCACTCCTGGTTAGCCAAAACATGGTTATTAACATATTGTGACAAGGTCTGAAATTGCCTGAGATTATCATCGACAGTAATTCCTACCTTACAACCTTTTTCTCCTTTATTTCCAACTTTCCAACCTGTTGTTAGGGACTTTTCTTTAATGAAAACTACTGACCCAACATCACTTATGCTGTAAATGATAATGTGTGCCCACATTTTTTTTCTTCCTTCTGATGTGGCAACTTTTTTTTTTAATTTGAGGTCATACAGTCCTTCCAGATTCATACTCTACACTACTGCTGTATAAATGAAGCAGCGGATATTCACCATAAAATCTGCACAAGTTCGAGGTACACCTAAACCTACTCTTTCACAGGAAAATTAGTGATATTTACTAAAATCTAGAATCATGATTAGCAACAGCAGAGGCCACTGGAGCTCATGCAATCATATAAAGATTTACATGTGCCATTGCCTCTGTCCATGTTACTTGTGTGCAATTCCACGTTCTCAGATGATGGCACTTCTACACAGGGGCTAAAAATTCCATTCTGGTTTCTGGTCAGAAACCTCAACGTGCCTTAGCCTAATTTGGCTACCTCTCAATAACCAAATTTTGGTTAGCTTGTTCTAGTAAGCTCCAAGTTCAGGCCCCATGTGTCATCAGTTGCTTATATTTTGTGTAATCTATCCCATTCAACCTAACACAGCACAAGATCTGCTCAGGCAATTCTTCAGCTTTATTTCCCTACATAACAAGCAAAACAATAAATTAATACATCTTTTATAGCAAAGAAAAAGGTTATGGTCGTTGTTATAAGTGCATACCTGAATGGTTAGGCCAACATCTAGCATGCATATTTTTAGCCTATCCAAAAATGTTTCAAAACCTTTCCTTGAGATGTAGCTAAACCGATGCATGTCAATGTCAATCTCAAAGTAGTTGTCACCCTACACAAATATATAGGATGCAAACATTGCTTGAGGAAGTCATAAAGTTAAAGTAGTAAAAGATCAAAAGGTGGTTATGATGAGAACATCGCATCTACTTCTCTAATAGTGACATAGTAGCTGACGTATGTGGAGGCATGCTACAAAAGTACATTAGTTTTTAAAAATAAGCACAGCTGACCAGGTAAAAATCATGCTGAGGTCTAGAAAGCACTGGCTTCTCATTGTATGCATGCATTAGCTTCCTCTCTGCTGAACTTAAAGGAAGGTCCTCCAGATTTGCCACCCGGCCAAGAATCTTTAGCCGTTCTCGAAATGGAATGGTTGTTTCCATAGGAAATGCTTTCACCTTTTCTACATGATCATCAACTAATTTCTGTTTGGGAAGTCAAAGGAAAAAAGGTTACAGAATTGAGGTCAGCAAAAGAACTTGACTGTGTTCAGACAGTAATAAAACAAATGGACGTTGAAAGAAACAAAGGTGATTATTGAAAGATCATCACAAATCACATAGAGAATAGCGTTTACTAATACTGTTAGTTAACCAAGGCCAATGATGAAAACCAATACAGCTCCTAATTAGACTTCTAATGAAACCACGTGTGGACCTTCTTAAGTTGTCAGACGGTAAAGCATGAAAATGCTCAGTATGCACTGTTTTTCCTTAGACATTGGCCCTTGATCTTCGACCTACAAGAATGGTCTTTTAGCTACATCCCACCCTACAGTTAAGTGACTCTAGGACCCTGGAAGTGCCTTTCTTTTGTTGCTAGGCCAATATTCCCAGAATTAAAATGCAGGTTGCAAAACTTAATACATTAAATGGACCCTTGCAATGAGCTACTCTCTACTATAATTTGTACTATCCTGAATGATATAATATCAAGTATAAACTTCCTGCTTTGTTCACTCCAAAAAAAAATGAAAAACTGGTCTCTGTTGCATCATTTTGAAACTTTTAGGGCACACATAAAATGGCTAGGAAAATGCTCATTTTCAACAATCAGCATAGTGACAGGTCTTCCCAATAAACAGCACAAAAAGGTGTATATACCGTATCAGAATTACCATTGTCACCATAAAAAGGAAGTACTAGCATAGAAAGAATATGTGAAGAAACATTATAACTATCAAAATCTTACTCTGATATTCTCTATAAATGATGAGGGGAGTTCTTTTGAGTAAGCATCAGAGAGCCTAAAATACAAAACAAAGCTCATCCCTTCTCCATCAATTTCATTTTGAAATAACGAGGCAGGATATAGTGGAACCTGTGATAAACACATAAAAAATGAAGTCAAACCACTGAATGATGAGGCACAACTATCAAGAGTTACATGTGAAAAGGAAATAATCAGTGGTTAACTGGTTAACAAGAAACCCAAATCCAGCTGTAATATTCAAGATTTTCGCAACTTGAATCCTGCTGCAAGGTCATAAGAAAAATAATATTTCTACATACGGTCAAGTGGCTATACCCTAATCCTTCATAGTAATCTCCATATCTCGAAATTATCTATAATGAACACACAGTTGTTACCATATCAGCTAGTACAAACATTAGGGGCTGTATGAACAATTAACTTTGAGTTCCTTTTAGAATAGAAATTCAACTTAAATATAATGATACATATTATACAGGACATTGCAGTTGTCAGATACTGCAACTTCTCATTTGGAACAATACTATTTAATTATGTAATTGCACAGCTTCAAAAAAAATCAGAGTTCAGGCCAGGACACTCTAAAAGAATAAAAAAAACAGCTCAAAGCATGCAGACAGACAATTACATCTTTAAAACAGTGCCCGTGTATGATTATTACAGGCAGAGCAGCATTGGGATAGAAAAAGAATTCCGTTCAAAATTTTCAACCTGATCAAGTGTGTGCCATTGTACCAAAAACAAGTTATTTCGAAGAGGTTAAAAACTAGAGATGTGGTGCTTGGAAGGTACTAGAGGTACCTTCTTCACTTACAAGTGAGAAATAGATGATATTGCACTAATAAGGTTAATGTACCTGTACAAACTTACCAGTACGAAAAACATCTCAAAACTCTAAAACTGGGGTAACTCACCTGTACATTGACCACTAAAAGAGGTGGGAGTTTACTGGAGATTTGAATATCAGGAAGTTGAACATATCGAGATATATGGTTGAGTTTTTGCGGTGACAAGTATACATCCACTCCAAATGGGTAGTATGCTGCATAATTTGGAGCAAGCTCTTTCTTTTTATCCCTGAAAAGTTTTAGTTCAAAGTAAGTTCACTTGCTTTCCAAAAACATCCAGCACTTAGAAAGAAACATGTATAACGGACTGAACATGGTGATAACATCCTTGAAACAAATCCTGAGAACAACGATTACCTAAAATAGTTTGACCCACGGACTCGGAAAGTGCCAGGATCAATATGAGACCAGCTGTTCAGAATTTTCTTTTCCAGTAAGCATAACTGAACTTGAGAACCTGCTAGAGGCCTTTCAAGAAAATCCTTTGCAGACACTGAACAGAATAGAACTAACATTACTTTAAGTAGTTTTTCTTAAGCCAAATTTTCATATTTTCCTATATCATGTATAAGACCAGAAAAAAATCCAAATGACTGAACTGCACCAACATGCGAATCTTAACAGTTTTCTTTCTTACACTTTTATCCCATGCACTAATGTATGCCCATAAAGCGCACTGCACACAAACTTTAAAGACAAAACATAGGAAAAAGAACAAGATGTCTCCACCTCATAATATGGGATAAACTAATTGATAATTTTTTAATTATCAAGCACTGTAAATTGAGGATCATCAAGATGGAAAGAAGCTGACAGAAAGTGTAATTCAGCACGTGAGGAAAGTGACTAAAACACAGAAACCGATGAAGAAATGCTTACATAGTGTGGAAGAAGGATGAGCTTCTCCAGACTTCTTCTTGAATGAGAGCTTCAAGGAAGGCATCTTCATGGAATGAGTTGGGCTTGTGGAAAGTGGTCTCTTCTTCTCGTTTACACCAACAGCGGAGGCAATACAAGGTAAACAGTTGTTTGGCAGGAGGCCGCAATCATCCAGTATCCTTCCTCCACCATGTGCGCTATCCTCAGCTGAAACACTCGCCACATCCTCATGGCTCACAGAGGACATCACAACATTCTCCAAATTCCCCCTTGACAGCTCGCTGGACCTTGGCTTTCTGTAGTGCTGCTCAGATGAATGTGCACTTCCATTGAAGCTCCCTCCATTGGCATCTCTCGTGCTCAATGCCGCGTCGTTATCATACCCATTCAATGAAATAGCATCTGCAGAGTGAACAAGAGCTCAAAGGTTCAACAATCTTCAAGTGAACCACACCGGGAGGTTGGAGGTACTACCCTACATCCTACTACATTTTGTGGCATCACACGTTACCATCTTGCACGCTGTGGAAATCGTCCTCCCCGTCCGACTCGCTCATGGCAAACGAGTCGTACCATGCCTCCTCAATGCTCCCGGAAACTGCAGCAAGAAAGTCGCCAAATCTGCGTCAGGTCAAACCGGACTAGCAAGTACTGCTACTGCAATGCTACGCATCCACATTCATTGGCGCAGAAAACAATAATTGTACCACCCAGAATGACTAATTGCAACGGCCACTGATCCCCACTCTAGTTACTAGATACAACAAGGTAAAACTCGCCGAAGCAATTAAAAATTTTCATCAGTTGTTGGTAGATGCGCACGGCGACCTCTAGAACGCCGTAGTTTAATGGCGTGGAAGGCGCAATCTCACGCAGCCACGCACCTCGAATGGTCCCCCAAGGATCAAATCTAATTCCACAAACAAGCATAGGCAAAGGAATCGGGAGAAAAGCAACCCGCCCACCATCCCACCCCAATCTAACCCCAACTCAAGCCCACCTTGGAACGCCGGGTTGCTGTAGGTCCGGTGATCCCCGGCACCGGAGGAGGCGAGCGGCGGCGGAGGGGGGCCGGGCACGTCCCCTTCCTGGATGGTTTCCATCGACGCGGCGCGGGACGGCGCCTTCCTCCGCCCCACGTTCCCCCTCCGCCTCCGCCGCCTCGCCCCGCCCGCCCGCCCCGCCTCCCCCGACCGCGGCGTGTGGGGCTTCCCCACGCACGCGCTCGGCCGCGACACGCACGTCCCCATCCCCTCCCCTCCCCTCCCCTCCCCGCCCCGCCGCCTGTCGAGATCGGGCGGCGCGGCCCGGACGAGCAGGAGGAGGAGGAACGACACGGGAGGCGGCGGCGGCGGCGGTTGGTCGCGTCGCGTGAGATTTCCCAGGGGAAGCGAGGCGCAAACTTTGTGGCGGTGTTGGTGGTGGTGGTGGTGGAAGGAGGCGGAGGGAGGTGGCGCGGCGCGTGGCTTTGTTGGTGGTTTCCCACACGAGTGGGTTGGGTGGATGGTGGAGGTGGGGGGAGGCGACGGTGGACGCGGTGCATGGTGGGCGACGTCGGCTCGTGTGGTGACTTTTCTGGTGGGGGCGACAGTGTGTGGGGCCCACTCTTTTCTGGTGAGGGAGGGGAGCGGAGTGGCGCACATGAGGGACGCACTGCACAACACTGTAGCAAATTACTTTACCATGATTACTTATTAGAATCACTCTTTTATACTGTAGTAAAAAATCTAGATCTGTCCATCTTAAAACAAACAGACGTTGATATTCACCTAATATCATCTCCTGCGATTGCTGTCTAATGGCGGGGTTGGGAGACCTGCGACTTGTTTGCGTGTCCTCACTCTCGCGTCACGTCTGAATGTAAGAGATTAGCCTACTCCAGTTAACTTCTCTCGTTTCATCACCATTTTAGTGGAGGTTATTACGTACAAATCTGTCAAATGAGAAAGTGTCGTAGATGCTCTACAAAATCTTTGACCACTCCATATAGGGAAGCTAATAGTACGTACCTTTTGTTCATGTTACGTCACCTTGTCGAGCTTTATGTCTATCGATCACATATTCTTACCAAGAAAGATCTTCGCACTTATAACACTTGCCTTTCTGTCAAAAAAAAACACTTACCTGACTTGTTGTACTGAACTGTAAAAACAAATGATATAAGCAATAAAACAACTCCCATCAGCTACAGCGTGCGTGATATTTGATGCATTGACCATTGACCAATTAATCTGGATGGGTATAGGCGTATTAGCCGGTACGTGGTCCTGTCACGTACGCTACCCTGATCGATCTGTCGTGCGCCGCAGTTGGTGTACGGGAGAGAGAACGGGACGGATGTTGCGTCACATCTTTATGGGTCATACGGCATAATTCATCTGTCGTCCATTATGAGGATTAGTTTAGCACTGTATACATGCACCCTTTTATGATAAACTAGAAAGATTGTCCCTGTTTAGAACGAGGCTTGAAAGTTGTTTTTATATAAAAAAAAGGTAATCGCATTGAATGAAAAAGAATCCGATGTTGTTAGAAGACTCTACTTCAAACGTGCGATATATCTAACTGAAATAAAACCAATTCATGCTAAAATTGTATGAAATTTATCTGTTCAATAAATACAACTCCTATTGCCATTGAATTCAAAATAATTCGGGCACAAAAGTGATTCAAGGATGTATTTAATAGATACAGGTGAATGGGATATGTCCGCTGGTGGATATAATGGCCACGTAGAAAATATTTTTCAAATATATTCGATGGCCTCATTCGGTCATTTTGGCTGATGAGACTATCCATCATGTAACAATCATTAACAACTAATTAATGTGTTTTATTATTAGATTAGCATTGATTAAGGATAATTAGTATATTTAGTTGTTAACTAGCATAGTAATTAATATATATTGATATGGATTAATGATTTACTATTTTTATTCCATATACTCGAACAACCGATTATTATATCCGACGAAACATAGACCAATCAATCTCACTTGTGAACCATCATAAATCATCATATCCAACAAAAACATAAATCGTCCTATCCCATATAACTTCACCCGTGAATAACTCCCACAGATTTGAAGGCTGCTCCCTTCAAATCGCTTCGCTCCTCCTCTTTTGGGCGCACGTGGACGCGGTCCACGGATTCTGCCAGCCGACGTCACCCGTGTGTGCGGAAAGAGAAGGTGGCCCTCGCGCTGACGTCATCGTTTATTACGGGAAATACCAAAAAAAAAAGCATTTCTTTTCCTTACGCCTCAATTTATTTTTTATTGGTGACTGATGCGTGTTCTCTTTTCGTTTCGTTTCTATTCTGTTTCATTTTTCTTGCTGATGCGTGTGTATTTTTCGAGCAGCCTGATTTGAATGCTTCTTGGCAGCATATAGTTGCTGTGCAGATCAGTATACGTAGATGTAACCAAGGAAGACTTTTGACATCATTTCGTCACCTCATGTGGCCATATGCACGGGCACGACAACTCGACGATCAAATCTCGAAGGAATCACTCTCTTTCAATTAACAGTCATGTAAAGTTATCATGTTGCTAGTACTTTTTATCGTGGTATGATATGAATTTAGTTGCTAGTAGTAATTTGATCGAAACTAAGCGGCAGCCTGTTCTGAGCGGATGAATGGACGATGTATTATCTAATTTTGTGGTAATATTTAAATGTAAAAATAAATAAATTAACTATTATAACATTTAAAAAATATTTTAGATAAGTGTTATAAATATTTTATATAAATTGTTTTTTTAAAAAAAATTACGTCGTTTAAGTATAACACTAAGAGAGAAAAACGGTAATCACTACAAATCCTACCGTCCAAGATCACACATCAGAACACAGTTATCTCTCCATATCCCTTCCGCATCCAACACGCAACAATTAACCCATTCGCTCTTCTACGACCCCAGCATGCTCGAGCATTGTAATTCCCTTTGTGAAAATATTGAGTATGAATTAATCAAATATATCTTGTAACCGAACTACTGGAGATGCTATTGACCTGTAGATAAAAGGACTCAAGATTAATGTGTTACCCACTTAGCATTATTAATTAGTGCCATTTAATTAAGCTAGCCACCTGCCCTAAAAAATTTACCAGAAAAAATAATCAATCAGTACTCTTGTGTTTGAGAATGATGATAAAGAATCAAACATTGCCATAAAAAAAAAGCTGACCATTTTCATTCTCTTATTAAGAGCAAAACATATATAGATACATATACATATATATATATGTATATATATATATGGAATATATGCATTTTTTTTACCATATTCAAACAAACCAAACTCGACGGCAAAATCATAGCCGACTATTCTACAGCGCCATTTCTGAGCGTCATTTTTGGAATTTGAAGCGAGTTACTCTAGGTATCTACGGGCTGCTGTCGCAGTTGCATGCATACATGCTAGTCGCCCCGTATGATTGGGTTTTTTTTCTTATCAACTACATATAATCCATTGCAAGATTTAAACTTTGTTACGAAATATAAATATTTTTAACTAGTACATATTGTTCTATCAATGAATTTTTATTTATTTATTTTCAAATCTTAACCCTATATATTCCTCATTAGACAACTATTCTCTTATATCTTAATATCTACTTAAATAATTTAAATATATTTAAGTATTCCAATCCACCGTAAATAATGTACCGGCAGTACTACAAGGCTGACCTAGTAGTAGTATATGTGAGTAGTTGACACCACGTGTCCAGTGTCCACGTAGAATATGTCAGCGTGCAGCTAGGTGTATGTGATTGGTTGAGCGGTTCATGGTTCCTGGTGATTCTTCTAGAAGAGAGAGTACTGGCTTGATCAAGTCATCACTCTGATTGACGTTTCATCTGTACTTTCAGAAGTCGTATATAGTTGTCATTAAATACTATTTATATTTAAATTTTAATCATTTATTTTTTCATGGTTCCTGGTGATTCTTCTAGAAGAGAGAGTACTGGCTTGATCGAGTCATCACCGTAATTGACGTTTCATTTGTGCTAGTACTTTACATTTATCATTAAACACTATTTATATTTAAAATTTAATCATTCATTTTTTTTAAAAAAAATCTAAATACTTTTTTATTATAATCTAATCATTTAAAAATTATCATCCATCAATATTGCAACAAGGGCTGTCAATGATGGCATTAAAAAGTAATGGAGTAGGACTTTTAACACTAAGAGATACCAGTTTATACTTTAACTGCAACATTTTTGATGAGGTTCTATAAATATCTAAACTTTATACATTTATGAATTACTCCATACTCCCATATAATCTATTTAATCCGTATTGAAAGAGCTGAAATATCATACATCCGAACCTGCATGCATACATGCAAAACAAAAATTCGCAAATCACATGGAAGCCTATTGGATAGATACATACAGGCATTTAATCTGCGTGTGAACCGAAAGGTTGTACACATTCCAACCGAGGCACAATAGACTTTCCCTTATATAATGATATTTCATTTTCCCCTTATATGATGATCAAAGTGGGAGTGGGTATACAAATATTGGCTGCAGGCCTATAGCTTCTTCAAAGCAAAAGACAGAATGAATTCTATTGTCTAAAAAAAAGTATGATGAAGTAGATATAACAATATGATCATTAACTTAAGAAATAACAATATAGACTTGTTATTAGACAAAGTTTTGTCTAGACCTTAGGTATGGACCTTCTGTGTAAACTATGCTTAGTGTCAGATCAAGTTAACACAGATAAGTAACAAAAGATAATATCACAACCACATCATAATTATATTTTTGAGTTTGACTTATGGAAGCAGTTAGCCTTCCTCTGAAATTGGTGAGACGGCAATAAAGTAGTCAATAAATATATGGGAATATGCAATATATGATACAAGACTAACAAAGAAGTTTAGGGTCAATTCGCATAAAAGCGTTTGCAAATTTAAATACATTAAATAGATTCAAATTAAATTTTAACAAAATTTACAATAATGATAGTTTTAACACAACCAACATACCTAAAAAGATATTGTGTGGACACAGAAACACAAATATCTATGCCCACACATGATCACCAACTATATCTATTATTTTATCCTACACAACACTGTCTTAAAAGTAAAACTGTTATAAATTTACCTCTTATGTAAAATCACTTAGCATGTCTATAACCGAGAATATAGCTACTAGAATAGATTGACACTCTACAAATTTTATGTAACTTTACCCACAAGATATGTCATAGTTTTGATGACCAATGCATATTGTCACACTATATGTTGCGTGTGGCAGCAAAAAAAATTCATATCAATGCTTTTTGGAAACTTTGCCTCAACACTGTCTTACCTAGTGTCCCTTCTTTCCCATGGTGTAAAACAATAACCTATCATCGACATCTGAATTAACAGTGCCAAGACTCAAAATCCTAATAGGTAGGTCCTTTACATGAGGACATGTGTCGTACAATTAGGCTCAGATCAATGATTTACAAAATAAAGTTCTTAGTTGATCAGGACGACTTGTCTAATCTAGGTACAAAAGCATATAACAAGGAGCACATGGCTCAAAAGACCACATAGGTCAATGGTAAGCATGCACATAGATGTCTTACCTCCTAGGTTCATATAGATCCACCATCGTCTCAATCTAAATCTTTTTTTATCAGTTGATTACTACATGGTGTAACATATGCAAAAAAAAAAGCACATAGCTTCACGGTTTATATTAAAACGATGATGAGTAGATTATTAGTCAATATTATATTTTGCTTGCAAACAAGTGTAAGCGGGGATAAGAATATCTAATAATCTACCCTGAGTTGATACCCCATGTTCAACTCATATTCACAGCTATGGTGACAAGGTATGCTAGGCAATCAATAATAATTCAAGGCATGAAATAACAATAATAATAGCAATTAGGTTATAACTAGGGTTCTAGTATGATAATTTAACAAACAAAACACTGCATATAATTTAAACTAAAAAAATATACAAACTGGGTTTTAAAGTACACTTACCTTCACCCGTTGTATCTTTGAACCGCTCTTCTCCCGCAAGAGCATCTTCTCTGGGTCGCTGTCCATACACTGCAAACGAGAAAATAAATAAACAAAGAGAAAAGACAATAAAATAATATCAAATGAAATATTGATAAGCTTAATTTTAGAAGAATTTAAGAAAAAGAAAATGTCAAATCGGAGTTCGGATGGAAAAGATAGACCTCCAAAAAAATTGAATTCGGACAAAATTACGAGTAAAAAGAAAACAAAACTTTTGGAAATATTATTTAGAACTTTTTGGATTAAAAGGATTATTTTTGTGTACTGATGGTGGAGGCTTCGGATGAGGCTCAACGGCGGCTTGCAATGTGGCGTCGGCGTAGAGGAAAGAGGTGGAGCTGAGCGGAAGATGGGATCAGCCCTGGTGCTCACCGGCGGTGGTGCGGAGCTCCTGCAGATGGTGCAACTGCTGCTCCGGCTCACGATGACGGTGGCGGCTCGATCTTCTAACGTAGCAGCTCGTGCTCTCCGGGTGAGGGAAGATGGTGACGGCGGTGGCTGCCGAGGTGGACAAAAGACAGCACAACGTTATCACCAAGTTCTAGATGGCACCATAGAAGAGGAGAAAGACATGGGGTGATGAACAGGAAGGGGAAAACGAAGCAGGAAGTGGAGGTGACGCAAGTGCTTATCAACCACGATAGGTTTCTGCAGCAGAGAAGAGGCAGCAGCAACGTCCTGACGATGACCAGCAAGGAGAAGACGGCAACAGCAGCTCGAGTTCCCGACAACGATGGCAGGACTGGAAACCGAACACTGACGATACGGTGAAGTCTGAACTCCCAGCAGCGGGATTCCCCAAACTTCAGGCGGCAGCGAAGCAAAGAAGCAGAGAGGCAGGGCGACGGTATTTCGGCGTGGAGCGTGTGAGAAAAAGAAGCGAGGGTAGGGGCACTGGTATTTATAGAGGAGGATGGGGGACCATGAAAACGGAGGTATCTGATGGCAGTGATTCTGTTTTTGGCATTGGTTGAGAAAATTGATGAGGGAAGAGAAGGGGATTAGTGGAGAATTGGAAGATACAACTTCATGGCTGAGCAGAAACTGACGTAGCTTCAAGGCGCAGCAGAAAAGATGTCAGCCGTACGTGGGCACGCGATGGCGTGAGGACCAGCGAGGCCGGGATTCAACCAATGTGCAGACAGAAAAGAGAGATCGAGGGAGATAGAGGGATGGAAGGGAATTGGAAAAACGGATCAAGCTCATCAAGATGATTTAATTTTTGATGTTAATGGAGATATTCAGTGGAGGAGGAGTGGGAATTGATGGAGGGGAATTCATGGCCAAGCAGTGACAGGCGTGGTTTGAAGACGAGCAGAAACCGGCGTGGCTGTTCGGTTTCTGGCGCAGGTAGCAGCGCGTGGAGGTGGGTCGCATGGGCTGCTGGTTTTGGCCCAGGAGCCGAGAAGAAACAGAGAAAGATCGATACAGAGACAGAAACAGGAGGCAACGGGAGGAAGGAGGAAAAGGAAAAGGAAAGAAAAAGGAAGGTAGAGGGAAAAAAAGAAAATGATAATGACTTTGCTGGAAAAAAATTCAAATTTCGAGGATTTGGAATTTTGAGGAATTTTCTGCATTGGGAATATTTGGTGAGATTTCGAGAATTGAGCTCCCTTGGAAAGACAATTAAAAACCAAATAACTCCAATTAACAAATGACATCATAATTAATTTATTTAGTCATATTAAATCTTTTTTATTTATGAAAAATTTTAAGCTATTTTAGGCGCAAAATGAATGTGAATTTTTGGAATTAGGCAAATTTAAAAATGCAAAAAATAGGACATGACAAGTTTAAAGTTTAAACAGAAGAGTAAATATTATTAGTTAGGGTTGTTTTCATTCAACTAAAAAATTTACAAATTTTAGTTGCTTTGGAAAGTCATATTGTGCTAATATTCTTAAGGCAAACTTGTCTTTTCCACCCACCCCACTCCCCTCTCTTTAAACGATACACTCATATATTATAAGCTTACGTCACAACCACTCCTGCCTACCCCTACGCACCCTCCCTCTTCGGTGAGGCCCGCCCGACTTGCCTTTTTCCTCTACCTCCTTTTTTCTTGTCTTGCTCCTTTTTCCTAAGCCCAAGCAACATTGATGTTCCACCATCTCGTTAGTTTTCCTCATCTACAGCGGTTCGTGTTGCTAGAGACGCTACCACCACCCCACTGCTTAACCACTCTCAATTTATGCCCCTTACATCAACCCTGTTCACTGTCCTTCTCTAACCCTATGGTATGTTGGTGCCGCTTATTTATGTCTGCCACCTCCCTCCCTAGCAATCCATCTAAAATTGCTCTCACCGTCCTTTTTACTCCCTCTCCCATTGTATCTAACCCTAAAAACCTAATCTAGCAAAACTTGTCAAATCCGGTTATAGCGACGTCGAGGCTCGTTGAGGATGTGAACATGTTAGCACCGGTGAGCTCTCACATCTCTCCCCTTCTCATCTCTTCCTACTTCCTCGATTCAAAAATTGAAACGGACTTAACATTCCTCACAATTCATGTAGCTGAAAACTTAGAACCCCTATTAGCTGTGTTTGGTTGAAGGAATGAGATGAGTCAGAATGGACGAGGTCATTTTTTTAGTATGTTTGGTTTGGGCACATGTAGGATGGGATGATTACTAGAATATAATATTCCCTTGAGATCCAGATTAATTTTATCTCTTAGCAAACCAACGGACCAATCCAACACACTTCCTCCCCTTTGATAAGTGGATCCCACCCTTTCATCTTAAAAAAGCAGGACCGCTCTATTTCTCATGTAAAACGGATAGATGGGACCATTGCATAAAAAAAAACAGGGATGTGTCTAACCCATTTTAGCTCATACTCAAACCAAACACACTCTCAGTTATTAAAAAAAGAGTTAATTTGACGCTTTATGTCTGGAGCACAGAAAGATGTACGCTCTCACGGTAGTTTCATTTATACTAGTATAAATTGACGGAAATTAAACAATTCAGTCTACTTCATTCAAAAGCAACCCTCAAGGATCATGCTTCATGCGTTCTAGCTAGCGCGTGTGATCAGCCCTAATCATGTGAGGATGTGACCGGCAAAAAAATCAGACAGCAATTTCCCATAAAGATTTAGATGGATGCAATGCAATGCATTTGCCCGCCAGTACAAAAGCAAACACACACCACAAAAATCAAAACAGTAGCTGAACCACCATTTTTGTTTCGACGGAAGCTAAGCTCCATACGCAATGAACATATAGTATAAATACTTGTAAGAGAATATTCCACGCTATGGTTTTCTTTTTCTTTTTTTTTTCAAAACTACACCGTATCAATATCGACGTTGATTACCAAAATCAGTAGGTAAGTAAATGGTGAATTGATCTCCGAATTTTAAAACGGCGGCAAGAAATTAGCAACAAATCAACGCTCATATACGGGTCTACGGGCTACTACGGCCGTTCGTTGAAATTTGGGGCTTAACCGGAGACTAAACGATCTAAATTACTACTTTTAATGATGAAATGATCTCTGCATGGAATATTATACGGCTGTGCTATTTATATGGTTGGCATGTCGTTGTCCAGAGAAATTAAACCAAACGCTTCTTCCATCCAAATCAATAAATCATTATTATTGACCATATTTTTTGCTCAGCTTGGATCCTTGGATTCTTGCCATGGCGTGATTTCGCTCTCCCCGCGAGGTCCTGTTCTTCTGTCCGTGTAATTTCGCCGGTGGTGGTGCGATTCAGAGAAAACAACACGCAGGCAAGTAGGCACACCGGCAAAAAAAAAAAAAGGAGAGAAGCAAACTGGAAGGCCTGCAAATATCGTACTCTAATTCCCTGCACAAAGAAAAAGATTCATCTTTTATCTTCTCCTCCAGAACATCGAGAGACGAAGAAAAGAATCGGGATTTTCTCAGGCTGGGTGAGCAGAGAACGTCGACGAGTTCGACGTCGACCTCCTCAATGGCCAGCCATGAGCGGAAACCTCCTCGCGATGTGGGCTCCTCTAGTGAAGCTACAGAAGCCTCCTCGGCGCGCTCGTCGGCGCGCGGCCCTCGTCGCCGTCTCAGCCGACGCGCATAGATCGGGAGCGAAGAGAGAAGAAATCGGCCAGGGGAATAGAAGAGCAAAGGAGGAGGGTAGTATCGTTATTTTCCATGGCCTTTTGAGCAAGTAAATAAAATAAAATAAAATCCAAACAGAACCGGACGGAAATGCTGAACAATAGAAACTTTAATCGGTATTAAAGTATACCGCGAACGTTTCGATGGTATAAAATAAAGCTCGAAATTTTCGATGGCAGTAAACAAACTTTCCCTTGATGATTCTACACACCATTGATTCGTAAAACTAATGATTTTAAATTTTGACGATGACGTACGTGCCGTGTCGCGATCCCCTAAACGTTTTCTTCGTCCCTGTCGATCGTCACGGTTCAGGAAAAGATCGGATGGTGATGCGCATGTAGAAAGGTGCCCATCAGTTTGAATTTAATTTGAACCGTGCTCACACACACACAAAAAAAGAGAGATAGACCAAATCAATTATTCAGATGATTTTGGGAAGATGACCAAAGCCAATTGCCGTGATGCGAATCGCGAACTGATCTTTTCGTTCCTGCCTTTCCTAACGCCCAACTCGAATACCATCCTTCTCTTAGTTTTCTCTCTTTTTTTTATTTCTTTTAATAAAGCTGACTAATCCCTGTCCAAAAATAAACTAATTTTTATAGTCCAAACTTTACCTAAAATAAACTAATTCTTTCATTCCTATCTACCTTTGAGCCACAAATTGAGAAATTTTATCCATTCAATACATTTTATTTATCCATACATCCATATAACTTTTACATTAATAATAGATAATTTGGTCATTTATTCTCTTCATTAAATGCTTCATATTATTTTTTTTGACAGAGGAATATGCCACAGCTGCAGCCGCTAAGCAGGCCCATATTTGATGTTACTCCGTTTTTTTTTTAAAAAAAGACCCTTATTTGGATCACCTGCTTTTTACAAAAGGGTCTTATTCGGGCTATTTTTTTAGGGAAGTTTCAAATTGTTGTTCGATCGCTACGACGCTTACTTGGATCGTTCCCGATAATACCGGCCCCTTATCTGCAAAAAAAAGACCCTGATTAGAATCGCTATTAATAGTAGCGATCCTGTTTATTTGCAAATAGCCCCCTCGCCGTCGATGGGCCGTGAAACCATCCACAGCTGATGTGTCCGGCCCAACAAAAGACGGCCCACGGTGTTATTTCGGAGCTGGGCCGTCTCCCGTCGGGGCTAGCAGCAAAAGGCTTCCCGTGCTCCACCGGAGAGGCCGCGACGCCGCCGCCGCACGGAAACCCTCACCCCGTGCCGTGACCTTCGCCGCCGCGAGGAAACCCCACTGCTCACGCGACGCCGGCGGGTGCGAGCGCGGAGCGCGCAGGCGCGATGGTGTCGTCGATCTCGATGTACCGCGGGAGCCTCCACCGGGCCGGGGCCGGGGCCGACGCCGACCAACGCTGGCTGGCGCCACGCCCCACCATCACCGCGTCGCGGTTCAGCCGCCTTCTCCGCACCCGCTCGCTCGCCGTCGCACGGCTCGAGGGCGCGACGCGGGCTGATTCCGCGGCCTCCTCCTCGACCTCCCGTCTCGCGGATGGCGACGCGGGAGGGGAGGAGGATACGGACGATGAGGAGCAGGACGAGGAGGAGGGGGAGGGGGGCGGGGAGTAAGGAGAGGAGGAGGAGGAGGAGGAGGAGATGGAGATGGAGCCGCAGGAGGAAGAGGATGGGCAGGATGAGCAGCAACCGGAAGAGGCGGGGGAAGAGCAGGAGGGGGCTGTGGAGGATGCTGATATGGACGATACCGGAGAGGTGCTCGTCGGAGGTGACGATGCTGATGGCAATGGTGATGCTCAAGAAGGTCAAGGTGAAAGCGAAGGCTTCGATCCTAATCTGGAGGTGAGCACCATTAAAGTTCTGGACTCTTAGTACTATCTTGTTTGCTCTATATAATGTGGAATTGCAACTGGATGAAACCTCTGAAGATTTTGGATTATCTGATTTTTGTAATAGCTATTTGAGGTTACAAATGAATGAATTAATTACTGTAAAGTTGAAAATTTGCTCTAGAAAGATCAGTGAGGAACTTTTATATAGAAAATTTTTGTACGAAACATACTGTTTAGGCGCTTGGGAAGCATGCCCATGAAAAATCCAAACTCTACAGAGGAAAAGAACATGGCAAAGTGATGAGTTTGGTGGGATGTAACCAAGTCATTTATATTTGGAGATAGTGCTATGAGCACTCCTGATTGTAGTTTCCTGAGACTGGTACATTTTCATAATGCTATGTAGTTCTGCTTGCCTAGATGTTTAGTGCAGTGTCAGAGCGGGCTGAAATTTCTTTGCTTGCAATGAAGAATTAAGCTTCAATCTGCATTAAACAAATTTGGTTGTTGAGTTTAAATACTACTCCCTCTAGCTCCATAATTCCTGTCGATTTGGACAAGGGTGTGATCGAACTTTTAAAATTTTGATTATTAATAACTTTTAAAATAGTTAGTTTGAAGACATTAGAACGACATGTATAGATAAGTCTTAAAAAGTACTTTAATAAAAATAAAAAATGTTTATTTTTTGTATATATTTTAATAGAAAATTATAGTCAAATATATGTTTTGAAGACTATGTCGTTGTCCAAAATGATAGGAGTTATCAAACTGGAGGGAGTAGATACCTCTTGATTGCTTCTGAATGCTGACTTGATTAAATACATTTTCACTGTTTTTCTTTGAGATTCTGTTGGTATCAAGTGCTTTGTGAAAGCATGAGTGCAATTTATAGCCATACATACCGTGTTGCATATGATTGAGTGCCTAATCTTGCGAGCTCTGTGCTTTGTGTTTTCTATGTTTGAGCGCTGGTTTATTTGCTTGACCTAATTTCCATTAAAACCTTTTTTTTGTTTTACGCCTGTTATAGGGGAGTGGTCTTGATGTAATTGAAGAAAGGAATAGAGAGTTGAATGACAAGCTGGATGCTCTAAACAAGAAAAAGCATGATCTTGTGCAGATGCTGAAGCAGGTATTGTTTATGCTAACATTTATTCTGGTTATTTTTAATGCCACTGTTGTTCAAACAAACGGTAACCGCAGGTTATCGCAGCTACTGCAGTTACCGCTGGGGTGCAGTAATGGTAATATCACGGTAACCATGTCAAATTCAAACAAAATTTTAAAATAATTTGAATTTTTGATAAATTTTATGTGGTTTCTCGCGGTTTACCATGGTAACAGTGGTTACCGATGGGGTGTGGTAACCCCTACCCCCATGGTAGGGAAACCCTGGTCACCAAATGCTATACAAAATGTTTAGACAGTTCCATATTTATCTTTACAGTGTGGAAGGTGTAAAATCATTATGGCTGGAGCATGAATGAGGCCACATAATTGAATTAATCTGTGCATATGATATTCTTGTTCATGTTTCGTACTAAATACAGATTTTGTGAAAGCAATCCGCCCACTTTGGAATATAAATTGCAAACTTTTTTATGTATTCCATGTTTGTGAATCATGACTGGAGATTGCTGCCAGGAAAAAAAAACTATACATATACATGAATATGTCGGTTTGACTGCTCTCTGTTCCTCTGAGATCTTATTGTTAGTCAGTTACTAAATAAGATTGTTTTGGCTATTTGAACATATTTTAAATGCTGAAGAAGAAATCAGGATGCGTATCATGCAAGCCTCATTGTGTGTGCTACTGTGCCTCAGCCATCAGAAAACACAGCTAATGGAAGTTCTGTTTCTAGGCTGGTGCCCAGAATGACCGTTGATGTCAATTTTAGTGATGTTGCTGGCAAGTCTGAGGCAGGTTCCAACAGGGCACTCCTGGACGTCCCTTGCATCATGTTCACAGTATTTCTCCTTCAACAGCTTCTTTTGCTAGGTCTCCGTTTGGTTCTCTCCAACACAATTCTGTAAGTTAATTGCCGTAGTATCTACCTTTCGAAACATTGTCGTAATATTTTTTGAGTTTGTATCTACATTCGTCTGTTAGACATTAGTGCAAAAGTATGAGTGTAGAGGATAATTACGTTAGTAAATTCTCTAGGATAATTTGGGTTGTACACTATCGATTTTTGGCTATTTTTTGGGTTCGTGGTGTTGCATAATGTTTTTAGATACAGCTGTTTCTGTCCAGTGAAATATTTTTTATGTACAGCTGCTTCTGTCATTGAACAGAATGCCATCCGGTCTTACAGGGTCACACTCCAAGAAGTCCAGCGACTTTCTCTACAGCAAGTCCGTCCCGCTTTGTGGCTACTGGACATCAAGGACATCCTACTGGCCATCCCTCAATATCATTTCCAGGAGTTAACTTTGTAGCTTCATCACCTTCCCCTGCTGCCTCCGGTGGTTCTTCCTCCATGTTCAGGGATTATTGCCCACCCAATTCAACATAATCCATTAGATTCAACAGGAGACTATGTACATATAATCTGGAGGGCAACTCGGGTATTAAGTTTTTTTTAGAGAGGGGTTATTAATGTATGTTGTGTAATAATGTTGTATTAAGGGAATCGCTACCGAAACTCGTGTTTTTCCATGACTCTGGTCCAAATGACCTAAGATGGGTAAAGCTGGGGTTATTATTGTAACACATTTTTCAGGCTCTATATATGTCTGTATAACAGGTTCAGCTGCTGGAGCTTTATATGTTTCAGTATCGCTTGAATTCCATATAGTTGGACACAGCTAAACGAATCAGCATATTTGGAATGCAGTAGTTTCAGATCTTTTACGTGATTGTTGAGAAACAAATTAATTCTCGTAGGAATCAGGAAAATAAACTTTAGGTTCCAAACAGGATCCCTCCCATTTGTTCAGCTAAAATGTTTTCCGTCTGATAATTTCAGTAGTGAAGTTGATGGGAGACAATGGAGTACATGTGCAGTTCCCTTGCTATTGCTACTACAGCTTTTGCTACTTAATAGATGTAGTTGCATTTGAAGTTCAACAGATGTGATTGCATTTGAAGCGTGGAGAACGCTCCAGTATCGAGGATCAAAATGACCAATAAATCTCCACAATATCATGCGTGTCTCGGGCATGACGAAAGTGCAGCTGAGACATCAGCATGGATACAAAGAAGCTGTCGAGAAATATCTCAACCAATATGCTTATTCTTCTATAGTTGGATGCTGGCAATCACTACACTCGTGGAAGGCCCGAAGCTGCAGAAAGGTGGAAGCGGTATAGATTAGTCCAAGTCACCAAGATTAGTCCAAGTCACCATAAATAAGCTGAATTATTAATTTACATATAATCAGAAAATTTATCTATAGCTTACCAAAAAAAAACAATGCATATAAAAAGAACGATATTCTTCAACAAAATTTTAGCATCCATTAATGGGGCGAAACATACAATTAACTGTACAGCTGACCACATCATTTGGAGTTTAAGATGTTTCAGTATTGTTAGGAAAGCCTCATGTCATAAGCACTACTGTGATTTGATGTGCTCAAAAGAAGTGATGCACACAAACTGTCACCAGCCATAAGCCATGCTTTTGTATAGAACATGAAACATCGTAACTGGACAACATATTATTTTCTCTCTTATTTAGCCAGTGGAAGAGGAGGCAGGTCTTATGCTGGTTATCTGACAATTATCAACACAAGGTAGATTCAGAAGAATAATAGAATATGTATACAGAGAAGTCTAGCCAGTTTTGAACATTGAAAACAATTTGAATGAAATGGATAGAATGTAAGAACAAGACCAGTTAAAGTTTCTGCGTGAATGTAATTAAACATACTGGTGTACTATGTTACCTCATGTAATGCTGTCACAAGACCATATCCCTTCTCCATCCCGTAAAACTGGGAAAAGAAGTCCTGCAAGATGCATCACATAGAAATACTTAGGAACAATAAAAATATTTGAATAATCAAGTGCAACATAGAAACTGCACCTACCCTGATAGGCCATTTCTCCCATTACAATGGTGATGCACAGCAAACAATATTCACTGATGAAACAACCATAAACGTTAATTCTGAAAGCCAAGTGCAATTTCTTTGAACTAGTGAATTGATTTATCAAAGGTGTTGGTATTTAGGCATGAGTTGGGTAATTCCTCTAAACCGTAAAATGGTTTACTGGGCAAACAGACTGACTGATTCTTATTCACTATTGGTCAAACAGAAAAAATGAAGTGAACTTCCTTTGAGAATACCGGACAGCTACAACATTGGGGATACATTGTTCAAGAAAGGCATGAACAAATAAACAACTTTTCATCCTTACCTTTACCCTCTTTTTCATGCTAAAGCCATCTAGAAACATCTTATGAGCATTCATAACCCATAACAAACTAACTTGAATGTTGGCAATGCATATTCATAATTCAGTAACCTAAACATACCCACATAAACTTCAGTTAGGTACATCATCAATCAATGAACTAAACAGAAGAGGCGATACTTCAGAACGACAGATTAAAAGGATTACTCATAGTAAATGCAAACATAGGTATTTCTTACTACGTCAATAAGTTTCATGAGCATACATGTCCACCATCACTACCAATCACTAAGGGAAAATACCATCACAAAGGTCCAGTCACCCTCAGAAAGTTTCACTAAAACAAGTTTCTGAAATACAATTGTTTGTGGTAGCAATCCAGAATCTTAAAATCAAGTTCTGCATTGTTCCTGTTAGATTTACATTTTTTATACCCTAGTACACAGGTCAGGCTTCAAGAATTCCATCTCCCCATTATCAAAACTTCATTCTTTTTACCTATACAACTCATAAAACCAACCGGTATAAAATCAGTGTTGCAAAGATTGACATACAAATGGTTATCACATTCTCGGATCTCACTGACTTTTATAACGCAACCTTGCTTCCTACCTTCCTGGTTCTGTACTATTGCATTTTTATTTCCAATCCAACGTGTAACACGTCTCATGTCTGTTTAGACTACAACAACTGCATGATGCAATAATACACACAAATCTTATTTAACAGCCAAATACGCCATATCTTTCATTTTCTATGTAAAATGTTTACCACACTAAGCAACTCTCCGCCTGTCTTTCCTTTAGCACGACGCAACCTCAAGATTTAGAAGGACAAAAGTAACAACTTCCAGAGTGAGGAGCTAGGAAGAGCACTAGTCAAACACGAAACAATCACCATGGAACAGCGTACATTCTTGGCATAATTTCGCTAGTAACTTCGCAATTGACGGCACATGAATACAGTTCAAGAAACTAAACTCGCTTGTTACTTGGCAGCAGATTAATTTCTAGCCAGAGACCAAGTTCTCAAGCAGAACTGACACCCAATAAGCTCAAATCAAGAACCTGTCGAGCATAAAAAACTCGAAATCACAAAGGAGGAGGAACCCATCAGACCTGGAACCACGCCCCGGCCGTGGCGAGAGCGGACGAGAGGCGGCATTTCTTGGAGGGCTCGCACTCGTGGGGGGACTCGAACTCGTCGGCGGGGAGTTTGCGGGTGATCCAGCCGATGTCGAGGTAGACGAGGTCGACCTTGACGCGGACGACGTCGAACCAGACGAGGAAGCGGCGGACCTTGACCCCGGAGAGGTCGGAGAGGGAGCCGTAGCGGAGCACCCCCGTGACGTGGGGCTCGAAGTAGGTGAGGTACTCGTAGTGGACGTAGCAGGGGCCCGGGAGGTCGACGGCGAGGCTGCCGTTGGCCGCGAGGGTGAAGGCGGTGACGCTGGCGGGGAACATCCCCGGGGGCAGGCCGTAGCGTGGGAGGATCTCGGAGAGCTTCGCGTTCTCGCGCGGCGGCGGTGGTGGGGACTGCGCGGCCGGGGGCTCCTCCGCCGCGGCGGCGCCGGCGACGGCGAGGAGGAGGAGGAGAAGGAGAAGGGGAGGCGGCATTGCTGAGGCTTTGGGAGGAGGGAAACAACGAAGCACATGTTTCTCGCGAGTGTTTACTCTGCCACGCTTGTTTAATAGCGACGGCAGCTCTAAACAGTACTGCGGCCGGAGGGGAGTGGGACCAAGGGATCCAGCATAAATAAAAAAAGGTTTTTTTATTCTTATACAAAATTAAAATATCAACTATTTAATTTAATTTAATTTAATTTGTTGAAGGTTGTAGAAAATGAGATTTATTCACCGTATGACACAGAAGCTTTTGATAATTTAGTACTCTTATCTTTTCACTTTCTAATCTTAATGTTTTTTATGTGTGATTTTCACTATAATTTTAAATAGGATGAGCTTGTAATTTAATAAAGTTATAAGTTTACATAGTTATTTTCTTATCCATACTCAAGTAGACAGAGGAAGAAGACGCCGCAACTCATCTTTACATCTTAAAATTCTAAATAAAATATATGCACATTGCCTTAATTATTTAAGGAGCTCGAAGAGAACTTGAGACACATGGTAGAACAATAGGTAGAAAGCATGAACTAGAACAAAAACTAACATGTGTCCTACACATATCGACCCTATTGAGATAGCTGAAAATTTTTGGTTAAGAGTATACACGAATGAACTAACTCATAAAAAGTTGAAAAATTATTATAGAAAAGCATTCGAAGAATATTTTATATTTTTTTTATCAAATATATTGTTTATGAGCTTAGAAGGGTATAAATAAAAAAAAAGAAAGAACAGGGACATAGTACCTCTATTCACCAAAATCTAAAACTAATGGAATTTCAAAATTTATCATGTGTCTTCTACATCACATAACTTAGTATGTGGATTCGTCCCTAGTGGAAAGGCATGCCATTTTGTTGCTTACACAAAGGTTTGAATTGTGTGTTGCATCTTGTTTTAATGTTTTGAATTACCCACAAACTCCCTTGGTACTATGTTTTTTTAAAAAGGAACTAATATTTTTGAAATTTCATATAGATACAAAAGGTATCATGCAGAACTTAAAACAAAGCTTTATAAAATTTCTGACCCCTAATAGTAGAACATTTAAGATAACAAAAAATAGAATTAAACCCTTGTGAGATTCTATAGGTCATCTTCATCATCTTCGGTTGAAGCAATTGCTCATCATCTCATCATCCCAAGTGGCTTGGGGAGATGGCGAACTTGAAGCTTGAATCCAAATCCCATTCTGACGTAGCAACATAACAATTTTAAAGTGACACCCAAAGAAGTGCATCGAAAAGATCAACGATGATAAAACCGTTGAACGTTTAGGCCTAACAAAACAGTTGGCGACTATAACATCGTTGTGTGCCGTAGGATTTGGTGCCTCCACCCTTGGTGGCCAATCCAAAACCATAGATAACGATGAACCCAAGTAGGGGATACAATGACCACATCCTAAGTGGTATGCAAAAAGCCTCCAACCCGATTCCATCAAGTTGAGGCATACATACCTTCTAGTAGCCTAATGATCATGACAATGTCATCACTAGTCACTAACACGATGCCACCGAGGACACCAAAATCCCTATCACTGACAGTGAATGGCGGAAGAAGAAAATCAACAATACATACCCTATCATCATCGATACACTCTAATCTATCAACTAAAGCTTTAGCAAGAAAGAACTGTACATCCTCACCTATTCTCAAGCTGATTCCCTCCCATACCAGCGCTAGAGAAACCGTCGGAGAGAAGAAATCAATAAGAATTGATCAAAAAAGCAAATCGCCCACTTTCCTCTTGTCTCTATTGTAGTGTGAGGAAAGTTGCCTCATAGGATAGGTGGATTAGCCTAGGTGAGCCAAAAGGCTAGATCCACTATTGGCAAAAGATTTCGTTGCGTATTGGGCCATGTCCATTAGTTTTGGGCCATTGAAGAAGAGAGATGACACTGGCGTGCCTATTGTCCAAGATGGAAGAACATGTTTTGCCTTCTCCATTTGCAGTAGGCAAAACCACTAAACTTTTTTTTCTTGTCCTCGTACGATGAAGTGTCAAGGAGAACATACCGCACCTAGCTAACTAAATTTGTTTACATTTTTTACGAAACAATGCTGAGTATATTAAATATAAGAAGTGATAATAACCCATTGTTACATAAAAAATAGAGAAATATTACATATGCCATCCTGTTCCAAAGACGTAGAATAGGATGCTCATTCTACTATTGTCCCATCACATGGGAAGGCGTGTGCTCGCTGTTGGTTGGTCCGGCTGATGAGCCGCCTACCGCCAGCAACACTGTCTCATGTTGTTGCTATTGCTCCTCCTCTCGCTTGGGAAGGGCAAGGGTCATCGACACCACCGCCATGCTGAGGGAGGATGAGGGAAGCTACAGTTATCACACTAACAAAGGATGGGGAGCACCGTTGTTGTCGCTACTAAAGGAGGATGGGAGAGCACCAATGTCACTATTGAGGGATGAATGTCACTGTTGAGGGAGGAAGATGAAGTATTGTTGTTGTTGCACCGAGATGGATGGCAAAGACCACCATCATCCATGCCAAAGGGAGGACAGGGGAGTATAGGCACTAGCATGGATGTTGTCTAGGAAGAAAATGGCGGTGCCGATGGAAGAATCGAACTTCACATGATGGGGAATGGGGAATTTGGATGATATCTTCACCATTTTTCATTTAATCCCTTTTACTTTGTAAATATTATGAAATTGCTACTTTATTATTATGCCTAATACTATAGGGTATCAACTTGTTACTGATGGGATATTGGCTGGTACTAACATGTGTTAACTAGTACTGATAGATACCATATCTAGCACCGATATGTATCAGCTAGTAATAGGGTAGTAGATCTAATATCTACCGGTATCAATCTTCCGTATGTGATACCATACAATATAATCAACAAAGAATAAATATGCTTGATATACCTTAGAGATACGAGTAGATGAGTACAGGCATAATGCTACTAGCCACCACCTTGCCTCCTTTAGATCTACAAGCCAACATTGGCAAACAAATCAACGGCCCGTAAACTAAATGGATACTACCAATTTAATCATTGACAACAGAACAGGCCAGCCTTCTAAAATCTGCATTACGAGTTAGGCCTCATACTATCGGTTCTAATTTTGAATTCTTTGATTCTTACAGAGCATAATATACTCTTGTTTAAAGAAAAAACAAATGAGATGTCTCACTAGAAAAATCCCAACCTGTCTCCAGCTTCAACCCTAGAATTTTTGAAGCTAGTGGTCGCTAGTTCAAAAAATATTGTCAAAGTTAGAATAGAGCGTGCCAAATGCGATCCATCTCCCAAAGTTAAATGATCCAGCTGTCCTCCCTCCAGGCCACCTGACACATGTCACTGCATATATAGATGTGAACCAAACCATCCATGCTGCAAGCAAGCCTGCTAATGCCCGCGAGATTTTTCCCCTTCTTCTTCAAGCACATCCATTTCCAGAACTGAACTCCTTCACCGCGTTCCCGCTGAGACTGACAGGTGGGTCTCCTCGCTCAAAAAGGCTCGCTTTTAATGGCGCCAGCAGTGGAGATTACGACTCAGAAATGAGTCACCATTTCACACTTAGCATTTGTACTATATGACGATCTCGTCGTGATCATCTCCAAACCTGCCTCTGTTGTTGCAGATCGTTTTCTTTTCATGAGGAATTAGATCTCTCTACTAGGAGCAGAGGCGACCGACCATGGCGCATGTGCTTGTCGTGCCGTACCCTAGCCAGGGGCACATGAACCCGATGCTTGAGTTCGCGAGGAAGCTGGCGTCCAAGGGCGTGGCGGTGACCGTGGTCACCACCCGCTTCATCGCGCGGACGTCCGGCGTCGACGCCGGCCCGGGGGTGCGGGTGGAGGCCATCTCCGACGGACACGACGAGGGCGGCGTCGCGTCGGCGGTGAGCCTCGAGGAGTATCTGGCGAAGCTCGACGCCGCCATGGCCGCGTCGCTCGCCGCGCTCGTCTCCGAGGCGCGCGCGGCGGGGCGCCTCCCCTTCACGTGCGTGGTGTACGACACGTTCTCGCCGTGGGCGGGGCGGGTGGCGCGCGATCTCGGCCTGCCTGCCGTGGCGTTCTCCACGCAGTCGTGCGCCGTCAGCGCGGTGTACCACTACGTCCACGAGGGGAAGCTCGCCGTGCCGCCGGCGCCGGTGGACGGCGCGCCGGCAAGGAGCGCCGCTCTCGCCGGGCTGCCGGAGATGGAGAGGTGGGAGCTCCCGTCGTTCGTGCTTGGCGACGGCCCATACCCGACGCTAGCCGTTTTCGCGCTCAGCCAGTTCGCCGACGCGGGCAAGGACGACTGGGTGCTTTTCAACTCGTTCGACGAACTAGAGAGCGAGGTAAGTGAAGAATAACTGGAGATTTATTTTTTGAAGAAAAATTTTAAAGTGGTTTTCTCTTCGGTCAAAAATATTTGATATGGGGGACAAAATTCAGTAAAAATTTTAAAATTTTTACCATCAATAGTTTTTAAATGGTTAGTTTAAAACAAAAGATATTATCTTAAACGTACATCAAATATTTTTGACGGACGCAACTACTAATTTTGAACTAATTATTTTCTCAGTTTTTTGAGAGGAATTATCTACTCATATTTTGCTCGTTGAGTAGACACGTTGTAGCATCATGGCCCATGCATGTAGCTTGATGGCCTTCAAAGACTGTTGGCAGTTGGGGCAAGCTATAAAGCCTACAGGCCTGATTGGAACGTGAGAATGTCATATGATTTTGGTAGAAACAAAAATAACAAGTAGTACGTGTGTATACAGGGTTCTAGAGAGTTGGATGGGTGCGACGTACACATATTTATGCATGGGTGTGGGTGCTGCATAAGCCTGAAATATTTTTGGTTTTTTAAGAATCTCTCTGATTAATTTGTATAAAAAAATCATTTAATCTTCTGACCGTATGATACATTCGGAATGTGACGAGAATGGTGCAACGAGCAATATGGTGGATGCCGGCGAAGTCCTATTTGAAACATGGAAGTCTCATAATTTAATTTCACGGGAGATAGTTGTAAAAATTAGAAGAACTAGCGGATTTATCCGGTGTAACTTTGAGCGAAAGGGTTAGATAAAAATAAAATTGAATTTAGTAACTTTGAACTTTTGAGTCCATAAATATAATTGTAATATATGATAGATTTTAAAACTAAAATTGGATTTAGTACAAGTAGAATCATATTTGATATATAATGCTTAGAATTCCACAGATATATCTCTCAAATCGCATTTTCTATACAATAATTCAAAAGTATAATTGAATTTCATATTAAACTCTTATAACTTCTGTTTTCAAATGTTACGAATCATATTTTCTATACAACTATATCAACCGATCTATAGTTATATATATATATATATAACAATTGGATGCCAATATCGTCTTAGAATTTTTAAGTCTCTTAAGCAAATATGGTACCTTATTTTTTAATCTATTTTTATAATATATAATAGGCTTCGGGCATTCTAAACGAAGCCTAAGGGTATATAGATGTGGCAAAGGGAAGTCCAAGTCTGTCTACCTAATGAGCAGCTAGAAATTCCAATATCAAATTTGGATGGCTTGGAAAAACATCACCTGGGTGGTCGGCTGGATGATTGTTTAACACGATCGTTACGAATTGCCCATCTGCTTTTGTTTTGATGGATATCATTTCAGATAATACAGTATATATGCAGATATATATATGAATATAGGACCTGTGCATTTCCAGCCTTCACAGTTAACGGTGAATTTTCCTTCTTTTTTTCCCCAAACTAGCAGCCATAGAGATATTCGTAGCAATGTCATGTCGCCAATTACACATCTACACTTGCCTCGACAAAATGGACTAACACTAAGATCATACATGTGCCTAACTGTTCTAGGTCTTGGTTGGGCTGTCCACCCAGTGGAGGGCCCGAGCCATCGGGCCGTGCGTGCCGCTCCCCGCCGCCGCCGGCGACGGCGCCACAGGCCGCTTCACCTACGGCGCGGATCTGATTGACCCGGAGGACACCTGCATGCAGTGGCTCGACACCAAGCCGCCGAGCTCCGTCGCCTACGTCTCCTTCGGCAGCTTCGCTTCCCTCGGCGCCGCCCAGACGGAGGAGCTCGCCCGCGGCCTCCTCGCCGCCGGCCAGCCGTTCCTGTGGGTGATCAGGGCCACCGAGGAGGCGCAGCTGCCCCGCCACCTCCTGGACGCCGCGACGGCGTCGGGCGACGCGCTCGTCGTGCGCTGGAGCCCGCAGCTCGACGTGCTGGCGCACCGCGCCACGGGGTGCTTCGTCACCCACTGCGGCTGGAACTCCACGATGGAGGCGCTCGGCTTCGGCTTGCCCATGGTGGCGCTGCCACTGTGGACCGACCAGCCGACCAACGCCCTGCTCGTCGAGCGTGCCTGGGGCGCCGGCGTGCGCGCCCGCCGCGACGACGCCGCGGGGATGTTCCTGCGCGGCGAGATCGAGCGGTGCGTGCGCGCTGTCATGGACGGGGAGCAGGATGGGAGCGCGGATGCCCGCGCGCGCGACGAGTCGCGGCGGTGGAGCGACGCCGCGCGCGCCGCGGTCGCCCCCGGCGGCAGCTCCGACCTTAGCCTGGACGAGTTCGTGGAGTTCGTGCGCGCCGACGCTGGCGAGAAGTGGAAGGCTCTGGTTCGGGAGGGCAGCGAGGTGGAAGCGTCCGAAATGTGATCGGTGAAGTTATGGCATCGCGAAATCGTGTAAATGCGACGTGGAATGGGAATCCCGACGCCTCTGACGTCAGATTGTCAAAGACTGGTTGATGATTAGTTTGTTTTTTTTTTCGATCAGGGATAATAAAATAATAATTCAGACATGTACGTGGAAATTAAAGTTTATCTCTCCAGGTTCATCGCAATTATTCTTCTCGGTCGTGTTCCATTTGGTTTTATTCCAGGTATTGTTTTGTTTGTTAGCAGCAGGGAAGTTCTCCGTGCTGTCTACTGGTTTAGATACCATGAATTACGTACATTGAAAATGAAATTTGACAACAACAAAAAGATAACTGCTCATACTCGATCTGTAAAATCCCATTAATTTAGTTTATGGAAACAAAAAGAGAAAAAAGAGGAAAGTAAATACTTTTTAGTTCCCTTTGCATTGTTTAGCCTGCGTGGGTGAGGCCAGGTTTATTCAAACCAGTAAAATACAACTACACAACCATAACCTGATTGTGTTACTTGTTGAATAGAGTACTAGTGAAGACCTTCGTAAAAATACTCTTAGATTAGCACTCACTTATGATCTTGAAAGTAGCTCTACGACGCCAGTGTCTACCTGGAGCGCCTACTAGTAGAGACCTTAAAAATACTTTTTCATCAGTACCCACCGGTGAACTTGGACTTGAGCAGCTCAACGACGCCGGCGTCCACACGGAGCGCTTTCACGAGCACCGGTGTTGGGATGGGCGGGTTGGAGCCGAACAATGTGAGCGGCACGAAGATGATGCCGGGGTTCTGGCTGTTGAAGGAGACGACCATGGTGGCGTCCGTCTTGCCGACGTTGAACTGGAAGTGCATGAGGCCCCGCGGGATGACGAACGTCTCGCCGGCGCGGACCACCTTGGAGTAGTACCTGTTCCCAGTGTCAAGGCTGCCGATGATGCCGACGAGGAGCTCACCCCGCAGCACGATGCCGACCTCGGTGGCGCGCGGGTGGATGTGCGGAGGGTTGGTGCCGCCGGGCGCGAAGTCGACGCGGTTCATGGACACCCCGAGCGTGTTGACGCCGGGCCACTCGGCGACGTCGAGCTCCGTGACGTTGGAGCCGTTCGGGTTGGCGTTCACGTCGCCGGCCATGGCTATCTTGTTCGAGAAGAGGAACTCGTCGCCGGCCGCCGACGCGGGTTTGCACGGGTGCCCGTTCACCGTCAACTCGCTGTCGAGGTCGGCGACGCAGAAGTCCTGGAGAGGGTCCGCGTCGTTGGCCCGGAGCACGGGCGCCTGCAGGAGCAGCAGGACGAACACCACTCCAGCTAGTAGGGTTTTGAAGCACTCCATTGCTAATCAACTAGCAGGTTAAACTAGCTAGTGCTTCTATATCTCTCAGCTCAATTTTTTTTTCTGAGAATGAGAGGGCACACCAGCTGGGCAGGCAGTGGCCGTGATGAGCTATCTTGTTTAGTACGCTACTTTGCTTGGCGTTGATGAGCTAGCATTGCTGCATTGGAGCCTTTATATAGGGGAGCACTCATGCATGCACCATGCATAGTAGATGTTGCGTTGGTGTACGTGAGAAATTAACGATTCATTTCTGGGAAGATAGGTGGCGTCGAAATGACAAAAAAAACAGGTTAGCAGTCAAGCCCCCATGACCCATGCATGCAGGCTGCTAAGGAACAGGGACCTGTAAAAGTTAACTAGCTATAGCCTATAGGGTTTAGGGACGGGACTAGCTATTACGTGCTCTAGGAAAGAAAGTTGTAGTTGGTTACGTTTCTTGCTTCGTTTACTGGCCATCCAATTCATAATTCTCTTTTTTATCCCTAGGATTGCTAGTGAGCAATGATTTCTTCCCGATTTTGAATTTTTTTCAACGTTTATCTTCGTTGTTTGCTGAGAAATTAATTAAGAGGTTCAGCGTGTATTGCAATCTCGGTGAAATTTCTCGCTAAAACTCTATCCATCTATACTAATTGACGCTATGTAGAGGTTTATACTCTACGTTAAGGAGAAAGATCTAGTATTGGTTAGATCCTATCATCATGGCCATAATCCCGTAAATCATACTGTGAATTCGTGACAAATTAAAATGTTAGCAAGTAGAACATGGACTCTTTAGATTTAGTTTTTCCAATATATATTAACTCTAAAAGATTCTATTCTTGCAGTCATCGATTAGATTATGAATTTCTGTGAAATAAAAATGCCAAGAGGTACCATGAATTCTTTTGATTTAGTTTTGCAAGATATAATAACTCAAACGTTCGGAATTAATAATAAGAAAAAGTTTGAATTAGCTATATACTATTCTGGGCGTCCGAATTACCCCCGAATTCAAAAACCGAACATTTTGCACTCTTAACTATTTAAATCGGACAAACAACCTCCTCGACTCAATCTAGAGTGGTTTTGGTCCTACGTGGTATATGCGTGGCAATCCAGTCAATAATTTTTTCATAAAAAAAATAATGGGGCTCACTTGTCAGATTCTTTCTCATCTTTTATCTCTTTCCCTTCTTCTCTATGACCGCAAACTTTATCGGCAATGACGAGGTAGGCTCTCCGTTTGCGAGCTTAGGCTCCACCGCGGCGCCCTCCCCATCGCCTCTAGTGCCTCTCCACCACCAGCTGCTGCCTCCCTAAGGTGAGCTTGAGCTCTAACGTGACACCCTCCTCAAGCAATCTCCTACTTCGCCGCCTCTAGTGCCCTCACTGAGCGAGCTCTACGGCAGCTTGCATCTTGTGCAATGGAGTGAGTGGCCTCCAGATCCATGGCCGCGTTCTCTTGTGGAGGAGGGCAGTGGCCAACGGTGAAGCTCAAGCATGCTTAGGGAGGGCGCCAATAGTGGAGTCATAGAGCTTCAGATCTACCCTGCCTCCTTGAACCCTAGAGCCACTCCACCCCTCCTCCACAATCTCATGGAGGCAAGCTCGAGCACTTCATCAGCCTTCTCCACTGAGCTCCTCTGACTTCCTCTATAAAATCTTCCACGAGGTTAAGGAGGAGATATGGTGGTGGTAGTGAGGGGTACTCAATGGTGACTAGCCTTCAGGAGGACTGATGAGCATGTGGCAGCTCTAGGCCTCAAGGGGATGCACTTGGCGGCGATTGCCTAACTCATTGGCAACGTGTGAGCTCAATGGAGCCTAGGCATATGGGGGATGAAAGAGAGAGGAGGTGGAGGAGGTCATTGTTGGATGAGCTTGAGGCGGTGGTGGATGAGCTTGTTGCCTAGCTAGGCTAGAGCTTAGTGCCTCGCCTTGATGGAGATCATCGGCAGTGAGCTTGGTGCCTGCTGTAAGGGAGTGAGAGTAGGAGAGATAAAGGAGGAATGGGAGACTGAGGAGTGGATAAGATTGACATATGGGATCTGCAATTTCTTTATTTATTTTTAATTGGATTTCCACGTGGCTAAACCAAGGATTGATATTGGCCTAAATTTGGTTAGGGGGTTAATTTATCATGTTTGAATAGTTGAGGGTACAAAATATCCAATTTTTAAATTTAGGAGAGTAATTTGAATGATCATGATAGTTTAGGGGTAATTTGGTCTTTTTCCTTAATAATATAGAATCATACCAACTTTCTGTTAACCATTATGTTAATCTAATTGTGGCTTGAAATTAATTAACAGTTAGTGAGTTGTATTTGATGTGGGCATTCCTTTTACGGTTTTACTAAAAATCACACGTGCAATTTTTTCTCGGATTTGATGTTTTTTGGCCATGTGATGTGAGCTAAGATTTGTGGTAGAAGTTAGATAAACATCAAGATTTGTGCTAGATGAGAAACAAAAAATTGAGACTCTTGTATAGCACGCAAAAGAATTTACATTAGTATGTAATATTACATGGTAATTATATACTAGTTACATTATAATTACACTATATTTATACTATAATTAATTTCGTGTGATTTTAGTGAAAAATCTGTTGGGTGATATATAAGTGTTCCTTTTCTTTTAATCTAATGCGTTGTAATTCAGAGATAAATTTCATATTAATAAATATTTAGTTGTTTCTTGGACTCTTAATTAACATTTTATTAATTTAATTTTTGCAGTCGAAATTAATAACTAGGGAGCTGTAACTGACATGATTGTCCTCAACTCTTCGTACGGTATAGGCACAATTCCTTCTCCCAGTGGGGTTCAGCGCGAGCCACACTAGTATGTACAGAACTATGTTTGTAGAGATGCTGAGGAAAAAGTGCTGTAGAGGCTTCTTTCAAAATAACAATCAGGGTGGGTCTTGGTTTTGGAAGGGTTTGCATGAAGTCAAAAGGTTGGCTAGAATTACATGGAAAAATAACCGAATGATGGAAAAAACACATTTTTTTCTGGAGATATTTGTGGCGTGCTAAAATTCCCCTGAAAAGTACGCTTCCAAATTTGCATGCTGCTATATGGGTGTGACCCGTGGGCTGCAACAGGATAAAATCAAAGCTAATAAGAAAGAATTAATCAAAGATAGTATTTCCTATAAAAGAAAATGTGAAATAAATCCAAATGTAACTACAATAAATGTACTCCCTCGACTCTCTGTGAGGATAAATTTGTCAAATTTGACCAACAAGAATTTATAAAATACTTAGTTTTAAATATAAAAATAGTATGTAAAAAGTATTTAATAAAATTAAACTTAAGATTTTAATAAAATTATTTTAATATAAAATTATGGTCATACTAGTATGCCTAAATTAACTATATATATGAATCATGTTTATGAATGAAATTTAGGACTGAGACATATCCTTGCTAGTGCTTAAAATGAAGCTATTGGTAATAGTGAGTCTACACTTGTTCATTACCATCCCAGTTTTAATATTGCTAAAATCATTCATCTTAGCATGCACTTTAATCCTAACTTCGATTAACTATAGCCTTACATAGGGCTCAAACAGGCCATGTTGCCTAGGCTCAACCTAGAGTCTAGCCTATCTAATCTCCGAGCTTTGACCTTTCAAGCAGGCTTAACTTGAGCACAGTTCAAGTTAATCATGTTAAATAAAAGATAATAGGAATTTAAGACTTATATATAATATCAACCCATATTAATTTATCATATAAATATATACTAATTTATATTTAATTTAATATCTTATTAAATAAAAAACTATATATATAAAGCGCTTATGAGAACCTCAAATAACTTTTACTTTATAGCTATAGCCTCACACACGTATCCTTCTCATATACGGTTTCATGTGCTACATCTGACTCATGCATGCCATTCACGCATCATGCTTGTCTTAGTGCGTCTCTCCTACTTGAGATGCCATCAGCTAGGTCTCTCTCCACTATACTCGCACCTCCTTAGGTTGCCGCTATCGAACTTCTCCTTTATACTTATGGCCAAGCCAATACCTCTCGCTCCCCTCTACTCAGTATGTCCCCAGCAAGTCCTTGTTGGACGGTATACTGTCCTCTCGTTTCTCTTCTAAAATATTAATGACATAGCCGGTACAACTTACACCGTTGGCAGATAGTTTATTTAATTTAAAACTAGACATGCTACTGGATGTCCGTATCTGTCAATTGTGCACACCGCCAATCTCAACCCTCTATAGATTGATCGAGGGAGATAACTAGGCTAGAAAATACTTGTACTACCAGCAGCAGTATAGGGAAGTAGAATTTAAATCTAACCATTAATTTTTATAGATACTTAAAATATTTTATCCAAGGCTTTTGATAACAGTGACTTTAGCTATTCATCGATGGTATCGTACCATACGTAATAAATTTATCATTCCATATTATATATTTAAATGCCACTTTTTAATCATTAAAATGTTTTGCTATAAGTACCGCCGGTCTATACAGTATAATAGAATTAGATATATTGTATCAAATAAACGGTCCATCTATCGGAAAAAACTATTAAGGACAGATGGTTTATTCAATTATTTTCATCTCTAGAGAGCTTTTTTTTTTAAAAAAAGGGATGCCTAGAAAGCAATGACTTATCCCTGATTGGTTCTTAATTTTCAATGTTATCTATTCAATGTTTGCTCAAAGAGGATATACGAATCTCGGTCAAGTTTCTCACAAGAACTCATTAAATTTGTTTAGTTTGAAGCTCGGCAAGCCGCAGGCAGTCGTCTCTGGCAAGCACAAACTGCCAATTTCTGCCCTCTAGAGTTTGAGAGAGAGAGCCTGCCAAGAAACACCTGCTGGGAAGAGACGGATTATTGGTGGCTGCTGGCTGGGTTTTGCTTTCTGTTCAAAGTATGGATCATGCAGGTATGCAGCCAACAAGAATTTTGGCTCTTATTTGAAAACTATTCAGAATAGACAATCTCCCTATATAGCTAGCTAGGTTCAGTGCACTTGGACGCATGTATCTGTGCGTTCAGTTTTGTATGATTTACCAGAAGCTAAACAGAATCTAGTTGGGCAGTATATTACCGAATGGAATGTGTCATGGTGTCCGGTGTATAATTAGGATTATCAGATAAAATAGAGTCTGTATATATAGTACTACGATTTACATACAAATTTGTGGGCTGTTGGTGCCAAAAAAAATCAGGTTAAGTCTAATTTAACCCTCAACTGATGAAAAAAAATACAATATACCCCTAACTCTATCTAGACATTAAGAATTACTTCTATATCCAAATCCAGAGTAAACTTAATTCTGTATGTCATACACATGTCCTTAGTCTAACATGTGGTATCCCAATCAGCTTAGTTAGCCCCACACGCCATCCTCCCTCTTTTCATCCCTCCCCCTCTCCTTGAATTTGTATTATTCTGTGACCCTTTTAAAATTTTAGTTTTAACAAGAAACCTAGAAACTTATTTTTAAATTTGAATACCGATGATTGGACAACGCTGACAGAAGACAGGAGGAGCTTGTGAACACAGTTTGAGCACATGATACTGATTACATAAGAATTGCTCCCTCTTGTTCCACCGCGACAGAAAGCCTGAAACTCTCTGGTATACCAGAAATTTTTTTTCCTTTATGTGAACAACCTGAAAAGGATCAACGTGCAGCTAGTATAAGAGAACACTAATTGTTACTGCTAGCTAGGATTAGCCAATGACGACTCATTAACACCATGTTAATTTATTATGATTAAAATATTCGGTTCAGTCTAATTTCTCACATCAGATTTTTTTTCCCCTGTGAAACAACCTGAAATGGAAAATTTGGTGAAAAAAAATGGCAGATTCCATAGCCGAGGGGAGCGTGTGCATGATCAAGATGCCCACTGAGATTAGTTTGTTAATTTCTGCAGCCGCGCCGCTATGCACTTTTGAGGCCGTAAGAAGCTGATGCAATGCGAGCATTACAAATGTCGCTGTCGATGATGTGGAAACCACGATTCCTCACATCATGGTCATAGAGCAGCCTGACGCCACATTATAGGGTCCCAAGTTCAGGGCCTGGGGTGGTCCCATTGAAAGAGCCACATCACTCCTTGGAGGCTTGGGAAGAAGTAGGGCTGGAAGTTGAGGGCATGAGACCTGAGTAAGCTGTCTTTGAGCATTAACCAAGGTCTGTCTAATATAATATTTATTTTAAACGAGCAGATCTAAAAAGTCTTATCTAATATTTATTTCAAACGAGTAGATCAGATAAGTTTGTCCTCAAACACCCGCAACCCACATGGAACTGTAGGAATGTTTGGAGGAAAGAACGACAATTAACACATTAAATATGTTGGGGCGAGGTATGACGTCCCGCCATATCCTATGCATGCCTTTTCAAGGAAAGCTAATCAGATCAATTCTATGCGCTAAGGTGTGCTGCATGATGATAGGGGTGACATGTCATATCACCTATCTCTCAAAAGCCGGCGTGGGCTATTAGACAACGTGCACTGTTAGGCATCGTGGGCCACTCCAAGCCACCCATCATATCCTATCACGTCTTGCATACCTCACCATAGCACCAACTACTAGAGCTATGAAACATCAATAAATGGCTAATGTACTACATATCGTGCCTCCTATGTACAGACGGGGCAGGGGTGCCTAGGGCACATGACGGGCATCCATAGTTTCTTAGGTCTACTCTAAGGAGGAACCATTGCTCCGCACGAAGTTGACAAGATGAACGGTCTAGAAGTCACACCTAATAGGATGTACATTCCGCCATAACCTATTAGCTCAATTGTAATCATATTATAACCTACAGCGTGCGTTTGTATGTCCATTCCTTTAGTCCAGGCGCTGTGGTACCACTACACCATGAAGGGAGAAAACTTATGATCTTAGCGGTTTAAACTTATCTACACTCTCACATCATCTTTTATATTTTCTAAGCATGACTCTGAGGCATTTTTCTCTCTAGCTGAACTAGTGTCTTATTAGATCCTGCTACTTGTTTGTGTTCATCCACCAATAGTCATTGTGGCATTTTTATTCATAACCGTCTTTAGAATTTATATTTTGTTCCAAGGTGTGATGTTTTCGATTCATCTAGTGTGCATTGTAGTTATGTGCACGATAACTACTCTTTTAGTTAAAAAATAGCTCTATTCTCACAATTAAGATTTAGTGAAAAAAACTCATCTTAGTTCAGACCACGCACAAACTTTAGTATAAAAAAATATGCAGAGTTTTATCTTATGAATTCCAAGAGTGCTACGTTATTTAAAGAGTTTTGAATGGATGAATAAACAAGAGATTAAATGCACAATTTTATTTTATGATTTTATAGGCTATTTATAACATTTAATACAATACATAGAATTGATTGAATGTATTGTAAATGAAACACTCTAGCCACCAATATTAATTTTAATCTACTTTCATCTAGATAAAACTTATTGTTTACATGATATCTTATTTATTGTGAATAAAACTGTTATAAAATTGTCATTAATCTACCAGCTTCATAATCGAATGATTAGTTATGCGTATGCGAAGAGCCAAGCATCACGATCCAGGTTTGGCAGGGTCTTCGCGTGTGCCTGAACGCCAAACCGGGCATGCGCGCGTAACTCAGCTAATTAATCAGTTAATTCCTAAACTGAGCTAGCGCACGTGCCAAGGAGCCCTACGTACGCCTTTAACCGGCCCAAAGCTAGCAACCCAGCCTCCAGCCACACGACCACACCGAATACTTGCTGAAAAGCCTTAGCCCTTCATGTTGTGGTTTACATAATTAATGATAATATAATTATCAAACTAATTGTTTCTACCTAATTATTTTATCTAAGTACGAATGAAAAAGATTTGCTCGAATATACTAGGGTCAAATATCAGTCATGATGAAAAGATGAATTAATAAAGAGTTTTAATAAAACACATTTAAAATATTAGGAGACTGTGATAGATATATCTTTTCTTTATATTTAAAAAGACCATATTATAAAAAGGTGAGTTTGTTTGGTAGGTTGATGTTTTAAGTATTATTAGAGTGTTATACACTAGGTCTTTGGTCCCTTTAAAATAAGTGTTAAACCTATCAAAAAATTTTAAGTAAAATACTTGTTTTTTATCTCTTATTTGCTCTGAAATAAGTGTATGTCTGATAGTCCAGTGGTACCAGACAATTTAATCTAACACGTGTCTGGCTGATGGTTATAGCTAGATTAGACAATTCTGATCGATGTTAAATTATCCTACTCAACAATGATCATATGATCATATGTTGATCATGTGAGATTAAATGTTGAGTCGAACAATCATGAAGTGATCAGACTATCCGGCTAGTTCAATATCAAGAGTGATCATGTATTGACCAAACAAAGGATCGAACTAGTCAGACAATCCTACATTGATCGAAAAGTCCAGTTCTGTTATGATCGACTTGAGCCGGTTAGTCCAAAGTGGTGTTGGATAATACATTTTATGTTTTATCTGATAGAGACTGAACAAAGTGTGACGACTAATTTGTTCGGCAGTGATATCAGATAATGTACAACTGACAATGTAGTCAGATTGTTCTTCTCTTTATGAGATAAATCAGTGATTCTTGTAAAGTTGTAAAGATCCAAATAGTATGACGTGGTATTGGACCTTCTGATCCTATACAATCTTAGTTGTTTTTTACAACGGTTATAAACGATCAGTTGCTCCGTGTTTTCTATAAATAACTAAGCTTTTAGACTCTCTGGTATTTTTTTAAACTATTCTAAGCTGGTGCAATCTGTATAAGTCTAAGAGTTTATTTGTGTTAATTTGCTTCATCTTTTCTCAAATTTAATGTTTATTTTTGAGCCTCTAATAGACAAGTGTGTATCCAATAAGAGTTTTGTGTTTAGTGCTTCAAGTGAGAAGTATTTATTGTTACTGTTGGCATCTCGGCTGCTTAGACAACTTTGGAGGTATTTTTGATGATCTATCGAAAGTTAACGAGAGACTCGGTAGTATTGTAAAAGGTTTCAAGATTAGTAGAAAAGAATGGCTTTGAACTTCATGACCAAACGAGCGAGTAAAAATCTTATGTAGATTACTCTAATAAAGATTAATAGAGATGGCTAATTTATAATACCTTGGAAAAAAAACTTGCATGTATCTTCTCTCTTTACATTATTTTCTTTATAATTTGTTTTTAGTTTGTTGCTTGCGTTTATTTCATAGAAATAGTAAAGATGTTAGGAAAACTATATATATAGTAAAGCTTGAGTTCACACACAATGCACTTATAATAAGTTACGTTTTATGAGCTTTAATTTAACTGTCTTAATTAGGATTTCTATTTATCCCCTAGCACATGTTTATCCTACACTTGTTTTAGGAAATAAAATTTATAATATTTTAAATTATTTTTGACAACAAATATAACCGAGCGTTGTTTTCAAAACTTAATTAAATTAAAATATTCAAAGAGATATAGATAGTCAAAGAGATAAGTATTAGCAAAAGTTAATGGATTGGACATAATGTGCTTAGAATGATGGTGATATATATTTGCTGTTTGCATGAACGTCAAATTGTCCGTATGATTATGAATAACCGTCCGCATTCAGATAAATCATTTGACGACGTCGAGCTCCGTGACGTTGGAGCCGTTCGGGTTGGCGTTCACGTCGCCGCCCGTGGCTATCTTGTTCTAGAAGAGGAACTCTTCGCCGGCCGCCGACGCGGGCTTGCACGGGTGCCCGTTCACCGTCACCTCGCTGTCGAGGTCGGCGACGCAGAAGTCCTGGAGAGGGTCCGCGTCAGTTGCCAGGATCACGGGCGCCTGCTGCAGGAGCAGCACGACGAACACCAGCCCAGCTGCTAGGGTTTTGAAGCAGTACTCCATTACTGCTAACCAATTACTAAGAGATTAATGCTTTGATCACAGCTCAAGTTGTTGATATCGATTGATCAGAAGGCAGTGGCACTGTGGCAGTGACGAGCTGTCTTAATTTTTGCTGCTTTGCTTGCTGATGAATGATAATGAGCCATCTTTGGAGCCCTTTATATAGGGGAGAGCCATGCACAGTGCATGTTGAGTTGGCACACGTGATGAGGAAATTAACAATTCAATCAAGGGAAGGAAGATTGGTGGCGTAGAAACTCAAACCACCTTGTGGCCACAAAAATACGTACTGGTCAGCAGTCATGGCCCAGAGAGGCTGCTAAGGAAGACATTGGCCTGTAAAAGTTCTCTTGGATAGCAACATATATAGCCTGCGAAAGACTGAAAGAGAGTTGCAGTTCGTTACGTGTGTATCTGCTTGCTGCATGTGTACGGGATTCCCCTCACAACAGCGATGGGCTGGTTATCTTCCCGGTCTGGCAGTTCGTTTTGCCATCAAATTCGCAAACCCCCACCGAATTAAAACACATGATTTATTATCCCTAGTGAGCTATGACTGATATGGTTTTAATTTTCAATGTTTATTCTTCAGTATTTGCTAACAAAGAGATTACTACATAACAGCACATTCGTACTGCCAGGTTTGCATCATCCACCCGGTTTGCGTCCTCCGCGGGCAAGAACGATGACAACATATCAATTGGTTGTGCACTCAAACCGAAAATAATAGCATAAGTAGCATTTTTTTAAAAAAAGTCAGCACTGATTTGTAAGACAAATACCAATTTTTTAGAAGATAGGGATAACTAATTAGTCCCACAGAGTAGAGCCAATGTGTCTCTCTATAGCCTGATGGATCAACTATTTCAATAAATTTCGATCCCACTATCTCTCTGTATTTTCGTAATCCCACCCACGTATCTCTTGCTTTTCCAGACACCCATTGACGATGCTCTCTATCTCTCGGCTACCTCCCCATCGTAAAGCCTCGGGTTGCCTCCTATTTATCAAGCCCCCAGTTGACTTCTTGTCATCAAGCCCTAGGCCGTCTTTCCGTCGTAGAGCCCTAGGCTACCTCCCTTTTGTTAAGCCCTAGGTTGCCTCCTCTTTGTCAAGTCTCAGACGCCTCTTATTATCGAGCCCTAGACCACGATGGTGGCTCCCTCTTTCCTACTCCAACTGCGGATGATGGTGACCATGCTAAAGAAGAGAGGAGGTGGATCTAACAACCCTATATCACAGAGTTCTATAGTTGTGGGATTGATTTGTGAGTTGTTGATATGTGTTTTGAATTTATGAGTTGATTTGTAAACCAACTTAATGAGCTATTGATCTGTGATCAAGCTGATGGTCTGCATACTGGATTTTGACGAGCCGGCTCTTGGTCTCTTTTTTTAAGTTTGTGAATCTTATTTGTTGGTTTAGACATCAGTATTGATAAGAAGGGGTCGTTAGTGCTTGTCACTTAGGAAAGATGAGAGTTTCCAACCATACTAAAAGCTGATTTCTGTATTAGTAATGTTAGTTAGAGGCTATTCAAATCTTGATCAAAGTTTCTCGGTAAAACTAAATTTATTTACTTTGGAACTCGATAAGCTAGCTGCTGGGTGTCCATCTCTGCCGAGGGCACAGTCAATTTCAACTCTAGAGTTTGAGAGAGAGAGCTAGGCAAGAAACACTAGTATTGGTGGCAGTGTAAAGACGTGCATCCCTAGAAGGTCAAGGAATGTATCCTCGTATATCTTTTTTTTTAAAAAAATGAAATCTTCTTCTCTTAAATTTTATGTAGATGGTTGAGAAAAATTTCGAGAAATTTTAACAATATAGAGTATAGAGACATTTCAAATTCAATCTACATATTAGGAAAAAAAAAGATAAATTTAGATGTGCATACTACAGGTTTGTCTCATACTCTGAATATGTTTCTTTTTTTTTACTTTTGTTTGAAGTGTTATATGTATGTTGTAAAAATTTTGAGATTTTTTTTATTACTATTTAGATAGTATTTGAATAAACGAGGGGAGTCGAGGATTAAAAGAGTTTCACGTGAGTATAAATTTGAATTAAAATTTAACAATGGAGCTTTATCAATAGGTATTAAAATATCTCTTAACAGCAGTGTCTTTTAAAGGACGTCTCTAGACGACGTTCTGGCCTGGCATGCGTACGTCAGATAACCAATGGGCTTGTGTGTCGCCTCCATCCTGGCTTGTTGCGGCTCGCAAATAAGCAGCCCATGTTAACTACTGGCAACGGATCACATGAGGCAGTAGTCTAGGACAGATAATTCAAAGCACTTTAGCTGGTTCGTTGCGCTGTGTGTTTTTTCAATGATTGAATTGATGAATAATTTGGATTAATTATGTGAGAGTATAAATGAATAAATTAATTATTATAACGTTGACAATGGATTTAAAACATTATTCTAAAACATTCATATATAGAAAGTTTTTATAAAATTCACACCGTTTTAGAGGTTTACAAAGCGTGCGCATTTATCTATTCACCCGTTAAATCAAGCTCCCTTTTGCCTTTGCATTTGAGGGCTAATGTTTCTCTAGTCGTCCATGGAAACCTTTTGCAAAGAACATCCAATTCAACAGGGCCTTAACCCATACAACTTTAGCAACTCTCTCCTATTTACCACCAAAACACGAAAAGAGAGAAATCCAATATAGTAAGATAAAAGTCCAATTTACCCTCTAGCTCAAGAGTCGCAAGCAGAAACTATTAGTTTAAACCAATCAGCAGCCACGAACCGATCCTTTTTACCCTCTTCCCGACTTTTTTTTTCCTGCCGAAAACGGAGTATTACAAACTAGGATTTCCCATCAAATGTTTCTTGCCAAGTTATCTCACTCAAATTCTAGACGGAAGAAATTGGCGATGTGAATGCTTGGCTTATCGACACGTACGGCGGCCACCCAGCCGTCGGTTTATCCCGTTTGAATTAAACAAATTTAATTAGTTCACTTTGACCGGGATTCGAATAGCCACTTTGAACTAACACTGAAGAGATAACGTTGATGAGAATTAAAATCATTAGGGGATATGAGAAGTCGTTGCACTCTAGAAATAAAAATATTGAATAAACCATCCGTTTAATTAGGTGGTGATCATGAGTTGGATGGCAAAATAAACGAGCCTGACCGGCAGGATCCAAGCCCAGGTTTCAGAACGTTAAACCAGATCATCTCTGTTGTCTAGGGAATCCCATTGTGTGTGCAGCAAGCAGACCCGTAACGAACTACAGCTCTCTATTTTTTTTTTCGTTCAAAAAAAATTGCAACTCGATCTCTTTTTCTGATGGAGATGTAGCCATGCACCTATGTCCCTGTTTCTTAGCAGCCTCTCTGTTGTCTTGACTGCTGACCAGTATTTTTGTTACAATATGGTTTCGACACGCATGTACTAACTTCCTCCATAAGTGAATTGTTAATTTTATCACGTGTGCTACGCAACATAGACTATGCATGGTCCATGCATGCATTCACCCCTATATAAAGGGCTTCAGTGCTTGCTCATCCTCATTCCTCACCAAACAAACAAACGTACTTGAGCTTGGCTGCGTCGTGCCTTCTCATTCTCAAAAATTTGAGCTGAGATAGAAGCACTAGCTAGCTAGGTTGCTAGTTGATTAACAATGGAGAACTGCTCCAAAACCCTAGCTGGGGTGGTGATCGCTGTTCTGCTCCTGCAGCAGGCGCCCCTGCTGATCCGGGCCACCGACGCGGACCCTCTCCAGGACTTCTGCGTCGCCGACCTCGGCAGCGAGGTGACGGTGAATGGGCACCCGTGCAAGCCCGCGTCGGCGGCCGGCGACGAGTTCCTCTTCTCGAACAAGATAGCCACAGGCGGCGACGTGAACGCCAACCCGAACGGCTCCAACGTCACGGAGCTCGACGTCGCCGAGTGGCCCGGCGTCAACACGCTCGGGGTGTCCATGAACCGCGTCGACTTCGCGCCCGGCGGCACCAACCCTCCGCACATCCACCCGCGCGCCACCGAGGTCGGCATCGTGCTGCGGGGTGAGCTCCTCGTCGGCATCATCGGCAGCCTTGACACTGGGAACAGGTACTACTCCAAGGTGGTCCGCGCCGGCGAGACGTTCGTCATCCCGCGGGGGCTCATGCACTTCCAGTTCAGCGTCGGCAAGACGGACGCCACAATGGTCGTCTCCTTCAACAGCCAGAACCCCGGCATCGTCTTCGTGCCGCTCACATTGTTCGGCTCCAACCCACCCATCCCGACGCCGGTGCTCGTCAAGGCGCTCCGGGTGGATGCCGGCATCGTTGAGCTGCTCAAGTCCAAGTTCACTGGTGGATACTAATCGGAAAGCATTTTTACGGTGCTTTCTGCTGGTACTACTCTACCAGTAGCACAATTAAGCTATGGCTGTTCAGTAGTTGCACACGTTATTGGATTGAATAAACATGGCCTGGCAGGTTACCAGTGCGAATTGAATTAAAACGCAATACTTTGTTATGTTTTTCCCATTATAATGAATTAAATAAACTAGTCACAGCCTGTGTGTTGTATGAATATTACTGTTGTTATTTTAGAAAAAAAAATTGGTGATCACACAAAAGCTATATTATAAATATACGTTTTTAATCATATTGTACACCCACTAGTCGCTTATTTCTAAAAAGATTTGAATCCGGATAGGACATGAATCATACGAAATCAAAATGCACGTACCATTATATTGACCCCGTACATATAGCTGGCTACATTTTACTATCTATCTATGACAAAAAGATCAGAAATAATACATATAATATATAGTCAGCAGGCTAGCACAGATAGTGCTAAGCTCCTTGTAGCTGGGCTGATTGAAGTATTAGCTCAGCAATACTGCTGTCTAGCTTTGTTCAATCAAGAACTCCTATCTACTACTTGGATTAAACAATCTACAGAACCATATCGGTACAAAGCACTTGGCACGATCTGTTCGTCCGCTGCCAATAGTATATGGGCTTCTTCTTTGAGCCCAAAGCAAATGACAATGGGTGGATGGAGCTGACACGAGCAATACCATGTACGCGCGCCGGATAAAAACGCCCTATACAAGTATACAGCAAGCAGCTTTTAGCAAACCGTGCAACACATTCCGCACATATTTCCCTCGCAATGATTTATTTTATTTTTCGCAGTTAGCCATGAATTGCGTAATCTTCAACCAAATCTATTATCTCGCCCGGGGACTGAATTTTATTATCAATTTATGTCTATATACTCCCTGCCTGTAATTGAAAAAATTTCAAACGATTTTCTCCTTTCATCCGTCACCTCACTTTATTTCATCTGCCATCGTGCCTGACTGGGCCGGACCCTGAGCCACACAACTCCACCTGGCACGTGCGGCGTGGCGTGACCGGAAAGACTTTGCGCGCGAACGTGCGTGCACCGCGCGAACATGTGCACATGCAAAAGCTGCACTGCGTTGGGCCGCTGCTGCTTGGTGCGATGGCATGAGGAAGGCCACACGCGCATGGGCTCGTTGCTTTGTGCATTCACATGGGCCAGATGGGATGGATGGTGATTGTGTCTTTTGATTTTGTAAGCCTAACGTCAATTGGTTTTTGTCTATTTATAATTTATTATTTGATACTTTCAACAAATTTCTTTGTAGAAAGTTTTTTTTTTATAAAACACGGTACAAATGCATATGCTCATAATACGTGCACACTCATCCTTATGAATATACACATGCACACACTACCATATAAGTATCTTCGAAGACTGAATTAATCATACTTTAAGATTGACAAATTCATCACTTGTGCTTCTTTGTTATCAGTTACATCATCTACTGATTAGCCATAAATACGAGTAACTGCGTTAAATCTGGTTTTATGAGTAAAGTTTTTTTTATTGTTGTAGAAAATTTTCAAGTATACAGTTTGACAATTTAAGTAGACATTTGTATTACAGAAGATTTCATAAACTTAGCCTAAATTTGTGAATGTAAAGTTTTTAGTATGTTAAAAAGACAACTTTCTATTTTTAAATTCAAACAGCACGTCGGCATTGCATTAATCATGTCTAAAGGCGCTAGACATGCATAAGGGTAGAAACGCTAATAAGGGCAGCCATCTCATCTGGCAGGACAATGACAAGTTTGCAGGCAAAACATCCTCGCGAACGTTCGCAGATCAAACCCACCAGCGCATGACACAATGAACAATTCCTGCTTCAAACAGTGCTAATTGAAATGCTGTCCGCTTAGTGGTTTCAAAAAAAGAATTTTATCATACTTGAGAAATTACATTTATATATTAAAAATTAATTTTGATATCTCAAGATATATAGTATTTAAAAATACCAAATTCTATATTAGAAAAATATGATACATCCTGATACTTTCATAACAAAAATGGATGGCGATGAGCATGGTAGTTTAACTACACCCATTCTGAAGCTTCGTTCTTTTGTGACCAATACTTACTGTTCAGAGGTATTTAGGGCAATTCAAGCGCAAGACACGGCCAATAGTGTCTATACCATCCATGTTATCTAGAAATTACTACTAGACTCAACTCTCCCAATGAAAACACTACTAACCAATTTGTTGTTCTAATGCTAACTGTCTCTCATCATGTGTCATGAATGGGTGCTTGCCTGCTCCCGTCTCGTGCACCTATGATTTATCAATGTAGGTTTGAGTTATTCTGTCAGCAGGTATGTGAAATAAGAAGACTACAAGAAAACATTTGGAATTTTCAATCTGAAAGATAATCAGAGGGCTTAAAGCGTGCACTTTACCTTGTGCCGCTTGCGTGTTATATATAGTCAGAAAGAGTCCCTGACGTAGCTTATAAGAATATAAGAGACGCCATATGGAAGGTCGCCGATGAGATCGTGTCTGCTGGAACGCCATCGATGACGACGAGCTAGTTTCCTACGTTCTTGCTGGCCTCGATTTCGACTACAATCCCATCGTCTTAACCCTAGTCAGTCGCCAGGACTGAGCCGATCAGTGTGGGAGAGATACACTCCCAGCTGCTCTCGTTTGAGCAGCGTATGGATCTTCTCTAGCTTGATAGTCGTTCCTCGATTAATTCCACCAACCGGGGGCGCGGTACGTTGTGAGGCATGCGAGACAGAGGGTGCTCGCGTGGGGGTGCTCCATTTTGCGGGTGTGGCCGAAGCAATGGGCAGCTCAGTAGAATCAAGACGCATAAAATAATCAGCAGCATGTGCCTGATAACAGATCTAGGTGTCAGGTTTGCAAGATAAAAGGACATACTGCTGACATATGTTGATACAAATTTGATGAAGGCTTTGTACCAGAAGAAAAATATGTAGGTTCAACGTCTACGTCCTACGGAGTAGACACCAACTGATACATGGATTCAGGCGCTACAGATAACATCACCAGCAACTTAGGGAAACTGTTGATCCATGACAGGTATAAGGGCCATGATTAGATCCACACGGTGAGTGGGGCAGGTATGGAAATTAGTCATATTGGTCATTCTACTGTTACAACCCCTAGTCATGATCTTCATCTCCATAATGTTCTATATGTTACCAAGACCAACAAAAATCTTGTTTCAATTCATCGTCTCATATCTGATAATTCTACCTTTATAGAATTTTATCCTAATTTTTTCTTGATTAAGGATCAGACAACGAAGAAAACTCTGCTTAGGGGACACTGTAATCATGGGCTCTATTCTCTTCCTGCTAGACGCACAATAAAGCAAGCCTATGGAGCTGCAAATTTTTTTTTTGATAGATGACATTCTCATTTAGGTCATCCGGCTGCTCCGATTGTGGAGAAAGTTATCAACCAATTTAATCTTTCTATTTTAGCAGATTCAAATAAACATTCAGTGTGTGATGCATGTCAAAAATCCAAAAGCCGTCAGTTACCTTTTCCTCATTTTAGTACTGTTTCCCAGCATTCAGTTATTCTGATATGTGGGGTCCTGTGCCCAAATCAGTTGGTAGACACAAATATTATGTGAGTTTCATTGATAATTATAGTAAGTTCACCTAGATTTACCTCCTTAAATTCAAATCTGAGGTATTTACCAAATTTTGAGAATTTTAATCTCTTGTTGAGCGCTTATTTAATCATAAGATTATAACAATGCAGACCGACTGGGGGTGAATATCAAAAATTGCATCTCTCTTTTTCGCCCAAGTTGGTATCACACATCATATTTCCTGCCCGCATACACATCAACATGCCACTTCAACATGCCACTAAAATTTTGGCCTGATGCCTTTCTTTCCGCCACACATTTGATAAATAGGACACCTAGTCGGTTACTATCATATGACACGCCCCTCTTTCGGTTGTTCAACCAACAGCTAGATTATTCCTCTCTTCGTGTCTTCGGATGTTCTTGTTGACCTAATCTACGAACCTACAATACCCATAAACTACAATTTCGCTCCAAGCAATGCACTTTCTTAGCATACTATTCATTTCATAAAGGGTTTAAGTGCCTAGATCCTGATTCTGGAAGGGTTTATATTTCTCGAGATGTAACTTTTGATGAATCTCTATTTCCCTTTCAATTTCTTGGTCCTAATGCTGGTCGTAGGTTTCAAAATGAAATTAATCTTTTACCTACCTATTTGTTAAATACGACTAGTGGGGTTCATACCATAAGTGATCATGTGGTTGATTCTTCAATTAATCCTGCTAACAATGATTTCCTAGCGTATGAAGTCATGCAGAAATTGTTGTCATCACATAAGGGGGTACCCGGAGCTCCTTCTGTTGGAGCTGATCCCCAAGGCGATTCACTTGTATCTCCAACGACTTCCATAGGTGTATCTGCCTAGGAGTCCGAGCCTGACATATCCCATGACGCATCGCCTGGGCAAACGACCGCCTCTTCAACGCGTATGGGCGATTCTGCATCCGGCGCACTCGACACGATCAGGGCACTGAATCCAGAGCCTCCGGTGGCTGTATCCACTCTAGATCCCATGCTGGGATCTTCTACGGCACCTTCGGCTGGGGGTGAGCTATATCAAAGGCCGAAGACTCGTTTACAAAGTGGTATTCGTAAGGAGAAGCGCTACACCGATAGTACGGTTAAATATTCTTTCTTAACATCAACTGGTGAGCCACAAAACTTATTAGAAGCATTAGAGGATAATAATTGGAAACAGGCAATAGATGCTGAATATGATGCGTTAATGAAAAATAAAACATGTCATTTGGTTCCTCCTCAGAAAGGGTGTAATATTATTGACTGCAAGTAGGTATATAAAATCAAACGTAAATAAGATGACAGCTTAGATAGATACAAGGCTCGGTTGATTGCAAAAGGTTTTAAGCAACGGTATGGTATTGATTATAAAAATACTTTCAGTCCTATTGTTAAAGCTGCCACTATTCGAGTTGTTCTTTCTATTGCTATATCCAGGGGTTGGACTATTAGATAATTAGATATTCACAACGCTTTCTTGCATGGGCTTCTTAAAGAAGATGTCTATATGAAGCAGTCTCCTAGGTACGAGGACAATTCTAGAAGAAACTATGTCTGCAAGTTAGATAATTCACTATATGGATTGAAGCAGGCGCATAAAGCATGGTTCTTAAGGTTAAGTAAAAAACTTTATACCCTTGGTTTTAAATGATCCAAAGCCGATACTTTCTTATTCTATTACAGTAAGGGTGATATCGTTATGTTCATATTAATTTATGTTGATGATATAATTGTGGTTAGTTCTAAACAAGAAGCAATGGTCGTATTACTTCAGGATCTCCACAATGATTTTCTATTAAAAGATTTAGGTGACTTACACTATTTCCTCGGTATCGAAGTTGCCAAGACTAAGTATGAAATTATTTTGATATAAGAAAAATATATAAATGATCTGTTGAAAAGAGCAAATATAGCGGATTGTAAGCCGGTAAACATACCTCTATCTACTAGTGATAAACTCTCAGTTTATGAAGGAGATCTGCTTGGTCCTATAGACGTATTAAGATAGAGGAGTATTGTAGAAAACTTGCAGTATCTTACATTGATAAGACCTGATATTGCTTTTTCAGTAAATAAGGTTTGTCAATTTCTTCATGCACCAACAACAATACATTAGACGGCAATTAAAAGAATATTGAGATATTTCAAGTTATGTGCAAAACTTGGTCTAAAGATAAACAATTCATTTTCCTTCTTAGTAAGTGCATATTCAGATACTGATTGTGCTGGCTGTCCTAATGACAGAAGATCAACAGTTGGCTTTACAGTATTTCTGGGAAATAATCTTGTATTATGGTATGCAAATAATCAAGCTACAGTATCAAGTTTAAGTAATGAATCTGAGTATAAGTCATTTGCTAATATAACTACTGAGATTATTTGGATTTAGACCTTGTTAAAAGAATTAAATGTATCTAGTTCGCTTGTTGTACGGTTATGGTGTGATAACATGGGGACCAAATATCTTATATTAAATTATGTGTTCTATGCTAGAAATAAACACATTAAAGTTGATTTTTATTTTGTCAGAGAACGGGTAAACAGTAAATTACTTTAGATTGATTTTGTTTCTTCTAAAGATTTAGTGGTAAATGGTTTCATCAAAGCTTTAAGTGTATAAAAGTTGGAGAATTTTAAGTACTTTCTCAACTTAAAAAATTTATGATTGAGAGGAAATATTTGATAAATCTATAATATATGCATCTAGGTTCTTAAGTATAGATAAAATATGTAAATCTTATTAAAAGAACCTTACTGCATATATATATATATGTTACAGATGTATATATATGTTACAGATTCATCTACTATGCTTAGACAACAGCCCGGAATCATTTCTCAGGAACGAGCTCGTTTAGCAGTTAATGGTGTTGCTAGCTCTTACCAGTCTTAATTGCATCGAGGATCCACGATGAAGATGAAACATGTGGGAGCGTGGGCCTACCAAACAAACGAGGACCGTCCGATGCCTTCCACGTGAGCAGGGGCACAGATGGGTGCACGTGACAGGAGTAGGGCAAACCGAGTTCGTATTAAATAGCGTGTACAGACTATATTTATGCAACATCATTTGTCATTTAATATAGCGCCACATCAAATTTTTATTCTACGTGCTATGATATTTAATACTATAGAAACTATATTCTATTTGGAGCATTGAAAGTGACTTTATAATTGCTATGACTATATTAATATGCATTTTTCTTATGTAGAGAATTTAGCTATATTTTTCTTATTTACATATATCATTCATGCCCTTGCTTGTTAGTTACCATGTTCAAAGACAAGTTAAAGAGTGTTCGCAAAAAAACAAAAACAGACAAGTTAAAGATGCTAGCTTAGACTGACGAGATCATATCCTAGCTTAGCATGCATGCATCTACCTAATCCTGAACATCAAACTGAACTACCTCTAACAAAGTGGTGGCAAAGGGACATGCCACACTCTGTCTCGGTCAGTTTGGTTTTGTCCTGTTATCTTCACCACGCTTTTTCCACACAAACTCCGACATTCTCTGGTCGCTGCAACTCCAGAACTACCATTTCCTAATCTCCAAAAGCCAATCGGTGTCAACAGTAACTACCATAACAATCGACGAACGGCTTATCATCTGTTCTTGGAAAGGTAAAATTCGATCGAGATCGCAGAGAGCGTTGACATTTGCAATGGCGATACATCGCCATGTAGAGATCGCACTCGGCCGGATGCAGGTGTAGGTCTCTGACCTTCTGACGACGATGAGTCGACGACGACGACCAGATCAATCCATTCATGGGCAGTGTGGCGTGCGAGAGAATTAAGCTCTGACAACGATCTGAAAGGGGAGTTGAGAAGCGAGACAGCAACTGCGCATGTTCAAAAACTAGCTAGCCAACCCTATCCAACATAATCAGAAAAAGGGTAGAGGAAAAAGGAAATGGAAAAGAGATACTATCTGGTTGAAGCTAAATCGCATCCCAGTGTTTTGTGCCATGGTTTTTCCTACCTAAAAGCTGAATAAGGAGAACCTACCAATCGAACCATGTCTTGGCTTTATCGGTCGAAACTGCATTGGCCCTCATGTTCCTAAGGTTATAACGGTTTTAATCAAACAATGAAGAGAAAGGTATATTATGATAAATGAAAATGACGAGGAATTTAGTTGCTAAAGTGTGTGAGTTTGAGTGACCGGTATATATTGATATTCTGGACGATAAACATATAGCAAGATTGATATACCTATTAATTAGTTTTTTTTCAATAGAATTATTGTAGTTCGAATAGTTGAGATGGAGTTATCATGTACTAAATTAAAGTAAATCACGAAAATAGTTTTAGTTGTCATTTTACACGAGTAAAAAGACAACGTTGAGTAAATTCTAGCAATTTTTATTTGGGCAAAGTAAATGGTGTGTAACCCAAGTAATGCAGAATTTATTAGACATTTAATAATAGTAAACAGTGGTTCTATTATTTCTCATAATAGATTATCTATGGTGCAATTACAATTTCATTGCATTGGTTGTGTATTCTGTCAGGCAATGACAACCCTATTGTGCTATGTGTGGTTGGAACAAAGCCGAAGGGCGGACGACTAATTTGTATGCATGGGCTCACCGGCTAGTGTCCACGCATATCTTATAGCCCATAAAAAGTTTCTAGGTCTAACTAAAAAGAGCCGCTTTATAAATGATGAAATAGAGATGCTGTCATTGGCATAAAGCAAGAGACCTCTAAGACTTAATAAAACGAAAGGGTTCATAATGCCAATCGTATATAATGCTACAAAATGAAAGAGGAATCACATGGATCTTGAGACAATGTTGAAGAGCTTCTCTAGCAAAATTACTACATTCTTAGCGTGCACCGGCTCATTGCAATCTAACATTGAGCAAGCCCACAGATATATGTCCAATAGGTAACCTAAATGTGCCCCTTATAAAACTTTACCAATTACGACAATATACTACACACAGCGTGACCGAGACATGTCCCCAAATTGTTTTTTCTAAAAAGGAAAATCCAACCACTGTAATAACTTCCAATTCCCGTCGTCACCATTTGGTTTTCCAAAAGAAAAAAAAAAGGCGGCTGTCTCCATCGTAAAGCACACCTGATTTAGTGACCAGGATCCAGTAGAAACCGATGCTACGGTGGCGCTGTGAGGCGAAACGGACGCGACGCTCGCCCGCAGCCGGAGCGGGAGAGAGAGCTCGCGGCTCACATAAAAGCGAGGGGCGCGCGCTTTGCGTTTCGCTTCGCAACAAAACCTCCTACCTCCTCCTCCCCTTTCCTCTCCCCCCGCTCCCTCTCTCTCTCTCTCTCTCTCTCTCTCTCTCTCTCTCTCTCTCTCTCTCTCCCGACGTCGAGCACCGCCACCACCGACGGATCGCGGCGAGGTGGAGTAGAGAGTAGGCTAGGTGGCGGTGCCATGGCCCCCGTGAAGGCCGAGGAGCTGGTCGCGTTCGCCCCCAAGGAGCAGTACGACGGCGTCGACTTCTGCATCACCAGCCCGCCGCCATGGCGTCCGTGCTCCTCTCCTTCCTACCGAGCTCTGAACCTAGCTAGCAGCTTCGCTCACCGTCGATGGGCGACTGATCGGGCTCTCTCTCTCTCTTTCTGTGCGTGCAGTGACGACGGCGCTGTTGGCGTTCCAGCACTACCTCGTCATGCTCGGCACCACCGTCATCGTCGCCACCATCCTCGTGCCCCTCATGGGCGGCGGCCATGTGAGCGCTCCTCCTCCTCCTCCTCCCTTTCATTCCATTCCGTTCTGCGTTTCCTTGGTGACGAGCGTACGTGCGCGTGGATACGGTGCAGGTGGAGAAGGCGATCGTGGTGCAGACCATCCTCTTCCTCGCCGGGATCAACACGCTGCTGCAGGTGCACTTCGGGACGCGGCTCCCCGCCGTGATGGGCGCCTCCTACGCCTACATCTACCCGGCCGTCGCCATCATCCTCAGTCCTCGCTTCGCCATCATCATCGACCCCTTCGAGGTAAATCCCTTCTTCCCATCTCGCCGCCATTAATTTCTTGCTTGCCCCACTCTGCTCTGCTCAATCCAATGGCACATGGTTACAACTGAACGATTGGGTCTCGCTATCCATCCAGAGGTTCGTGTACACGATGAGGTCGCTGCAGGGCGCGTTGATCATCGCCGGCGTCTTCCAGGCCGTCATCGGATTCTTCGGAATCTGGAGGATCTTCATAAGGTTCTTGCTCTGCTCTGCAACGATTTCTTGCCGTTTCTTGCTCCTGCATGCGCTGAGCCGATCATGTCAGGTTCCTGAGCCCTCTCGCGGCGGTTCCGTTCGTGACGCTCTCCGCGCTCGGGCTCTTCTACTTCGCCTTCCCCGGAGTAAGTCCTTGCCACCGAATCTCATCGTCTTCTTGATTATCTCTTATGGCTTAGAATCTGAAACACTGAACACGACGACGTTGAAGTTCGCCAAGTGCATCGAGGTCGGCCTCCCCGCGCTCATCCTGCTCCTGCTCTTCGCCGAGGTAATCAAAACTCCATGGAAAATTCTCGCATTAGGCACTAGCAGAGTTGCTAATGAGGCTAAAGAAAGTTGTTTTTCACTTTTTTGTCTGTTTTGTTCTTGCAGTACACGGCCCATTTCTTCGCGAGAGGGAGCTTCCTGTTCGGGCGGTGCGCCGTGCTGGTGACGGTGCTCATCGTGTGGATCTACGCCGAGATCCTCACGGCGGCCGGGGCCTACAACGAGAGGTCAATCGTGACGCAGTTCAGCTGCCGCGCCGACCGCTCGGGTCTCATCCATGGCGCACCTTGGTAAAATTTCGCCGACGAATTCAGAATTCTCTGCTCGATTTAGCTAGCTAGATCTCTCCAGCATCTGACACTGACACATATGCATCGATCGAGCAGGATCAGGTTCCCTTACCCATTCCAGTGGGGGTACCCCATCTTCTTCGTCGACGACTGCTTCGTCATGATAGCTGCTTCTTTCGTCTCACTGATCGAGGTATGAATCACCACTCGATTTCATCTTCTCTGCAACAGCCAAACAATTTTTTTCTTGCCTAATCTCATAAAGATAATGGCAATCACAAAAATGCTTATCTGCCAACAATGATTTAGCGTTTCTTCTTGTTATTCTGACGAGAAATTTTGCTTGGTTTCAGTCTACGGGCACATTAATAGCGGTGACGAGATACGCAGGGGCAACGTTCTGCCCGCCTTCAGTTTTCGCTCGTGGAGTTGGCTGGCAGGTATTTCTACTAAATAACAGAAATGTTCAGTTATTCCCACTGATTTTTTCTGCAGACAGAACACTCACTGCAATGCAACTTGCACAATTTCAGGGCATATCTACCATTCTGGATGGGATGTGTGGCACATTGACAGGATCGGTAGCTTCAGTGTAATGCACTCAGCTCTCTTGGATCTTCTTAGGACCTTGACTTAGACGCCTTAGAAGTTGAAACTTGAAAGCATGAAAATAACTTGGCCCTGTTGCTTTGATAAGTGAGAATGCAGGTCTGTTGGCCTTGACGCGAGTCGGAAGCAGAAGGGTTATAAAAATCTCGGCCTTGTTCATGATCTTCTTCTCATTGTTCGGTATGATTTCCCATCATCTGAATCTATCAGCTGTGTTCATCGTTGCATCGTCCGTAACTCCACCTGTCTGATTCTGATACAATGATATGCTTGACAATTAACAGGGAAATTTGGGGCAATCATTGCATCAATCCCATTGCCGATCTTCTCTGCATTGTACTGCGTTCTCTTTGCTTATTCAGGTGAGCCTCATGATACCATCGGTAATAAATTCAAGAGATCAATCAATATTCATTCTCGAGTAGGCCGAATACATCTCTGATGAAGAGGCTGGATTGAATTCCATCATCGAAAATCAATATTCTGGAAGACTTACACCTGGTTTCTGCACGAGACAGCTGCTGCAGGGCTCTGCTTCCTTCAGTACTGTAACCTCAACACACTGAGAACCAAGTTCATCCTCAGCATCTCCCTGTTCTTGGGCTTGTCAATTCCACAGTACTTCAGGGAGTACGAGGTGTTCTACGTCTTCGGGCCAGTGCACACCCATTCACCCGCTGTATGTCAACCATGACCCAGTTCTGAATCTCTGATCATGATCTTTTTTTCTTTCTTTCTGAATGTTTCTGACGACACAACATTTTGGCAGTTCAATGTCATCGTCAACGTGATCTTCTCCTCGCCGGCGACGGTGGCCGCCATCCTCGCCTACCTCCTGGACTGCACGCACACCTACTGGGATGGCCCGGTGTGGAAGGACAGGGGCTTCCATTGGTGGGAGAAGTTCAAGTCTTACAGGCATGACCCCAGGAGCGAGGAGTTCTACTCTCTGCCGTATGGCCTCAGCAAGTACTTCCCTTCGTTTTAGGCCAATGGTGAATGGAGTGGCGAGAGGTAGAAGACGATGCAATCATGTGGAGCTTTAGCTTCATGTTGTGATTGTTGGATGCAATGCATTTTGGATATGACATGTTTCGGGCCTGATGAAATTTGGAATTTTGGATGACATTGCTTCATCAACTTGATTCAAGGCTTGCGATGATCCTGCCATTGAATTTGCCTTGAGTTTTCGTCTCTGGTCTGAACCAATTTGAACGGACAGAAACGCTTCGTCAGCAATTGGATTGAGTGTTTGATTACTGGGTAGGAACCTACAGGATAAATTCGAAGTCATTACCTGGTGGAATTCTTCCCAAATTCCAGTTCATTTCGATTGCAATTCAAAGCCCAACAAGGAACACGAGTTTGTCACAATAATTATACATGATTTTTACAGAAATCGGTTTAATTTTTGTGGGAAATTGGAAGAATTCGGTGTTCCAAAGGACCCCTAATAGTTCTTCCTAACTGATCCGGAATGCCGTGATGGGGCGTGGAGCCACCGCCTTGGGCACCCACACGCGACCGTGCTGCCCTCCGGCGTGCTGCTGCCTGGCTGAACGCACTACGACCCTCACCGCGCGCGCGGTGGCCTCTGCCTCCACCATCGGTGGCTTCGCCACGACGCACTCGGGTTTCGTCTCCCCGGTCTTCCCGAGCGCGCCGCCGCTCCTCCGTTTGCTGCTCAACTCGGCTGCCAGGGAGGGCTTCCCGTCCAGCGGATTGCTGATCGGCGCCAGTTGGGCGCACTTCCCGTCCGGCAAACTGCTGATCGGCGCCGGCTGGGCGCACTTCCCGTCCGACGAATCGTTAGAAGGCGCCGCAGCTGCGCGCCTGGCGTTCGAGGGTTTGTTCTTCCCCTTGTTCTGCGACTCGACGACGAATGGGGGTGACCTGTCGGCCGTCTCGTCCGGCGCGGCCGTTAATGCGCTGTGGTCAACCCCGCCCTTCTTCCGGTTGAGCCAGTTCGCCGGCTTGCTGCGGCCTCGGGATGATGCACTGGCCGTCTTGCCCGTCTCCACTGGCGCACTGCTCGGCACCGACGACGTGCCCTGGTCTCCAGAGGCCTTGGCCTTAGCCTTCCCCTTCCTCTTCTCCTCCGGCGTGCCGCCGGGCGACGACACGGTGGCCGCCTCGGCTGACGTGCTTGGCTGCTTCGTGCCCGCGGCGACCTTGCCCTTTCCCTTGTTATCCGGCTTGGCTCCCCTTTGGAACGCACTGGCCGCGGGTTCGTCGGCCCCCTTGCCTCCTGTCGCCCCGCCCTTCTTCTTGGTCGCATCCTCCCCGCGCAGCGGCAGCGGCGCCTCCGGTTGCGCCACAGCCAGGACTCCTACTGCCCCATCCATCTTCTTCGCCCCACCCTGCGGCGACGGCGCCGGCGCCACCCGGTGCGCTACAGCCATGACTTCCATCGCCCCATCCACCTTCTTCGCCGCAACCTCCGCGCGCGTCGGCGGCAGTGTATCTTCCCGGTGCGCCACATCCAAGACGCCTGCATCCCCATCCACCTTCCTCGCAGCACATTCTGCGCGCGTCGGCGGAGGCGCCCGGTGCGCCACGGCTACCCCCTTCTTCCCCCCGCGGCTCCTCTCCCCCCTGCCGCCCCACGATTTCTCCGGCGAGCCCCTCTCATCCGTATTTGGCGCCGGAATCGCCGCTGCCCCGCCTTCCCCCGCGGCCTCTAGCCCCCGTTGCCGCTCCCTCTCCTGCTGCTCCTTCTCCTTCCGGCGGAGCTCCTGGAGGTCCCTGAGGCTGACGTAGTTGGAAGGGATGCGAGGCCAGTCCCGCTTCGGCTTCGCGCTCGCCGCCGCGGCGTCCATCTTGTTCCTCTCTCCAGCGATCGCCGGATGCACCTAGCGACAAGATCTGAGCCGATTTTTTTCTTCTAAAGCGAAAAAAGAGGAGGGGATTGAGGGCCCAGTGGATCTTCTGAGTCCGGCATCCTGCCGCGTCTTTCGAGTTTCGAGTTCTTGGTTGTTTTTTTTTTCGTTTTTAGCGGATAAACCAGTTCACCACTTCACCTCACCTGAATATTAGTGGGCAGGCAACTGGATTTTCTCAGCATCTCAACGTTTAAGAAAACACCTATATCTGGTTTAATTATATCTCAATCTATGTTTTAAAAGTACTAAGTCAAATCTGTAATTACTTGGCTATTTGATATAGAATTGTATTCACATTACAACTATATTTCTATTTATACCGTTTTATTCAGTAACTAAAGAATAATCCACATCATTATAATCGAGACCTACCATAATCAAATAATATTTTCTCATGTTAATATCGTGATGTGATGGTATTAACTTTTGGTGCCAACCATATTTGTATAAATATTCATATTTATCCGAATAGAAAATATTGTGGAATAATATAAGTAACATGGTTATTGTGGTTTAGTTTGTACTCATTTATTCATAAATATAAGCATTCTAAACATTTTAAAAAATATATATCTACATCAGAATTTCTAATGTTAGCTCATCAGTTATCTCTTATTTAACTTTCTTTCCCTCTTATCCCTAACCACTCTTAAACTCCTAATCACCAAAGTCTTTTTCTCTTATGCTTAGCATCTCTCTGTTTTTTTTTGGAATGATGTTTATGGAGAAGGATCAGGTTAGTTGAAAATCCCTCATCTCTTGATACAAAGAATGCCCAGTACGTTTTACCTAAATGGAGAACTTCATGCCAAAACGTCAAACATGCTTTACACACAAAGGAGCACATTAACTGTGTGCAAAATGCTGGAGAGGACGAAGTGTCACCATAAAAAAACGGGGGTAGATGATGATGTGCAACTTTAAGAACCTACTCTCTTTTTAAGGAGGTTAAAATTAAACCGATAAATGATTATAATCGGTTAGATAAAACTTAAAATAAGATTATGATGTTAAAGATGAGAATGTAGGTGGAGAGAGTACTCTCTATTTCACCACACATGCGTATGCATCGCAAGCGTATGGCAATGTCTATTGTATATTGTGGCAGGCTATCAAATGGAGATTTAGCCCGTATCTCTTTTTACATGGCAATATACAAGGATTGATTATTCTTTTATTAGGATAGTACATACTAGGACATACTAGGAGATTGTAAGGGTTTTGTTGGTGGATGGAGAAGTTGATGAGGCCGGAGCAGCCGGTCACGCCGTCCAACGTGCATTGATGCGTGCACACGCCAAGAATGGTTCTCTGGCAGGTTAATTGGCAATGCAATTGTGCATGCATGGTATTGTGGCCGGCAGGCTGCAACACCGGATTCCTGTGGTTTTTGAGCCGAAAAGCGTGGGGTGGGGTGGCCTTCGGGAGCCGAGTTCGGCGAAACCATGAATAAAGCCATGGGTTCATGAATAGTGATCGGTAAATTTGCAGTTTAATAGCACCACGAGCGCAAGAGCAGATCTGATCGAGGCTCAGCCGTGGCCTAGCTGATATGTTCAGGCATACCGCTATTACAATCTTAGGATTCCTTCAAATTTATTTCGTTATATATCTATTCTCTTTTTCAGATATCAATTATATTGGCTTAGCTATTTTTCTTTTTTAGCATAACTTTTTAATATTGGTTCTTGTTTTGTTTTTATGGTATTTTAATTAAAAAAAGAACCACGGTCAATAAATTTATAATTTAATATATTCACGAGTTCCAATTTTAAATGGTAGACGGTATCTTTAAAACCGGTTCTTCAAATTTTAATTGGTTTTGTCCTTTTTTTTCTATGAGATCATTAGAAATATGAAGACTGGTCATGTTATAATGGAGGTAAGTAAAGAAGAAGACTTTATTAAATTTAGTATTTTTCTTTTTTAGCATATTTTTTCTATATTGATTCTTGTTTTTTTTAATATAAGTTAGATAAAAGGCATGCATGTACAGTTCGTTTGATCATATTCTGTTCCAAAACTTCACATTCTGAGGACAGCGCCCAGGGCGGTTGGCTAGTTCTTCTCGGATAGGTACTCCCTGTTTAAAAAAGCGAATTTTGCGAGCCTCAGCAGGGAATTTTATTTCTTGGCTACGTACTCTCTCTGCTTAAAACTATACTCTGTCGGGTCGGTACACATAGTGAAATATGTTTTGGAGTAGGTTTTATGTTATAGTTCTAGTGTACACATAGTGGAATAAGTTAAAAGAGTGTTTGTGTGGATAGAACAATATTGTAGTTAAGGGAGTGAGTGTGTGGACAAGCTGCTCGCCGCCAAAAAAATCCCGCGATCGGAGAGAGACGGCGGCTCGGTCACGCGAAGGCCTGGGAGGTCTGCTTGTCTCCAGTGCAGGTCCTTAGGTCTCGAGGTTCGCGGGCGTGCCAGTCAATTTGACCCTGCAATTGACATGGAGGTGAGACGAGCGGGTCCGATACAGACGCTCGCTATCGGCTGGCTGTCGATAGGTTCGAGATGCTGTTTGATCGGCTGGGGAGCTGATGTGGACAGGTGTCGACGAGCAGTCGACCGTAGAGCCGATGGAGGAACCAGGGCGTGCTCAGAGGACATCGAGGCGCACGGGATCTCTCCGGACAGCCGAACAGTGATCCATCGGCTAAAAAACCCGATAAAAGCGGATACGGCCTAGGCGATGATTAGCGCAAGAAGGCACGGGCTGCAAAGCCGATGCCGCTCCGGATATGACAGCAAGAGACCCATCGCCCGCCATGGCAGCGCCATCAACACCGAACCTCGAAGATCGGACCTAACCGAGACAATACGAGGCCGGGGCCAGCGGCGATGATACGGAGGACGCCGGATCGACTATGCCGTAGCAAGGATAGGAACGAACCCATCGGCTAGCTGAGCCGATGAGGGGACGCCTCTCTGAAGGCGGGAGCGTATCGACTGGAGGTCCGATACGTTTGGCGTTACGCGTCGTGGGACGCCTCTAAAGGCTGATGTGTATCGGTCGAGGGGCCGATGCGCTGGGCGTGAAGCACAGAGCATGGATAACTCATCGGCTAGCACTCCGATGATACGCCGTGCAGGAGACTATAGGTCTGAAGCTCGATCTACCGTCGGCAGCCCCGTAGGTCGGACCTGACCGATGCAGCACGAGACCGACGACGGCAGAGGGAGCTTAACAGGCCGATAGGTCCAGCACGGACGTGATGCGATGCATCCGATCGGCCTAAGAGGTCGGACCTAACCGATACAGCCTTAGACAGAGCAGGACATATCGGGATGGTGGCGAGACTTACCCCTTCGCCAAAAATCGGACTTAACCGATGCAGCCCCGCGTCGAGATCCAGAACCCACCGGTAGAACCTAGATGAACTAGGGTGGCGATGCGTCGAGTTTGAATATGATCGAGAGATATATTACATGTTTCTAGGGGTCTATATTTATATCCTGGATTTACAGATAGAGTCCGACGCGTCTACGACCATCGGACATTATTTTCTAGTAAGAACAAAGGAAAATATTCCTTAAGAAGTTAACTAACCAGCTAGACCTCTCTAATTGAGTAAGTTTATAATTTAAAAAATAAGCACCCTGCTGTAGAGTCCACGGCTCCTCCGCAAACCCGGTTTCATCTGAATAATCTTCTAATTTGTAACCGAGTCTTTCTTTGCTGCAACCTGATCGGCTTCTCCACTGTAGCTATCGGACCTTCTTTAAGTCAAGCCGATTCTTCTCCTTCCTTCCCTCGGGCTTCTCGGACCTAATCCCGATTGGACAATCCCCTGTCTTCAAGCCGATCCAATCTTCTACTAATCTGATCAGCTTTTCTATATTTCTCCATCGGCTTTGTCTCAGTATCTCCATCGGTCGATGGCTGCATCAAACCCTCCAACAGACCTCTCAGCCGATTGGCTTTAGCCCCATCGAATCTCCTAGCCGATTGGCTTTAGCGCCATCGGATCCGCCAGATTTTGGTGTTAACACAAGGCTAAGTTTGTGGTTTCAAAAATTCTTGAGACCTTTTTTAACTAAACCGACCGAGTAACTATCAATTATAATTAAAAAATGAAAATAAAGCCTCAACTAGGTTACATAAAAAAAACGCGATCGGCTAGATAAGCCCACACCACGTGTACCAACAAATCAAGGACACCAACCCACTCATAACAGACAATCACTGAAGCCCAACCGTATATTATCCTTGCTAAACTTATGCAAAACAAGTAGCTTCAATTTTATGCACTAGACATTAATCAAGCCATCCTAATACTGCTTTGTACGACCAGCTAGCACCAACACACTTAGAGAGAGGAGAGAGATTGTGAAGTGCCATCGTTGCTAAGCTTCGTCGCATCCTATTAACGAGCAGTTCTAATTTTACTTGATAAAATCAAATAAGGAGTGTTGCACTGTGACCTCGCTGCCGCCGTCCTAGTCAGCCGTACGGGCTTCCAGTGACTAACTTAGATGGTGGCAAAGCGAGTAGAAGAGGTGGCAGCAGCTAGGTTGGGCTGCCCGTGTCGTCCTCCTGTAGCGACATGGAGGCCAATTCTTCAGACGTTGGTACTGTACCTGTATATTTACTTTTTCACTTGCATCGCGTACTTTGTCCAAGACAATAAACCAGATTTTTAGAATTCATAGTTATTGTCTAGATTTATTTCCCCATGTATTTATATTTATTATCTAGATTCATATCCCCTGTACTTATATTCTTTGGCAAGGTTCATCTGTGTTTGTTTGTAGATTGTTTTAGTGTGAACTGTACGTTTGGTCCAAAACCATCGCCCATTCGATCCATCACGCCATTCTACAGAGTCCCAAAGCCGTGTGCTTCTTGTTGCTGCGGCGGAACGGAAGAAGACGGACAGCGACAGCGAGGGCGAGGCTTCGTCGCCGGTCAATCCTCCACGTCGCCGTGCGATCCGAACGCCACCCACCCGCAGCCTCACATTCTGATCCTCCTCTCCCCCACACCGCTTCTCAAAAAAATAATATCTTTCCTCCCACTCGTCCGCTTCCTCCCACGCCCCCACCCCGTGCGCCGCGGCGGCGAGGACCTTGCTCCGCCGCATCACACGGCCGCCATGGCAGCCGCTGCGACCACCACGCTGCTCCTGGAGGCCACCCCGCGGTTCCTCTCCCTGCCGCGGCGGCCTGTCCCGGCCTGTCACGGTGGGTTCTTCCTCCTCAAGCCGACGCCTTTCCCCGCCCTCCGCGCGCACCCGGCGCGTCGGGTGACCCCCGACGCGGCGGAGCAGCCGCCGAGGCCGCGCGCGCTGCTCGACGCGCTCAAGAAGTCCCTCCTCGACTCGCTCGCCGCGCTCAAGAAGCCTGCGCTGGCGCTGCTCCTCGCCGGGGCGCTGCTCGCGGCAGAGGGACCCCACGGCGCGGCGCTGGCGGCCTCGGGGGGCCGCGTCGGCGGGTCGGCGTTCTCGTCGCGGTCGTCGCCGCCGTCGTACGGGTACACCGCGCCGGCGCCGAGGGGCGGGTACTCGGCCGCGCCCTTCTACTCGCCCTCGCCGTTCGTGTCCGTCGGCCCGGCGGTCGGCATCGGGTTCGGGGGATCCAGCTTCTTTTTCGTCCTTATGGGGTTCGCCGCATTCCTTTACCTCGCCGGGTTCCTCTCTGATTCTTCCGGCGGCAGCTTGCTCACCGAGACGGAGAAGACCACCGTTCTCAAGCTGCAGGTTCTTCCCGTCCCTTAGTTCAGATTTTTTTTTTCGAAGCTATTTACATTAGTGATGAGCTACATGGGCCAATTGTCATAATCAGTCTTTTGTTAGGGAAGAAAAGATGCAAATGAATTGTTATTAGATACTTAAATTGGTTAGTATTATACTTAATTACTTAACCCACTTCTTGATTAGCATTGGGTGACATTGTAATCGAACATGGTCTGCTAGACTGATAGTCTGATACACTGGGATGCTTGACTAGAATTGATATTTGAGGCTATTTGGTTGTGAGTTGCTCGATTTGTGAAGTGCTAACTTCTTCTCTTTAGGTTTTTTAAATGTGAACAGAGGGATCTATTTGTCACTTTCTAATCTATAAGTATGTTGCTAGGTTGGGTTGCTGGGCATGGCCCGATCATTTCAGAAAGAACTTGATCAGATAGCTGAGAAGGCAGATACATCTACCCCAGCAGGGCTGAGCTATGTGCTAACTGGTATTGCCAGATCATATATGCTGCTTCATTTTACTTGAGAGTAATTTTATGGTTTAGATATTTTCTAATGTCATGATTGTTCTGTTTCTTTTGGTTCTTATTGTTGATACTTGATGGCAATATACCACATTTATCCGGTGTGCTTTGTCAGTTGCTAGATCAACTTGTGTAGATAATATATCTCATGTGTTTAAGTAGCAGTTGACTGGGTTTATCTACCTTGGTTTGTTCACAGAGATCATTTTCATACTCTGATTGACACAATTCAATCTGTAATGGATATCGGAAGGGGTTTTGGTTTTGGAGTGCAATCCGCAAAAATAAAAAGAAAATAGTGATTTGTTTTACAAGTTGTCTGTTGGCTGTTATACATGCTTATTTGTTATAGTGATAATGTAGTAAAGTGTCCAAGTTGCATTACATTTAAATTCATTTTGAATGAAAATTAGCAAGATATGATATTTTCTTGAGATTTTTACTATTACATTGAAATTATCTGAACTATGGTTCTTTTCTGCTGTTTTGCAGAGACAACATTGGCATTACTTCGGCATCCAGATTGCTGCATTTCAGCTTATTCATCAGTATGCACACTTTGTCCTTGAGTTTATTTATCAGTTTATGCCTCTCCCATCCAATGTATTATTACTTCAATAATGTTACTCTTCTATTCAACCTTCAATAGAATGTAATTCAACTTTACCATTGCTCCCAGCAAAATGAATAATAAATGTTTGGTATATATTTACATGTAGCCGGTGATGACAGTCATAAACTTGCTAATTTTGAAACTGATATTAGTATGTATCCTTTATATAATGTATAAGCAAAATATACACCCCATGTGTTAGCACTATATCATGTAACAGTCGTTTGTTGCCAGGTCATATAGATTTGGATTTGACCAGCTCCTTTTTGTATATGTTTTTAATATATTTGTTCTCAAGGTTGATGTGAAACGAAGCATAGATGATGGGGAGAAACGCTTCAATCAACTATCAATTGAGGAACGAGGCAAATTTGATGAAGAGACGCTTGTCAATGTGAACAGCATCAAGAGACTAAAGGCAGGCAGCCAAAGATCAAGCGGTTTTAGTAACGAGTACATTGTGGTATGTTTTTTTATTTAGAAAAAGGTGGTTAAATGATAGGCATTCCTTTTATGTGATACCTGACATGCATGCAGTGGCCGGTAACATGGGAGCTTGAGTGACAGATATTTTGGATATTTCATACCTAGTAAAATGAAAATAATGGACGGCATTGGAAGATACTGTCATGATATAGCTCCCCATTAGTGCTATTTTGTTATCCGTACCGTTCTTTACTTCTTTTGGACTTCTTTAATATCAATAGTTTGAACTGCTATGGAATAAAAATTGTTATTCAAGAAATCCCATTTGTAATAGAGTATAGTAATTTATTGGCTAGCAATCTAGCATTAGTAGCAAATGCATTTTGAACTATTATGATGATACTATGCATGATCCTTTTTGTCATTTTAAATTATATTAAAAAAACTATAATTCCAGTCATATAGGGCAACTTCACACTATTCTGGTGTTCCTGGGGTTCTCATGTTCTATTCCAGCATTTGTAGATTTGATTGATAAAATGTTTCTGATTACCTGTGTTTGTAGCAATCATCATGACATATCTTATATTCTAGGTCTTTTTTTGTTTCTTATCTGTAGATAACCATATTGGTTGGTGCTGAGGGTGTACATAAGCTACCCAGTATAAATAGCAGTGGTGACTTGAAGACTGCTCTACAGAAGCTTGGTGCCATACCATCAAGCAAAATACTGGTACCCTGCTTGTTCCTTTCATATTCTAATTCTTCTATTCATGGCATGGCAATTTCATTGGAATAAAACGTAAGTATAAGCAGCGACCTGCTTAAATTACCAACTTGTTCCTCTTTAGTCTGCAATACTTATCTAGTCCATTAGTCTCTAAGAACTCTGGTAGACTGAAACTCAGCAAATGGAAGTTGCAGTAGACCATTACCTCGTTGTAATGAACATTCAGTGAGCATTATTATTAAAAAAATTGGGTGATTATCTGCCTCTGTTGATATGATTACGTTATATCTGTACTAACGTTTCGTATTTTTCTCTTATTTCTCTACAGGCAGTTGAGGTCCTATGGACCCCACAAAATGAGAATGACACATTGTCAGAGCGAGAGCTTCTCGAAGATTACCCACTCTTGAGACCCCTATGAAGAACTTATTTTAGGTTCATTTTTGCCGTATTTCAGCTTATTAACTATAGCTCAGGTTTTGTGTTTGTAAAAATTGGCAACATAAAAAGTTTGCCTACATTCTGCCGTGCTGCGTTCCAGAACCTGCAGTACAATTGTATGGTAGTCTTTCCCGACACAATGCAAGTTCGTAAATAGATTGCCGACACATAGTTGTATACATATTCTGTTCAGTGCATCCGCCCTCGTGGATGAAAGTGGAGTCTGCCGGGTGTTGTGCACTACTGTCAATATAGACTTATGTTATTTTTCTTAAGAAATGGTTGTAATTGGTTAAGAGAAAACGTAGTTAAATAAATTACATGTAATAATGTTATGATTGATTGAGATGAGAAGTGACTGATAGAGAAGTTGTATTCTGAGATATTGAATGCTAGAGGTAGCTATATAATATATATTAGATTTTAAGACAGATGAAGTATTAATTTAGTTTTTTTCCTCCGGTGGTAAATACAACATCATGTATTGTTTCGAATTGATGAATCACGTTACCCTTGCGATGTTCAGTTCTGGCACATGCGTTGCTCGATCCATACACTTCACGCATCCCATCTACTACATGTAGACGGACTGACGGACACAAACCCTCAGCAATATTCAGAAAAGTGCAGCTCTTGCGACTTTGCAGAACAGGAAGAACTAGAAAGATGTCACAATTAACTAAGTCTATAACATCCGGATGCAGCATTCACTAACATGAGACAGTACCCAGAAACAGATAGCACATTAAAAAGGGAAGAAAAAGAGCACGCCTGGGATAAATTTGCAACACAGTTATCAGATCTCAATATCCTGTGATTACATAGCAATGGTACTCAGAAACCATTAACAAGAAGGTTCACCCATATGGCAGATACACCTCATGCTGTTCCGGTTGCAGCTTCCGATGGACTGTCAGTGTATGCACGCCTGGCATATTCCCTAGCACCATCTTTATCGACAATCTTGATTACGAAGTTTTGAGGAGCAACAACCAACCTGAGCCGAATTTCTTTAATGCACTTGTCAACAAGATCAACAACTTCCTCAACCGACATGTCCGGATGATATAACTTGTCCATCAGTGAGAGACAGAAGTAGGAGCCATAACCAAAGGCCCCCTTTTCAATCTTATGGAACGTCGCAATGTAATCAATGTAATACAAAGATGCACCAACATCCGAATCGTATCCAGCGAGCAATATGTTAACAAAGTACGGATTCTGCAAAGAACAGAACATGGAACATAACTTAAGGGTCTCAGAGGACATAAACATATAAGGCAAAAAGAAAACCTGAAGTTTATACCAAATTCACCCACTGTCATCCATACTTAGACCAAAAGCAAAGCAAACAAAAAACCACTACCCAAGTATCAACAGTAATAAAATCTGAGGATAAGTAGCGTACAAATAAACTTAATTGCAATTTTCCAATTCAGTTCAATGCCAATATTTTTGTATTAACGGTGTTTATTTGTACTATACAGTTCATAACAAGCTTCTACAGGCTACAGAACATCTGTTGAATACAGTTGAAACATCCCATCCTAGTATATGACAAACTCGTTTAGTATGTAAAATGGAGATGGGTCCTATGGCTTACTCAACAAATTTGTACCTGGTGACTTTACTGTTGCAATCTAATGTTGATACATGTCCAACGTTCAATATTTCTCTGCACTACTGTTATGCTTTTGGGCTCTTTGCAGTTCTGCCATTAAATCTAATGTCCTAATTAGACTTATGTGAAAATTATCAATTGTAACAAAATACGTTGATTATTACATTGATGCACCTTGTGCTGCTTAAGCTTTAAACGATCAAAGACCAATGGCAACAACAAATTATGCATGCTCTTATCTTAGACAATGGCGAAGTTTAGGCCTCTAGATATCAGCATCAAAGAAAAGAAAATGTGGTAGCCATTGGATTAAAACAGACACAGATTTTAATTACTGTCACCCGGTGCCCTTCCTTAAGTCAGTGGAGACACGCCACATATAACAGGACCAGCTTGATTGATCTTTTGCTTAAATGACTAGTAATGCATAATAACAGACAGTACCTGTCTACATAATTTTTACTTTGCATAAGAAAACCTACAAAAATTATAAAACATACACCAACCATGTTTAGTCCACCAAAATTTCCCAATCACAAAACAGCTGACACAGGCATGTGATGAAATTGAAGCCAAAGGCATGACCGCACCAAATCCATCGACATAAACAGCAATATGATAATCTAGTAATTTCAGCACAAGTATACCCAAAAGAACCCTAAAACGCTCTAATTGGCAAATCTGCACACCAGATCATCCCCTTCACATTCATGCCACACTAGCCAATCGCCGCAATCAACAATCGAAAAGGGGAGAGAAGCCAGGCCAGATCAGTACCTTCCGCAGGGCGGTGGCGAGCTCGCCGCGGGTGAAGTTGGCGGTGGCGGCGGTGCTGAGCGAGATGTTGTTGCGGAACTGATACAGGTGAAGATTCTTCTGGATGAACTCAGTGAACTGTACCCTGCGACACACGAAACCCCCTCAATAACCAAAAATCAGATCGGGGCCAGATCGCGCAATTCCAAACCCTAACAAAAAAAGCCGGCGGCGGAGCGACCGGCGAACGGATCGAACGTGGGGTCGAGAGGAGGGGCGGCGGCGGGACTTACCGGTCGCCTGGCTCTCCGGACGCGCCCATCAGCTTGTGGCTGTCGAGCACCATCACCTTATCCTCGTCGGTCTTGTGGACCAGGATGCTCTGCACCGCCGACGTGTCGGCGGCGACCACCGCGAAGTCCCGGCCGACGACACCGAGAACGCACTCCATCGCCGCTGCTGCCGCTGCTTCGTCTTCGGGGGGAGTTAGAGGAGGTTGCGAACGCGATGTGAGAAGAAACCGAAGCGATAGGAGGAAAGAGAAGAGAAGGGTAATATAGGCGCAGGCCTAGCTGAGTTCGCTTTGTCTTTTGGTGCAAGAAAGAAGCGAGGTGGGGAGGGCGGAAGGGGAGTTGGGTTTAAATGGATCGGGCTGCCACGGGCTGGGCCGGGTTTACACCAACGCGATGTGATACAAGGTAGATCTAGGACGTCCGATCAAGAACGGAGGGATAAGATTGTTTCTTGTTTCGCGACCATATACTGTCAATCACTCGACATAGCGAGCATGAAACAACTTGCCTTATAAACACAAACACAAACTGATCGTATAATCTCTCTCAAATAATTTGGTTTTAAGAGACCAAACATCATATCAGCAGCAGTATGTCCCTTCAGTCGACAAACATATATCCTTTGTCTACAGGCTACAGCTCCTTAAGCATTTTAATTTGTAAATATTCCAGGCAGAACCAGTAAACACAAATTTGTGCAAACGGGGGCAACAATTCGAAAGAACTCACGCCTCAGCTTTTGGGCTTCCCTGTAATTTCCGTTAAAAATGGTAGTATTTACATGCGCAAACTCCTGTAATGTAAAATTAATCCTATAAAATCATGAGTGTAAACAGTCAGATGATTTTCTCATGGAATACATGGATGTTGGGTATAAACATTTCTACGAGTGACAACTTACAATCACCTAACTAGTCTCCAAGGCATGGGGCAAATCACCTGATTAACCACTACATGAGGGTAGCTCATAGCTACCCTGTCGCATAGGACTGCAGAATCCAATTCTTGTTGCATCAGCCAAACGTCCAGGGCCGCCTGGTTCACGTACTTCGAGGTACTAAACATGGCCCAGCATGCAGTGGGAGGTTAGCTGCTTGCTGCCAAAATTATCTTGAGAATAATGGTTACATGTATTTACTCCTCGATCACAATTCTATCAAGAAGAGGATGCCCCAGATGTGTGCTGCCACTGAGCATATTGCCATTCAGCTGACCCCTGAATAAAAGAATATCTCCCAGTTAATCCAAAATGGCAGGACTTGCTTAATGAATAAAATGTGTTGATTTGCCATGCATTTTTTTCCAATAAAAACCAGCACAAAAAATGTCATCTGAACATGCAAGTGATTTAGAGTTCAGCTAGTGAGAAACAAAATAATATAGCCATCTCATTCTGTCTGGACATGCCAAGGTATAAACAAAATCAACGAAGAAAAGTGCATAACTATTTCAATGTTTCCACAATTAAAAGTTCCTAAAGTTCAGTGCCAAATTGCCAGTACAAACTAAGTCATTAAACCTTGAGTTATAAGCAAATACAATTAGAATCAGCATGATGGAAACTGAAGGGTTTTGCTAAATGTAGACAGTATTTGGGGGCAGCAGCATCAAAACCTTACACTAGTCGACTGGAGCTCCCTTGTCACATTATTGCCGTTCTCCTGCAATCAAGACATTAACACTTACAAGGGTGTCCAGACAATCAATACTTCTTGACTTCTACACAACAGTATCATGAGTTTGCTTTTCACCTCAAGTAAAAGATCTTGTCTTGTTATCAATCCAACAGCACGAGAAGGCCGAGGAACAACAAATATATGTCGCAATCCTAGTTGGCGGAAGAGATTGTATACCTGAAAATTATCAACACAAAGGTCATGCATACATCACAACTCAATGAAATAGCCATGGTTAGCAAAAATGAGAAGAAGAAAGCATAACAAAAAGAAACAAAAGGCTAAACCTTTGCTAAGGACATGTCTTCTGGCACTATATAAGGAGAAGGATTTAGAAATGGGGCAAGATCCAAATACAGCCCTAGCTCATCTTCTGTCAAATGAATATCATCAATTGACTTTCCTTTGCTCGATGCCGGTTTAACAAAGTCACTTGTATTGTGCCTAATTAGCCAAAAAAATCCATTATTACCAGTGAAAACTATATTAGATATCATATTTCCTACTTATGATAGAAAAGCACAAACCTGTTCAGTATGCCAGGTCCACAAGGGAAAGGACTATTCTGGAAATCTACTTTAGATTGCAGAAGTACCAGTAAGTGACTGCAGCAAGAGGATGCATGCGTTCACTGAACAAGGTAATACAAATAGAAGTCAAGAATGTTCAAGAGAACTTGCTGTTGTATCTTACCTACGAAGTATCAGACCTATGACAAGTGACTCACCATTCTGGCCACGATCAACAACCTGAAATCCCCATGATAGTCAGCTAAGGAAATCCAACAGCCTAATCCCCCAACTGGAGACCCATGGAAACATGTTTTATGAACGGTCATTGTAACTTACAGGGAAGCCATTATGCTTGTTGCTCCACAAAACAGAAACAATATCAACAATTCTTGAAACACGAGGAAGCGACACAACCTAACATGATCAACAGAGGACTGAAAGTGTTAGAAATTAGAACAATACTGATATAGGATATATTTCACAATTCCACTTAAATAGATATAACTACTGCAAACCTTTTGATTCTTGCAGGCATCCTTCGCACTCAGATTTCTCATAACCTGCGTGGGTCTTGAGTCAAGTAACGGGATGCCCCTTAATTGGGCTTGCACTTCATACAGCCCTTCATTAAAAAAGTCACCCACAGCCTACATAAAAAGATCAGAAGGTGCATTTTATTTACTTATGTTCAACATGGAGACAAGGGTTGCCGATATATACCTTAGAAATCAGAAGCACAAGCATAATTAACGGCAGGAGTTTCAAGTTGTTTGTAATCTCAACCATTATAACACATAAAGATACAGTCATTCTCATTGAGCCACCAAGAAAGGAAGCAGCGCCAAGTAGAGCATACCTATAACAATATCACATCAAATCATAAGTACGAAGTTACATCATTCTCTACTAATAAACTATCAAAAATCCATAGAAAAAGAAAAGAGGAATTAAGTGCTATTGCATGCAAAAACTAAAAGCCTAATAAAGTAATATTGACATATAAATTGAATTGGCTATAGATGGTAAGAACTCACGTGCCCTCCTCGACATTGAGCTTCTTATAAAATTTAACAACAAACATTCCAACAAGCCGTCCATAGGTAGATCCAATCATTATTCCTGGAATGAATTGACCAGCTGGAACCGCAGTTCCAAATGTCACAACAGCTAAGGAGTAAAACATGACCTGAGCACAGCAACAAAAGAAGAAAGGTAAGTATATGGAAGAAAGGATTCTAACACCTCAGAAGTCATTAAAATAATCTGGGTAAGATTTTGGAATAACAGCTTGGTGTTTTAATTAATCAAAAGTATAATTCACTAATATAGCCATATAATAACAAAGGTACCTTGCTTTTTCTTCTAGCGATGGCATGTGTTATTAATACTAGAACAACATCACTCAACTTTTTATGAGATTCCAGTAGTTATTTTTCCTAATCATAGTATTATACAACATGCACAACGTTTAACAGCTTATGATGAAATAAAGATGCAATTATAAGACTTATAGTGGAACGAAGCATCACAAAACACAATCAGGAAAATCAAGAAAAATAAATTAATGAGTGAAGCACAATCTATTTCAGACTTGTACTGCACGTGTGAAATTCTGTCAGCCAAAAAAAAGGAGGTCAAATATTACATGTGCTAATATGTAAACAGAGAGAGAAGGCTACCAGGAAGGTGATAAGGCTTTGTGCACTGTATTCATGGAATGTTTTTGCACTGAATAGATTACGTATTGCATCATCCTGCAAGATAATGACATTGAATATTGTCATAAGGAAAATACAAAAAAGATAATCTAACCAAAGAAATTATCTCCATTATATTTTGACCTGAGTATTGAAGAAAATGGTTGCTAGATCATTGTATTCGTTGTCTTTAGAACAATAAAACTGCACAACACAAATGACAGATAAATAACAGAAGACAATAGTATTACTGTAGCTTATCAGATGAGTACATAAATTGCATAGAGATTCACAGAGTAAATCTCACATTGACAAAATTCCCATCTGTTCCAGGTGGCCGAGGGCATTCAATGCCAGAATTAGTTTCTAACTGAGGACATGGACTGCATTTCCTCAGTAATGGCAACACAAAGGAAATTGTGGATGTAATCAAAGATATAAGGCATGCTTCAAAGATCTGAAAATTTGATGGATGTTAGTTCTTGAACTAAAAGACCAATTCTACCACTGATAACAATGTCTCTTCATTATACCTTCACTCGTTTCCCTTTTTTGTGAAGATATGTTCGACGCCACTTAGTTATATACAGGGTAAGTTGATTGAATAATGCTCCTGAAAGGAAAAAAAATATCGCATTAGATTAGATTGAGGACAGGTGAGTATACCATGGATCTACTGAGTGCTAACTTTTTCAGCATTGGGTAGAGCTTTGCTCAATTAGCAGCTTGATTTTCAGAGAGGATAGTACCACCCTGAAAACAAGAATGTCAACTGGGTGCTGAGAGCAATTTAGCTTGCTATCACAAAATTTGGTTTACAGCAACTTAGAAGCAGACTCATGATTAATTTTTACAGTGTATCCACATTATTTTCTCACAGTTAATTGGTAAGCAGCACAATGAGAACACACCTACTAAAAAAGACAAGAACATTTTATAAATAATTAGCGTGTGCTAAGTAAAACAGAAAATATTGTTATGTGCAAAATTTTCACTTCGATTTTTCTAGATATATACCATATCTTACCTAGAAGTCCACCAATAACACCAATAATTGTCATAGGTAATAGTTCTTGGTAAGAGTAATCTTCTTGACCTCTGAAGAAAAGTGAAAAACCAAGATTACAAAATATAATTTGCAGATTTAAGCAATCGCATGTAAGATATAAATCTTCTAACCCAGATATTTCCCAGATTATAAAACCCCCAGATCCAAAATGACCACACTTCCCACTCTTGCACCAGTTCATTGCTGATTGCACCACAACAGCCACAACGGCAGATGTGAAGAATACTCTCCACATAAGATGACTTCTCCACCTAAAGCAACATAATGGAAAAAATAATTAATCATGTGACATTGCATTTTAGAGAAAGGTGCACAATTGAGATTAGCTCATGTCAGTCAACTACACAGCTTGAGTTGAAATACATAGAAAGATGAAAACTTATCACATAAGCTTTCTGATGCCTAGCACCAAATAAGCTGACACACAAGTGACAGTATACATCAGGTACTCAACCCTGATAAACATATCTATCATGTCAGAATCAATAAATTATCCCTATGGACACAGTTTTTCATGACCACAGGCACCATGAAGTCAACAAATTTTACCTTTTGCATATAATTACTTAGAAACTGTTGCCAAACCCTTTCTAGTCATTAGAAACTGTTGTACATATCTAACATTGCAAAACCCTTTCTAGTCATTTGGTGATTCAAGCAGTCAGCAACATTAGTACCATAGGTTGTCGCTGGTAAAATAAAGGAATAGCTAACCTAGCAAGAGAACATATAAGTTGGCAAACAAAACTTATATTTTAGTTTTAATTAACAACTTGAGCATTTAGGTGGTGTTTGCTTTCAAGCATATGCACGATGTCTCTACCAGTATAGATGCTTAGTAAATTAAAAAAAAGCTACAATTAAAAGTATAGCTTGAAAACCAGAATATATTATCACTAGCCATTGGTCCAAATTACTAGCTTTATAATTAACTTATCTCCACTCTTAACAAAGTACGACGAAAGGCTATTCTTACCAGGATGTAACTTCTTCCAAGGCAAATAGTACCCCACCAACCGGAGCTCTGAATGCTGCAGCAACTCCAGCTGCACATCCACATGTCACCTTTTGAAACATTAATAGGTTTAAGATCTTTGATATGATAATGCATCCAATTCCATCAAATATGGCTACGAATGTGCATGACAATACATCTATCCATCCTAAATACAGGACTAACAATGTACCCAACAGTATACACCACAACATATGAAATGAATAACGTAAGTTTCAGGCTTGGTTATTTTTCTATTGTATTGACCTTTTCTTAATAAGCGCTTTGTGCGGAGGATCCAAGAATCTAAGATCAGAGAAGCTTTAAAAAGAATAAAATGAGTAAAACGATGGGACCTAATGATATTAAAATCAAGGTGTGTAGATGTCTCGAGAATATATACATAATATGACTAATCAAGTTATTCAACAATATTTTTCAATCGAACACGATACCTACGAAGTGGAGAAGTATATAGGTACCAATCTATAAGAATAAGAGAGATATTCAAAATTATACTAATTACCGGAGAATTAAGTTGATAAACCACACTATTGAGCTATGAGAGAGTTATGAAGCACCGTTTAAGAGAAACGATACGGATCTCTATAAACCAATTTGATTTCATATCCAGAAGGTCAACCATAAAAGCAATTTTTTTAATAAGACAAGTTATAAAGTGATTTAGAGAGTAGAAAAAGGATCCACACATGGTTTTTATTGACTTGAAGAAGTCTTATAACAAAATACCAAAAAGTGTTATATGGTAAGCTTTAAACAAACATAAAGTCTTAATAAAATGTATTGTCCTCATCAGGACATGTATAATAATTTTATGATTAGTGTTGTAACAAATAATGATAACGTAGGTTATTTCTCAATTAACATAAGGCTACATCAAGAATCTGCCTTAAACATGTATCTCTTTATCTTGACAATGAATGAGATTACAAGAAACATACAAGGTGATATCCCTTGGTATATGTTATTTATAGATGATGTAGTGTTAGTTGATAAAAGCTAGACGGGAGTAAATAGAAAACTAGAGTTATAGCAGCGGACTTTTGAGTCTAAAGATTTTAGAGTAAGTAGAACTAAAACCGAATACTTAAGATGTAACTTTAACATCATTGCATATGAGAAGAGATATGTGAGTTTAGGAATTCAAATAATGCCTAAGAAGAATAACTTTCGATATCTGGGATCGATGTTAAAAATAAATGATGATATTGACCCAGACGTTAGCTATAAAATCAAAGCGGGGTGGATGAAGTGGCGCCAAACATCTAGCATTCTCTATGATAAGAGGGTACCTCAGAAGCTAAAAGACAAGCTTTATAAAACGACGGTTAGACATACTATGCTATATGTAGTAAAATGTTGATCTACAAAAAGACGATATATTCAACAGTTGAGTGTTATAGAAATACGCATGTTACGCTAGATTTATGGTCATTCAAAAATGAATTGAGTCTAGAACGATGATATACATGATTGGCTAGAGATAATAATAATTGAAGAAAAGCTTATTTAACATCGGTTGAAATGGTTTAACTATATTTAAAGGAGACCTCTAGAGACATCGGTACATTGTGAATTACTAAATCATGATAATAATATAAGAAAATATAGGAGAAGACTAAAATTAACATAAAGAGGTAATCAAAAGGGACTTGAAAGATTAAGATATAATTAAATATCTATACTTAAATAGAAATATTTAAAAAACAACTATTAATGTGACTGAACCATGATCTAAGACTTATTTTAGGTTTTAACTCTAAACTATCATAACTTACTTAGAACTAAAAGACTTTGTTGTTGTTGTTGTTATAATAACTTTTTCTCTTATAACTTGTAGTGCCAGAGCATGCATACAAAAGATTGTGAAAAACAAGTTGAATAATAGACTTTATTTGGCATTTTGTTAGCCTTAAGTAGAATATCCACCAACAATCTGCTTTATTTCAACAAACTCTAAACATGAGCTGTTAATTGAAATTTAAGTTACCATGTCAAATAAAATAGATTACTAAGACAGAAAAATATTTTCCTAAAGAAATTTTAAAATAAACTTCATCTATTCTGATATTAAATTTTAAAAAGCAGCTTCATCTATTCAGATATCTTAAGAAACACAGAAAATTTTAGGTTCGAGAAGATAAAGTCCACATACTCATACTCATATTCATCCACTGGTCAGCAGCTGATTGAGAAAATACTGACCAATATGAGAACAATATGGGGAGTCGAAGTGATGTGTTCCCATATGACCCCATATTGTAACAGAGAAGGCACACATAAGTTTCAGTAGGTTTCGCTTTTTGACAATACTAGGGCTGTAACTGTAGTGTAGCCTACTACCCTGAGTGTCTAGCAACAAGGACTTGTCCATTGGATCCAAATCTAGGTGGGCCGTAAGTTTCAAACATGAAAGACTATGTTCACTACCTTTTCATTCTATTGGAGTAACATTAGTCAATATTGTGTAGTAATCACAAATTGGATGTCACAGCATACATCTCATTAGGTTTTCTTCCATCCTTGGGGAAGTCTATCCCTCCCCACCACTTGAATGGTAAAAAATTTAAACTGAACAAAGTGATTAGAACAAAAGTACATGGTCGATAATGTGGCGGTTTTTCTGGTACTTGAGAGGTATAGAGAGGTATATATACCTCATAATGTTAGTTATACCTTCTAACTAACACTAAATACCTATATCTCTTTAAAAACTGTAAAAAAAATCTCATGAATACAGAAGTGAATTTACAATCCTAATCCCACTTTGAGATTAGTTTTGGTACCTCCCTTTATGGAGCGGTATCTCTTAATTTATGAGGTCCTCTCCAAGGATGAAGAAAACTGCACATCTCGTACAGTACCAAAATATGTTTTGTTACCAGGCTACACTACCATTAGTTTGCATCCGTTTACACACTCAAGATTGTTCATTTCAATAAAATGGCCTAGTTGAAAATTTGAAATAGAGATCAGGAGAATCAAGCTAATTCAAAGGTTTAAACTTTAAAAAGTATAAAAAGCAGTAGACTCATACTCATGAATCACTTATTTAACAGCTATCAATACATTAAATAGCTAACATTTAGCTTACAAGGTCTCGCCGATCTCGGTCGCTTTCAAAAATCCGTACCCACCTAGAACTCAAATGGTATTTTGCTGATCCACCCTAAGCATAGCACACAAGAATTAGTTGACAGCTTATCCAAAATAACCATGAAGTATACTTACTGAGTTAACATGGAATAAAACAAAAAAAAATTGAAAGTTGCTTACAAGTTTACATAATAATGGATGATGTAATAAGCTTTGGTGGACTAAACAACAGAAATTGAACTACAGAATGATTCATGTATATTAAAATCAGCTCGAGTTGTGAACATAAACAATGAACTAATAAATACTATTATTGAGATATTGCAGCTCTACTTTTTTCCCAAGCACAATATGGTCAAGCAACTGATTTGCACTATGAATTAGATGCATAGTCAATCAAGGTACCAGTCTAGAAACCATACTAAAATGCTATCCATCATTTTCATCATATACTCTGAATGCAGCAGCTTTTAAAAGGTTTTGCATAAATTAATGCAGACAACAAGCTATATTGGAACAGCTTATTAAACAATTTGTCTTTGGGAAAAAACTTCTTAAACTAATAACTGACATCTATTCCCCATATATCTATGCTGTCAAACAAGACAAGAATAATGATGATAAAAAAGTAAAGATGTATCCAGATCATTGTTTTGACCAACCAACAACCAATAACAAAGCATTTCAGTCCCAAGCAACAATCCAGATCATTGTTTTGAAATGAGTTAAATGTTGAAGTTCAGATCGCCAGCATAAAATACCTGTCCAAGAAGAGAAGCAATGCATGCCCCAGTATGAACAAGAGGCCCTTCTTTTCCTAGAGACAAACCTCCTCCAACTGATCCGATGCTCCCAAAGATCTATAACTCAAAACAGAACTGTTTACCATGATGCAAATGGGGCACATTCGCACAAGCCACATGGGCACCAAAATATTTTGATACCATAATAGCTGAACAAAGCAAATTGAATTCACCTTCCCAACTAATGTCCTGAAAAGGAGGATTCCATGTGTATCCACTCCTGCAAAAACATCTTAAGTTAGACCACAAAGTTCAGGATAGCAAAACATGATGTTTTAGAATTCAATACTTAAACCTACCATTTAAGTAACCTTTGATCTCTGGGATACCAGATCCAGCTGCTGCTGGTGCAAAGTGTGTTACTATGTAAACAGAAGAAAATACGAGGGCCAGATTGAAAATTATGTACACCAAGAACCCAACAAAATATGAGTGTTGTATTATAGCAAATGTTGCGGCATATTTCCAGCCGGAAAAGTTTTCAACCGCCAGATTTATGAAAATAGCAGCCATTCCAGTACCTGAAAACAAGATTGTATGCAGCTTTACTCAGTCGATGACAGTGAGAATAAAGCAAGTATCAATTTTTAATGAATTGTTGTACGGTGTATAAAAACATGCCATACTGTGAATAAACACATGATGTAAAGTGTATAAAACAACCATCCTTGGCAAATATGTTGTCTGGCTAAACTGTCTATTTCCAGTATAACTATATGAAAGAGATTTCCAGTTTGGAAAGAGAAAGCCGCGTCTCTAAAATTATTGCTGGACCCTAAGAAAGTAATAATTAACTTTAGATGATATTTATAAACTGTTAGCCCCCAAGAAGATAGCGAATCATCTCTTCTCTCAAGAAATCAGCATAACTACAAAGATCCATAATAAGGAAATAAGGAATACTGAAATCCATTGAGTATAATCTGCAAATAATTAACCTTAGATGATATTTACAAACTGTTGCCCCCAAGAAGATAGTGAATCATCTCTCTTCTCTAGATAATCAAGAAATGAGGAATACCGAAATCCGTAGTACTGATCCTAATTTCAATATTACCAATTTACCATATGTGAATCTAATCAGGGAATAAGGGCTAAATTCAATCCGATGCGAGAAGTGGAATAGTACTTCTAACTAGCTGTCACTTACAGCCCAGGTTGCCAACTGTTGAATACTCCAATCACCTATGGCATGGACCCTCAGATCTTTGACTGATGATTGTAATTCAACTCTCATATACTGCCAGTTGAATCAGCTAACGAGATGTGTGTGGATTTTCTATTGTGGTTTCCTGCAGCTTGTGTGCCATAAGATAACTACACTAGCAAATTATCCTGACTTTAAAAAGGATTTATAGGCCAAATTCATCATTAATTCATTAGAACACTCCCAATGGTAGGCATCATCTATTAAGTCTATCCCATTTAATGTCATATGGACACTACTTTAGAAACTATCTAACCAATGAATAGTTTCTACACGTGGGGCCAAACAGTAAATTCTTTCAATCCCTCTCATCTCATCTCGTTTGTTGATTTGTCTTTGATGTTGTGCAATAGACACCACCTAGAGCCCCAAAGTTGTTATTGCCTATTTCCTCGTGGGTTGGTTTGCATGCCTATGAGGTGTCTCATGCAAGACACTCTTTTTCTCTCATCTCCTTAATTATTTGTGATGTCATCAGAAATCCTAAGTGTCATGGTCATTTATTACCATGGACACCAACACTGAGAATGCCCTTATAGAAACATAATTTGCCATGCACGATGACGCATGAATGGGTGGAATGGAGATTTTGAATAGGAATACCAGCAGAACAATGTGCACATGATCAAGGCTCAGCATCAAATCTATTATAGATCTGATTCCACTAGGAATATCTAAAACACCCTTTAGGGGGCAGACGTAAAAAATTGCACTTCATGCGAGATAGCTCGACCAATCTAACATCCCATTATTATTAAAAATGAATTTAAAAAATAAATACATGTGTCGTCATGGAGGTCTGCAAAATTCAAAAAATAATAATAAGTATATAAAGTCCGGTAGCTAACATCTTGTTCGATAATTGATCTATAAATATTGCTTTGGTATCTTCTGATTAATACTGACTTCCATAGCTTGGTAGATCCAAAGCTTAGATCAAATAGTCCATTGGGACTTCATTCTACATTTAACTCGTTGATGGGACTCGTCTGAACTCCATCGTTAGATCAACTATTCTAGTTCAGCATCACTAGGTGAACAAAACATCACTTGGGCTCAGATATATGAGCCGGATGACAAATGAAGTTACTCAGGAAGTAGTCAACTCAACTCAAACAGAAGTATTGGCCTATGTATTATGTCACGCTATGAAGACTGAACCAGTCCTGTTGTTGGTGTCAATGGTCAGGTCTTCAATTAGAAGTAGTTCTTAATTAGAACAACACACAAAGCAATGATTTATGTTAGTTCTTGTGTTACCTCCGAAGTCAGCATTCTTACGCTAGTCTCCTATCGACGGCATTTTCCACTGAAGGTACCGAAACAAAGTGACAAAACAAGCCATCGAGAGGGCTCTCACCGACGCCGATCAGCAGGGAGAACAGCCACTTGAGCATGACGTAGTACGGCACCCAGAACTTGCTCCGCTGCGCCTGCACAAACACAGAAAAACCCATCTAATAAGCTCACGTCGAGACCACGATTTCGCTGACGAGGGCACAAGCGGAGCTGAGAATCCCATGCGACGGCCCACGCGGGGGCGTGCGCGCGCAGGTGGCGCAGCGCCCGTACCTGCTCCTCCCGGTAGGCGTAGTTCTCGATGACCTCGTAGTCGAGGCTCTCGACGCCGCCGGCGAAGAGGTCGTACCCGGCCCCGGAGGGGGAGGATGGGGCGGCCCCCTCCGTCCCCGCCCCGTCGGCGGTGGGGAGGCGCGTCCACGCCAGCCGCGCCATCCCGATGCCGTCGGGGAGGTCCTGGTCGCCGGAGAGCATCGGACCGGGGGGCCCTGGCGCCGGGTCCCACCACCGAGATGCGATTCGAACTGCTCGACGGGAAGGGGAAGTGGGGAAGTTTTACTGCGGGGGAAGAAAGCCAAGACTTGGTTGGTCAATCAATCGGTGGCGTGTTGTGTTGTGGTCGTCTCGCCTCGTGCGCTCGTTGCCGAGGTCGGTGTCGCGGGCTCGCAGCGTGGGGCGTGGCTTGGCGCCGGGATCTGAACCGCGGGGAGTTTTTTTTTTTTTTTTTTACGGCGGAGCTTGCGGCGCCGGGAGGAGATGCGGGCGGCGGAGGGCGCGCCGGCGCACTTGGTGGTGGAGCTTGCACTTGCAACGGTGGGACCGTACGAATGACTGCCTTTCTGTTGCTGGTGTGTCGACGGGTTCCTCCGTACTTCCATCGTCCGAAGCCTCAAGGACAGAAGAGTTATTTAGGCAATTGATTTTTTATTTTTATAAAACACGTTACATACCTTGCTTATGTACATACAACCATACTCACTCCTATAAATATACCGTACACACTATATTTATATAAACCTCCACCTTTAACCTCCCCTCCATCACTGGCGATGGTGACTCAGACTCTCCAGCGCTAGGGGCTAAGGGTGGCGAGCGATGTGGAGGCCGAGAAAAGCCTGAGCGGCGACGGTGGAGAAGGGGCAAGCGGCGACAATGGAGGATGGCGCATGCGGATCTTTGATCTAGATCTTAATTTTTTTGTGATTTTTGATAATATTTTTAGGGTTTTATTTTGTTGATTGCTACGATGTTTGTATCTCTTGATAATTTCGGTCCTAAGACTGATCAAAATAACCAAAACCAAATTTTCTTGATCTCGACATTTTGCTTAATTTTAGATAATCAATATTAAGAAAAACTGAAGAAACTAACCGATCGGTTCGGCCTAACGTAATTCCCACCCCTAAACCAGGCAATCAAAATAGGCACATAAGCATGTTAAGAGCATAGCACAAAATATCAGTGTCAAATTGACATGCGAATTGTAAGAGAAAAAGATGAAAAATCTAGCATATCTTATCATGTTCCAACTTCCGATGCTTATAATTTGTAACCGAGACCATGTGCCATGTTTGACCCACTACAAACATTACTTAAGTCATTGCAAAAGGAAAAAAACAAACAAACATTACTTCAGCGTATCAGTGTATACGCTATTTGTTAACTAAATAAGATGTGTCAAAGTTTTAAAAGAAAAGGAGAGAGATATGCCATCGGTATGAAGTTACAAGAAAAAAAAAAGAAAGGACTATCCCTTACAAATATGCGTGCTGCTTCCTCAAGATGACAAATAATACACATGCTAGTAAAATACCACTGGTAATACCGAAGACTTGCACGCTTTGCTACTATTCACAGCTGACTCCTTCGCAATCTTGCACTCATAACGTGGCAATCTCTCCGATAAAAATCACTATTAACAGGTCGAAATTAACGGTAAACACATGTCTGATCCATAGTTTTAGACCTACACTTGCTTAGCGGTGAAAAAAAGCGACTAAAGCTTATGATTCGACTTGAACTCATCGTTAGTCTAAATTAGACTTTTAAGCTGATGAGCTTAATAAGTCAGTAGCTTATTTAGCTAATTAGCGTAAAATACTACTATATTTAGTCACATAGTTAAACTATCTCAAAGATTTTTAACCAGTATTTAGTCATATAATTATATTTAAACTAATTATGTTTATATATATATATATAATAAAATAATAGATTTAAAATTATAAATATAATTAAAATAAGTTTTGTTAACGAGCCAGCTCATAAGTCTGTTAAGCTTAACGAGCCCAAACAAATTAAGCTGGCTTGTTAAGTAATAAACTCGAGCTGAGCTTTCACGGGCCGAGATGGCTGATTATTCACCGGTGGGTGGTCTTGCGTACACAAAGAAAAATCGCTGTCACGACTCACGACGTGTCAACCTCGCAAACATGCGAGCGTCGCGTCCCAACCAGAGACAGGAGAAACAACATAAACGAGGCCACCCACCGCTCGCTACAGATCCGCGGCATCGTCACGGGCTCTCCTCTCTCGGCTTGGTTTCTTCGAATCAACCGCTTCGCCTTCGTCTCCTCTTCCTTCCCAAGCTACGCCAAAGCCACACTCCCCGCAACCAACCCCGCGTCTCGCCCTCGCCCTCCCATGGCGAAGGCGCAGCGCCCAGCCGCGGGGCGGGAGCCCCTGCTCCCTTCCTCCGCCGCCTCCCCGCCGCCCTACCTGGACGCCCGCGCCGGCGCCGACGCGGACGGGTACTCGTACGTCCTCCTAGTCCCCGTGCGGCTGCGGCGCGGGTGCCGCTGCCTCGGCCCGCTCCTCGCCTCGCTCGCGCTGCTCTCTCTCGCCGGGTTCCTCCTCTGGCCCGCCGACCCGGACGTCAGCGTCGCGCGCCTCCGCCTCGCGCACGTCTCCGTCTCCGCGCGCCCCACCGTCGCCGTCACCATCTCCTCGGCGCTCAAGATCCGCGTCCGGAACCCGGACTTCTTCGCGCTCGACTACAGCCGTCTCGACGTCGACATCGGGTACCGCGGCGCGCCGCTCGGGCGCGTCACCTCCGGCGGCGGCCGCGTCCGCGCGCGCGCCGTCTCGTACATCGACGCCGACCTTAGCCTCGACGGCATAAGCGTCGTAGAGGACGCGATCTACCTTCTCGAGGACCTCGCGCGGGGATCCGTACCCTTCGACACCATCGCTGAGGTCGAGGGCCACGTCCGCTTGTTCTTCCTCAGCATCCCTGTCAAGGTGAGCGCCGATGAAACCCTTGTTGTTGATGGCTTTTGCTGTGGAATCTGGGACGCAGATATTGTGACTTAGTTTACAATCCAAATTGGTACCATTGCTTTAATGTTCATTCTTATTCGCGTCAACCACCCTAGTTTTATCGGATTAGCAGGAAGGATGTGTAAGCAATTTTGGAATTTTTTGTTCCAAACAAGGGTCTGATCACTTGTCATCTAGTTGGTTTCACCTTTTGTGATCCATCTAGTGGCTAATGTCCGTTGTTGTGGCCAATGCAACATCTAGGTAAGTTTCATGGTTTCCAAAATATCGGTCAGATGTTCAAAGTTTTGTGTTTTCAAATGCTATACAATGTCCAATATACTCTAGTTTCCAAAGTCAGAAATCATGATTTACTAAATAGTATAATATTTTTTTAAGATATTCATATAATAATGCATCTTATATATCATATTCCTATAATATTTCGGTTCAGGACTTCAAGGTGTAATACACTGTGTTACTATATAAATGTATGGACATTGAAAAATGATGCAATCTAGCCATTTGTATACTTCTTTAATGAAATTAAAAAAGAGAGCAATATGTGCCTAACATTATGATGTTTTATTCTATGTTTTCTGATTTCCTCATATGAAACATAACTCCCTAAATGAAAATGTTGATCCTTGTGAAAACGGTCAACATATCCACAAAAAAATTAAATATAAGGTAAAATATCTTTTTGACATCAGTTTGTTAGCAATTTATAATATTTAGTATGTCATGCTTTTAGCCAGTTATCACATGAAAAATATACCCACAACTGTATGAAGTATGCATTCTTTGCTATTTAATATCTTGTGTTTACAGCAGATTATAATCCACTTTTGCCTTTACCTTGATCTGGTATTACTTGCTAAAAAGTTATACCAAATTGATTATCTGTACTTCGCTCTAGAAAAGAAATGGAATACTGGAGATCATTTCGCTTCTGCTTATAAGCCAAAATTTGAATTTTAAAACTTAATATTGGAGTTGATTTTGTGGTTTTTTCTTCGTAATTTATTTTATAGCATTTGCTTTTAAATCGCTAAAGGCACGTATATAAAAGTTTTTACAGCATTTGCTTTTAAATCGCTAAGGACACGTATATAAAAGTTTTACCCACAATTATTTTTTGGTTGCTAATAAGCCATATGGCCTATTCTTCCAATAAGCAAAATGATGGGAGCCTATATTTACTACTTGGGTGCACTGTAGTCCACCTCCCAAATCATAAGTTGGAAGTATGGTTTTCAGAAAATAGTCGATTTGCCCAAGGATGTAGCACACATTTTCTTTTCACAACTCTGGTAACATTTGAGAATAGGATTGGTTCTGGGATTTCCAGGTATGCTTCCGGGGTTGAAAAATACAGCAGAACCACAAATCGTGATGTATCAAAACGTTTTAGTATTTTACTGTGCATGAACAATTTTTGCCAGCATCTGCTGTAATGAAGCTGTCAGTACAAAACCTTAACCTTGCAGTAGGCATCATTTTGATTTTTGAATACTGCTACAACACTTCATTATTTAACCATTCCACTACGAAGAGTCCCTCTTATTCAATGGACAAGGTATAATTCCTGTTAATGTAATATATGTCAATAACTCTTTCTTTTGTCTGGTATTCAGCAAGGACTCTCTCTTGTACTTCTATATGCGGGGCTAGAGCCCCCATATTGAATACATCTGCTATTCATAACAATTCTCAACACCTTGCCTTTTCCATGGACTATGGAGACTCAGGGCATTTTTTCCCTGAAGCCATTAGTCTCTGGCCCTTACCCCAGTAAGCAAGACTATTTATTTTCTTGTCTACCAAAACACCTTTTGATATTCACAAGTCTAATCTCAGCTGTTTTCCATTTGCAGCCACTTCTGATCCTTGTTGCTGCATATAAGTGCTTTTTTGCTGTTTGTGAAGCAAATTTGTTGCGACATGATCAATTGTTTAAATATGGACTGGAATTCGTAGTTTTGCTTACATGTCTTAATAAATGTTGATGGACTAATAGCAGGCCAACTCCCGGCGTTGCATTTAGATATAGTTGTTTGGGCATAGAGTTATGATCAGATTAGTAGTTTTGGCATGCTTTTCCTCTAAGAGAAATCTAATTTGAAGGATTAATTAGAAAGTGGTAAAGACTTTTATTTTATTTTTGTTGGATAAGCTGTTGAGTATTGACCAATGCAAACATTGCAAGGTTTTGCTGTGGAACCTTCTGGTAGCAGAGCCAATCCTGCAGAAACATTTTCAAACACGTTTTAAAATAGTATTTTCTGATGCTACTAGTCGACATGCTGCCTTTTAACTGCTAATTTATCATGTCAGGACATCATTTATTTTTTATTGTTTTACTATCTATATAAAGTAGGGTTGTTTTAATCCACAATGATAACACTGTATGGTTGTCTAGATTCAATAATCTTCTGGGTTGTAAAATTTCAATATGCAAAAAAGGACTTTTTGGAAAAGATACTTGGTGATTTCATTTATCTGATGGTCACATGTGTTGCATTTCCAAGCACTGGAATTTATTAGAGTTTTGAATATGTGGGAGCTATGCCAATAAAGTGTCCTATCATCTCATGTATTGGCATTTTGCGAAGCTTGTCATGTCCAAATAAGGATTGTTTTTGGTCTCCTGATAGATTCATTGCACCAAAACATGACTATAACAGCCAGAGTCTTTTGCCTCCTGATCTTTTGGCTACTCTAAATTTCTCTTGACATTTCACAAAGATGACGCATTATATGATGTTTAACTTTGGTATGGCTATAATTACATTTTCAAACCTATGACTGAACATTATCTGTTGTGGTTGTATATACATTGGAGACCTTTTCTAGAGAAAAGGATGTCCAACATTTTTGCATTGTTGGTGCTCTGCTCTCTGTCTGACCCATAAGCGCTGAACCCTTTGTATGGTTGTTGCAGGGGAGAATATCTTGTGTTGTGCATATTAACCCGCACAATCAAACCATTGTACACCAGGATTGCTATCCAGAGGTAAATAGCTTCGAACTCTCTACCCTCTGAAGGCTTAATGTAAAATTTTAAGAATCTAACCACCTGTTTTTCTATCAGTGAATTGCTAACGCCCTTCTAGCAATCTTCACGTGTGAAGAGGTCATTTTAAACTTCTGTCGGAGTGCTTTCAGCTGTTGTATAAATACGATCCATTTGGCTATGTACCATGGATGTGCACATGAGGCAAACATTCATCGTCTTGGACTACGCTGGTAGATGGGTCGATTGTAAATTTGCTAGCAGGCCCAAATACCATGGTTTGTAAGTCCATGTTTATGCTATAAATCGGTTACCCAAAAGGGAAAAAAATTACAGTAATCTACATTGGCATTTTCGGTTTGCAGTTGATTGGTCGTTCGGTCATCTACTCATTTGACACTGGTACCTCATCTGTACGATTTTTTCTATTTTCCTTTTCATCTCCACTATACAACTTGTCTTCTAATTCCTTCCATTGGACCAAGAAATTCTTTAAAATAATTTGCAAATCCAAATCAGCTAATTGTTCTCTAATAGCACATGCTCCTATCGCAATTTCCTGATTCCGAAATGTTGTAAAGCGTAGGGTAGACTATCAGATGTCACTAAGGGCTCTGGTGGTTTTTTCGAACCGCGAATTTCAACCCCTCTTTGGCTGTTTGCTTTGGTTTTTAGATCGCAATGAATCATTGTAGGGGGGCCAATGTTATGTATTTGCAACCTGCATTGTCGATCAAACCACGCATTGGCACAGCAAAAAATGGGGGCTAAATATGCTTGTGCAATGGGATCGAACATATATTGTACCATCCTTTTAAGTTTACATAGTACTACTGTATCATAGCCAAAATCTTACCGTGAAAAATTAATTTAGAGATCCTAATCTCGTACTCTAATGGACAAAAGAGCTGGTATTCTAGCATTCAGATGTTCAGATTGCTGCATAATCTAATTCAAACGTCAATACGCTAATTAATCCGTATACTACGCTACTGTTAGCCTACCGCTACATGAATCAAGAATGACGCACAATGCAGGAGCTGAGGACCACTATTTGGCTTCACTCGCTTTTGATGATCCCTGCGGCTGCTGGGGCGTCGCCGGCGGCGGCAGCCCGCTGTCGAGGCAGCTCCGGCAACGCCGCTCCACCCACACCTCGACGTCGTGGTCCCCGCTCGCCGCCACGTGCCGGCCCCCGCACGCCCGTGCGACGGCGCCCGCGAGCACCGCGACGAGCACGATCGCCGCCACGATCACCACCAGCGTCTCGACCTCCCTCCCAGTGGGCCGTGCCGGCGCGGGGCTTCCCTGCCGCGCGTACGACACCGCACCGGCGGCGGCCGCCTCCTGCATCGACCTCCTCACCGCCGCCGCAGCCCACGGCACGGGCGCCATCGCCGCAGGAATTAGCTGTTGGTTACTTGGCTGGCTGGCTGGCTGCTCTCCTCGCCGACGAGGTGGTTCCTCTAAATATAGTAAGCCACCGAGCAACGGCCAGGCCATGCCCCCGTGATGGATTGCGGCGCGGACAAAAGAAGCGCCTTGTGCGGTGTGCGCTGAGCGCGACACTTGCTACTGCTGCTACGTACTCCTACATGCGTTAGGCGACCGTTGCCGTCTCTCTCTCTCTCGGCGTGGGAGAAGAGCTTTTGTAGTTCCGCGTGTGCGTCCGAGTTTGAAATGGGTGTCACCGCGGCGCCGCTTCCGATCGTTCCGGCTTCTTGGGATTGGGAAGGCGGGGGTGGCCGCAGCACGGGCAAAAGCGGCTGGTGGGCGCGGGTGCGCGGGGCCGCTTGGCGCACAGCGACATTGACCGCTAGGGTCGGGCTCGCGCGGCACCGTGGAGTGGTGACACCAACCTGATGGTCGTCCGTCGTGGGCCTGCGCTGAGCAGCGTGAAGCCTGTGCAGGTCTTGGGGTGCCCCCACGCCAACGCCCGACAACGATAGTTCTGCACACATGACGGCCTCAGGACATAGCCCAAATGTTTCCCATCGCAGATTTGGGTTGCTCCAAAAGTTACAAGGCCCGTAGGATCGCGGGAAATTTTACCCGACTTTTTTTTTTGGGATTAAATACTGTTTACATTCCCCAATAAGAATACTCGTCACCAAATACTGTTTAAATCAAAATTTATACTTCAGCTTTTCATTTTTGGCACAATTTTTATAAAATACTTAGAAAGATATATATTATTAAAGTGTGTTGTAAACATTAAGTTTTTATTTATTTAGCCTAGCCATTTAAAATTATTTTCTGTAAAGTTGAAATTGTGCCGATTCAGCGGTGCAAGTATTTGGGGGTGGGAGGAGTAGTGTTTATCACCAAGTTATTGCAAAATCACTATGAAATTTCTGCACTTGAAATGGGACATAGGAATCCCAATATATGCCCGCTATATATTTTGAAGGAGCAAAATTAGTAGAGCTCATTTATGGTACAAGTGATCAAACAGTTTAAATCTATATATATACTAGTAAAATTCCCCTATGCATAGTATGTATAAGTAGTACGTACCAGTACAAGGTATTATGTGAAGAAGTCATGGTATATATGTAATTCCTTAAATGCTCCTTAAGATTTGTATAAAGATTAACCCTAGTATAATATTTTTATGAAAAATTTGAAATTATCACGTCATTTACAAAAATACCCACACAAATTAATGGTGAGATTTCATCCATTCTAGTACTCTACAAGCACTAATACGGTATACTGTAAAAGGAACCTGGCCCTGTCGGAGTTCCCACGTGCCACTTAACAAAACTTAGTATGCACTACTCGTACTATATGTTCTACCAGTCTTTCTAAGCTAGTATGCTGCGTTGTGCTCTCTCCAAGTTAAACCCAATGCAAGCGCTTGATGAAACTAAACAGTACAGACCAGTTGACGTATTGTAACCCCCCCTTCTTTTTTTTGCGGAGACGTACAGCAATCCGGGCAGAATCTATCATCCGGGCAGATATGACGGTGCAATGAGACCGTGTGAGGGATCCCACCCTCATCTCGATGGCGTGAAAATACTGAAACGATCGCCCGTCTGGTTGGTTGATCAGCTTCTTTCGGCGAGACGGCCAGTGCACTGTCCATCCAAAAATGGCGGGGCCCATGCCCTTTTCTCTGTTCTTTTTTTTTCTTGTGGACCTTCCGTGATGCTGCTAGTAGTAGTACAAATTTTGCCAATCTCATTAGATTTGACGTGCAAATGATAATGAATATCCCGCCGCGATTATTGATTAGTTTAGTGGCGGCGGCCCTTTCGAATTGGCACCGGTCAGTGTGACGAGGTGGCTCGTGATGGGAGTAAAACAAAGTAGTAAAAGAAAATAGTTTGTCGTACATGGATTAGGACAGATTGTCAGTTATCACCGTGCTAGCATGAACGTGAACTAGCTAGCTTACTGGATAAGCTCAAGCTCTTTCCATAAAGAAGAACACGCGGTCAACGCCGTCGTACTATATTTAACGGTATTTTGCTAAAAATCCGTCGACAGAATTTTGTGACAGATTTCAGTCGGATCTTGGACCGTCCAATGCGCTTGAATACCATCGTGGGCCCCGCACGTCCGCAAATCTCGACATGGCGTACAAATATCCCTCTTCTTCTCTCTTTCTATTTTTTCCTTTTCCTTGCTTTTCGCATTAGTCGTTAATCAGCAATCGATACTTAATCATTGTTACCCAAACTTACGTATGACTTATATATAATTTATAATTATAGGTTAGTTATAATAAAATCTACTATAATTATATTTAACATATTTTGAGGTTTTCTATATAAATTTGTATAGAAAATGAGAATTAGATGTCGCAAGCAAGTGGCTGGGAGATAGACATATGGTGCTTAGTCGCCTAGAGAATTTTGGAAGGCAAATGATCATAGTTTGGTGTAGGCTATCCCGAGCTGGTTGACGCGAGTTAGCTAGCCCTGAGGTCTGTCTTAAGCCAACGTCTTGCCTACATGGCCTCGGGCAGACGGCTTCAAACTCATTTGCCCTTATGATGGCCGAATTCTGGGTGCTTAGGAATAGGGCAATACTAACTATTCCAGCCACTATATTTAATATAGTGGGATAGAACATCTCGTTTTGTTCAACATTCACATTCCTGCTCTGGACAAAGCGATTAGATGAATATCTATCATGGTAATGGACGATACGGGACAAGATGTATACCTAGGCAACCAGGCTACAGTTATATTACTTTGTAGCCCACATTTTCACCCACTTCACTATGGAGCTGACTGGTGGGCCTCTTGTTGGCAGGAGGCAGACATTGTTATGGTATCGTACGTTAGGATCCTGACGGCCATTAGACCAACCATACCTAATCCCTATAGGTTCCCTCGTTGTACACTTCTTGCTTTTCAGTTAATATGGTATCCTAGAAAATATATAAATGGAGGACATATATAAAGGGATGACAGTGATTGAGGGAAGGGTTCCAAGAAAAAACCACCGTAGTAAACACTAAGTAAGCAAGAACATATGAGTAGGGTATTATACTTCACAATAGCTCGAACCTGTCTAAATCTCCCATGTTTGCTCTCTCTCGCTGATTGGAGGCAAACAATATTTGGATTTGCACATGTGCTCATCCCTTGGGCTAAACACACAAAGGGGACTAGCTTAGGCCTACACTCTCGGCGTACATCTGTCGATAGCTAGCATGCCAGGTAGGAGATTTTTCTCTCGCACGCATTTGAATTCCATTTTTCCTCTCTTGGAGAAGGGTGAGATGGTTGGTGGACATTGTCACCGTCACTCTAACTCCTAGGAGTTGGAAGCCATCGAGTGATGCCACATGTCGCCACCATGGTAGCACTATTCGGTGCATCGCACCCACTCTTGCCTTACTCCGGTGTGCTTTGCACCTCCCAGAGCAAAGAAGGGCAGTGCTAGCCCAAGCCGAGCCACGGCTATTGTGGCCATGTGAGAGAAGTATCTGCAATGGCTAGAACATGTCGCTTCCGCCGCACCAATAGGTGCATGACGCCTTCCTTTTAGGCATCGCCTAAACCTGGATGCTGTCAGCCTAAGGAGCACTTTGCTTGCGGCACAAGTGCTCATCGAACATATGCCCCTTTGAGCGGCTAATAAAATGCTTGATAGGCATTGGTTGCAGCAAGTCACCGACCTTATTGGCACGACACACTGATAGGTGGTCGCCAACAGCGCACACATCATGCTAGGGGCTATCTTGTCAATTGCATTATCGGTGCGACGAGCTTTGTGTGTCACTAACGCACCCCCGAACTATGTTAATGAGGCAAGCCACAAACTTTCCTCGGCCAACCATTAAGAGCATGAGATCTCTACCATCGCCTCGATGAGCATAGGGCCAACGAAGATGCACGAGTCATGCTTGAGCATGCCTAGGAGAGGCAGTGGGACAACTTGGTCATCAAGGACCAGACATCATCTGGCTAGTCTCGGGGCAACCACTATTCCCTGAAGCAAGAACGCCTATGCTTTATTTCACGTGCTGGTGCTGCACCATATGGCATTAGCTGCTGGACGTTTAGTGAAGAGCTCTGGCATGTACGCTGGCTGGCTCTCCTAGAAAAGTATGATGACTTTGTTGACTATGTGGAGTTCCTATAGATATACACCATGACAATCTAGGTGGCGGGGGGCTCCAAGTTTGCCATGGCCAATTACTTTCATGTGGCTTTGGAAGACTCGGCCTGCTCTTGGCTCATGAACCTCCCCACAGGTTTCATTGGCTCATGGGATGAGTTGTACCACCAGATTATGGCCAATTTCCGGTGCACGTGTAAGCGCCCTAGCATGGAGTCCAACCACTTTGCCATCCAGTAATGGGATGGCGAGATGCCATGGCATTTCATCTAGCGTTTTAGCTGGGTCTGCAACTCCATCCTATAGATCCCCCCATGTGGTGATCATGACGTTCTAGTGTGGCATCTGCGACGAGCAAATGTAGGAGAAGCTAGCCACTCACAAGATTGACACCGCCGCAGAACTTTTTGTGTTGTCCTACAAGTGTGCAAGATGGTAGAGACTCAGCGTGTCATGTGCCCAACACCAAGTAGCTCTTTAACGATAGTGTGGGCCATTCCCGCTCTGCCGATAGGTAGGAGAAGAATAAGAAGAAGAAGAATAAGAAGAATAAGAAGAAGAGGAAGAAGGAGAGCCACTCTAAGGACTTTAACCTCGTGGTGAACAACAAGGCATGAAAACCACCATGCGTTGACGGTGGCAAAAAGGTTGCATCCCTGTCCGGTTTGAAGACTGGCAAGTGGTGTGACATTTACCAGACCGAGTGGCATGACCTGATAGAGTGCCATGCAGTTAAGGCACTCACCGTGCGCCGTAAGAAAGAGCGAGAAGATTGTCGTACTGAGAGTGGTGACGTTGATTTCGCCACAGCCACCGACCTTGGATTCCACAAGCCCAAGCACACCATCATGACCCTCAACGGTGGTGCCTTCACTCAACCATCTCGCCATAGCATCAAGGCCTTGTGGCACGAACTATGCTTGGCCAACTCAAGCTTGGACTACACCTAGCGCTGGAAGTGGTCGAACACCTTGATCATCTTTAACTATGCAGATCACCCTGAGAACACCTTGAGGGCTGGCCGATTCACGATGGTGGTCTCCTCCAGCATCAGCTTTGTCATGGTAACCTGTGTCCTCATTTTTCTGTTCCTTCGGGCCATGCCTTCTCCCTCGGCCATACCTTCACTTGGGACATGCCTTCCTCCTTAGCCACATCGATGTCCATGATGTTTGTCTTTTGGGGTTAACTTCAGGACGAAGTGCATTGACTTCAACATTGCCAACCACAAGCTTCCATACAACACCATCCTTAGGCGTCCCGCTTTCACGAAATTCATGGCAGTTATGCATTATGTGTACTTAGCCATGAAATTCCCTAGATTGGTAGGCCCCATCACCATACCCGCAACATCCAGGGCATGATCACGTGTGCCGAGCAGAGCTATTCTAACCTAGATGTAATCGACCCAGTGAGCCTAGCTAGCTCAAGAGCTCGGGTCCCTCAACCTCTAAGCCATGACTTGCAGCCAGCGATGTGGTCCCGGTCAAGTAGATCATGATCAGTGTGGACAAGTCTAGGGTCATCAAGATTGGTGGTGGTCTAGATCCCAAATAGGAAAGCATGCTCATCGTTTTCCTCTAGGCTAATGCCGACGTGTTTACTTGGCAACCATCAGATATGCTTAGGGTTCCTAGGGAGGTGATCGAGCAACATCTTACTATGCATCAACATGAGCGGCCAATTTGGTAGAAAGTGATCGATAGGTGCCCAAGCGCCAACTCTTCATCCGTGAGGAGGTCAACAAACTACTTACCTCCAGCTTCATTCTCGAGATCATTCACCTTGAGTGGCTCACCAACCCCGTCATCATTCCCAAGGCAAATGAGAAGTTAAATGATGTGAGTCGACTAGGCCGACCTCAACAAGACATGTCAAAAAGATCTTTTTTCTCTCCCACATATATGAGATAGTTAACTCCATCGCGGGGTGCGACCCTTTGTATTTTCTAGATGCATACTCTAGTTACCACCAGATATGTATGGCTAGGAAGGATGAGAAAAAAAAATGCATTTATCACCCTTGTGAGGAGTTTCTATTATGTGTGCATGCCTTTTAGGATGAATAACGCTGGTCCTTTGTACCATGGAATGGTGCGTATCACTCACAAGTCACAGATAGTTTGTAATGTTGTGGCCTACGCCGTCGACCTGGTCGTCAAGTCCTAGGATTAGGCCACGCTTCTTGAGGACTTGGCAGAAACATTTGATAGCCTTTGCACAACACACATGAAACTTAATCCTAAGAAGTGTGTTTTTTAGGTCCACACAGGAAAGCTCCTCGGGTTCTTGGTATCAAGTAGGGGGATCAAGGCCGACCCCAAGAAGATTCATGTTATTGAGCAGATTCACTCCACGATGTGACTCAAAGACTTGCAATGCCTCACTAGTTGCATGGCCACCTTGGTGCATTTCATCTTGCAGCTCAAAGAGCGAGGTCTCTTGTACTTCTAACTGCTCAAGAAGTCTGGCCGCATCAAGTGGATGCTAGAGGTGAAACAGGCCTTATAGAGTCTAAAGGAGTATCTCATTTCGCCACCCATCCTTGTTGTACTATGAGAAGGAAAGCTGCTTCTCTTTTATCTCTTGACCACCCCTCAAGTGATAAGAGGGGCCCTAGTTGTGTAGTGTGAAGCTACAACCATCCTAGAGCAACTTGCTAGGTTCGAGCTCCTAGCGAGGCCCAGGTAGGCTATTGGGCTCAATCTTCTAGCCAACCCCAAGCAACATGCTGGATCCGAGCTACCAGCAAAGCCCAAGCATGTGACTAGGTCTGATCTCTTAGCCAACCCTGGGCAGTATGTTGGGTCCAAGCTCCCAGCAAAGCCCTGGTCAAATGACTAGGCTGCGCTTAGGCAGTCGGCTAGGTTTGAGCTCCCAGTAAGCCCTAAGCATGTAAGTGGACCTAAGCTCCTATCGAGTCCTAAACAAATGGCTACCCCTAGGAACCTTCCTGATCTTGTTCCTAGGGTGCGGCCGGCCCATACCGAATAGCTATAGGTCTACTTCATTGGTGAGGTGCTTTGGGACGTTAAGGCTAGATACCCACAGGCATAGAAGATGCTCTACGCCATCCTTATTGCGTTGAGGAAGTTACGTCACTACTTCCAAGCTCACACGGTCTCTGTCGTGTCCTCGTACCCCTTGGGAAAATCTTGCCTAACAGCGAGGGCATCGACGCATTATCAAGTGGACAATCAAACTTGCTGAGTTTGACTGGCATTTTGTTAGCCACCATGCGATAAAATGCCATGTCTTTGCTGATTTCATGGCAGAGTGGACACCTATGCCCAAGCTCAAGGAAGATCAGTTGTCTGCTAAGCCTAGCGAAGGGATGCTTGCGTAATGGATGCTGCATTAGGTCATGCACTTTGATGGTTTCCCTATACTCTAGGGCATGGGGGCTAGATTGGTACTCACCTCCACCAACTAGTAAAGTACTTTGGTATGTTGTGGAACTTTATTTTCGTGCTACAAACAACATGGTAGAGTATGCATGATTGTTTGCTAGCCTTTGGGTCATGTGAGCCTCAAATTTCGACCCCTGCTGGTGAAGGGCGATTCTTAGTTTGTTATCAACCAGATATCAAAGAAGTATCAATGCCCTGATCGTTAGGTAGTGGCATATGTGGATGAGTTGAGGAAGATGGAGTGGCATATTGATGGCCTAGAACTGCAGCATGTGCCTTATCGGGATAATATGCTCGCCGATGAGCTATCCCACCAATCTTCATCTTGTGTGCCTATTCTACCTGGAATGTTTGAGGATTGGTTGACTCAACCTTCCATCCCGATATCCAATAGAGATGAAGGGGGAACTTTGCACTAAGGAGAACCAAGCAGCCACTTTAGTGGGAGATCATGTCAAGGGGTCGCTGCCCGGTGAGCACGTTGTACTCGCTGGTTGTCCTTAGGAGCTCTCGTGTATGGACAAAATTCATGGGTACCTGAAAAAAAACATCCTCCCCGATGATGATGATGCCATAGAGCGGATCATGTGCTAGGAAAAGTGCTACGTCTTGATAGACAGAGTCCTCTACCGGCATGGAGAAAATGACATGCTCTTGAAGTGCATCACTTGGAAAGAAGACAGTGAATTCTTTAATAATATCCATGAGGGTGAGTATGGTAGCCATGCTTTATTCCGCACGATGGTCTAGAGATCCTTTCGGTATGTTTTCTGCTAGACTATAGCCCTACAAGAAGCCACCGAGCTAGTATGCCATTGCAAAGTGTGCCTGTTCCATGCTAAGCAGATCCATCAATCATTCCAGGCCCTGTAGACAATTCCCCTGTCATGGCCGTTCAGGCTTTGGAGGCTGGACATTCTCAAGCCTTTTCCCCGAGCTGTTGGGGGCTACAAATACCTATTTGTCCCATCGATAAGTTTACTAAGTGGCCTAAGGCATTTCCAGCGATCAAGGTCGACCAGCACTTGGCGCTCAAATTTATATGAGGCATCACCTACTGCTTTCATGTCCTCAACAGAATCATCATCGACAATGGGGTACAATTCACCAGCACCCTGTTCAGTGATTACTATGAAGACCTTGGGATCAAATTATGTTTTGCCTTGGTCACTCACCCAACCAGCAACAACCAGACAAAGAGAGTGCCAATACAAAGATCCTGAAGGGGTTGAGGATGCATACATATCACCGGCTCAAGAAGCATGGTAGGGGCTATATCAATAAGTTGCCGGCCATGCTGTGGACTAATAGGACCACGCCAAATCATGCAACCAGGGAAACACATTTCTTCCTTGTCTATGGCGGCTAGGCGGTCCTCTCCTTCGAGCTTGTTGATGTTTTGTATCAGCAATTACAAAAGAGGGCTACACATGAGACCTAAAAGTGGATGGATGCAAAAAACAAAGATTTGGATAGGTTTAGGCTCTTAATGTGAGATAATACCCTACTCTTGTTTTTTGGATTATATTCTATAGGTTGTATTGTGGATGTTGTATCTTGAAGATTTGGTTTCGTTCCCTCAAGGGCACTTCCTACCCATCTTATATATAGCTGGGGACAAGGTTACAAGGTGAAAAACCTATCTAGATATGGATTTGGTTTCCTTATCTGTTAAATAGAATTGTTTGGATAGGATTCCATATTCTATCTTGAAGTACAAGGAATCCTAGCAACTGAATCCTACTTCATCTTTTACTTGATGGATCAGGCCCACCACCTATCTTTAGTTGGTTATGCCATCCTTATGGGTACCTAGCACCCATGTTATCCACAGTAGCCGTCAAGACTTTCATAGTCGAGTTGCAATCTTCTCAATGGATTTTGTCCAATGCTGAGTACTTCAACCTTGAGCCATTTCGAGTGCTTCTTTTTAAGTTCTCCATCTTGACGCCTTGCAAAGATGCTATGGAGGGTTTGTCAATGAAAGGAATAGGTGCATCGCACCTATTAGGTGTAACCCTCGACTCTATACTTAGTTGGAAAATAACTAAATGTTGAGTCAAGTATGACTATTCCCAAAAAATGAAACTGCTTGCACCAAGTAGGAATATGATATTGAGGATAAAATCTTTCGCTCTATCAGTAGTAATTGTTGCAACAGGTTTAGCCTCAATCCACTTGGTAAATTTATCCACAGCTATGAATGGATGTGTAAATCCTCTTGGTGCCTTCTTGAAATGTCCTACCATGTTGAGTCCCCAGATAACAAAAGGCCATGAGATTAGCATAGTTTGTAATTCCTAAGCTGGAACATGAATCTAATACAAAAAACTGACAACCCTCACATGTCTTAACAATCTCTTTCGCATCGATGATAGTAGCTAGCCAATAGAAACCTTGCCAATAAGCTTTCTCGACCATCATTCTTGAAGCTACTTGATTTCCACAAATCCCTGAGTAGATTAAATGCAATATTTGCTTGTCCTATCTTGCGGTTACACATCTCATCAAAACTGTAGTGGCACTTTTTCTGAATAACTTTCCCTCTGAGACAATGTAACTCTTACTACGATGTTTGATACGTTTAGCTTTACCACGATCTACTGTAAGTTCATCCTTTGTTAAGTAATTCAAGAATGGGGTCTGCTAATCTTGGTAGACTATGAGTACTTCTATTGAATTAGATTTCTCCTAGATTTGTTTTTCCTTTGCCTCTAGCTTTTTTTATAACATATTGTTCTTGAAGGTGTTCAATGAAAATATTGGTTGGAAGCTACTCACATCATGATCACTTATTTGCCAATTCATCAACAACCTCTTTATACTATCTTAGGACATGTGTGATCTCCAAACTGTCAAACTTACTCTCCAACTTTCATACCTCCTGATAATAAGACATCATGTTGTTATACAAGCATGACCAATCCTTCATAACTTGATTAACCACAAATTGTGAATCACCTTGAACCACCATCCACTAAATACCTAGGGATATAGCGATATGAAGCCCATGTATTAGTGCCTCATACTCGTTACCATTGTGTGATGCAGAAAAATGAATATGAAGAACATATCTAAGCCTTGCTATAGTTGGGGATATTAGTACAACTCCCACTCCTGCTCCTGAAATCCACAAAGACCCATCAAAATACATCGTCCAATACTCGAGCTTATTTGTTGGTTCTGCAACCTAAAGATTTGTCCACTCAGCAACAAAATTAGCATGGATCTGGGATTTAATTGTTGTTCATGCCTTGAAAGTATTATCAAGAGCCAACTTTGCAATTCGTCCCGTTGCCTCTCTGTTATGAAGAAAATTTTTGAGTGGAGAGAAAGTGATCATAGAAACCGAGCACGCCTAGATATAATGCTATTCCAAACAATGATTAGTAATCCATAAAGTAGTTTTTAATATGTGGTTATCAAATCTTGGACTCGTCTAAAACTTCACTAACAAAGTAAACTGATCGATGCCTCTTCTGAATGTCTCCATCCTCTTTGAGTTCCACTACCAAAACCATACTAACCACCTGAGAAGTGGCTGACACATAAAGTAACAATGACTCTTTTGGCCTTGGTGAAACTAAGACCAGCAATGTTCTCAAGTATGTCTTGAAATATTCAAATGCTTTTTGCTCTTTAGGAGTCCATTGGAAGTTTTCTTCCTTCTATAATAAGTTAAAGAAAGGCATGCCTCACTCTCCTAGTTAGGAAACAAAATTGCTAAGTGCCCCGATGTAACCAATAAGTTTTTGAACATCCTTTTGGGTACTCGGCGGACCCATTTCTAGTATGGCTTTGATCTTCTCTGTGTTGACCTCAATGACGTGATGTGATATGATGAAACTAAGCAAATTTCCTAATGATACTCTGGAGACACATTTCTCTGGATTAAGTTTCATCTTGAAAACTCTAAAGCTTTGAAAGGTCTCCTCTAGATCAACAATAAGTTCTTCCTTGTGCCTTTGTTTTGACCACCACATTATCAACATATGTGTCCGCATTATGCTAAATTTGAGTATGAAGGCACCATTGGACAGTGCGCTGGTACATAGCTCTAGCATTTTTCAATCCAAAAGGTATGGTGATGTAGCAATATGCTCTGAATGGTGTGATGAACGAAGTTTTTAGGTCGTCTTCCTCCTTTAAGATAATCTAACAGTAGCCTAAATAGCATTCAATCACATCTAGTAGTCAAATCAACTACTTGGTTAATACGAGGTAAACCAAATAGATCCTTGGGACATGCCTTGTTAAGATCTGTATAATCCACACACATGCGTCATTGGTCATTCTTCTTCCGAACAAGGACTGAGTTTACAAACCAATCCGAATGATATACTTCTTTGATAAATCATGATTTGAGAAGCTTAGTCAACTCTTTCTTGATATCATCCCATTGATCTTGAGCAAAATGCTAGAGTCATTTTTTTTAACTGGCTTAGCATCAGGCTTGACATTGAGTGAGTACTTAATCACCTCCCTTGGTACCCTTGACATGTGATATTGTTTCTGGGCAAAGATGTCCTTATCTGCCTAGAGGAAGGTGATAAGCACGCTTTCCTATTTGGGATCGAGCCCATTGCCGACCAGTGCAGCTTTGGCTAAATCAGTCGGGTCGAGTGGAATATTTTTCTTAGCTCTAGTGCCTGACTTAGACATATTTTTCTCTGTGATATCTCTTTCGTCTTCGATTGAAGTTGATGCTAGTTAGATTTCTTGTTGTTCGACTACCCTTTCATGAGATTGAGCCAACTCATAACTTTTCTTGTTACAAGTGAAGACTTGTTTAACGTCACTGCTCAAAGCAATAACTCCATGAGATCCTAGCATCTTTATCATCAGGTAAGTATAGTAAGGAATTGCCATTAATTTCTCTAACGCGTGTCTTCTCATGATTGCATGGTATGCAGTTTCAACATTCACTACCTCGAAACAAACATTCTCCATTCTAAAGTTATTCCTTGTTCCAAAGGTAACATGTAGCGTGATTTGACCAAGCAGTGTTAAAGAAAGCCCATGGATTATCCCATGGAAGCGAGCTATACTCGCCCTTAACTCAGTGTGTGGAATTCCCATATCATCAAATGTCTTCGAAAATAGGATATCGAGAGCACTCCCGTCATTTATTAGAATCCTCTTAAGCTTAATATTTTTGACAAGTGGATCCAGGATCAAGGGATACCTCCTCAGGTAAGCCACGTTATCAAGATGATCCGAGCAGTTGAACATTATTGCCACTTTTGACCATTGAAGTTACTAAGGTGTTTTGACAGATGTCATGTTGATTTTTTTATTGTTGAGCTTTTGCTTTCTCTTCAATTCATAAGCTTGAGGTCCACCAAAAATATAATTCAACTCGCTATATGGATCTTGGAATTCTGCAGGGGTGGTACAATCGTTAAGCCTTTTCCTTTCTTTAGTCTTCCCTGAGCCAGCTTCACTCCGATCCAAATTGAGACTCATGCTATATTCCTCTGCAAATCTCTTGAGCATGTAGTAGTCTTTTGCAGTGTGACATCCATTAGGATGATAAGGACACAAACTGTTGATGACTCGATCATAATCTTCGGCACATGACTATTTTGGATGACCACAATCTGTAGCAGCCATGAGTTCCTCTAGTTTGCGTTTGTGATCTTGAGATCTTGGATAATCTTTGATTTCCCTTTACTCCTTCGGTCGAGATGTTCTTGGCTTGTTGTTGTGCATTGCCACGAGACCATTAGCGGAAGACACATACGAATTAGCCATCTCAAAAAGCTTTTTGACTATAGTCAGGGTCTTGCGAGTGAATTACGAAATGAAGGGCTCATCCTTGACTCTTTCCAAAAAGCAACAATAATGATGTCATTCTTGATTTTTGGAATTTTATTTCTTGCTTCAGAAAAGCGTTTGATGTATTCTCGCGATGGCTTATTTTTCCTTTGCTAGATTTGATATAAGTTATATTGCATTCCACAATGCTCAAAAGTACCTTGAAAGTTAGCAATGAAGTGCTCACAAAGCCTACCCCAAGAACCTATAGATCCTTGCAAAAGCCTTGAGAACCAACTTCTAGCTAAACCTGCCAAAGCAACAGGTAGATAATTGACGATAGCTTTGCTATCCCCCTAGCTGCTCTGATAACCAACGTGTAGACCGTGAGCCAAGATTGCGGGTTTGTTTTGCTATCATATTTCTCTATTCCAGTCGACTTGAAACCAATCGGCCAGTTTACCCAGTAAAAGCTTGGTGTAAACGCTAGAACTCCATCATCGAAGTCATCAACTTGATTTTGAGAAACTCGGTGTCTTGGGGATGAACTCCGTCTGTTGAAATGTTCATGATGTAGACCAAAGCGATCGTGCTCATCCTCCACGTGCCATCAGTCTAATTTGTCATGCTCACACTGTCGGGCCTCAATTTTACGACAAAGATCGTAATATATGTTCTTGAAAAAATCTTCATTGTGACACTATCGGTTATCTTCATGGCATTATTCATCTTCTGTTTGGTGACAGTTTTCTTGTCCTGCATCTAGTCAACGTCCCTCATCTTTCAGTTGGCATTGTTCAATATCTAGTCAACACTGCCGTTCACCTAGTTGGAGGCAATTTTACTCATCATGCTTTAGGTTGCTTTAGCCTAGTGCGCCTCGTGAAAGTGCATCTCTGTTTAGAGTAATAGATGACAAGAAATTAGAGAGCTAATATGTTATGATTAAGAATCTTGTAATAATTCGCTAAGTGAGAGATTGTTTTGTTTAAAAGAAAACTCCATGAATAAAAGAAAATAAAGAAAAAAAGGGACTTGAAATGATGAAAATGTAATTTTATTTTCCCTTGAATCTTTATGACAAGTCGTACTATTAAGAGGGACTCAAGTTTAACTAGGTTGAGAACAAATTGCTCAATAAAATTTCTAAGTCTAGATAAGTGAACACTCGCACCACATACACATTGGGGTTTTGGTTTACATCTTCTAGTGTTTCGAATATTTTTGTCTAGGCTTTGTGGAAACTTATGGACAAGTTTCTCTGTCAAATAGAGAAATCAGCTCAGAGTCTCTGGACTGAGCTCTCTATTTAGTAGAGAGGTCTATCTGGAGTCTCTAGAAGTTTAGACCGGACACTCTAAACCTTCTCTCCTTCTCAAAACTAAGTGATGTCTGGAGTCTCTAGACTAAGGTCTTTGTTTAGGCCGAAAGGACTATCCGGAATCTTCAGACATTCTGTCCGGATACTCTGGAGTTTGAATTATGTGAGTAATGGCTAGCTTCGAGAGGGATGGGTATTTAATCCTACCAACTTCCTTTTTGAGGGGTTGGCTACTCATTCATTGCTACTTTACTCTCAAATACTTTCTAGAGGTTCCTCACTTTACTCTCTTGGATCTTGAGTTTAATCCACTCCTTGAGAGTGTTTTCGGGGTGATTTATGAGAGATTAGATCTTGGAATTTGTGTTAGCACTTCTAGATCAACGCTAGTGAAGACTTAAGTTTTTTACTTTTGGAGGATCACCTCTTAGACGACTAGGCATTACTCACGAGGATTCAATGTTTGAATCACCTAGGACATTTGTGAAGGTCTTTCTTACCTCTGTGAGGAAAGAGGTATACTAGTAAACCTCCAAGTTCTTTCTTAAAAGTTGATTTGATAGAGCAAACTTCATAGAAAGTAAGAGCATGGTGTTTTAGTGGAGACCTTGGTGGTTGCCTTAGACTAAGTTTTACGCTTTGGTGAGAGCTTGAAGGCTAAACTGGTTTTTAGAGTTGAACTTGGTGAGACAAGGGATCAAAAGATATTTAGCTCTTTGGAGCTCCTCAATGAAGACATAGGATCATTTGATCTAAACTTCAGTGAAAAATTACTTTATCTCTTAGTTCCCTACTACCTTTTATATTCTATGTGATATTGTTTCCTTGTTTCCTCCTCAACCTGTAGGGTTTGTCTCCTTTAAGTATCACTCGGACATTTTGAAGGAGGTCTAGAATCTTCGAAGTATACAACTAGAGACTCTGGACTAGTTTCTCTATCTGATGGAAAGATTGGTCCGGATACTCCAGACTGTAGAATCGAAGACTCTGCGGAGAAGTCTAATTTCTGCTGCCAGTATATTTTAGATTTAAAAGTTTGCACATATTAGTGATATGTTCTATATGCAACATTGAGATATTATATATATCATATACTATATTTATGATATATTAATTTGTTTCTTAAAGTATACATTATTATTATTAATCAATGAGTATGTGATTTATTCATAAGACTCCTAATGTTAGATTTTGCAATTTCTAAATGATCCCTAATCATATATCATATGACGAACAAATATAATTGTAAGATCAACATATATACTGATTGATGATCATGTCTCATGGATCATGTTATAGAGATACCAAATTAATAATATGGATATATGTTAGTGAACATATGTTAGATAAACCCGTCATGAGATACTGTAGAGATTTTAGGTGTTATTAGTTAATCTTAAGTAGTGTTTATGTGCAATCCTTAGACTTGATATCATCATATTTACTAACATACGTACAAGCTTATTTTGATACTATCAAGCACTACTCCGTAATGGGATAGTTATAAAAGTAGTCTTCGGGTTTGTTATGAAATATATAGTAGAATGTGAGTGATCAAGATAGAATTTACCCCTCCTATAGGAGATATATCTTTGGGCCCCTTGATGTAATGGATTATGAAAGTGTATTACCATGAGAAGGTGATTGAGGAATTAATTACAAATTTATAATCCATCACAGGATCGATAGAGTGATTGAGCTATTAAGAGGATGACATAAGTCTTATCTTGACCTCAATCAATATTGTAAAGCAAAGAGATCTATACATGAGAATATTATAGGTTCAGCCAATATGATCTTTACATATACTTTGGGGTTAATATGCATTGCTAGAAACTGCTATTAACAGGGTGACTGGAAAGGCGTTTCCAAGTTGTGACCAAATATACGTGAACCTACAGGGTTGCACACTTAACGGATTGAAATACTTATTCAAATGTGATTTGGATAATGCCTTAATTTGGATAGAGATCCGAGTAGACTCCTACTAGGCCACGGTCCCCTAGGCCTAAGTGAGAAAGCTTATATATAGGGAGGTGGGGAGGTCAAGAGATGACATCTTTGTTCACCTTGAGCAAAACCCTAGCCGCCACCTCCCGAGCCAAACCCTAACCACTTGCAAGTGCTAGTACACCCACAATCAGTGTTCTAGCCTCGGACGTGTGGATACCGATAGAGGCGCTACTTGTTGTAGTTTTCATCAGCATCAAGATTGCAATCGATTGCTTCATCTATTATCTCAATGCGAGCATAGTTGGATCGGCTTCTCTAAACCTACTTCCGCTGTACTGCGTGTCTCGTGGTAACGATCCATGATTCTTACTTCGCATGATATTCTGATGTGCATGGTAGAAAATTTTTATGTTTTGCTATCGTAGCCTACACATGATGTCCTAATGAGACATGATCATCAATTAATACATATGCTGATCTTACAATCATATTTGTTGCTCATATAATATATGATCAGGCATCATTTAGAAATTGCAATATTTAATATTACTAGTCTAATAAATAAGTCACATACTAAATAATCAATAATAATAATAATGTTTATTTCAAGAAACAAATCAATATATCATAAACATAGTATGTGATATATACAATATCTCCATGTTGCCTCTAGGGTATATCACTAACAGTAGGATGAAAGTGTTAGAAGAGAATTTGCATAGAGATCAGGAGGCTACTGTCAGTGTCCTGGATATAGCATACCTCCTATACCTAGTCTAAGCATTTTTGAGAATACTGCATACCTATACACATACAGACATGTGTCCCTAAAGATGAAAGTGTACACGACCAAGTAAGGAAACCAATTCCGAATTTGTCAATACTGTGGAGTTCGATCTGAAGACACATCGATCTACTAGGCCGTGTTATCTAAGAAGTTCTCTAAATTATACTTATAGAAAAAGGCATTTAATGGTATAAATACAATGGCCTTCTAAGAGGGGGTATTGAATCTCGAGCTAAACACACGCCACATTGAGGCAAGATCTATAGAGCCGTCTCATAGCTAGCCATTGACTACATTTTGCCGCCTAGGTTGCCACATAATAGTTGAACATGCTAGATAGAGTAGATTTCTTTCGCCTTATACTCCATGTGATTTGATTCATCAAATACATATAAAAATCTCTCTGTGTTCTCTTCTCATTACCGTCTAATGGATACCTTGGCATCAGTTGAACCCTACGCGCATAAATACCGTAGTCGGGTATCACCCATCGACATTGGCACCTACTTAGTTCGCTAACTATCGATGTTTTGTATTGATAATGATAAAAGGGGGCAACACACAAGACCTAAAAGTTGATGGATGCCAAAGACAAAGATTTAAGAATGTTTTGGCACTCAATGTAAGGTAATACCCTACTCTTGTTTTGATGGATTGTATTCTACCGATTGTATTCTAGATGTTGTATTTCAGAGATCTAGTTTTGTGCCCCAGAGGAGGCTCCCAGCCCTCTTATATATAGTGGGAGATAGAGTTACAAGGTGAAAAACCTAGCCGGATATGGCGTCAGTTTTCTTATCTATGTACATAGAATTATTCGGATGGGATTCCGTACCATATCTTGAAATACAAGGAATTCTAGCAACTGAGTACTATCTATCTCTTACTTCATGGATCAGGCCCACCTCCTATCCTTGGTTGTTTATGCCTTCCTTGTGGGTACCCGGCACAAGCTATATGTCGATGATGATAAGAGCAGATGAGGCACAATGATGTTGACTATTTGGAAGAACGGTGCCACCATGCGGCACTCCGAGCTGCCAAATACCAACAAAGCCTGAGGATGCATTATCACTAGAGCCTTGTCCGGCCCTGGTTACTAGAGGTCGGGGAACTTGTACTCCACTACATCCAAACACGAGCCAAAAAGAACAAACTTTCCCCATGTGGGAAGGCCCCTTCTTACTGACCGGTCTTCCCCGGCTAGGTTGTGCTCGATTCGCCATGGAGGATGGGACCCTAATCCCTAATCCTTGGAACCTCGAGTACTTGCGCAAGTTCTACCCTTAGCAAATGTAAATAAGTGACTACACCCGGGCCAATCTGGACATGGTTTCTTCCATCTGTAGGTTAATTTTTAACGCATTCTGCCTTCAATTGGGCCTTTTCTCCATGATCACCCATGCACAAAAAGATAATCATCATGAGAAAAATGACAACCTATGTTCTTCCTACCGCAAACTAGCACAAGCTAGCATGTAGTTTAGGTAGCCATGGTAACTTGGTCATCGTGCGCCCAATGTCAGTGCTCAAACCAGTAGGTTACGCCTTGAACATCATTGAGCTCCAAGGTTCTCAGGTAGCCCTACCAACTCAGCAAGAGTGGTTGGGGTAGGTTAGGCATTGGCGGTGGGCTACAGTGTCCACCTTGGCCAATCTTGGCCTAGGCATAGCTAGGGCCCGAGAACCACAATTTACCTAACCTCCCACGCTTATTGCTAACTTGAGCTTCTTGGTCAGGCTTCTTGGTTGAGCTAAAAAAATGCAACAAAACTCCTATAAAAAAGAAAAGAAAAATAATGATGATGATAAGATTGGGAAGAAGCGAGACTTACATAGCTATAGGCCCCCTAAAATGTCAATGGTAGCCTAGGTTCTTGGGCCCTTATGGCATGTGTTTCACTGCTCGAGGAGCGGTCTCCCTCACCTTCCCATTCTTCTTCATCGAGGGGCTCTGCCTGTTGTCCGAGATTGGTCAGCAAGTCTCATTGAGCCCGATCACGCTCTTGAGAAGTCACCGGGGACTCCCTACAAGTTGCCACCGGCATCACGGCTCCTCCCTACTATAGGTGGATAGGGAGGAGGCGAGTCAGACATGCTGCCTAGGGAGGCCAACCCGCTTGCCTTTCCCTTTCTTGTCATTGGCACTTGGGTCTCTGCCAGTGTCGTTGCCACTACGGCCGGTATGCACATCCCATGGCACTGTGACGCCTTGCAAGGCACCCCCGTCTTACGATGTCATGACTCTACCATTGGTGCCCGTGCTAGGCGACGATGTGTCATCGTCCCCTCAGATGTGAATTCCCCCGAGGGTTTGAGACACTCCCCCTTCCTTGATGCCCTTTACATTGAACATCGAGAATCTAGCTTGAATCGCTAGGTGCTCAACATTGTGGCAGAGCTCCAAGTCTTCATAGAGGAGATCCATGTTGGCATCGATGCTGAGGGGAATCAACCCTCTCACCTAGGTTGCCAACTCATCTCGTCCTAGATCCCCTATCATCCTGACGTAGATCCGAGTGATGTCCCCCAAACCAGTGTACATTCACTCTACCTATGCTTGCTCTCGTAGTGGGGTGATATAGTGACACGGAAAATCAATGACCACCATCATTGAAGTCAATCCAGCCACGCGTAGGCCGATGATGTGCACCAGCATAGGGACTAGCCGAGTGTTGGGCTTAGGGGCTCCCTCACAAATGTCCTTCTATGGTGTCGTAGCTGCCCTTGGGAGCATAAAGCGGTCATTCAATGGGTCACCGACGTACACTAAATCATGGCACCAGTCCTCCCACTTGTTACACAACATCTACAGGATGTAGAAGTCATCGGTGCCATCCTGCCGGTGGAAGACATAGCAACCTGATACCTTGAGCTGTTGAAGTAAGGCTTCTTTGTCACAGTCGCCCTCAACACAAAGAAGTGTTGGAAGAACTCCACCAATGGCATTGTGCCGACAAACATCTCATACGCGTGCATGAAGATGGCCAGTGTCACCACTGAGTTGGGATAGATGGATTAGTTGGATCCTAAAAGTCTCCAGCACTTGGATGAAGAATGAGGAGAATGGCGGCACTAGGCTCACTGCAATGAAGGATGAGAAGACAACGACCTCTATTGTCTCGTCCGACTAGGGTGGGAAGGTTGCTGGCCTGACCAACGACAGCCCCTTTGCTCGAAGGGGACCATTATCGCCCTCACTTTCGTTGTCTTAGCATCGGTTTTGAGGTAGGACAGTGGGAGCTACGTCACACTGCCTTGAGTGGATCTACCCATGGGGGCATGTAGAAGAAAGTAGGAGAGTGAGGCTGGGTTAGCATTAGTAAGCTCAAGGAGAGGAGAACGATGAAAGTGATGATAGTATAAGTAGTAGGAAAGCAGAAAAGCAGAAAAGGAACAATGCCACACTATGCCCCTCCCCTTATGGGAAAACCTCGAGGGATTTGTCTCTAGCGTGAAAATCAAGATGGCGCCCCCCGTTTTGGCAGAAGCCATTACTCCCTGACGTAGAAGATGCGTGCGCTTGGGTAGGTGGAGTGGCTTTCCTCGTTTTGTCTCCCCACTTCACTCAGGTTGACATAGGATTGAGGCACGTCCTTCACTACCCAGCCCATAAATAAGCGAATGAAGGTCTGCCTCACCCAGCAGAGATGGGCTAAAGAAGAGAATCGGTGGATGAATTTATGTCATCTACAGGCCACTGAGAAGGTAGGCTCTACCCATAGTTGCAGGGTCGTTGCCTAGAATTGGCCATAGTTGCAGGGTCGTTGCCTAGAATTGGGGCTGTGCTACTATCAGTGAAGTGGAAACTAGGTGTCCCACACTAGTCGCTAGGAGATAGACAGATGGTGCTTAGGCAACCTAGCATTCCATAGAATCCCAGAGTGCAAATGATTGCGGTTTGGTGCCGACTATTCTAAGTTGGTTGGCACAAGCTGGCTAGCTCGAGCTAACCAGCCCTAAGCTAATAGTACTGAGCTAACCAACCCTGAGCTGATAGTACTGAGCTAGCTGGCCCAAGCCAGCCACCTTGGGGTGGCTATCTCGAGCCAACCATCCTGGTACACAGCCCTAGGCAGACGACCACGAGCTCACTTGCCCCCTTATGGCTGAATCTTGGGGGTGCTCAGGAGCAGGGCAATCCAAACTACCCAACCACCACATTCAATACAGTGGGATGAAACATCTTGCTCTGTTCGACGCTCAAGTGCTTGCTCCAGATAGAGCAATAAGACGGATATCTATTGTAGTGATAGGCAACATAGGACAAGACATATACCGCTCCCTATGATTGCTAGGTGGCTAGGTTGCGGTTGTCTTACTCTGTAGCCCACGCTTTTCACCCACTTCGTTGTGGAGTTGACTACTGGGCCTCCTGTTGCTAGCAGCGGCGGGAGGCAGATGTTGTTGTGGCTTCATACTTCAGAATCCTGACGACGATTAGACTAACCATGTATAATGTCTGATTACTAGGGCCCACGGGTCCCCTCACTATACACTTGTTTTTCGGTCAATGTGGTACCCTTAGAAAATATATAGGAGATGACTATAACTAAGGGGTAGGCTTTCAAGAGAAAAACCATAGTAATAAATAAGAAGCAAATAAGAACACAAGGGTAGTATATTATGCTTTATAACGGTCCTAACTTATCTAAATCTCTTGTGTCTGCTCTCTATCATTGATTAGAGGCAAACAATTTTTGAATTTGCGCATGCAATTACCTCCTAAACTGAACACACAAAGGACTAGCTCCGGTCCCTACTCTCGACAGGTGTATATCCGCCGACACATATCTAAAGCTAAGTTAGGAGCTCAAACTAAAATAAGTCAAATAATTACTACTCCTACTATTCATAAAGGTTATATAGAGTTTTAAATTTATCCAACAATATAACCTCTTTTTTTTAACTAGACACAACAATCTCTCATTTAATTTTCTCATCTATATTTATATCTCAACCAATCACAACCCTTATTTCTTTCAGGTTAATCTACTAGAAGCCTCAAGAGAGTACATAGTAATACTAGTTCCCTAGTTTAGCCATGCCCAGCAAAACGCATGAACTTGAGACATCTTATCTTGCATATACCCATCCATTTTTTTTTCTGTTAGGTTTCAGAAAATAAAACTACCACAACACCCTACTGTACTTATCATAAAATATTGTGTCCTACAGAAAAGAGGCATGTAAACGATAGCCACCAACAACACTTACCACAGCCGTACCGTGGAAGACATTAATTAATAATATCAAGTATAGTCCTAATAAAGCTGCTAATTAAATAATCCGACACCAGAAGCACACCGGCTTGGCTTGGACGGCCACCGCCTGCCATCTGGCAACAACAACACAGCAAGGCTTAATTAAAACTTGACAACACTATTAACCATTAATATCCTTCTCTCCCATGCCGTCAACCAGCCACTCCACCCAGACAGCAGGGCACACTCCCTGTAAAAAAGAAAAAGAAAAAATGCTAACAAGGAAAAACTGGCCTCCCAATAATGTGTTTTTTGAGTGGTTGAATAATCGAATAATTTATAATAATTATTTAAGGATATAAATCAATAAATTACATACTATAAAGTGAAAACAGATCTAAAACATTGTAGAAAGTTTATATAATTTTTTTTTATAATAATTGTATTATTTGGAAGTTTAGAAAGCGTATTGTATATTTGTCTATTTATCCGTGAAGCAGAAAAACCTAGGCGCAGAGGGAGAACGAGCTAGTGGTGACCACCTCGTTTTTGTTATATATATTTTTTTGTCCCGTCCCGTACACGTCTATCCAAATGCCCAAGTTAATCTTCCACTCAGCTGTCCGTGCAGCTGAGCTAGGAGTAGCTCCATCCGTCGATCCACCTGTCCGCGCAGCTGAGCTTAACAACCGCAATAATTATGGTCCCGTCTCGTCCAATCCCATCTCGCTCGGCATTAGGGCTGCCTCTCGTTGGCTAGAGCGAGCCAGTAGCAGGCGCAGCAGCAGCAGCAGCAGCCGCAGCAGGAGGCGTGTTCTGTCGCACGGGGTGAGCGGTGAGCCCGCCCGCCTCCGATTGGCCGGCCTCTCTCTCTGAGAGAGGACTGGAGGAAGGAAGAGAGAGAGAGAGAGAGAGAGAGAGAGAGAGAGAGAGGGAGAGAGTCCTATTGGCCGCCGCCTCCGCGCCTGCTTGCGTCCACTGGTCAGTACTAGCGGCTGCGGCTGCGGCTGCGTCTCCTTCTTCCTCCTCTCGTTCTCCTGGGCTGCTTCGATTTTTATCCTTGCTGCTATGCTGGCTCCTGATTGGTGATTTGGTGTTGCGGCCGTCGTCTCTCTGTCTCTTTTTTTTAACCCTTTTTGCCGCCTTGGTTTTGCTGCGGAGGCTGGGATGTTTCTATTTTTGGGTGCGGATGCATGGTTCTGGACTGCTGGGAGGTGGTTTGGAGAGGGCTTTACCTGACCGTTTCTATTTTTGGGTGCGGATGCATGGTGCTGGACTGCTGGGAGGTGGTTTGGAGAGGGGTTTACCTGACCGAATTCCGCGGGGTTGAGTGGATTGGATGGGGTTAGTGGGAGGGAAAGGGATCTTGGTCGGCTACCCAAGAAGAGAGGATTTGCCGACCGGTTACGAACCGGATCGAGGAAGAGGTGGAATAGAATTTCAGCGGCGGATCGCGTGGAGGGATAGTTGATTCCGGTCTTGCTCGAATGGAGGACTAGGAGGATAAGGAAAGAATCTGTGATGATTTTCATCTGAGCTCGGTTGCAGTTGTCCTACTGTATCGGAGAATCTTAGTTCGTACAGCCCCACGCTGGTATTGCAGGAATCTTCTCCGGATGGACCAGTTCCTGGTCCCTTTCTTTCCCACTGTCCAGTTCCCCACGGTGGTTCGGTTGGCAGTTGTGCCCTAGTTGTAGTAGTAATTGTCGGTGGCTTTAAATGGTTCGTGCTCATCAGTTCTTCCGAGGATTCCGAGGTGTGGAAGATTGAATATTGTCTTGCTTCAATCGGAATCAATGCCATTCGTTCCCTGCTTCGTGCTGTCAGATTGCCGCTGCCACTGCTACATCAATAAATTCAGCCTTAGTTTTATGATTTGTTCGGGTATATGCTGGTCGATCTCGTTACTCACCTTCGTCTTCGTGCCTTTTCTTGCTGCTACTGAAACTGAACAGGCAAGCAAGCATGGAGTCAAGGCCGGGGGGAACCAACCTTGTGGAGCCTAGAGGGCAGGGAGCGCTGCCGTCCGACGTACCGATTCAGCAGCCGTGGTGGACGACCTCCGCCGGGATCGGGGCAGTGTCACCCGCTGTCGTAGCGCCGGGGAGCGGAGCAGGGATTAGCCTGTCGAGCAAAGGCGCGCAGGGCAGGGACGGTGACGACGCGACAGGGGAGAGCAGCGAGGACTCACGGAGATCAGGAGAACCCAAAGGTTTGATCTTTTCTGTTCCACACCTGCTAAGGGCAATAGTTATAGTGCAGGGAGAGGTGTAGTGCTCGGTCCGGTTTTATCTCTTCAGATCACGCTTGTTTTGGGAACAAAATTGTTTTGAGTTGAAAACGATACTGCTCAGATGTTTGCACTTAGGAATAGTAGTTAGTGTTAGTATAGGATACAAGAGTATCCTTTTATGGCATACAACGGAGGTAGGAATTGAAATTAGGCTTCATAAAGAGGGCACTTTTCCTCTTCTTTTTTCAGTCCAGGTTCAGTACACTATGAGAATGGCAGAGCTCTTAAGTCTTGGGTCAGCTCGTTAATCCTAGTCTTCAAAAAAGAAAAAAAATGCTTGTTACTCCTAGTTTGATGGTTTTCTTTCCAGTGCAATTCTTGGCGTTTTGTTACTAATTTTGAAGGACATTTGAAAGATCGGATGACAGGGATAGTTAAAATGCCTGTTCTGAATTACACATTGTAAATGTAAAGTTCTATCTGAAGAGTTTGCTCTTTCTTTATTATGTAAAGTTGTTAACTCCTAATGTAAAACATTCTACCTCATTTCAGTAACAACTAATGCTGTTTGATTGCCAGATGGAAGCACTAGTCAACAAAAGCATCATGCAACGTCGCAGATGTCAGACTATTTAACACCATTTTCACAGCTGGAACTAAACCAACCAATTGTATGCACTCTTTCCCTGTTGAACTTCATGTTTCTTATAGATCCTTTTATACCTGCAGCTTCTGTCTACTTGTCGATGTGCTCATTGTCTCATGTTCATATCGCTAATTGTGCAGGCTTCTGCGGCATACCAGTATCCTGACTCTTACTATATGGGCATGGTTGGTCTCTATGGACCTCAAGCTATGGTACCTTTCCTTGCCAGTTTAAATTATCATAAATGGTCTCCTACCTAGTATGTAATCATTACTCTCTTGGAGTATCAGATGCAATTTTAGATCTAAAATATTTAGAATTACGGATATTGGAGCAGCTGTCTATCACTCTACCTTAGTGATTTTCCACAAAAGGTTGCTGAAATTGCACCGTACTATTTAGCTTTTTTTCTAGTATTTTTTAAACCATATTGATTTTTAGATAAGATATAGGTTGTACATTAAAAACAACAATAGCCAAAGGGATTAAAGAACAACAAAAGACAGACAGATGGCTTTTGTGCATAGATACACAGCTGATGAGTAACAAGAGCATGGATACACCTGAACCAAAAATGGGTTTTGTGAATAGCAAAAATTTGGTTGCTTGCGTAGTATATGGAAGCTTGGAAGATCACAATGCTCAAATGCCTTTAGCCTTTAGATCGAGTGCCCTGCTTTGGCTAGGCTTAATGTTTTTTTAACTTTATAAAGATTGAATATTTACTAACACTCCCTGGCAAATTGCTAACTGCCTGCTTTTTTGTTGGCTGCAGTCCGCACAGACTCATTACCAGCAACCTGGGTTAACTCACTCTCGTATGCCATTGCCTCTTGAAATATCCGAGGAGCCTGTTTATGTAAATGCTAAGCAATATCATGGAATTTTAAGACGAAGGCAGTCACGTGCAAAGGCTGAACTCGAGAAAAAGGTTGTTAAAACAAGAAAGGTTAGTGAAGTCTTGTTTCCAGCCTCTTGCTAATTCTGCAATTTCCCCTCTATAGATCGAGTGTTGAGTTTTTAGGATGATCCTTCCGTATCCTGGTTGGATGCCTCCCATTTACTGAAGTGTAGAGCTTGATAATTTGTTAAGCACTGGCATTTGGTGTTTTTCTTAACAATACTGGCATTTGGTGTTCGATATTGCAGCCCTATCTTCATGAGTCTCGTCATCAACATGCTATGCGAAGGGCAAGAGGAACTGGTGGACGCTTCCTGAACACAAAGAAAAATGAAAGCGGTGCTCCCAGTGAGAAAGCTGAACCAAATAAAGGTAATACAATCTCTTCACTTTGGAAGAAACGAATGTCAGTACTCAGTGGTGGCAATTTCATTTCTGACAAATGGCTTGTGTATCCAAAAGGAGAGCAAAACTCGGGGCATCACCGTGTCCCTCCTGACTTACAGCTCCTACAGAAGGAAGCATGAAGTAGCGGCTCAGCAAACCTAGAACAGTGGCTTCCGTCCACCGGCATACACACTCTAGGGTGGATTCTTGCTCCAGCATTGTGCTGCCATCTATCAAATGATCTTCATCGTGCGAACTGATTAGAGGTTCATTCTTCTGAATAATCTATGCACCAATTGTTGATCCGGGCAGAGCATAATCTGGACGTATTGAGTCCATCCCAGTGCCAATGTCATGGGTAGATCTGCTGTTTTCAGGCAATTCATTCTTGGCTTTTTATCCCAGTTAAGCTAGCAGTGCTCGTCTCAGTGTCTGTGAGACGTGTGTGTGAGATTAGTGCAAACTAGAATTTGTAATGCTGTTTTATGTGTTTTGTCGTTCTAATTTGAACCGTAACAAGGCCAGAGCTGAACTCGTTATACATAACACATATTGGTGTGGCCTGGTCCGTGTTACCACTGTATTATTGTGCAATCGCAGAACCTTGTGTAAGTCCTGGTGCCACTCTGTACTCGTTGCTTTCCTGTATGTCTCGTTTCACTCAGTCAACTCTCTCTCTCTCTCTCTCTCTCTCTCTCTCTCTCTCTATATATATATATATATATATATATATATATATATATTGCTGTTGCCTGTTGATTTCTCCACGAGAAAAAAATGCATGAGAACCGTGTAGCGCATTAGTTGAAGAGGGAATGAAAGTTCCATACAAATGACGAGCAATAAGAGGAACTTAGAAAACGGACTTGGGCATGTCAAGTTTGCGAAAAATGGTGTCTGCATAGAGTTGTCACTTTTCTGCGTTCTTGCGACTGATGTTAAATTTGGAGATTCGACCTCCTTTCCCATGGAGAAATTAACAGAATCTTGCAAAAATCATATGAAATTCTTCCATTCCAAATTAGTTGTACAAAAAAGGTTTAAACGTGCATACACATGTTCCCTATGATAAGAGTGGAAAATACAAGTGCTAAATCGCAGGTGAATTGAGAACTACACTTTTTGGCACGACTTTTTCTAGAGAGTTGTATCTCATTTTGAATTTTAAAATATTTATTTAGAACTATTTTGGGGGGGTTTTCCGCCTTACGCATTTCACAGCCTTTTGCTAAAAAGATAACTTAAATACCCACCTAAAATTATTCAGAAAAGTCATAGTTTAAGAGTTTGGTGTTTTAGGAAAAATCAGTGCAAGCAGAGATTACCGTTGTAGACTCGCCCCGACCCCTCCTCCTGCCGTCCGCTTGCTGCCTCCACCGATGCACAGCCCGCGGCCGGCGGCTCCGTGCGCGGAACGGCAGCATCCCTCTGCCTGGCCCAGGGCTCCTCCGCCACCCCGCTGCCCAGCCGGGGGTTCCGCCTCCGCCAGTGGCCCGGGGTCGAGCTACGCGGGGCTGACGACCGCCTGCCCCATCAGCGCCGCAACGCGATGTCGGCCGCCTGACTCGCGTGGGTCGGACAGCGGCGCTTCCTCTCGTGGTAAGGTTTTTGGTCTCCATTATGCTGTCGAACAGTGTCTTCCATGGGAGAACAGCTGTAAGGGTTGTCGTGTTGATTTGACCTCCTGCACTGAACCTTGCTACTCTGGAAACTAGAGTCGTCCCCTTCATCTTCTGCCAACTCGATCTGAAAATTTCAAAAAACGATGAGCAAAGAGTGAATAGCACATTGGGCTAGCTTCATATCTGAAAGAAGAAAAGCATATTTGCAAACCTTGGACATTCAGTAAAATAGACGTAAATAGGCTAGATAGCCACATCAACAATGAATCACACAAATCATTTTGGCATCTAAGGTTTACAAGCTGATTAGCATATATAGCTATCTTGAAGCGCCACATTCTAGGAAGGGATATAATGATCTGGCAGTAGCATTCTGCTTCCACTAGGCACACTTTGCATTCCTTGCATTTTTTTTTCTTTTCTCTGTTTTCTGGTCATGCCCTCTTCCCTTTGACCTTGTGGGCAAGTTGTTTGACTAAAATGAAAAACCTATGTTTGGATTTGGTATTTGTGACACTTACTGATTAAGTACAGCTAGCCACATTCTTAGACAAAATAGAATAACAATGAAGAGAACTGTGAAAGATCAAAGCAATTGAAACCATGTACCTGTTAGCTTGCTCGGAGGTCTCAATTATTCTTGTCTCGGAACAATACGGCTTCTTGAAGTGTAGGAGACATCCAGTGTAGAGTCCATCCAAATAAATCAATTTTTAGAGTGCATCCAAATAAATCTATCGGTAGAGTGCATTCATATGCCTTTAGGTTCAAGACATCTTGTATCTTTCCCCACTGAGTGCTATCTTGTATGGGTATTAGTTTGAGCAATGTTGGTTTACAATACACAAATAACTTTAACATTGGTGGTCTAAAGTATTCTGGCCTTATGGGAGTGTTTCAGCTTTCAAATCCCACCGGTAGTTTTCCTTTAAAAAAATCCCACCTGTAAATGCTATTCAGTGATGGCGAATCCTCCCGCACCTTTAGCACTGGCAATCCAAAATATAAATATTTTTTCAAGATTGGGTTACTTGTGATCTTCTCTAGTTTTGTATTTCCAATCATCTGAATTTCAACAAGCGAAGGGAAGTTCTCTACGGAGACTAAATGGCGTATACTTTCCTAGCACAACCATTTCAATGAAGAGAAAAGTCAATGAAGCCGAAAGATCTTCCAGTGAAGAGTGAATTTAAAGATGTTTTCATAAGTAGAGAAAAAGAAATCTATTCTATCAAACCATTATGAATCGGTTCTGTATTTATAAATATCTCTTATACATGGATAAGAATAAGTATTTTTCTTTTCTTTCTAGGAAACACATTCAACATAGTTGTTTGTAATTGTCTTAGACTCATAATCCTAAGGCTATAAATATGTATGCTTGGGGTCTTAAAAAATCAAATCAATATAATCAAATTTAGCGTATCATCATAGATTTTGACGAGATCTAGCTTCGGATTAGCCTATATAGGTTAAGTTTGATCTCCAGTAAGAATTAAGTCTTATCATATAGTAAACGTATGATTCATATTTTTCTGGTTCGGTTCGGTTTGATATCTTAGCTATATTTATACGTTTGCTCATTTGGTCTTATCTAAGGTTGCGTTGATTTAATTTTTTGCTTTGATTTGATATATCTATCACGTTGGTATAGAATTTAACGTTTTATTGAGTTATCTTGTTATTTTCAATCTGTTCTGAGTAGGTCTGATATATTATATTATTTTAAATGAGGCAAATCTTAATAATTTAATATGTTTTATTTAATGTTTTTATTATTTTTATACTATGCTTTTACTTTCATTCCTGAATCATTATCTGATATATTTTTTATATTATGTTTAATCTCAATTGTACATACATTTTTTAAGTTAGAATTTTGTATTGTTTTTAATAAAATTAGTAATGTAATCTAGCAGGTTTTATCTCACTTATCAGATCATGCAACTGTTAAGTTTTCTTATTTTATTATTCATAATATTTATTATTATATAAACTTTTCAACTAATCTCTATTGACTACACAGCTGATAGCTTGATTCCGTATCGATCTTTTGGCCAAACGGTTCGTTGGTCTAATTTGTCTATCTCTCTTATTTATTTATTGTAGGTTAAATTGATTGTCACATCTCAAACGTTAAGAATTTAAAGACTTACATTGGAGATAAATAGATCTCTTAGGACATATGTATGACACATAGGCGCAAATATCGGATGATTTTCGCGTTAACACGCTGCTTTGGGATGTCTAGTGGGACCAATCTTTTTCGAACCAATATGCTCCTTTGACATGACCAATTTTTTTAACCAATATGTTTGGTAAGAAAGTTAAAACCAATAACGTAATTTCGGTGATCTTAGAGAACCTAATAAAACCACAAAGATAACATGTGGAGCAATTCATAAAGGATTTTTAAAAGTTACATTTAGAATCGTTCAATATGATGTAATAAGATGATGCAATTTCGTGTCAACATATATATGTTTCAGTTCACAATTAGAAACGGAAAGGCCCTCTAGAGCAGGCATTGCTCTGACTTGTTCCTCTCAAGCCTGCCTTTCCCTTTCGACATCTTTATGAAACATTGAGTTTTCAGCGTGGGAAATGCAAAGCTGCTGCCTTGTAAATAGTACACGTCCAATGTGCTCAATGGATGAGCAAGCTTGATTAAAAGATTATCGAGGCAAGCTGGCCCATGCCATTATGAAGTTTCTTATAGCATGCATAATCCTTAAGCTCCAGTCATGCTAAGTTTTACAAAACTGGACGTCATTCTCATCCACTGGGGTAGCCCTTTGTCAAAAGTAACCTCCGATTGTGCGTAGTTCCATGGACTGGAAGAAAGAGATTATCCGACACCTCATCGTTTCAATCTTGCCCATCCTTGCTGATATTCCTTCGATCTCTCCCTCGTGTCTCATGAGCCTATTGGCAGAGATCAAATATAGCTCTGTTTGGTGTAGTTTACTACTGAGATCAAAGTGGGGTCACATATACTGTATTTTTTGACCATATGCAGGGAAAAAGGTTGGCGTGGTACTGATAATGCCCATAACACACGCTAAGTCTAAAATCAATTTTTATAGAAGAGGGTAAAATATTATTACAAGCGACTGAATTATAGGTCTCCTATAAAGAATTTTGCTCGGGCTAAGGAAACACGGGCAGGGCTAATTTTTTTTACAAATCCTAGTGATGTTTTCTCACCCCTAATAATTATGAATTTTATTGCAGTTAGTGTATTTAATGGTAGATCTAATTGGATGGATCTCTTTAGATCTAGTCTGGAGTGAGAAACTTAGTCTCTCTAGTTTTTTAAAATAATGCCATTCTTATTTTTTTCTCTAAATTTCTTTGCAATTTCCTTCTTTTCGAGGAAGGAAATAAAAAAATTAATTATTTGAAAAAAAAAGTTATATTTAGAAATTAAAAAAGTAATTCATAATTAAAATAAAGGAAAAATATTATTTAGATTATTTGAAAATTGCATAATATATTATGGTTTGTATTTACAGACGGAAAGATGAAAATGAATATACGATACCGTAATATTTCAATAGTCGCTTCTCAACGAGTTGTCCAAATTTATCAAAGTTGTAGAGAAATATGCTATGAGCAAAATGATAAAGAAAATACGTTGTCCATACTTGGCCTACAAAAATAAGAAGGCATGGATAAAAATAGAAGTTATCATGTCTTACTTAGTTCGGCGTGGGTTTAATGTGGGCTATACAATTTGCTCTAAAACATGGCAGACAATCGAATCCAAAAGTAGTGTCCTAGAAAAACCTCATATCTGTCTGGAGGGTGATATTTATGATTTTATTTATAATGGTTTTATTGTTGTAATGGATAATAATGACCATACAATGGTGGATGATACTGGTATTGAACTATAAAAAATGTTGCGGCATGCTGAACTAGAAGCAATAGTGGGGTCAGCGAGAGGTCTAGAAAATTTTGAGGTAGTGAAGCAATTGTTGTATGATAAGTCAAAGAATTATGATAAGGATTTCTCCATACTTCATTCTATGTTGGAACTTTTTAGGTTGAAAGCTAGCAACGGTTAGTCTGATACCAGTTTTAACGATTTGTTAGTTCTCTTGAAAAAAATGATGTCAAATCTAAACTCATTGCCATCAAATATATACCAAGCGTAGAAACTTATATGTCATTTGTCATTATGTGTAAAGAAGATTCACACATGTGTCAATCACTGCGTCTTGAACCACAAAGAGAACGAAAATCTAAATAGTTGCCTTCTTGAGGCGTAAGTTGGTATAAGACGGGTACCGAGTCTTTAAATAAGCAAGACGATTTATCCGATTCGAAGAGAAAAATAGCTGCCATGATGATATGGTATCTTTCAGTGAAAGATTGACTAAAACGTTTGTTCTCGAATTCTAGGGATGTCGAATTGATTCAATGGCATAAAAAAATACAAGAAGAACAGAAAGCTTAGACACCCTATAGATGTACACCAGTAGAAAAGTTTTTATGAGAAGTACAAAGAATTTGCTAAGGACCCAAGAAATGTTAGGTTCACACTGAGTACCGATGAAATTAACTCATTTGTTGACCTCAGCAGTACACACAATACTTATGACCATGTACAACCTACCTAGATATATCTAAAGTATATATTATTGTCCATACTTATACAAGGCCTAAGACAACCAGATAATAACATATATGCCTTTCTTATACCTTTGATGAAAGACATGGTGAATCTATGGAACAACGGTTGAGCATCAAATGTGAGCTTACAAGCGATATATGTTCATTCTGAAAGACTACGTACGGAATCGTGCTCTCCCAAAAGGCTTGATAATAGAGGGATACACAATCGAATAAATCATTAGGAGTTGCATTTACTACTTAAAAGTCACTTGGGCAGTTGGTGTACCTATACTTAGACATGGGAGTAGATTGCGTGGCAAAGGAACTGTAAGAAAGAAAAAAAATTCATTGATAAGGATTATAAAGCAGTTCAAGAAGTGCATTCAGGGAAAGAAGGCTGTGGACAATACTGACTATGTCCTAGAGGTAGTAAATTCTTTGTACACTCGACTTCATCGAGTTCATTATAAGCATCTATTTTTATATAGCATTGATTATTCTATTTCATGCGTAAACGAAAATTGCTCCACGAAAGTCCACCCATCACAGAGTTTCATCAAAGCAACAACAAGTCGAGAAAGTATTAAAAACCCCCTTTGTCCCAAAAGCTAGAAATAACTACTGCTCAAACAAAGTCTAATCGCAGAAGGGAAGAATGGGGTAGGACCAAGATGATCGATCCTAAAGAGACACATGTTGTGACCCATATCAATGCTAAGGAATGTCCAATAGCTCTCCATGAAGTGATTATTAAGTGGCAAAACTAATGTGTGGCCATTGTCAAGGACCATATCCCAAATTAATTGATGATCGTGACTTAGTTGCAGCAGGGACCAAAAATTATTTATGGGATGAGCTGAAGAAAATAATTGTATTCCCTGAAAGAACTGAGAAAGAAGCGAAGTTAGCCACCCTTCAGAACATGGCCAATTCGTGGCGTAATTGGAAGCCCAATCTTAACACAAAGTACTTGTAGAGGGGATTGACCCCAAAGTTTGGAGAGATCATCACAATCATCCAGTGCGACCAGTTTGTGGTGAAGATGACTACACTAGAAAAGATGGTACTAAGCAAGAAGATGGCAGAACTTACAAAGAAAAATAAGTTTCACCATTGACTAGACTTGGGTGGCTATGCTAGAAAGGCCGAGAAGTGCAAAACAAGCCGATGATGACTTGAGAGCGTAAGAAAAAACCATACCAATGGAGAACTATGACGAACGAAGCAGGAATTGAGAGTATGCACAGACCCTAGAGATCACTAACTTTGGCGAGATTGTATTCCCAGACTTTGGCCTCCAAGAAGTTGCCAACAACATAAAAGATATCACATAGAAATTTTTTTTTGGCTCTTTCAAGTTTATTAGGGAGAGAGATCAACTAGTTGCCACATTGGGAACCCCATGAGCTTGGTGGCCACATCTGTGGCATATCATGCAAGTTAAACTGGAGAGAAGGGTTCATACAAAATACACACATCTACGAGAAACATGTACGTTTTAAGGAGACACTAGAATAAATAGTATAGGTAACGGTGGCCCGAGAAATGGTGAGGTTTGCAGCAAGTGTTGTTTTAGACCTATTTTCTCAACTACGACCCTAGATAGAGGCAGGCGGCAGTGAGCTCTTAGTGCAATTGCCACAAACAGATCTAGTCATAGTGCCGACGAGCATCGGATCTACATTAGCCCTAAAGTTTCCTATCGATGACATAAGGGAAGATATTCCATGCATACTTTATGTCCTCGTTGGAAGGGAAAGTTGAACAATGGAGGTTGCGAGGGGTAGGACAATATCGAGCCACGTTTTTTTACTGCCAACCTATCCTAGAGAATTATGCCAGGGTTGCAGTGGTTAATGTCAACAAAGATCAAGGCATATATGAAATTGACATTCCAATAAGCTAGGGCATCAAATATATCAGAGATGCGGTTGATTAAATTATTCTTTATCATAGAAGAGATATAATATAGACAACATTGGTGGAACCCTCAAAGAGGCTACAAGATCCGACTCTATGCCAACTTTCACTAGCAAATCCTCTCCTAGAGGCAGAAGACATGTTCTCTCTAGGCTAGTTCCCTTATATACCACCATGATAACCTTCTCCAAGGACACTAACACTTCACCTTCTCTGACAAATCCTGCGTCAGCTTCCATTGAAACAACTATCTCTTAAGGCTAGAGGTGGCTGCTCCACGAGAAGCCTCTTTGAAACCTTTGGTGCCACCAAAAATCAAACTCCATGACCATAAGACAAAAGACAAGAACAAGGAGTATTGAATGGTAAAAATATTTTCAGGAAGAGAGAATTTAAGCACAGAGTCAGATGCATACATGGAGTGGAAAATCCAAGCTCTATTAGGATCCATAAGTATAGATCTAAAATTTGTTGCTACAAACAAAGAGATGCCAGAGCAATTTAAGAACGGCAAACCATTCCTCCTATCTTGGATGCTCATCTATTTTAAATGAGGAAATAGCATCAATGGTACATAGAATCCAGTAGACTTGGCATCTCCTATATAATAGCTTAGGCACTGAAGGAACTCTTCATGAATGGTGGAAATATTGTTTTAATTGATTTTAGCGACATGCATGCAATGTACTACTAGAAAAAACTTAACGTTAATCTCGTTGTTATATGATGCATGTAAGTTAATATATATTGATCTTACTATTATTAAACATTCTCTAATCAATAACTAATTAGAGCCGCTCTTAATTTTAGAATGCAGCACGGCATGGCAATGAATTTGTATAAACCGGTCATGTACATAAACCCGCTACCAATCTCAAGACTAGCACACATCACCAACAAAAAAAAATTCCAATGTGCTGAAGGACAAGTCTCAAAAGAAGATATTAAAATATATTCGAAAACTACAAACTGAAAAGAAGATGGATATGGACATCTACCTAGGACGTGTGATGGTAATCATGATGGATAGAACAAGGCCTTATCGAGTGAGGCGTTCTGTAATTCCTGTAAATTATAATTTTGTTGTTGTAAAAATTAAGAGATAATTTAAGTATTTGTGTATATATATATGTGTGTATAATATATATATATATATATATTAAATTAAGTCTTTCGATATAATATATGTATAATTTTGTCCACTATTTTAATGGATGTATGGATGTATAATTGTTTAGAATGGATTTGATATGAAATTTAGGATGAAGTTTAGTTGATAAATACATTTTTATAGATGGCTAATCCTATATGTCAGCTACAAAAAATAATTTTTATAGACGGAGGAGGTTGGCCCTACTAGCTGTTGGATTGTCACCTTGATGCTTGCCATCGTAGCTACCTGGCGACAACACAGATCCAGGAGGGGTAGCAACAGGTAGAGCTAGGTACTCTACGACAATGAGCACCACTTAGGGTGTGGAGTCTTGATCCTCGATGGATACCTAGGTATGGATATATTATGTATGTTACATTCTACTTACAAGTTACAACATTGTAGTTATTGGTTACGCTTATTTCAAAATGTGTTCACAAGCTACGAGCTGCAGGGTTGCTCCCCTTTGCTAGGATGGTCGAAGCCACCCACGATGTCAAGAAGGTCAGAGGTAAATCTTCGAGTTTTTCATTTAATCGGCCCTTCTTACTGCTTTGGTGGATCGATGGAGGCTGGAGACACACGTTCCATCTACTTGTTGGAGAGATGAGTGTCATACCTGCTCGGTCTCCCATGCCCAAGCGCTCCGGTTGTGCTACAGAGCGTTGGTTCGGCATGGCACACCGAGATTCTTGACAGGGTTGGAGTTGTTCACCCAGCACTCCTAGGTGGCTATCGCTACAAGGCCTTCATCAGCAGCCCCTCGCAGATTTGGCTTAAACAGTTTCAGGCTTGTTTAGTGGTGTCTTGTTTGCAGCGTAATTGTGTTGTTGCTCCTCTAACCTTTGTATCATGATGTTTAGGAGGGACATGTCGCCTGATGCTGATGAGGCCACCGTGAGTCGACGCCTTGAGGTGTACTTGTTATGGCTGTTTGGATGTGTGATGTTCACGAGCTTCCACTATGATTGAGTGGACAAGAACCTAGTTCAGATTGCCAGGGAGATTGCAGATGCTAACGATGAGCATGTGTCACAATATTCTTGGGCCTTGGCTGTGTTATGTGCCACGTACCGTGCACTATGTGATGGGTGCATTATGGTCAAGGATGGTGCCACTTTGGGTGGATACCCTCTAATATTACGATTGTGGTCATATGAGCGGTTTGAGATGGGACGCCCTAGCTTGGACATGACCCTGCATGGCTTTCCTAATCACTCGGACGACGACATAGACCGGCCCACAATGGGCACCATTTGGTAATCACTTTCAGCCTTTGACCCGTCATATGGTTAATATTGTGCTTCTATTTATTCACTAATTGCTTGTCTTACAATTTGTGCAGCCTCCGAGCTCTTACTCTCTCCAGCACACTCAGCTTACCCGCTATACACAAGCCAGTTCAACCAGCTTAGTGATTACCAAGTATGGTGGACGCCCTACATGCTGGAGGAGGCACAGCGACACGCACTGCACGGCCTGTCGTCCCTGTGTACACGCGAAAAGGCCTACTGGTTCACTCGCAGCTTCCTCCTGTTTGATGAGATAGTTTGGTCTACGACAGGTCTTCCCTGTACCCATCTTGCACCATGTACCCAGCAGCGTGCACGAGTAAGTATCTTACATTGTCGTCGTTTTAATTCAAGCCAACAAACACTGCTCTGCAAAGGTTCTCATATCTTCCATCGCAGGCGTACTAGGTGGAGGGTGGTAAATTCTACCCCCTAGCACATGCGGATGGAGCCCTGGATTGCTCAGTGGAAGGGTGCCCTCGACGATTTGCACGTAGAGCAGATGCCACATGACCCCGCGGCTTTTGAAGAGTACATCCGATGGTACCGTGCACGTACACCTATTCGCGTCAAGCTCAAGCAGGTGGTCAAGCCGCCTCCTCCAGTTCACGTTGCCCCGCCAGATGACACGCACCCATCTCACATGGACTCTCTGCTTCATACAGCAGATGACACGCGCCCGTCTCACATGGACTATGCGTTTCATGCAGCGGTATGGTCCATATCCTCCTCGTTTTTACCTGCATTGCTTCTCGATATGTCTAGTGGAAGTATTCTATTGCAGCATGATCTTGCCTGGGAGGCGCATGCGGAGGCCGCTAGCTTGCGAGGCCGTGTTCCACAACGCCTGGAGATTACTGCCGACGAGCTGTCCGCCGTGCTTTGACGGATTGTGGATAGGACGGCCCGCATATTGCACCTGAGTCCATGCCAACAACAACCACTCCACATCCACCTAGGCCCAGTGCGGGAGGTGTATCATCTAGTGGCAGGGGAGCAAGAGGCATGCCGGTCAGTGCGTCCGGCTACGGTACGACATTGCACACGCACACAACGCTGGGTCGTCCATTGCCGGGAGCCAGCACCACGCCACATGCACATCTCCGTCCCACCAGGTCATTACCTTTTTCTCAACAGCTAGCTCACGGCCTTTACAGATTTTTATGCTGACATTGTCTTGATATGCATTGCAGTAGTGCCACGGACGCTTTACTACACGGCTATCCCCATGGGTGCACCGAGAATGGATGGTGGCACATCCGACTCTCCCGTTGACGATCCAAGTGCATTCGGGATGCATGAGCAGGAAGACACCATCGAGTTCGAGCCATGGTCGACGCTGCACCCGACGACGGAGATCGGCCGGTCACAGTCACAGCTACATGGCTGTACGGCAGTGACACAGCCTTTGCAGGTTGATTTCGCCACGACGCCGGCACCCATACCCATGGATGCTGGACAGCGGAAGGACCGGAACCCATCGGATAATCCGACATATCTACCCAGACTTATGCGAAGGCCGGGCATGATGACGCGTGGAGTGGCCGCCAAACGAGTCCGACAATAGATGTTTGAACCGACGTTTCGGCTAGGTAATTCTACGTACTTGTTTATTCCCTACGTACGTTTCAGCTAGGTAATTCTACGTTTCTAACCGCTGAATTTTCCAAAAAAGCAGGTTTTGAAATGGAACATAACTCGGCCCTACGTCCGAATGGTTTCTTGCAACTCATGGCTCTGCTCAAGGAATTCCATAGATATGTTCTCTCTTTTTAGCTTAAATTTTAGAATTTTTGTTTATTACCCAAAAGAATTGATGCAAAACAAATCTAACAGTATAGATCAATTTATCTTTTGAATGTCAACTTTAAAATTTTTATAAAAGTTGGCACTAATAGAATGGTTTGTCTATTCTACAATATGCCAATGACACAATATTCTTCCTAGATCATAAACTTTAACAGGCCAAAAATATGAAGACCATCCTTTGTGTGTTTGAACAGCTATTAGGAGTGAAACTAAACTTTCATAGAAGTGAAATTTTTTTCTTTGGAAAAGCCAAAGAAGTGGAGGATCAATATAGACAGCTTTTTGGTTGCAATCCTAGAACCTTCCCTTTTAGATATCTTGGTATCTTTATTCACTATAAAAACTCCAGAACATTGATTGGAAAGGAGTTAAAGATAGATTTGAAATTAAACTTAGCACTTGTAAGGACAAAAACAACTCATACGGTGGGAGACTGGTCCTTCTAAAATTAGTTCTTTCTAGTCTTTCCTTATCTATATAATCCTTCTTTGAAAATTTCACAAGACGTGCTTTAAAGATTGGAGTTCTAAGTCATGTTTTTTTAAGTGATAATGACCGGAAAAATATAGACTAAGTGGGAAAACATATATTGACCAAAAGGTCAAGGTGGACTAGGTGTTCAAAACCTTATATAAAGAACATATGCTTGTTAGGCAAATGGTTTTCCCGGTTGATTAATGGTGATGGTATATGGCAATACTTTTTTGCGAAATAAATATTAAAAGGTAAACATCTTTTTGGAATGTCCAGCAAACCGGGAATTTCTCGGTTCTAGAAAGTGAAACACCATATTTTAGTATGGGTTTTTTAGATGTGGCAATGGGACTAAAATAAGTTTTTGGGAAGACTGCTCTTAAAGATGAATACCTGCTTTTATATAATGTGACACGAAAAAGGTGTTATGAGCGCAGCTCCATTGAATATTTTTTTTAGGCAAGCCATTCTTGGCCTAATCGAGTGAAATGATTTGATTATGAGGCTAGCTAATATAACCTTATAAATTGAAAAGAATTAGTTGCTTAATAAAAATGGCTATTTTTTAACTCTATGTATACCGTGACAACGAAATCTAATTTTGGGATCTACAAGAATATCCTATGGGATTTAAAGGTTTCACTAAAGATCACAGTTTTTTATGTGATTTCTTCACAAGAAAATAATCTTAACAAAAAGATAACATGGCCAAAATAGATTGGGGGGAAGATTGTTTTTGTTATGCACAAAAGACAATCCACATATTTTCTTTGAGTGTTATGTTGCTCGTTTTATTTTAGGATGTGTGTGTGTGTGTGTGTTTTTTTTTTTTGCTTTTAGTATCCCATCTCGTAATGACAAAAATATTTTTGGTAATTGGCTTATAGCAATAACTAGGTCCATTAAACAGATGATTTTAGTTGGAGCTAGTGACATATGTTAGTCAATGTAGTGTTTCCTCAATGATAAAGTTTTCAATGGTAAAGAATTATCTAACCCTTTGCAAATTATCTTTATGTCATTGACTATATTCTTAATCTATGATCTATCATAGGAGGAGCATAATACTATACGTAATTATACTAATCATAAAATTAGTAATCAATGATCTCTTATTTTATTTTACTAGAGGTGACGTAGTGCCGTTAGAATTGCTGACTAGAATCTTTATCATGTAATAATATACAATAATAAGAAAGGTGCTGTGGGTTTGTTTCATCACTTGATATATTTTTTTTATAACCGAACTTATAGCTATAGCTGTGTGACTTATCATAAAAACCAAAGATATAAATCGTTTTCATTATTAAAAAAAACATTATGCCTCTCGAGCCAATTTTTGGATGTCACAGCGTCAAACACTTCTCGGACGGTGTTGTGGCAGTGTCGGTGGTGGTCGTGTTGTAGCTACTCGCTACACTCACATGTAGTCACGGCTGACATGTGGTTGTGTATAGTAGGAAGTAGCAGTAGCTTCGTACACACCTCCGAACGGACGCAACTTCTCTACTGTTCTGCTACTGCAGTAGGAGTCACTGACATGTGGGCCCTATAGCAAATAGGGCCCACATGCCAGTCAGCAGAGGATCCCGTTCCCTCCTGAACCGTCTCCCTTGGCTCCTACGGCTTGAGCATGTCACCTTCGTGGTTGCGAGCATTGCCCCGTGCGCGCGCGCGCCATGGTGGTGGTGGTCTCGGCCGCCGGCTATCAAACAGAGAGGAAATGTTTTTTTCTCGTGCGCCGCTCTTTGGCCGACATTAGTTGGTAGGATGGAATCGTTCATCATTCCTTTGAACAGTAGCCATGCCCAAAAAAAAGAAGAAGAAATGCTCCATAGTCCATACGTGATTCCCTGTTGTGATGTGTTCTTTTTTTTCCTCTCCAAATCGATATCTCTACCAACAATCGAATCTAATCCTCTACAAATTTGGGTCCACCAAATAGAAGGGATAGATTTTTTCTTGACAATCATTAGGATGATTTATCCTTTTGTTAATTAGCAGATAATATAAGTTTGTAAACCATTTCATCATCGTCCATTATACATTACTACATAATTGTTGTGAACATTAAAATGAAGACTAGCTAGCTAGCTAGATCACTGAACCACTGGCCTCACTATTTCTCAAGCCTGCGTTATATACAGTAGCTAACTGGGGTCAATATGAGTGAGAAGCCCAGACCAATGGTAAACATGTCTCAAGATTTACAGACATGTCCTTCAATTTCTGGAAGCAGCCCATGTAAACATAATTAATTTATTTCAGTGGATTAAGCCTACTATTCACTCACAAGGCATTAGCTAATCTTTTTGGCTCTGTTCGTGTGCAGGAATATAATTGAATTCAAGGACACTCAGAGCAAGCCGCATTAATTTCATTGGTCAGAAATATTGTTCCTTCGTTTGTCTTCGAGTGAGTAGAGATATATAGTATGTACTAGGGATGTCTGCCTTCTGCTCCTCTTATTCCTTCCTAGTCCATTGTTTCTATCCGTTTACAATATTGGAGTGTATAAATCGTCTGTGTTCTAGCTCTGCAAGCAAGAGCCGTACGTCTGCAACCACCAGTCCCACTGAGAAAGTGAAGTAACGAGACTTGATATATATGGTATAATTTTATCAATCACCTAGCTTAATTAATCTGTTTAATTAGTACTCTAGCACTATTAGTGGTAAGTGTTCCAAAAGAATCATTAGGTATAGTGCCTCTCAGATTTCTTAACTACTCTTATGAGAATCTCTGTGCAGAATTGCAGATTGATTGGAAGGCGCAGAGACTACTTTGCATAAGTTTCATTTTATCTTTTCTGAGTCTAGTAGATTCGAAGCAAGTGGTGTATAGGCTTCAGCAGCTGTAGCTGGTCGGTCCTTGGCTTGAAGCTACTCTGGCACTCTGCTACCGATAAACTAATCCAAAACATATTTGGCCGGCTGCCAACCGCAAGCATAATTGAAATATACGTAAATGTTAAAGCAGCAAGGCTGACGTAAACACGCCATGCTAATCTCGATGCCTAATCGTCAAATAATCATTTGAATGATTAGTGTCAAATAATCATTTGAATGATTAGTTAATGTCCTATCTAACTACATATAGAAGCAACTTAAGCAATTAAGTAAACTAGTTGCAAACGCCATGCGTTGTATGGGGCTATTATTATTTATTACTAATTTAAATTTCATAATAACAAATATCAGGTTGTAATTATTCTTTAGTCTCACAATTTTTCATGATTATATAGTCTCACAGTTTGGATTAATAAGTATTGAGATAGGGAGTCCTAATTATAGATTTTTGATGATTTAATGTCATACTCAATTTAGTGTCTTAACTACGGATATTCATGATTTAATAGTTTCATAATTTAGAACAATTAGTCTCTGTTCGTTTCCTCTTATGGATTTTGAATTTTTATAGACACGTTTTTCAAACTACATTCCGTGTAAAAAATTTTGATATAAAAGTTTCTCATCTGACCTTTCTAGAGTAATTAATTTAGTTATTTATGCTGTCATGGAATTAGATAATCTAGAAAATCAGAAAAAAATATGAGAAAAGAACAGGCTTAGGTACCAAGATGCATTTGGTTTGGCGTCTCAATTATAACTTTCACAAGAATTATTATTTCTAGAATTCATAACTAATAAATATCGAGATGAATTTGGTTTTGAAGTTTCAAGTATATCTTTCCATGTTTTAATTTTGAAATTCGGAATTAATAACTATTATTAAGTCTCACTTTAACAATTTTATTAATTTCATAATGTTAGAATTCAAAATTAATATGTGGTGAGTTGCACTCGATTTAGGGACTTTGTTTTTAGACTGCAATAAAAAAACTGAAGAGAAAGCCATGGGATTTAAACCAAAGAGTCCGTAATACTTCCAATGCTATAGTTTATTTACTGTGAATTTTTAACATGACTGTGGACATATATATAGTACGATTCCATGCAAGTCCAATGAATTCTAAACATAATCATTATAGTGAATATAGACTAATAAGTAACAAAAGTTTAATCTATAGTGTGTGTGATTTCATGGAAGTGACATCCATGCTTAATCAGCAAACACGCATGCGCTGGCATCTAAGTTAATTCTTCTGGAAATTTCACCATGTCTCTGTGATCCCGGACATCTCCAAATTCAATTAGCAAATTTCCGTCGTTGGTAAAGTATCGCATGCCCTGTTCCCCAACTTCTCGTGAGTCCAAATTGCCCTGTATGGAGTCCAAATTGCTGCTGATTAGGACAGTCGGCGTTTTGCTCCCGTTTCGATCGTATTCCCGATCTATTTCCCCGGCTGTACTCTCACTACATACGGAAAGACGACCCATGTAGAGAGGATAGGATACGTACTGACGGTACAACCATACAATGATTTTTGTAGAAACGAAATATAATACATATTAGATTCATGGTCAAAACGCTGGAGGTTTTTTGGATGGGCTTTAAAAGAAGCCCATTATATTTAATGTAGATTATGGTTATGATTAGTATAAGTATAAATATATAGATAAATAGACTTAGTTGTTGAATAACTCAACTTATGTAAGACGTGTGGTTGATTGATAATCTTGGTTAACACAATTTTATTTAATAAAAAGGCGCATCCTACATTTCCATTCCAGTTCAAAGAACTAAGAATACATGTCTATAGGTTGGGTATGAGTAGTTAGAACACGATAAGAGCGGAACTTCTTTCTTTTAAATTACATGATGCGTGTCCGAATTAAATGTAGAGGCCGAAGGTTGATGTACTCTTCTTTTAATTTGTAAAAAGAAAAGGTGATAAGAGGTTTAAATTAACTTCCTAATACTGTAACCGTAGGACGAACCCACTAAAATGATGGAATGAGTTAACCCATCAATTTTGTTTCCATTGCTAACCTAATCAAACCACCTAAATTAATCTAGCTAGCCAAGCATCAATCGGTTAATTAGGTTGTTAAAAATTAAAAATTAAAATAGTTAAGCTAAACTAGCTAGCACAAAATCTAGGTCAAGCTAACCTAGCTAGCTACTCCATATATTCCAAAATATAAGTATTTTTAATATTTAAATTTGTGATGATTTCTATGATTCTCATCATTTAAATAATGTCACAGCCTGATTGAAAAGGGAATATGCAAATAATTTAAAATTCAAAAATTAATCACTGAAGTGAATAAAAAAGAATCTTTTAATATACTCTTTGTATTTACAGAATAATCTAGAGATACAGTTAGTAGCTAGCTAAAAGTCAATTAACCAGATTATTTTAACCCAAACCAAACCCAACCTAGCTAGGAAGTGAGAGAATTGCATAGACATGGAGTTGCGTTCCTTGTTGTGCATGCCGACGAATCTTGTGAAAAGCTGGCCTGATCGTTCCAAACAGCTCGCTTTTGCTTCTGTATCGCTACTACGACGAGCGTCAGCGGTGTACCGCCAATCAAGCGGGCGACGGATTTAGCCGGCCGGACGATGGAGCTAACGTGCGCGCAGGCGGCCGGGCGAACCGCGCGTCGCGCGCGGGACGGTGCGGACGGTGCTATGGATACGTATGTTGCGGGTGTCAATGCACGTGCATCTACGCTCTCTACGGTGACGGTAGTCAATTTTAACCCAAAAATGCATGCCCTTTAAATGTTAGTGATACAAGTGGGCTCACATCCTACATGACATTAACATTAAGGTAGCAATGGTACATGTATCTTATTCCTCTGTATCTTATCTTTTATATCTTTCATAGCAAAATTTTGTTTGGTTTGATGTCCAAATAGTGTCTAAATTAAAAAGGAGAATAAAAGAGAGGACAATGTTCATGTGCAATAATTATATCAACATATCAACAAGATTTTATTTCCTCCGTTCTACGACAAGTGTGATTGAAGGGTTTGAATTTTGTCCCACGAAAAGAGTGTATTTCTAAACTACTAGTTTTCTCTCCAACCATCTTCCATTCAAATTTCTACCTATTTTATCTCTAACCATCTTTTCACCCCCAACCAACACCCATTTAATAAGGGTCACTTACATCATTTACTATTTTATCATTTAGATTCTACAAATACATTTATTTAGGGATAGAGTTAATAGTAAATACTTTTACACTAAAGTTATAACATGATACATCAGTACTTAATGACATTTATAATACAAAGTGGTTTGAGGTAGGTAGCCTCAATGCCTCAACCTCTACATAGGTAAAAGTGGATGTAGCCACTTCTAGGGCTATAATCCACCCAAATGCATATATGGTAGCCTAAAGTGGGCCCAGCAAAAAAATTGTATGTGAGTCCTTCTCGCTTTTAGTTTTAGACCATGAAATTTCATCATGCTACAGAATTTGCAATGAAGCCCTTTAAAACAGAAAAAAAAATACAAACAAAACCGTGACCTACCTGTCACTCACCCGCCTCTTTAACTTTTCTTTCTTCCCCGTTTCCCTTCCACGTCTCCCCTTCACCGTATGACGAGCAGCCCGCCACGCCTTCTCTGCCAAACGTCGCTGCTATAGGCCCCCTCTCCTCTCTTTGGCTTCCGCCGCCTCACCCATCTTCTCCGGCGCAAATCGAAGGCGACTCAGGACCGAACTCACCTTCTCCACCCAAGATCCTCCCTCTTTGGCTGCCACCGCCAACTCATAAGTTAATGCAGGGCCGCAGTCAAGGTGACCTGGGTACATATCTCCATTGTACCATATATCTCCATTTCTGAATTTTGGTGAGAAATTGTTTCAGAGACGCTCACGCGCACATATCTCCATTGTGCCATACATATAGTCAATACAACTTCTACATATGTAAAACATTGCATGTGATATGACTAAACCAATAGCCGGGTATGCTTTCTGCAGTAAGAAAATGATATCGAGAGGGGCAGGAGGATGATTTTCAGCTGGCAAGTAGTACAAGCTACAATTATATATAGCATGCAAAGCAGCGTCTTGTGTATGAATAAATAGGTCTTCACAGGGAAGCTAAGGGACCTCATAGCACAAGCCTTCACCCTCCACAGCATCCTCTTTTCTCTCTCTGTCCTCAACCCGGACACACACAAATGGATGCGAACCACGAGAAGGTTGTGGAGAGCAGCGCCAGTGGCGGCGGCAGCGGTGGGTGCCGGGGACCGGTGCGAACGATCTGCGTCTTCTGCGGCAGCAGGCGGGGGAACCGGCCGTCCTTCAGCGCTGCCGCCCGTGACCTCGGAAAACAGCTGGTGAGTCGTCGTCATCAGTATTAGCCATCCATCCAATCCAACTTCAGCTTCCAATGCCCCAACTTCAGCTTCCAATGCCATTGTCCATGGCGAACATGTCCTGCATGTTCATTTGGGTGTACAGTTCACAGTGTCTCAGACGACGGCGCCCCAAGCCTCCTCCACTCTTTACCTTCCTAGCTTCACCAACGAGCGGCGCCTCCATTGATTCTGACCTTTATATACACACGCAGGTCGACAGGCAGCTCGATCTGGTCTACGGCGGCGGCAGCGGCGGCCTGATGGGCCTTGTCTCCAAGATCGTCCACGACGGCGGCCGCCATGTCCTCGGGTACGCACCTACACAGTCATTCACTAGTCACTGCATTTGCACTCCGGAGTCCGGACTGATCGATCCATCTGCTGACCCATTGATCTGTAAATGCATGCAGGGTCATCCCTAGCGCTCTCCTGCCTGAAGAGGTATAGCGAATCTCTTCTGGGAGCTACGCTTGGTCTATTGTCTATCACTTCATAGAAGATTTATTGTTCACTATTTTTTTACTGCGCACATACATATGGAACGTGTGTTATTTTCTGAGCGTGAATTTGTGCGAGCCTTTCCTAGGTGTCGGGGGAGACGTTGGGAGAGGTGAAAGTGGTCAGGGACATGCATGAGCGCAAGTCAGAAATGGCGAAACATGCCGACGCTTTCATTGCCCTGCCAGGTGAGGTCGTCGTCGTCAACCTCTCTCTCCTGCCTGCCTCTCTTTCCTGCCTGCCTCATTAACATCGATGCAAACACAAACGACAATAAGGTAGCTAGTAGAACTAGGAGTGATCTTAGCTTAGCAATTAGTAATAGCTTAACTGCCGCTTGATGCGCAGGTGGTTACGGAACAATCGAAGAACTGTTGGAGATCATAGCGTGGGCGCAGCTTGGGATCCACAACAAACCGGTAAATCTAGCTTAATTAATTAGCTTAACTTATTTTGTCGTATTTAACTTCCATTTGCATTCTATAATATTATTGTCAGTGGCCGGTGGATATGGATTAGCTAGCTAAATTTTGATAGGTAGCTTAGCTAGGCCGTCATGCTTCATGCCTAATCATTTTCGACATGATCTCCCAATGAATTAACTATATATAGTAACAACATGGAGTATATAAATACTGTTTTGTGTTGTTTTCGTTAGGTGGGGCTGCTCAATGTGGACGGCTACTACAACAGCTTACTCTCGCTGTTCGACAAGGGCGTTGAGGAGGGGTTCATCGACGCCGCGGCGCGGAACATCTTCGTCCTCGCCGACACCGCCGGCAAGCTGCTGGCCAAGCTGACGGAGGTGGCGGCGGAGTCGATGGTGGTTGAGGGCGGCGGCGGGGGTAAGGACGACGACGCGGCCGAGCCCACGGCGGCTGGCTTGAAGAGGAAAAGAAGCTAGCTATTTGAGCGTTGACGTCTCGTTCGAGTGTGTCTTGATCGTTTTCCTCTCGATCCTTTCATTTGTTTTTAGTGGATCCCAGTGTGTTTCGTTTCTACTAAGTCGTCCATGCATGTAATATCATATCGGACCTGGAAGTGGTTTCCCTTACGGGCCGGGCCATAACCGTCATGGTAATATCATAATAATCACATCAAATTCAAACAAATTTAAAAATAATTTAAATTTTTAAGAAATTTTATACAATTTCTCATGGTTTATCATGGTTACCGTGTGTTTACTGCTAAATTGCGGTAACCCCTATACCCCTCGGTAGGGGAAACACTGGTGAAACTAGATATTTTATTTCATTTCAGATCTCTTTGGCATATATATGCTTGGTATAAGCCCTAAGTAGTTAGTAAAGTAAATTTATAGTATTTTTATATTTTTTGAAATGGCATCAGATAGTATCAAGAGTTATATATATTTTTAATATAAATTTTGATATATTCAGATAATATGTATTTTTAAGATATCAAAATTTTTATTTAAAATTTCATACATACCGATACTTGTAAAATATCGATCTAATGGTCTCTTTTATCTCAGCGTTTCTAGGATAACCTCCCTACTCCCTAGGTCGCTGATGAGATGGCACGTACGTACCAACGTTAGTCCTAGCTAATTCATGTAGCACACCGACGATTGCACCATCATAGAGAAAACGTGCTTGTTCGTGGGCTAGTGGAGGATCATCCCATCGAAAAATGCATACTCCCTTCGTCAAAAAAACAAATTTCTAACTATAAATTTTAAATATAAATTTAAACATAGCTAGCTAAAACTTCGATTTTTAGATGAAAGATAAGATCGACCTAGATTAAAAATTGAGATTTAGTATGGATCATATAGAACTCAAAACATAGAGCCCATATATTTGACAGCCGTGTTTCCCTCTATAACCATATATAAGATTTTTTTAATAAAACATATCGGTCAGTGTTTAAAAAATATATGTGTGAAAAATAAAATAACAAGTGAACCCTTATATATATATATATATATATATATATATATATATATGCTTCGTGACATTCACAGCTGGCTTGGCAGTAGTAGTACAAGCATCACCCACTAGACGCAGGTAAAAACGTTTTGCCATAAAGGAGGCGGGCAAAGCGGCGGGAGCTCCCGATGGCCACAGGCCCAACGCCGCGCCCACTGGATCTTCCGACGCGCGCGCGCGCGGTACCAGGCGACCCGGCCGGTCGCCCGCTCGCAGGCAGGGTATACACGGTACAGGTACTGCACGCATCCGCGCTCGGCAAGTGGGGTTTCTCCCTTCGGCCCGGCGCGTGCCCCCCAACGCACAATTACTGCAGCTGCATGCCTCTGCCTGCGCCGGTACGCGCTGCCGCCCACTGCCCTGCCTCCCCTCCCCAGCCCTTTGCCTGCGTGTGCCGTTCTTGGCCGCTTGCCGCGCGCGGGGGCCGGCTCGGGTCGACCCCATTCCTGACGCAGCGCCCGTTCCGTCGTCGTCGTCGCGCACAGCCGCAGCGCCCACAGGGCTTGCCCAATTATTATCTACGGACGAGTCACACTGTTCCCCCCCACCCACCTCCCTTTTTTTTTCTCTCCTTTCCTCTGCTCCCGCACTGTGCGGCGCGTGCGTGCAGGGCGCGCCGGCCTGCCGTACGCGCACTTGGAGATGCGATGCCTCGCTGGCTGCAGGCGACGCGATTGGTAGGCGAGGCGACTAGGGGCCTTACTCACGTCGTCGTCTCGTCTCAATTCTCTCGACTCGACTGCAAGGCTGCATCTGCATGCGACCGAGGTGCGGTGTCTTGTTCCTTCCATATTGGCGCCAGTCCGATTATTTGTGCCACGTGCGGGGAGTCGGGAAGGCGAGTGAGCAAGCTTTTTTTGGTGGTACAATGTGTACTGGGCAAGTAGTAAAGTTGAAACATGCACGTCACAACTCTGACGATTGAGGAACATGGTGAATTAAATTCCTCTGATGGCACCCTTCATCTCGAAAGGTGAGATGAGATATCCCTGTACCGAAATTTTGACAAAATTACCATTTTACAAAACTTATTTAAAAATGAAGTGTGTCCAAAAACTAAACTAAAGATACCATTAGCTCAGCGTCAACTATGATGATGTTGAGGTATATCGTTTCAGCGTTATAGATATTGGTGCCCATGTTTTATTCAATGTGCTAGAAGAGTTGAGCTACAGACTAAATAAAAAGAGCGGTACAGTTTACGTGGTGCTTGCATGGTGGTAAGATGCTTGGTCTCTTGCTCGGGACTCCACGGTTTGAGTCCTAGCCTTTGCAACTTTCTTTTGATATTTTTCTACCACTTTTATATTACCAAATGCAAAGTGTAATTAACTAAAGTTATTACATACATGTTTGGTGAAATTATTTTATTTTAATAGATATGAAAATGTTAATAAACAGAAAGTATCTCACTAAAATTTTGAACATTTCACATTTTTGTGTTTGGAACAAAGCAAATCTACACATTAAACATGCAATTTTAAAATAAAAAATGGAAATAATTGTGAACATATATTACAAAATATTTAATTTTATAATTATAAATTAAAACTACCATAATAAAAAATACAGAGAACATGCAATATATAGCATTTAGTACTTACTCTAAAATAAATTTACAACATAATATATAATTTGAGAAGAAAATATAGAGAGCTATTTCCAAGTGTAGCATTGGTAAAAAGAAATCTAAAAAATACATCCAAGAAAGGGGAATCGAACCTAGGATATTATAAGTGATAAAGCCCCTTACCACTAGGTTAATAGTGCACACATGTCTAGTATTGTTTTGCTCTTTTTTTTTTTAATTATGTCCATAGATCAGTGCAAGCCTTAGTGGCACTTACCTCTCTCATGACTCAACAAATTCCTACCACCTCGGATGAAATGTTAGCATCAATATCTATGGCACTAAAGCTTTATACCTAAGTGCCATTGAGATTAGCGCTAAGCCAACGGCCTATTTCTGCAATTAGTTTTTGACATGGTGCATTCTTCAAATATGTTCTATAAAAGTTCATTTTGTCAAAATTTTGGTATCCCTGTAAGCATGTAGCAACATGGTGTGTGACCCTAAAGTGCCACCTAGGAGGTTCTCTTCCAAGTCAGTGTAAGTCATGCCCTTAAATATGGCAAGGCTACTTGAGCATAGGGCAAGGCTCGCTAGCCACGTTGGAGCGCATGTACCCCCATCTCATCATGTCCCCCGCATTCGACCTCCCTAGAAGAATGTGGCATGAGGGAGGAGAGAGGGGAAGGAACGATGGTGCCAACATAAGCAAGACGGCAGATGACGTAGGGCCTGCTCCGACAAGCTTGTGTCATGTAGCCCATCCACCCTCTACTCACTGCCAGGAGCCCGATTCATCGCCGAGGCTACTTGATCCATGTCGAGCTCACTTGATTTGCCGCCGGTGCTGCTTGATTTGTTGCGAACTCACTAGATCTACCGCAAGGGTCGCTAGGTTCGCCGCTATGGAGCTTGATTCACACAGTCTTCTTGAACTGTGTCGTCTGGATAAGGAGGTGAGGAGGGATGTCGGTCAAGGGAGGAGGTGAGGATGGGTGGCTTGATGGCAGGGAGTAGATGGGCTATGTGCCAAAGATAGGTAAAGGGAGAGGAGAGGGGGAGGGTTTTTTTTTCTAGATTTTAGGGTGTTCAATGTAAAAGTTTGTATTTTTGAAATAGAAAGTGCCAAGGGCTAACATAAAAAATTGAAGCCACCTCTTAGTCCACTTTGCAGTAAGGAGGAGGGGGTGTAGTCTTAACCTACATAGCATGTTCTCTCTCCTTCAAGAACACTTGTTTGAGCGGCTTGAATTATGAATAGCCTAACGATTGCTCCATACCAGCCATAGCTTGAATCAGCCTGATGTGACCCTATGTGATCACTCTGCCTTATGCAATGCAGATTACTACAACAAAAACCATGTGGACCTTTTGGTTTACTGTTGCATGGTGTGCCCTTCTCCAAAACCAGTTCATCGTTCTCCCTAATGCCATTTTGTCTATTGTTTTATATGGAATATTTTTTTTACATAATGGATAATCTAGCATTTGCTTTAACTAAAGTTGCTCCTAATTATTACAAGGTTCTTAGCTAAACATAGCCATATGCAAATAGGAAAAAAACATATGACGAAAAGACTAATATTACATGCATATATCATGATGCAAAAATGTTTTTCAGTTGCATGAATGGATGAGTATGAAATAAATGTTGAGGTCTCAACCCATGTTGAAAGAAAAAAATAGGGGTCAAGGTAGACCATCTCATCATAACTTCACAAAACACAAAGCACAAGGTATAAAGGATTGAGTAGGATAATAGAGATGACAGACAGTAGGTTTGTCGATGGAGTAGTGCTATAAGAAAGAGAGGAAGTAGAAAGGTTTGTAAGGTTGTAGCAAACTTCATCAGAAGTTTTGGAGGGTGTTCTGGGTTCAGAAGAGTATAGCACACTTGAATCTTGCGCACAAAAAAAGTGACTAGCTTTTAATCTTCCGAAGATACCTACAAATCCGAGTTACTTCTTGGATGGTTTAGAGGATTGTGTTGAGATTCGTGTATCTAAAGCAAAAGGAACCTTTATCTCCCTTTGCTTTGGCTTCCCCGCAACATGAGCATGAGTATGATCTTCTCTTCTACACTGCAAGCGTCATCATTTCACCACCTTAGTATACCCTCCCTTAGGCTCGCCGATGCCAATGAGCCTTGCTCGACCGGCCTCCTCCCTCCCCCGCACCCTTCCCTCTCTTTCTATCTCCCTCTACCTATGCTATTCTTCTTATCCAACTCCAACAATGTAAAACCCCCACTCCGTTGGTCCACTTCCTCATCGCTAATGGCTCACGCCGCTAGCTCTAACGCTGCCTTCTAAACACCTAGATTGTTGTCTTTGCCCCCTCCCCCTCAAGCAATCATATCCATCACTAGCCTCCATCCCATGGCTCTAATGGTGCTCGCGTCGCCTCATTGCCATCTATTTGGCTTCTACTTGGTAGGTCTTCCCTTTGAAGCCATCTTCACTATGCCATTACCCTCTCCACCACCTCCCAACTCCAATACCTCCTTTGCTTGAGTTTGGGAGTCACCCGCAATAAGGAAGATGAAGTGACCGTCGAGAAGCTCGTCAACATCACAAGTAAGCAATGTGTGCCACCTCCACTCTCTCTTTTCTCTTCTTGCCTCTCCTGATTAAAAATTTCTCACAATTTTAGTATTTTTTTGACATCTTCCAATTCCCCAAATAAAAATATCACTTTTTTGGGATGGTTCTTGAATATATTTGTGTATTTGTAAGACAAGTGAAGATGAATTCTATTTTTGTGCTAAAAACTACTTGATGATTTCATGTTAATTTTATTCATCAAATACTTAGTCAGACTAGTGAAAAACATTGTATTTACGGATCACAAATCTACATATTTATCACCAAATGTATCCCAAAATTATTGATTTAAGATGGAGTATCGTAAAACTATAGATTTAGTAACAAAGTTTTAAACAGTACATATTTTAGATCCTTAGCACTAATGTTCTGTTAGAGTTATAAAAGTTGTAATTTTATGATACACCCCTTTAAATACATAGTTTTGTGATATTCTGATCAAAATATGTATGAAATTTACTATAAATCTTCAATGGAACAAAAAAATCCATAGATATTTGAATGCAAGACTTCTTTCTAAGCTTCACACCTGTGCTACTTTAAAACCGCAGTTGTCCTCCTTCCATTTCCTTTTACTACTGCAAGCAGTGCGCTTTCCTATTTGTGTGTGCTCAACTCTTTTAGAAAAACCAATTGGATCTGGTGCTTTATCCTCAACTTCTACTCCATACCTAATCATATGGCATGGCTCATTATAATACATGGGCATATTAGAAAAATCATATCACCGCATTAACTATAGAGCAAACATATGTTTCTCCATTGGGCAAATGCCATAAGTGAATTTATGCTCTTTTTTAAAAAAATCAAAATAGCCCTTTGATTCTAAGAAACAAAATCTTATATTCTCCTGAAAAAAATCTATTTCTAACATATGTTATCGTTGTCATTTTTCTTCTTCTGTTGTGTGTGAGAGGAGGGTAAGATGGCATTGACCCACCCAATTTTGAGGGCATTTAATTATTTGCCACCATAAACATAAGAGTGGTAGCCATTTACCATCATGAGTTACTTTCAGAACAGATAGTCCCACATATAAAAAAAAGAGAGAATTCACACTCCTAATTATGGTGGCAAATGAGCAAAGTCCCCTCCCCCAATTTCATTGATTTCCAGTCTCGTGTGGACAAAGAAAGTGGGCCAATAGGGTAGGTCCATCCTCACGGGCTAAATTTGGGTAATGCTTGCATCTAAATCGGCCCATAAAGAAAAATCTAGCGTCCCTTAATCGGTCGGTTTATGTCCCTCAACATGATAAAAATGACTGTAAAAATTCATCAACCAAGCATCATTTCCATAAAAGTACCGCTATTTCCAACCATTTTTATTTCTTGCCATATATAGAATTTATTTTTTCTAAATTTTTTTAACATCGTATTGCACTTACACTAAATATAGTTAAATTAATAAATATGGTTGATTCTTGATGGACTGAGCTTCATTTCTATAAACATGTACGGATTCCGATCATTTCTGATCGTTTAATCGCAAAATCGGATATAGTGCGTCCTTTAACTACTAAAATAGTGGGAGAGGTTTCACTTACGCAGCTTATTTGATTTGGTTTTGTTTCATTCGACAGTAATGTAAGGCCTACGTACCACTCAAAAACAAATATATAAAAGCCACATATCAATTATACAATAAGTTAAAAATATAAAATGCCTCCACCTCATCCACTTCTTTCTCTTTTCCCCTCTCTCCGACTGTCCCACACAGCTCACCTCTTCCTCCTCTACCCATCTCTGCTCCCCCCATCGGGCGAGCTCGTGCTCAAGCAACTACGGATGGAGAGGATCGCGCGGCGCCTCCACTGGCCACGTCGAAGAGGCTGTCGCGGAGCTTCGGCACGAGCGGCAGGTAGTGCAGATGCGGCAGCGATGAAAGCGACGGACGCCCGGTGGACATCGTCGCCTAGGTTGCGGACGAGGACGAGGAAGAAAGCCGGTGGGGACGACGAGATTGAGCTGAGCTTCCTTCCCAACCTCGCCGCCACTTGCCTCCATCGCTGGATCTATGCGCCCTCCGCTGCTGCTTCTTGTTTTCCGCCGCCGGCCAGTAGAGGCGGAGTCAAACGGGAGCCGATCGTTGCCGCTCGCGGCAATGGCGGGGAGAGGCTGAGACGACGAAATGGCGCCTTTGTTCTTCCTCCATGGGATCAGCGCCGCGGCGCACCTCGTCGTCGCTATCACGGGGCGGATGGTGTTCGGTTGGTGGTGTCGCCACGGGAAGGATAGGGAGGTGAGGGGGAGGAGGAGGAGGGGGTGGATTTCGGTGGTACGGGGTTGCGGCCTCCGCGACATGGTTTCTCGGCGCGGTCGGGCTCGTCCTTGCGGCATACACAGGGTACTTGGGGAGTGGTTGTGCCGGGTGGTCGCGCGACGCGTTGGTGGAGGAAGCACACGCGGCAGTTTGGACAACGAGGCATCGCCAGCCGCAACGAGCCGCGAGCAGCAGGAGCGAGGCGGCCGGCGGCGGGGTCGGCGCAGCTCGGCGACGAGGTGGCGGCCATCGCTGGGTTCCTCATCTGGTTTGTGGATTTTGAGTTGTGTGAAGGAATCGATCTTCACTATAATTAATTGACGAAGGACAAAACCGTCCCCTGTCTGCCATCCGCAAATCGGAGCGAGCGCGTCTCCGATCATGGACCGCAAACTTCGTCGCCGGAGCGGCGCCGCTAGACTTCCCATCGTCGAGTGTCCGTACAGATATGACCGCAAAGAGCGTATCGTCCGGAATAGATCGGCGCTGCTGGATGCTATCAACGGGTTCTACGCGGCGGTGCTGGACCGGCTGCCGGTGGAGGAGATGCCGGCGCTTGTCCCACGACTCCTTAAGGCCGGCCTCTGCGTCGGCTTATCGGATCCCGTCTCCAACATCGTCGTCAACGCCCTCTCCTACAGGCGCCTCCCCGAGCGTAAGCCCATGACGGTGGCCGGCGACTCCGTCGACGGCAAGACAACGGCGGCGAGGAGACGACGGAGGGCGCTCTCCCAGATCGTTGCCGACACCAGGGACGTCCCCTGCTGCCCGCCGAATCACAGCCGCCTCCGCGACATGCGGATACCGCTGCGGTCACTCGAAGTGCTCGTCGCCTTCCTCGTCACCCTCTTCCCCTACCTCCCCACCTGGGAGGCGTTGCAGTATCTCCGCCTGGCCAAGGCCGACCTCCTCGCCGCCGTGTGGCTCGTCGAGGAGGATCTCAACTCCAGGGCCTTCAGCCTCGCGTCCCGAACCACCAAGACCGCCCTCAGCTGCGCCGCCTTAGCGGCGTGGCACCCCAAGCCCAGAGCGTTCGTCAACATGTCGTACTCTCTCGCTCCCAGATGGATCAAATCTCCGTGATCCTGGCCATGGAAGGCCGCCTCTCCTGCACCGGCATTGCCAACCTCCATGGATTGCTCACGCACCGACAACCAGGATCTCCGGACCTCGCCGGAGTTGCCGCCCCACAGTTCCTTCAGAACAAGATCGGGCGGCAGCCATTCGTGCGCACAAAATCCCTGAAGAGCATCGTGGTTGACAAGATCTATTGACTGTACCTCCATGTTCTTGTCATGCTGCCGAGGGACGACTTGCGGCAGCGCTACCACAGGGGACTCCTCAAGGCTGGCCATTGCTATGGCCCCTTGATGAACCCTGCACACAACATTGTTCTGAACACCGTTTGGTATGAGACCATGTTTCCTGCAGAGGAAGAGTCTGAAGTGGCCATGATCTGCTCTAGGAGCCTGGTTTGTGCTGCTTGCATATCTCTCCGTTATCTCTGTGCCTGCTTTGGTACTGTCTCCAGACACCAAGCCATTCGCTACGTGCTCTTGGCAGAGTTCAATCCGTGGGGAGCAATCGAAATGGCAAGGCAAGAAGGCCACACTATCAAGAATAAGTTTGACAGGAGCATTGTCTTCAAGGCTGCAGCCACAGCTGCGCATCATCCAGATCGTGATGCGCTGGTGAATTTTTGTGTCAACTGTTCCCAGGATGCAACTTACTGAGGTGTTACAGCCATTGCCACCAAAAAAAACTTCAGGGAGTTTTGTTGTGCAGCAGCCCTTGCTGATGTTATCACAAGAATCATCCACTTCATGTCCTTTTAGGACAGTTCCGGTACTTTCCAAAGGAGCCTCCAGGTTCTTGTCGAACATTAAGCAAGATTTCGAGGCTGACCAGGATTTCATTTACAGGAAGGTTAACGTTGCACTGAAGAAATGCACAGAACGAACTAGGGTCTGTTCTGTTTCCTTCCTGTTTACTATTTTACAAAAAAAAGATTAAAAAAATAATGAAAGCATCTGATTCTTTTATTCGCCCTGTTATACAGGGACCAGAATATGATCTACATGTTATCTGCGGGTTGAATCCACATGTTCTCAAGTCTGGTCTTTCTCCTAGTCATTATGGTGATAGGTCTTGCAAGATTCGCTACAAATCCAAGTATTCTCATGTTAACTTTTTGGCAAACCCGAGGGGATCGCATTCTTCTGGCACAGTTCCAACACTCTTCTTTGCTGAGTGTAGCAATGACTACAATATGATTGATGAACCACTGTGCTGGCCAGTCAAGGGACATCCTGGTATGCTCTCCTCTATATGAATATTTCTGCACCACTTGATCATCGAGTAGTATGCCTGTTGCATATGTTGCAGTGTTTTGTGTAAATTGTCTATGATTTCGTGAACCATCAGGAGATTTTGACTATCCTGCAGAACTTTGCACGCAAGAAGCAAAAAGGTATCAGAATTTTTCTGACCAAATTGTTTTATGGGTGGGAGTAAAATTAATGTTGACAGAACTTAAAATTCCCTGACAAGTGACAATCCATGCTGATACAACTTAAAATTCTGACAATCATCTTGTCCTTGATGTCCCTGTGCTAACTATGCATGGTGATTCTTGTTTTTTGTGGTCCATTTAACTTTCATATTACAAATTTTCGAGGCATATGTGTTGTTTTAATTATGAACATAACAAAGCTATAATACTATGAAAGTGATTTTAGAGGATAAACCACTTTTGTAGTACTGATGTGTTGTTTTATGTACCTTATCTCTGCAGTTTTTCCATTCTTCATGTTGCATCGTCCATGCAGCTCTTCTATTCTTTACGTTGCATCGTTCATCTCTTATATTGATCTGTGAACTTGGATATGATATGAGACATTTTTCGTTAAATTGATCCTTTCTTTATTGCTGAACTGATGGTCCCTTTTCAACTTGTTTATGGCAAAAGGTCGCTGTTTTCATTGCGAGTATGAAGGCGTGAAGGTTGTGCACCCTGACAAGAAAAAATGCCATGGTTGTGATATTGACTTCGAGGAAATGGCGTGTAAGAGGCATTCAGATGGTATTATCAACTAAGATTTAGTCAGTCTTGGGAAGCAAGTTACTTACTCTGTACGCATATTACAAGAGGGTTGCATCTACTTTGATTTTTGTAGGGATGTTAATGCGCAAATTTCTTAAATGCCCATGCTAGGATGCTTGAACAATGGCATTGCTTTTGATATTTCTTGGTTTTAGCTATACTAATTTTCTTATACAGGGGACAACCCTTCACGGATGTCATGTAACTAGCATATTCTAAAGTTGCCTTTATGGCTATGTATCTATTGAAAGAATCCCCTTGTGTAGAATCCCCTTGTGTGTGTAGCATACTGTCCATGTGTGACAACAGAATTTTAATTAAAAAATTACCATTAACATGTTATTATCTTCGTTTTTTTATCTACATCTCTTAAATAATGCATATGTTCTATCATTTTTTTATTCAAGAGAATTGAATAAGTAGAGAATTGATGATGACGATTAATATGTGAGCATTGGCATAGAAATTCAAGGATTGTGATATGGAATTTAAGAGCTGTTGCCTTTCTTTATAATATAATATGTAGGAATGATTTATACGATATATAGGATCTGTTAAAAAGTTTTTTCTAAGCAGGCCATATCAGTAACTCTAGCGAGACATCCGTATCGGGATCAGTCTTTAAAGAGGATCATAAAGATAAAGGTGTGTGGATGTATTTATTAAAATGAGTATGTATGTGTATATATGAGATTGTTTTGTTAGGTTTTTGGAAAAAAAATTCTATGTGAACGCTATGTCATCGAAGGATGGGCATGTCATCAGTACATTAGTGTAAAACCACCTTAAAATGCACAAATATGAGAGTTGAGAAACTTAAATCTAACCATTTTATAGCTGGGGACTGAAGACTGGTCAATAGCATGGTGAAGGGACTTAAGTGTGGAATTTTTTTTCTTACAAATATTAACCACCAATATAGTTTCTCAAATGCTTAATTTGAAAACAAGAATATATGGTACCTGTAAATGTGCTTGAACTGATGTAATGCGAAAACTTATTAAATTTTATAAAGTTGTTTTGACATTAAATTCATGTTTGAGGTTTAAGGGTGCGTTCATTTCATTCTCAATACTCCCTCGTTTTTTACACATGCGTCTAAAACTGTTATACGGTACTTTAAAAATTATATTAATTTATTTTTTAAAAGTTTTTAAGTAATACTTAATTAATCTAATTAATCGTACGCTAATTTTTTTCTCCGTTGTAACTACCTAGGAATCTTTTACCAACTCTCACTAAACACACCTAAATCTTATACTAAACATTATATGACCAAGCAAGCAGCAAGATACAACAAAGTTCCTACAAGTCAAATACGTAAACAAGTGTAGTAAAAATAGGTTAGTAGGTTCGATTAATCGGCCGACCAAACGGAGTCGGTGAGAAACCCGGCTTGTATGTATATGTCAGTCGGAACGCTATTTCCATTAACTAGCGTCAAAACGGCCGTCCGGAACGATTAATTATCCGATTTCCCATTTAATCGGCCGTATAAGACCGTTTTTATGTTCCATGAAAATAAGGCAGCTTCTTGATTTATTTTTCACCAACACTACTTTTTTAGGTTGTGACAGAACAACTGGGTCACTAGCTTATGTTAATCTACATTTAGAACACATGATTTTTTAATTAAAATTTAAAATAAATGTATGTTATGTATGTTTTTGAACTAGGGCTTAAATTTTCAACAAGATTTCTGTTCAGTCATCAACTATATTAAATTTTGAGTCAAACTATCGACAATATTGTTCATAAACTTTATTAAATTGAGTTAGTGACACCATTATCATGGATACAAAGCTACTCTATTATAAGTGCGATATTTCACGATAGACATGTTTAAATATGTCAAAAACTAGCAATCAATCATACATATATTGAACCATCAAATGGTCCGTAAAATTTTGAATAATCGTCTGCATTCCGACTAATCACTTGACGGTACATGGTCCGTTCGACAACCCTATTCCCGACTTTTACAACGCTGACGTAAACAAAGATAACAAAAGCAAAGCACAGGCACAAGCTAAGCGGGGCAAACCGCGGATTTTACAACGACTTTTACAACGCTTCGTTTGATTACTGCTTCCTCCAGGCCTCCGGCCCACGCACTTGGATGGGCGAGAGGTTCGTCCCATCCGAATAAGCCTTTTGATCTGATTCCCGCGATCTCTCCCGTTCTCATCACATCCCCACCCAAATTCGGCAAGGGAGCCTTCGGCCCTTTCCCGATTATGGCCGGCAAGCCTCGCCGGAGGCCAGCCCGCCCCGGGCGTCTCTACGAATGCGACAGACCGGGGCGCATGCGCCGAAACAGATGGAAGCTACTGGGTTCCATCAACGGCTTCTACGCGGCGGCGCTGGACCGGCTGCCGGTGGAGGCGATGCCGGCGTGGTCCCGCGCCTCCTCAAGGCTGGCCACTGCGTCGGCTTCTTGGACCCCCTCTCCAACATCCTCGTCAACACCATCACCTACAAGAAGATGAGCGCCCCCGTGATCTCCGGCGATTCCGACGGCAAGACGGCGGCGAGGAGGCTGCGGCGGCAGAAGGAGCTCTCCAGGATCCTCGTCGACCCCAGCAAAGTCGGCTGCTGGGGTCCTGACTATCGCCTCCTCCGCGGCATGAGCGTCGCCGTGCGGTCGCTCGAGGCGCTCGTCGCCTTCCTCACCAACTACATCCCCTACCTTCGCACCTGTGAGGCGCTGGAGTATCTCTGTCTGGCCAATGCCGACCTCTCCGTCGCCGTGCGGCTCATCGAGCAAGACCGCAACTCCGGCTCCTTCAGCTTCGCCTCCCTGACCACCGAGACCGCCCTCACATGCGCCGCACTAGCTGGGTGGTACCCATAGCCCAAATCCCTTGCCAAGAGGTTGTACTCCCTCGCTTCCCATACAGAGGAGGCTTCCGGTCTCCTAAGCATGGAAGGCTGCCCCTCTTGCAGCGCCGTCAACAACATCGACAGATTGCTCAAGAAACGGCAAGAACTCGCAGACCTTGTTGGAGCTACCATTCCTCGGTTACATGAAATTAAGGATAATCAGCCGCTGTTTGTGCGGACAAAATGCTTGAAAAGCGTTCTGCTTGACAAAATCTATGGATTGTACCTCAATTTGCCTGCTTCCCTGCCGATGGATGCCTTGCGAAGGCGCTACCACAGGGGTCTCCTCAGGGCTGGCCGCTGCTATGCCCCCCTTTGAGAACCCTGTGTCCTCAATGTTAGACTTGTGATATCGGTCCACGATGTATTTGGCCCATACGGCTCGTTTAGCATGTTCAAGCTGTTGTATTTATACTTACTCAAGCTGTTGTATTTATACTTACTCGTGGGTGTGTGGAAGCCCTAATCTCCGTTTCACGTTTACGCATTCACATAACTGATTTGCCGCCGTAGCTCGAATCCGATCCTTCGTCGTTTTCGCTCGCCTAGGCTTACCGTTGCTTGATCTCGCCACTCGCACACACCTCCTCATTGTTGCTGCAGCCGTCGTTGAGATCTCGCCAAGCCCTATTGCTATCAACCCATACTCTCATCACCAATGCCATGTCGCCGTTGCCATTGAAAAGTGTATACAGATCCATGGCTCTCGACACCTCTGCAGAGTAAATTGGTCTACAGCGTGAGGCAGCCAAGAACCGTGAAATTGCCCTCGTCGTATATGAGGCCAAGCATGCGGCTATGCACGCATAAGCCCTTGCTATCCTCAACATTAAAATCCTTGTCCCAGAGACACTGGATTGCACCGTCAAGCAAAAGGAGCCTCCATCACCGGCTTTTGCCACCGCCTTGAGACGATGGCCAATGCTCTCTTTGAGTTTGAGGATCTAGTCGGTAACCGCACTCTCGTGCTAACTCTCCTTCGAAGACTCAATGGTAAGTTTCGCCACATGGTCTCCAACCTGAAGATGCAGCGGACGTTTCCCACATTCGACAAAGCGCACACTTTGCTTCTTCTCGAAGAGATCAACCTCGACGGCGTCGTTGAAGAAGCTCCAACCTCTACCTTTGTTGCCACACACCAGCAACGCTCCCTAGGTGGGTCAGCTGGAGGGGCTTGAGACGAGGTGGCCACGGGAACTACACCAATCCACGCCCCCCAACCGTCACCGTGGTCACGGTGGCAAACCTGCCCCCTACCATGGCGCTAGCACCTTCAACCCCGGACCTCACCATGGCGGTCATCCACCTGGTGCCCCATTTCTCAACCCGTTGGTGGGGACAGTGTCACTGTAGCCGCATCCCTACGGCCCCAACCGTACCTCGAGGGCGACACCGTGCTTACCTGTCTCATCATTCGAGCCCCTGGTCGCTCTCACTGCCTTAGCCTACCCTCTCTACTATGCCGCACCGCTAGGCTCTGGCCCTCCTCAGAGTTTCACTTACGGGGGCGTGCCCTCCTCGCCGCTAGGGTCTATGTGCGAGGGTCTGCATTCCTCACCATCAGGATTCGCTTGCGGCGGGCCGCCTGTTTCACTGCTGGGGTTTGGCATTCCTCCAGCCTTCGGCACTATGTCACCCGCTCCGTCAGTGCCATCACTGGGCTCCTGGACCTTGATGGCCAACCCCTCGTGGGAGCAAACATCCCTTATCAACAATTTCAATACACTGTCTCTAACTCCGTCGGCCTTCAATGAGTGGTACGTCGATTCCAAAGCAGGCTCCCATATGGCCAACACAGTTGGTATACTTACTTCTTCTCATCATCCATCTCTATTCAACCCTTCATCAATCGTTGTAGTAAATAGAACACTACTCCCTGTCACCGCTATCGGGTCATCCACTATCTCCACACCACAACGATCCCTTGTTCTTTCCAATGTTTTAGTAACTCCTAGCATCATCAAAAACTTAATTTTAGTTCATCGTTTCACTACTAATAACAATTGTTGTATTGAGTTTGACCTATTTGGCCTCTCTACGAAGGACCTACAAACCCAAAGCGTGATCGTCAGGTGCAATAGCACGAGTGACCTCTACCCTTCCTTCCATCAGCTGACAGCTCACTTTCCCTCACTGTCACTACTTGCTCCACCATCATCTGGTATTATCGTCTTAGTCATTTTGGTTCAACAGCTTTATCACAACTTATCAACTCTAAAGCTATTTGCTCTAATCATGTATGTCACGCCTGCCAATTAGGTCGTCATGTGCGCCTTCCTTTTAGCAAGTCCGCCTCTCGTGCTCTTCACCCTTTTGACCTCATCCACTGTGATATCTATTCATTTCCTATGGTTAGCGTATCGGGTTATAAGTATTATCTTATTATTCTTGATGACTATACTCATTATACGTGGACCTTCGCTCTCCGCGTCAAATTTGATACCTTTGGCACCCTATCGAACTTCTTCTCATATTTGCGCACTTAGTTCAACACTGTCATTAAGCAAGTCTAGTGCGACAACAGCCACGAGTTTGACTATTCCTCGGCCCACACGTTCTTTCTCACAAACGAAGTCATTCTTCGTATGTCATGTCCATACACTTTCTAACAAAACGGTTTAGCTGAGCGCACTCTTCACATTGTCAACAACATCATGTGCTCCCTCCTCTTTTAGGCCAACCTTCCCCTCGCTTATTGGGCAAATTCTCTCCATACGGTGACATAACTCCTCAACCTTCATCTCACTACAACTCTCAATGGCCTCACTCCTTTTTTTGCCCTTCATTGTACATATCCTTCTTACACTCATCACTGTGTTTTTGGCTGTACCTGCTACCCAAACATTTACTCAATCACTCCACATAAACTCTCTCTGCGCTTCTCCTTGTGCAACTTCCTTGGTTACTCCACTAATCACATGGGGTATCGTTGTCCCGACCTCCACTCCAACAGAATTATCGTCTCTCAACACGTCGTGTTCAATATGTCCTCCTTTTCCTTCTCTGAGATGTCCACATCCTCCCTTGATCCCACCACTCTCAATTTCTTGGGCAATGATGACTGCTCCACCTTGCATGTCGAACCTCGTACTATGTCTACAGGTACACCTCCTAGGAGCGCTTTACCTGGTACCATCAGGTTATCGCGACCCTCTTCTACTACGGGGTTTTCTTCACCTCGGTCTCGTGCCGCTACCCCTGGGGACACTACGCCCTAGGTTGTTGCCAGCGACACGACCAGGCCCTTCGTAGTGCCTCCTGTGGATACCTCTAGTTTTTCAAGACATGTAATTGGACGTACCACCACCACAACTCTGCAGACAGTTGTGCCCATTGCCAACATGCACGGTATATGCACCCAGGCCAAATCCAGATTCATTTAGCCCGTTGACCACATCAACCTTAACATGGTGGCTCTCTCTCCAATCCTGACGTCCTTCAGATCAACGCTGTCTGATCCAAATTGGCGTGCTGCCATGCAGTTCGAATTCAATGCCATCCAGGAGAATGACACCTAGACACTGGTACCCCGCCCTCCTGGAGTGAATGTCATCACTGAAAAATGGTTTGTTCACCACAAGTTTCAGTCCGATGGATCTCTGGCTTGCTATAAAGCAAGATGGGTCCTCCAAGGTTTCACCCAACGACCTGACCTTAACTACGATGAGACTTTCGGTCCGGTTGTGAAGCCCACCACTATTTATGTGGTACTCAGTTTGGCTCTCTCGCACTCTTGGACTATTCATCAACTCGACATCAAGAATGACTTCCTGCATGGGACATTGATAGAGATAGTATACTGCGCCCAGCCATTCAGGTTTGTTGATCCATCATGACCCAATTATGTCTGTCACCTGAACCATTCTCTCTATGGACTCAAGCAGGCCCCACGAGCTTAGTACAATCGCTTTGCTTCTCACATCATCTTCCTTGGATTTGTTGAAGGCAAGTCTGACACCTCACTATTTATCTATCGCCGTGGTACTGATATAGCCTTATTGCTCCTCTAGGTTGATGAAATTGTTCTCACGGCATCCTTCGAGCGACTCCTTCAGCAAGTCATCTTGGCTCTCAGGCAGGAGTTTTTTATGATAGATCTGGGTCCACTCCATCATTTCTTGGGCATCACTGTTGACCATCGGGACAGTGGTCTGTTTCTCTCACAATGACGGTATATGCTAGACATTCTAAATCATGTCGGTATGCGCGACTGTGAGCCCTACAACACCCTAGTGGACACTCGATCCAAACTATCTACAAATAGAGACTCGATATTTGATCCCACTCACTATAGGAGTATTGCAGATGCACTACAGTATCTCACTTTTATCCGACTAGACATTGCATATGCCGTTCAGCAGATTTGTCTACATATGCATGACCCTCGAGATCCCCATCTTACTGCCATAAAGCAGACATTGCGGTATCTACAAGGTATCTTGTATCTCAGTCTTCATCTTTACCGGACCTCCCCGACCGATCTCACGATCTATACTGATGCTGATTGGGCCGGGTGTCCCAACACTCGCAAATCTACCTCAAGCTACGTTGTCTTCCTCGGGGACAATCTCGTCTCCTGGTCTTCCAAGCACCAACCGACCGTGTCCCGTTCCAGCGCCGAAGCCAAATACTGTGCCGTGACCAATGGCGTCGCTAAATCTTGCTGGTTACATCAGCTGCTCTAGAAACTTCATTGCCTGGTTTGCCGTGCTACCGTCGTGTACTGCGATAACATCAACACCGTCTACCTCTCTACCAACCCCGTCCAGCATCAATGAACCAAACATATGGAGATTGACCTATATTTCGTTCGTGAACGCATCGCATCGCTCATGGTGAAGTTCACGTTCTACACGTTCCTACTTTATCCTAGTACACCGATATCTTCATCAAGCGTCTGCTAACATCCGTCTTCTTCGAATTTAGTTCGTTGTTCTTCTAATTCCGACTATGGGGGTGTATTAGATTTGTGATATCAGCCTATACAGCCCGCAGGCCTGTTCGGCCTGTTGTATTTATATTCAGCCACCGTCTATTTATGGGTGTGTGGAAACTCTAATCCCCATTTCGCATTTATGCGTTCACACTCAACACAGTTTGGTATGAGACAATGTTCCCACCACAAGAAGAGGTCTCAGTGCAAATGATATGCTCAAGAAGCCTTGTTCGTGTAGCTTGCCGTTCCCTCCATGGCCTTGTTGCCTACCTCCGTGCCTGCTTTTGCACCACCTCTGAACACCAGGCTATGCGTTACCTGCTCCTGACTGGCGCTGATCTTTGGGGAGCAGTTGAAATGGGCAAGACAAGAATGCCATGCTGAGAGAAACATGGTGAGTTTAGACCATGCTTATATGGTTGCAGCCACCGCGGCACACCATCCTGATGCACCTGTGAAGACCCTTCCCCTGCAGAGTACACATCCATTTATGTTTCAAGCTGGTAGAATTTTAGATGTGCAGCTCCTTGTGGACAATCTGATGCGATACTGTCCCTCCTCCTGTAGTTCAGTTTAGACAGTTTCTGTACTCTCCGAGAGTGCCTCCATGACTTTGTCATGCATTCAGGAAGAGTTAAGGGCTGAGCAAAGTTTTATTTGTAGAAAGGTCAATGATGCACTGAAGAAATACAACCAGAGAACTAAGGTATGTTTGTTCATTCCTTCAGTTTTCGACTATTAAAGCGTCAATATTAAGTAATCTAATTCACTTGTTTAAACTTCTGATTCAAAGGGACCTGAGTATGAGCTACATGTTTTCTGTGGCTTCAATTCACACATAGTTATTTCTACTATATTTGGCCAGCACTATGGACCTGGCTATAGCCGGCATCGATCCAAAGCTCAGTATTCTCACGTCAACTTTTTGCCAAGTCCAACAGATTTGCATTCTTCTGACACAGTTCCCATACTTTTTTTTTGCTGAGTACTGCTGTCCAGTCATGGGGCATCCTGGTATACTCTCCTTCCATTTGAGTATTGCTCCATCATATGCACATGAACTCTGCGGTTAGCATGTTACAGATGTTTCTTTATACTATGTGTTGAGTAAACTCACCATGAGGTAGTGAAATCAACGGGAAAGATTTTGATTACGCTGCAGAACTTGCCATGAAAAGAAAAAGGACACTGTGTGCAACCATGCGTGTTTTGTTTTATTAACAGAGATGCCAACAGAAATTAATTGAAGGCCAAGGTGATCAATACATGAAGGTTAATGGACATTGGGATATCACATGGAAATAAGGCATTTAGTGATAAAAACAGCAACATTTAGTTTAGTCTAAATAAGAAAAGTAGCAGATCCATATATTGCATGATGTTGGGAGAACAATTAAATTAAGTTATGAATCCATACAACTCTATGCATTGTGCATTTCTCCTTGGATATAAATATGATACTTTGTTTGCCTAAAAAATTATACAATGCTTTCAGAAGTGTTATTCTGCTGTTTGCTCAAAGATGTTAGCAACTATAAAAAAGCCTAGAACAGGAATCTAGGCTAAGGCTCCCTAAAACACGGAGCAGCTGCAACAGGACATTTAAAGATGTATTCCAAGTGAATCATTTGGGCAAGATTGTTTGGAGGCGTCATGCCAAGAATTGTTCAAACTGAGCAATGCTTTTGGAAATAGAATTCTGCTGTTTGCTCCAAAATGTTAACAACTAAAATGTGAATCTATGCTAAATCTCGAACATTGTCTGAGGTGATGTAATATTTGCTTCATCAATAGTGCTAGCAATGGTGTGCAGTACAGATTGACCATGATGAGGAGCTCCATAACTGTAACACACCTTGACACTTGAAAGTTTCCAGTGATGCTACTCAGTCCTTGTCTCCTTGATACCATCGTCATATAAAAACATCGTGATACAGCACCATATTCCATTGATGGTCTCCTCTAATAACAAAGTTAGTTTGGTGTTCTAGAGCGTCATCCACAGACAAAACATTTAGAAAATTTGGTGTTCTAGAGCTTCATCCACAGACAAAACATTTAGAACATTCTCACTTTTTAAGGTGGAAATTCAACAAATTATATGACATGCTGAAGTGTTGATGTGTCGTTTCATGTACATGTGGTTCTCTGCATTTTTGCTGAGTTAAGATGTCGCATGTAATTTTTTGTCCGAGGTTAGATACTGCTTTGCTATATGCTGTTGTCAGTGATCCTTCTCTTGTGTAAGCTATGATATAGGAGTAATGCTCTTTTCACATAGATCAATCTTCTCTTTATTACTAGAACTGATGGCCACTTTTTTTTTCTTTTTCGTTTTGGCAAAAGGTCGTTGTTTTCATTGTGAGAGTGAAGGGATGAAGATTGTCCATCTAGATCTAGAGAAATACAATGGCCGCATCAACTTTCTAGAAATGGCTTGCGATAAATCAGGTGACAACAACTGAAGATGTCGTCACTCGTTGCGAGTATGTTGATGATGCTGTGGATATATGTGAGGAGGATTGCTTCTGTTTTGATGCCAGTAGGGATGTTAAAGTGTACAGAGTTCTTGAATTTCCGTGCTAGTAACAACATTAGACGGACGTGAGGGCATACCCTGCTACCTATTCCGTACATGCATATTCTGTATTACCTATATAAAGTATATCTCCAGATCACAAGAAACTTTACATGCCATCTTTATCTATGTTTGTAATGATATGAAAAGGCACTGGTTCCATAATTTTGTTATAGATGGAATGCTAGGTCTTAAAAAAACATTAGCAGCTACAAAGTGCAAAAATACTTCAAGAGAAAAAAGACAAACAAAAATCCTGATCATTTTGGTTCAGTAGAAAGGACGGAGATGTAGGCAAATATCGTTGCCGTGTCCGTAACAAAAACGTTGTAAAATCTATATAGTTGAGTTATAGCCTCGTCTGCAGCCAAGGTAAGCCACGGTATCTAGGGCATGCACGCACGCTAGCTACTGGCAAGTTAGCAAACCACGCGGAGCGGGCGGAAAGTGCATGCAGACTTGCAGAGATGGCCGGCAACTCCGGTGATCACGCTCGAGACGAGGAGGCGTCTGTGGTCGTCGGCGGTGATGACTACCCTTACAACTCTGACTCGGATTCCGATGACGACGACGACGTCGACCGCTACGTGTTTCTTGCACGCCGGCCCGCGACGGTGCCGACGAGGAGGAGGGTGAGGTGACGGATCACGAGTCGGAAGGAAGCATTTGCCTCGAGCGGAATAGGAGCGATGATGGTGTCAGTGCCTGTGGCGGCGGAGACGTGTTCCGCCCGCGGCAGCCGGTGTTGCTGGATGGCGGCGACCAAGCGGATGAAGAGGACGGGAGTTCTGATGATGATGCAATGCCGGATGGGGAGGCAGTGTCTCCAGTGCACCAAACGCAAAACTTCTTGCCTGATATCAATGGGCAAGGTGAGACTGCATACGATGGCGACGTCAGCGACGACAAAGAGAAGCGTGGCCACGGTAAGTCCGAGACGGTCTCTGCCATTGACGTTGTCGCGGACCACAAGGTCGCCAACGTTGATGGCGAAGAGAATGACAAGGTCGGGGTCGTTGCATCAAACCACAATGGCGACAGCGATGTGGGCAAGATCAAGATCATGCAGCGCAAGTGCGAGGTATGCGGGAAGGGGTGTCTCACCGGGCAGGCGCTTGGCGGGCACATGAGGAAGCACCGTCGGACGCGACCGGCGAACGGCGGCGAGGCCTGCACCGTCGGTGGACGAGGCTGTTCGACTCGTGCCAATGGCAGGGGAAAACTCAGATGAGTAAGACGCAGTGCAGAAATATGATGTATAAGACTAAGACCTTAACTCTATACAGTATGGATCGGATCTATATATATATACAGTCTAGTGGTCTAACACTCTCATAGTCATAGTGAGAGAGAAACAGACGTAGAGTAGAGAAGTTTCGTGTCCAGGAACAAGTGAGCGTGTTGGAAAAGCAGAAACCGAGAGAGAATTTTAGCCGATGGAGGACGGACGAGTTCAGCCGATGGAGGGCGGATGAGTCTAGCCGATAAAGACGACGAACGCAGAGTTACACCGGCGTCGGACGAGAAAGGTACGTCGAGATAAGAAAAAAACGAAGACGGGTGTAAGATGAGGCAAGGAGACGAATAAAAACTGTCGCCTTGTCATGTGGTGAAAACAAGGGAGGGGAGAGGACGGTGAAGGAGGAGAAGACCGTCTACGAAGAAACGGAAAAAAAAGAGAGAGCCGAGATGAAAAAGCAGAGAAAAAATACCGGAAAAAAGATCTACAACAGGAAGAAAGCATTAGTTCGTCGATAAGAGGATGTTAGCGCATCGAGGATATTTAGATCTACTCTGATACTATATAGAAATATAGTGTACGGTAAGATAAGTAAGGATTGAATCAGTCGAGTGGTGTAACACGTAGCATGTCAAATTCCAATCGAAGTTGATCTGTGTATAATCCATTTACCTCCAAATTTCTTCAGAAATAAGCTGAAATAGAGATGGTAGTAGCAATTTTTGGCAGCGTATGCTTGGGTGCTCTCAGCTGCAATAGTTGTACTCGGTTTTTTTAGTTACTGAATTTCAAGATAAAAATAATTCTTAAAAAAAACATTGTGTTAGCACTAACATTGTGAAGTGGTTAACCACTTCAAACCATATTTGTATTTCAGAAGTGCTTTCTAGTGACCTGTCGGCTCTTCTAGGACAAAATATAGAATATGACAGTACCAGCGGCAACTCAAAAGGGTGAAGCAGAACATCAGCACAACGATTAAAAAAAGGCTAAATTTGCACTGGCAAATGTCAGAGTCAACAGTGAGTCTCTTTCCAATAGCAATTTTATTACTCGTACATCTTGTATAGAACGCTATTGGCACAGCATATTCATCAGGCCATCATTTGCTGGATCCATGGAATTAGTGTTATATATACACTGTGCAGTGATGGGATTTTCTGTACTTCTATCCATCTATTAGAATAAACATACGGTGTTATAGTGGCATCATCTTCTGTTTGGAAGTGGCTAATCAAAATGAAAAGCCTGGCAGCAATGGTTGATCAAAAAGAATGGTGTATACCAAAAAAAAATCAACTAAATGCCCACTTTTCTCTCTCAAAAAGAAAACTAAATGACAGCTTCTCTTTTACACTAGTCCAAGAACGGTTGGTATGTAGAACTGCTTAACAGGCCAATAACTTCTTAAGCTTCATAAAACACAACAGCAACTTCAAACTAAAGAATCGAGCTTCCAGTAAAATTTCCTCCAGCCATATTATCAATTTAGTCAGAATTGATCTACTACTCATCCTTTTAGCTTCCAAAACAGCCTCAGAAGATATCCGTCCAATGATTACAAATGATTCCATTGAAGAACCTCCAACCTGACAAAGCATCACACATGTAAACAGAGCCAAAAAGGCCTACAATAAATTCTCAAATTTATGTACAGCTTGTAGAGTGCCCCAAGATGATGCTGTCATAAAAGAAATAATGCCTACATTATTTTATAATGGCTTCCTGTGGTCCATTGCTTATTACTGCCTATGATAAACAATTCAAGTCAGTGTGACAACCATGATAAAATTACATAGCTCAATCCCATGATTCCTTATTATATCAATTATTTTGCAGTACAACTTACATGTCGTGATTATAAAAAGCATACAGGGACGTGATAAATGCAAGAAAGAAGATATTAATATGTGATAGCCTACATATTTATGGTCATAATTCCTTTTAACTTACCAAGGCATGATTGACGGAACGTAAACAATCATTTGTTTTAAGCATCAACAAGATGACCCTTGGCAGTCTCCTTAGAAGCTCTGAGATTTGTGGAAAATATAAAGAAGCATACATCTGTGAAAAGAAATAAACAATCACGTAAGGATCTCAAAGTACATGATTCTCCACAGATAACCCAAAAAAGAAAACTTTGACAAACATATCCCAGTTCAGTCATCTGATGAATTGAAGGTGCAAGGAGAAAGATATCATAAAAAGAACGAGAAGGATGTAAATTAAAAAATGAACAGAAAAAAGATGTAATGTTATCCAAACATAGCAATAGATAACAAAGTTTCCAAACATATTAGGAAAACATGGAGACTTAAAACCATCGTACATATGGTAAATAGGTTTTAGATTGCAGATTAAAAAACAGCTACTTTGGTTCCCAATATCTTTAGAGCAAGTTTAGACGGATAATTGGCCCTTTTTCCTACTAGTGGAAAGATCAAAAGATTTGGAGCAGTGGTACTTTGAGGAAAAATGAACAAAATAAAAAAAAGATCAATGATTGAATTCCATTTGTAGTACGAGGTGATGACATGGTAATACCCTAGATGTACTGGTACTATTGGTTACTGAAGTTGCAAGCTGACATATACTGTCAGTGTTCATGGAGTCATGGAGAACATTAATAATGCATAATATAAATCACCTGAACTTCTGAACGATCAGTACTATTGCCATCCAGAACAAGATGGTCAACAGACGGGTCAATGACACTTTTCCATGGCCTCATTGTGAGAACTCCAGCAAAAAGTGCATGAAGATCCTCCCCGGCACCTAGCTTGACACTGTTCTCTTTAATTGATTTTTCATCAGCAAAAACAAGCGCCTGCATGAACAAATTTCATAAAGAAGTTAGCAATGATTTCTCAGATGTGATCGTAGAAAAAACTGTGATAACATTGTCAGTTCGTCACCTTCCAAAGAGAAGCATAGCTTATCCTAGTAGCATAATCAAGTTCTTTGTAAAGACCATGATCAAGAAGAATCAACTGTGGCCTTCTCCATCCTACGTTCAAGTAAAAGAAATCATATAAGCATAATAAAAAATGAAATAACTGACCTAACCAACAAATATATGTGTTGAAATTCTGAAACATAGAAAGCTGCAATCATGCAATGTTTCCACACAGGAGCTTGGCAAAAACAAGAATATTCTCAGTTTCTCACAAAACTGCATACATCACATGCTACATCTCACTTAACATATAGGGTACTGAAGATATACACATGGTGAAGCTACCCACCATGGATTTAACAACTCTTCTGCTCATCCAATGACATGACAAAATACTGCCAATATGCACTATTAAGTTATTGTAGCAAAATTATTATTGGACAAGAGATCCCACACGCAAAGACAAGAAATATATAAAATGGCGTTTTGCTTTAGCTTGTGAAGCTAGATAGCAAGATTCTCACCAAAAGTTTTTCGGCTATCTTGAGGCAAGGGCCGGATCATCATATTTGCAGCATGAGGGTCACAATGAACAAAACCATGCTTGAAAATCATCTCAGAAAATGCTGTACTGACCTACACAACTGTCAAGTGAGAGTCTGTAAAGAAGTTATTGGCACTCTGTTTTTTTCAAGAAATTGTACTTTGGTAACTTACTAGATTTGAAACATCAACAGGGCGAATTCCAAGTTCTTTAATTCCATTAACATCAGTGACCTCCTTGGCATCCATAAACTCCATTGTGAGAATTCTAGATGAGCTGAGAGTCCAATAGACCTTGGGGACATATATGCTTTCCGCAATGTGAGGAGACAATCTTCTAAAGTTTTGCACGCATTTTTCACTGTTTTTAGCTTCATTCAAGAAATCCAATTCCTGAAACCATGAGAGCACATTAGGGCCAATCCAAATTCTGTAAACCTGTTCCTTTACATTTGGTTACATTATAATTGTATAGAAACAATAAAAGTCAAGATCAACATTAAGACACCCGACTGGAAAGTGTGTTGTTGAGCACAAAATTCAGGATGAACACGAGAGATCCTACATACGATAGACCATGATCATAAAATGGACTATAAAGTTATAAGATGACAAATCGTACAGGCCCACAATGCACTTACTAATTAACAAAAATAAATGGTAGCAGGACATACTGAATACAAAAGATAACAGAAATAACGTTAAATTGCCAAGAAATATAAGAAAGGTACCTTAGGTGCACTTTCTCGGATTTCATCAATTAACCACCTGCCAGGATCCAATTTTAGTGGCATAAGCTTTGATGAAAAATGAACATTCCATGGAAAAGTAGATTTACTGATTTACAATGAAAGAACTACAGTCACACCAGCATAATATGTGTACTGCAAATGCATAATTACTCAAATGTGTGTCATTCATGAAGAGCTCAATTCAACTCTTCCAACAAACGAGTGGATAATATTGCATGTATTTGCCTCATTTACACTAAATAGAAATCTTTGTAGCATGTGTTTCATGAACATTTGCAGTTATACAGCACTATAAATGTATTCTTTTTCTCTGACGAAGTGGAAGGGATTGCACCTTTCAATATAAATCCTAAAGTAGTTATAGGGCTCTTTGCAAGCTAAGAAACTGCTGTTTGACTTAATTCAAATTAATCACAAACCTTGTCGGTTTCATATTTGAAAAAAACGTTGATCCAACTTTGCCAAAAGAAAGTACTTCATTTATTTTGACACCAGACTATGATTTTTGTTGTAATATAAGATTCCCTAGGAAAAAATTAAAGTTTCCTATCAAAGTAAGAACCATATTTCTAATATAATGAGGCACTACTTTTAACTTACTACACAGTAATACAAACATATTATTCAACTCAAATACTGAAGAATTAGATATGTTTATCCTTTAAGAAACTATATTTGTATTGTTTAGGGCAACTGTTAAATATTTGGAATTGTATGGATAGCATCAAACTCATCCTTCCTAAGCACCCTAATTAAATAACAAGGGAGCTAAAAGATCAAAATCGACAGTTCTAATTCCTAATCTTGAGCTGATACACCAACTACACTGAATGTCTTGTGTAACTATCCGAGATGATAGGACTTTTATTGTGTTTGACCTATCCATTGATGATCTGCACAAGCATGCCCCCTCCCAACAAATCACCAAAAAAAGCAGGGAGCCAGGGATTATCATGAACAGACAAGGATTGCAGTAACAAAATTTGCAACAATGAACCCGTAAAGATGTGTGACTTTGTGGGTTGGCAGTTTTGTATCGATGCACGATCATATAACCCCCATAAAGAAGAGCTGAATTGGATCTAAACATAAGTTTTTGAGGTAGCATTCAATAAAAAGGAAACAACACAACCAAAGTCAGGTTACTTTCACAAGGGGTACCTGTAGTCAAACGTAGGGAAAATATAGTGAAGAGTGTTCACTATCAAACCCACAGTGGCAATATCTATAACAGAAGTATCTGTCAAGTGATCATGCTGAACCTGAGATTAAGATAGGAATAAAACAAGTTAGGGGTAGACAGCATGCTGGTTAAATTTGAACTCTATTGTGCTAATGTAAGGATCCCAAGTAAACACGAGAGTACTCAAGACAAATGACAGTGTTTCACTAGATAGCAACCTTCACAGCAACTTTTTGCCCATCATGAGTTTTTGCAGCATGAACTTGCGCGAGAGAAGCACTTGCGAGTGGGACAGGATCAAATTCTGCAAAAACCTACACATCAGAACCAAGGGGGAAAATTGGCGTCAGACTCAGAATTGCTTCCAAATTGATAAGCTGTGCATAATCCAGCCCATAAACCCATTATTCGGTTTAAGAATCAATAGTCCGTGCCAGAAATGCACTAAGTTGTCGTGTGAATTGTCGATTTTGTTAATTCAACGATCCTTGTGCACTTGTGCAGCAGCTACATTTCCACAGCAAGACATAGAAGTGCTATTCAGACAGTAATGCAATGAGGATGGCAAGGAGCTAACAGTTTCCGGTGATTCCCCCATATCTTTCCCAAACACTCGGCAAACTTGCTCGTATGATGACACCGGGCATCTCTTCAGCATCGACGCCCTCATCGTCTGCACGTACTCCTCCGGCACAACATACTCCTATAACAAACAACCAGCTCGACCTCAACTTCACGCAGCAACCAAAATTTTAGCAAGACATCACACGAATCAACAAGAAAGAGAGAGCCCAATTCCGTACCAGCTGAGCGATGTGCTGGCCGAGCTTGATGTAGATGCCACCGTTGCGGAAGCAGAGCTCCTGGAGGCGGTTGGCGGAGCGGAGGTGGGCGTGGTGCTTGGCGCTGAGCCAGGCGGGGGTCCCCGGCTCGAGGCCCCAGAGGGAGTACTGGTAGTCGAACGCGATGGTGGCGGCGGTGGCGGTGTCGCGGAGGAGGCGTGGGGGCAGGTGGGTGCAGATCTTAAGGGTCGCGGCGGGGTCGTCGGAGTAGGCGATGGCAGCCCCGCCGGCACCCGCGCCCACGGCCAGCGCCGCCTTCGCCGCCCGCCGCCACATGGCCGTGGCTCCGGGCGATTGCCTCTCTCTCACTTCTTCCTTTCTTCCGCCGCAAGACGGTTGGAGCGATGGGTCTCTGAAGAGTTGGCTGACCTTCTGACAGCTGCGCTCTCTCCTATAACCTTTACCTTCTTAAACAGTCTAATTTCTTACTAAGAATTTTTAAGTTGTAGATTAAAAAATAAGTTAGAAGCCTAAAAAATCCGAAACTGGCTTTTCACCGGCTGCTTACACTCTCCACACAAGACCTTCGTGTGCTCACGACTTCGCGCGGTCCATCATCCGTTTGTGTGGACATCATAACCAATTCTATGTTACTTTGTCTAAGAGCTGTGGAACACCATCGAGATTTAATCAATGGTTTAACCTTTTTTAAGCCTTGCAATTTTATACTAATCCTACCCTCTGTCATTTTTTTCTTTTTGCGTTTTGAAGTCAACTTAGTAGAAGTTTACACAGAATAAATTTTACCCTCACATATTACGAATTACGGACTTCTAAAAATTATCATATACAGATAAGTGATGTATATAGAATACTTTTGAATATACCTAAATAATTAAAAAATTAATTTCCGATACTTCTTATACTTGTTGAATACTTATTTTTAAGAAAAAATCAACATCACTAACCTTTAACTAAACATATGTGTTAAACGAGTATTGCATATGTTTATTGACATAAAAGTTAAACCATTAATTGAAATTACTCTATGCATGCTAATTTCATATTTCCTTACCATTTATTGTTGAAGAAATTAAAACTCAACATATAATATTAAAGTTTGTGTCAGGAGCTAATATATACGAAGAGAATATATTATACTACCCTAATAAACAAAAGACTTAATAACCATATTTTTAGATTTGGAACCTTTTGAATTCAACCTTTATCCTTCTTATATATTATTTATTAATCCCACAAAAAATATTATATTTATATATAGAGAGATGTATCCCTATATTCGTGTTTTTTAAAGTATCGCCGGATCTCATACCATTATCATCTTATCACGTATCCGTATCCTATAGCTCGCGTGTTTAAAGACTATCTGAGCATAATAATCTAAGTTTTTTTATGAAAAAAACTTTTAGGCACATGTCTATTAGTCCGAACTGGACTCATATATTACCTATACTTGACGTATAGAGAATTGCATGTGTCGCATACTCGTATTAATAGAGGCTCGTGACGTCGTAGACTTTCTTATCTTGAGTTGGAATTTGTCTTTCCTTCATAGTTGGTGTCCCACCTTTTTTTTCTTTTTTTAATGGTCACGTCATAAAAATCTCAAGTAAACTATGACCTAGGTGGGAAATCAAACATCAATACTCAGGGCTTGTTCTCTCATCCTTAATCTTAATAGTTGTAATTATTTAAAAGTGTAAACAAACAAATTAACTATTAACTATTATAAAGTTAAAAATAGTTTTAAAATAGATTTTATAGAAAAATTATATATAGGAAAGTTTTTTTAAAAAAGTACCGTTTAGAAGCTGGAAAGCATGCCATTAAATTAAATTGTTTTATTTCTTTTTAAATGTTTAGAATATATATATGATAGCTTTCCTCAGTAGTCATGGGCACAGTTTTAGGCATTGAAAAATTGGAGATCAAGAGGTTCATTTTCTATTCGAGAAAGATTTAAAGGTGTTTATGCTAGCCGGTTGAAATTCATACAGTAAAGTGAAAATAATGTTCTAAAGCACGCAAGGTGGATGTAAGTTCTCGTCTTTAGAAGAAGAATAGATACATAAAGTACGGTAGAATTCACTTGCCCATCAATTATACTCTCTCCTTCTAAAATATAAAAAATTCTAACATTTAAATATTATCTTAAAATATAAAAAAATTATCATTATTTATAAAATTATTTGTCTTATCAATCACATATCACATTCAAAATTCTTCACATGTTAACCATATCTACCTCCCACTTGTCATTTCCCGTTTATTTATTAAGGATAACAAGGTTTTTTTAACTTAATATCTACTTAAACAATCTAAAAATATTATATTATAAATTATGTCTAAATTTAATTTTATATATGTATAATACATTTATTGAGAAGTGAATTACTCTGCTGTTCAGCGTATTTATATAACATGGTTTGTTTATGTTTTTATATGCACATAATAAAATCGTGAGTTTATATCATAATTCTGATAAAATCATGAGTTTATGTCGTGATTTCTATGGAAGGTAACAAATTAAAGAAAAGAGTAAGGAAAACTGGAAAAAGTTTTCTTATTTTTTTTCTGACACGCAGGCTGTAGAGCGTGAGAAGAAATGGGAAGGGTGCTGGTGAAGGGCTGCTGAATCCGGCAACGGTAAACCACAGGCAGAAGGACCAGATCCATCCAGCACGGCAATTCTCTAGTTGTACTTTACCCCCCACACAAGTATTAGCTCTCGTGGGCGACCCACGCTATCCCACGCAGACGCAGCACCGCACCCCCTCCATCCTTTCCCATTCTTTCCCGTCCATTCCCACGCGGCCACCGTCCCCATCGGAATCCTCCCAACCCCAGTTGCTGCTTTGCTGCGGTCACCGCAGACAAGCCCCGGCTCTCCTTCCCCTCGCGTAGACAACTCCCAAAAGCGGAGGAGCAATTCGCGTCGTCCTCCTAATCTCGGGATTCGAGGCGGGAGAGCGGCGAGGGTTTGGGGGCGATCGCGATTGGAGCTGCGTGCCACCGATCGCGGCGCCTGGGATCGGGGAGGGGTTGGGTGTGGAATTGGGGAGGAGGAGGGGGAGGCGGCGATGGGGCGGCTCTTCGTGATGCACCTGGAAGGGATGGTGTACAGCTGCAAGCACTGCCACACGCACCTCGGCCTCGCCGCCGACATCATCTCCAAGGTTTGTTTCGGTTCGTCCCCCAGCTCCCCTCCATCTACTCGTTGTTTGGCTGGCGATTTTGCTGCCGCTGTTTTGATTCGGCGAGCGCGGCGGATGTGGGAGTGATTGTTTTACGGTTTGCTTTCAATTTCTTGCAGTCCTTCCATTGCAGGCACGGGAAGGCGTACCTCTTCGATAAGGTGTAAGTGGCGCCTTTATCTTTCCCCTTCGAATTTGCTCGTCGATGTATGTGAAAATTTAGGTAGCGTGCGCGGGGAGATGTGCTGGAATAGGGGGAAATGCAGCGGACTTTTCTTTTCCGTGCTCGTCATGGCTCTAATTAGATGTTTTACAAGGTAAGATTGAGGGCGATTTGTACTGCGGCGCATGGTTCCCCACACCTTGTTTGGGTTAAGACACCAGGAACCTAGCAAATTTCTTCCTAGCACGATGAGAAATTTGAGAATTACGAATTTGTTTGGAGGTTTGACTTGCCTTCTCTGGTACAAGTGACCTAAAACTGTTATCAGGATGAGAAAATTGGTAAAACAAGTAGACAAAGGGAATCCTCTAAATTGTAATCGCGCTAGATCGTGCATAGGAGATTGCTGGGCATATGCTACACTAACCAATAGGCAAAGGCCAAAATAGAAATCCTATTTCTCTTTAGAAAAAGGCAAAGAATCCAATAAACAAGGATTTGTGATGATTTTCTTTCTCTTGCTATTCTACTCTTTTTGAGGAGTGATGGATGTGTACTATGTTAGAGATGCTGGACGCACAACCTATCCCTTTTGTGCATGTTGTTAACAGCTAGAGTTACACCACTTACTTGCATAGAATAACACTTGATATGTTTGAAATTGATCTCATATGCAATAATACAACCCCTAATGGAAGAAGTTTGGTATGTTTGAAGTTGATATTTAACTGAATCCCTTACAGCTAAAGCTACTTTCATACAACACAGTACCATGAATAAATGTATGTGGAACTTCTATAATTATGATTCTATTTATTGATGAGTAAAGGTATGTGATAACTTCCCTAATTGCTTCGCCTCCATTGTCTGCTGGATCAGCAGGCTTTTCTTTGTATCAACCTAATCAACTGTTCATCACTATTGATGCCTGAAGCTCATTATTGGAAAAAGGAAAGGTAGATGGGCACATTATCCACATATAGACACAGTATTCATACCTTTTCCTATTATTGAACCCTTGTTCAAGATTCAGAACTTCCTTTTTTTGATGTTAGATTTGGGTTATTAAACATCCAGTCAAGATCTTTGGTAATGCACACCAGCTGTCCTCAGTTTGGATGAGCTTTAATAGAAACTTGCTACTAGCAAGAGACTAATCATCACAGTAACTTTCTATATACATGTCTCCATAGACTTCCATTTGTACTCCAGTACTGCAGGATATCAGGGTTGCTGTAGAATTCAGCAGCAGCAAAATAAACGTGTTATTGTTCTTTAACATAACATGGACCCAACAGTTCAGCACCATTCAGATCAACAAATGTGGTATTTGGTAGTCCTATAGAAAAATAGTGTCATTGGTTGAAATTTATCTCACTATTTGGTAAATATATGAAGTTGCACGATATAACTCTAGATTGTTCTACGAGCCAGCAGTTTTTTTATTAAATCATGTTGATTGTGGGCAGTGTCAATGTGACTTCTGGAGTAAAAGAGGATCGCATGATGATGACCGGGATGCATACTGTGTCTGATATCTTCTGTGTTGGCTGTGGATCCATTGTTGGATGGAAATATGTAAGATTGTGATTATTATGTTGTAGTATATACTTTATTGCCTAGCATCTAAGTTGTATGTTGCCCCTACTCTAGGAAGCTGCACATGATAAGAGCCAGAGGTACAAGGAAGGGAAATTTATTTTAGAGAGGTGATCCCCTTAACTTCATATAACGGTTTATTTTGTTTCAACAAACTCAACCATTGAACATTAGATAGTTATGCATCAAGCCACTTGTGTTACTCTGGCATTCACTGGAACCATCCTTTTTTGGGGGGTATGCAGGTATAAGGTGTCAGTCCCTGATGGTAGCCACTACTGGGTTACACATGATGCTCATGTTGGTGGAAGCGACGTGGACGACGTATGAAGCACAACTCGACATGCTCAAACCTTATCCATGTAATCCATGTAAATAACCCCAAGTGTGTTCGTCTTAGTTAGCCGGGGATTTGCTTCCATTCAGAGCAACCCCCGGCGTAAATTGTTGTTCTAGATGACCTAATATCCTATCATCGCACTTCAGGTTATTATTGGGTATTTCCGTGTGTATATGAATGTAACCAGTGATGCCTGCAGTAGCCCCCCTAAAAGCTTCTAGTCCTGAAATGTATCAGGCCCTAATGATTAAATAAAACTCTGCTTCTCAAGGATCTCTCTACAATATCTAGGCGTCATCCTAAAGCAGTAAAATTCAGTTCCAGTGTTGGAACTGAATTCTGTATTTGGTGCCAATAAGGTATCCTTGATGTTGTTTGGGGCGTGTTCTAACAGCATGATTAGACAAATTAGCAATAATTGTTTATATTGACTGAATTAAATATTATATGTTTTAAAGCTAAAAATTGCTTAGAAAAAACATCTCAGCAATACTCATGTGAGTTTTAAAAAAATCCAGATGAAAATGATAAAAAGAATGCTTAAACTATTTACGTTGCCATTTTTTTCCTCGAAAAAGGAACAGAACGGTAGACAAACAATAACTATATCGGTGCCACCAGAACATTAAAAAATATAGCATATTCAAAATAATTTAAATAATTTATAACAATATTATAGTATCAATGTTGATAACAAAAAATGTTATTGTTGATGGGTGATATCTGACAATAGTATTTATATATTTATAGACGTAGAGTTCGACTGGTATTAAAATATTTATGAAATAGTGGCAAAGAGAGACGACGGTTTTTATATAGGTTTGGGCTTAATAGGGCTACACCTATTTATATATATTAGGCGAGAATCAATACAAAGTATAAGGGTAGAGTAATCTATTTTTCTAACCTATCCAACTAATATGTATCAACTCTAAGCGATTAGATGTAATCGACGATTAATAGCAATTTAGATCCTTAGATCTTGACTCAATATAGCTTATGTTTGTCTTCTAATCCAATGTCCTTTTCTCCTAAAAGATCATTGTATTTATATCGATAGATATCATTTCTTTAAGTAGAACTTAGAGAAATATTTAGATAATACAAACAGATAGGTTGATTTGTACTTGGATCTGACTTCACAGTCTTGCCTTAACCAGGTACAGTTTTCTTCTTTGGTCGTATATGTTTTCATTTATAGGGACATATGTCCATATGTATTTAGATATACGATATTTTGAGAGATACCTTACTCCATACATACGAGGTATGTCATATCTAGGACACTGATAGTAGCCTCCAACCTTTATGCAAATTCTCTTCTAATATTTTTATCTTGTACACCTCAGAAACCATATTATTGGAAATACGGGTATAATCGAAAAATATGACGAATATGTTAAGTTCTGAGAGCTTCTAACATATGGGTATGAAGACTTCTCAAATTTTGAATTTGAATAGAGGTAAAAACTTTGGATGTGTTCTATTAACTTGTTGAAAATATTGCCACTTTTTTGTAGAAGTCGAATTGTCACCGCCTGTCTTATAAAATCCAACAGTGAGATTCATTTGAGGTATGTTTGCTATTCCAAACAAAACACTAGTGTCTTCATCTTCCTTGCACTCAACCTTTCTTTAAGCCCTAATTTTCTCTAACTTCTTGCACTACCGCCCTAATGGATCTTTTCCAATCTGACATGGGAGAGGAGGTGATGAAGAAGCTAGCGGTGGAGGGCTCGATTCTAGGCCAAGGCAACATGGACCTGATTGAAGGAGGTACACACCTTGAATCTGCGGTTGGTTTTATAGTGACTCTTGTGACTTTCTGCCAATGTGACTTTATTCCTCTTTCTTCCGAGTTATGGTCTAACATTCTTAATTTTTATGAAATCCATCTTCTTCACTTGAATCCAAACTCCATTGCTTTTCTTACGATTTTTTTATCATCTCTGTGAAGCCTACCTTGGTGTCAATTCTTGGATTTGTGGCAGTACTTCTATGAGCTCCGAGCCATGTAGAAGTCAAGGATCACAGTTCACTATGCTTTCCAACTTTGCAATGGTCTCAAGGACTTCTATATTCCAAATACCTCCACTCATCCAAAAAAGGTTAGTGCCAGAATTGGTTTGATCTTGAGCACATGGCCCTATCCGATAACATCTCTAGCCTTACCAAATCCCTAGTAAGAGAGGATGAGTAGAATGAACTCATCGCCCCATCCCCTTCCCTCCAAGTCTTTATCGATAAGATTCTCACGCTTAGAGTTCAAGGTCTAGCGGCATATGAGGTTGTTGAGGACTTTATATGTCGTTGAATCTAGCCTTTGCAACTCTATCCTCACCTCGTGTATCTATTCTCAGGAGACAAGGATGAATGCTAGATGTCGCGCCGGGGTATGTATTATATGTATACTTTCATTTCCTCCGCTTATCTAACATCGGAATACAAGCTTAATATCCTGACATTATTTATGCAGACCTCGACGATGCGATGATCTAGAAATGCATTAGGGAGGTTGATGATGGATCTCCCGAGTACGGTGAAAAACGTCCCCACACCCCTTTGCAATCTGCTAGCCACCGACCAGGATGCTATTGTTAATGTAAGTTCACACTATCTTAGCTCTAAATCCATTCTTTTTACCGTTGCCAACAATATAGAACTTAAATACTAATATCTTTAGAATAATCCATTGGTTAACGCTGTCGGACCTCTGATCGATCACTAGCTCATTGCCACAAACAAAGAGGCATCAGGGGAGGTGGCAACCCAGGCAGCCGAGAAGGTGAAGACCATCTCAAGCACTGTTGCAGAAAGCAGCAGTACTTGGAAGAGGAATAGGTTGGCGCCATCCAACGACATAGCCAAAACTACCTGCCAAACAATAAAAAGTCTTTACTACTCTACCAAGCTTATCAGACTAGGGATTTCACTTTAGTAGAATATTAGCTAACTTTTTTTATTTGTTAATGTTGTGAGACCTCTATCCCAACCCTAGGCCACCTCAGCTCTTATGCTGTAGAAGCAAAATCCCCGCCAAGTAAGCAAATATTTGGCTTCAACTGTTTTAAACATTTGTCATTTTCTAGGTCCTCTATCATTGATTTTGTTGTTTTCATGTAGTTCCACTCCTTTGATCTCAAACCAACAGTCCAGGAAAAAGGAGGGGATAGGCTCTGAAGTCCCCCACTCTCTTGCCGCGAGATTAGTGACCCCTCCTCTTTAACTTTCCTCTCCAACAACTACTCCTACTGCTAGTCTCTAGATGATTGGAACTAGTGGCATTTATCTATAAGGATGATTGTCATCTCTATGTCAAGAGATGACCATGCAAGCTACTACCATTGACAATAAGATGTCAAAACTCTTAGGAGAGCTTGTTGACGTGTGAAAATGCCTCGACATGCTCAAAGGAGACCTAAAGATGGCAGTGACCAACAACGTCTCCCTACGCTACCTCGTGAAGGACAATGATGTTATCTGTAAGGAGGGCGAGAAGGCAGTAGAGGCGAAGAAGGAGAAGAAGGAGAATCTTCGAGAAGGCCTCAAGACACATTATATATCTTTGAGCGTGGTGGCAATGAAGTTGGGAAATCAAGTTGTCCCACCACCATTTGATGACGAGTTCACACTGATAACCTCACTTGAAGACATCATCGAGATGGTCTACCAAGTCCTCATCGAGATTATCGCCTAGATCTCTGAACAGAACCAAACAGCCATGTACACCACCGTCAGGCATGCTCTCGCTTGTGTCTCACTTCATTACCCTGAGGTGAACGTGAGTGAGGCGATCGAGAAGGGCTTGCCTGAGGACCGACGAAAAGAATTGATCAAATAGGTAGACACGGCGAGCCAAAGTGTGGTGGAGCCATACTCCAACTTATAATTTTATTTTGCCTTTTTACCTTTCCAACTTTTCTTGTATTAAAATAATAGTAGGTCGTACTCAATCAAATTTTAATGTATATGCAAGATATTTTCCCTTATATCTCATTATTGTTGGTTTTCATTGTAGTAAGAAAAAAGAGAACATGGTAACCAACCAACAACATGGTCAGGTTATCACACAAGCAGAAGAATTTGAGAACTCTCCCGCTAACCAGCCTGCGAATGTTTGTGACTCTACTCATGTCAAGGAGTTAGAGGCATGCATCAAATTCATTGAGAAGGAGCTCCTTAGTTCAGTTCTACTATCATTATCTATTTTTCTTGTCTATCCTCATATTAGGTGACTAACTTGGAAATTACTTATGCATGGTAGACTCTAGGTACTCAGAAGAGGCTTGCAACCGTGAGAAGGAATGGCTTGAGACAAAGCTAGAGATAGAGAAGTCTAAGGTAAAACTCTAGCTATTCACCAAAGACCAAGAGATGACTCTCTATAAAAATAAAAATAGAGACATCTGGATCTTAGCTTATCTGGAGAACACGTATAGGATTCTTCGGGTCGTCTGTCGAGGACTCCATGTCGACAGTCCAGATCCTATCGAAAGCCATCAGGAATACTTAGACTAGATCAAAGAGACAAGCAGCATTCTTGTCGGCCTTACTCAATAAATCAAAGATCGACTTGGGAGCGAGTCACGTCGTTCCAGTCGATTTGGAGGAGCTCATGTTATTGCATGTTTCTAAGACCAACATCCAAATTAAAACTTAGGATTCCTAAACTCCGACTTCACACGTTCTTAGTTATCTCCCACCGAGATCGATGTGTTAGCCCAATCTTTTGTAAGCCCTACAAACAATGTATATAGGACAATAGAGTGGCAGTGACCGGCATGGTAATCATTTATTGCATTGAACAAATTCAATAAAAGAAAAGACATAAGTATTTGTAATATTTGTAATATAAATGTTGTATTTAATCCCTAAGTCTACTTTTGAATTGACAAAGTAAGTATAGAGAATGTGTTATCTTTATTATCAATTTCTATTTGTGTTGACTAAGTACTCAAGCTTCACTGAGTACTCCCCTTGCTCCCGGTTGTTTATTAGAAATCATATTTTTAAGAAGGCAGCCACACTTTATTTTATTATAGTTTGAAACTGAAATGCCCTAGCCCTTGACCATAAGTTTTAACTTGGTTGGACTTATGGCCTATGCATATGCTATCATGAGGAAATCAAATATTTGTATCCCTCGGCTGATCGGAAATATAGAGCGTCTCCTACCTATAATTAGCCAAGGAGTATATACAGAGCATAGAAGTTGTATAGCCCGACTGAAATTAGAGTAACTATGAAAGACACGATGTCGAGGAACGTTAACCAACTTTATTTTATATAGGACAAAAGGATATATAAATATTACGTATGAGATCAACTAAACGTATAATTTACGTAGCTGGTTAATGTTCCATGAGCTACATAACTTACGGCATTTGTTGTCTGCAATTTTGTATACTCTTATTCGAAGCACTCGTACCACCTTGTAATGACCCCCCACTTGGGCGACTTTTTTTGCTAGTTGGCTCTATACTCTCTTGAGAACAAAGTCTCCAACATCAAAGGCACATGTTTGAATGTGTTTTTTGTAATGTTCTTGATGCTCCTCACATAAATTAACATAGTCTGCATGTCATTCATGTTGTTATTTGTTGAAGTAGTTTTTGACTCATGTGGAAACCTAGCATAGTTTGGTTGGGAGCATAACCTTAGATCCGTATATGAGAAAAAATAAAGTCTCCTTCGTAGTTGTTGTCAGTGTCGTCCGTGCAACCCATAGTGCTAACTATAGCTTTTCTACCTAGTGCCAATTAGAGACCACGAACCTATCGTACACTTGGGTTTTGATGCTTTGTAGTACTATTCCATTTTCATGCTCGACTTGGCCATTGCTCTGAAAATATGAAACTGAGGCAAAGTAGATCTTGACTCCTAAGTTGATGCATTAATATTGAAAATCACCGCTTCTAAACTAAGAGTCATTGTCCATTAGTATACAATGAGGAAGACCAAATCTGGAGAAGATATTCTTCATGAATTTGATTGCGTTATCGGCCCTCGTTTCTTGTATGGGCATCACTTCTATCCACTTGGTAAATTTATCGATAGCCACGAATAGAAACTTTTGACCGTTGTACTACGCCAGGGGGAACGGTCCTAATTTATTCAATTCCCAGCATGAGAAGGGCCATAAGAGGTATTATTTGTAGGGCTTGTGCTATATTTTGCTAAGCATACTGTGAAATTGACAAGCTTCACAACACTTGACTAGGTCACAAGCATCTTGCAAGGCGGTTGGTCAGAAAAAATCTTATCGAAAGGCTTTCCTGACTATAGTTCATCCCGTAGCATGATATCCGCATATCCCTTCATGGATATTAAGGAGAAGGGTTATGCCATCTTCTGAAATGACACACTTGAGCATTGCTCTGTTAGGCGCTCGCTTGTATAGCTTGTCTCTAATGATACAATAGAGTTTCGATTGGCGGGCCAACTTTTCTTCTGCGATGTCATCTTTGAGAATCATATTTGATAATAGGTATAACCGAAGAGAAGTTCTCCAGTCATTGTCTATTTTAATGTTAGCTATTGTTTCATTAACTTTGTCAATCTATGTGGATGGTGTAGCCCCTATGACGTTGTTGGCACTCAGCTCTGTGTCCACATCATGAGTGTTGTTAACGGAAGGTTTTGTCAAGACTTCTAAGAAGGCACTAGGTTCGACCAGTTCACGTCTTGACTCATGTCTAGCAAGTTCATCGGCATCGAAGTTGCCGTTTGCAATAGATGTGACAAACCTCAATTCTGTCAAAATGTCGCTCCATCTTTCTCATCTTTACTAAGTACTTTCTAACTCCTTGCTAGAACACCGATATTCTTAAGCACTTGATTGGCGACTAACAATGAGCCATCTCTCACAATTAACCAGTTTATTCTAAGTGTTGTGGCTACTCGAAGTACTTCCAAAAGGGCTTTATACTCAGCGGTATTATTAGAAGCCTTAAAGTCAAGTTGTATTTCATACTTAAGCTTGTCTCCCATTGGTGATGTTAATATGACACCAACTCCCGCACTTCGCCTATTCATTGCTCCATCAAACGCCATCGTCCAAGTTTCACCAAGTGTGTCATCGATCTTAGTTTCAACCTCAGTGGTCTAGTCAGCAATGAAGTCGACTAAAACTTAGGACTTTATTATTGTTCGAGAGATAAAATTGACATTGAATTGGCGATGCGTCCTATGACTTCTTTACTTTGAACCACTTCTCCGAGTGGGAAGGAAAAGACGACTATCATCTTATGAGCTTGTAAACAGTGACACAGCTTCCTTGACTTCATAAGGATGATGTAAAACAACTTCTAGATCTGCGGGCATCTTGTTTTGGTATTGTGGAGTACTTCTGATATAGTAGATTAGTCGTTGTATGTCATCACATTCGACTACCATGACTGTGCTCACCGAATATGGGGTAGCTGTAATGTACAAGAATAGTTCCTCTTGAGGTCAGGGAGTAACAAGGAGAGAAGGGTTAGAGAGATACCTTTTGAGCTCGAGGAATGCCTTCTCGACTTCCTAGGTCTAATCAAACTTGTCGTGCTTCTTCAAAATATTGAAGAAAGACATATCTTTTTCTCCCATCCGTGACACGAATATGCTCAAAATGGCCATACTGTCAACTTATGCACCTTCTTGAATCTTGTCGATGACTTTATGTCCTCAATCGCCTTGATTTTTTTGGGATTTGCCTCGATTCCCCTACAGGAGAAGAGGAAGCTTGTAGTTTCCTTGATGGTACTCCGAATGTGTATTTCTCTAGGTTCAGCTTCAACCTATGCCTTCGGAGATCGCCGAACATTTCCTCGAGGTCTTCAATCAAGTGATCTCGACTTTTTGTCTTGACAACGACGTCTACATATGCTTCAATGTTTTGTCCAATTTAGGATTAAAAAGCACCTTGAACTTCCCGTTGATAAGTAGATCTGATATTTTTCAATCCAAAATACATTTTAACATAGCAGAATACACCGTATGGGTTAAAAAGATATTTTCTCCTCGTCTTACCTAGCCATGCTAATCTAATGATATCCTGAGTAAGCATTGAGAAAACTCAATAACTCATATGCAGATGTCAAATTGATTCCTAGGAAAGAGGAAGTGATCTTTTGGACACATCTTATTGAAGTCAGTGAAGTCTACACACATTCGACATTTGTTGTTCACCTTTCGCGCCATGACTGGATTTGCTAGTTACTCAGGGTGCATCACTTCATTGATAAAGCTTGTATTCTAGAGCTTGTCGATCTCCTTCTGGATAGCTTACATTCGATCTGGTGTAAATCTACTTAGTTTCTGTTTGACTAGTTTTGCATCCGGTCACACAATCAATTCATGCTCAGTTACCTTCCTAGAGACACCGGGCATGTCAGATCACTGCCATGTGAACATATCCACATTTTTCCAAAGGAAAGCGATATGCTCGAGTTTCTATTTCTCTCCGAGTTCAGCCTTGATCTTAATTGTCTTATCAGGGTTGTTTTCGAAGAGTTGAAGCACCTTGATAGCACCATCAGGCTTTGTTCTAATCTTAGGTTTACTATTTTTTTGATGAGGTTCTTTTATGGCAGACATGCATAGAGTTTGATTGACTATGTCGAGACTCTTTTTTATCGCACTGCAAAGCAATCTTTGCGTTGCTAGGAATAGTGATAACCCTTTTAGGCAATGGAATCTTGACATGCTGGTATGCATAGCAGGACACCACCATGAATTTGGCCAATGTTGTCCGCCCAAGGATTGCATTATATGTCTTGTCGAAGTCAATAACATCAAATGCAATCTTTTTAGTACAGAAGTTATCGGGGGCACCAAATGTTACTAGTAGCATGATCTTTCCCAGCGGCTTGAAAGATGACTCTGGTGTAATCCCATGGAAGACCAAACCTAATGGCTTAAGCTCACTTTGAGGGATCCCCATGGCTTCTAGCGCGCTAACGAAAAGGAGATTGGTAAAGCTTCCTCTATCAATCATCACATGGGTAACCCTAATATTTCTAATATTGGGTTCAACTACTATAGGATATCGGCCAGGGGTAGCATGGACTACTAGATGGTCGCCAACCAAAAAAACATTCCGGTTGGTCTGACCACTAAAGCCTCATTGTTTGTTTGTAGGATGTAGAAAATATCTCATGTTCAATCTTATTATACTCTCTTTTGGAAGAATATGAGGTCAAACCACCGAAGATATGAGCCACCGTGAGGTCAAAAAAGGGATAGTCGTCGTCTTCGTCAAATGACTTGGTGACAAAATTTTCCTTCTTAGCAACACGAACTATTTGGTTAGACAATATAGCTAGTTGTCGGGCCATCTCCTTTTAAAAAACTTGGCAATAAGCCAAAGAGTGAGAGCTTATTTTGTAGATTGGGCACCACTTCTGACCTGGTCCTTTGCCCTTAGACTCATAGCATCGTTGCTATTGGAGAACTCGCTCTGCAACACGTATTTCCTCAATCTTGCGCTTCTTGTTCAACTTTTTTTTTGGGTTGATCCAAGTCTTTAACAGTACATGTATCTTTTTTTCTTTACTAAGCTCTTGTCATCCACCACCTTTCTTTTTCCTTTGCTCCATCAAAGTGCTTCGTTGGTGAGAGCATATTGTTCAGCGATCTTAAATATCTTCATTATCATAGTTACTTTTCTTGTTATCAACTCCTGTATCATCCACTGATCTTGAATGGTAGACTTAAACATCTTGATGATAGACGCATCAGTGATCTACGGGATTATGTTACGACACTCATTGAAGCATCATATAAAGTCCCACAAAGTATCCCCGTCTTTCTGTCTCATAGCGTGTAAATTATCCTCGACAGCATGCCTCTTATATGTGCCTTGGAAGTTTGTCACAAATTACTTATAGAGGTCATCCCAAGACTCCATTGAGGACCTAGGCATGAGGTTGAGCTATGACATTGCATAGCCTTTGAGCGTGGTGGGTAGATAGTTCGCTATTGCATTCATGTCTACCACAACCACGTTCAAGATCATAGAGTAGACTTAAAGAAATTTCTCGGGATTTGTACTTCTATCATACTTCTCTACTAGGCCAAGATGGAACTTCAATGGTCATCTCACTTCTTTGAGAGAATAGGTGAACGTTACATAGTCTTCTCCTAGTTGAAAAGATGAACGATAATTTTCGTATCGAGAATGTCTTCGAGGATCTGATTCTGATCAAGATGATGATGAGGAGGACAATGATAAAGCATTGGATGAGTTGTCTGATTATCGAAAAGGCCAACGTTGGCCATTACCATCTTCTTGTCGAGGCAGTGTTCAGGAATCTCACTGACTACACCCACCACTTTGCTGATCATCCTCCCCACGGTGGTGGTTTGGAGCACGATCATGATCGTAGCATCGATCTCGGCCATTTTTGTGGTCGTCCCTTCATTCACAATCCCTTCTGTGTCTCCCTAGGTCTTTAGGTAAGTCGTGATCCTAGGAAAGGCGGCATTCATTAAAGAATTCCATCATTGAGAGGAACCCCGTGCATTTTTTAGAGCACGATAATTATTTCTGTTGGCCCAAGGTTCGAATTATGCGGAGCTGAGGATTTAACTCTAGTTGATCCGGCTTTTTTTGGTTCTTCTCCCATAACTTTAACAAAGGAGGCATCAAGATTAGTGATAAAAGACTTCATCCTCTCGAACAACTATGTAAACTATGGGTTAGCGATGAGGTTTTCTGAAGGGCAGTCTAGTAAAGAACATGCTATCACCAGATGTTGCATCGGAGTGACCCTTTCGTTCTTGGGGGGAGTTGACATAGACAGTGATGTTGATGTTTGGTCCTCCTCTATCTCAAGATCTTTTAGCTTTTGAGATCTTAGTGATATTTTATCGATCGCTCCAACATCAACGTCGGATATTGAATCTAAGAAAGATCCCTCGGATCCATATTCTCCAAGGCCATGAAGTATAGAGAGTTCATTGGGGTCGAGCCCAACAAACCCTATTAGACGATCAATGTTATTGTTAATAGCTAACTAATCTTTCTTTGTATCACTGGATCAAATCTGACAAGAGTAAAACAACAAGTTGTCAGCGTAGGCCTATCATCGAAAGTGGGTGACCTCCATATGAAACACCCTAAACCTTGCCAACGAGTGAGAACTCATCTTATAGATGGGACACCATGGATGCTTCGTTGAAGCTCTCTTACTCGAACGAATCTGAGTTCTCCTTACAATCGATTTCGATATGTAGATTGGTAGCTCCAATGGTGTCATTGTCATTGGGATGGTGATGGTTCTGATCCGAAGGTAGATAAATACTGGTTGGGTTGAATCTCCTAGGCCCGACCTATCACCATTATCTTCGTCGAAAGTGTCGCTTCTTGAAGTCATCTTCGATGAAAACCTTTAGAACACTAGGTCCTCTACCTAGCGCACCAACTGTCGATAAGTGATACTCAACTACAGTATTTATAAGCGTAGAGTTCAGCTTGTGCTAAGGTATTTGCAACATAGTAGCAAAGAAAGAGACACGGGGATTTTTATATAGATTCGGGTCTCCTGAGAATGGTTAATAGGTCTACTCTTGTTTATATGTATTCAGCGAGAATCACATAGGTATAAGGATGTAGAAATATGCTCTTCTACCCATCTAACTAACAGCAACCTAAGCGATGAGATATAATCAATAATTAGTGAAAAGACAGCTCATTAGATCTTGGCTCAATGTAATTTATGTTTGTCTTTTAATTCGATGTCCTCCTCTTTTGAGAGACCATTATATTTATAGCAATAGATTTTATATGTTGATTTATAATTAGATTGGACTTTACAGTCTTATTTTATTCGGTATAGTTTTTTTTAGCCATATGCATGAGACATATGTTCATATCTTATATAAGTATTTTTAAAGATAATTTAGTCTAGATATACGAGATGTAATATATTTGTTGGTATTGTATGATTTTTTTTTGGAAATTCTGTATGAAAACGGTATAGCACTAAACAAGCCAGAAAAACCTATACCATTTTCTAACCATACGGAATTAGAGTAAAACGGTCTTATAAAACAGAAATGATAGGCTGTTTGGTCGGGAATTTTCGTATTGTTTTCGTCCCTACGAAGCTGATTAGAACGTGCCTTTACATGGATCGGTTAGTTATGGCAGACTAGTTGATCTACACTTTTTTGGGCATGGGCGTCCACCAATCCAGCCCAAATCACTGATGCGCTGGGGAATGATTGGGTTGCAACACATCGCGACAGAAGCAGAAAGAGGCTTTGATGGGGGCAAAGACCACGGCGTCCATGCCGAACATGCTGGGCATGATGTCTACACCGTCGTGTCAGCCACACAATCAATTTGGCTGCTCTTCTGATTATGGTGCCTAACTCCATTACCCGTCTCTCCCTAAGGAAAGACACTAGAACTCATAGGGGTACCAGCTAGTTCAAGGGTCTTGCTTGGATTGGTAGGATGTACATGTAGGGTTCTGAAACGTTGATGATTAAGAGCAACCGGCGGGAGAAACTGATTGGAGAACAGGATTGGTGGGTTGTTGTTCTAGTAGTCCATCTAACTAGGATTAGTGGCCGAGTTGCAATAGCAAATTGCCCTGTAATTATAAACAAAATTATACGTTGCACCGGTCACTGAGGATAGAGAAATCTCTAGCCTTCTCTGCGCACATGACCCAGTTGTGGCCGGCTGTACCGTTGCGGAAACACGTGCGCTGCCATGGGTCTTGGGTTATCGTCTATCAGCATCTCTTCCGCTAATCTCTAACCCAACTGACGGGAGGACAGAGACTGTACAACACAAGTGGCATAGCTGAAGGAGAAGAATATTGCTCCAGCCAGCAAGCTGCAGTCTGTGATTTTGTATCAACGCATTAACGCTGTGCCCCTGTCTGGGTACGGCCACGACATGATTACCTCAACTCCCCAAGTAGACAGCCCCGGCCGTGTCTGCGGCCCTCTGCCTGCCACACACGGCAGCTCTCCCCTTGGATAGGCGGACGCTCTCGTTAGTCTCGTGGTAGGCCAGGGCCGCGCGGTACAAAGCAAACCCGCGCAAAACTCCCGAGTCCCAATCAAGGGCACCGGAAGTGCCAAAGAATTTCGAGGCACTATCGCTGCGTGCCTGGCTGGCAACCGAACGATAGAGCGGCGCGAACCGTGATGTGCACACGGGCCGTGCCGCGTGCCGCGACGCGACGCGACGGCATTTCGGGCGGGAGCCAATCGTTTTCCGGGGCTCCGTGGCGTGTGGGAGGAGGAGGATGCCCAGGAACAAGGATGGGGAGGTCGGGGGTTCCCCCCCGGTAGCCGCCGGCTGCGGGGCGCCTGCTGTCCACGCCCACGCTACAGGAGTTGCCGATCGCGCCGTGCCCAACCCAAACCCCCCAATGGACCACGCGCCCCCATGCCGCACACGCCGACACACACAAACACACGGCTCGCGCGCGCCGAACCAAACCGACCGTGCGCCGCTCCGCTCCCCTAGGGGTGAAAAGCACGGGGGACGCGGACGCGGGAGTCGCGTCGGAGATGTCGAGAAGGCGAGAGCGCGGACGAGACCGCGAAAGGGACGCGCACTCATGGCTGGTGGTGGGTTGACGTGGGGGCTCTCTCGCTAGCGATCGACCGGGTAAACTGGACCGGCTCGTGGTGGCCGGTGGCGTGGTGCGGCGCCGGCGGCTGCCGTTATCGCTTTGGATCTTCCGTTCTCGGCGGTGGGGGACTTCGGTGTGGGCCGGCGGTTTGTTGCTACGGTTTTTACGTGGCCGTTACTGCTACTGGTTTGCTCGTCGTCGCCGTTTCGTCGTGGTCGCCGACCGGGCACTAGTGCTACTGCCTAGACGGGTCGCTATCGTTTTTTCCCCACTAGCATAGATCGTTCGCGTGATACGCTTCTTTTGCCGGAGTGGTTAACCTTTTGCTGGGTTAAAACCAGATCATGGTAAGGTTTGGTAAATTGATATGGTACTTTATTAGATAAACACTTTTGTTTTTGTGTGTATATGTCAGTGTATTTTGGTAGTCTAGCTGGAAGTACCTCCTTTTGACAGCTTCTCAACTCAAGCTTCGGCTGCTGGAGCTTAGCATGAGCTTGACCAACGTAAATGAGATGCTACTGTTTGTCTCATTAGAAATAACATATAGCGTACTATACGCTCCCCTCGCTTCGTTAAGTCAAAATTTAAATTTTAAATTTTAATTTTAAAGCTAATTTTCTGTTTCTTTTCATAGTTTGTTTTTTATATTTGTTTTTAAATAAAAAGTCATACCTATAAATTATTTTTTTCTAATAAGAAGCGAAACAATATCTTACATAGGTTGGAGGTGTCTACTTGAAGAGTTAACAACATGCTTGCATGTACATATATACCACTAGAAATGAGGTTTATTAGATCATTTTCCTTTTGAGAAAAAAAAATCTCAGATCTGCTTTAAACATCCATTGTGAAAAAACATCACAGCCCTGTGCCTAATTTCTGTTGTTCTGGAAATTAATGTGCAGATGAACCAAAGTGACTTTCAAGTTTTTGAGGAATATAATTCGGTTTGCCATGCCTAACCAAATATAGAAACTTCTTTCTGAAAGATCTGTGCTGCCTTTGGTATTAATCAGGCGAGATGTTTTTTATGTGAAAATAAACTTTAATGGTAAAAAGGGAAGTTTTAGTGTTTCCTTGATCGATACCATAAAATTCAATTATATACTTTTAAAAAATATAACCAAATCTTTAATCTTCTATTCTAATCAAGCCATACAATAATATATCTTCAAACAAAATAACTATCAACAATTTACAAGAATACACCCGATCGCTATAAAACGAAAAGGTTGTACCCGACCTCTTTTAAAAAGCGATTGGAACGATAATGATAACCTCTTCAAATGTTCTACTGCAGTAGTACCAAACCTGCGATATTTTAAATAAAATTTTAGTAGTAACTAATTATATTACTTCGTTCAAAAATATAAGAGTCACAACTACTATATTAAATATAATATGTATTTATTATTAGCACAAAGACAAAAAATTATAAACACTTCTCATTTAAATTTTATTTTGATACATACACGCAATGGGGGTTTTGACAATAGAGGATTTAAAATAAACAGAGTAGAGGAGGAGGAGGTATTAGTTACTACATATATGTATATGCACACCATTGTATTAGGGGGGACGGAGAAAAAACAGTTACCTGCCATATTTTCAGTTGGAGGGAGTAATTAATTAAAAATTTTCTATGTGCCTTACCTTGGTTAATCCGTTTTCACTTCCTGCTTACCCACACCGCCGGCTATAATTGCTGCGAATAGAGCTAGAGAGAGAGTGTGTAGTAGTACGGCGCGAATTCCGAAGTCTCCACAACCACCACTCCCTTTCTCTCTCATCACTTTCGCCGTTTTACTGCCTCTTCCTTTCTCTCGCCCTCGCTCTCGCGCCCCATGCTTCTTCCCCAGCGATCGCGAGGAGGCGGCTAGAAGAGGAGAAGGGGTAGATCAGCGCAGCCTTTGCCTACTTCCTCCGAACGCTGCGGTAGCGGGAGGCGCTGTCTTTCTTGGGAGATTTGTGGGCTTTTTAGCGGAATCTTTGGTGCTTTCTTTACCGATTTGCCTCGCCATGGGGGTTGCGGAGATCTTTGGGTCGATTCGGTCGCTGCTGGCGTGGTGAGATGGTTTGCCGCATCTCGAGCTGCTGCTGCGAGGTTAAGGTATTTTTGGGTTTTACCCTTTCTTGCCTCCCGATCTAGCGGCTGGAACGGATGGTGTTTTTGGTTGCGTTTCTTGGCTCGGCGATCTAAGGAAGGTTGGGGGTTTTTTGGGAGGAGATTTCGGTGGGTTTTTTGGGGGATTTTTTTGGATTTGTTTTGAGGGTTTATGCTTCCATTTTTATAGCGTTGTTTCTGGTTTTTGCCTGTGCTGTTGTGCATCCGATTCGGTTGGTTTCTACTCCATTTCTTGTGCTGTTTTTGGACTCCCTTGACTGGTTTCCTGACTGATGTTTTGCCTCGTCGCTTCAGTTCTTCCGATCCGACAAGCCCCGATGAACGGCACGCCGATCTTCTCCTCCGCCGTGGCCGGCGTCGACGGAGTTGGCGCGGCGGCCGCTGCGACCAAGAAGAATGCTGCTGCGGCGGCCGCTGTCGCCGAGATGGCGAAAACCCTCGCCATCGACACGGACGACGCCTTCGCGGGGCTCCTCGAGCTCGCGGCGGATGACGACGCGGACGGCCTGCGCCGCGCGCTGGAGCGCGCCCCGCCCACCGCTGCGGACGAGGCGGGCCTCTGGTATGGCCGCCGCAAGGTCCTCGAGCACCGCACGCCGCTGATGGTCGCAGCCACCTATGGCAGCCTCGCGGCGCTCCGCCTGCTTCTGTCCCTCTCGTCCGTCGACGTCAACTGCCGCTGTGGCTCCGACGGAACCACTGCCCTCCACTGTGCGGCCTCTGGTGGCTCGCCGTCTTCTGTGGAGGCCATCAAGCTGCTGCTTGCGGCTGGGGCTGATGCTAATGCCACAGATGCCTATGGATGCCGTCCAGCTGATGTGATCTCGGTTCCTCCAAAGATGTTTGATGCCAAGATCGCCCTCCAAGATCTTCTTGGATGCCCGAAGGCTGGGCATGGCGTTCTCCAGGTGGTGACAAGGGCCGCAAACTCTATCTTGTCACCCTTATCATCCCCTACTGCTGAAGACGCACGATCTCCATCTGCTGCTGTGATGATGACAACAAAGTTTGCAGATCTTCCAAGGGTTGTGACATCGGAAAAGAAAGAATATCCAGTGGATCCGTCGCTTCCTGATATCAAGAACAGTATCTATGCTTCTGATGAGTTCCGCATGTACTCATTTAAGATCAGGCCATGCTCACGGGCGTACTCACATGATTGGACTGAGTGCCCGTTTGTTCACCCAGGAGAGAATGCACGGCGTCGGGACCCTCGCAAGTATCACTACAGCTGTGTGCCATGCCCTGACTTTCGAAAGGGAGTTTGCCGGCGTGGTGATATGTGTGAATATGCTCATGGCGTGTTTGAGTGTTGGCTCCATCCAGCACAGTACCGTACTCGCCTTTGCAAGGATGGCACAAACTGTAATCGCCGTGTCTGTTTCTTTGCACACACAACTGATGAGCTTCGACCGCTATATGTTTCCACTGGATCTGCAGTACCATCCCCAAGAGCCTCGGCAACAACTTCAATGGAGATGGCTGCAGGAATGGGCTTGATGCCTGGTTCTCCGTCATCAGTTTCCGCAGTCATATCCCCATTTACACCACCGATGTCCCCTTCAGGCAATGGGATGCCCCCTTCATTAGGCTGGCAGCAGCCAAATGTTCCGACACTACACCTTCCAGGCAGCAGCCTTCAGTCAAGCCGGCTCCGTACCTCACTTAGTGCAAGGGATATGCCTGCTGATGATTACTCCCTGATGCAGGATATTGATTCACAGCTTATAAATGATTTGTGCTATTCTCGTCTTGGTTCATCAACAGGAAACCACACTTCTCGGACCAAATCCCTAAATCCCTCAAACTTGGATGATCTCTTCTCTGCAGAGATGGTCTCTTCCCCGAGGTATAATAATGCTGATCAGGGTGCTATGTTTTCGCCATCTCACAAGGCTGCTATCCTTAATCAGTTCCAGCAACAGCAGCAGGCACTTCTTTCACCAATCAACACAGTCTTCTCCCCAAAGGCTGTGGACAACCAGCAATTGCCTTCACACTCATCTCTGTTGCAAGCGTCACTTGGGATATCCTCCCCTGGCCGTATGTCTCCTCGATGTGTTGAATCTGGGTCCCCAATGAACTCTCACCTTGCTGCTGCCCTTGCTCAGCGTGAAAAGCAGCAACAGACAATGAGGAGTCTCAGTTCTCATGATCTTGGGCCAAGTGCTGCAAGAGCATCAGGCCTTGTTGGCTCTCCTCTAAGCTCATCATGGTCAAAGTGGGTATCACCATCAGCGATGCCGAACTGGGGTGTTAATGGTGAAGAATTGGGCAAGCTCCGCCGATCATCATCGTTTGAGCTGAGTTCTGGTGGTGATGATCCAGATCTCTCTTGGGTACACACATTGGTTAAGGAATCTCCACCAGAGAAGCAAGCTACCACTGCTGAATCCATTAACTTTGTTGGACCTTCGCCACCGATGCCTCCCAGTGTAAGCAATAGTGAATGTTCTAGTCTGAACACACAGCTGAATGTACATGACCAAGCTGATGTTATTGGAGCATTGCTTGAACAGGTGCAGCTTGATCAGCATATTGGTAGTCTAGCAACATAGGCCCTGAATGAGCCTGGAAAGTGTGATGAGTTATTATTCCTAGTTAATGAATTTGGAGTAATTTTTTTCTGTTCATTAAGATGGTCAACCAGCAAAAGGATGGATAGCTAATGGTGGTGATTCAGAGTTTGGTTTTCTTTACTTTTGAGGTAAATCATATACATTACTGAGGTTCCAGTAGGTTGAAAGATTGAAGTACCTCAATTGGGGTTGTTTCAAGACCGACCCAGGTAGAATCGCACCCCGGCAGCTTCAATTCATCAACCAAAAATATTTCCCTGTTTTGTTAATTAACCCCCGTTAAAAAAGAAGACTAGTTTGCTGTTTCGGAATTTTTTTTACCTTAGTGGTGTTTATTTTGTTTACTATGATATTGATATTTGATGTACTGATGGGTATAAGGTTGGTTACCAGGCATGCCTTGGTAGTATATCGAGTCCCAAAGTATTCTTTTTCCCCTTCACCATTTGTCGAGGATCATACTATGGCCTTGTTTTGGTCAGATCTTGAGGCCTGTATAATCCTTGGACTTGCAATAATGTAATATTGTCATTGAACTTACATTGCTATTGTTTTTGCAATCGCAAATCTCGCTCATCAGAATTATTTCCCATCTGTTCGTTTTGATGATGTGTTTTGTGAGCAGAAGCTGGGCTGCACGGTGTGCTAAGGTTGGTAGCAGGTGGCTTTGACCTGTGCAACAGCATACCGTCGCTCTCGGCCAATTTCTTGTTGCAACAGCTTCTCGGCCAATTTCTTGCTGCAATAACTTCAAATAACGAAGGGATTTTACAAGAAACAGTTCAAGCTTTATAAAATTTAAGTGAAATTCCTCCATTTCAAAGGAAAAGGTTCACGCTGTCTAAAACCCCTGTGAAATTCTAATGAAGGTCGAAGTCTGACAAAATAGAAACAAATAGAAACAGCAATAATTCACATACGACCAGTCAGTAGGATGGCCGCCCATGGTGATTACCAGCGTTGCGAAAGCCCCATACCTGCCCAACCTACACTTTTCAAAAGCACGGTTTACAACAATGAATTATCAACACCTATTATCGAATACTGTGGGTTACTACAATGAATTGAATATCAACACCTATTCTCGAGTACGGTTTAGTTTCTCCATCGATGGCTATAGGCAGACTAATGTTCCAATGAGATGTACCACCAGAAACTGATAACAATGCTTCTGCAAGCAAGCATGCACGTAGTTGATGTTCAAAGAAAGTACATAAATCGAATTGTACAACATCATAGCTTTCAAGTCGAGCAAAAACCACAACAATAAAAAAATCAAGTAATAACCATCAGAAGATCAATCTATGGCCATATGAAGCAGTAACTTGACTAATACTGTTCGACACCATTCAACACAAGCAAAAAAAAACAAATTAAATGTAGTCCTATTAGAACAAAAAAATCAAATGTAGAGAAATAAAAAATACTGACCAAAACTAGAGACAACACTCCAACTAATCTTTGAGCGATAATGGTACAAAACAGGCGTCAGTTAAAGTTAACAAAATCTAGTGAGGCATCATAACACTAGTACGTAATCCCTTGGAAGCCCATATACAAAAATAATGCCTCTGCTTCTTGTCAAGCACATGGGGGCGTTGGCTTTAAGGTCCTGGAGAACACTGATCAATAGATAACTCATTCCCTCTTTGGGGGTTTTTGAATCTTGACATAAGGCAAGAACCCGAAAAGGTGGGTAATTCGGGGTTCCCACCCACGCTGCTGAGCTCGGCAAAACATTAAGAATGTGTTTGCATAGTATGAGTTAAAACCCATGAGAATATGCCACCATGCGTGCCCCTGCGGGTTGACGTACCAATGTGAAAGCTTCTTGCAGAACATTCGATCAAATAGCCAGCAAAGAGTCGCCAGGCTCAAAGTAAGAACCCACAGCTTTGCTAGACGCTTGGCAGCCATGTCTTTAGTCTGTATGTAGTACTTGTACATCCGTGGGATACATAGGAGACAGAGGCCAATGTAATGCAACTTGAATACCACTTGGAACCGCACCAGGAAATGGACTACCGCAAAAGCAGCACCATACAGGAAAAGGAAAGTAGGCATAGTGCTCCGGTAATGCCAGTCTGGTGAATAGAGTACATAAAGATATAGGAGAATCTCCCACACCATTGGAGTCTCATCACTCTGCTGTAAGCTGGAAAACAAAACATGACCAAAAGAATTATCACTAAACATATATTGTGTATAGTAAAGGAACATGCTAGAATTAGCAAATGAATACAATGAGATTGCGCCAATTAGTCAAAAGGCCATAGCATGTTGCAGGTACAACTAGGCTATGGCTTGAGCAAAGCTAATGATATGATGCAATTGACAGCATGGCAATAAATGGCTGTGCTGATTTATGGGGAGATAATTTACAGCTTGCGATCTTCTAATCTGCAGCATGGCAAGGCAACTAAAAAGGAATGTGCTTAATATGACACTAAGGCATATAAACTGGATGACCACAAATTAAAAAAAAGACAAAACTGTCGGAATCACTACAAAAGATTTACACAACAATCCACCGTATATCAAGTGGATGTACTGGCATTCAGTATGGAAATGAACTAACAACAGATACACTAGACTATTAGATCCTTATATATGTAGAGAAGTAACCAAAAAAGAGACTGCCTCAGTGCATAATGGTCTCAGTGTCATAATTAGTCTATGAATGATATTTAAGTAATCAAAAAGTGGCAGTCGTATTGCACAACAATGCCACTTTGAGATACAGATAAGCAGGAGGCATTAGAAGCTACCTGTTATGTACTTATGTGCAACAATTGGACAAAAAAGATTGTTACAATACAAAAAGAATGAGGATTAGTATGTGCAGTGAGTTGCTGGGTACTAACCATTGAAACTTGTAAGCAACGGTAACTAGAGCATGCCAAATCAAAAGGATTAATTTATATCATAGGATTCTCACTAGCAGAGTGCAATTCATTGTCTTACTCTTACCACTAAACATGAAACAGATTCCATATTAAATAGCTCAATGAGCACCACATTGGCTTGCTATTAACAGAAACTCAGATACTAAAAGTGATTATCTAACGTAAAAGAATGCTTCAACGAAGAATATTAATATTTACTCCCTCTGCTTGTCCATTCACTTTTATTTAACTATTTGATCCTTTACGATCTCCATGATGTGACCCTGGTTGATATAACTTTAGCTCGTTTGTAAACAAATTTTGTATTAAACAAGTATTATTTTTTTATAGACTAATGATTTAGCTTCCATATAACTTAATGTGAAACATGCTAGTGTTACAAGTTTGGTGTTCGAGTGCACGGGTTCAAAAATGTCAAATAAAGAAAAAGGGCTTGTTACCAATAGACCTCACATCTGTACTTTCTGATCTGGAAGTGTCATAGTTGATATAGGTTAATAATCAGAATAACATATATATATATATGGGGGGGGGGATTAATCAATAATTAGCCTCAGCTGAATTGGTTGGCCCATAAATTCGTAATCTGTTCACTTAGTAATGGTCGTTCAACAAGAGTTAAATCCTTTGAGAAGTTAACACTGAAAGGTCTTTGAACTTCTTTTGGTCAAAAGGAATATGCCCTTCGTAAAACAACAGATCAAGAGTTATCTGATCTCCTTAACTTGATGCCAATTTGTATTTACAAGAAAAAAACATCACTCGTTTTTTCTTAGTTTTCTATACAAAATGGCTACAGGTAGGAAAAAATGGCTTTCTGAAAATGACTACTTTTATAAGAAACATAGTGCCTAAGTTAACTCTAATTTTTATGTCAAAAACCATATAAAACAACAAAACAAAATGATCATGTGCTCAACAAATGGTTTACATGTGACCACCCAAATGTAACAGTCCCATCATATTGAGCTAAATTGGAAGAAGTACATCAGATAAAAAAACGTGCACTTGGTGAGTGGCACCATTAATAGCATGGAAGGCCAGTGATGTTATTGCAATATCAATACTGATGAACTTAGAGAAAACTTACACATGTTGTAAGGTGGCATGGAAGATCATACTGCCAATAGCAAGTATCATATTGGATATGTGCAGGACACTGAATCGTTTCTCGAAACATTGGCGAAGAGCATTCACAAGTCCAACAAGTGCCAGAAGAATGCATGGAGCATTAGAAATAGTATTGTAGAATTCTGCAATATATGACGAGTGTGCATAATTTTCCTCGCATAACTCAGTTGTTGAAGTAACAGGTCCCCAGAAACTTGACACCATAGAATCCGCCATGCTTAACTACTGAACTTTTACCCTAGCAACAGGCTATGTCACCGCACAGTCTCAGAGGTCAGTTCAGCTGGTGTTAAATCATGAGTGCAACAAATGATGACCTGCAAAAATGATACGTACGTTGTCAGACAAAATCAGTAGTAGTAAATCCAAGCTCTGTTGTGTTAAAGGTTTCAGAAGGTCTTTTCAGTGTATTAAAGGCATGACAACTAGAGTTGGTTCATCAGGACAATTCATCTAACAATTAAAACGCAGTCCTTCCTGTATTACAATAACATAACTGCACTGTTTTGGAAGTCCAATCCAAGTCAACATCACCAATGACCCACCCTAAGCCTCCAAAAGCACAAACAAATCACTTAACGGCTAGAACGGCACCTAACAATCCCCCAAAAGAAAAAATAACATATGAAATGAAACTCTTACAACCACCACCATAGGCACCTCTCTTACAACCGAATCCGCTCTCACCTACAGATCCCATCAGAACTCCAAGCTTCCAGCAAAATCCGGCCGCGATTCCCAATCCCTCAACCCACACCCCCACCGCCCACACAACCTCCTACGCACTTCCGGACAGATCTGCACAGGCATCCCCGCTTACCGATGGTCAAACCCAGACGCCCACAGCAGAACGGCCAAACCCAGCCAACGATCACGGCACCGGACAATCCCCCCTCACGGGAAATCTGCCTACGCGCCGTTCCAGAATTCAGATCGCCCTCCACAGACGCCGACGCTGCAACCGTACGGATCGGCGCGGCCACCGCCACCGCAACAGGGGAGGCTAGGGTTTTGATCGGAGCGGGATCGAGGGGAGAGGAGGGAGGGGGGAGGAGGTGGCGGTTGTGGTTACCTCGAGGTGGCTCCCGCTCGTAGGCTGCGCAGCGCGTGCTAAGTGCATGGAGAGAGAGAGGACGGCGAGGCTTCAATGCTTTCCTTTTGTTGCGCTCGGCTCGGCTCGATGGATCTGTTGGGCTTCGCTTCGCTTTCCCCTTTTTTTTCCTCAATTCCCTTTTCTACCCGGCGGGTTCAAATTGCCGTGGCCCGCGTGTCAGAGTCGGAGCGTGGGGCCTCCAAGTTGGTGGGGCCCGTGCTGGAGGGTGTAAAGCGGTTCACGTTAGTTTTTACTCTGTTTTGGTTCGACGGCGTGGGGGGGCCCACCTCTTTCCTCGGTGGCCGGTGGCGCGGGGCGCCGTTCGTCACTGGAAAACAACACGCGCCGCTGCTTGTACGCGGGGCCTGTTCATCGTCGTCGGTCGGCGGCAACGTTCACACGCGTCGGCAGGGAGAGCTCTCTACCTGATTTTGTAAAACAGCTTAGGAACTACGAGATGAGAAAAGAATGAGATTCTCAAATCGAGGTTTTTGAAAGATCTTCTCCTCGGTGTGTGAATTGGCATCCACTTCCTAGTTCCTGCTGGAGCTGTTAGAGTGTAATCTAATACATAAAATTGTTCTGATCTTACTAATGTGGAGTTTTTGTGATAATTAATCATTCTGAGTTATTATTGATGCCGAATCGTCTGTCGTTGTAGTTGTAAAGGAACAGCCTAGCCATTACTAAATCTAAGATGTAGATTTATTTGGACGACTAGGATTTTCAAGCTTCATAGGCCTTGATGGTTTAGTTGGTGGGTCCAACTGTTATAATTGAAAAAAAAGAGAGGGAGAAATGTCTTCTTCCTCCTCTTGACGAAGTAGCAGCATTCCTCCAAATCTATCTCTCTCTTCCTAGTGGAAGCCCTAGCCTGACGATGCCAACAAGGTTTACCAGTGATGCCAAATTTTATCGCTAGGAACCAAAAATAAAATCTCCATACTGCTATGATCATATGTGCAATATCGCTCACCAGGCCAAAATGTTGCAAAAACAATATGAAGGGTTAGAATCGCTTCACATGTGAACCGAAGCATTGCCATGACGTTTTGAAGAGAGAGATGCATACGGTGATACAGATGGTGATGAATCATATAGCAAAGAGAAGATGTTATGTCTTACTAATTGGAACCCTGCTAGAGGCAATTAAATCGTAATCATCCAAAGGAAACCAATGGTCAGGATATAGCAACCGCACAGTTGTGCCTTTATAGCTATGATGACAGAGGTTGTGCTTCCCTTCTTTCCTTTTGCTTTTCTGGTTGCCACGTAGATGAAGTAGTAGGGTCATCAGCTTTATCACATTATGGTTGCCGGAGTGATGCAGGGCATTGACATCCTTGAGGCATGACCCACACAAGTAGGCAGAGAATCAAAAGCACTATGAGTCAATTTTAGTGAGTAGTCGATTGGGCTGAATTAGGGTTAGGGAGTAGGTATGTATGTTTCAGTCATTACCTCCCCACGCACCTCCTCCCCCTATTATATGCACTAATCTAGGGATGATCTAAATAGGATTAGTTCGTTATGCCACTGATCACGCATATCTTTTCTTTCTTGTTAAGGGAGAGAATGCTGGAATTTTATCTTTATCCTAATTCTATCGGCACAATCAACCAACAAGTGCAACTACAATGTTGCGGCGAGCAGCGTAGCACATAGATTAAGGTTTTGTTTGGAACTCAAGTTCTACAATAGCCAAGTTTTAATTAACACTTTTTAAAATTATAAATCTTGTTTTAATCACATAACGACTTATGGATAAGCAAACATGAAATTAAGTTTTCTTCTTTTATAATTTTTTTTGGATTTTCTTTTTTAAAACTAGTTTAGGAGGCTTCAACATCATCCTACTGGTCATCCTAACAATGTCAAAATTAACCAAAGACCACCAGAATGTGTTTGGCGATATGGGCTAGGCCAAGAGCTTGAACATTGTTAGCAACAACGAAAGTGTAAAACAAGTATAGCAAACATATCACATTCGCAATAGAATTGTAGAGGAGGAATAGACAACAAAGAAAATACATTTCCTAGGTGTTAATGACCATCATAATGTGGAGGCGAGAGGAGGTCACAACAAACACAATAGCACATGATGTAATTTATAAAGCATGGATTGTGGATGCTATTAATTAACGATGTTGACATCGAGGCACTAGGCCTACAACCAAGGACATGTGACATGTCCAATGATACTTAATATGTTACCATGTGCTAATGTGAATAGGAGAGGAAGGGGAGGAGTGAGAGGAGAGTATACTTTTAACCATCATCGACTCTAATACTTTAATACATTTAATCTTACCGTTTGATTTAATCAACTACTAGTTATAAAAAATTAAGATGTGATCACCTCATCAATTTTTTTCCTTAAAGAGCATGTAAGACAATTTTCTAGGTATACTATTTCCATAACACGAAAAGACAGAGAAATGGGGATTAAAAAGGTAAGGAGTGGATTAATAATTACTAGAGTAAAATACCGTTTCAACTATTATAGGACTCTTGGTGACCTGATCAGTCTCAAGTGATGTACATACCTCAACTCAATTAATGTGCATACAATGCGATAACTCTTGAAGAAAGATCGGTCTAAGAAACGAGTACATCTCTTACGAGGAGGTCTTACTTACCGTGACTATTTCTCCGACCGTCATTTCTCATGTGAATTGAACCGAGGATAACTAGATTGTAATCAGAACTAAATTTAGTGATAGATGGTCATCACTGGAGTAGTTGCATCCATAGTTGGGAGAAACTATAGATCGTTTTCATTGAGTAAATTTTAGAAAACTATCTATCATAAAACTTAAAAAAGTGTATTTAACACAAAATTTATTACAAAATGATAGATTTAAGATAAAATATCATAAAACTAAAAATTTAGCAATTAAGTTATTAAAAAGTACAAATTTAGCAATTAAGTTATCATAAAAAGTTACATGATTTTAGAATTTAGAATTTAGACCCACTATCTATCAATCTTCTAAATATAGCATACATCATATATTTGAACTAAATATCTTCAGGAATATTATATACCTATACACATACGAACATGTATCCTTAAAAGATGGAAATATATATAGTTGAGGAAAGAAACTGATCACAAATAAGATAAGGTTGTAGAGTCTAATCCAAAAACGAATCAACTTACTCGATATTATTAATTAAAGAAGGCTATAGATTTACTTAGAGAAGGAGCCATATATTGGTATGAATACAATGCCCTCTCAGGAAGAGAGGGCATCTAATCTCGAGCCAAATACAAGCTATATTGAAATAAGATCCATGAAGTTGTCTTGTTGCTAGCTACCGACTATATCTCATAGCATAGGTTGCTGCATACTAATTGGGTAAGCTATATATGATAGATTGCTTCTATCTTATACTCTGTGCAGTTCGATTCACCAAATACATATAAACATAAATAGGGCTACTACTTACATTTAGGGCCTAAACTTATATAAAAATTCATCTGTCATATTCTCATTATCATCCCGTGGATACATTGGCATCAGTCGAACCCTACACCTATAAATATCATAGTTGGGTATCATCTATTGACAGTTGGAGAGTGAGATAGAGGCCTGATGTTCCGAAGGTTTCCATCAAAGATGACTTCGAAAAACAACACTTTTGATGAAAGTTTCAGTGATAGCTTGGGCACAAGAGATTAAATCTAGCTAGTAGTTGCCTATCTTCATATCGGAACTATCACCATCTCCATGATGACTAAACCACTAGAGCTATTAATCTGCATATCGAAACCGTTTGTAAGAAGAGTCAATGTACATCCAAATAAGAAGGTTTTGACAAAGCGCTCATGATATCCCATCCATAAAACGAGTTCCTACTCGTTGTTCGAGTGTAAGGTGTTCCATACAAAGGTTGCCCAACATGCTACTTCGATAATAAGCCTGCACTACCAAGTGATTTGCTCCACTCCAGTCAGATTCAATCTGATGATACATAGCAAAATCAACAAATTACCGATGTAGACTTTGATCGTCTAGTGGGTTCATTAGATTAGATTTAGATGAGCCATCTGTACTTCATAGGCTTGGAGAATATGGATCTAAGGACTCTTTTTCAGATTCGATATCCGACCGAGATGTCAAGACGATCAATAAGACTTCACTGGGAGATAGGAAATCGACACAAAGCCTCAGAGCTAAGAATGTACTCAGATTAGTATCCCATCCTCATGTACTCCCTCTAACGACAAAAACGTCACTCCTATACAACACCTAGTGCCCGCATGTTCTCTGTCTAAACAACCTCCAGTAAATCTTTTCGTCGACCCATAGTTCACATGATGGTTCAAGAGGAGGAAATATTCTATCACCAATCTCGATGCTACTTTTGCTAGAGCTATGGGAGAAGAGTCAAAAAAAACTCCATCAACTGATGGAAAATCACCACATGCACGTGACCAAGAGGACAAAGACAGTAACATCGACCCCCAGGTTGACGAGAACAATCATAGTACTCGAAAGAATGCACGAGGTTTCCCTCAACAATGAGACGTTTTGTCGTGACACCATTTTTGCTAAGATCATGACTTACATGATGGCTTGGAATGATGTAGAAAGGATTGTGAGCAAAGGGACGAACACAAAAATTATTGAGAATATCGTGTAGACTGTGGCTGCTCCCCATAGTGATGTTAATGATGAGAGGATCAATGAAGTGGAGGGAGTAATCGACAAAGTACTCAATCATCGTATCGACTTGAGATCGTGACAACCGATGATGACCCTCTTGAGAACCCGACCATGAAAACTCGCCCAATTGCTCATAGTCATCCTCGTCATCCTTACCATTATCTTCATCAAACTCAGACAACTGTCGTTCTTCTTTTCAACCAGGCAGATGTTGAGCAGCGTTCACCCATTCTCTTAGACAAATAAGGTGGCCATCCAAGTTCTGACCTAACCCAACAGAGAAGTACGATGGAAGCATATATCCTAATGAATTTCTCCTATCAACTCCATAGTCTTGAACGCGGCTGGAGCAGATAAAACTGCAATGGCAAATTATCTATCTTCATCAGACCTAGGCCCTCGGAGATATCCTCAGTACAACAACAGTTGTTCTTCTTTTCAACCAGGTAGAGGTTGAGCAGCGTTCACCCATTCTCTTAGAGAAGTGAGGTGGCCATCTAAGTTCCAATCTATCCTAGTGGAGAAGTACGATGGAAGCATAGATTCTAAGGTATTTCTTTAGGTCTACTCTACAGTCTTGAACATAGCTGGAGCAGATAAAAACGCAATGATAAATTATCTATCCACTGTGCTCAAGGGACCCGTAATGTCATGGTTCATCCACCTCTCCAGATCCTCAATAGCGTCTTGGGATGATCTTTGCAAGCAATTTATTATAAGTTTTCAAGGCACATGCAAGAGGCACATAGTCGAGGATGACTTACACACTATGAGACAAAAGGATAGTGAACCCTTGCGGGACTTTACATGATGCTTTAACCAGTGTTGTAACATAATTCCACATATCACCAATGCATCTGTTATTAGGGCATTCAAGTTTACCGTTCAAAATCAGTGGACAATACATGAGTTGGCGACAAGATAAATAACTATGTTAATAAATATATTTAAGATCGTTGAACAAGGTGCTCTTGCTGATGAAGCTCTTCACCAATGTAAGGAAAATGGGAAGGTGGTGGACGATGAGACCTTGATGAAGAAAAAGGCTGCAGCACCGTCAAAGACTCAGACAGGCCCAAGAAGAAAAGATGGAATAGAAAATACAAGGCAAAGAAGGAGGTACTTATTGCAGTAAGAGCACCCCAACAGCTGTGGCATTTTGAATCTCATGGTAAAGAACCAGGCCAAAAGTGGTGCCCAATTTATAAAACAAGCTCTCACTCTCTGGCCGATTGTCAAGTCTTCCAAAAAGAGATGACCTACCAAATGGCTCTACCGTCCGACTAGAATGTTTGTTTAGTTGAGAAAGATGATTCCATTACCAAGTCTTTTGATGAGGATGACTACCCTCTTCCTGACCTTATGATGGCTCACATTTTTGGTGGTTCAACTTTATATTCTTCCAAGAGAGAGTACAATAAGGTCAAACATGAAGTATGCTTCACGCCCTAGGGATAGGTGATAAGGTTGTAGTGGTTAGATCAAGACGTAACATTCTCGACAAACGATCACCCAACCATTTATGTCACCCTTAGCCGCCCTATAGTGGTTGAGCCTACTATCAAGAATATTATAGTTGCCTGTGTCACGATAAATGGAAGCAGCTCTATCAATTTACTCTTCATCAGTACACTCAAAGCCATGGAGATTAATCAAAGTGAGCTAAATCCTTCATATCTGCCCTTCCATAGGATCACACCAAAGTTGTCTTCAAAGCCACTAGGGAAGATCACATTGCCAATTATGTTTGGTGCCCCCGATAACTTCCGAACTAAGAAGATTATATTTTATGTTGTCAACTTCAACATAGCATACAACGCAATCCTTGGACGGACCATATTAGCAAAATTCATGGTAGTATCTCATTACGCATACTAGCTTATCAAGATTTTAGGACCTAAGAGAGTTATTACTATTCCCAAAAATGCTAAAATTGATCTAAAGTATGATAAAAAAAAGAGTCTCAATATGGTCGATAAGACTCCACGCTCGCTAGCCATAGAAGAACCTTCTTAGAAGCATAGTAAACCAAAAGATTCCACGAAGCCTAACAGTGCTATCAAGGTGGTACCACTCTTTGGCTCCTACTCCGAGAAGATAGTTAAGATCGAGGCAGGACTTGAAGAGAAATAGGAACTCGAGCTTATCGCTTTCCTCTGGATAAATGCAAACATCTTTGCCTAACAACCATCTGACATGCCTAGGATCCCTGAGGAAGTAATTGTGCACAAGTTGACGGTTCGACCGAACTTAAAACCAGTCAAACAAAACTACAAAAATTCACACTAGATCGGAAGAAAACTATTCGGGAGCAAATCGACAAGCTCTAGATGGAGACTTCATTGGAGAAGTTCTACACGCCAAGTGGCTAGCAAATCCAAGTCGTGGTATAGAAGGTGGATGGAAAATGGCGGATGTCTATGGATTTCATCAACCTTAATAAGACAGGTCCAAAAGATCACTTCTTACTATCTAGGATAGACCGACTAATCGATTCGACAGCCGGATATGAGTTATTAAGTTTTCTCGATGCCTACTCTAACTATTATCATATTAGCATGGCTAGAGATGACAAAGAAAAAACATGTTTTTAACATCAGGATGCTAAGATAAGATACCCTAGATCTAGAAATTCCTCTAAGCAGTCCTCATGACAATAAGAAATTGTGCCACTACTTACAAGCCCACAAGGTCATAGTAATCTCTTTCTTTCCACTCAGAGAAGTTGTTCGAAGCAAGGAAGTAGCAGGAGTCATTGCCAAGTGGGATATAGAGCTTAGCCAATTTGACAACAAATTTGTTCCTCATACAACTATAAAGTCTCAAGTTTTAGCTAATTTCATTGCTAACTAGACTGCTACAACTAATACTAAGATTAATGATATGCTTAGTGAAACATGAACTATGACCTATGATGGAGAGATGAATAGATGAAGCATGGGGGTTCATGTCATCTTGACATTACCAACTGTTGAAAAGCTCAAGTATGTAATACAACTTGACTTTAAAGCCTTCAATAAGATTGCTGAGTATGAAGCTCTCCTAGCAGAACTCCGAGCAGTCATTGTAATTTGAATAAAACAACTAATTGTGAGAGGGGATTCATAGTTAGTCTCCAATCTTATGCACAAGGAGTATTAGTGTTTGAATAAGGAGTTAAGAAAGTACTTGATAGAGGTAAGAAAGATGGAGTGGGATTTGACAAGATCGAAGTTCATCACATCTACTGCAATAACAACTTTGGTACCATTTGAACCTGATACCTTCCTAGATGTCCTAACAAGACCTTCCATCAGTGATATCGATGATGTGGATATATAGCCAGATGTCGACAACGGCACGAGGGCTATATCTCCTATGAATGTTGACAAAGCTGACAATACCATTGCTAACATCGAGGTAGACAATGATTGGAGAATTTCTCTTCAATCATATATGTTATTGAACTCATTTCCCAATGATGATATCATAGCAGAAAATTTTGCATGACAATCGAAACTCTACTCTATTATTAAAGAAGAGCTATACAAGTGAGCGCTTAACGGAGTACTGCTAAAATATGTTTCTCGAGAAGATGGCATTACACTACTCTATGGCATCCATGAAGGAATATACGGGAATCATGTTGTAGGACGAACACTAGTCAAAAAAACCTTTCGACAAGATTTTTTCTGGCCCATTGCCTTGAAAGACATTTGTTACTTATTTTGTCGTTATGAAGCTTATCAATTCCATAGCAAGTAGCAAGATAACAGCATAGGCCTTGTAGATGATACCCCCATCATGGTCCTACTCATGCTAGGGGCTAGACATCCTAGAATCATTCCCTCTTATGCAATATGACGATCAAACATTCCTATTTGTAGCAATTAAAAAGTTTACCAAGTAGATAGAAGTGATATCTATACAAGAAAAGAAGGCTGAGAACACTATCAAATTCATGGAAGTTATCTTCTGTAGATTTGGTTTTCCTTACCATATACTGACGAACAATGGTTCTCAATTTAGAAGTAGAGATTTCCAAGATTACTCTATCAGCTTGGGAGTCAAGATTTTGTTTGCATCAGTCTCACATCCTTATAGCAACAGCTAAGTTGAACGCACAAATGAAATAGTAATACAAGGCATAAAGACTAGAGTATATGACTAGCTATTGGCTTGTGATCGTCGCTGGGCCGATGAGCTTCAATCATTACTATGGGTTACACGAACAACATCGACAACAGCTACAAAGGAGATTCCTTTCTTTCTTGTATATGGAGCCAAGGCTATCTTCGCAATTGAGATGCATCGGGTTTCCACTCGAGTAGGAAACTACTTCAATAAGAAACAGCATGAGCGCCATGTAGACAACGTCAACTTACTTGAGGAGCATCAAGAACGTGTTGCTATCAAGGTGGCACGATATCAGTAGGCCTTTATATGATTTCCAATAAAACCGGGGGCTAGGAGAGTAGTTAAGAATGCTTTGAGTACTTTTTCGACATAAATAAAATTAAAAAATAAAGTATGAACTTTTCTTCCCTTGTACTTGCTTTTTCAATTCAGAGTAGATCTAAAGATTGTATATTACAAATATTAATATCTTCTTGCATAAAGTTCTTGCTTTGCAAGAATAATCTACAAAGCTGGACACTACCACTCAACTATCCAAAATACATTTCTCCTAAGGCCAATGAAGAACTAGGCTAATGCATCGATCTTGACCGGTGACTTCTAAGAACACATAAAGCCCGAGTTCAAAAATTCTAGGTTCCAATTCAAACGTTGATCTTTAAGGCAGGTGAGAACATGGGACTTTCCAAACTAACCTGAACATTGGGACTCAGCTCTTAGGTATTCGTTGATTTGGCAAGGAAGCTTCATGACGGCGTTGCTAGTTTCCTTGATCCAATTTAAATACCCTTGAAGGCTTTCACTTGGCTCAAGACGATCAATGTGGAGTTCTCGGTGGGCGGCACGAAGAAGCTTGTACGAATTCTCTAAATAAGCCGAGAACAAGATATCTCTATTTATATAGAATTCTATCTCCTGAACCATGGCAAAGATAAGGAGTTCAACCTTGGACTTCTTCGGCTTCAGTTTCTTCTCTAGCTTCTCGTTCTCACTGTTGTGAGCCCCTTTCGAGTAGTTGATATCTACCATGCAAGAATAGTTTCTAAGTTGGCCACCTAATAAGGAGGTAGACAAGGAAAAACATGTACTGGTAAAAATATACCAATAGACTCCTTCTCTAGGAACTTGATGCACGCTTCTTGCTCCTTCACGTGGTTTAAAGTGTTAATATCTTGAGAAAAACTAGTTGGAGGGTCCATAGATTCTTTTACGTGCGTGATGACCAAACTGTGTTTCTGGTCGGTCACAACGACCTCTTCTTCCTCACAACAATAAAGCAAACTGACAACATTGAGGATGAAAGGGGGGAAACATTTAACTCATACAAACAAAATAAGTATTTGACTAAGTATGGTCTGATATTGTTTTAATACAAAGAAGGTCAAAGCAAAAGAAAGATTATAATTCTGAGTAGTGGACTACCACTGCTTGGCTCACAGAGTCCACTTGATCAAAAAGTTCCTTCTGCCTGTTCTTAAGCAAGCCCTTCTCAATTACCTTGCACACATTCACCTCAGGGTGATGGCACGACACATCACTATGGAAGCCTCCTCAATGTTGTGCATGTAGATCTTGATAGGAACTTGGCAAAGTTTCTCGATGAGGATTTCAAGCAAAGATATCACCATAAACTCATTATTGAACAATGGTTGTGGAACTCGGTGTCCCAACTTTTGGGTCGTACCACTCAAAGATGAGTAAAGCACCCTAAGCCCTTTTTGGGTATTCTCCCTCTTGTCCTTATCTTCCTCCAGTGCTTTCTCTCTGGCCTTTTGAATGACTTCATTATCTTACACTAGAAGTTGGAGAGTGGCGTTGTCACTGGTAACCTTCGCTTGGTCGCCCTCAAGCTAGCTGATGCACTTACCGCCTTAGCATGCTTGCCTTGAAGCCTGACCATCTCCTTATCGGCGGCACTAGCTTGGGTAGCCTATTCTTGGCATAGAGTCAACATGCACCCCTATAGAAAATGACATTGGTCCCAATCATTTGGAGACCGACAGCTATAGTAGGTGCTATAGGGAGGATTGGTTGAGAAGAGGGGGAGACTTTGTTGTGAGGCCAATGGGGGCCTTGGAACCTATCCCTTCCTTCTTCTCAAACTACCAGTCTGAGATAGTGGGAGTGAAACTACGAAAAATAAAAAAAATCAACATCAAAAATCCAAAATGAACAAGTATCTGAAATTGGTTAGATCGGCTACTTGTTTAACTAGCCTAGGTTTTGCCCTTGAGATAAAGTACCTTGTAGCATCCCTGGGCTAGAGCAGAGGCTTAAAGACATTAAGAGGAGGTACTGGCCCTAGTGCTATGACCAACCCTTTACATCAGTAGCATCCCAAGCAAATAGAGTAGTCAATGACCATCACACCAGCGGGAGCACGCCATCCATCAATCCAGCGCAGCTTGGACAAAGGGGGAGTAAGTTTAGGGAGTGCTCTACTTGCCGCACAAGCGCTCTACTTATCACACAGGCACTCCTCAAGCTCACCCTATTTTAGGTGGCAGGTGCCGAAATAGCCGAAGAGAGGTGGCTACAAGGGGTCACAAATCCCATTGGCACGATACACCACCAAGTGGCCATCAACAGTGCACTTATTGGCTCTAGGGCCAGTTTGTCATCGGTGTTGCCGTCAAATTATCCATCGTACAGTATCAATGTCATCTAGGGCCACGTGCATGACCTAAGACCCCTGACTGCTCCCACTCGACTAGTGGGCCCCTAAAACCTTCATCGTCACCTTGATGAACGGAGGGCTAGTGAAGACCCTCAAGTTACACGCGAGAGTGTCAAGGAGTGGCGTTGAGATAACGCAGTCATGGAGGCATCCTCCGATCATCCCCACCATAGTCATCACCTCCTAGAGAATGAACCCTCGCACTCAAGGTCCCATTCTTATGCCGCGCCTTACGGTGCTTGCTGTCGAGCCTTCATCAAGGAAATTTGGCAAGTTCGCTAGCCAACCAAGTTTCGACCGGCAATCCTAGAGAAATACAACAGATCCATCGACCTAGTAGAATTTCTCTATATCTACACCACCGCCATCTAGGCAACGGGTGGCAGTGAGCAAACCATGGCTAACTACTTCCATGTGGCCTTGGAAGACTCGACACTCTCTTGGCTTATGAACCATCAGGAGGGTCCACTGTGTTGTGGGGCAAGCTGTTCCATCAGTTCATCATCAATTTCTAGGGCACTTACAAGCACTTCAACATAGAATCCAACCTCAACAAAGTCTAGTAGTGGGATGGCGAGACACCAAGGCATTTCATCTAGCGTTTCAGTCAAGTCTGTAATACCATTCCACAGATCCCAGCGCATGCCATCATCTCAGCATTTTTAAGCGGGGTCTACTACAAGCGGACCAAGGAGAAGCTCACGACACACAAGATTAAGACAATTGTGCCACATTGGCGAAAGCCCACGTGTGGCATCTCCCTGGCCTCAAGCGCGACTCCGATGACAACATAGCCCTGCCCACTCAGCCAATCGGAAGAAGAAGAACAAGAACAAGAGCAACAAGAAGAAAGAGGAGGAAAAAAAGGAGGAAGAAGAGGAGGGCTCCCTAGATGAGTTCGTGTTCATAGCAGACAACAAACTCACAACCCGCCTCACGCCGAGGGCATTAAGAAAGCCTCTCCACCAGACAAATGGTGTGAGATCCATCAGATCGAGTGACACTCAATGAGAACGACAACACAAAGTGTTGCATGGTCAACATGCTAGCCGAGTGCTGCAAGAAGGAAAGCGAAGTTCACACTACCGAGATCGGTGGAGCTGAGGGCATGCAACCTACTAACCTTGGGCTCTAGGAGCTCGAGTGCACTACCACAACCTTGTACGGCGGTGCCTTCGCCCAACCCTCACGCTGTAGCATCAAGGCCCTCCAGCAAGAGCCCTACTCGGCCACCTCGACCTTAGAGGCCACCCAGCGCCTCAAGTGGTCAAACATGCTGATCACTTTCAACTAGTTTGAACAACCCACAAATGTGGGCTCTGAACCCTTGAAGAAGCCCACAATAGCTAGCCGCTAACAACAACTATGCCTGAGCTCTACGCCAATATAATTATAGACTATATTGGAATTTTTCTCCCCATATATTGTACTTATGAGAGATTGATATAATGGCAATATCAACCTCTGGCAAAATAGGAATAAAGCTATTACCCTTATTAGGGGGTTTGAACCAGTATAAAAATCCATGTGTCCCCTTCAGATTCGTTTACATTCTCATATCAACCGATTCCTACGCCCTTCAAATACACCGCATATACACATATATTGCAGTCAAATTATTATATATCCACAAAAGTGTTGAAAAGGAATTTGCATAAAAGTCAGAGGCTACTATCAGTGTCATAGATACGGCATACATCTTATAACTAGACTAAATATCTCCAGGAGTACCATATACATATACACATATGGATAGGTGTCTCTAAAAATATAAGTGTATACAATTGAGAAAAAATATATCCTGAATAAAGCAAGACTATAGACTCTAATCTAGAAATGAATCAACCTACTTAATCATATTATCTAAGGAGTTCTCTAATTTCTACTTGAATAAAAGGTTATCAATTGGTATAAATGCAATTGTCTTCCAAAAGGAGAGGGTGTCTAATCTTGAGCCAAAACAAGCCCCATTAAACCAAGATTTTTGGAGTTATCTCGCTACTAGCCACTTACTAAATCTCACCGTATAGGTTACTGCATACTAGTTTGGTAGGCTAGATAGAGTATTGTTTCTGTCTTGTACTCTCATAATTCGATTCATCAAATATATATATATATTGCTATTATTTATATCGAGTTCGAAACTATATAAAAATATCTCTATGTCATTTTTTCTTTATCATTCTGTAGATATCTTCACATTAGCTAAACCTTATGCTATCACCATCGATATTTTTCTTTTAGTTTTGTGATAAAATTGATGCTGGATACTAAATATTTAGTTTTGTGATGCTCAATCTCTTTGTTTTATTTGATAAGTTCGGTGATAAATTTATAGCTTTTTATACACCCCATAGTAAATCTTATAGAGTTATGCGATAGTTTAACCGAAGTTGATTAGTTTTGTGAGATGCACTCTTTTCAATTCTTCCGTTGAAATATAAGAAATGTGATCACCACTCCCGGCAATCAGGCCGTCGTGGCCTAACCAAGACACCTCACTCGCTCGCTCGTTGTAAATGTCCACGTCATGAGCAAGCGGGCTCACAGAAACACAGACCGACTACTCACGTGTCATTAGGCTAAACCGATTAAGATGGGGGAAAATGTAATTTGGAAATCCATTCTGGACACAACAATAGCATTGAGCATTTTACCAAAGAGACAAGTATTCATTCACCAATTTTTTTTCTTACAAAGAAGGAACACAGAATGTTCAACTCAGTGCCAAGCACAAACCCCCTGATAGCTCGCTCCCCCACCTCCTTATTATTATTCACAACTCTAGAATCGAAAACTACCTCGATCTAGCTAGGCTGAAGCAGCTGGTTACTATTAAACTTAATTAAGATCACACGACACGTAGGCTCACGGTCACGGACACACTCGACTCGATCGGTCGGGACGAGACTACGGAGCGTGGCTGTACACGCGAGCGTCGCGCGACGCGTGCTTACGAAGAGGCCATGGCACCCGCTCCGTCGCCCGTGCCGGCGCCGCCACCGCCGCCGGCACGCTCGGCCCTGCCCTGGATGGCGAGTCCGGCCTGCGCCGTCCTGTGCCCGGCGTGCGCGGCGGCCTCCGCCATCCGTCGCCGCGCCTGCTCAACGTAGTCGGGCGTGCGCTGGAACGCCTGGCGCGCCGTGTTGGCCAAGCAGGTGAGCGACGACAGCCCGCCTAGGCCGAGCGCGCCGGAGGTGAGGAAGCCGGCGACGGCCAGCTCGATCAGCAGCGCGGCCGGGACGAGCGCCGGGCTGAAGAGCAGGAACACCGGCGTGGCGACGGCGAGCCCAACCACGGACGCCTCCAGCACCAGCCCTGACAGCACGAGCAACAGCCCGCCCAGCGGGAATAGCCTCGCCACCGTCAGCGCCTGCGACGCCGACGGCGCCCTGTCCGGCATCATCCCCTGCACCGTATCTCCGAACTGCCCTTCGCTGCTGCTGGTAGTACTGCCCGGCGGCGCTGTCACGATCCGCCATTGTTCTTGCCCTTAGCTCTCGCTTGCTCGCCGCGCACACTACTATGAAGGAGAAGTGATCACAGTGAAGTGGAGAGGGCCAGGTGGGCATATATAGGTGGGGAGAGCGGTGACACGTAGGGAGTGGGAGGGGGTACGTGGCCGGGGTGGAGGCTAGCATGGGTTACACCGGTCGGTCGAGGAGAGCGGACACGGCGCGGAGTTGGCGCGTCTGTCGGATATGTGCACGCGAGGCATCAAGCTTGGCGGCATGCAATGTGTCTGCGTGACAGCTGAGTGAGAGGAGAGAAAGAGAGTTGTCGCGTGCGTCCATGACAGCGTGAGACAGAGGAAACAGCTTGCACTAGCATGGCCGCATGAGGAGGTGAATTTAAAAGGAGGCTAAACCGACCGGTCAGGTCGGCATGATTCATAGCCGTTATGATAGTAATTAGTTAGGCATGACTACTGCAGACCATGTGCGTCAAAACATGGCCTATTGAGCAATCGGATCACGGGTCTATCAAATACGATTCTATAGACTAATTATGGCCTTTGTGAGGAAAAAAATTAAATAAAGAAAAAAAAAGAAAATTGATAGTCGTGCTAGTACGACTACTATATTAGCCGGGTCATACTATGCTTTGGCCTTAATCAAGCACGACACGGTCTACTAGGTCTCGATCCAAGCGCACGTACCGGTTATAGATAATACACAGTATACTCGTGTTCGGGCCAACCTACACCTATACGGCCCTAGAAATTGAGAGCGAATGCTATTTGATATGATGGAAATAATTTAGTTGTTGTTAAGTGAAACTGATGTTCAGACCTCAATGTTTATTTTTGAGCCACTTGAAGTTCGTGTCTTTTTAAAGAACGCTATTGGAAGGAGAAATAACCATGAGTATCAGACCGATAAGTGAGCCGAGTTCCAAGGATCATGGTCAATTGGTCATGCTTGCCATAGTTACCATTTTTCCTTTTTTTTGCGATTTCAAAAGTTAAATTATGGATATGAATAGATATAAATAACAATCATTTTAAATGGTGCCATTAGTAAGACTACACGTAACACAAATAGCAGAGCAAGCCGTCATGCTGCTCGATGTCCCACGTTTGATTCACCGTGACGCGTTCACCTTCCTTTAAAAAAAATCAACATTAAATTCCTTCTTGGTATCCTATTTTAAATAGTGCCATACTACCGATTCGTGCCAGAAGAGCGTAGAAAAGGAGATGTTTTGTTAATGCGAACAAAAAAATGCTTATAGCTGTCGTTATATAAATAACTATCCTCATCCGAGCCGTAGGAACATGTACATATAAAGTATGAGAATTTCCACCTTGTTGAAGATCTGATGTGGTACCCAAAGACTTTAATGAATAGCAATTGTTGTTAACAACAATTAAGGTCTTCCTCCCCTAGTACCCAAATTTTCCCTTTCTTAAAATGCATACTAGAGTAGTAGTCAAGAGTCCAAGACTCGACATTCAGTCAAGAAAACATGTCAAAAAACCATGCAGCCATGCAGGAGGGGCAAGAGAGAATGGCTAGAACAGTATTGTTTTATCAAGGTTTCGGACGCATTGGAAGATGCGACATCTGGTCATTTAATTTAGTACGAACACAATTGTTAATTCCGGCAATGTGACCCTGCCGAATACTTTAAATGATAGGTAATGGATCAATATATAGCTGACTAATCTTTATTCATCTTCTAGTCTGGCCTGCAATCATGCATCATGGCAAGCCGGCAGTCAGGTTCAATTCCATGATATGATATTTCCACCATCACAAAAAATATATATACCAAGGCATACTACAGCACTGCGGCTCTACTAAGCAACTGTAGGAATTAATATAAATTGATTTTTTTATTTTGTTGAACTAGAGTCAGCAACAAAACAATATAGGACCGGCAGGCAGATGACTGTAGCAAATCATCATTTTTTCAGTATATTATGTACAACCGCATTTCAGAGGAAAAATCATGAACATAACCACAGCAGCTTCACTGAACATTTATCCCCAAAATTTGCAGCCTTCTTTGCAATTGAACTGATACTTCGTCCAGTCCTGTAAAGGAGAAAAAGGAGCGAGTTATGAATTGCTGTTCTAAAAAAAGACAACAGTTGCTGCAATCATCTATGGGATGAAAGATTGAAGAGCAAGTTCAGGCAGAAAGAAAAGCTTCTCACCGCAAGTTAAGAAAGCTCTTCGGAAAAGCTAAGAATTCAAGAAACAGTCTGCTTGTCAGAAAGTGTCAATTGTCAATGTTCAAGATGTACTACTAGCAAAGTAGTCCCGAATTGTTCTCCTCTTCAGTGAAGGAGGTGGGCTTAGAACTGAAGAGGGGCTATTCATTTGAGCTTCTGGGCTTTTCCTTATGTCCAAGGAATCCTCCTGAAACAACCCAAGGGTTCTCTTTTTCGCTGACTCTGGTGTGCCAAACTCCAGTACTCTGGGTTGAAGGGGAGAGCGTGAACCAGTTGGCAATTCACCATCTGCACTGGTGCAGGATACATCTCTTGAAGTAGTAGCTAGCTCATGGCTAGCAGACTGGCATCCAGTGTTTGGTGCTGTTATTCTCTTGCGGATGACTGTTGGTGAGCTTATGTTTGGGGAAACCCTTCTCTCAGTATTCCAAACGCGAATCTGATACAAATTATACAGTGTTGTCAGTGATTTTCTTAAACTGAATACATGCAACTCCCCTTTGTACATAATACAACAAGCGTTTAAGTTCTATTGCAACATATAGGTGTGTAATGGTAAAAGGATCCCATTCTCATAAGATTCATGAAAGTTGCGCTTGAACAAAATTTGCAAGGTTAACCATGTAGACTCACCTTGGAATCATCAGACGATGTTGCTATCTTTCCAATCTCTGATGCACACCTGAAAATTGTGAAAATTCGCATTGAAAGCTGAACATTGGATGGTTGATAACATTTCCACAAAAAAAATATTACTGTATGCATATCGTACCAGTCAACTGAAGTAGCTTCACCTTCATGGCCTTCCAAAATTATAGGGCCACTTTCAGGCTGATCCACCTATGTCAGAGAAAAGGTATTGGCTTCAATAGAATGTAAAAGAACAGCTAATGCGTGTGCAAAATGACAGCACAATCCAACAACTACCTGCCATAAGTACACATTGCCATCACTAGAACCACCAAGAATGTGAATTCCATCAGGACTGATAGCAGACTGCATTTGACCAATATATCAGGTGTTAAAAACATACATAAAGCTACCTAAGAACAAGCAGGCATGAGGCTTGAAAAATGGAAATAAACTCAGCTTGTTACTCACTGACCTTGACAAAGAAAGATTCAATTTTGCTGCCAGTGTAAACCTTGATTGGGCCTTTATCCATATGAAGGACACTGTACAAATAGATCCTGAAAGGCTTATAAAGTCAAAAGCAGCCTTCACCAATTACATTAGTTTTGAAGATGTGTAGTTGAGAGCGGTTATTTACCTGTTATCCATGCATGACGCAGCAATATAGGCACCATATGAGTCTTGAGACAAGCAAGAGATCCCATGTTTTACCCCCTCCTGAATAAAGGATCAGTAAGTCCTAAAATTGAGTTACAAACATATTCTGCAGTGATTGTTAGCTGCTTACCAAAAGTTGCCCTTGAGAGCTTCTGTTGGAGAGAGATATTTTAATGTTCCGCGTATCCCATATCTTCACAATGCTGGCAGACATTATTGAAAGCAAAACATGAATATTCAGGCAGAGTTAAATGCAATCAACCTACAAAAATGAGGTGCATCGTGTTCGAAGTGATATGTTCACAATTCATATGTATCACAGACCACATCATGCCCTTTGAAGTATAGAAATTAAATGGATGGGGAATGGCATACTTGTCTGCAGCTCCAGAAGTAGCAATGGAGATATCATCCTTCAAATAAAGAACAGATGTGATACTCGTTGAAGCCACCTAACAATTACCAATGTCAGCTAGTTGACCAAAGTAGGATGTATGATCATACACAACAAAAACCATTTCATGCAAATTCAATACCTTTGCTCTAGACCTTGTTCGGTTTCTTTGCGTGGGACTGTGTGCTTGTTTGACAACAACGGAAGACCTGACATGCGTTACATTCCAAATGGAGTGAAAAAAACATACTAAAATGCTATTTCTTTATCATCGTAGTTGGAATGGAAGATTTAGATCGTAGCAGCCAAGGCAACATACATGAGACAAGCTTCACGATGACCATTTGGGGTTTTTGGGTCGCATCTTAGATCCCAAAGAGCAAAAGAACCATCCCTCGAACCAGTAACAATGAGCTCTGCACAGGCAATAAGCTATTGAATACAAGTTCCTGGCAAATTTTACAGACACAATGTATGAAGAATAGATTTTTTTTTCAACATAGCACTTACCTGGATTTGAAGAATGGCAGGACAGCGACTTCACACTCCCGGTATGCCCTGACAGAACACCAAGGCATTTCTTATTTTCCACAGACCATATTTTCACCTGATACATACAGAATAAACATCCCCAATGAGGTTTGCAAAAGGCAGTCAACCACTGCATCTATAGAATGATGCATCAAGCAAATATAATTTGATCCTATTGCATTACTTACAGTCTGATCGCCAGATGCAGTCAGTAATTGGGAACCATCCTAAATAAACAACACCAAAAAGAATATGATATGAGTGAGGATTGGCTTTATAGCACTAGTTCTAACATGTTTCAAGCATTGAAAGTGGTGTTACCTTGATCCAGCACAAATCAAAGATTGCATTGTTGTGGGCAACCCAATCGGACATCTTCGCTTCAGCTGCGAGTAGGTCACGATTTTATATTGGAACGAATCTAACATGACACCAAATGTGCGGCCCCAAACATCCATGATCTCAATCGAACAGTGGGAAAACTAGACCAAAGAGGGGGGTCCAGTCGAACCTGATTTCTCCAAGGACGATGAGCTGGAGGGGAGGCGCCGGCGGGTGTCGTAGAGGCCAACATACCCGTCCTCGTCGGCCACCGCCAGAAGGTGAGAGATCTGCTCGGCCTGAAGAAAGGCGAGGGTGCATCGAACGATTAGTCCCCTCAAATCTAACCCTTTCGATCTCGGAATCGGAAAACGCATGAAAACGAAGGGGAGAAATCCCGGGGGTCCGTGGCGGACGGGCTCACCTTGCAGAAGGAGATGGCGAAAGGTATGGCGCAGTCGCCGGCGTGCTCGACGGCGATGACCCCGCTCCCGCGGCCGCCGGGGTCGGAGGAGAGGTCCGCGAGGTACGGGAGCCGCGACGCGGAGGCGCGGGGCATCCTCCCGCCGCTGAACTCCCGGGCCCGGAGGCCGCCGAAGAACGACGGGGAGAATCGCGGCCGCATAGCCATTGGATGAGAGGGGGAAGGAGAGGAGGGAGAGAGGAGGAGAAGGAGGAGGAGGCGGCGGCGCAAACGGAGGGGAGAGGTGGGGAATGGCGTGGAGAGAGGGGTTTATGGAGGAGTTTTGGTCGGCGGGAGGTGGCGCGCCGGCGGGAAGAGTTCTTTTCGTAATCGCGCCGCGGGAAAAAAAGAAAAACAAGAGAAACCGCGAAAAGGTTGGCGGCGCTGCTTCGTTTTGCGGCTTTTGCCTCCATGGATTTTTTATGTTTCTCGGGCAGGTGGGGGCCACTATGGTGACGTCATTAGTTCCGGACGTTTTGCGCATTGTGGTAGGCAGTTTGGGCCGGCCCCGGGGCTGACAGGGCCTTGGGCAGCCCAAGAGAAAACTCTTCTTTTCCTCGTTTTCAGACTTCAAATACAGTTTATTGTATTACCTTAAATAAGTCTACTATTTTTTTTGCAAAAAACATGGTGCAAATGCAATCACTTATAATAGGTGCACACTCACCATACCCCAATAAGCATCTCTAAATCAGCGTATCTTGATATTCACAAATTTATCATAGTTGCATAATTGTTGAAAGGAAGGGTGTGTAATATAATCACCCTACCAGTTAAATTAGCCATAAATACAAACACTTTGTGTCAATTCTGTAACTTAAATTCGATGGACAGGTTCCAACATAAGTAACATAATAAAACAATGCTTAGTTTGCAGGTCTAACCAATATTTTAAGCACATGGACGAGACAAACACACACAACCACAATACACTCATTAACACACCTATACTCAGCCAAAAAGGTTAGCCGAGCCAACATGACTTAGGGCACACTCTAGCATGCCCCGTTAAGGTACGACCGCTACAGTAGGTCGTGTCATGCTAGCCATATACTAACAGCTCAGCCCAATCACGACCCACTGAGATGTCGAGGCGTTTCGTGTGCCGTGCCTAAGTGTGGCACATGGGTTGGTGATGGCTTGATAACATGACGTGGCCCGGCCAGTCTTTTGAATAGGAAAATTAGAATAAATAAATAAAGGAAATAGAAAAAATCCACGATGATATATATTTTTTAAATTATAATATAAATGTTACACAAAGAAATGCTTCAATAGAATAAATTTATATTACATTAGAAAATATGAATAGTTTAAAAATATAGAAAAAATAAAATTGTACTTAAGGGAAAAAGAGGCAATAACATGATGTTGATATTACATCGGTACTCATAAAAACTCATATTTGAGAAAATCATAAAAATATAGAGTACACCCTAGTTGAAAACTCAAAAATAAAAACCCATACTTCATTATACTTTTGAAGTCGCATGTATGTTTACATGCTCTTCTGGTTTTGCTTGATATTTTGGTACAATGTTGATATGAAGTTTGGGTCTTACTTAGTTAGAAGTAACGATGGGTAGTGTGGATCATCCATACTAATTTTTAAAAATTACATGTATGTAATTTCATTAAACAAGTCTCATTCTTTCATAGAAAAAAACTAGTAAATAATTATACACAAATACAACCCTTTAGCCTTTGTTTGCAACATTCAAATAGAAGTATATATTTTTTTTTGACCTAGTTTTTTTTTGGCAAAATTTAGAGAAATTTTGTCAACAAATTTGAACAACTCGACGTCTTAAACTAGTACACACACAACATCACAAAATAGCATAAAATGAAATGTTTGGATGAGCTAGTATGTTAGAATTCACTACCCTATTTATAATAAAAAAATTCATTTTTTTATTTCTTTGTTTTTTTATTTTTTAGCTCTAACGGATAATTTTTAGATTTTAGTCGTTCAACTAGCTGTTACCAGGGTGACCGTTGTAATTTCATAGGCGTGACCAAATCAGACATTGGCATGTGGTATGGTAGGGAGGGAGGCATAGATGTGGCAAGGAAGGAGACATGCGTGGCAAGGAGGGAGGGGCACGTGCAACGTAGCGCTGGTCAACACGTATCCTCATCCTATGCCATGTCGTGCATAGTAGTTGTGCCAAGCTAGGGCACCGGTATGGTTTAGCAGGCCGTATCATGCTTAAGTTGTAAATAGTGTCTTCGTGTCTATGCTGGTCCAGTTATGCACAGCCCATTTGGCCCATAATACACATTTCTAATCATATTAAATATTTTTTTAACGCATGACATCTCTCTTTAACCTAAGTTTTTTATAAACTCATTCCACCACACATTTTATGGTAATTACCACATGAATTTGTCCTTAGATACTCAACATAAGCAAGTACATACTATAATACTCAGATGAGAGGGTATTTAATTTGAGTTTAATTTTCTATGTAAGCTAAATGGATTATCTACTGAGGGCGTAGGCAAAATAGTAAGCACGTTTATATATGGACTGTTTGTATAAACAGATAGGATTGCCCAAAAATCTTTTGTTTTACGTACTTTATATGATGTTGGTTGTAGTATAGATATTTCATCTTGATTTTTTTATATTGGTCAATTTGAATCTTTACATTGAAACCTCTACATTCAGATGGATTAGTTATTTCTGTTGCCACTACAAACCTTAAAAGGTTTATTTGAAATGCATGGCATTACAGTTTTTTTTAGGGATTAGTCTATGGCCCTCTTCTTTTTCTCCACATATTTTGGATTGTTATTAGCATACTTCCCAAGTGTTTCATATAAAATTTTCCTATATATAAAAGTTGTACGTTTACATCTGTAAAGAAAAAGAAAATAATTTTATATTAGTTAATATAATCATTTATACCCTAAAAATCCTATCACAAAAACCAAATAATCTAAATATCAAAAATCTTTGTTACTTTCAAATGGGCCTAATTGTTATAAAATTTGATTAGATTTCATCCTAGTTAGTATGTACTCCATCCGTCTTAGATACCTATCTATGCTTTTTTTAGAAGTTAAGAAATGGGACGAGGGATGATTGTGATTGATTGAGAGAGGAAAAATTAGGTAAAGAAATTAAATTGGAAAATATTAAGTAGGTAGAGAAGTAGTTATATTTTAAGATAAATTTAAATTATAGAAGACGGATGGAGTAAATTTTTTATATGCATTCAGTAAACTATTAACTCATGTAAAAAAAGTTAATTACACTCTGGTACACGATTTTGCGTGGTAGGTGTAACTTATAAATCATTTTATTTTGTTACAACGACATGCTTAGTCCGGCTAAGGTTAAAACGACTAACATAGTTGAAACATCTAATGCGGTGGTGGAACAGATGCCATATTGGCTTCCATGCTAGTAGAGTCGTGCCACAATTTTTTCTTCTTCTTCTTTATTCCAGAAATACCTCCATTTCGTTGTTACACTTGGTATTGAGGTTCTGTGTACTATCCAGTTCACTTCTTTCTGTTTGATCCGAATGACACAGGCAGCTTTTGTTGAAAATCATCTTCTTCAATGACCTAAATTTTAGATAGAATTCGTGTAAATGTTTTAGCAAAACAATATACAAATAAGATAGAAAAACTACTTACTAAATCACTTTGTTGGAGCCAAACCGCCTTTCAAACAAAAGTTTAGAAACCCCTAAAACAATAATGGAACATTGTTTTCTCAAAGAAATACAACCTCAATTCTAGTTACCTTTAACTTAAGCACCTGGACAAGTGCCTATATTTTGGGGACAAACCAAGTACATTTTCCAATTTGAATGGGATGTTTCTCAATCAATATTTCAAACAGACATCACAATGCACCGATGCAATTCTATTTCAATGGCACGAGAACAATCACGGTGATTGAACTATGCTAGTGTGGAAGCCCACGTGCCATCTATAACTACATCACGTTAGATCACGTTATTTGCATGGTTCACACAAATTAGATAAAGTTGTTTATAAGTTGTTAAATATATTTATGCTCACCGCCAAGTTCATGTCCCATATGCGTAATTTACTCTACAAAATCTAGATATAAAATTATAGCCCTATACCCCCTCCATTTGCAAATTTATGACATTGGCTAGTTCATCTAACCAATATAAAAAAAGGGAGTAATTCTTTGAGTAAGGTCTCGTTGAATGAAAGGATTTATGGAGAAATTTTGTATGATTTAAATTCTATATAAAATTTTCCTATACAGCCATTTAAAACAAAAGGTTAGAGTTTCTCAGATCTTATGAAAATTCTAAGGCTAAATGTATATAGATTTTAGAAAAAAGTTAGTAAAAGCTCAACCTCTTTTGCTTTTGCTTTGAGTCTATCTCTCTCATTCAATTCTTATGTTTTTCCTATGGTGTATTCAATTAGTCATTCCTATGTTTTATTATTGTTTGTTTTACATATGCATTCATACGAAAATCTTATATTTTTTCTATTTATATATTTTACCATTCATACTTTGGAAGAGGTCTTAATTGACCTAACATGATACTCAGGCCTAAGTTCTGTTAACCCATCATAAACCCTAATCGTTCTAAGAACATTCAGAATGTGGCAATATGGATAGGTATTAAGCCCCATAGCCTATATACATAACGATCACTCACAAAGAATAAAAAAATCCATCACTTTGTCCTTCTCATGGTACTGATATTCTACCTCTCTTAAAATGTGGGACCCACTTTTTATGTTCTCTTTGTCACATATATTGTGGAGATTATAATGCACCTATATGGGACCCACCATAAGGTTAGATTGGGCCATAGACATTGAGATGTTCTAATTCCTGTTAACCGTCGTATATATAGGTATGTTACATTACAATTTCCCTTCTGGGGAAAATCTGTAGGCAGACGGTGACAGGTCCGCGCAGCGCTCCAGCCCAAAAGGCCCCAATCCATCAGCCGCCATATAAACCAAAACCCTAAAAACCCACTTCCCCCTCCTTGGCCTTTCCTTTCCCCGCTCCCCTTCCCCGAGGAGCCGCCGCCGCCGCCGCTTACCCCGCCGCCGTCGCCATGCCGAAGCACTATCGACCTGCGGTAATTCGCCCTGCCTTCCTGCCGCCTTCCCCCGAATACCCTGTCTTTGTTGTACGCGGAGCCTTTCAGTCTCAGCTGCTGCTTTTTGGGGTGTTCTAGGGCAAGAAGAAGGAGGGGAATGCGGCGAAGTATATCACCAGGACCAAGGCGGTGAAGTACCTGCAGATTAGCCTCGCAACCTTCAGGTCATCCTCTAATCTCCCAGCTACTGCTGACTAGTGATGGTGCGGCTGCTCATTTTGGAGCTATTAACAAGTGTATAATCGTGGTTAATTATATTGACGCTAATAAATTATCTGGGTATTTTCACGCATTTTGAGCTGAAGCTAGACACTCCCTTAAGCTAATTAATTCACTCCATCGTGTTTTATATGCCTCTTAGCTTGGCTGCGCAGCTGATTAGTATTATCCTCTGTGCTCCGTATAGCCTGTATTAACTTAGGATTTATTTTTTTTCCTGATTGCAAAGTCGTGAACGGCCGTGTTAAAATTTTGCGATTGCAAAGTTGAGAACAGCCTTGTTAAAATTCTGCAATTTGTTACAGGAAGCTATGCATTCTCAAGGGTGTTTTTCCTCGGGATCCAAAGAAGAAGGTGGAAGGGAACCACAAGACCTATTACCACATGAAGGATATTGCCTTCCTGACCCATGATCCCTTGATTGAGAAGTTCAGGTATTTAATCTGCTTGCAAAAGAAATACCATCTGTCTTTTTTATGTCGTGGCTACAGAAATATTCAGTGTTCACTCACTGAAAATTTGAATTACATGCCTTATTGTTTGATTGCATATTTCTCTGTACAATTAGGGCATATAGTGTAGCAATATTTCAGAAAGTTAGCTGCATACATGTTCAGTTTTTAATGAGATAACAGTGCCTTCAATTTCTTAAAAATATCTTGTGTTAGTGATCGAGAATCTTTTTGTATCATGTTCTTGTTATTTGATTCATTTGCTGCAATCGCGCCAATTTGTTTTGGACGGTCCATGCAGTGGAGAAAATGGCGAGCAAAATGGAAAACTATATTTTACTAAATACAATTGAGGAAATAAACATAATGTAGGTTTTCAGAGAGCCATTAGCTAGGCCATGTGAATTATTCTCCTTGGCGCTTCATCAATGATATTTTGATGATTGGTAGATAGATAGTTGCCTGCAATTACTTGATTGTTGACAAGGGAATCATGGTTCACTTTTTATATATGATTGACAGTTTCATTACAACTTTAGTTGCTACAGTGTGGTGCATATTGTCTTCGTGTTGGAAAGTATGAGTAATGGTTACTTGATTCACTGTTGATTTATGATGCTCCCTTAATGACATTTCCTTGTTGTTTGACTTCAGAGAAATCAAGGTCCACAAGAAGAAGGTCAAAAAGGCTTTTGCTAAGAAAAATAAGGATCTTGCAGACAGATTGTTGAATCGACCACCAACTTACAAACTTGACAGGCTTATTCTTGAAAGGTGCCAGGTTTAAAGTGATTTCTTGGTGACATCCATACCATGTTGTTTCTATATAAAATCATTCCTATATTTTTGCTTTACAGATATCCAACTTTTGTTGATGCTCTTCGTGACTTGGATGATTGCCTGACAATGGTGCATCTTTTTGCTGCGTTGCCTGCTGTTGAAGGTGAACGTGTGCAAGTTCAGCGGATTCATAATTGCCGCAGGTGTGCTCTGTTGTAGATTAATGAAGTCCCTCCCTCAAATTCACACACACCACTCCCAACCAGGGGGCACTTATAATTTCCTAGTTCATCTGTTCATCATGCTACGAGTCTATATGACATTTGCCCCATCTTTATTGGTGCTATATTTCATTGCTGTATCTGACTTATGTTTGGCGATGCTAATTTATGGATTAAGCCTTCGTATCTTTTTTATTAATTTGGAGATATGTTTATACTTTTTAGGTTGAGCCATGAATGGCAAGCATATATATCTCGAACTCATTCCCTGCGGAAAACATTTATATCTGTCAAGGGCATATATTACCAAGTAAGTTTGTGTAGTTATGTCTGCTTGCGGTCCTTGCCTTTAAAATCACTGTAAGTGTGCATGCTATAGTATATCTTATAAGATAACTACTTTTTGTAGGCTGAAGTTCAAGGTCAAAATATCACCTGGCTAACTCCACATGCTCTTCAACAAGTTTTAACCGATGATGTTGACTTCAATGTGATGCTTACCTTTTTGGAATTCTATGAGGTGACAATGATAATGAGCTACCCTAATTACTATATTATTCCCATTGTTTAGCCTTCAACTTATAGGCATAAGTGAAAATTTGAATTTTAAAACTTAATTTTAGAGTTGATTTTGGGGTTTTTTCATCGTAGTTTATTTTTCAGCATTTGCTTTTAAATCACTAAGAACAAGTATATAAAAGTTTTACCTATAAATTATTTTTTAAGCATTAATAAGCCGTTTCGCTTATAATAAGTATAATTGAAACAATGAGGCTGTATAATTCCTGCTCTATTCAGCAACATAGCATCCATTTAAAAGAATTTTGCTAACTTTTTATCTAAATACTACTGCCACTGTTTTATGAACTGTGATCACATGGGGGTAAAATGTTAGCTCATTTCTTCGAGTGCAACTGTGATATTGGTTCTTGTGGGTTCTGTCTAGAAAGAATTAGCACTCCACAATCTTTTATGATTGCTGCTATTGTTTCAATTGTAGTTCTGAAGCCACATATATTTGTTTTGTTTTGGTCTTTTGGAACCAATCTACACTTTCCGGTGATAGCTTTTGATGTGATGATAGCCAATAATTTCTTTAGCAAGATACAATCTCATTTAGTGACTTTTAGTTGTGGCCAACACTCTAGCTAGATTGTACTTATAAAAAGAGGGGATAAACGAGTATACGTGAATTGTAAGGTGATATCTGGAGAATCTGTGGTTTCTCAACATAGGTTGGTGGTGGTCGACTTCCGCTTTCTAGTGTATGCTAGTAGGATAAACAAGCTAAAATTGCAAGAACCAAGTGATGTAAGTTGGAGGTGGAGACATTAAATATCTTCAAGGAAAGAGTTATTAAAGATGGCTATTGTAAGTAAGAAGAAGATGCAAATAACATGAGAGAGAAGATAGTAACATATATTCAAAAGATTGCTTCGAAGGTGTTTGGAGTGACCAAAGGGAGTGGATACAAAACTAAAGGCACTTGGTGGTGGAACGAAAACGTGCAAATAACTATTAAGGAAAAGAAAGAATGCTATAAACGCTTGTACCAGATAGGAGTGAGGACAGGAGAAGTACAAGGTGGCAAAAAAGATTGTAAAACAAGCTGTAAGTGTGGCAAAGGGGTGGGTTTTCGAGAATCTGTATCAACGTCTGATTATGAAAGGAGAGAATGATATATATAGAATGGATAGTGCTCGTGATAGGAAGACGATATACTTCAACCAAATTAAGTGTATTAAGGATGAGAGAGAGTAGCTCTTGGTGAAGGAGGATGAGATTAGACATAGATGGCAAGAGTATTTTGATAATTTGTTCAATGGTGAAAACGAGTACACCACCGTACAGTTAGACGACTCGTCGGATGACACAAATAGGAGCTTTGTGCGGAGTATATAAGAATTTGAGGTTAGAGAGGCTTTGAAAATGATGGAATGGGGCAAGGCGATGGGCCCTTATGATATTCTAATCAAGGTATGTAGGTGTTTCAGAGATATAGCTATATTATGGCTAACCAAGTTGTTCAACAATATTTTTCAATTGAACACGATGACTAAAGAGTGTAGGAGAAGTATATTGGTAACAATCTACAAGAATAAGTGATATATACAAATTCGTACTAATTACCGAAGAATTAAGTTGATGAGTCACACTATGAAGTTACAGGAGAGAGTTATCAAGTACCGCTTGAGAGAAGTATGTTACGCTGGATTTGTGGTCATATAAAAATGGATCGAGTCTAGAACGAAGATATACGTGATCGGCTAGGGGTAACATTAATTGAAGAAAAAATTATTCAATATCGGTTAAAATGGTTTGGTCATGTTCAAAGGAGATCTCTAGAGATACCATTATATTGTGGAATCCTAAGTTAAGACAATAATGTAAGAAAAGATAGAGAAATATCGAAATTAATAGAGAGACAATAAAAAGAAGGGATTTAAAAAATTAGGATATATCTAAAGATCTGTAATTGAATAGAGCTGTTTGAAAAACAGCTATCTGAACTGTGATTTGAGTTTCTTGTTGTGGTCTTTTGGAACTGGATATTTATGGTGTTCAATATTTAATATTCTGTTTCATGAAGGATGTGATTGTTGTAAATAAATTATGGTGCAATCTAGCTATAACCATGTACACCTGATGAACTTATGATCATGTTGAAATGTTTAGATATCATGTTAGGATACCTAGCAATAACTTATTCAAGATTGATCACTTAGTATATATAAAAAATGCCGATGTCACGGTGCATGTTACAATGATTCTTTCAATTTTCTGACTGTCCTATACTGCCTGCAGACTCTTCTAGGATTTATAAACTTCAAGCTTTACCATTCAATAAATGTAAATTATCCTCCTGTTCTGGATCCTCGTTTGGAAGCTTTAGCTTCTGGTAAGTTCTGGTGCTTATTGTAGTTATGTTGGTGAAAATATGTTTTATCCTTCTCACTAGCTCAATATAATTTCCCTTTATTTTACAAATTTTTTTTACTTTTTGGTTGACAACCCTGTTATGCTCCTACTAGAGCTCTATGCGTTGTGCCGGTACATGTCTTCTAGAAGAGTACCTGGAAATTCAGAGCCTGCTGGATTAATTGAAGACAAAGAGGATGAGGACAATAAAGAGAGCTCAAAAACAGATGAGTCTGAACTCAGATTGGCGCAGCTTCAGCATCAGCTCCCAACTAATGAACCTGGAGCACTAATGCATCTTGTACAAGAATCTACTGCTGCTGAAGCAGAGGACTCTGATGCTAAAGAATGCAGGAGTTTGTTCAAAAACCTGAAGTTCTACCTAAGTCGGGAGGTAGGCCATTGGAAACTTATGTACCAGGAGGATATTTTGTTTAGGTAGATCATCTCGAATATTTTGATCTTATTCATTATCTTTTTTTATTTTCCAATTTTAGGTGCCTAGGGAATCTCTCTTATTTATCATTCCAGCATTTGGAGGTACCGTTTCATGGGAAGGAGAATTAGCTCCAATTGACGAGACAGATGAAGACATCACTCATCAGGTATATTTATCTCTGTAAGATTATGCGGGAGGTTGCCCAAATTGATGGAGACTTTTTTTTGGCACCCTTTCATTAAATGAATTATAGTATAAATATCAAATACTCATATACAACAATGCCATATTGGCTCAGTCATTGTTTCCGTTTTATTTCTAGTGTAGTTTATCTTCTAGTTATGATATTTCAGATTGTTGATACCACACATTATCTTGCAGATTGTTGATAGACCGACCCAAAGCCATGTTTTCCTTTCTAGGGAGTATGTTCAGCCACAGTGGATATATGATTGTGTGAATGCTCGTGTCATATTACCGACAGAAGGCTATCTTGTCGGGAGGTATACCTCATGGCATATGTGTAATTATTATATATGCATTTTTTATTCATTGCTGTTGTTGGGTGCCTCTACATTTGTATGCTAAAATTGGTGGGTGGTTATTTGCATTTAGTTGCCAACCAGTTTAAAGGGGGCAGCCTTCACTAAGGACAATTGCTGATTATATAATATACTGGCACTGTACTTGTAACAGTTTAATTTGTCACATGCTGTTTACGCATTTTGCTCGCACATATTGATGAATCTTTGGTGGAAGCAACTTTACTGAAATATAGCTCAATGTATAATCAAACATTTAAATTGACAGTTTTTGCCTAGTATCTGTACTTGCACACTTTGCAAAAATGAACTACAAGATGCATAAAAGTTGATTAGCTAATTTTACACTTATAGTTATGCTCGTCCAGAATTTTGGCATCAATACTCTTTTCTTGTCTCAGGGTGCCTCCACCACATTTATCTCCTTTTGTGGACAATGATGCGGAGGGTTACATTCCTGAGTATGCAGAGACCATTAAGAGGCTGCAGGCTGCTGCTCAAAACCAGGTGTTGCCTCTGCCAAGTATAGGTGACGAAGATATGGAAAATTCGCTGGTAGAGGCAATTATTGATCGATCAGATTCTAATGAAGCTGCTGAGAATAAGAGGAAGGTTAGTTCAACCCCATGTCATATAAAACATTACCCCTTTCTGCTGTTTGTCTTACGGTCATCAAAAACATTTTCTGCTCTCTCATTTTGCCTTTTTCTCTTCTAAAGTTGGGGATGCTAGAGAAGCAGTACCATGATGAGCTGAAGATGGAATATGAAGGAATGACCTTCTCAAATAGGACGGCAGATAACCGACCAGATGTTGTGGACAAAAATGATAGTGAATCAGCTGACGATCATGTGGAGAATTCTCATAAACAAGCCGAGAAGGATGCTGCTGACATTTCTAAGGCCCTTATGTCTCGCAAGCAGAGAGGCCTTCTTCAAGCAATTGAGGTCTGTGCTCTTATGTCTCATTTATTTGCCACTTGCAGCTAGCAATTCTCCCTTTCTGCTGCTTGCTGCTTCTTGTCTTTGCATCATTGCGGATCCATGTTGGATAAGCATCCAGTGAATTTTTAGCCACATTGCCAATTTTTTAGAAGATACGCTTCTGTGCATTTTTGTACTCGTTTGCCAGCCGACCTTTGTCGTGGATTAAAATGTTGCTTATGGCATCTACCTGCATTTCCCTCTCACCTTAAATTCCAGGTGACACCTGTTCTCCTTTATGGCTTTGAGCTAACTAATCGGTTACCATTGCAACTACAGATTCATGAGGAAAGGAAGAGAGATAAAGTTAACTTATTGAAGAAAAGGAAAAAGAATGCTGATTCTAGTGCTTCGAAAAAGAATGCTTCCGCCAAATGTCGCTGAGGCTCCAAGCTCATCTGCGCAATACTGTATCTGTTTTGACTAACATTGTTCATCGATCAATGCGCAATACTGTATCTGTTGCTGCTATGATCAGCACATCTACACTCCGTTTTGATGTTTAGGTTGTTTTAGATGGGCTTTAAGGATGTACCCAGATATACCCCAGTAGAAAATTTCGAGCTATTTACCTAGTGTTCAGAGTGTGTTCCTTGACGAGCAGGAGCTATTACTCTTCCAAATTTTGACACGTTTATTGCTCATCTAGAGCTACACAATTCTCGATCAGGACCTCATATCTGCTGCCCAGCTGGTGAATGGTGACGCTGAAATGCAACCTGCTCGAAAATATCAATGCACAAATTTAGGGGTCATGAGTTATGCACAAATGCTCCAGAAATTTAATAGTGAGTTCGAAACGAAATCAAAACTTTGAAACTTACAACTTACAAGGACAGTGCCAATTTATGCGTTCAAACCGATTGCTCGTAAAGAAGAAAAATGCAAATATGCAATTAATCGCACGTTCTGAAGTCAAGGAGCAGTGCCATTCACGCTTTCAAACCGATTGCTCCTAAAGAAGAACAACGCAAATATGCAATTTATCACACGTTCTAAGGTAGGGTTTGTAATCTCGGTTTGGGGTTGAAATGCGAGCCTGGTAAGATGACAAATTTCACAAAAATCTCATGAAATTCGGTGAGTTTGGTTTGAAATCTGACACAAATTGAGCGGTTAGAAGGAGCTCCGAAGTTTAGGCAACGAAATTTGAATGAATTTTCTTAAGATTTGGGCCAATCAATTCAAGATGCCATCTCTGAAAGATCCTGACCGTCCGATCTCGCGATGGGAGAATCGAACAGAGAGGATAACGGCACATCCACGACCACGACCACGACCATCGCCTCCAAACCCATCAGGCGGGCCCACCACCAGCCGCCATTCATTCTACCCTTCTTTTCCCTCCACCGGCGGCCGCCATGCCCTTCTCCCCTCCGTGCCTCGACCCCGCTGCCTCCCTCCCCTTCCTCCACGCCGCCGCTGTGGTGCGACCACCGGATCCATGTGCGGTGAAGCCGCGCTCGCGCTCTCACCGGACGCTGAGGGTGGCGGCCTCCGTGGCCACGGCTGCGGAGGAGTCGTCGGCGGCGGCCGCGCAGGGGCGGCTGGAGTCTCTGAGCCAGGTCGCCGGGGTGCTGGGCACGCAGTGGGGCGACGAGGGGAAGGGCAAGCTCGTCGACATCCTCGCACAGCACTTCGACGTCGTCGCACGGTGCCAGGTATATCTCTCGCGCGCGAGTGCACACTCTTTGATGGGTGGTGCTCTGCTCCTCTTTGCTTAGTCCGGATGGTGTTCGATGAATCGGCTCCTCGTGGTAAGATATTACGAGGTTCTCAAGTTGACGTTGATAAGTTTCCACAGGCGATCCTTGAGCTGGGATGTACATAGTTTGCGCTAGTTGCGTTATGATCATTACTTGAAGGCTGTTTTTATCTTCTGGTGCCATTCAGAAAGGCCGTCGTTGCAGCACTCCTGTAACCAGTACTATTTTATAGTTGACATTTAGGAGTTAGGACTCCTTTGGATCGCAAGAATTTTACAGAAAATTATATTTTCATAGGAAATTCAATTCTAGCAGAAATTAGGAAAAATTCGGCGTTACAAAGGAAGCTTAGTAGTCCAAAGCACACTTCCAAATGATTTGAGCATGGGTTTTTGATTCTTGCTTTGTTTATGATGATAAAAGTACTGACATCAGCATGGGATGTACCATTGGTCCCGGGCTTTCTTGTATTGTGTGAACTGTGAAGCCCTTTTGATCTCAACATATCATTGTCGAGAGAAGTATGAGCTGAAAGATGCTGCACTTTTCTCAGCATAACTCCTTTGTTTTCTAATTCTTCATTATATCATTCACTAATTTTTACAGATGTATCATCATTAAGGAATAAGGACAGCTGAACTATTCTAAGCATCAGTTTAATATGTGGAATGCATTTTGTTTATTCCAATTGTTCTAAACTCACAATCACAATGGATATACTTTCTACATGTTTATTTTTATGTCAAATCTCTCGTGCTAACAGAACAGGTTCATAAAACATCTTCTTAAAAGAGCAAAACCTTTCCAGTTTTCTAATCGAGGCAGTAATGCAGTATTGATAACTAACGATGCATTTCCTTTATGGCAATGATATTGTCTTTTCATTTTACATAAGCAATTCTTATGGGCTAAAAAATATGATCATACTGCTTCATGGAAAACCTTGATTACATAGAGCTCATTTCTCCAACTGTTCTCTCTGCACTAGTGTATTTTGAGGACTATTTTGTTTAGTTTTTTTGCACACCTTTATGTAGTTCAATTTTCTGAAGGTGGCAATAAGACTAAACTTACTTTCCTCCAATAAGATTTGATCATGTCTGTTTTACCTTTTTAACTTGTAGGATGTTTTATGTTATTAGGGTGGAGCGAATGCGGGACATACTATATATAATTCAGAGGGAAAGAAGTTTTCACTGCATCTTGTTCCATCAGGCATCCTCAATGAGAACACACAGTGTGTTATTGGTAATGGAGCAGTAGTTCATCTTCCTGGGCTCTTTAAAGAAATTGATGGGTTGGAATCAAATGGAATTTCCTGCCAAGGAAGAATTTTAGTATCAGATCGTGCCCATCTTTTATTTGATTTTCATCAAACTGTTGATGGGCTCAGAGAGGTAGAGCTTGGAAATTCCCTTATTGGGACAACAAAGAGGGGAATTGGACCGTGCTACTCCAACAAAGTTACAAGGAATGGACTTAGAGTCAGTGATCTGCGGCATATGGATACCTTTGGTGCTAAACTCAATACCTTACTGAGAGATGCAGCTCTGCGCTTTGAAGGATTTGAATACAGTAGCAAAACCCTAAAAGAGGAGGTTGAGAAATATGAAAAGTTTGCCGAGCGTTTAGGGCCTTATATTACTGATACTGTGCACTTCATGAATCAGTCAATCTTGCAAAAGAAGAAAATATTGGTTGAAGGTGGTCAAGCCACCATGTTAGACATTGACTTTGGCACTTATCCGTTTGTTACTTCCTCGAGTCCCTCAGCTGGTGGTATTTGCACTGGCCTTGGTATTGCTCCTAGAAGTATCGGTGATCTCATTGGAGTGGTTGGTTCAATTATCTTTCAGCTGCTTAACATTTCTTATTTTTCCTCTCCCATAAACCTAACATTTCTATGTGCAGGTAAAAGCTTACACAACCAGGGTCGGCTCTGGTCCATTCCCAACAGAGCTGCTGGGTAAGACTGGTGATTTGCTTCGTGCTTCTGGAATGGAGTTTGGGACAACAACAGGTCGACCGAGACGTTGCGGCTGGCTTGATATAGTCGCACTCAAGTACTGCTGCCAAATAAACGGTTTCTCATCTTTAAATCTGACCAAACTCGACGTGTTAACTGGTCTCAAGGAAGTAAAGCTGGGAATTTCATACTGTACTGAGGATGGTAATGCAATCGAATCATTCCCGGCAGACCTTGATCTTCTGGAGAAAATTAAGGTAAGAAAAAACAGCTGATCCTGTTACTCATATGTCATGCCGTAATTTTGTAGGTAACATTTGAAAGCGCTAAGTCACTCAATGCGACTCTTGCCAATTGATGAAAATTCTTATGATCTCTCTTTGTTGGTATAGGTCAAATATGAAGTCCTACCTGGGTGGGAGGATGACATTTCCTCGGTACGAAACTACAGTGATCTCCCAGAGACTGTTCATTTGTACGTGGAGAGGATAGAGGAGCTGGTTGGTATCCCAGTCCATTACATCGGCGTAGGACCTGAGCGTGATGCTGTCATATACAGATAGGAGACTACAGGAAGCATATCTCCTATCAGATTCGTTGTTTAGGGCAATGTTTTTCTTTTGTTGTTCCCTAATAAGACATTGGCTGGAGTGTATGAACCTTGAGAAATGGTAGAGGCCTGGAGCCCTGGAGGGTGTAGGAATTCCAACATCCTTTGCCAAACAAAGTTAAATACGGTCCTCACTGTCCATTGGATATTCTCTTTTAGTTGTTATCAAGACTAGTGGAACTTTGAGCACGATAAAATGAGAGACGAGATGAAGTTATGTAGATTAAGGGTGCCGTAGTTAGGGCCAATTAGAAGACCAAATATGCATGCATTTTGATGAAGACCGCATACGTACATTTTGATGAAATTTTGTGTAGACCTTCCTAGTTCAAGCAAGAGTAGAAGACCTTATTCTTCACATGACTCGTAAGGGCTAATGTAACTTTGAGCAGAAATCTTAAGGAATTTTAACGATTAATGTTTCAGAATTTTTCACGCCCCACTCAGCAGGCCTATCAACCTATGTGAAGTTGTGAACTCGCGTTACACCATGGTCAAAACTCCTGCTATGCAGAGTAGCAGACTTGAAACTTTCAGAACACTACTGACGTCTCGAGTTCAGTTTGTATTCGTAAAGGCTATAATTTAGTCATGCAAAAACAGCGGTGGAACTCCTCATAACGAACGCAGCATCACAAGGAAATAATGGTATGGCACCTCATTCCAAGATACACTACTTAGTGCTGCATTCCATTCCCATGACAGAATAACCTTAGAGAGTTTTGCTGAATCTTATCAGGGTGTAGAACAGAAAACAACACAATCAGTCACTAGATGATACTCGAAACTTGGTAAATAACCACAGAAGCCATTGAAGTTTACAACAAAACACTGCGAGAAAGTCAGTTTCAATCATATTCAAGTTCATCGGGTGTTATTGGTCTCTTCAGTGGTATGATGGACTTCTTTTCAACATCTTGTGACAAAGCCTTTCTCATATCTATGCAAAAACAAGGACAGAAGTGAGCAATATCATCAGGGCAAATAATTTGAATATGACGCAACATGAGGACTTGGCAATGTGGAAGTGCTTACCAAGGCCATCTTCTTCCCCTGAGTAGTAGCGGAGCACCCTTCGATAAACCACATAGCCAAGCTATGGAAACAAGGAATAAAATCTGGTAAGTTCACTCAGGACAGGATCATTTGCATTCAAAATTTCAAGTATAAAACCTTTATGCTGCAACCTTCATTTTTTTTCTCCCTAAAATAATTATGTTTAGGGGCAGCAGAAGAAAACATTAATTCAAAAGATCGATCATTCACTATTCAGTATTGACATATAAATATATAATCATATAAAAACTAGTAAATCTGATGATCATGAAATTGAGTGTACCTTTTCATACATCCTTATTGCTGGCATGTTAGATGCTCTTACGAAAAGATCCACAAAGTAGGCCTTATCCCTGAAAGGATAATCATTTTTAGCGTAATATTAGTATCTAAAATAACCAGCATGATAATAATAATCATGGAAGTCATAAAGTTGAAAACAAAAGGCACATTAGCACATCAACAAGTAACTCAAGCATCCAAATCTATTAATTAAGAGATCTGGTGCCAATACCTAGGCAAAAACTCTTCAGGAATCTTACTGAATGAATGCTGTTCAGAAATAGCAAGCCAAAATAGTAATACCACTACTGTCTCACTGCTGTAGAATTTCTAGCTTGTGATGTTTCTGATAATTAGTCTCTCCATTGAAAATATAAGGCATATAATTTGATAAGATTTCAGATATGCATAAAGCTTGCATTTTGATTTAATAGGGCTCCCCGACCATGCCCTCATTTATGATTTTTTTTCCTCAGTATGCAACTTTTGTTACAACCCATACAAAGTATTCCGTCATCCTCCTAAAGTAATCATGAGAGGGTACATAACATAAGTCATTTCCTAGCATATATTCTCAGCTTTATGACCTTAATACTCATGCAAGGACAAATTACACCCTATATTAGTCAAAGCGGGACTAGACTACTGCTGCTCACTTGGCCAGTCATCAGCCCCACAGGACACAAAAAGGCCTTTAACCTTGAAGTAAGCTGGTTTGACAGGGATGGGCTCGTTGATCTGGTTAGCAAAAGCTGGAATGATAATACATAAGCTTCAACCTATACTGATATCATGCAGATACGAATGTAAATGGAAGACTGTATTGCTAGGTAATTCAGAAAGAAAATAAATGATAGAAGAATACAATAGATCATACAAACAATTGATTACACATCATAGCATCCAAAATTTAGTGGTACAATTTACAACCACCACATCAGTGTGAAAGTTCAATGGATAGTCATGATACTTACATCTTATCACTGATTTCCTCCAGCAGGTTCATAAGCTTCTTGGCTAACTTCTGCCTCCGAAATTCTGAGGCAACAGACACTGCCGTAACATGTCCATGCCAAGATTCACCTTGTCCTTCAACCTTACCCATGACTGCAACAGACAGCCAACTACATAAATGGCAGCAAACTAAGAGAAAGTGGATGACGAAGAAAAGAAACAAACATAATATTGGACAATGGTAGCCAATACATAAGATTTGGAGTCAATTGACCCCACAACATTTTGAGACTCACCTTTGTACTACCTGAAACATATATTAACACAGCCTTTCAGTCCCATATATATATATATATATAAATTCACAAAAGTTATAGATCCGCTAGAATAATAAACAGTGCTAATTCATTGATTCATCCCACAGGGTAAATTATGACAGTCCTCCACTAGAATATTGCATTCAACACTAAAAAGGGATAACTTAAACACTTGTAGCACCAACATGCCCGACTGCTCCCAATTCAAGGCTCAAGCCATATAGTAGCTGTTCTGGTCTAATTTATCATGTTTGTACACCACTCTAGTCCCAGTGTCTCGACCTTCCCTGAGAGGCTGAGAGGCAAATTACAAGTCCTAATCGACCAGCCTACAAATACCATTCACTTTACCAATATGCCGCTAGACTGTACTGGAACCTCCAAAAATCATTATTTGCCTGCAAACCATATTCTAAACTGACACCAATGCCAAAAAAATCCCTAATTTCCCAACTTCTCGAGAGTAAATGCAGGGCTTACTCTACAACATCAGAGAATCTGACAAACAAATGAACATAATCACTAGCAACAACTAGCAAAGATACACAGAACAAACCGGCCGAGGGCAAAAAACATACTGTATCCCATGACGCGGTCCCCGGGGCTGACGGCGGCGTGGAAGTAGTCGGGCCAGCGAGCCATGTAGGTCATGTAGAAGGACATGTTGAACTGCGACGAACATACCGGCGGCTCAGGATGGCGGCAGCAGACCAAGGGACGCCACGCCGCACCCAAATCAAGAGAAGAGATGGAAGGGTTTAGAGCTGCATACGGTCTCGGTGAGGTGGTCGAGGTTGACGGAGGAGAAGCGGAGGAGGTCGTCGCAGCAGAACCGGCGGATGGTCGTCATGGTCCCTCGCCTCCTTCCTCGGTCCTCTCGCGGGAGGCGCCGGCGTCGGTGAGGGATCTCGTCGGGCGGTCGGTCGCGGGGGAGGCGTTGTGCTCCGTGCGAAGAACTGAAGAATCTTCGAGCAGCGGAGAGGCATGTTGGATATGCAAGAGTTCCTCCAGTCCTAATGGGGCAGCCTCACGGGCCCGATCACCATGTGATCCGTCTCGGCCCATCCAAACCCACGAGTCTAAAGCCCAAATTGGATCGCTAGCAATAATAAAAAAGTCTGTTGGGCCTCCCAAACTATAGCTCCAGCCTGATTTTGATCCTCAAACCACAAAATCAGATACGAAGACTTATCTGTTTCAATTTGTTTTTGTGAGCGATATGGATGACGGTTTCGATCTACTCGAAGTCTAGGTGGCATATTGGTGTTCGTCTACTTGAAGTCTACTTGAAGCCTACTTGAAGCATTACAATTAGCAAAATTAAAATAAACCTATAGTGGGACCCATATATAAGTGACCGGCTTCGTCTTCTTCCCCATCTCTCTCTCCTGGAGCGTGGTGGCAATGGGGCGATGGTTCGGCGGGCGATGACAGCGCGTCGTCGAGGGGATTGGCGGAGAGGCAGAGAGGTCCCCGTAGCGCCAGCGCCGGAACTGTTGCAGGCGACGCCGTCCCAGGCGCAGACCAACGACTCCTCCGTCCCCACACCGTCCCCACGCCGGAGCTCACTAGAGCGGCCCGCCGTCGCCAGCCAATCTCGATATTCTCCCTCTTTTCTTAGGATGGCCGCCACCTTCCTCTATCGCGCTGCCGACGAAGTCGAGACAGCGCCGTCCTAGTCCAGCGCACCACCGCGAGTTCGATCCCCACCGTCGACCTCCCGCGCTGGGAGCTGAGATCTGGGTTATTGGTCGCATGGTGGTGGCGAGAGGTGCGCATCAGATCGAGTGGTCCCAGAACCGTGGAAAACGGCGTGGACGACGCGGGTCAGCGGGTGAGTCGATCTCTGCAAATTCTTGGAGTCGATCTGTGCATGCAACGGTGAGTCGGTGACCACTTGAGCTCCTTTTTGCGTCATCCTTCTCGGAATGGCTACAAAGTTCTGATTTGTGTTGTTCTTCGATTTTATTTTTTGGTGTTGACGGTGTGAGGAGTTATGTACTTATGCACGCGTCCCGGGCAGAAGATCTTGACCTCGCCCGTGCCGCCTCACGGCCTCAATGCCGGCCGGCGAGCTCCGCCTCATCGACCTCGGGTAATGCGAGGAGGCGGCGCTCCACACCGTGCTTCGCGCGGGGCGCTGCTACGGGAAGCGAGGCACTTGCGACGGCTTCGTCGACCTCCGCCGCCCGCTCCTCTCCCTTCCGAGTGCCGACGCCAACTAATGAAGACGTAGAGTGGAAGGAGGCATTGGGAGAAAGAAGTAAGCCAACGTATCACTGTATTATGGGTCCCACCGCATTTTTTACTTCTTTTTGCTGAATCTAAACGTGATGTCGGATGAAACCACCATTAAACCGCTCCAGACAAAATAAGCCGGTTCTCTGAGTGAGCGAGAGAAATTGAACTCCAGCTATAGTTGAGGAGGCCAGATTGACTTTTTCCAACAATAGGCTCAGGATTCTGCGGCCTAAATGGGCCTGGCTCACGAGGCCATTGTTCACTTCGGCCCATACAAACTACCGCGCGAAGAGCCTCTTTCAGCCGCCCGATCAGGATTCCACGGCTCAGATATGCTCGAAATGACCAGAAGAGGCTGTTTTGCATTTGAGATCCTGTAGTACTATGTTTTCCCGTTCAAACCCTCCAAGATCCGATTGTTATCATTGCTAGCGACCCAAATCTAGATCTCGGTGAGCCATTCGATCGGGATTCCACGGCACAGATTACACAGAGGCTATTTTACACATGGAAAAAACCCCGCAGCCATTCGTTTTCCCGTTTGAGCCCTCCAGGATCAGATCGCTATCAATGATAGCTATCCAAATCGAGGCGTCCGTCAGCCACCCGATCGCGATCCTACGGTCCAGATCGAGGTGGCCGAGGCCGCTGCTAATGCTAAGCCAACGCGGTGGCTGCTGCGCCGTGCACGCACCACTCGTCAACACAACATCATCCCACAGACTCCGCCACGGCCGCACCACCGCACGCGAGCCCACCTCCCTCCTCTCCGATCCCCCACTGGCCGCCGCGCACAATTCCCCATCCATCCTCCCCCCGGGACGGGCTCCTCCGACCCGCCGTCCCCCGATCGCGTGGTGACCTCACCTCCCACCTCCCCTCCCCTAGATGGACTGCAGCGACTTCCCGGGGGATCTCCTGCGCGCGGTCCTGCAGCGGCTCCCGCCGCCCGACCTCGCGCGGGCCGCCTGCGTATGCCGCCTGTGGCGCGCGGTCGCCTCCGACCGCGCCGTGCTGGAGGCCGCCTTCGCGTCGCCCTGGGGCGTGCGCCGCGTCGTCGGCGAGCCGGCGACGAGGGCCTTCTGGCGAGCCGCGTCCCTGGGCCGATTCGCGCTCTCGCACACCGTCCGCCGCGGGGACACCGTTCCCGGCATCGCGCTCAAGTACTCCGTCCAGGTACCATCGGCCCGCCTGATTCTGATAGCTCATCGCTCTGCATATTTGGGCCTACGAAAGACTCTGATTCTGATTAAGATTGCCCCCAATTATCCTGTGGAAGCTCCAACTAGCACTTAACTTAGATAAAGTAGATGATTTGGAACAAGAGTAAAAGATCATGTCTTGATATTCCTAATATGGAGCCACTGGAGCTTAGAATAAAAGTCCAAGTGGTGAGCAGGCAGTCTAAAATGGAATTAACAAAGGTTACTAGTCACTGATACCACAATTTAACACCTTTTTCCATTCTCAGCATTGTGGAGCTTGTGAAATTGTTGTATGTACATTATTTATCATATTGGCACTAAATTTTGACTTTGCAGAAGTTGAACAACTTCTATATGTTCTAATGATAGTACTCCGTAAGGTTGAGTGGCTCGCTCTCTCAAGTATCAAATTAATGGAATTAGCTCTTAAGGTAGTGTTCTTTTTAGACCATTGGTGGGTGAAAGCTGAATAGCTGATTGATGATCCACTTGATTATATTGGTAAATTAAATACCATATATTATAAACTAAACAAATAGCTTAGAAAATGTGGTACAAACAAATGCAGTAGAAGAAAGTTTTTTGACAAACGTATTTTTAGAAGCATTGAACAAATAATCGACAGCAATAATCTGGTGGATAATTGCTATAGCTTGTTCAGAGAAGATTTTTCAGGGACTGCTGCACAACACCTATGCCCCTTTGGCTTCTATCTTTTGTTGATATATCTGTTGCCATGCTGAGTTATCATAAATATAGTCATGTGTATGGTGTAATTTGCTGGAGTACTCCCTTTAATGAAGCTGTTGATGCAGCTAAAATTTGAAATACATACATAACCTCAGCTTTTGCATTTGTGAATTATGTTTATTTATGCAATTCCATGCACGTGTCTCCTTTGTCCCAAAAAGTTCTACCTTGCTCGTGTGAGCAGCCTTCTTCATTCTTTGATGTTCTATGAATTGCAAGCAGGTGACCGATATAAAACGTTTCAACAACATGATGAGCGACCATGGTATCTACTCAAGGGAGAGGCTTCTGATACCGATCAGCAATCCTGAAATTCTTCTGGGTAGCACATGCTACATTGAGATGGATTATAATGCAAGAAGAGAGGCTGCAGTCTTTTATCCGGGGGGACGCCCTAGTGGAAAAGCAGAATCCTCGACAAACACTGCTGCTGCAGAACAACGAAGCAGAAGGATTCTCGAGTCAGTGAAGCGAAGCTTGCATACTGACGATGGAACTGCCGCATACTACTTATCTGTCACAGACGGGGATCCAAGGGCAGCCATGATGGAGTACTCCGAGGACCTAAGGTGGGAGCAGCAGCAAACAGGCCACTAGTTGTAAGGTCAATGGGAAGATAACTGTATGGCATTTGATGAATGCTGGTTATTGGAAACTTGTTTGGCCGCTTGAATAAATATTGATGTGCCTTTACCCTCTGGCCTCTGTTACGTGTAATATGATGTGAATTTGTGAACATATGTAATGTATCATCTGTTTTTTTTGGAGGGGGTGATGAACTATGGAGAAATATCCATAGCAATTACAGTACTTTGTGATATATTTCATGTATATCTAAGCATAGCATGTTCGGCTGGTGGCATCTTTATCGAGACATTGTCCATTGAGCCGGTTAAACTTTTCTTGTCCGTGTCCTCTCCATGATTCAACCGTGGGGCTTATTACTGAAACTGAAAGTCCTGGAGAGGCCGAGCGTGAGACATGCAGATATATGAAAAATGGAGAATACAATTCCTACAGCGCTGACATATCGAAATATTGTTATCTTGAAGCAGCATCCAGTACTCATAAGGGCATCCGCAGTGTACACAACATAGTGTTTTTGCAGGTAACAATGCTATCTTCCTGTCCGGTAGGAACTATTGTGAGAGCGATAAGTAGTTGTAACCCGATCACATGGCTACAACCGGTAAACAAGAGTTAAACTATATTATTTACACAGTGTTTCTGACAAAACTCGTGGAAAGGAGTCACGGGGGATTGCGATCGGTGATTTTTTTAAGCCGCTCACACCTTATTCCCCAGAGACGCGCTGAAACAATGTGCAGTACGTGATGGCTTACTACGACCTGCAGCCCGGGCCCATACTACTGCCGAGTTCGGCAAGTAACATTGAGCATGCCCTAACACTTGCTCACATTAACTTTCTGACAAAATTTAGGGAAAAGAGGAGAACGACGGCTTTTATGTTCTAACGGTTAAGTATCTTCATGCTATTGAAAAAGGCACGTGCTACATTTGCTTCAACGCTTCGCATCGCATGGCCATTCTCCGTTACATTAAGATATGTTACTCCTATGTTTAGTGCTCAAATCTGAATAAGTCTGATCACACACATGAATTTATAATTAGAAGGTTCGATTGCTGCTCATATTTTTACAGCGAATCTTTCATGATATGGTTTCTTTGGGAGAAATAAGCTGACATGTTCTCGTGACAAGAGGGATTACTTAACACAGGATGAACAAATAGAATCTTGCACGGTCATGGAAGCAATTAGCCAGTGAATGCAACCGGGCTCCAAGCCCGTTAAAAGCAGGAATTCCATTCAAAATATAGCTCAATGTCCCATATAAACGGCAAAAATGATCCTGCATACAAACACGTACTAGATATTCATATGCCCATCATTTCATTTGCACTCAGCTAATTCCGAGACTGCAGTTTGCAAGATCCAAGATACCGGTCACATGATCCAAATTGGAGTAATTAACACAACTTAGGCCTGTAGCTCAGGTCTTCGTCAGTCAATGTCAATTTGAAGGCCTCCTTTTTTTGCATGGGCGTCATCGTCGCACCGTGGGGGCGAGACAGACTGCTAATAAGTTAGTAGTACAGTCCTCGTTCAGTGCTTATCCAGACTAGTATATATTGAGCAGTTGAAGTGGACCTGTCAACAAGTAAAGCGAGATCAATAACACCTCACTGCGTTTCTATGCATTAACAGGAGACTTGAGAGCTACTACTGCTCTACTTCTATAGATCAATGAGGGGAAACCTCAGTACAAAAAGGACAATGTAGAAATATAATAATACAAGGTAGGACGTCAATGCGTACTACACCCATGAAAACCGCAAAAGTGATCCAACAATGAACTGCTTGAATATTTTAGCAGCATACCTCAAGACTTCGGTAAGGTCCGGTTATGGTTCATTTCTTTGCCAATATGAACTTAGCTCATACGACTTCTAAAAATTATGATTCCTTGTCTGCTCCTATCAACATGGGTATGTTTCCTCGTCTGCTCCTACCAACATGGGAACGATAGTATACTAGGCTGAGAGCCTGAGAGACCAGGAATTACCGCATCGATATCTAAGATTCAAATTTAAACCCTTAAAATTTTTCAAACTAGAATGTGATATTCCTAAAAATCTTAAAACAGGATAAACATCTTTACAATTATCGACTAAAAAAAGGCGACTTACTGTGTGTTGCCCAAGTGAATGGGGCAGTTGACGCCTTGGGGCTCGGTCTTCCTTGAATGATAACCAAATGAAATATCCACTTGCATAGTTGCATTAGCCTACAAATAGCCAATACCCACGGCCACACTGACATCACCAATTCCCCTTGCCCTATTCTATAAACATTCAGCTGCACTGCTTGCGCTCTTCCCCATCCATTGCAACTGCAACACACGCAGACCACCACCACCAAGCAGTGACAACAGCATCGCAAGATGTTAGGAGGGCTGAAGGACAAGCTGGTAGGGAAAAATGCAAATAAGATCAAAGGTTCAGCTGTGTTGATGAGCCGAAAAATACTGGACCCAAGGGGCTTCACTGCCTCACTCATTGACAACAACCAAGAGCTCGCTGGCAAAAACATCACCTGTCAGCTTGTTAGTGCCACCGTCGCAGACCCAAGTACCAATCTCTCTATTTCTCCCTCGCTTAGCTTGAGCCTGTACATATTTGCTTTGTAGAGAAGAATTGACGGTCAGCACAAATTGAAGGAAAACAGGGTGCAAAACATCATTGACACAAATAAAGTGACTAACCTAATGTCTGCCAAATGTATGATATGTGCAGACAATGGGGGCAGGGGGATCGTTGGATCAGAGGCGAATCTGGAGCAAGGGTTGGTAAACTTACCATCGCTAACACAAGTGGAATCCAACTTCAAGGTGAGGCCCTACTGGGACATGGACAAGCATGGTGTGCCAGGGGCCATCATTGTCAAGAACCACCACATCACCAAGTTCTTCCTCAAGATTATCATCCTTGAGGATGTCCCTGGCTGTGGCACTATTGTGTTTGTCACCAACCCCTGGATCTACCATGTTGGAAAGTACCACTACAATAAGTAGGTAAGAAGTGAGTAATTTATCACCTTGTAAATACATAATTTAAACAAGAGTGAAGGACTATTTTATATATAATTAATCGTGCCAATCAGATAGTCAGTAACAAGTTCTGCAATTAAGTTCCTAAACTACACGCAGAACACCCAAAGTGAAGCAGCAATAGGTAGCAATAGTTTCAATGAAATAACAACAATAACAACAACAAAGTCTTTCAGTCTTAAATAAATTAGAATAGTTTAGAGTTAAAATCCAACATGAGACTCAAATCACAGTTTAGTTACGTCAATATCTGCTTTTCAATCACTTCTATTCAAGTACAAATCTTTAGTTATATCTTAATCTTTTAAGTCTTTTTTTTATTATTTCTTTTCATATCTATTTTAGTCTTCCACTATCTCTCGTCACATTATTATCTTTAACTTAAAATTCCATAATGTATTGATACCTCTAAGAGTCTCCTTTGGACACGACCAAACCATCAATTGAGATGTTGAACAAAATTTTCTTTAATTGGTGTTACTTCTAGCCGATCATGTATATTATCGTTTCCGACTATATGACCATAAATCTAGTGTAACATACGTATTTCTATAACATTTAAGCTATTAAACATGCTATCTTTTTATAGGTCAATATTATGTCTTATACAGCATAGTATATCTAATCGTCGTTTTATAAAACTTATCTTTTAACTTTTACGGTATCTTCTTATCACAGAGAATGTCAGATGCTTGGCGTCACTTCATCCACCCGCTTTAATTCTATGGCTAACATTTACATCAATATCCCATCCATCTATAGTATCGATCTCATATATCGAAAGGTATCATTCTTAGGCACTACTCGACCTTCTAAACTCACATGTCAAGTATTTAGTCTAAATTCTGCTTACTCTAAAACATTTAGACTTAAGAGTTTACTGGCACAATTCTAGTTTCCTATTTACTCTCATCCGACTCTTATCAACTAACACTACATAATTTACGAAGAGCATACACCAAGAGATATTCTCTTGTTTGTTGTTTATAACTTCATCCAATACCAAGGTAAAGATATACGGGTTCCTGATATAGTCCTATTTTAATCAAAAAGTAACCTGTCTTACTATTATTTGTCATATCACTGTTATAAATATTCTTGATGAGGATAACATACTTTGTTCGAATTATATGTTTGTCCAAAACACATCACATAATATTTTGTGATATCTTGTCGTAAGATTTTTTCAAGTCAATGAAAACCAAGTAGTCTTTCTTCTGCTCTTTAAATCGCTCCATAACTTGTCTTCTTAAGAAAATTGTTTTTATGGTTGACCTTTCGAGCAAGAAAACAAATTGGTTCATACAGATCCACGTCGTTCCTCTCAAACGGTACTCGATAACTCTCTCCCGTAGCTTCATAGTATAGCTCATCAACTTAATTTCTTTGTAATTAGTACAACTTTGGATATCTCCCTTATTTTTTAAGAACGGTACCAATATACTTCTCCACTCCTCAGCCATCGTGTTCGAGTGAAAAATATTATCGAACAACTTGGTTAGTTATACTATAGCTATATCCCCGAGACATCACACCTTGATTAGAATACCATCAGGGCCTATCGTCGTATCCCCTTTCATCATTTTCAAAGTTTTTCTAATCTTATGTTCTTAGATCCTTCACACAAAGAGCCTATTGGTGTCATCCGACGAGTCGTTTAACTAGACAGTGATATCCTTGTTCCCACCATTAAATAAATTGTCAAAATACTCTTGCCATCTGTATCTAATCACATCATCCTTCATAAAGAGTTGCTCTCTCATCCTTAATGCACTAAACTTGGTTGAAGTCCTATTGTCTTTCTATAACGAGCCCTAGTCATCCTATAGATGTCCTTATCTCATTCTTTTGTACACAGACGCTAATAAAGATACTCGAAAACCCATCCTTTTGCTTCACTCACAGTTTGTTTTGTGGTCTTCTTTACCACCTCATACTTCTTCATGTTATCCGTACTCCTGTCATGGTGCAAGCGCTTATAGCATTCTTTTTTCTCCTTAATAGCTATTTGCATGTCTTCGTTCCATCACCAAGTATCTTTAGTTTTGCATCTATTTCATTTGATCACTCTAAACACCTCTAAAGCAATCTTCCGAATGCATGTTATCATCTTCTCCCACATGTTATTTTCATCATTGTCTTCTTTCCAAGAGCTCTCTTCGATAATTCTTTTTTAAAAAACATTTGATATCTTTCTTTTTAACTTGTACCATTTGGTTTTTATAATTTTGGCTTGTTTATCCTAACGAGCATGTACCAGAAAGCAAAAGTCGGCCACCACCAACCTATGTTGAGAAACCACACATTCTCTATATATCACCTTACAATCCACACATGGTCATTTATCCTCTCTTCTTATAAAGACAAAGTTAATCTAGATAAAGTATTGGCCGTTACTAAAAGTTACTAGATGAGATTGTCTCTTACTAAATAATGTGTTGGCTATCATTAGATCAAAAGCTATAGAAAAGTCTAAGATTTCCTCTCCCTCCTGACTTCTACCACCATATCCAAAACCTCAATGTGCCGCCTTGAAACCTATATCTGTTGTACCTACATGGTTATTAAGATTTCATCCTATTAAAAGCCTTCCCGCTATTAGGTACAGCTCTAACCAAGCTAAGTCTTTCTAAAAATATTTCTTAGCACTCTCATCCTAACTTATTTAAGAGGTATACGCATTAATTACGTTTAAGACTATATCACTAATGATAAGTTTAACTAAGATTATCCTATCCCATTGTCTTCTCACCTCTACCATACCATTCTTAAGTCTCTTATTAATCAAAATTTCTACTCTATTTCTATTTGAAGTTGTTCCCATGTACCAAAGCTTGAAGCCGATACTATCAACCTCTTTTGCCTTTTGGCATTTCCATTTAGTCTCTTGAACGTACAAAACATTTACACGTTTCCTAACCGTTGTCTTGACTAACTCTCTTAACTTACCTGTAAGGAATCCTACATTCTAGCTATTTAAACGGATCTTAGTTAGGCCGACTAGCCTTTTTACCCTTCGTACTCGCCAAGTCAGATGTAAAGACCCTTTCTCATTTTTCACTACCTAGACGTCGATGTGACACGCTACTAAGAATGCGATGGCCCGATCCTTGCTCACTTGACACTAAGTCCAGATCATGATATAGCGCGTCATAAGGGTAACGATTCGGTCCTTACCCGTTTAACACTATACCCGGATTCTGATATGGCGTATTGCTAAGAACGTTATGTCAAAATGGAATTCTCTTGGGTTTCACTAGCTAAGTTTGTACGTTGGCTCATTAAAACTAACACAGTCCTTCTCCTTTAGCAGGGCTTGAGACCTGCTATGTTGAAACATCATAGTCACTTCAATACTGGTGGAGTTCTTCAGTGAAATAACGAACATAAAAATAATGAGTAGACGCAAAAGGAAGTTTGTGCCAACTACATGAGTGCATCAGATGCAACTATCATGCCAATAATTAAGAGAATGCGAGTTTGTGATGCAAAGTGAGACCTTTGTTCGTTCTGGAATCCAGATATTAATTCCTACCATTTGTCTTTCATTCCATGCAGTCCTACCTGACTAGCCAAATGCCAGAGGCACTGAGGCCATATCGTGAGGATGAGCTCTGGTACCTTAGAGGGAAGACAGACAAGGGCTGTATTAGGAGCACGACCGCATCTACTGCTACGATGTCTATAATGACCTCGGTGTGCCTGACCGGGACAACCCACACCCTGTACTAGGTGGCTCACAGAAGCACCCCTACCTGCACCGTGGCCTCACGGGCCAGAGTCTGACTAGAAAAGGTACAGTGTTCCTCTTGGTTCTCTGCATCTAGAGGTCACTTCTTGACAGATCTAACTTACGTGAATGCACATGGCTGCAGACCCAAACTCAGAAAGAAGATTATCCCTGCTGGACCAAATCTATGTGCCAAGCGATGAGCGTTTTGCGCACCTCAAGATGTCAGACTTTGCGGGATACTCACTCAAGGCCATTGTTCAAGGAATCTTGCCTGCCATCCGCACATACGTTGATCTCACGCCTGGTGAGTTTGACTCGTTTGAGGGCATTATGAAGCTCTACAAGGGTGGCCTGAAGCTGCCCAACATCCCAGCACTGGAGGAGCTGCGCAAGAGCTTCCAGGTCCAGCTTATAAATGACCTGTTTCCGGTTGGAGGCAGCTACCTGCTCAAGCTCCCCAAACCTGATATCATCAAAGGTACTGTGAGTTAACTAATGTGTATTGCCGTAGTCAATGGGCAGTGGACTTATTTGTGAACTGTTGTACTATGCATTGTTGCAGAGAATGAGGTTGCTTGGAGGACAGACGAGGAGTTTGCACAAGAGATTCTCGCTGGTCTGAACCCCATGGTCATCAGGCGTCTCACGGTGAACTATCCGACACTACATGGTCTTTGATGGTTTGTTGCTCCTAGCAAGCATGAACAACAAGCTGATGTGAATGTATAATTCTCTGTTCAGAGGGATTTCCACCAAAAAGTACTCTTGATCCTAGCAAGTATGGTGACCAGACTAGCACAATCACCCCAGCTCACATTGAGAAGAAGCTCAAAGGCCTCAGTGTGCAACAGGTTAGACAGTGGCCCATTTCATTTTCAGTACCACCAATAGTCATTTAACAAACTGCCATAGTTGATGTGCTGTCAATTATGACTATACACAGGCATTTGATAACAACAGACCCTACATTCTGGATCATCATGATCATTTCATGCCATTCATCATTAAAATTAACAGACTAGATGGTATCTTCACCTATGCCACAAGGACCCTATTGTTCTTACGTGGTGATGATACCCTGAAGCTGCTAGCAATTGAACTGAGCTTGCCACACATCAACGGCAACCTGACAACTGTGAAGAGCAAGGTCTATACACCTGCATTGACTGGCACTGAGTCTTGGGTGCGGCAGCTGGCCAAGGCTTATGTTGCTGCCACTGACTCTGGTTGGCACCAGCTAATCAGCCACTGGTACATACTGGCAACTGTGGCTCTTTGCTAAAAACAGTGAGCTAACCTCTTCATTGATGTAAAATCTTGTAGGCTGAGCACGCATGCTGCGATGGAACCCTTTGTGATTGCTACAAACCGGCAACTCAGTGTAACACACCCCGTGTACAAACTCTTCCAGCAACACTATTGCGACACTATGACAATCAATGCATTGGCACGGCAGACACTCATCAACGCCAGTGGCATCTTCGAACAAACTGTCTTTCCTGGCAAACATGCGCTGGCAATGTCTTCTGCAGTTTACAAGAACTGGAAGTTCACAGAACAGGGCCTTCCAGATGTAATCGAGAGGTAATTCAACACCAAGAGCCACCTCAACAATAAGAACAACCAATAATAACATAACTTTACATAAGATGTTATAATTTTTTAATGCAGAGGCACTGCCATCAAGGACCCATCAAGCCCATCCAAGGTGCAGCTGCTGATCAAGGACTACCCTTTATGCGACAGATGGACTAGAGATTTGGCGAGTGATTGAGCATTGGGTCACTGAGTACTGTACCACCTACTACCCAAACGATGATGCCCTCAAGGGCAATATGGAGCTGCAGACATGGCGGAAGGAGGCGCAGGAAGTTGGGCATGGCGATCTCAAGGATGCGGACTGGTGGCCCAAGATACAAACCTTGCCTGAGCTCACCAAGGCCTGCACCACAATCACCTGGATTGCATCAGCACTCCATGCAGCCATCAATTTCGGGCAGTATCCTTATGCAGGCTATCTTCCTAACCGTTCGACTGTGAGCCAGCGGTCGATGCCCGAGCCAGGCTCCAAGGAGTACACAGAGCTGGAGCAGAACCCAGAGAAGTTCTTCATCCACACCATCACCAGCCAATTCCAAACCATCCTTGGCATCTTACTCATTGAGATTCTATCAAAGCACTCATCAGATGAGATCTATCTTGCGCAGCGTGACACGCCAGAGTGGACATTGGACCCCAAGGCACTGGAAGCATTCAAGAGGTTCAGCAAGCAACTATTTGAGATTGAGAGCACAGTGTTGAGCATGAACTAGGACCCCCTGCTGAAGAACCGGGTTGGTCCAGCCAATTTCCCCTACACGCTGCTGTTCTCCAACACGTCAGACAACAAGGGGGCAGCTGCCGGGATCACGGCCAAGGGCATCCCCAACAGAATCTCAATATGAGATTGCTGCATGTGCCATGAGTTGGTGTCGGTTTGTGGTTGTTATCTTAGGCCCTAGGGTACAAGCAATGAAGCTGCCTAGTACTATTTGCTAGTGCGCAAGAATAAAGCTTCAGTGCTAATAATAATAAAGTGACTGTTGTACTGTTTGTACTATTTTCGAACTCAATTGAAGAGGCAATGCTGCAATATGGATGACTATTATGAAGCCTTACTCCCTTGATGTTAGAGAGGTAGCTTCTGTTATCAAAGCTGCAGTATAAATTCTTCAGATTTCCTCAAATTGGATTAATGCTATCTCACTCAGTCACAGATTGATTCTTACTAGTAAATTTAGCATAACCAGTAGCAGAAATTAACCACAACGCAGGATAAGAAAGGCTACCAGGTGAGGTAGTTGCCAATTTTCTACATATCGCGCCCGCCTACCCCCACATCGACATGAGCTCTGATTACACAAAAGCATAGCCAATCTCAAGCGCGTTGCGCATAAATCCATCAGTCTAACCGCAAGCAGAGAGAGTATCGGGCATCTAACTACGTCGAACTCCTGCATTGCAAATTTTGGAGGGGATGAGAGGGGATGGAAAGGGAAGGAGGGGTGGTACTGAACCTGGGGAAGAAGAGAGGAGGGGGAGCCTCCGTCGTCTCGGTCCACGGCGGCGAGGGCGCACCGGTGGTCTACACCCCTAAGCCCCCGCCGCCGCCGCCGATCATCGGAGAGACCGATCGCCGATCGAACTGGGTTGCATTCTCTCTCGGTTGCTCCGCCAACTTCCAGAAATAAATGAGCTGAAACTGTTGGTATCCGGGCTTACAGCCCAAGCCTGGACGCCCGGGCTTGGTTCTCTCTAAGACTAACTACACAAATACTTACCTGTACACCAACGACTTAGATGTGATCGACTCAAGTTCATATCCATCGTTTAGACTAATAGCTAATTTTAAGCAGGACTGATGAATCACTAAAAAAATAATTTATATGTAAAACTTATGTTTTTATTTAAAAGGTAATATAAGAAAATAAACTATGATAAAAAACCCTAAAATTAAATTTAAAATTTGACGATACTTATCAACTAAAATGCAGATGATGGGAAACAAATGTCGCATGATATACATTGGACTACCAAGCAGACAATTTTCACATCACTCGAAGATGCACTCGTATACAGCTAAGGCACAACTTCAGGACGGAGCATTGACAATGCAATTAATTAGCATACGAGCATCGCCGTTCGCTAATTAAACATACTTATACTGGCCGAGTGGTCAGCACACATTAATACATACATAGAGCCTCGCTGATTTAATCACACGTAGTAACACACTGATCTGTTACTATTAAGTTGTTCGTCTACAAGTTGCAGCAGAATAATGACATAAACACGCAGATATTAATTCGAACGGTTTTGAATTAACCACTGATTATTAGTTGACGCAGACGGCGCGGCAGCCCTGGCCACAGTAGTTGAGGCATTTCCAGTGGTAGGCCTGCAAGCAACTCTCGCATCCGGCCTTGTTCGACGGGTCGCCGCAGGGGAGGCTGCAGGAGCTGTCCCGGCCGTAGCCCTTGCACGACTTCTTGCACGAGTGGTCGCACTTGCTGCACCGGATCGTCTTCTTCTCCGCCTCCACCTGCAGCGGCGCCACGGCGGAGGACAGGAGGATCAGCGCGACTACGCAGGCGGCCACCCTAGGAGAAGAGGCGCCGGCCATCGAATCGATTCTATCAGTAAGAATTTAAGATAGGAGCAAGAGAAGACGATCGAATTAAGAGCACGATTGTTCACTGATTGATGAGTAGCTAGCTGCTTAATCAGCTGCCTATTTATAGGCAACAGACGCGAGTACACGCGAACACTAGCTAGCGAGCTGCGCATGATACAGCATGCGTGTGCAGGTAACGTGCATGCTCCATTCGCGTTAAAACGTTGACTAATCAAGGAGTTTACAATTGCAACTTTGCAAGTTGTTGCTCAATCGCCCCATGTATATGAAGACAGAGCATCTAGTTTATCCAGTTAATTAACCGATTCGTCCATGAAGTCAGAGCATCTAGTTTAACCCGATATTTAAATGATTCGTACATGGTGATTGTTTGACCAGCCTAGCTAACATACGACTTAGGGATAAGCATATATGATATATCGCTTTGGTTAGATATATTAGATCCAGGATGATAACGAAGGCACGCCATTGAAACCTCCCAGCCACGACTAGTGAATTAAAGCTTCGTACATGGATATGAATGCTTAAAGCTATGATATGATATATAATTGTAAGTATTGTCAGAAGCAAATTTACATGCACATAAACACAACTGGCATTGAGATAGAAATGCGAATCTGATTAGTTTGTTCATATAATTATCTGTACAATCATGCCCAGTCATAGGAGACTAACAACCGCTCAGAAAAACGGTAGCAAACCACAAAAAATGATGTCTGAAAAGTGAGTAGATCAGAAAAACTGAATGCTATTACAACTGCAATCATTAGAAATCAGTGACAGAATTGAAACAATTTCAGTAAGATATGTTCATCACTAACTAATGTAATCTCTTCGCATATAAAACACTGCAGTGGAAAAACTCTTTTCGTGTTTTAGCTCGATAAAAATAGCAGCACATCATCACATGTACTTACGATTTAGTAGTTGAGTGGTACCAACAGTGTGGAAGATATCTTTATCTAACAATAAGAGGGCAACAAAATATTTCATTCATTAAACACAAAAAAATAATAGTGAAATTATACCTAGAAATCAGCTTACAAAGAAAACTTCACAAGTGTATTTGCGAAAGCAAAAATTCAACCCGAAAGAATGGGTCAGTAGAAAATTCCAAAACCATGCATTGTAAGAAAACTGAAGGTAGGAATAATGCATGTAAAGAGAAAAAAAGACAACCCACTGCACCTATAGGAAAATATGGCAGGCCCATCTAAAACGGTTGAAATTGTGACAAGATTTCCAAATGATCAAAGCAGAAAAGAGAGACACAATGTAGCTAGAGATATCAAGGCAGTGATCCGTCGGCTGTGGCACCTATACTCATGGACGAAACATATCAATAGACGATGGTACCATTAGGTGAGAACTCAGAAGTACCTGTGGCTTTGATCTTTTGGGTCAGCGATGGATGCTGAAACAGCCTGGAAAGAAAAATAAGCTATGAAACCAATTTTCCATTAAATATTAGTAGCAGATATACAAATGGTTATAGTAGAAAAACATGTTGGCTTGTTATACTTAGAGGTTAACTGATTTAGTGACATACAACATTGAAAAAATGCAGTGATTGTGGTCTAGCAAAGTTCTTACCAACATCAAAAACTTCAGTTGAGCCACTATAATCGTTACAATATGGTCTAGTTGTAATTTTTGCTAGATGTACAGCATATTTTGTGATTATTGCCTTCACTTATAGACCCAATATGGAGCCACTACAGCCTTTACAATATGGTTTATAGAATAATGGAGATTATATGATGGCTAAAATACCTGCACCATGATATGACATTATTACCTTAATCGCGGCACAATCATTTGCCCATAGTGAGCCCAAAAAACTACAGGGGTAAAAAGAGGAGCAGCAAATCGCTAGGAAAATAAACATAGATGAAAACGTGCCAGAAACAAGTGGTTGCTTATTTGCATTCCCTGACAAGAAATAAAAGAAATTATAGAATTTATAGGTTTGCATTAACTACTTGGCGGCTATTCAAGCATAGACCACCTGAACCATTTTAAACTAACAATATTATCTGAATATTTATTTAAATATGCAACCACACATCAGATTGTTAAGAGAGGAAAAAAACCTAAGCTCCCCTGTTCGTTTAGAGAAGAAACAATCCCCGTTGTAGACCACCTTGCCTAGAAAGAAGATAAACAATTGTCCCATACAAAAAAAATATAGTTTTGAGTTTATATGCATCTATTGGATATGCAAACAAAAACTGAAAAAGGAGTGTAGAGATTACCTCCTGTAGGAAGATACCACTTAACATCTCCTCAGAAAGCACCATGTGCTTTTATTCCGCTGTATCCCATTGAGCTCTACATGGTTTGTACAACTTTGCATAAGTACCATGTGATACTATTTTAATATCAGCATGGCAATATCACTATCAGATAATTCCAAAACGGTTGAATCTGATGATAGAAAGAAAAACAACATAAATAATGTAGCATTTTATCATAAAAAAAGCGCACATAGCAGATATTTAGACACGAGATGTTACATGTAGAAAAATCAATAAATATAAGCCAAGGATTTGGAGTACTGCTAATCTATATAATCTATGGACTTGAAATAAGCTTGGTATCACTTACAGATCAAGAAATTAAGCCAATAAAAATAGAGCTATAAAAGAACATTACCTTTAGAGTCAAGAAATTAGGTTGGACGTGATTATATGCCAACACTGTGAGGTTTACATAGAATCTTTCATGAATGCATGCCCATGCAATGTTGTCCAAAAAAATAACATCAATGCATATATTGTCATTCTGCGTACAAAAAGTGATCTAGGAGGCCATGGTCCATTGAGATCTAGAAAACCTTTGGACTACTCATAATCTCAAGATCAAGATTAATGGTACTAAATATGTAATCCTCCATTCGGAAACTGCAAAATAGTCCATGTTATATTATCAAAGAATAATTTTGGGTAATCTCCTCTCCAAAAGTTAAAAACTCAGAGAATAGGTAATTCTGGAGACAATACAACATTGCAGATTATTCTTGTGCATCATACAATGAGGAGAACATGTCGGGTCGACGGGAACAGTTCATATTACTACTACAAGCACTCGTATTTATACATACACTATCAATCAGAGAATGAAGAACTACATGTAGACATTCCCATATGATATAAGAAAAAAAACTGAACACAACTTTCTTGGACATGCAAATTAGGAGACCCATAAATTAGAGTGTGATATACCTATTGACAGGTTGCTATGGAGCATATTTTAGACATCACAACGAATTAAGCCTAAAGCATATTGCTGAGGGATACTATGGAAGATTAATATGAGAATGGAAGATTACACTGCTTTTCTCAATGTGACTCCAGTCGATCCAAGCAAGATTCCATGTTATTTCAGCATAGATATACCCACCATTGTTCGTTCAACAAAGATATGCCCACCACTGCCGTTTGCTAGGTTGCTTCTTTTGAGAAAAATAAGATGAAAAGAAATGAAAAAAGAGCAGGAAGGGAAGAAAATAGAGAACGGGAGCAATCGACCTGCCATTGCCGTCGACACCAAGGGACAGCCGTGGTCATCACCACGCCTTTCCTTCATCCTCACTGAGTTGTGACCGTCATCCTCACAGTTGCGACAGAGTTACCGCCATCCCCCTCCATTCCCCTAGCCTCCTAGCCCATCACCCTATCCCATGCTCCTAAGTCCTCTTGTTAGATCTGGCTATCCCTAGATGTGGCATCGAGTAGGGCATAAAGGGAGAGGAAGTGAGCAGAGAAGGAGAGAGGGGTGGTGGTAAGCAAAGGGAGAAAAGAGGGTAGTGGTGGAGGCTTTGTCTGTCGCCTCCAAGGGGCCGGATACACCGGCAAGAAGACCTAAGTTTTTCAAATCTAATGGGTCCCGAGTGGATTTGGAGCCGTATTGAGCAAGGGGAAAAGTGAGAAGAATCCATCGATGAAAAGGCCTCTAGCCACCACTGACAGATGCGATAGCTTTGCCCGAGAGAGCGGCGACAGTGCAGTGACAATGGTTGGATAAGGACGAGGTACGGTGGTGATGTCGCATGTGAATAGAGGAGGGAGAGGAGGTGTGTATGAGTGCAGGCGAGACGTCAATGTGTCGTGCGAGGGAAGAGAGGAGGGCATCGAGGCAAGAGTTTCAGTAGGTAGGATATGGTGGTGATGGCATACATGAGGCAAGGAGGTGGGTAAGGCAGTGATGATGATGGCGCACACAAGTGGAGGAGGAGGGCGTGGCTATGGCGGGGGTAGGGCTCGACTAAGGGTAAAAGGAGAAGCGTAAGCGAGGAGAGGAGGATGAGGCAGGTGAGCAAGTGTGGGGGTTAGGGTTTGGTGTGGGATGGCAAAATCTACACCATTCGTTCGTGATCGGATGATCCCACAGGCACGAAAAAGCCGCCATAGCGGGACACATGGATGCCCAAATTGACCCTACCATGGAACGGTAGGCGGCAATAGGACCAGCATATAATTAACAAAAGTATGGGATCTTTTTTTGCAAAAACAGGTTGACACGGTGCGGTGAATTCTCAACTATCCAATGGGGTTTAAAGAGTTTCCTATTTTGACCTGTCTTTAAATTGGGTTTACCTATAAAACTTTCATAAGAAAATCTTTAAAATATAAATATAGTATAACTATGATATAATTATATTATTACCATGTAACTCGTTTATATAATTTTTCAAACCCCCACTTCAAAACTTCATCCAAGATGTACTGGATTTATTTCTTCCGGTCTACTGGTTGATTTGTCCGATAATAAAGCAGGAATTTAGCAGCTGTTGTATCATATATGTTTATAGTTACAGCTCGAACATATATAGGATATATACAGTTTAATTTTCATTAAAAATAGTTAAATTTTTTACACCATAAATTACAATTGTAATTATAAGATTAATTTGAAAAATTGCACAATAAAAGAAATATATTACCTAATTGGAAGAGGCGATAGAAGAAAGAAATTAAAAAGATACTATAAGAGATATAAAAAAGTGACTTTAAAATTAAATGTGAGGCTATATTTTTAGCAAAACTGTAGTTATTTGTTTCTGAATTCATTAATCTTTGTCGTTGCTAAAAAAAAAAGAAACAGCGTTAACAAAATTACGTAAACGCCCAATGCTGCGTACACCCGAAAGATCAATCGATGGCTTGTACAAACGATAAGAGTAAACACATGGACAGACTAGACACGACTTGTAAAATAGTACTACTACTCCGTAGCTAGGACCGAAATAGGTAAACAACATAGACTGGCAACACTAGTTGTAAGTAGTTCATTCAGCTGCAAATTAAACGCAGTTGGAAACGGCAGTAGTCGCCGCAGCGCGGCAAGCACTTTTAGAAGTAGGCCTGCATGCAGCCCTGGCAGGAGGAGTTGCACATCTGGTCGCACTAGCTGCAGGCCATCGGCGCAGCCTGCGGCTCCTGCGCCGCCGCCTTCTCCACGGCGGAGGACAGGACCAACACCACGCAGACGGCGACGGCGACGGAGGCCATAGGAGAGTAGGAAGCCAATTCTAGCTGCAGGGTAAGACAACAACGTACGTTCACGTACGAGATCGACCAATCAGGTTGATGGCGACTGTGACTTGAACTAGTTTGCTCGGCTCAATTGATTGGTCGATCTAGATATCTCTCTATTTATAGGCAAATATGGCAGATGCAACATTAGCTATCTGTAAGCATAGTAACGTTGCGTGTGCACGCAACATGCATCAGGCATGGTAAATGCTGACTAGTCAGACTTTACGCCTTTTTTTTCTATAAAGTCGGAGCTTCTGATTTAGTTAAAAAAATTTTATGTGCTGATTGGCTGACCGCCCCAACTTAAGGGTTTTGGAGCTAGATCAATCCCAGAGGTTTTGACTTTAGGATTGAATAATGACAGGAAGACACCCTGCCCGTTAATTAATATTACGTAGTCATCAACTGATTCAACTCGTGGCACGATCTATTCTAATATTATAATAAACACGCTAGTTAGTTTCAAAATTATAGTTGATTGTATTAAAACATGATTACACATGACTTACAACTTACTAATCATTAATTTTAAATTTTATAATTAAATTAATAAAAAAAATAAAAATAAGGGTCCAAGATGGATAAGAAGAGGGAAATGAAATCAGGAGTAGTTATTACCTTCCTATATTTTGCAAGCAAAAACTGCTGCTCCCTGTCAGTTTGTAAAAAAAATGTAAAAGACAAACAAAACATGTAAAAACCAATGACTTTCAGTCAACCCCAAACGAAAATCAACTAAAACCTAGCAGTTTCATTCAAATCAAGCAGTTTTCGTAAAAACCGATTGGTTTTGCTAACAAGAGGAGGATATATGTGCTAGAATGGCATGTGGTATCGTTAGAATGATATATGGTTTGAACCATTCAGCCTCAAAACTTGTTTAATTTGATTGGATGGTTCATACAAATGACCGCAAGACATACAAATTGCGCACTATCGCCACCCTCGTAGTTATACCCAACATATACCTACCTAAAGGCAAATGTAAATATTATCCATTATTGGATCGATTGCATCCATGTTAATTTGGATGCACCTTAAAAACTTCCCCATATAAATTAGCGCTCAAAGTGTGATGATCTCCTATCGTTTGCTTATAAGCCAATTTTAAATTTTAAAATTTAAATTTAAAGTTAATTTTGTTATTTTTTCTTATTAGGTAGTATTTATTTTTAATCGTTAAGAATACGTATAAAAAAATTATCTATAATTTTATTTAAAAAGTCGTATGACTTGTTCTAATAAATGAAACAATACTTCGTTAACAACCGTTCTAATTAACGAAACAAAGCGTTGGCCATGCAGTATATATATTACATCGGGCCGGTGGCATCTACAGTCTGCGCGCAGCTGCTCGCATGACCCCACGCTAGCTTATTTGTACTAGTAACAAACTAACAATAATCTGACACAATACTTGCATGATGCATGCATCTACATGAACACAACAAGGCTTCACGACGGCCGGCCGGCCGCGCTAGCTCAGAGACGACGAAGCGCGGCTGCGTGGGTGATTTTCTCAGCCGCTGGTGCAGGTCGTACTGCAGGACTGGCCACAGTAGTCGAGGCATTTCCCGTAGTACGCGTCCAGGCAGCTCTCGCATCCGGCCTTGTTCGACGGGTCGCCGCAGGGGAGGATGCAGGCGCTGTCCCGGCCGTAGCCCTTGCACGACATCTTGCACGCGTGGTCGCACTTGCTGCAGGGGACCTGCGCCGCCGCCTGCTCCACGGCGGAGAACAGGAGCAGAACGACGCAGATCACGACGGCGACGGCGACGGTGGCACGGCCGGAAGCGTCCATTAGTTAGTCTGTGTGTTGGATTTGACGTGGATCAAGTAGGTTAGGAGGAGGAGGAGAACTGGAGAAATGTGTTGAGATAGATTTTGTGTTTGGATTTGTGGCAGCCAGCGCTATTTACAGGCAGTAAACGCAATACTATAGCATTGCAGGTTTCTGTCACTAGATTACAAATGCACGCAAACATGGCGTACCATGGATATAATATTTGAACGTTGACTTGTTAAACCGTGCTCCCACTTCCCATTGTATATTTGTTGATTAATTTGTGATATCCGAATTCTATTTGATGACGGTGGAACGATGATTCTTTACGGTAGTGGGAGTTATGAGGGGCAAAGTACGGGTTATGCTTATATATTCTCGGATTATTTTCCTGCTATATACCATAAACTCTCTTTAGAGAACTCGTATTTAACAAAACGAGTAGCGCTGGACACTGGTGGTGGCTTGGTGTAATTTACGTTTTTAAACACGCCTCGTTTCGTGGCCACATTGCCAGTTTTGCTTCCGTGGTTTTCCTAGAAGGATTCAGTTTTTTTTAAAAAAAATCAAAAGACTGCATATTCTACTTCCAATGTAAAATCCTCCTCAGTCAATTTTAAACAGCAGGTATCTTTTTATGATCTGTGCTACTACAATATTTTGATCTTATCATCTCCCCCGTCATTCTTCTCAAATGACCGCTACATTCATCGCATCATCACCTGATGCTGATGTTGTCGTTGCCGCCTTCTCTACCCAGCGTGCAGTCGCCTCGTCTCGCCAGCTAGTCGAAAGGTGCCAACAGCTCCGACGAGGCCCTTTTAGTCGACCTTTCCTACCCCTTCCTCCTATCCTCTTCCATGAGCTGACGGCAAAAGGTGCCCTCGTTCCACCATATTCCCCATCTCTAGTAGCTTCTCATCATCGAATCCGTCACCACTAGCCACCGTCAACTAACCACAAGTTTTGTTTTGCTCCCGCCACCAACATCAGCCCATCGCCCTCTTTCATCCCTATGGCTTCAGTGTCACCACCGACGCCTCACCGCCCGCTTATGTCTAGTGTCCATAGCTAGACCATCGCCTCCAAGCCATCCCTCTAAGCTCGACAATCTCCCTCCTTTTTCCCCACTCCTCACCCCCTCCTACCTTTACCCTAACTTAGTATCCTAAACCCTAACCTATCGGGCCATCGTCAGAGATGGAGGAGAAGGAGCTACTTCGTTGAAGCATGAATCACGAAGCAAATTGTAAGGTCAGAAATTTACAAGATTTTTGTTCTCAATTTTCCATTGAGTACTGTTTACCAATTCTGAAAAAAAGAAGCTATGCAGAGCTCTTCTTCATCATCTTGTCTATTGATTTATCATGTATAAAAGCTCAAAGCATCGGAGCTTTAATTTTTTTAAAATTGATATGTATATATAAATGGTATTTGACCGTCCTAAATTACGTCTTAGATATACCATGATCAAGAAGTTTGATTCGAATATAGATATGCACCATACTAAAGATACACCACCCACTGTATTTTCTATAGTAGCAATCAGAAAACATATTAGTTTGGTCCTAGACTAGGTTTTTTTATGGAGTATTAACATTGATAGCATATTGTGTTGTTGTACACAGTTCACGTCCCTCTTCATTTGACGCTAGAGACTAGAGAGGCAGCTTCTTCTTTTTTAACACACAAAACACTTGCGCATCATTTGTATTAGAAGGAAGAAAATTATAGTTTTACGATGAGCACCCACTAGGTGTCATGGCAAAAGAATTATAAGGATGCTAGAACAACTAACTTTGGCTAAATAGAAAAACCTAAACAAAATAGAAATGAAAAGAAAGGGGTGACACAAGAGTGATTTGAAGGAGTGATCCAAGGTTTGAGTTACCTGTGGCCACCCAAAGGCACACGTCTTAGAAGACTCGATCGAAGATGGCTTGAATTGTGCTAAGAATATCATTGAATACCCTAGCGTTTCTTTCCTTTCAAAGAATCCAAGCTGCCAGAATCACAAGCGAATTGAACCAGCACTTGGCATCTAGAGGTAGGACACGTAATGAGAGCAGCCAATAGTACTCTAGGAGGGACTCGCCATGTGGCGCATCAAGGAGTAGGCCGTTGCTACAAAGAAGCTTTTGCCATACTTGTCGAGAGAAGGCGTAGGTAACGACGATGTGATTCACCATTTCTGCTTCCAAGCCTTAGTGGGCAGGAAATGTGGCTACCCATGCCCTGTGCAGGGAGCCAATCCGCTGTCCAACACCAACGGTGTATGGTGAGCCAGATGAAGAACTTTTATTGTAAGAGAAGAGGGTTTGGGATTGCCATAGCTCAGTCGCGTATGGGAAGAATTGTTGGATGAGTAAGTAGACATAGTAAGCTAAGCTAGCTGAGTATTGATGATTGCTTGTCTAGCACCATAAGAGTTGATCCTTCTCAAGTGGCTACAGGATGATCGCTTTGATGCAAGGCTAGATACATAGGTATTGTGTCAAAATTGTCCTAGTATGGCGCAAGTGTAGCGGCACTGCTTCCACTAACTGGGGGATATGATGCATCAAAGAACAGCCCTCGAGCCATGCATCAGACTAGAATAAGGCCCAATGACCATTGCCTAATGCCATGTATGTAGAGGTGAGGAACATATTGACCACCGGGTGTCCATGCGAGAACTTAAACCCGACCTAGTAGGAGTCGCGTACTTGCTAGGGCCACAACTAGCGGAGGCGCAAAGGGTACCCAAAAAACTTTTGGTTGTGCATACCAAGCCTCTCAAAGTCAGTAGGTTAAGTAACATTGGTCCAATATACCTTGCATTGGACCCTATGAGCCGAATCAGTGCCTATCTAGAGAAAACTTATCAATCATCTTGATTACCTAGTCTCCCAAAGTCAGTAGGTTGAGTAACATTGGTCAAATATACCTTGCATTGGACCCCATGAACCGAATCAGTACCTATCTAGAGAAAACTTATTAATCATCTTGATTACCTAGTCTGGAAACCAGATTTTTAGGGAGAGATGTACTAGGATGGTTGTGAGAATTGATTTGACAAGAGCAAGGCGACTGGCCTTCTTAAGGAACCGGTCCTTACACGAGGGGATAGGATCGAACACCTTGTCAACAACCAATTGCCAATGTACCTTACGGATTTTCCTAACAGATAGAGGGATACCGAGATATTTGCAAGGAAATTGAACAAGTTGGCAGGGGAAGGTAGCCTAGATGCAATCGATCTCCACATTGGAATAATGGATGAGAGTGATCGAGCACTTCTCAAAGTTTGTCAGGAGAACTAACACATCGCCAAAACATAGCATCACTTCCCTAATAAGAGTGAGATCCTACTGATTAGGAGAGGCAAAAAGAATCAAATCATCGGCATAGAGTAAAGCCCTATGCTTGAAAGCATTAACTTCTAAGGGGAGGAAAAGCAAGTTAGAACACACCTTCTATTGCATGGCGTTGAGGATCTCCATGACTAGGAGAAAAAGCATTGGTAAAAGGGGGTCCCCTTTTCAAAGCCCTCGCATGTAGGAAAACCTACTACCCATCACCCTATTCATAAGCACCCTTGATGAGAAGGAGGATAGGAGGATGGAAATTCACTCTCACTTGTGGTGAGAAAAGCCGATGTGCGTCAGGACATCTAGAAGGAATGGCCAACAAACAGAGTCGCTTTGGTGATGTTGACTTTAAGAAGGAGTCTTGGCTTCTTGTGAGCATGAAGGGCTCTCGCCACCAATTGAACATACCAAAAGTTATCATGGATGCAGCACCCCTTAATGAAAGCACTCTAATTAACGGCCACTATATTAGAAAGATGAGGGGGACAGCTGGGAAGCGAGAAGCTTGGAGAATAGCTTGCCAAAGCTATGGATAAGGCTGATCAACCAAACATCTTTGATATCATGGGCTAGCTCCTTTTTTAGCAACAAGGCGATTAGTGTGTTGTTCAACTTGTGAAAGCCACGTCCATTGGTCGTGTACAGAGAATAGAGACATTGCATGATCTCAATTTTGATGATCGGCCATGCAAGCTGGTAGAAGCATCTACTAAAGCCATTTGGATCGAGGGCATTGTCCAAGAATAGCTCTTTGATTGTGCGCCAAACCCCATCCTTGGAGAAGGGACAATCTAAGCTAGAAAGCTCTAAGGACGGAATGCCAATGGACTCAAAGTTGATGTAGTGGCTCCTATGCACTAGAGTGTCGAGTAGCTCAACATAGAAGTTGGTAGCCATGTCATGTTGCTTATCATGGCCAACAGCATGCACGTAACCTCGCTTCAAATGGGAGATGAAATTTTTGCGCCATCGATATCATGCTTGAATGCAAAAGAACTTTGTGTTCACATCACTTTCATAAAGCCAAGTTATCTAGGATTATTAGTGTGTGATGGTACGCTCCAAGGAGGCCAGGCCAAGACACTTGAACTTGACATCCTTGCGAAGCCAAGATTCTTTGGGAGAGAGAGGCCACGATTCCTACGCCACAGCAAGATGGAAGTTCACTTCTTTAGCTAGAAGCAACTATAGTTTGATGTTGTCCACATGTCTATTGTTGCAACTCTTTCGCAATGTTAGAAACGTAGCAAGAAAGATGGGTGAAGGGGTCTCCATTGAGCGGTGTCATCTAAGCCCCCTTTACAACATCGAGAAACCCATCAAACTTAGGCTAGATAGCTTTAAACCGAAAACAATGAGTCACAAGGTCATCGATGCAAGTATTGAGGAAAGGGGCAATGGTCAGAGATTGAAGAATATGTTGCGTGAAGAAAGCAAGATGGATAGAGCTCCTCCCAATCAACTGAGTGAAAGACACGACAAGGTGTACCAAGGTTGGGCTCTCTTTCTCATTACTCCATGTGAACTGATAGCCATGAAGTGGTAGCTCACACAGCTTCATCTTCTAAGAAAGTGATGGAAGTGGCCCATTGAATGGCAATCAAGATTGGTGTTACTCTTATCTTGTGCCTAGTAGATAAGATTGAAATCGTCCACTATAACCCAAGGTCCAACGCAATGCTAGTGGAGAAGGTACAATTTCTTAAGGAATTGAACCTTGTCGGCATCCTCCTGAGGGTCGTACACTATGGAGAGCTACAAAGGGTGATCAAAAGAATGCTCCTGAACACATGCAATAAGTATGTTAAATGCTAGAACAAGCCTGAAACTAGAGCGCCAAGCCAAGCGAATGCCACTACTATGGCCAAACAAAGGTAGGAAAGCATAGTTGAAATTAGGGCCGAGCATTTCCATTATTAAGCGTTGTGGCATTATAGTGAGTTTGGTTTGAACCAGACAAAGAAGAGACACGATGTCTTCCAAAATAGCTTGATGAACCACATTACACCGTGTTGGGGAGTTCAACCCATGCACATTCCATACCAAGATGTTGCATTATATTGCATTATAGTAGGCCCATAGGATGGAAGGAGGGGGCTAGATAGCTTGACCATTGTCTTGGCCACCACCATAGCCTCCACTGTAGAAGAAATGTCATTCGTAAATGGAAACAAGATGGTGATGATGTGATCCTAGGAGAGAGGCTCATAGAAGATTGCCTCATACTCCCTGATGGCCTCTTTGGTGACTAGAGCATCATCCTGGAGAATTCCTAGCTTGCGCATCAGATTGCAACGTGCTTGTGTTATCGAGTTGCATGGAGTGTCAGCATTCTCAATGGTCATTTGCTTGTTGTGCTTGGGGATGAACGACATTGGGTGAGGCTAGGGCCTCACATGCAAGGGTAAGATTTGTGGTGGGAGCGGTTGTGTCCAGGCCTCACGAAGGCCGTAACCGCTAGCTAGAAGTTAGATGTGGAACGAGCTACGGCAAAGCATAATGCCTCAAAATACTTATCGTAAGAGGCGATTGTGAAATGTGGGCCTTATAAGCATAAGGCCCATCAGCGTTGGAGCCTGGCTCCAACGACACATGTGAGCAGGGAAAGGTCCCACCATGCAACCCTATTATAGCAACTTCGGAATTCGATTCCATAGGTGGAGAACAAGGAAGGGGAGGGACCAAGAATGATTCAGCCATCATTGGGTTTGCCTCCAATAGCTCGAATCATGGGTGTCAAGGACCACGGACAAAGTAAGTTTCTCACAAATAGTAGGGTGCAAGGTGTCAATGATTAGGTCAAAAAAGAAGCACGAAGGCGGCTCCACCTTTGCTATTGCAACGAAAGCCGACAAGGGGGCAGTAGGGGAAGTCGGGGAATCCTTCAAAGCCACTTTGTCCAACATTTAAATGTGTGGCTCATGAAGCACCACATCGATAGTCCCAGTGACCATGGGTCTCACCACTATCTCCAACAATTAGGTGGTGGGAACCATGATGACTGCCGTCGAAAGCCCCAAGAAGATGGCAGTGGTGGCCAATGCCTAAGATGATTTTGTCCCTGTATCCTATGGCCCTCCACCTCGTGGTGGTGAGGGCAACCTATTGCGACGGCTGCAGGCGAGCCCAAAGAATCGTCAACGGTGGCCAAGATTAGGGCCGCCTAGCAACCTCATCTTTGGGTGGCCATCCTTACTGCTGCCCTCGTCGTTTGAGGGGAATCCCTCGGTGCTTGACTCATCATAGAAGCACTCAACCGTGATGAGATGAATCAACATGGGGTAGCACAAAAACTTCTTGTTAGTGTAGATGATCGATAGGTTGCTGAAGATAGAATCATCAAGGTAAGGCTATGGATCGGGCTCCATGAGTAGTATCTGCTGTAGCTTTGGAATTATTGTTAACGCCAAAATTTGAAAAGCCCAACGACAGATTGGAAAGACGATCGGCTGAAGCACAGAAGTGTCAAATTGCTACAGGGAAGAAGCCGATCGGATTGAAGCAAGGAAAGACTCGTCCTAGAATAGAAGATTATCCGAATAAGACCGAGTTTGAGGAGGAGCCATGGTTCACGGCAGGGTAGTCTATCCTATCTTATATAGATAGGAAGATTTAGTTAGTTAGTTAACTTCCTTAGAGATATTTTTCTTTATCTTTATTAGAAAATAGCATCCGATGGTTATTGTAAACGTGTCAGACTCTGTAAACCCAGAATATAAATATAAACCCCTTAGAAATATGTAATGATCAATCCTTCGATCAATACAACCTCGGCGCATCACCACCCTAGTTCATCTAGGTTTCTATTGGTGGGGTCTGGATCTCGACGCAGAGCTGCATCGGTTAGGTCCGATCTCCGGCGAAGGGATAAGTCCCGCTACTATCTCGATATGTCTCGTTCTGTCTAAGGCTGTATCGGTTAGGTTTGACCTCTTAGGCCGATAGGATATATTGCATCACGTCCGTGCAGTATCTATCGGTCTATCAAGCTCTTTCCGCCATCATCGGTCTCGTGCTGCATCGGTTAGGTTCGACCTACGAGGTCACCGACGGTAGAATGAGCTTTAGGCCTATAGGTCTCTGTACGGTGTTTCATCGGAGTGTTAACCGATGAGTTATCTATACGTTGAGCGTCACGCCCAGCGTATCGGCTCCTCGACTGATACGCACCAGGTTTTCAGAGACTTTTCTTTGAGCGCAACGCCAAACACGTCGGCTTTCCAGCCAATGTGCGCCTGTCTTCAGAGAGATGTCCTCTCATCGGCTCAGCTAGCCGATGGGTTTGCTTCGCCCTTGCTTCAGCACATCCAATCCGGTGTCTACCGTCCCGTTGTCGTTGGCCTCGTTCTCGTACTATCTCGGTTAGGTCCGATCTTCGAGGTTCGGTGCCAGCGGTGTCGTCACGGCGAGCGATAGGTCTCGTGCTACCATCTCTATCTTGTGTCTCCATCGGCTCTGTGATAGATGGATTAGGGCCTCACGTCCACTACTCCTAAAGGCGTCGTATCCTTCGTCGATATCCACCTACACCTGCATCGGCTCCCTAGCCGATAGAAGCGCGCCCTGATTCATATCGGCGATTAGCCGATAGCAGGAGCCATCCGGACATGGCCGATGACTGACTCGATCCTATTGGCAGCCAGCCGATAGCGAGAGCTCATATTGGCCCGTCGTCCGACTGACCCATTCATCTCACCTCCTTATCAATTGAAGGGTCAAATTAACTGGCACGCCTACACCCGCACCGTCACACCAAAACCGACCGAACCCACGGGCCCCAGCGCACGTACCTCGAGCCACGGAGAGAAGCCGACCGACCTGCACTGGAGCTAAGCAGACCTCCCAGGCGTCGGCATGCTCGTGCTGGGATCCGACGCGAATAATTGTGTCGGGTTGCACATTCAGGCAGAGACATGCAAGGTACGATCATGCAATTGCACACATGAACAGGAATGCCCTCCAACTTCAAGGTGACCTTGAAAGGCATGGAGAAGGAGTGCATGATGGCCTACCGAGTCCATGGCCGGAGAAATAAATAAAAGTTTAGACCCAAGATGAAAGGATGGGTTAGAGCCATCACTCTATCACCAACCGAAGGAAGAAGCACTAGAAAGGTGTTCAGTTGGGCCGCTTGCACCAAGATGCTATCAGTGGGGAGATAGATTATGGAGGCAAAAGCATATGCGACCTTGCGGACCGAGACAAAGGAGATGGAACCACCAAAATGAGTGAACACCTCTCGAGGCAAATGAACCTCGGCCTCCACCGTCTCTGGCAAGGCGACTAGGAAGCAGAATACCTCACCCTACTGATTGCATGGGTCACCGTCTGTTGCCAAGTGCTTGAAAGAGGAGACTTCGACATGGCCACCACAGGGGACACTGGGGCAGTGAACATCGATGTTGCCACTGTAGAGGATGTCGAGGCAACGAAGATGCACGGCCTTAGAGGCATAGATTCACATGATGCTGAGGCGGGCAAGGTATTGCCACCCTGCAAGGCAAGACCCAGTGCTGGGGCTCAACGCCTACCAACGAAGAGGTCGAACATTGTCGCTTGCAGTCGCACGCCAAGTGATGAAGCCTTTGTAGTGGTGGCAACACACCAAAAGCTAGCAAGTTGCCACCTTGTGGTCGGGGGAGAGGCAGTTCAAGTAACGGACTGCCAATTCAGGTGGGATTGGGTGGTGTGCACCCCCTGTATCCCCTTCACAATATGGACGATGAATTCAAGGCTTCCTACGGCGTCAGTGTTGGACCTCCTACCACCCCTCTAGCTTGGCCCCTAGGATTCCCACAAAGATGAGCGCTGGCAGAGGTTGACACCCCTAGCATCCGAGAAAGAGGTAGCGGAGGTAGAAGATAAGCGGGGGAAGCGAGGGGTGGATGGGGACGAGAGATGCCCCGCTAGCCACGACAGCGTAGGAAGGCTGGGGCACAGAAAAAGGAGAAGGGGAGAGATCCACCATGGATGCTAGGTTGCAGTCTCACCATTGGTGCTCGCTTCTAGAGGAATGAAAGATGACTCCAAGTCCTCAATGACAATGGAATGGACCCGAGACCCCATCGCCAAGTGGGAAATGGGGAGTGGTGGTGGAGAAGTCCATCGACGAGGGGAGAGATGGAAGGGACAGTGGTCGCCAATGCCTGATTGGTGGTCGCCTTTCACAGCTTCACTGTAGTTTGAGAGGTAGCTTCAGTGGTCAAAATTTGCTACTGTAGCACCAAGTTCGTGAAACGCGATCGAATGGGAAGAATATTTTCTTGGTTGTACAATCCATGGAACTCAAGATTTTGCCATGGTACATCATGTCGATTGCTGATGCCGCTAGGATCAAAGAAGATAAGAAATGTGCCAGTCGGTCGTTGGTCGTGGAGATTATCACAGAAACTAGGTATGTGTTCTATTCTGGTTGGACCATCGAGGTTTAGGGTGACCCAAGGCAAGCTGATGGACTAACTAGTGGCATCAATGCATCAAAAGCTAGGCACAACCTACATTGCTTGGACATGTAGTTGATGGAGCCTTCTCTGTCATGAATGAACGAAAGGTCTAGATTATGGAACAAACATCATCATCAGATAATGCAACATTTCTATTGATATATAATAGGAAAAAAATATAAGACTAGTTTGGGAGGCTATAACCAGGAAAAAGAAAATAAAGTCACTTTGAAAAAAAACTCGGTCAGCTAAGCAACCACACCACGAGCTGGCAACACCACCACACTCTGCTAAGAAAGAAGCCTAGCACCGAGCTAGCCAATGCTATGCGAGACTTATTGTCGCTAAGTCTCGGTTTTTCCTTTGACAGTAAACTACTATATAACAATACGGTGGATTACAAGCCTACTCAATTTGGTACAAGTTCGGTGGATGAATTAATGAATCCAACTGCCATCTAAAACTCCATCAAAGCCATCTGTGAATGGAAAGCTAGGTAGTAGATCAACTGTGATTGTGACAAGGGTCATCAAAATCCGATCGGATCTGACTCCTCCATGCACATATCTAAGGCTTATATACTCACAACACACATTGGCTTAGAGCATGTATAATGGTCTTTATTAGCGAACTCTCTCTACTATTATTATGCAAGTAAATTTAGTGATGTGAAAGATAAAGGGGATAGAAAAGGAAAACAACCTTGCTACGCACGACATTAGCTTATAGCCAACTCTTGACATTTACTAAAAGGAAATTTTGATACATGCCGTAGAGAAAAGGAAACAAATGATAATAAAAAAATATTTTTATGCATTAATGGTTAAGAGGTATTGATGTGACAGTTGACGTGTATTAAATAAGAGTCTGTCAAATCTTATCTTTCTATGTACTCTTATCATCGTTATATAATCAGATATCAAATGGAAAGTGTATTTCTTAGATTTTTTTTCCACAAAGATTTTTTTTCAAAAAAAAAAGTTCAGAGATTTGGGCTCTACAAGAAATTGAAATGTTATTAACTTCTATTAACTATGGTGATAGTGCCCCTGGAAAGAGGATGCTTCCAAGTCCTCTGGTCTCTTTATTAACCATAAGTAAACTCGGCGTTGTTAGCCCACAAACGCCATAGAAAGAGGTCGGAGTGACGTGACAGGTCACATTCCGCAAAGTCCAGGCACTTGGGAGATTTTGATCAGTGACTTCACTCCGACAAGTGAAATATATATTAGCGATCAATATGTTATATATGTTAGTAACTCACGTTAGAGAAAAAAATAAGTTAGAGGAACTGGTTTTGTCACTTGACGATTCCATCGCATGCTCGAGTACAATAGCCGCTCTCTCGTGTACTGACAAAAAAAAAGAGTCGTACTGCATACATATGGCGCTGTTGGTTCTAGGCTAGCTTTTGGGAGTACATGTGTTTTAATTCAGAATCAACAGCTCGATCGCTTCACTTTTCTAACATGATCTGCTAGCTAGACACCCGTAGCCCCAGGAGAAGTAACATCAGAGAGATCCTGGTGGCAGACGGATAAGAGGAATTAATTACGAGGGGATGCGCTGTATCATTTACGTAACGATCGATTCACGTCGTTGCCACGACCGTTCAAGATGACAACGATCGATCATGAAGACGATAACCCTATCTGTCTCAAATCGACACTGAAATTTCACCTCCGTTAATCTGCTTGCTACTATCTCTAACGAAGAGTTGTTATGTCAACAATGCAAATGAGATACAGATGGACTGGAACGGGAGCAATTAGGAGTCTTAAGTCTGCGCAATTATGGAATAAATCACGCACAACACGAGCCGGGCGCCGGGCACGTCGACGTCGCGGTTGGAGGGGCAGAGGAGACCGGGACGAGCTGTGCACACCGGGCGTTTCGCAAGCTGTCCACGTCTTGCTCGATATTCAAACCGGTTTTAAGCTATCGCATACGTGGGCGCTGGCCCTACTAATTAATTCGTTTTTTTAAGACGGTGTTCATGTTCCTAGTTAGAAATTTGTTTTTCCTAAGATGGATGATGTAGCAGGCTAGGACTCAGTGTAGCGTAGGTTGGTTTGGTTTGGTAACTACTCTTACTCGATGAAATTGTGGGAATGATTGATTCTATTGCTGGGACGGCTCACAAGATAACCACACAGCCATGCCATAGTTAACCTATTATGATTATACTTTCTATAATTACAATAGTCTAATACTTCCCCGCAGTCTAATCGGGAGCATCGTTAACATTCAAACTGAATCGAAACTCCTAAAATAGTGAGGTAGGAAGGACATCGGCGTACTACGATGTCATAGGAACATGTAAGACCCGAACGTGACTAAGAGTGATCTTCTCTCGAACAAAATGAAGATTAATCTCAATATGCTTCGTTCGCTGATGCTACACCGGGTTGTTGGAGAGATATACATCACGATATTGTCACAATAGATCAAGATGGCATGTCGAGAAGGGTGACGAAGCTTAAGAAGCAGCTGTCATAGCCACGTAACTTTAGCAACACCATTTGCCACAGCACGATATTCAACTTCAGCACTTGATCTAGAGATCGTATGCTGACGCTTAGAAGCTAGGACACCAAGTTATCCTCGAGAAATACGGTATATCTAGAAGTCGACCGGTGAGTGTCAGGACAGCCAGCCCAGTCGACATCTGTGTAAACAACAAGATTTGTAGACGAAGATCGGCGCATGGTCAGCCCAAGAGATAGGGTGTCCTACAAGTAGCGTAGGATTCGCTTAAGAGTAGTGAGGTGCGGCTCTCGAGGAACATGCATCTAGAGACAGATCTACTGAACTGCAAAGGCAATATTGGGTCGGGTGAAGGTCAGATACTGTAGGGCGCCAGCTAAACTGCGATACTGTGTAGCGTCAGCGATAGGTGGTCCATCAGCAAATAATTTGGAATAGAGATCAATAGGCGTGCTGCATGGTTTGCACACACTCATCCCGGCACACTCCAAAATATCCTGACTGTACTGCCGCTGGGAAAAGAATAGACCATCTGCGGAGCGTGTCATAGAAATGCCTAGAAAATGATACAGGTGACCCATATCCGTCATAGCAAACTCACGCCGGAGAGCCTCAATGATATACTTGAGTAATCCCGTAGAGGAGGCAGTGAGGACAATGTCATCCACATATAGTAGTAAGTAGGTCGTGTTTGAGCCGCGGTGATATATGAAGAGCAAAGTATCTGACTTTCTTTTAACAAATCTAAGTGACACGAGGTGAGAGGCGAACCTATGATGCCAAGCACGAGGAGCCTGCTTCAAACCATATAGGGACATGTTGAGCCGACAGACAAAATCTAAGTGAGAAGAATCCACAAATCCAAAGGGCTGCACGTAGTACACTGTCTCAGTGAGAATGCCATGGAGAAATGTATTCTTCACATCCAGTTAATAAATAGGCCAGTTCTGAGATAATGCCAGAGAGAGAACAATGCAAACTGTCACAGGCTTCACAACTGAACTAAAAGTCATATCATAATCAACACCAAGCCATTGTGTGAAACCTCGTAGAACCCAGCGAGCCTTGTAACAATCAAGAGACCCATCGGCGAGCAATTTGTGATGATAAATCCACTTACCAGTCACAACATTGACGCCAGGAGGGCAAGGCACAAGACTCCAGGTGTCGTTAGCAATCAAAGCGTTATACTCAGCCTGCATAGTAGATCGCCAATTAGGGTCTAACAGAGCATCACGAACAAATCGAGGAAGAGGCGATATAGGCACAGCATGGAGGTTGAGGCGATCCATGGGCTACGCGATACCAGCTTACCACGCGTGCGCATAGAGTGCGCGTTGGTAACCGGAGGGATGACAATCGGTCGAGTGGCAGCTGTAAGGAACATGCCGCACCACTTGGTGTAGGAGTCCGTGGCCTTATCAAAAACGATGGAGATAAGCGCCTTGATGTTGACGACGGCGGTGGCTTGTGCCCAGAGAGCCGCGTGATTGTGAAGAAGAGGCTCCTCAACCCAATGCGCTTCGTCAGCACGAGCAGCATCGGTTGTGAGACAGCGATCGTCAAAAGCAGCGACGTCGTTGCCTTCTCTGGCCATGAGAGGATCGACAGCCGATGAAAAGTAGATCCGATAGGCAGCTGATCGAAAGGATCGGTAGCCGATCAGATCGAAGGGATCGGATCGGAGGGTCGGAGGGCGATCGGATCGGCAATAGGTAGCCGATCAGATCAGAGAGTCGGAGGGTGATTAGATTGGCAATAGGCAGCCGATCAGATCGGAGGGATCGGATCGGTGGCCGATCTGATCGGAGGGATCGGATCGGTAGTAGAGCTGATCGGATCGGTAGTAGAGCCGGTCGGATCGGAGGGCGATCGGATCGGCAACAGGCAAGATCCGATCGGACCGATCAGTAAGGCGCTTGGAAAACGTCAGTAAAGCCGATCAGATCAGAGGACGATCGGATCGACAGTAGACAGGATCCGATTGGACCGATCGACGAGTGAGGTCGACAGTCGGATCGAATCGACAGTAGATCCGATCGGATCGATCGGCGAGCAATGAGACCGGCGACAAGTCGATCAGATCAGGAATCAGATTAGGAATCAGATCGGACCGATCGGCGAGCGATGAGACCGGCGACACTCCCAATGACAGTAAATCCGATCAGATTGGAGATTCGATCGGATCGGCAGCACGGGCGATGAGACCAGCGACACTCCCAGTGACGTGCAGTCAGTACCTATGGTGGCGATCGGATTGGCGACGAGCGCTGGTGCAGAAGCGGCGGCAAGATCGGATTCGGCAGCCACACCCGGTGACGAGGACAACTATGGGGTGGGCGATCAGATCAGTAGCGCGAGCGATAAGACCGACAACACTCCCGGTGATGTGCAGCCGTCACTAGTGGTGGCGATCGGATCAGCGACGGGCGCTGTTCGAGAACGGTGGTGTTGAGGATGTTGAACCTCGACAATCTCTCACAGCACAGTAGTGGCGGAGGAGATCGGTAACGGAAGCAACAGCGGTGCCTTTGTTGCGGAAAAATAGTGGATTGAAACCACTCTGATAATTTTATGTATGAATGATTGATTCTATTTTCGTGATGACCGGGGCTCACAGATTAATCTATTATAATTACACTTCCTATAAATACAATAATTTAACACTCGGCACTGTTTTAAAATTCAGTATCAAAATTTTTTGCGTTGTTAAAATTTACCAAGGCAGAAATATGACGGTAATATTTAGTACAGTATTAAATCGTGCCACTAATTTGGATTGATATAATAAATTTAATCGATTGTTTGGTCCAGTAACCTATCAAAAATTTAAATTTTGAAGAATTTCAGCAAGATAACAAAACCGAACTCTGCTAACCAGTATTATACTCTCACTCACTGCCAGTCTGCGAACGCGTCCCTGCCTTTTCGTCTGCCTATAAATCCCCAGCTAACTCTCGCTCACTGCAAGTCTGCGAACTCGATCCACAGCGAGCCATAGTGCCATACTGATCAATCCACTGCAAACTCGGTCGAAAGTCCAAGCTCCAGAGGCGGCGAAGATGCTGGGAGGGCTCATCGACACCCTGACGGGATTGTCGTCGTCGACGCGGCTCAAGGGCACGGTGGTGCTCATGCGCAAGAACGTCCTCGACCTCAACGACTTCGGCGCCACCGTCATCGACGGCCTCGCCGAGTTCCTCGGCCAGGGCGTCACCTGCCAGCTCATCAGCTCCACCGCCGTCGACCCAAGTGAGAACACCCTTCACCCTTGGTTCAGCAGTTGCTTTAGCTTTTTTTTTTTTTGTCCATACAAATTTAAGTACTGTATGGGCGGCCATGGCGAGCTAGCTGGGTCACCTTTTGATGGGACATGGAAAGAAGAGATCAATATCCATGAAAAAGACAACCAGGGTGCAGAGCTAGTAGGGTACCAGATGCTCAACCCAGAGTAAAAAAGAAAAAGAAAAGAAAGAAAAAAAGGCTACAGAGTACCGCACTTTGAATTCGATGCCACTCCTCCTCGCTAGTCAGTCTCGGTGACGTGAGGACGTGACACGTAGCATGCAGCTAATTAACAACTTGGGGCATCATTAATCTATTGGTTTTAACTAATTGACCGGGAGCTAATCAGACAACGGCAACCGGGGGAAGGTGGGGGCGGAGGCGAGCCTGGAGCAGTGGCTGACGAGCAGCCTGCCGTCGCTGACGACGGGGGAGTCCAGGTTCGGCGTGACGTTCGACTGGGACGTGAGCAAGCTCGGCGTACCGGGCGCCATCATCGTCAAGAACCACCACAGCAACGAGTTCTTCCTCAAGACCATCACCCTCGACGACGTCCCCGGTCGCGCCGGCGCCGTCGTCTTCGTCGCCAACTCCTGGGTCTACCCCGCCGACAAGTACCGATACGATCGCGTCTTCTTCGCCAACGATGTGGGTCTGTTTGCACACTATCTACAGTCTTATCGGTTTGGCCAGTACATAGATGTTTATGGAGTAGGTGCTTAATTAACTTTGTTTAGTGCATGCAGTACATTGTTTAGTAGCGCGTGGATAGGGAAGATATTTGGTTTGGTGAGAACTGAATGGACTTTATCTAACTTGTTTATGTGGTAGGTGAAGTGGATTTAGTGAACTACTATAACTATTGCATTGCACTGAAAAGTTGTAGCCTGGATTCCTGAAGATAACATAAAGTGGCTACAAATCTAGAATAGTCCTTCGACTCAGGAAGGCATGTGAGTTCACGTGAGTCATCATAGCCGCCAACAGTTCACGCCAGTTTAGACGACCATGTTTCATGGCCCCGAGAAGCTTTCTGAAGAAGATCGACGACAACAGTAGTATAGCACTCGATTTTACTTTACGAACACATGACACGGTAAAAGATAAAAGTGAACGAATGGGTTACCTTGTTCAAAGTGCAGCAATGTTTCCTTAAAAAAAAGTGCAGCAATGTATTTAGTAGTAGGTGTCTGATTTGGGTAATTAACTAACAAATCAAGTAATTAGCCAGGTGTATTAATTTGAGTACTAACTTTGTGGTCTTTGCTGCGGCCTACGTACGCACGCACGCAGGCGTACCTGCCGAGCCAGTTGCCGGCGGCGCTCAAGCCTTACCGCGACGACGAGCTCCGCAACCTGCGGGGCGACGACCAGCAGGGTCCCTACGAGGAGCACGACCGCGTCTACCGCTACGACGTCTACAACGACCTCGGCGAGCCCGACTCCGGCAACCCTCGGCCCATCCTCGGCGGCTCCCCCGACCGCCCCTACCCTCGCCGCGGCCGCACCGGCCGCAAACCCACCAACACCGGTACGCACTAACACTCAGAGCATCACTGGCCGAATGACACGTGGGTCCCAATGCACTGCACTACAAGAGCGGCCCACCTGTCAACTGAATTGTCTCGCTGATGGTGTGGAGTTACTTAGGTCAAGGTCATGGGGTTGACCGTTGACTTGACTGGTGTGTTGGCCGGCCGTACACGTGTGCAGATGCGGACTCGGAGAGCAGGCTATCGCTGGTGGAGCAGATCTACGTGCCGCGGGACGAGAGGTTCGGGCACCTGAAGATGGCGGATTTCCTGGGCTACTCGATCAAGGCGATCGCGGAGGGGATCGTGCCGGCGATCCGCACGTACCTGGACACCACCCCCGGCGAGTTCGACTCGTTCCAGGACATCCTCAACCTCTACGAGGGCGGACTCAAGCTGCCCGACGTGCCGGCGCTGGAGGAGCTCCGCAAGCGCTTCCCGCTGCAGCTCGTCAAGGACCTCCTCCCCGCCGCCGGCGACTACATCCTCAAGCTCCCCATGCCTCAGATCATCAAACGTGAGCTAGCAACCTGAAGCTCGACCAAACAGTTTGAGAAATGTCATGCGACTGATAAATAGAAAAACTGGTGATGACGCGTTCATCAATGTAATGCTGCCTATGCAGAGGACAAGCAGGCGTGGAGGACCGACGAGGAGTTCGCGCGGGAGGTGCTCGCCGGCGTGAACCCGATGATGATCACGCGTCTCACGGTAAGTCATGCGTTCGTGCAAATTGCCACTGGTCGATCAGCGCCTTGAAATGTGGCTGACAAACCAAAACGATTTTTAATGCATGTTCGATCGCAGGAGTTTCCTCCGAAAAGTAGTCTGGATCCTAGCAAGTTCGGCGATCACACCAGCACGATCACGGCGGCCTGCATCGAGAACAACATCGAGGGCCTCACCGTGCAGCAGGTTGGTTCATATGACGTATCTGCAGATTTTACGATCAAGTGTGGTTTGGAAACCTGAATTGTCGCTGACAGTAGTGTGTGAAAATTGACTTACAGGCGCTGGACAGCAACCGGCTGTACATTCTCGACCACCACGACCGGTTCATGCCGTTCCTGATCGACGTCAACGGCCTGGAGGGCAACTTCATCTACGCCACCAGGACGCTCTTCTTCCTGCGAGGCGACGGCACGCTGGCGCCGTTGGCCATCGAGCTGAGCGAGCCTCTGATCCAGGGAAACGTGACCGCCTCCAAGAGCACGGTGTACACGCCGGCGTCGACCGGCGTCGAGGCCTGGGTGTGGCAGCTCGCCAAGGCCTACGTCGCCGTCAACGACTCCGGCTGGCACCAGCTGATCAGCCACTGGTATGTTCGTGCCAACATGCCAACCCGAGAGCACTAGCTAGAGCACGAACTAATTGATTCATTGATGGAGAGTTGCTGATCGATCCGTTGATCAGGCTGAACACGCACGCGACGATGGAGCCATTCGTGATCGCGACGAACCGGCAGCTCAGCGTGACGCACCCGGTGTACAAGCTGCTGAGCCCGCACTACCGCGACACGATGAACATCAACGCCCTGGCGCGGCAAACGCTCATCAACGCCGGCGGCATCTTCGAGATGACTGTTTTCCCCGGCAAGTACGCGCTCTGGATGTCCTCCATGGTGTACAAGAACTGGAACTTCACCGAGCAGGCTCTCCCCGCTGATCTCATCAAAAGGTAGCACACATCTCCGTTTATTTTTGTAAGGCACTTTTTTTTTTGATTTTACGATTAAAGCAAACAAATGAGAGGAAGTCAAGAACAGAGTGTGATGAGATCAGTGTGAAGTGTAATTGATCGTGCAATATGATGCAAACGCGGCGTTGCAGGGGCGTGGCGGTGGAGGACGCGACGAGCCCGTACAAGGTGCGGCTGCTGATCAAGGACTACCCGTACGCGGCGGACGGGCTGGAGATCTGGCACGCGATCGAGCAGTGGGTGGGCGAGTACCTGGCCATCTACTACCCCGACGACGGCGTGATACGCGGCGACGCGGAGCTGCAGGCGTGGTGGACGGAGGTGCGGGAGGTCGGGCACGGCGACCTCAAGGACGCGGCGTGGTGGCCCAAGATGCAGGCCGTGTCGGAGCTCCGCGACGCGTGCACCACCATCATCTGGATCGCGTCGGCGCTGCACGCGGCGGTCAACTTTGGGCAGTACCCGTACGCCGGGTACCTCCCGAACCGGCCGACGGTGAGCCGGCGGCGCATGCCGGAGCCCAGCACGGAGGCGTACGCGGAACTGGGGAGCGACCCGGAGCGGGCGTTCATCCGCACCATCACCAGCCAGCTCCAGACCATCATCGGCATCTCGCTGATCGAGGTCCTGTCGAAGCACTCCTCCGACGAGGTGTACCTCGGGCAGCGCGACACGCCGGTGTGGTCGTCGGACCCCAAGGCGCTGGAGGCGTTCCGGAGATTCAGCGACCGGCTGGTGGAGATCGAGAGCAGGGTGGTGGGCATGAACGGCGACCAGGGGCTCAAGAACCGCAACGGCTCCGCCGAGTTCCCCTACATGCTGCTCTACCCCAACACCTCCGACGTCAGCGGCGCCGCCGCCGGCATCACCGCCAAGGGCATCCCCAACAGCATCTCCATCTGAGCTGAGCCCAGGAATCAATACGTCTACGTACCTAGCTACGATTACGAATAATGACATTGAACGACGCATCGTTCGGCACTGGAACATGTAGACAGATTAGCGTCGTGTGATATCGAATCATAAGTGTGCCACCTACCGTGTCCATTTCCGCACCTATATGATGAGAAAGTTCAGTCCACGTTGATGCACAGAGTTCTTCTCTGTGGTCACTCACTGGAGCAAAATGTGAGGGGAATATATACTACTATTATATGGATAAAAGTCACATTTTTCTGAACTGAATTTGGTTCTCGCGGTGTTTATATGCTGGATAAAAGGCATTTTCCGAACTGAATTTGATTCGCCCCCATGTTCATATGCCGGTAGAGTAACCTTACTGACCCAGCATATTATCCATACTACTGGGGCACAGAGCTAAGGCTGGCCTGTTGCTCGAAGCCACGGCAATGACGCATGCATGTGAGTTTGGGCATACACACCGCCATCGCACTAGAGAAAATGTATCTGATGCAACATCCAAATACAACTGATGTGTTCCTGAATCCTGATGCTGCAACTGCACATCAAAAAACTGGCGAAGGGTAAAATAAAGGTCACCCGGCCGGCAGAGACAAAGCACTTATTGAACAAAATGGCATAAAAATCAGAGCACTTGAAAAGCATGGATTTTCAGAAATATATGAATATCACACTTCAACACCATAAAACAGCGTTGTGCTAGCTCATCATTAAGCAGTTCAGCTATTTCCCACAAGTTCAGAAATACAAAGATATAGATGACGACAACACGATTCAACATTCGCAGATCCCACATCCAAATACCTCTAGAGCAACATCACATGATATTAAACATGTCTCGATTAATATAAAGAAAAAACGATCAAACGGATTAAGAATGGATTCGATTCAGTCAAAAACGTAAAGTTATCCAGATAAAACCGATTTTAAAAAGGAGTCATAAAAACCACAATATAATAATTTATCTCTATAGAATATATTTTATAAGATAAATAAATTTAGTTAGTAGATAGACAAATTTAGTTAGTTTTGTTAAATTCTTAAAGATAATTTTCTTTTATATTTAAAAATAACTTGTTGTACCTATAACTCTAGAATATAAATATAGACTTTCTGAACTTTATAAATTATCTTTCGATCAATACAACTTCGACGCATCGCCATCCTACTTCACCTAGTCTTTTACCAGTGGATTCTAACTCTCGACATGAGGCTATATCGGTTAAATCTGATCTTCGACGAAAGAATAAATCTTATCACTATCTTGATGCCTAAGGTTACATCGGTTAGATCCGATCAGGTATATCACATCACGTTTGTGTGGTTTTATTGGTTTATTGAGCTTCCTCTACTATCATTGGTTTCATGCTACATCGGTTAGGTCCGATCTATTAAACCGCTGATAATAGATTAAACTGTAGGTCGGTAGTTTTTTACGCGAACGTTTCATCGAAGCGGCCAACCAATGAATTATCCGATCGGTAGTATCACGTCTATTGTATCAGCTTCTCAGCCGATATACATATATCTTTAGATAATTCCTCTCATCAACTCAGTACTGTACTGAGCCGATGGGTTTACCTGTTCTTTCCATCCACGCATCCAATCTAGCCTCTTGTATCTTTGAAAGATTGGGTATCGCTTCTCACTATTCATCACATACTCTATTTAGAACGCCATCGGCTTTGCAGCTGATGGAACCATTATCTTATTCGGAGCGCCATTACATATTTTATTCGGAACGCTATCAGCTTTGTAGACAATGGGTCCTTTATGTTATTCCTTGCTATCCCCATATGGTTTCATCAGCTTTTCAGTCGATGAATGAGCAATACAGACTCTATCGGCAACTAGCCAATAGAAGAATACAACCTCTATCGGTAACTAGCCAAAAGAAGGATTTCACATACTACTCATTGACCACTCTATTTCAGAGCGCCATTGGCTCTGTAGCCAATATATCCTTTATCTTATTTCTTGCTATCTATTTATATCTTCATTGGTTTTTCAGCGCTATCTATTTATACCTTCATTGGTTTTTCAACCAATGAACGAATGTTACACTCTCTATCGGCAACCGACCAATAAGAGGAGTCTATATACATGCTTATTAACTATTCTATTTAAGAACATTATCGGCTCTATTGCCGATGTGTCTTTTCTTTCCTTTGTCATCATCTGTTTACGCCTTTCATCGGCTTTTCAGCCAATAGACAAGTGATTCAGCTCCTATCGGCAACCAGCCAATAGTAAGAGTACTTCGGACGGAGCCGATGACTATCGACACCCTATCAGTGACCGACCGATAATAGAAGTTCGTATCAACCGATTGGCTCGTGGACTTATCGGATTATCTTCTTATTAATTAAAGAGTTAAATTAACTAACATGCTCACAACTCTAACAACCCTAATGAAAGAATCTCAAAGCTAAAAGAACTACACTAGAGTCAAGCAGATCTTTTAAGTCTTGATGTATTTGCACAATCACATCGGATCTCTATCGATGAACACGGAGACCGATTCGGTGCGAAAACGATCACTCACTACTTGTAATGCAGCACAAGCACTTGCTAGAGATCCATAAGCTGGTACTTGAACGGGTTCTCTCTTCCATCATTATCTGATGCACAGGCAGTGAATTAGATGCAATCTTCTTCCAGACAATCCACCCAATCTGCATCAACTCTTTCAGCGAGCCAAATGTTTCTGTAGAATCCTTTCTGCGATCCAGGAAAGAGCCCTTCTCCACGCAACACCTTCTCAAACTCCGTGTCACGCCCATGAAAACTCCTCTCACCAGGATGCACAATCCTAGTCCCCTTGCTCTCACAGTAAATGCAATGCACTAGTTCTTCCACATAAATGCAAAAATCACAACACATCACAAACTAAAAATAGTACTAGCATAGAGATGCATGGTAGTGACAATTTTTCATGAGAATAGAGTTCCTTCTACCACATTTGCACACTCCATATTGAGATAAGAAATCACCCAGTTAAGTACGAAAGTTTTCTGTTCATACATAAATTAAAGTGAAAAAAATGTTATTTGTGGATTTCCTTGTATTTATGTGTTCATTTGATCTATATATGTGGTTTAAGAGGTCTGTAAGCTCAAAAGAAACCAAAGTACAGACTGAAGAGCTGGGGTGGATAATTGTCAAGATAGGATCACATTTTCTTCTATAAAATGTTTGTTGTTACCCGACCAATATGTGTATTTCGTGCAGACCCAACAGCCAAAATATTCACATTGTCGGCGGAGAAGACGGAGCTGATGGCTACACCATTCTCGCCGGCGATACAACGCGAGGCGAGGCTGTTTGCGGCGCGGTGGTGGAGTTCGGAGGCAGAAAAGAAGAAACCTGAGGTCGTCGAGGTAGATCTGGCCTGACGAGGCATCCCCCTCGCCTGCCTTTTCTTCCCCGTCTCCACCAGGGCCGGGGAGGCAGACCACGCCAGGAAGCAGTCACCGTCGGCAGCGTACGGTGGCATGGCGTCGGCGCCGACAGCACCGGCCTCGGCGGCGGTCGGGAGAAGTCCACACGGAGAAACCAATAAATGTTTCTCTCCTCCGTATTCGCCCCCAGCCCACGGGTTAACGGACCGCGGGGGAGCAGCCCGTTACCCAAACTTGCGCCCCACAAGGCCCAACAACGCGCACAGATCATCAAGCAGATCTAACGGCCAGAAAATTCTATTGATGGATTCCAAATTTTCAGTCATTTAATGAATAGCAAAGCCCCGTTTGGTAGGGCTTCAAATTCTGCTTCTTACTGATTCTGATCCTAGTTCTCATGAATCAGTTTCTCAAGAGGATCAGAATCAGTTTGTAAAGTCTTTGGCTGTCCTATTGGATTCAGAAATGATGGCGACTGACAAGAGTGTCTTAGCAGAAATCTCCATGATACCCTTCGCCAGGAAACATGGTTATGAACTTACGATACAAAACAATTTGTTTGTATTTTCAAAGTTTAAATTTCATGTACATGGTTAAGGAACATTTTAACTTAAAATAAAAAATTCATATACATCAAGTGGAACAAAATAGGTCTGTGCATATGCCCTCAAAAAAAACTTCACCAAAATGTAGGCAGGAACAGCATGTTCAGATTTACAGAAGTGCAGCGTACAAAAGTTCAGTTCCATGTTTACACAAAACAGCACAGATCCATATCAGTTGTCAGAGATTTCATTTCCTTTTGGTCTTCTTCTACAGATAGCAAGCAATATTTTTCAAGAGGGATTATTGAGTTAAACAAGCTCATTCACGTAGTTGCCTTTATATGTCCTACGTTCCTTATGAAACTATTCAGACCAAATGTACAATTTCTTCTGCAAATCGATCAATGAAAATTTTATGTACACTAACACTGCAATCTGTAATAATCTTCAACGCATATCACATCACAGTGACTCGCAAATCCTGCTGCAATAAGACACACAAACACAGAAGTAAAAAAGAAATCAACGCGGTGAACAACTCTAATTTCCTCTTAGCATATCTACAAAATTTGCGGAAGAGGACGGTGCTCAACCGGGCTTCATGCCTGAGTGGCTGAGTTGTAGCAGGTTAGAGAAGATTGGCGAGCTTCCTGCAGAAAAGAAATTGGTCAGGTCGCCGGCTTCGGCCGACCTTCATGCCTTACTTGCAGCAGGTCACAGGCTCATGGCCTCACATGTAAGGGCTCCCGCTAGGAAACCGGGCGGCGGCTTGCGAGGCAACCGCGCAGCGACGTATGACCCGAGGAGGCAAGAAAGAGCGGAGACCTGCGGCAACATTCGGGATTGATTGGCGAATCGAGAAACGGACAGGGGAGAAGTTGGCTCTGTGCAATCTGTGTGTGTGTGTGAGAGAGAGAGAGAATAAGAGGAAGAAGAAGAGGACCGATGGAGAACGAGCGGCGATGGCCGGGACGGAGTGGATGGAGGGCGGGGGGAGCCGGGGAATGGGTGAGGGGCGGCGGCGGCTGGGGATAGCCAACCCTATCGCCGAGACCGCGCCTCGGATGCGGGAGTGAAAGCGCGTGCGGGCTGCGTTGGAAGAGCCGCTATACTCGATAGCAGGAGAGTGATTTTTTGCAACGTCGTGGGGACTTCTGTAGTTCGTTCACCTGATTCTCGTGCGAATGTACGTTTTCGATGATTATCATCCCATTTGCAAAAACATGAATCGCTCCACCGTGATTTTGCCCAGAAGCTGTGGCATTTTTGTCCGTTTGGCTGAGATCCGGCTGATTCTCTCTAGAACCAGGCACGAGAATCTGTACCAAACGGGGTGTTATCTCGGGTTGTCCCCAACTATTTGCGCGATGCAAGTTATTGTGCATTTGCTAGCACTAGCACAGCGACAATACTTAAATTTGTAGCGGTAATACTTAAATTTGTTGTTGATTGTCTCTTTATGCAATTACACCTCACCGTAGCAATTTCATCTGAGTTGTTGGCTAAAAGTTCAGACGGCATGGATCGCCAAATGCCATGTAGGATCTAAATCCCAAAAGGAGCCAATGCTAACGCGTTCTCTCTCTCTCTCTCTCTGAAAAAAAAACTTAAAAAGTCAAAGCACAAATAGCTCTCTTGGTATGTAAGCCTTGCCATAGCTTAAGCTAGCCAGAGGGGATGGCAAGTTAACACCGTGGGTAGGCTTGCCTTTCACTCGCTCTGGCACATTTTGGCGGAACGTCAACGTTATATATAGTGGAATTCTAGAGGTAAGTTAATGTTTTAAAAAATCCAAATGGAAAAGGATTTGCAAAAATATGCAGATTAGAAGCTAGTATCTCCAGTTTGATGAGAGAAAGAAGAGGAAGAATCGGCGCACGAGTTCTTGATGAGCAGAGGATCACTAAGCACGTGAGGAGTTGCGCAATCATAGTTTATGTCCAAAAGGAGAAAAAGACATGTGTACTGTGACGGCTAACCGTCTCAATTATTCGCATCAAGCAATCATTCTCCCCTTTAATTCATTTTTTGTGCATCATCGTTCTGCTCGCATGATCCCTTTTTTCTGTAAAGTTCACACACCACGATAGCAACCGTGGAACTGCCCACAATAGTAGGGCTGTAGTATAGGTACTTAACTAGCAATGGAAAAAAATCCCTGAATTATTCCTTTTCACATCCAGTGAATTATTCCATTCTAGCCTGACAGTCTTTTGCTGTCAAGAAGACTTCGTTCATTTGTCGATGCCAAAGAAAGCAACATGCACTCAGTTTCTTGAACAGCAAAGGGGTCTAATCAACCACCTTTTGTATGACTAAGTGAGCAAAAAAGTATCAGATTTGTCGGTTGGTGACAGGCAGTAACACAGCGGCTCGATTTTAAGTGTCCACTGGAACGGAAAAGCAGATCGTGTAATTGCCCAGGCTCAGTCTCACAGTCTCACGTACGGTAGCTTCGCACAACTTTGCAAGTCCAGATTCTTCTTAGCATTTGGGTTTAGCGCTGCTTTCCTGCATGGCTTGGTGGGACTCCTCCGTCAGACCGTCCCAGTCGGCCAGTCCCACTCGCGGTTCACGTTCTGAAACTTCTGAGCTAGTATCGTAGATGTTTCTCACGTCCACAACGCATTGCTCCGTCTGAGATGGCATTCCGGATCTTCGGTAGTGCCCAAAATCATTTGGGTGCAAGAAAACAGTATTGTACCACTTGTGCTGTATTGATTCATCCTGAGCGTCCAAAATAGATCGGATGGTAAAGTACCTTACCTGTCCTAATGCCACTTACCGTGTTTCTCCGCCGTCTGTCACAGCGGCTATAGCCATTCATCCTGGACGTCCAAAATCTATCTGACGGTAAATAACCTATCGTAATACCATACCGTGTTCCTCTGCCGTAGCTAGTTGATATGGCGGAGGATCTAGTGCCAATCGGTTAAGCGAGGTTATGTTTCTTTTATTTTTACTCATGCATGTTCGGTTGCAACAGTCGAGGCATTTATTTTAGTATTAACTATGCTCATGTAGTACATACTTTTACAATATATATTTGTCCAAAAAAATAATGGTCTTACTCTTGGGAACGATATGACAAGGGGCCGATTGGCTCATTTCCATGTCCATTTAAAAATAATAGTGAAAAAATAGCATGCAGGCATTTCTATTTCCATATTAAAACAGAATTATAAAACTAATAAGCTTCGTTTCCACTTGCATAAAGACAATGTAAATGTATCAACCATTTCTTTAGTTCCCACTCAAAAATAAACATTGAAGCATGACGGTTCAGGTTAACAAAAATGCATGTCATGTATAACCCAATTGTTATTAATTATAGGTTTAGAATTATTACTTCTAAAATCAATAAATTATGACTCCAAAATGAATACAACTTGGTATTTATTAATCCTAAACTTTTTATATTATTAAGTCTTACTATTTTTTTATTTTCCAACTATTGATAAAACTGAATCCATTAACATTAAAAATATTTAATTAATTTGTATACAAGCAAATATTTATTTATGTAAAAATCCAAACAATTATAAAACATAAAATTAACTTATACATAAATATCAGTCGTCGTGTGTGTGTATATATATATATATATATGACATTAACGGTACTCGAGTACTCTATGTGAATATGCACGTGATGCATGATTGCCAATGACTTTGAACGGATACTAGGTCGCAAGGAGAACATGCACACACTTTCACTTGAGTTGATTAAGGTTGCTTCAGTTGCAATCGCAGCGGTCTGGTGGTGTGTTGCACGGTGGAACAAATAGGAATTAATCATCGACAGTTTTATAGTTTTACTGTGACACGTTATAGAGTTTTATAGTTTTGAATTAAATTCAATTAAAAATTAGGCTTTTATCATTTTATTTGTTGTCTTATTAGTACAGTAAAATTTTAAATTTAAAAACTTAGTTTTAGATTTGATTTTAGATTTTTTATCGTAGTTTATTATCTAAACTTGTATTTTAAACCACAAATAATATGGTATAAATTTCTACTTATAAATTATTTTTAATTATTTCATTTATTTATTTTTGACTTATCAGTCCTGTCTCAACAAAGCATGGCCTGTTTTAAAATGGCAAGAAGATGTCAAACATTAATAAGTTTGCTTCGAATCTTTTAGCATCTAAATAAGAAAAAGCTACCGTTTTTTATACTCGATGCTCATCTTTTAAGGCTAGGACTATTAAATGGTACATAATCCATGCGCATCACAATTAAATTTTCTATCCCGCCCGGTCGAGCTGTCGATCTTTTCCATGAACATAATTTAGTGTGTACAGTGGATTAACCAGTGTTTCACGTGTTAGCGTGCGTGTGGTGGCTAGGACTGAGTACCATCTGACGATAGACATAAGCATGATTAGAGAAAATAAAGTAAATATAAAGTGCAGCTAGTTCCTTTCGTACTCAATTTTATTACCAAACCTCAGATCTTGTTTATGTGTCCAGTGTCCTAATCTCAACTTAAGCTGCGTATATTCGTTTTAAAGTCCAAACAGACCATCCAATGACGTACAGATAGTTGTGAATTGTATGATTAAATTGCATTACGTCGACTATGATTAACAAAGGCCAGAGGGCCACATGATCTGAACAGATGATAAGTCCAAATTCAGATGAGCAGCAAAGAGATGTCACATGTTTCTTTTAATTATTCTACATCTTAGGCTATGTGGAACGCACCAACCATATCTCTCACTATTACGAGATATATATATGAATTATCGCAAGTTCGTAATAAAAACTTGGCGTAATATCCTGCTGGTCATGATCCCATTTCCCTATGATCAGTGACTAATATGTTCTTAAAAAATAAATACTCTCTCCGTTTTTAATAATTGTCACAGTTAATTTGCGCTGTTCCAATTTTAAGCACTATTTACCCTTAAACAACTAGTCTACAATGAACTAGAGCTTACTTTTTGTATTTAAGATACATATACTTTAATATTAGTGAAGTATTTACAAAATTCTCACAAAAAGATGAATATTTGAAAATAAATAGTGTCCGGTGTTAATTATTTGAAAACGTACGTTTAATTAGCACTCTCCCTGTTCTGTTTTATTTTTTTAAGTTAATTTTTTTTATTTTTGTCAAATTTATAAAAAATAGTAATATTCACAACCGAATTAGTTTCATTATATATATATGTTAAAAATGTTATTATTTTTCTATAAATTTGATAAAAGTAAGAAAATTAAACTTAAAAAAATTAAAACGTCTAACATGCAACGGAGGCAGTAGTATACAGATCGTCATTGTCGTTCGAGCATGCGTGAAAAGGACAGCTCGTGTGATTGAGAAAATAAAAAAGAGCAGTATACCACTCGTCGAACTGTTGGCAAGGTCGGTGCATTATCGTGGGGCCCTCACATCGATCGGCACGTAGCCACACCTGACGTGCAACGTTTTGCGCGCGCGCGAGAGAGGGGCGCGGTCACTTGTATACCCGCCGGTCAAGACGCGCGCCCCTGGATTCATGTAAGGCCTGCGTAATCCTCCTCCTACCTAGTCGCGATCGATCGAGTCCACGCCCCATGGCTTGTCATGCACGTAGCTTAGGCCCGAAAACGACCAGTCCATCGACTTAAAATTCGCTCGTGTCCAAAACACAGTGACGTGTTAACAACGATGGCTGCTACCTGCTAGTTGTAGGGCGCTTAGCTGTCTGCTTGTGCTCTCTGTGTCCTGGCGCTTCCTTCGGGTTTTTTTTTTCTGAGAGATTCCTTCGAACTAAACGCACGTGTCGTCAAAACTAAAAGTTACAGTGGAGAGCACGCTAATGGGGTCGAAAATAAATGGACTTAAACATTCACAAGTCATACTGAATTTTCGTGGAGTATAAGGCCTCGAACGCAGGAATTTCATAGAAGTTCGTATCCTAATGTGGCCTTGCTCTAGCCTAATGCGGTGATGCCACGTTTGATGCAACTCGAGATTATGGATAAGGAACCACAGAAAGACACTAACGTTGTATCAACCTAGCAAATTCAACATTCTGAACAACCGAATTCCTTTCTGGGTTCAAATTTTCCTTTGAACTTTGCAATGCATCATCCAATCTGACCATCTGACGCACACACGGTTTTGTTCTGTTGGTGGGTGGAACCAGAGAAACTCCCTTCGCCTTTCCTAATCTCGACGATTCCGTGGATTTGCCCTACCATTTGGACAGACAACTCGACTGTCCAAGTCGCCCTCGCGCGAGGCGGAGGCCGCGACCGGCGTACCGCCCATCAGCCCATGTGCCACCCAGCCCGCCTCACGTCACGACTCACGACCCGATCCGTAAAACTCAACGTTACAAACTACGAACTCCTCGCCCCTTGTTCCCTCTCCAGAGCCACCGCGGCTGCTGGTGGTGGTGGTGCCGCGTCGCTATAAATCCCAGCACTGCTTCGTCTCTCTGTGTCTCTCTTTCTTTCTCTCTGGGTTGTGCTTGGGCTTAGTAGCAGAGGAGTCGAGAGGCAGAGGAGGAAGGGGTTGTGAGGATGCAGGTGTACGGGTTCTTCGACAGGTTGATGGGGAGGAACAGGGAGGCGTGGAAGGAGGGGAGGATCCGGGGCACGGCGGTGCTGGTGAAGAAGGACGTGCTCGACGTCGGCGACTTCCACGCCAACCTCCTCGACGGCATCCACAACATCCTCGGCCACAAGGAGGGCGTCTCCTTCCGCCTCGTCAGCGCCACCGCCCGCGACCCAAGTAAGCAGCGCAGCGCCACCTCCCTCCTCCTTACACACTCTCTCTTTCCGATCGCGCGCGCGGCGGCCGCGGAACGCGAGGCGAAACGCCGACGCCGGCCAAAACGCGCGCGTTTCTGCAATGCTTGCCTCGGCGTGATTGATTGATTCGTTTTCCGAACAGAAGAAACTGCCGCGTTTTCTCTGGCTGGGTTTCCGTTTAATTGCCCTCTCTAATCTCTCCCTTGTTGAGTTTAATTACAAATCAGTTTTTTGGGGGGCCATTTTGGACACCGCAAGCTTCTCCTGGCAAAAACCGTACAAATTTGTTAGAAAAGTTTTGGAAAAAATTGAACTTACGCCGTGCATTTGTTTGGATGTTGTTACGCATTTAATGCGAGCCAAGAAAAATAGCATTAATTAGTGCGAGGTGAGGAGGGGCGGCATTGACGGTCAGCGTCAACACACGTCCCTTACCCCCCAAGCTTACCCTACAATCCACTGTTCTTGTGATCATAGTAAATGCGATCAAGGGCGAATTCTTTTCTATTGACAAGTATTAAACCAATTTATTCATCTAAAACAAGATAAATTATTAATGTAGGGTTAATTACGTTCTTTAAATTTTTTCTATGAAGAAATTTCTTTAAAATAATAAAATCATTCTCAAATTTAAAATAATGATATATAATTAATTATAAGTTAATGATTTAACTGGTTTCGTAGGAACAAATTCATTTTCCCAACTTCTATTTCCGATCTCTCCCTAAATCAATCGAGAAAGGGACATCCATTGAGCCAATTCGATCGAGAAGCGTCCTGTCAATTTGTCTGTCACTTCATCGATCGCTGTTCTTTTTTTTTTTTGTGGTGGATGGCTCGTCTTTGCAGGCAATGGAGGGAGGGGGAAGGTGGGGAAGCCGGCACACCTGGAGGAGCTGGTGGTGACGATGAAGTCGAAGGCGGCGGGGGAGTCAGTTTTCCATGTGGCGTTCGAGTGGGACGAGTCGCAGGGGATCCCCGGCGCCGTCGTCGTCACCAACTCCAACCACTCCGAGTTCTTCCTCAAGACGCTCACCCTCGAGGGCGTCCCCGGAAAGGACACCGTCGTCTTCGTCGCCAACTCATGGATCTACCCCGCCGACAACTACAACTACGAGCGCGTCTTCTTCGCCAACGATGTGAGTCAACACCTATCCCCCTCTTGGTCAACGCTCATCTTAGCTAGTAGCCTAGTTGTACTTCTCCATTTCATTGCCAGATGAACAGCGCATCTATGGTGATTACGTCACACGAGGCAGCACACTGCCAATGCCACTGCTCTTCTGCAGTGCTGGTTAAAGGGCACGGCTAATTCTTGCTAAGTAAATGACAATTGACAACGGATAGGATGGACTATGTAGTATATTTGCTTGAGCCTTGACATAAACATCGGCTCTGAGCTCCCTTGCTATTAGGAACGTTTGAGAAATTGCTACAATTCTTTTTTCTAGCGAAAACTTAAGCTATTAATGTGGGAAATTAACATACAAACTTTAATGGTCCAATCCATACGACAACAGAGTTGTATTTGCTGGAGTTTGCAAATAATGAAGTGTTGTACTAGTTCAATACTACGTAGTTGGATTGAACTAAGGTGCAGAAGTGTAGTATACAGTAAGAGTGAGACCTTGGTTTCTATACAGGGGGTCAGGCCTATATATATATATATATAAGTTCAGTGGTCTAACACCCTCGCAGTCGTAGCGAGAGGGATACGGACTCAGAGACTAGAGCAAAAACTGGTGAACAAAGGCGCAGATAGGCTTTTGATCATGATGTCGACGAACTGATGCGTCGACGGTACATGGAGCACCCGAATGTGTCCTAGAGCGACCTGTCACGAACGAAGTGAATGTCAATCTTAATGTGTTTCATACGTCGATAATGAACCGGGTTGGTGGTCATGTAGACGGCACTAATGTTGTCGTAATAGACAACGGTCGATGAAGCGATGGGCGTACGGAGCTTCTGGAGAAGCTGATGAATCCAACAGTACTCGGTGACGACATGAGCGACGGGGCGATACTCGGCTTCGGCGCTTGACCGAGATACTGTAGTCTAGCGCTTGGAGGACCAAGAGACTAGAGTGTTACCGAGAAAGACGCAGTAGCCGGATGTGAAGCGTCGGGAGTCGGGGCAACCCACCCAGTCCGCGTCAAAATACGCGGTGAGAGAATCGATGGGCTGGAGCTGAGGTGTAGGCTGGTGGACAGTGTGCCCTTCACATAACGAAGGATACGCTTGAGCAGCACGAGGTGAGGTTCGTGCGAAACATGCATGAAGAGGCACACTTGCTGAACAGCATAGGTGAGATTAGACCGTGTGAGTGTGAGGTACTGGAAAGTACCAGCAAAACTCCGGTATTGGGAGGGGTCAGCGATGAGAGAGCCGTCGGTGGCGGAGAGCTTAGCGCGAGTGTCGACCAGAGTGGTGGTGGAGTGACATTCGGCCATGCTCGCACGCTGGAAAAGATCCATGGCATACTGACGCTGGGAGAGGAATAACCTGTGGGAAGAGCGCGTAACAGAGATGCTAAGAAAATAATGTAAAGAGCCTAGATCGGTCATGGCAAACTCCGAGTGGAGTCGGGCCATAATGTGCTGTAGGGTGGTTGTCGAGGACGCCGTAAGGATGATGTTGTTGACATAGAGAAGGAGGTAGGCGGTGGAATCTCCGGAGTGAAGTACGAAGAAGGACGTATCGGAGACGGAGGCCATAAAACCAAGTTGCCGAAGATAGGCAGCAAAGTACTGGTACCAAGCCCGAGGAGCCCGTTTGAGGCCATAAAGAGAGCGCTGAAGGAGACAGACGTCGTCAGGATGGGATGGGTAGATAAAGCCTAGAGGCTGCTGGCAGTAGACCGTCTCCATCAAATGGTCGTGAAGGAAGGCATTCTTCACGTCAAGCTGATGGATCTGCTAAGAACGCGAGGCAGCGAGGGTAAGCACAACCCGAATGGTAGCGGGCTTGACGAAGGGACTGAAGGTCTCATCGTAGTCGACGCCGGGACGTTAAGAGAAGACGCGGATTACCCAGCGCGTCTTGTGACGAGCAAGCGAGCCATCGGAGTGAAACTTGTGTTTAAAGATCCACTTGTCGGTCACAACGTTGGCACCGGGAGGCCGAGGGACGAGGCGTCAGGTCTCGTTATCCATGAGGGCCTTGTACTCATCAGCCATGACCGCGCGCCATTGAGGATCGACCAAGACAGAACGGTGAGTCACCGGGATGGGTGAGACGGCACAATGGATTGCAGAGAACCTGTAGCGCTGAGGAGGGTGGAAAGGCCCGGTTTGGGATCGGGTGATCATATGAGAGGAGTTGGAGGTAGCAGAGGCCACACGGTTCGATGGTAACATTAGTGGTGGGGCAGGGTCGAAAGGGAACATGGTGATATCGGCTCGGGATCGGCGACTGTAGGTTCGGAGAAGAGGTTGGACGAGGTCAGCCTGAGCCGATGGAGGGTAGGGGGCCGATGGAGGTTGGTGAGCCGATGAGGGTTGTGGAGTCGATGGAGGTCCGATTGGTATGATAGCGGGACGGAGAAGAGTGGGGTAGTCGTTCAGGGGGTCCTCAGGCATGACCGGAGTAGAGGGTGGAGGTGTGGTTTGTGGAGAATGTCGGGATGGTACAGTGTGAGTTAGAAGGAAGTCGAGGTCACCAGACGAAGGTCCATGGTGAAATAAACCAAAAGGGAAGCAAGACTCGTAAAAAACAACATGGCGGGAGATGATGTTCCAACGGGTGGAGAGATCAAGACAGCGACATCTCTTGTGGAAAGAGGGATAGCCAAAGAAAATGCAGGCAGTGTAGCGTGGTGCGAGTTTACGAGGGGCGGTGGCTATTAGATTAGGGTAACAGAGACACCCAAAGACACGTAAGTGAGAGTAGTCGGCGTCTTGTGATATAGAAGAGTGTAGGGAACGTTATGACGAATGTAAGAGCAAGGATGCCGATTTAGTAGGTAGGTTATAGTGGTGAGTGCTTCAGTCCAGTAGGGTGCAGGTAGATGGGCGTGAAAAAGCATAATACGACTGATGTTGTTTAGAGTTCGAAAAAGTCATTCGGCCTTAACGTTTTAGAAAGAGGTGTAGGGGTAGAAGAGACGAAGATGGATACCACGGAAGGTGAGAAATGCTTGAATGGTACGGTTTATGAACTCCGTGCCATTGTCGGCCTGTATGGCTTGAATGGAGAGGTTGAATTGGGTTGAAACATAGTCGGTAAAATTGATGAGATGAGAGGTAACCCTGAATCTGCTTGTAAGAGGAAAAGTCCAGCAGTAGTGTGTATAATCATCAAGTAGTGTAAGATAATACTGATAACCCGAAATACTTTTAACTAAAAAAGTTCACACATCATAGTAAATCAGTTCAAAAGGTCTGGAGATACAAGACATAGAGGAGAAGAAAGGCAGGCGCACATGTTTGCGAAGTTAACAAGAGTGGCAGATAGTGGAGCTGTTGTGGTTGCACCGTATGGAGGCGCTGTGACAGAGAGTGGCGACAGCGTCGGGGCTGAGGTGACCAAGGCGAAGATGCCACAGGTTGGTGAGGATGGCTAGGCTAGAGTGGGGAGTGGACGGCGCAGCGGAGATGGTGTAGAGGTCGCCGCCACTATTGCATCGAAACATCTCATGCCAGGTCGGGATATCCTTCACAGAGAAACCAGAAGCGTTAAATTCAATTGAGCAATTATTATCTCTAGTGAATTGGCGGACAGAAAGTAGATTGTGGACGAGTGAAGGAACTATGAGGACATTATGGAGTGAAAAATTGGATGTGGTTGTAGACAAGATGGAGTCACCGCGGCATGTGATAGGGAGAGATTGCCCATTGTCGATGGTGATGAAAGTAGAGGAGGAAGGATAACGAGAGAATAGTATACCGTCCGATGAAGCCATGTGGGATGACGCACCAGAGTCCAGCACCCAGGGGTACTGGGATTGGAGCGTCATTTGGTTGAGAGCGGCAATAAGACCAGCCTGATTCCACGAGCGAGCCGACTGGGTGGTTGGCTGAGGCGGTTGGACGGGAGCGAACGCCAAGTGAGCCTGAGGGTGTGCGCCAAGGACCCCGGCCTACCAGCCGATGGGGCTGCGTATCTGGGGTTGGAGTGCCTAGAGGTTGTAGCAAAGCCACGGATCCATGGGACTGGCGGACGGGGTAGGAACAGGAGCAGGGTGCGGTTGCATCGGACCGCTCTAGCTCTTGCCCTTGTCCTTCTCTTTGCCTTTGCTATTGCCACCGACGTGGGCTTTGTTGCCGTGGTCGAAGCCAGGGCTACCAGAGCCGCGAGAGGTGGTAGCAGCGCACGGTGGCAGCAGTCGATAGGGTTGGTGCAGCCATAATCGGCTACGGCGAGGAGAGCGGTGTGGGTCACAGTCTTCTCATCGTTGGCCAGGCGAAATTCCTTGAGAACTAACATGTCGTGGCCCCGGATGAACGTGGGAAGAGGGGTGGAGTTGACAATGCCATCGGCGATATTGGAGAAGCGAGGGTTGAGTTCTCGCAAGAGGGCAAGGATGAGTTGTGAGTCGGCCACAGGGTGGCTAACATCACGAAGAGCGGCGGCCTTGACCCTAAGGCGTTGTCAGTACGAGGAGACAAAGAAGTCCCCTTGTACCATAGAGTGAAATTCGTTTAGAAGAAAGATGGCGTGAGACTGCTTGTTTGCTTGGAAGAGCTGCTCGAGGGCCACCCAGAGATCACGGGAGGTGGGATCGGTGTCGTTCATGGCAAGGTCGATAACAGAGTCATCGACCGAGCCGAGCAGCCAGCTGCGCACGCAGCACTCGGCAATGTCCCACTAGGGGTCATCGGATCGAGGTGGAGCGGAGCCATCGATATGAGAGGGAAGGCTAAACTTTTCATATAAGGATTTGAAGAAGAAAACCCACTTGGAATAGTTAACGTTGAGGTCGAGAGAAATAGGAACATGAGATTTCACGTTGACGGCAGCGTAGGGTGGTGAGAACATCGGCGGAGGAGTCCCCGAGGTATTGTCAAGGGCGCCGATGGCCGGAAGGGATCCGGTGACTGGAAAGGTGCCGGAACCAAGAGCCGATTCGATGGCCATAGTCAGACGCGGTAGAGGGCGAGAGAGTAGCGGGGCGTGATAAGCCGATGAGAAGGTGTGACTGTTGAGCCGATGGGGAGAGGCGGGTGTCCGATGTGGATTGAGGCTAGCCGATGAGAGTAGATAGAGTAGGTAGAGTAGATGGGTCACGGGCGTGAGAGGGTTCACGTGGACGCGTGAACGCAACTGAATAGGGCGGACCCAAAAAATGGGAGAAGTCATGGGTGCGAAGAAAAGAAGTTTGTGTCCGAGAAACGGAAATTCACGTCCATGGACACGTGGATGCGTGGGAGTAGCGCGGACACGAGTGGAGAAGTTTCCTGTCCAAGTGCAAGTGAGCGTGTCGGAAGAGCGGGAACCCAAAGAGTGTTCCAGCCGATAGAGGGCGGATGGGTCCAACCGATAGAGGCCGCGAGCACAGGGGTGCACCGGCGTAGGAAGAAGAGAAGGTGTGCCGAAGTAAGGAGAAAGCAAAGGTGGGTCTGAATGAGACAAGGAGACGGATGGAGGCCGTCTCTTTGTCACGTGGTGGAAAAAAAGACGAATAGGCGGTGGAGGAGGAGAAAGACCGTCTACGGAGAAGACGATGAGGATAAGAACTGAGGCGAAAAAGGCAGAGAAAGAATACTAGAGGAGAAGATCTGCGACGGAGAGTAAGCGTCGGCTCGCCGGCGAGAGAGTTGATAGCACACCGAAGATATCTAAACCTACTCTGATACCATGTAGAAGTATAGTATACAGTGAGACCGAGATCCTAGTTTCTACACAGTGGGATCGGGCCTATATATATACAAGTCTAATGGTTTTCGTTCAGGTGGGGTTTCTCTCAGCCGACCATGATCTGCCCCCCTGTGATGATACTAGAATAATTCAAGGCGAAATTTTCATCCCTGCACTGAGCGTGGGTTTCTGATCAGATGGTCCATGCCAAATAATCTTCGACACGAGCCTTAGAAAATTCATTACTCCAGGCTGGTACGATAATTGATAACCACTTTCTACAGACAATATGATGATAGTCTGCGGATACTAATAGAAACATCAGGAACAGTATGAATCTTGGACATACACCATCTTACTTACATGTCCATTTACAACAGCAAAACGATGAAAATAGGTAAATGCCTCTAAAGTGACTTGAGATAGTGGTGGCTATCACCACCTCATGGATTTAGATATCATAATACCTTTTTCAAATCCCTGAAAAGCACACTGAACAAATCTATAGTTTTTTTTTGTCATTACATGTATTTATGGACTGTATTGGATCAAGGTCAACTTTCGTTTTAAAAAAGGGTTGGTTGGATTAGGTACCATGATAGCTGTACCTAGATCCTAAGCATCCACATTATATCATGGAAAGAACTGTGATGTAGAATTTGATCGTATCTTTTCTTAGTTCTTACTACACCTATAAATACCATCCTTGTCCAGTCTGTCTGTCAGCTGGTTACTATCGAACTGACTTCTATGCTATACAATAGTGGGGGAAAGTTGGATAGAACAGATGATAAGTTGAGTTAGTACCAAGTTTGTGAGTTTGGTGTTCAGTCTAGTCAATGGTGTCCATAATGATATTCAGTGTTCAGGGCTTGGCATAACAAAAATATAGTGATCGAAATGCTATGTTACTCAGCTCTTTTTAGTTGGTAGTAAAAAAATTGAAGTTGATGTTCTTTTGAACGTTGTGACATTGATAACTACTCATAACTCATGAATGGTATGTGCATAAATTTTTGTTAAAATAATCCTACTGTCAAATGGTGCAAGACGTCACTCTGCTAGAAAAATATGCCTGCTTAGTTCCATTTTGAAAATTGAAGTTCTTTTATTGGCCACTTTTGCTTGAGTCTTCCATTCATTGAATTATTCTTGTGCTACTTGTCCTAGATAACACCAAACTGAATGCCCATGGGCATCAACCCCCATCCCTTATTAGCGATCTGGTCTTATAACTTACAGTAAACAAATAAAAAAATAGTTTAGCTTGGTCACCAGAGTGCTGTTTAGTCAAGCTTTGGATATAGCTGCTCCTCGGACAATCAAATGGGCATCAGAGATACAGCCTGTATTTTCTTTTAGTTTTAAAGCATTAACAGTAATATAAATTATCTCTTTCTCATTGATTAATTAGTTCTCCTGTTATTAGATTGGTTGTCATCTGTCAGCTTATCTTCTTGTGGAGTGATTGAAACTGCTCCTTCTATTTAATATGGTTATCTGTTGCCTTATTTTCTTGTTGTTTTTCAGACCTATCTGCCTAGCAAAATGCCCGCACCTTTAATCCCTTACCGGCAAGAAGAACTCAACGTTCTCCGAGGAGATGGTAAAATTGGACCATACAAGGAGCATGACCGTATCTACCGTTATGACTACTACAATGACCTTGGCCAGCCAGACAAAGGCAGTGAACAAGCACGACCGGTCCTTGGTGGCAGCCAAGAACGCCCCTATCCCCGTCGAGGCAGAACTGGCCGGGCCCCAACAGAGACTGGTGAGCTCAATGTCCATGTCCTTCCATTCAAATTTATGGCAACTTGCAACAGGCTCCCTCAAATTCAATCTTTTCTCAGACCCAAATACAGAAAGTAGGCTTCCTCTGCTGGACTTGAACATCTATGTCCCACGCGACGAACGCTTCGGACACCTCAAGATGTCAGACTTCCTTGGGTACTCTCTTAAGGCTATCATTGAGGGTGTTCTCCCTATAATAAGGACCTATGTTGATACGACACCAAATGAGTTTGATTCCTTTGAAGACATCATGGAACTCTATGAAGGTGGATTGAAAGTGACCAATGCTTCAGCGCTAGCAGAGATAAAGAGGAAAATTCCCATTGATCTTATTAAGAGTCTTTTGCCAGTTGCTGGCGACCACCTCCTGAAGTTACCCCTACCACATGTTATCAAAGGTAATCAGCTTTCTGCATAAGCATAACCCCCGTATGGTCATACCCTATTGCCTATTTTGATTCTGTTACTATTTGGTGTTATCATAGTGTTTATGATGTTTCAGAGGACAAATTTGCTTGGAGGACTGACGAGGAGTTTGCACGAGAAATGCTCGCAGGAGTTAACCCAGTGATGATCAAGCGTCTGACGGTTAGTAACTTCATATTTTAGGCTATGCGAGTATGCGCACCTGTGATCGCATAATAGAGTGAGTAATCTTAATTTTTTTTCTCCAACTGATCACAGGATTTCCCGGCAAAAAGTACACTGGATCCAAATGAGTACGGCGACCATACCAGCAAGATCACCGAAGCTCACATCAAGCACAACATGGAGGGCCTCACAGTGCAAAATGTATGCTGAATCACTGACATATGAAGCGAAACATTTCAGCTCAAAACATGCTATATCTTCACAAATAACTTGTATATTGACTATACAAGAACTGCATACACTCAGGAGATTGACCAATAAGTAACCATGCTTGTGCAGGCACTAAAGAGCAACAGGCTTTTCATCCTAGACCATCACGATCACTTCATGCCGTTCCTGGACAAGATCAACAAGTTGGAGGGCAACTTCATATATGCGACCAGGACCCTTCTGCTCCTGAAAAACGACGGCACCCTGAAGCCCCTGGCCATCGAGCTGAGCCTGCCCCACCCCGATGGCCAGCAGCACGGCGCCATCAGCAAGGTGTACACTCCGGCCGTTACCGGCGTTGAGAGCCAAATCTGGCAGCTCGCCAAGGCCTACGCCTCCGTCAACGACTCTGCTTGGCACCAGCTGATCAGTCACTGGTACAGAACCACCTTCCTCTCTTTCTTTTCGTGCTGTTTCGTTTGTATCGGAAAAAAGGCTCATGATGTTTTGCTTGTTGCCGCTGCAGGTTGAACACGCACGCGGTGATCGAGCCGTTCGTGATCGCGACGAACCGGCAGCTCAGCGTGGTGCACCCGGTGCACAAGCTGGTGAGCCCGCACTACCGCGACACGATGAACATCAACGCCCTGGCGAGGCAGACGCTCATCAACGCCGGCGGCATCTTCGAGAAGACCGTCTTCCCGGGCAAGTACGCGCTCTGGATGTCCTCTGTCGTGTACAAGAACTGGAAATTCACCGAGCAGGCTCTCCCCGTCGATCTCGTCAAGAGGTAAAACCAAAAATGAAGTCTTGCAAGGCGCTGGCTGAGCAGAACACGGCAAGAACAACGGCGTGACCAGGATGTGGGTTTTTTTGCTTGTGCGTGCAGAGGTGTGGCCGTGCCGGATCCGACGAGCCCGTACAACGTCCGGCTGCTGATCAAGGACTACCCGTACGCGGTGGACGGGCTGGTGATCTGGTGGGCGATCGAGCGGTGGGTGGGCGAGTACCTGGCCATCTACTACCCCAACGACGGCGTGCTCCGCGGCGACGAGGAGCTACAGGCGTGGTGGAAGGAGGTGCGCGAGGTCGCCCACGGCGACCTTAAGGACCGGGACTGGTGGCCCAAGATGGACACCGTCCAGGAGCTCACCAGGACGTGCACCACCATCATCTGGATCGCATCGGCGCTGCACGCTGCTGTCAACTTCGGCCAGTACCCGTACGCGGGGTTCCTCCCGAACCGGCCGACCGTGAGCCGGCGGCCGATGCCGGAGCCGGGCACGGAGGAGTACGCGAAGCTGGAGCGCGGCGGCGACGAGGCGGACCTGGTGTTCATCCACACCATCACCAGCCAGTTCCAGTCCATCCTCGGCATCTCGCTCATCGAGATCCTGTCCAAGCACTCCTCCGACGAGATCTACCTCGGCCAGCGCGACACGCCGGGGTGGACGTCGGACGCCAAGGCGCTGGACGCGTTCAAGAGGTTCGGCAGCCGGCTGGTGGAGATCGAGAACCGGATCAAGACCATGAACGTCGACCCGGCGTTCAAGAACCGGAACGGGCCGGTGAAGATGCCGTACATGCTGCTCTACCCTAACACGTCGGACGTCACCGGAGAGAAGGGCCAAGGGCTCACCGCCATGGGCATTCCCAACAGCATCTCCATCTGAGTCGTGTGCATTATTTAGATCGATACGTAGGCTAGTGTTTGTTCGTGTGCCGTCTTCTCTACTCTGTATTTGTTTGTTTGTATCAGTGTGCATTACCGCGATTCTTCGTAGCCACAATGATAAGCCATTGTGAGTGGACCTTGAGCCTGAGGCATGGATAATTTCACCCTGATTATTCACAAGGAATGATAAAAGTTAATAAAGTCTTGATTCGCAGTTTGTTTCAACTTTTAATACTCCTTTCTCAAACTCGGACCATTTGGCATTATTCATTGGATTATTATTGTGAATTATCTACTATTATAGGATAAATTAAATATTTTTAGAAATAAACATCATAAGGATTAGCTACATTATAAAGTTTTTAATATATATATATATATAGTTATAGAGTAAATAATTCACGTCAATAATCTGGTGAAGTAAGATATATGATATTATAAAGATATATGAAAAGGGTATTACTTAGATTTCTAACTAAAAATACTTTACATGTTTTATGGTTTGTTCGGATGCCTGTGCTGTTGTTGTGCCGCCGCTAGCTGCAGTACTAGCAGGCAGCGTAGTCGCAACCGAGGGCAACACATAGCACAGCCACAGCAATGACTACCGAGTGTGCCCTATATTTAATGTATTTTATGAATATATGATTAAAAAGGAAGTAATTAAACATGCATAATGAAAACTACGCAGATATTTTAAAGATAAGTAAAAAAATAATAAAAGAAAGTACTCAATTAAAGCATTCTCCTCGTTTCCAAGATCAATCCTTGGCTTTAGCAAACCTAAATCAATTCCATAGCTGCGATCAAGAGATACATGGCACATCCAATTTTAAAATTTAGAACTAAATTTAGAATTAATTTAAAGGTCTTTCATTGCTTTCGTCCCTTGGTCTTAGACTTCTGAACCCCTATAAGTAAAAGTCTGAAAGTTTTAACTATAGAGATATATTTCGTTGCTTTGGTTATGTACTTGTCTTCAACTCATAAACCGTACCAAAAAAATTTGTCTTATGGCAAATTTGTCCTCCCTTCCAAGTTTGTCCTAGCCTTTCTCGAAGACGAAGAAATCATTATCCATCTAGAACAATAGAGCATGCACATGAATAATGGATGCTTGTCTTGTAAGATTGCAGCATCAATGATTTTTGCATCTTTTTCGTCCCCTGCTACAAAATGGTTGCCTTACATTTTGTTTTAAAATCCAGCGTACATTTGCGTAAAATTTAGTAAGTTTATTATAAAAAATAGGACTATATTTGATTTGCGACTCTTGCTTTTATTTGTACTACAGACCGTTACAATATGTACCCAATGATCAAATGGCTTAAAAATTTATAGATTATTCTATCAATAAACTTGATATCTTCTTTTTAGCCTTTTATTAATATCCTTTTATTCATAAATATTTAACGCTTAAAATAATATTTGCTTAAACTTTTTTTTCGTTGGGCCGTTGAAAGGACGCAGAGAGGATCGGTAACACCCTCCGTTCAAAAAAATAAATGAATTAGTAGGAATGAATCTAGCAATTCATTTTTTTTAACAGAGGGTGCACTAGGTACATAGCAACAACGGGGTTATTATGGCTGCCTAAGACACTTGCAGCAACATCCATATGAAGTAGCTCACAGAAGGCCAGACATACGACAACAAAATAATGCTAACGCAAGGACTACTTAGAATTTGCTAGCAATATACCTGTGCTAATGCTACAGCAATATTTAGTAATACAAATCGACAATCAAAATAAAATGTGTATGTTTTGGAAGTCAAGCATAGAATGAGATAGATTTAAGATTTTAAAAAACAAATGATAGTTATTTATATTTTTAATAATAATGATTGGGAATGGTTGCAAGAGAAACATGCGTAGACCAAAATTACTATATTCTATACTATGTTGTATATTTCAAATTTTACATACACTACAAAACAAACACAATTGCGCGATTGTTTAGTACCGTAATCATGGCACTCGCCGATCTCAATCCAAAAGGACAGTTGTAGCATGTGTTGTCACCTTATTACACTATAGAAAAACCTGTCTAGGAGGACACGCTGAGTTTCAGAAGCACCTGAATTTCAAACTTGCCATATACACAGGTAGTGGGATGGACAATTTTAGAGGTCAGATGTTTTGAACCCTTGAATTGAATGAGTTTTCATAGGTTTACATTTTTCGTATGATTCGTATAATCAAAGCAATTTTTGTCAACACAATGATTTTAAAATACGAACAATAATGCAAGTGAACACCTCACAAAGTATATAAGAACCCAGGAAGTTCTCAAAATAACTAAACTACACGCATACAGACTAAAGTTCTTTCACGCGAAAGTGTAGATAAAAGTAAATGAAGTGTAAACTTTGTGTAGTATGATCCAAGATAACAAAATTGAGCGTTAGGTAACAGAGCATAAAACATTAACTATATGACATGCATAACTGCATATATTGAAATAAAAGTATATTAATCCAAGATAACAAAAGTTTGTTGAGAACACATCCAAACATGAAGTTCTACGACATGCAAAGTGCTTAGAAGAATTAATTCAGTCAGCTCCCTCTTCCAATGCAGACCAAATGCATTAGTTAGCTGGAAAAAAATTAAGAGTACAATTTCAGAAGTGAGATGTAAACAGTGAAAATCATTTCCAATTGGAGTGAGGATTAAGTCATTGGTATCCTGAACAGAACCAGCAATTCCCAAGTAAAAGGTGCTTGTAAACTTAAGTACAACTTAAGTACATATATATCATCAGTTCGTCCATCCATCATTCCAACAAACAGGAACTAAAAAACGCTAATAAGTACAGCGATGGGACTTGCCACCGATAAGTTTGGCATAGCGGCAGTGCTAGGGTTGGGCATTCGGTCTAGACTGAAAATTCGATCCAGGCAGGTCTTTTGAAATAGGAAACCAATCACAACAATAGAAATTCTTGAACCGAAAGTTTGGTTTGGTCTTCGAAACAGGCCAACCTGACCGAACACTTGTAGCTGTGCAGGCACCAGGCAGTAGTGCAACAAGTTCCTTCCTTATAGTTCTCCTGTGCAGCGGCTCACCTTTAATATGATCCCTGCCCTTCACAAACCTTGACTTCTCCTCAAGTTCTTCAACTAAACTTTGCAGTCTTATCTATGCCATTTTTAATAGATACTGGGTTTGCCCCTGAATATTCAGCATGCCCAATTTTATGATATCACAAGCCAGAACAGATGTGGTTGCAGTCCCATCACCTCTGAGTTATTTGTCTTGCTGGCAACCTTTTGTTTGACAGAAATGAGAGAGCGTTGTTAGAAAGTAAGTAATACATTAATTAGAACAATTCAAAGAATGCATATGACTTAAGCATGACAAGAACTAAGGTAAATATGTTAGCCAAGAAAGCAATATTGTTACCTCACGAATCAAAGCAACATGCATGCTCCATCAGGTCAGCGACCTCAATAGCTTGAGCAATGGTACTCCATAATTTACCACTTTGGGGTTCCCAGGCTCATCCAAAGCGACGTTCCTTCCTACAATACCAAGTACCTAGAAGAATAAGGAATTTGAGTCAAGACACTGCTTCCAGCAGAAAGGATATCACCACAAATGCCTGAAGGAAGATACATAAAAGAAAAAAACATCACACATCACAGCCAAGAATGACAACACAACATCAAACCCAAATGTTTCCCTAATGACATCCCTAATGTAGCGATCAAAAATATGCCCTGAGCAAATATAATGAAATCCCCAAATTATATAGCACCACTATTTCCAGCATATTTTTTACCAGAGCAGGCTCAGGCCATTCCAGAAAACAACACGAAAGGGACAGGGTATGGATCAAGTAACCTCTGGGACCAAAAGTGATGCCGACGGTCACAGCGAACTTTTCGACGCCAGTCTAGAGGTAGGATCGTGATCCATAGTTGAAGGCGATCTCCTTGGCGGACGTGCACGCTCCTACAAATGTAGAGAGGCACAGATAGATCATACTCATGCAGTATTTTTGAAAGAAGACATTGTAGAAGACATAGAAATTGATGTTCTGACAATAAAGTACAGGCATTGTACACAAACTATGGCATTTCATTGAGTATGCATGTAGCACACAACATCCATCAGCAAATAAGTTAAGCAAGATACCTGAACCAATGAAGGCCTAGAGAGATTGGCCAGTGATGATAATGCATATTAAAGATTGACCTCACATAGTCAAGTGTACTTCATAATATAGCTATAACAGAGAAGATTGATACTTAAATCTATACTATTATGACAAGCATTTTGTTAACCTTAATACTAATTGAAATTGCATCCAAAAAACAAATTGGATTTGGATTATTACGAGTATAGAGTCACGAAGCATAATTTTGCATTGTATTAAGGATTCCAATTTTTAAAATATGAGTAAAGGATGGATGAAGATACACAAAAGTGTATTTCCAATCATAACTAAATCTTCTTTTGTTAAAAAAGGAAATGGAAGATTGTCTGACCATATCAAGGCTAACATGGAAATGAAGCAAATCAGATGAACTTCAGATTTAGATTTGAAGAATAGGAGTCTATTTAGCCATCTTATTACAGGAGTTTCATTTTTTAGCAGAGTAGGTTGAGAGCAAATCAATATTTGTCATCACAAAAGAAAATGAGTACATCACATTAACCATGAGAAACCAATTAAAAATTGAAGTGACTGCCCTAGAATAAAATCAATGGTCCAATATGTGATAAAAAGCAAAATGGGCAGAAATAGCAGAGAGGAGGGCATGCAATAAGGCAGTCACTGAATTTTGACTGTCTCTGGATGTTAACTCTTAATTTCATTAAAATTCTATTGGCAGTGTAATCAACTATTCCTACAAATGAACAGAGAGGCACAGATACAGATAAATAATACCTTATAGACACCCTTACTGCCACACTCAAACACAACCTTTCAGTCCTTAAAAACCAATAATAATCTTCAAATCACGGTTTCACACAGTCTCAAAAATTAGTACCTTGTTGAGGCACACAATGTAGCTGATGTGATGTACTTTACATACAAATTTCATCTGCAAAATGCAAATGGAAATTAAAGATCCAAGATTCTATAGGTCAAGTGCGCTCTGAAAAAAATAGGTGCAAATTTGGTCATCCTAAACATAACACCTAACATTACAATATTTCTAAAGACCAGTTCAGGAGGAATCAATTGATTTGTTCCTATTCTTGTGCGGATTAGGATCGCATAGATGATTTAGAAGGTAAATCTTTGTAGTGCCAAACCAATGTAGGAGTATAGCGTGAACTGTTGGTTTGATTGCCACTGGTGCAAACAAATGGGACACAGTAATTAACCAATCACAAAGAAATGTACAAAGGTATCACTGCATTCATATTACACCAATCAGTCAGACCATTGTATTTTTTTAGATAATCAAAGAATACATATCATGACACTGCTAAACAAGCAAAATATGGCATTTGAGGAAAAAATGAACAATCACCTGAGATATAAGGGGCATGTGGCTCTCACAGTACTTGGAGTCCAAGGCAGCCTCCTCCGAGCACTGCCACATATTGCCATCCATACGTTCTAGGTCCAGCTTCTTTCCGAAGTATGGATCATATCCAACTGCAAGAAACAGTGAAACACACACATCAGATGAACAGTGTTATCCCTTTACAGTGCCATATGTTGGAATTCATTCGAGCAAAGAAGTTTCAATAGAATGGCATTTGGTACGGGATATATATGTCCGATAAAGATGCAGGTTACACTTCTCTTCTTAGCAACGCTAAAAAACAATGAGCAAGGGAAGAGCTGCCAGAGTTGCTCAACGAGACAATGTCTTATGCCAAACAGACGCTGATAAAAAAAGGTTCTTTACCTGATCACCTCCAACACCTCGGCGAGCAGCCGACTACACCGGTCTTGTCTCCGCGTCAGCCGTGTAGAGTAGGCATCTGAAGGGTCTGCTCGGTGAAGGAGGCCGGGGGAGGAGTGGCTGCGCCGGTTCTGGGCATGTTGACCATCGGCGGCGATGGATCTGAGTGCTCGGTGGCCTCCCCCTTCTCCATCTGGCAGGCGGGTCACCTGGCGGGTGCTGCCCCATCCGGAGGCGTGGGCAGAGGGGGCAGCCAGGAGGCGTGGTGGTCATCGACGGTGATCTGGCGGCAGCACCTGAGGGCGGCGCGACGGCGACCTGGTGGCGGGTAACGGCCCCACGCGACGGCGATCTATCAGCCTATCAGCGAGGGATCAGCGGGGCGAGGGCATGGTGGTCATTGACGGTGATCTGGCGGCACGGAATCAGCGGTGCCACCTAGGGGGAGAGGATGAAATTAGCGCTTGGAGGAGGGTTGGGGGAGAGAGAGGGGGCGTGGAAGGAAGGCGATTGGGGGAGCCAGGGAGGGGGATCGCAGGGGGTGAGGGTTGATGTTCCGACGTGGATGATATGGTTCGTCCGATTTGATGAATGAATAAACATTTATTATAGTTGCCTATAGTTTTAGAGGTACGAACATTTTTTTTCTTCCATACTATTTATATTATCAAAATTACGGTGTTATATTATCAAAATTACGGTGGTATCAAAACGATCTATATTGCCAATATTACAGTATTATCCAAGAACTTCATAAGTTGCTTGGCCAGCTAACTAGCTCTTTATCGCTAGGTCTAGACGCTAGGATGTCAATTCTTTGCCTAAAGAGCTTGTGCCTTCGTAGCTAGCCACATGAAAAACAGTCTTTGATTTTCTAGTAAGAGCTTGTCCATTGCTAAGATGTTGTTATCAAGAAAGAAAGCCTTATAAACCGAGCTAATCGAATAGGAGCCACTGGCTAAGAATTTCCATATAGTCACATCCAGTTCTTTAGAGTTGAGCTAAGTTGTCCCATCATGTCTCAAATTGATAAGTATTCTCCTAGCGCATGTAATGATAGACTAACCGATATATCACTAACCCATCGGCTGTCTTGTAAAGCTTTAGCTATTATTCACTTGTTTCTCCGGTCGTAGTAACTAAGGCTCAAACTTTTTAAAATTTTGACATTTAACAATTTCTTATGCTTATGCTTAGTATATATAAGTGATTTGACATAAAAAGTGCATCACTTGGATTTTATAAATTTATTCTAACATAAAAATTGATTGTCAAAGTTTAAAATATTTAATCAAATTTTATCCCAAGTATCAAATATCTATCGTGAGATAGAGGGTAGCAGCATATAGCAGATAACATACGTGCCAAATTGGTAAAGAAAAGAGACAATTGCTCATTTGACCTTATCTGAACCCTAACTACTAATCTAACCCTATTTTTTAAAAAAAATATGCTCATTTGATCATGTTTTTAAAAATTGAACATTAAGGCTCACACTATTCTATAAAGGCAAGATAACGGTGTCAACAAAGCGATAAATTGTTTTTTTCTCTTGCTCATTCGACCAAAAGTTTTTTGTCTCCGCCTCCTCGCCGCCCTTATGGCTCCTCACGTCATCCTCAATAGCCCTATCGACCCCAGGTATACCTTCGACTCCCCTTTACGCTGCTGAAGAGGGGACTCATCTCCATCATTGACGTCGTGGGATAGGGCTACTCTGTTGAGCCACGCCCCTTTTCTACCGTTGCTAGGTCGTGTCCTAGAAGTCGTGATGTCGTCTGGCCTCACCGCTATCCCTCTTTGCCTCTAGAGCACATGCATTGTCACTAGGCCATGAGGTCCCCGCGCTCCACCTAGCTTTCCTACATGTGGGTAGCACCTTCTTGATAGAGACTAGAGAGACGAGTGCTCGTCATCGACTTCTCCTTCAGGCTACCACCTCCACCTGGATCTACCACTGAACCGCTTTGCTACTGGCGTGGGAACCACCTCATAGCTCCTCCACGTCATCATCGCTACTCAAGATGCCACCATGAAAATACATCTAGGTCCTATAATGGTTTTTGAATGATAGATGATAAGAAATTAGAAAGCTATTGTGATTAAAAATCTCGTAGTAATATATCAAAGGAAGTGTTTCATTTAAAAGAAGACCCCATGAAGAAAAGAAAATTATAGAAAAATAAAAGGAGATATGAAATGATTTTTTTTTGTTTTTCCTTGAGTTCTTAAGACAAGTCATACTATTAAGAGTAGCTCAAGTTTAACCGTGTTAAGAAGTAAGTGCTCTATAAAATGTCTAAGTCTATATGAGCGAATACCCGCACCACATACACCTTGGAGTTTTTGGTTTCTTTCTCTTTAGTGTTTTAGATATTTTTGTCTAGACTTTGTGGAAATTTATAGGCAAGTTTTTCTTTCAAACAGAGAAATTTATCTGGTTTCTCTAGAACTTTTGGTCAGAATCTCCGGAATAAGTTCTCTACCTAGTAGAGAGACCTATTTGGAGTATCCGAAAGTTTATACCAGACACTCTAAACCCTTTCTCTTCTCGAGGCTAAGTGCGGTCCAAATACTCTAGACCACTGGCTGTAATATCCAGACTAATGTCTCTTTCTAAGCCAAAAGTTTGTCTGAAGTCTTCGAATTGTTTGGTCAGAGTCTTCGGACATTCCGTTCGGATACTCCGGAGTTTGAATTTTCTAAGTAACATCTAGCTTCGAGAGAAGTGTGTATTTAATCCCACCAACTCCTATTTTGAGGGATTGGTTGTTTATACATTGCTATCTCTCTCCCAAAAGCATCTTAGAGATTCTTCACTCTACTCTCTTGAATCTTAAGCTAAATTCACACTTTAAGAGTGTTTTTTGGTTAATTGGGGAAAAGTCAAACCTTATGATTTATGTGAGCACTTGGATCAACGTTGGTGAAGACTCAAGCTGGTTACTCTTAGAGAATCATCTCGTAGATGACTAAGCGTTGCCGCAAGGATTCATTGTGTAAATCGTTCAGAAAGTTTGTGAAGGTTTCCCTTACCTCCATAAGGAAAGAGGTATTCTAGTGATTCCCCAAGCTCTTCTTTAGAGATTTATTTGGTAGAGCGAGCTCCATAGTAAGTGAGAGCACGTGTACTAGAGAAGACCTTGGTGATCGTCTTTGACTTTGGTGAGAGCTTAAAAGCCAAATTGATTTTTAGAGTTGAACTTGGTGAGCCAAGCGATTGAAAAAATATCTAGCTCTTTAGAGCACCTCAACGAAGACGTAGAATCGGTTGATCTGAACTTCGGTAAAAAATTACCTTGTCTCCTAGATTACCTTTACTTTTTATATTTACTGTGATTTTATTACCTTGTCTCTTCTCCAACCCATTGAGTTTGCCTTCTTTAAGTGTCCCTTAGACATTTAAAAGGAAGTCCGGAATCTCTGAAGCATACTACCAAAGACTCCGAACTAGCTTCTTTGTCTGATAGAAAGACTGGTCCGGATATTCTAGACTTTAGAACTGAAGACTCCAGATGGAAGACTAATTTTCACTATCAGAGCATTTCAGATTTAAAAGTTTGCTCATTCATTCTCTTTGTGCGACTCAAGGTCTTTTCACACCACCGTAGCTCCCTTCACATGTCAATAAGGCTCCTGTATGTTGCCATTGTAGCTCCTTTTGCGCGCCGCCTCCTAAGCTCCCACGTGTTGCCCTCGAGAAGGCTCGAGATGAATGGACCATAGGATTGAAAATTTTAGGATAGGGTTTATGTACTAAAGAGCATTTTGGTCGGTTTAGGATAATACATACATTTTTTTCTAAATGAAACTCTAACGATGTACCAAAAACAAGGTCGGACAACAACTATGGTTTTGAAAAGCGAAGTCAAATGAGCAAACTTATAAAATTGGGGTTATATTGGTAGTTGTTGGATGTTAAGCCTTGCATGCATGCATTTAATAGTTGCTAGTTTTCCATTATTTTTATTATTCCATGCATATGACCTTCGAGTTGTGGACTCCATGCATGTAGTGGCCACCATGGTAGGATTAGCTCATAGCTAGCATGGGCAAGCGCAACGTGAACACATCGTGTGGATCATGGGGACGGATGCGATTGTACTATAATATGCAAGTGCATCCAAAGCTCATTTTCTTGTATTACATGTTCCACTTCTTACATAATAAAAGGAGAAGGAAAACCCCAAAAAGCTGCAGCTTCATCGTAGCACAAAGTCCCTTATGTTCTTTCTCGTACACGCATGTGTTATTGTGTTTTAGTCATCGATCATTCAAGGAAACTTGACAAGTTGTATCAGAGCATGGTTGAGGACGTGGACTTGAGACTGTGAACTTGAGAGCATCTTCATGCCTTGAGGGTGCATGCACTCCTCGAGCCGACGATCGGCATCACTGCTCGGGTGCACTCTAGAAGGTTCCAACAGCCACGCCGTGGGCAGTGACGGGAAGGACCGCGGGCTGGTGATACATCACGTGGTCAAGGAAGCAGGAGTTGTGGCAAACTACCCGTTGTTGATGAGATCCAATTACAATGATTGGTCTCTCTTGATGAAGATCAAACTACAAGCACATTGCTTGTAGGGCGCCATTGAACCCAGAGGCATCGAACTCCACAAGAATAGGTTAGCGTTGGATGCCATTTGCAGTGGTGTCTCCCCGAGATGATCTCGACCCTAGCAATCAAGGAATCAACTAAGGAAATGTGGGACTGCATCAGGACAATGCGCATCGGTGACAACCACATTCGCAAGGCTAGCGCATAGAAGGCACGCGCGGAGTACAAGATGATTGCCTTCCATGATGCCGAGTCCATAGAGGATTTCTTCATGCACTTGACTGCCATAGTCAACAAGCCGGCCATTCTTGGTGACCCTAAACCGATGAACAAGGTCGATGAGAAGTACTTGTGCATCGCACGTCCCATGTTCACCTAGCCCGTCCTCTCCATAGAAACCATCGTTGACATCTCTATGTTGTCTTTGGAAGAAGTGATTGGTAGGCTCAAGGCAACAAAGGACAGGGGCCAATCCTTGTCGTCGTCCTCAAACTTAACCAGCAAGCTCTACATCACCAATGAGTGGCTCAAACGCCTCAAGAAGAAGGAATATGAGGCAAAGTAGAACTCTGGTGGATTGAATAACCACAACAAGTAGTGTGGCGGCAAAGGACACAATGGCAGTGACGACTGTGGGAGCTTAGAGAGTACAAACACTAAGCTGGCCTGCAAGGATGACAAATAACACAACTGTGGCAAACTTGGCCACTAGGCCAAGGATTGTAGGAGAAAGCCCAAGCAGGAGGAACATGCCCCATGTGGCCCAAGATGGTGAGCCCACGCTACTTCTCCTCACGGGTGGTTGTGTTGAGTCACTTGATGTAGCCAAACTTGTGACCTAGGCCACCCTAGTTGTGGCCCACGAGCAAGCACGCACACCAACAAAGTTTGAATCTTGGTCGGTTTCGTCTTTACCAACCCCACCACGTGATTCCTTCTACCTGGTGAGGAAGAAGGTGTTTGCAGCGCTCAACAACACTGTGGAACATGATCCTCGGTGCAAGATCATGGGCTCTAGCACTTCTAACCACATGAATGAGTGCCGAACGACCTTCTCCAACCTCAACACAGCTATCACCAATAGTGTACAGCTTGGAAACAGCTTTGACATCTACATCAAGGGGTGAGGAATGTTGTTATTCACTAGCAAGAATGGGGAGCACCGCATACTCACCAACACCTACTTGATTTTGCTCCTCGCCGCCAACATCACTAGTGTCAAGCAGCTAGATGAGACTGGCTTCAAGGTGAACATTGAAGATGGTGTCAGGTGAGTAGAGGACAAGCAACGGCACATGCTTGTCCGGATTCACCATAGCCCAAGTCAATTGTGCATCCTCGACATCGAGCTTGCATGACTCATTTGCCTAACGTCATGCATCAATGACGAAGCTTGGAGGTAGCATGCGCGGTTCGGCCACATTTACTTCGTTGTGCTCCCCAAGATGGGCAAAGAGCATCTGGTTCGTGGCTTCCTAGTCCTATCTTAGGTGGATCAACTTTGCGAGGCTTGCCTAGCTGGGAAGCACTGCCGCACACCTTGAGGCGCTCAACGAAACCACTAAAGCTAGTTCACAACGATCTCTACAGCCTAATCTCGCCACCGACCTAAGTGGAAATCAATACTTTCTCCTTCTCGTTGATGATTACAGTCGTTTTATGTGGGTGACTCTGCTCCCCCTCCAAGGATGGCATAGTGGCTGAAACATCTAGGCCCTGTTGTATGTTTTGATAACTAATGACAAGCACTAGTTGTTGATCTAACCATTTGTTTTAGATATTCTACATGAGCTAGGTCTATATGATGAGTTACCAAGGATGTGTGACTATGGATTGAAATCTTGATGGCGCAAAGCAATAAGATGGAAGCGGTTGATCTAATACTTTATTCTTTAATGCCGAGGTGTTGGGTGATTGAAATTGATAAGTTTCTTTTTAGCTTTGTCGAATTACCAAGAGGGATGGCAATCCTAGCTAAGAGATGATCAAAATGCCACATTAAATCATATGCATGAGGGTGCTTGGTCATGGTTGTTCTCCTCTAGCTCTCTGCCCCTAGCCGATCTAACCGTGGTTTGCAAGCCGGTATAACCGGTAGGTGACCTCTGATCTGACCGTGGTATTAAGGTCGGTCAGACCGTAGAGTGTGGCTTTATTTGGCAATGTTTGTGGCCAAGTATTGAAGAGCGATTAGACATCTGTGATTAGACTAGGATTTTTGCCAGTTAGACTGGCCCTCAATAGAGTCGACCTAACCTTAGCTTAGCCAACTCCAGTCTGACTGAGCAGGGCACCGGTCTAACCATGGCCGGTCAAACAGAGGAGGTGCATTTAATGCACCCCAACAGCTAGTTTTTAACCGTTGCTCAGGTGGCTGGTCTGACTGCCCACCCAATGCGATCTAATCAGCATGCATCTGTGAGTTGGGATTTTATCCCCAACAGCTTGTTTTAGTGGGTGGGTGTATATATACTTCCACCAACTACAAGAAGTGTCAAGAGACACTCCATTCATATCACTTGAGCCCTTACTTTCTCTCTCACATCTTTTGAGCTTTTACTATTCTTTTGTGGGTATTTGAGAGTTGTTTTAGCCAAGTCAAGTGCATTGCATCCTTGTTGAGCTAGTGTGGCTTTTGATCTTCTTCAAGTCTTGGTTGTTACTTATTACTTTTGGAGGTTGTTGTCTCCTAGACAACTTGGAGGAGTTGATCCCCGGTGATCTCTCTAAAGAGATTATGGAGGGGACTTAACGTTATTTATGAGTGATTTGGAGTTCACCATATTCAGTGTGAAGAAAGAGCTATCTTAGTAATTGAAGCTTGGGTAGACCACTTTGGGACCAGCTCTTGTCTTACCTATCCCTTGACAAAAGGATTCACAAGCTTGGTAGTTTGAGTGGTGAAGTTGGACTCGTCTCAACGAAGAGTAGGAAACCGACAAGTTTCCAAACTTTGGGTGAAAAATTCCTTATCTCTTGTCTCATTTACTTATTATATTTACTTTTATGCAATTTACATTCATAGAGATTATTTGAGCTCATATCAACCTAGGTCTGCAAAACATAACCGAGTTGCTTAATTAGACTTTCCCCTCACCAAGCCTACAATTTAGGTTAGTTTTGATTATGTGATATTTATTTTTAAAATTGCCTATTGACTCCCCTCTAGTCAATATCTTGACCCTACAGCGGCCGCCATCAATCGTGTTCAAGCCATGATTGAAAGGAAGAGTGGCAAGGAGCTACGTTCACCGCACATGGACAGGGGAGATAATTCACCATTAGACACTTCATTGAATACTGCACCGAGCTTAGAGTTCGACACAAGTTGATTGCATCGTATTCACTGCAACAAAATGGTGTCGTTGTACGCTGGAACCAATTGGTGGTCGAGATGACGCAAAGCATGCTTAAGGCCAAAGGGCTACAAGATATGTTCTGTGGAGAGGCGATCAACATGGCCATGTATCTGCTAAACAAAACATCTTCCAAGAGAATTGGTGGTAGGACACCATACAAACTTTCAAACAGATTGTTGCTGGTTGTCCACCACCTTCGGACATTCAAGTGTGTGGCGCATGTGAAGGTCACCACGCTGAATGCCAACAAACTCAATGATAGGAGTAAGACCATGATTTTATGGGCTATGAGCTAGGGTCAAAGGTGTATCATGCCTATGATCCTATCACTCGGTGTGTCCACATCTCCCGCGACATCATGTTCAACGAAGAGGCATAGTGGAAGTAGGATGGCGAGATGTCGGCTGAGCCTGACCTTATAGTTGAATAAACTATGATGTACCATCAAGAGGTGGCGACCACACCACAGGCTAACATGGAAGAGCAGGTAGTGCCAACCCCACCAGTCGTGGCTTCACCACGCTCGATGCCTCCAAGTCCGACGACACCGGCCATTGCACCAACAACCGAGGTGCCACTGGTGGAGTTCGTCACTCCACCACATGATGTGGAAAACGACCTCAATGCTGACCATGATGATGCCCTTCTCCGGTTTTGTGACATCGATAACATTCTAGGCTCGACAACATCGCTGGGTTGGCCATGCATGACTTCGATGAAGAGCTACCGCTAGCCAGCACAGAGGAGCCGGTGTTGTTCACCGACACATAGCAAGATGTGTGCTAGAGTCAGGTAATGTTGGAAGAGATGAAATCAATTGAGACAAATGGAACCTAGCTACTCGTTGATCCCTCACCTCGGCAGCGGCTGATCGGGCTCAAGTAGGTATTCAAGACGAGGAAGGACGCTGTCAACAACATCACCAAGCACAAGGCACACCTTATCACGAAGGGGTATGTGTAGCAACAAGGAATTAACTTTGATGAGGTGTTTGCGCCAGTTGCACAACTCGAGTGGGTGCGCTTGCTGCTAGCACACGCAGTGAGCGAGGGCTAGGTCATCCACCATATGGACGTGAAATTGACATTCCTAAATGACAAGCTATAGGAGGAGGTCTACGTCATGCAATCACTAGGGTTCATTGTCAATTGTGAGGAGCACAAGGTGCTACACCTCAAGAAGGCACTCTACGGACTTTGTCAAGCCCCACGTGCATGGTGTGCCAAGCTCAACACATCTCTTTTGGCGCTTGGTTTCCATCGCAGAGCCTCAGAGCATGTCGTGTATATGCATGGAACCGACACACGTCATCTAGTGGTCGATGTGTATGTTGATGACCTTGTCATCACTAGCGACAACCACACTAAGCTCAAGGAGATACGAGAGACGTTCCAAATGAGTGGTCTTGGCCTACTGCAGTACTACCTTGGCCTGAAGGTGAATCAAACCAATGATGGCATCACTTTGAGCCAAGGCACATATGGCATGAACCCTATGGAGCCACGCCTCAAACTCAGTAAGTTGAGCACATCTCCTTGTGTGGATTCAATTGATTAAAGGAGAATCGTTAGCTCGTTGTGCTATTTGGTGAACTTGAGACCAAATTTGGTATTCTCGGTGGGCTATGTCAACATGTTCATGGAGAGGCCTACAACTGAGAACCTGGTGGGTGTGAAATGTGAGTTGCACTATGTTGTTGGCACCATCAACTATGGCTACTACTATGGAAGGAAGAAGGAGGATGCACATCTTGTCGGGTATAGTGACATCAACACTCGTGAAAGTACTCAAGTGTCTTCTTCTTCCTCGGCAACAATCTAATCACCTGGCAATCTTAGAAACAGAAGGTCGTCGCACTGTCTTCATGTGAAACCGAGTACATTGTTGCGACAACGACTGCTTGCCAGGTCATGTGGCTGGTGCGCCTTCTCATCGAGCTCAGGGAAGAGGAGGCCGATGCCATCACTTTGAAGATTGATAACCAATCGACAATTCAACTTAGCAAGAACCATGTCTTTCACGATCGCAACAAACACATAGAGACCATATATCATTATATCAAAGAATATGTTGAGGACAAGGTAAAGATCGAGTTCATCGGCACAAATGATCAGCTGGCGGATATTCTGAAGAAGTCACTTTGGCACGATCACTTTGCCGAGCTGTACTCTAGGATCGGTCTTGTCAAAATTCAAAATACATGTAAGATTTAGGAGAAGAATTGTTGGTTGTTAAGCCTTGAATACGTGTGTTTAATAGTTGCTAGTTTTCCATTATTTATGTTATTGCATGTGCATGAGCTTTGAGTTATGGATGTTGTGCACATAGTGGCTGCCATGGCGAGATTAGCTCGTGGCTAGCCTAGACAAGCGGGACGTGAACGCGTTGTGCGAATCGTGGGGATGGACACAATTGTACTGTGACGTGGGAGTGCATTTGAAGCTCGTTTTCTTGTATTACATGTTCCACTTCTTGCATAATAAAAGAAGGAAAACCTAAAAAGCTACAGCTTTATTGTAGCACTTCATCCCTTGTGTTCTTGTGTTGTAGCCATTGATCATTTAAAGATACCTGACAGTTGTTAGGATTTAAAATAGGATCAAATGAACAATTGTCTGAGCAGACAACTCAAGAATCATTCCAATGCCGATTCTACTAGCAGGACAAAATGCAGTGGTAGCCATCATCGTGCTTGTGGCATGGGTTGCTGCGCACTGATTTCTCATGTCTGGCCATCTGCAACTGCAAGCTCATCCTCAGAGCACACCAGAGTGCTAGCTGAGCTGAACTCCCAGGCGGGCGTGGCCGAGATGCCCAAGATACACGTGCAAGCTAGCTAGGGCCTTGAGGTTTTGCATGGGTTTAGCCGTGGTTGCCTCTGGCTGCAAGCCTGCAGCTGCAACGTACGACGACGACGACGACACAGGGAGGAGATTGGGTGGGCACGCTTTTGCAGCTGAACTCCCCAAGATAGAGCGGTTTGATGGAACCCAAGAGACAAGGATACAACAGCTTGTGTTTGGTTATTTAGGCAGTATCTTCGGCAAGGGATCATCGTGCATCGTCCCGACACCGCCGTGCTCATTTTTTTCTTTTTAAGACTGATTAGGCCGCGATCTCCCCGGGAAACATTATGCTTGCTCTTTTTAGGATGTAATCTGAAAAGGGTGATCGTGCGTGGGCATAGCACGAGCCTGCACCTTTTCAATTATTCGAAGGATGCACGTGCAGACATGTTACTTGAAAGGGAGTGTCTATTATTCATTTTTTGTTACTTTAATGATTTATTTTTAAATTTTAAATTGCTTATATTTTTAAGCATTTAATAGGCTCAATAATTATTGAAATAATATAAATCAGCGTGGTAATGTTTATATTATGCTACACAATTTAAATCTTAAAAATACTTATATTTTACAACATAGGTGGTATATTTCAAATACAGTCAACTTTTCTATTCTTGATAAATAACCCAATAATTCCTATCACTCCTCTGTTACTCATTGTTGAAAATAAATTATTTAAAAAAACAAAACTTATAAATTATAGAATTTTTTTTAAAAAAATACATGTAAAAACATTCAAACATAGAAAAAACAAAGTAAAACCATATATAACAATAAATTACACTTACAATTAATTAAAATTACACATTATATTGCACTACAATTTTAAACACAATAATGTGTAATTTTAATTGATTGAAAATTTCCAGACATCTAAAATCTAAAAATTCCCCACTGGAAAATAATTGTACGAGATCAGGTCTCTGTTTACGCCAACTCAAATCGTAACATGTAGGTATAACTATTAATTAGGGGGAATTGAAGTAGGAGCCCATCGTGGCCCTCATTAACTTATCTATACGCCTGTTAAATGAACGGACATGGCATTGCACGTTGTTGTACGTATATGCACATGGGATTTGATCGGATGTATTTAAAAAGCTGATTATGTGGATTAACCTAGGTTTAATGTTATAGTGGATACTACTATATATAGTTAAAAAGGAATGCACTTGATTATAGGGTGGGCTAGTGTCAAAATTGAGGTCTTATGTACACATACCCGTGACATATGCTCAATTATATGGAGTAAGCCTGCATATCGGTAATAATATATTTTTATATTCGGTCACTAGATATAAAAAAAGTATGTTTTGAGGGGGCAAGTATACAATAGACAAGCATATCAAATAACCTTAGGCTATTATGCCTGAATTTTATAATCTTTACCGACATAGAATTGAGTTGCTGAGTTGAACATAAAAACATCCTGTCAAAATGAGGATGGAAACAAATATGAATTCATACTTTGCCCAAATTTTAAGCAAAATCGATAGTTATCCGGGCTTGTGCGGATCCCCCTCCTTCCTTTTCACCTCTGACGGCGGCAGCAGCAACAGCCGGTGGCTTTCCTGTTCTTCTCACCTCGCCTCTCACGCTCTCCGCCTAAGCACAGCTCCCCGGCCTTCTTCCACCGGAGCACGGCTCCTACCTCCACCGGATTCTTCTCCGCCCCTCGCCGCGTGGACACCGATACCTCCCATCGGTGGCGAAAACCCTAGCTTGGATTGCTCTGGGGTTTTTTGTACGAGTATGTCATTCACTTCTTGTTTGCTGCGAGAAATCAATCTAGTCCGAATGGGATACTCCAATCCGTGCAGTTCGTCCGTTCGTCGCGGTTTTGTTCGCTGCGTACTGGAGGAGCCGTCGGTGAATAGATATATCAGTTTATTCTCCGAAGCATTTAGGGGTGGGGTCAACTGAACCTCTATGGTGCGCGCTAGGTCCGCCCCTGGTTGTGATGGATGGAGCTTAGATCAGGGGCAACCTAGATCAGGAGTGTCTTCTTGGGGCGTTTTCATGGTGCTGTGGATGTTCACCAGCTTTGGAGGGTTTGACTAGACTTCGTTTGGTTCATAACAAGAGCGTTTGAGGGAGCTGAATTTGAGAAGCATTTCGGGCATTTGATCCTTCTTGGAGGGGTTTCATGGTGTTCTGGATGTTTACCAGCTTTGGAGGGTTTGATTAGACTGCTTGGGTTATAACAAGAGTGTTTAAGGGACTGAATTTGATAAGCATTTCGGGCATTTGGTCCAGTGGCGTGAATTATCCATCTTTTGTTGATATAAGCTTTGTTGCGACAAAATGGATGGCGTCCGTGGTATAGAATCTCTGGCTACTGGAGATGGTCGGCATCATCTTTTCCGTACCCTTGGACCGGTGCTCATGATCTCGATGGGATATATTGACCTTGGGAAGTGGGTGGCAACGGCAGATGCTGGGGCTCGGTTTGGCTATGATCTCATAATACTGGTGCTGCTTTTCAACTTCTCAGCCGTTTTTTGCCAGTATCTGTCTATTTGTATCAGCATGGTCACTAGGAAAAATCTTGCAGAGGTACCAGATCGCTGACATTTTTTTGTCACTATTACTTACATTTCTTCAATTTTAGCTCAATGGACAGCTGTACTTTTTTTCTCTGTAACTTTTTAGTGTGTTATTCAGATCAGGGTTTCTCTTACTGTTTGGGGTGGGGTTTCCCCTCCCCTGCAGCAAGCCCGGTTACCACTGTAAACCGAGAAAAAGGGGACAAAATGTACCCCGATTTTTTTTGTTTACTCTTTTTGAAAACTTGATTGGGTAAGGGAAACCCTGATTCAGATAGGATCAATTGCATACAAAACCAGTTGGGGAGGGGGGATGCTTCTTTCTAAGATGCAAACGGTTCTTGTTTGAGGTTTCAGTTATCTAGAAAATACATACTTGTATTTTTCTATGTTCATCTACCATTTTCTTCGAGAATTGTTAACTTTCCGTAATAATATTGCATGAACAAAAGATTTGCTGCGAGGAGTACAGTCCGTCAATATGTGCCGTCCTTAGTCTCCAGGAAGTATTGTCCTTGTTAACTGCGGAACTAACCATGGCATGTTCATACACTTCAAGACAAATTTCCATTTTTGTTAATTCTTAATTTACCAGTGTGTACAGTTGATCTATAGAGTATTCACCACTAGAGAATTCAAGTTTTTTGCCACATTTCAAACATTTAATACTGGCTATTTCAGCTTTCAGGCATAGCAGTCGGATTCAATCTGGTTTTTGAATATGATGATCCTATCGTCGGTTTATGTTTCGCAAGTGTTGTAGTCAATCTGCTACCTTACACTATTTCTTATCTGGTAAACTTATTATTCATTCGGAATGACTTTGTCACTAGGTGCAGCTCTAAGGGTTATATATTTACATTACTCTAGGGCAAAAGGATGGCTAGGACATTGAATGCCTGCATAGCAGGCTTTTCACTTATTTGTTTTGTGCTTGGTTTATTAGTCAGTCAACCAAAAATTCCAGTTGATATGAATGCAATATTCCCCAAGCTGAGTGGTGAAAGTGCTTATCCATTGATGGCGCTTCTTGGCAGAAACATAATAGTGCACAATTTTTATGTTCATTCATCAGCTGTCCAGGTAAGCTCCATTGTCTTATTCTGATGCTTAATTAAAACTGTTGAGATAGTGGCCTTTGTCGAAGTTGTACAATCACATTATAGGAGATATTGATGTAACTTATGTAACTATTCTGATTAGCCTATTGAGCTCTGAATGCAATCCTCCCTACAGGCTTCAAGGAGTTCTCTTATTCGCTTAATTTTATTGTTCAGCATGCTTGCTGGTTACCGATATTGTCTAAAATATTTTCATTGTTTGCATTGTTATAACCTTTTTCCAGGGAAAATGCACTGTTACAATCTTTTCTGAACATGCTACATGTGATAGATTCTTACGAGCTCACAGTTTTATCGATTGCAATTCAACAATTGGACGGATCCTGATTGGCTAGGAAAAGCTCTGCATCGGCAGAGTACCATGGGGCCCGGCTCTGCTCGACACACGATTGATCTAGCTCGCTCTCGACAGGCAGGATTGGTCAGGGTCCCTTGGGATTTCTGTGTAGCTGGACTATAGCGTCTTGGACAAAGGGCCCCCACATTTTGCATCACTGCATGTGCCGTAATCAATACCACAAACTTTGCTAAAGACGCTTTCAAGGAAGTACCGAGTGGGGGTGAAGATACGGCCTTGTACGCTGGCGATCTCACCTGGCGACTTGCATGTCGGTACAAGATGCACTCTTGCAGTTCATCAACGGAATTGTGACCTATTGTTTCAGCTTCCTGAAATAAATTTATTAGGTTAGGCTCCTCGCAAACTGATATTAGGTAACCATTGTTAAATTAGCCATAAAGTTTAAGATCTCACCATCTAGGGACACATTAAATTCTAAAAGTTAGTTTTTGAGATAATTTGGGTTTCCTTTTATCATATAGTTTTGGTTGTTAAACCATAAATAAATAATACAGATATAAAAAATTATCTCTAAATTATTATTTTTTCCTTCAATTTCTTTTAAGAACGCTTTATTCATTTTTCTACGAATTTTTGAGCTTTAGCTCAACTAATCAAAGCCATGCCAGTTTCTAACAACCAACCAGAAATAATGTCTCATGACATCCAGCTAAAATAGGATTACACTGCATCTTCTTATGTCTACACCAAAATAGTGATGTACTTATACAACACCCAATACGTGCAGGTGTGCCTAAATGTTTTTTTTTTGGTCTGTTACTAAAATATTTTGTGCTCACAGGCCACCCAACTGCGTGCCCAGCTGGCTGCCTGCATCCAAGCCGCGTTTGGGCGGACGGAGGCGCCGCGCCTTGAAAGGACGGCCGGTGTTGTTCATCGCCGGGAGGGAAAACCGACCGGGCCGGGACGATGCGGGCGGCTGTTGAGCGCTAATAATTTGAGGTAGGCAGAGGCTGTTAGCATGTCGGTACTGCTGCTGCACGAGCTCCTCGCCATCCTAGCTACAGTATTACCCACGAAAGCAGTGATCTCGTACGAGCCTGCCCCAAAACCGCCGGCTCATTATTGTGGATGCCTTTTTTCTTGTCCATCCATGTTATAGAGGAGTCTTGCATGGCCACTTAAATGATGCACACATGTCGTCCCACTTCTAAACACCTGTTTTGTAATTACCTTGTATATCTAAGCTCTAATGGCAAATAAACTGATTGGAGCGTCCTCAATTCGCAGATCCAATGTGTGTTCACTTTGTTAAAAGAAACTTAACAAAATTTTGGTAAGACCAATATTACCAAATTTTAATTTTAACAATGTAAGGTAAGATTGAGTGGTATTTGGGTTGAGATGTTATTATGTTTTGGTAAAGATTCCGAGAGTCGAAAAATTATAGAATTATCAAAATTTAGTAGGGTTGTGTTACTAATTGTGTGTTTGATTTGTTGCCAAAATTTTATAAGGTTAAAAAAATAACAATAAAGTGGACAATCTTCTATAATCAAAACTTTTTCATAACAAAAAAATACCCGTAAAATTTATTAAGATAACCAATAAAGTATGTTAAGAGAAAAAAACAGCAACAAATTGTACGATTACAAGCATATAACCACTACACAACATACAACTTATTGCAGGAAAAAGAAAAAATAGCTGGAGAAGAGGCATGATCTTTTTAGCTTAAATACGTCACAGGATCAAACCGTCTTGTTGAGTAAAGGTTGTGCAAGTCCGGCAGTATGCCATGTTTACCAGTTCTCTGAGATACACTAGGTCACCGCCCCTGGTAATGGTGGACGTGACAGATTCTGAAGCAATACATGTCTTTTTCTCGGTATGGTTAAATGCTCAATATTGGTAGCTGTAGTATCGTAATCACCTACTCTACTATGGTGAGCATGGAGAGGTTATTCATGGTGCTTAAAGCTTTAAATCCACCATAGTTAAACAAGATATCTTTAAGAAACAGCTCAATCTCCGTATTTATTTTTATGTTTAAAATACCAAAAAATATATATAAAATCTTACGCATTCATCTAAACACTGTTTAGTAAAGCTACTACTCCATTTAGAATATGAAAAATCTAATATTGGATTAGATATAAACTAATACTATAAATCAAAAAGTTTTGAATTAGACACAATCTACCAATCTAAATTCTATTTGTCTATCCAATAGCCCTTCTATTTTTTTAGAGTACTGAAACAAAGAGATGATGACATAATTAAGCATGGTGAGCTGTGACGTGAGCTGCTCCGATTCTGATAATCACATCCCGGGCCCACCAGTCATGGACCATCAATAACCGATCTCCCCTGGACCCTGGGCCCCCTCCTTCCAGCACGGCACCACCCCTCCAGCCTCCACGGCCAGCACGGCTCCCATCGCCCATCGCACTCAAACCACTCTCCCCCACTCTTCCCACCTCGCCTCGCGTCGTCCGCCTCGCCGCGCTACTCTTCTTTCCCCTCACCCCCCTCCAAAAATCCCCCGCCTCCCGCCCCAAAACCCAAAAAAATCCCGCGCAGCCGCACGAATTTCCCCTCCTCCTCCGCTCCGCCGCCCGCTCGTCGGGGTACAGGGCCGAGCAGAGGCCGCATGGATCCGCAGGCGGAGGCTGATGCGGCGGCGGCGGCGGTGCTGGGGGCGGACCCGGCAGGGCTGACGGCGCTGCTGGGGGACCTGACGTCGCCGGCGAACGAGGCGAGGTCGAGGGCGGAGGGGATGTTCCACGCGCTCCGGGCTTCACACCCGGACGCGCTCGCGCTCCGCCTCGCGCACCTGCTGCTCTCGCCGGCGCACCCCTCCGCACCCATGGCAGCCGTGCTCCTGCGCCGCCTCATCTCCCCGGGCTCGCAGGCGTTCGTCTACCCGGCGCTCTCCCCCGCCACGCAGTCCTCGCTCCGCGCGCTCCTCCTCTCCGCGGCATCCGCGCCGGGGCTCTCCAAGTCCATCTCGAAGAAGCTCTCCGACGCCGTCGCCGAGCTCGCGTCCTTCCTGCTGCCGTCCAACGCGTGGTCCGACCTTCTCACCTTCCTCTACAAGTCCATCGCCTCCTCCTCCTCGCCTCCGGCGCTGCAGGAGTCGGCGCTCAACATCTTAGCTCGGTTGGCCTCCCACCTCGCCGCTGGCTTCCCCAACCTCCACGCTCTCCTCCTCGCCGCGCTCTCGCACCCTTTGTCCGCCGATGTCCGCGTCGCTGGGCTCAACGCCGCCATCAGCCTCATACAGTCCCTCCCCTCCGCCGCCGACCGCGACCAGTTCCAAGACCTCCTCCCTGCCATGATGCGCGCCCTCGCAGAATCGCTCAACTGTGGGAACGAAGGCTCCGCACAGGAGGCGCTGGAGATGATGATTGAGCTTGCAGGTGCGGAACCACAGTTCCTCCGTCGCCAGCTGCCTGACGTGGTTGGTTCCATGCTGCAAATTGCCGAAGCCCCTGGATTAGAGGATGGCACTCGCCACCTTGCTGTGGAGTTTGTTGTTACCCTTGCTGAGGCGAGGGAGCGTGCACCTGGGATGATGAGAAGGCTGCCACGGTATGTGGGCCGGCTCTTTGCGGTGCTCATGACAATGCTGCTTGATGTCCAGGATGAACCTGCGTGGCATGCTGCAGTGTCGGAGGAGGAGGATGCTGGGGAGACTGGAAGCTATGTTTTCGCACTGGAGTGTCTTGACCGGCTTGCAATTGCTGTTGGTGGGAATACGATTTTACCTGTGGCAGCTGAGTTGCTCCCATCATTTTTTGCTTCTGAAGATTGGAAGAGACGGCATGCGGCACTGGTTACGATAGCGCAGATTGCAGAGGGCTGTGCTAAGGTTATGATTAAGAATCTGGAACAGGTAGTTGGGATGGTGCTGAATTCCTTCCAGGATCCTCATCCTCGGGTGAGATGGGCAGCTATCAACGCAATTGGGCAGCTGTCGACGGACCTGGGGCCTAAGTTGCAAAATAAATTGCACCATGTTGTACTGCCTTCATTGGCTTCATCCATGGATGATTTCCAGAACCCACGTGTACAGGTAAGTTATTGTTGAGGATTTACAACTCTTAACTCATCTGCTGCACTTCTTTCAATATTCGTTATTGTATTTTATAGTGTAAACTATAAAGCATTGGTAGTCCTGTAACCGCAAGTATCACTGCAAGTATCAGGCTCAGTGAAACATTGGAAACTTAAAAGATATTATCTTGACATTTATGCATTCTAGTGAATGAGTAGAAACTGACGGGAAATTAAACAAATGAAAATTATAGTTGGAGCAAAGTGTAGACTGATTAAGTTCTAATGCTGCATGCCGTCTCTTGAACTTTTAGTAAAATAGTACATGGGAATTTTCTCAATTATATTACAAAGGTAAGTAAGGAATGGGTTTATTTATCCCCTCAACTATCGTATTGGTCTAATTTCAACCCTCCAACTATGCAACATGGTAAAACACAACTCTCAACTCTCAAAACCTGACAAACTACAACTCTCAACCTCAACCTGAAACATGGTATTTGATGTTTGCGGTACCATACAATGCAAGTGATTATGCTAGCTTATGTACACATATTTTTGTTTTGTGATCAAGTTTCATGATGCAATGAGGAAGGTTTAATGAGACTGCGATTTGCACACAATATGTTTATAGTGTGTCCTCATCTGAGTTCACAAATGGTTACATGATTTTTTTAATCAGTGACCATTAATTCGTGCCACTAGCTTTTGTCATCAATTCCCATCAAGTTATCTGCAAGACATGCTCTAATCATTGTTTTATATTCCCAATGAGTTCAGGCACATGCAGCTTCTGCGATTCTAAACTTCAGCGAAAACTGCGGGCCTGATATTTTGACACCATACTTGGATGGGATAGTTGGGAAACTACTGTTATTGCTTCAGGTAAGCATTTGATCATGAAGCCTTCATTTTATACACCATAAACATGAAAATAATTTCTGTTTCATGTTTGGAAATTTTGTTTGTTTTTTATAGACTGGAAACCAAATGGTGCAAGAAGGTGCTTTAACTGCTTTAGCATCAACTGCAGATTCTTCTCAGGTACAAGAGGAATTTTGAAGGTTTTCCGCCTAATTGTCTTGCTAAAAGTTTTGCAATCTTATTGTTTCAGGAACACTTCCAAAAATATTATGACGCGGTCATGCCATATCTCAAGTCTATACTCATGAATGCAACTGACAAATCAAATAGAATGTTGCGGGCCAAATCCATGGAATGCATTAGCTTAGTTGGTATGGCTGTCGGGAAACAAAAATTTAAGGATGATGCTAAGCAGGTAATACTTTTCTAGTTGCTCTGAGCCTCTGATACATAATTATTCACGATGAAGAAAATGTCAAAGTACACTATATAGATGTTATTTGTGACTTGTTCTGATTGTATTGCTGATGGGCTTATTTGAACGTTGTTTTCTGAATGCATTGTTTCCTTGGCTAACATATTTTTCTTGCTAGGTGATGGAAGTTTTGATGACACTGCAAGGATCTCAGATGGAGGCTGATGACCCTATAACAAGTTACATGCTGCAAGTATGTTAGAGCTTAAAATACTATTATCATTTTATGCCATCACTAGTGAGCTTCAGTTTGCTTATTCTAATTGCATTTTCTAGGCATGGGCGAGGCTGTGCAAATGCCTTGGTCAGGACTTCCTACCATACATGAGTGTTGTTATGCCTCCTCTGCTCCAGTCTGCTCAGCTTAAACCAGACGTGAGTGTCACATCTGCTGGGCCAGAAGATGAAAATGGTGAATCTGATGATGAGGGGTATGTTTTCAGGAGTGTGCTCCCTATTTTTGTTAAACCGGCAACTTACCACATTGTTGTGTCTCTTGTGTTAATTTTCATCTGCTGGTCACATTAACATGATAGAAGATGGAAAATGGTAAATGTTATCATGACAGGCGTGTTGTTAGTTGTTTCCCTGTTTCAAATTTGCATGTATTTGTCAGATCCATACAAAGCAAACAGAGCATAATTTGATGTTGATCTCCCATTCCTGTTCAATTGTACCATCAGATGAAGTCTGTAAATTTTTTTGTTTTACTTGACTGCTTTTATAAATGCAGTGTTGAGACTATCACACTAGGAGATAAGAGAATTGGCATCCGAACCAGTCTACTGGAGGAAAAGGCAACAGCATGTAATATGCTATGTTGTTATGCTGATGAGCTCAAGGAAGGGTTTTTCCCATGGATTGATCAGGTTATGTTATGATTTTTGTGAACTCTGTGTGTGCGTGCAAGTGCCTATGTGAAGAGCTCCAGCTGAACCTTGAATCTGTACAGGTTGCAACTACTCTGGTGCCTCTCCTCAAATTCTATTTTCATGAAGAAGTTAGGAAGGCAGCCGTTTCAGGTCTGCAACTACCACCTTCACTGTATTTTCTGTTCTTTTTAAATTTCTCTCATGAGTTATACATTGTGCTATCTCCCTAGCAATGCCTGAGCTTCTATGCTCAGCAAAGTTGGCAATAGAGAAGAGCCAATCTCAAGGTCGGGATGAATCTTATCTTAAGCAACTATCTGATTACATAGTTCAAGCTCTTCTAGAGGCTATACATAAAGTAAGCATAGCATGCTAACTGAAACTCCTTACATTTTCGTAGTACTTGTTTGTAGTCACTGTTCTGTTTAAGCATGTTATTGAAACTTTGTGCAGGAACCTGACACACAAATCTGTGCAAGCATGCTGGAATCGTTGAATGAATCCATACAGGTATTGTATTGCTGTACTCTAGTTATAATTTTTGTGATTTTGCACTGAGAGCTTAGTTTAGCTGAGAAGCTTCAATATCTTTTCTTTTTGTACAGCTAGCTCCTGCTTGTGCAACCTATATGATTTTTGGTACTTCTTACTAGACAACAATTTCAAAAACCTTTGTGAAATCTGTGATACCATTTGGACTTGGATGGATTAGTTTGGCTTAAACTACGCTTCATCTGATGGTAAAATGATCGTGGTTTGTACTACCTGGGGTTGGGTTTGAGCGGATTTAGTATTAGCTGCGCTGTACCGTACTACTCTTGGTAACAAAATTGACCTGTCTACATTTGCAGCACTGTGTTGATTGGCTCTTTTGGCAAAACCTGACCTTTAGTTGACTATCCTGTACCATTCCACTTTAGCGATAAAATCTGTTATTCGTATGTGTAACAAAAACAATTTTTGTTTGCCTTTTTATTTTCATGCTGTATTCCTTTTTACTCCGTACAGGCCAATGTACTAATCTATAATCTGTTTTCTTCACTCAGTTATCAGGAAGACTTCTTGAGGAAGGCCAGGTCAGATCTATAGTGGATGGAATTAAAGAAGTAATAGCTGCAAGTGTTCTCAGGAGGAGCGAACGAACAGAGAGGGCAAAAGCTGAAGATTTCGATTCAGAGGAAGAGGATCTACTCAGAGAAGAAAATGAACAGGAGGATGAAATCTTTGATCAAGTAAGCTATTGAAAACTAGACTGCTAGTACTTTTGGACAAAAGTGGTATATTTAGATCAATAGATCTACCTGTTTTTCATTTTTTGGGTAATAAATACAGCAATTGACAAGTGTATTTGCTACGTAGCTCTGTGCACTGCTGAAATTAAAAGATTTACACATGCTAATTAACTACTCCATTCATTTATAAGGCGTGCACTTATTCCTAGTTTCAAACTTGGCAAATATTGACCAACAGTTAGGTTCAGTGATCCAAAAATGATGGAGCCACTCAGTGTACTTTCATATGATCATGGATTTCTCATTAGTAATAATATATTTCAAGAGAAATTAATGGTCAAAGTCCATTCTGCAAGACTGTTCTAACTTCTAAGTTAAATCATGCCTTGTAAAGTTGAATGAAAAAGTACCTTAGACATGTAACCAAAATGAGCAAGGATGACTGTTGAACTTCCAACTTATACTGGAGGCACAGCTGTGACTTGTTATTTCCAAGCTTTATTAGAAATAATTCATGTGGGTTTTCCTTTGTGATTTTGCAGATTGGTGATTGTTTGGGCACTCTTGTTAAGACATTCAAGACTTATTTCCTTCCATTTTTTGATGAACTTTCTGTTTATCTGACACCTATGTTGGTAAGTGTAATGATGAACTATCTGATTAGAAGTTAGCGATGAAAGTGCAAGATGCTGAATGCTGAACTTTACACCAAAAGCGATTTTACTAGAAGTATAAAACCTTGAATCATAGGTTATCTTTTGGGGGTCATTTTCAGATTTAACCTTTATCCAGAGTTTCATTAGGCTTTCCATATTAGATGTTCCAAAAGGTAAACATAAAGACTACTATAAACTTCTCTGATGGCAAATATCTCCATTCGAGTTCATTTTCAGATCTCATAGCCTGTGATATTCATAGAACATCTGATTACATAAATTTTTCTCTGTCACGTACACACGCACAAAAGAACCTGATGTGCATTATAAGTATCTTTTTTGATTAATTGATTAATAATATTAGGCCAAATATAAAACAGTAGAGGAAAGAAGGATTGCCATATGCATTTTTGATGATGTTGCAGAGCACTGTCGGGAAGCGGCTGTCAGGTGACAGTTTAATGATCCTTTTAACCTTTTTATGAATGAAATGATTCTTCTAACTTTTGACGAGGCAAAATTTGTATGATCTGTTGTTCTCAGATATTATGATGCATATCTTCCTTCTCTCTTAGAGGCCTGCACAAGTGAAAATCCAGATATTAGACAGGTTTGAATTTTATGTTCTACTTGATGACTTGATGCACAATGACAGTGAACGATATTTCATATATCAAGTTCGTTTATTTTTAAAAGATAAAAAAATGAGAGGGTGCGTTTCATGCTGCTTTCAGGCTGCAGTTTATGGTATTGGCATTTGTGCTGAGTTTGGTGGCTCTGCATTTAGGCCTCACACTGGTGGTATGTGTTGCATTTACTGTGAGCTAGGCTAGTTTATAGCTGAATTTGTTTTGATGTTGTTAATTCATCTCTGCAGAGGCCCTGTCCAGACTATACAATGTAATCAAACATCCTAATGCATTGGACTTGGATAATGCGATGGCATACGACAATGCTGTTTCTGCTCTTGGGAAAATATGTCAGTTTCATCGTAATGGCATTGATGCATCTCAGGTGTCTTACGAGCCATATGAATTTATATTCTTACTCTGAAGTGTATTGCACATAACTTAGACTAGCTAAACGCTCATGCATGTCAGCATATGTGATAATATTGCTCTATAAATAAATGTGAGGCTTTTTAATTGAACACACTCCTTCACTACTTTTGTTACACAGAATATCAACAATTTTCATGATTCTAATGGTAAAATTAGCTTTTATACTATACATGTATGATAATTTGGTGGTCATAGACCTTTTCATGGTAAATTTATATTTCAGAGACCAAATAATAAAATGTAGTATGTGTAAGGACTAATGTCTGATGTTGAAGAACTTCATTCAAGCAGCATTTGGTTAAAAAAACATAGCGCACATGCCCTCCAATTTTGAAGTATGAGGACTCATGCTTTAAATTTATCTTCTTCATGTTTCTATGACTTTGAAATCTGCTCTCTTGTTTCTTGCAATCGGTTTTTATGAGTCAATACTGTCTGCATCAAATATGCTAAGTTGTTAAACTTTTAGGAGAAAAGCTTTCTGCTAATGCGTCTTGATAGTCTTTAGAAGGCTAGCTCTGTTAACTGTTTATTACTTAAGTCCAAGCTATAGCATCGGCTCTTTATATATTGCGGAATCTTTGAATATACTTTGAAACCGATTCCTCCGTCCTCTGCTTCATTGATATCAAATCTGTAAACCACATCTCGTGGATCCTCGCAAAGAAGTATTTGTGAAATTGTTCTTCTAGATTGGCCCATCTTCTGATTGAATTTGGTGCAAACGATAAAACAAGTAAAAGCTGATCCAGACAGTGAAAATGAAAATAATCTAACTCTTAGAGCTTCTTCTACCGATTCTTGTTCGCACTGAGCTAAGAATTGGCAAACGTGTTCAACTGTAGGTATATTATCTTTGCTCTAAGAACTTAGAGAAGTCTGTTATCTTTAAGAAATTAATAAGATAAAAACCGATTGCAAATGAAACCCTCTCTAAGAAATTAACAAAACTAATTAAACATGCATATCTTATAAGATATATTTTATAAAGATATAAACACGCTGTCGTGGTTTTCACGACTTAGATCCGGTTTTATCTAAATAATTTTTCATCTTTGATTAAATCGAATCCATCCTCATCCATCCGATCGCTTTTTTTTATCAATCAACCTCTTTTATAAATTGATCGGCTCTCCAATTTTATTTGCGGGGTTTATCAAATTTCAGTGTTAACAAGTTGGTATGGTGGAAGGCTAACTGCCACCACCACCGTTGCCTTATACTCTGAGAAAGGCATATATAGGTTGATTAATATATGAGAAATATTGGCCTTAAATCCTTTATTCATTACTTTGTCAATCCAGAAAAAGACATGATCATACTATAAGTGTCATTTACATATTTTCATTTGGAATCATGGTGTTGCTACTTGTCTCGTTGATCAATTAAACTCATCTATAGAAACTAAGAATACCAAGTTTCTTCAGTGGCCATTGATAAATACTGACGTCTTAACAACCTAATAGGGCCAAAGTCGCATACAGTATGCTGCATACAAACATTGAACGAATGAGTTGAAAGCCTTAAGTGATTGCCCAGTATGATTCGATTAATTTTATACTAAAAAATAAAAATAAATGACATCAGTCTTCTTTAATAGAGTACTATCCATTTTGGACTAACAATTGGCCTTCTAAGTAGTAGTAGATTTATTATGCCATGTGTAGTAATTCCTTAACCATGCAATGCTTCTGACTTCTGACGGTGCATCACCTTTTTAAATATTAACAGGTCGTTCCTGCTTGGTTAAGTTGCTTGCCAATAAAAAATGACTTAATCGAGGCTAAGATTGTTCATGAACAGCTATGTACGATGCTTGAGAAGTAAGTAACAAACTCATTTTTTTTGTGGTGTATGCAGCTTGGCTTATATATGGTGTAGCAACATCAATCTTTTTCATTACAAAACAAGTTTATTTTTCATTTCATTTTATTGAAGATTTTGTTTTCAATTTTATTGGCATGCAGGTCAGATAGGGAGCTTTTGGGTCATAACAACCAGTATCTTCCAAAGATTGTCTCTATTTTTGCAGAGGTACCTTTTTACTTTTTTTCTTAATTTCCCCTTTTTGCTTTGATTACATATATTTATACTCTTTCAAATGAAAGTAGGGGTGGTGGCAGTGAATCTGTTACCCTACTTATTCCTATTATAAATTTTGTAAATTACCCCTTGAATTTTTTAATATTAAGAAACAATAAAATCTAAATGAATAGTCACATATAAAATTAAATTAAGGTGAATATCTCTGTAGAAAAAAAGATTAATAACATGTTTCACCAAAAATATATTTTTATTTATTTTAGAAAATATTATAATATATTTTCTTTTAGCAAAGCACGTGTGTTCAGCTAGTATAGAAAGAAAGCTGCAACACAACTACGTGCGTATTTTCAGTTCTCTAGGATTCTTACCTATATTTTTTAAGCACGCAATTTCATGTCTTAAGGCCTTAACCCTATAAATTTCCACATAAGTTAGAAATTGGCACCAAAAAATATTACTATAAGCCAGTATTGAGTTGATTGTGTTTGGCTGGTCATTTTGACTTCACCACCAACTGAGGCTGTCAGGTTAACTACCCTTTGATCCTGAACTGTGTTGCTGCAAGCTATCATAGCTGTATAGGGGCTAAATAATTTTTAATAGAGTGCATAGTGCTAGGGTATTGGCAATTTAGATCTCAAACGAATAAACGATATAACCAGTTTATGTAGTACTAGGTCTGTGACATTTTGCTGCTTATCTGGTCTATAATGTAGTTACTTACCTTCTCCCATTTAACTCTCCTGTCCTAATATTCAATGCTTCATATTTCCATTGTTCCATTTCTGGTCATACCAAGGTAACACAGCATTCTGTTACCCTGGCTCAATACAATATATTTTGTGGCTATCCATGAATAGACTAATCAGATGGTGTTTTATTCAAGTTTTGAATTACAGTAATTGTAATATAATATGCAACTTCACAGATTCTTCCTGATTTTCACATGCCAATGTAAAGATCTTTAATTTAGATAATAAAAAAAGAGAGCATTTGTCTGTCTCATGTACTGCTAGCATAGCATCGTTGGTCCAAACCCCGAAAATCAGATATTTGTGAGATTCCAAAATGGTGATTAATTTCTGAGTTATGACAGAGAAAGTAGTTATACTAACCTGTTGTCTGGTGATGCTGAGATTGGATCATATGAGAGAGTGAAACTTGAATGATCAATCACCATGGTTTCTAGAACATTTTTTGGTTTTTAACATCATATCTATCTCCTTCTGGATGCAGATATTATGTGCGGGTAAGGATCTGGCAACAGAACAGACTTTTAGTAAGATGGTAAATCTGCTAAGACAGCTTCAGACAACATTGCCTCCTTCAGTACTGGCGTCAACATGGTCTTCTTTGCAGCCACAGCAACAGCTTGCACTACAGTCTGTTTTGTCATCATAGCTGAACAGTAACATCAGTAATGTTCAGCATGTGGCTGGCCTTCGCACCTTGCTTTCTTGTTTGTTTTTTTCATATGATTTTGTGCTTGGGTTCTCCTGGGGTTTGTGCAGCATACAAATGCCCTGAGCTTTTGTATGAAGGGCATGATTTGCATCAGAAGTGTATACTATACACTGTCACACAATATCATGGATGTGTATGGGCGCTCAATCTCCGCTTCACTGCAAGTGAAGTTTGTAAAGCTATATGTTTTATTTTTTATTAGCAGCTTAGTTGGATTGAGAAAAATGTAAATTAACAACAATTTTGATCGTCAATGTTTTGATATCATATTTTCTCCAACTTCTTGCCCATCTTATCTCTTGCATTTAGGTTGCCTGTCAGACCCTTTGGAGAATGACCATCTTGATTATTTGAGCTTGCTCTACAGACTTTTGAGAACAGGTAAGTGCTCAAGTTGCATCTGTCCTTGATCACCCTGGCGCTAATTGCAATTATTTGCTGCAGGTTTTAGAAGATAGTTTGATCTACATACTCTTGTAAAGGAAGGTTAGTGCTGATGCTACACCAGTTGTAGGCTGTCGCTATACTTGATGTGGTTCGGTGCTGATTGCATCTATTCCAGCAGCTTTCACTGTTCCAGGACGAACGCATATTTTGAGAGCTCCATGGCCGGATTCTTACCAGGAACTAGTCCCCAATCAGCAGGGGGAGGGAGGTTAGTTTCAGTTGGGCAACTGAGAATACCTCAACGAAACTAGTATTTACTTTATCTGAAAATAATATCTGCTGTATGGAGCTTGGGGTGCTTGATTTCTAGTTGGATCGTTTTAACTTTCGACTGAAAGACAATGGTTAGCTCGTGTCCATGGAAATGAGGTATATGGAACGTTTGATATATTATTAATTGCTACAGATGAAACGAGAACGTTAGTTTTCTACGTGATCCCCCTGTTTAGCTCCTTGTTTCTGTCTTAGTTTATTCTGGAATGGCATTGTCATTGTTTTAGGAATACTAGCCTCATTCTTCATTAGAGAATCCTTGAAAGTTCACTAATCTTCCCCCAAAGTTACTGATGAGAGCATCGAAAAGGTTGGCTTACCACATTCTTCATCCAAAAAAATATAGTAAGCCTGGCAAAACAGTATCCAAACAGACTAGCTATTTAGATATCTATGCCATCTCACTTGCCAGATCACCAATATGTCCATTCACCTCGAGATTCAGGGGAGTAGAAATATGGAGAGAACTGGCTAGAATCGAATATAGGGAGCTTATTGTAGGGTGCAGAAACACAGTAAGGGAATCTTCTCTCCATACGAAGATATTGAGAGCTAAATTTGCCAAAACATTTGGAGATGCTCCAAGTGAAGATATTTCAGTGTTTAATCGTTCAAAAGCCTACACTTTGCATAGGTGGCCAGCAATCTCAAACAAGGTTTCATACAGTCCAGCAGCTTGTCTCTAATTTTTATTTACTGATGGCAAATTACCAATGGCAGAAAAGATCAGACATCAATACATCATCAATTCATCATGCGTGCTCAAGAATCGGGACACACGCTGCATGGTGGGATTCTTCGTCACGACGCGGCCATAAACCGAAGCGTCTCTTCCGAGTTCCTGGCGTTCTGCCCGGCCAGGAGGGACTGGAGATCGCTGCCGTTGGCCAAGTTGTTGAACTCGACCGACCTGGACGGATCCGTCGGGTACTTCCTCTGGCAGAAGGTCATAGCTTATTCACGGACTGCAGGTACATTCTGGTCGTCTCGTCGTTCATGATGTGTGCCACGCTGTTGGTGTAGATCTTCTCACAGGCCAAGCGCTCGTGGATGCCCACCATCGTGACGCCGATCGGCCATGGCGAGTTGCCGATGGCGAGCTTGATGTAGTTGTCCACCGTGGCCAAGTAGTTCCGTCTCATGCAGCACCGCACCACCTCCAGCAATGATCCACGGACATCTTTGGGGAGGGCCTGTCATTGGATGTTTGGATTTATCAAAGTATCTGATCAGCAAAAGTGATTCTGGATGTTTGTCAATACACAATATATCTGCACCACATATGAACAAGGGGACTAGTAGAGTAATTGAGAATTTCTTCTTTTTTTGAAATTAAGATTGAGAACTTTTCAATCATTATATTTGAGAACATCAAGAAGAAAATGTTTTGAATAGTGACTCATTTGGTTTAGGTTATTCCTGTATCTAACTTAAAAACTCCAAGAAATAGAGCAGCAAAAATTTCTTTCTAAATCATCTTAAACATATTGCTACTCTTGGAGCATACTGTAGAGTGGACTCTCATTATGATGGCAAACAATGGGAATACTAAACAATTCTTTTTCAAGAAAGACTAACCATAACGAAACCAGTACATCCAAATTCGAGTTGAAAATCACTACTGGCATACAGAATAAATTGTCACAACTGCACGTAATAACCTGCATCAGATCATAGAGAGCAAGCTCTCTCACATCATCATCCAGAGGGAAGATAGTAAGCCAATACCAGGGAAAATCATGAAGGAATTGCCAAGCTTCCTAAAAGCATAATCTGCAACCTGATAATTGATTTGTTGTTTGCTGATTCAGAATGGCGCTATCCTATTTAAAGGGCAAAGAGAAAAAATAAGGCATATTTCTGTGTTACAGAGATCTACTCTGAACACATTATGCATTGATAATACGGAAGTTTAGTGGCTGAAAAATGAGAATAATAATAATACATGTACTAATATGTGCTGCTCTGTTCACCGGAATGTATGATGATCACCAGCTTACGTCAATACCTTCATACTACAAGGAACTAAGAAGAAAATACATTAAAACAATATTCTGACGTATTAGCAGCGTTAGCTTCCTTCATAAAAAATATATAACTTCGGTGATCTTGGAAAGGAATTTTGCAGTATCTACACCTTAAAACTAAGGCGGTTTAAGCAAAGGAATTTTGCAGTATCTACACCTTAAAACTAAGGCAGTTTAAGTTCATCAAGGCTGTTGCCTGTCTTATGAAGTGCGTTTCAAAATGGAAATTCAGATAGACCATTTAGTTTTTTTTAACAATCTCATGCACCCAAGTATACAGTCCCCCTTCCAAAATGAAGCATCCTAACATGTTTTTATGGGACAGACCATATATGCACGGAACATTGGTTGTAAAATTCTAATGCTGTCAGCCATTCACTCTTCATATGCTTACAGACTACACCAAATTTGGGAGGGGATTTCAAAAGCATCAGAGACAGTTCAACCAATTCAATTACAGCACATGCAGATTTGTTCCGACCAACGAACATCAGATGCTAAGTGTGCGCGCGAATACTGTTACTACATACCTTCTTGCACAGCTTGAACAACGGCTCGAGATAGCGCGCGCACTATTTGCAGGTGGATACCGCGGCCTTCCCTCTCGCCGTGTGCCTCTCCGCCTCGGGCATCTCGTCCATCTCCTGGCTCCACTCGCTCATCAGCCTCTTGAAGAAGGCCATGATCTTGTCCTCGTCCCAGAGCTGCTAGAACGGCACCTCCTTCGCCTCGCCCCCGCCGCCCTCCACCGTTCTTCTCTCGGCCGCGTCCGCCTTGGGCTTCGTCGCCACCTTCGCCCGCTGCGCTTGGATGCCGCGGAGGAAGTCGTTGGTCTGCCCCTTCACGATCTCCGCCGCGTCGACGTCGGCGTGCGCCGCGGGGTCCTCGAGCACGGCGTGGAGGCGGCGGAGGCGCGCGGCGCCGTCCTCGCCGAAGAGCGTGGCCGGGTGGCGCAGCAGCAGCAGGCGCCGGATGACCTCCTCCATGGGGAGCGCTTCCTTCTCCTCGTCGCCTCGGTGCTCGGCCCGCGACGCGTCGGCCGCGTCGACGCCGGCGGAAGATGCCCCCGGCGCGGAGGGCGACGCGGTGCGGTGGGAGGACCGGAGCTGCTTCTGCAGGAGGAGCTGGCGCTCGGCCTCCCGGATCCTCTCGATCTCGGCGCGGTGGAGTAACTTGCAGCCGCCGAAGTCGGATTCGAGGAGATGGCGCTTCCGCTGCTGCTCACGCTTCAGGACGTCCATGGCTCGCCGGAGGAGGTGTGGGTCGCGATGAGTGGTTAGCTTGCTTTGGATTTCGATACGCGAATCGGCTCTGGATAGCGGATCGGAGGGTAGAGTAGTTCGTTTTTTGAGTTTTCGTGTTCGCTTGGTTCTGGAAGCATCCGGCACGAAGACGATGGGCGCAGTTCTCGCGCGAACCTTCTCGAGTCTCGATTTCGGTGTTGATGGAACTCTCCGATAGGTGATTGGCCCATTTTAACTTTCGGCCTGCCAAGAGATAACGTTTTGATTTTTTTTATAAGAAAATACAGTAATATTTATAATTTTATTAAATCTAATATTAAATATATTTTAATACTATATTTATTTTATGTTAAAAATGTTACTATATTTTTCTATAAATTTAATCCTATAAATTTGATCAAACATAAAAAATTAAATTAAAAAGCCTTAAAATATGTAATGTAACGAACAGGTACGAGTAACTCAAGTTCAAAACAGGGCCACTCGCTATTGCCTCCGTCACCGATGCGCCGTCTCCTCCGCTCGTCGCCGGTTCCCATCGTTTCATTTTAGACCGAACGGTGAAAAGAAGATTAACAGATAGAGTATACAGTAGCACTACTATTCATCTCTGCTCTAGCAAAGAGGATCTCGGTCCGGTCATTCCACCAGACAAAATGTCCTCCTACTCTCTCGGAAAAAGAAAAGCAAAGAAAAGAAAATCGTCACGCTACGTGGCAACGGAAGAGGGCTGAAGCAGAGAACACAACAGAGGAGGAAGGAAGCGGAGAACGAACCGGACGGCGAAAAGGCAAGCAGCGATGGCTGCAGTCCGCAGACCGACCGCAAAAGCGAGCGGGTGAGCAGATGCCCGCTTCTTTCGCCCGCACGCGGAAAGGGAAGTACCAGAGTGGCCGGCGGTGGCGGCCCAGCGGTGCACGCTCACTCACCACCGCACGCCGCGTCCAGCGACGAACACGAGCCGAAGTGCCGAACCGAACCGCCACGATGCCCCCTCCCCAGCTCCTCCTCTCCCGCTCTATTTAAACGCGCCCCCCAAACCGCTCTCCCCTCTCGCTCGCTCTCGTCGGCACAATCAGCGCGCTCTGCTCTGCTCTGCTCCATCGCTTCCACGTTCCGCTAGCTCGGTCACCTCGTCGACGATCATGGCAGCCGCCGCCGCCGCCTCCCCTTTCGACTGCGTCCTCTTAGGTACCTACGTCTGCCTCTCGATTCTGGACTTCTGGTAGCGTGATCAGTCTCAAAATTTCAATTCTGCAATGATCAAACCGTCTAAACTCTGCCAATATGTGCGTGAAGACCTCGACGACACGCTGTACCCGGGCAGCGCCGGCATCGGGCTGGCCACGAAGCGCAACATCGACGAGTTCCTCATGGCCCGGTGCGGCGTCACGGCGGAGAGGGCGGCCGCGCTCCGCGTCGAGCTCTTCCGCTCCTACGGCAGCTCCTTCGCCGGCCTCATCGTACGTCAGATTCGATCTCACCCGCACACTCCAAATTCGCCTTCTCCTCCAACGTCTTGCTTTTCGCAATGCCTTCTACTTTTTCCGCGGTTTTTTCTCCTTCCGTTTCCGTTTCTGACTTTGGCTTTCTATTTGGATTTCCGCGGCAGGCGCTCGGCTATGACGTGCACCCGGATGAATACCACCGGTCAGCACACATCACTCACTCACCTTTGGTTAACCAATTCTACAAGCTAAATAACCATCGAATCACGCTTACTTAAGCAGATAATTTTGTCTAATCCGAATGCTGACGCCTGACACTGCTTGGATGATTGATCGGCGCAGCTATGTGCACGGGAGGCTGCCCTACGACCGGATCGCCGCCGACCCGCAGCTTGCTGGCCTGCTGCGGAGCATCCCGCAGCGCAAAGTTGTAAGCACACGTTTCCATCCTGCAAAAATTTCGGTGAAATTGCTCCATTTTTTTCCAGAACCGGTGCTAAGTCAGATTGCATCGTATGCCGCTCTGTTTCAGCTGTTCACGAACTCTGATCGCGCGCACATGAGGAAGGCGCTGCAGCGGCTCGGCATCGACGAAAGATGCTTCGACGCCGTCATCTGCTTCGAGACCATGAACCCCCACCTATTCGGTGAGGCGCCGTGCGCCTCCGGCGATGACCGCCCAGCCGTGATCCTGAAACCGTCGCCCGATGCCATCGTCGCGGCCCTACGTGTCGCCGGCACCAATCCGCATCGGACGGTAAGCCACCACCACTCTGCTCAACGTTTTATCTCTTCAGTCCCAGTGCTAATCATTTTTCAGTAGTTTTTTTGGGTTTGCAATGTAGTTAACCACGTACATTTCACAGCAGCTGTGCCCTCTTTAATAATTAAACCGATGATTTACAGACCGAAATGTATTAATCAATGCTTCTATTTTCTTATCACAACAAAATAATCGAATGCGTATGGGTATATGTGCATCTTGGAAGGTGACATTAAAGTGTAAAACCAAAAACTTAGAAAGTAACAAGTCATAGGTCTTTATAATCATATCCTTTTCCATCGAAACAAACATTACCTGCTTTATTTGCCCTCGACCACAAAGTAAGCAAATATCCGTATTAAAATATAAAGCGTATTTTATTTTATTAGTATAAATGTTTGATTAATAATTAATATGATTTTTGTGACATAAAAGATTCGTATTCGAAGGTATTTTTTATTAGTATACTATATATTTATAGATTAATCGTTGATTAAAATTTTATTTAAATAAAATAAAATATATCTTATAACGGTAAAGTAAATAGTTCTTGCTCTGTCAGCTCTTCCTCGACGACAGCGAGAGGAACATCGCCGCGGGGAAAGCTCTTGCCCTCCGCACCGCCCTGGTACCCACCACAACTTATCTGAATATTTTTATAACTATGCATGCACAAATAATTCATCCTTGACCGTGAAATCCTTAATTCCAAACGAGGCATAGCCATGTTTAAAATGCAGTAACTTCACTGAATTTTTACATGATTTTATACATATCGGTTTAATCCCATAGTAATCGGGAAATAAGCATAGCATGTATTGACAGCGTCAAGTCATTGTGGAGCAACGTTGCTGTCTGCCTGTCCGTTTGTCGATGGGTTGGTCGATCAGGTGGCCGATGCACACAGCGTCCCAGTTGATGCGTCGTTTGATGGTGCTGGACTTGTCGGATTAGAAAAGCACATCCCATTTTCTTCATTGCCGTGATGCCAAGAGTTTGCTTTATACACTCAACTGTGTTTGCATTATTGGTTAATCCTGCTTTTGCACATGCACGCTTAGTCACATAATTTTGGTGCTCTAGCATTTGTGGCTGGCACCAAATAGTCCATGTCGTCGACACCGGTCTGGTCGGTGGGATTGATAAATCTGGCACATCTCATCGCCTAGAATTGGTTCATTGGTTGAACACGTTAATTGCCTCTCTATACTATTCGAGCAAGGAAAAAATAACATAATTTTAACTACATGCTTTCCACGTGTTCTTTTCTGCATTCGGTTTCAAAAAACTATTTCTAAAAACAAGAAAAAATCAGTTATCCTTGCTACTACAACAAAGCTAGTGAAAAATAATGACAAAAAACAAGAGACATAAAAAAAATCTTCTTTGCCAGTGTACCGTTAGCCCATCGCATCGATGAACATTATCTATGACGTGCCAACCTTTCATAACAGGGGCCGTAGTGCCCACAGACTCAACTAATTTGCAGACTTTGCAGCTAAGTTTCCTCCATGAACACGAACTTACGTTAATTAATCTTCTCAATTAATATTCAGGTTGGCAGGAGGGTGAGGAGCAATGAGGCAGACTACGCGCTGGAGAGCATCGGCAGCCTCCGGCGAGCCATCCCAGAGATATGGGGCGTCGCCGGCAACGGAGCCGGCGAACAGCTCGACCACGGCGCGGAGAAGAAGGGAACGAGGTCCGACCTGGACTCCATCATCCAGCCAACGTCAGTCCTGGCGTAATCGGTTCCTAATCCGTTCGCACATAAACAAATCGCCACTAATAAAAGCAAGTGCTGTCCATTAAGTATCATGTAAATTATTCTGATTCCTGGCGCTGAGTGTGTGTGCAGTGTATATGGGGGTCTGGCTGACGAGGAAACTTGTATGTATATATACTAGTTTCTGATCAGCGTTGGTTGTCGTAAATGATATAAGTGAATAACAAGTCACGAATTGTCAGTGGTTGCTGTGTGCTTCTATCCTTTTCTTTTTTTAACGAACTAAACTACTGTATGCTTCTGTGCTCCAATGGACAAATTGAAGCAAAAGTTTCTTATTTTCACGCAAAATCGTTGAGCCACCGTACACAGTAGTTAATGCTCTTATATCTATCAAAGAGTAGATCATATATACCGATCTAAAGACTATAAAAAGTCATTTTGCACCAGAAGCAGATTGGGCCACCTGTTGGAAAATCATGCATCATTTAATATCAAACGAATCGATTCAAGTGGAATCAAGTTAGCTCTTTTTAAACTGGTTAGAGATAAGGAATCGAGAAACTTTCCACTTTTAAAACGAAGTCTTTGTCTAGTCGTCATTACCGTATGCTCCTTGACCTCTGGCCTAGCAGCAAGCAGAGCCCTAGCGCAGCAGATATTCTCCCTCCCTTCCTGCCCTCCGAGTCACTTTGCTCCGATGATCCGATCCTTGTACAGGGTACAGCCAACAGCTAGCCAAGTGGAAAGATGGGGAAGCCGTTTTTATATGTGCCTGGCCTTATCACCCACCGGTGCCGCGCCTGCGCGCGACTTGATTTGGACCGACGACGCGCCGCGCGCGAGGGATCGCAACAACCCGGCCGGCCGATGCATGCGTGGGCGCTGACGCGGACGGACGGACGGTGCGTTGGATAGGTACGTGTTAGTATTAAAATTTAACACGGACTAGCATATCGGTTTAATGAAAACTAATGGTTATTGACATACACCGATGATGATGGATCGGCTGAAGCTATGGTAGCTGATATATTTAAATTTAAGTTTGGATAGATCAATTAGTTCATAAGTGATTGAATTAGGCCAGCCGATTTTATATCTGATGAAGATCGAATTTAAGAAAAATTGTAAAGATCACAATAAATGTTTTTTATATTTAAAATATATCTTATATATAAATAATTTTTAGTTATTTTTAATTAGAAAGTAATATCTAAGCGATCCGCTTGCAACCATATAATATTTATATAATTCTTATATAAATACAAACATCATATTTCTTATAAAATATCTCTCGATCTATACAATACACTCTCGACACGTCACTACTCTACTTCTCTATATTTTTTTCTCGATGGGTTCTAGCTAGCTATCGACGTGAGGCTGTATCGGTTAAATTCGATCTTTGGTGAAGCAATTCTCATCACTCGACAGTTATATCGGCTCAATGAGTCTTGTCTAGAACTATATCATTTTGATAGTTATTCTATTTTGCGTTATACAATTGTCGGTTATTTTGATATATTGATTCTATCTAAAATTATATCGATTCGATATTTTAGATTGATATAATGGATTTCTTATTATCTACAAATATGATGCCGTTTCGATTAGATATGATATATTAAATTGGGTTAAATCATGTTTATTTGATAGGTTTTATGTAACATTTTATCAAAGTTCTAGCCGATAAGATTTCTTTATAATTAAGCTTTAATTTTAACACGTAGCCGATATATCTATCTATCATAATAAGATATCTTTATATAGCTAATATTTATCTTTTATTTCAACAATTAATCTACTATTGATTAATCCGGTCTTATTAAATTCAATCTGTGTCTAAGTTTATTTTGATCTATTAGGTTTATGTTTAATAGCATTATGATTTAGTAATTTTTATTTCTTCCATTTAGTTTCTTCCATCAACTAAACTAATGGATCTCTATGTCTATTTTATCGTATATCATTTCCATCGGCTGGGCATTAGATCCATTGGTTTAAGATTTTTTTATATTTCTTATTAATTATAGGATTATCACGTTCAAGGTAAGAGCCGTAGTAAAGTTAAGCATATCTTTTGAGCCATTATATGCAACGCAAGGTCTTTTGACAAATTTTTTCGCCAGGATCGCTGCTAACCTCGTCACGCGCGCTGTCGTTAACGTCGCGTGGGTGCGCGCGGCCGCGGCCGCGGCGTGGGCGCGCGTTCTTATCGTGACCTGATGAAAAAATATTGGAGGGATCGGTCAGCTGGGTGCTGGGGTAAGGCCACACACATCCGAAACGGCGGCGTTTTGGATAAGATCAGTAGAGCACACGCGCGTACATGTGTGGCTGTGTCATGTGGATTGGGCACACTCCCGGTTGCTGGGCGTGTGATGAGTTGGACGAAAGAGACGCACATGACGTGTACATGTACATAGTAGCTACATACATACATCGACCGTGTACATGCTTGGTTGGTTGCTACGCTGATCGATCGTATCAGGATAGCGTGTTTACGTGAAGATATTTGCATATTTGTCACATGTATAGGTCGAGAGTGGCAAAGCGGGTCACGACGGAACGGTCCGCGCGTGTTGATTTGTTCGTTGTTCTGCTGTTTCCGCCACAAGCCTCCAACCGTGATAGCAAGCTCTACCGCTACAGCAGTTACATGTACGACCGCTGGCTGCGAGGTCGATCGCAGGTTGTTGGGCTGGCGTATCACTCGGGCTTGTGCAGATCAGAAATGGGCTGACAGGCTCGTCACGAGTTCCAGGTTTACATCGGCCTGGACTGCCGTAGCTCTCGGTGCTGAGTGAAGGCCGGCGCGCGTTCGTTGGACGACGCTGAGTTGCCCCACTGGGCGGATTTTTCGGCTTTTCTTTGGGGTCAATTTTTGTTAATTTCGGTTAGTTAAAGTATGCATACGTATGTGTGTTTAGTGGTATCGGACGCGCACGAATGTGTGCGTGTGGTTTTGTGTAAGCATAAAGTGAGTTCGTGTGCGTCTACCTTTAAGAGAAGAAATTTATTTTTAATCGATGTTTTTTTACTTCAAATCAGGATTTGCCCACAAAACTAGTACGGGCCATAACCGCTGCATCGGTAGCCTCGCGCCCTCACCGTCACCGAGAGGGAAAGCCTCTCCCCTCTCCGTACCGTGCCGTGCCGGCGCCGCCATACGTGAGCGGAGGTCGACAAAATGGGGCGCGCTCTGCCTGCTGCCGTCCACGCCGCCATCCTGCTCTTGCGGCGAGGCGGGGTCGCCCTCGCGGACGCCCAGGCTCGCGACGAGGGCCGCGCCTTTCGCCTCCTCCTCTGGCGCCGCTTCCGGTTGGCGTTCGCCGCTCGCGTGCAGGCGGCGACTCGCCGGCGTGGTGCGGGGTGGCGGCGGCGAGGGGGAGGGGGGCGTGAGCAGTGGGGCGGAATTCTTCGGGGAGGACGGCGTGATGGAGGACATGGACGGGTACCTCAACTACCTGTCTCTCGAATATGATTCCGTCTGGGACACCAAGCCTTCTTGGTAAGGTCACGGTCTTCTCGTATCTTGCAACTTACAATAAACGGTTCGAGTTGAGCAAGATACTAGTAGTGGAAGAAATTGAAATTCACTAGTTTTACAGCACGGACATTTCTCCTGCTCTCTGTTGTTATAGCCAAAACGCCAAATGATAGAATGCAGGGATTCTGTTGTAAACCTAGGTTCCTTTCCATCGTCAATGGTCCACTGAATTTTGTGATGCAGTCTGCTCCAAACCCCGTCAAATTTTGATTCTGTGTGCGAACAAACAATGGCTTAGTTGATGTCTACCAATTCTTCAGTTTCCTGTCGCAAAAAAAAAATCTTCAATTTCCTTGCTTGTCGTTCCTCACTGATACACATGAACTTCCTTCCAAAAAAGCATCAGATAAACATAACAACAGCCTTACACTATATATTTCCTCAATACATCTTTTGTTGTTTTTTCTCGAACGTTCTGACAATTTTAATTCCTCAAGCTACTCTACACTACATATGATGCCTTCATATGAATAAAGCTATATCTTTCACATGCTTTCGGCCAATTCTGGTCACTACAACTATACATGGTGCCCCCCTTTCAGGTGCCAGCCTTGGACAATCTTACTTTCAGGAGCTGTTACGATTGCCGGTAGTTGGTTGCCCATCCACTCTGTTGTGATTACCGCAGGAGTTTCTTTTATAATATGTGCATGGTGGTACATTTTTCTCTACTCCTACCCCAAGGTTTACAAAACATTGCCCTTATTCATTTTTTGCCTTCTTGTAATGTTTAGATGATTGGTTAGAGCCTTATAGGCTGGCCATCTAATGCGAGTTACACTGGCTTAAATTATGTTTATTCTGACAGTCACTCATACAGTTAACCAAGGTTGATTAAAACAGCGCTCTTGTCTGATTTCCACATAACTCTTATGCAACTATTGTAATTACAGAATGCTATTTTTTTTAAGAAAATGGTTACAGCATCTACTCTGACAGAGTTAGTTACAAGAAATTCATATGAAGTATCAACTTTAGCATAGATTCTTTTCAAACTGTTAAATTCTAGTCTTAAATTTCTTACCCTGATTGTGCGTCCCTCACTAGATCTGCCAGATAAAGCTTTCATCAGATCATATTCTACATAAGAATATTTGTAACTCTGTCTTGGTTGTCTAATTGATCCATAGAGTAATATGGTCTTAGACTTTTTACACCTAACATAGGCAGATGGCCAAACACAATTCCTGATCTCTCGAAATTTTTGGATGTAATTTCAATTTTTGGGCCAGTACACTAAAAATTTGCTTACCTTTGTATTGAGAGGATGTAATTTTCACCCAGGAGCTAGCTGTATGGGTGAGACATACAAACAAAAAAGGGCACTAGAGCTAACTTCAGCTAATGATAACCTAACTGAGATAGCATGGTATCAATATTAGCAAGTACAAGGCCAGTGAGTGCAGAATTATAGTTTTTCTTAGATGCTGCCTATAGTTCCGTATAATACAACAAGTGACTAGCATTATTGTCCATGCTAATATTTCCAATTTCCAAGTGGACCTTGTCAGTATAACTGCTACATATTTTGGTCCGTTCTTCGATCTGAACATATTCTCAACATGGTACCTGCAGACTGCAGTAGTTCCTGTTAGACAATTGCTGATTTGTGCATTGAGTGAGGTAGAACTAACCATCTGATTCGTCAGGCATACACCGAGATGATAGCTGAGAGGAGGCGGAAGGTTGCCAGTGGTGCTGAAGATATCTACGGGATGGAGAAGATCCAATGTGGAATTACTGCCACTGCAGCCTGCAGGCATGCCTTGTTTGTAGTACTGATCGCAAAGATAGAGTATGGTTGTGCAGAGAACAAAACAAAATCATTGGTCATCTTTATTCCAAGTTCACCCGCATTGTTCACCATGTTCAAGTTGGCCATGGAGCTCAGTTTGCAATTTTTTTCTAGATTCCCATCAAAACCAAAATATTCTTACACTTACAGTATGAAACAACAAAGCAACAAAAATGATTTTAGGGTATGACTTTTATACTTCTACATTTAGCAGTTAGAAGCCAAAATTGAAAAATAGAAAACGATGAAAAAGCACCTGTATTAATTTTAAATCAAATTTTAAAATTTAAATTTTAGCTGTGGCTTATAAGCCCACGAGCAGCCAATGAATGCCAATAAAATCCAAAATTGTGCCTTGCTAAAATCCGACCGACGCTTCTGGGTTCGTTCAAACCATGGGAGCATAAGAGCGGCCATGCGCACGACGCGGCCGGTGGTGGCCACCGCCGGCGGAGCCAATGGCGGAGTCGAAGCCGGCTAAGGCCCGTGCGCCGATAACCTTGCTGCTGAGGTGCCTCAAGTCGTTGAAGTCCCGCCTGGCCGGCGGCCTGCCTCTTGCGCCAACGCCGAAGGCCTTCAAGTCCTACGCGGAGGCGTGCGTGTCCATCCTCCGGCTCTGCTCCGCCGCCCTCGAGCAACCCTTCCGCTTCCGCTTCCACCTCCTCCTCCAACTTCCTGTTCGTCCTCTCAATCCACGCGCACGCGCTCGTCCCCGGCCTGACTGCGGACGGCTCGGTCGCGTCGCACCTCCTCACTGCCTACGCTGCCTTCGCGCGCGCCGCGGACCGCGACCGTACCTTCAGGGACTGCGTCTCTGCCGGTGCAGCGTCTTCGTTCACCTACGATTTCATGGTGCGGGAGTACGTCAAGGCTGGGGACATTGCCTTCGCTCGCCGGCTGTTCGACGAAATGCCAAAGAGGAGCGTGGTGTCGTACACTACCGTGGTTGATGCGCTCATGAAGCGAGGGTCTGTGAGTGATGCGGTTGAGCTGTATCGCTAGTGCCCGCTCTGCTCGGTTCCCTTCTTCACCGCAATGATTGCGGGGTTTGTCCTCAATGAGCACCACAAGGATGCGCTCGGCGTGTCCCATGAAATGCTCAGCTGCGGCGTGAGTCCAAATGAGATCACTTTGGTCTCCGTGATCAAGGCATGCATTAGTGCAGGTGAGTTCGACCTGGCCATGTCGATCGTGGGGTTCGCAATCAAATCAAACTTGCTTGAGAAAAATCTCGGGGTACGCAACTCTTTGATCACTCTATACCTAAGGAAGGGGGACCCAGGTGCTGCACGTAGGATGTTTGATGACATGGAGATGAGAGATGTGGTTTCATGGACTGCTTTGCTTGATGTGTATGCTGAATTGGGTGAACTCAAGGGAGCTCAACAGGTCCTTGATACAATTCCTGAGAGGAACGAGGTCTCCTGGGGTACTTTGATTTCTAGGCATGAACAAAAAGGCAATGCAAAAGAAGCAGTGAGTCTGTACATTCAAATGCTGGCTGATGGTTGTAGGCCAAACATTTCATGTTTCTCCAGCGTGCTTGGTGCTTGTGCTAGCCTTCAGGACTTAAGAAGCGGAGCAAGCATCCATGCCCAGGCTTTAAAGATGGCCTTTAGCGGTAATGTATATGTATCCAGCGCTCTGATTGACATGTACTGCAAATGCAAACAGTTGCCAGATGCACAGAGGTTTTTTAACTCCCTTCCACAGAAGAACATAGTATGTTGGAACTCTCTCATTTCAGGTTATAGCTACAATGCAAAAATGGTGGAAGCTGAGAAGCTCTTCAAGAAACTACCTGCAAGGAATGCTGCTTCGTGGAATTCAATTATCTCAGGTTATGCACAAAATAGACAGTTTGTTGATGCTCTAAATTTTTTCATGAAATGTTGGCTTCAGGGCAGACTCCAGGGGAAATTACCTTCTCAAGTGTTCTTCTTGCTTGTGCGAACCTGTGTTCTTTAGAGATGGGCAAGATGACTCATGCTAAGATCATTAAGCTTGGAGTTGAGGAAAGTGTCTTTGTAGGGACTGCGCTGAGTGATATGTATGCTAAGTCCAGGGATTTAGATAGCTCTAAGAGAGTATTTTATGAAATGCCCAAAAGAAATGATGTTGTTTGGACTGCCATGATTCAAGGACTTGCTGAAAATGGTTTTGCAGAGGAGTCTATTCTGTTATTTGAGGATATGATGTCAGCAGGAATAACATCAAATGAGCATACATTTTTAGCTGTTTTATTTGCTTGCTCCCACAGTGGTTTGGTGGAGCGTGCCATTCATTATTTCGAAATGATGCAGGCATGGGGTATATCACCTAAAGCAAAACACTATACACATATGGTTGATGTCCTTTCTCGAGCTAGTCATTTGGCAGAAGCAGAAGATCTTCTCCTGAGGATTGAAAACAAATCAGAAGCAAATTCATGGGCTGCTCTTCTGAGTGCTTGCAACATTTACAGGAATAAGGAAATGGGTGAGAGGGCTGCAAAGAGGCTCCAAGAGTTGGACAAGGATAATACAGCAGGCTATGTGTTACTCTCAAATATGTATTCATCTTGCGGGAAATGGAAAGATGCCACTGAGATGAGGATACTAATGAAAGGGATCAATCTTGAAAAAGATGGTGGGTGTAGTTGGGTTCAAATAAGAGGTCAATATCAAGCCTTCTTTTCTTGGGAGACAAAGCATCTCTTGCTACTGGATGTTTATGAGATGTTGGATTTGCTAACATGGGAACTGACTGCATGAATTTTTACGTCATTTAGGAGTAAAGCCTTTGACCACATCTTACTTGTCTAATTTCATAAAGATATTGATAGTAGGATGGAGTTGTATTGCTTTTAACATCCAAAAATGATTGCTGCCTTCATATGCTAAGCTCCAGAAATATTAAGGGTTATTTGCTTCCAAACATTTAGCTGGAAATTTTAGCAGATGATGTTTGGAGAATGACAGTGCTGGATTATTGCAAAAGAAGGCAAGCTAATATCGTTGGTTCATTGACTTTGAGCATCAAGACTTATTTTTAATCTGCTCTTGAAATACAGCACATTAGCGCTGAATGTTAGTAATCTGGAATAGAGTTTTTGTATATTTTTGCTGAAGCTCGTGTGATTTGACTACAACTAACTTCAGGTGAACTACTGAGAAAATTCAACTGTGTGTTCACTGCATTGAGACTATCCTAACTTGTTTATTGCACCTTTCATTGACTCCTCTAATATGGAATTCAAATGAAGATTACTGAGGTGATGCTGCAGAAGATGCAAATATACTTCAGAAAATGTTTGATGCGATAAGCCTAAGCATGAACTGTGCAATGAGCTAGCTTTAGTGATATGTAACCTTTGCGTTTGAACTCTCTGGGGTCACTGTTGAAGTGAGTGACGAATGTCTAAGCTTTCAGCATTCCAGTTTGATCTTCAGCAGGTCAGGTAAATAGTTTGCTATCATCACTTCTTTTGCTATTTGTTATCTGCTTGTGAATTGACAAGGGATAATATGACTTAGTTGCATGAGCATTCGTAGCTTATTTCGAAGTATTTTCAGCATTACTGGTCATTTTAATGATCTTTTGGCATTTCTTTGTTTTGTCAGTACAGCCAGCTGGATCTTAGAAGGCACTTGTAAGCTGTTCGGTTGAACTCATGTAAAATCTTGAAGTGTACGCCGTCGCTGCAACATGTATGTGCATAAATTCTAAGGATTGGATGGAGAACTGACTCTTCTTTACCGGTTGAGGTAAACTCGTTCGGAGTGAAATCTTTGTAGTTATAAAATGATTTACTCTGTACTTTTATTTTTACTTAGGTTATAAAAGGATTTTGATTGCGCTCCATGTCACCATCGCACTAATGTTTTTCCTATACGCACTGTATTCACAGTTTTAGATTTCAAAACAGTAATTTGCAGTTTAACCAAATGATTTGTCATGAGCAGATAACAACTATTTTTTGCAAAAGATTAACGGCAGAATTAGATGTACAGCTAGCCACACTCAGATCGAACCTAGCCTGACTGACTAGTGACGAGCATAGTGACCGATATCCAGTCATTATCTGGTTACAGATTAGGATTTTTCTTTTTGGAGATAATACAGATTAGTATTAGTACATGTGGACCGTATCAATAGCATCACTTTCTGTATAAATAACCCCCGCAGGGCAGGATGCATCTTTGGGGAAGGTGCATCCTTAGGTTTCTGAGCTGTACATATTTCATTATCAAAGCCTAGGTGGATGACTAGTAGATGTACACATGTGCATTGCACTCCAAAGCCTTTTCACACCCAACCTGCGGCCGATTGAACCGCGGGGTCGAATTGGCTGGCCGGCGGCAAGGGATCGCTCTGCCGCGCCCGCGCGACGTGCGTCGTGGTCGTCGGCGCGCGGCTTGACTCTCTTGCCCCTCCCTCTTCGTGTCGGCCCACATGATCAGTACACGCCCAGCGCCAGACACCTCAGCGGCCGGGCGGTTCACATCGGTGTGAGCATATTCCTATTTTCCCCACCGCGATCAGCGTCGGCGGCCAAAGCGAGCCCTCATCAGCGGGGTCCGTCTGCTTGCTTGACACTTATAGCGCACCCGTCCCCAACTTTACCAATCTTTTTCTCCGGCTGATTGATCCATCCCCATGTCAATCCCGTTGCGATCTAATTAAGTGCTGCAGCTTCGAGGGGCTGGTGCAGTGCGGCGCGACGGCGATGGAGCCCCTGGAGGTGGCCATCACGATCATCTTCGACGCGCTGCTGCTCGTGTTCATGGTGAAGCTCTTCTTCGCCATGTTCCAGATGAAGCTCGTCGTCATCCTCTTCTACCTCGTCATCCTCCTCTTTGCCATGGCCTTCTCCGGCCGGGCGCCCAGTAGCTTCTAGTTAGGTAGGAAGGTGCAAATCTTCTCTTTCCATCCCCACCCCCCTGCGAGTTGATCAGTGGATCTATAAATTGATTCATCCTTTGGTGGAATCGATCGTCTTGGTTTTTGTGTAAGGAAGGAGAATCATCGATCATGGGCCCAAGGTGCAAATTGTGTAAACTTGATTAAAGAAAAGCTATTACCCTCTCATGTGAATCTTGCCAAGAGTTTCTTCTATAATTTTCCATACTTATATTTCTAATTAGATTCTTGCTAAAGACTCTGTCAAAGGTGTAGATTTTCTAGTGCCTTCCTTGATCATCGATAGAGTAGAGTAGTGTTTCTTGCAAACTGTCCCTTTTCTCTCGAAGAAAAATATCACTTTAGTTATACTACTTTGTTCGTATTAAATTATAAAAGGGCTGCTCTATGCTATTCATCTCGCCCGTGTGGCTTCAATAATTTTAGGCAAGGCCCCGGAAATGCCGAAATGATGATGGTAGTCTTTCCTGGTGCCACGCGACACTGATATATACAATATAGAAAAGAAAAAAAAAGCATCGTCTAGTAGCCTATCAATCACCAATGACTATTTTGTCGTGTGCAACTCTGCATCTTATATAAAGTATTTCTTTCTCAAATCAGTCTCTAGTCTTTACACTTTGTTCAAGCATTTCTTTCTCATATCATCGAAACTGGTCGGCAAAGCTCAAGTTGACTTCAACGACCTGTGATTAATTTCTTGCTCTGTGACGCTCAAGCTGTTCAACACCAGCAGCCTCAGCCCTCACGGGGACCCGTTCTGTGTTCGCAAGGTTACTGCATCAATCGATGCCTCCTCTCACCAATCACCGTGGCGTAACATGTCACGACCACACCCTAGTCACCATGGTCGCCGGTGCCACTATGTGAGTGACCTACTTGAGAGCAAGTCTTGAAATACAGGAAGAAAAATAATTATTTAATTACAAAATTACCTGTAGCTAAAGCTTGAAATGGGGACCAGTTTGCAAAATTTCTGACAGCAACCGGGCAAAATTGGTCTTGACAGAAATACTGGCCCGAATATAAACGATAAAAACTGCTTTTCTTTTCTTTTTTTTAAAAAACTTCCTTTCACAGCCCAAAATTGCCTGCCACGATCACCCGGAGACGGAACGGGACGGCCACGTACGTGATAATAGGCCCATAACGGGATTGCGGACGCCGATCGAAAATCTCAAACTCTAAAATGGAATTTTTTTTTCGGGGCTATAATGGATTTTCTTTATTCTGCTGAACATTACAATGTCATATATTAATTTCTTTTTCTAATCGATAACAAGTTCATGCTGAAATTACTCCACAGAGCAGAAAAAATGGATCCAGATGAATGCCTAAATCAATTCTAACAAGCAAGATTATTGCAACAGTAACGTCTTGTTTGGCAATACAATGAAATCACGATGTGAAAAAAAAGGAAAACCAATAAATTATTGAAGTAAAACGAGTCCAGAATCACATTTCTTGCATTGTGCATTTGTGCTCATCAGTCTCCTTTAACCAACTCGCTTCTGCTCCTCTTGCCCTTGGCGGCGGCGTAGGCGGCGCCGTGGAAGTCGAGGAAGAGCGCGAGCAGCGACGCGTTGAAGACGGCGTTGAACACCCACCCACCCATCCCCTCGCACCCGCCGGCGCCGAAGTGGCGCCACAGCATCACCACCGACGCCGCGAAGCTGAAGAGGAACTGGACGATCTGCAGCTCCGTGACGGCGCGCTTCCACCGCGGCGGCCACCGGAGGCCGAGGCTGCAGCAGAGGTAGTACCCGTACATGATGACATGCACGGTGGCGTTAGTGACGAGCGCGATGGGCATCAGCGACTGGCACGTGGCGAGCCAGAGGTAGCACATGACGATGACGACGGCGTGGTGGTAGACGTGGAGCAGCGTGAGCGGGCGGCGGCCGAGGAGGATGAGCAGCGTGTCGCCGAGCTCGTACACCTTGGAGAGGTAGAACACGTGCGCCCAGAAGAAGACGGGTCCTGACGCCGCCGTGGCGCCGCCGGGAGGGAAGCAGAAGGCCCACCAACGGGAAGGCGCCGTGGCCGCGACGGAGAGCACGCACCCGGCTGCCATGGCGGCGGAGAGCGCCAGGAGGACCGCGTTGTGGAGCGCCGACACCGCCCGGAGCGCGCGAGGGGACAGCGCCGGGAGTGGGAGCACGCGGCGGTGGAGGAGCAGCACCGCGGCGAGGTAGGCGCAGACGACGGCGCCGGCGAAGGATGGGGTCGCGGCGACCGTGCGCCCGGGCTGCCATCGGAAGGAGGCGACGGCGTGGTGGTCGACCAGCGCCCACCGTGCGCGCCGCAGCAGCGCGGTCGCCACCATCTACAGTGCAGCTACCTCCCGACCTCGCCGGGCTGCTGATCAGTGCTCTGTGTGGTGGTTTGAGTGACACGTAGAACCTACATTAGCAGGAGATTTGGTATGGTTGGGGACGCAGCGCGGAAGTATTCGGTGACGTCATCAGGATGGGCCGCGATGATAGCTGCTGTTGGGTGGTCGATGCTGCTAGGCTGGGGCGTTAGTGACCAGCGCGCGCTTGCGTTTTACATGTAATCGAAAAAAAAAAGGTTTGAGTTAAACCTTCCAGAATGGGGATACCGCATGCATCGCATGGCAAATAATCTTCTAAAACTGAAGCTCACCGTAAGGTGCATCTCGTAGCAATATGAGTTCTCCAGGCATAGAAACCCCCCCCCCCCCATACAAATAATTTTCTTATTTATATAATGTACCATATCAGATCAAATAATCAGAGTTCAGAAATCACCATGAAACGCTAATGTCCTAGCACCGAACAAAATTTAAAAAGCCCACGGAAGAATCGACATAAGTAAATAAGAGTACGGATGTTACAAAGAGAAAACCGATCAAACGAAGCAGGAAAAAGATTCGATCCAAAATTAGAAGGTTATTCAAATAAGATTGAGTTTGAGTAGAAGCCATAGAATTTACGACAGAGTATTCTATTTATCTAAATCATATCTTAGTTGATAGTAAGATTTAGTTAGCTTAATTATCTTTCTTAGAGATATTTTTCTTTATCTTTGTTAGAAAATAACGTTCAATGATTGTTGTAAACATATTGGACGACCCAGCGTATAAATATAGACCTCCTGAAAACATGTAACACATCCTTCGATCGATATAACTTTGGCACATCATCACCCTAATCTATCTAGTATTTTTTACCAGTGGGGTCTGGCTCTCGACGCGGGGCTGCATCGGTTAACTTTGATTTTCGGCGAAGGGGTAAGTCCCGTCACTATCTCGATATGTCTCGCTCTGTTTAAGGTTGTATCGGTTAGGTTCGACTTCTTAGCCCGATCGGATGTATCGCATCACGTTCGTGCAAGATCTATCGGCCTATCAAGCTCTCTTCGTCATCGTTGGTCTCGTGCTGCATTAGTTAGGTTCGATCTACGAGGCTGCCGATGGTAGATTGAGCTTTAGGTCTATAGGTCTTTGTACGGCGTTTCATCGGAGTGTTAGCCGATAAGTTATCTATACGTTAAACAATACACCCAACGTATCGGCTTCTCGACCGATATGCACCAAGTCTTCGAGACTTCTCTTGAGCGTCACGCCAAGCGCATCGCCCTGCCAACCAATGCGTTCCTGTCTTTAGAGAGACGTCCTCTCATCGGCTCAGCTAGCCGATGGGTTCGCTTCGCCCTTACTTTAGCATAACCGATCCGGCGTCCACTGTCCCGTTACCGTTGGCCTCAGTCTCATATTGTCTCGGTTAGGTCCGATCATCGAGATTCAGTGCTAGTGGCATCGTCACGGCGGACAACAGGCCTCGTGCTGCTATATCCGAAGCAGCATCGGCTTTACAACCAGTGCCTTTTATACGATTCCTTACCAGTTCGCATATACCTTCATCGACTTTTTAGCAATGAACAACCGCTATAGTTTCCGTCGACTATGAGGAGGAATCCCACGCGTCTTGCTATTATCTGAGTACACTCCTGTGCCTCCATCGACTCTGCGGTCGATGGATCAAGATCACGCTTTCATTATACCTAGAGCCATCATATCCTTCGTCGACATCCTACTACGTCTTCATCGGCTCTTTAGCCGATGGAAGAGTGTCCTGATTTCATCGGTGATCAGCCGATAGCAGGAGCCATCCGGATGTGACCGATAACCAACTCGATCCTATCAGCAGCCAGCCGATAGCAAGGACTCATATCGGCCCGTCGTCTGACTGATCCGTTCGTCTCACCTCCTTATCAATTATAAGGCCAAATTGACTGGCACGCCCGCACTCGCACCGTCAGGCCGGAGCCGAGCGAAACCCACGGCCCCCGGCACGCGTAACTCGAGCCACGAAGAGAAGTTGATCAGTCTACACTGAAGCTAAGCAGACCTCCCAGACGTCGACGTGTTCCCGGTCACGCGGAAATCCGGCACACTAACACACCGATACATTAGAAGATTTGAAGATCAGCTAGGCTCAATATGCATATATATCAGGAACAATCAGCCTAAGTTAACAGAGTAATGTTGAAGCAAATTCTTGATGTTCCAGCTAGCAAGTGGTGAGCTTCAGTTTCAGAACAGTTGCAACATCAGCTACTTCTAGGCAGAATCATAAAACGAACACCATTATCGCTTTTTCCCCAAGGATCATATTCATATATCATCTCGATTCTCGACAGCCTGTGTATTATCCATCATTTTCTTTTGATGAGATAATACAATATTCAACCTCTTCCTTTTGTTTTTCGAGTTCAGAGATATGAGGTAACTACAGAGTTAGATAGAACACCCAAGTGATATCATTCAATCCATCAATAGCACGAACCAAAATTTCATCTCATTAGCACAAACCTATGCGCATGTTCCCAACAGAATCCATCAAAGTATTACAAACACAAGGGTTTGACATGAGCACATCACCTCGGGCAATAGAGACATAAAAAAAAAAACTCAGAAGCAGCAATCGCAGTCGAAGGGGCAGAGCAGGGTGCCGCCGGCGTCGGCCTTGCCGAACCCCAGCTCCTCGGCGGAGTATATCGAGAGCCCGTCCGCGGTGCGCCGCCGCGGCCGCTTCTCCTCGCCTTCGTCGTCCTCGTCGTCGTCCGCGTCCCTGTGCTTGCCCTTGCTCCCCTTCTTAGCCTTATTGCTCTTCTTGGCCCCCTCGGGCCTCTCCTTGGGCTTCCTGGCCCCCACGGATTCCTCCCCCTCCTGCTGCTGCGGCTTACGCTTCTTGCCGGATGACTTGGTGGCCTGGAAGATCTCGTCGATCTCGTTGGTGGCCTTCTTCTTCTGCTGCTTCTCAACCGCCGCCGCCGCCGTCGCAGTCTCCTCCCGCTCCTCCTCCGTGGGTTTTGGAGCCTTAGAGGACGGGGCCTTGGCGATGATAGAAGGGTTAGGGGCGGAAGGCCTCCTTTTCTTTTGGGATTTGGTGGCCATAGGAAACTATGAAGTCGAGTATTCGCCGCCGCCGCCACCGTAGTAGGAGGAGGAGATTGGTGAGGTTTGGGGGCAGCGAAGGAGTGGCGGTGAGAAGGGTTTGGTGGCGGGGAGAGTGAAGACTGAAGACTGAAGACTGAAGAGGAAGCTGGTGGAACTGGATTTTTTTTATATAACTTGCTATAGATGATGTAATTAAGTATGGTGTGGTGAACTGAGAAGGCAAATTAATATGGTCATCTTAGTTAAATTTGTTATTAGTAATATAGTCTTAAATGTAATTAGTACATGTCACTTAAGTATGCTACGATAAGAGTATTAAGAGACATTTCTGAAAAGAGATAGTCTGGTTAGAGTTGTATTTAGTAGCGAGAAGCTTTTTATACGAGAGGATCTTAATGGCTATATAGGTGCAACTAGTACAAGTTTTGAGCCGACACATGAAGGTTTTTGGTATGGTGGTAGGAATCAGAAGGAAGAGAAAATATTAGACTTTACTATAGCTTTTAATCTAATGATAGCTAATACTTTCTTTAGAAAGTAGCCAATAATTTAGTTAGATTGATTTTGTCTTTATAAGAAGATGGGATAAAGAATGTGTGGATTATAAGATGATACTTAAAGAATGTGTGATTTATTAACATAGGTTGGTGGTGACCGACATTCATTTTCTAGTGCATATTCATAGGGATAAACATGCTAAAATTATAAAAACCAAGTGGTGAAAGTTAGAAGGGGGAGATATCAAATGTCTTCAAGAAAAGTGTTATCGAATATGGTTCTTAGAAGGAAGAAGACGATGCAAATAGCATATGAGAGAAGATGACAACATATATTTGGAAGATTGCTTTAGAGGTGTTTGAAGTGACTAAAGGGAGTAGATGCAAAACTAAAGACACTTGGTGGTGGAACGAAGATGTGCAAAGAGCTATTAAGGAAAAGAAAGAATGTTATAAACGCTTGTACCATGACAGAAGTGAGGACAATATAGATAAGTACAAGATAACAAAGAAGATCATAGAACGAGCTGTGAGGAATGCAAAGGGGTGGGCTTTTAAGGATCTGTATCAAAGTCTGAATATGAAAAAAAGGAGAGAAGAATATCTATAGAATGGCTAGGGCTCGTGATAGGAAGATAAGAGACTTCAACCAAGTTAAGTATATTAAAAATAAAAGGGAGCATCTTTTGGTGAAGGAGAATAAAATTAGATATAGATGTTAAGAGTATTTTGATAATTTGTTTAATGGTAGGAACGAGGGCACCATTGTCCTATTGGATGACTCGTTGGATGATGCCAATAGGAATTTTATGTGGACGATCGAAGAATCTAAGGTTAGAGAGGTTTTGAAAATGATGAAAGGGGTAAGACAATGGACACCGATGGTATTCCAATCAATATGTAGATATATCTTGGGATATAAGGTTAACTAAGTTGTTTAACAATATTTTTCAATTGAACACGATGTATGAGGAGTGAAGAAGAAATATATTGGTACCAATATATAAGAATAAGAGAGATATCCAAAGTTGTACTAATTACCAGGGAATTAAGTTGATAAACTATACTATGAAGCTATGGGAGATTTATTGAGCACTGTTTGAGAGGAAGGACACAGACCTCTATGAACAAATTTAGTTTCGTGCTCGGAAGGTCAAACATAGAAGCAATTTTCTTAATAAGACAAGTTATGAAACGGTTTAGACAACAGAAGAAAAACTTACATATGGTTGTTATTACCTTGAACAAGGCTTATAACAAGATACCAAGAAATATTATGTGCTGGATTTTGAACAAACATAAATTCCCAAGTATGTTGCCATCATCAAAAACATGTACAACAATTATATGACTAGTATTCAAACAAATGATGTTAACACATGTTACTTTCCGATTAAAATATAACTATATCATGGATCAATCTTGAGCACGTATCTCTTTGCATTGGTAATAGATGAGGTTACAAGAAACATATAAGAGGATATCCCTTGTTGTATGCTTTTCACAGATAATGTGGTGTTAATTGATGAAAGCCAGGTGGCAATAAATAGGAAACTAGAGTTATGGCGATAGACTCTTAAGTCTAAAGGTTTTATAGTAAGCAGTACTAAGACTAAATACTTAATGTGTGACTTTGACAGCATTACACATAAAGAGATATGAGTTTTATATGCCATGTAGTGTCTAAGAAGGACATTTTTCGATATCTAAGATCGATGCTAGAAATGGATGGGAATATTGATACAAATATTAGCCATAAAATCTAAGCAGGCTGGATGAAGTAGAGCCAAAGAAGAGACGTAAAATTTCTATGTGATAGCAAATTGCTTAGCTAGGAGTATCTTATAATACCCGTGTAGTCGCATTGTAATATGCTTAGTTAAATTTTTTAAAGAAATCGGTCCTTCATGATGATAATACATAGATAGACCACAAAGGTACCGACTCCGCACCATACAAGTAATATAAACTATTTTTTTATTTTACAAATATGCTGACATTACATTGGATTTTATTAAAATTTAGAAGTCCTAAATTTTTCCACACAACATCACAATAGTAAGTGAGCTAAGCAACTATCTTAATAATTGCATCCGAGGGATGGCGATACCGGTGAATATTTATTGGAATTAGCAAGAATATATGTTATCAATATCTTACATAATATAAGTACAACAACTAGATAGGTTCATCAGTTTCACGTAAACCTAGGCGAAGCATAATTAAAGTGTAACCTAAGCAATGTAATTTCATAAACAAATTAATTCGTAAATATAGGATCGAGAGTGATTAAAGAATGCCATGTCCTGATACGTTACAGGTCTTGGCATGACGAAATCCAGTGCGAACACTCCTTTAGTCGCAACTTCCATACATAAGAAATACAAACATTACATAAGTTACCATTAAAAGTAATAAAACACAGATAATAATTGTGTCATTGCATAGAGTAGGATTTTAGAAAAACAATAGGACTAGAACGAGGTCAAACCGAGATATGGATAAAAAATATATTTTTTTAAAAGTTTAAAGGATTTTCTAGAAAATAAAAATATCCAAAAAGAATATTTCCAAAAATATTCCTTGAGCTAACTTTTGAGGCCTAGATGTCTATGAGAGAGAGCACGATCTATGGTGGACTGGATTTATAGGGTTGGTTGGAAAGGGTAGGGTCTACATGGGTCTCTTTCTCTTTTCTTTTACTCTATTTTTTGTTCTCCACATTCACTCTCTCCTCAATTTCTTTTTTCATGTGTCGACCGTACTTAACGTGATGCAGTGAGGGCGGCAATGAGTGCCCGGAGACGGACACGCATGGCACTTGGCTCAACTAGGCACGGCGGCGGCTCGAGGAGTGGGACGCCAGTGGCCAGAGCCAAGGGTGGTGGTGGTTATGGTGGTGGAGTGTCTGGAGGCTCAAGCGCGCATAGCAGGGCTAAGAGGTGAGCTTGGCTTGTGCTTGCACGACCCAGCTGGGCAGCCTGCGCGGTAGGCAATGTGTTTTGGAGGTTTAGAGGGCGCAGCTACGGCTCGGTGGATGGTCTCTGGCAAAAGACAAGAAGGATAGGAAGGGAAAGAGAGGAAAGGTAGCTGCTAGCTTCAGCCACGGTGAATACCGAGGTAACAATGGTGACGACAGCTTTGTTTTCGTAGTGGATATGGTTTTGGGCGGTTGGCTAGGCTCGATGAAGCAAAGAAGATGTTCCAAAGGAAAAACAGTGGCTCAGAGAAAGTGAAGTGGTTCAGATTTGGATGGAAGCCATCAATTGTTGCTAGCTGGGTTTTGTAGCCATTTTTGTCGCTTTGTGACATCCGGGTAATGACAAGCATCTGTGCGGCGTCACGAATCATGAGAAGCACTTGATTGGTCTTCCGCGATCATCGCGATAGAATGTGGCGTTGTTTTTCTATCATCTTCGATTAGCCGGTCTCTTGTCGCTTGTAGTCTGAGATCGGAGAAGTATCAATCATGTGCTTGAACATGACCAATAAAGGATGAAATATACATGCAACATGCTTATCTTGCTCGACCAGGTTCTTTGCTATCTCTTCGTTTGAGTTGGGGCTTCATGTGGGTAGAATTGATGGTTGTTGCATGCATAGGCGATGATGGCTGATGATAAAGGCTGCCTGCTACTAATTCTTGAGTAGAGAAGTGCACATTCGGGCTCTTAGGTGAAAAAATGAATGTGTATCGATGCACTGTATTGGCGTGAGATAAAATAAAATGATGGATGAGAGCTGTACACGAGTGATCAATTTAATTTAACCAGAAAAAACAATGAAGAGATGAAAGAGGGAAAGCCAAGAGAGATGTCGGCTTTTTTTCGTATGTGATTAAATTTAACGCGGATACTCAGCTGGAGAGATATTAGGAAGGAAAATATTTACCAAATAGTTGGTCTAAACAGTAAAATTTAAAATTTTTAGATGAAAATAAAATTATTTATCGATTCAGAATCATCAATAATTTGAAGTTTTAAAGTTAAAAATAAAATTTAATGGCACCGCTAAACAAAATTTTAAAATTAAAATTTTAAAAATAGAATTTAATAACACCATTAAACAAAATTTTAAAATTAATTTTTTTAAAGAAAATAGTGAGGTATTATTAATGCGCACACATTTTTAGCGTGCTTAGTATTTTCATACAAACTTCCAACTTAAATCATATAACTTTTAACTCAAATAATAAGAAAGTTCCAAGGCCTTAGAAATTTTATCTTGAATTACAAAAATTTCAACTTAAAATCTGAAAACTTTCATGCATTGGGAGTACGCTAAATAGCAATTTCACTAAGAAAATTCATTCACTATAATATGATGTGCTATAGTTGGTCGTGACAAAGGTAACTCACTATTCAGAAAAAAAAAACCTTAACACCTAGTCATGTTAAATAGTGAACCCCTACTACACAGAGTGAATTTACTTCACAAACATGGCTTTGAAATTCCCATGGTATACTTGCATCTTCGAATGATTGCCTAGTAATCTCTCTTTCAAATGAAAGAGTAAAATCAGAACGGCAGCGACATCAAGTTCAAATGAAATCGACTTGAGATGAGAAATGATAATATGTCAACTTGTCAAGCAGATATATGCCCAGTTAAACAATAAACGAATTCTTTCACCATTTCACGTTCACAATTTATGAGTTATGACGCTTTTGAACAATCGACAGTTCAGAACAAACCATAATTCACAAGTTCACATATGTACAGTTGACGAGAGTTTTTGTATGTGCAAATTGCTGATCATTGCGCATGGCCATGATGTCACCACTTCCACAATTCACAGTGCCTTCATGACGAATTTGGCGGACACAACAGCTCCCTTGGCTGCAATTTTCAGTACGTGTCGACTCCTGTACAACCTGCGTGCAATCAAAAGTAACAGTCAAAGAAGAGAAAGAATATATCTCTGTATGAATGATACTGTTGCATCTTTCGGACAGATGTCATTTAGCTAAAGCCTACCAAACAAAGATCCTTCTGAAGATAATCAACAATATAACAAAAAAAAAAGCAATGCCGCCATGTCATATCTATATTTCACAACTGAAGTACTACTACATAACAGAAAATTTAGATGATGAAACAGCAGGTCTGCATTAAGAAATGAATAGGAACCGCAGGATTGAAAACAGAAGTACACAAAAAAGCAGATTGTAATAAGACGTTTACTTACAACAGTGATGCAAACTTAGTATGAAGAGAACTTTACAGTGACACAAACTTAGTATATGAAGAGAACTTTACCCTACTATTGTGATTCCCCAGGTTGCCAATATGTAAAGCACTTTTCCAGCCTCCCAGATACTTAACCATTTCCACTTATCATTCAGGGTGCTCAATGCCATTGCAACAGCTGCACGGATGTTAAAAGTTAGAACATGCTACACTAAATCAAACAAAACAACACATAAAGCGGACTAACACTCTCAAAGACAGAAATATTTTGTCAAAAAAACATAGTCATGTGATCAAGAAGTCTTCGTTTCTTATCTCAGTGCAATGAATTACTGGTCCAATGAATTTTATTTGTGATTGGATGTATTAAAGGGGCCAGTCTCCCTTGACATGCTCCAGCATTGAGTTCACCTTGTACTTGACTCGAACAATGCATAAAAAAACTTGTTACGATAAACATATCCACACCATAACATAGTACTGTGGTTTAGATCCACGATGTTGGAAATTAATATGTTACAATACAATTGCAGACAGCATATTGAAGTTCAAGTTCTTTCTTGGTCACTCACTCTGTGAATCATTGTTTCGAACCAATTATCTAGTTAACAGAATTTAGAAGCATATAAACTCCATTTTTATGAAATTTAAAGTAACAGCATGGCGATAGGTTAGTATACCCTTTTGCAGCTCCACTGGTGATATTGACTGAAGAAAACATAACAAATAGTTAGATCGTTGAGGTGGCATGGATAGAATATTCATCGATTGTTGAAAAATAGATACCTTGGACTTGGGGTCTTCAAGAATGCACCTAGCAACAAAGGTGGTCATGCCCTCAATAATGTCATCATCATTAACAAGTACATAATTTTCATTATCAATTCCACTGATTTCCTCCATATTTGCCCCAGGATTATCACAGGCAACCAAGACCCAAGACCCATTATTCCCGCCACCTTCAGTGTATGGAACATCTCCAACATCCAATTCTGGTTTCCATTCATCCATAAACAAAAGGCTGTTAACTCTGTTTCACTTGGCATAATGCAACACAGGAAACAAAACAGTCATAAAAGTATGTTTCACAGAAAAATCATAGGGTTTCACACAGATCAACCTGCAATGTTGGCAGGAGATGGCTCTGTTTGCTGATGCATTGACTCATCTCGAACTTTCTCAAGCTGAGCCAGGAAGCTAGCATTGTTAACTGCTGCTACAAGGCGATTATGCAGCTGCATCATAACATCACATCCATGGAAAACAAAATCAGTCAAACATAAAAAGGTAAAACATAAGCTGGATAAGGGCATGCAATTACACAACTGAATTTCTAAGTCTACGTTATTGATTTTGTTTTAGTACCATGCATATATTAGTCAGCATCATCGCATCACACATTGACCTCCCTCCCTCCCTCTCTCTCTAATGGCATGGATTCGAAACCTGATAAACTCATACACTGCAGCTACAAGGCTATAACTCTCTATATGTGCCGCATATCCTCCCAAAAGGCCAAGGGAAGGGGAGGCAAAACAATATCATGTCAAATTTCGGATGCGCATAATCTTATAGTATATCTACCAGAACCTCTATGATGATGCCAGTAATACTCCTATTCTGCGATAGAAGAGAACAAAGGGGCGTTGCAAGAGGCTCACATCGGCTGGGCACTCCTGGGAGACACAGGGCTCGCCTTGGAGCTCGCGGAGGAGGGAGAGGTCGTCGGTGAGGCGTGCGCGGAGGATAGCGTTCTCCGCACGCAGCCGCTCGGCTTCCTCCCCGTCCGCGGGCGGGGGCAAGACGCCGTCGTGGGCCGGGCCGTGGCCGCGGCGGTGCTCGATGGCGTAGCGCGCCACCTCGGCGATCTCGACGAGCGTGTGCGCCACCTCCAGGGGGATCTTGTGCGCCATCGCCGCCGCCGCCGCCTCGACCGCCTGGCCTCCCCGAGGACGCGACGCGGGAATCAGGAAGATGACGGCGCCCTAGGCTCCTCGATCGGTCGGCATCCGATCGATCGACTGCCTCTCGCCGAGGACGCGACGCGGAAGCGGGAGGAGGACGGCGAAGCAAACCCTAGGCCACGCCCACGCACGCAACCTGAGCCGCCGACGGAGCACGAAAGGATTGCGGTAACCCGGGGACAACCCGTGCTGTGCTCACCAGAAGGAGAGGGGGAAAAACCAGGAATTTTGTCACGTTCGCCGGTTCACGTGGGCCCCAAGCATGCCTTTTAGACTCGTTGAAGAGTTCTGTTTTTAACGTAAGTACAGTAAGATAAATGTCATTCGAACTTAAAACATTTATTTTGCCATTATAGTGATGTCGTACACGTGCACACCCCCATTACACATATATACCATTAAAAGCATACACTTCTATACTCTTTAAAATTATATCACTTCATCCAAGATTCAAATCTTATGACAACGGATAAAATTTTATCGGGACTTACTATTAAAAATTCTCATCCAGAGTAGCATCGTAAACGTGAAAATGTTGAAACAACGGTATTGTCAATTTTTCATCCGTACTCCATACGATTAGAAAGATAACGATAGACAATTTTGCTCTTTTTCTCTAACCAACACGTGAGAGCTAAATAACACATAATTGGTACTTCATTCTTAATATAAGAGATTGGACGTTGTTTTGAAAAAGGCAGAAAAAACTAATGTACTTGAAGTAGAGGATTGTTAGTAATAAGATAAAGGAGAAATTTAAATATAAGGTGATTGATATAACTTATAGTATTATAAAATTTTATATTGATAAATAAAATTTAAACAGTAAGAATACTTGGTGGGAGTCTATTTTTTTAAAAAAATAAGATAAACTTTTTTTAAACATAGTAAAAACACGTGTATTTATAATGCGCGTATACTTACCTTTATAAATACATATACTGACCTAATTATATCCTAAAATTAATAAAGTCATGGTGAGTGCATGTCTGGACATGGAAAAAAATATCTTTAAACACTTATCTCTTTCTTCAATTATAAATATTTAATATGTAAAACAATTAATTAACCTTTTAAACTCCATCAATTTTATATTAAAATAACTTTATAAAATCTAATAACTTTACAATATTTCAAGGAAAATTATGAATAGTCAAAGTATCAAATGTTTGATCAAATCTTATTCTAAATTGCCAGGAGTGTATTATTTAGTTTGTGAAATTTGTTTTGCTTGCTGACATTATGAGACAAAATTAGTTATCAACAAGTATTTGTGGTAGTGCAAATTTTGAATGAACTCCAATGTCTTGTTTGAATTCATTGCAGTGTTCCAAACATGACAAAAATATAAGCTAACGATTATCTGCTTATCTGCTCGAACAAACTTTGGAAAAAGAAAACTTTGCTTAGTTGGACGTTTTTCAACAAAACTGTGCTAGCTTGGATTAATTGTAATCACGTCATATCGGCGATACACCATTACACTCCAAAGTAATCTCTTCGACACAGGATTCTTAAATACCACCAGATCAATCAATCAAAAGTTACCTGCAGAACACAAAACCTGTGTAGAGATTAAAAAAGAGATGTGTTTTACCTTGCACTGCGAATAGAATACGACAGAACAAGCAATGAGCTATCAGGGCCACACGAACATACCAGAATACACAATTAGATGACACGATACTACGCAAGTTAGAGTTGTACCCAGGCGCAAAGCTGCATTATGCAGTCCCATCTCCTGCACATTATTTGTATAAATATATTCCAGCTATCACAAGGCTAGGCACAGAATTAGAGACAAACTAACCAGGCCCTACTTGATACAATGCCGTCGATCAATTTACAGTAGCTCATATACTTCGCTGGTACCGAGATTTCAGAGAGGCTTGTCCTTTCTCTTCATTAGGAGCATTTGACACCGGACCAACAAAATCAGCATCTCCACTGCTTGGCCAGACCAGAGGAATCAGCTTCTGCTGATACGCGTTCGTATTATCGCATATGCCTAGCTCAATGACAAACGTGGCTGTGCAGCCTCTTCCTGTTCCTTCACTGTCCAGCCAAATGTGCCCTCCCATCAAAGCAACAAACCTGAGAGAGAATTTGTCACATTTTCAGTTAAGTTGCCGAGTTAACAATGAGTGCGTAGGATAGAGCATCCCCACCACAAATTGTGTTGCTCAAGAGAAGCTGACAGGTAAGAACACGAATATGTAATATGAGTAGTAAACTACCTCTTGCAAATGCCAAGGCCAAGACCACTTCCACTGTATCCTCGGTTTCCTCCAGGCTGAGATTGAGCAAACTTAGTAAATACATGAGGTAGTTCCTGAGGGCTAATGCCACAGCCTGTATCTTTAATCTGCAATAGAAGAAATAACAGATATTGTTAAACAATAAAGAACATCAGTAAACAATTACCTGACTATAAATAACCCTGTATAGTTTTTTTAAAAATATGGAACTGTCATGCATCTGTCACATGCCACGATCTGCAGACATAAAACTGTTTTCCACTTCTACTCTCAGGAAATCTAGGTTCAGTTAAACCTTTTTTTAGTATTTTAAGCAGAGTTCTATGATGAAATAGTTTAGTTACATACAAGAAATCTTAAGTTGGCATTTGCCAAGTCAACAAGATGATGGTTTGGTACCAAATCTCCTGCGGTTGTGTGTCATGCTCCTTTTTTTAGGTCTATCTTCAGGGTAGGCTCCATTTAGGCAACTAAAGCAAGATGAAACAAAATTACAGCCAACAGATAACATTCTAGGGAACTGGATAAGCATGTGATGGGACCTACACAGATGTGACGCTACAAGGAATATAGGTAGCTCAGGGATGTAACTGAACAACCCATCCAGGCTTCATGATGGTGAATATCCATTGAACCAGTGGTTGTCAGAGGTGCATGGTTTCATACGTGGATCAGCGGTTTTTCTCACATGATGGCAAATATACATGATACATCGAAGTGCTTTCTATTGATAATCAGATAGCATGCTCCCTAGCCAAGGAAAACCATTCAAACAACTGCCTGAATCTTTACCTGAACTTTCAAATAAAAATGGTCATCACTTGCAGCTGGGTGAAAATCTGGGATTCTGAACTCTCTTAAAGAGTCAGCCTTCACAACAGAAGCTACAAGTGTGATGTGGCCCTCCTTGGTAAACTTAACAGCATTGCCAGAGATATTCAAAATAGTTTGCATTATCCTCTTCTCGTCACCAATGGCACATAATGGCAAATCTGGTGCCAACATAACCGACACAGACAGTCTCTTGATGGCTGCGATTGGTTTGATGAAACCCATAACCTGTAAGATTAAGACAATAAAATTTCAGGCAAATGCAATATGCATATAGTTATTAGACAACCAGAAATGATTATGTTTCAGACCTCCTTGAAAATAGCATGAAGGTTGAATGCTTTAATCTCCAATTCGAGGCTACCATCCTCAAGTTTGGAGAGATCTAACACATCATTAATGAGTGTTGCTAAAAGATTGCTGCTTTTCAAAACTGTTTCTACCATCAGGCGCTGCTCAGGAGTAAGTTCAGTTTCCAAAAGTAAGGAGGAAAGGGCTATTATTGCATTCATTGGTGTCCTCATTTCATGATTCATAACAGCCAAGAAATCATTACGAGCGCGGATAGCCATTTCAGCCTCACGGCGAGCTAAATCCAGAGCAACATTTTGGTCCATTAGCAGATCACGGGCTCGCATCGACTCTTCAAGAATAGCTGCATGGGACAGTGCAACTGCAACCTGAAAGAAAAGAAAGAACCAATAAAACACTTGCTTAGAATACTGCTTCATAACATATTTGTGTTAAATCGATACGCATTTATCTTAGTATTTCATTTTCTTTTCAAATAAAGAGAAGGCACTAAAGTGATAAGAAGTATCCTTTGCATTCAAGACAAAAGTAATTCTTGGAATAATCTGATGATATTTGAAAAACTCCATGAATCATTGATCAACAGATGGTAGTTGTGAATATGCTTTAGTTTAGGTTAAAGGGTAATTCTCAGTTGAAACTTGAAAGATTATGAGCACACAGCTTTTAAACATATTAAATATTATCTTTTTCTCTCCTACAAATGTCCAAGTTATAAATAACCAGAGCAAATGAAAGAGCACTAACCTGATCAGCAACGACCTCAACAAGCTCCAACTCATGCACATGCCATTTTCTTGCACTATCAGATGGAAGCATCAGAACCATAATTGCATAGCTCTTTGCTGAAAGCTCTGGCCAATCATTTATTTGAAAGTTTGAAAGATGAAGAAGAGGTACTCGAACTGCGGCCACTTCTAGTGTTGGAAGATATTTCCCTGCAAGAGGTCTGATCCGTGCCAAAGGAGATGTGTGGGGTATTATAATCGCTCTGTTGCTACTGAACACTTGATTGACAACAGGAAGATTAATTGATACAGTTGATCCAACGGTAATCTGATGGCGGAGAGTATGAGAAAGCTGAAGACTTGAACCGCTTCTTGATGGCATCCATAGGGCACATTCTTGAAGGCACAAGGTCCTTCCTAGCTCAACAAGTGTAGTCTTCAAAATTGTATGTCTATCAAGTGTGCTTCTGATTTCATGGGTAAGCATCCTAACATGCCTCCCAGTCTCTTCCTGTGTCCTAATCAAGCCCATCTCCCTATCAAGCTGTTCAGCTTTATTCTTCAGAAACAATTCCCTTGTTTTCACGCTCAGCAAGTCAGGGATAATATGTACAAGCATCAAAGCTGTTGCACAGGACACAACAGCCGTTGAAACCTTTGCTATTGTCATGACAATAGCAACAGTCTTCGTGTGTGTGGTGAAAGTCCACAGGTTTATGAGGTGAGTTGCTCCACATAGGACTATAAATGCACCAAACTGGATCAAAACCCATCTGTATGGGAAGAAGGATGACTTCTTCACGAAATAAATTAGTTCCAACGGGATCGAGAAATATGCGAGGGCTATGAAGAAGTCAGAGATGTACTGATACTTGATGAGGAGCTCATCAGTTGGCCATAGTGGCTCAATGCAGTCACATCCATCCATACCCAATGTTTAGAAGTTCATCAATCCTCACAACACTCCCTACAGAAGAACAAACATACACATTAGTTGTCCTATCCACCCCAATCATACATACAGTTGAAAGTTCACTGCAGTGCGTTTTAAAAGAACAGAAAGCACTACTAATAATTACAGTAGCAGATTAAGCATGCCAATGAACACACTGAGCAGACCCTGCCGATCAACTAAGACGAACCCGATCATCACGCCGATTCCCATTTTCAATCGGCCCTCAATCCCCATTCCTGCCATCTAAAGGAAGAGTTTCAATCCTCCCATCCCACGGCAGCATAGCACACATCCGAAATCACTCCTCCTTCCCCATTCCAGTAACACACAGTAGCACACCGCTCCCCTCCGAGGCCTCGGGAGCAGATAATAGCAACAAGCAACCGGAACCAGCTGCTCCTCTCCCGGATACGATCGATCGATGCCTACCCAGGAAACCCCTCCCTCTTAACTACCGCCCCCCAACGCTCCAACATCCCGATCAACCCAACGAACACGGAGAAGACAGGAGCAAAAAACCCCAGATCTAAAATAGGCCGACGAAGAAGAAGAGCAGACCAGCCGTACCTCGCGCGGCGTCGTCGTCGGCGGCGGGGGAGCCGGAGGGGCGACTGCCGGAGAGGCGGTGGAGAGGGAAAGGAGAGGGCGAGGAGGACGCGGCGCAGAAAAAGGGCGGAACCGGGCAGATGCGCAGGGAGGCGGCACGGCAGTCAGGCAGGCGGGCAGGCGGGCAGTGGGGAAAAGGCAAAAGTGGGGGGAAAATAATCCAACCGCACGGTGGGTGCTACAGGGCTACTGCTGCTGGGTGCGTCTCCCCTGGTCTTTCTTTTATCCTCGTTTGTCGCCACGCTTGCGTTGCGTTCGGTGTGCCCCACCACCTCACGGCCGCTGCTGCGAGAAGCTGACGGCGTCCGGCGGGGGAGGGGCGGCCGGATAGGGAGGTGGTCGTGATGGGTGGTGGTGTTGTGGGTTTTTTTTCTGTCGTTTGTATCCGCACTTCTCACGTTATGACATCGGAGAATTCAGATTTTTTTACCCTCTTGTTATTTTAGACCAGATATACTACCACATCATCTAATGGCATAACATTAGGTGTGAAATCCTAATTTTATCCTCTTTTCTCCTTTTCTTCCCCTTACTCTCTTTCTAAAAACCCTCCTCGGTCTTTTTTATCCCTCTTCTAACCGATGAGCCACCCTAAGCTCTAGTGAGCTCTAGCCATCCCCTTCACCCTTCTGCATTGGTAATCTCAACAACTATGGTTTCGGAAGAACTCTAGGATGACAAGGCGATGAAGAACAGCGACAGCGATGGCTATTGTCTATAGGAGGAAGACGAGGAGCCAGTCATCAGTGCCGACAGAGAAGCTGATGCACCACCAGGGGGGAGGAAAGAAGAGGTGGTAGTAGCCATGGAGAAGGTCAAGCCCTTGCAGCCTCCTCGTCATCGGATGTAGTGACCCAGGTGTTTGCTTCGAAACTCATGGGGATCGATCAGACTAGGCGGAGCCGATGGAGGTCCGATCCAATACGAATATGAATACGCTGAGACCTGAGAGATCTGCTTCGCTTTAGTGCAGGTCCTTCGGCTTTGTTGTATGGTGTGCGCTCTCGATTATCCTTCGGCTTTGTTGGTTGGTCCGTGAGTGCTAAGGTCCTTCGGCTTCGTTGTCCTCTCGTCGAGACGATGGAGATGTGGGCATACTAGTCAATTTGACCCTATAATTGACAATGAGATAAAGAAAATCGGTCAGTCGGATGATGAGCTGATACAAACTCTTACTATCAGTTAGCTGCTGATAGGGTTGAGATAGTCATTGGTTCCGTCCGATGCGCTTCTGCTATCGACTGATTGTTGATAAGGACTGAAACACTCTTTCATTGGCTAGAAAGCCGATGAAGACATAAGCAAATGACGACGAAGGAAATAAAAGATAACAAAGTCGTAACACTGGTCCATCAGCTGCAGAAGGTATAAAATGATATTCAAAGAATACAATAACGATTCTATTGGCTGCAAAGCCGATGGTACTCTGGAATATGGTATTCAAATAATAGCATACAGGATCCTCCTATCGATTGGTTGCCAATAGGGACTAAAACACTTTTTTATTGGCTAGAAAACCGATGAGAGCATGAACAAATGATCAGGTAATACGGACCCATCGGTTGCAGAGCCGATGGCGCTCTGAATATGATGGTCAATAATCATGTATGTGGAATCCTCCTATCGAATGGTTGCCGATGAAGGCTGTAACGCTCGTTCATCGGTTAAAAAGCTGATGAAGGTATATGTAGATTGGCAAGGAATAATATAAAAGATCCATCGGTTACAAAGCTGATGACGCTCCGAATATAATGTGCGATGAATAAGGAGTGAGACCCGATCCTCCAAAAGTATGAGACCTAATGACCACCGTGACGGTACCGTTAGAGCCAACATCGATAGATCGAACTGAACCGAGATAGTATGAGACTAAGGCTAACGGCAACGAGGCGGCAAACGTTAAATCAGATGTGTGGGTGAAAGAAAAGGGCGAACCCATCGGCTAGCTGAGCCGATGAGAGAAGATCTTTGAAGATATGTGTATATCGACTAAGAGACCGATATACTAGGCGTGAGATTCAGGAGTAGGATTTTGTGACAATGTAGCAAGCTAGAAGATGAACTTTATTGGTTGATAAGAATCAAAGAGAAGAGATTGGAGATGTAGGCTATAAAGTGGCTATCTATGGTAAGACAATGAAGTGTAAGAGAAGCTCGGCTACGATAGACCATGAGATGGTGAAGAGCAAGCAAGAGGCTTAGTGTCGATGAATCAAATCTAGTGATAAAGGGTGAGTGAGGACTTTGTTGTGATGGATCAGGTAAGGCCATTTGAAGCTATAGATTATCTGCATCAATCATTTTTAAAAATAGAAGATGAAATGCCTAAGATTAAGAATATGTGATTTTATTGATGATCATGAATGGCATTAATCAAAACAAGGTATAATTGACTTGGAATTAATGTGTTTATTAAATTCTAGGAGAATAGTCATGATAGTGAAATGACTTTGATGTTGGAAACCCTCAAAGTGAGAAAAGAAGATGGTGTGAATGCATTCTAATTGGTATAGCTTTTATATTTGTGTTTGAGTATAGAGAATGTCGTAATATTAAGAAGGAAGCAACGTCGATGTGTTTGTTTATATCTTATTGCTTAAAGTGATCTATCCAAGTGCTACCTTTAGATAAACACAAGTTTTAACCTATCTTATGAGTGGTTTTAGAGCTTGTTGTTGGTTGGATTGGATAGCCCTTTCATTAAGCTTTTCATAGAGCTCAAAATCGTTAAAAACATATTTCGAAGCAAGAAGGTATAACTTTTTCCTCAAGTGGTGTCAGTTATTTTGGAGGCTCTGGACCTAGAGCTTCTAGGAGGCTCCAAAAATAACCTTCGGACACCTAAAAAGGCTTCTCGGATGCTCCAAGTCTGCACATACTTGAGCTTAATGGCTTTTGGGGCAGCTCAAAGGTTTTGGGCCTGAGACCAAAAACTCCGAGATGGTATAGATCTGAGCATAATAGCTAGTTTTGAGGCTTAGGTATTTAAACCCCTTCATCCCCTCTATCCGTTATAAGCAATAGTAGAGCTATCCAAAGCCATATAAATTCTCCTGAATCTTCTATCTTAGTGGTAGTTCTTTATGAGAGTAATTTGAGAAGAGAAAATATTTGAATTGAGAGGTTGCAAGGTTAAGAGCTAGTGAGCTCCACCCCATTTTTTTGAGCACTTTAGATTATATCAAGTAAATTCTCGATTGTGTTTGTTACTCTTGAAAATCAAGGTCTCCTAGATAGTTAGAAGTTATCGATAAACAGCCAAGCTTATGGTGTGCCACGAGAAGTTTGTGAAGGTCCGATTTCACCTCCACGAGGGAAGAAGTAAGATAGTAAAGAGAAAAAAGTGGTTAAAAGAGACATGGCTTTCTTGGAAGCTTCCTCAACGAAGACGTAGGATTCTTGGTGGAGAATCCAAACTTCGAGAAATAAATTGTTTGTCTTCATCTCTCTCTTGTGCTTTTATCGTTGTTATGCTTAAGCATTATCTATCTATTTGTGTGCTTGATTGATATAGTCGATGATAATATATACTGCTCATATAACTTATTTGTCACATTTTGGTTTAAGTAGGTTTCATGCTAGTGGCTTGCTCTTTTTCGAGGGTGTTTTTCTTCACATCTGAGAGATTTCGGTCTCTTAGGTTCGGAGGCTCCAATCTCATAGGCCTAGAGACTCCATGTACTACTAATCCGCTGCGAAGTATTTTATAATTTTTTAAAAAACGTCTATTCACACGACATAAAGATCCTTTCAGTCCACTACTGCCCCCAAGACCGATGTCGCTTGCTCCAAAGCCAATGTCTCTCCTTGCCTACAAGGTAGAAGATATGAGGGGGGCAAACTCATCTTTTTCCCTCAAATGTCATGCTGGAACGGTGACATAGTGCCTCACGGGCTAAAATATGACACAAGGGCAAAAAAGTCTTCTCTCTTTAGTGGAAAAAAAAATCAAAGTCACTCTAAGAGTGGTATTTAAGAATATGCCATCTGTGAGGATTGCGTAAAGTCAAAAATTTCAATGTTGTGCGAGGCAATAGGGGGTGTAGGAGGTGCTTGTCGCCATTGCTAGTGGTTCGCCAATAAGGTTGGATGTTTCCCACTAAGGAGCATGTTGTGTTTTTACCTTCATGGTCACTTAGTGTAGCTTTTTATATGGGTGAGTAGCAAGTAGCTGGGGCCTCACATTTAGCATGCCCGCCATAAATAGCTTATCAGGTACTAAAAATAATTTATAATTAAAATTTTTATATTTGTGTTCTTATTAATTTAAAAGTAAATGATAGAAAATAAATTACAATGAAAAAAAAACTAAAAATTAAGTTTTGAAATCTAAATTTTTGACACGACTTATAAGCTAAAAAGTAAACGATGGAACTGAGCCTCCACAGCTCCCAACTCTTTCACGTTTCATATTCCCAGCAGCAGACTGCATTTTGTGTTTGAGGAATTATCTTAAACAAGATGTCTGAGCAATAGCCGTATCCTTTCTAACGATAATTATATCTTTGAATTTAGAACACACAAAACTATAAGTGTAATTAAACGCTTTCCCCTAACTTGACATAGCTAGCTACAAGAGTATATGGAGAAAGCAACTTCGGGTGACCGTTGTAGGAGCCATCATCATGACAAAGTGAGGGAATGCTTTGTTTTAGATATGTGCAAAACATTAGTGTGGTGAGTGGAGCCAGATTTATGATGAGCTTTTGCTAGAGAAGATTGCATTATGGAATACTTTTCAAATTTTGAAATGTTTGACCTTAAAACCTCATGGTTACAAGATTTGGATTAACTATCAGTGTAAGTGGCTGATATATGGATTATGGGTTTTAGATATGTGTGGAGACTAGGTGTAATTTTGCTTTAATGAAATTCTTTCTATTATCGTTTAAAAAGTACTAGAAAGTAGTAGATTCAATGCTGTCAAAGAAAACATCTTATGTAAAGGCATATCTAAAAGCTAGGTTTGTTGTTTTTCTAAAAGCCTTCAGGTTTACTGTTTTTCTTCCTAGAGCATCACAACCATCACACGATCATCCGACAAAAATGCCTTAATGGTGCCTAATATTGATTTTGCATGACCTTCATACTTAGACATTTCACCAAGATTAGTTATCATTTATTTATGTGATACATAGATAAATTAGACATTGCACCATATATGCTACATAAGATGATGACATGGCATATCCCTATGGTGCTTCTAGTGAGTGTAAGGACCATATGGACCTTAGAGCGAAACTTCAGAGATCAAATAGGCTATTCTCACATTCTTTTCTGGATTGTTAATTCTTTACGTGTAGAGGGTAGAAGTAATTTCATTGTTAATAAACTTCTTCTTATTGTCTAAAAGAAGGTGGTTTGATAAACTCAACACTTGCGGTTATGTATTAAACGATCATACACAACATAATTGTTTATGACTATCTTTGTGTTTTACTTGTGTCCTTTAAACCTATCATGTGTAAATAATATGCAATACTTAGTTATATTTATTAACAGATATTAGATTCTATCATCTCCTTGTATGCAATACTTTGTCACCTAGCACTAGCTGTTGGATTCCGTTGGATCACAACCCAATGCCCAGGGTACCATTTTCAAGCTTACGATGAATGGGAGGGGAGGAGGGGGTGTTAACTCACCAGCGTGATGCACGCTGACTACAAGCACCACCTTATTATTATTTTTCAAAGAGTTTCTGTGTTAATACATCTATATCTTTGTTTCTTTTCTTCTCAAACTACGTGAAATGTTCTTTTTCCTTGGAAACTGTCTCATGTTCTTTCCAAAAAGATTATCTCCTGTTATTTTCACCATCGGTGGTCTGTAGCTTGCATCTTCTCATAGCTGCACAAAACAACCTACAAACCTAAAATCCCGATAGGTCATTAGAACCCGACAATAACCCCAGTCAACTCACTAGGCTCACGGGCCGACGTAGCCGCAAGGCCCATGGTCCCACTCAACCAGTCCTTTCTCTTTCAAAGTTTCAGTCAACCACTCAACCCCTTTTCTCTTTCTTTAGTGTACTAGCACATACATAGAGAATAAGAAAATTGAGAAAAAAATTGAGTTTCTATAGTAAATCGATTACACATATAATATAAAACAAATAACACATCTATAAGGTTTCTATTATAATTCATCAAATAATGTATATTGTTTAAGTCATGTTTACCATTCAGATCTATTATATATGTTATATATACTTATCGATATCATTAGCTCTATACAAAATCAGTAACTGAGTGGTTATCATCAGTATCGGCAAGCGCAATGGTGAACGAGCGGGACAGCTAACAAACCATGGTAGCTAGCGTACCTCCGTTGGAGGGTTGTATAGGGGATCAGAGATCATTGAGTGAAGAATGGTGTGAATTTGGATGGCAGGTAGACATGAATCTAAGTCCGAGAGCTTACAACCATCGACAGTTCTAATGATTGTAGGCCCCAGGCGATAGCAATTCGACAGCACTCTTGCCCACAAGCACGTGGTGTGACGCTGACCCAAGAGGTATGAGATTGAAAGGTCTAGGTATGATGAGTTGGATCCAATGCCATTCATCGTCGATCTGGCGCTAGATGCTATCTTTTCAGTGTTTTAGACTGCAATTCGATGCTATCGACCATCGATCTAGCATCACCAATCTCTATAACTTTGATCCGACTTCGATGTCTATATTGGGTTTGATTTCATAATTAGGCTCATGCTTCCTCCTTTAATTTGATTCGTGTTGTGTTTATCATTTTGTCTTTTCTATGATACGTGTTATTCTATTAATGTTGTCTTCTTCTTCCACAATCCACAATGTAAGCTTTGGCTTGAATTGGATTTTTAGCAGAGGAGATACTAACCGGTAGTGGCGGCAGAGTCACGTCCACTTTTAAGATAGGAGTTATGTCCATCCAAAAACTAACCTCAAAGCAACGGTGAACTCCAAACAAAAACCCATCGGCTCAGCGAGTGCGGAAGCCCAGCTAAAATATAGAAATGGAATGTCCAAGGAATCTTTTACAGCGCTCGCATCTAAACGGATCCGCTTCCTCCGCGTGCGCCGCGGCCCAAGCTGCCCCCCGCCCCCGCTCGGGATCGGGATCAGGATCAGATTCCCCCGTCGCCATCCGCCGCCGGTAAAACGCAGCCCCCCGTGTCCCCACGCCATGAAGCAAACGGCGCCACCGCGCGGGCGCCGAAAGGGCCCCGCCCCCACATGTGCACACCGCTTCACTTGGCTGCGGTAAAACCGAGCAGGAACTCGCCCGCGCCGCGAGGGCGAGGGCGGCGGCGCGGGTGAAAGGTTAGGGGTGCGCACCTGGCAACTCGCGTCGCTCTCCGCGATCGACGCCGCCGAAAGCAGGTGAGAAAAATATCTGGGCGAAGTGGGGAGGGAGAAGGGAGCTGGTCAGCTGGATTTGGGGGGATTTGGTCGGCGCCAGCAAGTCCCGCGCCCCCGCAACGTGGCGGTGAGGCGATTCCCATTTGCTGCCCCGGGACCCAGACGCCTCCTCCCACTGTCCCCCTCCTCCTCCTTTCCCCTCTCCTCTTTGATTGATCGATTGCGCTCTTCTCTCCCTCCTCTTCGCATGAGCCGTGATCCCGTCTGCTAGCTAGACTAGATTAGCTTGGAGGCGAGAGACGGCGGATCGGATGGGCTGCGGCGCAGGCGCGGGCGCGGGCTCCGCTTGGTCTCCTTCCTCTGGGTGCTGCAGCTGAAGGTACGTTGTTCGGTCCGAGCCAGCGAGCTGCTTGCTTCTGTCTGCTTCGCTGCTTAGATTGGCGTGACGATCTGCTCTAACTGGTTTAGGGTTGTTCTGTTTAACTTGATCTGTCTGGTGATGTGAGCTGGAGATGATGCTCTTCTGGGAGCAGCGTTTCTCCAGTTTGCCTCAACATGAACAGTATAAGGGAATGGTTAGTTTTCTCTCTTTTGTCACTAGAGCTGGGCTTGTGTAATTGCAACTCTTTTTAGTATTTTGGTGGCAACGCAAATTTGTTTTTCTGAAGGCATTAAGAGTTCTTATGTTTGCTATTATTGGACTAAGTATTACGATGAACTCTGGGAAATCAAACCTGTTTTTCGTCGGAGTTGGTTACTGGATCATAGTTTTCCTGCCTTGTTTCAGATCTTTGGGGATGCATCTTGTGGCTTCTGAACTATTCTGGTAAATCTTGACATGGCCCATGCAGACACAAGCAAGGGGAGCGTCCAGAGGTGCGATAATTCTCGTGTCTATCTTTGCGTATTCTTTATTTTTCTTAGTAGGAGTTAGGAAGTGCTTCATTGTTCTTCCCACATATTGAAAGCACATTAAAATCAGCGCAACGTTCGCAACCATCCGCTGCTTCAGGCTCCAGCTGTCCAGCACCAATTGCGTTGCTTTATGATTGGGCAATTTAGTTTTCTAAAAGCATGGAAGCACCACACAATGTAATTTGAATATATGAATACTAAGTGCTTATATATATTTTTAATTCTGGCTAGGGGAAATACCCTTCCAAATGGGGACATCTACGTGGGCAGCTTCGATGGGTTAGTCCCTCATGGACAGGGAAAGTATATGTGGACAGATGGAGCTCTTTATGATGGTGAGTGGGACAAGAGCAAAATGACTGGGAAAGGATTAATTCAGTGGCCTTCTGGTGCATCCTACCAAGGTGACTTCCGTGGAGGATTCATCGATGGAGCAGGCACTTTCAAGGGGGTTGATGGCTCGGTTTACAAGGGTTCTTGGAGGATGAACAAAAAGCATGGTATGGGGACAATGGTTTACTCTAACTCTGACATTTATGAAGGTTCGTGGAATGAGGGTTTACCAGATGGATTAGGTACATACACATGGGCTGATGGCAACATATACATTGGAAGATGGAAATCAGGCAAAATGAATGGCAGGGGGGTAATGCAATGGATAAATGGTGATACTCTTGACTGTAATTGGCTCAATGGCCTGGCTCATTGCAAAGGTTATTGCAAATATGCATCTGGAGCTTGCTACATTGGTACGTGGGATAGGGGACTTAAGGATGGCCATGGTATATTTTATCAACCTGGAAGTAAAATTCCTTGTAACCTTGAAGTCTCTGACTGTCTAACAAGTCATGATGGCACAAGTGCTTCAAGTTCTAGTAATGAAAAGATCACTATTGGGCTGTTATTTCTATTGCAAAAACTGTGCAAGAATTGGCGACTGCATAGTTTTCTTCATCGGCCCAGGCGTATTTCAAATGGCACCACACCAGTTTCTGATGATAATTCTGGAAACCATCTATGCCAAGATGTATCAAGTAAATCATTTTCAGCTGATGTTCAGTCTCTACAAGGCAGTGAAGTTGATAAAGATTTGGTTTATGAACGTGAATATGTACAAGGAGTGCTTATCATGGAGCAGCCAAAAAACAAAGATTCAAGAATGTCTGATAGTGATATAGCACAAGAAAATATATGGGAGAAACAAGCTAGAGGGCCAATGGAGACTATTTACATGGGCCATAGGAGCTATTATCTAATGCTTGACTTGCAACTTGGCATCAGGTAAGATTCATTATATGAATGCATCACTTTTTGCCATGCGAACTTTGTAGAGTTACATTTTGTTATGGATATATATGCATTTAGGACAAGCATGCTTCCATTGAGATATGCTTTCCATACATATGTGTAAAGCAAATTCTTTTTTGATAATTGAAGCATATATTAGTAACTGAAGAATCAATAATCAGTTCAGTGGGGAAAAATTAACCGCTGGTTAGAATGTTCTCGCTACAAGTTACAGCAAAAGTAATTTCTTTCTGGAGAAAAGTGCCTTCTTTTTTTAAAAAACAATCAGCCATTACCCACAGGTGACAGGCCACAGTAGGTAAACTAATAAGCTCCATGTACAAAAATTGATAGCTCTGTTTTGAGAAAAATGCACTGCTACATTATAGTACAATTACCATGTGCTGCCTATCCATTCATCAATACTTGAGCAATTTTGATAAGAAAAATAATTGTGGCCTTGTGGGTACTTTAAACCATCACATTTGCTAAGTTTTATTTTGCAGCACTACCCTTATTAAATACTAAGTAGAGAATATTTATTAAATACTTTGTCATAATGCATCTAGCCATGAGCCATAAGTTAAATTTTCACTACCGTGTTATTTGTTCTTATCATACTAGCTATTGGATTGTACATAGCCATACTTTATGAAAAACATCGATTACCTCTTGACATATAATTAGTTTATGCTCTTTTTTATTTTTACCTTGGGACATTTAATTAGTTGATTTTTTTTATGATTACCCCATTTGACTATGCAGTACTTCTATTCAGGTATACTGTAGGTAAAATTACCCCTGTGCCTTTGCGTGAAGTTCGTTCAAATGATTTTGGATCTCGAGCACGGATAAAAATGTACTTCCCTTCTGAGGGATCCCAGTATACCCCTCCGCACTACTCTGTCGATTTCTTTTGGAAAGACTATTGTCCGATGGTCTTCCGGTATATCTCTTTAGTGCTTCATACTGTTATTTTATTATTTCATCTGATTGTATTACATCTGTGGTCCACCCATTCTGGACTGAAAATTGCCAATATGATCAAACTATTTAAAATCATCTTGTGTATATAAATGTTATTGCTATCATATTTTTAGATCACACTGCAGGATGATATAGACTTCACTGAAAATGCATCAACTTGGAAGTTTGATGGATTTTGTCAATTATTCTTGAAACATTTTCCATATCTTATTAGCTCATAACCAAGTATATTTTGCTAGGAATCTTCGAGAAATGTTTCATATCGATGCTGCAGATTACATGATGTCTATATGTGGTGGTGATAGTCTAAAGGAGCTTTCTTCCCCTGGGAAAAGTGGCAGTATTTTTTATCTTTCTCAGGATGAACGTTTTGTCATAAAAACACTGAGAAAAACTGAGCTGAAGGTATGAACCTCATTTTTTTTCTTGCAACAACAATAGTGTTATTTGGTAATTTAAAAATGAGTAAAACTAAGCTTTAAAGAACAATAAAGATTCGTGCGAAAAAATGGTGTATATCCTTGTTAAGTGATAAGATATGCCTACTGCAGATTGGTTTGATGTAATACGTGCTGCAGATACTGTTGAAGATGCTTCCAAAATATTACAATCATGTCAAAGCTTATGATAATACGCTCATTACAAAATTTTTCGGTGTGCACAGAATTACTCTGAAAGCTGGAAGAAAGGTACATTATCATATCATACTGTTGTGTTGAACGTTGTTGTTTATCTTGTATGCAGTTGCTATTTAATTCTATATATGGTGCTATAGGTTCGTTTTGTTGTCATGGGAAATATGTTTTGCACCGAACTGCGAATTCATCGTAAGTATGACTTAAAGGGTTCTACACAAGGCCGATCAACAAAGAAGCAAAATATAAATGAGAATACAACACTAAAGGATCTTGACCTATCATATGTTTTTCACGTGGATAAACCATGGAGGGAGGCACTTTTCAGGTAAGTTGCTACTTTGTTGCTCCCTCTCTTTTTCTGAACATCTTAATGCTGTTTCAGGGTGTTGTTTATATTGGCCTTAATTCCCAGTTTCATAACTTATCGTTTATGACGTTAATTCTACAGATTGTGTTCATTGGGTAGTCCCTTGTGGAAAATTAAAAAAGAACAGTAGATTTAAATGACTTATGCAGATTCCTGCTTCAGTTCCATGATTGGTGAATATCAAAATTATTTCTACTATTTTGATATTGACGCTTGTCCTATTCTTGAGATATGAAGAATACTTAAGATGAGCAGTTTTTATTTTATTCTTTTGCAATAAATAGATATTTTAATAGAAACAACTAGATCAAAGAGGCAAACTAAATTTTAAACAGTATCAGTGTATGTATACAGAAGCTTGAATGCCAGCTGTATAGTTTAGTTTTGCATATTACTGCTCCATTTCTGCTGTGGTATTTTTCTTGATCTGGTTGATGATGAAATCTTGAGTGCCGATAGTTATATGATTCAGTAATTTCTAAGCCGATGCTAAGTGTAAACTACTTTTGCTGACTATTTTCAGGCAGATAGCTCTTGATTGTATGTTCCTGGAATCCCAATCTATAATTGACTATAGCATGCTATTGGGAATCCATTTCCGAGCTCCCAATAGCCTGAAGAGTATCACATCATATCACACCCTTAAAAGCAGTGGAATTTCAGCTGAAACGGATTGTGTGTACTCAACTTTTAAGTACAGCTGAGTTCTGTTTATTATATTCCTCTGAAAATGTGTCCTTTTACTAATTTTGAAGTTGGGACTACACCAGATTCTTCGTTTTATTGTATTGATAGCAATCACCTATCTTCAGCTTTTGACTTCCATTTGCTGCCTAATGGTAGTATCTTGTTTTTTTTTCACCTTAATCAGATAGTATTGCGCTGCATCATGAGGAGAAAATTCCTTCGAAGGGATTTCTACTAGTTGCAGCTAATGAGCCAGGTCCAACAGTACGTGGTTCACACATAAGAGGAAGCATGGTTAGGGCAGCAGAAGGTGGTTATGAAGAAGTTGATCTTGTTTTGCCAGGAACTGGAAGGTAGATTGACTTCTATCTAAAAGATTTCAAAGTTCAACTCAGCATTGGGCATATTTGTTTCTCCAGAGTCTTTGAACATGGATAATAGAAAGTACACAAATTGTGGAATAACATCCAGTATAGTTATCACTTTGCACTTCGTCGCATCTGTGCCCCTTCTTTATATACCGTGCCTCTTAAACTTGTGCTATTCCAGATGGGTGCAGTTGCATATCATAATTCATAAGTGCTGAAAATCCCAACCATATATTCAAATGTTTCACAGGCCATCCTTCTTTTCTTTTGAAACTTTGATCTGCATGGTTCTTTGTTTTCACAAAGATGCATTCTGTTTATGACTCATGTTCGTGTTTGACTCTTATGTTCGTTATTTTCAGGTTCCGTGTTCAGCTTGGGGTGAACATGCCAGCACGAGCTCGGAAAGTGCAGGAGAATGTGAACGTGGAAGTAGAAAACGTGGATACCATTGAAGAGTATGATGTTGTCCTATACCTTGGTATCATCGACATACTACAAGAGTATAATGTGTCCAAAAGAGTTGAGCACGCTGTTAAATCACTAAAGTTCGACCCACTTTCGATATCAGCTGTTGATCCAAGTTTGTATTCGGGACGATTTGTAAGTTTCTTGGAGAAGGTTTTCCCTGGGAGAGACTGAACAGTAAATAGCAGCGATGCCACACGTATAAATCTTGTAAAGAATTAACATATCCAATGGAACTATTTTTTACACGCAACATGGTTCTTGGGAAGCTCCAAAGAATTTCTCAGTTCAACTGTGATTTCTCACTCTAAAGTAAACAGTTCAAACTTTTGTGCTTCAATTACCAACGGTGTCAATCTTTCGACATTTCGACAACCTCTGCAGTTACTGGCTTGCTGCCACTGGCATGTAAGTCTCATTCTCCTCTAGACCTGCTTCATCGTACATGGCCACAGACAAGCTAACATCCATCAGTTAAACACCCAACTCATACGAACTTTTGGAAACGACAAAGGATACAGTAATTAACTGAGTATATCGCTCAACGCCAATACATCCCGCTACAATCTGGCTAGATAACAGCGCGGTAAAACTCAAACGTCAATACACGTACAGCAAGCGTCAGAAATAGAGGGCAATTGAAGAGGATATCGAATGTGGAACTCCTAGGTGCCTACCTCGCAAACAATACAAAACAAGCTGCCTACTGCACCTCATCAGACACCTGTGCACCATCAGCAGCTTCTTCACACGGCTTTTGTGGGTCATCATTGATTGGCTCGTTAACGCCAAGTTCGTCCATAAGCTCGTCTTCTGTGGCCATGTCCTCCACGTCCTCATCGTCATTGCCACCCTCAGGAACCTGTCGAGTCTTTGGACCGTGCTCTGCCCTGTGCGTGTCCAGCTCCTTGTCCATTTCTTGCATGTTTGAAGGACCGTTACCCCTCCGTGCATTCCGCGCATTCTGCATCCTTTCCAACTGCCTCTCAACATTAGACATATACTGCTCCTCGACATGCTTTTGAAATTGAGTCAGATCAGCCCTGCGTACAGATATCCATTCTTCAAATGCCTGCAACATCAAACATATTAAGTTGATGATGAATGATGGATTCAGAAAACAACTGGCAACTACAACGAAAAATTGGTTGCCCCAAATTGTATAAAAAGGAAGCCCAGAAAACTCGCGAGCATGTGATGTAAACAGCAATATGTGAAAGATGAGTATGACTTGCATGAGTATCATGCTCTTAATCAGTATGTTGCACTTGACCAAGGACTAGAATCCAGTGAAATAGATCAACATGCTCCGTACATGCAAAGCATGTGAAGATCATTGATACACAGTTTTTGACTTTTTTTTAAAGTCAAACTTTATTATGTTTAATTAAATTTATAGAAAAATATAGTAATATTCATAACACTAAATTAGTTTTATTAAATCTAACATTAAATATATTTTGATACTATATTTGTTTTATGTTAAAAATATTAATAGATTTTTTCATAAACTTAGTCAAACATAGAAAAATTTAACTTCAAAAAAATCAAAAAGTCTTATAATATAAAAAGGAGGGAGAATGTCATACTGCCAGTCAACCCAAACTGTACTGCCAGTCCCACCCAAACCACCAGTGTGCCTTTTCAAGTATAAAGCTACCATCTGTAAAGATGGGCAGCAACCAGCAGGTTATGACAAGTTCACAGGACTCACCAGGTACTTTCAAGTGGTCAGCAAATTTACCAATACAGAGCAGCAATTAGAGAGCAGTTTTTCCATGCAGATAAATTCCCCAAACCACCACTGTCAAATATGACTTGATGTTCATGGAAACTTTCAAAATTCAAACTAACCAACTCATGCCCACCCCATAGTTACATACTTTAAGAAAATCATACCACTTCAGATGGGTATGACACATGAGGTTGCGTTTTGCTAAGATTTTATATCATGTCAAAAAAAAATAATGGGGGGCAATTTATAACAGGTTGAACAATTAGTCATTGAAACTTATTGGACCGTTTCATTGAACCATGACAGGACCAAAACCACCAGGACAGGACAAAGATTAATGCAGACAACTACCATTCTGGTGGTGGCACATTATGCAATCCAGGTAAGCCACACACAAACGCTACATCAGCAAAACAGGCAATTTTGCATCTATTTGTAGTAGGATAGTAGTTGTTCTAATTGTGTACATATCTGTAGTGCTCTGACTTCCAAGTTACATATTGATGGAGGTGTGTATAAAGGGAGATACCAGTGGTAAAATATCCTTGAAAAAATTTGCAAACTAAGAAGTTTTTGTTGTGACTTATAAGGGTAGAAAATACCTTTTCCTTGTTCTCCTCGGCAATAGCTGGATCATCAATTATTGGTTTAGCTGGCATGTAGTAAATTGGTGGTTCAGCATTTGTCCTGACAAACAACAATGATGTTAAAAAGATACTAATTTGTAGTATAGTAAAATTGATATAGAAATCCCTATGAACATCAAACATCAAGATTTGCATACAATCAGAACGCATCTTCCCTCAATTTAATTGTCAATATGGATTCTTTTGGACCAGGAATAAAAATAACCTGCAGTGCACAGAAAATAAGAACAGTTCATAAAGGTAGAATAACTAAAGATGTAAATAGTGCAAAGCAGCACAACAATAGGAAACAAGGAACATAAGGAAACAAGGACCCAAATCATGGATTAAAAAGTACAGAATGATGAAAATAAGTGAAGTGACCTTAAGAAATTGGACAGCCTTTTGTGATGCTCAGCCCACTGCATGTATAACAGCTCCAACCTCTTTTCTTCTGCCTTAGCAGCTACTCGAGCACGCAGCATCTAATCAAGAGAATATCAGGGAAAAAACATTTATAACATAAATTCATTGATTTAAATTAGGTCAAACGGTTATAAATAAATGCAAGTCATAAACACTGCTGTGAGCTTACCATATCACGCTTACGCTTCTCTATTGCTTGTTCTCGCTCTTGCTGTCGCAACCTTTCACTTTCCTCACGAGCCTTTTGATCAGCCTACGTTCATCCAATTTTTTCAGTGTTATATGTAAGATCTAATTGTGAGAATATAACCAAGGATAGACCATCTGCAGTGCTTTGTTATCTCCAGATATCTAATAGGTAAGCGTAATTCCCCCTAAACAATAAAATATGTTGACTTATGTGGGATATTACTTCAAAAGAAAAACTGATCTCCTAGAGAATGACATGGATATATGATTGATAGGAGATCTCTTAGCCTTTAGTCCAGCCAAAGAATGGCAATAAAAAGAACTTTAACACAGTCAATTCAACTCATGATAGAGTCCAGAGTTCTATGAGGACAATGCGTATTGCAACAAAAAAGTTGTTGTAAAAAATGATAATTATAATGTGCACTAAACAGTGTTTCTGGGTTTGTATTCAGGACCACGGGTAAAAAAAATACTACTTGCAAATTGCAATCTACTTATCTACATTTCATTATTGCAGTGTCAGGAGATAAGGCATGTTTTGTTGATATCGTGTAGTCCACTCACATACTAGAAACAATAGTTAATTTCTAGCAACAATGTTACATTCATAATTCCATGTATGAAAATCACATTTCTAACTCATAAAGGTTATCATGTGAAAGAAGTGGATGCTACAGAACACTGGGCCACTGGCCACTAAATAATGCTTAAAAAATGTAGATTGTCCTAAGAAAAATAGTTAATACCTTTCGCTGAGTCTCTGATCTGCGCATATAAGCCTCTGTGTTGGACAGTTTTTTGTCCTCTTGCTGAAATTTCTGGATTACCAAGCACAATGAAAATAAATACACCAATTTGAAATATTCACAATGAAGGGGATGAAAAGAATATCCTATATAAACTTTTCTAGAATTGACATCACATACAAACATTAAAAAATCAGTTGTCATCCTATTAATTGCACCAATTATGAGACATTGTTCTGTTCCATTTGCTATAAAAAAATTATAACATAGACTCATCAATAAATTAGGTGAAATAGCTTTTTAGCTTGCTGACAACCAAGGTTGCAAGGAAGAAATGGCACCTTAGGCGAATCAAGGCTTGCTTGCCCCTAGTACTTCCATTAAATTACTACCTAACTGGCAGGTTAGCTTTACATATCTAAGGGCACATTTACCAAGATAAAGATAATTAACAAATGCTGGGAATTTCCTCCTGTGTATCAGTGAGAGAGTGAGAGAGAGAATGCTGAGAATTGTTAATATGTTATAACTGCTTGACCCATGAATTCTTTATATGTTAGACGAATTGGTTACCTCTAATGTACCAACGAGAAGCTTCCCCAGCATCCTCCTATTCCTCTTCACAAGGCTTGGATCCTCATTCTTGGGAAACTCCCTCGGGAGAGGCTCCGGCAATGGCATATCAAGTTCCTGCAACCAAAACGACACATTTAAGCAAACTATCCAGGTAAACAGAGAAACCCAACCACCAGCAAGCACACCATCCCCTATCTTTCCAGCCTACTCACCCTCCTCGGCATGCGCTGGCTCCCATCCCTCCTGAACCCACCATCCCTCCTCTCATCGCCTTCAGCAGCAGCCGAAACGTCCTCCCGTCCCTCTGCCTCGGCATCCTTCTTGACATCCTCCTTAGCTTCAGTATCCTCCACCTCCATTCATGACACCAAACAAATGTAAAGAATATTACTAGGGTTCTCGACAAACAAACCACAAGATTGACGAAGAAAAATAAAAACCAGAGCCTAGGCCGATACTTTAACCACTGCGGATAGAATCCTCCGCTTAGGCGCGGGCTGCTCCGTCAAATCCATGGCCTGCACCAGAATAATACAGAAACGGATTAAATTACAAGCACGGAATATGGGAGGGAGGAGAGGAGGGGATGCAAACGCGGCGACGCGTACGGGTCTCGGGAAGCTGCGGAGAGGGCGGGGCCCGCCGGGTCCGGCAGCGGCGAGCGCGCCGCGGCGAAGGCCGCGGGGGTCGCGGAGGCGCTCGCTGATCTGCGCAAGGGGAGGAGATCGTGAGCACCAACAAGGTCAGGGGGGAAAGAGATGCCTCGCGCACCAAGTAAACGTTACGGTAAGGATGGAGAGGGCCGACCTCGCGGTGCTGGCGCTGGAGCTCCTGGAGCTCGCGGCGGAGGTCCTCGGCCGTCTTCCCCGTCGCGGCGGCCATCGTCGCCGTCGTCGTGGAGGGTTTGGCTGCGCGGGGGTGAGGGGGGTTGGCCTGGGTTTGGGTTGGGTTTGCCCTATTGTAGCCTGCGTCTCGCGAGTCTGCGGAGACCAGTACATGGGCCGCGCCAGGCCGGTACAAGAAAACGCCAGTTTCTTTCGGGCCGAAAACCTATGCCCAGGTCCGGCCTGTGAAGGTATTAGGCCACTGAGTTTTGGGCCAAGCGCAGTCTGTTGGAGGCTTTTTTTCCTAGGCTGGCCAAAATTTAAGATGGCTAGTCATATGCCTACTCCATAAATTCTAAAATATAATTATCTTTGTGTTGTTTAATAGCAATTAATATTAAGAAAAAAAACTTTGATATCCCTTTATAAATGAGGAATAAATTAGTGTGAGAGGGTATGTTGGGGTAAAATGTGAAGAAATTTAAATAAAAAGTGATTGATGGAACAATTGGTACTATGAATAATATTAGAAATCCTTATTTTATTGGATAAGATTTAAATCCTATACATTTTTATATTTTAGGACAGACGGAGTAGTCCTTAAGGTGGGGATATGTTTGTACATTTTTGTCATGACATGCTATTATCTGATGAGATGTTAATTATAATATGTATTTACAATTACAAATCTTTGAATTGAAACATGTCTTCATAGTTGATTTCTTTTAAGGACATAATTAGAAATATTTGACGTTTATAATAAGATTGGGACAAACTTTTTTAAACTTTGACTATTATTTTTTTAAAAAAATTCATGGTATATATTACGATATATAGCACTTTCCAAAATAAATGTACATGTGATTATTTTTAAAACTAAGTTATTAATAGTTAGAATTTTAAAAGTTTAAGCAAATCTTGTTCCAAACATTAATTTTTTATGAACGGATGGAGTATGTCTTTAGCCTTCCCTTGGGTAAAAGGTTATGACAAGGAAGTTTGAAATAGCTAGGTAGTATTTGGAGTAAAAGTCCAAATTTAAATTATTTCAACGCAACTTAATAAATCCTTATCTTGAAAGTAATAATTATTGGCCGAAATCTTATTGATACACTATATATTTTTTGAGTTTTCAAATTTAAGCTGAAATTAATGTTTAGAAATAGAACTTAAAGCAAGTTTAATAGTAGAGTTAACTATTAGATATAAACTAAGATGTTTAATAGATGGGCTGTAAGATTGAATATATTTTTATCCTTGTCTCTTTTTCTTACTTATTTATTTTGTGTATTTTTATTGTAGTATGTGTAGAGCTAAGTCTTATATGAGATTCATCACTTATTTTCTTTCTCTTCACATATATGCAAAGGAGTGGTTATAACTAACTTGTAGTTTGAAAGTTCCATTTCTATTGGTGAAAGCTTTTGATTTTTCATTGAATGAACTGCAACAGATGATACACTCGCATTACTTGAAAGGCAAAGCGAATGATGTCGAGTCAAACCCTTCTATTGATACTTTTCTTTGGTTGGTAGCTACAAAGTACAGCGTACAACTTTCCTACTCTTGCCATAGTTCATATTGAGCAAGTTTGAGAGAGTTAGATACCCATTTAATTGTTAGTCGTACTTTATATACATTTTCTTCTCTACTGTACGTCGATACTGTACAAAAAAAGAGAGACATAGGGCAACGCTGTCCCTTTCTAGTTAAAGTGTATCTCTAAAGACATGCCTAATACATAGTGATGTCAACTAATGGACTCATTTGTCATATATGCTAAGACCACATAAAGTCACATCATCCGCAATGAAAACTAGGACTTTTAGCAATTAGTCTCGATTATTTATGTGTTAGCCTCTCTAATATCTAATATCATCAAATCAATTAGAAAGAACTACAAATATATTCTTAACTACCTAGCAAACCCACCCATCAATCTCACTCTTCCCTATATTTTTCCTTTCTCCTTCTCTCTTCCTCTATACTCGAAATCCCCATTTTTCTCTCCTCACTCCACGCTGTCCTCTTCATCTCCCCATCCTTCAGCGCCTCCCTCTCCCCTCCGATCGACAGCGCGGCACAAAAGAGCTCTTCAGCCCTTGCTCCTTTCCTCTCTCACTTTGGCTTCGCCTCTCTTTCACATCAAAATCCAGATAGGAGCAACAACGGTGGCCAAGGAGGAAGCGGTGGTAGCTAGGAAGGCGAGCTCTCCTTCCCCCGCTGCCCTATAGAGTTCACGGCATGTGGTGCTGAGGAGCTCGTTGTCACAGACGAGCCCACAGTGCGAAGGAGCTTGATGGCACGGATGAGCTCATCAGTGGTCAATCTGCTCAACATTGGTACATATGAGCTTATTGATGGTAGATTTGCTTAGTCACTGCATGGTATGCCTTCTTCTCCTGTTTAATGTTGTTTCTCTTTCTTCCCAAGCACGAGCCACATGATCTGCAGAGGTTGCGCATGGCTTCACTAAACCACGTGCTCGGCTCCTAACTCAACTTGGCTTCGACGTGACTGCTTGAGACCACTAGTTAGAGTGGAGTGTTGAGCATGGCCTAACATTATTAGCCAACCCTTAAATTAGGTTGTTGAAAAAGCATCATAACCTTAGGCAATGTTGAGAAAGTCCACCCCAAACAAACCCTAGTACTAGTAAAAATCAGTGGGAGCTTAGAGCAGTCAAATCTGTGTCATGAACCCCCACTCCAAAAGCAATTTGTTCCATAAGCCTACAAGCACTTTAGGCCCAAAGCGAAAATCTACAACACATCTCATTACAAGATGGTCCACATTTGTGTCGCTCGCTTCTTAAAGTAGTCAAATATGTGTCATGAACCCTTACTCCCTAAGCAATTTGCTCCATAAGCCTGCAAGCACTTTAGGCCTAAAGCGGAAATCTACAACACATCTCATTACAAGATGGTCCACATTTGTATCCCTCGCTTTGGCCAGCATCATGCTCGTGCAGTGATTTTCCTCTTTCTTAGATCACAAAGCATGTAGCTAGTGCTTGAGAAATTTGCTAGTGATTGCGTTGGCCAGCGCCTGAACTATGGAAACTCGATGGTGGCTCTTTGTCGCACTCATCACCTGCGTCTGCGCCTTCAGAACCATCCACGCGTCTATGACTCTGACGTAGCCGCTGCTCATGTCGTCATGCACTCGTGCGGCGGATTTTGGCCCCCTAATTTTTGGGTGAAAGCATGAAGCCCATCCCTAGCTCCACCACTCGCATAGTTGATCATCAAGCCGAGCAGATACATAAATCTATTTCTTAAGTAAAAACATAGTTATCATCAAGAAGACGCTGGTATCTTCTACCTCCATCCTTAAATAAATGTGTATTTTTAGTATTAGAAATATAAATTTCTAACAAAATAATTTACTAATATACCCCTATTAAATGAAGTGATTATGTTTTTTATGGAAAATAAGAGAGTAATAAAAGTACAAGTAATATTATAAAATGTGATACATAAGAGAATAAAATAGTACTTTGGTGAAAAATAAAATATTATAAAAATTGGTAGATAGAGAATAAACTAAGTATAAATTGATAAATAAGAAATAAAGTAATGCATCGGGATCATAAAATCTTAAATTTATTATATTATGAGATGGAGGGAGTAAATGATTGAGGGTGAGAGGGTGGTTGAGATAAGATGATAAAAAAATTGAATGAGAAGTATATAACTCTGTAAGGGATAATTTATCGGTTCCACGTTGGCAGCCAGCCATTAGCTTTTATCCTTGCACGTCGTGCGCTCCTCGAAGCCGGCGGGGAGGAGGTCGGCGTCGGAGACTCCACTGGGCTTCCTCAGAGCCCAGAGGAAGCGCGTCCCGGCGAGCTCCAGCCCAAGCGCGAGCTCGTGCACCTTCTCCACGCGCAGTGGAACCTCGCTGCCTAGCGCGACGTACACGACGGCTCGGCCGGCTGCGCGTCGAGCCAGCGGATGGTGTCGTCCTCACTGTCCTCTTTGACGCCGCCGCCGCGGCGGCCATCCAGTGATGGCGGCATAAGGTCAAGGAAGGCGATAGGCTTGCCGCGGACCGTCGACAGGAGCGGCACGGTCTCCGGCTCGAGCTCGGCGCAGCTCCGCACGACGGCGGTGCTGCACTTGGAGAGCGTCAGGGAGAAGCGCTCGGAGAGGGACATTCCCGAGGAGCCTTTGCTTCGTATCAACTTCGTCCTCACCACCTCGAACGATGTCGCCGCCGCCAGTCGTCCCTGTCCAGAAACCGCAGGCGACTCCTTGCCCTCGGGCCGTTGGTCGGCTATGGAAGCTGATAGAGCACTGTCCTAAGTTATATATATATATATATATGCTAGCTTCTTCTTACGGCGAGTCGACCCTTTTCCTCCTCGTTGTCGACGTCTTCTTCTCGTCGTTGACCCTCTTCCCGGTACTCTCCTCGCTCTCTCGCCCCGTTTCCTCTTCTCCCCGTCTCTCCTGCAGTCACCTTCTTTTCTCCGTTCCACCTCCGCACGACCAAGCGACGGTCTCGATCCGCCTCCTTGTCTCGCCTCGCACCCGTCTCCGCTCTTCTTCTTGCTTCGTGCATCTCTCCTTCTCTGGCGCCAGCGCACCTCCGCACTCGTCGTCTCTATCGGCTGAACTCGTCCGCCCTCCCAACGGCTGGACCTGTCCAGCCCTCCATCGGCTGTAACCCTCCCTCGGTTCTCGCCTTTTTCGACACGCTCAACGGCTCTCGGACGCGAACCTTCTCCCCTCACGTCTAAGCCAGTCAAACGTGTCCATGTGTCCACGGACACGAATCCCTACCTCCCGGACGCGAATATATTCTTTTCGCGTCCGGCGACTCCCCGCCTTTTTCGTGTCCACCTCACTCCTTGGCCTCCACGAGTCCACGGACGTGAATTTTCTCTTCACGAACATGAATCTTCGCACGTCTGTGATCCAACTACTCTCTGACCTACCCACTCTATCACCACCTTTTTCCTCACCTACTCCACTGCCTACTCCCCATCGGCCAACCACTCCTCATCGGTTGGTCGGCCCACTTCCCATCGGCTTCTCACATCCTTAATCGGCCGATCCGTCCTCTCATCGACTTCTCCCTCCCATCGGCTTCCTTCTCCCATCGGCTCTTTGCTCCCGTCCTCCCGTCATGGCCACCGAGTCTGCTCTCAGCTCCGGCACTCTCCCAGTCGCCGAGTTTGCTTCGGCTCTCGGCGCCTCAGACCACACCTCAGGCACCACCTCATCGATCTTCTCACCCCCTACGCTGCTGTGAACATGAAATCTCATATTTCTATCTCTCTTGACATCAACGCCAACTACTCCAAGTGGGTTATCTTCTTTAAATCCCTCTGTGGAAAGGTCGGCCTATGGTCACACATCGATGGCTCCGCTCTACCTCGACCCGATGACCCCCAGTGGGACATCGTCGAGTGCTGCGTGCGCAGCTGGCTGCTCGGTTCGGTCGACAACTCTGTCCTCGACCTCGCCATGACGATAACGATCCCACCGCCCGGGATCTCTGGGTGGCCATCGAGCGGATCTTCCTAGCCAACAAGCAGCCTTGCGCCATCTTCCTCCTTAACGAGTTCCACTCCATGGTACAAGGCGACTCCTCTGTCTCGTCGTACTGTCAGCGCCTCAAAGTCAAGGCTGCCGCTCTCCGGGACGTCGGCCACCTTGTGGCTAACTCTCAACTCGTCCTCGCCCTTCTGCGAGGCCTCAATCCCCGCTTCTCCAACACCACCGATGACATCGCCAACGCCACACCTCTTCCATCGTTCGCTCGGGCTCATGATATGCTAGTTGTTAAAGAACTCCATCTGGCCAACGATGAGAAGACAGTCCGCTCTTCTTGCCGCAGCAGATAATGGCTGCCGAGCTTCTTACGCTGCCCCTACACCTCTCCTCAGAACGGCAAAGCCGAGCGCCTCTTTCGTGTGTTTCGGGTGCCTCTGCTACCCAAATCTCACCGCCACAACTTCCCACAAACTCGCTCCCCGCTCCACCGCCTGTATTCTCCTCGGTTATCCCTCCTCTCACAAGGGATACCGATGTCTCGACCTTTTCACCCGACGGGTCATCGTCTCTCGTCACGTCATTTTTGACGAGACCTGTTTTCCCTTTGGTCTACTTCATCCGAGATCCTTCTCTAGTGATCCTTCTCGTCCCAACGACGTCTGTCTCCTTCAATGCTCTCACTACGGCCTCAAACAAGCCCCTCGTGCCTAGTACCAGCGCTTTGCTGCCTATCTTCGGTACATCGGCTTCGTGGCATCTGCGTCCGATAGTTCCCTGTTCACTTTCCATATCAGCTTCGCCACTGCCTATCTACTTCTCTATGTCGATGACATTATCCTTACAGCGTCTTCGACATCTCTCCTCAACGAGATCATGGCCCGACTCCACTCTGAGTTCGTCATGACCGATATTGGTCCTCTCTACCATTTTCTTGGCATCTCCGTAACCCGCTCCACCCACAGGCTCTTTCTTTCCCAACGCCAGTACGCCATCGACCTCCTCCAGCGTGCGGGTATGGCCGATTGTCACCCCACGGCCACCACGGTCGACACTTGAGCCAAACTCTCCGCTGCCGATGGCGCCCTCGTTGCCGATCCCTCTCACTATCGGAGTCTTGTCAGGGATCTCCAATACCTCACACTCACCCGACCCGACCTCACGTATGCTGTCCAGCAAGTGTGCCTCTTCATGCACGCTCTGCACGAACCTCACCTCGCGCTGCTCAAGCGCATCCTACGCTATGTGAAGGGCACCCTCTCCAGCGGGCTGCATCTCCGCTCCAGCCCCATCGACTCCCTCACCACGTACTCTGACGCGGACTGCGCAGGCTGCCCCGACTCTCGACGCTCTACGTCCGACTACTGCGTTTACCTCGGTGACACTCTCGTATCCTGGTCCTCAAAACGCCAGAATACAGTGTCTCGGTCCAGCGCTGAAGCCGAGTATCGCGCCGTCGCCGAGTGCTGCTGGATTCGCCAGCTTCTCCAGGAGCTCCATGCACCCCTCTCTACCGCGACCGTCGTCTACTGCGACAATGTCATTGCCGTCTACATGACCGCCAACCCAATCCATTACCAACACACCATGCATATCGAGATCGATATCTATTTTATCCATGACAAGATCGCATTAGGACATGTTCGGATGCTCTATGTACCATCAGCACATTAGTTTACCGATATAATGACCAAAGGTCTATCCACGCCTTTGTTTACCAGTTTTCGGTCCAGTCTTTGCGTCCGTTCTCCTCTCGCCGTGACTGCGAGGGGTGTTAGACAAACATTGGTCTGGATTATATATATATATACCCGACCCCCTTTATACGTTTTAGGGTCGTCACTGTACATATATGCCCAGCAAAATCATTGCACATGGCACCTGGTGCTCGAGGGCGGCAGCGCCACGAAGGCGACGAGCGGTGCCAGCGCGGGGCGCACCGGCGGGAGGCGGGATATGTTCCGCGGAGTGGAGACGAACGACACGCGGTGGCCCCTCGACGCCAGGCGCTGGGCGAGGTCGTGGCACGGCAGCAGGTGGCGGAAGGCGAGCCACGGGCAGATCACGACGTGCATACCGGCGGCGGAGGAGTAGCCAGAGTCCATGGCGGAAGAAGTGGGCGCGCACGCGGGACCGGACTCAGCGTGCGGCCGTGCGCGCGGTCGTCGATGTGCTGGGCGCGAGCAATACCGCCTGGTAATGCGATGATCATAGCTAGCTAGGCCGTCCGTGAGGGAAGCAAATTTTACAAGACCAGACATTTCACAAATTAGAAAGATCTCCTCTCTTCATATGAAACCTGGCACATATCACAATCTCAAAGCAATCCCATCCCCTTCCACTAATCCAGCTGAAGGAGGCCAGGCAACAGATTGTCTTCCCAGGCTCAGCCTTCGACTGTCCGCCGGGTCGCCGGCCTGGCCGTCGGTCTCCGTATGTGCTCCCGCACGGCGTTTGAAGCGGAGGAAAGGAATGCTGCATGCGCACCGCTAGCCGCTGTCGTCATACAGCTTCTCTCGTTGATTGCTTGCAGCATGCAGCTAATTCCTAGCTTTCTGGATCTTTCAAGAAAAAAATCGTAGTGATGAAGACTCCAGCTCGTGCTTCAGTTCGTGGCTCCTGTGATGATTTGTCTGCCTCTTTTGTTGCTGCCATTTTTGCCTTGCTTTGCTGCATCAGGCATGCATGCTCTTTTGGCCTCTTGCTGTGCTAAGAAAGGATTAGATTTGGCCTATGGAGGCATATAAAAAAATGCAAACTTCCAGAGGGAATCCGATCGATTGTTTGTGGATCGATTCGTTGTTGTGTGTTTTGGTGTTTTACAGCTGATTAATTTGATGCTGGCTGATGGCTCCATGGAGGAAGAAGACTAGTCGACGCACGGTTCGCAGACCGCGGTGGAAGAAGACTCAATCGTCCCTATTTTGCTTTGAGATTGTGATATACCAGGTGTCATATAGACAAAGGAGGTCTTTCTGATCTGCCAAAGGTCAGGTCTTGTAAAATTTGCTTCCGTCCATGAGTTTGGAATTTGTAGTTTGACCCCACTTGCTCCAAATGGGCAAGTCGGTTGATTGCTTATTTAACCAGGTTAAGAGGTGACTTTTATCCCGTACATCTAGGAAATACAAGTTCAGTGCTATTAAAGAATTAAAGTTACAGAAAAATCTAAATAATATTATAACACGTGGCATAACCCCTGATCGTTATGGTTCATCCAGCTATTAGCCAATCAACTAATAATTCTATTAATATAAGTCAAATCTAGTAGACCTTCTCTCTTCCTTTATTTCTGTCAAAAACGAGTTGGCCCATCTCTCTCTGTCTTTAGTGACTCTTGCTAACAGATCCACTATCATTGGTTGTTGCCTTCTAACCATGATTTTATTTCCCCTATTGACAACACTATTCACTATCGGTCTTCTCACTCATGACTAGCAATGCCACTATTGTCTCGTTGTATTATCTTACCGTTGTCCATTGCTATTCTACTGCCATCTAGAGCCTCCTTTTACACATTAGTTTCAATAGAGCTAGAGCCTAGACTCTTCTTGTCTACGCACCTCGATGTCCTAATCTAGATGCTTACCATCATTGGTGAAGAGCAAGCTCAATTGAAGCGGCTCATCCATGCCAAAGGTTCAGTCGGCCTTGGAGGTTAAATAGGCATCAAGCTTCATTGAAAAAAGAGAGCATATGATTAAGGGGAATGGGGGATTAAAGAAAAGTTTATGGCCAATGGATCTCAATCCAACGCCCACGAAACTGAACTGATCTTTTTGAGAATATCGACTGGGATAGCAAAGGTGAAAGGATATAATATGTCATGGACAATTTACTTATGTAATTTCATGTCATAAAGTGTATGCATATAGAATTTTGAATTATTAATATGTTGATCGAGTATAGTGTAATGTTTTTTTATTAATGAGAACATATTGTTTAAAATATACTAAAATTAACTAAGATATGTTAATACTCCCTCCAACCATAAATATTTGACATTTAATATAACATATGGTTAAACTTTTAAAACTTTAAATATCAATAACTTCAAATACTTAGTTTATGAAAACAAAACATGTAGCTCATCATTTCGCTTATAATAAGCATAAGCAAAACAACTTTTTAATATTTTAAAAAATAATTTATGGATAAAATTGTTATATGCATATTCTTAGCGATCTAAAAACAAATATAAAAAATAAACTACGATAAAAAACTCCAATAAACTTCAAATTTAGATTTTAAAATTCAAATTTAAGTATAAGCATATATATTTGCTTTCAAAAATACTACCATAATATTATAAACTTATTAGAATTTATAAATTTATTCTAACATATACGGTGAAAGTTTTAAAAGTTTACTTGAATTTTGTCCTAAATATCAAACATTTATAACAGAACGGAGTATGTCATAAACAACTATCTAAAATGAGCTAGATCTTTGTTATGTAGGCTTAAAAAAGCTACTACGTTACAAACTGAGCTATAGCTCATATAGTAGGGTGTGCCCAGAGACCATTGCCCACCGGGCTTCCTCAAAGCCCACAGGAAGTGCATCCTGGCAAGCTCCAGCCCAAGCACGAGCTCATGCACCTGCTCTACACGGACCTGGCCGACCGCACGTCAAGCCAACGAACGGTGGTGTCCTCCCTGTCATCGTTGATGTATTCACCGTGGCGGCCATCAGGTGACGGCGGCATAAGGCCGAGGAAGGCAAGAAGTGGCTTGCCACGGAGCGTCAACTGGAGCGAGAAGATCTCAGGCTCGAGCCCAAGACAACTCCGCATAGGGGTATAAAACGTCTCAGCAGAGAACGGTATGACATGAAAGTCTCTCTCTTTCCTTACGTGCTATACACGTATTTTAAAGATGACTTACTGCTACGAGAAAAAACGACGAAAAAGCTACATGTAAAGTACATTGACTAGCTCCTATCGGTCTGTTATTATCAGAGGTTAACGCACGTTTGCTATGTCAAATTTCACACTATTTGAGAGGACATTTAAAAAAAACTTAAAAAATATTTATTTTTAAATATTTTATTAAAAAATATATAAATAAAAAGATTTATTTTCAATGGTAGAGTTACATGTGGGTGCATGGATGTGCTTTTATGGGCTTGGCTTGTTTCCCATTTTCATGGGCTAGTGGACAAGAATGTTCATGTAGGAAGTTTCTATGTATTAAGTTGTATTTTAATCTAATATAAAGTTTCTTAAGTTCAGACTTTTTATAATTCAAATGAGTTTTACTCTTAAACAATGTTCTGTCTTAACGCACTCAAAATTTAGATATACAACAATAACCTATTGTAAATTGTAGTTTTACCTTTTCGTTTAATCTAGATTATTATAATTTCAGCCCACACTTTAATCAATGCTCTAAAATTTAAAATTTTTCTTCTTTTAGGCCGCAAAAGTAAATATGGTGCCTTTTTTTCTTCTGGTACTGAACTACATCTACACACAAACCAGAAAAGGCAACAAAGGGAGAGAGGAAAAGATGAAAGATGATTGGTAGAAAATTTTATTTTAGACCCATGATTAAAAACAACGCATTGGGAAGACTTTTCTAAAGTGATATCTACATGACAGGCCATGAGATATGGACACCATCAACTTGTGTATGCATTGGGACGCTGTCGCATGTATTTCTTTCCCAACATGATTTTAAGTTACTTTGCTGTGCGCAAGGATTAGCTGCAAGACGCGAACGCTTCTCCTTAACGCTCTCAAGGTGGAGCATCGTTGTCCTGCAGAGCTACTGGTGTAAGTGCCCGCGGCCATGCGTGCGCTCCTCGAAGCCAGAGGGGAGGAGGTCGGCGTTAGATACGCCACTGGGTATCCTCAAAGCCCACACTGAGCGTGTCCCAGTGAGCTCCAGTGTGCGCTTTCTTGACGCACTGCGGGTGGGGCTCCATCGTCGAAGGACTCCAGTTTGGGTACCCTCTGATCATGCTGCTTGTCATCGGCGACCAAGGTCCGAACGCGCGGATTCTCGAGGGGAGAAAGGTCGGAGTGGCGGTGCCGAGGAACGACAAGGCTGGGTCATTCGACCGAGGCGGCGTCGCCGGAGCTGTCCGCGCCGTCGTGGTGGAGGAGGAGGGGAAGACGTTCGCTGCCAATGGCCGTAAGCTGCAGGAGATCGTGGCGGACAGGGAGCGCGACGAGAGTTGCACCGATGCATTTGTCCAGCATTTGACCTCTTGGAATGAGCCGAAGCATAATTCAAGCGACCAAAATTCGTAGCGGAGTATGCTGTAGCAGCCGAAAAGCTAGTCACCCGCACAATGTTTTGTGGTTTTGAATGTCGGTTTGTTTGGTTCAGATCGAATAATATTATCCTGAGGACATAACAGTGTTCTTTGAAAGGAATGAAGAAAGCGTGTGCTTCAACACAGTGCAAGTGCCGATTTTTCCTCTGATTTTCAACGTCCAGTGCGCGCGCGCGCGCGTGGTTGGGGGGTAGTAGCAGCCTTCGGCGAGGGCGGCATTGCCATCGCGATCTATTTGTCTAAGCCCCATACGGGCGGCTACCGGGGCGAACTCGTTAATGGCGAGGGGCCCAGGTGCCCGGGAGAGATGGTGATTCGGTGGGCATCACCGGGGAGGCGGGGACTACGAGCCAATTGGGGAGAAACGGGGGCATGGCCGGCAGCCCTCTGACAGGTTCCTCCGGTTCACTTTGTGGGCCGTCTTGGCGCCTTTTTCCTAGCATGGTTGCGATTGGAAAAGGTTCACCCCTTCAACTCAACTATAGACCGTTTTTCTTTTATATCCTTTAATAGTGCCGCTAATTAAATCAATACAAATCAAGTCTTTTAACGGTTTCATCCTAAGTAGTTTATTGATTTAGTCTTCACTCTATATAGCATCTAAGTGGAGCTTACGATGTCATTATAACCGAAAAAAAATAAAAAAATACAATAAGATTTACATGAGACCCATATGTTAATGGCCACTCTCCTTTATCCTCTTATCCAGCTCCCTTCTCTCCTCGTGAGTCGTGTCTGCGGTCTAGGCTTGGCGGTGGCGGCTAACGAGCCTGCACGAGATTAAGCTCGCCCACGCGCCCACAGGAAGGAAGGCAGCAACAACGACGGTTGGCGAACCCCCAGGAGCTTGAGCTCGCCCGCCTGTCCAAGCGCAAAGGGAGATGGCAGTGGCGGTAGTCGACAAGCCCCTCGTAGCTCGAGCTTGGCCATTCGTGCGTGCAAAGGAGCGCAACGGTAGGGGTGGCAACTGGTCGAGTCCATGCCAGGAAGGGGCCGACAACATTAGCGGCGGGAGCACAGGCGCTCACGCGTGCTAGGAACGGGTGGGTTGCTACATCGAGCGTGTGGTTCGTTCTCTAGGTAGAGAGGTAGGAGGTGGTTAGCATCGACAAGGCATGAAAAGATGGATTAAGATGGGGCCATGGCGTGTTGTTGCTCCGCCGTCACGCTGCTGCTTCCTACTCTTTGCGGGGAGGTCGGCGTTATGTGATGCTGTATAACTGGGTATGAATGAAATTTAACCCATATTAAAAAAATGTAAAGTGGACTTTTTTCTTATGATTTTGGTCATAAAATTCTCTCCAAAATCTAGCCTAGGCCTAGCTCAAAAACGAACAATAATTATTGAAGTAACATCCTCATTGTTGATTCTTGGCTTCTAAGCCACGGCCAAAATTGTTATGAATAGAATCCTAAAATTGTTTTTCATTGCCTCGTTTATATCTCCACGTTAAGACCATGTTCGCTAGAGCTTCAATACTCAGATTAGAGCTAGAGCAGTGGAGCTATCTAGAGGCTGCTCCACTCCTGTAGTTCAATTTTTTGGAGCGCTCAAACTTATTCTACTATATTTTCTGGATGGATTTAAATTGTTTGGTTGTGCTCCAGCTTCACCTTACCAGGAGCTGATAGCTAGCTACCAAATGGGGCGTAGCTGAAGTACTAGCAGGAACGAGAGTCTGAGAAAGAGAAATTCAAAAAGACTGCGCAGCACCAGTCCTGGACAGGGCGAGCGGTGCGACCGCCCTAGGCCCCGGCGCGGCGAGAGCCCCCAGCTGGCTATACACCTATGCACTCTAAGAACATCGCGTGCGCTACTAAGCAAAAGAAAAGATCAAACGCGCTTGTACTGATGTAAACACTGTGTTTGTCCTCATAAAACTGATGAAGCAATGGCTTTGCTGTCATTGTACCAACGCTAGTTTTTGTTTATCACTTCAGTCAATTAGTTCTGACTTTAAATAAACAAGTGGAGTTTTTTTTATTAGAAATATATATTTTTTCCTTTTGCATTGAGAGGCAGATGCCACCTATGCCATCATCGCGAAAAAGTAAGTTATAACTTTCTATGGAATTGAATTATTAATAGGTAATAGGATTGTGTTAGATGATTCGTGAATATTTTTTTGACAATATAACAAGTATCAGATTAGCTTAACATTCGTATTATACCATAGGATAAAAGTCACTCGTTCTATCTAACGTGGTTTAATCTTTCGTGTTAGCAAGGTGTCTATTACCTAGGATTTCCTCGGATTTACTCTATGAGCACCTATTAAATATGTGATTTTAGAGTCTTATGATTTTTATCTAGCATGCATAGAGGATGTGCACATATATGTATACAAGTGGTCATAATATGATTATGGAGTGCGTCCATTTTATACCTCTTAAAAGATATATTAACTCTACAACCACAAAGAAAATAATCATACATGCTACACTTATTGAGGGCCTCCGTTTTATTTCGTCCTAGGCCTATAAAATATCAGGACCGGCCCAAAGGACTGGGGGAGAGATCAATAGGATCAGACTTGAAAGAACGGTAGGATGAACATACTATACAAATTAGCGAAAATTGAGTAAACATAAGTGTTACTATGGACAAAATCTTAGGAAAGTATCATCCAAATCCGAGGTCTTCGCCCCAAGTCGTTCGTTGTCTTTTCTTCTTTGGCCTTCGATCTCTGTCACCAGCGGGCAGCGGGTTGCCAAGCGCAATTCTGCAGCGAGGCAGCGATCTACGTTAATGGGAGAGTCTCCAGGGTCTTCCCGCCGCCGCCGCGCCGCCTCTCCCAAAGGGTCGGCGCGTTTTTGTTCTCGTTCATCACCGGCCGTTTCACCACCGGCAACGGAGGGTCCAACATGCACACCGCCGCGGACACGCCGCCACCGCAAGCACTCCTCCCCAGCGAGGACGACGCCGACGAGCAGCTCGGCATGTCGCTGACCTTGGAGCACGCGCGCGACGACGTCCTCCCCCTCCGCCGCCCGAACAGCCCCAGCGTGAGCCTCTCCAGCAGCTGCTTGCCGCCGCGGTGGGCCGACGAAGTACCCCTCGCGGCCGGCCGGTCGCCGCCCCGCGCGCCCGAGCATCTCCTCGGTCTCCCCTTAACCTGCCCCATGCAGCTGATCCTCGGCGACGCCGGCAGGGCGTCGCCGCCGTCCGCCTTGCTTTTCTTGGCGTCCTGCGTCTTCTTCCACACGGACGGCGACGGCAGGAGCGGCGAGTACGCCGCCGCCGCGGCCAACTTCTTGGCCCCGTACCTCGGCGGCGGGGTAGCCTTAAGAATGAGCCAAGTAGGTGTCGGCGCCTTGATCTGGTGGTGGTGGTGAAGCGCTGCCATGGAGATCGCCACCAACGTTCCCTCGCTCGATGCGGCCGCTCTGGTCACCGGTGCAAGCGTGCAACTACTCCTTCAGTGCGTATGTGGTGTTACGAATTTATGTGCTCGTTGATATGTAGCAGCGCAAGGGATTAGTAGAATCAGTCTACTAATCCGTACTCTAAACTGACCGAGCAAAAGGATTAATGAGTGTCAATTATGCTGCTCCAGGTCAAGTCCTTGTAGCTTACGGAGAAACTCGCGCTCGCGACTTGAACACGACGAGAGCAGGGGGACGTGATTGGGCCGTGGTGCAACCCGGTCGTTAGCTTATGTGGAACGGTTAGGCCAAGCAGTGGCTGGGTCGGAGTCGGAGTCGGACGGTAAAAATATTCGGAGGATCAGCGCTTGCGACGTCACTGCTGGTTACTTTTGTTGCATTCCGAGAGTGATGGTTTCTTTGGTTTTGCAACTCAGTACCGCTCTGATTCAAAGTCAGGTGGCTCAAAATTTTTGAGTGCACTGTGTATGGAGTGTAATCCACGGTGAGCATGTTCTTTTGTTTCTTAAGTTTTAGCTAGATGGCTAGAATGTATGGTTGTTTTCTTACGAAGGTTTGCCTGAACTCACCACGCTTTTATGTATTATTACCTTAAGGACAGCCTACATAATATTCGATACTTTTTGGGCTCAAATCATTCAATTTTCTGCCACTGAATCTAGATCAAACATAGCAAATTTGTTAAAATCGTGATCATTTAGAATCGAAAGTTGTGAGTAGGATCACAATCATAGAATCGTATATATAAAAATTATAAAATCATAAATTCTAAAATCGTAGATCATGCCAATATGATTGTAAATTTGTAAAATCGTACGATAGAATCGATCATTTTATTCATCTTTTGACTCAATCCTGCCATAGGCACTCCGCTTAGCATCCCTGATGCTACCTGCCTCCATCTCCCCTCTTCCCCAATTCTTAACCCTAAAACCTAATTAGTTGCTCAAGATTGATGGAGTTCATGGAGGTTAATCGGGAGGTTAACAATCCATAAGATCCAACCTCAAGTTTTATGTGGAAGGCCATGTAGCAAACCCGTTACTTTAAAGGGGTAAGAGGAAGGCTTGACATACAATGGTTGTTACAATGCACCTTCTTGATTTACTTGCCCAATTCATTTGTTTAGGGAGAGGCCATTCATAGACAATACCCTATTCAGTAAGCTAGCCCTCACGACATTGTGGAAAAGATGAAACTCTTTTTTCTAATTCTTTTTTTGCCTTTTTTAAAATATGAAAAATTTTCCGTGATGCTTTTTTTACCTCTTTACACGCATTTTCCTAATTTCGACAAACATATAAGATAAACGTGAAATTTTTATGTTGCTTTCGAATCTAAGTGAAAACTCTTGCCCTTTTTTATATGTACGCTTAAACGGTGTATATATATATTACTTTAAAAAGTATATTAATCTATTTTAAGTATATAATAGCTAATATTTAAATGTGCCTTCTTATTTTGTGTGTGGATTTTCTTCTTCCTGTCATCTTTAAACACAACCAAGGTTGAGTTCTGTTATTCACCGTAGCAACCAAAACTTCATCCTTTTCTCCGCGTACATTTTTTAAACATATAGTTTTAAAAAACTTTCTATTGTAAAATTATTTAAAAATTATATTAATCTATTTTTAATTTTTTATAAATAATATTTAATTAATCCTACGCTAATTCGTTGCTCTGTTTCAAGAAATATTTTCTTAAGCCTCCTCCAGTATAGTATATTATCTTTTTTTTTCAATGATCTACCTGTTCAAACATCGTCTCATTTGATGCCCATTGGGTACGTTGTATAAAGTAGACATTTTGACTCAAGATTACTATTCGACAAGGACCAGTATTTAGTCCACATAGATTAGCTAGCTAATACAAAGAAATGATACTGTATATTATAGATACGATCTTAAGCACAGATGTGCAGAATACCTTCAGTCATTGCGAAGGCAAGGACTGACCAAATCCAGGCCGTGGGACTGTAGCCATGCAATACAGTATGGACCTGAAAACTTACGATGAAAAATGAAGAATTTGTTTATTTATATATATATATTAATTAAAATATTTACAAGAATATATATTTTTTAGAACATTAACAGTTCTATATCCAACGTCATCTAAAAGTTTTTTTCTTAAAAAAAAGTCCTCTGAAGAGCGTAAAATCTAAATGATTGTTGGCCCCAATTGAGGACAGATAGATGGGGCACCAGAAAATTTATAGGTAACCAACTTGCTGCCACCTAAAAATCTTCTCTTAGCCACCTAAAAATCTAATTTAGTAAAAAAAACAGAAAAAATATTTGAGGGTTGAGGGGACATGAAGGAAAGCGGCAAAGTCTTGCTAGCTTGTGAATTCGTATAGACGTAAAAGATTTATAACCTTTATAATATTTATTTTTAGTGATGAAACAAATTATTATATATAGTATTGTTTTAGATTCGTGAATAGTTTCGTTCCTATATTCGTGGTTTGTTAGTTTCGTTATTGATTTGTAGATAATTTCATTTATAATGTTTGAAGGCATATCGGTGTTGAAATATTAAATTGCACGGTACTAGATCCGATAATTAATTTCTTACTGAGTTCAACTCTATTTTCTATGAATAGATATATCAAATAATGTGGTATTTCTATTATATCACGGCCGAGAATATGTTAAGTATATTTTATATAGTGTAGATCTGTCAGAATTTGATTCAACCCTTAAAGGCATTGAAAGGCTAACTAAGAAAAGCTTTTCAGTTGTGTATAATTGGTTAATATAAAATTTTTGAGTCGACCCTAGGTCAACATAATAAATATGTATGTTATATTGATCTAGGCAATCAAAATTTTTTTTTAGAAATTGATATTGGTGAATTCCACTGACACTTGGTGATGGTATGTAGACAATGCATTACAATAAGGTTGGTTACTTATCATTCTTATGTCAATGTACGATAATACTGTTTCAATGGTCGTGCAAAACAAAGAGGGTCTAAGTATAACAGGAGGTGATACTAAAATAGTTGAGAAAAATAAGTCAGAGCACCAACAAGAATAAGAAGAGATGGAGCCTAGAGGATCAGTAGACGAGGAAGAGAGAAATAACATCATTATTGAGGTAATGGATATAAAAGATTCTGATAACGAGTATATAAAGAATGATGAATCGTCGGACGAGGAGAGAGGTAATATAAATCCCTTGTAATGTTCTAATGAGGACTTTTCTTAACTTGTTATCTCTGAGTGGCATCATGTGCCATAGAAGTACAAAGAGAAGGAGGTCATTTAGGTGGCTCAGTATGCATATAAAGAAAAATTGATAGACGCAGTTATGCACTGGACGATATCACTTTAGATGGAGTTTTGGGTTATAAAGTCAAGCAAGTTGGTAGATGTAGTCAAGTTATAGGTGTCTATGGAGGGTGCATGCATTCAAGGGTAAATGAAAAGATTATTAAAATGTGTCAATAATCACTAAACATAATTGTTACTTACAAGCAATAGATAAATACCATAAAAATATGACATTTGCATTGGTTGCAACAGAGATGTACTTTGATATTATGCACAACCTGTGGTATAAATTAAGGTCAAATTATCAAGTATATTGAGGACAAATTCAACTACATAATTACTTATGTGAAGGCATGGAGAGCGAAACAAAAGATCGTGAAAATGATATTTAGCACATTTGAAACTTCATAAGATAATTTGCCTAAGCTTGTAACTTTTATTCTTAAGAGAAATCTAAGGAGTTACTGTGACCTCAAATCATTTCCATTACTCGATCATCCTTAGTAGAGTGTACTTTAACGGGCATTTTTCACATAAGCGTGTGCATCCACACATTTATGTATTGTTGTCCCATACTATGTATTGATGGGACATTTCTAACTAAAAAATATATTCACAGTAATTGGAGTTGATGGAAATAATTAGGTGTTACTCATGGCTTTCGCTTTCACTGAGAGCGAAAACACTGAAATCTAGTACTGGTTTCTGAAGTGGAGGAAGGATACAGTTATGTATATGAGGATAAGTGTATGCCTTATACACGACTGTCATGTCAGCCTTCTGCGGGCTATTAAGTATTTAAGAGATGACAATGTGGAGAAGGGTATGTACAAGAGTGGCTAGACATTCGCAGCAGATGGTTTATATGCTATATGGGTTCTAATTTCTACAAACAGTTTAATAACAAACACCTTATGAATTTTTTAAGATGCTCTATGTCTAGAAATAGCAGAAGAAATTCAATGAGATTTAGAGGAGGTTGAACGAGTTGGCAATAAAACAAACAGATAAGCAGTCCAGAAGATCAATACATATATGTGATGATGCTTTAGAAACTCTACGACCATTCTCTAGTGATGACCATATTATGAGAAGGAGGTCAACATCGTTGATTAGAAAATTTTTACACTAGATTAAGAATAAGCGAAAGAAGAAATTAACCTTATTGTATGATGATGATGGCACTATATTTGGCATAATACCATCAATTTAGATAAGATTTACAACTGGGTGATATGTGGTGTAAGAATTATCTCGCTTGTTACCATTGTATAGTTTATCATGTATGCCACATGCAGAATATTTTAGAGATAGGTATAAAGCAACTGAGCCCTCTATGACAGATAATATTATTTTCTTTAGCATAATGATGATGAAGTACTTAGAAAAAACATAAAAAAACCTAAGAGCATTGAGTTATAGCTCAAGATATACAACAACATAGATTCGATATCTTGTGTGCTGATAAGGCCAAGCGTAGAATCTATTATAAGAGAGTTGTCCAACAGTGTGTCCTGAAGGACAATGGGACCTACTCATGTGTGTGCCTAAAGGCAAGACTGTATCACAAGCTACGTTCTTATGTTATTGTCGTGAGCTCAGAGTGTGGAATACTATAATGTTATTTTGTGTCATCTTATTTTAGGAAGAAAGCTATCTTATATACCCGGAGTAGTGAGGTATTTAGCTTCGGTATTGCAGGGTCGTTCACAGCTTAACAATCTTAGATTTTTTTACATTTCGGATCCAATGAAACTGAGGAACAAGATAAGTTGCCACAAGACTAAATGGATTAGTAACGATATGGATGAGTCCGAAGCAAATGAAATGTTTAAACATTGTAGCAAGTTCGACCAGGATGAGCATACTTACAAGAAATGTTTAGAAAATGCATAAGTTTCGAGTGCAGCAGAAGCTCCTCCATTAGAATTAGGGACCGATGGAAGACGCCTCATGGGGGAAGGCACTACTTCAAAGCTAACCCGGGCCAGGTGTTCTTATGCACCTACTAGTTTAATCGTGTAGTGCAAGTACATGTATTATTTTAAGAGTAGATATGTAACTTAAGTTGTCAACATTTTTTTCTAAGTTGTGTAAACTATATATATCGTAATGTTATTTAATTTAGTCCTTGTAATAATGATAATTGTTATTCATTTTCTCTGATAAAAATTTATCATAAATTGTATGAACAGTATATTCTGTTTTTATTTTTGATAATCGTAATAACTTTTTTAATTGCAGGTATTGATTAACCATTTTTCTCACGGAGTTTCAAGCCATACCACCATAGATGTCTGTAGCCTTGTGCGGATCTAGGAAGGGCCCCTATGGATGGGCGCATGACGCCTTTGACAACGATTACTTCACAGTGGATCATGACGTGGCTCCTTCCAGCTTGTAGGAGCTCTACTATCACACACATAGGAGTCGTTCGCTTCGACTCCCGTGTAGCAGGTCTACAATAGTCATGGCATTCCAGTTGACCGCCTCACCTACTTACAGGATCATGTGCAATTGTAGGAAAGGAGGGCAGAGAGGGGGCTGTACTTACTGTTTATGTTGGTTTGTATTTACTATATTGGCTCTACGTACATACATTATTTACTGTACGTTAATGCCACGTCACTTTCACTCTTTACTATACACACATGACTGTCATTAACATACAACAATCAGCTTTTGACATTTCCACTCTTTACTGCACGCACATGACTGTTGAGTCACAATTAACATTGAGTGATGTCAGCCAACTTTCAGCACGTGACCATCATGTCGCTTTCAACACAAACCGATAGCCAACTTTTGGCATGCTAATATCACATCATGTTCAAATAATCTTTACAGGCCAGGGCACTTTCTGTGTATGAATATCACGTCGTTTTCAATGCTTTTAGTCATGTCTCCCACATCTAACATAATCTACACTATATAAGTCATCCGTATGCATAATGAACCTCAAGTTTTCCACCTGTTGATACCTTTGCAAATCCCACACTACTCGTTTGCTCTATCTCTTATAAGATCAAAGAACAATGCCTGCTAAACTCACTTTCACTGAGGATCCGGACTGTAGAAGGGAATGCTTCACTTGACTAATTTCACCTTGGTGTGATCGTTCGTTTTGTATATGTGGTTATTGATGTTAGCTTATGACATCTCAGGACCCATAACACTTATGGGAGGAGATTCTTTCAATGCTCAATCTATTCTCATGAGGCATTGATTATATGCCTTTATTTTTTTAATTGTTTCTTATCACAATATTTTGTTTTAACTAATAGTTTCTTTGCAAGATCTGTGGAAGAATGTGTAACTTTATTTAGCGAGTTGATATAGAAAATTCACCATTTAATCCCAACTGTTGGTTCTCCGATGGTCGTTATTTTTCTCTCTCAGAATCAAACGAACAGTACATGAGGAGGAAGCAAGAGTATAAATGATGTCGGCGAGATAAATGATCAGACTAGAGGCTGCAACCTCTTATACTAACTTTATAGCGGGAGCATCCTAAGTGTACATACAATGATCATTGCCAGTGGTGAGGTCAATAAGAGATGATAATTTTGGTAGAAGGCTCCTCTATTTTTGTCACTATTATCTAAATAATGTCCATGTAAACCTATTAATCGTCTAACACTCTAATTAAAGGTGTGATGATTTTTTATATTCATGTTGAGTTCTTACATAATTTATTTCTAAATAAATCTCTACATGATAATTTAGACATCTTAATTATTTTTTCTTTATACTCCCAAATTTTCTTTATAATTAAATCTATAAATAAAAATAGATTTATTTAAAATCTCCTTTTCTTTTCTTTTAGACTGGTTCTTATCTATACCCTAGGGAAAAAACACACTAATAGAGAACATCAGGGGGTTCGCTTGCAAAATTAGCATGGTCCATTCTCTCTCATGAGCGAGTTTAATAATTTTACAGACGGCTCCTTAAGATGGAGAAACGCCCTAGCAAAGAGCGGTAAGGACTGGCCTAAAAAATAGCATTCACCTCCTCCCTCACGTGTCTTGTCGTGCCATTTTGTAGGCGGTGACGCATGAAAAACTGTGCTCGATTAAAAGGGCAAGGAGGCAATATAAACTACAAATTTCCTAGTCCCTCGTTTGTTTTTCTTCAATAGGCCAACTACCACTTGCTACGCTATTTAGAAAATGTGTTCTTTTAAAATTTTCTAGTACCTCGTTTGTTCTTCAATAGGACCAACTACCACTTGCTATGTTAAATTTTACGCTATTTAGAAAATGTGTTTTTTTTAAAAACACTTCCAGGTCATCGGTATAGACATGCAAAATTTTCAAATAAAAATATATTTTTATAAATATTTTAATGAAAAATATATAAATCAAAAATCAAAAAATGAAGAGAGTTGTCCACTTGGTCTGGTGATCAATCGAATGGTCCATAGTTAATTAGAGTAGCTACACAGTATCACAGCGTACTCAGTGGTTGATGGACAGGAAAGAAAGAAAAGAAAGAAATCCTGTTCATCGGTCTCCCTGATGGTGATGTGTGTGGAAGATGATGCGCTCTGAAAAAAACTTTTGATTTGGACTATGGACTTAGCACGTCTCGAGCGTATTGGCAAAGGAATGCCACGTCATATTATAGAAGGCGCTTCCTCCGTTTGATAATAGCACTATTTGACAATTTTTACCTAGCTTTATTTTGACCACCGATATCATTTAAATTATTTGGTTATCATGAACGAGACTTGCATGTTTATATCTACCGTGTAACACATGCTATATTTTTAATACTTAGAAATTTATTTGTAAAATAGAGGTGATAAGCTAAAACATTGTCAAGTTAAAATTACAAACTATTATGAAATAAAGTATAGAGTCAAATACATATAAGTTAATAAAATTTTATAGAGTTTGTCACAAACTACGTAAGCGATAACAACCTGTGCATGGAAGATATATAACTTTAGATAAATTTGACAAATTAGTGCCTTTTATTTTTTTACTATTCACATATAGTTTAATGGTAGTTTTTACGAGCTTTAAATTATGAAATTTTACTCGGCAGCTACACTTTGGCAGTGTTTACCTTGCTCAATGCAAAGGCAGGGGGGGGGGGTCCAATCAAGCATGCAAATTTTTTAGGCTTTGCAACCACGACAATTATCCGCCGTAATCCTAACAACCGCGCAGTCAAGCAGAAAACAATAAAATAAAATCCGTGGATCGGTGACAGACGTGTGGGCCCGGAACAACACTACACTAATTAATCCCAACGTTTTGCAGAAAAGACCCTGCCATTTCTCCTACCAGGCTTCCATCTCATTTCAGTCCTCCCATCCCCTCTCGATCCCTTCCTTCCTTCCTACCCCAATCTCCAAAACCGAAAGACGCCGCACGCACGCGTCCCAGATCTATGGTTCACGCGCCCCCTCCACTCCCCCACCGCCGCATCGACTCGCAGGCGCACCGGCCCTCCGCCTGGGTCCGCGAGTGAACCGAACCAGAAGGGGCGCGAGGTGCAGCGGGCGGCGGAGGTGGCGGCGAAGATGATCAGCAGGCAGCTCGTGCTGACCTACCTCTACCTGCTAATCTACGTCTGCCTCTCGTCGGGAGTCATCCTGTTCAACAAAGTAGGGCTCGTCTCCTCCAAATGCCAGCTCCGCCACTCTATGGCTCTGTGTATGCTTGCTTTTGCGTTTGGTCTGGGTTAGAGAAGAAATCGAGGAATGCGATGATCTGAGGTCCATTCTGTTCAGAGTGTCTTTTGCGAAGTGTTTGCTCCTTCACCGACTTTACTCATAGTGTTTTAGAGAACTGCAATACGAACCTGTGCTACTTTAAATTTATATATTCGTTAGTTTGGTGGACGGTCTATTACAATGCTTGCTTTATATAGGATTTTGCGGTTGTTAGGTGAATCAGGGTTTTTGGTATCACACTATCATCTGTAGTGTAATGTGGATTTAAGACGTAACAAATTTGAGGAATCGGTGATGGATGCTGATAATGCAGATCTGGAGCTTTGCATTTTTTTTGGGTGCTATATGCTTGCTTTTATATAAGTAGACGTTTAATTATGAGAGGTCACCTTGAGTATGAACTTATGCTCTCATTTTTCTTGGTCCTGCAGTGGGTACTTTCTCCAAAGTACTTCAAATTTCCCTTTCCTATCACCCTTACAATGATTCACATGGCCTTTTCTGGAGTCATAACGTTCTTCCTTGTCCGTGTGTTTAAGGTATGCTTCTCTCCATTTTTCCTGTGATAGCCTTCCATGTTCTATGCGAACTGCATTATCTGTTATTTGATAAACAAATACTTGCTTGTTTCAACTTTCAATCAAATGGCATACAAAGTGTTAATTGTCGAGTAGAAACTGTTCTTGTGCAAGAATGGGCAAGTTAGTTTTGGTATTGACGCTTTGGTTAGTTAGTTTGTCTGGTGCTATCATTTGGTTGTTCCTGTAAGATCTAATGTAGTCATCTTGCTATGTTGATGATGCAGGTTGTTGCACCAGTCAAGATGACATTCCAAATGTAAGAGCACTTACCTTTGTTCCTTCACTATGATGAATCGATTCTTAGAATTGTGGTCATTTTTTTCCCTTAATGCAGATATGCCACATGTGTGATTCCAATCAGTGCCTTCTTTGCATCAAGTCTTTGGTAAGCTAAACATACAAAAGATAGAAACAACCTTTCATCACATTTTTTTTCTCAATGACTTCTTTATTATCTCTTGTATGACAAAGCGTGCTTTTGAAAGTATGCACATGTGTATGTAATATGTGTACGCCTAAAATAGTAGATGTATTGAACTAAAGCTGACTATCAATATTGTACAAATGGCATAATACTTGCAGTTTTGGTATTCTTTGATGACCTGACCGATTGTTTTGAAATGATACATTTTTGGTATTGAGATTGTTTTCAAACCTAGTTGTTATTGTTATGTACTAATTTCCCTGTATACCAGTTGCTTGAATAGCATGGATTGTGTATTATGTGTAATTGTGATGTAAATTGACAAATGAATGCTCTGTACATGTATAATGTATTATAACTTATTTTTGTTATTTTTGCAAATTGAACGCAGTATACAAACTCTATTTTTGTTAATACCTAACACGAGTATCTTATCTCAGTATGTGAATTATAATCTACTAGTTCCCTTTCTTAATCCCCATAAAGCATTTACTGTATATGAATATTTGGAAATTTGCTACTTCTCCTGTAAACCTATCTTGAAGCTGGTTTGCAAAGCATGAGTTTCCCTTGCATAAAATTCCAACAGGACTTTAATTGATTTGATTGTTTTTATAGGTTTGGAAACACAGCATACTTGTATATTTCAGTCGCATTCATTCAGATGCTCAAGGCTTTGAGTGAGTTACCATGCCCCTCCCTGTAAATCAATCTATCATTTTGGTATGGTACTGATTTGAGTTATTTTGTAATGTAGTGCCTGTGGCAACATTTATAATGGCTGTTCTATGCGGTACTGACAAACTAAGATGGGATCTTTTCTTGAACATGGTCTTGGTCAGTGTTGGTGTCGTGGTCTCATCTTATGGCGAGATTCATTTTAATATCATAGGAACACTGTACCAAGTAACAGGCATTTTTGCGGAAGCCCTTAGGCTGGTTCTAACACAGGTCCTCCTTCAAAAGAAGGGGTTAACTCTAAACCCTATCACAAGCCTGTATTATATAGCCCCTTGCAGGTATCACAACTATATCTGAAAAGTTTGCTTGCTTGATATAACTCCAGCGAACAACCGTTGAATGAAATAATGACTTCTCTCTTAATGTCTTACAGACCACTTATACAAAAACAAGAGGATTTTTTAGTTTGCTCTTACATAATATTTGTATAAAAACTTGTGCAGTGCCATTTTCTGAAGGTTGCATCAGTGACAGTAATGACTCATATATATATGTACAACCAAAAGGTGTTATGCTACTTTATCATGCAGTTGCTGTTGTAATCTACACATGTAAATGAAAATCACTAAAACCTTGTAACAATCAGTTTTCCTATGAAATTAACAGTGAGAACACTATTCTTAGTTTGACTTAGTAGCTTTTAACCTCAATTGTTTGAATGTATAAAAAAACAGATTTGAATTTATATATGCCTTAGTAGATTGCATATGTATTGCAACAAGCACATTCGAGAGGTTTATGGCATCTTTCTGTAAGACTGATAATATGCGTGGTTTCTTGTTGAGAAGCAGAAAATAGTTTGCTAGGACTTAGGAACAACCATTTGCTGCCTCAACTTTTGTACTCACTGCTTTTTCTTTGTATCCTCTGTGATTATTATGCATTTTTTGTTGTCTCCATACAACCAACTTTTTCATATTCTGTACATCACTTACATGTTTGTGCCATTTTACTCCATGCAATCTCTTAAATGTATTCTTCTGTTTTGCAGTTTCATCTTCCTGTTTGTTCCTTGGTATTTACTTGAAAAGCCAGAAATGGATGTTTCTCAAATTCAGTTCAATTACTGGATATTTTTCTTAAATGCAGTTGCTGCATTTGCATTGAACATATCCATCTTTCTAGTTATTGGAAGAACAGGAGCAGTCACCATCCGAGTTGCAGGAGTTCTGAAGGACTGGATACTTATTGCCCTCTCAACCATTATCTTTCCTGAATCTATTATCACAAGCCTCAACATAATTGGATATGCTGTTGGTAATTATGCACTCAATTTTCTCTAGAATTAGAATTCATATCTATAACATGTGGTTTTGTGTTACATTACACATCATAAACATGTGTAACATGTGTTTTTCTATACAAAGGGACTTAAACCTGGGGTTTCTGGAATTTGCTTATACTTTTATTTCAAATATGCTGTTTGTGATTAACCTTCTTAACTAGTATTGATTTAATGTGTAGCTCTCTCTGGCGTTGTCATGTACAATTATTTGAAGATGAAAGATGTCAGAGTGAACCAACTTCCAGCCGATAACACTCCTGATGGAGCTACAAAGGTCAGCGTATGACTCTCTGTGCCTCCTTCATTTAGTTTTCTTGATTCTTTTGGGGTCTTCCTTTTCCACATGTCCATCCAGAGAGATCTTCCCTGTATCACCACTTTAAGGTATAATATTGTTTCTGTTTTGACTTTCTTATCTTGTTTGCTCATCTCTGTGCTGTTGTTCTTGGTTGCATAAAAAACTGCTATTTATGCATTGCGTTGTTGTCACACACAACACCAAGTTATTGTCTAAAAATGGTTACCTTTTAGTTCCTTAGCTTGCACTACTATTGATAGCAATTAAAGTACAATCTGTATCATACGGGAGCGTTGTCCACCTGACCACACACATTTTTATTACTACTTGAGGTTCAGTTTTGAAGTTTGGCTCTGCTTTGTCAACAAATTGGATACCATGTTGATATTGGCTATTGTGTTGGAGCTTCCCATTCTGATCACTGCCTTGATTTGGTACAACTGTGATAATAGGCGAAACCAAATGATTGCTCATTTTTTTGTACTTACAAGTTATTTAACTGTTGAAATGTTCAACATTTTTCAGGATAAGAAGATTTCAAACATATACAAGCCTGACAATTTCATGGATGCTAATGATGAAACAACTGTTGGAAGTCTGGCATCTGAAGTTGCAGGGGTTGATGAAGAAGCCCCTTTGATTCCTTCTTCACGCCTCTCCTATGTCACCCGGACACAAACTGGCAGCTTCAATAGCAGATGATCATAATTTTCTGAAGTTTTGAGTTAATTGAGGGAGCAAAACTTTGTCCCAGATTGGCCAGCTTTCCTCCTGGTGAGTCTGAAAGAGGTGTTAGGATGATAAACTATAGCCGTTTTAGATGCTCTGGTGAACAGTCTTGCATTCACCTTGCCTGTGACATTTTGCTTGGATGCCCTACCATGGCATATTTTGCTAGTTGGCACTGATGTTTATTGGCGAGACACCTGGAGGTGAAGTAGAGAAAGGTGCAGGGATAGGGTCAAATGTTTGATCAGTACTTGGAGAAATACGATAGCCGTGCTAGATATACATTGTTTACTAACCCATCATATGGAAAATGTTTAGCAGACAATAGACGATGTAAAGCATTTTATAGATGCTAGTTTGTATCGCAGTTTTGTTTCCGTTTCTGTCTTTCAGTACTAATGAGCACCATGTGTGGATCTGCTCTCAATGATATCGAACTGATTGCTGTAAAATTAGTTCCTACCTTCCAGATGATGCCTTCTGATAAGCTACAGCCATTGCATGCTTCTGGTCAATGAAGCACTGGTTTGGTTACTGTACCACATTGACCCTAGTCCAGTGCTGTCCTGTTGTCCTTGAAAAGGAACGATCGCGATGTGCGAGCTTGTTGCAACCAGCCAATTGTATTTGAGCTTAACAATTGTAGCTAGCTAGCTAGGGCCTAGGTGGGCAATGCGCTTTTGCACGGACTAGTCAACCTCCGTTCTCCTCGGCTGGACTTGTGGATGCGATCAACCCAAATTCACTGGTCGGCGAACCCAATTCGTACTAGCAGTTTCTAAAGCTAGAATGGATTCCGATGTGTGAAGTGGATACGGCATATACCAACTTGGACGACAACCGAGAGGTGTGTGCTCTGGTGTCTTACGGCCTTCATGGATACCGGAAATCTATCTTTGGTTTCTTTGAAGAAATTCAAAAGAAATTAAATTAAACACTGTAAAATTTCTGCGGTTGAAAGGAGTCTAGACTAGGAGTAGACTACTACGAGTTCATGAATCATGACCATGTTGCCTGCTCAGTTATTGCTGAATTGCCACCGGCCCACCACTAGTCCACTCTACTCCACTCCACTGCCTTTTATCCTGCTAGTTGTTCCAGAATCTGGCTCTCTTTCCAGCCCAATACAGGAAAGGCAGCCGCAGGGGGAACGTCAGATGAGAGCCCTCAGCGGCCAATTTGACTATTTGCCACTCTTACGTAGTGCTACACTCTAGATGCTATTTTTATGGTTGATTTTACTAAATTATCATTTCTTAGTAATTTTGTTACTTTTACCTATATAACGTGCTAGCATGACTCACCAACATGAAAAGTAATATAGGCCCTATATGATAGCCCCTCTTCCCTTCATCTCCTTGCTGACCGGCCATCACAATATCACAGGCTTACAACCACCCCACCGACCGTAGCTTCTTGCCTATCACCAATATTGTTCTTGCCTATCACTAATATTGTTGCAAGAGCTCTAACACAGAGGAGGAGACGTAGAGGTTGTGCGGCCCTACAAGTAGTAGGAGAAGCTTCAAAGTGGACAAAGAACCCAATCTATGAGAGAGGCATCTATGCCGACGGCAGCGCACCAAGGATGGTAGCCATGGAGAGGCCTAGGCGACAGAGGAACTAGAGGGAGGATGTTTGTTTAAAACTTTATTTTATTTAAAAACCTAATTTTAAAAATTTGATCTTATTGAAATTTTGTGCTAGTGTCATTAAGATGTCAATCCAAACATCCAAAGTCCTACCCAAAAGTTCATAATCATTTCAAGCCTCAAAGTTTAGAATTTCAAACTCTAGCACTCTTCGTATTGCAAATTCTTAATAAAATAGAGAAAATAAAATATTCTTCTTAGGCCACCTTTATCCCTCTCAGTCCACCTCTGCTTTCTTCACTCCCAACCAGGTCGGCCCATGACACATTTCCTTTTTACTCCCTTCTCAGCCCAACTTTGCTCTCTCCCTTTCCTCGCCTATTTCTTCCTTCCTCGGTCTGCCATGCTAGCCGATCAAGGTAGCCATGCCCTAGCCACACACGCACTGTGTCGCACCAAGCTACACAATCCAACTAGTCGCCACGTGCCACCTAGCCTTGACTATATAGGATGCCATTGCTCGTGCCCTTTTTCTTCGCTGCCTGTTGACCTCAGGACCGCATCATCACATCGCTGCTCCTGGTCTAGGACATCTTCTCACCGCGCCACACAAGCCTATGTTTATCGTCCACACCAAAAGTGTGGATTGAGCTCACCCACGCCACACCGCCAACCATCCTAGCTCTCCTATGTGCCCATGCCATCCTTGCCACATTCCTTCTCCTTGAAGCAGAGTCAATCAACTAGTCCCCTTCCTCCTTGTCATGGCTATAAGAAGCTAATTGTGCTTTCATCTCCTCCTTTTTCGCTTACCATTGTTGCCTCGCTACCTTGCTCACTGCCGCCACCTTCAAATTCCCATACTCGAGCCACAACATTTCACCGAGCACTACGCGTGTGCCCGGGAGTACATTGCCTTGTCCTACCACCGCCGCATCACAAACATCCCATTTGCCATCGTCGCACTGCTTTCTCCCAAGCCTGCTCGTCGCTAGCACCGTCATCCCCTCTTCCCGTCATCTCCCTTACCATGTCGCCATCCCCCTCGACATAACACCACTGCCACGCCCGACACCTTCTTCCTCCTCGACCATTGGGGCAGCTCACTTCGAGCTGCCTCACCGCCCACAGGACCTAGAGGAAAGACCCCTAGGTCAAATTGGAGTGCCACTATCGCCTTTGCCTACCTTAGAGCACCATCGTTTCCTCCTCTACCATGAGTAGGACACCGTTGTTCTCGACCCATCCGGTCTAGCGCTAGCACTGTTGTCTCGATCCCCAAACGGGCCTAACTCAGAGAAGCCTAGGACCGCCACGCTCCACGACCAGAAGAAGAGTAGGGGAAGAAAGGAGCGACAAATAGGAAAGAGAGGAGGAGAAGAGAAGAGAAGAGGAGAGGCGATAGAGCCACTGGCCTATGGGACTTACGTTGGTCCTACACCCTAATCAACCTATACAGTGCGACCCAACATAATCGTCAATCATACACTCAATCCACTGCCCAAAGTCACTGACAAGCAGACCCTACCACCTAGTGCACAAGCAAGTCCATACCCGTGAACCTAGCTCACCATCAGCCCTTTCGCACTCACGCTCACCCAGTCCACATGCGCCTATTCATTGATTGCTAGGCCCCACGTGTTGCTCTGTGGACCATGAGCCTAGCTTACTTATCCATCCCTATGGCCCGCTCGATAGACCTGGCCTACTATGTGCTAGCCTCCTCTATGTCGATGATATTAGACCCCGCTGAGGAATATTCCCCTAGAATATTATTTTCCATATCATTTAATTATTTTTCTTTATACATAAATTTAATAAAACTTTAAAAAATTCATATCTAGCCAATCGTAATTCCATTTGACTCTATTCAACTTCTACAATTTTTATAAAATAAGATCTACATGATGGCACTATTAGTTTTCTCTATTAAGGTCATATTATTAGCTTTTTTTGTTGATTTACCTCGTTTTATGTGTATTTGTCAAACCTGAGGACGATTCGGACACTTCTTGACAAGGGAGAACCACTACAAGATCAAGGTAAGCCCCCTTTGACCATATTACCTCCTATATGTGTAAAATTATGTTGATTGCGAACATATATACATCTACATGCTTAGTATACACATTTAATTTATTCGGCTTCAGATTGCGAGCACAATTGACGGACCTACCCAGTAGTCGCACTTGTTTTCTATAGGATATTGGAATAACATGCCTATGATAGCCCCATAAATGAAACGTTGACATGATTACCCTACGGAGATGATAGCTGAGATAGTTGGCTTAGCCCTGGTGCGATTGTACTATCGTTTGGGGAAAATCTGGACTTTTCACTAAAATATTTGAAACCCGATACTCTTTATGTTGGTGCTATTGCAAAATAAAAGTAGTTTGTAAACTCTAATGGTATGGAGATAACGCCTATGTGACATGGCTGTGTATCGTCGTTAAGGACCATTTCCTTTGGGAATTTCATCCAAGCATCCTATAGCACAACCATTCGGATATTATGGGATGTCCCTAGCTAAATAATTAGTTAGCTTACAAAAGGCTGGTGCTACTAGGTGTGGACTCATGAGTTGTCACTTGTGAGATCTAGTGTTAACGGTGGTTGAAGCCTACCTCAAGCATTGGTACAATGTGGATCCTCCTACTGGCATTTAGGTAACCTTAGGTTGACTTTGGAAAGGCCTTGATATGAACTTCTGGTGCTGACAGGGTTTCTAGTGTTAGCTATATGTCGTGTGGATAAAGTATGCATCCTTTATAAAGTTTAGCTAAACTATTCGAATAGTCATGTCTATGGTTATGGGCAAATGTAAGGTGATCCTCTTAGCGTAGTATTGTTTGCTAAAGCTTTATGACATGAATTATGGGTAACTTTGCCAGAGTTAGCCTGTGTGGCAAATTGAAGGCTTGCATGGCTAGATACAAGACCGTGTGACCCGGAATGATGAAGCAACATAGAGAGATGGGTAAACTTGTGTATTTAAAATATGAGAATACTTTCTGATTGCAACCAACAAGTGAAAAGAGCAGTATTGATAGGTTGCTGCCGAAAAGTGAAAAGAAACTAATAACCAGTTGTAGCTAGAACTTTACATGGAAACCGATTGAGCTGGAGAAAACGAAGACTAATGATAGTAGCCAAAAGAAGCTAATAAAAGAAAAGAAGAGAAAATGAAAGGAGATACAACTTGATTCACTCATTAATTATAACAAGTTGTTGCAAAGCAACTTGTAAAGCGGATCAAGGTGTAAGCCTTTTCTAATGATGAAAACTTGGCACACTAGTATTTTGCAAAGAAATTTTTGAGCAAGAGGCTACTTTGGTAAACATAAACCTAGCCTCCCTGATAAACCATACATTACATATTTTTCATGAGTATAAAAGTATTCACCCTTGCTCTCTATATATGTATTAGAGAATGAAGATGATAGAGATGACCTGGCCATCGAGGAATTCCTTCAGGATTAGGTAGACTATAAAGACTTCTAGAGTTTAAAGTCTAGTTTTCAAACCGCGTCTATGAAATAAGTTAGTTGCTTAGGTGACTAGCCTACGCTTAGTTGTTTAGTTGCTTTTGTTGTTAGCTTCCGTTGCTACCGCCACTTTCAACTGTTGTCTTTTGTGTTGCAAAGTTATTTATCTAGAATCTATTTATAATGATAACTTATGTAAAGACTATCCAAGTGATGTAATATTGAACCCTATTATGCATCACCGAGATTCTGTGTGTAACAACTTTTGTATTAGATTGATACATATTACACATGTACGAAAATGGTTTTTGGGTCCCTATAAGGCTTGAGGCACCATAGCGTTCAGTAGCAGGGCACCGAGGACAAAGCCTAGCTAGATCTAGAGACGAACGTGTGATGGAGCTTGCTTTGCGGGTGGCCAAGAGTCAACCACAGCCCCTAAGCCATCATCCAAGATCCACAACTCTACATCGCCATAGAGTTCAAATGGCACCACCACGTTGTTGAGGTTTATCTTGAGAGGCGTAGTGCCTTGAGCTAAGCCCTATGGCGAGCTCCACGTCTTATTGCCTCCAACACCATTGAGGCCGTCATGTAGCGTCATCCCTATTGTCGAGCTGCCTAGCCATGGTAGGGCATGGCGGCGAGGAGGCTACGATGACCGATAGCGAGATGAATGGCCCTCTTTACCTCATAGCCTCGACGCCTTCGCAAATAATAAGGTGTGGTGGATTTGGGCGGCGGGTGGGTGACCGGCCAGATAGAGAGACTAAGAAAAGAAGAGGCGCTAACATATATGACCATGTTGTTTTCCACGTTGACGAGCCACACTAACACGCAATGTAGATAAAAGTAATAAATTATTAAAAAATCTCTCTCTAATGTAATTTTGTAAGATCAACTATAATTACTTTGGAATGTGTTACTGCATAGTTAAATTCCCCGCCGTAAGCCGTCTCCACTTGCACGCCCGTCTCAGGTAAAACCCTTGCTACCTCCTCTCCGCTACACGGCAGATCGGTTCGATTCGATCTATCTTTGTGTAAATCCTTTGCGCTATCGATCTCTACGGTATTTAATCTGGGGCTACGTGCATCTGGTTGGATCCTGCCGTTTTTCTGATTTTATTTCTCATCTTGTTTTATGGTGAAAACCTTTCTTAAGCTTTATTTAGTTGTTCGTGACAATGCGAGAGTCTTTCTTTCGTTGCTGGAGAAACGCTAATCTTGCTTGGACTGTATTGAGAGTTTTGTTTTCTTATAGTGAGAAACCTAATCCAAATCGTTGTTTTAGGGATGGGTACTCGTACTCCAATCCGTTTTGCAGATTCGATTGCTCGGTAGTTTCTGATTATTGTGTTGGTGTTTTCCGGGCTAAGAGATCTGATTCGTTTATTAACTTAAGGCTTTTTCGCATCGTATTTTTCTTTTGCTTAATGTGGATTTGTAATTGTCCAGCATTTTGGATCGAATCCATTTAAAGCTAAATCGGTTGACTTAAAGTTCCAATTCTTTAATCCTAGCTTGATGTGCTAGATTTAATTATTGGAATTCTTTGATGAGTAGTTATATCCATAGAAGCATGAAGCATCACATTTACAGGCCAAAATCCAATCCATGTTGCTTGAAAACTAGAATTAGAAAGACTCATTTGATACAGAGCATGAAATGGCCAAGCAACCCATAATTACTAGGAGCTTGGGTCGAGGGTCACATGATGTGACCTGACAAAATTGTAGTTTCACTGCCGCTAAACCTATCTGGGATGTAGGTCTGAACCAAGAAAACATATGTTCATGACCCACAGCCTTGTTCCGGTTTTGTCTACCCAGAAATCTTGGTTTTTGTATATCATACTATGTAATCGACCTAGAAATGCTTGGTTCATGATGTATGCCCCACATTGGCCGTACGAATATGGAGAGATTTTTGTTTCTATATTATATATGTTGATATAAATCTAGTGTCTGTATCACCAATGATTTGCCTGCTCTATTTCATCTAGAAGTAAACTATTGCTGCAGACCAAATTTTGATATGATTGTTTATTTTCTGTGTTAAACCTTGTAACTCAATGTTAGTATGGAGAGTTGGAGACTGATTTTAGTTATGTTATATTTTTATTTAACTGGTGTGTGTGTGTGTGTGCCTTTTTCTTACTTTTGAGCACAAATTATTGGCCACTATTCCTATGGATTTATGGTTGCTCTAATCTCCCTGTCGTAAATGCTTCACTTGTAAAGAAGCAGCACATGTTTCATGTGTAATCATCTTGCTGTCTGGTCACTCATGTAGTCATGTATGATTGTCCCTGGCATGTTGTCGCAGCTTATGTCCACTTAAATACAAATTACAATTATATTGTATACAAAAATTGATTTAAATTGCAGATTGGATTTAATGCTTGTAGTGTTAAGTGAGAATTATTGTGCGTCAACTGTCATAAGCTAATAGCTTTGTCTTGGATGACATTGGATAAAGCACTCTTGTTTTCTAAGGGAGCAGCTATAATCAGTTTAGTAGATATAGTCTAGTCTAAATTTTTCATCAACCCTTTTATTTTCTTACATTTGACAGCTCTGAATTCTGTCTCTTGTGCTTGTTACTAATAATTAGATTTGGTATTCTGCAGGTGAATCAAGCGCCCTGATTTTTCCAAGATGTCTGATGGTCATGAAACCGACAAGAATATTGAGATTTGGAAGATTAAGAAGTTGATAAAGGAACTGGAGTCTGCCAGAGGCAATGGCACAAGCATGATCTCTCTGATTATGCCCCCACATGATCAAGTCTCCCATGTGACAAAGATGCTGGTGATGAATATGGTACTGCTTCAAACATCAAAAGTAGAGTCAATCGACAATCTGTTTTGGCAGCCATCACATCAGCTCAGCAGAGGCTGAAGCTGTACAACAAGCTTCCGCCAAATGGACTCGTTCTCTACACAGGAACAATTGTTACTGAAGATGGCAAGGAAAAGAAAGTCACTATTGATTTTGAGCCATTCAAACCCATCAATGCATCGTTGTATCTCTGCAACAACAAATTCCACACTGAAGCTTTGAATGAGCTCTTGGAATCCGATGACAAGTTTGGATTTATCGTTATGGATGATAGTGGAACTCTTTTTGGCACACTGAGTGGCAATACTCGTGAAATCCTTCACAAATTCACTGTAGATCTCCCAAAGAAACATGGAAGAGGAGGGCAATCTGCTTTGCGTTTTGCTTGGCTTCGGATGGAAAAGTGTCATAACTATGTCTGAAAGATAACTTGCTACTCAGTTCATCAATCCAGCTACCAGTCAGCCTAATGTTTCTGGGCTAATTTTGGCTGGTTCTGTGGATTTTAAAACAGAACTGAATCAATCTGAAATGTTTGATCAGCGTCTTCAAGCCAAAATACTTAATGTTGTCGATGTTTCCTATGGTGGTGAGAATGGTTTCAACCAATCCATTGAGTTATCAGCTGAAATTCTAGCAAATGTGAAGTTCATACAGGAGAAAAAGTTGATTGGGAAGTACTTTGAAGATATTAGTCAAGATACCGGAAAGTATGTCTTCGGTGTTGATGACACCCTTAAGACTCTTGAAATGGGTGCGGTTGAGACGTTGGTAGTATGGGAAAACCTTGATGTCAACAGATATGTGCTTAAGAACAGTGTTACTGGAGAAACTGTAATAAAACATCTAAACAAAGAGCAAGAAGCTGATCAGAGCAATTTCCGCGATTCATCTACCAACGCAGAGTTGGAAATTCAGGACGAAACATCCCTTCTGGAGTGGTTTGCTAACGAGTACAAAAAGTTAGGATGCACACTTGAGTTTGTTACCAACAAATCCCAGGAGGGGTCACAGTTCTGCAGAGGCTTTGGCGGCATTGGTGGGATCTTGCGCTATCAGCTGGACATTCGTTCTTTCGATGAGCTTCTGATGATGAGGGTGTCTATGAAGAATCTGATTAGAAATACAATTACAATGCTTGTCCTTGCCTATGCTGATGGACTGAAGAATGCAACTGCCACAAGTTCTGAATTTTGACTGACTTTATTTTTGGAGCACTTCAAAAGAAGCTGTATGTTTTGTTCGTGCGTTCTTAAAGAAAAATGCTACCGAATTGCCGTTGTCATGTACTAGAATTGCATTGGATTGAGACTCAATTCAGGTGTCTTTTACCTATCCATTAATGTATGATTATCTACATGATACAAAAGTCAGGCATTTACTGATTGATCTACTGGCTTTGGATGGATCATGAATTCACGATCATTTCTTGGGCGATGCCTTCTCCCATCCCCCACAGGAATCGTCGCAGCAGCTCTCCTGGCCAATCACCCTGTTGAGCGTCCTGCCGACGCAGCTCGCCGACGCGCAGGCGCCGTCCCTGGCGTTGTCGAAGTCCGGTACGAACCCCATGAATATCGGCGGCGTGGCGGTCGACCCGTACTGCTTCTCGACACCTCCGTCCTTGCGGAACCGCACCTCGCAGCCGCCGGCGTGCTCCGAGCAGAAGAGGTTGTCGTGCCCCGGGTTGCCGAAGACGCGCACGCCGTGCGCCCAGCACCGGTTGGCGCCGCGGTAGGAGCACAGCACCTCGAACACCTCGTCGCCGCGCACGGCGGGGAGCGTCAGGCGCGCCGCCGTGCCGCTGGGGATGTTGGCGCGCGCCGACCACACCGACCGGCTGTGGTTGTGCTCGCTGTACCCGTGGCAGAGCAGATGCACGTTGCCGTCGGCGAGGTCCATCTCCTCGCCGACCTCCTGTTGGTTCGACACTACGATCAGCTGCCGCCCGCCGCTGGCCACGAACGGCGTCGGCAGGTGGCTGCACCTGAACCGGAAGAAGAAGCTGAGCGCCACCGCCGCAGCGATGGCCGCGGCGAGGGCGACGATCTTGACGGGCGCCGTGGCCATGGCGGTGCTACGATGGCAACGGCGCGGGCGCTGGCGCGGTGGTGTGCTTGGGGTCGCGGGCGTACGTGTGTGGTCGAGGCTGGCATGCAGAATGGCGCGTGCTCGGTTCGTGCATGCTGCGACGTGGTTTTGGCTGAGGCCAGAATGGGTTTGCCGCGGAATGAGCTTGCTTCGTTGTAGTTTAGGACACGCTCTGCCTAATTTTGGTTGCTGATAAATCAGTTAAATTTGCCTAGAAGATTGGTATATTAACTCGGTTTTTAAAACAAATTATTGCCTCAAAATAACACAACTCAATAAATTATGTACTCAAGATCACACAGCTCAATAAAATCAGGGCGTCTGATGAACGATGATTACTCAAGATCGATCACACATATCTCCTGCTAGGACACTTGTACAAGTTCATAAGACAACCACAATTCTGACCATAAATACGAATTGTACAATCAAATCAATTAGCCGTCTTTTATTTCCGTGCCATAGTTCATGGCCAGCTCTGATGACAGCAGCCCAGAACTGAACATGACGAATGGATGGCAACTTCAGTCTGCATGTCTCTCATTCTCAGTGCCTTAGCATGTCCCTGAACCAGTAGGCCGATGCCTTTGGGTGGCGCTCGAGCGTGTTGAAGTCGACGTAGACGATGCCAAACTTGGAGTTGTACCCTGATAGCCACTCGAAGTTGTCAAGGAGAGACCAGGCGAAGTAGCCAGCCACATTGGCGCCCTCATCGATGGCCTTCTTGAGCTGGGAGAGGTAGCTCCTGTAGAAATGAACCCTCGTGGTGTCGCGCAAATACTGGCCGCGGCTAAGATTTCCAGGCTGATCCATTCCTGATAGCATGATGAAGAGGTTGGCATGTTCATCTCTTCTGCTTATATATGCAGATTGCACGATGTGGAGCAGAAATCGAATGAAAGGATATGGAAGAAGTTCAGAGCTACCGTTTTCAGTTATGACGACTGTCGGATTCCCGTACTTCTGCTTGATGTAGTTCACACATCCGTACATCCCCCACGGCACGATGTAAAGCCAATTAGAATTTGCCTGCAAAGATCCATGGATCAACAAGGGTTCTATGAGTTAGCATGTTAGTTTTGAGAGACCTTTTATGGTATTTGAAAGGTACCTCAGGTACTTTCTAAATCAATTAGTATCCACCGTTGATTTTTAAAGAATAAATTAGGACAGGAAAAATCATTAAAAAGGGTAGTGTAGTAATTGCCAACCCCATCCCCCTTGAACCCGGCCGGAAGTTATGCGATGCGATGCGCGAGTTGCGAAAGCGCGAGAGGTGGAGAGCGATACGACGAGCATGCTCGTGGGCGTTTCTCCTGCCTATCTGCATGGCGGCTTGACTCGCGTCGGCCGTTGGGCCTCGCCGACTCAGAGAGGTCCAGTGCAGAGAACGACGAGGTCAGCTGCCTTCTCGACAGTGAAGAAGAAAAAATCTCTCTTTTATTTTCCATTCTGTATAAGCTTTGGTAAAATCTGCTGTGCTCGGCAAGTTGAGCAATTACTGCGGAGAGTTAGAAAATTGTGAAGCTTTAGAAAACAGCAAGCTGCCAAAATAATTTTACTAAATGAATTTGCAAGGTTCATCATGTGAGACTTGAATTTACAAAGGTTCATCGTTTGACAGTGAATTGTTTCATTCTTTTGCTGAAGGGAAAGGTCTTTCAGCTGAACCTACATAAAAGTAGAAGTCATAGAAAAGATAGCACAAGCAGCACATCTAGCCATCCAGGGATATAGGACATGTTTGGATGACTACTCCAACTTGCTAAGCCACAACTTACTTTGTGGCAAAAATTGCTTATTTGGTTGATTACTTCAGTTATGGCAAATTTAATGTGGTAACCGTTCGGATCTTCGTCTCAAGAGCTGCCATATGTTTAGCAAAATTAGTGATGTCCAGCCCGTAGCCCGTTGGTCTGGTCCGAGCCTGATTTGAGCCCGACCTAAGCCACAACACGACCTGATAGGATTTATGTCTGGGTTGGCCCGACCCATTAAGTAGTGTTATGATTAGGCCGCTTGGCTCAGCCTGATCTATAAACATAGGCACGGTATTGGTCCGATGGGTGAGAAAAATTAAAACCCCAAATGGTCTATAAAGGAGAGTCTGGGTTTTCTCGGCCTCTCATCCTTGGTACAGTGATGTCACTATTTTTACTCTGTGCCACTGTCATATACTCACAGTCGGTCTCGAACTCAGCGATACGCTATCTAGTTAGCCTCGGCTCAGTGGCACAGTGCACTATCACAGTTGCCTCCGCACAGCGGCGCAATGTGCTGTCAAGTCGGCCTCGCACTCTTGCCTTTGTCTCGGCCTTGGCGCTACGCTGTCCAGTCGGCCTCCGCACAGTGCCCTGTCACACTCACAGTCGGTCTCATCCTTTCGCCTTTCAATCTCGACGCTATGAACTGTATTGCACTCGCACTCTGTCTCTGAGTACTGAGTCTCTCCGTCTCTCACCTCTCGTCACTCACACTCTCCGTCTCTCTGACTCTCACCTCTCGTATCCAAATCTCACTCTCGCCTCTCGTTACTCGCACTCTCTGTTTCTCCAACTCTCGCCTCTCGTCTCCGACTCTCTCCAACTCTCTGCCTTGCCGACTCTCGCCTCTCGCCACTTGCCAAGGATATCTCTCCGACTCTCTCCGACTCTCGCCTCTCGCCACTCGCTCTCCGTCTCTTCTACGACATCTATGTTTGGCGCAGTACGCTGTCACAGTCGGTCTCGCATCTCGACGCAATGCGTTGTTACTGTCGGTCTTGGTCTTAGCACTATCCCCGTCCAACCATCCTTCATCGCTCGTCGTCTTGAGGGATCTCCCTTCTTCGGATCCAAGCTTCGGCTGCGTAGGTGTGAATGCAAACCCTAACCCTAAGTCTCTAATCTTTTAGTTTGTTTGTATGTGTTTATGACATTGCAGGTCATTGGTCGGCGCCTCAATATATTTGTTATTTTGATAACTTGATCATCTGTTTAAATATCAATGGCTCCGGATCACGGACTGGCACGACACATTAATTGTGCCGGGCTAGTCGAGCCGACACGGCATGATTTTAGACACGACGTGATATGCTTAGGCCGACAATCAGACCCATAGGCCTAATTGGCATGGACACGGCCTGGCAGATCGTGTCTAGCCCAATAACGTCGGGTGGACCATTTAGCCATCTGTAGGCAAAATTGTGGCAAGTATTTGATTTGTAACTAAATTTATCTTATCACTTCATTGTTAAAAGAGCTAATATTACCTAGCTTAGGTTTCTATTCCTTTAATGGACAGAAAAATGCAGACGGTAAAATAATACTCCTAACTAATTTAGTAAAATAAGACTAGAATAATCACTACTCAATTTAACAGATATATTGTCGACCGGACAGATATATACAGTTGACAATCGTTTGGATTGAAGAATTAAAAAAATATTTCCAGGCGCGGTCGGACAAAAAACTCCTACGTTCTTATCCTCTCCACACGTGCATCTTTTTATCCTCATGTCCTCTCTCCCGAATCCCTCCGTCCCCAGTTCTGATTGCTTTTTCTTTTTATCGCACGAAGCTGCACGGCGAGCGGCGGCGTGAATGCAGACTGAGCGAGGCCATCTCCCAATGGTATGAAGCAACGAAGCTGCATAGCACCAATCTATCTAGCAATCCTTCCAGTTTGTCTCGCTGTTCTTCTTCTTCCGCTAGTCCCTTCTCTCTTTTTTTTCTCTGATTTTTTTGCGATTATGGGACCTCCACTCAAACCGTAATCACCAACGTGTTCCACTCCTTGAGGGATTCCATTTTAATGCCTCGATCGCCGACCTCTCTCTGTAACCGCTTCCTCCGCTTCCTCTTGTTCGGTCTTCATTGGACTAATGAAGAGATTTACTTGTTTCTTTCCATTACTTTGTGAATCGAGACAGCCCATGCAATAAGTTTGGGGAATGATTTGAGCGCCACAGCGTTGGCGAAGAAACCTGTGGCAAAGCGGTTCGGGCGCGCCTAACTTTTTGTGGCGGGGAATTTAACTATTCGCTACTCTAGGAGACCACTTTTCAAATATCACTTTTACCAATCTTTTTAATATTTTGCTACTAAAGCCCTAGTGTCCCTTCCCTCTCCCTTCTTCAGCTTTTCTCCTTAATTGAGCAGCTCAATGAGAAACATCAGTGGTGGCCTTTAGCGGCGGCGAAGCTTGGCCCTTCTCTTCCCCAAAGTGCTAGACTAGCATGAAGGGTGATGACGTTGTCCAGGGACCTCATCACCTCATCGCTAGCAAGGAACTTGATGGGCCTGGCTAGCGGTGACGGAGCTCAAGCCATCCCTCACCTTCGTCTTCTCTAGCGTTGCCGCTTCCCCTTCCCCTTCTCCTGTACTATTGCAACCTCACCTCCATCTTTGCGTGAGTCGCTATGCCCACCAACAGTGCGAGAACTTGAATAGCTCTAGATTTGAGATCATAGAGCTGGCAATGGTGTCTCGAGCTTTTTGACAAGCCCCTCACCGCTGCTTGCCCAAGGCAGCTAGACCCTTAGCTCATATTTTTACGGCGAACCTTATCTTTCCTTTCCATCGTCAGGATGGAGACAAGCTCGAGCTCCTCTTCCTCTGCCTGCTCACCGACCCAAAGCTCGAGCTTCTTCGTCACTAGGATGGAGATGGGCAAAAGCAACATTGTAAAGAGAACAGACTTAAACTTCTCCTTTGTCGCCGTCTTCTCACTGACCCAAGCTCGAGCACCACCTTCTTTTAGCCCGAGCTCCACCGTCGCTTGACTTGCTCAGAGAAGAGAGATGAGGTGTGAAGATAGGAGGGGCACAATGGATTTTTCAAATGGCTCTAGTGGCAAAAAGTTAGAAAAATTATAAAACTGGTATTTAAAAAGTGCCACTCACTGCAAATAGTTAAATTGCCCTGAGACGAGCTAATGTGCGGAATGGATTTTTCATATGGCTCTAGTGGCAAAAAGTTAGAAAAATTATAAAACTGGTATTTAAAAAGTGGCACTCACTGCAAATAGTTAAATTCCCCTGAGACGGGCTAATGTGCGGTAAGCAAACAAACAGTACGCTGACTATCGGTGGCATGCCTAACTTAAGGCGTCGGCTGTAGAAATATGTACAGTGACTAAGACCCCAAGTGTATACAATAGGGGTCGGGTCTATATATATACAACCTAGGCCAGTGGTCTAACGCCCCTCGCAGTCGCAGCGGGAGGGGAACGGACGCAGAGACTGGACCGAAAACTGGTGAACAAAGGCGTGCCTATTTGGTCATTATATCGGCAAACTGGTGCGCCGATGGTATATGGAGCACTCGAACCTGTCCTAATGTGACCTTATCACGGATAAAATGGACATCGATCTCGATGTGCTTAGTGCGTCGATGATGAATCGGGTTGACGGTCATGTAGACGGCACTGACATTGTCGTAGTAGACGACAGTCACGGTGGAGAGGGGTGCACGGAGCTCCTAGAGAAGCTGGCGAAGCCAGCAACACTCGGCGACGGCGTGGTACTCGGCTTCGACGCTAGACCGGGACACTGTTGTCTGGCGTTTTGAGGACCAGGATACTAGAGTGTCACCGAGAAAAACGCAGTAGCCAGACGTAGAGCGTCGAGAGTCGAGGCAGCCTGCCCAGTCCGTGTCGGAGTACGCGGTGAGGGAGTCGATGGGGCTGGAGCTGAGATGCAGCCTACTGGAGAGGGTGCCCTTCACGTAGCGTAGGATGCGCTTAAGCAACGCGAGGTGAGATTCGCGCGGAGCGTGCATGAAAAGGCACATTTGCTTAACAGCGTACGTGAGGTCAGGCCAGGTGAGGGTGAGGTATTGGAGAGCCCTGACAAGACTCCAATAGTGAGAGGGATCGACAACGAGTGCACCATCGGCAGTGGAGAGTTTGGCTCGAGTGTCGACCGGGGTGGCCGTGGGGTGACAATCGGCCATGCCCGCACGCTGAAGGAGGTCGATGGCGTACTGATGCTGGGAAAGAAAGAGCCCGTGAAAGGAACGGGTGACGGAGATGCCAAGAAAATGGTGGAGAGGACCAAGATCGGTCATGGCGAACTCAGAGTGGAGTCGGGCCATTATCTAGTTGAAGAGAGATGTCCAAGACGCTGTAAGGACAATGTCGTCAAGATATAGAAGTAGATAGACAGTAGCGGAGCCGATATGAAAGGTGAACAGGGAACTATCGAACGCAGAGGCCACGAAACCGATGTGCCGAAGATAGGCAGCAAAGCGCTGGTACCAGGCACGAGGAGCTTGTTTGAGACCGTAGAGGGAACGTTAAAGAAGATAGATGTCGTCAGGACGAGAAGGGTCGACAAAGTCTAGGGGCTGCTGACAGTAGACCATTTCCGTCAGATGACCGTGAAGAAAGGAGTTCTTCACGTCAAGCTGATGGATCGGACAGGAATGCGAGGCAGCCAAAGTAAGGACGACCCGAATGGTGGCAGGTTTGACGACAGGACTGAAGGTCTCGTCGTAATCGACACCAGGTCGTTGGGAGAAACCCCGGACTACCCAGCGAGCCTTGAGACAGGCAAGGGAGCCATCGGTATGGAATTTGTGTTTAAAAATCCACTTACCGGTCACAATATTGGCGCCGGGAGGACGGGTGATGAGGCGCCAGGTCTCGTTGTCCATTAGGGTCTTGTACTCGTCGGCCATAGCCGCGCGCCACTGAGGGTCGGCCAAGGCGGAGTGAGATGTCGCCGGGATGGGCGAGATAGAGCTGTGGACGGCAGAGAGCCCGTAGTGCTTGGTGGGGCAGAGAGACCCAATCTGTGAGCGGGTGACTATGAGAGGTGGAGAGAACTGGAGTTGATGGGGGTGCGGGAGAGATGGGAAGAACTGGTTGGGTGGGGGCATCATCGGCTCCGGATCGACGACTGTAGGTGAGAGGAAAGGAGGGAACTAGATCGGCCTGAGCCGATGGAGTCGGATTGGCCGATTGGTCCGATAGAGATGGAGCAGCCAATGGGATGGGGGGAGCCGATGGTGGCTGATGGGCCGATGGAAGTGGGGTGTCCGATGGAAAAAAGATGATATCGGCTGAAGCCGATGAGAGAGGTGGGCCGATGGAGGTCCGATGGGTGGGACATCAGACCAAATAGTAGTGTGATAGGTGAAAGGTAAGTCCTCAGCAGCGACCGATGAGAGGGCCGATGGAGGGGACAGTGGAGGAGACCAGGTCGGCACGTTGTTGGTGTGGAGAAAGTCGAGATCGCTAGAGGAGGATCTCGGATGAAGTAAACCGAAGTAAAAGCATGTCTCCTTAAAAATGACATGACGAGAGACGATGACCCGTCGGGTGGAAAGGTCAACACATCGGTATCCCTTGTGAGAGGAGGGATAGCCGAGGAGGATGCAGGCAGTGGAGCGGGGAGCGAGTTTGTGGGAAGTAGTGGCGGTGAGGTTTGGGTAGCAGAGGCACCCGAAGACGCGAAGGTGAGAGTAGTCGGGCATCGTGCGGTAGAGAAGGGCATAGGGAACGTTATTTTGAACGGAGGAGCACGGGCGTCGATTGAGGAGATACGTCGCAATAGCCAGAGCTTCTGCCCAATAAGTGGCAGGTAAGTGGGCATGGAGTAGCATAGTGCGACTGATGTTGTTGAGGGTGCGAAGAAGGCACTCGGCTTTGCTGTTCTGAGGAGAAGTGTAGGGGCAGGAGAGTCGTAGATGGATTCCCTGCGAGGTGAGAAAGGTTGTAACAGTACAGTTAACAAATTCCGTACCGTTATCGGTTTGTAGAGCCTTGATGAGGAGGTTGAACTGAGTGGACACGTATGTGACGAAGTTAGTGAGGTGAGAGGCGACCTCGGATTTGCTAATGAGTGGAAAGGTCCAGCAATAGTGTGGGTAATCGTCAAGTATGGCGAGGTAATACTGATTACCGGAGACACTTTTAACTGGAGATTATACATCACAATGTATAAGTTCAAACGAGGGCGAGGTACAAGAGAGAGAACTAGAAAAAAGCAGACGCACATGTTTGTCAAGTTGACATGAGTGGTAAACTGTAGAGTTGCTGTGGGTACATCGGATGAAGGCGCTGCGACGGAGGGTGGCGACAGTGTCGGGGCCGGGGTGGCCGAGGCGAAGATGATAAAGGTTGGTGGAGAGGGCGACGTTGGCGTGTGGAGTGGACGGCGCAGCGGGAATGGTGTAAAGGTCTCCGCCACTATTGCAGCGAAGGATCTGTCGTCGGGTTGAGATATCCTTCATAGAGAAATCAGACGCGTCAAATTCGATGGGGCAGTTGTTATTTCTTGTGAATTGACGAACAGATATAAGATTATAAATAAGAGAAGGTACGATAAGAACATTGCGAAGGGGGAGGTTAGTGGTGGATGTAGACAGAGAGGAGTCACCTCGGCATTAGACAGGAAGAGGGTAGCCATTGCCGATGGTGACAAAGGGAGAGGAAGAGGGGTGACAAGAACGAAATATACCGGCCGATGACGCCATGTGTGAGGATGTCCCAGAGTCTAGCACCTAAGGATGCTGTGGTTGGAGCGTCATCTGGTTGAGGGCAGCGACGAGGCCAGCCTGGTTTCAGGAGGGAACCGACTGGGTGGGTGGTGTCGGTAGCATCGGCTAAGGCGGCAGAATAGGAGCCGATGCCAGGTGAGCCTAGGGATGGGCGCCAAGAACCCCTGGTTGGCAGCCGATAGGGCTGTGTGGCTGGGGCTGGGGTGCCCAGGGGTTGTAGCAGAGTCACGGACCCGTGGGACCGGCAGGTTGGACAGGGACCGAGGCAGGTCGTGATTGCATCGGACCCTGCCAGTTCCTGCCTTGCCTTTCCCCTTGCCATTCCCTGTGCGGGCTATGTTGCCATGGCTGGAGCCATGGCCACCAGAGCCGCGGGAGTAAGTGGCAGCGCAGGATGCTCGGCAGCCATTATCGGCTGTGGCAAGGAGAGCGGTGTAGGCCACTGTCTTTTCATCGTTGGCCAGACGGAGTTTTTTAAGAACTAACATGTCATGGGCCCAGACAAACGATAGAAGAGGTGTGGCGTTGGCGATGTCATCGGCAGTGTTGGAGAAGCGGGGGTTGAGAACTCGCAAAAGGGCGAGGATGAGTTGAGAGTCGGCCACAGGGTGGCCGACATCCCGGAGAGTAGTAGCCTTGACCTTGAGGCGCTGACAGTACGAGGAGACAGAGGAGTCTCCTTGTACCATAGAGTGGAATTCGTTGAGAAGGAAAATGGCGCAAGGCTGCTTGCTTGCGAGGAAGATCTACTCTATGGCCACCTAGAGATCCCGGGCGGTAGGGTCGGTATCGTCCATGGCGAGGTCGAGGACAGAGTCGTCAATCAAGCCGAGCAGCCAGCTGCGCACGTAGCACTCGGCGATGTCCCACCGAGGGTCATCGGGGTGAGGTGGAGCGGAGCCATCGATATGGGACCGGAGGCCGAATTTTCCATAGATGGATTTGAAGAAGAAAATCCACTTAGAATAGTTGGCGTTAAGGTCAAGAGAGATAGGAACGTGAGATTTCACGTTCACAGCAGCGTAGGGAGGGGAGAAGATCGGTGAGGTGGTGCCTGAAGTGTGGTCTGGGGCACCGAGGGCCAAAGCAGACTTGGCGACTGGGAGAATGCCGGAGCTGAGGGCGGACTCGATGGCTATGACGAGAGGAAAACAGGGACAAATAGCCGATGGAAGGAAGAAGCCAATAGGAGGACGGATCAGACGATCAAAGATATGAGAAGTCAATAGAGAGTGGGCCAGCCAGCCAATGAGGAGTGATTGGCCGATGGGGAGTAGGCAGCGGAGTAGGTGAGGAAAAGGTGGTGGCAGAGTGGATAGGTCAGAGAGTAGTTGGATCACGGACGTGCGAAGATTCACATCTGTGAAGAGAAGATTTACGTCCATAGACTCGTGGAGGCCAAGGAGTGGGGCAGACGCGAAAAAGGCGGAGAGTGGCCGAACGCGAAGAGAATATGTTCGCGTCCAGGAAGCAGGGATTCGTGTTCGTGGACACATGGACACGTTTGATTGGCTCGGACGTGAGGGGAGAAAGTTCACGTCCAAGAGCCATTGAACGTGTCAGAAAAGGCTAGAACCGAGAGAGGGTTCCAGCTGTTGGAGGGATGGACAAGTCCAGCCGATGGAAGAGCGGACGAGTTCAGCCGATGGAGACGACGAGCGTGGAGGTGCGCCGGCGTCAGAGAAGAAAAGATGCACGAAGCAAGAAGAAGAACGGAGACGGGTGCGAGGCGAGACGAGAAGGCGGATGGAGACCGTCGCCTTGTCGCGCGGAGGTAAAACGAAGAAAAGAAGGTGACTGCAGGAGAGACGGGGAGAAGAAGAAACAGAGACGAGAGAGCGAAGAGAGTGCCAGGAGGAGAGTGTATAAGGTAGACCTGATCAACAACCTTTCGGCCGAACGCTCGTATGATGGAGTCCCGTGCTAGTTAAAGGGTTGTCAGACATTAGTGGCGGCCGAACGGTGAGAATACGCGAGGAGAGGGAATCAGTGGAAGCGAAGGCAGCTGGCTAGCTGGCCTGGCAAGCAGCGAATCGAGACCCAAGAGAGACGATAGCGAGCTGTCCTGCGTGCTTGCTCTGCTCGGCCTTTAGCCTGCATCCTCCCGCCGAGATGCAGCCGTGGCGCAGCGTCCACTCGTCGCCCCACATCTCACCGACGGCTACTACCTCCTGCCGTCGTCCCACGCATCCCTGACCCCCGTGTAACTGTGGAAGCTAGACGCGACAAGATCAAGAAGGAATTTTACGGATTTACCCTGAACTGCACGAATTGACAATAGGACCTAATTACTATTCTAACCTTCCGCCAGGTGCTTAAGTACCATTTCAGCAATACCTTTCATCCCAGTACGTTAGATTATAGACGATCAACGGTCTCAATGAATCCCAAGCACCGTAGAAAGTCTCTAGTTTTGAATTTGTCAGAGTGGTAGCATCGGTAGAATGCAGTGGGAGAAGAATCTAAAGCTGGAGAAAGATACAACTAGTTACTGCATACCTGTGGTCCAATTAGTTTGCCGTTTTTCTGAACTGCAGAATTTAGGGGATAAAATATTTATGAGAATAAGTGCAGTAATGATACTGATGTACAAGCTGCAAGGCAAGGCAAGGCAAGGAACTCACAAACATAGGAAACCTGCCAATCGGCTGAGTAACTAGTCGGTGCCTGATGCATTAATTGCTGGCCCTTCATGTAGCTAGCTGTGTATTGGTTGATCCCAATATAGTCAGCCGAGCCCTTGACCAATCTAGCTTGTTCAGGAGTGAATTTGGGCAGCCTATCTTTCACAAGGTCTTGCATTACTTGCGGGTAATGTCCATTTATCAATGGATCAAGATACCTGCACCCATTGCAACCTTTAGTGATCTTAACAATGGTAATTCTTTTTTAGTGAAGCTCACAGGCTCTGTGAGAGGATATTCATATGGTCTTACCAACCAATGTGGAAGTCCCTGGCTCTTTGAGCAGCTGCTTGGTCTTCAGTTGAGTTGGAAAGAGCTTCATACCAATTGAAGTCCAGAACTATTCCAACTTTGCCTTGCTGAGCTTCCTGCATTTTTTCAATTATGTTTCGCAAATTTAGACTTAAAGACGGTAGGGAGTAGTTATTTGTATCTGAATAAACTGGTCAGGGGAAATATCCGTTAAAAAACAGTTGGTCATATACTTCTACAACTGTACTACAAGTAGAAAAAAAATACCTGATACTTATTCCGGTATCTTGCAACAGCTGCAGCGTGTGATAAGAGAAAATTATGGGCAACAATGTATGGCTCTGTTGCTGAGTTCCCACCAGCAGCGCATTTTGTGCACCTTTTAGGAGGATTTGTTCCTTGGTCATAACCAAGAAGTGCTACGATCCTTGGCTCATTAAATGTAAACCAGTGCTTTACACGATTGCCAAAGGACTTGAAACAGAAGTCCGCATAGTCCGTGAATAGATCCCTACAAAACAAGTAGTACGAAGATAATCCAGACTTCCAGAGTACTACTTATACAACTAGTGATGCCAGAGATACAGGATTCTGCATTTAACTAGGCAACATGTACCACTACCCAGAATGCAGTGCAGTTTTCTTTTGGGAGAATAATAGAACTTCCACGTTCTTAATTGTCATTTATCTAGATGTAGAGCCAATTTTAGTCATGAATTTTTGTGTTACGAAACTGGTAATTTCGTCCCAAGCATTCATACTTATCATGTGTGCTTCTATGTTTAAAACCAAGTCTAAAGTAAGTCAATAACCAAAAAATGACGAGAGTTCTAATAGATTAACAGACAAAAAGAAATTACTAATTTGACTTACACCATTTTTGCATTCAACCATCCTCCATATTTCTTCTCAAGTGCAAGAGGGAGATCATAGTGGTAAAGATTGACATAAGGAGTGATACCTGCTTGGTTTGAAGGAAATATTTAGATACACATCACTCAGTTTCCCATGGAAGTTTCAAAGTTTCGACCATGATGTCATGTGATACCTTTCTGCAGCAGGTAGTCTATAAGATTGTCGTAATATGCTACACCTTCTTGGTTAACTCGTCCCTCACCATCTAGGTACACCAAAGGTGCATAATTGGCAGCAACAATTTGTCATTCAGAAAAAAAAATGATGCAGGGTATCAAGTATATATTAACATGCTACAACTTGAGTCAGACTCGATGTACCTGGGAAGATCCTGGACCATGAGATTGAAAACCGGTAGGCATCAAAATTCAAACTTTTCATGAGATTAACATCTTCCTGTTACAGAATGAAAACACTACATGTGAGACCCTAGGCACTCATATTCTAGAGCATTTACAGTTAATGCATGAAGAGGTGCCAATATACCAGTTTTGCGATCTGTAATGTTATCTTGAAGTACAGAAGTTTCATTTACTTAGCAAATCTGGGGAGCCATTGTCTGATAAAAAAAACAAATATGGGCACCCATGCCTTTTCTATTTATGAAAAGAAGATGCCCACCCCTACCCTAGGAAAACCACCAAATTAGCTAGAGGACTCCAAACAAAAGGAGTTTTTTTTTTCAAATGTTGCATATTTGGTTTGTCCATCTGATTATAAATATTTAATGTTTAGGATAAAATACTTTTTATGACTGGAGGGATTATAAAAATCCAGTTATACATAATGCCGGGCATACCAATGGAAAGGGCTATCACGTTGTAACAAATTAGCAGAAAACAGTAACAACTAAAAGTGTCAGTTCATCAGTGGTCTCGTTCACTCCTGATGTATTTAGTACCTTATAGCGATGATACTGATCTGTGGCAACATCTCCATTCTGATTTCCCGCAACATTTCCTGTTCATTGCAATGTAAAATTAAAAAAAAGTTATTATGGATGAACTTAAGAAGTTGATCACAATTCACATGTTTGACGGCTCAAGATCTACAAGAATGTCGCTATAAACTAAAGCTCAAATATTCAACTACACTGTATATAAGGATAATGCACAGATATTGGTCAACATTCAACATGCAAACCAATCAACATCAAATTGGTCGCTGTCCAACATTCCACTTGGGGTACATCATCCCTGCAACCTGTCTTAATTGTGACAATGTTGTCGATCACAAATATCATAATCAACTAGCCATATGTCACTATTCTGTCATCCAGTGGCTGTTGAGTTGAGTACTTTAGTGAGATGCCCAAACTAGCAGTACAGTTCTGAAATTCACATTTCTGCCACTAACTAGTATACTGTACTGTAAGTAATTGCAGAACTGACTACTGAAACCACCTACTAGTGGTTTGGAAAAATCAGAGTAACTGAAGTAAGAAGCAGAGTAAAATCGAGCGGCAGCAGAAGTAAGTAGAGCAAGTGAGCAAGCGATGAGAATCGCAGTTACCCGGGGTGTGCGCGAAGGCGTCCCAGATGGACGGCCCGCGGCCGCCGGACGCCGCCATGCCCTCTACCTGGTACGCCGACGTCGCCGTCCCGAACACGAACCCCTTGGGGAACTTGGCCCGGCTCAGCCCGCCCAGCCAGTTGGGCTTGGGCACCGCAGCACCGGCATCCCGCGCCGCCACCAGCGCGAGCACCAGCACCAGCACCAGCGGCGCCACGCAGCTCGCTCGCCGAGCGGAGGACATCTCTCCCTCGCCTCGCCCGCGCGCGCTCGCGCGGCCGGAGCACAGCGCCGGGACGTGGCAGCTAGCTCACAGCTCTTCACACCCCCCCCCCCCCCCCCCCAACACCACAGTAGCGCTTGCACACGCAGCCACGCACAGTAGGAACGCTTGTAATATAGTGGCGGTAGCTGCACGGAAGCATGTGCGCGTCTCAATGATTGTCGGTGATTGGGACCGGGCACCGGAGGAGCGGGCGGGGGCATCTCTCTTGGTGGCGTGGGGTTTGGCAGCGCGCACGCGCGCGCCCGAGTCCCGACGTATTCGGCGCTGGGCGCGCGTCGGGACCGACGCGACCGGTGCCGGTGATCGATCGGTGGTGGTGATGGATAAATTTATAATCGTGTGGGCCGCGTGATGCGCCGGGGCAGGGTGGGGACCGGGAATTGATGGCCTGTTCACGCCTGTCGGCCAGGTTAAGGTGACGGTGGCGCGACCTTTCCCGTGGATTCTGTGCATGTACAAAAGGGTGGGGTACGGCGCTTGGCCAGGAAGAGGATAATGCCTCGCGGATCGTGGCTTCGTGGATATGTGGAGTCCTAGGCTCCGCCTTTTTATTTATTTTACATGCATAGAAATTCGGTTTCTATATTTAAAAATATATATATAAAGGTTGCATGAATTTTTATATTTTAAGTCTCATAATTGAGAAACAGCTTTAAAAACTAAAAAAAGCTAAAAGACTAAGCCTTTTTACTGTTTGACAAACTCCACAGCAGCACCAAAATTGTACTGAGTCAATACTCATGCACCTCTTATTCATTCATGTCGCATCAACTTTGATTAGCTCATTCGCCATCTTATCTTATTATCAAACAGATCAATTCCATAAAGCTCCTAATGTAGCTTGCCACAACACAAATGGATTCAAGCATATACACCTTTAAATCCAACCGGGGTGTTCCTGTCGATGTTGTACTCATTATAGATGCTAACAAGACCGACACCTTTTCTTCTAAATGCAACTGTCTTTTGTCACTCAAAGGGCGCTGGAATTGGATATTAGGCCAGATCCATCGACACTGCTCACAATCCCACCATCATCTCAGTTTTGCCTTCGTTAAGCCAACATTGTCCAACCAGCTGCTCTTGATGTCTACATCATCAATACCATTGTCACCTTTGACGCCCTGCCATGTCGCCACCGTCAAGATACTCGTTGTTGTTGAGGACGTTGAGCATGAGATAGGACATAATGATCTACAACGAAGCCGACCTTTTGGAGAGCTACGAGCGGTGTGTCAACAATTCCCACTGCCTCCACCGCCACTATCAACACCCGTCATGGCACCCTGTTGCTGCCACCGAGCCATTAGTTGTCGCTAAGGACATCGAGCCTAATATAGAGCAGATCAACCACCATGGGCACCAGAGCTTGCAAAGTTGATTTGCTAGCACTGCCTTGTATATTGAGAAATTTTGTGTCAATCTATCTATCTATTTACCTATTATGTTATAAAGATAGCTTTAAAAGTTTACCACATTAATTTAAGAAAAAGAAAAATAACTTAATCGTTAGATTACGTTGGTCCAAATTATAACAGTATAGTTATATATAAAATCTAAAGCTATATATAAAATTTAAATAAACTTTCACATATCTCTATAGATATAAAAAATTTAGATTATATATTAAATCTAATTATACGTTAATTATCTTACTCCGTATAAAAATATACGGGACAATCCCTACTTAGTATTAATCGCGTGGGATGAGATAATTCGTGTCAATTATTAATCGTTCAATCAGTTGTCGTTGTCTTCTCCTCAGAGAGGGGTTTGGCAAATTGGATCCCACCGCAGCACAATGCATGTTATGCTCCCCTCCGATGGAAACATACTCATTACGGATTTGGATCCACTGTCTTTATAAGCTAAAGTCAGACATGTAGCAGTACAGTGTTTGTGATTTGTGGGAGGTTTCCAGTAATCTGGTTCACAACGAATGGATGAGACCGGCCCTTACAGTACCAGACAAATAATGGTGAGTGACAATAACCAATACTAACCAATAACATATATTAAAAAATAAGAGAGTTGTGAATTAGCATAATATATATACTGTTGTAAATCATTGTAGCATCAGGTATATTAAGCCACATCATCTAGAAAATAATAAATTTTTGATCATCTTATATTTTGATATAACCATTCATATGTGAATGTCATGTGCATTTACAGCTCAATTAGTATAATAATTATTATAAAATTTAATATATATTAAGTCACATAATCTAGAAAACAATAGCTTTAGATATCTCTGTTTGGTCATGGTCATAATCATCCTTGTGTTATATATGGTTAGAACTTAAATTTTTTTTATATTACAAGTATAAGATTTTTATATTGTTTTTTTAGCATTTTTAGAAGTATTTTGAAATTTCCCGCTAGCCGCAACGCGCGGGCTATTTACTGTTTTATTGTGTGGCTATGTTTTTTTCCGAATCTGGTTCCGCTCATTACTACCTCTGTTCCCTTTGTCTTCCCCCATTCCCAAGGACATGATTCACCGAGGCTTTCTATTACCCCTAGGAAGAAGCCCCTGTTTTGTCCTCCTATATACCCTCGCTATTCCCTTGCCATTTTGATCTAGTTGACCCACATCGATGGTGATTGAGCCTTCCTGCAAACCCTAATCATTGGCGAAGGATGCATAGCGGATACCTAGATCCAAAGATAAGAAGAAGCGGCTAGCAATGTGGAACTTAAGACCCCGCAATTATGTAGGTTCATTTCTTGTTCATTTTACCGGTGGTAACTTAAGATCCTGCATTCATGCAGGTTCCTTGTTTATTTTACCGGTGGTTTATGTTCTTGGTAAAAATATTGATGGAAAATTTTGAATTTTTCTTTTTTTTATGCTTATATTCTATGTGTTGATGTGCATCTACATGTTTGTTGTGTCTACATCATGTACACAATCTCAAAAGTTTGATTTATTCGAATCTGAGACTGTACATGCACATCTTCATCTTGATCAGTTGATCTTCGAATTCATGCCTAGAATATGTATGTATGTTTTTTGCCCTGCACTTGCTTACTGCGATTAGTTGCATCTGTTCCTTCTAATCCAAACAAAGTAAATGAAATATTTTTTGTTAAACATGAGCCAAAAAATGTCAGGATTTGCTGCTGTCTGATTACATAAAGAACGCTTTATGATTCACTTACTGTTTGTGTTTACCGTCTTCAACCAAATACCTAGATGTTCCTCTGTCCCAAAAGAACCCTTTTTAGCTACGAACTTAAACAATTGACCAACTTTGTAGCTAGGAATAAGTTTTTTCTGGGATGGAGGGTGAGATTGTTATGGGCAAAACAAACAAGATCAGCACTTCTGCTGACATGACAAAACAAGCGTACTATAGAACATTACTCCCACCTTTGATACAAATGTAACCTAAAAGAACTAAAAAGGCGAAATTGGACAGATTGCACCCTAAGACATAATTGTAGAAAAACATGAATCTCCACAACTGAAATAGAAAACTAATTATAAGTTGACGAACTGCTGAGATACCAAAACACGTTAATTTGATACCACAAAACTAGAAGAGTTTATTATATGCTCCTGCTCTGACACGACTTGTTCTTATCAGCAGTTCAACACTTTAACAGCACAGATTTACTATGCATATTTGATCACTTCTGAATCAGTTCAACACAAGTGATCAACCCAGCAATAATTAACAGAAAAAAGGCAAAGAAAATGATCGATTATCACCTCTCTGAATCATGTAACCATATCATTTCCTCATCTCCCTCCACTCCACATCCATGTTGTGCGTCGAACACCTCAACCACAATCTAGCTGCTGATCAAAAGGGAAGATGATCAGTCGAATTGCTTCAAAGAGGAGTAGCAAACCGTCAGGTCCATCTCGTAGGGACAGATATGCTGTCTATCCCCACAGGCTCTCTGGGTCTGCATGCTCTCCAGATCAAGAACCAACACCCCGAGGCACGGAACCCAGATGATCACGCGCCGGTTCCTCGGGCAGAAAGATTCCAGTCTAGCAAACAACACACCCCGAGGCCATCGCTGCACGCGAGTGCGCGTACATCCTCTCAGCCAGGCCGTCCTCCGGCGCCGCCGGCACGAAGGAAGGGGCGGACAGGTCATTCGACCAGTGTCGGCCGGCGGACGGAGACCATGTGGACCGGGCGCAGAAGGGTAGACCTCCCGGTAGTGGAAGCCGAGGAGGAGATGGCGGTCCGCCTGGCGACCTGGGAGGCGTTGTCGATCACGGCGCGTTGCCAGTGCTTGGAGACGGCGGCGCAACGGACGATGGACCGGGGGTCCAGCCGGAGGAAGACGTGCAGGAGGATGTCGCTCGGAAGGTAGCGCCGCGACGGTGGCGGCAGCTCCATGCGCATGAGATGTGTTCTCTCCCGGCCTCTGTTACGTTCGATTCTTCGATCGGCTGGTGCCTCTGGTTGATTATTCGTGGGACGCAGTCCGATCGATACACAGCTACACGGAAACATGGGATAGCATACAAGGAAGCAGGAGATTGACTTCCATATAACTTATCTCTACCAATTCTCACTTTACCTTTTTTAGGAAAACCAACGACTAGATAAATCCGCCAAACGAATTTATCCGATTCTGAACCGTTTTATGGCATCGATCATGCCACTAACTATCTCACTCATTAAGAGCATTTGGAAATTAATTACTGTGCGGATTATCACACGTATGACGGCAACAGATCGGCAGCAGTCCACAAAGTTTTACGCCAATTTCTCCCATGTCCCCTTAGGCTAAATTTATTGCAGAAGGTCCTAAATTCAGCTTATCTGTTGAAGAGGGGATGCCTGCGAAAATAGTTTTTTATAACATAGCCTATTATTATTTTTAAGAGAAAGATATCCGACTTTATAGATAATTATAAAAAATCAGTGCAAACCTTAATATTGTTAGACGGAACAATCACTCCACCGAGAAAACTTCTAAGACGATTTTGTTAACAGAGAATGAAAACATCTGATTTCCGAGAGTCACAAGATCGAGTTTTCTAATGCGCGGATAAGCGAGCGGGAGAGGGGGGGGGGGGGGGGGGGGGGGCGCAAATGTGGCTCAGTTTAGTGCTAATGGTCTTGTTTTCCGTTTTTAACACGTTTTGACGTCCTTAGGAAGGTGCGAGTGTGACCGCTCAAGCAAGCCCCACTCATGGGGGTATTTTAATTGGGCCGATTTAGGCCCAATAGAAAATGTATTTGAATATGTTTTCTTTTTGAACTTGTAGTTCAAATTTGTTTTAAATTCATCTGCAAAATGTTTGTATGTAGAAATTTTAAATGCAAAAAATTTATATGTATATATTTTATATTTATAAAATTTATATACCGAAAGTTTACATGTATAAATTTTTCATATATAAAGTTTCTATATACAAAGTTTTCAAATTTTTTTGACTAGGCTGAATACTAAATGGGCTATGGGGGAAAGGTGTGCGTTAAACATGGGCTGAAAAAGAGAGAGTATGTGCTTTGGGCCAAATGTATATGTGTGGGCCGAACATCACATGGGAAAAAATGTGTTTTTTGTCACAACTGTTCGCGCGCGCAATTGTGGATTAGTCGTCCATCCAGAAAAAAAATAGAAGAAGTGAAATTCAATAATTTATCTTATCATGCTAACTTTTTATTTTGAACTATAAATCTTTTGCTATATCATCCATATTCGAGTGCATTTTTTGTATTGTACATGCTGCTGCATGCAATTGATTTCCAGATCCTCTATAGAAAAAGAGATCGACTTGGGCGAACGGCAACTTAATTTCCTTGGGCCCCACAAGGTGATGTACTAGTAGCTTAATCAATGCTGTCTGAGAGCCACGGTGGTTCAGATTTGGGTAAATTCACTCGGCGGAACTACACACCATATGCCGGCAACGCCGGGCGACGTTAAACGTACGGTCAAAGTAGTACTAGAGCTCAAGATACCTAAAATTGCAAACACACAATAGCATTATCACCACACACAATTATGTTATTCATACAGATCCGGTTCTGAATCATAGTGTTCCACTACTGGCGAACATAGGTGAAAATCAAACAAGATGACTTTCAGGCTGGTCTCAGCTCCGCTTAGCTGCAGCATATTTTTAAAATGAACATACTGCTGGCATCCACTACTTATTGATCACTACTGATTGCTGCTTCTACAAGAAGAAAATCATGAAGATGGAAGGGAGAAGAAAATGCAAGGAAAGCAACAGAGGAAGCAAGAGCCGATGGCTACTTGAGATGGCTGAACCAACTGGCTGGCTTCCAGAAGTTGCTGAACCAACCTGAGCATCTGAAGTGCCTGAACCAGATTTTGAGCTAGGCCCTGATGCCTGCAGCATGTCCTTGAACCAGTTGGCTGAGTCCTTCGGGTACCGTTTGAGAGTAGTGAAATCAACATAGACAATGCCAAACTTGGATGTGCAACCTGACAGCCACTCAAAGTTATCAAGAAGAGACCATGCAAAGTACGCCACCACATTTGCGCCATCGTCAATCCCTTTCTTCAGTTCAGTGAGATAGTTCTTATAGAACTCAATCCTTTTGGTGTCATGCAGGAACTCTTCACGAGTGAGATTTCCAGATTGATCCATTCCTGGTACCAGGATCAAAATTTGAGAGATGCATGGAAAATTTTGAATTAAAAGTAGGTAGGTTGTTTGTAAGTACCATTTTCAGATATGATGATTGTTGGATTATTATACTTCTCCTTTAAGTAGTTCACAGCTCCATACATGCCAGTCGGAACAATGTAAAGCCAATTAGAGTTTGCCTGCACAAAATAATACATGGCAAGAGGTTATCATCTTAGCCACACTTGCTAATCTTGTAGCACTGATAAGAAACTAGAATTGAATGTGGCAAAAGGAAACAGCTATACCTGCTGTCCAATTGGTATGCCATTTCGTTGAACTGTAAAATTAAGGAGAAAGGGATAAATTTGATGATACCTTGAGTAATTCTATTGATGCATATAACCCTTAACTATAAGTTGGAAGCTTACAGATAAATGAAACATGCCAGTCAGAAGAGTAGCTAGTTGGTGCCTGCTGAGGTGCAGGTTGGTCTGTCATGTAGGAAGCAGTATATTGATTGATCCCAAAATAATCTGCGGAGCCCTTGACTAGCTTAGCTTGTTCAGGTGTGAAAGTAGGTAATCTTTCTTTCACAATGTCTCGCATATTTTTTGGATATTGTCCATTTATTAATGGATCAAGAAACCTGAATGGTAGTAGTTGATTTTTATCAGCATGGGAAATTGTGTCAAACAAAACCTTACTTTGTCACAGATTACTTCTATGGTCTTACCAACCAACATGGAAGTCTCTGGCCCTTTGAGCTGCTGCTTGGTCTTTAGTTGAGTTAGTTAGAGGTTCATACCAATTGAAGTCGAGAACTATTCCAATCTTGCCTTTCTGACTTGCCTAAATGTTGAAACATATATTCTATTATGATCAGATCACATGACCTTACATGACAAGCAATACATATGTGGCATATGTTGCATGCTCCTAGAGTTACTTTCACTAAGAAATACATATGGTACTTTCACTTTAAAAATGCACATGCTATTGCATTATTCCAAAATGCAGATAGTTCTGGCACAGCTGTTCTGGTCACATTTATTTTATAGAATTCACCAATTTCATTGGCATGCATGATTTACAAGATCACTCGGCAAACAAATATTCTGAAGTTGCAGCCAGAAACAATCCCCTTTGAATTATTAGCGAGAAATATTGCAGACATAAATCATTAGTATATCATTAGATCATTTGGCATACTGTTTGGAAAATAAATTTTGCAACATACTACTGCTTACAGTATAGGAGGCTAGTTCAGATCCACAAAAGATGTGTTTGCCTTTTTGTTGATTCTGCTACCAATATTCCCATTCTATTTTGCATGTTCCATAGAAAATGTAATTAAAATAAGATAATTTAGTAGAATACTAAAGAGTACAATAATGCACTCGCGACTCATCTGCGGTGCTAAAGGGGGAGGAAGAAGAAGAACGATGAATTTTGACCACAGCTAATGCCTTTTAGCTGCTGCCCATCAGATGGTAAAGACGGGAGTACAAACTATCATTTTGAGCTGGTATGCATTATAAACCACCCTAAATTAATCCAAACAGGTTGGTTTAACTGTTGAAGAGATATAAATTGCCATGCTACTAATAATGAAAGAGTCAATCTAACTGTTTCTATTTCTTTGTTCTTTAGTAGAAAAAAAATACCTGGTACTTATTACGGTATCTATCAACTGCAGTAGCATGAGATAAGATGATATTATGAGCAACAATATATGGCTCTGTTGCTGAGTTCCCACCGGCAGCACACTTGGTGCATCGGTTAGGTGGGTCTGTCCCTGTATCATGGCCAAGTGCTGCTACTATTCTTGGCTCATTAAATGTAAACCAGTTCTTGACTCGATTGCCATATGTCTTGAAACAAAATTCAGCATAGTCTGAAAATATACCCCTACAAAAAATGAAAAAAAATTATATGTGCTCCTTGCAAATGGAAATTTGATGAAAAGTTAGATTTTTGTCATAGTTTCAAATTTCATTTTCTGCACAAATGTAAATTTGATCATACTCAAGAAATCAGTTGTTAGGCTGCTTCTGTTTTCATAGCACCTTATAAAAACACCACTCAATTCTCCTGCACACTATCGATAAGATATAGAGAAAAGAATATGTAACAAGAATAAGTGGAAAATTTGTGCAGAAAACCTTGTATTTATTAACAATAAGTCCTGATTATACATATTTAGGATTGTGATAAGATCATATGTTTTATCACCATACAATCAGCCTAAAATGACAAAGCAATACCAATAAATAAGCAAGTGAGAACGTAAAAAATATATATTTGGCATGTCCGACTTACACAATCTTCGGGCTTAACCAGCCTTCATACTTTTTCTGAAGCGCAAGTGGGAGATCATAGTGGTTCAGATTGACATAAGGAATAAGCCCTGCTAAATTTGATTGAAAGATTCAGACAGTAATATACTTATGTTGACAAAACTCCAACGTTTGAACTATTATGTTTGAAGTTATACCTTGCTTAAGGACATAATCTATTAGATTATTGTAATACGCTACACCTTCAGTGTTAACTCTTCCCTCTCCATCTAAATGACCAAAATGCATTAGTAGAAGTCATACTCATCCAGCGGTTAGTTCAAATAGATGCTATAGCCAGAGTCATATTTTCTTTACCAGGGAAAATCCTTGACCATGAGATTGAAAACCGATATGCATCAAAATTCAGGCTTTTCAAGAGATCAACATCTTCCTGCACTAGCAAGATGACAATGTCAACAAATATCAGGCTGTCTAAGTTCATTATTGATTGACTTGATTTGAGATTTTTCTAAAGTGAGCCTTGCTCAGAGACCAACAAAGTATAAATATAGTTTTGAGTTATCTAAATTATGGATACCAACTAAAAGCATTCTCAAGTCCAGGAAAATAAGCATTCTGATCCATTAATCAACTGACAGAACTGAGCGCTAAATTTTACTACTATAAGCAGGTGAAATAAGAATAAGAAAAAAGAACAGAATAGAGTCCCTATTGATCTCATTTACCTTGTAGCGATGATATTCATCCGTCGTAACATCTGCATTCGCATTTCCTGCAATATTCCCTGTTCATTGCCAAAAAAAAACAACGATGCCATCATCCACGAATATAAACAACTTCACGCATATAATCCAATCAAATTGAGGCAGAGTTTTGACTTTTAAGAGGTTCTATCCCCCGACTCGTTGATTCAATTGGTATCTGAAGATACCAAGTTTCTGCACTCTAGTTCTGAGAAATGAACAACTGAACTGTCCAAAATCACGCTTTGTTCCATGATTCATTCATGAATCCTAGACCTAATAGTTTTTACACCATTACCGGTAATAATCTTATAGCAGGAGAGATGAAACATGAACAGAGCATGCGAGAACGTATAACGGAGTCCACGCAGGATCTAGTTCTCGTAAACTCGAAGCGCATTTTACCTGGGGTGTGGACGAAGGGGTCCCAGATGGACGGCCCGCGGCCGCCAGACGCCGCCATGCCCTCGACCTGGAACGCCGACGTCGCCGTCCCGAACACGAACCCCTTGGGGAACGCGGCCCGGCTCAGCCCGGCCGTGTCGTCCGCGGCGCGGACCCGGCCCCCGGCACCGCCGAGCACAACCAGCGCCACGACCAGCAGCAGCCGCCGCACGGCCCCCGGGAGGGAATGCGCCACCATAGCGCCGGCCATCGCAGCCCCAGGCAGAAGCAGCAGCAAAGCGTCCAGCCGCCTCCTCTCTCCTCGCTCTCAGTGAACTAATTAGTGAAGCCACTCGTCGGTCGGTGGAAGTGAGCAGCTGTTGTCAGCACGCGGCTTTTGAGTTTTCACGCTTTTCTCCCTGTGTTTTTTACCGTGACGGCCCCCTTTTTTTTAATTTTAGAACCTTTTTACTAGTTACTTTTAAAAATAAACATTTCTAACACTTTATTTTTAAAACTGCACCATTTTACCAACAAAACCCTTGCCAAGCCACGTGCTAGATTGGCGTGAAAAAAAAACGCTGCCACGCTAACAGCGTGATAATGTTACGTGGAATGACGTTGTTAAATGATATAGATTTAAAAATAAAATTTAAGAGGATTTATTTTTAAAAATAAATATTAAAAAAGTTCAAATTTTTTTAAAAAATGACGGCCCCGGGTTCGGCACGTGATGTGATCCCCGCCATCCCGTTGCCTTTTTCTGAGCTTTTTGGTCGGTAGGTGTCCCGGGTTGGTTTGGTTGGTGGCCGCGCGACGCGCGGATCGGATTGGACGGCAAGGCATGTGGCATGTGGCGCGCGCGTCGCGGAGGCAGGCAAGCAGCCAATGATGCCGGCGTGGGTCGTGGGTTGCGCACCGCTCGAGTCCTTCGCTTGTGACCAGCTGTGACGCACCACATGCCTTGTTGTCTCGATGGGTAGATTCGCAGCTTCGCTCGGTTAATTCCTGGAATTTTTCGGACGATGGTGGTAGAAAGTGTGGCTCGGCTTCGCCAAGCAGATGTGACTCGTGTGCTGTTTCCCTCTACACAAATGGAGGCTGGCCTTGACTCCCAAGCATACAACCAACTGACAAGAGTTTTTAAGGCTGCGTTCGGTTGCTCACTTTTTCAACGTCAGCGTTCTCGTTTTTCCGGCGTATATTTTTTTAACTATTAAACGATATTATATATATAATTAATTTGAAAAATTATATTAATCTATTTTTAAGTTTTTTAACTAAAACTTAATTAATGTGTAAGTTTCTCAACCCCCTCCTAACAAGACTTAACAGATCCTATAGTAAGAGCCAAGCATGCATGTATCGATCAACATTGGGACGTGCATCGGACGCCGTCGTCATCTGCCGGCGGAGAGCTCAATGGCTTCCTGGTTGAAGATGGAGTCCTCGCCCCAGTCGAACCGCTGCTGCATCCGCTCGTAGTCCTGCCGCCGCGTCACCTCGACCTGCTGCCACTCCTCCCACCGCTCGGCGAGGCCCTCCCCTTCCAGCATCCGCACCACCTCCGACATGGACGGCCGGTCCTCCGGCGACGCCTGGGTGCACAGCAGCGCGATCTGTATCATCATCTCCACCTCCTGCCCGTCGTAGTTGCTGCTCAGGTTGCGGTCCACGATGGCGCCGAGCTGCCCTTCTCTCTGCAGCTTCTTCACCTGCACATATGCAGCAGCAAGCACAATCATGACACTGATGATCCAAACACTGTAAGCTTCAGAGTATGATGTTCAATGAGAGCTACGATAATGTCAAGACATGGCTATCATGCTATGTAGGATAATTTTGTTCCATTATCTAAAAAATAGCTTAGGAAGAGTGGACGCACATGATCAAGCAGTAACACATCGTCTTCTTCCTCCAGGCGTGAAAAGTCGATGGCACGCTGTCCAGTAACTAGCTCAAGGAGCATTATGCCATAACCAAAGACATCAGTTCTCTCAGATGACTTCCCAGTCGACAAATATTCAGGTGCAATGTGACCCATAGTTCCACGGACTTGAGTAGTTACAGAAGTCTTCTGTACATCCACCAACTTTGCCAGGCCAAAGTCACCAACAACTGGCTCAAAATCCTCATCAAGCAAGACATTGGCAGCCTTGACATCTCGATGTATGATCTTGGGATTACAGTGCTCGTGTAGGTACTCCAGCCCACGTGCTGTGCCTATTGCCACACGTTTCCTTGCGGACCAATCTAATATTGGTTCACCAGGTTTAAATTCTGCATCGTTCAACACAACGAGTACATGTGAGACAAGAATAGTGGTTACTGAGAATCTCTGAATAGAAGAAGAATATCAAAAAAAATGGCAAAGGTTTTCCGCTCATTTGATACTTCATACAATACAACTATAATGATCGTAAAATCATCAAAAGGAGTTCCTATACTGAAGGTAATTAAAAAGCACATATTCTCATAGTCATATGAGAAGCAGATCGTGCATTTCATAGTTTCCTTATTATTGAACAATGGATGCTGAATGCCGACAAGATTAAGATATAAGAAACCGGTTTATCAACAATGTTACATATGATCTATTTTGGCTAACTAGTTGATCTCTACCCTTATACCACTTAATTACAAACATGTCTTTCGTTGTAGAATCTAAACATCTTATACTGATTGAGGAAAGTGAGCGTGTGAGATCTTGAAATCAATAGGGCACATGCACGATATCACCTAACAAGCACAAATTAAAAGCTCTAAAAAATATAAGTTGCATAATGCCATAATCCATAGGCACAATAGCAGAAGCATAAAATTGAAAGGATGAAACAAATTATTGATCAGTTAAGATAGCAAGTACCTCGTAAACGGTAGGCCACACTAAGATTCTGCATGAAAGGATAAATAAGTAGACGTTCTGTTTGTGTTGTACAGAAGCCAATCAATCTTAAAAGATTCCGGTGAACTGCGACACTAATCAGCTCTACTTCACGCAAGAATGCAGCCTCCCCTCCAGGGCTTTCATAATCTGTTAACCGCTTTACAGCAATCTTAGTGCCATCTGGAAGTGCTCCTTTATATACTTTCCCAAACCCCCCCTGTCCAAGAACATTTTTCTCACTGAAACTATCGGTTGCAAGTTGTAATTCTCGCCAGGCAAATCTTTTCAACTGACCAAATGCAATTCTTCGATCGTCCTCGCCTGGGAACATAATTTACAGATTAGTTACTAAATTTACTCTTAACTAAATGCAAATGCAGCCTATGCATATTCCAAATTTGCAAGATTGAAACGGTGCCTTAGAAATAGCATTTCATATCTGTTATCAGAAAATTACTAAAGGTGCTAAACACTTGACAGTTTGCATATTGCAAGCTAGTTTTTTTTTCTTACTTTGGCAGAATTATTTATTAAATATGGAGCATTAAGAAAAACTACCAGTCAAAGTAGTCATGTTAACATACATAACCTGAAAAACATAGTTTGAAATGAACCAACATGTGTGAGTCATGTCTACTTGGACCATTTTTGTTTTTAGGGTTGCATTATAAAATTTTGTTACATGATTTACATCTTTGTTTCAATAAGATAATGAACAAGAATACAGAAAAATGTTCAGTTGAATGAATCGATAGAAAGAAAACCATGAAGCAAAATATTACCTGATACATCAACAAAAACCTCTTGTAGATGGCTTTTCCTCCTTCCACTATAGATAATAAACACAGCCCCTATTATGAGTAGCACTATCGCTCCTACAACTGTTCCGAGAACAATGCCTATCTTCGAGCCATGGGATGAACCTATTAAAGAGACAAAATTAGCATATTTTACCAAAATTTCTGGCAGGCATCCAATCGATACTGTATTTTGTTTTACTTGATGGATGTGCAATGTTGAACAGGGAAAAAAATGCTTGCTACCTTGAAAAGAAACACTCGATGCACATGGATGTAGAAAGTTTGCTCCACAAGTCAAGTTATTACCAGAAAAGCTGTGAAGAAAATTAACATTTGTCAGAACTCAGAGCTCGAAATTAACAAACATGAGCATACATGTCACAATGACCCAACAGTACTTGTAACGTGCAACTTGAAATAGCGGACCAGGTATTGAACCAGAGAGTTTATTGTACGCTAGCCTACTGCAATCATAAGAAAAAAAATATGTTAGTCAAATAATTCATGCATGAACTGTTGTCAACAGAAATCACCACTAGTGGTATGAGTCCTTGCATGTCTGTCAAACTTGAGATTCTTGCAACAGTATCAGGAATTGTTCCGTTGAGATTGTTTTGACTTAGTATCCTGGTTACAAAAAATAAAAGTGGGAAGGTTAAATCACTGTAAAAGTGTGCATTCATAAAACGAAGGAGTAGGGTTCAAATACATACAGAATTTGGAGCTTAGAAAGCCAACCAAGAGAAGTTGGTATTGGTCCAATCAACAAATTGTCTTCCAAATCTAAGCTTGTCAAACTAGATAGGTTGCCAATCTGCTCAGGTATGCCACCAGTAATCTTGTTACCAGGCAAGGACCTGCAATGACATGCACTACAATGGTCAGCAAAAACTGAAGACAACCTTCTCTGAGTAGCAAGCACTGAAATAGCTAACAGTCAGCACTTCTGACATAATTACTGGTTGCTGACTTCCTGTAGGATTACGTGATACACTAACTATTTCATCACAACTACCACAGAATATCTGAGAAATTTCAATAATCTAGACAAGTACACTTACAAAACATTCAAAAACTCAAGTTCTCCAATTCGTGGTGATAGAACTCCAGTGAATCCCATAGATGCCAATGTTCTGCAGGAGGGCATCAGTCATCAGGTAAGACCAACTTGGAACAAATCAAAAACATAGATATGAAACATGCATAACGGGGCCAACATAACCATCGAGATGGTGGTTTGCCAGAAATAACAGATGGAACGAAGAGGACAAAAAAAACAGCATGCAGTACAATTTTTGCCGTTGTCATATAGTTCAGTGCTGAATTGTGATTGTGCATCAAAGAAGTACAGATAGCATGTGCAAGTGCATAAAAAATTCATAATCGTGTGCTCAAACAGATGCTTTTGGAGCTTACTGGTAATGAATGAGGAACGCAAATAAAGAACTATTCTGCCTCATAAGTATAAGAGCTAGTATGTAAATATATAGTTAACTCAAAATGGACAAAAAAACAAAAGTGAAGCAAAACATCAACAACATAAACTTACACTTGCACGACATTGTAGTTGTTGTCACAAATAACAGAATTCCAAGTGCATGGATTAACTTGATTTTGGTTCCAGTCAGCAAGCTGGTTGCCAGTAGCATTCAGCTTCAGCTTCATATCATATAGTGCATCACCTAAGGAAATAAATAAATTTCTTTATTACTCATCAAAAGTATTTGCAAAGAAAGTCATGATTGTAAAAGTGCTCCAAAAGAGCTGAATAACTACACAAACCATAGGCATGTAAGTAAACCTTGACGATCAGACGCTGAAAATGGGAGCAAAGAAGCTATAATTAGGAGGACGCTGAGTAGATCCATGTCTCTTCAGTTATTATTGTAGCATCAAAAGAGCTCCTTGGGGAAACTTGCTCGGCGAGAAAAAGTGCACAAACTGGTCATAGCAGTATAATCCAGAGTCCCTGGCTAACTTATAGTTAACAAACAAGCCAGTCCAGTATGGAACCTATATGACAAACAAAATATCATCACAGAGCAAAAGGGATGAATACAAGAAAGACATCAGAATTTGTAATTACTGTTGCATATTGCATATAGGCGTATTACACTAGTATCTGTTAGAATTACCGGTTGTTTGGTGTTGCTACGTTGTTTTAGTTATGCTGAAAAGCAAACGTTGCCCAAGATATGCACAACTGTTTCATCAGTATACTAAAACATGGGCTTGAATGGAGTCATCAAGTCATCACAGTAAAACGTACCATAATTATTTTTTTCCCAAAGAGAACATCCACCCCCATGAAACAAGCAAAAACCAAAGTTCCCAAATATGCCCCCATACCAACAAACCCTGATGGTACAAAAATCCCTGAATTTGCCTTTTTTTTAAAATCAAAATCTTTGAACATAGACATACCAGCACCTGAACGTTCTAGTTTCTAGTCTGTCAGAATTAAGAACCACTAATTGTATGACTATAAAGCAGGAATCCTAGAAATCTAACTCATGAAATAACTACAGACTTAACAGAAATCAATTGAAAACGTTCATAGAAGCAGCACAACTGTGATCCATTGACCCTCTCGCAGTGAGAGAGAGACAGTACCAAAACTAAACCCGCAATTCGAATTGAACCAACTCTTAACACGAGAGAGAATACCATGCCGCCACAAACCAAGATTCAGCGCCAAATCTGATCCTTGTGCTGCTGGTTAGCTCCACCCCTTCCAATTCACACACACAGAGAGAGAGAGAGAGAGAGAGACGGAGACGGAGAGTGGATGTGTGTGTGTGAGAGAGAGAGGCACGTACCCGTCTCGCTCGCCGTGGCGCCGCTCGCAGCAACTCGCAGGTTTTCACGCCGCCTCTCCCCTTCTCAAGGCCTCACCCCGCCGCCGCCGCCGCGCGGGGTAAAAGGCGTGGGTGGGCGAGTGGGGGCAGAGGGCTGGACCGCCGGGGCAGTTGACTCGAGGAGCAGCAGGAATTGACCGGTGCCGGCGGGAGAGGAGGCGTGCGGCCAATTTTTTTTTTTAGGCGCGGGGGTGGGGGGGGGGGGGCGCAACTTGGTTGGTTCGGTGGATCCCCCTCCTTTTTACCCCCCACCCATCTCTTGGATAAGACGCGCGGAATTCGGCCTCCGGATCGCATCCGGTCATTTTTATTTTGTCCCCCCTCGCGCGCGCTTGTCCCGTACCGGACCAGCCTGCCCCGGCCTTGCCCTCGCAGGTTCCACCAACGAACGGAAAGGAGCGAGCATTCTGCTGTGTCTGCGATTTTGTGCGCTGGTTTTGTTTGTGCTTTTCGGTCAATGGGCATGCGGGGCGTGGGGCCCTGGGGGTAGACGGTGCCGCGGCGCTTTCGGCACGGTCGGTCGTCGCGTGCGCCGGCCTCGGCCAATCATCGTGGGTCTCTGGTCTTCGCTCTCGGACAATGGTGGCGACGTGCTTGGGGTTGTTCTTCTCCCACGAGTGATGCCACGGTTTTGCTCTGGTCGGAAGGTACGCGGGGCCACGGAGTCGCGGACGCTGGTGTCGGTGGCCGGCCTCCCGGCGGTGCGGGGGGAAAGCCGCGCAGTCACGCGTGCAAATGTGTTGGGTATGTTTGGGGACAGGTAAAACGGGTTAGACTCGTCCACCTTTGGGATGTGATGGTTCTAACAATCGGTTCAGCACAAGGGATGGATTTTTTTTTAGTTTTTAATAGATAACACGTGTTAGCGAGAAAGAAAAGTGAGTTAAATTAGTCTAACAATTCTTAAGAAACGAGACTAACACAGATATTAGGAGAATATTTCCTTTCAGAGTTTGATCATATTTCATCTGTCTCCGAATCAAACACCCTTAAAAGTGAGCTCAATCTACCTTATCTTACTTCATACTATTAACCAAACACAAGACAGAAGATTGCTTAGGATGGACAGCCCGAGGGTGTTCTATAGCAACTCGATGGCCACACTAGCTACGGCCCGGCTATACACTGCAAGCCCTAATTAGAGTAGGTCATATTTGAAATATATGATAGGAAAACACATAAATAGAGAAAACTATTTTCACTAATTCTATAGGAATCAAAAACATAGAAAAAAGTATAAAGGCTTTTTGAAAACATCACAGGAAACCAACTTCAAGAGGTTGAACCTCTAATTTTATTTTATTATGAAATCAAGTCACAAGCATACAATCCTATGCAAAATTTCATTTTCTTTCCTATGAATGGAACGAGTCAACATGAAAATTTTCTTAGGAGGCTGAATCCTCCAAAATTTCAAAGCCAATCCTTCATTTCAAAGGGACTTAACCAACTGTATGATAGGAAAACAATAAAACACATGAATTAAAAGTCCTATTTTTCAGGAATCGAAAACATAGAAAAAGAATACAAAAGCTTTTTGAAAACATCACAGGAACCAACAAAGCAAAGAAAATTTTTCAAGAAGTTGAATCTCTTATTTATTATATTATAAAATCAAGCCACAAGAATACAATCCTATAGAATTTTTTCTTTTCTTTCCAATGAATCGAAGGAGTCAATACTAAATTTTTCTTAGGAGGCTGAATCCTCCAAAATTTCAAAGCCAATCCTTCATTTCAAAGGGCTTAACCAATTGTATGTATCATTCTGTACATGGAGAAAAGTTGAGGCATTTTGTATATCCAGATTGCTCAGGGCTGACAATTGGGTCTGCAGTCCACTCTGGAAGCTGTTGCATGGCAACTCGACAGCCACACTAGCAGCAGTGCTGCACGTTGCAAGATCTCGTGCTACTGCATCATACAAAATTTACTCCGAATAATGGTTGCTGCTAATAGTAATTAATCAACTGTATAGATCATTCTGTGCATGGATATAAATTGAGGAATCTTTTATATTCAGATTATTGTAAGCGTTGAACTTCTATAAGAACATAAATATTAACACTTGCTATACTGGAGTTGCTTCTTTAAAGCCCCCTATTTCGTACAAACTAGCTGATTAAAAGGGGTGTTCTCTAGCATATGAGTTTTACTTTTACAGGATATACGCATATTGCATAACAAACTTCCAAATTGCGCTTAGGTGGCACCGTGTCATGTCCATCTTATTGGTTAATGGTTAATCATTTAGCCATTCCCCGAGATACACGGCACCAACCTTTGTTTTATCTCTTAATTAACTTGCAACCTCAAATTAGTATTAGCAATGGAGAAGTATATACAAGTCCAGTGGGCTGGACATGTGCCAACTATACCCAATGTCAACTAATTGTACATAAGGGCGCGCGCGAGCATATATATATATATATATATAACATTATCTACGTTCTTTGCCCTTGAGTCGCCCTGAACTGATTTTTCAAAGAGTGGAGGTATAACACCTGTAAAGTTTCTGTCCTTGCTCCTTCTGCAGCAAAGTTTGGATGAGTTTCAGAAGATGTAATAGTGTTCAGTACACCAAAATGGCACATGAGACATGATAATTTGATAGTGTGATACCAATACCTGAGATGAGCTATGAAGAATACTGCGCCGACAAGTGTAATTCCTCAAGCAACAGACTTTAGCATCCCTTTGCCTGATTTGGGAACATCATTCTCATTCCTTTGACCAGAGTTATCATTTTCAACTTTATATTCTGATTCCTCCTGTTTATCTTCCTTTTGGGAAATGTCCTGGATGCCAAAGAAATGTTAAAGCGTGCTTGTGGAACATGAGACAAAATGATGACTATGTTAAAAGTAACATCTACAGGTTTGGCATTTCAGGATGTACCGTTTCATTCCCATAGCTAAATTCAGGCTCCAGTCCTCGACATACACTGTCATCTTCAGATGCTGCTGGCAACTTGCCACTTGTACCATCTCTTGGGGTTGAATGTAAGTATGGCTCGTCGCAATTTGAACATACAGACTCCCCATCACAGGCAAGAAGATCACATTGTTGATCAAAGGTGACCTTTTGGAGGGCATCGCTTTCTTTTTCTGGATGATTAGCAAATCTTTTCCCATTTCCCTGAAGAGGCTCGGCATGTTCACCATGAATTCTTTTAGCAACTGTGACCGGAGGAGCGCGCAAATTATCCTTGCTGCTGTCAACTACCAAATGACTACTTATGGAATCTGACTCTTCTGAGCTTAATGAACACCTAATTGTTCTAGTTCTTGAACATTGGTCAGTTGATTCAATAGAGCAATACGATTCATTGTTTGTTGTGAATTAAAGGTGTTGAACCCACAGAATCAGAGTCCATATTGCCGAAATCAATCGATCCAACTGATTCAGATAATGACTTTGCTTCATGCATATCATGCCCACTGTCTCCATAGCCTTCCCTTTATTCCTTTAAAGCAAAAAGTATAGATTACGATAGCATAAAACAAAAATTTTCTATTGCACATATCAGAACATCTTACGAAGTATGAATCATCTTATGAAGTATGAATCATAAACTGTTACTATGAGACACGCAGTGTAGCGGAAATAATATTGGAGAAACCGATCCAACCACGTTCGTGTCGAGATAGTAGATGAAGTAGTCGATCGTCGCAATCCTGATGTTGATTAACGCCGTAACGAGCAGCGTCTCCACTGATATCTACACGTTCGGAGCTAAAACGTCGATTGCGGGTGTACTAACACTCGCAAGCGACTAGGGTTTGGCTCAGGAGGTGGCGGCTAGGGTTTTGCTCGAGGTGAACAGAGGTGTCTTTCCTCGATCTTTCTATTTCTCTATATATAGGCTTCCTCACTTAGGTCTAGGGGACCGTAGCCCAATAGGAGTCTACTCAGATTTTTATCTGAATTGAGCTCTTATCTAAATCACATTTAAATAAGTATTTCAATATGTTAAGCATGCGACTCTGCAAATTCATATATATTTGGTCGTGGCCCGAAAACATATTTCTAATCACCTTGTTAATAGCTATCTCTAGCAAAAACATATTAACCTCAAAATATACGTAAGGATCATATCAACTGAACTTATAATATTTTCATTTACAAATCCCTTTGACTTATGATATTGATCGAGATTAAGATGAGACTTATATCATTTTCTTAATAGCTCAATCACTCTTTTGATCTTATGATAAATTATAAATTTATGATTGTCTCCTTAATCATCTTGGCATAGTCATGTACTTTTATAATCAATTACATCAAGGGCCTAGAAATATATATTCTATACGAGTGATAAATTCTATCTTAATCACTCACGTATCACTATATATTTCATAGTAAACCCGAACACTAATTTTATGACTACACTGTTACGGAGTAATATTTGATAGTTTCAAAATAAGTTACTACGTATATTGAGAAAAATAATGATATTAAGTCTAAGAACTCCAAATAAACATTACTTAAGATTAACTGATAACACATAAAATTTCTACAGTATTTCATAGCGGATTTATCCAATATATATTCACTAACATATATTTATATTATTGATTTGTTATCTCTATACCATGATTCATGAGACACGATCATTAATCAATACATATACTGATATTATAATTATATTTGATTTTCATATGATATATGATCAATGATCATTTAGAAATAATAATATTTGATATTAGAAGTCTCATAAATAAGTCATATACTCATTAATCAATAATGACAATGTCTATTTTAAAAAATAAATTAATATAATATAAATATAGTATGTGATATATATAATATCTTCATGTTATCTCTAGGTCATATCACTAACACCTTTATGTATGTTGCCCAATTTCAAAAGCGTAGAAGTATTGTCTTTGTCAACTGAATCCTCATGTTCTAAGGCAGAGTGTTTACTTTCTACTTCATTAGAATCATAATGTGTCACATTGTTGATCATTCTGTTCACCAAAAACTCTCGGTAGATAGAAATCAAAATGAATAAGTTTATTGGGGATGCACTGGTGGTGTGGTGGTAAAGTCGTTAGCGCATGACTCTATCCATTAGGATTCAAATTCCGATGTCTATAAATATTATGCGCATGTGGTTGCGCTACCAAAGGATTTTTAGTAGGGTTAGGGATTTTTGCCGTTGGACTGTCTCTGAGCGTGTGCTAGACGGCACATTCATGGGTGTGTTAGTATAGTGTGTGTGCGTATACGTCTTCCGTGTAATTAAAAAAAGAGTAAGTTTATTGTTAAAAAAGAATAATATTAAATTAACATAGAGGATCAATGCCAAAAAAAATCCTTTCAAAGAGCTTGCCTGTTGATGTAATGCTTTAGAGTTGGTACGTGGACCGTAGCCACTTGAACCAGATGAACTACATTGTGGTTGCTCCAGACTTCTACGGATGACCCCGACAATATAGTTGGGCATGGCTATTGTTTGAGTGACAACATCAAAATCAGGCACCTGTCACCAGGGAGCAGAAACACACCAATTAAAGCTATTTCAGGATGTGTGTTGTTCAATTATTTCATAAGAATTCTTTTCAAAAAATAGTTTCATAAGAATCTAGGGCTTACATTCAGGCGCATCATCCGAGCCTTCTTAGATAGCAAGCATATGCACATACAAACTTTCCAAACATTTCTTTTCTCAACCAAATCAGAAGGGGTAAACAAATCAATCCCAGCTAACCCAAGAATTTGACATATCTGGAGAGGCAAAATAATATGATATATCAAGCCACCTTTCAGAAGGGAAAACAAATATCAAGAAAGTAAAAGATATGGGAATGTTATCAGAATTCAGAGGCAAGACAGGCATCCAGATTCAGCATGTATTCTAGCACAAAAAAAATATTTTGATCCAATTTATAGCAAGCAAAGCTTTGGGGTATCTATACCAGTTTCTCGACTAGAATAAAAATGTTTGACACCATTAACAAGCACTCTTTCAATGAAAAGGGAAAAACACATCTTCTGCATGATGTCCTAAAAATTTATTCTCGTGAATTTCTTTCAGTTCACTGTTATCCATATTAATGCACTTGAAGTTGCTAAGAAGAGAAGCATCCAGTGGTCAATACCTTCAAGAATGAGTCAACTTTTGGATAGGGCATGTATTTCCCATTGCTCTTACCAGACGATGTTCTCTCATAAATATACACCTTGGATTGCTTCATTTGTTCATTCTCAGCAGCCTTTTCCATATTACTTTGGAAACTTGAAATTTCTTAGCATGCATAAAGCAAGTAAGATAATAGATAACCTCAAAGGAGATTCAGAGCCTGGAAAGGAAACGCAAGCAGAGGGCTGTCTTTTGTTTTATCAAAAATAAGAGAATAAAGATGATGGTAATTTATCTCATTGCTGCTCTAATTAAAAATTACCTTTAGTTGTTTCAAGATAGAACATATCTAGAATAAACAACTTGTACAAAAATGATATAGAACTGAGTTGCTTGCAGTACAACAATATTACGTTAACCTGAGTTGTATGGAATTAATTTGACAAGAGCTACAACATTTGCCAATGATATGGTTTTTTCTAGGTAATACTTTATAATGGAAACATAAGACTAATTACTAATTTCATATAGCCAAAACTACCTATCGTTTGAAGTATATCAGTCACTCTGATCCTATATCTGTGTAATTTTACCATGTACAATTACAGCATTGAAAACTCTTACAAAAGCCAACCAAGTGATACCAAGTATCAGGATTGCATGTTAGTCAGTACCGTAAATACAAATAAAAAAACACTGCATCTATGGTAAATAACCTAAATCTTACAGTAACTCTCCATCAGCAAGAAGGTCTACAACTATAACGGTTTCATCAAACCTAAGATGCAGAATTTCACCAAGCCAGATTTTTGTTTGCGTCTGAAAGAACATAATTGAACTGAGAAATCAGAATAATAAGGATGAACAAAAGTAGGATAAAGATGTAATTGTAGTCTCAGTTAAAATCATTAAATCTACTGGCCAGCCTAAACGACCGATTATGCGTCCGCATTGGTAACTATACATTAATCGGTAAGGTAACCATATCCCTTACACAGATCAGTAGACCCAATATCTGTAAGACTGTTTATAATAGATGGATAATTAACAAAAGAAAAAGTTTTATATGTGTATCTTAAATAAGGATATCAGATGATCTTTGCGAATCGCAATCACCAATTCCTAAAGAAAATAATATAGAAGTACAGAGTTGAAAGTTACACTGTACAAATTATGAACAATTGTAGTTGTGTTCAGGATGCATATTTGTACCATTTAAATTTGAATTTTAGATCCAATGCAATACAACTTATACACTTGCAGCTAATAAACGTACGAACATTCCATTCAAATTTTGATGTTTAAGTTTAACAAATTTTAAAACATCGAATGGAATGCATATCTCATACTTATCACTCACAGATTTTTATAAGAAAAATGCATAGAATAAATCTAAAAGTTTGTAGCATAAATGTACACTACCTAACGTCCCAAAGTATTGCAGTAGCAAGATAAAAACAAATTAAAAGCTTGTCAACTAAGTAATTACTCTTGTTTGCCCCCTTAGATAAATGCAACTTTCTCTTATTTATTGTTAAATACGCAAGTGGCTCGTGTATCATTGTAAAATGGGAAAGAAATGTACTAAACAGAAACTAGCTACTCCTAGTTTCGCGACCAAAAGGACAAAGAAATGCAATACAGAACTGCTCGAACTTCTGAACTGCTGAACCGGCACAGCTGCTTCTTTACCAATTTCTTCGAAGAGCTGCCACCGTGTTATTCTTGTCCTGTTGAAAATGGTGTCGAAGCCTTTGCTGCTGAACAAAACCTCTCGCCGTCGTTCTGAACTTCTCATGCTAGAACAATATGAAATGCCTGAATAGTGGATTTTGAATGAGCTAAGAGGAGAGAGTATGTTCCATTTGAACTCCGTAAATCAGAGTAATCAATCCTAAACATCTCGCATATGCACCATGGGGATGGAAAACCCGAAACATATAGCATAGCTCATAAAAGGCATAGGCAACTCGACTCGAATCACTCGAGAATCTGCCGCAAGGAGAGAACAGCGCCGACGAACGCCGGCCATCGCGAACAGAGCTATCCAGACATGCCGGCCGGCCACCGCCAGCCGGCACGGCGATTCTGACCGAGCAGCCTTACTGTTCCATTAACCCGGACCCCGACGACCCGACCAAAGCACACAGGATTTAGTTCAGTACACGGGCGCATTTGGCTGGCACCGGGACCGACCTGGAGGAAGGCGTCGTCGAGCTCGCGGAAGCTGGACGCGGGCGACGCCTGGTCCACGCGCACCACCCCGCCCTGCTGCCACTGCCGCTGCGCCGTCTTCATCCCGTTCCTCCTCCTCGACCGCCGCCCGCCGCCCGCCGCCGATCAAGAGGCGGCCCGAGGTGTCTCATCCCAGATAGATCCTCGGTCGCCGCGCTCGCCCTCCTGAAGTCTCTCGGTTCCCTCGTCTCCGCTGCTCGCTTCGCTTCAGCGGCTAGCTACACCCGGCTTCTCGGTAGTGATGGCGTGCGTGGGGTTGGGGTGTGGTTTGGAGGCGGCCGCGTGTCGCGTCGCGTCCTGCGCCGTAATAAGCGCGGCGCTGCCCCGCGGCACTGGACACCCCGGTTTTTAATCTCGCCGAGCTGACTCGGGTCGGGCGGCGGGTACATGTGGGGAATTGGTTCGCCTGGTGCGGCACGGTGGCCGTGCCGTGCGGCGCGCGGTTGCGGTCGTGGTGCAAACCGTGCGGGGGAAACCAACCCAACCAGTTGGTGCAGGCAAGCGAGCGCGAGGCCGAGTGGGGGGCCTTCGGGAGGTGGAGTGCTATCCTGATCTTGGCCTGGTTTCCGGGCCGATCCAAAAGAGGGCGACTTTTGGGGTTTCGCGGGCTGCATGGGCCGGCGTGCTGCTGCCGACAAGCGAGGGTTGTGGGGGACGTACGTACGCCTCGCGCGAGCCGGACAAAGCCGCGAGACGAAACGGACGCGGCGCCGATGGCGACCGGGCCCGGATCGTGGGCGCCCAGTTCGTGATCCGACTCGTGTTGCCACAGGCCAGGGCCTGCTGTCGAGTAGCGATTGTTTTTTCGTGGTTGTGATGAGCCATTGAGCAGCACGCTGTACACGGTGGGGTTTGGTGTAGGTTTTCGTGGGTAGTTACTGCGGTGATGGTTGAGACGGATCCAGTAACGATGACATTTACAGGTCTTCATTGAGATGTGAATTGGGGTTTTACTAGCAAACGTATATAACTAGCTTTCTCTTCACTGGATTAGAAGTCTGCATGTCGCCACCAAACCTGACTTTTTTTTGTCACAGTTCAACTGTAAGAAACTTACTCCCGCGCACTCAACTAATGACGGAAACTAAATTTAGCCTCTCAAAAACCGAACGGTAACTCAAGAACAATCTAGTAACAGTACTTTCTCCTTTCGGTCAAAACCGCCATAATTTAGCAGGCGTTCGTTTGCAAAAGCAGTCAAGCAAGACCCTTCTACGGTACAAATAAGTTATGTCCTACTACTAGTAGTGGTTGTGTACTTTCTGTATGGGCGCATAAGCATAGTTGTTCCTTTTTCATCTTGAAATCGGCACACAGCGTTCTTTATTCTCAAGCTCTATCAAATAATTCGCCAAAATTTCCAAGCACACATGCGAGGAACTCGTTTTGTCGCTCACCGCCAAGTGAAGGTTGGTCAAGCTTCGGTGCAGTGGTCCAATGCGCGAAGGAAACGCAGGAGCATTTTGCAGGTTCTCTTTGATTTTGACCACCGCTCAAAATTCAGATAGACAGGCGCACATAATGAGCCGCTATGGTGTCCATTTCTTTTCATGCATCTCCATGTCTTCCTTTCCTTCGATCCTGGTCCATGTTCCAAAGTTCCAGCGACGATCATGCTCGCTTCCAACGGTTGATCATATGACGCTGCACATAAGAGGCTTAATTTTGATCCACAGTTTGGTGTTTGGACGAGCAACAGCATCTCACATTCTCACGTGTAAAAAATCGGCTCAAACCTTCTAGTTCTTTTTTAGTAGAGCAACTGAGCAAGTCACTGGCAACCAGAGCAGTTATTCTTTGTTTCTTATACAGACACAATTAGTGTGATATCAAAATTGATAAAAAAAATTAGTTTGTATTAAAATTAATAAAATTAGTTTATATCAAAATTGATATTAAATAATTAAGTTATAGTAGAATTGTCTATGGTAAATTAGGGTGAGTGTGTATATACTGATCAGGTTATAAAAATTGTCCAAAAGTATATATATATATATGTGTGTATGTGCAAGTATTTAACGTTAGAAGCAGATGAAAAATCATTGAAAATTTTTAGAGGAATTTTGGACAAAATTTAATAGATTCAATTTTAAAGTTTGCTATAGTAACGTACCAAAAGTGTAGATAGATCGGTTGCATAGTATGGACACGTCCTAGCGAGTAGTGAGTTGAAGACGACGAGTGAGTAGGCCAAAGTGGGCTAGCGACGGCTGAAAGCTAACATGGCAATAATTTAGACTGACTCGACGTATAGCCCAAAAGTTAGTAGGCCAAAATAACAAACTAATGATGCGAACATGGCCTAGCAGGCGTGGGCATGCATAGGATATTGTGAGTAGTGACTAGTGTGAGCATGGGCATACAGGAGACTGTTCAGCTGATAGGTGGGCTCGAGTGGCAATGACACGTGGGCGCGCGAAGACTAAGTGGCTAACAAGTGGGCTTGGTGTGGCGGAGTCTGGCGTGAGCAGACGTGCGTGCGCATGTGGTGCAGGTGATCTGAAGAGACATATCAGCTCGTGATCGGCGCAGTGGCATGATAGGCGTGTATGAGTGTGATTATCTTCAGAGACACGTCAGACTCTGACTCTTTGTATCGATTTCGAATCCGACAGCTGAAAATAGGCTGAGTAATGGTTACAAAATTTTAAGGGTATTTAAGTTTTTTTAAGATTTTTTGATTATTTTAAGGGTATTTTCTGATTTTTTAAATTTATTTTTCTTGTTTATCTTTGTGTCTAGCGATCGATTTTAGATTAATTTATTTTTCTCTATAATTTAGAATATTTTTTATCTGTTTTAAAATGTTTGATTGATTAATTATTTTTAGATATCATATTATTAATTAATTAGGATTTAATTAATTTAGGAATTTTATTTCGTTAATATGTTGAGATTTTTTAGAAATCCGATTAAAGTGATTTTAATTGGGTTTATTTATAAATTTGCTAATATGACGAATATCGTTATTCTAAAAACATGGTTTTTCATATATTATATAATTAGAGGGAAGTATTTTTAACTTTTACGATTATTCACACCTCTATTACCTATCTTCGATACTACAATTTGTGTTGGACATATGCTAACCAGACATCAACACATACAAATTTTTTCCACGGATGATAACCCCAGCAGAAAAGCTATTCACACCCACCAAAAATGGGAGAAGGTCAAGAATTCTTGGTGATTGCTTCAGGAGCAACAAACCTTGGGGGCAAAATAATGATGACGTCAAAAAATTACAATGCTCAAGCTCAAATACGTACATTCCAAGCAATTCCATTTCTCCCCCTGCCAGGTCGTACAAAATCTACTGAATGTCCTCAACAAGAAAACACCCAAATATTCCAAGACGGCAAGACCCACGCAGCAAGGTCAAGCTTATGTCACTGGTCATAACTGACTACAATGCTAAACTACATCCTAAACAAGCCCAAGAAGCTCCTTTCTGGCACTGAGTGGGAACCACGAATATCTGCAAAACATAGGTGATATGAATCAAATTTAACAAGCTAAAAAGCTGATATGTGAAGCTTCATGATTCTTCTGGCAACAACTTGTTCATGAGCTGAGCAGTGTTCTCACAAACAGAAACACGCCACTATCAATACGAGCTGATGGCAGGAGGGGCAGATTCAAAAGAAGCTCGAAGCGGTCTATTAACAAATGGGTGTGACAGAAGTTGTGATGCAGAAGGCCGTTGCTCTGGATCAACTTGTACACACTGGCTGATGAAATCTTGAGCATCTTTTGACAAAAAGCTGGGAATTTGAGGCTGTTCTCCTTTTCCAATCATAAAAAAGGCATTTGTCTGGAAATGCCAAATCAACATTAGTGGAGTGCTTAAGATAAATCTTGGGTTACGACCGGAGCAAATTACAAAGAATGTAAGTTGAATTAAAGTACATTTTAAAGCAAATAATCTCATAGACCAATAGTGCAATAGTGTTATGTTCTGACAGGGTAAGAAATGAAGAGAAAGACTGGCCGTCAGCAACAGGTCCTATTTATGTATTTCACAAAACTTTGCAGCCACGAGGTTATCTTTAATATATGTACAGTCATTTTGTAGCAAATACAGTCTCTCATATAATTTAGGATTGGAATGGAAAAAAACAAAAATTTTCCCTTGTGCTGACACAGAAAGTGGATAGGCAGCTCACACATCTCAATATTGAATTAATTGACGGTCCTAGCCTTCATTACAAAGTCAAATAAAGGTGAGTAAATTTCTCAAAAGCATATATACTTGTTAAACTTGCTGTGTAGTTATCTTTCCAAGGTGGTAAAAAACTATTGTAATAATTGATTGTGGCTTCGTGCATCCTACATGCAGCAGCCAGGTTATTGATTATCTGAAAAAAAATACTTTGGCAAAACCATCACAAAACTACAAATTAGGTCCCTGTGTTGCAAAATAAACAGATTTAGCACAAAATGTATCACAAAACTACAAATTAAAGGAAACAATGTCAAACAACTACAAATTCAGAACCAACTTTAACACAAAACTAAAGATTTTGCATACGGTGTACTAAATCTGCAGTTTTTGTGACACTAGTGTCAAAATATTTGTAGTTTCTCGAAATTTACTTAATAAAGAACATAAGCTTTCCTACAACTTAATTTTGATTTTTCTTGGACTGAAGCTTAATGTTGTACCATTATCCTATACATTGAACAAGGACTAAAACTTAAATACACAGTGTTAACAGAACTATAAACTGTAAAGTTGAAATATGACATACCCACTCCACATTAGGATATGGTATTTGACGGGTTAGCATTTCCAATACAGTGCAGCCAAGACTCCAAACATCAGCCTGGGGCCCATATGTTTTTTTAGGATTAACAACCTGAAAATAAAAGTTGTTTTCGCACTTTCACTGTTTTCTGGCTAAGACATAATACCACACTATCATCAAACATCGGAAAACAATACCATAAAACATTGATATTATGTCTGACGAGCAAGAATCATGATTCTCATAAAGAAGTAAATAGCATAGGATAACTTGTAACTTTCACCTCAGGTGCCATCCAATAAACACTTCCTTTGCATGATCTCAGCATATTAATTTTTGACATCTGAAATCAAACAAGAAAACTAGCACCGTAAGACAGTATCATAGATAAACACTAATATTTGTACACAAATAAGGCTAACCTCCTTCGCTAACCCAAAGTCTGCCAGTTTTACTGATCCATTTGCATGAACCAGTATATTTGCGCATTTAATGTCTCTGAAATGAAACAATCATTTCAGTTAACAAAAAAAACTGTACCAAATTGAAACATCAAACAATATCCCACGCAAAAAGAAAAGGATGCACACAGTTAAGAACATAGCGTGATACCTCATATATATATATATTTGAAATTATTGTGCCAAGTTAACTTTCCCAGTTTGTTCCTACATCTGAACAATCCAGAAAAGGCATTTTTCTAGTTTCCAATAAGAAACTTTATTTGATTCAGGAGGACATGTATAACCCCCAGGACCCTGTGGTGCATATGCCACTTTCTAGAGAAGGTGGAGCAGTTAATGTTAGTTTCAGACCAATATACTGACGTCAGGGAATGCAGATGTATTCCATCGTATGTGCTATTAACCATTAAAATGCATGACAAATGAGTTCAAAAAATCATATTATTTCTCATGAAAGGTAGTTCGAAAACAATTTGATATTTGCTAAAAAAATAGAAGAGAAGCAACTTTATACCTGTGCACTACGTTTCGCTCATGGAGATAAACCAATCCATTGAGAATCTGCCTTGTGTATGCAGATACTTGTGAGTCTTGTAGTTTATACTTTTGATAGAGGGACGATAGAGAACCTTGTGTAACAAGCTCAATAAAAATGTACAGTTTTGATTCTTCCTGCATTGGAAGTGTTGAATGAATTATCCAAGTAATGGACATCAATACAAACATACACAAATAAAAACTATGTGTATATTAAATAGTAATTACTTACATAATATTATTTCTAAAATTGAATCAATAACAGAGCAACATAAAAAAACAGTCAGCCAGTCGGGGTACCTTGTCAGTTCCATAATACTGGACTATATTTTCATGTTCAAACTGACTTAGGAGTGCAATTTCCTGAGAACCAACAATTCAAAATTAGATAGTTTCAGAAGATGTCAATGCGGTACAGTATAGTACAGACAACAGTACAACACTAGAATAGATGATATTCACAACAAAAATTAACTGCAACAGATGAAGAACAGCAGCAGTAACCTGTTCAAGTGCAAGAATAGATTGTTGTGCATTGCTTCCTTGGTCAAGCAAAGATACTTCCTTCACAGCAAAAAATGCTCCTTCACTGTAGAGACATTCAACACAGACAGTATTTAAGATTTTAAATACATTGCATGCTCTTTAAATGATACAGCAAAAAGAAAGAATAATATCCTTTACATTACTCTAAGTGGCTGGACTGAAGTTTTACTATAACCAGGTGAAAACTATACTCTATGTCACTCCTAAGAACTTCCAACCTGTAGACATTAGGTTCCAATAATATTTTGCTGTATATGCATAATCAAGTCTTCGCAAGGTTGCAACTTGCAGCTATCATGGTCCTTTTCTCATGAAACATGCTGCATATTGGAGACTACTGGTAGCAAAGTAGTTGGATACTGCCTCCGTTTATTTTTATCAGGGTATTTTAATTTCAAGAAGTCTTCAAGATTGAAATTTGAGCATGATTTCTCAAAGTATACATACGTAATAGCTATAAAACCAATATTGTACGAAAGCACTTTAAAATCAATCACCCCAGTATCACACATTCCCAAAGAAATGTTTAACGTTCTAGTTTTCTACCTGTAGAATTCATGATATATAATGTCATGCACTTCTATGTTCTAGGTAATAAACAAAAGAGCTTTGCCCATCTTCTAACTAGGGGGCTGTTTGGACTAGCTAAAGTTAGACAAAAGATTGCAGTACATCTGTGATAAGTAACAACGTAAAAGATAAGGGCAAACACCGAATTCAAACTAAAGCATTGGTACTTACTCACTGATCCCCTCGTACACCATCCCAAATGAGCCACTTCCCAGAAGAGCACCACGCATCCACGACTTGATCTTCCTCTTGAACTTTCCATTTGGCGAGATGATGAACATAGCCTCCGTAGTCGTGCTGGATGCATCATCATCATTTTTTGTTGACAATGATGATGTCCCAGTGAACCCTTCAAAGGTCTCTCCTATCCTTAACCCTTTCAGCTCCCCGTTCACCCCTGCCACTCCCTCCTCAACAAACTCCTCTGTGTCCGACATGTGAGAGGCGTCCACACGTTCATGATCTGTTCGCACTTCATTTTTCTCTTCACTGGGAGCAAACGAGTTCACAATGTCCCAAGTCGACACCCCAGTCATGTCTTTAGCCACAATTGAACGCCTCACTGGCGGCGGTGCGAGTGCCATGATCGGCTGAGGTGGGGAGAGCACAGGAGGCCGGGTTCCTCGGATCCCAACTTCGCCGCCTCCTCTCTTTGGCGATAGCTGGGGCAATTCCGCGACGGGTGCCACAGCAGCAACGGCAGGGGCAGCCTTGGGGGATTCCTGACCGAGCGCCGCAGCGGTGGGATCCTCCGCCGAATCAGTTGCGGTGGAATTGGAGGAAGAGTGAATGGACTCCTCGGGAATTGAAGCAGGGAATGAGGGAGGAAGGTTGATCTGGATGACCTCAGGGGCTGAAACGGTGCGGGCCACGGGAGAGGGGTCCTCGACGGGAGCCGAGGAGTTGAAACGGGAGCGGGGGAGGAGGTCGGAGTTAGAACGCTCTTTCCGGGCTTCCCAGACGTCGGCGGGGATCGCGAACTCCTCCGGCCCCGATAAACCCAAGCTGCGGCAGAGCTCGTCGACCTCTCCCTCCACGCTGCCGCTTATGCGGATGTCCGTGCCGGCCCCGACGGCCAGGTCGAGCGAGCGCGACGGACGGAGCCCCAGAGACCGCTCCGCCGACGTGGACGACGACCACGACGCGCACGCCGACACCGCCTCGGCCCCCGCCTCGTAGTCGATGTGCTTCACCGCGTTGCGGCGCTCCAGCAGCGAGCTACGCCCGCGGCTCCCGCTCCCGCTCCCTTCCCCACCGCCGCCGCCGCCGCGGCTGCTGGACTCCATCGACGAAGCGTCCGTGCCGCGGCGGCCGGAGGAGGACGACTGCTTACGGCTCCACGAGAACATCTGGATCCATAAGACGACCGGAACCACGCCTCTAGATGCTCAGCTCCATGGCGGCGCTGCGTACTCCCCCGCGGGATTCGAGCTCAATTCCGCCGCAGCAGCCACGGCCTCGCCTCGCGCCGTGTGATCTGGGGAGGATTGCCTCGCCTCGGCTGCTCGCAGGATGAATTGGCGTGTCCGCGCGCGCGCGCGCGCGCGCGCTTGTGGGGGGTGCGGGGGGGGGGGTGGGGGGGGGCGTCGTCGCGGCAAGTAAACTCGCCATACAATAAGCCAACTCAAACACCCACATTTCAATGACCAGTGGGTCCACACCTAAGCGGGTCCCAAAATCAGTGACGCCGATGCGTAACCTCCTCCGTGCGTGGGTTCGACGAGCCGGACGGACCAGACGCGGATTGACTGCGACGACGACGAGCGCCGCGGTAAGAAGGAAGGGGCCGATGCGGCTACGCGTGGGACTCACGTGTCAGCGGGAGAGCGGAGTGGGGTAAATAAATGGCTGCCGTTGGCGCGGATGTGAGGCCAGTGGGGGAGTGCAGTTGGAGCGGGAGAGCGAGCGTGTGAACGGGCTGCGTGTGCACCTGTCAACGGCAGTTGCGCGATGATGCAGGCAAGAAACTTTTAAGGATGCATATGCCTCCGGCGACCGGGTCATTCTACAGCTCTACTGTTTGGCAATGGTAAATGACAGCCATATTAAAAAACTTATGTAATAATAATTGTTTTTTATAACTTAATTTATTATTAAAAAATATAACTTACTTTTTACACATTTGAACAAATTTTTTTAACAGGACAAATAATCGAACTTGCATCAAAAAGATCGAACGTATGTTAAAAAATTAACAGCATCATCTATTAAAAATTAAAGTTAAAGGTAGTATATCATACAACAAGGGTGACTAGGCTAGGTGTGTAAAACACGTTTTCAGCAACAGTGTTGTCGAAGTGAGCGAGCAGATCCCATCCGCTGTGGCAACGAATCAAATCCTCTCGCGACAGAGCTACATTGGGTTCCACTCAAGATGCACCAGTTGCTGCTGCTGACACGGCTAGGCCACTTTTATGATAATGGGAGGCCATATCTAACAACTAGAATAGAAGAAGGCAATGGAAGAAAAAGAAGACGGATCTGGTCACCAGCGTAGAAGAAGAAGGCAAACAGTAGGCTTATTCATTGTTTTATCTTATTACACTTTGTCATATTTGAGTGTTTCATATTTTTTAATCGGATGCTGCACTATGTTTCTTCAATGTTGTGCACATAGTGTGATTTATTGGTGTTATAATCAATATTTTTTAATGTTGTAGCTGATTGAAGTATTTTTTCACTGAGTATCGAAACATCAAACAATTCTTGTGAAATATTTCTTTACAAATGATAAAACACTATCGGAAGATTTGTTAAAAATCAGAGTCTAATGTCTAGTGGCGCCCATAATAAAAGCTTCTCTATTGGATCATTTGATGTCAAACCCATTAACCAAGTTGATTAGTTGACAAAGATACCTATCTCAAAATATCTCAAAATATCCTACTAGATAACAACTCTTAAGTAAATGAGTGGAATAGAAAATAGCATGCAAGTACTCAATTTGCTGAAAGAATCTTGAGTAGTATAAATGAAAAGTAAATGTGTATATCTAAAAATCCAAAAGAAATTTAGAGTGAAAATTAAAACTACCATAGACTCCAATCAAGATTTACTGCTAGGTAGCGAAGCTCGGCTAGACACTCTGGTCTTATGGTTTAAATATTCTAATCCCTCTTTACTGCTTTTAAAAATGATGCATGGAATGAGTAATCTCAAAAGAGAAAGGGTACGTAGGTAATTTAAAGATAATAAATAAATATAAGAAGCAATAAACAAAAGATTTTTTTATTAAAGTTTGGATCAAAGGATTTTACATCTCTATTGAGAGACTTCAAGAAGCTAGATCTCACTATATCCATAGCCTCACCAAGCTCAAATTTAGAAAGAGCTCTGGTCTCTAAACCCGCACTATGGCTAGCACAAAGCCCAATGCAACCACCAAGATGTTCACTAGGATTGGATGCTATAATTTTCGATGAAGCTTTCTTTACCGAAACCAACATCTAAGAATAAGTTTAGTATCTACTATAGTTACCTCTCTCCTAGCAGAGGTAAGAAAGATATTCACAAATTCTTTTGGATGATTTACAACCTTGAATCCTCCTAGGCTATGCCTAGCCGTCTAGGAGGAGAATCTCTAAGAATAATAAATGTAAATTCTCTTCGGACGTTGATTCACAAGTGCTCAATCAAATCGCTAACCCTCTAACTCATTAACTTCAAAAGATCACTTACAAGAAGGTGTATTTGGTGGAGAAACTAAGAGAGAAGTTAAAAATGCTAGAAAGGCTATGGGGAATAGGAATAAAATGAATTAATAGCTACACACCCAAGTAGAGGGTTGGTGGAGCTAAAAAAATAAAACCCCTTCGAAACTAGCTGTTACTCATATATTTAAACTCCAAAGTATTTGTCCCTAGGGGTCAGAGACTCTAGACACACTTGAATCGGATGCAACGAAACTAGTCCGAAGTATCCAATCAAAACATCCGAAGATTCCGAACAATCTTTATTGTCACATAAAGAAAATTCTTCAGAGACTCCACCACTTAAAGCTGGAGACTCCTGTCTAGTTTCACTTTTAGATAGGGAACTTGCCTAAAAATATTCAGTGACTTAAACAAAATATCCAAAAATCTTTCTAGAGAAAAATAAAAATCCAAAGGTGTATGTGGTGCAAGTGTTCACTCAAGAAAAAAAACCTAACTAAGCATTTGCTTCGTAACTCGGGATAATATTTGCACCTCTTTTGATAATACGACATTCCTAGGACTCAAGAGAAATAAAATACACTTAAAGCACACGTCTAGTCCTCTTCAATATCTTTTTTTTATGGTAGGGGCTACTTTTTATCAACTCATTCTTGCTAGGGACTAACACCTTTACTTTTCTTCAAATAACAAGTTAGTCTCTCAATTTTCTTTTCATCTATCATCCAAAATCCACTAGGGAGTCTAGATATATCTTTAATATCTCTCTTTTTAGTGATTTATGACAATACTCATAGGGTTCACAAAAGATGATATAAAGATTGAGGTTTTTGCTAAAATAAGATAGGAGAGGCTTCCCCTAAATGTGTGCATAGTAATAAGTGAAGTTAATACATATGCACATCTTAAGGAGAAACATGGGAACTCCACATATTTTCTCGCAACTGTAGGATGCAATGTGTATAAGATTATATATCAATGAAAGAAATATGTATATGATATGACATATCACTCAAAAAAGAAAAAAATAAAGCAAGCATCTATCAAACATGCATCTCATCACATCGTAAGGAACATAAATACGATAAAAGAATAAACTAACAACCATTACATTATAGGCAAATATAATAGTTATTACATGTCTAAAGGAATTGAAAGGATATCCAGAGTATCTAGTCCTAAGGTTCGAAGACTCCGATCAGAGTCTATTGCAGGAAATCAAAAGGATTGATAGTTTAAAATTTGAACCCATACTACTCCCCCTTTGTTGTCAAGACATAAAAGGAAAAATAGTACAGGAGAAAGTAGGTCAATTCAATTCGATGGCATCATCATCATTATTGTGATCATCACCATTATCACAACCACTGTTATCATCATCGTTGACTTTTTCATCATTCGACCCTTCGAGGCTTGAGCTTAAATGAACATGCTAATGTTGGAGGTCTTGGCATAGGATTGAGCTTGAGTGTTTGAGGTCGCCTTCGGTTCTTCCTCAGAAAAGAATCAACAACAATTGGCCTCTCACGATTGGGATACACCTCAAAACTCTAAGAACAAAGATACTCCTTTTGGCATTTCTTTATGCGATAAACACTCACCGTGTTGTAGGAGTAAAGGGAGAACATGGACTTCATGGTTCTATTGAAGGTGGAGTCAGGCCTTGGAGGAGCGTGAACACGAGAAGAGGATGCACCCGTAGAAGAAGGGGTAGCCAGTGGAGCACGAGGATAATAGGGATGGTGCTTTACTTTTTTGATGAAGCAAACATCTGAGACAGTTTTCACAAGCTTTATGATATATGGTGCATATGTTGGCGAGCAATGGGAATCAACGGCAATGGCATACATTTCTTCCCAAATAAATTTTATCACATTGAACTTAATCTTATTGGACGAGTGTACCTGAGAAGATTAATTGCAACGGCTTGAATCGCGAATGCATCACCACCTTTAGAATTGATGGTGATGTAGAAGAGCTTGTTGAGGATATCATAGTGAGAAAGCAAGCCATGAGTAGTCTTTACCTTGTCATTGGGATCATACATGAAGGTAGACTCATAAAGTTGAGTATGACACTGAGAGTGGAGGCTTGGAATATCAACATCAGAAGGATCGAGCTCCAAAACTTGAGCAAAGCGATAGATGGTAGTCTTGTAGTGCTAGGCATTGGACATGCACTTGATTTATAGGTCCCCTGACTTAGAAGTTTGGAAGAAAAAAGTAGCCCAAAACTGGCCGACAATTTCCTCACACTAATCATACTCAAGAGCCATGAGAGTGTAGATGCCCTTGGCCTTGTAGACACGGATACATCGTTAAACACCCATTTGTCTTTCTCTTCCATCACTACCCGGTGAATCCACTACATATCACACTATTGTAATAGTCTTGATGAAACCATGTGGTGAAGTGAGGATACTTGACATCTGGATAGGTAGTGCTCTTAGGGTCCTTATGTATCTTTTTTGTACAAAGCGATGTTCTTCTTGTAATCAAAGATAGTCCTTGCACCATCATACGCTAGATCTTGGTTTAAAAAGATATGAGACTTCTAGTAGAAAAGATTGATGCTAATGACGGTGTTGGAGCTTGGTTGGGGATGAGGTGTAGGATGAGTGCCCAATAGCATGATGAAGATGCCCACCTAAGGAATTTCGCATGCCTCAAAAAATGTTTCAAAGCCTTGAACTTGAGTGGGGACGACATTCTTCTTCTTTGTAGTTTTCTTGGTAGGAGGAGCCTTGGCCTTGCTCTTGTTGGCTTAGGAAGCTCGAGTAGAATTATGGCGAGAAGTGGCACCTTGGGAAGTACCACCTTGAGAAGCTCTCTCTTGATTCTCATCGCTTGAGGAGCCACTTGGTACATGAGCGCGCTTGACATGCACTATGATGAGAAAGCCTAAGAGAGAACACATGAACCAAATTATTTAGGTAGAGTCATGGAGTAAATGGCTAGAGTAGACTAGCGGCCGGAGTATTTGAACCCAATGTCTGGAGTCTCTGGTTAGCACTCCTTGCCAAGTAGGAAGGTTGGTCCGGAAAGTCGGCTCGCTTTGACTAGAGACTGTGATCCTGTAAAGAGGACCACATGGGAAACATAAAATCTAGCCATAGAAATGCAATGTAGGATATAGATCGGGTTTTAGAAGAGTATTAGGACTATACTAACAAAAGGTTTGTAACCTTTGGTCCAATGATATAAAGATCAACTAAAGAAGTCAAAAACCCTAGGATTAGAGAATACTTTGAGCCCAAAAGTGACAATTAGAGAATGGATTCAATGTCTCTGCACACCAAGAATAGAGTGGAGATGAGAAGAACCAAATTCCATCGGTGGAAATTGAAGATCGCCGGAGGGAGAAGCCATGCACCACCGTGAGGGTTGAAGAAGAGAGGGAAAAAGAGGAAGTGAGGGCATCATAATAAGTTATTGAGTTTTTATACTTAGGGAAGTCTGGAGACTTCGGAGGGAGGGGCGGAGACTCTAGACGGAGCGGAAAACTGAAACTATGAAGCCAGAGCGGAGATTTTAAGGATAATGTCCAGATACTCTGGATGGAATTAAACCGAGGCAACAGAGGTTGAACGAAGACTCTGGCCAAGAGGGGAAAAGACTCTAGATCAAGGAATAGGTAGAGACAGTGAAGGTAGATGAAAGACTCTAGGATTAAGGTTCGGAGACTCTCGTCCACAGAGTCAAAGAAAGACTAGACATACAATATATGAGAACTTCCATGTGATCAGCCAACATCCAACATTACATAACTATAATCACACCAAGCTTTCCTAGGATAAGATGCATATTTTTAAAAAAATAATAAAATAATCACACAAAGTTTTTGAAAAACTTTTTAGATTTTTAAATTTTTAGAATGCCTGAGCTCAAAATTTGTGTCAAGACCAACACTTAGTATAGTGAGGTCCCTTAACACTAGAACTCATAATTTGTATACGTTTTTGATATAAGTACTTTCTTATTGATTAAACAAGCACTTCATCCCAAAATATGATCCCCTCAAAAGATGTTTCAAGAATCGAGAATATTTAACTCATTTCTCAACTCTATAAATCCCCGCTCATCTAAAGACTTGGTAAAGATATCAGTATGTTATTTGTCGGTTGATACATGACTTAGTCAAATATCCCATTTGGCTTTATGGTCTCTCAACAAATGGTGGCAGATATCTATGTGTTTAGTTCTTAAGTATTGAACGAGATTGTTGACTATTTTGATGGCACTCTTGTTGTCACATAGGAGTGGGATGTGTGTCATGTTGTGCCCAAAGTCATGGATGGTTTGTTTCATCCAAAGGAGTTGGACACAATAACTTTCAGTGGCTATGTATTTAGCTTTGGTCATGGATAAGTTTATGGAGTTTTGTTTCTTGGACGACGTAGAGACAAGTGATCTCTCAAGGAATTGATAAGTTTTAGAAGTGCTTTTCTTATCCACTTTACAACCGATATAGTTTGAATCAGAATAGCCAATCAAGTCAAATGTTATGCTTTTTAGGTATCACAACCTTATGTTTGAAGTATGAACCAAATATGTCAAGATTCTTTTAACGTCCACCAAATAGTATTCTCTTGGGGAGGCTTAAAAACAAGCACATGTAAATACACTAAACATGATATCTAGCCTAGATTCACAATGATAAAACAATGACCCAATCATAGAAGATCCACAGATTTACCATTCTTGCCTAGGTCAAGATTCTCATTTGTTGACATTAGAGTCTTGATGGGTTTCGGCTAATTCATTTCAAACTTCTTGAACACATCACCAAGATACTTTGTTTGCGAGATTAAAGTTTCTTCCTTCAAATACTTGATTTGAAATCTGTGGAAGAACTTAAGTTCATTCATCATCAACATCTTAAATCGCTTAGTCATTATCCTACTAAACCCATCACTAAATTCTTTATTAGTAGAACCAAATATTATGTTATTGATATATATTTTACAAATAAATAAATCATTTTTGAATTTCTTAGTGAGAAGATTAGTATCCGTTTTTCCTATCTCAAAGTCATTTTCAAGTAGGAAGTTGTGGCGACATTTATACCAAGCCCTAAGGGCTTGCTTGAGCCTGTAGAGCACCTTGTGAAGCTTATAGACATGCTGTAGATGCTTGAGATTCTCGAAACCCAGGGGTTGTTTCATGTACACAAGCTCATCGATCGATCCATTGAGAAAACCACTCTTGTCGTTCATTTGATATAGATTAAAATTATGGTTAGTAGCAAGAGCTAATAGAATACGAACGAACTCAAGGCGTGCAATGGGTGCAAATGTTTTACCAAAGTCAAAATCTTTGACTTAGGTAATGCCATTTGCAACTAGCCGAGCTTTGTTGCAAGTGACAACCCCATGTTCATCTTACTTATTACTAAACAACCTTTTTATTCCGATGACATTGGTGTTGGGTCTTTTCACTAGAGTCCACACCCCATTACGAGTGAAGTTTTCAAACTCATCTTGGATGTCCATCACCCAATCAGCGTCCTCGAGCACCTCTTCAACTTTTATAGACTCCAAAAAAGACATAAAAGAATAACTCTTACAAAAGTTAGCAACTCGAGAAATAGTAGTTACCCCTTTTAATGTCACCAAGGATGTTGTCGACAAGGTGATCACATTCAATACTTTTGTAGATTCATGGATGGTGCGCCGAGGGGACATGAGCGTGCTCAGTGTCTCTTTGTTCTATTGTGCACTCATCATCGATCCCATCCACCTATGCTTGACTGTCTTGCTCAACGTCATTATGGAATGGATCTTGCTCATGTATAAATGAGGGTTAATCAAGTACCCAATTTTACTCGTTTGGCACTTCTTGAGGTAGTATATCTCTAATTGCTTTATTCATGATTACTTGGCTTGGGATCTCTTTGCCTACAATACAATCACTAAATTGATCCTCTTGGGAACCATTAGATTCATTGAACATCATGTCTCTCATGACCTCAACAATACCAGAGGTTTTGTTAAGGACCCGATAGGCATTCTATTCATATCCAAGCAAGAATCCTTCATCAATCTTCGAGGAGAATTTTGATGAGCCTAGTCTCTTGCTTAGGATATAGCACTTGCTCTCTAAAACACAAAAATACAAGATATTTGTTTTTTTACCGATAAAAAAACTCATAGGCAGTTATATTCAAGAGCTTATAGAGTTAGAGGTGGTTTATGGTGTGGCACACAGTGTTGACGGCCACCGCCCAGAAGATGCCAGATGTCTTCTACTCATGAAGTGTCCTCCTCTCCATCTCGATAAGTATTCGGTTCCTCCTCTCCACAATCCCATTTCAGTCAGATCATATGGAGCGGAGAACTTGTGATTGATTCCATCTTCATCGAGATATTAATCCACTTGCATGTTTTTGAACTCACCACTACTATTACTTCTTACTCTCTTGATTTTAAGCTCAAACTTGTTTTAGGCTTGACATTCAAATTTCTTGAAGGTAGCTTATGCTTTGATTTTGTCATGAAGGAAAAATACAAAACAATAATAGGAATAATCATTAACAATGACAATGCATACTTGTTACCTTCAATACTTATATAAGCCACGGGTCCGAAGAGATCCATGTGACATAGTTCTAAGGGTGTTAATACTAGAAAATCACCATCGATAATTGGATTCGGCTAGTAACAGGAAGTATTCGATTTGAGCACAAGCCGAGTCTCATGAAGACACTACTCTATGTCTAGTTTAAACACATGACAAGTTCAATGAGGATACAAGTCCTGATGTCAATACGTGTTTGTGGGCGAGGCATTTTTGTTTGTGAATATCTTTTGTAAATAGGCATGAGTAGTCACTTTCCTTTTCTTTTTTGGATGTTTTGTACAATATAGGTATTTGTAACCTCATCAGATTCTTTGTAACCCATAGTATAAATATGTACACCTAAGAGCCTTGTAAAAAAATTAATTAGATCAATATAATAAATTCAATGCATCACCACCTCTAGGAGTAGAAGTAACGTTGTTTTTGATGAGATCTTGCTTTGGGTTGAACTGCATCAGTTAAATTTGATCTCTAGCAAGATGTGAGTCTTATCATATAGTAAATATATCAGCTCGGTTAAGATTTTATTAGTTTGGTTCGATATCTTAGTTAAATTTATATGTTTGCTGGTTATGTTGATGCATTCAGTTCTATCTAAGGCTGTATTATTCAATCTCTTAGTCCAATCTGGTGCATCTATCACACTGATATAGAGTTTATCGGCTCATTATATTTATCTTATTATTGATAATTTTATATTGTCTCGGTTAAGTCCGATTTATTATATTGCTTTAAGTATTTTGATAAAACAATAGGGTTTATTCAATGTTCCATCAGAGTTCTAGCCAATAGATTATCTTTATATTATGTATTTATTTTAATCTGAGTCAAATCATTATCTGATATACTTCTTATATATTATGTTTAATTAACTATCAATTGTACCTAATATTATTAGCTATAATCTTATACTATCTCAATTTAATCCGATCTATCAAGATTGTCTTTAATAAAGTTAGCTATAAAGTTGATAGCTTGGGTCTGTATTAGCTAATATTAATCTCTATCGGCTACACACTCTTTTAAATCTCTATTGACTAGATAATCGATAGCTCGATCCATATCAGCCTATGGGTTGATTGGCTCGTTGGTCTATTTTTTATCCCCCTTGTCAATTACAAATAAAATTAACTAGCATGTCTCGAAACTTAAGAATTTAAAGACATACACTGGAGCTAAGTAGATCTACTAGGCCTTTATATTGTCCTCTGATTTTTGTTGATTAAGCTCTTCAATCTGATAGCACAATGTAGTTCTATTTCCTTCAAGCTTGGCAACTCGTTCACGGTTTTATTTACAGCAGTTGCATATATTAGTCAACACTTTCTGGGCTACCGCTTTTTGGAGCTGCATAAGGCTAAATGTCTGAAAACTGAAATAAAAGTAATTACCACAACAAAATAAAAAGGAGAACAACTAAACTGAAATACCTTAGTAGCAACAAATTCAAGAGGTGACCAAGCAGAGAACATGCCATTTTGCTCAATGAAATCCAGCTACAATTTGAGAGCGGTAAACATAGAGGCAATAGTTTCGAGAAGATCACGTAGAGGAGACCAAAACTTCATGTCATCAAGACTGAGGTGCGTATCTCAATTTTTAGAGCTAATGGGCTTGTGGGGAAGGTTGGAATGTCCATTTTTGTTGAACCTTCCCCATGGCATCCTTAACAGTCATCGTCGACTCAAAATCAACATGAGGATGTCATGATTCACCAAGTTGGAAAAAGTGTCAAGTTTGTCCCGGAGTGGTGATAATATGGGTGGAAGAGTGAAGTTGAAGTGGTCTTCACAGTGGTCACTAGGTAGCGCAATTCATACTCATTTGGTAGCATGAGGACTGGTAGAATCTTGATCAACCATATTTCCTTTGGCAGCTCAAAGAGCACCAAAGTTAGCGACACTTGGGAAAGTTTGCATGGCTAGAGTCCCGTCAGTAGTGCTACTTGAATTCCCTGCCTTGCCATCTGACTCAGTTGCCTCATTATCTTCATATTCGCGCAACAAGGAGGAAACGATGTGTTTTTGAGGGCCACCAAGCTGGCATTGCATGAAAATTCTAACTGGCATATCCTACCTAAGTGCAGCTGGGATGCAGTTGCATCGAATTCCATTCTACAGCTTGAGATAGGCATCATTCTCGACATAGGTGTAAGGCCCAACAATTATTATATTAGTTTTCTTAGCCTCAACAAGAAAGACAAATGTATGCAAGGAAAGCACAAATTGATGAGAAAAGTGACAATAAGATAACACACATAAAGAAAACTTAAAAACCAAAAACCGTACTAGCATCTTTTTCTTCAATTTGGACAAGAGGAATGTGAAACTCATAGTTGGAGGGCAAATCATTGATGGCTATGTTCTAGCTACTAGCTAAGGGCCAAAACCTGAGCATAGCAAATTCTTATATAAGATCTCGAACGCTTTAAGATGAGACTAGCTTGACAATTCAGGGTTGTAGTTGCAGATACTCATGCGACATTTTGATCTTTGTTTCTAGAATGAAATTGACGACACAACCCGAGAAGCTCAGAGCTTTATTCTCATCTGAATTAGTTTGAGCCTAGATTTGGTAATTGAACCACCGGGACTTCCAATTTTCCCCCCACTTAGCTCAAATAGCCAAAATCGGCCAACACCCTCCACGATTGTGCATTGTCACAAAGTTCATCCCACCGAAGTAGGGATTCCACCGAGTATAGTGGCGGATGCTACTAGTAGGCAAAATCTTGCTTGTGAGGAATCCCATCGCAACTCTAGACTATCCACTCAAAAACTCCAAAATGGACGATGGCGCTTCGATCAAGTTGAGATAATTCAACTTTGTATAAGTCCAGAATGTCAAAGATGAGTCTAGAGCGAGGGAATCTAAACCTAGCATCAAGGTATGCCTAGAACACAACCGAATACCCGGAATGAGTGGTTAATGGCTAGGTTTCTCCCTCTAGTAGGATGACATCATTCTAGCTTGAAATTTGCCCTTTAAAGACCATGCCGTTGAGAATGGATTTAGTCATGCTGGACTTCCCTCGAGCATGATTACCAGGATTAGCACTAGTCTCCGTAGTTTTCAATTTGCTCTTCTTCAAAATAGTTTTTGAGTTTTTGCCCATAGTTCCAAAAACGGAGGAAACAAAGAAGCATGGAAAGGGCAATCAGAATCTACAGCTCGAAACACTGCACCGTAGCTAGAAGGCATGGGAAGCAGAGGTGAAAGGAAATTACCATGGCCTCCCACATACAACACCTTATATAGGCTCATCCCTAGGTAGAAAGGGTCGGTGAATTAACTTCTTGGGCATAGAAGACGACCTAAATTTTGGCTGAATAGAGGAACAGTGAGATCCTGCATATACGAGAAGGCATGGATTCAGCCAAAATAAGTTTACACCCTCACCCATGAGGAGCTTATTGGCACAGAATCTCCCACCTTACCCCTTGTTCGATTAGAAATACATGAGAAGAGGGCATGCAATGGGCACATAGGAAGATGGCATGTTGCACTATACGCATAAGAAGATGACATGTTGCAATATGCGTATAAGAAGATGGCATGTTGCGCCATACGCTTGGGAAGATAGCATGTTTTTGTATTTATATTTATTTCTGTTGAGCACAAGAAGAAATGGTTTTCTAGTCATAAGGCAGGTCGAAATAGTGGCGTCCCGAGTGGTGGCATAGTGGAGTTATTCAATATATGGCCTAATGTGGAGTTGTATCCATTACGTCACACCAAAAAATTTACCTTTTAAGATACTCAGGGACTAGCCATAATATCTTATGTCTATGGTTTATGAGGCTAGGTTATTTACTATATTACTCTCGTTATCTTCTAACTTTTGAAGGATAATAATATAACTTCCATATATATCTAAGGTTATAAAAAATTGGTCAAAATCTTTCATACTTTGAATTCACTCAATAAGGATAGATGAAGAAAAAGACATTCTGTTACCTATCCCCACTCTCTTTTTATATATATATTTGATAATTCATCTTATTCAAAAAAAATTTATGTAAATATTTAAAAGTGTAAGTCATGCTTAAAATACATTTAATGATAAACCAAATAAATAATAAATAATAATTACATTTTTTTAATAAAATAAATAGTTCAACATAACAATATCTGTTAAAACAGAGTGTATTTTGGGACAGAGACGGTACGAACAATAAACCCACTGTTGTTTAGCAGGTCAGGCAAATAATAGATCGCACCAATTAAACCCCCGGATCAAACCGGGCTCAGAAAAACAAAGAAAACCAACGAAAAAAAAGACTTGACGTGGCAGAGTAGTAACACCGCACCACCACCACACCCGCCTCCTCCTCGTCGTGCCCGATGAAGTCATGAAGCCGCCACAGAGACATGCCTCCTAGCCCCCGTACGTCCTCTCCTGCGTCTCCTCCAAGCCGCTTGCGCCGCAGGCATGCCGTTCGCGCGCCGCGACATCGAGGCCGCGGGCGCCGTCGGCGCCGGCTCCGGCGACGACGACTCCCCGGCCGCCAAGAGGGGCAAGCCGGAGGCCGCCGGAACGCGCCCCTCGCTGACTCGGACAGAGGCGGCTGCGGCCGCTTCCGTGCTGGCGCTCTTCCTTGTCGGGATCTTCTGCGTCTTCCGCGCCGCTCCCCGCCGCGAGTTCGAACAGATCCTCCGCCTCCCGCGCAGCCTCGCCGACGTCCGCCTCCTTAAGTAAGTTTCGTCCTCTGCTTGCTCCCAACGGATCGACCTGGATCGCAGACAGTCATTCTTGTGTGAGAAACATGCGTCGAACCGTCAACTATTTCGGTGCCAATTTTGGATGTGATTTGAGTTTTAGATTTGCTTGCCAAGAATTTATTGGTGATGTGAGATTGAATTCGTACACATATTTCATATTTGAACTTAAAGAATCTGAAATTGTTTTAGTTTGTGCAAGAATTAGATGATAAGGATATGAACAGAAAGTAGCAACTTTTTGGTGGGAAATGGCATGATCGGTTTCACGGTTGATCTTGCATTGCCAGAAAAATGGGACTTGGTCCAACCTTAAGTCAAATCATCGTTGGACATTAGGCAGGGTTAGGATTTCGGCTGTCAGATTTTGACTTAAGGGGCTGTTTGGTTGATGCCCTCGTGAAAAGAAGCCTGGCCTGACCTCTCCCTGACACAAGCCTGAGTACTGTTTGGTTGAAGGCCTGAATGAGTTTTTCGGTGCCTGGCCTGAATCACTGCCATGCATCGTTAGCCTGAGTCCGGCTTCCGATTTCGGACGCCTGAGTTTCAGGCGCGGCAGCTAATCAAGCCGTGCGGATTAATTACTACCCATGCAACATGCGACGCTGTGGCCGGAATAAACAATTCGATGGTGGCCCCATCTATTAATTAAATCAGAAGTACTTCTTGGTTTTGATCTTGATTGGATCCTTAGTCTTTTCTCTATCAAATAACTACCTGTTAATACGTGTGCAATTAGTACTGATACGAGTACGATTTAATTATTATTCATTATTATTAGTCGCCAAGGGATGATACAGGTTATAGATAAAATTAATGAATCTATTGACATGTATCTATTGAGCTTAATACCTATCTCATTAAGGTATAATCCTATTTTATCAATTCTCAGGCTCAGGTCACCAAACAGCTTGAACTCAGGCTTGCCTAATCAGGCAGATTTCATCAAATTCTCAGGTAGCTCTCAGGCCTACATTTTTATCAGGCACATTGCTCAGATCACCAACAAAACAGGACCTAAGTCCCTTGTTGCAGATAGTAATTTTGGTTAGGATCATGCAGTATTCAATGTGCAAAATATCAATCTACTTGCAACATTAGAACTAGTACAATATTCCTATGCATCTAATATGAGTTTAGAAGTAGGTTATTTTACAGCTCACTATCAAGATGGGATGGTGCAGTGTTAAACCACTAGACCATTAAGTTGTATATATATATAGACCTGATCCTTCTTATATAGTTAGGATGGATCTTAATCTCACTGTACATATTCTTACATAGTATTAAAGCAAGTCTAGATATTCTCGGCGCGTTAGCATTCTCCCACCGACGAGCCAACCTTTTCTTCCCGTCGTCGACGTTTTCTCCCTGTCGCCGACCTTCTTTCCGATACTCCCTCCTTGCTCTCTCATCTCGGTTCCTTTCTTCTTCCCGTCTTTTCCGCATACGTTTTTCCTTTCTCCTTTTCCACCACCCCCTCCCATCCCATGCTCCTCCACGCGACAAGGCGACGGTCTCCATCCGCCTCCTCGTCTCGTCTCACACCCGTCTTTGCCCTTCTTCTTGCTCCGTGCATCCTTTCTTCTTCGACGCTAGCGTATCTCTGCGCTCGTCGTCTCCATCGGCTGAACTCGTCCGCCTCCCTATCGGCTGGACCTGTCTGTCCTCCATCGGCTGGAACCCTATCTCGGTTCCTGCTTTTTCAACACGCTCAACGTCTCTCGGACGCGAACCTTCTGCACTCACGTCTGAGCCACTCCAACGTGTCCACGGACACGAATCTCTACCTCTCGGACGTGAACCTCTTTTCTTCGCGTTCGGCCCCTCTTCGAGTTTTTCGCGTTTGCTCTACTCCTTGTCCTCCACGCGTCCACGAACGTGAATCTTCTCTTCACGGACGTGAATCTTCGTACGTCCGTGACCCAACCACTCTCTGACCTACCTACTCTGACAACCACCTTTCCCTCACCTACTCCGCTGCCTACTCCTCATCGGCCAACCACACCCCATCGGCTGGTTGGCCCACCCTTCCCTCTCATCGGCTCACTCCTCATCGGCTTCTCACTTCTCTGATCGGTCGATCTCCCTTCTCATCGGCTTCCTCCTATCGACCTCTTACTCCCATCGGCTTCTTGTCACTGTTCTCCTCTCGTCATGGCCACCGAGTCAGCCCTTAGCACTGGCTCTCTCCCAGTCGCCAAATCTGCTCCAGCTCTCGGCGCCCCAGACCATACCTCGAGCACCACATATTTCTATCTCTCTTGACCTCAACGCCAACTACTCCAAGTGGATTTTCTTCTTTAAATCTTTCTGTGGAAAGTTCGGCCTACGGTCACACATCGATGGCTCCGCTCCACCTCGACCCGATGACCTCCAGTGGGGCATCGCCGAGTGCTGCGTGCGCAGCTGGCTGCTCGGTTCGGTCGATGACTCTGTCCTCAACCTCGCCATGGAAGATACCGACCCCACCGCCCGAAATCTCTGGGTGGCTATCGAGCGGATCTTCCTCGCAAACAAGCAACCCCGCACCATCTTCCTCCTCAACGAGTTTCACTCCATGGTACAAGGAGACTCCTCTGTCTCCTCGTACTGCCAGTGCCTTAAAGTAAAGGCTGCTGCTCTCCAGAATGTCGGTCACCCTGTGGTCGACTCTCAACTCGTCCTCGTCCTCCTGCGAGGCCTCAACCTGCGCTTCTCAAACACCACCGCTGACATCGTCAATGCCACACCCCTTCTGTCGTTTGCCCGGGCCCATGACATGCTAGTTCTTAAAGAACTCCGTATGGCCAACGACGAGAAGACCGTGGCTCACACCGCTCTCCTTGCCGCAGCCGATAATGGCTGTCGAGCATCCTACGCTGCCGCTCCCTCCCGAGGCTCTAGCGACCATGGCCCTAACCATGGCAATGCAGCCTGCACCGGCAAAGGCAAGGGCAAAGACAAAGGCAAGAACTGGCACGGTCCGATGCAATCGCGACCTGCTTCAATCCCTGCCCAGCATGCCGGTCCCACGGGTCTGTGGCTCTACTACAACTCTTGGGCACCCCAGCCCCAGCCGCGCAACCCTATCGGATGGCAACCAGGGGTCCTCGACGCCCATTCTCAGGCCCACCTAGCATCGGCTCCAGTCCTGCCGCCTCAGCCGATACTACCGACACCACCCACCCAGTCGGTTCCCTCCTAGAACCAGGCTGACCTCGTCGCCGCCCTCAACCAGATGACGCTTCAACCTCAGCATCCTTGGGTGCTGGACTCTGGTGCATCCTCCCACATAGCGTCATCGGCTGGTATACTCCGTTTTTGTCATCCCTCCTCCTCCACCTTTGTCACCATCGGCAATGGCCACTCTCTTTCTGTCCAATGCCATGGTGACTCCTCTCTGTCTACATGCACTACTAACCTTCCCCTTCACAATGTCCTCATTGTACTCTCTCTTATTCACAATCTCGTATCTGTTCGCCAATTCACATGAGATAACAATTGCTCAATCAAATTTGACGTTTCTGGTTTCTCTGTGAAGGATATCCCAACCCAGTGACAGATCCTTCGCTGCAATAGTGGCGGTGGCCTCTACATCATTCCCACTGCGTCGTCCACTCCACACGCCAGCGTCGCACTCTCTACCAACCTCTGGCATCTTCGCCTCGGCCACCCCGGCCTCGATGCTATCGCCAACCTTCATCGCAACACCTCCATCCAGTGTACCCATAGCAGCTCTACAGTTTGCCACTCATGTCAACTTGGCAAACATGTGCAACTGTCATTTTTCTAGTTCTCTATCTTGTATCTCGCGATCGTTTGAGCTTATACACTATGATGTATGAACTTCTCTAGTTAAAAGTGTCTCCGGTAATCAGTATTATCTTGCCATACTTAAAGATTACACACACTACTGCTGGACTTTTCTGCTCATCAGCAAATCCGAGGTCGCCTCCCATCTAACTAACTTCACAACCTACATTTCTAACCAATTCAACCTCCCCATCAAGGCTCTACAATCCGATAACGGTACGAAGTTTGTTAACCGTACTGTTCAAACATTCCTTACCTTGTAGGAATCCATCTACGTCTCTCATACCCCTACACCTCTCTCCAGAACGGCAACGCCGAATGCCTCCTTCGCACCCTTAACAGCATAAGTCGCACTATGTTGCTTCATGCCCACTTACCTATAACTTGCTGGGCAAAAGCACTAACCACTGTGACTTACCTCCTCAATCGGCGCCCGTGCTCTTTCGTTCGCCACAACATTCCATATACTCTTCTTTACCGTACGGCGCCCGACTACTCCCACCTTCACGTTTTCGGGTGCCTCTGCTACCCAAACCTCACCGCCACTGCTCCTCACAAACTTGCTCCGTGCTCCATCGCCTGCATTCTCCTCAGCTATCTCTCATCTCACAAGAGATACCGATCTCTCGACCTTTCCATCCATCAGGTTATCGTCTCTCGTCATGTCATCTTTGACGAGACATGCTTTCCCTTCATCCTGCTTAATCCAAGATTCCCATCTAGCGATCTCGACTTCCTCCTCACCAACACCGTGTCCTCCTGGTCTCCTCCACCGTTCTCCCCACCGGCCCCCTCAATGGCCGCTGCTGAGGACATACTGTTCAGCTATCCCACTACTATTTGGTCCGATGTCACTCTCAACGGATCCCCATCGGCCCCACCACTCTCATCGGCTTTAACCGATCCTGTCCTCTTTCCATCAGACACCTTACCTCCATCAGTTCCTCAGCCTTCATCGGCTTCCCCATCCTTATCGGTTGCTCCATCTCCATCGGACTGACCAAACCGATCGACCCATCCAACTCCATCAGCTCAGGCCGATCTAGTTCCCCCTTTTCTCTCACATACAACCGCCGATCCCGAGCCGATGATGCCCCTCCCTAACCAGTTTTCCCTACACCTATCACACTCCCATTGGCTCCCGTCCCCTCCACCTCTCACATGGTTACCCGCTCACAGACCGGGTCTCTTCGCCCCACCAAGCGCTACGGGCTCTCCGCCGTCCACTGCTCTATCTCGCCCATCCTGGTGACTTCTCGTTCCGCCCTGGCCAACCCTCAGTGGCGCGCAGCCATGGCCGACGAGTACAAGACCCTCATAGACAACGAGACCTGGCGCCTCGTCCCCCGTCTTCCCGGTGCCAACATTGTGACCGGCAAGTGGATCTTTAAGCACAAGTTCCACGTCGATGGTTCTCTTGCCCGTCACAAGGCACGCTGGGTAATTCGGGGTTTCTCTCAAACGCCCCGATGTCGACTACGACGAGACTTTCAGTCCCGTCGTCAAACCCGCCACCATCCGGGTCGTTCTCACCTTGGTTGCCTCGCATTCCTAGACGATCCATCAGCTTGACGTGAAGAACGTCTTTCTTCACGGTCATCTGACGGAAACGGTCTACTGCCAACAGCCTCCAGGCTTCGTCGACCCCTCTCGTCCCGACAATGTCTGCCTCCTTCAACGCTCTCTCTACAACCTCAAACAAGCCTCTCGGGACTGGTACCAGCGTTTTGCTGCCTACCTTCGGCACATCGGCTTTGTGGCCTCTGCGTTTGATAGCTCCCTATTCACTCTTCACATCGGCAATGCTACCGCCTATCTCCTCCTATACGTCGACGACATTGTTCTTACAGCGTCTTCAACGTCCCTCCTACACCAGATCATGGTCCGACTCCACTCTGAGTTCGCCATAACCGATCTTGGTCCCCTCCACCACTTCCTTAGCATCTTCGTCACCCGTTCTTCTCATAGGCTCTTCCTTTCCTAGCGCCAGTGCACCTTCGATCTTCTCCAGCGTGGGGGCATGGCCGATTGTCACCCCACCGCCACCCCGGTCGACACTCGAGCCAAACTCTCCGCTGCCGATGGCTCACTCGTCGCCAATCCCTCTCAGTATTGGAGTCTTGCTGGTGCTCTCCAATACCTCACCCTTACATGGCCCAACCTCACCTAGGCCGTCCAGCAAATGTGCCTCTTCATGCACGCTCCGCGCGAACCTCACCTCGCACTGCTCAAGCGCATCCTGCGCTACGTGAAGGGCACACTCTCCAGCGGGCTGCACCTCAACTCCAGTCCCATCGACTCCCTCACCGCGTACTCTGACGCAGACTGGGCAGGCTACCCCGACTCTCGATGCTCCACATCCGGCTACTGCGTCTTTTTCAGCGACACTCTAGTCTCCTAGTCCTCAAAACGTCAGACTACAGTGTCACGGTCCAGCGCCGAAGCCGAGTACCACGCCATCGCCCATGCCGTCGCCGAGTGTTGCTGGCTTCGCCAGCTTCTCCAGGAGCTTCATGCACCCCTCTCCTCTGCGATCGTCGTCTACTGCGACAACGTCAGTGCTGTCTACATGACCGCCAACCCGGTTCATCATCGACGCACCAAGCACATAGAGATCGACATCCATTTTGTCCGTGACAAGGTCGCATTAGGACAGGTTCGGGTGCTCCATATACCATCGGCGCACCAGTTCATCGATATCATGACCAAAGGCCTCCCCACGCATTTGTTCACCAGCTTTCGATCCAGTTTCTGCATTCGTTCCCTTTCCGCTGCGACTACGGGGGTATTAGACCACTGGACCACTAGGCTGTATATATATAAATCTGACCCCCCTATATAGAGTTAGGGTCTTAGTCTCATTGTACATATTCTTACATCCGGTATTGTCAATGGATGCATCTACCAATATTTGTTAGTTCAACTCTTAGGTTAGAACTTCTTGTCTGATAATTTAGATTAATGATGAGCAAGACAGTAGGCAGTAAAGTTCTTTCCTTTTGACCATCAGAGCTAAAACAGCTGACTACCATAACATGTAACCTCCGTACTGCACTAACTTGCATGTGATGTTTGTTTGTTTTGACTTTTGAGATAATAACATGTACTGTCTGGTTGCTCCTGTTTCCTTTCAGCTCAGTTGACTATGTGATCAGATGAATGAGAAGCTGAAATACTAATCCATCACTTATTTGATGTACATTGAATTATACCTGTAGGTCACTCATTGTTAGACAGACCACTAGCCTGGGTTGTATATATATAGACCTGACCTTCCTTGTATATGTTTGGGGTCTTAGTCACTGTATACATTCTACATGGTATCAGAGCAAGTCTAGACATTTTCGGCGCGCTAGCTTCTCCCTCCGGCGAGCCGACCGTTTCCTCCTCGTTATCGACGTCTTCTTCCCATCACCGACCCTCTTCCCGGTACTCTCCTCGCTCTCTCGCCCCTGTTTCCTCTTCTCCCCATCTCTCCCGCAGTCACCTTTCTTTCTCCGATCCACCTCCGCGCGACCAGGCGACCTTCCCGCTCATCCACAAATCCGAGGTCGCCTGTCACCTCACTCACTTCGTCACGTACATGTCCACTCAGTTCAACCTCCCCATCAAGGCTTTACAAGCCGATAACGGTACGAAATTCGTCAACCATACCGTTACAAACCTCCTCACCTCGCAGGGCATCCATCTCTGGCTCTCCTATCCCTACACCTCTCCTCAGAACGGCAAAGCCGAGCATCTCCTTCGTACCCTCAACAACATCAGTCGCACCATGCTATTTCACGCCCACTTACCTGCCACTTATTGGGCCGAAGCTCTGGCTACTGCGACGTACCTTCTCAATCGGCGCCCATACTCTTCCATTCAAAACAACGTTCCCTATGCCCTTCTCTACTGCACGGCGCCCGACTACTCCCACCTTTGAGTTTTCGGGTGCCTCTGCTACCCAAATCTCACCGCCACAGCCTCCCACAAACTCGCTCCCTGCTCCACCGCCTGTATTCTCCTCGGCTATCCCACCTCTCACAAGGGATACCGATGTCTCGACCTTTCCACCCGACGGGTCATCGTCTCTCGTCACGTCATTTTTGATGAGACATGTTTTCCCTTCGGTCTACTTCATCTGAGATCCTCCTTTAGTGATCTCGACTTTCTCCTCACCAACACCGTGCCGACCAGGTCTCCTCCACTGTCCTCTCCATCGGCCCCCTCATCGGCCGCTGCTGAGGATTTACCCTTCACATATCCCACTACTACTCGGTCCGATGTTCTTACCATCGGACCCACCTCCATCGACCGATACCGATCCTATTTATCCTTCAGCCGATACCGTTCCCTCTCCATTGGACACCCCACTTCCATCGGCTCCTCAGTTTCCATCGGCTCCCCCCACCCTATCGGCTGATCCATCTCTATCGGACCGATCGGCATACTCGACCCACCCGACCTCATTGGCTCAGGCCAATCTAATTCCTCCCTTTCCTCTCATCTACAGTCGCCGACTCGGAGCCGATGACGCCCCTACCCGACCAGTTCTTCTCATTACTCCCGCACCCCCATCGGCTCCAGTTCCCTCCACCTCTCACATGGTCACCCGCTCCCAGACCTAGTCTCTCCGCCCCACTCAGCGCTACGGTCTCTCCGCCATCCACAACTCTATCTCGCCCATCCTGACGACTTCTCGCTCAACCCTGGCCGACCCTCAGTGGCGCGCGGCTATGGCTGACGAGTATAAGGCCCTAATGGACAACGAGACCTGGCGCCTCGTTCCCCGACCTCTCGGCGTCAATATTGTGACCGGTAAGTGGATTTTTAAACACAAATTCCACGCCGATGGCTCCCTTCCCGTCACAAGGCTTGCTGGGTAGTCCGGGATTTCTCCCAACGACCCGGTGTCGATTACGACGAGACTTTCAGTCCCGTTGTCAAACCCGCCACCATCCGAGTCGTCCTCACCTTGGCTGTCTCTCGCTCCTGGCCGATTCATCAACTAGACGTGAAGAACACCTTTCTTCACGGCCACCTAACGGAGACAGTCTACTGGCAGCAGCCCCTAGGCTTCGTCGACCTTTCTCGTCCCGACGACGTCTGTTTCCTTCAACGCTCTCTCTACGGCCTCAAACAAGCCCCTCGTGCCTGGTACCAACGCTTTGCTGCCTATCTTCGGCACATCGGCTTCGTGGCCTCTGCGTCCGATAGTTCCCTGTTTACTTTCCATATCGGCTCCGCCACTGCCTATCTACTTCTCTATGTCGATGACATTGTCCTTACAGCGTCTTCGACATCTCTCCTCGACCAAATTATGGCCCGACTCCACTCTGAGTTCGCTATGACCGATCTTGGTCCTCTCCACCATTTCCTTGGCATCTCCGTAACCCACTCCACCCACGGGCTCTTTCTTTCCCAACGCCAGTACGCCATCGACCTTCTCCAGCGTGTGGGTATGGCCGATTATCACCCCACGGCCACCCCGGTCGACACTCGAGCCAAACTCTCCGCTGCCGATGGCGCCCTCGTTGCCGATCCCTCTCACTATCGGAGTCTTGCCGAGGCTCTTCAATACCTCATACTCACCCGACCCGACATCACGTACGCTGTCCAGCAAGTGTGCCTCTTCATGCACGCTTCGCGCGAACCTCACCTCGCGCTGCTCAAGCGCATCCTACGCTACGTGAAGGGCACCCTCTCCAGTGGGCTGCATCTCAGCTCCAGCCCCATCGACTCCCTCACCGCGTACTCCGATGTGGACTGGGCAGGCTGCCCCGACTCTTGATGCTCTACGTCCGGCTACTGCGTTTACCTCGGTGACACTCTCGTATCCTGGTTCTCCAAACGCCAGACTATAGTGTCCCGGTCCAATGCCGAAGCCGAGTACCGCGCCGTCGCCAAGTGCTGCTGGCTTCACCAGCTTCTCCAGGAGCTCCGTGCACCCCTCTCCACCGCGACCGTCGTCTACTGCGACAATATCAATGCCGTCTACATGACCGTCAACCCGGTCCATCATCGACGCACCAATCACATCGAGATCGATATCCATTTTATCCGTGACAAGGTCGCATTAGGTTCAGGTGCTCCATGTACCATCGGCACATCGGTTTATCGATATAATGATCAAAGGCCTGTCCACGCCTTTGTTCACCAGTTTTCGGTCTAGTCTCTGCGTCCGTTTCCCTCCCTCTGCGACTGCGGGGGGTGTTAGATAGACCCGACCCTCCTTTATACGTTTGAGGTCTTAGTCACTGTACACATTCTACACTCATGATATTCTTCTCCAGAAAATTCTAGGTGTATATGACTCCTTTTCCTACTTAGAACATATATATGTTGTTGGTGCATAGTCATAGTACTGGCAGAATTATCTGGTTTGCTTCATTCTTAATATGGACCGTACTAAATACATGTTCAAGTCGTTATGGCTGATCTTCTGCTTGAATTTTATCATGGAATAACAAGGAAACTATCCATCTTCACATTCATGGGATGGGCGTGTCTATGTATTTCACTAGTAAAATGATCATAGAATATGGTGGCAAATTAACAAGTGATAGATGTTGAGATGACATCTTCACCACTGATACTTTTCCCTGAAACTTGCAGAGACAATCTCTCTGTGTATGCAAGAGACTATCAGGCTAATTTCATATTGGGATATTGCTCAATATACATCTTCATGCAAACATTTATGATCCCTGGAACAATATTCATGTCTTTACTTGCTGGAGCTCTTTTTGGGGTGGTGAAAGGTGGCATTTTGGTCGTCTTCACTGCTACAGCAGGTGCTTCATCTTGCTACTTTGTCTCCAAGTTGATTGGGAGACCATTGATTAGCTGGTTGTGGCATGAAAAACTGAGGTATTTCCAGTCAGAGGTAATCTTCTGCTTTCAGTAGTGTAACCTCATGTTTGTTACTAATTGACTTCCTTTTTCTATAGATTCTTTCTGCAAATGTTAGATTTCACCCTTTTTTTTCATTTCATATAACATATGCTTTTGTTTTCAATGCAGATTGCCAAAAGGAAAGAAAAGCTGTTGAATTACATGCTTTTTTTAAGAATTACACCAACTTTACCCAACACATTCATAAACATGGCGTCACCTATTGTTGACATACCTTTCCATATTTTCTTTGCTGCAACACTAATCGGTATCATCCCAGCATCTTATATCACTGTAAAGGTAAATGCCTTCTCAATAGTGAGCTTATTATTTCACTCAGCTTTACTGCCTTCTCAATAGTCTCAGCTTTACTTTAGAGAAGGCAAAAATCTCTACTAGATTCCATGTATGTTAAGAAGTCTCCTAAAAAAATGGGCTAGTTCTTAAGCACTGATGCTTAAAGTATCATGGTTCGTTATCTTAATCTATAGCATGTTTTGATGGAATTGTCTTTACACTTTGCATATCTTCTCTGTTGGCTTCAAGATTTACTTAGTTATGAACAGGTTTAGTGGTTGCTCTGATTATCTATCTGTTTTCAGTGATAAATCTGACTATTGTTGTTGTTATCTACTCATGATCATTCTTATTGCTGTCTTGCAGGCTGGTAGGGCACTAGGCGATCTAAGATCAGTTAGGGAACTTTATGACTCAAAAACACTATTAATTATGTTCCTCGTTGGAACTGTTGCTGTTGTTCCGACAGTTCTGAGAAGGAAGAGAATATACGAGTGATGTCCTGAAAGCATCTAAATAGCGTATTAGTATCGAGCACTCCAGAAGTGTATTAGTTTTCTTTCTTTCTTTTTTGTTGATATTGTATACCTATTCGATTTTAGCTATAGAGATGTAACATGTTGAATGTTTTCCCTAATAATAGATGACGCTAAGATGTTGCATCTGTTGCTCCATTGTTCTGAATTTTCCACATCTCATTTGACGATGCGAAGGAAATATCTGGTTTTGTTGTGGTTTTACAGAAGATCTTACTGTTCCCAATTTGGATGAGCAACCTTGTCCGGCCTATTCTCTCTATTTTAACTCGATAAATTTCTGCAAGAAATTTTTTAGAATGTTCCCCTGATTTCTATTATTAAATACGTGCGAATCAAAGTATACAAATACCAAAACTTTTACTTTGAAGATTGTAAATAAACACAAGACTCTTAAGTCAACGTGCATAAATTATCTTATCTTCCTCGCAAAAAAACTCCGGAAATTTATATTCAGAGGAAATTTGTGCAGGATAACTGATTCTCGAATATTATTTTTCTTCCATGTTTGTATATCCTACTGGCGACCTCACCTGCTTGGGCCGTAACCCTGAAAGGCCCAACTCAACCTTCCCGGGCCGAGACAGTGGCAGCCTCTTACAGGTGCAGCTACCTTATCGACTTCCTCTCCGTTGGCTTCTCTCCGAGACACAGCCAAGAGCTCCGGGGAGGAGCGCACGCACCTCACCCTCGTCGGGAGCGCAGAAATGGCGACCCTCTCCATGGTCTCCGTCCCCATCGCCACCTCCTCCCTGCCCCTCTCCGCCCGAGGCCGCAGCTCCACCATCTCTTTCCCCGCTCCCAAGGTGAGCAGCCCACTCCTCCCAGCCGCCCTCGTCTTCCTCCCCTACTCGCTCGCTTCCTGTTCGGCCATTTGCTCTCGCGCCGTTCGTTGGGTCTGTGCGATTGCCATTTGCTTGATGCGTCACACATCCTTGCTCTCTTATTGCATCTCGACCCGTGAGAAAGGGTTCCTGTTTGCGCCTTGCGTCGGGCGTTTCTGTGATCTTGGAAGTCTGGAAGGCTAGCGGCCGTGCTCGTGTACTACAGTAATAGGTTAGGGTGTGTTCACTGCTTGTATGTGTAAATCATTAGTTTTTCCGGGATGTTGGAAGAACAGGATTCCTGTAACATTTGGAATTATTGGCATGATGTGAGGAATTAGTATTTATGTGCGCGCATGCTTATGAGTTTGAATTTCTGTCCTCAGCACATTTCACGTTTGGAAGAATGGATAATGTTAGTTCTTTGCACAACAGAGTGTATATGTAATTCATGTAGGGACTAGGAAGAATAAAGAAGGATTATATATGTAGGTAAAGGAGTCATTCTTTGTTGCTCCTTATTAACTTTACTTGCCTTGTCCTTTGTAGACCTATGTTGGTAACTGTATTATGGTTTTGATTCTTTTGTTTATTGGGTACTGGGCAGAAAGGCCATATCGGTCATGGGGGCCTGCGGATTGAGTGCATTCGTATTGGTGGAGTGGAGATACCGAACCATAAGAGGGTAGAATACTCACTGCAGTACATCCATGGCATTGGGCGGTCACGCTCCCGTCAGATCCTCTTGGACCTCAATTTTGACAACAAGGTCACCAAGGACCTCTCTGAGGAGGAAGTCATCACTCTCCGTAAGGAGGTTACTAAGTACATGATTGAAGGAGACCTTGTAATGGCACTATCCCTTTGCTAATTCATTAGTTAACTTTTTTATAGTTTATGATTAGTATGGTTTACCCTACTTTGCTACCATTTTAATGATTCCTTAAGTGGAGCCTTAAATTAATCATTTGCAATAACTGTGTAGTTCTCCTCCTTTCTGTCATTGTGGTTTTTATATTAATGTTGTTTTAACAGAAATGACATCACCGAACAGATTTTCTGATGTTTTTGCCATGCTTTACAGAAACGATTTAATCGTGTGGCAATTGAGAGGTTGAAGGAGATTAGGTGCTATAGGGGCATCCGCCACAAGCTAGGGCTTCCAGTTCGTGGACAGAGGACAAAGAACAATTGCAGGACGTTGAAGGGAAGGAGAGCTTCTGTTGCAAAGAAGAAGTCACCTGCTGCCCAGGAGGAATGAGACGCATTACCATGTATTTACCTTTGGTTCTTTACCTCTTGTTTATTTTTGTTACACTCCTTGACAGCACTATTGTCTAGTGCTCCAGTTCGAGTTTTTATGTTGTTGTCGTCATAGATGAATCATGAGATGTGATCTGTTGCTGGAAAGTTTATAGCTGTCAACCTGTCACCTGGCTTACATGAACTGAATACTAAATTAAGGCTATATATGTGTTTTTGTAATTATTTATTCACTGTCTCTCTTTTGTTGGCATATCTATGTTTGATTGGTCCTGTTCCTGATGAATTAACCTATGCCATTTTTATGTGGATTTGTTCCACATACCACTGTCAGATCTGTGTTTAGTCACTTTACAAAGTGAAAGAGGAGTGTCAGTGTAGCTGAATAATGAGGCTATAATCATACATGTTCTCAACCTGTCTTGCTGATAGCAGCAGACTTCAGTCGAGATTATGTTTTTGTGTAAAAGAGATATCTATGCTTGATTGGTCCTGTTCCTGATGAATTAACCTATGCCATTTTTATGTGGATTTGTTCCACATACCACGGTCAGATCTGTGTTTAGTCACTTTACAAATTGAAAGAGGAGTGTCAGTGTAGCTGAATAATGAGGCTATAATCATACATGTTCTCAACCTGTCTTGCTGATTGCAGCAGACTTCAGTCGAGTTACCACGCGTGTGGTTGGAACAAGGAGCCTTATGGAGAGCCGTTCAGCCAGATCTAAGTAGAGGAAAAACTGTGCAATCGACCCAAGCGACAACAGAAGAGCCATTACAAGGAATGTAGCATTTGTACTCAGAAAATTAAAGATAACGATGCTCTAACGGTCCTGCTTCTAGAGTTGTCGGGATGTCGTGTTTCTAGTTAGTCATATGCCAGGCCCCCATCGGTTGCCCCTGTTATAAAAAAAAGCCGTGTACGGGCTTATTAGTAAAAAGTTATAATATATATATGTCCTCAGTGTTTTAAAAGCTAATAGTTTAGAAAACAGTTCGTTTTTAACAAGCACTGGTTGCTCTCTGCTGAACCGTGAGCGTTATTGAGCCTCTCGTTTTACATGGCTCCAAAAGAAGCTTAAACCATGGTTAATCCTGAACGTGAACCACGATTAATCACGAACCGTGGTTCAGTCGGAAAAATATTTTAATCTCTTAAGTCCCTCATTTATTTAAAAAAACATTTAAACAGTTGTTTTTAATAGAGTGATTGATGTCACTGCACTCTATATTATTGATTTTCACTCTATATTATTGATTTTTATAGAATAATTATTTGTATTAAATTTTAAAAAAGTATACGAGAGAATACCTTAAGGATTAGAGCATATTCCCGGATCTCCGGTTCAGTCTCATCAAGCTTATTTAAAGACCGATGGCTAATGCACTTGGGGTCTTCAGAAACAGGCTGCAACTTCAGTGCTTCACCACACAGGAGTACTACAGGAAGCTATAAGCTGAAGCCGAGTCTGACTCCCGCGGCGCGCGCTTTATCGACCACTCGAAAACCGCGCGACTCCTTCGAGGAAACGCAGCCGAGCCCACGCCACGTTGCAGCTCTCCTGCAATCGCGCACACGAAAAAAAAAATACCATCACACATTTGCTTTGGTTGCTTGCTTCCGCTCCCGTGCCGTGCCATGGCGCTCGTCTCGCTCCCGCTCTCCCTCCCGTGCGCGGCCGCGGCGCTCGCCTCCTCGCTCCCTCTGCGCGCCGAGCCAACCACCTCCTCCTCGTACTTCCACCCGCTCGCGTCGTCGCCGCGCGGCGGCGCCGGCCGGAGGAGAGCGCTGGGCGGTTGCGGCGGTGGAGGCGGCGGGCTTGCGCTTTCCGCGGCGACGCAACAGGCCGGTGGCTCCGGCGCCTCCGGACGCCATGGAGGGAGGTCGAGGGTGGGGGTGTCGTCCTTCTCGTTCCTGCCGTCGTTTTTCTCTGGGAATAAGGAGGAGGAGCGCGAGAAGGCGGAGAGGCTCAAGGAGGAGCTCCTCGCCGCCATCAACCCGCTCGACCGCGGCGCCGACGCCACGCAGGAGGACAAGGAGCGCGTCGATAAGGTGAGCAGACGCCTCCTCCTTTTCTCCCCGATTCTTCATGATTTGGGGCATATTAGTAGTCGCTTTGCTTGCCACAGATTATTCAGCAACTGGAGGAGGTGAACCCAGTGAAGGAGCCACTCAAGTCTTATCTCCTCAACGGCAAATGGGAGCTTCTCAACACCACCTCACAATCCATACTGCAACCAGAGGTCCCTTCTTATCTCAGTGACTTATTCTGTTCAAAAGTGCAGTTCGTTGTGGATAAAACAATAAAAATGACAATTGTGCAGTTAGATTAACACTTCTGAATGTCAAATTCTGTTCACTTACTGATGCAGAGGCCAAAATTTTTGAGGCCATTTGGGACAACTTACCAAGCAATCAATACTGATACTTTAAGAGCTCAACATATGGAGACATAGCCTTATTTTAATCAGGTAATTTCCTCCAAAATTGATTCCTATGTGACTTTACCATGAAGAGCTTATTTATGATCATTTTGTAATACCTTTCTTTGTTTTTAAGAAAAGAATTCTTTCATAAAAATGATATGCTTTATTGCATTTTATTTGGCATGTTAACTTTTTTAGCGCTGTCATAGTGTTATGGTCTTACAATTATGGATATGCAATTCCAGGAAGTGGGGTATTCTTTTGCTCTTCTAGACAAAGGAATGTGTGAAACATTGATTGCACTGGTGAATTCTTACTTGATTTGAGAAGTTTTCATTCTTTCTTCCCACCTTTTTGCTTCTCAACTTCTTGATTTAATATGTACCTACATTACTCCAAATTTGTATGTATCAACTTGCTCTATCGTATTCCAACTTTTGCTTGAACAGTTGGCATAACATATGTGATATTGTCTCAGTACAAAATTGTTTCTGTAAACATGTCTGAAAGGCATACTCCATGCTGTTGATAATTTTGTCTTACGATCAACTAGAGATATTATTTCTTTGGAGCATGGTAGTGCACCAATATTTGCCTCTACAGGTTACTGCCAACTTGGTACCTCTCAATTCTAGAAGAGTGGCGGTTAGGTTTGATTACTTCAAAATATTTAGTTTGGTGAGACATCTATCTCTTATCAACAGTTTTCATTTTACACTTGACAATTGTACTTCATTCTATCAATAGTTCATTCTCAAAATGTTTTCTCATTCTATCTCAACAATTCATTCTTAAAATGTTTGCCCTTTTGTTATACCTTGCAAAATTGCCAATTAACTGGTCGGTAGGGAGCACATAGGCATGCTAGCCTGCTACTGCTAAGTAATGCCATGGTTATGATGTTATGATGTAGCTCTTTCATTTCCTGCGCTAGTGATGTAGTATTGCTGTTTGTCCTTCAGTTCTTAGTAACCACACGTGAAAAGCATTTCTGTGCATGGTAATGTTGATCTGTACATAACATAGTCAAGTTTCATGCTGCAGTCATAAGTTACTAATTGGAGTCTTTTGATGAGTTTCAACTCTAGACGTTCTCAACTTGTTTGAGACTGAAAGGCTATGTTGTTGTTGTAGTAGTCATAAGTTACTAATTATATACTTTTGTTGTGATTAGATTCCAATCAAAGTTCCTTGCAGTGGTAAAGGTGAACTAGAAATTACCTATCTTGATGAAGAGCTCAGCTCAGCTTCTTTCACCCTATGAATGGTTTTTGTAAGTAGTGAAGTTTGGTCATATACCTACCCACTAAAATTGGTTGTTTTTCTCTTGTTTTTTCTCTTTGCATTTAATTTTAGATTGTTTCTCGTCAAACTAATTCCCTCAAAACCAGAAATCTTTTACGCTACAATCGTGCATATTCATACCCTTGATATAGGCATCAGAATGTATGTGATTTGTAGCCTTTGAGTATTCAAGATAGAATGATTTGCCAAAAACAATCCCTCCCCCTACCAACCGGAAAAAAAAAACCCAAAGCATGCAGTAGGGGTTCTATCCTGTAAAGGATGAAATATGAGCGTGATGAGAAGGGTGGTGCTGACTTTGTCATTGGCTACCTAAGTATCTTTTGTCTTCAGCAATATTCTTCTGTTATGGTGTGCGGCTTTGTTTTATGTCCTCTCTGCTTGGCATTCTGTTATGGTCTTTTGTTATCCTAGCAGCTGTAAAATTTGTTTCTTTCCTCCTGATGATGTTCAGTTGATAGACATGGCTATAGTCGCTAACAGTAATCAAAGATTAAATGTACTAATGTTGCAAGAAATTGCTGGTTTCAGGGCTTCAAGAGGCGATAAGGGCAATTTGTTCATCCTGAAGATGGTTGATCCAACCTACAGAGTTCCGTTGTAATAATTTCTAAATGCTGATTTTCAGTACAGCTACTACAGCAATTAGGTCCCAGCTATCCCAAGTATTCTTTTTCAGTCCCGATGAAATGTAACTTGTAAGACATGTAAATATGAATATTTGAGCATAGTTCTTATAGGATACAACACATAAAAAACTGACTTAACTCGCTGTATATAGAGCAATGCAATGGTAAGTTCATTCATAAAAAATCTATAATGAATGTCTGCATTTGGGTTCTAACTAGGCATAACAAAACCAGATAACCATAATAATACTATATATATATATATATTTGTGTCAGAGACTCAGTCCAATCTACTACCAGATTTCTCCATTCTCTGCATCAAAGTAGTGGCGTCTTCGAGCTTCTACCTTGTCTTCAGAACGTAGGAAGTATGTCATATTGTTTGAAGGGCAGTACTTGTATCCATCTGCTCTAATTTACAGGAGTGTTTTTATCGAAGTGTTGCTCTTCTATGTCGCCACCCTGGTTCGGCCGATCAATGTCAATGGTCAGAAAAGTTCAAAAAAAAACCCCTGGTTTGGACCGCTAGCAGTAATAGCGGTCCGGAGTTCTTCAAATAGGCTCTGTTCTGCGCGACTACGGGCTGGTCACCAGGACATCCTGGCGGCGACACGGCGGCGATCGGGTGATAGAATGGGCGACAGGGCTGCGCAGCGCCGTCGAGCTGGCTTCTCTGTCTCCGTCGCAGCCTCCGGTGACATCGGGGCTGGTGGCGGTGTTCCTCATCCTGCCGGGGGTCCGGTACACTCCGCGCGCCGCGCGCGCATTTGTCGTCGTCGAGCCCGTTCCCACTCTTCTCCAGTGGGTTACCGTACAAGGCGGAATCGGCGGCGGAGAGGGCGGCTATGGGCCAGGGATGGGGCCGCGGCGGCTGGTGCCGACGCCGTAACTACCCAAGCGTTTCGTCGACGCGGTGGCAAACTGGGGATCAATAGCCCGGCGGCGCAGCTGAAAATGTGGTCGGCCTTCTTGTCCCGGTTGGCTAAGACTGTCAGTCTGTCGCCGGAGTCCGGAGGGGAGGAGCGACGGAGGCAGGCTTGTCGCTGGTTCTGTCATGGTCTGGGACTGGAATTCGCCGGTGACCTCATTGTGGTAGGCAATGAACTGGGGAAGCGCTGTCAGGCCTGGAAAGGGCGCAATGCGAGCACAACGATCCTTCTCTTTCCCCTCTACGTCTTTCTTTCTCCCCCAATTTCATGGCTACAGAATTGTGAAATAACTTTATCTTTTGATCTTGCATTACAAGCAATCTTTGCAGCAGTTGCATTCACAGCATATGGTTGCAGCAGTTCAATTCATAGCATAGTAACTATTATGGCTTTATTGAGCATATTATGCTAATTGACCCAGTGATTATTGATTGTTGCACCCAATGATTTGCTGTCCACTAACATTAGCATATTTTGCTGGTGCCACCATCTCATTTTGTGAACGGAATAATAGTAATAAACAATCCACTAAGCAAACATCAAAACGGCACCAAATGTAAAGCTAAGACCCACAATTTATAGGTTAACATTGAATTTGCATATATCAACAATTCACAATTCTTGTTCCGATGCCACCCCTGCAGGACAGCTTAGTTCCCAATGTTGAATTTACAAAAGTTATTCTAAATTTAAAGATCGTCTTCTCAGTGTAATCCTATTTGAACATTGTCTCTACACTGGTGTGTTCTATTTGTCATCAGTTGAGCTGGAGCTTCTCAAGAAAATGATTCGTCAATTTGTTGCTCGTCTCCAGCCGAGAGCCTAAAAGAAGCTTCAGCCCTTAATTCTACTAGCTTGCCCAAAAGCTCCTTCATGAACTCGGATTTAGTGCCATGCGTTATGCGAAGTATATCTTCTGCCCTGTTAAAGACTTTAGAGCATCCTCTGTGTACTCAAGCAACCTGCAATCAAAACATCTAAATATCATGAGCGTGTTTATAGGCCGATAGAGCTTTATGCAACGTTTTATCAAAACGACCACCTAATGAGTTATCCATAGTTTTATATCTAATGTATCGGCTTCTCAACCGATATACTTATATCTTTAAATAATTTTTCTCATTGGCTCAGCTAGTTAATGGGTTCTCTATTACTATTGTCCACGCGTCTAATCTAGCCTCTCATATCTTCGAAAAAAAGATCGTGTCTCACTCCTTACTATTTATTGTATATTCTATTCAGAATGTCATTGGCTCTATAGCCGATGGATCATTTATCTTATCTCTTGTTATTTATTTATGTCTTCATTGGCTTTCCAATTGAGTAAAGAGTGTTACAGCCTCTATCAGTAATCAGCTGATAGCAAGAGTCCGTATAATGCCTATTGACTATTTTATTTCGGAGCGCTATCGGTTCTACAGCTAATGTGTTTTTTTATTCCCTTCGTCGCCATTTGCCTATGTCTTCATCGGCGTTCGAACTAATGGACAAGTGTTTCAGCTATTATCGGCAACCAGTCGATAGCAGAAGTTCATCAAACGCAGCCAATGACTATTTCAACTCTATCGGTGACCCATCGACCAACTAACTCATCGGTTTATCTCTTTGTCAATTGCAGGGTCAGATTAACTAGCACGTTCACAACTCTAGCATCCTCAACGAAGGGATCTCGAAACCGAATGACCTACACTAAAGTGAAGCAAATCTCCCAGACCTCGACGTGTTCACGTGTCTCTATCGAACCTTCATCAGCTCACGCTCGTTCGCTCTCTTAGCGCGCACCTCTGTCCGATCTAATCTTTCCCGCACGTGTGAACATACTGACACAAGAATGTTAGGTAACCGATCTCATTAGAATGCATTTTTCAAATACCATCTTCAATTAGTAGTGGAATTCGCTGGCACCAATTCTTAGAAAAAAACCTTAGCTCACTATGACATACATTGTTATTAAGTTAACCTAGGGTTTGATTCGGAAGTCTCGCATTAACCAATATATACTGTTAGAAAACATATCTCAGCTAGGCTTTCAATACTTTTAAGGGTTGAGTCGAGTTTTAATAGAACTATAGATCACAACTAACATTCATTCGATCCTGATATAACCGAAATATCACTTTAAAATATTTGTTCACAGGAAAATAGAGGTAAAATAAGTAAGAAAATAATTGTTATATATAGTACCATGCATTCAATATTTTAACACCAATAAGTCTTCAAATATTATGAATAAAACTATTTTTGGATTTAGAAACAAAACTATCAAACCACGGATCTAAAAATAAAATTAGTTGCAAATCCAAAACAATACTACATACAACTTCATTTGATTAATATGAATAAATATTACAAATGGTATTAATCATTTAGCTCTGTGCGAATCCACAAGCCATCAGAGTTTTGCTACTTTCCTTCACCTCCCCTCAACCCTCTTTTATCTTTTTTTTTCTATTTTTTGAGTAAAATATATTTTTGGATAGTTGGGAGGTGCTTTATAGGTAGCCGTTAAAAAAACGCCATAAGAAGAATATCAAGAAGTCATTTGTAAAATTATCAGGCCTTACTCCCATCTCTCATATAGGCCTAGTAATTTTGCAAATGGCCCCTTAAGAAAAAAACACCCCATCAAAGGATGGTAAGGGGGTCATCTGTAACGTGAGTCATGTATAGCATTTATAGTCAGCCTCCTACCGTAGATAAAAACGCTCTTGGATAGCGCGGCAAGGAGATTGTTTGTAAAATTTTTAAACCCCTTGGTCCGTTGTTAATGAGGGCAAACATGTATTTGTCACATCAGATTTTACATCAGATTTCACGCTATCTGGCAGCCTTCTCATTGAACGTGGAAGTATAGATACATCCAATTTTTAAATAAATAAATAAAATATTTTAATAAAAAATATAATAAAAAATTCCACAGTTCGCAACTTACTAGGCCAAGTGAAAAAGCCGAGCAACTTGCCTTGGGCCAGGCCGAATTCCGAACTAGTTTCCGAGAAAAATCATTCTCTATCTCTCTTCACCACCTGCATCCAACCGACCCACATCCCTCCGTCGCCGTCGCCGTCTCGCACTCTCGCTGCGGTTGCATTTCAAATTTCGGGGTCTCATCCCCATTCCCTCTTCCCCCACCACCACCCGCCCCTCTCGCTCCGATTCGCTCCAGCTCCCGCTCCATGGCCGCCTCCCACCTCGCCACCCGCGCCTAGGGGGTGCCCAGGCTGCCGCCGAGGCCCACCGGCCGCCGCGCCCGCCGCCCGTTCGGAACCCTAGCGCCGTGGATCTGCCCCTCCGACGAGATGCCGGCGGGCCCCACCGCCGCCGCGGACACCTCTGACGATGGAGAGGAGGGATAATTTCCTTCAGCCCCCTGCCGCCGCCGGAAAGAGCGTCCCGGCCCCCGCCACAGGGGACGCGACCGGCAACCTGACCTCGTCCTCGAGCTCCACCTCCTCGCTTACGCTGTCCCCTACGGACTTCTTGCGTCAGGTTCATGCCGCGTTCAAGCGGCATAGGCCTGTCGGTGAGTGGAATCCAGCCCTGCCCTCCTCTGCTGTTGCTTCTGCCTAGGGTTCTAGTTAACGTCTGACGCTTTTCTCGTTCAAATCTAACTGGAGTGGTTGGAACTTACTAGTGACAGACACAGTACGGTTAGCGATCTGCTTTCATGCTTAAGCTTGTTTTGAAATTTTAAGTATAAATTGTGATGTTGTTTGAAGAACACATTGGTCCGAATGGATTTATCTATGATGTGTCGTTTATTTGCTTTCGATTGAACGTCTGGTAGGTTCGATGCAGTCCAATCAACCGCGAGCAACCCGAATCCTGGTGTCCCGAGGTGAGGGGCAAACGAAAGCTGGTGCCAACCCTTCTGTGACACAGAATCTGGAAGGTAAGGTTATGCAGCAGAGGAGAGGTTTGCTGGGAGCTTCCAGGTTGCGAAATGCAACTCCTGATCAGAACAAAGCTGTTGCTGATGGATTGGTGGCCTCAAGTCAAGATGAATTGTTGTTGACTATGCCTTCGACATTGGGAACAATCACAGATACCCGTGATCAAAATGGTGGTCACCAGCAGAAAAGTGACACCGATCTCCTGGTGGATAGGAAGAAGTCATCGATAGAAGTTTCTTCCTCCCAGATGTCATCCGCAAATTCATTGGCAGAGGAAGATTTCAAAAAAGACCTGTTTTATCTGGCTAGCGATCCACAGTTAACTTCTCAGAGTAAGATTCCCCCCTTTCTGGCTACTTTGAAGTTCAATTGAAACTTGTGTCTTTGTTTAGTTATCAGTTTACATTGCAGGTGATAATGTAGGAGTAACTGCTGGTAGTAGAATGGACAGTATGTTGTCTTATCTGCATTCTGTTTCACTGACATCAGGAGATAATTTTCCTGTCGATCAAGTAGCAGATGATCAAGGCAGGAACAACAAGGAGATTGGGATTGCTAGTGCAGTGGTTGAGATGGATATCAAGTATGATGCAGCTAAGTTGTCTCGAAAGATTGATGAGGCTTGTGATCAGAATCATGGAGAGCCGATGACTCGTTGCTCTGCCATGGGTTCGTCAGTTACAGCCGTATCTTTATATTCAGGGCCTACTATTCAAAGTAAACATGCTGCTCAGATCAATCAATATGCTTCACCAGCTCAGATGCCAGAATGTCACATAGAATCATCTAGTATACCAGGTCACGGCTCTCAAAAACTGCATGGAGTGGCAGTGAATCATGCTGATTGCAATACCAACAATCAGCAAGTTGATAGTTTGGCCAAAGGTGGGATGGACAAACCTGTTTCTGGTGATAAAGTTTGTTTGCCATCCCAAGGGTTATCTGGGAATGATCAATCTTTGTCTGCCAAGGATGATGGTGCTCCTAGACAAGGAAAGGTTGAAAAGGAGCGTCGCAAAAAAAATTATGATCCTGATGTATTCTTTAAAGTGAATGGAAAACTTTATCAGAAGCTCGGTAAAATAGGGTCTGGAGGCAGCAGTGAAGTTCACAAAGTTATATCAGCCGAGTGTACAATATATGCCCTGAAAAAAATAAAACTTAAAGGTCGGGACTACCCTACTGCCTACAGTTTTTGCCAAGAAATTGAGTACCTAAACAAGTTAAAAGGAAAGGGTAATATCATACAGTTGATTGATTATGAGGTACTATTTACTAATCTTGTCTCCATTGTTTTTTAGTGAAATCTTTTCTCCATTATTTGTGGTCAGAATGTCAAAAGTTAATGGCAGGACCTCCACTGAAAAGCTTATTGTGCAATTTTATTTTTCATAGTATGCAAAATTGAGTTTTGAACGTGAGTTTCTACAGCAATATATTGCTAGTAATTATGAAATTATGGTCATATGAAAGTACTTCTGAACCTGAAGTTAATGATATCGTATTTTTGTGACTAAACCTGCATATTGTAGGTCTAACTGTTGGTAAATGTTTGTCTCTCTAAATGTATGATGCCTTTGAAATTCATAATTTCGTATGGTCAGGATACCTATTGTTATTGAAATAGACGAATTTGATACAGTATTAGTACAAAGAAGTGTTGCTTCATCACCTAACAAAGATAGCACTGCCTTCGTTGTAGCATAAAATGTGTTTCTTGATTTATGCAACAACCGTTATAACTTACTTCTAGCCTGGTTATCTTTCTAGAACCTACAGTATAGAAGGATCAAGTGTTTATGTTAGCTCAAAAGCACCACTACCATCTTAAGTATTGGCTTTTTTTCAATGGTGTAGTTTTAGAAACTCAAGCAGTAGTGCACCTTTATTGTTGGAAATTCTTAGTTCACACATGCAATACTACCTCCCCTAGTCCCCTGTTGTTTGTTAGTATCAGTTGCACTTTCCTATAATATGCATACACATACACATATGATCCATATGTTCAAACACATGTTTTACACACTGTAAACTTGCTCGCCATTTCTATGTTTTCTGCATTGAGTGCGACCAGTACCTTTTGATGTATGCTTAACATGTTTATCACCTCCTTTGAATTTGCAGTGCTCTACATCTTTTAGAATTTTAATTCTTCAAAAGATAAAACTAAGTTATACAAAAAAAAAACTTTGTGGCTACAATTTACAGGTTCCGGACTTCCAGTAAAAATGGAAAATGTGTAGTTCACTACATTTAAGAAACTAAACATTATATTTTTTAAGCAACCTTGTGTTTGATGATTGATAATTTGATATTTCAACCGACCATGATGCATGAGTAAGCATATATGGACTTTGGTAAAATATGCTATCTAATTAACCCTTTATAATTTTGCTGTCTGGAGAAAATATTGTTTAATCTTCCTATGTATTTTGTCTCTACCAGGTCACTGATAAAAGTTTGCTTCAAGATGGTTCTCTGTCGCCCAGAGATGGGAGAATTAAGGATGATCACTATATTTTTATGGTCCTTGAGTATGGTGAAATTGATTTAGCTAATATGGTTGCTCAGGAGTGGAAGGAGAGGAACACTTCAAATATGAAAATAGATGAAAATTGGCTACGTTTTTATTGGCAGGTAACTTTTGTTTTTACGTGATATAGCTGAAACAAGACACGAATGGATCAATAGAAACAATTGTGTTCAACCTTAAGTAAAATGAAGATGATCAGCCCCTTCTGCTGTAGGGTATTTGTACTACAAAAGAAATATCTTCAGATCTTTATAACTAATGTACATCTGTTGATTCATGGAATTTATCTTAGAATACCATAGTATCATTACGCTTCGTAGTTACCCCACTATTATTGTTAGTTTTAATACTACTGATTGGTTAGACCAGGTGTACTTAGTGACAGCTGGTTTGCTAGCAAATTGTTGATCTGTTATATCTTCAATTAATCAATTGTTAGTTGAGCAAACCATCCATGTAGTAATCTGAGAACTTGTCTAGGCCTGTAGGTCTTCACTGTTGATTTGTGTATTCCTTCAACTAAAGAATTCTTTACATTTGCTCTCAGTATATACATATAGGCATGAGCTTTCTAAATTTCGTTCTGGCATATTCTGCACAGTGGAAATATCTGTAAGCTTTGTGTTGCAGGGCTTTCCGTGTTCATTCTGTTTACCAAGAAAATTGTGAATAAAGTGAGACATCTCTATGCAGTGCTTACATTTAATGTGACATAGTTTTACAGTTCATTCTTATGTTGTAAACTAGTAAAATAGGAAGCAACAATAATATATCACATAAATGTCATGCAAATTTCACCTTTGTCCATTTTTGATTAGGCACGCATTTATGTGGAATGTCACAAAAGGGTTGATATAGTGCCTATATTATGATTATGTTAAGATAGAAAACGTATTTTCTCTGACCCTGGGTTTTGTAAAATATAGTACCTCATCAGTTTTCCTTTGTGCTGTAGCAAATGCTTAAAGCTGTCAATACAATACGTGAAGAACGGATAGTGCACTCTGATTTGAAGCCCGCAAATTTTTTACTCGTGAGGGGTGCCCTGAAACTTATTGACTTCGGCATTGCTAAAGCAATAATGAATGATACAACAAACATTCAACGTGATTCTCAGGTACCAACAGATGCATTCCAGCAGACTGTTGCACGAGGGCGCGCACAGATGTAGCTTCTGTATTGTATCATTCATTGATGTATTGGTTAAGAATATCAATGTCCACTACAGATATTATTGCCTTGCTTTCTAATCGTGGTTTCTCTCTGTATTGAGCAGATTGGAACACTGAACTACATGTCACCTGAAGCATTCATGTGCAATGAGCAGGACTCGGGTGGTAATGTTATCAAGTGTGGACGTCCATCCGATATTTGGTCTCTTGGTTGTATTCTTTACCAGATGGTGTATGGTAAGACACCATTTGCTGATTATAAGAATTTCTGGGCCAAATTTAAAGTTGTCACTGATAGGAACCACAAGATCAAGTATGAACCGGTAGATAACCCATGGCTTATTGATTTAATGCAACGATGCCTTGCATGGGACCGAAATGATCGATGGAGAATACCTCAATTGCTTGAGCACCCATTTCTTGTTCATCTGGTGCCAAGGGATTTGCCTTTCATTGACCAAGATCCATGTAGGTTGCTGATGGAGAGGGTTAGAGTTCACTGGGCCAATCCCAAGCTTCATAGTTTTATTGAAGAGCTAGAGAAGGATCAATGCCGTCCAACCACCCAAATGTAAGAGAGCTTTACATTGATAGAATGATAGAATGTGGATGTGCGATGTGTATGTCCAGTTCTGCTAGCAGCGTCTTACTTATACACAGCAAGAGAACAAGCTGACCATAGCTAACGTTATAGTTTATCATGATTATGGAAATTCTCTACTAGAGTATTCATATATATTTAGTTATTAGGTAGCCTGCTACTGTGTGCCACGTATTCGGTTAGCATGTCTCCGAAACCATCAGAGGCTGGGGCATCTTTTTATCACGCAAGATTTTCTCAGATGATGTATTCCTGTTACTGCTGGAGCTAGGAGAGTAGGCAGAACCTTAAGTAGCACAGGTGCTCTAGTTTTTTGTATCACTTGGTTAGTTTGAATTTATTGTTGTAATCTGTAAATAGTACTTGCATGAGTAGGTAACAGAGAGCTTTTTTTTTGTGGTGCCCCTGGCATTGTACGCTCCCTGCCATCAGGAAGTTGATGCAATTGTTTGTCAGAATTGGTGTATGTTCAACAAGGCAAGCTTTGTCAGCCATACATGACTCCATTGCTGTTTACTTGGTTCGTTCGTCGTTTTTTCATCGATCCTCTTTTTGTGATTGAAGTGAACCGGGCGAATCCAAGGCCCACCCTCAGGTACTCAGGTGTATGTTCACGTCGGCGCAGTGGCGCACTCATGTACTCTTCTCACTTCTAAAGCTGAGACCGGGGTGACATAAGCCAGTAGTACCTTTTCTTATGATGATCATAAGACAGTATTCGCCACTAGCTAGATGCTAAAAGATGAATGCATTGCAGGAGGCGATCAGAGACGAGAGGGAGTTGTCCAAGTAGAGTATGGTCCTCGTTCCTGCGCTCCTGCCAGCTCCTGCTCTGCTCCGGCCGCCGGCTGGCCGGCACCCGAGGGGTCCCCTGGCGACCGGCCCCGCCTGAGCGTTGATGACGCACAGCCGAGTGAGAAAGTAGAGGGCGAGGCTGCCACTGACTCCGGGATTGGGTTGAACTGATCGAGCAGCCACTCATGGAGTCATGGGGCGTAGCACTACGTGCAGGCACTGGCTCGAGCTATCATTGGTCTCGTTGCTTTCTGGGTGAGAATCTGCAGCGCCGACGGAGTCACGGATTCTATCACGGCTGCGCGCGTTGCTAAGGATCAGCTTTTGACCCGGTTAGCTCGGCGCCACCTCGTGGGGAAACTACTGTAGGACCAATATATGCTTTCACTATATTTTTAAAATACTGTAAAATGTTAATCTAGTTAAAATATTAAAAACTTAGTTATTGAAAAGCTAGATCGGTCAATCTTAAAGATATATCTGTGTGAGAACATAATGTGTATCACTTAGTTAATATTTTTTATTTATAAATGTCTATCACAATAATTAAAGCCTATAAAAAGATTCAAACAAATGTTGCAGAAATATCTTTTCTTTTTTACTTCAACCTCCTATATTTTTTCTTACAGATGTTGATTTTTTTTCATGGTAAGTTAAAATAAGATATATAGAAGTTATAGAAAAAATAAACACACACCAGAAGTGCAATAGCAATAACTAAATTTTAAATTGTGGCACGAAAATTTAAATTACATAATTTAAATGTAGAATATAAATTGTGAACTTTAAACTAAAAAAAATTAATTTCAAAATAAATGTTATTTCATTGATTGAAATATGTTTATAAAATTTTCATAAGATTCTCTTAATAATTCTAAATGAAATCTTCAAAACTATTATAACTTTCTCTTATTTTTTCTCACTTTAACTCTCTCTAAAACTTTCCTTAACTCTCTCCAAACATTTTCAAAAGTGCAAAACTCTTCTTGCTTATGCCTCTTCTTTTATAGGCCAACAATGATTGGATACACAATGTCCTAATTGTCCTTACAATTAAATTGTAATACTTTAAAAATTTCAGCCATCAGATTTAAAATAGATAGCTCTAATTACACCATGTCGGCTGACATACGGATAATACATCACACAGCCATAGAAAGATCGTGTCGCCACCACCTCCACATCACCCACGCTAACAGGAAAGCGACATGTGTCCCTGCTAGCGGATCACTTGTTGTCGTCCCTCGCATTTACACATGTGTCGCGCCTTCACTGGGCCACGCGTTTAGTCATGTGCCCATGCCGTCGTGCTTAGCTGTCACTAGGCCACAGTGTGGTCCTAGGCTTCCTTCGTGCCAACTAGGTTGAGCCACTACATGCGCTCCTAGGTCGCCTTCGTTGCTAGGCTCCCTCATCGCTAGGCTGATCTGCTGCTGCCGGGACTGACCACGAATTTTCTTTTTCTTTTTCTTTCTCTCTCTGATTTTCTTTATGAATTTTTTGCGCTTACACACTTGATCTTGTGAAGACCGTTGCGAATGCCACTTTACGTGGTGTCCATCCACTGTGTGCCACCTTATATTCAACATTGTCACTCGATATTTTTTATCACTTCGGACCTCAACTTTTTTCTGAGTCTAATCTCAATTTGTCATTGATCAAGATTGACCTTTAAGGATCTATACACATTTAGACCAAACAACCCATAGGAAAAAATATCGTAACCTAACCCACATTAGTCGTACACACTCACGCCGATAACCGCCAAGTCTCCAAACTAAATTTTCAATTAAGATCACAATTCGATTGCCAATTTTCTATCATAAATATAAAAACTAACACATGGTTTTACAATCCCCCTTAATAAAAACATTGGCAACATGAATCAAAGTATTAAATTGTATTTTTTTTATAAATTTAAAAGCAAAGAACTTTACAAAAAGTCAACTTGGTCAAACTTAAAGTAGAAAAAAATCAAGACCAAGTGACAAGAGACAATAAAAGTGATACAAATGTAACCAAATACAGAATGCTTTCCCAATATGCTTTAACTCCTAGGTTTTGATTTTCAATGAATGCGACTTTGTTTTAATTTTTATTTCTCTCCCCTTTGACAATAGAGACATAAAAGCAAAAAATAAGTAAATATGTATGAAATGAGATATAACTTGCATATTTTTAGTTCATGAGAGCTTTAGAATTTATTTAAAGGTATCAATATGTAAACATAGATCACTCATGTAAAAGCAGCTGCTAGAACCTAGATAAGACATACAAAAAAAATATGATTTATGATATGTAGGATAAGTTTGTATCACAAATAAGCAACAAGCTTTCAACTTCATTAGCAATTTAAGTTACAATTGTCATCACTAGAAGTAGTTAAAAAAAGCAAGCAAACTCATAAATATGCTTTGACTACTTACTCAAAACAATTAGCCAATATAATTCGTGATAATGTCAAGGTCAAAGAAGCATTCATATATAGCAATTTTAAGCTTATTTTTACTTTTCATTTCTTTTTTCAAGTTTTTAACATATATAGCATAATAGTGATGTTACTTTTGATCTTATTGTCAACCGATAATGTTATCCTCATCATACGTGGTCATTTGAGCCTTAATCAAGACATACATCTGGAGTTCCCATTATAGGCAGCTTAGGAACCACTCATGCATAAACATACTAAGTAGCCTATACAAATGTGAATGAATGTATCCATAAAACATGTAAACAAATGTAGAACTACTGATATAAATCTTCAATATAAAAGCATGAGCATTTTCAACATATGTACCATAGTTGTTATCAAGAAAAAGTAAACAAGAGATGCACATAATAAAGATACTTTAAAAAGAGCTAGCGAATAGATCAAGCATTTGCACATGGATTAAATTCAAATTGATTTATTTTTTGAGTAAGTTTCAACGTGCTTGATAAATATGGGAAGATCATATAATCTACTCAAAAGCATGTAAGCTAGATAGTAGAGCATGTTTAGACAGAAATAACATATACATGACATAAAAATGAATAAGACATACCAAGCAAGTTTCTTAATTTATTTTATTGTAGAGTATATTATAACATAGAAAAGATCCATAATGCAATTTGGTATAAATGTAAAAGAGAACTTTCCCTCAACTCAAGCCATAGAGGTGAATGATCCATAACTTGTCAGCATTTCAAGATGAACATGGTCAAGAGGTTTTGTAAAAATGTATGCAAGTTCACCATCTAATTCAACAAGCTTTAGCACAATATTGTCCTTCCCAACATTGTCTTAGAGAAAGTAATATCGAATTTCAATGTGCTTAGTCCTTAAATATTGAACCAGATTCTTTGCAATGTTTATGGCACTAGTATTGTCGCAAAATAGAGAAGTACTAGAAAAAGACAAGTCATAATCTTTCAAAGTAGAAACCATCTGAAACACTTAACTGCAAGAGCTTGCAGCAGCAACATACTTAGCATCAACTATTGATTGAGCAACAGAAGACTATTTGTGAGAAGACAAAAAAATAAGAGAAGTACCCAAAAAATGACAAGTGTTAGAAGTACTATTGTTATTAATCTTACACCTAGCAAATTTAGCAATAGAAAAGACACGAATCAAAAGAGTGGAAGATCAAGAGTACCAAATACCGTATTTAAGGGTAAACTTGATATAGTAGAGAATACGCTTGATCACTTGACGATGAGAGCTCCTCGGAGATGTATGAAATCTTGTGCAAAGGAACATAGAGAAGTGGTCTAGCCTTGATGCAGTCAAGTAGAGAAGGGAAGTCAATTCTCCTATTATGCTCATATCAAATTCTTTGTTCGTTGTCTTTGAAAAATTGGTCACAAGAGTATAAGAAGAGCCTAAAAAATAATGTCAACAACATAAATCTAAACTAGAAGAAAATCAATGACATCTCAAAGGATGAAAAGATTTTTATTCACATTTTCCATTTCAAAACCACTTTGAATCAAAAAGTCTTTCAATCTTGCATACTAGGCACAAGGATCTTGTTTAAAATCATGTAAGACCTTTTCAAGTTTAAAAACAAGATTTAGAAACTTAGAATTTTTAAAACTAGGAGGTTATCTGACATAAACATCTTCTTATATAATACCATTCAGAAAGCCACTTTTTACATTCATTTTAAAGAGTTTGAAACTTTTAGAAGCAACAAAAGCCAAAAGGATTAAGATAACCTCTAATCTAGTGACTAAAGCAAAAGTTTCTTCAAAATCAAAACTCTTAACTTGGGTGAAACCCTGTGCAACAAGCCTGGCTTTGTTTCTAATTATAGATCCATCATCCCCATGTTTGTTTTTGAAAACTCACTTGGTTCCTATGATGTTGTGACCTAAAGAAGTTAAATCAAGGTCTAAATTTTATTTCTTTCAAAAAATTTCAACTCTTCATGCATGGTATTGACACAGTTCTTATCAGATAATATATAACAAATATCTTTGGACTAAAAAAAGCAACACATGCAGAAAGGGCAAGGTCATAGGACCGATTTTTAGTTACTCATTCACCCAACGCTCTGATCATCATATGAGACGAATGTTGGTTCTAGATGTGTGAGAGAGCCGTTAGTCCATCAACCTCCTTTTCCATTTCAAAACCACTTTGAATAAAAAATATTTTCAAAATTACATACCAAGCATAAGGAGCTTGTTTAAAACCATGCAAGACCTTTTCAAGTTTAAAAACGTTATTTGGAAACTTAAGATTTTTAAAACCAGTGGGTTGTTTCATATAAACATCTTCTATAATACCATTTAGAAAGGCACTTTTTATATTCATTTAAAAGAGTTTGAAACTTTTGGAAGCAGCAAAAACCAAAAGGATTTGGATAGTCTCTAGTCTAGCAACTAAAGCAATAGTTTTCTTCAAAATTCAAGCTCTCAACTTGAGTGAAATCTTATATAACCAGCTTGGCATTATTTCTAACTATAGATCCATCTTCTCCCTATTTGTTTTTGAAAACCCACTTGGTTCATATGACATTGTGACCTAAAGGAGGTTAAACGAGGGTCCAAATTTTATTTCTTTCAAAAAATTTCAACTCTTCATACTTGATCCAGTTCTTATCAGATAATGTATGAAAAATATATTAGGGATAAAAAAGCAATAAATGCATAATGGGCAAGATCATAGGACCAATTTTTAGTTACTCATTTACCTAGGGTTTTGATCATCATATGAGACAGATGTCGGTTCTAGATATGTGAGGGAACTATTTAGTCCTAAATTGGTTCCATCAACCTCCTTATGTACTTCTAATGAAGATGAAGTAGCTAGAGTTTTTCTAAAGATGATGTTATTGTGATACAGGATCTATTTTCTAGCAAGGGTGGTGTAGCAGCTAGAGGTGTAAGAATGAGATTAGCATTGCCCTCATCAGAATCCTAAAATAATCTAGTGTAGCACTTGGGCAAGCCTCATCATAAGTGATCTCACAGGTCTCCACAATCTTACTAGTTTCAAGAACATACGCTCGATAGTCACAAGAATGAGAAGCATAATCTAAAAATATAGCATTGGAAGAACGAGATTCAAATTTGTCCCATGTTTCTAGGTTCAAGAACAAAACAACCAGTAGAAATAGCCTCAATTCAAAATCTCCTTAGAGAGGTATACTCATCAAGTATGGTTTTGTGTCATCTCCACAAGAGTGTGCTTCCTTCTTTCAACAACCTTATTTTATTATGGAATATATGGCGAGGAACACTAATGTTCAATTTCAGAAGAAGCACATTAAGATTCAAAGAATAGTTTTTGAATTTAGAACCATTATCACTACAAATTGCTCAAAGAGATTCTAAAAACTTCACAGCTAGGCAATTAGCTAGATCACAAAAGAATCTGAATGTTTCCTCCTTTGACTCAGTAAAGTAGACCTAAGAATAACAAGAAAAATTATCAACAATCACTAGAACGTACCATTTGCCAACAACTGATTAGATTCTCATAGGACCAACTGTATCCATACGAAAAATTTATCATGCATTGTCCTTCGTGACGAAGGTGACATGTTTATGAGAAGAAGACGTCATCTTATCATGGTGACAAGGTACACAAACTAAATTTTTATTAACTTTTAGATTTGTCAATCCTTGAATCAAATTTAAACAACTGATTTGAGACAAATATTTAAAACCAATGTGACCAAGACATCGATGTCAAAAAAAAACATATCTTAGTTTTCAAAAGCAATACGAGGGTCTAAAAATGACATTAAAGTTTACAAATAACTAACTCAAGAGGGTCATAAAGTGCTGCCTTCGTCACTAGGCTGATCTGCTGCTACTAGGCCGAACATGATTTTTTTTCTTTTTCTCTCTGATTGTTTTCATGAATTTTTAGCGCTTGCACAATTAACATTGTGAAGCCCGTTATAAAGACCACTACACACGATGTCTATCTACCGTTTGTCAACTTGTATTTCAATCTTGTTATTCGGTATTCTTATCACTCTAGACCTTAACTCCTCTCTAAGCTTATTTTCGATCTAGCGTTAATCAGGATCTACATATATATATAGACTAAACAATTCATATAGAAAATAGGTATCGTAACTTAACCCATATTAATCTTACACACTCACACCAATGACCATCCAAGCCTGTAAACTAAATTTTCAACTAGAGTTATAATTCCATTGCTAATTTTTTATTGCAAATAAATGGTTTTACATTTCCACGTCAGCTGAGCCATTTTCGGCAGTGCGCTGCTACTGTGCGCGGAACAGTAGCTCCCTCCGATTCCGTTGTTTCCTGAAAGTAGTAGAACTTCGAGGCCCTGAGTGACTGAGTCTCACTCACATGCGCAGCAATAATGAATGGCACACAGTTGCACTTTGCACAGAGATGAACTTGCTTACTTCCATGTGGATTTACAGGAGGCAATCTCTCGCTACTGCAATTATACTTAATGGATGGAACGTATACTATTCATTAGTGAACCCATCAAAAGATTAGAAAGTAGGAGTAGTACTCAAGTACAAACCATCGAGTGCATGAGAACCAAACATGCCAGGGGAAAAGGGAAAAAAACAAACCTGCACGTACGGTTTGCACCTGATGAGCGATGACCGACCGGCTGTCGTGCTGGGCATCAGTGATCCATGCAACAGTCAGGTTGATGGTGTTTTTCTGGGTGATACACACCCCAGTCCGTCGCATCAGGACCACCCCCCACACACACACTGATCATTCTTGCGTGCGTCTCCGGTTATCCTCTTTCTTCTTCCGACGCCAACCACAAAGATCCCAAGCTACAGCACTCCCCGGTCAAGCAAGCGCATCACAAGTGGTGGGTGTGGGTCAGGAAACACCCCACAGGCAGATAATCTACCCGAAAGCCATTTATTTAGGAGTATTAATCAGCTCGAACAGCCGGGAGGGGACAGCACGCGTGATGGAATGACCAATGGCCAGGAGGCAGCAGAGGGCACGACGTACTAGGCGACGCGAGGTCTATAGCTGCGCCAGGAGCCCAGGAGAAGCTGGGACAGCGGGGGCGTGGCCGCGCATGGCCCGGCCGTGGGCGATGGGGGACGCGAGCGTACGGGCGCGGGTGTTCCGGCCGGGCCACCCGACGGCAGCACGGCCCCCGGGGACCACCCGACGCTGGTACGCGTGACGCCGCCCGCATCGTCGGGTGCCACGCGCGCGAGCGCGTGGGCGGAGGCTGTTCCCGTTGTCGTTTCGCGGTGGGGACGAGGACTGATGGCGATCCGGACAACACGCCCGGCCCGGGGCGGGGGAGTTTCAGTTTGGTGGCGAGTGAGGAACTATCCTCACTTCTTTTTTTATAATGAACCCTCATATTTTATTTTGACCAATAATATTATCTTCGTTTTAAATTTTAATCAATCATTTACTTCAGTAATATATTATTTATGTGATATAAAAGTATAATTATAAAAAATACTTTTAAATATAAATATAATAATATCAACTTTGTGTGATAAAGATTATATTTTAATATGTGGTCAAATGATTGTCCTAACGATACAAAATACAAATTATATTTTAAAATAAAAGGGTACTTTTTTTCCATGAAAAGATCTAAAGCTTTAATTGTTTAGCCTACCTGGGATGCAGACCCAGCACTTTTACCATGCCACGACAATAGTTAAACCAGCACTTAAATGAGAAAAGAAATAATAAAATGAGCATATATGGCTTAAAGAAATAATAGGTGAGTAAAGATGAAGAGTCATCCTATCAATATTTGTCCTTGGTATATTTTCTTTACTAGTGTAAGCAGCTTGCCAACGTAGTAAAACCATCAACTCGCCAACATAGCAAACTTTGGGTCATCGAACATGTAGATTGACCACTCAACGAAATCGCTCAAGAGTTACTCAGATCAAATGAGAAAGTTTATGAGGCTCAATACATTGTTTAATAGCTCAAGGTATTAGGCGGACTATTGACTAAAGGGGGTATCTGGCTAGGTTTATATTTGCTTGCAGGTAGACAAGCTGAGAAAGTTTATGAGGCTCCATGTACTCAGGCACTTTTCAATTTTTGCGAAATTTCAAATATTCAAATGTTACAATTGGAAGTTACACAAAATTCCGTTGTATAAGTTTCAACTTTGCAAAACAAAATCTGAGATATCAAGAAGTTAATATGGTTTGTAAGTCTCAATGCCAACAAATTACTTATAAATATATGAAGTTTACGATAAGGTAACCAAGCTACACACCGCAAAAGTTTAAAGTTGTCAAATCTATGGTCCTGTAGAAATGAAGCTCCAAAATATCATATTAAGAAAAAGACAGAGTGACACGTACAAAATGTTAACTGTTCTGATCAATTCATTTGCGTCAGATGCTTCCAACCGCTGAGCTGGGTCAATGCTCACTGCCCTCCATTACATTTCTTTCTCTCCTTCCGTTCCACTACATGTAGCATGATGTAACAAACTATGATCTTTGATGCAACACGTTTGTATTATAAAGTAGAACAGTTTACGAGTATTATTGTAGCCAAGTTCTCTTCCTTTTCTTTAAATACCCTAATATTTACTCTCTACCTCGCATGTCATTTTCAGAATTAAGAGTGCAGTCGTTCCAATCCAAGACGGAATAAAAAATAGCACATGAGGAGAAGGTGCTTCCAGATAGCATAATATGAGGAGGATATACCCACCTTAAAAAAAACTAGAGACATCCTAGCCTTCTAGTGTTCACCTGGTTTATTCGATTTGGAGAAAAACAAAAAAATTATAGTCCTAAGAATTAATTCATATAGGTTTGTAAGAATGAAGTATAGGAAAATTAAAGAAAAATTTTCTTTCCTATAAATTATAGAGAGAAAAATATAGGAATTTTTTCATCTACTGAAATCTCTTAAAAATTTATATAGATTGATATGTGCATGTATTTCTATTCTTTTATCTTTTCTATTTCTATAGCATGAAATTCCTCTAAGCTGAACAAGCCTAAACATGATGCCCTCGATCCCCTTCTGTTGATACAAACAGTCAAAAAGATTGACATAGAATACAGTGACATACGTCACTCCACCGAATTTTCACATTTGAATTATATATGCATGCAAGGAAAAAATGTGTTTAAGTAAATTTGAAATAGAAAGAAAAATTTTCCTGCCTTTTTTCCTACGCATACAAGTTGTATACTTATTTCGAATTTTGCAAAATGATAGATGCCACCATACATATTTATCAGTACGTCCGTAAAATTTTTCAAAATGTAACATTTTGCAGGATTTGGAGCTGAGCATCCTACTCCAGGTGCATCCGAGAGCACCTGAAATGTCCCTATTAGGGCCAAACCATCCAACACACTAGTGCTTCACACCTATCTAATGATAGTTGCATATTAAATCCACCCTGTTTTGTGTGCTAACACTTGTTCAATTATTTATAGTTGAAAATTCAAGTTCTTCAATTGAACATAGCTCAATGTGAATTTAAAGTTCCCAAGATTAATTTGAGGCAAATATAGACCAGATAATATGGTGAGAGACACAGTATGCGGCCTCCTTCCTAGACAGAGTAAGGCCCCCTTCCTGTAAAATTCCTATGTTTAAAAAATGACTTAAAAAGGTAGAGAGTGTAAATCTTGAAGACCAACGCCAAGTCACCAAGTAATACAGTATAGCCTGCGACATGCAGTATACATTCCTTTTGGCATTTTTTTTAGCCTATGGCCTTAAGGCCTTTGCTTTGCTTAGCAACTTAAGAGTTCCTTCTCGCAAGTCTCTTCGCTGGAAAAGATGTCCGTGATTCGTACGCGTGGATCAGTCACGGTGAAGGTAGCACGCAAGGAAATGCTTTTCCACACACAAAGAACTGTGGGTAATGGCAGAATGCTCATCATGTTCTTGCGTACCTAAAGTCCTAAACAACAAAAAGAAAAAAATACTATCAGCTTCGGAAATCAGATTGTTTGTGGTAAGCTGGTACGATGGTACGTAATCACCTTCATCTAAATTCTGCTTACATATCCTATTCTCTCTTCATGGCTTCCCGTATATGAATCGAATCAGCAGGTTCATTTGGACCGAAGGGGTTGCTTCTAACTCATCAATTTCGTTCAGTTAGCTACCAGATCTCATATTCGATTATTCCTCAAATCCAGATTTATTCTTACGAGCAAATTAACTTGTTTCAGTTTAACTTGCGCCTCGTTTGACAGCTCACCATTTTATTGGTTATCGGACGACGCAGGTAGATGTAGTTGATGAACGACTGAAGTCGATATGCAACAAGCCCTTGTGATGGACAGGGACACGTCTTCACCGGAAAAGAAGGATTAATTAAGGAGATAATAGTAGTATAATACTGTTACCAAATTGACGGCATGCATGCAATTGCTACGAAAAGGCACGGAAGTTTTTAATGGATCATCATGGCCAGAAAAGGCTGCGGCGCCATCCGTTTGGCGACAAGGCGAGCGAGTAGTGGAGACGGGAAACTCCAATTGGCAGTTCGGCACAGCAGCAGCAGCCAAAGCAACAGGTGCGAAGTGGCCAGTGGGTTTGGCACGGCGCGCGGAGTCGCGGACGCCTCAGCCGGAGCCCCCGCGTCGCGCGCGCGCGCACGCTGCCACGCAGACGCGACACCGGAGGAGACGCGCGGGCGAGCGGTGCGGGAGCTAGCTGAGCGAGCGAGCGCTCGCGCGGGCCCGGACGCGGCTCGCGTCCGTCCTCGCCGTGATGGCGACTTTGCGAATCGCGAGCGACCGAAACGTCGTCGTCGCGCGCGCGCGGCCATCCGAGCCGCGCGCGATGCCCGGGTGGGCGGGCGGGCCGGCGTGGGATGCACGTGTTGCTGCTGGCTTACGGGGAAGCTAGCTGGGCCGCGGGTGACGTTGATGCGGACCGCGGCGCGCCGATTCGCGGGAGGCACGGGTGGAGGACGGGAAATAGCTAATTTGCCACTATAATTTAGGGCATGAATCTGCCTGTCGCTGACATATGCAGGGTGTTTGATAACTTTGAAAAAGGGTTGGGAGTTTAGATGAGGAAATTAATGATGTAATTAGCATATGAATTTAACTTTAAACTCATTGTTTCGTAGAAGTGGTAAGGGGTAAAGGGAATTACAGGGAGTTAAGATAGAGACTGGATATTAAATGAAAATGAACAGTCAAACTTTATCTAGATGGTAAACAAGCAGTTCCCTCATAGCTTCCACTCCCACCTCGGTATTAAAAATTAAAAAGAAGAGTTTATCTCTGAATTTCTCATCCTCATCCCACCAAAAAATCTCATGCACCTAAACAAACAAAGGAGTTATTAGCCTCGTTCTACAAAACTCCTAATCCCTCGTAAAAGCTCACTCAATCAAATGCACCTATGGGATCATACGCCATCGTTTGAGGTTTTCTAGCAGCTATAGCTTTTTATAGATTCTAAAAATACGTAGTTATAGAATAAAAAATAAGTTGGAAATAAAATATAAGAAATCCAACTTTTCTATATTTTGTTTATTAGAATCTTAATCCATTCTAAAGAGAAGCCATATATGTTTCTAAACCAACATGATAAATGTGTCGGAGCCTGTTTGGCTACCTTTGTTTCACACACTACGCTTTTTAAAGGGCTAGAAAATTACTTTAGAAATTATTTTATTTTATTTTTAAAAATTTTAACTAATATTTAATTAATCACATGCTAATTATGTTTTTTTTTCAAAGGGAGGGTTACTTAGCCTCTCCTCCTGAAGACAGCCTTGAACAAAGTTGCCAAGAAATGGGAAATTTTCGGTCCTCCTCCAGAAAGAGAGAAGATGAACCAGACGGGAAATTAAGGGCGAGTAAAGCGGCAATGGAGGCGATTGAGCTTTAATACCAAAAGGACAGTTTTGTTCTGTTTAGGGGTATCTTTCGTTGATAGAACTGTGGGGTCGTTTTCTGTTTTTATGGAACCTTTATATGCAACTACTTCGATTCAATTTGTATACAAACGGAGAAAACACAAGGATGAAGCGATACTCAACTCCTCGGTCACGGTCGTGCGTAGCTACCAGCTAGGCGTACACACAACATACATAAGGAGTACCATCCCAAGCCAAACCAGATCATCATGATTCATGATTCATCAGAACAAAAGATCAAATCTTAACCGATTCTAGTCCGTCTCTGACTAATTTATATATCCTTCATACTATCTTTAAACAATGATATTGCTAAGACTAACACGACACCGTTCACCGTCACCTTCCACGATCAATGACCGGTTCGAACGTGCGCATCACGCGTATGATGATCAGCGGGCTCCACGCCGGCCGCCGTACGAAGGCTGTAGACACGACGTATTCCGAGACATTCTACCACGTGCGAGACGTCGTTCGATGGCAGCTCGCTAGTGCCCACAGTGGCGCACGAACGTTGACGCCCCGGACGTACGCTGCACGAGACCGGTCGGCCGCCGGACCACCGCCCGGCCTGGCTTAATTGCCTTGTTATCCTTCGTATCACGTGGTCAAACACATCCGTGATGCTCCAAGCTGGTTAGACTTGGCGTAATTAAGTTGGGTTAGTTTGTGATCCGTGTACATTTTTCAGCGTACCGTTCTGGACTACCTCTGGTCCCGGTAAAAACCAAGGTTCAAGTCCCACGGATTTATATGCTAGCTGGTGTAAAGTTGCAATTAATCTGAACCATTTTTCACTTCAATCACTAGGATGACGTACAGCATAAGTGGTTGTTTTTGGGTACTTGCGTAAGCTGAGATATATTTTCGATTACTACATTTCATTCTTAAACTAATGCCTCTCATCAGCACAAGATTTTCTAGAATTTGGCCCACATATATTCATTTCTTGTTATTATCGTGCCTTGAATATATCTTATCCTACTACTTATCGCATATATTCAACTTAATCCTATATTTAACCCCTTCCACTTTCTCTCTCCCAATGGATAGCCAAATCATGTTTTGGTTGCGTGTCCTGGTTAAGATATATAGTTTATCCGTCTCACTCGTTTCTCAGTCATCATTAAATACAGTCATTATCTTTTTATAATTCTTTGTCTCGTGCTCCACTCTATCACTTTCCGAGCACTACTAAGATAAAATAAATCTACATGTATATTCTATTGTCAATTTTTTTTGGCAAAATGTACGTGTCGTAGGCTTGCATAGGAAACATGACATCATGTATGAGCTATGGCATCAAACCCCCTAATACCACGCTGGAATCCGGAATAAGAAAAATAGGATTACGGCGTGTCATCCGCCAAACCACCGCGACGTCAGTCGTCACAACGACTCGGCGGTTGGGCAGCCGTAGCTCATTCACGGGCTCGCACAGCTTCCTCCCCGTCGAGTCGTGGGCAAGTGGAAAGCGGGGAAGCAAACCCAAACGTCGAGCTCCCGGGCATTTAAACGCCTTCACCCACCTCGACCCAGCGCAGAGAAAAAAAATAAAGGAATAAAAAAACCCTAAAATATCCGTTTCGCCGCACCGGCCTCCTCCTCGCCGGCCGCCGCGGCGACCGCGCGCGCTTCCCCGCCAGCGGTGATCCCGACGGATCGCCCCATGCACCCATTCTGCTGCGTGCCCCCGGTCCCCGTCTCCCCCGCCGCCTCTGCCGCCGCCGCGGCCACGGCGGCCGCTGCCTCGTCGTCCGCGGTGGCCGGGGGCCCCGCCGTGATGCCGCCGCCGCTGCCGCCCCCTCCCCCGCGCAGCAACTCGGCGCCGGCCGAGCGGTGCGCGCTGCTCTGGGCAGCGGGGGGTACTGGCGGAGGCGGCAACTCGCCGCCGGAGGGGGTAAAGTTGAACGAGATCGTCGGCGGGGGCATATCTGGGATCCTCTACAAGTGGGTCAACTACGGGCGCGGGTGGAGGCCGCGGTGGTTCTCGCTCCACGACGGCGTGCTCTCCTACTACAAGATCCACGGGCCCGACCGCATCGTTCTCTCGCGCGAGACCGACCGCGGCGCCAAGGTCATCGGCGAGGACTCCCTCCGCCGCCTCTCCCGAACCTCCACCTCCACCTCCTCCTCGTCCTCCGCCCACTCCAACGGCCACCACCTCCCCCGCAAGCCCATAGGCGAAATTCACCTCAAGGTTATCATCCTCTGTTCGAATCGCCTCCATGATCCCCAGATCCATTTCGTCCCGTTCTGACGGTGAAATGGATTGCGTGTGCAGGTGTCATCCGTGAGGGAGAGCAGATCGGACGACAGGAGGTTCTCGATCTTCTCAGGGACGAAGAGGCTACACCTGCGGGCGGAGACAAGGGAGGACAGGGCGGCGTGGGTCGAGGCGCTGCAGGCGACCAAGGAGATGTTCCCGCGAATGTCCACGAGCGAGATGGTGGGGCCAGGGGACACCGCGGCGGCTGTGGCTGTCTCTACCGAGCGCCTAAGGCAGCGGCTGCAGCAGGAGGGGGTCAGCAAGGCGGCCATTGCTGACAGTGAAAGGATCGTGCGCACCGAGTTTGAGGTCTTGCACAAGCAGCTCATGCTCCTTAAGCAGAAGCAGACGCTCCTCCTGGATACCCTCCGTCAGCTAGAGGTATTGCTATTCATTGTACTCGCGCTTCGAACGATACTTGATTGTGCATGAGGTAGGTATTAATAGTTTCCATGGCATGGCGTGATATTGTGTCATTTTTTGCATGGTTGAGTTAATTTAAGAAAAAGGTACGGAGTACTGATTATCGTTTTATGTTGACTGAACCATCTGATTGAGTGTTCTTGGTAAATTTGAATTCTAGTGGTCACTCTATTTATCATGCTTTAAGTTTTCTGTTTCTATTAATTTTTTCTGACTCTGTTGTTTTAGTGACTACTCCTATGTCAGTTGTGCTTTAACTCTTAATAATTGAATGCACTATGGAAATTGAGTAATGCTTCATATCTGATATTTTACTTGACGGCCTCAGGCTCTTGGCCTTAGTTATATTACTAGGTATTCCTTCATTTTAGTTCTGTGTCATTTTGAGAAATTATTTCATTCAATTGACGCCTAATAGTAATATAAGTGGAATATAGTCAACCTTCGGATGTATCTAACTGCCTTAGGATTTTTTTTCTTGTCAGGGCTGATGAAAATATTAACTACCACTCAGTGAGACACAATTTCAATTTAGTTCATATATTCTGGGATCTGGTTGCTAGCCATTCCATTGTACAAACAAGGGCCCACAATTTTCCTGTTTGCATTCCAAGTAGTGCTTAAGTTTTTTTTTCCTAATATTGTTTTCTTGATTATTTAATGAAATTAGAAACCAAGACGCTTCAGTAACTAGTACAAAGCCTTTATTTTTTTGTCAGGAAACTGCTATGTGGTGAGGTTTCCTTAATTGAAAATATACCTTGTATCGTTACATTAGTCCAGCACCTTGTTATCCAGATTGATGTGTTCAATTGGGTGTGGTATGCTAGCAAACACAATGAATATCTTCGCATCTCATTTAGGGAAAAAAACAACCCTCCCCTTTCTGGGCTATCTTTTAAACCATGCATTTCAGCTTCTCCATTAGACATCTCTGAAATATTAGTGGAAACTAAGGAACTAAGGATACCCATTCAATTTATGAAGAATGTTTTCTCATTACTTTTGCTAAATATTATATTTAGTATGAAGTGTAGAGAAATGTGTGATGAACATAAGTGAATGTTTTCCACTCTTAAAGAATGCCAGTTTCAAGTTATTAACTGCTCTACTATTTGCTTGATAAGGATTTAGGGGGTACCGTTGTGTGTATTCAGTTGTTGGCATGCCTACCTGATATCTGATTTTCAGCTACTGACTGCATCTTACCTTTCAAATATGGTATTGAACACGTGCATCTGTAAAGCATTCCCATTTTGGTACATGTCTGCATGTTTACGTGTGTTGGACACGTTACGTCTTGTGTCATACTGGTACATGCGTTCATCGTGTTGCTTCTTGTACTTCTGTCATTTTAGTAGTAGTAAGGATGCCAAATGAGTAATGCTGAGTAATAGTCGAAATCTTAAAGAGGGAGGGAAAGGACAGTCTGCTCCACTATCCTCTCATTCCAAATCTTAACCATGGTGACACCTACAGCGACTATATTTAATATCGTAATGCATCCTTAGGAGCCTGACTGTCCTACTGAGGGGCTTTGGGCTTAACATAGTGTTGATGGCAATGCTGGCAAGCCAGCATAGCAATCCGAATTCAGGACAGAGGAATGGGTGTGAATGGAAAAGGTAGCAATGACACTGCAAAAGGGGTCAGACCTAAGAGCAGGAGATGAGGGTAAAAATAGTGGTCTACAGGTCTTTTAAAGGGATTTAGGTGGAGCAAAGCCTAGATGGGAGGTGAGGACATTCAGTAAGATTGGCAACAATGATGGGGTTGAATGCATGTCAAACATAATAGGTGATGCATTATATTGGGACTTGGTTGATATTTGATAATAAATGTTGTGCTGCCTGTTATATTGTAATTCTGCTAGATGTAGTGTGGAAAATATTTATTAATTATCGAGTATTGCCAGGTCAGATTTTGTATTGCTTTCCTTTACTCTTCTCGCTTGCTTTGATTTTACATAAACCATTTTACCATTTACCGATGGGATATTTCAAATTTTGCCTGCTGTATTCCAGTCCTACTATTTGTAGGATTCTTTATTCTGATGTTTTTCTTAAGTACTATTGGATTTATACAGAATTTGTATATTGATGTCCTCTAATGAAGTGCTATTTTTTGTGCCTTTTTGTAGACAGAAAAGGTCGACTTGGAGAATACCCTTGTTGATGAGAGCCAACGACAGTCAAAAGAGTATGGATCTACTTCTAGATCAAAGAATGAGAAGTATAGTGGTATGATAATTGGTGAATGGTTTGTCATTTTGTCTTATTGCACTGCTACACTTGTCATTGCTATGTGCTGTTTTTTTTGCTCTGGCTGTGGGAAGAAATGTTACTAACATTTATAGTGCAACCTTTTGGCTTTTATAAATGGGAGATTCAATACATGACACTGACAAAACAGTGTACCTGGATAAATTCCACTCCTAAGATGCAACATCTCAATTATTTATAGTACTGCAATATCAGCTTTAATTCTGTAGCTGCCAAATAATGTAGGTGGGGGTTTGGGTCAGACTTAGAATTTTTGTCTGGTTGCCAGAAGGTTTAGCGAACTATTGTCTGCCATCCCACCCATCCATTAATATTTAGTAGTGGTGATATCAGATAAAGATGACTACTTTTTTCTTGAAAAAAAATCCAGAATACATTTGCTCATATATGTAGCTCTTGATGTTAATTAATGTATTACTCCTCTTCTTTCAGAAGGAAGTGCTAGTGAATCTGATGATTATAATGAACCACAAGATCCTGCTGAAGATGAGACTGACGATGATGAGAATATTTATTTTGATACACGAGATTTTCTTTCATCAAGCTCTTTTAAAAGCAGTGGATCTGATTTCCAAAGATCAGAAGCTGGTTCGGATGATGAGGATGATTATCCAATGGATGGTATTGATAATTCTATGAAGTCTGTTGGAATTAGTTACCCATATATAAGAAGGCGTAAGAAGCTGCCAGATCCGGTTGAGAAAGAGAAGGGTGTAAGCTTATGGTCAATGATCAAGGACAATATAGGAAAGGATCTCACCAAAGTTTGCCTGCCTGTTTACTTCAATGAACCACTCTCATCTTTACAAAAATGCTTTGAAGATCTTGAGTATTCCTACCTTATTGATCGCGCTTATGAATGGGGAAAACAGGTATTTCTTATTCCTTTCACTATTTCAGTATATTCATGGGCATGCATGTGCATTTTCAAATAGCGTACCAAATTCAGGTAACTGTGTATTCTCCAACTCACACACATGTTTATTTGATGGATACTTCTAGTGCCTTGCAGCATATATCCAATTTCGTGTGATCAATTTGCTTCTGGTATGTTCCATATAATATAAATGGGAACTCTGTTATTTAGCAAATATAGTGACTGCGTAGTTCAAATGTGCTTGCCTGTTTGGATGTCCAGCCTACAGTTGCATCACCAGATGCCATCCTTTTTCTTGTTCTACGTAGTGTACATTTATTTAATAATTGCCATTTTGTTTGATTAATTCATTATAGTGAATTGTCCGTTAAAAGTTGCAACATTGCTTTACATTATTATGTTGCAGTTGGACATCTCTGCAAAGACAACATAATTTATTTTCTTTGCATCCAATTTGTGATTAAACTTGTTTATTTGCATGTTTCTATTGTGATTGGTTTGCCTCACCTTCTCCTATGCTAAAAATCCAGGGCAATAGTCTTATGAGGATTCTTAGTGTAGCAGCATTTGCTGTTTCTGGCTATGCATCTACGGATGGAAGAAGCTGTAAGCCCTTCAATCCACTTCTTGGGGAGACCTATGAAGCTGATTATCCAGACAAGGGCCTCCGTTTTTTCTCAGAAAAGGTTTGTTAAGGGCCTTTGAAAGCTACTTATATTTTGTAATGTGAAGACCTTGTTCATACTATTGGTCCAGTATAGCCATCTGTTTATAACTTACACCAAAACTTAAAGTAGTAGTAGTACTTTTGTACAAGCGTGATAATCTAATTTGTAAGGTTTGGCGGAAAAAATGTAATACGAAGTTGTCACTTGACTGTTCCCTGGCAACAAAGCCGTGTTATATGTTGGCACCTGTGTCTTCTTGGTAAACGTTTCGTTGTTACCTGGGACCTATTCAAACATACTCTCAAATTTAAATGTGGACTCTATATTTGATATATGATTGATTCTGTTTTCAACCAGACGATGGGACAATTATCGATTAGCATATTTTCGGATAGTATAAATTTTATTTCGTAGTTCTATTTCTTCCCATTGGCAATATTTTGCTTTATGTTTACAGATCACTGGCTGTTAATTATTTGATCATCAAACAGTCTATTCTGTATAGGCTTGGATATATTTTCCCTATAGAATGTATTTCCTGCTAATTCTATTTTCATTTGTATTTTGGTTGATTAAGAATCTTCAATATGACTTGCCAGGTTAGTCACCATCCTATGGTTGTTGCATGCCATTGTGAGGGAACTGGGTGGAGGTTTTGGGCAGATAGCAACCTAAAAAGCAAGTTCTGGGGTCGCTCCATTCAACTTGATCCTGTTGGTGTGCTAACCTTGGAGTTTGATGACGGTGAAGTTTTCCAGTGGAGCAAGGTATATTACATATTTTGCAAGTGGTTAAATATGTGGAAATAATTCACTGGAAATATTATATCTCAGGTGACAACTTCCATTTACAATCTCATATTGGGTAAATTGTATTGTGATCACTATGGTACTATGCGAATACAAGGCAATAATGAATATTCATGCAAGCTGAAGTTTAAGGAGCAATCAATTATTGATCGCAACCCACATCAGGTATGCTTGTAAAGTAATGCATTTTGTGTCCAGGTCAGCTCATTCTGGTTTCTGTTTTTTGCTTCCTTTGTAGTTTGTTTCTATTTAAAACGCACTTGTTTGTCTATATTAGTTGAACCAAGTGATCCATTTGTGCCTTTTGACAAGGCTTTCTTTGTGATATATTCATATATATGGATTTTCTGTGAAAAAAGGTTTCCTGTAATCCTGTTATCTTTTAGTCCCATTTACAAGGGAAACAATGTTTTAGCCATTCCTAATCTGCTATGTTCCCATATATGTTTGTCAGGAGGGACTTCTTTTTATCACACACACAGCTTGAGAAAAAAAGCACATCATCATACCCAACTATATTAGATTCATACTTCCACTGTTGGATAATGATCCATGTACGTGCGATAAATTTATCAGTACTATGCCTGTTGGGCCCACCAAATCACACTGGGTACCCAGTTTAAATTTAAAACATACTCCCTCTCTCTGTTTCTTTTTATAAGGTTTTTTTGGAGTGGGTACAAGTATTGAGATAGTAGAGTATAAAAACAAGAGAAAACTAGGTTAAAATGACCATGCTACCCATACTTACATATCTTGGAGATGCAAGAGATGATGAATAATGAGTTGTTTCTTACTATTAATGAAGAGAGGGACTATGTGATCAGTGAGCGTAACTGTGTAAGCAAGGAATAGAAGCAATGAATTAACGTGCATGTCTTCTATTTGCCTTATGAAAAGAAATGGAGGGAGTAGGGGATAATGACAGACAGTTGGTATGGATGTATACATTGTACTATACAATATTGAATCGAGAAATTTAAATGGGTTACCTTGAGGACCGTTGATGTCGCGTGTTGTTGGTGGTGGTGGTGGTGGGGGAGGGGGCGTAAATAGGTGTTATCTGAAATTATAAAAACTTTGTAGCGGAATTAGTAATGACCGGACAATTTAACAACATAGTGTCGAACAATCTGACTATAACCAGACAGTTCGACCCACACAGAGAAAAACAAAAGGCGCCTATGCAATATAGAAGCTTAGACAATCCGACTTAGGGCTAATAGTCCGGCCTTCACAGAGAGTTTGGAAAACCCCGGCGAGATAAACTCTTAACCCACTTGAGTATCACACAAGTTAAGTAGTGATCAAGAGAGATAAACAAGAGAAAGATCACAAAATAGCTTAAGATACAAAACAACAAATGTAAGGTAAAGAGAGGAGACCGATTTGCTTTTACTGAAGTTCAGAACCACCTGTTCCTACTCTTCGTTGAGATGGCTCTTATCAGAGCTGAGTCTCTTTCAACTGCTTTCCTCTCCAAGTAACCACTTTCGGTGAAGCTGTGGTCTTCAAGTTACTACCAAAGACAAGTTCGTGCTCTAAGTGATCACCAAGACCCTAGCTTAGACGTCACACGACTCCTCTTAATTGGTCAAGCTTGCTCTACCAAGTAACAACCAAGGCGAAGCTCAGCTTTCACTCAATTACAATTTGCTCAAGATCACAAACTTGAAGCGCACACACTCCATACCACTCTCAACTTCACTCACTAGCACCACACAAGCTCTGACACACTCTTGACATGGCTGAAGATCAATTAGACTTCTAAATTTTGCACTAAGCACATTCTCAAGACTAAAACTCTTCTTAAAAGATCTTCAATAAACTCTTGAGTCTCTTAGACTATCACTTAACTTGTTTGGGTTGTAGAGGGTCTAAAAGTCTTCAAACAACTGCAAAGCATTGTTATTTATAGCCTTAACTCCAACCAGCCGTTTGTAGCTATTGCAAAAGTCTACTAGAAATATACTAAGTCAGACAATCCGGTGTTGTGTTGGATTGTCTGGCCCTATACAACTTTTGTAATAGTAACTGACAACTAGTTGTTGGGCTATAAGGAGCCGGACAGTTTGGTATTACCATCGGACTATCTGATCGTGCCTCTGTTGGACTGTTCGATCTCCACTGGATTGTTTGGTCCATTCTCCATCATCTGGCTTTGCAAACTTCAGATCACACCAATTCTTGGTCGGACAATCCGGCACCGCACTAAATTGTCTGATGCACATTATTCGACACCGACGCCAGACAAAACCATCGTTACACTTTGTCTAATTACCTCCGGGCAAAGAATAAGCCAGATTGTCCAACACCACTCTAGACTGTTCGATCGATGTAGAATTATCTGTTTAGTTCAATTTCTTAGTCTGGTCAATACATGACTACTTCGGACATTGAACTAGCCAGACAGTTCGATCACCTCTAGATTGTTCGACTAACACTTGATCCCACATGATCAACACATGATTGTGTGATCACTGTTGAGCTGGACAGTACGACATCGATCTGGACTGTTAGATTAGCTATAACAGCCAGTCAGACACATGCTGGGTTGTATTGTCTTGCATCACCCGAGCTATCCGACCCACTCAAGTTTTAGAGTAACTTGAACTCCTTTCTTTTGAGCTTTGTCTTGCTCGCTTTCACTTTAACAGAGATTGATACTCAATAACTTGTAACTTCTTATGATCTCGATTGGTTTGTCGGTATTGCACTAAGTACTTGCTACTTCATTACTACATCAGTCCCTTGGCGCCAAGCTCTCGCTTGCTCTTTTCCATGCATAGTTCTTTGTGTAGTCAACCCTTGCCAACCCTTCACCATATTGTCATCTTTAGTTACTTGTTGCCTTGTATCACAATGAAAATTTATTATATTCCATTTTTCATCATCAACATCTTCATTGGACTAATCTCCCTACTTATATACTCATTAACCACATTATTTGTCGTCAATCATCCAAAGCAACATGACTCTATTGAAATATCTTATTTTATCTAGCTTACTTTATTCAGTTGTACATATATAGGTACAAGGTGTTGTTCAGGACCGAAGTGGTCGAACTGTTGCTACACTCTTTGGAAAGTGGGATGAAAGCATGCACTATGTGATGGGTGATTGCTTTGGAAAAAGCAAGGGATCTGAAAATTTCTCAGAGGCCCATTTGTTGTGGAAAAGAAGCAAACCACCTAAGTTTCCGACCAGATACAATTTCACTCGCTTTGCAATCACATTAAATGAACTTACCCCTGGATTGAAGGTAAGTATATTTATGGTCACATCATGTATTCATATTCGCTTTATTCTGGTATCTGACCAACAACAACAAGCAGGAAAAATTGCCACCGACAGACTCAAGATTACGACCAGATCAGCGGTGCCTTGAGAATGGTGAGTATGGAAGAGCAAATGCTGAGAAGTTGAGGCTTGAACAGAGACAACGGCAGGTTATTATATGACACCTTTTGTATTATTTATCCTGGGAATAGCATGCATTAATTAAAAGCAACCTAATCCAGACATACAAACGTTTGCATCAGCTGCATTGCAGAATTTGGTAGTGATGTGCTTGTCATCATGTAAGTTTATTGCTTTGGGTTAACTATTTTACATAGATACGTTATGCAATCATGCATGGAACAACAATAAGAAAACAATTTTTTGTGGACTTATATGGGTATGCCCATGCTGGAGTCTATAATCCAAGTGGTGTACATAGTCTAAACTGTATTAAGTTTATTATTTTAGATCACATGATTCTGGGATCTGCTGAACCTCTGCTTTAAGAATAAATAAATGCAATGACATGTTAAAGAAGTTATGAATGAGAATCAGTTCTGGTGACTACATCTGGGAAAAAGAATACCGCATGCAACTTCTAGAATATGAAATGAAGTTCATTGATTTCCTTGCCCACTTTTGCTAGTTGTGCAGGAAATTAGATGTCTGGTCTGTTGAGTCATGAGTCTTGGCTACCCTCACAATATTGATAATGCTTTATACCTGGTAATCTGCACCTGGCCAACTACATATAAAATTGGAGAACACTGCATACAAAGCAAGAACTAGCCAAACAAGTGCCAAATGCTATCAGAACGTTGAACTCAGCCCGCTTGGGTGTAGGGTTACAAAATGCTATAGAGAAACACTGAACTGAGCCCATTTGGGTTTTGTATGTGAACTCTGCCTATGCTTGACTTCGGGGAGTCAAGTGAGCCATTTTGTATGAATCATGATATGATACCTACTATGCTGCAGGCACGGAAGATGCAGGAGAGTGGGTGGAAACCTCGGTGGTTTGTAAAAGATAAAGCTACCGACACATACCGCTACATTGGTGGTTACTGGGAATCCAGAGAAAAGGGCAGCTGGGAAGGCTGTCCAGATATCTTCGGGCAAGTTCCTAACGATCTGATCATAACTGACTAGGCTTGAGTAGGCTACAGGTCTTCTGGTTCTCTCTGCTTTTATTCTTTCGTGGGATCACTTGATTCCAGATTTTTTTTAGCGGTTTATAGTAGAGTTAAACGGGTTTTGGCCTGTAAGAAGAGGCTGTGCTTCAGATATATTGTTCCCGTACATAATAAGTGAGGTTCGTCCAAAATTTCAGTTCGACTCAGTGTTTTCTTGTGAGGATGAGGATTACATGCTCACAAGTTCAAAGTGCTTTGTCATAGGCCATCTGTGTATACCAGACATGTAAAATGTTCTGAAGCGCAAAAGAATGAGATTCAGCATTGATGACTCTGTAATTCAGCTACCATCCCCTTGTGTACAGCGTCTATGTTTCTTCAGTGCCTTAGAGCAAGGTTAATACTATATAGTTAATAACTAACAATAGTCTATATATATTCTCTCTTTTTCTAGAATATAATTATACGGTTTTTGAGATGATATTTTGATTAATAATATTTATAAAGATAATTTACTTTAAATAAAAAGAGTTGTATATTATGATAAGTTTGTTTAATGATAAATTTAGTAATATCATTCTTATCTGATCGATCTTTTTATTTTTCTGTTATTAATAGTTAAAGTTTAAAATGTTTGATTTAACACTATTTTTAGGATGGATATTACTTAGCTATAAATATATACTTATACTACTATACTATTAATATTCATTTCTTGTTCATCTTGTTCTCTCAGAGCTCTAGAAGTCCATGTTACAATTGTTTCTCTTCTCCCTTCTGCTGTCTCTTTTTCAACTTACCATAAATTTAAAATGAAAATTCTCAGTCTGTTTGCGTCATTGTAGTCATTGTACTTGCTCTTAGACACATTCATGGGATATCAGCTATTATTCCATTATATGGAGAGGGAAAAAAAGGAGGAAACTAGGAAGCTACGGTAGCTTGATCACTAGTATGACTTATGAGCAGCTGTAAATTTGAACAGAGGAAAGGATCTTTTAATAGATTGTGGAGTAGAAACCAAATATAGGGTCTAACCATGTTGATTATGTCCTTGTTAGGATAATTGAGTCCACTTTGCTACCCTAATTTGTTTGGCTAAATTAATGGCCCTGTTTTCAAAGGAATGGATGAATGTGTACCCTTTTCAAATTTCTAAGCGATGTAATTTTTTAATAACTATATATATATATTAATTTGTTAGGAAAACTGTTTTGAATCATTTTTAACTTTATAATATTTAATTAATTCGTTTTTACCTGGAATAATTACCATAAATCATTCAACCATCAAGTTCGTTCACACAAAATAACAGGCCCGCCCAAATTGCATTTTTAAGAATATTTTCTGCGACCTAACACGATGTAGAGTATATTTCATTCGCCAAAAGAAAAGATAGTATTATCCTTCGTAATGTAAAAGTATATAAGGTTATATCACTACCGCCGTGGCTAAGGCATGCAGGCCCCAGGCCTGGCCTTGTCTGATAGTCTTCGATTCTGAGGCCACAATGAAATGCCCAGCCTATTTATCTCGGCTACGTTCACCGCAGCCTCTTCCGTCCGTGCACATGACTCGCAATCAACTGCATCTATCGCCATCACGCGCCGCCGCCGTGAGTGCGCCACCACGACGCAACGCTCGCCATCACAAAGCCTCCGCTTGCTGATAAACCGCGTCTTGATGTGGGAATCGCGGGTGTTCTTCGTTGTCGTCCTCTCGCGCCATCAGAAGAGGAGCGCAGCGATTCAGAGTGGGCATTTAATACCCAGTAAGTACACGCGCCTTTGCTTGTTTTCTCTGAAATAATAATGGGGGAGCAGCCGAGAAAGTAGGACGGTTGCCTTCACGATGGCCACCTTTCTGCCCCCGGGCTACTGCAGCGTGCACCGCCGACAGCGCGGCCCCACCGTGTGCCCCACGTGGCATTGTCGTGCCACCGGCTGACCGTAAAGTTGAGACGTGCATTCGATGAAATTCCATCGGTTACTGCTATAAAGTTTTTCTCCTGTTTAAGATGGTTTCCTCGTGGGATTTCCTTCCGTTAGCAGCATAGAAGCCCAGAGAGTGGCATGCAGGTCAACGGAAAGTAGGAAACCGGACAGCAACGTCACCTGGAAGGCTGGAACCAACCCTGCTACGGTAGGAGTAACAAGAAACTTCTGTGTCAGGGACGACCTGCAGCAGCTACACGCCGGACGAGCCGCATGCATGCGTGCACGCCGCTCGAGCTCGAGACCGAGACCTAGACCGACACGTACAGGAAGGCAACCCCGGCCAGCGCGAGAAGGCAGCCGGGCCGCGCGCTTGATCGATCGGCATCGGCAGCGCGCGCGTCTGCACGCGGATGCCGATGCCGATCGATCCCCTGCACACGGATGCGCGCGCGACAGTCACCGAGGGCGGCCTTGCCGTTGCCGTTGCCGTGGCTAGCTCGCAGATCCCCTGCAACGCGTGCCCTGCCACGAGCAGACGAGCGAGCTGCCGCCCCTGCCTGCCAAGATAGAGTAGCTAGGAGCCTCGCTGCGTGCCCCAGATCGCGTCAGCTCGAGGCCGTGCCGTACGACGAGGCGTGGATCGTCTGGCCGGTTTTGCAATTTTTTCTGATGCCCGTGACCTGGCCTGGAATGCGCTCGGACACGCGGAGATCCACGCGACGGTCATTGATCGGACGAGTAGCTGTTAGCGGCTATAGCCAGGGTTACGATGGGGTTCAGAATTTCATCTGTGCACACCCTGTGCGATTATTGAAGGGTTGATTAGTGCACGTGATCCGCAGTACTTCGCCAAATTAGCGCCACATTAGCACCAACATTTGTCACGAAAAGGTGAGCATTAACATAGCCGATGCCATTGTGCATGATTTCAATGATGACTTATGGTCGAATTTGCATTCGTACGTTTGTCTCTCGTCTGTCCCAGAACGGCACTATTCCTCTCTTTTTTTAACCAGAGATACCGTGCACTTTTCCCTATTGCCAATTAAATAAAGGAATCGACGACCTGTTAGATGCATATATATTACCACTAGCAGCAAGCATGGCACTGCCAAATGGGCAAATGGCACCACCTTTTATGCATGCATGCTTGATCACTGCACAGACGACATCTCCTCTGTCGCTGATGACCCTTCACCTTCATGCTGGCACAATGGCACACCAGGATCGCCGCCTCTGGGCCGTCCATCACAACTCTAGTGGTGTGTCCCTACTGAGAACCGATCCTTGGAAGAGATTGATCTGAAGGTGATCATGGACGCCAAGACCGACACACTGGACCCACCAGGGAAGCATGCATCCATGCATGGGCTGATGGGGCCCCATGGTTCTCCCCTCTCCACAACCCTCTCATCAAAGCTCCCCAAGATACGTCCCTTTCGCCGAATGAAGCACTGCCTCCCCTCCCGCCCACACTTGCCTTGCACTAAAGAAAAGCAGCGCGAGAAAAGGGCAAAGAAACAGAGAGAGAATGTGTGTGTGTGTGTGAGAGAGAGAGAGAGAGACAGCTGTATGTGTATCATGTATGCACAGTGCAGGTGGTCCTCGTCACACTCCAGGAATCGATCGATCAGGACGACCTGCCCGTTAATCGCCAGTAATGCTCGGCGGCGACGGATGAGTTTCGTCTCGGTATCCGCACTGCGCCTGCGCCTCATCGGTCCAACACATCCCAGCCGTCGATCCGTACGTTGGACCGCATTGATCATGTGAAGCTTCTTCAGTTCTTCGGCGCCATCCATCCATGGACACAACGCGTGCATGCACGGTCTGACAGACGACACAACCTCTCGGCCCATAGCTAGCAGCAGAGGCAGCCGGCCAAGGAACGAAAACGAATTGAAGCCAGCAACACGATGCTGCAAACTGTGCAGCGTACGTGTTGGGGCGAACACTTGTACAGCAGCAGCCACAGCTCAGCTCACAGCTAGCTACGCATCTGTACACACACAGGAGTATAGACCTGTACTACTACAACTCAGAAGCTGCTAGTAGCCTGTAGTACAAGTAGGAGTAGCATACTGCACTGGACGGTGGGACTCTGCAGCATGCATGCAGCTAGTAGCCGTAGGCTGTAGTACTAGTCCTGGTAGTATACTCCATGGTAAACTAGCGGCCATGAGTAGCTAGGCTCTACTGCAGGTAGGCGGGTAGCTAGGCAAGCAAGCATCAAAGCGAACGGGATGGGGTGTTTCGTTTTTATGGCACGAAGAACGTCTCCGGGCACAGTCCAAAAAAAGCCCAATTGGCGAATTCCGCGATGAAAACGAATTTGGCTAAAGTAAAACGAGCTAATTCATTAACATATAATTAATTACGTATTAATTATTTTGAACTTAAAAAATATTTGTTATTTTAAAACTTTTCTATAATTTTTTGAAAATAACGTAATTAATTGTAAGCTAATAAATTATTTCGTGTTGCATGAGTAAATTGGTTGGTGCTAACTAACTCGCCATAGGACGGCTCGGCTGCCTGCCTGCCTGCAAAGCTAAAGCTGCCCACACTCCATGCATTAGACGGACACACTTCTATCCATGGAAGAAAAAGAAAGCAAGAGAAGATACATGGCATGAATGCCTTGCTGGTAGTAGTAGTACTATATAGAAGTACTATATGAACAGGCATGTGAGCAGCACATTGAATTGAATGAGGAAACTGATCAGGGAGGAATGCATGTATGAATGCCATCCTCTGAGGCAGTGAGAGGCTCTGCTGCAGGCAGCTCAAGGTGGATCTCTAATAGATGGGGTGTAAAAGCTAGGGTGGTTAGATAGATTCCTGGTGGTCAAAAAGAGCAAGAGGATGGCTGGTTCTCCAACCTATCAATGCAAGGTTTTTTCCCTTCCTGTGCTACCAGCCTCTTTTCAGTTTTCACCCATGCAGCCAAAGCTGATCAGGCTAGCTCAGTTTGCAGAGTCTGGCTTGGCTACTGTCACTACTAGCTCAACGTGCGTACAAGATGGATGAGTGTTTTTGCATCACGGGAATGTCTACTGCAGGGTCAAGGAAAGCAGGGAAGGGGCTCTGATCAATCAGCTGAAATCATGTGCTTACCAGTATAAGCGATGGACCTTTGTTTGCTTGCTGCTGGGAAGCCCTGGAATGAGGTGCAGACTCCTTGCAGAGATATATGCAGGGATTAAAAGGGAAGAAAGAGGCAGGTTTTTCAGGGTGAAGGATGGATTCCGGAGATCATACATGTGGACAGAGAAAAACGTGTAACTCCAAGAGTTAACGGATTCATATGTGTAGGCATGTGCAAATTTGCCTTTGCTATACTATCAGTATTCACTATTCAGTGAACAGCTACGATAGCTCCTCGGTGAAGCTGGATTTAATTATCTTCTTTTTTTACCGGACACACCTCTGCAAGGCTGCAATTCGCCATACAAAAATTTATTGCGCCAAACGACCGACATCCTCCCATCGAAGTAACATAGGTTGTTTAAGTTGTTTACAACATGAATTTAACACAGGATTTAGCCTTCTAAAACTGAAAATTCTCAAAATCACTTACATGGAAAATGTATACATGAGATTCATATGTCCGAAAGACAGAAACACGTGTTAGCTGTAAATGTTGTATCGAATATATATCATTGTCATCCTAGTTTAGAAAAAATCCTGTATAAATTTCTTTGCTTCTGATCTCTAAAGAACACCGGTTCCTAGGCATGCAAAACACAGCTACAGTAATACGTGCACTGACAAAAACCAGCATGCTACACACATGACTGGGTGCATTTGATCTGTACCGCGTGTGTACATGTGTAGGTACTAGTTTCACTACTCGTACGCGAGAAGCTCGTGCAACGGACACTCGTACACATGCATCTGATGGCATGGCCATCAATTGCAGGGATCACAGGAAGCATGTACTCCCATGTACGTAAAAGCTTCTCGTGAGCCACACTGCCTGCTGCACGCCATGCATGCATGCATCGGATGGTTGCGCATGCATGTATCGGTCCGGAAAATTAACCGTAAGGGGAAGAAGACATGTATTTTTGCTTTGCTGATAGGCTATGGATATACTACATGCGTGCAAGCCGCCCGTGCCGGCTGCAATGCAGCTTGCATTGCATGCATGAACCGACCTGTGGGTGCAAATACTACTTTAGAATTACGCATTTAGTATTAGCACTAACATGTCCACGCATTGCACAGGCCTATTCCACTGAAATCGGTAGCACGACCTTTATAACTGAGGATGTCCTAGGAGCTTTTTAGCGGTTCGGCTTTTTCTTTTTTTCTCTCTCACACACGTAAGCGGTGTGAAGAGAGGACGGAATCACGGAAGGAGTACACTCCGTTTGTATCGTACCAGAGAGATATGTATAGCCATGTCAGAACCATGCCGTGCGTGTATGAACATCTGTAATTAATCTTCTCCTCCTGCTTCTCAGGATAACCATTAAGTTCCTTTGGAACGTCGAATTATTTTTCAGCTTTCTGATGAACTAAGTTGATATAAATCTTCCGAACACTTAAGTATGCTTAGTCTATCAAGTTCAGGATAAAGAAAAATTATTGCATCTTTCGTACGCAGGAACTGTTTGGAACATGAGAATTTTTTCGATAGGTGTCCCGTCGAGACAGAGTAAATCTTAAAAAAACCGAAATTGTTATATTAATATGAGAAAACAATATCTTAGATTTTAATGGGGTTAGATTATAATGGTATATATCTATCGATATAATTATATATATAATACAATTATATATATAAATAAAAGTTAAGAATTATATATGAAAGTAGAATGAAAAGAAATTTAAATATCATATTGATAAATAGTGATACTTATATTTATTTTGGACGAAATAAGCATACTTTATTGTCTACGATTACTACTGACCCACTTAGTGGTAAAAAGTCTAAATTAACCTCTGAACTTAAACTATATAAATTAACCCCTCTAAATTATAAAACCACATTTTACACTTTAAACTTTTTATACCGACGAAAAATCCCCTTAAGCCTGTTTTGGATGAATTTAATGTGACAATCTAATTAGCAAAATTAATAATAATAAATTTGTAGGGTACACCTATTATCTCTTTCTTCCTTTTCTTTCTGTCCCTCTCTCCCCAGCAACGTTGATGGCCTCCCCAATGCAAAGATTGAAGCTAGATGGTTGCCGCCTCGCCACCCCCTGCTTCACGCCGCCTCTCTCCTCACTGTTCAACTCCCCGCCGTCCTGCTCATGGTAGGAAGTTGTCGTCACGCCGCCCCTCTCAGCGACGATGACACAAATTTGGAGGGGGCTGGCAGAAGCAGGGTCCCGATCTCTTTTACCATAAATCAGTTGACCATTTGATCCATTGGTTTGAAAATCTCCAATTCGCTATGTTTCTCAAATCAAAGCTTTTACGGCAGAGGCCAGTTGGTGGGTAGAGCAGTAGAGGAGACAAGATACTGGCCGGCGCAGAGTTAACGATGACGGATGGATGGATGGAGCGAGTGGAGTAACCATCACAGATGGGCAGCGTGGTTGGAGCATGTGCCTATTTGCCCTGACCACGCTGCTGAGGCTTGTGCACCATGGGATGTATGAAGCTTGCGACGGAGTAGGAACCGAGTAATAATCTTTTTGTCATTGAAATGTTGAATGGATTTGCATGATCCTCGCTGTTCTCTTCTACGCAGTGATGCCTCCACTGAAACGCACAAAAAAAATATATGTGAATTTAAAGTGACATGTTTTTCTAATCCTATATGAATCTAAAACATGAAATACGGGAATAAAAGAACTTTGGTTGTATCACAGAAAAATTGAATCAAAGACAAATTTCTAAGATGTTAGATCTCCTATTTATTTTTCTAATGAAATTGGGAAAAAAAATACAATCACGTGGAATATTTCCTATCTTCTCCTATAAACTAGGCCTTTGAATTAAAAGATTTATAGAGGAATTTTGTAGGATTTAAATCCTATAGAAAATTTTTGTTTATAGTTATTTGAAACAAAGTTTTCTAAATCATATGGATTCCTAAGGATTGGCTGAATGCATATGGATTTTGAAGGAAAATTAGTAAGAGTTTCAAACTTCTAAAAATTTTCGTTTGATTCTCTCTCTCTTATCAAATTCACGTGTTTTTATGTGGTCTATTTAAATGGTTATTTCTACGTTAATTTTGTGTATTGTAATCTTCTATGTTTCTTCTATTCGTATATTTTAAAAGGTATGAAAAAACATTCTTTCTAAATTATAAAAATCCTTTGTAAATCCTCCGTTCCAAATGGGACTAATCTCTTTGTATTTGTTGGTCCATCTAGAATTTTTATCCCGTTACTTAAAGAACACACGTTAATTCCTGCGAGAGAAATGAATTGCACGATTCTAATCCTTCTCTATTTATGATATTATTCCGATATTCCGTTGAGTGCACCTAAATCAGACGATGTCAATACGGGCACAGGGGACAATCTAGAGTAGAAATGACTAGTGTCCGCTCTGTTATACCATGGGTCATTATTATTATCGCGTATAAACAACACATGAATAGTAATTTATAGTGAAAATCATGACACGTCGCTGGTGTCATGACACCAGTACACCACACTGGATTCGTCCTGACACATGTCTGTGTTCAATACTTTTTCTTTCTATCTTTGCTATATTGTTTTGTTTTCCATGAGCGTGTTTTTTTAATACAAAATGATATGTTTTTTATTAACAAAAATTTAAAAATTGCTTTAAAATTATATTGATTATTTTTTAATTTTTTAGTTAATACTTAATGCATCATTTATTTATATTAACAACTCACTCCGTTTTATGGGAAGAAATCTCTCTTTCCAATCAAAGGCAGTCCTAGCCACCATTGGAAGCTGCTCGAGCGCATCAGCGCGCGGCAGATGGAGAGTATGCTATGCTGCTCGCGTCTAGTAGTAGTAACAAATAACAATACGAGCGGCCAACCATGTTAGATTTCGCCTAGAATCCAAAGAATGTTTTGTGTTTATCGAAGAACATTGGCTGTAGACTTGCATTCCTGATGTCAAGTATTAACAAAATGTTTGTTATGAGCATCCGTCTTAGTATAAAACGTAGTACTACATGCGATCCTTGAATTGATCAAATCACCCTGCTAAATGTTCCTTGCTTGCACCTCAGGGCAAGCGGCAAACCACTAGTCCACTTCACAAATCTCATCCACGTGGCATCCTTGGATAGGCTTTCAGAATCCCCAACGTAGAGTCAGGATACTAATGTATCACATGCTACTCGTCCAGTCAGCCTCATGAACAGGCAGACAAATATTTTTACTGGAATAATTTTTACAAGGCTGGTGATTAGAAAAAAGTACTGGCCAAATAATCTCTACTCTATCCGTTTTCTTGGTAACTACTTTTTGGGGAGGACTATAAGGCACTAACAAATTTTTCATGATACTAACATAACTAGCTTGAAGCGACAATCGTGATATCTATGTTACGAAGTAATATAAGAAAGCATTCCACAAGAAAATTGTGAGCGTTACATTATAATCATTAATTAACATCAGAAGCTTTGGTTGCAACGCCAAATCAGGCTGGGATTTTCTATATTAAAAAATCAGGTTACAAGATCTATAGTGCGTAACTCGAGAGGTTTATCCAGCGGACCAGCCGAGGACCACCACCCTTTGACTCCAGCCACATCTGTGTGGGGTAGATCCAATAATCTTTGCGAAACAATGACAACAAACAGTTGAATTAGCAGTGGATGTCGATAAAGCGATTCCAAGTTTGGGCATTAAACGAATGAAAAGGATCGATAAGATCAGCATTCCAATTTAAACATCTGTTGTGTTGTGCTTTTCTTTCTCTGCTTTTCATGAATGTAAGACAAGAGTGCTGTAGAGTGAGAATAAATATATAATAATTTACTCTGTAAAATATTAAACTAAGTTATTGAAATCTTAATTATTAAAAAGATAGATCGAGATAATATAAATAATATGTATCACTCAATTAAGATTTTTTTACCCTATCATAACTTAACTTAGGAATGTCTATCACATAAACAAAGTTCTATAAAAAGGATTCGAACAAAAGATCTTGATAGACTTAAATATCTCGGATTTTGACTCCTTTTTTCATCACATAAAAAAATAAGATTCAAATAAGTTAGAGAAAGAAAAGAAACGCAGGTAGACGGAATGAAACAATATCCGTAATTTAAATTAAGTTGCAGAAATTTAAATTGTATAATTTAAAAACAGAATTTAAACTAAAATGAGAAAATTAATTTCAAAATAAACACTTTTGTATCATTAAAATATATTTATAAAGCTTATAAAATTCTCTTAATAATTTTAAAAGAGCTATTCAAAACTCTGCTAAATTTCTCTTATTTTTTCTCTCTTCAACTCTTTTTAAAACTCTCCTCAACTATTTCCAAAAGTTATCAAAAGTATAAACCCTATAAAACCACCTCTTTTCTATAGCTCTATTTTATCGGTTAAGAGTGGCAGCTTACCCAATAATATCTTAATTGTACTTAAGACGAAACCTCAACCTTTAAAAAAATTCAGCCATTAGATTTGAAATTGACTGCTCTTGTTGCGCCATGTGGTTGCCGTACAGACGGCCACACAATCTAGCGGACAATCGCATTAGATCTCGCCATCAGGTCGCCCGCACCAATTGGAAAGCGACGAGTGTCCCCACAGACGAATCGCGTGTGCCGACACCTCGCTTCGCCCACACGTGCATACTCATTAGGCCACTCCGCGGCAGGTCGCGTGCGTGCCTCACATGCTAGCCCAGGCGTGCCCGCTCGCTAGGCCGCTCCACGCGCTGGGCTTGACGCTACTTGTTCGCCTGGGCCACACACACCCATAGCTATTGTGCCGACTCCGTCTGCGCCCGTATACCCCTGAGCTGGGCTGACCATGTACTTCGCCCGCAGCTAGGCCTACACATGGCCATCACTCGCGGGCCATCACACACATGGGCCAACGTTGCCTAGGTTATCTTCTTTTCTTCACGCATTGGGCCGAGTCTACATGATCTAAAGCTGCAGTGCCGCCAATTTTCTCTTTTTGTTTTCTTTCGATTTTTTCACGAATTTTTAAACTTTGTAAAAACTGTTGCGAAGATCTCTCCAACATCCTTAATTACTCCGAAACCAGTCCCTATCCGTCATTAACCAAAAAATAACCTGCACAGAAAACAGATATCATAAGTCATGCACAATCACATCAAAATTACCGACTATAATACCTCCCCCTCTTCCCCGCTTTCAATCCTCCCCCCCCCCCCCCACTCTCTCTCTCTCTCTCTCGGTCTCTGACACATCACTGCCTCAGGTCACACAGGTCAAGCTGAGAATCGCAAGCCTCCCATATCTCCCTCTCAGCAGTAAATAATAGGAAAGGAAGAAGCCAACAGCGCGGAGAAGCAGTGAGCAGGGCCCCACATGCATGAAGACGCTGAATTAAATTATAATCTACCCATTCTCTGGATCAAAGGGTATCTGTACATGATCTTCATTATTCACTGCTTGCTACAGCCTTAAATCCTCTCTTTCTGGAAACAAAAATTCCCTGTCCCCTTCTAAATCCAACAGATATATAAAAGGGGGAAAACTGAAGCAGAGTTAAGGAATCCTAACAAAAGAAAAAAGAGATAACACTACTAGGGAACTGGAAGTACCAATCAGTCACCCACCAAATCACAAAATTTACAGATACCAACCCCTGTCGTGGCTGCCTCTGAAAATCCAGCCATTCCAATTCTTGTAACGAATTTGCAGCGAACTGCCTGCTTTGCAAACTCGATTACCTGTGCTCCTGTGTCAAGGCTTTACCGGTGGCTACCCAGCCGATGAGCTGCTTTAACGGATCCCCGTGGATGGAGATGATTACTTGTAATAAGGGACTTTCTTTACCGTGCACAAAAAACTATCAAAACCATCTTCGAATCATTGCCGGTGCTTCTGGCCTTTGAATAGAGATTTTACAGGGCATCTTTGATCCATTTCTAGCCATCTTCCACAAAAATTCTGCCAATGAAATCTTGAAACCTTTTTGAATAGAGCTTTGGATCCACAGCAGATATTGAATTGGGGTCGGTCTGTAACGACTTGTAAGCATGCTCTAGCCTTTTTGTGATGTCATAATCCTGGAGAATGTCTATTATCCCAAAATATAGAATCACATCATACACTTCACCGGTCTGATTCGGGGCCAAGAATCCCCCACCACTAAGGATAAATGGGTCGAACTCGCTCCTTCTGGATGCTTGCTCTGCCTGGGCTGGCATGTGTGCCCCCAGTCTAATCAATGGTTTCCTGTATAAAAAAATGGTTAGAAAACCAAATTAAATAATTTGAAATAAATTTGTCATCCATTTCTCCTAAACTAGGAAGAAGCAATATTCTAAAACAACAGAGCAAACAGCTGTGTCCTATCCACGCCTAAGCATTTAGGTGTAAGCAAAACAGATTGCAATGGTGAATCACAATGATTGCTCAAGTCTCTTACGAGATCCAGTAAAAATAACCCCCTGCATCACGGGCACTGAATCAGGTAACAAGCCTTTTGAGGGTACAAATCAAGAGTACGGTTCATTGGATTGGACAAATTATTCTACGCGCAAGAAGCTTGTTCTTTGCTATCTGGAAAAGAATCAGCTAATATATCTTCTGACACTGAGCTTCCAAGGGTACTGACAGTAGTCAATCTTACAGAACACATCAGTGAAACTTCAATCAGCTAAGAGAAGATGCCAATATACAAGTTGAATATGTTCCCAATATTAGCAAGGAAATATGGGAAGGAACCTTAAACAGGCAAGGTACAAGTCATTTGCTTGAATCAGCAAACAAATGTTCAATTATGGGCACAACTGTATTCATGCAGCCACGTTAAGCAAAAGTTCAATCTCCTACGCAATAATTAGGCATCTCCTGCACCAACTAGAATGAGGATTCTTAATGTAACATGACAATTCAATCCAATTCTCATATCATAGTGATAGTGCGTGAAGGGGAAAACATCTTAAACAATACTATGGATAAGTATCAGCTTGATTAAAAAACAATTATAGGTAACATCTCCGATAAATATGGAGTTTACTCCAGGACAAATACAGAACAGGTGAGCCAACATGCAAACAAATATGCATTATGTATAAACACGTCAACATACCGGCAATCAGGTATCCTATCAAAATCATGATCTGAGAAGAACAGCTCTGGCATGCCACTGCCACCTTGGAACGAATCCCTCTTAATTGAAAACTCTAAATAGCGGTCACTGGTTAGACTAGATAGATGGATGGGTGACATTGTAAGAAATCAAAATAAAGATCTTACTAGGAGAAGCTGTAAAAGTAGATAAGCCAGTCTTTGAGGAAGAGAGGTCATCACAAAAGTGAACTCCCACCAAGAAACTGTAATCCATAATCCCCTCTGATTCCAAAAATTCACAATCTCGCCCGAGTTGCCTGAAGAATAGGCTTCATAGGATTTAGCATAACTATTCCAATGAAGGTAAATTTAATGCCCCAACACAATAGGAGTTAAACTTACTCATGGAGATCTCTAAACCAAGAACGTTGCAATCGAAAAACAAAGTTGAGATCCAAGTCCTTAAGAGTGGTTGTCTCATCAATCTCATCTTCAAATTTGTCTGCCGTTCGTCCGTAGGATGAGCCTTTTAGATCAAAACGGCGATGAATCCGATATTCTGAGCAGAACAAATTACCTATAACAATAAATCGAACCTGGAAGAAAGCATAAATTAGTCACTGTTGTATAAAATTTTGAGAGAATTGTTGTTGCAAACAGCACTCACCTTCTGTCCATTAAGAGGCTTCACACAGTGAACACCATAGAACCTTGTAATTAGAGAGTCACGATATTGGCTTACATGTTTGTAGTAGCTAGGCAACATCCGAATTAGCAACTGAAAAGTTTCAATATGAGCTCATCAGCACAAGCAGGAATGTGTCGGTTTATTCTTTATAACCAAAAATAAATTGTACCTAGCAGAACACATTGTTACTAGTTACCAAACACAACAGCTAGATGGATGATACCAAAAACAGAAGGTAGAAATTAGCAACACAAACGCTACACTAGAAAAATGATAATTCTGAATCAATAGCTTTGCAAATCAAACAATCACAGCAGATAGCATCCAAACAAAGAATTTATCGAATTTTACAGAGCAACTTCACATCAACAGCATAAAGGGGAAAAAAACCTTGACTTCTGATTTCTTCACTGTCTTAATCATGAAACGATCATCCTGGGTAAGGTAAAAGAAGCTCCCACTTTTTCCAGGTGAAGACAGCTCTCTCAGTGCATCATTCCCGCAGATGGCGAGCATGTAATCCGCCGGATCAACTGAGAACAACTCCCTCAAGTGCCTGCAGGCAGGCAAATCAAGCATCGCAGTAAACAATACTGTCAGACATGAACTAAAGATACTACACATCAGCACAGATTGATTCAAAGGAACAGAAAGCAAGCACCTGAACACCATTGGGCAGTAGTCCTTCCACCGGAAATCTGAGGAGGAATGTGGTGGTGTGACCTTTGACCCCTCAGGTGGGAACCGCGTCCAGAACTTCTCCCTTGGATCAAAATCTGCAGGTGAAAGCTCCCGCATTGGCACTGCCGCAGACTTTCCCACCGAGTGCCTGCAAGATGTCACCGTGATCACCCCAAATCCACAAAGCCCATTCAATCCACGCCACAATGCCAGCATTTTGCCACGGCAATAATTAAACATGAATTACCTTATCCCCAATTGCAGCTGCAGCATGAGCTCGTAGTTCTTATGCCCCTTGGAGATGGTCTGCCCGGGTCTTTTGCCCTCTGGTGTAGCAGCGGCCGATGGCGCCCAGCACGTGCTTCCGCTGGCTACTCGCCGGGCGCTCCGCTGTGTGCGAACGTACGGCACTCCACCTCCAACCGTCGTTGCCTCCCGGTAGATCATGGACGCCTCGAGCGCGTCCACGATGTCGCAGGTGATGTCCCCCGCCTCGCCCTCAGACTCCCAGATGCAGATCCGAGGAACGGCAGACGCCTTGTCACCTACTCCCTCGACGGAGGACCTCTTCCTCACCGCGCCTCCACCACCCACGCCGACCGGCGGGAAGAACGTGCCGCTAATGGCCGGCATGTAGACGCAGCTCCGCGGCCAGGAACCGACGTAGCGGCTCCCGTCCGGCCAGGTGAACACCCCGGTGCCCCTCGGGACGCCGTTCTCCCACACGCCGTCGTATCGGCTCCCGTTGGCCAAGATCAGCACGCCACGGCCGGAGATCACACCGGCGCGCCACTCCCCGACGTACTGGTTGCCGTTGGCCCAGATGTACCGGCCGTGCCCATCCTGCAGGTTCCGGCGCCACTGCCCCTCGTAGTAGTCCCCGTTGGAGTAGCTCTTGGAGCCGACCCCGTGCCGGCGGTCCGCCGCCCATGCGCCCCGGTACTTGGCGCCGTCGGGGCCAACGAAGACGCCCTGCCCCTCGATCCGCCCGCCACGGAACTCCCCCTCGAACGTGGCTCCCGACGGCCACGAGAACCTCCCCTTCCCGGACGCCTTCCCCCGCCGCCATTCCCCCTCATACATACACCCATCCGCCCACACATACTTCCCCTTCCCGTGCGGCGCGCCCCCAGCAAACCAGCCGCGGTAGACATCACCATTGGGCAGCGCCTTCTCCACCACCGCCGTCGCCGCCGCCTCCGCCTCCTCCCCGTCGCACCCGCCGCCGCCGCCGGAGGCGATCATTGCCGGTGCGACCCGCCTCATCTGCGGGCACACCCACCACCACCACCTCACATCCCAGGCATTGCAGATCGGGAGGCGCTAGGGTTTGCGATTTGGGGCTCGGGATTTATGCTTCCCCACCTCCAAGATTTTCTCACCCCTTCTTTTCCTCCTAATCTCTCTCTCTCTATCTATCTATCTATTGGCTACCACCACCGTGTCGTTTGATTTGGGCTACTACTGGTCTAGTACTCCACTCCGCTGCTACTGTGGAAGGGAAGGAATAGGATGAAGAGAAGAGAAGCGAGGAGAGAGACAGAGAGAGAAATGGGGTGGGGCACTTTTACCGTACTGTCCTGTGGTTGGGGGTATTCGCTGGGTGCAACGGGAGGCGCTGCACCCACGCGGGCGTACCTGTGCCACGTGGGAGTTTACGGAAATGCCCCTGGCTGGCTGGGGTGGGGTGGGCCACGATAGGTGGCACGCGTCACCAGCCTAATAAAAAAACCAGACCGGCCTGATGATTCAACCGAACAACCCGAACAGGTAATCTCATTGGGTCGATTTATCTTAAAGACCGTTAATGCAGTTGATCCGTGTGAACCACATTAGCCGGTGGTTTTTACAGAAAATCGATGAACGGGATGTTTTCCTGAACCAGCGATTCGACAATACTTAGATGAGACATGGCAACATGGGTATGTAAAGGTCTAAAAAGAACAAGTTTCCAAGGTCTAATATCCTAATATTCCAAAAATAAAAGTAAAAATAGTGTGGGGGTGGGGATTCAAACCTGGTTGTGTTGGTTGGCAGCTTATGTATGTAACCACCAAGCCACGGTGATGCTTGTGCTATTGAGGTAATATGTATACAAAATAAACATCATGGTCCTATAGTTGAAACAAACGAACTGGTGGTTAAATCGCTTGCCCAATAAACCAGAAGTCACATTGGTTCAACGACTGGTCCAACATTTTGTACTATCGTCACAAGTGGTCCAATTGACGTTGAAGCCTCCTAGGTCGAGATGGGTGACTAGAGCTAGCCACGTACAGACGCTGAGGATTGGTGGCAGGTCGGATATGTGGATAGGGCCCACATGGTTTGGGATCCAGGCCTACTTAGACCTACTTAGGGTCTATTGTGGGCATGGCTGATGGGTAAAGTTAGAGGTGTGCTTGACAACGTGTCTGCTTGATATGTTGAGAGGGCATGGTGTGCTCATCATTATTGAATGTGATTAAGAGCATCTTCAAAAAGACTAGTTATCATGCTAATCATTCAAAATTTTGGCTAGTATGGTAAAAAACACTTCAAGAGATTAACCATTTAGCTCGGGTAGCCATTCCATGGACTATCTAGCTAGCTAACTTTGGCTAGCCAAATTAGCTAGCCATCCTTCACCTTCACTCACTATCATGTTCACCAAAAGATATGAACTATGCATAGTAAGATTTGGATAACCTATTGGAGTATATGGGAAATATAGCTACTCATTTTTTTTAGCTAATAATATTTGGCTAGCCTCTTGGAGATACTCTAATGTGCAATTGTGTTTTTATGAAAAAAATTCATACAATAATCTAAACTTTTAGCCAAAGTCTATTTAGCACCATAAACTTTAAAACCAAAAATTTAACCTCACAAACTCTAGAATATCGTTTCTACGTACCGTTCCTACAACACCTTTAAAGTGGTTTTGCTATCTTGGATGCTTAAACTAGCAGTTTTAGCTAATTAAGATAGTATATTGCATTTAGTTATTTCTCGGTCCTCAAGTTATACTCTAATATGATTTTTCAAATCAGCATTATGTTGATTCCGGTTGTTAGTGTGAGAAAAGTAAAAAAAGAAGTGTTGAGTGGAGATCTTGATATATCTTTAATGTGCATGGCACATGTTGCTAAAATCATTCATCATATATGTAACATTAGACAATCACTTTGCAACCACTTTAGTAGGTTATGTGAGCGGTATTATAATGTTTAGGGGTTAGCATCTGGTTTTAAAATTTATAGTGATATATAGACTTCCATTGGAAGATTAGGGTGTATGGACATTTTCCTTTTTTTTCATTTACATAAATATCACATATATTCATACATGGCACACACATCACTATACACACATGCCACATATGCGTGATATGTCTCCTTCACGTAGCTAGAAAGATGCATACGAACAACAAATACTTAACCTCACTTATGAGGTACGACTGTTTGAGTTAGACCCCGTCCAATTGAGCCACTGGTAATGATAACTTTCTTATTTTTATTAACATTTTTCTCAAACTGTGGCTTTAAAAAAATAAACACATCTTTTAAGTTAAAAAATTAATACTTAATTAATTATACACTAATAAATTATCTTATTTTATCGTCGTAAAGTGCCACCCCAATTGAATTGGCCCTTAGTTGGCTATAGCTTGTGGTGTAGCTAAAAAGCTACGGTTTGTGCAGCTTTCTACGATGTAGCCCAGCATGGCCTACTATGATATTATTGTGTTTACGTGCTGTTTTGTTATATATTTTTCCTCCCTGCGATTTAACGTGATATTTTATGATTTTGTAAAAAAACTAATTAATTATCGAGATAGATGTGGAAACAAGTGTACTGTTAGCTTTTAAAAAAAAGTGTACTGTTATCTTGGTAGACATGTTGGATATAGGAAAACGGAGAAGTGGATCTCTTTGGGAAACATGGAAAGGACTAAACATGGAACAAACGAAAAAAGGGAAGGCAAGGGATGTTGGAGAACACAAAACGAGTGTGCCCATATCACCGTGGATTTGCTGATTTTGGTAGGATTTTGGTAGGTAAGCATGCTTGATTGAGTTGATTCACAGATACAGTAACCGACAAATATTCGGTAGATGCAATGAACATAATGACAGGAGCTGTACGATGTACGTCCAATTGTTCATGGTTGGTTTAATGCCGTGTGCTCCATGCACCATAACAATGGCTGTCCTACGAATTTTATCTCTCTCAATCTTTGCTTCAAAGATGTTCTAAGTTTTAAATGTGAGCTTACAGTTACACTTACAGCGTCTTTTTTGTGTGCCTTTTCCTTCGTCATGCTGTTCATGTGTTATAGCGAACGATGTTACTTGACTGATAATTGATAGTCATGTTAATTTGTCAAATATGTTCGGTACTTAGCGTGAGTGCTGGTTCTAACTTCTAAGACTATCATTTTATTTTTGTTATCAATGATTGGGGGAGTTTGAAAGTTGTTGGCGTAAAAAATGGACAGCATCTACACATACAAAGAAAAGAGTCTCACTAGGTGTGTCAAAAGCGTATTGGGCTTTTGTATCATGGTGGTCTAGGAGATCTTAGTAGTTTGTTAAACTCCTTAACATTATTGGCTTGATGAGTTCCAAGGTGTTCCAATCAATTTGAACTTCTAATAAGTAAAATAAAAATAATTAGATTGACAAGCCATTCGGCCAACTGATACAGACTACTGCTATCATTAGCCGAGGGTCCGATATAGTTATAGAGCAAATAATATAAATATTGAAATACATAACGAAAATAAATACATTGGCCGAAGGTCTGATATAAGCTAATGCGATGAAAAGAGAATAAACCTTACTAGCTCACGACACTAACCTTATTAACAACTTACTAGCTCACGACGCTAATCTTATTAATAATAATCTTGATAGATCAGACTGAACTAATACAATATAATATTGAAACTAATAAATCTAAATTGGTTGACAGTAGATTAATCGCATCATGAATATTCATCGGCTAATAAAATATAACTCATCGACTAACACTCTAATAAAACATTACATAAAACCTATCAACTATACATGATTTAACCTATTAGCAATAATATAATAGATCAGATCTAACCAAGAGAGTATTAGACTATAGATAATAAGAAAAGTCTACTTAGCCGATAAATCCTACACAAACGTGATGGATACACTAGATCAATATAAGAGATCGAGACAATACAACCTTAGAACAAACTAATAAATCAGGATAAACAGGCAACCGTAGTTGACCAAACTAGAATAATCTAAAAGATTAAAATAATGCAGTCTTAGACGAGACTAATCTAGCCGATACAACTATTAGATGGCATGACTTAACCATTCATTAGAGATCGAACTTAACCGATGTAGTCTCGCGTTGAGAGTTTAAAACCACCGAAATAAACCTAGAGAATTAGAATGGTAATGTGTCAAAGTTGAGATGATTATAAGGGCTGGGGTGTTTGTATTTATAAATATTACATGAGTAATTGATAGTTATAAGCAATTCACTCGGATATGACTTCCTAATAAAAAAAGTAAAATTTGCTTATATATCAGATATATTCTAAATATAAAAACTAAATTGTCATAGCCTTTATAATTTTTCTTAAATTTGGTCTTTATCGGATATATTTTCATAATCCAATCAGCTTATTTTTTAACCGAATTTATTAGTGGGCCTTACCAATCGGCTCCTTTTCTAATTGCAATATATATTTCTAAAGATAAGTTTTTTTTCCTTTCACGAACCGGTGTGAAATCAATCATTCGCGGTCAAATCAATCCATCCAAATTCAAACTCAAACATACCAGCTGATATATCACCATCGGTATTTATCAAGAACCATTAGTTTTCATCGCTCTGTACTAATTTTTGATGTTAATAGATATTTAATGATATAAATGATAAATTTAACCGTTAAAAATATGTTTTAAAAAGTTAGAATTAAAAAATTTATATAATTTTTTAAAAAACTTACCATTTGGCAATTCAAAAATATGTCTGTGAAAGAAAAAAATCGTCCATCAACCAGCAGAATGGAACGCAGCCAAATGCCACTCGTACTTGGAGATCGAGCGAATCAAAAGAAAGCATCGTGTGAACTGCACGGAATTAGTTCGGTGGACATTTTTATTCTCTTTTAATTCCAGGGACTCAGTACGAAAATACGAACACCCGAAATGTTGTTCAGGTTTCCATTATTAGGGAGGAGTTGGCTTAGGCTTTTTTTTCTAACAAAAGTTTATATATCTTCAAACTCAAATAAATTTCATAGCATATAGTTTATTTTTCGTTGGAATTGGAAAAATACTTTCGATATTCCTAAAGACTAAAAAGACCTTAAGGCCAGTGCAACACACGAGCTAGCCAAATTGCACCGAGCTGCATTTTAATTTGATTCCACTTAGAATTATAACCGTGTCTAAACACAAATTTGCTTGTAATAGAAAATTAGTGAGGTTGGAAATTTGCCAATAGCCTGTCTTTTTTAGACTGTTTGGTTCGCCCAAACTTGCCACGCAAAACAATTTGTAGCCTAGGCATCTATTTGGTTTGAGACCAATGGTAAAAATATTGGCAAGAGACCATGTATAAGCTTTAGCAAAATTGGCTTGCCAAATCATGCTATTTACCAATATAGTAGTAAGACTAACGATCCAAACAAACCATTTGAGTGTGTGTAGGAAAATGACAAATTCGCTGGTTTGTGTATATGTGTCTTTTATATAATAAAAATAAATTATATGTTACATATAGCTCTCTTTCTATTAGTTCCACACGTAACATTGTATTTCGTATATGTCTACCAATGAATCTCAACCGTTACAATCTACTCGCACGAGGATTTATGATGCAATTTTTTCTCATTTTGTATAATTAACATAAATTTCTAAATCTTGAGAATAAACACCGTGGATCCTTTTAGTCCTCTATTAATATCTTTTATGGGTAGATATTGTCAGAATGCTCAACAGGCAAGTTAATTTAATTTAGGGTCTTTGGCCTGGGAACCAACGCCGAAAATACTACTAAATGAAAGGCCTAGTTTGACTTTGTTCCTTTCAAAAAAAGTTTATAATGAAACACTCATAAGTCAAAACTATACTACACCAAATTTCTAGCAATACCGATATGTTTGTTTTACACCGACACGATTTGACATCAAATTAAACATCATCAATCCACGAAAATATATAGTCAAATTATAGCAGGATAGAGAACTCAACCAAGCCAACCCAAAAGAGGAGCATCGATGTGGCAAAGCCACAAGATAAGGTTGCGATTGATCTCAGACACGAGCGATCGTGGCGTCCTCCCATCAGGCGGGCATGCGGCTCAAGACGAAGGGAACACCCGCCCGCGCTGCGATGCCAAACAAAGGCTGCGCGCAGAGGCGAGATAGCTGCCGGCCCGGTCTTTCAGACGCGATCGATCGCGGCTTCCTTGCTCTGATCGATCAGGTTCGCATGCATGCGCGCAGGCAGCTCAAGACAAAAGCGCCCGCCCGCGCGGTGATGCGATGCGCGTGCGTGCTTGACGCGACAAGAGCAAGCTAGCCGGGTGGAAGATGGCAGGCAGAGTTCACGCGCACTCGTCGCGCCGATCGAGTCTCTCGACTTGTCGTCGACTCTGGAAAATTCCTCCCCGTTGACCAGACGGCGATTGAGAGTTCGAGACTGACAAGCTAGCCAAGTACCCCGAATTAATTGGTTAATTAATTACTCCTATGTCCTGCCACAGATTAATTGATTAATGAACAGTCATCAGCAACGGCGCCGTGCCAGCTTGCGAAGAGGCTTCAAGGTATGTTCGATCAAGGCAGGATATGTTTCCTGCGATTCCCTTCGGTATTACAGGATGATGAACGATGGCTACGAGAGTGCCGATCAGTGTCATCCCCGTCAGATGCAACTGGTTAATTAATAATCACCTTACTTTGCTTGTCTACATAATCCAAGCCTCCAGAGGTAATTGGTGAGGTTTCCAAACTAAGCAGTACTAACAGTCAGCTATGGCCCAGACAGGTCCAGGAAACTCGAAAGCTTTAGCTGCTCGTACAGATATGGTTACATTTTCTTTCGTTTTCTTTGTTCAGTTAGGAATCCTATGTTACTTTGATCTGGACTACTATCTTGAGGCTAAGTTTACGAGAAGGCGTACGTACGTTCTCGATCGCCTTGATATGCTACGACCTGCACCTGTCATTAGTTGCGGCGATTGAAATACATCCGAGGACGAAATCTTGACATCTTTACCTCTCGCCATTACCCATCAAGAATTTTAGTCCTATTTCTTCACATGCATCGTACGCATGCCAACTTGATCTTCCCCCTTTCGCCAACGACGACAAATCGCCAACGGATTAGAAAGTACAAGTCGGATACAAACACATCATGCATTGCTCTGCTACCCGAGACACGTTTGGATTTCGATTTATCTTTCTACCTGCAGGAGAAAGCCAAGGGCGTTCGTTAGTACGTACGCGACCAAATAAAATACTCTCAGAATTTAGTTGGGCATGTATGTCTCAGATGATGATCTGATTTCCGTTTGACTACCAAGACGTGCCCCAGGGATCAATCTTGTCATTTCTGCATATAAAACGGAGACCTGACTTAACATGGCGTACTGCGATAGTACCATGGACAGTGAGTGACATGATCCGACTCGATTAGTATAAAAGGTGGATATATAAGAAGCTGCCAGATAATTAACTCAGCTATACATGTGTTTTCTCTTAAGAAAAGAACACACTTCACTCGATCAAGACATGGTTTTTGACTTGATATATGTTTTTCAGCTAGCTAGAGTGGTTAGTTTTTGCCACCATGCATGGCCAATATCGCGAACATTGATCCATCCGATCGATGGCTTTGCAAATTAAACAAAGAAACTTGTAATTATTTATGAACTTCAAGTTATTTAAAGGAGCTACACTGAAGAACGAGGCAGATAGCTTAGCCTCACCACTCCCTATGACAAATATTGCTTGGACTCTGAAGTCTGAGTACTGCCGTTGATCTATTTGATTAGCGGGCTAATTGGTTGATGACGATCAGATAATCTTGTGCATGTCATGGAAAAGGGAAACCAAACAACCCTGCATAACAGTTAATGAAAAAAAGAACCGTACATTCTCAGGCTCATGTCTTGACTGACAATAAAAAACCAAAAGATTGCACCGTCCATGTCCGTACTTGATTTACCGTACTGATTTCTTGGTTTTTATGCTTTCATCACGACGTCGACTATTCGTCGGGGAACAGTGCATGCGAGCAGGGAAAAGCAGCACGCATTGACGCACGTAAACGAGCAATACTCGCAGTACAACTCCATATCTGCAATAGTGCCAGTACTGGAGCATGCATGCAGTTAGTTCGCACTACTAAATTACAGCTTTCAAAGAAGATAATGCCATATCGCACCATCGAAAGATTATTTGGAGAGGCGTTTGGAGTAAATCAAAATAGATAATCAGTAGGGTGAATGATCGCGAAAGTTGAACATAAAATTTAACCAGAATCTAGACATAAATATAGCCGTGACTCAGATCAATTTAAAAATTTTATATAATAAACTAAACAAAATTTATAAACAAAACTTATAATAACTTTTAGATTTCGAAATATTAACAAAAAAATGCTGAACAACTAAATTTAATTAAACAATAATTAATTAAAAATATGATATATGAAAATAATTAACCGATATAACTTTTCAGAACACTAGAAAAAACACTAATAAATTTTAGGTAAGAAAATCAATTTAAAATACTGAAGAAAACAAAGTAATATAGAAACATATTAATTATAACGCTAATCTTCTATAAACATTAACTTTATTAAAAATTATACACTCTCTCGATTTTTGCTTATCCTCTATAAATAGAAAAAAATCATTATAACAACTATTTTTTTTATTCTCAATAGTAGATTCAAAACTAATATTCTAAATTACGCCACATTAGCGGTCATACCGTAGACCATAGAGTCGAAAGTTTTCACAGATAATCCTACTTAAATACTATTCCATTACATTCGTATTGGTCTATGTTAGTGCCAAAATTTGGATAGCCCGATGATGGATTGAAAAAAAGCCGATCGGCTGAAGAGGTGTTCGATCGCTACAGGGAAGAAGCCAATCGGATTAAAGCAAGGAAAGACTTGGTCCTAGAATAGAAGAATATCTAGATAAAACCGAGTTTGAGGAGGAACCGTGGTTCACAGTAGGGTAGTCTATCCTATCTTATATAAATAGGAAGATTTAGTTAGTTAGTTAACTTCTTCAGAGATACTTTCTTTTATGTTTGTTAGAAAATAACGTCCGATGGTTGTTATAAACACGTCGGACTCTGTAAATCCAGGGTATAAATATAGACCCCTGAAAATATGTAATCATCAATCTTTCAATCAATATAACCTCGGCACATTGCCACCCTAGTTCATCTAGGTTTCTACCATCGGGGTCTGGCTCTTGACGCAGGGCTACATCGGTTAGGTCCGATCTCCGGTGAAGGGGTAAGTCCCGCCACTATCTCGATATGTCTCGTTCTATCTAAGGTTGTATCGGTTAGCTTCGACCTCTTAGGCCGATAGGATGTATCGCATCACGTCCGTGCAGTATCTATCGGTCTATCAAGCTCTCTCCACTGTCGTCGGTCTCATGCTGCATCGGTTAGGTTTGACCTATGAGACAGCTGACAGTAGAATGAGCTTTAGGCCTATAGGTCTCTATATGGCGTTTCATTGGAGTGTTAGCCGATGAGAAATCTATATGTTGAGCAGCACGCCCAGCGCATCGGCTCCTTGGCCAATATGCACTAGGTCTTTAAAGAATTCCCTTCGAGTGCCATACCAAGCGCGTCGGTCTTCCAGCCAATACGCGCCTGTCTCCAGAAAGACATCCACTCATCGGCTCAGCTAGCCGATGGGTTTGCTTCGCTCTTGCTTCAGCACGTTTGATCCGGCGTCCATCGTCCCGTCGCCTTTGGCCTCGTTCTCGTACTATCTCGGTTAGGTCCGATCTTCGAGATTCGGTGCCAGTGGTATTATCACGACGGGTGAGGGGTCTCATGCTACCATCTCCATCCTGTGCCTCTATCGGCTCTGTGGCCGATGAATCAGGATCTTGCGTCCGCTACACCCGGAGGCATCGTATCCTTCGTTGACTTCCGTCTATGCCTACATCGGCTCCCTAGCCGATGGAATGGAACCCTGATTCCTATCAACGACCAACCAATAGCAGGAGCCATCCAGACGCGACCGATGACTAACTCGATCCTATCGGCAACTAGCCGATAGCGAGCGCTCGTATCGGCCTATCGTCCGACTGACCCATTTGCCTCACCTCCTTGTCAATTGCAGGGTCAAATTTACTGGCACGCCCACACCCACACTGTCGCGCCAAAGCAGACCAAACCCCACGGGCCCTGGCGCGCGCACCTTGAGCCACAGAGAGAAGCCGACCGGCCTGCACTGGAGCTAAGCAGACCTCCCAGGCGTCAGCGTGCTCGTGCCGGGATCTGGTGCGAACATATTTTTTGGCATGCCCGGTGGGACCTAAGGTTTCATTCATCAGCTAATAAGAACCGTACTTCGTTTATCGACCGATTGTATAGAAATCTTCATTCATCAGCCGATTGGACGAGATTTCATTCATCGGCTAAAGAAACTCGAAGATCATTCGTCGGCTCAAGATCCTTTATCAGCTGGTGTAATATAATTTCATTTATCAACCAGCGGGACTGTACAATTGCCTGATTAGAAGTCAGAATTTTTTACTCATCAATCCGGGGGTATCTTGTTGTCAATATGTCTAAATAAAAGATTAATTCTAAGGCATATTCGTCCAAAGAAGAAGCCAATGAGGATATTATATTTCCAGTTATCATGGAGGATCTGAATGAAGACCAAAGGTATCATATAGAGCAGAATATGGACAATTTTCAAAAGCTCTATTTGGAATCATTCAGTACGACTAAACAAGGGCCAATGTGTTTTAATAAAGGAATCACACCGGTGAATTCTCCCAAGCCATTGCAAGAGATGTTCAACGAAGCATTTTATCAAGCATTCAGTAATTCATCGGGAGTATAGATGGTTACACTATAAGATATGATCAAGAAGACGATATAAGAATCATCAGCTCAAGAGCCTGATCAAGATCATATACTTTTGCCGATAGAGACGAAGTTATCTTAGGAAACTTGGCAAAACAAGAGGGACCTATCGGCAAACATGTATCTACCAACATAAGATCGATTCGGGGGGCAACGGCAGGAGGTACCTCCAGAGTTCTTTTAGAGTAATTATTATGGAGAGTATCGCAGGTAAAATAGGGTACCATATCCACCTCCACATGATTAGGGAGATATTCTAAGGGAGAAGGATTGGTTAACCAGAATTGTGGACACGGTGAAAGAGTAATTTGGTATGAAGCCCAAAGATCAAATAATTATGTATCGGCACCCTTATCCATAATAGTTTGATATAGTTTTATTGTCTTGCCGATACATGATACCAGATTTCTCCAAATTCTTAGGGCAAGACAATATATCTACAATAGAGCACATCAGCCGATTCTTAGCATAGTGTGGAGAAGCATCGGATGAGGAAGCTCTCAGAGTCCGCTTCTTTCCATTAATCCTCTCTGGATCGGCCTTTGCATGGTTTTCTTCATTACCACCGAACTTAATTAAAGGATGGGCTGATCTAGAGCAGCAATTCTATAAATATTTCTTTGCTGGGATTCAAGAAATGAGACTATTAGATTTGACATCGATTAGACAGAGGCCTAATGAGTTAGTTCTGGAGTACATCCAATGTTTCCAGGACATCAGAAGCTGATGTTATAGTCTTGTTCTAAGCGATGAACAACTAGCTGATTTGGCCTTCCAAGGGTTGTCGAGTCGTATCAGGTGAAAATTTTCTTCCTAAGAGTTCGACAGTTTAGCACATCTGATGCATGTGCATGTGATATAAATAACGCCAAATTTTCCCCTAAGATGTGCAAACAAGAAGAATCCAAAATTTTTGTGAAAATATCTGCCAATTAATGTTCAATATCCTTGTAATGAAGTACCATATTACCTTTTTCAACTTGATCTTTAAAAAAGTGAAATATACTATTAATATATTTTGTCCTAGAGTGTTATAAGGGATTATTAGTAATACAAATGGCACTTATATTATCATAGAAAATTGGAACATTTTTTAAAGTAACACTATAATAAGGTACTATCCAAAGAATTAAAGACTAACAACTAGCAGCAGCCACATATTTAGATTCAGTAATTAATTATGTTACAAAGAATCATTTTCTAGATAATCAAGCAACAAGTGAATTACCGAAAAGAAATATGCACCAAAAGTATTTTTCCTATCAAGTCTAGAACCTCCAAAATCAGTATCAGAAAAATCTCTTAAAGTAATACATGGAGATGTAGATAGCCGTATACCAAAATCTTTGGTGTCATGAATATATTTAAGAATCCACGTAATTTCTTGAAGATATAAAGCACGTGGGGAAGTTTGAAATTGTGCACAAGAACATATCACAAATTGTATATCTTCTTGATACACAAATATGCCTTCTTGAAGATGCTCAATTATTTGTGAACTTGTGGTAGGTGACAGAACCAATTCAATTAATTGTGTGGGCGAAACCAAAGCTTTATCTTCATCATCAACATCATCTTCATGAACAAAAATATTCTTCCCCGAAATTATATACCTGTACCTATAGCCACAACCATAGAAGTAAAATCATCTCTAAAAGTTACCTTTTCAATATGCGATGCTCTTGTGAGATAGGAGAATAAATTTCTGTCATCGGACGTATGGCGTAAACATTCGAAATTCAGTAGCCAAAAGTTCAACTTTCTCACACAAAGTGCCTACATAGAAGAAGATAATGCCGAGGTCTTTGTAATGGAATACTAATATAACATTTAGAAATCCAGTATTAACACACATGATATGCATCAGAAGACATAACATAAGTATTTTTATGTAAAGATTTATATTTATCATTACTCTTGTTAGTAAAATCAAAACGAAGTGCTTTTCTCAAATTAGACATTGCCTTAGCATTTTTTCTCATTGCTTAGTAAGTTTAAAACAAAATTCTACTTTATGTCCATCTCTACCATATTGAGTGTAAAATTAGTTATCTTTATATTTACTTTTAAAAGTAGAAATAACATATATATTTGTTGTACGAGTAGACGACATTACACCACCAAATATAAAGATTATATTTTTAAATTCATCAACAATCTCAATTATGCTACTACTAAGTGATTTAACAACAGTAGAAGCATGAGTATTATAATAATTATAAAGATCATAACCCAAAACTGTTGAAAACTAGTGTTTTGATTCAAAATTTGATCTAATCTTTTAGTTTCCATCTTTTCTTGCAAGTAATCAATACGATTGAAAAGAGTGGTATAATTTTTACAAGAAACATACTGAAATTTATCATTATTTCCACAATTATTCAATGAAATTTATCATTATTTCCACAATTATACAATGAAAGAAAATTATGAGTAGAAAGATCATCTCTTAGTTAAGCAATTTTAATATCATCATCTTTTAATTTCAACTTAAGATAATTGAAATTATCAATGTAAGTAGATTTATCAACTACACAGATATGCTTATCATTTTTCTCTTTTTCAAGATTAATTTCCTTCAAAAGAAATATTCATATCTCTTAGAGAAGTAAATTCATTATAGACTAAGTCAAATAATTTGCAAGAATCATCTATAGGAGTTAAAGTTTTAACTCTTATAATTTTAGCATTTAATTGTTCAACCAAATCATCTTGTTTCTTAGTTTTTTAATTTTTTTCTCTAATAAAGTATCTAGTTTTTCAACTGTATAAGCAAAATCATCATAAGATGGTTCTACCTCATGTCATTGTTATTGTTGATGTCACTATTGGTGACACTTCAGCTACTTACAATCATACATAAAACAATAAAGCTTTTATTGCCTTTAGGAGTAGTATCATCATCACTCTTGTGGTCTATATCGTTTAGATTTACCTGTTCAAGAACAGAAAGCACGGTGTATTATCTTCTTGTTTAAATACTCCTTCTTCTTGATACTCTTGAATGTTCGCTTCTTGTCACTCTCTTTCTTGTCTTCCTGTTATTTTTATCCCTAGAAAGTCTTGCTAGTATTTCTAGACATTTAAGATGAAGATGACTAAGTGGATCGTATTCAAAACATCTCTGAGATTCTCCACCATTTGCCCTCTTTCTGGATCGAACGTTTTGCAAATTTCTTGTGAAACGTGTGGAGAAAAATGCCAAATCATCTTTAGAAAGTTATTCTATTTGTTTATCGATTAGTAAAGATAAAGCAAACAAAGCATATCTAGCAGAAGAATTATCATCAATAGAGCTGCTAGCTTTTGAAGCTAAAGTTATTAATTTATTAGCAATAGTTTTTCTAGCAAAAATATTTAGTTTACGAGTTTTCAATTTAGAATAAAGCATATTTAATGTAAGTGTACTCATGATAATAGATTTTCTAGTTAATGTTATCTTCATCTTCTAAATAGGCATATCTAACGCTCCTATCAATTGACGAGAATTTTTAGCCTTAGAATGTGTAACATTAATAAAACACATGTTGCTAAGAATCTTATTAAATTGAACAAAGAATTCATCAATAGATTCACTAGGTTACTTCTCAAAATACATGTATTATGTTCTATACATGTCTCAACGTATCTCTTTTACTGTGTTTTACCCTTTATGATAACCACAAAGTACTTTTCATACCTTATGTGTTGATTTGAGATGCACCACACAGTCAAAGTTGCTTCTTTCTAACCATCGAATAATCAAATTCCTCGTCTTGTTGTTAGCCTCCACAAGTGGATTGTTCACCGCTATCACTGTATCGTTGTCGAGAACTTGATATGACTTATAGATCTTCTCCCATATTGCAAAGCTTTTACCTTGAATATATGACACCATGTTAGCCTTCTAATACTAAATATTAACACTATAAAAAACTCAAGGTTTTGTAGAATAACTATCCCTCGATATATTTTCTAATCATCATTTAATATAAATTAGAAAAGATAATAAAATAAATAATCTTGCTCTGATTCCATTTGTAGGATTGACTCACACTAAGATAGATAATTAGAGGGTGAAAGATTGTGGAAGTCAAAGCTAAATCCACATAATCACAAAACTAGAAAAACTATGTTTTCACAATCGGGACATCGTTATTAAACAAATTATAGGCATAGATCCATAGCTCCGATCAACCTAAAAATTTTACAAAATAAACTAGACAAAATTTTCAAACAAACCTAACTAGAATCAACTCAATTAGACTTATGGATTTGAGATATTAATGAAACAAATTAATGAATAGAGATTGACCAGAATTAATTAAACTCTAATTAATTAATAATGCGAGATTCAAAAATAATTAACTGATCAAACTTTTCAGAATACTTGAAAAACACGTTAGCTAAATTTTAGATAAAAAAATCAATCCGAAACACAGAGAAAGCAAATTAATCTAAAATTAATCGCTAAGCATGCACAATAAAGAGAGATTAATTACTGTGCTAATCTTTCATAAACTATATCTTTATTATCAAAATTGTGCTTATAAAATCTACACTAAAACACTCTTTATTTTCTTTGTTAAAATCCCTAACACATTACCCTCTATTTATAGCAAAAAAAACACCAGCCGTTAGATTTGAAATCGATGCTTCAGTTTGTGCCATGTCAACAGTTGTACTATAGACCATAGAGTTTGATGAGTTTTCGTAGAGGATCCTGCTTGAACACTATTCCATCATTTTCGCACCAATTCAGCTATGACATGTGTCTTTGGATCTCCCGAGCCCGTACACGTGCTCTGCTGCACGCGACATGTTTCCTCATCTGGCCCCACATGTTAGCTGCTTGTTAACGTCAGAATTTGGTTAGCCTGCAAACATGATCGATCGATGAAGGAAAGACTGATTGGCTCATATGGGGAAACCGAAGTGAGAGAGCCGACCAGACGGGCTGAGGATGGATTTGATCTAGTTAAAGACAGAAAGTGATGTAGATAGAACCGAGTTTGAGGAGGAGTCATGAGAACTATGGCAAAATATTTTATCTATATAGAATATATTATGTAAGCTAGACAAGTTTAGCTAGCTTTACAATTTATTATAGATTAGTTTTATTATATATTTAGAAAATATCTTCCGATGGTTGTTATAACCACGTTAGACTTTTGTAATACTAGGGTATAAATATAGATCTCCTGTAAGCTTGCAAATTATTGATAGATCAATACAATACAACTTCGGCGCATCACCACCCTAACTTGTTTAGGTTTTTCCTGGCAGGTTCTTGCTCTTGACGTGTGGTTGTATTGGTTAAGTTTAATCCCCGACAAAGGGGTAAGTCAAACCATTATCATTGTTTGTTTTGCTCTGTGTAAGGTTGCATTGGTTAGGTTCGACCTCTTAGTCTGATCAAACGTACCGCATCACATTCGTATGAGACTCGTCGATACATCAGTCTTCCTTCATTATACCCTATATCATGTTGCATCGGTTAGGTTCAACCTACGAGATCAGTGATGGTGGATTGAGCCATTGGCTCGATAGGTTTTCGTGTGGCATTTTGTCGGAGTGAGTAGCCGATGAGTTATCTTTACCTCTCACCTTATATCTGATTTACATATCGCTCAATGATTAATCCACTAGCGATTGATCCGGTCATGTCAGATTCGACCTAATACTATCTTGGTTAGATCCGATCTCTTAGGTTCATGTCTGGCGAGGCTGGCATTGAGATCTAGAGGGTTTCATTCTCTATCGGCTCAGATAGCCGATGATGTTAGATATAGAACTATATTAGACATTCGATTGGTAAGCAGTCGATGACCTCATCCTTTCCTTTCTCGTTGTTCCGTTAGATTTTGTCTCTGTTGTCTCTACGCCGTTAGTCCTGGTCTCATACCGTTTTAGTTCGGTCTGATCTATCGAAGCTAGTTGTAACGATATCGTTACGGTGGTCAATTGATATCTACAAATTGTGCTAATTTAAATATAAACCATTTTTACCAATTTTAATCTATACAATTTTTTATTTTTATTTAACAACAAAATAGCGCCAATCATGCCAAATGATACATGAGTAGCTAGACAATCAAATTCTACATTTGGCAAGTTTATTGTTTGTCTGATATATTCTCTAAGAATATGTGTGGGGTTGAAGAAACATGAAAACAAACGGTAGGATAGTCACATCACCAGATCAAAAAATTCTCTGGGACACATGAATGAACTTTGGAAAACGCAGGATACGATTTTTCTGATGGGTTTTTCATTGAAATTTCACACAAATCAACGCATTCGCCTTAACCTCATTTTTCATATAAAATATTTTAGCTTCTGTCCTACATCTACCTTACACCATTTCTTTTTTCACACGCAATTTCCTATTCGATCATTTGTTCATGTGTTATTCTGCAGGTAAGAGAAAATTCCCTACAAAATATCTACTCGCAGAGCAAGTGCTGAAATCCCTACAAAATAGAGTCACATATCTTCAGAATGAACCTGGGGTGTCGTCGATTGAAAAAAGGCCCAAATTTAGATCCACCAACCGGTCGGCCTATGTTCCCAGACGCAACAATGCTACATGGATCCCCGCGCTCACGGATACGTAAGATCATCAAATTATATATATATATATATATTAAAACACTTATTAAAATATTTTTTTAAAAATTATATATCTATACTCCTTGACTTTTTTTTTTAAAAAATATTTCACCAGAGGATAAGAAATCCGAGGTACTAAATATTTATTGGCACACGTTAACGACGAGACAACTAGTCTAGTAACTTTATAGACGACTCTTACTGCTCGCTAAGGGTGGTTTTTTCCATGACACTTATAATCAAAGTGTGAGGGAGAAAGGTGCCTACCGTTTCTGTAAGCGGCATGCTTACAATTATTTGGTTAGACAATTTTTTTCAAAATTATCAGACTACTTTATCGGCGGGTCTAGCAAATTTATAGGCGGCCCTCTTAACACCTTCTGTTAAGGTGTTTTAACCCCTCAATACAAATATCAAAAAGAAAAAAAGTGATTTTAAATAAAACTATTTTTATTTGTAGATATAATTGTAAATAAAATTTAAAAGTACGTAGAAAAAATAATTGAAATGCACGAATTATGTAACAAACGCAATGTATTACTAGAAAATCATTACACCATCAAATAGCGGGCCAGATGATATATAGATTTGTACACAAAAGATAATAGAGAAAAAACATTACATAGCAACTTAGAGGTTTATACGTTATAGATATAATATAGACGCAATATGAATGATGTAATGGGTAACATGGTACAGATGGTTATTTAGAACTTGTAGATATCATCATTTATTATTCACTTATAGCCACCCATTACTACAGAAGCCGACTATTCACTCGTACTGCACTTTAGTCTGCATATATTATTCAATTATTTCAAGCTATATGATCTTTGCAGAGTTATACAGTGATTTCTTCATGTTTATCAATTGTTTGAATTTACACATTCTTGGAGGTTCTTATGGAAAAAAGTGCATATATAGATATAAAGTCACGGTGATAACAAATTGAGACAAATTAGAGAGATTTATAGGGAACATATAACGAAAATATCATAAAAATGTTTGGACAAATAAATTACCTACTACCAAAAGTGTAGACAATTATCAACATCACCACCTGACAACTATCACCCCAAGAGCACTTAGGACACTCCCACCATGAAGGTAGTATAAGAGGTTATAGTCACCGGTCTGACTATTTAGTTCATCAAAGTCATTCGTACTCCTCATTTCTCATCATGTACTGTCCAATTGATTCTGATGGGGAAAACCAACGTCCATCGAAAATACAATGGTTAGGGTCATATACTGGATTTTCTATATCAACTCACTGATACACATCCTTCTGTGGATCTAGTAAAGAAAGTATTAGTTTGAAGAAAATATTATTGTAAGGAACAATTGAAAAAAATAAGTGCATACAATCCATACCTCATGAGAAAAGTTTAAAGATTGGAGATATCTCCTCTCACGAGTGTTAGGGTCTCGAGATGTCATAATCTAGTATTGATCACCACATATGCACAATAGATGATCACACTAAGGTGAAATTAGCCAAGCCAAATGATCGCTTGTCCAGTCAGAATCCTTAGTGAAAACGTGTTTAGCAGCCATTGTTCTTTGATGCTATAGAAAATATAGCTAATGGGTAGTTTAGGATTTGCATAGGTACTAGTGGATGAAACACATAAGCTCCATCATACATACAGAGGTCTTATATAACATGAGATGTGTTACGTGTGAAAGACTTGAATGAAAGTACTGAAACCAATGTGACATTCATGCATGGAAAGTGTCAGGTTGTAATGAAATTAACGTAACAGTGACACGCCGAAAGTTGGCTGTCAGGTTGTGTTGAGAGCAATGGGATTGTCATGCACCGAAAGTTGGTTGGCATCACTAAGCATTAATTGTGACTCAGCAATCATGCACGTAGGAAGAAGTGAAGATACCGAAAGTTATTTGTTGTATGCTACTGGTAGTCCCGGACAATAAAGAGTGAAAGCAATATGGTTTTAATGCATAGTAAGTGATGTAGCTACATAGAGCTGAAATAGTAAATACAAAGTAGTATAAACAATAAGTACAAATGACACAACATACTATTAGACTAGGGCTTGCCCTCTACTCCTATTTGTCCTCTTGCCCTACGCTCACATGTGACCTTGAGAGTAGGTGAGACGGTCGGCAGGGAAGCCACAGCTAGCGCGGCCTTGCTGCACAAGAGTCAAAGCATGCAGTTCCTATATGTGAGGCGGTAGTGCTCTTGTAAGCTAGGAGGAATTGAGTATGTCCTGATTTGCCGTGAGGTCATCGTGGTAAAAGGTGTCATGCACCCATCTAGATGTGCCCCTCCTAGATCCGCTCATGACTGCGGAAATCTACGACGGTGTAGCCTAAAACCCTATGAGAAAAAAATGGTTGAGCAATAGACCAAATGGAAATATATAACATGCGGTAAACCTAAAAATTCTTATCTGGATGTTCCCGCTCCTAATGTCGACGTCTTGGCTCCTTGTGTCGATGTCCCCACTTCCTGTGTTGATGTCCCCACTATGGAGGAAGCATGGTATAGTGTGGTGAAAGATGCAAAATGTATAATTTATTAACAGCAGTGTCACACGCCAAGAAGAAATCAATATATTTGACAGATGGATATGCAAAGTTGCCTTTGAGCTGCATTTCTCTAGGGTGGACTCCTACTGCTGCTGCCTCTACAGGAAGAATCATATTGGCAGCATGATAGGTGAAAGGATTAGAGGACAATCCTTTGCTCGTTCTCCATCAACACAACGCCAACCTCCAATCTTTGGAACACAGCCTCAAGCTCGCCATCAACTTGTCGCGCTATGTTGACCTATTTGATATGACATGTCATACTTAGAAAGCATAGCATATTTAACTAAAATATGAAAGATTGATTAACTTATAGCACGAAAAAAATCCTGGTTATGATGTTTAGGGTACACGTCTCACACACCAGGTACATGTGGTCATGGAGCGTTGGGAATGAATGTCACGCGAGTGTGTGTATGAGGCTGGTACCAACTTAGGTATGCTACGTATGATACCTCTATGTGTGGATGCTACTTCTAAATGACTTCCTTGGTCGCTAGTAACTAGTCATCGACATACTTTTTGAGACGTGGAACCCATAAAGTGTCAGCTACCTGTCCCCATCGATTATACCTAGTTACAACAACGGTGTTACAATATGTACAAAGCATAGAATCATACATTTAATTTTGTATTAATACTTACTATTGAACATTGGTCGGCATAGTCGACACAACTGGTAGAGGCTATAGTTGACGCAGGCCAAACTATCGCAAGATACGCTGTGGATAGTATGGCTTGACAAAGATGCCGAACACTATTGGTTGGGTCACCGATCGATAGGCCTAGTCACATGTGCAAATTCAAAAGTCTAAGTAGTGCACGAGACTACAAGGCTGCAAGTTTGTATGTAAATGATATCGTTTGGTTGCATTTGATCAATCTGTAGCACGAAAACCAAATGACCTTGTAACCTACAAGTGGGCCCATCGTCTCTTTAGAACATGATAGAAAGTGTCAGCTTTTCATTTCTCTAAGGTACAAATACTGAACAAACAAATTACATACCTGACTATGATACCATACTGTCCCCATTTTATGGAAGTCCTTGGGGGCCATTGTGATGAGGACATCCCAGTCATCCGTAACCCAAGTGCATCGGTTACACCGGCTATGTCACTTACACTATTGGTTACGCCACAAGTTACACCAAGTCCAACTAAGGTTACACTTCAAGAGACAAGTGCAACACCGGTTACACCAAGCAAAGCCATAGATACATGCGCTCAAGCCTATGAAGGACCCATTACACGCAACCATGCAAAGTTACTCTAACAAGAGGTGCATACTTTTCTCTCTCGGTTACACCTTGATATTGATGAGAATTATATACTGCCTAAATTGTGTACTCTTATGTTACTTAGGTTTACATAAGAGGCGACAATATCGGGTTACATCGAGGATGCTGAGGGTTACGCCAAGAACACCAAGGCAGCTGCTCCCGAGGAGAATGTGTTATGCGTAGGACCCAGTGTTACATAGCAACTGCTCCAACTTTTAAGGCAAAACTGTACCATTTTAGGAAGAGACGGGGGTCATAGTATACATGGTTGTAAAGTGCTTCAAGTCTAGTTTCCAACGCAAATGACGGCACGTCATTTGGACTTTCGAGCTAGGAGTAATGACCATTATCGTGAAGACTGCGCAGAAGACCCTGAGACACGCGGGAATTAAAGACCATCTCGGAAGTGCTTCACCTGTTGGCCTTCCACCTTCCCAACATAGAGACTTCAGTTCATACTTATCTTAGAGACTTGTTACTAGTATAAATACCCCTATGTACTGCTGCAAAAGACAATTTTTGATTATTTTGAATGAATACATAACCTGTATGGTTTTGCAGCCGAGCTGCTGAGTGCCTTGCACACCTTTGTTCTTCCTTATTCTTTCTGGACTTGTGAAGAGATCCCTCTGAGGTCCCCTACTTCGTGCTCTATGGTTTTCAGTACGGCTGCACCGTTTTGTGTGGATTAGTCCTGGTTTATGGTTCTACGGTTGTTTGGAGATCAAGTCGAAGTCTTTGCAGTTTCGGTGCCTCTCTCTCTGTCGCTTGGTCGCATCTAACCTTGGCAGGTATAAAGCTAGTTATCCTCCACTGTTCACAGTAAATTATCATATGATTTCTAACCTACTGTTGTGAAGATCGGGTCACCATGAGGAGGTTTCCATCGGTATCTTACTGTTGGTCATCTCCGACCCTTATCACATTGTGTGTATATCTCATTGTTGTAGGCACCGTAGTCCACCACTGGTCGTCCGATTGTGAACGGCTTGGCCACCTAGAGTTGCCTAAGTAGTGGAAAACCGATGATCAATAAACCTAGGTCGGTCTTCATACATGCATCAGAAAGACCCCGGTACATAGCTGCGAGGACAACGGATCCCCAGCTCCACGAAGGTACGCCCTCGTTGTCAACATCGGCGATTGCCCGTGTGTAGTGGATAAGCCCCTTGTCCATAACGTGCCCAGCCATATTGTGAACATTACCCAACCAAAGAGCAACAATAGTTATGCCTCGAAGATCCATCGCATCGTGTAATCGTCGGTCTCAGGATGAAGCTAATCGGGCGATAATACCAGAAAAGCGCTGAACGTGAGCGAGGGAAAGACCTAGAAGGTATGAGACGTCCTGAAGCATAGGGGCCATATCCCTGTACGGTAGGTGAAAAGTGTGCGTCTCTGACCTCTAGCAGTTCTAGAAGTGCTATAAGAAAAGACTGGTCTGTGAACCACCACTTTGCCGGATACTTCTTGTGTGCTGAGGCCTCGATTAGCCTGCACAATGGAAGGAGACCAGCCTCACGTAACTGCCAAAAAGGGAACATATGTATTATTGGCTAGGCAGTAGGTGTTGTGAAAGGTGTGGACGAAATGTGGTCAGCATGATGTTCTCGACCGCTAAGAGTTATGAGCAGTATGATAGATTGAGGCCACGGTCTAGCAACTCTGGTGTCTGATACGTCATACCTATATTAAAACAAGTTAGCACAAATAAAAATATAATTTATAGTTCGAATAATTGACAACAATTTTTTGGCGGATAAAATAAACAGTAGTTATTATTACTACAAGCTGAAAGTAAATAACATTATGATACACTTATTTTATATAGTATAGATGAAAATATTTATGAATATCTAAATTATGACAACTTATGTTACACATTTATTTTTAAAATAATACATACAATTGCATTAAACGATTGAACCACCATGTGCACAAGAACTCATAGGCCAGGTTGGTCTTAAAGTGGTGCCTTCCCCTGTAGAGTCTCTTCCATCACTTCTTGCTCCTGATAAAGGAGCTTGTGCTTCACTTGAAATTTTTGCATCTTTTAGTCACTTCTTGTAAGTACCCTTCCTTGTCATACTTGTTACAACGTTTCAACCTTCCACATGCTTCGGACTAATCCATGTCATTACGGATCCGTCTAATCTTACGACGACTTGCCTTGTCTCTTATTTTCATTGGGTCTACAATGTAAAACACATGAGGTTGTTGAGCTATAAAATACCATGCAATACCAAAGCCATATACCTCGCTACTCCATGTATGTAAAATAGTTTTCTTCCTAAAATAAGGATATCCAAAATGATGGTCTAGTATTCCACACTCTGAGTTTGTGACGATAACATGAGAACATGGCTTGTGGTATAACCTTGGCTTTTGGCACGAGCATGAACAGGTCCTGTCGTCCTTCAAGATATACTCCTGCACAACTCTCTAATGGTAGATACCACGCTTGGCCTTGCCAGTACATAAGATTTTAAATCTATATTGCTGTGTGTCTTGAGGTATAACCCGATGTTGCTAAGCCTTTTACGTTTTTATCGAAGTACTCCATTATCACTATGCTAAAGAAAATACCATTGTTTGACATGAAGGGCCTAGCTGATTTGTACTCATCTTTAAAATACTTGATGTGCCATGTATGATAAACTTAATAATGACAATAAGCGTTAGCTCTCTTACACCACACATTACCTAGTTATAAACCTTAGCCAAGTTGATATTCGTTATGACAAGTCTAGTGCTACCATTATCATACAATAAGGCCTATTACTTATTTGGCTCATTTTCAGTCCAGTGTGAAATTTTTTTATCCTGGGATGCTAACATTTTTCTTACAATATGATCATCACTAGGGAGTGCTCTTAGAGCTTTGCGAGTCTCATCACTTATAAGTGTTGGCCCTTTTGATTGTTCATATTTTTGTTTCGTTGTAGCTTGTCCAACGTACTCGAAAACTCATTGAATTTTTTTTATTGATTCTAGACACATAACCTCTAGAAAAGATCTATAAAGTGTTTGTTCTTGAACTGATTGTTGAAATTAGTACCTATGTGATGCACACCATCTATTGCAAATATCTGGTCACTCTTGTGCATACCCATTCTCCATGTTACCATCTCTTAAATATTCAATACCACACAGAAGGCTGGCTTGATGATCATGTATAAGGCATACACCTAGCCTCATACGCAAAACTACGTCCTTCACTCACTTCAAAAATTAATACTAGCTTTCGGTGTTCTCGCTCTAAATGAAAATGAAAGCCATGGATAATAGCTGATTGTTCCCATGAACTCCAATTGCTATCAATATCTGTCCTCTATACTTTCCAGTCAATAATGTCCCATTGATATATTGTATAGGGTGACAATGCACAAATGTGTTAACACACGCACTTAATGTGAAGAAAACCCATTAAAATATGCTCTACTAAAGATGGTCAAGTCATGGGAGTGATTTGAAGTCATAGTAGCTCCTCTAATTCTTCTGAAAAATACAAGCTAGAAGATGATGTAAATTATCGTATGAAGCTTTCGATGTGTTAAATCTCATCTCCACAATATTCTGTTTCACCTTCCAGTCCTTTGCATAGCTGATTGTGTACTTGAATTTTTCTCAATGTGTCTTATAATTGACTTTGGTTCATACCTAGATTTTGCACACTATCAAAGTACATCTTTATTGCAATATATATAGATATAATATTTCTGTGATATTTTTTGACCCCATGTAAGTGACAATTATTCTCAGTGACAATTATCACATTCCAGTAATACTTCCATTTACCATTGAATGCAAGCACCCTATATGGACATCTATAAATTGAGTTCACGCACTTCACATCATACATCGGCTTGCTTGACTTTGTGACCTAGAATTCTTGTCGAAGTGATACCACCTAGTGTTTGATTGCCTCCATCAATTCCTCTTTGTATGCATTTTTAGCCTTTTAAATGACCTCGTTCTCTTTGTACTCCCATGACATGTGATGCCCCTCAGAGATAAATAGCCCAGAGAAATCCTCATTAGACCATTGTGACGGATTTATATTACCACCCTCCTTGTCCAACAATTGATATCCTCTACATGCATGTTATTGGAATCTTCCCTGTACATTACCTTAACAATGACGCTATTTCTCTTTTCCTCATCTTGCAATCCTCTTGGCTCCCTATCGCCTCCTCCTCCTTGTTGTTGTTGTTGTTGCTCTGACTCATTTTTCTCTAGTGCTTTAGCATCACATCCCATCATATGAGGACACTCTTTGTTTTGTATGGCTATTAAAATAGTAATATCTTTCTTGTACACTTACATAAAAATGCTAGGTGGCCGACCTTTCCAATGCATTCTTTATGTACCATTTTCATGTGGTAGTAAAATTCACCGGCATCAATTTCCAGAAAAAACCTTCGGTTGCTGAGCTCACAACAACATACACGGTTATCGAGTTAACTTAGGGGTTGATTCAGAAACCTCATATGAACCAGTTGTACTTGAAAAACTTTTCTCAACTAGCATTTTAATACCCTTAGAGGTTGAGCCAAGCTCTACCTCTGTTAATTCTTCTTTGTATGTATTTCTAGCAATGATCTTGTTTTCTTTGTACTCCCATGACCTGTGATGTCCTTTGTAGATAACTAGTCTAGAGAAGTCCTTGTTGGACTATTATGAAGGATTTACATTACCGTCTTTCTCATCCAACGATTGATCATCCTCTATATACGTATTATTAGAATATTTCCTATCCATTATCTTAACGATGGTACTATTTCTCTTTCCCTCATCTTACAATCCTCTTGGCTCCCTATCGGCTCCTCCTTGTCCTTCTTCTTACTCTGACTCATTTTTCTCCACTGTTTTAGCATCACATCCCATCATATGGAGACCCTCTTTATCTTGTACGACTATTAAAATAGTAATATTTTCTTATATATTGACATAAGAATGCTAGGTGGCTAATCTTGTTCCAATACATTTTTCACGTACTATATTCAAGTAGTAGTAGAATTCACTGGCATTAATTCCTAGAAAAAATCTTCTATTGCCAGGCTCACAACAACATACACAGTTATTGAGTTAACCTAGGGGTTAATTCAAAAGTCTCGTATTAACCAATTGTATACTATTAGAAAACTTCTCAACTAGCCTTTTAATACCCTTAGAGGTTGAACCAAACTTTAACAGATTTATATCATATGAACCGTACTTAATATTTCCTTGATAGTGATATAATCGAAATACCATTTTATCTGTTCACAGAAAAATAGAGTTTATCTAAGTAAAAAAAATTAATCATCATATCTCGTAACGTGTATTTGATATTTCAATATCAACACTTCTTCAAACATAACAAACAAAACTATTTATGGATTTATGAACGAAACTATCAAACCGAACCACAGATGTAGTAACAAAACTTTTTACATATATAGAATAATACTATATATACTATTTTATTTTATTGCTAAAAATAAATATTACAAAGTATATAAATGATTTATCTAGTATAAATTCATAAGCGCTTCGCCTCTTTCTATCGTCTCCCCTTAACTCTCTTTTCTCTCTTTTCTATTTTTTTAAAATAAAATAAACTTTTAATAGAGGACGTCAATGGACCACTTACAAAATTACTTCCTAGGCCCCTCACCTCTCACGAATAGATCTAACAATTTTACAACCGGCCCAACCAAAGAGCCATCTGTAAAAAGGGCACGCCTCCCTCCATTGCACATCCATTTTACAGTGGCTTCCTGATACGAGAGAAAACACTCTCGACTATAGCACTAAGAGCGCTGTCTATAAATTTTCCATCGTTAACGTGTGCTAATAGACGTTTATTATGTGGGTTTCTTGTCATATGATAAAAGTGTTTTTTATAAAAAAACAATTTATGGGAGTGTATATCTTAAAATTTTCAATATATATATATTTTAAAATATTTTAGTAAAAATATGTAAATAAAAAAATCTATGAGATCATGTTGACGATCAGAACCCATTGATTAATTTGGCAATCCACACTGCATTTGCCAGTTGCAACATCATATTGTCCTTTTACCATGAATCTCCGAGACTGTTTCTCAATCGCGACCCTATCTACCTCGGAAACCACCGGCGTCCGAAGCTATCATGCATTGCCATCCATCGGAGCTCTCGTCGATCGATTGCCTCTCCACCGGTTTGTGCTTTTCATGGTGCAAGCTGCTAGGAGCGGAGGAGCCGTCACTTCGCTCAGATACGATACAATCATACGAGACACGATCGACGTAGCTCTCGTAAGTCGTGACGCGCGGCGGCGGCGACACGGCGAGCAGGCAAAGCGCGAACGCTCGGCGCCCGCGTGCGTGCGATCTGAAACACGTGGCGCGATCGATCGAGAAGACGCGCGCCATGTCGTTGTGCACGAGCTAGCTAGCCTAGCTCCACGCATGCTAGTCTGCGTTTAGTGTGAATCGAAGTACTGGGAGTACGTACGGATTAGCGTGCTTAGATATGCCGGATGATGCCATGGCGTGGTGATTTAGTACGTACTACGTCAGTACGGACCTCAGATCCATCTGCAGACAGCAGACATGCAGTAGTCCTGCTCCTTTGATGCTCACAAGTGCTGTAAGTAATGACTTTGCAAGGATCTTGTTGCCAGTCTGATATCAGGTAATTAATCCGAGTGAGTCCTCTTAAATATCAGAGTTTTTCCAGGCAAACCCAGGAGAAAATTGACGCAGTACCAGATTATATCTATGGATTTGCTGCAACACTGACAGGACAACTCATGCAACCAGAGGTCTGGGCTAGTAAGGATGTCTTTATCTGCTTCATTCTCCCTGGATTGTGTATGTGTATGATGTGTAATCCAGTGAAACGAATTTTGCATTGGAGGATATATGTACCACTTGGTGATGCCACGGGTGATGATCTTTGACAAGTCCAACTCTTTGCCGTAGCAGTCAATTCACACTCATCCCAAGTCCCACTGAACGTCTGAACCTGCATACGTTTCTGAATTTTGGCTAAGCCCTTTGATTCAAAGTGTTCCATCGGATTTGTCTGTCTGAGGCTCCGTTCGGTTCCTGGAAGTGAATTGGGTCCAAGGAATTGAAGAAGCAAATTAAATTCAGTCTAGCTGAATTAGAATTGGGATGTGTTTTCAGTTCAGCTGCTTATTTCACAGAAGAAATTTCCATTTGGAATTCAACGGATCCCACAGGTCGTTTGGATCGGCTGTTTGCAATTAGGAAGCTTCAAGTGAATGATGCGGAATGATCGATCCATTGATACATTGAAAGTGCGGGCTAAGCAGCTTGATTTCTCTCTCTAATTGATCGAGCGGGCTCTGAACCTGTTGTCCCCGTCACTGCCATGGTCGACCCAATTTAGCATATGCGTTCTCTGTTTACCATTCCATCAAGGTAAAAATTGCAGTGACGAAGCACAACAATGACCTCACCGGACGCCCTTCGTGCGCAGAGCAACTGCGACGAGGAGACCAGATCCGGTCACCACCTACCAGCAACAGAGATGGCGTGCGGCGGAGCTGCCAACGACGCGGCGGCCATGGAGTCTGTCCGGCCCCTTGCCAATCGATGGTGCAATCCACAACGAAAGCTATGGGTTGGAAAGTATGGACCACGGGAGGATATGATGATAGGACGTGCCTTCCCAACGGAGGGAGGGACCGGAGACCGGAGAGTGGTGATGCGGATTCGAAGGTTTTCGGAGCCCATCCAACTTGTCCATCTCCTCGGTATGGGACGTTTCTTGGCCCAGCACATGGATATTCTCTCGTAGGTGCCCGTCCCAGTGTGAGGCCTAGAAAACTCGAAACGGGATCGCTCTGAGCAATGCGCGGCACGACCGACGCCGACGCGGCGGCGGCAGCGAATCCGCATCACCGCTCTCCGGTCTCCGGTCCCTCCCTCCGTTGGGAAGGCTTTCCGTGGTCCATACTTTCCATCCCATAGCTTTCGTTGTGGATTGCACCATCGATTGGCAAGGGGCCGGGCAGACTCCATGGCCGCCGCGTCGTTGGCAGCTCCGCCGCACGCCATCTCTGTTGCTGGTAGGTGGTGACCGGATCTGGTCTCCTCGTCGCAGTTGTTCTGCGCACGACGGGCGTCCGGTGAGGTCATTGTTGTGCTTCGTCACTGCAATTTTTACCTTGATGGAATGGTAAACAGAGAACGCATATGCTAAATTGTGTCGGCCATGGCAGTGACGGGGACAACAGGTTCAGAGCCCGCTCGATCAATTAGAGGCCTAGAGGATAACAACAATGACAACTAACAAACTAACACGCCCTAGAGGCCTATACTGGTGTGAAACGCAACTAACATGGTTTATCTTGAGTCATCGTTGTCGAGCTCGTAACCGTGTAGCATCTCCGACTTCCCCAACGGACAATAGCCAAATAACCAAGCAAAATTTTGAGTCATCATTGTCTAGCTCGTCACACGTCTCAAGGGCAGCTATATTAGTATAACATGTAAATGTATAGTGATACGGAGTAGTTACATCTTTTTCTAGAACCAAATTCATAATCAAGACGAATTGCTAGTCCCAGGCTCCCAGCACCCCCGTAACAAGATCACAAGACGTTCACGGGAAAAAAAAGATCACAAGACAGAATGCAATGGCCATCACAAAGTTCACGCAACCACAAGAAAAACCTGTCAGTACCCTATACTGACAATCACCAATTACTTTCACGGCTAGCATGTTGTGGCTTAATCAAGCAACGGAGACACGGATTTGGGGCACGGCGGAGCAGCAACCAGAGTTGCCGCTTGGTGGCGCGGAGCACCGAAGCCCAAGGCCGTCGACAGTCGTGATTCGCTCGGGCAACCCAGAACGAAGGATCGCTGCCACTGGAGGATCGAAGTCGGAGGGAGATCGAGCAGCGGTGTAACCGTTCAAGGCGGCGCATTTGCCGCCTGCGGCGTCGTTATTGGCGAGGCCTCTCGTCCTACGTGCCTCACGCGCGTAGGAATCCCATTCCGAATTGAGAGCGGTTGAATGAAATTCAAATGGCAGGATACGAGCCTAAGTCAGAATTTACTCGGTGCAGTCGTGCGGACGGAGCGGCGGGGTGCCGGCTTGTCACTTTATTGCCACCTTCAATCCTACTTATCAATTTTTGCATTAACAAGAAAACTGAATGTGGATCGACTTACTAGTTTCCTGTGGTAGAACAACTTGCCGAATTTTTTATTTATAATAAGTATTTATTCCAGAATTAAATAATTAGTAAAACCATGGGGTTATTTAGGAAAATAATAATAATGCTACTAGCAACCACGTATAGACGCTCTTGAGCCCAGCGTCCGGATGTGGACGCCGAAAACGACCGCGTCCACCGGACTGGCGAGGCCCAACGCGCTCCAGCCGCGACCAGCCTAAAGTCCAGACTCCACAAGTTGTTTCATTGCCGTTGAACCTGACGCCGGTAGCATGTGTAATTTGTTTACTTAGATGTGTTTGGTGGTCCGAGTTTACAACTTATACTTTAGAATTTTTCATACGCATAATTTTTTAAACTGTTAAACGGTGTATTTTTTATAAAAAAATTTATAGAAAAGTTATTTAAAAAAAGTATATTAATATATTTTTTAACTAATACTTAATTAAACATGTATTAATATACTGCTCTGTTTGACGTGATTTCCAACCCATAATCCAAACACGACCGATTGTTTATTAATTAGTGTATATGGATAAATTATGTACCACCTTTCGATGAACGAATGAATTTTGAACGACACCGCATACTGCATGCACTTATTTGGATTTGTATGTACGTGAAAGTATAGTGGATAAATGCTGTTCGTCCCATGCACAAAGGTTAGACTAAGTAATCAATAATGATGATATCAAATATTTGTCAACGTTTACTTTCTTCAATCTTCATCGTTGCAATTTCATAGCATAAGATTAGAGCCAATTGGGCAACGATGGTACGGAATGCCAACATAGTGGTGCGGTATGTTCATGAAATTACTAGATTGTATCAAGGAACACGACACTAAATTAAAACTGGACCATCAAGTTGAACTAACCGACAAAATCTTGCATTTCCCCAATTTGTGATATAGGGGCCAGGAAATGACAGGAGCTATATCTTGCATGCATTGGAAAAGAAAAAAAAAAGAAAAACATCCAAATAAGGATCAGGAGAGCACACCCCAAAACGGGACAACAGCAGTTAAGAACCTAACTAGTGGATAAACATAACAATCAACTAATGAGAACCCGCTACAGAACGAAGAAAAGATTCAGTTGTTCCTAGCTTCCACTGATAGACGCCTTCGTCAATTGTTTTTGTCACCTTCGTCGATTGTTTTTGTTTCATCTGCTCCAGGATATAGTAATCATGATGCAAATATGAGTATTGTGTCCTTTCCATAATTCCAGACACGTTCAGAATGCCGTTGAAGAACGTTCTGTATTTTATCTCTATTCTATCTTTCAGAAAATTTGTCATACCATCTTTAGGTCTCAACGCAGCAGAGTACCGATCCTGTAATTGCACTCGGCATGCAACCCAATATTATTCTGAGAGTCACCAAACAAATTTTTAGAAGAGGAGGTGAATAACAAATGGGGAAATCATTTCATTTGCGTGGACACATAACTAATAGATTTAGCCATGTGGCCATCCTTTAGCAAGGAGCTTGTACCATCCTAAAGCAATAATTAGTAGCCATTTTCTAACAGGACCAATCAATTGTAAAACAAAATGGCGAAATGCCATTCTTTATTCTTACTGATCAGTATGCAAAATGCATCCTCCAACCTTATCTTCAATGACACAACAATCATAATTTGAGATAGAAAAAGGAGTAAATCACCATTTGGATAGATCTCACAATTATATATCAATACCTGTGTATGGTGGGTGGCAAACCTATACTGAGGCAACATTCAGTCTGCCTAATAACAGCTCTTTGCATTCGATGGTGGAGGTTTTGCTAAGTGTTGACATGCATGAGCTACGTAAGTATGGGCATGATGCTAGCTGCTTATCAGGATGTTTACACAAAACTTAACATGATGAGGCAGTACATGAAACAATAAAAGGCGAACTTTTTTTGACCAAATAAACAGAGAACTTTTATAATATAATATAACTTGCTATACACCCAGTTTTTTTTGACCAAATAAACAGAGAACTTTTATAATATAATATAACTTGCTATACACCCAGTTGCTTCACATGACTGGAGCACCAAGTAATGTCATGATTTTTTGTAGGGAGGGAGTTAAATAGGCCTGCACACAAACTAATTTCTCTGCTTGAATTTGTCGCACACAAATGTGGACTAATCTCAGTACTGAAAGTTTATTTTAGGAGACAAACCAAGTAACCAACGGAGCCGATGAGGCAGGGTGAGGGGAACACACTGAGGAGTGAGGACCCGAGGCTGTCAGCCGAGCCGCGGCCTCGTCTCACCGCATGGAGCCAGACGGCGGCAATGTCATCTCGTGGTGCAAAGTAAAATGACGGCGGCGGCGGAGAAGAGCCCGCTGCGAGTAGACAAGGATGGCGTGGAGTTCACAAGCTTGGAAGGAGGAGGGAGTAGGGCAAACGGGGCTGGCGGCGAGGCTCACCGAGGGGTCGCGGCATCGCAGCAATTGAGGACGGAGACTTCTGGTGCTTGTGGACTTGGTCACATGGGCCGGAGCGCATTGGGCTGCACCAGTCCCGAGGACGCTGTTCGTTGCAGCGTCCATATCTGGACTCTTCGACTAGTAGCGTCCTTACTATTTTGCTAAAAAATATCAGGAATTTACCAATTATTTAATTTTGGGATTATAAATTATTATAAATAAAATTTTTGGTAGAAATTGTTTAAGTCTTAAAGATACTCGTATTTATGGTTAATTATTTTTTCACCAGTAACAAGAAGATGCTTATGGTGACTTCGACCATCAAGATATGCAGGTCCAATTTCTCAGTGATGCATATACTTATGTACGTTATAGGGGTGAGTGTAGTTATATTTATATAAGCGTCTACACTGTTTCTTAAAAAATTTGCATTAATAAATTTTGATAGGGCAAACAGATTAAAAACATTCTTACCATTGATACATCTATCAAATTTTAATAATTCTAAGGGTTTTTACTTAAATTTAGGAAGGCTTTACACCAAATATATCCCATGCAACTCACCAAAATATGCGCATTGTTCTCCAATCGACGGATCGGGCTCAATCAGTCAGAGTAACGGAGGGGCTTATTGTTCCAGGCATCGTGGGCCGTTCTGTGCTTGCTGCGGTCACGGTGAGCTAAGCGGGACGTCTGCTTTGGACTGAAACCTACTGGCCTGTAGAGAGTACATCAGGACATGTACCTTCTGCAGTTCCGCCAACCGGCCTGGCCATGTAGATTCCCCTCTCAGCTCTCAGTCTCATCCTCGTCAGCGTTTTGCACCTTGCCATAGTCGGTTCTCACGGACGTACGACGCGAAATCCGCTGCCAGCAGACAGCAGTTACCCGCGCATTCATATTCCGCGATTTTGGGCACGGCGAAGGGTTTGCACAATCCGATCGTATCCTAGTGGATTTATGTGTTTTTTTTTAAGTCTGTATTTGGTTGGATGGATAAGAATGGATGGAATATAGCCGCTATGTTTTTTTTATGTTGTTTGGTTCATGAACTAGAGATGAATGGGACGGCCACCCAAAACATATTCCGTAAAGATACTGAATGAGTGGAACTGGCCAAATTGGTTAGATGAGCCTATCCACCCTTGCTAACAATAATCATTAGCAACTAATTAATAATAATTAGCATATTTTGTTATTAATTAGTGATTATAATTTTAAGATTAGTATTAATTACGGATAATTAGTATATTTTATTGTTAATTAGTATTAATTATGGTAAGATTATTAATAATTAACATATTTTGTTATTGATTAATACTTTACTATTTTCATTCCATCCATCCTCATCCATCCAACTAAATAAAAAATTAACTCATCTCATCCACCTAACCAAATATCCAATATAAATCATCATAGCCGATCATTATATCCTATTAAACATATTGTCAACCAAACACATCCTTACATTCTCAAGAGTTATAAAAAAGTGAGTAAACATGTCTGTTACATAGTCCAAAAACTAATATTCATTTGTGAAAAAAAGATAAATATTGACACAATTAGATTGTGATGGACATAAATTACAATGGTGAAATTCGATAGGTATGGTTGTATAGAAATCCAATTTGCATTTATTTTTTTATTACACAGTAGTTGCATATGCGCATACATTATTGCATATGCAATATCATATTATCATATTGTTAACGCTAAAATCTAGATAGACCCGATGGCGTTAAAGTCGATCGGCTGAGAGGTGTCCGATGAGTATAGTGAGAAAGCCGATCGGATTGTAGCGAAAGAAGACTCGATTCCAGATTAGAATAATATCCAGATAAGACCGAGTTTGTGGAAAAGCCATGGAATCCACGGCAGGATATTTTATCTTTATAAATTTTAACCTTATCTAATTAGTAAGGTTTAGTTAGTTAGTTAACTTCTTTAGAGATATTTTCCTTTGTTTTCGTTAGGAAATAACGTCCGATGGTTATAAATGCGTTAGACTCTATAAATCCAGGGTATAAATATAGACCCCTGGAAATATGTAATTTATCTCTCGATCAATACAATCTCGGCGCATCGCCACCCTAGTTTATCTAGTTTTCTACCGGCGGGTTTTGGCTCTCAATGCGGGGCTGCATCGGCTAGGTCCGATATCCGATGAAGAGGAAAGTCCTGCCACTATCTCGATATGTTCTGCTCCGTCTAAGGCTGGATCGGTTAGGTTCGACCTCTTAGACCGATCAGACGTATCACATCACGTCCGTGTAGGGCCTATTGGCCTGTTAAGTTCTCTCTGCCGTCGTCAATTTCATGATGCATCGCTTAGGTTCGACCTACGAGGCTACCGATGGTAGATCGAGCTTCAGGCTTATAGTTTTCTGCATGGCGTATCATCAGAGTGCTAGCCGATGAGTTATCCATGCTCTGAGCTTCACGCCTAGCGTATCACCCCCTCGGCCGATACGCATCAGCCTTTAGAGGTGTTCCTTGACGTGTAACGCCGAGCACATCGGTCTCCCAGCTGATACGCACCTCTCTTCAGAGAGGCATCCCTTCATCGGCTCATCTAGCCGATGGGTTTGTTCCTATCTTTCCTTCAGTACAGCCGATCCGGCGTCCTCTGTATCATCGCTATTGACCTCGGCCTCGTACTGTCTTGGTTAGGTCTGATCTTCGAGATTTGGTGTTAATGGCGCCGTCACGACGGGCGACAGGTTTCGTGCTGTCATATTTGGAGCGGCATTGGCTTTACAGCCCGTGTATTTTAATACTATTCCTTGCCAGTTTGCATGTGCCTTCATCGGTTTTTCTAGCAGATGAACGACTGTTATTGCTTCCATCGGCTATCCGGAGGGATCTTGTGCGCTTTGCTATCCTCTGAGTACACCCCGGTTCCTCCATCGGCTCTGCGACCGATCCCTCGTTGACACCTGTCTACATCGGCTCCCCAGCCGATCGAAGAGCTTCCCGATTCCTATTGGCAAATAGCCGATAGCGAAGGGCCTTCCGGGTGCGGCTGATGGCCATCCCGATCCTATCGGCAGCTAGCCGATAGCGAGCGCCTGTATCGGCCCACTGTCCGATGGATTTGCTCGTCTCACTTCCTTGTTAATTGCAGGGTCAAATTGACTGGCACGCCCATACCTGTACCGTCACGCCGGAGCCGATCGAACTCTACGGCCCTTAGCGTGTGTACCTCAAGCCACGGAGAGAAGCCGACCGGCCTGCACTGGAGCTAAGCAGACCTCCCAGGCGTCGGCGTGTTCGTGCCGGGGCGCGCGAGGGATCTCGGCGCGAACACATATTCATATACTTATGAATATATGTTACACCCTTATCTGAGACTATTGGAAAGCAAGTGCTAAATAGAACGTACCACCGAGGACGTCGAACCATCTCTAATGGAACCGCGCGTGTCAGTGCTAGTAAGAGAATTTCAAGCTGCCAGGAACGATCACAAAAAAGTAGTCATTGTAAAAACTAAATAAATATATTATACTTTATCTTGCTCCACTCCGACCTAATCCAATATCTATCTTTTCATCGTCTCCTTCTCAAAACCACCGAGCTTTAGTTTTCGTTTCCTCCCAGAAAGACTACTTTATGTTTCCATCATGGTATCTCAGGTTACACGGACTTGTTTCTAACCACCAAGGTCATCCGTTAGTCACCAAAAATGACTCAGGTAATGATTCCTGTTCCCTCAAACATTTTCCATAAAATACTAGCAAACAAATCTACGTTAGGAGAGTCATCTTACATTTGCACTAAAATCATGAGCACGATTATTCAAATAGTTTAAACTTTATAAAATTTTTATGCTTTGAGCACATGATACAAAATTGACACCGGATACCCATTGGTACTGGAAATTCTTGACAAGGGTTTTTGGAAAGCTAACCCATGAATATCCCATATCACATAGTTAGGTTTAATATCTCAAACCGAGTATTAGACAAGTCTCATATCTTCATCCACTTAGGATATACCGGGGATGTCTGCTACTCCTAATCATTCACCTGAAAAGAGGCTAGAATGTCACATATCCCGGGCAGTAAAGTTCCACAATCCTATCTTCTCATCTCGAGCATTCTACAATTATTAACATATCATATGATAACTAATTACTTAGCCATGGGTATCCTATAAATACTCGTGTGATCATACTGTAAGATGCTTAGATGAAATTTCTTAGAGAATCGGTCCTTATATACAATTATAAAACCAAGCCACACAGGCAAGGTTCCATGAGTCAATTTTTTACAAATATTTTCTCTTTTCAAACCCATAGACTCCATGAGTCGGGTTTTTACAAAAGTTTTCACAACCCAATTTTTCCATACCTACAAATAACAGTGCAATATAGGATAGTGGTATTCTCACTCAAAGGATGAGGATTTTAAAGAACCATTATGGTGGAGTTATAAGGACATGATTTAATAACAACCTATATAAAATAATACAACTACTAGGTTGGTTCGTCGATTTCACACAAACTAAGGCCAATGAATTTATCTGTGCACGCTAAGCATACAACTTTATAAATAATCATATTTTATAAATTATGAGCAATATAATCCAGGGTGACTTGTCTAAAGAATCAATGCCTTCAAGAATTTTTCAGCGATAAACTACGCACGAAATGTGAGAAATCAAAATAAAATCCTAAAAAGTCAATAAAACACTAAATAAATAATAGTTCCACTGGATATATCTCAATTTTAGAAAAAAATATACAAGTTAAACGAACTTAATCGGACTTACGGTTTAAGAGATATTGATTTTTGAAATTTCATTAAATTTTAGAAAAATAGAAAATGATTAATCAAATAGGAAAATAAATATTCTTTAGGAATATTTAATATTTCTAGCTGTTAGCTGGGGGCTAAATGTCAGGGAAATGAGGGAGGGCCTCAACCTTGGGTCTATGGTAGACCATGTTTACAGAGGGAGTGAGGAAGAAGGGCTATGTACTGATTTGGCTAGGCTGACTTAATGAGCCGATCAACAGCCTTCAGCACAAGAGTGGAAGAGACCAAGGAGGGGGCGGAGGTAGCCTGGGCTGAGAGGGGGCAGCATAATACGGGGCCATGATGGCCTATGGCCTCTTTGGGAAAGGGTTGACTGCAGGGGAGATTGACGGCTGATGGTGTCTAGTGGCGACAACAGTTGACTCTGGTGTTCGGTGGTGATCTAAGGCGGCAACTCAGGCTGACGGGTAGTAAGGGAGGCAAGAGGGCTGTTGAGTGGCTCGAAAGGGCCATAGAAGGAGTGACGGCGGCTGACAATAAGATCCTGAGGGCGGCGGCAAGAGGAAATGGCTTTGCTTGGCGGTGACTTAGTAGGAATTAAAGGGGCGAGAGAGAGGTTTGGGTTCTTGGAATCAGGTGGTAGAGGGATGGAAGGGGACTCACCAGCGGCGGCTGATTGCTTGTAGCAACGACCGGCTTAAGCTTGAGCTGGGTTTGGGGCACGATAGCATGGTGAGAGCAAGTGGGAAACACAACCAAAATAGGAAAAGAGGAGATGAGTTGTTGGCTTTTATAACCGTGTGGTGGTACAAAATGATGAGTGAGAGAGGGGGTGGAGTGGTTGAGCACATGGTGACTTGATGGGACGACAATGATTGTGGCTTTCTTTTTGACCTAGGCGCATGTCAGACGTCGGTTCTTGTGCTGAGGCAGTGTTGACTAGTCCATAGGTTGATTAGAATGGCCGAGGTCACATGGGGAGGGGGTGCCAGCAATGTTAGGGGAAAGAGGAGATATTTTGAGTTGGCAGAGATACTCCTTGGTGGTGTTGCATCGAGCACATGCGGCCCAAGAGGATAACAACGAAGAAGAAAGACGATGGCGCTTACGCAGGTGTGGCTCGAGCGTTGTTGGGCTATGGTGGCCACAGGTGCGCGAGTGGCCTCGGGCCGTTGCGGCTATGCGCAAAGAGCAGGCCATAGGGTGATTCATGCACAAGCGAGGGAGGGTAGAGGATGGGCGTTGCGAGGTTGGGCTATGGCGGGGAGCTAGGTCGCTTGGTAGAGGTGGATGGAGATGGGGAACGGAGAGGCTGGTGGGTTAGTGTTGGTTGTGGGCTAGAGGGGATGAGAGGTTGAGGAGAGAAGAAAGAGAAAAAGAGAGAATGAGTCGGGGATAATTGGTATGTTGGATTAATAGCTTTTGGAAATTTTTTAGAGAGTTATTTGATGGATACTTGGGTATTTTGAAATGAATTATTTAAACTCAAAATATAATTTTTAGTTTCACAAAATTTGAGCATTCAAGCAAAGGGATCTTCATTGGAATTTGAAGATTTTATAAATGGACCCTAATTTTTAAAAGAATGGTGATTAGACATAGGAGAGGAAATAGGAAAAAAGATAATGATTTGATTTGAAGTTTTAATATTTGATTCATAAATTTTGGGGATAGTTCTAAAGGATTCTTAGATATACAGATGTTGAAGTGAGGGATTTAGAGAACAGATTAATTGATATCTTTGACATATTATGTTATTAGTTGTACACACAAAGATCTAAAATTTTGAAATATAGGATTTTATTAAGATAGTATTTAACGGTATATAGGTGTTACAATCTAACTACTAACATACACTCAAAGAGGAGATACCAACGGTATATCTTTTATCTCACTAAATTTCATTGAAAGTCTACATGTGTGAAATATTCGTGGTCACCAAGATTTAAACTTTGATGAGTCATACGTCAATGACTTCATCAACATACCAGTATCTAAAAGCATAGGCACAAAATATAATTATACTTATGCGATTCATTTGATATAAAAAAAATCAAGCTGTATATGAAAATAGAAGCAAATAGTGGTATATAAAAGGCAATTGTATTAACATAAATATAAGCCAGAGTTGTATGCCAAAACTAATTTTATATTTAAATCTAGACCCCATAGTTTCATGGGAAAATGAGCTTGTTCTGTATATGCGGTAAACCCGTGGAAATGACGATGCTTCCTGCTAACCCATATCCACTCGAGCAGATGTGCGCCATTTGGCGTTCACCACCCAAACAAAAAGTACACCTGAGTCGTGCGCATGCATGCCACCCAGGTTGCCATCCCACTGTACACTCCCGTCCAAAAACACCGGATTGCACAATCCCTCTGCAGCTCTGCTAGCAGCGCACCAATCCGCACGTGTTGCACGGCCTTGGGAGCCCAACCCCTCCAAAATCCACAGCCGGTGCGCGCGTACGCATCAGCCGATGCCGGGGGCGGCTCAGGCGCCTTGCTTAGGGACTAAGCGTACACAGCCGAGAGCGCGCGCTTATTGCAAATGACGCCGCACCGCACCTGCGATGCGAGGCCGCGTGCCCGAGACGGAGAGGGGGACGTGCCGCGTGCCGATGTGCAACACCAAACTCTCAGCAACTTGGCACCCCCGGCCCCGCGCGCGCCCGGGAGTGCGCGCGTCACCGCGCAAAAGCGCCGCATTATTACGCTCCCCCCGGCCCAGGGGAAAGGCGTCGTCGTCGACCCCGGCTCGCGCCGCGTCGAGTGGAGGGCCAAAGTGGGTGAGTTGGTCACTTGGTCTCGCTCTCGTCGCCTTGCCCGCTCGCTTGTCAAAACTAACCAACCAACCCAACCCAACCGAGGCGGCAGCGGCAGCCTAGCTCTCTCTCTCTCTTGGGCGGAAGGGAGACAGCTTGTGCACAGCGAAAGGGGAGGGAAAAGACTAGGGGCCCTCGACTGATGGGTCGATTCGACCGGTGATGGATCGATGCATGCAATTGGGGAGGACCGGAGAGACAGCATGTGTATCTCGCGGGATCTCCTTGCTGCAGGGTGCTTTTCTGCCTGTGCAATCTTCCCCCGATCGCGAGCTACCCACCTTTCCAAGCCACAATGGAGTGGTGAACCTGAACGGCGTCTTCTCCATCTCTATCTCGTGGGGTCAAAACCCATAATCCACAGCTCCAGCTCCTTCCCCCCTCTGCATCTGCATGCATGCGAAATGTCAGCTCCTGCATGCCTTCGTGGTGGGGGCCTCGTAGTTGCACCCACTGTGTTACTGATAGTTGTGCTCTAGTGCAGAGAGAGACAGAGAGAGAGAGAGAGAGAGAGAGAGAGAGAGAGATCTGCACTGCAGCCGATCGATCTCAATCCTGGAGCATGTGCCATGTGTGGAGGTGGAGCTCGCAGAGCACAGTACTGCCTGCCTGCCTGCATGCTGAGATCGTTTGCCCCTGCAAGCTAAGCTATGGTGATATGGTGGTGGTAGTATAAGCTTGTAGAACCTGGCTGGCTGGGCCTCTCTGTCGGGTTGGCCAGGTACTTTGCTGGGTCGGGCTTTCGCTGTAACCTGGGGCCCGTGGAGATTCGTGCTTGTACGAGACATCCACGGCCACGTGTGGTGGATATACACCATGGCAGTCAGTGAGTGTCAATTCACTGGGGATCGTGACCGTGATCGATTGCTCTGTTCCTGTCGGTCGATCGATCCTTAGTACCAATATGCATGATGTGCATCGGTGATCGATCGTAATAGTACCTAGTAGCTAGCTGGGGACGCCGGCCGGCCGGCCGGGTCAGCAACTCCATTTAATTGTTGTTCTCAAAGCTGGCACTGAAAAGAAGAGAGAGAGAGAGAGACAAGTGAAGAACAGATGGAACAACCTGTGCCTGTTGGGCATGCAGGAAAAGCTGAGGTACCCCTCCTCTCAATTATCCAATATCGATCACCATGTGAATCGCTTCTTGGTAAAGAAGATACTCTCGAGTAAAATTCAATTCCTCTTGGATCTTGGTGTCATGTCTTTCTTCTCTTAGTCTGAGAAACTAGTTACAACAATGATGTGAAACATGTCAACGTTCAAACCAGTGAGCTTCTTGATTGTTTTTACATGATCCAGGCTAGCTCCAGTCCGGGCCCAAACAAAGGCAATGAGCTACCAGTAGCGAGCGAGGGAGCTAGCTAAGCTCGAGGCCCCATTTGGACACGAAAATATATGCATGTTAGGGTTGTTAAATTGGTCCATTCCTACAAAAGCTCACGTTATGGAAAAGGTATGCGCCTCTGCTTCGATCATCTCTCAATTGTACCAGTAAAAGCCGGTCCATTTGCACGAGCAAGCTGCCAAAGGAGAAAAATTGTTCATTATTAACGAGCCTTTTCGGATCCAATTGAGTCCAAATAATAAGAATTAGTTCGTCAGGTACGTGCATTATGCTTGTGTACGCATACAGCTAAAGATTCCTCCTAAAGTTGGATTCAGTGGATATATACACGCAATCAAATTTGCTTTCAGCTGTTCCTCGGTAAGAGTCAGAAGCCAAAGACTCCCGCCATGACGTACTGATGCATTCTCCCTTTGTCACTTTAGTTAATTTAGAAAATAAAATAGTGTGGTCTTTCTGCCTTGAGAACCTAATTCGTGATATCACAGAACCTATCTGTATGCCTCAACGGGACTATGCTTATTTAAATGCCCAAGTTGAGAATTATTGCACGTCATGATTCGTTTTTACGTATTTAAGTATCTATAAAATGCAGGGGCTGGACCTGGACGTGGACCTGGTGTATATGGAGTTTGTGAGTTTGAGTGCATTCTCTATCCACCCATTTGTGAGTGCATGACTCTTAAATATCGTTAAAGTTGTACTGAAGTGGTAGTTCTAGTGATATAATTTTGCAAAATTTACAAGGTGAAAATGTTAATCTAGAAGCTTAAAGAATTCAATGTTCAAGTTGATAACTGAATATGGGAGATGAAATTAAAACCTTATGCTTCTTTCGAAACATAGGAACTTTGTTGAATTTTCATCGAAACCTGTTAATTTTTCACAAAATTAAAAAAAAATACAGCAGCCATAAGGGAATTCAAAAATGTCATTTGAATATCCAATTATTTAATTAAACCAGGAAGAAAAGATAAAAAAAGATGCATAAAAATATAAAAACAGCATTTTTTGTGGAGAGGGGGTGTGAGAAAACTAAAAACAACTTTTTAACGCATTAAAGTACAAAATAACTGTTTAATTCGTCCCCATCCCCACCCATGGAGAGTGGCCAATGGTTCCACCCCTTCGAAAAATCCATAGGCTCCTTAGAAGAAAACTAGATCAATTCTCTCATCCGCCTCTCCTAGACTGGTGTATTCTATCGGTAGGGTGAAAGCTATGCAATTTATCCTCTTGTTAAGTAGCAACGCATGAATATGTAACTATGTTTTAGAGGGGAGTAATCAAACCCTCTGTCTTGCACCTTTCGTGCTTCAGGAAGTACGGACGTGCCAATTGATTCGTTATCATAATCGTCCAATTTGACTTGGTTGGTCTTTGAGGAGAAAACTATTTTATTTGATCTTGATCGTGACATAGGAGCACATCATCATGACATATAAAAAATGTATCCCACTTAGTGACCAAGATCGTCAAAAGAGTCACATTACAACCATGGATGTATTCCAATTTTCCAGCCTAAGGATCACGCAGCTCCTCTTCACAATTTCCATTGGAATCTTTGGATATACTCATCATGAAAAGAATGTTATGAAACACTCCGGTTGGGAATTGACGTTTGATAGATATTTGTGCAAACAGACGAATGATGCAAGCGACTAAGGGGCTGTTTGATTTGATACTGAAATCAACCTACCAAAATTTGATAATTTTGATAATATATTAATTTTTGGTATGATAAAGAAATACAGAAATAATGAAACATTTTGATTTAAAGTCATACCAAAATTTCGCTAATGCCTAAGTTTTGGCATTGCTAAAATTTTAGTAGCACTTAGAAGCATTGGTCACAACCAAAATCAAATTATTTCTACAAGTAGAGTTTTCAGCAAGCCAAGCTCAAGCACGCTAGACACAAGCTCAAGCCAAGCCTATTTCACCTTTTAGCTGCTCAGTTCGAGCTTGATCATAAGTAGTATAACATATGTTTTAGAAAAAGTTCAGTCTCTATGGTTTTGGTCTAGCTTTGGTTCATCAACTATAAAATTATTTATTTTTGATCCTTAGTGTCAAATCGGGATGGTTTTCGATGACGTGGCAGCTAGCAATTTAAAATAAATAATATATGTGATTTACATATAGGTTGTAGCATTTTCTATATTTTTTATTATAATGTTATTTATTATTAATTGGTATGTTGATGTTATCAGGCGTCACATCATAAAAACAATCTTGGTTTGATGCTAGAGACTGAAGCAAATGGTTTTAAGAGTTGGTGATCAAAAGTAAACAACGTCATAGTTGAGGGTCAGTAGTTGCACGGGAGCTATAGTTAAGGACCAAAATTAGATTTTTCTCTATATTTTAATCATAATCTCTTAATATATAGGAGTTAAATCATATATGGATTTTTTTCTACATGTCCTTTGAAACAAAGAATTGAAAATTTCCAAATCTTATGAAATTTCTAAGAAATTGCTCAATGCATGGAGATTTTGGAGGAAAGTTACTAAGAGCTCAAACATTTTAGAAAATTTTATTTGAATATCTCTTATTCGATTCTTATATTTTTCCTATGATCTATTCAAACTATTATTTTTATATTTTTCTTGTGTTTTGCAATTCTCTATTTTACAATAATAATCCTATCAAAATAATGTATTTTTACTATTCCTCTGTTTTCTTAAATCCTACATTTTAAATGAGCTATTAGTTTATCAAATCAATAAGGTGAATAAATAATAAAAACTACATAAGGTCAAGCTCTCATTAAAAGCTTGAGCTCAGGTCGACTCAGCACGTTTGGAGCTCAACCCAAACTCCAATCGAGCCTAGGAAAGTTAATTGGCGATGTCAAAATTTTGGTTGGGCAATATTTGGATAGGGGTGTTTGGTTAACCAGGTTTGAAGCCTTATAAAGTTTTGGTGCATCTTTTAAGAGTGAAAGTTTCCTAAAATTACCAAAATTTTCTAGGCTGATTATGGTTGAAACATATTTGGTTTGTTGCTTTCTAACAAAAAAATTTAGTCCTCACAATTCTTACAGTAACAATTGCTGTTTGTTAACCACACTTTGTGACAGACCAACCTTACCTCATGTATGTATGATTTATCATAGTTTGACATCACTCAAACGGACATGGTCGGTTAATGATTCTTTTCTGAATGTTTTAGCCGAAACATTAGTTGAGCCAACCGTACAATCCCAGAGTTCTCAAGAGGCCCCTGTCACGGTGTCAGTTTCAGACTCTCAGGAGGAAAAAAAAAAGGTTCTCGGCATTGGTCGGTCGTGCTAGCTAGTACTCCGATGGGGTCCCGGCCGGCGCATGCACTTCCCTCGAATTTTGCAACCTGGACCACGGACCACTCCAGCTTTAGAATAGATCACGATAGATTTGATTACGTTAGACCCCTGGGCCACGCCCCCCAAATCTCCTCCAATAGATCATTCCATCGTGCTGGTTGGTTTGGCAAAGCAAAGCACAGCTAGCCCGTAGCAGCGGTAGCTTTGTCCTCCCAACGACGAGAGCTTTTCACGACGGGTTGGCCGTCCGGTCGGCGACCGACGGCCCAGATCGCGCTCTCTCTCTCCTCCCGTGTGTGTTGCAGTACATCTGGAATTCTTCCAGTCGCTGCTGTCTGGTCCAATCCAACGACCCCTCCCTCTCCAAAGAGGGCGGGAGAGAAAGTGCAGCAAGGTTGATATGGTGTGGTGTGTGTGAGAGATACATATCGCAATGATTTCGCAGCAAGGATATCTTATTTTAAAACTTAATTTTAATATTATTTTGAAGTTTTTTTGTTATTGTAATTTTTTCAGTATTGTCCTTTAAATTGCTAACAACATAAATATTAATTTTTTGAAATATTTTATCTAATACGTCGATCCACATATTTTAGTATTTCATCCATGAATGGATGAGACCCAAAGCCTCCAAGCATCGTACGGAACTTACACGAAACATGCAGCCAGCCAGCCATCCATCCTGTGTGCCGTCGCGTCAAGCAGCGCTGTGACTGGACCGCTCGGGTTCCGCGGTTGCGCGGCGCGACAACTCGAGAGATCTATTGATCTTTCGCCTCCTCCAGTGGCCGGTGGTGGCCGGTGACGCTGGCCGCACGAGAGGGGAGACGAGACGAGCGTCGCCGAGGCGGAGGCCATTTTGGATGTTGCTGCGCCTGCAGCTAGTGCGTGTGCCGGTGCTCCCGGGATTTGTTCGAGCCGAGGCCACGGCTCGAATGGAACACTGGACACTGGTTGGTGGTGATAGATTCTCTATCGGATACGTTGTATAGCCGCTTATTTGAAGTTCTAATAACTATATCGTAGAATTAGAATTAGAGTTAAGAAAAGACTCTTTCTTAGAGAGAAAAATCTGATGTATCCATACGATGACTTATTATAGATGAGTGATTGACTAGTCGGTGGCTTAACCGGTCAAACATTGTATAACTTTGATACGTCATAATTATGTCAGATTGGGGATGAGCATCTGTAATTAGTGTCACGAGGAGTATATTACTGTTGAACCTTGTTAATAAGTATCGTGTCTTGGTGTCATAATTAAATTTAGATCTCTATCAAATGTTTTCGTATTTGACTACTGATATCTATATAGGGGCCAGTTTTACAAGTGGTAACAGAACTTGTCAATAGATGAAGATCTATGGATAGATGCATGATGGAGGTGCTTTATACCGCGCAACCTGCATATAAATATTCAAGGATGGACATTGATGTAAGGTGGAGCACGGTAATGATCAACAGATGGATTGATTGGTGAAATTGATCTCTTTGGATGCGGTGACTTGAACCATTCGATATGCTATAAATAATAAGGAGGTGACCATACTTGGTCCTCGGATTGATGGCGGCGGAAGCGATTGGCGATCCAATAGTGGAGTCAGACACTTCGGGTAGGTGGCCCAAACTTTTTAGTAAACTTCTTTCAATGTGGAGATGGTCAGACGTGACGCTAAGGGTTGATTGAAACTAAAGGAGATTGACATTCTTGATCAGTGAAGTTGAACACTTTAGGCGGGGTGGCTTGAACCTTTTGGTAAGTTGTGTTCAATAGGGAGACAGTTAGACGTAACACTCGGGTCATTTGACGGCTAGAAAGATGGCATGTCGATTTGTTAGTTTCGACTCACGGCTAGATTGGTGGATGATCAATTGAAAGTTAGAGTAGGCGAACCCTAAAAGTTATTTTAAGAGATGTCAATATAGTCCTACAGAGTGGATTGCTACTTAAAGTAGTGTACATGTGATAGATGGTAGAGTGGAGACGAAGATGATCACATCAGCTAGAGAGTCGATCCAATTGTGGATGCTCTATTGCCTTTGCCTGGAGGTCGTAGAGTAGTCATGAAGCTCAAGGTCATGTCTGTGGTGCCTCGAACTAACGATGGAGACTACAGCATTGTCAAAGGTAGTAGGCTTGATAGGAGCCCGCATCGTGTGAGGCTTGACTTCGTGGACTCATGGCATATTGGGGACTTAGAGACTCTGATATGATCACGACAATGTACACATAAAAAGACAGGTAAAGAAACTAAGACAATCACTATGAGAAAAGGAGAGAATTTCAAACTGAATCAACAAAAGGATTCTACAAGATCGCAAAATTTCACAAATCACCAAAGCAAAAGGTGAGAACGAACCTATTCTCATGGGCTGCGGTGATCAACAGTGTGAAGTAAAGTGAGTTGTGGTACACGAGTCTCTGTGCAATGACAATGGTACAGGTGGTGGAGAAGCTAGACGAAAGTGGGCTCCAAGAGAAGACGGAGGCCTCCCAATGGTAGTTAGGGAGGCAGCTCACTAGCATGGGGTGGCGATGGAGGAGATCAACAGAGATCTCAAGCTTTCGGTGGCCAGCGGTGTTTCAGGTGCCATGACATGACTCCTGTTGGCGGTGCGTGTCAGATCGGTAGCACGAAGGGCAGCGTGGCTCGGCAAGCCTAGTGGTGCGTGGGCGAGCAATGCACGGGCTCAGGCCGAAAGAGAGAGAGGTCGGTTCGGGCAGCTAGTTGAATTGGATTCACCGCTTTAGTGGCTAGGTCAAAGTGCCTATGGGACCAGACGGGTGAGTGGCAGCATCAGCAGAGTGGAGGCTCAAGTTGCATGCAAGGCGATTAATGCATTAAAACTTGGTCAGGATGAAGGCTTGTCTCTGAAGATGTGAAGATGGTTGGATGGCTGCGTGTATGGGCATGCATGTTGATAGAATCGTGCATGGTAGTAGGACTCATATGCTTCATCGGACAATTTTTTTGAAGTCTCGTAGGCCAGGTGTACGCAAGGAGGATCAATGCATCTGGTAAGGCGACAGCGTGTTAAGATCCGGTATAACTCGACGGACATAGCGAGTGGGTCGGTGAGATATTTGGGCAACAGCCGATAAATATCATCGATGGAGTTAACGAAAATATTTGATGATGGTATATGATATAACAGGATCTATGGTCAGGGTGATGAGAATATATAAAAGCTGCGTTACTAGAAAGTAAATGCTATGGTGATAATTTTTTCGGATGATTGAAAAGTAATAGTAATTTTTTTAAAGTATTATGGATTCAGTCTATGCATATAGAAAGCGTGGGTGTTAGATTTAATTAGCTTGATTCATAAGACACCGTGGAAGAAAGGGTTGGCTTTATTCGTCTGATAAGTTTTAATTTATCTATTTGATGATGATGTATGTTTTCAGGTCATAGAGTAGACAACGGAATATAAAAGTGAACATAGTCTTTGGGGTGTTAGGTATGTGCTAGCTATGAAGGAATCATATTTCACTTGATAAGATGACTGTGATGATAGAAGAGCGGGTAGAGGACCAATATGGGTAAATCTAAAGGAAGAAGTTACAGAGGTAGCAGAGGTTCTTCATGATGATGAGTCAGTGTATAGGCTTGTTAGGTGGCTTGACATGAGTTACAAAGAGAACCAACTTAACATGAAAGTTCGCACAAGTAACATATTAAGATTGGTGTGGTATATTTGTCAAGTTGAAGTTTTTTAGAGTTTGTATGAATATATGCATATAGTCGGTTGCAGTTTAGGACTTGAAGTTCTAATAAGTATACTGTGGAGTTAGAGTTGAACACATAAGTAAGGAGGTTTATAGTGTCTAGTCAAAATTTTTGGAGACTTCAGACATGCCTCTGTCGGACAGAGAGCTCAGTCTAGGAGACTTTGGCATAAATGTCCAGAGATTCTAGATTGATTTCTCTATTTGATAAAAAAAATTATCCATAAGTTTTCATAAAGCCTAGACCCAAACATTCAAAACACTGTAATAAAAAACCAAAACCCTAAGGTGTACGACATACGAGTGTTCGTTCATCTAGACTTGGAAGTTTTATTGAGCATTTGCTTTTCGAACTGGTTAAATTTGAGTACCTCTTAATAGTTCGAATTGTGCTATGGACGGAAGAAATAATAAAATTACATCTTAATCACCTTTTGTTTTAACCAAAATAATCTCTCACTAGACAAATTAATGTGAGATTTTCAATCACAACATATTAGATCTTTAATTTCTTGTCATGTATCACTCAGAACCCACTAGAGGGTTTAGATGCACTTTCAATCTTTCATTTTTGGTGATTGATGATAATACTCATAGGGCTCACAAGAGAGATGTAAAAGAAGATGTTTTGATTGAAAGAAGATATAAGAAGCTCTCTCTAAATACGTGCATACACATAAGTGAAGTTTAAGCCTATACATATTTTAAGAAAATCATGGGAGCTCTCCTATTTTTTGCAACTGTGGGGTGCAATTTGTATAAGTAAAAGGCACGTCAAATTAAGATACATGTGATATGGTGTATCACAAACAAAAAAAAAATACAAGCACCGTTCAAACAAACATCTCAATATATTGTAAGAAATTTAAAGTGTGATAAAGATAAACTAAAATTTATTACAACACAGATAAATATTTTAGTTATTACTTGACAAAGAGAGCAATGGAGTATACAAACACCAAATAACTGAATTAACTAAAAAAAACTAGACAAGCGTCCGTACTACTCCTCCTTTGTCATTGAAGCACAAAAAGGGAGGAAATACGAAGAGAATCAGCTGGACCTCATTTTTCTCATCATTGTTTGTGTTACCATCATCATCGTCGTACTCATCCTTAGAAGTAGTTATCCCAAGAGCTGAACTGGAGTAATGGCTGGCATGACTGATATTAGATGTCTTGTTAAAAGGCCACACCAAGGCACCCTGCACGGCTGAGGGGACATCATCCTCTTCTCTAAAGGGGTTGATGTAGACAGCTGGTTCATGATCAAGAGACACATCAACACTATGAGATCGAAGAGTGTTGTTCTAAACAATGAACACTGTCAGCAGTGGTGGAGCAGATTGAGAAGAGGGTTTTGATGACCTTCTTTCTTCAGTGCCGACTTAGGCTTGGCAGCTAGAGAAGGTTGATGATGAGAGGAAGAGGCATTGAGCCCTGATGGAACAACAGGAGGTGCACAAAGACAATACTAAAGATGACTAATCTCCTTGATGAAGCGTTGTCCTGATATAACCTCAATCAACTTCATGATGTAAGGAGATAGGCGGGAGAGTGACATGGATCCATGGATATAGCATATATATCTTCCTATAAGAACTTCATGACGCTGAACCTTGATCTAGTGGAGTGAGAATTGACAAGGAGGTCAACAACGATGGATTGAATAGTGAAAAAATCTCCCGTGTTGGGATTAATTCTGAGGCTAAGAGCTTGTTCAGGATATCATAGTAAGGAAGCAGTCCATGTGTTGTTTTGATGGTCCTATTTGAACCATACATGAAGGTAGACTAGTGAGGAAGGACGTGATGCTGATGGTGGAGGCTTGGATATGTGAGATCAAGGGGTTCTAGCTCTAGGACTTGAGAAAAAAAATCTAAACGGTGGCTTGGAGCTACCGTCCATTTGTCATCTATTTAATTGAGTGCTCACCATTCTCAATAGTGCTGAAGAACACAATGGGCCAAAATTAGACAATTGCCTCCTTACACCAATTGTGTTTAAGTCCCATGAGGTCGTATAGCCCTCTTTCCTCCATTGCAAGCTAGTTGATTCACTGCATATCAACAAAAGGCTTTGTTCTTCCTAAGATGACGTTGTTGTAATAGTCCTGTTAAAACAAGTCTAGAATTAGAGATTAGAGATGCTAGGACAATTGATTGAGTTGAGATTCTCCTTCCTATCTTTCATACACTGATATAACTTTCTTTTGTAGTCACGCATGTGACGATCTAGTCCACTTGAATGAAGATCAAGAGGGGACTTCTGAATGAATAAGTGGATGGAATGGATTGTTCTCTTGGAGCCATGAAGTGGATGCGGATTTGGATAATCACCGAGTATTCCGATGAAGTCTTCAAGGTGTGGATCACTGACATTGGCAGCAGATGGTGGTAAAGATGGTTTCCCTCCCCTTTTTACTGTCTTCTTGGTTCTACCATGATGGGGAGTGTCCTTGGCTTTGCCTTTGTTCTCCTAAGAGACTTGAGGAGGGTTCACACGAGATGTGGCCCCTTGATAGGCATCACCTTGAGGAGCTTCAAGACCGTTTCTTGAGGAGCTACTTGGAGTGTGAATGCGCTTCTTCTAGTGACTCATAGAATGAGATTTGAAATCAACAAACAAAATGAGGGTTAAAGCTAAGGCAATGTTAGATGGATAGAGTGGACAGCGGGTTAGAGTATCCAGACATAATATCCGGAGTCTTTAGTTAGTCCTCTCTACCAAGCAGAGGAGCCAATTCGAAGACTCCGGTTATGCTGGTTGGAGATTCCGTTCCTGTAAAGAGGACCATGGGTTTTAGCCTTGGATTTACAATGGGGGTTCTAGATCGGTTTTTTAAGAAAGAAAAGGAGCCATCTTAGCATAAGGTTTCTAACCTAGATTCAAGGATTGATAGATCAACCAAAAGTGGAGAAAAAACCCTAGGATTGAGATTACCTTGAGTGAAGATTGAGGAATGTAGGATGGATCCAGAGACTCCACTCATCGGGATGCGAGAGAAGTAAAGAACCTTCGAAAAACACCGGTGGATGGGGGAGATCACTAGAGGGAGTGTTCATGACACCGTGGAGAGAGAGGAGGGGATGGTAAAAAGTGAAGGAGAGGGTGAAAACCGACGTTTATCGGGTATTTATACCATTAGGTCTAGAGACTCTAGTGATTTTTAACGGAGATTCCAGACTGTAGAGATTCTAGAGATTTTAGACGTAGACTCTAGAAGAATTTGATTTCGAGACAGAGATACTAGACCGGAGACTTCAAGTAGGAGGACCAGATACTTCAGATGGTTTTAAACCGAAGACATAGAAGGCTAACCAGAGACTCTAGGACAAGGATCCAGAGTCTTTGGTCTTCTAGATCAAAAGAAGCTTGAACAAGCAACATATGAGAACCCCAATGTAATCAGCAATCAAACAACACTACATAATAATGATTATGCTAAGATTCCCTAGGGTAAGACTTAAATTTTTAAAAATAAAAATAGTCACACAAAATTTTTATAAACTTTTTGATTTTTTATTAAAGAAAATTGGAATATTTGAACTCTTAATTTTGGGTTAAGACTTGCAGTTTGTAAAGTGAGATCTCAAGACACAACAACTCGTGATTTTTGGCAAGATGATTGTAATGATAGAAAAGAAGGTGAAGCGCTGTTATGGATGAAATCCAAAGGAAGAAATTTTAGAGGTAGTGATGGGAGTGAGTCTAGTGTATAGACTCGTCGGGTGGTTTAGCGTGAGCTATGAAGGGAATCAACTTAAGTTTGAGTATATAGAGATTTACACAAGTAACATATTAAAGTTGGCCTAGCATATTTGTCAAGTTGAAGTTTATTAGAGTTTAGGTTGAATATGTGTACGTTAATTATAGTTTAGTAATTAGAGTTATAATAGGTGTAAGGTGGAATTAGAGTTAAATTCTCTACTAGTCTCTCTCTTAAATAAAGGAACAAACTTGATGTAACTGTATGGTGACTTAGTATAAGCGAAGGATCGACTGGTCAACGGTCTAGTCGGTCAAAGGTTGTGTAATCATTATACGCTATAATTATTTTAGATCGAGTAGGATCACTCGTAATTAGTGCTCTAGGGATTAGGCTACAGTTAAACCTCATTAATAAATATCGAGTCTCAATATCGTCATCAAGTTTGAATATTCGATTGAGTGGATTTGTATTTGGCTATCGATGTTTATATTGGGGCTGGTTCTATAATAGGTACTCTTAGCCTTTTGGCGAAATGCTTGTTTGGTGTCACTCATGGTGATGACGGGAGTGTGTTTTTGCACCATGACCCAACAGGATTTGCATTAAGTGCAGATTAATGTGAGGTGGAGGTTTTCAGCATTGGATGTTGAATTTTGCTCAGTTCTAAGGTGGTTCTTCGACTAAATTTTATTATGTTTTTTAAAAAATATATTATTTTATTTTTAAGTTTATAATCGTTATTTATACTCAATAAACCATCTACTAATTGCCCATCTCGTTTTTTTTTCTATTTTTTAAAAAATATTATTTTATTTTTTAAGTTTATAATTATATGTGTATCTCGTTTTTACGTTATTTTTTATTCACTATAGAACACACTCCTTAGGGTGGAGAAGAAAAATCTTCTTTTTGACGTTTAGATTATTGCCAACTCTGAAAACTTTAGATTAAAAAAAACTTGATCGTGGAAATGCCGCGTTCTTTTTCTTGTCTATTCTCTCTTGCTCTTCTATAAATTTCTTTTCTCATGCTTTGGCTATAACCCAAGCGACGGGAATCCACCAAAAGGAAAAGAGGATGCACGGCGGCCTCTTTCATTCCCTTTTCGAACAATATTTTTCACATGAAAAAAAGCAGTCACCATACCATCACACTACAACAGGAAAAAACAACGAATGATTTTCCAAATTTTACAAGTGAGAAAAAAACAAACCACGTCGATTCGTCGAATCAAACGCTCAGGCATACTCGCTCAGTGTGTTGTCCTATCCATCTTTAAACAAACGGCGGCATCTTCGCTTAGGTGAAGAACCATTTCCTTTTCTGGCGCGAACAAAGCCGCAGTGGCCGGCAGAGACCGTGGCGCCCGTTCGTGCGTGCAGTTTAGTTCTCCGGCCCCCGCGCGGAGGCCATGGCCGCGTCGTCGCCGCCACCGGGCGCGCGCGGCCACACAAAACGGGAGCCGCTTTTTCTAGCGTGCGAGGGGAGAACGCAACGGCATCTCTGGCTTTTTTTTTGGGTCCGGACGCGTGCGTGGAAAGCGGCCGGATCGGGCTCGGCGGCGCATCGGACGGCCGCGAGCGCCGTGTCGTCATAAAGTGGAGGGCACGCGATCCGGGTTAATTTTTCGTTTCGCTGTTCTACTGGCGTGGTTTCACCTGGTTCGCCCAGGTGTCCCGCGCGAACGGACGTGTTTTTTTGAGGGAAAGCCCGCTACTGCGGTGAGACGGTGAGGACGCCCGGCCGTACTGGTCACTGATATTGGACTGGCGCTACAGTTTTTGATCTCACCGTTTTCTGACTGCGTGCTACTAATTTTGGAGGAAACTATCTATAAGACAAATGGATAAAATTATTTTGCAACAGAATCGATATAGGATGCTCGACAGCGCTAGCTGAAGCGCTACGTAACACAGCCGGTTGCAGTGTTTTGAATATGCGTTGTTGGCGGGCTGCAGCCGCTGTTGATCTTGTTGCTTGGCTACTGCAGCCAGCACTTCCGAACAGCCCGTACGTTTTTAACGTGGTTTTGAAAGTATCTTTAAGTTGAAGTATATCGCCAGTCAAATTTTCGCAAGCTCTTATCACAAACAAAAAGAGAAAACGATCGAAGCTTGTGTTTCAAGATTTAAAAATGCTTCACAAGTTGCAAAATTAGTATACAATCGTCATAAAATACTACCATGCACAAAAAGAACGATGGGGGTACTACGGTGATCCAAACCATCTTTTTAAAACTACACAGCATAGATTAGTCAATCTGTTTAAGGGACAAGAAATGAATACTACCCAATTACTTAATGAATATATTAGGTCATTTCATCAAGGTTTGTCGCAGCCATTTTTTAATAACTTGACAGTGACCACATGCCATGTCCATATTAGATGTCATGCAAAAATATTGTGAAATTTGTTGTATATAAGCATGTTGATTTTGTTGTATAAATGCAAGAATAAGTGATATGCTTCCATGAAAAAATTAAATATTTTAATTCCGTATATAATAAATATACTATTCAGACGAGCCTAAGATAATATAAAAACATATAAATAAATATAAGACATATATAATAAATATATAGCTATTCAATCTCATAATAAAATGAAGAAGATAGATAAACATAATGTTTATATTAAATTTACACTAAAATTAGCAGGTAATAGCTCTAGTCAGACTTCCAATGCTTGTTGGTGATAACTAATACAAGACAAAGGTGAGTCTAATTTTACCAATTATGATGATTTTAGAACAAATATTAGAAGATTAGAATAGAACAATACTGCTATCAAGTCACTGTAAATTAAATAGCAAGAAATAGATGTATACAGAATATATATATATATATATATATATATATATATATATGTTTAAACAGTACTGAACAGAGGAAAGAAAATACATGAACTCACAACAACAACAGTGACTCTAATCAATAAGACAATGTTGAAAATAATCAACACTCTAGAACCCATGATTGTCACTCTTACTACATCACTTATATTATTGAGCAATTAAATCCGCCCATATAAGTAAATAAATAAACAGTAAACCGAGAGGGGCAACAGGTAACTCAATGCATGTAGATTATCTACATGGGACAACAAGCTCAAGTGAATGTCACATTTTGTCCCACAAAATCAATTCCGTAGCTCACGCCTGAGTCTACATGGTAGGAGCTAGACTGAGATACGAGAGCCGCTATAAGAGCCAAAGGGAATGTCTATGGCACTGACCTAAGAGACAGAGTAAACCACACAGCAGTAAGGCCCAAATGTTCAGCCAAAACATGTAACAATCAAAGCAACACCGCGCCACACCACATGGCTCAAACAAGGCAGCAGGAAGCCACGGTTAAAGGCAGATGCCTAGCACCACGGCCACACCACCACCTCTGGAACCACCATCGGCGACCACCACAACCATGCATGCACACACAGTGACCCGCGTGGCTTCCACCCACAGTGAGCTGAGGAAAAGCACAAGCACAAGCCGCGCTGCTAGGACTATGACTATGCCTTAAATTCTAATGGAATAATGGATAGAATGTCACTGGAAAAAGTGGATTGAAAGGAGGAAGAAGATGGGGAAAAATGAAACTCTGTGTCTATCAAATGGAGACGCCCCTGGCTTTCAAGAAGTCATCCCAGCCTTCTGAGAAGAGCGCAAGAGATAAGAACATGTCACGGACCTCGGGTGAGCGGTTGGTGTGGCCGCCGCTGCTCTCACCCTCTAACCTTGTGCACTAGCTAGTTTTGGAGTGGAGTTGGCTAGGCTAGGCTTTGGCCAGTTCGGTCACTCCCTCCCTTCCTTTTTTAAGGAGAAAAATAAAGGGAAATACCCCTAACAAAATAACAATCCCCACCTATTTCACTTTATTATTTGATTAATGATATTGAGCCCCATACTGTTTATATACCACTTTTTGGTAGATGTGCTTGTTAGGTTTGAACCAAAGCATATCCTACTAATTTTCAAATCTGCACAGGCAAGTGGAGGACTACGCTTTGGTCCACAAGCCAGTGTAAAGCCTTCAACCAGAAGGTGTATAGTACAAGATAGTTGATCTGCTTCTCTTATGAGGCAGGGCGTTACGATCATGCCCTTTTGTATCTATTCACAAGCTCACTAGAGATAAAATTCTGACTACCAGACTATGACCCCATAGTCAGTTCATATAGGTGAACTCTTTTAGGAAATTCTATAGGACAATTTCTCTACCTATAGCATTAAGTTCATTAAGAGCAAATTGCTCAACCTGCCATACAGATAGAGCACGATAGCTAATGGCGACTCTAAAGGAGTTTATGCTCTTGGTTTCATAGTGCTTCGTTTCCTTGAGCGGATCTTTGGTCATACTGGATAGTTATCTACAGTTGAAACCTTTAACAGGGTATGAGTCCCATTCCCTTGCATGCTGTCTAGATTGGCTTTTGGGCCAATCCCTTAGTGAAAGGATTTGCAATACTCATTTTAGACTTGATGTAATCTACAGTTATTACACTAGTCTCTTTAGCATGCCGACACAAAATTAGACATCTTCTAATATGCCTCAAGGATTTCTGGTTGTCTTTTCTACTATTGACCTTTAGCTGTATAGCCGTGCTATCATAGTATACAAGGACAACCCGTATTGGCTTTGCAATCATTGGAAGGTCTGACAAAAAGTCTCTTAGACATTTGGCCTCCAATGTTTCCGAATCAAGGGACTAATTCAGCCTCCATTGTGGAACACGTTGTCAAAGTTTGTTTAGACAATTTTCATGACACGGCCCCACTAGCTAAAGTGAACACATAGCCACTTGTAGCCTTCATTTCATCCAAGTCGGAGATTCAGTTAGTGTCACTGAATCCTTCCAATACTAATGGATATCTAGTATATTTAATACCAACACTCATCGCTCCATGTCTATCTCCTGGTCTAGATGAATAACGTGCCAGCATGCATACTGCATACGAGATATCTGGTCTAGTAGCACTACTAAGGTATATAAGTAATCCGATGATCTATGAGTAACATAGCTGGTCTACAGGCTCACCTTTATTTTTACAGATCTTGTAAGATGGATCATAAGGTGTGGAGACTGTTTTGCAGTCCATGTGTCCAAACCAAGTGAGGACCTTCTCCATATCATGGGATTGTATTAGAGTAATCTCATCCTCACCTTTTATTAGCTTGATGTTCAAGATTACATTAGCTTCACCCAAGTCCTTCATATCGAAGTTCTTAGAGAGGAATTCTTTTGTCTCCATGATTGTCTCCAAATCAGTCCTAAACAATAATATGTCATCAACATATTAACACAGGATGACACCTCTGCCCTCAGTAAATTGATAATATATACACTTATCAGCTTCATTTACACAAAATCCAGCAGTGGTCAATGTGTTATCGAACTTCTCATGACATTACTTGGGAGCTTGTTTAAGACCATATAAGGATTTAATCGAACAACACACTTTGCTCTCTTATCCTTCAACTACAAATCCCTCTAGTTGTTGCATATAAATTTCTTCTTCTAGCTTTCTATTTAGGAATGTTGTCTTCACATCCATTTGATGAACATTAAACTTATATGCAACCGCTAGGGCTAAAAGCACACATATTGTGGGCAATCGAGCCACAAAAGAATGTGTCAAAATAATCCTCCTCTTTCTTTTGAGTAAAATTTTTAGCCACTAAACGAACCTTGTATTTTTCAATACTACCATCGGATCTCCTCTTCCTCTTAAAGATCCATTTATTGCCCACAGACTTGCAACCAGTTGGGAGATTAGCTATCTCCTAGTTCTATTAGATATGATGAAATCTATCTCACTACGGATAGCTTCCCTATAGTACTCTACATCAATAGATGCACATGCCTCTGAGAGGGTATGTGGTTCTTCATCCACTAAATAAGTAATATAATCATATCCCATTGACTTTTTAGTCCTTTGTCTTTTGCTCCTCCTCAACTCCACATCAGGAGCTAGGTCATAGACACTCAAGGGAAGAGAGTATGTCCTGTTGGATCATCTAGGGCTACTACTTCTTTACCCTTCATTGGAAATATGTTCTCAAAGAATGTCACATCATGAGACTCCATAATGACATTTACAGTGGCATCGCTCGTCTCAGAATGGACCACTAGAAATCTATAGGCTGCACTATTTTATGCATAACCCAAGAAAACACAATCTACAGTCTTAGGGCCTAGCTTTCTTTTCTTTAGTAATGGCACATTTACCTTTGCAAGGTATCCCCAAGTCCAAAGATGAGAGAGATCTGGCTTCCTTCCTTTAAATCCTTCAAAGGGCATAACCTCATAGTTGTGAGGTGGCACCCTATTAAGGACATAGCACACGGTGAGTATTGCCTCACCTCACCATACATCAGGCATCGTCGAACTTTGCAACAGGGCGTTTGTCAAGTCGCACACCATTCAATTCTTTCTTTCAACCACCCGATTTGATTAAGTTGAATATGTGGCAGTGGTGTCATGAATGATTCACATTCCTTGCGGTATTCATTGAAAAGGTTGGAAAGGTATTCACCACCTTTGTCAGACCATAGCCTTTCAATTATTTTGTTTAATTGGTTTTCAACTTCAGCCTTATAGATCTTAAAATATTCTATTGCTTCAACTTGGATTCTAAGTAAATAAATATGGCAGAACCTAGTAGTATCATATATAAAAGAGAGGAAGTATCTTTTACCGCCTTTTGTGATTATACTATTCATCTCACATACATCTAAGTGAACAAGTTCTAAAGGAGTGGTACTTCTACCTTCAATCGTACGGAACAATTTTTAGGTTGCTTTGCTTGCACACAAGTAAATCTTTTTCATGTTTATATTAAGGAATCAAAGACATGCCACTTAAACTCTTAATAGCCTCAAAATTCACAAGACATAAATGAGAATGTCAAATATCATTAATGATGTCATTATTACAAACTGCATTAACTTACTAAGAAGAATGAGAGTTCAATGTAGAAAGACAAAACAAATCGCCTAACTCATACAACTTTCCAACAAAGACACCAAATTTAGACAAGACCACTTTATTAGACTCAAACACTAATTTGAGACCCCACAAAGAGTATGTCTTTCAGCATGAGCGTCTTGCCTGAAGTCATCTTTAGACAGACATGTCCTATGCCTCGAATAGCTGCTAGAACCCCATTTCCCATCAAGACAGGCCCATTGCTGCATCCTTGAAATAGAGAGCACATGGACCGATTAGCACAAATATAAACAGTAGCACCTAAATCAATCCACCAGTCATCTGATGGATTCGCCATAAAGGCCTGAGGAGCATACCCTAAGGTGGTGTTAAACACCATATTCCCTTATTTGTGCTGAGGCGAAGGACCCTTTCCCTTTTTATCACAACACCGCTGAGATGTATGCCCAACAACACCACAGACATAGCAGGTGAAGTCCTCTTTCTTCTTCTTCTTCTTCATCTTTTTAGGCTTTGGTTTATTCTAGTTCTAAGGTGGAATATAGTTCTTCTTCTGCTATTGGGATTTTCCCCCTCTGCCCTTCTCAACAAAACGAGTTGAACTTGTTGAGATGGCTTGTTACTGGCCCGTGCACGCTCCTCCACATTTATAGCAGTAGACAGCTCAGAGAGAGTCATTTGCTTCTTCATGTGGTGACATGCAGTCATAAAGTCTCACCAAGATAGAGAGAGCTTGATCAGTATTGCGTTTACTTGAAAGCTCTCAAGCAAGTTGTAGTTATATTGGACTAAGTCCCTCACAAGGAGCTGAAGCTGTAACTACTCCATGATAGACCTACCCTCAGACATTTTATAGTTGAGGTTCCTTTTCATGGTGAATGAGTCATTACTATTATCAACTTTAGATAATTTATTTTCGAGTTCATCCTAGAGTTCCTTGGCAAAGGTAAACCTATAATACATGTTAAATAAGTGGTTTGACAAGATGTTTAGCAGTCGAGACAAGCAAGCATGGTTGGCTTCATCCCTTTTTTCCTTTTTCGCTTCCGCGGTGGCCTTCGCTCTACCATCAACGTCTAATGGTGCAGCCTTAGGGAGAGCCAACATCACCACCGAAAATATTTTGAGGACAGTGAGCCACATGCGAGTCTTGATCTGCTAGTGTTTAAAGCATGTGTCATCAAACACTTTAACCTTAATGGAATCAGAACTAGAGGTCATTGCAAGGATTGGTTTTGTGTATTGTTGTATAATTACAAGAATAAGTGACATGCTTCCATAAAAATTACATATTTTGATTCCGCATATAATAAACATATTACTCAAATGATAGCCATATAATAACGTGATATAAAAGCATACAAATAACTCCAAGACATGTATAATAAATATACAACTACTTATGCTCATATCGACATTAATCATGACATATAAATGAAGAAGATAGGCTACAAACATATATAAATGTTTATATTAAATTTGCTCTAAAATTAGTGGGTAATTGCTCTAGGCAGTCTTCTAATGCTTGTTGGTACTCACTCATCGTGACAGTTCAATTTTACCAATTATCATGATTTTAGAACAAATATTAGAAACTTAGAATAGAGCAATATCACTGCTATCAAGTCACTGTACATTGAATAGCAAGAAACATAGGCATACAGAGAATATATATATATATATATATATATATATATATATAATGGAACCAACAATATGTATATATATGTTTAAACAGTACTAAACAAAGGAAGAGAAATATATGAACTCACGGTAGTGACTCTAGCCAAGGCAAGTAGTATGATAACGCTGAAAATAATCAATACTCAGAAAGTTGTGTTGTCACGTCGTCTCACTACATTGCTTATATCTTTGAGCAATTAAATGCGACCATACAAGTAAATAAATAAACAGTAAACCGAGAGGGCAACGGGTAACTCACTGTACGTAGATTGTTTACGTGGGACGATAAACTCAAGCAAACATCATGTTCTATCCGAGAAAACCAATTCCGCCGCTCATGTCTGAGCCTGCACATCGAGAGGTAGATTGAGATACAAGAACCGCTATCGGGGTTAAAGGGAATGTCCATAGCATCGACCTAAGAGATAGAGTAAACCACATATTAGGAGGTCCCAAATGTTCTACCAAAACATGCACCAATCAGACCAACAATGTGCCACACCACACTGCACAAGCAAGGCAATAGGAAGCCACGGGTAAAGGCAGATGCCCATCACCATGGCCACAACACCACATTTGGAACCACCACCGGCGATCATCGCAACCACGCATGCATATGCAGTGATCCGCACGGCTTCCGCCCACAACGAGCTGAGGAAAAACGTGAGCACAAGCCACGCAACTAGGCACCAACTCGGGAGTCGGTGCCGTAGCTTGCTATAAGCACACGTCAAATCCTAATGGAAGAATGGATAAGACCTTACTAGGAAAATTGGATCGAAAGGAGGAAGAAGATGGGAAAAAAATAAAGCTCTGTGTCCATCAAATAGAGATGCACCTGACTTTCAAGAAGCTAATCCAACGTTCCAAGAAGAGCGCAAGAGAGGAGGACATGCCGTAGACCTCGGCGAGCAGTTGGTGTGGCTGTCGCTGCCGCCCAAGGCGGGAGCATGGTTGCGCTGCCACTGCCGTTCTCACCATCTGACCCTTGCGCATTGGCTAGGGTTGGAGCGGAGATCGCGAGGCTGGGCTTTGGTCTACTTTGGTCACTCCCTTCCTTTTTGTAAGAAGAAAAATAAAGGAAATGCCCCTAAAAAACAATCGATTTTGCATTAGAATTGCACGCCTTTTATACAAGAGACCTGATGAAAACTGTCCACTGGAAGACAAGGCGATGATCAACCAGTCACTATCTCTACTTTCCATGGGACAAAGGACATCTAATGCGTCATTGATCCTTAGAGAAGTGTGGCTGTAATTCACATTTCAAGGATTATTGGGGCATGACTCGACGATTACACGTGGCAATGTTTCTAGTTTGTCTTTTTACTTGTTCCTTTATTCATTATATATAATCCAAAAATAGCTATAGAACTTCTGTTATCCATGATTCTCAACTGAAAGAAAACATAACAAAAGAAGCAAAAAAAACAATGAGAAGACAAGATTATGACAACTATACCTAGCTTGTCCAGTAAAGATGTGTTAGTCTATAAAAGGTATCACTGTTGCACCGAAAAGAACAGGATGCAACGAGTAGCACGATGAAAAGGTTTATGATTGAATACATAAATATTTTTTGAGTGGATCAAAAAGGCGTGAAAGAGCAAAAAAGGAGATGAAACTAGGCATGTAGTTAATTGGGTGATTGTCATTTCAACCTCCGATAGTGTTTGATGGACAAATTTCGTTCATGTATGGAGATGCAAACAAAATATGCATAGGACAAACAATGGAATCTTTCCATTCACATTCTTCAGTCCAGAAACAAATGGCATCTGCAGGTTGAATACCTATATAAGGTCTAGTACACAGTGACGTGTGTCGAGCATGACATATATATGCAATTGTAGTTGCGCATAGACAGGTGGGTATGTTGATTATTTGGTTTTGTATTCACTTGACCAACAATATCTTTACTAGCATCTTATTATAGATTAGAGAGTCAATTGACTTATGAAATAAGCCCGATTGATATAGGGAAAGAGCTGATCAAATAGATGATAATGAATTTGATTCAGTTTAAAATAAAATATTATCCAGATGAGACTAGATTTAAGGAGAAGCTGTTAAAATCACGATAGAGTACCTATATCATTATAAAATATATCTTATAAGATAGATAAGTTTAGTTAGTTTTATTAACTTTTTAGAGAAAGTTTTCTTAAAGAACGTCTAGAGGTTGTTTGTAACTATATCGGCCTCTTATAATTCCAAGGTATAAATATAGACCCCCTGAAATCTTGTAAGATGCCTACACAGATCAATACAATCACGATGCATTACCACCCTAGTTTATATAGGTTTTTACTGGTAGGTTTTGACTCTTGACGCGGGGCTGCATCAGTTAAGTTCGATCTCCGGCGAAGAGATAAGTCCCGCAAATATCTTAGTGTATCCGCTCTGTCAAAGGCTATAGCAGTTAAGTCCGATATCTTAGTCCGATTGTGTACATCACATCATGTTCATATGTGTTCTACAGGCTTATCGAGCTCCTTCTGCCGTTATTGGTTCCGACCTACTAGACTACTGATAGTAGATTCGATTCCCACCATTGCGGTGTCATTTGCCTCAGCCATATACTATCTTAATTCGGTCTGATTTATCAAGTATAGCTCTAACAATATTGTTATTGGTGGTCGCTGGGTTTTGTTCCTTCATGAAATCGGACCTCGCTCTCTAGCGTTGATCACGTATTCTGTTCGGAGCGTCATTGACTCTACAGCTGATGAGTTTTCTATTTTATTCCTCGCTATTCACCTATATCGTCATCAGCTTTCTAGTCGATGTATGAGCGCTATAGTTTCTTTCGGCCACTAGCCAATAGTAAAGATGCATCGGACTTATAGCCGATGGTTGTCTTAACCCTATCGGCACATCCAGCCGATAGCAGGAGTCCGTATCAGCCGATTGGCTCGATGATCTAACTCTATCTATCTTCCTTATCAATTAGAGGTCAAATTGACTGGTCTACCTGCAACTCTAGCGACTCCAACGAACACACCTCGAAGCCAAAGGACCTACAATAGAGCTAAGTAAGTCTCCTAGGTCTTAGCGTGTTCGCACGCGTCCGCATCGGACCTCCATCGGCTAACGTTCGCACTCCCTCTTGGCGTGCCCCTCTACCTGGTCTGATCTTCCCTGCCCACGCGTGAACATATTCTTTTGCCACGTCCGATGGGACTTGAATTTAATATGTCTAAAGAAAAGGATGCCGAGGCATGATCGTTCGATGAAGAAGTTGATGAAGCTATTATTATTCCGGTCACATTGGAAGACATGATAGATACACAGAGGCAGCAGGTGGAACAATCTATGAAAAAATTTGAGAAGTTGTGCCTGCAATCTTTTAGCATGACGTAAGAAGGACCGATCTAGAAGAATTTATTCCTAAGACTAACTCTGATCAGTGAAACAACTCAACCCGCATATTTAAATCCACAGAAATCATTCTAAGAATTAGTTGATGAAGCTATACGTCATGTGTTGATCAATCAATCTAAAGGGTTGATAAGTATATTTTAGGACTTGATAAGGAAAAAAGTGGATGTATTCATTACTCGAGAGCCAACAGTTTATACATTAGCAAATATCGGTCCATAGATGTCGTTGTTGAATTGGCCCGATGGCTATGTTTAGCTCGGGGGACAACACGATAAAGACGATAAGTGATGAAGGAACAATTTAGTTTGAAACCAAAGGAGAATTTTATGTATCATCCTTCATAGCCTGAGTGGTTTGATAGAGTACCATTACCACGCTGATACAAGATGCCAAACTTCTCTAAGTTCTCAAGGCAAGACGACATGTCAACAATTGAACACATCTGCCGATTCTTGGCTCAATATGGACAAGTATTGGTAGAAGAAGCTTTGAGAGTTAGGTTGTTTTCATTGTCCCTATCTGGATTGACTTTTACTTAGTTTTCATCATTGCCACCAAGTTTAATCAGAGGATGGGTCGATCTAGAAGAATAGTTTCATAAGCACTGCTTAGTAGGAATCCACGAGATATGGCTCACATATTTGATATCGATGAAGTGGAGGAATGAGGAATCAGTTTTGAAATATATTCAAAGATTCTATAATGTACAAAGCTGATGCTATAGCTTGAACGTAAGTGATGAACAATTAGGAGAGCTAGCCTTTTAAGGATTATCAAGACGTATCAGAAGGGAGTTTTTCTCTCAAGAGTTTGATAACTTAGCACATTTGATGTAGACTTTATTGACTCATAAAAGCCGATTGCAAGAAGTAGGGGAGAAGATTCTGGAGTCATGGGAGCCTGAAGAAGATAAATTCAAAGCATGAGTCCTCATACTTCGAAATCGAGGGTATGTGTTAACACCAAAATTTGGTAAGCTCCATAGATAGGATTGGAGAGCCGATCAACTTATGAAAAGAGATTGATTAATAGTGGAAAAGAGTCGATCAGATGGATGAGGATGGATTCGGTTCAATCCAAGATGGAAAATTATCTAGATGAGACCGGATCTGAGTAGAAGTCGTAAAAACCACAACAGGGCACTTATATCTTTATAAAATATATCTTATAAGATAGTCAAGTCTAGTTAGTTTTGTTAACTTCTTAAAGAAAATTTTCTTTTCTAATTAGGAAAGAATGTCTGAATGTTGTTTATAACTATATCGGACTCTTGTAACCCTAGGGTATAAATATAGACCTCTGGGAACCTCGTAAGATATTCACACAAATCAATACAATCTCAGCACATTGTCACCCTAGTTTATCTAGGTTTTAACGGTGGGTTCACTCTCGACATAAGGCTGCATTGGTTAAGTCCGATCTCCGACGAAGGGGTAAGTCCCACTACTATGCTGGTGTATCTGCTCTGTCTAAAGATACATTGGTTATGTCCGATCTCTTAGTCCAATCGAGTACATCACGTTCGCGTGGATTCTATCGAGTACATAGGTCGATAGGTCTTTACGTGACGTTTCATCGGAGCGAACAGCCAATGAGTTATCCATACATTGAGCCTCACGCCTAGTGTATCATCTTCTCAGCCGATATATATATATATATATATATATATATATATATATATATATATATATATATATATATATTGCCCATCGATTAATCCACTAGTGATCGATCTAGTTCTGTCGGATCTGGCATCGAGACCAAGCGGGTTTCGTTTCTCCCATCAGCTTAGTTAGTCGATAAGTTTACTTATATGCATGTATCGGACCCGTAGCCGATAATAGCCAATGGGTTCACTCAGTTTCTCCGTCGTTACATCCGATCTAGTTTTCATCATTGTGTTGTCATTAGGCTCAGCCTTATATTATCTTAGTTCGGTCCGATCTATCAAGGTTGGCTCTAACGATACCATTATTGGTGGTCGTTGAGTCTCATCCCTTCGGAATATTGGACTTCACTCTCTAGCAATTATCGTGTATTCTGTTCGAAGTGTCATCAGCTCTATAACCGATGAGAATTGTATAAGCACTACAGTTCTGATCGGCCACCAGTCGATAGTAGGGATGCATCGGACTCACAACCGATGGCTATCCTAACCCTATTGGCACATATAGCTGATAGCAGGAGTCCGTATCGGCCTATCAATTGATTGACTCGATGATCTAACTATATCTGTCTTCCTTGTTAATTAGAGATCAAATTGACTGGCACGTTAGTAACTCCGACGAAGACACCTCGAATCCAAAAGACCTATAATGGAGTTAAAGCAGATCTCATATACCTTAGCATATCCGCGTGTATCCGCATTATACCTTCATCGGCTAATGCTTGTACTTTCTTTCGGCGCGCTCCTCTGCCCGATCCGATTTTTCCTGTGCACGCGCAAACACATTTATTGTAGCAATCCTAGACCAATGGTATAAGTAGTATCCGGCATTGGATGGGTGGAGTTTAACAATTATACTCTCTTAATTCTACACGTAATTAAGATGTTAATATAAACAAGAGATAAGTCCACATTTGATCTCTCACATATTACTTTCTTGTTTGATTTTGATCTCTTTATAATGAAACTGCACATTATTGGTCCATTAACTATCAAAACCGTTCATATTTCATCTCTCAATTCAAACCAGAATGGTTTTTGATGACATAGCGTCTGCATGTAGTCTACCAGGATACAGTAATGACGCCGACATACCAAAATAATAAACAACAACAAAATACAGAAAATATCATAACATTTTGACCTCTTTTTCTTCTCATACTCACATCCTACATATATATATATTTCATTTGAATTTGCCAACTAGTATGTGTCATATGGCGTCATATCATCGAAACAACCTTTATTTGAGTCGAGGGATAAAGATAAACTGTTTCAAGGTTGAATGACTGATAGTAACTAGTTTCATAGTGAACAAAATCTGACCAAGGCTATAGTTAACGAACCAAATGTGAATTTATCTATATGAACAAATATGGTTCATTTGATAAGAAACAAATGGTAAGTCACATAGATATTTTCTCAGATATTGATAATAATCTTATAGACTTTAAAACGGATCTAGTCATGCAGATGCACAGATCGCTAGTAATAATGTAATTTAAACTAATGGTGAAGGTTGTGTGTTATAGACTGTATCAGGGTGTAACGCAATACCTATTTGTATTTGAGGGATAGAATAATTGTATTAATAATAGCAAGAGTGAAGTTACTCCTAGTTCATAATAAGTAGGGCAAGGTTAAGGAAGATCTAGGCTATTACAGAATATGATCCATCAAGATTAGGTGCAGTGGCTATGACTGCAGCTAGTTGTACTAGCACCACAAGATCCAAAACGAAGGCCAAAATACTGTAGCGGTTTATTTGAATAGTTGGATCATGAAATAGACAGCCTAAATTGTGTGCAGTATCTTATTTTGATCTATCATTGTAGTCAAGGGCGGCAGAGATAGGATTTTACTGAGGCTCATACTTAGATAAATGGCTATGTATGGTGGACAAAATTAAGCCTATGATGGGTTTCAAAGAAAAAAATAAGGGCTCCTTTAGAACAAAGGAAATTTGAAGAAATTTTAAAGGATATATGGAAACTTTTCCTATATGTGTCTTTGGAACAAAAGAATGTCCCTCTCAAGGTCCTGTAAAATTCCTATGAATTGGCTCAATTCATTAGAAATTTGAAAATTTTCTCACATAAGGTCCAACCTCATAGGAACCTCATTTTGTGTATTTCTCTTACCACTTTGTTTTTTTTCCTTATGAACCATCCAAATAACATATTTGAACAATTTTTATGCTTTTCTAAAAAATTCTAAGGATTTCACAAGTGTTGACATTCTAATCCTGTATTTTTTTTCTATCAGTGTGATTTTAGAATCCTGCGTTTCAAAGGAAACACTCCTTATGATGTTCTTCTGATTCCTTTTTTCTAATCACGCCAAAGTCCAAGGATGCATTAGTTTGAAATATTTGTAATTTTTCTACATAGTTTGTTAGTATAGTAGTTGCTGTGGTCATATTATTGTAAATCCCAGTTGTAATTTGTGAGGATGATAAATTTATTTATGTATACTAGTTGCTGCTAGTGATATTTCAAGTCAGCTGAAGTAAGGTTGCTATATGTAAGGCTGCTCATTAGTATTGCTCTTCCTACGTTATTGCCTACGCCTTGTATGGGATATTTGATTTTTATTAATAACTATTACGAAAATTTTAGTAAATTACCACGAAATTCCTATTGTTAAAAGAAGTTTTAACACTGCATGATGCAACCGTGTGTATGCCTGAATAAAAAAATGGCAAAGTATAAACTGCCGAAAAATGCGAAGAAAAACAGAGCATGGTGGAGGCAACTAGTGGGAGGTGCATGGGGTCCTCCCCTTTGGCCATGGACGGCTATTGCCCTCCACACTCACTCCCTCCCTCTCCTCGAGCCTACAAATAGCGCCCCGAGCTCACCATCCAAACCATAGATGCTTGCAACAAAGCTGCTTCTTGAGTCCCAAGTGCAGCAGCAGCAGCAGCAGATCTAGAGCGACACAAACTCACTCCCAAAAAAACCACAAGTGTTTCCGGGCTTCCGTTGGAGCGTTGTGACGTGCATGCGTTGCCTGCTTGCTTGAGGTAACCACGAAAGCTGCCACGCTTGTTGCTGCATGCTCTGACTGACTCTGCAGCTCGTTTTGCACACGGGTGACTCGTCTCTTGTACTCACTCACTCACTCACTCTCTCTCTCTCTCTCCCCTGTGATCCTTGCCTCTTCACAGGGAGCAAGCGCTACTGCCCCTTCGCACCTCGCACCTTTCTCTCTAGGAGTTGAGGATGTCTGTGGTGTGCCGTGGCCCGGCCATGCGGGCGTTCGAGCCCTCCAGCTGGCTGCGCACGGCTGAGAAGACGTACAACAAGTCGGAGGTAGCCGTCGACGACCGGCCGGCGCAGGTGGACATATGGAATGCTATCCAGGCTGATGTGGACAAGGTGGCCACCGGCGCCAAGAAAGCCGCCAAGCCGTACGTCCACCCGCTGGTGCGCCGGTCGTCCAGCCTGATGAGCCAGAAGAGCCTCGAGATCTGCACCGAGAGCCTCGGCTCCGAGACCGGCTCCGGCGACTTCACCGCTTCGCTGGACGACGTCGACATGGCGAGCCTATTTGACGCGCCGGCGCCGACGCCGAAGCCGAAGCGCGCGGAGGCGGAGGAGTCCTTCTGGCAGCAGGGCGCTGCGCGCGGCGGGTGCGAGCAGGAGGAGGCGTGGGAGAGGAAGGAGCTCGTGGCGGTGAACTATCACTGCTCGGGCGGGACACGGTCACTGCCCCGCCCGTTCCCGCCGCCGCTTCCGTCCATGTCGAGCCGCGACGGGCCGTGCCTGCAGATGCGCCCTCACCGCCAGGACGGGCGCCTCATCGTCGACGCTGTGGTCGTGAGGCCACGCGGGTATCTCCACGCGAGGCGCCAGGGTGGTCGCCTCCTCCTCTCCTTCGTCGACTGCTATGCTCGCGAGGAGAGCGCGGCGAGCAAGACCGCCGTGGCAACCGAGGCGCCGTACTTCCCGGTCGTGGACGCCAAGCACGATCAGGACGAAGAGGTCGCCACGGAAGTCGAGGAGGAAGACGAGGTCGAAGAGGAGGAGGTGGAGGTGGTCGACAGGGGCACCGTCGTTGAGGTCAAGGTGAGCACGCAGCCCCAGACGCCGACCGCCGCCAAGGTGCACCGCTCGACTCTCGTCATCAACAAGTTCGTCGGCAGCACGCCGCTGACCGTCGATCAGCCCAGGTGCAACGCCGACGCGCCACCGGAGCCCGAGGCAGCAGCAGCAGCCACCGCCGAAACGACGACAGACGCACCGCCCCCGGCGCTCCGCCGCGTGCCGTCGTCCACCTCCACTACGACGCTGGTGGCCGCGGTCGCCGTGGCCTCTACCTCCACCGACGGCGGCGACGGCAGGCGCGACGAGCTGCACCAGCCGGCCGGCGCCTCCCCTGCCGCCGACTCCAAGCAGCTCCTCCTCTTCACCTCCCGCTGCCGCGACAAGCAGGAGCTTCTCCAGAGCGTGCGCCAGTGCCGGCAGCTGCGACAGAAACCCCTCTTCATCCTCGAGCCCTACTGCATTGCCACCTCCTAAGCTCGTGCCGCCGCCGCCACCGCCGCCGTCACACTACAAACACACACCTCCTAATTAATGCGATAGTTCGGTCACCTCTTGCGCGCGGTTGCTAGCTAGGCTTTTAATTAATCAACCAATCAATCAAGCGAAACACGCACGATTTGCTTCAAATTACCATTATTATTTATTAATAACCTTAAGCTCATCGTGACACACAGTAGCTGCTGCTGGGCTTTTTGTGACACATGTTTTGGCACGTGTCGTTTGGTGTTACAGTTTTTTCCCTTTCTTTTTAACAGCGGTCGGTTCATTGATCCCCCCTTTGGTCCCTCTGCAGCGGCTGCTTGGTGCGCGTCGAGCGTGCCCCTCGTGTTGTAAACTGTTTTATATAGCCATCATCATGTATTTCCAGTGTGATTTGAGTGATTAATTGACAGATTTGCTTAAAAACACTTGTTAATTAGCTCGTTCTTCTTCCTGTGCCAGATGCAACGATCAATCTTATCCTAATATCTCTCTTGCCTCCAAATACTCAACATTGAGCACCAGATTGTCATTTTTCAGATGAAATCTAGGGTTGGATAAGCAAGTTAATATATGATGAGCAGGCATGATTAGTTCCCCTATCTGGATGAAGATTTAAGAGGACATATCATGTATGTGCGTACCTAACAATTGTTGTAGGCGTTAGGGGCAAGTAGGATGTGAAGACTTGCGAGTTGGAGCATCATGTCTTGCTGCTTTGGATAACCCTAGACTCAACACGGTAGATCTATTATGAAGATGGCACTACTACAAAACCTCTAATAGGGAATACCTCATTAGTGTTGATTCATTTAAAATCAGTATATATGATACATTTTTAATCCTCCATCTCCTATGTGGGTGTAAAATTAAAAACTAACACCTATAATAAACCGAGCCGAGTTGAGCCGACCTAATGGGGGCACCAATAAAACTTGATCTCTCCATCTCCTCTCCTCTCACTCCCTGCCTCAATCTTACTCTCTCCCTCTCCTCTCCTCTTCACTTCTCTCCCCCACCACTAATGGCAATGCTAGGGCAATGGAAGTGACTCGATCTTCCTCTTTTTTCTGCCATTGGCTATAGCCTCTTTTCTCCTCTCCACTTCCTCTCAGTGGCCTAGACAATGGATCCACCACTCATAGAGGTCAGGGGCCATTGTATCCGATTGCCTAGAGGTCAAGGGCCATCGGATCTTGTTGCCTTTGACCTGCATGATGATGGTTTAAGAGGTGTGACAACGTCAGCATGTTGGAGGTGCGACAATATCAGTGACCATCAGATCCATCCTCCTTCCCTCAGTGGCCTGGCGCCCCTCTCGGTGGCCCTCTTACCGTGATGGTTAGATTCGGCATCCCTGAGCTCAGGGGCAGTCAAATTCGGCCGCCACGACCCCTCTACTCTCCTCGGCACGATGACTTGGTAACGTTAATAGCTTCCTCCTACTCCTCGATGGTTGGAGAGGAAGGGGTGAGTGGTTTTTGTTGGCGACGACCTGGTATGGCAACAACATCGTCACCTTTCTAGCGCAATAGACACCAGATCTACCTAGAGCTAGGAGGCCAATGGTGGTGAGGCCAAATCCATCTAGACCCCATCACAATACCATCAAGACAACATTGACGACTCCAATGTACCTCGTCATCGTGTTCCTCTTCCTTTGCCTTGTTGCCATCGCTAACCCCATTAACAATGAGAAGAACAATATGAGGAGAGATTCTCAAGGGATTATTTGATTTTGTTCTTGTATTCATGTGTTGTTCTTAAGCATATGAGATGTGTTATTCATTGAGGATTTGTGTGTTATTGTTTTATTTTTTGTTGATCTAAGGAGCTAGAAATTATCTATTGGATGTGTTCTTTTTTTTGTTTTGACTGTGTTGACCGAGCCATGCATCTTATGGATCTGATGGCTCGAAGAATCAGCTCGATTCTGATTTATCAAGCTCGGTTTCTTTTTTTTCTTGTAGATACCTAAATGTGCCGGGTTACTATAGTGTCAGCGTGAGTCATTAGTGCCGTTTAAGCGGTGTCGGTACCCAAATCTGACATCCACGATATTTTATCAGCCGACACTGATTGCTTTGTAGTAGTGTGGGATATTGGATATTTAGATAGACGTACATCACCTCACATAACTCCATGGAAAATTGGCGATCCACATACTTATCTTCGGCCTCTGGCTGTAAATGGAGGTCGGCATCAGCGCAGGAATGCAGGCAGACATTGCGAATTATAGTGACCAAACCTAAGAATAATCTTATGGAATTATCTGAAGCTAAAAAGAACAAAAAAAAAGGAAAAACAGTTATGAGTCCCTTGTTTTTGGGCTGTCATGATGCCTTCTTCGGAACATAGGAATCTTACGAAGATTTTATAGGATTTCAACATTAAATTGATTTGAGTATTGTAGGGATTACTGATAAGAATTTTGTATCTCAAAGGTGGCCTGGACTATTTTTGAAATCATTTCCATCTTGAACTAAAGAATCAGATGCTTTTCAACATCTGTTCCAAATCGGATGCTGAAAATATGGCAGTTTGGTTTACATGGCAGTGATGTTTTTTTATTACCATGTGCCCTGTTGCATAAGTTTTGTTGGCAAATTGACATAAAGCCTTGTAAGTGTTTGCAGCAACAAAACTGCATAATCCGTGCCAACCAGAACACCATCACCACACTAACTAATTGAAGACACATGAAATTATAGGCAAACGGTGTTCCTGATTTATAACTAGAGCGAGAAGACGTTTTTTTATTTCTGTATAAAAATATACCCTATGAATGGTTGGTATGATAAAAAGCGCTTTTTTTGGGTGTACAACGCTTGGAGGTGACTTAGTGCACGAGGAGAGGAATTAATTAATCGATCCTCTCGACCGAAAGAAATGGTGACGGCGTACGGAAACACTGTTCGAGGGGCCAAGGCACGAAATGCCCAAGCTAATTAGGTGATTGAGGATGTCTTCACGTCACAAGTTGGTGTGTTCTCGCCTGCTGTCACTGCATGGCAACTTGCTGTGTGCCAGTTCTGCAGCCAGGCTGTGCAGCTGGGTAGCCTGGCCATGGCCGGCGCGGCCGGCTTTAGTGATCTCAGAGGCTGAACCAACGGACCAGTCATAAGGGGCAACTAGCTATCCTGGGCTCTCTCATCACGAACACAAAATTCCAAGGAGCAAATTGCATCGAACATACATTCGTTGCACCTATGCCTTGGAGCTGTGATACCGTTTTTTTCTTAATTAGCAAGTAGGAGTTCTTTTCCGTATGTTTATCTAGTTTTTGGAAGCCCCGAGAAAATACTTTTGTATATGTATATTTATCGAGATTTAAAGCATAATAAGCTATATTTGGACTTCGAGTAATGTTTAACGGCCAAAACTACTCCTTCCATTCAAATATGTTTGATGTTAGGAGAGCAACATAGCTTGATCAAACGTCAGTGGACGAAATGGCGGTGACGGCAGAAAGTATTGGTTCTCATCCCTCACCTCTTACAACACGTTTATATCTATCTTCAACTACAAGGATTGATGTCAAAAGCGAAAACAATGCAACCGCACGAACCAAATCATCCTTGGTGATTGCCCATTGTTCTTCTCCACGAAAGTTCAGGCAATCGCGACAAGGAAAAAGAAAAAAAAGAAAAGGGGGAGACAAAAGAAAGAGGAATGTCGTCCAACGAGTCCAGGCCGATCTTACGGAAGATCTGCATACACGTATGCGTAGTCGGGAGAACCGATGCTAATCCGGCTGAAAAGACGCTTGCCAACGCTACAGTTGTTGCAATGCCATTCTGCCACGAAATGCTTCCCTTTTTAAACTACTATTGCAGATTTGAAATGGCTCTTAATTAACTAACTATATCATTTGGATATTTATATGAGTAGTTGATCAGTGGCTAATTAATATCCCTGTCCACACAAATATCCACAGAGTTTGGAACTGAAGTTTGGATTGGCAGTTTGGTACGGACACTAATGAAAAATGCTAAGATTGTTGTGAAAAAACAATTAAGCTAGTTGGTGTCGTGGGTTAGTTATATATAATAGCCACCCCACTCATGATTCTAAGCTAGATGATGGTCCAAACCCAAGTAGCTATCTGCTGACCACAGGTTAAATTCCTCGGCTTAGTGCTCAAATAAGTTTCGGCCAAAAAAGTGCCCCTCTCATAGGTCAAACATTGTTCTACATGTTCGAATGGCAGCATAAGTGGACATGTTTGTAAACTATATCTCTGGTCATAGATAGTGATGAACGAAGAAGAGAAATATTATAGCCATGCAAATGTTCTTCTCCAAGTCAACTTCATAAATAAGTGAGTGAAAGAGATGCGTGGCGAATGGGCACAGTTGCGTAGGAGTTAAGGTAATACTGTTATTGCAAAAAAAAAATAAAAAGGTAGACCTACTCTTATCATCTAGCTTAGGAAAAGAATCCATCTATTATACAACAAAAGAATCTATCTATTATAAAATAAGAACATTTTTTTCTGAATCACTATATATATCGATTCATTCTTGATTATGTTGACAGCTCTAGGAGTAAAAGACAAATGTGATTATAATTCTAACAAGAGCACCTAGCACATAATTTGATAGCCTTTGACTAATCGACAAACATCCGTCATATACCTAATCTTCTCATAATGATGACCGGATATTTATAGGTAATCAGTTTTGCTAGAATTTTGTCAACACATCTTGGGGTGGCTCCCATTTGGATTTCTCGTTATTGGGCCATGCCAACATTGTGCTGCAGCCAACAAGCTCGTCTCCATCAATGTGCAACTTTGGTGATGGTAATTTAATTACTGTGGCAGTCCATTAGGTTACCATTCAAGGGTCACTAGTCATCACTGATCACATCAGTGACTACTAGGATTACAAGGGAGTCAAGGCAGGTGGCAAACAATGACAACAACAATAAGTCGGTGAAACTGTTGTAGCCATGGGGGAGGAGACTTGGAATCGACCAAGGGATAACTACGAGTGAGTTGCATGTTGAGAGTCTTAAAAAAAAGTTGCCTGGTGTGGAATATGGTGGAGGTGGCAAGGGTGCGGCATATGGGGTGATGGGCATATGGCATTTGTTAGAAGATGCATTATTGGTCTTTTTACTGCTAGTAGAAATTAATCTAGATTATTTTTTTCTAATCTAATCCAGTTTATCGTTCCTATTTATACTATTACCTTTTTTTTTCTAATGATATAGAACTCATAAAGCAATAATATTTAGGATCACCTACTACTAGCAATTTATTGGGGTGGTGGGCATCTAAGCATATGACATTCGTTAGAAGAGATATCTAAGTATATTTATGTTTTCTAATATAATAGATCACGCATATTTATATTACCCACCTCAGCTACCGATAAATAATTTTTTTTTCTACTGTAGTAAGTAGTAAAACACATAAATCAATAATTGAGACTATCCTAAAGGTTCTCATGTCGGGATGGATGGTTGGAATTGTTATCTCGTGAATGCAGAATAAATTTGAGATAGTTGGATGGAGACCAATCAGCTCAAAGTTTATCTTATTTACAAAACAACATATCATGACAAAATTTATGCACATGTGTATGTAGCATTTTTGGCCTTCTAGTAATCATCCCACTAGTGGAGTGGTGAGGGCTAGAGGGAAAAAGCAAAGAAGAAATATTTTGCAAACATTTTTCTTTAGAGGTGCTTCTATGCTTTTATTTCCCCCAACTACAGTTGTATGGATCTCAGCAAGCCAAAGGGGGAAGTAGTGATCATCCATCATTCAATCATGCTTTGATACTCGTGCAGATCACTAGATGCGGGCATAGGAGTGCCTCTGTTTCTCTGCATGCGTTACATTTAGGCATTGTGTTCCTTTTTAAAATTAGAATTAGAGAAAACTAATATAAATGGTCTACAGTACCGTATACCCTATAACTAATTAACATCATACACCTTAGACAACTACTATTAGATATACTCGATGGCGTCCAATGACGGGGCTAAAGGATCAATATTCCTAATGTAAAGTAGAAACAGTGGATATATTGTGATGTTGACCTACCTATAATAGCAAATATTAGACAAGCAAAAATGACGTATTGCATTCAAGGACTCACTCTCATTGGTATGTAGCAGTAAGAATAATGTAGTCAAGGAAAAGGCAATGGGGGCACAATAGCCTAGCAGGTTACTGGTAACAAAAGCGAAGGGCATAATCTATATACAATTGCAACCATGGTGCATGACGACGTGGAAAAGAAGACCCTAGTACTTTCCCTCCCCTCGGCAAAAGTCACTTTAATTTTACCATTAGTATACTCCCTGCATCTTATTATTGCGAGTAGAATTGTTTTTGTTTCTCTCTGTATTTTTTTTTCAAAACAACTGGACTGCAATTGTATTTGTACAATGTTTCGTTTAGGTATTTTTCAGTTCTGTCTGTTGCTCTCTGTATATTGCACTATCTTATTGTATTTTCTGACCGTCGCTTAGAACTAATTTCCTCTTATTTGTCTGAATCAAAATATAATGTGATAAAGGAACAGATGAATAACAAATGCTGAGAACACACATGCATGTATCACCATCATCTCCTCTCTGCAGTATTTTTCACTTTTGATTTACTACTGATGTCAATGCCTTTTTGCGACACTCGTGGGTTTCTAATTCCTCCAAAGATGTGATCTTATCTCAAACTGACGAATAAAAACATACTATACTACTTTCTTTTCTTCCTCTTTATATATATATATATTTTTTACCTTTCTCCTCCCCCTTCATCCTTTCAGCGACCAAAAACTACATAACTCTTCGCTTGTGGACATTGCACGGCTCACAGCGAACAACGGGAGGGAACATTAGCAAAACACTTCGCATCGTCCAATTCTTTTGCTGCCTACAAAAAGCAGTGGTTCCTCCTTCCACTTAAATGTGACATGGACACTACAGTGCGAATGTAAGATCTGAGAATGACAGCTAGTAAGGCATCACAGACGGATTCTTCGATCGTCTATCAACACAAAGGCAACCTATGGCAAGAAAAGCGTCTCCTACAATGGCTAATTCAGTAATTCTCTTTACCATGCATATGATCACCATATATATGTTTGCTCTGCATGCATGCTGTCGCTTGAATCCTTTGGATGGATTTGGTGATCGGTGCATGGTTTCGATTGGTTTTAGCTGTCATGGAATTTGTTCATCCCTCCCCATGATTTCGACCGGTACGAACAAGACGGCTAGCTAGCCTTTACAGGACATGTGCTTGGCATCTTTTAACGCTACCAAGCTAATAAACCGGGACCCCATATATACTATACATATCCGAGCTGGAATTCAATTAATCTAACGTTAAGATGGTGTTCAGGTTATAATAATCTATGTGGCCAGCAGCCAGGGAGCGTCTCGTGATTCTCTGCAGTGCAGCTTCGACTACTGACGCTGCTCCGTAAGCACGCAGATAGGATCGCCCCGTTATGTGGTTAAGGAGCTTCAGTGAAAAAGGGTTGAGACCGACTAGTCCAAGTTGGAGCATAACACTAGGTAGCTAGTGTAACTAGTAGCTGCATGCCCATATGGTGGTTCCCCATGCATGCGAGGCAAAAGTAGCACCAGCTGATGACGCGACGACGCTGCCTTTCCTTTTATTTCTGTGTCGTCGCTGCAGTGCCGAATCAGAACAACTGTTTAGAATTTAGATGCAGTGAACGGCTTTGTGTGGTTGCATACTACAAGGGATGGATTCTGCATGCACTGAGCATTGCATGGTTTGGTTTTGTTCGGTGTTGTTTCTTTCTCTACCGTGACAGATTCCGTTATGCAGCAGGGGAAACCGTGAGCCCGTGACGACATAGATAAGGATTCAAGCTAGTTGTAGTGATGGACAAGTTGAGCAAAGCTAGCTGCTAGTCCCCATCACTGTAGGAGGACCAAAGGAATTAAAGGAAGAGATGGGAGGAGGAGGGCCTTTTTGGCGTGCGATTTGGAGTACATCGCAGAAGATTCGTGGCTGGCCACTGTCGCTCGCTGGCTGCGGCCGCGGGCGCTCGCTCTCTGTCACGGCGAGACCGCGCGACGGCGACTCGAGCTGGGTTTCTGGGGCGAAAAACCGTGGCCTCGGTCTCGGACTCGTTGCCGGCGCACGCTCTCCGTATCGCGTTCCGCCACTGCGTGCGCGGCCGACCGCCCGATGTGGAATCGGGAGCGGCCCATGGGTGGAAACCCCGAAGCGGGCAAGGACTTCCCGTGTCGATGAGGCCGTGCGACGGCAACGTACTGGCCCAGCCTGGTTCGCTCGATCGGTTTGTGGCTATGGCCTCGTTGCCGGCACGCTGTGTCATCATCGTGTGCGCGAAGCGTCAAGGTGGAATAGCGAGCGGCTCGTCAGGAAAATCGCGAAGCGGGCACGGGGCTCACGCGTGCGTGTTGACGCAGGATTTTTCATATCTTGACGAGGCCGAGAGCCAGGCACCAGCCCAGCCTAGTCGGTGCGATGTGAAGCTAGGTTGCTCGGTCCAGTACGATCTAATCTCAGAGCTCTCAAGGCTCAAGGTTAGATGAAAAGTCCAACTTGCCTCCCTCAAATATATGCCAGATTTGATTCGTGTTCCTTAATTATAAAATCAGATACAATGACTCTTTCACTGTACAAAATAACTCCCATAACAATATTGAATGTGTTATTGGCTAACGTAGCAATCTAATCGACATTGAAATTAAAAGATAGACTAGACCCACATGTCATCCTCTCTTTTCTTCCTTCCCTACCCCTTCTCTCTCCCCCATATTTCCTCTCGGCAACGGTGGGGTTGTAGCACGGCGATGGTGGGCAGCTATATGGTGGCAAACGCATCGGCGGTAGGGGGACGGAGGAGATGACTGACAAAGATAACCTTGCCTCCCTTCCTGTAGGCTCAAACTCGATGGGCGTGATGTCGACGTAGTGTGGTACTCTAGCTCGAGCTTGGCGGGCTTCGAATCTACCATCACTTCCTAGGCTTTAGGCTATGAGCTCCATGGCTAGCAGCGAGCGCGGATGAGATCCATGGGATGTAGCTCGAGGTGGAGGCCGTGGAGATAGCCCCCTATAGTGTCGATAAATAATAATTTAATCGTAACATCCGTGTATATAGGGTTTATTTGAAGGATATAGAGATCGGTTGATATAAAAATACAAATAAATTTATCAAGAGAGTAAGAGAGACATTAGTATTTTTATACAAGTTCAAGGTCCTTGAAGTGGGTAATAGCCCTATGTTTTATTCGACCGAAGACCAACATTCTACTATATCAATCTCTCATGAATATAATATATAGGGAGGAAAACTCTAATCTAATCTACAACTATATCGACGTAGAGCTAGAACATAATTATTTGTGACTAGACGTTATTGGGTTTCTCTAATGTTAACTTTATGGGATTGAAGGTGGCCTATATTGTCTTATCCATGTTGGCCTCCCACTCGTCCTTGTATTTACACCCTTTAATGCTTCCTTATCTAAGTAGAAGTAAGAATATAACTATAGATACTATGTGAACAATCTTACTAAAGCTAAATAGGACTATGTATATTTCCTTATTTAGGACTCATTGTATATTTTCTTATTTGGGACTCATCCTTTTATCCGAGCAAATTGTTATTATAGCAATTATAATATTTGAGTAGATACATAAAGTCTTGGCAAAACACCTACTTATTTTGTCTATTCTTTCCTTCACCTAAAATACTCGAATAAACATGTCAGCAAACATTAAAGCCCCAAGCAATGTTAGGTAGATTAATATAGTTATTTAAATATAAGCAAGAAAATTATAATTATACAACACCTAATAATCAGATATAATTTATCTATAATTATAAACTTTTTGTTATTTTGACCAAAGTCAAGTTGTCTTCCTTATATGTCCTATTCCGTCTATAAACACTTTTGAGCATTCCGAATGGTACCGAATTTTTCCTTGTGGTTGTATTTTTGTCAAAAGACCATGTCATTTGTTGGTCCAAGAACAATAAATTTTAAGCATATAGAGTACTTGGGCAATATGTACATATCCCATAATTTGACAATATAAAAGCCTCCTTATCTGTATGTCTTTAGTTGGGATACACGGATCACTTTATTGGCACCCTCCTACTTGAGTGAGACTCTAACAACTTGTATCTACACCTTTTCAAGAACGCTTCTATCTTTGGCGAGTACATTAGCTCAATTTGCTTTTTGTGATAGAGACAAAAAGCTTGGTATTATTATGTGATATGAAACACCACACGTAGTCACCGTATATAGGTTATCAGACCTATACAAGTTATGCTATAATTTTTTATAGCTATCGATCTAGGTATCATCTAGTTGACATAAAATTTGGACTGGTGAATAACTTTTGACTTTACTCCATCTTTTGATCTTTTTCTTATATATACTGATAATTGGACTTGCTGAGTCATCCTATGTCTAGCTAAAGTTGATTTTTGACTAGTAGACACCTTTGAACCAGTGTATATATTGAAGTTGAGTTGTGCTGTTCTCGTTCTTAGCTCTACTTAGTCGGTATAGGATGTCGACTAATAAAGAGACTTCAATGAATCTTCATCTTACTCAATATCAGACAGATTGCTCTACCATTTGATTTTCCTAAAATCAACTATTCAAAACAAATTGGTAAATAACAAGCCTCCAAACGAACACTCAGGAGAAAATATAAACTAAAACTTAAAATGTTTTTTAGTCTATAAGTAAATAATATACTTTCCTTAGCTACCTACTATCTTCTTCTAAATGAAGTTAATAAGTAGATAGTCCAAATAGAAAAATGATGTAAATAGCAACAATCTATTTGACGATTTGATGTCTTCAACTATCTTAGTGGTATTAGCTGATGCTTACGCCGAGTTGCTTTTTATGGTATAGAAATAGTCAATCTGGTTGGTAACATATATAGGTGGTAGGACCACTATGACTCACTTGTTCTTAATAAGACTAGTGATGTAGTCAGATCGTGACAACGTGTATTGTGCTAAGACTGCAACAAAAACCAGCGGCGTAATCAAAACTCGACCATATTTTTTTAGTAGTAGGACTGCTATGACCCTACTGGTTTTGTGAAGACCTCTGGCGTAATGTAACGCCTATGTTTTTGCACCCAAGAAAAATTATTTGAATAAAAATATATTTGTAAAATTTGGATCTTTTTAATTTCTTGAAGAGCGTGCCAACATATAGATCTTAGATTCTCTCAAAACATACCCTATAATCCCTTCCAAACATTCCCAAAATTCCCTAAGTTTAAATATCAAATTCAAACATTTAAAATTTTCCATTCCAAAATATTCCTATAAATTCAGAAAGACTATTGTTCATCTATGTTGCTTTCCCTCCTTTCTCCCATTCTTGGCCCACGCGGCTTCCTTTCTCTTTTAGCCAGTGTGACATGTTTTCTCCTCTATGGCCCATAGTCTGCTTAGCTTTTACCCACACACTTTCCGCTTGGTTGCAACTACTGTGTGTGTCTACGACTCAGCACACTGGCTAATAGGTCTGGCCCACCCATTGCCCACGATGCGGATAGCCACCCGACACACCAAGATATGATCGTCCCTTACATCCAATGCCACTCTCATGCTCATCACGCGTTCAGTCAAATGCACCTCGGAATACACCTACTGCCGCCTCATGCGACCATGCCTCCAAGCCACACCAACATCACCCACCTTGCACAACCCTCATTGGCTCACGTAGGCCTGATAGGCGTTGTGTCGCCTCGAAACATGGTTATCACACTCGTCAAGCCTCGTTCCCAACCAACTGCATCGCACTGTCACACTGTTGCCTCTTACCAACTAACAATGTTATTCGTCATGTCACATCACCAGCAACAACGTCTACCTCTCTTCCTCATCTCCAGCCAGCACCCTCATGGTGGCATGCCACACAATGCCGCCTTGCGTCATTCTATGCTGCCCCGTGCCACGTCGCAACAGCATCCATTATGTTCGGGCCCCAGCAAGCTCGTGAGCTCTCCTTGTTCCGTCCTATCCCTACCACCGTGTCACCCACGTCCACTTCTTCTGCTTCGGCCGACATGATCATCGCGGTGCCACCCTCGCACCGAGAGACCCATGCCGCCTTAGACTAGAGAGCTCAGATTGCATGCCACCACCTCTCGCTAACATCTCTCAGCGCTAGCCCTTGCCTATAAATAGACCAAGGATCCCCCTTACTCTACCATACTTGGTTTGCTTGCTCTAGCCTTGACCATCCTCGCCGCTCCTCTTTCCTTCTCCACTGAGCGCCTTTGCCGTCTCCATTCACCTTGTTCTCCAAGGTAGCTCTTCCCAATTCTCTCTACCACTCTCTTCCGATCTTCACACCACCTCAAACCATGCTTGAAATATAGCCATTGTGCCGCATATTTGATCGCCGATGGTGACCAAATGATGCATCCTCGTCAGAGCTTCATTGCCACACCCTACCGAGTCCATTCTGGCCTCTTCGAACACATTTGATCCATTTAATCACTTCGCCTTCCTCCCCTCATTAGTACCACAACAACCAATCATGCTGATTCACCAATGTTCGCTGGAACACCACCGACCGCCACTAGCCGTCGATTCTACCCGGCAACATGGTAGCCACGACTGATGCATGTGCCTTGCATAGGCCTTGTAGGCCAGACCGCGTATTTGGGCAAGCCTACATGACTTTAAACTTTTCCCCCTGCTTAGCCCAAACTGCCTTGGCAACATTATGCAACCCAACAACACCCAGCAAAGCCCGTTAACCTACCCATCAAAGAAACAAAAGTCTAAGTACCTCCCTCACCTTGCCCCATCTGTCTGTCTCTTATTCAAATATTTTTTTCTAAAAAAATTAATTCATTTTCTATAATCTAGAAAATGATTTAATCTTCAAAATGTCGTATCTTTTTAGCTGAAGCTCCATTTGAGTTGTTCTACTATTAATTTTTTTTTCTAAAAATGAGATCCATAATATTTGTTATATATATTACGTTTTGATTTTATTTCTTTTCATGTGTTATTGTTTTATACCATGCAGTAACTAACGCTGAAGAGCCACTAGTTATGGAGTTTGTCGAAGAATAACAAGACTAAGATAAGTCACCCGTTGATCATGTTGATCCCATATTTTTAATTAGAAATGTTATTTTGTTTGTGAACCATGCATGCTTAGGTACATCATACCAGCCACGAATCGCTAGTCGGTTTAATAGGCCTTGAAACCACTTATTGCACATACCCTCCTTATTTATTGATGACCCTACACCCTTGTCGCCTTGTTGTCACCCTAGTACTCATGCTCATCTAAGCGCGAGTATCGATAACATCGCTATCACTTAAAACTTTACAATGGAATGAAAATATGTTTTAAAAATGATTTAAAATATCGACACTTATGGTCAGGGGCTTTGTGAAATAAAATGACTTTATAAAACTTGGTCATAACTAGTCAACGCCGATATGGCCTAACTTTTGCATGGTATATAAGGACTAATCCCATGAGTAGTTTTACTAATCATATTAAAGTTTGATCACATAGGTGGAAAGGGATGTCCCTGACCAAGTAATTAGTGGATCTTTAATGTGTACAAGAGCCAATAAAGATGGAGTCATCGAGGTGTTATCTAGGATATGGCTACAGGACTTGAGTACAGGAAGTCTAGGACTTACATGGTAATTGGTTTATTACTCGTTTAGTTGACAAACGACTATTCCAAAAAAGCTTTAGAAAGGCCTTGTCGCGATCCTCCTCTCACCATGCGTATCTGATCAATATATATTAGTTGTTTGGATTAATAATCTATTCAAACAGTCATGCCCATGATCATAAGTAGATAAGAAGTGATCCTTCTAGCGTATTTTTGTATTTGGAAAAGTTTTGTGAAAAAAATTGTTGTGGTATGAGTATCATTACCAGAACACCCTAAGTGGCCGATGGAAGACCTAAGTGATCTAAAATGGGACTGTGTGACCTAGAGAATTGCTTAGCAGTAGAAATAGAGTTGGATAATATGAAGTTTAGTTGTGATTGAGAAAGAAAAATAAATTGAAAACATAGAAATAGAGGTATCGTCTGGGACCATACGCTCTGAATTAGAATCAAGACAAGTCGCAAAGTGACTTGTAAGATGGGTTGAGACATGAGTCTCTTCATGGTAAATATGGTGACTTATTGTCAAGCAACTCACGGAATGGATTGAGATGTGATCATTCATCCTATAACTGAATGAGTATATTTAGAATTTACAAACATGATTAAAAAAACGCCCTAGATTGCCAAACAAAACCAAACCCTCCCCTTTTAAACCTTACATGTCACCTTAATTCCCGTGACTTGCTAAGTATCTCATGTAATCACCCTTGCTATTATTACCCCTTATTAAGAAAAGCAATATGACGAAGACATTTAGGGTTTTGATCTAAGACCTAAGCCATGCTTGTGAATTTAGGTCTAGCTTTACTCCTTTTATCGTCTTTTGCTTAGTATAGTGTTGCAAGCCTATGGTCCATTAGCAGCTGCAACCTATATATTAGACTTGATCAATAAATAAAATAAGGTTTGGTGATGATCCACCAATATCCTATTAGTAAGAGCTGAATTCATAGAACCGATACCAATATGCAGGTAAAAGCATTCCACTCCTGATAATCTATATATTGGTTAATGGTTGAGGGGTGCCACACGTAACCAAGTCTTAACCACATATATTGGTGCTTGTGTTGGTTATCGAATGCATATCTTATATGGCTAGCATGATTTCACTTTTATTTTTTCAACTCACGAGTATACCGAAAGACATTGGTTTTCTTCAAGCTTCTTACTGGAAATGTCTTTTCGATTATATCACTTGTTTTCCACGTATTCCTTTTGTATTCGGGCAATGACACACTACGTGTCGTTGCCATTCAAGGCTTTCGCTCTACCAATGTCATCATTCTAGATGATATGGGCAATGCTTTAGGCCTTCAGCTTGATAATAGAGCACCTCCTCAATCCTTGTTTTGACTAGACCTTATTTCAACTAGTTGTAATCAATGATGTGAATAGTGTCTCAATAAATATGTCGAGCGATCAAGCCGATTACTTCTGTGATGTATCATCCAATAATATTGCAATGGTGCCCTAAGCATGGTAGATCATATTAGTAGAGCCGCAGGTGCCCCATTTATGAGCAAAGCCCCTTCGTTATTGAGGTCCTAATTACCGAGGGTAGACAACGTGGATAGAATCTCGACAAAACATGTCGAATAGTACCAGTTTTTCTTGAAGAAATCATTCTGGCATGGCAACATTTTCACAAATATACCAGGGTTGTGAAATATGTTGCTATTGTTCTCGAAAAGCAATTTCTAGAAGGCAAACATTATAAATGATCTACTCAGAAATCCATCATATTAGAATATATTGAGTATGTTTAGATTTATTACTATATTTACCATAATCAAGCGAAATTTATATATAAATTAAAAAGTGCAAGCCCTAGATATGAGACTATAGTTGATGTGTCATGCTAAGCTCGTAAAATAAATATTGTATATAAAAAAGCTCTCAGTAATTATGGTAAATTTTGAATAATTTAAATAAGATATTACGTACATGGTAGATACACGTCAGATGTATCTATGAAATTAGCGGATTAATTTAAAAAATCAATCTACTACTTGATAGGGATGGTACATCATGTCTCTGAGTATATTCTGTATGTACATTATAACGTATATGCCCGCATTTAAATTGGATGCATGCAAGATATTGAAGGTTGGCTCTTCAAACCCTATTGGTCATCTTAGGTATGTACATGTTCAGTCAAAGCTAGCCGTATAGGACACAAAACTGCAAGGTGACTTGTTTAAGGTTAGTCAACTCAATTAGCGCCTTCTAGGCGGATTGGAGTAGTAGGAGGCCATAGTGCTTCAATATTCTCATAACTCAAGTAAAAAAATGAGAAATAGTAAACAATATATGAATTAATTAAATAATTAATAGATTAAAATGACAGACCTAATATCTTGTAGAAGATATATATGTTTCCATTGGTGCACAGCCTCGTTGTCGACATATTGGTGGATATTAGTTTAGAAGATATATGTTTGGGTTTTCGATTCGAGGCTCCAAGATCAGAAATTTTGAGCTGCTATTTTCCATGATGACGATGTCTTAAAGCCATATCGATCTTAGTATTTTATGAAGTCATTTTTGATGGAGTTGTAAATTCTAATGGTCTTGATTATGATATATAGGTGAACATACTCTATCTAGGTTGTATCTTCTTATTCAAAATCGTCGAAAAATTCACCTTTGAACACCATATCTTCATAAATCCTTTAAATACAAATTATTAATAAATAATAATTTAACCATAGCATCTTATATGTACGATGTATTTAAAGGACACATAGATCGGTTAATATAAGAATGCAAACTAATATGTCAAAAGTGTAAGGGTGACATGATTTTTTATACAGATTCATACCAGTGAGGTGGGTAATAGACATACAAGCTCGTCATAGTTGACAGGTTCGAGGAAAGAAAAAAAAGCACAGGAGGGTGGGCGCTGACATGTGGTTGCTACAATTTTTCTTGTCACTTACGTCCCATATCTATTTCTTCAGTTTTTTCTGCTATGATTCCCACGTGGATATCATATTAGTACAGGTGAAAGAAGTCAATGTGCCACATCAATAAAACCACTCTCAAAATAACCGATTCATTTACACGGTTTTAATACTTACGGAGTCGATTTATTTGAGGAGTCAAAATTGGACCTTTTCCGTTGGACCATCTCATGGATGGTGGGCATACCAAATTGGGCTTATCTGGCACAATGTAGCCCATTACTTAAGCCTGATGATCGTGTTGGGCTGGATTAAGGTGTGGACAGGCCGGCATGTTCGTAATTACAGAGCTGTCATTTGGCCCGACTCAACTTGATATAGTCGATAGAAAAAAAATTTATATATTTTTAATTAAAATATTTAAAAATATATTTTAATTTGGAAATTTTAAATTTTTAAACTCACAATGCCTACTTAGTTTTTTTAAAAAAAACACTCAATCAGATGACGATAAATTTAACCTAGCAAATGCATATTAGCACACGTTAACAGCGGGACGACGATGAGGGTAGAAAATTTATAGGCACATATGTAGGGGTGTTTTTTTTCCTAAAGTAGGAGACCACTTGTAAAATGGATGTGCAAGAGAAGAGAAAAGCTTAGTATTTTTGCAAGCAACCCCTTTACAATCATCTGGTTATGAGTTTTTTTTATTTTCAAGGGCCACATACCAAATTGTGAGACCCACCAGTGGAGAGGCCTCACAATTGCGGCTGCCATTTGTTATAGTATTTTTGCTCCTATCGCACCAATATCAAAAAGAAAAATATTTTAAATAAAAATATTTTTATTTGTAGATATAATTATAAAGAAATTTTAAGAGTACGTAGAAAAAATTAATTGAGATGCCTAAATTATATAAAAACATTAGCATTAATAATTAAAAAATTTATTATACGAGGGTCGCACGATTAATAGATTTTGACATAAATATTATTTAGATAATAGTGACAATAATATTATAGTTATTGAGAGGTTTACACATTACGTAAACAAACATAGACATAATATAAATATAACACGGTATAGATGTCTATTTGGAACATGTGTATATCATTATCTATCATCTACTTATAGAGCCAATTTTTCGCTCGTGCTGTACTTTAGCTAACATATATTTTTTAATTATTTTAGACTATATAATCCCTATAAAGGTATACAATTATTTCACATTTTTTTGACGACTCATGTGGATAAAAGTCATATATAAAAATTATAGTCGCATTGGTAACAATTTAAAGCAAAATAGAGAGATGTATAACGAATTTATAACTAAATCGTTGTCAAGAATGATTGGATAAACAAAGTAATTTCTACTAAAAGTATGGATGCTTATTGACTTCACCACCTAGCAACGATCACCATAAACACACTTAGTATGCTTTCGCCATAGTGGTAGTATAATAGGTTACAAGTCTCTAGTCTGATCATTCAGCTCGTCGATGTCGTTCGTACTCATCATTCCTTCTTTTGTATTGTTCATATGTTTCTAGGGGGAAAACCAGCTATCCTTGGAGAACCACTAGTTAAGGTCAAATACTAGATTATCTATATCAACCCAATGACGTGACATTCATATGTGGAAAATGTCATAACTGTAATAATCCTTTGAACGCAGTGTGCATTAACGCGCCGAAAGATATCCATTGGGTTGTGATGAAAGTGATATGACGGTGACGCACCGAAAGTTAACTGTCAGGTTATAATGAGAGTGATGGCATGGTCACACGCCAAAAGTTGGCTGACATCACTAAGCTTTGATTGTGACTCAGCAATCATGCGCATAGTAAGGATTGAACGAACCAAAATTCTGTTAGCGTTTGCTACCGATAGTCCTACATGCATCATAAAAAGTGAAAGTGACGTGATTTTAACATATAGTAAGTATATACAAGTAAAAATGGCACAACAGACTACTAGCCTAGGGCATGCCCTCTACCCCTGTTTATTATCCTGTACTACGTTCGCACGTTACCCTTAGAGTAGATGAGGTGGTAGGATGGGATGCTACGGCTGCACGGCAGTCAAAGCATGTGGCTCCTATATGTGAGGTAGTAGAGCTTCTACAAGTTAGTAGAATCCGAACATAGCCTGATCTGTTGTGGTTGAAGAAGTCGTGTGCCTATCCTGAGGTCCCCTGCCATGATCCGCCCACAACTACTCTATAGCGATGTAGGCTAGAACCCTGTGAGAAAAATGGTTCAACAAACCGAACTACAATATAGTAGACTGAATAAAAAATGTGTACCGTGTGGCAAACCTAAAAACCTTGTATCAACATCATAGCTCCTTGTGTCGATGTCCCCACTTCTTGTATCGACATCCCCTCTACAAAGGAAGCAAGATATGCAGTAGCGAAAGCTATAAAAATTATAATTTATTAACAGTAGTGTCGCACTCTAAAAAGGAAGCAATATATTGGATAGGTGGATAAGAAAAGTAACATTCGGGCTATGTTCCTATAGGGTGGACTCCTGATGCTACCGTTGTTACAAAAGGAACCACATCGGTGGCACAATAGGTGAGAGCATGGAGGACAGTGGGCATCGTGTTGTGCATCCTACCAAAAGTAATCTTCTACTCATCCTTCGTCAATACAATCCTGAACTTTAACCATCGGCACACAGCCACAAGCTCGCCACCAACATGCCACGCAATGTCAACCTATTTAATATGACATGTCAGATGAAAAAGGCATAGCACATTTAACTAAGATATAGAAGATTAATTAATTCATAGTGCGTAAGAAGTCTCGATCACAATGTCTAGGGTACGCATCACTCACATCAACTACGAGTGGTTGTGAAGCGTTGGCAGTGAATGTCACGTGAGTGCACATACAAGGCTGGTACCAAGTAAGGTGTGCTACGTACCACGCCTCTATGTACGGGCGCTGCTCCTCAATGACTTTCTCAATCACGAGCAACCAATCGTTGATATACTTCTAGAGACGTGGAACCCACAAAGTACTAGCTACCTATCCCCACCGATTATACCCAGTTACAACAATAATGTTATAATATGTACAAAGCATATAATCACACATTCAATTTTTTTATCAATAATTATAGGCAAACGTCGATCGGTATAGTCGGCACGATAGGTAGAGGGTACAATTGACATAGATCGAACTATCGTAACATGCATAGTGGACAGTGCAACATAACAAAAATGTCAAACAACATTAACACAGATCAACTAGTAGGCCTGATCATGTGTACACAGTGTCAAAATTCCAAGTGGTGCACGAGGATGCAGGGCTGCAGGGTTGTATGGATCCCAAACAACATCGTTCAACTACAGCCAATCGATCTATAGAACAAAATCCAAGTACGATCTGATGACCTACAAGTAGGACCATCATCGCTACAGAACATAATAGAAAGTGTCAGCTGATTATTTTTTTTAATGTACGAATACTGAACAAACACAAAATGCATCTGACGATGACACCACACTATCCCTATCGTGAGGAAGTCCTTGGGGGCCTTTATGTACATGTCATTATCGTAGACGCATGGTCTACCACTAGTCAACAAATCGTGAACTGCTCAGCCATCTAAAGCTGTAGAAGTAGTAGACAACCGATGATCAACGAACCTATGTTGGTCTTCGTGCATGTGTCACAAAGTCCCCAATATGTCGTTGCGAGCACAAAGGATCCTCACCTCCGCTAAGGTACACTCCCGTCCTCAACGTCGGAGATCACCTGAGCATAGTGGATAAGCTCCTTGTCCATAGTGTGGTGAGCCGTACTGGTGAACATCACCCAACCAAAAAGCCACAGTAGGGAAGCTCCGTCGTATCGAGTAGTCAATAGCCTCAAGATGGACCAATTAGGTTGTATAGGGATAAGGTTATTTCTATCAATGATTAATTAGACCTAAGTTCATATATAACAGCATAGTAACTACTTTACTTACAGTAAGCATAAGTATCCATGCTTGGGTAAAGCGGCCTATGGTGTAGTGAGAGAGTGCACCTAGAGCTACAAGACCAGGTGTTAACGCCAAAATTTAAACAGCCCGATGATGGATTGGAAAAAGCCGATCGGCTGAAGAGGTGTCCAATCACTACAGGGAAGAAGCCGATCAGATTAAAGCAAGGAAAGACTAGGTCCAAGAATAGAAGACTATCTAGATAAGACCGAGTTTGCGGAGGAGCCGTGGAACCCACGGTATGATATTTTATCTTTTGTAAATCGTATCTTATCTAATTAGAAACGTTTAGTTACTTTTGTATCTTATCTAATTAGAAACGTTTAGTTACTTTCATATCTTATCTAATTAGAAACATTTAGTTACTTTAGTAAACTACCCTAGAGATATTTCCTTTTATCTATGTAAAGAGATAACGTCCGATAATTAAAAATACGTCGGACTCTGTAAACCCAGGGTATAAATATAGACCCCTGGAAATATGTAATCATCATCAATCATTCTATCAATACAACCTCGGCGCATCGCCACCCTAGTTTATCTAGGTTTCTACCGATGGGGTCTAGTTCTCGACGCGGGGCTACATCGGTTAGGTCCGATCTCCGGCGAAGGGGTAAGTCCCGCCACTTTTTCGATATGTCTCATTCTATCTAAGGCTGCATCGGTTAGGTCCAATCTTCGGCGAAGGGGTAAGTCCCGCCACTTTTTTGATATGTCTCATTCTATCTAAGGCTGCATCGGTTAGGTTCGACCTCTTAGGCCGATAGGATGTATCACATCACGTCCGTGCAATATCTATCGGTCTATCAAGCTCCTTCCAATGTCGTTGGTCTCGTGCTGCATCGGTTAAGTTCGACCTACGAGGCAGCCGACGGCGGAATGAACTTTAGGCCTATAGGTCTCTGTACGGCGTTTCACTGGAGTGCTAGCCAATGGGTTATCCATATGTTGAGCGTCATGCCCAGCGTATCGACTCTTCGGCCGATACGCGCCAGGTCCTGAGAGACTTCCCTTGAGCTCCACGCCAAGTGCATTGGCCTTCCAACCGATGCGTGCCTGTCTGCAGAGAGACGTCCTCTCATCGACTCAGCTAACCGATGGGTTCGCTTCGCCCTTACTTCAGCACGTTCAATCCGGCGTCCACCGTCTCGTCACTGCTGGCCTCGTTCTCGTAATGTCTCGGTTAGGTTTGATCTTCAAGCTTTGGTGTCAGTGGCATCGTCACGGCAGGCGACGGGTCTCGTGCTGCCATATCTGGAGCGGCATCGGCTTTGTAGCCGTGCCTTTTATACGATTTCTTGCTAGTTTGCATATGCTTTCATCGGTTTTTCAGCCGATGAACGACCGCGACAGGTTTCATTGACTACCAGGAAGGATCCCTCGCGCCTTGCTAATCTCTGTGTACAATCATGTGCCTCTATCGGCTCTGCGGCCGATGGATCTGGGCCTCGCTTTCGCTACGCCCGGAGCCGTCGTATCCCTCGTCGACACCTGCCCACGCCCTTATCAGCTCCCTAGCCGATGGAAGAGCGCCCTAATTCCTATCGACTGTCAGCCGATAGCGAGAGCCTTCTACACACGGCCGATGACCAACCAGATCCTATCGGCAGCCAGCCAATAGCGAGCACTCGTATCAGCCCGTCGTTCGACTGACCCGTTTGCCTCATCTCCTTGTCAATTAGAGAGTCAAATTGACTGACACGCCCGCACCCGCATCGTCATGCCGACGCCGACGTGAACCCACGGCCCCTAGCGCACGTACCTCGAGCCACGGAGGGAAGCCGACCAGCCTGCACTAGAGCTAAGCAGACCTCCTAGGCATCGGCATACTCGCGCCGGGATCCGGCGCAACCATATTTTTTGGCACGCCTGGTGGGACCGAAGGTTTCATTCATCGGCCGATAAGAACCATACTTCATTCATCTGCCGATGGGGTAGAAATCTTCATTCATCAGCCAATTGGACGGGATTTCATTCATCGGCTAGAAAAACCTGAAGACCGTTCATCGGCTGAATATCCTTTATTGGTTGGTGTGATATAATTCTATTTATCAACCAGAGGGACTCTACAAGTGCCTGATTAGAAGTCAGATTTTTACTCATCAACCCGGGGGACATCTTGTTGTCAATATGTCTAAAGAAAAGGTTGATTCCAAGGCATATTCGTATGAAGAAGAAGCCGATGAGGATATTATAGTTCTAGTTACCATGGAGGATCTAAATAAAGACCAGATACAACATATAGAGCAGAATATGGACAACTTCAGAAGCTCTGTTTGGAATCCTTCAGTATGACTAAACAATGGCCGATTCAAAAAGCACAGTTACCAAAATATGTTTTGATAAAGCAATCAAGCCATTCATTACCGGTGAATTCTTCCAAGCCATTGCAAGAGATGTTCAACGAAGCATTTTATCAAGCATTCAGTAATCATCGGGAATATGGATGGATACACTACAAGATCTGATCAAGAAGACGATACAAGAATCATCAGCTCAAGAGCCTGATCAAGATCATGTACCTTTACCGGTAGAGACAAAGTTGTCTCAGGAAACTTGGCAAAACAAGAGGGACCTATCAGCAAACATGTATCCACCAACACAAGATCGATTCGGGGGGCAACAGCAGGAGGTACCTCCAGAATTCTTTCAGGGTAATTATTGTGGAGAGTATCGCAGGCAGAATCAGGTATCCTATCCACCTCATTCTATCTAAGGCTACATTGGTTAGGTTCGACCTCTTAGGCCGATAGGATGTATCGTATCATGTCCGTGCAGTATCTATCAATCTATCAAGCTCTCTCCACTGTTATCGGTCTCGTGCTGCATTGGTTAGGTTCAACCTATGAGACAGTCGACGGTGGAATAAGTTTTAGGCCTATAGGTCTCTGTACGGTATTTCATCGGAGTGCTAGCCGATGGGTTATCCATATGTTGAGCGTCACGCCCAGCGTATCAGCTCTTCGGCCGATACGTGCCAGGTCTTCAGAGACTTCTCTTGAGCACCATGCCAAGCGCGTCGGCCTTTCAACCGATGCGTGCCTATCTGCAGAGTGACGTCCTCTCATCGGCTCAGCTAGGTGATGGGTTCGCTTTGCCCTTACTTCAGCACGTTCGATCCGGCATCCACCATCTCGTCGCCGCTGGCCTCGTTCTTATACTATCTTGGTTAGGTTCGATCTTCGAGATTCAATGCCAGCAGCGTCGTCACGGTGGGCGACGGGTCTCGTGCTGCCATATCCGGAGCGGCATCGGCTTTGCAACCCGTGTCTTTTATACGATTACTTGCCAATTCGCATATGCCTTCATCGGCTTTTCAGCCGATGAACGATCGCGACAGGTTCTGTCGACTACCAGGAGGGATCCCTTATGCCTTGCTAATCTCTGTGTACAATCATGTGTCTCCATCGGCTCTGCTGCCAATGGATCAGGGCCTTGCTTTCGCTACGGCTGGAGTCGTCGTATCCCTCGTCGATACCTGCCTACACCCTCATCGGCTCCCTAGCCGATGAAAGAGCGTCCTCATTCTTATCGGCTATCAGTCGATAGCGAGAGCCTTCTAGACGTGGCCGATAACCAACCTGATCCTATCGGCAGCTAGCCGATAGCGAGCGCTCGTATTGGCCCGTCGTCTGACTGACCCGTTTGACTCACCTACTTGTCAATTACAGGGTCAAATTGACTGACACGTCCACACCCGCATCGTTGCGCCAGAGCCGACGTGAACCCACGGCCCCCGACACGCGTTCCTCGAGCTACGGAGAGAAGCCGACTGAACTGCACTGGAGCTAAGTAGACCTCTCAGGCGTCGGCGTGCTCGCGCCGGAATCTAGCATGAACACCAAGCAAGTACTAAACATGAGCGAAACTCTCCTAAATATCATCGCACCATCTCTAAAATCCATCAACCAAACCTATTGCGTCTCCCATAAGGGGAAGACGCAGAAAGTACGAGATGTCTATAAGTGTAGGGGCCATCTCCTCGTACAATTGGTGGAAAGAGTATGTCTTCGTCCTCAAGTAGTCAAGAAGGGTTGTGCGAATAGACTGGTCCACAAACCATCGCTTCATCTAATCCTTCTCATATGCTGAGGCCTCAACTAACCTGTCTAACGGAAGGAGGCCAGCCTCATGTAATCTACAAAAAAGGCAACATATGTATTATAGACTAGGATTCATATATAAAGTTATAGCAAACAATAATGATATCTCTTACCTAGCATAAAAGCGATGATCTACAAACAATAGGTATCATGAAGGGCATGGACAAAGGATGGTCAACACGGCGTTCTCGACCGCGAAGAGGTACGAGCGGTGTGACCGATTGAGGCCACGATCTAGAAACTTCGATGTTTGGGACGCCATACCTATATTCAAAAAAGATAGCATGATTATCACAAATAAAAACATAATTTATAGTTTGTACAACGAATGAAAATTTTTTGTAAGATAAAATGAACAATAAAAAATTATTTCGATACATATATTTCATACAACATAGAATAAAATATTCACGATTCTCTAAATTATGACAACTTAAGTTACATGTCCATTCTTAAATAATACATAAACTTGCGCTAAATGATTGAATCCTAGGTGCACAAAAATGCCTAGACCGAGTTAGTCTTGAAGTGGTGCCTTCCTTCATAGTGTGTCTTTCATCGGACTCTACTCCTGATGGAGAAGCATATGCTTAACTCGAAACATCCGTATCTTTTGGATATTTCTTGTAAGTATGTCCTCCTTATTGCACTTGCTATAACATTTTAACCTTCACCTGATTCGAACTCATCCATATTGTTGCAAATCCATCTAGTCTTATGGCGACTTGTCTTGTTTCTCAGTTTTGTTAGGTCCGAAATGTAAAAAACATAAGGTTATAAAACTATGAAAGATCCTATAACACCGAAGCCATATAACTTGCCACTCTAGGTATACAAGATAGCTTGCTTCCTAAAATAAGGTGACACAAGATGACAGTCCAGTATTCCACACTCCAAACTCATAGCAATTACATGAGAATATGGCTTGTGGTATAGCCTGGACTTTTGGCATGAGCATGACTAGGTCCAGGTCCCATCGTCCTTTAGGACACACTCCTATACAATGCTTTGTCTTATTAGCACACAAAATTTTGAATCTTTACTGCTATGTACCTTCAGATATAACTTAAGATTTTAAATCTAAGTAATCCATCATCACTATAAAAAAATACTATTGTCTCACATAGAAGGCCCACCTGCTTTGTACCAATATCTAAAATATTTACATATACCATGCATGATAAATTCAATAATGGCTATAAGTAGTTGCCCTATTACACTATGAATCATCTAGTTATAAACCTCAGCCAAATTAATGATCAATATACCAAACCTAGCTCCACCATTAACATACATTAATGTCTATTTCTCCTTTGACTCATTCTCAATCTAGTTTGAAAATTTTCTAAGCTGTGATGCTGACCCTCTTCTAACAGTATGATCATTACTGGGGAGTGGTCCTAAAGCTTCAAGAGTCTCCTCACTTACAGGTGTTTGTATTCTTGATTGCTTATCTATTTGTTTCGTTGTTAGCTCGTCCAACCTCTTCCAAAGATTATTGAATTTTTTCTAGTAATTCTATGTATAGAGCCTCTTAAAAAGATCTATAAAGTGTTTGTTCTTAAACTGCTAGTAGAAATTAGCACCCATATGACGCATGCACTATCTACCACGAACATGTGGCCACTCTTGTGCATACCCCTTCTCCACGTTACCATACTTCAAAAACTCAATAGCTCACAGAAGAATGGTGTAACGGAATAGATTTACATTACCACTCTCCTCGTTGAGCGATTGATCATCCTCTGCATGTACGTTATCAGAATTTTTCCTATCCATTACCCCAACAATGTTGTTGTTTCTCTCTTCCTCATTTGTCAATCCTCTTAGCTCCCTCCTCCTCCTTCTTCTTCATGCTCGGATTCATTTCTCTTCACTATTTTAGTATCACATCCCATCATACTAGAACCCTCTTTGTCTTACATAGCCATTAAAATAGAATTGTCTTTCTCGTACACAGATATAAGAATGCTAGATGGCCAACTTTGTTCCAATGCATTCTCCACGTACCATCTCCAAGTGGTAGTGGAATCCAACAGAATTAATTCACAGAAAAAACATTCAGTTGCCCAGCTCATAATGACATAGATGTTTATTACATTGGCCAGGGGGTTAATTCGAAAGTATCGCATTAATTAGTTCTACACTGCTAGAAAACTTATCTCTGCAGGCCTTTCAATGTACTTAAGAGTTTAGATTTACACCATATGTACTATGCCTAATATTTTCTTAACTATGATATAACCAAAAATTATTTTATTTTAACATATCTATTCATGAAAAAATAGAGTGATCTAAGTAAGAAATTAACCGTCACATTTATGATATTTCAACACTGATATATTTTAAAATATTGCAAATGAAACTATCTACGAATTTAAGAATAAAACTTTCAAGCACAGATATATGAATGAAACTATCTACGGATTTAAAAACAAAACTTTTAAAGCATATATTAGAACGAAACTATTTATAAATCTAAAATAATACTATACATATTATTTTATTTTATTAGTAAGAATAAATATTATAAAGTGTATAAATCTTTTATAAGACTTAATCGCTTCTATTTATCTCTCCCAACCTTTTTTTTTTAATAAAATAGATTTTTAGACAGTTCTGCCAAAAACATCCTAACAAATAGCTTAAGGTGCACTAGCCATAGGGTTGTAAGAAGACTGTCTAAAAAACAGCTGTCTTTTCCTCTCTCGCGCTCCCATATAGCCTCGTAACAAAAAAAAATGCTCTTGCCAGAGCAGGCATCTCTTACCGTCGTCTTGTAATTAACATATACCAACGGACATTAGTTACATCAGATTCCTCGTCCTAGATGTTTTAAAAAAAAATCTTAGAGAACGTTTCTATAATTTTAAAAAATATATATATTTTTACTACGAATATAATTTAGACTCTATTCTGTCTACGAATTTAGAGAGAATATCATATCTGATGTTCTTGGAAAGAAGAAACCGCGTGCTCTTAGCATCGACCGCTCGGATCCCCATCAGTGTCTGACCATTATCAGCTGCCACCATCCAGCACCCAGCAGTTCTTTTTTTTTTTTTTGCCATGTGCTTGATTGTAGAGAGAGAGATGAATGTATGTACACCATTAATAGGTGAAGAGCGTATAGATCTATATTTTTTAATATATATATATTATATAAATATTTCAATAAAATATATATTAATAAAAAAATTCGTCAATAGATGCTGCCATTGTGCTTGGGACTTAGGATTTGGAAGGAAAAAAATGCTCCGGTTTTCTGTTGATCTGGTTGGACAGCACCACTTTCCTGCCCTTAGTCAAGAGCACACAGGAACTTTTTTCTATTGAATGAGATATTGTCATATCTGATGTTCTTGGAAAGAAGAAACCGTGTGCTCTTAGCATCGACCGCTCGGATCCCCATCTGTGTCTGACCATTATCAGCTGCCACCATCCAGCACCCAGCAGTTCTTTTTTTTTTTGCCATGTGCTTGATTGTAGAGAGAGAGAGATGAATGCATGTACACCGTTGATAGGTGAAAAATCAAGTGAGAGAGCGGAGAGGCAGGCGCTGCATAACACTAGCGTGGAGGGTATCGGCTCCAGCGAGAAATAATTGTCCCTTCGGGCTTTGCTATAAGCGGCAGCAAAAGCTAGCTAGCCTTGGAGTAGTCTATATAGGTGGAGTGTTTGCACTGCGCACCCACCATATGGTCGTACGTACCAAACTCAGATCAGTCACTGCTCACCTAAAGCGACAAGTGAAAGCGGAACAGACGCCGGCCGCACACGCAGCATGCAGCAAATGGACAGCAACTGTCCCGACGCCAGTTGATGGATAGATCGATTTATCCAGAACTTTTCGCTATGCCTCATCCTGCCTTGCCTTGGCCAAATACCTTGCTGACATCTGGATGCCCTCTAGAGTTTTTCCGCTTTTTATGAGAGATGTAGTGATCACGTGAATCTTCATCATTGCTACCGCAACTATTCTGGTGTAGATTGTCACGGTACATCATTATGTTAAATGAAAAGGATTGTAGCGGTAAATCCACTCATTCAAGAAAAACCGATGTCCTAAGAGCATCTCCATGAGAAATATCAAATTTGTCTATCCAAATCTCTAATTGGTCATCCATGCTAAAAGATTATATATATATATAATACTCCAACAGACTCTTTATAATCTATTTTCTTATTTTAGTGGATCCGTACGTTAACTTTTTTTTCTTTCTTTCTTCTCTTTTGTTTTATATCCAACCATATATCTAAACTTGTCCTCTTGCCTACATATGGCGGCGTGCCCTAACTAAATGGAGGTAGTAGAGGGAGCCACCAAAATTAAAGGATCTGATGATACTTATTCCAAGAAGTCCTAGCTTCCCTTATCCTCTCTTATGGTTCTTCGATGATGATAGAATCATGACTCTTAAAAGGATAAGAGGTAAAGCAACTAGGAGGAACAGAGAGGAGGGTGCTACCAGCTCACCACCCGTCAAAGAAGGTGGCAGTGTTCACGAGGAAAGCAAATCGAGAGATAGGAGGGCACTAGTGTGAAGACTAGAGAGGTATGTGGAACTTGACGGTGTTACTTAACTCGGCAAAGAGGCAACAAGCTTGAGTGGGAAAGAGGAGAGATGATGTGCTAAGCTATCAAATAAGCTCAAACTTACCAGTAGCTCAAACTTGGCTCATTGTAGGCTCAATTTGAGCTCGGCTCGAGCAGCTCATCACTCTATTGGAGCCTCTCTTTTTTGCATGTTTGCTTTTTTTTTTAATGGAGGGTGAGATAGCACCTCTCTTGGAGGTGCTCTAACGGCATTATATCCCTGATGATCCTAGCTACTTTTATATATATATATATATATATATGTGCGCACACGTATTCAACCTATGAAAGATAAGATATATATTGACAAAAGCACACGTTCGAAAATTTCATAAATTCTATTGAGTGAACTAGTAATTGTGTATGCTAGTCACTGAACACTCTACGATTCCAAACATAAGTCATTATAAATTTCTATTTTTTCACAAGAAGTAAGCTAAGTCATTGTAGAATTAACCCGAGACATTTATCTATTATTATTTTCGATGACCCCTCTCCACACACACACCCCAAATTCTAACATGCAATAATTTGAGGGACCAAAGCTCCAATTCTAACAAGGGCCGACAAACTATACCTCTCTAATCTAGAATAAAGGGTGCTGGTATATTTGATTCTTGGAAGCTACCAATCAGAAGTGATCGATTAATGCCAAAGGGAGTACGCTTTTCTACACCTAGCTATTTGTAGCTACACCCACTCTAGAATTTGCATTTGTACACTTCAGAAATTCTATGAAAATGTATAGAAGTATATCATATTATCAATATGTTTACAAACAAAAAATGCAAAAAAGGATCATATGTGTACTATAAAAGACAAATGTTTTACATATCTCTCGAAAAAAGGCTTCTCTTTTTACAGTATATATATCATCATATTTATCCACAATTTTTATATATGCTCATATTCAATATGGTCAACATGTAGATATCTTATAGAGTCCAAAGCGGGTATAGCTAGACACCACCCTTCTTTGATAGAAATTCCCTAAGTACTACACTAATTAACATGATGTTCTCTCCTTTTTGGAAATCTTTATTTAAAATTAATGGTTGATTCTTATGCCAGCATCCAGAGAATAGAATTTTTATAAGCTGATGTACCCATTTAAATCAAGGGTTAATTGGATCTATACTATTACAAATTTACTATATTAAAAAAATATCATTACTATTCGTGAAACATATTTTAAACAGTGTCATTGCCATCAAGTTCTCTGCAGCACCTGTCCAGTGATGTTTGCTAGTAGACCTCGAGCTCTGCCTAGAGTGGATCTTGCTCCACCAAGCTCCATTACGTCAAATCAGCATCACCTTACCTTCTCGAGCTCTAGAGGTGGTGGTGTGCACCAGCACCGTTGGCGGTGATCGCATGTCGGATGTGGAGGAAAGAGGAGAGGGACCACCGATGCCGATGCCTTGCTCCTTACCCACTGATTTTGGCCTTCTGACATCGCTAGATCCACCGGGGAGGTGAGAACTGGTGAGGAGGGCACCGACGGATCTACCGTCTCCGTCGCCTTTGGCTCACCATCGCCAGAGCCATGCTGCCATCCACCATATGAGAATGCAGCGCTATCCATTACGGGAGCTCCTATTCTACTGTCAAGGGATCTTGTGACCTCAAGCTCGGTGCCACACATCGTAGTTGTCGAAGAGAAGAAGCACCGAGCTCCTCCGTTGGGGAGCGCCCTGCCTCCATAGCCTAATCTGCCACTTTTGAGGACGACGCCACTCAATCACCACCTCTATGGTTGACACCGCCCGATCCATCAAGGGCTGCAGGATGGGAATGGTGAGCTCAGCCATCGCGCTCCCTGCCATGTCATGGACGCCAGTCACAAACACTTCCCACTTGGCCTCAAACAGGGTTAGGGGAGAAGTTAATAGAAAATTTTATAAAATTTTAGTGACATGTAGCAGGTCTTATAAATAGTAATGGTTTTTTAATACAGTAAATTTGAATGGCATAGATCTAATTAACCCTTAAATCCATACTAGTTTCTTCAAGTGGATACACTCCAGATGTAACTTATCTAATGTCGGATTACATGTCTTCTACCGTTAAAGTTTAGGATCGTCTCAGACCTGAGTCGTTATAGTATGGTAGCAGTACTGATACTTCAATGGAACTAACAACACTAAAAAAAATACAGATAAATTATTGGTATGTTTTCTTCATTGTGGTCTGGAACAGTGTACAAATTAATATAGGGGATGGAGACATTGAGACATAAAGAGCTTCCCATGGAGAAAAAAATAGGAAGTCTCGTGGGCCGGGGACACTGTTAAGAAAAACAACAACCGCCTTGATCTCATTTGTTCAGAGGCTAAATCATATCGGTTGTAAGACACCAATTTTGGGATGTTGCACCAAATTTAATATGCTGTCTTTATACAATGCTTAACATGTACTAAATAAATTGCTTGCTGGTTTAGACTTAGAGCATTCATAGATGATGGAAATCATCCCGATCACAAGTTTTATTTCCGAACATCCCCGGACGCCTTGGTGTAGTGGCCCAGCACTAAGGACGTTGGTGCCTAGTCACGGTCCTATCTCGGCTCTGATACTGATGTTGTGGCGTAGGTTTTCGACGCCAGATACACTGACGTCAAGCTCTTAACATACTCTAATTATTTAACTATTTGTTAATCACAATATATTAACAATAAAGTGAACTATTTCAATAGACTCGAATATGTATAACTAGAATCATATATAGTTTATCATAAAGAATTCATCACATATAGTAAATACGATTGCATAATTAGTATATCATATAAATTTCGATCTTCTTTAAAAATAGCCTTCCTTTATCTCCTACTTCGTTAAACTACAATAGCATCGATCCCTAAAGTATACATATTTTAAGACATATTAATGGTCTATCGAATGTTACAGAAGTAAACCTATTTAAAACATAATATAACAAACTTTGGATTTTCTAACATATACAACAAGTGTTGTATATTTGAGTAGGCTTTGAGGGTTGTGACGCATCTAATAATTGAGAAAAGCCAATTTTTTTGGCGCCATACATGATGTAGTCATCACCATTCCCATCCTCTGTCTGCTCATCTTCCTTATCATCGCTTAGAGCAGTTGGACCCCTATCTCTTGAAGTATGAGAAGAAGATGTGGCACCCTTATATCCCTATAAGCCTGATAGAGTGGGTTGGACAATATTTCATATCGTCATGAGTCTCATAGGGAGGTTCAGGATACTTGGACGTGTCGACTGAGATAAAGGCACAGGAATGTAGCGAGGGATGCAAATGCCATCGCCAGAGACATAGCAACCAAGTCTTGTTGCTAGAGTAGGCGTAGGCTATGATAGCATAAAATAAAAATTTTTTACCACACCAGAACATCATGCAAAGGAGAGATTATAGACCATTACTATGAGATAGACAGTGCAGCGGAAATAGGGTTGAATAAGCCAATCAAACCACTCACGCATCGAGGTAACAAACAAAGTAGTCGACCGTCTCAATCCTGATGTCGATCAACGTTGCAATGAGCGGTGCCTCTACTGGTATCCACACGTTCAAGGTTGGAACACCTATTACGGGTGTACTAGCACTCGTAAGTGGTTATGGTTTAGCTCGGGAGGTGGCGGCCAGGGTTTTGCTCGAAGTAAACAGAGGTATATTCCCTCGATCTCCCCGCCTCTCTTTATATAGTCTTCCTCACTTGGCTCTAGGGGACCATGGCCCAATAGAAGCTTACTCAAATCTCTATTCGAATCAAGCCCTTATCCGAATCATATTCGAATAAGTATTTTAACCTGTTAAGCGTACGATTCTATAGATTCACGTATATTTGATCGTGACCTAGAAATGTCTTTCTGGTCACCATGTTAATATCATTTTTAGCAAGGCATGTTAACCCCAAAGTATACATAAGATCATATCGGCTGAACATATAATATTTTCATGTATGAATCTCTTTGCCTTGCAATATCGATCGAGCTCAAGACGAGACTTGTATTATTCTCTTAATAGCTCAATTACTCTCTCGATCCTGTGATGGATTCTAAACTTGTGATTGACTTCTCAATCACCTTGGCATGCCCATGTACTTTTATAATCAATTATATCAAGTGACCCAAATTCTATCTTAATCACTCACATCCCACTACATATTTAATAGCAAACCCAAAGATTATTTTTATAATTATCTTGTTACGGGGTAATGTTTGGTAGTCTTTTATATATGTTGGGAACCATGATAATCTTAAATCTAAGTACTTCACATAAACACTACTTGAGATTAACTGATATTATATAAAATCTTTGTAGTATCTTATGACAAGTCTATCCAACATATGTTCACTAGCATACATTCATATTATCGTTTTGGTATCTCCATACCATGATCCATGAGACATGATCATCAATTAATACATAACTGATCTTACAATCATATTTATTCTTCATATGATATATGATTAAAGATCATCTAGAAATAGTAACATTTAATATTAAGGGTTTCATAAATAAGTCACATACTTATTAATCAATAATGTCTATTTTAAGAAATAAATTACTATATCGTAAACATAGTATGTGATATATATAACATCTTTATATTGCCTCTAGTTTATATGACTAACATTTATGTCATCTGTTGTGTATCTTCTGTAATAATAAAAAATCCAAGATATTGTTAAGTTATAGTAAAGTAGAATATGAAGTGGTTGGTTATACATCAATAGCACCTTGAGTATACTCCGGAGTGCATTATCAATCTGTTCTCCTCTCTAAAGACTAAGCATGCGTCCCACCTTATTAATCATGTAAACAAGCTCTCTTGACTACACATAAAACAAAAACAAATATAGCACGTGAACATACATTGAAGTAAACAATAATTAAAATACATAAAGTCTTTAACTTCATGTTGAGGTACACCTGAAGTAAACATGCATTGAATATGAATTGAACTAGTAGACATGAAGTCTTTAACTTCTTACCTTCCACCATAGAAATATCAATTTGGTGTCCAAGCATGTTCCTAGCACGGCCCCTCCACCCACTAGACTCAGTCTTTTCAGTCACAACATTTCCCCTAATTAGGAGAACCAATATCATGGAAACATCCTATAGAAAAATAATCATATCACTGCAAGAAAGATAAAAGGAGTGTCTCTAGCCTCCATAGAGTAGTGATGGTGGCTACGTTGAACTGTGGCAAGCCTCATTGTATAATCGTCAAGAACCCCAAAAGTCCACATCTCCATATTCTTAGGTATGAAATGTACCAATCATCACATCACATCGATGCATGTGTGCACACTCAGAGCAAATAAAGCAAATACATAGAAAATACAAAGTTTAAAGAAAAATCAATGTAGTTGTAAATTAACATGGTGCCTCCTAAGAAGTACCTAGTGCCTCTCGATACGTCGAGCATGGTGTCTCTGCTCATAGTAATCCTCCAATGTTGGATACTCCTGGAAGATTTCCTCTGTCGCCATCCTATAATTAAATAAAGATTTTGTCAATTCACATGAAACAAATGTAAAAAAAATCACAATAATAAAAAAAATACAAACACCAGTCAATACAAACAACACCATTGATACCTGCTAACCACCATGATTTGTTCTCCTCTTCTTACTTACCACTTTTCATTTTAGGCATTTGCTTCTCTTATGCCCTTTTTGGTAGTATGTTGAACATCGATTTTAAGTTGGGGTAGCTTGTAGTTACAAATCCTTTGAAGGTTTACGCATAGAACTACCAAGTATTAAATCCATTTCATTCTAAAACCGTTTTGATCTTCTTTTCCCCCTCATCTTCATCTCCAATGCCAGGTCAACTATAAATTCCTCACCATCAAATGATTGATAGAGATAATGCATACAAGCCTCAAATCAAAATGCATACAATCCATATATGCATAGCACTAGCCTCAATTCCACCAATCCACATCAAAAATTTAAATATTTAACTAAATTTGCATTTTAGGTTTCATCTTGATCTCTAAAATTAACAATAAAAATATAAAAAAAACAAGAGGGCCAGAGGAGTATATCTTGCTCGACGATTTAAAAAAATCTAACAAAAAATGATTTTAAATTGAGTGGATTTAAGGAGATTTGGTGTGAAAGGAGAGATATAAAGATGCCTATCAGCTAGTGGGCATAGGAAAGAAAGGAGGAAGAAGATGTAAAAAAAGAAGTGGGCTAGGTGAGGGATAGGATAAGTGTCAATAATATTGGTATTGACCCTATGCTAATGCCTACATGCTAAGTATGGTATAATTTGGTTGGCATCATTTTAAGTATCAATGACACTGGTACTTGACAGCAGCACGGTGTTAATAATGCCGTCGAAAAATATTTCTACAGTTTTTAGATGTTTTTACAGAATATATTTTTAAAAAGATTAAAATGTAAACAAACCTGGAGGATGATATCCCGGCAGCCTGCCAGTTTTCACCTATAATTGTGACGTGTGAGCATAAAGCATATAGTATCACTGTCCAACGGCTACTTTAGGCTACAGAAGAGCCAGTGTCTGCTTCTCTCTGGCATCCCGAAACGTGTGCCCCAATAACGGCATTGAGACCAGAGGCAAATTCCACTCTGGAGTTTGTAGGGGCAAAAGGATAGGTTCACTCGTTCTCTCACTTGGTTTGTTCTGTCTGTTAATTATAAGCATATATGAGAAAAAAAATAAGAAATATTGATTATTATGTAAGAGTTAGTTTTACACATATTTTAGCTATAGTTAATCTATTATATATGTTAGCTTTAGTATAAATTTACAGATGTTAGTTGACTTTAGTGTTAATCTCGCTCTTAAGACAAAAGGACCAATGCAAAATTTGGGAAATGATAGTTTTATTTGAAGAAATTAATTTGTCCAGTCAATCACAGGTAGTCCCAAAAAAGAAATGCCACAGCTTGCTTGTTAGTTGTCACCCAACATTGCCGAACTTTTGTACCTGACCACCAGGGAAATTAACACAGCTAGGTAGGCATGATAATTACAGCAGAAAAAAAGTTGTCTTCAATAAATCAATTGGGATATATAGTGCGATTGTGTCTCAATAGTGTATGTCTGACTCCTAAGACATGGATTGATCTGCTTTGCAAAAAAAAAAACATTGTTATCACGTCAATGAAGCAGCAGCTTGAATGGACTGCACTCGTACTGCACAGCAAATATACATCCAAGATATCAGTACCTATGCGGCAAAATTGAAGTCAGGAAATTTTTTTCCTTGATGCTAGTTTCCATTATCCAAAAAAGTGCTAAGGAGGCAAGGCCGACATCTTCATCCTTCGGTACCTAAGATAAGGTGCATGTGCTGCATAATAGATTAATTATTTTGGGATAAGTAAACTAAATTAATTATTTTTATCAATGTACATTACTATCATGTGACACCATGCATAAGCATGTACTTGCTCCGTTCTAAAAAAATAAGTTTGTTTATCCAAATTTATATATAAAAGTGAACTCTTTTTTAAAGAGAGGGAGTACCTATTTCTGACCACAATCCCACCATCTCCTTCGAGTCTTGAGCTACTCATGCGCAGGCAAGAAATTATATTGCCACAAAAGTGTAAGCTGGCCATAAAAAAGGTACACCCAACACAGACAGTTTACATTAAGTGTGATCATGTGTGAAAATATAAATCAAACGGATTGCTAGATTTTAGTCCCCTAAAAATTTTATATTTTAGTTGAATTTCTCTTCTTCTCCAACAAGTATCTCGTCTCTGTGACAGTCTATAGATGGCGGTGGAATAAACCAACTAAGTTGGCAGGGAGAGGGTGGAGTGTGTGTTGAGGAAAGTGGTAGCCGACAGGCGGACGAGATATTCTGAGAGTTGGCGGCCCACGGTGGATGGTAGACACAGGCGGACGACATGGTAGAGGCAGTGGCATCAAAGCCATAGGGCTGTAGGATGGCAATGGATAAAGTTGGTGGCAAGGAAAAGAGAACCAATTAAGGCGAAGAGGAGTGATTGTGTAGATGAGAAAAGTAAGACAGCGTAGGGATGTTTTGCTAGGAAGAAGAAAAAGAGTAGTGAGAGTGTTGTGCCAAAGGTAGAGGGCTGATGGTGACAGGAGATCAAGAGTAGAAAGGGAGTGAGACAGCAAGGTGAGGAAGACAGAGGAAGATAAGGGAGAAAGGATTGGAGAATAGCACACATATCTTAAAGACATCCTGTCCATTCAAAATTTGACTTTTTTTCATAAACCTGAAAAACAGACAGTGGCATAAACAAAAAATATATATCCATATTTGACTTTGACTAATTCTCTGACTTGTAAGAGACAGGTTACATAAGCACAATATAGTAACTTTTGTTATAGCTAAGATGAAAAAGGGGTAGAATAACATGCTAAGTATACACAAATTAATAAGAGAAAAGATTAAATTACCCCCTTAAATTATTGCGATAGTATGAATTACCACTCTGAACTCGAAAATGAGATACTTCTATCCTTGAACTCTTTAAACCGAATGAATAACCCCTAGCACTGTTTTGGGAGGTATTAGTCCTACATGGCGTACACATGGTGGCCGTTTTGCCAAGTACCAATTGAAAATACCTTAGATCACACAGAGGGAATGAATGTACAAACTTCTAAATCTCAAATGCACTAACAGCGAAAATTAGTCTTCCCTCTGGAGTCTCTGTCCTAGAGTCCAGAGTATCCAGACTAGTTTTTCTATCAGACAGAGAAGCTAGTATAAAGTCTCTCGTAGTATGGTCTAGAGATTCTAGACCTCCTTTAAAATATTAGAGGACAATTAAGGAGGTAAACCCAAAGGGTTAGGAAGAGAATAAGATAGAAAATCATAATAAATATAAAAGGTAGAAACAAGCTAGGAGAAAAAACGATTTTTTACCAAAGTTTGTATCAAACGATCCTACATCTCCGTTGAGATACTCCAAGGAGTCGAATCCCTTTTAATCCTTTACCTCACTAAGTTCAACATTAGAAATCAGTTTGACCTTCAAGCTCGTACAAAGCGTGGCACTTAGTCCAAAATAACCACCAAGATCTCCACTAGGACACGTGCTCCTACTTTCTATGGAGCTTGCTCTACCAAATCAATCTCTAACAGGGAGCTCAAGAAATTGCTAGAGTATCCGGAGCGTACTTAGCCTGGAGAGAGGAAGGGTTCTGAAGTATCCGGTCTAAACTTCCGGATACTCCGAACAAGTCTCTCTGCCAAGCAGAGAGCTCGATTCGAAAACTCCGGCTAAATAGGATTTCGGACATGTTTCTCTATTTGACAGAGAAATTTGTCTATAAGTTTTTACAAAGGCTAGAGATGAACATTCAAAATGCGAAGGAAAAGAAGACAAAAAAAACTCAAAGGTGTATGTGGTGTGGGTGTTCACTCATCTAGATTTTAACAAATTTGGAGCACTTGTTTCTCAAACCAGTTAAACTTGAGCTCCTCTTAATAGTACGATTTTTCCTAAGAAATTTAGGTAAAACAGAAAAATTTTGTTCTTCATCCAATGTCTATTTTTTTTCTTTTCTTTTCTCCATAGAGAATCTTCTTTGAAACAAAGCACTCTTCTTTTGATGAAATGATATGAGATTCTTAATTACAAAACATTAGCTCTTTAATTTTTTGTTATCTATCACTTGAAACCCACTAGGAGGCTTAGATGCACTTTCACCAATCCAGTCAGCAAATTTAGAAAATAAATTTTTAGGGAGTTAATACTAGCCCACATGTCATCCTCTCCGCCACCTCCCAGCTGCTCTTGCCCTGCCACGTCCCTAATTGCCCACATCGCCAGCAAGCCCTTGCCCTCTCTTTGCTTCCTCTACGAGCCACCCCATAGCGAGTCAGAGGCTATCACTGATGGTGGTGCAGGTGGAGATCAACGATGAGATCGCATTGCTTCTCGAGGAAGGCAGGGCAGAGCTCACTAGAGGAGAAGAAGGAGCTCAAGATCCATAGCCATGAGATACTCCTTCAACCAATTGGAGCTGGCAGAGGTAGCGGTCATAAAAACAGTGATGCCGAAGAACGTCAAGAAGAAAACGAGCAGCTAGGCCAAGCTCATCATCTTTGGCGTCGTGTCAATTCTGCCCACATCTCAACGCCGACCTTACCCCCAAGGCATGCCACTGTCGCAGATGGGATTTTGCCAAAGTCTATCATGCCAGCTCGGCCTACAGCTCAACGTCAGTGGCGTGAGCTTGAGCGACGAGGAAGGAAGCCAACGGCAGCCTCCTCCAGATCTACGCCTAAGGTGCACCTCAAGATCTTCATCGTCAGCATCGGGGAGCACCTCATGGGATCTGGAGGAGGTGAACGAAAGGACGCTAGCTGGTGAGCCCCTCTCCTCCACTTCCCCCTCTCCAATGGAGAACGGCATCCAATGAGCCCCTTTGCTCTACCTATAGCGTTGCTGTGCTCTCCGGTCTACCTACCTTACCTCATCGTACCTCACCCTTGCTCTCTAGGGACCTCTTAGGATCTCTATCCTTGGCCATGCCAACGAAGGGATGGTCTACAAGCAGTGGCACCGTTGGGGTAGCCCCACCACATAGCCACTCATTACACTCAAGCTCTTCGTCGCCGTGCATGTCACCTTGCGTTGGGCCGCTGCCACGTACTGGAGAGAAAGGGAGAGAGAGGGGAAGAGAGAAGGAATAAGATGGCTGGTGGATCCCTTTTTGCTAACGAGGACAAAATTTGCCACAATGGATAGCCACGTGTGCTTATCCAACCTTAAACCGCTCAAAATATTGTTAGAATGGTTGTTCGTCCGGTTTGAAGTGGGGTAAAAATGTATGGTTTTCATGTTTAGAGTTATCACAATAGTTCAAGGTTAATTTGGACTTTTCTCAATTAATAACGAACCAAAATAGTATCTCAGAGCTACAGTGCCGTGCAGTGCTAAACAGCGTGTACTACATACCTCGTTGGGGTCTCTCACACGGTTTTTACTGTGCGACTTGCCTTTGCAAAAGTCTGATCTCCTTCGATTGAATGGCATGGCTTGATTATGTACGATGAACACTACTTAATTAAGTTTATTTGTTTGAGAGAGAGATTTTAATTTATCTTCACCAAATTGAATTGTGAAATTTGGAAGATGCATTAAAGTCTGTTCTGCGTGGTCAACTGGAGAGCGCAAAAACATGGCAGAGGGGTATGGAAATAAAAGAACCAATTGAATAGATTGTCCTCGATCGACTGTATTAGTACATCACCGAACGATTCTACCAGTCCAAAACATGCAATTTCAAAAGAACACGTGTACAAATGAAAACAAATAAAGTACTCCCTCCGTTACATATTAAGTGTTAAAAATGACTTAATATCAACACTAAAATTTTGTAAGTACCGTAAACAAAATTAAGAGCCAATTGACTTAAGAAAAGAGTTTGGCTAATACAGGAAAAAGCTGATTAAACGGATTGAGAATAGATTCAATTTAGTAAAAAAATAAAAGATTATCTAAATAAGATCGAATCTAAGTAGTAACAATAGAAGGCATGGTATAGTATTTTTATTTTTATAGAATATATGTTGTAAGATAGATATTTTTAATTAGTTTTATTGATTTCTTAAAGATAATTTTTTTAGAAAATAACGTTCAGAGCTTGTTTCTAACAACGTCGGATTCTTTTAACTTTAGAATATAAATATAAACCTCTTGGGAGATTGTAAATTATCTCTCGATCAATACAATTTCGGCGTATCGCCAGTCTAGTTTATTTAGGTTTTTACCAGCGAGTTCTGACTCTTGACGCGGGGCTATATCACTTAAGTCTAATCTTCGATGAAGGGGTAAGTCCCATCACTATATTGTTGTATCCGTTCTACCTAAGGTTATATCGGTTAGGTCCAATCTCTTAGTCCTATCAGGTGCATCACATTACGTTCGCGTGGTTATATCGGCTTATCGGGTTTCCTCTACTGTCACAAGTTTCGTGCTGCATCGGTTAGATCCGACACTAGATCACTGATAGTAGATTGAACCGTAGGTCGATAGGTTTTTACGCGAATATTTCATCGGAGCGGCTAGGCGATGAGTTATCCATACATTAAACATCAAGCCTAGTGTATCGGCTTCTCAGCCGATATACGTATATCTTCATTGATTTCCTCTTATCGGCTCAGCTAGCCAATGGGTTTGCCCGTTCCTTCTATCTTACGCATCTGATCTAGCATTTGTTGTATCATTGCCGTTAGTTTCTGGCTTATACTATCTCAGTTTGGTGGCTCTAACGGTATAGTTATGATAGTTGCTAAGTCTCGTATCTTCAAAATATTGGGTCTTGCTCCTTACTATTTATCGTATATTTTATTCGAAGCACCATCAACTTTGTAGCCGATGGTTTATTTATCATATTCCTTACTATCTGCATATGTCTTCATCATCTTTTCAAATGATGAACGAGCACTATAGCCTCTATCGGCAACCAGACGATAGGAGGAGTATATATACATGCTTATTGGCTACTCTATTTTAGAACGTCATCGGCTCTATAGGCAATATGTCTTTTATTTTCTTCGTCGCCATCTGCCTACGCCTTTATCGTTTTCTAGCCGATGGATGAGTGTTTCAGCCCCTATTGTTAGCCAGCTAATAGAAAGAGTATATCAAATACAGCCGATGACTACCTCAACCCTATTGACGACCAACCGATAGCAGAAATCCATATCGACCCATCGGCTGACTGACTCATCGGTTTATCTCCTTACTAATTACAGGGTCAAATTACTTGGTACGCCCACAACTCCAGCAATCTCAATAAAGAGATCTCAAAGCCAAATAATTTACACTGGAGCGAAATAGATCTCTTAGAACTCGACACATCCGCACGCGACATTCCATCGAATCTCCATCTACCAACACAAATGATTAATTCGACACGAACACTTACATGTACTTTATTTAATGAGTGGTAATTAAAGGTGGAAAAGTGATTGGGTGTAAGATGAGAAAAAATTTAAATAAAATATGATCGAATGAAAAATAGTACATAAAAACAAATTTATTTTAGAACAAAATTTATAATCTAAAAATATATTTATTTTGGGATGAAGATTATATATAATAGAAGTTGGTTAATTTATACAGATAATGACATTGTGTGTACAGATTCTCCACTCATAAGATAATATTATAAGTAAAATACATCATAGTTCACAGGCCTCTAAACTTGCCCAAACGGTTCACTCAAGTTCGTGAACCTTAAATATACCATTCGAGATCCCTATAGTTGTCTAAGCCGTTCCTAGAGATCCAACATCACCCCATACCACCTACGTGGCAGTCGACCAGTGCAAGAGTGGATAGGAGTGCAGCAACATGCACAATCTGATCACACGCCTTTATTTGCTCACCTAGAAGTTTTCAAACAACCCTTGTAGGTTCGCCCATTTACAATATATTCCTTGTTTTTCATTTGACTGCATTACGGTCTTCCAACTGTTTGGCTATGATATGGTAGCACTAACACAATTAATTGAATGCTTGTCAAGTTTATGGTTGAAATATTTTATTATGTTGCATCGGCACTATCATTGCTATCCTTTGAGTTTTAGGCAGTCATAAAATCATTTTGCATCCATCTATTATAACATAACTAATGTAAACCAGACTCTTTAGAGGATATCACTGCAAAATTTCCACAGAGAAATAGCACCCAGATTCCGGCGGTGCACCGGTGTCCACCTTTGGCACCGAATATGTCGGGTTTTTTTTTGGAAGAGGGAGGGGGACTTTTGACCTCTGGTGAACTGTTTACTCGTACATTAGAGATTCGTGGGCCTAAATAAACTGGGTAGACATGTCAAAAATTAAAAAATAAATAAATAGTTTGGTCGTAGTATTTATATAGCTTAAATGAACTAGGGTTACCATTAGCGTGGCCATTTGTGTGTTTTGTGCATCGTAGTAATATGGGGTTTAGATTTCTTTCTTTGCCATTACACAATGGGAGATTAAGGAGCTGGGATGTATAATAGGAATGTGTATTCTGAGCCTATAATGTGATTATATACTAAAAATATTATGTAATGTGAGTATATACTAAAAATATTGTATATTGTAATGCCATATGAGCACTTTGCATATATAAATCTGGGATTTATTAAATCATTTTACTTCAAAACATTGGTTTGGGAACAAAGTGTAAAACACCGCTTGGAGTACTAAAGAAACTAAATTAATTCACCCTCACTGTACAGAGTTTTGCATAAATCATTATTTTTAACTCTAGAATTCACCAGAATGGTCGCCTACCTTATGTTACCGTAGAAGCTTAGAACAACATGTGAGGCATGTCACAGAAAGTTTTCAACCAAAAAAAAACGTGATGTCTCAAATCATCACATCCGATTTTTTTCTAGAAAAGCCTCGGTCTCCTTCTATAACTAATTTTTTTTAGGGTTTGCGTCCTCATTCACTCGAACTAAGATTAGATCTGTTTCCTGACTTGATCCCCACTCATTGTTGACGTTGCCATAATTTTACTTTACTATAGTGGTTTTTATTAAATAGTATAAAATGGTGAGGCATATATATATATAATTGCACGTATATCCAAACCATCTCAACATATCATATCCAATAGTAGGAGATGTATTTGAAGGAGGTTAATTAGGGCTAATTAACCTGGTGCGTTACCTGCTGTTCCGGTGCTCCCTTAATTCACCCTCCTCTCCAGAGCAGTACGAGATTGCCATTATGCATGGGAGTACAAGTGTACAACCTTTGATACGCTGCTTCAAGTTAATTTTGACAACCTTACATACAGCACAACCTCAATCTAGAAAAAATACCGTACTATTTAGATTCATATATATTTATAGTTCTAGATTATATCTATTTAATTGTTTTATTTTAAGATAGAGGGAATAGTCCCTGGCACAAAGCTATATATATATAGTTGACTCTGGTCAAAGCTGAAAAGGACACACAATTATTGTCGTGGCTGAAATCAGTTGGCCACGTGGTCATGCACACCTCGCTGGCTGCTAGTTAGGCCCCACAATTTTTTTATTACTATCTCAACAAATATATCTGCTACAAGGGTTGTGGCTTTATCCAGCTAATCGTCCATGAAAGCAAGCGGCTCACGAACTCTTTGGCAAAACGTCCTAGCGTAGTACATGTTGCAGCTAGCACGTAGTACTCTTTTGGTCAGTGGTCCATGTACAATGCATGAGGGTCGGCATGCTTGTCGTTTGGGCCTACAAAGCTGCTGTGAAGTTAAGGGTGAGATCAAATACTGCGCCCAAAAGGTGAAGGGACAGACATTCAAATTGATGGTTAGATTCTTTGAATTACTAAGTAGTGTCGTTGGTCGATCTATGCGGTGAGAAGGTACGGATTCGCACAGCAATTACAAACGACTGAGATAAGGAGGCTGTTCGTCCTTCGGAAAAAGATATGGAGACAGTTCTTAAAATAAAAGATACGGATACTTAAAATGCTCTCTCTACCTTGCGCGCTTTGATAGAATGTGATGTTGATGAAGAGGCTAACTGGAGTCCACGATGCCATGCAATCTAATTGTTGCGAATTAGAAAATAAACTGCACTGACAATACATATACTTGCTAGGTGGGTATGATGGTAAAAAAAAACAGCGCCACTATGATTTGTGGTTACCTGAGTGGGTCCACCTTAGTGAGAGAACCATAGCATACTGACTTGGCACAAGTTTACAATGAAGATCTTTATAGGCAACTTCAGTCTCCATTGATTATTTTGCATAAACCCTTATGTATTTTAGATTTGCTTGAGGACTTGTTTTATGAAATAGAATAGAGGCTAAATTAGGTACGAAAGTTTTTGCTTTCCAATATTACGCCAAATTAGCATTGTTCGTACGCCCCTACTACGGTGGCATATCTAAACATACTCAGTAACCAAATTATTGTGCTAGTATGCTTATTTTCCAAGTTATTGCACTATATTGCATCAATCTGTTAAGTACTTGTATACCTTAAAGCACAATTTACTCATTAGGAATTAAGTGTGGGGAGTATAATTTGAGGTTGAAGTGGTTTTCCTAATTGACCCAACAAATCAACACACAAAATTATGGGTGCTCTTACTTTATAGTCATCATGATGTCCAAGGTCTTAACACAAGATGAATCACACATTTGCAAAAATCTAGATAAGCAAAAGCTAATTCTCACAAAGGTAATGAATGGCTATTTATGATGAAAAATAGAGAAAGATGGCGCTCTAGATTGTGGAGATGGAAGAAGACACATCAGAGATGGGTCTGAGCTATTTAAGTCCATGGTAAAAATTTACTTGGTTTTATATATCAATAGTATTATCTTGTGTTTATGATTCTAAATTGCTCAAAGAATGAACTTTGACATGGCCCAGTCATGAAGTCATGATCAACCAACTAGGGGTCTACATGAAGTTATGCACATTTAAAGTCAATATTGTCTCGTGAGGCCAAACCAGAACTATGGATGTGATACAATTGATCTCCGACTTAACTAGGGTAGAAATATCTCCTTATTGATCCAATCCAATATTACTAAGTGCAAGCACATCATAAGCATTAGACACAAAACAAAGAAACATACATACAAAGCAAGAAACAACCATACCTGAAAAGTTATGGTGCACATACCCATGTCATATGCTCTTGTTGGGAAGTTTTCTGTGTATCTATACGATGAAGTGATGTACTCATCGAAGACACAGTTAGTTATGTTTAAGTCTCTGCCTCACTCAAAAATGACTAGTTATGTCCTATATTTTGGTTCTATTGAGATGTCATGTCTTGTATGAGACATTAACTTCCATGACTTTCTTCATTATAACCTATCGTACATTTGTATTGTCATTTTGTCTCCTCGATCCAATACATTCTGGACTACCCTAATAAACTTATCCAAAGGAATACAAAATACGTAGAACACACATAATTAAGTAACATGGTTTTTCTAGAATTAACATGATTTAAATTTACATGTGAAGGATCCTAGTTGGAGTTGTTTCCAAGTGGGCATGATGGTATATAAATATAAAACCATATTGATAGCTCTTTGAAACGATTTGTTCTCAAAATGTAAGATTAGGGCCGCTGTGTTGTACCCACCCCCCCCCCCCCCCAAAAAAAAAAAATTTGTAAGATTAAGATAACATGAACTAAATGGTGCTATCAATCTATATTGAAAACAAAGCCAAAGTCTTCCATTATTATGTAAATATGGGCTTCTTTCTATTTTTACCAGTAAATTATTATAGGAAAAAACAAGGCCAAAGTCTTCCATTGACAAGTTAAATACACGTGTAGCCATAAGTAAATAAGCCCACTCTATCAGTAGTGAATTAAATTTTGCATGAAAAATATTGAGATTGTGATGCGAGAAATGGAAATAAAAAAAACTGTAATTTGCATGATCATGGTGAAGAGAATTGAACAAGCTACACTGCAACATTTCCTCTCTGTCTTGTGGTTTCGACCTATATTCTAGATTTGGAGTTGAGTGGTGGATGACTTTTGCAGTATTATCAAAGATAGCATGAAAGAGTTTGATGAAGATCGAACAGTTGAGAGCGGGGATGGTAGGTGTGTTATTGTCACCAACTTGGTTTTTTAAAACAGTAGAGATGACTGTTAAGGCCAAAAAGAACACAACTAGTGCTCCTTTAATTTGGAGCAAGAATTTTACAAGATTTTAGTTCAAATAATCCTTCAAAAATCCCTCATTTCTGAAAGATGCCTTACCATGTAAAACATGATTAATATCAAAATGGGTTCGTCCAATAAGATCTTAAGGTCTTTCAATGAAAACCGTTTACCTTTGATCAACTGCAAATTAAATAAACAACTATGGCCTAAATATGTTTTTTATTAAAGAAGGTAATGTTTTTCATCAAGACGCTACGGACCCATATGTGATTTTGTACCAATATGCATGTTGATGTAGATGAGCTTTATATCACAACTCACCAAGGCCCCACATGTTGAGTAGGGTTCAGAGGACTTACACAATGGCACATTTTAAACCTAAAGGTTGGAAGAAGGAGCAGACGCTGGCTGACGCCACGTCGGATTTTATTGTCACGTTTTACTGTTTACCTTTGCTTAGGTGTGCTGCAACGATTGGCCACCTAGGAGTTACTGTGCTAGCTATATATTTAGCTTTTTTTCACTGCATTAGTTTGTCTGGCCAATGCCACCGCACCTATGTGCGTCTGTATAGTTCACCCTGTTGTGCGTTGTTTGCATGTAGGAGCCCCTGCAGCTGCCTGGTGGGCTTGTTGTAGGGGCTGAGCGGGAGAGACGGCAACAGCGGCTGGAGCTACACGATGGGAAAGAGGGAGTGGGGCCAGCATTAGATGGGGAGAGAAGGTTTTGGGCCTTCTTTTTATCCAGGGCAACCATCTGTCCATCTCCCACTCGTTGGTACAAGTTTTGCCTGATTTTATTCACTGCTTATGATGGCTGAGAAAAAAAAACTCTTCTATGCAGCTTCATGTTTCTCATGCAGGGGTAGGGTGGCCATTCGTGTTCGGATTTACGTCATTAGTTTTGTGCTAAGTCGAAGGTGAGTTTCAGCGGTGCCATTTTTCACAGTAAATCCATATTCTAATATCCCCTTCGTCAATCATCTAATTGGTCCCGTCAAATCTCTATAATTATTTGCTTCGCCATTTCTGTTGTAGATCATTAGAGAAATGAATCAATGATGTACACAAAAGATTGCAGCTTGGATGACATAGTAGCATTAGAAAGAATATTGTGACTGCTCATAAATATTTAGGTATGCCAAATTTATAGGTCAACTTATGTATCTGTTGTGTCACGTTGTTGTCTTGGAGGTTAATCACTCCAAGAGATTTACAGTGCTTTCTTATTTCAGCAAAAACAAGAGCTGGCATGATGTACAGTTCTCTTCAGTACATGACTGCACATATGGTCTGTATGGTTACCAAAGGTAAACAGTATATACTTCCCATGGTTTGAGTTCCATTGTAGTCAATTTATGTCAATACGAGGATGCCTCTGTAAGATATTTCCCACACATTACTTATGTCCTTGTGCTTTTGTACATGATATTATTTGGAAATTGGAAGTAGGCATGGCTGGGTGCGTATGCAGTTTAATGTAGTGGTTGTGGTGATTATTTTGATAGCATTTTATTACCGCAATTTTTTGGTTATCCTTGTAGGCTATTCCTGATGTTACTGCGATTCCCAGTTGAATCAAAAGGAAAGCGTAAAAAGCTGAATGAGGTACTGTCTTTTATCATTGGCATCACTTCCAGAATTAATACATTCGATAGTTTGCATTTCTAACATATATCCTTTTACCCAGGTTAGAAATGTGACTACCATATGCTTTTCTGGCTTATTGATCAGATGCGTCATGGTAGGTCGTATGTCAATATCTTCTTAGGGAGGTCTCTAGACTTCAATTACTTCAATTAGAGCATATTAAGAGATGTGCTTCAATGTGTTCAATAAACAAGCCGATCTTGATGTTCTGAATTATCCAATCCTAAATTTCTACTATTTGGTATGTTTTTCTATTGGCTTGGCTAATACTCAATCTTGCACCCTTATATATTGCTTCCATTTATGTGATCGCATTTATATCTTGATCTCTGCTAATGTTATTGTCATTTAGTGCTAGCAGCTCTGCATTGTTCATTTTAATTCGACATGTTTGATGTTCACATTGAGAAAACCATTTGTAACATAAATTTAACTGGTGTGGCAGCAAACAAAGCATACGGCTAGAATTGTAATATAAACTTGTGAAATATATGTTTCTTTTGCCTTGTTTGTATACTAATAAAGTAATTGTGTTTGCAGAAATACCTTAACTAAATTCTAATCGAGATTGTGATTAAAAGAGATTGCTTTTGGTACATATCTAAAAGAAGAGAGGAAACTTTAAAAAAATATTTATTTGGCAGAAGTTGTTTGTGTGTATGTACGTGCGTATAGGCATTCAAAACTATTGTGTATCGATTTTAATGAACGAGTTAAAAAAAACTTTCGCTACTGAGTATCCTTGGATTTTTGTATAGTAATCGACACAAAAGACATTCAGTGCTAGATTTTTTTAACTTTTGCAACTTGCCATTAAAAAATGTTTTGCCAAGAATAAGCTACAGAACATATTCCTATGTTGTGCCGTTTTGAGTATATCCAGACCCAATAGTTGTACTTACTGAGATCTTTTGTTGATAGCATTCACTTTTCCCTTTGGCAGCTGGTTGAGATTGTGTACCTTCAGCTGTGGTGCTGTTCATCTCAAGGAAACTACCACCTACACAGGGAATCATACACTACCATCCAACATTAGATCAGTCCGGGGAATCCCAATGTGTCATTGCAAATTGTTCGGCTGCCCTATGTTACCAGAAATGCTGGCCGCCGGCTTCAGATCAGCCATGCAACTTGGCTATCTCTTCCGTCGATCCTACTGATTGAATATCATGCTTTGGATTTCCACCGGTTATGCATGTCATTCTCAGATCAGTAATGCTGAGTTCTGTATGAATCTACGGCCAACCCCAATTTCCAGAAATACAAGCTAAAAATATATACCAATGATATTTTAAGTTTGAATCGTTATATAATTTGGCTTGCATGATTGTTTGATGGAACTTTTTAATTATTATTTGTTAGACTGATCTTTGAGTCTCTCGTCTATCATTATTTGTTGAATACTTGCAATATCTAATACCGGAGAGCAGAAAAAAGAATATTAAAATCGATCCAAAAGAATAGAACAAATTACATTAGGAGGCGCGCCATTGGCATGCCAAGCAACTAGTATGGCAAATGGTCCTTACCCCAAAATGTTCAATATATGCATACACGGTGACCAATTGTCGAGTGAGGTCTTGTCTTGAAAAACACAATAATGGAAATAACCTTAGGAATAGAATATAGTGTAAAGTAGAAAGAAATCTAAAGCATAGGAAATATAAAATTTGGATTGTTTGGATCATAAGAAAATTTTGAGAGAGATAGACATAGATGCAATGATGAAGAAAGGAAATTTTCCTTTAGATAAAAGTAGGTGTTTTATTTCCTATGAAAATGGAGAAATTGCTACGTTTTCAAAGGAAACCAACAACCCCCATTCCTATGTTCCAAACAAGCTTATGAAAAAATTCCAAAGGATTATAAAACTCCAAAAAAACCTATGTTGCAAACAGGGCCTCAGAGGATTCATACAGAAATACAAAGTCACTCGTTTCCTGAAGAAGAGGATTACAAAGGGAGCAGATCCGTTCCAGCTCCAGCCCTCCCATTCAGCCAATAATAAATGCCCTAGGTCACTTGTATCCAACAGCGATTCACCATACAACATGTACAGCTTTTGCCCCAATAGTAGGGTCCTTTTCCTTGTATTCTCCTCAGTCCTCGGTGATGACTGATGACCACCAGCTCCAGCTCCAGCTGCGGAAGGAGGAGGCAGTAATAGTAGTATCCCCTTTCATTCTCTCTCTATACGATGGCAACACCACACCTGTTCTCTAGCTATCTGCAGAGGGGAACCTCACATCTAAACTCCTAGCTAGAGAGCTATAGCATCCTAAGCAAGGAAGCAAGCAAGGCAACGGCAATAACAATTCTTTCTTCTCTCTAGCTGCTGCCGCCTAGCCACCACGCCTCTAGCCAGTCTCCTTCCTACACATGAGCCCATGCTGTTGTGTGTGCTCTACTACTACCATGAGATGAGACCGTGAGACCAAGCAACCAAGCAAGCTAGCTAGCTCGTCCTGAAGAAGTCCTCTCTCTCTCGCACAAGCTTCAGCCGGCAGGCTGCCTGCTAGGCCTCGTGCATGGCCGGACACATCTGATCATAGGCCATTACTCGCCCCTCCGTTCCGCCTCGCACGCTGAGAGAGGAGAGGCGCTGGAGAGGGAGGCCAGCAGCAGCAGCTAGGAGTCCCATCACTAAAGCATGTTTCCTTTCTGCGATTCCCCAAGCCCCATGGACATACCGCTTTACCAACAGCTTCAGCTCAGCCCTCCCTCTCCAAAGCCGGACCGCCAATCCAGTTTCTTCTACTACCACCCTTGCTCCCCTTTCTTCGCCGCCGCCAGCGCCTCCTTCGCCGAGGCCACAGGCGGCGACACGATCGACTCCGAATCGCCCGTGATGCACCCGTTCATGGACATGGAGCATCAGCAGAAGCAGCAGCCGGCGCACAGCAAGGCGGCGGCGGTGGACGACGGCGGCGCCGGCAGCAATGAGCAAGGCGTCGCCGGGGCCATCGGTGGCCTCGAGGGCGACGTCGCGGCTGCCGCGGCGAGGAAGGACCGGCACAGCAAGATATGCACCGCCGGCGGGATGAGGGACCGGCGGATGAGGCTGTCCCTCGACGTCGCCCGCAAGTTCTTCGCGCTCCAGGACATGCTCGGTTTCGACAAGGCCAGCAAGACGGTGCAATGGCTCCTCAACATGTCCAAGGCTGCCATCCGGGAGATCATGAGCGACGGCGCCTCGTCGGTCTGCGAGGAGGACGGCTCCAGCAGCCTCTCCGTCGATGGCAAGCAGCACAGCAGCAACCCGGCGGAGGCCGGACTCGGCGGAGAGCACAAGGGCGCCCACAGCCACAGTGACGGGAAGAAGCCGGCCAAGCCAAGAAGGGCAGCGGCCACCCCGAAGCCACCACGACGGCTGGCCAATGCGCACCCCGTGCCCGACAAGGAGTCGCGGGCGAAGGCGAGGCAGCGGGCGCGGGAAAGGACGAGGGAGAAGAACCGGATGAGGTGGGTTACGCTCGCCTCGGCAATCAGCGTCGAGGCGGCCACCGCGGCGGCAGCCGCCGAGGAAAATTCACCGCCAAGCCCCAGCAACAACCTGAACCACTCATCGTCCACCAACCGGGTGAGCACCGAATTGGAGGAGGGCTCCTCGTCAACGCTCCACAACGGCGTCGGCGGCGGCCGGATGCAAGAAATCTCGGTGGCCAGCGAGCCGAGCGACGTGATCATGACCTTCGCCAACGGCGCGTACTGCGACAACAGCAACTACTACCTACAGCAGCAGCAGCAGCATCAGCAGGATCAGTGGGAGCTCGGTGGCGTCGTGTTCGCCAACTCGCGGCACTACTGCTGAGCTGATCCATGGATGGGCGCCTACCAGCTGCCTTTCCACGCACGGTACGGCGCTAGATCGACACAACTCCTGCAGCTACATATTATCCTTGCTTCTGATCAAGAGTAATAATTATTGCTGTGTTAATTAATCCGCGGGTGTGTATTAATTCCCCCTCAATTATTTCTCGCCTTATCTGGAGTTGACTGTGAAGACGATGAACTTTGGTTTGGTCATCGCATGGTGTGCATTGCATATATAGCTAGCACTATCGTGTGATCGATGATTCATCAATGGAGTCTTGTATTAATCTGTGTGCATGTTCTGTAAACTGATAAGCTGGATACCTCAATCAAAGGAGGTATCAAATGATGCATCTCCTGAATGAGTGAAAAACAGTTGGGTTTATCGTTTGCAAAAGTTAAGACTTATTACTGTATTAGGTCAGATCTGAAGCTAGGACACTAACCTTTCCAATTTCAATCATCAATAAGAGGCAGCATGGTGGATGACCCAGACTTGCAGTAGTGTTTTAGTTCATCACCAGATGTTCATAAAATAATTACACTTATCCTTGGCATGCATGTAAGATGAAGTTTCTACACCAACTGTTGGTTAACAACTGATGTGTCTTCTGGAAAAAGTAGTTGGGTCTTTTTTCTTTTTTGTTCGCATGTTCCACGATTCAGCTAGTTTGTTACTGACTCCGCACTAATTTTCCTGATGAATGGTAAAATTGCCTCGACTTCAATTCTTCACTAATGTTTACCAAAGTAGAGTCACTTGAATCTTGAAGTTATTCCCTCTTCAATATCTTCGATACAATTAATTATAAAAAGCTAGATATTTTCTCAAGCTTATTCCTACTTATACATCTGACGTTTTCTACTCCCATTCTTTCCTAATCTTTTGGCTACCTCACGTACATCGCAGGTGTAAGAAAGAATGTTTGAAAGGTCATGGTACTCACTGTACATACTCATATTCCACTGGACACAATAACGGACCAACCATATGCATATTCCTTGAGTACATAGTGCATATATGCCATTCCATGCATTGATAATCACTTTTTTTTATAGCATCTATTAGCCGAAAGGTAAGTATTAAGCATAGGCACATCAATGTTTTGGTGTTAATTTTTCCAACAGATGCAACTCATTTGATATGTGAAGCACCATGGAAATTGAAAAGGATTTTATCCACACCACCCATACAATTACCTTCATCGATAATTAGATGCCAAATGCACATGTTGCAAGTTGAAACTATACATACACGTCTTCCGGACAGCTAGTGACAACTGAATAGCTAGTACTATACAAATCTGTAAGTATGCAGGCGCTGACCTTATGAAAAGGATAAAGCTTAACACAGTTAATAAATTTTTTGTAGTCTTGTAGGGGAAGGTATATATCTCATGTCCTCTCCGGAAAAAAATCAATTAATGTACCAGGAATAAACACTGTAATTTATAACAGAAAAAAATAAAACCTTCAATTCTGGCTAGAATTGAAGACTTTGTTGGTAGCGATGACCTTTTTCCCACTTCTGAATTGAAGGGACTGCATGTGAAGATCGATGTATTATTAATGATGAGAGAATATAAAGCTTACTAGCTGCATCAAGTTAAAACATGCAATAATTATATTATCAAGTATAAGACTACTTACGTTCATGTATACTGTTTTGTCATGCATTTGGATGTATTTAATACATTATATCGGAAACCTCCATGGTAGCAGAGTATAAGTTTGGATTCGGTAGTGCATTACTAGTTCACTACTACGGCTTGCAACCTTTTCATTTCAAGTACCTCCCGATATGTTTAGTAAATGATGTTTAAAGATTATTTTTCAAGCTATTCCCTACCATCTATCTATCAAGATAGTTCGGAAAAAAGACCACGTACGTTTTGGGACGTAAAAATTATCACATTAATGCAGGAAAAAAAAGGAAAGATTTTGACTATTAAATCATGATATGTCTAGATTGTAATGCTATAAATTGATATATAACATACAAATATATATATGCAAATACAGGCTAAAAGTTGTATATCAAATTTATTTCTATTTTTAAAATGTATTGCATATAATGTACAATTATATCAATGGAAGAATCCTATTCTATGGTTTACATATCTTTTTTTCTGCTAGCTAGCACGTTTTGCTTTGATAAACCTTGAAGTAATCAGTTAATTCACCAATACTTTGATTAAATATATTTTGATGTAGAGGCTGGGTTTATTGTCGTTGTCTAGAAATTCACCAATAATTGTTTGCAAAAATGCACTGAAGAAAAAAATTAAAAAAAGCTTATTTCCATACCCTAAATTTAGGTCATGTTCTATTTTTTTTTCTGATTTTTGCCATGAATTATTTGCTCGACGTAGTTAAAAATATGATTTCTCAAAAAATTTCTTCCACTATTGTTTAGATCATCTATTCTAACTTTTTTTTTAAACTTATTTTTTAAGATAATAATTTATCATGTTGATCAAGTAAATAATACGTCCCATTACTCTACGCAAAAAACTGTTCAAACGACTACCACAACCTCTGGAGTTTTACGAATAAAAATAACTAATAAAAATAAACCAATGGAAAATAAACTAGTGGAAATAAAGGAGTGGTGAACATGTGTAAATTACCAACAAAATTCCTTCACCGGCCGCCTCGTCTCCACAGCACGATGTGTCACCCCCCAATATAATGGGCCGGCCGGTAGCAGTAAAACTAACTGTTTGGGCACGTAAAATGTACAACGATTAATGGCAACCACGACCACAAAGGTCACATGTTGTACTACAAGAGGACTAAGGACAAACAGTGTGCACATGTATCTAGTCATGTCATTCTGAAGTACTTTGTGTAAAAAAGACCAAGGCAAATGTATACTTGCACAGTCAATATACGCACCTGGTCTGATGAACCGAGTACTTGGCACAGTCACGGTACAAATGATACTGTTCCATCACCCAATCGTAGAATGCAGTTAAGTTCCATCATCAAAAGATGTGTACATACTCTCGATCAGTATCGTGCACGCGCTTTCCCCATATATATGCATGCAACTCGTTGTACAAACTCAAGTGCGAGCATTCCATAGGTTCACCATCAGAATCAGATCTTATATATTTCGCCGAAAATAAAACGCTTTGTTTGAACCCCTGTAGAAGACATGTATTCACATAGAGTATCAATCTGGTGATCATGCATGCAAGATCAGTTGGATCTCCATAGCATTTACAGGCAGAAAATTTTATAGATCATCGCATAGAAGGATGATATGTACAAAAGTAACATGAGAACAGAGCACCCTCGGTTACACGAAAATATGAAATATAGCTACCTAGAATTAATGTGAAAATCGTACTGCAGAAGTTGCATGACCCGGTGAAAACAATAAACTTTCGATTGGTCCACGATATTATTACTCCCTCCATTCAAAAATGTTTGAACTAAATTTAGTTCTCCTAATATCAAATAAATTTGACTGGAGGTCGTATATAACCTGATATGATCGATGGTGATCAATTTTTCCCAATGCAAACTATTAAAACCTATACAAGATTTGACCACACGCTTTTGGATAACCATGGATTTTACAATGGTTTGGGTCAACAATGTATCTAACCTATTATGACCGATTGATCTGGATCTGCCAATGAAAACCATTCCAATTAACCTGCATAAAAATTTGACCACACTGTTAGCATCGAATATATAATGCTTGTGCAAAATTTGACAGAAGAATGGCACAAAATTCAACCGCAAAATGAGAACAGAATCCTCTTCTAAATTTTGGTATCAACAAACGCAGATGTGTAGCAAATTTGGCTACGAAAGTCCGGATGGTTATTCCTTCTCAGTGATCCCTAGGCTCTAAGTAAACCCAAAACACACATGTACAACTCTCTGGAAAGGGCCAAATTAAGGCTTGTATCGACCCTCAGGGGGAATCAACCATATCGTACAATAACACTATATATGTGATGATATAGTAAAGCGTAACATGTATGGTCGCATGCTCATGTTCTCCGGGAAGTACCACTAATTGAATCTCAGATCTGTCACAAAGAACACATTTGGAACACACGAATGAAATTCACACTAAGGATTTTGTCTCCAACAAAAATTTGGGAGAATTAATTATAGGGTTTCAGATGGAGCATTACAGACACTTGATATATAATCAAGGAGAAAAATGGAGCCAGCAACAAATTTGTTTCAGTACGTACTTTGATGAATTAACGATTATAAAGTCACTGTAGCTATGTTCAGGCAGTTTTAGCCAATATCTGATAAATGTACTATACTGCATATGATTACTTAACAGAAGCAAGTAGTACAAGATTGGCATCTCTCCTGTTTTAACTTTTATAGGGGTCTGGCACAAATGAACCTTCAGGATTAATCTTGCTGCAAGGATCACTAATGTTTAAGGATTTAATAAATTTGAAGCTTTTCTAAATTGCAATTGAAATTGATGTCATAATTGTCTACGGACATATGTACTGAGCATATGTTTTGAGGGTTTTAAGGATTTAATAAAGCTTGATCATTTGAACTATGGCTAATAAGCCATGGAAAAATAAACAAAGCAATCCAAAATAATTATGGGTAGAATTTGTATATGTGTTATTAACGGTTTAAAAGGCAATATTGAAAAATAGACTATGAGTCTATGATTAAAAAAACCCAAAATCTACTTTAAAGTTTTGAATGTACCTTATAAGCTAACAACCAGACCAATCAGAGGCAAGTCACCAACTTCAGTTAAGTTGAATGTTTTCCAGTCTATGCTGAAACAATTAAGGAGACTTGCAAAGATCTGTTCCAGTTTTGAATTGCAAAGTTTTGGTTTTAATATCTTGATTCTCTCACCAACTGATGAAACTGACTGAAAATCATCCATATAATATCTAATCCACTTATGCCAAATCTGAAACCATCGGAACCTTCTTGCCTGCCAAACCAGCTGTCGATTACCATACCTAACATCCAAAACAAAAATTATAGTTCATGTCCCCCAAAAGTATATGATTAATTGACCATGATTAAGTAAACAAAGCATGTGCCTGAAAATGGCTATTTTATATTCAATTTGCTAATATAGGAAAGAAAACGTGCCTGGAAGGGAGTTTGGGTGCCCTGCTTCTCATATTGTTCATATATATGCATGGTTGTTCACTTCCAAGCTCGTAATATTATAGGAAAAACGATCACATTTTAGAGAATATTTTTAGAAACAATAACTCAAAGAACACCTGCAGGAGAGTAACCCACGACATTCAGAACTTCCAACAAAACAATTGATCATATATGCTAATGCTTAGTTGGATGAATGGATCATGAATATTACACTGAAAAATATCGTCAATTGTGCTTTAGTGGTAAAATGTGAATTACTAAATGCTACGTTTGTATATACACAAGCTAATTATAATACTGATTTCGGTACTGATAACTCTTAGTTTATCATTTCGTTCATTTTTTTTCTTAACGTAACTACTTTCTATTTTTTGTGTTCCATAAATATCCTACTATATACTATCAATTAAATGTTACCATGATGTACTACAAATGTTTTATTATTTTCAGTGACTAGTAAATTGATAATGGTGGTATTCTGACCACCGTATTGTCGTCTGTCACCTTGTGAGTATGTTTTCTGCCAATTTACTAATAATATTGATGATCAAAATTTTGGTGTTACATCAACTGAACACAAAATTTAAATAATAATCAAAGAAATATAAGAGCTAAGTTCATTAGCACAGCAAAAGGAAATTGAGATTGAAACACATACCCATTTATATAATAGTGTAAATTGCGCTTTACATGCATCCATAGTTCTGAACTAGAACTAAAAGCCAAGATGGGAGTAGTCATTTGTCCCAGATCAGATTTAATACAACTGCTCAATTAATTTTAGTGTTACATTAATTAAAGACAAAATTATATAAGTATCACAGAATATCAACCAGATTCACTAGCATAGCCAAGGGAAATTGAGATTGGTACGGACGCCCATTTTTAGGTGTAAATTGTGCTTGAAATCCGTACTAGAACTAAAACCCAAGATCGGAGACATCTATCCCAACTCGATTTAATATGTAGCCATCGTATAAATGTAGGGGTTTAATTTGCTCGTCCAAAATACTTAGGATCGAAAAAAATGGAGCAGTGAAAAAGTACTGTGGAGTACTGCATCACTTGCTAGCTTAAAAAAATAACTAGCCTCCAAAATGCAACCAATTAAGGAAAGACAATATACGCAGGAGGATTATGAAGCATGAATTCGATCTGACGTGCACGTACATGAGAAGCGGATAGGTCAAGAACAAACTTTAGAACTTTCTTTCGCGCGTGTGCTTGATTTGACCGACTAAAACGTAGATCTCTCATTCTGCAAGGTGTCACGGCGAGATCGCCAAGATGAAACATGGAGGCTATTCTGCATTTCGTGTAAAAACAAGGAAACATGGAATAATTGGATCTCTCTGAACAGGAAGCCATGAACTCCAAGAAGAAAAAAACAAGAGGGCGCTGGACCTCAATGAAGCATGATTTGATGTCAGGAGAAGGAAGAGGTCAATTAGCAATTACCTGCGCGCCATGGAGCAATTTGCTGATTTTCTCATCCAGAGAGTCCAATAGCTACCATTGAAGTGACACTGATTAAGGACAGAAGTGAACACTACTGACCTCCCCAAATAGCTACCATCCCCTTCCTCAGGCTATCTATCTCTCTCCTCCTTCACCTTCCATGTTCCATCCCCTTCTCCCCCATCTCTATCTCCGTCTTTTAGAGGAAGAGAAGGTTATCCTGAATGGATATATTGATGTGTACCAGGCGTGATGTTTCCTCCCTGGTGTTTTCTCGGCGAAATGATTCAAAGTACATGTGGAAAGGGCTGCAGATACCCCTTTCTTTTCCAGAGAAGAAAACAAAAGAAGAGAAACGCAACGCAGACCACGTTCCGTGGCTTTGGATAGAATTTGGGGGATGAAGACAACTTTCACTGTTATGCCAAACAATATAAAGCAACACAAATAGGAACGGTCGCTTCCAGGGTGTACGAGCGATAAAACCTACAGAAACAATAGTACAGGCTTGCCTGGTTGTCACTTGCCAGCACACGATGCCTTGGCTAACTGCGTGGGCCTGTGCCATTATAACTCGAGTAAATTTCTTAAAAGTGCTACTACTTAAGTTAAAACTATTATTTGCTGTAAATTCAGTTAAGCATTTCACAAAGTTAAAACCATAGCAATAATTTTATCAATAAACTTTAGCCCACTATATGTCTAATATGTAGACTCAACTTATAGCTAAGTAAGTTTTAAAGTTGTACTTCATAATAAAACCATACATCAGTTATTGTTGTTATTTTCTAAAATAGTGAATTAGGGTTATAGTAATTAATAGTTTTGATAGAATAGTTGTACCTTTTTAAATTTACTCTTATAACTTTCGAAGCCTCATGTAAAATGCTGTCATTTTAATCTAGCCTAGCACATAGTGTTATTTTGCTGATATATGATTTGGACTAGGATTCATCTGTACGAGTTTTTGTTGATGACACATCAGAAGCCCTGCTATGAAATTAAAGATACGTAAGACTAAAGGCCCGATATGGCACATATTTGCTATAAATTCAGGTTGGAATCCCGTGTTAAAAAGATGATATAATGTAATGGTTTTTAAGGATTTGGGACAAATTGCATTGACATGTGCTATACAGTATTTGCCTATAGTTTTTTCTTGAAAGATTTGTAATAAGATCTGAATAGATATTTGTGGTATTATAGTATGTGCGTGAAATGGAATTCCATGAGCGCCCTCATTTTACAAGCCAAGCAAATGTAGTTATGAAATATTTTAATTACATATATCATCGTACCATACATATACCTAATACTCCGAGAAAACTTCCGCGTTAATCAGAAATGGTTTGGTGAATTGTATTATCACAAGATCATGCTATTGAAAATAACAGACTCTGTAGTTTTAATTAGCTTGGACTATTAATTTAGTTTTAGTTATCTACAAAATAATTATTTCTAAATTTGACACTAAATGTGAAATTGTATCCATATTATTTGGACTCTTAGTTTACTGTTTTATTTATTTAATTTTAAATTTCAAAATTAAAATTAGCTGGTTGTGGTTGACGACGTGACTTAGCCACATAATTTGAAAAGTAATAAAAACACATTCTTAAAAAAGAATAACTAATGTGTTCAGTTAGCAATTAAAAATTTAATAGTTATAATGTTAGTAACAATAGCACGTGTAAAGTACGGGTTGGTGACTGCCATGGTTGGAGAGACGGTTTCTACATTAATGTCTAAATTAACTGAATGATTCGACGCCATTGAAACAACTGATTATAATAGACGATCCATATGAATGATAATGAGTCTATCTTGTGTCTGCAAATGAATTAACATGAAAGGATACTATGAGAGAAACAGATCGTATACAAGTAGTTTTGTTAGAGCCGTCTAGTTAGTGTGACAATGCAAGGTTCTTGTTAAGGTCAACCTGTTTGTTTGATAACTACATCGATCACACGCGCGGGTTCATCAGGAATATAATGGTAATTGAGTAGATAAACTTGATAGCAGATTCAAGACGCGTGCGGAGGACTCCATATTTGTTGCATCTTTTTTCAGCATCGTGTGGAAGAGAAGGATAAAAGCCGGGGATTCCGAGAGAAGTACACACACGAACACAGATGACGGGTAAAAGCCGACGGTGCCGGAATGGAAGATGACACATGGTCAATAGGAAATATATGGATTTCAACGCACACCAGACTTATTTTGTAAATTAACCTTCTGTTTGTTAATTTGCGCGTCCACTCGCATTGAAATTATCAAAGGTTCACATGTGATGAAGTATGTGCGTATTCCGGCGCCCCTTAATTCTCAAATGCTCTAGCTTTTTGTCCCTCTTACTGAATCTTAATCTTATATAGATGTCGAAGCACTGCCGGAGACGACGATCGGTGCGAGCCTTAATGCCATCCAAGCTGGGGAAGCTACTAGTACCTGTGAAACTATACATCCATCGAATAATGGAATTAATCAGTCGATCGATCAGGTCGGCTGGCCACAATGCAACGACATGCATCATATCAGATAAATCCATCAAATGATAGTATTAACGGTCGACAAAGAGAAGATACTTGTGGATTAATTAACCAGTACGAACAACGGAGCAGCAGGCTCACTGATGCATCACCCGCTAGCCAGCTAGCTAGGTATACGTAGCATCGTCAATGCGCCATCTCTCAGTCTCTCTCACGCACGCACGATGTGGACGGGCGCGCGGCCGGGGATGGGGCCCGGGCCCGGCACGACGGCGACGATCGCCTGTGTGATCGGTCTCTCGGTCTCGGTCCAAGAGCTAGCGAGCTAGAGTGCGTGCGCGCGGCAGCGGCTGCCACGCGCAATGTCGCCACGCCTCTAGCTCTAGCTTCGTCGTCGTCGCGCCCACCTCGCTACGTGAGACGTCCCATCTCTGGCCCGGCCACCAGCGGCCGATCCCGCGCGTTCCGCCGGCAGCGCAGACGACGCCGACCCCCAGCACCGGCCGGCGCGCTCAAAATAGGCAGTTACTACGTAGTACTGATCCATATTGTGCAAGCCACGCATGACTTTTTAAGCTTGTATTTAATATTAGTTTTTAATAATTATTTAATGTTATAAACGATAAAATTAGCTATTATAAAGTTAAAAAAATATATTTTAGAAAGATAAGATAATAAAATTCTATATAAAAAACCTAAATTTATAGCCTAAATATATGTTACACAGACTTACGTAGTTGTGCCGGACCAAAGATATGATTCCGATTCACATCGTTAATGTGTCGGACCCGCTCATGTGTATGGATTTTCCTTCCGCTGGCGTGGACTATTACGCACCAACCCATTTGAGAAATTAAGCTTTTTCTTCAAGCGGAAGCGGAAATATATTATGCCATAAATACCGACCGTCTTATCTCCTTACTTCAACACTGCCTACGCGGAGGCTCTCTTGTTCTCCGAGGTGGGCAGATCATTTTTTATATTTCAACACTCCTTGCTGCTTGTAGTCTCTGTCCGTCTCAGGCATCCTTTGAAATAGAGTATTGTCAAATGTTTTTTTGGAGGATTTAATTTTCAAAGAAAATTCTACTGTATATCCCTTTGGTTCTTAGGAAAAGTTAAAGAATATTCCATATGATTGTAATTCCAATTTTACAGCAATTTTGAAGAAATTAATTCAATCATCTCGAGAATCCACCGAAATTGTTCTGTTCCTGTAAGTTGACGAGAAAGAGCTGGCAATGCGCTTAATTATACGTCAACGGGTACTTCCTTGGGAATAAAGCCATGCATGGGCTATGCTTATCCAGTGATCGATGATGGCCACCTCACTACAAATCATCTGAAATCCCAATTGGTGAAGAGAAAGCACTTCAATTTGACGTCTCTTCCTCGAGAAGCAACCCACAAGACATCACCGAACTGACAAAGCAGTTGCCTACTAATAAGTCACTACAGGGTAGTATACACCAGATAGCTACAGCTAGCGATGCATGCATCCCACTGAGAGGGGCTAGATAGCTGTTTCAAGACGAGCAATTTGGCCCACTAGTAGTCGTAGCCCCTTAATGCGAAAGGGACAGCTTTACAGGCAAAGAGAACAGTATGACAACGTGTGGAAGAGCAATCAACAGAGAATGAACAGCGATTTCAATGTTCTAAAAGCGTCACTATTCAGTAACAGAGCAACGCAGCCCGGCCAGGAAAGTAGAGGGGGCCGGGATCTAGCCAGGAAAGATTTTACCGCGCTTTTCAAATCCAAACCACGTAGTCTTCAAAAAAAAATCCAAACAACGTTGGAAATGTGAGGGTGTGTGTGTGTGATCCATCGGAGATCGATGCGTGGATGTTTCAGGTCAATCACATTTACTCTGTACGTCCTAAGAATTTCTTAAATAAATATTTATCTAAATTTATAGCCATTTTAATGTTATATTTTAATATAGAGACTTATGACTTATGTGAGGTTAGAAGGCCACTTCGATTTAGCTACTAACCTAAGCTTTTATATGGCACGTAAGATGAGAAATATATGCATATTTAAAAAATAAAATTATTTATTTATTTTAAAAAAACTTATATTTGGAATTTTTTATCGAAATGTACTGTTTAGCCATTAAAAAGCGTAAAAAATAGACGCCCGTCATAATCTCTACCGAACCCCACAAATTTTAGAAAAAAATGTTAATAGTTTTATTTTAAAATATAAATATTTTTAATTAGGAATAGGAATATAGACATATCAAAAATAATTATATTTTGAAGGGTAGTTAGTACTCATCACTTTCGTTGCCCGTTTCACGTCTATATTTTCGTGGGACCTGCTCAGTTATGCTTACTGAGGCAGCATAGCCACAGTTGCCGGCATTTACTTACAGTGGTTGGTACTATAGTTGCAGTTGAGTAAGCACAATCGAGCAGGCCTACGATTGTAAAGAATAAGAGTTTTAAAAACAATCTAAATTTAGTTTTGAAAAGCAAATTGTAAAATTCATAATCACTTTGATTTACCCGTGAGAAACCAATTTGATGTACCTCACACATTCTCGTTCCTCATAGTCAATTTGGTTACTTGTTTGTACCCGAATATCTGTGTGGATAAGACAACTCAACGAACTTATAGCTATGGTGGTAAGATCTATAGTAAAATATCTAACATAGAAAAAAAATCAAATCATCAGCTATTAAAATCCCCTGGCATTCCGTTTTGCCCTGTTTTCATTTTTTTTACTCATTATGGATGCGCCACGTGACATGCTATATTTCAAAAGGTTTCTCGTTTATCCATATAATTTCGAATAGACCCAATTACCACCTGACACGTCGTAATTTTCTCAAACGACCCTCCGCATCATGTGACATATAATGCGTATAATAGCCTTTACATAGACATGTATGTGCAACTCTTTATTCCATAGTATTTGATTTTTTTTGTTGGGTGAATTTTGACCGCAAGAACATCCGATTCCCATTCCCTCACCCCACCCCAACTTATTGTAAAAATATGATATGCCCCTTTAAGCTATAATACTAGACATTTAAATCCTTAACTGTATATTAAAATCAGACGAATTATCCCTCTGACATTAAAAAATGAAATGGTTTACCCGTGACGTTAATTTGATTAGTTTCATTATATGTCAGCCTAAAGTTCTTTTCTTCTCCCTCACCCTTCTCCCTCTCTCCTCTCCTTTGATCCAGACAGCAGGAAGGGGAAGACAAGTCGGCAGGTGGCGATTGCTGTCCTCTCCGAGCAGGTTCGCCACCCTCTCCTCTACCTGTGCCGCCCTGCTCTCCGCATCAGCCCACGGTCCGTCGTGCCCGTGCATCCTCTGCGCCGGCGCCTCCTCTGGGGAGCTCGAGCTCGGCGGTGGCTGCGCAGGATGGGTGAAGCTGTGAGCTAGAGCTTGAGTCCTGTCTCCTTGACCCATAGGAACACGGAATCTAGAGGCGGCGGGGCTCGGGGAGCTCCATAGAGGTGGCGCAAGCACTCGGGACGCTCGGGAAGGTCTGCAGAGGTGACCAGATCCACCACGTGGGATCCACAACGCCGAGCTCCGCTGCTTCCTTTTGACCTCCAACACCGCGACTGCACTGCCTTGTTTGAGCTCAAAGGTCACTGCAGCCTCATCCAAGCTCCAAGAATGCCGCCGCAGACGAGGTGCATGACCATCGCTCCCTTTCTGCTTATTCCATGAGCTCCCTTGCCACTGTGCCGCCTCCGAACCTCATCTTCTCCGAGGTGCCATGGAGCGAGCTCGCTGCCGCCAGTGGTTCCTGAGAGCGTCACCGATGCTAGAGAGAGAGAGGAAGGGTGGGACGAAGAAGAAGAAGAATTAGACAATGACATGTTGGGCCAACTAATGAGAAGTTCCACACAATTGCCCAATAAATATAAGATGTCAGCAAGCTAGTTAGGCTCGAGCTTACACATGTTTGAGTCAAGCTGCATGACCTTCGAGCTTTCAAGCGGCCTCTACTCAACCTCGATTATCGAGCTTGGCTTATATAAGTTTGTATGATATATATTTTAAAATAATAACTTGATAAACATAATTAATTTTTAATTAATCATATTAATGAAAGAGAAGAAAATAATTCATGGTGTTGATAAACTAGTATATTAAAAATACTTTCTCTAATATATTTTAATTCCTCCATTCTAAAATAAAATATAAGATAACCTATTTAGATTAGATTCATATTGCTACAGGAGGAAGTAGAAAAAAGTCCAAATTAACTCTCAACTAGAGTATGATATTTAACACTCTAGGATCAAATCACATTAAAAAAACAATTTGTACAAAATAAAATTTTAATAAATTTTTTAAACACAAATCCTTAAAATTGTGTTTTCCAAATTTTGTTATTAAACAGATTATAGCTGAATATCTAAAACTCCGATTGATTTAGAAAATTTGAAGAATAAACTAGATAAAATTTGTAAACAAACCAAACTAAAATAATTCAATCAGACTTCTCTATCTACAGATATTAACAAAACAAAATTAAAAATTAATTAATTACTAATTAATTAATTAATAATACAAAATCTAAAAATAATTAAACAATCAGAAAAATAGAAAAAACACCCTAGCTAAATTTTGCGTCAAAGAAATCAAATCAAAACCCAAAGAAAATAATTTAATCCAAAATCAAATACTATAAAAGAGAATAAATTCTACACAAAATTCAAACAAAATTTACCTTTATTCCCAAAATTATCCTTACAAAAGTTAAAAAAAACTTTCTCAATTTTCTGTATCAATCCCTCGTATCTTACCCTGTAAAAATTCTATTTTTAACTAGGTGTAGGACTACCAGTACTATAGGACTCAACTAATTAATTTTCAAACCTATTACAATTTTCTAAATTAATTTATTTACACCAGATCGTACACATCTGGCCATATTACCATGAGCTACAGTCGACACGCTACAATACCTTGTTATACTGTAGCAACCATTTTTCTCCGATTCTCCTTCAATTTTTCTTCCTAAATTTCTCTAAGTTTTTTCCAGCACTTGCACGTATAACTTGTGAAGTCCATTATAAAATCATCCTCATATGGTGTCCATCCACCATGTGCTTAACTTATATCCAATCTCATCAATTGGCATTCTTAACCGTTCTAAACTTTAGCTCCCCTTGAATCTAGTCCCGTTCCCGTCGTTGATCAATATTGTCTCCAAGACCTCCTGACTTTAATCCTACCTTGTCACATAGCTTCTCAATTGTGCTAGACCTCCGTTTATCATTTAGCGTAGTCTCGGTCCTTATTATGGACCAAGTTTGATAGTTGCCTATACACAAGAATAGACAGAACAACCTTCGACACAAATTTTTCAACATGATATTTATCAACACACACTCACCATATATTTTCAATAAATAATTTAAAATAAAAATCAATTAAATAATACCAATTTTAATATAAAATATTTTTGCCAATTTCAACATAAACTATTTCACCAACTTTAATTAAAACCAAATTTTCATCATTATTATCTAACACTATTTTTTATACCATATAAATAACCATTGAAAACTGTTTTGGACCAATTTGTTCTAAGCTAGACCACGTAAGGCCAATATAGCAATCCAAGCAATCCAGTTAGTGCAAAAAAATTGAAAAACAATATGTAGAGCCCACCCGTCATCTATCTCACCCCTCAATCACTTATCTCCAGCGAGTAGCCAATCTTAGAGCACCGAGCATGTGCTCGTCGGTAGCGACCACCACCATATGCATCCTTGCCCACGGTAGCCACAATGCTTCCCACTAGGTTTGCAAGCTCGCCCCGCCAATGTCCTTCGTAAGCTCACTGGCTGCTGGTTTCTATGGGAGAGGAGGGAAGCGAGGGATGAAGAAGCGGCAGCAAAGGTTATTTTAAGTCCGGCGGCAACGAGGGTGGAGGTGGATCTAAAGGCTAGTTATCATCTTTAGTCCTTGACCATCACTACACAATCTACCAACCTTGAGGAAGCCATGGCAAGGAGATGGTTGGCCTTGAGGATGTTCCTATCGAGCTACTACTTGCCCCTTCCAGATATGTGCCACCGTCGTTGAGTAGCAACTTTGCCTCCACCTTGAGCTCGTGTTGGTCACTACCTCCACCCCAAACTAGAGCTCTGCCATGGGTCCGACAATGACACCAGATCTAAGGTCGAGGTGGAGACGAAGTAGCGGCGTGAAGAGAAATGGAATGACGATAACCTTCTCCCACAAGAAGGGCGGAGAGGAGCAGAGCAATGCGGGGCAAGGCAGCGTGAAGAGGGTTGGTGTGGGTAGGGCAGCGTGAAGAGGGACGGTGCGGAGTAGGTAGCATGATGGCAACCAACCAGCACCAATTTATGTATCGGGGAGGTCGGCAATCCCTCTTAGAGGAAAGGAAGTAAGAGATGACATATGGGTCCTACATATTTATGATTCTTATTTTTTTTTGTTGATTAGATTATTATGTCGGTGTCCCATGTAACACCTCAAACCAAAACCATCCAAAACGAGGTGTCAAATATCCCTGTATTTTATGAGGTAATTTATCCTATCATAATAGTTTATAAGATGATTTGGACTTTTTTCTATATTTTATACAAATAGCATATTTGATCTATTGGTTTATTAAATAAACAATAAAAAACTAATGCTGTGAGACACAAAGCTCTCGAGCTTAGCCTTAGTATCAGTCTCGGTTTGTTTGGAGCTCAAGCCAAACTCAAATCGAGCCTAGGACGCACGGAGTTTGAGCTGCTCGTGAGGCTCGAACTTTTTTGACACAAAGCTCTCGAGCTTAGCCTTAGTCTCAGGCTCGGTTTGTTTGGAGCTCAAGCCAAACTCAAATCGAGCCTGGGACGCACGGAGTTTGAGCATTGAACCTTTGACAGCCCTACGAGAGTGCGAAAGCCCGACAAGAGCATCATGCAGATGCTCCAAGTGCAAACTTCGGGATAAGATCCTTCTGTCGTAGCAGTAGCCTTGTAGGTTGCTTTGACTTGTCTAAAATGCTTTAGTAAACGCGCCGACGCTGCCATATGCCTATTCGGATAGTACCACCGTACCCCCACCGAGATCCAAGTGCGCAGAGACTTTGAGAGCTCAGACGACCAAAGCAACCGGATGGCATACGCTTTCCAGTAGCATTCGCATTTTAGGAATACCAGCATTATTACATAAGACCGTGTCTTAACCAACCAGAATTGAAAGAATGAGCCTATAGTCATTTAGGTATTCCGTAAGGAAGGATACATTTTTTGCTTAAGACCAGATTCAAATCACCACAGATTCAACGAATGCACAAGGCAACCCTTCACAATCTGACAAACCAATTGGGCAATGTAAGCTCGACAGAATGTTTTATACTATCGGACGCAACTGCAAGCAGGGCCAGATACAGGTGAGGGAGACACATTTTCTTTTCCTCTTCTCAACCATGGAGCACTACACTCAAACAAGACAATGTTCTTATTTACATTCAGACAATGCACGTCCTTGAGAAGATGCTACACAATCTAACTGGAGCATCTATGCATCACCCAAAAAGAAAAGGAAGAGTTAAAACCACCGATGACATGCCTACAGTAAATAATTGGAACTGGCAAAATGCGCATCAACTACCTTTTCATGATTTTGGTTAGACATGATATACTTTATATTTCTTCCATATCTGGTAAACCTTTCTGAACTTGTGCAAATCTCAATCAGCTTAAAGTTGTAATTGAGTCTACATGACACATCACACAACCAACATGTACAAATTTGTATTGTTCATCTGCGTTAGTGAAGTTTAAACATCATATACAGGCATGCGTTCTTCAATGGGCACACGGCAGATTGGACATTTCTTGCACTTATCACAACAAGTCCTATCACAGAACCAACAACAAAAATGTCAGTTTCAAATCAATATGTAAGATACGATCACAGGCTCACTGCTAATGCCAGTTGAGAAGAGCACCCAAAGTGGCTAAACAAGAAATTGGAAACATACTTGCATAAAGTTCTGTGCCGGCAAGGAAGTAAGACCATGCATATCTCCCCCTCATAGCAAATCCTACAAAGAACCTTCTCCTAAAATGAAAAAGGAAGTATTTAGTCAACAAAGAAAAAAGAGCTGGTCAGAAAACCAACAGATTATTATCAGGGCTCTCTCCTCTCTGGAAGGTTACTATTGCTATCACCTATCAGCAAGCGGTAACAGAAATTCAGTTAGTGCCATAGAGCTGTAATGACTTGAAGTTCTTAAAATAAAACAAAAGGTTAAAATGCAATGTAGATTCTTATAGTTGTAAGGATGTCCTATTTGAATCCACAAACTTGATAATTCAATAATTCTCAGTACCTAAAATTGTAGTTTACTAAAAATTTCAAGGCTATATAGCATAGGTCCCTTAAACATGAACACCTATATGTGATCCCTTGTGTAAGCTGAGCGACCTAAATATACCCTCAAGTTAATGGACTTAAGCATGTTTAAGGATGTATTGCACCAATTTACTATAATGTAAAACGATTAGCCTTCACAAGTCACAAGGAGATGGTACATTTTGAAGCCTTTCAAATTCCTGTTTGGTGCATTTGGTAATTTCTGATTGCTCTCCCAAAGCTGCTTGAAGCCTCCATACCTAAAAGAGAAAAAGTGGGAAATAGTTATTTCATGATAAAATAGAGTGCATGTAATATATGAGGTAAGTAATAATAAAATGAAAGGAGAGAAAGATGTAACCTCTTCTGCAAGATCCCTCTTAGGCATTTTCCTGACTACCTCAGGTGGATAGCCACAAAATGTATTGTACCTTGAACCAAAAGGCAACCAAGCAGGAAATTCAGTATAGAAAGCAGATATGCATGTGCAAAAACAACGTGTAAACATAGAGGAAAAGAAACAGTTTGGCCAACTTAATAGGATCTAAATGAACAGTACGAGCAGGCTGGAGTCAATTATCATGTACCCAGTAGATTCAGTATAGAACAACCGGGCTTGCTCTTCTTTGCTGCCTTCATCAATAGACCACCAACCAAGAAGCCTGTGTGATAGAAAGAGAAAAGGCCAAATCATTATAATCCCGCACAACTGAAATATTACTGTATGGTCATGCGAAACAAAAGAAGCCAACAAGAAAACAAACATATAGAAAATCATCTCATAGTATAAAATATTACCTTGAACCACGATGAAGAAAAGCAAAGCAATCACGGACTTTTGATGAAACTGTAAGGTAATTAGGACTAACTGGTCCATTTCGTAATAGCAGAACAACCTTCTCCATCAATCTTGCTAGAGAGAAAAGGACACCAGTGCCTTGTAAAATAAACAGCGGGGAGAACAGTGCAAATATCGGAACATACCGAGCACTAGGTGGTGTACCCTGAAAAACCAAAAGCAAATAAACTACTAACATCAAGGAAGGCAATCATTTCAGTAATGACCAATGACGTTTTGAAGACAAGTATTGATCCAGCTCATGACAAAAGCCACTAGCAAGCGCTGATCCCCTAGATGAACTCAGAAAACGGACAATGTTCTTGTTTTCAATTTTCCAAATAGTGTTACTGTGTTCTGTTACATAATTAAAAGAAATCCAACATTCCTGGAAGCTCCCCAACCCCCATCCATCCAATGTCTATGTCTACCAGTGCATCTACCAGTTTATCAACCATATGTAAAATAATAGAAATACTTTATTTGAATTGCACGTACCTCCAAGCGCATACAAAGCAAAACTTGGAAAACCACCAGAGGTATTTTCATTACATGACCTCCTATGTCAGGAAGACCACAGAGCCTCTCTTGTTCATGATCTTCTAGTGATGGGAGGAGAAGACCACTCTCCCAATCACGGTATCTAATAGCCACTGATGATGAGCTAGCCTCCCCAGGATTAGGAGATTTATGAATCATGGGATTAAACCATCTTGTACAAACAAGAAATGCAAAACACTCCGCGATTCTGTACAAAAAAGAAGATACTGGATTAGATTGTTACAGATCTCATCAATAAAGAATAATGCTATTGAGACTAGTCTCACCCATAATTTATAAACAAATCCCACCATCCCAAAGCACCAACGTCACCTGTCACACAATAAGAAAATATCACAAAACATTTTCGAATAGATGAAAAGGAAGCCCAGGAGAATTAAAAACCTGAATACTGTACAATCTAAGATAGTTTGCTAACTATGCTGTTCTTATCACATTGAACTAAAAAATGATTTGATTTCAAAAGTAGCACTTAGAAGCTCATGGAGGAGGCAGACAAAGTAGGCCCTAGTAACTAGAACAACTCAGAACTGTAATGGATCTTGGTCGATTGGAAAATATTGCGCAAATTTATGTTTTAAACTGCCAAAAAATAGAAACCCAGATAGGTCAAGTGAAATCACCAGCCATTTCCAAATAGTAGAAAACCGCCTGGTTTTCAAAACCAAGCTGCTGAATGTAGTTTTATGGTTAATCGACAGTCTAATCTAGTTTTAGTAACTATCATCTCATATGCAGCTACTTAATCACTATTAGAAGAATGCCATGGTGACTAGTCATTCTAGTAAACAATAAAATGACTTTCGAGAAAGCTTAGGCATCCCCTACCAACTATAGAGCCTTAGCAGACAAACAAACAATATTAGTCATGTGCAACGAGTTAAGTTTTTTAACTCTATAGTGATTCAAATCACACAACAAATAGGACATGCCATTTTTGTTGACCGTAAATTTAAGCCTAAGAAAACAGCTATTTAGAATCACTAAGAAAATATTGAAGGTCAAAAAAATAAAAAGGTGATTCAGGAAACTTTACCAGACAGCTTCAGAAGTGTAAAGGTTGTAGCAGCTATAAGAAACACCATAGAAATTGCAACCCAAAAGTGCTGATAGAAAATAGAAGCCATATCATAGAAGATAAAAAGAACAGTATACAATCTGCACTATTGTAGAACTCAGCACAAGATAAGAAATATGATAACATAGATAGCATATAAAAGAACCACACACAATGTTATTCATTGGACTTTAAATGGTATGAAATATTACAATGTAAATTGGTACATTCTGCTGTGCCAAATTAAGTATCAGATAGAATAAAATGATCGAACCATAAATCGATAAACACAAGCCCTGATCAAGGTTTAATTTTCTCTTAAATTTGAGCAAATTTTACTTCATTATGTTTAGTGAATATTTATTCATTGTATATGTTTTACTGTGTTGAACTTAATAAATCATCAACCCATATTAATCTGGTCCATCTTTTAGGATCCATAATCTGAAAATACCATACCATCAATTGACTTCATGTTATTCTACTTCCATCCATGCAGCTGATTTGTAAGATATCAATAGATTATTCCAATCCAGTATTCCATGAACAATGGACTGAAAAAATGTATTTTATTGCATGATATTCAACTCTCTAATTTAGTTATATCCGTATTTAAAACTCTCTGATATATCCGTATTTAAAACTCTCTAATTTAGTTATATCCGTATTTATAACAAGATAGAAAATGGTTAGGTAAAAGTATGGTTATTTATAGTAAATAAAAGTTAAGCTCAAATTGTAGCTAATGGAGAAATTTTCCTAAAAAGAACCACTAGTTATACTCACAGGAAGTGTCTCCCAAATAGCTTCATCACTCATACTTTCTTCATCTCCTGGCATTAAAGCTCTACACATTCTGAACAGCGAAACCAATGCAAGGAAAAAAATATAGGTTAACATCCAAATTAACATTAGCGTAACTATTTGTGTTAACTAATACATCTGAGTATTTTTGGCCAAATTAAGATTCATGATTAGGTCAGCACATATCTTTATGAATTGCATACCAACAAGAGTGCTTACTGATAACAATGACTAAATTTCATTAAACCACACAGCCATTGGACTATCACAAACACACTTTTGCAGCAATTTAGGAGAGAAATACCTTTGGTTGCAAAAGGTTTCACAAAACTAAATTCCCACAAAAAGCCAATGAGCCTGACAAGCTAGGCCCACTGTAGTCAGTGTTACATGTGTAAGCTGTTTCTGTGCAACCAACACCATGAATCAAAAACAGAAACAACCCAGATGAAATACTGGTGACTCATGAGAGGGCCCAGCCTGTCAGGCTTGTTGTCTACGATAAGAGTGTAGTTTTGCTGAACATTTTGCAACTGAAAAGTGTAGTTCTCCAAAATTGTTAATAAACATATGCCCTTTGCAATAGTTTTGCTAATGATAGTGCAGTATTGTGAAATTTTCCTTTAACAAACACCATCTGTAACTTTCAGATAGAATGCCACCATTTCATTGTTAGGTAGCAAATAAAATGACATACGGAATAACAGAACAAAGAATAATATCAACAGTAGACTTCAGTGTATTTGTAATTGAGATAATTCAACCTGCTATCAAATAAGCAATGGAAAACAAGAACATAGTGCTACCCTCTACATACCAACTTATCCAAGTATAATGATCATTATTAATTTATTTTGCAACCAACACAAGCCATATGATATCATTACACCAGACTAAGCAGTTTGCAACAATAAACAGCACACTTACAATAAAAGTATCAAACGCATTTGATATAGTCATACAATGCTATAACTGAAATATAAACTAAAAGAGGAAATTGAGTAATTTCAGTATTATTCCAAGAGAGAAAAGAAAGACACGAGAACCGGCCATTGAGAACAGAACACAGAAAATTGAATTCTTTTGGTTGAAAACAATTTATTATCTAAAATGGGTTAGCTGCTCTTGTTGGTGTATACCATATTCAACAATAAGCAAGGTTATCTTACTACAATCCCAGATGTATCCAAAAACAGGTTAGCACATATTACGAGTTTGTGGCACATTTTGTAAGTGCTAACTGCTTAGTTAGAAAAACAATCTTGGGGAAAAAAACTAGTTATATTCAGCACTTAGGTGTTGCAGAATACATAAGCAGATAAAACAGTAAGGCACATACACTCATGCCAATTGGTAGTGCATTTGTGTATTTACTAACACACTATTAAAGGTATCCAAAATAATTGTTGAGATCCATTACCTAAAATTGTCAATAAGAATAATCACTTCAAAGGCCAAAAGAGGAAGGAATACAATCTTCAAATCAACAACCGGCAGAAGTTTAACTGCACAGAAACAAAGAAAGAAAAGGTGTAAACGCTTCCAGGAAATCCATGTATGGTTGCCAAACCTTCTCTCATCTAAATAACCTAAGAACCTACCTCTCAAACTTTCGAGATATATGCAAAGCAGCAGCTCAAACGCAATAAGCAACGGTGCTGCAACAATTGAATGACAAGGTGCCCACTACATAAAGATAGGAACCCATCAGATCAAAACGCAGGGTAAGCACATGCACACTAAATAGAGAAATAATTTGTCAATTCTTACATGACGACCATGAGGAAGCGAAGGTGCTGGCATTGAAAACCTTCCACGGGCAACAATGCCATGAAATAGCCATAGAGGAATGAATATAATCCTGCGTGATGGAAATAGCAGAATTAAAATTCAATATTAACTTTGCCACTGCCACAGACAAACTAGTCAGCAATGTATTCTGAATCCGCAAGCCTCGTTATAGTGACAAGAGCTGGGTTATTCAAAAAAATAAATACCAAATAAGAACAAGTTCTCAAAGTGCGCATTCGGTAGAAAATCTATAATAGTACACCTCCAGAACTATCATAAACCTGGAACAGCGGCCAGCAATCAGCTAAAGACTAACCGAAGCACTGCCCCGCGTGAGTAAAATGCTAACATCAACTCATCAATGTCCAAACACAAAGAAACGAAAGAGTCAAATCGTTCCGGTGGAGTAAATTAGTCCACCACAAGCGGGTGACGCTTCTCAACCGCACGCAAAGTTAGCCCAGGACTTGCCGATTTCCCCCTCAAACTGCATCTGCATCGAAGGGAAACCCCAAAAAAACACTACGCCAGCCACTAATTCTACCCCCAACTCGCAATCCCGCAGGAACTACTAAGTCACCAACCAGCCCCCAATCAGCCAGATCGAGGCGGCGGCCGTACGAGGGGAGGCGACGAGGAGGAGAGGTGCTAACTAGGGTTTAGAGCAGGGACGTTACCACCAGGAGTAGGCGGTGCGACCGTCGACCTTGAGCGCGAGGAGGAGCGTGAAGCAGAAGAGCGCCGCGTGCGCCGCCGCCGACTGCGCCGTCTTCCCCACCCCCGCCCACGTCTGCGCCCGCCGCCGCTGCATCCCTCACCTCACCCCCTCAAACCAAACCCCTCCACTCCTCCGCTCCCGCGTCTGCCTACTCCGCCGCCGCCGACGAGGAGTGGGAGACAAAAGTAAGGCGTCGAGGACGAAGGGCTCCTCTCTCTCTCTCTCTCTCTCTCTCTTGATGAGGAGATGGAGTGTGATTAGATGATTCTATCCACTATCCCTCTCCTTCTCAGCGTTACTGTATTTTAGTCGTAAACTAGTAGGAGTATTTGTATTTTCTCAGGCTGTTGCTGCTCAGCTCATGGGGGAAGAGAAGAGGAATGGGTTGGGTTGGATCTGATACCGGATGGGGCGCGTCTGTCTCGTAATCTCTCGTTGGGGAAGAAGCCGACGAGGCCGGATTTTTTTTCTTTCCTTTCTTTTTTTTGCGCAGCTTCCGTCGTGGCCGCCGTTTCGTTGGTTTTTTGGAGGCGGATTCGCTGTGCGCGTTGGTGTATCCGGCCGGCCCCCGCTCGGCCCCGTCCCCCCTCTTTGGCGTCGCTTGCACGGCACACCCATCCGCGCGGGCGCGAGGACGACCACGGACCCCCCCCCCCCCCCCCCCCACCGTGACGCGGTGTCTACCGCTCTCCTCACCCGCTCGCCCCGGCGCCCGGCAAAGCAACCGGTGCGCGCGCGACGAGTGGCGCGCCAGGTTGATGAGCGGTTGGATGCAGAATTTTTTTATAAAAATATTTTTTTGAAAAAAGATACAAATGCGTTCCAAGAGTTTTTTTAAAAAAATTCCCCTATAATACATAAAATTTAACATGAGAAATATCAAGTGGCCGTCTATAAAATAATATGAGAGAAGAGAGGAATGTTATTCTTATAGACGATCCTTTTGATGTTTTTGTAAGCGCCCTCTTGCCGCCTCTGTTAATTTTATCTCTCTATTTTCACAAAGAGATTTAATTGTAAAGAAAATTTGAGCATGTAGGAAAAATAATTGAGAGGCCTGAATTATGCGAGATGTGAGTGTTAATACTAAAAAAATCACTACACCATTAATTAAAGGTCCAACTTTTATACACGGACATTATTTAGATAATAGTGATAAAATCATTACATGGTTAGTTAGATATTTACACATTATGGATAAAATATAGACGTAATATAAATAATACAACGAATAATATAGTACTAATACCTATTTAAAACTTATAGAGATTATCATTTATCGTCTACTTGTAGTCACCCGTTATTAGAGGAGTCAACTTTTCGCTCATACAATACTTTAGCATGCATGTATTGTTTAATTATTCCAGACTGTATAATCATTGTAGAGTTGTATGGTGATTTTTTTATGTATATGAATTTGCACATTTTTAGCGGTTTATGTGGAAAAATGTGTATTCAATGTGATAATAAAATTGAAGCAAATAAAAGAGATATATAGCTTACAACGAAATCGTCATAAAAATATTTGGATAAATAAAGTATCTTATAACAAAAAGTATCATCACTTATTGATCTCACCACTTGGTAACGATCACTGCAATCGTACTTAGGACGCTCTCACCATGCAGATAGTATAAGAGGTTGCAGCCTCCAATTTGACCATTCGACTCGCCAATGTCGTTTGTACTCCTTCTTTCTTCTCGTATACTGTTCGATTGATTCTAAGGAGGAAAACCAATGTCTCTCAAAAAACCAACGATAGTAGTTAAATACTGAATTTTTCTATATCAACCCACTGAATGAAACTACATATTCTTATATGATCTGGTAAAGAAAGTATTAGTTCAATAATTGAAAAAACAAGGACATATAATTCATATCTCAGGAGAATAATTTGAGCATTGAATCTTTTTCTATAAGTGTTGGGGTTCTGAAATATCATAAGCTAGTATCGATCACCACATATACAGAATGAACGGTCACACCAAGGTGAAATTAATCAAGCCAAAGGATTCATTATCTAATATGGATTCTCAATGAAAGCATGTTTAGCAACCATTGTTCTTTGATACTATAAGAAATAGAGCAAACGGATGGTGTAAAATTTGCAAGGGTATTAGTGGGCGAAAAACTTAAGATTCATCATACATACAAAGATCTTATATGACATATATTGTATGAAGTGTGGAAAGCATGATTGAAAGTGTTAAAAATAATGTGACATTTATGCTCGGAAAGTGCTATATATCTGCAAAACCACATCGGCGGCACGATATGTGAGAGCATAGAGGACAGTGCATATTGTGTTGCACATCCTGCCAAAGGTAATTCTCTCCTCATTCTCCATCATCCAATTATAAATCTCAGTTAAATTGGTAGTCATTATGATAAATCTAGCATCAACATTGTCGTACGATAAGGCACATTTCTCCTTATGCCCATTCTCAATCCGGTGTGAAAATTTTCTAACTTGTGATGTCGGCCTTCTTCTCACAAAATAATCATCACTAGAGAGTGGTCCTAGAGCTTCAGTAGTCTCGTTACTTATAGGTATTGGTCTTCTTTATTGCTCATCTGTTTGTTTCATTATTAGCTTATCCAATCTACTTCAAAACTCATTAAATTTTTTCTATTAATTTAGACACAAAGCCTCTTAAAAAAATCCATAAGGTGTTTGTTCTTAAATTGCTTATAGAAATTAGCACCCATGTAATGCATGGAACATCTAGCCACTCTTGTATGCACTCACTCTCCACATTACCATCCCTCAAATACTCAATAGCCTGTAGAATACTAACATGACGGTTATGTGTAAGACATATACTTGGCCTCATACGTACAACTATATCCTTCACCCACTTTAGAAATTAGTACTAGTTTTCAATGTTATAACTGATTGTACCCATCAACTCTAATTACTATTAATATCTGTCATCTATACTTTCTAGTTATAAATGTCCATTTCATGCATAGTATGAAACAACAATGTACAAATACGTGAATGCACACACTTAATGCAAAGAAAGCTCATTAAGGCACACTCTGTCGTGGATGGTCAAATGATGGGAGTGGTTTGATGTCGTAATAGCTTCCTAAATTCCTCTGAAGAATACAAGGTACAAGATGAGGTAAATTATCATATAAAGTTTTGAATGTGCCAAACACAATCTTCAAAATTTTCTATTTCGCCCTTTATACCTTCGCATAGGTAATTATGTACTTAAATTTATGTTCAATATGTCTGATAATTAATATTCGTTTGTAACCTTAGGTTGTGCACAATATCGGAGTATATCTCTATTGTAACAAATACAAATATTAAGTTTCTGTGATATTTTTTGACCCCTTGTAAATGATAATTATGTTTGATGACAATTGACACCTTTCAGTAATCCTTTTATTTACCTTTAAATGCATATACCCTCCATCGATATTCATAACTTAAGTTCATGCACTTCACTTCATACACCGACTTGCCTGACTTTGTGATCCAAAACTCTCTTCGAAGTAATATCGCCCAGTGCTTAACTATCTCAATTAGTTTCTCTTTATATGCATACTTAGCCCTTTGAATGATCTAGTTCTTCTTGTACTCCTATGGTATATGATACCCCTTAGAGATAATAAATTTAGAGAAGTCTTCGTTGGACCATTATGAGAGATTTATATTACCGTACTACTCGTTCAATAATTCATCATTCTTTACATACTCGTTATCGGAATCTTTCCTATTCATTACTCCAATGATAGTGATGTTTCTCTCCTCCTCGTCTACCAATCTTCTAGGTTCTCTATCTCTTTCTCCTACCTTTTCTTCTATTTCTTCTTCTTGGCACTTTGAATCATTTTCCTCCACTATTTTAGCATCACCACCCATTATACTTGAACCCTATTCATCTTATATGGCCATTAAACTGATGTTGTCTTTCTTACATACTAACATAATAAATTCTAGGTGATCAATCTCATTACAATACATTCTCCCTATAATATCTCTAAGTGGCAGTGGAATCTGCTGGCATCAATTAAAAAAATCTTTAGTTGCCTAGCTCACTATGACATATATGATTATTGCGCTGACCTAATGATTGATTTGGAATGCTCGCATGAACTAGTTGTGCACTGCTAAAAAATTTCTCTTAGTTACCTTTTTAATGTCCTTAAGAGTTGAGTTGATATTTGATAAATCTACACCATGTAGATTATATCTAATATTCACTCGACCATGATATAGTTAAACTAACTAAGAAATTAATCATCACATATAATTCCATATATTTAATATTTTAACAATTATATATCTTCAAACATTACAAACAAACCTATTTTCGGATCTACGAATGAAATTATTCATAAATTTAAAACAATACTGTACATACTACTTCATTTCATCACTAAAAGTAAATATCGCAAAGGATATAAATCTTTTCTCCATCACACGTAAAAATGGTAGGGCCCTTTTCTCCATCACATGCTCTATCATAGCATTTTATAGGCGGCCCTCTGGTGCATTAAAAACACACACTTAACTAGGGTGCTAAAAGAATAATTTATAAATTTTCTTGCCCTCGTCGGTCCATCGTTAACGGAGCCAACGAACGTTGTCAGGTTGAATTTTATGTTTCTAAGAGGATAATTTTTTAAAAAAAATTCCTATGGAATTTAGGGTATATATTTATATTTTTTAAATATATATTTTTAAATATTTTAATAAAAACATATAAATAAAAAAACTTGATGCTTGGGTGGATTGAATTTATAGGATTGATGATTTGTGGGCCATGTTTATGTAGATTTTAGATTTTCCGTTAGCATACTTTTTAAATATTTAAATAGTACATTTTGTGAAAAAAAATATATACAAAAAATTCTAATTTGATATTTTAAATTAATTTTTTTAATGTTATAATAGTTAATTTATTCATTTATATTCTCAACTGAAAAATTCAAAATGGTTTCAAACATGACCATCGAGTGGCCAATCAGGCAACGAACGCAACCTGGCGAGGCGATCATTAACCGGATGATTCAGATTGCGAGAGGCGTGTGCGTTTCGCATTCCTCGTTATTTATGGTTGGTGTTTAAGGTTTTCTTTTCTGGCCGGTTGTGGGTTCAGTTAACTTTAAAAAACAGGGGAAATTGAGGTGTATACAGATCGATCTTGAAAAGCTATGATCACTGCGTATTATGTCACGGAGGCGGTGTTACTTCACTGAGTTGTTGACCGGCAGCTCCAGAGACCCAATCGGAAGCTATAGTGTCAGTCAACTTATTTACATTTCGCTTGTTCTGTTCTGTTTATTATTCTTGCGAGAGTGGTACTAGAATATCATTAGCTGTAGCGTACGAATCTACGATAAGTTTCTTGAGATGGTGATGACAAGCTTTCATCACAGGCTTATCTAGATAAGCTTCGATGGTTACTTAAGGAGCAGCTACAATTTTTTACAAAAATCTGGCTATATCGTTCCTACTTATTGTTTGGGTTACAAATATATTTTTGCAGTCCAAAAGAGGATTCTATTTAGTTGCATTGGTCACTTATAACTTGATAAGTCTCTTTTCGCATATACTCTGTACACCAACTATCAAATATCACTAAAAATACTAAAAAAAATATACATGTATTTCCAACGATATTACATATATGTATAAAATGTAATCATTAAATTTATTATACATGGAGAGTAATAAAAAAGATAAAATTTTGATTGATTTTTACTTTAAAAATTACCTTTTTTATGGCTAAATTATAATTAATTTGAATATGAGACTTTATATACGTGTGTAATATGTGTATAATTTTTTTAGATTTTTCAATAATATTTGTTAATTGATGTGTAGAAAAGCATATATACATGATATATTCCCCCATAGGCTACTAATTGAGTAAACAAGCAAATTCGACATGCGTTTCACACTTGTGCTCACCGGTTGTCAGCTTGCCTGTCAGTCAGGAATGGTTTTTGGCTTATTAGCAAACCCACGGGCGTGGCGTACGCTATACCCCAATATGTTTTTACACACGAGTAAACTAGCAATTGAGCACTATTATCATTCCTACTCGAGCTTTATTGGTGTGGATCGGTGGAGACTTACCTTTTATCTTTTTTTTTCTTTTGTGACTTTACTTTTTTATCTTTATTATAGTAGGTGTATATATAAACGATATATAAGCAATCAAATAATAATTTATAAGTAAAATTTTTATATCTGATTATTCGTGGTTTAAAAGTGAACGATGGAAAAATAAAATACAATAAAAGAAGGCAAAATCAATTCTAAAATTAAGTTAGAATTAAGTTTTAAAATTTAAATTGTAATAGTGATTTTATAAGCTGAAAGACAAACGAGAAAATGATTGCAGTGTCAATATTTCACCTTGGCTAACAATAGTAAACAATGGTTAGGGATAAAATCAGATCATATTTACCTCCAAATTCGGTGGGATAGGGATATCGTAAAAGATTTTTATGTCAGAGGATACATATTTGCACTATTATTGTTGGGTATAGATTTAATACCATATAAAAAATACGATGGTATGGACTATCCGATATTATGAGAGTACTCCTGTTGAAATTTAAAATAAATTTTAGTTAAACTTTTAAAACTGTAATAATCAATAACTTCTTATACTTTTAGTTTAAAAATAATAAAAAAGGATACGAGTGGATTTACCTAGAAATTTATAGTCACGGTTTTAGGTATGGCCTATTCAGACAATCCAACAGGCTCCGACATTGGGCCCATCTTCACATGACACTAGGCCCATCAGGAAATCACCATCTCCCAGCTTCTTGCGTGGCCTGTTGCTTGCTAGGCTTACTCCCTGCTGCTATTGTTTGCGTTGCTGGTTGCTGTTACCGCTTGCTCGTCCTGCGGGAAATTTTGCCACTATTGTAACTCTTCAAAAGTCACTTTTATATTTATTCTTATGTTTTTGTCACTAAAGAGAGATGACTCCTTAGTTTTTTTTGTTATTTTTATCTACATGGCATGACAGTGTGAAAAAATACCCCACTATCATCTTCCTCCTTTAGTCTATCTTCTCTCAGCGTCTCTTTGTGCTAAACCACAAAGTGGAGGCTGAGAAAGACCATGGTGAGACAGGCCGACACCGAGGGGGTGCCGTTGGTGGCACGAGCATGTGAGGGTGAAAGCGACGGAGGTGTAGCACTGTGCGAAGACCGTGTAGGAAAGGCAGCACGGGATGGGTGCGAACAAGTAGAGCGCGGAGGTAGCCACCACAGACTCAAGGGAAGGGGTAGGGGTGCTGAGGAAGAGAGAGCTAAAGAAGAGGAGTGAGATGTGGAGCTCATCGACGAGCGTGATCGCCGAGTAGACGTGGCCTTCCGCGCCGCAGTATGCAAATGCGATGCAGAGGCATTGGTTGGAGGCTCGGAGGAGAAGTTAGGGTCAGCAGATGTATTGGAGGAGAGGTGACAACGAAGGAGGGTGCGCTTAGTGCGTGGGAGCAGTGGGGGAGGTAGGCCAAAGGGTTAGGCATCTAGAGCCGTGGGAAGGTCGTAGGCTAGGTTGTCCAGATTGTGCTAGGTGCAAGTAGAGGGTTCTGTTGTGGCGTGGGACGAACAATGGCTGTCATTCCCTTCTGACGATGGCAAGATGGGGATGGGTAAAATGGAGAGGATGCTACCTCGGAGCGGGAGCTCATCAACTTGCACACTGTTACCCGCATTTGGTCGTCCTCACCGATCTCCACCTATAGCTTTGTCCTAGTGGTGCCTTCGATGAGTGAGAAAGTGATGAAAAGTTAAGAAGTTATCTTTCTCTAGTGACAAAACATAAAGAAAAATATAAGAGTGGCATTTAGAGAGTTGCTACTTCTAACAGTGGCAAATAGCTGCTCCTACATGTTGCTGCTTTTTTTTCTGAGATGTCTCCAATATCTTTATATATGTGCATGTGTGTGCTTAAGGAAAACTAGCTGGGTGTCTTGCACGAATTGAGCGGCCAGATCTTATTTAGTTTGTATGACCTCTATTTTTTTCATGTTGTTCGGTCAAACTTTATTTATAACAACTAACTTATGATTTTCATGATAAATCTATCAGTATTATTTTCTTATATTAAATCCTAATATTTTTTATTATTTTATTTTATAAGGTTTTGATGTTTGATTGTATATTCTAAGATTAACATCTATTCCGTAGTAATTTTAAAGGGCCAATGTTCATCATGGGCATGTTTTAATATTAAAGTTAATGGTTTGTTCACTTTGCCTATTTCTTGAAATATCTTTTGTTCTCTTTAATTTATTTATATTTTTAAGATGCAAAACTGAAATACAACTCAATGAGTTTTTTGGCATGTCTTATATGAAATTTATTATGTTATTTATCAAAATAATTTTGTTCATGGAACAAAAGGAATAAAGTTTAGATATGTTATTGGCAACCCCAACTTGCAATTGGATATCATATGTAGAATGCATCTTATGGGGCTAGCTCGCAAGTTCACCCCGTGCACAAAACATGGTTAATGGTCCTTTGTCCTCTGCTTTCTTTTAGATCCCAAATCTCTCCTAGAACGTCATGGCATCGCCCTATCATCCCAAAATATATAGGGTTTTACTAATTATATCTAGCTTAATAACCAACGTTGTTATAATTGATAGAGTGGATTAGCAACTCCATATATTAACATTGTTATATTTAATTAATGAATTAATTATAATGTTAGCCAGATTGTTTTGTGACTAGAGAGTATATGAAAATACCTATTGCATTAGTAATTGATCAAAGCATCTAGCTCAAAGAAAATAGTACCTCTTACTTCCTTGGTACTCATTGTTCTATGCTTAAGTAGATATAAATTATAACTTTGTCCTAAACTATGTCATGTGCTCTACTTGACTGGCAATGGTGTTTATTGTAGGATGGCTACCAGCCTATTATCAGTCATCTTCTATGGCCTTAGGCTAGATAGTAGCTCAAGAACCCTCAATAGGCCTCTAGCCTATTAACCATTGATGAGTAGGCATTCGGCCATTAGGCCTCATTTAGCCAAGCCAAGAAGGCAAGCCTTCGGCTAATGAGCCTTCATTCTAGGACCTATGTATCAACTAGTTAAGCCTATCAGGCTTTAAGGGGAGGTTTGTGGGAAGGCTAGATAATGGGTTTAATTTAGTTAGATCTAAACCATGTATATTCCATCTTATACCCCTAAATATATCTCTATCTAACAAATATACATGTAACCCTAACAAATCCTTATCCCTATAGCTATAAATAGACCATAAGGGGCTATAATAGGGGAGGATCTTGTAAGATTTTGAGTTAAAAAAGCTTCACATACAGCTGCATTATTATCTTTCATTCTGACAACAGTTGGCGTTATTTGTGGGGAACCCAACCACAGGTGGTAAAGCCACATGCCACTGAAGCAAAAATTGACAAGGAAGAGAACCGTTTTGAGGCGCTACGCGAGCAGTGAAGAGTTAGAGAGTGTGTAGAAGACTAGAGCCGAAGTCAAGATGGAGTCCCAAACTGTGCCAAGTCAAGCAGTCGAAGCTACGGCAGGGGTCGAAGGACTAGTCAGATATTTTAGAGCAGGGTGAAGTCACATCAAGCTGAATAGGCGAAGCAAGAGAGTTGTAAGCCAAAGAGGTCATAGAGGCTGAAGAGGAGCACCAAGCAGCCGAAGAAGTCCCTGAGCCAAAGCAAATAAAGAAGGTAGCAGCGTACCTAGTGTAGCAATGGCCCTTACCTATGGCGAAGAAGTGGCTAGAGCTTTAGTGAAAGCCACAGTTGATGGGTCGAGTAAAATAGTCATGATGCTTAGAGCGAAGTACGAGGTAATACGGCAAGATGTGGTGAAGCTCAAAGACATGCTTTGGCAAATGCAATAGCAGTAACAAGCCATGTAAGAAAAAGCCACTACTGTGTAGATGCAAGGCTAAGCAGCGAACGCAAGAGTTGCTACATAGTGCAAGATACTTTAGTGAGAGCAGTACAAGTGCAGCTATCGCAACCAGTTCTACCCCAGAGGCAAGTCGATGCCATTTAACCTTCACCTAGCCGTCCAATCTCTTCGACACAAGTAACCCCACCCAGTCCGATTACAGCGACACAAATACATCTCGAAGCATTATAACAGCTCACTGCCTAGCCCTAGGGACGACTAGTGTAGTCATGGTAAGGACCAAGTGCTACCCTATGATTTCAAACTCCACCGTAGCCATCCCATCAACCTCAATCTTTCGAACTCTCCCAAGAAGCTATGGGTTTTGGCACCTCTCGCATGAATCTACAGGTTTCTCCCTCTAGAGGCTCAGGTGACAAGAAATCATCATTGAGTTTTGGCCTTTAGAGCCATCCAATCCCCCCGCCATTCAAGAACCCGTCCATCGCCAAGTATGGAGGTGATTCTGACCACAACGAATTCCTTTTTGTTTATGAATCGGCAATCATAACAGCACATGGGGACAAAAATAGTAAGGCGAAGATCATCAACTATCCCTCGAGGCTTACATCAGGTCATGGTACTTTAATCTTTCACAGTTGAGGGATGTGTTTATCACTAACTTTTAAGGAACCTATCAAGGTCCCAAGACACAGGAAGAGCTTTTCAGAATGTGGCAAAGGCCGAAAAAGTCCATTCAAGAGTCTGCTTGTCGGTTCTCTTAAAAAAGGTGCCAAGTGCACGACATCACAAAAACCTCAATGATCGACGCGGTTTCAGCTAGCCTTTGTATGGACCATTGACCGAAAAGATAATAAGGCATAAGCCAAAGACTGTAGATGAGCTCTTCAAGATTATCGATGACTATGCCCGAGACAAAGAAGATACCAATCAAATTAATGAGATCCAGGCTGAGCTCGAAGTGCCAGCCGCATAAAATGCCGATCTGGCAACAATGCCAAAATGGCCAAAGGCAAACAAGTAATGATGGTTAAAGAAGTATGTGAGCTACATAGAAATTATCATGCGAATCATCCATCAGCACGAAAGAGGCCGAGGAAAGGAAAAAAACAAGTATTGTGTGTTCCATAGCAAGTCCACACAATCCACATAGTAGTGCCAAAAACATCCAACAACCATTCCAATAGTAGCAGAGAGCCACTTCGTCTATGGCAGGTGACAAAGCTATAAACTAGCAAGAAGCATCAAGGCAGTTGCAAGTCGAAGTAGGGGCAAATGGCACCAAATGGGTGATTGCAGTCATCACGGGCGACTCCACGCAAGGCTTAGCATCAAAGCGCTAGAAAAAAGCGCATGAAAGAGTAGTAAACCATATTGCAATATCTTTGCAAACTTCATTTTCATCATTTTTGACCACTCCAATCTACTTTGGACCAGACGATGCGAAGGGTATATTTTTCCCACACCAAGATGCATTGGTGATCTCTGCTGACAATGCTGGCTACAAAGTACATTGCATACTGGTGGATGGGGGACAGTTCAGTGAACATCATATTTACAAGTGCTTTTCGGCATATGGGCATTTCTTTAGACGCGCTAAAGCCAACATTGATGCCCCTTGAAGACTTCGATGGGGGCACCAATGATGTTCTATCAAAGCCAGAATAAGAAACAAGAATGGATCACTTTCGATCTCGTTGATATCCCGTACCACTATAATGCCATCTTTAGTCGTGCAATGCTGAACAAGTTCAAAGTGATGGCCTACCACAACTGCTTGTGTATGAAAATGCTAGGTCCCCAAGGAGTGATCATGGTACAGAGGAGCCAAGCTTAGACAAGACAAGACCTTCGGGTGACCGAGGCACCACGTGAAGTCCAAAACATCTAACCAGGGTAGGATGAAATGCTAAAGGAAACCTACAAGGCGAAGCTGTTCTCGCAAGAAGGCATAAAAAAGCACTAAGTTGACCTAGACAATCCATCAAGAATAGTGTCCATAGAAGGCAAAGTGGGCAAAGACCTGGCGACAAGCATCTTGCAACTTATCAAGAAAAATCTTGATGTTTTTGCCTAGGGGCCTAAAGAATTGCAAGAATTGAGCCAAACATTGATCGAGCATCACTTGGCCGTAAAGTCTATGGCAAGACCGTGTAAGCAAAAGCTTTGTAAGATGTCGGTGGATCGTCAAGAAGCAGATAAGGCGGAGATAGAGAAACTACTTCGTGCTCATATCATAAGAGAAGTAAAGCACCAAGAGTGGCTGGCTAACGCAGTGCTCATTAAGAAGGCGAATAGCAAGTGGAGAATGTGCGTAGACTTCACCAATTTGAATAAGGCTTGTCCGAATGATAACTTCCCTTTGCCAAAAATTGACTAGCTCATTAACTCAACAGTGCGATGCAAAGTAATGAGTTTTTTTGAATGCCTACTAAGGGTATTACCAAGATGAAGAGAAAACATTTTTTCACATCATTCAGGATGTTCTATTTTATCAGAATGCCCTTTAGGCTCAAGAACACCAGAGCAACTTTCACCAAGCTGGTGTACAAGGTGCTCAAGGAGCGGATAGGTTGCATGGTTAAGAACTGAAAAGTGAAAAGTCACACTCAAGATCTACAAGAAACCTTCGATAACCTACGACTTGAAACCACTCCAACGAAGGACTTCAGCTCATTGCAAGTCATGAAGTCCTTCGCCACAAACTTTGCCGCCTAGAGGACATTGTCTGAAGCGAAGGTGGCCATGGCAAAACCAATGGCAGTGGTCGGTGTGAGTAGCTCCAATAGCCCTACTAGTGCTAGGGGCTAGGAGCTCTACCATCGGAGTGCTAGTCCCTTAGACCTCGCCTGCGAAGACGTCTATGACTTCAATCGACGAGGGTTGCGCTGTGGAATTAGGCATGTTGTAGGCGAGGAGGACTCATTCTCGCTCAAAATGTTCGCAATATGAATGAAGGGGGCCCAAGAGGAGGGGTAACTGAAAGTTGAAGGGCTAGCCCCACCAGTTGAAGCCACCACATCATAGGTTGGTGAAGGACCGGTCCCCACACACCTAGGGTGATAGAGACAGGTGGTGTTAGGGCTAGCGATATAGCTTCTTGACCCCTTTGGCTATTGAACAATCATTGGGTCATCAAAGTCATCGATGGCAATATCGACTTCAATGTCCTCTTCTTCATCGTTGTCATTCCTGTCATCATCCGCAGTAGGCATTGAGGCTTGAAGAGGCCATGCATCCTTCGCACACAGAGCACTAGCGGGGCCCATAGAACATTTTCTTTTCTTTGAGGTGGCATTGGCAATTTTCCCATCCTTGACCTTGCTAGGACATACACGGGCATTTTCTTTTCTTGTGGACTTCTTGGATTAGTCTAAGGCATATGAGGCTCACCATTCCTTCTTATTGAAAAGCGAAATATTTTGCCATAATCCTTGATGGTGAGGGCACCTATTATTTTCTTGGTTTGCACTTTGGCTTCGCCAAGGCTCAAGGCTACAAAATGAATGAAAAAAAAGACAATAGGTGAACAAGGGTGAAAAAGAAAGCAAGTGGCAAAGAGCATGGAAGATTACTGTTCGGGCTTTTGGTCAAAACAACGATCGCGAAAAGATCAAAAAATTTCTCTTAGAGGTCGAGTGAAATCGCCCAAGAGGCAGCTAGAGACTTTACACCTAGCATTAAGAACTCTTGAACCAGGTCATGGATGTTAAAACGTTCATCAAGCTGGCAAAGTAAGACCTTTGAGGCTTCGTGTTGGCTGATTGAAGACACCTTCAGCCAAGAATCATGGACGAGGAGGTTGCAATTGTAGCAAAGGACCTTGAACTCCTCCGTCTTAGCATCATAGGGGACCTTGTGGTAAAACCACTTTCTCATCTAGTCTCGGCCCTACTTTGACATCATCGCGTGCACCGACCAGAGGTCAGCACAGTTCGGACAAGTGGTGAAGTTCACCACGCTAAAGACCATTTTCTTCGGCCGAGCCAATGTGTCGATGGTCTTGGAGTAATTCTCAGCCACATGGATCATGGTGAAGAGATCGGTGGATAGTTCAAACTCAAGCATTTGGCTCATCCGCTTGAACATTGCCACTCGGACGATGGCACTCGGGATGACCTATGATATCTCCAAGTTGACTGCTGCAAGAGAGTGTGGAAGGAAGTTGGAGCACTAGAATCGAAGCCCGGTGTCAGAATACTACATGATGATGATGGTTTCATCGTCATGTAGCAAGGGGACTTCATTGTCACGTGCCTCCCTCGCCTACTCTAAAACAAAATCCATGCTTCAACCATCTTGGCGAGGTCGACATCTTTAATGCTTGACTTCCCTAGAAAATTGGAGAAGTCTTTAGCCACATGCCCTATGTTCGAACTAGTGGGCGTGGCCGGATAAGGTTTACGTAGAGCCATGGGAAGAGGGTGAAGTGCGTGAAGTGGGTAAACGCGAGTGTGCCGAGCGCAATTAAGGGAGCAAACCATTGAAAACTTGAGCGCGTGTGCAAATGAAGGCAGAATGGTTTTACCCCTTGGGGATGGGGTGAAAACCAAGTAACAACCAATCAAGATGTGCCACGTGTCCTAATGAAGGCAAAGTGACAACCAATTACGAGTTGCCACGTATGCCATAATAATCAAAGCTCAGCAAAATCAGGAAGCACAAACAGCAGGATTGTTAGGAAGCGTAAACAACATGACCATTGAGAAGCAAGATTAATGCTAAAAAACAAGGAATAAAAGTTAGAAGATGGCGAAGAGGGTGAAGGGAGCGAATTACAAACACTCCATTATTCTTTTCTTTTCCTTGAAAAGTCAGAAGATGGTGAAGGGGGATGAAACGAGCAAATTACGAACACTCCATCATTCTATCTTTTCTCTTAGCATCACAAGATCGATCGAAGGGGGTGAAGGGGGTAAACCAGGGTGAAGTAAACCTAGGTCAAGGAAAAGCGCTAAAAAAATCGACTGGATAGCAAGGCCAAGCAAGAAAAGAAAGGCGAAGCGTAAATGACGACACATGAAAGAAAGGCATAGACCAAAACCTGGGTAGCCAAAGGATATGGCTTTAGCTAAACTTGTGGTCACCCTTATATGTGAGAGGCTTATTGGAATATAGTTATCGGCCTATTCTCTATGGCATTGAGCTAGATAGTTGCTTGGGAACTCTCAACAGACAAGAGTTAAATATTGTAAACATACATATACATACAAACCACCAGACTATAAATAAACCCTAAAGAGCAATAAAGGAGGATAATGTAAGACTTTAAATTAAAAAACTTTACATATTACTACATCTATTGTCATCCATTCCGACAAAAGTGTCATTTACCACTTATGTTCTGACATGATCATTTGTTGGCACCATGATGTCTCCATTGTGCGTGCTATCTTCCCCCACCACCCACCCCTCCCCTCCTCATTGGCCATGGGTTTGGATTGGCTTGATATTAGTGTCCGGTAGAGCACATTAGGATGACTTCCGCTGCTATCACGCTGTCCATGTCGCTATGACATTGCCGATTCACCGCTGATCGATTGTCTCATTTCATGTCATAAATCCATCGTGAAGGTCCTCCTATGACTTATTTCTCTTTCTTTTCAATGCTAGTGGTGATGGACCCAAAAACAAATCAAAGTAGGTACTGAAAAAGAGTTTTAGTCATACCTATTCATACTATTATAATCATTTTTTTATATTTATGGATTGTACTTTGATATTTGAAAATTTGTATTTTGCACATGCACTCATTTACATGTTCATATATAGTTATTTTTACCATTTTAAATTTTTACTTTCAAATTTATGTTGAAATATAATTTCTGGTTTTATCTGAATTTTTAATTAATCTCTTACTGTGTTCTATATTGACTCTTCTTTCAAAATCTCTCTATTTTTAATCCAAATTTGATTTGTTTCAAAATTGTAGTTCTATATAAATTTTTTAATTTAACCTAGACATTGTAATCTAAGACCAAATCCACTTCGTATTGATTCCAGCCCCTGGGCTTTTTTCATCATAGTGAATAGCTCGGCCATGCACATCCCAACTGTTGCTGCGCTCAGCATGCATATCGCTAGTTGGCTTATGCATCCTCAACACCTCACGTTAATTGTCAACAGTGTTTTACTGTGCTTTTAATACTTTTGGGGGTTAATTTACCACCGGGTCAAAGCTATTAGTAGCAAATAATTAATGAGGTTGGAAAGACCTGCATACGGTCCAACTATAGTATCAAGCATGACCATATCTAACCGGCTGCAAGCCAGGATCCTTTTTTGCCTATACTTCTATTCCTATTCCAACTGTAATTTAGGACCCCTAGAAAAAAAGATGTACTTAGTTTCCTATTTCGATTTGGTTAATTGGATGCCGAATGTGATGTTATAATACTTAGTTTCTAAAACTTTCATACAGACCCAAAATAAATGTTAGCTATTATAAATTTAATGGTACATTTTTTTTTCATTTACTCTAATTGATGTGATAACTTCTACAGCTTCAGAGTGATCGTGATGGCTTCTTTTTCAAACTATCTTTATAATGTAATATATAATAGATAGATAACGAACTTTCAACATATACAACATAATAGTACACACTTATTAGTTATTATGAATGGTGGCTAATCTTAAAAAAGTACAACCCTAAGATCGAAATCACTGGAATAACACGTAAGAACTCAATAGCTATGCAGAAAAAAATACATAGTAGAGTTTTTTTCCTCAAAAGAAGTATGTGAAGATGAAAACTATGTGTCAATATAACCTAATTGTTGAATCCAATCAATGGAGAACTAGATTGATGGATCCAATCTATAAAGGTTAGATCACTATTTCGCCATAGCCATCAAATTGCCATGATTTCCACCATGTGAATGAATGAAGGTCGATCTTGGGGAAGCCATGCTTTCATCATCGATCACCATTTTGACACCACCTCTATTTTTTTAAAACTCATGTATTTATTCAATTCATCTATATAAGAGTAGCTAAATTTTTATGTTGGCTTGTCAAACCCAATACAACTCTCCTCCTTTATCAGGGCTTAAAACTTATTATGCTAAGACACCAAAGGCACCCTAACACTGGCTAAGGCTTGTGATAGGAAGTCGAGAGACTTTAACCAAGTGTATTAAGGATGAGAGAAAGCAGCTCTTGGTAAAAAAGGATGAGATTAGACATAGATAGCAAGAGTATTTTGACAATTTATTCAATGATGAGAACGAGAACACTACCGTCCAGTTGAACAACTCATCGGATGACACCAATAGACGCTTTGTGCGAAGGATCCAAGAATCTAAGGTTAAAGAAGATTTGAAAAGGATGAAAGGGTAAGATGATGGGTCCTACTAGTATTCCAAATAAGATGTGGAGATGTCTCAATGATATAGCTATAGTATGGCTAACCAAATTGTTTAACAATATTTTTTAATCGAACATAATACCTGATGAGTGGAAGAGAAGTATATTGATACTAATCTACAAGAATAAGGGATATATCCAAAGTTGTACTAATTATCGGGGAATTAATTTGATGAGTCATACTATAAAACTATGAGAAATAGTTATCGAATATCATTTGAGAGGAACAACATAGATCTCTATAAATCAATTTGGTTTTATGCCTGAAAGGTCAACCATAAAAGTAATTTTTTTAATAAGATAAATTATAGGGTGGTTTAGAGAGAAAAAAATAATCTACATATAGTTTTTATTGACTTGAAGAAGACTTATGACAAGATACCAAGAAATGCAATACGATGAGTTTTGGACAAACATAAAGTCCCAACAAAGTATATCTCTCTTATCAAACATGTGTACAACAATATTATGACTAGTATTCAAACAAATAATGATAACCTATATTACTTTTTGATTAAAATAGGACTACATCAGATGTGAGACTTAAGCCATACCTCTTTGTCTTGGTAATAGATGAGATTACAAGAAACATACAATATGATATCTCTTGGTGTATACTCTTTGTAGATGATATAGTGTTAGTTGATGAGAGCTAAGAGTAAATAAGAAACTAGATTTGTGATAACAGACTCTTAAGCCTAAAGGTTTTAAAGTAAGTAGAACTAAGACTGAATATTTGATATATGACTTTAGCACCATTATACACGAGAAGGGAGATATAAGTTTAGCAGGTCAAGTAGTATCTAAGGACACATTTCGATATCTGGGATTGATGCTATTGATAGATATGGATATTGATGCAAACGTTAGCTATAGAATTAAAACAAGTTAAATGAAGTAGCGTCAAATATCTAGCATTATCTGTGATAGGAGGGTACCGCAGAAGTTAAAAAGTAAGTTTTATAGAAATGCGATTAGACTTACTATATATAGGATAGAATGTTGACCTAAAAAGACGTCATATTTAACAGTTAAGTGATATAAAAATACGTATGTTAGGCTGGTTTTATAGTCATATAAGAATGGATAAGTCCGCAACAAGGATATACGTGATCGGCTAGGGAAAGCACCAGTTAAAAAAAGTTTATCTAATATTAGTTAAGATGGTTTGATCATATTTAAAGAAAACCTCTAGAGGCAACAATACAGAATTCTAATTCTAAGTTAAAATAATAATATAATAAGAGATACAGAAAAATTAAAATTAATATAGAAAAAGATGATAAAAAGAAACTTTAAGATATACATTAAAAAGAAACGATTGAAAAACAGCTATTGACATAACTAAACCGTGATTTAAACCTATTATTGAGTTTCAACAATAGCTTATTTACGACTTAAGCCTTTGTTATTATTATGTATTTATTGAATATAAGGAGCTTAGATAAGACGTTCATATCTCTCACTCGAAGAGAGAAGGTTAGATGTACATTATGATTTGCAAAGGACCACTAAAAAATGGACAAGTTACATGAAGACCTTAAAAATAACTAAAGGACTCCAAAAGAAAGTAAAAAAGCAATCCAGTCCCTACCCTGCTTCTTCTTCCACTACGGTGACCAAAACAACGAAGCCGATGATGACGATGGCGAAGTGAGGTTGGCTACAGAAGATAGCACCAGGCCACATACCCAGCAGGGGCCTCTCAAAGGTGGAGGTTGAAGCAGATCCGGCAAACAAGGGTAAACTCAAGCTAACCTTAAAAATGCTCTGTCGGAAACAAGGAATGGAACTGAATCGACAACAACAAACTCACTGGAGTATATTTCAACGGCCAGTGCAACCTTGTCGATGTGGAGAGAGAAGACCTCCAACCCCTATTTTTATATGAAACTTGCAACTGTTTTGAACTGAGATTTTGTGAAATAATTCAAATCTGAGTTGATTTTGACAATTTTTGATTTTGATGGAATTTGAACGAAATTTTGGTAGAATTTGGACAGAATTTTCATAGAATTTTGACACAACTAGCACTAAGTCAGAATCAAGTATTAATCTCCTTCTCTGTCGTTGCTGGACCACAGCAGTAATGAATGCAAATTACATGATAGGAATCAACAGATCGAGCACATCATCCTCGTCTTCCTTTCGCGCTGCGCTGGTCCCTGACGCCTCTGCATCTGCCCACCGCTGTAGGCATCCCCACCAAAAATCGATTCTGGCGAAGGAGGAAGCAATCCTGGCGACGACAAGAAATCGATCCGGCCGGGGGATGCAAATCGAATTCGGCGGTGGCAAATCGAGGAGTTTCAGTAGCAAACCTCACCTCCGGCTGCCTTCTACCGTGCCCCAATGAGGAGCCGCCGCAGTGGCCTGCTGCTCATGTCGCCGCACCGAGGAGCCGCCGCCGCCTCCGGCTGCTAGCGTAGAGGATCCGCCGCCGAGGAGGCGCCGCCGACTCCTGCTGCTCGCTTCGAGGAGACACCGCCGTGGCCTGCGCTCGCTTTGCCGCGCCGGGGAGCTGTGGGCGCCACCGCCTGCTGCTCGCGTCGCCGCACCGAGGAGCCACCACCGTTGTCTGGTGCTCGTGTCGCCGCATCAAGGAGCCGCGGCAGCCGCTTGCACGCTTCGCTGTGCCGGCTTGACGGAGCCGCCGCCGCCGCCTGCTGTATCTCCTGGGGATGGGAACGGTGAGGGCCTGGGGGAGAATAGGACCCAATAGGTGTTGGATATTTTCTAAATTATTTTTTCTTTTCATTTCTATTTTTTTAATTTAGTATTATGGGACCTACTAACTGCCATTCGGGGCAAATGGTGAATTAATTTGAGAAAAACAGGGATAAACTCGTAAACATTAAAAAATAAAAAGGCAAAAATCACAAATGGGATTGAAAGTTGAACAGTGCAATTATCCTAAATCTAAATGAAACACATGATCAATTGAGTGGCGAGAACGGGACTAATGAACCATCAAATAAGTGTCCTATCAACGTTGAATCCATTTGATGAGGCCATTAGGTATTGCCGGTAGCGTGGAAGGAGGTGACACTCTGTCGTTAGACACACATCCTATTTTCACATAGGACCGATCCGTAAGTGTATAGCTATTATAAAACATATGTACTAACTCCATAATGATCAATCATTTTAGGTCGTTTAGGGATTGATTCCGCTTCTGATCCATATCATTTTAGGCATTTGAAATAATTTGTTACTCAGTTCATATATGTGCATCATCTGCATGTACATTATCCTCGATCTAAATCCGGATAAATAGGACTTAAGTGTCATTTTCACCCTAAAAATTGTTACCAAGAGCTATGCAACACGTGATGCCAAGTGTCAAGAATGCTCCGCATTTCACACACATGCAAGACGAGAAAACCCTCATGGGAACACAGGTTGACCAACCTTTCAACCATTCAACCCTGCCACATCTTCCGTTTCTTACCCACACGAGCCACGCGACGCGGCGGTGACGCATGCGTTTTCCATGAGAAAACAGGCCATGAGACGGCAAAGATGTTACAAAAACCATGAGATTTCCCCCCGGGCCCACCACCACCACCCAACCCCATTGCGCGTGTGCTCCACAGAAAATAATCTCCGCTCCTTCCACTTCCGCCTTGCTCCTCCTCCTCCTCCACCACCCACGAATTCCACATTGGAAGTTGTAAAGTGAAGTAGGAAGTGTTAAACCTCCTGTGTAGGCTGCACCTTTGTTATATAGGTAAGAAAAAGCCCCTTGCATGGCTTACAAGATGTATATCCGAGTTTGTTGAGATTGAGTAAAAAAATAACAACATATACAAGATATTATACAACAACCTGATCTAACCAAACAACTCAGTCTTATTTTCAATAAACTCGGACTGCCACATACATGATATGATACACGTTTGTTAACATCATTCCTCAATCTAAACCTGATACAATAAGGTTGAGACTGCTATTTAACTCTTCTAACTTATGGCCTAGAAGTGGTTTTGTGAACCCATCGGCCACTTGATCACCGGTACCAATCAATCGGATATGAAGCAGCTTTTGTGCCACTCTTTCAGGCACAAAGTGATAATTAATTTCTATATATTTGGTTCAAGCATGGAATACTTGATTTGTAGACAAATACGTTGCTCCAATGTTGTCACACCACAATCTAGCAGCAGAGGGAAATCGAACTCCAAGTTCTTATAACAGAAATTATATCCAGATAATCTCAGTTGTGGCATTTATCATTGCTTTGTACTCTGCCTCTATACTTGATCATGAAACAATGGCCTATTTTCTAGCACTCCAAGACACAAGATTGGATCCAAAGGAGATGGCAAACCCTCCTATAGAACGCCTATCATCAACACATCCAGCTCAATCGGCATCAGAGAATTCACTAACAAGATTTGATGAGGACTTTGCTATCCTAAGCCCCAACTTTGTAGTATTCTTGAGATATCTCAAGATACACTTTACTATAGTCCAATGAACTAAAGTAGGTGCATGAAGATACTGACAAACTTTATTAACTGCAAAGGATATGTCTGACCTTGTTAGCGTCAAATACTGCAAAGCACCAACCACACTTCTGTATCTAGTTGAGTCTTCTACACTAAGAGGTGTTTCTTCATATGCAGATATCTTCTCTGATGCTAACATTGGAGTGGTGGCTGGCTTGTAGTGCTACATACCGGTTCTCTTGAGCACATCACTTGCATACTTAGCTTGAGACATAACTATTTCATCATGTACTTTAGAGACCTCTATGCCAAGAAAATAGTGAACCACTCCTAAATCCTTTAGTGCAAAGTTAGATCTAAGAGCTTGAAGTAGAACTTCAGTTCCTTTAGGAGATGAACTTGTTACTATAATATCATCAATATAAAAAAATAAACATAACTAGGTCACCTTTTATGTAGAAGAAGAGGGAGGTGTCTCCCTTTGATAGTTTGAAGCCAAGCTCTTGTAACTTCATGTTTAGCCGATGATACCAAGCACGTAGTGCTTGTTTAAGACCATAAAGTATTTTATCAATATTACAAACATAGTTTGGATATAACTTATCTTAATACCCAGGAGGTTGTCTCATGTATACTTCCTCTAGAACGCCATGGAGAAACTTATTCTATACATCCAACTGACGGAGACTCCACCCATTTGACACCGCAATGGAGAGTACCAATCTTATAGTTACTACCTTGACAACAAGACTAAATATGTCCTCATAGTCAATGCCATACCTTTTCTTGAAGCCTTTAGCTACAAGTCTTGCTTTGTACCTGTCTATGCTACCATATGCCTTTCTCTTGATTATGTAAACCCACTTGCAATCTATAATATTCCTCCCTTTCTCAGGTGATACAAGATGCCAAGTTTTGTTTCTTTGAAGAACACTAAACTTGGCATCCATGGCTTGCCTCCAATTTCCATCTTGTAGTGCTTCTTCCAAATTATTTGGTTCACCATTAGCAGCCAAGAGTCCATACCTTATTATTCCTTCACTGAAAAGTTTAGGTTTGTAAATGTTTGCTTGCAACCTGGTCCTCGACCGTGGTGGCGAAACCGCACCGGAGTTGAGTGCAGACTAATCCTCCACGTCCATAGTTGTCTCGTGTGGCACGGGCAGTGGAGGTGGCAAAGCCGAAGATCCACTCGCAGAGGATCCAAAACCCCTCCCCCCCCCCCCCGACGCTCGAGTGACGAGGATGTTAACAATGGAGCGAATAGCACACCACGTGACGAGGGAGTAGAGGCAGGTGCCCGATCCGAGGAGGATTCGCTTGAACCTCGTACTGACGACTATACCGACACAGTAGGAGGATGGTCCTCGTGTTCCACACTCGAAGATAGCTTAACAAAATCATTAGTTTCTCATCCGTTCTGTGCCAAATTTTCCTATGAACTTGAGGACTCGTTATTAGTACTGTTCAATAGGATATCAGCATGATTGGCACGTGTATTGACACTTCCTGAACTAGAGAAATTTAGAAGATTTAGAGGTAAAAGGCTAAGTTCAAAACAGAGTCGTGCACCAGCATTATGATTCAATTTGGAGAAAGAAAAAACACTTTCATCAAACACCACATCACGGGAAATATAAATTTATCCTGATGCAATGTCTAGGCATTTGAACCCCTTGTGAATGTTACTGAACCTAAGGAATGTGCACTGTTTGGAGCGAAATGAGAGTTTGTGGGAGTTATAGGGCCTTAGATTAGGCCAACATACGCACCCAAAGATCCTAAGAGAACTATAGTCAACTTGCATTTTGAGAAACCGTTCAAGAGGGGTTTGATGATCAATGACTTTACTAGGAGTCCTATTTATGAGATAGGTGGCGGCTAGAAAAGCTTAATCCCAATATTTTAGAGGCATATAAGATTGAAAGCTTGATCCCAGTATTTTAGAGGCATATAAGATTGAGCCAACAAAGATAGGCCAACATCAACTATGTGTCTGTGTTTTCTTTCTGTTGCCCTATTTTATTGATGAGCGTGTGGACAAGACACAAGATGAGAGATACCGATCTTAGAGAAAAAAGAATTCATCTTTTCATACTCTCCTCCCCAATCATATTATAAGGCAAGATTTTTCCTGTTAAATTATCTTTCAACAAGTTTTTGAAACTCATGAAATCGTTGGAAAACTTCATATTTATGTTTGATGAGATAGATCCAGGTGAACTTGCTATAGGCTAACATAGTATTTATTTCGTCTAAAGTAATCACAAGCTAGACCCATACATGGACTGACTTGATAACTTTTGATATGGCAATTGATGGCTCTTGGCTATTTGACAAGAATTACACGCTGAACTTATCCTGGACTTGGAGTAACATGGCAGCTTGTTCCTTGACACAACCTGCTGAACAATTTGAAACAACGGATGCCCTAAGCAATGATGCCATCTCTCCAAAGAAGAATGAGCACCCTTGGACATGCTGAGGGTTTGTTTATTTTTGAGGGTAGCAGTTGGTAGAAGATATAGGCCCTTTCTATGTGTTCCTACCAGAAGGGTTCTCCTCGTTGCTCGGTCCTTGATAAAAAAAATAGATATGATAAAATTCAAGATAAACATTGTTATCGGATGCTAGTTTGTGAACCGAAATGAGATTTTTGGTGGCGCTAGGGACATGGAGAACATTGTTAAGAAGGAGATTTTGTTCAGGAGTGTGACAAATAACACAACCAATATGTGCTATATCTATACCTGAACCACTTGCAGTGTGGATCTGTTCCCCTCCTGTGTAGCGATCACGGATCATCATCTTGTCCAGTTATCCAGTGATGTGGTCAGTGGCCCCGGTGTCAGTATACCAATTGGAGTCCACACCATATGCACTATGGCTTGCAGCATTGGCGCTCTTCTCCTCAAGGACGATGAAGTTTTCATCAAAGCGGTACCAGTAGTCCACCACACTATGCCCCTCTTTCTTGCAGAGTTGGCACTTGATCTTCGGCTTGTCAGAGTTGAGGTTGTCACATCCGCGCCCGCTGTTGCCACCTCCACGATCACAGTTTCCATGACCATGGTTGTCGTTGCCACAGCCACCACTGCGTCCACAAGTAGCGACGTTTGTAAATGAAGAGGAGGACCATCCTTTTCTCGAAGGATTGCAGCTGCGTGGACAATTCCGTGATGGTGATTGGTTCGACACGAGCCAAAACAAAGGTGACGATAGGGTTGAACTCGATGTCGAGACCGATGCAAATGTAGGAGACAAGCTCCTCGTCACTAATGGGTTTGCCCGCTACTGCCATTTCGTCAGTAAGGGCACATATCTTGCCGATGTATTCATCGATAGACATGGCTTCCTTCTTCATGGTCTCAAGCACAATATGAGTGTTTATCGCGCGCGCGCTCGAGTTTAGGACGCAAACAGCTCCTCTAATGTCTTCCATAACTCCATGGCAGTGTTACAGGTGGAAACCTACTTGAGCACATCACGCGAGTGAGAGGCGACGAGATAGCTAAAGACCTACTGGTCAAGAACTAGCCAGGCCGAGTATGCCAGATTCGGCATTTTCTGCTTTCCATCCACTCCACCGCTGATCTCCTTGGCGGGGGCTTTGGAGGTGTCGTAGATGAAATCAATCAGCTGTGCCCTACGAATGGCAAGGAGCACTTTGAGCTTTCATAGGGCGTAGTTGGATCAGGAAAGTTTCTCGGTCCTAAGATGACCGAAGGTGGATGGAAGGGCGGCGCTGGTGGAGCTCAATATTTTGATAGGATTTGTTTAGAGAATTACTCGGATACCATATAAAATAAAGTAGGAAGCGTTAAACCCTGATAAGTAAAAGCGTCTTGTGTGGCTTAGGAGATGTATATCCGAGTTTATTGAGATTAATAAAAAAACAGCAACATATTATATAACAACCTGTATCACAAATTCGAGTTACACGTAACATATTTAACAGAAGTGACCGGTGGTCCGTTCGACACTTCCTCCTGCTGCGAGTTATAAGAAATTTATCTTTACCGCATGGTCGCTCGTCGGAGCAGTCGTCGTGATAGTAGCAGTGGCATGGCTTCCTCGCTGGCTTCCGCGTCGTGGGTGGTGCTGCCGCCGCTGCAGCCTCGGGTGGCGGCGTCGGCGTCGGCGGGGCACTCTGCCGCGTGCTGCTAGCCTACACGCCGCTGTTGCCCCGGTCGGCCGGATCGACGCGCCGACGGGTCAAGCCTCTCGAGCCGCCGCGGTGCTCGGCGCTCGAGTATCCCTGTCCCAGCGCCGTCGGGGAGGGAAACAGGGTCGTCGAGGAGGGGGTGGAGGCGAGGAGGAAGAAGCAGCCCCGTCGGCGGCGGCCGGTGTGAAGCCGGATCTTGTTTGCCTCCAAGAAGACCCGCAGCAGCATCATCCTCAATGCCCTGACAGTCATCTACGGTATGCACGCACACATCTTCTTGGATCTTGACCTCTTCTTGATGCCACTCACTGTTGCAACTTCTCTTCGTGATCGATGTGAATCCACACAATTCAGTGCTCATAATTCTCTCCTTATCTCAATTTCACCATTTGGCATGATGCAGCGAGTGATTCCGGTTCTGAAAGAGGTTGAAGCCCTGACCGATCCTGCAGTCTTCAACATGGTGCGTTTTGTAGTCTCAGCCATCCCCTTCATACCATTTGCGATCCGAGCGTTTAGAGATCGCCATGTATGGAATTCAGGATTGGAGCTGGGGCTGTGGGTTAGTTTAGCATACATTTCTCAAGCACTAGGATCGATCTCGTCTGATGCTGGGCGCATCCTTCTTTACAGCCTTCACGGTATGCTACTTTGCTCGCTAATTTGGTTTTGGTTGTAATGATGGAATGTTTTGGATTGGAAAATGAATAAATGATCTGATGAGTTACGTGAGCAGGTGATAGTGTTGTCTCTAATTGATGGCATCTTTGGCGCTTCGATCCCCAAGTAGACTTGGTTTGGTGCAATAGCATCACTTGTTGGAATTGGCCTGCTAGAATGTGGCGGCTCTCCTCCCTGCGTAAGTAGAATCGCAAATTCACAACTTTCATTTTGTAACTGAAAGTTGCTAGTTCACAAACATTTCAGAATTCTTTCCCTTTCCCACTTATTGCTGTCAACTGTGGTGTTACCCTCAGTGAATCTTCTTGTTGTCGCAATGATCAAATTACTTAAAGGGTTATATGGTACTAAAATTTTCTTAAAACATAAGAGTTCACTTATTTTATGAATTTTTGGATACGCACACGAATTGTTTATTAAGTGACTTGACATGATATGTACTTTTGATTTATGGTCCCCTCGTTATTTTTAAAAGATTGGAGACGTGTTGAATTTCTTAGCTGCGGTGTTCTTTGGGATCCATATGCTTAGAACAGAGCAAATCTCAAGAAGTACGGATAAGAAGAAGTTTTTAGCTCTTCTTAGCTTTGAGATTGGCAAAGCTGAATCTGTACCAGCGCTACTGTAGTATCCCATATCCATCATACTGTTCTTATCGCCTTAATATATATGGGAGAATAACCTTACTAATCCTCTAATCAGGTCCTTGTGGTGGCTTTCTCCTCTGTGCTCTGGTTTGTGTTCAAAGATAGCTATGTCGATGTCAATGATTCCAGCTTTGAATCATGGACATTTGATATGCTTTTGGATTCAGCATCTTCATTTCCTTGGATACCGGCATTGTACACCAGAGTTTTCTCGACAGTGTTATGCATGTGGGCAGAGGTTTGTCTACTTCTTAGAGATTAGCGACTTTGGTGGATTAGTGTATGTATCCATCCGATGTTATATGAATCTCTTTGTACAGATGGTAGCGACGGGTGATGCTTCAGCCACTGAAACCGTAATTGTTTATGGGTTCGAGCCAGTTTGGGGAGTTGCATTTGCTTGGTTCCTCCTAGGTGAAAGATGGGACAATGTTGCATGGCTTGGAGCTGCTCTTGTATTATGTAAGATTTTGCTCCTTGTCTTGCTTTGCCCTTTACATTTGCACTATAATATTCAGACATGCAATACCTTAATCCAAATATGACGTTTGGCTTGTTTGATGTGTGTTCTTATAGACATACCACATGAAATGAATTACCTGAATGTAAATAATTCGCCGAGCTAATTGGGTTCATTCTTATCACCCTTTTTGTCAGGTGGTAGCTTAACTGTTCAATTATTTGGGTTAGCTCCTGAAAAATCCAAGGAAGTTAAGACACACCTTAGAAACCCCACTGAAACGACAGGATTACCTCTCGTTATCTGCTATCCCAGTCGATTCAAGGAAGAATATAGGGAGCCGATTAGAGAGGTAATTCTTTTATATATTGTCTGTTAATCATGTCACCTTCTGGCCTTCTCAGCATCTCTTCTATTGTCATAGTCTTGTCTTACTTACCTTGCATTGTACTTAATTCTTATTGTAGGAAGGACAAATCGTTGTAGCCCAACACCAAGGCAGAAAAACATCCTCTGAAGAGGGTCAGAATAGCTCTCTACTAAGCCCTCATGTTCTGAACATCGCTGCTGGGCTCATCTGCGTGGAGAGAGCTGCTGAAATGGATGCAGAAAGCTTGCTGTTCCCATACGTGCATTTGCCTTTTGGGGCGTCATGTGTTATGTATAGAGAGGAGAATGCCTCGTACATACTAAAAATGAGGCATCACTGGCTGCGGGGTGGGGACAAGGAGGCCCATGTAGATTAGTGGCACGTTTGTGCATTTTGGGGTACGCATTAACATTTTGGAGTATACACCGTAGCGTTGGTAGACAACTAGATATGTATCATGTAAATATGTATAAGCAACTGGATTATCGTGTAGAAATGACCAAACCTTTGATGGGACAACGTTGACTCCCATGAAATCCTAGGTTGAACTTCCAGACATGTTGCCAGACATGAGGCCGTCCATTTCGAATGGCGTTGTTTCGATTCTGACTCCTTTTGGCACGAAAAACAGTTCAATGGGAGCATGGTTCTAAAAATCTTGATCCTGTCCTCGGAAGCATGAGCAAGATGTGAACTGGATTTTTCTCAGGCTGTAAATCGTTTACATTGATGTATGAAACTACAATGGATTGGATTTTCCTAGGCAGTGAGCAAAGTATGTAGTAACGATTACAAGCATGTGCAATGAATGTTCACGTCGAATACCATCTACAGCCAGTCTCAGACAATATATATGTTTTGCGCCACTCGCCGGTTTGACCTCCAACGTCGAATATTGATCAGAGAGAATTAATACAAGCTCAATGGAATTGCTTAGCTCAAGCGTTTATTTATATTTCATCAAATATGGTAGGTACAATTCGCACTAGATTCAAAGCAGGAATGCACCAAAATAAAAGGTACAATCCACAAATTACACCAGCTTGAGGAACGGGGCAATTATCAGGGGACATCAGTGATCCTCATTGCGAATTCAAGTAACACAGATGATCTGGGACCTCCTCCATCGAACTAAAATTAAATACAATATCAGTGGCACGATCAAGAAATTCTGCAGTCGAAGTAATAAATCAATACTCGATGGCTGCAGAGTATCTCTGAAGCTTAATTACACCATTGGATTTCCTCATAGTTTACTAAATACAATAACATGTCTAAACTAAATACCTAGCGGAGGGCAGAAACATGAAAATAGAAATAAGTGAGAGAAACAGAACAACCCGTACACATCTCAACACTGATTTAATCCAAGTGACCAAAGCTGTTTCTTTGCCTACACACCTCAATTAAGTCTTAAAATGTGTCCTTTCATCTCAAAAACCTAAAAGAGAAGACTGCACAAAACAGTTAGCAAAATTCTTCTACATGAAATCCAACTCATCTACATGGTCTAAACCTTTCCTTTCCTTTTAGCATCTAATGCCTGCATTAGAGTCAACCTGTCATGAGACTAAATAAAGATTTTACATACAATCTTATATCCAAAAAGATGCGCTACACAGGAGATACCTTATACTGGAAAGTTCTCAGGACCAATACAATTAAATCACGTAACCTACAGAAGTATAGCTGTATCAGATATGCAAATTTTATTCCCATCATCAACCAAAAAGGTGCACTAAAGAGAAGTAGCAGAGAAGGTAAGGGGAAATTTGGCACCTAACATCGCTATCCTCGTTATTTGGCTCTGTCATTCCCTGTGTGTTAAATGGTATATTTACACCCCCAGCACTAACTAAAACAAATTGAGTAGTGCGTCCATTCGGAATTTTTGTCTGCCAAGATGAAATCATAGCAAAATTAAATAAAACATGCCAGGTGGATAAAAATGGTCAAACATGATTGAGCATTTATAAACAAACACAGAAAACAAAAATGAACACATAAGAGAATATACCTGTAGATTTGATGAATATTTCTCTTCGGCTAGAACTTCATCCTTGACCTTAATGTTGTATGCATTTTTTTTAAGCGTCAAGATGGCTAGGTTCCATTCATCAGGAGAATGTCCTGGCTGTGCAAACAAAATAGTGCAAATCAGCCTAAATTCTAGGATATCATAAGATTTTTTTTAAAATTTTTTGGGTGGCATGATAAAACTCTGCACAACATAGTGCAACATAATAATGGAAACCACAGCCAGCCAACTTGGTATTAGCAGGAAAGGTAGCATTTTAATCCCATCTAATAAAACTGCAAATCTGAAACATGACTAGTTAGCATTCCATGCACTCAAGACAAGCTAGTCCCAATAACTTTTTTTTAGAACATGATGGCTTCAAAATACATTGTACACAATAGAAATTCTAGACAGCACATAACATAAAACCCAAGCAATGTAGTATATGTGTAGCGGCGCATGTACTGATCTATCCGTCCATTTCCAGGAATAAAAAACAAAAAAAAGAAGGAAGATGTTAGAAAGAGAGGAATCGTGACTTCAACTCTTCAATTTAGGAACAGCAGTGAGTTATAAAACAAGGATTATGATTACAGTAACAACAATTCAAAGTTTTCAAAATATGATACAGCATCTTGAAGAAGAAACAATAGAAACATGTTTTCTGATCATGGGACACTATACCTTACTAGTAAAGATAAATTGATGGTTGATAGATATTTTAAGCATACCAGCACAAGAACATTAAACTGAGCTCTCCCATTCGAGATACACATATCAATAGTGTTCTGCATCTCCGGATCTGCAGAAACATGAAAGTTTTAGGAAACTTTAAAATGTGGCAATAGTACCATATAGTGTTACTTATGCTGGATTTACAGGTGATGCTTATTTAGAGACCAAAGAAACAACAACTCTTATTAGTTATTATCTGTGACAAGCCATGGAAAGCTTATTCATTTTTTTAGGTAATTATTCATGAAGCCCGTGTTCAATGGTTCTAGTGATGGACTGATGGGTCAGCACATAGAGTTATACTTCAAGTTCTTTCAGCCATAGTCATTAAAACCAGACTGGATCAGCAGTCAAACCAGAAAAAGGAACCAGAGTGTGCTGGCTTTGCTTTGAAGATCATTTATAAACTTTGAACAAAAAAAGAGCAAGCCAGTGGTTTCGTAAGAAAGCCAGTGCACCGGACGGTCTTGGTCCAAGCAGTTTGTACTTAACATGGGGTGGTGGGACTGTGGGAATGAAACACCAATACTTGGGCTGACCTGGCTCAGCCGGTCAGAGTGATCATGCGTGAAGGAGCCGTCACTCCCAGGCTCCCATTGCATAAGCCACCTTCTTCCATCAGTCTCTCTCAATCTTTCTATTTACCCTGTTTCTTCTCCCAATGAAAACAAGTTCCATATCAGGCTAATGAACATTGCACTATGCTTGATCCATGGTTTCATTATGTTGGAAGAGTTTTGGGGGTGTGGCACATCATAGCGCAGAGGTGAAGGCTTCATATGGAGCGTTTGTCAGAAAAGTCTACGCCAGCCCAAAGTAAATGGATGCACAGATCATCCTTAATCCTTTTGGAGTTTGGACCCAACAGTGAGATGTCTGTTGGTTTAATTGTTGTTCTTCGTCCTTCACCTCATAGCTACTCCAGTCATCAAGCTAGAGAGTTGTAAGCTCCTGGATCTGTAGTCCTGATACTACTAATGTGTTTACCTAAAGAGCAAGTCATGCCTTGGGTCAGAAATAAGATCAAGGCACACCTGATAACTTTCCGTACATTTCATGTGTATCATCATTGACATTATAGGATTTATATATGGCACATCTTCCACCCGCCCAATACATTTTCCGAGAAAAAATAATATGCATGTACTAAAATATTTGGCCATTCGACAGGTGAACTGAGTGCTGGACCAGCAATATCCAATCCAGTTTCAATAACTATGATTTCTGCTGTAAGCAAACATGTATTTTTCTACAAATTGTGGTTGCACCAATGCTACAACCATTTATATATTTTTCAAATAAAGATCTTAAGGTAATAAAAAAACTCAGCCCTAAGGGGAAAGACCTCCCGCAAGGCATTGCAACTAAGCAGCACCGGAAACTGGGCCGAGAGAGCAAAGCACATAGAAATTTGGATGTTTCTATATTAAAATGCTGTTTTTGCTACAATATGGCACAGCCTTACATCAACAAAGCTAATGCATAGAAGGAAAATATGCCCCAAAAAAATTGCATTGACACTTTGGTCAAATTTTAATTAAATATTGCCAAAGGATTATTCTGTGAAACCTACACGATCATAAATATCTAATTTATGTAGGTATGCCTGCCCTTTTACCAACATGATACCTTTGGTTACTCTGTATTAACATACAAGCGTTTTTTATATTCTTTTTTAAAAAAGCACTGAAAGTATGGCAATTCCCCTATGTTGCTAAAATAATATAGAAGCAGAGTCTGGCAGTATGATATGCAACTAACGTTCCAAAAATGCAGCAAGCCAGCAACACTTGCATCATATACTCACCGCAAGTTATCTTGCTCCCACTGTTAGCAAATTCTGTCACCAATTCACCCTGAAATGAAGAAGGCCAACTCATCAAATTAACATGCACAGAAATCTAGGTGGGATTACTGCCATAGTAAAATAACCATGTGTCAGTGGTGTGGATAATTCTGTTTATATAAAAGTTAAAGCCCATGAATTAAAAGATTTCAAGCACACTCTTATTATGTATGCGCAAGTATTTTATAAGTTCAAAAAGGGAAATTGATGAGAATTGCTAACCTTTCAAATATACACTTATTGCACATATTATGATTATATAAAAAAGAATACCAATAAATACACAACTAGACAATTATTTATGAATTAGTCAGTTGTTTTCTGGCTGATGCCCAGATCAAATAAGGAAAATAGTTTCCAAAACAGGGTTATGCTCTGTAAGCTACCCACCAGGCTATTGTTCACACATTGATGCAGCAAAGGATGAAACATATATAACAGAACAAGCTCGGGCTATCAGAATGCCAATAAGATTCCAATACCCAAACTAGTTTATAACAATGCAAAGCATATAGTAGTAGTTGACATGTAGTTGAATAGATGAAATGGATGTAAGCTTCTACAGAATACCGATAATGAAAAGCCACCAAATGCTTCACAAAAAATTGATGATGACACATTCCTAGCAAAAAAGCACATTCAGACTAAAGCAGTTAAAGGTGTTAAATTGATAATATTTCAGTACCAAGGACTGGAGTACTGGACAGAAGACCAAAATTTGAACAGCTAACTACACAATAAAGGTTTTAACCCCCATAAAGGAGAGATGGCTCCCAAGTCAATTTTATTGGATTTTCTTCCCTGGACCCAGCTTTATATCAAAAAGTTTACAGTCCCTCCAGTTATGAAAGAAATTAAGTTTCAAAATGCATGCAGTTGAACTCCTTAGACTTGGCCACTATTATATGATTGACCACATGAAATAACTACATTGTAGTGCACTTTACAACATGAAGTACACTTTACAACATGAAATTGTATCTGAAATCGCACGTATGAATAACCTGGCGGGTATTATCATCCATAGGCGTGCAGTCTACAGCAAGAAGAGTGTCAACATCATCGGCAGTAACCACGTAATCATACATTGTAGCACCTGAATCACAAAATATATAGAGCTAGTCAATACAATAAATTATTTCTGAGCAGCAACAAATGGGATGCAAGATAATCTCTTATATACCTTCAATAGACTGCCTGGTGCCATTATCAAGATATCTAACCCACTAGAACAATAAATTTTCCGGATGAGAGGTTTTATTTGCATAAGTTAACAATTAACAGATAAGATAAATAATTGCAATCAGGAATCAGAACCCAGAACACAACATACCTGGAAATTACAGAGGGTAGTACCATTGGTGGAGAAACCACATGCTGTTAATTTAGATCCTGGTCTAGGCTCACCAACAATTTGAAATCCCTCAATACCAGGTAAAGGATCATCTAGATAATAAACACAAATATTTCAATAGATATGATGTGGAATCCAATTATAGTTGCTTGATTAGCTCTTTATTTACCATCAGCCAAATACTCTTGATTATCCTTCCTATGGAGCTGTGAGTCATCTAATCTTACTTTTATAGGGCCATTATTTTCTTCAAAATAATTAGAGGGAGTAGCAGCCACTATATCCCTAAAAGAAAGGTCAGACAAACATCAGATCCCAAGATTTTTTTTCAATCAGATAACAGTTTAACTAGACAGCTAATAACTGTAGTTAGTAAAAGTATCACTAAAACAAAACTTTGGCATACTGATGAAAATTGGATCCATGGTATATCTGTCCAGTACTTTGGTCATTTGGATCTTGAGCATACTGATGAAAATTGTTCCTAGTTGCATCCTGCAGATAAGACCAGGTCATGCATGGTGCTTACAATATTAAACAAGCTATCTACAGGGCCATGTATACTATACCATATTATAAGATGAAGAAGGCTCGTGTCTCAACAGAGTTACTTGTTGATGATTGGAATTATTATATATATGTCCGGGTTGAGTTATATCGCCTAAACTGCCCTGAATCAGTATAATAAACTGTCTAAAAAATAGATCTTTTGATATAGCAATACACTAGTGACAGTATCTTAAAATATAGCAGGTAAAAAGGCTGGCATAGCATGCAACTAAAAGCAACAGCTATATGCAAACATACAGAGGACATGGTGGACTATATCGTATGCGAGCTATTCAATTGACGTTTGTTCTTCCATAAGCACATATTCGCAGTTTTCATGATTGTGCTGTGCCCTTCTGCACCAAGTTGAAATGGCACTGCTTTGACATAACACTTAGACATGTGAATCGTGGTGCATGCATATTCATTCATTTTAAAGAACATGTGATTATTGGTCAATCACCCCACCTAAAACTGATTATATGACCAAACCCTCCCTCCCTCCCTCCCCCTTTTTATGGTCAATATTTAAGTGTTAGAAGCAGCATTCATTAAGATATCTCTCCTTTTTTATGGTCAATATTTAAGAGTTAGAAGCAACATTCGTCAGGATGCAGTCATCCAAAATATGGGCCTCCATGATTACTTGCATCTAAACACACATCACATCATGTGATCTTTATTAAGTCACAGAATCCCAACATATGCCTCCATGACCACCCAAAAACGCAAAAGGAGAATGCAGCATTCAATATTTTCAGTATCTAGAGTTTGTGTAAGTATGATCACTTACATATAAATATTTGATCTTCCATTGCATTTGCTGGTACAAGCACTGAAAATAGCAGCCAAGAGAAATGTATTGCTTCCTCATGTCAGACATAGGGCAAAAAGTATCAAAAAGAATTTGCTAAACATGTCCAGTTTTAAATAACAATCTAGGTCCAGACTTTCTGCTTCAAGTAAATGAACCAATGCAACCACCAGATATTTCAAAAAAAGAATGGAAAGTTATTGACATGATATATAAAGTAGAAAATAACAGACATCATAGCTATAGCGGAAAAAATAAGTAAAAATGTCAATAGGGGCATTATGGTTCTACTGAAATTATTTGTATCAAGACAATAACATGTTATTTTGCAGCCTACGCCTAACTGCGTAAAACAGTTGGGCGCCCAAGCAACAAACCTGCTCAGTCAAAACCATGTAATGACTTTTATTGTAATCAACATAGAAGGCAACCTATATTAGACAAATCTGGAGCTTATTAATAAGAAGCAACATGGTGATCATAGTAACATTGTACAAAGGTGGCTGTCAACCAGTAGTAAAATCAATAGGTTTCATTTCCTCTCAGTTTCAGTCTGCATCATTGATTATACCTTATGTTAGCAGAAAATAGTTAAATATACTCCAAACTTATGCAGCAGTCAATGGAAAAATTCATCATTATTACCATCTGAGTATCAAAAGGGCATAAGTTGAGATAATACTATGATAAGTATTCCAAGACAAACAACTCAGCTGATAATGACCAAGAAAGAGTTACCTTTGTACTGGTTGTAATGGCTGAAGCATTTAATTGAGGTGGACGAACATTGTATTCTGCTAACATGCTAAGCAATGAAGAAGTAAAGAAGTATAGCTCTTCTTCCTCAACCTAGAAGAATAGTCAAAACTAAGTATCTAAGTTGTAAAAAAGAAAATAGCATGTAATAAACTTATAAGGCGGCTAGCAATAACAAACAGAGGATGAACTACCAAATGCAACACAGAAAACAAGGATAACAGTTGTATAAACATACCACCCTGAACTTTGTTAAAAATGTTCATCATTCTCACATTAACAGCATATGTGGGCTCAGGCCCCAGCACTAATGATGCAATCACTATACTCACAGCAGTTGGCTTTTGTTTTTATGTCATAAACTTTGGAGTAGAATCCAACTGAAAAATCCCATGAGTGAATGAACCTGACTATAGGAGTTGAAATTCTAAAGAAAGTGAGGCATGTTTTTATGTTCCTAATATGACAGGAGGGTGACCAAGTGGATCATATATCTATAATAGTATATTGGTCTTAGAATTTCTCTCTTTTTTTAAGTTATGACAAGCAAACAAAGAATTTTTTATATTGAGCCTACATTATTCTAATGTACATCAGAACCATACTTTCAGATCATTTGCTAATCTCATATTTTCCTTGAGATGGCTTTTCTTCTGGCTTATTTGCTTCAATGCACCAGATATAGCATCTTCCTGCTTCTCATCAACAGCCTACCACAGTAAGATTGGGTTGATATGTTAATATAGTTTTTTGCAATTTGGTCAAGCAGTAAAAGGAAATTGAATCATTCATTCAGACCATCCTCAAGTCAGAAAGCTTCCTCTCCAGACTATGTTTTTCACTCAGCAATTGTAGCTCCTACCAAGATAAGAAGTAATTATATTGGAATTAAGCAGAAGTGGTAAGAGAATTAAAAGCATTTATGTGTAAAAAAGAATTAAAAAATCATACTGGTTAGCATCATACTTTGCTAGAAGCATCTGCCATTTTCTTGCGAAGCAATAAGATCTCTTCCTCTTGTGACCGTGATCTAAAATACAGCTCCTGCAACAAAAAAAACAGTGGGTCCTGAAAGGCAGGAAGCAGAGTAAGGACTGAAAGAACCAGTGGTCAGGGAGATTCTTGCAGAGTTACCTTGGTTTCTGGATCCATCAAACGAGTAATAGAATCTTCTGCAGTCAAGTCATTGTGGAGGGATGCACCCTGGAGTTGATGCCTGCAAGCACAAGGTATAGCCTCATTTCCAAGAAACCAAAAAAGTGGGTAAAGTCTAAGAGTGTGCCCACAATAGCTATCTTTCTCACAAGAATGAAGGACCTCACTAGAGTGTCGGTTTTTACAGCGAGTGGTTTAGCATCACCATTTTGCAAACCATAGTCCCTAACAGACAACGTCACGTTAGTCCTGGTAAGCTCATTTCCAGCACGGTGATCCTCATTAATGAAATCAACTGGGGCATCAAATGGATCACGCATATTCTTCCCCTGTAGAAGGTAGCAGTGTCAGCTAATCAAACACGTGGCAGCATGACAAAAACACAACATATGGATATTAGCCTACCTAGTTTGATCATTAATAACCCTATGTAAGTTAGCAGTTGGTTTAGGCCGCTCTCTTGTGTTATTGTATTCTACACGAGGACAAATCCAACCGATTAATGACAGTGTCCACTAATGGGTCAAGCAAGAGGAAATATAGTAGTACATCACAACGCACAAAATCTGCCACCCCCGGCAACAATTCCAGGCTCCCTCCTTTCTGGAATCAGACGCTTCGAACACCAATACGCGCATTTGATCACAAGCCAAACGCCAACAACATCACGAGCTAGGGAAGAACGCAGAAACGCTAACCCAAAGGCGGCGCACTCTCTCCTCCCCCATAAACTACCATCTCCACCACAAACACACACCATAGCATCCCAACCCAGCGCTCCCCCAACGAAAAACCACAGCTCGAGATCCCAGTCACAACGACAGCTCACCGGAGGCAGATCACGGCAGCCCACAGGAGAAGCTACAGCGTGCTGCCTCGAATCGGACGACTCGGCGGCCAGGTTGGGGAGGGGCGGCGTGGGGGGTGTGCTCGAGCACGAACCTGCTGCGCCTCGCGTGCGCCGGGGCGATGGGATGGATCACGACCGGGAGGGTTCCGGTGACGAGGGCCTCTCGCTCCAGCCGCCGAGGAAGCGACGAGGAAGGAAGGGGACGGGGGTGGAAGAAAGAGAGAGTGGTGGGCGAAGGGAAGGGAGGAAGAGACATAGAGAGTGCGAGTCACTCTGGGCCGGCCGGCCCGTGTTTCCACGTGCTCGATTTCCAACGTGAGAACCCATGGGCCGAGCCGGAAAGTTATACTGGGGCAGGCCGTCCCGATGCGAGACCCAGTCTAAAGCTCTTGATTTAGTTCTCGTTTATAACTCAGACTTTTTTTAGGAAACCTTGGCTCGTTTCATTTGAGAGATGCACACGCACAAGCACCACCACATTCACACTTCACACTTACACATCTGTAAATATGCCCCTGACATACGCTGAGACCAACGATAAATCTCTGACATCACTAATAAATTCTAATTGTATGTACGATTTATGAGCATCAAGATTTAAATCCTAGTGGGATATTGCATGTATTTTTTCAATTTCAACTTATTTTTCGTAAGAATGCAAGAAAAAAATCATATTCCAAACGAGGTCAATTGCAATTTTCCAGTGCAAACTGCCAGAAACAGGTGAGGCGAAGGCAAACCGATTCAGATTTTAGAGCAACAAATTCGAAAGAGAAAGAAACCAGCAATCAATCAGTTGCAAAGCAAGGAAGCTGGAGATCGATGCCACACATGGGGATACGGAAAACATCGATGTTACGGAAGCACGGGGCTTGCGTCTGATTAGATATCTGCAATGATTTTTTGAATTATGTAGATGCAACTTGATCCTACAACTTGATTGCCTCTTTATTTTTAGGTTTACTTTACTCCCTGTCGAGCATGCTGTTCCTAAACAAAAATAAAAAAGAAACGGAGCGCGTTTGAAAAAGCAGCGTGGTCCTCTTCTCCCTGTCGTCCTGGAAAGGCGATTCGTTGAAACAAGTTGAATTTAGAAAACATTGACAAATTTTGCTAGACTTCAACTCCAAACAACACATGTGACAGTCTTGTAACAGTTGTTTTTTCTTCTATGAGAGACTGTTATTATGGCTCTAGGTGTCACAACTAAGACTTATATAACATAGATGCTTAAGACCGAAAGATCGACAACTTCTTATACTCTCCTCATGTATAAGTTGAAGTTCTAGAAAATAGTACAGTCCATTGAATTTATCCTACACACTTTTCACGTTTCTAAGATATAACATTCTTTTTATATAATTAGGATAACCTTAAAGATGTTTTGAACAAATAATGATCTACTAAGTTGTATTAAACTATTACAAAAGAAAAAATCGTTATGACGTAACGTGGGTAATAAAAGGCGGATATGAAGGAAAACAAACCTTTGCAACCCAGCTCAGCCAAGGGAGTATTAAATCATAAAAACCTAGCCATCCACATCAACCAGCGAACCAGCCGATTAAAAACCATAGCCATCGCTTCCACAAAACGTTAGCTAGCTAGCTATTTGGAGCGGCAAGGCAGCGCGCGAGAGAGCAAGAGAGTGATGTGCCGCTTTTTTCAACCGGTCGTTAGGCAAGGAGGATGGACTCCCCGATCGATCCCCACACCCAAGGTGTTTTACTCTTCTCCTCGTGAAAGTTTTTTTTTTCTCCTGGCTAGATTTCCTTCTTTCCGCGGTGGAGACGCCGGTGGATTGATAGCGATGCACACGGCCGGCAACGAGGCATAGGAATACAATCTATGTGCGTGCAGCCCACTGGATCAGTCAATGCGCACGTATGTCTATGTGGGATTTAGTAGCAACCGATAAGGTGAGATGTATCTAGGCATGAAGCAAAATTCAGCTAGGGTTTTTTCTAATCTGCGAAAAACATGTGTTAGAACAAAATTAATTGAGCCAAATCTAGTGCGTACACTTAGTGGAGATACCAAATGATCCCGTCTGATATTGGATATATATACTTCATCAATTATTCATCCTATAACGCAGGAAAAGAGTTTGTTTTTTCGATTGGTCGATGGAAGGAGAGAAAGAGAGTCCACGTAGGACTTCTCCTGGAGCGCAGGAGTGTACATATGCACATACATAAATTGACTAGCTTGTTGTTACAGAGGATCAAACGCAATCCATTGTGTGGTGCCAACTTGACATCCAGCAATTCTCATGAAACTGTGCAGGAACAAAAGATTATCATCCAACACGTACTACCAACAAATTTCACGCCCAGTTGCAATAAACAAGCAAGAACCGAGCTAACATCAACCGGCCGGTCGGCCGGCCGGCGAGGCTAGCTTGGAGACGTCTGGTGCGTGCAGATACGGTAGTACGTGATGAGGTTGGAGGCGGTCAACTTGTGCAAGTGCCCTCTCGCTTCAGTTGATTGCTACTTACATGTACAAAGCCACCTCTAATTTGTTTAACAACGTACCTAACAAAGTAATCATCCCAGCTGACTTTGTTTAATCGGAGCAAGCTCACATCCCACGTTGACATCAATCACCAAACGTTCGTTATAAAATCTACGCCTCGCTTACATCATAGCAGTTGGCTACATCCAGCTCAAACGATTACCTAATCTCCTCTGATATATAAGAGCTTATTTTATTTTATAAGTAGATAACTAGGCTGATTTTATTTCTTTGATTCCAAATGTAGATCATACCGTAGCTTTTACACACTTTTTCATATATACCTAAGATTAATATTATCCCTCTCGCAACTAAATAACTTGTCCTTTTTAATAGAGTATAAATAAATAAAAGATAGCAAAGTTATTTGAGTTATGAAGTCGGAGTGAATTAGTGAAATTGCTTTTCCTACTTTGAAATATTGTTATAGATCTCGCTTGCTGTTATTGGAAGATATGAGTTCGAGTTTTGCTCGGCAAGAGATCGATCTGCTACATGGCAACTAGTACTATAATATAGTTAACTAGCTCATTTGGTCTCTTAATGAATTATACTCAACAAATCAGGCTTCGTAGCCGTAGTCCGTAGAGTGCAATTTAAGGATTAACGCTTAGTCTTAATGTAAATAGCGACCAGCAAGTTTACTTGTCTAAATCATTCGGTGATAGTACAACAGTAGTGCCATCTGCCATGTGTACATAGTTAGGTTCACAAATCCTATGGATGACGAAACGGGAAGATTTGCTAGTAAAACAAAACAACACAAACCACACGTACATTTCTGGTGGATGCCCGTTATTAATTAGTTTCCCCATGTTTTGAAGAATCTCTAGACCTATTGACTATTTAGGAACGGCGACTTCTACTAGCTGTTGTATCTGACCTTCCTTGATTGGGGGACTCTCAACGAGCACTTCATCTAAACCAGAGACAGGAGAATTTAAAACATTATATGGATCTATGTTTATTGTTTTTAAGATCCTCTTAACAAGTATAAATCGAGTTTTTTTATACTAAAATTGTATACTTATTATGTTTGGCACTTAACCCTTTAGAATATGTATCCTTTGAATAAATAGAATTTCCGTATGCATAATTTGTTTTAATTTCTTTAAAAATACTCTATACTAAAGAAAGTTTAAGTAAAAAATTGTGTACATTCCTGCATTTTAAATGTGATCGTGATGTGCTAGGGATAAATACAACCCTTTAATTAGACATAGGAATTTCAACCTAACAGAAGAGGAATGCTGAATTGACAATGAAAAAGAACGAAGTGACCAGGTACAGCTGCAAAGGAACCTATCCAACCATAGGAAAGAAAAACTAGGAGAATATCGACAATAAGGTGCCAAACCGATCAGACTGGTGTTGCTGAAAAAGATATAGGTTTGGCAATAGAGCTGGGATAGAAGCTCTAATAAACACGGCTTTAATATGATTGATGTTTTGGAGCTCTTGTATAGGATAGCAAAATAGCCACACCACCGTGTAAATTTTAATGTGATTTTAGGAGGGGCCATGGCCATTATTCTTTGCTGTGCTTTTCAACACCGTGTACTAGCTATTTTTTTTGAGTTCAGCGTTACCAAAAAGTTGGCACTGACAGCATACCTACAGGGTGCTAGTGAGGATGAACATTGCATAGTCGATCGGCCAAGCCTGAGTACTACTGTTGTCCTTCTTATCCTGATGAGCATCAGTCTCGAAATTCCGGAAACAATAGAGATGCCCTTACCGCAGTGAGCATACCAGCAATAAACGCCAACTGAAATATCACAGTCCGGGCTGCGGTAACAATTGCTTCAGGCACTATGCCCGGAGTTGTAAACATGCATCTGTTGTGATACTTTTTAATCCGAAAAGATACCGGTAACAGTTTTACAGATCCCTGGTTGTCAAGCTGAAAATTTTTCATTGTAAATAGCATAGTTAAAATGGTAGTAAATGGAAGCGAAACATTTCAACAACTTTATTATGTGAAAGACACACCACTACGTACACCATCAATAAACGCCATCAAAGTATCACAGTCTGGGTTGCTATAACATTTGCTTCTGACACTATGCCAGACCTTGTAAACATGTATACGTCTGCTTACTAATTTATTAGTCACTGTCAAAAATTAAAACAGTTAATAATAGATATTAAATATGTACCCATAAATTATTTTTATTGCTTTATTCATTTTAATGACATATCAATTGTAGCTCAAATAATAATTAATGATAACTGTATATGTTATGATATTTTTTTCTCCAAAAAGATAACAGTAACATTAGTACAGATCACTTGCAAAAAAAACTACCATTATAAATAGCACGTTTAAAATGATCGCAGGAAGCAAAACAATTTGACAATTTTTTAAATAAAAGATACATCACTACTTATGCACGCTAACTTCCCACTCTGCTGAGCCAGAAATGGGAATAACAAAGGCTGGGATGTAGATTGTGCCAGGAGGGCCAACATGTTGGGCCTTTATAGTGTTGCATGAGCGATCTTTGCAGTGATCGAATTAATCGCTGGGACAAAGCAATGTGAGGTGGTCAGATCAGGGATAGAACGTCTGAGTCGAGCATGTACCACCCCGGCCCCCTACCTCCAACTCCTAGCCTGTCGTGCACTCACGTATGACAGTGTAGTCAGTGGTCAGTCCAGCTAAGGTTGATAGAGCTCACCACGGTCTACAGTCATATAGCGAATCAGAAGTATGCTGCCATAGCCAGAGCAGCTCAAAAAGATGTTCACTTAGGTTGTTGCTTAGAGAATCCTAGAACAAGTTGCACGGTGGCAAATCTAGCAATCTTAGGACGATTTTGGTGCAGCTAATGAACCCTAACCTAAAAAGTAAAATAGTGCACCAGTAACTAGTATAATTTAGTCTGGAAGAAGTAGACGCTGCAGGAGTAGGAGTAGCATACAGAGAGTTATGCGATGAACGGAACTGTACCGAGATCTCGCAGGCAGGCAAGGCGTGGGCGTGGTGGTGGTGTCCACGCTGCCAGCGGGCCGCGGCTCCAACAGATGCAGGCGGGACACGTCGCGCGCGGACCATGCATGTAATGTAACCGTCTACCCGTAGCGCGCGCCTTGGGTTACGTACGTACGTGCTTGCGTTGCAGCCGTCCCGCGCGCCGGATCGGGGCAAACCCGTGTGACGTGTCGTGTAGCTGGCCTGGAGCGCGGGTGCAGGCGCCGCAGCCAGCATGCCGTTGCGCCCGCGCGCGCGCGCGCCCCACGGTTGGTTGCCGTGCCGTCATCCGCATCCCCCCGATCCCACGCACGCGCGCAGGCGCAGCGTAGCGAATCGGAGGGCGCTCCCGACCTCCCGTGACCGCGACACGCCCGGCCGCTGGGGCGGTGATGGGGGGGCCGAGCGCGACGGGAACGTGGCGCGGGCGTGGTGGTGGACGCCGGTGGAGTGGGACGCGGGCTTTTCGCGAGCCAGAGGCCAGCCACGCGGTTGCGGGGTGCCTGCTGCCGCGTAGTATGGGCGGTGGGGCCCGGATGGCAGTGAGGAGGGGCCCGTACCTGGGGGGTACGGCCGGCTTGGGGTGGGGACGAGGCGGCCCCCAATCCCTTCCCCGGTTGGTCCTCCCCCTCTGCATGCATGCATGGGAATTGGGACTCTCGGGGGAGCCGTGCAGTACGTACACTGCGGTTCCTTACACCCGTTGCCTGTTTTTATTAGCACCTGCTATAAAACTTAAATTTGAAGTTTATTTTAATATTTTTTATCATAGTTTATTTTCTCACTAAAAACATGTATATGAAAAATTTAACTATAAATTATTTTTTAATCATTAATAGTTAATAAGCTGCTTCGGTTATGGCGATGAGCCTATAAGTTGAGCAAGTAGTAGCTGGGGTGTTAGCTCAGATGTGGTTCTTGCTGCCCTAGGAAAGATGAGTGATGAGTGAACCCTACAGCACAAAGCAACTTTGCTTGGTACCTAAGGTTGACTGGCTATGCCCTAGAGGATTCTGTTGATGCATGACTATGAGCAATTGTTTTGATCACAAAGCTGGAGAAAGTGACATAGCAGATGGGGTCAAAGATTTAGTGCTAATAGTATGTTATTGTTGAGGGATCAATTCCTTTGTAGTTTATGGTTGTATTAATGTCCTAACATAAAAGGGAATTTTTTCCAGGAGTAATATATTAGTGCTACTCCCTATAAATAAGTAAATCTTCATTTACAGAAAGAATATTACTTGGCTAAAAAAAGAAATACCTAGAACACTATCCATTGAACGAGAAGGGTGTTGTCCATAAAAAAAATCATAGCCTATGTAGCCATTGTGTAACCAAAGCAAGCTCGCAAAAACAATCGGAGAAACGGATAGGAACAAAGTTGCCAATGGAGAGTAAACTAGGTGGCAAGTGTATTCTTTTTAAAAGAAACCCACATGACATATCTACTATTCCCTCCGATTTAATATTTTTATCATTTTAGACAATACGGTATCTGATATCCGATGACTATATTTTTTATTATAATATATAAATAAATAAATATTTAATTTTATTAAAAGTACTCGTCTATACATGTTTTTTTATTCAAACTAAATAATTTAAAAGTTGTTTATAGTTAAAATTTTAAAAGTTTGATCTTAACTCTATCTAAAACAATAAAAATTATAAAACTAGAGGAGGAATAGCATATTTTATGATAGACAAAATTTTGCATGAACTACAGTTTTTTAAGCTTAGTGACATACTTTACTAGCCTATAAAATTACCATATATACATTGCAAAAGCATCTAGGCTTTTTATAAACATACACCACTGCTTATTGTGTTTTGTTGTCTCTTACATCTCTCTAGTCAAATTTTCCAGTTCAATAAATGCATCTTTTTAGGTTACTTGATGAATGTGACGGTATATGTTGGTGTAACCTTCAATTTCAACAATGAAACAAAGGTACGCATTTCTTTTAAAAAAATTGTATCAGCATGTGTCATGTACTTCGCATGAACACCAATGAACTGTTCGTGCGTACCATCTGCTCCAACCGACCGGGTTGCCGAGTAGGCGTAGCGATTTCCCCGTCCCCTGACGCACGAGACGCGCCACCAGAAGGAAGGAAGAAAAGAAAAGGGTTCACCAGTTGTCCAGCTGTACGATAAAAATTCCCGCGCGACGGTGACCACGGTCCACGGTGCGCCGATCTCCCGGGAGGGGCAGCCGAGACGAGCCGGCCCCACCACCACCCGCCCGACACAGCCCCTGGTCCACGAAGACCCGCGGGGCTTGCACAGTGATCCACCAGGGGCGCAGCACATGGCGCTGCCTGGCACGTGGCAGGAGCCCGCTCGCTCTTCGCGATAACGCTTAGCCCTCGTGAACCTATTGCCATCGCGACCCGTACCGGCCGGCCAGGCAGCGACCGCGCGGATGCGCCGCACGAATCGTAAAGACGTGCGTGGGACGGGACGGGGGTCCTCCCCCACGGCAGCGAAGCCGTCCCTGATTGGGTTGTGAGTTAAATGCAGCAGAAATAATGGATGCCCGAAGAATAAACAAAAATAAGTGGAGGTCGGGATCCAACAACAGCCCACCCTCGGGGCGCCGTTTCTGCGCCGTCCCATCGTGTGTGCCCACGTGTGGCTTTCTTCGGCAAGAAATATCTACAGCAAAACTTAACCGTCGATGCCCGCATGTTTGATTTATATGATTAGTGCTGCTTTGATTGCCACTTTAATAATCAAATCCAGTATTAACAGTTTGCTATAACCGTACAATGTTTTCATCCTTACTTCGCTTGATAAGTAGATTTTTCTAAAATTTGATTGGGATGAAAATTGCTTCGCTTTACATATGTGACAAAAGATCTCAAATTTTAGACACATCTTTATCTAATCTATGCAATTGATAATAAGTCTCGAGTGAATTGGTAAATAAGAAAAGTACAAATTCATTTGAATAAAGATATAGAGAGACGAGCACAGATATTTCAACTATACATGAATTTATGAAAGAGGCTAGAGCCTACTTGAATCATGTGGAGGTTCTTAAGACTTGTTTGATGTTTGTTATAGGTTTAGAGATTTTGATTCAAATTTTGCTTCTATCTACCATTGAATAATTCTAAAAGGCTATTAAAATTTATATTCTAAAAGTTCGTGCTTCAGCTTTCAACATAAAACATATCCTAAATTTTCATTTAATCACAAACATGAACATGCCACAGCGAAATTTGAAATTCTTTTTTCACACTTGAAAGACATTAAACTTGACTTTTTTTTCCCATTTTGTCATATATTATCCTCTAGCAACTTTCAATTCCCTTTGTAGATAAGACTAGAACATATGTACAATGTAAGTAACCATAATTTGAATGTCTCATTAGTTTCGTACCATGATTCTTGCCTCTTTCATAGGAAATTAAAACAAACATAATCCTTTGAAATTTCTCACAAAGTGCTAAGAAACATGTAGGCATGATTAGGCCAAATTTATACGCAGTCAAATCCATAAGAAAATTAGCATGATTGGAAATTGCCGATTGTTTACCTTTGAGATTTGAGAATATGCATTTTAAGGGTGCATTGTTTCTAAAATGGCACATTAGTGCTCCACTTTGGAACATAGAAAATTGTGATAAAATCCTTTGAAATTCAACCAGGATTCATGTTTCCGATGAAAACCGGTCGAATACTATGAAATTTTGAGGTTTTGATGTGGGATGAAAGCAGGCCTTGAGGCAAATTTTGAATGGCTTTTGAGAAATTCAAAATTGACATAGTAAGTTTGAGCAAAATTTGTCAAAACTTGATGAAATCCATCACACTCGGATTCGACAATCCATAAAAAAGGGTAAACCCTGATTCCAACATCCAAAGAAGCTTTAACAGGATTTCTCAAATGTATGTCTACAATGGAGCAAAGAGATCGATTCAAGTTATGAGCTATTTGGTCAATGAAGTCATTGGTTGTTAGGGTACTGCTGAATCATTTGTGCTTAATACCGGTTATGATAACTTTTGTAACAACAAACCTAATTACTTAAAGACTTCTTATCAAATCATCCAAAGTTTGGACATCTCTATTTATTATCTAGACTTACATGTAGGAGTATTAAATTATATAACCAAACTCATGGCCACATTTCTATACGTGGGCTCTATAAGATGCATTGCAGCAAGGTTATTAAAAAAACAACATATAATATGAGAAACCACACATTACAATTAGGATGCGTTGGATGTAGCGATGTAGGGAAAAATATCTCATTTTCTATGCGTACGCTTCCCGAAGTGTTAAACAATGTGTTTTTTTAAAAACTCTTTTATAAATAAAAAGTTGCTTAAAAACCATATTAATCTATTTTTAAATTTAAAGTAATTAATAATTAATTAATCATACGTTAATGTTTTATCTCATTTTACATATATTCTCTTTCCTCTCTTTTCTCCTTCACTTAAATGTACCGTTAGAATAAATAAAAAGGAATACATTACTCTATTTGTTTTTTCAATAACTAACATTGGGTACTATTCATTTTCGTTTTCAAATTTTGACCCTTCATATTTCTTCTAAAAAATCAAATACTACAAAAGCTAATATATTATTATATTAAATTGTATAGTGTCTTAAATACAAGCATGAAGTTAACATTCGTTTAAGAGTAAACATTATTTAAAATTAGAACAATGAAAGTTAATAGTGACAATTATTAAAATAGGAAAGTAGTAGTATTTATTGGGTCTAGTTATCTTCCTTCAATTTCCATCATACTTGGGGAGACGTTTAAATTTTCTACAATTTTAACTATTGAGTGAGCTTGACAAATCATAATTCTAACTCAATTTTTCCAAGACAAGCTCCAACAACTTAAAAAGGGCGGAAAAAGAAGGACGTAAGCCACACCTTGGGCTACACAGATGCAGGCGCAGACGGAGAAAGAATTCGGCTCGCCATTGTCTTCCAAGATGGAGAAGTGAGCCGTAGGCGTAGAGCCGCATTTCTCGTCACTCCTTTTTAATTTTCGGCGGTTTTTGGGGTGGTGGGCCGAAGATTTCTAATTGGATGGTAAAGTCTGTCCGGTGAAAAGGATGGCCGCGACGAATCCGTCCATTGATCCAGCGCTGTTCGTGTGGTGTGTTGGAGAGGGAGAAAGACGAGGAGAGAAGTGGAAGGCGACGGTGGGGCCCGTCGCGCAGCGAGAAACTATAGATAGATGCCTTCCTCTCTGATCACCTGATGCCCTCTCCCCTTCCCTTCCTCTTGCTGCTACTAGTTGCTGCCTCTTCCCACCCACCTCGCGATGCAATATCGCATCGCCTCTTCCTCCTCCCCTTCTCTCCCTTCTCTCATCCCTCTCCTCACTTCTCAACCCTGGATCCAAATCCCAACCTATCCCAAAACCGAAACGGAGGAGAGGAAAAAGGTTGCTCGCAATTATTAGATAGATAGCTAGGTAGGTCGGGGGCGAGATCATGAAGCGCGAGTACCAAGACGCCGGCGGGAGCAGCGGCGGGTACGCCGATATGGGCTCGTGCAAGGACAAGGTGATGGCGGGGGCGGCCGGGGAGGAGGAGGACGTTGACAAGCTGCTGGCGGCGCTCGGGTACAAGGTGCGGTCGTCCGACATGGCCGACGTGGCGCAGAAGCTGGAGCAGCTGGAGATGGCCATGGGGATGGGCGGCGTGAGCGCCCCCGGCGCCGCCGATGATGGGTTCGTGTCGCACCTGGCGACGGACACCGTGCACTACAACCCCTCTGACCTCTCTTCCTGGGTCGAGAGCATGCTCTCCGAGCTCAACGCGCCGCCGCCTCCTCTACCGCCGGTGCCTCCGGCTGCTCGGCTTGCTTCCACCTCATCCCCTGTCACCGGTGGCGGCGGTAGCGGGTTCCTTGAACTCCCCGCTGCTGTCGACTCGTCGTGTAGCAGCTACGCTCTCAGGCCGATTCCCCCGCCGATAGTGGCGACGGCTGACCTCTCGGCTGACTCGGCGAGGGACTCCAAGCGGATGCGCATTGGTGGCGGCAGCACGTCGTCTTCTTCATCGTCGTCATCCTCTTTGGGCGGCGGGGCGTCTCGGTGCTCTGTTGTGGAGGCTGCTCCGCCGGCGACGCAAGCGAACGCGACGGCGAATGCGCCCGCCGTGCCGGTTGTGGTAGTGGACACGCAGGAGGCTGGGATACGGCTGGTGCACGCGCTGCTGGCGTGTGCGGAGGCCTTGCAGCAGGAGAACTTCGCGGCCGCGGAGGCGCTGGTCAAGCAAATCCCCACGCTGGCCGCGTCCCAGGGCGGCGCCATGCGCAAGGTCGCTGCCTACTTTGGCGAGGCCCTCGCCCGCCGCGTGTACCGCTTCCGCCCGGCGGACAGCACCCTCCTCGACGCCGCCTTCGCCGACCTTCTCCACGCCCACTTCTACGAGTCGTGCCCCTACCTCAAGTTCGCCCACTTCACCGCAAATCAAGCCATCCTCGAGGCTTTCGCCGGCTGCCGCCGCGTCCACGTCGTCGACTTCGGCATCAAGCAGGGGATGCAATGGCCAGCTCTTCTCCAGGCCCTCGCCCTTCGTCCCGGAGGTCCCCCTTCGTTCCGCCTCACCGGAGTTGGCCCTCCGCAGCCGGACGAGACCGACGCCTTGCAGCAGGTGGGTTGGAAACTTGCCCAGTTCGCGCACAACATTCGTGTCGACTTCCAGTACCGGGGACTGGTCGCCGCCACTCTCGCGGACTTGGAGCCGTTCATGCTGCAGCCGGAGCGCGAGGCGGACGCAAACGACGAGCCTGAGGTGATCGCAGTCAACTCGGTGTTCGAGCTGCACCGGCTGCTCGCGCAGCCGGGCGCTCTGGAGAAGGTCCTGGGCACGGTGCACGCGGTGCGGCCAAAGATCGTCACCTTGGTAGAGCAGGAGGCCAACCACAACTCCGGCTCATTCCTCGACCGGTTCACCGAGTCGCTGCACTACTACTCCACCATGTTCGATTCTCTCGAGGGCGGCAGCTCCGGCCAGGCCGAGCTCTCGCCGCCGGCTGCCGGGGGCGGCCAGGACCAGGTCATGTCCGAGGTGTACCTCGGCCGGCAGATCTGCAACGTCGTGGCGTGCGAGGGCGCGGAGCGCACGGAGCGCCACGAAACGCTGGGGCAGTGGCGCAACCGCCTCGGCCGCGCCGGCTTCGAGCCCGTGCACCTGGGCTCCAATGCCTACAAGCAGGCGAGCACGCTCCTCGCGCTCTTCGCCGGCGGTGACGACTACCGGGTGGAGGAGAAGGATGGCTGCCTCACGCTGGGTTGGCACACGCGCCCGCTCATCGCCACCTCGGCATGGCGCGTCGCCGCTTCTTGATCGCAAGTTTTGGGACGCTGCTGCACGTGTTTGCCGCCGACAACGGCGCAATACCGCCCTCCCCCGTCTCACCAGTGGCACAGTTGAAGCTTGACGTCAACGAACGCTCAATTGCAACGACCGATCGGGCTACGGTTCTCGCCGGCCGGTGTGAAGAGATGGACAACTGGACTCCGACCAGACCGCCGGCCTGTTCGTTCTCCTTTCCCAATTACCCCCCTTCATTGGTCCTCGTAGCCCTCTATTATGTTTAAATGTCAATTATTATCTGTAATTTGTCCAATCGCTTATATTAAATAAGGACGAACCGAACTGGATTTCATTAGCTCCAATGAGACTTATTATACAAGGCATCGATCTAAGAACTGAGTTATGTTCATGAGTTTTAGTAGAATGCTTCTCTCTTGCTGCTGCCGTAGTCCTATGAACATGGTGGATGCGTTGCTGCAACAACGGCGGCTTTGCTTGTGAAATCTACCGACCTAGGATACCTTAGATTCACGAGTCCAGCTTGCATATGTCTGTGCATTGCCATAAATGGTTTCCCAAGGAGAAGCAACCAGTGATCCATCTTTGCGGTTGCTGGATTGGATACATCTCGTTAAGTTTCCTCGAGTGTACCCCTCGCCCGCGTGGGCGTCCTCCACTGGTAGTTTCCGATCTAAAAATGAGCTTGAGCTTTTCATGCATGAGAGCTGCCTAACAACCAATCAGTCTCGTCTTCCATTTGTGCTCAAACAATTACTGTTCATCACTGCACCTTTCTCTAACGAGCCTGTAACTAGTGTGTCGCATTCTTCAGATTAACATGGTATGTAACCCATAAAACTAGAAAAGGATCGACCAAGAACCTGTGAATTACTAGTTTCTCATCAGCTAGACATTATCTTACAAAAAAGAGCAAATTTTACAGAACCATAGGTTTTGGAGCACTAGTATCACAAAACCAAGAACCACCATGTTTAGGGGCAAAATAATGCACAGAACCCATTTCCAAGTCACTCCCATCCACTGTCAATGGCAAGCCCCAACCTTCTTCCCCAGAAATTTCCCGTTGGAAATCTGCTTCACGCGTTTAAAATAATTTTAAAATTAAAATTTTAGCAGCAAATATATGCGTTTTAGGCACCAATAGCCCCTTGTTTTGAACCGAAGCAGTGGCACGGTGTGGGTCTGACTGCATGACCGAAGGTGCAGCACGAGCTGCAAGCTCCTACCAGCAATTCGACGGAATTTTCAGGGGCAGGCGGTGGGTGGCATGGCACAAGCTCAGTCACTAGGTTGTCAGAAGGGTTGGGCTCAGTCTCCAAGCAGCAGCTCAGCTGGAGTTTGGGTGCAAGGAACATGATGCAGCTGGAACTGAACAGTCTTAGCCGGCGAAAGCAGGTGCCGACGGTGGCGGCGGCAGTGGAAGTTTCGAACAGGAGCGGCGACCGCTGGAATGGAAGCTCATATCTGGAGCATTAGCAGTCGAGGTAGATGACGACGACCAAACCTTCCATGGAGACAAAGAGCTTGATTGAGCACTCCATTTGAATAGTTGCTAGTTCTCCTCATGAGCGAGCCATTGCACGGGGCAGCGGATCGCTCGGACCTCCTACCGTGTCTCGTTTGGCTGTCGGCGCTGCTGTCATCGCCCTCGCCGCCGGCAAGCTCGAATCGTTGCCACCATTGGAAAGACGGTAACTGACGGGAAGAAGACGGAAGTAGGGTTCTTTGCTATCTATTGCCTCAAATCATGTGGGTTTGTGAAACAAGCAAAAAAAAAACTCCGGTTTTATGATACCTATGCCCCAAAATCTAGTATTTTCTAAAATTTACGCTTAAAAAAAGCACTCCTAAAGAACTACTAGAACTAGTGCACTAGAACTGAAAATTACGGTTTCGAATCAGACTAGCAAAAGAATCGAAGTTCATGCGAAAGGACTGGATCTCACTAGTGTGGACACCACACAAAGCAGCATCTATAGCACCATTTGGTACTCTCATTTACCAAATGGAGACAGCTACTTCGGTAGTAGTAGTCCCCTCCACACGGAGTGATGCCGTATCAACACAACCCCCCCCCCCCCCCAACACACACGCACATAACCACCGTCGTTAAATCCTACGTCTGGTACAGGAACCTTTACTGCTCGCCGTGCTTGGATTGGGTGAGAGGGGAGGAGGAGCAGTAGCAATCTGAGAGGGCACTGGCTGGCTGTACAGTACGGTACGGCACATTGCCACTTCTGTTGAGGTCTTGTCCTCCCATGGGGCACACCCGGCAGCGTGGCCGCCTCCCCCGGCCGCTTTCGAAATTAACCGCGCGGCGCGCGCCGGAACAGAGAACATTTTCACGCATTTTTAGTCTTTCACCCCAACAAAGCTTAGAAGCAGGGGTTTGGGGGGTGATTTTTACGGGGGTTTTTATTTGTGTTATGTGCGGCAGGAGTGGGCAGCCAATGGGGGTGGAGACTGTGAGAGGCAGCAGCGGTAGAAGTTGAGAGTGGAGACGGGAACGGGGAGAGGGGGCGGGCGGCAGCAACCGCTGTCCAATCGGGATCAGGTGACTCACGTCAGGAGATGATGGGGCGCTGCGTGGTGGTGGGGCCGACCTCCTCTCTCTCTCATTCCCCGTCCGAGTCACCCCTCAACTAGGACGGGCAGAAGGAGTAGCTCGCTCTGGCCGCTGAGTCTCTGACTCGGACACCCCTCAACCAGCTCGGGCTGGGGACAGGGTGGGCCCACCACAGGTAAAGAAAAACGAAAAAGGGGGAGAGAGAAACTCTCGGCGAACCGGGCGAGGAGGGGTGGGGGCCCGGCGCCGGGCGATCGGGTGGTGGACGTTGCGCGATTAATCCAATCGCGCGCCCGCCACTCGCGTTTCCGTTCGACTCCTCCCCCCTCGCCCGTCTTCCTCCCCGTCGTCGCGAGCTCACTCCTGCCGTACCGAAACTGTTGCGCCGCGCCGCGCCGCCGCCCCGCGCGACGTTTTCCGCTCCTCTTTTGCGGCTCTCACCACGCGCATGCGCCCCGCTGCCGATGGCTCGGGCACCCTCACACCACACACCCCGCGCGAGATCGATGTGGTGCGTACACACGCGGTGGGGAGGGTCGGCGTCGTGGCGGGTCAGGGGGGATGGTGATAAGCTAGGTTAGCTGCGGCCGAACCAACGTGAGGGGGAAATCCAGGCCCGTGCACGTCAACTCGTAATGGTAGGATAAGGTTTCACAGGCTGGGGGGTAACGTAATGTTGTTATCTTTTCTTTCTCTCTCCTATGGAACGGAAAAAAAAATTGGGGTGGAATTCAGGTCACGGGAAGCAATAATTTCACGTGCTGAAACCGTTGTATTTTGTTTTCGGCAGAAACATAAAATATTAAATTAGTACAACATAAATAGTAGATCGGTTTGGTTGAAATCAGATCACTACCTTATCAAGTGGTAGTGATAATAATACTTGATATGACTTATTTTAAGTAAACATTCCATGTACATACCACAACAAATTGGATGCACATGCTGTGTACGTTGTGTTTATTCATTTTGAAGAAGAAATACGGTATCTGATGCAACTTAATTGATTTCTCAAGTTAAGGCTCTATTACTACCAAGTTTGCAAGTGATACATTTTGCTAATAACCAGTGAGGAAAACGTTTTTTTATTCAACGTATTTTGCACTATCTCATTTTTAAATGCGTTCAATTGAGTTGGAAGAAAATTTATTATCTATGGATTTTTTTAACACAACAGAGTATGATATACTATAACTTTGCAAAAGGTTTGCAAATGATGCATTTTGATCCAATGGTGATCGTTCAACTTTTTTTTTTTTTTGCAGTTTCTCAAATCCGGCGCACTTCCTGTGGCACCTGCAGTACACCCCGCGCGCAAATTCAGCATTGTTCTTGTGTTCCATCATGAAAACATAACCGAAAGCTCCCAGCTCTCATGCAGATCATCCTTCTCTTCCCGGTAGAATATCTCATATTTTGCATAGATTCATGAACCTCAATCTCTGGCTCCAATACCCCCATTTTCTTCACACCCCCAACGATTAAAAAAGCGGCGTGTGGTGTCACCTCCAACGCTTTGGGCTAATCATTCCAGCATTTGGACCTACCGTGTCGATCGATCATCGATCGGCCGCTAGCTACGCGTCTCTGATGGAGCACATCTCGTGATCCTCGCGACGAGCTAGTCGGTGCTTAAACGAAGAGGCGATCGATGGGTGGTTGCGCGAGGGAGAGGCAAGAGAGGACTACTGCAGCAACGCGTCGCCAAGGATAATAATAGTACTGCTAATCTAATGATAATGCTGCTGCTTGAGATCATGAGATGCTATGTGTGTGTGTGTTAGCGTGTGCAGATCAGAGTTGTTTAGTTTTTTTTTCCCTTTACTCGCACAGAATATTTAGATCGGTGACTTCCAGGTGGTCCCCTGCGGCTCTTAACCGAGGTGTCAGACCACACCGGCCGTGTCTAAATTTACTCGTAAACATCTCGTTTCATTCCTGCAAACACATGGCCAGGCAGAGGGGCTCGCCGCTCGCGCTTATCTTTTTTTTTTCCCCTTTAATAATCGGAGCTCGTAGTACTACTCATACTCCTAGTTCTGTATTAATTCTGTAGTAGTATTCACTATTCAGAGAAGATTACAATTCAGAGCGGAGGATTCCTTGATTCTTCTCTCTCTCTATCTCTATCTTGGGATGCATAATTAACTTGGGGCTTACATTAACTTAAGAGTGCAATTTGTTGGAGTATGAGATCGAAGTTGTTTAAGCAGAGCCAACGTACACCTTGGGAAGGTGAGTGATTGTCTGGGCGTTAGTGTCTTCATTTGCATGGCCGCTTTGGGGGCTGTTCCGTGGCCAACGGTTGCAAATGCAGAGAGGAAAAGAGGCAATTCGTACCGGCGTGTATGTCTTGGCACATGCTTTAATTTCTTCGCTGCTGGAAGTACTTAGCATTCGGTTGCATTGTTTCTTTGGCTTCAGAGGGCTGCTTGTGACCATGGAAACTTCTGAATTTGTGTTCAATTTGTAGTGCTTTGTGGGCTGTTTGCTGCCCTTTAGCCGGTGAAAACAGTTTGTAAACTAAGGAGCTATGAATTCCCGCTACTATATTTGTTGGGGCTTCTTTTCTCGTATTAATTTTACATAAATCTCATCGGAACTAGTTCACTTGCTGTGAAATCACCACCGTTCCAAAGAGGAAGCCTATTTTTGTTTGTGTGATTCAAGCGTCTTTTGGCATATGTATTTTCTTTCAAAATCTCTGACTCTTCAAAACAATTAGATTCTTACATAGATAAGAATCTATAGTAGAAACCAAAAGCTAAAAAAACAATTTGCCTAATTTTCACAAGCTAGCTTCTTATCAATTGTTTATTAGAATCTTTAGCTCCCTCAAAAAGGTTAAGACCACATATGAATCGGTTAAATAGTTAAAAATTATTTATTCAAACATAAAAAATCATGAATAAATTTGAATTGAAACTGAAAAAATTGGTGATACTGTGCAATACTAAAATAACATGGTTATTGTAGCATGCCATTGTTACTGTAGTACATGTGTATGGTGGTTAGTGGTTGATATAGGCGATAGAGGGAGTCCGACTCGACTGAGATTACGGTTTCTCAAGAAATAAAGCAAAAAATTAAATTAAAAAAATTATAAAAAGGTTTGAAATTGAGAGCTGTGTTGATTTTTTTTATATAAATAGATGATGAGTTAAGGTCTATATAATTTTTATAACTTTTAGAATAGAAAAAATATAAAATTTAGTTTTGAGATAGATGAATGTTTTATATGTAATTTATATATTTATCTTGATGCAATAAAGTTTATATACTTTTAATCAATTTGTTGAGTTCTGTTTTCTTATGAACGGTTAGATAGATAGTAATACGGCTGATTAACCGACGGTATCAAGAGAGTCGAAGCACTGACAACACAACTATTAAATTTGTGGTAAATAAGCAATCAGATCAACGGTATATTACAGTGTATTGTAACTTCATCTAGGTTAGATTTTTTTATTAAAAAATATTTTTTAATCCTACCATTCATTCTACTATATGAAAATTTTGGTTATTGTGTTTTGATACTATAATTGATTGCCCAATAGGAAGAAACAGTTAGGCCACCGTTCCATTGAGATGATGGATGATGACTTATTCTAAGTTGATGATAATTATTTAAGGGCATATATTAATCAATTAAGGTTTAGTTCGTTTTAGCAAATGGAGGTGGCAACTCCATGACAAGTAAAATAAGTCATTAGCATATGATTGATTAAGTATTAATTAATTTAAATTTAAAAAAATGAGTTTATTTGATTTTTTAAAGCAACTTTGTTATAGATTTTTTTAAAAAAGCACACCATTTAACGATTCATAACCAAAAAAAAATGTTGTTGCTGTCGGCTGAAACTAATGGGGCCTAAATAGTATAAAGCTGAAAAACTATTTTACAAAAGTTTTCTAAAAATATTGATGAAAAAATTATTGAAGCGTGGTAATCCATCAGCCAACTAGCCCACCCTGTGTGTGTGGGGGTGGGGGGGTTCAACTTACGTTTTTTTTTGTCATTTTTTCTAGAGACTGAACTCTTATAGGTGAAATTCTGCTGTGCAAAGCAAAGGAGACTTGGTAGCAAGATAAGTTTGAGACGGATTTCACCTGGACGGTAATTAATGAATTCAAAATGGCAAGGACCCAAAATTCTGTCCAAAGGGCGATATACTGATATAGTAGGAGTATTGACAAAGAGAACATGTACGGCGCCCCCGTCCAAACTCTCCAAACAAGCGTGCGTCTGTCTTTCTCGTTGCGAGCCAAGAGAATGGGAATCGCCTGTGCAAAGCTTTTCATTTTTTCTTCGACAAACACCCATCCATCTCGATGCGTCTCGTCGTGGCTGCCAGGCCACGGATGGCATGGCATTTGCTCGCTCGTGCATGCCTTTCCTATCGAATGGCAATTTGTCCAAGTGGAAGGGAATATTGCCATTTGCCGTCGGATCAGTACTAGTGTGGTATCATCACAATCACCAGCAACTATAAAAAAGGCCATTGCCCGCTATGCTGTATAGCTCACGACCAGATATTCTCCCCTATCGTCCAGACGTCCACCAATCAATCGGAGGTGTTTGCCTATATACCGAAAATTTTGGCATCGTACTGCTACCGTAGGGCCAATGGCACGTCCAATTCCTTCCTACCTTTATCGAAACCATACAAGAATAAAGTTGAGTAATAAACTTATCGATGTGCAGTTTGGGTGTAGAAGATCCGAGGGTCTTTTGGCTGCCGATGGCTAGCACTGGCATGCTGTGATCGGATCTGATGCCCGCTGTGGCTATCGTTTTGTGTGCAAAGGATCGGAAAATCGGCGCTGGATGGAGGCGACCCCCAGTGCCCCAGTGAATGGAGGCGCGCCCACTATCGGGAGCCGCGATTTGCATCGTCTCCTCCCTCACGTGAACGCCCCGATCCCTTTCTGCCGATCGACCATTTGCAGAGTTCTCAGCAGCGCAGCTTGTGCCTTGGTGACAGTTCACCTCCCCCCTCTCTCTCTATCTCTCTTAACCCAAGACACATGAAACGCAATGTAGCCACTGCATCGGCGAGGGACCACGCACGACGCCATTGGTCGCCAGACTTTTTTTTTCTACAGCTGGTGAAAAACAGAACAAATAAAAATGATAATACTAAATCACTTTCACTCGCTCCTTGTGCAGTTGTGCCGGTTTCTGATCAAAATAAAGTTATTTCTATCATATACTCAGCTAATTATGAACATTCTCTATTTAAAATTTTCGCATATTTTATCTTTTTTAACTAATCATAAATTTTATTCAATTATTTCTACACACCTTTTTAATATCTATGTCATATTTTTTGTGACGAAGAAAGTAAGCTAATACTAGCTGTTATACTCCAGTACTACAAGCCGGTTCTGTGCGCGCGAGCCGATGGGTACAGGCTCTCGAGTCCAAGTTGAAGAGAGAACTCTCTGGCTCGTCCGGTCGTTTTCGAGGGAATGGGCTTGGACCGGTCGTCTCGGAGAGTTACGGGGACTCTGAGTTTTTCTTAATTTCTGTGTGTAACGTGACACCATACCCCTAATGGCACCGAGCGCGACAGGGCTGGTCGTCTCATCGGTTCGCCCATCCATGTCTCTCCAAAGCCAGGCTGCCATCAGAGCCGAAATAATGCCCATTGATTAAGAGATACTAGTACTACTATATAGAACGTTTCAGTTCTAATCATGATCGGCTGCCTGGCAGGCACTGTTCTCTCGGCGCCACTTGGAACGGCACGAATCGTTTTATGCAAACAATATAATCGTGAAAATAACCTGTAAAAATTTATATATTCTAGTATAAACAAGTCCCTAGATTTTTACACACGTAAATTGGGACTATTTATATATTCTAGTATAAACAAGTCCCTAGATTCCATTGGGACTGCTTTGGCTTCAGCTTTCGCATCCAGTTTGCCATCTTGGTACTGGCCACTACTACCCACTTCGATGCAAGGTGAAAGACGCTACAAAAAGTCTGCAGGGGCGCTTGTACGGGCGGGCAACCCCCGCCATCGTGTTAGGGTAAAGTTGCACAGAATTGTTTCTGTTAGCCAGCTTGTGTGCGTGCGAGGCTGTGCCATGTACATGCTGCATGCATGCATCCAATCCAAACCCGGTTCAGAGGCCTCGGTTTGGGCTTACGGACAGCTTTGCTGATCGCTCACATCACACAGGAGTTTTGGTGATATCTCTTGTTGAATGAAGGATCAGAGACGACTTGAAATAAAAAAGGACACATTGGAATCTGAGTCTTAGGCTACTATTTCTAGCACATCCAAGAGCCAAGTAAAGGCTTAAAGAAGAGAGAGCCGAGATCAAAGCTTTTGTTTTAACAGAACCAGAGGATCGCAAGTGATGTCTTGTCCGGTCGGGCTTAGTGTTGGTTCCACGTTACACCGTACCCACCCAGAATCATCCGTGCGACCGTGCGGTCCTGTCAGCTTTGCTGGCTTCAGCCAGCGAGTGACGAGTCCATCCCAACACCTCCACGCCGAGACCGCCGCAAAAACTTGGCGTCCGGTCCGGCGCCGCGCGTGCGTACGATCGAGCTCGACGTCGCCGTGTGACGCAGGCGGGGGTAACAAGCGTGGAAACCTCGTCGTCGCGGGCATGCGCGCGCGCGCCGCCGCTGTCGCGACGTCGAGGGCGCGGCGCAGAGGCCATGCGCCCGGACGCGTACTGCACGGGCGTAGGCGGAGCCGAGGTTTGCGAGGGTAGCGAGCTGCTGCGGTTGACGGCGATCTTGCCTGCCTGCCTGCGCTGTGCGGTGTGCCTAAGCTATAGGCGCACGGCCCGGTCGCCCACGGCGCGCCACGGGGAGGGGAGATCGTTTCTGATGCGCGCGCGCGCTTCGTCCTCTTGCCTAGGTGGCCCGGTGCTCGATCAAATCGTTGAAACCTACTACACGATCAGTCACGGCGAATTTTGCGTGATGGAAGGGAAGCACCCAAGACCAATAATATGGTGGTTGTGTCCTAGCTACATAACTCCCCTCCACTCATTAAGGGTTGCTTAAATCGAGGTCACAGTTGTAAGGAAAACCACCTGGGTTTTGCAAACATTCGTGATTTCGATGTATGTGAAATAGTAAGTTCAATCAAAATTTCCCGGTTTTCGTCGTCTCTCTGGGTTCAATGCACGGATGGTGTTATCAGCCCTATGGTGCCCATAAATACTAGTTCATACGTATGTAAATTACAATATAAACTACTACATCTATTTCAAATATATAATTGTTTTTAGGATTTAAATTTTGTACCACATTTAATAAATTTTAAGCCAATCATATATTTGAAAATAGAATCTAAACAATTTAAAATTCAAGAATTAGCCATTGAAACGTCTATAAAGGAGTGTTTTAATCCGACCTTACTATTTACTAAGTAAAATAGATATATTTATATTTTGGATATGAAGTTATACCAGACATTCACGCTATAAGCTGGAATTCACGTTTGAAATTAACCGTATGTCAACGTTGTTCTGAATGGAGATAAGATCTTCTGGTGGTATGGATTACGTGAGGGTCAAGTGCTAGTTAGCAATGGAAAAGGCTAATTAATGGGTCCATTTGTAGTAAAGAAGGGTCTAATTATAGTAGATTAAATGACACATCGAAAGCAATCTATGTACGGAGTAAATTAATTATATTTGGTTTTGTCGGCCCAAGGACGCATGGGGCTCCTGGCATGCTGCTTAATTTTACAGGGATTAGGCCGAACAAATAATTAATTCTTGGCTAATAGGAACGTGGGCAGCTTAATCGCACTTCAAGTTCATATAAAAACGATCAGTTTTATATACGTATAAATTACATAAAATTATTGCTGCTTTCAGAACCAACACAAAACATGAGAACCACAAGCTTTTTCCATGCTCGTGATAATTAACAATAATTGATATTGAGACAAGTCTAATCTGATTGAGGAGTCTATCAAGCAGTTACAGCTAAGCTAGCTAAGCTACACGACTAGTAGAGTGAATCGGAGCAGTGGATCAGGACGTGAGAGGCTCACTTCGCAATAACTCGGCCACTGTTTGATCCTAGCCACTGACGGAGAACGCGGCACTGTTTGTGCATTGTTTCGGCTAAGCGTGTCGCCAATTTATTTTGTTATAAACGGGGCAAAAATGAGGTGATACAGTAGCATGAATCTGAATGATAGGAATGAGAGAGAGAGCACGAAGCAGGAGCGGGCAACGTTGATTGTGACGGGCATGTAGCTAGCAGTATACGATTGTTTTGCTTTTCGTTTTCTTTTGCTCTGTAGGGCAGGGAGGTGGCCAGCCTAGTGTGTCTACTGCGAGGCTCCAAGATCATGAAGGGAATATCTCCTAACAATCGATCAACTAGGTACGGATAGTTAACTTGTATATATATACAGAGAAAATTTTTCACTACTACTGCATGACTCAGTTTTCACCGAACCACTAAGCTTCTGGCAAACGCCTTTGGTCGAGCTTAATCTCTAGAGCCATGTTTGGTTTGTAGCATGACCCTCCGTTCGAGAGGAAAAAAGAGATAAAAAAATTCTCTTATTTTTTAAGCACATTTCTTTAAAAAGATATATTTTTATAAAAAAATTATAGAAAAGTTGATTTAAAAATTATATTAATGTATTTTTATAATTTTAAATAATTAATATTTAATTAATCATACGCTAATATCTCATATCATTTCATCTTCTTTCCATTCCTCTTAAACTCACACTAAGTGTATAACTGAATCAAACCAAAAGAAAAAACAACGATGTTAAAAAAATATTTATTTAAATTTGCTTTATGACCAAAATATTAGAATTGCCAAATTATTTGGATTAATTGAATTGCCACCATGTAAACTCCAAAGTATAGCCATGGTATCAAACCAAACAAATGTATATCCAATCTTTATAATGTTTTTTTTGCAATGATCAAATTTTGCCATTGCAAAAATTTTGGTAAGATTAGGAGCGAAGAAAAAAAGCAGAATAGGTCCAAGGTCTCCTTTGTAATTTTACCTATAAATTATTTTTTTATCATCGATAAGTCATAGGTGAAAGTATGAGATTATAAAAAACTATCAACATAAAAACTAATATTATATTTGCTCTATATTCAAAACATTATATAATTTCTAAATTATTTGACTTATTTGAATCGAGGCAACAAAATCACCAAAATGCAACTTTTCATAGCAAGCTATCCAATCTTTAGCAAGGATTTTTGGGGGCAATGATCAAATCTTGACATTGCCAAAGTATTGGTAAGGCCAGGAGTGGCAAACAAACAAATAAAAGTCTCAAGGTCTCCTTTGAAACAAAGAATTTGAGAGAAAATTTATAGGAACAAAAATAATTTCTGTAAAATTCCTACGTTGTAAAGAACCCCACAAAGTACCCTACCAATTTGAGCTTATCTACAAGGTTTCTACATTGCGTGAGCTTGACTTGTTAACAACTTAACTTGATTGGTGTATGCTTGAAAAATATAAATTCATCAGCTTAGTCAACCATCTGATAATGATGGTACTGTACGACCTTACCACATACCGCATATAAATATATTCTCAGTACACTGTTATATATTGCGCAAGAAGCTACGGACGTACGTAGTACGTGTCCCACGGTTACAACTCATCCCCCCCCCCCCCCCCCAAAAAAAAAAGGGCAGACAGGCAAGCCAGTCATGCAATTTTGATCTGGGGTCCCCCGGTCTGCAAAGGCACATGCATGCATGCATGCTGCTGGTGTGAGCGAGCGAGCGACACTAGTGGCATGCACAGAAATGGATGGATGGATGGATGAATGGACGCCCCAAAACATGGGCCTGTTTAGATCTTGCAGCAGAAAGGCACGCAGCAGAGAGCAACGCGAAGCTTGTCGCAAAGATGGTCCCTTCTCTTCCTCTCTCTCTCCTCTTCTCTTCCTGCAAGGCTGCAGTGCAACTCACAAGATTTAATGGCGATGGTCACCGAGGGAAAGCTTGCAGAGGATGTGGTTGATGCACGAAGGAGTGAGTTCAGGATCGGTTGTCTTTTGAACGTTCAGTTCAGGATTCAGGATCGATCGATTGTCACATGAATAATAATAATAGAGGCCGTGCAGGTAGTAGACCCAAAAAATAATACAGACCGTAGTGGTGGTAGACCCATGAGCCTATTGGTACACGAATGAATAATACAACCATGCATCACATGGCTAGAGATAGAGAAAGAGAGAGATTAGACAAAGGGTATTCACATTATTAAAGATCTACCCAATCGCTAGCCTCTTGTTAGTGGTTCTCTAACCTAACCGACAACAAGTGTTTAATCAAATGGCGCACCATGCACTAACCAATCTACCACCAATGATGCGCCGGCTGTAACAGATGCCGGGTGAAACGCACGCATCTGTTGCTCCAGCCGACTTGCTGAATCGAACTCGGCCTAAGCCTCGTACCGTCTTGATGCGTGGCAACGAAACGACCGGGCCGGCGGACGGCGGCCGGCGGCGTGTTGTCTCGCGTGATCTCTCTCGCCCGTGCGTGCGCTTCCTATCGCCGTGCGCCGTGCCACAGTCTCCGCGAGACCACGACGCTGTCGTCCACTCGTCCCGGAAATGGAATCCTCGCTGCTCTCCTCGTCTCTTTGGGCTAGAGTGCGTTCTAAATTGACGATGAAGCTGATGTAATCATCCGACTGTACTAACAGATGAATCAAATGTAAGAAAGTTAAAATTTGATGTAAAAATATTATAAAAATGCCAATGAAGAAATTTCTTTGATATTGAAAAGTTTTATAAAATATATTGATGAGGAAAGTTTTTTTAAAAAAATAAAAAAACATATCGTTTAGTTCAAGTGCGTCCGTGATAATCCATCGTCTGTTGATAAAAAGAAACGCTAATGCTGGTGAAGCGTGATAGTAGGATGGTGCGTGCCTACGTGGTTTTGTTTGGAACACATGAATTTACGAAAACGGTGCATGCACCTGTGTCATCGACTCTTCTATCCTTTACCTGCTCGTGCGCAAGAGGGGACGGATCACGAATGAATGTTTTACCTTTTTTCTGACCCTTTTCCATCTCCAGCACTGCGAAATTCGGTTTAGATTAGAGAGTTGCACGTTCGCACCGAAGGCTGTAGTGGAATCCAAGGTCAATGGAGACCTTGCTCCGTGCAGCTGGGGCCTGGCTTTCCTTTCACTTGCAATGATGGGGAAACTCACTCGGCACCAGCCGCCCCGGCCGGCCAACGCGAGCTGGGCGCCGGCGACGCCGTGCAGCCTTGCCCGTGTCGCCCCGTTCCGGTCAAACCAGCAGCTGTTCTCGCCATTTATTGCTAATTTTATTACTTGGCCCCGGAATTACTATGCACCTGATTACCCATTTGTTGAAACTTGAATTGGTCAGGGGGGTTGGGGCCGTCTCTAATTCATGAACAGATTAGGGTATCTAAATGGCCAGGTGCAAATTGAGAAGATCGAAGAATCTTAGGTGTATAATAGTATAGTTTTCTGAGGCTAACTGGATAATGGCATGGTGTTTGCTACTGGAACAAACATAGCCAATGGCCTCCCTAGCCTAAAAACTAGTCATCCTGTACTGGATCCAGAACTGACCCAACAAACCTGAGCCTAACTTCAGCAATCAGTGTATCACCCATTTATTAGAGCCGGAAAATAGCCCCAGGCCCAGTGGCACGTCCATACACAGGGACGGGCCCGTGCTTAAGCAATCCGGCGCTAGATTAGGCACACATCACTGACGCAGACATCTTCAAAACACAGGAAGTTCCAGTGATAGCAACTGGCGAACAACCAAAACCGAAAGTAAGTCGGAAAGGTTCGGCGGAAAATATACTAGTTTAGCAAGCTAAGCAATTGGGGCGTCAGCACATGGCTGCCTAACAGCCTCTGCGAGTGACCTCCCAAGGGGCAGCAATTCCAGTACGAGCCCTGAAAGCTGCAGTTCAGAGTAGCAAAGACGTGCACAGCATACAAGTGAGCATGGCCAAAAAGGTTTTCACTGGAAAAATCAAGGTGCTTCAACAAATAGTTGCCAAAACCGATATTATACATGGAAGTGGACCAAGAACACCAGTAGACCATATTTGAAGGCATTGTTTACTATTATATCAACTCCCAAAATCTATTTCTGATTCCACTTTTCAAAACTTGGGGGGTAACAACTAATTGACAACAGAGACATAGACAGCTCTATCGCCAGTAGCAATGGTAGTTTAGTACCTTATGAACTTCGCATGTGCAGCAGCATCGACCGGTGGCACTCAGGTACCCCTTCTATTTCACCTCCCAGGCATGCAGAACTTGAGTATCTTTATGCAGAAAAAAATCCAACAGCTCAGTATTTACGGAAATAGCTTCTTTAACCTATTGATGGCAACACCAGCTGTCTTGTTCATGGGTTCTAGGACAAGGGCGTGGCTGAAATCTGAAAAATGTTGTAAATGGATACACAATAAGATCTTGTACAAAATAGAGGACACAGTTATATACAGATTTCAAGGGCGATCTGTTAATGGTTAATACTGTGAAATACTTATTTCAGGTTATTAGGTATATATACAAAGGAAGAGAGGTAAGACGGACCATCAACAGCCTCCTTATAGTAACCCAGCATCTCCCTTGCAGTGCCTCTTCGCAAATAAGCTTTTACAATCTAAAAGAATAAAATTATCAATGTGAGAATGTATAGCAAGCATTACCTAATCAATTGTGAAAAGGATCAAACTTATCAGAATCTCAACTAGATGTGAAACATCTACTAAAAAGATTATAAAGATTAAAGAGAAGTCTATTAATCATAAATATAGCCAAAATTCTTTGGCCGGTTGATTCAATGACAGAACTAGCTCATCAAAAAGTGGGATATAAAGCCTTTCGAGAAAATAGGAAGAATTGTCCTATATCTTGCACTGCTCCTTCTATTTTATTATCAATAATAACATCTTAATAGTTGAATAGTTGTAAATCGGAATGTGTGTATAAAAGTCTGAACCAAGAAAGCAGATCCTAACCTTCGGATCAATATCAATGGCACTTGTGCAATCTGCCTCAGCTTGGCGGTAACTGAAAGAGGACCAAAAAGACAAACCATAAAATAATTGATGCGCCAAAAAAAATCACAGAAGCCAGCTCATCAAGGTAAACCTTGAGAAAAAAGAAACCACAGAGGTTAATATCATACCTAGCTAGCTCTAGAAAAGCAGCAGCTCTGTTGCTGTAGTATGTAGCTACTTTATTATTTAATTTGATTGCTTCAGTATAGCAATTTATCGCCTTCTGCCATTGTTTCTCCTTAAATGCAGTGTTACCCTGCCAAGGAACAAGTAAAAGAAAGAAAACCCAGTAAGGACACAAAAAGGGAAGATATTAACCCTAATAGAAATCCATAATGGTGGCTTTGTTTTTGACTTCAACATCAGTATCCAAAACATCAACTTGAACATAATTTTGGACCATGACAAATAGGTTTACTGCACTAAAAAAGGATAGGTACCAGTGAGTATACACTGACATATTGATTTGTACATTATTATCAGACAGCCTTTTTTTTCTTTTGCCTTATCATGTCAAATTATAAGGCGTCACTATTCTTCAAATGGTAAACTTCCATCTAAACGGCAAGTTTAACTGCTTAAGCTACTAAGGAAAGTAGTGACTGTGAATTAGTTCGAGCAGAAGTTAGAAAAATGAAAGCTATGCTCCTAAATCACCAAAATAAGAAAGGAACTGACTTTCTCTTTAGCAGCTTCAGCAGCTTCTTCGCTCATCGCCTGTTTACTTGAGACATTAGACTTTGCTAGGATGTCAACTTGCTCTTGGATGGTAGCATAAATTGTTTGAATGGTGTCCAATAAAAATCGATCACCACCATGCCTTGCAATCAAAGATACTGAAACAGGACACTTATCATGTGTACCCAGAGGAACCGTCACCTGAAAAAGGTCATCAAAATAGTTTAACTAGTTAAGATGCAATAAAGGCTTACCAGAAAAGCAAGTCCACGTGCAAAGAAGCTAAAGCTAGGTTTATCAGATTCATGCCCTCCCAAACATCCACCTATATTCATCTCAGGCCAAAATCTAACCAGAAAGAGTTTTGCTCCTCCAGAATCAGCAGCAAAATCTCACCTCACAATCAATCAAAGAATTCAGAGAAAACCTAGCAATTTTCAATTACCAATGCATTGATATGCTACCATTCTGTGTTAATCATATGTGTTTTATCCATGTTAATCTTGCGGTAGGTTGCAACAATTTTGGAATTATTTTTGCAAGTCTAGTAACTTCACTGACTATGTTGGAACTTCCCTTGTACTAATGACGAAACTTACATGCAGAGCTTTAGAAACTCAATTGTACTGGTAACAAGGAGAAGACCAACTAATAACTCGAGGCGCTCAGCAGCTACAAGCAATTGCAATTAACTTTGCCCCATAATAGCTATAATATTGCTGACTTTAAGAGGCATGCAAATTTTGTAGAGTTTATGTTGTTGCTTGTTAACTTCCATGAAAGATTAACTGTCCAAAATGCCAAATGAACTCAAAAGAGTTGCAAAGTTAAGCAGCACAACACTCATTAGAGGAAAAGAAATAGCAAGATTTATACGTTAGCAACATAACCTTTGAATAGCATATGAATGGTAATATTGTACCTGACAACACCCTGACATGCTAGCTAAAGATATAAGACATGATGTCTGAACATTGTAGTCCGGAGATGAAAGTTCCCTGGCATTTAGTTTTGGGGGGCATCCCAGAACAGTTGGAATGACCAGAATTCTATCATCCTGTGGATTAACAAAACATCATCATAAAAAAAGTAATAGTACAATACCACTAAATAAATGATCACAGCACATCCAATGGCATGTTAACAAAACATCATTAAAAAAATAATAGTCAATACCCTAAATAAGATTACCACAGCACATCCAATGGCATGTTTGATTATGAAACAAGAATTACAGATCAGAAACAAAAGCAGTGTAGGAAAACCATCACCACATAACACAGATCGTCCTGTAAGCAAACTTTTATTCTATGCCTTTTTGTTTCACAAAGAAAGTTCTCAGATGTATACTACAGCCTAATAGTACAGTACTAAAAGTAAATGAACAGCTAATTTTCATTTCCAGCAGAAGCAGCTTTGTAACTGGGCCCTAACTTTGTGCTAGCTAAATGCTTAAAAGGAGCCCAGTAATTGGTTCAAAACCATAATATAGTGAGGAAAACAAGAGCAACATGAAACATCAGGTGAAAAGTGAAAAGTAAAAAAATAAGAAAAATGATATATATTGATTGCCAAACAAACAGGAAACAAGAGCAGTAAATTGTTTGAAATTGAAAAAAGTGATAATATTCCAATGCCCAGTAAAGATCCTTTCAAAACATATTAGAATACCATATCTCAGAGGCAGGTACAGATGCTCCTTAAACCGCATTGTATTAACCAACTTTAGTATGCATGCCGCTGAGTATAAAATTCTACATTTATGAGTTATGAGAGACAGAACAAGCTATTTTATAGAGTGAACTCTGCACACAGAAAATAATATATCCATGGCGCAGGGCCGCTGATAACTGTAGGTAAGTTAATTTTGTGCAAAACAAAAGGCAAAATAGACTCACCAAACTTTTGTAAGATTATGGAAATACTATGCATGAAGTCGTTCACTTGCATTTCAGCAGAAATATGTTAAGTATTTGAATTTGTCTGTGTATTCAATTGATTCTAGATCTCATCCACTTGTTTGCACACACCAAATAAATTTCAAGGAAATGGCATTTTTAAAGCCTATAAAGCATTAGGTATGCTTGCCATATATCGTTCAGAGGCATAATAATATGCTAACATTTTTCAATAACATTTATCCAATCAAACCAGCAAAACTATCAGTGATGGCCAAATAAGTGTGTTAAAGAGATCAGCCAGAAGATCAAACAAGTATTTCCTGATAATGTAGGTACTTGCTACTGAAATCTCGCTAAATTCCAGTACATTCCAAATTCAAATTTACCAACCTTAAGAAGAGCACTAAGAGCTGAACGCACTTCCTTCCTCGCATCTTGACTGCTATTGATAGCCGACTCACCGCCATCAGACAAATTACCAACTATGCAAGCATCAACAGCAGGCTTAACTAAGTTTATCCACTCCATATGTTGATCTTTGAATTCATGTCTGGATTGAATAACAAAATAATACTATTAAATTTTACCATGACAAGTGAAATAGAATATACCAAATAGAACAGACACAAGAAAAATACCAGTTTAATTAAAAAAGCCAAGTGACGATTATATAAACAACAGAGTTTGTCTAGCACGTCTTCTAAATTTCTAAACCTAAGCAAGCCAAAGACCACATAACAGAGCATGGAATGTGTTCTTTGTTTGCAAATGCCAGACCTTGCAGTAGCTAAGGAAAAAAAATACAGCTATTCCAATCATAAATTGTCATGATTTGAAAATTGATTCATGTAAGGAAAAAACAATCTACAAGTACCCTATGAAAGTATGTAGTTCAACTAACATCATTGTTTCATAAACCAGTGAACAACGGATGCTTCCACATACATAACTAGACAGGCTAGAACTCACAGAGGAAATTTAATACCATGCTTTATATGAAACCGCTAGTTACTTATTTATTTAATAAATGATCATGTAGGGCAGGAACATACTTGTGAAGAAACTGCATGGCCCTAGAAAGTGCTAGCAATGAAGAAAACTTTGAGTCACCGTTCTTCTGACCATTTGAATAGTTCCTCAGGCTGGGTATTCTTGAAGACAAATAATTTTCAAGATTAACATGACCCAGGACTTGTCCTAATGCAATACACAAGGAGAACAATCAACACAAGGAAGTTGGCTGCCAGCAAAAACCAAGAGAATTTTGAAATAAGAACGACAACTGTAAAGAGGAGATACATACTCCCAAAGACCTTTTCCACAGATTTCGTCACCACCTGAGTCAATCTTCTTGCAGGAACCTTTGACATTTCAAAGCAATCATCTGCTATGTAAAAATGTCTGGGTTGTCGAATATCAGCATAAGGTAGCCTCAAAAGGAGATGGCCAACGCGACGCAATACACTTGGATCCCTCGCAAACCAACCTATAGACAATTAATTAAAATAATGGAACATGGCGAGTTTAGAAATTTGAATTAAGAATGGTTACTCTGGAAGAGATTGCAAGTCAATACATATTTCATAGTTTAGAAGAAATGTATTTTCAGAGGTACCTATGGCATCCAAGCTAGGAGCGACAGGAATAACACCATTGTTGGGGACAACAGCATGTGAAGGCCGGAAAGCCAAGACGCCACAATAACTACCTGGTATCCTTACTCCTCCAATGGTATCAGTACCTGCAGCATCACATTCTCAGCGCATTATTTATCTATTGAAGTCTGTCCAACCCAAACACACAAGACCTTATGGTTCCACAACTATCACACAGATTCCACAGCTGTCACAAAGAGGGTGTATTCTTATAATTTTGGAAAACAGTAAAATCAAGGACTGGCACCAAAAAAATTCCAGTCTACGCCTAACCCCTAAACACATCAGTATGTTCTGGATCCTCAACAGTCACAATGAAGGTTAATATCCATTGGAGAGAGGTCAGACGGTGACGACTTGATAGAATGATGCAATGTAAAGGAAGGCAGTCACATAACAAGTTCTTTTTTCTTGAGATGCACATAATAGCAAGCAGAACATGCAATGAAAAAGTTATACTTTGATAGACCACCATTGTCGATCCTGAAATCACTACTGGAGTGAACTCCGCATAAAAAACTGAGTGGAGTAATTAAAATGTACAGGAAATTCAGATTTATCTAAGCTCCAATACTAAAGGATGAGGAGCAAGTGGCATTAAACAATAATGTTAAAAAACTTATAATGTTGCTTAATTGCATGCATAAATTGCTACAATAAATTAAAAAAAAGTAAGCTCACCTAAGGCAAAATCTACCATGCCAGCAGCAACAGCAACAGCTGACCCACTTGAGCATCCTCCAGGTACTTGATCTGGAGCAGCAGGATTTGTTGGTGTGCCAAAATGTTTATTCTCACCATGGATACTGCCCAAGTAATGCACATTGTGCAATAAGTAAGCACACATTAGATGAAAATTAATCTTAGAGAATGTAGAAAACATTTTTGCTTTTGTGATATTCCACAAAGTGAAATAGAACAACAGAGAAGAGGAGTTTAGTGAACTTAATATCATTTTCAGAACCCATATGCCAAAAGAAAATTGATTTTACCTAAATGCCATCTCATCAATCACAGTTTTCCCTACACACATAGCACCACCATCTACAAGAGATGAAACGACTAGAGATGTTTGTGTTGCTGCATCATGTGTCTTTGCCCATTCTAAGCTGCCAAAACTTGTTATATAACCACTTACGTGGAATCTGCAAATAATCAAAACAAGACAATATTTGAGCTCAAGGATAAAAAAAATGACATACAGGAAAAACGTTAACACCAAATTGATATACTGGTTTGCCACTTCACAGTGCCAGGAACAAGTTAGACATCAAAAAGAAAAAGTGCAATGGCATTTTTTGGTCAATAGTGTGCAAATTTTTTTAAAAAAATGCAGTTTGACATTTCTAGCAGTAAAAGAATTGTCATGCAGACATATATAGTGCATTTGTTTTAGATAAATACATACAAAACATGACTGCTAAGGATCTGATGTCCATTTGGATAAACTAACCTAAAAATTGTGCTTGAGCAGTAGTTGGGTTGCAGGAAATAGCATTTTCTCCACGAAACATATATGCCCACAACACAATTATCAGGAAATCCTCAAGTACTTAAGTTCAGTTTGGCATCTATTAGCACGTATAGAATTTAGAAGGATATCAAAGAGATGAAGTAGCAGCATCTTGATCCAGAGCAAGTACCTTATTCTGGTTTTAGTGTTAGAATATGTGCTGAACCATGAAAAAGGCATCTTAAGTAGGTTAAAAACTAAAAATTCCTAAAGAAATTGTCTGGCTTTGAGTTGAGCCAGACAAGAGCATGTCCTTAAAAGTTTGAAACTATGATATTATCTGGTATTATCAGAATGAGATAATTAATTATAGTGTTTACAAATTTGTACCAGAACTTCATGACTGTTTTGTCATTCAAGTATATCTTTTTCATATGGACACACCATACATCCCTCCTTAAGCCTTGTTGCTAGATTTTTACAAGATCTACATATCAGAAATAGAAGTGCAACTCTTCAACAGGTACAGCTTCAGACGAGCAACTCATGAAAAACAAATTTGGCTAGAATAAATAAGCTTGTAATATGGTAAAGATGAAAGATGTGGTTCAGTTTTTTCCTTTACCTCCAGATATTTTCACAATAAAACTATTATAGTTTGTTAAGATACTACCCTTTCCTACAAAACCTACTACTTTAGGGTAGATTAGCATTCCAGGTACCAGCAAACAGATTTTTACATAAAACATGACAAAAGTAACCCCCTCCCCCCCTATTATGAGGAGCAATTTAATTCTATCTAGTGGGAATATCTGAACAGTGGGCTAAGTACAAATTTAACATGGCGCTGCACAAGTAAATGAGATAGCAATATGATGATTTGTTTGCTTTCCTATTCACTTACTATTATAGGAAATACACTTAATCATATAAAAGACAAGCATAGAGCATCTTATTTTAAATTTATAGCACCGTGTACCTTCTACGCACAACAACATCTATTCATAAAGCTGTGAACACTTTGGATGGATGGTTTCAATACTCTCCCAATGATAGTTCAAGAATTCTTTGGCAAGAGAAAAAAAGTGTTCTAGTATCCTTTGAATGCATAAAGAATCAGCGTCTTGGAACAAAATACAGTCCACATGCTAAAGAACTGTGTTGTGAAAACCAGCATTAGTTACCTAAATTTGCTTGTCCTACAAAAAATTCTGTGACCTTCCCACGACCTCAATCTCAACTTCAAAGCTAAATTTTAGAAAACAGCCCTTTGGCATGCAAAACCTAAAGTGGTAGATCTCGTGAATAAAAAGTACCGAAATCTAATTATTTCATCCATGTAACTTTAGATACATGCATGGTACATACATGGCCAGCCACAGAATGCCATGCTTCCATTGCGTAATAAATTCACCTCACCCCAAATTGTGGTACACTTGCTAAGCCATCTAATATTATGCTACTAGATCATTAAGTAATCAAATAAACATTACATGGATTGTTTCCCATTTCAGTGTCAGCCAATAATATTTGGCAAGTGATACATGAATATATCTCCTGTAAGGTATTATAATGAACTGTAAGACCATCTCCACTCTGCATCTTTTGGGCCAAAACAGGGCGACGCAAACACACGATATATGTATATGCCATGTATGTAAAGTACCCGCACATTAAAAGCTTGCCATCTATGTAAACAAAAGCACGATATAATTCAGAAAATCCAATGTGCCATGTCGAGTGAAATTCTACCTCCCTAACTCGCTGAAACCAACACAAAATTCTGCCTCTGAACACCAACGAGGGAGATAGTGACACCCCGATAGTATAATCAAAGCGATCGAATTGCCACTCGACCGGTGCTAGCACGCTCCCTACCAATCCAATCAGGGTATACAACTTGTAAAAACACGAGCGAAGCGGGAGCACGAGAGCTTACGCGTCGGCGATGGCGAAGCAGAGCCCCGTGAGGGGGTGCCGCGCCTGGGGCGGCGGCGGCTGCGGCGGGGGGAGGAGTTCGAGGCGGGCGATGAACGCGCCGTTGTCGGGGCGCGCGGGCCGCCGCAGCCGCTTCGCCGCCAATAGGACCCCGGCGATGCCGAGGCCGAGCAGTACCCACAGGTTGGTCGCCGTGGAGGACGCCATGGGGGTAGGGCGGGGAGGGGCCTCTCGCCTGCCCCCGCGCGTGGGCGAGTGGGAAGAGTCCGAGGGTTAGGGTTTTGCGCGGGGATCCCGAGGGGGCGGGGTGGCGGACGGCGAAGTGTCCAGGCGGCGGCGGCGTGGCGGATGGATTGGATAATACCGTGGGTTTGCGGCTGGCTTCGAGGATTTAAATACGTCGTGGGAAACGAGATGGGGAAAATTAAAGGGAACTGATTTTATCGAATTTATCAAACAGAATTTTGTCTCTTTTTTTTGCGGGGCAAACGTAATTTGTCTGCTGGTACAGATTGAAAACTTAAGGATACTGCCTATTGAGTTACAACTAATGTCATAAAAAGCTGTTATCATGCACTAAAACTTGAGAATGAATTAAATAAGCAAAAACTATTTATATAAGCTACGCAACAATACAAACCATAAATATTCTTTCTAAACAGTAGTGATTCAGACAACTGTTTTATCGTTCGATTATTTAAAAGCATAAGTATTTTTCTTCACATCAATTTATTAATATCTTGGCAACTATTAAAAATGGAGTAGTCCATCCACCCCACGCATTACCTCTCACATGCAGCGTCTGTCCTCCTATTCCCTGCCCTCACGCATAACCATCCACTAAAAAATAAAAAAAAATAATTCATGAGCTTAAAGCAATCGCCATATAACATATTCTTATTTATATAAGCATATATAGCATATAGCACATCCTCCCATTATAATACACGAATGTATTACTTAAATAATAAATAAAATCTAACAAAACCTTTCAAACAATACATATGCCTGAGCTAACCGACAATTATCAAAAGATTTACCCAAGAGTGGGTAAGTACCACGATCCTTACCGTTAAAATTATGTGAAAAAAAAGTATATTGATATGTGGAACTAATAAAATATGGCTCCGTTAATGACAAAGTCGAACTTGATCAAGTGAGTAAAGCGGAAATAAGATAAAATTATTATTATTTTTAAAACCTTTTATTTTTAATTTAAAAACTAAACTAATCTAAAATTTATTTTCAAATAAGAATCTTTTAGCCGTTACACCCGTTTAGTATGAATAAACGCAGTGTTCTTTTAGTATAATTATACGTGATAAAAAAATTCATAACTAGAAATGTTTTTTAAAATAAAAAGAATCCAGCCTGAATGAGAAATAAATTGCTAGAATAGTACCTCTTCTAAACCATTAAGAATCACGTTGCATCTTTTAAACTTGATATAGAAAACCATACTTGAAAAATATCGTTGTCACATCTAGGAAATCAAATTACACTTTGGATAAAATTGTTATCTAGTTGTTACTTCATCACGTTTGTTTTGATTTCAAATGCATACATACCAATTTAGAACTTAGATATAAAAAGGGAAGGTTGTTAGCCTATATAAAATTTAAAAGCAATTACATATTATAATTGATCTCAATTTCAGAGCCTAGAATATGGATTATGGGTAAGTATGGACTTTAGTAAATTTATTTTTTTCAGGATTATATAGAATACGAACATCACACGTGCACGCATGACTATGACCACTTGCCACGTGTGTAAAGAGATGAATACTCGCCTGTGTGATGGCCGTTAATTGTGAATTTGTGATTACTTGATGATTCTGTGAGGATCGAAAGAGAGGTGAAGTAGAATAACTATATGATTGTGACCATAGATAGGTTTAGCATAGCTTGAGCTATTTGAGTCCTTCAGGCTAAAACATCTGATTACGAATTTTTTACTATTTGTTTATACCTAGCAAACGTTGAATCTGAATATCTGATCTGGCTTGACCAAGCCCCGACGATTGGGCCATGCTGGATCTAGCTATTGGTGCCCTTAGCATGTCTCTTCAGGCTCACATTTACTTCGGTGAAACACCATTTTCTCCTAGAAAATGTAAATAGAAAAAAAAATCATAACATCAGCAACATAACACTAAGAGGACGAGTTTTTTCTGTACAAAAGCTGTATCATTATGTACTAGCCCAGCGGTACTATTTGCTAATCTTCTAGCTAACTCAAAATGATTTTTCACTTTATCTGCACCAATAGTTCACCGGCGTGATCACCAAGTTTTCATCTTCATCATTACAGTTCGAGGTCATGAACTGAACATCTGTACGTCTATCAATTCTCTATCATCAAATGAGTTCATATCATCACTTAAATTATTTACTCTTCGGTTTTCGCGTTTCCCCCATTTAGATGTGAGATCAGTACGTCCGGAGTCCTTTTGCCAAAAGTTCGTAAAGACTATCCACATGATCATGGATTTCGATATCAAAGGACAGCATCAGCAACTACAATGGCCAGGCATAAGTTCACCCAAATCCCACACACATGATAAGTGGTTGTACCATAATCATAACACATGATAAGTGGCTGTAACATAATCGTAATTTACTCATAATATATTTCATATGGCTTCTGGTCATAAATATTTATTAGCACAAGATTCAAACTTTTAAAACTTTAATTATTAATTTTATATTAAAATAATCGATCATTTCTTAAATGCTCATTTAAAATGTATGTGTAGATTTGTTTTAAAATTACTATCATAATCACTAACTTATTATATTTATAAAACACAAAATTAATGGTCAATTTTTTAAAAAATAAATATTATTCTAAACACCAAATATTTATGGCTAAAGGAAGTATATGTAGAGCTGGCTAGGCTATGAAGTGAGGAGAAAATTTGTTAAGGTATACTGAAAAATATATTCTCTTTGCTAATGTATAGTACAAGAATGTGAATTTGCCTGAGGAGACTCGAAAAGCATGAAAATTTACTACAAGACACTATAAATATTAAAATACAACATCCATTTAAAAACGCAATAGTTGCTATAGGTTTTTACCTCATGATGCAACGCAGCGATGAAGTAGCCCCAAGCAGAGAGGTGACCATGGAGCGGCCCCGGGCAACCGATTAGCCTTGGGGCGAGGAATTAGGATGAGGGAGAAAGAGCCATTGGCAACACTCCAAGGCGGTAGGAGGCTTACTGTAACGCTCTTGGGCTTGCCATAGTGCCCTTTTGCCATCGTGGCAGAGCTTTGGATTGATGCGGGATGCGTTGGTTGAGCCTGTCGCCGCTGTTGTCTGTTGTTGGTTTGGGATCTTGGGGATGAGACGTTGCTTGTTTAATCTAGTCCAAAACAACTGACCAGGAGAGAAGTCTGATTCTAGGGGCAAAATGGTTATCTCATAAAAAAATCTCTCTACAAAATTAGTAGAAAATTATAAAATATTACGTGCAGTATCTATCAACAAATAATCACGTTTTTACATTATCCAATGGACAAAGTCACGTCCCTCACGTGTCTTCTAACAAAGACCATCTTTTTTTAGTTTCTCACCGAAAATTTTGCCATGAAGTGAGTGATGGTGTATTCTGATCTGCCAGATCATCACACGAACTTTTAAACGCTACAGCAGCCAGCTGCCTTGCTAAGATATGGTTTCCATCCAAAGTTGACTCACATTGTGCATCCAAACTCACCATGTCAGCAACCTAAACTTTTAGCGATCAGATAGATGCCATTCGGTAATATCAGCCAAGACCCAGCCGAGAGCTAGCAGTTCGATCAATAATGTTGGTGACTATCATCACTGTCATGTCTCGGAGACAACTGAACAGTAGCTAACATGGCACATGGAGAAATGGCGAAAAACGACGTAGCACACGAGCACTCGCTATCGCGGAATTATATCAAATTCTTGGGCTTTTTTTTAAGGAAAAACTACCAGTTAAATTTTATAACTACTATAGAAATTACGTCAGCACTTCAAAAAGTTTTTTAAAGCCAATCAAGACCTATTTGTTTAAGGGGATCATTTATCCTACACATATGTCCTACACATATGTAGAAGAATCTCTTGCTAAAAATTCGTTAACTATTTTCTTAGATTAAGTAATTTGAATCTTTTTTTTCATGCACTAAACCAGCGCCGTTCATTTCCCCTACATATCATATTAAACCCTTAGTTTTTACGACCCACCGCCAACGATGAACCGGCCAACCTCAGCGCTTCAAAACCTGCTACAGAACTACAATTCCTTGCCCTGCATGCACCGTTCGATGCCGCGCGTCCCTTCGATCCGCCCGTCCATGAGAGCTCACTGGCCTATCCATCTTGTTGCCCTAGGTCCTGCCCCGGCACCCCATTCTCCACCCCACGCCGCCGCTTATTCCATCGGAGGGGAGAAATCGACGGGACTGCCGACCAGCCGTGCCTCACAACTACGGCGGGCCACTGTCTTCCTTCCTTTCCTCCTCTCTGATTGTTCTTGCTTGGCTGGCTTCGTGCTCCTCCTGTCGTTCTTGCTTGCCCGGCCTGATTTTTGCTTGCAAATCCGCACAGGATTAGTGAGAACAGCGTCGGCGCCTGTTCGCCATCTGTGCCTGCGTACTTCCACGGCATCGACGGAGTCCATTTCGACAACCCAGGCGTTGTTCGGGGATGGCGTGTCGGCCGTCGTCGTACCGGATACCGGCGGCGCCATCAGGGCTCCTCTGTGAGGTGAGCTTGACGTTCGGCCTCATCAGCAATGTGCTGTCCCTGACAGGTACTCCCTGATCTTCTCCCTTTGTTCTTGCTTGGCAGGTCCAGCGAAGCTGCACCTACTGCATTGCTCAGTACATCTCCATGTCAGGTCTTCGAGTGTTCTTTTTTTTTTTGTCACACGGCCAGCCCATCAAACTTTAATGAGCAAAGTGAATATGTGGTGCTATTATTTCCCAGCTTGGCCTTGGCAGGTGAATATGGTCCATATGGAATTGCAACTTTTTTTTCTTTTTTTTTTGCAGAAGTAACCTATCTGCAAGCAAGTTCGCCACTTTGCATGTTCTGTGCTCTTGATTGCAGCTCGATTTTGACATCCTTTTTATGTAAGTTGGTGCTTCGGTCTGGTCAAAGAACACATTCACCATATTGCTTGCTGCTTATTTGGTGAAAGGTCATATGCATATCTTGACTTCACGTCTTTACAAGTATACTTGACACTGTTGTTGGCCCATCATTTAGATTCCTTCTATCGTCATAGCTCTCTTTGTCAGGCTCTAGAGTATAGCACTATTTTAATTTACACATACTCATTTAGTTGCAAGAGCACAATAATGTTTCTCTATTAATTCATTGGATTTGTACAACTACTTTTGAAAGAAAGAATTTCTACAGCTACATATGCACATTCTTCAATATTCTTGCATAAAATTGCAGCAATCTAACCATTTTAAGTCAATTTGGTTTCCTCAAACAAAAATGGCAGTTTGCTTAGACAGCATGTTAGCTTATACATGTAAATATCACATACTAGATTGTCAAGATTATGCTAATATTTTTATGATCAATTGTCATCCCGTCACAGTCGATCTTTCAGTGCACCTGGGAGTAAAAGAAATTCCAATTAAGCAACTTTCAGCCTTCTGCTATGGACGATTTTTAAAAGAGCAGTTTTCATACAATATAGCTTTGTTTGGTTTATCCACTAGCCAACTGACAACAAAAATGGTTTGGGGGCAATTGAGCAGAGCTTTCAACAATGTTGTTTATGGTTGTCAATCACGCAACGGGCATATGTGTGCTACAAAGCTTGTGGTTTCAAATGATGCAATCGTTTATCAATTTGCTAAATTGTACAATGATCAAAAACTTTGTGATGGTGTTCAATGATGTTATTCGGTAGAAAGTTTGATTGAAATATTTTGAAAGCTTCGAGATTAATATGCACCAGAGAAACCTTCTCCTGTAACCTAACGCAGTTTTGCCTATATTTAGTGTGCCTAAATCGAACACATTCACTTTCGTTGCCAGCGTGCTTTTGTGAAAGTTGCTTGAATGTATGAGGTCAAATGCCTTGAATGGACACTCATCTAACAACAACATTGCAACAATTAGTATGATAACTATGTGCCAAGCATATTTTTGAGCAATCAATTGCTTGATCCTTGGATATTTGGTTTTTTCCCATAGCAAATGCTTCTTTGATTTGTAATCCATGAAGAAATATTCCAGATCATATGAACTGAATTGTTTGCATCTGTGATGTTCAACCCACGGCAACGTGCGGGGAATAATATGTAAGGGGGAAATTTGAAGTGTGACCGTGATAATCTATAATTTGTAAGGGGGAAATGAACATGGCCTAAGTTGCATGCAAAAAAAGAAGAAAAATGGATTCAGATTACTTAATCTATGAAAAATAGTTCATAAATTTTCAGCAGGAGATTCATTCATTTTACCCTCAAAATATAATTGTAAATCAGATAATATATATTTATTATTTAACCAGACAAAAAGAACGGGCCTCCTGTGGGGTCAATCATTATTTTTCCTTCTTTGAATGAGGTTACTGCTTGTAAAATTCACTTAGATTTTTACCTTATTAGCTATTTTGAATTTCTCATATAAACCTAAAAACCTGAGTAGTAATATTTCCGAAGAAAATTGAAGTGGCCAAATACATCCTGGATATAATTATATGTGGGCGGCCTGTTCTTCTCAATGTAGGATCTAAAACACTATGTAGATGACGAAGTAAACGAATAACATGTAATCAACGTAGCACAACTTTTATCTTACCATCGCAAGTTGGAGGATGTGTTAGATAACTATTGAGCCCTCAATTCTTAGCGGAAAAGCAAGCACAATCTTAATGGCAACACCCTATCCTCCTCTATGCGGCTGCACCGAAACATAGTAAGAACAGGTGATGGTTGTGCTAAAATCTAATTTCTGTTCACAATATCGAGTCTCTCAGTACAATGGATACACACCTATAGCTTATACAGTAATTCTAAGATATCTAAAAAAATAACAAACTCAATATATGACTTAGACAAAAAGAAAGAAAATCTGTTGCATTCAGCGTCAGTTTCTTTTTTTTTACTGCGTACAATCTAGATAAAAACGTTAGTCTTAGACCTTATCATCACGTGGGGCTTAAAAATATAGCTTTTCCAAAAAGTACTCAAACGTTGAAATCAGAGTCCACATGTGAAATCCGAAACCAATTTACGGCATGATTATCCAGGTTGTCCAAACCAAATACGAATTAAAACCAAAACTTCTATCTTCAAATTTATCCTTAGAAAAGACTTAGATTCTTTATCAACTTTTGAAGAGTCCGGGAATAGATGTGAATCATGTAATATGTTGTACAGTCCACCAACTCTCGATACTAAGCAATTTTCCTGCATCGCATTGGCACCGTGCACAATCCCCATTGTTTCCACTTTTGATAGAAACATCTGAATCACGTGTCATTTGATTTGTTGGAAGCTAGACTGTTTTTTATTGGCTGGAAGCTAGACTTAATAGACTTAATAAGCTTCAAAATATTAATTTTTCAAGTTACCTCTCTAAACTTGTGAGCACAACCTCAAGAATTCGAGAATCTAACAGCTCTCGATACTTAGTAAATCCTCCTGTATCGCATTGACACCATGCACAATCTCTAATAAAATTGCCGTGTGCAATTGATTTGTGGGAAGCTAGACTCTTTTTTTTTTGATTTGTTGGAAGCTATACTTAATAAGTTTCAAATATGTTAATTTTCAAGTTACCTCTCTAAATTTGTGAGCACAACCTCAAGAATCCGAGGAACATATCGGCACGTATCCTCATCATACAGACGCTGGATAGAGTTATGTATTCTTGAAAAACAGAAGAAAAGTGATCAATGATTATATATCGGATTTAGTTCTGATTTAAATGTACCCCCATGTAAAATTGCTCGGTAAATCCGCTAATTCTACCGAAGAAACTACTGGTGCTAACTCATCGGACTCGCGATCGCGCCTGCGCACATTGCTTTGCTGGCCGACGCTGGTGCATGCCCGCACGCACGGCATCAGGCATCTATCGATCTCTCTCTCCCTCCACCGCCACGTGGCACTGGGGAGCCCGTGACGTGGGGTGAACTAGCCAACAAGGCCCGCGCGCGCCCACGAGCCGAATACAACCAAACGCCGCGCGCCGCGCGCCGCGCCGGCCGCCTCATCTCATCATCCGTGTGCGTCTCCTCCCTATAAAATCGATTCGGTGCCCAACTAAAGCTATGCTCACGTACGTCGCCCACCCTTTCCTCCTCCCCCCCTACAGGATCTCTCGGATCTCCGCCGAGAGCGGCGGCGCAGGCAGCGAGCGGCACGTGCAATACTAGCTACTGTAATAGTGGCTGGCGGCAGCGGTAACGAGGGGGAGGGGGGGGGGGTGCTTTTGCAGTGGAGATCTGGAGTCGAGGGTGATGGCACGGCGCAGGAGCTCGCGTCTGCATCTGCGACTGCTCGAGGGGGTCTTTGTCCTTCTCCTCTTCGCCATCGCGCCGCCGGCCGCGGCGCTTAACATCGGCCTCCAGTCCGCTGGCGACGGCGTGGTACGTACACTACACGCGTAGACTAGACTACTGTATCCTCCTTGGCTATTAATTAATTGACCGTGCTGTGCGTGTTGGATCAATGGTGAGCGCAGAACACGCAGCTGTGCAGCCGCACGTGCGAGTCCGACCACTGCACGAGTAAGTGGTCAAGCGCCTAGCTAGCTTCTTCTTCTTCTTCTTCGTCAGTCGTCGCCAATCCCAATTTGATCTTGCGTTCGGACTCTCACCGTGATTGCTCGCGTGTGTGTGCAGCGCCGCCGTTGCTGCGCTACGGCAAGTACTGCGGCATCCTGTACAGCGGCTGCCCCGGCGAGCCGCCGTGCGACCCCCTCGACGCCTGCTGCATGCACCACGACAACTGCGTCCAGGGCAAGAGTACGTCATCGTCCTCGCTACTAATCTGCCTCTTCCTGGCTAATTACACTGTCACATCACTAATCAGTTTTGATTACCGGTTAACAGGCTATGATCTTTTTTGTCATGCTGCTTAATTTGGTTTTGTTTTCCGTCAGACGACTACCTGAGCACGGCGTGCAACGAGCAGCTGCTGGAGTGCCTGGCGATGCTGCGGGAAGGCTCGTCGACGTTCGAGGGGAACAACTGCATGATCGACGAGGTCATCGACGTGATCTCGCTCGTCATCGAGGCCGCCGTTGTCGCTGGCAGGCTGCTGCACAAGCCTTAACTTATATAGCCTTACCGTGCACCGGCCGCCGGCGATCGACGGCGGCGCGAGAGGATAAGCAACAACAACTTGTGCGTTTGGTGGGTGGTACATGTTTTGCTTGCTTGGTGTGTCTCCTGGCCTGCAGTGCAGCTAGCTAGAACCGGCTGCGTGAGTCACCTTCAAATGGGGCTCTCTGCCTTACCTTAGACAGGGCCCAGGCTTACGACAAATATATGCAGATCACAATATTACATGGTTTTGGACTTTGGTTTTGTGCTACTTGCTTCTTATTTGTCGTGCATCTCGTGTGTATGATAATGGGTTATATATAATGTTAAGAAATAATAAATGTATACGCTTAAAGATATCGTGCATAGGACAAGACAATTCGTCTGCCGGTTTGGATTATGTGATGGCAGATGGCATGATCTTTGTAAGCTCTTTTCTTTTTTAAAGACGGATCTTTGTAAACTAGTTTCGGCTGACGAGTCTATCTCCATGTCGGGATAAAAGGATCTGCGTAACTATAAAGTACTGAACAATATTTTCTTTTAAGGAAATGCAATACTGTATGTCATCTCCATGTGATTAGTTAACAGCCTAACTTGCAATAATGTTTATTAGTCCTATTGAACTGTGTCAACCAGCCACTGACGACATGGTAAAAATCAGGCAAGAAGAACAGCAGCTGAAGCAAATCTAAAGAAAAGATTGCTTCGCTTCCACTATTAACCGAACAGTGGGCTAATTAATCATCTGTTTGAAAATATGATAAGCATTGCTCTCATAATTTGGTGCACAGAGAATTAACTGAACTCAACACAATATTAGGAACGAGAGATCAAAATTAAGAACGGAAGACAGATTATAGGCATAAATATCAATCATGAAAACAGAGTAGCAACGTATTTACATCTCTCTCTTGTTTATTTGACAAATAGGTAACTGCTTTAACTAATTTCCATAAAGTGGCTCAGGTGGGTTTTTCCTTTGTAACCTGAGAAAATAAGCATAAAAAGCATGTTAGCAAAATAAGAAAACGTGCAAAAGTTTATAAAACGTCGATAGCTATAATTTTACTATGTTGTATCTTGTATGAGGAGTTGGTGTAGCATCTGCTTCACCATTGCAAGCAAGCAGGTAATTTTAAGACGAAGTACTTATTCTGTATAAACCAGACCAAATTACCTACAACACTTTCTGCCGCTGAGTGACTTGAACAAGAACGCTAATAAATTTATGTCTTCGGAGTTTCTAAGTGATTGACAGGCAAGGTAAAATGAACATCTTTCCCACTTGTAAAAAACAAACAACTGCATTCATATGGTACCTTGTTTCATTTTTTACGGGTGGCTTGTGTCATAGGCTTACGGCAAAAGTATCATACAGTATTATAGATTATGCAGTCTAAAACTTTGTTTGAGCAGTTCGGCACTAGTTTGGTAGTAGAATAATTTGTTTCTAGGCAATTCTAGACTTCTAGTGCGGACAGTAAATTATGCAAAGACCACAAAGAGCAAATACAAAAGTAAGATAGTGCATGTCTTAACTAACTAACCAGTTTTGCTTGGACCATTCACATCCTTCAGTATCAATTACATGTAAGCTCAGTGCATGTCTTGACACCGGAGAAAGATTCTCAAAGCTGTTAAAGAAAAGCTAAAACACATTAGTAGAAAATCAAGCAATTGGTTGCAAGCATACACAATATAACAGTAACAGGGTAACTTCACCTCTGGTGTATAAGATCGCCATGAATAATCACCAAATCACCCGACTTTACTTCTAATGGCACAAATTCTTTTGGATCATAGGTTGGCGAAGGATGATCAAAATGAGTATCATGTTCATATCTGATCATTCGCCTTTTCAGACCATCTGGAACAAAAGTATTGCAAATGATAAAAAATCAGAAGCCAAGATAACCACAAGATGATTCTTGATGTAAAATAATTTGGTGGGAAAATCTACTTTTATGTGATCCAGGAATTGCCCAAAGGCAACCATTCGTTTTTGTTGCATCTTCGAGTGCAAGCCACAACCCTGTGCATGATGGAGGCTCTGTATATAGGAATGTATTATCCTGGTGTGGCACCACCTCGCCACCAATGCCTGGTTGCTGAATTGTGAAGAAATTAACCCAATAAGGAACAAAGTTGTATTTGAAGCCAACAAGAAACTAGAGACTGCACAAGGTACCTTAAAGATGTACATAGATTGAATAACTGCAGGTCTCTTGTAGCATAAAGAAGAGAACAGGCTGCAAACATTCGCCCCGAAAGCGAACTTTTTGAACACAGGGTCAAGTTCATGTAACACTGCATAAAATACTGAGCAGTGAACGGCAATATCTCAAGATATCTTGTTATAAATATATAAGTATATAAACTATATGAGCTATTCACAGCATGGAACATACTAACTAATGTTAACTAGAAAATAGTAACCTAACAGGCAAGTTTCAAAACAAACTAAACTTCAAGAAATTTGACCTCACCCCAGTTTAATGGAAATGCAAAAGGCAGAAATACATAGAAAGGTTGAGCCAGAAATTTTATATCAGAACAAGAACAGCATCACCCATAGTAATGCTACACAATAAGTTATAAGGTTATTCCACCAGCACCTCTGGATTGAATACAGTCTTGTTTAGGATGTAACTTTGTTATCTTTTGGACTAGATGTATGCAAATATTTGTCTGAACAATCAGAGAAGTCGACTGCAATTTTAATGTTCTATAGTTAAGTAGGAAAGTCCCTGGCTGTTTCTCACAAGATCTCATCTTACTAGACAGTTTACAACTGCTATAACAAGCATCAGGTTCCAACCCATGCAACAGAAGCAGCACAATAAACTTGCAAGATTCAATCAATCATGGTGCAATTTACAGGCATGTAAAACCGATATCTACTTGGCATACTGACCATGCCCAACTTTATTGATTGAAAGTTCCTTTGCCTGTTTCAAGCATCCATCGTCTCCAAATGCCTTTTCTGTGAGTAATAGAAACAGAAAAAGATATAAAATATAAATCACTATCCAAATCCAACTAAACCTCCACATGCTAAAAGATGTAAAGCGACAACAGAAATAGAAGAACAGTTCGACAATAATAGGTCAGTAACTATACTTTACCTTCTTTTTCTAACAAACTACCTACCAGTTCCTCACTTCCTGGTTCCAATAGCATAACTGATGAATGTTATTGAAAATTGATTCCACAATTCCAAGAGGAGAAAATTCACTTACCCTCAAAGAAGAAAGAGATGTTCTCCGCACTCTTAAAGAAAAAGTCATTCTTCACCTGCCGCTGCATTGGGAAAAATTGTAACACTAAAATCAAACTGTGATGCATGTGCTCACTGGAAATCAAATCTAGCAATGAAACTTGAAATTATTCCTCTGGAGAACTGTTGTTCATACGACACGCATACAGAGGTAGTTATTCAGTGAAGGGAAAAACAAAAATCTCTCTCCACATAGAGACATACATGATCCTTGGTGGAGAAGACGACGGCGCTGGCGCCGTCGAAGCCGTCGACGAGCTCGGCCATGCGGTCCCTCATCGCCTTCACCTCCTCCCCACTGGAGAACGACTCCAGCACGAGGTAACCTGCGACCAACGAAAGCCCAAGCGCCACAAGAATTTACGTTTCCTCGTACATCGTTCTAGCTGGGCGATTCGCTGCCACCGACCCCTGGAAGCGACGGAGCAGACAGAAGGAGGGAAGGGGAACGGGCGGTGGTTCGCGCTTACCATTGGTGTCGAAGAAGCGGAGCTGCTCGTCGGTCAGGCTACCGGCCGGCGGCATGGCGGTGGGCGGCTGCGAAGACGGAGGAGCCGAAACAGATGTTAGACCGAAACAGGGGGCAGATGGATTGGAGTGACTCTGGGGAAGTTCGTTCGAGCTGTACAAGGGGACCAACATTTTTTATGTGTACGTTATATATATTTTAAAATGATTTTATAGAAAATTTGCTTTTAAAAAACAAATAAACTTATTTTTTAAATTTAAAATAATATTTCATTTTACATGAGCCAATTTACTAAGGTTAATTGGTTCAAACGAACTCGCCCTTAGGTGCATTCCATAGCACCTGTTGGCAACCTTTCTCTTTATTTTCATGCTAATGTTTTTCAAACTTTATATTTTTTTAAAAAAATTATAGAAAAAGTTGTTTAAAAAATCATAATAATCTATTTTAAAGTTTTTTAAATTAATATTTAATTAATTATATGCTAATCCGTCACTCCAACACATAATTAGGCTGACTTTTGTAGCTTGAGTTGACAATATTTCTCTCTTATTTTTCACCAACAGTACGTTTTTTTCAATATTTTTTAATAAAAAGTTGCTTTTAAAAATTATATTAATTTATTTTTTTAATTATTTAAACTAAACTTCTTATTTTACGTCTCAGGACCTCCTAACGGACCTTAGCAAATACTGTACCATACGGAACCCATTGCCGTATTATTTTACGTTTTTGTTTCGGACGCATGGCTTCACGCGTTGCTTCTGGCAAAGCGGATTTTAGGGTGGAACGTGTTGGGCTTTTCCTTTGCGGGCCAGGCCACTCGGCCTAGCAAGCAGCTGCACCGATCACGTTGCGTATCCAGCTTAGAGAAAACGCTAAGCCCACCAAAAAAACGACGGGTGTGACGGCGTGAGACGTAAGCAGCTCCCAAAATCGGCAACCGACTCCGTCGCGGCCGATCGATTCCTACCGCATAAACGTGAACCTCCCGCCGTCGCCGGCGAACCCCCCCTCCCTTCCGCCCCCACGACGCAGCCATGTCGGACTGGTTGGGGATCCACGACGACAAGCTCCTCCTTGTCGTCGGCTGCCTCCCGGCCCTCGACCTCCTCCGCTTCCGCGCCGTCTGCGCCTCCTGGCGCGCCGCCGCCGCCATCTTCGTCGAGGCCGCGGCCGCCCGCGCACCGATCGCCCCTGGATCCTGCTTCCCACTGAAGCGGCCGATCCCGACGACAGCTGCCGCTTCGTCGTCTCCCGTGACCGGGAGGTCCCCGTCGTCGCCCTCCCCGCTCGCCTCGGCCGCGATGGGGGCCGAGAGTTCGTGCCCCTCGGGTCCTCCCGTGGCGTGATCGTGGCCGCCGATGATCTCGGCGAGAATCACCTGCTCGACCTCGTCACTGGTAGGCGCAGGGCGCTTCCCTCCGTCCTCACGCTCCCGCTCGTCGATGGCGTCGAAGGGGGTCCAGCGGGGCTGAATGTCCGCCATGGCGGCTCCGTATCCCGCATCGACGGCCTGATCCACAAGGTCGTTCCGGTGCCCACACCGGACGGGGGCGCTCCTGGTGGTCGTCATCTACCGGCAGGTCCACCACCGCAACCAGTGGGAGACGACGCGGCCCGGCGACCGCGTGTGGAAGTCCGTGAAGCCGACCAGCATCCCCGCCGTGGTCGACGTGGCCGTCCACCGCGGGCAGCTGTACGCTAACACGCGGTACGGCATGTCTACGTGTTCCCCGAGCTGCGTGGGCTGGGCTCCGCCTCACCGGAGACCATCCCCTCCGTGACGCGGCGGCCGAACGCGTACGTGGAGCGCAGCTTCCTGGTGGAGTCCCCACCCGGCTCCCCCGCCGGTGGCCGCCGCGGGCTGATGCAGGTCGAGCTGCTCCGGTCCGTGGCCGCGGCCGGGGGCGAGGAGCGGTTCGTAGTGCGCGTGCTGAACGAGTGCGGCGAGACGCGCGTGTGCGCGTACGACCTCGCCGGCGGTGGACAAGCACAAGAGGATCGAGGTCGTCGAGTCGATCCCCAGGGCGGACGGGTACAAGCCGCCCTGCTTCTGGTTCGCGCCGGTCTACACACCGTGACCAGGCAACCGCCGCGCTTAGCAAAACCGATCTTTTTCGCTCGTTGTAAGTTGCAACAAGCAAAAATAGCATTGTCAAACTCAAGGCCATTCTTTTCGGCTTAAACCGCTTAGGTAATTTATGAGCATGTTTTTTAAATTAAAAATAATATATTTTGTGTGAATTTTTTATATAGAAATTACTTTAAAAATTAAATAAATTTATTTTTAAGTTTTTAATAATTAATAATCAATTAATCATATGTTAATCATGTTTTTTCCGTTTTGCATGACTAATCGGCTAATTTTAACCGCCGAAAAGAACACAGCCTCGGGAGAGTTGATTTCCTCTATTGGCAGTCTTGAGTTCTTGCATGTCTAGTGTTCTTCAGTCTTAGATATTTCTTTCCTGTCGAACCATAATGGATGGGACAGGGTAGGGTATCCGGATCCCCGGTTTGTGTAGAGATGCATATGAAGGTTCAAGTGTCATCAAGTGTGAGGAGTTTTTGGTCGGTCATTTGTCGATTATCCATCCTAGTATATAGGAGTATACTGTAGCTAGGAAATTCTCTCTGTACAATCACAATTCACAAGATTCAATCTAGAATGCATGTTCGTTACAAGCTGCAGTTCGATGCAAGCTATACAAGTACAAGATAGATGCAAGAGGCGTTTGCTTTTGCTCACTTTGTTCGTGAACCGCTCCACGTTGGCTTTTCTACGCGAGCCATCGATGTTCCGATTGACAGCCACGTCGACAATTCGAACCAGAAATTCAGAGATAGTCTCGCGTGATCCATCCAACTAATCGAAAAGCACCCCAGATTCGTCCCAAAAGTCTTGGGGGATTACTTGTCTATGCTCTCCTGTGTGGCGCACGGCCGAGCAGAGCAGCCAGTTGGGTGGGAAACGCGCTGGTCCACTATTCTGCCTCGCTTCCTTCCCATTTGGGCCACGGATTGGTTCGCGACCTGCGCCGCCCGCAAGCACACTCGCCTCGCCCGGTCGCCCATGCAAAGCAGGCAGGCGCGCTGCCCCCGACTCGCTGGCCGAACTCCAGCCGCTAGCTTTGCTTGGGCCGCGCTTCGCCGGATCGTCGGGTTGACGCCGCCGTCGACGGAATCCAATCCAGCCCGTTAAAACCCTCCGTCCCATGCGTGGTAACCCATTGGCAGCGGCAGCGGCAGCGGCAGCATCAGGAGTAGCCGAGCAGGAGCCGCACAGGACGCGAGGAGGAGGATACACAGAGGGAGGGCGCGATGGGAACCGTGCTGGACTCCCACTTCCTGGCGCTCACCGCCGTCGTCACTGTGAGTCTCGCCCCACGACCTTCCCTCCTCCCCTCTCCGGCTCGCTCTTGGATGGATGGTTGCGAGAGACGCGATTGTTTATTGGGATTTTTGTTAATTTCTTGTTCCACTTATGGTGGTGGTGGTAGGTGGGGTACCAGCTGGTGTTCTTCATCATCACTGCTCTCCTGCGGTTCGATAAAGTGACGGATTTCGCAGGTAATGACTTCCGTTCTTTCTTCCGGAATCTTGATAATCTGCTGTGATAGGATTGTTGTTGTACATGGCAAGTTTTCATGAGAGGCTGTTGGCCTGTTGATAGTAAGGATGTATTATTCTTACATAGTTTGTCGACAAGGAAATAGCCTTGTATGGTAGCATTATCGTCTTCATGTGAGTAATTTCTATTACTCTCTTACAGGAAGTACGAATTTTATCATACTCGCAATCCTAACTCTAGCTTTGAAGGGAGCATGGCATTTCCGTCAGGTAAATAGTTGTCTGAAGTAAACATGCTCTCTTTGTTACTCTCTTGCTGTAAACATGGTCGATGTCTTCTCAGTCAACGCAGAATGCCAGGAAGGCAGGAAGTTGTTCATTTGAAAATTAATTTTCATTCTGCCTTGGGGCTATTAGATCTTTGGACTTGCCATGATTTTGTTGTATGTTCGGTTTAGGACGACATACCATCACTAATATGCAGTTCAATTAGCTTGGGAGCGGATGTTTTTGGTAGAATTTGTAGCAATGTAGTACCTGTTCATCTCTTCAGTGTCTATTGCTGAATAATAGTGTTCATGAAACAGGAGGAATTGCCTCACCACTGACGTGTAACATGCCTATAAAAAGAAAGGAGGACACGAAGATGAGAAGATTAGTAGGAAAATTTGTGGCATGCATGTGTTTGTTCCGATAGGATCTAATATTTTGTAGTGAAAGATACCGCAAAATAACATAAAAGAATTTATTTGAAGTGATTTTCTTCCAAGCGATGTTGTATCAAATAGTTAAGAATAATCTTGTTTCATTTTACACAGAAATCCAACAAAGGATAGTGACATTAGTCTGTGGTGCTAACTCTATAATTTATTTGTTTGTATATTAATAATACATCCTTTTCTTTAACTTTGTGGATTTCTTAACTTATCAGGTTGTTTTGACTGTGCTCGTTGTGATTTGGGGCCTTCGCTTAGGACTATTTTTATTAATGAGGTATATTATCCTAAAACAGCAAACTTGTTCAAATATGAAATGCATTACTAAACTTTCTGCTATCTTATGTGCTTCGTGCCTTCATGCACACATCTATGTAGCCGGTCTGACATGTAGGCTATTTATTCTTTTTTTTTTTGTTGAACAACACTAGTTTCCTGTTATTCAAACCTGCTAATTAGTATTAGTTTTGTTTTGGCGTTTCACTATTGTGTTATCTCTGTAGGTTGTTGCTCAGCTCCTCAGCCCATCACATAATTTATTTCACTTCATGAACTGCTTAATGAATTTGATCAATAAGCATGTACAATATTTAACCACTAAAGCACAGATGCAGATGGGTATTTTGAAGAGAAGGCATTTTTCATTGAAAAGAAAGATATAGATTCAGCTGAGTTCCTACTTGCTTTAAAATTTAGAAATATGCTTATTACTAGTTGAACAATCTACTAGTTGAATCTAGGACTGATGTGGTGTGTTTAGAATTCTAGCAGTTTCTCAGTTCTCAGGAAACAAACCTGATTTTTCAAGAAAGTCAGCTTGTTTTGGATGTTATTCATGACTATGATGCTTTAGTTGTTACATGCCCTATACATATTCTTGATGTACCGTGCTACACTGCTGATCCATAGCTTGAGCAAGAACATCTGATGTTATCCAAAATGAGTCACTAATGCTTGTTTTGTCTAATTATGTCTAGGATTCTGCAATGGGGTGAGGACAAACGGTTTGATGATATGCGCCATAACTTGGGAAAATTAGCAGTATTCTGGATTTTCCAGGTAGCCTTTTGCAACTTTTGTTCTGCAAGTAGATTTGCTTAACTTGATCTTATCTTAAGAGATCCTAAAAAAGGCCTTCTGTCCTGATTTGTGCAGGCTGTTTGGGTTTGGACTGTCAGCTTGCCTGTTACAGTTGTGAATGCAAATGACAGAAATCCCTCAATCGAAGCCCGTGATATCGTTGGTTGGATTATGTGGCTGATCGGGGCAGGTGCTGAATCAATAGCTGATCAGCAGAAGCTTATGTTCAAGAATTCTCCGAGCAATCGTGGAAAATGGTGTGATGTGGGTCTTTGGAGTTATTCCCGCCATCCAAATTACTTTGGCGAGGCTAGTCAGTTCACTCTGCACGAACAGGCTTGGTTTTTACTATATTTTTTCAATCAACAACTAAGTACCCAGCCGGTATCAGAAATCAAGTATAAATGAGCCCTAAGGAAATAAAATGATAGCCTTCCGAGCAATTCTCATTTCAAAAGCAAAAGATAATTGTTAGACCACCGGACCACTGAACTGTATATATATAGACCCGACTTTCCTTATATAGAGTTGGTGTCTTAGTCTTATTGTACACCACATTATTACATGGTATCAGAGCAGGTCTAAACATTTCCGACGCGCTAGCATCCTCCAGTCGGTGAGCCGACGCTTCCTTCCCGTCGCAGACCTCCTTCTCGGTATTCCTTCTCTGCTTTCTCATCTCAGCTCTCTCTTCTCCCCGTCTTCTCTGCAGACGGCCTTCTCCTTCTCCACCACCCTCTCCCCTTCCTTGTTTTCACCACGTGACAAGACGACAGTCTCCATCCGCCTTCTCGTCTCGTCTCACACCCACCTTTGCTCTTTCCTTACCTTGGTGCACCTTCCTCCTTCGACGCCGGTGCAACTCTGCATTCGTCGTCTCCATCGGCTAGACCCGTCCGTACTCCATCGACTGGACTTGTCCGCTCTCCATCGGCTCGTCCTCATCTATCGGCCCATCCGCCTCCATCGGCTCCCCCTCTCTATCGGCTGTTCCGCCTCCATCGGACCGCTCAAACCAATCGGCCCATACACATCCATTGGCTCACCCACCCCCATCGGTTCAGGCCGACCTCGTTCAGCCCTTCCCTTGAACATACAGTCGCCGATCCCGAGCCGATGCCACCCTTCCCCAACCAGTCCCCACCCCACCTCTCATGCTCCTATCGGCTCCTGTACCCTCCACCTCTCATATGATTACCCGATCACAATCCGGATCCCTCCACCCTACCCAGCGCTACGGGCTCTCAGCAATTCATTGTACTATCTCGCTCATCCCGGCGACTCCTCGTTCAGCCCTGGCCGATCCTCAGTGGCGCACGGCCATGGCCGACGAGTACAAGGCTCTTATAGACAATGAGACCTGGCGCTTTGTCCCTCGTCCTCCCGGTGCTAATGTTGTGACCGGTAAGTGGATCTTTAAACACAAGTTCCACACCGATGGATCGCTTGCCCGTTACAAGGCACGCTGGGTAGTTCGGGGTTTCTCCCAACGTCCCGGTGTCGACCACGACGAGACTTTTAGTCCCGTTGTCAAACCTGCCACCATCCGGGTCGTTCTCACTCTGGCTGCCTCGCACTCTTGGCTGATCCACTAGCTCGACGTGAAGAACGTCTTTCTTCACGGTCTTCTGATGGAAACGGTCTACTACCAGCAGCCTCCAGGCTTCGTCGATCCCTCTCGTCCCGACGACGTCTGCCTCCTTCAGCGCTCCCTCTATGGCCTCAAACAGGCTCCTTGGGCCTGGTACCAGTGTTTTGCTGCATACCTTCGGCACATCGGCTTTGTGGCCTCTGTATCCAATACCTCCCTCTTCATTCTTCACATCGGTAGCACCACCGCCTATCTTCTTTTCTACGTCGACGACATTGTTTTATAGTGTCCTCGCCATTCCTCCTACACCAGATCATGGCCCGACTCCACTTTGAATTTGTCATGACCGATCTTGGTCCTCTACATCACTTTCTTGGCATCTCTGTCACCCGGTCTTCCTTTTCCAGCATCAGTACGCCATCGATCTCCTCCAGCGTGCGGGCATGGTCGAATGTCACCCCATGGCTACTCCCGTTGACACTCGTGCCAAGCTCTCCGCTACTGATGACTCTCTCGTAGCCGATCCCTCCCAGTACCGGAGTCTTGCTGGTGCTCTTCAATATCTCACCCTAACACGGTCCGACCTCACCTACGCCGTCCAGTAAGTGTGCCTCTTCATGCACGCTCCGCGCGAACCTCACCTCGCGCTACTCAAGCATATTCTTCGCTACGTAAAGGACACACTCTCCAGCGGCTTACATCTCAGCTCCAGCCCCATCGACTCTCTTACTGCGTACTCCGACGCGGACTGGGCGGGCTGCCCTGACTCTCGACGCTCCACGTCCGGTTACTACGTCTTCCTCGGCGACACTCTAGTCTCCTGGTCCTCAAAACGCCAGACTACAGTGTCTCGGTCCAGTGCCGAAGCCGAGTATCGCGCCGTTGCCCACGCTGTCGCCGAGTGTTGCTGGCTTTGCCAGCTTCTCCAGGAGCTCTGTGCACCTATCTCCTCTGCGACCATCGTCTACTACGATAACGTCAGTACTGTCTATATGACCGCCAATCCGATCCATCATCGACGCACGAAACATATCGAGATAGATATTCATTTTGTACGTGACAAGGTCGCACTAGGACAGATTCGGGTGCTTCATATACCATCGGCGCACCAGTTCGCCGATATTATGACCAAAGGCCTCCCCGTGCCTTTGATCACCAGTTTTCGCTCTAGTCTCTGCGTCCGTTCCTCTTCCGCTACGACTGCAGGGGGGTGTTAGACCACTGGACCACTGGACTGTATATATAAAGACCCGATCCCTCCTACATAGAGTTAAGGTCTTAGTCTTACTGTACACCACATTCTTATAATAACCATCGTAGAGACATCCTTACACACTATATGGTTGGTTTAAGTGCATCTCTCTCCATAGAGGACGAACAACCATAATCAAATTCTCTTTTTTCAGCATGGATGCCAACCTGTAAGTGAAAAGTATTTGCCTATGCTGTTGGACAACCTTGAAAAATCAAGTAAAATGTAGGTCAATAGTTTGCTATAACAAAAAAAAAACACCGTTGATTTGTTGACAACTTTGACCATCTCATTCTTTGTCACTGATTCATCTTGCATAGCTATCTGTTTCTACCAATTCCAGATATTGATGTGCTCTTCTGGTTATATCTTAATTCATTATGAATTCCAAGAACACTACATCATATTTTGCATATGCCTTTTATGATACAATCTTTTTACTGTATACAGAGTTATGAACAAATACTGATATTTGTTTGAAATTTTGATTTGACACAGATATTCCTTTGGTGGGGAATATTTGTAGCATCTACTCCAGTTCTCTCAGGAGCTGAATGGCTCGTAATCCTCGGACCTATATTCTTGACACTCTTGCTTCTCTTCGTTAGTGGAATCCCACTTCTTGAGGTTAGCAGCTACAACTTCTCTTGTGCATTCAAAATACTTGCAAAATGCTGACACATCACACCATTTGTGCTCCTGTTTTGAAGGCCTCTGCTGATAAGCGCTTTGGACAGAACAAAGAATACCGCATATACAAGAACACTACAAGGTAAGGAAGCATTCTTAGACATGTTGTTTTTCATGTCCATCTCCAAGTCTCCAAGCACTGCTTTGTAAATTGCAACTGCTGATGCATTGTTTTTTTCTTCTCTGCAGCCCTCTCATCCCAATACCACATGCTGTGTATGGAGCCCTGCCTGCATGGTTCAAGATGGGCTTCCTCTTCGAGCTCCCACTCTACAATCGTGCGCCGCAGCGTGATCCTGTCAGCTGATGATCTCCTGATCACAAGTGATTGTTGTGTACAATATGTATAGTCTAAAATACTTTGTTAGTGGATAAGTGATTATTTTCCCTTTGGTTCTTAGGGCAGTAAAATGTATCCACATGTATCTCCCAGGATGTAAACTTTACGTTCCCTTAGCTTTGTTTCTAAGTATTCCTTTTGGTCAACAACCATTGACTGTCATTATATTGTCTGATCAAAACAGATTCACTTGAGTTTCACTTCTACCTGAGCTCCACTACTGACATGTTAGCCCAATCACTAATATGATTGACAGTGGGCAATACTCAGGTCAGTTACTGTGTAAACAGTACACATTTCGACGATTATTTGTATCGTTAGGGGCCAACATAAATTTCTGCAATTTTAACTGAAAATGGAGCAAACAGGTCATTCTATCGCTAGCTTGATATACGACGGCAAAATAGCTGAAGAGAGACGGGACGGTAGAACTTAAACTAGGGCCAAAATCAACACAATCTCAATTATACCTGAAGAAATCTTTTTAACAATATGAAATCACTTTGCAAGTTCGAAACACATTTGGGAAATTTTGCTGCAAAGTTGTCTCCAGGCAGCTACAGAATCTATGTCCAACGTAAACGCCGACAGCTCGAAGCTGATCGAATTCGCTCGCGCCGCGCCGCGTCGATCACGCCGGCGCGATGGACACCTTGTCAACCTCCACGACGTACTCGAGCGTCGCCCCGAGCGGGACCTGCGCGCCGGAGCCGAAGTCGGCACCGTCGTCGCCGAAGCCGAGCGCCGGCGGGACGACCACCCGCCGCTTGCCGCCGGCCCTCATGGACCGCAGCACGTACTCCACGCCCTCGCACATCCCCCTCGTGTACGGCCTCGACCCCATCACCAGCGCCAGCGGTCGCTTGCCGTCGCCGAACGTGTCCACGAACGTCTCGCCGCCGGCCACCCGCCCCTGCAGGTCTATCACCACCAGGTCCCCAGGCCGCGGCACGTCGCCGCCGCCGACTCGCATCTCGTAGTACCTGCACGAGCACTATGTCAGAGCCCCATAGAGTGAGCAAGTACTTGGAGATCGAGCAGATGCGTGCTCACCGTATTCCGTTGGGAAGAACGACCTCCTGCTCTTGCTCCACATCCCTACGAGAAGAGGAAGCCATGGCGATGAGTGTAAGCTCAGTGGTTAAAGGTGAATCAATGGAGGAGGCTGAGCTGATGAATCAATGGGAGGAGACTGACTTGGTGTTGGCCAGCTGCTGCGCGACCTCGAAGCGGGTCTTGATCTGCTCGGAGACGACGCCGAAGGCGAGGAAGCCGACCCACGCGAGCCCGGCCCCGATGCCGAACCGCCGCGTCAGCGACGACGCGACCCAGTCGGTCGAGTCCGCGCCGGACGCCGCCGGCGCGCGCCTCGGCCTCGCCTGCGGGGGAGGCTGCGTCTGGGCTTGCATGGGCTGCTGCTGCGGAGACGGCGGAGGCTGCTGCTCCGGCGGCTTCTGGGCGCTGGGCGGACGCGACGACTGCGCGCAGGAGAGGTGCGGCTTGGCGACGGGGCGGGCGAGGAAGGCCGGGGAGCTCCCCAGGAAGGTTGCCATGGCGGTGGCACCGTGTGTTCTTGCCGTGCTAGTGTACTGAATATTTTCTTAGCTCGCTAATGTAACGAAGATTTTCAAGAGATTTTTCTCGCTTTTTTGGCGTCGTTTTGCTGCATCTGTTGGAGCGAAATGTGTCCACACAAGCACGGCTACTACACGTAGGCTTATCTGTTCTTCGTTATCTGTTCGTTTGAGGGGTTCGTGCCGAGGCCCGATAGCGCTAATATCTGATAGTAGTACGTGATCGGTGATCACGCGCACAGCAGAAATCCGGAAACCCATCGCGTCGGCAGATTTGTGCCACAAGGCAAGGCAAGTATCGCTTCAACTGAAAAACGCAGCAGTCGCAGAGCCACTTCCCACTCGTGCGCAACCATCACTTTATCTACAAAAATCAGTTCTCTTAGCCCATCCTCAACCATATAGGTCTACTCGTTGCGACGCACCGATATGATACCAGTCAACGGAAAACAGCGACCGTAATTTTGCTTGGACACTGAGAAGAGGAGAGGACGGTAAAGCTGATTGGACACTACCATGATCTACTTTGCTTACTAAGCATCAGCTTTCAGGTTTGATCAGGATTGCGAAAGTGCGATGATAACCAAGCGGGTATTATCATGGCATTACCGAGTTGTTCTGTATTTAGAGACTACGTTGAAGAATTCACCGGGTTTCATCGGCAACCGTACGGTTATCGCCACAACATGTGAAACCGCTGAGGAGGTCGCAATCGCGTTTTGAAACCCTGGGGGATAAAATGCTTACTTTGGCTGGGGATTTATCCATCCCGGTGCAAGATGTATGATCTCCGAGAGAAAAAAACGAAGTAGATCAATAAAAACAATTACAATATTTTTCTAGAGTAGACCCGTAAACATACAATATTTTCTAGAGGAGACCGGTAAACAAATTATGTCAGCTTGGCATATCACAAGTTCACAACACCCCGTCTCAAAAACTTGGGTATGACATGCATACAAGGCTTGTATGGGAGGGAGAAACATTGTGGTATTTCCATCAACTGAGTTCATAGCTATTCGCGTGCAGTGACTTGACAAATGCATATGACGGCTACAAGAATGAATAATAAGTTTACAAACTTAACATTTCTATTTGTCAGCACCTTAAACAAGCATGGTCCCGCTGGGTACGTCTGAATTGACAGGATTCTAGATTTCAATAGTTAACAAAAGTCATAACCAGTACGTATAGCCTTCAAGATATTTCAATATCAACATCAATATCAAAGATTCAGTCCTACATAAATTAGAGTGGGCTAAAGGAAGCGACGATACGATCCTTATTTACTTAACATCGTGTCCAAACAACCTGACCCCCATTTAACATTATTTCTAGATTGCGATATGGTACATCGCTAAGAGGGTTATGCCCTAATGGTTTTATCTTAGATTTCATTGAGTGTTATGTTTTTTACATTAGCTCACTAAGTCTAACATGATCTTTTAGAGATAGGACTCTTTTTTTTTACTAGGGCTTAGGACCTGTTAAGACAACATAGACGGAGTTTCAATACTATAATTAAAATGAAGAGGGGGGGAGGCAACATAGAACACAGAATCACTTAACATGATGCGCATACGGCAGTGTAAATGAATGGTTGTATGACAACCAAAACATGTGTCAATGTTACTGTTAATTTGTATCAGCCTTGGAAATTTGTGTATTGTGAACATATTATATGCTTCTCACTCAACTATTTTTTAGTGATAGCAACCATCAGCAGGGACTCCAATGTAACCCACTATGACGAGTTCAAACAGACTAACAGATGTAAAAATGGTTTACCCCAATTGGCCCTTCTTATAAGCTGGATCACAATGATCTTTCATCTAAAAATAGAGTAACAGACCGAATTTTAATTTATAAACTAGACTAGAAGCAAGACCAAATCAAAGATAATCTAATAGGCAGGCACAAATAGTCAAAACTTGTACTAAGGGGAACAATGATGATAACACAAATCGGAGGGGATAATCTAAAATGCAGGCACAAGAAACAAATGGTAACACAAATCAGAGGGACACAGGACCAATAATTGGACAGTCAAATTTCTCATCAGCTAGAACTCAATCCAATGGTATTTAAAATTCTTGAAAATTTCAAACCTTTCTACAAATATATCCTCATTGTAGATTCTGATACGTATTAGACCAGCATTCAGATAGTAAACACAAAAAAGAGCAAGACCTACTATTTTCTTTGACCTAATGTGTTTAACTATAATTATTATTAGGATAAACTTTGGAGAAGCAAGCAAGTGAATCATACAGAACCAATACAGCCATGTTGTTAAATTGTACACGTCAGCATGCCACATACAAAAGCAGCCTTCAAAACTGTTTTAGATAGTTCAAGGGTTATTTAGGCAGCTTAATCTTTCAGGAGGTGGAGTAGACAGACACCTAAAGTTGAGGAAGTCAAATAGATTTTTTTCCTTTTTAATGTCGAAGTGTGCAAACAAAAAAATAAAATAAGAAAGTAAATTAGCACCTTTTGGGACCCCAATGTTGCTAGAACCACATATAGAATCTCCACAATGAAGATCAGATACAATATATGCCATCTGCAAAAAGATAGAAGAATAAATCTGAAGCAGTACGCTACTGTAAACAATAAACATAACAAAATATGGTATATGACATATGTAAGCACAAAGGAGTAAATAAAGCACTACATATGAGAATGGTTCTATGTTAAGCCATAACAGAGTTTGCATTATATCACCAACAATTAGAAAAGATACATAAGTCCAGAGCTAAACCAGCATCAAAATATCCTAAAATTATGACAGTATAGGAACTAGTTTTTAAACATAAAATAAAAGACGAGTAATCATCGTAATGTTTGTACCTCGAAGTACTAATATAGAATTCTAGATCCTTTTGTTTCCAAAAGTATCCTTGTAATACTGGACAAACTTTGGCCCATTCTGCAGTAGATGCTTCAGTGAGTTGCATAGACAGTGTCATTTCTTCTTGGAGGTCTATCAGGAACTGAGCCTGGCTTAAATTTGGATGCTTCATGCCTTGCAAGTTCAGGTGGCACAGGACTGTTGCTCTGTATAAGCATCTGTTTCAGATCAAAGAAAATGTCAGTGTTCTCTAGAGTTAAAAATGAAGTTGCCAATCCCTTCTTTCCTGCACGTCCAGTTCTTCCAATACGATGTGTGTATGTATCGATTGAACTAGGCATCTCATAGTTGATGACATGAGCAACATCGGGAATATCAATACCACGCCCAGCAACATCAGTTGCCACAAGAACAGTGAACCGCCTGTTTCTAAATCCATCAAGGCTGGTCTCTCTCTGCTCCTGTGACTTTCCTCCATGTAGGGTTGTGACGCGGAAGCCTGCCTTGTCTAGATCCTTCGCACGGGCATCCGCTGATTTCTTTGTGTTGCAGAACACAATGGCTGGCTTATCCCCAAGATCTGTGAGTATCTTATGAAGCCTTGACATCTTCTCTGACTCCTTCATCATGATCACATTCTGGGTGATGAGATCTGTGGCCTTGCCAGCTGTACCAATTGTGACAACGACTGGGTTCCGCAAGTACTTCCTAGCAAGCCGCTCCACAGCAGGTGGCATAGTAGCACTGAACATATAGGTAGTCCTATAAATCCTTTTCGCATCAAGCTCCTCCTCCTCGCTCTCAGGTTTCAAGTTACTCGATGGCATTGCATCAAGGACTCCAACAACCTGTGGCTCAAAGCCCATATCAATCATCCTATCAGCCTCATCCAGAACCACATAGTTGCACTGATTGAGCACAGCATACCTCCTCTCCAAGCAATCAAGAAGCCGACCAGGTGTTGCAATAACAACCTCACAGCCCTGCCTAATCTTAAAACCCTGCTCTTCAATCGATTGACCACCAACAATGGACACAACCTTAATGCCAAGATAGGTTGCAAATTTCACAGTCTCTTCCTCAATCTGTTGAGCAAGCTCACGAGTAGGTGCCATGACAACAGCATAAGGACCCTCAGCCTCATTTTCCTCACTTATGGGTGGGAGGCGGGTAATGTACGAAAGCATAGGGAGCACAAAAGCAGCAGTCTTGCCAGAGCCTGTTTCAGCAATACCAATAACATCACGCTGCTGGAGACCAAGTGGAATGGCAGCCATCTGGATCGGCGAAGGTTCCTTGTACCCAGCTTTCTCAACAGCACGAAGCAGCTCAGTACCAAGCTTGTTCTCAGACCACTTACGCATGGGGCGCGGTACCTTAGAACCCTTATAGGATATATTGAAGTCCTCACGGAAAATACGCCAATCCCGCTCTGTCATCTCATCAAGAGACTTTTGAGTCCAGTGCCTGTCCACACGCATGTCAAAAGCGTCATACTTCGCTGCGGCATCAGCCTCCTTCTTATCAATTGCATCGTCGTCAGGGTGGTCATCCAGACCGGCCTTGCGCCGCTGCTCGGCGCGGGTTTCCTTCTCATGCGCAGCAGCTGCCTTCTTCTGCTCACGGCGGTCAATGCCAGCCAGGAAGCCGCGGCCATAGAGCAGCCGGGCCTCGTGGGGCGACTGGTAGAGCGAATTCATGTCGCGGCTGGTGTCCTCGGTGTTCTCCCAGTCGAACGAGAAGCGGAACTTCTCCGAGGGCTTGATGACCCGCTTCTTGGGCTTTTTGGAACCCAGATACTGCTCCTTGATCGTCTCCAGCTCCTTCTCCCGCTCCCTCTCCGCCATCTTCTCCAGCCGATCTCTCTCCCTGTCTCCGCGCTCCCGGTCTCTGTCTCCGCGCTCCCTGTCTCTGCCTCTGTGGTCGCGGTCGCGGTCGCGTTCCCGGCGGTCGCGGTCCCGGTCCCGATCCCGGTCGCGGCGTGAGTCGTCATCCCGGCGGCGCTCCCTGTCCCTATCCCTCTCCTTGTCCCTCTCCCGGTCCCGGTCCCGGTCTGAGGAGTCCCGGTGGTGGGAGGAGGAGGAGTCGCGCGGGGGATTGGAAGGGGGAGGCGGCGGAGGGGGGCGGGGAAGAGACTGGAGCAGGTCGAGGGCGGAGCGGTGCTGTTCGGTGACGGCGGCCTGGCGGCGCTCGAGGGCCAGCTTCTCCCGCTCCTCCCGCGTGAGGAACTTGGGCTTCTCCATGCCGTCCACGGAGCGCTTCATGGCGGCGGCGGCGGGATTCGTGGAGGAGGGTTTGTGTGGAGGACAGATTTGGGAACGGCCGAACAGGTCGGGCTACTCGTGAGGGAAGGAGAAGCCCCGACTATATGACGAAATGGGCCGCGCAAACTGGTCCAGGGATGATCATATTATCCATGGCCTGTGATTGATAGGTCCGTTTGGCAGTGATCGGTATGGCACAGCCTAACTTTTATATATATATATATATATATATATATATATTCGACTGGTCCACTATTTTTTTATTTTATATATTTATTTATTTTTTCAATCGTAATCTTTATGGTGCCTTGGTCGGTCCAACACAGTCTAACTCCTTAATAAACATGAGTCATGTTATTGGCACGTGAATCGATACAATATGGTCCGCTATATTAGTCTTCCTATGGTAACAAGCCATGAGCCATACCGGCTCAGTAGATATATTTGGCCATCTATAGTCCAACCGACTTATTGACTTGGGCCATAGAGGCGACACTAACCTAGTGACTTTGGACCATGAAGGGGCCAAGATGTGTGATTATCTAGGAATTCAACACTGATTCTTTATAGAATTTTTTATTTATATATTTTTATTAAAATATTTATAAAAATATACTTATATTTACAAAATTTACCTATCTGTATCCCCAATGCTATTTTCTTTAAAAACGCTCTGAGCTCAAATCTAACATGATAAATGCTCATTAGACCATCATTAACGGTGGGCCAGCAAGGAGCCAGGAAATTTATAGGCGACCAGAACAGCAAGAGAGCCGTATGCAAAATGTTGTAGCAAGGCGTGAGAGAGAGAGGGAGGCTACAAGTTTTGTAGACAACTCTCTTGACGTTCAGGTGTTTTTTCCTCTTGGAGGTCTACCTGCAATTTTTAGGCACACCTATGGGAGAGGAGGGGTGTAGTAATTTTACAGCTGGTTCTCTTACTGTTTAAGTGTTTTCTTGCTACCGTACAGAGATTTTAAATAAATCTAGTTTTATTTAGTGATTTAATTGTAAAGAAAATTTGGTTGTGTATAGAAAAGATAACTGAGATGACTAAATTATCACGTAGAGATTTATTTAGAAAGAAATTATATGATAACTCAATATTAATACTAAAAAATATTATATTGCTAATTAGAGTATCAGACGATTAATAGATTTATATGGTGACATTATTTAGATATTAGTGATAAAAATATTACACATTATGGATAAAACATAGGCACAATACAAATAATACAACTAGTAATATGGTACACGTTAGTTCCACTTATAATCACTCAGAGGCGTTGACTCTTCGCTTATACTCTATTTTGGTATGTATGTATTATTCAATTGTTTTATGTTATATTGTACGGTGATTTCTATATCAATTGATTGAATCTGCACCTTCTTGATAGTTATTATGGGAAAATGTGTATATTTGTAACACATTTAAAATAAATTAGAGAGATGTATACGACTTATAAGAAAATCGTCGTTAAAAATATTTGAATAAATAAAGTACATTCTACCCAAAAAAGTATCAACACTTATTGACCTTATCACCTAATAACGATCATCGTAAGCGCACTTGGGATGTTCCCATCATAGAAGTAGTATAAGAGGTTATAGTTTTTAGTCTGACCATTCAGCTCGCCGACGTCATTCGTACTCCTCTTTTTTCCTCATGTATTATTTGTTTAATTCTAATGGGAGAAAACTAATGGCCCTTGGAGAACTAATGGTTATGGCCAAATACTAGATTTTTCGTATCAACTCACAGAAAGAAATTATACATCCTTCCACAAATCTAACAAAGAAATTATTAGTTAAAAAATATTATGATAAGAAAAATTTTAAAAAATAAGACATACAATCCATAAATTATGAGAATAATTTAGGTATTAAAACAATCTCCTCAAGTGTTGGAGTTCTAAAATATCATAAGCTAGGATCGATCACCACATATGTAGAACAAATGGTCACAAAAATATGAAATTAACCAAGTTAAAAGATCACTTCTTTGGTTTGGTTATGTTAGGTATAGAAAACATGATTAAATGTGTTAAAAACAATATGACATTCATGTGCGAAAAAATATCCTAACCTATAAAAATCATTTGAACATGATGTGACATTAACACATAGAATTTTAGCTATTGGGTTACGTTGAAAGCGCTGTAACGGTCACGTGTTAAAATTTAGTTGGCATCCCTTAATATAGATTGTGATCCATAAGTTATGCGGACATAGCTAACAGTAGCCATGCACACACAGTAAATGGCGGCAAGAGATTGTCTATAAAATTATCATGTCCTACCTTCCACAAGTGAGCATAGACGATCCCTAGAAGAAAAAAATGTCTCAACATAGAACGTTAATAGGGCCATCTGCAAAAAGCCCCCATCATCCCTTGCGCTCTTTGCCATGGTATTTTGCAGGCAGCCACTTAGCTAAAGCGGTAAAAGAGCCACCTGTAAAATTTTCAACCTCTCATTGATCCGTCGTTAATGGGCCAACAGATATTTCTTACGTTAGATTTGTCGCTCAACATTTTTTTTAAAAAAACCCTAGGACGTTGGAGGTATAGAACTTTATATTTTTAAATATATATATATTTTTAAACATTTTAATAAAAATATATAAATAAAAAAATCTTCTTTGTTTCTTTTCTTTTTAATAACACATCTTATCTGAAAAGGAAGTCTTGGTATATTCATGGATTTTCACCGGTCCTGCGTGCCATGTTTACCATAAACCCGAGAACTTCCCTTGATCTATTTACTGGATCAGGTTCTCTATAAATACATGTGAACTAAGTTACGTAGAACAACGATCAGACTTTGACAAATATCGTTCTATACGCAGACTTCTTTTTCACGTACATCTCATCTCTTCCAATCTTCTCTTGTTTTTCTTCAAGGTTATATTCTGCTGCTAAGTTGTGGCAAGAGGTTTCTGCTGTTTTTCCTATGACTGCTCCGGGAACACCTTATTTTTTTCCCCTTTTGTTGTAGCATCGCTCATGCCTTGTAACGCTGGGAAGTCCACTGCTAAGTTGTGGCAAGAGGTTTCGAGGCAGCAGATATGTCGAGAAGACTGATCGAGTTCCACCACCTGCGGGCCTTCATGGCTTAAGAGTTCTGCGGCGTGCAAGATAAATGCAAGACGAAGATCCGGTCGCCAAGTCACTACACCATACTGCCCATGCCTCCGGATTTGCACAAGAAATTTCTAAAGATCCGGAGCGCATGAAAAGGCAAGCAACTGCGCGCCATTCTTCCGTCCGTCATGACAGGCCCCTCCTAATTGAATCGTCACCTCCGCCAACCCATCGAAAACAGTGTCGTTGTCTAGGACCGGGTCACCAGCAAGGGCTAATTCTGCCAATACGCTGGTTGTTATACCACCAGGTAGCAACAATGATTCTCCTCCTGAAAGCAACGCGTCGGATGATACTATATTAGACACCGAGAAATTCTTTGAAGGCACACTTCACCAAGCAGAATTTCTCGGTGTTATCCTCCGACGCATCACTTCTAGGACGACAAGCAATATTACTGTCTGCTGCTGGTATAACAACGAGCGTCTTGGAAGAATTAGCCCTTGCCTGTATTGGAGAACAGTGTCGTTTCTCACCCCGGCGATGGGTCAATGGAGGTGTCGATTCAATTAGGGTCCTGTCACTACGGACGGAAGAATGGGCTGTGGCTGCTTGGCTTTTTTATGCGCTCTCGATACCTGGAGATTTCTTGTGAAGAACCAGAGCCACGGGCAGTACGGTGTTGCGACTTGGCGACCAGATCACCATCTTGCATGGTCTTGCATGCTACACTAAGACTAGGTGCTTGTCGATGGATTCATAATCGATTATAGTGTGTCTGTGTGTCTATATATATATCTATGTGGAGTAATATTAATGTGAGAATGTAAATAAAAAAAAAGAGCCATATATTTTTATATAAATTCTAGTTTCTTATATGTAATAGCTATATATATTTATTATATCATAACATTGGTATAGAGTCCGAACACGATGGTTAATGGCTAGTTGTAGTTAGACTTCTCGAATCTAACTCAATAAGATCGAGCATGTGGATTACAATAGCTGGTCTCAGGTTAAGATCTTTGACCACTTGTATTTATACTCTTGATTGCCTACTTATCCAATTAGAAATAAAAATATAATTTGAGTAGTTCTGTTTGGGTCCAAGAAAAAAATTGTATCTTTTTTCTTCTTTGGGATATATTTCTTATATCATTCGAACTATATCCATACTTATGTGGCTTATTTTTTATAGAAATTGATATGTGATACTCCACTAAGTTATATGCACGTACGTGGGGTATCCCATATCTAAAATATTGACAATCCTAGATCTTAATCGATCTTCTTGACAGATCAGCTGCCTCAACCTTCCCTTTCTTCCATCGTCACCACCTTCCCTATCTTGCCTCTTCTGCTCATGGAGGTTGCTATCGTCTGTCGGTCTACCTCTCCTCTTCTGATACCATCGCCAATAGACTGCGCCTCCTCTCTAGCCTCGGGCTAAAGAGAGAAGAGGAGAGAGAGAAAGAGAGGCCCACAATAGTGGGGTAGCATTGGAGGTTGAGAAGGATGGTCTGGCTAAGATGTTCTTTGGTGATGAAGCCAAGGTAGAGAGAGAGGAGGTAGGGGAAGGAAAAAGGGTATCATTGTTATGTGGGTCCATCATAGTTTTTGTATTTTTTCTGACTATAATGCTAAGTAGAAATCACATTAGATGAAAGAAACCATCATCAAAACCGCTCAAGAAGAGAAAATAAATTGGTATTGATAATTAAAGGAGGTTGCTGTTAAGGGAGGAAATTAGACTTGTCATTAGTCAAGGGAAGTAAAGCAGAAATTTTCCAATTCCGAACGACTTTATGTGAATCTATTAGCGGTTTGGGTTCAGGCTTGAATTTTGGCCTAAGAAGGGCCATGAGCCTGTGATGATTCCAATACACAAAGGACTGTTTGTTTCCTCTAAAGATTGATTTTTGTGTAAGGTATTTAACACAATTTTTTAATAGGATTTTTGCAAGATTTAGTTCAATTCATTTTAAAATGGTTTTTTCTCTCCCCAACCCAAACCGGCAAAAGCCAAAGCCCCCGTCGAGCCCCACCCTCGCTAAATCATCGAAGTCCAATGGGTCGCTCTGGCTGGCGCCGCCGCTGACACTCGTTGGCAATTAGGGGGCGACCGCAACCCTAGCTACCACCATCCCACTACTCTTTTCTTTGTCTCATCATGGTTGGAACTGGCCACCGAAAACCATGTGGCTAGCTATGATGGCGATAGTGGGTCTTGGTTTGCCACCCTCCTAGCTCATGATAGCAATGGAGCAGGGCAGTAGCGACGACACGATAGGGGGCACACTATGGCCACAACAAAGACATCACAAGGTCATGCGGTGAAGGAGCTCCATCTCGAGCTCTGTGGCTTACTGGTGTTCCCTAGATCTGGAGCCCCCTCGAGTTGGCCTAATGGACAAGGTAGGTAGGCGGAGCGACTAAGTCGGTGACGACAGAAGCTAGCTCTCTCTGACTAATGTTCTTGGGCAGCATGTGGCACATATGGCAATGATGAGGGGACCTCTCGGCTTACAAAGTAGTGGTGTTGGGGCCTCTTCCCGAGCCACCAAAAGGGTAGAGGTGATGGTTTTGTGCAGTAGGGGATGGTGATGGCATGACAATGATTCGAAGAAACCCTACGAGCCAATCTAAGCAGTGGGTGGTGGCCAGGCTTGATCTTCGATGATGGTTGTTGTGCGGGTTGGGTGTGGGTTCGATGATGGTTGTTATGCCTTGGTAGGCCATTAGCCAGCTTGACGATGGCGACGCCCCTTGGCGTCATTCCTCTTCTTGGAGGCGTTGTTATGGTGTTCCCCCTTCCTCATCGATCTCGGGGTGAAAACCTTGTTCTAGCTTCTATATGAGCAATGGTGGCGTTTGACGTCACGTTCTTCATGGGGGCACTACTTTGAAGAACCTTCCCTGTGCGACGGTGGCTATTAGTGGACTTCTGTGTCGGCTCCGAAGCTCGCTATGCCTAGGATGTTTAGCGAAGTCTTCATCTTCTTGGTTTCATTCTTGTTTGTGGCTGATGACTAGCTTTTTTCGTTGTTTCTCTTATGTGGAGTTGGAGCTGCTCTATTATGGGTTGTGACGAAGCTTGGCAACGTTTTCTACAGATGTTGGTGCTAGCTATGTGCAAGATGCGATGCTTCGATGGCTTGGGCTGATGTCCATTATGAAAAGTTGGTGTTATTTTGCTCATTTTGACCTACTTTGGCAATGATGATGTGATCGTTGTGGAGTCAGAGTTGTTGTAGGCAATGATAACATGTGTTCTGTAAAATCAGAGCTACTAATGACAAACTTAGCATCTATGTCTTGTACTAGACTATCATTGTTCAGTTATTAGTTGGTTAGAGTTAAATGGTGTCACGTATGCTGTATGGTGAAATTGATTTGTCTTTTCCTTAGGTGTTTGAAGATTTTTTTTCTTTTTTTTAAACCAGTTGTGTTTTTACTCCTATTTATTTAAAATATAATTAACAGTCGTTCCTAACAATTTAGTTTCAAAAATTCTTTTTAAAATTACTTTGAAATTCCTTCATTACAAAGAAGATCTAAATTTAGTATAGACTATTTACAAACCTAAAATTCAAGTTGTGTTTGAAATTTGCTCTACTAGATATGCTTAATTAATTACATCATGGCACAGATGACTAATTACTGTTTACCGGATTTTACCGCGCCTGTTGCTTGCGTCTATACAGGGGGATGGAGAAGCAGTGGGGCCTATGTGTCTGCTAATAGGACTTGCTCAAATCAACCCATGCTTAACGCCAAAGCAAGCAATCACTGTCGGATCAGTTGGGTAGATGCGACGCAGCTACCAACTTGCCCGTCCCTTGTCCGTCAGAACGAACCTTGTCACTTACTTGTGGCCCCCAACCAAGAACTGTACGAGCGTGCCGACACATCCAACCTACAATGACGCAGTCCAAACTACGAGTTGCTTAGTGGTTTGTCAAGACGAATCAGGCAGCTAGCTTTCAATGAAGGAGGCAGCAGCAGCTGATCTTGTCAAGCTTACAGAGGAATTGCAAAGAACAATGGATAACATGGTAGGGCAGAAGCAGCGCTCGCAGGTCCACACACAACAGATTGTTTGGTGACCAAATGGTCCATCTCATGATTTCTTGACAGCTAAACCAAATCATGCAAGACCTGTTGCTCTCAAATCATATTTAAACACTTGTGTTGTATATTTGTATTTTGTATCTGAAGAAACAAGAGAAAAGGGAACATAGAAGCAAGGCATAACCGTACAAGATACAGCGATGCTCATCAGACAATGATGCTATGCACAATGCACTCAAGAACACCTCACATTCCAAAAGCATTACATACAACTAGAAAATTTACAGGAGAAAAAAAACAGAACTAATAAAGCCATTGAGACTACTTTTTCTTTAGCCTTTTCTTTTTATACTCACTCTATACCTGGCATCAAAGCTAGCAGTGACATGTTTCATGTTAATGAATTCCAGAGCTTTTCAACAAGCTACGGTTTCTGCCACAAAACACACCTCATGGCCTCATGGAGGCGGCTCACCAACCACATTGTTCTTGAGTAAAAGTCTGGAACCCCCCAATCCCCTCATACAATGAAACCAAACAAAAGGGGCGTGGAAAGTGGTCCGCAAAAAAAATCTGGACCTTGGAAGGCAGAATTGCTCCATGATCAGCCATCCCGATGGCAATGCCAAGCCAACCACTGTAGAATTTGAGCACCAGGTGGATCTCCTTCCCCTCCTGGTTTGAGCCAAACTTCTGGCATGACAATAGTTAGTCAGCAATCTTTTTTTTCTTTGTTTTATAGCTTTCATCTTCAATGCATTTTCCTCGAACATGATCACCACACTCCGCAGCTGATCTGGAAACAGCAAGAAAGATTTAAGGTTCTGACAGAATTCAATTTGATTAGAATGCGGTATTGTTAGGCAGGAATATTTTTAGTGAACAATTTAGTATTGTAAAAGGAGCATGTGCGGTGCACAGCTTCTTTTAGTAAAGTAGTATTTTGTCTACTCAATGTGCTGGAACTGAGTTTGTACTAAACCAATATCCATATGGAATAAATAAGAAACAATGATTCTACTATACTCCATGTGGAAAAGAAATTTCATCAAGTAATCATCAATATGAATTGCACCTTTTACCTTTAATCCGTTTAAGGATGCAGATAATGCAGTGAGAGCTCTCCAGAGTTCCTTGTACGCTGCTCAATCCTTCTCAGGTCCCTAAGATGCTGTAAGATCTGCTGAAGAAGATCAAACCCCTTGTCTCCTTTCTTCAAATACCTCACACACTGTTTTATAAACTCCCTATCAGACTCAAGAGCATGCAGCCGCTCATGGACTTGATCAATTTCATCGGCAATTGCAAGTTTATCTTGCTCATTAGCTGGTTCCAACATGACATCTGTAGAATGATCTGCCTCAGGATCTTGCCTTGTTAGAAGGTCATTCCCATTTTCCATAGTAGTGCCATCAAACAATGGGAGGAGCTTTTTTCCCCTATAGCTTACACCTTTTTTGTCATGAAGTTTGAAATTGCTATCATCATCAGAGAAACCATTTGAGGCACCGATCAAATGGTTTTCTTCCGAAAATTGCTTGTCCATCTTAACACTACCAAAATCGTCATCTTCAAGGTCAAAAAGCCTCTCCTCTAGCAATTTGAGCTGCTCCAGTATGGAGAGTCTCTCTTCCTCAAATCTGCAAGTGAGCAACCAAGCATGCCCAGATGCCTAGCAGTTTCTTGTAAAACAGCATCAGTAGGGATACTACCATTGTTTGCATTAAGACCATGGGCAGATTCATCGCCTTCATAGAAACTTTGGGAATGATCATCGCTGTCCTCAGCACTTGATGATGCTGAGGACGACCCATTGTTGTCATCAGCCTTGTACCTGGACATTTTTCTCCTTTCTTGAGCCTCAAAGAGATGAACCTTGCGTCTGTACAACTCAAGCTCTCTCTCCAGATCTTGCTTCTCCTTATCTCTCTTCACTATTAGTTCATTCAACCTCTGTAGTGCTTCATGATCATACTCCGATTGTTCTTCCATAAGTCGCTGGTACTGAATTGCCTCCATCTGCATTGCCGCCTTTTGTTCTTGCAAGCGATTTATCATTGCCATAGTCTCATCAGCAGCTATAGCAGCTGCGCTCCTTTCATTTTCAAGCTCAGCATACAGGGTGCTCAAAGATTTGTGTGCAGATGCCAAAGCAGATTTTAGCTGATCAACACTCACCAGTTCAATACTTTCCAGGTCAACTGGTATGGCAGCAATACACAAATCTACAGACTTGGTATCTGAGGTCATTGCTTTATGATCTAGCAACTCCTGTAAACCATTGATATCTTCAATATGAGTTGGTGTATCCGGGGCTCTCTCTGATTCAATATCATTATAGTCAGGACATGATTTGTTTAAGCTTGTTGATGGTCCATAAGAGATTTGGTGTAAGCTTGGTAGAGCAGCCTCTGTTCGATCCACTGAATCGATTTGAAAACAAAAAAAATTAGATGATCACACTAGAGAAGTCTATAAAAATACAAACAGAACAGTTAAAATTTTATTTCTTACCGTTGCCTGCACAGATGTTAGCATCACACGAATCTGTTACATACTCGACAGCACATACTGTCATAAAAGTTGATGCATGTTTCAACTCAGACTGTTCAGCCTGATTCTCTTTGGTGCCATCATTTGAAATCACATGAACTTCTTCCAAAGAATCATTTGTCACAGAGTCCATTCCTTGTTTTATATCAGTCAATGAAATTTCCACCTCTTCAATTTCTTCATCAGCATGCTCCCCAGAATACATCAGCATCAAATTCGATTCCTGACTCAGCTCGGTTTGCTGAACCTGCTCCTCCTCAGTGTTCCCAGTTAAAGTTTCAGAGACATGCACCGCAGCTTCCATTGGCATTGAATTCCATCCATTATTGAGATCAGCCTGATGAACTGTCTCAGTATTTCCCTCTAAACTGTCAATAGCAAATTCATGCTCCCCCGGATTTGTCAGCATGGAAAACGATTCATGTTTCACAGCGCCCTGCTCATTCTCAGGTATCTCACTCACGATTGATTTTTCCTGGCTCTTGTCTTTCAATCCACTATCCTCCTCACAAACTGCATGCACAAAAAATCAAGGCAGATTGCTTAGTAATATTAAATATACAAAACTACCAGCACGGAACAACTCAAAGGACATTAAGTGGCATGAGTTTACTTCTATTTCGTTAGGACGTCCATTTCATCCTATCAACATTCAGTTAGTTTAGGCTGCTCTCATTTTTCGTTCAATAAATGTTCATCAGTACAAATGTGGCAGTACATGCAAGATGGAAATATTAATGCTAACTAAAGTCTAGAATACCAAACGGAGTTGCAATAGCTAAAATTTGAAATCTAGGCGTGGCTATTCAATGAACATCCCCATCACAGTAACATGACAATTTGCAAGAGAAACTGCTTTAAATGTTAGGATCGAAATGGCTATCAGAACTAGTATCTATGTAGTGAAAAATGGCGGTACAATAAAAACATATGCAGCAAAGCAAGAATGCAAATTTATGAGAGGAAGAGTGCATTACACTGTTGATCAGCAAAGCCCTCTGCGTTTTCTCCTTCAACTATCTCACAGTTGAATCCATCCACAACACAAGCCTGGAAGAGGACAAATGCAGTAATCTCTTCATTGATCATCTTACCAACCATATCACCCACCTTGTCATCATCAGAGGCCACCACGGATTTCTCCTCATCGGTGTTCTTCAGCACCACATCACGCTGCTTCAAAGTTACATGATCAATAGCTTCCTTCCATTCACCATGGGATTGAGATGACACTGAACTCTTGCTGACATTTGACGAATCAGCGGATTCAAGAGGCACAAGCTGCAGGACATTGCCAACAATCTCAGCACATTGCGCTGCCAAGCCTGCCATGGCAGCAATCGGGTCATCCTCCATCAATGGCTTCTCATCGAAAAGATCAATCACAGGGCCCTCCTCGGACACGAAGACCACATCGGCATTCAGACTTGCTACGGCGGCATCTCTCTTGTGGCCACAGTCCATGTCGCACGCCACCGGCGTGGGGAACAAGAACGGCGGCGAGATGAAGCCGCTCTCGAGCGCGACGCCGCAGCACGCGCAGGCCAGGTCCCGCTCGCCGAGCTCGCTCCGTCTCATCCACGACAGCAGTGCCTTCCCGGACGACGCCGCCGCCGCGGACGCGCAGTCCTCGCACATGTCCCTGGCGTCCGCGAGCCGCCGGTGCGCATGGCAGTACCCGAGGCGCGACACCACGGCGGCGTGCGCGTCGCACAGCACGCGGCGCAGGGGCTCGGCGCCGGCGTCTTGTCCGTGGTGGCTTGGCTCGAAGAGGCTGTCTACTCCGAGACGGGAGCAGAGGGCGCACGGCGGCGCCAGGCCGAAGAAGGCGGCGAACCTCGATATGATGTAGGAGAACACGCCATTGGCTAGGAGGAGAGCTATCAGGATCCACTCGAGGAGCGCGTAGGCGAGCGCCCGCGCGACCCGGTTGCTCTTCTTGCACAGCGCCGCGGTGAGGACAGTACCCGCCGCCATGGGCGCCTCCGAGACCATCTCCCAACTCGATTCTTGGCAACCGGATACAAAATGCGATCAAGATGTCAAATTTGCCCTCCAGAATTCGCCGTGTAACCAAATTTGCACAAATAATCGTCCTTTTGGCGCTAAATCCCGCGGCACCGTCGCGGCGTCGCCAATCCGATTGGAATGGACAGGAGTACACGATCCAAACACGATTTCTCTTAGAACAGCCAGCCACTCAAACAAACGGCCGGCTTCTCGATCGAAGAAGAACAACAATAACAAAAACAAAGACTACTCCACTTCCTCTGTCTAATAAGCTAAAGAACCTCAAAGACTAGTCCAGATTGCAACAAAGACGACTTGTTTACAGATGGGATCTGGATTTGCAAACGAGATCAGAAACCTAGAGATGAGATGAAATCTTTAACGTGGAGAAGAAGTGGGACTATTGACAATGACAAGATGATATCATCTTAATATTCACAGGAACGGAGAGAGGAGGAGGGAGAAGAGGAGGAAAGGGAAGTTTAGTGAAAAGCGGAAGAGACTAGACGAAGGGATAGGCAAGAGGAAGCCTTGGAAGCAGAGAAATATCGCCAAGGAAAAAGAAAGAAAGGAAAATATGTGTGGGGATGGTTGAGCTACTAATCCGCATTATTAAGCCCTAATGGCTGTAATCAAGTCGCCCTAGACCATAAAAGCAGATAATTGCACATTTCTTTTCTGTTGCAAATGCTAATGACACTCTACCCATCTCTCCCTCTTCTCACTCTCTGCTTGAGGATTAAGGCGGTGAATTCAGACATTACTACGCAGCAAAAAATGACCCGTTAGACCGTACACGAAAGTACTGCATTTTCCTTTTTCTGCTGCTGCTGCTGCTGCTGGTGGTCCTATGGACCTGTCTGGAACATAGGTTTTTTTAAGGATTTTTGGAGGTTTACAATCCTTTGAATTTTTTTCCTAGAAGCTTATTTGGAAAAAATGGAATTGTTGGATTCCTTTGGAAAGTTATCAATTTCTCTATTTTCATATGAAATAAAACATCTACTTGGATCCAAAGGAAAATTTTCTTTGCTTCCTTGCATTTGTGTTTATATCTCTTAAATTTTTCTTGTGATCCAAACAGAACAAATTTCATCTTTACTTTGTTTTGGATTTCTTAGTTTTCAGCTTTATTACCATATGTTATTTCTGTGTTTTTATGTACACAGATTCTGCTGCTCGTCGCATTCGGACGGCGACGTCGGCGAGTTGAGTAACCGACCAGTCGTGAACTTGCAGTGGCGGTACAAATAAAAACTGGGCCGTTTCGTAGCCGAAGACGACTGGATCAGTGGATCGTCCCTTTTTCTTGCGCTGCCCCGACCCGAATAAATCGCGATCTGGAAGAGAACGTGGCGGCGATTAGAGCGAAATCCTGCCGCCCTTGACCGGGCTGGCTTATCCAAGCTACAACTCCGTCGGCGACTTTGTGAGGGAGCAGTGGATGGATTATCAACCGGTCTGAACATTCAGCGAGTTTTAGCTGCATATCTGCACCATGCGAGTGTTTTTTGAAATGTCGTGCAAGTGTGTTGGTGGCTTGGATGAAAACTTTAGGCCAGCTGAATTTTGTGCTCAAAACTGGTGTTTGAATTGACTCTAAAACAGAAGACAATATGACAGATGTGTGAATTTAGTGTGTTCGGTGATGTTTTTTTAATGAGTTTTTTAATTTTTTTATTTATCTGATTTTGTGATGTCTATTTGAGGATATAAATAATTAAATTTTAAAAACTGCTTTAGAAAGGTTATATATGAAATTTTTAAATAAAAAAATTTACACAAAGCATACAGTTTAATACTCACGATAATTTATAATCAATATAAAATATATTGTGAGCACTAATTTCTAAAAAAGGTTTGAAAACCTCTATATAATTAGAATATTAAAAATCACTTTTAGAGAAAAATCTATGCGTATGTTTTTTATACATTCAATCAAAATTTTAGAAAGATATTGAGTGATGTTGAAAGTTTTAAAAAATTAGCTTAAAACATGTCTAAAACAATATGTTTTTGTGAGTGATAGTAGTAATAAGGAGTAAAGCATCTCAGAGAAACATAGTAAAGCTATGGCAAGTATTAAATTGTCCCACTGCCCTAATACTATGGCATGGTAGTATCGAAAATGTCTCGGACGATCACGTCGACATCTGAAAGATCTGCTTAGCTCTAATATAGGTCGGTTGGCTTCTCTCCGTGGCTCAAGGTACGCGCACCGAGACCCGTGAGGTCCGCTCGACTCCGACGCGACGATGCGGGTACGAGCATAACAGTCAATTTGACCTATTGATAAGGAGGTAAGGTGAAATGGTCAATCAGACAATGGGTTGATACGAGCTCTCGCTATCGGCTGGCCGCCGATAGGATCGAGGTGATCATCGGTCGCGTCCGAATGGCTTCTGCTATCGGTTGGTCACCGATAGGTATTGGGAGGCTCATTTATCGGCTGAGAAGCCGATAAAAGCGTAAACAGATATCGACAAAAGATGTGATGACTTCAGGTGTAGCGAAAGCGAGATTCTGATTCATCTATCGTAGAGTCGATAGAGGCACCGAAGGGTATTTAAAGCAAAGCAAGCAAGATTCCCCCTAGTAGTCGACGGAAGCTATACCGCTCGTTCATCGGCTGAAAAACTGATGAAGACATATGCGAACTGGCAAGGAATCGTATAAAAGACACCGGCTACAAAATCGACGCCGCTTCGGATATGGCAGCACGAGACCTGTCGCCCATACTGACGACGCCTCTAGCACCAAATCTCGAAGATCGAACCTAACCGAGACAGTACGAGACCGAGGACAACGGCAATGGGACGGTGGACGCTAGATCGGTCGTGCTGAAGTAATAGCAAAGCAAACCCATCGGCTAACTGAGCCGATGAGAAGACATCTTTCTAAAGATAGACGCGCATCGGCTAGAAGGGCGATGTGCTTGGTGTGGCGCTTAAGGGAAGTCTCTAAAGACTGGTGTATATCGGTCGAGAAGCCGATATGCTGAACGTGGTGCTTGGGGTATAGATAACTCATCAGCTAACACTCTGATAAAACACTGTACAGAGACCTATAGGCCTACAACTCAATCTACTATCGGCAACTTTATAGGTCAAACTTAACCGATGCAACACAAGACCGACGACGACAGAAAGAGCTTAATAGACCGATAAAACTTGCACGGACGTAATGTGGTACATCCGATTTGTCTAAGAGGTCAAATCTAACCGATGCAACCTTAGACAAAGTGAGACATACCGAGATAGTAATAGGACTTACCTCTTCGCTGGAGATTAAACTTAAACGATGCAGCCACGTGTCGAGAGCCAAAACCCGCTGTTAAAAATCTAGATAAATTAAGGTGGCGATGCACTAAAATTATATTGATCAAAGTATATGTTGATGTTTTTACAGGTTTCTAAGAGTCTGTATTTATACCTGCTATTAGAGAGTCTGAAGTGGTTACAACAATCTCCTAAAAAGAAAATATAACTAAACTAATTAAAATTTACTATATAAGATACGATTTACTTTTCAGACTCAGTCTTATTTAAATAATTTTTTATTCTTAAACCAAATCCTTCCTGTAGCAATTATACTCTTGTTTATTAACCGATAGTTCTTCTCATCTTTTTTCCAGTATCTTTTGCTTTCGGCTACTCATCTAGGGGTGACAAAATGCCCAAGTGTGGCTTTATCTGTAGCTTTCCAACGTCCAGCTTTCTAAACCTCATCTTTACTTTGCTCACACGTACGTATTCCCAATAACAAAAATTCTTAAATCATATCGGAACCAAAAAGAATCCGCATTCAGATTAATTTAATATCGTCAGAATTGTGTTGTACTTTTCAAACCAGAATTATTTGAGAAAATATATCGTTTTAATCGAAGCTGTCATGGTGGTGCATGATTTCAATGTTAGTGCACGCACGCGTAAGCCTTGGCAAAAAAAAAAAGAAAGAAAGAAGAAAAGCTAGTGCTATTGAAAACAAGAAATTGACACCTAGAATCATGTCAAGGGATAATGACAGTGTTTGTTTTGTTGTCCGATTCAACTATAACTTGAAATTAACAGTGCAAAAAAAAAACTAGATACGTGTATATTTTGCTTGCCAATACACTGTCAAAATTGGCAGCAAATAAAACAACCATAATTAACTAAAATTTAATGAGTCAATGACCCAACAATACCCAATATGTCCAGCTCCAATACTCCAATATCAACTGGATTTGTGATGTTTATAAAAAAAATAATGCTAGTATTATTGAAAACAAGAAATGTGCACCTAGAATCATGTCAAGGGATAACGAGAGTGTCAATTTTGTTGTGCAATTCAGCTAGAGTATAACTTAAAATTAACAGTAGTGTTAAAACTCAGCAAATCAAATAACCATAATTAACTAAAATTCGATGAGTCAATGACCCAACCAAACCCAATATGTCCAGCTCCAGTATTTACTGGATTTTGTGATCTTTGTTAGAATCAGAGCTACAATCACATTATTTATTGAACATAATGGTTCAACACAATCAGCAACTAGAGCAAAACGATTTTTTTTGGAGGACCAAGCAAAATCGTTACTTCACAAACGGGACGCTCATACAGTACAGATTAATATGTGAGGTTCATAAGTCAATAATTCTTATTGCAGGAGCAGTACTATAAAGGAGTTAAAAGTCCGTTACATCAGCCTTCGAATGGTTCTAACCCTACACAGAGAAAGGGAAAAAAAAAGGGGGAACAGTATCAGGTTGCACACTTGCACTAGCCTAAATAAAAACGATTTGGACAAACAAATTGCCCGTACCAGAGATTTGGATGCGAATGGCCCCGACTACCAAGGACAAACAAACGGTCAAACACAACACTGTACTCTCAAACAGGAGTATTAGATTTTTAAAGAGGAATAAGCTGTCAGGATCTGATGTGATTGTGCTTCTAAGTTTACTTTCAGAAATATAGAGGTAACTGATAAATAAAGCTAAGTTACAATTTACAATTACAGCAGGCGTGCACCTGACAACTCAAAGCTAATCCATGGAATCCTCCTCAGATCCAGGACCAAACTGTGAAGATATACCTCAGCAACTGCATGATGTTCTCTTCTTATGTATGAGACCACTTGCATTATGCAGTTCTGCTCAAGGATGCAAAATAAGCAGCTCATGAATTGTGGGCAAGTTTCATAATTGGGATTGACATGCAGAGAACAATTCAAATTATTCTCTAAATGGTACGGACTGCAAAAATCTGAGTGGCCTGTTCATTTTATGTATGCAACACATACCGAACTTGCAGGTTTTGATTAACTTGAACATCACTACCACTCAAATATTTGATCGATATGTTTCTTTTAATTGTCACATGACCGGGGAACAGGACAGTTAAAAACTTCAAATTGGTGCCTCTCTCTTTTTTGAACTCATAGAGGTTCCTTGTTTGTGTACATATACTATCATGCTAGAAATTTCAACCCGTGTTCAAGACCTTTGGTTGATTGCATGGTGTGCAGAGACCAATGGAAACCAACGGTAGCTATACAGGAAAAATACACCAATTAGGAACCAGAAAAAAGCATAAAAATAATACACAATACAAAAAAATGAACGCATTCAGTTGAGTACAAGGATTCCGACCTTTTACCAGGACAACAAAAATTTAAAGTAAACCACTGTTCCAAATATCTCACACTAATTGTACATGTACCACACATATGCCAAAAAATGGCCGCACGAAGCACCATCTTACTGAAAAAACTATTCACTTGCACAACTTCATATCAAGCATGCACACTAATAATTTAGCCAATTGTTTGTCTTTAGCACAAAAACTTAAGTATGAAGTATAATGTTCTTATGAAAGAGCAGAGAAAATCTTCAGCATTCCTTTAATGTCATGCTGGAATCTCACAATGACAAGGGATCTTAAAAGAGTGAAAGCAAATGAGGACTGCATTGCTATACATCCTGAAATGGCATGAGCAAATAAGATATGAAGCTTCATATGTATATGCTATCTTTAAGCTAACCATGCCATGCTTCAGTTCAAACCAGATACTTCAAAAGCATATCTATTTAGGGACTGTAATCAGCAAATTATCATGAGAAGGCATTCTGATGTTGGATGGAAAGCCAGACTAGGATACCAAGGCACCACTTCAACTTGTGCAAAGCAGGTAATGTGTTGGCCTTAATGCTTTCTCCACAGTAAGGCAATTAATTGCTGCAAGCACCCAAGATCTATCAAATGTGCAGACCAACGACTATGAGCCAGGGTTTGAGTTACCACCCCTCCCCCACGGTAGCAGTGGTAACAGGCTGCTTATCGAGCAAAACCAACTAAAACAGGACAAATTTTACCAGAAATTTATTTTTTTTGTGAACTTGGTCGATATACCAGGTGGTTTCCGTTACTGCACCCGGTAACTGCGGTAACTGACAACAACGCAAACCCTGCTATGAGCATCCGCTATGGAATTTCTATCAATAGACTATTGGCAGATAAATAATGTTTTAACTCAAAACATAATTTACTTTTAAATATCCTACTTATGGAAACATTGTTCGATAATCTGATGAAGATGGCAGAGCAACTATTATTGCTAAAACAAATTATATTCAGCAATATTCCCAAAATATTTGATACCAAAAATCATCTAACATCCCAAACTTGTTTGGACTCAGGCAAGGGTATATGCCTCTTTACCTTGTTCTCCTCTTTCACTAATCAGGGCAAAAGCTTAAAATGAAACTGGTTTAAAATGGTCATCTAATATATGTTTTTAAACAATCAATTAAGACTCAACCACAATGCCTTCATTGAAATGAACCAAGTGGATCAGCTTACAGAATGAGCTACTAGAAAAGAAAGTTTGACTGCTCTTATCAGTGACACCAAAACTGAACAATATCACTACTTAAATCTACAGCAGCATCACATGACAACCAAATGAAAAGCACGGACTTCATACTGACTACTCCTAAATTTCTTTCGCACCTGCAGACCTACAATATGGGCATCTTTTGACAAGCTAAAACATCTTCTACACAATGATGTCAATTGTTCATGCTTAGGATAGCAGGCTTAAGCAATTGCAGAAATAGCACTGCGATTGGTCAAGAAAAAACTCAGGATAAAAGTGGTTGACAAGGAAAGAAAAACTCTGTTATTTCACATCTCATAAAGTAACAAGCTATGACAGCTTCTAATGAAAGCAGAAGAAGGCGAAGGGATGAAGCTACATGAACGTAAACTAAAAATAATATCAACAGAAGGCAGCTGTATAGATAACAATGCTGGAACCATATATATGCTGCTGCTGAAATGATTAAACTAAACAGCCATATCCATAGAAGATGTACATAGGCATAAATATTAGGCATAATAAGCTGACTAAAGTGAGGCCCAAGCTTTGTGAGGAACTACAAAAGCATAGCATAATAATCTAGATTTTATACACATGGGGTGAATGGTTGAAGTGCATCACCAAAACCACCAGTATCTCCACTTAGTGACTAGCCGCTGCAGCATCCTCAACGAGCAACCTTAGCCTCCGGCTCAACACATCAAGCTCATCAATCCTCTGCGCTCTCCACCGCTTTGCTAGTTCACTGCCCCCATTGCTCCCATCCACATTAATACCACATGTAACGCCATTGGCCTTCACCTCTCTCAAGCACTCCTCAAATATATCCAGCACAGTATTTGCCATGTGATGCTCATTGTTACGTGGCACCACTGCCTTGCCGTTACAGTTCTCGTTATGAACTGCAATATCCCCGATACCACGAAGAGCAGCAGGATTCTCAGGCTGGTTCTTCACAATCCCATCAAGGCTTCCGTCAGCTGCAATTGCAACATCTCCATGATAATCAAAGTGCCCACTTTCCAGCTCAAGATACATCATTTCCTCGCTGTTTCCATCCGCAAAGGCACCCGGAGTACCAGAGCTAATGCCGTTGTAATCATGGGAATTGCTGTCTCCCGAGGGGGCTGGGAGCATGAGCGAGCCAGCGCGTGGGGCAGCACGGCGGCGCTTGTTCCCTGAGGAAGCGTCGCCGGCTGAAAAGGGCGATGTGGCGGCGTTGGCGGGGTCCCAGAGGCGAGAGCACAAGTGGAGGACGTCGCGGTCGTGTGGCGCAAGGCGGGCGGGGTCGAGACCACGGCCGACGCGGGCGGACATGCTGCGAAACTTGTTCTTGAGCCGGCGGAGCTTCTCGGAGAGCTGGGAGCGGCTGTAGGGCTGGGGCATGGACTCGGAGAAGCGGTCGTAGAAGACGTTGAGGTCGCGCGGGAAGACGAGCCCCTGCGCGCCGCAGCCGAGGAGGCCCTGCAGGAAGCGGAGCTCGTCGGACTCGGACCAAATCCGCTGGAACTTGAACGGCGGCTCGGGCTGCTTGGCAGCGCTGGCACCACCGGCCGCCGCGGCGGCTGGGTCAGAGGAGGCAGGCGAGGAGGAGGATGGCGAGGACGGCCGCGGCGGCGGGGAGCGGCGCTTGACGGGGAGCTTGCGCGCCCCGGAGGAGGGCAGTGCGGTCCGGTCAGCAAGGTTGGGCGCGGCGGGGGGCAGCGCGACCGGGACCGGGAGGGTTTGGTCCGAGGCCATGGCGACCTTGCGCGCACGGATCGAGCGAGGCGAGGGCGGGAGCGACGGGACGAGCACGAGACGAGACGGGGGGCAGGGTGGGGTGCGGGGCTGCGGCGCGGCCGGACGGACGGGCGGACGGGGGCCGGAGGTGGTGGGATGGGGACGCGACGGCTAGGTCCAGGTCGCGCTAGTCCGGCCTGGATCAGATCCGTCTCCGAGGGGTTGGTTGGCTCGGCCGGAATTCGTGGGCTCTGTCTTCGGTTTGTGTGCGCTGCGCGGTGGTGTGGTGGTGGTGCCGTGGTGGGGGTGGGATTGGGAGGCTGATGCGTGGACCGACCTGCCTGCCCCACCGGCCAGGCCAGGTGCCAACGCCACCGCACCTACTCGGTGTGAAGAGCGTTTTGTCGCCATTGTGGTGGGTGCGGGTGCGGCCGTGTGGCTGGCTTGGCTTGTCATGATGGGTTAAGGGCTACACGGCCATGTCTTCCAAGTTGGAAGTTGGTTGACTTCTGTTCAAACGCCGGTCAGCTCGATTAAAAGAAACTCTCAACATTGTATCCTGTAAAAAAAAAGTTAGGCAGCTTTCTTTTCCTACTTATCACTTGGCTAATATCTCATTTTAGTTAGCACGTTTTCTATACTAGTAAACAATATTTTTTAAAAAAACATAATATTTAATTAATTATATGCTAATTATTTTTTATTTTACTTATGATAATAAGCCACCAGCTAACTAAACTATTGAACACCGTGTTAGATGTTAGCTTGAGATATAACATACTGAAAAATTCGTTTTCTTATGGTGTAAAGAATGATCTGTTAAATGTACACCATCGATATTAATAAAATTCTGGTACTAACTATTATTATTAACACATATTACTTCAACTTATTAGATTTGCATATGCATAGCTTTGATATCATAATTCTACTTGCTTTTTTTTATTATACATACATCTATGTTCATATGCACATGTAGTCATGTCTGTGCAAAACACAAATTAATTTAGAGAAATAATCATATGTTGAAAAGAAGCCGCCATGTTTATTCTGGAGTTATATGAATTATCACACTACTTGAAGAAAAGAAGAGAAATATTTGCACTAAGTTAAATTGATAGATATAAATTGTAACGGTGTGGATTGCTTGATATGTTGTATAATATAATTGTATGGGGGTAAATTCCATCCACGCCAGCTTGTGTGGTGGAGCAAATTTGTGCAACAATTTACAAATCATTCGTTCTGGTGCAATAATTTACTATGCGAGCCCAGGCCAAAAAATGTCTCACAATAAAAACTATCTGGCATAGATGTTGTGTTGGCTTTCACACGGTTCAATTCTATCGTGGTGTACCTTTTGTGATTATACCCATTTGTGATTAAACCCATTCTAGGTAATATTTAACTTTTTACCCTTCCGGAGGGGTGATGAATTAAAGTGGTAAATAGTTAAATGCCCTCTTACTGGTGATTAACGGCCAAAAAACAACACTGGATGATTATCATTGTTGATTGCTAGGTTAAGGAAAATTCAAAATCGATCAGCTCAAAAATTTTAAGCTCGTCGATGAAAGCTTCTAGGGAAGGAAAAAGCCCTAAATGAAAAACTAATATGTAGCACGTGAAAGCTGACGCACCATGTAAGTTAGCCCCATGTTAGATCATTTTGATCGAGACCTGTTATTAGGCCCGGTTCGCACGAACTGAGCAAAACAAACTATTTGCAAGTTGTTACTTGTGTACTATAACTATAAGCACAGTTTACTTATATGGGTAAAATTAAGAGTCAGAGATCAAACCCAATTACAGCCTAAAGTATGAAAAACAATTATACTATGGAGTGAGTACTCAACTTCAAAATTTTGCCTGTGTAAAATTGTGCAAAAATTTACTAGTTTTACTCACACAAAGATGTTAATTTTATATGGTCATATAGCTGAAAGTGTTTATACGAAGGTGTTAAATGTTTATATGAGCAGAATCACGAATAAGCAAAATCATGAGAAATTGCTGAATGCTGGCAATATTATCCGCACATCTACCCGGCGTCTTGCCATACTGTCTACCTACATCTCCACGGCGTTTCCTACAGACGCTAAAGAAAACAACGGCATTTCTAAACCCTTAAAACCCTAATCCTCTCTCTCCCTTCACCTCACCTCCATGCTCGCCTGATTCCCCAATACCATCGCGCCCATTCGCCATGGCTTCCTCCTCCAAGCTCCTAGCCCTCACCCTCACCTCCCCCCTCCTCCGCTCCTACCGCCTCGCCCCCTCCTCCTCCCTCCTGCCCGCTCCGTCCCGCCGCCTCCCCCGGCCACTCCTCTCCCTCCGCTTCTGCTCCGCCGCGGTCGATGTCGCCGACGCTCCCGCAATCGACGCAGCGGCAGGTCATCCGTGGCCGGAGTGGGGCGATTTCCTGGACAAGCTTCGGGCGAAGGGGTACTTCGAGCAGCCCACCCCCGCCCCCCGCGCTGATGCTGCAGACGGGGAGGCGGCTGCGGCTGCCGCGGCGGCGGCGGCGGAGGAGCCCGTGTCCTCGGCCAACACTTACCCCTTCAAGGACCTGAACAGGGTGAAGAACGCCTGCCTCAAGTTCGGGCGAGAGCGCTTCGATCTCCTCAGGTTACTTGGCCGTGAGATGGATGCCTTATAATTTATCACGCTTTGGTTCTGTGCGTGAACTTGCCTTATTTAGTTTCTTACTTTCTGTAGTTGATGAGGTTTTGCGTTAGTTATGCACTTCAAGTTGTTACGAAAATGATCATGTCTAGTAGAAAAGCAGTAAGATTGGATAATTTGGGCATTCGTGATCTGGGAGTCCCGAAATAGGGTCCTAACAAAGTAGTCAATTGTTCTCCCTAATGTCCCGAGAATGACATGCTGTATTGATTCTTCTTTATCTGCAATTTTTTTAGTAAGCTAAACAGTTTGTGTTGCATTTCTCCTTTGCACTTATCATTCATGTTTGATGAGAGCTTTGGATGATCATATCTCTCAGCACTAACTCCTTTCATAGTGCTATTTGCTTAACATAAAAAACATGTTTTATCCATAGAAGCCATAATATAAATGAAAGTTAAAGTCATGTTTATCAGTGTTCATTATTATTTAGGTCAACTGATTCTTTGGACTGTTTGTGCCAACTACTTTTGCAAGTATAATTTTTTTCTACGTCGGGTGGATTTTAATCTGACTGGATTATTGGGTCAGCTCCCTTCCCAAGCATGATATTAAAGCTATTGTTGAATGTGGCTGTCCTAACATCTTCCGGAAGCCTGTGAATTCTGCAAAAAGGCTGAGAGAGTTTGTTCAGGTTGACGAAGGGGATGTAAGTTAATCATTCTTTTTCTGAGCATACTCTATCGCTGTTCTTCCCGCAATGGACTCTTGAATTTTCTTTGCAAGTATCACATTTTCCCCTGTAATGAACTCTTGATTTTTCTCTGCACGTAACATGTTATTCTTTTTCACACAATTTACTTTGACTTTGCAAGAACGTTCACAATATTTTATGCTTTCTACAGGCGTGCAGTGCTTGCAAATTACGTGGATCTTGTGATAAAGCCTATGTCATTCCAAATGCTGAGGATGAAACTCGTACTGTTGATGTTGTGCGCATACTGCTAAATTACGCAATAGATCCAACCAGCCTTTCAGGAGAAAATTCTGTTAATGCTGGTGTTCAAGAATCTGCAAGAAAGCTTCTTTCAGAGCTTACAATGCTTAGTGACACAACGACTGATCCATCTCTTCCTAAACCTGTATTCCAAACTTCTAGAAAGCAGGGGTCACTAACCAAACCTTTTGACAAGGGCACAGAATCTGTTGCAAATTCGAGGATCTCAGTTGGAAAGGGTAGAGAAGCAACTGCAACAGAAATGAAGAAGGGTGATTGGCTATGCCCAAAGTAAGGTCTCTATGGTACAGTACTACAGTAACTGAGTGTTATGCTTCCATGCCTATTATTCTGAACCTATCAGTTTATTTTCTTTATATTTAACTGTAAGATTACATAGATACATTATCATATGAAATAGGTGACGGGCTAAGGGCATAAATTGTGCACTGAAATTGCTTCTTGTTCTTGGCTTTAAGATGATTCCCTGTTGAATTGTTTTACTTTTTGTGCATTATTAGCACCAGTTATTTCTGACCAAGTTTATCTCGTTTTGTTGAATTGTTTTACTTTTTGTGCTTGACACAATTAAGAGAACATGGGATTTCAACTTTCCATCTTGTTGCAGAAGGGCATCTTGGACTACCATTTTGGATTTCATACTTGTTCCCATTTGAATGCTGTTAACTAATTAATCAAATAAGTCATGCCATGGCATTGGGCATTGGCTTGTATGCCTGTTTATAATTTACCATACAAATGCTGCTGATCATAATACATTGTTATGACTATACTTTCAAAAATGATATAACTCTTACATGGTTCTGTTTATTGTACTATTTGATACCTAGGATTTTCTTTTGGACTTTGCTTCTATCAAGTCTTTAAGCATTCTGAATTTCTGATTGAGCATATATGTTGCTTTTTTCCCTATTCCTATGTGCTGTGCTGTATGTGTTTGATTCTTGCGTAAGTTGTAAGTTCATTCTATTGTAGCATGAGATAAAATCGCTGCTTATAAACTTAGCCCAATAGGCCTGGCAATACCATCAAGACGTCACTATATTATACCATAGCATATGTTATTATACTGTTATGCATTATTTTAGCATGAAGACTATTTGCTTGTGCAGAAACAGCCTATCTATGTAAATTTGAACCAAATTTAGAAGCTTTGATTATTTAAAATAAGGCGCATTTGGAAGTATATGTTTGAAAATCCATATATTGTGAATTTGTTAGGATTTCCTATTTCCTACTTTATCCACAATGCTCTGATTATTACAAGTTGGATCCTGGAAGTAGAAAGAACCTTTTCATACTGACCTAGAAAGTAGATCTATGCCTGATCTTGTAGCTAAACCTATAGGATCCCTTTTATGCTTTGTTGTAAAAGCTGGGTTTCAGGCTTGCAGTAGCTCTTTCGTACATTTATAGTGTAAATATGTCTTTGATTCAATAAAGGAAATTGCACAGCACTTAAAAGTAAATATTGAGTTACATAGTTGGTTTTACACCAAACTTTTTAGTATCGCTATGGACTATACATTATTTGTAATTTTCTTCGTGGATCATAGAGGCATGCCTCTTAGAGGATATCAGGTTATGTTAATATTATGGTCTCTTCTATTGTTTATTTCACTGTCATTCTTTTATTCCCCATCCGCCGTGTGTCTATTTGTTGGACTGTTGGTGCCTAGCTAGGTATTGTGAACGACCTGATCCTAACATCCTCTCATTTTGGCAGTTGCAATTTCTTAAATTTTGCTCGAAATCGGCATTGCCTTGAATGCAAAGCAGATGGACCAAAGAAGATAGAAGCAGCCACCACTGAAATGAAAATGGGAGATTGGATCTGTCCACAGTAATTATCGAATGTTATATATGCTTTCTTCTACTATTCAACATTATTATATTTACCTTAATTACTTTTTTATTTTTGTTTCAGGTGTCACTTCATGAACTTTGCACGGAATAGGATGTGTTTTAAATGTGAAGAATCTCGTCCAAAGAGGCAGCTTAATCCTGGAGAATGGGAGTGTCCCTCGTATGTGTGACCATCTCAATCTTTGTTACTGTTCTTTCCTCAACATGCTAATTGGATGTTTTCTCCTTCTATAGATGTAGTTTTATCAACTTTCGACGCAACAAGGTCTGCTTGAAGTGCAAGCATGAAGGCCCTGAAAATGATACCCAGGACAATCAGCTCAGATACAATAGGTGGAGGAACACGAGAGGGTTTGACAGAAGTAGAAGTTTTGACTCAGTCGGTCAGGAGGACGATGGCTCTGATCCAGACGAAGGAGAGCGCAAGCACGCAGTAAGAAGTAGGGCAACATCAACCCTGAGGAGATCCACTGGCAAGAGTATAGATTCTGACTTTCTTCCTGAGGATGACAACAGTAGGGAGGATAACAGCGAGGATGTCTTGCCATACGAAGGGAAGCGCAGGCATGTAGTGAGCAAAAAGGCCACACCAGCCCAAGGGAGATTCACTGCTGCTAGAAGCTGGTGATGATCTAGCCTATATAATTTCAATATTTTCCATGTAGCGTATAGTTTCATGTACTGCCTATTGTTTACTCGAGCACCTTACGCTTGGACTACTAGCTTGCCTGTAATGCATAAACAATTTTGATCGCCACGTATGCTCCGCTGTTGACATGTACTGATAAACATATTACTAGATGTGTAGCAGTACCTCAGGTTTCCAGGCAAGATTAATACAGGAGTTTTTTTTACGTCTTACAAGAATTCTTTTGTCATCGATGCAGTTTGTCGACAACTCCAATGTCTGCCATAACTTAGCAAATCTCGCTCGTTCTATCAGATTCCTTGGACTATAAAATTGTACTGCATTGACGTTAACATTCCTCGTCGCATGACAAGACATGACAAACTTAAAATGAAGTTTATAACTGTACTTAGCACTGATGCTGTGAAACGTAAACCTTAACGGTACTACCCCTACAAAGGAAGCAGAGAAGAATCGGAAGCTGGAAGTGTAATCCATCTCAATACCATGTAGACTCGTACATTTCAGATGAATACAACAAGTCTTATTTCACACACAAACATGCACTTCGCTTGTTAACACCAAAGGAAAGATACAAACTAAATCTAGCTGACTGAAAAAGGCACAAAGGACCTATACGCCTGTACCCTGTATGCAACATCACATCAAGCAACGGAAGCTCTCAGCTAGTCAGCTCATGGATCAACCGAAGAGCTCAGATGGATTCCCTCAGGACCAGGTTGATGCCAAATGAAGCCGTGCAGATGATCAACCCAAAGATCGCCAAGAAGTTGAACCCTCTGAAGCAATTTGCCAAAAAGTAATTCGATCAGGTTAGAACCAGTATGATCAATCAGAAACTAAAATATGAGATGCTTGCATGCAAGAATATAGTGCTATTTGGTGCACTACGATCTCAAGGACGAGTCGATCGGTGCCATTTGGTGCAAATTCAGATAAGACCTCAGTTCAAGTGATCCTTTCTTTGCTACTCGTTTCAAAGCACACAGGTTGACTATCATAAACTGCTGTAGTGATTGGTGTAGGGTTGCAATCTGCATTACTTACTGACCCTACGAGTCAATACGTCCTCCATATTGAATTAGTAACGACTCAAGCAAATCTAAACACACCTTAACTACCTCTAGAAATGAGCAATGAAATATGTAAAACCTTGGAAGTTTGATCAAGGTCGAGCAAGCAAGTAGCTGAGATCTTGACTACAAATGGATTATAAAAATGAAGAGCTGGGAACATCTGCACGTTCAAGTCCATAACATATTGAATATTTGAATACTGTATGATCCACTTAAAAGCTACTCCACGTTGTACCCACCACCCAATCTGACGAATCACCAATAAACGCACCTTTGACATTTTCTTGGTGTGCTACACTACTGTACAGCCTTTACTAGTCTTCCACTTAATTGAGCATTGACTACCTACTCCACTTAATACCTACTTGGCAACCATCATGAATGATGTCAAGATTGATCTATTCACTAATTGCTAGTACTGTCCAAGAAACAAACAAGAGTAGAAATCAAGTTAATCTTACTACCTCCTCTAAATAAATATATTTCTAAGAAAATAAATTAAGAGGAAGAAAAAAAAAACCTAGATATTACTATTAAATATGATTAAAAGTGAAATAGTAGTTAGAAAGTATAATTAAAAGAAATTTAAATAAGAGATGATTAATATGATAATCAGTACTACATAATTATAATTGTTTTGGAACAAAGTTTGAATCTTGGTTTGTCACACAAAAACTTTATTTTTTAAGTAATAACTGTATCATAGTTTTAAAAAAATAAAAAAATAAATGTATTGAAGTTTTTAAAAAATAAGGGATAAATGTATTAGAGCTTGAGAAAATAATAACATTTTAGTTTTTTAATTTATATTAATAGGTGAGAGATAACTAAAAATAAAAATAAAGCCTTTTAAGAAGGAGATAGTATATAAATCAGGACATGTTCTTTTGAGCTAAAAGATTACAGATTATTACAGACACGTTTTCTAATGTCCTAATCCATTTGTTGCAAAAACTTTTTCTATTAGTCTTTCTTAGAAACCTTTTTCAAATCAATCTTTTCAGCTTTCTAATATGTAATCCATTTATTTGTCATCATCTATCAGAACTTTAGAATCTATTAGAGTGACAGTTTACCGGCACACCAAATCTCAGTAGGAAAATTAGCGACGTACCCAATCTTGAAGCGGTTGTCCGGGATGCCGGTGGCGTAGCCCTTGAAGTAGAAGAACCTCGCGACCAAGTAGAACACCCCGAGAGCGGCGGCGATGACCGGGTGCTGCAGGCCGCCGACGAGCAGCGTGACGAAGAACAGCGGCATCATCTCGAGCGAGTTCTGGTGCCCCCTCTGCACACACACACCAAATCCAGCTCGTCACTTCGTCAGAGGAGGGAGACGCGCACAGACAACGGATCGAGAAGCAATCTTTGGTCGGTGGGTGACCCGACCTGCACGCAGTTGAAGAGCTTGGCATCCTTGTTCTCCGACTCGATGGCGTACATGGTGGGGTAGAACACTTTGTACCTAACAGCAGCCGGCCAAGAACATAAGAGGAATCCCGTCAAATTCTTCTCCAAATGCCAAGAAATCGCATCGGATGATTTCCGCGGAGGGTTGTGTGTGTGTGGGGGGGGGGGGGGGGGGGGGGACTCACTTTCTGCGGGCCTTGCCGACCTGGAAGCTCATCCAGAAGTTGAGGAACGCATAGGCGACCAGAGCCAGCACCACGTACCCGTACTCCTTGGTCAGCTCGATCGACACCGCCATGGCTTCCTTCCTTCCTTCCTCTGCCCGAAATTGCACTCTTCCTTCTTCTTCCTTCGAGGAAATGGAGATTGGAGAGTAGGGGATTAATAGCATATGGCTCGGAGGCGGTGTGGAGTGGATGGTTATATTATACGCACGCGGATGCTGTTCTAGAAGGTTCCAGAATCTGTTCTGTGCCTGCCCTCCGGCCCAAGAAAGCACTGACCCCTCGGACCCGTCTGCTCTATTGGGCCACCGCCATTTACTTTTTTTCGTCCTTTTTTCAACTTTTTTGTTTATTGAAATATCAATATTTTTTAGTTTAGTTCCACGAGGACACATGATACTTAGGTTGGCTTGAAAGAAGAGAATCGAATGGTCGATCGATTTGGAGATCTTTATTTTTATCTCAGTAAATTTTGCTTAAGTCAACGAGAGATTCTTGTATTTCCAATACGTCACGCCTGATGTGATGCATCCGTACCGATCCTCTCCAAAGGATATTCAGTGTATTTGAACGAGAATACCCGACGTCCACTTCATGGCTAGAAAAATCAAAGTAGAATAAACTTATTTAGTCTGTCTCTTAAGTCCAACCACAAAAAAATAAACAAAGCAATCACAACTAATTTATTAATAAAACTTTTATATCTATTTAGAAAGCTAATGCAGAAAAATATTTAAAAACACTTAAAATTAAATTTTAAAATTTAAATTTTGCCTGGCTGATAAGATAAGAAGGGGACGATGAGCAATTGCCATCTTGAAACCGTCAGCAAACTGGCAATGCATTTCGTTCTTTTCAGAGACCACAAGCACGGAAAAGTCGATCTCTACGTTTGAAATAATTTGCAACAAGCGACGTAAGTTTCGATTTCACTGTTCAGATCGAGACAGGTCACGGCTGAGAATGGCATGCAGATGCAGAGAAGCTCTGGAATCCCTTTGACGAAACGGTAAGGTGAGTTCTTCAGAAAAGATAAACTCAGAGATGTGTAGGCCTTGCTATTTCTGATTCAGTAAATTACATGAAGTCATGAAAACAGATCATCGAGTAACATTGCAAAAAAAAAAAAAAAGATGATGAAACAGTTGGCTTGGAATTTTTTATCTTTTTTATTTACCAGTGGGGATAGTTTAATTGGTAAATCTTTTTTTCCAGTTTACGAGATAGGCTCGTTAATTTCGTACGTACGTCATGCCTGACCGATGTGAGTGCTTACGATAAGACAATGGTTGTTAAATCTTATAGATTGAACCACTGGTCTCTCATAATGTATTTTCCACGCGCAGCTGGTGGAGCAGCTAGAGTTATTAACAACCAAATCATGGTCAATTTGATCGTACTCTTGCAGCACAGGTCGTAACTAATTACTAGTATGTTCAGAAAAGCTTAAGCAGGTGTACCAAATGTCCACTTGACGCTAAAGAAAATTGAAAGGACTTCAACAGAAGATTTGGATCAGATTTAGTATCAATTAATCGGCTGGTTAGTCATATCACTTACAAATATTATATTTCCCTGTTCAGATCATCAAAGTCCTAAGAACAAACGTCAGTGCGTGCAATGTCTGGTGTTGCGTTGTTGCCTAATCGGTAATAAGCGTTGCGTTAACAGAATCACCATATGCTAATACATGACTGGCAAGTTTGCTAACGAAATTGCAGTAGATGTCATCATCAGAGGCAAAGATAGGGACTTCTCTTCAGAACAAACACATCTTGTCAGAGTCAACATTGCACACACACAAATAAATCTAGTCACACCAGCGTAGAACAGCTAGAGAAATTAACAAACCGAATGGAACAAGCTAGAGATATTTCACAGGATTTTTGCTCGACATGAAACAGTTGACATGTCGCGAGAAATTGATCTTTTTCTGCAGGTGTCACACGGCGGTGATGACCATCTTCATGCCGAGGTTGCAGTGGCCGTAGAGGGAGCAGATGAAGAAGTTGCGCCCCCCCCCCCTCCCCGCTGGCAAGCTTGACGCTGTCGGAGCCGGAGGTGTAATACCTCAAGAACGGCGGCGGGCTGTAGTCGGCATAGCCTTCCTCGTCGACGGGCACCACGTTGTGCAACCACGGCAAGTACCTGAACACTGGCCATGCCAGCGTGTGCAACCATTTTCACTATTTTAGTTAGTAGTTTTCAGTGCACATTGCCTAGCTAGCTTTGTCTGATCGATCAAAATGTTCAGAGATTGATCGAAATGTACAGATATTTGCATGATGGTGGCGATAGACTTACCGAGGACGTCGCTGGCGTGGAACCTCTTCCCGCTGGGCCAGCTCCTACTGCCCAGGGACACGCCGCAGCCGGACAGGAAGAAGCAGCTCACGACGGCGAGAAACGCGACGGTGACTCGCTTTGTTGCACTTCCTCTTCCCCGAGCCATTTATCTCAGTATCTAACTGGTCACTCACTGCAATCCACTACACTGGTTAGGTGCTGGGTCTTGGTCTGATGCTGCTGGCTGCCGCTGCCTGGATGCTGGGCAAGGGGAGAAGAGATCTCTGCACTAGTCCGTCTGATGCCATTGCTGCCATCTAGTGAGCTGAAGTACTCTCCTACTACTAGCACGACGTGGTAGCGGCAGAGCAAAGCATAAATTCTTAAAATGGAGTGCAGTGTGTGTTTAGGCTGAGTACGAGAGAAGGAAAATAAGAAACAGATAACGAGGTTAATTGAGTATTAATTATTTTAAATTTTTTAAAAATATATTAATACGATTTAAAAATAATTTTTAATAAAAAATTTTTATAAAAAATATACGTTTAACAATTTATAAAATATGTGCAGAAAATTTCTATCAATTCCTTCCTGTCGAACGCTCCTCGCTGGTTGCCAGAGAGAGCCAATGTCTGAATGTCTGATTCTCTGATAATCAATGCCGTGCTGAGAGGGTAGCAGCGGTGGCAGAAGACTGTAAAGAGTGAAGCAGTCATGCATACTAGCTTCATTGCAGCATATGACACGGGCCCGTGATCACATGACCGGCCTCACGAGGTGTGCACAGCTATCGGATCGTCCATCGCATTGGGTCTCACGGCCGGTACAAGGAAACAACAAATCTTCTCGTCCTCAAGAGGTGTCCAGTCGCCGCCAGCCGCCGGATCCCCCGGAAAGGAACCACTAGCCGTCGGATCAAAGATTTCTAGCCTGGATTGAACGGTCAGGGCCGAAACCAAAAATTTGTCTGCAAGACGTGAATCCTTACCGCCTTTCAGTTTTATGTGGCCCATAGCATGCGTACGACCCAATTAAAGCCCATCTAACTTGATTGCTTCAGCAACCCGCGCCGCATCGGTCTGGATTTTTTTTTCATAGCGGGTTCCCACTTTTTCAAAAGCGCTCCCAGCTCTTCGCTTGCCACGGCGCTGACGGCCCGGTTTGCCGTCGTGGGTGGGCTCGCCATGGCATCCCTCTCCAAATCAGGTAAAAGTTCATTTTCATCTAACTATAATTAACTCAACTCAACACAATTTTTTACTACTAAACAAGTTAAGATAGGCTAAAGTTAAAACCTAATAAAAATTTTTAAATCACGGTTCAGACATATCAATAACTGATTTTTAAGTATTTATATTCAAATACAAAAAATCAGCTATATTTATCGTCTCTATCTATATTATTTTTGGTCTTCCTCTACCTCATTCACCACTTAAAATTTCACAATATACTGCCGTCTTTGGAGGTCTTCTTTGGATATGCCCAAACCATCTCAACCGATTTTGAACAAGTTTTTTTTCAATTAGTTCTAGCTCTAGTCGATCACGTTTTTACATTGGCTCGTCAAGCCTAACACAACCCTTATTCTTTATCAGGGCTTGAGAATCGCTATATCGAGACACCAAAGGCACCTAAACAATGGCGGAGTTATAAAATCATCTCTGAATTATATTAAGTTTTATTCTCATCACTCGCATGGAATGTTTCTTAGCTATTAAAACTAGTATAGAATATCTTTAATTATTAAAATTAGTGTATATCGAGTGTCTCAATAGCTTGATAAGCCTTTCTATGATATCCATATGACACGGTTAGCCTCTTGTGGAGTCTATGTGATGATTACGTGCATCTCTATAGTTAGAAAAAATAAAAATAATAATAAAACCTATATGTAAATGAAAAAAATAAAAACCCAATATCCACTATCTCCCTTTCCTCCTTTCCTCTCTCTTTTCCTTCTCTCTAGCAAGCTCCTCTGTGCGCTAGCCGCCCATAGGGCGCCTAAGGCTGCCATCTCTAGCCACCACCATGCTCCCTCGTTGCCCATGTCAATCTCTTCCTCTCTCATGACCACGGCATCCTCCTCCTCTCCATCTAGCCTTGGCTTCGGACTTCGATGACGGCGAGCAAATTAGGAAGGCAAGGGGAAGGCGTGAACTCAAGCTAGTCGCTCGAGCCCTTCTGCCTCTGCTTAGTTTGCTACATTGCTAGCCATGCCACATCGAGTTTAGGAGAGGAGACCAGGCCTTCCCCATGTCATCGCCCGGGTCTCACCACCACCCCAAGCACCCTGTCTCCAGCAAGATCCACCGATGCCCCACTGCTAAGATCCATTAAGGCCGCTTCGCCATCTAGTTCACCTGAGTCAACGATGCCTCCTGTACTTCGTTGTAATTCGGGAGAAAGAATGTCGATAGGCTCTTGCTCTTGCCTCATCGGCAGTGTAGGCAGGATGAGCCAATAAGGAGGCACATGGTGGTGGTGGCAAGGCTTGGGGATGGCAGTGCATAGGTCGCTTGCCTTTCCCAATGCAGGATGAGTAGAGTGGAGGAGAGCTCAAGGCAGCTACGGTAATGGAGGTATAAGAGAAGGACCGAATGAGGGAGGGAAGTAGGAAGGAGAGATGATGATATGTAGGCCCCAAATATTTTAAAAATATTTATCCTAATATGCTTGCCACGTCAGCGATATGTCAGAGTGGATTATGTTAACAACCACAAACTTTCCAATACAAATTTTCATCAAGAATCACAATTTCTTTGCCAATTTTCTATTGCAATATAAAAACCACCACATGATTTTACAATGGCCAAACAACTATTTCCCATTATGCATTTGAAACCTTGAGATGACCGACCCCCTTTTCAGGGAATGCAAAGTCTCTCAAACCATTTGAAATGGAGTGAATAACCAGCTAACAAGCAAGTTCCTCACCAGTCTAGAGGCTTCTAGCTCCATGGCGATCTATAATGACGAACATTGACAAGACTAAAAGCAAAGCTCTCCACACAATATTCTTGCTGAACAACCGTGTCTTCAGACAGACAATCATGAATGAAATTAGGCTATGGATTTTCTATGGGGCCAAGGAGTTGATAGGTTTGATGCGTGTGAGAGAGTTCCCTACTTGTAGCCTCAGGCTAGAGTCCTCGGGCTGCTTGGTTTGCTTATCTTTTATGACTATGTACATTTATTTCTTGCTTTAATATAACGCCGGCAAATCAGCCCTGGTTTTCGGGGGAAAAAAAGATGACACGGCCATTGACAATCTAAATGAGCTAATTCAGAGGTGTCTTGTGCAGCCTGTTCTTCTGGCACAAAAGCAGTAAGCAACGAGATTGCGTGTCCATGGTCTATTGCGTGAGCTAGCAATATCAAAAGGAAGAGAGCCGATTCCTTTATTGTGGAGATAGTAGAGTAGTCTCGGAAGTGGAGAAGAAATCATATCGCCGTTTGGCTCTCCACCCGCGCAATTGACTGGACTTCATGATCTGCAAAATCATGAGAAGCTGAGAGCTCTGCTAATCTTTGAAAGAATAATGGAAACTCGAACCATTTGTGTCGGTCATCAGGTTTGCAGACCATTTATTCATTCTTTCCTTTGGCTTCCTAGATGGATTTACCAATATTCCTGATGGCGACCAGTGGAGACTATGCCTTACATAAGACTTATTGAAGTTGAAGGATTGCAGATACCAGCGCGTGCTCTGAAATCAATTCGGAGTAGCCAAATTCATTTAAGATACTTGAGTATAAGAAACACACATATGGTTGCATTCCCATTCAATGAAAGTAAGTTTGTGTCTCTAGAAACATTATATATAAGAGGGACATTTATCAAGAAGCTACTTGATGCCATATGGACACTCCAGACACTTGTACCTGAACACAATGGAACCTCCAAGTATAAGCTGCCTGACGAATCTACAAACATTTTGTGGGGTCTTAGTTTCCAATGCTCAGATTGCAAGGAAATTTTCAGCATTAACAAGTCTGAGGAAATTACAAATTGAACTCGAAGCATGGAATGGATACCCTGTGCTGGTAGAATCTCTGAAGCAGTTGAGGAGTCTCAGCTCATTCATGTTGTCAGACACACAAATCTCTTCAGAAGTGATTACCGCAATAGCAGTACATCAGCAGCTGCACAAGCTACATCTCCAAGGCACTCTAAATCCTCCTCTTCTGCCTGGAAGCGAACATTTTGCAGATTACATCACATGCCTCACATTGTCTGGATCAAAAATTGAGATCGACCAATTAAAAATACTAGGCGAATTGAGATATCTATGGGAACTCAAGCTAAAGGATGATGCATTGTTCCTTTCGAGGTCTCATGTCCACAGAACAGTTTTCCTGAGCTTCGATACTTGAAATTCAGTAGCCTAACCAAGCTGGAGGCATGTCAAATCGAGACGGGTGATTTTCAGAATCTCGTACGCTTTTCAATACACAACTGCGGTGAATTTCGTAGCACGCTCGATGTCCTGGAGCATACTACTAAACTGCAAGTTCTGAAGATCAAGGGAATTGAATTATTTCCAGGTATTGCTGAATATTGTAGAAACAAAAATGTTTTTGTTATAACCAAGACTTGGCTAAAGAGGTGATTTGTCAAGATTTCTTCATGCCATGACAGGGACGAGGTAATCTGAGTTTAGCTTTACATCATTACATGCACATATTAGTTTGTAAGAAAACCTACACTGCTCATCGAATCGTCAATTGCACATTAGTCCCGACGTGCTCCTTTGGAACACGGGAATTTTACAAGATTTTCACGAAGTTCTGCAAAACTTCTTCGGAATCCCTTAAATGAGGCCTAAAACATTTGTTATTTCTATTCAAGTGTCTATTTCATCTTCCTGTATCTCGCCTCTCGGGATGAGCTCTTCGGCCGCGAAGCGGATCGTGAGCTGACCATCTGCCCAGCTAAATTGGTGCGCCGCCGATCATAATCGAGGAAATTTTCGGATTTGGGCGCGTCGAGCTGCCTCACAGGCGACATGTCCTTGCGGCTCGGCTTCGGCGAAGCACACGGCGATCCCATCTCACTCATTCGACATTGTGTCCGAGATGTTGCTAGTCCTCGTCGTGGTGGCCATGGATCAATTTTGCGGATGCTCTCGGTTGCGTACAAATGTTTCCCCGAAGAGAACTTTCCGATAAAAAAAAAGGTCAGTCATGATCCTTCTGACTGGGATGAGTTCAGAGCTACAAGTTCAGGCCTGGTCTGTTGAGGACTTGCGGATTCTATCAGGGTGTTGGAGAATCTGCAAAAAATACTGGTACGAACAAGACACACAGAAATTCAAAACGTGGTACATGCAGCTGGGACAGAACGCAGCTGTATGGCTTTTATTAAGTTCTTCTCAAATACACGCGACATAATTAATATCACTCTATACTGCCAACAATCAACTAACCTGCAACAAGGCAGAGGCCTAATCACGACGGTCAGTCAGTAACGGAAGACACTGACAGAATTATTGGAGCTACTTCCCGGACGTATATGTAGTAATGTAGAGACTGTCACTATTACATTCGACCCGGCGGAGCAGCAGGTGGCTGGGTGGTTGATCAGGCGGCGGTGACGGCGATCTTCATGCCGGACTGGCAGTGGGCGGGGAAGCTGCAGATGAAGTAGTTGGTGCCGCGCGCCAGCGTGACGCGGTCGTTGCCGGACTTGTACACCTTGGCGCCCCTCGGCGCGCTGCACGACTTGTACCCCGCCGCGTTCACCGCCACCACGTCGTGCGCCGACGGGCTGTACTTGAACACTGCACGACATTGGACATTCACCAATGCCATATCGACGTCACACAACAAGAGTTACTAACAGGCTTCGCGTGTCTGTAGCGCTCGCACATATATAGTGCACCATGTGCTTTATGGGAAGAGAGATTTTACAGTTTTTTACAATTGCTCCATGGACAAACGAATTAATTAAGTATTATAAAGTTGAAAATTTGGATTTATTTTTTTTTAAGAAAAATCGTATATAGAAAATACTTGAAAAAACACGCCATTTAAAATCTTATGAAACGTGCGCGTCAATCTATTCTTCCATTCCTTCCAGGAACAGGGAGTGTAAAATCATTTCTAGAGGAAAATGCTCCGCTGCATACTTCGGAAATACAGAGCCAGTTTTGCGCGCACAAATATGTAGTCGACGTGACACTTCCCAACTCGTCACAAAGAAAAGTTGGGCAAGCGGCAAGCAACCACGCCGAGCCGCGCGTATGTTTGCTCGATCCGTCAGAGCACTTGCAAATGGCCACATCCATTCATGAGCCGCGGCGCAGCAGTACTTGTCACGTACGGTTAGGTAGTGCTGCACTCCCGCGCCGCGCTAGTTGGCGAGAAAACGGTTTAAAAAACTCGCGCGAGCACGATCGATGAGAACTCAATTGAACTCACCGAGCACGTCGCCGGCGCGGAAGCGCTTGCCCCTGGGCCAGCCGCCGGTGTTGAAGCTCCAGCCGCCGCGGTCGCCGACGGTGTACACGGCCGACTCGGCGAACTCGCCGTGGAGGAGCACGCAGAGGAGCATCAACGCCAGCACGGCGGCGTTGAAGCCAGCAGCACTGCCCCTTCCCTGAGCCATCGTGGATCGCTACGACTGCTCGTTTAACCACTGATCAGGGAGGTGCAAGAGGCAGCAAAGCGAGCAAGGGATGAGCGACTGTGAGCTGAGTCTGAGTGGCGGTAGTGCCAGTGTTGGGGCGACACAGCCCTCCTTTTATAGGCAATCACTCATCCACCCACCAAACCATTGCTGTCCATAGTTTACATGCCATGAGAGTACTTAACACACACTTGTGGCTGTCAATTGTACATGTGTTAAACTGCGAACGCCACTGACCATAAGTCCACGACTCCACGAGTTTAGCGAGCCGGTGATCAGGTGGGAATTGGAAACGACAGAATCGTTGCCGGGTGCGTTCGTTTGTGACAGAAGGAGAGAAATCAATTGTTTTTGACGTGCACTATTCTCAAACTGTTAAATGAGTTACTTTAAAAAATATATAGAAAAAATGTTTTAAAAACTATATTAATCTATTTTTGAGTTTAAAATAACTGATACTCAATTAAGTCTAAAATTTTATGTTTTTTTGCTTAACTCACACGCCGAATCAGCAAGCAAACAGAGCAAGCTAGCAGCTGGGAGGAAACCACTCTGCATTTGGCCACACGGCGGCACCGCGGGAAGTGGCCATAACTTTGGACTAACCGGCGAACGTTGAGCGCAAGCTAGTCAAGGCCGCGCGGAAAGAGCGACGAGCAAAACGCCGCCGCGATGGGAAACGGAGACCACGGTTGGGATGGGGCCAATACGTACGACGGCCGGGGTCGCTTTGCTGTCTCCCGGATGCCGTCTGGTACGTCTCCATTTTGGTCGACCTCGCTGATCAAAGCGTGCATGCTGGTGCACCGCCGGTTAGGTCAGGTCGGTCCGCGTTGATTTTGCTGGGGCAAGGTTTGTCACCAGAGAATGGCCATGCTTATTTAGCCATGTTTGGATGACTGCACTTTGCAACCGATGACGCGAGACGGTTCTCTCTTTCAGTTCTACGTTACTGGGCTGGAAATGGAACTTTCATTAATTGAGTGATCATGGAGGTTGCCAAATCAATACTAGTGCACATTTAATTGCCTGCTTGCAAGCTGGTACCATTTGCCATTACCACTACATCGACACATGGTACATACATTCGATTAGTGTAGTAGTTGTCATTAGTCAATTAAGTGGATGTTCCCTTGTACTACACCGGCCAGAACCCTGCGCATAGCATCGTGTCACTCGCCAACCACTAACGAACTTGCTTTGGATGTACCCCTTCCAGAACGTCTACCATTCCACGCTTACCCTGTTTTTCTTGATCTGTTATGCACTTACGCTTAATGCGAAACTGCCAAAGAAAGTAGGTCAACTTGAGTCCTCAAAGTCCAGCCACTTCAGTACAGTTTCCAGATCACATTCAAGGCGAACGGTTAGATCGATGCGCTCCATACCGCAGGCCTTTCGCAGCACGTTTGATCCTAGAACTTTTGAAGTAGTTGGCTGCCCGAATTGTTTGGTGCCTGATGCGTACGTTTAATTTGCTTGATGAGAGGCCTCCACTGCACCCCGCGCATGTTGAATTCAAAACTTCAGTTTATGTCAGTCAAATGTGGATTTATACACCTGTATTATTCATTCAGCTTGGGAAACTGCGTTCGAGTTAAACAGGAGTAGTACACTTCTTAAGGTATGTTTGAAAGTGCAGATGGATGATAGACGAAATACAAGGGTTTAAACGAATGAATTAAATATTAATTTTTTTAAAGAAATGTTAATATTTTTTAATAAAAAACACACGTTTAGAAGACTAAGTAAGCCTTCAACCGTATATGCATGGTGTGTATTGGATGGATTCATAAATCCACCATTTGTCTTTCCTGGATTGATTTTACCATTTAAACTTTGACCATAATAATTTTTAAATGATTAGACTATGAAAATTTCATGCTTACGTTTAGTGTACAACACACTTTTGATATATGGTATTCTTGTAAGTATTTATAGATATTTTTTAAATAAGAAAAGTGTTCAAATTTAACAGATGCATCCATTCTCGTTCGACTCGAGAATTTTACAGGATAGAGGATAGAGATATGACAAAAGAAATAGAAGTTTACATCTGTATCTATCACTATTTGTATGAAACAAACAGTGAATCATACAGGTCAAATCTTCTAATAGCAATAATAATTTTTTTTGAACTTGCCACTTTGGACCGATGTTTCGACCGATGTTTCAGTTTGATCATTAATAACTTTTAAATAATTAATTTATTATTAATAAAAGTTGTATTATATATATGTCACAATCCATAATAATATGACATAATTTTTAGTATACATAAATTATTTAAAAAGGACGAGGGAATAAAGTTGAAAAATGAGTAGACCACAGAGAGTAATCTAGTGCCAAGTATTTATAGACGGTGCACCTCCGGGCGTCCTTCTGGATCCAACAACTAATAGGTACTGTGTGCAACTCTGACGACACGCTTCAGTATGAGATACACACAGCATTCTCATGTGATGATGTGAGCGGCATTGTTGAACTGTTTGGATGAGGTACCTAATTAAAAGTAATAGGAAAACGGTTCGACTATCAGTCCAACAGTGTTTGATCCAGATGTATGGCTAGAATGCGACATGGCGACAGCGAGCTAATTAAACAGCAGTTCTCTTAAGGGTGCAATTAAAGTTCCTGTTTTAGGTGTGCTCGATCGATTAATCTGGCGCACAAGCACATAGGAAAGATGAGAAAGTTGCACTGCACTGACTGGACTGCACATTCATAAGACGCAGTTGCTTGGACTTGAGCAGTGCATACGCTAGCTGAAACACAATGTGCCATTCCATTAATTGGTATGCAAATTACAAACAGAAGCAACATGGTCCTCGATCCCATTTCACACACCTACCCACTACTACCTGATAGAATACATTAGCATTGAGCTCCAGACAAACAGGCAAGCACCAAGCTGCTGCTACTCATCGTCGTGCAACTCCTCGAGCCCATCTCACGCATCATTAGCATCAACAGCGGCTGCTATGTTGTTGCCATGCATGATTGGTGACATCTGCTAATCCACACTAGCTGTGATGTGACGGACCTCACGTACCAATACTACCATGCACACCAGCATGACGAATAGTAGCCGTGTAGCTCGCTAGCTAGGTGCTTCCTGAGTCCTGACGCACCAGGTGATCGATCGATGTAGCGCACTAGCCGAGCAAAGCCGAGCTAGCAGAACGCTCCACGACGTCGTCCACAGCCCGGCCGGGCACGTTGCGCATCCGTGACCCCATGCACGCGATCCCCAAAGTACACGCCCCAGGTGCGCCCACTTGGCTAACTTGAGTTTACTCGATCGCTCGCGCGCTCTCGGCCGGAGAGCCCACGCACTAGCGAGCCGCGGGCGCACTACGTACACACCGTGCGTGGCGGGGCCGGCGGACGGGGGAAAGTCTGAGCGGCCGCGGGCGCGGGCGGGGCGCCGCCCGGTCGCCGTCGTCGTCGGCCTTTTTACCAGGAGAAAATGGAGGGCGGCGCGGTGGGATCATATGCGGCTGGGCGACTGGCGGTGCGGGCGGGGTTATGCATGGGATCGGTGGTGGTGGAGGGGAGACGGTGTGTGTGTGACGGTGCATGTGCGCATGGCACGCACGCGTGGTGCGTGCCGGCGTCTCGCGCGCCCGGTGCGCACATGTGGCGCGGTTTTCACCGGTGCGAAGCTGCGCGGGGGGCGCCGCGCGAGCAAGTGTACCGTCACTCAATCCGCGTCCTCGTGCGTCATGATCACGTATTCACGTAAGAGGACAGAGTGCTCGTATGTGTCATGCAGGCGCCTTTTTTTTGCCAATACACAGTTACCTAAAGTTTTACGGTATAGCGATGAAGTAGCGACGTCTTGATCTTGGATCCAAACGATGGAGCTTACGATCTTGGCAGACGGCTTATATTACAAACCAATAAAGATCTACATTGTTATACTAAGGTATGAAAGGACCTTGGCGTCCTACAATGGGAGAGTGAATGTGCAATTCTGGAAAAACTCACAGCATAATTGATTTTCTTTTCATCGGTGTATCTGTTTTCAACCACGAGAGACTTTGGTAGAATTTCTCTAGCAGGCAGAGAAGCTAGACCGAGTACTCGAGTCCTGAGGTTCAAATATTCTGGTCTGTTGGCAGCACGTCCAAGGTGATGTGGACAAGGGACTACTGCCAAGAAAGGGGAGAAAAGAGATCAAAGCATCAATAATAAGGTAAAGAGAGAATAATAGAAGGACATATGATTTTTCATCGAAATTTAAATCCAAATATCCTACTCTCCGTTGAGAGACTCTAAGTAGCCAAATCTCACTCGATCCCGAGGCTCAGTAAACTAATAATTAGGAGGAAACATTAATCTCTAAGCAATCACTAAGGCAAGTACCGTTTTCAAAAGACCACTGAGGTACATTCTTATACAACGTGTTTCTATCTCTAATAAAACTTGCTCTAACAAGTAAACTCCGAGAAATGAACCTCTCCACTAGATTACCTCTTTTCTTGTGGAGGTGAACAAAATCTTCACAAACTTTCTCGAACAATTCACACAGTAGAATCCTCACACGCGGGCGATACCTAACCAGCTAGGAGGAACACATCCAATAGTAATAAGCTCGAATCAAGAGACAAATGTCGATCCACAAGTGTTTAAGCAACTCTCCTACCCCACACACTAGCAAGATCCAAAACACTCACTCACAAGAAAATTTGGTTCTAAATCAAAAGAGAAGAAAGGGAAAACCCTAGAGGTAGGTCGAGTAGGCTTAGAAGTTATGATAGCCAACCCCTCAAAATGGGGTAGGTAGAGTTAAATACTCCCTCTCTCTCAAAACTAGTAATTACTCACAGATTTAAACACATGAAACTTCGGTCCACGAGTCTAGAGAATCCAGCCTCACTTGGCACTTATTAGTGAAGGTTATCCAAATTATTCAGTCAAACCTATGGGAGACTTTGGTCAGCTCGCTCTGTTAGACAGAAAAAATTCTTCAGAGACTCTAGTCCATAAGAATGGAATCTCCAATCTATTTTCTCTATTGGATAGAAAAAAATTTTAGAGACTCTGATCCTTGAGACTAGATTCTTCTGTCCATTTTCTCTATCAGAGGAAATTGACTTAAAAAAAATCTGATGACTTTAACAAAACACCCCAAGACCTTTCTCGCACTAACCCCATAAACCCAAGTGCAAGTGATGCAAGTGTCTCTCTCTAAAGATCAAGGAAGGACAATTAAGAACTTGGACACAAAGATGGCCTTTCATTCAAACCCCTCTTCATAAAACGGTGTTACTAGAACTCAATAAAAATAAATAACAATGTAAAAAAGTCTTTGAGTCGTCTTGCCAACACTCTCTTTTGTGAGGGGGTTTCCTTTCATTGATACAAGCTCATCATGACTAAATTTTGTACTTTAAACCCACTTAAAGTATTAGTCCCCTAAATATCTTGCCATCTATCATCCAAAATCTACGAGAAGCCCTAAATGCACTTTCAAGATAAAGAAAAAGAATGATTTATGGTAAATTGATAGATTGATATATGTTGTTTCAATTGAATCGGACATAGCTATTATAAAGGGGTTCTTTTTATGCTAAACGTGTCATTCTCACGTTCTATTAGGTTTAGAGATCAATTAAGGGTCAGAAAATCTCACTCCAAAGAGGGAAACATGAGAAATAGCTAAATTGGACTTAAATTCGGAGCTGACGATGAGACCATTTGGACACCTGTAGTCAAATCATAGTTCTCTTTTTAGTCATATCAGCTCATATGGGCGGTCAAGCTTGCTCTATCAAGCAATCACCAAGGTGAAGTTTAACTTCTACTCAATTTATCTATTCCCTTGTGGAGGTAAGGTAGAACATTCATAATCTTCTCTAGGATATACCACACACAAGTTGGTTGCTCGTAGGCTTCTACTTCTTCAATTACAATTGCTCAAATTCAAAACTTGAAATACACATAGTCCACACCACTCTCAACTTCACTCACTAGCAGCACATAAGCTCTAGAACACTCTTGAGATAGTTAGAGATCAACTAGCCTTCTAAACGTTGAACTAAGCATACTCTCAAGGCTAAAACCCTTCTCAAAAAATTTTAATAAGCCTTTGAAGTTCTTGACTATCACTTAGGTTCCTCAAGTTGTAGAGGCCCCAAAAGTCTCTAAATAACTCTATAGCATTACCGATTTATAGCTCCAACTCCACCAACTAGCCATCTCTAGCTGTTGCAAAAGTCTACTAGAAAAGTAATTGGACGGACAGTCTGGTAGCGCACTAGATTGTCCGACCCTATACATCTTTTGCAATGGTCACTAACAACTAGCCATTGGGCTATAAGGAGCTAGACAATTTGACACTGCACCGGACTATCCGACCATACCTTTGTCGGACTATCCGGTCTCCACTAAATTGTCCAGTTAGTTCTTCTCCATCGTCAGCCACTCCAAGTCATGTTCAGATAGTCTGACACCACACTGGACTATCCGGCTTGTGAATTTTCAATCTCCATCAAATGATCTGCTCCAACCAAGTGCATCATAGATTATCTACACCTTAATTGTTCGACTCCATGCTAGACTGTCCGGCTTGATATTGTCTAGCTTCCTCCAAACAATCCAAACCATCCAAGTTGCTTGATGATCTCCTTCACCCAGACTGTCCGACCGCTCATAGATTGTCTGGTTTGACATCTATTTGATTATCTAGTATTGCACTAGACTGTCCAACCCATTGCGATCTCTAGTGATGAGGACATCACCGATTCAAATATGAGCATGCCTATGTTTTACACCAATAAGCTAAAGGTGCATGCCTTTTATATTAGATTTATATTCTATATATATAAATAAACAAAGGATACTACAGCATGAGTTTAATGTATTGTCATCTATAGAATTATTTGCATGGGTGAAGGAATGAGGAGCATGTCTACAGAATGAGTGGATGATCAATAAAGTTGATTGGGACCAAACAATGATCTTCCCCAAGTCTACTCTAACACCACCATGTCATAATGGGGCCATAGAAGGCAAGAGATAAGGTTCTACATGTTTTTTTTTGGATTCAAGCCTCTAAACAGCATAAAATATAAACAGACCTAGCCGCTAATCTAAAAAGAATCTTAGAGCCCATGAGTACTTATTGGAAATTTTATGGGGTCTACTTTCATATGGTTTTGGTCCCATGCCAAAACTCCTCTAAAGCTATTTAGAATCGTCGAAACAAGCTACGTACCTCATCTAGTCCGAGACAGTTTTAAGTATTTGGCCTTGTAATTGTGTCTTGGGCTAAGCCTAGGGGATGTGCACCCCTAGGACTAACCCTAGGACATCTCTTGTTATATATATTCAGTAGCCATCATAGTTTAGAGTCAGGTTTTACTTAGATTATTCTGTCACTTGTAGTTTCACCTCTAGTTCAAACTATGGAACCCCAGCCTGTGAGATTCATCTGTATTCACAAATTATTCAGATTGCTTCTTCTATTCTCTTGCTTGTATTCTCGATTTATTTTTAGGAGATAGCCTTCTTGGCAATGTCAAGCACGTTCGACATGGTTGATAACCAACGGAGCTGTGGTGTGGTGATTGTGAGGGGTTCGATCATTCTAGTTGGAGCCTTTGGATCATCAACGTTGAGTTCATAATCTACTTATCTATACATTTTGAAATATCAGGACCACATTTTCTCATTAGTTGGTATCAAACCGCTAGATTGCCCATTAGGTATATCTATCTTGATGTTTCATTTATTATTTTTCCCTTAGCTAGAGTCCAGAACCATTTGTGCCTTAGCAAGTTTAATTTAGTTTCTCTTTCTTGAGTTTGTGTCCCAAGTCAAGTCTGGTCGTGGGTTTTAGAGTCACGATCTTAGTGTCTAGTTCTATCCGTTGCCTTGTGCAAGAGCCTTTCTTGAGAGATCAATTTTTGCACAATCTTAAAATGTTATTTTCAAGGTGTTGTCTCCCCTACAAGTTTCACCACTAGTTTTTGCCAATTTTTGTCATATAATTTGAGTCTTTTGTCATTCCACTTGGAGTGTTTCGTGTATTTAGATATTGTTTCATTGTTTTATCTATCAAAACAAAAAGAAAATGGTAAAAAAAAGAAGAAAAATGAAAATAAAAAAAGAAGAGAAGAAAAAAAGAATAGAAGAAAAGGAGAAAAATGAAAGAGAGGAAGACTTTGTGCCATTGTTATTTTCATCCTAAGCAAATTTTTGAGAGAGGTTTGCTACTTAACAAGTATATAGAATACTTATTCAGCTTTGCTAATTTGTTATTAAATTTCGCTTTTCCTTGCTACTATATAATGTGCCTTCAAAGCTATACATCCTCTTGATCATAATTTATATACTCTCGCATTAAGCTCACTACGCTTCCTATGATGCCTCAACTAGCCACAGGTTGTATCTCTTGTCGCGTAAGTAAGAACACTTATAAGAGCGTTGGTAAGACGCTTGAGAGTATGTGATTCCACCATCTACCACCTAGTGGTTGACAGGGTTAATGTTATTGTGTTGTTTTCTATGTTCTACTAACAACGGCAGGATTGCAACAATGTGCAAATTGTGGTTCGAAGGATAAGATCTAAAGACTTGGTGGTAAGATCGATAAAAATACAACTAGATTACACTTTGAGTTAGCTGAGAGCATTGATTCCCTTACTGCTAGCATCCAACAATTAACAAAACATCAACAGCATGCTCGTAATGTGATGAAAAAGAATTAATGAAGTTGGATGAGAGCCATACTACAGCTCATGCTTCATCGTCCTTAAGCTCTAATGGAAGTTGCTATTGATAAAATATTTTTCACAACATTATTTTTATGATAAGTGAAAGATTAAGAATATCGCTAGTGTCTTAACATCTCATGTATTATTATATTTACACAATTTAACATTATCTTCATAAGATAAATTGCCTCATAGAATGATATGAAACTAATTATGAGAGAAAATCGTCTACTTGCAGAGATGAAGTACATACTTTAGAGAAGCAGCCTTTTGTTGTCCTCTTGTTTACAATACTAATATTTTGCAGGTATTTAAGAACAAGACAGTGAGGAAGAGAAGAAATTTGCAAGTAATATTTTACAGGCGGGTTGCTGAAATTCCGTATCACGTCTAATTGTTTATGCTTAGGATGAACTTTAACCAAAAGCACACGGAATACGTCCATGGGAGCCGAAGAAAAGGATCATCGATTAGCTGGCATCACCAAGAATCCGAGACCGGGGAGACGGCAATTAATGCGATGCTAATTCTGTACATCTCTGACCTACTATACCATAAACCAGAGGCTTAACGCGCAGTTAAGCGAGCGAATTCAGCGTGTGGCGCGCGCCACGCGGAGCGTAAAGGTGGTGGTTGTGTGACTCGATTCCGTGCAGCGCCCCGCTCCGCCGCCGTGGCTGCGGTTGCGTGGCGCCGGCGCCGGCGCGCGTCGCGTTCTGGATGGAAGACGTGATCTGTGGCACACTGGCATCGCCGCCTTTCCGGGGTATAACCCCATTTCGTGGTAAACCTGTGGTGACTCGGATCACGGACGAAGGTGAAATTTTTACGGGGAAAACGCACACGACTTGCGACTTGACCCGGAGACCAGGGTACCCTGAATCCGTTGAGAAGGTCAGCTTTCCAAGTGGCACGTTCACGGCCAACTCAATTGTACTAGCACAACACTAGCACCAGGGCCAACAGTGACAGACGCGTGCCTGTGAACACTAGCACCCGGATCCTCTGCTTCCAGGGGCTAAAGACAGATGTGTATAATAAGACGAGTATATAGCTACAGTATAAAAAAGTGATTTGTAGTTATTTCCTATAGCTATCAATTCACTGTTTGTTCTTTACTATAGTGATCAATCTCGTTCGTTCGCTGTAGATCGAACGGCCGAAAATACTCCAAAGTCACGGTACTGTGTACCTCTAACTTTAGCTTCTAAAGATAAGGATCTGAATCCGGGCTCAAGAAGACGCGACTTGTACGGGCCCAAGAAGAGTACAATTGCGCGTACTGCGGCCATTTGACATGGTGATGGGGGTGGTCAGGCACACGGTTGCCAACTGAACGATCCCGGTGGCGCACGGAACCACTATACTGTGTCTTCTATAGGGACCCTTCCGACGCATTACGCATGGACCGCCAGACCGGTCACTAGAGGGGCCTTAACTAGGTTGGCTCGTATTTTCTACTATGTGCCATGAAGCATTCAAAATGACAGTGACATTGAAATTGAAGCAGCGTTCTCTAAGTCGTTTAGAAAAGTTGCAATGAGTGTGTAGCGAGGACACGCAATCATTTGTTCTGCCACCGAATCACCAGTACGCATATAAGTGCCGTTCATACTACTGAGATTCTGAGAAAGATGTATGCGCTAGTCCTAGAACTCAAACTTGGGCGTTTGGGCGCAAGTTAAACGACCATCAGCATGTTCCAAACCAGTAAAACATATTAAGATGCCATACATTTCATTTTACTGGCTCACATGGCTTCGAACACTCAGGTTAACCACAGCGCCACCCCACGAACGTGCCGGCGGTTAACCACAGCGTCCACTCGCGCACCACACCACACGGACCACACGGTCACCTGAGCGGCTGACCCGGCGAAACCTCGCTCGCACGGTCGCGCTCGACGACGACGTCGACATCGATCCATCGAACGAACGCCTTCGCCACAAAGCAAACCCATCTCGGGCCTCGTGTCCTTCCTTCCCCTCCCCTGGCCTTAAATCATCTCCTTCCATTTACACCTCGCCACACAGGGGAGTACATAAAACCGAGCCGAAGTCGCAGGAGCGCGCGGAGGAGCAGCAGTTGGTGCGTTTTTGTGTGTAGAGAGGTGTGAGGGCGAAGCGGGTGGCCGGCGGCCATGGGGAGGACGCTGGACGTGCTGCTGGGGCGGACGACGAAGCAGACGGCGCGGCTCAAGTCGATGCTGGGGCTGGCGGTGACGCGGCTCGGCGTGCTGCGCGGGCACAGGCAGGTGCGGTGCGCGCAGGCGCGCGGCGACGTGGAGCAGCTGCTCCGCCTCGGGCACCCCGACCGCGCGCTGCTCCGCGCCGAGCAGGTCATCCGCGAGCAGAACACGCTCGACGTCTTCCTCATGCTCGAGGCCTACTGCAATCTCATCGCCGAGCGCGCCGCGCTGGTTGACATGCACAGGTGAGGAGAATACGCCAAAAATCAATGATGCCATCTCGTGCGTCTGTTTGCTATGCTTGCGTCGTGCTGATCACCGGTGTTTTTTTGCTTTTCGAGCAGGGACTGTCCCGAGGAGCTGCGTGAGGCGGCGGCGGGGCTGATCTACGCGGCGGCGAGGTGCGGGGACGTGCCGGAGCTGCAGGAGGTGAAGCGCCTCATGGCGGCCAGGTTCGGCAGGGAGTTCGTCTCCGCGGCGGCCGAGCTCCGCAGCGGCTGCGGGATCAATGCCAAGGTGAGGAGTCTGAAGAATTCGCCACACTTTGTCAATTGCCAATAGCTGATCCTAACGAATGTAACTGACGCCTGAACGAACGGTTGTTTCAGATCGTGCAGAAGCTGTCGACAAAGCAGCCGAGCCTGGAGAGCAGGCAGATGGTGCTCCAGGAGATAGCTGCGGAGAAAGGGATCGCCGGCGTCGTGCACGTCGTCCACGAGCCTTCTTCCTACGAGGACTCGAGCTTCAACCAGAGGAGGAAGAGGCACGGCGACGAGAGGCACAAAGCCCATCAACCTCAAGTCGACCTGGAGGAAGACTGCTCTTCGAGGTACAGCAACGTTGAGGCGGCGGCGCAGGCCGCGTTCGAGTCGGCGGCCACCGCAGCGGCCGCCGCGAAGGCCGCCATGGAGCTCTCACGAGGCGAGTCCAGGGGCCCCGACGACGACAGGAGGAGGCCGGGAAGTTTGCAGATCGACAGGGCTGACGAAGAGATGTTCGCCGCCGGCGAAGCTTTGGGTGATGGCAAGAAATCTGGTAGGATCGGACGTGTCAGCCTTGCCCGGAACTACAGTTCAGAGATCGACGTTTGGCCTGAGAATGAGGCAGGCCGGCATGAGAACGCCACAGAGAGCGAGTTGAAACAGCGGGGTCTGACCGGGAGCACGCCGGTATCAGTCAGAACAAAGAGGGGAAGTTAGCTGCAACCAGATGGCGACAACAGAGATGAAAGATGGTTTCTTGAATTCGTAATATTAGCAGTTGCTGTTATATTTTTGCAGATTCATCGTTCGTTAGATCCTAGTCCTGTAGGCCATTGCATGTATGTAATGTAAATGAGGCAAAAAAAACTTGATTCAGATTTTATTCATCAATTAGTATGGGGAGCAAAAGTCAGCATTGTATATTGATGATAAGTTTCGTCATTGCTTGTAGATAGATATATTAGAGGATGAATGATTTTTCTATTACAACTAGGACCAAAATATTCTTCTAATCTTGTTACCTCTGGGAAAATAAACTAATGTATCGATACTACTAACTTATATGAATTAACCAGAAATTTCAACACCAGATATGACCGGTCTGGACTCTTCGGAGTGAACTACCTTACGAAATTAGTAAATACATGACTGTAGGTGGTAAAACTTCTGTAACCTCCGTTCGGTTTGAGAAACTTCCATGCTACATCATCAGCGGGATACTTTTCTTCTTTTACTGAGACTCGTCAGCATGTCATTGTAAGGCTGCAAGTTTACACCGACATCTTCATCATACTCGAGACCAAGCTCTTCCTGCACATATACATATCATGCATTAGCATGATGACCGCGCTGGATGATAGCAATAGAAAGAGAAACTAACTTTTCAGAAATGAGAAAATCTGGCAACTACAAATTATCTTTCCTCTGCTGGATCAAGAGAAGCATCTAGTGCATACTAATAAGTGCAGGCACAAGGTAACAATAATGATAAAAAAAGCACCAAAAACCTTAAATTCCTTCTGGTCTTTAGGGCTATTCTCAGTGATATTTTCCCATAGCTCCTTGAACATCCTCTTTCGCTTTCTCCACTGGTTAACTTTCTCAGTGAAGTTCTCTTCAATAATCTTCTTGTCTTCAGGTTTCACCAAGATAACACCACTCCTCAATTTATTTAGTTTTTCTTCCATTTCCTGGACCTGCAAAAATCCAAGATGGCCATTAAAACCATAAAAGATAAAAGAAATACGTATGCATAAAAGAACACGTCTATGAACGCACTTCTCTTTGTAATTTAGACTCCTTTGACTTTATCTCTGCCAAAGTCAAGTTTGACTGCAGACCTCGTACCTCTGCAATAGGATTTGTATTAGACATTTCTGAACTCTGATAGTTGCATTCTGCGTTAGAATAAACCACTAATAAGAATATAAGATCATAGTACAGAATGGAACCTACCAGATTCTACCTCACTAATTGCTTTCTTTTGATCTGCGAGTTCTTCCTGCAGCTTGGTATTTGCTTTCTTCATCTCCTCAAGTTCCTGCCCATTTGGGATGTCGAATTGATCTTGCCGAGCGATATAAATTTTCTGCTTGCCATACTCCTTGAAGGAAATCTGTCCACTGTCAGCCAATGCATCCAATGCCTTCTGCACTGCAGTCTTCTTGAGATTAAACTTTTGCAGCGCATCAGCTGCATTCTGAGAATTCAATGGCCTATTTTGCTGTAGAGTCAAGGCAATAATCAGCTCGACAGTTCAGAGCTTATAAAAACCAATTGGTGTTATGGTATACCAATTATAGCAAAAAAAATTTGAAATCCTCTAAATTGATTACATTGTACTCTTATTCACAACTTCTATTTTTCTCAAAATCCATGCACAATGCTCAACTTATTTAGGGCCTGTTTGGAGGAGCTTCTGGTAGCTATCAGAAGCTCCCCCAAACAGTCCAGATTCTTAACCATATTATGAGAATCTGTAGTTGTATAATCTAGAAAATGAACTAGAAGACAGAAACTAGAAAACCTAGCTTTTTCAGATTCTAAGAAGCTGACTTCTTATCATCTGCTTTTCAGAATCTTAAGCTCCCCTAAACAAGACATAGTCACACAAGTAAAAGTGTTAATTTTGAACATGTCAAGTTAATAGTTAATAGTAGCATATGAAAGGAACCAATTAAAGTTTCTCTTGACCCTATTTCGACTCAAAAGGACAAAGAATTTTGTTGTCATCCTGATCAGGCAATGTGGATGATATATTAAGCAAACATACTGGCAATACACAGGGACAGGGTGATTGTTTTATAAAGCATGTGACGACCTGTGACAATACATGAGTTTAGGCTAAAAACTCACGTAAAACAGCTCGCATGCTAGAGTTTCCATTTACTAGCACTTCTAAATGCCTTTTTTTTCTATATACAACCTCACACAAAAGTTTCCACACAAAAGAAAACAAGGTGCTGCTAAGAACAGATGAAAAACTGGGATCATGTTGGATTCAACAAAAAAATGAAATACACAAAGGCACCTTATTTTTTAACTGAAACAATGTAGTACTCTTCAATCTTAGCAATGAGCTTATACAGGTTTTGATCTTAGCAATGAGCGTACAAATCAGATCAAGGGTGAACAATGGATTCCAAGCTAGCCTACAACTATACTCCAGAGCTGAGCACATGCAGAAAGTAGCTGGTAAACTAGGATGATGATCGTGGGTTTCAACAAATCCAAAGTAGTTCAATTTGCTTGACGTACATATGTGTGTGTGGGCGTGAGCAGTGTGCGCACGTCCGACTTGTACTCGGGAAAAAAGAACAACAAAACTCAGTTCAAACAGCCCGGCAAAGCACAAAGCGATGTTTATTAGTACTAAGCATCGCACTGCAGCGCGGCCCACGGAATAAAACGTGAAACAAATCGTCATCATGTCAGAAGAATATAACACGTTAGCCCCAGAATCCAGAAATCTCTAATCAGATAAGCGCAGAACAGGAGCCAATTAGCCGGTGATGATGTGGGGTTTTGGCGGAGGGGGCCGTTACCTCATTGACGAAGCTGAGGACGATTCCTGAAAAGGAAACCAGAGGAGGAACGTGGGCGTAAGAATCATCAGATGCATCGGTCGGATTGTGCAAAGGATGAGCAGAATCCAGGTGTATCGCTAGGATGGCTGCAAAATCGGGGAGCTAGCACTCGAACCTACTTCGGATTGGATGGGAGGCGGGGCACGTACCTTCAACGCTATCGGATTTGGGAGGCATCGCCGCTCGCTGCGCCGCTGCCGAGTCGCCGCCGACGAAGGGGAGAAGGTTATGGGAGAAATGAAAAGGGGAGGGTTTGGGGGCTTTTGCCCTTCGCGCCTCCATGCGAGTCACTGCAAGGTGGGCCCACCGAGGTCGGCGGCTGGGGTTTTCCCGCCAAAGACGCTGGAAAGCGCGGCAGGAGCGGCTACATTTGGTAAAAAGCCCATCAGAGCCCACACGCCATGGAATTAGAGAGAGGGTACACAAGAGATGGACCATGGTCGAGGGCCCAATGCTAAGAAATTCATTTTCTCACCGTTGTGTTTCATTTAGCACGAACAGTTAGAAATCTTGCGAAACAGAAAAATCAAAGTTAATAGTTTTATTATGTACGCTCATTGGCATAACAGAATATGTCGGTTTCCCATTCAAGGAAAAAAATGCTATGTCAACTTCACGTACCCTGGGCGGCTGGGAGTAATGGAAATCTCAGAATCTTTGTAAATTCTTACCTTTTGAAGCATCTTCTTAGGGAAGGCGCCCTTCAATTCCATGTGAAGGCGAAGCATGTCGTTGTTCGTTGAACCATCAAATAAGACTTTTCCTGTGTAAAGCTCAGATAAGCAGCACCCAGCTGACCACATATCCAGCGGATGATCATAAGGCAACCCAAGAACTGCAGGAAGAATTTAAAAGAAATCACTAATCTGACTGCAAACTGTTGAGAAATCAAGCATTACAAAGAGGGCATTTGTTTTGAGTTTGGCTGCAAAAGAAAACAGTGTCGAAGGAAAGAATGTCAAAGGAGGGGTACTGAATAAATCAAACAACTCACTTATCTCAGGTGCCCGATAGAAGGGCTCACAAGATAAGGTGTGATCTCATTATTTCCCGCAGACATAGCCTACCAAAGTCACAGAGCGTCAGCGAATTGCTATCTTATTTACCTACAAAATGACAAACATTAGAAAAGCTATGCTGAATAATTCTTCTACCATATATGCAAAACAAAAGGGTCCGTAAGTCATTTTTAGCCTTTTCCTTTCTCAGCTATTCATAATTTCTGCAAGAGAACAATAAGAGTAGAGCAAGATGATATACCAGTATATTGTCCGGTTTAATGTCACAGTGGAGAACACCGCAGTTTCCCAGATGTTTCAACGCAATAAAAATCTGCTTTGAATAAGGCCTTACAGCAGTATGTTTAAGCCCAACACCATGACCAAATTTCTTTATAACCTCACAAAGATTCATATGAAGAGATTCAAGAACTATACACATATAATTTTGATGCATAAAACTAGAAATAATCTGCACATAATGTTGTTAGTCTTCAAGATCTGCAATTGCCAATTTTTCCAGTATAGAAATTTCCCTCTTACCAGACCTGCACCTGTATAAATGAATGCGATGATTTACAAGGTTAGATGGCATTCTTCTCCCTGTTAGATATATATCCCCTAACAAGGAGATGGAGTGAGCTATGCTTTACTTATAATTTGAAAAAAAAAGACTTACTTCTCAATATTGTTACATATAGTTTTGATAGCTACTTCTCCATGATCATCCTTCTGAGCTTTAACAGTTGAGAAAATTCCCTTCCCACACCATGCTGTAATTTCATAATGGCCTTGTAGAACTTCTCCAAAGTGATAAACTGTATAAAATTGCAAAAATAGTCCAATGATATAGAGCATGTCAGCAAATAACTAAATGGCAAGACCGCAAGATTTATAAGGAATATATAGATGGCGGTGCTTACTGTAATATCCCTCTTCATCTTCCCAGTTGTCATGAAAAGTGCTTTTCTTGATGAGCATACTGCTTTCCTTGCTCTCATGAAGAGTGTTTTTCTTGATGAGCATACTGTTTTCCTTGCCCTACAGAACACAACTGTCTACAGCTGAGCATGAAAGTTTAAGTAAAAGAAATTTTTGCTGAAGTAACAATTGTGACTGAAGATTATTCATAAGTACAAGTAGTAAGATCGTGCCAGCTTTTGACCAATAGGTTGTTGTTCAACAATATCCAGTTTTCTACTCCGTGGAAGCTTTAGACCAACAATATCCGGTTTTATACTCAGTCGAAATTTCAAAGACCAAGTAAGATTTCTGGATGACCTAGTGTTATAATTACCTTTTGAATTCTAAAGAAACAAGCAACTGAACGAGAAATATCATTACCATGGGAATACCCTCCTGAAGACATGAAGCATTTGTTGCCCTCTTATTATCAGATATCCCCAAGCTGATTGAAATTTTTCACAGAGTAGAAGACTTCCCCATATTGTAGAACTTTGCACCAACAAATACACTTGATAATTCATGGTTATTTGCAATCTCTTCCTTAGCTCTTAAGTTGTTAGATAACCCATCTTTCAGTTTTGTACCAGCAGAATCTCTGTCTATTATTGTTATTTCTGTCATTCAAAACATTTGGTTAACAAAACCTGAACATATTTAGAAAAACAAAGTACTCCCGCTGTTTCTACTTACTTGCCGTTTCTACTTATAAGACATATAATTTCTTCAATATTTTTTCTTAAATACAAGGCATGCGTGTGAGTCTATTATTTCTATTCCTTGTTTACACTCATTTATCACATAATCTTTGTTTTACATTAATAAGAAACAATGATACCATCATCTCTCCTATTTCTAGGATATTTAAGTATTAGCAGCATGGTCATGAATCTCTCTCTCTCTCTCTCTCATGGTTTCCTCTCCTTAATTATTAATGAAGATAAGTCTTATAAAAAGAGAGAGAAGAAGGGGGCAGTATTTTACATCTCAATGACAATTTAGGTAAATATGTTACCTTTACTATCATTGCAATGCACTGGTTTTTTACTGTTGCTTCTGCAACTGTCGGTGCCTGTGCTTCTCCAGAACATCTTCTGTTCCTTTTTTTGCTTCTTCCTTAATCTTTTCAGAACCACATTCTTTTGTCTTTACTAATCGATCCCCCCTATTTTCTCTTGGTAGTTCTCTTCATCTTCCTCCCTGACATAGTTTGACAATAACTTACTAAAAATAAAGCAACTAAAGTTATCAAATACGATATATGAGTTAATCATATGAGAAACCTCACCTGTAAGTTTCTTTCTTCTCTTCTTCAGCTCTCCTTTTGCATTTGGCCTCTGTACCACTCCCCCCAGAGTTTGATCTGTCTTTGTAACTGCCAGATATACCATAGTTTGCATGTACGTAACTGATAATCATTCTTTCCCATTTACTTCTCTAGACCTACAAGCATCCATTTCCTTACCCCTAAACCCTCTCTTATCTATACTATCACTGAGTTTCTCCTCTCCACATCTACTGCTAACTCTATCTGTTTCTTTATAGCTGTTTCTAGCCATATCACTTTTCCAATATTTCCGTTCTTTGTCTTTGTTCCTTGTGCTACATCATCTATTGCTCCCCCTACCTTCGTCATGCCCATGATGTGCACTCGTCTTTTAGTCAAATATACCATCACCACTTCGTCTTTCATGATAAGCAAGATTATGCAAGTCAAATCTCTTTTCTACCAAGCTGACATGTTTTCTCTCAACCAGGTGTTTTTCTTGGTTACGGCCACTCCTTTCCCTTTTCTTGTAGCACCCGCTTTCAGTCTCCCACCTCCTAGTTGAATACCTATCAAGCTCAACATGTCTATCATCATTCCCATGTTCAGAATCAACCCTCACTATTTCGTGAGTTATTAGCTTGAAAGCCAGTTTCTCTGCTACAATGACAGGATCGTAAGCTATCCTTGGGATGCGCTTCATTATGCTTTCTTGAGCAAAGAGATCTTCTAGAATGATGCTCTAGACTAGCATCTTTATAAGATATAGCATGATACTCATCATGGCCATTTGGCATCACATGAATATCCTTTCTTGAAACAGGATATATAAATCTTGACCTTGCTTTCTTATCATTCACATGAACATCATCATCCTTTCTTTCCTCCGCTCCTTTTAGCTTCAGAGATGGTGACATTATTTCACTCGGTTCATTACTTTTAACAATTTCCCTGACACTTGAACATATAGCTTCATTTTCAGGTTCATGAGCATCATCTGACTTTGCTGGATAATCATGCTCTTGAAATATGTTTTTAACTAGCTGGGAGGTATGTAACTCGTTTATATGTATATTCAAGTCTGCATCAGAGTTATCATCATGTTCCTATATTATAAATGAATTGAAATGTAAGTTATCATTGAAGATAGAACTGAAAAGCAAGACTTCACAAGAAAAAACAGGAAGCAATGGAGGAGATCTCCCTCCTTAACACAATTTTCATTGACTGTTATATTACAAATATGTTCATAAGAATTTGAAGCTTTATAACAGGAAGCTTGGAAAAAAAATATTGCTTCTTTCAGGTAAACTTTTGCTATAAGCAGCGGAGGGTGTCTATAATAATTCAGACATGCCCAACATTACAAGCTTGTGCTAGCCAGTAATAGGCTGCAGTGAGACTATAACAAAGCTTAACATATTTTTTACATTACATGCTAACAAGATATATAACCAATGTTTCGAATAACATGCTAATAATATTGTCAATTACTCAACTACAAGATCCTTAATATGAAAGGCTTGTTTTTTTCTGCATCAGGATGTTCAATCACGAATTGGTACAAATGAACAATACAAAGTACTTTGAATTCCTTGTTACAGAAAAGTTGTTCCCTTATTCATGGTAAGCTTAGATTAGCTTATTGTTTACAGATTATTTTAGATTAAATTAACAAATGTGTTTAAGATTTAACACCGGAGAAAAATATATGCATGCATGTCGTATCCTCAGTTTCACTCATCAGTCATTAGCTCATACATATTCAGACATGTTCTTAATAAAAGTTGAAATTAAATTTGAACTCCAATATGGTTGGACAGATAAAAATGCAGACGTGTTCTTGATAAAAGTTAAATTGAATTTGATTATTTTAGTCCCTACTTCATAGGGTGTTCTTCCATCTTCTGTCAAGACGGTAACAAATGAATAAATGATCGAGAGTGCCTTCATTGCCTTCATTGCCGCTTCCTTAGATGTAAACTCTACCTCCAAAATTACTCGTTCTATGACTGGATATTCCTATCCCTAACAATAGCATACTCTACGCTTAGTGTACGATCAAATCCAGAATAAAAACCGAACAAAATTCGCCAAATTGACATGAAAATTAAGAACTCCGGAACAAGGATCAAGGGGTAACGAAAATAACCTATAACCAACGGCACCAAAATGCACCGGGGGCTCGGAACAGACCGGAGCAAGTAGAACAGCGCCTGGCACTGACCCCACCTCACCGATATCAGCCTTCAGTCCCCTCCCCACACCTACCGCTGCGGTGGCCTGGTCGGCCAGCATTCTCACTGTCCTCGGCCTCGCCCTCCCCCAGCTCCGCCGCAGCCGGCGAGAACGTGGCAACACCCGCTGCACCCTCCGGCGCCTCCTCCAAACCACCCTTGTCCCTATGGCAGTGGCGATGGTGACGACAGTGGTCGCGCTTATGGCGCTTCGGGGAGGAGGCGCCCTCCGCGTCGTCGTCGTCGTCGTTGCCGCCCGGTGAGCGGCAATGCTTGCTGGGGGAGATGTGCGAGCGGGAGGCCTCCTCGTTGGCCATGGAGGCCGAGGGGACGGGCTAGGGCTAGGGTTATGTACTGCGGAGAGGAGGGGAGGGGGAGAGCCGCCGCGGCGAGGAGAGACGATGTCGGTTCGAAGAAGGAACCGAGTTACCGAGCCCGGGAACGAATTCGCCGTGTGATCAATCCGTCACGGTCTTATATGAGGGGCGCACGGCGGCGCGGCCGCGCGGGCAGGCCGTTGGAATTGGACACGGCTAAGCGCTAGTACTGTGAGTTATGCTTTAAAAATTACCATATAAAATTTATATTTATATGAAAAAGAGAAAAAATAGACGGTATACAATAAGATAAATATTAATAATATAGTGTATGTTGATATGTGATTATTAGATAAACTATTAGATTAGTCGTGATTAGTCGTAAATGATGTCAGCTAGTAGTTAAACTTGCTCAATGGCTTCCATTGGAGCGCATGTACTTCTTCGGAAGTCTAAGGCTTATTTGAAATTTGAGATGTAGAAATTCTAAAGAATTTTATGATAACAATCCGACTCGTATAAAATCCATTACAAATTTCACGTTCAAAAGCAAAACCATGAACCATTGACTTGGGTCATGTCTTTGCATGACCTAAATAATTAATCCAGACAGGCAGGCCATCCAACACATCCAATTGAACAGCCCATGCCATGACGGACCATACACTTTTATCTATACCTTCTTTGTCCAGCCTGCTTATCAGGCCAAACCTTTTTAACTGGCCCACCTGTCGGCGAGTTGTGACACGAACGTTCTGGCTAGATCGCCGGACCTTACCACACCGAGACCCCTTCTACGTGTCCACCCACGATTGGGCTCGTGCCTTGTGATATGGAGCTGGTACACGGGCCAGAACACTCTGGCGAGTCCTACACTGATCTCCTCACCATAATCCAGAACCTATTTAAGCCCAGGCATGTATTGCTTCATCGATCACGATCATTCTCTCAACCTAAAATAGACGTCACAAATCACACGATTCCAAGAAACCCAGAGACCGGTGTACAAAAGAGCAAGCAAGAAACAATACGGACATGGCGAGGCATGGGCACTCTGCTCTAGCCATCGCATTGCTCGCACTCCTCTGTTCAGGTATGCATCGTGCCTAGTACGATTTTATGAAGGATGCTTGGTTTGGTTTGGTTGCAAATTTACAATGTGTTTGATTTCGAATTATTGATGTGTTTTTTTTCTTGCCCTTAGGGTACTTGTGCGGGGTTGGCAGATGACGCGAAGGGAGGGAAGAAGACGAAGGGGCCGGTGATCGGCATCGACCTCGGCACGACCTACTCGTGCGTGGGGGTGTAACGGAACGGCCACGTGGACATCGTCGCCAATGATCAAGGGAACCGGATCACGCCGTCGTGGGTGGCATTCACCGACGACTAGCGCCTCGTCGGCGAGGCCGCCAAGAACCAGGCGGCGCTCAACCCGGACCGCACCATCTTCGACATCAAGCGCCTCATCGGCCGGAGGTAAGGCCAAAACAGATTCCACACTAGCTTTCTCGATGCAACGGAGAAACGGTGGTTGATTAGATGTTTTCCGGTCGGTTTGGTCGTCGGCAGGTTCGACGACGAGGAGAAGCAGCGAGACGTGAACTACCTGCCGTACAACGTGGTGAACAAGGACGGGAAGCTGTATGTGGAGGTGCGGGTCAAGGGCGCCGAGAGGAAAGTGTTCAGCCCCGAGGAGATCAGCGCCATGATCCTCACCAAGATGAAGGAGACGGCCGAATCCTACCTCGGGCAGCGCGTCACCGTGCCAGGTAATGCAAGGTTCTTTCTCCGCCGCCGTTCGAGAGGTTGACGACTAATTATGTGAAGTAACTGATCGGTCGGTGATGTGCTCTCTGATTGATTCGCAGCGTACTTCAACGATGCATAGAGGCAGGCGACCAAGGACGCCGGCACGATCGCCGGGCTGAACGTGCCGCGGAACATCAACGAGCCGACGGCGGCGGCGATCGCATACGGGCTGGAAAAGAAGGGGGAGGAGATGATGAACGTGCTGGTGTACGACCTCGGCGGCGGCACGTTCGACGTGAGCGTGCTCAGCCTCGACTACGGCGTGTTCGAGGTGCTCGCCACCAGCGGCGACACGCACCTCGGCGGCGAGGACTTCGACCGCCGCGTCATAGACCACTTCATCCGCCTCGTCAAGCGGCGGCACGGCAGGGACATCAGCAACGACGGCCGCGCGCTCGGCAAGCTCTGCCGCGAGTGCGAGCGTGCTAAGCGATCGCTCAGCAGCCAGCACCAGGTCCGCGTCGAGTTCGAGGCGCTTTTCGACGGCGTCGACTTCTCGGAGACGCTGACGAGGGCCAAGTTCGAGGAGCTCAACATGGACCTGTTCAAGAAGACGCTGGGACCGGTCAGGAAGGCCATCGCCGACGCCAAGCTCAAGAAGTCCGAAATCGACGAGATCGTCCTCGTCGGCGGCAGCACCAGGATCCCCAAGGTGCAGGAGCTCCTCAAGGAGATGTTCGACGGGAAGGAGCCCACCAAGGGGATCAACCCCGACGAGGCCGTCGCCTATGGCGCCGCCGTCCAGGGCAACATCATCAGCGGCGAGGGCGGCGCCGAGACGAAAGGTAACGCAATGCGTTTGAATTGTCAGCGAATTCGGCTTGATTACGCCATGAGTTCTCACAACATTGGTGTCTTGGTGACCAGACATCTTGCTGCTCGACGTGACGCCATTGACTCTCGGCACCGAGACGGCCGGCGGCGTCATGACCAAGCTGATCCCGCGGAACACGAGGATCCCGGTAAAGAAGTCTCGGGTCTTCACAACCTACGAGGATCATCAGACTACAGTCTCGATCAAGGCAAGCACATACTGAGTACATTTCAGCACACGCATTGATCTTTCGCGAATCGTGAGTTGCCAAAATTGGTTCTTGATTCTTCAGTTCTTGAGGTTGACAAAGTCTGAATTTTTTTTCAGGTTTTCGAGGGCGAGCGGAGCTTGACGAAGGACTGCCGAGAGCTGGGGCGTTTCGACCTGTCTGGTATCGCGCCGGCGCCGCGTGGCGTGCCGCAGATCGAGGTGACGTTCGAGGTCGACGAGAACGGCATCCTGCACGTGACGGCGGCGGACAAGGCGGCGGGGTGGTCCAAGTCTCTCATCATCACCAACGACAAGGGCCGGCTCAGCCAGGAGGAGATCGACAGGATGGTGCGGGAGGCCGAGGAGTTCGCGGAGGAGGACCGCCGGGTCCGGGAGCGCGTCGACGCGCGCAACCGGCTCGAGAACTACGTGTACCGCATGCGGAGCACCGTGCAGGACGGCATGACCGGGAAAATCAGCTACGACGACAAGGAGAGGATGGAAGCGGCAGTGACGGAGGCGCTGGAGTGGCTGGAGGACAACGACGGCGGCGCACGGACGGCGGAGATGGAAGACTACGAGAAGAAGCTTAAGGAGGTGGAGCAGGTGTGCGGCCCGATCATCAAGCAGGTCTACGAGCGGAGCGGAGGCGGCGGCCTGGACGCGTCGGCCGGCGGCGAAGATGAGGAAGATGTGAATGAGCTCTAGAGTATTCTCGCCTCTCCATGTATAGTTCTCGCTTTGTCCGCCACTTCGGAAAGAAAGATGGTGTAAACGATTCTCTTTTTTTTGTCATTAGACACTGATAATATTTTTTGTGTTTTACTGTCTGTCATTAATCTGGATTGCATCGACGCAGAATCGTTGAATCTCTAGGCTGTTTATCAGCTAAAACAATAACGAAATGGAAGCCTTGGTCCTACTCTTACAGGGGTCACGTAAACAATTAGCAAACTTACTCGCACTAACACATTTACAAGTTGCAACAATCTTGGATCCTTAATAATACTTGATCCGACATGAGACGACGAGAACGCACACCGACATTTACGCTACTCGCCAACGGATCATGGCATCAGCCACGAACAACGCGACCGTGTGGCGGCGTGGCCAAGCCAAGCCGCCAAGGCAACTCTCGTCGCATACTCAACCGCACCCGTGGCGCGCCACCACGAGGAGCCGGCTGCTCGGCGGCACCACGTGCTCGTCGTCGTCGGCCTCCGAGCCGAACAAGTACCACGCCCACTCTCTGGCCCGCGCGTCCACCTCCGCCTCGCCTTCCTCCCGCGCGCCGCCGCCCCCCGACGCGAGCACCGCCGCGACGAGCACCACGACGAGCAGGGGCGACAGCATGGACACCACCTGCGCCGCGCTCTCCGCGATCATCGTCGTAGCGCGCGCGCAGCCGCCCACCACACACAAGTCAGAAGATTCCGAAAGCGTGTACGTCCCCCTCTTCTCTCTCGGCGGCGGCGGCGCCCTGCCGCCCTTACATATATACAGGTTCTCCTCGCGTAGCTTTCTCGTGCGCAACCACCGGGCCATGGACACGCGGGCCTCGCCGTCTTTCGGCTTGCCGGGTCATGAAAAGCAAAGCCGAGAACCCGGGAGACGAGCTGCGTTCTCACGCGTGCTGTCCCTCGTCGTCTCAGCTTTACGGTTCCCTGCCTTTGTGGGAATCACTCTCCGGTGCTCGTACCGTGGGGTATCTGGCTGGATGGTGCGATTCATTACTGGCTGGAAGTTCGGTAGTAGTCTATACGCGCGATACACGAGCTGCACGAAGGTACAAGGATTTAATGCTACATTCGAACTCGCAAGAATTTAAACTGAAACTGGTTTGTTGCTGTGGCCAAAATGTCATTGGATTCTGCAGATGATTACAGCGAATGAGCAAGCATTTCGTGCAGAATGAGATGTGCTAGATTGTTTCGAAATATACACCGGTAGGAAAATTACAGAGAGCATGCAGACTTGGTTGACTGAGCCCTTCAGTTGAAGCATGCAAAACATTCAGGCACAAACCGCACAAGCATGAATAAAAATCACTGCTGGATTTCATCACCGCTATCATCTGTATTCTTGTTTTCTGATTTCCGACATAGGATCATCCAGGGAAAATTTAGTACACAGTAATCACCAGCTAATTATCATAAAATTACCCCGTTCCAGTTAAGTGAATCTTGTTCTTGTACGGTCGTGTACACGTCTTGCTGACTCTTGCACAATCTTATAGCTCCAGTAGCCAACCTTCAATTTTCTTTGTGACGCCTTCCCTCCTACTCAAGAGCCGGTGCTACCTCAGTTGGGTTACCTTCAAACACATCAGAGCCTGATGATTCTGACTCTTCTGGGAACTCCTGTGTTTGGACCGATTCCTTGTAAGCAGGAGTTTCTCTGAAGTCCGTTGCCCCTTCATTGTATGTAGCCACAGCAAACCCGCAGGCAACCAGCTGCACAATCATGCAACGCGAATTGTCAGATACAAAGTGAGAGCCAACATACAACTGTAGTCCATCAGATGCTCGACAGTTAATATAAAAGGAGTTGATGGTACGAGGATGAAATGGCATGCAAAGTTCTCTCTACGGATCAGGTGAAGACCTTCCTCAATAATGTTAGACTGATACATAGCAATGAAAAACACCAGAGGCATGCCATCATCAATGTAACTCAATGAAGAAATGCTAGATCATGTCTTGAAGAGCTTGTAAGAAACAGCTCTATGCAACGCACTTTCTTTACCGCTCATTAGACACTAAAAAGGAACCATTTTTTAGTCAAGATATTGGAAGTAATCAGTGTGCTAAGTGCCAACAAACAATGACATCACATCTTAATCCTACCTATGAAGCTAAACTTTACTTTTATGACTGGTAATGAATTTGAATGAGCATGAAGTATGATAATTGGCACATCAAGCTCACATAATCGCTCTACAATTTGAAACTGCTAACGCCAGCCCACCCTGGAGATTCCCCTTTTGCGCAATTACACATTTCAATTTTCAGTTAGCTGCAAACTAATAGCCATGCAATTTCGAGCAACAAATTCAGTTTCTCTAGCTGAGTTGAAAAAAAGTTTAACTAGCTACAAAAGATACTATAAAATATTTACTTTTGAGCAATTGAGAACGGAGCAACGAAAATAACACTGCATTTTACACAAAAACGCATCAACTGAACTAGTAATTCACTAAACCGGCAAGTAATGGAGGGGGGAGAAGGTGCTCACGCCGAAGAAGACGCCGAATGCCCACATGTACTGCACGAAGAAGCCGAGGGCCTCCCACTGGGGACCCTCCCAGAATTCGGGCTTCTCCGGGTCCGGCAGCTCAGGCATCGGCGTCGTCGACACCTCGAACCCCAGTGGCTCCCCTTCCCAGTCCACCCCCTCCCCGGCGGCGTCCACGTCCATGTCTGGCGGCGCGGGCGCGGTGACGCTGCCGCCTCCCCGGCGCTTCTTGCCGCGCTCCTCGAGGCGCCGCTGCGTGCGGGACGAAACGCCGCCTTTGCGCGCGAGCGCCACGTGCAGCGCGGCGCGGCTGCCCAGCGGGAGGAGCCGGGTGGTGGCAGCAGGGGCGCCGCGGTGGACGGCCGCGCCGAACGGCGTGGGCGAGGTGAGGAGAGACATGAGCCGGCGCGGAGATGTCACGTGGAGAGTGGCTATCGACGCTTCTCAGGATCTGTGAGGGCCGGGAGAGAGATGAGATAAGATTTTTCCTTTTTCTCCTTTGTTTTCTTTCTAGTCTCTTTTCTCTATTTTGGTTTTCCAACCTTCTAGTCGTCCAGCAAAAGCAGGGTAAAAGCCAAACTCATGTGTTACTGTGTTGGTTTTGCTGAAAATAATCATGAGTTAATTTTACGTAGATCTTCTGCTCTATTCGTTGTGATATTTAGCTTTTTAAGGTTGTAGTGTATGACTATTACCAAACTCTTATCAAAATAAGTTTATAAAATAAATGTATGAATTTTATTGTCCGCTTGTTGGGTGATCAAATACACTCAAAATTTAAATTTGATACTTAATTTGAGAGTTGATTTTAGGTTTTTTTTCTCTCCGTGTAGTCTAGTTTTTCAACTTAGCTTTTAGATCGCAAATAACATAAATTTAAAAGTATTACCCATAAATTATTTTGTATTGTTTTGATTTTTTTAAGGGTTTATCAGGCTTAGCTCAAACTGATCACAGCCTATGAGATGGCAAAATCACATTCCAAAACAAAATTACACATACCATCTTTAGGTTTCAAACTAAATATTTAAAAACATTAATAGTTAAATTTTAAATATTTTGGTTAAATTTTGTTTAAAACATCAAATATTTATAACAGGAGGAATATGAATCTTATTGTAATCTGAATATACTGCTCGTGTATATCTAAACAAAAGCTTAATATGCATTAAGCCACATCATCTAGAAACTAATAGCATCTCCCTCTCATACTTTTATCATAGCCATCCATATATCATATGCATTAACAACCTATTTAGTGTAGTTAATCTTATAGTTAATTAACCACTATTGTTATCAATTTTAGATGAGAGGTACCATTTCCATTCATCCTATTCAACTTTATATGCATATGAAAATAAAAAATGTATCTGGATATATACAAAGGCATATATATTTTTATCCTTGACAATGCCTGCACTCGATAAATAGTAATCAATATGATAATTATAGAATAGAAGAAAGTAAATTTGTCTATGTTATATTTATACAGATTTCCATGGCAACGCATGCGGTATCATCTAGTTAGCTTAAATCTAACCCCAGCAAAATTTGAAACCATGAGTTTTACTATACATTCGTACATGCATATCATAGTAAATTTTAAAACCATGAGTTTTACTTATTGTCGCGTTTGAAACCGATTATTTATCGGGTTATTACCACAGACTATATACTTAATTAAATTAAATATTTTAAGGAAAAACTTAGAACAAATGTTTTAAGTAATGATGTAGAATAATGCTATTTTTTGAGAAAACATATTTTTAGAAGCATGTAACAAATAATCTACAGTAGTAAAAAGCTGAAAAGGACATTTAGATTTCAAAATGGATTGTCAAATCAATGTATGCTAGTAATTTTAGGTCTGATTTGTAGACATGGAATCCCTAAATCATTTCTATGTGCACAAGTGTACAACTGACAAAATAGGTTATCCATGATGTACTGAATCATCATACATGTCATACATTACACAAGACTGCGAAAGGAGTCAAGGAGAGCATCCACCACCCACCAAGGCTACATAATAACTATGAAAAGAACAAAACAATGACATCAACAACAGCTTGTCAACAGCTGGAACTTCAGTTCAGTTTCACCAGTCTAGGCTAATGTTCCTCGAGAGGAAAAGGTTATCGATGTAGTCAATGATAGGGCTAGAGGCATCGATGTATCTCCTCATCTCCTTCTGCACAGAGCAATCTGCAGTAGAAACAGGGCACTATTTAACATCAAAGAATGCAAAAAGCTCTTCATCCAACAGAGAAAATTCTCGTTAATCCCTCCAAAATTCGGCTTCTTCAGATGCAACATTCCCATACCTGTTTCGTTCAGTCTCATGATCAACTGCTCCCTGCTTGGGAGAGTGTACATCCCAGCACCAACAGCCTTCCTGACTGCCCAGCTGTGAAACGGCGCGCAAACCTGCCCGTAAGCTGTCGTAGCAGCATCATACAGTGAACAATCCCTGCAAAAAAAAAAATGAATGCCACATAGGCCGTAAGCTGTCGTCCATGGGAGCAGAACTACCTGTCAATTGTATCTTTCAAGTTATGAATGCCAACTGGCGAATAATTCTACCAACGCAGCCACCATTGGCTGAATGCAACAATTGTCGCCGGCTTTGCCTCAGAGGAGGACAAATGCACGATGACAAGCTGACGAATAATTATTCTAGTGCAGACAAGTTTCAGACTGTCGTAGATCGCATGAAATGCTTGAGATTTCGAATTGAAAATTTGTGTTTTGGGTGAGAGGGAGACGACGTACCGGGTGGAGAGGAACTGCTCGAAGAGAACCTTGATGAGGCCGAGGCCGAGCCGGACCCTGCGCAGGTTGCGGGAGTGGCTGCCCTGCTTCTTGACGCATTCGTTCTCAACGTCCTTGTCGAGGATGTCGTTCAGCGTGCCGTACGACTTCGCCGCCCCGATGAGGTCGTTCACCTGCAGGATGGTCATTCACACGAGAAATTACCATTACATTTCTTGCCGCGACAAGAATTCTTCATGGACAACTAGAAAAAGAGACGGACGCAAAGTCGCAAACGCGTTTTCATGGAGCCTTCTCGAAAAGTTTAGACTTTTTATATTGTTTTGCTTTTCTATCGTAAGAAAAATGGGAAAGAGTATTCGAATTGAGGGAATGGTGGTGAGCGCTGCAAGATCTAATGGGAAACAGGTGATGAAACATGAACGAATTGATTTAACCAAAGTCAAACGCGAAAATGGTATCGATTCTATTTTATCGGGGCGTGGCTCGCACAGTTCTTGTTCTTCTACCTCGTCACCGCAAGAAATTTTGTTTTTTTGATGCGTTGTCAGGAAATCAAGAAAAAGGATTGAAAAAAACTACAAATATACCAAGAACAACCATGAACCGGATCGAGACTTACACAGTTAAAAGGCGGGAAGCCGTATGGATGAGGTGGTTGTTACCTTGGCGACGTACTCGATCTCAGCGAACCTGAAGGCGATCCCGAGGCAGCTGAAGAGCACGGAGACGAGCGCGCACGTGTCGCCAAAGGGCCCGAGGCGGAGTTCCCCGCCGTCGGCCTCCATCCTCCGTGCCAGCTCCTCGAACGCCTCCGCCACCGCCGTCAGCGGCGTCTCCATCCCCTCCCGCGCCGCCACCACGGCCGCCGCCGCGTCGCACATCTGCTCCGCAGGCGCCGCCGCCGCCGCAGACCACGGCATCTGCGACCTGAACCCGAGCATCCTCTCCCGCCTGCCTGCCTCTCACCTTCCTCCTCCCCGCGCGCGCCGGCCAACTAGCCAAGCACACCACCCGACCCGCTAACGGACGGTGCGGGGAGGGCGGGGGGAGGGAGGGGGCGAAGGACGCGCGCGCGCGCGGCGCAGGATGGGCGCGCCCCACAAAAATATACCGGCGCGGCGAAGGCGGAGCGGAGGGATTGGACGAGGTTCGAGAACGCTTTTCTCGGCTTTCACACACATATTTTCTAAATATTTTTTACAAAAAAAAATGGAAGTTTCTTGTCTTAGATTTTTAACTTACTTAATTCTATTATTTATATTATTAAATAGTTATTATAAAAATCTGATAATCTTTCATTTTTTATCACCCATCATTTTTAACACAACCTGTGCCCAACAGTAAGAGCTGGTGGGCAATCGGACGCTTTCCTCTATACAGGCATCTGCCTCAAGATTCGTGTTGAAATACGTGCCACAACCACAAGATAGAGCCTCAGGAAGTCGAGCGAAATGAATGTTTTTTTTCTCGACATACCACATTGAATACACTTCAGCATTATATCTTTTAAAAAGTACTTAGATTTTTAAAATATATGGATATAGAATCTAAAAAAATAACTTCTAGAAGTTAGAAGCTATAAAACTCAAGTTTTTTCATCTAGTTTCTTATAATGTTAAGCTCACTTAAACAGAACCTTAAACAGAGTTAAAGTCAAAAAGTCACGGGATTCGCGAGTTTTCTACACAATCAAATGAAAAAAGGTGCAGTACGTGTTATTTGAAGAAATGTAATCAGTATCTGACCTACATTAAAATCTATCCATTTTTTTTACGAGTAAAGAGAAACTAAGGGAAGCTTCCTTCCGGAGATGTTGACAATGAGCCGGAATTGACCTTTGAATCAAGGACGCAGCTGCATCTGGGGACTTCTTACTTAAGCGATTTGACTGGTGTAACCGTGTGAGCCGCCCATGCCCTGCACGCGAAGTAATCTAGTAGGAGTATCAAACCGAAGCAAACCTTACGTTTTATGAGCGTAAACAACTAAACTAGTACTCATTCCAGCAAGAAAGCAAAGCTAATCAAGTACTAATCATTATGAGTTACACTAAAATGTAGAGTATTATCGAACCGTATCAGAAATTGATAACGGGTACAGGCTCCTCCTGCGCCTCGTTGTGAAGCACCTCTAAACAGTCTGTATCATTGTCGTGTATACAAAAATGATCACGAGTCAAGAAAGCGACTCAAAAATAGTGAAAACGACATGATGAAATGCAATAGGTGAAGGTGCAGGCATTCTTTATGTTCGAACTTATTTGCTTATAGCAACTACCGGAATTTCTCTTGCTACCTATCGGTTTCAGAATTCTAAAAAACTCTGAACATTTCGCATCTTCGGGCAGGTGCTGTCGTATGATTTTCCGGCGCAACCGCAACTTGCACGCTGGAATGCTCACACGCGAGGCCCAGTGACAACGCTAAAGCACAAACCGTCTAAACTGTCGATGAGCTGGTCGCGTACCACTGCACATGCTGCGCATTATTGAAAAAAAAATCATGGGCTACTGCTACTGAACGTACGTTTAGGTTATTAATTGTGCTATAGTTTTTAATGCCATCTTCAAGTTTGCTCATTAGCCCAGGAAGCTAAATTCAGACCGCATACGCTTGTTTAATTAGTGGTGCTTCACAATGAGGCGCTAGCTTTAGACCAGTTTGAAGCAAATATAGGAGCTTGCAACAAAACTGAGAGGGGAGGGGGGAACAAATCCCCAAATCGGAACATTTGTCACGAGCGAAGGACGTACATCGACGCGTTGCCACGCCCCGGCGCCGTGCCATCGACCAGGTTAACACGGCTGCCGAAAGTGCAAAACCGTCAACCGTTGCTGCCCGGTCACGACGTACGTACGAACTCTTCTGACGCCGCCTGTTTGAATGCTATAGCTCACACGTACGTACGCGCCTTCCCCGGCCAGGCGCCTGCACGCCGCTGCACGGTTTCTCGATGGCAGCATGGATTGGTGGCCGGTGCGCGGTGTGCCGGTGTCCGGCCGATGGATGTAGGAACATCGCCAATCGCCAAACTGCGTGCAACTCTTCGGTGGCCTCGCTTTGTATTTTATTTCCCAAAGATTTAACTGAGGATGCACACAACACAGCACATACAGATTCCGAGGCCAGATTTCTATCTATTTCTAAACTACTTAGAAGGCGGAGTCATCCACCCTCTCCTCTCCTCCTAAGGAGATTTAATGTTTTATCATCAACCCTTTCAATCCATTCTTAATCTTATAAATTTAACCCCTTACAATACACAAAACTTAGTATTAAAAAATCACATAACACAACTTTATCGCACTGAGTTATATTTACACAACTTTGTCACCCTCAGCTGCGTGTACTAGTGGCCGGTGGCAATTGCCACCGTTGTTAGATACTTCATGGGCAGACATGTACGTCTCCTATCAAGCATGCACGTAGCTTTGAAAAAAAATCCACTTCACATCCCTCAACTATTTACGTTTATCAACTCAACTAACTCCGACGTAAAAACAAATATAAAGAGTCACCTAACTTTTAAAACTTAAATTAAGTCATCGGCAATATTATAAACAGTTTTGGCTCAGGTAACTCCGACGTGGCACATTCATGTAAGTCTCCATCCCATGTGGTATTGATGGTGCTTTATGTGACGCTCATTAGAAAAAAAATTAAAAAAAATATATGATAGGTCCACATATCAATAAAACAATTCATTCTTCTTCTCTACCGTCTCTGTCCTCTTTTCCTATTATGGCGATGGTGTGGCCGGTCCGTGGGAAGGCAGCAGCAGCGGTGAGTGGTCAGCAAGAGCATTCTCATGTGGTGAACTTAATTGCTAATCAAGAGAGGTGACGACCCTAGAGTTGCCACCAAACACATGGCTATCACCACCTCTATTGCGCGCTTGAGCTCTTCGGTGTCCTGTTGCTTCACCAACATCAACACTAACTCTCATTGGCACCTTATTGTTGCACTGCACCAATTCCTACAAATATAACTATCCATGGATGAGATCCGACTACAGTTATCATTTAGTATCAGGGTATTCGTAGAGATACGCAAACACATGGATTTATCTTGGTTTGGGCCCTCAAGATGAATAATAACCCTACTCTAGTTTATATGTATTGGTGATGAGTAAATCACACTAATTACAAATCCAGAGAGGTGTCGAACCTAGCCTACCAACTAAACTTAACAAGATTGGCAAGAAGTTATAGTCAGCGATAGTAGTCGATGGCTATAGATGTAATCCTCTTGGCTATGAATCCTCGTATGGCTTATAGTCTTTGGCTTATGATTCGATACTCTTCCCTTCTAGGAGGCTCTTGTAATTATACCGAGGATAGTCCCTTTTTCAAGTAAAACTCGGGGCAAATTATCCTAACCCGTATAGAGTAGTCTAGTCCTGACGTTACCCTGATCGGACTATATAACCCCTTCCTTCTCCATGATACATCTACTATACCGATGCTACTCTGACAACAACGCCAACGCAAGCTGAGACACTCCTATGGCTTCAAACAACCCCAATCAGTTTAATCACCCTCTTCCGCACAATCTTTAGGTGATCATGTATAGACCAAGATCAGTTTAATGTTTAGCAAATAAATTTCCTAACATTTGGCATCAAAGCCTTATTGGCCCTATACATGTTCCCATCACTCTGGGGACTGAAGCCAGTGCCAAATTATGTGTTCTAGCATCGGTTTGCATTTGTTCTAGGGTTAAGTGTTCTATTGATGTTCAATTAAGGCTTAATTTTGATGATTCACGTTCAATTATATGATGCTTTTATGATTCATGTTCTGATGTTTGCAATTAGGGCTAAGTTTCATGTTTTAGTTTCAAATTTCTATTCAAGTTCATGGCTTAGGTAGCAATTAGGAGGGGATCACGAATTTGGGCTAGGAAGCCGAGGGATATAGGTATTACTATTTCCGATGACATCCATGCCCATTTTATCATGAAATCCTTGGCATCCAACTATGATCCACGTTATTACTCTGATAAAGAAAACTAGTCTATGGACAAGCTTATAAGTTACTAAGGACCGACATAATGATAAGATTTGGTCCAATTCCAATGAATCCATTATTAAGCCCAAAACATCCCTTGCCATGCCTCAAAAGGAGGAGCAGCTATTACATCTCATGATATCATTTGCTAGGCATAGCCATGTGCATAAAAACTGGTACAAATTTAAGATTTGGCTATCTGAGAATGATAATCTTAGTATTATTACTTACATTAATGATATATATTATGCTCTTAAATTTTTGGTGAATTGGTTTAGGTGTAATTTGCACTTCATTAATTTAATACAGGAATCACCTTCTATGATGATTAAAATTAAAGGGAAGCATAGGCAGCAAAACAAAAAATGAGCTTCACATGGAGGCATCCATCCATCTTCCCTTAGTGTTAGAAGGATATCCTTATTTGTTGCTTCATTATTTCTTCTATATTTAGAAACTTATTTCCATCTTATGTGAAGGGCTACAATGTTGGATTTGATAATAAGGATGCTTTATTTGATTCAATAATAATGTTCTGTTTTTTAAGCGAGATTGATTTCAATTCATATTTGAATTTGCTCTCTATTTATGTTTCTGTGTTGAATGCTTATATTAGAGATATTTCATTCACTTTATTCTCATTATATTATATTAGAGATATTTCATTCACTTTATTTCATTTGCTTCATTTTGTCTAAAGTCTCTAAAATTAGTGGAGCTAAAATTTCATGCTAAAGTTTATTTAAAGTTCACAATCACCAAGGAATATGGAGCTTACTATTTCTAAATGACTACCCCAAATCTATTCTAAAGTTTCCTAAACAATGTAAACTCTAAATTCTTCCCCATTATTAATATTTAAAATTTCTTATTAATGACTATCCTGAAGCACTATAGAATCATCAAACTGTCAAAATGGTGTATTCAAACAGGAGGATAATATTATTATGTTTCTCCATATCTATCTAGACAATTCCTAGGTCCTACACCAAAATTTCTATTTAATTTTATTATAGGAAATTGGTATAGTTGTCATGCTAAAGCAATAAGACATGTCTGTAGGAGCTTAATTAGCTACATTAAGTATAATTATTTAACCTCATTTAAGTGGTATGTAATGACATACGTCAACACAATAAACACTACTCTCAATGGGTATCAAATTAATTAAGGCTATGCTTATAGAAAAGAGTTTTTTCATAAGAGAAAGGGAACTAAAATAATTTTTTTCGCCTCTAAGACAGACTCATTTATTTTGTTGGATGTTTAATTTGTAGTTTTTTACTATTGACTTGCATAAAAAAGAGACACATACAGACTTCAGACTTATCAAAGTCATCAATGGTTTAACCAAGTGTCTAAATAATATTTACCTTAGTTCCATAATGTCGTCAGCTAAATTAGAGTTTAAGATAGGTAAGGAGAATAATCTTAAGGGTGAAATTAATATAGTGCGCTGTGTACCTAATGTGGCATCAAACTTATTTTTGAATTTATACTAACTCAAGAAATATAAATATTATTTTACTCTGTCAAACCCGCTAGGATGAGTTAGTTACTGTTATAAGTTTAATAATCGCTAAGTCACTCGGTGTAATTTAATGGGAATTATCACAAATTAACATAGCCCATTAAAAACTTTAATGCCCCACATTATTTGTGAGACATTCATAATTACATATTCACATATAAATAAATTTTGGAGATCTTAAGTTGGTTATTCCAAAATTAATCAATAGGTGTGGATATTTAAAAGTTGATCCACATCAAGATGTGCTCCAAATAAAATTTTATTACATAGTGGACGGTTGTAATATGTCATAGTGTATAAAGGGCTGGCTGCTTAACAATATTTTTGAAACTAAGAGTGGTAGACAACACTGACCACTTATCATACTGCGATAATAAAATTGATAAATTCTAACATAGTAGTCTTTTATACAAGTAACAAAACATCATATGTTCTACCAAAACATTGACATTATGTTATGAGAGATGGGTCCTAGGATTGAATTACTGAAGTTGAGCAAACTAATATAATATTAAGTAATGCTCATTGATTTAGATATCAAAGGATTAGAACATATGATTAATGCTATCTAGCGTATGTATAATTAAAACTTTTGAATAAGTTAGATCATAGAAACATGAAAATGAACCAACACCTTTCAAGGTATTATGGTAAACTATGGGTAATGGGTCACATTGGCACATTAATTGCTATTTTGATATATTGCTTTTGTTTAGTAGAATATTTACTAATACTAGACTTATTAGCCTTAAAAATTAAGTGAGAAAATATTGAAATTGATATTTGGCCAACGAGCTAGAGAGGTGGGTGATGGGCTTGGCCCACCCCATGTCACTCTCTCGTAACAACGTCACTGAGTTGTAAGGCTCGTGTGCACATCCCTAAGCTCGTGCAATGATCAAATCATGCAACTAACCAATGGAATTGCCCTTGATTCCCCAGTTATGTGAGAAAGAGGATGAGGACTCCAGTGATGTGGATTCTCTCGCTCTCACGTCCTCCTTATTTTTACTCAAAATCCTAAACCCACTGATCTTTAGATTAGTACTATGAGGAGATCAAGGGACGATTACCGACTCATCGACTTCTTGTGTGGTTAACTTAATCATTGATCAAGAGGAACGACGCCTTTAGAGTTACTACCACCCACATGGCGATCATCACCCTTGTTGTGCACTTGAGCTCTTTGGTGTCTTGTTGCTTAACCAACATCAACACCAGGTCTCATAGGCACCCTACTACCGCATTGCGCCGATTCCTACGGCTACAACACAAACACAAGCTAAGACGCTCCTATGGCTTCAAAGAAATTGATCAATTTAATCACCTTTAGCATAATCATTAGGTGATCATGTGTAGACCAAGGTAAGTTTAATGTTCAGCAAATAAATTTGCTAACAACTACTCTTCTCCACCATTAGGGGCTTGCTCATGCCAGCGCTGCCAAATCCCAAAACTGGTAGCCTCTTGAGCAGGGACGAGGTAAGGGGAAGGGAAGCAAAGGCTCTAAGGCGAAGCGGGATTGGCACTGGCAAGAGAGGCTTGGAGGTGGAGGCGGCCGATGGTTTAGAGCTCAGAGCAATTGCCGGCATCGATGGGAGGAGCTTGATGCCACTGCCCTATCGTTTGGAGATCGCCATTGTTGTCCTCACAGGCTACTCAATATCGATCGATGGCAAAAGGGATGAATGGGGAAGCTCGACCTTGAGGGGTCTTGCTGGGTGCCTCTACTGCCCTTGCAAGGACAGGCGGGCAAGCTTGTCTCCCACTTGATGGTCACCTCCACCACTGTTGGGTGGGCTCGAGTTTGTTGCATCACCACCACCAGTGAGTGACATGAAGAAGATGCGAGAAAGAGGAGGGGAAGACATGAGAGGGCAGAGATGGGTGATGATATGTGTGCCCTTAGAAAATTTTATTTCCAGTATACATCCCCTCACATATTTGTTTTTATTTTTTATGTTGCTTTTAGTGCTATATAAGCGCTATATCAAAACTATATAAATATGGAGACCAAGTTAAACAAGATATATTAACTAAAATTGATAGAATTTATACTGGTTTTAGAATGGTTTTGTGACTAATAGAACTGAATGAACACGTAGTTGAGAAATGTGAAGCGAACTTTTTCCCGTGCTTTTGGTGTGTGTTTCTGTTTGGATTTTGATAGCACGAACCCGGAACTCTCAGAAAACCAAGAAGTCTGATTATGAGACTGCACGGTGCCTTTTGGGCCACCGCACCCTTTTCGCCTGTAAGTGGGCTTCACGGCCTAGAGCTTGCTTACTCAGATTATCTATTGGGCCATGAGAGTTCTGTCACATGATTGGCCCTAATAGACCTAAGCAACCGTTTTATCTCTTTTAATAATCTAAAAAACATTTTATCTTTTTATAAACGTATATAAATAGATTATAAGTCAGATCTATTAATGCATACTACTATAGTACTGCTAAGACAAAAAATTGAAAAAAAAGGGAAAGCACAAAATCAATGCCTTTCAAACAGGTTGTCATCAAAAGAAATTTGATCAAGCAGACCACAGCAAATATCTCAAAAATTCCTCTGTGTGGTACTTCCCATAGGTTACTCCTGGTGCCGTCCCCCCTTTTATTTGCCGAATTCCTGGCAAAGTCAAACACACATCTCTTTCACAACTACTCGTTCCTTTGATTACGTATAACTTAGTTCAAATTCCTGCAACAAACGACCTTAAAACCCCGTTTGAAATAATAGATTATTTGATTTTTTATGATAGTTATTAAGGATATAAATAAATGATTTAGCTAGTAAAAGAAACTTATATATATATGTTTTACAAAACTCGATATGTAGGTCTTATAAAGCATGTCACTCAGAATCCAAAATCCATGTAGCCTTGGTATGTTTTGACGAGTTCCTTTTTCAAAATTTTCAGAGTTTCCATCCTAAACCGAAATCCCCTCGTTCAATTCTACAGCGATTCTACTGTGCTGCTAGTGCACTTGTTTAGCCGCAGAAACCACGTGACAAGATCGGCGCACGGTTCCCCCTCTCTGCTCCGTAGGCAGGTCAAAGCCGCCGTGGAAGAGACTGGTCCAATGGAACGCCGCCACGCGTCCCCTCCTCTCCCACCGGTCCAGTGCGCCCGTCCCACGCAGAGCCACCCGCCCCCGCGCGGACTCCCCTGTTTGACCGCGCCCCGCGCCTCACACACCACCTCGTGGCGCCGCCCGGGCGCCACGCGGCGTGCGACGCGTCGGCGTCCCATTGGCAGGCCGCGGTAACAGACAGGCCAGGAGAGCTTCCCGAGGAGCCGCACCCGTCGATTTCTATTTTTCTCCCCCCTCCTTCTCGCCCTCTCTCTCCCTCCTCCACTCTCCCCTCACGCTCTCCGCTCCTCCTCTTTTACCCGCTCTCCCGATCGCCCCGGGCTCCCACAGCCGCAGCGAACAAATCCGAGCGTTAGAGCGAGAGCTCGCGAAGAGAAACAAAGGGAAAGCGCGCGAGGGGAAAGGTGATCGATCTCTCCCTTTTTCCCTTTCTTGGGTGTCTTTTTTACCTTTACGGTTGCTGGGTCTGGGGAAGTTGGTGGTTGGCTGGTTGCATGAATCTGGGGGAGGTGAAGTGTTCGTTCTTTCATCTTCTCTGCACTGCACTAAGGTTTGAGATAGATTGATTGCATTTTTTTCTGGAGTTGTCTAATCTGCTTGGTTCCGGTACGGATTTGTAGTGGATGGTCGTTTAAATCGTGTTAGATCTAGGGTTGGGGAGTTCGGTTGGGTAGTGTTCGAGGTCAGATCTGATGCGCAAGATTAGGTTTCTTGTGAGATGTTCTATTTTTTTCTCTCTTATTAAGGTTGCATGCATTGTGTTTACTGGAGACCGTGTTGGGGATTGTAGCGAGGACTTGAGATTTGCGTGGAGGAAGCTCGTGCTTGATTATCCACACGAAATATGCACGCGTAGCTGTTCCCCGTTTGAGCTAATTCCGTTACTCAATCGTGCGTTTTTTTTTCCGGTTAGATGCAGTATGGCTACGTTGAACTGCAGATCTAGTCATTTCTCTGCTGTTCATGTTGGCTTCAACTGTTATTCTGTCTGCTTTATGTTCTGTGGAAGGAGCAGCAGTGCCTTGTCGTTTTCTTAGCTTGAGATTTGGTGGTGTTGGACTAGATCACTGGTTTGACAACCACTTTCTTGTTGATTTGTCTGACGAAATCACTCAAAAGGCAAGAAAATAAATAGAGAAAGTACTATAGTGAAAAGGGATGGACTAGAATATTTAGATGTCTGAGAATGATTCCCTTGGTTCATTGAAAAAACTTGTGCTAGTTGTCTAATTTGTGAAGTGAAGTGCCATCCACTTGGTTGGAATCGGGGAAAGCCGGGCGATCTGTATGATCTGCTCGGGTCTCGTCCATTGTTCCGTGGGTGGATGGTGGTTATTATGCTTGATCCCCACTTGGTGTGGTTTTCATAGAACCGTATATGTTCTTGTAAATGGTCCACAAGTGATATAGGTATATCTGTGTAAGAGCTGATACATTTTATAAGCGAGCAACTGGTCTAATGATTATTAACAGGTGCACAAGGTGATACGAAGTTTGTGTCAAAAGACAAAGGAGAGGAAAAATGTCGCCTGCCGAGGCATCCCGCGAGGAGAATGTGTACATGGCAAAGCTTGCCGAGCAGGCTGAGCGTTATGAGGAAATGGTTGAATTTATGGAGAAGGTGGCAAAGACTGCTGATGTTGGTGAGCTCACAGTTGAGGAGCGTAACCTGCTTTCTGTGGCTTACAAGAATGTGATTGGTGCTCGGAGGGCATCGTGGAGGATCATTTCTTCTATTGAGCAGAAGGAAGAGAGCCGTGGGAACGAGGCATATGTTGCATCAATCAAGGAGTACCGTAGCAGGATTGAAACCGAGCTCAGCAAGATCTGTGATGGTATCCTCAAGCTTCTGGATTCTCACCTTGTCCCCTCTGCAACTGCTGCAGAATCCAAGGTGTTCTACCTGAAAATGAAGGGTGACTACCACAGGTATTGATTTCTGGTGTTTTGAGAATTAGTAGTAGCTAATAATTTACTCGATTAGTGTTTTGTAATGCTGTTTATTTTCTTATTTGAATGTATAGGTACCTTGCTGAGTTTAAGTCAGGAGCTGAGAGGAAGGAAGCGGCTGAGAAAACTCTTGTGGCATACAAGTCTGCCCAGGTTGGCCTCCATATATTTTTGCCAATATATATTGTTTACAGTGGTATTCAGTTTGATATATTATGATTTTTTTCTTGGAGTAGCTTTAGAAGTTTCAGTATTTTTATGTCATTTCTTCCAGTGACTGTATCCTTCATGCTGTGTACTCTTCACTATAGAAAAATACCCTTTCTAGTCTTTGATTTTTTTTTTGCAAATTTCAAATTCATGGTATGCACAATTGCACATGTTTGGGATATATGCTGCTAGATATGACATGTATTATGTGGCAACCTTGAGTGTTTTTCTATGTAGTAGTTTTGTGGATTTATGATGCTTGTAATCAACAAGGGCTGCACATGATGACATTTGATTGCTTTTTTAGGATATTGCACTTGCTGAACTGCCTACAACTCACCCAATAAGGCTTGGACTTGCGCTGAACTTCTCGGTGTTCTACTACGAGATTCTGAACTCACCAGACCGCGCTTGCAACCTTGCAAAGCAGGTTAGTTTTTCAATTTTTTTTCCTTTTGAATTAAGTTTGTACCTTTGTTTGGTGCAATTTTTGATATTGCAAAATTCATGTGTAAGCATATTGTATCATTTTCTTTTGAGAATTTTCTTTTTGTTTGGTCAAATTGTGGGGGAAAATAACTGATGATTATTTATACTATGCATGTTAGAATAAGTACATTAAAGTAATCTGAAGAATGTATTTTGTTTATACTATGCATTCCTATACCATTTATTTTGTTGAAGTAGCCTGAAGAATGTCGTACACTGAGTTTTATTATGTGGTCAAATTAGCTATGATGCATACGATTGATTTGTTTCTAATATTTATTTGTCTACTGCCCTGCATGTGTTGCATGTTTCTAGTTTTGCTGCATATTTCTTCTATTTTTTAGCACATCACATTAAATTAACGAATGCTAAACTTTGGAGATAGGACTTGTAGGAACAGTTTAGAGAATAGTGAACAGGCCAAATGAAGCTTTGTGTCCCTTGAAATTAGAGCTCGTTTTCTCACTTGTGAACATGAGTCTGATACACTGAAAGATGCCTGTATGTACTATCTAGAGTGACAATAACTTCATGTCTGTATGTTAGGCGTTTGACGATGCTATTGCTGAGCTGGACACCCTCGGCGAGGAGTCTTACAAGGACAGCACCTTGATCATGCAGCTTCTTCGTGACAATCTGACTCTCTGGACCTCCGACAATGTGGTATTTGCACTAATATGTTTACTTGTCCTATCATACTGTAATTGTTCTCAAGCGATCTACTACCATCTAATTTTACATTCCTGTGTTCTCTCCCTTCAGGAGGACGGTGGTGACGAGATCAAGGAAGCAACGAAGCCTGAAGGAGAGGGCCACTAGTCAGACCTGAAGTCTATTTCTGAGTCCATTTACTCAGTTACCTGTATTACTGGATCATAAGATGTACTAGGATCAATTGTTATGTGGAATCATAAGATGTGTTAGGGTTGCGTGTGTCAATGTGTCGAGCTGAAGTACCCAGTGGACAGTTATGTGCACTACATTGCATCCGTGACTTATCTACTAGTTGATTAGCAACTTTCAACTACTTCCTGTATTTGCAGCACATTATTAGTACCGCTGTATTAGCGTTTTCCATTGGCTGGTTATGATTGAGAATACTGGCCAGGCATTTGTCTTCATTTGTAAGCTCGATGAAATGCATGTTTTTTTTTTGTTCTCATGAGAGTTGTGAACTTGAGATTATGTTTGGACTGGCGGCATACTGCCCGTTCATGTCTCCGTGCTGACGAATTGACGATGACCCGTGCGGTGGCTGCTGGGTACTATAGTTGGACATTAGTTGCCCTGGCATTTGTGAAACCGGCTCAACATGTCTGAAAGTGGACTATTTGCATGTGTCGATGTAGTACTGAAACATGTCCATGATGTTGCACCTTAATAGTAATAGTTTGTTTAGACGTTCAAGCTACATGTACAAGCCTACAAACTATCCTTTCCACGCTATAGTCAATTTTCACCTTATCTGTTTTTAAGCATACCGCACAGGGGCAGGCTGTTTGTAATTCTTACCCAGAGTTAGTTGAGCTCGGATTATATAAGATCCTGTCTCTACTTATCTAGAAATCAACGGAATAGTATTCCCTCCGATTTAAAATTGAAGGCTAACTTATTGGATGGCTGAAAAAGAAAGATGATGTGGCTTCATTAAATAGTCCTAGCTACAATTAATAAAAAAAACTGCATAGATGTCTACATTATCTTTTTTTATCTCACACATTAATATAAAGTTAAGAGTATAATGTATTTTACTTTCTTAAACTCTAATACATTTGTCTTCACTATTTAAAATTTTAATATGTTTGTTACTTACTTTTTTATACTCTAACACACCTATTGTTTACTCTAATTGTAAAGTTTTTACAGAATAAATACAAATACCAAAAATAAAACCTTTATACCATAAAGAGAGTAGATCGCAAGAGATGGAGGCCATGTTGTTAGAACATGGAGCACGAATCTAGAAGCAAATCAAACATGTTATAATATTTGTACTATTTTCTGCTATTTTTTCTTCAACAAATATGAAAGCCAAAAAATTGGATCATTTCATGAACTTGTATTCCTTCTGATAGGCATTGGAATAGGTTAATGGCGGACCCAAAGCTAAAATTTAATAAATACTCTATCTGTTTTTGATTTTTTATTTAAATTTGACTAATTTTATAAAAAAAATAGCAACATCTATGATAATAAATTAGTTTTATAAAATCTAATATTAAATATTGATAATATATTTATTTTATGTTGAAAATATTATATAGTACCTTAACTTAACTATTGACTTTAATTTTCATCCCTCAATTAAAATAACAGATAAATTACCTTGACTCTTCAAACCATATAATTTTAGTGGCTGGATTGAATATGGTTTTAGCCTACATGGACAATGACTTAGCGCTGACTGGAATCATTCTCTCCGTCTCCTGTGTTCTTTATTCGCTGTCCCCCCTCGCTCCCGAAGCCTCTTGCGTTGATGTTCACAAATTGCTCCGGAACGACAGTGACAATTTGTCCTAGGAATGACATGGAGTGCAACGCCAGCGATGGACTCTATGCAATATAGGGCATGACGAAGTGAGCAAAGCAAATATCGGCGACGGAAGAAGTCTAAAAGTGAGTACAATAATGAAAGTTAGGATAACTATTGTCACATTATATTTATATTTAAATAAAAAGTAAATAAGATGTAAGATAAAAAAATATGCTACAGATTTATAAGCACACCGACTCTAAGAAGCTGTATCAGATTGGTGATAAATATATATAGCTATATTTATTAGATTGGTGATAAATAATATATTAATTTTTAAGGTATTAGTTAACTATACTGTTGGAACTTGCTCTAAGAGGCTCGAGGTTCAATGTCACCTCCGAGTAGAGTGCTGCAGAGCTGGCGATGGGCTCAGCGTAGCTATGGTTTGTCTGAGTCGAGCGCATGCGTACGGTTTGGCCCATACCGCCATACGTATGCGTTGATGCCTGTTTAGCGGCGCAATGCCGGCAAGACGGCGAATGAATCATCGGGCCGTCGGCTGAGGAAGAAAGACGAACGGAAGATAGAAAAAACAACGCCAAGCAAATCACAATTCACAAAACATAATTAAGCTTCTGTGACAACGGCCAAGATTTGGCCTAATGCAAAAAAAAAAACACTTCTTTCCCGTACCATTTACAACGGCAGGGGATCCGCATCTATGAACATTGGCTGGGATGACTCTTCGGTTGTTTGGCATGTAGAGAAGCTTCAAATCCGCAGTTCTAAACGGATTAATTAATGGGAAAAATGAGTTATGTGGGAGTGTAAGTGTAAACGTGAACGCGATTTGGAAATTAGAGTTTTGATTTGCACGTGAGCGCACGGAGACGGAGTATAAATACATCAGGCTGGGGAGGCCGTTAAGGCCATACGAGCAGAATCAAACATATAGCCTGTGCGGTCTAGAATTATAAGTCTAACACATCTCTACAGTTAAAACTGAAAGTGAGTGGGATAAAAGTAAGATACTATAGTGCACTTGCAATGCTCCTATAGTGAGTGGGATAAGGTACCGAAGCTCTATTGGTGCATAGTTTAGAGCGAGTGTCCACGGGGTACTGCATGGCTTGTAATCTCGCATACCAGCATGGTTTAGAATGTCTAGCATTTACTGTTGTTGTGAGAGGAACATACTGTTGTCCCGACGGTTGACAGTGATGCTTAGGAAATGATGGAGTGAACCTTTATCTATCATGGAGAACTCCTACCTGAGAGCTGAGATAACCTATTGAAGGAACCACTCTGATGAGACCATGAGAACGATGTCATTAACGTAGAGGAGCAAATAGGCCATATTAGTAACACGACGATAAATGAACAGTGAGGTGTCAGACTTGGCTTCAATAAATCCAAGAGAGGTGATGTGAGAAGCAAAGTGACTGTATCAAGCTCGCGAGGTCTACTTGAGTCTATAGAGAGAGTGGTTCAAGCGACAAAGATAATTGGGTTGTGAGAGATCAACAAACCCTGATGGCTGGGCGTAATACACCATCTCTGTCAATGTTCTATATAAAAAAACATTCTTAACGTCGAATTGATGAATAGATCAAGAGTGCGAGAGAGCCAAACTGAGTACCATGCGAATGGTGGTGGGCTTCACAACCAGACTGAAAGACTCATCGTAGTCAAGGCCAGGGCGTTGGGTGAAACCCCGGAGGACCCATCTTACTTTCTAGCGACCAAGAGATCCATCAAACAAAAACTTGTGGCAAAAAATTCATTTCTCAATGACCACATTCACGCAAGGAGGATAGGGTACCAATGTCTAGGTGTCATTTGCCTGAATGGCATCAAACTCGGACTGCATGGCAACACGCCAGTTTGGATCAGACAGCACTGATCTGAAGGATGTCAGGATCAAAGAGAGAGCCGCCGTGTTAAGGTTAAGATGGTCAATTGGCTGAATGAATGCGGATTTCGCGCCGATGTACATGCCGTGCATATTGGTAATGGGCACGACTGTCTACAGAGCTGTAGTAGCAGTACATCCAGTGGCATGCCTTGTGCCACTGGAGGTGTCCATAGGAAGCACTGCGAAGGGCCCGACCATGTCACTGGCAACAACCTAGGGCGTAGCGTCCCTAGGGGCAACAACATGAGGCTAGGGTGAAAGGGACCCCGTAGCAGAGGAGGACAGCGGTGACCTAATAGCGCCAGGCGAGACGCTCCCGAGAGGTGTATCTACAGACATAGTACGAGGCCGATGGATAAGGTGGAGCAATTATCATCGCTCAAGAAATCTAGAGTGGTGAGATCTAGGGAGGATGTGGACATCTCAAAAAAAGAGAAAGAAGAAATCATCAAACATGATGTGTCGGGAGACGACAATCCTGTTAGAGTGAAGGTCAAGATAGCGATATCTCTTGTGATTAGTGGAATAACCAAGAAAGATACACAAGGAGGAGTGCAGAGAGATTTTATGTGGAGTGATCGAGGACAGGTTCAGCTAGCAGGCGCAGCCAAAAACATGGAGATAAGTGTAGAAAAGATGTGTGCAATGAAGAGCAAAGAAAGGAGTGGGCCCGTTGAGGGTTGTAGTGGGATGAAGGTTGGGAGATATGTGGTAGTATGGAGAGAATTGGTCCAATAAGTAAGGGAAAGACTGGCTTGAAAGAGGAGGGAGCGCATGATATTGTTGACAGTACAAAGAGTGCACTCAGCTCGACTGTTTTGCTAGGAGGTGTATGGACAGGATATACGAAGAATGACTCCATTTGTACGAAAGAACATGCAGGGCGAGGAATGGTCTAACCCGTGGCCATTGTCACACTGAACTTGCTTGATGATGGTACAGAACTGGGTGCACACATATAAGAAAAAGTTCAGTAGGACGCCAAAAGTATCAGATTTAACACAGAGGGAGAATGTCCACGTATAATGAGTGCAGTCGTCGAGAATGACAAGATATTACTTATAACCCAATATGCTAATCACAGGGGATGACCAAAGATCACACTGGATGAGGTCGAAAGGGTGAAGTGCACAAGTGGCAGACTGGCTTAAAGGAAGGCGCACATGGTAGCTTAATTGGCAAGCGTAACATACATGATCAGAAGTACGCTTATTACAGGAAATAGCTTTAGAGTTGATAAGTTTTGATAATGGTTCTGAACCAAGATGACCAAGACGACGATGTTAGATGGTGGTGTAGCATGTAGTAGCTGTGAGGACAGGTAAGCTGATAGCAGATAGAAAGAACGGGTAGAGGACACCCATGCTATTGCACTTGGCGATCACGCTCTAGGTTTGTAGGTCCTTCACAAAGAGGCTAAATAGGTCAAACTTAATGGAACAGTTGTTATCATTAGTGAATCGACGAACTGAAATTAAGTTTTTGATGATGCTAGGAGCAACTAAAACATTAGAGGGAATAAGGAATCGCTATGGTGTGGAGATGGTGGATGACCTAAAAGAGGTGACAGGGAGTAGGGCTCCGTTTTCTACAACGATTGATGAATGATTGAATGAAGAAGGAGGATGAGAGGAAGTGAGTATACTAGCGGTGTTGGCCATGTGGGAGCCAGCTCCGGAGTCGGCGTACCACTTGTTGGAGGCTGGCGAAGTTATAGACAATATGCTGAAATTGTTGATGAGAGATGTTTGATCCTAGGAGGGGCCGCCCATCAGGGACTAGGGGCTCAGCGACGGCACTGGTGGAGTAGGTGACATGGCATCGAAGGTGGGTGGAGTGCCAATGAAGCCAGGCGGTGAAGCGGGTGGCCCCTCATAGGAGAAACCTGACGGCGAGGCGAGCAGCCCCCGCACACAGACCCTGGTGGCGAGGTGGGCACAACCCCGTAGGCGAAACCCGGAGGAGGGCAGGAGCCTGGCCGTGTGGTGTAGTGGAGAGGGTAGGGCGAGGCAATGAGAGCAGCTGAGGCTCGAACGACAAGAAAGGTAGGTGCAGTGTCGCCCTGAGGGTACGGCTAGGGCCGTAGGGATGTGGCCACAGTTGCACTGTCCTCACCCAAGGGTTGAGGATGAGGGCGCTAGGGGGATCACTACTATGGCAGGGCCTGGGGTTGAAGGTGCCGACGCCTAGAGAGGTAGGTTTGCCACCGTAACCACTACGACGGTTGGGGGCACAAATTTGTGTTGTAGCCCCCATGGCTGCCTCGTCCCAAGCTCCCCCAACAAACCCACCTAGGGGCCATTACTGATGCGTGGCGACGAAGGTGGGGGGGGGATGGAGCATTCTCGATAGTGTCGTCGAGGTCAATCTCTTCGAGAAGAAGCAGGGTGCGTGCTTTGTCGAAGGTGGGGAACGGCCGCTGCATCTTTAGGTTTGAGACTATGTGGCAAAACTTGCCATTGAGTCCCCGGAGGAGAGTCAGTATGAGGGTGTGGTCGCCGACTGGATCCCTAAACTTGGAGAGAACGTTGGTCATCGTCTCGAGACGGCGACATAAGTCGGTGATGGATGTTCCCCCTTATCCAATGGTGTGAAACTCGGCAAAGAGAAGGAGGGCGCGTGACTCACGCTAGTCGAGGAACTTTGACTCAAGAATGAATCAGGCGATGCGAGCAGTTGGATTGTGGAGCATTACTGTCTGCTAGAGATTGGTGGCGATAGTGCCGTAGATCCAAGTTAGGACAATACAGTCCATCTAAACCCACACTGAGCGGTCAAAGTTGTTGATGTCGGAGTGGACATGATCGGTTAGGCATACTTGCCCAAGACGATGAGGAAGAGGGTTCGCTACCGGTTGTAGTTGTTGGCGACACGATCCAATGTCTCGGGGACAACGATCTTGATGTTGAGGACGGTAAGGGCTCGTGCATGCACAACCATATGCTTGCCCTTATGCTCGTTGAGGGCGATTTTGCGGTCCTCAGTGGCCCACCGGTGGGCGGTGTCGGTCTCGAGTTCAGCGACCTCACGTTGTAGACGAAGTTACTCCGCAGGCGTGTCGGGAGTCATGGATTTGCGCACACTCTCAGTGGCAACGACGACACGGCGTTGGTGGCGAGAGAGTTGGTTGGTGGTGATGGGGCTTAGCAAGATCTCAATGGCAGTGGCAACACTGGTGAGGAGGTGTGCGTGGGTGGCGAGATCGAGTGGCGATAAGCCTGAGCGAGTAGAAGCAGCGGAGAGACCGAGCGGTGAGAGAATTGGATCAAATGAATCACCGTGATGGCTCTGATACCATGTGAACGTGAACACGATTTTGGAATGAGGGTTTTGATTCACACGCGAACACATGGAGACGGAGTATAAATAGATTAGTCTGAACAGACCGGACAGACTGACAAGTTCGTGCGGGCCGAATCTAACACAGGTCGTACGGTCTAGAATCACAAGTCTAACAATAAGCAAGTTTAATAGTACAGTCACTATTAACTTTAACTAATCTAATAACATATCTATACAATACAATACTTGCATATAAAAATATACTATATTATTAATATATATTAATAGCTTACTTATTATGCACATGTTTAGTTGGTCGCCGCCAAAAAATCCCGTGATCGGGGAGAGACGGTGGCTCGGTCACGCGAAGGCCTGAGAGGTCTGCTTATCTTCAGTGCAGGTCATTAAGCATCGAGGTTCGCGGGCGTGCCAATCAATTTGACCCTGTAATACAGACGCTCGTTATCAACTGGTTGCCGATAGGTCTGGGATGCTGTTCGATCGGTTGGGGAGCCGATGTGGACAGGTGTCGACGAGGGGTTGACCGTTGAGCTGATGGAGGAATCAGGGTGTATTCAGAGGATGGCGAGGCGTACGGGATCCCTCCGAACAGCCGAACAATGATTCATTGGCTGGAAAAACCGATGAATGCGCATGCGACCTAGGCAATAATTAGCGTAAGAAGGCATGGACTGTAAAGCCGATGTCACTCCGATATGACAGCATGAGACCCGTCGCACTAACTCATTGGTGTTTTAAAAAAACAATGTTTTTATATATTTTCGAATAACTGCGAGCTTGATATAGAGTTCTTATACACTTCCATATAGGGCTCTGGACTGCAGAGCGGGTGACAAGCACGTCAGGAAGCGCAGTGCAACCAACGCGTTGGCCCGGACCGCCCTCTCCGGACACGGACCAGACCATGCTGCACCAACTGCGCGAAAACCACTTCGCGCAGCAGCAGATCGCAACATTCCGAGCGTCGCCGTCGCCCCACCGGATCCCGCGCAGATCCGGGCGCCCAGATCCCCGAGCCCATGGAGCCCTCGCCGGCCGCGGCGGAGCGCGACCTCTCACCGCCGCCACCGCCTCCCCCGCCCGCTTCGTCGTCCGCCGCAGCGGCGATGTCGTCGCCGCTCGCCGTCGTCTGCAGCTTCTGGAAAGGTCCGTCCTGTTCTTACTTACCCTCGCGCTTCCACTTGGTCGATTAGGTTGTTGATGAGACACTGAGACCCGAGGACTGGGTGGATTGGATCTTCTCCTGTTCAAGCTTTCGGGAATAGTGATTAGTAGTTTTGCGTCTGGTCCATAATCCTTAGAATTCGTTTGGGTTTGTTACTGATCGCAAGTGGAGAGATCTTAATCTCAGTGAAATGTTGACCACATTGGCACTTCCATTCCAATCTATTGCTATCATTTACGCTCTTCACTTCCTCAATTAGATTAGGATTTGCGTGATGCTTAACTTATTGAACTGCAGGCTAGCAAGTATGCAATGCAATTTCACTAGCATAGACTTTGAGATGCATTTAGCGTCCTAAACTAGTTCCGTATAGCCATCCGATATAGCAACAGCCTTTGAACAATGAGTTAGGGATGAATGCAGCCTTTCTGTGCTTTTGATTCTTCCCTGACCATTTGCTTAATGTTAAGAGGTTTGTAGGTGTGAGAGTAGCAGCTTTGCTCGTGACTGTAGTTTCCTTTAGGGACTTCAATAACTACAAGTATGAATTGTCATGCACCATAGAAGAAAATCATGGCGAGTTTGTTAAGTTATTTTTGCATGTGGATGCAGGTTGATACGATGTAAACATTTATGCTATCAATTGTAGATAATCTGACTCTTGCTTATTTTGCACTTTAGACTTTGATTTGGAGAAGGAAAGAAGTGGTTTGGATGAACAGGGTTTAAAGATCGCAGAGAATCAAGAGACCAGCCAGAAGAACAGACGTCGGCTTGCTGAGAGCACTAGGGATTTTAAGAAGGCGTATTCAGATGATAAGCTTAGTTTATTCAACTCTTTGCTGAAGAGTTATCAAGAGGAAGTTGATAATCTCACAAAGAGAGCAAAGTTTGGAGAAAATTCTTTTCTCAACATCTACCAGAAGCTCTATGAAGCACCTGATCCATATCCAGCTCTTGCTTCTATGGCTGTATGCTCTATCTGTCATCTACTGTAGCTTCTTTCTGAATCTGTTAGAGTGACTTTGCCAAAACTATTCCACCAATGTTTAACATTTTGCCATGTCTCTTGTAGCCAGTTTCCGTCTTGTTATTTCCTATTGACACCTAAGTATATACCTGTAGAGCTGTAGTTGTATGTGATCTAAATGGCTAGAACAACATTATTTTTCTGTATCTACTCAGCTGTATGCTCACCCATGTACAGCCAAGCAAGTTAGTGCAATGATACGTCCAGTTACTAAATTTGAAAGTATAAGTGTAATTTTGTAAAACTGCAAAATATAGACGAGAGTTTGCCCAGAATAGTACAAGTAGTAAATATTTAAATTACAAGTACAGAGGAGAGCTTTCAACTTCATGGTTTGGTACTGCAATTTCTCTAGCAAAGTCCGATATCTTTAACTTTAGGTGCTTCCAGTATAATAGATAGGCTTCAAGCATTTTATGGTACTGATATTTTCCCCCAACATGTCCTTTTATGGTCTCAATCCATTCAGGAGCAAGACCAGAAACTATCTGAACTGGAGACTGAAAATCGGAAGATGAAACTTGAGCTTGAAGAGTATCGAGCAGAAGCTGCCCACCTGAAGAACCAGCAGGCAACAATTAGGCGACTTGAGGAGCGAAACCGCCAACTAGAACAACAGGTTTGTTCTGATGCTATTCAGTTGCTTGCTCTCTTTCATTAGCTAGAAATAAGTGTTTTTCTTCCATTCTGTTCTTTCGATGGAGGTAAAAGGATAAGTTTGTGTTGTTTTCTGAGTCATAAATAGTGGCTTCTTTTATCCATATGATGGTACTGTAGTCCTTTGAATGGGCAGACCGTTTTTCTGACAATTTGGAAGCTTTATCTGTAGAAATTATTTTCAATCTAGTTCCAGAAACCCACAGGGCACTATTTTAGCTATTCTTTTACATAGATTCTGAAGACAAATACTATATTTTAACTAATAACAATATCAGTATATTTTTGTTCTGCTGATATTCTGATCTACTTATAGCGTATTTCTGCGCATAACACAATTGATCAAAACTATATCATAAACTTGTCTATGTAAAGGTTCTTGAATTTGTAAAAAAACTGAAATATTCCTTCAAATATGTGTGTTGTGGATAATTATTCTTGGAACAGTAACTTTCCTACAATAAATTCCTGCTGATTCTTCTTCAAACAGCAAATTTCCATTGTTCTCAAGTTCTCTCTATTTTCTTTTTGCAATCTTTGTTCTGTTTAATAATTTTAGATGGAGGAAAAAGTTAGAGAGATGGTTGAAATGAAGCAGAGGAGTTTGGCAGAAGATAGCCAGAAAACTCTTGAAGCTCTGAAAGACAGGTACTGTGAATTAATGGTAAATAGGAATATAACTGCTCTGTGATCATCATAGTTACAATACACTTATCTTTATCTGAAGCATATTTTTACCTTTAGTTTTTCATGGTTGTAGGGAGCAGGCGTTGCAGGACCAGCTGAGACAAGCCACAGAAAGTGTGAAGAATATGCAGAAGCTACATGAATCAGCACAAAGTCAATTGTTTGAGCTTCGTACTCAATCAGGTTACTTCTATTTTAACTGTGTAACCTTGAAGGTCTTTGTGACTTGATGTTAGAAATATGTTCAAGGTTTCATTGTTGTGATGAAGTATCATCTTTCTTTCAGAGGAGGACCGAGCTGCAAAGGAATCTGAAGTCAATCTTCTGTTGGATGAAGTTGAACGGGCCCAAGCACGATTAGTCAGTCTTGAGAGAGAAAAGGTAGTTTCATGTTTTGAAATGCAAGCTTATTGTTTTTGACTAGACAGATATTTGAACATAACATTGGTAGCAGCGCTATCCGTTTTCTAATAATCATGTAATGACCATTATTACCAATATCCAAATACATGGATGTTTCTAGGTTCTATCATCGCTGAACCTTTGCAATTAAACCATATGCAGAGGTTCTAATTTATGCAGCTTCTGCATTAAGAAATCTCTTTGTTTTACAAGACATATATCAGAGAATCCAATCGTATAAAACTAGTAGAGATACTAGGCAAACCAAATTAGGGTGTAATAGAATCAACTAACTAGAATATCTACATCATGAAGAAGTTGAGGCACAGACATACCATTGTAGCTGAAAGTTTCACAGCTATTGCTTGCCAGTGCCTGATCCAGGGTACCATGTTTTATACCTTTTATTTTTTTTTCTGCAGGGTGATTTACGATCTCAGTTGCAAACAACAAATGAAGATGCAACCAATAGTAGGTTAGTTTATTTGCATTTTTCATGTATATATTAAGCCATTAATTGACTTGGAAAGTGCAGATTTGTCAGAGCATCCATAATTCATATATTAGTGATACTAGTGCTTTTTAGAGTATTGCTGTTTATTAGTAGCATTTTATTTGGGTTTTTACACTTACCCAAAAGTTAATGCTTAACTTATTATCTGAATCACGTTATACTGCAGTGACTATGTGGACTCAAATGATATACTTGAGAGTTCCTTGAATGCCAAGGAGAAGATTATCTCAGAGCTGAATGCAGAGTTGCGTAAGATTGAAAGTGCTTTATCTTCTGAGAGAGAAACACATGTTAATGAACTGAAGAAGTTGACTGCTTTGCTCAGTGAGAAGGTACTCCATCAATTAAAGACTTTATTATGTAAAGTCGATAACTGTGTCTTGAACTAACTCATTACTCTTGATGCTGACTGCTGGACAAAGGTCTACGTCTACTTGTTTAAGTTTGCTTTATTCATTACGTACTGTTATGGAAGGGACTCATATATTTTCTTATTTAGAGAGCCTCCCACTTGAAATCGCCTTTGTACAAAGGAGCAGGACTGTAGTAGACAGCAACCTTATAGCGATCATCTACCTGTCTATTACTTATTTTGTTACAACCCATTATTGAAATTTAGTTGGACATATGTTAATTTCTTGCTTCTATCACTATCCATTTCTCTTATACTAGCCTCTATTTTTATGTGTGGGTTTAAGAGACGTTACCTATTCTGCTACATTTATTAGTCAGATATTAGAAATGTGGATTGATGCACCAAACACCATGCATATATTATTTGGAATGGCTTCTTTCTATGCAACTGTATGTTACCCACTATTTTATTGTGCTAATTAACTTTCAATTTGTAGGAAAATTCTCTGACAGAGTTGAAGAAAGAACTTCAAGGAAGACCAACAAGAAGACTAGTAGATGATCTCAAGAAAAAAGTTCAGATTTTGCAGGTATTTATAGAAAACACCCATTTTAACTCCAAATTATTATATTAAACCCTCCTTATCTGATAATTTCTGTAGTTCTGATCTGTTTCTGTATTACATCCACCAGCTGGTTCTGCACTCATTGCATGCCATTTTGATGCATTTGCATATCTATACTGTACATGATATCAGCTTTTCCTATGTGGCCTCCTGCAGCCGTGTAAGTAGATTACCCTCATCATGTTGTTGGTGGTGATCCTAAAATAATGTCTTTGTGATAACATTATGTTGTTTTTAACACCCCTCCATGTGACCTCTCTCCTTCTCTATCCTTGTTCCTGATGACATACTATTTTTGTTTCCATTAGGCTGTAGGGTACAACTCCATTGAAGCTGAAGACTGGGAGCTAGCAACAAATGGTGAAGAAATGAGCAAGCTGGAAGCTTTGCTTCTTGACAAGAACCGTAAAATGGAGCATGAACTAACACAGCTGAAGGTTGGTTGGTCTTTAGTTTGGATACTAAGAGGCTTTGATCTAGGCAATTCCTTCTCTGTATCGACAGCAGATTTTCCTCATGCATACAAAATGTAAGGTAAACTTGTTTTTCTCTTGAAGGTCAAAATATCAGAGAAGTCGAGTCTTCTTGAGGAAGCTGAAAAAAAGATTGCTGAACTAACTGCAAAGGCTGAAGAGCAGCAGAAGTTGATTTTGAAACTCGAGGATGACATACTAAAGGTTGCTTTTCATGCTCCTGCGATAATCAGTAGCAATCGATCCTTATGGATATAATACATATATGCAATTTTAGTGTAGTGCGTCAGTTTGAATCATAATATTACACTGCTAGTATTATGTAATCCTGAAATACAGAAAATGAAAAACCAAATGATTTATTATTTTATTTTCATCTTCTGAAGGACATATAACTAATATATATTAGCTTTATTGCAGGGCTATAGTTCAACTGATAGGAGGACTTCACTTTTGAATGATTGGGATCTCCAAGAAATCGGCTCAAATGAAGTATCAGAGGTAATTTATAGGTTAGGTTCACTTATTGCAAAACATGCTACAGTTACACAGTATCTTGCTGATGTTTGTTTTGTAATAAAGAGGCTCTTGTATTACAGGGTAGCAATCCTATAAAATTCTCATCCTGAATGCACCATATTTATTTTTTATATGATGTATAATGCTTGCTTTAACTCAGCTGTGGACAACACATGCAAGAGAAACTCAAATGGAAAGTTCAACTCTAAATTCTCATATACATCTTGAAGCTATCATAAAGATCTGGACTCACCATGAATGTTGTCAGTGTAAAGAGACGCTGTACTAAACCTCTTTAGCAGAAGTATGGATATGCAGCAGTTAGCATTGAAGAACTAATCACTAGTCCTTTGTGCACGTTATTTTCATAACTATTATTAGAATAATTGTTTAGTTACAATGCAAAAAACCAAAATGTGCTAAAAAAATATCATTTTCTGTTAATTTCAATTTCTACCAAACATGTAGTTATTCTCAGTTAGTTGCAATGTGTATAATAGAATGGCTACTTCACTCCCTTGTTGCATAATACATATTTTCAGGGTGCTGATCCAAGGCATGCACCACAAGACCAAGACCAAAGTTCCATGCTTAAGGTCATTTGCAATCAGAGGGATCGTTTCCGTACACGTCTACGTGAAACTGAGGAGGTATATTTCATGAAGTTGTGAAAAGTGACTGTACCAATTTATTGTTTATAGCAGTAATGGTAGTGTAGTTCTCATGTGAATTAGATTGAAATGGCATGATGTGCTAATTTGTTGTAGTATTTTGATCTGTTGTCCTTTTTTACTATATTAATGGATAGTGACATGAGAGGGTCATCCCTTGATTTTTCTTTGAAGTTGTGGATGTGTTTATGTTGCTTTATGATTTTATTTTTTTATCTCATGAGGCTGCTTTGTTTTCTTTTTAATGTGTAGATGTGGACCTATTGCCAAATTATTGTTGTACCCCTGACTTATTGCCATTTTGTGTCTCCTAGGAACTAAGAAGACTAAAAGAGAAGTATGAAATGCTAGTTGTAGAATTGGAAAAAACTAAAGCGGATAATGTTCAGCTGTATGGGAAGATTCGATACGTGCAGGACTACAGCCATGAGAAGATTGTTTCCAGAGGACCAAAGAAGGTTTATACACAACCTTACGAGGGAAAATAACAAAATATACTACATTCTAGCTTTTGACCTTTGTTACATTGTGCTTTGCAGTATGCAGAAGATATTGAAAGTGGTTCTTCAGATGTTGAGACGAAGTACAAGAAAATGTACGAGGATGACATAAATCCTTTTGCTGCTTTTTCAAAGAAGGTAAACAAAATGTTTACATTTTATGAGAACTTATTATATATGGTACTAGCTTATCCATACATATATTTCTATATCCAGGAAAAGGATCAACGGTACAAGGAGCTTGGTTTAAGAGATAAAATCACTCTTAGTAGTGGACGTTTTCTTCTTGGTAACAAGTATGACACCATCTTTTTCTTTGTGTTTATTTCAGGCTTTACCTTTTCTTTTTGTTGCACATGCTGATCTTTGATGATAATCGGTAAACACTAGTTAGAGATATACGTGACAAATTTCTCTGTTTTGACCATTCCAATATTATGATATTGTGTTTAATGATGCTATGACAAGTTTAGTTAATATGCCTTGTGGCCATCAAACCAAACTATTCTCTATCCATGGTAGCATGTTTAAACTAGTTGCTTCTTATTAATGTTGGCCCTTTATTATGAGGGTAAATCTTATGTGGGTGGACCAGGAAACACCTACACCCTCCGTCAAAAAAAAAAAACTTCTAGCTATGAATTTGGATACACATGTGTCCAGATTCATAGCTAGAATTTGATTTTTTTAAGGACGGAAGGAGTATCAATCTGTCATAATGCATAACAGATCTGCTGGTAGAGTTTTCTCTCTTTTTCTTTTTTGTAAATTATCCATGCACCGGAAATGCAGAATGACATAAGTAGCTTATGTAACATCTATTCTACTTGTATTCACAGATATGCCCGGACATTTATATTCTTCTATACTATTGGATTACATCTCCTTGTATTCACATTGCTGTACAGAATGTCAGCTTTGAGTTATCTCAGGTATGCATGCATCGCCTTCTCAAATTTCAAACCGTGTTCCTGAGCATGGCTAACATGAAATATTTGCACAGCACAACACCTGCACATGATGAAATCATCTTGGATGCTGGCAATCAGACGCTACCACATGCGCTCTAAATCAAGTTGAAGTTCATGCTAAAACCAAAATCTGGGGTTTAATCTCAGGAATCTTTGCATAGGATCATGACTGAACCCATAGTTGACCTGTATTCTTTGTGTCCATTAGATGTCTGAATACGTTTTCTGTAGATAAATAGCGAAAAGTTTCCAGTTTCGGAGACGGATGGATGGGTGACCGCATGAGGCGTGGTGGTGCGTTTGAGCTGTTTTGGAAACTGATGTACCACTAATTGCCATTCTGTTGGTAAATTGGAATGCACACATGGTCATGATGTTTATACAAAAGCACAAAAGAAATGAAGTCAACAAATTGAGTAATATCATTTACATTACCTCTATTTAATGCCACCATTTTCAAACGCTTATAATATCTACTGTAATAGTGGTCTAATTTTTTAGAGGAATTAGTGGTTCAACTCTGAAAAGTACAAATCAGACCTGATGAGCTTTGCCTGAACAGGATTCACCAAACACAACCTGTCCAAAAGTCACATTATCGACAGTATATTTTCTTGTCTTCACCACACCAATCATTAATTCTGTTCTACCAAGCTGCTGGCTCTCTCGAACTACCCTAAAAACCAAAAAAAAACATCATCCAAAAATACAATTTTTTAATTTCATTTTACCCTTTTTGCTGCCGACCCTACGGCACTCGCAAATGGCAGCGACAGCGACCGATCAGACCTGTGTGGATCACCGATGACTCGCAGGATAACTGATGAGCTAGTCGCAGCAAGAGAGCCATGAAAATGACGGCCTTGTTCTTCACCGCGAGGGAAGGCAAACCAATGGCGAGGCTGCCGGCTCGCCGCAGCAGCCGCATGGCTCTCTCCCGGCGGTACAGAGTGTGTGGGGCCGCGGCCGCGTCGCGGGGCGGAGGGAGCGGCCACGCGCGGTCGTGGTCCGGCGCGACGCGTCGCTTACGCGCCACAATCGTCGCATGGGGCGGATCCGGCCACGTCGCCGGGGAGGGTGGCGGTGGGCCCCCCCGGCGCCGGTCGCCGTCGGGCGCGATCTTTGTGCCGTGGCTATCCTTGGAGCTGGTGGCTCTCTTCTGTAGGGTTGGGAGGACGGAAGCCCCTGCAGCTATGCTTGACACGTAGGCCGTATGATATATCCCTGTGCAAATGTTGATTTCACCGGACGTACCTGAGCTATCTGAACACCACTGATTTGAGTGATTTATATCAACATTTTTGCTAAAAAGAATCTCGAGCAAGTTCCGTTGCTTATCACTTAAACAGTTCAGCCATGTATCTACTCCAAAGTATGTTTGTCCTCTCTCCTTTGAACTTCCCCAAGAAGAATCACACTGAAGAATAGTAGATACTAGTTGTGTCTCCCTTAGCTTCCTTTCGTCTTGATCACTTCAATTAGCTAACCTCAATCTATTGATATGCCGACGTGGCACAGTGCTTCCTACTATCTACGTTGAGCGTTGTCCATACTCCCCGTACGTTCTTGGCACTTGCTATCTTTTGAGGTTAGGATATAACAACCGGCCTCTTCCACATGCATATGCATACCATGTGTCAATAGCATATCATCGATCTCCATCAGTGGAAGTTCATGGATAGGACGTGCCTTATGCATCTCCACAAGCCTAATAGAGTCAAAGAAGCACTCTCTTTGTGAACCTCGCTTGGCAGTCATGCTCCACATATTTTTTTTTCATGGTAGAATAATATACGGTGGTGTAAACAAAGTCACACGGTTAGTTGCAATCAAATATGTATGAGTGAAATTCTCTCCACAAGAATTATTATTCTCACCAGCAAAAATATAAGTGGTACGATTGATAAGAGGACCTCTCATGTATACATCGTCGGTGTCAGTTTTGCGAATATGTATTGTCTTAGAGCAGATGACAACCTTCTATGATAGAAACGGCCAAGTGAGTCATGCCATCGGCAATGAATAATTATAAATTCGCTCTAGCAAACGGAGAATTATCACATTTTTCATGAAAAAGGTAAAAAACTAGGTAGGTGACTATCAGTTTCTTATGTGATACCGTGAGAGCGAAGGACAAATACAGCTTTCGTGCTGCTTTTCAGGAGATTTTTCAACAAGAGCAATACGCCTTTACTTTTAGAAAGATCTCGGAGTTCCTTTAGGATTATCAAAGATATGGATCAACAACTCTGAATTGTAACATAATTAGCATATCCAAAAGTTACAACAAGTTTTTCTCCTGAAATTGTAATATTTATGGATTTGTTTAGCTTAAAAAGTTATATACTATATCCGTCCTGTTATCTTTATATAATTTAAAACTTATTCTAAAATAGCTATCACTACTTGTCTCATCAATCATCTCCTATTTAAATAGTTTCTTATTATACCATCGATTACCAACCCACATTCAACCATATAATATTTAATAAGAGATACTATAATATTTTCTTTTTAAACTTTAATATATACGAGGAAGATACCACAATCACCCCAAAATTAAAACTAAATATAATTTCAGGACTTTGGGATCAATTTAGATTTGAACTTTACCTTATAATAGATTTTAGAAGAAAAAACCTAATCAATTTTAATCTAAAACAAATAGATAATGCTCAAATGATATTCCATACCCATTTTCACAATCGTGAATAAATATGACCGTGCTGTTTTAGCTATCCCATCTCCTCATTTCAACTCCACTAATAAGCTGCAGTTCCAATTCAAAAAGATTTCTAAAAGTACTAGATTGTCCTTTTTTTATCATTTTAGGTATTATGTTTATTTAGCCGATTCATCATTGTCAGCTTGTTATTGCCAAGAATAACCACAGCTTGCAAGTTGTTTCAGTTATTCCCAAGTTGACTGCCAAGCTCAAATTTTTACATGTATATATGCCATCCTAAATAGCAAAACTGAGGTTGCATAAAAATTGCTAATATCAATTTACGCCAATGGGTATATGTAAACAGGCATTTGAATTTATGGTCTAGCCCAATTCCATCCTTATCACTACTAGCTAGTTTCTCTCCTATATAGGAATTTAATAACCATACACATCTTCCCTCATTCCTACATCACAATCACATTTTTTTAATAAAATAAAAACCCCTCATTCCTGCTAAACCCAATAGAATTATAATTTTTATGTATGCTTCAGGTGTTTTTTTCAACCTACAAACCATCTCAGAAAACTGAGATGACAAGACACCATCATCCATGATTAATGTACTGCACATGCGAATATACATAGTCTTACTGTCTTATACAAAATGACAAATTAAATTAGGCACAGATTAATTTCCATTCCATCTGGCACCAGCTCGATCAAACACTGTTCAAAAACACTGTTTCGAAAGGCCCAATTCGATCATGGCATCAGTGCATCACGGGGCGGGTAATCATCTCTCCCCCAAGAAGATCACACCGCACGCAGACGCAGTAGCTGTACTCGTCGTCGTAGTAATCCCTTCGACTCGCGCCCATCCTCTCGTGTGGGCCCCACCGGAAATCCCCCGGCGTGACAGCCCGCCCAATAGCATTCCACTCCTCCGGATTCCGCGCGCCCTGCGAGCCAATCACCTTCCAGATAACCGTCCTCCCGGGCCCCACATCCTCCCGTCCTCTCGTTCTGCCACGTGTCCCAAAAGCTATTCACGGGCCCCACCTCACCCTCGTCTTACCTGGTTCACCATGCCAGGGACCAGTACGGTAGCTGACGTGTAGGCCCGGGATAGGAGCCGGGTCCGCAATTTTTTTATAAAGGAAACTGCTCGGCACTCGCCTCCACACTGTTCCCATTTTGTTAACCACACTGCGCTCAAGTGTACTGTGGTGTGTCGGCAAGCAGGGAGGGTATTCGACGGAATGGCGAGCGCCGCCGCAGCGACGGGCGCGGCGCTGGGGGCGCGCACCGCGAGGGCGTGCGACGGGTGCATGCGGCGGCGGGCGCGGTGGCACTGCCCCGCGGACGACGCGTTCCTGTGCCAGGCGTGCGACGCGTCCGTGCACTCGGCGAACCCGCTGGCGCGGCGCCACCACCGGGTGCGCCTTCCGTCGGCGTCCTCCTCGCCGGGATCCTCCCCTCGCTCGTCCGCCCCCCGTGCGGTCGATGATCCCGATGCTCCTGCGTGGCTGCACGGCCTCAAGCGGAGGCCGCGCACGCCCCGGCCGTCCAAGCCCGGGGCCGGCGGCAAGCACGAGGCTTCCGCCGCGATGATGGCCGCGGCCGCGTCGGCTGTCCCCAACCTCGAGGAGGAGGATTCCGGGATCGTGGGCGACATCGACCACGACGTCGGGGAAGACGATGAGGATCTGCTGTACCGCGTACCTGTGTTCGACCCCATGCTCGCCGAGCTCTACAACCCCGTGGCCGACAATGGGGAGCAGCAGATCGAGCAGAAGCCTGCCCGCCGCGGACCGTTCTCAGAGCCATCGCCGGAGTTCGCCTCCGGCTCGGGCGAGGCGGACGGCCTCTCCTGTTTCGACGTGCCGGACATGGAGCTCACCAGCTTCGCGGCGGACATGGAGAACCTCCTCATGGGAGTCGACGACGGGTTCGACTATCTAGGCTTCTTGGACGAAGAGAAGCCTCAGGTTAAAGTGGACCTGGACATGGACTTCGCCTCTATCTCGCCGGCGCCGCCGGAACGGGAGGACAGGAAGAGGAAGCGGCCGGAGATGATACTCAAGCTCGACTACGAGGGCGTTATCGACTCGTGGGTCCGCGACGGAGCCTCGCCGTGGTTCCGCGGCGAGCGCCCTCGCTTCGATCCCGGAGAATCATGTCCGGACATCCCGGTAAGCTCTCACGTGGAGATCTGTAGCTTTCTGCCATTTTCTGCACGACCTAGCTCGTGGTCTGAGCAGTTGTTTGTTGTGTGTAGTCGGCAAGCCGGGGAGGGCTCGGCGTGACCGTGACGGCTGTGACCGGCGGCGAGCGGGAGGCGCGGGTGTCGCGGTACCGTGAGAAGCGGCGGACGCGGCTGTTCGCCAAGAAGATCCGGTACGAGGTGCGCAAGCTCAACGCCGAAAAGCGGCCTCGGATGAAGGGCCGGTTCGTCAAGCGCGCCGCGCTACCGCCGCTCCCGTTGCCCAGGCAGCAGCCGCATCCGCCGCCGGCGGTGCCGACGATGCTCGCGGCCCGCGGCGCGCACGGGCGCTATCTTTTTTGAGAGCTAGCGCTCTCGTCTCCGTATGCATGCATGCATGCTCGAGATCGCCGCTTGAATGGTCCAAATAAGTAAATATGTATACAAGCATACATACACCTTGTAGCTTGGTCATTTTAGGTTTAATTCGGTGTAGTGTTAGTTTTGAGAAGAATTAATCTACCACTACTATACGTACCATGCACGGTAAAGCGGTTGTGCTTGTGCACAATTTCATGTGCTAAGTAGATAATTAAGTTATGTGTGTGGTAGCTAGAATGTGTACTTTCTTTGTTTCTATTAGACCACTGGTCTGGGTTGTATATATATAAACCGAATACTTCTTGTATATATTTTGGATCTTAGTCACTGTACACAATTCTATATGGTATCAGAATAACTCTAGACATCTCGGCGCGCTAACTTTCTACCTCCGACAAGACGACCTTTTTCCTCCTCATCGTCGACGTCTTCTTTCCGTCGTCGACTCTCTTTCCAGTACTCTTCTCCCGGCACTCTCCTTGCTCTCTCATCTCCGTTTCTTCTTCTCCCTATCTCTCTCGCAGTCACCTTCTTTTCTCCATTCCACCTCCACGCGACAAGACGACGGTTTCCATCCGCCTCCTCGTATCATCTCGCACCCGTCTCCGTTCTTCTTCTTGTTTCGTACATCCTTTCTTCTCTGACACCGGCGCACCTTCGCGCTCGTCGTCTCCATCGGCTGAACTCATCCGCCCTTCTATCGGCTGGACTTGTCCATCCCTCCATCGGTAGGAACCCTCCCTCGGTTCTCACCTTTTTCGACACGCTCAACGGCTCTCGGACGCGAACTTTCTCACCTCACGCCCGAGCCAATCTAACGTGTCCACGTGTACACGGACATGAATCTCTGCCTCCCGAACACAAATATATTCTCTTCGCGTTCGGCCACTCTCCGCCTTTTTCGCGTCCGCCCCACTTCTTGGCCTCCACGAGTCCATGGACGTGAATCTTCTCTTCACGGACGTGAATCTTCGTACGTCCGTGACCCAACTACTCTCTGATCCACCCACTTTGCCACCACCTTTCCTCACCTACTCCGCTGCCTACTCCACATCGACCAGCCACTCCTCATCGGCTGTCAGGCCCACACTCCATCGACTTCTTATATCTTTGAACGGCCGATCCGTCCTCTCATCAGTTTCTCCTTCCCATTGGCTTCTTTCTTCCATCGGCTATTTGTCCCTGTTCTCCTCTCGTCATGGCCACCGAGTCCGCCCTCAGCTCCAGTACTCTCCCAGTTACCGAGTCTGCTCCGGCCCTCGGTGCCCCAGACCACACTTTGGGCACCACCTCGCAGATCTTCTCTCCTCTCTACGCTGCTGTGAACGTGAAATCTCACGTTCCTATCTCTCTTGACCTTAATGACAACTATTCCAAGTGTGTTTTCTTCTTCAAATCTCTCTATGGAAAATTCGGCCTCTGGTCCCATATCAATGGCTTCGCTCCACCTCACCCCGATGACCCTCAGTGGGCCATCGCCGAGTGCTGAGTGCGCAGCTGGCTGCTCGGCTCGGTCGATGACTTTATCCTCGAGCTCGCCATGGACGATACCGATCCCACCGCCCGAGATCTCTGGGTGGCTATTGAGCGGATCTTCCTCACGAACAAGCAGCCTCGCACCATCTTCTGCCTCAGCCGATGCTACCGACACCACCCACCCAGTCGGTTCCCTCTTGGAACTAGGCTGGCCTCGTCGCTGCCCTCAACCAGATGACGCTCCAACCACAGCACCCTTGGGTGCTGGACTCTGGGGCGTCCTCACACAAGGCGTTATCGGCCGGTATACTCCATTCTTGTCACCCCTCTTTCTCCCCCTTTGTTACCATCGGCAATGGTCACTCTCTTCCTATCCAATGCCGAGGTGACTTCTCTCTGTCTACATCCACCACTAACCTCCCCCTTCGTAATGTTTTTATCGTACCTTTTCTTATTCACAATCTTAGATCTATTCGTCAGTTCACAAGAGATAACAACTGCTCCATCGAATTTGACGCGTTTGGTTTCTCTGTGAAGAATATCCCAACCAGGCGACAGATCCTTCGCTGCAATAGTGGCGGAGACCTCTACACCATTCCCGCTATGTCGTCCACTCCACACGCTAGCGTCACCCTCTCCACCAACCTTTGGCATCTTCGCCTCGGCCACCCGGCCCCAACGCTATCGCCACCCTTTGTCGCAGCGCCTTCATCCGATGTACCCACAGCAGCTCCACATTTTGCCACTCGTGTCAACTTGGCAAACATATTCGTCTGCCTTTTTCTAGTTCTCTTTCTTGTACCTCGCGTCCGCTTGAACTTATACATTGTGATATATGGACATCTCCAGTTAAAAGTGTCTCCGGTAATCAGTATTATCTCGCCATACTTGACGATTACACACACTATTGCTGGACCTTTCCGCTCATCAACAAATCCGAGGTCACCTCTCACCTCACTAACTTCGTCATATACGTATCTACTCAGTTCAACTTCCCCATCAAGGCTCTACAAGCCGATAACGGTACAGAATTTGTTAACTGTACCGTTACAACCTTCCTCACCTCGCAGGACATCCATCTACGGCTCTCCTGCCCCTACACCTCTCCTCAGAACGGCAAAGCCGAGCGCCTTATTCGCAACCTCAACAACATCAGTTACACTATGCTATTTCACGCCCACTTACCTGCCAGTTATTGGGCAGAAGCTCTGGCTACTGCGACGTATCTCCTCAATCGACCCCCGTGCTCCTCTGTTCAAAACAACGTTCCCTATGCCCTTCTCTACCGCACGACGTTCGACTACTCCCACCTTCGCGTCTTTGGGTGTCTCTGCTATCCAAACCTCACCGTCACTGCTTCCCACAAACTCGCTTCCCGCTCCACCGCCTGCATTCTCCTCAGCTATCCCTCCTCTTACAAGGGATACCGATGTCTTGACCTTTTCACCCGACGGGTCATCATCTCTCGTCATGTCATTTTTGACGAGACATGCTTTCCCTTCGGTCTACTTCATCCGAGATCCTCCTCTAGCAATCTCGACTTCCTCCTCACCAACATCGTACCGACCTGGTCTCCTCCACTGTCCCCTCCATCGGCCCCCTCATCGGTCGCTGCTGAGGACTTACCTTTCACCTAACACACTACTATTCGGTCTGATGTCCCACCCATCGGACACCCATCGGCCCCACCTCTCTCATCGGCTTCAGCTGATATCGTCCTTTTTCCATCGGACACCCCACTTCCATCAGCTCCCTCCACCCCATCCGCTGTTCCATCTCTATCAGATCGATCAGACCAATCGGCCCATTCGACTCCATCGGCTCAGGCCGATCTAGTTCCCTCCTTTCCTCTCACCTACAGTCGCCAATCCGGAGCCGATGATGCCCGACCCGACCAGTTCTTTCCATCTTTCCCGCACCCCATCGGCTCCAATTCCCTTCACCTCTCATATGGTCATCCGCACACAGACCGGGTCTCTCCGCCCCACCAAGCACTACGGGCTCTCCGCCATCTACAGCTCTATCTCGCCCATTTCGGCGACATCTCGCTCCGCCCTAGCCGACCCTCAGTGGCGCGCGGCCATGGCCGACTAGTACAAGGCCCTAATAGACAACGAGACCTGGCGCCTCGTCCCTCGTCTTCTCGACGCCAACATTGTGACCGGTAAGTGGATTTTTAAACACAAATTCCACACCGATGGCTCCCTTGCCCGTCAAAAGGCTCGCTGGGTAGTTTGGGGATTCTCTCAACGACCCGGTGTCGATTACGATAAGACCTTCAGTCCCATCGTCAAACCCGCCACCATCCGGGTCGTCCTCACTTTGGCCGCCTCACATTCCTGGCCGATCCATCAGCTTGACGTGAATAACGCCTTTCTTCACGGTCATCTGACGGAAATGGTCTGCTGCTAGCAGCCCTAAGGCTTCGTCGACCCTTCTCATCTCGATGACGTTTGCCTTCTTCAACGTTCCCTCTATGGCCTCAAACAAGCCCCTCGTGCCTGGTACCAGCGCTTTGCTGCCTATCTTCGGCACATCGGTTTCGTGGCCTCTGCGTCCGATAGTTCCTTGTTCACCTTTCATATCGGCTCCGCTACTACTTATCTATTTCTATAAGTCGACGACATTGTCCTTACAGCGTCTTCGACATCTCTCCTCGACCAGATCATGGCCCGACTCCACTCTGAGTTTGCCATGACCGATCTTGGTCCTCTTCACCATTTTTTTGGCATCTCCGTCACCGTTCCTCTAACGGGCTCTTTCTTTCCCAGCGCCAGTACGCCATCGACCTCCTCCAGCGTGAGGGCATGGCCGATTGTCACCCCACGGCTACCCCGGTCGACACTCGAGCCAAACTATCCACTGTCGATGGCACACTCGTTGCCGATCCCTCTCACTATTGGAGTCTTGCCGGGGCTCTCCAATATCTCATCCTCACTCGGCCCGACCTCACGTACGCTGTTCAGCAAGTGTGCTTATTCATGCACGCTTTGCGCGAACCTTACCTCGCGCTGCTCAAGCGCAACATACGTTATGTGAAGGGCACCCTCTCTAGCAGGCTGTATCTCAACTCCAGCCCCATCGACTCCCTCACCACGTACTTCAACGCGGACTGGACAGGCTGTCCCGACTCTCGACGCTCTACGTCTGGCTACTGCGTTTTTGTTAACGCCAAAATCTAGATGATCCGATGGCGCTAAAGCCGATCGGCTGGGAGATCTGATGGGGCTAAAGCTGATCGGCTGAGAGGTCCGATAGAGGGTTTAATGCAGTCATTGACCGATGGAGATACTGAGACAAAACCGATGGAGAACTGTAGAAAAGCCGATCGGATTAGTAGAAGATTGGATCGGCTTGAAGACATGGGATTGTCCAATCGAGATCAGGTTTGAGAAGCCCGAGGAAAGAAGGAGAAGGATTGGCTTGACTAAAAAAGGTCCGATAGCTACAGTGGAGAAGCCGATCAGGTTGCAGTAAAGGAAGACTCGGTTATAAATTGGAAGATTATTCAGATGAAACTGGGTTTGCGGAGGAGCCGTGGACTCCACAGCAGGGTACTTATTTTTGTAAATTATAACCTTACTCAATTAGGGAGGTCTAGCTGATTAGTTACCTTTTTATGAATATTTTCCTTACCTTTTTTATGAATATTTTCCTTTGTTCTTACTAGGAAATAATGTCCGATGGTCATAGACGCGTCGGACTCTGTCTGTAAATCCAGAGTATAAATATAGACCCCTGGAAACATGTAAGATATCTCTCGATCATATACAAATTCGGTGCATCGCCACCCTAGTTCATCTAGGTTCTACCGGCAGGTTCTGGCTCTCGACGCGGGGCTGCATCGGTTAAGTCCGATCTCCGGCGAAGGGGTAAGTCCCGCCACCATCCCGATATGTCCTGCTCTGTCTGAGGCTGCATTGGTTAGGTCTGACCTCTTAGGCCGATCGGATGTATCACATCACGTCCATGCTGGACCTATCGGCCTGTTAAGCTCCCTCTACCGTCGTCAGTGTCGTGCTGCATCGGTTAGGTCCAACCTACGGGGCTGCCGACGGTAGATCGAGCTTTAGGCCTATAGGCTTCTGCACGGCGTATCATCGGAGTGCTAGCCGATGAGTTATCCATACTCTATGCTTCACGCCCAGCGCATCGGCCCCTCGGCCGATACGTATCAGCCTTTAGAGGCGTCCCACAACACGTAACGCCAAACGTATCGGACCCCCAGTCGATGCGCACCCGCCTTCAGAGAGGCGTTCCCTTATCAGCTCAGCTAGCCGATGGGTTCGTTCCTATCCTTGCTACGGCATAGCCGATCCGGCGTCCTCCGTATCATCGCCGCTGACCCCGGCCTCGTACTGTCTCGGTTAGGTCCGATCTTCGAGGTTCGGTGTTGATGGCGCTGCCACGGCAGGCGACGGGTCTCTTACTGTCGTATCCGGAGCGGCATCGGCTTTGTAGCCCGTGCCTTCTTGCGCTAATCATCGCCTAGGCCGTATCCGCTTTCATCGGTTTTTCCAGCCGATGAATCACTGTTCGGCTGTCCTGAGGGATCCCATGCGCCTCGATATCCTCTGAGCACACCCTGGTTCCTCCATCGGTTCTGCGGTCGACCGCTCATCGACACCTGTCCACATGGGCTCCCCAGCCGATTAAACAGCATCCCGAACCTATCGGCAGCCAGCCGATAGCGAGCGTCTGTATCGGACCCGCTCATCTCACCTCCTTGTCAATTGCAGGGTCAAATTGACTGGCACGCCCGCGAACCTCGAGACCTAAGGACCTGCACTGGAGACAAGCAGACCTCCCAGGCCTTCGCGTGACCGAGCCGCTGTCCCTCCTCGGTCGCGGGATTTTTTGGCGGCGAGCAGTTTTCCTCGGTGACACTCTAGTATCCTGGTTCTCAAAACGCCAGACTACAGTGTCCCGGTCTAGCGCCGAAGCCGAGTACCACGCCGTCGTTCATGTCGTCGCCGAGTGCTGTTGGCTTCGTCAGCTTCTCTAGGAGCTCCGTGCACCCCTCTCCACCGTGACTGTCGTTTACTGCGACAATGTCAGTACCGTCTACATGACCGCCAAATCGGTTATCATTGACGCACCAAGCAAATCGAGATCGATATCTATTTTGTCCGTGACAAGGTCGTATTAAGACATGTTCGGATGCTCCATATACCATCGGCGCACCAGTTTACCGATATAATGACCAAAGGCCTATCACGTCTTTGTTCACTAGTTTTTAGTCCAGTCTCTACGTTCGTTCCCCTTTTACTGTGACTGTGAGAGTGTTAAACCATTGACCTAGGTTATATATATATATAGACCCGACCTCTTGGGTCTTACTCAGTGTACTATACTACTAATTATAAAGGTTGTAGATTTTGATCTCAGATCATGTATGTAAATGCCTATGTATACTGATATAGTGTTTAAGATGGAGGTAGAGCTTACAATGGGCAACTGTGTGCACGTATCAAATTGTGTAACCGGATAATGATGAAGGGGAAGCGGTTAGTGTTCTTATGCAAGCATGGAAATGCACGCCTCCCAATACTCTATTTGGGTGATCTCAAGCGCATCGACTATTGTAATTTGATCTATCCCCTTTTTACATGATTTTCTACTAAATCACGTGTTGAATTTTTCTTGGATAAAAACTGTAGTGTTTATAGTGTTCTTCTGTCTCTGTATTTTGATCTCGTTCGTTTATTTGATGTGGCCCTAGCTTATATTTTGCGTGGTAGTTGATCATTGTAACCATATTTACATCTCTGGTTCCACGGTAAGACACTAAGCATGACGTTTTCACTCTGCGATTCACTAAGTTAAGACCCTTTAGCAAGGGCTAACTATCGACATCCAGGCTGGTTAGGAGTCACACCACCTTTTATATTGTATTTTAAGTCGCAACACGGATGAATCTCAGCAGTGTGATGTACATCTAGCAAGTCTCCAAGTGGCTGATACATTGTTCTTTTCCTTCTTTATCTAACAAATCTATGGTGAGGCCGTTATTAAAACAAACAATATATAGGACTTCACATATGCCTATGATAACATTGCATAATACTGTCTCATAGTGACAAAAAGAAGTTGAAATATCCGCAAAAAGAGGATAACAATATATCCACAAGCCAATACTAAAGACCCATTCATTTTTAGGGGAAAATGGACCTGTAAGATTCAGTTAGCGGTCTAATATGTTTACTAGCTCGGCTGTCTTACAACATGAACCAAAAAAAAAGAATAGCCTCTGTTTAACTTACACTGATATACCCTCTGTTAATCGCATGAAATTTCATGGTTCTTACCGTACAATGAACCGCTCAACAACATAATTCTACAGAAAAGAGTTAGTGGCTACATACACTTGATATACAAGCCCCCCATTTACAAAAAGGAGGAACGGACTATTTCTCGATACCCTGCTGCAAGTATTGGATCAAGTCGTACCCTGCGGTAGTCCATTTGTTGTAGGCATCAACACATGTTCGGACCATAAAGTTAGCCGCCTCACGCTCGTTCATCTCTGGATGAAACCGTTTCCGAAGATTACCGATAGGATCTCCCCTGCTAAAGCAAGGAAGACCACTGTCCACCATCAATTGCACTGTGGTAATAATCCCATTCATGTGTCTCCTTCCTGCTAGGTACCCTTTGACACACAATCTGAAAGAACACTGCTTGAATCAGAACAAGTGCAACAACTCCAATGCTAGTTCATTTGAATATGCATGAAAAATATTTACCTCAGAAACTGATTCCAGGTGTCACTCTTCATGGTTCCAGATGGGTCAAGCAATTGAGTCATCTCATGGCTTAGCTTGAAATGTGCACTTTCAAACCCCATGTTTCCTCCAGGCGAAATCTCCAAAATAAATCCAAAATCAATATGGACTAGTCTCCCATGGCTGCACAAGCAACGTGATGATTAAGCAGCTAATTCCAGGTTTACTCATTCAGTTCAGGACAGAAAAGTAACTTGTACCTATCAAAGAGAAGATTGCCATTATGCCGATCCTTAGGCTGAAGAAGTAGGCTAGCAACAGCATATCCAGCACTACTGATCATGAACATTTCACGAGCAGCTTCGAAAGAAGGTGAACCTACAGGGCCATAGTCTTGCTGAAATATCTCTAATAAACCACCATCAGTTGTTTCACCCATTTGATTTCTACTCCGAGTATTTGGTACCACCTGCAATGTGGTCAGATCAAGATGGATGACAAGAGGAAACCAATAAAGCAGTTAAACAACAAATGCACAATGGCACACTGATCAGTCATGAAAGACCTTATTGACTTGACTCGTTGCTGAGGTTGCCAATTTGTCATAAAAATGCTAACCCCAACTATTTCATTTAAACTATAAGTAGTTTAAATCCTGTAAATTTCCAGCGTACAAAAAATATCTAGAAAAGAAAAATACAACAATAAACCAGAATCAGAGTTGTTTTTGAAAAATCTTAAGATATTAGTCATTTAATTAAATTTGGAGAAGAGTCCAGAGCATGTTTTTGAACAATGCACATTTTAGTTGTTCTAATGTCAAAATATAACATAATAACAAAATAGAAATTGCCTGTCGAATATAATGAAGTTCACATTAGCAGGGATATTTTACTGCTAAACATGACATAACAGTGTAATAAAACGTCAATTAACTGTGTGTTTGTCCAAGATCAGTAACAGGTGATCTATACTCCATATAGATACAAGAAAGTAACCAAACAACTATAAATGCATGCTCACCTCAATTATTCCTCGCTCTGGTCCAGTGGGTAAAACACCATATGGGAAGAGATAAAGGTTTAATCCAATAGCTTGAAAGATGTCCCTCAATAGAGCAATAACTTGGAGTGCCAGGACATCCTGTCTACAATCATCACCAACCTGTTGTAACATAGAAATTGCTAGTGTCAACTGTGAAGCACGGTGGATGCTACAAAATTAGCAGTCATAAGATGGTTACTAATGCATTTCCCGCACTCCACAGTAGATTTAGTTATCCAATGCAAGTTTTAATATGTCTAATTAATTTATGAAGTAATCACATAGACCTTTCAAAGTGAGAACATGAATTGAGGCTTATAGCTCCATATATATGAGAAACAATGGATCATTTGTGGAGATTTTGCTGCAAAAGATATATTTACCTTAAAAATGCAAGCCTGTGGCTTCACATCATTTGGGTTCCCATCACGATCAACCACATTGAAAGTGATCATGATTGGAACTTTTGCAGCAGACTGGAGAGGAATACCACTATCTAGTTGAATCCCCCGTACTAACTTGTTTGTTGCAGTAGGTAGGTACAGATCATCACCTGGCACAGTAATCTTCTCCAGCTCCCTGCAAGGATGAGTTTAGAATGACAAGTTCAGTGCCAAAACATACCAACGAGGACATTTTTACTTGGAACCCACATGAGAAGATTAAAGTTATATCAATAGCAAGCTCGTAATTCTTCAACAAAACATTACAGAAGTTTTTCTTAAGTACCTTTTAATACCCGCTCGCCGCTCTTCTTTGGGAAGAGGAAAAAGAACACCAGAAATCGAGGTGACCTTGTCAAAAAAGTCAAACTCCCTTTCAAACATGTCACGAGCTTCCGGAGTAAAACTGTCAATAATTTTCTCCCTAACAGCAGGAAGCAAGGAGTGGAATGCAGTGGCCTGAAGAATAAAAGGAAACTATTAAAACCACGTTACACATCTTCAAGCTTGAAGGAGGGCATGAAACAACACTGTATGCCGCAAGGTTGTCTAAAATAGCTTGTATGAACAAGTTACCAGATAAAGTTATCATTTTAGTCAGAAAAGCATCAGATTGGAAGGGAAACAAGCATAAGTATAAAGCACTATGCCTACCACAAGTCTAAATGTAATATTACAATATGGATTTCTTCATACACACAAGAATAATGCATAACTTAATCGTTCAAGCCCCTTATTAATGCACTGCTAAAAACAGAAACACAAAATGACAGTTTCATGAAGGGCTATAAAACTTCTAGCATCCCAGATTGTCAATTATCATAACAAAAAAGAATGGTTTCCAAAATGAAAGAAAAATGGCGCTTAACTGTGAGGTTAAAAAAGGTAGAAAAGCATAAAGCCTTCAACAAAATCCTTTTCCAGTCGCCTTACCAAAAAAGCATAACTCAATTTAAGTTTTGAAGATCTGACTCTCTCCAATGTACAACTTTTGTCTTTAAAAAGCACCGATCTTTTCAATAAACTTTCAGACAAGGGGTGTAATAGAGTGACATTTTTTTTCCAGGGTGGTGATGATGCAACAGAATATCAAAGTAAAAGCACAGGTACATAAATCTGAAAAGGTGATATACCTTTGGAGCACCTGCTTCCTTCCCAGATTCCTCGGGAACACATTCTCCCTGCAATTTTTCATTTCCAAATCAACAAATTACTCAGTTATAGAACATTGCATTAGGCATATGTTGAAGAATGAAGCACGCATTTTTTATTTGAATAGAATACGATATAATGATTTGATATAACAGAACAAAAAACAAATAAAATTTACCTGCAGATGCCATATTAAGATATGAGCAAATATATTACTTCTCCGAGCAGCTCCAAGCAAGTATCCTTCAACCAATTTCTGATGAGTTCAAAGGCAAGAAAAGATGAGATGAATGCATTACATTCTTTACAAGGAGTAATAAAGCAAGGACGCAGATTGAAACAATAAATGTTTTTCCTGGTCAGCATTGATAGCATATATATATATATCACTGAAAGAAATTCTCACCCCTTCATCATATCTGAGAGACTGTACCAACTGTGGCATAAAAAAGGTTACAGTCTCAGGTGGGTAAGTCTCCAAGACACGAAGAATGTATGCCATAACACGGGGATGTCCTTTATAAGGAGGGGTAAGAAACTCCAATGCTTGTGTAACAGAGCATGGAGCCCAATGTGGAAGTTGCTGTAACAATGATGAATTTTCATCTACTGCCTTTGGAGTAATGAAAAAGGGTAATGCTTCAGGAATTGTACGGAGTTCCAATATATGTGTCTGCAAGGAAGTACAAGAGAGCATGGTAAAATATAACAATATGGCACCCTTCTCACCAAGAAAATAACAGTTAGAACGATTTATGAAATGCACAATAAAAAAATCAAACATACAACATAGTAAGCAGATACAGTGTCTTACTAAAAGGCAACAACCTACAACCTAGACTCTCTAAAAAATTAAGAGGAGCAAACTTGACTTTTACTAGGCTCAGATGCAGTTTATTTGGTTTCAAGTGGAAGTTCAACACTGTGAGAGCATCCGCTAATTCCAAAATCCCAGTATTAAAGAAAAGACATAGCAGAAACAAAAATAAACAACCATTGCACAATGCAATTTCTTGTCCTCACATAAAGATTTGGTTCTATCGTTACATTCTGAAAATATCACAAAAAAAAATGATAACACCCGAAAGCAACAGTATGTTACATTGGCTACTGTTTTTAACAAGACAACTGACATTTCTTCATTTTAATTTAATTTGAATTTAATCCTCATGGTTGCGTCAGTTGACATATCATTATTCTGACTTACAAACTAGACATAACATAGCCCAAAGGGGTAAAATATAGCCTAATAGCATCCTAAAACTACATCAATTTTTTACACCTCCAGTTACTGTCCTCAATGTGGTTGCATGGTTGCTTTAAGAGAATTCATGACCCTATAATTCAAGAAAGATCATTCTTGAAGATGGCATCTTAATATATTCTGAATAAAGATGGCATATTAGATTAAAGTTAATTGAAGAAATACACCAAGAGATAACTATTCCTCTGCCGTAGCTGAAAACACACATAAAGATAAACAAGAAAAACATATTTTTAAACAAAACTTGCATGACAACAAAAAAGGTAGAGTTGACTAAACCATACCTGTACCAATTGTGCAATTTCTGATGACAATGCTGAGTTTGTGGGAAAACCATACCTGTACCAATTGTGCAATTTCTGATGACAATGCTGAGTTTGTGGGAAACCTCATAATCATAGAGAACGCAATTTGAGGATCAACAGCAAAAGCAGTTTTGGCATGATCAATCCATTTATCTGAGCTAAATTTACCTCGAAATGTTGAGGTATCTCTGCCCATTATAACATATTATACATATAAATTTGATCTCAAAGCACATAAAAGAAAAAGATAAAATGAAATCACGATGATAGTTACTTTGTGTTTATTGGTTGTGCCCATACTTCAAGTCTGTCCGCCTCATTCTGAGAAAGCATAAGAAGTAATTGCTTATGCTTTTCCCTTAGAGTTGCATAGTTATCCACTGAGCCCCAGACAGGGTGGATCTGATCCAGCTGGAAATAAATGAATAAAAAGACAAATGTGAGCAAACTTTAAAAAATAGTTACTGGAGATGGATGAGAAGTGATTTTTATGGCAATTATAATATGGCAGCGACAGCAGCATTAGGCATCAGCATGTGTCAGCAGACTAGGTGCATGCATTCCTTAGGTTATCTATTAGTTGGATTCAATAGTCAGCTAGTTATCAGCACTCTCCTACAAAGAGACTTATCATTTGGTTTAAAGCAGAGAAAAACAAACTAAAAGCCATTTATCTCCATCTCTCTACCTGGCTCACTTGTGCATCTTCCCCTATTGCCAAGCTCTCTCTCTCTTCCTGTTACTCATCTCTTGTCTATCTCCGCACCACGGGACCAGGCTGTAAGATACTTGGAACTCATCCACAGACTGACGATAAGTCATTGGCTCATCACTAATGGTTTATATTGTAAGCAGTTGACAAGTGGAGATGGATTATATTGTGGTCACTCGTACTGCCATGAAAAATGCCAGCACACTGTAGCACTAGGATTAGATTATCTATTTCCTTGAATAAATAAACTAGTTTCCTGACAAAGGAATTAGTTAATTGGTACTCTATCTACTCCTAGTTAGGAAAGTTATCAGTTTAACATTAGGAAGTTAGTCTTAGAGATATGGTTTGTAGGAAAGCTGAAATTGTATTCTTAAGGGGCCAAGCTGGAGTTCACAAGAATAGTACCTGTAGGTACCATAGCATATGTGTTAGAAAGCAGCCATATTGGCCTAATTGACTACTTTTTGTGACAGGTGTATTCAGCCAGCTAGATTCAGTCTCATTTGTATAGTGATCCACAATTAGTTGATCTCATAGCCTAGTTGAAAAATGATCCACAAATCATAGATCTCCTGCCATACGATAATCACGTTTTGTAGATCCTCTTTCTTATGCATTTCTATATCTAACCGTAACACCGATCAATATATGTGTGATTGATTTCAGATTTTATGGTATCAGAGCACAAATAATCACCTGCTCTTTCCACTGCTCTTTCCGTGTAGTGCTCTCCACCACACACCCTCCTCTCCGGCGCCGTCACCCAGCGCGTCGACATCTTCTCTCCTCCACCGCACCGATTGATGGATCTCGCTGACGCTGCTGCCCTCCAACGCGCTTAGGAAACTTGCGTTGTTGTCCTAGAAGATCCTCTTCGACACTCCTCCGTCCCCGTCTACACTACTACCTAGGAGGATCGCGAGTGCGCAACCAAAGGCTGAACACTGCTCTCGCCTACATGGTAGAGACAAAACGCGAGGCCGCCCTTGCCCAAATCGAGCGTGATGCGGCCGACGCCCACTTTCGTGACGCCCTCAACCATGCTGCCCATGAACACGGAGCTACGGAGCCGCACCGCGAAGAAGATGCTGCCACAGACGACGGCTCCGTCGCAGGCGGCGATACTACCGCCCTTGACGCCGCCCTTCTTCAACACGAGGCCACCACCCTTCTGAACATCCACGCCCAAGCTATCGCCGTGCAAAACATCCGCTCTCTCATGCCACTGCTCCTCGACGTTACCTCCAACTTCTACGCTCAGTGGCGCGAGTTGTTCCTCCTCACCATCAGGAAGTTCTCCTTAGAGCGCCACATCCTCTCCGACGACACCGCGCCTCACTCCCCGGACTAGGTACGCATGGACTGTGTCGTCCGCACCTGGCTACTTGGGACCATCTCCGACGACCTCGCCGACACCATCTCCTAGCGTGGTGCCACCACCCGTACAACTTGGCTCGCCATCGAGTCCCAGTTCCTTGGAAACCGTACAACCTGCGCTCTCTAGGTTGACCAGGAGTTCTGTTCCTTCTAGCAGGAAGACCTCCCCATCGCCGAGTATTGTCGTCGCTACAAGCGGATGGCCGAGGACCTTCACGACCTTGGCGAACACATCACCGACCGCACCCTCATCCTTAACATCATCCGAGGCCTCAACGAGCGCTTCACCACCATCGGGCTCCATCTCCGCTGCAACAATCCATTCCCCTCCCTACAGGTGCGCGACGACTTGCGCTTGGAAGAACTCACCATGGACAAGACCCTCCCCGCCACAGCTCTTTGTTGCCTCCAAAACATGCCGACTCAAGCCGCCATCCCTCTACCCGCCGTCGACTGCTCCGCCAGTCGGATATTGAACTCATCCACAACCGGCGACTTCTGGCGGCAACTCTGATGGCGGGTTCGGCGGCGGCTTCTATTAGCAGCGCGGTAAATGTGGTAAGCAAGGTGGTCGCGGGGCCCCGGCGATAACGGCGACGGTGCTGGCACGGGCGCTAGCCACTAATCATATGACCTCTGATGCTGGTATTCTCTCTCACACCACTACCCCTTCTTGTCATTCTCTCTCTAGCATTGTTATCGGTAACCTGAATCTCATTCCAGTTACTTTCATTGGTGTTACACATCTTTTCTTCCTAGCTTCGTCTTAATAATGTTCTTCTGTCTCCAAACCTCATTAAGAATCTTATTTTTGCTCGCCAATTCACTTTTGATAACAACTGTTTTGTGAAGTTTGACCCCTTTGGCTGTTCTATGAAGGATCTTCCTACTTAGAGGAAAATTGTCTGATGTGATAGCTCTAGACCTCTTTACTCCTTGCGCCTCCCGGCGGCTGCTCTCCATGCGTCCTTCTCGTCTTCACTTTGGCATCAACATCTTGGGCACCCTGGACAGGACGTCCTATCCAGACTAGCACATTCTTCAGCCATTTCTTGTAATAAAAATGCTAGCGATACTCTCTGTCATGCATGCTTGTCAATTAGGTCACCATACCCACTTACCCTTCCACGTATCATCTTCACGTGCCACACAATTTTCAGTTAATTCATTGCGATCTTAGGGCATCTCCTATCACTAGCATTTCTGGTCATAAATATTATAGTTATTCTAGATGACAGCTCTCATTACCTCTGGACAATTTCTTTGTGCCTAAAGTCTAACACCCTTATCGCTCTTTCTAACTTCTTTGCTTATATTCACACATAGTTTGGGGTCACTATTAAGGGAGTTCAATGCGACAATGGCCACGAGTTTGACAACCTCCGCGCCCACACTTTCTTCCTATCCCATAGCGTTCATCTTCAAATGTCATGTCCTTATACCTCCGCTCAAAACAGTAGAGCTGAACGCATTATTCGCACCACTAACAATGTCGTTTGCTCTCTGTTGTTTTAGGCCAGCATCCCTCCCACCTTCTAGGCTACGGCCCTCGGCGTCACCACCCACTTACTTAACATCCTTCCAACCAAAACACTTAATTTCTTGACACCCCACTTTGCTCTGTTCGGGTCGCATCCCTCTTACAAGCATCTTCGGGTCTTTGGTTGCAAGTGTAATCCCAATCTTTCTGCCATAGCCACTCATAAACTCACCCCTCGCTCATCCCTGTATGTCTTCCTCGGTTATTCTCCAAACCACAAAGGCTATCTTTGCCTTGATCGTCACACAAATCAGGTCATCATCTCGCGTCATGTGGTTTTTGAGTCCTCTTTTCCCTTTTCTGAGGACCCCTCTCCACCCATAGGTACGGCCTTTGATTTTGGAGGATACCTCTAACCCAGTGCCAGCTCTCCTCACGCTGTCACTTTTTTTCTACAGGAAGTTCTGGCGCTATCACCGCATCGCCACATACAGCCGGTGCCCCTGGAGCTGCGCCATCACCTGGTGCATCATTTGGCTCACAATCGCCCCACGCGACGCCATGTCCCATGGTGCCTGCGACAATGATGCCCGGCGACCTACCTTCACCTATGGCGATCCCCACCGGTCCTTCTGCTCCAGCTACTTCCCTAGCACCAAGTTGGTATCGCAACTTCGTCTACTCCCGGCACCTGGCTTCGGCGCCGACATCCCCAACACTGATCGTCGCCGTACCACTCATTTTTGCCGCAGCTGTCAATCCGTCGGCTCCAGCGCCCATTCTTCCCGGTGCAGTCCTAGTTGCCCTCGTGACCAATCAACACAACATGGTCACGCACGGTAAGCGTGGGTTTCGTTAGCCTGCATTGTTCAAGGATGTCCAACTATCACCAATTCCCCGGAGCTACCATGGTGTTCTCGCTAATCCGAATTGGCGAACCACTATGGAGGCAAAATACTTAGCGCTCCTGTCCAACCACACCTGGGATCTCATTCCCCGACCACCGCAGTCCAATGTGGTGGCAGGCAAATGGGTGTTCAAACACAAATTCAACGCCAATGGTTCTCTTGAGCGCTACAAGGATCGCTGGGTTCTTCGAGGTTTCACAGAGCGACCCGGGATTGATTTTTTAGAGACATTCAGTCTCTTCGTCAAGTCAGCCACCGTACAAACTATCCTCTCTCGCTCTCACGCTCCTAGCCTATCCATCAGCTCGATGTCAACAATGCATTTCTCCACGGTACCTTATCTGAAACAGTTTATTGTGCTCAGCCTTCTGGTTTTGAGGTTTCCATTCATCCTGATTACGTGTCACCTCAACCGTTCTCTTTATGGACTGAAAGCAGGAATTCTCCATGAAGGATTTGGGCACTCTCTATTTTTTGGGTATGCATGTTCAGCACACAAACTCAGATCTTTCTTTCTTAGCGTCAGTATATGATTGAGATTCTTGATCGTGCTGGCATGTATGACTACAAACCTTGCTCCACGCCGGTTGATGTGAATCCGAAACTCCCTGCGGACGGCGCTCCAGTGTCTGATCCTACGGATTTTCGCAGTCTCGTGGATGCTCTTCAGTATCTCACCTTCACTAGACCGGATATCTCCTATGCAGTTCAGCAAGTTTGCCTTCATATGCATGACCCACGGGAGCCTCATCTTGCCGCCCTCAACCGCATTCTGCGTTACGTCCGTAGTACCCTGCATATGGGCCTGTTCATGCATCCCTCTTCTTAGTTTGACTTGGTTGTTTACTCTGATACTGATTGGGCTGACTGTCCTGACACCCGTCGATCAACCTTCGGATATGCAGTATTCCTCAGTGACAATCTGGTCTCGTGATCATCCAAGCGCCAGAATACAATTTCTTGTTCTAGTGTGGATGCTGAGTATCGAGCGGTTGCCAATGCTGTTGCTGAAGTCACTTGGCTATGACATCTCTTGTCTGAGCTACACACTCCTCTGTGCAAGACAACGTTGGTGTACTGCAACAACATTAGCACAGTTTACATGTCTTCTAATCCTGTCCTGCACCAACGTACTAAACATATGGAGATCGATCTACACTTTGTTCGAGAGCGTGTTGCACTTGGTGATGTTCGCGTCCTTCACGTCCCTACGACATCTTAGTTTGCTGACATCTTCACCAAGGGGCTACTATCTTCCGTTTTCATGGAATTTCGATCCAGTCTAAACGTTTGCTCTACCGACGATTCGACTACAGGGGCGTGTTAGAAAGCATCCATATTGGCCTAATTGATTGCTTCTTGTGCCAGGTGTATTCAGCCGATCAGATCCAGTCTCACTTGGATAGTGATCCACAATTAGTGGATCTCCTAACTTGGTTGGAAAGTGACCACAAATCATAGGTCTCCTGTCATGCCGTGACCACGTTTTGTGAATCCACTTCCTTGTACACTTCTATATATACCCGCAACATGGATCAATGTATGTGTGATTGATTTCAGATTTCAATATGAATCCTCCCATAAAAGGAATGTACCCACCCCTGTAATCTAAGAACCTATCCACCACATCAGAGAGAAGCTTTGCCGGCAACTATTTGAGAGTGAGCCCTTCGAATCCCTACCCACGGTCTTTGAACCATACCCAGCCAGCCACACTATCAAACTAATAGTTCTTGGAATGGAGAAGGAAAAAGAAACAAATCATCATCATCATCATCAAGCTTTTCAGTGCAAATAGATTGGGGTAGGCTAAGGGAAAAGAAACCAAAAAGGAATAAATATGCAAGTTGCACCATACCGTATTATGTTCACCTTCACGTCCCTGTGACTTCGAACTAGAATCAGTAGGACCACTAGGGCGCTCATTTTGCAGATTGTGGACAAATATTGACACAGATTGGGCCTCTCTCTGAGCAAAACTTTTGTTTTGAGATTCATACCACTCAGGTGCATAAGCAAACCATCCAAAAGCAGCACTGAAACAAAAGATGTACAATTAAAATATATTAGCAAGCAACAGCAAATTGCAGCTGGCACAAAAAAATGAATATGCAAACACATAAAGTGTAAAACAAAAATGTATATAGATGTGTTCCTTATTAATGATATAGATGAATCACCAAAAAAATCATCGAATGATGAATTATCATGCTTAATGTCTCATCTGACTGTCCAAAAATTGAGAATGAAATGAATGCCAAAGAAGTCTGTTGTCAATAATCAATATATCAGTGCATCACATATCAACTTCATAGTCAGTGCACCCTATGATCTAAATACCAAACTACTAAGTTAACATTAAAATTCTGATTTCGAGCATCTATATTCTACCTTAAAATTTTCAGTACACCCTGTAACTCGTATTTTGCTTTTTCCTGAAGTATCAACATTTTTTAAGTAAGAACTAATTGAATATGGAAAGAGAGCATTATAGTAAAATATGAAAAAGTAGTGAAGTGATTATTACCGGTATACCCTGTCCTCTAACAACTGAAGTCCCATATTACATTTCTGCAAGTTAGACTGAGACTGGCATGAGCAAAATTTCAGCCCCAGAAGCATTGCAGTGAAGAAAGTGCTGGTTGCAGCAGGATGGTGAGAAAAATGAGTAGCAGATTTCATCGTCCCTTGCAACATCCGACCCAGAAGTAGAAGTTGCTCGATGCTATCATGCCGAACTACCTAAATAAAAAATTGATGCAGAGTAATTGTAAGATGCCATGTTGTCCATCATGGAGGCAAAAGTACCTTAAAAACCAGCCTAGGGTTCAATGCACTGGTCTTAAAACATTTAGGGAGTTATGTGGGCAGTTTTGTAGTCCAGGGTGTTAAGTAGACACAAACCAAAAGTTCATCAAAGCTTGGCAGATAAGTAGGTTGCTTGCATGCCAATATCTTAGAAAAACAGACAGAAAATGTATGAGATCCATAAAATAAACAAAGAAGTGCGGTTACCACCTCAAACCGATCAATGAAGAAGCCAAGCCAGAGCCTATGGGCTATTATTGCTTCAACTGGATCCTTTTCTGGTGGTGCCTCAGGCTCTCCAGGAATGAGATGTGGCCTCAGTTTTGCATCAGGGCCACAGTAATTCATATCTGATGCAAACAGACCACGCTTTGTATCTATTGTCCACAGCCATGCATCAACAAGTTCTGCGAGCACAAGAGGACCTAAGGAAGGTGCTGCAGATACTAGCCAGGTCCAGATAAATATCCCAGTTTCCATTGCATCAGGAGTGCATATATAAGCAGGACACCAGCATAGAAGACGTATAAGCTGAGAAAATCCATCTAGATTTGCTCTAGAATCAGATACCTGTGTGTTACATCATTAACAAATGCAATCATAACTAATAGTAAGGTATTAAGGAACATGTGCAAACAATTTACCATATGATCAAGAAGTAATGCCGTAGCCTGAGAACAAGTTTCATGGAACACTGCATTATCTATTTGATTTTTCTCTGCTGTAACAACAAAGTCCTGAAGAAGACGAACAAATTTTGACAGAAAAACTTCATCAAATGATGGATGGGGCTGTGCAGACTGTGTACCAAGGGGAGACATGCCTGTGTTCATGCCTCCCATAGTACTGAATAGCCTTCTCATACCAGCAATCTCCCCTGCATGGTTGCATTTAACAGTTGCAGTCACTACTGCAGTTGACAGTACTTCAAGGGTGACGTCAGGTGCTTCTTTTTTGGCCCCTGACGCTGCTGCAGCAGAATCCATAACTGCAGGTACGTTGGCAGTCCTAATGCCATTCCAATCATTCTTTCCACTACAAATTCGTATTTCAGATAGAAGTGAGACAACATCTGCTGTATGTTGTGATCTCTGTGCTCCACTTGGCTTGCAAAAATTTTCCTAAACAATACAATTAAAACCCTTGTCAATAATTATTGGCTTATTGGCACTGGGTGAAAATAATACAAAGAGTATAACTTGTAATGCCAACAGGATGATTATTGACACATTCTGCAATAAGCAATTACAGAAAGATCAGCAGTTGCTGCTATCTCAGAGCTTCTTTCTTATCTGAAGAATTTAAATGTGTGTATCATTTGACCACTGGATGAAAACAATGGACATTCTTTCACTAATATAGGCTATGAAACGAGCTTACTGGCTGATACAGTGATGCACTAGTTACAAACTCACAACAGCAGACACTGCTAGAGAAAAAGTTTTGAGTAATTTACTTCTGGTGATACAACTGAATAGTTAGCTTATACTTTACTGCCTCATTAGTATTCCTGTAGAAAAACTGCCAATCAGACACTTAAATCTTTTCACGTTTGGGTCTGAACTCTGAAGAACCTATGACCACTATGCAAATATCTCATTAAAATTAAAAATAAATCTATGAGATAGCAACCTCAATCTTAACCAGACAAGTGGTCGGCAACCTTATCATTGACATGACATGACAGGACAGCATCTACTAACAAGAAATGAATCATCATCATAGAACAAAGCTGCTGCAAAAATTAAGACAAAATAATATTATATTCACTAAACCTGTATAAGGCCTTGAGTTGTACATGGAGCATATGAAAGAGCACTCGTTATCCATTCCCTGGCAATCTTCTGATACAGTGACCGTACAGTGGCAACCCAGGCAGGATCGCTAACTGGACCAGAAGTCAACTCATTATGAACAGAGATTAGAAGTAAATCCAAACATGATGAGTTCCAGAGGACCTGGAAATTTAGAATACTAGTGTCAATGTGTCTCAAATAAATAAGCAATAAAACGTGAGACACCAAATCAAAGCAGCCAAGCAAACCTGTGGAAACTTTTCCTTTAGCTGAGTTAACAGCTTGACACTCACATCACGAACATTTTCATCCCTCTGCGACATGCTCTTTATAAGGAAGCAAGCATGAACAGAAATAACAGATTCCCTTGTATCAGCTCCTTCCCCTATGTCACATATACGATCCTCCTGGGCACAAAAAGGGTAATTGTTCCAGTGCACATCCACAAGTTAGAAGTTTATCATGTGCTCTAGAAAAGTAAGAAAATAACAATAACAATAATCACCGAAGTGAGTACAATGCAAAGTCAATGAATGGATGATGGAGTAACTCCAGTTACACAAAACAGAATTTAAAGCAAACTCCTTAAGTATGAAACAAGGTACAAAGCAGATTCCAATTATTGGACACAAATTGCTATTGTTGATTGATGACTCATTTACATTGCTCAGAGGAAAACAAAAACACCACAATCAATGCATGAGGCCTTTCCTTGTGGGAGACTATCTTTATTTGCAGATAAAAAAGCAGCTGCTTGTACACTTTTAGTTGATATCCTTTTGTTAAAACTTCTAGCTTATATCTCAACAAGAATGTTATATACGAACAGGCATATCTGAAGCAAAAGGAAATATTACTGCTGCCATAAGTGGTCGAGGCTGCAAAACAATGGGCAAGAATGTCTGGTTCATCACAATAGAAAGTAATGTCTTTTGTACACAAGGAGTTAACAATAAAAGGGAACTACTGTAGAGACAATGGACTGCAATACTACATATACTAAACACCATAGTGAATATGACATCAAATCAATGATGACTTATATTTTCAAAAGATTAATGAACTATGAACTGTACCAGCCATGACAAAACTGTTTCAAAAGCTCTATGCACAACCGCAGTCAAACACTGAGATACTGCTGGTGTCAAGTTTGGGGTAAGCAGATATTCAAACACACAACTAAATGCACTATTTGATTTATTCAACGTAGAGGTAGCTGAGAGTATGCCACCACTGCAGCTAAAACGCAATATCTCAAGGAATGAAACTGCAAGGAGATATGTAGCTTTAACCCCTGAAAATAAAGAAAAAAAGGAAATTAGTATGAAAGATATACACAAGACATTTTGCTAGTGGACTGTCCAGATGATTGTGAAGTTGAAGGACCTAAATGCAATGAACTCAATTCTACTTTAATACTATTTTACTATATTGGTGGTTAATATTCTATTTGCATGAGATAAATCAAACAAATGAATAGGCAGTGGACGACTCAACACAGAATAAACATTGACCTGAAATTGTACTCATTGCTGCTACCTCAACTCGACCTCCTAAAGCTGCAGAAAGTGCGGTTCTCTGTCCAACAGCAGCCTTTTCATTACTACTGCCACGACGACTACCTGGGTTATGGAGAGCATTTAGCTCTAGCTCATCTTCAAGCCATTTTACTGAACTGACAACCTGAAATGAGAAAAGCAAATATGGAAGAAACACGTATTAAGGAAAGCAAGACAACCAGTTGTTAGCATGGGATGATCAACAGGGGTTAATAATCCTAACTGAACTTCTACATCAAAGGAGAGAGAAAACATATGAATAAATGGTTAGGGATAGTAGTTATCCAAGAATCATAACCCATTGTTGTGCAAAACAATAGTTGGTTTTAAAACTAACAATACTCAATAATATGTTACAAGTCCCTCTTCAATAAAAAGATATGTTCAGCGGTACCAGGAAATGAATGAGAACAAGTTCGGAGTTACTTATTGCACAAGAAACGCTCTGTTTTCAAGCCCAACGGCCCCAAACAACTCACCAGTGGAGGCGTTCCTTGTGCAATACGTTGCACAGCTACACACCATTGGCTATTCCACATGTAGGGTCCAGCAACAGCCTGAAGGGCTATAGCACTAATGCTCTCCATAGTGTTCAATGAAGTGGAAACTGGTTTTGTAGGTGCTTGATTGCTTTGTATTGGAGGAGCTAGTCCAAACAAGACAATGTAGAACCACAAATTACGGAACAATTTCAATAATGATGGCTCAACAGTCGAAATTGGGTCAAAATCAAAACATATTTCAGCAACTGCAGGAAGTAATGGACCCATCAAATCAGCACCACTCCTGCAGTAATGAAAATATTATGTTGTGCACACAGTACTGCAGTTAATTAGTTAAGACATAAAAAATTATCATTCAAGTTTGAACTTCAATTATCATGAAATCAATATATATCAACAATATGGCATATTACCTCCCACTTTTAGACTCAGCAGCTAACCCCACATCTGAGCATAGAGACAATAGCCTATGACGGTAATCATTTCTGAGTTTTGTGCTAGTGAGGTTGGTAGAAACCAGCAAAAACCCTGCAGGAAGAGTCTAGAATTTTGTAGACACGGTTAGCATGGAACATGGAACAGAAATTGTAAAATAAGTTTCGTATGTAACTAAGCATGTACCTCTATTCTCTCAGTTGTTGCTTCTGACGGCATTGTGTTGTTTTCTGCAGATCCTACAGCTTTAACTTTATCAAGATAGCTTCTTGTCATCAAGACAATGCTCTCACGATATGACTTTTCAAAACCCAAGCATGCCACACGAGATATTGCATCTAACAGCTGCAGTAGAGTACAAAAAGGGTGCTTTTGTTTAAGAGTCACAAGCAATGCCACAAAACTTAACCAAAGGAAAGAACAAGAGATAGAGAACAAAAATAAATATGGTGGTGGGTACAGTACAGAAGTTCCATACCTGAAGTCGCAGCAAACTTGGAGATGAAGCATCACCCTCTTCTAAATGTTCAATGAAAAGAGGCAAAATCATGTCTACAACTTCCCATTTTTTCAAGCAAACACATAGCTCAGCAAGAAGGCGTATGACATTAAGTCGCATCACCGGAACAGCATCTTTTTCTTTGCCATCCTGAAATGATTCATGGTCATGAAAAACACCAGCACTATTTTTTTTTTTTAAAAAAAGGATTGCCCTTGTATGCAGGCAGGCAAAAGCAAGTTTAACTTGAACATTGGCACATATTCATAAATACCTAGAATCCACAAGAAAATGATGCCAGCATATTTTTATTCAGAAGTGCTCTCTAATAATAAAACTCCATATTTTTTACTACTATAAAATCAAGGATGCTAACAATCAGAATTGTATTTTGGAGAATGCGAGAAGCAAAAAAAGCAACACTCCGATTATAACCTGAATCTATATGGTTTCGATATAATCATGAGTTTACCACAGCATCATAGAGTGGCAATGGCTTATAGAAAGACCAAGCTAATCTTCTCTTACACCCTTACAGCCATACTGACACCTAATTATAGAACAAACCTATGATGTTACCAATGATGCATCAAGGTAACTTGGCATGTTGAAAGACTGCTAAGGAATTGTTGGAATAATTGGGGCGCATTCCATTCAACCATAATAAGGTAGAGGATAACAGCTTTTATGTTACCCCCTCTTTCAAAATATAATTGGTATTTTGTTTTGTTTGACCAATAATTACTTTACTGATATATCATTTATATGACATAAAACTATAATCATAAGAAAGTATTTTTGAACATGAATCTAGTGACATCAATTTTACATCACAAAAATTACATTTTAATAGCGTAATTGTTGGTCAAATACCTGTTCTAACGAAACAAAATATGCCTTATATTTTGAAACGGAGGGAGCACTATTTTTTTTTTCAATGTGATGGCTACTATACTAACTACTACCTCCGTCCCATATTATAGCTACTTCTACCCTTTTTTGAAGAGATTAAGGAATGAGGCGAAATTAAATGAGAGGTTTGTGATTGGTTGAGATGAGAAGTAGGTGAAAAAATTAAATGAGAGATGGTCATGATTGACTGAGATGAGAAAGTAGGTAGAAAACTAGCTATATTATGGGACAAAATTTGAATTCTAGTAGTAGCTATAATATGTGATGAGGTAGTAGTTAGTAATTATATATAGTAAAAAACCTAAGGTATAACTTTCACGTGTTAACTGGCAATTATTTTAAAAAAGTAATTGTTTTCACAACACATGCATGAATAACACCAAGTGAGATTGCTTCGTATAACACTGCCAAATATATGGTACAACATGCTCTTCTAGTGTCCAACATAACGACACTTATTTAACTAGAAATTTTCCAAAAAGATAAAGGAATACCTCCTCCTCATAATCATTCCTTTCACGGACATACGCAGCTAACCGCATAATGAATGTGTCAACCAGAGCCCTATCCTTTGTCCAGCCAAACTCTATAATTTCACAGCTCAACTTAACCACTGCCTCAAACAAAGCCCCAGGGCTACTACCTGTCATGTTGGCCTGTAACAAAATGGTTTGGTTTCACATCAGAAAACATCTCTATAAACACATAAATTTTTCAGGAGTCAAAGCGACAGTGGTGCAAAAGAACATGCCTGTGCACAAGTGCTCACGACAAGAGGTTTCAAAGGAATCAGCAGCACCGGCAGCAGCTGGCCCCCTCGTGAGACTGTTATCTGGCTGATCCCATTGAGCAGCATGCAAAATAGCTCCTCACATATCTTCAGTTTGCGCCAGGATGAGAGGATGCATGACTTAGTGGCCTCAATAAACCAAGCTAGAGTCTGCTGAAGCATATCCTTGGAAGCCTTGCTATCAGCATCCATGGAGGAAACGCTCCGTACCAGCACCACTACTGCAGCCTGGCAACAGAGTAATTTGGTATTTATCCTTATCTTCAGCTGTGCACCCTGCTCTCTCCAGTCCCGTTTCCTAATCTGTCAAGTGCCAAACATCACAGCAATCAGCAAACAGAAAGCAAGCATACACACAAGTCGCCAGTATGTACACAGCGAATGCAAATGCAGAAACCTCTGGTGTGCCCATGAACTGCGTAGGGACATCCACATTCCAGTCTCACCTTCAGGAATTCAGAGAGCGACCGGACCTGCCTTGCGGCAGCATTCCTGACCTTGGCAACCTTCTCAGCCTCGAGACCACCCTCGCCTCCTAACATATGTACGATCAGCCTGAAGGCGACCTCCTTCCGCTCCAGCGTCTCCACCTCCTCCTGCTCGAACTTCAGCACGACCTCCCTGACCCCTCCATTTTCCTCTTGCGCCGCGTACTCCCCCTTTCCCTTGGCCTTGGGCGGCGCCTCCTCAGAGCCCGAGAACTCGAGGAGCAGCCGAGCGGCTATGGGCGCGGCATCCTCGGGGAGGAGCGTCGGGGGATTGGCCGCCGCGGCGGAGAGGAACGCGCGAGCGAGAGGCGCGGAGGCGGGGTCAGCGACGTCGAGCGCGGCGAGGAGCGCCGCGGAGAGGGCGGACGAGAGGGCGGGGGAGGCCGGCGCGGCGGCGAGCAGGGGGAGGAGCCTGCAGAGGAAGGGCGCAGGGGCGAAGAACTGGGGCCAGAACGACGGCGAGAGGAATGCGTGGGAGGCGAGGAACGCGAGGAGCGGCGGCGGGGGTGGAGACGACTCACCGCCAGCGGGGAGGAGGCGCGCGAGGGCGAGGAGGGAGTGGAGGTGCGCCCGCGTGGCGCGTGGCGGCAGCGGGGAGGCGGCGGAGGAGACGGCCAGGGCCGGGGCCAACGCCGGAGCGGCACCGCAGCGGGAGGAGAGCCAGGCGAGCTTGTCGGCGAGGAGGAGATCCGGGTGCGCCACCACCAGGTCGCAGAGCTCGTTGAGCGCCTCCATGGGGGTTCCGCGGCGGCAATGGCGGTCAGATCATGGGGAGGGATCGCCGCTGCAACAGATCGGGGGGAGGGAAGCGAGGCGAAGGGGACGAGGCAGGCGGAGAAGCGGGGACGGAGAGAGGACAGGAGAGAGGAGACCTCCCCCGTCCTTTTTCCGTCGCGAGAGTAATTCGCGGAGGGAGCCGAGGAAGGACAAGGGCGGGGGTAATTTTGGTGGCTTTTGTTAGTAATTTATTTATTATTTATTTTATTTTTTGGTTGACTCTGCTCCGGTCCGCGGAATGTTGGGACAGAGTTGAGGGGCCGCGAGAGACGACACAAGCAGGCAAGGCAAAATGGAAAATGGCAAATGGAGTAGGACGCCTTTTTTTCTGAAACCAAACAGGCTGCCCGTTTGCGACTTGGGCTGAAACGGATGAAAGCAGACAGCAACTACGGTATTTGTATCATTTTTTCTTTAATATATGACTCACGTCTCCACAAGTATGCCAAATAGAAATGAAAGAAGCATGCAGTAAAACCAAGCTTTATTGATTTTCTATTTAAAGTACACTCCGCATATAATTGTGGATGGCAGTATTTTAAATTTAATAATAAATTTCTACTATAAAGATATAATATAGATCTAGTTTATTACTACTTTATATTAATACCTTAGATAGGGATGGTGCTAGAGAACAAAGTCAACGGGATCATATACAATACACGATAAGCCTATTCTCTTTTGCTTAAGTGGGATTAACAGTAGTTATGATAGTGTTTAGAAAATTTCATCCGGTTATTAGACCCCGGTAACTATATAGTAGCTCCTTCCATGACCTTAGAGCAAATATTATAATTTCGGTAGCAAATTGATCTTTTGAACCTACAAAATCTATCGGTAGATCTTTTCTACCCAAATTTTGATGTAGGTTCAGAGGGGGAGAAACACACTTAGAAAATGGTTACAGCTCTAACCGATATTTCTTTTTATTCCTTCAAAAATCAATTTTATTTTATATGTCATGTGTTAGCCACTATTTGCGAGGTAACCCAAAGCAGCAAAAGGCTGATCTCCTAGGCACCGATGCCATCTTTTGTGTGTATTTTTTACCGTCTTAACTCTTCATTAACTGATATAGTACACAATTGCACACATAAGCACATCAAGTGTGGTAGGAGTATCTTGTAAGCTTGTAATTGCAGTACGCTTCCTTACGGAAAACATGCAGCAATTTCTATGGACAATATACATCACTCGCCATGAACATTGGGATGGCAATGGCCGACCTATGGTATCTTTCAACCCCTCTAGTTCAAATAAAATGAATTAAATCTCGCCTTTAGCAAAGGACATCCACAGATCGGCCTTCACCCATCCCTACCTCATGAATTAATAACGACTGCAGCCTCACAAAGAATTTTGCACTATATTTTCTATGAATGGTTGCTATACTGGATTCAACAACCAAATAAAAAGCTTACATGTTGCAGCAGCCAAAATTGATCTGCAGAAAAAATGGAAACAGGACCTCCCTCGGTTCGGCACCAAAATTTGCAGTGGTAGTGAGGCGAGCTACCAACAGGTCAATCGGTAAAGGGAGAAAGAACACAAAAAGAGTAACACGGTTCGTCAGTCATCTTACTTTCTTTGTTTTGCCACGCTCTATCAACTATGTACAGTAACCATCGGATGATAAACTGTGAATAAGGATCTGCTATTGTACTTCTCCCTGAAAATCCTCTCTCTTTCTACGGCCAAACCCACATCTACAGAAGTATTCCATAACTGGCCCCTGGTCCCCAGCAACCCAAGGATGCTCAGCTACAGCCTGCAGAGTGATACGATTTGCTGGAACTGCAAATCAACCACGTGTGGAAACAGAGAATGTTCATTAATACAGAAATATGCCTTGCACTGAAGACTCAAATGTGCCAGAATCATGAGGTAAAGCATTTTTTTTCTGAAAAAAGAACCTTTGCAGAGAAGCCTTTCCAGCAAATCAGCAAGTTGGGGGTTCATGTTGTCAGGTATTTGCACTGGATCATTGACAATCTATTCCACAGCAATGATTTGAATGAGTTCAATGAAACAGGTAAAGCACAATGAAATGGAAGGGATGTATTTTTGTACCTTATCATAAGTTTCCTGCAAGGTATCTCCTAGAAATGGATAGTGACCAGAAATCATATAATATAGAGTAATGCCAACTGCCCATGTATCAGATGCCCGACCATGGTAGACTGAACCTGATGTGAAGTAGATTGAAGTTTGGTCATATTTAGCAACCTGCACCAATGGCCAAAGACTATTTTGCAGTTTGAGCCGGTGGCAAAATAATCGACTTTTTGCCCTTTTAGTTTTTAATAATCACTGGCACAGCATTCCTGGCCATGCTATTAGTTTGCATCATATTCTAAATCTAAATGGCGTATTAATAGTGGACTCATAAGATGTCTGTTGGGTGTTATACTGTTATGGCGACAGTAGATTACTTTATCTTCTATTCTACGATCAACTAGCTGGGGAACATCTACAGCTGTTGTTTGTGAGTTTGTCTAATGATTGTTGCACTTCATTCAGACAATTTGGTAACTGGCTGATTCTATATGCAGTATGTACAACTCAATTATAAAAGGTAGGCAGTTATACCTTGACAGCATTCTGGTGCAGTGAAAACAGGAGTACCTGGAGACCTCCAAAGCAAATCATCATCATCCTGCAATACAATCACACAACACAGCACCAATCTATTAGACTCCACGATCATATGAGGAAATTGTCTGCAAAACACTTACATGTTATATGCATTTCTACATTGGCATACATTAAAAGATCAATTAGATCATAGACTTAACTACAAAAGGCGGCATGTAATCATATGCTTGAGTAATCTTAAGAAATATTCAGCATGGCATGAAGTGAACATCTTTTTGAAGTGTTTGAATCAAAAGAAGCCTGTCTTAGAAATTTTGAGTCCCAAAATTGCACTTTGATAGACAGTTTATAGTCTAAATCATGATGCACACAATTTTCCAGTTGTACATTAAACTGAAAGCCCTTTATGCCATGACAAGGAAAATAACATTCATTACAATACAGAAGTTACAGGATAAAGACCCACCTCAAAAACTTGACTAACACTGAAATCCCCTATCTTCACATTGCCAGTGTTTGTGACCAACAGATTGTCTGGTTTAATATCACCGTGAATAATATTCTGTGTATAATGACAGGAAGAATTCAGTGTCTAAGTGAGATAAGAAGCGCACAACACAGCACAAACTGCACAACATAGAAATGTACTAGAGCACACATGTATCCAATTGTAATATATAAATATGTGCAAATTGGGGAAATAGAAACATCAACAAGGGCCTAATTAAGCCCCACAAAAAAAGGGCCTGCTTAAGAAGTAAAGAATTGTGGCATGTGTTATCAAATCAAGTCACAAGTTAACTGTGACCAAGATACATTATGCACATAAGAGCATGCATAAACTAATAATTTAGATAAATATTTCTTATAACAGATAATTGAACACACTATTTGCACCAAGTTATTGACGCATGTCACCATCGTAATGATTGTAGTTTACCAATGTCATATATCTAGATAAATTTAACCAGAAAACTATGTATGAGCTCAATTTCCAATACAATCAAACAATGGAAGAGAAGAAATGTGTGTTGTGCGTAAGTTCCAATAATCCTAATCTAGAACTAGAATTGGGTTTGAGCTTTTCTTTATGAAACCATAACCATTCAAACAGTACCACTTGGCTGGGCTTAAAAAGTTGGCGTTTGCAAATGAAAGTTACCTAAAATACAGAGTAAGTGGCTAAAGGAACATGAAAGTAGCAATCAATTAGAACTTCAGCCCACAAGCATTGACTAAGATTATAGCAAAAAGAATTAATTGCTGGGATATGTTCACAGAGGATCTCAGCTACTGCTCAACCTGGTTGCTAATATAACTATGTTAAGGTGATTTTTTTTAAAAAAAAACTGAAAGTTAAAATATGTTGCTTGCATTAATCTGCATGATAACTTGAAGCTACTTACTGTAGACCCTGATATACCATTAGTGTTTATGAACTGTAGACCCTGATATATGGCACAGGATTCACCACGATGAAACAGATCTTAGTGAAAGAAATTTGAAATCTTACATGAGAATGAAGATACATAAGACCGGAGATTATGTCACGCAAGTAATTTCTGGAGGTAACTTCTCCTAAACCATTGCCACAGACCATTTTTCCTTCAACATACTCAAGAACTGGCAATACCAATGGAACATGTTGGATAGAATAATATGAAACGTCAAATAAAAATGCTGAAAAGCCAGCAAGAAAATCTCATGCTACAATAAAAAATGAAACTAAATTGAAAACAAGACGAGAATGTCATTGCATACCCATGTAGAATTTATCTGCGTTTGGGTCATCAATCACTTCAATAAGATTTACTATATTGGGATGATCCAACATTTTCATGATGGATACCTGTCACCAATACAAAAGGTGATGCTGTCAGATAATTTAGACATTAAATAGTAGTATTATAGTAAAGATTCTGTAAGCAAGCAATTTTGTTCCAATCAAATTAACCAAATAAATGAGAAGATTTGGTTCTTTGTCATGTTCATATCTTGAACAGCACAAAGTCAGTGAGCACATTCAACTTGTACCATGGGCATCGGGTTCAGGGCCAAAGGCCCATGGCCAAGGAGGAGAAGGTGCACTATAGGAGGCACACACATGTGAACAATATAGTGTGGTCACTGTTCACACGTGTTTAGATTAGACTGATTTGTTAATTATTTACATAATCTTAGAGATAAGCTCGTTCAAGGTCAAGTCATCCCATCTATATAAGGATGGGATTGTATCTCCATTTGTTAACAAAGGAAGAAGAATTAATCTAGTCTCTCCTAAATGTTCATCATGTAAGTCTAAGCTTTCCCCTCATCCCTAGGAGCTAACACCACCTGGCTATACTTCAACAGTGCTTAACTGTCATGATTCAAACCACAGCAACTTGTTACCATGTATGTCAGCATGTGGTCGGTTCGATAACGTCAGTGTTACGGTAGCGATGCATCTTCAAAGTGCATACATCCAAGGTTATCAGACCAAGCCCAGCTCAGTAGTCTAACCAAAAAGGGACCTAAGGCGACCCTCTGCTATGCTGGGCTTCCTTAGGCAATTCTTACATGTCATCTACTTAGATTTTTGAACAGGAAAAAACTTGTTTGAACTGGCTAGTTTAAGAGTGAACAAGTTAATATGAACCAGACAACCCAGCCCCACATAAGAAAGAGCAAAAAATAATGCACAGCATGGATCCACCAGTGCTCAGACACAACACCTAGTGCATGCAGCATGTATGAACTAAGTGGGCTTGTTGGTTTGCATATGTATGGTACCCCAAAACTTATGTAAGTCCATATTGAGTGCAACAGTGATGCTAATTAGTAATGACCACATTTACATTTTTCTAATTTAAATAGAACACGCAATTCAGCCACTGATCCAAGACCTTAACTGGGTCAAGGGTTGGGTGGGTCTGGAAACCATGCGTCACACTACTTTTCCAGAGTATTTCAGTTGTTCCACGACAAAAAAAAAATGTAAATGACATGTATTACGATGACAAATAAACTGATAGAGTTACTCACTTCCCGAAGAACATCTGTCATGGCAGTTTCTGATCGTACAACATGTACTTTCATCATGTAAGATTTATTCAAAACCTGAAATAGAAGGGCAAACGCTAAAATCCCATCAGTTAGATGCTGGCACTATGCATGCAACATTAATGTAACCGTATAAGCATAAGAATAATGGCACTGAACAAGTAAAAGTATATGCTCGGACTAGCAGCTAGATATTATCATATTAATGAGTTCTGATGCACAGATAAAAAATCAATAACTAACATAAAGAAAGAACAGATAATGAAAACGATTCATAGAAAAGGCATTTACACGTTATCAGCACATAATAGAGAAATACACTACCTTCACTGCATACAGCTTTCCATCTTGAATGCTTCGGTATAAAACCTTTTTAGCAAGAAAAAATTGATTTAGACATTGATTGTGGAAAGTCACTTAATAGCACACTTTGAGCTATCTTACCACTTTGCCATAGCTTCCAGAACCAATCTTCCCCAAGTGGACATATTGGTTGACCATTTTACTGCCATTTTCATCCTAAATGTGCAGAAAGGAAAACATTAATGTAGCGTTTAATGCACAAAGGTAAAAGCTCTCATACAACTCTATAGCTCTTAGCCACACTTGTGAAGGTCATGACAACACCAATCAAAGCAATGGAACAACACCGATCAAAACAGTGGATCATCTGAACATGGCGTTTTAAACAATTAAAGTTTACAGGTCTTATACATATAATACAAAACGATGTTTTAACAGATCATACATAGCAAAATATGCATATTTGCATTTTTCTATAATAATTTAAATGTTACTACTCTGCTAAATAATATAATGACAAGGATAGATTAATTATCAATCATTCCAAAATTGAATATTATATAGCAACCAAATAATCTAGACTTTCCATGATTGATTAGTGGGCTTCAGCTTGTTGCATTCCCAGCAAGAGGTCCCACATTCTAATCCTAGCTGAGGCACAAAATTAGGACAAATGACAGTTATTCTACAAGGATGGATTAATTATTAACTGTTCCAAAAGGAAAGTGGCATAATGCATAGACAGCTAGCAGTATTAGCATTGTTATTTGCTTATTTATTTATTTATTTTTGCAGAAGATGACATGTTCAAAACCTAGCAGAGGCACCACATTTTTGGATTCCTGCATGGTGGAGATCCAATCACTCGAACAGGACTGAACTACCACATTTACCTATTTTTGCAGTCAAACCACTGAGCTAATCTTGTTTCTATAACTATGGTCCACATGAAAGTTTCTCATGCATGGGCTAGCTTGTAAAAGAAGTCTACAATAGATAAGACTAAACTTCCACACATGGGCATACAAAATGGAAATGCAAATAGAATGACAGTGGTAAAGAATTCAATCTAAGATGGTACCTCTGAGCGGAATACTTTTTTAGTCTCCTTAACTAGGCTTTCTCTACAGGCAAAGCCATTCTGAGCTCTTGACAGTATAATATCTTCAGATCTCTTCCTTGGCTGCCCATCTTCACTTCCATAAAGATGATCACGATCATCTCCATCATAGAAGCTTCTGTCAGGATCATCGCCATTGTAAAAGCTTCTGTCAAGATCATCCCTGTCGTAGAAGCTTCTATCAGGATTATCTCCGGTGTAGAAGCTTCCATCAGGATCTTCAGTAGATTTATGGTTCAACAGATCTTCAGATAGGATGCCATCAGCCTCCCGAGGTCGACTTACAGACACCCTGGGCTTCCTTAAAAAGCCAAAACAACTGCAGCATCCCATGTCGGTCAGGTCAGCCATGCACAGCAAGTAGGCACCAGGAACCCTAGGAGAATAAAACAATTAATAAGAAAAACCATCAGGAAAGGAACTGAGAAATATGCCGAGTTTATGGGGTTTGGCGTGAAACCATCACAACAAAAATGGGAAGTGCCTAGTCCTCTTCTACCTTGTTTAGCATCATTTGGCTATTGCATCACCCAAAAAAAAAATTGTACCAGATCACAGTAAAGCAATAGGCTATTGCCTTACAAATAAGTCAAACCGACAAAACAACCTCCATGCAGGAAACTGATTGTGAAAATTCCTCGCGGGGAAACTTACTTTACTTGATCACAAATTTTAGTATAGTCTAACTTACGAGTGGTAAACACAGCCCTGGGATTCCACAAAAGATTTACACGGAAATGGAAGCAACCAAGCAACAGTGACTACGCCGGTAATCTCCCCCTAGCACCACAAGGGCTAAAAACACCAGCTCCACAAAGCCACCACGAGATGACCAGATCTCTGCCCAAAACCGTCTAGATTCCCGTTGATTCTAGGGCAGAACAATCACCGAATCGCCCAGCATAACCCCATACCCTACCAACGCCTCCCCTACCCTACCCAATCCCCGCACTCAGAGAGCAGGAATGTACGACGGGGGCCAGATCGGACGAACCACGTCGTGGCCGGAACGCCGCGGCGGCGTGCTCCTGCGCCGGGTTGGTCTCCTCGTCGCGGTTTTGGGGGGTTTGGATGGGAGAGGGGAGAGAGGGAGGGAGGGAGGGAAACCGGGGTGGCAAGCAAAGCGGCGCGGAGGTGGGGCGGGCAGGACACAGCTTGGTGGTCGAAGGGCGCACGCGACGCACGGTGCGATGCGGCACGCCACGCGAGCGCACGCGAGGGTGGGAAGGGTGCGGGTGGTTCGGCTTTTGGAGGGGAAGGAAGGGAGGCAGGGTGCGGGGGTTTGGCGGCCGCCGCGGCGGGGCGCACGCGCAAGCGGGGTGCGCTGGGAACGTGGGGGCGTCGCCGTCGCTGTTGGACGGTTAGGGAGGGGAGAGTGGGGAATCGCGCTTCCGCTGCCTAAACCTACCTGGCACGAGCGGCTGCGGGGGTTAGCGGGGATCGCACGGAGGGAGGCTGCTGCTCTGCCGCTTTGATTCGTTGTGTGTTTTGAGCCACCAGTTTTGTAATGACAACATGAGAACAGTAGAATTACACGACCTGACTAGGGCTTGGGGCTATTCTGTTCAGGATTAACTTTGTCCAGACACATTCTACATAAGTTGCGACTTATCGCAAATGTGTGACTAGAAAAACATTAGCTATATCTTAGATAATTAGTTAAAAAAATTAAGTTATTGACATGTAGGATCGTGTGGAAAAAATATGATAAACTATGGTTGTATCAATAAATCAAACTGTAACTTACTATAAATTAAAAATTAAGACTATTAACCAAACATCTTCCATAACTTAAGAAGTTGAGGACATTTTCTTTGACAATCAATAAAACTTGAATATAAACCTAACTTACTGACATATAACTCTCACCCAGAAAAAATAATAAGAACTATAAGAGGTATTGATAATGCAATAAATGAATAGTTTTGGTCCAAACTCTAGTGCTTTGATAGTTCATTAAAGAGAAGATCCAAAATTATATGTTTTAAGAGCTCTAATCTCCCATGGAAGCAACTACTTCACTCTTGCCAACGAGTTTTTTCTGTGTGGTCCAAGTATGGAGCACAGCACTTGGCATAGACCTCCAATATTATATGGCAAAAAGCTAAAATCAGTTAATCTGCCTATATAAGCATATCTCTGTGACCAAGACAGGTGTTATATATGGCGTAAGAAGTGCATAACTAAGCCTCCTAACTTCAAACCTGCTATGTGCAGGATTTTCCTATAGCTTCTAATCAATGCATAACAGTTCATCCCTAAACTTACTTTTATCATTAAAATTTAAGATTAGAAAAACGATCAGTTTAGTAAAAAAGAGTCCGATTGCGTAGCCGATTGAAGGATACAAAGAATGATTCGAGTTTGAGGAGAAACAGTGGAACGTATGACAGTGTAATTTATCTATGTAAATCGTATTAGGAATATTTAGTTATTTTAGTTTATTTTCTTAGAGATATTTTTCTTTTATATTTTTTAAGAAAGTAATGTCCGATGGTATAAATATAAAGCCCTGGAAGCCTGTAAATATCCTTCAATTAATATAATTTTGGTGCATTGTCACCCTAGCTCGTCTAGGTTTTTTACTGACAGGTTCTGGCTCTCGACGCGAGGCTGCATCGGTTAAGTTCGATCTCCAGCGAAGGGTTAAGTCCCGCCACTATCCCAATATATCTTGCTCTGTCTAAGACTGTATCGATTAGGTTCAACCTCTTAGTCAGATCGAGTGTACCGCATTACGTCCGTGCGAGATATATCGATTTACCAAGCTCTCTCTACCGTCGTTGGTCCCGTGCTGCATCGGTTAGGTTCAACCTACGAAACTGTCGACAGTAGATTGAGCCGTAGGCCTGTAGGTCTCTACCCGGCGTTTCATCGAAATGGTTAGCCAATGAGTTATCTATACCTTGAGCAACACGCCCAGCGTATCGGCTCCTCAGCCGATACGCACCCGTCTTCAAAGACTTCCATCGAACGTTACGCCTGGTGCATCGGCCTTTTCGGTCAATGCACGCATATCTTCAGAGATGTCCTCTCATCGTAACTAGCTGATGGGTTCGCTTTGCCTTTTCTTCAGCACGACCAATCTGGCATCTGCCGTCCCGTTGCCGTTGGAATCGGTCTCTTACTATCTCAGTTAGGTCCGATCTTCGAGATTGGTGCTAGCGGTGGCGTCATTGTGGGCGACAGGTCTCATGATATGGGAGAAGCGGGCCCCGCTCCTTGTTCACGATTCCTTGCCAGTTCGTATATGCCTTCATCGGCTTTCTAGCCGATGAATGAGTAGTACAGCTTTCGTCAGTAACCAAGAGAGATCCCGCATGCTTTGCTGTTCTCTGAATATCCTTTGGTGCCTCCATCGGCTTTATGGTCGATAGATCAGGATCTCGCTTTCGCTACACCCGAAGTCATCACGTCCTTTGTCAACATATGTCCATACCTTCATCAGCTTCTCAACCGATGCAAGAGTGTCCCAATCCCTATCGAACACTTACTCATGAGCTCCAATCAAAACTTCGTCTACCAAAAGATAGCTCTAAACAAAAACTCTTAGAAAGGTGACATAACCGTTATGAACTAAACATCGTTAGTACATAACAAGCGATCATTTCCTCGATCGCTTTGATTTTTTTGGATTTGTTTCGATTTCCCTACTAGAGAAAAGGAAACAGAGTATTTTTTCCCTAACAATACTCCAAATGTGCACTTCTATGAGTTTGGATTCACCTTGTGTTTTCAAAAATTACAGAACATTTTCTCAAGGTCTTCAATCAAGCGATCTTGGGTTTTGGTCTTGACAACAACTTCGTCTATATATGCTTCAACATTTCGTCCAAGTTGGCACTAAAAAGTACTTTAAACTTCTCATTAATAAATAACTCTAGCATTCTTTAATTCAAAAGGTATTTTGACATAGTAGAATACATCACATGGAGTTTAAAAGGATGTTTTTCTTCTTCCCCCTAACCATGCTAATCTGATGATAACCAGAGTAAGTGTGGAGGAAGCTCAACAACTAACATCCAGCTATTGAATCGATTCGTTGGTCTATCCTAAGGAGTGGAAAGTGATCTTTTGGGCACACCTTGTTTAGGTTGGTCAAATCCACGCATATCCGCCACTTGTCATTTTGCCTTATGCACCATAACTAGGTTTGCTAGCAACTTGGAGTGTAGGACTTTCCTAATGAAGAGACTAGATGACATTAGAAACTTCACCATGAGATCTAGAAGAAGGTAGTTGTCATCCTCGTCAAATGACTTGGTGACAATTAACTTTCTCGACCACTCGAACTCTTCAGTCGGGAGGTAAAGCCATCTAGTAGGCCATCTCCTTTTGGAAAACTTGATGACCGGTCAAAGAGTGTGAACTTGTTTTATGGATTGGGCACTACTTTTAACCTAGTCCTTTGCCCTAGGACTCGTAACGCAGCTGCTGTTGAGGTGCTCATTCTACAATGAGTACATGCTCATGCGCTTTGAAGGTGTTGCATCATTTTTCTTCACAGAGGACTTGTCATCTACCACCTTCTCTTTTTCCTTGTTTAGTCAAAGAGTTTCATTAGCAAGAGCATCTTGTTCGACAATCATAAATAACTTTATTGCCCTAGTTACTTATCTTGTCATCAACTCCTGTAGTGCCCACTGATCTTGGATGCAGACTTGAACACCTTGAAGACATATGTATCGGTGATCTGAGAGATTGTATTATGGCACTTAGTGAAACGTTGTATAAAGTCCCATAGAGGTTCTCTGTACTTCTATCTCATAACGTATAAATCGTCATCGACAACATACCTCTTATATGTGCCTTGAAAATTCACAATGAATTGCTTGCAGTGATCATCCTAAGATGCAATTGAGGACCTGAGTAAGTGGATGAACTAAGACCTCACAGATCCTTTGAGTGCATTGAGTAAATAATTTGCCATTGCATTTTCATCCACTCTAATCGTGTTCAAGACTATAGAGTAGATCTGAAAAAATTCCTCAGGATTTGAGCTTTCATTATACTTCTCTACTGGCCAGGTTAGAACTCAGATGGCATCTCACTTCTCTCAGAGAATGGGTGAATGATGCATAGCCTCTGATGAAAGGACCAATTAAGGACTAGATGAGAGTGAATATGCGATTTAAAACATTAAAGGAAAGCGAAAGCTAAATACTCTGCCAGAATATCCGAAGTGTCGGATATTCCAAAGTTGTCAAATATTCTGATAGTAGCTATCGGATATTCCAATATGCATAATGAAACCAACTTAGCCAAAGCAACAAAGGAAGCTAGATCTAACACTACCACAAGAATATAAATTCAAACAACAACTAAATACTTATGGCAACACAAAGCTAAGCGAGCCAAAGATATCATACAAGGGTTAGAGAAAATATCACCGAGATTCACATGAAGATATATTTCCCAAAATTTGAATTCTTGAGGGGATTCTACTCTAATGAGAAGCTCATAAAGAGCCAGATCTTTTCTAACCCTTTACTCTTGAGGTTACACAAATGTACTTAATTTTCACTAGTGATATTTCTTTCTTTATGGGGTAAGATCCAGTCTTTACAAACTTTTCTCAGCACACTACAATCAAATCATTTGCTCGAGGATGACACCTAGCTGTCTAGAATTCCTCAACATCTAAGATTAATAGATGCAATAAGAACTCATTGGGGTTGAAAAGCTACTGCTCAAAATGAAATCACTAACACACCAAGAACCAAATCTTCCAAAACTAATCCACGCACACAAAGTCGAATTGAGTAGATCTAGAGAGAAAAGATTTGGAAACAAAGGGCTCAAAGTGAGAGAGTGAAGCTTAAAGCCAAAGCTCAAAATAATTACAAATAGAACTAGCACATGCTTTAGGGAAAGGTGAGAGCTAGTTATAACACCCTATAAAATCTAGCCATTGGAGAGTGAGATTCCTTATATCATATATTCTAATAAAGTCATTGAAATTTTTGACCAGTGCAAATTTCAAACTTCACCGTAGCCAACAACTCACATATCAGATATTTCGATCTAACTTATTGAAAAATCTGTTATTTTTCTCAATATAAGTATTGTAACCTATATCGGATATTCTAAAGTCATATCAGATATTTTTAAATTTTCTTCAACAAAACCGATGGCATTCATAACAGAAATTTTGATAGCACATAATAGAAATTTTGTTATTTTTCTCAACAGAGATGTTTTGTGCCATATCAGAAATTCTAATATAACATCAAAAATTCCATTATTTTTCAGTAGAGCCATCTCAAGTCATTTCAGAAATTCCAATGCCATATCAAAAATTCTAATTAGTTAAAAATTCTAGCACTTCAAACAAGACTTTGAAGAAACATTTTTGAAAAAAAAGATTTGAGTACCAAAATTTCCTAGGTTTAAAGTGACATGATGTTTTTTTTCATATGTCACAAAGTAAAACAAATTACATTTTACCATAGCCTTTTGCCGTTCAATCATCTCGATGTAACGGATTCGCCAAAAGCTGATCTTCGCATATGTTGAAGAACTAAATTCTCTCTGGCACAACTCAATAAGAATCATTAGTCATTCTTGATTATCATTGATCACTAAAATTAATTAGGGCCTACATTCACTTTTATCTGATTGGTCGAAAGGAAGAACAATGGTTATCATATTGAGGGTTTCTCTAAGGGTCTAAACTTGATAAAGATGATGATGAGGAGGTTGAGCGAGTTGTCGTGGTATGGTTCTCAAGAAGGTCATCATCTGTCGTCACGATCTCGGCGCCAATGCGGCAATCAAGAACTTTGTCAATTACATCCACTGATTTGTTGATCCTTTTTCCTCTGTGTTAAGGTGGGGAGTGATCACGATCTTCGCAATGTTCTTGGTGGTCTTTGTGGTTGTCCTTCCGCTCACAGTTCCTTTTGTGTCTCTCCAAGTCATCACGTAGATCATGACCCTAAATATCCTATCGTCAAGGGGAATCTCACACATTTTTTTGAGCACGATGATTTTTCCATCTACCCAAGGGTCAACAGCCATGTCTTCGTTCTCTATGTCACATGCGGGTGGTGATTTTCCACCAACTAATGGAGTCTTCTCCGGTTGTTCTCTCATAGCTCCAACAAAAGCAGCATTGAGATTGATGATAGAAGACTTCATCCTCTCGAATTATGCTATGAACTATGGGTTGGCAGAGAGATCTACTAAAGGTTGGTCTAACAGAGAACATGTTATCATCACTTAGAGAAGTGACGTCTTTGTCTTAGAAGGGAGCAAATATAGTCGGTGACTTCGATTTAAGTATCTCCTTAGCTTTGAGACCTTTCATCAGTTTCTTAGATTCTGATGGTCTTCTCGATCACCCAATATCACAGTTGGATATTGAATCTGAGAAAGAAACCTCAAACCCATAATCTCCAAGCCTATGGAGTACGAAGAGCTTGTCTGGATCTAATCCAATGAACCCCACTAGACAATCAAGATTGACATTGGTCATTTGTTGATCCTACTCTATATCATCGGATTAAATATGATAGGAGTGAAGTGGATTACTTATTGGTGCAGGCTTGCCGTTAGAAGCAACTTGCTGGACGACCTCCACCTTAAACACATTTCACTTGGACAATGAGTAAGAACTCATTTTGTGTATGGGGTACTACGAGCACTTTGTCAAAATCTTCTTGCTCGAACATAGATTAACTCTGCTTACAAGTAGCTTCGGTATGTAGACCGACAACTCTAGTGGTGTAGTCGTCATCAGAATGGTGATGATTCTGATTTAAAGGTAGGCAATCATTGGCCAAGTTGAATCTCCCGAGCCCAAGGTATCGCTAAGACCTTCGTCGAAAGTGTCACTTCTCAAAGTCATCTTTGACGAAAACCTTTAGAACACTAGTCTCCTATCTGACACACTAACTGTCGATGGATGATAATCGACTATGGTATTTATAAGCATAGGGTTCGACTAATGTCAAGGTATCTACGAGATAGTAAGAAGATGACACAAAGAAGTTTCTATACAGATTAAAGCCCTCGATATGAGTAATAACTCTACTCTTGTTTATATGTATTTGACGGATTAAACTATACAAAGTACAAGACAAAAGTAATCTACTCTATCTATTTAGCCTCTCTTGCTAATATACATCAACCCAATTGGCGAGATATAGTCGGCGACTAATAGCGAGACGGATCGTAGATCTTAACTCAATGTAGCGTAAGCTCTGCTCGAGATTAGATGCCCTCCACTTCTAAGAGGTCATCATATTTATAATGAAATAAAACTCGTTAGATAATTGATTTGTTTATAGGTCAGACTTCATATAGTTTTGTATTGGTTTTCTTAGCTGATCATGTACACTTTTGTTTTTAGTGATATATATATATAATACACTTTTGTTTATAAAATTAGTGCTCCTTAATACTAACTAGTTAGAACCCATGCGTTGCCGCGGGCAGTGAATAATCAACGAATTGCCTATAGATTAATGTTCTGTTGAAACACTAATTTTTGCATCTATGCAGGCACGCAGCTAGTCAGAGGACAGAAACAGGCAATGGCAGGAATGAAAAATAGTCTCATAGGAGATTGAAGACATATAGATAATTTTTATATCGATAAGTATTTGATGTCCATTAGTCAGACTTACCCGATAAAATCCATTTATCATGTAATTAACACCAGAATGGATTTGTGATATATTTGTTCATCCCAAATTAAAACATAATCGACAAGATTTTCATAACGCTTAGTATAGATAACCTGCCCTGAAGCTTACTGAAAGGACACAGGTCGGGCATGGTAGCAGCACCATGCACCTGCGATGTCTCAATCCTTTGCCTTTGTCATTTGACATGCACATCAGTGCATACATACTAATAATCCTCCGTTTGATAGCTCCAAACTATTTGCACAATGTTGTGCGAAAATAGGAGGGAAAATGTCCGAGAGCTGATCAATTGTGTCTGTGAAGCATATTGCGGAGTTTCAACGAACAATATAACAATGATTGTCCAAACCAATAATTTCCTACACTAAATCACACAATTGATCCAGAGTTTTGGGTGGGATCACACCTATTTATGCAACTACATGGGCAGGAACAACCGCACCTGTAACTTCAATATATTCATGGCGCTACCTGCTTTATTAGTTTATCACAATCTCTAACGATAATCAGAACAGTAGCTGTTTACAACGAAAATATAAGAATGCCATAAAAAAAAGAATGCTAGCAATACTGATATTCCATACCAATGGATATTAGACGAAGGTTATAATAAACATTACATAAGAACACCATCAAATATCACCTTGGGTTCAAAGAAGAGCTCATAGAGCCTTTCATGTGAAAGCATTTACTTCCTTGAATCTGAAAGGCTCATTAAGCCTACGTACAGGAAACGAGATTGATTGACAAACCAACACCATTTTATGCAGTTAGTCACTACGACTTATGCAAAGGTGGCATGCATCGATTCTCTGGTACCTGACCTCCCTTCGAGTTCAGAGCCATAAACTCATATGCCATAACTAAAAGAAATGAAACCTGGGTGCTCACCGTCAAAAATCCCACAACACAATGGCTTGGTCACACAAAGACCTTGTATATCTCCTTAACTCCAGTACAGGTTCTTAAGCCTTGAGATTCGCGAGCGTACCAATCAATTTGACCCTATAATTAATAAGTAAATAGGATAAGACATATAAGCCGGTTGGCGAAAGGCCTACCCGACTCTTCTTATCGGCATCCACCCGATAGAGATGAGAATGCTAGCGCATCAGCTAAAAAGTCAATAGAAATATGAGAGATAGACACGTGTAACACACTAGAGGACCTATCAGCCAAAGAGCCGATGGCGCTACCCGCATCCGATACGCAGAGCGGGAGCCGATCCCCCACGAGACCATGCAGGCGAGCGACCGTAGTAACAACGTCGTTAGAGCCAACCTCGATAGATCGGATCTAACCGAGACAGTATGAGACCGGAGACTAACGACACCAAGATAGCGAGGGCTCAGACCGAACATAACGACGAGATAGGAAAGATAAGATACCATCGGCTACCTACAGGCCTAACGCCTGATACGATCCTACATCTAAACCCATCGGTCACACGACAATGGATACCTACGTCTAGAATAACTCATCGGCTACTTTGATAAAACACCGTGAAGAGACCTATAAACCTAAAAATCAATCCTCCGTCAACAAACCCGTAAGTCAGAACTAACCGATACAGCACGAAACTGACGACGGCGAAGAGAGTTTGATAGACCGATAGATCTTACACGGATGTGATGCAATACACCTGATCTGTCTAAGAGTTTGAAACTAGACGATGCAGCCTTGGACAGAACAAAATATACCAGAATAGTGGTGGGACTTACCTCTTCGTCGGAGATCGAACTTAACCGATACAGCCCCGCGTCAAGAGCTAGAACCCACCGATAAATACCTAGATGAACTAAGATGGTAATACGCCGAAGTTATATTGATCGATCGATAGATTTACATGTCTCTAGGGAGTCTATATTTATACCCTGGATTTACAAAGTACGATATGTTTACAACCACCATCAGACGTTATCTCTTAATAAAAATAACAGAAAATATCTCTAAAACAGTTAACTAAACTAAAGCAGTTAACTAAACTAAGACTTTCTAACCATATAGGATACAATTTAAATAAAGATAATACTCTACCGTGAATTTCACGGCTCCTCCACAAACTCGATCTTATTTAAATATTTTTTTATTCTTAGACCGAATCTTTCGTTGCTCCACCCAATCGACTTCCTTCCTGTAACAATCGGACTTACTTTCACTCAAACCGATTCTTTTTCAATCTCTCCTTGGCTGTCATAAAACTCCTTCTCGAACCTAACCCCATTTAGATAATTCTCTGTGCTCAAACCAATCCAATCTTTCACTAATTTGATCGGCTTCTCGATCGGTTTTGTCCTACGAACCGATCAATATTTCTATTAATCGATCCTGTTTACAAGCTTAATTAAATTCTGGCGTTAACCATAGGTAACATTGCATTGGTATTTTTCTTCAACAAACTAACTTCAGCCTGACATTCAGAAAAGGAAATGCATAATTTCCGTGCCATCAAGAGCTGAGCAAATCAAAACAAGACTATAGGGAATCCTGCTACCAAACCAAAGTTGCAGTACCTTACCCGGTGGTAACAGCCAATATAATTGCCGTCAAAAACACACGATCCATCGGTGAAAGACCACAAGTTTCGAAACAAGCAGCAGAACCACCGTTCACCAGAATCACCACTTCACACAACCACATTATGACGCCAACGTGCATCTCACCTTCGCGAGAGGGTTTTTGTTGCTGACTTCAATAAATTGAGCTCGCACCAAAAGGTGTCAACTCAACCTGACAAATGATTCAGTGGAATAGAAAAAACAATATACAAAACAATGCAAGATATTTGCCCACCGATATGACAGAGTAAATGTAACACCACAATGAAACCAAAGATTTCCAAGAGTGAAACAAACATCATTACAACAAAAGTCCCAACCATAGGATTTGCATGAGCCGATCAAAAGTCCTTAAGCATATATCAAGTGTAACAACAGCCTCAACGCAAACAAAGCTCAAGAAGGGAAATGGGGAAAAAGAGAAACAAAAAATGACATGTATAATACTTATTCCTTACAATCAGTAAACATCCTGGTAAAATATATCATAGCAAAGTCTTTAACAGAGACTATAAAGAATATAAGGGAGATCTACCTTGCGCTGCTTATCTCAATTGCGTAGGGGAGCAGAGGAGGCCTGAAGCATCTGCACCAACCACAGCAAGCTCACATATGGTACAAAGCCGTGCTTCGATGCAAGGAACAAACCTGGATCCACAGTATGGACAGGAAACATCCTTCTGGCCACGGTAGATTGGAACATATGTGGCGCCACAGACAACAAATGGATTTCTGAAGTCATAGTTCAGCTCACAGCTATCCTTCTTCCCACTGCACTGTTGCTGCACCTGCCGGGCCCTCTTTGCTTGGGCCTCATTAGGGTTGTTCTCCAGAAGCATCCTTGCAAAGTGCTCAGCAGTAGCGAAGTTCTTTTGCTTGTAGCACAGAGCCATAGCACTTGCAAGCACAAGCCTCATATGAACTCTCTGAAGCTTGCAGTTGGTGAAGTAAGCCGCCAATTCTTGTTGGCGGTCGATGTCGTCTCTCAATTCCTTCCTCTTAAGCTCCATCTTCAGGCCAAGAATATACTCCTTCACAATCTCAATCAACTCCTTCACTTCATCAACTTCCCTCCTTGAGTCCACCACGATAAGAGGGATTGTATGCAAGATGCTAAGGAACTGCCTCAGAGCTTCTGGGAACTTGCCCTCCGTAGTAGCCTTGTACGCAGCCTTGAGTCTGTCTTCCATTTGTGAGAAGGTGAAAACAAGTGCAGGAGGACCTCTCACATTAGGACTTGCAGACTCGCTCCAACCTTTCTCAACAGCAACAGGTATAATGGGAGCAGTTGCAAGTGCACGAAGATACGAGTGGCTGCCCATGTGCAGATCCAGAAATAAGGGCTTCAGGGGAGCAAAGTTTTTGATGCCCAATTGGCGGCTAAGCAACCTCATTACCGTGTCAAAGTTCCCTGCTGCTGCGTGTTCCCCAGCAAGAGAAGATTTCTGCATCCAAATCTGGCTGACAGGCATGCCTGGTGGAGGAGCAACAAAGACTGCCAAGCGAGCGTTGCCAGCATTTTTGGGGGTCTCTGCTTCAGGTGGAAGCTCCAGATCTTCAAGGTCCCAACCACTTTCCTCGCCATCCTCCTCGTTTGCTTCACCATCCTCAGCATCAAAACCATTACCACCATTTGCCATCACTTCGCTTGCATCAACCACATCCAGGTCCTCATCACCCCAGTCAGCACCGGCAGTTTCATTGTCTTCCTCAAGCTCAGCCCTCCCAGTAGCATCCAGCCCACCCTCAAAGATACCACGCATCACCCTCAGCAATGGCCAATCACCGCTGGCTGTGAGAGGTGCAGGGGGGATCAATAGAGACCGAGATTTTCCTTCAGGTAGTGAAGGAACATTCTCACCCAATTCTTCGGCAAGCCTATCAGCAATTTCAGTGAGCCCATGAGTGGCAGCAGTAATATAGGCAAGAGGTAGCTGTCCAGCGTTCTCTAGGATTTCAACTCTTTTATTAGCATCTCCAAGATACAATGCGTTGTGGAATTGTCCCATCAGATTATTATTCTGTCCAGCAATTTTGCCCATGAAACCCACCTTGTCCATGAAGCCAGTAATAAGATATAGGAAAGTGAGCCTCTCAAAATTTTTTGTCCGTTGATAAGCATATTCTACAATACCAACATTTCCCTGCCTCAGGGCCTCAATTCCCAACCTGTACCAGTGATCCTTGTCATCAATCTCTTTTGCAGAAGCAACTGCAATTTGGATATTTCCACTCTCAAGAGCGAGGTTGAATCTGGTCTTCTCATCTTTCACAAAGTGGAGGGCAACTTCAGGAAAACCCTTCTGTTGTAAATAAGAAATAACAGCCTGTCCACACAGCTGGGAATTCTTAATCATACTCATCACATGATCATATCGTTTCCTTAGAAGGGCCAGCTTGAAAATGTATTCAGAAGCATCAACTGTGATCTGCTTGTTCTTCCCATCACGGTCTAGACAGAAAATGTTGTTCCCTATAACCCTTGTTATGTAAATAGGAGCATCAAGGGTTTTAATAATCCCACTATCTCCATTGGGAAGGCAATACTTGATATGGTTCAAAGTAGTGTAAATAAACACACCATTCTCATCCCAGGCACCACTTTTCACACGGATGGTCTCATGCAGTGTACAACGGTGGACAAGCTTCTTGTTTGCTATAACCACTGCATGCTTGCTCAGCAGTGCAACAGACTCCATATCACTTGACCAAATGACATATTTAATAGCAGGCGCCAGCAGCTCACCTAGAATTAGCCTTTGCTGCAGATCAAAGATGGTCACTCGGTCTTCAGCTTTGCATAGCAAGTTACCAGTGCCAGCATAATAAATTGCATCAGTCACAATAGGAAGAGAGCTTTTCTTCACTATTTCATTCTTAAGATTCTTCACCAAAACTTGATTACTACTCTTCTCAAGGACTGCAAACCTATTGCGTGCCACAAAAACAGCTGACCCACCAGCTCCCTTCTTTGCCTCCTGCAAATAGTCAGCCCTCCCGGCAGAATCCTTGGGAACAATGTAGAGTTCGTATGAGCCTCCATCCACATCAGAGAAAATCAAGACAGCATTTTCAGTTGGACTGTAAGATAATGTCCTCGGTGACTGGTTCAAGCTCACTGATCCAGGTCTTCTTATTGGAGCTAACTGAACTTCCTTCTGTGTGGAGTATTCAAAGAAGCGAAGAAAACGGTCCTTCACATAGAAGACGGTATCATCACTCACAGAGAAAGCTGGGCGTTCCCTCTCTAATTTAAACACAATCATACCACTGTCATGACCAGCGGCAAGAAGATTCATCTCAGGGTGTGCAGCAAGAATCCAGAAACGGTCATGTTCCCGCCTGAATGTTTGAATACCGGTTCTCTTTGTGGCATCCCAGATGCGAATGCTTTTGTCCTCTGAGTTGGACACAATGATGTCTTGCTTTGCATGGAACATCACACATGACACATTATTCATGTGCCCCCGCAAAGTATCAACTTCCCAAGCCTTGGTGTCTGTCAATAAATAGCATATCTAGATTGCATTATTTCAAATACCTCAATAATGGTATGCATATACTTTCGTGTTTGTTCAATCTACCAATATGCAGAAAAATGAAGTGCTATGCAACAAGAATAACAGCCTTCCAAACAAAGTGGTGTACTGGTGGTCTGGAGCTAGTTACTAATTGAGTAATTGTGAAACATGGTTCTTGCATTCAATTTGTTTGGTGATAAGTTACTTCTTTTGTGGAAGTAAGATAAATTGAAAACAAAAGGAATTCATAATAAAACCAAATCCACAATACACAAATATGTAAGTTTTTATCCATGGAAAATGATACTAGAAAAGTTTGGGTGTAATAGCAGTATTACCATTCATTCTCCATAGCTTCACTTGCCGGTCATCTGCCCCAGAAACAATGAGTGGCAATGTGGGGTGAAATGACGCCCAGTTCACCCCACGGTCATGCCCTTCCAACACATATTTTACAACTGCATCAACACCTCCAAACAGATCTGTGTTCATCTGGGTGAGACGCAGGATGTCATCTGCAGGTGACACCGTCTTCTTCCTCAAAGCACCAATATCCCAGACACGTATGGTCTGATCCAGTGATGCTGACACAACCAGATCCTCCTTGGGGTGGAAAGACGCACACATGACATAGTGGTTATGCCCAGTCAGAACAGCCACACATGTGCGTGACTGCCAGTTCCAGATCCGGATTGTCTGATCATCGCTTGCACTTACTATCCATGGGTACTCATGGTGGAATTGCACGGTGCGAATATAGTCAAGGTGCCCATGAAGTGTGAAGAGGCAGTGGTGTGTCTTGTAATTCCACACCTTAATCTTGTAATCATCACCTGCAATGCATCACAGAAATCTCAGAGTAGTTCATAAGAACAAATGGACACCAGCGTAGCTTAGTTTCTAGTTTCAACAAATCCCAAGGTTCAGGTTTCAACAAATACCAAAGTTCCACGATGTCACCCTGCCACTGCTAACTTGCAAGTGGTATCAGAATCACAACCAAAAAAGCTTACTTCTCTCTGGTGGAGGGCTACACATCAACTGGTTTCAACCTTCTATCTTACCTCTAGTTTGAAAGGATTGCAAAATCGACTGAGTTCCCGGTCAAAATAGAAACAAAATGTCACTTGAAGGTTTCAAACTAACAATTCACCAAACAGTTCATTTAAGCTAAGATGATAGAACCAACACCAGATCCGACCAACCAGGATCACTTGCACAGCCACCACTACACATCAAACGCAATCTAATCGTAAACGACGTATGCTGTGGGTATCTACCGCGAGTGTTCTCAATGCCCCATGAACGGATCACACAGCAATCTAACGCCCTCGAGACGTCCTCCAATCCAAGGAAGGATCCGACCAAACGCGCGAGACGCCCGGAGCGTCATACCAGCGAACATCAAATCACAACAGCAAAATGCTCGAGGCGGGCGATATCTAGCAGGATTTATTATTACCTCCGGAGACGAAGAGCGGCTGGGTGGCGTGGAAGTGAACACCCCGGACGGGGCCGTCGTGCTCGTCGAAGCGGTCGAGGAGGGTGCCCATGCGGTAGTCCCACATCTGGATCACCCCGCTGTGGAGGCTGGCCAGGATCCATGGCCGCCGCGGGTGGAAGCTCAGCCCCTTCACCCGGTTGCTCTTCGTCTCGAACTTGGTCAGCATCTTCGCTAGCCCCCCGGCCTCGTCGCCCCGGCGCGACGGCGGAGACGGAGGCGAAACCCCTAGCCGCTGACGCGAGCGAAGGAGAGAGAGGAGGCGGTGGATCTGGCGCGGGGAGGAGGTGGGGAGGAGGGAGAGAGATTGGCATGGCGTTGGGTGGAGAGGACGAAGGCGTTTTTAGATCTCGGGATCGAGGAGGAAGTGCGATCTGTGGGTTTCGGACGCGGTGGTGAGGTGGTGGGAGGCGTGCCCCACCGTTGGATCTCGATTGGGGGAAGATCGGGGCCGTTGGTGTAGGTGTGGGTGGGCCCGCACCGTCGGGTAGACTATGCAGTAGTGCAAGTGTTTTGAAGGTAGACTACGGTGAGTCAGCTTGGCCTGAAATGTACCTGAAAACTAACTTCAGTAAGAAAGTAGAAGTATGACATTTTTTATTTTTCAGTAGTAAAAAAATATGTTTATATTTTTACCAGTGTTTTGATTTATGTGTTTGTGTAGGACTAACATAAATTGTATCAATGATACACAATGGATTGTTCACCTATAGTTTTAGGAGTATGGTATTTTTTTTACTTATCAGTAGCCCAAAAAATATGTTTATCTTTTTATTGGTGTTTTGGATTTATGTGTTTATGAACGACTAATGTAGATTATACCGATGATACATAATGGATTATTCAACTGTATTAGTATTAGGAGTATAGTATTTTTTTTTAATTTGTCAGTAGCAGAAAAAATATGTTCATTTTTTTATCGGTGTTTATGAATGACTAATGTAGATTGTGATGTATTGTTCACCGTATATGTTATGCCTTTTATGGTTAGTATTTATCATCTACTCCTTTTTTCTCAAAATAAGTGCTTGTATATTCATATTAAATAAAAAACTGATTATATTCGTATTGTAGAAGAAAGAGATGCTACTATATAACAAAGCAAAGAGATATAAACAGATACTATCAAATAAACAAGTGTAACCACAACACTTACAACTTTGGCAAACATGGTAGTATACGAATGGACGTTGGTCACCACATCTTTTCCAGACCAACAAACCGACATTACCAAACATTCAAACAAGTTAGTGACCTAGACATTGAAACTGGCACCACCAATTGGACATCAACAACTCGATAGACAACCCTTTCCAAACTTTCATCGAGGATTGAGAGAAAATAGTAGGAGAAATGGAATAATTAAAAAACTCTAAACAATCCAAACTCCATAAATGAAATGAAAGGAAACACAAACCCTAGAAACCCTATTAGATCTAATTATCTAAAATCCCTTCCTTCTGGGTAAAGACAAAAGTCCTCATATATTGCCGAGTTAAAATGCATTCTCAAGATGTCCATGTTTATCATCTATATATCACCTAGCGCAGTTTAATCATAAAAGAAGTTATCATCATCAATCTTTTAGGCTTTGTTCGAAGGTAAATGAAGAAAAAGATTATCATGTAAAACGAGGTGACTCATTAGTGAATGATTAATTAAGTATTATCTACTTGAAATGAATTAATATGATTTTTAAAGCAATTTTTAGATAATTTTTTTAGAAAAAACACACCATATAGATTTAAAAAAAATGTACCATTTAACACGGTTCGGAAAATATGCTCATGGGAAATAAAGGGAGTTTTCACCTATCCTTACTAGTCCACACAAATCATTTTCTTTGTATTAAATCAAGAGATTTATGACCTCCGGTCCACATTTTTATCTGTTCCATATTACTAAAAATAAAGCAAACATTCTTCTTATGCTACATCATCAGAAAAATATATATCTCACGTATTATTAACAACAGAGAGGATTTTTATTGTGCCACCAATTGGTTTTTCATCCTTACCATTTCACAAATTTAGGAGGCAATCCCTTCAATGACATTAGAAACTTAACTCAATTCAATGTTGAAGGAATTTATCCTTTCACAAATGACTACCGCACCTAGGAGCTTAGAAATATTTGACACCGGACAATCTACACTGTTAGGTTTTTTCTATAAGAACTTGGGGCTCATTTGGAATGCAAGAATCCAACGCTAAGAGAATAAAAAAAATGCAACATTGGAGTGTCATGACATGCTAAATCCTACGGAAAATAAAACCACATGAATTACTTACTTAGAACATGTGGTCGGACAACTCATGAGAAAAATACAAGAATTTTGAGATTATATATTATTACTTAGATTGAGTAAGACTGGAGAGAGAAACAGATCGCATTGGAAATATTAGGAAAAAAACCATGAGGTTAGACCTCATGTTCAAAATCATATAGAATTGAGGTGTAGAAAAGTATGCTAAAGAAATTTTACAAGTCAAAATCTTACAAATCAAACAATCCGAATCAAAAAAAATACTAAGCATTTTAATCTTCTATTTTTCCTTTAAAAATCCTCCTACACAAAGAAGCCTTTAATGTTTCACAATTGGACTTTGGCCCAAAGCCTATGCCCAATTTTCCACCTAAATTAAAATTTTATTTTTAATCATTTATTAATAAAGATATTTCAACAATTATAATCATAATATAGACGTCCTTATTCTTTTAGGCGAGGCCTACGGTCAAAAATGGAAGCACAGGCTCGACAACGGCCTTAGGTTAATCAGGCTTTAGGCATGGAAGCAAGAGTACTACTATCTGCCATGCTCTGTCTGAGGTTGACTGGCCCTATTTAGAGAAGCTTTTACTAGCAGAAGCTTCTCACAAAATTTTTATTCGCACTCAGATTATATAAGAATATATAGTCATAAAATAAAAAATAAGCTAAAAACCAGTAGCTAAAAAAACTAGTTTTTTTAATTCTCACCATGGGCTTCTTGGAGTCTTAAACTACTTGTACAAGATTGCAGTGTGTGACAACAAATTTAATAATAAAGCTAACTACTAGATATAATCTTATCTAAAAATAGTGTTATAACTAGTATAATAAATTAGTTATAAAATTATTTTTATTTTTATCTCTCTCATTTATACATTTAATATATAGAAGCTAATACTCATAATTTTCTCTCTCTACCGTATAGCCTGCTTGCGCTTATAGCCTACTTGTAGAGGAGGTTGATCCGCTAAAGACACTTCAGTCAATGTGGGAGGGCAAGAATACTGCTTTCACGGTGATAACATAGTACATGACATGGCATGCTACAGCCCTGTTTAAGACAGCAGCAAAAACAACATTAAGGGCCTGTTTGAAGCAAGGGGAAAATCACCTTAGGAAAAATTTAGGGTGGTATACTGGTATGCATTACCCCCTCGTTTGGGGAAGATTCCTACTAGTCGGGAAGTTTTCCCTGCCGCGATTTGAAAACCAAGGGGTTCCCGGGGAGCAAAAAATATTTTAAAAATACAAATAAATCAAATAAAATCACGAAAAAACTTGAAAGAAAAATTCAAAAAAAAAGGAAAATCCAGAAAAATATAAAAACATAACAAATCAACAAGAAATATGGAAAATACAGAAAATTATGTTAGATGAAGAATTGTTTACTGGATCATAAATAATAAGAAATAATCTAAACAACATGCTAAGATCATAATAGTACATTTGATTTATGAACATGTAGTAAAATGAACAAAAGTCAAATTGGGGTATCATTCGTAACATTCAAGTTTATGACATGATAACACTATCATCAAGGCCTCAAAAATCAAATTCAGTATCTATATCACCAAGTCTTGATCAAGAATGATGAACAGTCAAAACAATACGGCTGAAGTTTCATACTACAAAGAAAAGCCATGCTAGCCGGTTTGCTTATACCCTGATATTGTAGCACTGCCATCAGACCCTCCCAAGTGTTCTTCACGGACAAAAAACTTGTTTTGCTGAAAACATCATCCTTGGAATTTTCTGATAATCATATTGCTGGACCTGCACTAGATTTCTCCTCCTGTAACTTGACGATCCCTGAAACTGCAACTGTCATTGTAAAGAATATGTTCAATAATTTTTTTCTGGATGGTGGTAAATTAAAATCTTTAAGACGTGTCTACACCCACTATAACAGTACATTTCCTATGCTATCCTATTCCTAGCTACTGCGAATCCACATGTTACAAAAGGCCACTATATAAACAGGTCACATATCTGAAAGCAAACTCATTTGCTAACAGCTACTACTGCTTCATGCAGAAACTAGTTTCAAAGAAATAACTACAGAAAGGATACGTGCATAGTATTGTTTGTCAAACAGAAGTATACAGAAAGCAAGATTGTCTAGGAAGATTAGTCAAATAAATCATTTACTAGATACAGTACAAGAAATACAGGAATCAACAGCAAAGGAATGTAGTACAAGTAAGTATAAAGGCCTCCTAGAGTCCTAGTATGGCATCTAATTGAACAGATTAGCTAGGAACCAAGGGATTTCCTTCTCCTGGTACTAAACAGCAGCAGCAGTGGATTCAATTATCATACTACTCGAACAGCATCGCCAAGTACAAAACTTACTATCCTTAGGCTTCATGCCACTTGAAGCATTGGACACCCAATTAATATAAGAATCACCATATGTGCATGTTGCCATGGAGCTAATGAGATATATGGGTAGATAATTATTTGTTAAAACTACTAAACTAGAGCTACTTGGAGTAACAAGTTTTAGAGAAATGGCATACATAAATGATACAGCTATAATACTACTTAGAAAAAATAGAAAGCAATCATGGATTCAAGGTAGACAGCTATTACTCATTTCTGATAAAAAAATCATGAAATTTCAAAAACAAAACTAAAAGAAATGATACCTAAGCAAGAAACTACAAAGTATTAATCACTGATATAATTATGTAAATCGATCAGACAAATCACAATTATGAAAAAGTGACAAAAACTCGGACATGTATGATACCTATTCCTTACAATCAGTAAATATCCCGCCATCCTGGTAAAATATATCATAGCAAAGTCTTGAAGAGACTAGAAAGAATATAGGGGAGCTCTACCTTAAGACCGCTTATCTCAACTGCGTAGGGGAGCAGAGGAGGCCTGAAGCATCTGCACCAACCACGGCAAGCTCACATATGGTACAAAGCTGCCCTTCGATGGAAGGAACAAACCGGGATCCACAGTATGGGCAGGAAACATCCTTCTGGCCACGGTAGATTGGAACATATGTGGCGCCACAGACAACAAATGGATTTCTGAAGTCATAGTTCAGCTCACAGCTATCCTTCTTCCCACTGCACTGTTGCTGCACCTGCCGGGCCCTCTTTGCTTGGGCCTCATTAGGGTTGTTCTCCAGCAGCATCCTTGCAAAGTGCTCAGCAGTAGCGAAGTTCTTTTGCTTGTAGCACAGAGCCATAGCACTTGCAAGCACAAGCCTCATATGAACTCTCTGAAGCTTGCAGTTGGTGAAGTAAGCCGCCAATTCTTGTTGGCGGTTGATGTCGTCTCTCAATTCCTTCCTCTTAAGCTCCATCCTCAGGCCAAGAATATACTCCTTCACAATCTCAATCAACTCTTTCACTTCATCAACTTCTCTCCTAGAGTCTACCACGATAAGAGGGATGGTATGCAAGATGCTAAGGAACTGCCTCAGAGCTTCTGGGAACTTGCCCTCCGTAGTGGCCCTGTAGGAAGCCTTGAGTCTGTCTTCCATTTGTGAGAAGGTGAAAACAAGTGCAGGAGGGCCTCTCACATTAGGACTTGCAGACTCGCTCCAACATTTCTCAACAGCAACTGGTATAATGGGAGCAGTTGCAAGTGCACGAAGATACGAGTGGCTGCCCATGTGCAGATCCAGAAATAAGGACTTTAGTGGAGCAAAGTTTTTGATGCCCAATTGGCGGCTAAGCAACCTCACTGCGGTGTCAAAGTTCCCTGCTGCTGCATGCTCCCCAGCAAGAGAAGATTTCTGAGTCCAAATCTGGCTGACTGGCATGCCCGGTGGAGGAGCAACAAAGACTGCTGAGCGAGCATTGCCAGCATTTTTGGGGGTCTCTGCTTCAGGCGGAAGTTCCAGATCTTCAAGGTCCCAACCACCTTCCTCACCATCCTCCTCGTTTGCTTCACCCTCCTCAGCATTAAAACCATCACCACCATTTGCCATTGCTTCACTTGCATCAACCATATCAAAGTCCTCATCACCCCAATCAGCACCAGCAGCTTCATCTTCTTCCTCAAATTCAGCCTTCCCAGTAGCGTCCAGTCCACCCTCAAAGATACCACGCATCACCCTCAGCAATGGCCAATCGCCACAAGCTGTGACGGGTGCAGGGGGGATCAATAGAGACCGAGATTTTCCTTCAGGTAGAGAAGGAACATTCTCACCCAATTCTTCAGCAAGCCTATCAGAAATTTCAGTGAGCCCATGAGTGGCAGCAGTAATATAGGCAAGAGGTAGTTGTCCAGCGTTCTCTAGGATCTCCACTCTTTTCTTAGCATCTCCAAGGTACAGTGCATTGTGGAATTGCCCCATCAGGTTATTATTCTGTCCAGCAATTTTGTACATGAAGCCCACCTTGTCCATGTAACCAGTAATAAGATATAGGAAAGCGAGCCTCTCAAAATTCTTTGTTCGTTGGTATGCATATTCCACAATACCAACATTACCCTGCCTCAGGGCCTCAATTCCCAACCTGTACCAGTGATCCTTGTCATCAATCTCTTTTGCAGAAGCAACTGCAATTTGGATATTTCCACTCTCAAGAGCGAGGTTGAATCTGGTCTTCTCATCTTTCACAAAGTGGAGGGCAACTTCAGGAAAGCCCTTTTGTTGTAAATAAGAAATAACAGCCTGTCCACACAGCTGGGAATTCTTAATCATACTCATCACAAGATCATATCGTTTCCTTAGAAGGGCCAGCTTGAAAATGTACTCCGAAGCATCAACTGTGATTAGTTCGTTCTTCCCATCACGGTCTAGACAGAAAATGTTGTTCCCTATAACCCTTGTTATGTAAATAGGAGCATCAAGGGTTTTAATAATCCCACTATCTCCATTGGGAAGGCAATACTTGATATGGTTCAAAGTAGTGTAAATAAACACACCATTCTCATCCCAGGCACCACTTTTCACACGAATGGTCTCGTGCAGTGTACAACGGTGGACAAGCTTCTTGTTTGCTATAACCACTGCATGCTTGCTCAGCAGTGCAACAGACTCCATATCACTCGACCATACAACATATTTAACAGCAGTTGCCTGGAGCTCACCAAGAACTAACTGTTGCTGCAGATCAAGGATGGTCACTCGGTCTTCGGCTTTACACAGCAAGTTACCAGTGCCAGCATAATAAATTGCATCAGTCGCAATAGGAAGAGGGGTTTTCTTCATAATCTCATTCTTAAGATTCTTCACTAAAACTTGATTGCTACTCTTCTCAAGGACTGCAAACCTATTGCGTGCCACAAAAACAGCTGATCCACCAGCTCCCTTCTTTGCGTCCTGCAAATAATCAGCCCTGCCAGAAGAATCCTTGGGAACTATATAGAGTTCATAGGAGCCTCCGTCGATATCAGAGCAAATCAAGACAGCATTTTCAGTTGGACTATAGGACAGTGTCCTGGGTGACTGGTTCAAGCTCACTGATCCAGGTCTTCTTATTGGAGCCAGCTGAACTTCCTTTTGTGTGGAGTATTCAAAGAACCGTAGAAAACGGTCCTTCACATAGAAGACAGTATCACCACTCAAAGAGAAAGCTGGCCGTTCCCTCTCTAATTTAAACACAATCATGCCACTGTCATGACCAGCAGCAAGAAGGTTCATCTCAGGGTGGGCAGCAAGAATCCAGAAACGGTCGTGTTCCCGCCTGAATGTTTGAATACCGGTTCGCTTTGTGGCATCCCATATACGAATGCTTTTGTCCTCTGAGTTGGACACAATGATGTCTTGCTTTGCATGGAACATAACACAGGACACGTTATTCATGTGCCCCCGCAAAGTATCAACTTCCCAAGCCTTGGTGTCTGTCCGTAAATAGCACAATTAGATTACATTATCTATAATCCTTTTAAAGAATGCAACGGTGATAATGGCAGTGATCCACCCCTACCAACTTTACAGGACAATTGTTTACTGACTACTCCTTGAAGTTCTTCACTATTGCAAAGCAGTGCTTTTGCATCTTGATAGTATCTTATTCCCGTCTCAAAGACAAATTTATTATCGAAAGATCTATGGCGATTAAACTGACACATATCTATTCAGTATAGATGCTAAGTAAAGTAAAACTTGTCAAGTACTACCTGCACCTTAAATTGATGGCTGTGCTGAAAGAAGTCATAATTCATTTGTTTCAAACAATATTAGCACATGCAAGATTCATTTTTATTCATAGCAAGCAGCAAGGCACCAGCATTAAGCTAGTTTCAAATATTTCAATTATTGGAATGCATGCACGAGCTGTGAATGAGACAAAAAGGAAGGCTTTCAAAGATCTGTACCAACGTCTGAATATGAGAGAAAAAGAGAAAGACATCTATAAAATAGCTAGGCCTCGTGATAAAAAGACGAGTGACTTTAACCAAGTTAAATGTATTAAGAATGAGAGTAAGCAGCTCTTAGTAAATGAGTATGAGATTAGATATAGATGGCAAGAATATTTGACAATTTGTTCAATGGTGGGAAAGAGAACATCACCGTTCAGTTAAACGACTCTTCGGATGACACTAATAGAAACTTTGTACAGAGGATTCATGAATCCGAGGTTAGAGAAGAGTTAAAAAGGATGATAGTGGGTAAGGCGATAGGTCTTAATAGTATTCTAATCAATGTGCGAAGATGTCTTAGAGATATAACTATAGTATACCTAACTAAGTCGTTCAACAATATTTTTTGATCGAACTCGATGTCTGAGGAGTGGAGAAGTATATTGGTATCAATCTATAAGAATAAGTGAGATCTCCAAAATTATCCTAATTACTGAGAAATTAAATTGATGAGCCACACTATAAAGCTATAGGAGAGAGTTATCGAATACCGTTTGAGAGAAACGACACGGATCTCTATGAACCAATTTGGTTTTATGTCCGAAAGATCAAACATAGAAACAATTTTCTTAACAAGATAAGTTATGGAGCGCTAGTACATTATGGAATCTTAACTTAAAATAATAAAATAAAAAGAGATAGATGAATAACAAAACTAGCATATAGAAAGACAAATAAGAAGAAATTTGAAAGAGTGTGATATAGCTGAAGATTTATACTTGAATATAAATGCTTTAAAAGCAGCTATTGATATGCCTGGACCGTGATTTAAAAAATTTTATTAGGTTTCAACTCTAATCTATCCCAACTTGTTTGTGACTGAAAGTTTGTGTTGAATTGAGTAGAGTTAAGATTGAAATGCATGCACTTTTTATGTTTGTTATGTTCTACCAATAAGTGGAAAGTAAAGTGCAATACAGCAACAATAACCTCCTTTAGTCCTACGGACACTAGTTTACTAATTGTGAAACATCTCTTCCATTCTGCTTGTTTTGATGACAAGTTATTTCAGATTAATTTAAGACATATGGGGGAAAGATTAGTTAGTTCTTCTGTCAAGGTAAAAGATGAATCAAGCAACACAAAAAGAATTCATAATAAAACCAAATGAATAATTCTGTAGCTCTGTTCTACGTAAGAACGATTGACGCAAGCACAAATACTGATGGTTTTTTATCTAAGGAAAACAATAATAAAAAAATTTCAGGACGTAATAGCAGTATTACCATTCATTCTCCATAGCTTCACTTGCCGATCATCTGCCCCAGAAACAATTAGTGGCAACGTGGGATGAAATGAAGCCCAATTGACCCCCCGATCATGCCCTTCCAACACATATTTCACAACCGCGTCAACACCTCCAAACAGATCTGTGTTCATCTGGGTGAGACGCAAGATGTCATCTGCAGGTGACACTGACTTTTTCCTCAAAGCACTAATATCCCAGACACGGACAGTCTGATCAAGTGATGCTGACACAACCAGGTCCTCCTTAGGGTGGAACGATGCACACATGACATAATGGTTATGCCCAGTCAGCACAGCCACACATGTTCGTGACTGCCAATTCCAGATCCGGATTGTCTGGTCATCACTAGCACTTACGATCCACGGGCACTCGTGGTGGAATTGCACCGTGCGAATGTAGTCAAGGTGACCATGAAGCGTGAAGAGGCAGCGGTGTGTCTTGTGATTCCATACCTTAATCTTGTAATCATCACCTGTAATGCATCACGGAAGAGTTAGAAGAGCTCTGAAGTTGTTCGATCTTATCATATGAGATGCTCCAATCATATAGGCCAGTGTTACACCAGCAATACAGACGAAACTGGCTTGTGACTTAGTTTCAAGTTCCAACAATCCGAATGTTCTGTGGTTGCCAACCCCACCATTGCGATGGTATCAGAAACACACAACCATGGAATCTGCGAATCTTTGGTTTGGTGAAGGACTATACATCGACTCATTCTAGTTCAGATCCTCATATCCTACCTTTTGTTTGAATGGTTGTAAAAATCGATGGAGATCCTGGTCATAAACAGAAACCAAATGGCGCCTGAAGGTTCCAAACCAACAATTCAACAATTAATTCAGAAAGCCGAGATGATACAACAAGCACTAGATCCGACCAACCTACACTACCAGCCAGGATCCCTTGACAACCCAACCATCACTTGGCATCAAACGCGATCTAATCGTAGCGCGAGTGTTCGCGTTGCACCATCGACGGATCACACAGGCAACCAACGACCTCGAGACGCCCTCTGATCCAAGGCAGGATCCGAGCGCCATACCTCGCGAGTGGCAAATCACACAGTAACTGTCCGAGATCTAGCGGGTCTGCTTTACCTCCGGAGACGAAGAGCGGCTGGGTGGCGTGGAAATGGACCCCGCGGACGGGGCCGTCGTGCTCGTCGAAGCGGTCGAGGAGGGTGCCCATGCGGTAGTCCCACATCTGGATCACCCCGCTGTGGAGGCTGGACAGGATCCATGGCCGCCGAGGGTGGAAGCTCAGCCCCTTCACCCGGTTGCTCTTCGTCTCGAACTTGGTCAGCATCTTCGATGGCCCCCCGGTTCGTCGTCCCCGGCGACCGCGGCGGCGAAGGCGGAGGCGAACCCCTTACCCCCCGAGGCGAGCGGAGGAGACGGGAGATGCTGGATCTGGGGCGGGGGTGGAGAGAGAGAGATGGTTGTTGTGAGACTGCAACTTAAAAGTAGTCACCTTAGATCCAGCCGTTCAAGAAGAAATCGACGTCGGATATTTTTCCCTCCATTTCCTTTACACCAGCGGCTGCAGTTCTTTGTTTTTTTTATTGAAATCGTCGTGCCAATTTCATTGCGCCAACGATTTTTAAAGTCAGAATTTGATGATACACAAAACTCTTTGTATTTGGGATTGGGAATTTAGGATTAATGACCTAATTTAGTATGCTCGCCTATGTCATAATGGGAGTCAAACATTTCAATTTGAAGAAAATTGAGAGAGAGAGAGGATGGTATGGTTGTTGTGAGATTGCAACTCAAACAGTCACCTTAGATCCAGCCGTTCAAGAAGAAATGGATGGCGGATATTTTTCCCTCCATTTCCTTTATACCTGTTCTTTATTGAAATCATCGTGCCAATTTCATTGCGCCAATGATTTTTAAAGTCAGAATTTAATGATACACTTTTGTATTTGGGATTGGGAATTTAGGATTAATGACCTAATTTAGTATGCTCTCCTATGCCATAATGGAAGACAAACATTTCAATTTAAAGAAAATCATCCTGCCAGCTTGAGCAAATTGATTGTAGAATACTCTCTGATTCCAAATGCAACTTGATTTGAAATTTTGAGGTATTGCTCATCTTTTAGTTAACTTACCAAATAAACCTTACTACTCTTATAAACATAAGGGTAAAGAATAGAATCTAGCAAATGATCTAAGCCAAAAATAAGATAATAAAAAATATTTCAATTGATCGTCACTAAAAAAATCAAGTTCTACATCGTGAAAAAAGTCAGTCAATAAAAATTTGAGAAAATGGTGCTCAATGAAACAGCATTAGAGATGAATGGACATAGCATCTTAAGAAGTGGAGTGCAACATCAAGAATAAATAGAAAAAAAGTGAAACAATGTCAAATTCAAGTTAAAACATTTTACTCCCATGTATAAAACATTGAGTTCTAACATAAAAAAGTCACGAAAAAGCATGAAACACAACAAAACGTTTTAATTCTTGCATTGTACTTTAATTACTGAAGAAAACTAAAAAAACTACCAATCTAGTATTCCTCTTCCTCGCTTCCTATCCAACATTGCTTGCTTCCTATCATACCAGAATCCTCTCTCTCCGGCTAACCTGCCTTCCTCTTCCTTACTTCTTGTCCACAACGAATGATCCTCGCCACAACAACATTTTTTTCTCCTCGATGCGATGGTTCTTACCATCCACACTGACCTCTTCCACTCTCGGTACGAGACCACCCACACAACCAGCAATAGAAACCATGTAAAAGAGCCAGTGCTCACGAAGCCACCATCACCATCACCTGAGGCAGCGTTGCCCCTCGGCGTGAGAGGTTGTGGCACATGATTGTACTCACGACATTTGTGTATCTCGCTATCGTGTCGTTGGTGCTGATGTGATGTTTGTGCTCCTCCTAAGAACAACATGACTCGTTGCAGAGTGTACCTTCCTCATGACATAATTCGTGGCACACCTCGCTTGCCCAATGCACCTACTCCTCTTCCACCTCTTGTGTGGGAAGAGTTGACATACTTTTAGAAGCTTCAACTTCATAAAATGTGTGAATGAGCAGTGTCTAATAAATTATCTCGTGGCAAATGCCCATCACGGAGCATTATTGTAATAACTCATATTTTTAAGTAGTATAAATAAAAAGAAAAAAAAACCATTTTTCTGTATAGAACTTTTTTTTACTTTCATCTCATCCTATAGTGAAACTTTTAGTCTCGTGAAATAGTTATTTATATCCTCTAATAAATTATCTCATGCCGAGTATTATTGAAATATTTTATGTAGTATAAATGAATAGAAAAAAATCATTATTGTATATATAACTTTTTTTTGAACTTGCATCCCGGCGATGAAACTTTCAGTCTCCTGAAATAGTCATTTCAAAATGCACCATTTTATTCAGATGATGTGGTCCTTTAGCTCTTCACAACCAAGGCTATTCACAACAAAACCAGCAAGTGAACAAATTGACGACAACAGTTCACATCTTTTAACCCTTCAACAGCACTAGAGGTCATACAAACCCAAAACCATCTCCAACGTTGCTTTCCAACCAAGCCGATCCAGCAGGGCCAACCTCCTCCTGGGTGCATTACCCATCCAAATCCAGCAGTGGGGTACTGACCAGGAGAAGCTCTCTGAACACATGCGACCCGCCAAAACTGCAGGAACAACGGACGTGGACACGTAACAGCCTGTGAGTCTCTGCATGCAGCCAAAGACCCTGAAAATTCCCAACAAACTTCGCTGTTTCCAAAGGCAGCTACGACCTCAGCACTTCAAAGAAGTCACCAAACCAAAGTGAGACTACTGTTATGAGAGAACTAATCCCTGAGCTAAACACAATCAACAGCTGGAACTGCCCAGTGTGAGCGTTGCGTGACCGGCAAGCGTGAGACCCCTGTGAATCTGTGCTGCCCAGGGACCCTACCTACCTCTACCAGTCTACCTGCGACAGCTGCATCAAGAGCACGCCCACGAGGCCACGATGAACCTAGGACCTCGTCAGTGTCGCCATCACCCGGCAGCACGTGAACACAGCATTTTGATCAGTACCATCGCTATGCATCTTATCCGGTGGAGAGCTGATTGAGATCCTTCTTGTCATGGGAGATTTCTCTCTCTGCGTCTGCAGGATCGCTCAGTTTCGGTCCAAAGCAAGAAACATCACATTCCCTTCATCATCTGTGGTACAGGAAATTGCGTGGAAATATTGTTCGTTAAGCAGGTGACTGGGATTTCAGTCATGTATCCGTCTAAAGTTTCTCAAAATTTATCTGATTGGAGCACAGATTATGTTCAGCTTCAATAGTCCAACCATGGAGCATCGGCTGATTAGCACACTGTAACTTCACAAGAACAACACAGCTTTGTGTAACCGAGGCATAATAGATTGCCAGTCTAAGAAGGTAGGCAACGACATTGGAACACTTCATCAACAAAACTCAGGCCTGCTTTGAAAGATAATAACTTTACAGGATTTTCACTAGAACTAGTTCAATTCCCGTGAAAATCCTTCGAAAGGAGGGCTCAAGCTCAAGAAGACGAGCATGGTAATAATGCAACAAGAACTCCAGGAAACAACAGTGACGCTGTGAGACCTTTGCAGTTCTTGCCTGGAATCAACCACTACAATGTCAAGATATGAACACAAGCTTTTTTTTACCAAGATCTGAACAGCTAATGAACAATGATCATAAACTGAAACAAGAAGCACAATCCCAGGCCAATCTTCCTGAATCGAAACGATCAACAAATTGCATTGCAATTTCTGAGCGTGACAACAGATACATGATACACCGCTGGAGCAGTTGCTCCGGCGACCAACAGTAGCAGCAACACCACTAACTGACACACCACCTCCAGCAACCGGCCAACGCCGCCGTCGTCCAGCACCCACACGCTCCTCCCTGAATTAGAACACGAACGGAGAAATAACTCCACATCAAACAACAGCAGCAGCAGGAACTTGAGTGAAATGTTAGCGCGCGCTTCCTCTTCGGCCTTGGCTTGTTGAAGCCGCCTCTCACACGAAGCCGACCTCGGCGAACTGCGGGCGTGGCTTCGCCGTCGCGCCGGGGCGCGGTGGCGGCACCATCCCGTCGGGGAGAGGGTTCTTGCGCGGGCGCCCTCGTGGACGTGGGATCTTGGGCGGCGCGTGCGGGTCCCGCGGCTTGGGCGGGCGGCCTCGCCGGCGCGGCACGGCGGGGGCAGCGGCGGCGACGGAGCCGTCGCCCGGCGCGCCGACGGAGACAGCGGCCGCGGTTGCCCCTGGGTAGCCCGAGGGGCGCACCTTAGGGGGACGGCCGCGGCCTCTCTTGGGCGGCGGCGGCGGCGGCGGCGGCGGCAAGTCGTCGGTTGAGTCTTCATCCGTGGGGAACTCTGCCTCCGCCGCGGCAGCCGGTGGTGGCGTCGGTCGGAGTGCGTACTTTCCCCCGGCGACGGCGACGAGATCCCCCGAGGCCGACATCCGGGAGAGGTGCGCCGCAACAAGCGCTGGATGCGACGGCGGGAGCCCGCCGTTGGCGCCGCGGGCCGCCTCGATGCGGCGCGTGATGGCGGCCTGGCTCGACCCGTGCTCCTCCGCCAGCGACGCGATCGCCTCGACGATCATCTGCAGCAGGCAGGCACACCAAGAACGGGTCAAATTCCGGCGAGATCATCCACAGATCTGGTCGGCAGCTAGGGTTTAGACACAGAGAGAGCCTGCCTCGGGGTAGGAGGGGAGGACGAGGTCGGCGGCGCGGGGCGAGGCGTCGCCACTGGAAGTGGAAGTGGCCATCCCTGCCTCCCTCCCGCGCGCGAGCGAGCTGGTTGGCTGGCTGGCGCTGTCTCCTTCCTCCGTGGGATTTGGGAGGTGGGAATTGGGGCCGCCGCGACGCGGGCCTGAGGGGGGGAGACGGGGTGGGGGGGGGGGGCGCTACCTGCGGTTATGGAACGCAAGTACAGTTTAGACAAGGAATCTGTCGGGTGGTACCGGGCCGGACGACCTCGCGGTCGCGGCTACACGCTACTACTAGCTCAGCTCGTCCTGCTACTCCGGTCCGGTCTAGACCGGGTTGGTTCGGCCGGCCGGTTCGTTCTGACTGGCTTTCTGGGTGAGCTGGTGATTAGCAGGACTAATTTGGCAGTGGGTGGGTGCTTGGTTTGGCTAAACTGCTCGCATGGTCGCATCTGGTTTGTTAAGTGTCAACTAAGGCAAAGGTTAGTCTCATCAGATGCAGGCGAGTTTCGCGGTCGTTTTCATGTGACTTTCGACGGTGGCGTGCTGTTGCGTGGTAGCGACAGCCCATTGAGACTGGGTAATTTGGCTAATAGTGGATTAGTATTTGTTAATCTCTGAATTAGTCAATACCGTTTTAGTGCCTTAATTTGCTTTGATCAGAGGAGGGATCATAATTTGCAAGCAACTATATCTAGCTGAGTGTCCGAATTTACTGTAAATATATAAAACCTTTGAGAATGATTACACCATTTGTAAGAAGCGTCTCATACTTTTCAGCTCTTTTCATGTTGTTTGAAAACAATACCCATACAGCCACGCTTTCAATAGGATTTTAAAACTATGCCCATGCAATGTCCGGTGTAGGTTCATAGGGACATATGCGTTTACACTGTGTAAAAAAATGGGTACCAGATTTATTGGGGTTATTTTGAAGACATAATAGATCCTGGATTCTCCATTTAATTTGAAGAAAGTGGTATTTTTGTTAATGGAACATTGATTGAGAAAAAAACGACCATTGGATTTGAACTAGTAAGCCGCATTACAAATGTGATTCTCTAACCTCTAAGCTAGTGGGCTTACATAACTAAAAGTGTAACAAATAGTAGGAAATCTATAAAAATATCATATTTTAATTATTAATCTTAGATATTAACTAGTTCGGAATTAGAAGTTATACTTAAAAAAAATATAAAGCATCTCTCTTCACAACATTATCCATTTAAACTAGGATAATAATCTAATTACAAGATGCAAAATATTTATATTTAGAGTAGCATGGTTTGGATAAGAAGAAGGATAATATTTATATACCAAATAATACTTTAAGTATAGGTTCTAATATTTGCTATAATCTTATTATGGAAATATGCACAAGTCTAAAATAAGATTTATTTGGAATGAGCAGTTCATTATTTTAGTGGGCCGCATCTGCGTGAGAAAACAAGAGTTCGTAGGCCTGTTTGCCCAGTCCAAAGCCCGCCAAAAAACCCTAGAACACGCCCGGCCATTTGAACCAGGCCGCCGTCACCAGCCAACCACAGAACAGGAGGAACACACGCCGGCGGCGGCAGCGAGCGAGCGGCGGCGGCATGGCCTTCTGGCAGGCGCGCGACTTCCTGTTCTGCGGCATGTGCGGCACACTCCTCACCTTCGACTCCCTCCGCTCCGCCTCCTGCCCTCTCTGCGGCTTCAAGCGCAGGGCCAAAGGTCCCCCTCCTCTCTCTCACCCCCTCCCTCTTCTCTCTACAAGCCTTCGGTGTGTTCTTCCTGCGGCTGATTCGTCATTCTCGATGCAGAGATCGAAGGGAAAGAGACGCGGTACACGGTCACGGCTGAGGTGCGGCCGACTGCTCTCTCTCCTCTGTAGCTCGCGCGATACCATGGGTTTCTTTTCCTCCTCCTGTCAACTGGGTTCTGTTCTAGTTGCGACTATTTTTTTCGTTGTCCTATAGATCCAGATTGCAATTCAATATTCAATGTAGTAAAAGCAGATATAGTAGTTTGATTTACGTGAGAACTGAGAAGTAGTATATGGTAATGTAGTAAAAGGAGATATAGTGGTTTGATTTACGTGAGAACTGAAAAGTGGAGTATATGGTCGTGCGGTGGAGCGAATATCTCGTGGTTTAGATAAACGGTCTGTACCGTACTTCTGTACTAGCTCTGTTTCATATCCTCTGCTTTATACTATAAGATGTTAAGTTTTCTATAAACTTAATCAAATGTAAAGAAGTTTAACTTAGAAAAAAATCAAAATGTCTTACAATATAAAATAGAGAAAATATCATATTTCATCTAGAGGAATGGCTCGACGATTACTGAATGTGCATGACATTGCCTTGCTTAAATTTTGAATTTCTCAAAAAAAAATCACAATTATCCATGCTGCCTTATTTGGGATAATGCCACCTCTTCTGAGATATTGGTCTAAGTTTTTTTTGGCCCTGAAACGACTCAAATGGCAATATCATCATGCTTTCACATGTATGAATCAACTGTGGTAATGGAATAGTACGAGTTGTACACAACATCTTATAAAGCAGCTAGGGTAAGGCATAGTGATTTTCTATCTTGGCATTTGTAGGCTACTTTGATCGAGTTATATACTCTTACTCCAAGTTATACTTACCAAAGGGATAGCACCTAACATCTGTTGCCAAATGAAAATTTTAATTTTAGGGACCACAGATCCCTGCCTTTTTAATGTTCTGTGCAGTTTCTTGAATGTTATTGCCCAACCATTTCTACCAGATATTGAAGAGGATTTCAATGGCTGTTTATATGTAGTTGACATTGAATTGCATGCTGTTGACAGGATATTAGAAGGGAACTAAAACTTGAGCCATTTGTGAAGCTTGAATCTGCACTGAATGAAGAAGATACAGTTGTCAAAAGAGCTAAGGTAACTTAGTTTTTTGTAAAAATATAGTCTAATAGTATTTTAAAATTTGAAACATATTCATAAATCTTTTTCTGCATCAGACAAATAGAGAATGTCCAAAATGCAAATATCCTGAAGCTGAATATTACACCAGGCAGGTCAGCTTTTGATCCTTGAGCATTTGATGGTTAATCAGTTCGATTTTCTAGTTCTGACTCTTAATTACGTTATGAAACGTGTAATTGCAGCTGCGGTCAGCAGATGAGGGGCAAACTGTTTTCTATGAGTGCCTAAAATGCCATCATAAGTTCAATGAGAACCAGTAGACACCTTAGGAATAACTTTTCGATCACTTCTACAATTGTTGTCTAAAAATGTTCATGCTTTGACATAACAAGTGATTTTGAAACAGTTGTGATGCCTTTACATGTATTATGAATGCCGTTTAGCTGTGCAAATCACAATCCTTTGTGCTGACTCTTTTGGGTTAGCTCACGTTCTATGCTATTTCTCTCAGGTGCTAATTGCACATAACCAAAGTTGTTTCTGCTTTCTAAAGATTATAACCCGAAGCTGCACTTTGGAGCTTACAGTGCTCATATAAACTCTCTTACTGCCCTCTAATCCTTGATGCCCTCAATCTCTGCCATATCAACATCTTCCATAAATCATACATGTTCAGCTGTTAGGCGAAATGGCTTTGTTTGTTTACTGTAAATATGAAAAGGTGGCCAAAAAAAAGGTACGTATAGTTTGAGCCTTTGAGGGGTGCACTATTGTCAGCACCAGGATTCCAAATTTGCCAGTAAATGGATGCATAACAGGAGCTCTGTGGCTCCTGGTGAGAGCTCATCTTGAGAGGCTTTCTGGTGTTGTTCCAAATCACTTTCTGTTGGAGCTTTCAGGTTGCGATCAAGTTATCCAAGGATTAGTTTTTCTAAAAAAATATTTAAGGAGATATTTTTCAACTTATCAGCACGCTAGTTCGAGATTTGTTGTGTTCCTATCCCAACTTCTATATGAAGCTGGGACAAATTCGCATTGCCAGTTCCTTGTCCAATGGTCTATGCATTTCTAGTTGAACTGGCTATCATGGTTTTGTGCTTGAGACCTGGCTGTAGCTTGTTTGATTCACTTTCTGGTTGCTCGTGTCGTGCCGCGCACTTGTATTATCTAGCAGATTACTGTAAAGAACCAAGAGGTCAGACGAGTGTTCAGAATTCAATAGCATTTCGGGTTGTGCCTCTATGTTTTCTTCTTTGTTCCACCCATTAACTTCTTTTGGAGGTTGGGGAAACTGACATAAGGGCTGGTTTAGTTACAGCAAACGCCAAAGTTTTTACAAGGTAGCAAATAAAACACTTCGCTTATCCAAACAAGCCTAGTGGAGAATGGTCTTGATAAAAATGAGTACTACGCATAGTTGCTTATTGCTAAAAATGGAATTTGGTCAAAAGTTTTTAGTACTAGCCATTCGCTATTCAACGAGGAAAAAAGAAAGATTGGTAAAGACACGGTGAATCCATTGACCAACCAAGTGAACCAAGAGCTGGATACTTGCCCCGAGAAAATTGGAGCACTGCTTTGACTGTTCTGAGTACAGGTAAACTTCAAAGATGATAGCTTTAGGAACTTCATTCCTAATCACATGTCACAATGAAAAAATTGCTCAGACCATCTGCATCTTCAAGGGTTCTATCTGCTTACAGTAACCTCGACCAAATCTTGGTGGCACCCAAGGTCGATGAAGTGCGAAAAGAAAAGGGAAAAAAAAACAGTGCTCCTAGGTGTTTCATTCCAACTTATGGCCAAGTGTGTTTCATCGATGGTGGTGACATAGCAATTGTTTCAAAACAAGCAACATCAAAACTGTACTCGGCTCCGCAAGATGTGAGAACAACCTCAAAAGGAACAGCTCATGCCTCGCCCTTTCATCTGTAACACGTGTATTAACTACCGGATGAAACCAAAAGAGCATTACAATATTAAAATTGATTGCACATAGGACTGGCATACTTACATGTACAAGATCTACACTGCGTGAGCACCTTGCAAATTGTTTGGTTACTTCAAAGGAATAACTCTGATATGACACAAACTGCTACGTTTCAGATTTTGTTGGTGGATCATCCTTCAATCCTTTGGTGAGCAAATCGTAATTGATAGAGGCAAGTTGTGACAGATTCTGCAGCAAAGGAAGTTAGAATGGTGCGCAAATATAGGCATAAAAGGGCTAATAAGGTTCCCTTTGATCCTGCTGGTTGGGCTGAGCTGATTGCAGCTCATAAAATGTGGCAGATCTTTAGCACATGATTAATTAAGTATTAACTATTACAAACTTTAAAATAAATTTATTTGATTTTTTAAAGAAACTTTATATATAATGATGGAGTAGCTCAGCCAATGAGCTAAAACAAACGGTGTCTAAATAAGTTCTTTTTGCTACTTTTAAGGATCGATACCATCTTTGAAACCTGACCATCAAAAGCACAATGACAAAAAATGTGTTTGCTTTGTGGGGCCGCTGGAAATTAAAAACTTTGGGCTGTCTATGTAAATGAAGGGAAGCTTTCTCATATGCCACTAAAACTTGGCCCAATCCCTTATTTGACACTCATTGTCTCATGGGCCCACATGTCAGTGAGCTATCGGTGAGATGAAATTTTCAGCTTATGTACCACAAGGATCTAGGTGCTATTTTCCTATGAACAATCTACTATTGTTAACTGTACGGAACAAATTTGTCACATTCAAGAGAATAATCAAACTATATTTTACATAGTGCGCACTTCTGAGCATACCAATAGCACTGATTACTATGATTTATACCAATAGCATTAAATGTCTAGCAATGTGATTACTATGATTTGAAGTATATTATAATGCTGAAAAAGGTGTAATTCACTGCTTGGTAACGCAAATATTGATGATATTTTTGTGAGGAGATATAAAAGGGAAATGTAAAGAGCTGCCAGTTTGATCATATTAAGAGCATGAGAGGAAATGAGTGGCCTATCAAGCTGTGGGCTTAATTTGAATGAGAAATTGAAAAGAAAAAAGGAACAGGTTACCCACCATAAAAACCACATCATGCATATTGGCATGCTTCAATTATTACAAGGATATGAATAAATTGACTCTGAAACTGTAGGATTACCTTGAACGAGAAATTGCTGAAAGAATAGTTGACATTTGGGCCAGATTCAATCTCAGTGAAGCCACTACACTCATCCCCCTATTTGCAAAATTCGCATAATCATTTAGCACAGTGACTGAAGAATAAAAAGGAAAACAAAACTAATTGTAGTTTTCTTTTGCTCCCTATAACTACTGTGGAGCATGTTATTTTTTATCAAGTAACACACAAAAAAAAACCGATTCATACCATATCATCTTGGTGATTGCTCACACAGCTACTGCTGCCACTAAGGCTTCCGTTATCACTGGAATCCTCAAATTCGTATGCTTCATATATGTTTTCGTCTGATGGATTCCAAGAATAACGGCTGGTGAAGTAGCTCGTGTCACATGCACTATCTGAGGAGGGGACAAAGGCAGCCTGCATATGATTCTGTGTTATTCCTGGTATGCCTTTACAATGAAAATGCAATTCATGTTTAAAGAATAAATAGTTAATCCCACCTTCTGCCTAGCAAGGGTATCCCAGCTAATGTCTTTAAAAAATTGATGCTGCTTAACCTGAAGGGAGTAGGATTATCAGCATCAATCATGTCTTTATCATAAGAAGTTTGAATAATGCATACCACAGATGAAGGTTTCTAAGACCCTCAAAAGTGAAAATACCTCAGAGGCACCATTTGCACCTAACCGTTGGTGAGGATCTTCCGTCAACAATCTGGATGCAATCATCATAAAATCACATTAGTTATATGAAAACTGTAACCACAGTAAACTTGGCAAAGGATTTCGAAAATAAGCAAGGAGTAGATAGGGAGCTTTGTAATAATCTGCCTAAATTGTGTGCGTAAATAATTCAAAATACAAATCATTAGTGAACAGACCATCGAGCAAACAAGAATGAGATATTATAAACCACAGAACACAACAGAACATATATAATTTAGCAGTGTGCTACTGTTACTCTAAAAGCTGAAACTGGGAAAAAATTGGGACTTGCCTAAGACTCCTAAGACTCCAAAAAATATAGCACGTGTCAAGTTATATAGCAAGAAAATGTAAAATTTTAGAGCAGAAGAAGTGCGCCTGCATAGTTTGACCCAAAATCCTAATTGACCCAAACAGTCATTTGTGTTATTCAAAACCTTCATCATACAATATTCTGATGTTCCTTACCAGAACCTAATCAATAAAATGATCTAGAGCAACTTTTGTGGTGATTTTACAGTAGAAATAAGGGAGATCATGCTTCAATTTTTATCAGTAGAGATAACTAATACCTTATTGGTTTTAGTAGGCAATAGTAACATGCCCATGCATTGCAACAGGCCCATACAACTGGGATGGGCTGCATGGGTCCATAGGAGAAAGGGGAGCGGTTTTTTTAACCAAACACTTTTTTTTCTGGTTTTTTGGGAAGTGGTGGTTGTGCTTCATGCAACGTGGGGAGGAGGGGACGGATGTCTCCACTTTTAAGTAGTAGAGAAATCGCATGCTTGTCATTGGGATAATACAAAGAAGAATGCAGTACAAACATGAAATTTATTATATAATTGGTCTATTATCCTTTAAAGTGCCATAAAATCTGTGCAATCTAGCACAATCATATATCATATCAAAACTTGGAAACAAGAAAAAGTAACATGCAATCCTGTAAGACCAAAACATGAGTTACTGCATACTCAAAATATTTGAAACATTTCTTACTTGTCAATTAGATCCTGACCTTCAGAACTCATCTCTTCTGGGACATGTGGCCAAGGTATTTTGCGATTAAGAATGTTGTCAAAAATTGTCTACACCAAGTGCAACAAGAATGTCAAGTCACCGCAGTTTCATATAGAAAAAACCAACATTGAGTTGTCGCAAAGATCTTATAGTTTGATACTCTGATCATGAAAAGTTGTTCCAATAACCAACATTTGTATTAAATGAATGAAAACCATGTAGTATTTTCTAGCAGACCTAATTAAGTCCTGGCTGACTTTTCTCCCTCTCTCTCTTTATGGGGTTGTGTCCATGACACTTCATTTGTGTTACAGTGATGACCTGATGCTATGAGCATGTTGAAAGTTACAGGTAGACTAACAAAAAAAAATTCACAGGCTTCATGCAGTACAGAAACTGTCTATGCACATATAGTTTTGAATGCTTAAGCAAAGAACTTTATTCAACATCACATAAATGGCAGAGAACTATTCAGCAGATGAAAGTATGATACCTGGGGATGTTCTGCATTGAATGGAGGTATTCCAACAATTAGTTCAAAAAGTATGACACCTACAGACCACCAATCAGCACTAGTACCTGAGAGGATAATATATACAGTATATTAGTTATTACCCAATAGAGAGTTAAAATGAGAAGAAAATGCAGAAGTTAAAAGAAAATTATGTTGGGCATTTTACCATGTCCTGTCCCCAAAAGGATTTCTGGTGCTAAATAATCTGGGGTTCCAACAGCGGAGCGCTTTTGTCTCCGTGCTCGGTGATCAATTTGCTCAAATTCACTCATCTGAGGTTCATCATCTCCATACAATGAAGACCCGCTAACAGCAGGACCAGATAGATCATCCGTGCTGTTGATCAGACCAACCTTGGACAACCCAAAATCTGTCAACTGGAGACAATTAAGATTGATAAGCAGGACATATAGAAGACATTAAAAATAACCATATTTGAAAAGAACCAACCAATGTTTTCCTGTACATAATATTTATTGCTCTAAGAATTGCAGGCTAAATGAAATGAGAACTCAGAAGCAAATCTGCATAGCATTATCATCAATTCATTAAGATATGGATTCACTTCATTAGAAATGAGCTAAAGGAGCTGAAATCAACATATACTTGACTTATGTGGAAACTAAAATGTCATAGATATCAGAGTTTCTAAGCATTGGATACAACGCAAGTTTTAAACCTCAAAAGACAGCAAACTCCAAATACAAAGGTTATGGTGGCATTTCAAGTTCTCTAATCATGCATAATGGAATCCAAGATTGATTCACCTCAGAAATGTCAAAGGACAGGTGCTTATTTTCTCCCACTAGAGCATGCCGTTGTGACAGATGCTATGAACTTCTGTTTCATTAGCTCTTTAGGTTGCTTTAACTAAAAATAGTAATATATCTTCCAGTAACCCGACAAAAGAAAAGAGCTTACCTTTGAGAGGCATGTGAATGCATTTTAGTTTATCATGTATCAAACATCAAGCATAAAACAAGAAAAATGGAGAAAAAGTTTAATAATCATGCACACACATAAATACCTTTATGTGCCCATCATGAGCTATCAATAAGTTGTCAGGTTTTAGATCTCTATGAACTATGTGCATAGAGTGCAAATATTCCAAAGCTAGCACCTGCAGGATAAAAGTGATTATTAGACAGGAAAAATGAGAAGGGTAGAAAGGAATTGTTAGTAGAAGAAACTTACAACTTCTGCAAGGTATATACGAGCAACATCTTCATCCAAGCACCCTAAATTTCTCAGTAAAGAATATAGGTCCCCTCCATTTAGGTACTCCATGACTAGATACAAATTTTCCCGGGAGGTAAAAGAATAGAAGAAACGAACCTAAAGAAACACAACCATTTTCAGAATCACAGTACAACCTTCAAAAATTAAGAGTTGCATTTGTAAGCTCACTCACCACAAAAGGATTCCTCACTGTAATCAAGATATCACGTTCAGCCAATATACTCTCAACAGCATTTTTCCGAATCATATCTGCCTTCCTTAACACCTGCTTGAAAAGTAAGCGATTGCTGTTAAACCACATGGATGCTCCCTCCACCCCAAACAAAAAATAATAATAGTAGTAGGAGGAGTTTAGCAATCAAACTAGCCCCTGACTATTGCTTGACACCTTAGAACTATCATGCCAGTGAGAAGCAAGGTGTTGCATGCTCAACAAGACAGCAACACCAAAATTATTACTGATTTATCACTTTTTTTAGCAGTCAATTTATTATTCGTGTGAATTGAAGTCACTTCAATCTAAAAGCTATGAGGGTAAAGTCGTCACAAGTAGAGCACGGACATCACATGACATATTGCTCCAATGTCATGCCTGGTCCCATTTTTATTAGTAAGCTATGACTCTGAGGATGCAGGTAAAAAGAACTAATTCAAGTCAGATACCATTCCAGTCTACACCATGTTCTAGAAAACACAGTAACAGCATGATGATTTAATGGGAGTGACTACAGAGTGTGATCCCACTGGAACCAACTCCAAATTAATCATTGTTTTAAGCAAACAGTCCATATAATTTTAACTTATCCTGTAATCATATTGTTGTTACTTATCTAACAAAAGGCAAAAGAACTGATTAAAAAACAAGGGAGACCCAAATAATGAAATTGAGTACAATTTCTTTCTCAAACAAATTTTAGAGCAAGTGATATAATTCATAACAATGAGTACATCTACCAAATGAACCAGAGTATTTAAGCATGAAACAATCAATGGAGCAAGTGGTACACCGAAGTTTGTGTTATGGGCAGTGGAACCTTAGATCTTAAGAATGACTAATGCTTGATGCCAGTTTAGTGGAGAAAATCACATCATCAGGAAAATTACAGTACAGGCATCAGACTTCTTGCATGTGTGACATGTGCCCACATAATGTTTCACAGAAACTAGTGCAGCTGCTAACAAAATAGCAGATGTCAAGAACGAATAGGTGTAAAAAAGGAGTCCAGTGTCCAGATAAAGAACTAAGAATAATTCCACTTCAGCATTTAATACAATTTCCTTTTCACTTTTCTAGGAGCAAATAAACTAATAAAGAAGCAAAAGTGAGAAATACATCTCTCTAATCACCCTCCTATGAAAACTGAAGTCCCACAAGTATTTCCTTTCTTTAGGCAAATAAGCATGCAAATGTTTCCAATCCAATTATTTGACCATGTCATGTTGATCACAAGGGGACCTTAATCATAAATTATGAATGAATTCCAGCTGGCGGTTCTCATAGAAAAGTGTGGTTTTGAAATGTATGCATAAATGTACAAAATCTCAAGGCCCTTTCTAAAGTATAGGCAAGAACAAATATTCTTGAGAGTGCTTTATTGAGTCTGGGGGAACAAAGATTGAAAATTCCTAAATGTATTTACATCAAAAGTAATTTCCTTTTACCTTTTTGCATGCAAAAATTCTGTTTTACATCTGACATAGTCAGATAGCAATACTTTTTAGTTTTTGGTCAGCAACGTCTACACCTTTACAGGCACAACCAAGGACAGCATGTCTGGGTATATAAGGGAACAAATATATGCCAGAAAATACCTTTATAGCAAAGAGATCTCCTGTAGTTCTTTTCTTGGCCAAGAAAACACGTCCAAATGCTCCACGGCTGATAGGTTTAATGATTTCAAAGTCATCAATCGAAGTACGCTCCTTGACTGGATGAACAGGACTAGCTCGTAAGCTACGTACAACATCATCTTCTTCATCCATTACAGTACTTGCTGAATCAACTTTGTCCATATCAACCGAATCACAAAGCAGTAGATACTTCTCCCTAAAAGAATTATACAAATGTGAAGGTAAAATACAAAATGTAAAATAATATAACTGCTAAAAGCGATCTGCAAGAATTATTTTCATAAGCTGTTATCTAGTAGTAACGTCAACTACAAAGAGTCACTTGTGCACTGAGCTCAGCAGAGACTCACCGGTGCAGTTTTTCTATACGTGTTCCAAATGTCTGCACCGTGAGAGCCTCATGCTTCCTACGATTGACAATTTCTTGCAGATCTTCTATGCAGGTAACCAAATGGGAGAGTGCCCTTTCTTCATCACCAGGAGTATTTGCAATGCATCTCGCAATATCAGCAAGTTCAACAATCTGCAGAGTTTGAAGATTGAAGGATACTGTTAATCAGCACTCATTGCTTTATATTATAAAATTATTTACTACTGGCAAATGATGCATAGTAGTCCCAGATCATCATGGGGTAAACACCACACTGAGGACAGCCAGTGTGACGATTGGAGCCCTATTGGAAAGGGAGGTAAACGTGACAAGTATGAACTTCTTAATCTTTCTTCTTGCTTAATTCTTAAAAGAAAACAAATCCCCTTGAGCTCCCAAATCATGCAGAGCTAAGACATAAGATCAACACCATCTCTAAGCATACTTGATAACAAAGCAAACAGATCAAATAACAGCATCTGTAATGACATCTAATGTGTGGCAGTGGTAGCTGATCCCACAATCATACATGGCAAATTCGCTCCAGCCACCCAGCCATCATAATGTACACATGATAAAGTGGCTGATTGGAACAATAGTGACATCATTGCCATTCCTTTTGAACAAATATATACTGCACAAAGAGAAACTAAAAAAAAGTCACTAGCTTTGCTCACTTTGCACATTATACCTTAAACATAAACACTGACTACTTTTCTACAGTTTGATAATCTAGCAAAATAATCAACTGTGTAATGTATGTATGTATGCGTGATTGAGAAAGCTTACCTGAGGAAGATCATCGCTCTCATTAATTGCACTTCGGCCGGCTAAAAGCATGTCAATATGATTTGACTTTGGAGTCATTAGTGGAGATCTAGGGGTCATACTTCCTGCTGATGATGTGGCCATTCCATGATCAGATTTTGGCCCAAAACGAGTCTTACATGTCATCGAAGGAAGGTTTTTTATGTCATCCAGTGAAATAGTGCTATCATCCTCCTGGAGGTAGTCAAGCATATCAGCAGAGCCTCTTCTAGACCAATCAGAGAGTTTTGGGGAAGGACCATCAGATTCTTCATTGATGCTTGAATTTGAAACTTTTGCAACATCCGGACTGCCAACAGCATTTGGAAGGTCTTTCTGTGTATAAGACTCTACCAACTTTTCTAGTGCTTCAGCAACTCTGATTAGACGTTTATCAACACTTACACCTTTTTTATCACACCTGTCAGCACTTGCACATATTGCTGAGTGATTTTCTACATAATGAGTAGGGACATATTCTTCGCATATGCGACACATTATTGAACCCTCTTCAGAAATATTTGGCTGGTCAGACCAGTGACCCCATGAAGTTTTGTGTTGATGCTTGGGAGGAAAAGATTGATGTGATGCAGATTCCACTGGACTGTTCAATTCAACACGGCTACTAACTGCAGGGGGTGCATCTGTTTTCTTATTAGGTGATTCCTCTTTAATAAGGGTAGGGTCTTTTGGGGGTTTTACAACAGGTGATGGAAGAGGTTTCCAGGAAGATATCCGCTCCCTGGTTGGAGACTCAACCTCCTTCTTAACATCTGTATCAAGTGAGGAAAGAAGCTTAACAGGTTTTAATTCCTGGCTTCTTTTCCATTTTAAATTATGCTGCTCTTGACTGTATGATTTTCTTACGTCACTTTTACTGATTCGGGTCGTAGTGTCATCTGCACCTGGTTGAGCCAATATCTGCCTATCAGCAGACTGTATGATCTTATCACGTTGATCCATAACAACTTCATCCTCCGCAAAACCACTCTCCTTGTGAAATTGCAGCAGTCTTGTACATCTTGTAAGAATAAAAAGCATCCGAGTGTACAGTTTCTTCAGCACACCCATTGGGAGCTCCTGACGATGATCATCTAAATCTTGCACTATGCCTTCACACTGAAGCCAAAACTCCCCTGGTGTCATTACACAGCAGCTACGTGCAAGTATTAGCAAATCTTCCAAAGTTTCCTTCCACTCAGGATGAGAATCTGCATACTTTTCCATCACACCAACCAAGTCTCCCGCAAATACTGCCAAATCTGAATTTACCTCTTCCTTTGCTTTCTCAAATCTCACCTGAATAACCTTTAACACCTCCTGTGTTGACAACAGAAAACATGATTATTTTTGCTCCAACAATAACAATAATATGAAGGTCATTAATCACTAACCACAAAGACCATGATTTGAGAATACCTTCAAGTTGTAAATGCCACGAGGTTTCCAGAAAGGGAATGGTCGGACCCCCTTGGAGTTCAACTCATGCGAAAAACTTTTTATATCTGCAGGGACTCTCTTCCTTGGAGCACTGGTAGCCTGCATGATGGCCTTAAAGCGTGGAGATTCTGATTCCTTTGGTGTTTCACAGGGATCATATGCGCACTGTGGAGTAAGATGTCAGTACAGATAGGAGTTGCAAGAAAATACAAAAAAATGGTTTTTTCATTGTTTGCTTAACCAATCTATAAGTGTGAAATGGGCATGTAGAAGCATCAGTACCACATTCTCTGGTATGTGAGTTGGAGTCCTCAAATCTCCAGAATGGTTCCGCATTGCATTCGATTTAACTGTGTATGAGATATATTGGACACAGGCATATCAGATTCTCAAGTTACAAAAGAAGCATCTGAGTCTAATTTATAGAAAGATTGTACAACTGTTAGCTATTGTTATCCAGGAACATGGAATAAAGTAGAATGTGCTACGGACAAGGCAACAAAAAAATGTAGTTTCATATGGGAGGAGCAGAAACTATAACATGCTAGAAGCACATATTATAGAATAAATTCAGCCAGTTGTGGCAACAAATATGAATCTATATAGTAAAACATTTCTCAGCAAAATACTATAAAATTTGTTCCATGCTCCAAGCAGTTCACTTTTGTGAAGCACTAGCAAAGTAAATTGAATGATATAGCCCTGATACACCTAGACAAGTATTGGAAGTGCAACTGTGAGTAGTCTACCACAAGTCAATTGAACACCTCACTCCTGTCATATATCCAATGAGTTGTGTATATAGAAGGTGCACACAATTAAATTAACTTCAATCACAAGATCTTCAGGAATAACTTATGATAAACTGCTAAAATAAGCAAGCAATAACTAACTGTCAATTAGAGTGTCTACGCTTTGCTACTTGGGCAGGCCCTCCTTACTTCAATGGTAAGAATCATCCTTCTGTTAACATCAGCGGTTCAAGTTTAGCGTCTAGATACCATGCAGCAAAATGAAAATCACGCGTAACAGTCTCCTGATAACTCAACACATCGAAGGTGAAATAATAATGCCTTTACTAGTTTTAACAACTACTGTCAACTCAACAAGCTCTGAAGAGAGCTTGAATTGGATTGCTTATGGTTGTTCTCCCCTTCACTGCCAATGCAAGGGCCACACACTGCGACGCTAATCCCCCAGCTTCCAAAAATCAGTAGCCGGCTTGCAGAATCATGATGCAAAAACCTAGAAACAAGTCTAACGGAAATACATAACAGGATGGGTAACCTTTTGCAGAGCTCTTTCCTTCCAGACTCGTTGCTGTGGCGCCCCGCACTGGATGTTCTGCTGCTTTCCCTTTACCCCGGCTACCACTGGTCGAATCTGCCCATGAGCTTCCAGCCTTCTTTCCGCCGCCGCCAGTCGATGCAGCCGACGGATCCGCCTGCGCCTGCCCACGCGATAGATTGCTACTCCCGAGCGAGGCGGCGAGGCGGTGCCCCTCCTGCGGCAGCGGTCCGGATCTCGTCTTGATCCGATTGAGCCCCAGCGAGGACGCCAGGATCGGCGACAGCGCCGCCGCCGACTTCCCGCCCGCGCCGCCATCCCTAAGCTGCGCCCCGGCGCCCTTCCTCCCATCCGCCGACGGGCTCGACGATGCCGAGGCCGACGCCCCCGAGGCTCCGCCCTTCGATCCAGCCGCCGCCGCGGACCCGGACGCGGAGCCGAACAGCTTATCACGCTTCCTGGGAGTCTCCGATTTGGGCTTCTTCTTGTCGGATCTGGACGACGACGCCGGCGACCCCGCCGCCGGCGCGGAGGTGGGCGTCCTCGGGCTGTTGCTCCCGTCCGTCGGGCTCGACGACTCCGACGATTTGTGCCGCGACGAGAAGAACCTTCCCTTGAACACCATCCCCTCTCCCCCTCCCCTCTCTCCCCCTCCGCCGGGGAGGCGTTCGGTCGAACAGGTGGTGGGGGCGGCCGACCAAGCAAGCAACAAGCGATAGTGCGAGAGTCCACAAGCGAGCGAGCGTGCGTGCTTGTAGGGACAGGGCCAAAGCCGCAGATGTAGCGACTAGCCAGCGAGCAAGACAAGCCGACGCGACTCGACTCGACGCCCCGGTGTGCCCGGCGCGCGCGCTCCCCTCCCCTTGCCAACAGCGGGTCACGCCGCAGCTACACTGCTGCTACTGCCGTTCACTTGTTCACCTGGTCAGCGACGGGGTGGTGGGCGGGGAGGGGAGGGGAGGGGAGGCGGGTTCGTTGCAGCGGCCAAGGTTGGACGGGATGGCGATGCTATTTCCTTTCCGCATCGAGATGCCGGGGGTGGCGCTGCTGCTTCTAGGGCCCGGTCGGGTCTGGGAGGGTCAAAGATTCCAGGTCGATGGTTTGAATATAGGGAGAGAATTCTTCTCTTTTATTTTTTTCTAGATCAAAGAAGTATTTTAATTTTGCGAGGGTAGATCAGTGGGACTGTGGGAGCACTGAGATCTGCTACGACATTTTGGTTGCCCAAACGTTGTGCATGTGATGTGGTCGGTAAGTACTGTAAGTCCATAAGCAAGAATACAATTTATAACATTTAGGTCTCCAAGATAGGAATGTCTAATTTACGCATAGATTGAATTAATTTATATGAAAATCTAACAAAATTCATGGGAAAAATCTGTGTGTCGCCGTTAGGTGAATTCACCTCGTTAAATATTCAGTATTCCAGAAAGACTAACAAGTCAGAAAAAAAAAGGCCTTGCGTAGATACGTTTAGTATAAGGGGTATGTGCTATCTGGCTTTTAGCACAGTAAAGCCCGGGGTTGTATTTTATCATGACTTTATGGGGTTTGTAGTCATCTGATTCATATCAGAACAAATGAGAATGACCAGATTTTAGGCTTTGGTTGATTGATCTAGGCTGAAAAGCCATAGAAAAAATTAACAAAGCAATAAAAATTATAGATAAAACTTTTATATGCATATTATTCAAGTTTTAAAAGCAATGAAAAAAAATGTGTTCATGTCGGATCCCGACGCGAACACGTCGACGCCTAAAAGATCTGCTTATTTCCAGTGCAGGCCGGTCAGTTTCTCTCTGTGCCTCGAGATACACGCGTCGAGGGCCATGGGGTTCGGTTGGGTCCGGTACGATGGTATAGGTGCGGGCGTGACAATCAATTTGACCCTACAATTGATAAAGAGATGAGGCATGGTCAGTCGGACGACGGGCCGATACGAGCGCTCGCTATCGGCTGGCTGCCGATAGGATTGGGTTGGTCATCAGTCACATCCATATGACTCTCGCTATCGGCCGATAGCCGATAGGAAACAGGGCGCCCTTCTATCGGCTCGGGTAGCCGATAAGGGCATGGGCAGGCGTCGACGAGGGATATGACGGCTCTGGGCGTAGCGAAAGCGAGGCCCTGATCCATCGGCCGCAGAGCCGATGGAGGCACAGGATAGAGATGACAGCACGAGACCCGTCGCCCGTCGTGACGATGCCGCTAGTATCGAATCTCGAATATCGAAACTAACTGAGACAGTACGAGAACGGGGCCAAAGGCAACGGGACGGTGGACGCGCGGATCAGCCGTACTGAAATAAGAGCGAAGCGAACCCATCGACTAACTGAACCGATGAGAGGATGCCTCTCTAAAAACAGGCGCTTGGCTGGAAGGCCGACGCGCTTGGCGTGGCGCTCAAGAAAAAGTTTCTAAAGACCTGCCGCATATCGGCCGAGGAGCCGATACGCTGGGCGTGACGCTCCACGTATAGATAACTCATCGGATAGCACTTACATGAAACATCGTACATAGACCTATAGGTTTAAAGCTCATTCCACCGTCAGCTACCTTGTAGGTTAAACCTAATAGATGCAGCACAAGACCAACGACAATGAAGAAAGCTTGATATACTGATAGACTCTACACGAATGTGATGCGATACATTCTATCGCTCTAAGAGATCAAATCTAACCGATACAATCTTAGACAGAACGAGACATATCGAGATAGTGGTGGGACTTACCCCTTCGTCGGAGATCGGATCTAACCGATCTAGCCCCGTGTCGAGAGTCAGACCCCACCGATAGAAATCTAGATAAATTAGATTGACGATACGCCGAGGTTGTATTGATTGAAAGATTGATCTTACATGTCTACAGGGTCTATATTTATATCTCGGTTTTACAGAGTCCGATGTGTTAAACTTGGCCTTATCTGGATATTTTTTATTTCGAGACTAAATCTTCCATTACTTTAATTCGATCGGCTTCTTCCTTATAGCGATCGGACAACTCTTCAGTCGATCAGCTTTTTCCAATCAATCATCGGACTGTCGTTAACAAAATGGTGTGATAAAAAAATCATAAAATTAACTCTAAAATTTTCATAATTTATTTTTTATATAGGCGATTAGAAACATCATGCAATTGCAAATAACTATAACTCTAAAAAAATTTCCCATTCACCTTTTCTTTGCTTATTTGGTTTGAAGTATTTTTTAAAAGAAATTAAACTATTATATATATAACCTGTAAAATTCCTACTATAGGTAAAAGAGGATCCGGTTCGGTATTCAGAAAATTGTCATCGATGATACACATGCGGTATGCAGTTTACTTGAGGTGACCAGTGGTCAATGTGCCGTAGCACTTGCCTGCATTGAATTCCAGAAGTACCTCCATCGTCTACTTGTTTAGGCACGAGGCTCCTGCGATGGCCGAGAATTATGGATCATGAATCTGCCGCCACGGACCGTGCTGGATCATGCGCGCGGCTCACCGCTGCGGCCCACCACGGGCTAGCTGCGCCTGCACGCTTTAGTCATATTTCGTGCCTTTATATCCAAAAAGCAAACTGGCATAGTACAATACTTATCTATCTTTAATATATTCGATTTTTTATATTTAACGACGTTAACTTTTAAATTTATATTTGATGATTTATCTTATTAAAAACGTAATTATCGTTTATTTTGTTATAATTTGTTTTATCTCCTTTAAACACTTGTATTTTATATTTTTTATAAAAAAATTTAAATAAAACAAATGGGTTCAAAAATCAACTATGTTAAATATATCTATAAAAATTCCAAACACGAGTAATATTTGATACATAAGAATTGAATTCTTGATTTAGCCTAAGGTACAAAACCTTCGCACCAACCACACGCGAATTACAAACTAAAAAAATTTGTTTGATTTTTTAATTAAATTTTATATAATATTTTTTAACAATACATCATTTAACAGTTAAAAAATATAGTTTTGAAAAACAGAGAAGCAACTTCACAATCTCAAAAACCAAAGATGCCTTGGTCAAATTATACCTCATTGTCTATAAACATACTTTGTAAACTATATGCTTTTTTATAAACATACTTTTTAAACTATATGCTGTGCAATTTTATTTTCCAAATTCAACGAAAGTCAAATGTCAAGCCTTAATTTCTCCCCTCTAGAAGTTGGGAGTTTTTGAATTCCTCAGCTTGCCGTCTGCTTGTCTCTCTTCACGCGTGTTGAAATCCTCTACTTCAAGAAAGCCACGCAACCCAAAGCCTTCATCTGATCGTCTCCTTGCCCACCAAGAAATGCCTCGTCGAACACCTCCCCACGCCACGCCATGCCCCGCGCGCGCCATTGGCACTCTCCTGCGGCGCCGAGTGCGCGCTCTCCCCCGCCTGCGCGAGGTGGGCGCTCCGCCGCCTCTCCCTGTCCGGCGCCGACGACAGCGCGTCCTGGCCCGCGGCCTCGCCCTCCTCCTTCGCGCCCGTTCCGCGCGCATGCTGCTCCGCTCTTGCGGCCTACGACGCCGTCGCCGCCGGCGGGCCGAGGCATGAGACGGAGCCGGCGGCGGCGCCGTCGCGGCTGTGCCGCCGTACGGCCTCTCCCACGACCGCGCGCGGGGCGGTCGTGGTCGCCGTGCGCGGGCTGGGCCTCGCGCGGCTCGAGAACTACCGCGTGCTCCTCGACGCCGGCGGGCCCGAGCCGTTCGTGGGAGGGCACCCGCACCGCGGGCTCCTACGCGGCGCCGTGTGGCTGCTCGACCGGGAGGGCCCCGCGATCCGGCGGATGGTGGCGGAGGCCGGGCCGGCAGGGTGAATGCTCGTGTTCGTGGGCCACTCGCTCAGTTCCGGGGTCGCCGCGCTCGCGGCCGTCTTGGCGGTGAGGTGCTGACTGGGGAGGCTCGGGCTCCGCCGCGGCGACGTGAGGTGCTATGCGATGACGCCGCCCCGGTGCATGTCGCTCGGTCTTGCCGTCGAGTACGCCGACGTCGTCCACTCCGTTGTGCTGCAGGCAAGCCTCCCATGCAACACTGTGGCCTCTTTCATCTTTGCTTCGCACATTCTGCAACAAGAACGGAATCCAATCTCTATTCGTTTCGTTCCAATGATTTTAGAATTTTGAATCACACACTTAATTCAATCCGTGAATTTGGATACAGGACGATTTCTTGCCAAGAACTCCAGCGCCTCTGCAACACATCTTCGGATCAATTTTCTGGTAATTAAACAGCTAAAAATACTCCTATGCCTATCCAAGTATTCAACTGCGTTGATTATTGATTGGTCCAGCAGTTGATTCACCATTTTTCTGTGACTTGCATTGCAGTTTACCATGCCTGTTGTGTTTCATTTGCATGAGAGACACGTTTGTGTCAGACGAGAAGCAAAAGGATGCATCTAAACTCTATGCTCCCGGCAGTCTTCCATATCGTGGAGCGGGAGAACTGCAGGTAAGGGCCAAACTTCCAAAATTAAAACTCGGAAAAAAAGTAGCAAAAGCCTTGCGTGCTATTGCACTAGATAGAAACTTCCAAAGTTGATTTTTATTTTTAACTTTACACTCGGTTCAAACTTTACACTTATTCAAATTGGCATTGTATTCAAAATTGTTATGCAGATGTGGGAGACTTCCTCCACAGGTCAGAACGGCAGTTCCAGCAGAGGGCAGATTTGAGCATGTGGTGTTGTCATGCAACGCCACTTCTGACCACTGGATAATTTGGATCGAAAAAGAGGATCAAAAGGCTTTGGATGTGAGTAATTGCGTTCTCCTCTTCCATAAACATGACCTGCATATGCTTGTGAATTGTATACATTCTCCCTCTTTGTCAAGTTGCTGCTCAACAATTCTAAAACCAACTATTTGCATGGCCATTTTTTCTCTAGTTGTTGTTCATCCATTTAGCAATATGCTAACATTAATCATTTTTCTTGATGTTTTTTGTTTGCGTTTTTTTTTCTTTTGTGTGTTGGTTTGCATGGTCTGGTTGTCATCAGTTAATGGAGCAAGAAGAATTGACACCACATCTCAGCAAACAATGCTAAGGGTGCAAGAAACGAAATCACTTGCAGAACACCGGCTCAATGCAATGGAGCATGTGGTATTCATTCAAGATGGGAATCCACGAGAGGACGACACCCTCTCCTCCTCCTCATCATCGTTCAGTAGCCCTAGAACCTCAACGACATCATTGCGCAGCGAATCATCATCGATGATGAGCGAGCGGGATGAACTTGTGGAGATATTTCTGGGTGATCATGAAGAAGACGGTGATAGCGGGAGAAACAAGTGAAACACTGCTGGTTGTTTGCCTTGCTGTAGATAAACATTGTTGCGTAGATAGCTAGAAACTGGAATGTAAATAAACTAGCAAATGGTTGGTTAAATTAATTGATTCCAAATTCATATTCACAATCTCTGATGTTTAAAAAAGAGAGTACTACTTTCTCAGATAAGTACTGATCCACCATTTTGGCACAACTAATGTTTTCTCTTGACAAAAATTATTATGTTTGCTAACGACAAATTCAGTTATGATGCTTGATGTGTATTGTTCCTGTGGCAAAGCCAGGAAATTTTTAGGGCCTGAGTAAACCTAACTACGTTAATTACTGTATTTGCTGCTGGAAATTCTAATATATTGACGTGCCAAGCTTTTACGCGTTTTAAAAAAATTGCTACCCGAAATTCAATTGTCAATCCATACTGTAACACCAAAAATTTGTTTCCTCCTGTCACCCTCTAGTTTCTACTCCCACTGCAAACTTTCTGGGACCATAAAGTTCGAAACTTTGTACAGGGTAAAATGGGTAGAAGAAAAGAGGAACTGACATTTCAAAAGAAAAAAAGAAGTCATCACCAGTGAACACACTGACACAAAAACTAGCCGTTATCGTTGCATTCAAATATCTCTTCGCGTACTGCGTTGTCAGCAGTCAGCAGCACTAAGTCTGAGTCACCGACCAATCTCCGTAAGCCGGCCAAGGGCGCCGCCACCGAAGAAGGCCGTCGCCATGGGGAGTCTCGGCGGCAAGTCCGACTACGAGAGCGTCCGCGACGCCCGCATCTCCGAGAACCTGGTACGCACAAGCACCCCGTCTCCTCACCTTTCAGGCTTCCAGCTTCCTCTAGACAAGAATCTCTCGCGGGTGCGATGGCCATCGCTGAGTCTTGGAAACCCGGGGAGTCTCGCAGGCCCGGATGGAGATGCTCGGCCTACGCCGCTGCGCCGGGGAGCTCAGCGCCGTCGCCTCCGCCTCGGCTGCCGCAGCCAGCGGCCTCGCCGGGAGCGGCGGCACCCCCAGGAAGACTCCCAAGCCGCCGCGGGTCCTCACCCCGCTCCGCCGCTCCGGCCGATTGAGCGCCATCGCCGCCGCAGCCCCGGCCGGATCTGCGTCGGGCCCTCGCCGCTCCGCTCGGCTGAACGGGCAGACCATGGAGCACAAGGCGCTGCCTCTGAAAGGTTGGTCCTCTTGCTGCTGCGGTCGCTGAATCCTCCATGGCTCTGGCTGCTTGAGACTGGAACAAGTTCCTGTGCTCTCTCTCTCTATAGGATCTTTGAGTAAGTTTGCTGCGGAGGAAGCAGAGGAAGAGGAAGATGAAGAAGAGCAAGAGAAGAAGGTGATGCTATTGATCGACAAGGAGAGGTTGCGGATCCTGCAGGAGAGGCGGTGTGACAGCAAGGGGAGGGGCGCCGTGTACGACCCAGTTCTTGGGATTTGCTGCCATTTCTGCAGGTAATTCCGTTCCATTATCGACATGGATGACCCATTAGTGCTCCTGATCTTGTTCTCAATCAAGAATGCTCGGAATCATACTTTTCATATGATTTGGTTGGGAAAATTTCTTCTTGTGTGATCTTAGGCAGAAGAAATTGTGCGGCGAGGAGGGTTGCAAGCGCTGCGGGGAAGGAGACCTGAACCAGCCTTGCATAGGTAAAAAAGAAGCTGTAAAGGTCAATTTTTTGTGGCAATTATTATGTGCAGCTTAATGCAATATTTAAAGCTTGTTGGCGTCAATCTTTGACAGGGAAGACGGAGTGCTCCTCTTGCCATTCCTCTTATGGGATACTCTGCCGTGCTTGCCTGAAAGTGAGGTATGGAGAAGGTAAGCTTCATGCTATCAAGAAATGAAATTGTTGTTGAAAGATCAAAATGCGTTATAGAGGGATCTAAACTATCTGCAATTTTTTTAATTAAGTTATTAAAATCTTAGTTATTAAAATACTATAAAACTAGGTATTCAGTGAACTTCTATGAACATTATTGGGTTAAGTGTTTTTAATTCTATTACACGTTATAAATATCTAACCTAAGCCTCTTATATAAGATTCAAGTAAATAACAAATTATGTAAAAAACATTGTTTTTTAAAGGCTTTAACTTTTCGGTTTTTTTTGATGCATAACAAGTTTGAGCATCTTTTCATCATAAGATAAATCAAGATAAAAAAGTTAGAGAAAGAATAGAAACTCACACCATAAGTATGTAAAAGAGAGAAGCAATACTCGGAATTTAAATTGCAGTGTTAAAATTTAAATTGTGGGATTTAATGTAAACTGAAATGATAAAACTTATTTCGAAATAAACACTATCCCAATAATTGAAATATGTTTACAAAGTTTTCACAAAAATTATAAAATTCTCTCATAAATTTTAAAAGAGCTCTTTAAACCTCTTCTAACATTCTCTCATTTTTTCTTACACAACTCCCTCTAAATTTCTTTTTATTTCTCTTCAAAAGTGTTCAAAAGTGTTTAAAGGTGCAAAGTTTCTCTTTGCCTATACTTATGTTTTTATAGGTTAAGAGTGGCTAGATGCAAAGAAATCACCCCAGATTACGCCATATAACCAGACACACGTGTGCCCATAGAGTTGTTCGTCATTCACAGAGAATCCACCGCCCTCCGGTCACTTCTCTCCCTGCGATAGCCACTTGTCAAGACGTGTGTCCTGGGAAGGGATCACGTGCACCCTCTCGCTACCGAGCTGGGCCCACCTGTCGACTGCCATCACCTTGCGTTCACAAGTTGACATTGCTGAGCTGTTCGCCGCGTGTGTTCTAGGCCATCTCACTGCGTCTGCTCCCCTGGCTAGGCTGTGCTTGCTGCCATGTGCATGGGCCGTCGACGCTGATCGCTAGGGTGCTGTTGTTGAGCCACGCTTGTCTCACTTTTTATTTTTCTCTCCCATTTTCTTCGTAAATTTTTGACGCTTGCACACCGACCTCGTAAAGACTGTTGCGAATACCTCTCCATGCGTGTCTATCCACCATATACCATATTGTATTCACTTGGCATCCTTAATCATTATAGACATCAAATTATTACTGAGTTTAGTTTTGATTCACCATTGATCAAGATTAATCTTGAAGGACCTGCGCACATACTGAACAAACAAATTGTAGGGAAATATGTCACAACTTGATTCACATTAGTTGTAAACACTCTCATTGATAAGCGCTAAGTTTTTAAACCAAATTTCTAACTGGGATTATAATTTGATTGTCAATTTTTTTTATCATAAATAAATAAACCAATACATAGTTTTATAATTGCCGATAGCTTATAGTATTGGTAAGTTTATGATTTTGTGATATGATATCAGATATGGATGAGGTTAGAAAGAATAAGAACTGGATGTGCCCTCACTGCATTGAGGAGAAGGGTATCAAGAAATTCTGGATATGCAACAGGTATGATTTTTGCAAAGTTTTGATCTTTCATCCCAATACATGTATGGAAACCTCTAAAAAAAAGCAATGGAAATGGCAATTCCGTCTAACATGCATGCTTGCATTGAATGATTGTATGATTGTGCTCAATTACTCAATTTGTCATAAAAACTGTGCAGCTCCATCTGCTTGAAGAAGAGGAAGTTGTCACCAACTGGAGTTGCCATATATGACGGTAATTCTTGCTCTAAGTCTTGATGTGTCATGCTTATATTGTTCATGTTAATCCTATCATGATACATGTTGTTCTTGATGATCCTAATTCCTATCTATACTTGGTCCTCTTACCAACAGCGCGGGAGCAAGGTTACCAGTCTGTTGCACATCTTCTCATGGACAAGCTGAAGTTCCGAGCATTCTGATGTCATCTTTGTCATTCTAGAGATGATGATGATGGTTGGCAGTGCACTTGAAGTGGAAAGGCCCTTTTGTTTTGTTGACAATAGGTATGACGCCCCTTAGGAGAAAAAACTAATGTAGAAATGAGTACCACGTCAGTGCTCAAGATTGTGAATCTAGTGGGACTTTTTTGTAGCCGATGTGTTCCAGATGCTGATTGTTTGAGGGCAGCTGGACTATCGACTGTTCCTCTGAAGATCCAAGCAATGAAAAATGTACTACCTTTTGAATCAGTGGTTGATGAGTGGTGACCATAACTGTGTCTGCTGCTTGCTAGTCTCATGCCATTTGTACCAATGATAAATTTCGTAAAGATTTGGTGGCATGTCATTTAAATCAGTAGGATTTTTCCATAAGACCATAGTACAATCTCTCGTTGTGACAAACAATTTCTATAGTAACAACTTTGCAAATGCTACTTATGTTATGCCAATTTCAAATCTATTGCACTGCACGGGTAGTTGGCTATTCTCGCAAATATTTGGTGGCATACCTTGGACTGCAGAAAGTAGGGGAAACAAATCCTCTGCTGTATGCCAATGAAATTCCTAGGGCGAGATGGTCATACCTACTTGCAGAAAATAGAGTTTATAGTATAAACTAAAGTGGCTTAACTATCGTATTTTAGTCTAAAAAATATATATAATATCTTGTCCTAATAATCGTAATCTATCACCATCAGTAACCTATCTACCCTTCAACAGCAAGATGCCTGAGTTTGTCAGAAATGCCAGCCTATTATTCGGAAGTGATCTGGATAGATGTATCTTTGTTCGGGTAAGGGTAAGTGCGCGGGCCTATGAGCATCTACGTTTTTCTTTTTTTTGAAAAAAACTTGGGGTTAAAATCCTAACAGTACAATCTCTATTTGGACCAAACTAACTGCACCGAACTGGGCCTGGCCGTTGGGTTGGGCCAATTCTCGAAACCGGCCCTGGTCCTGGCACTGGTTGGAAGTTGGCAACTCCACGCTTCCAACGTTCCACCCCAACTACCTGCATGCTTGCAAGTTACAAGCGATGCGCCATCCCCTCGGCCCCGCGGCCGCGGCCGCCGCGCTCCGGCGGTTCTCCCACCTCCGCCCGCCGGACCCGACGCTCGCCTTTATTCGCTCCGAGTTTGATGGCCGTGAGTCCGACCAACAGCAGCCACAGGCACGGGAGCTAATAGAGGAAGAGCCAAGAGGTGGCGAGCGCGCTCGCGCGCCGGCGGCCGTGGATATCGCGCATCCGTGGCCGGAGTGGGTGGCGCTGATGGAGATGTTGCTCCAGAGGGGACACCTGGACCCCTCCGTGTTCTCCGGCGGCGCGGCTGGCTCTCTGTCCAAGGATTCCAACGTTATCCGCACCGCCTGCCTCCACTTTGGGCGAGAGCGCCCGGAGCTTATCAGGTGAGATATTTCAGCTCGGAGGACTTATCAATGAGTTTATCCTGGACGGTGCGGTGCGCCGGTGCCTCTTGAGTATGCTATTGTCACTGATGGGGCTATGGTTTAGCTGCACGCGAGGTGTTTGTGGAAATGCGCCAGCTATTTGCATTGCCTTTTCTTCGTCAGACAGTTTGATGCACTCGAGGTGGTCTAAATGGGATATGATGTTCATGCGCCCTGCATATAAATCTGAGACTCTTTTGTTGCAGGCATATATCAAGATGGAATATTCAGGTTGCCCTTCGGTGTGGGTGCCCCAGCATTGACAGGAAGGTTGTTAATTCTGGGAAGCGATTGCGTGCTCATGTAGGCCTTGATGAAGGAGAGGTATCTAACAAATAAATAATAATTTTTTACTTTAATTTTGAAATCGACAGCCTATTAACACAAATATTCTGAATAAAATCTTCAAACCATTGAATTAGGAATAACATTGCAAATTATAATTAGGAACACAAAAGGAGAGAAGATACTACATGCACACAATAGTTTGACTACAAATTTAGTATTTTAATGTTTCTTATAAATCTATATATTGTATAGCATTTCTCCAGCATCAGCTTATTCTGACAGGTTTGCAGCCAATGCAATTTAAGGGGTAGATGCGAGAGGGCATACATAAAGGCTCAGAAGGAGGAAATTGGAAGAACTGTTGATGTTATGCGCGTCCTGTTGACTTATGGGCTCGACACCGTTACTGGCAATGTGGAGAACAGGGCATGCCTAAACAAAACTGTTAAAGAATCCATAAAGAGCCTACTGAATGAGGTTGTTGAGTTCAATTCCATGGGCCCTGCTTCCATCACTGAAAAGGCTGCACACCGTATGGCAAAAGGACAATCTTCTATTCCTATGAAGCAGGGTGATTGGAACTGTCCCAAGTATGTTGGAACCTTTTAATCACATATACATTTTGTGATAAAACCATGCTTTATGATGTTATATGTTATTGTCAGATGCAACTTCTTGAACTTTGCAAAGAATATCAAGTGTTTACGCTGCAATGGGGAATTTGAAGAGAGGTATTGGCTGCTCCATGAGAACCAGGAGCATCTTCCTCTCAAAAAGGGTGACTGGATATGCAAAAGGTGAGACTTTACAGAACTCTGCTTTATGATTAAGATTGACTGGGAGTTGGAATAGTCTTTTTTTTCCCGCACTTGTACTAATCTTATATTTTCAGGTGCAACTTTTTGAATTTTGCAAAGAATACAAGATGCTTGCAATGCCATGAGAAACCAACAAACCGTCTACTCAATCCTGGGGAATGGGAGTGTGTCTCGTGAGTGGCATTTTTGTTATATATCATCGCGTATTTGCATTCCCTTGATATTTAGTCTCAATGTGAGAACTTGGAAAAAATGTTAGTGGTTGTGTCTGGTCTTTCAACATCGTGGTTATCTTCTGCTTACTATTAAAAAAAAATCCAAGATAACTATATGATTGATTGATGACAGGTGTAATTATGTGAACTTCAAGAGGAATGCATTCTGCTTGAAATGTGGTTGGAAAAGACCAAAAGCATTGAACAACCAAGACAGTATTGAATCACAGCGTGACTTAGAACATAATAAGCATCCTGCTATTTCATTTGTCCAAGACGGCGTCCAACCGAGGTGGCTGCAAATTCTTCAAGATAAGGTTCCATTGTCTGATGAAGATTCAGATTTCTGGAGCTCTGAGGAGGAAGGGGCTTACCACATTGATGATAGCATGCCCCCAATACAGAAGGATTACAATTTCCTTGAAAGCTTTCCCATCATTGGGGGTAGGACTGCTATGTCGCAAGATCCTCTTGAGAGGGAGAAATGGAAGGAAGAAATGTCCAGGAGAAACAAAGGGCTCCTGACAAAAGGATCAGAAGAAAGTAACCGGCCTTCAAGTCCTGTTCGTATTCCCAGAAGCATTGAGCTGATTGAATCTGGTGACGACGACGACGATATTTCATCATGGTTTTCTGGTGGTACTAGTAATATTAACGTGAAAAAGGCATAACCAGATTTCTGTAAACGCTGGAAATGTGCAATTTCATCTGTAATATTTGCAAGGTACGCATTCAGTAAAAAAAAAAATCATGTCTTGCAAAGAAGTTCACTGTTGTACACCTGTACTTTTGGTATGATCTGCCGTTAGCAATTGAACTACTATGATTTTGCAAGCTTTTGTTTTCATGTAATGGCTGATTCCATCCACTTACATATTTAAGCAAAGTCCAGTTCTTATACATGATTGGTCTGTAACGACTTAAACTTTTTTCAGTTCCCTCACCCTGAGCAATGCATTGAGAAGTTTTAGCAGTGTAACGTATGCAACGACTGTCGCTGTTGCAGAGGTTGAGATCAAGCTCCCATTCCACAGCTAGACTACTAGTTTTTGTAGCCCATGTTGCATTTCTCTCTTGTGCCAGTACTCCAGCAGCATGATTTTGCTGTAATTGAATTTGAACACACATACTTCCCCAATTATGACCAATCACCAACCCTGGTGATCCAACACAACCAACACATGAGCTGCAGTTTCTACGCTAATAAAATCACTGAATGCCCACAAAAAGATCAGTGCATTACAAGGATAGAATCGTCTTCTTTTTCTGTCATTGCATGTTTGGTATGAGATTCGAGCTCAAAAAAAGAGAGGACGCTTAACGTTTCAGGAGGTTCTTGTGCTTTGATTTTCTAATAAATCATGATCATGGTCCCCAACCTTCTTCCTTCTCTCTGAAATCTGTACAACCACTAGCTTGTCGTGGCATGTTTATCATGGCAAAGCACCTTTTGAAAGTACAGATTAAGGAGGAAGAAATGAAAATTTTTAACCCATTATTGTCACCAATAGACAAATAAATTATAACCCATTTTTGTGTTCCTGAATATGCATTTGGGCGCCTTGTTTGCATTGTTGACCTAACAGCGACACACAACGGCAATGCATGGTTGGCAATAGTCGAAAACGACCTCACATGTTTTCGTAGCAATTAGCACCGAGCACTGTCAACTCCACACTCCATCAGTCTGTTGCCTATCTCGAGTGGTTAACTTCGATTTGGTGGTAGATAGACAGCTAGGTGTGTGTGAGCTACCAACCATCGCGCTGCAGGTGCAACAGCTTCTGCATTGTAGATGGCATGGATTCATCCTGCAAGCTGTCCGTCAGCTTGTTCCTTTTCTTCCGTGGTGCAAAAAAATTACTCCCGTTTCTAAGTACTTATTACCACCAGATAGCATTTATGCTCGTATTTTTTAAAAAGTTTTATAAGTAGTTAAAAAAACCATATTATTAAAGTGTGTTGTATTCTAAACATAAGCATTCAGTTTTTATTCACTATAATTAAACCATCTAAAATTTATTAGAGTCAAAATTACAACATGATTAATAACGGTGAATAGGAACAGAGAGAATACCTAGGATACAGCGTAAGCACCAATGCATGCATCGAACCATATGCACACATTCGTGTAGATCACCAATTTTGCATACAGAGTAAGCACCAAAGCACCATTATCCTTAAAGCTGTCATTGGCCTGTATACATTTCCATTGCTCAAATTGAACCACCTGATGATCAGCTTATGCAGGATAAGGTGTCATCCATGGGTCTAATAAAAAAATGAGATCTAATTGTAGATACTTTTCATAAAAAAATTGAGACTATCAAGGGCTAGAATGATTCTAGCGCCATCATAATTTTCTTTGGGTAATTCTCAACTCGCGAAACAAGGCTTGTTACACTTAAATTTCATAAATATTCGTTTATATAAGTTTTTTTATGATGGAATTAGAAATTCTCTTGTAAAAACATGGCAAATATGTTTTTTTAAAGTAGACTCTTATTATTTGAGCTACACTTTATCAGCTGTAGAAAAATAAATTAAGTAAAAGTAATTTATGTGTAAAACTTTGTATTTATATAATTAATGGTTTAAAAATTAATATTAAAATAGACTATAATAAGAAAAATCTCAAAAGCAACATAAAATTAAGTTTTTAAAGTTTGTTGACCGTAAAAATATATACAGTGAGACTAAAATCCCAACACTATACAGGAGGGTCGGGTCTATATATATACAGTCTAGTGATTCAGTGGTCTAATACCCCCGTAGTCACAGCGGGAGGGAAATAGACATAGAGACTAGATCAAAAACTGGTGAACAAAGACGTAGGGAGGCCTTTGGTTATAAAATCGACGAACTGGTACGCCAATGATATATGAAGCATCCGAACCTGTCTTAGTGCGACCTTGTCACGGATAAAATGGATGTCGATCTCTATGTGCTTCATGCGTCGATGATAAACCAGGTTGGCGGTCATATAGACAGCACTGACGTTATCACAGTAGACGACGGTCGTATAGGAGATGGGTGCACGGAGCTCCTGAAGAAGATGGCGAAGCCAGCAACACTCAGCGATGGCGTGGGCGACGGTGCAGTACTCGGCTTCGGTGCTGTACCGTGACACCGTAGTCTGGCATTTTGAGGACCAGGAAACTAGAGTGTCGCCGAGAAAAACGCAGTAGCCAGATGTGTAGCATCAAGAGTCAGGGCAACCTGCCTAGTCCGCGTTGAAGTACGCGGTGAGGGAGTCGATGGAGCTGGAGCTGAGGTGTAGCCCGCTGGAGAGTGTGCCCTTCACGTAGCGTAGGATGCGCTTGAGCAGCGCGAGGTAAGATTCGCGCGGAGCGTGCATGAAGAGGCACACTTGCTAGACGGCGTAGGTGAGGTCGGGCCGTGTGAGGGTGAGGTATTGGAGAGCACCGGTAAGACTCCGATACTGAGAGGGATCGGTGACGAGTGAGCCATCAACAGCGGAGAGTTTGGCTCGAGTGTCGACTGGGGTGGCTATGGGGTGACATTCGGCCATGCCCATACGCTGGAGAAGATCGATGGCGTACTGGCGCTGGGAAAGGAAGAGCCCGTGAGAAGAACGGGTGACGGAGATGCCAAGGAAGTGGTGGAGGGGACCGAGATCGGTTATGGCGAACTCGGAGTGGAGTCGGGTCATGATCTAGTGTAGGAGGGACATTGAAGACGCTGTAAGAACAATATCATCGACGTATAGGAGGAGATAGGCGGTAGCATTGCCGATGTGAAGAGTGAATAGGGAGCTATCGGACGCAGAGGCCACAAAGCCGATGTGCCGAAGGTAGGCAGCAAAACATTGGTACCAGGCCCAAGGGGCTTGTTTGTGGCCATAGAGAGAGCGTTGAAGGAGGCAGACATCGTCGGGATGAGAGGGGTCGATGAAGCCTTGAGGCTGCTGGCAGTAGACCGTTTCCGTCAGATGACTGTGAAGAAAGGCGTTCTTCACGTCAAGTTGATGGATCGGCCAGGAGTGCGAGGCAGCCAAGGTGAGAACGACCCGGATGGTGGCGGGTTTGACGATGGGACTAAAAGTCTCATCGTAATCGACACCGGGGCGTTGGAAGAAACCCCGAACTATCTAGCGTGCCTTGTGATGGGCAAGGGAGCCATTGGCGTGGGACTTGTGCTTAAACATCTACTTGCCAGTCACAATGTTGGCGCCAAGAGGACGGGGGATGAGGCGCCAGGTCTCGTTGTTCATGAGGGCCTTGTACTTGTCGGCCATGGCCGCGCGCCACTAAGGGTCGGCCAGAGCGAAACGAGAAGTCGCCAGGATGGGCGAGATAGAGCAGTGGACGGCGGAGATCCTGTAGCGCTTGGTGGGGCGGAGAGACCCGGTCTGTGAGTGGGTAACCATGTGAGAGGTGGAGGGGATGGGAGCCGATGGAAGTGTGGTAGGTGTAGGGAGAACCGGTTGGGGAGGGATGCCATCGGCTCGAGATCGGTGGCTGTATGTGAGAGGAAAGGGGGGAACTAGATCGGCCTGAGCTAATGGAGTTGGATGGGCCGATCGGTTTGGTCGGTCCGATGAAGATGGAGCAGCCGAAAGGGAGGGGGGAGCCGATGGAGGCTGAGGAGCCGATGAGGGTGAGGTGTCTGATGGAAAGGGGACAGGATCGACTGAAGCCGATGAGAGTGGTGGGGCCGATGGGGGTCTAATGGGAGGGACATCGGACCAAATAGTAGTGGGATAGCTGAACGGTAAGTCCTCAGCAGCGGCCGATGGGAAGAACGGTGGAGGAGACCGGGACGGCACGGTGTTGGTGAGGAGGAAGTCAAGATCACTAGATGAGGATCTCGGATTAAGCAGGCCAAAGGGAAAGCATGTCTCGTTAAAGATGACATGATGAGAGACGATGACCCGACGGGTGGAAAGGTCGAGACATCGGTATCCTTTGTGAGATGAGGGATAGCTGAGGAGAATGTAGGCGATGGAGCGGGGAGCGAGTTTGTGGGGAGTAGTGGCGGTGAGGTTTGGGTAGCAGAGGCACCAAAAACATGGAGATGGAAGTAATCGGGCGCCGTGCGGTAAATAAGAGTGTATGGAATGTTGTGGTGAACGGAGGAGCACATGCGTCGATTGAGAAGGTAAGTCGCAGTGGTTAGTGCTTCTGCCCAATAAGTTACAGGTAAGTGGGCATGAAGCAGCATAGTGTATCTTATGTTGTTGAGGGTGCGAAGGAGGTGTTCGGTCTTGCCGTTCTGGGGAGAGGTGTAGGGGCAGGAGAAGCGTAGATGGATACCCTGCGAGGTGAGAAATGTTTGAACAGTATGGTTAACAAACTCTGTACCGTTATCGGCTTGTAGAGCCTTGATGGAGAGGTTGAACTGGGTAGAAACGTAGGTGGTGAAGTTAGTTAGGAGGGAGGCGACCTCAGATTTGCTGATGAGCGGAAAAATCCAACAATAGTAATCATCAAGTATGATAAGATAATACTGATTACCAGAGACACTTTTAACCAGAGAAGTCCATACATCACAATGTATAAGCTCAAACGGTTGCGAGGTACAAGATAGAGAATTAGAAAATGGCAGACGCACATATTTGCCAAGTTGACACGAGTGACAAACTGTGGAGCTGCTGTGGGTACACTGGATAGAGACGCTGCGACGGAGGTTGGCGACAATGTCGGGGCTGGGGTGGCCGAGACGAAGATGCCAGAGGTTGGTGGAGAGGGCGACGCTGGCATGTGGAGTGGACGACGCAGTGGAAATGATGTAGAGGTCGCTGCCACTATTGCAGCGAAGGATCTGTTGCCGGGTTGGGATATCCTTCACAGAGAAAACCAGAAGCGTCAAATTCGATTGAACAATTGTTATCTCGTGTGAATTAGCGAATAGATACGAGGTTGTGAATAAGGAAGGGTACAATGAGGACATTGCGAAGGAGGAGGTTAGTGGTGGGTGTAGACAGAGAGGCGTCACCACGGTATTGGACAGGAAGAGAGTGGCCATTGCCGATGGTGACAAAGGGGGAGGAGGAGGGATGACAAGAACGGAGTATACCAATCGATAACGCCTTGTGGGAGGACGCACCAGAGTCCAACACCCAAGGGTGCTGAGGTTAGAGTGTCATTTGGTTGAGGGCGGTGACGAGGCCAGCCTGGTTCTAGGAGGGAACCGACTGGGTGGGTGGTGTCGGTAGCATCGGCTAAGGCGGCAGGATGGGAGCCAATGCCAGGTGGACCTGAGGATGGGCGCCAAGGACTCCTGGTTGCCATCCGATAGGGCTGCGTGGCTGGGGCTGGGGTGCCCAGGGATTGTAGTAGAGCCACAGATCTGTGGGACTGGTAGGTTGGGTAGGGACTAAAGCAAGTTGCGATTGCATCAGACCGTATCAGTTCTTGCCCTTGCCTTTACTGGTGCGGGCTGCGTTGCCATGGTTTGGGCCATGGCCACCAGAGCCACGGGAGGGAGTGGCAGCGTAGTATACTCGGCAGCCATTATCGGCTGCGGCGAGGAGAGCGGTGTGGACCACGGTCTTCTCGTCGTTGGCCAGACAAAGTTCTTTAAGAACTAGCATGTCATCGGCTCGGACAAACGATGGAAGAGGTGTGGTGTTGGTGATGTCATCGACGGTATTTGAGAAGTAGGGGTTGAGACCTCGTAAAAGGACGAGGACGAGTTGAGAGTCGACCACAGGGTGGCCGACATCCCGAAGGGCAACAACCTTTACCTTATGGCGCTAGCAGTATGATAAGACAGAGGAGTCTGCTTGTACCATGGAGTGAAACTCGTTGAGAAGGAAGATGGCGCGGGGCTACTTGTTTGCGAGGAAGATCCGCTCGATAGCCACCGAGAGATCCCAGGCGGTGGGGTCAGTATCTTCGATGACGAGGTTGAGGAGAGAGTTGTCGACCGAGCGGAGTAGCCAGCTACGCATGTAGCACTCGGTGATGTCTCACTGGGGGTCATCGAGGCAAGGTGGAGCGGAGCCATTGATGTGTGACAGTAGGCCGAACTTTCCACAGAGGGATTTAAAGAAGAAAACCCACTTAGAGTAATTGGCGTTGAGGTCAAGAGAGATGGAAACGTGAGATTTCACGTTCACAGCAGCGTAGGGGGGTGAGAAGATTGGCGAGGTGGTGCCCGAGGTATGGTCTGGGTTACCGAGAACCGGAGTAGATTTTGCGACTGGGAGAGTATCGGAGCTGAGGACTAACTCGGAGGCCATGACGAGAGAAGAACAGGGGCAAGAAGCCGATGAGAAGGGAGATCGGCCGATCAGAGAAGTGATAGGCCGATGACGAGTGAGCCGATGAGAGGGAAGGGTGGGCCAACCAACCGATAGGGAGTGGTTGGCCGATAAGGAGTAGGCAGCGGAGTAGGTGAGGGAAAGGTTGTTGGTAGAGTAGGTAGGTCAGAGAGTGGTTGGGTCATGCACATACGAAGATTCACGTCTGTGGACTCGTGGAGGCCAGGGAGTGGAGCAGACGTGAAAAACTCAGAGAGGGGCTGGACGTGAAGAAAAGAGGTTCACGTCCGGGAGGCAGAGATTCGTGTCCATGGACACGTGGACACATCGGAGTGGCTCGAACGTGAGAGGACAAGGTTCGCGTCCGAGAGCCATTGAGCGTGTCGGAAAAGCGAAAACTGAGAGAGGGTTTTAGCCGATGGAGGGCGGACAGGTCCAGCCGATGGGGGACGGACGAGTTTAGCCGATGGAGACAACGAGTGCAGAGGTGCGTCGGCGTCGAAAGAGAAAAGATGCACGGAGCAAGAAGAAGGGCGAAGACGGGTGTGAGGCGAGACGAGGAGGCGGATGGAGACCGTCGTCTTGTCGTGTGGAGGAGCAAGGGATGGGAGAGGGCGGTGAAAAAGGAGAAGAAAAAGCGTCTATGGAGAAGACGGGAAGAAGAAAGAAACCAAGACGAGAGAACGAGGAGGGAGTATCAGGAAGAAGGTCGGCGATGGGGAGAAAACGTTAACGACGGGAAGAAAAGGTCGGCTTGCCGATAAAAAAATGCTAGTGCGTTGGGATATCTAGACTTACTCTGATACCATGTAAGAATGTGTATAGTGAGACTAAGACCTTAACTTGAGTCTATACATACAGTGATTCAATGGTTTCACAAGTCAACCAACTCGTCCGATTGCAAAATCACCTCAAATCCGGTAGTCCGCGACCTCGTGATTTCTGCGGTTTGCGCCAAATTTTCCTCGTCCCCTCGCTCCTCCTCCATCCTCGGGCCCGCAGTCCAGTTGCAATCCGATCCCCATCCTCCCAGGCATCCAATCTCTCTCTCTAACTCCAACTGTCCAAGGACTCCACGATGGGCTTGGGATATTCCTGTCCCCTAGATTAGTAACAGTTGCTACCACCATCACTTCTTGTACAGCTCGGAAGGAGGAATTACAGGGGCGGGGGGCAGCAAGCAAGAGTCGGAACTGGAGGAGGAGGACGGGTTCGCGATGGGGTCGGAGGGATCGGCCGGTGTCGTCATCGGTGAGTAGTCAGGGCTCCTTGCCGAATTTTGGTTTTGTGGTGGTGGATTTGGTTGGGGGGTGGTGGGAGATCTTTGCGGGCGAAAATTCTTGATTTCTTGGTGGGATTTTAGGGGCTGATTCTCATGCGAGGGTATAATTTCTGTACGTGCACGTAGTCAAGATTCGAGAAACGCTAGACCAAATGTAGATTGATGAGGAATTAGGATAATTTCGGGATTAGATTGTACTGCAAAGGAATGCTGAGGGGTAGTCTCAGCTCTCGATTAGAGTATCACGTATGCTTGTCAGGTTAAGAGACTGCAAATTGGTCTAACTGGTGAGTTCCCCCCCAATTCACCGATCCTTCTGAGCTCTTAGCAGTGTGAATTTTGATTGAGACAACGTTCTTTCATGGCTAAGGGTGCGTTCAGGAGACCTGGACACGTAAAACGGGTAGGTCATTAACATATGATTAATTAAGTATTAGCTATAAAAAACTTAAAAAATAGATTAATTTGAAGCAAATTTTCTATAGAATTTTTTTTAAAAAATACCGTTTAGTGGTTTGGGAAACGTGTACATGAAAAACGAAGGAGTATAAGTTGGAAAAACTAGATGCCGAACACACCCTAAGTCAAGAACTGCTGAATTCGTAAATAATTGAAGCAATCTTATATGGATGGACACAATGGATTTAGAGGGGACTAGCTGGATTTGTTGGTTGCTCACATTTATCTTCTATTGTGAATTATTGCATGTCAATATGTTTGTCTTATGATTAGCCCCTATGTTTGATCTCAAGCTCTGTATTATGAACAGTTATAGTAAAAATTCACTCTTAGGACCTGTTTAGTCTGGAACAATATTGCTATTTTAGGGGAGTGTTTGGTCATTGCAATTTTTTTTAAAAAAATCACAATTAAGTCAGTCAATTCTGATCTGTGTTTGGGTTTGGTTTACTGCCATTCTGTGGCTTGTCAGCTATTCCACTTGTTCATAGACATGTTTTTTTAAACCCAAATTGTAGATTGGCTCAAATTTGTGGCTAAGTGTGATTAGTAACCAAACATACCTTAAATCTCAATATGTAACTAAACTGATGGTATTAAAATACAACCAGGATGGTACATTTTACTTTTATGTTCCACTGTGTTATGACCAAGCATGCCGGAAGCAACAAAAAATAAAGTCATTCATATTCCTAAGAAAAGCTTGCGATTTTTATAGCAAATACAAAGTGTAGCTTATTTCCAACTCATAAGAATTGTACCGGGTGAAGCATATATGTGTGTTCTTTCCACTAAAAGATGATTTATCCTCCTAAGCCATGCAACTCAGTTTCTTGGCCTTCTTGCAAATGGTGCCCAATTCCAAAAAAAAAGTATTCTTTTGGTTTCATCTGAGTCTTTGTAATGATTCTTTCTTACCATTTCTCATGTTCCTTTCTAAATTTTGCTTGAAATTACTTGACAGAAATGGAATTAAGTCAGAGTGGATTGTAATAATCTCAATAACTGGAAATTGAATCTACCCTATGTGGGATCCACCATGCATTACAGGTTGTAAGGATGACTATAAACTTGTTGTACCTTCCAATCCTAAAATGATATGAATATTAGGATTTAGTAAGGACCAAAAAAACTGTCCTAGTAGCATATGCATTTTTGTAAGTGACACTCAACTTCTATAGCTCTTATAGCAAATCTCCAATATGGCAACTTGGATCTTTCCATAAAATTTTGATATGAAATATGGTTCCATTGTATATAGGCTTATGCACTAGGTAAATATAGTATTATATCTAGAGCAGAAACCAGAGTTTACTTTCAGACTAAATAATTTGTTCTTTCATTCATTCATAATGGAAAGAAAGATCCTTAATTTATTCACACAAAATGGACTTCTTACCCAATAGTGCAGCTATGCTGCCTAATTGATACTTCTCAAGTTAAAAAAACAATATTAACATTAAGCATGTAATTCTCAACAATGCAATGATTGGCTGAGACCCAGTGCTTATTTTTTTAAGTTGCTGCAGAAACATAAATTTATAATCATTGCAGTTTGTATTACAGATCAAAATAAGGTTAGACGAAACATGGTATCCAACTGGTATGCCTCTCACAATTGTTCTGTCTTTGCTGAATGCAATAATATTGCTATTTGCATCTTAGATTAAAAGAAAAACATTTAGCCAAACACCCGAACAGCTAAAAGCAGTTGAACCAAACGAGAATACGATAAATTCTCTAAGTATGCTTTGCATGTCCTAAAAATGCATTTTGGTCATAGCCATCCTATAGATGGACCATGGCAAAACAGAACATGTTCCCTTTTTTTGATCTCATGCATGGCAACTTTAACCACTGATTTTCTAATCTGGCCGAAGAATTCCACAAGAATTTGATCGAAGACTTGAGACCTATAATATTTGCTACCATTTTTTGTTAACATCTCAAAGAGTCTGGTATCTGATTATGGTCCGACTGATCTTGCATGAACATAGTGGTCTGACAATTAGAATCGGTATTCCATTGAACACTTTCATGAAGACACATCCCTTGCATAAAAAATTCCATGTTATCTACTCATCTTTAGTTGTAGCTTATCTAACAGAATTAATCACAAGCATAAGGTACAGAGTATCTATTGCACTAGTGCATGAGCCACAATGTAGGTGGCTGACCTAATATCTGGAGCGCATAGGCAATTCAGCTTTAACATAAGGTACTAGTACCGCCGCACAAAATAGCATGTTATCATAGTATCATGGCACGCCTCACGTCATTAATTGATAGCAACTGAAATCTATTCACTGTATATAGATCATGTGAGCTCTGACAATTGAAACTTTCTTTCTTGTCATTCTATGTGTAAGTCTCTATCTCATCAATGAGCAGCTGAAGATTTGAAACTGGTGCTGAACAGGCTCTTTGTCCATCTCTCGGCCACAAGTTGTTTTAGATGCTTTAGTTATGCCAATAAATCCTATCGTATCTCTATCTGAACTTGGAAGCCTTTTTCTAAAAAAAACATGGAAGGCACCTTTTCCTACTTGGTCCATCCCATTTTAGTGGGCAAGATGCCATGTGGGTTGAACAGCACGAACCATGTGCTACTTATTAACAAGCTGACACAAACATTTTCAATGTTGCTAAACATATAAATATATGTATTTATGCTATTGGAATTATCTTTAATAAGGATAGTAGCTCCAAATTTTCTTCTTTATGCTTATTGGCAGTTGCTACATTATGTTAGTTAGCCTTTTCTCAATAATAGGTAAATCTTGTGACTTGTGGCATCTCATGTTGTCTATTGTTTTGTGTGCATTATTATGTCTCACCTTTGTTCCCTTCAAACAACACTGTTCTTCTGTTATTTATTACATTACATGGATACATGAGCATGCCAATGCCCTGGCGCGACAGCTCATGACAAAAATTCCAAACATCTAATTTAAATACATGAATGGAGTGTGCTCATTCTAGAGAGCTGTTTTGACTTGCATCAATTCAAGATATTGTTGGATCAGCTACTATACTCAAATTTTATGACCTCTAAACAGATTTAAATATTGTTTTTTTGGGGATTTCCAAGTCTCATGAGTAGCTGAATACAGAAGAAAAATCTAAGTTCATTTATTGAATTCTTTACTGTGCTGAGTACGTTCTCTGCAGTTCCCAGAAACTTTAGACTGCTTGAAGAGCTTGAGCGAGGTGAGAAGGGCATTGGTGATGGAACGGTGAGCTATGGAATGGATGATGCTGATGACATATATATGCGTTCCTGGACAGGAACTATCATTGGTCCTCCTAATGTATGTTGTATAACACTGATTACTAGATATTAGCTTCATTTTCTTCTGTATGCTCAAACCAAATGGTCTTTTACATTCAATTTGTCTTGCAGACTGTTCATGAGGGACGAATCTATCAGCTGAAGTTGTTCTGTGATACAGACTATCCAGACAGACCACCAACTGTTCGATTCCAGACTCGAATCAATATGACATGTGTGAATCGAGAAACTGGAATGGTACCTGTCCACTTGCTTTCCATTGTGCTGAAGTAGTTGGTGAATGATTATTGGCTTAGTACTTACAACGAGCTACTTTTCTAGGTTGAACCAAATCTATTTCCCATGCTTGGTAACTGGCAAAGAGAGCATACAATGCAGGACATCCTGATCTGCTTAAAAAAGGAGATGTCTGCTCCTCAGAATCGCAGGCTCCATCAACCTCATGATGGTATCTTCCCATATCTCTGCTTTAGTAACTTGTTACAGCGGATGATATATAACTCTAGCTACCCTGAAGAATGTGATGTAGATTGAAGTTGCAGAAGAGGTCATTATGTATTATTGCCTCATAACCATATTGGATTCTAAACCTACCTGATTATTCTTTCTGCAGGTAATGAAGACCAAAGAGTAGAGCAGAAAGGGCTATCGCTTAGGTGCTTCATCATGTAAGAGATGCGTATTACAATGTACAGTATTAAAATTGAGTAGCATCAGACGCAGAAATGAGGAAACCCATGGTCTCCTGTAATTTGGTAGTAACTGTGCTGTCGTCTCAATAAAATGTTGGCAACTTCGTTAAGCACACTGTGTAAACCCTTCATCCCTCGTTCAGTAAGACTGCATGCCTTGTGTCAATTGTTTTAGAAAAGCACCTCTACGATCTTTCTGCTTGTCTGTTCCAGTCTGAATTATTAGGTTGTCTGGAGGTTTTCTGTTATTTTCTTCAGGCACCTGGTATGCATGCTAGTTGGAGAGCATCATCTTCAGAGTCCTGACCTGGTTGGTTGTTGATGTCGAGGAACCTTTTTTTTTAACCACTGCACCCAACATACAGATGCTCCAAAAGTTGCGGATTTGCTTTTCTACAAAATTCAGTGAAACACGCTCAAACCTTTTACTGACAGACATGTCCCGTTAACCTAGTACATATGCTAATTGCCGGCCATTAACTTCAGAATGCTGGCCCAACGGCTGCTGTTTGAGGCGATCTTATATGCTTGTTGCCACTGCGACCGACACCAAATCCAGACGAAATTCAGCTAAACACATTCGAGAAGCCATCTAACAGACTTACCCCAAATGCTGAACTGAGCTGAACCTCATGTAAACAAGCAGATCATCGTGCGCTCCTGCTCAGAGATGCTTGACGTTTCAGCCTGAGAAAGCATCCGTCTCTAGCATCTAGAAAGGGAGAAAAGGGGAAGGACACCAAAAGGCAAAGGCAGGGATTGAGAACATGCTTCCTGTGTGCCCCCAAGCCTACCCCGCAATCCAAGGAAAGCGAAGGTGCTTGCTTTGCCTCCGCTTGCCTGCGCCTTCTCTTCTTGCAAGTTGCAACTCGTACTTCGCAAAGTTGACAATGCTTCCTATCCTACGTGATTGGAACCATCGTCGCCGTCCTCGTCTCTCTTTCTCACCGGCCACCGGCCAAACCTCAGTTTGCCGACACGTCAGCAGCAAAACGATAAGGCCTGTATACATTCTTTTCAAGATAACGGAAGTAAACTTCCGGGGCCTCTGCATCGTGTGATGCACACAACCAAGTACACAAGTCTAGAAATGTTAGAATCAAAACACTATACAGAAATTATTGGAAATGTTGATAGGAGTTGTCACAATTATTATGAACTTTAGGTAACTAGCGTTCAACACTTAATTTGCTTACTGTCTCAGCTAAATTTGGATTTGAAACTTAATTAAAGTTAAAGTTGATTTTAATATTTATCTATCATAGTTTATTTTCAAACATTACTATTAAATCTTAAAAGAATATAAATATAAAAGTTTATCGTTAATGTTTTTATAGCTTATCAATTTTAGAGCAAACGAAGTTATGCTCTTTGAAGCCAATGAACTTGATTTGGAATATGTGGTTGCAGAATTACGGAGTGGCCCTAGACCTGTAATACACTCTCTCTATTTTAAAATATGGCTATTAAAATTTAATTTTTCCTTAAAATACAATTACTTCTCCACCTATTTACCTATCTCAACTAATTACAATATGCTTTTATTTAATTTTTATCTATTTTTTATCAACTAATCATAACTATTTCTCACTTTATTTTTTAAATTTCTTTAAACAATAACATAAAATTTTATATTTTAAGATGAAGAGTACATTTTTCTCCTTGTGATAGGTTACTACGTGGCATTGCTACCATCATCGATACCGCAGCGTCCAAAAGAAGATTCTACCATGGACTCCTAAAACAAAAAAGACTAAAGAAAACATCCAAAGTAAAGAGAAGATGGAAACGGATTTCAATGTTCAGAGTTTCACACTTTGTAACACAAGAAAAGAATAAATAAACAGCTGGCAATTCATACTATGCTGTAGAAGAGACAAACACTTGTTCTAGGTCAGAGATACCCTCGTAATGTTCGTTTCACTCTTGCAGAATTCTTAAGCAACGCAAGCTGATTTGGCGTCAGAGATATCCAGAACAATGCCAATAAACATCTCCCAGGCCAATTTAATTGACCATACAGAAACTGCAGTGCTTAGCAGATCATGTCCATGAGAGGGACCATTAGCTGAAAAGTAAACACTGACAGGTCCTGGATGTAAGTACTGAAAATGAGTAGTACTGAGTCCTAGCTACAACGGATTCACAGTTCATTACCGAAAATCTCATCGATCAGTCTTCATTGACTTTCCTATCTTTCTCGAGAAGGTAGCAAAATACCAACAGTAGGCTTCACCTCAGCGAGAACGTCCTAGAGTCAGCAGTTCACCGTCTTCCTTTCATGTGCCAACTCATACTGTTCCACTTATCTTTTCTTCCTACCTATCATCTTCCTAAAATACAAGCAATTAATATATTAATATATCAATCATGATGGATTCATAATATATATATATTATTTATACATTAGGATAAATCTGATAAAAATACAAATAAATATATAAGAAGACTAGGATTTTTATAAAATTTGAATCCTTAAAGATAATAGCCATACTTCTATTTTGCTAGATAGCCTCTACTATATAAATATCGCGAGTACAAAGTAAGTAAAAAAACACTAATCTAATATGTTATAACATTGGTATATAACTCGAACATAATGGTTGACAGCTAAGTAGTAATCGAGCTTCTCCAATTTTAACTCGATGAAATCAGACATGTGGCTTATGGTGGCTTTTGTTGTCTTGGCTCCTAGAGGTCATGTATTTATACTCTTGGTTGCTCATTGTAGAGATGTAAGAATAGATACGATTCGAATAATTATGGCCAGTCTCAAATAGGACTATATATCTCTTTCTTTTTTGGATACTTTCCATATCTGCACTGAACTATCCATACACATACCTTTGGTTTCGCATAGAATATGGTATGCGGTACTCCGCTGAGTTATATACACATTTGTGGGGCATCCTCTATCTAGAACATCGATAGTATCCCTAAACTCTATTCAAATAAAAGTTCTAGCTAATCCAATTGACTTGGAGAATCAACTTGTCGGAGTAAATAAACATAGTCAAATTTTAATTAATTAGGTCAAGTACGATTTATTTGATTCTTTTGTCCGAGTAGCTTGTCAATATAGTTGGCTCTAAAATGTGAGCGGAGTTTATAATTTTGTCCGTCTAAATGTGTGCCTGACATTTTGGCAGTGTGGCTACTTATTTTGTTTATTCTTTCTTTCACGTAAATACTCAAATAAACTTGTCACAAAGCATTTAAGCCCCCGAGTAACATCAGTTAACTACATATAGGTATTAAACATAAGCAATTAAATGCATACATAAAAATCTAATAAAAACATTGTATCTATATGTAATTTGTCAATAACCGCTAGTTTGTCTTCCTATACATCTATTCCGACAACAAACACTTCGAGCGTTCCGGATGGTACCGGATCATTATCTCATGGTTGCATAGTTAGAACGAGATATCTGAAATAATACTCTTTATTGATTAGATAATAAGAAATTTCAAATTTAACTAAGGACTCGGATAATATGTGCATATCCCATAAGTTGGTAACATAAAATCCCTTATCGCCCCTAACAACTCGGGTAAATTAGAGTGACATTTATCATTTGAGTTATTGAAGAGCATGAATATAGAGAAAACAAATTTGCTAACATAGGGAATATCAAGTCACATTATATGAATGCATACATAACAACTTTATACATCGACTTTCCTTGTCAGCCATTATGTATATATCTGGTTGGAGTACTCGAATCACCTAAGATTTATACATAATGAGGCTTGAAATTATTGGTCTAGCACACGTCTAATTAGAATAGAGTGTTGGCTAATGGGCTTCATTGCACTAACATGCATCTTACCATTGAGTTACAAAGTTGTCGGACCGAACTTTATTTGATCGAGATAGGATGTTGACCAATGGAGGGCTTCTAACCAGTCTCTACCTTACTCGATATGGTCTTAGACCAGTTGTTTCGTTGTTTGATTTTTCTTAAATCAACTACTTGGAACAAAGTGTTAAATAACAATCTCCCAAGCAATGCTCAGGAGTAACATAATCTAAAACATTAAAAAACTTTTTTGCTAATAAATAGAATTTATATAATTTTCCTAGCCCTAAACTATCTTCTCATAAATACAGTTAATAAGTAGATAGTCCGAATAGGAAAGAGATATAAAAATTACCAATGTATTTTGACTCTCACGTCTTCGTCCACAATATCGGTTATATTAGTGGCTACTTAGGCCAAGATAAATCTTGTGTCGAAGAAATAGTCAACTTAGACAGTTAGGTACTTGTCCTAAACATATTTATATGGGTGATAGGAGTGCTACACCCTACTGGTTCCATGAAAAATAGTAGTGTAGTTGGTTTTCGCCCACTGTCTAGCTGGGAGGCCCTTTCTACTTGACTTGGTCCCACAAAGATCAACAGTGTAGTCGGATCTTGATCATTGTCTAAATGGGAGGCCCTTTTCGCTCGACCTGGTCCTGCAAAGACCAGTAGTGTAGTTAGATCTCGATCACTGTCTAGATGGGAGGCTCTTTTCGTCTAATTTGGTCCCACAAAGAACAATGGCGTAGTTGGGTCTCGGCCACTTGTATATGTGCTTGGGTTAGTTACCTAATGTGTATGTCATGTTGCTAGCATGGTTTATATTTATTTAACCAACTCATAAGAATATTAGAATGTTGTGGTTTACTTCAAGCTTATGGTCGAAAACGTCTTTTTGATTATACTGCTTGCCTACCACATATGCCTATATCATCGAGCTACGACACACTTAGCATCATCACCGTTTGAGGCCTCTTCTTGTATCATCATAGAAGATGCTAAGAGCAGTGCCTCTTCACCCTTTTCCTGACTAGTTGGAGTGAATGGCACCGACAGCTTCTCAATAAACATGCCGAGTGATCAAGCCGATAAATTTTAAGAGATATGGTCTGATAATAGGATAATGGTACATAGGGTGTCATCGATGTTTGAAGTCTATGCTTGAATTCATCATGGTAGATGACATGAATAGGACCTCGGGCCTCTGTTTATAAGCAAAGTGCCTCCCTCATCCATGTTCTAACTAGACAATATGGAAAATATTGACATAATATCAACAAATATACTGGGTGATACCGGCCAATATTGTGAGCTCGAATAGTTTTCTAAAAAATATGATTCTAGAAGATATAAAATATAATAGAGAACAGGGTACTCACAAAGCTATATACATCTTCTAGATTTATCAGGATGTAATAAGCAAAATCAATTCAAACATAGAAAACTATATTACCATAATAAAGCATAAATTATTAAAAAAATAAACTAAGGAGAGCCCCGAGCATTAGACCATAGTCAATCTATCGTTATATAAGCTAACAGACTAAATATATTGTATAAAGATACACCTTAGGTAAACATAATATAATATTGATCTAAAACTATAAATCTCTCCTTAATTGGAGAGTTTGAATAGGAAAGAGTATGATAAATCATAGACATAGCATTTTGTATCTATGTAGATACATGTCAGAGGTATCTATAAAATTAGTAGATTAATTTAAAAATTAACCTTACTAATTACTTAAAACAACCGGCTTGATATTTTAATCTTTACCACCGTAGGTACTCCTCTTTTGGTGTCGGCCACATAAGGGTAGCGATGCTACCATTGATAGATTGGCCTAGAGAATTTTCTGTGTATGGTAGTCATCATGGTCGGTTGATCTTATTCAGGGCGATGACTCTTGATTTAAACTTCTTGGCACACCAGTGTCTTCGCAAATGACAATGGTTTCTTCAAGACTTTATCTATATCGGGAGACCCATCTTGTAGGCTTGGAGCCCTAGATGTATCATGATGTTTTTGATTGACTAATGCACATGTCCAATCTATACATATGCTGATTTACATTCGTATGTATATGTACGTGTGATCATAGTAGACATGTACATGTACTACATACATATGTGTTGGGCATAGTACTAACTACTTGGTGCATGTAATGTTAGACCTCGGTGACTTGTTAGAAGTCATGTCACAGAGGTCGACAACTTAAAGCCGACCAGTACCGTTGATGTGGAACAACAATTTGGTTGGACATGGCATCATGATTTGATCCCGTTGAATACTTGGCGATAGTCGTTAGTTCGAAAGTAGTCAGCCTAAACCCTTCATAGGGTCTCATGGTTAAAGATTTTGAATCGATATCTTCCACAGCGATAACATCTTGAAACAATGCATGTTGATCCTATTGGATGGAGTTGATGAAGATTAGGACAGTGATGGTTCCTATTTAGAGGAGAACAAATTTTGGTTAGGTTGAATCTTCTGATCTAAAGTCGTCGTAACATCTCTCATCAGAAAATCCATCTTTTGATACCCTGTCTTTGTGAATTTTCTAAATATCATTGCTCCCTACTTGGTACAACACTGTTGATAGATTGGTCACTAACCACATTATTCATATATATATAACATATTTATATGTAAGGGGGTAAGGCTGATATAAAAAAAATACAAATGAAGATGCAAGAAGATGTGGATTTTTATATAGGTTTAGGACCCTTAGAGGTAATATCCCTACTCTTGTTTAGCTAAGTGATTTTCACTATATCAATCTCATGAGTATAAAGTATGAATAATAAAGTCTAATCTAATCTATTATGGTGACAGCCTAGGCTTTTTCAATTTTAACTTGATGAGATTGGACAGATGGCTTGTGTTGGCTTCTGTTGTCTTGGCTCTCTTTTTAAGCGTATTGTATTTATACTCTCAGTTACTTCTTGTCAAGTACAGATATGATTCGAATAATTATGGCCGAGCGACTATATATCTCTCTTTTTTTCTTAGGGACACTTTTTATATCTGTTTTAAACTATCCGGTTTCATATAGAATATGGTATATGTTTTAAACTATTCATACACATAATTTTGGTTTCATATAGAATATGGTATATGTATATGGTACTCTGCTAAGTTATATATACGTTCGTGAGTATACTTATAGTATTTAGACTACTTTTATAATAAATATTTAAAATTTTCATATAAAAATATCGATTTAGAAAATTTGCTCTTTTGCTCATAGCTAAGTGGTGTTTGCTCCTTTGCCACACCTCCACTGAAAGACAATTGGACCCAGGAGGCTTAGATTTTTCATCGAAAGTACTCAATAGGATGATATAACAAGCAAAATATATAAAGGTAATTTGATAGGTCTAATTTAATACTAATTTTTTATATTTTAAGATTGAGAAAGTATAAAATAATGGAGAGCGTACAACGCTAACCCTATACATTTATTATCTATTTTTTCTAGATTACCTTTGAGACTTTCACGAAGACCACTATGGCATACTGCAAAAGGGCGACACTGTCGCTCTCAGCCTCTCGCCCGCGACTGCGAGTGGCTTTTCATGCAGCAACATCGTCCCGGTTCGGTGGTTTGTGAACATCATGAAACACGCAAGCTGCTCCTATGATCCTAACACCTCTCGCGATCAGAAGCATTTTTCTCGGCGTAGTTTCTCTGCTCCCTCTTGGGTCAATCTCGAGCTTCTAGTAAGTCACTGACAGTGAGATATTTCAGCTGATGTGTCATGCATGGGCCGAGGTTACAGGGGATGGCAAATAATAGCAGTTACCAAATGCTAAAATGATTCCTTGTTTGGAGGCTCTTTTTCTCTTGTGAGGAACAAGAAGATGCTGACATGGCAGACCGGTAGTGATGGTTACCCCTTAAATTTTGACTTGATTGTTCAAAGACTCTGCGAAAACTGTTAGTAATACTTGAAGGAAGTAAAGTACAAGAGTTATTTGTTCACATTTTTACAGATGCCGGGGTTGTTTAGAACATGGGGGTCAAGGGTCTAAAGAATGGTGTCCAGAGTGGACAATAATCTAATGCAAGTCTTGTTTAAGGTTACTGCATTTTTGCCCTTGGTAAAGTACTTGTCAAAGAAATTGAAAGAAAAGGAAAAGGTTGAAACATCTGAATGCTTGAAGTATGTCGTCAAAACTCAAAACTCTGGTATCTATGTGTTCACTGTTAAGCATTTAAGCTTTAAGGTTGCTGGCATTCGCAATGACTGCACAAAGATGTCGCAACTCTAATCATCTTCAAAAGAAAGCATCTATTGTTGAAACTTTTTTTTTGAATAAAAGTATAAAACTACAGCTGAAACTCAAACATTACATGGATGACCGGTATAAAAACCGCTGTGCCTTTTTTTCCCATCTTATCAGCCTGTCAAAACTGCAAGATCGTCTAGGACACAGAAAAAAAAAACTATTCCCCAATCAGATATGCATCGGTTGCCCGTTTCTCCTTTGTCGAAATGTCGATGTGGCTCCGGCAGTTACAAGTAACAAGTTGCATGCCGACGGGACGCCGCATTAACACACTACATGGCATATAGCTCACCTTCCACTGTTCCACTCCAGCGCCCTAATACACCAAATCAAAACGCAGGGCCCATTGCGAGCACCACCACACGTACCAACGACAAATTATTCTCGTATTCCTTCTTCCCATTTCCAACGAAAAGAAAAGGATCATCACATCACAAGAATGAACATTATGAAGCCGTCTATGGAACAAGAATATCTTTCATGTGCATCAAAAACAGGACTTGAAGTGTAAACCAAACTCCGAGAATTTAGGAGTCTAGTGTCCCTCCTAAAACAAACATAGAAGTTATGGTTGTGGTATGAATCATTCGTATCTTATAAATTTATAGGTATTGAGGGTAACGAGGGATATAGTAAAAACTACTTTTATTTTTATCATGCTTTTTAAATTATTAAATTATATATATATAAAAATATATATATTATTTTAAATTGTTATTATAAAACTATCACTAAAATATTATAAAATTATTATTAGAACTATCATTTTTATAAAATTTAAAAACCAGTGACAAATTTATAAAGAAGTGGGCGCAGTTCACACAAACTGTGTGCCTAAGAAACTACCATAACGTGACTAAAGTTTAAACCCAAAACGACTTGTAACGCAAAAAGGTGAGGTGCACGACTGCAAAGTTGAACCGTCGCCCGGCTACCTGGAACGGAGACGGCGATCGTTCTTCGTGCGTACGACCGTCTGGTCCCGGATGGATCACATGGCCGATCCGGTGCGTGCCTCTGCGCCCGCGGCGTGGTGGTGGAGGGGGGGACCCGCGGCGAAGCGACTCGTGTCATGTGACGCGCTGCCGTCGTTTATCCGGGGATTTCCTTCGCGTCAGATTTGGAGGGCGCGCACGTAGCGTGGCGCCGGGACAAAAAGCGTAGGTGGCCTACCCGTTGAGAGACGGACCGGATCTCAGTTCCGTGCAGGACACATGCACACTCCTTGTAATCACGCGCTCTTCTCCCTGCGTAATCGGGGATTGTTTCTTCACGGCTTGAAAATGCACCACATCCTCGTCGCGTCTACGTGTTTACCTTGTACTGTAGAGAAAATATAGTAGCACCTTGTTCTTTCCGGGCACTTTTTTCTTTGTCTAGTATTAGGCTGATGATGGTGAAAAGCATATTTACAACCTTTTTTTTTCTAATGTAAGGCTTATGAGGGAATTTGTAGTGCCCAAAGCGAAGCAGATGCATTTTTTTCTGATTTTCATTTGGAAGAAAAAACTCTCTCTAGCTTACATCCAACAAAAAGGTAGATATTGAGGTTAAACTGCCTTACCATGTTCCTAGCTACCTCTAGAACTACGTAGAATTTCATAGTACTATTTTAGAGCACGAATATGGCCATAGTTGTGTGTGGCGATGCAATGGAGGCATGGAGCTACTGATATACTTACTGATATTTCGTGGTTGCTGAGGGTAACCAAACCAAAATCACCCATGACGGCACGACCCGTTTGGATTTCTCAACCAGTACGCTACCGTACATATTTCTCCTTCGGACCACCCCACCATACGTACAGTCTAACAGTGGCATCTATCTACGGACCATGATCAATAATGATAGCCAACAGTCACATTGCTATTCGCATCAGGCAAATTCAATTCAGGACGAAACGAAGAACCATAGCGATTCGAAAACCACCACACCGAAAACAAGACCCGTGCCACCGGATCGAGAGCAGGTTGCTTTCACCAACCGAAGGCGTCAACCACAGGAGATGCAGGTTTACAGATCACCAAACAACGACCAAACAATCACATTGGCCAATTTGGTCATGCAATCAGCAACAACTCCACCAGGGGATCGAACTCACGATCATGAATGATTCCAGCAAGAAATTCCAAACACTAGATTGCCTTGTGTAATTACATGGATAGTTAAAAAACAACCTAATCTGCTAGAATAGGCAGAAAATTAAGAAATATCACAACCTTGGGTGGTGATCCCTAAACACCACCAGAATACCTACCACAGCACAAAGGGTTCCAAACATCATGCGCAATTGAAATACAACCATCAGGTTGACACCCATGCTAAATTCAATATTACTAAAAGATGAAAGAGTCCACCTAATTGAAGATTAGGATTCATCAAATCCATGAACCGAATGCTGGCTACAGCAGTTAGCTGATTTCCTCCCTCAAGTTATTCAATATCAAGGGGCAAAACGATTGGTCCCCTCTGCAGATTCTGGCTTAGAAGTCTGATCATCACCTTCTTCGAGATTTGAGGCCTGCTGATGTTGATCTCTACCTTCCACTCTTTCGCTTAACTTTCTAATTTCCTCAATCCGCAAGACAACATGTGACATTGAAGGCCGAGCATCTGGGACTGAAGCAACACAGTCTATACCAAGCTGTAATAACTGAACCATTTGTTCCTCAACATTCTGATATCTCAGGAGCTCCATATCAAACACCTCTGCGGTCCATTCTGAGCGAACAACCGACTGCAACCACCTGGGCAGGTCAACACCCTCATCGTTAAGAGCGGCCTGACTGGGGGCCTTGCCTGTGAGCAGCTCAAGCAAAAGAACACCAAAGCTGTACACATCTGCCTTCTGGGATACCCTCCGAGAATCAGTAACCTCTGGCGCACGGTATCCAGTGGCACGGGAAGGTGTGGATGACGGACCAACAAGAGTAGAAAGGCCATTGTCTGATACACGTGCTTGATACGACTTGGTCAGGAGGACATTGGATGACTTGATGTTGCCATGGGATGCTGATGAGCTTGTTGAGTGAATGTACTCGACGCCACAGGCTGCGGCAAGGGCAATGCTTGATCTTGTCTCCCAGTTAAGCGGTGTACGGCCAGAACCTCTGTTCCCTGTTTAGCAAAATAATTAAAGATGGTGTGAGGTAAATGTCCTAACCTCAGGTCTTAAGTACCAGTATATCAATTAACAGGAGTCACAACAATAGTGATGAAAACATTAAAATTCAGCTATATGGCTATAACTTTAATGCAAATATTAGTTCCAACATGATATCAGGACACCAATGATCATCCTAATTAATCATGTACCATCCCAGAAACTATAAGCAATGAAAAGCAAAATCACACTAACCAAGCTGAAAATGAACCATATTGAAGATGGAATATAGGAACATATACATTAAAAAAAGGCAATCAACTCTGCACCGCAGGGATTGCAATGTAATCAATTATGTTTGAACTTTCTGAAAAGTATGAACCAATTGGAAAAGTTAACCAGAAAGGGGGGAAATCAAGAAACAACCGCACACAAACTAAATTGCAGTCAATCCTGAATAAACACATCAATAAAGAATCACTACCAATAAACAACCACTACCAATAAACAACAAGTACTCTGGATACCAACATTATAAAGAAAACCTACACCGACACCAAGCCTGACTAAGTCTCCTTAGAGAAGACAAAATCTAGAGTGATCTAAAACCGGCAGATGAATAGTCAAACCATGGGAAAAAGTAATAGCCACAAAACAATCAAGCACCGCTCTTATTATCCCCACCAAATAATAATACATCACAATAGTACTAACAAGCACAAGAATAACATGGCATTGCGAATTAAGAATCAGAACAAAACAGAAATGACATATTCTCACCATGCAAAACTGCAGAGAGGCTGCCCATGGGCATGAAGTCGTAGACGAGTAGCTTCTCATCTTTGCTGTAGTAATAGGCACGAAGGGGAACGATGAACTCATGCTGAAGCTCACCAATGTCAGCAATACGGTCACGGAACTCCGGCTCAGACAGAGTAACATCCTTGAGCCGCTTCACTGCCACAGTCGCCCCAGATTCAAGCACAGCTTTGTATGTCGTCCCGAATGCACCTTTCCCAAGCACCTCAGCAGATGCACGCAGCAGGTCCTCCAGGTCGAAGGGCGCCACTGCAGCTGCCGACCCAAAGAAAATCAGCTTCTTCCCTGAAGTCGACTGACCGAGAGGAACGTGAGGATGGCCCACGGTGGTCATGGGAGCTACGGCCGCGGCGCTGGTCATCTCAGGTGGTTTCCCGCCGGCGGTGACAACGGGAGGAGTCGAAGATGGGGGTGGCATCTCCATGGACCGCGTCTTGGTGCGCCCCGACCTGCAACAGAGGCAAATAAGGAGGAACAGGAGAAGCGCGGCTCCCACGGCGGAGCCTATGGCAATTCCTGCAATGGCGCCCCCAGAGAGCTTCTTGCTCTTCTTGCCACTTTCACCCTCAGTTCCGCCCTTGCCGCCGTTGTTCGCCGGAGTCGGCGACGCCGGTTGTCCGGCCGGAGCAGGAGAAGGCGAGGCCTCACCAGGGCAAGGGCCCAAGGGCCCACCGCACAACCCCGTCCCCAGGAACGCCGAGCGCGGCATGGACCGGAGCGTGGACGGGATGGATCCGTTCAACTGGTTATACGACACGTTGAACTGCTGGAGCGGCTGCTTGAGGTCCGGAATCTCGCCGACGAAATGGTTGTTCTCGAGGAGGAGAACCTTGAGGCGGGTGAAGTTACTCAGCGCCGGCGGGATGGTCCCCGACAGATCGTTCCCGCCGAGGGCGAGGCGGATGAAGCCCGGGAGCGCAAGGAACGCCCGCGGGAACTCGCCGAAGAACCTGTTCCCGTTGAGGAACACGTTGCGGAGGGCCGAAGCGGAGGCGAGGTCCCCAGGCAGCGTGCCGGAGAGCGCGTTAAAGCGGAGGCTGAGCGTGTGTAGCGCCGTCAGGTTCCCGAGCGTCCCCTCGGGGACCTGCCCCGCCAGCGCCGCCCCCGGCAGCCGCAGCGCCGCCACCCGCCCCCCCTCGCAGGTCACCCCCGTCCACGAGCACGCTCCCCCCGGGTCGCTCCCGTTCCACGCCACGTGCCTCCCCACCGCGTCCCTGAACGCCAGCAGCGCCCTCGCGTCCCCCGCCAGGTCGTCCGCCCGCGCTGCCATCGCCGCGAGCAACACCCCAAAAACCGCCAGCGCCAGCGTGACGCGGCGGCCGCCGGCCGCCCGCATCCCGGCGGCGCGCGGAGGCCGAGAGGGGGGAGGTGGTGGAGGAGGAGGAAGGCGGCGCGAGCGTGCGTGCGTGCCCCTCCTGGCGTTCGTTTCGCTTTTGTTTGGGGTGGCCTGCTCGTGTTGTGTTTGTGGAGAGACTGGAGAGAGGAGGTGGGTGGAACGGAAAAACCCTAAAAACTCCCGTGCGATTTTTGCGGAATGGGCCTCGGGAAGTTGGGGTTTTCTCGTCTTTTGGGAGGCCGGGATTTATTCCGGGAGTTGGCGGGCGTGGCGTTTTGGTGGGTGGGCGACTGAACCTGAACGGCGGCTCAGTTCGGAAAGGGAATGGGAATGGAGGGCACTGCCGCGCGCGCCGGCAACGCCGCCTGCACGGGTGGGAATGGGACTGGGATCTCCTTCGCTTCCCGGGATGGGAATGCAACTGTGAGAATGACACTGGCAACGCCTAGGGGAAAGTGCACTGTTGGATTGACTGTCCCTGCCAGCCAGCCGAGACAACAGATGCGCCTTGCTGCGCGCGCAGAGGAGAACTCACTGGCATGCGGGCCCGTACCCCGGGTTTACCGGCAGTATATTCATATTCTAGTTGGGAATAACAAGCATGTCAGTTCCAGCTTCCTGTTTTTTTTACTCCACCAACAGCACTAGCAGTATTTTGTTTTTTTTTCTGCCGCGCATTGAAGGTTTTTCGGATGAAATCGCGTTTTCCATGTGTTGACCAACGCGCCCTTGGATTGGGTTACGCGCGTAGGCAGGCGTTTCTATCGCTTAGTAGAAATGGTTTTCTGTGGGCGACCAGGTAAAGCTGGAACCGTTCACGCACTTCACACCGTCTCCCCTCGTCTGAGACGGGACGTGGCTTCGGAACCCGGGGTGATGATTGGGTCATCACGCCGCCCCCTCCTCCTCATTAAACACTCGATGCTGTAGAAGCGGTATAAGTACTTTGTTAGGTGTGTTGTGCGTGCGACCGGACGCTCGGATGGACGAAGCGTGGTTGTCTCTATTCGTCTCGGCGGAGTTGCGTTTCCGTGCGATACAATACAATAAAACCCTACGTGATGAAGTTTTTTTTGACACGCCTGCGTGATGAAGTTTTTTTTGACACGCCTGCGTGATGAAGTTTTTTTTGACACGCCTGCGTGATGACGTTAAGGGGCGTGCTTAATGCTTCAAGAAAAACGCGCATTAGTGGCAAAGATTTCGGTTTGGTGGCTGGCAGATTTGGGGTATACTGTAGTAAGCATAGACGGTACTCGCATTAATGATCTGTAGGAGTACTATCAAAATCTAGTGTAATTTGGAATTTTTGATGTATTTTTTCCCCGGGGGGGGGGGGGTTACCATCTCAATTGTACTAGGATTCAGTCTACAGGACTTACGCCGTAATGTATTCGAAACTTCCTGCTGATAGTGAGTTAATCCTGGTGTTATTGTTAACAGAGAGTCCGGGAGAAGAGGCCCAGTTCGGGGTCGTGTTCTCCGCAATGGGCCGGCCATTACGAGCTGCCCCACGCACTTCGGAGAGAGTAATCAATGAGTTTCTACGTGGAGGGCGTGGAAAATCAGCCGCGACGGCGACCGCACCACACCACACGTACACCCGCGCGACGGCGACGCGACGCGGCGGCCTGTCGCCACGCTTCGCCTCTCCCGTTCGCCACTCGGTCCCGCGCGCGGAAGACGGAAAGGCGGGCCGAGCAATTCGTGGTGCCGATCGAGCGAGCGGCCGCTAGTTGGGTCGCGCGACTGGCGAAGTCCACCGAGGCCGGCGGCGTCGCGGAGAAATAATGGCGGCTAATGGCAGCAGCAACGTGCTGCCTTGCCGGTGTGCCACCGCCGACGCGGTCCGAGTCCAACGAGGTGAACGGCGACGGCGGCCAGCCAATTCGGGCTCGCAGACCGGCGAAAAGCTGTAGTAAGACTGTAGGAGTTCCATGCTGATTACTCGTACTCGTGTACCGGTGTGCCACACTAGTTTCTGGATTGTACGTACGTGTGGGCGCTGATTGGTGGGGTAGAGGTTCAACAGCAATTTTAGCTAAGATTTCTTTACCTACGGTTTGGTGCTGAGGCTTCAATTCGTTCCACCGGTCAATTTGGCATGGAACAAAGCAACAACTTGAGCAATAAGTTTTTTTAATATATACATACATATATATCTCTAAGTATCCTATCCCCATCTCCTACCCATTTCGACCCCAGCCCCTACCTCTTCCTCCCACGTTTTTTTAAAGTATATTTATAGTAAAATATATATTATAAGAGGAATTATCTTGAATAAACATATATGCATGTTTTATTATAAAGTAGCCTAACTAAATATTTAATATCAAAGAAATCTTCACGAATGCTACTTTTCCTACCTTTTCATTTGGCATGCTAGAAGTATTTTTTACCGTACCAGATGTCACCATATTTATATCTATTTTCTAATGAACTCTACATTCTTTCACTTTTACCGAATCTGACACAACCAACCCAATGCCCAGGCAAGAGATGGTGGACAAGGCGGTGTGGAGCCCGATAAAAGTGCTCAGCAATGACGTTATAGGTTTGGAGGCTTGTCTGTTCAACTCGTCACCCCTCCTTCAGAGGCAACGACGGTCTAGAAGATGAAGGTGGTGATCTAGGCCACCATTTCTATCATCTTTATTGTTGGATCTGACGCCTTATTCCCCATCCTACTCATAAATTAACAATGGCACCAGCAAAATTCTGTGACGAGAAGGCGATGGTAGATGACACGCTCCTCTTCGACACACTATGTGCCCAACCTCTTCCTTTCTCCCTTGACAGAGGTGCTGGTTGGCGGTTTTGACAAATAGCTATAACGTAGACGTGAGAAGACAAGTCCTTGTCGGACCATATCATGCACTAGGAACAAGAGGGGATAGGGGATAGGCGTCGTCCCTTCTACTCGGTTTAACACTTCTCTCCTCATTCGGTGCCAACAACTAGGATCTAGGATAAATATGGTCTTACCGTCCTAAAGCGGCATAGCTCTGGCGCTATTGAGCGTCACTACTGTCGGCTGATTTGAAGATGAAGATAGAGAGGCGACAGCAAGCTTAGGAACAACAATGCAAACTATAGTTTCGTACTTGGTTAGCAACCCATGTTGCAGTAAATCAGGTCAAATCAAGTCTAGTGGTTATAGCGATGATTGGGCCACCAGTGAGCTCGAGGCTAGCATCCACAGGCTCATTCATCCCATGCAGATGAACTTCACAAAGGCAGCAACAGTAGACATATGTGATATTCTCTATGTCTACTGTTCATTTATTGTTTTGTATATTTATTTTTTCATGATTGTTGTTTTTTTAGGGATCAGGGATAATGCATGGTAAGGCCTACTGCTAGGGTGATGTTTTTGCGATGTATTCAAAGCATCTGCTTTCATCTAAATTTTTGTCTGTCAAGTCATGAAATCATGTGCATGTTTAGAAAACTGCCCTCATCTGAATTTTTTTCAGTCATGAATGGGTGTGCGCGCACTGTTTAGAAATCTAGCGGTACATCTTTTTATGCTCTCGTCTAAAACTGCTCTTATCTGATTTTTTTTTCACGCATGAGCAGCCCTGTAGCTAGAGTGTTGTTGTTTGCGATTAATTTAGCACCCCTTTCCTGCTGACATCTGGATTGCAGGCTAGGACTAGACGAGCCCATGAAGCGCATCGTCCGCTCCTCTGCTATGGACATCTCTGGCTCCCATTGATCCGTGCGTCGCCATGTCCTCTTGGTTAAGCGATGTTTAGAAAGCCCATAGCCCCGTTGATATGGCTTAAGGTTTGATTTTTACGTCCAATCTGAGCGCATCATGGTTTAATAAAATTTATGTTCAGACGGACCCAATTTATTAAATAGTATCGCTCTCCATTAGGCAACATGGCTCGACCCGATCAAGTTAAATCTGATGGATGAGAAATTAAAACTCCCAACGGTGTATAAAGAGAGTTCGGTCTGGGGCCTTCTCAACCTCTCATTTTCGGTATAGTGTTGTGTCTTTTTTTTTTAACTGAGGCTCGGTGTAGTATGATGTGTCACTGTTATATAATCGTAATCAGTCTTGACTTTTAGTTTGTTTGTGTATTGACCGACGCTCCAATATATTTATTATTTTTATAATTTGATATGTTATTTTGACCTAGCTTTGAACCACAAGATACCGAATAGTTAAATCGGCATGACTCAATTTTAAACACGACATATTGATAATCAGATCCATAGACCTAACTGGTACGGTCCGGTGGCACTACCTGTTGTGCCCGAGCTGATAATATCGGACTATGTTTTTATCGTGCCTGAACGGACCATTTGGCCATCTATACTCTTATTTGTTCGCTCCTAGCCACGTACACGACCGATGGAATTTTTTCTGCTACCATTCTTGATTCTGTACCATGCTAGCAGTCCACCGGGAGCAGTGCCGTCGCCGTCGACTTCTCCACGACCTCGCAGTAGTGCTTGGAGAGTTGTCTGGTCCTCTACCGAGATGTTTTGATTATGTTTTAATATGAATAAATCTATGATGTTGTAAATACATCTGATAATATTTTTTATCATACAGTATACCACTGTATATTTTTTATTCATGCTAAAAAGATGCACGGTAAAAAAATATTATTCAAATGTCCTAGGGAAAAAAATTACTACCATTGTCGTGAAGTAAAAAAATTACTACCATAAAAAAATTACTAAGCCATGGGCGGTAGGATTTTTACTTTTGTTTGTCTATACTTGTTTGAAAAAAAACTAAATAATGGATGTGGGAGTTATATGAGTTGGTAGGAAAATTACTAAATGAAGGATGTGGGAATTATTCATGTATGTAAAAATATTACTGAATGATCGATGTGAGAGCTTTGCATTTGCTTCTTCCAGAAATTTGAAACCTAAGCATACGTAAAAAATTTACTAAACGATAGATATGGGAGATCCTTACCAGAAATTCGAGATCTAATCATACGTTAAAAAGTTACTAAAGGACGGGTATGGAAGATACTTATAATAAGTAAAAATATCCTTACCTAAGTTAAAAATTTACCATGTGGCCATGGAAGTTTTACACGTACAGTATTTTTTTTTACTTAGGCGTGCCTGAATAGCACGGAGGACAGGTGAGGTACGGGAAATTTGGAAGGGGACCGGAGGAGAAAAAAAAAAGCGATTGGGGACGGGAGAAACAGAAAAATCAGAGGGGGGCACAGCTCTCTGTGAAAAGCGCGTCATATTTTAATCAGAATATTATATATGTCATAGAAGAGCAAAATAAGTGTCGAATAGGGCCAAGACGTACCATCGCGGGGTAGCTAAATGTCTGCCATCGAATGGAAGTGCTAAGTAGAACGGGGCTGATGATTTTTTTTTACTTGTAACATGATCGTAGTCTATATTTTATACGTGCATTTGTGACAAATCCATATGATCGCTGATGAGGTGTATGAGTCCCTGTGACCAGGGCTCATCCTACCCTACCTAAGGGTGTTTATCGACCTTGACGGTAGCATGGTTACCGTAAAAAAACCATGACAAGTTTGTATTCTAAGTTTTGAATTTAATTATTGAAACTCTATACAGCAATACATGGTTACAATACGGTAAGTCATAGTTATCATGCGATAAGTCACAATACCGCACTCTAACCACGACATGTTAAAGGTGAGAAGAAGAAATTACGGAAAAATTTAAATCATAGTAATTTTTTAAAAAAAATCATGAAAAATTTAGAAAAAAATGGATATCTCTAGAAAAATAATGTAACGTTGCATAATTTTTTTCCATAACATTTGCTATTTTTTACACTCAAACAACGTAGAAATCATATCCTATACCATCTCTATTTTTTCAATTTTTTCTAGCTTCAAAATATGAAGTAAAATTTATCATTTTCACAAAATTTCTCCAGTAGATAGCAATAGATATTATGTACTACTTTGTAGGAATTTTTAATTTTTTTTCTTTTTTTTTAAAAATTGAATTCAAATAAAATTTATTATGCCATACCTACAGTTACCCTTACCAAATCCCTGTGATAAGCGTGATTACCGTGGTAAGGTGAACCCTGCATACTGGTTCAAGTAACTAGTTTTTCCTAACTGAAAATTTTCTTGTTCTTTGTGAGAAGACGCGAGAGTATGCGCTCTGCGAGAAGAGGAGGAAGGAGGAAGAACAACTTTGTTTTTAAGAATGAAAGAAATAAGCCATCCTAGATGCAAATGATCTTCTCGATACCGAATTATATATAGTTTTCTTCCAGTGTTGTGCTTGTAGATAAGTATTAGTTCTCTTCTTTTCATCGAACTAATGTATGTTTAGGCTAGTTAAAAATATACTGTACTGTACAGTGATTTTTTTTTAAAAATAATACTATTTTAATAGAAAATTGCAAAGATAAAGGTTGATTGAAATCGCTTAGTACCCTATCAAAGAACTAAATTTTAACAAGATACATACCGAAAGACTTGTTCAACAGGGATTGCATAGTTAAAAAAATTTGAAAGCTCTAGCTCAAGTGCATGACCATTTAGTACTGGGAAGGACCTATAGTTTCATTGGCCATCTTTATGGTCTTTTTTTTTACAAGATTAACAATCCTATCGGACAACGGTTGTTCGATAGGGTATTTGACATGTTAATTTAATAACTAATCGTATTACGATACTTAGTTTTATATTTTAATTGTGAGTCGACCCGATTTTTATATTTTTATATTAAAATAGCATTATTTTTTTTAAAAAAATCGAGTATGGTCGTGGTAACGTGTATTACAGTTGTTTTAGTGCTTGTCAGTCCACTGATTTGGCAGCACCAGCCGTCCAGTCGCTCCTATTGCATCCATGCAATCCGAACACACACCCGTCCACATACGTTTCTGAAAGGAAAAGGAGATAGAGAGAAAAGAGACAGGTAACCGCCCGGTTGCCAACATGTTTCCCCCATCTTCTCGCGATTGCTCGGACGGTGTTGACATGAGCGATTGAGCATCATCTCGCCTCCTCCTTTGACCTCTCGAGCGTCCGCTTCTCCGACAAAAACGAAAAAGAACGGTCCCGTGCGCATGCGCCTTCGTCAAATTGTCAACTGTAAAACGCACCACTTCCTGCACTCCGTTCCGTACTTACGTTTCATCATCGACGCCGTGATGCGGCGCGCACGGGGCCGAGGGACATCGAGGACACCTCGCGATCTCGTAGAACTGAATCAGAGGGCGGAAGGCAGAGCGGCGGCTAGCGGAACCGCCGAGGTGGTTGCAGAGGCGAATACGGCCCCCGAGCGAGCTGATGCCACAGGACGGAGAGAGCCGGCGACGGGGACGACGACGTCGCCGACAACACCGGCTCGGCCAGACGCGGACGGCGCGGACGCCGGGAGCCCTCGCGCCGCTAGACGGATTGACGGTTTTTTCCTCCCTCGGAAAAATCGCATTATACTCCCACGATGTACCTGGTGGGCATTGGATCTTTGGGCTGATAGATAGGTGGGCCAGGCCCACGCGGGGGTCTCTGGTTTGCCCATCTAGGCCCACCAATCGATCCTCCATAGCGGCGTAAGGATAAGAGGTGGCCCCGATTCCATTATTTATCTCCACGCGCCTGGAGAAGCCGGGCCCACAGATGGGCACACGTGGCGCCGAGCCAGTGGGCCGCCGGGCCCACCACAGCCGAATCAGGAATTCATTTTATTATTTAAAATATCGTTTCGTCACGCACACTGCTTGACGCGACCAGGTAACACAGGCCATGCGTGTGGTGTTATAACAATTTAACTGGTATGCGCAAGTAATACTGTATATCGTGAGTGTCTAGCGTAACAGCTTTATTTAACCACGCGACGTAATAAAGGTATGATTTGAAAGTAATTCTTTGTATGACTTAGTTTTAAAATTAAAAAAAAATAGAAAGGTTAAAAAAAATCCCGAATCAGATGCCGCGAGTGATAGTGCAACGTCCCAATCACGCGCCACGTGTAAACTTGGGAAAACTAGCAGATGGCTCTGGAAAGAAACGGGAGTCGCGACCACAGGATTGGATGGCCTCTTCCCTCTGGAACCCGGATGATGACTTGATTTAATTGTGAGGCTTGTTTACATGTGCGGCAATGGTGGGAGGAAAAGTTTGATTAGGCGACACCATCGGCTAATTTTAGAAGATTAACCATTTTGCTTTCGTGATGATGGAACGGAAGGTGTGTGCTGCTTGCTCATTGCCATTTTATGCGTGGTTTTGAATATGAATGTTGTCATTTTCTTGCAACTCTAACAGCAATTGTACGTATAAACTTGCCGAATACTTAATATGCTATTGCATTTATAGTTTAAAAAAATTACGTTTTGCTAATATTGTACAAATAGAGGTGAACTTCAAGATAAAGACACCTTGAATAAATTGCTGTAATAGATGTCTAGCTTCAGGTAGACTAGCTAGGCAAGAATTACTTTTGAAAGGAATTTGCTCGGATTAACAACTATTCCCCTGCAACATGCAACACTAGAGGCCCAATTCAGCTTACTCAAACTGTCAAGAACACGCAAGCTGAAAGATTAACAGATCATATTAGCTTTTCTTATTTGCTTTGTTTCTTTTTCCTTATCCCCTGGATATAAAGCGCAAGTAAGTGCATTCCTCTTTAACAGGGAGATAATCTTGCTTTGTCTTCTTTATTTATGGGGCGTCTAACTTCAATTGCAGATCATCATTTTCTTATTAATTATTGATAGATCCAGTTTAGCTTGTGTTATACGCCATTTTAATTATGTTAATCTAGAGCATCAACTATATATAAATTGGCATCCACTCTATAATTACAGAAAATAAACTCTTGTAGAATTCTAAAATTTTTTACAACCTAATCGTGCCACATAAATCATACTTTTCATAGGCTGTAGTAGCATGACAACTTAAAAATTCATGATATAGAAGAGTTATGAATACGCCTAAAAATTTTACATGAGAAAAATGTGCACGTAACCAATTTAAAGAGTTGGCACCAGTATTATTGAAAAAAAAACATGAACTAAAAATCACTACCAAACCTATGTGTGCGTCGTTTGAAAAGTTGTCACCACAATTCGGACAAAAATAATAAACATTAACTAAAAAAGACTCTGCCAAAACTTAGCAATCGACAAAATCAACATAAAATCAGATTGTAAACAGTGCGCGCTGCCCACAGATACAATCAAAACACCAAATTACGGCCTCTCAAAAGGCCAAAAACCTACAAATCACACCGGCTGTCTCTTCCATGGCATTCTTGACGTCCACAGATAAATCAAACAAACAAACAAAAAAAAAGGCACGTAAGAAAAACCGCCCGAAAATATAATCGCCAAAAAATAAAAGAAAAATAAAATAAAAAGAGCACAACGGAATGATCCTCTCTCGCACCAGCTATATACCGCCACCACACCACCACTCCCTCCTCCGCTCCCGATCTCCTCTCCATCGCCACCACCGACTCCTCCTCACCCCGGCCTCGCGCGGCGGCGATCGGTGGCACCATCAGCCATGGTGCTCTTCTCGGTGGCGAAGAAGGCCACCACGCCCTTCGACGGCCAGAAGCCCGGCACCTCCGGCCTTCGCAAGAAGGTTCCGCCTCCTCCTTCTTCAGCTCTCTCCGGTTTCCCATCGCCAGGGCCCCGATCTCGATCTCTGTGCAACGCGAGGAGTGCTCGTGGATGGGTTCGGTTATCCTGATCCCTGGTTCCGGCCGCGGATCTCGCCAGGCGCCGGCTGCCGCTTGCGATGGCTTTTTTGGTTCCTGCTTGTTTGTCCGATCCGTCGTGTGGGTTGGATCTGCTCCCTAATTCCGATGCTCTGTGCGGTTTCTCGCCGCGATGGCTGCATGCGTTTGTCCCGCGGCGGTTCAGGCCCCGTTGGATCAGCTAGTTTCGTCTGGAGCGTTGGATCGATACTGGATTCGATTGATCTGAATTGTATGCATTCGTGGCTTTGATTCAGGAGATTTTCACTCGCATTGATTAGCTTTGTCTAATTGTATTGGGATCTCGCTGAGTAGTTTGTGTACTCCTTGTTAGGGATCCGAGTTCGAGGAGGTATCGAGGGTAGATAGTGACTTTATGCACGCTGGCTAGTTACTGTTCTGTTTTTTTTTACCTGTTAGTCATTGCGAGGAATGTTCACATGACTACTGTTCCAGAATGTTTCATTGCTTTTGATTGGACGTGATATTTACTGTCCAATTAGGATCTAGCATGTATCACTGTCCAGTCTATTCCGATCAGTCTGGATCCCGGCCAAAATATGGATCAAGCTTGTTCATGTGCGTTTTAAAATGGGATGAAAAAGGAGAATTTGGTTGGTAAAATTTGTGTTGATACATGCTATGAATGTGGAACTTGTTGAGCATGTTTGTTAAATGGGATCTGGTGGCCAGTTGGTGATATTTTTTATGCGACAAACTGCTTAATTCATATGCTTGAAATGTTGCATATGGCACATTGCTCACAACCTGATCTGTGCAACTGTTATTGCTACCAGGTTACTGTATTCCAGCAGCCTCATTACCTCCAGAACTTTGTGCAATCCACATTTAACGCCCTTCCTGCCGACAAAGTAAAAGGTTAGCTCCTTATCAGATGAGCACCTGTCCTGCTTCGATCATCTGACTGCACCCTTTTCTATTCTTGAAAAATAATCAAATATTTAAATTTCATTTCTAAATGCATATGAATATGGATGAAAACACTAGAAACATGTATGACTAAACTTGCTATCACTATTCCATTTCCTGCCTTCCAGGTGGTAACCTTAACCATTGGTAAGAAAAAAAAACCTAGTTACTGGTTTTGGAGATACCATAATGATTTGATAAACTATTATGGAGCTGCTTTTATGCATACATTTCTGTATTTTCCCTGTAAATTCACTAAATTGGAAATGCTATTACCAGTTACTGCAGTTGAAATATGTTGTGATTTTTTGTTGTCCCTTTTCAAATCTTTCTATCGTTTCTTCCCTTACAGGTGCGACCATTGTTGTGTCTGGTGATGGCCGCTATTTCTCAAAGGATGCTGTTCAGGTAATTTATTATTTGATTTTTTACTAATTAGACCTCATGGTTCTTTTGTGCATTTTTGTGGCCCTATTTGTCATTTTTTTATATATTTGCAGTTGCTTCTGCACTCCGCAGATATCCATTTTAATATTTGTATAGCCACATTTTTAAACAGGTACTGAGCTATGTGATGGAACCCACGCATGATTAGACTCATCTTACTTAGTTTTAGTATACATGCCTCCATGATAGTGTTTTTAAGGTCAATTTTTGTTCATTTTACTGTGCTGAATCAAGTTAAATGGCTTGAATTGTTTACCAAAAGTCATACCAAAACAAAAATACAACATCCTAAAGTTGATCATACTACCTAGTACATGTATGTATGGTGCACTATGCATAGATCTTATTAACTATGTAGTGCATTTATAGGTATGGCTATAAACTTTCTGTTGTAAATTGCAATCTTGAGAAGTTTGAAGTTTGAATTGTGGTTTGAAATTTGACATTTATTTTGCTTGATGTAGATCATTACAAAAATGGCTGCTGCTAATGGAGTAAGACGTGTTTGGGTTGGACAAAACAGCCTAATGTCTACTCCAGCTGTATCTGCTGTCATCCGTGAAAGAGTTGCTGCAGATGTAAGCTTATTTCCACCAAAGAATAACTTTTTGCAGTGCAACTGTGAATACTCTGTGCTTATTTTCCCTGTGCTAACAACTTATCTTATTGGTGGTTTATCAATTCATCAAAAATAGGGATCAAAGGCTACTGGTGCATTCATTTTAACAGCGAGTCACAACCCTGGTGGTCCTACTGAGGTATCACACTTATGATGTATCTCTGTTGCTTATCAAGTGACGATTTTCTGTTTCAACTAACAACTTTATGTTTGATCTTGGCAGGACTTTGGAATCAAATATAACATGGAAAATGGTGGACCTGCCCCTGAATCAGTTACCGACAAGATTTTTTCTAATACAAAGACAATTACTGAATACCTCATTGCCGAAGATCTTCCAGATGTAAGATTTGACAGTGTCTTGCTATTTTTCGCTTGTTGTTACTCTTTCTCCCAAGGTATTAGAATACCTATTTTACTATATTTTTGCCCCATCGCAGGTTGATATTTCTGTGTTAGGTGTCACTAGCTTCAATGGGCCTGAAGGCCCTTTTGATGTTGATGTTTTTGACTCCACTATAGATTACATAAAGTTAATGAAGTAAGTTGCTTCCATTTGAATTTGTTGAATGTTATTTTGGTGTGTATTATTCAATGTTTTCTTTTCAATAAGTGGATTTTCCTTGTAGCGTCACAAGAACCTGTGAAAAATGGGTGATTTAATTTGTATTTTATATTTAATTCCAGGACAATCTTTGACTTTGAGTCAATTAAAAATCTTCTGGCATCTCCGAAGTTTACATTTTGGTACTCATTTGTGACCTGTGACCTGAACTATGTTCATTGTCATCCTCTCATTAACAGTCTGTTGCATATCTGAACCTTTGCTTTGCACTTTTAGTTATGATGCCCTCCATGGTGTTGCTGGGATTTATGCGAAGCGCATCTTTGTGGAAGAGCTTGGTGCTGATGAAAGCTCATTGTTGAACTGTGTTCCAAAGGTAGTTTGTTCTCTTATATCATCACAAAGCTGAAAATAAAATTTAGATTGGTGCTCATTCATTACCTGTATTTTTACAGGAAGACTTTGGAGGGGGCCACCCAGATCCTAATCTCACCTATGCAAAAGAATTAGTTGATCGGATGGGTCTTGGAAAGTCCTCAAATGTTGAACCCCCAGAATATGGTGCCGCGGCTGATGGAGATGCTGACCGCAACATGATTCTGGGTAAAAGGTATTGTTCCCTCCTACATAGCTGAAGGTTTTTGTAAATATTCACAAGTGCTATAAGAAATTTATGATGTGTCCTTTGCCTTCTAGATTCTTTGTGACACCTTCAGATTCAGTTGCCATTATTGCAGCCAACGCTGTTCAGTCAATTCCTTACTTTTCTTCTGGTCTGAAGGGAGTTGCCAGGTACGATGTAATCTCTGCATATTGAGCTGCTAAGATAACCCCTACCCTTTTCTGGTTTAAAAATTCTTGAACTAAGGCATTTAAGCTGCAAACTGCACTCACTGTAGTAAATTGCATATTTCATTCTGAACGTGCATCTGAATTAGCATGACGTTCAGTGTTCGACTGCTCATCATACGGTGCTAATGGTAGGCAGGATATTGTAGAAAAAGCTCTCAGTTTTCTGGTGGGGATTGACTGGTTAGAGTTGATTTCTGAAAATACTTTATTGTTATTGCTCTGGTATCTAGCATCTTCAATGCCAGATGGACTCCAAAGAGATTCTTTCGCTATAAAGACAAAGGATTGGGACTTGACATAACAGCAAAACCAAAACAAACAGATGGAAAAGAAGACTCCAAACTGCCCTACTAACCATTCTTGATTAAACAATAACTGTTAAATGGAACCCTGAATGAAGATGCTTAACATACCTCTTTGCAGCTGCCCTTTGCCTATATTATAAGCTTTAACTGGTCTGGGATCTAGGAACCAGAACAAAAACTGGCCAAGGCCCTTCTGGTTTCGAATGGTTTCTTCTGATTGTGGAATTGATGATTCAATTTGACTTGCTCTCCTATATGATGCTGATATGCAAGACTAATATAGTTCTCATCTATTGAAGGTGTGAACTGGCCATATTTGCAGTAAACTTATAAGGCATAAATGTAATCAAAGGCATTTAAAATATCGCTGTGCTACCTTATGTTGATCCATTGATAAAATCGCAGGAGCATGCCCACATCAGCTGCCCTTGATGTTGTTGCGAAGAATTTGAATCTCAAGTTCTTTGAGGTAAGTATTAGGACCATCAATCACAAGATCCTTAAAATGTAGGACAAGCAAATCATATTAAAACCATGTTTCAGGTGCCTACTGGGTGGAAGTTTTTTGGAAACTTGATGGATGCTGGAATGTGCTCAGTTTGTGGTGAAGAGAGCTTTGGCACTGGTAATTACTATGAACTTGAGTAGTTTTATCTTTGATGTATGGATCACAATAACATATAGCAGTGAATAAAATGCATGCAACTTCATGCATTCTGATATGTAGCACGTCTAATTATTCAGAATTTAGGATATTCCAGACTTGGCTCTCCTTAATTAAAAGAATAGGGCAACAGCCTTATTGTTTCCATACAAACGGCATGTTCTTACTAAAATATCATGAACCAATGGAAATTAAGTGGATCACATATATAATATCCACGCGGCAGTCAAGAGATTGACCGGGTCACTGGGATGCTTATACCCACTATGTTGTTTTAGGTTCTGACCACATTCGTGAGAAAGATGGTATTTGGGCTGTTCTAGCATGGTTATCTATTCTTACTTTCAAGAACAAGGGCAACCTTGGAGGTGATAAGCTTGTTACTGTCGAAGATATCGTTCGTCAACACTGGGGTACTTATGGTCGCCATTATTATACACGATATGACTATGAGGTACTTTACTCAAATATTCAACGTACATTTGTAAACATTTGACAACAAGCTAACTTTGAATCTATGATGGTTTCTTCTTGAAGAATGTCGATGCAGGAGCTGCTAAGGAACTTATGACAAACCTTGTCAGCATGCAGTCATCCCTTTCTGATGTTAACAAGTAGGTACATTACTAATGGAGTGGTTGATACTTCACCACTAATAGCTGCTAGGGAAATCCATCAATTTCATGCAAATGAATGAATAATTTTGCATGCATCTTATTGTTGTGTTTTGTTCTTTGCCAAGAATGAGACATACTTTGCACAGTTCTGAAGCATTTCATTCTTGTTGTTTTATGGTCACTAACTGCCTAGTGGTTTACCAGCTAGCTAAAATATTTTTCATTTGGTAAATTGTACCTTTTCCTCAGATTGATTAAGGAGATCCGGTCAGATGTTTCTGATGTGGTTGCTGCTGATGAGTTCGAGTACAAGGATCCTGTTGATGGCTCTGTCTCCAAGCATCAGGGTGTCCGCTACCTCTTCAGAGATGGTTCCAGGCTGGTATGGTCCCATCCTGTTGTTGTTAGTGTGGCGTTATCAGAATATCCTTCATTTTGTTTCTGGAACCAAAGCAAAGGAATGCAGCACACTAAGAATCTACAATTTTGGCATAGCAAATTTGTGAATTGACTTCATAGTATGAGTGCAACAAATGCTGGTGAACTGACATGAGTTCCTGAAATTATAGGTGTTCCGTCTATCTGGAACTGGTTCTGTTGGTGCTACTATTCGTGTCTACATCGAGCAGTACGAGAAGGATTCTAACAAGACGGGAAGGGATTCTCAGGATGCCCTTGCTCCTCTGGTAAGATATCCGCGCTGTATATCAGTTTGCCTTTTGGACAATTCAGTTAAGTTTGCCGACCTTTTTTCCTGCGGACTGCAATTCTGATCCTCTGCCTTTATCCAGGTTGATGTTGCACTGAAGCTTTCTAAAATGCAAGAGTACACTGGCCGATCTGCACCCACCGTGATCACATAAACTTTGGATGGAAGAGCCACGCATTCTAGAATGCGTTTGAGGCTGCTCATGAACTTTCTTTCTGTCCTCCTGTTTGATAGCTTTATTTTTTTTTTACATCTCCCTCTGAATAAATGTGTATGTACCAGACTGTTCTCGTTTTCTTGCCAATACTGCTAACTCTGCTGCAGGGCGGTACAGTGTGCGGCGATAATCTTGATAATGTTGTAACTGAGGGTACTTATAGAAGCGGTATATCGATGTTTTTTTGCTTGAGTATCTGGATTCTGGGATGCCATTCTTAGCTCAGCGGTATCTTGACCATCCATGATCACCGACAAACCGGATTCCGATTAGCTATGATCTCTCAACTCTCGTGTTCATTTTACAGGCAGGTTGTACGATTACGTCGCAGTTGACGAATTTCGTGGATCGGATTACGTCGCGGTCGACGAGGTTCGTGGATTGCCGTCACTTGACTTCGACTCGGACTGCAAACCCTGCCCAGGTATGGTCGTCTATTTAACCAGAGAGAGCCACAGGAGGGTACGGACGTACGGTACGTTCGAACTTGGGAGATCACTAGATCAGATCAGATGGACGAGACGCGCCGCGCCCCCGTGCCATGCCTGGCATTGAAGCACGGCGCCGACTCAGACAAGCCAGCGCTGTTCAGCATCTCGGAGGGGACGGCCATCGGCAACGACGACGGCGGCGACATCCCCGGCCTGACGAACGGCAACGCCTCGGTGACGCCGCAGGGGAGGATCCTAGTCCGCTCGGACGCCGCCACGTTCCTGCAGAACCCTCAGGATCCCGACGACAAGTTCCACCTGCCGCGCCAGAGCAGGCAAGCCCGCCACCGCCTCCGTCGCCGGCGAATGCCGCATCGTGCTCCTCGTCGAGCCCGACGACGCCACCGTCCTCTGGTACTGCCGCGTCGGCGGCGAGGGCGACGAGTGGGAGTGGGCGAGGCACGAGTACGACATCGGCACGCAGTGGGACATCCGCAGCGACCAGGAAGGCTTGCGCGAGAAGGTGCCGATATGCTGGATCGCCGCGTGCCGGGGCAAGTTCTACTTCAACGGCAAGCTCGAGAGCGTCGGCGTTCTGGTGTTCTCGCCGGCGCCAGCGTTCAGCTCCATCACGATCTCCGACCCCCCTCCCGGAGGGTACCGCGGGCTGGGCGCGGGGACCGTGTTCCTGGTGGGCTCGGACGACGACGAGCTCTACATGGTGCGCCTGCTGTTGGACCAGCACTTCGAGACAGCCTACGACTTCATTGTCTATAGGATGGATTTTTCCGAGCAGCAGTGGCATGAAGTTGGACGACATTGGCGGCCGTGCGTTCCTGCTAGCTCCGAGTTATTTTGCGGCCTCACGTCCGGCTGACGAATGTGGGCTGGAGCAGGATAGTGTCTACATCGTCTACGCGCATAACAAAGTGTTTCAGGTGTCCAAGGTGGAATAATGTGGAGAAATCTGGGTGGCTGGTCTCATCGATGCTCTAGATGAAGTATAGGAGTGTGGATTTTGCCCATTGCGCCGTAGTAAGTTTTTACGTCGATATTCTTTGAAGAGGTACCTCTCAGTTTCTCAGGTATCAAGAGGGACCAAAATTTAAGCTACAAAATGTGATACCATTCGGTATCTCTGAAAAGACCGTAAAATGAGTTTCTGCGTCGCATCAAGATGCATGGTTAATTCTGGACTACTGAGCCGACTAAAAAGCAACATTACGATGCATGATGCGCTGAAGATTAAGGCTGAGATATTATATTGTTTATAGTGGTTAAGCAATCGTACTTTTGTGATAAGAAATCGAGCTGCAATGCCGGACACTCTCAAGTGCCTGTGGTTATTTCAATTTTCACCCAACAGCTTGTATGACACCCAAGTATGTACATGGAGACTTTTGTGAAAATGGTAGTAATGGTTATGCTTTTTAGCAGTTGTATTTGCCAGTATTACCTTTATGTTCTCCCTTGACCATCTGCTTTAATTTGAACTACTAACCTGTTGCATTAGTGTTTTGATCGAGCTTCATTCAACCGGTGGAGTGACTGTGGCTGGGCTCCCAGAGGGTGGTGGTCTCTGTGATCATGGAGGTCACCGCATACGGGTCCATGTTGGATGCCGGCCTCCTATCCTCGAAGTAACCTGACGAAACAAAGAAACCAAATCAACACGAGATGATCAAAGCAGCAGCAATTTTTCTCGTCAATGGCGCCACGGCGGCGTCCGTCTTCCTCCGCCTCTTATCTTTGCCGTTCCTCTCGGTGTCGTGGCCGACACGCACCGACGCGCCACGGTTCGCGACGCCCTGAAACGACGAAGAAGATTTCGCCGGAGTTAAGCAAGGAAGAAGGAAGAGTAGACTACTCGAGATGAGTGCGATCTGGTCCTATCCTACGCACCCAGAAGTTGCTGATCTCGGGCGCACTCCATGTCTCTCATTTACTGTGACTATTTTTTTTGAAACTATATCAGCAGCCAATTATATTTTAAATAAGTTGGAGTAAAAACTCAGATAGGTTAAGGAAAAAGGAAAAACAACCCCTTAACACAAAAAGCTCGCTACACAACACAACCATAACACTCAACCCCAACCAAATAGCAGTCGTACAACGACAGAGCTCAACGTAAGACATCGATTCTAAGTTTGCTGTAAAAGCATCATAAAGGCTTCGACTTTGTGATAAAAGCATTATAAAAGCTTTGACTTTGCGAAACACGTGTTATCATTGCTAAACTTACTGTCTAGTGACATAGCAGCTCCGACTCCATAGCAATCACGTCATCATGCCAAAGACTTCACCAAAACTAACAAACAAAACCAACTTTCCATGGTAAATATCAGTCCAAACCACCAAAGTACCACTTCTTGTACACGGATAGTACCACAACCCTAGAAAGATATTGCAACGTACAACGCATTATCGTTGTCAAGCTTCATCACACCCTAACAACAAAGCAGCTTCGACTCCATCTAGCATAAACAGAAGAAAGCTGGTCACTCTATAAACAAGAACTAAATCAAAAAGGCAAATGCCTCATCGCACATCCTATGCTTATAGCTTTGAAGTTGAAGCAAGATCCACCAACGATCATGATAGTATAGGAAGGTTCCCCAAAGCGGCAACCCTATGAAGGATGTGACGTAAAATGCCGACACCGCTCATCCAAAAGTCAAAGCAAGGTTTTCATCCAGAGATCTATAGGGAGGGATAAAAACACCATAACGACGCCTCCAAGAAGAAAAACGAAACCTCAGGGTGTCTTTGTCGAGCCTACCAAAGGTTTGCTAAGGCTTTTGCCAGTGATTTCCATCTAGCCTTACAAAACCAACCACCATAGCCATGTCGCCAGACAACCACGCCGTTCCTCCAACGACCAAGACCAAGCCACCACACCACAGTTTAGGTATGCTCACATGCTTCTCAAAACGCTATCGTTCTTCCACCATCACACAGAGCCACCGCCTCCATCCTTTCCTAGAGCTCCCTATGACTAGAACTAGAGTAGTCTAGCCATATAAGGGGATGAGCTCTATAGAGAGGAGGATGCTCGGATGACAACTAGGAAGGCGAACCGTTGTCATCGCCACCACTGCCTCCTTACACCGTTGCCATCTCACCATCGTCTGCCCCACAAGAGCACTAGGTCTAGCCTTCTAGCAGGCTAGGGAGGCATCTCATCACTGCCATGCCGTAAAATCAAGAAGGCTTCAGTTGTCTGTGATCACCATCATCCCTCATCGCCGACTTGGCCGTCCTTATCTTCTTGCCACAAAGTTTGGTCGAGCCAAGCCAAGGCAGCACTAGATCTGACAGTCTGAGGCCATTGAGCTTAGGGGCAAGGAGCTTCTTTGTCGTGCCATCCCTATCGTGAAGTCCTTCGTCACACGCATGAGCCAAGCCAAGGGTCCCTAGATTTGAGGCCGTCGAGCTTGGAGCAAAGCTACTCCTCTGCACGTCCCTATGGGCCATGGCACCGTTGCCATCATCACCGTGGCATCATCGCTATCACCATCGTACCAACACAGCCGCGCATCCCCATCGTGCTATCACTACCGTACTTGCCCTGCGCCATCCTTTCTCCATGCCAGAACGATGGCAGGTGGTGAGTCGAGCGCCGCTACCGCCATGTCGGCTAACCATGCGGTTCCTAGTGACTAGGGTTTACGGTCATCCCTGCGTGGGGATGACATGCGGCCGAGGGTATATTTATTGTGACTATCTGTGTCGTGTCCATCTTAAGAGAATAGACTGAGAAGAAGTAGCGATAGTATGCTCTTGAGAATGTGGGATAGAAAACAATTAATCAACATCAAATATAAGCATTTGTACGTGCTTCCTTCAATTCATTTTTATGATGTTTAGTGATGGTTAAAGTTAAGAGAAAAGATTTACTTTCAGTCATCTCAAATGTTTAAAATTTGAATTATAAATTGGTTGGATTCCCACACCTAAGCACGTAATTGGTTGAAAATGGTTTGATTAAAGTGTATTGGAATCAATGTGTAAAAGGACAAGACTTTGCAAAAATCGACCTCGTAACTTGTTAGACCGGTTGTTCTTCCTAGTATGAGTCTGCCTCTCTCAACTACTACCACACTAAGGCCTTGCTCAGTACTGTGAGTCTGCCTCCCTTGACTACTTTGACGTTAAGCTCCTACTCAGTACTGCAGTTCCGCCTCTCTCGACTTCTTGTCATTAAGCATATGAATATTCGGAGTGTATTCTGATTTACTTTAGAGGATCACGATTTAGTCTAAGGGTTTGTGTTGCACGCATTCTTGAAAGCTTCTAAGCGTGATTTGTTGATTCGTGCATAATCTTATAGGTGATTTGGGATTCGTGTGTGTTGTTTTGTATTCATGCGCGTTTGATATCAGAATTATGTTATTTTTCATAAATAATAATTCGATTGAAATCATTTACTTTGTCTAGTATATATGTAGTATAACAAAATTTTCTCTAAGACTTTTGGGTTATTTGTTGACATGTAAGGGTTTAAAAATTCTAGAATTATATTTCTAAGAAATTCTATTTTTAATTATTTACTCATATTTAGGAGTAAAGAAGATGATAGAACTACTATAAATATGTACAAATATTATGCAAGTGGATAACCACGAATATACCAAAATCAAGCATTGCAAACTAAGAATAAACATTATTAGCAAGCAGTACGGAATGCTTTTATTAGTTAAATGTGAACATGAAAAAAACAGACCAGGTGTCAAAAGCTTAGAAAGACAACATAAAAAAGATGAATTAAAAAACTGATTAGTGGAACAAGCCACAAAAGGAATAGATGCATACATACCGGTTGTAGAGTAAAAAATAAGATCATGACACTGCCCTTAAGCTTAAACCCTAAATCCTTAAGCAGAGAAAATAAAGTTGATGATTTTTAAAAAATAATAAAATAGGCCACCTCTAGTCCTCTGCTGATGGAATTAATCGAACCAACTTTTAATTAAAAATACGAGTATAAAACTTTTAAACCAAACGAACTTAAACCTAAGCGGGGATAGGAGCGTGCACACAATCAAGCATACAAATCACAACTCTATGGATAAAAAAAACAACCAGACCATCAAAACAATGTCTTACTCACCAGCTAATACATATACATAGAACCCTAAACACACAACCAACTAATGATTCTATTCCCTATCAATATATCAGTATATATAGGTGGCCGGGACAGCTCACAAGTCAACCACACAGCCTTACCATGGTTAATCTATTATAATTATACTTACTATAATTATAATAAACTAATATTTTCTCGCAGTCTAATCGGGAGTATCGGTAACATTCAGGCTAGATCAAAATTTTTGAAACAGTAAGGTAAGAAGGTCTTTGATAAAGACGTCGGCGTACTGCGATGTCGTAGGAATATGCAGGACCCAAACGTGATCAAGAGCGACCTTTTCTCGAACAAAATGGAGATCAATCTCAATATGTTTCGTCCGCTGATGCTGTACCGGATTGCTAGAGAGATATACAACACTGATATTATTACAATAGACCAAGGTGGCACGTTGAGGGTGGTGACGAAGCTCAAGAAGCAGCTGTTGTAGCCAGGTAGCTTCAACAACATCATTTACCATAGCACGATATTCAGCTTCAGCACTTGACCTTGAGACCGTATGCTGATGCTTGGAAGACCAAGACATTAAGTTATTCCCGAGAAATACGGTATAGCTAGAAGTCGATCGGCGAGTGTTAGGACAGCCAGCCCAGTCGGCATTTATGTAAACAACAAGATCTGTAGGCGAAGATCGGCGCATGGTCAGCCCAAGAGATAGGGTGCCCTACAAGTAGCGTAGGATTCGCTTGAGAGTAGTGATGTGCGACTCTCGAGGATCATGCATATAGATACATATCTGCTGAACTGCAAAGGTAATGTCGGGTCGGGTGAAGGTCAGATACTGTAGGGTGCCAACTAAACTGCGGTACTGTGTAGCGTCATCGACAGGTGGTCCATTAGCAGATAATTTAGAGTGGAGATCAAAGGCGTGCTGCATGACTTGCACTCACTTATCCCGGCACGCTCCAAAATATCCTGACTATACTACCACTAGGAAAGGAACAGACCATCTGCGGAGCGTGTCACAGAAATGACCAAAAAATGATACAGTTGACCCATATCTGTCATAGCAAACTCACGTCGGAGAGTCTCAATGATATGCTTGAGTAATCCCGCAGAGGAGGCAGTGAGAACAATGTCATCCACATATAGTAGTAAGTAGGCCGTGTCTGGACCGTGGTGATATATGAAGAGCGAAGTATCTGACTTTGTTTCAACAAATCCAAGTGACACGAGGTAAGAGGCAAACATGTGATGCCAAGCATGAGGAGCCTGCTTCAAACTATATAGGGACTTGTTGAGCCGACAGACTAAATCTGAGCAAGAAGAATCCACAAATTCAGAGAGCTGCACGCAGTACACTGTCTCAGTGAGAGTGCCATGAAAAAATACATTCTTCACATCCAGCTGATGAATAGGCCAATTATGAGATAATGCCAGAGAGAGAATAATGTGAACTGTCGTAGACTTGACAACTAGATTGAAAGTCTCATCATAATCAACACCAGATCGTTGTGTGAAACCTTGGAGGACCCAGCAAGCCTTGTAACGATCAAGAGATCCATTGGCGAGCAATTTGTGACGATAAATCCACTTGCCAGTCACAACATTGACGCCAGGAGGGTGAGACACAAGACTTCAGGTGTCGTTGGCAATCAAAGTTTTATACTCAGCCTGTATAGCAGATCGCCAATTGGGTCTGACAAGGCATCACGAACAGAGCGAGGAAGAGACGACATAGGCATAGCATAGAGGTTGAGGCGATCCACGGGCTGCGCGATGCCAGCTTTACCACGCGTGCGCATAGAGTGCGCGTTGGTCACTGGAGGGATGACAATCGGCCGAGTGGCAGCTGTGCGGCCGGTACCACTGGCAATAGCCTATGCGCGAGCAGCAGGGGCAAGAGGACTGGCAATACTCGTAGTCGGTGTGGCGCCGCTGGCAGCGACCTGTGCGAGGTGCACAGGGGCAGTGGCACCGGACAACGTGGACTCGAGCGACCATGGCCCCGCACCAGGGCTCGATGGCGCAAGTGGGGCCGTGGGCACAGGGTGTGCCGCTGGGAAGACCGTTGTACCTGCACGCAAAAAAGAAGCTCCAGGAACTGAAGCAGTGAAATCATGATCATTGATAAGAAAGTCCAAGGCGAAAGGTGCCATGGGTGTGGTAGACATATCGGAGAAAGGGCAAAAAGATTCATCGAAAACAACATGTCGAGAAATGAGAATGTGGTTCGACTGAAGCTTGAGGCATCGATAGCCTTTGTGCTCCGAAGAGTAGCCGAAGAACACGCATAGAGAAGAGCAAGGGGCAAGTTTGTGGGGCGCTGTAGATGACAGATTGGGATAACAGGCACAACCAAAAACTTTGAGATGGTCATAAGAGGGCAGGACAGAGAAGAGAGCGGAGTATGGTGTAGAGGAGGCGAGTATTATGGTGGGGAGGCGGTTTACAAGATAGGTGGTGGTGTGAAGGGCCTCAACCCAGTAAGCCGGAGGGAGACTCGTCTAAAACAAAAGGAAACATGGAGTGTTATTGATGGTACGAGCAGCAGCGACGCTGAAAGCATCGGGAGTGGAAAGCATCGGGAGCGACGCTGGGAGCAGCAGCGAGCAGCATCGACCGCGAGATAGCGGTCGTCGAAAGCAGCGACGCTGTTGCCTTCTCCGACCATAAGAGGATCGACAGCCGATGGAAAACAGATCGGGAGCTGATCAGATCAGATGGGCAGCCGATCGAAAGGATTGGCAACCGATCAGATCGGAGGGATTGGCAGATCGAAGTCCGAGCTGATCGGAGGGATCGGATTGGTAGTGGAGCCGATCGAATCGGAGGGCGATCGTATCGGCAATAGGCAGGATCCGATCGGACTGATCAGTAGGGCGCTCGGAAAACGTCAGTAGAGCCGATCGGATCAGAGGATGATCGGATCGATAGTAGACAGGATCCGATCGGACTGATTGACGAGTGATCGGGTCGACAGTCGAATCGGATCGATAGTAGATCCGATCAGACCGATCGACGGGCGATGAGACTGACGACAAGCCGATCAGATCGGGAATCAGATTGGACCGATCGATAGGCGATGAGACCGGCGACACTTCCAGTGACAGTAGATCCGATCAGATCAGGGATCCAATCGGATCGGCAGCGCGAGCGATGAGACCGGCAAGATCAGTGGGCGATGAGACCGGTGACACTCCCGGTGACAGTAGATCCGATCAAATCGGGGATCCGATCGGATCGGCAGCGGGGGCGATGAGACCAGTGACACTCTCGATGACATGCAGTTAGCACTGGTGGTGGCGATCGGATCGGTGACGAGCATTGGTACGGAAGTGGCGGTAAGATTGGATCGGCGACGAGCATTGGTGCCACACCCGGTGATGAGGACAGCTACGGGGTGGATGATCAAATCAGTAGCGCGGGCAATGAAACCGACGACACTCCCGGTGACGTGCGTTGTTCGAGAACAGCGGCGTTGAGGACGTCGGACCTCGACAATCTCTCATAGCATAGTAGTGGTGGAGGAGGAGGTCGGCGACGGCAGCAACAATGACGCCTTTGGTTGCGAAAAAATAGCAGATTAGAACCGCTCTGATACCATAAAAATGTAGAAATGATTGATTCTATTCCCTGTCAATATATTAGTATATATCGACGGCCGAGGCAGCTCACAAGGTAACCACACAGACATACTATGGTTAACCTATTATAATTATACTTCCTATAATTACAATAGACTAGTACTCTCGTAGTCTAATCGGGAGCATCACTAATACAATCAACTAAGCCACAAGATGTCACGTTAAGGAAATCAGTCAACTAAGACGCAAGATGTCACCTTAAGGAGAAATACAAACAATCAAACACTCGAGAGGTTAGAACACATCAAATCTCGTGCCAAAACGGAAATCACATGACATGAACAGACCTACTAAAGACCCATCACGAGAAACATAAGAAATTCGAGAAAATCAGGCCAAATAAGGAGAGCAAAGTTAACAGGTGGATCAAGAGGAACAAGGGAAGGCCAAGCCATGGCATCAGCTAGGGTTTGCATATGAAGACAAAGGAGAATAGAAAAACAAGACATGGTAGAGGTGAGGAAAGGAAGCAACATGCGGTTGGCCTTTCGTCTGGTCGCTGCAATGCTCCATCTTTATAATTTCCTTTTAATTTAGGACTCCCTCCATTTTCTTTTAATTGATATTTTTAATTCCACAGACAAAACTAGGCGATCACTGTACTTTGTCGAAATAACTACTTTACCCTTCAGACATTTAGTGTTGTCGATTGGATATATTAACACAATAACTTTCTAGATTATGGATATTTAGTGTTTGTTAGTAGTATGGATGTTCCTTATGTAGTTCTTATATAAGCACATTAGGTTTCGTGTGGACAAAAATTTAAGGATTTACTATAATCTTGTGCCGATGACATATGGTCAAAAGGTTAAATCCAATTCAATGTAAGACGGATAATGGTATACAATCAAATTTCCCTTCCTTGACTTATTTTATACTATCTAATCTTTTAAGTTTAGTCTTTGCACGAGAAGGTGTGCTGATATGCCCGATTGACGTTTCCCAGGGCAAGTTCTACTTACATGTTGGAGTTCTACCCGGCAACGGTGTTTAGCTTCATCGCCATCAGCAACCGCCTTTATGAACCGTGCAAGAATGTATGATATAATATATTACCAGTATATAATGTCAGTATAAATGATCTAAGGGTATGTTTAGAAATTTTAAGGATGGGGATTGGGAGTTCAGAAGGGGGAATTATTGGTGAGATTAAGATGGAAATTTAATTTCTAATCTAAATCAAACAAGATGGGCAGAAATTGATGGGGGAGTTTACATCAGGACTAATGACGATGAATGTCTCAGATTTATCTAGACAACGTAAAGGGAGAATTTCCTCTCAACTCACACTCCCTCTCTAGGTATTAAAACGCAGGCAGTCTCCCTCAATTCCTTATCCCTCCAAAACTCTCATGTCTCCCAACCAAACAAAATAGTTAGCCCTATCTCTCTTAATTCCTATTTCCTTCTAGAAATTCCCCCCAACCAAATGTATCCAAAGTTTGTAGATTTGTTTGACTTTCCATTTAATTAGATTCTAGTATAAAATTTAAAAGGATAACTTTATCTTTTTTATGTTATTCTTTTGGGAATTTTTATAAATTCACATCATATCATATAGAAGAGTATTGGACGTGCCACTGCCATGTGTGCTGTCATCTCTCACTGTGGATTGATTTTATATTTGGTGTCTTAGAATTTTATAATTAGATTAAAGCTAAATCATAAAATTACTAGAATACCTTTTAAAATTTTATGGTAAATTCTAAACATGATTTATTTATACTGGTAGTATATAGTGTTACTATATTGTACCGTGAAGCAAATGTGTTCGTAGTGGAGTCGAACGACGAGCTTTACTTGGTGCGCTTGATGTCGACTATGACTTTGAGACCATCTACGAATTCACCTTACACAGGATGGATTTATCCGAGCAGCAACGGAGCGGAGTCGCCGTCTCGACGACATTGTCAACCGTGCATTCCTGCTAGCTCGGTGCTGATGAGTGTGGGCTTAAGCAGGTAATGAAATAGAGGTGCATGAACTCATTGAAGCTCCAGATGCAAGTATGGGGGGTGCATTTTGGCCACTAAACCGTAGTCCCTGGCAAGTTTCTTTTTTAAAAAAAAAAGAAAAAAATTTAAAATGTGAGTTCAACAGTAAATTTAGATAGATTTTTTTTCATCTTTTTAGCAATCATGAACAAGGTTGGGCAATGAAAACGATAAATAAAAACACCTAAAATTATTTTTAGAAAAAGCGATGTCAAGCGGGCAGTTTCAGCATTAACATTGGAATAGATTTATGTCATGAGATGCTGCAGGTCAGGTCATGCCCTCATGAGAATTCCGGGAGCACATCGCAATTATTTCTGAATTATTGGAAGTTTCTGACAGCATGGGCCTCAGAGAAAACACACAAATTTCCAATGCAACCCATCGCGCGAGAAGCTTTTCATCAACCGAGAGATTGATTCCTTGCTTGCCGTTGCCGTTGGAGTGGCTGTGGCTCGGCTCCCAGAGGATGGTGGTCTCGGCGATCAAGGTGGTCACCGCGTACGGGTCCATGTTGGACGCCGGCCTCGTCCTCGAAGTAACCTGACGAAAGAATCAAGAAGCCAAATCAACACGAGAAGATCAAAGCAGCCGAAAACTTTCCTCACCAATGGCGCCACGACGGCGCGCGGCGGCGGCGGCGGCGGCGTCTTCCTCCGCCTCTTACCTTTGCCGTCCCTCTCGGTCTCGCGGCCGACCCGCACCGACGCGCCACGGTTCGCGATGCCCTGAAATGATCAAGAAAACGTAGCCGGAGTTAAGCAAGGAGGAAGAAACAGAGTGGACGAGGCGATCTGGTCCTGCGTACCCAGATGAAGTTGTTGATGTCGGCGGTCTCGTGGCGGCCGGTGAGGCGGCGCTCGTTGCCGTCGCCGTAGGCGGCGATGTGCCCGCGGTGGCGCATGCCCAGCTTATTGATCGCCTTCTTGATCACCTCGTAGCCCCCGTTGCTCCTCATCGGCTCGGCTGCAGCCGCAGCCGGGACAGGTTACATTACAGCACGGGATTTTCGAGAACTCAGGTGTTTTTTTTTTTTGCTGGATTTGCAGATGATTTTCTGCTAACCTGTACTTAGTGTGAGCACCGGCGCCATTCCAGTCTCCCTGCAGCATATGTGCACACAGAGTTAGAGATGCAGGTCAATGCAGTGAGCAGATCAGATTGAAATGTTTGGTCAAATGTGTGTACTTACCGGAATGGGTTTGGGGTCGAAGGAGACGACGACGCCAGCAATCTCAGTGATCCTCTGTAAGGCAAAGAACATGTCTTATCAGCCAAAAAAGAAAAAGAAGATTACAATCATGTCAAGGGGAACAATGCAAGAATTTTGCAGGATTCCAAAGGAAACAGTTCAAAGAATCAGGCAAAAAAAAAGATCCATGGAATGAAATTTTCCCGTGAAATTACTGTGTATCAAACGACAAAATGGTAGTAAAACTGTTTTATGGTTTTACCTCAAGAATGTACCGTGCCATCCAGGCATGGTCGCCTGCCGAAACGCCAACGACAGGGCCAATTTGGAACTCCCACTGTTCACACATCAAACGCATGATCAGTTGATGAAAAAATGTTGAAAACTGGCGCCAAAACGCAAAGTTATTATGGGTACTATTGTGCAGAATTCTGTTTTACCTGCCCTGGCATGACTTCTGCATTGATCCCACTGATGTTGATGCCGGCAAACAGGCAGGCCTTGCAGTGAGCGTCAACGATGTCACGGCCATAAGATTTATCAGCTCCAGCAGCGCAGTAGTAAGGACCCTGTCACACCAGTTCATTGTTCAAAAATCAGTCTCCTATGCACCAGGTTATCTCCAATAAGTAAGCTAAAATTCAGCATGTGAGAGTGGTTTTCATCTTCTTTCTTAGTGATTTAGCTAATAGCTGATACTTTAACATTAGAAACATAATTGTCAATATTTTTTATGTAGTTTTTAGAAAGCAAGAGAAGAATATTTATTGTGATTGAGATGCAAAATTGGAAGTGTACAAGAAGTTCAGAATTACCTGAGGGACTGGGTAGCCACCTAGTGGCCAGCCAAGAGGCCAGTTGATGTGCTTCTGAAGAAGGGTGTACTCCGGCTCAATCCCATACCTGATTTTTGATGAGGCAACCAACATAGGTTCCATTTAACATCAGGGTTAGATCTCTGAATAACAAAGATAAATACTGACCATGGTTCCTCAGCCTTGACATCAGGATGACTGAACACCTTTGCTGCATAGTGCCGCTTGTTTGTCGGAATCGGCTCACCATTCGGCGCATAACAGTCACACATGACCTACACATTTACAGCACGGTTAAAAGGAATCATGAACAAAATTCATGCCAGAAGCTTGGCAATTATGAATCTGAAAGAGTGGGGAAAATCTTCGGACGTTCTTGCTGTAAGAATGTGTACAGTGAGATTAAGACCCTAACTATATAAAGGGGTTGGGTATATATATATATATATATACAATCCAGTGATTCAGTGGTCTAACACCTTCTGCACTCGTAGCAGGAGAGAAACGGACGCAGAGACTGGACTGAAAACTGGTGAACAAAGGCGTGGACAGGTCTTTGTTCATTATATCGACGAACTGGTGCGCCAATAGTACATGGAGCACCCAAACCTGTCCTAATACGACCTTATCACAGACAAAATGGATATCAATCTCTATATGCTTGGTGTGTCGATGATGAATTGGGTTGACGATTATGTAGACAGCACTGACATTGTCACAGTAGACGACGGTTGCAGAGGAGAGGGGTGTACGGAGCTCCTGGAGAAGATGGCGAAGTCAACAACACTCGACGACGGCGTGGTACTCAGCTTCGACGCTAGACCGTGACATTGTAGTCTAGCGTTTTGAGGACCAGAAAACTAGAGTGTCGCCGAGGAAGACACAATAGCCGGACGTAGAGCGTCGAGAGTTGGGGCAGCCTGCCCAGTCCGCGTCGGAGTACGCAGTGAGGAAGTCGATGGGGTTGGAGCTAAGGTGCATCCCGTTGGAGAGCGTGCCCTTCACGTAGCGCAGGATGCGCTTGAGCAGCGCGAGGTGAGGTTCGTACGGAGCGTGCATGAAGAGGCACATTTGCTGGACGGCGTAGGTGAGGTCGGGCCGTGTGAGGGTGAGGTATTAGAGAGCACCGGCAAAACTCCGGTACTGAGAGGGATCGGCGACAAGTGTGCTATCGGCAGCAGAGAATTTGGCTTGAATGTCGACCAGGGTGGCCGTGGGGTGACAATCGGCCATGCCCGTACGCTGGAGAAAATCGATGGCGTACTGGCGCTGGGAAAGAAAGAGCTCGTGAGAAGAACGGGTGACGGAGATGCCAAGGAAGTGGTGGAGGGGACCAAGATCGGTCATGGCGAACTCGAAGTGGAGTCGGGCTATGATTTGGTGTAGGAGGGATGTCAAAGACGCTGTAAGTTCAATGTCATCGACGTATAGAAGGAGATAGGCGGTAGCGTTGCCGATGTGAAGAGTGAATAGGGAGATATCAGATGTAGAGGTCACAAAGCCGATGTGCCGAAGGTAGGCAGTGGACAAAGCCTAAAGGCTGCTGGTAGTAGACCGTTTCCGTCAGATGACCGTGAAGAAAGGCGTTCTTCACATCAAGCTGATGGATCGGCCAGGAGTGCGAGGCAGCCAAGGTGAGAACGACCCTAATGGTGGCGAGTTTGATGACAGGAATGAAGGTCTCGTCGTAATCGACACCGGGGCATTGGGAGAAACCCTGAACTACCCAGCGTGCCTTGTAATAGGCAAGGGAGCCATCGGCGTGGAACTTGTGCTTAAAGATCCACTTGCCGGTCACAATGTTAGCGCTGGGAGGACGGAGGACGAGGCGCCAGGTCTCGTTGTCTATGAGGGTCTTGTACTCGTCGGCCATGGACGCGCGCCACTGAGAGTCGGCTAGGACGGAACGAGAAGTCGTCGGGATGGGCGAGATAAAGCTGTGGACGGCGGAGAGCCCGTAGCGCTTGGTGGAGCGGAGAGACCCGGTCTGTAAGCGAGTGACCATATGAGAGGTGAAGGGGACGGGAGCCGATGGAAGTGGGATAGAGGTAGGGAGAACTGGTTGGGTGGGGGCGTCATCGGCTCTGGATCGACGGCTGTATGTGAGAGGAAAGAGGGGAACTAGATCGGCCTGAGCCAATGGAGTTGGATGGGTCGATCGGTTCGGTCGGTCCGATGGAGATGGAGCAGCCGATAAGAAGAGGGAAGCCGATAGAGGCGGATGAGCCGATGGGGGTAAGGTGTCCAATGAAAAGGGAATAGGATCGGCCGAAGCCGATGAGAGTGGTGGGGCCAATGGGGGTTCAATGGGAGGGACATCGAACCTAATAGTAGTGGGATAACTGAAGGATAAGTTCTCAGCAGCGGCCGATGGAGAGAACGGTGGAGGAGACCGGGACGGCATGGTGTTGGTGAGAAGGAAGTTGAGATTGCTAGATCAGGATCTCGGATTAAGCAGGCCGAAGGAAAAAGTATGTCTCATTAAAGATGACATGACGAGAGACGATGACCCGTCGGGTGGAAAGGTTAAGACATCGGTATTCCTTATGAGATGAGGGATAGCCGAGGAGAATGCAGGCAGTGGAGCGGGGAGCGAGTTTGTGGGGAGCAGTGGCGGTGAGGTTTGGATAGCAGAGGCACCCGAAGACACGAAGGTGGGAGTAGTCGGGTGCCATGCGGTAAAGAAGAGTGTATAAAACGTTGTGGCGAACGGAGGAACACGAGCGCCGATTGAGGAGTTAAGTCGCAGTGGTCAGTGTTTCTGTATAGTAAGTTGCAGGTAAGTGGGCATGAAGCAGCATAGTGCGACTTATGTTATTGAGGGTGCGAAGGAGACGTTCGGCCTTGCTGTTCTAGGGAGAAGTATAGGGGCAGGAGAGGCGTAGATGGATGCCCTGTGAGGTGAGGAAGGTTGTAATAGTACGGTTAACGACATTCGTACTATTATCGGCTTGTAGAGCCTTGATGGAGAGGTTGAACTGGGTAGAAACGTAGGTGGTGAAGTTAGTGAGGTGAGAGGGGACCTCGGATTTGCTGATGAGCGGAAAAGTCCAGCAATAGTGTGTGTAATCGTCAAGTATAGCAAGGTAATACTGATTACCGAAGACACTTTTAACAGGAGAAGTCCATACATCACAATATATAAGCTCAAACGGTCGTGAGGTACAAGAGAGAACTAGAAAATGGCAGACACACATGTTTGCCAAGTTGACATGGGTGGCAAACTGTGGAGTTGCTATGGGTACATTAGATGGAAGCGTTGCGATGGAGGTTGGCGACAGCGTCGGGGCCGAGATGGCCGAGGCGAAGATGCCAGAGGCTGGTGGAGAGGGCGACACTGGCGTGTGGAGTGGATGGTGTAGTGGAAATGGTGTAGAGGTCGCTGCCACTATTGCAGTGAAGGATCTATCATCGTGTTGGGATATCCTTCACAGAGAAACCGGAAGCGTCAAATTCGATTGAGCAATTGTTATGTCGTGTGAATTGGCGAACAGATAAAAGATTGTGAATAAGGGAGGGTACCATAAGGACATTACGAAGGGAGAGATTAGTGGTGAGTGTAGACAGAGAGGAGTCACCATGGCATTAGACAGGAAGAGAGTGGCCATTGCCGACGGTGACAAAGAGGGAGGAAGAGGGATGAAAAGAACGGAGTATACCAGTCGATGACGCCATGTGGGAGGACGCCCCAGAGTCTAGCACCTAAGGGTGCTATGGTTGAAGCGTCATCTGGTTGAGGGCGGCAACGAGGCCAGCCTGGTTCCAAGAGAGAACCGACTGGGTGAGTGGTGTCGGTAGCATCGGCTGAGATGGCAGGATGGGAGCCGATGCCAGGTAGGCCTGAGGATGGGCGGCGAGGACCCTTGGTTGCCATCCGATGGGGCTGCGTGGCTGTGGCTGGGGTGCTCAGGGGTTATAGCAGAGCCACGGACCCATGGGACTAGCAGGCTGGGCAGGGACTAAAGCAGGTCGCGATTGCATCGGACCATGCCAGTTCTTGCCCTTGCCTTTATCGGTGCGAGCTGGGTTGTCATGGTTAGAGCCATGGCGCCAGAGCCACGGGAGGGAGCGGCAGCGCAGGATGCTCGGCAGCCATTATTGGCTACGGCGAGGAGAGCAGTGTGGGCCACGATCTTCTCATCGTTGGCCAAATAGAGTTCTTTAAGAACTAGCATGTCATGGGCCCGGACAAACAACGGAAGGGGTGTGGCGTTAGCGATGTCGTCGGCGGTGTTTGAGAAGCGGGGGTTGAGGCCTCGCAGGAGGGCGAGAACGAGTTGAGAGTTGGCCACAGGGTGACCGACGTCCCGGAGAGCAGCAGCCTTGACCTTAAGGTGCTGGCAGTATGAAGAGACAGAGGAGTCTCCTTGTACTATGGAATGAAACTTTTTGAGTAGGAAGATGGCGCAGGGCTGCTTGTTTGTGAGGAAGATCCGCTCGATAGCCACCTAGAGATCCCGGGCGGTGGGGTCGGTATCTTCTATGGCGAGGTCGAGAACAGAGTCGTCGATCAAGCCGAGCAACCATCTGCGTACGTAGCACTCGGCGATGTCCCACTGGGGGTCATCAGGTCGAGGTAGAGCGGAGCCATCGATGTATTACCGTAGGCCGAACTTTTCACAGAGAGATTTAAAGAAGAAAACCCACTTGGAGTAGTTGGCGTTAAGGTCAAGAGAGATAGGAACGTGAGATTTCACGTTCACAACAGCGTAGGAGGGTGAGAAGATCGGCGAAGTGGTGCCCGAGGTGTGTCTGGGGCACCGAGAGCCGAGCAGATTCGGCGACTGGGAGAGTACCGGAGCTGAGGGCGGACTCGGTGGCCATGACGAGAGGAGAACATGGACAAGAAGCTGATAGGAGGAAAGCGATGAGAGGAGAGATCGGCCGATCAGAGAAATGAGAAGCCAATAGAGAGTGAGCCAGTCAGCCGATGGGGAGTGATTGGCCAATGTGGAGTAGGCAGCGGAGTAGGTGAGGAAAAAGGTGGTGGCGGAGTAGTTAGGTCAGAGAGTGGTTGGGTCACGAACGTGCGAAAATTCATGTCCGTGAAGAGAAGATTCACGTCCGTAGACTCATGGAGGCCAAGGAGTGGAGCGGAAGTGAAAAAGGCGGAGAGGGGCCGGACGCGAAGAGAAGAGGTTCGCGTTTGGGAGGCATGGATTTATGTTCATGGACACGTGAACATGTCAGATTGGCTCGGACGTGAGGGGAGAAGGTTCGCGTTCGAGAGTCATTGAGCGTGTCAGAAAAGCGGGAACCGAGGAAGGGTTCTAGCCGATGGAGAGTGGACAGGTCTAGCCGATGGGAGGGCGGACAAGTTTAGCCGATGGAGATGATGAGCGCAGAGGTGTGCCGACGTCGAAGGAGAAAAGATGCACGGAGCAAGAAGAAGAGCGAAGACGGGTGCGACGCGAGATGAAGAGGCGGATGGAGACCGTTGCCTTGTTGCGTGGAGGTGGAAAGGAGAAAAGAAAAGTGTCTACGGAGAAGATGGAAAGAAGAAAGGAACTGAGACGAGAGAGCATAGAGAGAGTACCGAGAAGAAGGTCGACGACGGGGAGAAAAAGGTCGGCTCGCCGGTGGGACAAAGCTAGCGCCGAGGATGTTTAGACTTACTCTGATACCATGTAAGAATGTATATAGTGAGACTAAGACCCCAACTATATATAAAGAGGGTTAGATGTATATATATACAGTATAGTGATCTAGTGCTCCAAGCACTTACACTTTGTGAACGGGTCTCTGAGGATGGGTTGAGTCCTTGACAGAAAAATGTGAAAGGTAGATCAGGACAAAAGCACACACGTCAAGATGTAATCAGAGAGTAAAAACAAGCATACTGGAGGATGACTTCCCTGTCGTCACCGGTAGCTTGGCCGGTGCTGGAGCCATCAAAGTTCCACTTTGGAAGCTTGCTTGGGTCATCAACAGGTCCAGACAATGTCTGATCAGAGGCAGTCACACGTCACAAGAACTTTCCGGTAATTGCAGAGTCATTGCTTAGCGCAGGAGGCCAATATTCAGATATAAAAAAATAGGATTAAAAAAGGAAATATATATATCAGGGTGTAAAGAGAGTGTACTCTGGCTTTGCTCCTCACATCCATCCCAGTACCACCCAAACCTGAATTGTAGGAGCACATGGTGTAATTAAGAGCAGATTGGTAAGTATAACAAACATGCTTGTGTGAGAAACCTCTTTTAAATGTAATAATAAGTAAATAACCGGTATTCTGGGACAAGAACAACAACCATGAAAAGGAAGTGATGATGCAGAACTAGATGAATCATATAATCAAATCAAGAAACTTTAGACATGCAGTTTATGATCTTTGAACAGCTTACAAACAAATAAACACAGCTAAAAAATATCAAAGGGAGTCAGTGAAATACCAAAAAGACAATCACAAGAAAGGCCAGTTTTTTATTTCTCTCTTTTTTTAACCATAGGCAGATAAACATAGCAGTAACTAACACGCAACAAGAACCAATCTGCCACTTTAAACAGCCAGAAGAGAACTAACCCAAAGCTTAACATGTACTCGGCGATGATCTTGTCGGTGCTCTCCGATAGGTCGAGGTTGACGAGGTCAGTCAGCAGAGCCATGGCAGCAACGACGACGACGGCCTCTCCTCCTCGTCGTCGTCCTCGTCCTGAAGAAATGCAGAGCACAAGCAGAATGAGATGACTCTAATGGCGGCAGCCTCTTCTTGGAGACGCACAGGTTAATTACGAATGGTTTTGTGTCACCCGCAGTAGCTTGCTGCCCTCTCTATGTAGGCAGAGGCGAGGCAATGAAGGGGGAGGAGCCCCAGAAGGTTGCAAGTGGTAGTGTGCTGCGCGCGCGACTGCCTGCTGATGTGCTGACTCTTGCTGCGATCTCGGGATTTGGGGATGATACGCGTACGGTTTGTCTTGTCCTCAGTGACCGTGTGAGTCAGTGGCGTACTTGTGTGCCAATTTCAGTTTCGCTTTTCGGCAAACGACTCGATCAGAAGAGCGATGTACTGTACTAGTCTTCTACCGTACGTATTCATCTTCTGATGAAGTGGCTGTCTGTATCCATCTTTAGTTTAAGCTTTTGGACGTCGAGACAATTTCTCTGCTTGTATCGAAAGCATGCTCGGCGATAAGCGAGACTGACCGATTGATAAGACAACGTACGTGCTGCTCATCTTGAGGACTCGTTTTACTGACGCGAACTAATCGCATCCTAAGGTGAAGTGTACAATTATTGGCTATAGCACACATACAGTAAAACATCATAACAAAAAGGTATCTATTGATACTTATACTTAATTAAATATTTTCTACAAGTTTTTATATTAATTAAAAATATCTAGCCATTGATTAGACTAATTATCCTATCATAACCATATACTATATCGAGAATTTATATTAAATAAACAACATAATTGAAAACATCGTGGACTCTAAGTTTATTGTAAATATTATGACTCTTTGTTTAAGCGAATTAATCTAACCGTCCACATAGGTAGCACCGAATTATAGATATTATGGACTATTTGTTTTAGCGAGTTAATCTGGCTATGTAGCACTGAATTATAACCGCCTAGATCAAAGTACCGAGTCCACATCAAACAAAAGAAAATGGAACCGAATTACATGTTAATGCGTACGTACGGAGTATATTTCAATTAAAAAAAGAGCGTACTGTACCACCAATGGAGTCTGGATCTTTCCTAGATATTCTCTTTATGTGTATACAGATATATCTGGCCGGCTTACGTAGTATTTCAATTGCACAAGCTTCCGTGTACTGTAATATATGTGCATACGGCAAAGCGGCAATCTTCAGCTGTAGCCGGCAGGATATATGTACGGCGGCAGAAGTAGATCATCGACAGTATTAACGCCGCAACAATCAGCTAATCTCCGTGCGGCCGCTAATGGTCACGCAACGACAGGCATCAAGTATGGAAGACTGATGTTCGTACGTGGCCGCAAGGTGCATGGGGTGCTTGATCTAGATAAAAGCGATGAGAGGTTATTTCAATCTTCTCACACGATGGTAAAATAGTAATGGCACTTGTTCTTTTATACATATATTGGCAATGCGACCGTTGCATATGTTCAATCAGCTAGGCTACAGCGCAAAAGTTGCAGGGATCAACTGAAAGATTAAGGTATTTAGGTATTATGTTTCCTTTTGTTTGAACTAAGCTAACCCCCTTGCACTATAAATTTAATAAATATTATAAATTTCTGCAAACTTTCTTCACCTGGATTTTTCAAAATGCATGCGGTATACGTATAACTTTTAAATTATTAGTTTTCAATTTATATAGTTATGGAATACATGTTTGTTGATAAAATAATCTGCTATATAGTACTAAAACATCTGAAATCAACAATTTCATAATTCAAATTAATACCTATGCTAATGGAGGACTATGAAAAGCTTATATGTTAAACAAAAGATATGCACATTAATTAGGAAAAATCGAATCCACCTTAAATCTTATTGAGAACTCACATTTAAGTCAAAACATACCATTTAAATACTACAGACTTTTTAGTTTTTCTAAAAACTAATAATTCTAAATTAAATTCACTGTGAAGGTGTAACATCTTGTATTCTTGCTTTAATATTTTATTAATTTATTGTTGAAATTTAAAATTATTAATTAGTAAATTGTAACTATGTAAACTCTTCTTTTATTTTATCTTAGCTACTATAATTCAATATATAACCAATATATTCAGCATATAAATATGATAAAAAGTTCGTGCAAACATATGGATTGACGACTACGGATTGGTGACTAGCATGTATAATTACATGATAGAGCTTAGCACGTGGGATTACTAGTACGATGGAACCATCGAGACGAGGCGAAGGGCCGATCAAAAGTACACGCCAGATGGACATGGACGACGAGACGATCCAAATTCCAAAAGCTTTTCAACAAGGCAACCTAACACACCGACCGGCGATCGATCGATCAGCTCATCAGCAGGCTATCTTCCACTCGGCTCCGTCTTTCTTGCGCCATCGCTTCTCTCATCAGAAAAAAACGTTCCAGTCTCTGGACGCGAAGAAAACCAGGGAACAACAGAGAGTCGATCCGTCAACGCGTGCAGCGTGCGTACTCGATCATGATCTTGTCCGTGAGCACGCATGCATATGGCCTCTCTCGTGTAGCGTTTTGCAAGACGACGCTGTGGTCGTACGCACGTGTGTGCAATGCCTACGTAGATACGTGTATGATACCACTTCCGATTCATTGTCGAGCACCGTACTGATCGAACCGCGATGCATGCGAGCACAAGTCAAGGAATTGCGCTAGCAAGCAAGCAGGGAGAAGAGGATGCGAAGTTTTTCTTCTCTCTCATTTTTAGTGTAGCATTCATTTTGACGCAGTGGCCGACAGTGCACGATTTGTTATTTATTTTTTGCTGGAAACGTAGTGATGCATATAATTTTTTCCCTTTTCTTTTTGAAATGCAGTGCATTATATACTAGTATATTCCTTATCTTAAAAAGAATTCCTTTTCATCCATGACAACAGTAGTGACAGTATTACAGATTCACAGGTATACAGGTTGCTCCTCTTCTGAACCGAAGATATGGTGATTACATGCATACGTGTGACTGATACTAGTAAAAACTCTTACGAATCAAAATTATCTTTACGGATAGTAAGAGTAGTTGTATATAATTTAACATCTGATTGCGGAAGATAAAAAAATTTAATAATTTTTCCTCATCATAAAATCTAAATCTATTTGAACGTGGACATAACAATATTTCGTTAATAAATATGTAGATCCATAATTTCGATCAATCTAAACATTTTATAGAATAAACTAGATAAAATTTACAAACAAAACCAACTAAAATCACCTCAATTGAATTTTTACATATCGAGATATTAACAAAAATAAAATTACTTTTAAACACAAAGCTGATCAAAATTAATTAAAGTGATATGAAAATAACTATCAAACTTTTTAGAATATAAAAAAAAACACCCTACCTAATTATAAAAGAAATCAATCCACACACAGAGACAACAATCAGGTATGAAAAAAGAGAGTAAATATCACAATAATCTTACGTAAACATTAATTTTATTACCAAAATTACTCTTACAAAATTTCTATATACAAATCACTAATAAACAAAATACCTAAATACCTCGGTCATTGGATTTGAAACGGACGGATGATACAGATCGTGCCACGTCACCTAACACACGTTTGACCATAGAGTTTGACTCTTTTCTAAAAGAATATCGCTCGAACACTATTTTCTCATGTCCGAACCAATCTTGTTGCACCACACTGCCTACGGATTTTCTAGGCCTACACGTGCGCGCCATGTCGCTCTTCCGGTCACACCTGTTAACCGTAGTGCCTCCTTGCACCTGTGCTTGTACTTGATAATAGGCCTAGCCCGCGTATCAGCCACGGCGCATCCTCGCGCTCGTATTCGTGCCCGCTGACAAGCCTGACCCACTTGTCAACCTCTTTCTCGCCGTACGTCCCCACCTACTAGACCATTTCTTGACTTCACCTCATTCCATTGCCTTTTAATTTCTTGATCGGCCTATCAAGTTAGTCCACTACACCAGCCTAGTCGCATTTAACTTTTTTAAGCCTACACCACATCGCCTTCAGCCTATTCCCTACTGGACCGAATATATACTATTTATCTATGCTCGTAATACCAATATTTTCTCAATTTTGGTCTGAAATTTCTCTAAAATTTTTTAGCGATTTTTTATCTATTTCATGAATTTAATATCTACATATAAATAAAAAAACATTCTTCAACAGAAAAATTGACAACTTATGTGAACGAACACATGCTCAGCATATTTTTCATCAATTATTTTAATATAAACTAATTTAAAAATCTAATTTTAATATAAACTAGACAATTTTAATATAAATTATTTTTAACAATTTTACTCAAACTAATTTTCCATCATCATTATTTAACAATAATGAAAAAAATTGGTACAATACATAAATGCGTTTAACTTTAAAAAAACATTGGCATTTAACTTTCCAAAAAAATTGTGTAAAACTCTCTCACTTTTTTGACAATGTATTTATCAAGAAAATATAAAAGAATATTTTTAATTTTGCACCAATTTTATTTTTTTTATTTTGATGAGGACCATAAATCATCTTCGCACATATTATAATAAAATTAATTTACACTCGCACGTTATACGCATGTAATGTAAATTCGACATAACTAAAAAATCAAGTGTAATTAATAATTTATTAAATTACACGATATTTCCTTACTTAACTATTTCAAAACTTACAAGCATTAATATAATATAATGCACTTCATCGATGCCTTTTTTTTATAACAAATTAAGAAATTAATTGATTTTACTCATAATATAAATTATAAAGAATTATATGCACCGTCGGCCTTACTTTTCAACCCATTTTAAGCCTATGTATTTTGACAATTAAAAGATTAATAATTAGGTTTCGGTTATACACAATTTTTTTCACTATAACTCGTTAAGAAGAATTGCTATAATATAGTAAGCTATCTAATTAAGAAAAATTATGATAATAGAATTACGATAATTCATATTTCTTTTGATCTTTTCTCATACTTTTCATAGGACATTTTTTATTTTTTTTCTCTATATTTCTTTTGAATAAGAAAGTTCAATCATGTCAAGATTTGCCGAGGAAGGGAAGGTAATTGTCATTGTTGTTGAGCAGTCCGCTCCCGTGCTCATGGCAGCCAGATTTGGCCACCACTGAGCCCCTGAATTGGGGAGAAGGGAGGGAATCGCCGAACTAAGGAGAAGGGGTGACTAAGTCGTCAGTAGGGTCGTGGTGGTTAGATCGGGCGACCACCATGGTCTATGCTAGGAGATAAGGGGGCAAGGTCACCGTGGTGAAGAGGAAGATGGGAGCGACGATGGAGAAGAGAAGGGGCCAGCCGATAGAGACAAGCAAGAAGAGAGAGGCGGAGGCGGAAAGGAGGGGGCAAGGCCACCACGAATGAGAGGAGAAGGGGGCTAGGTGGTAGAGGTGAGCAAGAGGGGAGTAGACGGATATGGAGAAGAGAGGGAGTGAGGCAGCTGCAGAGGAAAAGAGGAAGGGAGTGCTGAAATAGAGGAGGAAGGGGCCAGGTGGTGAAGACAAAAAGGACAAGAGGGGATGGAGGCATAGAGGAGGAAAAGAGTGCAAAGAAGAGGAAGAGAGCTTGGTGGGATTAATAAACATTGTAAAAGAAGAAGGAATTACAAGATGTGATGTCTATACAAATTTTGGCCAATAGCATACTTATTGTAATCGTCCCCATCAATAATATTGTTAACCTCGATAATTCTTTGTTTAGGAACCACATATTTCTTGCTCATTATTCTCTTATCATTCTTCACAATATTTAGAAATTTAACTACTCTATTTCTAAACTTTTGGCTCAAATGGTTATTATTGTAAATCCAACTACAATACATTTGCATATATATAATAAAATTAGTTTGGATAAACAAATTATAATACCACTAAATCCAAATTTAGCTTATTTTTTAATTAACCTATCAATATCAAGACAAAAATTTGCTCCTCTTATCCTCCCATCTAAAATATAAATAGTGTATAAAGTGGGTTAGTCAACAAATATGTAGAGGTATATATAGAAGGTAGCCAATCTATGTCGGTTGCAAATACACTAATTGTTAGAAATGTGGCCAACACCTAGGATGGACCGTAGAGATGGATGCACGTTACAGGACAAGCCACACCTCTAATGGACTGTACTAAAAAACTGTTTTACAAGTAGTAAACCCTCAACTGTGATGAGTTTAGACTAGATGGTTTTATTTATGACTGTCTGTTACTAAATCTGATAGAAATGGGTTGACCTTATTTCTATCGGTTTTATACGACGGTCTATTTACATGTGTGATGGTCTGTCTTACATCCAACACGTCCAACAGGCCTTAATACGGTCATGTGATCTCGTTAAAAAGCAAGCAGCCCTCTTTTGGTAGTAAAAACGGTTATATACGACCTTGTTAAAAAGCAAACAGCTCTATTTTCATCGTAAAAATGGTTATATACAACTTTTTTGAGATGCGGTTTACTCCACAGTCCACACATACGACTTGAAAAGGCTAGTTACGACAAAACACGCTAACCGAAAACGAACCAAGATGCTAATCTTAGATTTTAGACTTAATTCGTCAGGCTACCTGTTCATGTTTTGCGTGCACCTTCCATCAGAGCCAAAATACATTACATAAGATAAATATCCAGTATAATTAACAGTCCGCAAACGTGCGTGGCCACGTGAACGAGATTCGGCACTGCAAACTACCGCCAAGCGATTAGTCGCAATACAATTATTTGGAACAATACAAATAATTTATTGTTCACACAAATAAGTATATATGTTTGCTTGGCCGTTCGGTTTTGGAGATATTAAACACATTATGTTGTTAATATTATAAAGAAAAATTCTAGTAGTCACCCTGTGCTAAAAATATATGTCCACTACCTTGGCTAGCAATGGATGCTATAATCCACAAAATTATTGTTTGTAAACATGTTATGTGCATACTACCTCGTTCTAAAATTAAAGGATTCTAATTTTTTTTGGATAACTTAAAGATAAAGAAAAAAAACTCTAGTATCTCTAATTAATGTAAGGAATAGAGGGTGGTTAGAAGTAAAATAGAGAAAAATTTAAAGGTGAGCTGATTTAGAGATTTTTTTAAAAAATAAAGATTTAAATACATACAACTATATAAATCAAATATATAACTACTTAACATTAACTCAAAACATAAAGTACATATTTTTTTATACTCATAATTATACACTCTTAGTCTGTTTGGATAAAGAGTTAGGAGAGATAAGACTAGGATAAGGAAATAATTAAAGGGTTGAGATGAAATGAGATATGAAGAATCAATAGCTGATTGAAAGTTACACCTTAGTAGGTGGAAAAAGATTTTCCAATTCCCATTATCAAACAAGTCCCAAATAGCGATAGATTTAGTTCATATATTTCATAAATAAAACATAGAAAAATATGCAACAAACAATGACACCAAGCATGATTCTAAAAGATATATCAGTTACTTGGAATCATCATCGAGTGCAACATCTATACAATTATCCACGCAATTAAACCAAAACGACCAATCGATCCCAAAAAAGGAGTTTTGGTATCATCTATGACAATTGCAACCCGTATTAGCGTGTCAGTTTCCCCACCATGCACTGTTCATGTAATATGGCCGACTATAACAGTCTGCACGGCCGGCCGTTTTCCATACCGTTATAGGTACGTTGAAACCACTCACCCATTTTATATTATGAAAAACGTAGTTATAACATCAAATTAGTTTTTATTAAATTTAAAATTAAATATATTTGGATATTATATTTATTTTATATTAAAAATATTACTATATTTTTCTATAAAAATTTGATTATAATTCACAACTGATGAAGTAGGATTTTTTTCCCTTTCGCACTGAGGGAGTACACCGGTACACGTAAACGGCCGTACTGAGTACTGTCCGATTTTTTCCGCAGTGCCAGTCTCGTCACCACGTACTACTTGTCATCCGGCGCTCGTAGGAATATTGGTGTGTAGAAAGCTCGTAGCGTGTTGACATGGCTAGAGGCTCGATTTTTAGGTCTAATACAGATTCGTGTTTAGCCCTTGGACCGCTTGTCAGGCACGTTGAGTAGATACTGTATATAGTCTCAGTTGGTTTCGGCTTTTTTTTGCGTGTGTATGTTTGTGATATTGTAGTTTGTTGGCCGATACGTTAATATATTTATTATTTAAATAATTTAAATTGTTATTTTGATGTCTCAATATCTTTAAACCAGCTCGAACACGTTAATTTTACTGTGATAGTCGGACCAACACGATCCAATTTTAGACACGTGCTGTACCTGCCCCATCCACGTACCTAACTGGCATGACTCGATGATACGACGGACAGTTTTAACCGTGCCGGACGGGCCAGCCATCTATTCGTAGGAAAACGACGCCACGAAAGGCCACGCGAGAAAAGAAAAGAGAAAAAGGCAGGCACCCGGAATCCTCGACGATCTCCCGTCGTCGGGCCCCACGGGCTGAGCCCACGTCATCCGGCCCGTCCCGCCCTCGCCACAGCATGTCCATCCTACCCGTCCTCTCTGGCACTCTGCCCTTGTGACTCGTGACGCAATCCCTCCTCGCAACCCCAACCCCGCCTCCGTCTCTCCACCCGGAGACCCGCTTCGAAAAGGGTAGAGGTCCATGGCGGCCGCCGCCACAGCCACCGCTACCGGGGCGGCGTCCTTCACCACCGTGTCGCGCTCGCGGGGACGGAGGCATCCGACCAGCGTGTTTGTCGCGGCGGCGGCGGCGGCGACGGCGTCGTCACCGGAGGCGGAGGCGCCCCCGGTGCCGATGCTGCGGGTGGCGCCGGAGACGCTGCAGCGGCAGAGCGGGTACCTCGTGAGGGGGCGCGGGGCGGAGGGGATGGGGGAGGGGGAGGGTGTGGGGGCGGAGGACGCGGGAGGGCCTGGCGCGATGGAGTACCTGACGAGCGTGCTCTCGTCCAAGGTGTACGACGTCGCCATCGAGTCGCCGCTGCAGCTCGCCACCAAGCTCTCGGAGCGCCTCGGCGTCAACATGTGGATCAAGCGCGAGGACCTGCAGCCCGTAATCCCACAACTCTGCGCCCCGCCCCCTTATTCGTTCCGTCCATTTGGGCTAATTCTTGTTTCTGATGCGGCCTTTGGGGGTTTAGGCGATCATGTGCATATTTTTCAGAAAATCTGGTGGCTTCCTAGTGGCCATAGCTAGCTACTACGCATATTCAGGATGATTTTGGTATTGTCAATCGTGTAGTTCGATAGTGCATTCATTTCTTAAGTTTGGGGGGTTTTAGGAGTTTTACCTCGGGAATCGGTGTGTTGTGTTGTTTTCAGTGGGCTTGAATAAGATGTTTGGATTCTCTGGATTGTTTGATTATTGGATAAGTATACTGGGATTTCTCTTTAATTGTCCACCTTGGCGTGGACACGTTGCTGTCAAACTTTCTCGGTGGTAATACAGGTTGAAGGTTGTTTTGCTTTTGCTCGTACTTCTTTGTGAATTTTCTCCTCAAAATGGTTTAATTTTTTATGTTTTTCATCGACCTTGTAAGTAGAATATTTGGATATTTAATTTGCAGGGCTGTTTGAATCGTGTCGACTTTTAAGTGGGTTTGTTTAGTTATATCCTATTGAGTGCTGAACTTTTAAGATGAGTGTACTTCCAGTGCTAGGCAGTATATTTGACGTAGTACGGTGCCTATTTGGTGTTCTCCTATGAAAATACAATGTTTTGTTCATCAGTGCTAAATATTAAACTGTAGTCTTCAAGCTTCGGCGCTTTGGTTTTGTTGGAGTCCTTTCAATTCTTTTGAACTTATTATGCTTCATGTACTGTTCCATTCAAGCCTTCAAGGCATGTGAAAGTTTGCTCATAATCTGATATACCTGATTTTCTACCGTTATTATCATTGATGTAGCGTGAGGTATTGGAGTTATGCCTTCTGTTTATTTTATTTACTCTCTGCTTTTTCAGTATAACGGGCAGTTTTCCTACTTGTTCATTCAAAAAAAAAATGTTGACGTAGCGATTGCACCAAGGGGTATCCTTCGTTGCACTATTTAATTCTCTCTCTCTATACACATGCACTGTACATGTATTGTTCAATATTTTTCTTTTGCTTAACTATCTACTGTTTTTTTAGTGTTTTTGAGTGCTCAGTTTCATGTTGACTGAAATTTGAGAAGTATACTTCTTTTCTACTTTAACATTAGTTTTCTGTAGCTGTCCACATGTTGCTCTTCTGTGTACTGTTGTCAAATTTACTGGCCAGATATAGTATTGGTTACTTGGTGTGTAGGTATTCTCATTCAAGTTGAGAGGAGCATACAATATGATGGCAAAGCTCTCGCGTGAGCAGTTGGAGAGGGGTGTCATCTGCTCCTCTGCTGGAAACCATGCCCAGGGAGTAGCCCTTTCCGCTCAAAGACTTTGTTGTGATGCTGTTATTGTCATGCCTGTGACAACGCCTGAAATCAAGGTTCTTGATCTGCAGATATCATCACTTTAAGCCTGTCCTTCTATGTGATATATCATACTTTTTGGTCATTAAAAGTAAACCTATTCCCTTAAATTTCAGTGGCGATCAGTGGAGAAATTGGGTGCAACAGTTGTACTCAAAGGGGACTCATATGATGAAGCCCAATCATATGCAAAACAAAGGTGTGAGCAGGAAGGACGCACATTCATACCTCCTTTTGACCATCCCGATGTTATAAGTGGACAAGGAACAATTGGCATGGAAATTGTTCGGCAATTGCAAGGCCCACTGCATGCAATATTTGTACCTGTGGGGGGAGGCGGATTAATTGCTGGAATTGCTGCATATGTAAAAAGGGTCCGCCCAGAGGTTAGCTTTCTATTTGCTATACTAGTTTTCTTTAGGTAAATCTTATGCAAAAGACAACAAGCCTCTTATTAATGTCATCATGGAGCATGGCCATAGTTTTAAATCCAATTTGGGGTATGGAGTTGCTTTTCATCAGTCAATGACCTAATTGTAATCCTTCTTAGTATTGTACTTATATAGGTGTTTCATTACAGTAGTATACTTTAGTAGGAATTGGATCGATTTTTCTGTATATTTTACAGCAACTTTTGTACAGGTGAAAATAATTGGAGTGGAGCCCTCAGATGCAAATGCAATGGCATTGTCCTTATGTCATGGTCAAAGGGTCATGCTGGAGCAAGTTGGTGGGTTTGCTGATGGCGTGGCTGTCAAAGTTGTAGGGGAGGAAACGTTTCGTATGTGCCGGGAACTTGTAGATGGCATTGTTCTTGTCAATCGAGATTCTATTTGTGCTTCAATAAAGGTGGGAACTAACAATTAGTTATGTCTGCTTTTACTTCATATTTTAAATTGGTGTTGAACTGAACACTGACCTTTTTTGTAATCCTGACTAACTTGAATCTCAACTGCTCAAGATATTAGTAATAAAAGAACAAGAACTATACACTGATTTCCTGCATCAATATTCTGCTCTGTAGTGGTCTGTCAGTTCAATCCATGATAGTTTAAAAAGATTACTTGTTCAAAACCATGTCTTGTAAAATGTTGCTGCAGTGGCCTAGTTTTGAGTGAATTGCTTGTGGACATTTGTTTTTAACTAGATTGTAATCATAAATCCATTGTGCAGAGGAATATATGCATCAAAAGCTGCTATATTTTAATCTTACCCCTATCATGCTTCCATAGTTCTGCCTTATAAATTTTTTGGCCATGATTTCAGGATATGTTTGAGGAGAAAAGAAGCATACTTGAACCTGCTGGTGCCCTCGCCTTAGCAGGGGCTGAAGCCTACTGCAAATACTATGGCTTGAAAGGGGAAAATGTTGTTGCAATAACTAGTGGAGCAAATATGAACTTTGATCGGCTCAGATTGGTAACTGAGCTTGCTGATGTTGGTCGAAAACGAGAAGCAGTTTTAGCCACTTTTTTGCCAGAAGAACCGGGAAGCTTCAAAAAGTTTGCAGAGCTGGTACGTCTTGCAGTATTTCTACCAATATGTAAAAGTTTACCACTTTTAATTCCATTCCTTTTCTTATAAACTCTCGTTCTGCAGGTTGGCCGGATGAATATTACTGAATTCAAATACAGATACGATTGCAATGCAAAAGATGCCCTTGTCCTTTACAGGTACATGGGCACTAATATAATAACATTATTGTGCTTAACATCAAAGTTCTTTGGGCTGACACTCCAGCATATAATTTGTGGACTATTTTCTGCAGATCTTTTATCTATGAAAGAGTATGGCATTTGCTCTTCTATATTCTCCTTGGCTCCTGGCTAACTATACCATTGCCTTTTATTTCATATGTCACAGTGTCGGCATCTACACTGACGATGAGCTTAGAGCAATGGTGGAACGCATGAAATCTTCAAATTTGAAGACTGTTGACCTTACTGACAATGATTTGGCAAAGGATCATCTAAGATACTTTGTAAGATGGATTTTTCTGCCAATTTCATAATCATCCACACATTCTTTGGGAAACTAAATCTAATCACTTTTAGAGTAAATGACAGAAACAGTCCTTAAACTACAGTGTCATCTAACTTTCTAAACAACCCCAATGATGATAGGATAATAACATCGCAAGCTCCATCAATTTTTTTACTGTGTATGTGCATTCAAAGATGTTGCCTTGCCTCTATAATCTCTGTTCTTACTTCTTTATCACTGCCAGTCATGGAAATGGGGGATCAAGTGTTTCTTGTGTTACAGTCCTAGCAGAAACATAGGGTCTGTATATTTTCTTCATATACACTCAAGAGAAATGCAAAAAAATGTTTTCTTTGAGACTATCAGACGATCCTTACAACATTTTGTTAATATTTGATATGATGCACTAGTTTATAGAAATGTTTAAGTTGAAAAAAGTTGCAGGACAAAATTATCGACTGCCACATTCCAATTAAGAACTTGTTTGGTCCAATAGGCCGACAATCATATGTCTGATGCCTGGTTTTGCTTTGCGGTTCAAATTGTCAACATTTTAAAAAATTTTACCTGCCGAAACACAGGGACACGTCCATGTTAATTTTGTTGCAAATGATATGAAGAGAGGGTGTTCTTTTAATTTCCCTTTGGCCATGTTTATATTGAAATATGCTGCTATCTTAATTTGCTTTTCCTTTCGATCAATTTTCAGATTGGTGGCAGGTCAGAAGTAAGAGAAGAACTTGTTTATCGGTTTATTTTCCCAGAAAGGCCTGGTGCGCTCATGAAATTTTTGGATGCATTCAGCCCCCGATGGAATATCAGCCTCTTCCATTACCGTGCACAGGTGCGTAGCAGATTTATTTACCAGTTTCCCTTCTATGATGTTGGATTAGTGGTCTTGTATGCAATTTGTGATCCCATGCACCTGAAGTCTGCCATCCAACTGCCAACTACCCTGTACACTGTACCCTTTTCATTTCACTTGACAAAAATGTATATCCAAAGGCTGAAATTGTGTTGGGATTTAACGTATTGGTTACATTAGTGCCACCACACACAAAATTTCTATGCAGATCAAACATCTTAAACGAACCAATAATCATCTGCAGGGTGAAACTGGAGCGAATGTTTTAGTTGGCATACAAGTGCCACCAGAGGACTTTGATGAATTCAAGAGTCGTGCTGACAATCTTGGGTATGAGTACATGTCTGAGCTGAACAATGAGATATATCAGCTCCTCCTGCGCGATCCAAAGATGTAATGGTGCTAACTCAAATCAAACCGGACCAACTGCTAAAGTTCCTTTGCTCCCATAAATTGGTGAGGCTTACCAAGAATAATCTATCAGGTAGTAGTTTCACTCGCTTCATCTTTTGGAATAAATGCATCGCCTTATCTATTTATGTTGAATTTTTAGTGTGCCATTTGTTGATGTGTTTGAGTATGTAATGTAATGTTTGTGTTGTGCTTACTGGTCTGATTCTCTGTTGTACTCCACCAGTAATTTGCCGAATAATTAATAAGTTTGTAGTCAAATAACCCTGGGTCATGTTATTTTTGTGGCTCCTATATCTTCATCGTATATATGTTTCCGGCAAATTTGAAATGGATGCAGATATTCTCTTGGATTGGCTCTTCTCGTTGCTTTCTTTGGCCTACTGCTCCTCCGGCAAATGCCTATGCTTTCGTTGGAAATATAAAGGCATGGTTTTATTTGACCATCAATTTCTCTTGAAAGTATATTATTGGCAACTACATTTTTTTTAGAAAGGTCACCCCCGGGGGGGGGGGGGGTAGGAGGGCGAGAGTATCCCCACCTGAATATATTAAAGGGCAAAGGAGAGTCCAAGATTGATTTACATCATATTTAGAGTTTGGAGGTGTGATGAGAAAATTTGCTTCCAGATAGTGATAACAAATCTCTCCTTTCTTTCTATTCTTTCTGCCCAAAACATTAGTTCCATAATACAGTCAGCAAGAATTCGTGTCAGCTACTTCAAAATTAAGGATCATTTGAAACTACATTCAAATACGAATTTAACAGCACCACTCAAATGGCACTAAACATACATATAGTAGTACCAAATCTATCAATTCCATGCTTGTACCGGGCGCAATGGCCAGGATGTACCATTTCACCGCTTAAAACCATTTCACCGCTTAAAACCATTTCACCACTTAAAACGGTATGCAAGGTGCGGTGTACCGTTTCGGTCCAAATACTGATTAATTTCAGTCAAATATTGGTCGGCATTGGTTGGAACAACCATAATATTTCGGTGTCGTTCCAACCGTGAGTGATCCTTCCATCAGACTTTGGCTTAATTGATTCTTAAATTATGTTTAGATATAAACTCATGTTATATTTGCTCCATCACTACTATTTTTAGATATAATTACACGTGAAGTTTTGATAAAAATGTTGTGTAATAATATATTTATATTATCCTATTAAATCTTGGAAAGATACGTTGGTACCGAAATACATACGTAACCCTAACATGTACACAAAGAGGAAACTAGAGTAACTCCCTTTGTCTCACTAAAAAGCTAGTCATTTTCATTTATCCCATAAATATTTTATTTTTTAAATAATTGTTGTATTAGAGCTTGAGAAAACAGAAGACAAATTTATTGAAGTTTGAGAAAATGAGGGATAAATGCATTGTGATTTTAAAAAATAAAGGGTATTTTAGCCTGTTGGTTGTATATTAATATATGTGAGATAGAGAAAAATAAAGTCTTTTTAGATAGAAGTAGTATCAGTAATTGAAAGTACATCCATATGTTCATGTCGAATCGGTTTTCCGTATTCATCAGTGGAAACCTGATGGAGGCGCGTGAACACGTCGAGGTCTAATAGGTATGTTTAGCTCCAGTACAGATCCTTCGGCTTTGAGATCTTTTCATCGAGGTTACTGGAGTTACGAACATGTCAGTCAATTTGACCCTGCAATTAATAAAGAGATGAGCCGATGAGTCACTCAACCGATAGGTCGATATGAACTTCTGTTATTGGTTGGTCGTCCATAGGATTGAGGTGATCATCGGCTACGTCTGATGCACTTCTACTATTGGCTAGTTGCTGAAAGGAGTTGAAGCACTCATCTATCGACTGGAAAGCCAATAAAGATATAGACAGATGACAACGAAGAAAATAACATATACATTGGTTGTAAAGTCGATGATGTTCTGGAATAGAGTAGTCAATAAGCTACATGTACTCCTCCTATCAATTGGTTATCGATAAAAATTGTAGTACTCATTCATCAACTGAAAAGACAATGAAGACATATGCGAATAGTAAGGAATAAAATAAATAACCTATCGGCTTTATTAAAGCCGATGATGTTTCAAATAAAATATGCAATAAATAGTAAGGAGTAAAATCCAATTTTCTGAAGATACGAGACTTGGCAACCACCGTGACCATACTATTAGAGCTAGGCTTAATAGATCGGATCAATCTGAGACAATGCAAGACGGGAACTAATGATAATGAGATGGTAGACGCTAGATCGGACGCATAAATGAAAGGTATGGACGAACCCATCAGCTAGTTGAACCGATGAGAGAAAATCACTAAAGATATATGTATATTGGTTGAGAAACTGATATGTAAAGTTCAATATATAGATAACTCATTGGCTGATTGCTCCGATGAAATGTTCGCGTAAAGATCTATCGACCTACACCTTAATTTACTATCAGCAATCTAATAGATCGGATCTAACCAATATAGCACGAGATCAATAGCAGTAAAGAAAGCTCGATAAGCCGATAGAACCACGTGAACGTGATGCAATACACCCAATCAAACCAAGAGATCGGACCTAACCAATACAACCTTAGGTAAAATAGATATACTAAAATAGTGATAGGATTTACCTTTTCACTAGAGATCGAACTTAACCGATACAACCCCGTATCGAAAGCCAGAACCTACCAGTAAAAAGTTAGATAAACTAGGGTGGCGATGTGTCGAAATTATATTAATCAAGAGATAATTTACAAGATCATAAGATATCTATATTTATACTCTAGAGTTACACGAGTCTAATATAGTTATAAACAATCTTCGGACGTTATTTCTTAATCATAAAAGGAACTATCTCTAACAAGTTAACAAAACTAATTAAAATTATCTATATTACAAGATATATTGTATATAAATAAAAGCATTATATCATGGTTTTTATGGCTCCTTCTCAGACTCGATTCCGTCTGGATAACTTTTCATCTTTCGATTAAACCGAATTCATATCATCAATCCGTTCGATCGACTTTTTTTCTGTATTAATCAAATTTTTTTATAAGTCGATCGACTCTCTAATTATATATATGCTACTTACTAAATTTTTGGTGCAAACATCGCATAAATTCGTGAGTATTATTAGGATTTAAATTTTGATGAATGCCGATAACCATACCACTGTACCATCGACGTTTCCCCTCCAAAACTGAATTGATAAGGTTTAGTTGTACATGGTAACCTCTCTTTTGCCATTTCTCCTCTCGACTGTTTTCGGACGTAGCAGATTTCACCGTGACCGTTGATTCCCAATCGAACGTGAAAGCACGCTCGAGTCTCCGAGCCTCACGCGTCACGCACCAGAACATGGTCCCATTCCCACCACGTAGAGAGATCCAACGGCTTCCGTTCCATGCACCTAGTCCACCCAAACCTCCCCATTCCCACGTCTCCCCCTCTCGCTCGCTCGGTCGCTCCTTTCAAACTCCCCACCCACCGGGGCCCACATCCATCCTCTACTGTAACCTGGACCCACCTGCAGTGACCGATCTCACCCAGCCCGGCGCACTAACACCCCGTCCACCCAGTCTTCGGTTGTGTTTGCTTAAGATTTTTCGTGGGCTTGATGCACGTTTTTAAACTACTAGATTTTTTATCTCATTTTATCATTTTAAATTAATTTTATATTTATACTGCTATAAAAAAATAGATAATCTTTTACATTACATGAATTATTGCTTTTAAAGACAACACGGACAACACAGAACTCTTACCTTTTTAAATTAATTTTTTTACTTTACAGCAGTTAATTTTATTTTTATATCGCTATAAAAAAAAGATAATCTTTTTATCTTACATGAATAATTACTTTTAAAGACAACATAGGCCTCGCTTTCAAAATCTGCTGCTACTAAAATTTTTTTTTTGATTCCTCACCTTCGCTTCTCCACTCTCCGTAGATCCCGCCGACGCCGCGTCCTCCGGTTCGCTGCCCGCGACCGCCACCGCGACGTCGTACAGAGCCGTTGGGCGGGGTAGGCGGGCGAGGGCTTGCCCGAGATGGCGACGATGGGGAGCCTGATCGGGCTGGTGAACCGGATCCAGCGGGCGTGTACCGTCCTTGGCGACCACGGTGGCGGCGGTGAGGCCTCTCTCTGGGAGGCGTTGCCCTCCGTCGCAGTCGTCGGAGGCCAGGTACGCACCGGCGGCTACCCTACGTACCTACCTTACAGATCCGCGGCCGTCGCGGCCAGATCTGGATACGGCGCTCACCCCCCTTGGTTGCGTTTGTGATGCCTCCAGAGTTCCGGGAAGTCGTCGGTGCTCGAGAGCATAGTGGGGAGGGACTTCCTGCCTCGTGGATCCGGTAATGCGGACGCTGGATCGCTCTTTTTATGCGCGCCATTTCGTTTGGATCGGCTTGGTTTGTGAGGGATTCATGTGCATTCTCTGTATTTGATTAGGAATTGTGACGAGGAGGCCACTAGTGCTGCAGCTGCACAAGACGGAGGGTGGACAGGAGTATGCCGAGTTCCTCCACGCCCCGCGGAAGCGGTTCACTGACTTTGGTAAGGGATCACCGCTATATTTGTGCTTTGCAGCCCAGCGGGTTGATTGGTTTCTTCAATTCCAATTATTAGAGTTGGTTTTGTTCAAAGTTGTCTTAATTCCAGCGAGTAGACTTTTCCACGGGAGATCAGCAAGGAGGATATCAGGATACAGTTTAGCTCACATAAGTTTGCCTATCAACCTAAAAACAAGAACGTATATAATTAGCATCAGCATAGTGCTACTATGTCAGATATACAGTCACAACTAAAACATAACAAATATCTAACGGCTGTCTTTAAAATTAATAAAGACAAACATTACATTGATACTGCATAATTAAGAAATTATGTGCAGTGTGAACTAAGGAAATAATGACGTTTAGGAGTAGATGATCTCACAATCACTGTAAAATACTAGTGAGTGATCGAGCAATTATTTTGTTTTCCAGTTCATTACTGGTGCCCTTACATAGTTATATTATATTTCATTATGTTTGCTTGTTGTTTACACCTCTTGTGTTGTTTGCTATGCTTGAGCTTGATACAATATTAATGAGACTTCAAAGGCTATTTAATAGTTGAACTCCTCTTTTGGTTGTATGTGATGTGTTGCAAGAGATGTTCAATTAAAAATATTTAAATCCTTTGTATAATTACAGCTGCTGTTAGGAAAGAGATTGCTGATGAAACTGATCGCATTACTGGGAAAACGAAAGCTATATCAAATGTTCCCATCCACTTGAGTATATATTCTCCACATGGTAAGTCTTGATGCTTGGTTTGAACTTTTGGTATGCTGATGTGTGCTACTAATGTTTTCATTCAAATAGAATCCGCTTTGCTGACTCGTTCCCAGCTTCGCTTCTCCAAATGCCTATAAATTTTAACAATTGTATGTTGTGGATGAAATTTAAGATCAATAAGTAGTGGACTAATACTTTCTACTTTTATTTTTACATTTTAAAATTTGGATCCATTTCAGGATTCACCCTTTTCAATTCTTTAAAATATGAGAATTGGCATAAGTTTGCTTTAAAAATTATATATATTTTCCCTGCTCTCGGCCTGTTCTTAGTTTTGATGTTGGTATACACCCCTCCATCGTGGTCTTTTTAGACTAATCATGTCAAACTGTATGAGTCATCTCTGCAGATTAATATTAGCACTTCAAACATTCATGTTTGTTATTAATAATTGACCATGTTTGTATGAATCTAAATTAAGCACCAAAATATTAACTACAGAAACAATGCAAAAGATGTACATAATTCGAAAGTAGTTATTCTATACACATTTGGTTTATGTTGCATTATGCTTGTGCTGTAGCATATTACCTATTATGCAGAGACGTTTTGTGCTCAGTAGATCTCCTTGTCACTCAAAAATTTTGCACTTATATAATTTTGCACCCTTCTCCTTGCAGTTGTAAACCTGACACTTATTGATCTTCCTGGATTGACAAAGGTTGCTGTAGGTATGTCGCCTTGGATGCTTCTAGTTTTCTTTGCATACTCTTTTTATTTAATTGTTTGTGAGCGACACAACTTTTTTATTAACAGAGGGGCAACAAGAATCTATTGTCCAAGATATTGAAAACATGGTTCGGTCTTATGTTGATAAGGTAAATGAAGTTTGTTGCTTGCCAGTTGCCACCAATTAGTGTCATGTTTATTTGAGTTCCATGTACTACATTCATTTAATGAGTATTATCCATCCTGCCATATCAATTCTAAGCTTTACTTTTGTTCTTGTCTGATGGTATTTGTGGTGACAGTTCTTTTTTCTGGGGTGGGTTCTATGAGTATAGAAACAGTATTGTTGTATTTTCTGGCCTGTTGTTGGTTGTGCTAATATAAATGACTGTATATTATTCTTGGTCATGTTCTGATTAAAATTCATCATTTTTGTTTTGACGTTTGTTCTTTCTGGAAACTTCAGCCAAATTCTATCATACTGGCCATATCTCCAGCTAATCAAGATATAGCAACATCAGATGCTATCAAGCTTGCTAGGGATGTCGATCCTTCAGGTGCATTTTGTGTTTTCTTCACTGTGGCATTTCTATTTCTTGCATATGACAATATTTTTTATGCATATTTCATTTTTATTATCATACAGCGGTATTGCAGTGATCTGTCTTGTTTCATTCCTATCTGTTGACAATTTATTTCATAATATTTTTAGGTGACAGAACCTTTGGAGTCTTGACAAAGCTTGATTTGATGGATAAGGGTACCAATGCTGTTGATGTATGTGACTTGTTATTTATTCTTAACTTGTACACTATGGACATATCACTCAAAATTTTCAACGTCATGTAATCCTAGGTACTTGAAGGGAGGCAGTATCGTTTGCAGCACCCCTGGGTGGGAATTGTCAACCGGTCACAAGCTGATATCAACAAGAATGTTGACATGCTAGCAGCAAGACGCAAAGAAAAGGAGTATTTTGAAAGTAGCCCGGATTATGGCCACTTGGCACATAAAATGGGTGCAGAGTACCTTGCTAGGCTTCTGTCTCAGGTCAGGCCATTTTGCTATTGTGATATACTTTCCCTCTCCACAAAAAAATAATTGGATTGAAAAGGCTGATTGCTGATACACTTCATTTACACATTCAGCATTTAGAGGCTGTGATCAGAGCAAAAATTCCAAGTATTATAGCCATGATTAACAAAACAATTGATGAAATTGAAGCTGAGTTGGATCGACTTGGTAGGCCAATTGGAGGTGATGCTGGGGTAAGAAAAACCTTACTTTTCTTGTTATAACTTTCTGCAAGTGTTAAGGTTCATGTTGTTTGTGCCACAACATGCAACATTTATTTGAATGGCACCCTAGCACATTATCTATTCCCAAACCATGTTTACATCATGATGTCTCATAAAATTATCATAATCTACAGGCACAGCTGTACACAATATTGGACATGTGTCGTGCATTTGACCGTGTTTTTAAAGAGCATTTAGATGGCGGGTAAGATATTTTATTGGCCCCTTTTCTTGAGTGCTGTGGCTTGTTTATGCCACATATTGATAAATAGTAGCCCATAGATGCATGGCAAATAAAGCTCAGGCATGTTGTAACACTCAACTATTATTTGTTCTCTTAGGCGTCCAGGCGGTGACCGTATTTATGGTGTCTTTGACCACCAATTGCCAGCAGCACTGAAAAAGCTTCCGTTTGATAAGCATCTTTCATTGCAAAATGTTCGAAAAGTCATTTCAGAGGCTGATGGTTATCAACCCCACTTGATTGCACCTGAGCAAGGGTACAGAAGGCTTATAGATAGTTCGCTCCACTACTTCAGGGGTCCAGCCGAAGCTTCAGTTGACGCTGTATACTTCTCATTATCAGTTCTTCTTCAGTCACTTTTGGCTTATACTCTCTCCATTCCAAAATATAGTAACCTAGTACTACGATTAACACCACCTAGTACAACGAATCTGGATAGAGATGGTGTCTAATCTTAGTACTAGGTGGTTTGTCTAGATTCGTTGTATTAGGTGGTGTCTAATTATAGTACTAGGTTGCTATATTTTATAACGGATGGAATAATTGTTAAGAAAGTAAGATACTATTCCAATTTTTGGTATCTAGACTTAAAGAAACTAGTTTTTTCTTATCTAATATATACATCGCTTGTAGGTTTTTAAGCACTACAATTTAAATCACTCATGACAAGGATAGAGAGCAAGAAAATAAAATATAGCAAAAGAGCTATATTTTTATTGATCTCAAAAACATGTCTACATGAAAGGGGTGCATGTTCTTATATAGGACTTTAGGTTGGTTACTACAGTGACCGGACTGCTACAGTAATAACATGTTTTTACAGCTCATGTTGCAGCTCATCAAACAGCTCAAAGTAGCTAAGCTACATAGTACTGGAACTATCTAGTAAATTTTCACTTCGATTACTCCATACATGTTGGCTAGATTTTCTTTATAGTTAGCTGATCATCAAACTTCTAGTACATGCATGTTCTAGTGATAACTTGAAGCAATTCACTTAGTATGTATGCACTTCACCTTAGTCAAATCCAATTTGACCACTTCTTTCTCAAGAAAACATTAATTTCCAACATGGCCCTCCCTGTGTTGAACAACTAAACATCATATGAGAAGATTGCTGAACTATGATGAGCTTCTTGTCAAAGTAGTGAATATAAGAGCGCTGAAGTTCACCATGTGCTCAGTTGTGGAGGGAGAAAGGGGTTAAATTGTAATGTGCCACATTTTTTTATTCAACAAAGGAAGGCATTTGATTCCGGTGCTTTTGGTTTTGGGGCATTTTCTTGTTTCAAACCATATTGCATTGGATCTGTCTTGTTTGCTACATTTGGTTGATTATATTCTCATATCTGCCAGGTCCATTTGGTCTTGAAGGAGCTTGTTCGTAGATCCATCGCAGCAACAGAGGTTTGAGTTGATTTTCAATTCTCAGTGAACTTCAGTAGATATTACTAATCACTCAATGACATTCCTGCCTTGGCGGTTTACATTGGTTATCTTGGATGTCACAGGAGTTGAAGCGTTTCCCAACACTTAAGACAGATATAGCTGCTGCAGCATATGAAAGCCTGGAAAGATTTCGTGAGGATGGCCGAAAGACGGTTATTCGTCTTGTTGAGATGGAAGCCAGCTACCTAACGGTAGAATTTTTCAGAAAACTTCGTACAGAACCAGATAAGGGGGCTAATAATAACACTCCAGCCAATGACAGATACCAGGACAACCATCTAAGAAGAATCGGTAATAATTCAACATTCTATTTTGTTTCTTTAATGACAATTGATTGAGGCAACAATTCTAAGACCTCAGCAGAGGGATCGCATGAAGTCCTGTAACTGACCTAATAAGCAGAATCTGAGATGTAGCATAGGGTACTGGCGCTATTCACTTTCTGCTGAGTGCTGACACTAGCAAACATGTTAGGATATTGGTCATCTGTGAATTTTGATGACAATAATAACGTGAACTATTTTATTTTTAATAAATTTACAAGGCAACAAACTACCCATATTCATGACACCATTGTTGTTTTGTTCAGGGTCAAATGTATCATCTTATATTAACATGGTTTGTGAGACATTGAGGAACACCATTCCAAAAGCTGTGGTGCATTGTCAAGTGAAAGAGGCAAAAAGAAACTTGCTTAACCGTTTCTATGCTCATTTGGGAAGCAAGGAGGTACGTTTACAACCTTAGTTCAAAACTCAAAAGAGTTTGATAGTGTTTAGAAAGTTGGCTCGTAATTAATATTTAACCATCCATTTCAAAATATTCATGTGCCGTATCTGTGGCTAAATGAAGAAAAATGAAGAATTTTTCTGGTTTTATCCTTGCGTTACGTTGATTTGCACAGTTATATTAAGTGATATACTTTGACAGCATACTAAGCATTTTCTCTCATTTGCTTTTTATTTCCATAACACAGAAGAAACAGCTCAGCGCGATGTTGGATGAGGACCCCGCTTTGATGGAGAAGAGGGATACCTTAGTCAAGAGACTAGAGCTGTACAAATCTGCAAGGAACGAAATCGACTCGGTCGCATGGAAATGATCAGTTAGCAAAGTGACAGCTGGAAAAGATAGACATACATGTGCGACACAGATCATTGTACTAGAATTCTCTAGTTCCATTTACGTCTGTATTCACATGGAGCTCCGTATACGATTATTTCCTTTTCTTTCATGCGAGTGTTATTTGACTAGGGGTGGAAAAAAAGTTTGTTTGTCTGGCTTGGTGACTCGGTTCAAAATTGTTTTGATTAATCTTTTTTTCTTTTATAATAGAAATTATTTAGTTTTGAACAAAAATTATTTTTATTGATAGCTCATTTACATGAGTAGTCTCAAATAATAGAGAAAAATATAATACATTAAAAATAATTTTAATTTTAAAGAAAGCTCGATAAAAAACTTATCAAGCTTTTTTCCACCCCTATCTTTCGCCTTGTTAGACAATATATTTCGTTGGCCACCTTGATGATGACAATCTGATCCTCCAGGATCACACTGATATGAATATATGTGTATGTATGTATGTATGTATGTCTTCTTGCCATCTACTACAAATTTGGTGCTTAGGCCAATTAAAGGATGACATGGCACAAAAGGATTGCATGTTAGAAGAGCTACATTTTGCTAACGGAGGCGGCCATGGAAAAAGTCCCGTGGAAGATCCTTCTCCAGGTACTCGATGTTACAGGGATCAAACGAGCCCCTCACCACGTCCACCGACAGTATGGTGGTCCTCTCCGGCAGGACGCTCATCGCCGGATCCGCCGTCGTTCTCTCGCTCAGCCTTGACGAGAATCCCTGCGCCCACCCACGAAGTCACAAACCCCTCGCGGGCAACGAAAATTCAGACGCCGAATAGCCTCCCGGCGCGGCGCCGAGCGTGCTAGTGTGTACTGCTGCCTTGAAGACGCGCACCACCTCCACCTCATCGTCGACCCTGGCCTTGACGAGGAGGGCCTGGTCGCGCGCGCGCCCTCGCCTGCACCTCTCTCCAGCCGAGCCATCTCCTCGTTGTGCCCGTACTCCTCGTCCTCCTCGCCTTCCTCCTCGCGCCGCAAGCGACGGCGTGCCAGCGATGGAGATGGAGCGCGCGGGCCGGACGAGCGAGAGCTTGGTGGCGGCGCAACGTGAGGCACGGGCCCGGGGGTCGGCGAGAGGGTGGCGGTGGCGCAGTGGGCGTGGGACGCCATGCTTCGGTTGCTGGGTGTGTGCTGCCTGCGCGGGCGGGTTCGTGGGGAGGATAAGGCGCGGTCCGTGCCCTGTCAACATCGGTCGGTCGCTCGCTCACGCTCTACAGATGCTGTCATGGACTCGTGGCACTATAAATACACCTAGCCTGTGGCACTTTCGACACCGTGTGGAGTCTAGACGCACCCAGTACATTGGTGCCCAGCTTCCCAGCAAATTCTAGAACTGTAGGTAATACGTGGTAGTAGTACATTGGATTCAGATGCAACGGTAGCATAATGCTTTGTCACAATTGGCCAAAATGTTTTCACGTAGGATACGTAATGGTGAATACCTAATGCAGTACTGTTGTTTCTGTAGTACGAAGAAAGTTACAAAACCATAAGGCATTGATTTGTTCCCTACGTGATATTTCCTTCAAACAGGGCAAAAGAAATTGAAGGGGCAAAATTTGCTGAACGGCTAGGCACTGTTGCTAGGGAACACACACTATAAACTACCCCTCAATCATCAACATTCTACCCAGCGTATGATGAGCACCGAGTTTAACATTTAGCACATGGAATGTTGCAAATCGTCGGCCAATCAACACAGCAAGGCCATGCACACCACTTCAACAATCTACTCCACTAGAAAATGTCATGCAATTTTGCTTGCTTCCAGAAATGTTGGTTCACAACAAACAGAACAAGAACTAAAAAGGAACAAAATTATTGCCTGTGGATGTTGCGTGATTTAGGAGGAAAACAAGCTTATTGAGTATGCTCTGCTTCTCATACACAATACAGAAAAATGCACAGATCAAGTTTTGCTGCTCTTCAAATCTACGGGCAGTCCAAATTATACTCCAATTTCCCACCAAGCATGCAACAACTGGGGAAATTTGGAGCAAAAACAAGGAACTAGAATCTTTTCTGCCATGATTAGCTTCAGAAAGGTGTAGATCTCACTTCTTCAACAAGGTTGCACAGCATTGGGCCATTATCTTTGATGCTCTTGTGATTGCATCGGTCATATAGAAATTCTCCACAACAGTTTTGAATGGAGTAGAGCTCACTTGTTGCTTTACCGGAGGCTTCACTTCAGAGGAAATAGTGCATGACTCCCTCTCATCTACATGTACAAGATTTGGTGCTACCATGCTAATCCTGTCCCTCACACCTGAGAGGCTATCATAAGGAAGTTGAGCCCCAGCAACCTCAGAGAGAGCGCGGATGATCTTCCAGTCATCCCTAGCATCACCAACTGTAGGAACAGCTGGAATTGTCCACTGAGTGCATCCCTCGGTGTTCTCATAGGTGCCTTCTTTCTCACTGAATGCTGATGATGGCAGGATAACATTGGCCCTATACACAGCCTTGTCACCATGGTGTCCCTGGTAAACAACAAATGCATCATCTGGAACCTTGTCCAAGTTTACATCATCAGCTCCCATCAGATACAAAAACTTTGCCGACTTAATGCTCTCTGTAGGATTAGCAACAAGGCCAAGATCAAGCGCTGCAGCTTGTGCAGCATGGAGCAATAGAACATTAAGCCCGTTCCAGTCTGGTCTAACCACATCGAATTTTTTGGCTACAGTCTCTATTGTTGAGAAAAGAGCATCTTGGTCTTCCCTTTCAAATAACCCAGCCCCAGCAATGATGACAGGATTCTTAGCAGACTGCAGAGTTGAACAGAAGGGATGCCGACCCTCTGCAATCTCAACAAGGGTCTGTGGTCCTGTGCCAAGATGCTCATGGTCATAGTTGAAGTCGGTTGGAGGGCCAATATAAGCAACCTTTGCTTGTGTTGCTCTAACAGTCTTCCGGATTCTTGCATTAACCATAGCAGCTTCCACTCTTGGCTGTTTGATGACATCAAAAAATAAATATATCAAATGGCACTATATTCACCACAAAAAAATAAGTGCAGAATGTGACTGAAAAGACACCATTAACAGGACAAATAAGGGAGCAAATATAAGACCAAAATATGAATCACTGCATGCTCATCTCAATTCTTTAAATAACACATTTCAAGCTTAATCAATAATAACTAGGCATGGTGTTTCCATGTGCTTGAAGGTTGCAAAAGTAACTTCTGAGTTTAGAAACATCAGTTCCATTATGATTAGCACACGACTACTATGCCACACAGCTGTTGCAATTCATAAGGCAATAACACAGTTAAGGGCAAGTTGTGGCTGAGCCGTGGAAAATCTTATTGGGGGAATTATGGCTCCAAAAATATGCCTTTTCTATTAGTGAACATATCCAGTAGTAAAACGAAACTGCAGAATACTACATATAAGCCACCACAATGCTAAAATGAGGAATGTAATTATAGAACATTTATTGGAGAAGTGAAGCATTCAAGAATTGGGCAGCAAATTATAGCCACAGGTAAGGAAGGCAGAATTCAAACCTGCGTGCCAACCAAAAGGAAGACATCAGCTTTCTCAAGCCCAGCAATGCTAGTATTCATCAGGTAGTTAGATCGCATATCCACAGGAGGATTTGGACCATTTCCTTCACAAAGCACCTTATCCGAACCCATTTTGTTAACAAAATCTTTCAGTGCCATCATGGATTCTGCATCAGAAAGTTTACCAGCAACCCCAGTGATTTCTTCTGGTTTAACTTGCTGCAAAACCTCAGCAACAACTGCAAGGGCATCCCGCCATGTCACTGCCTTAAACCTGCCATCAGGACCACGAATCATGGGGTCATTTAGTCTTTGCCTCTTCAGGCCATCATAACAAAACCGTGTTTTGTCAGATATCCATTCCTCATTGATATCCTGGAAGGATCAGGAAAACAGGAAGCTTACTAAGTGAAGTATTTATTTCAGGCATATGTCACATAACAGACAGAGGATGAAAAATTAAATCAACGTGCTGCTGGACGTCCAGAAGATAGAATGAGGACAAGCAATGTCCAAACAACCACGCCCTAATTCCTTAAGCATGCTTACTAAGTAGAAGTGTGAAGAGCATTTATAGTTATCATCAGTGTTAATGAACACAACTGAACAGGGAAATGAATTGATCGAATTGAGCAACATTACATGTTAATGAACACAACAAGACGCTCATCTCTGTTAGCTCTAGGATCAGGAATGAGACCAGAAACAGTAAGGCACATTACGAAAATAGACCCATTCAGTTGTCTGTGGCTTGATTGATTGTAAATAAACGACCTCTGCTAGCATAGCCAAGAGAAATTCACCAATTGAGGTGGGCTTACAGTACAAAGTTAACATCAAAGTGCATCTTGCACGAACAGAAAAAAATGTAATCATAGGCATGCAAGAAGCATAATTGGTACTATCCCTACACCCTAGAACACATGGCTAGGACCAATGTCTTGAGGATCCCAATGCAGATCATTACCAGCAAATATCATAGAATAAGTCGAATTTACAACAGAAGTTGACAACAAGCGAACCTCATTGAGACGTGGAACAATGCGCATAACTTCAGGACCTCTACTGTCAACTCTAATGTTTGAACCTACTGCATCAGTAACATCAATAGTCTCAGTACCCTTCAGCTCCCAGTTCCTAGCTTTAAATGCAAATGGCTTGGATGTAAGGGCTCCAACTGGGCAGATATCAATAACATTTCCAGAGAGTTCACTTGTCATAAGTTTCTCCACATATGTTCCAATTTCTTCACCACTGCCACGACCTAACATACCCAGGTCTTGAACACCAGCAACCTCAGTAGCAAATCTGACACACCTGCATTTTTAGAGAAATATGGAAGTTACAAACCGGCCAAAGGGAGCTTTACCAAGTAGCCAAACCAGATTTTGTTTTCATAGTGGATGACAAGCTACCACAACAAGAAAATATATGAGGAAAAATGATTGCACAATGGCAATACAAAAACGAACAAACAGTACATAATTCAGATTGAGGCAAATGAATAAATGAGAAACTAATATAATTTTGTACAATCAGCTCCTAAGTCTATTATCCTTAAAAAAAACACAGTACTTACGGGGAGCAAACGATAGACAAAACAGAATTGCAATTGAACCCCTTATACTCCAAATCAAAAGGCAACAAAGCATCACCTTGTACATTGGATGCAACGGGTCATCACCGTCTTCACCAATGGGCCCAAATTTTTGTCCACAACTGATCGCTTCATCTCAGTGAACCTTCCACGGTCAGCCCCAAATGCCATAGACTGATCCTGGAGGTCACACTCCCCACCCTGATCACAGATTGGGCAGTCCAGCGGATGATTCATCAACAGGAACTCCATGACGCCCTCCCTGGCTTTCTTTGCTACTGGCGTGTTTGTCTTAATCTTCATCCCTAATACAACAAGACGCTCCAGGGTTAACAACTCCTGCAAATCTCAATAGATACCGCGCACACTGTACTAATCATTTAGTTAGTCCAATGAAGCACACCAAACTGAGGTTTCTAGCTTCTACAGCCAATACAGATTACAGGAAAATCTAGACGAGAACCCTAACTCCCTAAAACGCGGAGAAGTCTATGAGCTGGATGGATCTGAGAGACTAAGCCATTAACTTTTGCAAATTACACCAGCATTGTCCAGTTCAAACCCGAAATCAACACATACCAACGGCCGCGAAGCGCGACTTCGTGTCTGCATCAGCGGCATACCTGGAAGGGCGGGCATGGCGCAGGAGGCGACGGGCTTGGGCGACTTCTCGACCTCGACGAGGCACATGCGGCAGTTGCCAGCGATGGAGAGGCGGCTGTGGTAGCAGAACCGCGGGATGTCGACGCCGGCGACCTCGCAGGCCTGGAGCACGGTGAACCCCTTGGGGATCCGCACTGCGTGCCCGTCCACGAACACCTCGAGCGCGTCCTCGGGGTTGTTGGGAAGCTCCACGCGCGCCCCGCCCACGGGCTCCCGAGGCGGCGGCATCTCCGGGTCCGCGGGCGCCACCGCCGCTCCGGCCTCCGGCGAACCCGCGGCGGCCGTGGGCGAGATCCAGCGGCGGCATGACGCGGCGACCGCTGGAGAAGCGCGCGACCGCAGGTACGGATCGGAGTGGCGCAGCGCCCGCGCGAAGAAGGCCATGGTGGCGGGCAGCGGCGGCGAGGGCGATGGGATCGCGCGGAGGTGGGAGAAGAGGAGAGAGAGCCTCCTGCCCTTGGCTGGTGCGGCGAGGTGGTGGTGATGGGGGAGCGAGACGAGGTGTCTGCTACGTGCCCCCGCGTTTTCGGTGACGGTAAGGTTGAGTTTCACTGACTGTGGGGCCGGTATAGTGGGGTCGAGCGGCAGGGAGGGGTGGATACTTGGGTATGAGAAGGCCGCGTGGGCGTTGCGGTTTCGCGATCTCGAGGTGTTTGAATGGGCACGGTGTATGGACTGTAGGTGTGGAACTGGTAGAGTGGGGCCGGATGGTAGGGTCTGGTGATGGGACAAGGTTTGTGTGCACGGTCTATGGGTGTATGCGCCGGTGTCAACGTTGGAAATGGGCCGGAGCCGGACTAGCCAAGGTAAAGGCCCAACCCAACACGGTGGAAATAGGCATGGTCTTTGTTTGGCCCAACCCAAAGGTTTTTGTCAAACTTTGCCGCACTTTGTTAAGCTTAGATAGTTATTTGTTTCGTTGCTGCAGTTATGGCATGGCACAGTTTTTTTATTGCTGGACCCGTGGCAATGTTTAGAAGTCAACCAAATAAATTCAAAGTTACCATAAGCGTCTCATGTTAATGTATATATCGCTTATCGTTGAATAAATAATTAGTTATAAATATAATTAATTATGTCAATTTTAAAGACAAATTTTATCACAAGGAGTATAAATAGCTGAGCTAAACTTGGTTGGCTCTCTGAAAGATCCTGGATCATTGTTGCAAAACAAAGAATTTTCATTTTTAAGCTACACAAAGATTCATTTTGTTCCAGAGAAACCATGCCACTAATCAACGTGGCCAACATTTCAGTGCTATCTGATGGACTACTTGTCATATTGGCCCCCTTCTAATAAGGGTGTAACCATGGTCCATGCAATGCGGCCAAGCCAGATTTGTCAAATGGTTAAGGGCGGTATTGACAAGCGCTCATTAGTAACTTCAGAAGTGTACACCCAGACAAGGATCTTACGTCAATCGAAGTCCTCGATTGCTTGATCGGCTGCTGATGTATTAAGGTTCTCTTTCTTTTCAAATATTCTGCTGTACCACCTGGTGTAGATTGCTACCCGTTGAAGTCTCTCTTTTATGTTATTGAATCTTGATTGATATAACATTGGCCGCCACTTGTCGCCTTTTCCCCTTTTTCAGCACATAACAAACCGCTGCCTAAACAGGATTAGTCCTTAATAAAATGATCAAAAACCGCTGCCTTCTTAAAACGAGCAAAATCTAACAAAGTGACACGCGACTACACACGTTGCACGGCATTAAAACTCCTTTTCAGGTCATAGCCCTGAGCTGCTTGTGCGTGCTGACACGGCCATTTTTCACACGGACTGAGCTCTCATCTCTCGCTCTCCCATCCGATTAAACGCCTAATAACCATGCTAACCAGCCGCTGTAAAGTTCAGATTAAGGGATTAAGAACTGTCTTACAAAAACTATTAAGGGTCATGTTCCTCCACGTCACCTGATTAATAACAGTTGTTAATTTCTGATGGGCCGCAGTGACCGGTTAATTAATCGAGAGACGGCTTTTAATCTATTCCAATAAATAATATTCGTCCATGAAAACCTTCTAATGGCACTCAGTGGAACATTCCACATCAGCAAAGAGAAAAGGTATTGAAATGATATTGGAAAGAAATGGAATTACACATCACAGTCTGTGAGACAGTCTGATACAGTAGGATGCAGTGTTCGTATCTGACACGTATAAATAAGCAGTCTGATACTAATCCAGTATCTAAGCACAGGTCAGTCAGTTAGCTAATCACAATTAGTTACTAACCACTTAGGATTATGGCTCTAATTAGAGAGAAGAGGTCCACGCAGATGAATCTCTCGCTGCACGTGCAATCCCGTGCACCCTTCCAAGAGGCGGCGGCCGCCCGGCGCCAATGCGCACCGCCGGTTGGACCGCCGTCGACGTCAACGACAACGCCGGCGTCACGGTCCAGCCAGTTCCGGCTTGCCGACTTCGAGAGAGTCGCCGTGCTAGGCCGCAGGAATGGTGGGACTGTCTACAAGGTTCGCCACCGGGAGACGTGCGCGCTCTACGCGCTGAAGGTGCAGCACTCCGGCGAGCCCGCCGCCGAGATGGAAATACTCAGCTGCACGGCCTCACAGTTCGTCGTCCGGTGCCACGCCGTCCTGCCGGCCTCCACCTCCAGCGACGTCGTGCTGCTCCTCGAGCTCATGGACGGAGGCTCGCTCGACTCCGTCGTGGCTCGCGCCGGGGCGTTCCCGGAGGCGGCGGTGGCGGTGGTAGCCGCGCAGGTGCTGTCCGAGCTGACGTACCTCCACGCCCGCCGCGTCGTGCACCTCGACGTCAAACCGGCGAACCTCCTCGCCAGCACGGCCGGGGATGTCAAGGTCGCTGACTTCGGCATTGCCAGGGTTCTCCCGCGCCGGCGACCACTGCATGTCGTACGTGGGCACTGCCGCGTACATGAGCCCGGAGCGGTTCGACCCGGAGGCGCACGGCGGGCGCTACGACCCCTGCGCCGCCAACGTGATTAAAGTTTCAAATTTTAAATTTTGGTTTGGACTGATAAGCAGCAGTAAAGTGATAAGAGTACTCGATCGCTAAAATTTCTATCGACAATCCTTTTTTTAGGAAGGATACAGGCATGTTAGTTTTTTATCGCAGCCTTAGTTTTTTTATCGCTGCCTCTCACAGGTATATAATAATTTAACTAAAAGTATTTCACTGAAGAAAACTTGACATTCCTGATCATTTCCTGTCCATAGAAGCGACTGTCTGGTGTGGGCTAAACTAGTAAAGAGCTATCTACTTTGCTTAGATACTGTGGGATAAATTAACTGTCAGATAATCTGATTCAATCGTTAACCCAACACACTTGGAGTTGGAGATTGCAACAGCCGTCACTAACGAACACTAGCATCTATAATCAAAGGTGATGTGTAACTCACAGATTTCATTGGGTAAAGCTGAATAGAAAATGCATACCAAATGTAGGAGATATTTTACTAAGACAGAGATTGCTTAAATGAATCAATTAAGAGACTGGCAAAAAAACAAAAAAGACGATCGATATACTGATACAGAGAGGTTGAGTCAGAAGATCAGTGTCAGGCTGTCGGAAAGGATAACTAGCGTTTAAGTTTAATTAGGACAGCCATGGCTAGGAGAAGAGAGAAATGTGTGGCGCCGTAGGATGACAGGCACGACCGTGATCAGGGACTTAGCACGCCAATCTGGCCAAGATTTGCTGGGTTATGACCTTATCAGGACACTATTTGGTTTGCTTTAGTAATTAATCTTGCATGGTCATCATGGCGTGTTGAGTAGCAATTTTAAAAATGTTGTTGTTGGCTAACTGTAAATGTTTGCTTTGTATTCTGATCTGCACACATGTTCTGAATTTTCACCCCTGCACTTCCGCCACTTGTTAACCGGTTAGATTTTGTTTTTCTGAAGGTCCATCAAATGGTACTTGTATGAAATTATTTTTAAGGTTTTGCTGGATAGTACTGCTGCCTGTTGTAGGCAAATGGTATTTCAATACTGATCAACCAAATAATTATTTAAGGGCCCACTGAAAATGCAATTCAATTCAGGCAGGCATTTGGGGGGCTCTCAAACAAAGTATCATTTGCATATTATTTTTTATTTACAAAGTTTTTCAAATACAATTTAAAAATAATCCCATGGAGATCTTTTTTTTAAACAGTAAACATTTTCGTTACATTATGGTGACAATACAGTACAAAATTTACGACGACAGGCTATTTCTTACCGTATGGCATATTATTGCCAAAATTTGTTCGCCATGGTTTTCTCGAGGGGTAGTAGTGTTCTCCCACCAATGTAATATGCTATCCCATTAAAAAGAAAATTAGGGAAAGAAATAATCTCATATCCCTTTTAAATAGGAGGAGCTAGCTTAATGTGTAAATTGCCAATTCTTTTCAAGTTGGAGCTTTCGTGAGCTAATACACATTGGCATCCAGCCCAATGACCCTGTTTAGGAGAGCTTAATAAAAGTAACTGGTGATTAAGTTAGCTGATGAGAAATAGAAAAAACTAGGTTTTCTTAGTTGCTAATTTCTATTTTATTTTTTAAATTCTATAACTATAGATTTATAGATTTTTAGAATATATAATAATCAGAAGAAGAGGAGCTTTTGACAGCTGTTGTTTAAGAAGTTCAAACTGGGCCAATGTCTTTGTCCTGTCGCCCTATGACATAGGCTGCCTACTGCGTTGGCAACACCAACAGCCCAAGATAATCTATTGGCTATTGCCGCTTAAAAGATCAACAAATACCAGGCCGCTGCTACAAGAGCCATGGAGATGTCTAGCTTGCTCCTGTGTTCGTGAAGCACGGGGAGATGTGCAGTTGCTATGCTACATTGAACCTAGGAATTTTCATTCCCTTTTGCATATGACATAATGGGGCCTACGTATTATTTGATATTTTGACACAGACTAATAAAAAGACATGATAACTACCTTATCTTACAATGTGCAGAGACCGGAGGTGTAAACAATATTTCATATTAAAGAAGAATCGATCTTTCAAAGAATTATCTAAAAAAGAATCTGTCCCTAGAGGATTTATAAATGTGTATATGTATCCTTCACTTGTGGAGCTACATAGTCGCTTAATCCACTGTCGCACAGTTTGGTTTCATAATAAAACGGTAAGGAAAGATACAGTTTGTCAACACATAGAACTAAAAAGAATTTAGGCTTGATTTGCAACACACGAGCTTAACAGAAAATGGTTAAACTTCAGATAGGATTAGGAAATATTGTCTGTGTTTCATTTGGACCTTGATCATTTCCCAGATTTGGGCCTTAAACATGTAACTTCCGAGTATTGGAGTACAGACTGTTGTGAGATAATTCACAGAACGATGCTCTGAAAATAACAGGAGGTATGCCTGGAACCACTTTCATTTCCATGTCTAACAATGAACATGTAATCCTTTCAGTGTTCTATAACAAAGCTGGAAGAAACGCATGGGAAATGTCTAAAATTTACATATTACTATAGGCAACAAGCTCAATGTTTCGCTACAGTGCAGTGGTGAAAAACAATCTTCTATATTGGACATCAACAAAAGAATAACACGTGGAGAAACGACCACCGTTGGATTGTGAAGATCACACAGCCTGGAGCTTCTGCTCATCCACAGATTCCAAAGGAAGAACTGCAGGCTCCCATGAAGAGGGTGGTTCATCAAGATGGATCTTGGCATAGTCACTTATGAGCCCATTCCTCTCTTCCCACATGATTGCTTTCCTCTCCTCTTCAGCCCTGTCGACCTTGTCTTTGGTCATTGAGCTCATGTCACCTGCCGCCTTGGTTACCATGCCAAATGCGCTTGTTAACCAGGAAGCACCAGCTGAGACATATTGGTTACTCATGATAGCAGAGCTTGCAATGCTAGCTTTCTGTTCCGCAGTGGCCAAAGCAGACTTTGTGAGTTCTGACACCTGATAACGATCATCCACCTCCTTAACCTTGCTACCAACAATTGCACGGCCCAAACTGATCTTTTCACTCAGGCCATACTGGCGGTCTAGAGACGCGACAGTGGCTGTAGCATTGGACAGTATATTGTGACGCTCATCAAAAGATCTTGCTAAGTTGAGAGCATCCTTGCTGAGGACAAAACCCTTTGCCAACATGCTGCTCACAACATCCTCTGCTTTCCTGACTGCAGATTCAGTAGAGGAAGATTTCTCTCCCTGTTTGTACAAATGATGAAATTCAGAAAAATGCATAGAAATAGAGTATCAATATGTACACCAGTAAGTACTTTGGTGCCCCATGATCGGAAACAGTTAGTTTTGCAGATAAAATGGTTGTAAAATGGCATTATAACTGATTATTTCCACTTGACATGCAGATCTGATTCAAATAAACTGTCTAGTTTTGAAGTGTTCTTACCATGGCAAATAATTTTAAAACTCATGTTACATGATTGGTAAGATATTTAACTGTTTAACTGTCGTGACGAGCAAAATTGACTGGTGGAAATAACATATAGAGATAATCAATGCGAACATAAAAAGTAACAGCAACAAAAATATACAGAATCGAATCCAAATTATCTTCTATCATTTATAAGAAATACACTATCTTTTCTTATTCCACTGCTCAGATCTTGCAGCAAGGGGGCATGCCCCAAGAATAACTTGTTTGTGGAAAGCAGTTAATACTTAAAAATGCTCTTTTGTTTAAAAGATACAATGTAATCATAAACCTCCCTAAAAATCATCAGGAGTCAAGTAGCTTGTTTCCATTTTAGTGACTTGAAAGTTGAAATAACGAGCAAGCCATTAAAATGTAATATATTCTTACTTGGGATTGCTTGCATGCATCAGGAGGCAGCTGATAGTTCAGAACTGGAGTTATGATGACAGAAAGGTCAACAATTGTTGCTCCCTGTAGATGGTAATCAAAAGATTAGAAGAAATATATGACATAAATAGAAGCGGGTGAGGCATATTAGCATGCAAGGTGCAATAATTGCATGAAAAAGAGTAGAACCAAGTAGGCAAACCTAACTCCTAATGTAACGGAACAAAAATAAATGGCTAAGGCTAGAAATGAGTTGCTGGAACTTGAACATACTGAGAGAAGCACAGCAGTCTCTGCTCCTTGTGAGTCCTTAAATGTAACATAAGCAAGCTGTGACCTTTCAGATTCACTGGTCAAGATACAATCAAACATTTAGAAATAGATTTACAGTCTTCCTACGTACATAGCCAGTGTGATACACAATGATGAATTACCTTTGCATCTCAACATATTCTATATCCCCAGAGAAAGAGAAGAACTCTGTGATCTCCCTTTTTGAAGCATTCAATGAAATGTTGCTAACTTTTACTGTTCTCACCTGCAAAGGAAAAATCAAGTAAGAGTAGAAAGGATGAGATTCATAGTGCGATTCGGACTCCAGAACAGGGCGGTACAATATGAGACTATGAGCTAGCATGATTATAGATATTGTTTACCACTTGACAATAGAGTCAACTCATTGTAGCCTGCCAATTTTTTTTCACAGCTCATCTTTAACAACAACAGCCTTTAGCCCCAAGCAAGTTGAGTAGGCTAGATATAAACCCAAGCTGAGTCACAAGAAACAAAAGACTTTACTACTTCTAGTAAAAGTAGGCATGGTATACTTAGATAAAGAAAACACAGTTTTCTAGGTCATGATTGTGCACGTGGATCATAAATTTCAGCACACCCCTTTACACAGACAAAATTTTGGATGCATTCCATGCCTTCAAATCGCTTCTAACTGCTTCCTCCAATTTCAGTTTTGGCTAAGACTGCCCATTTTAGGATCCTGCTATGCACTGGTATGGTGTGGTGTTGTGGAGGCTATACATATAAGCTCAGCTTTAACCTTTCGACATGTTAACTGGATAGCTATGAAGCTGTAAATGGTTGAAAGCAGACGAACAGTTCAAACATGTACAATGATGTTGCATTATTGCACATGGCAGCCAGGTAATGCATAAAAGACTAGCAGCTGTCATGTTACCAGGAGGGATTAATTGCAAACATAAACAATGGCATTCAATACCCCCAACTAGTTTCATCCTAAAATTGAGAAAGAAGAGCCCAAAACAAAGAACACAGGAGTGCAAGGTTAGAGAATACTACTCGGCAACAATGTGGCATATTTTTGAATTGAGCTCTAACCGCTCGGAAATGCAGCAATTTGGAGCTTGAAGATGAGAAAAAGCAGCCCCAACTAGAAGCAAACAAGCATGCAAACTTGAAGATCAGATCTAGCAGCCGTTTTTACCCATGAAGCCGTCAAAAGCACCAATAAGGCAATAACCAGCGAAATAACAAAAACAAAACCACGTTCTTTCGAGGAAACTAAGGACCAAAAGAACATTGTGTAAGTTCATCCTATAGTCATCCAAACAAGATCCGAAATGGATACACCGAAAGGACCAGAATTCATCAACACACTGATTATCGGAGCACCTATGCATCCAGAATTTCAGTAATGCCGATGCGAATGAGCAAGTAGCTGACCAGGGAATCCGGGGCGCACGCAATCCACCCTAAACCTGCAGCGAGTGTCGCTTGCATTGTACTCCAGTAAAGAGGAAGACCATCGAGGATACAGGGATGCAGCAATGTGGCATGGAATCAACGCGCGGAATTCGGCCATTGCTAGTCGCCGCGCCATGTCCCGGCCCGTCCCAAATCGACAAAAAAAAATCGCCGCAGAAACATCTCCTATCCGTCTCCAAACCGCCCGCGATTAACTCCGGCGAGACCACCAACCAAACAAACCCAAACCCGCCGAACGCACCGCCAGCAATTCGTCTCGAAACAACGGCAGCAAAAACTATCGGCAGCGCGGCGAGACGCGAGAGCCCAGAAGCAAACGCGCAGGGGGCGGCGCACCATCTCCTCTCTCCCTCGACAGCGCCGACGAGAACCATCCAAAAGGAAGAGACAGAGAGAGAGAGAGAGAAAGGCGAGAGCCGGCGCTCACCTCCATGGCGGGATCTCGCTTGCGGCCGCGCGCGGGGAGCAGCTAGTACTAGCTGGGTAGCGAATGCCGAGGGACGGCGGGGGCTCCGAGGCGAGGCCGCGCAGGTGCAGGCAAGAGGGGGCAGATTAGGCGAGGACGAGGCGAGCTAGGTGTCCACCGTCCCTCCACGCCGTGGGGTCTGAATTTGCGCCGTGTCGGCGAGCGGGCGAGGCGAAGCGGGAGGGGAGGGAGACCGGAGGGATGCCGGGGAGGTAGCAGGTTGCGGTCGCTGGGCACGGTGGTTTTTTTTTTTTGTCACGCGTCGCGAGCGGGGTCGTGCCGTGCCGGTGACCGTGCGAGCGGTGGTAAAATTGTGACGTAACGAGCCCGGAAGCTGGCACGGCACACGCGGTGGCCGTGGACCCGGTTACTACTGGCGAGCGGTACATGTAAAAGGAAAACCTCAGAGGGGGCAGCGTCTGGTCGGACGGCACGAGTAAAGGTTGGGGAGCTGCCATTTGTTGGGTGGCATCTGTTGAGATGTCACTGGCTTTTTCTTAAGATAATAAAAACATTTTACATTTTTAGTCTTTGTCATAATGCATACAGTAGAAAAATGTTATTAGCTGAACTCTCTCTCTAATTTTTTTTATGGTTTCGGTTGAAATATAGGACTACTACCTTCGTCCAAAAAAAATGCTTCTATATCTTATATATATATATATATAACTAAAACTACTCTTTATTTTAACAAACTTTAATACAATTATGTATTTGTCTCTTACTTTCACGAATTTTAATTGTTCATAGCCTTTAACAATTTTATCTCTTATTTTAATAAACTAAGATTGTTTAAAAGATAAAATCTTTTTAAATAAATAAAATGGTTAAAGATGAAGTTTTGTACAATGGAGGGAGTTTTTTTTTAATACCGCTTTGTTGGATTTGACACCCTGCCAAACTTCCTGGTAAGGTGATGGATCATCGATCTCCGGGTGGCTGGTTCGGTTGCTGGAGGAGAAAAGTGAAAAGGAAAGGTCGTTCGTCACTGATGATTGATGTCATGTCAAAGTATTCACTATCCCCAGGCCCATGCATACGGAAAGTCGTGATGAGCACTAATCAGCTTTGTACTGCACTGGCTTTGGCCGGCTTTTTTTGGTGGATGGACGACGGTCAAGTGTACCACCGCCGCTGCCGCTGCCGCTGCCCGCCTCGCCGTGCCATTCCAACGGCACCGCACATGTGACATGTCCAGACTCCAGTCCAGGTGGGACTCTCAAAATGCCAGTAGTTTTTCTCGTCGTCGCTGCTGTTACCAATCAACCGGGCCTTGCGCCCAACGAGTGCGCACCAGGGTTAAAAATTATCAAAAATTTTAAATTATTTTTTAAATTTAGTGGGCTTATTATGATATTATTGTTACCGTAACCCGGCGGTTTAAAAATCCCCTAGCGCGCACCACTAATTCCATTGTATCAACGGCTCGAGCCGTGAATGATTGATGGTAATATGATGACTGATGAGTTCATTGCAACGTGGATGAATCCGGCCGAACAGGCGAACCAACACTCCGCACGCGCGGTCGCGGGAACCACCGCCACGTTCTGCCCGAGATCGCCGCCGTGGACTCCGGCAGGACGGACGTCTTGACGACGACGACGACCGGATGGCGCACTGCAGCCGTAGCGCCGGCGCAAGGACGGGCCGTGAAATTGTCCCCAGGCGGAGAGCGCAGCCCAGTTTTTCTGGTTGGGCTACGATTGCGTGGGCTTGGACGTGTCTGGTCGCACCCCTCATATTCTCTCCCGTCGGAGACCGGTGGGGAAAGGAAGGGGAGGGAGAGATGCTGCGGGTGTCAGAGGACGGCGGGCGGCGGCGGGAGGCACACGCGGCGGGGTACCGCGAGCTTGGCCGCGCCCTGCTTGACCTGCAGGCAGCCGCCGACCAGGTCTTCGACGCCGTCACCAGACGGGTACGTGCTCTATCCCTAGCCCTCATCACTCACTCCTCTCCGAGCGCAGGATGTTTTCGGTTTATGACGGCGTCGCTCTTGTTGGATGCAGACTGCGGAGGAGCGGGAGAAGCTTTCGGTTATTTCCCAGCGGATTGACGCTGCCAAAGTAAGCTGCTGTTATTTTTTTTTCCATCATCATTCAGATCGTCTTGAGGTTACGTAGTTAGAAGCATGCATGGCTGTCAATTATGGTGCCTTTAAGTTTACGGGTTCACTAATTGAAACAACGTTATGGCATACAAGTAGGCATTGGTGCTCCAATGGTTTGCATTGTGTCTTGGATGTGGATTGAATGGCTATATTGTATATTTGCAATGTCCTGCCGATTGTAAATTCAATGTTTGTTGTGGTAATTAGGATACTATTTTCACCTTGGAGGGTCTGTGTGAGTTGTTTCACTCACTTCATAGGGTGTTCTTTATTTTTCATTCCTGATTGGTAGCTTTCAATTATCTACCTAATATCATATTGAATTCTGATCAATGTTTTCAAATCGTCTAATTGACCCAAATCGCCATGGCACCTATCAGGATTAATCGTCGATCAGGCGGGTCGGTCATATGTTTTAGTAATATTGAATTGATGAAACGATGATTTATCTATCTTTTAGTATTGTTAGTTTGTTACATTTCTGCTCTTTTCTGTATGCTTACCTTGTGCATATAAGATGAGATTGCTGTAATGTTTTCATTCAATAAAACACCTTCCTATAGTACATAGTATAAGTGTAAAGCAAAAGCAAGCATCAAGATTCAAGAGAAAAGGCTGAAGTGCTTGATGGTCAGTTGGTCACTTAGACACTTGTCAGTGTTGATTTCTGAAGTGTCCATAACTCCAGTCACAAATTCAAGTCACAATTAATCGTCTCCCCTCCCTAATTGGATGATTAATTGTGATTAACCAATGATTAATTGTACAATCAGATTTCTAATCAACTGATCAAGTTGATAGCACCTAATCGGAGTCAAGGGACCAATCAAGATGATTAATCGGACGATTAGATAACATTGATTCTGATAACAGAATTTTGGGGAAAAAAAACTTTCCTCCTTATTCAAAATATTAATAGTCTGTAAGTGAAAAGGCATCTCATGACCTGGATAAGCAATTACCCACTTCGATGAACCTCTACCTCTAGGGTATAAGATGTGATTTTTTGTGTACCATTTGAATTCTGAGATTCTGCATATTTTAGTTACAATACTACAAACCTCCTTTTTGCCATTTAGCTGATTCATGTATTGTAAATGAGATGCATCTTTGGTATTTCTGGTAGCTAACATGTTATCTTCAATGTGTTGAGTTTTCACCCTTCAATATAATGAAATGCTAACACTTTTTGTTTGACATGCATTACTAGTATTACCAATTGTATCATTTGATTCTTGACTTGAACTTCAACTGACTGAATGCTTTGAATGGTTTGCCTTTTGTTGATTACTTCTAGGCTAAGATCAAAACATTATCTCAGTCAGAGGAACCTCTGACAATTGTATCACCAGCACAGCATCCTTCAAGTTGTACAAACCAAGAGGACTTCAGACCACTGTTTCATTACAAATATGATCACAACAGTGGTGGACCATCCATAGCAACTATTTCAGTAAATGGAGGATTCAACAGAGTATGTACCATAGGATTCAAGAGCCAGTGTGAGTTTGGGATAACACATTCAACTTTGCTGATAAACGTGCCATTTAGCAGGAATATGGACTAGAAGGCACACTTGAGCTATTCCAATTTTTCTCCGAGGAGAACTGTGACTATACTTCGAAAGAAGGCTGTTTAAAGGTTAGTGTTATAATGTTGTTATTAGACAATATTCTGGTTAAAGACTTGTTGCCAAGGGGTGGCACTTGTTTAGCTGCTTGTATAACCAAGAATCTGTTTTCTAATTTATGTGCAATAATTTTGCAAAATATCTGTGAAGAAAGTTAATTGCTTTTGTTAGCACCTATAGTTCTGTCGCAAACTTGGATGTAGATTTATTATATGCACTAATCTTTAGTTTATTCATATGCTGATATTGGTGTCTTGTCCCCTCAGGTTACAAATAAACTTGCTGAAACTAAAGATGACACATATTTAGGGAGTCTTTTGGATAAATCCAAGTAAGATCTTTAACTCATGCATGGATCAATTCATAGTGATTATTTCTGTGTCGTTCTTAATAAGTAGCATCTCTCATGTACGCCAACTGACCAACCACCCAAAACATTATGCATCAATCCACGATGATTATTTCTCTGTGTTGTTCTTAATAAGTAGCATCTCTCATGTACACCAACTGATCAATTACCCAAAACATTTATATATTCTACTTTAGATTCATATGATTAGGTAGGGTGACTTTTCTTTCAAGTTAGTCCATATGATTCTGTTATCCATGCTCCTATTCAAAAGAGAGAAATATCCAAAAGAAATTGCTCCTATGACTATTCTACCCATTGGTTGAAATCCTGCTTGTACGTTTTGTGGTTATAGATATGGTTTTGGTATATTATTAGTAAGATGACTGGGCACAGCATTAATGCTCATTGGGTACAATCTCTCCAAGTTTTATATAAGGCACAAGGAATTAGATCGTGTTTTGATTTTTTTTCATGATCCACTAGACTATCCAGGTAATCTGCATTGATTATTTGGTATAATTGTGGAGCATATTATAGATCGAGATATATGGAACTAACATTATTTTTTTTCCAGAACTCCAAATATGCATGATTATTTTACATTCTTGGCCTAAAGGCATAACTTTGGTTTTCTGATCTTATGAATTATCATATTGTCTAGGTTACCTTTATTAACTAGCCGGCAATAATCCAATGGTAGTCAAGTCTAGCCATATTAAGGCACATTTGAGTCAGATGTATAACTTGAATTTATAAACTTTCTTGTACAACTGCATTCCTGAGCAAAACTTGTAATATGATCGCCTGCTTAATATTATCATGAATAATTTTATACTCCCTCTATCTCAAAATATAGACTTATGCCTTTTTTTTAGGAAATTAAGGAATGAGGTGAGGAATGGTTGTGATTGGTTGAGAGAAAAAAATAGATAAAGAAATTAAATGGAAAAAGGGTATGATTGGTTGAGATTGGTAGGTAGGTGAAGTAGTTATATTTTGAAACAAATTTGAATCCTAAAAATAGCTATATTTTAAGGCAGAGGGAGTAATATAAAGATGTAAATATGTTTTCTATAATGTATTGTTATTGCTTTTTTTTGGGGGGGGGGGGGTGGCATTGGCATGGCGTTTTTTTTTTATGGATTGTACATTGAGTATGCACAAAAGTATGTTACAATGCATTTCTGTTACGCAAATTATGCCATTGAATTTGCCTACGTCGAAATGCCTGTGGCCTATGAATCCTTTTAGATGTGTGAGGGATGTCATGCATGCTGGTTAATCTGCATGCTACATTGAGTATGCGAAAAAAGTATGTTACAATGCATTTCTGTTAAGCAAATTATGCCATTGAATTTGCCTGAGTTGAAATGCCTGTGGCCTATGAATCCTTTTAGATGTGCCAGGGATGTCATGCATGCTTATTGATCCTTTTACTCTTTGCTTGTAGCTTTCCAATTCCACGAAACATTTCGATGTCTGGAGATGGCATAAAGAGTGAAGAACTGCCACCTCCGCCACCAAGTCTAATATCAAAACACTTGGCTGTAAGAGTTCATGGTCATCTTAAATATCCTACTATGTTTTTTTAAAATACTTGCTCGCTGCTAGCATTTTTATTCTATCCATAGTTTTTTCTGTTAAAATGGAAAATGATCCATTCTTCTATTCGTCTAATTGTTTATCTTTTCAATTTTATTGAAAAACCAGAGATCTGATGATGTTAGAATTAAATCAAGCGGGAGTCCAGCACACTTGGACATTACTGTCGCAAAGAACTGAATGTAAACTACAGTGCACACTCCCTGGGGGGTATAAAGTTAGATGATTGTCACTAATTTCTGTATACTCGTTAGTTCATTACAGTTCGATCCTAATTTAATTGTAAAGAAACCTCGTATGATTTTATATAGTATCTAGGTGTGCTGTAAGACAATTATCTTAGGCAGAGTTTTTCAACTTGTGTAATGCACCCAAAACAAAACCGCGCATGGTTCATCAGTAATTGTTGTACGCTATGGTGTAAACAATTCGATCTAATACTCTCAGAAGCCATAATCAAAGCTGCATTCATTAAACAGATTTGCATTCATTCTCCATGTCATGTTCTAAAAAGTAGATGTAGATGAACAATCTAGAAAAGGCTTGGGGTGATTCATGTTGAAGTTTACATATACCTTCTCAGAAGATACTACTGAAATGCCAACGCATTGACCATCTTATTCTCTCCGCTCTCCATTCTTACACCCCTAATTGTCCATTTGTGCAGTTTCGTTGCTGGTTGAAATGCATATTCCTTAGGCAGATCCCTTCAGCCTCTGCTAGAAGTATCATTACCACTTCCAAGCAGTTTCTGCTTAATCATTTACCCATTTAGAAATGTACATTGTACAGAACACGCATCAGGCAAGAAAATTCATGCGTGATCATAAAAAGGTAGGCACTTGATCCGATGATAAGGTTTGCATGTTCTGAGCAAGTTGAACTTTAGCTTTTGATTCTAGTCAATTTGTCTTGTCTTCTTGGTTGTCTCTTCTGGCCGTCTAGGTACATCGAAAAAGTTATTGGAATTTCCTTGATAATGATCCCCCGTTTTCTGAGATTGTGACTTTTGAGGGCCGTGAGACGAAGGGAAACACTGCATTTCGTCAGTTCAATGCACCATTTTTCTTTAACCACAGTATAATATGGACATGTGGAAGACAACGCTTCTGAAATTCAACTGTGTATACAACTGCGAAACATTAGGAACAAAGTAAGTAAATTGTTGCCACTGGAAATAGAAAATGAATGTGGTATGATTCAGATAAATATCAAACCTGCAGTAATTGGACCAAAAATTCGTTCTTTGTGATATCATTGATGAAGAGATGCAACTTCATATGAAATACACGATCAACAATATCAGGTCTATCAGATGAATGTTGTCCAGCAATTAGAGCTAATGCTTGAGTAATTTCTGACCATAAAGGGTTCCATGTGAAAGTGATAAACAAATCAGGACAGCCATATTTTTGACAAAGAGCAACACAATCAAGATAGTTTTGGTATAGATAGTGTGGCCCTCCAACATAGGAAGAAGGTATTAGAATTCTTTGGCATGCTTCTGACCCATCTACAGTGCCCTTATGTATTATATCACGGATTTCTTAGAGTGGAGCAGTTCTATATTTCTCTTGTAACGATTTAGTTCCATAGTTACTCAACCAGGATTCTTCCGTGCAGCAATATGCATCAATAACATAAGATTGTGTACCTTTTGTGCAACACATTGGAGTGTTGAAATCATCGCCTCTATCATGAAGCCTACAGGCATAATATTATGCCATTGTGACATGCTTTCGTTTAATTCCTGCTGATCGATGGCACTGCCAATATGCAATCTTTCCATGACAGCCATCCTTTCCATAAGGGAAAAAAATTGGGTACTGCATTGCCATAAATTTGCAATGTTCTTAAATCTTTTGTAGAGCCTTGTCCTCTACCATCAAGTCAGGTCCAATATCGCTTGTACCCAAGTCACCAACCAGTCTGACAACCTCTGACGCTACTGGAGCATTAAAAGACCCAAACAACCTTATAAAATAGTGGTCATCAGCTGCAGTTGCCCCAGAAAGTCTATCACGGGCAACCCTGAATAATCGGACAATTGGATTATGGGTATCAAGCATCTACATAAGAGCTGCTACAATTTCCTCATTAGGCTGGAAGGTGCTATTTGTGTAGGTCCCAACATGCAATCTATTCATAAGCTCATTTGTAGTGTCAAATATGTACAACTGAGCATATTGTAGCCGTTTATCCTTTTTTGGCAAAAGTGACCCAATATGATGGCAGAGTTGACTGCTTATCTTGAAAGTATGTGGACCACAACCATCATTGATAGAATCAATTACATTGACCCCATCGATGTAAAGGCGAACATAGAGTTATAATACCTTATATTTTCAAAGACATGAGCTGATTTAGTGCAGATAGAAGGCTATGCAAAGGCTCTGGGGGTGGCTTGTAGGAAGGCAAGATAACACTGCCTCCTTTGCAGAATTTGTTGTATACTGGTCTTCTTGTGTGGCAACATCGGTTCTTCATACCAAAAGAATGCACCACTAAGAGCATGTGGTTTCGTGGACCAAGATTCAACAGTGAGAAAACAGAATCTATCAATACTCAACTCAACTCAACGTAGCATTTCAGTCCCAAACAAGTTAGAATAGGCTAGAGTTAAAACTCAATAATAATCTTCAAATCACGATTCAGACACATCAATAGCCGCTTTCTAATCATTTCTATTTAAGAATAAATCTTCAACTATATCCCACTCTTTCAAATCTCTTCTTATTGTCTCTAGTTTTAGTATTCATCTATCTCTCTATCTCTCTTCATCTTATTGTCTAGACTTATAATTTCACAATATACTAGCGCATCTAAAAGTCTCCTTCAGACATAACCAAACTATCTCAACCAATATTAGACAAGTTTTTCTTCAATTGGTGCTACCTCTAGTCGATTATGTATTTTCTCATTTCAAATTTGATCTATTTTTATTTGATCATAAATTTAACGTAGCATACGCATTTCTACATCTCTTAGCTATTGAACATTTTTTAGACCAACATTCTGCTCCATAGCATGTCTAATCGTTGTTCTATAAAACTTGTATTTCAACTTCTAAGGTAACCTATTATCACGAATGATACCAGATACTTAGCGTCACTTCAACCAGCCCGCTTTTATTCTATAGCTAACATCCGCATCAATATCTTCATCCATCTGTAACATTGATCCCAAATATCAAAAAGTATTCTTCTTAGACATCACTTAGCCTCCTAAACTCATATCTCTCTCCTCGTGTGCGATAGTGACAAAGTTACACCTCGAGTACTCAGTCTTAGTTCTGTTTACACAAGAGTCTGCCGCCATAACTCTAGTTTCATATTTACTCCTACGCGGCTCTTATCAATTAGCACTACATCATCTACAAAAAGCATACACTAAGAGATATCTTATTGTATGTTTCTCATAACCTCATTCATTATTAATATAAAGAGGTAAAGACTCAATATTAGTCTTTAATGTAGTCCTATTTTAATCGGAAAGTAACATGTGTTAGAACCTAACAATAAAAAAAATATAAGTTGAGCTCATGTTTTGAGTGTAAAGTGTATCAACTATCGAGGGAAAGAGTGTATACATCGAGATTGAACATTCACAATTGAGCAGTTCGATGGGCAGATAGCATTCACGATCGAAAATCAACATAGGAATCATTTGTGAAAAGCAAGATTTATTAGTCTGCATCGTGTATGCTTTTTCAATAGTAAAAAAGGGGATATGTTTTTGAATACTTATGAATAAGAAGAAATATGAAAAGGATGTGTTACGGATAGACTTACGGGCATGAACACTTGTAGGAATACTGACATGAGAAGTTGATGCATCTGCAGAAGTCAGTATTAAGCTAGTAAGTATAAAATGTGCATAGCAAAAAGAGTTTAAGTTTACAGACAACATAGGGACCTTTATTATTTGCGGAAGATGATGACTCTACTAACCGACGTTGCAACAGTCTAGAATGCTCTGATATATATGCTTTATGTTTTTTACATGACTGAACTGCTGTTGCAGAATCTGGGTTAGGAAAATCTAAGACATGAGGAAGAGAAAAACATTAGCTACATGGAATGGTGGTGCTATAAAGGCGCAGCACATAGAGCACATCAATTGTGATTGCAATATTCTAAAATTAGAATGACCAGCAAGCAGGGAGAAGTGGTAAGGAAATTAAGCAGCATGGCGATCATACCAGGATGCTGAGTACACAGACGCCGCCGCACAGGCCCATTAGATTTAAAATTGAAGCCTGTGGGGAAGTCATTGGTCTGGCTTGACTGTGCTGCATCTAGCTCACCATCAGAAGTTTCTGTACAGAATCAAATCAAACATAAGGCTCTGTAAAGGAACAAATGATCATACATAATTGTCCAATAAGTCACAGAGGCACAGTAAAAGTAGCCTAGCGATCAATTGACTGCAAGGACATGCAAATGGCATTATCATAAGGGATAACCTACCTGCAGTTGAGCAGGGCAACATTGGCTGCTTAAGCTTGCGGAATGAACAACGCAGAGATTTCCAGTGAGATGCAGACATATTCTGAACATTGTAGAGGCAAAATTAAGATGGAACTAACAAAGAATCTATTATATGTTGAGTGGATATATATGCTAGCAGCAAAAGGCACGGCCTATAATATTGGGAGAGACAATGAATTGGGTGCTACTGAGAACCAATAAACTGATAAGGAACAAATAAATTTTGTGTATATGACCCAACAAATGTAACATCTTTTTGCCAGAGTTAGTTTGAGAGCTAGAATATTCTACTAAATAGGAAGAGATGGTATGAAAACCCGAGAAAAAAATTCAGTCCATGCAACAAAAGTATAAACGATGTACCATGTAGAAATACAAATCGGTAAAAGCAATAATAGGTGAGAGCATTTGGTAATGATAGATCATCTGTAAGCAAAATTGAGAGAGAGCAGGCAACACAGGAGAACTTTGACATGAAAATTGCAAAACATGGCTGGCCTGTATGGATCAGATAGCATCACCTTTACTGGTTGAACCTAATGACCCATAACAGTAGTTTATGGTAAGCAAAGTGGAGATAGTGCATCATAGGGAAAGATTGTTAGTAAAACTAAATAGCTAAAGTGGTTTATACACAGAGTAAGTAGCGGGATGTTGGATCTGATAGGATTTGCAAGAAGCCAAAAACACTTTCAATTTGTTCAAACGATTTAGTCAAAAGAACCTCATATATTTCTGACCGTGGAAAAAGAATGTCAGAAGGCACGAGCAAACCTAATGGGAAGAAAAAGGCAAATAATCACAATGGAATGTTGAGGGAAGCAAACCTGATGCGCAGGAGATGACAGGTGTGCAGAGAACAGCCGCCCTGTGATGGCCCAATCAGAGGCACGTCGAGGAGACGGGAGGGGATCGACGTGGGGAGGGCAGCGGGGTAGATCGGGGGTGGCGGCCCACGCCGCAGCGCCAGGGACGTGCGGAGGACCGCAGGCTACGCCGCCGGTAGTGACCCAGGCGGAGGCAGCGCGGCGTGGGAGGAAAGCGGTGGCTCCCTGGATGAACGGCCTGCAGGTCGGTGGCGGCGCCCTAGCCGGAGAGCACATCTGGCGGATGCGCGAGAGAGCATCGGTGACGACGGGGCCGATGCCGCGTGTAGGAAGGGGAATCGATTACTGGAGAGAGAAGCGTCGGTGGGTTTTTTTTTTCCTTCTCTTCTCTACCTGACGCTAATGGGATTGGATGGGCTGGCCATGGACGGCAGATGTGTGGGTGTGTGGGGATTGAACGGTGCTGATTTCTGGACGACGTGGCCGCGCGGAGGAGTGAACAGTGGATAGTTTTGACGGGAGGAACGTAAGGTTTTATGTGATATGGTAAGGTTAAAAAAGGCGGCGGGAACTGCGTCAGCATATTCTGCCGCATCCTTTTGTACTTGCGATTTCAGAAACCTTTTGTGGGATATATATATATATATACTTACCTTGTTGAAGTGATGCGTCTGCAGCGCATAAATGTGTCGGCATTCTGTTAATCTTAGAAATTGGACGGAATCTGAATTATGAAATCCATTATTCGTGCATGTTTACTGTGAAGTTTCATGGATTTGTTCTTCAATGTTCTTTACTACTTTCGGCAGTTTCACCCCTGACCTGACTTGCCGAGACATTTGCATAATGAATTTAACCTTCCCTTGAGGGCTATAAAAGGTCGCATAGTGCATTCACTTGCTGCCCAGCAGCTACGCGTTTGTTGCCTGCAAAAATCGGTTAATACTCCATACCTAGCTCTCCCAGAGCCTAGAACAACAACACGCTTTGCTCGATTGAATGGAGCTCTCTGCGTGCAAGGTGCTGCTGGTCGCCGTCCTCCTCGCCGCCTCGCTCCTCCCGCTTGGTCTCGACGCTGCGCGCCCGTTCCACACGCGCGACGGTGACGAGGTCAGGCGGCTGATCGGCGAGGCGGCGCCCGTCCTGCTCCGGGGCCAAGACGCGGCACGTCCGCCGCGAGTTTCGGCGGCCGCCGGCGCCACTGTGACGCGCAATGCCGGTGGCTTCGTGTCACGGCAGGGTGGAGAGGAAGGCGCCCGCCGTCCGGTGGCGCGCCGCATGTTGCTGCGCGGGGCTACGTCTAAGCCGTCATGCGGTTCCAACTACGAACCTCCTTGCCACCATTGAATTGCCGCCGCGTCGATTGGCCATGCTGCGCCGTGGCCAGAGAGTGCTACGAGCACGTACGTTTATATGGGAGAAAATTAATCGAACCCAGTCGCTATCGAACATGCCTGATCGTGATCGATCATTAATTCGTTACGCTAGTCACTATAACTACCGATGTGTACATAGCGAATTATGTACCCTGCAGCACTGCTTTGTGCTTTCAACAGTCTGCAAGTACTTAGTATAGCCCTTTGTATCCACAGCCTTATGACCGATCCGTAGGTATCATGTAAATTAACCCGTCTCTGAAAATAGTACCTTTCGATCCTGTAAGTAGGTTCCGGATTGTGATATATGATCGTTTATGAATGGCAAGACTCATTTTCTGTGTACAAAAGACCAAATATGCGTCAGTGCATGCGTGATGCGTCACCTGATCTATTCCGCGTACGCTACGCGCCCGGTACCACGCGATGGAGTACGCACGACTTGGAGCGTGCGACTGAAAGTAGTACCAGTATAGTACTACCTCCGTCAAAAAAAAAAAGAGTTAGTCTTTGTACATAACTCTGGATATGTGTTTGTCCAAATTCATACATAAACGTGGACTTAAAAACGGAGGAAGCACAAAACAGAGCAGATTTGCACAAGATCGGTGAAACCTTGCGGCGACCAGCAGCGATACGTACAGATAGATTGGTCTAAAACAGGGAGGAACCCGGTGGGCCGCCCGCCTCCACTCGCGCGTGTCGCGTTGCATTGGCAACTCGTGCGGCGGGTGGACGTGACGCGCCTCACGCGTGGCCTCCGCCTTCTTGCCCTCTCACCATCGTGCCCCGCGCACGTCGCGCGAGGTCCAGCCGCGCCGGCCGGCGGCGCCCGGAGATATCTGACCGCTGTCGTATACGGCGCCACAGTCAGACGCGCTTTGCTTTCCATGTCGTACGACGGCCGTTGCCGTACGTACGTTACAAGCCACAGGATCACAAAATAAATACTAGAGTAATAATTAAGTACGGCTTTTATTTGTGTAGTTACTACCTCCGCTTCGCAATGGTTTCATTTTTCTCATTTTATTGTTTCCACGACAACTTCATCTATATATTTTTTATTAGAAATTGATAGAACGTAGATAAATATATCGAAGTTTATAAAAATAGGATATAAATATATTGATTCCGTAGAAATAAATGTATTGAAATTCGTTAAAGTAAAAGATATTTTAGACTTTTTATCACATGTATATGTGATATGGCTAAAAATAGAATCTTTATGAAGAAGTATAATATGTGCAATCAGCCATTGCGTAATCCTTAAAAAAATGCTGCACGAGAGTATAATGCTATAGACAACAGCCAATGCATGCATGTTCTCTGGTATTTCAACATCTTCAGGTCATTCGTCTCAGGTTATCAATGATAGATGTACAAAACCTTTAATTAATTTGTCATATGACGACGTGCACCGTGCAGTCTACCTTTATTCCTACCCGTTACATATTAACATGTCCATGTGGTATACGGTTCTATACGAGTTTTTTTTAACCAACCGTTTATTTTTTTTCCTGGTTTTTTGAAGGCGCTGCCTGTGCGCTATGCGCGATGTGGAGAGTAGCGGAGGATAGTAAAGATCTTTTTAGAGTTGGTGCTTACATGCTGTGCACGATATGGAGAGGGACGAAGAAGGACTCCGCTTCTACTTTAGTAGAGATATAATTAGTTTAAGGATATTTATAATAATCACTAATCTAAAAACAGATACCATAGAGATACTCCATCCGTCCCATAATATAAATGACTAATAAGGTAGTATTGAACTAGTAGTATTAACAGACTGATGAATTAGCTACTAATCCTTCTATTCCAAAATATAAGATTTATATCATAATATAAATATTTTTGTGCACTGACTCCAATATATAGAAATCGATACATTTTTCAACCAATCAAATGTTTAGAAGAGAAATATAAGCTATTTAAAATTTGACTAAAAGAAAATATTTTCTCGTAATCTCATTATTTATTAAATAATCTAAAAATACTTATATTAATATAACGGAGCTACCCATAATTCGTTGATTGTATTATATAGGCTTATAGCTCTCCCAGCCGCGCTCGCCTCGTTTCTGCCTAGACTCCAACTCGACCTCCTAGTCTATTAGATTAACCCGTGTGTATAAGCCACCTCAGCTACCTATATTCATTAACAGATAATACAATCAATAATTCATACTTTCATAGTATCAGAGCGGTTTCAATCCGCTATCTTTCCACAACCAAAAACGCCACTGTCGTTGCTGTCGTCGCCGGTCTCCTTCTCCGCCACTACTGTGCAAGAGACTGTCGAGATCCGACGCCCTCAACGCCATCGTTTCTGAACCAGCGCTCGTCGCCGATCCGATTTTCACCATCGGTGCCGACTGCACGTCACCGAGAGTGTCGCTGGTCTCATCGCCAGTGCTGCTGATCTGATCGCCCACCCCGTAGCTGCCCTCATCACCGGGTGTGGTCGCCGATCCGATCCTACCTGCGCTTCCACACCAGCGCCCGTCGCTGATTCGATCGCCACCACTAGGTGTCGCCCGGTCTTATCGCCCGTGTTGCCACAGATCAAAACGCCCACCGATCCGATCTGATCGAATCCGTCGATCGGTCTGATCGGATCCTGTTTATTGCCGAGCCGATCGGTTGATCGGCTCTCTGTTGCCAACCAGATCGCCCGTCGATCGACCTTATCGGATCCGTCGATCGGTCCGATCGGATCCTGCTTATTGCCGATCCGATCGGCTCTCCATTGCCAACCAGATCGCCCGCCAATCCGATCTGATCGGATCCGTCGATCAGCCCGATCGGATCCTGCCTATTGCCGATCCGATCGGCCTCTGAACTGATTGGTTGCTTTCTACTGCCGATCTGATCTATTCGATCCAATCAGCTGCTCATCGGCCACCCGTGCCGATCTGATCCATCCGATCTGATCGGCTGCTCATCGGTCACTCGATCTGATCGGCTGCTCATTGTCTAGCCGATCTGCCCATTACCGATCCGATCGGTCGATCGGCTGCCGATCCGACTCTTATCGGCTGATCCCTCTGATCGGCTGTCGTGCCCCCTATGGCTGGCGGCATGTCATGGTCCGACTCCACTCTGAGTTCACCATAACCAATCTTGGTCCTTTCCACCATTTTCTTGGCATCTCCGTAACCCGTTCCATCCACGGGATCTTCCTTTCCCAACGCCAGTACGCCATCGATCTCCTCCAGCGTGCGGGCATGGCCGACTGTCACCCCACGGCCACTCCAGTCGATACTCGAGCCAAACTCTCCGCCGCCGATGGCGCCCTCATTGCCGATCCCTCTCACTATCGGAGTCTTGCCGGGGCTCTCCAATACCTCACACTCACCTGACCCAACCTCACATACGCTGTCCAGCAAGTGTGCCTCTTCATGCACGCTTCGCGCGAACCTCACCTCGCGCTGCTCAAGCGCATCCTACGCTACGTGAAGGGCACCCTCTCCAGCGGGCTGCATCTCAGCTCCAGCCCCATCGACTCCCTCACCGCGTACTCCGATATGGACTGGGCAGACTGCCCCGACTCTCGACGCTCTATGTCCGGCTACTGCGTCTACCTCGGTGACACTCTCGTATCCTGGTCTTCAAAATGCCAGACTACAGTGTCCCGCTCCAGCGCTAAAGCCGAGTACCGTGCCGTCGCCCACGCCGTCGCCGAGTGCTGCTGGCTTCGCCAGCTTCTCCAGGAGCTCCATGCACCCCTCTCCACCGCAACCGTCGTCTACTGTGACAATGTCAGTGCCGTCTACATGACCGCCAACCCAATCCATCACCGACGCAATAAGCACATCGAGATCGATATTCATTTTGTCCGTGATAAGGTTACATTAGGACATGTTCGGGTGCTCTATATACCATCGGCATATCAGTTTGCCGATATAATGACCAAAGGGCTGTCCACGTCTTTGTTCACCAGTTTTCGGTCCAGTCTCTGCGTTTGTTCCTCTCCCGCTACGACTGCGGGGGTGTTAGACAGAACACTGACCTGGGCTGTATATATATAGACCCGACCTTCTCATATACGATTGGAGGATTTATAGTCATTGTACACTTTCTACAATAATATTTTTCTCTATCCTTAATTTTTTTTAAAAATAAATTAGAATCCCTTATATCTACTCGGTTAATCTTTTTTTTCTTGTCGAAAATTTGCTAAAAATTGCTGTATAAGCAATGGCAGATGGCAGGGAGGAGACATGAGAGAACTCCTGACTTGCAAAAACTTCATCAATCCAACCAAATATTTGATGCTTATATATATATATATATATTACAATTTACAATGCACTATAAACTATGACAGAGATGAGAGAAAACCCTGCCGAGTAGGTGTTGTATTGCCTCGTTGTATCGTATAAAAGCAAAGACATCAAAAGAAAGATCGAAAAAAAAACATTATGTTCGCTCAGGCACTAGAAACTACAATATTAATATAAGAAAAAAATGATTGATTAATATAGTTATATATGAAATATAGAGTTATATATAAATTTTAAATATATAGAAATAAAATAAGAGTTTTATATAAAATTTAAAAAATATAGAAATAGTATTTAAGAGTTGTATATAAAATATAAATATAGTTGTATATAAAATTATGTATAGGGTGTCTGTACAGATAAAATCTCTGTCCTGGCGCGTGCCTCGGCTGCCAATGGAGTCACCGATTCAAACACATCCGTTCTCACCTTCGGTGAAAATGGAGGAGCTCTTCCTTGGCATTGCTCTGCTAGTCTGCTACTTCGCCATTGGCATTGGCTCGATATATTTTTTTCTGTTCCTTTTCAGCTTTTCTGAGCTCGCGCTATAAATACGGCCTGCATGCTTAGATCGTGACAGCATGCGTTCGAGCTCACATCGCTATCGTTCACAGATCGTAAACTGAGCTAAATCCCTCCAAAGAACTGGAGCCTCGAGTTTGACTGATTTCAGTGCCGTCGCCGTCGCCGTCACAGAGCGATTGACCTCGATCGCGTCACCTAGGCCCTGACCGTGCAAATGGTACGATGCACCCACGCGTCGCTATGTTTCTTCGCGCTCACTTCCTCTCTCCTTGTCCCGAGCTCCGACGCCGCAAGGACGTCTCCCGGCGAGATGCAGGGACGGCCGCCGGCGGCTTCTCCCGTGGGATCATCGCCCACGGAGACGGAGGAGCAGATGGTGGATACGGGGATTATCGCCGCTGGCGATGGGCGTGACGCGGATGTCGTGGCACAGCCACCTCCGCCGGTGCAGCCGGCGATGACAATGGTGGCCGTGGGCGATCGCGGTGGGGATGGCGATCTGCGGCGGCGGACGAGTGTGGCTTGCTGACGTACTCGGCGCAGTGCCTGACGACGACCGCGCGGCAGCTTCTGGCGGGGGAGACATGCACCGGCACGGACGGCACGGCGGGCCCGTCGTGTTATTTGACTTCGATTTACGTTTGATCAATTTTTCTTATTAAAAATATATAATTATTATTTATTTTTATTATAACTTTGTTTATTATTAAAGATAGTTTCAGTATTATTTATATTTTTATATATTTATATAAAAATTTAAATAATACAAACGGTCAAACGTATATAAAAAGTCCGGTTGATGATGTATAAAGTGCACATGTAAATGGCTTTAATGTACGTGCTTAATTGGCCTTGAATATATGTGAACCTGGTCCAGCGTATAAATGTCATTTGCAGTAAGACTTCAGAGATAATTTCTGATCTCAGTGCTTTTGTGCTTAAACTGGAGCCAACAATGAGTGCACGTGCATCAACTCATAAAGAAAAGAAAGTGTAATCTGCACACTGCAATAAGTTCAGAAAATGAAATCTGCGCACTAAAGAAAATCAAACTAATTAAGCTACCTGTGCGGCTATACGTCTCGGCCATGCTCGCAGCTCGCCTGGTTCTCCAATGCAACCATGCCGGCGGCCGGCGAACCGATTTAGACTTGCGTGTGTGATTAATTCATGACCCGTTGCTGTCTTGGTGGCAGGAACTGAGGAACAACCCGGCTATACAGCATGAAAATGATCCGAGTCCCCCCGGTACGTAGCACAAGAGTAGTCGTTGGCCTCTGATCACCCGTCATTCACAACTCAATTCTGTCTATCCCAGTCGTGTCCGGTCCTGCGTTACTAGCCTTCGTTAATTACCCAGGTTTTCATTTGCGTTTCACCGACCTGCTTGTTACCGTCAAAGTTTTATTCGTGGAAATATCGATGAGAATTTAAGCAAAACGGTGTTGGTTTCTGCTGATTTTGCAGTCTGCTCGATGTCATGAGAACAGCGAGCGCCAAATAGAGCTAGCTCTGTACCGGCCGGGGGAGGTTCAGCGTGGTGAAGGGAATCGAACGGGCGGGTGGTGGCGGCCCCCTCGCCGACGGCTCGCCGGAGCTCCGGCGGTGATGACCGGACCTGGGGCGGCCGCAGTTCATTGCCCTTGTGGGAACCGAGCGAGCGGGTGGCATCAGCGCCTCATGGGAGTGTATGTATAGGGCGAGCTAGGATACGTAGATATGGGTTCTTCTCATGAGATTTGCCAGTTTTTTGAATTATCTTATTTTAATATAAATAACTAAATTAACTAATATAAAGTTATAGAAATTTTTTATACAAAACATTTTATTAGCTTAAAAAACGTGTACGTAAAAACCAAAAATCTATGCCCAGTTTCACTAGATGTTTTCAGGATTTCAATGGGCTAAGCTAGGCCACACGGTCACCGCGGCCTAATACGCCGTGATGCGGAATTGCGGACGGTTTTTTTTGCGAATAGGTCCTTTTTTGGACTGCAATTATTGGTAGCGGTCCAGATTCTTTCACTTTCCCCCCTGCTTTCATGCTTTAGGTCGCGATTATTGCTAGCTATTCTAAAATTTGCACTTTAGTGCCTGTATAAGTGTATATGCGATGTGCTTCATACTCAGAGTTCAGCATCCAACGGCCGAACGCTGCAGATGGTTAGATCCAACGGCGCCCAAGCCTGCACGCCAGAAAGGCAAGTAGCGGAGAAACACCTATACTAGGCACAAGTACATCACAATTCACGGCCGCCGCAGCCCGAAAGCAGCAAAACCCAGATGCCGCTGTCCGCGCTGATCGGGACCCTGCTCGCCGCCGTCGTCTGGTGCGCCGCCATCTCCTCCGCCTTCTGACCCGCGCGCTTCCACCTCCAGCCCAGCTACCTCCCCCGCCTCTCCCCTCTCTAAACCCTATTCCTTCTCGGTCGCTCGGCCGCCCGATTGCTCACCGCCGCCATGGGCTACGCGCAGCTCGTCATCGGCCCCGCCGGGAGCGGCAAGGTGATTGGTTTACGACTCCCCCGCCCGCTTCGTTTTGTGCCTTTAGTATTTTTGGGTTTTGGAGGGTTGATGTGATGGAGAGGTTGATAGCTCAATCCCCAACGCTGGTTAGGATTCAGGGCGTGTGTGTTCGTTGCCCCCTTTCAGTTAGGGTTCTCTCGCTGCTGCGTTTGAACTTATCCTAGTTTTGATTGGATCGTTTCCGTGCTGTTTCAGCAGTGGCATGATTCATATCGATTGCATTTGAGTCGATTTCTTATTTCACTAGGGTTTGGGTTAGTTTAATGGTATTTCATGGGAATTGGGATGCCTACTCCCTACGGTCAAATTGGGAGTACTACATTTAGGGTTAGCTTAATGGTAGTTCATGGGATGACTACTCCCTCCGGTCAAATTGGGAGTACTACATTTAGTACATGATAACGTTATCAAAGAATTTACAAGCATATATTGCAAGTTTGCCTAGCCACTGAAGGTTGCAATAGGGGGCTTAGGTGTTGCTAAAATGAGATGCTGGGAATTGTGTTTTTTTTCTTAATCTGTTGTTGTTGATGCTGTACAGTCGACCTATTGCTCCAGTTTGTATCAACATTGTGAGACTGTGGGTAGGACAATTCATATGGTCAATCTCGATCCTGCTGCAGAGCACTTCAGCTATCCTGTATCTATGGGTAAGAATCTTCTTGTGCTTTCTGCTCACATGTAGATATGGCTCAGCTTGCTCATACTTGGCTTCTTTTGACATTTTTGTAGATATTAGGGAGCTCATATCATTGGATGATGTCATGGAAGAACTTGGAATGGGGCCAAATGGCGGGCTTATCTATTGCATGGAGTATCCTGTTTTAACATTGAGTCTGTTGATTTTGTTGACCTTTTCTTTCCAAGCTATTTAAGGTCTTAACTGGCCTTTATGGTAATTTATTTGCGATGTGCTGTTGTTGCGTTTTGAAAACTAATTGGGTTGGAGGGGCAACATCAGGACATTGTGGCTGGAAACTATTCTTGTAGTACAATGTTTCCCCAATTGCTCTGCAACTAGCTTGGGGCTCACAAGGACATTATTTGCTTGGCCATTATAAGTGGAGTGCCATACTTTCCTTTCAACTACGCCATACATTTTTGTTTTGAGCAATCAACAGTAGGCTGTGACAGCTCACCTGAAATATATTAAACTCGGAATCAGAACTGGATTATATCTTTATGGCCATGCGATCATCAGATCCACACTGATATGCTGATGAATGTTGGTGGGATGGACTGCTCATGCTCATCACCTCTATAATTTAACTTCTTTCTCTATTTCGCTGTTCCAACAGTAGGTATTGTTGATGTATGCATATGGTACTTTAGAAAATTATGTCAAACCTTTATATGTCCAATTTGCTACTTCATGTGTTGGGAGATATTTGCATACCTTTTAATTTTCTGTACTTTGTCAGTTACAACAGTGTGAACTTGATTAGTTGTGTTTAGTTCATCCATTCACATTACTTGCAGGCTGCAGCCTATGGTTCATGGTGACTCTTCATTTGTTTGCATGATCTGTAGAGTTATATATGTACTATTATGGCAATCTAAAGAGGATGTTTATGGGAGTAATTTTTATTCAATAGGATTTTATGCTGTGAGTTGTTTCCTTAAGAAAACTATAGGCACCTTGAAGACAATTTGGATGATTGGTTGGATGAGCAACTGGAAGGCTATTTGGATGATGACTATCTTGTGTTTGATTGCCCAGGTAACTTTCTTGATTCATGTTTGTGTGCTTTAAATGTAGTTGGAGGCTATGTAAAGCTTGACTACTACCCTTACCATACATGGCCTTGATAAAACCAACAATTAATCAATATCTCTCTATCTAACGAAATATACTTGTGCAATAAGCTTGTACAAGGACCTATTGCTTGTGTTATTCTCTAGCAATGCAGATGCCGATATTATGTCTTTCCCCTGTTGTTGCACGAGAATTCTGAGAGATTTTAGACTGTTTAACTTCACCTAAGATCATGACAATGAGAGGCCACATCTTGTTTCTCCAGGCCAGATTGAACTCTTCACTCATGTCCCAGTTCTTCGTAACTTTGTCGAACATTTGAAACGGAAAAATTTCAACGTTTGTGCTGTGTACCTTCTTGACTCACAGGTCTGGATCTCTTGGATCACTAACCAAATATATTTATCCTTGAAAAAAAGATGTTGAGCCCAAACACATCTATAAAAGTATGACTTGAGTTTTGTTTTGCTTGGTTCAGTTTGTTAGTGATGTGACAAAATACATCAGTGGTTGCATGGCTTCTCTTTCTGCCATGATTCAGCTTGAACTTCCTCATATCAACATTCTTTCAAAGATGGACTTGGTCTCCAACAAAAAAGATGTGGAAGAGTATGTTTTATTTCGTTTCTCCGTTATTTAAAGATTCAACCATCCTGCTTTGTATTAATATCTTGATGTTTCTAGGTATCTGAATCCAGAGGCGCAGGTCCTTTTGTCACAGCTGAACCGACAGATGGCACCCAAGTTTGGCAAATTAAACAAATCATTAGCTGAACTGGTATGTGTGCCATGAACCTGTAAATTATGTATATTATTAACCCTTTATAAAAGCCTGTAATTGTCAAAATATGTGGTCTCCAGCCGTGTTATCAGAACTGGTGACTGACCTGGTCAGGTCTCAAGTCATTGGGTCACTGGTTGAATTACAGGTTTTTCTTTAGACATCCAGGCAGCATGTGTATTTCAAATGTCTATGCTTTCACTGCTGTTCACAGACAACAGCATGGCCTGGTGGCCACTATGCGTGTTTGTTTTCAGTAAGGTAGAGAGGCCTCGTGCTCAAAGCCTAACGATCACACTAATTTTCCTATTTACTCTGCTTAGTTGTTTCAATCACACTGGGCTTGGTTCTCTCTCACCGGGTCACAAAAAAAAACAGCTGGTCTGATGGGTTTTTACCATCCAAAGCAGCTTGACTGCAGAAGCACCAGAAAGCCTGGACCAGACTGGGGGAACAACCACTGGGTCTGGTTTTTTCCATCAAACCGCCAGTCCTGTCCAGATCTAATAACACTGGGTCATGAGTGCCTTAAGGATGTCATAAATTCATAAATGCTGGACGTATAACTCTTGTATTGAATCATTATTCTTTTGAGGCAAATTATCTACATGGTTAAGGCCTATGCTAAGTGTCAAGAAACATTCCATTTGATCAGATACTTGTTTTTTCAACAATAAAACGAACTTAAAATTGATTACACATTTTTGATGTTTTAAGTTCTATCACACACTTGTTTTGTGATACAATGGGCCATGAGCAACTCTTCTTTGCTCTACTAAATTGATGATTTGGAAGAGATGCCACCAATATACTGTGGTGGATCAAATATTGCTGCTGTAGCATTTTTTGGGGATTTAATAGATTATGAAGGATATCCATATGCTACACTCTTTTTATCCATATTTCTCTTTTACCTTAATGATGCTACCATTTTAGTTTCTGATCTATTGAGTTTTCTGACACTTTCATGAGATTATCTCCACCACAATGGATTCTTCATATTTTTCTGAGAAATTGTTCTGATTTAGCCATTTTAGTTTTTTGGGGGGGCGTGAGTGCGGCACTCCTGGCAGGATGCTCAGAAACATTGATATGTTGTAGATGCAGAGGGCTACATTCATATTGACATACTTGTGCGAACATTTCTAATAAATGGATATACTCCAGTTATCTTTCTACAAATCTGAATCAACTATTAGATAATATTTGCCCGATTGTCTCAGCTGATATAAAGTTAACCCCATATTCTATCATCCCATTGCTTCGTTTAGTAATATATATTCTTTTGATCAAAGATAATTTGCTGTAATGCAATCTTATCAATCAGCAATATTAATCTTAATACTATCATATAGGTTGATGATTACAGCATGGTGAATTTCATCCCACTTGACTTAAGAAAAGAGAGCAGGTAATGCCGTTTTCCTTTAGAATCTTAGTCCTTCACATTCCGAATTTCATGCCTATGTGTATGCTTAAGTTTTATCTCATTTTATTGCAAAACTCTTTTGGAATCGAGTGATCGGGAGCCTTTTGCACTGTGAGCCCTACACATGGTACTAGCAAGCGTGCCAATTTTCATGTGTCGTATCTCTGGAAGATACATTTACATCCTGCTCCATAAAAAATTATGGTAGTGTCTATTTTGTCCTGCCATAAAGTCATATTCTGGGTAGGGATTCGCATTTGGTTTAGTGGTTTATCACATTGGTGAACTTTATGCTTTATTTGACCGAACTTATAGCTTAGGCGCTCATGTCTGATGTAAAATATTGCAGTGAAATAAAAACTAGGCTGCATTCTAATCAACGGGTTGGGATGAGATTTTCAATGCACGTAAGATGAGACAAATTAAGAGGGTGTAATTTTCATAGAACGACAATTAAACTTTTGCTATGCTATATAGAACAGAGCATTCTTCTATATAAAAAAAGGTTATATTTAATAACTGAGTGTTATAGAAATATGTATGCTACGTTATGTTATATAAGAATGAATCAAGTCTGAAATAAGAAAATACGTAATTGACTAACAATTAAAGAAAAACTTATCTAACATCAGTTAAAATAGTTTATTCATATTTAAAGGATACCTTCCAGAGGCACGAATATATTATAAAATCCTAACTTAAGATAATAATAAGAAGAAGAGAGATATAGAAAGGTTAAAACTAAGATGAAGAGAAACAATAAAAAAAATTTAAAAGATTAATATATAAATAGAAATTATTGAAAATTGGCTATTGATATGTCTAAATCGTAATTTTAGAGATTTTTTTTAAAATCTAGCCTTTTTTTAAATCTAGCCTATCCTAACTTATTTAACTGAAAGACTAGTTATAAATCATTAGTTTATAATTAATTAAGTACTAATTATTAAAAAAATATATTTATTTGATTTTGAAAGAAAGTTATTGGACGAATTACACCATTTAGCAGTTTAAAAGTTGTGCTAAACGGAAAACGAGGGCTAATCTAATCCTATGAGCTGTTTAGAACTGGCCCTTAACATCAAGTTTGTAATGCTCTGCCTTCAGATACCTGTTTTGCATTTTTTTTCCTCAACCGTGTGCTTCTCTTTTCATCTCTCTAACCGCCCCTGATATTTTATTTCAGCATTCAATATGTGCTGTCGCATATTGACAACTGCATCCAGTATGGGGAAGACGCAGATGTGAAGGTTAGGGACTTCGATCCCGATGAGGACTAATCATTTGATCGCGTAGGAAATACAAAACATTTATTACTGTAGTAGAATCATGTAGTGAACCGATTGGACTACGTAGTATTCAGGTACGCAGAAGCGTCGCAGGATTGCAATGTTGTTTACGTATGTCTGTCCTATCTGTTGATCAAACGGATAGAACGCTATTATCTGCAACCTTCTGTAAATCAAGGTCTTTGCTATATAATCGGAGCTGCTACATGTGCCCCCCCCCCCCCCCCCCCCCACACACACACAAAGGATGATATCAAAGTATATCAAACGCTATTGGCACCGGAATGTCGACAGCTCCCTTCTATGTGTAAGCTGGCTTCGTCGAAACTTACACAGGATTAGGTTACACGTACCTTACACTTGGAATGACTACCATTCTACCTGGTCAAGGTCATCCGGTTCTCGGCCCTAATGTATTCCGCTTTCTACCTAAGGCTAATTATGCTGTTGATAACTTGATATGCAATTTCGCCACGAGTTGCGGAGCAAGTACAATCGTGGCTAACAAGCTTTATTATCAAGCATTTCATGCTAAAGCGTGGATACCATCCAAACAGCCCCAGATTGACTCATGTGCTAGCAATCATAATTCATACCAACGGATGCATGGTCCATGGACCATGGAATGAGCGTCTAATGCCAAGGTGAAGTAGTGAAGTGCACTAGTGTCTGTCGGCGAACCTACTCCGAAGACCAAGGCTACGTGATCTGATCTTTGACGGCATGTCGTTTTGCTACTTTCCCCTGAACTCTTCTCGGCCGGTGCTTGTGTCAAAGTCGCGCTAATGATACAGCGAAAGCTCGCACACATCGAGCGGCTGCAGTAGCTTGGCGATTGCGATCTTTTTTCCATGCAACCACATGCAATCCTGCATGAGCGGTTTTCGCAAAACCATTGGCCTCTCGTTGCATTGGTGATCGAGGCACAGCCGCACAGGCCACTTGAAAGCTGTCTCTCAGACGCCGCATTTTGATCCAGCATTAAAGGGCCCGCTTAGGGCCATGTGATCCAGCTGTGGACACAAAATGTTTACTCTAGGTACAATGCCATCAAAAGCTCTGACCCTTTCGATCCTGCCAAAGCAAGCAATACATGCAGGGATGATTCTAATACTATGACCCTTTCGATCCAGTTATAATGGTTATACATCTCTCAGTGTATCTCAGCTAGTACTTATACTAATGCTAAAGACATTTCATTAACTCCATCTTTGCGATCAAAAAGGCGCATTTGAATTTATGGTGGAAGATGTGGTGAGCCAATTGGCTGACACGGCGGCGACATGGATGCAAAAGTACAGACGAGCTCGGAACAAAAAATTAAAGGAAAGGAAATAAAAGAAAAATGGATAGTTCTGTTAAGAACTTAAGATTCTAACTACCGTATAACAGCTGCTAGCATATTATGTGCGTCCCACATGCACCGTTGGAAGACGTATTGACCAACCGGAAAGCGATGTGCACACATGGATCACTTTAAGTAGATTTTCCATCTAGGAAAATTGACACCATGACGTATAATTTTCTCATCTCTACTATACTTTTGTAAGCAACAAGCATCAATATAAATATTGGTATATGTATTATATATACGTGCTGTCAGTGACGACCTACTTGGCAATAATACCTAAGTAGCTATATATATAGCTAATGTGGCCAGTAGATTAGGGGCAAACAGATATAGGCTAGCTTAGTTCTGATCCTACTGATCAATTGATCATACTGGCCATAGATTAGATTGTACAAGTAGCTATCTTGTTAATTGATCTCACTTAATTATCTGCTAGGCTCATGGCCGTAGGGATTAACAAAAACCATCAGGTGGCTGCAGGAGCAGTGCTGATGCTGGTGCTCTTGGTGGCGGCTGCATTCCAGTTCCACCCTCTCCACGACCGCCCGGTGGCCGCGCCAGGGGCGCCGCTGCCGCCTAGTAGTAGCCACGACGACGCAACCAGCACCGGCGCAAGTCAGCCGCCGCCACCGCCGGCGGTGGCAGCGGCGGTGGGCGGTGGGGGTTTGCCGAAGAGGAGCGCGTCGCCGTCGGGATGCACCAACTATGGCACCGGAGGCGGCAGCATCTGTCCTCCGCGCTAGCTAGCTTGCCAATGCAAATCCCCAAATCTCTTCGCATAAAATGCATGTTGTCCATCGACATAAACTTCTAGTTACGTGCATATATACATCAACTTTTGTAACTTTGTTTAATAATAAAAAGCTATAGCTAGTTCTGGTCATCCATGTAATTAACGTAAGTTAATGCATGCAACAACTGTCGTCTGTGTCTAGCTATATATGTGCGGTATTTCTATATCTTTCTTGCAGCAAGCAAAAGTGTCTGGTTATTATATGTGAATGTCGCCAGTACCGTCTAAATGTGTAATTGTAATTTGTAAACTGCCCATCTTTTTATCTCAAGTGTTCAGTTTATTTAAGAAGTTGCCTGTCGATAGATCGATGAGAATTACTGATAAATTGATATCGAGCAGAGATGGAACTTGTCAATTTGCATTCATCACTAGATCTTCGGTCCTGATTAGTCCATCGATTGGTCGATCATGATTAGGTATCTGTGGACCGACGCATCTACGGCTACGCACCCAAATAGGAGAGATTCTTTCTTTCTAAAGTAGTAGATAGCTAGCTTTTCGACGGACTTTTTTGCTTTCTCTCTCCTCCACGCGTGCTTCGGCTGTTCGGCGAGAAGTCGATCGTCCATATTAGTTTAGCCCGTAAAGCTCGAGCAGTAAAATCAATGTTGTATTATTGTATTGCTAGTACTAGTTTAGTATGCTACTAGTAAGTACAAGAGAGGAATCACATAGCAAACCCCAGATGTTCTACTTGTACTTAGCCCGAGCTATATAGCCCGAGTGTTGCAGAGTCGTCATGTTGCTTCATGGCGCCGACAAAATTAAATAATCCTCTCCAGTAGTATGAAACCCGGGATTCCGCCGGTAATAAAAACAGCAAGTTAGTTACTATTTTTAAGATAATAGATAGAAAGCAAAGAAAAATAACAAACATAAATAGTTATCGTAACTGAGAAACATTAAAATAAAAAAAGAAAATTAAAAGACTAAGATTTAAATCTTTTTCTAAATCTTTGCTTCAAACTTGATCTCATTCTTATGCATCAAAACTTAACACATCACTTATCTAGTCTTCTATCTTGCTAGAAACCAGCCATCTACTGCTTGATGAGCCATATCGTATAGAAATCAACACTGAAGCAATCATGAAAAGCAACTTGAATTCTTGCAACCCCTCAACGCATCCCACTAAACAAGGCCTGACAACCATCCACCTATCACACCAATAATAGCCGACAACCAAACAAATATGTGGAATAGCTTCAACCATGGCTCTAAGTAGAGCATAACATTCGGGACACCATCACCACCCATCTAACCAATTAGAATTGGATTTTCACCCAAACCCTTCCATGTAGCATGGAAACACCTGAACGATACCTCCAATGAGGATAAAGACCCTAGAAGTTGTTGATATTGCTAGCACTGGCAAAACCAGACAGGATTATCGCCCTGGTTCATCGTACTCCACTTGTGCACAAAGACAGTGTCGTCGACCCGACTCGTATAATCATAGTCAACACAACCACCCCAAAGCAATCCTCCATTGCATCGGAAAAACCCATCAACTGACACATACAACTCTCTGCCGGGTGGTCAAGCACGAGAGGAAGGAAAGGGGCCGAAGATGCGAAGCTAGTTGCCCTGTCGTCGCTGAGCCATCTTACAGCCCCCATGGCTGACTATATATACATTTGCAGTACATATATATATGTTTTCATGAAAATAGGGTGAGCTTCTTCCAACAGACTTTGGTCAACCATGTCCGGATGAGCTAATATGACCCCAATTGTTATCAAAATTTGTATAGTGTTATCTCATAATTTAAATGAGATTATAGTGTTATTTCATAATATGACAGAAGAGATGCAGGCAGGTGGCAGGTTTCCTGGGCCATCAGGCAAAGCGGGCGGGAGCCCTGGTTCGGCCAACCGCCGCGCGTTGCAGATTGTAAGCTGTGAGCGATCGTCCTTGGACAGCTAAACCACGTGGAGAACTTGCACCTTGGTGGTGGAGCTTTGATTTCCAAATCGTCTTCCCACAAATTGACTTTGTCTTACCACACAAGAAGATCTTGTAAGTTGGAGAAACAGAGTATTGCTCGTCAGTGACGGGCGGCCAGCGGTTTTCGTGCGTGCGTGTGTGTGCGTGTGTTGTTTTTCTTCTTCTCTCTCTTCTTTAAGGATCGTCTAGCAGAAGCAGTCAGCAGAATTTATCGGCGAGCGAAACGGAAGGACCGGGCCAGCAAATCCACGTCTGTTGGGCCAACTTTACTACCAGATCACATCACCCGCGTCACCTATGGCGGCGGCCTTGAGTCCGTCGGTGACTCCGTACAGCCATCGAGCCCAGTGGCTTAGCCCAACACGCCACGCACCGCCTCGCCCTTACTACTGCCGGGCCGCGCCGATTTGGACGCTCACAGGACCGGCCCAGCTTGAGGTGAAAAAAAAAAAACACTACGCATCCAGCACGTAGCCCGAGCGTTTCAAGGCATCGTTCCGTGAAACTGCCGCCCAACTACACACTTCGGCAGACGCTCGTGGACGGCTCGGTTGCCGCACAGGAAAATTGCGGCTCTTTTCCATGAAATAACTCCTCGCAGCCGTACCGTCGCCGCACCTCCTACGAACGTGCTATATATGCTGTCCCCCGTGCGTGCTGCCCCGGTTCTTGCTCATCGACATAGCCGAATCGAAGCTACCCAGTCCAGCCGGTTAAAATTCCTCGGTTCATTCGTTCATGCATATAGTTGCTCTCTCTCTCTCTGTTTTTTTTAAGGTTGCACTTGTATGACAGAATCTGAATTCAAGAGACTGTGTAGTATGTAACATGGGCAATACTAGTTTGAAAGGAGTGGTTTAATTTATTCTCTCCTATGTAGAAGAAAGAAATCACCTTTGATACTCGTGTATCATGCATCATGCCCGTGATATGAGCATATCACATGTGCTTTCAAGTTCAATTCCACTGAGATCAGGCTTCCTACATAACATTCATATTCAAAAGGAAATTACACTGTTTCCTGTATAATTACCTGAAATTCATGGATTCTAAATCTAACTATTATTCTCTTCAAGGTGATCTCAATAAATTTCTTTTGGAGCACAAGTCAATCTTTGTTACTGTCAACTCTGTTCTTAAATAGTAGACATCGTTTTAGAATACGTGTAAGTCAAACATCAAAATCTTAAATGATTAATTAATAAAAAAATATTAGGTTCAACATGAGAAAATGATATTACAAAATTTTCCATGAGAAACACTTTTATATGGTGTAAATTTAAAACATATAGTTAGAAAAACATATGCATTATGGCCGCCAACCAAATAAATAAAGCATCACGATGAACCTGACAGTGGCATTATTGTGGCATTGCCTCACTGGATTACATTCCGGTGGCTGTATGTTTGCAACCAAAGCATCAAAGGATTTATTTGGTTCAACAGAGGAATGGAACGCACGGCGTTTCGTCGAGCAGGTCGCAGACAACGATGCGCCGCCAGAGATTAATCTTCTTCAATCCAACACGAAGTGATCGGCTTTCTTCAGCCGGCTCCAGCGACCAATGCATCGGTAGAATTCATCCGCAGGTAAAACGGAGGGACTGGCCCAACAAACCCTCCCTCCTCTATTGGATGAATCCCCTATTAACTACCTCCGTCCCCACGTCCCCAAATGCAACAAATTCAAGCCGTACATTCGTATTACCAGAATCTATCAGAAATCACCGTATCCGCATCGGCACGTACATCACGCGCCACTGAGCCCATCTGGCTAGCCCAGCACATCACGCGCCGGATCGCCCCAGTTGCGAGGTTAAAAAAAATTACAGACAGGGCTAGCACGTAGCCTCAGCAGTGCGGTTTTTCCGTGGACATGGCGCCCAGCTTCACATTCGACCTTTTGACAGTACGACCTGCGCGTACGCTCGCGTGCTGACGCTCCTCGCCTCCCGGAGCCGTCTAGTGGAGAGAAGCGGCCGAACGTGTATGTAAATCTCCGCGTTTTTGCCAAGAAAACCGTCTCGCCCTCGCATCCGGGAGGCTATATAGTGCCACCCACCCGTACGTGCCGCCCCTGTTCATCCAAGGGGCACGGATAAAATTCCACCCGTTTTTACGTCCATCGATCGATCGAGTCGCCCTTCCTCCGGTTTTTGCTTGGGTTGATAACTCGAGTGCTTTGCGAATTTGCGCTGGTTTTGATTCCGGGTTTATCGCCTGCAAATTTCGCGATGGGCCGCGGTGTCGGTGCGCGCGCTGGGTCGTCGTCGTTGTCGATCACGATGGGACGGTTGATGAGGCTGCTGCTGGTGGCTCTCGCCCTGTTGGTCGCCGCGGCCGCGCCCGAGGCGCGCGCGGCGAGGCCTGCTGCTGTCGAGGCCGTCGTGCTGCACGCACGATGGCAGCGCGGCGGGCTCGTCGTGCCGTCCGCAGCAGCAGCTGCCTCCGCCGTAGCCACACGCGGCAGCAGCAGCAGCAGCAGCAGCGCGGCATTCGGGAACTTTGACGCGTCTCTGTCAACGAAGTCCGTAGTCCATGCGCGTGTGAACAAAAGTTGTTTCGTCTTTTGCCGATTCGTTCGTCCGTACGTCTGGTCAGAATCGTCAGATGGTAATTGATGTCAATCCCATTTCTTTGTTTGTGTTCATCGGTTCATTCGTTCATGCGTTTTTTTGATCTTCCTTTTGTGTAGCATTTGGATTGGAAGGAAATTGTGTATGTAACATGTCTTACGTTTTGCAAGGAGTCGTTTTTCCCTCTCATGGAGAAACTTGTGTCTAATTTAATACTACGAATTTAGAGTATCTTTATAATACTAATTTATATTTAATTTATTATTATGTTTTTATATTTTAGAATGAAAGAAATATATTTACATCCGAAAGGAAATCATCCCAGTCCTGTAAACTTGAAATTCATCATTTGTAATCTAAATCTAAATCATGCTTGTGAAGAGAAGGTGCATATTTTTTTCTTATTATACATCTCATTAAGGTGATTTTAAATCTCAATAATGATATAATCATTAGTAGTCACATATGTAATCTTACTTTTTTAAAATATAACAATTTAATTCTAAATTAGATAAAACAATAGTACCTACCAATCAGGAAAAAGGCCTTTCAAAAAAAAAAAGAATCAGGAAAAACGGCTGAAAATTTAATTCGTACATTCGCCGTGCGCAAGTACCAAACCGCCACGTCGCCAAAAAAAACCCAAAAAAGTTCAGAAATTAAGCGACGAAACGAATTAAAAAGCGCACAAATAAACGCGATCTCAAAAGAGCAAAAAAAAAAAAAACATTCGCCTCCGCGTCCGTTGCTCTCTTCCTCCCCCGCCTCCGCCTCCGCTCCTCGCCGCCTCGCTGCGGCGACGTCCACGCCTAGGGTTCGCGGGGAGGGCCCCCCCTCCCGCTGCTCCGGCGCTGGCGCCGGCTATGCCACTCCGATCTGCCAGCCGCCAGCTCTCCTTCGAGTTCCTAGGCGAGGACTTCGCGGCCGACGACCTCGACGATCTCTCCCCGCGCTCCCTCCCCGAGGCCTCGTCCGATGGGCACCGGCGCCGGAAGCGGCGGTCCAAGAGCAAGCGCGGGCTCCGGAGCCCCCCGATCGAGGAGGAGAACCCGCCGCGCCGGGACGTCGTCGGGGATGCGGGGTTCGGGGTCACGGATCTGATGTCCTTGTCCGTGGTGGAGACGATGTGCGAGAGCTCGGAAGCGGAGAGGTCCGCGGCGAGCTGCGTGACGTACGTCGGCGTGGGGGTGGAGCTGCGGCAGAGGAGCGTCTCCGGGAGCGGGAGGTTGGTGTGCCGGGAGGACGCGACCAGCAGCTGTGGCAGCAGCGCACGGGAGAGCGCCGCGGCGGCTTCTGCGGTGCCAGAGGCGGCGCCCGCGGCGTGGCGGCCTGAGGCGAACGGTGGCGGGAAGAAGCTGGAGGAGGACTCACTAGACTGGGAAAGGTACATGAAGGAGAATGGCAACGTTCTCGGAGGTATGGATCTTGCTGATTTACTTGTATTCGAACGCAGTTTGTTATACTTCTCGTTGTTATACCATTTTTGTATTTTGTGACGTCATTTAACCAATGCTGGACTTAGATTAGTCAGATTGATGAGATGTTCTTGAGAAATGTATCTGTTCTCATCCTCATGAGCTCTGAAAATACAAGGAATCATCTGTGAACACCATCTCATGATAGCCTAGGGGCGTCAAATGAACTCTGGGACACAAATTGTTTTTTTGGTATAATTGAGGTGTTTTCTCTATATTTTTTTTGGGCCAACTAAAGTTTAGAGAGTTGATCACAAATAGAACAATGTAGCTTAAAAAGATTACTGGCATCATGGCCTTTTGTGGTTAAATTTGTTACTTTTACCAGAGAAGCTTCAAAGAAATGTATTGTAATCTTCCAATTGCATGTTTTTTGTAAGAACTTGAAGAAGCACCAAATTTCTGAGGCCACATCGTATTGCAGATTAGTTAGTGCGGTCTATTGTGTATTGAATTAAGAAGTCCAAAGACATGCATTTGAACTTTTTTTCAACCACTATGATACTGCAGAAGTCGAGCGCCTTGACAATTCACCATTCAGATACTTCCTTGGAGAACTGTGTGGTGGAAATTCACTTAGAGGCACAATCTCAGCAGGTAATGATAAGAAACGACAGCGGGTCTACAACACTATGTTTCATGTGCCATGGAGATGTGAACGGGTATATATCTGCACTTGTAATTGTGCCGCTTGTGTTGCACCCTAATACCTTATATATTGAATATTTGAAATTTTAGAGCAATAGTATTTTATGCTGCAAATGAAAAAAATGCTGAAGTTGTTGGCATATTGTTGACACCGTGTAAATCACCACTTATGTTAACAGGAAGTAGGTACAAATTAATTGAGATCCTTGTTAGGATATGGCTGTGCAACCTTACAAGTAGATATCATTTGGGGCTGTAGTTGAATAAAGTTACAAAGAATATATGCCTTTGATTACCATATTATAATGATAACTTGGTTTGAGTTAATAACTTTAAAATGTACAGACCATAGACAAATTGCATTTAGCCAAACTGAAAATAAGAATCTGACAATTGAATTGTGTTGACATGAATGCAACATTCCCCCAAATAATTTCAGAATGTAATATGCACAAACAGATCCTTTAAAGTCCAAGGATGATGGTGCTAGTAATGTACTAACTTAATGGCAGTCGACAGAGATTAGAGATAGGTTCGTCTGTAAGCACTAACGTTCAATATGATATGATATGATATGTCATTAATTCATATGTTCAGGAGCTATTCTTTATTTTTTTAATTGATGAGGAGATGTTTGATTGTGATAAATTGCTGCAGCTAATTGTCGCAGGATTCTTTGTCTGCCTGGATTCATTTCTATCTCTGCTCACCATTATGCCTGCAAGAATTGCCATTACCGCCTGGAGGGTGCTTAAAACCAGGTGGGCAGCTGTTGCTAATATTTACTGGATCTGCAGCAGTCCATATCAATATCCTTTTTCTGTTTCACACTAAGCAAAGTTGGGCTGGACAACTGATGCTATTTATTTGCTATTATTCCTGTTAGTGGACTAGTTTACATTGTATGATCCATTGCAAATATGAGTTTAGCTGGTATCTTCTTCCTTTCTTATTCAACAGTAGAGTTATGTTCTGTTAGCATAGGTTTATGATAGGCCATAGCTATACCAGTGTAAAAAAAAACCTGGAATATTTGTGCTTGCAACGTTAAGTTATTTTTCTGCTATATACCTTTACGTCCCTTTTTTTTTGTACAATCACTCTTTCCAGTTTAGCTCTTCCTTTCTGGCCATATGGAGTTGCATACTTACCCAACGTATTCGTGACAGGCAGTTTCTGAGGCCTAATGCTGCTGATTTATCAGATTATGGATGCTTTGTAGTTCTAGCCCTAGGAGTTGCTTCTTTGCAAATGATAGGTTTGTCTTCTTTCTGTGACTTTCGCTAAATAAAAATGATATCCTACACACATATGATAATCCACTCACAGTTGGTTTTGTGTGTATCAGATATTAGTTTGATTTACCATGTCATTCGTGGCCAGGGCACAATCAAATTGTATGTTGTATACAACGTGCTAGAGGTGAACAAGCTGTTTATCAGAAATTTTTTTATGCAATTAGTTAGCTCATCTAACCTTTTCTTTTCCTTCTAGATCTTTGACAAACTATGTCAATCATTTGGTGAGGACGTGTTACAAGTTTTGTTCAACTCAGCTGAGGGACTGTCAACATGCTTAACGGACAGTGCAACATTTGAGTTGATGCGGTTCATTTTGGATGAAGCTATTGCAGTAGTTGCATTTGATATCCTTTGCTACATTTACATTAGCTAAATTTGTTGTTATTTACATTCTGTAAATTGTAGCTACCAAAATTTCCTTTTATGGTTTAATCTTAAGAAAATAAGGTAAACTCGTACATCTTATCCATCTGACTGTATGCTCACAGGACAGATCTGGTAGTCATCGGGGTACCATTAGCTTCAATTGAATTTACGGTAATTTGAACTTTGTTTAACATTGTTTTTCAAACTCTCAATTGCACTATAGTTTTATTTGTGCTATCACTGCTGCTGTTGATATTTTCTAGATTTGATTCCTTAACAAGTTATACTTGTCCACTCATTTGTCCTGCTAGCTCAGGCGATCACCCTGTCAACATGTATTATCGCCCACAACAATGCATTATTGGCTCTTCTGGTGTCCAACAATTTTGCTGAGATCAAAAGCAATGTATTTAAGCGTGTTAGCAAAGAGAACCTTCACAATTTGGTATATTATGGTGAGTATGCTCGTGGTTTTATAATTTTTCATGATTCTGAACAGTATGCTTTATTGCTTTATATAATTGTGCAGTAATCTTCCATTGTTGCAGAGTTGGGCTTTGTGCATACTACATATGTTGTCTATGTATATGTTGGATTGTTAGCCATTCATGTTGTAGGGGCAAATTGTTTGCATTTATCAATGCAAGCTTTAACCCTTGTTCTACACTGTGAACCTTGGTTTCTAGCAATTCATTGATAGAAAAATAAGTACTTCATTATATGTTATAGTGTTAAAGATAACACTGTGCATTTATGCTCTGCATTTCACATGCCCCAGTTACTTGTTTCATTTTTTACAATGTTTTATTCTTGATAATTCATGCTGTGGAGCCACATGCCCATGTGGTTTTAACAATTTATTGCAGACATCATCGAGAGGTTTCACATCACAGCCTTTCTATTATTTGTACTAGCTCAGAATATTCTGGAAGCAGAGGGACCATGGTTTGACAGCTTTCTTGTTGTAAGCTCAATAGTTATTTCAATATATTTTCCTTACATAGTCAGAATCTTGTTTGTAAAGCTTTATCACCCTTTTTTTTTTGTTACTGCAGAATGCTTCCTTGGTATTTATGTGTGAAGTACTTATTGATGCTATCAAGCACTCTTTCCTTGCAAAGTTTAATGAGATAAAGCCAGTTGCCTATTCAGAGTTTTTGGAAGACCTATGCAAGCAGGTGATGTACTGATAAATAAGTTCATGTGTACACTCGGTCTTTTTTATTCTAATTAGCATTGTTGACTTGCATTCTACAGTATTTATGCCATCTTGGTACTTGTAGTTAAAAAAAAAATCTGAAGTTATTCTCACTTTACAAGTTAAGACACATGCATGGTTAGATGGCATTGGTTCTATTACTAATTTTTCTGTCAGCTATTCTCGGACAGTATATCTTACCAACAGTATATTGAGTGTCTTTATCCTGACGGTACCATTTAGATGGTTTCATCTATATGTTAGTCAGATGGTGACTAATTTAATTTTCCATCTGGATAAATGATTGACATGCATTAGACAACTAATTTTTTGCATGTTCCTTTTTCTTGTTATTGTCCTCTGGAGTATCATTTTCTAGCGGAGCATAATTATAGATTTTATATACTGCTTGTTCAATTTCCTAGGATCTCAAACTTTATTCTTTCAAATGCTGCTATCATTGCTCATATTGCTGAAATTATTTCCCAGATTTTGAATGACAAAACTGATGACCGTCACAAGGATCTAACATTCATCCCCCTTGCCCCTGCTTGTGTGGTAAGTTCACACGTCAAAGTTCATGCTCTTATACTGCCACCCTGCATTTATAGACTACTTATGATCAAGTGCTCTTTCTTTAGGTGATTCGTGTATTGACTCCAGTATATGCTACCCTTCTTCCTGCTGGCCCATTTATATGGAGAGTATTCTGGGTTCTGCTTTGGTCAGTTCTGACCTATTTCATACTTGCCGTATTCAAGGTTTTGGTGGGGTTGGTTTTGCGCTGTCTTGCGACTTGGTATGTAAATCTTCGTCTGAAAAACAAACATGCGGACTGAGTATTTAGCACGTGGCACCATAGTTTGGTGTTAAAGATAACATCACCGGGAAGATATTAGCTGTGGTTCGTGAAGTACAGCAACCGCTGCAGCTGCTGCTTGAGTTCAGATATGCATATGCTCATAAGACAACATTCTTGACAGTGTAGTACACCATAGAGGTTTTTGCTGATCCAAGGAACTGGGTAAAGTCCAATTTTACGGTGTTAGTATATTATTAGTACCTATTGTTCATAGCTCATAGCTTTATCATATATAAGTATATTCTCCAATCTAGAGAAGATATTTGCAAAGCCTTCTGCTTCTGTCCATAAAAACATGGTTGTACATTTACTTTGAAAAAAAAGAGTGAGATACCAAGCTCGTGTCACGTGTGCAACTGTTCGTCAGTTTGCATGTGCCCGTTGTGGTGTGCAGTGTCTCCATGGACTTTTTTGTTTTCGAATGCTGGCAAAATTTTGATTACAGCATTGTTGGTAATGACCGACTTCCATGTTGTTAGTCGTACACGTAAGTAGTTTAACTGGTTTTAACAGTCCTATACTTCTAGTTGAGTCCAATATAATCCCATCGCCGTTAAACCCCACTAAGCAATCAATCCTGTGATGAAAACTGGTGCTTTTTTGCTAATTATTGTTATTGTGAGTAAAAACATATACAGTGACCTATCATGTTTCCCTGTGTACATGACAATTGAACGCATGCTTAACACTAATCACGGCCACACCAAATCTAAATTTTTCAACGTTTTCATCTACAATTCTGTACGTTTTCTGGGGAGACAAACAAACGAAAGCGACCAGACAGGCAGACACAAGCACACTGAACACACCAATTCTCTGGAGAAGAAAACGCCAGCAAAGTATCAAACCAAGCCCCGTAATGGCCAACAATAAAATAAGACATCTCATACGCCAATTCAGTGAAACCTCGATCAGAAACATCGTGTCGTCACTGGCTCACTGCACATCCGGAGGCTGAGCACCGAAATCTCTCATGCTGCCTGGCTTGCAGAAAATGTGAACATTGCATGCCTTTTTTTATGATGATACTCACACCTGTCAAACGTACATATTATCAAAGTGATGTGAAGTTAGCACAAATGCTTAACAGTTAAAGCTTTACCAGCGCAAAAGGCTATTCTATGAGTAAAACATAATGGATGTATGCGAGATCAGAATAATTGCTATAGCTGTCTACTAAACCTACAGTGGCAAGCAGATGCAATATAAAAAACAGAACACAAATAAGGTGTATCCACGTATACACATTGACCAAAAACAGTCAATATGGAAATTCAGACTCCAGTAGTGAAGCTGATGTGTATCGGACAGAAAGTAGTGGTCAAGTGGTACGTAGTAATATCAACAACGGTGACGGCAACTAGCAAAGCTCACAACATGATATCCTAGGAACCAATCATGATCAGGGTATGGAATTATGGATATAACTGATTACCTTGTTGAGGTCTCGCCTTTCTCTTAATCTGTTACTAGTTACTACCATTAGTCTGTGAACCAGTGATGTGGTAGCGATAAATTGGTATATAGATGTATTGAGGTCAGTGGAAAAGTGACACTGTGCATTTATCATTGCAATAGCACAGTACGTAGGATCGGAATGCTAATGTTTCAGAACTTTTCAATGGTTAGCAGAAACAAAAAGCTCACAAGAGTCACCAGCAGTTGGTCACCCATCGTACAAATTAGGCACGGCACACCCATCATACATTGACCTGTCAACTTGGAGTTCGAGTGCATACCTGGTGAATGTACATGTTATCTACGTTTCACAGTGTTTGTTCCTCTCACAGCCTTAATCTGCTGTGATTCTCTAAAGCAAACAAAATGCACCAATGTCTGCCCATTTGGATAAATTGCAAAAGCACTATTTGCAATGCGCTTATGGCAAAGAGAACACATGCTATCTCCATCAATCTTCAGAACAGCTCGACGTCGTTTATATAGATCCTCCTTCACCTGATATACAGAGACAATTCTGAGAATAAACACTAGCAAAAATTCATTCATTTCACTATACAACAGAACACTGCAGAATTATTAATAAGGTCATGACTTATGAGGCCATCGTAACAAGCCCATAATGCTACCATAGTACGCTTCATGAGATAGCCCATTTGTGGACACTGTGACATGTGTACCAGGCTGCAATGGAAGGTGAAGTGCACAAGGCAAGATAACATGGTGACACAGGAGGGGATAGTAAATGGATTGCTCACGGTTAACAGTTTTTTTTTAAATGAAAAAATGAAATCAGGTTCTGTTTGTCAAGAAACAGGTATTTTTCAGGTTCGTGGTCTATTAGAGTTGGTTAATCATTTGTTTAGGGACTATAAACTCGTTTATTCAAGCAAGAAAGAAATTTAGTATGCCGTCCCTATCTCTATACATCTCTTCACTCCCAATCAAACATATTTATCTGCCTTTCTCCTCTTCTTTCCACAGCATCAGTTATCAACCTTCTTACCAACCATCTCAATTATGTTCTTATTCGAAGTGCAGAACAGCTTACTATAGGAAAGGAACACTTTCCATTTACAGTGCACTGGGCAATTCTAGTTACCGTAGCACAAAAATTCAATTTCAAGGCACGGTAGTATTTCCCTAGGAGAACCCAAAGATCAAAATCTGTTATAATCTTTTAGTGAGTAAAGCTAGGAAAAAAACTTGAAAACAGAGGGAAACACCTAACAGAATATCATAGTACCAAGCTAACCTGCAAGTTTGCCCGAAAAATCAAGTTTTTGATAACCATATAATTGCGTCGATGTTCACTAGAGTTCCGCAGAAGTGGTTCAAGAAATAACACCAGATCCTGCAAGTGTACATACACAGATTATTAGAACCTTCAGAACCTTTGGCAAAAGGACAAATTAAGATATGAAACTAGAAAGCTGAAGCAGCCAATTCTGGAACACAAGTATCTAAGAGCTGCATAACTTTGTTCTTCTTTGAGGGGCATAGTTGTAATGAATGAAAGAGCCCAAAGACCAATTAAAAATACCAACTAACAAAGATATGGCATATACAAAAAATGGGGAAAGTATTATATCAACACAAAAAGGCAACATCTTGTTGCTTTACAGAGAAAGCATCATGACAAAATTAAGAATGTGGCCTGACATGAATCCAGGCCAGATGGAAATATTGTTCTCACAATATAAAGATAAAAGACTTTACCTGGAGTTTTGTGTCTCTAGGTAACAACCGAAGAGCTTGGGCACCATTTATTCTGTCCCACCGTTGGCTTAACAACTTGAGTGCTTCATTCAACATTATTGGGGCCCTATCACTAACATCATCTCCACCATCCCCATCACTTCGACCACTATCAGTTCCACCAGGGCTAAAGTGATCATCAGCCCCTTCAATCTCAGCAACCTTTTTACCCATACGAGCACCTCTAACCTTTGTAGCCTTTTGAATTCCAGAGTACTGTGATGCCACTGCAACAATTTTCTGCTCAAATTCCTTTTCAGCTTTTCTTGGGTTCAGATAGATTTGTAGGAGAGTAAAATAGATATTTGACTTGGAAGGTTGTTGTGCGCCTTCCTCATAAACACGGTCACAATATCCAATTGCTCGCTCTGGCATCTGGAGCTGCAAAGAAGGTACACTTGTTATACTGGATAGCCTTCAAAAGTTGAACTAATCATTACCCAAATATAATGGAGGATATTAAGAAACAATGTCACAGAGTAATGGTACCTTATGGACATAAAGAGATAGTGCACGGAAGTGTTGATTCATTTTCCCATACAATATAGCGCGCTCTTCGAAAAGAGCATCTTGTGGAAGACGCTTAAGAAGTATATCTGTGTTGTTACCTGAATTATTCTCTAACGTACTTATCAGCTTCTTCCTTGTTGGGGAATACATTTTCTCAGTCCAGTTTCCCTCTTCCTTCAGACTCTTGTGCCAGTCAAGTACCTCAGAAAGGTACAGTTGTACCTTTAGACAAGATATGAACATCATCATAAAATTAAAAGCTTCATTTATTCCAAAATTTTAGGAACAGCTTATGGAAATAAGATCATCTAAACAGAATAAATGAATCGATTATATATGAATTTTACATGCCTACAGTGTAGCAAAAGACAACATATATGAAATTAACATACTAACAAAGTAACAGTAGAAAGAGTACACACCAGCTCATTTTGCAGATTAGGGTTGATCCCAGATACACTCATTGAAAGCATTAGTTCTAAGTAAGTTGACTGCAAATTCGGAGCATGCTGTTTTAGATATGAATTTACTAAATCTGCTGGAACATTTTCTGATAAAAAGAGCTCAATAGTGTCTGACGAGTTGTGTTCAAGGACATATAAAGAGGATTCCAAAACCAGAATTGGGTCAGATCGACAGAGGGGCTGCAAACAAAGCACAGAACCTCAGATCAGTAATAGAAAAGCAGAATAATGACACAAATGATACTGACTTAAAATATAAAGGCAAAAGTCCAAATGAGCTTAAACAACATACCATACAATAGAATATAAACAAATATTACACCAAGAAAACTCACACATACAAGGTATTTAGGGAGAAAAGAAAGTAAAAGGCACCAGGCAATAGTATGTAACCACACAGAAATATGTTTTAGAAAGTGCCATTCTGAAAATCATGAATTGCACCTTGATATTTAATATTTCTAATAGACATTATGTTTCCAAAAAATATTTCTAATTGACACTTCGACATGCAATTGTCAAGCTTACACATACGGTTCAGTTAAGGACAACTAAAACACAACGATATTATATACAAATTCAACAGCAACTGGTTGTCTCATCAAGTTATGTGTCAATGAAGAACATCATCATTTAAATTCCAACAAAGGAGAAATAACAGTACCCTTAGATATTCAATGATCATTTGTGGATTGAACTTTTTATTAAAATCAGTTTTTCCCATCTCAGCCTTTGATTCTTCAACTAATTGATTAAGCAGCTGGAGAGATTCACGGTGCATCTCATTGCTTTTGTAGAGCTCAAGTAACACCATATAATCATTCCTTTCCTCTAAAAATTCTTTGCATATCTTCAGATCACAATAGTTAAGTCCTTTCAACAATTCTATTGCCCCTGATGACTGTACAGTAAGAATAAGAGCTTGAAGAAGAGCTGTGTCCAGTACAGTTGCCATTTCTCTAGCAATAGAGCTTGTATGCATCTGAGCTCGCTTCTGATAATAACACAGTAAAAAATATTATGAATCAATTTTTACTTATACTTAACAATATGGACATGTACTTCGTCATTAAAGGAATGGGAACAATATGGACATAGACAGGAGGTCTGAATTACCATTTTTTACTGATCTCAGAGACCTATATAATCAATAAATTAAAATATAGGTCTGCCACATGCCTAATGAATGGAACTTCAGGACTCACCATAAAATAATTAATTATGACCAGGTATAGTAAAAAGAATTTATCTGCAGAAAAGCAAGCTATGACCTGGTCATAGTCAATTATTTTATGGTAAGGTAGTCCTGAAGTTCCATTCATTAGGATATTCGAGTACATAAATAGCATTGAAGTACAAGACAGAATAATAGCTATGACCTGAATCATTCTCAAAAACTCGAACTAATATAACATGGGATATTCAAATTGTACTTTTACTTCTTGGCAGTTTGGTTAAAACCAGGGGTTCATTTATTTGTGTTGTAATAATTCTTGGTACATGCAATTCCACGCCTGTTATTCACAAGAGCTATAACAAGAAAAGCTAGGCATTTGAAGCAGTAGTACCTTGTTTGGTTTCTTTGACCTATATGGCTCAGATAAGATTGAGCTGTGTTGCACAGCTCCAGAGACCACCTCCTCTGTGACTTCAGCTGTTGCTCTCTCAATTATCCCATTTCTTTTCTTCTGCAGGTACTTCACAAGGGCGATTAGAGCATTGTGACTCATTTTCTTTATCTCCAATGGTGATTTATCATCAGACTCATGAAGTTGCAGAGAGTATGGCTCAATCTCATCTGTCACGTCTGAGGATTCTCTTGCTAATTCTGGCAGATCTTGCAGTTGGTCATGTTCACGTATAATGTGTGTTTGAGGCAGAACTAGAGATGGATAAAGAGATAATACATAAGTAATATCCACATGTGAATCCAAGAACTGTTCCATTGCTTCCTCATAGCTCCCATTATCAAATAAAAAATGCCCATATCTAATTCATGAAATCAAATGGAAATACACAATTTAGTTGCATGCAAGGGGCCAAATAAAAATATAAAAAAACACAAAATTCACTATGAGTAAAAATTAGAGGGCTCTGTTCGCCTACTTCAATTACAGACTTGGATACAAAACTGGTAATATTGTTGCTTTGCTTAACACTCCATATTTGATTTTATAGGCATCATCAGTACTGTTCAGTCCGCCCAATTATAGTCTTAACAAAAAAAAATCCTGGAAATCCAACCCAAAAATGATATAAATTGCAAGTGTAAAGCCCATAAGCAACACACATTCTTTTATTGAATTTGATTTCCCAGCTGATCATGGAATAAAACAAAAGACAGAGAACTTTGCTCTGAAGTGATCCAAACAGCTTGAGTAAAGAGGAGCATAATCTACCCAGTTGTGTTACACAATGATAAACATATAGAAGTAGGCACTCACTCTATATGTACATACTGCAGATAGAGTGCTGGTGTGACCTTCAGATTGGGCACCTTGAACATACCTTATGTGTATTGAGCTTTCCTTTGCAGCTCGTAGGTTTGAATCCTCTGGAGAAAGTAGCTTACACAACGCCAGTGCCTCCTCGAATTCACCAGATGCAGTCAACTGCACTATCTGTAGACCAACATATGTAAGCGTATATGGAAGAATCAATCCTGGAAAACGACTTGTAAAATGACCAAGGCATATCATTTAGCATTTACTCGAAAGAACATTTCCATGAAAAAAAAAGCCTTATAAATTCAAGTGGAGTAGGACCCAAACATGGGTGGTAGGAATGTACACCCAAACCTCCTGCCAACTGAGGCAGGGTCCGTTCCTAATGCAATTTGTTTAGCATATAAAGGTTTATCATACTGGCAAGAGATCTTACAAAGGGCACCAGCCACGAAAAGCAAAACTGCTATATTTAACATATACCAAAAGTTGATTTCTTTCAATAAAAAAACTATAACAAAAGTTAGCATGAAACAGCTAGGTGCTGTGATTTGTGCTAGCCAAATAAGTACTAGAAGCCTGCAGAGAGTGGAAGGAGGGAGGACTGGATGGTGGTGTATGTGTGGTAGGCGGCAGACACAATTTGGAGGTGATGTGGGCAGGCAAAGGTTGTGAACAGTAACATGGTAGCAACAGGGAACAAAAGATCTCATATGATGTCTATAGCGATGTGCTCAAAAAATTAATAAACCAAACACAGCATACCTGGGCACCAATAGGAACAGGCAACAAACCATAAACAGAGCGGGCTAGCACAGCAAGTATACAGTTGTCAGTTTCAACAAGCTTTTGAACATCACGAAGGACAACTGTCTGAACCAATGCATTGGGGGCTCTAAGAGACCGTATCTGAAACAATACCAAGTAGTCAAGTGGAAAGATGTAAACTATAGCGTTGACATTCTGTTCACCAGCAGGTATATGAGATAAAACAACTCACCTCAACATGACGTGGCAGGCGTGCCACGGCATATGGTCTATGTATAGCAACAGAGGCAGGCATGTCTGACCAAATTATCCTGCCATCTTGAATAAGTTTCCCGTTTTGGTCAACAAATACTCCAATGTTATCCTGAGTAAACAGAGTATATACACAGCATGTGAGCTAAAAGTAAAGAAATAAAATAAAAGAAATGCTTTTATAAGCTAATTAAGTGTTTGAGCTTCAATAAATTGAAGTTTAAGCTCTGCTTTATAGAAAAAATTATGTTATTTCATTATTGCAACCTTCAGTTTTGAAAGCATGCTGTCAAATCTGGATAAATAGCCAAATTACTGAGCTTGCATGTAACTGGTGTTAAGGGTTATACTATTGACAAAAAGCTAAAGGTTTTCAAATCAGTTGTGCAAAAAAACATTTCTGTCTTTCACAAGATTGTATTCTCTTATCGCAAAAGTAAATTTTACTCCCATGAACTGCATCTGCCCACTTTAACCCCCTAAGCAAGTTTTAGTAAACCCCTGAACGTCTAACTTCTGATACCAAAACACTTCAACCCTGACTTAATTTTGCAATTTTGAAGGGCTGGAGTGGTGGACTGTGGTGTTGCCACTTTTCACATGAGCTACCTCATCACTTGGTTTTACCAATAGGAAACATACATGGTTTCTGCCATCATAAAATTTCACATATCCCTCCCTCATCCAACCAAGCTGGGCCCAAGTAATCTCTCTGGAAAAATTTCAAGCTAAATTGCTGACCACATCATTTCAACAATGATGATATGCTATTGGAAGTTCAGGAGGATAAATGGACCAAAAATTAGTTTAGGTTCTTAAGTAGACAAACATAGTGCTCTAGGAGAGTTATGTGGGCCTTTTCCTTCTCTTATCTTATCCCCAACTTACAAATGAGAATAAGTTACTACATTCAGAACAACTGCCCCATTGTTCTTCTAAAGCATAAGACGCTTTCATCGTTGGACTAAACAAATATCACAAATGTTTTCATCTAACTGAGCAGTTTCAGCAAATAGCAAATTAACAAAAACAAAAGTAGATTCGATATCACAAAAAACAAGTACTATACCTTTCCAAGGAGTAGTTCCCCAGTAGGAAGAGCCACCACCAACGGTGGAGCATTCCTTCCAGAAGAAAACACTTCAGTTAATGCCCCTGTCATGCTATTCATGATCATATACTCCTTTCTAATCCCAAGACATATGTTGTCACCACACCAGGCCATTGATTTCACCATATCCGGAACTCCAAATTCCTTAACCTCAACAAACTCCCTCCCACCTGATAAACAGAAATTAAATTGTCTCGCATATTCAGAACAAAATCATTAAACCATTTGGCTTCTTTCAACTTCAAGATGTCCTTATAATTTTATATACACAACAAGATTAAACAAATGTATCAAACAAGTATTATATGGAGAATTTAAAGGCACATTGCAGATTCTAATCTCAAAGTATGACAAATGCTGCTAAATGTGTGAATTCTTGTATACCTTGCACTTATAACGCTATTAAAACTATATTTTTACAAGTTGCTTTTCATGTATCAATTTCAACAAACAAAAGGTTAATGTTTCATAAGCTTTTCCCAAATTCAAGATACAGATAAATTACTGACAAAGATCCCCTGTTACCAGTTCCAACATATTTCTATTACTTCACAAACTTTTGTAAATTCTAATAATGTCTACATTTGCATGCAAACTCGTGTGAAAAAACAAAATCTACAGCCAGGCAAATCTTAAAAGGAAAATCATGAGCACATGATTTCCTTTATAACTAACAATCTTATACGTTACAGTATAAAGTTAGAAGAAGAATACATTTGCTTCAAGTGGAATAATGAAATCATGTCTCAAAGCATAACTCTATGTATGTATATCATCTTGTCCATCTAACACCAACATCAACAGAAAACTTAAATAATGAAATGAATCAGGGACGTTTTAATTGAAATATTTCATTGTTCACAACTTGTAGAAAAGCATAGAAGATTGATAGTTATTACTAGAAAAGATACAAAGAGTAATGAATAAAAATTTTTAAAATTCTTCACATATGGCTTCCGACTACAAGAAATTCACTTATTAATCCACATGGTGTTTGCAGAATATATCACATCATTGGAACGGTAATTACATTTTTCGACAAAAACATTTAACCAACTTAATAAAAAAACGAAAGCCTAGAATTAACTCGATTGATTTTTCCCGTTTTGGGACAGATCCCAAATCCCAGCTACGAACATCAATTCAGACTCCACGGCCCCAATTCAATCCAGACATCCCGTTCTCCGAAATTGAGCACTACCAATAGGCGATCCCCATTTCCACCAAAACCGAAATTATGTAACAGTCAAAACATAAACATAAATACTCAAATCATATCGAGAACGAATGGGCAATGCGACCGAATTCTCACTGTCAAGGCGGAAGATAGTGAGGCGCTTCCAGCGGCCGACCGCGAGGAGACCCCGGCGGTCGTCCCAGGCAAAGAGGTTGGCGCCCTTGGTCTTCCCGATGACGGCAACGGTCTCCAGCCTGGGGAGGCGGTGGAGGTTGATGCACTCGGCGAGAGAGAGCAGGAGCTCGCGGCCCGCGCTGACCTCCATCGCCTGGGGCGTCCCGCGGCGCCACAGCGAAGGCTGCTGCCGCTCGAGTGCGTACGGCCCGTCCCGCGAGATGTCGCCGTCAGCGTGGGCCGGGGAGGAGTAGATGCGGAGGGAGCCGTCCTTGCCCGCGACGAGGAGCTTCCCAGAGTAGGCGGCGACGGCCACGATGTCGCCCGGCACGCCGGTGACCAGCTCGACGGCGTCGTACGCGCTGTGCACCATGGTCACCCCGCCGCCGCCGACTTGGCCGCGCCGATCGTCGCGTGAGGAGGAGTTTGGGGCTGGAGCCGAGCGGCGTCGTGAAGGGGAAGGCGAGATCGTATTAGGACGCTGGCTTGGCTTTGGCTATGCCACTGCTACAGTATACGCTCATACGGTCGGTCGGATACGTACGGCATACGAACGCATAGCATATGGGATGGGAGTATACGGTGAAATGGACCCGGTTTTTTTTATTGGATTTTAAAATTTTATTGTCATGCTTTTTAAGCTGTTCTAAATATTTATAGTTATATTAAAGTATAAACAATTATAATTATAAGACCTAGACTCAAGTCTTATAATTTTTACTATCGGCCGATTTGCTTTGTGGCATAAATTGGCAAGCAATACTGTTTAGTATTTATTTGAATTAAGATAAATTTTGGCAAGCCTAGAAAAAAATTGGCCACAGAAACGTAGAGGGGCGTAATTATAAAAAAAAGGGACGTGGAAGGGTAAAATCGTATTTTAGCACTGCCTAATTGGAAACTGAACAGCCGACTGAACACACTCATCCCCTCAATCGGCCGCCACCACCGCTTATCGTCCCCACTCCCCCTGAACTCGCCGCCGCCGTGCCCCCAACTCGCAGCCGCCGCCGCCACCTAGTGTCTTCTCCGAGAGGACCAGGCCCCAATCGAGGGGAGGCGAGGCTGTGCGGTGGCTGGCGTGGTGGTCGCCAGAGAGGATACGGGAGGAGTCCGAGGAGGATATCGATCGATCTGGGCCGCCGTCGACGATGGGCTTACCCTCCCGAATCGGAGCCGCCGCCGCCATCGCGTAGCTTCTCTCCCCCACCTCTAACGCCGATTTGCTTATCCTCCCCATTCGTAGCCGCCACCGCCACACTGCTTGCCATCCCCACCCATTCCTCCGGCGATGGCCGCGGCGCCCTCCTCCCAATCCCGTTCGCTGCTCCACCACGACAAGCTGACCAGGTCGGCGCTTGCCGTCCGTCGATTATCTTCCTCAATCCCTCCTGGGCGGAAACCCTAGGACGCGGTCGAGCGCCACACGTCGAGGTATATAGCCACCCCTCCTTTAATCAAGAATTGCATTTCTTCAGTGCATATTGTTCTATGTAATATTCTTGAATTTGTTGACAAGTGCAACTTTTGATGTTTAGAGGAACTCCCAACAAAATACAAATTCATGTGTGCAAGTCTGATTATGTTCATCAAATTCATTTCTTTCTGCAAACGTTAATGTCCACTCCTAATTCAACTATTCGATAACCTAATAAACGGGTCATTTGTAGCCAGAAGGTGATGTCTGCATGTTAAGCTTTTAAATAGTTGGCTCACTATTTACCTAAAACTAATGAGGCCAGCACGTTAAGAGTTTGGCTATGGATTTACTACCTTAGGAAGAATATGAGATGTACCTGACTGTATGTGCTGTACATGCTTTGACAATTAGTAAAATATCCAACTTGTATGGTTTTGTCTCATGGAGTCCATTTTTTCTTAGGCTTTATCCATGAACAGCATGCTGGATGCCTTCTTTTGACAGTAAATTCCAAAATCCACATAACTACAAAAACCTGAAACTACAATTATATAAACATGGCTATATTATACTTGTAATGCTTCATCTAAATGACGTGTAAATAAGAAAAATACTCAAGGATGACTTTGTTATACTTGTAAAGTTTACCTATGCAGTACATGATCTAAGGATAGTTGGACACGCTCAAGAGATACAATGTTTGCACCAAAATCAGATTTGAACTTATTAACATATCTGGATTGGTGAGATCAGGGTAAATGGGGTGATTATTTTTTCACTTTTAATTCCTGGGATGTAAAATTTGGGAAGTGTTTCATTTAGGTGGGATGGGTAGGTGGATAAACTCCCAATGCAGCTTGTGCTGGCCATCTATGTTTATATATCCATTGATAATGATGCGTGCATGAATTTCATATGGATAATGATTGCTGACAACTTCAGCTTTTTTGGCTAGAGTATTTCTTTTACTACCTCAATAGCTAACAACCTTCTCCAGTCATCGCTTGTCCAATAGTATTTTATCCTTGATGAGCCATGATACTTAACTATATGAGCTTGCAGAGTCAAATAGGCCTCATTGCTTGGGTTTCCAGTTAATTTACACTACAGCACTTTTGCAATAATACGGTCAAGAGCATTTCTTTTGTGCCCAGGTATGTTATTTGGTCATCTTTTTCCTAATGTGTTGTTTCATGCACCTTCAATCCTTACAGGTATGGCTTTGTCATTGCTGCTGCAATGTTGTCCAAACTATCCACTAAGGATTCAGTGAAGACAGGAGGTGCTTCGCTAGGGAAAGAGAGGAGTAAACGTGTGTTTTTTTGTTTCATGGTGGAAGGCAGGTACTCCACAGATGTCCTGTAATTTTTTTTCAGCATCCCTGAAACTTAGTTTGAGCAATTCCACTCATGCCATTCAAAAACGCTGAATTCATTTGTTGCGAATTGTAGAGCAGTTATTTTCCGGCAACTAGGACATATGATCAGTCAGTGAAACATCATTGCATTTTCTTGTATGGAATTAGCAATTTAGCATGAACGATGAATGAACCAACCAGGTTTGTTTGAGAGTGGATATGCATGAACATGGGGATTGGAAATGAGGAACTGATATTGAAATGAAAATTAATTCATGTAGGTGGTGATCAGTAGCTTGAATACATTTATTTGGATAATGCATTAACGAGTACTAAATAACATGTAGCAAAAAAAAATAAACTACCTCTTGGACAACTATCCCTTTATATTGTGGTTTGTAACACTGGATGGTCTGTAATCATGTTCAGTTCTGAATCGATCAAAAATGCTGCTAAGTCGTGTCGAAATGTTTTCATATCTTGCTGCATAATGTGAAGGAGAACGTGTTAAAACATTGTTTATAATGGTAAACATTGGTGCGAAATTAAAGTAGAGTTCATTGTAGTTGCCTGAATTTGATCAGCTGGGAGATAAGATCTGCTCCAATGTTCCATGTACTTTAGGACGTATAGACCACATGAGACACTAGAAGAACTAAGTTGTTAGGTTAACACGGTACCATACATGAATAATGTAAATATCATGTGGAATCGATTAGGAGTAACCCACCTGTCTCCTTGCTTTGCCAATATCCGCACTTCGTTGTATTCCTATGAGGTAATGTTGAAATTAGGCCAGTCATGTTGTAACTATGGTTGTTGATTTGTTAGCCCATGTAAGCCTCTCTGGATAGCTATTAGCTGGGAAGTGATGTGAAATGTCAGTTAAAACACGATGAAACCAATTTGAATACTACAAGTGAAAGTATGTCGCGCACCACACGATATAGATCGGGTCATTGTTCGCTAATTGGTTCAGTTTGCGAGTTGAGTATTTGCACCTCACATTGCTTGGCATTAAGCACAGCTAGGTACCTGTATGTTTTTTCTATATTAATGGTGGGGAGATATATCTGCAGATGTGTAATAGTAAGTATGCTAGAATAATAACTTGTAATATTTCATTAAATTGATAGTTAAATAGGCATTACCATGCCATATCTTAGATAGTTGCGTGCCATTCTTGTAATCCATTGACGTTCACCGGCTTTTTTAGATTCGGCATGCGCACCCTCTGTGTTCAGGAGACCTTTTATCACAGCCTTCTCTAGTAATACCTTGCCATGTGCCCTGATACCTTTCTCTTTATCGCGCAGACAAAAGATGTATGCATCCATGATCTTAAAATTGACGGTTGTTGAGTTACATAACAAATAGATTTTTTTGTGAGGATAACAAATTGATTTTTAAATGAAAAGATAATTTAATTAGGTAAAATTACGGGGTCATCCAAGAACTCTTTTTCTGTTAGTATTTTCATTGATCTCTGCAATACAATGAGATCACCAACATGCACCATCAGTTTGTCGTACGGTGTCTTCTTTATGTAGGTAATGATGGGGTTTTCTTTTTTCAGGTAACTCTAGAAAGGTGGTAAAAATTAGTAACATGCATACATAGAATATGTAATACAGCTATAGGATGATACAACAGGGCGATATTACCTTCAGAATTTTTTGTTGGTGTTTGGCTATTCGTTTTCCTTTTCTTTCGACCTCGCAATTCATTTTTTGGCGGGTTGTGAATGTTCTTAACAATGAGATCTTTGCCCATGTACCCTAGAAAAAAAGGGGGAAATCAGTAACATGCAAACATAGAATATGTAATACAGATATAGGATGATATAGAGAGTTCATACCTTCAGATATTTCTTTTGGTGTTTGGCTATTTTTTTCCTCTTCTTTTGACCCCATAATTCGTTTGTGTGGTTTGCTAGTTATGTTGTTAATGATGATAACTTCTTTGTCGATGCACGCTAGAAAAGTGGGCAAATTAGTAATATGCAAACATAGAATATGTTAGGACGATATAGCAAGTTGATAGTACTTTCAGATATTTCTTTTGGTGTTTGGCAATTGGTTTTCCTCTTCTTGTGACCCCATGATTCGTAGATGTAACCATTCTGAATTGTTGGTTTGTATGTCCTTCCTGTTGGACTTGTAAGCCACTTGTTGCAGACCAAGGTTTGAGCGTGTTGGTTATCTTTGTCATGTTAGGTCATGTGACATTAGTATTCTGTAATGTTAGTGACCATAGAGAAAAAATAATATATTGTAGAGTTAACTTTATTTTAGAAGTGATTGTCACTTCTGGATTAACGTAGGGCGCATCCTATTGATTTGATCCAGGCTCCTTGGGATCTTGTTGATCTTGTTCGGCATTGGAATGGAACTTCGATTTCTGGTCGACATCCTGTAATAGAGCCGGCTTGCGTATTAGTGGCGTTACATAATGATTGTTGTTTTACAATATACTGTATAAACTTCACCTCAAAAACATGCGTTGAATCGTTTTGCTCCGGACATTTTGAACTCTTTGCCATGCAATCTTGTATTAATGCTTGCATACGTGGCCAAAATCGTTTGTGAAACTATGGAAACGAGTCTCTAAGGTTTTCAGCCTTTTTTGATAAGTGTTATGGGGTGAATGTTCTGTGGAGTATACCTGAATGACACAGGTGTGAAAACAATGTGAATCAAGACTTGGTTAAATGAAGGCCATATTAACTTCACTTAATGATTACCTCATAGGAAGTGCTTTCTGATTCTTCATAGGACCCCTAGTGACGTCAACAATCTATGGATTCGCGAAAAAAACTGTATTAGTGAGTATACGAACAGTTCATATTTATAAAGATGTATTATGTATAAATTAGTTACATTCCCTTCTCCAAAAAGGAACGAAATACGCAATTTTTCCTTCCTTTTGTCCCAGTACTGAATCTGTGGTTTTAGACAGCCAGAATAATATATTGATGCATCCAACTGATCCACTCACACCTTTTCCCAATACCATACCTGCAAGCATTGATAGGAAAAAACAACAGGATAATATGTGTTTGTCAATATTTGAATGACTCTAATTTGTAAAAGGTTACCAAACGAACTTGCAAGAGACATACATCTCCCTCAATGTTTTTTTTGTTTGTCCTGTATTTTTTATGCCTCTAAGTACATGGAGAAGGCACGGATCTCTATAGATTAATTTAGATAAGCAATTTTAAGTTATGAAATAATTTAGAGAACAGTATATGTTTTTTATTGACTTAGACAAGATCTATGATAAAATACTAAGAAATGTTACGTATTGAGATTTATACAAATAAAAAGTCTCAACATCTCTTATATATATACAACAATTAGTATTTAAATAAATGGTGTAACACATGATAGTTTTCAATTAAAATAATGACTATATCAGTGATTAGGTTTGAGGACTTACTTTTTTTTATTGATAATAAATAAGGTTTCGAGAAACATACAAGAGGATATTCTTTGATATATGTTTTTTACAGATGATGTAATATTAATTGGTGAGAGTTGCGTAAAAGTAAATAGAAAATTAGAGTTGTAGCAGCATACTCTTAAACTCCAAAAGTTTTAGAATAAAAACTAAAAGTTTTAGAAATATTTGATATGTGATTTTAATATCATCAGATACAAGGGGTAAGATATGAGTTTAGAATACTATAATAAGAATACTTTTTTATATCTGAGATATGTACGGGGATATTTATACATATATTAGCTATAGAATTAAAGCGGGTTAGTTAGAGTAACGCTAAATATCTGACATACTTTATGATAAAAGAGTACCACAGAAATTAAAATATAAATTTTATAAAATGATGATTAAAACTGCTACGATATATTGAGCAGAATATTGGTCTATAAAAATATAAAAATACATTTTAAGTGTTACAGAAATACTTATGTTATGTTAGATTGTGGTTATATAAGAATGGATCGAGTATAGATCAAAGATTGATAAGAGATCTCCAAAGGCTGTTGTAGAATTTTAAGTTAAAAATAATAAGAGAAAGAGAGATAGAGAAAGATTAAAATTAACATAGAGACAATAAAAATTATATAACTAAAGATTTGTCTAAACCATAATTTTAAGATTATTGTTAATATCTTAATTTGTTTGGGCTATAAGTTGAGTAAATAACTGATGAAAAGTGTTGAAAAGTGTTGAGTTGAGTAACTGATGGAGAGCGTTGAGTTGAGTTCGAGATCGTTCATTCTAATCACGTCCTCCACGAGGCTGAGATATTCTGAGCGCATATACCTTTGAGTTATAGGGCATATGAAAACTCCAACTGTGTATATGATAAATCTTTGAATGAAGTGTTTATCGTAGCTACTGGATCAAGGCCAATGTACGCAAAGGAAATCTCGTCAGGCTTCGTCTTCAGGATCATCGAACTGGTCGGGATCTTTGGATTGGTCCAATCTTCACGAGCATATGCATGTAAATGAAGATCTGATGCATTTTCTTCACAAATGTTCCATATCTCCCCCAGTATATTGTTGTACTTTTCTTGCAGCAGCTTCCTTGTTTTTTTTTGTCTGTGTACAGCGTCCGGAAAAAAATTAACTTGCATCCTGGTTTTTTTTCTATTCCTTCTTACATTCCAGAGCCTCTTCCTTAGTTTGAGCCTGGGCACGTCAAGGAAAAAAAGAATATTGCAAGACTAAAATTGAGATTTCTAGACTGTACTGAATATTTATGTTTGGACCACTGTATATATATATATATATATATTTTGATCTAATAGTTGGTGTCTTAGTGTTACTATACACCATATTCTTATATGATATCAGAGTAATGTCTAGATATTCTCGACGCGTTAGTATCCTCTCGTTGGCGAGCCGACGCTTCCTTCCTATTGCAGATCTCCTTTTCGGTATTTCTTCTCTGCTTTCTCGTCTCGGCTCTCTTTTCTCCCTGTCTCCTCCGTAGATGACCTTCTCCTTCTCCACCACCCTCTCCCCTCCCTTGTTTCCACCACGTGACAAGGCGACGATCTTCATCCACCTCTTCGTCTCGTCTCACACCTACCTTCGCTCTTTCCTTCCTCAACGCACCTTTTCTCCTCCGACGCCAGCACACCTCTGCGTTCGTCGTCTCCATTGGCTGGACCCATCCGCCCTCTATTGACTGGACTCGTCCGCCCTCCATCGGCTGAAACTCTCTTGGTTCCCACTTTTTCGACACGCTCACCTGTTCCCGGACGCAAAACTTCTAAACTGGCGTCCAAGCCACTCCGACGTGTCCATGTGTCCATGGACACGAATCTCTGCCTCCTGAACGAGAACCTCCTCTCTTTGCATCTGCGCCTTCTTTAAGTTTTTTGCGTCCACTCCACTCCTTTACCTTCATGAGTCCAAGAACGTAAAACTTCTTTTCACGGACACGAATCTTCTCACGTCTGTGACCCACCTACTCTCTGACCTACCTACTCTGCCACCCACTTCTCCCTCAACTACTCCGCTGCCTACTCCCATCGGTCGCTCCTGAGGACTTGTTGCTTAGCTATCCCACTCCTCTTTGGTCTGATGCTACTCACATCGGACCTCCATCGGCCCCATCACTCTCATCGGCTCTGGTTGATCCTATCTCTCTCTCATCGGACACCTCAACCCTATCGGCTCCTCAGCCTTCATCGGCTTATACCCACCTATCGGCCCATCCGCCTCTATTGGCTCGTCCCTCCCTATCGGCTACTCCACCTCCATCAGACCGCCCAAACCAATCGGCCCACACACCCCCATCGGCTCAGGCCGACCTAGTTCAGCCCTTTCCTCGCACATATAGTCACTAATCCTGAGCTGATGCCACCCCTCCCCAACCGGTCCCTACCCCACCTCCCACGCTCCTATTGGCTCCTGTCCCCTCCACATCTCATATGATTACCTGATCACAAACCGAGTCCCTCTGCCCTACCAAGTGCTACAGGCTCTTAGCAGTCCATTGTACTATCTCGCCTATTCCGATGACTCCTCGTTCAGCCCTGACCGATTCTCAGTGGTGCGCGGCCATGGCCGACAAGTAAGGCTCTCATGGACAATGAGACCTGGCGTCTCATCTCTCGTCCTCCCGGTGCCAATGTTATGACTGGTAAGTGGATCTTTAAACATAATTTCCACGCCGATGGATCATTTGCCCATTACAAGGCACACTGGGTAGTTCGGGGTTTCTCCTAACGTCCCGGTGTCGACTATGACGAGACCTTTAGTTCCGTTGTCAAACCCGCCACCATCCGGGTCGTTCTCACTCTGGCTGCCTCGCACTCTTGGCTGATCCACCAGCTCGACGTGAAGAACGCCTTTCTTCACGGTCATCTGACGGAAACGGTTTACTGCTAGCAGCCTCTAAGCTTCGTCGATCCCTCTCGTCCCGACGACGTCTGCCTCTTTCAGCGCTCCCTCTACGGCCTCAAACAAGCTCCTCGAGTCTGGTACCAGCGCTTTGTTGCCTACCTTCGGCACATCGGCTTTGTGGCCTTCGTGTCCAATAGCTCTCTCTTCGTTCTTCACATCGACACCACCATCGCCTATCTTCTCCTCTACGTCGATGACATTGTTCTTATAGTGTCCTCGCCATCCCTTCTGCACCAGATCATGGCTCGACTCCACTCCGAGTTCGCCATGACCGATCTTGGTCCTCTCTATTATTTTCTTGGTATCTCAGTCACCTGCTCTTCTCACGGGCTCTTCCTTTCCTAGCGTCAGTACGCCATCGATCTCCTTCAGCGTGCGGGCATGGCCGAATGTCACCCCATGGCCACTCCGGTTAACACTCACGCCAAACTCTCTGCTACTGATGGCTCTCTCATCGCCGATCCCTCCCTGTACCGGAGTCTTGCTGGTGCTCTCTAATACCTCACCTACACCGTCCAGCAAGTATGCTTCTTCATGCATGCTTCACGCGAACCTCACCTCGCGCTGCTCAAACGTATTCTTCGCTACGTGAAGGACACACTCTCTAGTGGCTTGCATCTCAGCTTCAGCCCCATCAACTCTCACCGCGTACTCCAACTTGGACTAGGCGAGCTGCTCTGACTCTCGACGCTTCACGTCCGGCTACTGCGTCTTCCTCGGTGACACTCTAGTCTCTTGGTCCTCAAAATACCAGACTACAGTGTCTCGGTCTAGCGCCAAAGCCAAGTATCGCGCCGTTGCTCACGCTGTCGTCGAGTGTTGCTGGTTTCGCCAGCTTCTCCAGGAGCTCTGTGCACCTATCTCATTTGCGACCATCGTCTACTGTGACAACGTCAGTGCCGTCTATATGACCGTTAAGCTAGTCTATCATTGATGTATGAAGTATATAGAGATAGGTATTTATTTTATACGTGATAATGTCGTGCTAAAATAGGTTCGGGTACTTCATGTGCCATTGGTGTACCAATTCGTTGATATTATGACCAAATGCCTCCTCGCGCCTTTGTTTCGATCTAGTTTCTACGTTCGTTCCTCTCCAGCTACGACTGTAGGGGTGTTAGAACACTGTACTATTGGATCGTATATATATATATATATATATATATCCGTCCTTATTAGGATCTTACTAAGCTCTTATTGTACACCATATTTTATAGATTAACTATGTATTCCTTTTGACTTACCCCAGGTACGTAGACAATGCGTAGATTCCTGCTCCGTTCAGATAGACGTAATACAGAGAAAAATGGTGAGACATTTGTCAAATTCAAGTTCTGTAATGCATACTGAATAGAGTCTTGCCTCTGGTCTTTGGAGGAATTGGAACCACAGGCGTCGTTGGAACCACAGTGTCTGGATGGACACTGTATGGCTACGAAGAAAAACAAAGTTAGAGATGACGGCCGATGCAACACATGATTTGATCTTCAATGAATATGACGAGGAGTCGACGGGAGGAAACCTGCCAACGACACAACCCGCTAACATTCTGTCGTACCTTTGAATGAGAACGGGCTGCTTTGACGTGAGCAAACTTTTTATAGAGGACGGTGAATAGATCTAATCTACTAGTCCAGAGATAACGATATGAAGATAGAATAGATTTATGTGTTTGAGTTATCCTTTTGTACCGTTTCACTTGCCTTATCACATTTTTTATTTGAACCATACGCCTTTTGCATCTTTCAATTTAATAAAGTGAATCACAGATTGCCTTCTTGTATTTATCGGTAACTAAATTTGGTACTGCGGAGATTACGACTCTTTCGGTTGGAAAGTTCTCGATGGTATCAATCTCATACGATTCTTATGATGGAACTAAGAGGGAATTGAATATGGATATAGAAAACCGAACAAATACTATTTGGAAAAAGATCTGTACATAATTACATTTAAGCAATTAGCTTTTTTTATCAGCGTCCATTAAAAAAACAATTAGCCACCTAATAACAACATTGAGTTTGCACGATCTGTGAACCACGAAAATAAACAATTAACCGTCAACCACGATCTACAGACACTTGCTGAACGGGGCTGCAATAGCAGTTTTCAGCAGCAAGCATCACCATTTTTCAGCAGCTGCAATATCAGATTTCAGCAACAACAATCAGCAGTTTCCAGCACCAAAAAAAAAAAACCATTTTCCAGCAGCAAGCAGCACCATATTTCAGCACGTGCAACAGCAGTTTTCAGCAGCAAGCAATAGCAGACTTCCGCAGCAATCTATTTTTTTAAAAAAAAAATAAAACATGTTCTTCTGTAAACTCACATTATATAACCAGGGACCCCTAACACACTTAAACTCATATGGTTGCTAGTAACTTCAATACAGAAAATATACAACGAAAAATGAACAAGACAGTAAGCATTTTGGTCCACGGATCCTATCAAACTACCTCCACAAGGCAAGATCAGCTGGAGAGTAGGTCCTACACCATCAGAACAAGAAAAAAGATTAGCTAGACAATGGCAGTGCTATGAATACATTAATGACCAAGCTTGTCAGCTACCTTTACCTTATTGATTTTTTGCATGCGTTGTCTCACGTAATAGCCTTCGTCTCTTGGAAGGAGCTCCTTTGCCCTAATCTCATCTGGATCAAGGACTCTCTTCTCGAATGGTTGGTTAGAAGCCGAGAAGTGAGCTGGCAAAGGACCAAAATCTGCAGCCTCGATGTTCTCATGGCTTGCCGAGCTTTCATCCAAAATACCCTTAAAGAAATCCATCACCCTTTGTGTCTGCTTTGGGGTCCTAGCGGCTACAAATAAAGCATCACTACCAATCTTTTGGAGATTGTGATAACGAACCTTGTGTGCAGACCACACAGGAGGATCGCTATTCTTGTCCGACCTAAATGCCGCCTTGGCTTCCATTATTCACCTAACCATAACACAGTAGTGAGGGATGGTGTCAAGACCAAGGAACTCGATTACAGAAAAAATGTGTGAGCATGGGATGTCTTCACACTCGATCTTCCTACAGTGACCGTGCACACTCCAACGACGAGCCATCAAAATAACCCTTAGTTCATCCCACACCTCATTTTCTTCCTTCAAACCAACAACATGCAATACTGAACTTTCTTACTCTGTCACACTGATAACTTCCAAGTTCAGCTATTAGCTGAATCTGAGCACGGACTTTCTTGAACATGACTAGTGTGTAGATACGAGTAGTGTCTTTCTCCAATGGGTCGTCATCTATTCTAGTAAAAGGGAAATGGAAAGACTTAGCGTCCAACTTAGCCTCCTTCCTACGCAGACGTTTTACTCATAATTTAACATGTCCGACTAAATCCATTAATCTCATGTTTCGATCAAGGGTGTGAAGCTTTGAGTTCAAAAACTCACTCCGTTGGTTGCTGCGCATACCCAATAGGTATTTCCCATCCGTATAAGCCACGGCCCACTTCTCTCTTAGTCGGTACATCAAATCAATCCATTGTCCATTTTCTATGCCTCCATTCCCCTTAAATTCAGTCCAACGTCTCTCAAACTCCTCATAGTCTCATAAATTAATTTTCTTAATTCATCAAGTTTTGGCTTACGGAGGTGACGAGCCATGTTCTCCAAGTACATAATCTATGGTAAGCACCAGGCATGATCTTACTAATTGCCTTCACCATTGCTACGTCACCATCAGTTATTAGTGATTCGGATGCCCTTAAATTGCCTCCAAATATGCCTCAAGGAGCCAACAATATGAATTAACAGACTCGTTGGATAGAATTTCGCACCCAAAAATTATTGTAGTTGTATGATGGTTAACTCATGTGAAATGAATAAAAGGAAGATTGTACTTGTTGACACGGTACTTGCTATCAAAAATGACCACTCCACCAAAATCACCATAGTCAAGACAAGATTCAGCGTTTGCCCAAAACATATTCCTAAGACGCCCTTCCTCATCCGTTGTGTATTTGAAGAAAAAATCTACACCTTTTTCTTGCTTCTTTGTTAGATATTTCAACACATCTTTATCCTTATCTTGCCAAGTAAAGAAATTATACAGACCCTCCATCACAAACCCAACCTTATCCCACTCATCGTGGTTATTCTCCATGACCCCCATAATTTGATAGAGCCTAAAGACACTCATGCGAAGCTCAACCGCCTAGGCTTTCTAAGCATCACTCATCACACAATGAACCAATAAAAACGCAACATGGTCAGGACTTGCAAGTTTATGTGTATGTTGTTTCTCAAACTTCTTAACAAACCACACTCCTCTCTCCTCGTTTAGCTCAATCTTAAGCTTAGCTTCGCAATCATAGCGGGTAAGGGCCCGTGGCTCTCTTTTCTGGTCTGTCCTCTCAAAATGCTTCAACTCTCTATAGCCTTCACATGAGCATATATTGCCCCCATATGACCTTTCAATCCTTTCGCTTCAACTTGTATTTTCTCACACTAAAACCCTTGCCCTTTACATAGTAAATATAGAATTTATAGTCTTCGTCCTCGCTTCTAAATACCACATTGCCCATCATTTTATATTCTTCCTGATTCTCTAATCTCACGAAACTCACATTCATCATGTCAGACTGCAACTAAACATAAGTACAAAGTAAATAAGTAAAAAAACATCTAAATATAGCCATTTTTTACCTAGACAAAACCAAATGAATAGTTCTGGAGTAATTTCTAACCTCCATTTCTAAGTCACATGTTTAATGAACATCTATCGGTTGTTATGTCAACGATAGCAACCACTTTTTCTTTTTGTTTTTTTTTAAGATGACAGATCTTGTTTAGACCAATTAATTTTTTTTCAAAAAGACTAAATGTATTTACTACAGAACCATTCCTAGGTATCTCGGATTGAACTGGTATATGTAAACATGATTACCATGAAGCCACAAATCGCTAATGTTATAATAATGTGCCCTACAAAAACTAGTTTGCCTCATTAAATCCAATAACGAAATTAACAAATGTGCCTACGGTGAAATGGTCGAACATTTGCAAAGAAACTGGCATCAAATTAAGGGTTTACGTACGTACGGGGTTAAATTAATAATTCACAAAGAAGCTGAAGTGTTTGCATGCTCACCAGTGAGGCTTGTCGACCGCGACGGCAGGAAGGGGGACGGCGCTCCAGCAATGGACGGCGGCGGCGCTACAGAAACGGCCGGCGCGGGGTCCCAACACTGATGAAGGCGAAACGTTTCAGCGTAGGTCGAACGTGCAAGCGGAAGGAGTAGTGGAGTCGATCGGCGACGGCGCCCGCGTGCGTTGCGGCCGGAGACGACGAAGGATGTGGCGGAAGGATGCGCCGGCGGCGGGAGGATTTCACGAGCGACGATGCGGCGGAAGGACGCGCCGTCGAGCGAGCAGACGCTCAGATCTGAGCGAGCGACCTTTTTTCCTTTTTTTAATTTTTTTTATCGAACGCCAGCGATCTGCCAGCGACCGGGAGAAAAAAACTAAATGACAAAATTACCTCTAATCACTGAGTTATAGTCAAGTACTAATAACAAACAATTTATAGAAACAACAGTTTAGATCATTTCTACTAGTAGTACACTATTAGTAGAGAGCACCGTAGTGTTTCTCAAAATTACATTGCTTCACCAATTGGGACTGGAGGGCAGTAAAAGATACAAACACAGAACATGTATTTACATCTAGCTATATCATCTTCTGTAGTGTATCAGGTACAAAATTTCCGGTCGAATTGCTAACGACATGGATAGGGCTTCCCCCAATCTTACTACACATCGCATTTGATATTACTACATACTGCCGAAACAACGCACTTTGCACAATAAGTTGCAGTTTCAGAACTAGTTTACCTCGTCAGACTATCTTCATTGGACGTATCAACCGAAGGGAAGTAACAGGGAAAAAAAAAGAATAGTCACTTGGTTCAGGTAGCCTTAGTTCCTCTTCAAAAATTGATCTGTCCAGCCACCACAAGCGTGCCACCACAGAGCACACAATGAAATAATGGCGGCACAGGCTCGCTGTCTGCAATGCCCACGCAACGTGTGTGGTGCCATATATTGCAAGCATCGCATGCTACCGCTCACCGTCATCATCCTGCGCACCACACATGCACCGCACCTCCCACAAGTCAAGTCCACCCTGGCACCGCAGCTCAGTTTCCATGTCTGCCCCACTGCCATACACACTTATTGTGTCACCAGACTCTGCCCCGCCAAGCATCACTGGATCCCATTTCTCCCCAGCAATGCCATGCAGAGCCTCAGCCTGGAACTCCTCAAAGAAACAGTAAGTGTCCCGCAGCGCATGCTCTGACTCGACAAGAAGCTCACCCATGGATGCATGGAGTGGCACAACCACAATCTCCCCCGGTGGCATTGGCTGTATAAGCTCAGCAGCCTCCCATGGCTGGGGTTGCCACTCAACGAAAAACCTCAGCTGGTCATCAGACTCATCCCCAAGGCCCCACCACTTCACCCAGAGCTTGCAGTCCAGCACAGCTTGTGCTGCCTCACTGCGCGCCTCCACCATTGCCCGGTACACAGCACGCAGATCTCGCTCCACTTCCACCATGCTTGGCCACCGTACCATAGGCGGCGATGGTGTGCACTCTATCTCAACATCCAACGGTGCCAGTGTTGGTTCTTCGTATTCCTCAAGGCTAAAATGGAGCACACGTGTTTCAGCATCAGGCACACGTCGCACAATATAGTTGCCAACAATGGTGTCACCAAGGGACTTGATGACAAAGTCAAGGAGACCAGTATCACCAATAGTGCCCCTGGCAGCATCTCGCACTGCCTGCCGTGTCATCTCTGCACCGTTGGCATGCTCTAGCAGCCTATCAACGACTACCTCTGCAGCATTGAGAAGCCGCTTCTTGGACCAGCGACACTGGAGCAGGTCAACCACATCCTCAAAGCGCTGGCATGGCTGCTGCCTGTGTCTCTTCATCACAGACGGCCTTGGCAGCATGAATTGCGCCCGTGTGCATATCTTCAGAGGAGGCAATGAAAGGGGTGGCTCAAGGTGCTTCCAGTCAAGGAGGCAGTGGAGGAACTCACGGACTGTAACCAGAGGCTTGTTGGAGAGGCGGCGGAAAATGGCAACCACACGGCGGACATGGCGACTGCGGAGATAGTCCACTGGCAGGGCAGCCAAGGCTTCCATGGAAGCTACATAGGTCGAGGTAGACACATTGAAGCAACCCCGGGCAAGGCAGTATCCCCATCGGGCAAACCATGTCTCACCATGTGCCACACTAAGCAGGAGACGAAGGTCCAGAGAGCGTTTCTGAGAAAAGTCCACCACAGACACGGCCCTGCACAGAAGGTTCTCAAAGCTCAATAGACAGAGGAAGTAGCGATCATCATGATACAATAACCTTTGCGTGCTTATCATAATTTAGAATCACCAGGACTATATGCAAAAGTTATGAACTTCTATGTTTTACTCCCATTACTTCCTAAGTTTACAGTTTTACACCAAGCCTTTCAGTCCACGCATTTACAGAACATGAGTTTAACCGGTTCTTCAGCGATGATAAAAAATGCATGTGCAGAGAATTCTGGTCAGGCAGAAAACAATCTGAAGATACCTGGAACGGAGAGCAGAGCAGAGGCGATCCCAGATGTCCATTATGTCACGGCCAGATAGGGCAGTGGAGCGGCCGTCGCGACCACGGAGCATGACAAGGTGACCAAAGCCATTGCTGTGGATCAGGCCATGGAGGAGGTGGTCGTTGCGTCCAAGGAGCACATTAGCGCCAGGATGGTGGTCCCAGTCGGCGGCCGCTGGAATGATGAAATGGTACTTCCGCTTTGACACCCAATGATGGCTCCAACCTGACACCATTAGCATAGCGCGCATTTGTTAGGGCTGGTTAGCTCGCGGTCAGAGAACCAAGAACCAATCCAAATCAATGCGCAAATTACCAATTTTCCAATAGAAGAAAGAAACTTTAAGAGGCCAGAGGCCATCATTACAACCAGCATTGCTATTTTAGGAAGCGAATTCAAAAAAATCGAAATGAAATAGGCGCACCTAATCCAGGTAAAGAAGTACAAAAAAAATGTTCAAGGATCATCGATACAAGTACAGTAACGGAATTCAGTTCTTATGATCCATTCATGAACGGAATCAGAGGTAGTTAACTGCTCAATTGAGGACGCGATTATGGAATGTTTCCACCAAGAAATTTGCAATTTGGAAGAGGATACCGTCTCAAAATCAACCAAAGAAATCTCCACGATCACAGATCCGCACATTTCCATTTCATCAAACCACGCTGAAATATCATTTGCAAGAACAATACTATTCATCCATTCGCCCAAACCAACTCTAGTCAACAAGAAAGAATTGGGAGAAAACCTAATCTATGCATTCGTCAACTCCCTCCAGAAAAGGTGGGGGGGGGGGGGGGGGGTGGCGAACGAGCACCATCCTGGAGGCGAGGATAACTCACCCGCACAGCGGCAGTAATTGCAGAGCGAAGCGGGCGAGGACAAGACGAGCTCCTCGACGGCGAAGATGGGGACGACGGCGCCGGTGCGGTCGTCGGAGAGGAGCGCGCGCCACGCCGACGACCCAGGCCCCCCCGCCGCCGCGGCTGGGGAGGCGCCCCACTGCTTCAGCAGCCACCGCACGTTGTCCCGGAACGCCCCGCCCAGCGCCGCCGCCTCCCTCCCGGGGAAGTCCCGCAGCGGGTAGACGCGTGCCCCCGCCCCGTCCCCCGCCGCCGACGCCGCGGGCTTGGCCGAGGCCGAGGCAGAAGACGACGACGAGGTGGTGGCGGATGGAGGGCGCGGCCTCGGCCTCTCCGCCGCCTTCCTCGGCAGCGGTGGCGTCGGCGTGGGCGTCGGCCACGAGGCGAGGCGCTCGAGCGCGCGCATGGACGGCATTGCCCTGGGCTCTCCAGCGAGGGGCGGGCGAGGCGGGGTTTTTTAGACTATTTGCCACTCTCTGCGTCTGCGCCTCATTCTCAAATGCTATCTCCCTCAATTATTCTTTTTATTTGTCATCCGAACCACTGCATTATCTCTATTTTGCCATTCTTGATTGTCAACTCAGCAATCCGGCCAAAAATGACCTCAGTACCCCTCATATCTCTCCCATCTATCTACCTCGTCGAGCATTGGCGGCAAGGCGTAGAGCAGGACGATAGTAGGGTGGGAGGAAGTCGTGCTCGGCGGTGGGAGGGTGTCGAGCTCCGAAGCGGCCACTGACGAGGCGGAGGCGGAGGTGCCGCGCTCTCCCGCGTCGCCTCCGTTGGAGCTCGAGTAGGTGGGGTCGGAGAAGTGGCTGACAACGACGGTGCCGACGGCGGAGAGCGAGTGTGTGGCATGGATCTGGGCATCACAACCAGATTCCAGTTGTCGGCGGCAACGGCCGGGGCGTCCTTGGTCCTTGTCTTGCTTGATCTGGGCACCAACACCGGATTCTAGCTGTCGGTGGCGACGGCCGGGGCATCGTCTTCTTGCTCGATTTGGGCGACACTGCCGCTGACCTTCTTCGGCTTTCGGCTGCTGCACGAGAAGCCCGATAGATAGATGCGACTGAGCATGATGCCTCCCTGCCGTTGCCGGCCACTCTGTCTCCCGCCGTTGCCGAGCACGATGCTCTGCCACCGCCGTTGAGTCAGGGTGTGCGCGTGCAATAGACGAAGAACTTGGAGCCATTGGTATTGGGGATGCCACCGCCATGGAGAGGACGTCGGGTTGACGTTCTCGTCGGCAAACCTGGAGCCGTAGATGGACTCGTTGCTACTGTTGTCTGCTGCGGGTGAAGTCGCTTCCTTGGCACATGAAGTTGGTGATGATGCGGTGGAAGGCGGAGGTCTTGTAGCGCAGTGATTTGCCAGAGGCACCAACCCGCTTCTCGTCGGTGCAGAGGTGCTTCTCCCTTCTCGGAGAACTACTATAGGGAGTGAGAAGGGCAGGGTAGGATGGGTATTTTCATCCGGTGCCACGTCACCTAGGTGAGGGTGGCAGCTAGAAATGGCGAAATGGAGAGAATCCAGTGAGGCCAAATGGCAAATAATCGAAATTATTAGGAAAGATGACATTTGAGAATATGACGTTTTAGAGAATGGCAAATTGCGTTACAACCCGGCGAGAAGTGGAGGGTTCTGGGTTTAGGGGCGTTTCCATGATTGGAGCGCCGCGCGGTGAGCTCTTCTCCCACAAAACCACCATGGCCCGCGCGCACAGCACTGACCGGTAGGGCCTACACGTGTCGCTTTCCATCCACACAAGTCTGCGACACACCTCGTATGATAGCGCACCAGCTGTCCCCTACCCAGTGAGGTTATCTCACAATGACATGTGGAACCCACATACGTGGGCCTGGATTGTCAGTGAGAGAATACAGTGGGAGTAGGTGGGCTTCACGTGGGATAACTTGTGTTGTGTGATGACAAGGAGGGGAATAAAGGGGTGGGGGCGGAGATGTCGGCGAGAGGGAGAAGGGGAGGAAAGTCTATATTTGGAGGGGCGACGTGGCGGGTGGGTATTGGCGGTTTGGTCCCGGGCCCAAGGTTCAGGTACGTTGAACCTGATCGGTTTGTCTGTTCTGTTTCCTTGGTGTGGTGAAGCTAATAGTTTAGTCTAAGATTCACCTGTGCCGGTCAAACCAGCCTGCTCCTCCTGCATCACGGCCTCATCATGCAGCTTGCTTATCTATCATACATTGGAGTAGTACTGTTTTTTTTTTTTGTCGAAGTCCAATATTTTTCATCTAGTACATATGTTACAAATTTCATCACACAGTTTATCTTTGATGTGCTGATGGGTTCCTGTATGTGCACGATGTTACCTTCCATGGTTTTAGGAGGAACCGCAGGTGTTGATGAATTTCTGTGGCCAAGGCCCGAGACGTATCATGTTGCCTCAAGAAGCCCATAGCCCTCGCTGAAACGGTGAAACCTGGGCCTGTCTTCCGCTGAAAACGCTCACTCCAGGACAAAGCCCAGCCCAGTGCAAAGAGAATCTGCTGGCTCAGAAGGTTTGGCCTGGCGTATCAAACCTTCGCTTCCAAACTGGAGCGGACGCGGCCACTTTCGGTTCACCTGAAGAAACCCATGACCTTCGTGATCGATTATCGAGCTGTCAGCAAGAGAAATCGTACTGCGGACTGAGCGATAGCTCAGAGGTGGAGTGCGGGTGGTTACGCTCCGTCGGCCTGGGTTGACTCAGGCTGTTTTTCCCCCCCTTTTTTTCCCCTAAAAGTCTTTACGAAATGGGTATATATATACACGTGCACGTGTTCACTGTAACTACGCGTTTTTTTTTCACTGAGGCCTAGTACATTTAATCTCAATTTGTCGGTGACATGCACAGGTATATACGCGTGTATGGTGATGTGAGTGTAGTGTGCGTGATGCTCTAAACCTTAAAAAAGCCAAAAAGCAAAAGAAATTGTAACGATTCATAGAGTCAACGAGGGACATCTAAGTATTGTTAAACTTTCTCAAAACCACGATGTACCGTATCATCCAAAAAATAAGGACCGTTGGATGCAACGGTGAAACAAAATTTACCATTGGATCTAGTCAACCGAACAAGTAGTCAAGACTAAAAAAACAAGACGAGCTCCCAAATCCTCACGGAGCTTCCACAGTTTCCGGAGAAGCCTCCGCCAGACTTGCAGAGAAATGAAAATAAAGGAACAAAATAGAGAAATGAACGAACACACTACGGCTCCTACTGATGTATGATGCCTGTGAAATGCACCTTTTTTTATAAAAAACCTTATTTACTACGGTCCTCCTTTATAATAATACTAGGCAGTACATAATACTATTGTAAATTAGCATTTTAGACCATATGAGTATTGCAATTTTTGTAAATATTTAAGTGAATATTCATATGCATTTTCAATAACATGTACATGATTTGGGATTATTATTTGCATACATTTACAAAATATAAATATTTAATTAAGTACTACGTGCTTAATTCAAGAAGAATTATAGAAAAAACATAGTGACAACCTCCGTTAAAAATATTGACAATCAAACCAAATTAAGTGGAACTAAAGACAATTACAATTTTTTTTACATTATGTCTTCACTCAAAAATGGTGTGCACCAATTAGATGATTACCTAAGCAATGTAATTAATCAATACTCTGAATATAACGCAAATATTTAGAGCTTAAGGCATGCCATCGCCATATGCCCTAGGTTACTGCCACCGTCAGATTGACAACCCCACCCTTGCTCCTTTTCTGTTCCCAGGCAAGACTCATCAGGGAGGAGGAGGCTAATTCCATCTGGACCGGCATGGTACAAAAATATTATACGAGAAACTAGTGATTGAGGGTGGCTACTCATGCATGGTCATGCAAACTACTCGCTATTCGGATGGTCACGCGCGACCTTAACATCGGAATGCGCCTCGTTCTTAGAATTAAAACGACCATTGGATGTAACAAACACATAGAACACCTGCCGTTAAATCTTGAGTGGCCTCAGTAAAACATTGGTCAAAGGGTGAAAGCGTTCTCTCGAGTCCACTCGCAGATACGCAGTGTCCGTGTGTCCACCGCAAATCCAGAAGGTTCGTGAATATGCAACATCCATGCGTCGACCGCAACGGAAGCAGAGAGCGAGAAAGCGAACGAGAGAAAAAGAAAGAAAGAGCGCACGGTCAGTTCCAGTCTACCACCGTCTCCTCATCTCTGTCCCAGCTCTATCCACTGCCGTTGCCGCTTCCCATCCCCATCCTCGCTGTCGATGGCCACCATCCGCTCCTCTCTTCTCCCCTCTGTATTCCTATCCCAACAACCATCACCTCTAGCGTGCTTTTCCATTCCCATCTTAGCCACCTCCGTTCATTCCACATGTTGCTTGTCTTAGCTATAATTCTTGAGCACCCTACTAGATCGAACTCAACGACGGTGAATCAGGTAGGTAATGAAGAATTGGATCATAGCTTCAAAGCACGCTAGAAATCCTTCCTTTAGTCCTCCCCAAGAATCACCCTCAGCGATTACTTTTTTTATTTTTATATAGATGTAAGGAAGAATTTAGTAACAAAGTTTTTAGCAAAACATACAATAAAATGTGCGTTGAGTGTATAAATAGACAATAGATAATAGTAGAGGGGAATTTAACTATTCGCCACTCTTCAAATGCCACTCCTTTTTGTTGTCTTTATAATTTTATCACTAGAGAGAAATTTTTTAACAATTTGTTACTTTTGCTGACGTGGTGTGATAGCTCACCCTACCAATGTGGATGATGTGTGTGAAATGTCCATTATACCCTTATAGGTCCCATAAGTCAGCCACTCCTTCCTCTATCTCTTTCTTTCCTGCCTTCTGCTTTGGCTATGGCATCGTCGACGAGGACAAGGGCGTTGAGGAAGTAGCGAACATTAGTAGGGGAGACATAGATAGGGAACTCTCTAGCCTGTTAGGGAGCTCCTGTGCGTCGCTTGCCATGGACTCACCACCGACGGTGGCTCACTATGTGGGCGGTGTAAGGTAGCAACCACCACTCCTATTCTCTCACTCTACCATTAGAAAGGAGGCATGTGGTGGCACTAGACCACTGGCGCAACACTGTTGCTAGCTTCCATTGTCGCTCTACCAAAAGAGCTCACCGCTGCCATGGATTCTATCATGAGCAACCTCAGCAACCGATAGTGAGAGGCCCCTCTACAAGCAGGAAAAGGAGAGCGGCGGGACAAAAAATTAACAATGGCAGCTACCGCTTACTCCTGCAATGGCTCTTGCACTGGTGATGATCTTAGGGTGGCGAGTTCCCATGGATCGACGTGGACAAGGCGACAAGTTTCACATTTGACATGAACGGGGCGACGAGCTCCTTGGGTCAACATAGGGACGTATCTCTCCCTGCGTGGTCAACGTGGTCATGGCGACAGGTTTCTCAGATCGAAGTGGATGAGACAGCGATGGAGGCTGCCCAATAAAGAAAATAAGGAAGGAGATAAACCAGACTCTTTTCTCCGTCTTTCCCTCTTCTTCAGCTCACCAATCATGTCACATGAGGAAGATGACTAAGGGCAAATTGGACTTTTTATGTTTATGGACACGTTGGGTAGTCCTTGTTGACATACCATGTCAAATTGTAAAAAAAAATCTCTCTTTAGTGGTAAAATTTTAAAGATAACTGGAAAAGTGATATTTGAAGAGTGGTTATCCGTAAGAGTGGGAAATAGTTAAATATTACGAGTTGTTCCAAGAAGTTCATACAGTTAATTGGAACCTGAACCTGCAAAACTCAGAAATAACATTAGTGCCAAAAACTATGATATAAAAGGGGGTAAAATAGGGACTCGGGAAATTTTTATGGCCAATGTTTTATAACAGAGCCAGATTGCACAGGACAAGGAGTATGGCAAACATCAAAGAGTATGGCAGGACAAATAAAGGAAGCAATGGATAATGCTAATTGCAAACGGTTGCTTTTTCATTGCTTAAAAAATATACTGCTCAGGTAAGTTTGGAAATAAATCTCATGAATAATAAGCTTATACTATTGAACTGATAATTATTCTTATGCGATATGTAGATATATACACAACCTTAACAGGTGAACTACATTTCGCATTCGATTACTCTCAGGCCTGACCCCAATGAAATACATTCACCATATATGTGTGGGAAATATAAGATTATCCTTTTGGTCTTCTTCAATCCATTTGTAAATATATGTTGATATGTTGGTACTCATAACATTTGTTGAACTTTTTGATGAAGTTTGAACGTATTTTAAACTTTTTGCAAATGGTTCATAGTGCATTTATAATCCTGACCATGATCGGCTTACATGTCTGTCCCTGCTGTGTAGGTGCATTGCTTTCAACGCATTCAAATCTCGGCTGTAATAATGCTTGCGCCTGCAGCAGCAAGCAGCCCATTGCCCCTTAAACTAATACATTTCTATGCCAAATATATATACTTCTGCTGTAGATGCTTTGTAATGCAAGTAACGAATTACTCTGTTTTTATTTTAGTCTACAATCTTTCTATTGGATATAGATTGCAATGATATCTAAAGTAGTGTAGTTACTTCTGGCTGCAGCTGAGAGTTTTGCGGTTGATATTGAAGTTGGTGACGCCTTCTGGCACAGGAACATAAAATCAGTTACACTTGATCAACAGCACACGAGCTGCTCTGGAAGTCAAAACATAGGATTGATTCTTTCACTTGGGGAAGACAATATAGCTCAGTTTATGATCCATTAGAACAGTAACTGCAAGCTTTAGGTTAGAATGTGCCTTAAGTAAACTGGACCAAAGACAAACCTGTATACGGAATGGTTTATGCCCCAGCATACAGAACCAAAATTAATGTTTTTTATGAATGCAACTATATATGTACTCTCTACAGCGATTCGAATTTGGCATTCTAAAAAAGGATCCACCATTGTTCTCGGTCACATGCTTCATCCAACATCAATTGCAATCGCAGCAAAAGTATTCTAGGAAGCGAGAATATTACAGCTCTCAGTGCTGTATGTTCACTTTCGTCCGCCACTAGGACAGCCGTAGTAGTAGCATAACCTAAGCTAACTCCGCATTAATGTACAACTACGCATACCATTTTCACCCGATATTATAAAACATCGATGCTTCCGTCTATACATATTTCTAAAACGGATTGTCTCGGCCGCGCAATGCATGACCGATATGGCTAGTTACTAATTAAGTGACGGGGCAAATCAAGAACAAAATTGACTGCGTGTCCGAGATGTAAAATTATGACGATGATTGTTTTATTAAAATTAAAGTAAAAAAATTTTATTTAAATTAATTTTGTAAAATCGGTAGTCAACTCTAAACGATATCGGTTAGACCAGTATCCATAAGACTGGTAAATAGTTTCGGTCTAATCATAGGCATGAGAGCGGTCAGAAACTCAACGATTGGATCGGTAGCCCAAAAAGAGTCGGTTTTAGGTTAATTTTTTGGTTTATAATGTTTACTACATATTTATAACTTCCAGATGATTTTTATACGTGAAAAATTCTATTATATGTTAATGTGAGTTAAGTTATGTAAGAAATTATATTTGAATATAGTTTTTTTTGTTATTTATATGTAGGTGTTACTTAAGATCTTGAGAGTATTGCCGGTGATAGATTGGAATTAGACTTTAGAGAAGTTGATGTTTAGACAGTTAACTAGATCATATGAGATACTAATGCTAGAGAACAATGAACATGAAGGTGATATTTTTATATGGTATATAAGAGAGATTGTGTGTGTATGGAAAGCGGAGTCAAATTTATAAGTATTCCAAATTTGAAAAGATTATAGTATGTATTTGGTATGGATAGGTTATATACTTGAGTTTTCTATTGAATTAAAAGAGCTAATCCTAATAGTATTTGGAGTCTTTGTGTAGCCACCTATGTGTATAAATAGAGTGGCGGTTTAGATATCAAAGTATTGCTTTTGGAACAGAGGAAAATTAGAGTTTAGACTTAAGTTGTTAGTTTAGTCGAAAGTAAAAAGAGGAGAGCTTTGTATGTACTTTATAGATACATTTTAATAAAATAAAGTTGATATAATTTCAGGAGTTTCGTCGTCTTTCGATATTTTCGTCAATATTATTTTAATCTATTAGTAAGCGGTCGGACTGGCTAGATAGAGATGGTTAGACCAGCTAGATAGAGATGGTCAAACTGATAATAGTGTAGTGGTTGGACCAACAACAAAGCACAGTCAAACCGAAGGGTGTATTATCGTCAGACCGGTGGCAAAAACCCGATCGAACCAGCGACATCCAGAGAGGTCTAGGATTTTAACCACAGTAAGATTAACTTCATCAATCAGAGATATTTTTTAATTCCACTAAAAGTTTTTAGTATTTGGTAATCATATTATTCACCGCCGTCTAGTAGGCTTGGTGCTTGTGATCGATCCTATAAGTGGTATCGAAGAATTATTTTCTCTATCTTGAGATTTAGACATGGCTGGCCGATATTTGATCAAGCTGTATATTTTTGATATAATTAATTTGTATTACTATAGTAAAAAAGATGAAAGCTTATATCATGTCCGAAGGTTATGATATTTGGCCAAAAAAAGTCTCAAAACCATATATTTTTCATGTTGCTATTGTTAACACAAACAAAGAAAAATTTGAAAATAATAGCAAAGCTTACCAGGTGTTTCTCGATTAGATTTTGATAGGATTTCTTATCTTAAAACTATGCATGAGATATGAAAGGCACTACGTAAGTTTAATAAAGAATATTCTAACAATGAAATTCATAGGTATACTTTTAAAAATGATTATATGAAATTTAAGATGAAATCTAGAGCTCTTTATGATAACTATTCTTAATCTAAAGTTACTCAACATCTTTTAAATGTTCTTCACATATCTATTTGGGAGATTAAAGTTATGTCAACTCAAGAATCAGTTAATATGACAACTTTAACTTTAAATTCTTTTCATACAAAGGTTAAAACATATGAGATGAATATTCTTTCTCATAAGATTGATTCTAAATCTATTGTTTTGTTGTCTTCTTCTAGTTTCTTTATTGATACTTCTTTGTCATCGATTTTTACTGCTCTTAATGCTATGTTAGATGACCAACTCGAGAAGATCTCTAAGGATGACTTGTTTTTGCTTTCTAAGAGAATTTCTCGAGCTATGCATAATGTGAGAAACAGGAAACAAGACGGCCAGTTTGGTGATTTAGGTTTTATGAGTTGAACTACATTCGTTTCAATTATTCTAACTTCAATAAGTAAATTAAGGAAGAGTGAGAAGACAAGGACAAGAGGCAAGACAAAAGAAAGAAGCACAAGTAAAATCTTATACGTCAGCTACTAGAAACTTTTGAAAGTGATGAAGAGTTAGAGATTAAAGGAGAGAGTATTGATAAAGGTAAATATTTGGTTTAGCTCTTATGCCTCATGGTAAATCTAGTTCTGATATAGATAAATCTGATAGTGATAATAAAAAAGTTAATTTTAGTTATAATAAATTAGAACATGTTAATTTTTAAGATAAACTTAATGTATGTTCTAAAAGATTTAAAAGACATAATTACACTGTTGAGATTTTAAATGTTGAAGTTACTAGTTTAAAATCTTTGATTCTTGATAATGATTCTTGCGAATCTTGTGAAGTTTTAATTTATGAAATTTTTGTTTTGTAAGATGTTAATATTGATAATTGTTTGAGATTGGAATATGACATTAATAAAAACAAAAGACTCAAGTTTTCTTTTGCGGTTGGATTTGCTTTGCACACTCTTAATGTTGATTAGTTGTTTTTAACAAAAAACTTTTGAAAAAATATCAAGGTTAATTTTGTGCAAGTTCAATGTTTAATCTTTTGAGTGTTAAAAGGTTAAAATAACAAAAAGTTATTTTGGTTTCTAAAATTTTTTAACATGTTTTTCTAATGAGACGGAGTTGAAAAATATTTTAGGTTGTATCGAGTATATGGAAAATATTATGAAAAATCATGAGATGATTTCTCGTTCAAATTATCATAAACAAAAAGAGTTTTCATTCATTATAAAAATTGTTTCAATTTGACGAAAGAAGTTTTTATATGAAAATTTCTTTGCAAAAAATTTCAAATGGTAAAAAGAAACTTAATATGATTTTATATCAATCAAAAATGAGTACATATAATCGAGGAATATGTTTTAATGTGCATGCCTATTTTACATCCCATCAACATATTGTTTTGAATATATCTAAAAAGGGAAGGATTTTTAAAAAAAATCCAAAGCAAAGAAAATGTTTTTTAAATCTATTGATATTTTAAAAAACCTTTATACAACTTATACAAATACTTATTTTTATCTTTAAAAGAAACAGCACATGTTTAGTATAATTATATCTATTGTGGTAAGGACGAGCATTTGGTTTAGTTTTGTTTTCAACTTAGAAGAAAATAGAAAAATAAAAAATGATAGGGAATATGAGCTTGTAAGGTTGAGATGACAAAGACCGCGTTATTCTTTTGGTGGCCCAGTCAGACCGGATATCAGAGGGCATTCAGACCTTAGGCCATGTCCTAGGGGTCTGCCTGGTGGCTGGGTCCAGTCAGACCAATGGTGAAGTCACGGTTAGACCGACACCCGGTTAGTCTATGGGGACAGTGTCGATCAAACTGGTCTCGGGCAATTGTGATACAACAATCAAACTTAAATTTTTAGGTGAGTCTGATTCTTATTTTGTTCATATATATGTACCTATTGGCTCTACTGATCGTATGACTTAGTGTTAGATTTCTATCATGGAGGTCTCAACATCTTTGATGGTATACTCTCTATGTGCATAAATATGAATATGATGATTGCTTTGAAACTAACATTAATTTACTCTCGAATTAGCATATTATTTTTTACTATCTATTTTGTTAGTGTTTCGTGCTAGTTATGAAAGTAGTAATTTTGATATACGCTACCAGTAGATTTATGTTAATTTTAGAGAACCTTAGTAATATCATTGGTAATTAATAGTTATTTTAAAAATATTTGGTTATCGTTACTTTTAAGGAAGAATTGGAGGTTGATTTGATGGGAGTTTATGACTTTTATTTTATTCATATTTATATTCATGCATTGTTCTTAATCAAAAAATAATTAAAAATTAGAAAAAATAAAAGTTTTGATTTTTATCTCTAGTATATTCTTTTACTTGTTAGAAATATAAGTGATCTTTATTGATACCTAGTATAAATTGTATGTGTTTTAGTCTTTATATGATTCTTTGCTGTTACTTTTGAGTGATATGATACATGATATATAATATTTTTAATATACAATGTTAAACCATGCTAGTTTAAATAATTTATGCTTAAATATTGTTTACTTGAGTTTTTTATTCATCAAATAATCTATAAATGCATTATGTGTAAATAAAATCAATTTGCTTGTATTTATTTTATGAGAGATAAAAATAAATACTAAATTCTTAGAAACAATATTTACAGTAAGGACATATCCATAGTGAGAAAAATAGTAGATACCGAATCCTTAGAAATAGTAATCACGACAAAAATATATCCAACATAATTGAGAGTTTTCTTTTATATGCATAATGTTAATGTTTCAAAGTGGTTAAAACTCATCATTTATAGAAAATTATTAATTTTTATGAAAGAGCAAGTAAATTTAATAAATAGCGTTTAATTTACCTTGCTTATATATAAGGGTATTTTGTTTAATTTTTTACTTAGTGGAAGCATTGCATTATAACTTCTTGAAATCATGAATTTTTAATGTTGATTTAATCTTAATTTTAATATCTTTAATTCATGTTTGGAATTTAGCTCATACTTATTTGCTAGTTGTTTAATCTTGCAAAATATGTCATTGGATTGCGTTTGGTACACTTCAAAGCTTCTTAAAAATAAAAAGTTAGTTACTATAAGTGATAATTGTAAAATCATGATATTTCGACTTTAGTTGGACTTGATAAAATCATTGTCAAAGGAAGAGAAATATATATAAAATGCATTGTTAAAGAAATAAAGAGAAATTTGGCAATTTTAAGAGGGAAATTTTTGATTTTTTTATGCTTAATTGACAAAAGTTTTGATAATTTTGATTGATTTTACAAATAGTCAATTTTGTGTTTCATTATCAAAAGAATAAAAAAGAGAAGAAATTCCTTTTTTTCTAAGGGGAGAGTTTTCTTTTCAATTTTGTTTTTGCTTTTCAAACACACAAATATGTATTTGAAAAATATTGACAATTTATTCATCAAGGGGGATTGTGAAATCATGGTGATGAATTAAATTGTGTGATATATAATTGGTATGATGCGTTTTATTGAGATTAAAGTAAAAAGATTATGTTTGAATTGTATTTGTAAAATTGGTGAATAGTATCAATGAAACCGATGAACAATTTCGGTCTAACCGTAGGCACGAGAGCGGTCAGACTAGGAAGGCTGATGGTCGGATCGGTAGAATCCTGAAAAGAGTCGGTTTTGGGTTGATTTCTCGGTTTACAATGTTTACTTCATGTTTATTATTTTTAAATGGTTTCTATATATGAGATATTATGTTATATGCCAATATAAGTTAAATTAGGTGAGAAATTATGTTTAGATATGGTTTTTTTGGTTGTTCATGTGTAGGTGTTGCTTGAGGCCTCGGGAGTATTGTCAGTAATAGATCAGGACTAGGCTTAGGAGAAGTTATGGTCCAGATAATCAAGAAGATTATGTGAAATACTAAGTATAGAGAACAATGTGAAGGTGAAGTTTTCATATGGCATACAAGAGGAATTATGTGTGTATGAAAACCAGAGTCAGATTTAGAAGGAGTCCAAATTTAAAAATATTGGAGTTCATAATTGGTATGGATAGATTGTATACCTATACAAAATAGTTTCCTATAGAATTAGGAGTGTTAATCCTAATAGAATTTGGAGTCTTTGTGTAGTTATCTATGAATATAAATAAATAGACGGTCTAGCATCAAAGTACTACTTTTAGAAGAGAGAAAAATGAGGGTTTAGACTTTAGTTGTGAGTTTAGTCAAAAGTTAAGAAAGAAATGTTTTGTATGTACTTTATAGATATATCTTAATGAAATAAAGTTAATATATTCTTAAGTGTTTTGTCAGCTTTTGATATTTTTTTCAATATTGTTTTTCTCTGTTAACGGACAATCAAACCGACTTGATAGAGACGAGACCAGCGATAGTACAACGGTAGGGCCGACAATAAAGTGGCATTCAAACCGAAAGGTGTATTGCGGTCATACCGACGGCAGAAACCCCGAAGAGGTCTAGGATTTTAAACATTGTAAGATTAACCTTGTTTATCAGAGTTAACTTTTAATTTTGGTAAAGGTTTTTTTGTTTTTGTTAATCGTATCATTCATCCTCTTATTGTGTTCGATTCTACACCAGACATAACACTATATAAGCTATGGTATGTCTGATACTCTAATTATTAAGCCAGTTATACTTAATTGCAGTATGCACTGATAGAAAGGCATAGCAAAATAATATATCCCAAATAACCATTGCAGTAATTGTAACAAAAGTATACAAATCATACTTAAAAGATCTAAAACATATATAAATGAGAACCATCACCAGCAAAATATCGGCCAAACACCACAATCCACAGCCTGTAAGCGACCAATTGGCTAGCAAATAGTACATGTATTAATGTCAATGAATTTATGAATAATAGTTGACAGATTACAAAAATACATTACATTTTAGTCCTCGAATCTACTTTTTTTAAAATTTTGGAAGTGCTTAATTGCGGCATCATTGGTAACTCTCTCCAATTTCCGTTTCTCCACGTAACAAATCGGACTATCACTTAAGTATTTATCACCCACACATCTGCGCAAATAAGTTTTCACAATTGGATAGATGGCTGCGATCGACGATTGTGGCTACGGCCTGCGGAGCACCGAGCGTGTACGCCAGCTAGAGGAGACATGGAGTCGATGATGTCTGGAGACTCGTGTCGCAGGTGAAGCTTACAATGTAAGCTTTTGCTTTGTCAATCCTCAATTTGATTCTAGCCTACTGCCTACATGCTCTTGGGCTTTAGCATCCAGGTTGCAACTTACAGCTAAATTATTTAGCTAATATATATTACTAGCGTGCACATATAGTGGGCTATCATTTTCTTTTGTACTTGGGTCTAGACTGTTTAGCTTATTGGATAGTGGCATAGAAGGGTGTAGCCGTGCAGGTGTCCCGTTGTTTAGGCTAAGTAGTGTCCCACGTGTTAATACATATACTAGTACTGAAAACTATTTTTTTTATGATATCATGTGCATCCACAGGACCTAACGTACACTCGCCCCTGTTAAGTGTTCAATACCAGAAGGCACGACACCAGCTAATTAACCACAAAACCTCGGCAAACATTGTGTGCTAGCTGACTAACTCACGGACCATCCTATTTCAATGACTAGCAGGTCATAATTTCCATTATTTCCCTGAAGAATCATTAACATTAACCCCATTGCATCGTGGACTAGAAATTAATTAAGAGCCGATAAACAGCTACTACTAATACTCTAGCTGGCTAAGCTAGCTAGCAGGTAAGAAGGCGAGGAACATTCCATACCATATGCAGGCCACTTGGCGATTGATACTTTAGATGGACCGATTGTGTGATGTTGTACCCTAGCTAGTACCCTACTGGATGTGTTTGTTCTAGCCCCGGACCAGCCATGGGCATCCATTCTAACGCAGTGGTCACGCATGCAATGCAAAGCTAGCCAGCATTAGCAAGACAACCACTTTTTTTAGGCGCAGTTATCGCCGTTGCCAAGCCAAGCACAAGCTGTTCGAGCCAGCCCTTTTCGACAAATATAGATACTCTAGAAGCACAAGGTCATGGAAAGCTGGAAACTGGACAGTGGAGGACACCCAAGAGTAAACAGATCAGAACGAGTAAAATCTTTGTAAAATGTTATGATTTTGACAAATGTTAAGCCGATACTACAAAGTTGTCAAAAAGTGTAGTGTGTAGCAATGTCCAATTCGTCATGATCGCGCATAGGAGGAAAGAAATCATGTGGAAACGCGACAGCGGCACGCGATGTTTTTTTTCCGGCGGCGTGCCAGCGAGCAGACAGCTTAGCGAGGACGGACGGGAGGCCGGAGGCGACGACGACGGCCTGGCCGCCGAGGCTGCGCTTGGCCATGTCCGTCCTCACGGTCCGCCACGCCGCGGGCGACGCCGTCCACACGGCCGCCATCGCGCGCCCACGGCTCCCGGGTCCCGAGGCGCACGCGGCGCGCGCGGGGAGATGAGCTGTGTGTTGTTTGTTTCGGCGCGCGCGGTCACGGGGGCCGTCTCGTGTCGCCGCCATGTACGATGACGCATACGAGCACGGAGGGGCGGGTTGGTTGGGGGAGGTCGCGTCGCCATCGGAGCGCGCTCTTTCGTGCGCACGCCGCCGTTGCTGTCTACTTGCGTGCCTCTTCACGCATGCCGCAGCAGGGATTGGCTCACGTACGTACGTCCAACCAGCCGAGCGGGCAGCAGCCAGCTGCAAAGTCTCTGAAATCTGTGCACTTTGCATAGATGCCCCGATGAATCAAGGGCAAAATGGTCCAACGAGTATATTTTACGCTGAAGCACAAAGCCCAGCCGAACACCGCACCGGGAGTTGTGGGGGGCATATGGGGTACTCCCTCCGTTGCAAGGCATACCTATTTCTGATATTTTGGGAAGAAGGGAGTATGTCTAGCCAACTACTCCCATAAACACCCTGCTCTTCAGTTATCGATACCGTTTCCGGACAAATCCAATTCTTAGATAAACGGTCGATACAAAATGAAGACAGTAGTCACTACGGTTGGGAAATTACCGTTTACATTTCTAGTCCATAACCATAAACTTTCAGCTTCTCCTGCATCCAACTAGCCATCCAGAGCTTGGCCACGCAGGAATCCCAGATAGCAAACCAACAACCACTCACAGAAAATCGACTTTTCTTTGCAACGCCAACGCGGGAAAGCGCATGGTGCCCCGGCCGGCGCGGCCAACGCCAACTCCAACTGCCAACCAAACCAGGAAACTTTCCCACAAATCAAGCACGCTGTCCAATCCTACTCATCCTCCTCCAGCCCACAAATGCTGAAATGGATTAGTTCGTTTTTCGCGTTTATCTTTTCCAACGGTTAAATAGTATATTTTTTATTAAAAAATTATATAATAAAATTATTTTAAAATTATATTGATCTATTTTTAATTAAAATAATTAATACTCAATTAATCATACGTTAATATCTTATCCCGTTTTACATATCTTCTCTTTCTTCTTTTTTCCTCCTCTACTCAAACACGCTTTTAGTTGTGATAACACACAAAAAGAAATAAATAAACAGCTTTGCCTTCTGTTTTTGAGCCGGCAGGCCAATGTTAGCTCATAAAGCAGGCCATGTAGTATCTCCAATTATGTCTACAGCGTCCACTGGCCCCATTTTTCCTGGAAAAATCTCCAATTTGAGCTGCTAACTGCCACACTGTGACACTCTGGAGATGAGAGTGACATGGCTTTGGAAGTGAGCAGCTGGAACAAGATATGGTTTTGGTGTTTTGGTCTGTCCATCCAACCAGACAAAAACGAGTGCATACAATAACCGGGAAATCGCCAGATATGTGTTTGGAAAAATCTGCATTCATTCAAATCTGATGGGAACAGTGCCATGAAGCACCTGAGGGTCGCGATCAGAGATAACTGGATCGCATTCTCTAGTCTCAATCGCCTCCAGAACCAGTGTCACATTCTCCTCCTCTGCCTATAATTTGTCTCGTCTTGGTTTATAGCCTACCTGATGGCCATCAATTGAGCAAAGCATCGCTGTCCAAACTCCAATCGCAGGTAGTAGGTTAATTTGTCTAAGAAGAGAGGGTGTACGTTGTGCTGTTGATGCGTCGCACGGCTGCCTACCTGAAACCTGAAGCTTTCAGGCAGGCACCAAACTGAAGAAGCTGGGTGTCACATGATCTTAGTTAGGTACAACAGCACACCAGGCCATCAGGGTTAGCGTATTGGAGCAGCTGCAACTTTAGAGATTGGAGCCGCACCTGATCCCTCTTCAGGCTCCAGGTAGCAAACAGATTAGTTTTATAACTACTTCCAACCTGGTTTACAATCACACGACAAGGTATCTATCGGTTCAATAATTTTGGGACAGTTAGTAGAGGGCCTGACGCCCTGACCACGGTCTCCAATAATTGAGATGGCTCTAGCACAGTAATGATAATCATAGAGCAAAAAAAATATAGTAGCAACAACGACTACAACTGAGCTACTGTTAAGGGGAGCAGGAATCAGCTTAATCCTGGGGCAGGGCAGTGTTGAACTGTTGATACAACCCAGCAGATCTTTACCCTCTCCTGCTTTTAAGCTTAGAAAGATGGCAGAACAGAACAGTTTGAAAATCTGCAAACTTCCAGGCAATTCTTGAGTCAAGATCACAAGATACATCATCAAAGGACAGCTACAAGGCAGCACATAGTCAAATCAAGAAAAATTAAAAAGCAGGGGAGTGAGGAGACTAGAGGAATGAACAAAAGGATCACTTGGATGTTCTGCTTCCGTGGAGCTTGAGATTTCACACAAGTTACCCTATCTTCCATCGGCAGAGGTGAACGATTCTGCAAATCCTGGAGGCCTTGTCGGTATGCTTGTCTGAGTATTATCCAAGCTAGCAAGGAATGAAGATGTCGCGCCATCAAAATGGCTGCTATCCTCAAAGGCCTGCCATTTCTTCAATGCCTGTGGCAGTGTCATGTCTAGGTCGATACCGTAGCTGTCATCGGAATCTGGATCAGATGGTTTCCAAACATCTGAAAGAGTAGAGAGCACATTGACAGCATGACCCATGTCAGGCCTCTGGTGTGGTTCCCTAGCACAGCAGTGGCCAGCAAGCTCCACGACAGTGCTAACACTAGCAAGCGTCTCCTCAGTGAGGTCAATAATCGGGTCAATTGCTTTCTGGAATGTGTCTTTGCTAAGCTGCATTCTCCGGAACCATGTCACCAAGTGCATGCTGTCTTCAGGCTGAGTCTCATCAAGCGCCTTTCGTCCAGTTATCAGCTCCATCAAGATGACACCAAAGCTGAAGACATCTGCTTTTGTCGTTACTCGTCCAGTAACTGCATACAAAAATGTAACAAATAGTGTTAATGCAAGTGATGATATACAAATATTGGAAGTGACAGGCGCGAACTGAAGAATGCATTGTTGCTCGAATAATCAATTAGCTGGTACAGAATGCAAAAGGAACCACTTATAAATATGTTTGTCAATGCTTGTGTCCATAATTAGAAATCAGCATTTTGTTACATTAGCATTTGTACTTCATGTAATCAGAACAGTGAACCATAGACTAAAATAATAATTCAAGTGAAATACTAAATGAGAAATCAAATTCTGATTACATGAACCTACTCAGGATACTGAACTCATCCTAGTTTATTGCAAAAAAGATAAGACTTCATATATGATTTGAGTTCGTTAGTTTTACTGCACTGTATTGCAACCTTTTCCTTTAGACTCGTCAAATTCTATTATCAATAAGCAACTACCATACCACTTGAAGAATGAGTAAGGTCATAACTAAATGAGAGTTAAATGATCATGTCAAACTTGAGCTCTAACCCTCCAATTTTGACATTTGGTTGGTGTTACTAGCTTACATATCCCTCAATTCTAATATATTGCGCTTGTAAATTACACTGAAAACTAAACATCTGAATACTGAAGCAAAAAGAAAAGGATGATCACCTGCATATTCTGGAGCAAGGTATCCAAAAGTGCCAGCAAGCCTTGTCTCTACTGACACACACTTCCCATCAGCCGGAGCAAGCCTGACCAATCCAAAGTCTGCCACCTTTGCCTTCATGTCATCACCAAGAAGTATGTTTGATGGTTTTAAATCTCTGTGGATGAAGGTCTGCTGTGCAAGGCTGTGAAGATACTCAACACCCCTAGCAACATCAAGCGCAATGCTAAGTCTCTTCTTCCATTCCAACGGGCGCAGATTGTGTTCTTTCCACTCAAATAGGTGTTGACTGAGTGTCCCCTGTGGCATGCACTCATACACAAGAATCCTCTCATTGCCATCGAGGCAATAGCCAAGCAGTGAGACAAGGTTCCGATGGCGGACCTTGGTCAGAACAGCAATCTCTGATTTAAACTCATTTAGCCCCTTATTACCCATCACACCAGCCTCCATTCGCTTCACAGCAATTTTTGTGCCATCATGAAGCTCACCCTTGTACACAGTGCCAAAGCCACCACGGCCAAGGACGTTCTCATCACTGAAGTTGTTGGTCACATTGCGGAGGACTTGAATTGAAATGACCATATTTCCAGTCTCAACAACATGAATATCCCGTGGACCACTGCTCGCTTGACTGCGTGTCTCAATTGTAGCTGCACCTCCATTGACATTCCCCCCAGCAACTGTGATTTTAAGCATATCAGGATCTGACCCTGAGTGACGGGGATGGACGACCATAGCATGTGGGCTTTGAACCCTTCTGAAAGGCTTCTGTTTTCTCCTATAGCAATAGAATCCTAATGCAGCAAGAAGGCCTACTCCGGCAATGGCACCAACCACTGAGCCAGCAATGATTCGAGCAGAAGACAGAGACGAGCTCCCATTGCCTCCAGCACTGCCATTCCCACCTTCACCAGGCTTATTGTTGCTGCTGCTACCACCTGATCCAGATGGTGCAAGAGCATCCTTGCCAATGCTGGGGTTGCCATTAGTTTTCAGCAGCACATTCTTCGCAGCAAAGGTAGGGAGTTTCCCATAAAGATTGTTATTTGACAGATCAACCTCTGTCAGAGCAGGCAAAGCAGCAACCTCCTTCGGCACTGTGCCAGTAATATTGTTGTCTGCAAGAATAAGCTTCTGCAATGTTGTAATCTTCCCAACAGCTGGGGAGATGCTTCCATTGAGCCCCATATTGGCGAAATTCAGCACTGTAATGTTCCCTGCATCGCATCTAACACCGATGTAACTGTCACACGGATCATTCCCATTCCAATTATCCGCGAGCTTCGCCGGATACTGGAACCCAGCCACAACCTCCAGCAGCAGGCTTACACGGGGATCACAAGGCACTCCAGGGGTTGTCAAGCAGAACCGCTCTGTATCCGGCAGCACATCTGCTTTCACCGTATCAGCAAATTTGGGCATTGGCCCCTGCAGTAAATTATTCGTCAGGGTCACCCTCTTTAGAGATTTGAGCTTCAGCAGGCTGTCTGGCACTGGACCAGTGAGTTGGTTGTCGCGGAGCTGCAAATCGGAGAGACTTCTAAGCCCCGAAAAGTCCGGCAAGGGGCCAGAGAAGTCGTTGGAGTGCAGCCAAATGTCTTGGAGTGAAGTCATGTTGGAGACGAAGCTAATCGACCCGTTAAACTGGTTCTCCCCTATCTGGTTGTTGAGCCAGAGGGATTGCAGCGGCGCCCTGGCCAAAGACGGCGGCACAGGACCGGACATCTTGTTGAACGCCAGGCTGAGGCGTTGGAGCGACGGCAGCGCGGTTCCGAAGAAGTCCGGGAGCGCTCCGGTCACGTTGGCGGTGTTGGCGGAGAAGTTGGTGAGGGCCGTGCACTGGGAGAGGTCGGCGGGGAGCGGCCACGGCTCGAACGGGTTGTTGTCGAGCGAGACGGCAGTGAGTGCGGTGAGCCCCTTGAAGAGGTCCGGCGGGATGTGGGTGAAGCCGTTGTTGTGGACGAGCAGGTACTGCAGCGAGGAGAGCCCCTTCAGCGACGGCATCTCGCCGGAGATCGAGTTGTCGAAGAGCTCGAGGCGGGTGAGCGCGCTGAGGTTGCGGACCTCGGGCGCCAGCTTCCCCATCAGGCTGCGCTTCCCGACCTGCACGGCGGTGACCCGCCCCCCGGAGTCGCACGTCACGCCGGGCCACGCCTTGGGCGAGCATGGGTCGCCGGCGCCCCACCCGAGCGCCTTGTCCGCCCCCAGCGCCTTCGCCACCGCCCGCATCGCCGCTGCGTCCGTCGCCGCCGTTTCCGCCGCCGCCCCCACCACCAACACCACCGCCAGCACCACCGCCATACCCTCTCCGCCGCCACCACCACCTCCACCTCCCCCTCCCCTCCGCCGCCACCGCCACATTGCTCCGTTCTAGAGAGACAAAGAGAGAAGGGGAGAGAGAAACAGGAGTAAGTATTGGGGTGAAGAGGATTTAAGCGAGGAGAGAGACGAGGACGAGGAGGGAGAAGAGAGGAGAAGAGAAGCGCGCACCAGGCACATGCGTGGGACCCACGAAGTTTGGTTTTTCCTCCAGCCGAGAAATGACGTATCTACCCCTCCCGGCCGAACCGATCCGGACCCGGTCCAGCGGCCACACCGCCACTGACTCGTGGGGCCTACACGCGAGACGTCGCTGGAAACAGGGCAATCCGGGTATTTTCCGCAATAAAAAGGCGGGGGCAATTCGCGCCTGGCTCCGCGCTGGAGCGGAGATGGCAAGTGGGGCCCCGTGCGGGGTGGGCCCCAGCCGCAGCGTCACGGGGGTCGCGCCCCCCCGCGCGGCGAGGATTGAGGCAAGAGGGAATCCAAGACGACTTTCTCCCTCGTCGTCGAATCCGGCCGAGGCGTGGGGTGGGACCCGCACGTCAGTGACCCGTTGGCCGAGGGTGCCGCGTCCGAGAATTCAATGGACGGTGTTGTGTGGGGGAGTTGGATTCTCGGCGGCTTGGATCGCTGTGTGTCGCGAGTACACTTGCGCGTGGGGCAAAAGGGTGCAGAGGCGCAGGCGTTTCAGTGTTTCACAGCCCTTTGGGTGATGAACAACTCGTAATACTGCTCGAGAACAGTTTCTCTTTTTTCGATTCCTGTATCCAGCTTTGCGCGTGATGGCTTGCAGTACCAGCTGCGTGTGCCTGTGTCTATGTGAGGATGCAGTGAACTCGTACCTTATCCAGTTTATCCAGTTTTGGTTTGTCTCTTCTTTTTTTTTCTTTTCTTTATCACCTTTTTCAGATAGATATAGTACTACATATTTTTCTGATATATTTCTTTCGACCCAAAATATAATCCAGTAGATTAGACATCTTATATTTTGTGCCTATCTAGTATACTGTATTCTTATTTTTTTATCTCTGTTTATAGTGGTAGACTATGTTTAATCTAATATACTACCTATCTTTTAGAAAGAAATTTGAGAAAGTACTGGTAACAAAAATTATTGGGCTAACGTGGTAATGGTACACGTAACCAATCAATCAGTCCTACCTGACCATGCACAGCATGCATAACCACGCGACTTTGTTTTTACTTATGAGATTCCTTTTCGGTTTCTCTCTCGATGTGTGCTGCTGCCTCAAAACAAAACAAAAACTGTCTCGATATGCCACTGTGTCATGTGTGTGAACTGCGAAGCCGTTGCAGGTGATTGGCAGACAGAACTCGCCGCCACCCGATGAGGCCGCTGCTCTCTGCTTCACTGGATTAGTGGATATTCCTTTTGGTTTGTAGAACTGCTACGAAACATTTTTCCTTTTGCTATGGTTTCTGCGTATAAAGTTGCCGATTTCTTGGACAAAATGTTTTGGTCTGTTTATGATTATTAACGGTTTATCAACAGTAAAAATTAAATCGAATGTGAAAAATAAACTACAATAAAAAATCCTAAAATCAAATTCTAGAATTCAAATTTTTACTTAGGAATGGAGAGTTAAAAGATCGGTGGATTCGCCAGCCCAGTGTGTTTATTTTGGAGGTGGCTGTATTTCTGGCCCAGTGAGAATTAGTTTGGGCCTGAATCTGAACTAGTGTTTGGAAACTGAGAGCACCCGGTTTCCTCCAATTTCTTTTGAAGATAGCACGGACCCATCAATCCAACAACAACGAGATGACAATCTGTAGAGTAGGGCTAATCTTTCCATCTCCCTTTTATAAAAGTGGCTCGCAAAGCTTACGAGCAATTACATGTACAGCTTCTGCATAAGTGGTTCAGCGTCCTTTGGCTCCTTGCATAGTTTAGCACACAGGAGCTAAGGTAGGAAGGATCGTAGTAAAGCCATTTATGTGATGTCTTACACTGTTACAAAGCCGGTACTGCTAATTAATCACCACCATTAATGTACTGCTGCACGCACGGACAGAGCGCACTGCATGCGTGCAACTAATCTCATCATCTTAAATCTATTACTGTTCACTAACATTAATTATCCACGGTACGTACTGCGTAGGTACAAGTAGCATGCTGTACACGGTTTACTGCATTTACGTTTCACAGTGCAAAAGTCTTACTATTATTTTTTCTCATTATACATTCCTAAAAGTTTTATAATTTTCTTATTAAAAATTTAATCATATATAAGTATTTTTCGTGAAAAATCTATTAATGTCATTTTTCACACATTAAACCCTAATATCTTTTAATGGCAATGTTCGTTTCAGAGTATTGGTTAATCGGTCTGTTATCTTTTCCAGATATATAATTAACGTATGATTAATTAAGTATAAACTATTAATACAGATTTTTTTAAAAAACATATCAGTTTAAAAGGATGCACATGATAACCAGTAGCCATAAGCTTCAAATCAATACTGCTTAAATGAAGCTATTTGTGATGATGAATATAAAGTTAATGATTTAAGACTTGGACGATTTTAGTACGTGAACCTTTCGACGATCGACTATTAAATAGTAATTTTCTACGCGCGTAATGAAGATTACTTGCTTCCTGCAACGGTAGCCGCCACGCATGCACATCGCTTACCAGCTACGTGGAGGGGAGGGATACCGTGGGATGCCTTGCTTGAACAGCCGCGCAGCCGATTATACCAAACCCAAACCCGCCTCGCCGGTGCAACCTCGGATTCTGCTCTCCCGCCGCCGAGCCTCCGCGCGCGTTAAAAACATCGCCTTCTTCCACGCAGCAGCAGCAGCGGGCGATCGATCGAACCGAGCGCGTGCGATTGACTGAGAGGGAGAGAGGAGCTAGGCATCATAGCGATCGGGGGAGGGATGATCGGCGGCGGCGGGCACCACCACCACTCCGTGGTGGCGACGCGAGTGGCGGCGGTGGCGCACGTGCTGTTCCTCACCACGGCGGTGCTCATGCTCGTCTGGCTGCTGCGATTCCGCGGCGGCATCAACATACAGTCCGAAGACCCCGAGCAGATCTTCAATGTACGTACGCAAACCACACATCGATCCTGATATCCATCCATGCATACACGCTTCTTCGATCTTTACTTCTTTCTTATCATACACATGCATATATCATTATAACCACGATTTTCTTCTCCAATCTCTGAGAGCTCATTGCTTCAACAAATTAAAGCATGTGTTAACTGCAACTTATGTTTTGCGCTTCTGACAGCTTTGTTTCTCTCATTAAGTTCTTTCTCTGACAATGCAGGTCCATCCATTCGTGATGAGCTGGGGGTTCATTCTTCTCGTCGGAGAAGGTAAATCTACTTTTTATGTTTTTTTTTTAAGAATGTGCAGCTCGATCATGTCGTTCTAGTAACAAAACAATTACCAGCCCAACACACTCTGAATGTCAATCTCTGAAACATTGCTCTGACAAAACACTGCAACAAAACCATTGCCAAAAGCCCCTTAAGATCGATCGATATATGTAGGTGTTGTTATCATGGGCCATAATACACTGGCTTTTAGTGAGAAGATTAGAACAAGCTTTGTGCAGTAATCAGCACTACTACACATTGCGCTTTAATCTTTAATTAGTAAATGGGCTTCTGTAGGGCTTTTGGTGGCTGGAAAAGCATTCGACCTGGGGCTAGCTCATTGTTCAGTGTAAATCACTGTGTTGGGTGGGTGTCCATGGCAACGGTCACTTCGGATTTTCAGGATAATGACCTCTGAGATCGCTACGTTTTCCTGCCAAGTTCAGTCGAAGTGATAATGTCATAGTTGATTTCCCTGCAATACTACTGTGCAAGTTAGCATAATAAGAGTTTTTTTCCCAAGAACAAGAACAAAGTTCAAGTCATATATGCATTGCACATTTGATACTCTCTCTTTATCCCTCTAATTTATGATTCAACAGACTAAAATCAAAATCTAATCTTTATATATAATAATTAGAGGCTACCTTAGGGTGCGTTATAGAGTACCGATAGATAAAGCCAAGTTTAGGACAATTATTTGAGAAAACAACCGAATGAATTTAAAATTTATAAAGTTGATAAGTTGGTTTTAAAAAGTTCTCTAAAATGCTGATGAAGAAAGTTTTTTTTAAAAAATAAAATATTACCTTCTAGGAACTTAAAAAGCGTGTCTATTACAATTCATCAGTTAGATAGAAAGAACGTCCTTAGGAACTTCCACATTCATCCTAAAAATTAAGGCAAAAAAGTTAGAAATCTCTACATGAAAATTCTCGCGTTAATCTTTCAAAAAAAATTGCAGCGATACTGGCGTACACGACGATCCCGACGGATCACAGGACGCGGAAGATGGTGCACATGCTGGTGCACCTGGTGGCGCTCATCCTCGGCATCTTCGGCGTCTACGCGGCCTTCAAGTTTCACGACGCCGCCGTGGTGCCCGACCTGGTGACTCTCCACTCGTGGCTCGGCATCCTCGCCATCGCGCTCTTCGGCCTCCAGTGGCTGTTCGGCTTCTTCTTCTTCTGGCTCCCCGGCGCCCACGAGCGGACGGGTGCGGCCGCGGCGCCGGCGCACGTCGCCGGCGGGCTGGCCATCTTCATGCTGGCCATCTGCGCGGCGGAGACGGGTCTCATCCAGAAGAGCGCCGCTGCCGCGTCGTCCGGCGAGGGCAAGCTCATCAACGTGACGGGGATCTTCATCCTCTTCTACGGCGTCGCCGTCGCCACCGCCGTCGCGCTCCGCAAGGCCTTCTTGTAGACGCGCTCGCGCGGCGCGCGCGGGCGCGCCCCGACGCGTCCCGGTGCCGCGCGTGAGCCGTTGGATGGCTTGTACGGCTAGAAATTGCTTGATCTAGTCCGTCGATTTGATGCGTTTGTTTACGTGTTCATGTATGTATGTAACCGAGTTTGCGCGGTGTGAGCGAGTTTTTTTCTGCTACATTTATTATACAGTGAACTCACGTTCACGATATATAAAAAAAAGTGACGCATAAATTTTACTGTGATGGATGTCTATTTTTCTGTGCGATAAAAATAGTCAAATTATGAAAATTACGCTCAAGACTATTGGAAATTTGGAGCCGGTGATTTATCGTCCGTCTCCGTTTCTCCTTTTTTTTTTAAGCGCAAAATCGTACACGCTTGTTAGGCTTAACCGGATATGCGTTACTCCGCCATCCGACCTAGGGGCCAATGTATGTTATGCCTTGGGGATGCATAGAACACCAAAGAAATTTTAGTTTTCGGTGGTACTTGGGACACATGTACCCTGCTACGCCACTACCTAATAAGCTAGACAGTTTAGGCTCAAGTGCAAAAGAAAACGATAGCCCATTACTAATGTGTAGTCTGCACGTGCACGCTAGAAATATCTTGCAGCCCAATAATTTACTTATAAATTGCAACCTAGATGCTAAAGCCCCAGAGCATACAGGCAGTTGACTAGAATCGAGTTGAGAATTGGCAAAGCAAAAGCTTACATCGATGGCTTCGCCTGCTGCACGAGTCTCTAAACATCAGCTCCTCGTCTCCTCTTGTCGGCGTACATGCTCGGCGCTCTGCGGGCCATGACCAGAATCATCAATCACCGCCATCTCTCCAATCCCATGCTTCCTCCTCACCGGCGCATTGTCTCACGCTCCTAGTCACACCCCTTGTCGCAATCCATTGGATTATCTCTAGCTGAAGCCTCCAGCTCCAAGCCCTAAACAGCTCCTAGCCTCCTTCAATTTCAGAGTTCAAATGAAAGGTATTGATTAATTTATGAGTTATGTCTATGATTTCATCTGCATTATCTAACATATAGTTGCTATTTTGTGCTCTACAGATTCAATTTGATAGTGTTCCCTTGAAATTGTAGGACTAGGGCCAAGGGAATTAATTGTTTTATTGTGAAATTGGTGGCAGAACAGAGTGACATAGTTAGAAACATGTCAAGTAAGTAAAAAAAATCATTATCATTCAAAATAATTGAATCGTACATTATTGTTTTTCCTGTTTTTCCAACACCAGATGACTAATGGAGTGTTCAAATAATTATGAAAACCAGGGCAATCTATGGAGAGGTTTCTTAATAGGAAAACACCTACACCACCACAAGAAAATGATGATCCCCCATCACATGATCAGAACGATGGTAATGCAGTATCGCAAGGCCATAATATTAACATAATGAACACACCTCCTGAAAGTATCAATTGGGAAGAGGAGATTGAATATGATCTTAGGAAAAGGGGAAGAATTGATCAGTACCCTCCTAACCAAAGAAATGCCGTAAGAAAGTATTTGGATAGAGGTCCATCGCAACCTCGCCCTCGTGATTTTCCAATAACAACTATTAGCGGTAAAGATTGAATGTTTAATCCTCAATGGTATGATGAATTTGGTTGTTGGCTAGAATATAGAAAGACCAAAGATAGAGCATATTGCTTTCCTTGCTTCTTGTTTAGGGACAAACATAAGAAGGCTGTTGGGTTCGATGCATTTATTTCTATTGGATTGTCTGCATGTAACAAAAAAACATAGATTGAAGGTGAATGCAGGGGATGCCAATAGTGCTCACAACCAAGCGAAAGGGACTGTGTTGCGTGTAAGAATGTATAAAGTAAGAATAAGACTCCAATGCTATATGAGGGGTCGGGTCTATATATATACAGTTCAGTGGTCTAATAGTCTAACACCCCCGTAGTCGCAGCGAGAAGGAAACGGACACAGAGACTGGATCGAAAACTAGTGAACAAAGACGTGGGAAGACCTTTGATCATAATATCAATAAACTGGTATGCCGATGGTAAATGAAACATCCGAATCTATCCTAGTACGACCTTGTCACGGACAAAATTAATGTCTATCTCTATGTGCTTCATGCGTTGATGATAAACTGGGTTGACGGTCATGTAGATGGCACTGACGTTGTTACAGTAGACGATGGTCGTAGAGGAGATAGGTGCACGGAGCTCCTGAAGAAGCTGACGAAGCTAGCAACACTCGGCGACAGCGTGGACAACGGCGCGGTAGTCGGCTTCGGCGCTGGACCGAGACACTGTAGTCTAGTGTTTTGAGAACCAGGAGACTAGAGTGTCGCCGAGAAAGACGCAGTAGCCGAATGTGAAGCGTCAAGAGTCGGGACAGTCTGCCTAGTTTGTGTCGGAGTACGCGGTGAGAGAGTCGATAGGGCTGGAGCTGAGGTGTAGCTCGCTAGAGAGTATGCCCTTCACGTAGTGAAGGATACGCTTAAGCAGTACGAGGTGAGGAGAGTTCTAGCCGATAGAGGGTGGAAGAGTCCAGCTGATGGAGGGCAGACGGGTTCAGCCAATGGAGACGACGAGCGTAGAGGTGCGCTGGCGTCGGAGGAGAAAAGGTGCACGAGGCAAGAGAAAGGGTGAAGACGGGTGTAAGACGAGACGAGGAGGCGGATGGAGGCTGTCGCCTCGTCACGTGGTGGAACAAGGGATGGGAGAGGGTGGTGGAGAAGGAGAAGACCGTCTACGGAGGAGACGGGAAGAGGAAAGAGCCGAGACGAGGGATTAAAGAGGGAATACAGGGAAAGAAGTCGGCGATGGGGAAGGAAGCGTCGACTCACCGATGGAAGGATGCTAGCGCGCCGGGGATGTCTAGACCTGCTCTGATACCATATAAGAATGTGTATAGTAAGACTAAGACCCCAACGCTATACGGGAGGGTCGAGTCTATATATATATAATCCAATGGTCCAGTGGTCTACTAATGTATTTTTGTCACAAAACAGTGTATTGATGTTACACTAAACAGATAAAGTGATACTGAAAAAATTGCTTATTATCTCAGATTGAATGGCTCATTTGATGTTGCTAGAGTGTTATTAAAGCAAGGATTGCCTTTTTGGGTCAAAATGAGTTGAAGGAGTATGTAAACAAAGTAAATTTCAAGGAATTTTATGCATATATAGCTGAACAAAATCTATCTCTAGACAAGGTTGCAGGCCACAATGACCTAGGTAATAATCGGATGGTGGCTTTAGATATTCAATAGTATATAGTTCATTGTTTTGCCATGGAAATATTGCACTCTATTATTGAAGAGATAGGGAATGATGTGTTTTGCTGTCGAGTGGACCAATCTAGGGATGTTTCTTGCAAAGAACAAATGATAGTGGTTTTGTGGTATGTGGATAAATACAACATGGTTAAGGAGAGATTTGTGGGTCTTGTTTATGTGAAAGAGACAATTTAGCATACCTCAAATCTTTCGTTGATTCTTGTTAAATATAATATAAGCTTGAAGCAACTTAGAGGAAAGAATATGATGGTGCTAGCAATATTCGGGGGGAGTTTAATAGATTGCAATCATTAATCATGAGAGAAAACAATTTAACATATTATGTTTATTGTTTTACTCACAAGCTACATCTACTTAGTTGTGGCTATTGTAATGAAGCATAATGGTATTGGTAATTTTTTATATGATTTTTGTCTTGTTAAATGTGGTAGGTGCATCTTCTAAGAGAAGGGGCATGATTCAAGACAGGACATTGTGCAAAAGGTCTTAGGATGTGGTTTACTAAAAACATGAATATGTTTAAATCAAGAGTTAAGTCTTCAAAGACTAGGTGATACTTATTGGAGTTCACACTATAAGATACTTAGAGCTTGGTTCATTTGTACCCAACAGTTATCAAGGTGCTAGAATATGTCAAACAAGAAGATAGAAGATAGAGATGACAATAGAAGACAAGCATATGTTCTTCTAGTTCATTTCCAGACATTTGATTTGTCTTTTATTTGCAACTTATGTTGACTCTTCAAGCAGCCACCAACTCCCTGTCCTTAATTCTACGAAGAAAAAACCAAGATATTGTTAATGCCATTGCACATATGTTATCAACCAAGAGCCTTTTGGATGAGCTCAAGAGACATGGTTGGGACTCTGTGCTTGGTGAAGCCTATGCCTTTTGTGAGAAATAAGATATTTTAAAACTAGAAATGAGAGAAGAATATGTGAATCCAAAGAAGCCACATCAAAAAACTGAAATTACCAATCAACATCATTACAAAGTGGGTTGTTGCAGAAGTGTAATATACAGTGAGACTAAGACCCTGATTTCTATAAGGGAGGTTAGGCCTATATATATACAAGTCCAGTGGTCTAACACCCCCGCAGGCATAACGGAAGAGGCATAGATATAGAGACTGGAGCGAAAACTAGTGAACAAAGGCGTAAGTAGGCCTTTGATCATGATGTCAACGAACTAATGCGTCAACAGTACATGGAGCACCCGAACGTGTCCTAGAGCGACCTTGTCACGGATGAAGTGAATGTCAATCTCAATGTGTTTCGTACGTCGATGATGAACCGGGTTAGCGGTCATGTAGACGGTATTAACGTTGTCGCAGTAGACAACGGTCGCAGAAGCGATGGGCGTACGGAGCTCCTGGAGAAGCTGACGAATCTAGCAGTACTCAGCGACGACATGAGCGACGGCGTGATACTCTACTTTGGCGCTTGACCGAGATACTGTAGTCTGGTGTTTGGAGGACCAAGAGACTAGAGTGTCACCGAAAAAATACAGTAGCTGGATGTGAAGCGTCTGGAGTCGGGGCAACCCACCCAGTTCGCGTTAGAATACGCGGTGAGAGAGTCGATGAGCCTGGAGCTGAGGTGTAGGCCGGTGGATAGTGTGTCCTTCACGTAACGAAGGATATGCTTGAGTAGCGTGAGGTGAGATTCACGCGGAGCATGCATGAGGAGGCACACTTGCTGAACGGCATAGGTGAGATCAGGCCATGTGAGTGTGAGGTATTGGAGAGCACCAGTAAGACTCCGGTACTAAGAGGGATTAGCAATGAGAGAGCCATTGGTGGTGATGAGCTTGAAGCGAGTGTCGACCAGAGTGGTAGTAGAGTGACATTTGGCCATGCCCACACGCTGGAGAAGATCCATGGCATACTGACGCTAGGAGAGGAATAACCCGTGGAAAGAGTGCGTAACAAAGATGTCAAGGAAGTGATGTAGAGGGCCGAGATCGATCATGGCAAACTCCGAGTGGAGTCGGGCCATGATGTGCTATAGGGTGGTTGTCGAGAACGCCGTAAGGATGATGTCGTCAACATAGAGAAGAAGGTAGACAGTGGTATCTCTAGTGTGAAGTATGAAGAGAGACGTATCGGAGACGGAGGCCACAAAACCAAGTTGCTGAAGATAGGCAGCAAAGCATTGTTACCAAGCCCGAGGAGCCTATTTGAGGCCATAAAGAGAGCGTTGAAGGAGACAGACGTCGTTGTGACGGGATGGGTTGACAAAGCCTAGAGGCTGCTGGCAGTAGACCGTCTCCGTCAGATGGCCATGAAGGAAGACATTCTTCACATTGAGCTGATGGATCGGCCAAAAACACGAGACAGCGAGGGCCCCGAATGGTAGCAGGCTTGACGATGGGACTGAAGGTCTCATTATAGTCAACGCTAGGATGTTGAGAGAAACCACGGACTACCCAGCGCGCCTTGTGACGAGCAAGCGAGCCATCGAAGTGGAACTTGTGTTTAAAGATCCACTTACCGGTCACAACATTGGCACCAAGAGGTCGAGGGACGAGGCGCCAGGTCTACTCATCAGCCATAGCCGTGCGCCATTGAGGATCGGCCAAGGCAGAACGGTGAGTCACCGAGATGGGAAAGACAGCACAATGGACTGTGGAGAACCCGTAGTGCTGAGGAGGGCGGAGGGACCTGGTTTAGGATCGGGTGATCATATGAGAGGAGTTGGAGACAGCAGAGACCGCACGGTCCGATGGTAACATCGGTGGTAGGGTAGGGTCGGAAGGGGAAAGGGTGGCATCGGCTCGGGATCGGTGACTATAGGTTCAGAGAAGAAGTTGGACAAGGTCAGCCTAAGCCGATGGAGGGTGGAGGGCGATGGAGGTTGATGAGCCGATGAGGGTTGTGGAGCCGATGGAAGTTGTGGAGCTAATGGAGGTCCAATTGGTATGACAGCGGGGTGGAGAAAAGTGGGGTAGTCGTTCAGGGGCCCTCAGGCACGACCGGAGTGGAGTGAGGAGGTGTGGTTTGTGGAGAATGCCAGGATGGTACAGTGTGGGTTAGAAAGAAGTTGAGGTCGCCAGATAAGGTCCATGGTGAAATAAACCGAAAGGGAAGCAGAACTCGTCAAAAATGACATAGCGGGAGATGATGATCCGATGGGTGGAGAGACCAAGACAGCGGTATCTCTTGTGGGAAAAGAGATAGCCAAGGAAGATGCAAGCAGTGGAGTGTAGTGCGAGTTTATAAGGGGCGGTGGCTGTTAGATTGGGATAGCAGAGACACCCAAAGATACGTAAGTGAGAGTAGTCGGGTGTCTTGTGATATAGAAGGGTGTAGGGAACGTTGTGATGAATAGAAGAGAAAAGGCGCCGATTTAGTAGATAGGTCGTAGTGGCGAGTGCTTCAACCCAGTAGAGTGCAGGTAGATAGGCATGAAGAAGCATAGTGCGACTGATGCTGTTTAGAGTGCGAAGAAGGCGTTTGGCCTTGCATTTTTAGGGAGAGGTGTAGGGGTAGCAGAGGCGAAGATGGATGCCACGGGCGGTGAGAAATGCTTGGATGGTACGATTTACGAACTCCGTGCCATTGTCGGGTTGTATGGCTTGAATGGAGATGTTGAATTGGGTTGAAACATAGTTGGTGAAATTGATAAGATGAGAGATAATCTTGAACCTGCTTGTAAGGGGAAAAGTCCAGCAGTAGTGTGTATAATCATCAAGTAGTGCAAGATAGTACTGATAATCCGAAACACTTTTAAATAGAGAAGTCCATACATCACAATGAATCAGTTCAAAAGGTCTAGAGGTACAAGACATAGAGGGGAAGAAAGTCACCCGCATATGTTTGCCAATTTGACAAGATTGGCAGAAAGTGAAGCTGTTGTGGTTACACCGTATGGAGGCGCTGCGACGGAGAGTGGCGACAGCGTCGGGGCTGAGGTGACCAAGGTAAAAATGCCATAGGTTGTTGGAGATGGCTAGGCTGGTGTGGGCAGTGGACAGCACAGCGGGGATGGTGTAGAGGTCACCGCTACTATTGCATCGAAGCATCTCACGCCAGGTCGGGATATCCTTCGCAGAGAAATCAGAAGCATCAAATTCAATTGAGCAATTGTTATCTCTGGTGAATTGGCAAACAGAAAATAAATTGTGGATGAGAGAAGGAACTATAAGGACATTGTGGAGTGGAAAATTGGATGTAGGTGTAGACAGGATGGAGTCACCGCGTCATGTGATAAGGAGTGATTGCCCATTGCCGACGGTGATGAAAGGGGATGAGAAAGGATGGAGAGAGAATAGTATACCGTCTAATGAAACCATATGGGATGATGCACCAGAGTCTAGCACCCAGGGGTGCTGGGGTTAAAGCGTCATCTAGTTGAGGGCGGCGATAAGGCCAGCTTGGTGGTTGGCGAGAGTGTGATCAGCTGAGGCGGTTGGACGGGAGCAGACGCCATGTGGGCTTGGGGGTGTGCGTCAAGAACCCCGGGCTGCCAGCCGATGGGGCTGCGTAGCTAAGGTTTGGGTGCCCAGAGGTTGTACCAAAGCCACGGACCCATATGACTAGCGGACGAGATAGGGACAGGAGCAGGGCACAGTTACATCGAACCACTCTAACTCTTGCCCTTACCCTTCCCTTTGCCTTTGCCGTTGCCATCGGCACGGGCTTTGTTGCCGTGGCCGAAGTCATGGTTACCAAAGCTACGAGAGGTGGTAGCAGCGCATGATGGGCGGCAACTGATGGGGTTGGGGCAGCCATGATCAGCTGCGGCAAGGAGAGCGGTGTAGGCCATAGTCTTCTTATCGTTGGCCAGGCGAAGTTCCTTGAAAACTAATATGTCATGGGCTCGGACGAACGTGGGAAGAGGGGTGGAGTTGGTAATGTTATCGACGGTATTAGAGAAGCGAGGGTTGAGTCTTCGTAAGAGGGCAAGGACAAGTTGTGAGTCAGCCACAGGGTGGCCAACATCACGAAGGGCGGTGGCCTTGACCTTAAGACGTTGGCAATACGAGGAGATAGAGGAGTCTCCTTGTATTATAGAGTGAAACTTGTTTAGAAGAAAGATGACGCGCGACTGCTTGTTTACTTGGAAGAGTCGCTCGATGGCCACCCAGAGATCACGAGCGGTGGGATCGGTGTCGTCCATGGCAAGGTCGAGAACGGAGTCATCGACCGAGCCGAGCAGCCAGCTGCGCACGCAGCACTTAGCGATGTCCCACTAGGGGTCATCAGGTCGAGGTGGAGCGGAGCCATTGATATATGAGCGAAAGACAAACTTTTCACATAAGGATTTGAAGAAGAAAACCCACTTAGAATAGCTGGCGTTGAGGTCGAGAAAAATGAGAATGTGAGATTTCACGTTGACGGTGGCATAGGGTGGTGAGAACATCGGTGGAAGAGTCTCCGAGACATTATTAAGGGCGCCGATGGCTGGAAGGGATCCGGTGACTGGAAAGGTGCCAACGCGAGGGGAGAAGTTTCGAGTCCGAGAGCAGGTGAGCGTGTCGAAAGAGTGAAAACCCAAAGAGTGTTCCAGCCGATAGAGGATGGACGGGTCCAACCGATAGAGGATGGACGGGTCCAGCCGATGGAGGCCACGAGCGCAGTGGTGCGTCAGCGTAAGAAGAAGTGAAAGTGTGCCGAAGCAAGGGGAAAGCGAAGGTGGGTCTGAACGAGACAAGGAGGCGGATGGATGCCGTCTCCTTATCACGTGGTAGAAAAGGCGAGTAGGAGGTGGAGGAGGAGAAAGACCGTCTGCGAAGGAGATGATGGGGATAAGAACCAAGGTGAAAAAGATAGAGGAAGAATATCAGAGAAGAAGGTCTACGATGGGAAGAAAGCGTCGGCTCACCGATGAGAGGGTTGCAGCACGTCAAGATGTTTAAACCTGCTCTGATACAATGCAGAAGTGTAGTATATAATGAGACTGAGATACTGCTTTCTATAAGATGGGTCGGGCCTATATATATAAAATTCGGTGGTCTAACAGTTATTTTAATGTTATTTCAAGAGCTTTATACTCATTTCGATGAGAAAATATCTAAGCTACTTATTTACACTGCTACTTTAAGTTCAAAAGATCATTTTCTGCATTTAACTTAAGAGCATTTGATAAGCCTAGGTTTTATCCCAATGACCTTCAACATCATCTTCACCTCTACATTGCTGTTGTGCGAGTTGATCAGAGATCCACTGGTATAAATACTATTGGTGAGCTATAAAAAAATGGTAGAAACAAGAAAACATATTTATTATCTTTGGTTTATCGAATTTTGAAGCTAGTTTTAGTTTACCTATTGCAACTACCACGGTGGAGAGATGCTTTTCAGCCATAAAAATTGTAAAAACTTTTTTGCGCCATCGTATGGGTGGGTGATGAATACTTAATATGATTTGTTATGCAGAGAAACAGGAATTGGAGAGATTTATCAATGGTGCACAATCAATCGCTTCCAAAATTAAGAAAAAAACGTAGAAACAAGGACTAAAATGTAATGTATTTCTTTTTATCTGTCAACCAACCAGTATTCATAAATTTATTGACATTAATATATGTACTATTTGCTAACCAATTGGTAGCTTCCTGTAGATTGTGGTGTTTGGTCGATATATTTTGCTGGTGATGGTTCTTATTTATATATTTTTTAGATCTTTAAGTATCATTTTTGTACTTTTGTTACGATTACTACTCATGGTTATCTAGGATATGTTATTTTGCTATGCATTTCAATCAGTACATATTACAATTAAGTATAATTAGCTTAATAATTAGAGTACCCGACATGCCATAGTTTATATAGTGTTATGTCTGGGACACCCGGTCAATTTCGCTATGGACTCGCCCCTGATCAGATCCCACGCGCGTAGGCTAGACCGTCCGATCCACGTGCTGGCCTTTCGATCCACGCGCACTGACGAGGCCATCTGATTCCCGCGTAGCTGAGAACATACCTGCATATGGTGATTAAGGACGATGAATGATGGGTAAGTACAATTAATGATTTAATAACTAATTTAGACTCATGCACGTGGTTATTAAAGATTATTAATGACGAGTAGGTACATTAATGGCTTAATAGCTAATTGAGATTAAGACGAAATCAATTCATTAGTTTGCGTGCTGTTTTTGGTTTTCTTTATTTAAAATAATCACACATTTTGTACATTCAGAATAGATTGCATTATATGTTAGAACTCGAAGAAATTAATTTTGTGTAATATAGGAAATAGGAAGTGACTTTAAGCAAAAAAAAAGTAATTATTCATAGTGTTAGAAGTAGCTATATTGTCAGTGGAAAGTAATTCCAAGAAAATAGAGTTACTTTGGTTTAGGTAAAAATAACTTTGCTTGTAGATAGAAATAATTTTGGTTTCAGATAAAACCTTTGTGGCTTAAGAGAGAAGTTTTTTTTGGTAGAACTAATTTTGGTTTTGGTTTTTATCTGTTTTAGATAAAAGTAATTTTGTTTTCAGTTAGAAATATTTTTTTAGATAAAAGAAATTTGTTTCTGATAAAAATAACTGACTTTTACATAGAAATAACTTAGTTCCTGTTATCATTCACCACAAAGCATAACTGGAGATTCTTTTTAGCAACAATTAAAATTCCAGAAATATAATCAAGTCAACGCACTGCAAAATTATACATAAAAAAAAGGAGACGTTGATGCTCAGTATAACGTGTACATGTTATACCGATCTTTATTGTTTTGTAGGAGTTTTATGTCACATTTGGCTAGCAACAAAAAGTGAACGGGGGGCTAGCCCTTTTTGATTTGGGAGGCACGCAAGTTTTGTTGGGTTTAGTTTGATGATAATTATGAGAAGATGGGGCCACGTGTTTAGGCAATCGCACGCGTGATGTAGTTGTGTCCTTAAAATTCACGGAAAGCAAGGAAGTGAATGCATTAGATGTATACCATGGATGTAATTTTGACATATCATTCCATCTGTGCATATTCAATCAACTTAAGTACTTAACACTGTGCCAGAGCAGGGAATGCACGCACGCGTGCTGGGGGTGGTTGTTTTTTAATTTTGCGATACAACATCGGTATTTCACGGTTTTAGCTAGAAGACATCACACAAAATAATTTTTAGAGAAATTTACTCAATAAACGTGAAAAATTAACTCATAAACATCATTAAAATATTCATTTTTAATTACGAAGAGAGAAATATATAAAAGTCAAATACTTCTTTCATCTTTCTCCTTATCACAAGAGCTAGTTACTTTCACTCTCATTAAGTTGCCACGAGACCACCAGTTAAGCCGACAACAGCAGCCTTCTCTTGCTGCTTAGTCGCGCCAACAACACCGCATCGTCTCGATGAGAATTTGCCCTTAACTTTATTATCTTCTTCTTCGCCATGGATGACCGCCATGGCCACCTTTTTTTCCTAGATTCACACCAATGTCGTTAGCCACCTTCACTCCACATCCATTAACAAGTTTTTAAAGGACACGTTTTGACACGCTCACCTAGTCACATTCGCCACCAAAGCTTGACATCGATGTTTCTCTCTCCTCTAGGACCGTGTCTTTGCCAATCGTGTTCCCATCGCTTTAGCCATTCTTGTTGCTGGTTGATGCCACCTACAGAAGAGTACACCATGAGATGTGCTTAGCCACTATCGCCATAGCCGTTTCCTCATCAGAGTCCTAACGCCCTCACCCACCTCTCCACTGTCCGTTATAGATCAACCTGAGAAAAAATAGTAACAATGCTAAGTGTGCTGTTTAGTCTATGATAGAAGACCTAGCATATGAATCTAGGCCATTTTAGAAATTTTACATGGTTTTCTCTTCTATTTAACTAGAAGTAAATAATTTAATGGATACAATGTTCACAAGCTAATTTTCACATTTACAGAGTGTATTTGTCTAAAAGTCATTTTGTGCGGTGCCATACTAAAACCATAAAGTCATAATATACTGTAGCGAAATTTCCCTTCTTTTTGGGGGCAAGACATGTAATTTCCTTTTTTTTAAGGGAGCTTATTAGCGCTAACGCGCTATTACACACGATGTACTCTCATCCTTCTTTAAAGTGTGTTAGACTGTTTGGTAGGGTATTTGTGGGCTGGTGAGAACCCAAAACAATTTTCTTTTACAGGAGAAAACCAAAGCAGTAAATCACCCGGATCTGCGCGTAGAAGGGCGAAAAAATTCAGAGGATGAGACCTAAAATTTTCTTTTGCCATCTACTTAGCAAAATACCATGAGACATCGCTGGAAGAGCCCAAATTGTTTAAGAGCCCAAACCGAAATGGCGACGAGCTCAAAACGGTATCAGAGAATCAGAGCGATGGACTGGCCAAATTTATTGCCTAAAATTTTCTCACCCAAAAGCCCAATGGACTGGCATGCCAGTACACGCACAGAACACAAAACCTGCACCGGTTAAAGGCTTCAAGCCCCTGTTTTTCTTGTTTTGCTGAAATTGATAGCATGATTCTCTCTCAAGTAAAGAAAAAGGAACAAATGTTTTGACGGATAATGAGGCAATAAAGTTGGCTAATTTTGTCTCCAAAGGTCGGTTACAAGAAGAGTCTCCTTCTAGAACGTTAAACATCACCACAATATCTTGTGATTCTTATCCCGGCAAGCGGTATAACCGGTGCTATGCCGCTAAAGTCAGTAGCATTAGAACAACATCATTTTATGCGAGGACAATCGAGAGGAAAAAAAAGATCGACAAGACTCAGGAGCATCAAGAAATGAAGAGGTTGGAGAAAGCAGAATCTACGAAATACACTTGGTAACAATCAGATCGCCTCGGTTGGAGAAAGAGAGAAAGGGCAGACAGTGCAGAAGAATGGAGGGAGCAGACTGCGTGATGATGGACGGCACCGACGAAAAACTGCTCTCATATGGCACATTCCTCTTTTGAAGTCATATGGCACACTCCTGAAACATGCAGTGGCTGAGCATTTTTCAGATGTATACTCGTTGGAGCGGAGGGAATTGGACTGAAAAGCCCCTCTTTTTCATACATTTATTTTTCAAACGGCTAAACGATATATATTTTTTAAAAAATCTATAAAAGTTGCTTTAAAAATCATATTGATATATTTTTAAAAAAATAATTAATACTCAATTAATCATGTACTAATAGTGTATCTTCTTCTCTTCCTCTCTCCTCTTAAACTTAGCCTTGTACGTATCATCAGAAATTGTGAAAACTTTCGTGAAAAAATAACTACTCCCTTTATCCCAAATATTCAAAATGTAAAGGTATTTATATTTTGGGATAGAGAGGGTAGGTATTATGGTGCAATGGTGAAGTGCTAGGAGTATTGCTTCTAACCATCAGGTTCGAATTTTGATACACATGATATTAAAACACATGAAGGTGCACCTCTGTCTCTGTTATCATGTGTTAAGAGGTGTCCCTACTGGTGTGTGCGTGCTTGTGTGTCATAGTATGGGACTGAAACAAATATATCTGCTGAATTATCAACAACCAGTCAGTCGTTAGATCGGCAAATCTCTCACTGCAGTTGAAAAAAGGAAATACTATGCCACTACTTATTCTCCAGAGATTTTTGTGTGATTGTTCCGACAGAGAGTGCCTGAAATTGTTCACTCCAGCAATAGTAGTTCTAGTCCTGTAGAGGAGTAGACAATTCGTTTCAACTCAGTAATTGATAGCACTAGTCTTGTGAATCCTCTAGGACTACTACTATCTCCTTTGTTACATTGCTCATAATTGTTTGGGAAGAAACTTTCAGCTAAGTGTCAGCAGCAGTAACAAAGATGCGTACATGCAGCAGCACCGATCTATAGCTAGGACTATCTAAGCTGATGATAGTGCTGGCAATGGGCCAATAATTGTACTACTACCAGCCAGACCAGCAGTACTAATCTGCTGCTCCTGGTAGCAGGATAGGAGTACTTCTCTTCACATGCCAAGAATCCCAACATCCTTGTACTGAAATGACCATCAAGAATAAGCTTTGTTGCTAATGAAATCATCTGCAGAATAGCTTCTGTTTTGTAAGCAGGATTCAAGAAAATTTTGCCTGCAGGTTGGTGCTGATTGATGATTTGGCTTAGCTTTGAGCATGCAGGTCACGTTGGATCTGCACGTTTTTCTTCTTGTTTTAGCCTTCTAGGTTTATTTTGATTAAACCTCTCTGCCATTGGTAACCTCCAAAATTACTTTGAATCTATTTTCTTACCATTGGTTGAAAAACCGTCCCTTTTACCCCTAATTATGGACGTATTACTCCATTCTAATTGTGGTGGCGGTGTTTTTTCGTTGACGTTAATGCTAAATGTTAGTGAAAATTGCCTAATAGAAGTGGACATTGGTGAAAAATTAGAGATGTAGAATAACTGACTACTTTTCAATCACGTGGAAGATCGCACCGCACATGTTTACTCAGGAATACACATCTTCACTAACTTTCGTACTCACATATATATAATTATGAACACTATAATTTTAATATGATTAACGAAGTTATGCACCCAGTTTCACCATGAGGTTTTTTTATCACAGTCAGAGTTGAAGCGCTAAACAATTTACTTACTCCCTGTTTATCTGTGTGCAGCCGTCCGATTTAGCCTAAGAAAACCTTCCGAGGTGATTTTGACCCATCAAACAAATTGCTCTTGTGATGGCAGACAAGGCAGGAACCAAGCTCATATCAAATTGGGTCCCTCTCTATCTTTTCTTAAAAGGGGAAAATAATTGTAACACGGTGCACACAAAACAGGGGCAAAAAAAAACTCAAAGCTTGCCCAATTAGTGGTGGGCCATGAGATCTTCTCATCATCTTGCAAAAGTGACATCTCGATCTCATCATGGGAGCATTGAACCTTGCTTGTGAATATGCCGTCTTTGCTTGCAGGGTTCCACCTGCTACACACATCAATTTATCTTTTTATAAACTCAAAATTTTGCTGTTTCGAGTTTTTAATAGATTCGTCCTGTCCAAATTCTAAAAAAATAGATTCGGCTTGTGACTCAATGTGAAAATTACCCCTGGAGAGGCCAATCAGTACTAGATGTATTATACTGTCAATTGGGCGTTTTCTTAAGCATAGCAAGTTGGAAGCAATTTGCAGAAGCATAGCAAGTTGTAAGAGATAGGTTAGGCCTGCTGATTTGCGACCCATTGTTGTTGTTTTTTTCGATTCCTATCAGCGTTGTTGGCATTAAAGCGACACTCAGTCTTGCAGGCCAAACATTGAGACTGGAACTACACCCTTGTTCCTTCTTTTTTCCCTCTTTGGCCTTTTATGATTTTATAAACTTTCTGCTTGCATTTTAGATCATGTCTAAACCTATCAAAATTTGATGTATAGAAACCGTGCCTCTAGATATCTGCCATTCAGGTTAGAATGTGATCACATTACCCTTGAAAAACTGGAGCTTGCAGAGGAGTGCACATATTCTGGTGTTTATATAATGGAAACATTGGGAGTACAATTGTTAGCCCACATCACATAACTGATTTGATTTGATGGTATTTATTAAGGTCGAAAATGCAACCGGATGTAAAGTTTGATCTCCAACATCTCCGACAGAAATGGCGATTTAACCCTGGATTGTGCAAACAGTAATAGGTACCGGTCACCACATGCACAAACATGGTAGAGGGATATAGGGCATAATATACCATGTAAAAATGAAGCACCCATAGTGCTACAAGTATCGAGTGCTACAACTATCCAAGGTCAACAAAGTTCGATACAACAAAAGGCCGACCACTTCAGCAGCAACCCTTAAGGGACTAAATGTTAGGATCACATCTGGGATTCTAAATCAGGCCCTGGCGCTGCAGATCGGTGTAGGTCTTCTTGTTGTAGATGTTGCCCTCCTGATCTTCGTACTCTTCTTCCAGGTCTGGCCGCCACTTGTTCAGCCCTTGTTGTTGTTGAATTTTCTCCCAGAGTTCTTTTGCCTCCTGAAAACAGAAATGAGGTGTCAAATTCCCCTTTCATTATCGACAAGGTAGCATAAGATGATTTACCTGGATGGATGTAATTTCATTGAAGTTCTTAGTATTAGGAATTCCAAGACAGCGCATCCCATGCTGATGGCGCCACTCTTTGAAATGCCGCTCATAAGCCCGTCGTCCCCAGTAGCTGTGGTTTCCACATATCTCACATTTGAATTCCTGACAAAATATCATAGCAGTTAAAATGTGTACAGTATAAAAAATCATATATAGATATCTGGGACTGTGTGGGCAAATGATGCTACCAATGCTGAAACTCAGGGTATTAAAAATACAGAAAATAGATGAGCATGTGATAATGAAAATACCATTTGTAGTATATAGAGATTAGCATCCAGTTTTGGTAAAACAGGCATTTCACAGCTCTAAACATTAGTAATAGAATAAGCTAAACGGATTAGTGTAAATCCTGATTCGGCCAACAATATTTTCACCAGTAAAATCACAAAGATATTAGCAACTATTCATACATGGCAAACACTGAACATGACATGACAGCCATGAAATAAATGTTAGAATAAGTCTGAAGATATAAACCAATGCAATTAGTACCTGACCAAGACCGTGGAGCTTATATAGCCAATAGGGTATAGGTTTGCCATCCCAACCCATCGGCAACTTAAGAGGATTATAGATTTGTTGATCTTCATCATCGCTTTCACTATCAGCTTGTACCTCTTCCTATAGAAATATAGAAGGACAAGAGGTAAGGATTTTGAGTCGTATATTATTATTTTACTTCTGTTAGTATGGAGAAGAAAATGAGGAAAAGTAGAATCAAATTGTAAACTCTTGAACAAAATTAGAAGCCATTAATAGCTAAATTCTAACTGGACATATCTTTACCTTTTCTGTTCAGAAATTTATGACCCAACATGACCTTTGGCCTTTATTTGTCACATAAACATGCTAGTAAAAATATTTTTCATAGAAAATCTAATGATTTCATTTACACGTAGAGATCTAAAATACCATTTGAGATACTGGCAGTGAAAGTTAAGAAAATTTGACTACAGCATTTTACGTTTCAGAAGGGAGAGGTGTACAATTTACTTCTGCCAGGGCAATTTAAATCTGACGATCTTTAATGTCATGAATGATACAGGGTTCTGAACAGTAGCGCGTCAACTACAGGAAGCACCATCAGTGAAACTTTTTTGAATAGAGACGGTACAACAGTGGCATACTGATTATCTATCATACAGGGCACTACATGCTTCAAAGAAACTCCAACAGGCCATACCCTGCATCTCTTATCACCATCATAGGTTCTTTACTCAGTGCCTTTTGCAGATCAGAAAATAAAATTTGAGAGGGCTGCAAGCAAAGTACCTCTCCCCGTTCTGCTTCCATTTCTTCATATGTCAGTGTCAGTTTCTTCTCTGCGTTTTCCTTTGTTAGTACAATGACCTGCATAAACAACATAAGTTTATATTAAAAATGAGCACAGGTTAACTTTACTATGGAAATAAAACAGTGTATTAGAAAAAATAGGGTGCAAATTACATGCAGCATGGTACTGGCAAATACAGTAATTACAAGTGTTAAGCTTGCTATATTCTTGGTAGTAGGGAACAAACTATAGAGTACTTTTAACTTCTTTTATATGTTTCATCTTCATTTGAGTAACTGGGTTTTTTACATTAGCTCATCAAACCTAACACAAAATTTTAGAGACGAGACCTCCTCCTTCTTTATCAGGACTTAGAACCTACTATGTTAAGACAACATAGGCGGAGTTTAACTTCTTTTACATGTAATTAATATATAATTAGTATATTTGTTTATTCTGTGCACAAAATTCTAAGGTCTTCATGACTTATAGCCTAGCAGAACTAGCAACTTGTGAAAAGTTATGCTCCTGATGTCTCGGTGGTTTTGCTTTGCTGTTCTCCTATTTCATGCTAAGTGCCTAGTTGTGCCTTTTACAGCTCTGTTCATGTGAGTACACCACATGAGTGAAATATCAGACTACCAGACTACTAGCCAAACAAGATATACAAGCATCCTGAAGATCTAACAAATTCAGAGAATCACATCATACAGCATGGAGACATTCACACAGACTAATATATCTCAGTAGGTTAAGCTTATCAAAGCTGAGGTAGATTATATAAAGATTGACTACACGAGTAAAAGAGAAGCAGGCCATCAGATCATGCAGCTATACCAGTGCAAATGAAAGGAAAGACATATATACAGCTACACAGGGAGCAAGGAAGAGCTGACCTCATCTAGTAGCTCACAAAGGCGCCCCAATTTGACTTCCATTAAAGCAATTTCCTTCTTCAAATTATCCTTGAAATTGTTACCATTAGAAGTTGCAATGGAGACAGAACTGCGTGAACCTTTGGCAAAATGCTTACGATCCAATTGTTCCAGGGGTGTATGCTGCAAGATATAATCATCCACAAGTTCAGAATGTCTGGTAAATCATGATAAAAAATCAGCTGAATATCCAGGTTTAATAGTATTACATAATTACCTTCAACAAGAAAAGTCGCTCAGCACGCTGTTGAACAGTACCACCACTTTTTAATCCACGAGCGGCTAAAGCCTGACAAGGAAAAAAACCAATCAATAGGTGTGAAGGCCCAATGAAGGTTGAGTTAACAGGGAACAAAATAAACTTTAGGTAATAACACCATATTGAAAGTCATACCTCTTTCAATTTTTCTGGGCCAAGCTCAACAAGCTCTTCAACAGTGGTATAATAATCAAGGTCTATTATGGACTCTTGTGCAGATTCTTTCTCTGGGTCCTTATTTTCCCATCCAGGCACTTCACCATTGGCCCACTGTTCTTCAAACTCGCTTTCCAACTGAACAAAGTGTAAATACCATTTGCTTGTAAGATTTTATTTGTGTCTTGTTATTATGTGAAATGCTTAACTTATATAGGAACGAAATACTTATAAGAACATAAAATTAATATAACGATGAGGAAAAAAACACTTGGAAAACTCTTAAATAAAATGCACTGTCATCACATAGAAGTATGTATGATAAGAAAGTAAAACATGATACTCGAAAGTACAAGTTAAGGAAGTAAGGAACCTTTGCAAAAATCTTCTCAATGTCTTGCAATGGTTCTGTGCGATACAGAAATGATGTCAGATACTCCAAAATATGCTCCAAGTATTCTCTGTACTGCCTGCCATCCAAAACAATGCACAACGCATAAATAAACTTCAATTAGTTACGCTGAAATCTGTATTTCGTAGTACATTCATCAGTTAGTGTTGCGGATATATATAGAAGAATACAAGGAAGAAGATCCACAAAACGTGGTTATCGCATGGCACGAGACCCGTAATTTATGGATCACTTTCCAACTATACTGTAACTATTCTAATGAGACTGGATCTGACCGACGGAATATGCCTGGCACAAAAGACAGTCAATCAGGTACAAAAGACAGTCTAACACGCCCCCACAGTTAAATTGTCGGTGGGCCGAACGTTTAGACTGGACCGAAATTCGGTGAAAACGGAAGATGGTAACCCCTTGGTGAAGATGTCAACAAACTGAAACGTCGTAGGAACATGAAGAACACGAATATCACCAAGTGCAACACGCTCCCAAACGAAGTGTAGATCAATCTCCACATGCTTAGTCCACTGGTGCTGAAAAGGATTAGAAGACATGTACACTGTGCTAATGTTGTCATAGTATACCAAAGTTGTCTTGCACGGAGGAGTGTGTAGTTCAAACAACAGATGACGTAGCCAAGTGACTTCAGCAACAACATTGGCGATAGCTCGATACTCAGCCTCTGCACTAAAACGAGAAACTGTATCTAACGCTTGGATGACCACAAGACCAAGTTGTCACTAAGAAATACCACATATCCAGAGGTTGCTCAACAGGTGTCAGGACAGCCAGCCCATCAGCGTCAGAGTAAGCAACCAAGTTAGACTGAGAGAAAGGATGCAAGAATAGGCCCATATGCAGAGTACCACGAGCATAACGCAGAATACGCTTAAGAGCAACAAGATGAGACTCCCGTGGGTCATGCATGTGAAGAGAGACTTGTTGAACTGCATAGGAGATATCCGGTCGAGTGAAAATGAGATACTCAAGAGCACCCACGAGACTGCAAAAATCCGTAAGATTAGACACTAGGGCGCCATCTGCAGGGAGCTTTAGATTCACATCAATCGGCGTGAAGTAAGGTTTACAATCAGACATACCAGCACAGTCAAGAATCTCAATCATATACTGACGCTAAAAAAGAAAGAGTCCGAAGTTTGTGTGTTGAACATGCATACCTAGAAAATGATGAAGAGTACCCAAATACTTCATAGAGAACTCCTACTGAAGAGTGTCAATGATACCCCGAAGTAAGCCGGTAGAAAAAGCTATCAGTACAATGTTGTCCACATAAAACAGAAGATAGACAGTATCTTTACCATAGTAATAGACGAAAAGAAACGTGTCTAACTTGGCTTCGACAAATCCGAGCTACAGAAGATGAGGCAAACCTACTATACCATGCTCGTGGCGCCTGTTTGAGCCCATAAAGAAAGCGGTTGAGGCGACACACGTAATCAGGATAACCGGAATACTCAAAACCAGAAGATTGAGTACAATAAACTATCTCGGACAAGGTACCATGGAGAAAGGCATTGCTGACATCTAGCTGATGGATAGGCTAGGAGCATGAGAGCTAGAGAAAGGACAATCTGTATTGTTGCTGGCTTGACGACAGGACTGAATGTCTCTGAAAAGTCAACAACTGGTCGCTGTGTGAAACTCCGAAGAACCCAGCGAGTCTTGTAGTGCTCAAGAGAACCGTCGGCATTGAATTTGTGTTTGAATACCCATTTGCATGTTACCACACTAGACTGCGGTGGTCGAGGAATAAGATACCAGGTGTGGTTGGATAGGAGCGCTGAGTATTATGCCTCCATAGCAGTTTGCCAATTCGGATCAACGAGAGCAACCCGGTAACTCCGACGAATTGGTGACAGGTGGGCAGCCTCGAGCAGTACAGGCTATCGAAACCCGCGCTTACCGAGCGCGACCATGCTATATTGATTTATCACGAGAGTAACTGGAGCTGCACCGGAAGGAATAGGCGCTGGAGCCGAGGGACTAATACCCACGATCGGTGCTAGGGAAGGCAATGCTAGAGCCGGGCACCGGGAGTAGACCAAGCCCCAGTACCGGCCTAGAGCTAGGAAAGTATATAGGATGGGAGGAGCCGAGGCCTGCGGGCGACCCCTACCTACGGACGAGGAAGGACTGGTGGAGAGTGCCGCAGGTGAATGTAGACATCGGGCACCGCCATCGCAGGCACCATAGGACATGCTATTGCATGATGTGATCCAAATGATGCACCAAGTGATGACGCAGCTCCAGGGGCACCGACCGCATGTGGCGATATGGTGAAGGCGTCAGATCGTCCTGCAGAAGAAAAAGGTGACAGCATGAAGGGAGCCGGCACTGGGTTAGGGGTATCCTCCAAAAAGTCAAAGGCTACACATGTGGGTAGAGAGGGATCCTCACAAAAGGAAAAAGAGGACTCCTCAAAGACCATATGACGCGAGATGACTTGATTTGTATGACAATCAAGACAAAGATAGTCTTTATGGTTCGGAGAATAACCGAGGAAGACACAGGTAGGAGCGAGGGGTGAGTTTATGAGTAGTTGTGGTGGAGAGATTGGGATAACATTTGCAACCAAAGACCCTAAGTTGCTCGTAGAAGGGATGCTACCCAAACAGAGCAAAGTGAGGTGTTAGGAAATTAAGTGTTTTAGTTGGAAGAATGTTAAGTAAATAGGTGACAACGCTGAGAGCCACCGCCCAAAAAAGGGGGGAATGCTGGCCTGAAACAAGAACGAACAACATTGCTAGTGGTGTGAATAATGCATTTAGCTCTACCGTTTTAAGCAGAGGTATAAGGACATGACATTCGAAGATGAACGCCATGGGATAGGAAGAAAGTACGGGCGTGGAGGTTTGTCGAACTCGTGGTCGTTGTCACACTGAACTCCCTAAATGGTGATAATATTTGTAACTAGAAATGCTAGTGGCAGGAAAGGTCCAAAGATCACGATAAATTAAATGAAAATTGTGAGTGGCACGCGAAGACAAACTATGAAAAGGTAAGCGAATATGGCGACCTAGCTGGCAAGCATGATAGAGAGTATCGCTAGCACTTTTATTACAAGAAATAGCTGAAGAATGTGCTAGTCTGAAGAGGATGTCCTGTCCCGAGTGTCCAAGACGCTAATGCCAAAGTGAAGAGGAGAACGCATGTAGAGTAGCCGGCGGGAAGCGCAAGGAGTAAAGAGGTCTGGAGCTGTCACATCAGATGATTTCCCTCCGAGTATGAAGATACTTCACAGAACAGCCAAAGGGGTCAAACTCCACAGAACAGTTGTTATCAGAAGTGAACTGGCGAACATAAATTAGATTTTTAATGAGGTTTAGAGACACAAGAACATTATTAAGATGAAGCTTAGGAGAAAGATATGTAACGCCAGTGGAAGTAACTGAAATGAGATACCTGTTACCGACAACAATGCTAGGAGTGACAAGGAGTGATGCGAGAAAGAGTACCAGCATCTGAGGTCATATGATTGGTGGCACCAAAATCTTTATACCACTCAAGTTGTGGCGGCTACTATAGAGTCATGGTCTAAAAATTAGCCGCTAGTGCCTGTGTATCCCATCTTAGGGCCATTGGTAGACATGACGCCACGAAAGGAGGCAGGACCTCCCACTGATCGACCCACTGTCCGTGCAGACCGAGCAGGGCATGAAGTGGCCCAACTGGAGGACGAGGCGCTTGCGTCCCAGACCATATTTGAATAGATCCAAACCATGGGTTAAAGACAATGGACCACATACCATTGGGTGGTTGTCCTACAGGAGTCCTAGGAGCAATATAAACAAAACTCACACCAGCTCCCGTCCCAGCACCTACACCCGCGCTTGTGCCACCACTGCTGCCGCCGAAGCCACTGCGACCTCGTCGACCATCCTTACCGCGCTACTAGTGGAAGCCACCACCGGACCCGCCCCTGGAGTTGCTGCCATGAGTTCCCGATTGCGGACAAGCCCGATATCCGACCGGTGAAGCAGTCGACGGTGGGTAGGGCGATGACGGCTTGAATCCACCTGTTCGGGAGGTGGCAAGGGCTGTGGCGGGGGAGCTTTTATCCATGGTGAGCTCTTCCAGCCGCAAGTCATCGCACGCCTACAAGAAGGAAGGGAATGGATTGCTACGACGGAGATGGAGCCCGATGGCAATGAAGCGCTTGTTGAGGCCTCAGATGATGTTGAGGACAAGGGTGCGATTAGTGATGTGTTCACCGAGGTCGCGAAGGTCTTTAGCCATCCGCTTGCAGCCCCAACAATACTCGGCGACGGGACGGTCTCCCTGCTGTAAGGAGTGGAACTCCTGGTCGGCGTAAAGAGCGCGGGTTGTACGGTTGCCAAGGAACTGAGACTCGTTGGCGAGCCAAGTCATCCAGGTGGTGGCGCCACGGTGGGAGATGTCGGTGAGGTCGTCGGAGATGGTCCCGAGTAGCCAGGTGCGGATGACAATCCATGCGCACGCGGTCTGGGAAGTGGGGCATGGTGTCGTCGGAGAGGATGTGGCGTTCCAAGGAAAACTTCCCGACGGTGAGAAGGAATGACTCGTGCCACCGAGCATAGAAGTTGGAGGTGACGTCGAGGAGCAACAGCACGAGAGCGTGGATGTTTTGCACGGTGACGGCCTAGGCGTGCAAGTTCAAAAGGGCAGCCGCCTCGTGTTGAAGAAGGGCAGCGTCGAGAGCGATAGTATCACCGCCTGCGACGGAGCCATCGACTGTGACGGCGTCTTCTTCGCAGTGCAGCTCCACCGCTGCACGTTCGCGGGCAGTGCGGTCAAGGACGTCACGAAGGCGGGCATCGGCCGTGTCACGCTCGATTTGGGCGAGAACAGCCTCACGCTCTGCTTCTACCACGCGGGCGAGAGCAGCGTTGCATGTGCCCAATGGCGCCCGCTCGCGATCCTCCTGGGCAGCTGCGTCGATGACGATGGGTCGAAGAGGATCTTCTAGGGCAGCAGCGCAAGTTTCCTCGACGCGCTGGAGAGCAGTAGTGTCGACGATATCCATTAGTCGTCGCCGCAGAGGGGAGAAATTGTCGCGGCCGCAGCAGAGGAAGCGAGCGACGCACTCTGGATTGGCGCGCTGAACGGCGGGGCTCTAGAGAGGTAGGCGCGTTGGACGGCAGCGTCGAAGGGGATAGCACACTGGTTGGGGGCTGGTGTGGCGCGCGAGATGGCAACGCCGGAGAGGAGAGCGCACAATACAGCGATGGCACGGAGGACGGCGGCGCCAAAGAAGAATCGTGCTGATGGCGCCGGAGAGAGGTCGCCAATGGTAAGCACGACGTGGAAAGGGTATCGGAAAGAACAGGTAATTATCTGGGCTCTAATACCATGAAATCTATATTTCGTAGTGCATACATCAGTCAGTGTTGCGGGTATATATAGAAGAATAAAAGGAAGGGGATCCACAAAACATAGTCATCGCATGACAGGAGACCCGTGATTTGTGGATCACTTTCCAACTATACTATAACTATCCTGATAAGACTAGATCTAGCTAGCGGAATATGCCTGGCACAAAAGGTAGTCAATCAAGTACAAAAGGCAGTCTAACATACATAAATGCTTGAGCACATATATTCCTATTATTGCAATATTCTATATAGTTTCCTGTAAGGACCTTTCTACCCTCAACCACACCCAAAAGAGAAAAAAAGAAAGAAAGGAAATAGATACAAGCCGCATGACATGAGAACTCTTGATTTAAAATTCAAGTCAGGAGACATGTTTTTGGTAATTTACTCTTAGAAAAAATGCATACGGCATACCTGGAGGTTTTAAGACTTTGTGCGATCTTCTCCTCATGAGAAAAGGTGCCAACATATGCTGAGTATTCCATTGGAGTTCCAAACTTGGAATTTATGAACTCATTGTACAGCTCATGCAAGTCGAGGTAACGGCCAAAAGCTTCCTATTAAATTGCATAACCAAACCATTAGCATACTTGAATGCGACTACGATAAAATATATTGTATGGCATTAACACTATCAACAGTGGTGGACGCAATGTGACTGGTTAGATTAGAAGTACATTGTTTGCATGGAACACACATAAGTCATGATCTTAACAGGAAGGCAAAGAATGCTTCACAAGCTAAGGTTCTTGCACCATCATAGTATCATTGTCCTAAATCTTACCATGTACACCACCAAGATCCTACAAGAGGAATCAAACAATCCTGCAGAAATTAAAATACACGTATCACAATGGAGATACCTTCAATTTCAAGACTACTGCAGTTAAAAGGGGGGGAGGTGCTGATGGACTTCACAAAACACAAGGACTCTGTTGATGATTGAAATAACTTGGAATTGTATGCGTACACAACCAAGGATAGAAGCAGGCCTATGTAACAGAGTTACCTACTTCTGTTGAAAGAATTATATAAACATGCTTCACGTGGCCCCAGACATTTGTAAATGTTCAAATAGCAATTTGCTTTATTGAATGTTGACACGGCACATATAGTCAACATAACGGTTCACGGGTAATGAGATACTCAGTTTAACCATGGTATCAAATAGGATACACCAGTGCATATTATCCAAGGCAGGATTACAAAGAAAAAATCAGTACAAGTTAAATACCTCTCCAGTGAATTCAATAGCCAGTTCCTCCTTTAGTAGCTCTTCAAAATTATCAGTTGCACTGACAAAACGGGCAGAAGGATTGCGCCTATGGTAATCACGGATCTGCAAGCATGAAACAAATAAACATAACGTAATTAAAAGTTCAATAGGAATATGTGCACCAAAAATAGCCTTCCATGAAACATAGTTTTGGTTTGCATGGCATATGTTTACCACAGAGGACATAAGATGGTCACAGGGAAACAATTGGGAGACATGCAGGACCAATGAGGAAAAAATAACCAATATGTCACTCTTGGTGAGCAAAAACTTGCTCCACTCATATTATTTTGCTTGTTGAGGATTCACGTGTTTCATTAAGTTATCAGTTATCCAGATTTGCATACAAAACAGAATAAAAGAGACTAGCACTAAAAGAGAAAACACATGATGCTCTTTTAGCATATGAACTGCACCATCCAATGCTCAATCAGTGTCTTATCATTTTCAGCTGTCCTAATGCCAAGGCATGCCCCAAGGTATATGCATTTATTGGAAACAAACAGTCCAAGGTATATGCATTTATTTGAAACAGTCTAACTAGAATAAATCATTACCTCTTTGAGCCTGTCATAGAACTTGGGAAAGATTTCAGCTTGCACTGGGGAACTAAGATGGGTGGAGATCTCATCCTTCCTAGCATTATCCTTGTCCTCGTAGATTTCCACCTAAGTAAGATGTAGTTACATTAGCAAAAGCAAAACGTAACCACACAAAAAAGACTAAATTATTGCCATTATTCATCTCTCATTCAGACAGTCAGAAGATAGAAGCAAGCCAAGAAAGAATCATCTAAGATCATCATGACATTTACAACGATTTTGGCAACAAAAAAGCCCAAAGTTCCATGTGCTTAGATCAACCCCGCACCCCGATAAAAAGGTCCACCTTAAGTAGCCCCAATTCAGAATATATGGCAAAAATATAAAACAAAACGGAACCTAAGCAATGGATGCACTGATATGGGAAATCGTCATACTCTAACTGCACCGAGCTCAGTCCGGCATGAAACTAAATCTACACCCACGAATCAACTCAGACATGAAATTAAACCTACATCCATGAATCTACCATGAAACCCTAGGCCAAGAGAGGGAGGGAAGGAGGGAGCGGTGTGCTTACGAGCTTGCCGGAGGTGGAGATGACGAGGTCGAGCATGTAGCGCACGCGGTGGGACTGGTAGAGGCGGTCGCGCGCGTTGGCGGGCTCCCGCTGCAGCTCCTTCACCGCCAGCCGCTCCAGCCTCTCCAGGTCCTCGTGCTTCGCCCGCGTCGCCTCCAGCACCGTCGACGCCATCGCGTCTCCTCTCTCCTTGGTCTCGCCCTCCGGTGCTACCTCGACGCCGCGGCGGCGGGAGGCCGGCAAGTGAGGGCGGGGAGCGCGCGCCGCCGCTAGGGTTTTGAGGAATTTTTCTCGGTCGGTGGCGGTAGAGAGGGAGGTGGAAACCGGCTCGGTGGGACGCGGTTTACGGTGCGAGTGCGACGCGGGTTACGGTGCGAGTGCGACGCGGCTTGCCAGCTCGTGGTGATGGGTCGGACGGGACGGCCATGATTCGGTTGGACATGGTCCGCTAAGACACCATTCATTAGGTATGGATCCTCTATAACGAGTCGTGTTGTGTGCTCTATATGCCGATGTCAGCATGGCTTGGGGACACGTAGGTCGTTTTGGCTTGGGGACATGTCACCAAGCACCATTCATGTGTGCTTGGTGTGGTTTTGGCTTGAAATCCAACGCTAATTTCAAATTTTCGAATAAAACAACGATTTTCAGGTTATGTTTATTTATGCATGCTCCCTGATCATTTCCACGTGATGGCATTCTATTGGATTTGACGGTGCAGCGATTTTCTTGAATGAATCATGGCGGGATCACTTCCTCTGTGCGTTCACTTGATAGGATCTATGAAGGCTGTGCAGGTAAAAGACATTAAAATGTTAGGACACACATGTAATAATGGAAAACTGCTTGCTGCCAAATTTTACGGGAAAGGTTTGATCGGGCTGAGCGGAGATTCGACCGGAGAAAGACGACGACTCGGTCACACGAATGCTTGGGAGATCTATTTATCTCCAGTGCAGGTTTTTAAGCTTCAAGATTTGAGAACGTGCCAGTCAATTTGACCCTGCAATTGACAAATAGGTGAGACGAACGGGTTAGTCGGACGATGAGCCGATACAAGCTCTCGCTATTGGCTGGCTGTCGATAGGATTGAGTTGGTCATTGAGTACGTCCTGATGGCTCCTGCTATCGACTGGTCGTCAATAGAGATCAAGACATTTTTCCATTGGCTAAACACTTCGATAAAACGCTAGGCAGGGACTTACAAACTCACAGCTCAATCTACTATCGGATCTACTATCGGCGGCCTTGTAGGTCGAACCTAATTAATATAGCATGGGACGAACGACGGCAGAGAGAGCTTGGTAAACTGATAGACCTTGCACGGATGTGATACGGTACATTTGATCTGACTAAGAGGTCAAACCTAACATATACAGCCTTAGATAGAGAAAGATATACTAGGATAGTGACATAACTTACCTCTTCGTTGGATATCGAACTTAACTGATGCAACCCCGCGTCGAGAGCCAAGCCCCGCCGGTAAAAACCTAGACAAGCTAGAGTAATGATGCACCGAAATTATATTGATTGGAAGATGATTTACAGGCTTTCAAATGGTCTATTTTTATACCTAACATTACAGAGTCCGATGTAGTTGCAACAACACGTTACTTCCTAAAAAATATCTCTAAGCAAGTAAAGTCAACTAATACGATTTATATAGATAAATTATTCTACTATAAGTTCTATGGCTTCTCCTGATACTCGGTCTAATTTAGATAGTCTTCTATAATTGAACTGAGTCCTTACTCGCTTCATTCGATCGGCTTTTTCTCTATACCAATCGAACTCTTTTTTACTAAATCGATCATCTTTACAACTCATCAATAGACTTATTAAATTCTAGTATTAACAGAAATTATAGTTTTGTCTTATCACAATTATACACTTGACTTCTTTTTTTCATGTTCCCATGCGTACTTCTTTTTCACTAGCAACGAACACTATAAGAAAGTCAAGATGATAATGGCCTAGGAAGACTATTAGTATTAAATTACCATCCAAATAGATAATAATGCTAGTTACACGCTCTTCTGCTAATCGCAGTGGTTGTTCCTGTTGTAATCTCTCGATGACAAGACCTTGGTATTCAAGTTTCTCGTCTTTGATGCGCAATCATGATAACATTGATGTTAGTGGTGTATATCAATAGCTATATAGTTATGCTTGTACTAATATTTGACACTTTCTCCCTACTGTGTATACAGTATGATGTCAAATTAGACGATGGTGACATATGTGGGTAGTTATTACAAAGACGGTAGGAAGTATGGCAGTTAGGCGAGTTATCATTCAAATGTCCTGTCATTTCTCTCATCACTCCCACGACATTATCCTACGATCATTAAAGCAAGGACTGTGGGAAAAAAAAGCATGGAGGTGCATAAACGAGGAATTGCATGCTTATTTCCATTATTATGGCCGCAGAAATGCTAATCGTCTAACCATGTGAATAGATCGAGTAGCCGCACGTGTCATAACCATGACGTCATAACTAGAGAAAATGTTTTGGCAAAACCGTGACAACGTACATAATGCGAGAAAACAGTAGAGATATTGGAATAAAATCTAGAATATCATACTCCTACGACATATATACCTAATGCGTATAGCATTTGTGCTTGTTGTTGTTTTTTTTATAGCAATACCATAACTCTGAGACACCAGGCTCGTTCCGAAAAACACGTGAAGAAGCCTATAAATGTGTCACACCTGTCAGTTCAAGCTCTTAAAAGAATGGTACTACCGCCATGCTCCATGCTAGCTAGAGTGCCATCCATTTTGATGAAGCAAAGTAGTAACACTAGTAGCATACTTACTGTAGACATTATTGGCTGCCATTCTAGCAAAGAGACAATTGACATATAATGCCCCCACAACAAATATTACTCCAACCAGCAGCAACCCATAACAGAGGTCACATGAAAAAAATAACAGCAACTGCTGCTCGCTGCAGCTTTTGCAGGCGGATACGAGGTTTATTGGGGTTTGTGAACAGAACTACCTGCTGATACAAATGATGATACATAAAACATTGTATTACATCTGTACAAGCAGGTTCCAAATACCGGTTTTGCCGAAATTACCAGTCTTTTTTTCACCAGTACTGACTTAGAGATTTCCAAACTTAAAATTTAAATATAAAGTCTTGTTTAAATTTACATTCTTTAGCGCTGTAACCGAGTTGTGCACTTCAGACCGGTGACAAACGTACAGTTCGTTTTTTTAGCTCTGTACACAAGTGAAGAGTAAATGATGTCCATAAGATAAACAACCAGGTTCCAACTAATACCGGTTTCGCTGAATATATCAGTCAGTTTTCCCCGATACTGACTTTAGATATTTTCAAACCTGAACTTTCATTTAGACATTTAAATCTATATCATTTATTGTTCCATACAAGTGGAGAGTTGTCTATGTAGCAGGGAAAACGACCTTGATACTACGCCGATACATCGTACGTGAGATCGTACGCAAGTTGGCAAGTCAACGTGTACAAAAAGAGCTATACAATGGGGATCCGGTCGGACGGAAACCCACAGTAATCCGTTGTTTAATCGGTTACTTAGGCATGTGGCCTAAACCAACACGCATGGCCGCGTCAAAATAATTTGGAGATGCTTCACGCACGCCTATAACATAATCTACACAGTGTTTTGTACCGTAGTGCGTGCTAATGTGCCATTTCTTTTTTAAAAATTTTCTTCGCCTTTTTGGAGTAAATAAAAGAATAATAGGTGAATAATGGTCGTGTTGTCTGATGATCGGTTCTGCCGTGTTTTTCGGAGCAAAAGTATACATAATTGTCCAGCTTATTATTGATTGACCTTACACCCTGTGTATGCTGCTGGAACTTTGGTTTGGGTTGGCTTTAAAATTAGCACTAACAGACTAACAGTTGGTAGCGGATGAGATCGTCCGGAATCGCCATCAAACGAGCTTACGCCTCCCAAAGCTGTGACACGTACTGCTTCTCCATTACGTTGCAACTATTCACAAACTAAAAAAAAAGAATACCCGCTGTTCCATGTGCTTGCAAAGACAAGATAAACAACGAGCCAAAAAAGCATCGCGTTTATTTTTTTCGTAAAAAAGATCAGGGATCGCAACGAGCAAAAAGACATCGTGTTTATCTTTTATTTTTCTTCTTTCTTTTCCGTAAAAAGCGGTGATATCGCTACAGAAAAGTAAATCGGGTGAGATTTGTCCGACGCCGATGCATTAGAGAGAGGAGCTAGTATTGTTGACTATTGACGCAGCCGCACTGCCTACTCGCTCTTAGACGGCGTGCGGGCCCCACCTGCCAGTTTTGCCCCAGGCAAGCCGCCAAAGCCAGAAAACCGGACCAATCCAAACCACGGCAACTGCTCGATCGCCACCGCCGCCGGGACCACGCGACCGCCTCGCCGTGGAGCGGCCGGCTCGGGTGGACGTAGCGGCCGTGGCCGAGGTGGTGGTGGTGGGGTTTGGTATAAGGAAAGCAACGGGGCAACGGTGGCATGGTTGTGGGCAGGAGGTGCCGCAAAAAGACGGGAGGGTGGGGTGTTAGACAGACCACTGACCTAGGTTATATATATATAGACCCGATCCCCTTTATACACTCGGGGTCTTAGTCACTGTATACATTTCTATATATTATCGGAGTGAGTCTAAACATCCTCGACGCGCTAGCTTCTCCCTCGGCGAGCCGACCCTTTCCTCCTCGTCGTCGACGTCTTCTTTCCGTCGCCGACCCTCTTCCCGGTACTCTCCTCCCGACACTCTCCTCGCTCTCTCGCCTCCGTTTCTTCTTCTCCCCATCTCTCTCGCAGTCACCTTCTTTTCTCCATCCCACCTCCGCGCGACCAGGCGACGGTCTCGAATCCGCCTCCTCGTCTCGCCTCGCACCCGCCTCCGTTCTTCTTCTTGCTTCGTGCATCTCTCCTTCTTTGACGCCGACACACCTCCGCGCTCATCATCTCCATCGGTTGAACTCGTCCGCCCTCCCATCGGCTAGACTTGTCTAGCCCTCCATCGACTGGAACCCTCCCTCGGTTCTCACCTTTTTCGACATGCTCAACGGCTCTCAGACGCGAACTTTCTTCCCTCACGTTCGAGCCAGTCAAACGTGTCTACGTGTCCATGGACACGAATCCCTGCCTCCCGGACATGAACATATTCTCTTCGCGTCCGGCCACTCTCCACCTTTTTCGCGTCCGCCCCACTCCTTGGCCTCCACGAGTCCACGGACGTGAATCTTCGCACGTCCGTGACCCAACTACTCTCAACCCACCCACTCTGCCACCATATTTTCCTCACCTACTCCGCTGCCTACTCCCCATCGGCCAACCACTCCTCATCAGCTGGCCGGCCCAGTCTCCATCGGCTTCTCACATCCTTGATCGGCCAATCCGTCCTCTCATCGGTTTCTCCTTCCCATCGACTTCTTTCTCCCATTGACTATTTGTTCCCGTTCTCCCGTCATGGCCACCGAGTCCGCCCTCAGCTTCGGCACTCTCCCAGTCGCCGAGTCTGCTCCGGCCCTCGGTGCCTCAGACCACACCTCGGGCACCACCTCGCCGATCTTCTCCCCTCCCTACGCTGCTGTGAATGTGAAATCTCGCATTCCTATTTCTCTTTGATCTTAATGCTAATTATTCTAAGTAGGTTTTCTTCTTCAAATCTCTCTATGGAAATTCGGCCTCCGGTCCCATATTGATGGCTCCGCTCCACCTCGCCCTGATGATCCTCAGTGGGATATCGCAGAGTGCTGCGTGCGCAGCTGGCTGCTCGGCTCGGTCGACGACTCTGTCCTCGACCTCGCCATAGACGATACCGGCCCCTTTGCCCAGGATCTCTGGGTGGCCATCGAGCGGATCTTTCTCGCCAACAAGCAGCCTCGCGCCATCTTCCTCCTCAACGAGTTTCACTCCATGGTACAAGGAGACTCCTCTGTCTCCTCGCACTATCAGCGCCTCAAGGTCAAGGCTGTTGCTCTCCGGGATGTCGGCCACCCTGTGGCCGACTATCAACTTGTTCTCGCCCTTCTGCGAGGCCTCAACCCCGCTTCTCAAACACCGCTGATGATATCGCCAACGCCACACCTCTTCCATCGTTCGCCCGGGCCCATGACATGTTCTCAAAGAACTCCGTCTGGCCAAAGATGAGAAGACAGTGGCCCATACCACTTTCCTTACCGCAGCCGATAATGGCTGCCGAGCATCCTGCGCTGCCCCTTCCTCCCGTGGCTCTGGTGGCCATGGCTCCAGCCATGGCAACACAGCCCGCACCGAGAAAGGCAAGGGTAAAGGCAAAGGCAGGAACTGACAGGGTTTGATGCAATCACGACTTGCCTCAGTCTCTGCCCAACCTGCCGGTCCCACGGGTCCATGGCTCTACTACAACCCCTGGGCACCCCAGCCCTAGCCATGCAGCCCCATTGGCTGGCAACCCGGGGTTCTCGGCGCCCATCCCCAGGCTCACCTAGCATCAGCTCCCGTTCTGCCGCCTCAGCCGATGCTACCGACCCCACCCACCCAGTCGATTCCCTCTTGGAACCAGGCTGACCTCGTCGCTGCCCTCAACCAGATGATGCTCCAACCACAGCACCCTTGGGTGCTGGACTCTGCGGCGTCTTCACACATGGCGTCATCGGCCGGTATACTTCGCTCCTGTCACCCTTCTTCCTTCCCTATTGTCACCATCGGCAATGCCCACTCTCTTCCTGTCCAATGCCGAGGTGACTCCTATCTGTCTACATCCACCACTAACCTCCCACTTCACAATGTTCTTATCATATCTTCTCTTATTCACAATCTTATCTCTGTTCGCCAATTCACAAGAGACAACAACTGCTACATCGAATTTGATGCGTCTGGTTTCTCTGTGAAGGATATCCCAACCCGGTGACAGATCCTTCGCTGCAATAGTGGTGGAGACCTGTACACCATTTTCGCTGCGCTGTCCACTCCACACGCCAGCGTCGCCCTCTTCACCAACCTTTGGTATCTTCGCCTCGGCCACCCTGGCCCTACGCTATCGCCTCCCTCCGTCGCAGCGCCTCCATTCGATGTACCCACAGCAGCTCCACAGTTTGCCACTCGTGTCAACTTGGCAAACATGTGCGTCTGCCCTTTTCTAGTTCTCTCTCCTGTACCTCGTGTTCATTTGAACTTATACATTATGATGTATGGATATCTCTAGTTAAAAGTGTCTCCGGTAATCGGTATTATCTCACTATACTTGATGATTATACACACTATTGCTGGACCATTCCGCTCATCAACAAATTCGAGGTCGCCTCTCACCTCACTCACTTCTTCACATACCTGTTCACTCGGTTCAACCTCTCCATCAAGGCTCTACAAGCCGATAACGGTACGGAATTCATTAACCATATCGTTACAACCTTTCTCACCTCGCAGGGCATCCATCTCCGGCTCTTCTTCCCCTACACCTCTCCTCAGAATGGCACAGCCGAGCGCCTCCTTCGCACCCTCAACAACATCAGTCGCACCATGCTACTTCACGCCCATTTACCTGCCACTTATTGGGCAGAAGCTCTGCCTACTGCGACGTATCTTCTCAATCGGCGCCCATGCTCCTCCATTCAAAACAATGTTCCCTATGCCCTTCTCTACCACACGACGCTCGACTACTCCCACCTTCACGTTTTCGGGTGCCCCTGCTACCCAAACCTCACCGCCACAGCTTCCTACAAACTCGTTCTTCGCTCCACCGCCTGCATTCTCATCGGCTATTCCTTCTCTCACAAGGGATACCGATGTCTCGACCTTTCCACCCGACGGGTCATCGTCTCTCGTTATGTCATTTTTGATGAGACATGCTTTTCCTTCGGTCTACTTCATCCGAGATCCTCCTCTAGTGATCTCGACTTCCTCCTTACCAACACCGTGCCGACCAGGTCTCCTCCACTATCCCCTCCATCGGCCTCCTCATCGGCCGCTGCTGAGGACTTACCCTTCACATATCCCACCACTATTCGATCCGATGTCCCAACCATCGGACCCCCTTCGGCCGATACCAATATCGTTTATCCTTCAGCCGATACCGTTCTCTTTCCATCGGACACCCCGCTTCCATCGGCTCCTTGGCTTCCATCGGCTCCCACCACCCCATCGACTTATCCATCTCTATCGGACCGATCGGACCACTCGGCCCACCAGACTCCATCGGCTTAGGCCGATCCGGAGCCGATGACGCCTCCACCCGACCAGTTCTTCCCATTACTTCTGCACCCCCATCGGCTCCAGTTCCCTGCACCTCTCATATGGTCACATGCTCCCAGACCGGGTCTCTCCGCCCTACTAAGCGCTATGGGCTCTCCGCCGTCCACAGCTCTATCTCGCCCATCCCGACGACATCTCACTCCGCCCTGGCCGACTCTCAGTGGTGCGCGGCCATGATCGACAAGTACAAGGCCCTAATGATAACGAGACCTGGTGCCTCGTCTCCCGTCCTCCCGGCGTCAACATTATGACTAGTAAATGGATTTTCAAACACAAATTCCATGCCGATGGCTCCCTTGCCCGTCACAAGACTCGTTGTGTAGTTCGGAGTTTCTCCCAATGACCCTGTGTCGATTACGACAAGACCTTCAGTCCCATCGTCAAACCCGCCTCCTTCCGGGTCGTCCTCACTTTGGCTGTCTCGCGTTCCTGGCCGATCCATCAGCTAGACGTGAAGAACGCTTTTCTTCACGGCCATCTGACAGAAACGGTCTACTGCCAGCAGCCCTCAGGCTTCGTCAACCCTTCTCATCCCGACGACATCTGTCTTCTTCAACGTTCTGTTTACGGCTTCAAACAAGCCCCTCGTGCCTGGTACCAGCGCTTTGCTACCTATCTTCGGCACATTGGCTTCGTGGCCTCTGCGTCCGATAGTCACCTGTTCACTTTCCATATCGGCTCCGCTACTGCCTATCTACTTCTATATGTCGATGACATTGTCCTTATAGCGTCTTCAACATCTCTCCTCGACCAGATCATGGCCCGACTCCACTCTGAGTTCGCCATGACCAATCTTGGTCTTCTCCACTATTTTCTTGGCATCTCCGTCACCCGTTCCTCTCACGAGTTCTTTATTTTCCAACGCCAGTACGCCATCGACCTCCTTCAGCGTGTGGGCATGGCCGATTGTCACCCCATGGCCACCTCGATCGACACTCGAGCCAAACTCTTCGCTGCCGATGGTGCACTCGTTGCCGATCCCTCTCACTATCGGAGTCTTGTCGGGGCTCTCCAATACCTCACCCTCACCTGGCCCGACCTCACGTACGCTGTCTAGCAAGTGTGCTTCTTCATGCACGCTCCGCGCGAACCTTACCTCGCGCTGCTCAAGCGAATCATACGCTACGTGAAGGGCACCCTCTCCAACGGGCTGCATCTCAGCTCCAGCCCCATCGACTCCCTCACCACGTACTCCGACGTGGACTAGGCAGGCTGCCCTGACTCTCGACGCTCTACGTCCGGTTACTGCGTTTATTTCGGTGACACTCTCGTATCTTGGTTCTCAAAACGCTAGACTATAGTGTCCCGGTCTAGCGCCGAAGCCGAGTACCGCGTCGTCGCCTACGCCGTCGCCGAGTGCTACTGGCTTTGCCAGCTTCTCTAGGAGCTCCGTGCACCCCTCTCCACCATGACCGTCGTCTACTGCGACAATGTTAGTGCCGTCTACATGACGTCAACCCGGTCTATCATCGACGCACCAAGCACATTGAGATCGATATCCATTTTATCCATGACAAGGTTATATTAGGATAGGTTTGGGTGCTCCATGTACCATCGGCACATCAGTTTACCGATATAATGACCAAAGGACTGTCCACGACTTTGTTCATCAGTTTTCGGTCCAGTCTCACCATTCGTTTTCCTGCCGCTGCGACTACGGGGATATTAGACAGATTACTGGTATGGGTTCTATATAGACCCATACCCCTCTTGTATATACTCGGGCTTTTAGTCACTGTATATATTTCTACACGGCGCCTAGCGAGGTGGCGAGAGGTAGGGAGGGAGGGGGGTGGATAAAAGAAAAATCTGTGGTTATTTTAAGGCGTGCCGTATCTCGGAAAATCCAGGAAATTCGATTCACTCGTCGACGCGACGCTGCTCGTCCGGCCTCGCAAAAAAGCAAGCCAAATACCACGGGCATCATCAAAGCAGCGAGGGACGCCGAGAGAGAGAGAGAGAAGTGGAGGGAGGCCTTCTCTTCTCTCTCGCAGAGCAGCAGGCGGCGTTGGGGTTGGGTTGGGTTGGTGTTCCTGCAGGCGCATGTGAATTGGGGGGGATGGGGGTGGGAGGAGGGGGAGGGGGAGGGGAGGTGGTGGCGGCGGTTGGGGAGGGGCAAGGGGAGGGGGAGGGGGGGAGGAGGAGGTGGTGGAGGGTGAAGGTGAAGCTGAGCACGGTGGCGGTGGTGGCGTGGGTGCTGGCGTCGGCGGCGCTCTGGGCGGGGCTGCACTGGCGGTTCCGCCGCGCGGCGCTGCACAAGGCCGAGGAGGCGCTCGTCTGCATGTGCGAGGAGCGTGCCCGCATGCTGCAGGATCAGTTCGCCGTCTCCGTCAACCACGTCCACGCCCTCGCCATCCTCGTCGCCACCTTCCACTACGACAAGCACCCGCCCGCGCTCGACCAGGTCGGTCCGCCTCCGCCTCGGCTTCGCACGGCCGGCTCCACGGGCTACTGCTCCCGCTGCTACTTTGTACCCTGTTGCGTCCTCCCGACGCGCGCGTGCTTCGATGATCCACCTCGATCTCCTCCGTGCCGTGTGTGCCGAGCACTGCTGCGCGCGAGTTATGGCTCCTGTTGCAACTGTAGCTCTGTGCCCCGGAGTTAATTGCGATAATGCCTTGACCGCAAGCATTAAAAAATCGATTTTTATTCGACATTTTGGCCGTGTACTTGCTCTGCCTCTGCTGCTTATTCGGTTTCATTTAATTCTGCCGTGACACATTCCATGTCAGCCATGGAAGCATGGATTACTGTGCTTGCAGCAGCCTGCGAAAATGACGCGCCTTTTTTGCCGGAGGCGTGAATTGATTCCCGCTGTTGGGAATTTCTTGGCTCTGGCTCAATCTTGGATACGTGCTCTTGTCTACAGGACACCTTCGCCGTGTACGCCGCGAGGACGTCCTTCGAACGGCCGCTGCTGAGCGGCGTGGCGTACGCGCAGCGGGTGGTGCACGCGGATAGGGAGAGCTTCGAGCGTCAACAGGGGTGGATCATCAAGACCATGAAGCACGAGCCGTCCCCGGTGCAGGACGAGTACGCGCCGGTGATCTACTCCCAGGAGACCATCTCCTACATCGAGGGGCTCGACGTCACGTCCGGCGAGGTTCGCTTCTGTCTGCCCGGGCGGTGGCACCCATCGTTGTACTGCGATATTGCCATGTCCTCTGCTCTGAACTGTGCTGGTTGCTTCGCCTGCAGGAGGACCGGGAGAACATCTTGAGGGCGAGAGCAACCGGGAAGGCCGTCCTTACGAGGCCATTCCGGTTGATGTCGAAACACCTGGGTGTTGTCTTGACGTTCCCTGTATACCTCGTCGATCTTCCAAATGATACCAAGGTGGAGGATCGTGTTGCTGCTACTGCAGGGTGAGTCTTACCTTTTCTCAATGGAGATTTTCTGTCCAACTGATTCCTCTTCCGTCTGGAACCATTGCCTTCTGCTCTCCATTCTGTTGCAGCGTTGTTGTATGCTTTTGGGGTGGAAATGTGTCGCTTTTCAGAGATTGTTGATCATGCAAACACTATCACTTGCAACCGACTGAAAAAGTTTGCATTAGTAGGGTTGAAAGGTCTAGATAAGTAATCGCACTAGTATTTTAAGTACACTGTGTGCAAAAAAATGGCTTCTTTTAATTTTTCTTTTTTGTTTGGCAGATACCTTGGAGGAGCATTTGATGTGGAGTCACTAGTAGAAAATTTGTTGAGGCAGCTAGCTGGTAACCAGGAATTGGTGGTCAATGTTTATGATGTCACAAATCACTCAAACCCCCTTGTCATGTATGGATCTGAAGTTCCCCTTGGTAGTCCCTCGCCGGCACACACCAGCAAGCTAGAATTTGGTGATCCGTTCAGAAAACATAACATGACTTGCAGGTAAAAAATTCCCCGTTGATCATTGGTTTTCCATTTAATATTATGTAATGATATATTTTTTTACATCCCATTGGCCGTAAATCTGAGCAGATACAGAAACAAGCTTCATGTTTCATGGTCCGCAATTACTACACCATCTGGTGTCTTTGTTATATCTATGCTCGTGGGCTACATACTATATGCTGCTTGGAGTCGCTATGATAATGTTAAGGAAGATTGCCGAAAAATGGAAGTACTTAAAAAACAGGCTGAAGCGGCCGATGTTGCTAAATCTCAGGTATAATTTAGTTGGAAATTATTTGCTTTTGTATATTGCAAGTTTATTTTTATATCTAAAAGGCTCTTGTTTATTTGTGACAGTTCCTTGCAACTGTTTCTCATGAGATAAGAACACCCATGAATGGTGTGCTGGGTAATCTTTTTTATATTGCTATACATTCAGTTTAATGTTATGCAACTCGTTTCTTATGAAAAAATGGAATGATGCCTGCATCTCGTTTTTTCCCCTAGGAATGCTTGATATGCTATTAGATACAGAATTGAAGTCAACCCAGAGGGATTATGCACAAACAGCCCAAGTCTGTGGAAAGGCATTAATATCCCTGATTAACGAAGTGCTTGACAGGGCCAAAATCGAGGCTGGCAAGTTAGATCTGGAGTCAGTGCCGTTTGACCTGAGTTCCATCCTTGATGATGTCATCTCGTTATTTTCTGTGAAATCAAGAGAGAAAGGAATTGAGGTTAGTTCAACTGATTTCAGTCATGATTGGACAAATATCACTAGGCGTGATTAAGCTTCAGCTTGCAATGAATTATTTTTTTAGGAAACTACCATGCACTAGTTCCAGCGACATCTCTTAGGTTCTTAGCTTATTACTCTTTCCATGAACTTCTCTGCATTACAGTCATGCAGCCTGCATGTTAACTTTGTTTGGTCCCAGCTAATTTCCTTCTATGTTGCAACTTCTAGCTTGCTGTATATGTTTCCGAAAGAGTTCCTGAAATCCTTCTGGGTGACCCTGGAAGGTTTCGACAGATAATTACAAACTTGGTGGGAAACTCGATCCAGGTAAACACACATAACCTTTCTATCCGAACACTATTTTCATTTGTGATGCAAAAAATTAGTGTGGTGGGTTGCGCAGATTGCATGGCTAATATTACTATAAAATTTTCTCACATAATAGCATATATACTTTCGTATTTTATTATGAAAAAATATTTAAAATGGTAATATAATTTTAAACTCTGGTCTTACTTGAAGTTTGTTTGATATTCTAATTTAGTACTTCCTATACCCTTAAAACAAACGGGATGGATTTTTAGTATTCTCTTAATAATATAACAAATCAAAGATATAAAAAATTTATGATATATTTAGTTCTCTTCTTTCCTTCAGCTTTATCTTTAGGCTATTAGTGATATTTTTTCACTATCTCTAATGGCATCTTTCACCTACTAAAAGATATTATATATGTAATAGTTTATAACCTATTTCAAATAAGAAATGTCAATTGTTATTGAAACTTTTTATTATCTTGTTTTTTATATTTTATTTCTTTATTGTTACTCATGGTTTGGACTCTAAGAACTCAATTGTCATGTTAGTATAGTTGTATTTTTTTATATAGATTGGACAATCAAGCTATTTTATTTTTCTTCAATTAATGTGTGAATCCTAATAATTTTCAATTAACGTGAGGATCTCTAGTTAGTTTTATCTCGTGGGATTAATGTGTGACTCATAGGAGAGCTTTCAATTAATATTAATAAAAATATGAACTCTTCTCTCAATATTGTTTATTTTTACCTATATTTAAAATATCACTAAATTATACTCCTACATTAACTCTTTTCTCAATAATATTTATTTTTACTCTAAAATGAAGATATTTCTAAATTGTATTTCTATATGGACTCTTTCTGATAATATTGTTTATTTTAATCCAAATTCTAGATGTTTCTAAATTGTATTTCTACATGGACTCTTCTCTTAATATTAATTATTTTTTTATTTTTTAATCCAAATTTCAGATTTTCCCTAAATCATATTTCTACATGGACTCTTATCTCATTATTAATTATTTTTAAAATTTTTAATCCGAATTTCAAAATTTTCAAAATTGTATTTTTACATGGGCTCTTCTCTGAATATTAATTATTTTTTAATTCGAATTGTAGATTTTTCTAAATTTTATTTCTACATGGATTCTTCTTTTAATTTTCTTTAATTTTTATTCCAAATTTCAGATATTTTAATATGTATTTCTTCTTGGACTCTATTTTTTTTTATTAATGTGGGAATTTCTAAGCTGTAAGAGCGACGTGATTGCTCTTTTTTCTGTTACTTTATTAAGATAATAGATTTTCACCAATGACATCATAATAATTTTACTTAGTATACTAATCTTCAATGTGAACACAATATTACAATAAGTTCCCCTGCCAAAAAAATACAATAAGTTATTTTTCTTTGCACTGTATTTACCTTGTCACAGTTCACAGAGCAGGGGCACATTTTTGTACAAGTTCACCTGGCAGATCACTCGAACCTTGCAACAGAAGCAAAAATTGAGCCAGTAGTCAGTGCGATGAATGGACATAAAGACGAGGCTAGTGCTATATACACCAGCGTGTCTCATAATACTTTAAGTGGTTTTGAAGCAGCTGATAGCAGAAATAATTGGGAAAACTTCAAGCTTTTGCTCTCCTATGAGAAAAATGAAATGTCATATGAAAGTGATTCTGATAAAGTAACTCTTGTTGTAAGTGTGGAAGATACTGGGATAGGTATACCACTGCATGCCCAAGGCCGTGTCTTCATGCCTTTCATGCAAGCTGACAGCTCAACTTCTAGGAACTATGGTGGAACTGGGATTGGATTGAGCATCAGCAAATGTCTTGTTGAAATAATGGGTGGTCAGATAAACTTTGTCAGCCGACCCCTTGTTGGGAGCACATTCACATTCACTGCTGTTGTGCGAAGGTGTGACAAAAATGCTATTAATGACAGTAAAACTGTTCTTTTGCACCCTATACCATCCAGTTTTAAAGGCTTATCTGCACTACTGGTTGATAAAAGACCTGTAAGAGCAACTGTGACCAAGTATCATTTGCAAAGGCTTGGAATTGCTTCTGAAGTTGTTGGTACCATTGAACTGGCATTTGGTGTCTTGTCTGGGAGAAATGGCAGTTCTCTAACCAGGTACCTCTATCTGTTACATACCATTTAAAAATTGAAATTATGGAGATATTAAGTTACTTTTCTTCAGAAACTGGAATAATGGAGCGCGCTTGCATACTAACTTCATTTGCAAATATGAATGTTCTCTGTATTTGGTTGCAAAATGATTGCACGATAATGGCCCCTTTTGGTAATAGTGATTTCATTAAGGTATTACTGTCCGTCATAGTTCTTATTGTATCACCTCAGCACGTTGTTACTTCTGCAGCAGTTCTCTTTGCACCATTGAATGTGATATATTTAATTGAAAATTGATTTTATTTGAATCACTGGAAGACTACAGTTTTTTAAGACCCGGCCATTTTCAATAACTACTAAGCTGATTTCATATGATATTTAAATACTGACACCCAGTTTTCTTGAATCTAACTCGTTTTGTTCCAAATTTGTTGTACAGCATGGGTAAGAAGCTGCCGTGCATGTTGTTAATCGAGAGTGATTCATGGGGCCCACAGATGGATGTCTCCTTACATGCTAGACTCCAGGAGATGAAACAGAATGATCGCATACATGTACCACCCAAAGTTTTCCTTCTTTCTGCTGCAGAATCAGACAAAGCAAAAACGACATATGCAGTTGATTCTGTGATAGCAAAGCCTCTGAAAGCAAGTGCACTTGCAGCCTGTCTGTTCCAAGCACTTGGTATCACACAGCCGAGCAATGAGAAACGTGATAATTCAGGTTCTCTTCATGGATTGCTTCTTGGTAAGAACATATTGGTGGTTGATGATAACAAAGTAAACCTCAGAGTGGCCGCTGGTACATTAAAGAAATATGGGGCAAAGGTGGAGTGTGTGGATAATGGCAAAGACGCTCTTTCCCTTCTACAAGTGCCGCACAAGTTTGATCTTTGTCTCATGGACATTCAGATGCCAGAGATGGATGGGTAAGCTTATGTCATGTTCAAATTTTATTTCTTTTGAATTTGAGCCTTTTTTCCATATGGCCCAAAGCGTGACATGTCATCTGGATAAGCACCACCTCATGAACTGTCAACACATACACATAATTGCCTGTGAATCAGGTTCACTGTTTATTTTTTAAAATAAAATGTTATTCACACTTGATGGTTAATGGAAACAGGCAATATATGTTGTTGACGCCAAATACTGATTATAACTAAGAAAAATGTCAATATTGTGTCAGTTTCTCTGTTTTTTTAAAATGTTATGTCTAATTTAGTATGAAATTTTGTAAATAATAGCCCCATATAGTCCTGCATTATGCCTAACAGTACTTTAAATATTAATATCAGCACCTCTAAAATCCATGCTGTTACCATTTATTCATTTTACTTAGCACATGACTATATGCATAACGGTGTGCTAACACCCTCTTGACAACTTGGTGTATATCAACACCTTTGTGCATATGTTATTTGAAACAGCAAGTGTTATCTGAAACTCCATGGGCTGCTCGTCAGCAAGTCATAGCCAAAATTTAAATCTTGAAACTTAACTTATTTTTGGTTGCTTTGTTTATAAGTATTTTTGGTTGCTTTGTTTTAAGTAATGTGAACCATGTTATTATCTTATTTTCATTTAAATCAATATACTGCTGCCTCATGTGCTAGATTTGAGGCAACTCGGCAAATACGGGCCATGGAAGGGAAGGCAAACGAGCAGGCTGGCGATGGCAATGATTCGGGTTCAGAAAGTGCAGCAAAGATGGCCAAATGGCACCTGTCAATCCTGGCAATTACTGCCGATGTCATCCAGGCCACCCATGAGGAATGCACAAAGTGCGGGATGGATGGCTACGTCTCGAAACCCTTCCAAGAGAAGCAGCTCTTCCAGGCAGTACAGAAGTTCTTGGGCCCAAGCATGTCCAGCTGACACCAAGTGACACATTCTGCTGAACACAAAGAGTGAGCTCTGACTCTGAACTGAACGAGCGTGCCCTCTAGGTGACATTGCACAGCAAGGATCGGAGCCGGCATTGTGTATATGTATTTTTATCAGCAGAGACCCAACTATAGTTTAAGCTAGGAGAAGCATAAGTTTAGGATGATCCTCATGTCCTCCTGTTGTCGGAGCGACATGTGTGTTGGGCTATTGGCATCTTGAGCAATTTTTTCTTTTCAGTACAGCTCCCACGATTTTTCTGCTCCAGGAAGGCACACCCTGCCGATTAGGAAGGCATTGATGAAATGACAGTCAAAACACATACACTTCTCTTTAAATCAGTTCAAAATATGCTTCATAAGTGCAAAATTTTTTCTGTGCAGAATGCTCTTCCATGAAGCTGTTGAAAGCGTGATCATTGGGAAGTTTCTGTTTCTGCTCAAACTCGGTCCACAGTGCAGGCCTATTTACTGAAACATTAGAATATAGGCTGTAGGCTTGTTGGCTGGGCCAAATTTTGGGCCTAATACGTGCTGCCCCGCGGCTGATGGTTTAGGAGGCTCTCAAAGTCTCTACTCTCAAAGACAACTAAACGTGGGCGCGTGTGGACGTAAGTATGAGGTGCGTGTGTGTATGAAACCATGGATGGATGCGTGTGTCTGATTTTTAATCTTAAAATGAAAAAGAAGGCCAAACGATGAAACGAGACGATATAAAATACAAGATAGCCCAATCAACAAACAACTTGTCCACACCCCAATTCACACTGCCAGAGGCACACATACAAGCCTTTATTTATATAATGAAAATGATTTACATCAAACACACACAAAAGCTATTAGAGCATATCAAGTTATCCACCGTCCACTCACCAAACATGTGCCTTGGTAGATGATGGCACCAATATATAAAACCCGTGATTCCGTGAGGAGGGAATGGGATCATTCATTCAAATCAACTAAATTATAATTTACGGATTATCCCAGACACGCTTTTTAAGCTCCTAAATGATAATATTTTTTTGGCAAAAGTTTTCTTTATCAATATTAATACTTTTTAAAATCAGCTTATCAACATTTTGATATCTAATCTGTTCATTTGTGGTTATAAACTCAGAAGTACGCAAGAAATTCTCTCATCTAAATCTATCAGTTTGGCCCTTTCTATCAGGGGGCACCGATAGAACCGAATTTTGGAAATTGCGGTCTGAAATAATTTAAAATTTAAACATATTTTGACCAAATTTAAGTAATTTCGAAAAATAAAAAATGTATTTTTTTTGAAAATTTCAGGCAAAATATTTTCCTATCGGGGACCAAAAATTCGTAAATTTCCTTCCAGAATTTTGAACCGTGATCCCAATCCAGTCCTTAAACAAACCAATGCACCCTACCCTAGCTAGTTTCCACTCACGTGCACTCTGTAGTCGTAGTCATGTATAGTGAGTACGTGATCCATCCTCACCCAGATGCAAGCAAAAGCAAAGCTCTCTCTCTCTCTCTCACACACACACACAGACCAAAAAAAAAAAAAAAACCCGCACGAATCACTCCTTCCGTATGTTCCGGCTACAGCCCAGGTTCCTAGCGGCCGACGCACGCACACGGAGCCACGCCGCGCTTGTGCCGAGACGCCTGCTGCCTCTCGTGATGCCACCGCCCACACAAAAAGCTCCTGCCTTCCTGGCGCCGGCAGCGTCAAAGAAAACACCGGGGCGGGCTGACGCACGTACGTCTCCCTCCGCCAACGCCACAAGGCAAGACAAGCCCACAAAGGCGGCACGGCCCGCGAGCTCGAGGACGGGACGAGGACGAGGACGAGGACGTACGTGTAGGAAAACGTCTTCTCTTTCAGTCCGGCGATCCTGTCGTCGCCGGCGGGAGAGGGAAGGCCGGGAGGGAGAGAGGCGTGTGGGATCGGTGGGGTGGAAGGGGGGTGGTCGGGTTTGTGAGGCAGTGGAGTGGCCAGGTCGCCGGAGGAAGCGTCGGGGTCAGTGGAGACCCCCACCGGTGGCGACGTGCGGGGTAGGCGTCTCCGGTGGTCGGGATCTCCTTGGACGGACGCGAGGGGGCGTCTTTTGTCATGGCCTGGACGTGGATCACCCCCCTGGACAGGATAATGCTTGCGGCTAGAGTGTGCTGATACTATTGCGCAAGAGGATCGTGTGTATGGCTAAGTTACAGTAGATGCACTGTCAGATGAGCTTTTCGAGCGTAGTCGAATGCAACGACTTGCAAAATGCGCAACCTAGTTAACGGCTTGCACGATGCGTGTGAATTAGGGGTAAATCCATATTAGCTAATTAGAGCATTTCAATACTTAGCTGGAAAGCCGACTAACAAAGATTTAACATACCATTTGATTGTCATATTTTCATAATACATATTTGTACTATCATTTTTCGTTTGCTTATAAGCTGTTACAGATATTTTAATTTTAAAGCTTAATTTTAAATTAATTTCAATACTTTTTATCGTAATTTATTTTTTAGCATTGGCTTCTAATAATTAATTAGCTATAGTGACACTCTGATTTATATAGAAATACAACGTTTGAATACATCATGTAGAATAAAGAGAATGTGTACATGAAATTTTCAAATATTTCAGTCTCTTTTCTTATTCTTTTGATGATAATTTAATTATTCTTGTCACTCCCCTATTACTTATTTAAGAAAACCACTTCTTTATAAAAGGTAGTACAACAAAATGTTATTATCACATGCAAAAAATTCAAACTAAAATAAAATAAATTAAGACCATCTATAACAACGAAATTGCAATTAAAATTGCATATTGCATAGCCTTGCAATTTTAAACTTAGCAACGTGCAATTATATGTGACACAAGAATTATAATTGTTTGGGAGCTTGAAATCTAAGAAATCTCTATAATTAATAAAAAATATTTTTCTCTGAATAAAAATAAATCTACCATCACTGCCCGGCCTATGCCATTAGCACCATACTTCCACTCCTCCTGACCTAAAGTCTTACTCAGACCTAAAGTCTTGCTCATGAGTTGCTTAATGTCAACATAGCTAACAACAAATTCCTCACTTCACGGTTTCTTATATAATCGTTGTAGTATTAGTATGATGTATAACTAGCACGGCTTAGAAACAACTATATTTTTTATAGACCTTTTGAATCATAGATTTAAAAAAAACGTATGAACAGTTGATATAAATGTTTAGCGTAGAAAAAACACATTTAAGGAGAGAGATGGACTCAGAGGACATTTTTTATGAGCTTACACCTTATTTTAAAATTTCTCCAAAACTTAAATGAAATAAGACATTTCATATAAAATTTATATGATTCAATAGGATTTATTTATTTTTACTTTAAAAGATCATAAAGAAAAATTTTCTATAGAATTAGAATCCTACAAAATTTCTATATTTTTTCTTAAAATTAAAATCAAAGGGCCTTAAAATCTTCAGCAACGTCGAAAATGTTAATATAATACTAGACTATTCCCAATTTCGCATTAACAAATGTTAGTACCTGTAGCTCCAGCTCTTAATCAACATAACTTACCTTGCAAACCGGTTCTAACGGAACAAAAAAACCTACCGTGATAATCGAGTCTTCTAGATATTTCCAGACTCCCTTGCAATTCATCCATCACTACCCGAGGGAAAACACATCCCTGAAAAGAATTCCTTTTCTTACGAAGAAAAAAAACATTTTTTTTGCTCCCGTTTCTACCACGAGAATGGAGGAAGTGTAGAGCACGGCGACTCGTGTTGCGTCCGCGTAGGCCATTCATCAGTCAGTCTGACCGCGGCGAGCGCAGGAGGCGGCTTCCTATATAAAGCCGGTCTCCACCGGAATCAGAGACTCACCTCGATTGCCAACCCAACAACCTCCGCGGCCGGAAAAAGATATCCAATTTCCGCGTTCCCACCGCCGCAAAACCCTCGAATTCGACCCAAGCCCCGGCGCCCTGATGGAGGCAGCAGCCGCGGCGCTCCTGTCGCCCGCCGCCGCCGCCCCCTCGCGGCGGCTCGCGGCACCGGGAGCCACCTCGCCCCCCTTCGCCGGGAGGCGCGCCGTCGCCCTCGGCTCCGTTAAGGTAGGTGGGGAATTCTGAGGATTTTTCGTGTGGGGGATTTAGTGCTTTGCTTAATTGCTTGGTTGTTGGTGTTATTTACTACTACCCTTGCCGTTTGGTGGCAACAAATTCTTGCTGTTCGCGTTGAAAATAAAAATCAGATCTTTATGTGTTACTTACTGGCTGGGTTATTCATTGGCGCTGTGCAATCTTTCCATTGGTTTGACTCGAAGTTTTCACCGTGTTTTGTGGAGTTCAATTTCTCGGGTGTTTGAGCATAGAAATGGATTAGTTTCTTGACGTGGTTGCTCGTTTTGGATGCTATCCGCAGGGTCTTGGGCGGCAGCAGCTCACTTGTAGAAGGCGGCGAAGCAGCGTCGTCAAGGCGTCCTGGTCGCCCTCGGAGCCTGAGTTCCTGCCGTCGTCTTCATCAATCGCGCCGCTGCAGATGGAGTCGCCGGTGGGACAGCTCCTCTCGCAGATCCTGGTCACGCACCCGCACCTGCTGCCCGCCGCCGCCGAGCAGCAGCTCGAGCAGCTCCAGACCGACCGCGATGCCGCGAAGGAGAATGGCGGCGACAAGCCCACGCCGTCGGGCGGCGACATCGTGCTGTACAGGTAGACTTTTTTTAGGTAGACTTTTTTTTTTGTTTGCAATGGTGGCTTCCTTGTCATTTCCTTAGGTCTTAGCTGTATCGAGATAGGATTTGGTAAAAATTCTTATTTTAAGCTATCCCCTTGCATATTAAGTTGCCGAGTTCGACAGGCTGTAGCATAGTAATTGTACAACTATCAAGCTGTCGAGGCCAGCTGACATGTTGCATCCAGCACAGAAAAATATTGTAGCTCATGGACACTTATCGATGCGTTTAAAGACAAACAAGTTTAAGTAGCATATAAAGAAGAAAGGACAATTGTGTTTTCTCTAGATAGAGGCAGTAAATTATACTATTCTTCTTGATTAAGATGGAGCTGTCGAAATCCATATATGAGAATTTAAAATTACTTTCTGAATCACCGTATTTGTAGTTTTTATGGTTTGAGTTTATATGTTCATTTCATAAGAAAAGAAAAAGGGTCGAGTTTGATAAGAAATCTGAGATTTATCATAGTGCAGCGGGACTGCGAGAGTTAGATCTCAGGTCGTTCTTATGATCTCCTGCAATTTTGGCTAAAATTTCCCTTTTCTGGAATATAGGCGGATCGCTGAGGTCAAGGAAAAGGAGCGCAAGAGGGCTTTGGAGGAGATACTCTATGCACTGGTTGTTCAGAAGTTTGTTGAAGCCGGTGTTTCTTTGGTTCCAGCTCTTTCCCACCACATCAATACTTCTGGAAGAGTTGATCAGTGGGCAGAATCTGTGGAAGGGAAGCTTGAGAAGTTGCATTCGCAAGAGGCATATGAAATGATCGAGAACCACCTCTCTCTCATCTTGGGGCAGCAGCAAGCTGATGCCACTGTTGCAGCCATAAGTAAACTCCGAGTTGGTCAGGTATATGCTGCTTCTGTGATGTATGGTTATTTCCTCAAGAGAGTTGATCAGAGGTTTCAGCTTGAGAAGTCAATGAAGACCCTCCCTTGGGGATCAGAAGAGGAAGACATGCTCAACCAAGTTATGACAACTGACTCATGGCCCTCAGCCCAGACTTCTACTTCACATCTAGAGATGGCGTCATGGACTTCCCCTAACTTCAGCGCAGGTGGACCTAGCCAATCTGTCAAGCCATGCCGTCTTAGATCGTATGTCATGTCATTTGATTCAGATACGCTACAAAGTTACGCAACAATCAGGTCTAAGGAGGCCTTTGGCATCATCGAGAAGCATACCGAGGCACTATTTGGGAAACCGGAGATTGTGATCACACCTGAAGGCACAGTCGACTCTTCCAAGGATGAACATGTTAGGATAAGTTTTGCAGGGTTGAGAAGGCTGATCTTAGAGGCTGTTACTTTTGGATCCTTCCTTTGGGATGTTGAAAGCTTTGTGGACAATAGGTACCATTTTGTGGCCAACTAGTTGATTCTACAAATTTTCCTCCCAAATAGTGGAGATCAGTGTGTATATTTGGTCCGAAGTGAATGTCTTCCATTGAAGACTCTTTGCAGAACGAAGATCTCCAGGCTCTATGCAGATCGCAGAGATATATGATTTTACATAGCTTTCTGGCATTGCTGCAATGTAAAATGAAATTTTCTCAGCCTAGTATGCAGCTATTACTACCCTGGTAACACATGAGCTGCTTGGGTGATGCATAATGTTGTATGACTTTATCTCCTCTGGAAATTGGATGAGGAGTCCTAGCTAGCTTTTAGTGCAAAACTTTCCAAAAAAAATTGTTTGGCCCTGTCATACTGCGTTCTTTTGTTCAGTAAGCAGTAAAAATATGATAAGTGGATGATTAATAGCTGAGCTGATGCCCATTTCATGTTCCTGCCTCGTTGAACAATGCAAGTATGTTGCAGAACTTGGATGATCAGCCTGATTTTTGTGAAATATATTATTCCATGATAAATCTTAATGTAAATAAACTTGAAAAAAATGTGAGCCTGACATACAAACTGAACAATTGATAATATATATAGGACTTTGAAGTTTGCATGTCCGACGGGAAACCAAGACGTATACAGAGTTGATCTTACAGCTTTGTAGGGTAATTTTCATTGAAGATGCTTTTGAAGACTATTGAAGATGGTTTACATCCTGTGATAGCCGTAGAAATTAATACATGTATGATGTACCAGACCCTTCCTCAAATGAATCACGGAAAGCAATTCAAGGCCTCGTCGCCTTCAATAATCTTGATGAAATTCTTGACCATGAGCCTCCCTTCAGTGGTTATGATGCTCTCCGGATGGAACTGCACTCCCTGCATTGCAATTTTAGGAGGCAAAAGATGCAACGTATCAAAAAAAAACATCAGCAATAATATCAACATGCAAATGATGATCAATGGTGGCCATCTGGGAGTTCATGCAGTTTCAATTTACAATGCAAGCTGCTTATACAAATGCATCCCAATTTAAACCAATACTCTATCTAATTTGTTTCCCTTGGTTACCAATATATTTTGGATATTGAATACCACCTCAAAAAAATGAACATCACAGAAACACATGCTCATTAACATGGAAATCAAATCAAGCCGTCAAGAATGAAAGTTCCTAGTATGATGTGATTCAAGGCCCTAAAGACTAAGACTCCCGTTTCAGAGCCATTTTGTGTTATTGTAGGAGACTATAATGGAAGCCAAGTGCATGAGGACAGAAGAAATATTTTGCATTTTATTCATACAACATATGTTTGACTGGATTACTTCCCAATTGAGACGATGATTTGAATGAAGTTGTTAAAAATATTGCGTGCAAGCGAACCTGTATATGTTTGTACTTCCTGTGGCGAGCAGCCATGATCAACCCATCGTCTGTCCAAGCAGTAATTTCCAGCGCATCATGTGGGAAGCTATCCTTTTCAATTACAAGGCTGTGGTATATTCCATCTTGGAATAGGCTACAGCGCAAGTATTTTAAACTTACAAATCAAAATTTGACTCTTTAAAGATAATAGCTAGTACTCAAAACAAGTATATAGATTGGTAACACGAATCAATGAGTAGGCTCATTGTAAAAAATATTTCTGTGCTATTGCCAATTTTTTTTTATCAAAATAACTTGTCAAAGTTGCATCTTTGATTTTGGGCTTAGTAAAAGTTGCTTCTCCAGGAGGCCCCGGTTCAAGACGCTTTAAGGTTACATGAACAGCATTATTTGACAATCAAACCCAAATAGATGGCAATTATCAAAGGGATTCTTACTTTGGGAGACAAGAAGACAGTGTTCCATCAAGCTTCTCATCATAATGAACAAGGGATCCTTTCCCATGCACAACTCTATAAGGAGAACGGACAACCTTCCCTACAGATGTACAACACTCCTTTGGAACATTTGCATGAAACAACTGGAAGAAAGGTTGAAGTCTAAATGCAGTATTTAAGTGAAGAACTTGTGCATATACAAACCTCCAAATGCCTCTTCAATGCACTCCAAGCCCATGCAAACCCCAAACAATGGTGTGGGAGGTCCAAAATCTTGAACTGTTCTTGAGGTGTGCCTGGACTCAAAAAAAAGAGAGAAAAGAAATGGCGGATGAGTCTCAGGCCTGCGTTGCAACAGAGCGTAATTACTTTGAACACTATATCATCTCAGGTACGAATGGAGTTACAAACAGTACAGAGAAATGCTGAACAAGGCCTGGGGAGATAAATATTCCTCTAGGAGAAATCCTGTTGAACAAGAAAAATGCTACAGGTGATTTTCTTAAGACAAATCAATTAATATGTGAAATTTGGACTGACAAAGAGGATAACTAACTTAATTTCTTCCACAGTGATATCATCATTGCAATACACCTCAAAATTAGCTCCCACCTCTCCCATGTACTGCAAACAGACAAATTCTGTAATTTTCTTTGCAATCCAGTTGACAGGTCAATAGTCATTTATGCTAGCATGTTACAGCCTATAATTCTGAGATGATACAATTATCCATCAAGCACTTTGGATTTTCAAAAAAACATAAAACAAGATATTCTCGTTTTGTTGATCATTTGCATGGTTCAAATGCTAAATAAAGGTGTTACCAAGGATTATAACTGGAAAGTTGCCCAATTAAGTTATTTTAAATAAATTCAGTGAAAATAAAATGGTCTTTACCAGGAGCATTGCAAGATACAGTAAAATGATCTATTGGCAGAGTTACCGTACTTTGTGAGAAAGGCTCATCTAGTGGTAATGCAATGAGTATTTCCTTTACCTGACATAAATTATACGTGAAGATAACTACGATTGGTCTAGTATCTTGCTTTACTCCACAAAATGCATTTTAACCTTCAACCACAGAAACAGCGTTCTTAGCAACAAACTTTTGCTTCAGAGTTCTTGTTGGTACACTAGGAACTCCTGAAAAGGAGAAAGGCCAGTTAAAATAGCCTCTGAAGTTTCTGAAATAAATAGAACAAAATGAAAGTAATACTGCAGATTCTGTTTCTCCTTTTCGACTCCTGATACACCAGTTAACATAGTTAGTCATTACAGATTGCTATATAAGAATTTACACGCCTCTCTTGGATGAAGTTTGATGCATCTTTGCAAGCTCCTAATTTATCACTAAACAGGAAACATTAAAAAAACATAAACATTAAAAAAACAATCTTTCACCATCGCTACTGGGATTAAAAAAGGGTAGAATTTTGCGGTAGGTAGGATGGAACGCCCGAGCAATTCTCTGCGTGCGATCTGCCGATCTCATTCTGGGGTGACCGGGTGAGCAAAATTTATGATGAGGACCCGGCCGGTCGGCGGTCGGCGGCGGCAGGAACTCCGATCGATCAGAGCAAGAAGAGACCTGCTTAAGCGCACACCCCCACTCCACTCACCTACGCGGAGAATGAAGGAGACGCGGCGGCCGCGGCCCGGGTCGTCCCACGCGTTCGCGACGGCGGGGGACTGGATCTTGGGGAGGAGGCGAGTGGCGGAGGCCTTCAGTGTTGGGCGGGTCGGCGGCGCGGGCGGCGGGAGTGGGAGAAGGGTGGCGGAAATGCCCAAATTTTGATCAAATTTTGGCTGCTTCGGTGGGACTGAGAAGTCTGCACTTCGATCGATTTGGATTCTTTCTGACGATTCCTGTATCCATCATGAGTGATACAGCCGGCAACTGCAATATTCTTTCAGGACTTGTGTTTGAGGCAATGCTGTTTGTTCCAAACAATTTGCTGTAAAAAAATTAGCAAGAATTAAATACTTCTAAGAAAATACTGTTACACTCTTCCTGGTATGATGGGTAGTAGTATGTTTTTTTCTCTCTCTTGCAGGTCAACTAATTCAGTTCCCATTTATATTATTATCTCATTAGGTCCTAATAGGACGACGTTCAAATGAAAAGTACTTAGGCCCTCTTCTCTTCTTTGTTGGTTTTGGATTTTGGATTTTCATTTGCATGATTTCTAAGATTCTATTGCATTTCATGAAATTTTTGCTATATAAAATTTTCTTATAATACTTTTCCTAAAATAACCCTTTAATTTTATATAATTTAATCCATTCAGTTATACCCCTTAAATAACTATAAAAAAACCAAATAATTCATCAATCTATCGATTTCAGCCATATTTGAGCCTCAATGTAATATTATACATATATTAGAAAACAACTGTCAGAGAATTTTTTTTCTCTAGTCCTCGCGTACTTATGACACTCATATAAGTTTGCCTGTGATATCATATGTATTGTTCTTTTTTAGTCCAGTTATTAGCAATAAGATTTATAGACCATAGTTACCACATAAAAAAATTTCCAATGTCACCCTCGCCTGTCTTATGCGCCTCCCGAGGGTTAATGCAGTTGTAGTTTACACCGTTTGCTTGATTCAAACAGGGCACACCAAGTAAACACGAATCTGCTGCAGTTAATATTATGACTTAACTTAAGAAGCCACACTACAGCCATCCGATCCAAATCCAAGGATCTACTCGGCACTGTAGGTAACCGTAGACAGGTCTCCTTCCCGCCGGAGCTATGGTTACTACGCGGTAACCGCGACAACACTAAAAACTACACAAAATTTATTAAAATTTTAAATTATTTTTAAAATTTGGTACAGTTATGTTGGCGCCGAATCTCGTGTGTGAAGTGAATACGGCAACGCCTGATAGATCTGCTTAACTCTAGTGCAATCCGGTCGACTTTTCTTCGTGGCTCGAGGTACGCACGTCAAGGCCCGTGAGATCGCTTGGGTGTGGGTGTGCCAGTCAATTTAACTATGCAATTGATAAGTAGGTGAGACGAACGGGTCAATTGGACGATGGCCTGATACGAGCTCTCACTATCGGATGGCCATTGATAGGATCGAGATGGTCATCAGCCGCATCCAGATGACTCTTGCTATCGGTTAGTCACTGATAGAGATTGTGACACTCTTCCATCGGCTGGGGAGCCGATGAAGACGTAGACAAATGTCGACGAAGGATCTGATGGCTCCGGGTGTGGTGAAAGCGAGATTTTGATCCATTGGTCGTAAAGCCGATAGAGACACCGAAGGGTATTTAGAGAATAACAAAGCGTGCAGGATCCTTCTTGATAGTCAATGAAAGCTGTAGCGATCATTCATCAGCTGGAAAGTCGATGAAGGTATATGTGAACTGGCAAGGAATCGTATAAAAGTCACACCAGCTACAAAGTCGATGCTGCTTCGGATATGGCAAGGACGAAGCGAACCCATCGGCTAGCTGAGCCGATAAAATAACGTCTCTCTATAGACAGGCGCGCATCGGTTGGAAGCCCAATGTGCTTGACGTGACGCTCAAGGGGAGTTTTTGAAGACTGGTGCGTATCGGTCAAAGAGCCGATACGCTGGGCGTGGTGCTTAGGGCATAGATAACTCATCGGCTAACACTTCGATGAAACGCCGTACATAGACCTATAGACCTAAAGCTCAACCTATTATTGATAGCCTCGTAGGTCAAACTTAACCGATACAGCACGATAGGACGATAGACCCTGCATGGACGTGATGCGATACATCCGCTCGCTCTAAGAGGTCGAATCTAACCGATGCAGTCTTAGATAAAGCAATACATATCATGATAATGACGGGACTTACTCATTCGTCGAAGATTGAGCTTAGCTGATATAACCTCGCATCGAGAGCTAGACCCCGTCAGTAAAAATCTAGATAAACTAAAGTGAAGATGTACCAATCAAAGAATATGTTGATCATGATACAGGTTTTCAAGGGTCTATATTTATACCTGACATTACAAAGTCCGATACGGTTACAATAACTATCGAACATTATCTCCTAAAAATATAAAAGAAAAATATCTCTAAAAAAGTTAACTAAACTAACTAAAACTTTCTATATAAGATACGATTTATATGGACAAAATATCCTACCGTGAGTGCCACAGCTCCTTCTCAAATTTAGTCAAGATAATCTTCTATTCTTAGACTGAATCTCTTCTTGTTTCATCCGATCGGCTTCTCCTTATAGCAACTGGACTATTCTTTTACTTTAGCCGATCTTTTTTTAATATTTTTTTAGTTTTTTCAAATCTTGACGTTAACAGGTTATTACCATTAACGGGTAAATACGGTTACTCTATGGTAACTGTATTAAACCTCAAAAAATACACAAAACTTAATAAAAGATTATTTTTTAAAAAAATTGTTTGAATTTGATGCGGTTACAAGCATGATTATCGTGGTAGATAAACTCTGTGTGGTTATATGGCGACATGTTTTATGCATCTAAATGATTTTTCATTAAAAATTATACCATTTTGTTATAAAATCAATTTAAATCTATTTTTAAATTTGTAATAGCTAATCCATTAATTTATATATGTTAAGTAGTTATTAAAAATTATTCATCTATTCGGAACAAACCCAGACCTGACCCGTTGATCTAACAAATGAATTGATGAGATGGCATGCAGCCACCAACTTGCGGTTGCAGTATACTGTAGCCGATCCAAGCCCGGCCCGGCCCAGCCCAGCCCAGCCAACTGGACAACAGTCTCCGCCCCCAGGCAGTCATCCACCCACTATCCCCGTGAGTTGTAGGCGGCGAGCTCGCACGCCCACGTTTCCTCCCCCCCTCCACCGAGGGAGAGAGGGAGAGGGAAAAAAAAACATCACCGGGTCGTGGGGGAGAGGAGAGGCAGCGGTGGGGCCGGCCAAGCAGCGATCGCGAGCACGCCGCGGGATGCGACGAGCGCGGCCCTCCCCTCCCTCCGCTCGCTCGCCAAGACGCCCCACCGCGACGCCCCTCGCTATACATACCCCCCCACCCCACCTCCTCCTCCTCCCACATCCCCCAACCCTACCACCACCACCACCGCTCGACTCCCAGCCGGACGAAGAGCGCCTCCCCTCCCCTCCGTCCGGTCTCCACGCCGCCGCGCCGGTAACCATCCGTAAACCGCTGTTCTTTCTTTTTTTCTTTTTTTTTTCGCTCTCTCTCCGCCCCGTCTCGATCTCGGTAGGAGTGAGGCGAGCGGACGACTCCTGTGACCGTTGCCACCCCAGATCCGGCCTCGCATTGCCGGTCGCTGGTGTGCGGGGGTGATGGCGACGCCGGGATGGGGTGAGATCTCGCGGTCCGGGCCCCCCGTTGGGCGTGGATCCGGCCGGATCTCGGCGGAAATGGGGCGTATTGTTGTGCCTGGGGTGTAGATCTGCGATCCGACACGCCCTTCGTTGGCGTTTCTCTTCCCCATGACGTGTTTTAATTTATTCCATGCTAAAACAGGATCAGAAAAACATTGTGGTTATTTATGAATTCTGCTGCTTCGTCGGGTTTAGATGTGCTAGATTTTGTTCTGTAGAATTTGAATCCCTCAGCATTGTTCATCGGTAGGATGTGTACTTGTTTTCTTTTCCTGATTTGTGACAAATGCAACCTCGTGCGAGCTTTGTTCTAGATAGAAAATGGCTGACGCCGAGGACATCCAGCCCCTCGTCTGCGATAATGGAACTGGTATGGTCAAGGTAAGCTATTGGATTCCATGGACGTTTTCGTTGCCGAAATGCTGCACTCTCGGTATTGACTGATGTGGTGTCTTTGTCCTTGTCAGGCTGGGTTCGCTGGAGATGATGCGCCCAGGGCTGTTTTCCCCAGCATTGTGGGACGCCCTCGCCACACTGGTGTCATGGTCGGAATGGGCCAGAAGGACGCCTACGTCGGTGATGAGGCACAGTCCAAGAGGGGCATCTTGACCCTCAAGTACCCTATTGAGCATGGTATCGTGAGCAACTGGGACGATATGGAGAAGATCTGGCATCACACCTTCTACAATGAGCTCCGTGTGGCCCCGGAGGAGCACCCTGTCCTCCTCACTGAGGCTCCCCTTAACCCCAAGGCCAATCGTGAGAAGATGACCCAGATCATGTTTGAGACCTTCAACACTCCTGCTATGTACGTCGCCATCCAGGCCGTCCTCTCTCTGTATGCCAGTGGCCGTACCACAGGTGAGCCCATTCTACACTAAACTAAATTTAGTTATGACATTTACATGTAGATGAGATCGGTTCTGCAAGCTTCAATTTTCATACAGCAAGACTATAATAATAGCTTTCAAAATAAGCTCATAGGTAGTTCTTATACATGGAATCATGTTTGAACATCCTAATGTTGTTGGTATGGACTGTTTGGTATCTTGATGTGCAATAGTTATCAATAACTAAATTTCCTTGTCTCAGGTATTGTGTTGGACTCTGGTGATGGTGTCAGCCACACTGTCCCCATATATGAGGGATATGCTCTACCCCATGCTATCCTTCGTCTTGATCTTGCTGGGCGTGATCTCACTGATTACCTCATGAAGATCCTGACAGAGCGTGGTTACTCATTCACCACGACCGCTGAGCGGGAAATTGTGAGGGACATGAAGGAGAAGCTCGCCTACATCGCCCTGGATTATGATCAGGAGATGGAGACGGCTAAGACCAGCTCCTCTGTGGAGAAGAGCTATGAGCTTCCTGACGGGCAAGTCATCACCATTGGTGCTGAGCGTTTCCGTTGCCCTGAGGTCCTCTTCCAGCCTTCCTTCATAGGAATGGAAGCTGCGGGTATCCATGAGACTACATACAACTCCATCATGAAGTGTGACGTGGATATTAGGAAGGATCTATACGGCAACATCGTTCTCAGTGGTGGTACCACTATGTTCCCTGGTATTGCTGACAGGATGAGCAAGGAAATCACTGCCTTGGCTCCTAGCAGCATGAAGATCAAGGTGGTCGCTCCTCCTGAAAGGAAGTACAGTGTCTGGATTGGAGGATCCATCTTGGCATCTCTCAGCACCTTCCAGCAGGTAAATATACAATGCAGCAATGTAGTGTGTTTAGCTCATGAACTTGATCGATTTGCTTACAATGTTGCTTGCCGTTCCAGATGTGGATTGCCAAGGCTGAGTACGATGAGTCTGGCCCATCCATTGTGCACAGGAAATGCTTCTAATTCTTTGGACCCAAGAATCCTAAGCCAAGAGGAGCCGTTACCGCCATCCTCCTTCTTGTTTCTCTCTTTTTGCTGCTATTTCTTCATTAGCGTGGACAAAGTTTTCAACCGGCCTATCTGTTATCATTTTCTTCTATTCAAAGACCAATACCTATTGCTACCTGTGTTTCTCACTTGTGATTTTGGACACAAATGTTCGGTTTATTCATATTTAATCAGATGCCTGATGAGGGTACAAGAAAATTACATGTGTTCTGGTTGTTCTGAGTTGCGATTATCTTATGAGAAATGAATAACATCGAAGTTATCATCCCGGTATTTTTTGCATGAATTTTCTCCTGCTTGATCATGAGTTTGTATCATGTTCGACATCACCAAACTTCTCTTTTGCCTTGCTGTGTATATTTTAATGGCATGTCTCTCACACACATCTGATTCTTTTCTTTCTTGGTTACTGTGCCGGCATACGCATGATGCATCTCACAGCATCAGATATATTCTCATAGCCAGGCTTTACCAGCACACGAGCACGCTTTGCTGCTTAAAGTTGTACGGTGCAGATTAGACATCCCCTGTAGAAGTGATAAACCCTTTCGCTTTTCTTTAAACAAAATGAGAGGGAAAATGGAAGCATGAGGGTCAGAGAACATGCTATGAAACTTTTGTTTTTCACACTTAGAATATTGGTAGAGTGGGGCTCCCTTTCTTCGTGACTTCATGCCATTGCGTTGGATTGGCTGCCTGTGTTAAAAGCATGTGTTTTCGGCTCAACATGTTAGCGCGTAGCAATGGGTGTTTATATCCCAAGGTAAAATGTGGCACGAAACATGTAAATTTTCTAGTAAGCATGCCCTATTAAATATTTGAGTGCCAATATTTTTTTTAGCTTTCTATGGTTTGTGTGTCAGCACTTTTTTTGTTAGAAAATGAAAAATGCCTGATCATGCTCTAATAAATCACCCTTTTTCTTTGCCATCTATACCTTTTGACTTTGGCAAGATTTTAAAATTTATACATAACCTTTGTTTTTAATTTAGTTTAATACTTCCATCTTTCAAATAATGCAGATGTCATCACAAAGCGTTTCACCAATCACCAGGCTATATTTACTGTTCACACTATCTGACCAGGCTATGCATACTGTTCATTTTATCTGGAAATCTTGCTGCTCGAGCGGCAAATGGGTACAGACATGGGGTTAAGGAATGAACCGGCAGCAAATTGAGGCGGCCTGAACTCTGAAATCATTTTAACATCTACAAAAACACATGTTAACCCTTTCTAGAACACATGTTACTGCAGGAAGTTCATGCAAAATTTCATCCACGAGACAACCAGGGGGCACTAAGAGCTATCTTTTACTCAATCAGTACAGCATCAAGTTCATCGCATTGTACATTGACTAAAAGTTTCCTGTTTCATTTGAACCACCTCAGCAAAAGCAACCTGAAGAGTTTGTTGTGCAAAGGTAAAAACTTCCCCAGACGTTGATCCTTCCCTTGCATATCTAAGGGCATCACGGTGAAGCTCACTGTACCGCAAGCATTCGTCCAATACAAAGCCATTCTTTGCTTCTTTTGTCCACCTTTTCAATATGTAAACATCTGGTATGGTGCGTACATCAAGGGCTAAGAACACTCTTAGTATATGCCGGCACAAGATACCGCAACTCTCAAACTTGCAGCAGCTGCATTTAGCTATATGGCCAGAGGTATCATACCTGACTCTGCATGTGGCTTCAGTATCCTCCTTTGTGACACTATACACAGCAATCAACCCAACATTGTCAAGACTAGAGATATAATAACCTAAAGATGCGATGAATTCTTCCTCAAGAATGTTGAACACAGTTGTTGTGTATATTTCTGACACTTCTTTCATCATGTTTGAGGGGGTTCTTAGAACAGGTCTGGTAAAAGATGTGGCCAGATCTTCCACAGCTTCTCTTTCTGACCAACCTGCCATCAGATGCTCAAACAATGAAATGAAAACTGGTAAAGCTGTTCTTCTGTTGAAGTACTTCTCAAAGATGTTTCTCAAGCTTTCAGGTCTATGGGATGCTGAAAGATCAGCAGTAAATACATCTTTGAAATACACAAGAACCCATTTTTGCCGAATTCTGTACAGAGACTGGAGCCATAAGCTGTCATCCAAGTCATACTTATCAAGGACTTTCTGCCAACTTAACTCAAACATTTCAATTGTTTCGGGCTCATTGATGCATGCATAGAATTCTCTTTCAAACGAAGCATACCTAAAATATACATCAGCCAAAATGTCCTTGGATCTCTTTAATATATCTGCAGTAAAATACAGATGGTGCGTTTGTGGAAATACTTTTGCTATTGCTGAACCAATTGCTTCGTTATATACCGTCATTAGCGATGTAGGATGGTGTGAACCCATTGCTGCAATCCAGTTCTGAAAGAGCCAAATGTAGGAAGCCTCCGTGAAATCAGTTAATAACGCACAACCAAACATTTTACATTGCAAGTGATGATTGACACCAGAAAACATAACTAACGGCAAAAGGTCCCTATTCTCAACAAAAGATGTCTCAAGTGTTACAGCATCTCCAAAATAGTAATACGATGTTCTTGCTTTGGCATCAGCCCAGAAGGCATGGGTTAAGCAATCATTTTTGTCGACTTGAAATGCATATGAAAATGTAGGATTCTCAGCATTCAGCCGCTTGAAGTATCCAAGAAGCTTTTGAGTATCATCCAACCCAAATGCACTACGGCATGGTTCTATTATTTCTTGAACATTTGTTGCCTGGATTTCAAAGTTCATCCCTAGGTCTGCTAGCTGTGGATTCAAGGTTGGAGCAATTGAATTATCTCGAAGAACACTAGTTTTTGCAAGAACAACGACTTCACTGTTTGACTGAATGTAGTGCACCTTGTTTGGTACATTAGCCAGCTCATGTGTATGTTCCAAGAAAAGCTTCGATACAACCCATTTATCTTGATCCTTCTTCACTATCTCAAACATTGCTTGGCAACCTTCCCTTGGAACACCCCGATTTCTCTTTCTCTTGTTCTCATTTTCTTCACACGATGTAGTCCCCTCCCTTGTGCAAACAAAACGGCGCATTACAAATGTCTCATCCTTTGGTGAACGGCGGGATAATCTGATACGTACATCAAAGCCCATACGGCTAGCATAAGCATAGTAGAATGTCTGGGCGGCTTCATGAGAAGGGAATTCCATTCCTGCAAAAGGTTCTAGTTGTGCATATTCCTCTGGTACAACATATCTCACTATGCTTGGAGCCGCGACAGCATGATTATGTTCCTTGATGAGCTTGATCACAACCCACCGTCCATAATATTTCTGACTAACCTCAATCATCGCATGACAACCCTCCCTTATTATTGCACGCTTTCTCTTTTTCTTGCCATTGTCATTTTGTTTCTTGTGGTGGAATCCTTCCTTTGAACACACAAAACGACGCATGATAATAGACTCATCATTCCTTGAGCGACGGGACTTGCTAACACGCACAGAGAAACCTACTCGACTAGCATAAGCCATGTAGAACACCTTCGCGGCCTCTTCTGATTCAAATTCCATCCCAACAAAAGGTTCACTGTTTTCCAGGTTCTCTTTGCTGGAAGTGTTATTCATGTCAACTAGTTCATTGTTGGCATCAAATGCCATCTGGTTTTCAATATAATCATCATTAAGATCGACAAGGTTGTCCCTTAACAAATTATCTTCACTTAAGGCATTCTCCATCACAAAAACTTTTCAACAGTGCCAACCCACACATTAATCAGGAAAGCTGTTTCAAAAACTACTCTGGAAAAAATGGAACAGCAGATCAAACCCAGTGCTTTGGTAAACCAAAAGAAGCAAAATACTCACTGGAAAAAAAAGATGAACTGGCTAATTACATAAACAAAAGAGGTACTACTTTTAAAATTATTGCTTATAGCTATTGGATGCTTCAGAGTGCAATAAATTTCTGAAACAACTATTAGTAAGATGCTATAACAGTACCATAAATTAGCATGACTTTCATCAAGGAAACCTCCAATGAGTTTGGCTTTTGCTGTCTGAGAATATAACATTGGCAAAGATAAGAATACATAGATCTAGGTTTTCTCAAGGTGGTTAAAAACCATATGATGCAGGTCAGATTCTATTCACATGGAAGTAAGGCATCAGATTGTAGAATCAAACTATTAAAACAAAAAAAACATATATCTCATCTGCTTTTAAATCTTTCACATTTTGTATCTAATTGTCACTCAAACAACAATTTCATACATGTTAAAGCACTTGCTGTTGCAGTATGGCATTGAGCTCCAAAGAATGTAGAGTCTCCACAAAACATAGCAAACTAATAGTCTAGGGTATAGTGTGAACATATACAGTTCCTAATGATTATATACTATGTGCAAATATGTTATGGATTAAAGATGGACTAACCAGCTCAGAGCTACACGCGCTCAGTAGTAGGTTTAGTACTTAAGTGCTGTGGTTGCAGCCCTTCAACTGCAAAGTAATCCAGTTATTCTTCCATAGACCTTCAACAGAGGAGCTTGTATGGTGCAATATATTCCAGGATCCAGGATCCTTGACCACAAGGAGGCCAGAGAAGAGTAAGCTGAGGGCAATCAATGGAGTGGATGCAACTGCTCAACAAAATCCAGTGACCAAAAGGAGCGTATCTAGTTACCAACGACTGGACCTGATCAGAAGCAAACTATATGAGAGTAGATTATGAGGCCACAGATAGCTAGCTTTTCTATCAATCACAAATAATGACATCAAGACCAAACTGATAGCCAGTGCTGGTAAAATAGCAGCATGCTATGATTTTTTTAGAACAGTTGGATGGCGTTATACAGCTTTAGTGTATCAAACCTTAGTCTGGCATTATGCCTTGCACAAATGATACCAAAATATAGAGCCAGCGCACAGTATCAGTATTGTGGGAGTGAAGGGCAAGATCAAAGTAAGAGTAACCCCACATACTAAAATGGTAGCGTATAACTGCTTATTGACACTAGTAGGCTAGGTTCACATTAACAGAAGAGCATGATTTTTCCTACATGAGAAATTAGCAAGGGATTCAAAACTTGGCCCACAAACAAACAAATCAATGCAGGTTATGAACATATAAAATAAGTAATCGCCTCAGAAAATTCTATGCCTACTTGCATCATAACCCAGAAGAAAAAAAACCAGATTTTTCCCTGTTTAGGAATTTTAGGTCCATGGAGTCCACATTTCTATGTTGCCTGAGTAGCTACCAAACCCACACATCTAGCTAGTTATGGATAATACACACATGTGCCCATGTTTAGGAATTTGGAAAGGGAACTACTTCAAAGCTTGCTTTTTCTCAGTACTTTCAAAATTAAGGCAACCAAGCTCCAGTTCAGATCATAAAATTGTTTGATGGAGAAAGGTACGCTAGCTACTGCTCGGATCGGGACTATCAGTGCTACAAGGTCCATACCTAGGATTTTAGGAGACACAAGGTGAACATTTAACATATAAAAACGGTGGTGCTATGCCATTCAGCACAAACATGACTAATGATGTAAAATACGCCTAAATTTCCCAATTTGAAGTAAAACAAATCCATAAGCATTAATACAACAGTAGAGAGGTAATAGCCGCTAACTAATTATTGCTACGCTGCCTGCACTAGGGGTTTTATGTTTCAACCACATTCCACTTGAGCTTGGGATTGGGGATCAATTTCGCGTGCAATTGCCTCAGGTTCAAGGAATGTTCATCTATTTCGTCTTAAAGAGCCACCACAAGTTCAATAAGCATAAAAAAGAATTGGAATTGAAGTCAATGGCCAACAAGAGTAGAGGGCCAGCAGCAACCAGGCAAAGCGACAAACCTCGCGCCGCGCCGCGCCGCCGCGCGTTGTTGCCCTGGTACCACGCGCACCGCTGCCCCCGCCGCCGGCCGCTCGCTGGCCGCCTCAGCGCCGCAAGCCTCTCTCGCCCGCTAGGGCACCGCGCCGTCACGAGACGAGACCTCACCCCGCCGCTCCACTCGGGCCTCGCGCCAGCGGAGTCGCTTGTCCTGCTTGAGCTGTTGCTGCTGGAAAAGGCAAACGCAAGGAGGGCGGAGGCTGACTTTTCCGAGACGGACGTTGCCGTACTAGCCCTGCGCCACCCCGTCGGTCCCACTCCGTCCCCACCAAATCGCACCCGCGGAAGAGGACGGCGGCCCGGGGACCACGGCCCATTTGGCCTCCTCTGCACCAGTCCCACACGGCCGAATCAAATTAAGCCCACCAGGAGCACCCGCCCCGCGCCGCCGATTCGCAGAGGGAGGCCGCAATCCGCGCCGGGCCGAAGACGAGACGAGACGGCGCAACGCTGGGCTGCGGAGGAGGAGAGAAGGGCAGGGGCAGCAGCGACGCCGGGGGTGCCGACGACCATGGGGACGGAAGGCGGAAGCGCAATTGTTTAACCAGCGGCGAAAAAGGCGATATGCCGCTGGTACTTTGTAAAACCTTGCGCGTTATTCGGGCCCCGTTTGGAAGAGCTTTTTAGCTTGGGCTAATTTCAGAATTTTCAGTTCTTTTAGCCATATTGTGAGATTCAGTAGCAATCTCTACTATTGTAAATCTCTACCCAAACCCAGCACTCCCGCGAGGTTTCTCTCCCTATTCTCTCTCCGCCCACCGGCGCACCAGATCCACCACGCCGCGCCATCGGGATCTCCCTCGACGTCGGCTACCATGTTGCACTCCACCCGTCGTCGGTGCAGTCCGACATGGACGAGATCTAGAGCCGCCTCATATACGCAGCGCAGTCAAGCATGACCTCGTCGGCATCGTCAGCAATCTCTAGTTCGTCGTCTTCCCCAACCCCTACCCTAAGTTTTTGGATTGATCAGATAACAGACATGCATGGGAGAATGAGTTTGTCTACTTATGTGAATCCACTTTCCCTGTTCTTTAGCTGTTCAGAAATCTTGAAGCAGTGACCGTAAACCTTCAAGCAAAGATATGCAAGGAAAATTCAAGATGCTTATGAATGCTTTGTTTAATAGAGGAGATCTAGAAAAAGGAATTGCTTGACAAGTACAACGATTTGTACAAGCCCTCTATAAATATAATACAAAGAAAGTACACCCTCTATAAATAACAATACAAATAAAGGCCAGGAGTTTAAAAAGGCTGAGAAGAACAAAACCCAGTAAGACATGTGATGCCTGCACCTCTGAACTTACGGCGCCGAGTTTTAAGAAAAGAAAGTCGGAAACATCTGAAATTCGGCCAGTACAGTACACTCTTGCCCTTGAGATAATAATCTGACTGTGAACCTTTAAGATTAGAGTATGTATCCTAGTACAATAGTTGGACTTTTGACCTGTGATCATGTTTCGTAGAACTGTCGCTCAAACATTGATGGATTATCCCTTCTACCTCCATCCGATTTGTTACTGATAATGCATCCAAAAGCAGATTAGAACCTGATGCAGCAAGCAATGGCGTTTTCCATGCCGTCTGAATTTGAATAGAATAAGCATGTGTTTTGTGTAACCTGAATGCTTTCTTCTAATTGAATGACGTGCAATCCTTTTGCACGTTCCCTAAAAATAGATTGAGCACCTGCAGTCTTTAACCATTGCCTGTTTTACACTTCTACAACAATTTCCTGATACTTAGTGCAAACTCTCCTTGCACAGTCTATGCAAATATCAAAGTGGGAAAAAATGGTTCTACTGAGCATCTATCGGGCAGCGGCGAAGCAGAACGATATTTTATTTTTGCATTCCTTTTTTTCTGTAACGCTTTGGTTTTTCTTCCGGTTAATGGTTGTACATAGATACATTTACTATCCCATCGTGACGCAGAAAATTCTTGAAACCTTCCACCAATCTTCTTTCGAAACCTACAGGCACCCACGCACAGCCGCACAGGACGAGCGAATGTTTTGTCCATCCGGGTAGTTGCAGCATGGCTTTTTTGAAAACCGTGACAACGTACGATCATTTTGCTAATTGAATAAAAATAAATTAAACTTCTCTAAATTCTCACTTGCCGGATACTTTCGGCTGTTTCTCGAAATCTCTAATTCCCCATACAAGGTATCAGTTAAAGCTAATTCCATGAAACTCCATTAAAGCTGGTAGTTGGTAGCACGTGCATTACATGGGCTAGCAATTTAAACTAAAAGAAGAGTTTTTTTTTCAGAGTGTTCAATTACTTAGATAACTAAATGATTGTCCCGCATAATTTTTTAATTATAGAGTTATATTTAATATACAACTATAATATTTTATTTGTATAAAATACCACTATGTAAAATTATATTTGGATTTCACATATAACTCTTATCTTTAGTTTCTATAAAGCGGATTTCATATATAAATCTTATTTAATTATATTTTATATACAACTATATCGATTAATCTATACTATTATAATTTGAAACCATCGTATCTGATGATTGATCTTTTTTTCCTAGTAATTTCTAGGATATACAAAGAACGTGTTGGTTTCTTTTAAATTATTTTTATAAAGTTTTGTACTAGATAATTCACGTAGAGTTAGATTTAATATATATATATATGATTTTTTTCTATAAATACCATTGTATGTAAAAGTATAATTGAATTTTATATACAACTCAACTTATATTTCTATAAGGTTTAAATTTATATAGATAGAATTGTATTTTATATATAACCATATCGATTAATCTATACTCTTATAATTTTAACACATGATTTGACGGTTAAGATCTTTTTTTTCTTTTTCTTGGATTAATATGGTAATTTTTAGCCTACAGAGCAAATGTAGTGAATTATTTCAAAGCTGTCTATACATATGATCCCCATGTTGAATACATCTTTCTGATTAACCTATAAATTAATTATGTATGGATATAAGACGAGGGCAGTATACTTAAAAATAAGGCATTTTCACTGAGAAATTTGCTCCAGCATACATGTCAAACTTTCCATTTTCATGCTTGATGAATATAGCTCCATTTGAGATCTACGATGGATTTTGTATTTTCACTGACATGCTTTGCAAGTTTTCATGCAAAAATTTTCCATATAAAATTCTTCCATCTGTTATTTCTAAAGAAAATTTGTAAGTTTATAGTAATTAAATTATTCGATTATACCCTTAATTAGATATAACATAAATCAGATAATCATTTAATTATTTAATCTCAACTATCTCAAACAAGACCTATATAAAATATCAACACCAGTAAATTTATGGTTCTTGAGAAGATACCTGATACCGCCATTTTTAATGCCAATCTCATTGCATCATAGGAGTATTAGGATTTTGGAGGTACTGAAATTTATAATAAAAAAATGATACCTCAGACTACTGTAAAAAAAATCTTACCGTTACAGTGTAGTTTAGAAAAGACGTCGAAAAAATGTTGAGCCATAATTAAATAATCTGCCGCTTTGTGCAAACATCGCCGACAACTCGTCTAGGCTCTAAAATTTTCTGATAAGTACTGTACCCTTGCGAGGCTACAAGAAATCGTCAAGAATAGCAAACTGGTGTAGGCATTGCTCAATTCCTCTAGCAATCTCGACAAGATCTAACCTGTGCATCCTACACGCAAATATTCAAGAGAATCCACGCATATGATGTAAACCAATTGGCCGATTAAATTGTTTTTGCGATCTCTGAATCTCAGACAGTGTTTGTCAATTCCTTTTTTTTTAATTTGACTAGCATCTGTGGTAACGTGCTGTTGTGATCCACCCATTCCAGAATATTTGTCCACATACAGAGGTACCACATCATAACAATATTATCCAGAATTAAACTGGGAGGAAAAACAAAAGAAGGCACTGGATATGATTACAACAGTAGAAGGACGCAAAATGCCCTGTTAGTATGGTTGCAAAATCACGTCTTAGCGGTTTAAGCTTTAGATCAAGCAGACAAAAGTGCCTACTGTCAACAATTTCCGTTCAAAAAGGCGATAGTTTCTGAACTATTACCCTCCCACCATCCAGCTGCATGGCATGATCCGTCGGTTACAATTTCTACTCGATGTCCCGCAGAAAACCTACCAATCTTGTTGGTAATAGAGAGAATCCTTTATTTGCCCTTGAAAGTTGACTGCATCCCTTATTTGCCTTTACAAATTTGGCTCTCCTTCTGTTGCCCCAAGTTATGAAATTTGTTTCTTTATTTAACCTTTTTGACAACCATCTGCTTGTTAGAAGACACATGAAAGGACAATATTGCCCTCGTGAATTGTTTTGTATGCATCACTGAGCCTTATTGATTAATTACAGAGTGTATGAATTGATTTTTCAAGGTGAGTGTCAGGATGCGTACTGGTATTGAGAGTAATCTGACATTGGCAATTTTTTTACAAAAAAATGTATTTTCTTATAGAAATGCCATGTTATAGCATATATATAGAGCCATTCAAGCTTGTTGTTGGAGAAAGTAACAGCAATTTCATATACCATATTCATTGGATTTTGCATAACACTTCATTGCCAAGATAGCATCTAGGTTTTAAACATATAGCTTTAGTAGATATACCTTCAATACTGACCATAACAGCAAATTCATGTGATTTCTTCATATTACTTCAATAACAGGTAGCATCCAGGCTCAACCGTTCAAAGGACATACATCTTCAACCACGTGATTCCATAATATCATACAGATTGAAAATAGCGTACAACATAATTGTCTAGCCATAGTGTTTGGGTTATGTCTAGGTTCTAAAGGCAGCCAAATACCATGTTCATTTCAAACAAAAGCCTGTAAGTTGATATTTTCAAAAGCCATCCAACAGATAATGAACAGCTAACATAAAATTCTTCTTTTGCTTCTACTTCCTATTGCTGGACTATGACACCCCGCAAATAAGTGGTAAAAAAAAAAGAAATAGAAAAGGCAGCAGCAGGCCGGCCCAGCCGAGTTGAGCGAGCAGCGAGAGCAGCGGCAGCAAATAGTCCCGCACCGCTAGTTTGGAGGGAGAGTGACCTATTTATAAGGATTGACCGTCCAATGCTCTAATCTCCAGTTTAATACTTTTTTTACAAAAGCGCAAAAAAGAGTTAAAGTAACTTGAAACGCGCAAAAGAGTTAAAGGGACTAGAAACGAAGTGAGGACAAAAGCGTGAGAGAGTCGAGAGACTTAAAAAAATATAGGTGTATTCCATCCGGCAGTGGGTAACCCCATAGCAATTGCATCAGGCTGGGTTGATACAGATTTGCTAGACTCGGTTATTCTAACAGAACTTTAGATTTTTGAATGTTTTTTCTTTGTGCGAGGCGATTTATTGCGCGGCCTATTTGGAATTTAAACAAAGATATGCCTCAGATGATTTGTTGCCATAGCAAGTTCGAAAAAAAAAGGAACAAGAACAGTAAAAATTAGATATTGATCCCGAGTTGGTTACCTAGATGGATAGGACATGCTTGCTGAAGAAGCATTAGGAGCAGCTTCCATGCTTGCTGAACTGTCAACAAGTTGGGTTGGTGCTGCTTTCTTTGCCCTTTGTTTCTTTACTGGTTTTGGCCTACAACCATAAAGTTCCAAAAAAAAAAAAGTGGCAACAAATTGATAAGAGTAATAAGACAGTGTACATAATAATAGGTTTGTTCCTTTGGCAAATTATGGTTTTTTTTACCTTGTATGTATTTTTGATCGCCTTCCTTACAATTATGCCAGTGATGTCCATATCCTTTGCAAATTGGACATTTATTTCCATTATTTCCCTTCTGTCTATTTTTTGTCTGTGCATCCTTTAAATCTAGTCTTCTTTGGACGACCAGCTACCTTAATCAAAAGGGGTGGACACAAAAAAGAAACCATGATTAGACTTGGGCCACAGAGACTTGTCAGGTAGTGCAGGGAGATGTGAGGCATATGCAGCTCTAAATTTGTCCACTGAATAGCATGCATCCACATACTGCTCTATATTTAAACCACTAATCGAAGTAATAAAGGTTATAGCGTATGCATGGCTTTCCTGATACTTGCCACTCCCTGCATGTGCACGTTCTATTCTCTAAGTTCACAACACATCTCTTTTGACCTTTTCCATCCACCTCTGCAATGAAATTATCAGCTCCTGTAACCTCAAGATCCAGATCCCTACTCTTGTCATTTAGCTCCTTCATAATATGTGGTAAAATTTCTCCTGTTAGCTTCCTTGATATCCTCTTTCTTTTACAGTGCTTATCCATCACCTTGAGCCTGATTGCGTCCATGAAGTCCACTAGGTGCATGGACTTCAATTCTTTGATCCGTTTATTGAAACTCTCTGCTAAATTGTTTGTCACATAATCCACCTTCGTTATTGTGTTGAAATGACTCCTAGACCAGATCCTGATATGGTTCTTTGTAAGGTAATCAATGGCCTCGGGCTTAGCTTCCTCCATTGCTGTAATATGTCCCTCATATTTGGAAAGTGTCCATGCGTAAGCCGATGTCCAGAGGTGGTCCTCAAACACCTTGCCATGGAACCTCTTCTTAAAATTTGTGACCAAATGGAGCATACACTCCCTATGTTCTACATAAATAAAAGCTTTTTCAACAGCTGCAGCCACACCTTTTCCTGCATCAGTGCATATGGCTAGCCCTACTGGAGTTCCAATTGCTTCCCTGAGGGTGTGTTTGTTTCCCTGCGTAGAGTTGAGCCTGGCTCGTTTTATACAACCTAGTTACCTGAACTTATCTAGCCAGGCTAGTGGAGAAGTTGTTTGGCTTGGTTGACTTTTCAAATTTTTACCAACCGTTTCAAAGGATAGCCAATGAAAAACAGCCACGTGGGTAGGTGAGCGCTCGCCTCGGCCAGGCCTGCGCGTCGCTTTTGCATCGGCTGGGACAGGCCCAAACCTTCAACCAACCAACCAGTCAGCCGGCGCCGCCTAAGCACGTCATGAGCCTCTGCATGAACCAAAGCCAATCATCTTTTGTTTCTGGGTCCATTGTTTCAAATGCAACGGGATACATCCAGGTGTGTCCATTAACGGCACAAGCAGTGGCTAGTTGACCCTTAAACTTGCCTGTTAGGAAGACGCTGTCAATGGCTAGGTAGGGCGTACATCCAGCTAGGAAACCATCTATGCAAGGCTTCATTGCAAAAATAACCTTTTGAGACTGACTGACTGATCAACCACATGATGATCGATCACCACGAAGCTTCCAGGGCTTGATCTCTCAATTTCTGCCTTAAAATTATACAGCTTGTCGAAACTATCTTCCTAGCTACCATATATCTTTGAAATTGCTAGCTCTTTGCCGCAAAGACTCTTGTAGTCCACAAGGACTTTTATGGTTATCATGGATCTTTCTTTGCAACTCCTTCGGGCCGACAGTAGCATCTTCCCTCAACCAATCCATAACCTTGTCACATACCCAATTCTTGCTTGCAGGCCGCACCTTTCCACTTCTTCTAGCACTCGAGCAACCATGGCTAACATGGTTCTTCTTCACCTGCATTAAATTTACAAGAGAATCAACTGCCTTCAAGTTATAACGAAGTGATTGTTGAAGCAACATGTTCATTACAGTTATAACCAACGTACCTGAATTGTGACATCGTCTGCTCGCCTTTTTTGAAGCATGAATTCTCCACTTGCACCCTTCAGCAGCACATGTAGCTGTGAATCTCCCTGGTTCACTTTTTTTTTAGTATTGTACTCAAACTCCCTTTTAATTGCGTGCTGAGCTAAAGCTAGCTTGAACTGTTCGATGTTTGGGTATGTACTAGCGCACACCGTCGTCGTTTGGCACGTTCGTCCTGCGGTCTCGCGCGGCGGATCCACGGTAGGCGCCCGCGCGGGCCACCGCGTCTCCACGCCCGCGCGAGCAGTCCACCTCGCCTCCGTGCCAGACCACCAGCGCACGCCTCCTCACGCGGCCGCACGCCGCCCCTCTTTCCGCTCGCGTGGGCAGGAAAGCTTTAGGGCTATCTGTTGGTGGAGGATTTTGGGGCTTCATAACCTTGAGCAGCAATGAAGGGCAATATTGTCTTCTCGCGTGCCTCCTAACGGCAAATTGACAGAACATGGATGGAAAGGGTAAATAGTGGACAAAAGTTGAGAAAGATGGGTAGAAGGAGAGGCAAATTTGCAAGGGCAAATAAGGGAATCGATCAACTTCCAAGGACAAATAAAGAATTCTCTCTTGCTAATACTGTGAGTCTGTGATGAGTAACAGTGAAACGTTTGACACGCTAGTAAACCGTAGGACATGTAGCAGCAATTTTGTTCTACAGCCGCCACGTCTACATGCATGCATCTCCCATGTGGCTAGCTAGCTCCTGTTGTCACGAGCAGTCAACACCGAGCTGCCTTCCTCCTCCACATCTGAGTCAAAACTCAAAAGGCCTCCGCGGAGAAAGGCGGTCGCACTTGCACCACTTCTATCAAAATCCACATCATTCATCGGCAGCGGCAGCTCGCCCCCAGTTCAACGAGCACGTCTTTCCAGCTCGCAAAAAGCTCTCATCTGCCTGCTGCCGCTGCCGCTGCCGGTTATCACCACCCGGATCCGACAAGACGCTTCGTGGCAAAAGACGAGAGAGATCCCAACGACGGCGAGGCGATCGAGCGCGCATGCCGCATGCCGCGCCGGTGCATCCCCCACTCCCACCCGTTCGCGGACTCGAATCGCACGGCGCAGAGCGGGGGGCTTCGGTTCGAGCCGTTCTCCCGCGAGCGAGCGGGCGGGCGGGCGGGCGGGCGGGCGCGGCGAAGATCCGGCCTGCCTCCCTCCGCACGTTGCGTGTCGCTGCCCATGCGGCGCGGGGCCGTGGGTTCGCGCGCGCGTACGGCGTCTCATGCGACACGACGGCACGAGACATTTTTAAAAAATCATTTTATAAATGTACCTTAAAAACCCTATTCTAAAATTAGACTATTTTCTCAACGTTAGAATAATTGACACCAAAGTGTAACATCTTAACACTAATAACACTAACGTCGAGACCCTGAGGACCTAGTTGCAGAGGAGATCGGCACCAAAGATATTAGCGATCTATTTCTAAATATCTGTGTGCGAGGGTATCGATGTCAGTGTTATTAGCGTAGATATATTAGACCTCGCGCCAATAACGCTGGCGCCGAAAAAATGATCTATTTCTACAATAAAATTTTCTAAATATTTATTTATAAAATAAGTAAAAAAGATAAAATGTAAAAAATCGTAGAGGGACGGCAATCCATCCAGCCGCAGCCCATCCGCGCCGCGCCCGCGCGTGCAGGTGCAGCAGGCACCGAGAGGGGCCAGGGCATGGGCGTTCAGATATGGGCGGCGAAAGGGGAGATATCGCCAGGGATTCAGGGGGCGCGTCAGTTTGACGACGGACGGAGCGCAGCGCACTGTCTGTGTTGGACGCATTCGGCGCTCACGAATACCGCGCACTCGATTCGCTATTGGTGGAAAACCGGAAGAATTCTCAGGTTTCAGGGGTGCGTTCTCGTGCTGAATTCTTGCAACTCAAAATATTTGTGCTGAGAGTATTGCTGAAATTTGCAACTCAAGAACATTTTTTTATTGCCAGATTATTTTGAATGTACAATTGCAATTGTTGGCTGATTTCTTGCAACAGCGACAGCACGGTGAGGACCACCGGCTTCCTCCTAGTTGATACCCTTTTCGGAAGAAACCAAACAGCCAAAGTTTTAAGAAAAAAACAAACTAGCTACCCCGACGAACGGAGTGGGTCATTCGATAGATCTCTATCTTTTGAAGCTAAATTATTCACTGCCAAAAATATATATATTCACTGGCACGAGGACGAAACCCAGAGCAGCCACGTCGAATGTGGATTTAGCGCCAACAAGTAGCACATGTCTCTGTATACTTCCAACTAAAATACTCCTACTTAGAAATCACGTTGGTACTTTACTGGGAACAAGCTGGCTTCATTTTACTATTTATCACTTCGCATAGTTGCATGCATGGTCTTACAAACTCCATTTCTGATGCCGATTAGTTGATTAATTTTCCTTGCAATCAGCATCGCCTCGATCGGTGAGCTCGGGCAGGATAATATAATGAACACCGTTTTTGTAGCCATTCCGGGTGCATAGGGCGTATGATGGAATGCTCCAATTGATATAGAACTACTGGAATGGAGTGCTTGGTAAAAGGTAATCAAAAGAATTCGTTCGAGGATAGAAGCTAGCTAGTTTGGCAGTATTAGATTTGCTTAGAAGGCATTTTTACGAGTAAGCTGAGAACATGTAACGAAATAACAATTTTATGTTAAGATTTTTTAATCTATAGTCATAATAATCTAAGAGTCAAGTCAAGACTGAGTAACAGTAGAGGAAAAAATGACATAAAATAATTCTAAAATTAAATCCTAAAATTTAAGATTGGTGGTAGCTACCACTGCCCAACCAAACAAACCCAATTGTTATGCATGCTCATGCGTCATGTGTGTACATATTGGCGCATATTGGCAACCTTTGTGACGCATGCATAAGATTTAACTTTATAATAAAAATATAAGACTGTAATACTCACTCCATATTTTAATATATGAAGTTTTAATTTTTAGATTCGACGTTTGACCATTTATTTTATTTTAAAAAATAGTATATAATACAATAAATGATGCTTTTAAATAATTTTAAATAAGATGAATATTTAAACTTCATGTCCAGCCATTAAAACTTCAGTACATTTTACATATGGAGGAAGTATAAACATTTAAAACCTTCAAAAGAGTCTGATCAAAACACCACTCCGCTGCCCTGTCTCTGCCTGTGCTGTCCGTAGCAAATCCAAAATCGCAAAGATTACAAGATCAATCCGGGCAAAATTATCGAAGTGCTCCCAACTGACCAGCCACAACAGCACATGCAGCAGTTTCATCCCCACGCATTATGGTACAGTGCTTAGCTAGTGCTACAGCCACTCATGGCGCTGATAGCCAGCATGTGTGCAACCCAGCACAAAGGCACAGAGTCACAGCTAGCTACTGCTTAGCTCACATAGACCTAGCAAGGCGAGCGTCCTCTCTAGCTAGCTACTACTAGCTCCCACGTATCATGCACCCAGCTGATGCCGCTGCTCACCGCGCCACATCTCAGCTGCAGTAGAAGTTGAGAGAGAGAAAGACACAGATCGAGAGAGAGGAAGAAGAGAAGGAAATCAATGGAGCAGCAGGAGGAGGAGCGGCCGCGGGAGGTGTACAGGGAGTGCATGCGCAACCACGCGGCGAAGCTGGGGACCTACGCGAACGACGGCTGCTGCGAGTACACCCCCGACGACGGCCACCCGGCGGGGCTGCTCTGCGCGGCGTGCGGGTGCCACCGCAACTTCCACCGGAAGGATCAGTTCCTCGACGGCCGCGGCGCAGGTTCGGGGGTGGGAGGAGGTGCCGGCGCCGCCGTTGGTGTCAGCCCGCACGCGCCAATGCTGCCGTCGCCCGCCGGCGGGCCGCCGGGATACATGCACATGGAGATGGGCGGAGCGTGGGGCAGCGACGGCAGCGGCGGACACGGCTCCGGGGGGAGGCGGCGCACGCGGACCAAGTTCACGGAGGAGCAGAAGGCCCACATGCTACGGTTCGCGGAGCGGCTCAGGTGGCGAATGCCGAAGCGGGAGCCCGGCCGCGCGCCCGGGGACGACGAGGTGGCGCGCTTCTGCCGGGAGATCGGCGTCAACAGGCAGGTTTTCAAGGTGTGGATGCACAACCACAAGGCCGGCGGCGGCGGCGGCAGCGGGGCCGCCGGCGCCGGCCCCAGCAGAGTCGCCCAGACGTCGTCGACGACTACGAGGGGCGGCGGCGACGTGAGAGCGGGCTTGTCACCGGCGATGGCCGGCGACGGCGAGGACGACGAGGAGGTGAGGGGCAGCGAGATGTGCATGTAGTAGCACGTACGTGCGTAGCGCAGGCGGCCGGCATTGCAATTGCATTGCTAGGTTGGGATAATTCACAATTTAATTAACTCTTTTTTCCTATTTTCTTTTGTGTTTTTTGCTTCCCTGAGTTGATTCTTGGTGATGAGATTGATTGTTTTAACGGTGCCACTAATTAATTATGTGTTATTATGATCATTAATTGGACGATCGATTTTGTTGTGACACTCAAAAGGGGATGCTTGATAATTTCTCCTCTTCATTCTCTGTATTTTTTTTCATAAGCTCACACTGCAGCATGAAATTTAATTTAAGCACTTCCTAGTAGTAGTAGTAGATATGAAGGGCATGCTTCCTTTGTTAATTTTTTTATTCAACATCAAGCAAGCATGAATTTATGCACTCCAAGAATCAAGATGGGCATAAAGTTTAGGCAAAATTGAAAGTTTGCGCTTTCACAGTTTATAACATCGAAAGTTAGTTATGTGCCCCGTATCTCTGTAGCACCGAAGCATTTCAGTTTATTTGGATTTACGATTTATTAAGCTAGTTTCCAGCTGCGAACATCTAAATAAAAAGGTCGTTGTTTTTTGGTTTCATTCCATTGCAAAGAAGAATTTCGATATATGGATTGTAGGTTAGTCTGTTTATAATAAGTTTTAGTTAAATTTTAAAAATTTTAACAATCAATTTTATATTATAATATATGTATAAAATACCTTTCAAGGTAAATTTATCTATATACCATTTTTAACTAGGCATTTGAAAATTTATTTATGAATGAATTATTAAAAGTTTAACTAAATCTTATATCTAAATAGCAAATATTTATGACTCAAGGGAGTATTTATACACAGATGTATTTTCTTTTCTATTGTATCCTAATTTTTAAGACATTAGTAATATGTAAGTAATCAGACTTCTTTCTAGTGATCATGCACTACATCAATTGTCTAAAATTAACAAGTAATTAACAAGCGGTAAAGTGCAGATAAATTAGCTGACGAGAACACGTAGCCAGCCTACTGATAATACTCCAATGCATGCATGTTGGGACGACTTTTTTTTTTCAAGCTGTGGCTTATTTTTATATGTTACGGTAAGAGCCAAAGACTAGTGATTGAAGTAACGAAAAATAAATTTAATTAGTTGATGAAAGTAAAATGTCCCTAAATTAATTTTAAAAACATGTTCTAAAAGTCAAGATTAATTGCGCACTGTGGATGTGCAGGCACACCTACGGTACGTATAATGCAGCTAGTACATGTTGGGTGACTGGATTTAATTTACACGTGATCGAATTGAAGCAGAATAATCTCAGCGATTTTGCATGATCACACTATGCGACTCATTTGTGCTATGCATGGGTCAATTATCAAACGAGCTAATCTGTGTTTAAAAAAGAGAGTTAGTCTGGTTAAAATATTTCATACGATATGCCGTTTAGGGGTGGACATTCGGTTGGGTAATTTGGTTAGGTCTTTCGTTCTTTACAAAATTAGGTCACCTAAAGTTAAAGCCCAAAATGTATTGTAAAATGGTTAAAATTTTAATTATTATGACAAGTGTCAAATAACCCCGAATATTATGGCTCTAATATTTTACAAAACCCTATCAATGTATATGTTGAGAATGCATTTACCTAAAATTTTAAATATAGAATGCATATGAAATTTTTAGTTATTGTTTTCTTGATTCAGATTATTGGTTTAACTTTTCACTACTTTAAACAAGGTATGTTAAAACTAATGATTATAAAACGTAGGTTTTCTAAAATTTACTCTAAAAACAAGTTATTTGATTTCAGTTATTTTAGTCGGTTCTCTGTCATAATCAAAATGAGTGACCAATTTCATGATATCTAAACAGTCACATAAATCGCCAATAAATTTTGGCAACACCCAGCGAAGTTGCTTAAATAGAGTAACGTAATTGAATTATAGCGGGATCGCATAACCCAAACAGTCTAGATGCTATAGTAAAAAGTCCGCCTTTTATTTTACTATAACACCATGCGGCAGCAACCAATACAGTGGGATACTGGGACGATGTTGAAGATAGATCAGAAGATTAGTTAAAACAAAAATATCAGAAGAGCTAGGAAGCGTATTTTGTTAAGATCTTTTGTTAAAAATATATCTGTGAAATGTAATCTATGGCTAGTTATTGGTTCAATCATGTTAATTTCTGGCTGTACTTCTGTATGAGGTTTAAACTACTTCCGATGCTGCAGGCTGTTTTGGTTTACAACAGACATACAGGGCTAGTTATTTCCGGAAGTACATCTATATTATTTATCTGGAGTAAGATTAATTGTTAGTACGGGTAGCTAGCTAGTCCCGCCACCCTAAAATAAAATAAGTGCCTTCTGGTTTAAAATAAGATTAGCTAAAAATCAGTCCTTATTTTGGACAGAGAAAGTAGACTATATAGTGAAAGCTTGGAATACTTCTTAATATACTGTTGCAAAGAAAGTTAACTTTGTCTATTATAGATTAAGGTTGCATTAAAGCCATTCACGGTGCAAGGCCCAACCAGGACAAACATATTGAAGCGTCATGTAACGATGAAGCACTTTACAGTCACACTCTGCATGCATGATGTAGGCTACTTGTGGTGAGGCCTATAAATATTTTATATTTTAGTCCCTTCATTTTTTTTAATTTATATATTACTTTAAAATTTTACACTGCACACTCTAAAATATATTATAGAAAACATTATAAAATCTTTCCTTCCCATCTAATCTCCCCCAACAGACTTCCTCTCTCCTTACGTCCAATGACCTCTCTCTTCCTTCGCTAGTATCGATGTTGTCTCTCTACTTATTCTTCAGCTGGTACTGGCACCACCTCTCTCTCCCCCTCCCTTTAACATTGATTTTCTCTTTTTCCCACTCAACAAGCTCGTTTCCTTTCTATCACCTAGCACCGACCGAGAAACCAAGAAGGACGGTGATTGAGGAGGGCTTGATAGTCGGCACAGCAATGAGAAGATGGTGCGATGATCTACTCAGTGGCATGATGTTGCCACCGTCTCTCTGTTACTGGACGGCACTGGTGGAGCAAATCAGGCCGTCACCTATTCTCTAATGAGTTGCCATCTCGTTGAGACCACTTAGATGCACTGTGAAAGTAGGAGCTCGATATTCCCCTCCTTTTCTTCTCTATTGATTGTTGCCTCATCTTCTTCTTCATCATCCGCTACATCCTCTCTTAGGGTGACGGCCACCGCTACCCCCTTCTTTGTCCCATAGGCTCATTGGATCTAGCCGCACGAGCTTCCTCTCATCAACAGTGGTACAGTCTGATGAGGAAAGCGAGTTGAAAGGCAACAACGACGGTAGGAGGATAATGTCAGTGGCGGCGACTAGAGGGCATGCTTGGTAGTGACGCTTGGAGGGTGAGAGTGTGCAAGTGGGGTAGGATGACCATGAGAGAGAAGATTTAGGATAGAGAAGATGATCATAAGACGTGAGTGCAGTACACAGAGCCTTTTAGGACATGTGGCCTAATTGTTTTGTGAGATTTGATTTCATCATGTGGGATTTTTTTTATTAAAGGTTTAAATCGTGCATGCACGTGCAAGGCAAATACAGTTTTGATTGAAAAGTGTGACCGACATGGCGACTAGCAGTATTGTACAGTGTCCAGTGTTACTTGGATAAATTGTCGAAAATGGCAGGTGAGTAAATGTAAGAACTGATCATGGTCAAAGTCAAATCCAAATTAACCAAATATCATATGTACGACTTCGTAAGAATTTGAACATGACCAATCTCAAGTGGTAATGAACTGTGTCCCCGGGAAACAACAAACTAAATAAATGATTTCATTCCAGAGGAATGCTACCGTTTTCGTTTTAAAATATAGTTATTTTTAGAATTTAAATTTATTAATATAACTAATTTTTCTATCTCTTTATCCCAATCAATCATAACTTTTTTAATCTTTTTTCTCAATCAATTATTACTATAAATTAACTTTAGCCTCATATACTCCATCAGTCTTAAAATAAAACTATTTTTATCATTAAAATAAAGATATTTCTCTATCTATCTTCTTATCTCAGTCTATCACAACTATTCTTTATTTAATCTTAATTTAATTGTTTCTATCTATTTTTAAATATATATAACTAGTTTTAAAAACAATATTTTGGACGGGAATGTACTCCTGGATCTAATGCTGAGGAACCCACGATGGGTATTTTAATATTTAAACATATCATTTACTAATCCAACAAATCGTTCTAAGATGGACACGTAGCTCTCCTTACTGCTCGCTAGTCACCACCTAAATATGCTTACGCGTCACATCAACTCCGCCCACTCTCCCTCTCGAACCGTCGTGTAGTACACTGCACCTCTCTATAGGCAGCCTTTGACTTGTCCTTGTCTCTCTCCGAATTCTCATGGGATCCGCAACCTGACCGCTCGAATCCAAACTTTTTAAAGCTGTGTTCGCGGCACGTAGTTTTATTAACTTTATATCCTCGTTTTTTACACCAAGCTACTAAATAGTATTTTTAAAGAATATATATATAAACTGTATTTAAAAATAACATTAATTATTTTTAAGTTTTTTAAATTAATATTTAATTAAATCGTATGTCCAACATTTATTACTATACATATCCTAAGAGTTGTCAACTACTACCTCCATTTAAAAGACTTTATTTTAAGTACAACTCGTATATACTAATATACAATCAAAATCAAAAGATTAAAACATTATTTGCATTCTTAAAATTCAATTCATTTTTCCTACTTTCTTAAATCTCTCCCTTTCTTTAAACTCTAATAACTTATCACTCCCACTTTCTCTAACTATAATATAATGATTATCTTGAAGATAAAGTTTTCATGGATAAAAATGAAAATTTTAAGACAGAGTAATATTTACATTAAGTTAGAAGAAACAGTAGGAGAAAGAAAATAAATGGATTATAAATCTATATCAAGCTATATCACGAGCTTCTAAAAGCTCTATGGGTTAGAGATTACTGTTTGATACATATGCCTAGCTAATTATTATATTAGATTGTCAATAGATGATGTAAAATTTTTTATAACCGACATCTAACTATACTATGAGTATTTAGGTTGTGTTTAACGGAGTAGGATAGGATGAAAAATTTTCTCGTACTTTCAAACTTCTAAACTTTGTGTTTTTTAAAAAATCATCTAAAATTTGTGTTAAAAATATTAATCTATTTGTCAAATCTATAATAATTAATACTTAATTAATTTGTGTTTGACGGAGTAGGATAGAATGAAAATTTTTCTCGTTTTTCGTAATCATTACTTTCAAACTTCTAATCTTTATGTTTTTTTTAAATAATTATCTAAAATTTGCGTTAAAAATATTAATCTATTTGTCAAATCTATAATAATTAATACTCAATTAATCGTGTTAAGGTTGTGTTTGACGGAGTAGGATAGGATGAAAATTTCTCGTTTTTCGTAATCATTACTTTCAAACTCCTAAACTTTGTGTGTTTTTTTTTAAAAAAAATATCTAAAATTTGCGTTAAAAATATTAATCTATTGTCAAATCTACGATAGTCCTCTTCGTGTACCAGATCATCTTTACATTTTTTGTTTGCGCTGTTTCGCGCCTTCAAACACTTTGCGCTTACACAGCTCCTCTCGTCACTCTCCCCGGTTTCCACGTCGCGAGACGCGCGCCGTGCAAGCTCCCAGCCATACGCAGTACAACGCCCAGCGCAGAGGTCCGCAACTCGCAAAAGCCGAGCCGCTTGTGGCGCTGCGCGCCAGCGCTGGGCGGGCGGGCCAACGTTCACGTAAACCGCGGCACTTCCCCGTTTCGATCCGGGGCGCAGCGGTGTGGTGCAGGCGCAGCGCGATAACGATCGGTACGGCGGATTCGGTCGCTGGCGCGACGTGCGGCGAGGAGTGGAAGCACCGCAAGATTCGGGGTGATAGGCTGCTCGATACTTGTTTCTCCAGGAACATGGCGGGTTTACTTGTGCTGGTTGCTCATCTCGGGGGGGGGGGGCTGGAGCTCGCACATGGACGCAGCCACGCAGGACGCGCAGGCCCAGCCACAGGGACGGGAACCATTGCCTAGGGCATCCCCACGCAAAAGCGCAACGCGACAAAGCCGTATCTGAGGATGACAGCGACATATCTAGAGCCTCGCATTAACAGTTTAAGTTCCTGTTTTCCTAATGAGGACTACATGGTGGAGTATATGCCAACCATACACACAGTAGCGCACTCACAAACTCTCTACCTTTGCAATCAGATTTGAGTGGAACAACTAGTCGGCGAGAGATGAAGAATGACGGTGCAAAGCAAGCAGCTAGGCGATACTTTGCACATAATCGAAGAGTAAGACGGTCGGAGACGACGAACCTGGGTTGGAAAGTGCAAACCCCTGCGTAATAGAGATCTGACGCAACGGTTTTGCTACAATTCTGTCGACACATTTCTTGGCCGGTTATGGTTCATATTTGGGCTGTTCGATCTTGTCAAAAGTCACGCCATCCAATTTGAATAAGCATCATAGTCAGTTACTTCGTGCAGCTAGGAGCAAGTCCGTAGCATCAAGTTGGCTAATTAAAGTTGAGTTATTTGTGCTCCTTTGCCACAGTGCCACGTGCTCCCTTTCCCACGTGTAATTTGGTTCCAACTAAAATTTCATCATCATATAAAAGAAAACAAACCAATTTAATCAAGGAAGCTCATTATATCTTGGTGGGGATGTGCACAACCCTTCGCTTTAGATGCAGATTTAATGCTTGCATGCATCCATCTAGTCGGCTTTCATATATTTTATAAATTTTCATTTTGCATATATACATATATGTTGGGATGTGTGACACTTCAACTCTTTTAATGCGGATTAGATAGGCTATGGGGTGCTTTTGTTCCTCTAGTCTTGGTGCTAGACCTTTTATGATGATCAATATGCGATGGATGGAGTATAGTGCAAGACTTACAATTTACAGCGTGAAATTTGAATTACATATGTAAATGCATATAGGGCCTGCTTGCTTGTGCTGTACATTGCAGCCGACTACATTCTCTGTTAAAAAAAAACTCATTCTTAGCCACGAATACAGACATAGACTATATAAATTTATAAGCAAACACAAAACGTACCTATCGCTCCCTCTTCAGCTTATATGCACAAGCAAAAAATTGAATTTTAGGGTTGATTTGGGTTTTTTTATTATATTATATTTTTATATTTACTTTTAAATCGCTAATTACATACATATAAAATTTTATCTATAAATTATTTTAATGGCTAACTGTTTCGATGAGATGGAAATTCTGTTGTGCTTACTGCAGTAGCTGCGGCCACACCCATCTCTTCCGAACACCCTCAGAACTCATACTGTAAATTACATGTTGGAAATTTTGATTGTTTTTTGGTGGAAAAAAAGTGACGCTCTAAATAGCTAGTCTCAAAATGGTTGACTTTGGATGGAATTAAGTTCGAACAATACGAAGCAACTTCTCTCTCCTGTCTTTTTTCTCTCTTGAGCGCACAGTTGCCCAGGTAAACCCAGATATTTTTAGGCAAAATATTATTTCATGAAGTATGCACAAAAAACAAACGTTTATCTATCTGGTCCAAATAGATGGAAAGGAAACCTAAATAAAAATTAAAAAAAAGATAACCAGGGCTCAACGTCCAATTCTTATTAGGCTGAATCTAATTTTTGCTGGAAAATTCGAAGGATCTTCATTACCTTTCAGGCTTTAGCTATAGGCCTTGTTCCACTCCTCGCGAGTATAGCCTTGCCATGCATCTTTGGTCCAAAACTTTTTCTCCAGGTATCTTAAATGAAGTTTTGGGCCTCTTCCTTCCGTAGACTCGCGGCTGCAACTTATCCGGTTTAAGAAAATAAATTTCACTTTGTCCGTCCAAAGTCAACACGCAACACTAGCAGTGTGGTGGTATCATGTATTTCTTATCCTCCATAATTTCTTGAAATCAAATCAAGAAATTTTCCATTTCTTATCCTCCATAATTTCTGTTAAGAATTCTTACATATTTATTTGCAAAATTTTCCAGAAACACATGTCAATTAACTACACTAAAAAACCTAACTTGTGTTACATGAAAGGCAATTGATATGTGTTTAAATAGAACTAATGTTACCACAAACTTTACGGTACTGATACAATTAACTATCGTTCACCTTAAAGAATGTGTAAGAAAGGACTATATTGTTCACCCCTTCCATTTTGGGGTCTGTCTCAAACTCAGGATCGATGTAGAAAAACACCTGAAATTTGACATACAAAATTGAAATAAGTGCAACGCACACAAGCTAACCATGCCATTTCATCGGATGCAAATTGAACTTACCGGCATGTCAATCTGCTCCCCTGGAAGAAGTGTTTGCTCCTCAAAGCAAAAACATTGTATCTTATTGAAATATATGGCAGCCTACAGGATGGAAGGAAAAAGTTGTAAGCTCAAAAAACTTAGCAGTCTGACTCCTGTCAGCTTAAATTCTAATCTCTTCCTTTTAAAATATAAGACAAATTTTATTTCGTTAAAACAAGCTTTAACCAATAATTACTATATTAATATATTGTTTGTCTTATAAATTTTTTTTACAAAAATTAAAAAATATAAATCATGCTTAAATTATTTTTAATGATAAAATAAATAATAATAAATAAATAATAATTACATAATTTATTTAATAAGACAAATGATCATAGTTTTAAAATTTAATGACGTCAAATATAAAAAATCAGAGGAAGTACTTTTAAATACGAATATAACAATATCAATTTTATATTATAAAATTTATATTTTAATAGAGTAATTATTGGTCAAACTCTCTTGTCCGAACAAAACAAAACACATTATATATTTTAAAATTTAAAATTAAGGGAGTATAGCTGTAAACCTCTGCTTAAATTCAGTTAGCAATAGCCTGATATTGTGAAGTCCCTTGGGTCCTTGACAACTCAACACCTCAACAGATGTTATATTTTCTACAATTTTATAATCACTGTTTCATATTCTTTCAGTTGTAGGAAGTCAAATAATTGTAATTCAAAGTTTACTTCCTAGAAAACATGTTTGGGGCTATTTTATCCAACATATTTCCACTAACTTAGGCAAACATAAAGAACACAGGATTAAGAGTTCAAGCCCTACAATAGCTTTGTGAATCCAGAGACACTTACGCTTCTCTCACAATTCTGTCTTTCCAGGAACATGGCAACAAGGTTGAGTGAAAAGGTTGTGCTTAATTACGTACCTTCATAGGAGCAACATTGTATGTAGACACACCAGTTATTGGAGCTGAACTGCGATTTTCAGCAGTATAAAATGCAAGAGCACTTTCACCAGGTTTAACTTTCACCTACAAATGGATTAGGTAAAGAATAAATATCTGCGGAAAGAGCGTAGAAACTGTCATAAGTTCCACAACACTACCTCTCTCTGTGTAGGAATGAATTTCCATGGCATTCCATCAGCAACGTCAGCATTAAATTGGACAATTATCTCTCTGCAAATAAAATTAACTGTCTTAGTCTCAACAGGGGAAAAAAAGTGTCATCATAAAAACTGAATCACACTGCTAAATGTAGCATACAAGACTATTGTGGATAATGTGAAAAACAACAAATTCATTAAAAATATATCCTGAAACTGTTGGTAATTAATTACAATCATATAAACACGAAGAGAATGCTTTTCCCACATATATATGGATCACAAATATGTTGATGCAAACTTTCAAAATTCAAACCAATATAAGAGTATATCAACTTAACTATTATTCTAATAGAAAATCCATGATTACAGCACAGTAAGCTGTAGGGCATGCAATTGCTGCCAAGGCTGTATGGTTGTACCAAGTTAAACTTTATCCAAACCTAGCATCACATGTGGTGTCATATCTTTCCACTATATGAAATGAAGGTACTTCTGAACCATAAACATTGGCCAAAAGGCACTGATGAAAGAAACACACAAGATCATCATCTGATCATGTAATAGAACAGTAAAAGAAATGTCTATTTACACAAGAGGCAACATGCAAAAGCAATACAGGCCTAGTTTGAACTCACATTGCAACAGGCTCATTACATAGAAAGCATATTCTAAGAGAAATTCTACTGTGTACAATCGAGTTTGGCACATTTCTACGATTTGCCACTGACTTTGTTCAATTCCATATTATGGCATCGTCTTTTGCTTAACTTTTATAATTTACCATCGCCTTCCAGTTGATCTCCGTTTGCAATGTACAATTTTGTCACAATGATCAAAATACCCCTATACCCATGCCCACGCTGTTGAACGCACAATCCCAACCCATTGAGCAGCGGCAACAGGGAGGCCCTCCAGTGTCCGATTGCCCACCCAAGCAAGTGCTAGCAGCGGTGATGGGTAGGCCATCCAGCTCCTGATTCAGGCACCCCAACTCAAGTGGTGCCAATGGGAGGCTGCCCACCCTCCTGCAAGCAGCAGTGATGGGGAGGCCATCTTCAGCTCACCCCACACCTCATGCTGCATGCCGTCCAATGCCCCACAACGTCCAGCACCCCCAACTCATCTTGCCCTCCCCAGCGGCTGCGATGAGGTGGCCATCTTCGACAATGGACCGGTCTTCTTCCTCGTACCTGGGTGATGGTTGATTCCCCAAGTAAGGAGTCACTCCCTGCTGATGTTGCTCACTGCCACCAAGGAGTTCTTGCTCCTCCTGATTCGCCTCTTGCTCTGGCCCCTCCTGCTTCGACTCTTGCTTGGACCACCAAGAATCTGCCCATTGCCGGTCAGATAGGGCTCAAGCGCCATGGCCATGTTCAGCCAAAGCTCGAGGACACCATGACCACCAAGGATCTGCTCATCATTGATCGTTCAGGTGGCAGGTTGATCCTGCCAAGCGATGGCGCACATATGGAAGCTGACTGGCTTGAGGATGCACAGCCAGGACTTGAACTAGCCCTGCCTGTTGAGCTTGCTGTTCCCTCCGTCGAAATCCCAGATGGTAATTTTCTCTTCTAAATTTAGTTAGCTTCTTTGTTTGTCGCCTGCTAAGTTTGCATTGAAATCAAAACAATTATTATCACTAGATGGCATGGTCTCGATGCTGCTCATTGAGCCAGGCGAAGTCATGCTTGTGCAACACATCTCCTAAGGGCAGATTAGTCTTTTTCGCAGTGCAAACGGTGGCCTACTAACGGCTTGTGGACGGCGATGACAAATCGTAGAAGTTAAGCAAAAGGCGATATCATATTATGGAACTGAACAAAGTCAATGGTAGATCATAGAAGTGTGCCAAACTCAGTGGTACACAGTAGAATCTCTCTTATTCTAAACCACCACAGCACTGTCTTTCTGAACTGGAAACAACATTGCAGTAGTGAAAAACTTGGACCTTGTGCATATCAAGACTCACCTTGAAGTTGTTGTTCCATCTCGAGCATGTCGTGAGATCTTCTCCTCCACACTCTGTAGAGAGCCAAACATTGTTACACACTACAGACAATACTCCAGGTTCAAGCTCACTTTAATCAGGAAGTTACAGAAGATGACAAATTTATCAGAACCTTTTCAATGCACCAGTAATGAATAATGATTTATTTCATAGAAAAATTTACAGTCGTACTAATTTTCATAGAAACCCCAAATCACCCTGCTTTAACAATGTTTAATATGACCAACTATCCATACAAGCACTCATCCAGAAATGAACCAGAAACTGTCATGCCATTTACAACAAATTTGAAGATCACCATTTCAGTAAGTATTATAACAACTTCCAGCATAGATAATTATAGGCGTCCATAGAATGCAGAGTGTGCGATCATATATTTCATTTATTGGCAGATTACAATCTTCTACACTCATAATTATAGGAATATAGGTGTCAACACAACAACACGTTCATGTCCATGGCATCTCTAAGAACTGTAACAGCTTAAACAGACAAACCGTTGTCAAATGTCAACCTAGACCACCATAAGTTTGATATATCTTGACTATTACGGTCTACATAGCTGATGAATCGCATCAATTTCATCATGTAACACTGCCAAGCAGCAGATTGTAAAACTAAAACCTATCAATAATGAACCCATGCTACCAACAAAATCAAGCACAGCTTAATCGAGGTCTCAGCACGGTGTGCAGTTCCCGAACACCGCGTATTACAGGGCAAGCAAGAGAGGTTAAGGGAAGGCAGACCAAACCTCGCGGCGCTGGACGGTGCCACCGTAGCCGGTGGCCTGGCAGAAGCGGCGGTAGAGAGGTACGGCGGCGTAGGAGGCGCCGACCATCGCCGCCGCCACGCCTAGAAGGTATGCCAGCGTCCTCCTCGAGCTCTTCTCCCGGCCCGCCGTGGCGGCGGCGGAGGAGGAAGAAGAGGAGGACCAGGCGAGCCCGCGGCGGAGGAAGGCGTCGGCCGCCGCGGGAGGCCACGTATGGCGCGGGGATTGGCTGCGGAGGAGCAAGAGGGAGAGGCGGTGGTGGAACCTGACCAACGGAGGAGGCGGCATCGCGGCGGCGCAGCGGCGGGAGGCGGCGATGTGTGATGCCGACGCTACGATTCGCTGTACGGTGTTCAACACTACGACCTGGCTGCAGCGCGACTAGTACAACTTGCAATGCGGGGATCCGGTGGCTGGTTTACCGCGATCTGAGCCGTCCGATCCATATCAGACGACTCCCATCACCTCCTTGGAGGCGCAAGCGCAACCTTCTCACTAATCTTCTCAGTTGTTCGTCAGATTTGCAATTCTCAGTTTCTGAACTGGACAACAAAAATAGCAAATCAAAACAGAACACAGCAACAATAAAGCAACTACAAAACCTCAGCCCGAGTAAAAGATTTCTCATATCTGCTGCTAATCATATATCTTCCTCAATAGCCAAAACTTTGGATCGTTAATGCGTGTGTGAAGAACTGAAGACTGAAGATGGAGTAGGAGTTACAGGCAGTCGGTGCAATTAGCACCAGCAAAAACGCCACATATCTGATCAAGCTAGCTAAACGAAGAGAAAGAACAAAGAGGTCTAAACACTATGCTTCACTACTCATTTACCAAATGTGATCCTATGAATTTTCCTCGTACTTGACAAAGCCATCACCATATCCAAAATTTGGCCTCCTGAATCATCTTGTCCCGAAGAGCAAAAAGGTCCTAGACACGATAGATGCTTCACTGATCACTTGTCCAGCATATGCCGCTCGAACTCCTCAAAGCTGATACGGCCGTCACCATCCAAATCGGCGTCCTTAATCATCTCATCGATTTCCTGATCTGCTATATCCTTCTCGAGGCTGATCATCACTTCACGAAGCTGAAAAGGAAATAGTGACCAAAGTTCAGAGAAATGTCGTCTTGATTGAAAGAGTTTCTTTGTTTAGAGAAGAACATAACTGAATAACTGATACAATGTGCAGAACATAAAAGATATGGACGGAAGACAAAAAATTGAATGGGTGATTTGAGTGATCGGAGTTGATAAAGAACAAAGTTACCTCAGCTGCGGAAATATAGCCATCCCCATCCTTGTCAATCAGCTGGAATGCTTCCCTCAGATGCTCCTCTGAATTAGGGTCCTTCTAGCAAAGTAAGATTAAGTAGAATTTAGAACAAGTATAATGTGCACATAAATAATGCTAAAAGTGGACTAAAATAGTATGTGATTGTGATCCCGACTTAAGCTAACGCTAAAGGAAACCAATATCATCATGTCAAATGCCACATTGATACTGAAAGCAATTGGTGTACTTCGAGCAGTGGTGCATGTTTGAATTACTCAAGTCACTGCTCATCATTGATGTACTGATACATGAACTAAAAAACATTCAAGTGGAGTATATAACTACAATAGTGGTATTTGGTTCTGTTTAGATCCAATCTGAATCAAAATTCAGTTTGTTTCAACAAGTTCTTTTCCTTTGGCTTTTCAACTCAGTAGATTAAGTAATATACAACACAACCAACATCAAATATCAATCATGTTCCACTCAAAGAACGCAAACACAAGTAATGAAACATCGCGAAGAAGGAATGGAATGGGTGAAGGGCATGAGTCAGAGATCTTTAGATTGTTGAATTGTGATCGATCATTTCTATACTGAGAAGTGTTAAGTAGTAGGGAAAAGAGATATTACTATAGAATATTTGTTGATTAGATTCAGCCTTAAGAGCCGTTATATATAGAGTACATGCCATGAATGTCAAGGAATCCTAGAGAGATAAGATATAAACTAATCTACCATATCATAACAACCGGATTCTAAACAACTAGATTCTATCTAACCCTATTTACATACTCTAACATTTCTCCGCAACCTAAGTAGCATGTATATTTAGACTAGAGAAGAACTGATATGAGTACTCAATGATGATATCCCTTTATACCGTAGCAGCGCTAAAGTGAAGGGCGCAAAGTAGCCATAGTCAAGATAGCCGTGCGTAGGATAGCCATGATCGATATAGCCTAAGTCGAGTGTTGATGACGAGGTAGCCAAGCCATGGGATGCCATAAAGTGATCGCAGACATGCAAAATGGCCTTATGGACTGATGTGTGCGAGGATGTGCATGAGACAAAGACGGTGACACAATCGTGGTAGTTATTGGGAAAGATGACGCTAAAGAGCTGACACTGTCAAACCGTAAGGACAAAACATCACACCATGTTTGCTAGGCCCAAGGACAACTTAGGACAAATACGCGCAACGATGTTGCTAATAATGAGCAAGCAAGATAACATAAAGACGAAGGCTAAGCAACGGAACCAATGGCCTAGAATGGCAACTTCGGTAGCCAATGTAAGAACAGCTAGACCGCAAGGCTAGAGCAGCAACAGAGGTAGCTTGAAGAAGAGTGGCGGCATTGCTCGATGAAGGCGAATAAGACCTTGAGTGGCTAATGATAACCAATGTCAATGATGGAAGCGTCGTCACGAAGATGATGTTAAAGGCGACGAGAGTGGCGATGTGGTGACATAATGGCAGCTCCAAGTTTGATGGCATAGGCGGTACTCAAAGACGATCAGTCCAATCAAGTCGTCGTACTCGGACAATCCATTGGTGATCAAACTGAGAACATACGGGATGAGTAGATGTTAATGTTGGAAACTTGCAAAGATCAATGAGGCAATAGGCAGATGCAAACCCAATCTCTAATTGGAAGAAAGAAATAAAAACAACAACAACAATGGGTAGCAATTGTCACCAATAAGAATAGAAATTGGTCCGGTCGGACACGAGTATAGCAAATCCATGCTCGACCAGGTGTTTGATTTTTCCCACCACATACATGTCTAATAGGGTTATGGGTATAACTCCGTATTCATACTTAGGATTTTGGTTAGAACTCCGTGTCCATACCCATGCTTAATGGACACAAATATACCCAATGATATTTAATCGGATTTCTATAAATAATATCTCAATACGTAGATAATTTAATAAAGAATAATATAATTAATAAGTGGTAAAATTATCATCAATAATTTAAACAACTACTATAATCTCAAAGTTAAATTTTTTTAAATAAGTAAATGAGAAAAGGGAATAAAAAATTAATCAAAATCAACTAACACATACGTGATTATCACGGATAAAATATAAAACCCACTACAGTTTCCTGTCAGGTCTCGTACGTGCGTGACTATAGGCAAAAACTTAACCCCCACACATACCCATCGCCCGGACCCATGGTAAAATTACATCACTAGTCAGCGACAACTCCATAGACCAAAGTCCACGACCCCAAACAAACAACCTGACAACCCATCTCCTCCCTGTCTGACTCTCTATCCTCCCCATGCAAAGCGGAGAACAAACACCAGAGCAGAGAGAAGACTAGTGAAGACGAGGCCTGCCTGAGGAGATGAGATCCCTCTCGGTGGCTAGACGACCAACTCGACGAAGAACGAGGACGCCCGAGGAGATGGAGATTTATCCTTCTCAGGACGAAGCACCACGACGATGGAAGAAAGAGACACGGGTGGCCGTCCGAGGAGATCAGATCCCTCGCGGCGGCGAGGGCGGCGAAAGCTCTATGTGAAGCAGTAGGAGAAAGAGATATTACTGTGAAATATTGGTTGATTATATTGATCCTTAGAGGGCCAATATCCATAGAGGGTCACGTCTTCGATGTTAAGGAATTCTAAAGATATAAGATAGAATCTAATCTATCCAATCATAACATGTATCCATGTACTCTAACAAGAAGTCAGAAGTTACACCTTATTTGGAAACAAAGGAAAGCATTACATGCTATGCAAATTTCAGAACATACAAAGACCAGAAGTGAACTGTTACTGATTCAAGTGCATTGCATTTTGTTACAAGAAAAATCATTATTAAGCAAAATATCCAATGTGAAATTTGATGTTAACTAAGGAAGTACTATTGATATAACATATTAGAACATCTACTAGCTCTTAAACAGATGCACATGCAATTAGGCTACCTGGAAGATACTACACAACAACACTTTCCGCGGTCTAACAAAAAATGCATACAAGGAGCACGCTGGGTTAACTCACCAATTTTAGGAATAAGTAATGAAAGAGGATGCAAGGAAAAGTAAGCTTCATGAAATGCTTGTGTTTGTGGAACACTGAACTGAAAATGTGGATATTTCATATTAAGAAACTGGCATGCCAATGTGCATTGCACTGTATTATTACAGTAAATAACTTGTTCTTAGCATAAAGAATTATGTTGTCATCATCAATGATATCTTGCATTTGATATAAACACAAAGTATGGAAGTGATACAAAACATATTCAAAAGGGATTATGGTGTACATGATGCAAGAATTAACTATAATATATACAAATTATGGAAAAGGGATCATGCCAAGGAGGACATACCTTCAAACTGTGTGCCATCAAGTTTAAGAACTCATGAAAATCAATGACTCCATTCCCATCAGCATCAGCCTCCTTAATCATGTTCTGCAGTTCAGCTTCCGTTTGGTTTTGGCCTAAGGAGCTCAGCACTTCTCCCAGTTCTTGGCTGGTAATGACACCTGTATAGACAAAAAGTTCACAAGCACATTCTGTTAATAAACACAAATCACAGAGTAAAGTATAAACTCATATCATTCATTACCCCCTTGAAATATGCAAAACGGCACCATGTTTCATCCAATACATCATACCCTTCATATGAAGGAAAGAACTCCATCTTTACAATTAAACTACGCCCCTCAAGTGGTAGAAAAATCACGCATCAACAACAAGAATACATCAGATATAATCAGACTCTTGCATAATTAATGGCAATGCACACCAGAGCCAACTGATCGAGATGAAGATAGAGATTAGGGGAGAACAATCTGCAGATATACCTCTGAAATTTCCAACGTCACACGTAGAACATCTTTCAATAAAAGCGAATTCTCGCTCGTTGTTGTGTACTAGTATCATCTATCTCTAGGCAAGCAAGAAACGTGCGAATCAACTAATTCTTGCGAACGAGAAAAAAAGAATACAACGATCTTCTAGTTGCCGCAGATGGTTGAGACGAGATCAAATCATCAAACAGAGACCTAGCGAAGCATGTACAAGAACTCTCGCGGCAGTTATCCACTACTTCCATGGTTCCATCTAAGGAAGAAACGATGCAAACCAATTCTTGCAAGGAAGAAAACACAACCGTCATTATCATCCCAAACAATTGCGGCGCATGCAGGCTGATCTTGACCGATCAAACAGAGCTACCGCACGTCGCAGCATACACAACAACAAGCGCACGCTCCAACGATGCAACCAGCTACTAGCGGATGGCTAAGGAAATGCTCCAGAAAAGCGCTCAAGAACCGCGAAGAATAAGAAGAAGAAGAAGAACTCGAAACCTACGCCATGATAGTGTTCTCGAGAACAGTACAGCAGCACATACCGTCGTTGTTCTTGTCGAACAAGGCGAACACCTCCTTCAGCTGCTCGATCTGCTCCTCGGTGAGACGATCCGCCATCTTCAGGACCAGTCTCCTCCCTCCCTCCCGCTCTCTCTTCTGATCTCGCCGGCGGGTGGTGGAACCGCGCGACAATGGCGGTGGTGCGCTCTCCGCTCTCGCTCTCACGAAGGCAATGGTGGTATGGCTGCGGTGCGGGTGAGACGTGGAGGAGGAGGAGGCTGAGGTGGAGGGGGTGGTGGGCCCCAAAAACTGCTCAAAATTTTGGAAGCATCTGCTTGCGCCTCGAGAGCAATGGTTGTTTCGCCCACTGCCATGTGGGTCCATCTGGGTGGATTCGTTTTGATCTCTCTTTCTTGGTCACACGAACCTGGATCCGGGCCCACTGCTGTATACAGCACCCATGGGATTGGTGCTGTTAGAAAAAATAATGAAGACTTAGACGGTGAATTCCCCGTGAGTTTGGGTCGGAAAACATATTATCTTTGTTTGGAGTTAGGAACTTTATTACAAGTTTCAAATGCGACTGAAAAAAAGTAAATAAATTCGAATATATCTAGTTATAGACTCTATCCAAATCTTTAGCAGTGTGTTCTAATCAATGAACGATTTTATCAGTTGTACTCGTAATAGTACCACACAAGGATCTGATACAAAGACCCGTATGGCAGATAAGCAGGCCGAGCCTAGAAAACGCTCATATTTCAAACACCAAACCTTAGCCCAGTAAGTAGCCCATATCAAACATATATGGGCTGGCATTTTGGGCTCCCAAATCTAAGCAAAAATCCCAGGCAAAAACAGATTCAGGCCAGGCCATTCGACGCGGCCTGCATGCGCGCGGGCCGTATGTCGGCTGGAACTTGCTTTTGGAACGGACCGTGCAGTGCATTACGTTTTCGATCCGTGGCAGCGACGCGGCTTGCATGCCTGCCTGCCTGCAACATTAACGGAAAAACTGTGGATGATATTGGAACTGGATAGATGGCCCTCTTCTGGAATGGCTGCACATAGTGCTCGTTGAGCTGTAAAGCTATTAACCGGTTTCTGATCAACACATTCCTACACGGCTACATCTATCTGCAGTGCACAGCAAAAGCTCTTACACGAGCCGCGTGATTCTCGCATGCATCGATTTTTTGAAGGCTGGCTACGTCGATGTGGACCTTCATGAAAAGGGCAACTCATGGTGTATGATGGATGGAAATCGTTGTTTGCATACAGTGCCGTCGCCACCAATTTTGTGCACACACACGCATCAACTGAGCTTCCCCCCCCCCCCCCCCCCCAAAAAAAAAAAAAAAATCACACCACCATGCATCGTTACGCGTCTATAAATACTGGCATAATCCCAACAACTCAGCAAGCACCGAATCACACACACACTCATCTTCTCAGAACAACACAAGACAGAGATATGGCCTCCAAATCGTCGACGGGTTTGCTCGCGATCTTCCTGGCACTGAACCTGGTGCTCCACGCCGGCGTGGCGCGCGGGCAGAGCCCGCCGTCGTCGCGGGGCAACCCGTGCCCGACGAACGCGTTGGCGGACCTGAAGGCGTGCGCCGACGTGCTGGTGCTGCTGAAGCTGAAGATCAATGTGCCGGCGAGCCAGCAGTGCTGCCCGCTGCTCGGGAACCTCGTCGACATCGACGTCGCCGCCATCAGGCTCGGCGTCCTCGGCATCCCCGTCAACCTGCCGCTCGACGTGCCCCTTGTCCTCAACTACTGCGGCCGCAACGCCTCCGCCGCCGGCGCCAACTGCTCCTGATTCGTATTTCGTCGATCGATCGACGTGCTATTGGCTAAATATGCTTACATATATACACGGGAGAATGCTACCTCGTCGTGCAGACATGCGTAATTAGTTAAACACACTGTTGTTTTCGTCGTATCATATACCTGGTATATGCATGGATCATTGCATTTGTACGTTGCTGTGGATGTTTTCACGGCTTCAGGGATCAGTGATCAGTTGGTGTCTACGAATAATATTTCGAAAAGGTGTGCGATGTTTTTGTCCAAGTTTTGCCTGCAGTATGCTGTTTACTTTTGCCTATTGGTATGCTGCTTTGCCAATCCCTCCATTTCTGTCTTTACATCCCACACTTAAACTACTCTAAAATATCTAAAACTAGGTAATTAAGATATCAACCTTCTGCCTTACAAAAATTGACATTATAGATACTATAGATTATAGATTTAGTAAAGATTATTTGTAACGGATCAATGTGATCCATTTGAGATAGCTAATTTAAAAAATAGTCCATTTAAAATATAACTAAAGATAATCTATCATAGATGAGAGGTAATTTACGATGGATCGTAGTTGTACTCTATCACTAATGATGTCACAACCATAACCTCTCACAAATAATGGGTATAGTGGTATGACCATCACAGATGATACCACTCATCTGTGACGAGTTATAATTATCATATATCACTAAAAGGACCCCGATCTCGCCTAGTGCGAGGTGAATTGGCACTATTATAAAAACTAAGATTAATTAGAAACAAATAGGATATTCTAATATAGCACCAGATATTCTAATAGTAAGTTATAATTTAAACTTTAGCTATAACATGATAAGCAATATAACAATTCAATATATAGCTCACATCAAAAGAATATATCATAATATGATTGAAATTGTAAGTAATATGGTGAGAGATGTAAGATAACCAAGAGGAAGATATAGATATTTGTTTACCAAAGTTTGGTCTGCTTGGTTCCTATGTCCCTGTTGAAGAGCTCACAAAGAGCTGTATATTTTTTAATCTTATTTTCATGAGGTTACATAAATGTACTTCTTAAGTCCATTCTTGATTTATTCTCTTGCAGAGGCAAAATTAAGCTTTCATAAACTTTTTAGCAGCACATCATGATCCTCGGATGCTCACGAGTGACTCCTAGCCATATGGAAGACCTCAATTTCCAAAAGTAACAAATGCCCATAAAATTTACTAGGAGATGAACTCTAGTACTCAAGAATCAATATTTGTACCCATACTAGAAACCCAACTCAAATCCACATTCCAAAAAGCCAAATCATGAAGATTGAAGGGGATTTGAGAGGGAGAAAGAGAGCCCAAGCCACAAAGGCACAAAGATTTGGGATGAAAGGGATAACCCTATAAATGGTTTGGGTGGGGTTTAAATAGGTCACACCCACATCTGTTCGTTAGAGACAAAGATTTCTAATATCAAATATTTCGATATAGTCGTTGGAATTTTTGACTAGTTTATTTTTTCAACTCCAACTTAGTTAAAGTATAGCACATTGGATATTCCAATTTACATATCGTAACTTTCAATATTTTTCTCAATAGAGGTGTGTAAGGTCAGATCGGACATTTTGAAGTGCATATCGGAAATTTTAGTAATTTTCTCAAATAGAAACACTTACAGCCTTATCGGATATTTTGATGGAAGAGAATTTCTTCCGACCATGGATCAGATATTCTAATACTGCTATGATAAAAATGCAATAACTTTTTATTTCGGAGTTCGATTTTTATGATCTTGAATTATTTCAAGGACTATCATACCCAACTAAAAACAAGGCATAAAGCCTATCAAATATAGAGAAAAATCTTGAAAGAAACATGATATATGTGTTGTGATATGTGAAACAAACTAGAGTTAGTGTTTTAGCTTATGTTTCTCAAGAACACATAAGAATAAAGCATTTTGTGCACCAAGACATGACTATGCAAACAACATCCTATCTCAGTTAATAGTAAGTTGTTTCTATACTTAATCTAGTCTTTGCTAAAATATTAAAACTAGTAAAACGCTAAAAAAAGAATGCTTAGCTTCATTAAACTTTTTGCCTTGTGTTTATCCTCATTACTTGACGACAAATATTACTCTTTTTAGCCAACATATGACTTGATGTCCATCAAACAATGAATGATTACTTTTATTTATTCAAGCTACTTGATGTGCTTCAACTTTAGCCGTCTATTTACAACTTTATAACTAACAACATTTTTTTTGATATTATTTACATCATAAAATATGTATTATAAGTGATGAAATCTGTTTTAAAAAATAAAATTTCAAAATTTTCAAATAATCTCATATTCAGACATGCCATATATCAAAATTGTAGAGCTCAACCAGATCTAGAAGTTATATTTGATAATATTGCCATTTGAGATTGTTTATATGTCTGTATTGTAAGATGATATCTATTTTTTTTAAAAAACACAATTTTGAATTCTTCAAATGATGTCGGATGAAGATATTTCATAGGTGATAACCTTTTGATTTGAAGTTATCTAGAGTGTCAAATATGTGTTGCATATTTTGGATATAAATAGTCAAAAGAATAGCAATGAAAGGGCAATCAACATGTCTCTATTGATTACGATGCTCGTTATGAGGAGAGATGTCTCGGTTTCGCAACCACACAAATGTGTACATTGCTTGAAAAATTGTGAATTTGTGGTAGTAATATGTGACGATGTGACAGTAAAATTCAAAATAGTTTTAAAAGTTTTTTTGCATTTAAAATTCAAAATTATGATTTATCACTGACAGTTCGTAAGTTATAAACCATCAGAAATGACATGTGTACACGGTGACAAATTACAACCTGTGACTGATAAAATTTTTGATCATTTATCTTAACGAGACGTATATCTGTTATAGATGTTACGTTCTGTCATATATTAGGGTTCTGTGATAGTGAACAGGGTAAGTATTTTTCTGTTGGTAATTGAGTAGTACGTAGTAGCATCCAATAAATAAACTCGTGCATCTTAGCACGCATTTGCCCATTCAAATTGCCTACACCTAGCCAGGGCACTAAGTCTGTGTTCGTTTCTCCTCTATCCGAACTTCTATTCTTTCCTTTTTTTTACTTATGTTTCTCGAACATATTTTTTTTAAAATTATATATAAACGTTAATTAAAAATCATATTAATTTATTTTTAAATGTTTTAATACTTAATTAATTATACACGAATCATTCGTTCTATATTTTGGGTGTGTGAGGAGTTCTCAACTTCTCCTCCCGGACACACCCTAAACCTGTCCAGAAAATTAGCATGGATGAATATACGTTGCCGACAGCACCATGCGCATGCACGAGAGATAGTGCAAGCGCCGCCCAGACGGCGCACAAAATGCACAACATTATTGCTAGCGCTCCTGCGATTACGGGTGACAGGAGATGGACGACGTTGCGCACTACTACTCCCTTCAGTTTGGTTATTATTTTAATTTAAAAATCTTATGTAAATATAAAAAAAATACAAGTATCTTTTATAATAAATTAAGTCTTGATAAAATAAATATTAATTATATAAGTTTTTTAAAATAAGATGAATGATCGTCGAAAGTAAATAATGTTATGGGAGTAAGCTCGTGCGATATTCTGGTAGCCAAAGGCGCTGTCCACCGTCTCACCGCCTGTCGATCGATCGCGCCGACCACCACCACCATTTTGGAAGGGATGACACCCCACGGCGACACGTACTTGACGGGTGCGTACCAGCAGCGCAAGATTAGCTAGCGCGCATGCATTCGTGGACGCGCGCGCGGGGCCTTGGTCTCGCGCCTCCGCCGCGGTCTGCCTACTCTGCACGCGACCGCGCCCTCGATCGATCAGCGGTGGGGCGCTGCACTGCGCGCTTGCTTTGCACGTACGAGACGGCCACCGAGAGCGGCGCGGGACGTCCCCGGCCGTTGGTGGCCGTCCCACGTCCAATGTTGGTCGCCGTATAGATTGACACGCGAGGGATCGTTCTTATCCATCATCGGATTATCTTTTCAGTTTTGGCAGGCTGTGTGGCGTCGATCGGTGTGATCAGTTCATCCGGATAGAGGACTGGACCAGTGGATTTCATATGCGCCAGAGGGTCAAACATTCTACTCCTACTGACAATATTGATCTTTTTCCGGCTGGGGGTCAACATGCGATCCAGACCTGAGTTTACTAATCACGTATGATCGGTTGCGCATTGCAAAAGGGAGGGGGCCAGGGGCGACAATATTCGAATCGAATACAACATAAATACATAATATTGTATAGACTACACCGTTTTTTGTACAAACTGTACCCGGTACTAAAACATTCTGAAATAGTGTAACCAATAACTGAATCCGCTGTCACGAACGAGCCTTCTACAAGCTTCCCAGCGGTACAAAAGAGGATAAAAAATCCAGTAGAGTGCGTGTGTTTCAGGACAGCTAGTGTCGTGTCATCTACACAGGCCCACCTTAGCTACGTGCTTCATGACAGCATGGACGACGAAAGTCCGCCGCCCTTGGACACGGCGACGCAGTTGAACGGCGCCACCGACAGCCGCCGAGCTCCGCCCTTGAAGAACTCGCCGCAGTGCCCCGTGCCCGCGCCCGATCCGGCCGCCGACGACCGCGGCCTGAAGGAATCAGCCGCGCCGCTGCCGCCGCCGCTCCCGCTGGACGCACTGCTGCGCACCGACGGCGGCGCCGCGTCGACCCTCTTCTGGCTCATGCTGAACGGCTCCGCTGACCTGCCGAAGCTGCTGCCGGGCCTTTTCAGGTGAGGCATCGTCTCTTTCTCGCTGAACAGAGTGCGCAGCTTCCTCTGCTCCTGCAACAATGCAATTTTACTTCCAATGAGTTCGTATGAAGATCTGTTTGAAGCGCACAAAAATTTGGTAAACAAACATGCAAAACAGTTCAATTCTCAGAGAAAAAATCGGAAAAGAATTATCTCATTCTAATTAAATTGTCCTTTAGGCCTTGTTTGAAACTTTGAATCGGCTTCGATACTGACCCATCCACATATATGGGACAGATCTGTAGTTCAAGCTTCGAAAAGAAGTGAATGCGCAAAATTGTAATTACCCGGAGGCGCCTCTTCTCCTCTTCCTGTCTCAGCCTGGCCTGCTTGTGCTCTTCCAAAACGGCAACCAATCGAGCCTTCACATGGCAAGAAATGAAACAATTTCATCAGCTGTTATGCCCGTGAGATGTTACTGCTGATGTTTATGTAGTAGGCTAGAGCTGAAGCTTACCCCGTCGTACAGAAAAGGCTTGTTTCTCTGAGTCTCCCACACTAGTGTTCGGCTCACCAAGTTGTCGATAATAGCTGCGGATTAATGATCAATGAATTATTTCACCCAAACATCTCCCCAGTAAATATAGGGTTCAAGTCTTCAAGAAAGGGACTAATTAAGCTGTTTCTTTAAAATTGTACCTGGAATCTTGGCGATGATAAGCCTTGCCTTTTCAGCGCGTTTCAGGTTCAGACGTGCTACTCTGCCTGTATTGAATCTGTTCTCGTCCTGAAACCAGAGATTACTTGTTTTCAGCTATCTTGAGCTCTAAGAAGATATAGTGGTCAATGCATTCAATTCACAATTGTAACACTTAGGCTTACCAAATTGTACTCCTCAAGCCATCTCTCTTCCTCACATGCCAGCAGCCACTTGTTGATCTTGTCCATAATTTCTTTCCTGGACTGCTGCTCTTCCTTCGCCTTCGCTATGTGCTCGTCAATGGTGGCTATGAGCTCAGAAGGGTTCAAAAGACCTAACAAGATGTCATAAACATTAGAAACACTAGTCGCTAACCCATATCATAGAGTATTATAATTGGTATAATAAGACTATAATCATATCATAGATTAAAAAAAGTTTGATTACAAATCGGTAATCATGTATTTTAAAGTAACATATTAAATGAGTGTTTAAGATGAGCTGAACTACAAATTTATTAATTTTAAATTTTGTTGAATTTTATGTTTGTTATTTTTAGAATTAAAGTGCCTTAATTAAATAACAGTCAATTACTACTAACTAATTATTAATTTCGACTTTTAGAATTAAATTGTTAAGATACTTTTATTGAGAGTCCAGAATGATATAACTTTATATTTATTAATTTTGATTTTTTATTAAATTTTTGAAGTAAACTTACCCAAAGTCCAATTGAGAGTTGAAGATGGATAAAACAATATATTTATTAATTCTAAATTTTATCAAATTTTAAAGTAAACTAACCAAAGAGTTCATAGTGTCTCTAATTGAAATATTTAATTCAATCTATTACTATAATAATCCAATCTAATTAATTAACGGTTAGATTTTTTTAAACGTAAGAGCTCGTAGGAAGTGACATGTATAAATGAAAATTTTAATACTATCATTTTATTTATTTAACTAACGGTCAGATCTAAGAGTTTTGAAAAAATACGATAGATATATAGATGTATAGATAAATAGATGGATTGATGGTTAAAATTCAGCTCCTATCAAATGTATCTCATCATTAAGTGAACAAGAATTCTGTCCGAACTTCGTACCAGAATCAATCAACGCGATGGATTTCTCCGGCACAGTGCTCGTGTCAGGCTCGACATGCATGCTTCTGCAGATGTTCTCCAGCTCCAGCCTCTTCTTGAGCACGAGCTCCTTCATCCGGCCAGCCTTGAACCTCATCAACCTCTCGACCTCCTCCTCGGTCTGCGCAATGCAGGCGGAACAATGAGCTGATCAGTACTAATAATCTGAAGCTGCAACTGCAAATCTGCAATACTGCATCAATCAACACGCGACGATAGCTGTACCTTCTTGATGGTTGCGATCGACAGCACGCCGGAGGACAGAGCCTGCTCTCTCGCTGGCCTCAGAACGGTCGTCACCTTCCTGAAGCTCCGCCGCTCCTCCTCCGGCGAGTTCATCAGGTCCCAGAGTTCGACCAGTGGAACCACGGCCTCTCGCAGCTGCGATGCAGAGCAGGTACAAATGTCGATCAGTGTCAGGGCGTCTGGCAAAGCAAACTGGAACAAGCATGGGTGGTTGATGCTACCATGGCTGCTCGCTTGGTCTTCTCCGACGTGAGCATCACCACGACCTGGGAGAGGCTGGCCAGCGTGCTGTCGCTGATGCTGGTGGGCTTGCCGGGATCCGCCGTCTCGTGCAGCCCCGGCTGGACTTCGTTGACGATGGCGATGAAGTCCTCACCGAGCACGTCGCACAGGGAGTGCACCTCGGTGACGTGTTCAAGAACCCTGTGGAGCCGGTCAGACTGCAGACACAGAATAATATAATTAACCTTTGATACGTATTAATATAATTCATTAATGTCACCTAAGTTTGAGAACTGCTCGTGGATATTTGGGTTTAATTGTGGCAGTCATTACTCCAGAACCATAAGATCCTCTCGGAATGTCGCTAGCTTTTAAAATCACGGGTCCTAGCTGATGTAAATACTCCAGAACAATAATGGCTAGATTTGAATAGACTAGTGAACCAAGATAACAGCATGTAAATACAGTTCAAGGTCCTAGCTGATGTCCTACTAACTAGTTGTTGGCAGGTCTGTCATACCATTACACGGGGTGAACCATGATTAATACGCACTGTTTCAATTAGTTCCTGTCCTATTCTTGAAAATCAATCTGATGGCCTTGTTGAAAAAGACACTGGCTATATAGCTTCTTTACATCTAAATCCCTTAGATGGACCAGTTACAACCAAATAAAAGAGTAAAATTCTGAAATTTTAGAGCCATGTTCTTGGAAAAGTAGGATGAGCCACATTACCTTCTCTTTCTGGAGACTCGACAGGCGTGCTCTGTACTCGTTGAGCCTCCTGATTGTCAGATCATGGTCATCAAACCCGCTGGCTCTAGGGGAATTGTCATAGCCGTAGCTCCTCCCTGCGATTTCCGCGGCTATCTTGTCGATTTCTGATCGGATGTCAGTGAACTGTTTGTTCCGTTCTGCTTTCATCGCCCTCAGCTCTTCCAGCAGGTTTGTCGCTGATGACACACGATCGTTCAGCGACATGGTACATTTGTTCACCTAAAGGGGGAAGCACCAGAATAGAATACCGGCCTCGAGTTAGTAATCTAGGTATCCTAGAAGCTAAAATTCACCCGACACATTATTTCAGTTGCCAAATTAATATCTGTAATTACACTGTACAAGTTAAGCTGAATATCACTGTTGATCACACCGTTCTAGAAAAGGGGTAGATGAATTATTGGTCACTGATGTTTAGAACATTAGTTGATTAGCTGTTAACAGTTGCGAAACTAACAATATTTCATGTAGGCAATACGATACATACGTAGACATGGCTGGAGCACTGAAAGAAACTAATATTTTGGTTATTTTCGGCCTGTCAATTGTTATGCTAACAGAGCACGGCTGTTTAGTGTTACCTTGAGCTGCGGGCTGCTGTCGGAGCTGAGGGCCGCGGTGAGGGCGGCGATCTCGGCCTCGCCGGCGGCGAGCGACTGGTGCAGGAGCGCCCGCTCGGCGGTGGCCTCGTCCACCTTGCGGCGGTACACGCGCATGCACTCCATCTCCAGCTCCCGCACCGTCCGCTCCCTCTCCTCCCTGCTCTTCCCAATCTCCCCCCACAGTTGCTGCAATGCAAGCAAAGCTCCACACGTCAAAACCACACAGCTCGCACGGCGTACGTGCAGCTCGACGCCGGCGAGCAGAGGCCAGCACGCACGCACGAACGTACAAAGCACGAACAGGTGAAGAAAAAACGCGCGCACCCTGAGCTCGGCGAGCAGGGCGCCGCAACCGCCGGCCGCCTCCGTGCTGCCGCCGCCGGCGGAGGACCCCGGCAGGGAAATCGGCATGCCGTACAGCCGCTCCACGGCGATCTCTCCCATGGTGGACGGCGAGCGAGCGCGAGCCAGCTAACGCTTTGATTGCTTTCGCGGCTGCAGAGGTCGAGAGGGTTTGACCGGTTTCAGAGCAGAGCAGCTGTGTGGCTGGTGCAGAGGAGAATGGCGGGAGACGTGTTGGTTGGAGGGAAAGCATATATAGGTCGGAGGATTCGCATGGACGGGCCCACTTTCAGTCACTGTCAGGAGGCTGGGAGCCACCGAGTCAGTAGCCAAGCGGCCACCGGTACAAGGCAGGTATGGGTGTGACGTGGCAAGGCCAGCCATGGCCGTCTGCTTGATTAATTCCGTGTAGGCCAGTGCCCAAAAAAACAAGAAAAAGAAAAAGGAGAAGGAAGCAGCAGCCTGGCTCATGTGTTCGTGTTATGCTCGCTTGAGCTGCAGGTTTGTGTCTGTCTCATGCATTTAACTCTGCAGTTTTCTCATAAAGAGCACTTGAGTTCATCATGCACGATTGTTATTGAACCTGCAACTAACGCTTTCGACTTTATTAATTATTAAGAACGAACCCGTCAGGCAAATAAAATAAAGTACACTTGACAAGTCGAATGAATGATGGAATGACTGATGAATTTGCACTGAAAAATCAATTGAGGAGGTCTGCAGACCGATGTAAAATCAGCACGTATTGAATGACAACGAGGGTTTTCATTTTCAATCGGTTCGAAACTCTTTTCAATCCGTTCGGCCTAACGGAAAGATGTTGGAACGTACATTTCATGCATGGGAAAAACGCAGCTAATGAAGAAAGAGATCATCTTTAAAAAAGCTATCAGAAAGAGACACCTATCATACCGGAGAATCAAATTTGTACGCCCATATCATCACAGTAATATATACGTACTTTGATTGATAAATCATTCGATGATTCGATTAGCTTTTTTTAACTTTTCCATTAGGGTTTTTGGGGCTTTGCATTAGTTGGGTTAGCAAAAGAAGGGAGAAGCATCTTGAGGTCAACTAATTCTAAAAATCGACCACACACCTAATGTTATGATTAGGAGTTGGGGAGTTGCATGGTGTGGCTTTCCTATGCTTTTGTCTCATCACAGTGGTTGCATTGCATGGCTCCAAATCATCCAGGGGTTGGTGTGTCCCAAATCTATCCTAACCCTCAGCCTAGCTCCTAAATTTAATTCAAATATATGTTGCATACCCATTTTGCCTTAAACAAGTTTACACTTAACTATGCTTGCTTGTGTGGGACCTAAACATTATGCAAACATTCTAACAGTCCAAATCAACGAGGGGAACATAAATTAAGCTAGAAAGAGTGTGTGTGAAGGTTGCATCCAATAGAGAGAGAAAAGGTATGAGAAGAAAATGACCTCTTAACAGATATCTCGCATAGTACATACACATGTAGTCATCGATTATGACAGTGAAAAAGAAAATTATTAAAATTTAATTAGTCACCAATGATATATTCCCATGCATAATATACATATTCCTGAACTATTCCTCCTAATGTATTTCGCTTGATCCCTTTTAAGGTGCTCCTACTTACCTCTATTATGGTGATAAGACCTAACGTTAATTTTTTTGCGAGGAACATTAATAAATTTTGACCATCGATTTTTTATTTGCTATTTCTAATGAAAAATAAATTTCCTCCTCCCTATTAATAAACCACAGCATGGAGGGAAATGACTAATGTCCATAATTATGGTTTAAATTTAATAAAGAATGCAAGAAATTAGTGGTATACAAAAACGGTAGCACTCTGGCACATTAGAGTGGATTTGTATGTCAATCACAGCTATTTAAAATTGACTATTAAGAGGTTCTGAAAGACTGAAAATTAAAGTTAAACAACTAAAATGCATCAAAGCTAACTTTACTTCAAACAAATAAAAGTGACTATTTTAAATCTCAATCATTTTGTTAATTGTCACCGTTGCAAAGGCTACGTGACAGCGTTGACGTGGAACAACCGGGTAGTTGGCTGCTTGGCGCCAACACGGCAGGAAGAAAAGTGAGTCAAAACCCAAAAATTCAGCACGAGCGAAAGCAAAAGCATTTCATGTTTTTTTTTGAAAGCAAAAGCATTTCATGTTTTGACTACAGAAGAATGGTTTGGTGATAAAAGACGAGTCGCTCGGGCATCTTTTCAATATCCCCCATATAAAGCTTAGTGGAGGGTTGCTCTCATTGTGGTGGTGTGACTAATGTCCTTTCTCGGAAGTGTCACTTTTGCATAGTGTGTCATGTATCAGGCTTGTTCATACCAAGATCCCTTGTGCGCTCCGACACGAACACGTCGAACGCTTGGAAGGTCTGTTTAACTCCAGTACAGTTCGATCGACTTCTCTTTGTGGCTTAAGGTACTCGCGTTGGGAGCCCTAGAGTTTGATCGGCTCCGATGCGACGGTATGGGTGTGAGCGTGCCAGTCTATTTGACCCTATAATTAACAAGGAAGTGAGACAAATAGGTCCGTTGGACGGTGGGCTGATACATGCGCTTGCTATTGGCTGACTGCCAATAGGATCGGGATGGCCATCAGCTGCGCCTGAAAGGCCCTTCGCTATCGACTATTTGCCGATAGGAATCGAGAAGTTTTTCGATCGGCTGGAGAGCCAATGTGGACAGGTGTTGATGGGGGATCGGCCGTAGAGCTGATAGAGAAACCGGGGTGTACTCAGAGGATAGCAAAACGCACAGGATCCCTCTATATAGCTGACGGAAGCCATAACAGTCGTTTATCGGCTGAAAAAACCGATGAAGTCACACGCGGACTGTTAAGAAATAGTATAAAAAGGTATGAGTTGCAAAGCCGATGCTGCTCTGGATATGATAGCACGAGACTCGTCGCCCACCGTGACAGCGCCATTAACACCAAACCTTAAAGATCAGACCTAACTGAGACAGTACAAGACCGAGGCCAACAACGATGATACGAAGGACGTCAGATCGGCTGTGCTGAAGGAAAGATAGGAACGAATCCATCAGCTAGTTGAGCCGATGAGGGGATGCCTCTTTGAAGACGGGTGCGTATCGGCTGGAAGGCCGATGCGCTTAGCATTACGCGTCAAGGGACACCTCTAAAGGCTGATGCGTATCGGCCGAGGGGCCGATGCACTGGGCGTGAAGCTCAAAGCATGGATAACTCATCGGCTAGCACTCCGATGATACGCCGTGCAGAAAACTATAAGCCTGAAGCTCGATCTATCATCGGTAGCCCTGTAGATCGAACCTAACCGATGCAGCACAAAATTGACGAAGGTAGAGAGAGCTTAATAGGCCAATAGGCTCTGCATGAACGTGATGCGATACGTCTGATCGGCCTAAGAGATCGAACCTAACCGATACAACGTTAGACAGAGCAGAACATATCGAGATAATGGCGGGACTTACCCCTTCGCTGAAGATCGGACTTAACCGATACAGCCCCGCGTCAAGAGCTAGAACCCGCCGGTAGAAACCTAGATGAACTAGGATGGCGATGCGCCGAAATTGTATTGATCGAGAGAGATATTACATGTCTCCAGGGGGTCTATATTTATACCCTGAATTTACAGACAGTTCGACGCGTTTACAACCATCGGACGCTATTTCCTAACACAAACAAAGAAAAATATCTCTAAAGAAGTTAACTAACTAATTAAGATTATAATTTACAAAGATAAAATATCATGTTATGGATTTCACGGCTCTTCCGTAAACTCGGTCTTATTTCCAATTTAAAACCATGTCTTACTTTACTACCATCCAATCGGCTTTCTCATTGTAGTCATCGGACACTCTCAGTCGATCGATTTTAGCGTCATCGGGTCTATCTAAATTTTGACGTTAACATAAGTGAACTGTTTATTTCTCAGAAACATCGGGAAGAATGTGTTGAAGTTTTACAAATCTAGGTGCTTACTATCTATGGATGAAAACAGTTGAAAACGGTAGCATCTCTATGAAAACAATTCTGGATTGATCAAAAATTGATTACAATATAACGTTAAAAGAAATTTTAATCAAAACCGTCGCTGTTTTGTACCCTTAACTTAATCTAAGGTGCAGTGCAGTTGTGTAGCATTCACGTGAGAGGTTTCTCAAATCCGACACTCCCATTCATCAGGTGAATTCAGTATTCACGTCTCCCTAGCACGACCTTCTGTTTTCTTTTGCGAACAAGACCGACCTAGTTAATCATATGTAAGTGTATTAATTATAGGCAGGAAAGATGCTGACACTATCCAGATTAGATGTGAACAACCCCCAAATCAGCAAGCGGCAACGTTGGCTGTCCATTAGCCAGCCTACAACAATAATTCAAGGCACCAACCATCTTTCTTTACTTGATTACCTCCCAACCTTTTCTTTCTTTTTAGCCGATGCTTTTCTTGGACTGTTACAAACTTTACAGTCTTCCATTACCTAATATTTTGAACAAACTAGTTTTAAACAAAACAACCGTACTCATTATCCCCTGCCTACATTTTATTGTATGGCTCTATGCTTTGACTAAAAATGCCTGTCCACAGGTTAGTTAGACCTCCTTTGTTGTGCACACAATAATTGACAATGTAGTATGTTCGAACTTTGAACCAGTTATTAATTATCCTATCAAAAGTGGGCATGATAATTATCAGGTTTTTATAATGAAGTTCTGGAAGTTACGAAAATATGTCATCGAAGGAATGGAGCAAGTATTATGCGATGAGATGAACCCTAGATATCTAGATAGACACACCAACCGACTGAACCATCTAACGACTAACCTATTGCATAAAAAAAGCGTCTGTAGTGCGGTGCCTTGTATATCTTCCTAAAATAATGTTTACTTTCTAATAACATAAAATGAAATTATTCCAGATCATTATGTTGAAGAAGCATTGCAATTGGAGTGGATCTTAATTACAAACAAAAAATGAATTATGAATTATTGAACGTTAAAGCTATGCCCATAAAATTAACTATAACTCAGTATGGGAATTTGGAATACGGGAGTTCGAAAATAGATCCACACTTGTTGATCACAGTTTAGAACAGAGTCCACAGAGAGAATTCGTATGGGAAAACGCATATCTCTGTTCCAGGTTTTTGGATACATCAAAGGCACGTGGTTCGACGGAGAATCTATTGATCACAATGCACAATCATATATGGTAGCATACTATATTAGCCAATCAGTTCCAATTTGGTTAGTACAGTTAGTGGATAAGCAACGTTCAAATAAATTAATCAATAAGTTAACAAATCTGTTTTCAAATGATTGACAAATCACATCAGTCTTGGATTCCATGAGAACAACCCACGGGTCAAGGGTGCAGATGAACAGACTAGGCATGCATGCAGGGCTGTTTGCAGCCATTGTTGAACAGGGAAGAAAACTAGAGGTACTGTATGTTTTTAGTACTACATTCTCAAGTTTTGGATCATTATGACCTTTTAATCCTAGTTTTATTATTTGTAAAATAATTTGAATGAACTTTTTTCTTCATATTGAACACCAGGAGATACTGCTTTGTATTCAATTCAGGCTAGACTAATATCTACGAGATAACCTGTAATGGTTTTGATACAAAGGCTAAGCGGAACATACGCACAACAGAGCTAACGAAGCAGTGCGCAAAAGTAAAAGCAAAAGGTGTAAGACCACGACGTGCTACTGACGTGAATGAACATAGAGCATTCACTCCTCTATTAAAATATTTATAAAATATTAATCATTAAAATCTTAACTATTAAAATAAAGATAACAACAGACGACCTTGAAGATATAACGAAGATAAATTTTTTAAGTAAATTTATATTAATAATGAGACTTCATGGATGTGTACTGTAAGAACTAAAATACATTACAAGATTCAAGGAGATGATATATAGGACTTAAAACTCTTGAATTTTTTCTTTAAGTTAATATAGAGAATTACTACATTTTTCATTACAAGGCAAAATAAAATACAAAAAGTCAAGGAACAAAATAAAACTCACATCATAAATATGTATAAGTAGGGAAGCAATACCTAGAATTTAAATTACGGTATAAAAATTTAAATTATAGAGTTTAAATACAAAATTTAAATCATATAATTTAAACTATAATGAGAAAATTAATTCCAAACTAAACACTATTACATTGATTGAATCATGCCTATAAAACGTTCAGATAGCTTATAAAATTCTCTAAACTCTCTTAAGTTCCTCTTATTTTACTCACTTTATCTCTCTCCAAAAATCTCCTTTAACTCTCTTCAATAGTTATAAAAGTTACAAAGCCTCCTCTTATCTATACCTATACTTCTATAGGCTAAGGGTGAATAGTCATCCTTTAAGATAATGTCCTAGTTATTCTTAGGGAGAAACCCAACTTAGCTGCGATCTCAGCTCTTGACATAATCTTTATATACGAAGAAAATACTCCAGACTACGACACGTAGCCAGATACACATGAGGCCATATAGTTGTCCTCCTACCATAGAGAATCTTAGTTGCTAGCTGTTTCTTTGCTACGCACCAACCAGGGGATGATGCGTGTCCCTAAGGGATCCCGTGCAGCCACGCTCCCGCCCACACGCACGAGTGAACCTTGGCTCAGCAGACTGTCGCTTTCGCTATGCCTACATGCCCCCGAGCTAGGTCGTCGTTCCTTTTGGGCTGACCGTGCACTCCACTCATGGCTAGTCCTATGGGTCGTGCTCGCCCCTGCTGGCCGCACCCATGAGGAAGATGAGGCTGGCTTGCCAGTGTTGTTATAGGCCGTTGCCATCGTGGGCCACTTTATTTGTGGGCGAACACTTTTTCTTTTTCATTCTTGTTTTTTTTCTCTTCGATTTTCTTTACGAATTTTTAACACTTGCAAGGTTAAAACTCGTTGCGAAGACATCTCTACATGGTGTACTTTCATCGTGTGCCACCTTTTATTCATCATTGTCACTTGATATTCTTGAGTACTATGAATCTTAGCTTCTCCTTTAGTCTAGTCCTGATTCGCCGTTAACTAAAATTGACCTTCAATAACTTATACACATAAAGACTAAATAACCTATAAGGAACAAATATTGCAACCTGATTTACATTAGGCGTACACACACCGATAACTACCAAGTCTCCAAGCTAAATTTTTAACTAGAATTATAATTCAATTACCAACATTTCATCAAAAATATAAAAACAACACATGGTTTTACAATCTCTCTTTGATGGAAACATTAGCAAACTAAATTAAAGTATTGAAACTTGATTTTTAAAAAATTTAAAAGCAAAGAACTTTGCAAGAGTAACTTATCAAACTTAAAGGAGAGAAAATCAAAATAAAGTGACAAAAGAAAATACAAGGATATAAATGCAACCAAATACAATATGCTTCCCTAGAATGACTAACTCCCTCTTTCATCAAGAAATACAAGAGATACAAATGCAACCAAATGAAACATGCTTCCACAGAATGCCTGACTCCACCTTGATCAAAAGTGATGCTGATGGGGGAGCTTTACTGAATGCAACTTTGATTTAAATTTTATTTCTCTCTCCCTTGGATAATGGAGACATCAAGAGCAAAAAGAATCAAAAATGTATAAAATGATATATAACTTGTATATTTTTAGTTCATAAGAGCTTTGAGAGTTATCTAAAGAAATCAATATGTAAACATAGATCTATCATATAAAAGAAGATGCTATGCTCAAAAGAAGTATAATTCATGACATATAAATCAAGTTTGTATCATAAGCAAACAACATACTTTCAATTTTATTATCAATTTAAAATACAATTGAAAAACAAGCGATCTCATAAATATGCTTTGTCTAATTACTAAAAAAATCAACCCATGCATTTCGTGCTAATCTCAAGTTCAAGGAAGCGTCGATGCATAGCAATTTTAAGCTCATTTTTACTTTTTATTTCTTTTTCAAGTTTTAACATATATAGCACAATAGCGATGCTACTTTTGATCTTTATCTTTTACCGATAACGTTGTTCTCATCATGCGTAGTCGTCTGAGCTTCAATCAAGATATGCATCTAGAGTTCTCATTATAGATAGTCTCAATGCTACCCTCGGAATCACTCATAAGTAAATGCACTTAGTAGCCTGAAAAATGAGAATGAAAGTACCAATGAAACATGTAAGCAAAGGTAGCAAGGTTGATATAAAGCTTGAACATGAAAACATGAGCATTTTGAATGAATGTATCATAGTTATTGCCAAGGAGTAATCAAGGCATGCACATAAGAAAGATACTTCAATAAGAGCTAGCTAATAGATTAAGCACTTGTATATTGATTAAGTTCAAATTGATTATGATTTAAGTAAGTTTCGATGTGCTTGATAAATATGACAAGATCATACAAGCAACTTATGAGTATGTAAGCTAGATAGTAGATCAAACTAAGATAAAAGTAACACATACCTGACATAAAGATGAACAAGAGATAATAAATAAAGTTATTAGTATATTACAATATAGAAAAGATCCAAGATGCAATATAAGACACATGCAACTCAAAAGCAGAGAAACTCCCCATCAACCATGTTATAGGGGGTGAATGAAGAATCATAACCTCTATAGACATAAGGATAAAAACAAATCTAAGAAAGATTCATCAGCATAGTGATACTCCATCCAAATTTGAGAGCAAACCAATTGCAATTGAAATGGAGTTCAAAAAAGATGTTGTGCAGAGTATTTTTCAAGAAGACTATTGCTAAAGCTCCAAGAGACGAATCTTTAAATATCGACCTATGTCACTACATATAGCTCTAGAGCACAAAGACATTTTACGAGCATATATAGGCAAGATCATGAAGAAATTAAATACCCCATCTAATAAAAAGCAAGCCAACAAGAAACTCAAAAAATCTATCAAAAACCAAACAAGCAAAAGAGAACACACTCCCCTCAAACCATGTTGACCAGGTCAAACTAAAGCATCGGAATGAAGGAGTACATGAGTAGCAAATATTAACTAACTTGGCACAAAGACATGCAAACATATAAAAGTCTAGCCTAGATGCTACAAACAGGCACACAAAACTGCTAATGTCTGGCCTAGATGTGGCAAACAAGCACATAGTCATACAAGCCTGGTATAAGTGCCATCATGAGGTAGGGGGATCACTTGGCATAATTTTCAAATAATATGATCAAAGCTAAGTGTCCTCCTACCTCCCTGCAAAGCTTTAGGAATCTAGTATTATCTCAAGCGAGGTTTAGAAACAAATCTAGCATAGCCAAAAGAATGATGCCAATGCCAACTCCTTTTGTTCTATCCAAATCCTATCAAGTCATGTCGAAGGTGCATATCTTGGCGAGGAAAGAGAGACATCATTTGAACGATAATGACAAGCGCACTCAAACATTTCATGAAATCATAGGTATACTATGGATGACCCTCAAAGTCCTAAGACGTTCTTAGCGCTCCTTCCTAGACTTTCTAAAATAGAATCCTACTAAGTGCCTGGTCTTTCCACAAAATGTATATTTAAACTTGGCTTTCTCAACAGGCTTAGATTTCTCTATAAGCTTGGTTGTTTCAACTAGCATGTTTAAGTTTTTCTATGGTTCAATTTCTTTTAATTCTTGAGCTTTTGGAGTCTCTTTAGGCTCGACAGGCTTAAACTTGTTAGACATAGATATCAATTTAGGTTCTATTGTTTTGGGTAAGCTAAAGTTAGCATCTTCTATGTAACTAGCTAACTTAAAAACTATTGGTTTTTAGGCTAGCTCTATGATACTATATGTGATACCTATAACCTCATGAGCACATACTCTTAGAGACTCAGCAAAGTCATAGCCTATGTCTTAATGTTTTTTTCACACTTTGGATTAGTAAGTCTCATGTTAAGCTTTTTCTTTCCTTGGTTAAACCTCTCTAAAAACTGCTAAAGATAAATATTCTCTTAGATTAGGGTAGCTCAAGGCACACTCCCTTTTTATACCAGTAAGATCTAACCTAAGAGGCATGTATGATGCACAAGAATCAATAGCTTTAATAAAAGTAATAATAACTTTAGCATTTTTTTAGTTCATATTCTAAGGAAGTATAGTTAGAATAGATTGATTAAATAAGTGCCTTAGAAGCATACATTTTAAGCAAGTTGTTCTTGATTTTAAGCAGACGATGTTATTGTTTTATCTCATTAATTTCACTTGTAAACTTAGGACACTTTTTATAATATTTCATCCTATTATGTTTATAAAGGCTATTGATGTCATCAAACTTTTCTTTCAATTATTTTAGTTCAAGTTCAAGTAAACCTAGGTTTAGTTTCATTTCATAGCAAACAGAGCAAGCAACGCTAGCAATAGTAGGTTTTCTAGCTTTTAAAGCACAATAATCAATTTTATCATTGAGGAGATTAATCTTGGACATATATGATACACATGAAAAATATGTATCCTCCTCAGGGATCATAGAGCACAACTTAGCAATTTCTAGCGTCATGCCCTTATTTTTAGATTTTAGTTTCTTAATTTTAAGTATAGAAGATCTATTTTTTTTTGCTAATGGTGATCATGAGATAAGCCAATCTCTTTGTACTCACATCCTCATCAAAATAATCAATATCGAAGTGAGAATCACCACTCAAGATAGATCTATCTAAGAAAAGAAAATCATCAAGGTGTATCTTAGGATGCTCCGTTGAGTCATCTTATCCTCAAGTGACATCAGGCATGTGTCGGTAAAGTTGCTATCGACGAGACATCACATGTCAAGGGTGATCTTTTTGCCCTTTGCCAACTTACAATCATCATTATTGATGTCAACATTGCTCAGTTAGATCTCATAAAGTGCCGCTTAGACCTTGTGAATTGACTTTTTCATCACATCTTTGATTGTTCTTCCTTGGGGAGCAATATGCTTAGATGTGGTTTGGCTTTCCACACTCAAAGCAAGTAATAGAATGACTATACAACCTCTCTTCCTGCCTTTCATATTTTTGTGAGGCTTAAAAAACTTTCGAGCAAATAGTGGCTTGCTAGGGCTGATGTCAAGGCAGTGCGATGCGCGAGCGGAGAGAAACGTCAGGGCCGCACGAGCAGAGAAGTCGATGACGAAGTTGCGCAGGAATCCACGGGAAGAGGAGAAGTACAAAGGCGATGGAGAGGACGAGGGAAGGAAGAGATTGGAGAAGACAAAGAAAACGAGAGAAGAGAAGAGGACTTTAGAGAAAAAGGCAACGGCGAACAGACTATTCAATGTTGGAACGGGTTAAACAGAATGCCGTTACTCCGATGCGGTCGCTCAGGTGAGATACAGTCGCTCGGGTGAACAGACACCGTCGTGCGGTGAGCAGACGCTGTCGTGTTCTCTCGTCACGATCTCTGGAGAGAAAATGCTGAATCAACGTCGCCATTACTCAGACGCGAATGCTCACCAGAGTCGCTGTTTGCTCGGGTGAACGCTAGAGACCAGAAAACTTAGGAGAGAGGGAAAAAAAAGAAGGATGAGACTGGAAGAAGAGAGGAAGAAACTTAGGAGGAAGAAAATCACAAGGTAACCCAACGCTCTGATACCATGTTAGAAGAAATTGAAGAGATAGAAGAAAAACTCTACACCTCCTTTGGTCGGAGGATTTTTTTTATATATATATATATATAGAGCTAGTGGGAAGAGACAATTAGGAAGATATAAATTTAACAACATATCTAACAATACTCCCCACATCCTTGATAGAGGTAGTAAGATTTAGGAAAGCGTAATTAAGTGCAAAGCTCTTGAAAAAGTCGTAACTCGTAAGCTGACAGTGATAAGGTGACGTAAACTTACAAGTCCAAGACCAAGTTCCATCTGTTCTGGACCTAAGCGATCTGAGGTCTCTCGATCAGGCATACACACTGACAGAGAAACTCCCATTGTACACAGCCAACTCAGATGCACATCTTGCTTCCTCAGCAACATCTCCTAAAATTAAACCAGCATCACAAGCACCTCCAGGCAGCTATAAGTCTGACAAAAAGATACTGAACTTAATGAATCAAATACGGAGTAGTATAGAGATGAACAAGATATACCACGACTTAAAAAGTTAAAAGTGTTCTTCACAGCCATGTCACTACAATCAAAATTCAGAAGATGGATTTCTATTTAGAAAATAAACAAATGTACTTTCACTCACTGGATGTCGCATATGTATTTTGTACCATGATGACCGAAGTGGCTATAATTTACTTGAAAGTATGATTAGCCATTGAAGTAGACGTAATGCAGGATTAGTTTATAAAGTTGTGCCGCATGGCATGCCTTAATTAAAGTGACAGCAGATGACCACGGATCCAAATAACATAATTTACAGCAAGAGAAGACAGCTATCTCAATATCATGAACCAATGCACAAGAGATATGGATTCTGGACACACCACTAAAAGTATGTCTAGGTGCATTGTTAAAATCACTTATATTTCGAAACTGATGTAGTATTGATAATCAACTGTACATAATAAAACTGCCACATAAAAAGGAGAAACTTCCACATTTATCAATATTATGGTTACCTTGGTTAGTACTATCTAGTATCTACCATCCCATTTTCTAGAATAATTTGGTATACCACTTTGGAACCTCAGGTCTATTATTTGCAAGCAAATGAAGGAGGCAAGGTAGACTTTAAGAAAGGTAAGACCAAAATTGTGCATACGGAATATATTGTATCAATATAACAGTTAATCACAAAGCAAATGTTTTAGATCTAAAATAATTGTATAGAAGAGTGTACCACGGTGCCACCCTATTCACTAGAACTGTCCCTGCAAGGTCTCTCCCGATAGTTATGCCTTGACATAGTGGGAAAGCACAGACATCAACAATAACCATCTAATTTCATTCGATGCCAGAATGAAAATCCATTCATTATATTAATGATGCTTCAAAGATAATAAATACATGCAACCTCCTTTCTAGCCTTCAGATTTTACTTCCTCGGCTGCTAGGCCAAAATTGAGTTGCTCACCTGTGTAATTCTGTAATTCCCACAATCAAAATATCAATACTAGAAACCTGGGTACTGAGAATATTCAATTTGGAAATTCTTGGCTTCCAGCGGTGGTAGCTACATATGTTCCTAAGTAGATGTTGTAGCAAGGTCATGAAATCCCACAATTTTTTTTACTTTATATGTGTAGAAATTTGTACAGTGACTAAGACCCCAAGAGTATACAATAAGGGTCGGGTCTATATATATACAACCTAGCCCAATGGTCTGTATAACATCCACACAGTCGCAGCGGGAGAGGAACGGACGTAGAGACTGGACCGAAAACTGGTGAACAAAGGCGTGGGCAGGCCTTTGGTCATTATATCGGTAAACTGATGTGCCGATGGTATATGGAGCACCCAAACCTGTCCTAATACGACCTTGTCACGGACAAAATGGATATCGATCTCGATGTGCTTGGTGCGTCGATGATGGACCGGATTGGCGGTCATGTAGACGGCACTGACATTGTCGCAGTAGACGACGGTTGCGGTGGAGAGGGGTGCACGGAGCTCCTGGAGAAGCTGGCGAAATCAGCAGCACTCGGCGACGACGTGGGTGACGGCGCGGTACTTGGCTTCGGCGCTAGACCGGGACCCTGTAGTCTGGCGTTTTGAGGACCAGGATACGAGAGTGTCACCGAGGTAAACGCAGTAGCCGAACGTAAAGCGTCGAGAGTCGGGGCAGCCTGTCTAGTCCGCGTCAGAGAACGCGGTGAGAGAGTCAATGGGGCTGGAGCTGAGATGCAGCCCACTGGAGAGGGTGCCCTTTACGTAGCGTAGGATTCGCTTAAGTAGCGCGAGGTGAGATTCGCGCGGAGCGTGCATGAAGAGGCACACTTGCTGGACAGCGTACGTGAGGTCGGGCCGGGTGAGGGTGAGGTATTGGAGAGCCTCGGTAAGACTCCGATAGTGAGAGGGATCGGCAACGAGTGCGCCAATTGTAGTGGAGAGTTTGGCTCGAGTGTCGACCAGGGTGGCCGTGGGGTGACAATCGGCCATGTCCGCATGCTGGAGGAGGTCGATGGCGTACTGGCATTGGGAAAGAAGGAGCCCATGAGAGGAACGGGTGATGGAGATGCCAAGAAAATGGTGGAGAGGACCTAGATCAGTCATGGCGAACTTAGAGTGGAGTCGGGCCATGATCTGGTCAAGGAGAGATGTCGAAGACGTTGTAAGAACAATGTCGTCGACATATAGAAGTAGATAGGCAGTAGCAGAGTCGATATGGAAAGTGAACAGGAAACTATCGGACGTAGAGACCACGAAGCCGATGTGCCGAAGATAGGCAGCAAAGCGCTAATACCAGGCACGAGAGGCTTGTTTGAGGTCGTAGAGAGAATGTTGAAGAAGACAGACGTCATCAGGACGAGAAGGGTCGACAAAGCCTAAGGGCTGCTGGCAGTAGACCGTTTCCATCAGATGGCCGTGAAGAAAAGTGTTCTTCACGTCTAGCTGATGGATCGGCCAGGAACGCGAGACAGCCAGAGTGAGGACGACCTGGATGGTGGCGGGTTTGACGACGGGACTGAAGGTCTCATCGTAATGGACATCGGGTCGTTGGGAGAAACCCCGAACTACCCATCGAGCCTTGTGACGGGCAAGGGAGCCATCGACGTGGAATTTGTATTTAAAAATCCACTTACCGGTCACAATGTTGGCGCCGGGAGGACGGGAGACGAGGCACCATGTTTCATTATCCATTAGGGCCTTGTACTCATCGGCCATGCCCGCGCGCCACTGAGAGTCGGCTAGGGCGGAGCGAGATGTCGTCGGGATGGGCGAGATAGAGCTATGGACGGCGGAGAGCCTATAGCCCTTAGTGGGGCGGAGAGACAGGTCTGGGAACGAGTGACCATATGAGAGGTGGAGGGAACTGGAGCCGATAGGGGTACGGGGATGATGGGAAGAACTGGTCGGGTGGGGGCGTCATCGGCTCCGGGTCAGTAACTGTAGATGAGAGGAAAAGAAGGAACTAGATCGGCCTGAGCCGATGGAGTCGGGTGGGCCGAGTGGTCCGATCGGTCCGATAGAGATGGATCAGCCGATGGGGTGGGGGAGCCGATGGAAGCTGAGGAGCCGATGGAAGTGGGGTGTCCAATGGAAAGGGGACGGTATCGACTGAAGGATAAACGGTATCGGTATTGGCCGATGGAGGTGGGGCCGATGGGGGTCCGATGGTTGGGACATCGGACCGAATAGTGGTGGGATATATGAAGGGTAAGTCCTCAGCAGCGGCCGATGAGGGGGCCGAAGGAGGGGACAGTGAAGGAGACCTGGTCGGTACAGTGTTGGTGAGGAGGAAGTCGAGATCACTAGAGGAGGATCTTAGATGAAGTAGACCGAAGGGAAAACATGTCTCGTCAAAAATGACGTGATGAGAGACGATGACCCGTCAGGTGGAAAGGTCGATACATTGGTATCCCTTGTGAGAAGAGGGATAGCTGAGGAGAATACAAGCGGTGGAGTGGGGAGCGAGTTTGTGGGAAGCTGTGGCGATGAGGTTTTGGGTAGCAGAGGCACCCGAAAACACGAAGGTGGGAGTAGTCGGGCGCCGTGCGGTAGAAAAGGGTATAAGAAGGTTGTAACGGTACGGTTAACGAATTCCGTACCGTTATCGGCTTGTAGAGCCTTGATAGAGAGTTTGAACTGAGTGGACACGTATGTGACGAAGTGAGTGAGATGAGAGGCGACCTCGGATTTGTTGATGAGCGGAAAGGTCCAGCAATAGTGTGTGCAATCATCAAGTATAGCGAGATAATACTGATTACCAGAGACACTTTTAACTAGAGACGCCCATACATCACAATGTATAAGTTCAAATAGACGTGAGGTATAGGAGAGAGATCTAGAAAAAGGCAGACGCACATGTTTGCCAAGTTGACATGAGTGATAAACTGTGGAGCTGCTATGAATACATCGGATGGAGGCGCTGCGACGGAGGGTGGCGACAGCATCGGGGCCGGGGTGGCCGAGGCGAAGATGCCAAAGGTTGGTAGAGAGGGCGACGCTGGCGTGTGGAGTGGACAGCGCAACGGGAATGGTGTAGAGGTTTCCGCCACTATTGTAGCGAAGGATCTATCGCCGGGTTGGGATATCATTCATAGAGAAACCAGACGCGTCAAATTCGATGGAGCAGTTATTATCTCTTGTGAATTGGTGAACAGATATAATATTATAAATAAGAGAAGGTACGATAAGAACATTGCGAAGGGGGAGATTAGTAGTGGATGTAGACAGATTGAGTCACCTCGGCATTGGACAAGAAGAGAGTGGCCATTGCCGATGGTGACAAAAGGGGAGGAAGAGGGGTGACAGGAGTGAAGTATACTGGCCGATGATGTCATGTGTGAAGACGCCCCAGAGTCTAGCACTCAAGGGTGCTATGGTTGGAGCGTCATCTGGTTGAGGGCAACGATGAGGCCAGCCTAGTTTCAGGAGGGAACCGACTGGATGGGTGGGGTCGGTAGCATCGGCTAAGGCGGCAGAACGAGAGCCGATGCCAGGTGAGCCTGGAGATGGGCGCCGAGAACCCCAGGTTGCCAGCCGATGGGGCTGCATGGCTGGGGCTGGGTGCTCAGGGGTTGTAGCAGAGCCACGGACCTGTGGGACCGGTAGGTTGGGTAGGGACCGAGGCAGGTCGTGATTTCATCGGACCCTGCTAGTTCCTGCCTTTGTCTTTGCCCTTGTCTTTCCCAGTGTGGGCTGTGTTGCCATGGCCACTAGAGCCGTAGGAGGAAGGGGCAGAGCAGGATGCTCGGCAGCCATTATTAGCTGCGGCAAGGAGAGCGGTGTGGGCTATTGTCTTCTCATCGTTGGCCAGACGGAGTTCTTTAAGAACTAACATGTCATGGGCCCGGGCGAACGATGGAAGAGGTGTGGCGTTGGCAATGTCATCGGCGGTGTTTGAGAAGCGAGGGTTGAGGCCTCGCAGAAGGGCGAGGACGAGTTGAGAGTCGGTTACAGGGTGGCCGACGTCCCGGAGAGCAGCAGCCTTGACCTTGAGGCGCTGACAGTATGAGGAGACAGAGAAGTCTCCTTGTACCATGGAGTGGAACTCGTTGAGTAGGAAGATGACGCGAGGCTGCTTGTTAGCGAGGAAGATCCGCTCGATGGCCAGCCAGAGATCCCGGGCGGTGGGATCGGTATCGTCCATGGTGAGGTCGAGGACAGAGTCGTCAACCGAGCCGAGCAGCTAGCTGCGCACGTAGCACTTGGCGATGTCCCACTGAGGATTATCGGGGTGAGGTGGAGCAGAGCCATCAATATAGGACCGGAGACCGAATTTTCCACAGAGGGATTTGAAAAAGAAAACCCACTTGAAATAATTGGCGTTAAGGTCAAGGGAGATAGGAACGTGAGATTTCACGTTCACAGTAGCATAAGGAGGGGAGAAGATCAGTGAGGTAGTGTCCGAGGTGTGGTCTGAGGCACTGAGGGCCGGAGCAGACTCGGCGACTGGGAGAGTGCCGGAGCTGAGGACGAACTCGATGGCGATGACGGGAGAACGGAAGCAAATAGCCGATGGGAGAAAGAAGCCGATGGGAGGGAGAAGCCGATGAGAGGATGGATCGACCGATCAAGCATGTGAGAAGCCGATGGGGAGTGGGCCGGCCAGCCGATGAGGAGTGGTTGGCCGATAGAGAGTAGACAGCGGAGTAGGTGAGGAAAAGGTGGTGGCAGAGTGGGTGGGTTAGAGAGTAGTTAGGTCATGAACGTACGAAAATTCACGTCCGTGAAGAGAAGATTCACGTCCGTGGGCTCGTAGAGGCCAAGGAGTGGGGTGGACGCGAAAAAGACGGGGAGTGGTCGGATGCGAAGAGAATATGTTCGCGTCTGGAAGGTAGGGATTCGTATCCGTGGACACGTGGACACGTTTGACTGGTTCGAACGTGAGGGAAGAAAGTTTGCGTCCAAGAGCCGTTGAGCGTGTCGAAAAAGGCGAGAACCGAGGGAGGGTTCCAGCCGATAGGAGGGCGGACGAGTTCAGCCGATAGAGACGACGAGCACGGAGGTGCGCCAGCATCAGAGAAGGAGAGAAGCACGAAGCAAGAAGAAAAACGGATACGGGTGCGAGGCGAGACGAGGAGGCGGATCGAGACCATCGCTTGGTCACGCGAAGGTGGGATAGAGAAAAGAAGGTGACTGCGGGAGAGACGGGAAGAAGAAGAAACGGAGACGAGAGAGCGAGGAGAGTACCGGAAAGAGGGTCGGCGATGAAAAGAAGACGTCGACGAGGAGGAGGCAAGGGTCGGCTCGCCGGAGAGAGAAGCTAGCGCGCCGGAGATGTCTAGACTCGTTCTGATACCATGTAGAAATGTGTACAGTGACTAAGACCCTAAAAATATATAAAAAGGGTCGGGTCTATATATATATATAACCCAAGCCAGTGGTCTGTGTTACTAAGAAAATTCCTTTTAATTTCCTACTTCACTGCACATTATTCAGTAACCTGGCTGCATATATGTGGGCTGTGGCTGTAAAAGGCAAAGTATCATTACTACTAACCCCTGGAACCTGTTACAGCCCGAATAGCAAAAAGTGTGAAAATGAATCTGGGCAGCTGAAGACCCTCAACGAGCCTTTTAAGGCCCATGGGTACACCCAATATAGAATTAACAGGAGAAATGAAAACAACTCCATAAACAACCGCTGTCAGCGTTCCTTGACCGACAAATCCACCATGGGCTGGTTCATGGAAGCATGGTCACTTTCTCCTCTGCAAAATAAAGTTGTTAAAACATATCAAACCAGCCGCGGTGATCAGCATATAGAGACTAGAGAGACAAACAACAGAATCATCAACCGACTGGTGGACGTGTTACTGCATTTGGTTTGTTATGCTAGAATTGCTGGCATAAAACTGAAGAAATAGGCTGCTGCCAGATCACTTAGGTTATTTTACAAGTGACCCAAAGTTTACTACTACAATTCAAACATCGATCTCAAATGTATCATCAAATTTAGGTAAAAAATGATAAAGCACTTAATTAGTAGTAATCACCACCAGTTCCTCATGAGACCATCACACATACAGATTTCAGGCCACCAGCACGTAAAAAAAGTTGCAACGCGAGTACGATTACCGCATATAACCGCAATTTCATCGTAGGTCCCCGGCAGCGACATCGGCGCGGAGAACCACCTTGATCTGCTGATCTGCAAGCACACCTCCGGACACAAAAATTAGCCACAGAAGCCACCAAAATCTAGGGAGCGAAATGCAGCACCCCCCCCCCCCCCCTGTTTAGAATCCACCTCGTCTCCTCTCGGGAATCTGTTCAGGTACTGCGGCCCGGGGTAGGTCTCCATCAAGCCCTCGAAGAACTCGATCATCACATCTGCACCCAGAAACCCACCGACTCTTCAGCCTCCCCAAAACCTCGCGGAAACCACCGGAACAGCCCGAGCATCCCACGGGAAACAAAATGAGCCGCTACGTTACGATCTTACCGTTGGGTTGCTGATGACCTTCCTCCCCTGCGACGCCATGGGAACCCGTCGCCGTCGCCGGACGAGGAATGGTGCGGTTTAAGTGCTCCGCGCCTGTCGGCTTACGTGTTGCTCTGCCGCTCAGGGGAAATGACTTGCGCATTGTCCAGATACTGTCTCCGTATCAAAATACCAAGTACATGTGCCATTTTTTTCTAAGGGAGACTGAGGCTAAGACGAGAAATTGTTGTGATCGATTAACATTAGAATATAGATTAAAAATTAAATAATAAATTGTTGTGATTGATTGAGATATAGATGAAAGAAATAGTTATATCTTAAGACGTTAGATTTAAATAAAATAACTACTCCCTATGTCTCATAAATATGCTATTTTTAAAAAAATTACGGAATGATATGATTATTTGAGAAAAATATAAATAAATTAAATTAAGAAAAATTATAATTGATTATGATAAGAAGGCAGATGAAATCCGAAAATTAGTTTTAAGATTAAGAGAGTACTCTATTGCTGACGTCTGCGTTTCTTGTGGGCCCACCTGCCCGGTTGACGCATATACGCTTGAGCCTAGAGATGCGTGCCGTTTGTCTAGCTCAGCTCGTGCGAGCTATTCTATTTCTTGCAAGTAAACTCCAGCTCCACGCTGGCGAGCTGTCGTCCTTGCAAGGCTCAAGCTGAAGTGGCTGACTGCGTACCATACCAGACAACACCGTGCCACGGGCAAAACGAAATAGCTGAAGCATTTCAGGCAAAATACACCGTCATATCATCGAACGCATGCAATGCGCTGATATCATCGACAAGGCAAAAGCACAGCTTCACTTCATGCTTGTATCGTCTACAAACTCTTCAATTAAATAGATATTTGTACGATGTGAGGGCAAAAGAACGCGGACCTCCATTTCTCGGCCCATGCAAAAAAAGCACAAGCGGAAACCAAATCTGAAGGGGTGGGTGAGAAAACGCCCCCAGAATTTCTCCGTCCGTCAGTGTAGTAGTGCTTTCGGTCTATGAACGAGGCATAGCGTGCACATATATAGCATGCCATGCGCTACCTAGCTATCCGAGGCGTGCATCTTGTTCTTCACTGCATGAGCCGCCGCACGGTACCAAGCTGCTGCAGCCATTGCTCCTGGATCAGGAACTGATGCCACCAAGTCGGGAGCAATGTATGACGACCGTCCTGCCTGAAACAAGTGCGCGCGAATTTTGTTACTTCCGGAACGACCGAATGTAATCATAAGTAGTGTAGCAATCTGGCAGTTGCACAAGCTCTGACAAAGCTAAAGAAACGTAGTTGTGGAATGGAGCGAAAGAACACCTTAGCTTGCATTTGTTTAGTGGATTCAGCACCAGCTGACGCTGCTTCAGAAGATGCGATAAAGGCAGTCACAGGATCTTTCCCAGCTTTGAGAGACTGTTTAAGCACGATGAATTTGTCAAACAAGCATGATAGACACTAAACAATATTGCAAGAGCTAGTGAATTCAACAAGTGACCTGTCTCAGGACTGTACAAGCAGGAATTAGAGCGTCCAGCATTGTGCGGTATCCTGCACTAGCACCACCATATTTGCTAACAGCAGCAACAGAGGCTTCCAAAGCATCCGCCCCTGCAGAAACGAAGCACATTTAATTTTAGTATGCAGGTTTTTACATTCACCATCACATTCATAATGTAAATCTCTTACATTCATTTGCACCAACATTTGTGTTCTGTTTTAATCTTGCATATGCAGCTTTGCAAAGTATGTCATACCTGAAGAACAATACAAAGAAGAATTACTTCTTTGTAAATTAAATGGTCAATAGTGAAACAAAGAGGTAGACATGCACATATTTCTTACAAGATTCCACTTGTTCCACCCATCACCCTCCGGACTGTTGACCCGATCTCATTAATTGTTCCAGCTGCATCATTCATTGGGTAACTGGCCAAGAGAAAAGGCCAACTTAAAAATTTACACTGGTGATTTCATGCCATTTCTATACTTATCTTGAAAACAACCAAATTGGTAATTTCCATGTATTCTTTGCAGGACAGGAGTAATAAATCAAATTTAGAAGCTTAGAATATTAAACTATTGTGAATTGTATGCTTGTTAATACAAGCTCAGCGGGAATAAAACATTAAAATTTTGTAGGTAACAGGAACCAATCAACAATAACATGACATGCTTCTAACTTACCGCTTCTTCATGTCTTCAAGAATACTTGCTGCACCTCTATACATCTGGAAAATACAGACAAATATTAATACTTGCTGCACCTCTATACATCTGGAAAATACAGACAAATATTTTATCTTAATATAGCTATATCATCAGAAAGGTTAAATTGGTAAGCCCCTCTTAGACCCACCGTGGTTCCACAGTCACCATCACCCACTTTACTGTCCCATTCATTCAGGCTATCCTTGATATTGATTACTTCTTTAGCACCTGCTTCAATAGCAGCCTCCAGAATACACCCTTGTTTGCTTAACTCCTGAGGTTCAGCAAGAATCTGCAGGCCAAGTCTTTGTAATTAGGAGGTTCTAGGTGGTAACTGATGGACTCATGACATGCATATGCTAGCATGGTTTAGAAAATCTAAAGAATAATATTGACTAACATGCTATTATAAAGGAAAACGATTTCAGAATTTCTAATTTTTATTTTCCTTACTTTGCTCTTGACTCTGGGTATGAAAGTATCACTCAATGCAGCAATATGACACGGCGACTGAAATAGACACTGATAGCATATGCAGAACCAGCAGACAGCAGTATGCAGCTCTTTTATATTTCCACACTACTGCACACATGAACTTACACCCAACAGGACAATCTTAGAAAAGGGCATTTTATTTTACCTCATCATCCTTCACTGATGGGGATGGTGGTACTGGAACAGGAAATTTTGCTGGTGGGCGATTTCCTGAATCAAATAATAAATTTAGGAATTCAATGATTCAGCAGAAAATCTGTGATAACTGATAATGGAATCTATTTCTGGGCTTGTATTCAGGTAAACAGGCCAACACATCAAAAGCAAAAACTTCGTTCAGCAAGAACATTACCTTCAGATCCAACAGGCCAAGCTGGTGCTTTAGTTGGAGCATCAAGTCGCTGCAAAATGTTTTCATCTGATTTCATGATAGTGATAGAGAATCCTGCAAATAAAAACAGGATTATTACCATAAGAATGCAAATTAGCCATAATTCTACACTTGTAGGATAAAAGTGTATATATAAACATCATGTTGAAGGGAGAACAAAGTTCTATCTTAACCAAAAAAGATTCAAAAGATTTGGTCAAACATATCCACACTGTTCATATTTAAGAAACCACCACAGGTCATCATGATTCAATGCATTTTAAACTAGAGATGTTCCCTACTAATTTATGCTGAGAGATGTTTATACACCCCTGCAGCTCAGATTCACTTATGGAGGATATTAATGGTAGAACTGACCAGCCATATCAAGTGAAGTCATAAGTGTGCTAGTGTATACTCTATCAACAGCAATCCCATACTCCAATTGTAATTCAGGAACTGCCTTTCTTGCTGCAATCATAAGCTCCATGATAGGAGTTGCACCCAATCTGCATTTCAAAGATGAGATTAAACAATTAAGTAATACTACAGAGTAACTACAACTGCTCACCATAGGTCAGAATGTCAGATCAAAACACCAAAAGGGAAAAAACAAATTCAAAACACCAAAAGGGAATAACAAACTTTAATTTACCTAATCACTGTGAAATCTAAATGCTGACATAGTAAGAAAACCATATGATAACCATTGGCATATAGAGTATTTGTTTTTGTGATCTACTTGTGAAAATTTTACTCAACTCATACAGTGAAAGGAAAATTCACATCTGTAGTTACCCATTGATTAGAAGGACAATATTGCTCCCTCTTGTGATGGGAAGATACTGAGTTTCCTACAAGGATGCATCACCGTCAGATAAATAATCAAATGCATCTATAACTAGACACTGCAAACTGGAAAGAATGAACCTAAAGTTAGCCAAAAAAAAGGTGTGCCATCTAGGTTGTATAAGTAATATTTGGCTATATGCAGCATCATAGATGGAGCAAGAGTTGCTAAAGCTCAGACAGCATTTACCTAGAATAAGTAAAATGAAATTGCATAGAAGGAATTATGCCAAGATTCTTAGTAGAATCTCCTTTCTACATTAAACTTTGGTTCAAACTAAATGTCATAACAAGTTGATAACATGGAAAGAGCATCCTACCCAAACTTTCACCACTTATTCCCAATTCAATTTCCTAGCATTCAAGATATACTCTCTTTTGCATACTATCAGTAAGGACCTTACCTAACGGTTAAAGGAAACAATTAAGGGAGCTGTTTGCAAAAGGAATTTCACTACCAGGGCAATATTTTGCCATTTCATAATAAGTTATAGCAAGCTAAACTCAGCTTAGTCTCAGACTTCATGAAGAAAAAATATATATCCATGGTACTGAAATGAAATGGATTAAGTGACCAAAAAAACCTGCAAACAAAGGATGCTAACGATAACTAAAATGCTTGCAGGTTTCAACTGAACAAAAAAATGGAGAAACCTAAAATGCTAGAAAAATAGCAGATAAAAAACATACCTGTGACAATATCTGCTTAAGAACGTGTTCTACTACTACATCAACTGGCTGGAGATCAACAACGGCAACACCAGGTTCTCCATGCTGGGAAACAAAAAATGTGTTTCATATTTGGCGAAGATGCCGTTTTACAGCATTCAGCTATATTGGGAACAAACAAAGATGCACAAAAACTAATAAATAAACTAAATTCAATGCCAATTGTTTCTGTGCTCAGTGAGAATAATAACTGACAAGGTTTTAATCTTACAATTCCAAGGCCAAGCTCCATTTGCTTAGGACCCAAACGATCAGATGTCACCTGACCAGGCAATGTGCAAACAGAAAGTGCAACTCCCATTGTACCAACAACCTCAGATGCATGTTTTGCTTCTGCAGCAACTTCTGCAAGAGATAAACCAGCATCTGCAGCGGCCCCAGCAACCTGTAAAATCCAAACAAACTTAGGACTTCAGAGGACAACAGGAAGACAGACCACAAGGGAAAAGTTTGTTCACTAGGCATATATACATTGCAAGAAACATTCTAATTAATCAATATCTACGCATAACATAAATTTCCTAAGTGCAAGCTAGAAAAGGATGATTCTATCAGACAATTTTGCCATGAATCCATGATAGAAGAGATCTACAATTCCACTCGACCATACTAATGAGGGCAGATAATGCAATTTCTGCATCTGGTAGACTAGCAACGAACTTAGAAAGGTTTCATATGTTTGTTTAAATAAGCATGGTGCAGGCTGGTGGTAAGGCTGGACGACTGTGGCATCTGACATGAACAAGTGGAAGATCAATCGAAATGAAAGAGATTTTCTCAGGTCAACTTTGCTTAATAAGTTCCGAAGCATGATAAGCATATATTAAGATTAAGAAGACAATAGCAACAATAAAATACCTTATGCACAAGGATAGTCCCTGCTAAACCTCTTCTACCAGCTATTCCTCGAGGCAGAGGGAGGGCACAGTCATCTCCAACAATAACCATCTACAGTTGATGGACAAATACTAATTAGAAGGTAATTTGAACTTGATTTACAATAAAAGTACTAAAGTAGCAAAATGTTAAGTGTTCATCAACCTCCATCTTATAGCCTTCAGATTTTGCCTGCTCAGCAGCTAATCCAAAATTGAGTCTATCACCAGTGTAGTTCTGCAAACGTCCAGCAATGAAAGGTGTGAAAAGAAATGCAGCACACCTAAGATGAAATTGACATGGCTCAAATGGAAAATAACAACAAATCAGCACTGCAGAAACGAAGATTAAATACAGACAAAACAGCACCACTAAGCAGTATCTATATCCAAAGTGAGTGTTGTCCAGTTCACTCTTTTTTTATGAGGAGAGAGAGAAGCATTGGAGATTGGACAAGGTCAATCTTCATCAAATTAGTGCAAACAAGGTGATGCCAACAACATAAATGAAAAAATGGTATAGGATTTCTCTTTTAGATTATATTCCAATCTCAAGGGTGGCCCTCCATTTCTTTTAGCCTATTCAGGAAACAAGAGGGAGAGAGCAGGAAATACATATGTCAAGAACAGAGAAAAATAGTTTTTAAAAAAACAAAGCTGCAATGTGCCATGGCAAGGAACAAGACAATAGAGCTTGAAATTTTCGCCCAATTACCAAAAGTTTGGAGTATTCAAGAAATAACGCTCAAACAATTAAATATTTTTTAAAAATAAGAGACAAATTAGGTATTCATGTTGAAAAGGTGAGCGGTTATTAACCCCCATAGTAACACTTGTTTTTTTTTTTTTTGACAGAGGTCAGGAGACTTTACACTAGATAAAATTGAAATAATTGCTGAAGTCCCCCTAAAATTACAAAGGAAGATTATATATAGCGCAGACAAAATAAAAGAAAGCATCTAGATTTTCTTCCCCGCTCTTGATTCAGCCACACATGACAAACCACAAAGTTGAGGCTTGGATGAGGAGAATATTAGGATAGGTACACAAGCATATGGTCATGCCAGAAAAAAGGTATCCCAAACCTTAGTTTGCACCACAAAAAATTGTAGGGACATAAGAAACACTTCTATTGTACAGGATATTGATTGCACCAGGTTAGGCCCTGTTCTAAGCAACTTAATTGGCTTGGCTACTCCTTAATTTTCATTAGCATACTTTTCAAACTACTAAAAGTTGTTTTAGTGCATAAAAGTACTAAAGTAGCATATGATGCCATCTTACTTGGCATTAGCCCATAACACTCTATGCAAACAAAGCTTGTCTCCAGAATATACAATGGAAGAGATTTTAGTGTGCAATGTAAGAGATTTTAGTGCGCCACCAGCAACCTCAAAGCATCAGATGATACAATATTGCAGGGCCTTAAGTGCTACCTATCATCTCAGGATTGACATTTTAGAACAGAGACTGCAGAGTACCTTTACTATTAGAAGGCACCCCATGGGACCTGTTACAGCTCGAATAGCCTACAATGAAAACATGCATCTGAAACATGTAAGCTAAGGTAATCACAGCAATAAAAGCAGCTCACACTTTTGCTTTAACTGAAAGAATCATACAGCTAAAATAGAATCAACGGGCGGAGAAGTGAAAACATCTCCAAAAACGGCAGCTGTCAGCATTCCTGGCCCAACAAATCCAGCATGAGCTGGCTCATGACCACTTCCACCACCTATCAATAAAATTGGAGTGCTTTAATGAGATGTTATGATGCCAATCTTATGGCTATGCTCATGAGGTGATTATGCATGCAGGAAGAATGGTGTTTTGTATATAAATGTAAATTGAACTTCAGTATGAGCGATTGCAAGGAGGGCAACTACAGCTGGCTAGAGTAATAGCAGACTCAGATGCATATTATTATACTTCCAATCAATGCCAGGAAACAAAAAAAAACACTTCCATGTCACTGTATCATGATACCATCACAAACCTGACAGAAGTTTACACAATAGAACTGCCACCACAACCCCTAGTCCCACTTCCACTTCTTACCCAATAATAAGAAAAATAACTGATCCACTTGGCTATCAAGACTTCTAGAGTTGCACAACAACAATAGAGCATACATCAGATCTGATTATACCATATGGCCATACCAACATATAAGCACCACATATTTTGAAGAAATACTGTTAAAATTGGCTAAACAATACAGAGCATAACCAAAAAAAATGAAGTGTGTGCAAACATAACTGACACAATAAGCATTCCAGTGGGAGACATGACGTATTATATACACATGGGTATGCCCTTTATCACAATGCCATGGCATGCAATGCACCCTCATTATGTATGTGCAATGTATTGCCATATACTCATGTTTCATTCATTCCAACAACAATATGCCCAAAGTACGAATTTCAAAATTGCCAATCTCAACAGTCGACCACATGCACAGCCCTAATTGTTTCCAAATTTGCAAAATTGAAATGGTCATCCTGATAACCAATTCATTGGCAGTTCAAGGAGAACATCTACAAAATATGTAGATCTGGTTGCATTGTCTCCATGCCTTTTGTGGACGTAAGAAAAAAATATTGAAGTGAATAGTTATTGGAGTAAACTAACTTGTTATAGCATCCAAATTTGAGGTACATTGTGTGGAAGCCAAGGTTCAGTCAGGAATTAGTGAGGGAACATCGTAATTTTCATGGGAAAACAGTCATCTCCTCCAATTCTATGATACACGATATAAACAGAATAACTATGAACTATCCAATCATGCCGATTCAGTAGGTAACCAGAAAAATAAGGCAGTCCTACTAACATTCTAGATGTTCTATGAAAATGCCATATGGTTATTTTCAAGCAGATTTTCAACCTAGATCAGAACAATTGCAGATGTGCATGACAAAACAATCACCCATCCCATTCACATAGAAATCAGAAGAAAAACACAGTTCCGAACAAGATAAACGCATACAAAGTAAAAACAAAAACACGGCTCCCCATACCTGAGATAACCGCGACTTTACCATAGCCTCCCCTCACGACATCAGCACGAAGAACAACCTTAATCTGCGCACATTCGAGAGGACGTTCGTCACAAAATGGTCGCCAAACAAAACCGAAACCAATTTCCCCTGCGCGAACATCACCACCTGAGGGAACCCATCCAGGTACTGCAGGCCCGGGTATGTCTCCACCAGCCCCTCGATGAACTCCATCACCACATCTGCAACAAAAAAAAAGAAGCACCAATCCAAGCACCCCCCCCCCCCGCCGGGAAAACCGGTAGCGATTAAACCCTAGGAACTGAGAAACAAAAAAAAACTCGCAGAAATCAACGGCAAAAAAAGAAAGCCGAGGGAAATGGGCGCGGAGGCCGGTACCGTTCGGGTCGTTGATGAGCTTCTTCCCCTGCAGGGCCATGGCGCGGGGGTGAGGGAGTAGGCGGCGAAGGCTTCGGCGACGGCCGCGGCGGAGAAAGGAGAGATTGGGGGGGAAGAGGAGGGGAGCGGGGCAAGCAGTACGAAGGAAGCAAGTCGCCTCTACTTGTTGCTTCTGTGGGCGCTTGCTTGCTTCTTCGAGGGGAAGTGGGGGCGTATCCTTTTATAGACACGGATTAGCAGTCCACCGAAATGCGAAGATTGGAATTACGGGAATGCCCTTCTTGTAGAACCGTCGTGGACTTCTCGGTTAATTGGTTTATGCTTTTACGCATGCTTAAGTTTACCGGTGTACTAAATTTTTTTCCAGCAAAAAATACAGTACAATCTAGATGCTTATAATTTATAACACGCACATTATATCTATATAATCCTATCGATATATTTTAAAATTAATAAAGTTATCGTAGTCTTAATATCTATATCGATAGATAAACTGTCTGCTGTTAAATATAAAATATATTATTTGAATCTAAATGAAATAAGAAATACGTTCACTTCACTCGTGCACTACATCTTTGACTTTAATATTAAAAATATAATTTATATAAAAACACATAAATAATAGTTTAACACACTAAACAATAACGAATAATTTTTAAATTATTTTTTGATTGAACCACTTTAACACAATATCCTTCTATCTCTCATTTTAATAAATATGTCATGCCACATCTAAAGATTTGGTGTTGTTTTGTTTCATTCAATGTACTGCTAATTGGTAGCAAGATGAACAAGATTTTTTATTAATAAATGAACAACAAAGAATTATTTGTCTTGTTCTCATGAGATTTATTTATATTATACTGTTCTTGGTAAAAGATAAGCAGTAGTACTGAGGATGCTAACATCCTAAAGGTGTTGAATTATTTTTTATGACCTCGATATCTTCTTGATGTTGATATGCAATTAGAATTATATTATTTTGAGGAACATATCCTATACATAAAAGCTTCTCGTGCACACTGATTAACAAATGCTGCCAAAAATTTTAGAAATACCTGTGTGTAAAGTCTTGTTTTCAATTGGAACACTTTGATTGTAATATCTTTTGACTGTAATATCTTTTGATTGTAATATCTTTCTATCTCTCTTTTTAATAAATTTGTCATGCTACATCTAAAGATCTGGTGATATTTTGTTTCACTTAATATACTGTTAATTGGATAGCAAGGTTTTCTATTAATAAATGAACCACCAAGGAATTATTTATGACTTGTTCTCGTGAGGTTGCTTTATAGTCTACTTTTTTATAGTGTTCTTGGTAGAAGTGAAGCAGTATTGAGGATGATAATAGCATAAAAGTGTTGAGTTATTTTTTCATGACATATATCTTCTTGACGTTGATATGCAATTAGAATTATGTTATTTGAGAGACCATATCCAATAAAAAAAGCTTCTCATGCATACTAACTAACAAATATAACGGAAAATTTTAAAAACACACGTGTAAAAGTCTCATATTCAAATTTATTATAGTTTAGCCATAAAAAACTAATATAAATCTATGTATAATATATTTGAAGATAAGACTTTGTATATATGTGTAATAGATGAATAATTTTTTCTATAATTTTTTATAATATTTATTATTTGGTGTATACGGTGTGTATGGAAAACTTTCTTTATTTTAAACTTTGTTATGGAGTAACATAGACTACACGCACACAAAAAAATGAAAATGTGGCGCAACCCCTTTTAAAGGTAATGATAGTCTTTTTAAGTGCGTGCTAGTGGAAGTTTGGTTATGTGAATTTTAGTCCTAACCTAAGTATTCCTTGCATAACTGATGCTAAGAGTGTACAATGGTAATTTTTGTAAATTCTCGGTGATATGCATGGCAAGAATGAAAGAGGTGAAGCTTTTAGAGGGGACAAACAACCTACCGGATTAGCAGCCCGGGCTTCACCGGTTGGTGTCTATTGTTGACCCCACCACCAAAATAGAAACGTATCTGTACCGTGCATTAGTAAATCGGACGGTTTAGAAATGGTCTTGGCCCTTAACCTTTTTCCGTTTATCCTGCGCAAATTCCGAGTCATGAACTCTCGCCGTCAGGGAAAGTCACATTTGTAGTAGTAGTTTTGCGCTATTCCCAAGTCCAGAAAATAATAGCTATAGAGAAACGTAAAAAAGATATACAGACAGACCAAGTTAACCATACACCTACACATCATATTTATCCATCTGTTATCTTAGCCTCGCTAAAATTCAATTGAACATATGCATGTGAACTATTCAAGATTTCAACTCATAAATCTAACATCATACATTAGCGCTTGTCCTAATTATATATGGTTTGTTTCACAATATTATGTATTTCTTTTCTTCCATGATTCGATGATCTTTTTTTTCCTCGTATATTTTAAGTGGCTCACATTTTGTTATTTCTTTAAATGAAATTCAATCAAGCATCTACAATTCTACATTGAGATGGCCATGCAAGCATTTAGACCGTACTTGTATGATTGAATCTTTGCTTAGGCACACGAGCTGGTTGCAAACAGCGACAAGATGAGCCACCCATGGAGACCCACGAGCGCCGCCGCAGTGAATGGGTTATGAAGAAAGAAAGAAGCAACAAACAACAAAGGTCAGTCCGACACATGAATCTGTTGCACACTACCGTGGCACTTTAAACAAAATTTGTCAGAACGATTCGCAGGTTGGGGAACACACGGCATGCAGGCAGGCAGCACGATATGACGCAGAAGAATTCAGCAGACCTGTTTCGAGTGAAAAAAAAATCAGCCCAAATTTTTTTTAAAAAGCCCATATATTTTCCGTGAAAGAATCCACAGGTGAGTAAATTCAGAACACCTACTCTCTGGGATGAATTTTCTTACTAATATAGGGTTTAACTATATCCACTAGATAATTTTTATATAAGGTGAAGACTTTGGTATGAGTAATATTTCTGTTTATATATATTCGATTTAATAATATATTATATCTAATATGTCCAATATAGTAAACTATACGACGAGATATAATCGATGGCCAATAAGATAACTTTACATATTTTGGTTTAATATAGCTTGTGTTTGACTCTGATTAGATGCTCTCTCTTCTTGAAAGTCTATTGTATTTTTTATTGACAGAAGATACTTTCTTCAAGTAAAACTCAAAGAACTTCTTAGATAATACAATTGAGTAGATTGATTTGTTTTTAGATTGGATTCTTCAGTCTTGCCTCATTCAAGATCGGTTTCCTTTCTTGGCCGTATACACATCTATCTTTTAGGACACATGTCTATATGTATATAGGTATACAATAATGTTTTATCTAGGTATTAGAGAGATGTTATATTTAAGACACTAACAGTAGCTCCCGATCTCTATACAAATTCATTTCTAACACTTTTATCTTGCATGCTTTAGAAGCCACGTTATCGGCAATATGAACGTAGTCGGAATATGTTCTCAACTAAGTTAAGATTCGATAATATTATTCTACCATATGAGTATGAAAATGGTGCAGTTGAAATTTGAATTTGGATAGAAGTCAAAAATCTGAACGCATTCTAAAATCTCACCAAGAATAACACCACTTTTTTTGAAATACGAAACATCGATGCATCTATAAAATCTAGTAGTGAGCCCGATTGAGGTCCATTTGACATTCCAAACTTTGACTCTTTATCTTCTCTTAGCACCCAAGCCTCTCAACCGACAAAGCCCTAGTTTCTTTACAACCCTTTCCACCGTCACTTTCATGTATCTTTCTTACTCAGACATGGACATGGCAGCGACAAGGGAGCTACAAGTGGATGGATTGATTCTCGGCCAGGGCACCTTGCCCTGGAAAGAAGAAGATTTGGCCTAGGTGATGATTTAGCACGTGATGGGTTTGATAAAGTGGACAAAAAGGATTTTAATTAAGTTTGAGCCACTGAGAAGTGTAATACTCTACTCTTATATTCTTTCTTGTTCTTAATATGCTACAGTGGTACTTTTCTCCCTTTTTCTCCCTTTCTCGGCTACAAACCTCCCCTTATATATTCTTTAGGGGTATCGCGCATTCTGAAAAAAGAAAGTAACGTACAAGAAAGGATCCATGGGCCCTAGAAAATAGAGGTTAGGTATGGTTAGTCCAATTGCAACAGGAGCCATGGCGACCGTCATCAATACCACGCCGTTCTATTACCGTCGCCGACCATAGTTGGCCCATATGCCAGTCACTCCGTATGGATAGGTGAAAAGCTAGGTCACAGTGGGTAGGCTGACTATACCCATGATCACCTAGGTAATCATAAGGAGCGGTATAAGTCCTTTCTCCTATCATCCGTGGATGGAGTATATATCTATTTTTGCTCTAACCAGCATGGGTGCATGGACAATGCATTGAACCGAGTGCTCCAACCTATTGCATTAAATGCGATGATTGGAGTAGTTGGATATATACAGCCCTCGAGCTCTCGTTCCTCATTGTTCCTTTGAAGTGCTCGAGCTCAAGGCCATCTCATTAGGACTGTCTCCCGAGGCTGTTAACCATCCCGAGATTCGTGTGTCTGGGTAAGACAACCCAAGGTTGTTAGACCACAACTTGCCTAGCTCATGCTGTTAGGTTGGGCGGGTCAGCTTGGGTAGCCATGCACGTGCTAGATGTCTCGTTGCGAGCAGCTCGTGGCATAGACGTTTGCCGACCACGACTCACCAGGGCGCTACTGTTCGCCCGAGCATCAGTTGTCCACTTCCCACACTTGGGTGAGACCCCTATTTCCCACTTCACCAACATGGCTAAAGAGTAAAAGCTTGTTTTATGGATCGGACATCACCTTTAACTTGGTCCTTTACCCTGGGATTTGCAACGCCATGGTTGTTGGGGTGCAATGAGCACCTCCTCTTCCGCTTTGTGATTTTTGGTTCGAGTCTTTGGTGGTGCTCGCATCTTTTTTTTCACAAAGGTCTTGTAGTGCACCATAATTTATAAAGACATACAGAGCCTCCACATCCTTCTATCTCATAGCGTATAAATCATAATTGATAGCTTGCCTCCTGTAAGTGCCTTAGAAGTTCACTAGAAATTGTTTACAGAAATCATCCCAAGATGTAATTGAGGACCTAGAGAGGTGGATGATCTATGACCTTGCGTATCCCTTGAGTGCAGTGGTTAGATAATTTACTATTGTATTTTTATCTGCTTTAGCCGCATTCAAGACTGTAGAGTAGACCAAGAGAAATTCCTTAGGATCTGTGCTTCCATCATACTTCTCTACTAGGCTAGGTCGAAACTTAGATGGACACCTCACTTTTCTAAGAGAATGGGTGAACACTGCACAATCTTTGCCTAGTTGAAAAGAAGAACAATGGTTATTGTACTAAGGATGTCTCTAAGGATCTAGGTCTAATAAAAATGATGATGAGGAGGAGAAGGATGACGATGAGCCACTAGATGAGTTCTCGTGGTCTAGTTCTTGAGAAAGCCATCGTCGATCGTCATAATCTCAATGTCGATGCGGTAATCAAGAACTTTGTTGATTAGGCCTGCTGCTTCATTGATCCTCATCTCCTCGACGTCACTATGGGGAGCGGCCACAATCTTCCTAATATTCTTGGCAATCTTTGTGGTCGTCCCTTCACTCATGGTCCTTTATGTGTCTCTCCAAGTCACGACACAAGTTATGATGTTGGTGAAAGCGACGTTGCGGTGAGACATCTCATTGTCAAGGAGAGCCCCACGCATTCTTTTGAGCACAATGATTATTTCCATCATATTGAGGTCAACAGTTTTGTCTTTGTTCTCTTGATCATGCGTAAGTGGTGATTTTCCACCAGCTGATAGAGTTTTTTCCAGTTATTTTCCCATGGCTATAACAAAAGCAGTGTCGAGATTGGTAATGGAAGACTTCATTCTCTCGAATCATTATGCGAACTATGGGTTGGCAGAGAGATATACAGGAGATTGGTCTAACAAAGAATGTGTTCCCACCAAGTGTTGTATACAAGTGATATTTTTTGTCCTCAGAGAGAGTAGATGTAGATGGCAATGCCAATTTGAGTACCTCCTTTATTCTAAGATCTTGCATCAGCTTCCTAGATCTTGGTGTAGTCTTCTCAATTGGTCTAACATCATAGTCAGATATTGAATATGAGGAAGTGTCCTCAGATTCTTATTCTCCAAGCTTGTAAAGTACAGAGAGCTCCTTCTAAACAAATTGAATGAACTCCACTAGACAATTAGAGTCGATATCAGTAATTTGTTGATCCTGCTCTGTATCATCAAATTGAATCTGATGGGAGTGATCATTTGTCTATACAGGCTTGTTATTGGAAGCAACTTATCGGGCGACCTCCATCTTGAACTCCTTACACTCGGACAATGAGTGAGAACTCGTTTTGTAGATAGGACATCGCAAGCGCTTTGTTGAAACCTTCTTGCTCGAACGAGGGTTGACTCTTCTTATAAATAGCTTCAACATGCAGATCGGCATCTCTAGTGGTGTAGTCATCACCAGAATGGTGAGTTCTAACCTAAATGTAGGCAACTACTGGCTAGGTTGAATCTCCTAGGCCTAAGCTTTCGTTGAAACCTTCATTAGAAGTGTCATTTCTCGAAGTCATCTTTAATGAAATCTTCAGAAAACTAGGACCCCTACCTAGCATGACAACTATTGATGAGTGATACCCGACTACGGTATTTGTAGACATATGGTTTGACTAATGCTAAGGTATTCATGAGACGATAATGAGAAGATGACATGGATGGGTTTTTATACATATTTGGGCTCATGACGTGAGTAATAGCATTACTCTTATTTATATATATTCGACGAAATGAACCATACAGAGTACATGGAGGAAGTAATCTATCCTATGTAGCATATCCAACTGTATGCAACAACCTATACGGCGAAATGTAGTCGACGGCTAGCAGCGAGAAAACTTCATGGATCTTGGCTCAATGTGGATTGTGTTTGACTTGAGATTAGATGCCCCCCTAGGAGGCTATTGTATTTATACCTGTAGATAACCCCCTCTTCAAGTAGAACTTGAAGAACTCTTTAAATAATACAGCCGAGTAGGTTAATTTGTTCCTAGATCAGACTCTATAGTCTTGCCTTATCCAAGATCGGTTTCCTTCTTCAATCAAATGCACTTCCATATTTAGAGATACATGTCCATATGTGTACAAGTATGCAGTATTTCTGGAGATGTTTAGTCCAAGTTAAAATGACCTTAAGTCTCACAGAGAGGAGGTGAATGTACAAACTTTTAAATCTAAAATGCACTGACAGAAAAAATTAGTTCTCCCTTTGGAGTCTCCAGTTTTAATATTCGGAGTATCCGAACCAACCTTTCTGTTAGACAGAGAAGTTAGTCCAGAGTTTTCAGTAGTATGGTCCGATAATTCCGAACCTCCTTTAAAATGTATAAGGGACACTTAAAGGAGATAAACCCTATGGGTTAGGGAGGAAGCAAGGTAGTAAAATTATAGTAAATATAAGATGCAAAAGTAAGTTAGGAGACAATGCAATTTTTTACCGAAATTTGGACCAATCAATTATATGTCTCTCTTAAGGAGCTCTGGATCAATTTTGATCCCTTGCCTCATTGAGTGCAACCTCGAAAATCAGTTTGGTCTTCAAGCTCTTACTAAAGCATAACACTTAGTCCAAAGTGACCACTAAGGTCTTCACTAGGACACGTGCTCCTATTTACTATGGGATTTGCTCTATCAAATTAATTTTTAAGGTAGAACTCGGGGAATCATTAGAATACCTCTTTTTTTCAGAGGTGAGGGAAACCTTTATAAACTTCCCATGTAATTCACATGTTAAATCCTTACGGGCAACGCCTAGTCATCTAGGAGATGATTCTCTAAGAGTAACAAACTTAAAACTTCACCGACATTGATCCATAAGTGCTCACATAAATCACAACATCTAACTTCTCCCAAATTAACCAAAAGACACTCTCAAAGTGTGGATTAAGCTCAAGATCTAAGAGAGTAGAGTGAAAAATCTCTAGCAAGATTTTGAGAGAGAGATAGCAATGAATGAGCGGCCACCCCTTCAAAATGGGGGTTGGTGGGATTAAATATCCACCTCTCTTGAAGCTACCTGTTATTTACATAATTCAAACTCCAAAATATCCAAACAAAATGTCTGAAGACTCCAGACAAACCTTTCGACCTGAATAGAGACTCTAGTCCGAAGACTTTCGCTAAACAATCCGAATACTCTAGACATACTTTCAACCTAGATAGAGACCTCAGTCTGGAGACTTTGACTAGTGGTCTGGAGATTTTGGACAACACTTAGTCTCAAAAAGATAAAGGGGTTCAAAGTGTTCAGTCTAAACTTTTAGAGATTCCGAACATGCCTCTTTGACAGATAAATAAATCAATCCAGAGATTCTGGCCAAACGAACTAGAGACTATGGATAGATATCTCTATTTGATAGGGAAACTTGTCTGTAAATTTCTATAAAGCCTAGATACAAACATCCAAGACATTAGGAGAGAAATACCAAAACCCCAAGGTATATGTGGTGTGAGTGTTCACTCATCTTGACTTAGATTTTTTATTAATCATTTGTTTCTTGACCCGGTTAAACTAAAGATCCTCTTAATACTATGACCTGTCCTAAGAACTCAAAGGAGAAATAAATATATATATTCTTCATTTTAAGTCTCCTTTTCTTTTTCTATTCTTTTCTTTTCTTCATGGGAGTCTTCTTTTAAATAAAGCATTCTCTCTTCGACGAATTGCTATGAGATTCTTAATTAAAACACATTAGCTCCCTAATTTCTTATCATCTATCACTTAAAATCTATTAGGGGCTTACATGTACTTTCACAGGTATATGAGGTATGTCATATCTAGGATACTAACACTTGCGCCCCTTGCAACTATGGGGTTTGTTGCCCCGGTTGGTGGCTCTCTTGAACTTTACCCTATTTGATAGTATGCAACTCTCGAGTTACTTCTCCTTGGAGGAACCCTATTTAGAACTTCCCTTTTTATGGACAACATGAGGCTTTAAAATAGGTTGCAAACCAATAGGATGAGCATTGTAGTGGACCATCAAAAGTTTGTTGTGGACTTTAGCGTTCAACAACGACTGAATGAGGTTTGAGTACTTAGTGTACTTAGCCATGTAGTACTACTCTTGCATCATGGAGTTGTTGGAGCGAAAAGTATTAAGAGTTTTCTCAATCATATCCTTATCTATCACTACCTAGTTACAAAAGCGAAACTTGCTAACAATGCGGTGCACGACACTATTATATCCTTTCACAGTCTTGAAATCACATAACCAAAACTAAGTCAAATCTTCTCTAACCTACGGGAGAATGACGGTCTTCTTTGCGGTATAGCATTCCCTCAAGGCCTCCCATAAGTAGAGAGGATCATAAAGCTCAAGGTACTTAACAGTGAGATTCTCGTGGATGTGCTTCCTGATGAATGCAAAATCTTTTGCTCACTTTGACACCAGAAGCGGAGATACACCGACCCCATGCTGATGGATAGTGTCAAATAGCTTAATTAAGGTAAGGTAGATTTCATAGTCTATGGTCCAGTTTTGGTAGCCCCCCTCCCCATTAATGAGGAGGATGAAAAGCTCTTTCTTTGCGAGAACTATGTCAGACATGGCCTGTTAACATGCAAAAAAATCAACGCCAAGTTAACTTGCAAGAAAATAAAGTCACAAGACAATGTACATAGTTGTATGTAACAACTGAAAATTTTTTTTAAAAAATTCCTTGTATTTATTGATTTTTTTTTGTTATTAATATTTGCCTTATGACATTGAAATAATAATTTTTATGTCCATAGAAAAACATCACTCATGCAAAAACATACAACATTATATGTTTATTATTGAGTCTAGGGACTTCCATGCAAAAAGTCAACTAAGAACAGAGCCAAGATTATAGACTTTATATCAAAAATGTAATTATGCTTAATTATAGAATAAGCAATGAAATTTCAATAAAAAATTAATCTCTTGAATAACTTAAACGCAAATTATTAGTAAAATGATTTTATTGGGCTAGATCAGCATCCACGGCTCGTTTGTCGAGTAGTTGAATACATGGACCTAAGATGAATTTCATTTTACTATTTTTATTAATATGTATAAGGGACTGAGTGAGAGAGGAATAAGAGGGGATTAGGGTTTCCTCTCACCCCATCATCTACGGTAGGTGTCGCCTAGCGTGCTGGCCTTTTAGGCTTAGCGACAGTGATGGCAGTTGTTAACGATGGGGAGAGATATGGCCTTTGACCACATAACTCCTGTTGTCCCATCAACTTGTCTAAGTGAAGGTTAACGGCAGTGAAGCTCAGCGTTAGATAGCGACCCTGACACATAGCTGTGCTGTAAGGGTGGTGGCGTGATAACCCACGCATCCTCCATACAAGTAAGACGGTAACAATGGCAACCACCCCGACAACTGCTTGGCCCAACAACAGCGTCTACTCCGCATCCGGACGCGACGCCCTGGTGGATCCAGGTCAGATGGAGGCGGCCGTTCGTCCATCGTTCTCCCGCCATGGTGCCCTGAATCGTCATCGGGTCCTGCGGCTGTGATAGCCCGGGTTTTAGCTAGTCTTAGTTGTGCTAATGACTTGGTTACACTGGTTGAGAGCTGTGTTGATCGAGCCACGATGATGGCTAAGACCTATTAATGCATTGAACTGCTATTTTGTGCTTTTTATTGTGTATTACCAATTGATTGTTCATCATTCGACTATTAAGTCATATGCATTAAGATTATTATATTAGACGTTGTGAGAACTGGGTTAAATTAATTCGTGTTTTCGTGCCACGTTACTGGTCGAGAACCATAGCTTTGGAATGTTAGTTGCAGTCATTAACACTGATTGGTACACATAAATAGGATGTGTTCGTTTCTCGGGTTGGGAACTTTTCTCCGCGCAAAACAGAACGCATTAGTTTACAATTAATTAAGTATTAAAAAAGTTTTAAAATAGATTAATATATTTTTTTAAGTAACTTTCTTATAGAATTTTTTTAAAAAAACGTGCGTGGGAGTCGAAGTTAAAAAAGTGTACTCCCAAACACACCCTTACAATAGTTAGGAACCACGGTTCTTTATTCACCATTTATCCAATTACAAACCTCTGCATATATGCATACATCTTTATACATTTCCATGAATGAGTATTGCAATTTTTAACTCAACTTATGAAATCTGTATTATACAAATTGAAAGAAGAATTTAAATTAATTAGAAAATATTTGTATGATCTTAGAACACACAATTTTATTCTAGGAGGTTAATTTAAAAAAACACAGAGATAATGAGACGAAAACAAGATTAAACTATTTCTGAGTTTCTCCAAGCCAAATAGGATCTGCAACCAACGCATATATGGGCACAAATCCAATAGCTGAGACACCTCAAGAAATAGTTTAACCGTTTTCAAATTAGTTTGGTAGTTTAATAAAACTTTTGCAATGGACAGTTTTGTAGAAAAGACCGAGTTCTAGGGCAATTGTAAATCAGTCCCTGAGCTAAGAGTAACCTCCAATTTTACCAAATCTTAGGGATCTAAATGAAAAGGTGCCAAATATTCCAGGTTGTACCGAGCTTTCATTTAATTTAGGAATAAGTAAAAACCCCAAAATTCCCACCGAGCATGCACAAATGACGTGTCAAGCTCAGCTGATGCCAAACAACCTCAAGCAGATGAGTCACTAGCCAAATTCTCACCAAGATAAACTCAGCCGTATGAGTTCTTTCCAAACCAATCCATTGCCGTAGAAGCTAGCTGTAGTTGCAGCCATAGAACGCAACCATGGCTGTGATGAGCAGTGGCGGCAGCAGTTGAGGCAGCTGCAAAGAACAACAGCAACAGCTCGTAGCTCATCCAGAGGATCAGTACAAAGTTAAAGCTTAGCCAAGCAGAAGTCAATTAACTCAATCACAAAATAGTTCAGCTGGACAGCCACTGAAAAAGAGCCAACACCATATCCTAGCCTTCTCATCTACGGATGAGAAATTAGAGAGAGACCAGACTAGGAGGAGCAGCAGGAAGTGCTCAGCTCCTGTGGGGGCAGAAGCTCCAGCTCAAGGAGGCGCCAGCATTCAAAGGTTTCAGTTCCAGGGGGGAAGAATCACAGAATCAGAGGAGATCTGTGCAAGGAAGAGGTGCAGCATATCACAAACATCCTCTGAAGCTAGCAGGAGCAAGCAGTCAGCACCCATGCAACAGCCAAGAGTTTTACTCCAGTTCTGGACAAGGAGAAGAAGTAGAACAAGAAAGAAGAAGAAGAATCATATAATTTCAACAGCCATGTTAGGATCATCAAAGAGGTAACTGAAAGATCAAAATAAGTCAGAAAATTACTAGAATGAAAAGATTAGCGTGATGCACATATATATATACATATATGTATAGATATATATACATATATACATATATATATATATACATATATACATATATATATATACATATATATATATATATACATGTATGTATGTATGCATGTGTGTGTGTGTATATATTGCCTGTATTCCATAATCACAGACAGAAATTATAAATGATTAAAGGTGATGTAGATAGTAGAAGAAATCATGGATCAGTGCCTGCAAGAATTTATTAATGCAAGAACCTAGCCAATATTCTATAGGGAATCTGGGTAGAATATACATGCATGAATATGGTTAATTTTGTGCAAATCAGTAATTTATTCATGGAAATATTAGAAAGAAAAAGAGCATTTCAGATTCAGTAGGATTTTAGCAAGGATCTGAATGAGGAGAGCAATATATACATTCAGAGAACAAAATACAAGTAGTAGGTTATGAGTTCAGTAATCTAGATAAAAGCCCTTTATCCAAATAGTTATCAAGAAGAAATAGAGAAATCGTCATCACATAGTTGACATCAAGAAATATTTTAGATTGGCTCTGGAACATCGCAGACAGCTGCATTTTGGGTTACCAATCATATGTATATAGTTATTGGATACAAGATTCATTAAAGACACCATAGGATGAATCTTGAGTACATCTGTGCATGCAAAGTGAGAAATAGTCATAGTTCTACAGAACCTCAAGAACTTAACAAAACATATAGGTTTCTTTAGCAGATCATTCAGTGGAGCAGAGCAAATGTTTAGAGCATGGTATCATAAAAAACCCACAGCATATAGTTAGTTACTCAATAGTATAATCTCTTCCTTCATCAAAATTCTAATTAAGTATTATGAGTTAACCTATCATTTAGTAAGGTATAGAGATGATAATCTGGGCATATAGACAGTAGCAGTAACTCATCCAGAGAAATCAACAATTCATATATATATATATATATATATATATATATATATATATATATAAAGAGAGAGAGAGAGAGAGAGAGAGAAAGAGAGAGATTTGCCATGATTATCAGGGCATGTGAGTTGGTATATATTGTTCATTGAATTACCCATAAGTATATAATCATGCTAGAGTGAAATTAATTTTAGAAATTCATGTTACATCTAAATGCAAGCACATACAAGGACACAATCATATTAGTGTGATTTTAATTCCAATACAGCAATTTCAACAGTTTCGTGGGCACTCATTCATTTAACATATAGGCATCATCCTAACATGTTAAAACATTTATCCAAGAACCCTAGAATCAACGGTAACAACCATAAGTGTAGCATCACAATTCACTGTACATCACCAATAGAGAGGAACACCAAGCACAGAACATCACAGGAGAAGTGGGGAAGCAGAGTATGAGCTCACCAGTGAGGATGAAGACGTAGCCACTGGAGTTGCGGGTGCTTGCACCGGCCATCACCCCGACAGCTGCGGCAATAGGAGGCCGAGCGCCAAGGCTTTGAGCCATGGCGGCGTTCAAGCGGCATCAGGAGAAGGGGACCCGATAGGAGAAGCTAGGAGAGAAAGAAGTGAGGGAAGAGACGTGGGAGAGAGAAAGGAAGGAAGAGGAGAGGAGGAGGAGGCAGCCGGCAGTTCGCCGGCCAGCCAGGCGGCGGCGGCGGCGGCGGCGGCACGCTCCCAGTTGGGCGCCGCACTTGTGCGCAAGTAAGGGGAAAAGACTGAGAAAGAGAAGGGTGGAAAGGAAAGAAGGAAAAAAGAAAATTGTATTATTTTGACAAATAAACCTCAAATCTAAGTAACAAAGTTATAAATAAACTTTAATGAAGTTATAATTTAGTAGGTCCATCAGTTATTTGAGAAAATCAATATTTTTAAGTTATGTGATCTGTGACCTAAAGTCATTTTTCTTAAAAGACTAAAATCCCTTCATTTGTTGACCTGAAAAAATCTTTTAAACCTCAAACTATTATATTTATTAATCCATCACAACAAAGTACTCGAAGTAAGAGCAAAATGAGATCACCAAATTAATCCACAATCACTAATATTGAGTCCTAGAAAAATATAACTAAAATAACAATATCATTATGGATTATCTTATCAATCGATCTAAATAAAACATGTATTCTATCTAAAGAATATTTAAAGGTATATTATCTTTTTCAAGTAAAAATATTATCTTTCTCTAGAGTAAGCATGTAACATTTGTTCAAAATAAGACCCTTAATCTTACAATTAAAATTCATTTATACAGACTACAAATAAATATGCATCTAACTTCACATATATACAGAGAACAGAAACCTATTTATAACAAATATTTTATACAATTGTCTTATTTTCAAACAATAATCTTATGCTTTATACATAACAGAGTAAACACACACACATATATATAATTCTTGAATTGTTATCAATACAGTACTCAACTCTTAACTAAACTCTCAAATAAAAGTGAAAATTCTTAAAATCAAACCAAGTTTTTCTTCACAGTCTGTAATATATCATAAGATCATTCTTTCAAAAAAAAAGTTAAACAATAAATCTTTATACAACCAATTTATAAAGATATTTTCAATTAAACTCAACTAATAATACATGGGCTAGAATTTAGAACTTTTAGTCTTGAGAGTGAGAGCCGATGACCTATGGTTGTTGTAGATCAAGCATATAATTAAGGTATAGATATTTGTTTCAGCATTTAAATACCATAGCTTTTTTCAGTTGGTCGTTAATCTTAGATTTCTTGAAGTTATTCATTGGTTTATTCATTCTTTGTTCTACGAGTATTTTAGTTAAGTCCAACATCTTGTAAACATCTCTGGTTATATTTTTGTAATTGTAATCTTTATATATCACTTTACTTTACATCAAACTTTACTTTCTACAATAAAACCAAATGTGATGGATTTAATTGACTGGTGGAGCGGTCAGTTATATGATTAGCAGTCTAAACTTGCTATTGGGATGGATGTTCAGTTGTATATACTTATAAGGTTAAGCAACAACTGTTGTATGATATGCAAGCATCGTCGTAATCATGTCAACCACATGACATAGGCTGGGTTAGTAGTGTTTTCTTAATGGATTTATTCTATGGGTTTAAGGACTTAAGCTAGCGATAAGAATTATTGTTGTTGTGGGATCCGATTAGATGATGTGAATCACTATTGTGGTAGGGTCTAGATTGCCATTGTGGTGGGCTTCAACATTAATCTACCATTGTGATGAGGATCATCCGGTAGAGATAATTAACAGATATAATTGATAAAAAGTATGTGACTTTAACTTTATTAGCATACACCGTATGAAGTGTGCTAAGCGCTGGCGTGGTGGCAGGAAAATGTGGGCCTTAAAAGGTTTAAGGCATCTATGGTGCAGCAACACACTTGTGTACAGTAAATTGAATTGTAATATGTCATTTCCTATTTTGGTTAGAAAGTATAAACACGGCAAGAAAGAAAACTATTGGAGGTTCTAACCCTGTGTGCCTTATATGCAATAGATTTCTTAAATATTTAATATAAACTTTTACAACACCATTTGTAAATCTATATGAATACCTCAATGGTATACACATTATGCATATGGGTTATGGGTATATATATATGTGGATTGCTATAGTTGGACTTGTTAACTACATTTCATATTTATCTCCTATATATAACTTTCTCAGATGGTGTTGCTAACTAAGTAGGCATTGAAAAAGTTTCTCCTTATAAGAAAAAGATAAGGAATTATTTCTCAAGAGCTTTACAAGAAATCAAGGAAATACTCTCTACATTGACTTGATACCAAAGTTGATTACAAGTTCAAGTAATATAAGTTCATAATTTTGGTAAAAACTATTTCTTTTGGTTTGATTTTATGGGTTGCGCTATAATTGCTTATGATATGCTACTCTGATGTGTCCATTCCTTAATAAGATAATTCTTTTGGTTTGATTTTATAGGTTGCGCTATAATTGCTTATGATATGCTACTCTGATGTGTCCATTTCTTAATAAGATAATTCTTACTGAAAAATAAGACATAGACCAGTATTCTACCTCGCAAGTTGAATATGTGGGTCATCGTAGTTGCAGTGATGCAATGGGTTTGTGTGGCTCTAGTGGCGATGGCAGTTTCCCACGATGGCGCTACCTATGATGGCAGCGATTGATGGCCGACGTGCTCCTATTTTGACGCGTCGACTAAGACATCGGTGACAGTGATCCTAGGGTGGCATCAGCTCAGAGAGAGAGGTCACGTGAGGATAGGGGTTTGGCTCTTGTTGAATGATCCTGTGAAGTCATCCCATCAATTCGACCCGTGAAGGCGTTCCATCAATTTTTTTATGTTTATTTATCCACACATTTTCTCAAAATTTTCATCAAGAGAAATAATATATGCATATAGCTCAAGATTCAGGAAACAACTCTACTGCTAAGATCATGAGTAGTAAATTAATCTACTATAAACATGGCATCTAGAATATAATAAAAAAATAAGGAAACATAATTAATATACTAATTGCAACTAATTGTTTTATCATAGATTGATCGACATGTGGGAAAATTCAATGCAGTGATGAGTCGATCGCTGTGATAAGAAAGCAGATGTAATCATAGCAACCTGACGACATCAACTAGCGATAGAGCTACTGATGATGTGTTGTAGAACGGCTACTTGATAAATCACCTAGATCCGTTCCCAAAGATCAGCCGCCAAGAAGATTCATTCCCTAAGATGAGCACCAAGAGGATGTAGATGTATGTATCCTTTTCGAACAATCGTATTACAGATGAGACAATAAATATAAGATGTAGGAGTAGATGTCGCTCTTTATTATTAATGGTTTCTATGTATAATGATAACACCCATACCCTTTTATTTATAGCAGAGGAAGATAAAAATTAGAACAGATTGAAATTGGCCACAGGAAAAAAACTAATCTCCCTTGGATAAAATTCCATAACGGCCAGCACCGCGTTGGATGTGGCCTCAAAACGTGAAGAATTCAGACCAAAAATCACCTAGGCAACTCTTTACCGCGAAAGAATCCCATTTAAAATTCAGCCCATCTTTTCCTCCAAAGAATACAGGCCATAAAGAACTCGGTCCACAACTTTTCCACGAAAGAATTAAGCCTATAAATACATTTGTCCCACCTCTTTCCCGTGAACGAATTCAGCTCATAAAAGAATTTGGCCTAAATATTTTTTTCGAGAAAGAATTCAGCCCCATATGGCCTACAATACGCTGCCTAGTGCCTACAACCGCATGCTGAACGAATTCGGCTCGCTAATTACGGGCTCTAACGGGCTGAAATCAATAGAAATCTAGAACTGACGGGTAGAAATTCTGAGCAATAGCGGGCCGAATTTTTTCGCACCAACAGACCAAAATCACCCCCACTCATGGGTAAATTTTCGCATTTTTATGGGCTCAAATCGCTTTCACTTAAGGCTGAATTCCACGCGCCTATGGGCTGAATGAACGCGCACTCACGGACCAAATTAACGCGCGTGTACAGCCTGAAATTACTGGTTACCAAATTTCCTTGCATTGACTGGCCGAAATCCCTCATCCTTTTGGAGCGAAATAATAAGCACTTATGGGCCAAATTTGCGCATTGATGGACCAAAAATACTCGAAGTAATAGGACGGAGACAACACTCGGGGGTCGGAAGTTATACGCACATAGTGGCTGAAATCAGTCGCCGTTAGGATTCACTTGCATGTAGAGGACGAAATTACTCGCACCTACTGGCCTAAAGTACGTGCACTGGACTTAAATTGTGCACACTTATGGGCCAAAAACTGCACGCCATGGGATAAAATTAGTTGAAGTTATGGGCTTAAAGAACTGTCATTTATGGGCTGAATTGACACGCATGGCCGGAATTAGACGCATTCACGGGCCAAATTTACACCTACTCACGGGCCGGAATTGTATGCATTCGCGAGCCGAATTTGCGCGCGGCCGAAATTCACACACCGCACGGACCGGTCCAAAACAACGCTAGCATAAGATTTGTACCTTGTCAAGGAACCCGTGCTTAGCTTTGCAACCGGATGATCATGTTCTAAAACTTGAACGTGAGAAGTGTAATTTGCACCCACGGTTCTGTTCAAGATCGGTGTAACAGCCTGCTCACGAGCTGTTGCACACTACTGTACCACTCTAAAACAAACTTTTCCAGATCAATTTGCAGGTTTGGGACAAACACGGCAGGCAGCACGACATGGCGCAGAACAGATTAACGCATCAGGAAATCCGGTGGCATACATTCTGTTACAAAATCTGATGATTACATTGCAACGCAGAAAACGTCAGCTCTCATCGGAGGGGAAAGGGCGTCTAAATTTTTGGACACCACACATCCAGCCGGGCGAAACGAACATCTTATATAGGCGTATCCCTGCCAAAAATAATAAATAAATAGATAGATAAAAATCCGGGATACCATGGGCGGCTACAGTAGTGGGGCCGACCCATCGCCTGGTACTTGCAGCAACACGTAACATAAGTAGAAGAAATGGACGTGGTATGATGTTATCAACGCCGGGAGGCCAGCAGCATTGCAGCAGTGCTCGTCCTCCTCTGCTCTGCAGATGGATAAAAACCGCGTCATCACCATCGGGAGACCGGGATGCTTCCTGCCCCCGCGCTCCGCGGATGATCAGACCGCGTCCTATCAATGGATATTAGCTGTCAAATCCTTGGGCTCAGCCAATCCACAATGCCATCCATGATCTTCTCCTTCTCGGGCTCAGCGAGGAGAACATGAAGCGGTCCGTTGTAAAGATTGAGGGACTTGTCCGAGGATGAAGCTTCTTCGTACAGTTTCTGTGATCCTTCCGGATCGGTCACCATATCATCGGCACCATGCAGCACCAGCATCAGGACAGTGATTCTGTATAAGTGCTGTTGCAAATACGACGTCAGGCGTAGGATCTCGTAGCCTGTTCTAACTCGGATGGCACCGGTAAATACAAGCTGGTCTCAATATTTAGCTTTCAGGGCTTCAGGGTCACGCGATACCAGTGGCCCGTTCCTGTGTGAAGCCGCGAACTGGTATCTTAGTGCTATGAGGGCAAAACCTGGGGCCATGACCTACAAATAGACAAAAGAAAATATTTATTTCTGAGATGTCTACAAAAGCCAGTTACATGCGTATAACTCCAGTCTACACAGAAATTAGAATATGTTCTCTCACTAGCACCCTCACCAATCAGAACAATGGAAAATACATCTGTGCTTGTTTCTAACTTTTCCCCTGTTGAGAATAAAGCTAATTGGGACGTATTATGTATTAGGTTTTATCTTAACAACAAAGTATACAGTTCATCAAAACTGAGATACATATAAGCTCAGTTGACCATAAGTAATAGCCCATCAATTAGATCTTACAGAGAAGCATTTTGACAATCAGTATACCTTTATGATTGGATGGGCAGGCCGAACACGAACAGCTGGTGATGTCAGGATGATACCCTCAACACAAGATGCTACCTCTGGATCAAGCACAGCCTACCAATAACAAACACACAGACAAATTTCAGTATATGCATTTGTGCACTGACAAGCACATGCTGATGTAGAGGTGAACACCGTACTAGCACAATTAGTAAGGTACCAATGAAGTTACCTTCAAATTGATGCCTCCACCAGTTGAGTGGCCAAAACAGAAGCATGGAAGACCAGGATTATCAGGTAAAACTTTCTTGAGATACATTTTCTACATTGAACAAAGCATCTCAATAAGATTTTACATGTGGTCTAGATGACACCAAAGAAAATAAGTTCAATTGCTCATACCAAGTCACTGACAGCATGGCCAAGAGATTGCACATATCCATGAAGACCATTACTTTCACCATGACCTTTATAATAGTATGTAGGTTAGAAAGACCAGTGGACCTACACATAAAACCAAATACATTATAGCCTAGTCCATAGAGAGTATTTTACTGAGGTTCATCAGAGTTGATTACAGAACACCCAATTTAACCCATATCAATTTGAAAATTTCTGAATACTAGATTGCCCATTGTCCAATTCTCTCTCATGAGTAACATTATTATCGGTTCCTAATTACTAGAATATTGCAGCTACATGTCTAAGTACTCCAAATTAGGTACGAAATACAGACAAAACAAAGTGGAAATTTGAAGGTACCTGTTTAGATGTATGGTTTTAAAAAGGAGTGATGCTAAACTGGCAGTAGAGAAATTGGTAAAGTAGAATTGTTGAATGATGTTTTAATTGTACCATGTACCCTACATCTGCATATTCCTTAGAGAGAATCAGTCAGCGAGACATTTTTTCTCTCTTTCCTATTAGTTTTAAAACATTGGGATTTTAGGTACTCAAGCAGGATTATTAGCTGATACACAGCTAGGACTTAGGATAGTTTGGCTTGCTACCCTACCAAAAGTAACCAAAGTAAACTATCGATCAAAATACTACCTTACAAAAGTTTGATAATAACCATATGTTCATCTCACAATAATATAATTTTAGCATCAAATCTAACTCATCTTTTCCATCTCTACCCTACCAAAATTTTGTAGTGCCAAAACTTGCCCAAGCTTTGGCACTACCAAAGTATGGTGGCACATCAAAACAAGCCAACCCTAAGCTCCCAAGCTAAAGACCAACTATCCTTACTTTACCAGGACATAACAATAATTTATCAGGTCTTAAAATCATATGTATTCATTGAGAACTTCAAGATACATCAATGTTCTTGAAATGTTGGTAAAATTTGAAGCTTCATGCGAGCTTCCAATCACCCAATTTTCTGCTGACTGCTTATTCATTTCTACTATACTCAAGCCAGTAATATATCAGTGGTTATTTGTTTAGCAAAGTTCACATAGTCAGCACTACGAAAAATGAATAACACTCACAAACAGGCAGTTGTATAAGCGAAAAGTGTCGCAACAAGACTCACCAGTCCAGTCCATCCCATAAACCTTAATACCGATGTCGTTCAACCTCCTAGCTAAATGATCGTACTTCCCACTGCCACATGAATCAGAGGTAAGCCAACCATCAACTACCAGACGGACAAAAGCCAACGGTTTTAATAACAGATAGGAACTGAATAATCCTTACCTGTGTTCGTTCAACCCGTGCATGACTACGACGAGCACCCTGCAGAAGAATCAAGGCACAATTGGTCAAGACACGATAATACCAGACGAGAACTTTTTTTGCGAAATGATATAGATAGGAACAAAATTTTGCAGGCACGTGCGGGAATTCGCCTAGATTCAATTCATCCCTTTCACGGAAGGTCGTCGTCGTCGTCTCTCGCCTTGGCTTAATGGTGGAGGAGGATGCGTGGGGCCACCAGCACTGCGTGAACAGCGTCTTGCCGTGCTGGGTGGGGATGAGCTCGTACTCCCGGCCGGCCTCACGCGCCCGCCGAAGTCTGCCGCCTCGCGGCCACGATCGGCGACCCGGCCGGCACCCGCAGCACGACGGCCTTCCCCTTGTTCCCGCTCGATGCCGCCGACGCCGACACGGCCATGGCGTCCGCCGCCCATCGGAAGGGCAGGAGCAGGACGACCGGCTGGAGCAGGGCGAGGAGCCGCTGCAGCGCGAGCAGCGATAGCAGCGCGCTGAGCCGCCCCGCCGCCTCCGCGGCCTGCATGCTCCCTGCCATCCTCCTCACACCCCTCCTCCGCCTCCGCCTCTTCGTCCTTCACGCGCGCGGCGTTGTCCGTCGTGGTGGTCGTCGCCGCTGCCGCTCCCGCCCTAGAAAAGCCTCCCAATCCCGGATCGATCGCACCGCCACCTCCCTAAAAATGGACTCCCTCCAGCCGCCCGCGACAACGATGAAAAACCGAATCAGTCAACCCTCAAAAGCCAAAAAGCGCGACTCGTCCTTCCTCGCCGATCGAATTATCCCCCCGCCGCTTTTGCCCCGCGGAACCAGATGCTGCTCGTGGATGGTGCCGTATCGCCTCGTCTCGCGCAACCCAGCGCACCGAAGACGACGTAGAAAAATTCAGAACTCCGCGCATTAATCGGCGCTTCGAAAAAAAAAAGAAGAGAAAAAAAATCCCCGTAGGCGTAGGTGGAGTACGTCTCAACCGCCGCGGTGGGGGCGGGCGCCCCGGAGGCGGAGGCGGCAAGGCAAATCCGAGGCCACCTCACCTCACCTCATCACCCGCCTCGTCTCGCCGCGGCGGGGGTGTGGGGCCCACGTGGCAGTCGCCGAAAGTTGGGGTTGTGGGGTTGACGCGGGAGGGACGCGTGGCAGCGTGTGAGCGCGGTGGGGCCCGCAGCAACGGGAGGCGGGGTCGAAGTGGTAGGGCCAGGGTGGAAGTGAGAAGGCGGGTAGTGGAGCGACCGGTCGCTGTCCCTTACCTCGTTCGCATAGGGGTCGGCGTCTCGTGTGGGTCGTGGTGCACTGGTGCGGAAACGGGCGTGCGGGTCTAGAGATTTCGGGAGGATATACGAGAGTGTACCTGCTGATTCAGGCCCAGCCATCCAGATTAGGTTAAGCTGAGGTGGGTAATCTCGGCCTCTCGCGGCGTCGATACACAGATAATCTCGAGGATGGAGGCGTTCAGCTGTTTGTTTGTTTGTTCCTCCTGTGCCTGATCTTTCTGTTCTACTAGTAGTTATATGTTGCAGCCTGTGTTTAGAGAAGCAGCACGTTTATTTTACCCCAAATAAGAATGAGCATTGTGGCAGCAGACGCCGCCGTTCCTGTCAAAAAGAAAAAAAAACAGACAGATACGTTTAGGTATCTTCGGAATGCAGCCACTCATGATTTTTTTTTTGAAAAATTATAGGAAATAATTTAATTTCTCTGATTTTTTTTAAAAAATCTCCAAAGTGAAGAAGGCCGTTTATATACGCTGCACACACATAACTTTGTAAATATATTTTCTCCTACTCTATAAACATCTTAAAAAATTAAGTCAATATATATTAAGATTAGCGAAATAACTGACGGACAATGCATGCGTTTTTAGATGTTCTTTTCGGTGGTATTTTCTTAACACGCGTACGCACCTACCGCACTGTTGAAACAGATCATCTGATGTACAACATGTGATACTTCACAACTACTATATGAAGATCAAAATCATCCGTCCAATTACATGAAACGGTCCTGATTCTTCTCGAGCATAAAACAATTTTTTATGGGATTTGTAGAGGCTAGAATCAACCATCTGATTATATTGAGTGACCTTGGTTCTGGTTCCCCTTCTTAAACAGTTTTTAGTACTTAGTGGTAGTACCTAAACAAACACCAAGCATCGATTTGTTTTCTCAGTGGTGTCATATAAAATTTCTGCTATATAATTTTTTGAAGTAGAGCCATCGGAAAGATCTACTATGTATCCTTGTCCCAATTTCAAGTCATATATCCTTTAATTGCAAATGTAGTGTATTTTAACAAGTTTTATCATAGTATCATATATATCTGATCTTGGAAATGTTAAGCTCCCATGCAAATCTTCTACACTGCACCTTTGTATATAGCAGTTAGGCATCTTTTGTTGTTTTCAGCATAACTAAGCCCAAATCAAAATCTCATAAAATAAATCTATTTTATGCTTGAGGAGCATCAGGGTGATTTAATTTTGGTAGCTACACAGTACTGATGTACATGAGTATACGTAAGTATCACATGTTTGATTTTTCTCAAGGACCTCGTGATGATGTACTACCACGTAGGCCGCGTTATTTTCCATGAAAATTTTTGACTTGAACAAAAATTCTATATAAAGTTTCTCATCTAATTTTTATAGAGCAAATTTTCAACTTTATAGTTAATTCAGTGTTTACACTCTCAAATAACAATTATAAAATCAAATACTCCGCTCAATCAGAAAATCTCGTAAGAAAAGAACGGGCCGTAGGCGTGGAAATTCGTTGGTTCGTCTGCCGTAAAACCGGAGGAAATTTAAGAGTGTGACAGCTCCGTAACAGCAATGGATGCCCCGTGCGCCCCGTTCCCGCCGAGTGCGACCGTGTTCTTGCGTGATGCGCGTGCGTGACACGTTCCGTCGTGGCGGAGGCCGGAGGTGGACGCGGACCCACTAGCGAGGGGCAGGCAGGCACACTGGACATGACTTTTACTACTGGCTGCTGCTGCCAGTGCTGAGTACTAGTACTTGGGATAGGACCATAGGGCCGAGGGAAACAGGCAAACAGATAGCCACAACTTGCCACTCTGCTGCGCGTCTCACTCAGTGTTCTACTATTTTTGCAGCGGGCACCGGAGTGGACTCGATGGGCGGCCGGCGAGCGCGAACGAGCCTAGCAGCCGTCAGCATGGAATGGGAGATGCATATCCATGTCCCTTCATGACGTTGCTTCGGTCCGCAGCCGTATCTGGCCGGGCTAGGCGATCGACGACATCTCGTACAGCGAACCAATCTGTTCTACACTTGTTAATTCTGTGTGCACGGCCCAACCATCGGCGACAGACGATTTTAATGAAGGAGCTGCAGTTGCAAGATACACTTACAATCTACTTATTCGTTCTACTACCTGTACACGTAGACCCCATCGCGTAGATGACTTCCGTGCCGCGGCGCTTGCACTTTGGTGATTGATGAGGCTCTATCAGTACCATCCACGCAAAAGAAACATTAACCAAAGCGTCCACACGCAACGTCATGTGAGGCTGCTGGCCTGCCGCGTCCAGGTGGACTTGTGCACGAGGTGTACACAAACCCACACAAGTCGCTGTGCGCCTGTACCCATAGCTTCGACAGTTTGACATGGTTGAAAATTGATGGAAAATTGAAGACAACTCTAAAACCCACACGGCATGTAAGCACCGGCTCATGTGAAGGCCTCAGAAACAGAAAAAGGCAAGCAAAGTGTAATAATAAACCTGGTACGCTTCTCGGCAAAACAAGACTGGAGGGGTAAGCGGTTCCTAATCACCTGGAGGTGCGAGATGTACATAAGAATGGGTTAGAACCACAAATGCAAGTGCACAACAAGGCACATGGTTCAACAATAAAAACACCATGTACAACATGACAGCCCTATTCCTAAAAATGGGATCGCAAAAGTATCTAACCAAATGACCTGTTACATTGGGGCCAAGGAACTGACAAGACCGAAGGTTATATTACATCACAACACAGAGCAGCATTGGTAGTACAGGGGGCTGAGGACCGTCCCAGCAGCAGCAGCACACTGCATGACATCTGGACTTGGTCGTGCTGTGGGGCAGGTCGTGGTAGAACATGTTTCATCTTGATCAATCAAAACTTCATGGTGCTTTGTGCCAAGAGAAAATGTTAAGGCACTCGATATAGCGCTTGAAAACATCACCGTCCAATAGCAACCGTTTCATGAAGATATTGGCTCGTACGGAAAAGAAAGCCATGGGTGTTTCAATGCCTCTGAGGCACTAGGTCGCTTCTTTGGATTTACCTCGAGAAGGTATGCAACAAACTCAATAAAACCTTGATCAGCCATGGGCAAGCGGTGCCGCAAGGATGTCTTTTTCGGAATCAAGTACTCCAGTCTGTTACTTTCCTGAGGAACAATGAATTGAAAGATTATTACAGAAGGGCTAAAATTTAAGGACGCATTGCTAAAATTCAGTTACATCTGTGACAGAAAGCAAAAGAACCATCCTTAGAAGAGTTCAAACCTGATTTCTTTCGTACAGCATGTGGTTTTTTGTGAAATATTTGTATGTTTCACGTCCCTGCGCAAGCATAGCTTGTTCTATTGAACCAATGATGCCAATCACACGTGCAAGTAAAGTTGCAGGGGAATCATTTAGGAAAAGGACCTGAAAAGGCAAAGATCATGGTGAACCATGATGAACCATGATGAGCTAACATATTCGGTATGCGTATAACAGTAAATAGACGAATGCAACCATTGACTGCTAACATCAAAAAAGAAATTTCTAAATACAGTTGTTAATGAGTTTTATAGTTTTCTAATCATCCTTTTGTTGGATCAATGAATACTAAATGTTTCTTAATATGATAGAGATCATATAAAAAAGAAAAACACAGGGATATATGTGCAGAAAGACAGGACTCTCTTTTTTTCATGAAGTCATATGGCATCATGAAATATGCATTAACGAAATAGCCACGTTATGCAAGGTTTTAACAGTTAAGAACTGCAATAACCAGTATGCAGTAACCACTTACATTTCCAGTGCAAAGTTCAGCTAGTATACATCCAAGTGACCACATATCTATCTTTTTGTCATAAGGCAAACCCAGAATAACCTCAGGTGCACGATAAGATCGTGATTGTACGTATGCACATAGATGATCTGTCTCAAAACAAGTACTGCCAAGGTCAATGACCTTTACTTCACATCTGCTGTAGCTCTTTACCAATATGTTCTCCGGCTTCAGATCACAATGTATAAGACCAAGTCCATGCAAAAACTGCAGTGCCTCCAAACACTGAATAGCTATTGACTGCAGAAGGGGTACACAAAAGGAAAAGATCACTGCAATGAAAAATTGGTATATCGTTTACACTTACTGAGAGTAAAAACATTAGATCACCATTACTAGATCCTATAAGCTAGTAATACCTGCAGTCTTGGCATTGTGAAATAGACCTCGCCTCCTGATTCTCTGTTAAACTTTTGAAATTCATATAAATTTGCCTTCAGAAGCTCACAAACTATAAGCAAATGTTCCTGCAAACAAATACATGCAATAAGGACTATTGCAACAGACATAAAACTTTGTTGAAGAATTCCATGACATAAATTTGAAAGATATCAGACAGCTCTAATGGATCATCTTGAAGAATAGTCTAGGAGCACATTATCATGTCAGATAAGCTAAACTTACAGAACTAAACACACTAACAAGAAGCAATCATCCAAACAATGCTTGCAATAATCGCTTCGATTTCACAAACATCAATGCTTGGAAATAAGAAATACATCCCTGGTTTACATAGAAGGGTCAGACTATGACATGTTAGCCTACATAAAAAGGCCTGGAATAATGGTCTAGAAACCAGGCCAGAAGGTTTATAGTCATTGTTCAACAGATGAATATTCTAGCAATAGTTAGCATTAACTAGAGCAAGGCATACCTCTGCATATTAGATGTCAAATTATGCTAGTAGCCTGGGAAGCCCTCAAATTAATAGTTAGGGAAAGTACAACAAATGTATAGAAAATGAATATATCAAATGTACCACAATGCAACACTGATGAGTGATGCTTCAGTAAACTTGATGACATTATATATTTATAAATGTGTCAACTCCTAAAATAGAAAGTTGTGATAAACTCAATGCTTTATGGAAACTAAATGACACTAAGAAAGGATAAGAGAGCAAAATATCAGATTTACCCGATAGTAGAAGTAATCGTACAGACGTAAAAGGTGGTACTTGTCAGCAGGGTCATGCTTGTTGACATACTTCAGGAGCTTGATCTCATCAAGGCTCTGGTCAAAAAAATCTTTGTTGTTTTTTATGATTTTAACACAAACATCCATTCCTGTGTGTAAATCATGTGCCTGTATAGCTTTACTAAATGCTGCAGATCCCAGATACTCCGTTACATGGTAACGTCCAGCAATGACCGAGTTGAGAACAACATGGAAATTTTTGTCTTCTTCAAAACCAGTTCTGTTATATTGTCAACAAGACATAATGTTTTAATGCCAGGATAAAAAAAATCTTTAGAGATAAATAAATGATCTGTTGCTGTTCCACTGTAAACACAAACACCAAGCATGATAGAGAACTGAGTATCACTATTTCATTGCTATGCTTTAATCCAAATGAACTAATGAAGAAATAAAGAGTAATTAAGGGCCAGAAAAGATCACCTGTTTTTTCTATGCACAATCTTCAGATTAAAAGTTTCAAATTCTTCCTCCTGGGCCTTTATTTGCCTTACTTGCTCTTGCAATGCTGCTGCTTCCTCATCATCCAATGTGGTTCCGGTTTCTTCTTCTTGTGCATCGTCTAGCTTGTGATGCTGTGCATTCATCGTGTCATCTACTTCATCATAAGTATTATTCAAAGCAGATGATGCACTTGAATTTCTTGACCTGACAACATCAGAAGCCATTTCATCTCGAGAGCTCCTTTGGGAAGACTCACTATTCTTTTTCCTCCATGTGGCAAGCATATCATCTGATACCATGCCATTTTGACAGTCATCAGGATCATTGATGGAATACATATCAACCTTCTTTGACCATAACAGTTTAGCATCAGATTCAACATTTTTTCCACTGTGCAATGGTGGGGGAAAGGAGAACCCACCATCAGCATATGCTGCTCCTGGTGGTAAAATGCCCTTCCGATTATCAACATAATTCAATTGTTCCAGTTTTGTTCCTTTCGTACCTAATCTTTTCTTTTCTGTTTCTTGTTGAGAATTTCTTTTTCCACTAACGCTTAGATTACTTTCATTAAAGTATTCAATATCGCCTTCACTGCTTCCTCCAATCAGACTTTCACGCACCTCACTGCCAATGTCAGCAGCATCACTGCTAATGCCAACACCAATTGACCTAACTGAACCATGCTGATCATCCTCCACAAATGGGTCATCAGGATGAGGGCGTTCAGAATCATTAAGGAATTTCCCATTTCCTAACATGCCTAATTCACTATTCTGTGAAACGAAGCCCTGCCAGACTGGTTCTGAATGCATCAAATTTAGTTCTTCTGGGTCCAAAAGTTGACCGCCGTATTGAGCAATCATATCACTATCAGGAATCCCATGCCCCATTGGCCCCTCCGAAGTACCTATTTGTGCAATGCTCTTCCCATGAAAATATTGCTCACCAGATATGTAAGAATCCTCCTCAACAAAGGACTGGTCATCATCATCATCCTTTGTAGGACGATCATGCCGATCAGGCCCACTTGTGTGACCAGCTGTCTTCTCATTGTCACTAGGATAGTCGATTTCATGTGCAAGAAACCAGGTTTCATCTTCAATTGGTTGTCGGGTGTACCCAACATCATCGTCATCGTCGTATTCATCAGAATCCCAATATTCATTTGGATATTCAAGTGAATCATCACCTACTGTTGCAAAGCCTGATACCAAGTCAGAAGTATCCTCTGCAATACCTTGACTGACAGACAACCAACTACTACCAATTGTTTGTCTTCCACCTGAATGTGTGAACATATAGTTAAAGGTTAAAAACTTATGTAGCATCACATTAAAGAGGCTATGAATCATGAAAAAAATCTGATATGATTGCACTATTTAAAAGTTTGCATGTCTGTATTGTCAAAAGATAAAATTATCACCTAATAGTTATAAAAATCCCATAGAAATTTACGAGCACAGCAACTAGATAAGGCATAAGCCATCATCAAATATTCCTCTAAGAAAGCAAGGTCAAAAAGACAAGCAAAACATTGTGACATAAGGGACATTGCTAAATATTTCACAGTACAAAAGGAATAACACATGCTCAAAACTATAAGTGTCCACGAAATTTCAGTAATGAAAAATACCATATTGCTCGCATGAAAATGGTACCTCAAAAGGCCTAATTAAACAGCCAACAAAAGTGATGTAATTATGTATCATTCAAATGAAAGATAATCAATAACCGCAGTAAGTATACATGTTGCTTCTGCATTTACTGCTACTTGAGTAAAAATAAATCAAACTAATGATACTAATGCACACATTATTTTACAAGGTCAGAAAATGTGCTTTTTTTCCTGATGCAAAATCTGCAGCAAAAGAAATCAATCCTGCAGACTGCTTGACTGTTGTCCTTAGAAGGTACCACCTAATACGTGTGATGCAAATCACACACATAGATTTAGCTAATTTCAAGTTCTGTCCTACAGAATGAGCGTCAAAATTCTGGTCCACAAAACATCCAGGTCTAGGAAAGTTACTAACATGAAATACAGCGGTACAGCTTACAGAAAAAGAGAGTTTCTAAAATACAATGGTTCCAAAACAAATATTCTCTCAGGCAACAGAACACACAAGACTTACAAGTTCATTAAAATTCCAAAGAGATACTCAACTCATGAGATATTTCAAATTCTGTACAATTTTTGGGAATTTGCACACATCAAAAAATAGAACACATTTTAAACTAGCTTTAAAATCATGTGTTGATCTTTTTCACACAATAGAATGAACAAATCACATTCAACATTCCATAGCTAAAGTCATTACTGCTATTCTTTTTCTTACTTCAGTCAGTTTCATAGAGCAGGTAAAACATTATGTGGTAAGTTTTATAGATAATATGATGTAAAATGAGCATATAGAAGTCAAAGCATACTACTGTGGAGAAATGTATTGTGCTGCTCAAGAGTAAGGTTGAATCTATTCTATCCACCTTGTGTTCTAAGTAAAAGATAATGTTTCCTTGTGAACATTAAGCATGTTACTAACATACCTGATGATGTTATTTCTTGCCCAATGGGAACATCAAGATAAGACCCAATCATAAAGGCATGATCAGCACTAGGGTGATTGGTTCCTGACCCATTGTGATTGACCTTTTCCTCCCAGTTCATATTAACTAGCTTGTCCTCAGACTTGAGCCTCACAGGAGGTAACTTTGGAAGCTCCTCATGTTGATTATCTCCAATAAGCTGCAGATCGAAGCAACGGTCAGCAACCTGGTCTATGTTCTCTTGGGACTTTCCCGAGTAATATTGCTTGATACCCTCATCGAACTGCACCTTAGCTGCTTTTCCAACACAGTCTACATCAGTGTTTTTCTTAGCATCTTTCTTCTCATTTCCATCATGGTGTGCACTATGGTAACTGGATGATGGATTTTCTGCAGGGAATGGAAGCACTGTCTTAACTGTACATCCATTCAAAAGTTCCTCTTTTTCTGGAACAAGATTTTTATCCCTGGAATGACCTGGTTCATTTATTTCATTTCTCCTGCTAACATCCACTTTTCCCTTTCCTCTTCCAAAAGGAACCTTTTGCCCAAGCCCCGGACCAGGCTGCTCAGTCCCAACACCACGATCTCTCTTCTCAGCTACAATTGCACCCCGCCGATGTCTTGGCACATCCTCCGACACCAATATCTCTGCCAATTGCTCCATAGTGCTGTTTGCAATGCTAAAATTCCAAGGATACAGATCCCCCGTATTGTTCTCCTTAGCTGGGCCAATCCCCAACCCTTTCCTCCCATCCGACCCGTTCGGCAGGGCACCAACATCAATCTCCTTCACAATGAACTCCCTCGATGAGTCCGCGCTCCTCACTGACGCAGCACCTCTCGGCCCTGCACTGGAACCCACCTCGGAGCCCTCTTGCTCTTCATCCTCCTTGGGCTCAGCTACACGCCTCTGCATCGTTGGCCCGTTGTTCAAATCGCCTCGGCGATTTAGCTCCCCACGGAGCGCAGCCTCAGCCTTGGCGAACCGGTTCTTCCGCAGGAACTCCAACACCAGATCGATGTTCTCTGCCATGGTTCCCTCCAATACCAGCTAACCCCAGAGGCAGAACCCACCAAAATGCTTACCAAAAGCGCCAAACGAGCTAAAAGACGGTGGGTGACTTGCTGGAGCTGGAGCTCAAAGCCAGCTGGGGTCAACCGAATAGAAGCCTCAGCGCCTCCGCAACTCAGGAGGCTTCCCAATGCCGCGGCGCAGCCAGCCGCAGATCGGCGGCGCGCGCGTATCCCCTCGAAAACCCCCACGAATCGAGCCCGGCAGCTCCTCCTCCGAAGCACAAAGCCAAGAACAAAACCAACCCCTAGCCCGAGACTGCGCCTGCGGGAGAGCCCGAGCAGGCACGGGCCCGAGAATCCCCCGCTCGAATCGCGGAAAACCCTAGCTGCCCCCCAACCCCACGCCGGCGCCCAAGGGGGGAGGGGCAAGGGCAGAGCCGCGGAGGAGAGGAGGGATGGGAAGGATGCGCGCGTGCGGGGCCTGGAGGGAGAGGTCAGAGGGGACCCGGCCGCGGCAGATCGAGGGCGGGGCGCGGCCGTGCGGATCCGGCGGCGGCGAGGGGGCGGCGGCGGGGAAGCATCGGGAGGGGGTGGGGGCGCGGGGGGTCAGGGCGCGGCCGGCGTGGCTGGAGGCAGCATATTCACAGCTGTGGTGATCTGTGGTAAGACAGGAACGGAAAGGAGAGAGCGAAATAGTACAAATTATTTTTTTAATTACTATCTGGGATTTCCTTTGCCTCTTCTTTTTTTTTCTTCTCGCGTTTCGGCTCGTTTGGTGTCTAGCGCTCAGGCCTCGCGGGGATCGATCGATCGGGAAAGGGATAAGCTTCTGTAGGATGCAATTGGTTGCCCGTTCAAATTTTTTGGTCCCGGTGGCCGTTGCTGAATTGAGTTGGAGAGACAACGGTCCATGAACCCCATACGGCGCGGCTGGCCAGGGGCGTCTGCTGGTGCTGGATGTATCGGGGTGGTGATTGTGCTGGATTGGTCACTTCCTCCTGTTGCAAAATATCTGTATTTTTAATTTATTTAGCAATTACTCAGATTAGATAAAAAAATTTCTTTTTTTACTTGAGTGGTTAATTTTTAAATTTTAAATTGTTATGATAGGTATAGTAGGAATAGAATAAGTGTATAAATACTTATATTGTGGATTTATGTTAAATCATACAAAATAATCATATATTTTAGAAGAGAGTTAGTACAGCAGATACTCCACTGCGAAGAGATTATCTACTAATAAAAAACTTTTTTTGACCATGCTAATAAAAAAGTATTAGAATCTTATGTGTTTATAATTTTTGCTTCGTGACCATGCTTTTGGATCACATATATTTTGGTTCCGTGGGATATCTTTATCACAACCTCAGTCCGATAGGTAAATTGAGCACAGTTATCATACGTGTTTTATGTATGTTGGACTGTCATTCTTAGCGTATTCTGTTTTTGACATGAGTTTGTTAGGTTTGATTATCAACTATATTTTCTTTCGAATGTCTTTTTTACTTTTTTTTAAATCATTAGTAGCCACAAATTAATATAAGTCATAGGTTTATTTTTAAAATAATAAAAGTATTACTTTTGACCTCCATCCTAGAGGCGTGGTTAAAAAATGATCGGTGCTTAGGGATAGTACTCAGGCCATACACTACTGCTGCCAATGGTTATCGTGCCAACAAGCTCTTCAGTCGTCACGTTGTGCTGCCATCATTGATGGCCCCACATCGAGCCGCCAACAGCCACCCCGGTCAATGCCTAGTAGCGTACCATAAGAGATGGGTCGTGGGCATATGACAACACCAAGCCACCAATGGTTATCTCCTCCTCCTTGTTGTGTCCCGTCGCGTCAGTCAATAAACAATGATACAAGGTGAGAGGGCTAGACCATGGGTAACACACCTAAAGGATCGTGATGTTGCGGATAAATAACCGTATCTAAAATTTATATAACTTTATAGTGGATAAAAAGAATCAGAATTTTTTAGCCTATATCAGAATTTTTGAACTATCCAAAATTTTGAAATAGCAATCAGAATATCCGATAATGATAGAAGTACAAGCACTAAGTGGAAATTTGAGCTCAAACAAACAAAATCTATATGAATCAAAAGCTGACAAACAAGATAATAGATCACCTACTAGATAAACATATAAGTAGATTAAGCAATAATGAGCTTAAGCATAAAATGAGTAAAAACAAGAACGAGCAAACAAGATGTATGATTTATCTTCCAAAGTTCGAATCCACGGAACCTAGTCTCCATTAAGAGCCCTTCAAATGCTATGTCTATTTCAACCATTTGTCTTATAAGATCATACAAATGTACTCAGTTTTTCATAAGGTTACACAAATACACTCATCGATCTCACTCTTGATTTCTTCTCTTTTAGAAATGAAATCGAAGCATTCACAAACTTTCCATAGCAAGTCACAACCCTAGGTGCTTACCAATAACACCTAGCCATCTAGGAGATCTCGATCTCTAAGAGTGATAAATACAATTGAAGATTTGCTTGCAGTGAACTAGAGAGCTCAAAGGATGGAGTGAAACTCACTTGCTTTCAACCTTCTCAATCTCTCAACCCAACTCTCTCATTTTCTTAAATCCTTCTTACAGAGAGCTATCACTAAGGAGAATGAGACAGGTTATTTAGCTTTGGATGTATCTAAGTTCTGCCCCCAAAACAGCATCAACTTAAGGTAGGGTGGAGGGATTTAAATATCCTAGTTCTTAGCCGTTATGCATTCATCAAAAATACCGATGTTCATATCAGAAATTATGATCTATTCAATGACAATCCAATGATCACAGCTAAAAACTCTCGACCTAGAATTTTACACATATCAGATATTTCAATTCAATCCATCGAATATTTCGTTATTTTTTCAACAGAACCATGTCACAGCATATCAGATATTCCAACACAACATTGGAATTTCTCATCTCATTGGAATTTCTGATGTTACTCGGATAAAATAGGTATAACTCTTTACTCATAAGTCTTTTTTTCTTATGATTTTGGACTATATAGAAAGCTCACTCAGAGGGCTACCCAACAAAACCAAATCCAAGCTTTAAAACGACTTAAAGAATAGATCAAAACTTAGGTTTATCTCAAGATAGCATTAGGATAGGTTACTTTAAGCACCGTGACATACGTAAACACATCGATATTGTATTTCTCGTATTCATATACTCGAATGTAAATAGGAAGAAAAGCATACCAATAGAAATGACTTCATACCATCCTTCTTTCTTAGTATTGAGAGATATCAATGCCAAAACCGTTTCACTATATATTCTTCCAATGATTGATGTAAGTTATTTGTAGTTTCAAACAACCTCACATGCTTCATCATGATAAAGTCTTCACTCGTCCTTCACTATTAGATTTGGTCCTTCAACGCTAAATTAATTGCTTATCCTTTACTACCATATGGTCCATCGCAGCCAAGTATCGTTTGTCCTTCACTATCTTACTATAGTAGACACTTTGTATCTCACATCTTAAATATTTTTATTTTATTATTATTGATATCTTTAGGTGTTATGATTTCACTTGAATATTAATATATTTTCTAATTTTTTAATCTATTTCTCTCATTCAACTCAATGAAATTGTTAGACCAAATGATCTGGTTGTCAGCCTTCACTTGTAGACCAACCAATAGCATATATAAAAGGATATGAATAAATTAATGAGTATTAATCAACACCATAAATGTCATATACTCATATGTATGCTTAAATATAAAGATGCCAATTAAATGTAAGTGATTGAATCGTATCAAATATATGCATGTATAGGATTTGTTCTCCCTAAACATATGTACACAAAATATTCGATGGAAGTAGGTATATGCATATTTAGAGATGAATCAATAAAAATTTATAGAAGGTATTTATTAAAAAATATAGACGTAACAATAAATATAAACATTTATCATCTTAATGTTCTTAACGTAGAGAGATTAAATAAAATATGGATCAAATAAAACATTATTCTCATATGCATATCTTACTAACATAAAAAAGTATACATGAATATATTGATATAGATGGAGAGAAAAAGTAATACATATAGTTTGATATCTATTCTTTTTATTCTTGTTATGATTAAGGTCTATTATCAACGAATATATTTGTATCTAAGTTTGAAGACGATCTATTTGTCAACTTATGAAAAAAAGGTTACTCCCACATAATTTATGGAAAAGGTTATTCTCATAAAATCGATTTATCATAAATCATCAAAACAATAATGATAAATATTGTTGATAATAGATATCTCTTATGATGTATGACAACCTAATATAAGCATAAACATATAGATTTATATAAATGATATATAATAAGCTCAAAAAAATATATACATAGTTCATTCTATATTTTATACGAGTTTATCATATACATCTCAACATTTTTATTTTTATATTCATATAGGACTTTAAAAAATACTCATATTAATCTCATATAATTAAATTTATTATTAATCCGAAGAAAACCACACTCGGACTTTCAACAGCCACCACCGACGGTCACCGTACTTAGCCACCAACAGGCGACGGCCTCCTTCATCTCCTCGGCTCCTCACTCTGACAACTATGGCCGACGACCGTATATGCCTTGCGGCAGAGCCTCTGCCACTACTAAACAAAAAATTATGTGATTCTCTACATCTAGAATTTATTTATTGGTGGTTTGTGCAATTTTTGGATCTCCTAGAATTTCAGTCCTGACCAAAACCATGACCGAATTGATCGTGCATTTTGTGATGTAATTTGGTTTTCTATTTTATATGCCTGAATTTTGTCAAAAGACCGAAGACGAAACCAAATTGCTAGATCTGATTGAATGGGCACCCCTAAGTGACAAAAGAAAATATTTCTCGCTATCTCCTTTAACACCATGTGTCCATGTTAGCACCTACTAAGGTGCACACCTTGCTTAAAGTTTAAATGCTCAACCATCCGTGAGTACTCCCTCAATTCTAGAAAAAAAAATAGAACCCTCACTTATCGAGACAGCTTTAGAAATAAAGAGAAAAAACTAATTAACCTCATTAATCAGAGTATAAATGAGATGGATGGATAGATTGATGAGAGAGTAAGGGTAGATGAGAATATACCCCATATTGTGATTTTACTTTTTAACTTTTTCTTAAAATATAAGAGATTTTTCGTAATTTATTTTTTATCTATCAACTTTTATAATATTTATTTATCACCTACGAATTTTCATACCCCCAACTATCACCTTTTTTTATATGACTTGTACATTTGTTATTTTCTCTACTTTTATAAAAAACGAGGAATTTGTTTATTTTATGACAAAGTTTGTTGATTTATTTTAGGATAAAGGGAGTAATTCATAATCATCGGGTCAAGCCGCCAGCACTCCGTATGACCAGACACGGGCTAAGAGAAGCCTAGACCATTGGGCCAAAATGATAGGACCTTGGCACATGGTGCGAGGGGTGGTTCGGCCAAGGGGTATTGGACGTGCCACTTTTGCCTATTACTTCTAGAAAAAGTTCATCTAAGGGTCAAGTTTACATCGCATCTCTTAACCACAAAACCGATTACAAAGTATCTTTCACACCCAAAACTAGTGTAAACAAGGTCCAAGGCTATTTGGATGGTAGTTTTGGCTAACATGATGCATACGTGGCTCTTTTGATTAAGTCTTCATCCCTTATGACATTAATGTGGTGTTTACATGGCAATTCGATCAGAAAAAATAATAAAACCATGAGATCCATGTGTCATTGACACCACAAAATAATAATAATAAAATAGTAAGTGGCATAAAAAATAGTAATAATAAATGGTGGGACACACCATCCTTTCCTCTTTTCAGTGGTGAGGCAAAAGGTGTGGCCATTGCGTTTGCTATCACTGCCCTTAAGAGCTACTTTTGTGCTATCTCGACCGACATTGTCAATTGCGTCCTTGCATCATCCTCCTCGACCTTCACCTCCCAACTCTTCCACACTCTCCTCTACTCTGACCATACCACCGTGACCTCCTAGCTTGTTGCTGCAACACATATTGGAGATAAGGAAAAGGAGTGAGATAAACCTCTCTTCCTCATGATCTCTTGGATAGCAGCCAACGAGGAGAGAGGCAATGTCCGTCGGCTGAGGAGCAAGGCAGCAGCGGTGTCACCAAGCTTGAGCTCGAGGAGGCAGCTGTGGTGACACCAATAAGCCCGTGGCTAGATCTAGAGGAGCTACAGATCTCTTCTATCCCCACTCTCCTGCAAGCTCACCGAGGTAGGGCCGTGTCGCCTCCTACCTTAACATCGACTCCTGATTTGCCCGTGCTCCGTGCGTGTCGATCTACTTTACCTTCTCTATCTTGACTCATCTCCATCACCATTGGGATCTGAAGGCCATCAGCTCGCCCGACGCCCTTTGCTCAATGTTCGGCGTCATCTCCTTCAGTCAACCTTCGTCCTATGCCGCCAATAGTCCTTGTCCCCAACCTCTGCTCCAACCCCAACGTCTTTTCTTGACCTCGAGCTTGCCAACCTCACCTTTAAGGCCAAGCTACCAACCTCTCTTCCAAGAGCAGGCTTGTCCTCAACAAGGCCATGGCAATCTTGGTCGGTGGTCCTATCATTGTTCCCGTCGCCGCTAGCATCTGACCGTGCATTGCCAATAGGCAACCCCTCTATGACGGTCGCTAGCTTCTAGTTCGGTGGCTAGTCTGTGGTGATGTTCATGCCGCTGGGGAGAGAAGAGATAAGGCGACCACTCAAGCTTAGTGACATCGCCACCGTCCTCCCCACCAACTGTCGTCCTAGATCGAGAAGGAGAAGTTAGGGGATAGGTGGAGAGAGAGGGGTGGAATAAGACATGAGCTACTAACATTTGGGTGGTGTATTTTTAATGTTTTTTATTGACATATGATTTTAACATATTTTTTTTAATTTTGCTTTCAATGTCCTATCAGCGCTACGTGGACGAGAATCTAGTCAAACCAGTCATGTAAATACACGTCAGCCAAATTCATCGTCTAAGACTTTATTTACATTGATTTTGGTAGATGTGAGATATGTTATAACCCTGGTTAAGGGGATATAAACTCAACCCTTCGATGGGATACATAGAATGAACGTTTTTCTTTTCTTTTCCCATCCCTTGGCTTGGTCGTCACGGCGTCCCATGTTCGTGGCCGGACAGCGATTGGCGGCCGCCAGGCCTGGGCGGCTGCCCGCGCTCCACTTCCGGGGGTGCTCACGTCGCCTTGGGCGTCCGTCCTTTAGGCTGCGCGGGCCGTTTGAGGCCCTTGCCTGTTGCTATTTCCTTCTCGACCCAGCCAGGGCTCAGGTGTGTCCCTCTCGCTGTCTGTTCAATGCTGCAGGGGTTCTAACTGATCATCTCTCTCCCCCTAATCCCTGTCTAATTTCTCTACACAGATTCAGCAGTCGAATGTGGACTACAGGCACATCTAGGCTTGGAGAAAACAACAAACAAGTTCCGGCGGATCTACGTATAGTCTAAGTGATACACAGGACACACGGTAAATTTTGAAATTCCATTACCATTAGACCAAGTTAGCACATAAGCTGAATGCTATATCTGTGATTAACATGCATAGGGCACCCAGTAATTTTCGTTAATGGATTCGCCCGGTGTTTCTGAACTCTGAAGCAAGCAATGGTGCTAATGGAGGAGGTTGGCTCATGAACATTCACCAGTACAGAAAGTGCACAAAGATGGGGACCAAACCAAACTGCAGGTACACACATCATCTTGACTTCCTAGTAGAACCTTGCACAATGACTAAAGTCAAACCATACTTTATTCATGTAGTAACTTGAATGCTCTCAGCATCGAGGCCACTACGGTGGCCTTTCAGCTGGAGCATATTACAGAATACAGATTGGTGTTTTTCATTCCAATCTTAATAAGTTTAGGCGAGCTACAGCTAGCACGCCTGTTGGAACTTAAAACTCTGAAGATTACACACTCAGTACATAAACAACTATGCCATACACCCACCTCTCTGTTAAGTCAACCATTTATCTGCAGCCAGTGAATCTTCAGCCTGCAAGTACATCCAATCCTACGCAGCAGTCACCGTCGTCGCTATATGAAGGTAACTGAAGGAGCGCTGCACGAAGAGTGTAAAACAGAGTTCTTTAGCAAAGGTATCACCCTAGTGCTTTTAAAAAGTGAAAGTTGTTTGGAAGAGAAATATGTGAAATAAGTTGTTTTTTATATCTCAATGTACAGAAACTTAGATAAGCCATATTTGCCACTCATCTGTATTAAATGACAGGTGTACAAAATTAAGAGGATGCCATAAGCCAATGTATTTCAGAAATGGTAGGGAAAAGATTGTATATAGCTCAAAAAACATAAAAATGGATGAATTGAAGGCAATATGGTGGTTTCATAGGCACTCTCTGTAGCAGATCAAACAGAGCATGAGTCAGGCAAAGAAGCAGTTTCAGAAGTGGACTCAAGCCAAACAAACTGAGCAAGCTACACTAGTCTGTTTAAAAGTCATTTCACATACAATTTCATGATTATTTTGCTGGAGCAGAAGCAAGTTCGACGGTGAGGATGAAGGTTGACATGCCAGCTTCCCTCATATGACGGACATCGCCATTCATGAGCCTCAGCAGGTTTCTAGAAACTGCAAGACTCAGGCCTTCATCCGACTGCTCCTTATTGTCATCCTCATACATTTGTGACAGCAGATCTGCTGGGATTCCTTTGCCCTGGTGCTTAATCCTGAAAAACATGACCAGAAGAGTAATAAACATCATTTGTTCTTCAAGACTAACATAACAGAAACAGGTGTAAGCGTGCAAATGTCATGACTAACATACCTAAGTTCTAGGTCTATGAGATGAAGGTTTTCCCCAATGCTGTTCTTGGTCAGGATGCAAGAGATCTCAACAGAACCCCCAACAGGAGAGAACTTCACCGAGACAAATAGGAAGTCAGAGAGGATCTGCTGCAGTCGAATACCATCCCCATAGATTGTTTGCTTCATGTATCTCTCTGGCAAGTTGCAAGAGACTCTGATCCCTTTTCCCTGGCAAGTTATCAGTACTTGACTTACAGCAGCCACAAACACGTCTTGCAACACAAACTCAACCATCTCCAAATCCAAGCAACTAGACCTGTGAACACAGCAACATGAAATTAATTTGAAGATAATAACTAATAATATAAATATAATGTTTGTACTGAGTAATGAGTAAAACCACAGGGATTGCAACAAATTGTTTCAATTTGAGAGCGTAAAATCAACCACTTGAAGACAATAGAAACACAAAAGAGCAACATCAACGACCTGTTAGGTCCGACAATTGATGAAAAACAAAGGTATCTGAAAGTAATTACAGGAACCTAAAAGAGTAGCTTAGAATATTTAGTAAGAAAATTACTTGTTGGTGATGTTATCTTGATCCAAGTCAGCAAGTATCTTATTCAGCTGGTGGTGACAACTATCTGCAACATCGACCTTCTTCATCTGCTCTTCATTCAGACCTGTGCTCTTTAGTGCTTTCCTAGAGTAAAGCATACCTGAGAGAGGGTTGTTGATTGCATGTCTCATGTAGGAGTAAGCTTTCAACTTCGTTAGTGCAGTCTGTTGTGAGGCTTGCTGCACATGTAGTGCATGTTGCAGCTCATGACTAGGAACTTGAATGAAACAAAATACTCCAGTGATGACACCATCTGCATTTACTTTTCTGTTAACAGAGAGAAGGCACTCGATACACTTCCTGTTCCGGTCAAAGAAGCTGAATGGAGCCTTTTCTGTTTCGTCACCAGCTAATGCACTGTTGATAATAATGCAGAGACTTACAAATGCATCTTTATTCTTCACAAGACAGTAGGCGTTGCTACTATCAAACACCTCACCAAGAAGCATCTTATTGATCACCTCATCTCTATGCCACCCAGTCAATTTGGTCATGGCAGCATTCCACTCAGAGCACCATCCAAATTCGTCAGCACTAAATATAGGAGGAATGAGTGGGCTTGGATTGTGAATAATTGCCTTGTAGTCTCCCTCAACCCGAGTAAATTTGTCCATGACCAACTTATGAAAAGTCATATCTTGTGCAACAAAGCACACACCAACAACATGGTCATGAAGGTCTCGGCTGGCACAAGCATTCACAACCAAGATAACAGGGCCATCATCTCTCTTGGAGCCATGAGTTTTCACCTCAAATTTCACTTCCTTCTCTTCTTTGCCTGATCAATCAAAGAAATGTTTAGAAATCAATCAACCCACAATGCAGTTGCATGACAATCAAGTGTAGCATATAACAAGCTAGGCACTGAAAATTAGAAAAGTAACCCCAAAGAACTTTTTATAAATCAAATTGCCAAATGAGCAGAAACCTGAAAAATACTGGGGGAATACACAAAAACCACTACAACTAATTTACCCACCTTGCAAAGCTAAATACAGCATCCTCTGGACAACTGGTATGGAAGATTCCTCTACAAGAGTAAGTATGTGTCTTCCAATAGCCTCATCTACTCTCAACCCTGTCAACTCTGCGACCTTCTGATTCCATCCATTGACCAATCCATTGCTATCTACAGCCAAGATTGGCACAGTTGCTGTTTCCATGAGACGAACCATTTCACTTGTCACTGCCTGCAATTCAGCAAGCCCATCAAGTTTGAGATCACCAATCTGATTATCTAAACTAGCACCCCTTGTTGGCTTGACACCATCGTTCAGCGTCCCTCTAAGTATAAGTTGTAACGAGTGAATAGCATCCATCTCATAGTCATTCCAAGGCAAGCTCTTCATCTTGACAACTTCAAGGAATGCCTTGAAGGACAGCCTAGGGTGCATCCTTCTGCTGTCATCCTTGTCGGATGGATCATGTTTTGCACCTCCCCATCTGACTTCAGCAGCTGTATGTGACCTGAACCAGAATAGAATATCCTTGGAATTTATTTTAGCTACTGCCATTCCACAAATCATATCACCAAGAGCAGCAGCTCCTGGATACCCAGCATCATGTAGGCTATCAGTACTCAGGCCAGTGGAATCCCTGTGGACATCTGACAGCCAGAAGGCAATATCACGTATCTGAGATTCAGTTGGAGCATTGTGTAGCCGCCATACTTTTTCCCCATACAAAAGAGCAGCGCCATCACATTTGACAAGGTCCATGATGTTGGGAGTCCCTGATACTATACTCAGGGGAGAGGATTCCCTGAGAAGCATGTCAGAGAGCATTGTTTGCATCCTCAGTATGTTCTTCTCGCGTACTTGCCTCTCTAATTCAAACTCCTTGTTAACATGGACAGCAAACACTTGTGCTAAGAACTCACAGGCATACCGCAATGGGAAAGGAACATATCTGGGGCTCTCATGGTGGCAAACAAGGAGTCCCCATAGTTTCTTCCTCTTCTGCTGTTGTGCAGGTTGTTCAGCCCCAACTTCGTCATCATCCTCATTCTCATTAACCACAACAGCCATGACAAGGGATGCAATTGAGTTCATGTTCTCCATATACTGAAGGTGACAACTGTGTGGTGCCCTCAGTGTTGAACCACACAAGCTAATATCCAAGTGGAGTGACTCATCTTCGATAATCTTGACAGATCTTGCACGGCAATCACAGATCATCCGGACTTTGTTCTTCATAAATAGAAACCTGGCTGCCTGAGGGATATCAGTAGCTGGATAATGCAGGCCAAGATAAGGTTCAAGACCAGGCTTTGTGATCTCAGCAAAGACTTCTCCATGGTCATCTTCATGGAACTTGTAAGCCATAACTCTATCATACCCTGTGAGGTCAAAGAGTTCCTTGACCACCGTATTGCATAGGACTTCCATGCTTCCACCTGGCAGTGACTGGATCTTAGAGATTGCCTTGGCAGCAAGTTTGTAAGACTGCAAAGCCCCAGCAGCAGTTGCTGGAAACTCTGTAGGTTTCACAGGCTCAAAGTCTACCACCAAACAACCCGTTGCCCGATGAACAATGGCATAGAAAGGCTTGCCTGAGGTCTTGCATTGAACTAGGATAGGGTTCAGCAAAGAAACATCAGCAAATCCTAGTGCCTTCTGCAGTGCTGTGGCACCTGGATCAGTGAAAAGTGACCGCACATTGGTGCCAATGCGTAGCTTTGGGGGATCATCAACACTTGGCACTGCATGGCTGACAGTTGTAAGCATTTCCGGTGCGTTTTCACTGAGCGCTATAACATTGAAGCTCTTCTCATCAAGGGCCAACAGGCAACCAAATGGTTGGATCAGCTTTGCTCTCTGAATGTGATGCAAGTAAGCTATGACCTTCTCAGAACGAGCTTGCTGCTCAGGTGCTGTACTCCGTTGTGCTTCAACCAATTTGGAGTAGTCAAAGGAGTCACCAGATTCTTCATATTCAGCATTGAGTTCAGCATCAAGGGTTGTTTGTGCTAATATCCTCGCCCGGGAGCTTTGGCGGGTCCTGCTGGATGAACTGGAACATTGAGTAGGCCTTGAAGCAGACATCTTCTGCCTCAACTACCTGAACGACTCAAGAATCTTTTCTGCTGTATACCACTCCAGATGAACAAGATAATAAGAAGTGGAAAATATTAATCAGTAAAACAGAAAGGTATATAATCCACTAATAAATGCCTAGATATAGTGGATGAATGTGGACTACCAAAGATGATCAATGCCTAAAACCACATGATTAGACTCCCTTGTTGCCTGATCAGTTCAGAAAAGAAATGTTTTTGTGTCTTTAAAGAGACTGAGAAATATAGAAGTTAACTCCGCTAGGGCTCCATGGAGGAAGTAAGAATGGCTGAAGTAAAACAATATGATTAAGTGTTATTAAAGATGTTGGAGAACGGTCAACAAATCTTAGAACATGTGAGGACTGAAGTGTCTCTGAATAGGCAAATACAATCGCAGGCACTTGTGATAGCAAATAAACACATCATCTCCTGTGAAGCCAAAAGCTTCTCAAGGTACTTTCTTTACTAAATACTAATTTGTGATAAGATATTCTCTACCTTGTTTCTGTACTTATATTATCACATGACCAGCCTTCAAGATTTCCAAATGCATGAAACACAGGTAATCTAGTTTAGTACATTCCTAAAATAGTATAAAAGGAAGCTTCCGCATTCTATAAATTACCACGTTAATTGGAGGAAAGCTAAAACATATATGTAACACTTATTGTGGTGGATCTAGATTATAGTGTGGTCGATTAATAGGACACTACATCCGTTCTCAAAAGAATGATGGCCTTAGAATGCGTGAAGTCAAACCTTGAACTCTTAAATCATTAATAGATTAAAAAATATTATGATTTAATATGTAAAAATGACATTAATAGATTTGTCATGAATAACACTTTCATATGGTTATATTTTTTATAAGTTTACAAATATATAATTTGAAAAGGTAATAACGAGACGTGCATCGGAGATTGTTGATGTCCAAAATGACAAGTAAAAAAGAACAGAGGTAGTATATATATTATAGCTGTCACAGTTAAACACTATTGCATGCATCTTGGTTTCAATACAAACATGTTATCAGTATCTAACTGCATTATTGCTTCGAAGTTCTGCTAATTCTTTTTTAGATAATGGAAAAGTGTTTGCACCTCCGGCCTCTGCACAGTGTGCAGACAGCCCAAGGAAGTTCTGCTAGTCACTCCTAGATATTTAGGTTTACTCTTTTCAGCCTAATATTCCCCCTGTTAATACGTGTATGCCACTGTGACATGTTCATGGTAAACTTAATACAACTTGTCTTTCAACACTATAAATAAAACTGTTTACATTGGCCATATAATAACGGCACCAATAGATCTATTGGGGGAAAAATCTTTCAAAGTAATATAATTGTAAAAGAGCTTCATCTTATATAATTATACAAATTGGCCATCAAAGGCACATCTTGGAGTCTCGGAGACTGTGCTTATCTAAAATACCATACATTATGAACAGACAGCGTAGTAATATTTTTCATGGAACTATATATTTTACAAAAAAAAACTAACTCGGAAACAATATTCAGTTCTAAATTCAAATACAAAGTGAAATACCTTGGCTGAATTTGGAAACTTACAGGCATAGACAGCCTTACTCTAAGCAGCTGAAATTTCCATGTCCATCAAACAGGTAATTATAATAGAGTGATAATATCAGAATCAAGTTCATTTTTATCATTGTGAAAAGCATAAACGAGTCTCTTTTTTTAATAAAAAAACTGAAGGCCCTTATTATAGTACTGAAACCGGTTTTATAAGTCTTTGCTGTATACAACAATAGTGGCTCAAAAAAGCGACTTGTGCCTTCACTTGTTTGCAAGTCCAAATTTGAAGCAAAAACCCTTAACAGGACGGGCAAAATTGTTTGGGCTCCTCCAACGGTAGGCTCTTACGTAGCAAGATTTTCATTTAATCTCATTGGTTTGTTTTCTCTTTCCCTCAACATATGGGGATTTTGACTTCTTTGCTTTTGTGGCTGGGAAAAACAACAATCAAGCAAGGAAGATAAAATCATCTCAATATCTCTGGAACGCACCCTCCAGGATCAGGAAGTTGATGCTGCTGCTGCCGCTTTTCACTATCCCCTCCTCTTTGTGCCTATCCTCTTTCTGTATCAAGGCTGGGGGTGAGTGGGTGACACTGACGTGGCACATGGATAGAAGCAGTACTCTCTCTACCAAGAACCAGTAGTGCCTCCAAAAAGTCCAAGAAATAGACCACTAAACAATCCTACAAAAACCCCATCTCAACAGAGACAAGCACAAACTTATAGCCTCTTGCTTGCCATCACAAACTCCAGGAAGGGGGATTCTGAATCATCAATCATCCATACACACATACCAAGTTCATGTCTTGATAAGTTCAAGATCCTAAACCTGATCACAAAATACGAACTAAGCAAGAACACCCTCCAGTCCCAACCAGCCACCTGTGTGGCTATGCATCTCCTCTCCCCCCAAAATCATCAGAGAAGAGAGAACCACACCACAGAGAACAGCACAGCCCGTTCCTTTCCAAGAAACGAACAAGCAGCAGCAGAAACAGTAGCAGAAGATGAAGGTAAGGCAGCACCCAGTCGTACAAGCGAAGAGCAGCAGAGCTGGGAAAGGGAAGGGGAGGAGATGGGATTTGGTACCTGCTCGGCTCAGCTCAGCTCCCTTGCGCAGTTGCGCTCCAGTAGTGGCGGAGCTGTGGACTGTGGAGGAGGAGGAGGAGGAGGCGGACAAGGCAGCAGCACTCGGGAGGAAGTGGCCGACTTGAATAAATAAATAGGCTAGCGGCTAGCCTATGGGGTGGGGGACCAGCTCAGTCAGATCAGCCCGGGCGTCGGCCTCGCAGCGCAGCGCGCACTCGACTCGACGCAGGCGCATCGGCCCCATCCCTCCGCCCATCACCGGCCGCCGCGGATGGGCGCGCGTGGGAGGTGTCGACTACGCTTAACTCGACGCCGTCTCTACTCTCTCCCCCAGCTGAGTAACCTGACTTAATCGTTTTTTTATTCCGGTTAGATGGACACACCCTGGTGCACCTACACATCCACGAGCATGGTCCTTAGGACCTTTTTTACACATAATGGTTGAATGATTTTATAATAAGTATAAATAAATAAATTACCTGTTATAAAATTAAAACTGGTTTTAAAATAGTTTTATAAGAAATTCATACTTTTGTCCTATCGTGTCTAATCTTCCGTTAAATGAAATGATTCTATTCTTCTAAAATAAACGCATCCTTAACACATGTCTAAAGGGATTGATGTCGTTTAATATTTTATCTATTTTATATTTTTTATATTATAAGATATTATAAGTTTTTAAAAGTTAAATTTATGTTTGACTAATTTTATAAAAAATATACGATATCAAAATATATTTAATATTAGATTTAATAAAAGTAATTTAGCATTGTGAATGATATATTTTTCTATAAATTTACTCAAACATAAAAAAATTAACTTTAAAAAAATCAAAATATTTTATAATATATAACAGAGAAACTAATTACTATTAAGCCATATCCACGTGTACGTATTTATAAGTCGGAATTTAAATACTTCCACCTGGGTAATTCCACCACTATAATAATAAAAATTCATTCCTCGCCAACTGAGCTAATTAGCGCCAATAATTAGTTAACCCGCGTAGTAATAGCACGCAACACGATTCCCCCCCCCTCTTTCTTTAATCACACAAATGGCCATGACACAGAAAAACCCTTAACAAACTTACAAATTTAGTAATAGTACGCAGCCGTACACCAATGGCCATGACACAGCTCGGGGTTAGTACAGATTACTACTTAGATTAGATCGAGATTTAGCATCAGTGCCATCATTATCACCATCATCTAAATTGAGGCTAGTACGGATTAACCCAGCGCAGTCCAGCGAAGGGGCAGTGGCAATGCACTTGTCCTTGGGCTATGGTTTTTTTTTTCAGCTCCTCTCCTTTACCTCCTTTTCGTTAACTGAAAAAAAATAATTCTTACTACTTTTGGGTGACAGTGCACCCGTGGCTCTTCTAGGGGTTTGGAATTTAGTGGGGCTTTTCCACTTGCGGACATGGCCATGTGGCCGTCACGTGAACGCCCATGCGCGCGGCTGGCCCTTGAATGCTTTCACCTTGCAGCGGAATTAGCCTCTCCCTTTTTTTTTTCCTTTCCCACTTTGAGGATTGGAATCAGGCGATTGATCGCGTGATAATAGCTCGTGCGTGAATTCTGAGAGAAAATTTAAAACTACAGTGGTTTATAACTACTCGCGTTCAACAATATAAAAATATGAGTTTAAGAATATCAGTATTTTCTCATCTACTTCTCTATCTCATCTTAGCATCATAATTATCTTTCATTTAATTTTTATATATATTCATCTCAACTAATTACAATTATTTTTCACTCCACTTTAATCATTAAAAAACCTTAAAATGTGCTTGTATTGTTGGACTGAGCAAGTATTCTTTTTACAGTTATATTTTCTTATATGGCAAATCATAAAACTTTTAGATATATTATACATATAGTTTTTAAAGTTTAACTACACATATTTTAGACGATTTATTTAGACATAACAAAAATATATATTACATACAAAGAAAAGAAAGCCATAGTTATAAGAATAAAAACATAAGCTCTACCGGTGCAAAACAAAAGTGGTCCACATGTTAGAACATCAAAAAAAAAAACGAGCGAACAAGTGTACCATCATCTGACTAACTAAAAAAACATAAATAATTAACCATCACCTTATAAAAATTGATTCTCAAAATATCACAATCAATTGGATTATTGTTAACCTAATATTCAAGCCTTCTTCATATCCTCTTTTAAGATCTCACCAACGAAATAGACACCAAATAGAAAAACAAAAGATTAAACAAGCCACACAAACTTCACTATTGTCATCTCTGTGACGTTCAAAATAATATATGGCTACCCAGAAATACTATTTATCACCTATCCAAACACCATTCTCTAATACTAAACTCCTAATAGATCTAACCTCTTAGGATTCTATAGAGAAAAGCATAAAACTTATAAGAGCTAGGTGAGAGATAGGTCTTCTCCTTTCTATATTAGAGACAGGAGGAGGATAAAAAAGACAAGTACTCAATGCGCAAGACCTCTTCGCTACAATGTTCTTTTATGTGTTTAAGGAATTGAAAAAGAGCGAGCAATGTTCGTAGTGTATTCTTTTCAAAATAATATTAGTACATAATTTTTACAATTAGGACTCACTCATAAGTACTTCTTATGGTTGTTAAGGCGTTAAGGTGATTTGAGACAATCTATTCTCGCTTTACTGCTATAGTGTAAAGCTCTAAGATAAAAAGACATCATAATCTACTGTAACTAGCAGAGATTAGAAGAGGGAGAGAAAAAAAAGGCTAATAGGCCAGCCCACAAGCCCAATAACCATCGTGTCTAGATCAAAGGTTAACCCTAACACGATATTAGATGCCTTTCTCCTCTCACAATATCACTTCGATGTTGCATCTTCTTTCTCTACATCACTCATTTCTAGTACGGGTTCTTCCTTATGCCATATATGTTTTCAATTTGGACTACTCTCAGATTCAGAATGAATTTAGAGCTCTTTTATATGTGCTCTTACCATGATTTTAATGGGTCTGGTGCTACTCAGCTAACTCTAGAATGGCACATTGAAGATAAAAGGAATAGGATCTACGGGAGCAAGATGGCAATGACATAGAGCCAAGAATAGAAAAGAGGGTATAGTTGCTATCACATTCACCCCCTCTCTCTTATACTTCTTATAGCGTGTGAGGAACATCTCGATCTTCTAGGATATCCTAGCGCTTTAGCAACGTCTTAACAGCTATAACTCTTATCTTACATTACATTTTTATATGTGAATCAAGTGAACCTTGTCGCTATACACCACTCTAATTACAAAATCACGATAAAAACGTCGCGAGACAAGGTTGATGAAATATGCTGGACAGTACACTTAATAGTTAATGCATCGAATAACGAATAATTAGCAACGGTAATAATGCAAAAGAAAAAACATCATCATCTCTGAATCGAGCTAATGATCTCCTGGACGAGAACTGACAAGGGGCTGCAGAGCCTTGACGACGATCGTCATGTTGGGCCTGAAATCAGCCTCGTACTGGACGCACAGCGCCGCCACCGCCGCGAGCTGGACAGAAGCATGCATTCGATCCGATCAGAAAATGTACCAGATTACATATCAGTTTCCTAAGCCAATCCTAAAGCAAACGACCTGCAGATGTGAAGAAAAAAAAAACAGTGCAGAGATCTGATGGTTTTCTTCTACAGTTTATAGTTCACATAGTACCTTGGCCACTGCTTTTGGTGGGTACTCGTCGTTCAGCTTGGGATCCACGCACTGCTTAACCTTATCCTCGCTTAACCTTGGAGTGGCCTAGAGATTTAATTTCTCACACGAATTAATAAGGCTCAGTTAAGTGCACAATAAGAGTTGTATTGGGCCATATGTGAAGTGCTGAAAAGCTGAAAGCTCACAAGGTAACCTACCCAGGTAACCAAGCTCTGCTGCCCCTTGGGCATGGTGTGATCCACGGGCTTCCTCCCAGTCAATAGCTCCAGAAGGACGACGCCAAAACTGTAAACATCGCTTTTCTGTGTTAATTGTCCTGTCATAGCATACCTATCATAATTTATACATACAGTTAGTATATAAGCTTAGTAATTCAATATGCTATAAGTTGATAAAAGGAGAAATCAGGATCAAATTACAATGTTGCCTACTATCTGCTTTTTTTTGGCTAATCAACATTTGATTTGGAGCATCAAATATTCGATGGGGTAATTGACATGAGCCACAAAGTGGGCTTAGATATAAACATTTTTCAAATAATCTTGCTAAAAATATATTGCCACATTTCTTACTTCATTTCAGTCATTTTTTTCTTATATGTAAATATGTTTCTCTCTCTCCTATCTCCCTTTCCAAATAAATGATCAATTATTTTTAATACTAATTATTTTATATAGTATGCATTAGAAAAATTACAATTTAATTGTTGAAATTTACGGTATAAATATATATAATTTATGATGCAAAAATTATTTGAGTTTTTTATAAAAAATGTGACACTATTATAAATAGGATTACCATCAGTTTTGTTACAGTTATACGTTTTTCCACTGATTTCGTCGAGTTCATCGTTTTCGCGAGAAGGGATATGATGGCGCACGCATCATCGTGCTTACTCTGGTGCGTGGTAGCCGAAGGTGCCGAGCACCTTGGTGGAGTGCAGGCGCGCGGCGGAGTCCGGCGACTGGTTGGTGAGGTTGAAGTCGCCGATCTTGGCGTCGTAGCCGTCGAAGACGAGCACGTTGCTGGAGCGGACGTCGCGGTGGACGATCGCCGGCTGCGCGTGCTCGTGCAGGTACTCCAGCCCCCTCGCCGCGCCGTACGCGATCCGTGCACGCTGGCTCCACGTCAGCACCGGCCCTGGCTCCGCCCCCTTCACCCCCTTCTTTCCTGCAACAACAAAGCATACGTGTAGTACTTAGATTTTTATTTGTTTTTAACTTTTAAACGTATGACTTACGGATTTTTTTTATATTTATATAAAACGTAAGAAAATCATTGGCGTCATCCATTAAAAAGCATGAATATGTGTGATTTTTGTGAGTTTGGTTTGTACCGTGCAGGATGTCGTAGAGGGAGCCTTCGGTGGCGAACTCGTAGAGCACGATGCGATTGTTGAGCTCCAGGCAGTAGCCCAGCAGCTGGGTGAAATGGTCGCATTTGAGCCTGGACACCAAGGACAGCTGCGTGCAGTGCACGTCGTCACCGACCGAGAGGCAAGTTTGCAAGAACAAACATGTTTTTGGCCCAATTTTGAACCGATGGCGCATTTCTCGATCGTTACCTGCGCGCAGAAGTCGGCCTCCGACTGGCCGGAGCCGCCGTTGTCGAACATCTTGACGGCGGCGGCCTCACCGGTGCTCAGCGTGGCGTGGTACACGCGGCCGTAGGAGCCCTCCCCGACCAGCGAACTGTCGCCGAAGTTGCCGGTGAGTCGGTTGAGATCCGACAGCAGGACGGCCGGGACGTCGATCGTCAGCACCTTCGCCGGCGCGCCGCCGGTTCTCGGGGCGTTCGGCCCTCTCGGCGGCCCTGCCACGCATCAACCAAAGCGTCATCACGCCGCCGGTGCACATTACCAACACCGAAGAAAAATGAAACCAGGATGGACAAACTCAATCGAAGGAAAGAAGGAAAACCTGGCGCTCGCGGCGGCGGCACCGCCTGGTTGGTGGCCGGCGCGCCGTGGAGCTCCTCCTCGGCGCCACTGCAACACCACATCGTGCAACCCAGATAGCTAGCTAGCTGTGCAAGAACGATTCAGCTAGCTCGCAGCCTCGGACGTTGAAGGAGCTAGGCAGCTAGCTGGTTCAACGGTAGCAACACACCAATCGATCGACCGGCGCGATCGAGGCATATATACATCGCGCGCGCCTAGTGCGCCGCGACAAACTCGCGCGAAGCGCGGAGGCTAACGCGAAGACGCACGCGGGGCTCGCCAAGCGGCGAGGTGGTGGTTGGGCTGATACGCGCGGGAAGACGACACGGCCGGCTGCGACGGGACGTGCGACCCTCACAACGAATTGATGCACTATTTTGCCCCCTATTTTGAGCCCAAACAAGATCACAGATGCGATTGGCGTCTATGTAGCTCGTACGTGTACCACGCATGTCGTGGACTACAACCAACCAATCGTCGTGTGCATGCATCCCCTTGCTAGTGCTAGTCCATGTGTGTGTACACAACTAGTTTCGTTGAGCTTAGTATATCCCTGTTGTTAGTAATCGGTTGAGCAATGATTAATTTAGCATGATAAGGATTACATAGTTTAGTTATCATAAGAGTAATTAATGCGAAACTGCCGCTGCAATTCAAGTGGATGGTCTCATGGTCAGGATGCAGACTGATCGCCCACGTTTGCGCCACGGCCCGCTCCAGCGATCCGATGTCGTGCTCCCATGCGGCCTTCACGTCGTCAGCTGCAGCAACGCCTTGCCCGGTTTAAACCAGAGTACGTACTAGCACCACACGTTTTCAAGTGAGCTAGTTGATGACTCCAACGTTGTATCGGATAATCAAATAAGCTTGTCGCCGCTCATCTGCATCTGTCGCTAGGAGACCTTGTCACCGGCATCAGCGGGTAACCTGGGTGTCGTCAATTTGGTGTGCTGTGTTTCTGTCCGTCGTGTGCGCATCGGCTACGGCGTACAATTCTCCCTCCGTGGTGAAGAGAGCCACGTTGTTTTTATAGTTTATTTACTTTCTGATCTTATCTTCCACATCGGTTTAAAAGTAATCGTTAGTGGTGATACATCACAATATCTGATTGGATGAACAATTCGACGATCGACGTTGTTTTTATAGTTTAGTTACTTTCTGATCTTATCTTCCACATCGGTTTAAAAGCAATCGTTAGTGGTGATACATCACAATATCTGATTGGATGAACAATTAGACGCAGATTTTGGAAAGTTTATTTGTAACTTCGAGTTCAATTTCAGAACTTGATGATGACATATCTCTTTATTGACTTCGACTTTAAACCTTGATGTAAAAATTGAGGAAAACAAGTACTATATGGAATTATATGCAGAATTCTACTAACCACGGATGGAGGTTCAGTTACTTTCTTTGAACTGGTGTTCTAGTTAGGTCTCTTATATTTCATCAAACTATGTTTTGTAATTCATACTAATTTTGACTACAAACTCTATAATAACTAAAAAAAGTACATGTGCATTACCACGGCAAAACTAGAATTATACGGAAACATGAGTAATCAATATTAATTGAATTATACGGAAACATGAGTAATTAATATTAATTGAATTTAAATTTAAATTACAGAGCCTCCTCGGCCATCGTTGGATACCGAAACAGCAGATAGTTAGTTTGATAAATTAATCAAAATTGTGTTACCACACATTTGAATGCGGAAGTAATGCGCAGCCTAGCTATATTGTCGACGGTGCTTAACAAACGCAAAACATGTTGTGTACAGTGTACGTCATTGCCTTCAGGCAATTTCAGGTTCATAGTAGCTACCACATCTCAATCCAGGCAGTAGAGTACTCAATTTAACAGTTAATTTAACAGAAGGGTGCAATTTTAGTGATCTTCAGAGCTCAATAAAGATAACACTAACTTTATACTCCAGGGGCCGATACTGTTTGTTAGTTAGACTACTGGCCTGGACTCTCTATATATATAGATCTGATCTTCTCGTATACGTTTGGGGGATTCATAGTCACTGTACACATTCTACATGGTATCAGAGCGAGTCTAGACATCCCGACGTGCTAGCTTCTCCTTCCGGCGAGCCGACCCTTTCCTCCTCGTCGTCGACGTCTTCTTCCCGTCGCCGACTCTCTTCCCGGTACTCTCCTCGCTCTTTCGTCTCCATTTCTTCTTCTTCCCGTCTCTCCCGCAGTCACCTTTTCTCCGCCCCACCTCCGCGCGACCAAGCGACGGTCTCGATCCGCCTCCTCATCCCTCCTCGCACCCGTCTCCGCTCTTTCTCTTGTTTCGTGCATCTCTCCTTCTCTGACGCCAGCGCACCTCCGCGCTCGTCATCTCCATCGGCTGGACTTGTCCAGTCCTCCATCGGCTGAAAACCTCCCTCGGTTCTCGCCCTTTCCGACACGCTCAACAGCTCACGGACGCAAACCTTCTCTCTTCACGTCCGAGCCAGTCCAACGTGTCCACGTGTCCACGGACACGAATCCCTGCCTCCCGGACGCAAACATATTCTCTTCGCGTCCGCCCCACTCCTTGGCCTCCATGAGTCCACGGACGTGTCCGTGACCCAACCACTCTCTGACCCACCCACTCTGTCCTCACCTACTCCGCTGCCTACTCCCCATCGGCCAACCACTCCTTACCTACTCCGCTGCCTACTCCTCATCGACTGGCTACTCCTCACCTATTCCGTTGCCTACTCCTCATCGGCTGGCCGGCCTACTTCCCATCGGCTTTTCACATCCTAGATCGGCCGATCCGTCCTCTCATCGGCTTCTCCCTCGCATCGGCTTCTTTCTCCCATCGGCTCTTTGCTCCCGTTCTCCCGTCATGGCCACCGAGTCTGCCCTCAGCTCCGGTACTCTCCCAGTCACCGAATCTGCTCTGGCCCTCGGTGCCTCAGACCACACCTCGGGCACCACCTTGCTGATCTTATCCCCTCCCTACGCTGCTGTGAACGTGAAATCTCACGTTCCTATCTCCCTTGACCTTAACGCCAATTATTCCAAGTGAGTTTTCTTCTTCAAATCTCTCTATGGAAAATTCAGCCTCTGGTCCCATATTGATGGCTCTGCTCCACCTCGCCCCGATGATCCTTAGTGGGACATCACCGAGTGGTGCGTGCGCAGCTGGCTGCTCGGCTCAGTCGACGACTCTGTCCTCGACCTCGCCATGGACGATACCGACCCCACCGCCCAGGACCTCTGGGTGGCCATCGAGCGGATCTTCCTGGCCAACAAGCAGCCTCGCGCCATCTTCCTCCTCAACGAGTTCCACTCCATGGTACAAGACGACTCCTCTGTCTCCTCGTACTATCAGCGCCTCAAAGTCAAGGCTGCTGCTCTCCGGGACGTCGGCCACCCTGTGGCCGACTCTCAACTCGTCCTCGCCCTTCTGCGAGGCCTCAATCCCTGCTTCTCCAACACCGCCGATGACATCGCCAATGCCACACCTCTTTCATCGTTCGTCCGGGCTCATAACATGCTAGTTTTTAAAGAACTCTGTTTGGCCAATGATGAGAAGACAGTGGCCCACACCGCTCTTCTTGCCGAGCCGATAATGGTTGCCGAGCTTCTTGCGCTGCCTCTTCCTCCCGCGGTCCTGGTGGCTATGGCTCCAGCCACAGCAACACAGCCCGCACCGGGAAAGGCAAGGGCAAAGGCAATGGTAGGACCTAGCAGGGTCCAACGCCACCACGACCTACCTCGGTCCCTACCCACCCTGCCGATCCCACGGGTCCGTGGCTCTGCTACAACACCTGGGCGCCCCAGCCCTAGCCACGCAGCCCCATCGGCTGGCAACAAGGAGTTCTCGGCGCCCATCCCCAGGCTCACCTGGCATTGGCTCCTGTTCTGCCGCCTCAGCCAATGCTACCGACCCTAACCACCCAGTCGGTTCCTTCCTAGAACCAGGCTGGCCTCGTCGCTGCCCTCAACCAGATGACGCTCTAACCACAGCACCCTTGGGTGCTAGACTCTGGGGCGTCTTCACACATGGCGTCATCGCCCGCTATACTTTGCTCCTGTCACCCCTCTTCCTCCCATTTTGTCACCATCGGCAATGGTCACTCTCTTCTTGTCCAATATCGTGGTGACATCTCTCTGTCTACATCCACCACTAACCTCCCCCTACGCAATGTTCTTATCGTCCCTTCTCTCATTCACAATCTTATATCTGTTCGCCAATTCACACGAGACAACCACTGCTCCAATGAATTTGACGCGTCTGGTTTCTCTGTGAAGGATATCCCAACCCGACGACAGATCCTTCGCTGCAATAGTGGTGAAGACCTCTACACCATTCCTGCTGCGTCGTCCACCTCACACGCCAGCGTCGTCCTCTCCACCAACCTTTGGCACCTTCGCCTTGGCCACCCCGGCCCCGACGCTATCGCCACCCTCCGTCGCAGCGCCTCCATCCGATGTACTCACAGCAGCTCCACAGTTTGCCACTCATGTCAACTTGGCAAATATGTGCGTCTGTCCTTTTCTAGTTCTCTCTCCTGTACCTCGCGTCCATTTGAACTTATACATTGTGATGTATGGACGTCCCCAGTTAAAAGTGTCTCCGGTAATCAGTATTATCTCGCTATACTTGACGATTACACACACTATTGCTGGACCTTCCCGCTGATCCACAAATCCGAGGTCGCCTCTCACCTCACTCACTTCGTCACGTACGTATCCACTCAGTTCAACCTCCCCATCAAGGCTTTACAAGCCGATAACGGTACGGAATTCGTCAACTATACCGTTACAAACCTCCTCACCTCGCAGGGCATCCATCTCCGGCTCTCCTGCCCCTACACCTCTCCTCAGAACGGCAAAGCCGAGCGCCTCCTTCGCATCCTCAACAACATCAGTTGCACCATGCTACTTCACGCCCACCTACCCGCCACTTATTGGGACGAAGCTCTGGCTACTGCGACGTACCTTCTCAATCGGCGCCCATGCTCCTCCGTTCATAACAACGTTCCCTATGCTCTTCTCTACCGCACGGCGCCCGACTACTCCCACCTTCGCGTTTTTGGGTGCCTCTGCTACCCAAATCTCACCGCCACAGCTTCCCACAAATTCGCTCCCCGCTCCACCGCCTATATTCTCCTCGGCTATTCCACCTCTCACAAGCGATACCGATGCCTCGACCTTTTCACCCGATGGGTCCTTGTCTCTTGTCACGTCATTTTTGACGAGACATGTTTTTCCTTCGGTCTCCTTCATCCGAGATCCTCCTCTAGTGATCTCGACTTCCTTCTCACCAACACCGTGCCGACCAGGTCTCCCCCACTGCCCTCTCTATCGGCCCCCTCATTGGCCGTTGCTGAGGATTTACCCGTCACATATCCCACCACTACTCGGTCCGATGTCCCCACGATCGGACCCCCATCGGACCCACCTTTATCGGCCAATACCGATCCTATTTATCCTTCAGCCGATACCGTTCCCTCTCCATCGGACACCCCACTTCCATCGGCTCCTCACTTTCCATCGGCTCCCCCCACCCTATCGGTTGATCCATCTCTATCGGACCGATCGGAATACTCGGCCCACCCGACCTCATCGGCTCAGGCCGATCTAATTCCTCCTTTTCCTCTTGTCTACAGTCGCCGACTCGGAGCCGATGACGCCCCCACCCGACCAGTTCTTCCCATTACTCCCGCACCCCCATCGGCTCCAGTTCCCTCCACCTCTCACATGGTCACCCGCTCCCAGACCGGGTCTCTCCGACCCACTCCACGCTACGGTCTCTCCGCCGTCCACAACTCTATCTCGCCCATTCCGGCGACTTCTCGCTCAGCCCTGGCCAACTCTCGGTGGCGTGCGGCCATGGCCGACGAGTACAAGGCCCTAATGGACAACGAGACCTGGCGCCTTGTTGCCCGACCTCCCAGCGTCAACATTGTGACCGATAAGTGGATTTTTAAACACAAATTTCACGCCGATGGCTCCCTTGCCCGTCACAAGGCTCGCTGGGTAGTCCGGGGTTTCTCCCAACGACCCGGTGTCGACTACGACGAGACCTTCAGTCCCGTTGTCAAACCCGCCACCATCCGAGTCGTCCTCACCTTGGCTGCCTCTCGCTCCTGGCCGATCCATCAACTAGACGTGAAGAACGCCTTTCTTCACGGTCACCTGACGAAAACGGTCTACTGCCAGCAGCCCCCAGGCTTCGTCGACCCTTCTCGGCCTGACGACGTCTGTCTCCTTCAATGTTCTCTCTACAGCCTCAAACAAGCCCCTCGTGCCTGGTACCAACGCTTTGCTGCCTATCTTCGGCACATCGGCTTTGTGGCCTCTGCGTTCGATAGTTCCCTGTTCACTTTCCATATCGGCTCCGCCACTGCCTATCTACTTCTCTATGTCGATGACATTGTCCTCACAGCGTCTTCGACATCTCTCCTCGACCAGATCATGGCCCGACTCCACTCTAAGTTCGTCATGACCGATCTTAGTCCTCTCTACCATTTCCTTGGCATCTCCGTAACCCGTTACATCCACGGGCTCTTCCTTTCTCAACGCCAGTACATCATCGACCTCCTCCAGCGTGCGGGCATGGCCGACTGTCACCCCACGACCACCCCAGTCGACACTCGAGCCAAACTATCCGCCGCCGATGACGCCCTCGTTGCCGATCCCTCTCACTATCGGAGTCTTGCCGAGGCTCTTCAATACCTCACATTCACCCGACCCGACCTCACGTACGCTGTCCAGCAAGTGTGCCTCTTCATGCATGCTCCGCGCGAACCTCACCTCGTGTTGCTCAAGCGCATCCTACGCTACGTGAAGGGCATTCTCTCCAGCGGGCTGCATCTCAGCTCCAGCCCCATCGACTCCCTCACCGCGTACTCCGACGCAGACTGGGCAGGCTGCCCCGACTCTCGACGCTCTACGTCCGGCTACTACGTTTACCTCGGTGACACTCTCGTATCCTGGTCCTCAAAACGCCAGACTACAGTGTCCCGCTCCAGCGCTGAAGTCGAGTACCGCGCCGTCGTCGAGTGCTGCTGGCTTCGCCAGCTTCTCCAGGAGCTCCGTGCACCCCTCTCCACCGCGACCGTTGTCTACTGCGACAATGTCAGTGCCGTCTACATGACCATCAACCTGGTTCATCACCGACGCACCAAGCACATCAAGATCGATATCCATTTTGTATATGACAAGGTTGCATTAGGACAGGTTTGGGTGATTCATGTATCATCGGCACATCAGTTTGCCGATATAATGACCAAAGGCTTGCCTACGCCTTTGTTCACCAGTTTTCGGTCTAGTCTCTGCGTCCGTTCTCCTCCCGCTGCGACTGTGGGGTGGTAGACAGACCACTGGCCTGGGCTGTATATATATATAGACCCGACCCCCTCATATACGCTCGGGGAGGATTGATAGTCATTGTACACATTATACACCGTTGGAATGAATCAATCAATTTGGAAGGAACATAAGATCAACTTCCACAAAACTGTGGTATTAATGGCGGCCGTGTTTGCAGTGTGGAGACCTTCATAGGGCACCAGAACGTGTGCATCTCTGGCCGGGTGCACGGCGAGGTCCTGCCCGTGGCCACGACAACGCCGGTCATACGTCCCGCCGCGCTACGGCATATCATCTCCGCCCTCGTTGCTACCGCGGAGCCGTGAAATCTGCAGCTCCTCCCGGCTTCCACGACGGTAGCGTTGGCCATCAATTCCTTCAACTCCACGTACGACCGTGAGGCTGCACGACGGTTTCTCCCATAAGCAGCATACAACGACGACGACGAAGCTGCGGCTCTCTATCGTTTCGTCGCAGCATCCAAGGGTGCCTCCGCCGTGGCGGCCGAAGCCAAGGAGAGCAATGAGAATAGGTGAGCCGGGCGTTGCCGCGTTGGAGGAGGAGGCCGTCGCGGACGCGGCGTTGGAGTGGACCGAGGAGGTCGCGACGGAGCGCACGGCACCGGGCTCGTTTTATTAAGCTGCGGGGCGACGTGAAATTTCGCACGGGCTCGTATGCGTATGGGATACGGAGTGACGACGTACACGAAAATCTTGGGCGGAAACACCATCAATTTTTATAATAGATAAGGAGAAGATCGGTCATAGCTTTTTTTTAAAAAGCAAAGGACGTAATGAATTTTCCATTATCCCAAAAAAATCAAATAAGCTGTGCTTGGAGAGATCTTATCGTGTCTCTCTCGCTACCGGCCGCACCGTGAAGTAAAAGCCAGATCAGGCTCTTGCTCCAGAGATCCCCTTGTCTACTATCGGTCGTGCTCGCCATGCGCAGCGAATTCAGGAGAGATGGGCGGTGCCATGGGATTCGTTTATGATTGATTTGACTTTGTTGTAGGCTTTAAGGCTTGCTGTTGTGCAACTTTGTTCTGGTTTCAAACAATGCAGTTTTTTTTTATTGACCGGGTTTCAGATTATAGGTGCAGATGCAGGAAGAAAACTTGGTTCCCTGGGAAATGTAGTTTTATCCCCAACTGGATGGATGCAATTTAAGGGATTGGTTCATTTACACATTGCCTATGTTTTATACGCGAACATCAGGGCTTGTTTCAGTTTCAAGCACAACTCAAAAGAAAACAAAAAGTCCCTTCTGCATGTACTCGTATTCAGTCAACAACTTGATGTGGTTTGTAGGTATTGACAACAAAACAAGAAGCTAACCAGATATAACAAATTAAGTAGAAAGCATTGGAGACGAGCTACATTCCACAAGTAGCTTCATAAATAAAATATCTACAGAAAGGAAAGTATAAATGTATAGTTTACATTAGCATCAAATACAGAGAGGCGTGGCCTGTTAAAGTTCTGATGTTACGGGTCGGTGCTTCAACAAGATTTCATGTACTTTGAACATATATACATGTTTTTGAAGTGAAATTCCCATGAAGAAAGAGTCTTAACTCCTGGTCTTCATAGCTCAAGCTGCTTTCTTGCTTTTGTATTTGTTTGCACAGATGACATATATCAGAAAGTTCAGAAAACTGAGCCCAGCAAGCAGCCAGAAGAAATAATCTAGATGCCCTTCATTCAAGTTATCAGGAATCCATCCAGCATTTCCTCCTCTTGTTGTGAAGTACGCAACCAATGTCAAAATGAATGCACTGAGATAGTTCCCAAGCGCTGTTGTGAGAAGCTGCAGTGCGCTGCAAAGGCTCCTCATGGCATCTGGTGATTGATCATAGAAGAACTCGAGTGACCCAACAAATGTGAATACCTCGGAGGCACCTACCATGAAATATTGAGGAATTTGCCAGCAGATGTTCAAAGGAACTGGAACATTTTGATCCACCAAATGTTCAGCCCTGGCAATCTCCAACCTTTTAATCTCAAGAACTGCAGCTGCCGTCATCGATAAGATTGAGATTACCAAACCAATACCCATCCTCTGTAACTCTGTAAAGCCTCTTGGGTTGCCAGTGAACCTCCTAGCTATCGGAACCAATATACTATCATAGAGAGGGACCCATATAATGACGCTGACCACATCAAAGGTAGATAGAGATGCTGGAGGAATCTTGAATGGACCTACTGATGTATCAAGCATCATTCCTTGTTCAACAAACATGGTGGACATCTGAGCATAGACAGCAGAAAACACAATAGTTGTCGCCCAGATAGGGAACATCCTTACCAATATCTTCAGTTCTTCCACCTGAGTCACAGTGCATACTCTCCATGGGTTTGTGAAGCTATCTGCTTTCACATCAAGATTAGTAATTGTAGCAGCTTTGTCCAGACATCTGAAATGAATATCAGCCAGAGTATGTTAGGCTATTAGCTTCTGTGCAAATACAGAAATAAAGAGCGAGCATATATCAAGAGTAAAACATAATTATCTGTTTTTCTAAAGCACCATGCCAAAAGGCTAGCATCTATAATCTAAGTTGCAAATTATCAAAACTAAAATGTTAATCATCACCAAAAAAAACTACACCTAATAACTTTCAGAAAACATAACTGCCTGCTCTCCACAGGCCAAAGAGCTGCTAAAAATTCTGCAGCCAATCTATACTCTGCTGTTGGAATTTAAGTTCAGAAAGAAATGCACCTGAGTTCAGCGGTGTGCTCCAATTGCCGACTACCTTCAATTGCTGAAACCCCATCAGGTAATTCATACAAGAGAGTGCTGTCCTCTGGAACATGTATGTTCCACTTGCGCAAGGAGGCAACAACCACCTGGCATACTCGTGTAATAGGACTGCCACCTGGCTTTTGGAATCTATAAAGCGATGTTCCAGCGAAGAAACTTATGATGGCCAGCCCCATGAAAATAGTCGGAATGCCAAAGCCAATTCCCCATCCTATGTTGTCTTGCACCCAAACCAGAAAGCTGCTTGATATAAGAGCACCAATGTTTATTGAAAAATAGAACCAGTTAAAGAAAGATCCCTTCTGGATTCGCTCAACTGGGTCTGTATCATCAAATTGATCCGCTCCAAACGATGAGACACAGGGCTTAATACCACCAGTACCAAGTGCGATTAGGTAAAGTCCAAGAAAAAGGACAGTATACTGCAAAGGATTTGCTGGTGGGCAAAATGTCCCTTCGCAGGGTGGAGGCATGAATGTAGGAACTGATGCTGACAGAGTTAGTATAGCCATCCCCTACAATCAGAATATGATGTAAAGGCAACAATGTAACTGGGTAAAATTATAGAACCAGTTTAGTTTAGCAGTTCAAATATGGACAGCTATGAGCCTGTGAGCTACAAGAGAGCTGGTACACAGGAATTACAGTCCTATTCCGTAGACAATAAAGAAACAGATCTACTCCATATATGAAGCATCAAGGGAATGGTGACTTACAACGAAGTATATTGTGGAGAATGTTGCAATTGTCCAATACCTTCCCCAGTATGCATCAGCCAGTATAGCTCCAATAAGGGGAGTCAAGTAGCAAGTTCCCTGCCATGTAGTTACATTGCTAGCAGCAGAAGCATTGCCATCATGCAGTTTCTTTGTCAAGTACGTAACCAGGTTTGTAGAGATTCCATAATAAGCCAACCGTTCGCAGCACTCATTACCTATAGGATGGTTATGGTAGTTAATTATATATCGTTGCAAATGTAAACATAACAACAGAACTTGTAGATTAGTGTTAGAAAATTACCTAATATAAATGGGCATGCCCTCCATCTACCTGTTCTCTCCTTCACAACAGGGTTCCCAGAAAAGTCGACAGATCCATCTCCAGTGTATGTAAGTTGGTTGGATTCCTAGAATAAAGATGTTTACAGTGCCATCTCATCAAACAATTATTTTTATGCAATAACTGAACAACTTATAATGACTGTGGAGAACTTTTAACTCAGTAATCTGCATTGACATATAGATTTGAATCACTTAAGTTTAAGTCTGCAATATAACGTTGACTGAATAATGTATTGATTCAATGAGATCACAAATCCAAACTGTACACTTGACTTTAATATTCAGAGTTCAGACGCAAAGCAGCTGCGCTGCTGCAGCATTAGGCTAGTTCCGGAGGTAGCTCCATCGGCATAGGGCAGCCGAATTATCAGAAATTGTGCCGGGAAAAGGATGCCATTTCCCATATTGCGCACTATAGGAATTTAATAAACCCACAATCCAAAATTTTTAGGCTTACTTATGTAGTAGATACAAGTTAAGCAAAAAAGATATTAGTCAAAGTAAATTGAAAAGGTAGGAGTAGGGATGTTTGATTCAGCAAAGGTAAACCCTACGATTGGAAATCCAAACTTCGACGCATCGATATCGAACGCCAGAATTGACCAAGTTACTCGAATAAAAGGAGAAATATTTCCTGCTAATTTCACAGAGGTTGAAGGAGTACCAAATCACCCTAACATATTCCTCACTCCTAATTGAAATCGAAAACAACAATTAGCCTCAAAACTTTTTCTAAACACGATTCACAAGCACGATCGCCGATGCCCCGGTGCGCCAAAGAAACATAGGACGGATCAACGCACCTCCGGGCCAGCGAGGAGGCCCTGCTCCAGTGTGGACTCCTCGCCCTCCGCGCGGACAATCGTCACCTCGGCCATGGCGGGCCTCCCTCGGTGGATCAGTAACCTGCGGCGAGTCTCTCTGGTTCGAGGCTTCGAGCCCGACCGATCGGTGCGAGAGGGGCAGGTTGCAAGTGGAATCTTATATAGGAAGTTAAGGATTAGGAGGAAGAGGAAGCTTGCAGATCTGGATTTGTGGGGTCCGAGTCCAACGAGAGAACCAGTGAGGCGCACGCCAACGGCTCCCGCTGTTCTTGCTCTCTCTGCGTTTTCTCCTCGGGAGTTCCGCCTTGTGCAGGAACCCGGATTCTGGGCGGTGCTTCCAGATGGGCTGCGTTCGATTCAGCGGGGGGAAGTTATTTTCTCGTCTATGTTGCGCGCGTTTTATCAACAATTAAATTACACGGTATGTTTTTTTAAAAACTATATAAATCAAAAGTTCCTTTAAATTTATCTTTTTAATTTATAATACATAATACTCAATTAATTATATACTACCTATTAACCTCGTAGTTTTGCTTATAATTATTATAAACGAAACCATGATTAAAATATAAATTATAAACAAAAATTTATATATGTTTTCTTAGTGATTTAAATAAAAATATATTATGATGAAAAACTCACAAATCAACTTTTAAAATTAAGTTTTTATATTTATTTTTTTCTTATGCTTATAAGCTTAACGAAAAAGATAGTTCGTTTATGACACAAATTACGAGGAGATCCTTTTAAACACTTAAGTTTTACAGAAATCGATTCAGTCACTTACATTGATTGAGAAATTTCGTGCTTTCTACAAGGAGGTTAATAGCCTAATAGGGAGTACCATAACTAAACTGTTATCCTTAGAAAAATAATAAACTGTCTTTGTGTCATTTTAGTATGACCATTTTATACGGTATAGTACTAGTGGTACAGTTTTTTTTAAAGTGGTACGTAGTATAATGGTAGTAGAGTACATTTGGTGCTCGATTGGAACGTCAACCAACGCCAAAGTCTACTAACCCCTTCAAAAAGTATAGTCGTTAGACTATAAACCAAAGTGTAGTGGTATTATCCAATCAGGAAGCGTACCAGGAGTGGCAAGCGAGCCCGAGAAGCAACGAACTCATCAGTTAGTGGATCGAGTCAGTTTGAATCGGTGAATGAATCATTCATGGTTGATTTTGCTCCATGGTGAATGCATGGCTACCTATATGTAGATCTAAATTTAGTACCGGTAAAATATATAGGAGTACAGTCATGAAGGCCAGCGAGGTGATCCACTTGGCTGAGAGTTGCTAGGACGGTGTACATCACGTGTTCAACTCATGTTGAGGATTGTCATGTGGCAATACTCTGTAGTTAACTGTACATAGCGATAGTGCAAGCCGCATGCCTCCCTATTGGTTGCCTCCGTATTGTTGATTTATTTTATCTTATTTTTTATACGCGTATGTTTTTCTAATATATTAAACGATATATTTTTTAATATATATATATAGAAAAATTGTTATAAAAATTATAATAATATATTTTTAAAATTTTTAAGCTAATAATTAATTAATTATATGCTAATAGTTGCGAGTGGAAGCGGTTTCTAACTTGCACAAACACAGCCTAAGTTCGTTTGCCTCTTAGATTTTTTTTCATTCTTTTTCAACTTTCGCATTCACAGCGGGACCTAGTTTTGCACTATCTAGCTTTGTGGTCCAATTTATTGCAGAGGTTGCTTGATCTGTAAGCAGTGTAGTAAATGTCGCTTGGTACGGCCGTTTAATCGGCCGAGTAGCTTTATACCTGTTGGCAAAGCGTCACGTACTGCTGAGTCGGAACGGAATTTGTCTGAAGGAACGCTAGTTCGGCGAGTTGACGCGATTAACCGGCCGATTACCGTTTAATCACCCTAGCGAGCTGATTTTTTTTATAACTTTACGAAGAGAGTAATCAATAGACTAACATTTACATGAGCCATAAAAGTACTTTAATAAAATTATAAAATATTTTTATTATATATATTATAAATAGGAAATTATGATTAAAAATAGGTCTTAAAACCGTGTCGTTGAAAACAACAGGAATAAAATGAATGGTCAGCAGTACGAAGCACATATCAAACCGATAAGGTTGAAAAGCTACAAAATATTCAGGCAACACTTCGTTTTATGTGCGGTTTTAGGGTACAGCACTAGGCACCAAAGTCCTTAATTGCACAAACAAGTGGATGTACTTGGACACCGACGATTTGGCCCCCACACGCGGCTTGTGGACGCATGATCTCTAACTACTCCAATTCCCCATTTCCCAGTCGTGATACGCACCACATTACCACACCTACGCTCGCCTGGCAATGGACAAATCTTGATTAGTTTTCTACTGAAAGTAACCCAGCTAATACTATAGTAACGGTTTAAGTGTAATGCCATCTCAAAAGGAGAAGACAAAGACCGGAGCAATCAATCGCGCTTAGCTTAGTTGTCCAATCATCCTGCTTCTCCCGGCATCCTGGCATTGGGGCAGATAATCAGCTAATTGGGATTAGTTATTTTACGTTTTCCATAAGCTCACCCTTTTTAAAAAAATCTATATAGAAATCGTTTTTAAAAATTAAATAAATATAATTTTATTTTTTTCAATAATTAGTACTTAATTAATTATATGCTAATTATATATTTTTTATTTTATATGTGGTTAATTAGCTAATCTTACCCATGATTTAGATCGCCCTCTTAATTTAACAAGGTGATAGCAAGAAAGGAAGGATTGGGACGTCAAATTAGCGAGTAACGTTATCCCCGTGTACCAAACAAGCGAGTGGATCAGAGAATTTGAGAGAAAGATTAGGATATGTATCCACCATGGATATATATATATATATATATATATAAGGAAAAAGAATATGATAAAAGGTGATAAGATACTGCAAAATAAAGGGCGTATTGTTGTAGCCATAAGTACTAGCTTATCGGTGTTCTTTTGTCGTGAGAGTTTTAGATTTTATAAATCTTAGGATAGCTATTTAAGAGTAAATGACCAAATTACTATCGTAAAATTAAAAATATGTTTTAAAAATATCATATGAGGTTTTTTATATAAATTTTTTTATGAAACTTTTAAATGCTACTAATTCTGCATTTCAAATGAGTTGTAGCATGTCTAACAAAACTCACCTACCTGTGGTCCAATGATATTTCTTTTTCTACATGTGGTCCATGCTGGATATTATTTTTTTCGTTCTAAAATAAATTTATTTATTTTACCTATTTCATACATGCAAATAAAAAAATAAAAAGACCAAAATACTCTTTATTTTATCAAATTTTAATTTTATCAAATTCAATGTAATTGTTTCTCATTTTATCTAAGAACTAATATTGTATTGTTAGATAAGCTTGATGTTTAAAAATAAACTTATTTATAGATAAATAAAATAGTACAAGATATTCTTGTTTTTGCGAATGAACACAAAACTCATTAGAGAAGCCATATATTAATCCGTCCTGTTATTCCTTGCATCCAAACGGATCAGTTCCCATTTTACACCGTCGGCTTCGCAAATTTAATACTAAAAGGAAACTCTCGCGCCGCGTCCCTCTCCATAATTTAATCCCGTGCCGAGCGACGCCCGCCGTCTCCTCCCTCGTCCACTCTGTCCTCCAAGTTGCAAGCTATCCACCATCTCCTCCTCCTCTCCGGCCAAGCGCTAGCTTCTTCTCCAACTCCACCGGAAGCTTCCGCCACCGCCGGCGAGCGATCGATCAGCATGGTGCTCTCCCACGGCGTGTCGGGCTCCGATGACTCCATCCACTCCACGTTCGCCTCCCGCTACGTCCGCTCCTCCCTCCCCAGGCACGCACGCGCTCGCGCCTCTGCTTTGCCTCTCCGATCTGTTTCGCCGCGGGGGCGCGCCATTGCCGATCTATTCGGTGGGTTGGGTTGCGTGTTGGGGGTTTAATTGGGGGGGTGGGTTTTTGATCCGGCTGCAGGTTCCGGATGCCGGAGAACTCGATCCCGAAGGAGGCGGCGTACCAGATCATCAACGACGAGCTGATGCTGGACGGCAACCCGCGTCTGAACCTGGCGTCGTTCGTCACCACGTGGATGGAGCCCGAGTGCGACAAGCTCATCCAAGCCTCCGTCAACAAGAACTACGTCGACATGGACGAGTACCCCGTCACCACCGAGCTCCAGGTACGCGCCTGCTTTCCGCCGCCCCCTCCACCCGTCCGTCGTTTCGTCCCCTCGGAATTTGCTCTCCTCCCTTAATTCAAGGGATCACTGTGGCTGATGAGTTATCTCCTCGCGTTATCCTGGAATTAATGCCAAAAAATTTGATTCAAAGATTAATTTGTTTTGGTTTGATTTGAGTTGGTTGCCCTTGGATGGCGGGCTAGCTGCTGGGTTTTGATCTGCTCGTTCCAATGGGTCCAACCGGCCAACCCGATTGGTGGCCGTCCGTTTCGACAAGTAGCCGCAGTGGATTTCTAATTATAGTACTGCCACTTGGCCCCTGATCTAGTCTAGACGTTAGAAAACTAGCTACGACAAAGTACAAACCGCGTGAGCCGGGTCATCACATGCGCCTCCGTTCATTGGCTATCTCTTGACTAGAATCATATATGGATCCATTTTTCCTTCTCTACAACTCTTTCTGCCTTTTACAACAAACCTTGCCCAAGAACTCGGGCATGTAGAAATGTACTCATTATCATAACAGTACTAGCATGGATAGGTAGAGTGGTTAAAGTATCCGTTTATAATGCAAGTTTTTCCGAGTTACATTAATAAATAAATAAATTCCTAAAAAGTGCTACGAAAATCCTATAAAATTTATATACGTTAGACAGACATGTACAGTTTCATTTATCAAGCAAACAGTTTTGTTTGGCTCTTTTTTTACAAGAGAGAGAGCGATAGATGTAATAGTATAGACTCTTCGATTGCTTTCAAGTGTTTGTAACCGTAGTCGTAACGGCAAGAACAAGTAGGTCCCTTCGAAGCAACTATGACCTGGTTACCAGGGCAAAAAACGATGTGACAGAAATGAAAAACTCATCGCCAGCGTGTCTGTCACCTCGACGCGTACTCACTACTGACAAGAGAACAACTATCCATGTCTTTTTCAGTACTTAATTAGGACAGAAAATGCTTCGCCAATAGAAGAAAAACACTATACTACATTTGTGGTCCCTCCATACGAGGGCAATCGAGTTTGGTCGGTTCTGCTCACATGGGGCTATGGATCCTTTATCATTATGATAATTTTATTATAGACAATGGCATGTGTCCTTTTTATGGTCCTATGCATCAGTGATTGTAATGTCACTATCATACTAACAGATGATATGAACCTCTAGACAAGTGTCACGTGGTATAGAGTAGTGGTTTATGAACGGATTGAGAATACACTGATGTCTTCATCGGAATAATTGGTCATTCAGGTTATTTTCAATCTGCCGACCCGTAAAGAAGATATATTTTTATTCTAAATTAGCCTTCAAAATGGAACATATCCTATGAATTTTCAGCGCTCCAAGCGAGAAGATAATAGCAATTAAGCCATTGTCCGGTTGATTACGTCTTATGTGTGGACCGCCGCATTTTTTTCGCCACCGGCTCGCCGTGTTCGCCAATAATTCCGTGACAGCTTGTCACCTATCCTCTCATTTTCTTTCTTTTCGGAACGTTGCCTCATGTCAAGGTACAATTAAGATTTCGGTGGCTTCATCGCCCAAATGAGATTTGCCTTTCTCTGTCCACAAAAGTAGCACTGTAGAAAAGGGGTAACGGAACGAGGTGGTTGTTGATTTCTAACGGGATTCCTTTGTTAACAACCAAGTGACCAGCCCAACCAATGACAAGCTGTGGATTGGGGAGGGAAACCATGAGTTGAAGTTGTATTGTAGTTCCATGTTAATTGTCGTTTTGCGATAGTGTCATGTAGCTGCTCTTAGTCATGTGGGGGTTAGGTGAGGATGTATTCTGGAAATGTTTCTTTTCATGGTAACCAGAAGAAAATCAAGAACTAATATCGTTACTTGGTGGGTTAGATGATAAAGGTTTCCGCGTTTGGGTGTAATATGTGAAAGAGAATGTTGTCTTATGCTCCAATAATATTTACGCAAACGTACCTGCAGTATGCAGCTTGCTGGACGCCTAGACCGACCGGGTAAGGAGCCATACGCAAACCATTCATGTCCTTTTTCCCAGCTTATTTTAATCATAGATTTTTCAAAGGATGAAAAAGGCTGTACTGCTAGTTTCAGTTTTGTTAATGAAATATAGCACTGCCTAGCTCTGAAGTGACGAAAATCTCTGGAATTTTCAACAACATTTTTCATCCTTGAGATGAAATGCGTGGGGTTGCAAGTTAAAACGTCTGAGAGAGTGTGTTGAAGGACGGAACAGCCGGGCCAGCTTTAATAAGTTCATGGCCACCCGAACATTTGAAACAAAAAGTACTCCTTTTAATTTATATGTCGTATTTTATTTCATTATGATAAAAGTTTAACTAATAATTATTTTATTAAAACATAATTTTTATAGCATAAAATTAATATTATTAGATTCATATTTAAAAGTGTTTTTATGATTATACTTTTTTACGTAGATAATATATTAAAAAAATAATTGTTCAACAAAATTTTATCCTACCAAAATAAAATATACATGAAGCGAGTATCACACTAGCACTTGATATGTAGTAAATGTGACATTGCCTTCTACTGCATCCATCCAGTATTTCTATATATTTTTATAGAATCAAACTAGATAAAATTAAATTGCAGAAGGATGTGATTAGTTAAAAAGTAAAAGTGGGTGAAAAAGATTAAATAGAAGATAGTTGTAGCTACTTGAGATTAGAGGATAGATGAAGAAATAATTACATAGCGGACCAACTCTATAAATGGCTTGGGATAGAGGAAGTAATAATTATTCCTTCTAATATCTTGGAGATTTGGGGTTTGTTCAGAGCATATCTGAATATCACTACTCACCACTGTATAATAATGGAAATTAAGAACCCAAGCATGCATCTTACCTCTAATGACTACTAGTGACGTTAGCTTGTATGTTGGAACATACATATTTTTAGTTAGTTTTATATATAGATTTTTTCTTGCATGTGTTTGGGGATTTGACACTACTTGAAAGTATAGGACATGATACCAAGAACCACAAATCATTCTAACGGAACCTCACGTATTGATGCTAGTCTTTAGTAATTATTAAAAAAACTAAATAAATATATTTTATTTTATTACTATACCGGGTAGACACTTAACAACAACACCTAAAAAAAGTTACGCCGTCAGAATTTAGCACGTTTGACACGCTAATCCATAAACAGTGGTTTGGATCTAGGATGAAACCAAGTTCTTCACCATCTTAGAGAGGCTGAGTATTTTCGTGCTTAAAAGTCATGAGAAACATAAATATGCAAAATGTAAATGAAGATTTGGTTTATTTTATAAATATTTTGTTTGAAAAGGTTTGACATCAAGTGTGAGTTTCACAATTTATTTAGAAAGAAACTTACTGTCTCGATTCGATAAAGTTGCTTTGTAAAAAACTAAACATGATAACATAATTTTAGTTTCATTAATAGTTTTTTTTATCTCTTTAACCAATCTTGTTTCTTAAGACATGCATATAATCTTTATCTCGCTTTATCCAAAACTAAACTAACATCTTTATTTTTATTGGCTCCTTCTCAAAACTACTCAAGTTTTAGTTCTCACTCCCTCTCAAAAAGCCTACTCTATGATACCTCATGGCATTGTGAATCACACATATCTATTTTCGATCACTAAGGTCATTCGTTAGTTATCAAGACCAACTCTGATAACGGTTCTTATTCCCTCAAATATTTTCTATAAAACACTGGCAAACAAAACCATGTTAGAAGAATCTCGTTACATTCGTCCTTATTCGTGGCTATGGCTATTCAAATAGATTAAGCTCTATATATTCTGTACGCTTTACCACGTAACATGAAACTGAGTTCAAGTACTTGTCGGCACCAAAAGTTTGTGACAAGCTGTTTCTAAAGCTAACCAATAAATATCTCATATCACATAGTTAGATCGAATCTCTTGAACTGAATATTAAGCAAGTATCATGTCTTCATCTACTTAGGACATATCGGAGGGTGTCTCTTACTCCTAATTGGTCACTTTAAAAGAGGCTAGATAAACACCTATCCTAAATAGTAAAGATTCATAGTGTCATCTCCCCATCTTTAGTGTTGCATAACTATTTATATATAAGATTTTTATGTGATAACTAATTACGATCATCCAAAAAATACTCGCGTGGTTATACAATAAGATACTCGAATGTAATTCCCAAGTAATTGGTCCTTACATGTGATTACCAAACCAAGCCATAAAGGTGAGATTGCGCATTACGAGTTTTTGCACATCTTCTCTTTTTAAACCACCAACACCACGTGTCGGGTTTTTGCAAAAGGTTTCTCAACCCAAATTTTCTAAAATGACAAACAACAGTGTAAGATGGGACAATATTATTCTTGCTCAAGGAGCGAGAATTTCCAAGCACCGTTATGGTAGAGTTACAAGAATATAATTTAACAACAACCTATGTAAATTAATGTAACTACTCGGATGTGCATAAATCGAGATCGATTGATTTAAGTGTGTATGCTAAGCATGCAACTTTACAAATAATTACATTTTATAAATTAGAAGCAATATATCAAAGGTGACTTGCTTTATGCTTGGCCGAAGAGAAACTCTTTAGAATCGGTGTCTAAAATTTTTTGACGGTAAATTACGCATGAAATGAGAAAAACTCTAATAAAAGCCTAAAATACAATAAAATACTAAATAAATGATAGTGTCATTGGATATATATCATTTTTAGAAAAATTTTAGAAGTTGAACGGAGTCATTTGGAGTTATGGTTAAAAATATATGAATTCTCAAATATTATTTAAATTTCTAAATTTTTTTGAAAGGAATAACTCACTGGAAAATTGAGAGGAATATTCCTTTGAAATATTATCTGAAGTAGGACCCACATATCAGAGAGATTATTTAAGAAATGTAAAATGAACCTTGGGAAGCTATTGGGCTAGAATAGGCCTCGCCATATGTGGCATGGCTGGTGGCCCAATCTGAGGTTACGAACGTAGGACCCACATATTGGTGGGAGGAAGAGAAATGATGCTGGTCCACATGTATGGGGAAAGGGAGGAGGGGCATGTGGCCTCAACTCATTGCCTATGATGGGGCTCACATGTTAGTGGCATCGGAGCTCTTCTTCCTTTCTCTTCTTCCTCTCTACTCTCCCCTCTCTGGCGTGGGACAGAGGCATGGCGATGGGTCCCAGCTGTGGGTGGTTAGAATAGCGACGGAGAAGGTGACACCCGACGGTGGGGCAAGGGTCAGTGGTGGTGTCTGTGGCAAAGCAGAGCAACCACTAGGCGATAGAGAAGGAGGCATAGGCAGCAGCACGGAGGAGGAGATGCTCAGCTAGGGGAGAGACACAGGGTGGTAAAGGCAGTGAAGGTGAGGGGTTTTGCAGAGAAGGCTAAGGAGACATGCTAGCTTATATAGCCGCAGTCGTTGAGTGGCGACAAGGCGGCACGGCGCACGGGGATCATTGGTAGGGTCCACGGTGATAAAGCACAAGCACATGGAGGTGACAAGGTGATGATGCGCACCACAATGCACCACTGCACGTGGTAGTGTAGTGCAAAATAGTGGTAGACAGAAGGGTGCCACAACTTGTAGCAACGTGGTGTGACTTGGTGTGTAGTGTGACCAGTTCGGCACTATGTAGGGTTGCGAGAGGTAGGGTTGAAAGATAGGATGGAGCGGTGTGGTCAAGGACAGGGTGACGGCCGGCGGGATTCGTGCGTGGAGCTGTGGCGGCAGGCGGGATTCATGGCGGTTGGTCCGTGTTTGGTACGTCGTGACGTGGCATGGCGTGGTAGGATCATGACACGTACGCAGATGCGGTGGCCGACTTGGCATCCTGCTAAGAATGTGATGTGCATGTGGGCACGAGAACAGGTTTACGACACATGGGAACGAAATGAGGGCGTATAAAGATGGGCGTCGGCACGTCAGCTAGCGATTTGTCATTTTGCTGAACAGGTTGCACGCGCGCTGGCGTGATGCGGGGAAGGGAGAAGCGCACAAGCACGGGTAGAGTACGCGTGCGTGGCAGAGAGATAATGGCTGACAAGCGGGCCTAGGTAAGGAGTGAGCGGCTAGTGAGCACTAGGGTATGGCAGCATGGGTGGCCACGTGCGGTGAAAGATGGGGCGGTGGGTGTAACCCAAGAGGGGGAAAGAAGAAGAGAGGCGGGGAAGAAGTTGGGCCAGCAGGATGGTTGGGCCGCGGAGAGGAGTTGAGGCTGAGGGAGAAAAGAAAGAAGGATAGCGAGAATGGGCTAGGAAGTAGTCGGCTCAAATGAACATAAGATTTTTATCTTTTAAAGAAATTTGTAGAATTGAATTTTTAGAAAAAAAATAAAATGGGTTTAAATTTGAACTTGGGATTTTTTAGAGAGTTTACGGGGATTCAAATAGATTTATTTAAGAGGATTCTGAAGTAGAGTTAATATTTAGATCGGATTCAAATTCGATTGTCGGATCAGGGAGATTGAAAGAAATTTTCAGAGGGAGGTTGATTTAAAAGTCAAATCTTAGAGATTTTTTCACATAAAACACTTAGAGAACCAAAGTTTTTAAAACTATAATTTTTATTAAAATAGATTTTAACCGCTAAACTAAAACCGGGTATATGTCAAATATCATTCCACATTTCCTCAAGGGCTATAATTTCTACACCATTTATGTGCATCAAATGTTCCATATTGTGTACAATTTTATGAACATATATAATAATCATTGGTCATAATATTGACAACAACAATTTTAAATAATCAAATCAAAAGGAGTGAAGACAGTATACTGAACATATTTATAACAATATTAGTATTTCCTCTTTTGTCGTCATTTTGCTAGTTTTATTAACTCCTTGTTCTCCAGGTTTAGTCAAACTGTGAAAGTATGGCTCAAAATTTGAATTTAACGGATTGTACGTTGTAGCAAAATGCATATGGATGTAAATTCGTAGGCCATTACTAAAACTGCATCATTGGTCCTCTTTCTAAACTTTCGATTGAATTTGCTCTTTTTGCAGAACCGATGTGTGAACATGATTGCACACCTCTTCAATGCTCCTCTAGGGAACTCTGAAACGGCCGTCGGGGTCGGCACTGTCGGCTCGTCTGAGGCCATCATGCTCGCTGGTTTGGCCTTCAAGAGGAGGTGGCAGAACAAGATGAAGGCCGCCGGCAAGCCATGCGACAAGCCCAACATTGTCACCGGCGCCAATGTCCAGGTGAGCACACAGCCAATTCCATTACCAACAACAAGCACGTGTGACCCAGTGGTGCGTGTACACATTTACTTGCTGACATGACTGGATCGATGGGGAAATGCAGGTTTGCTGGGAGAAGTTCGCGCGCTACTTCGAGGTGGAGCTCAAGGAAGTGAAGCTGAGTGACGGCTACTATGTCATGGACCCAGCTAAGGCTGTGGATATGGTTGATGAGAACACCATCTGTGTGGCCGCCATCCTTGGCTCGACACTGAACGGGGAGTTCGAGGACGTCAAGCTGCTCAACGATCTGCTCACCAAGAAGAACGCTGAAACAGGGTAACGAATCAAACAGCTCATATCTTCCTCTGCATAATGCCACAAATAGTTCAGTCTATATATGCCAATGCACAGTACTTCGCTGCATAAAAGCTAATGTAGAGTTGCTGCTGGATTGATTTTGAATGTGCAGCTGGAACACGCCGATCCACGTCGACGCGGCGAGCGGCGGGTTCATCGCGCCGTTCCTGTACCCGGAGCTGGAGTGGGACTTCCGTCTGCCGCTGGTGAAGAGCATCAACGTGAGCGGGCACAAGTACGGCCTCGTCTACGCCGGTATCGGGTGGTGCATCTGGAGGAGCAAGGAGGACCTGCCTGAGGAGCTCATCTTCCACATCAACTACCTTGGCGCCGACCAACCCACCTTCACCCTCAACTTCTCCAAAGGTGCACAGATTTTCTTTGCTCGACAGTTTTACTGTTTCTTGAATCTTATTGATTATGTCAGTTTGGTTCATCTGGTTACATGCATGCATACAATGACATAATCTTTTTTCCAGGTTCCAGCCAGGTCATTGCACAGTATTACCAGCTAATCCGCCTTGGCTTCGAGGTGAGAAAAATGCGATTGCTTAGCTTCGCTCACTTACCCAATCACGATTAACTTGTACTGCAATATGTGATAATATAACCTGACATGATATGATGGATGCAGGGGTACAGGAACATCATGGAGAACTGCCAGGAGAACGCGATGGTGCTGAAGCAGGGCTTGGAGAAGACGGGGCGGTTCAACATCGTATCCAAGGACAACGGCGTGCCGCTGGTGGCCTTCTCTCTCAAGGACAACAGCCGGCACAACGAGTTCGAGATCTCCGACTTCCTCCGCCGCTTCGGCTGGATCGTGCCGGCCTACACCATGCCGCCCGACGCGCAGCACGTCACGGTGCTCCGCGTCGTCATCCGCGAGGACTTCAGCCGCACGCTCGCCGAGCGCCTCGTGCTCGACATCGAGAAGGTGCTGCACGAGCTCGACGCGCTCCCGGCCCGCGTGACCAACGGCGCCGCCGATGCCCTCGCCGCGGCGGCGAGCGAGAGGGAGATGGAGAAGCAGCGCGAGGTGATCTCCCTCTGGAAGAGGGCCGTGCTGGCCAAGAAGAAGACCAACGGCGTCTGCTAAGCAATCAGCTGCATCGTGCTGCGTAATTGCAACTTCTTTTACCGTGTCGATTACTATCGTGTTTTTTTACCGTGCGTAATTGATGTTGCTTAATTATGTACCAAGTTAATTCTTAGAGGACGGAATAGTTCCGGCTCGATACGAAACAGTCTGTATATGTCAAACACGGGATCATGCAATTTACACTTATTGGTGTGTGGCAGTGAATTGATCAGCGATGCTCCTTCCCTACTCTGAACCTGCTGGACCGTAGGCTTGTGGTACTGGCAGAGGCGGCAATGAGAGAAGTACTGTTAGACAGACCATTGGTATGTTATATATAGACCCGATTTCCTTATATACGCTCAGAGGATTTATAGTAACTATACACTTTCTACGTGATATTAGAGCGAGTTTAGACATCCCGGCGCGCTAGCTTCTTCCTCCGGCGAGCCGACCCTTTCCTCCTCGTCGTCGACGTCTTCTTCCTATCGCCGACTCTCTTCTCGGTACTCCCCTCGCTCTCTCGTCTCCATTTCTTCTTCTCCTCGTCTCTCCCGCAGTCACCTTTTCTTCGCCCCACCTTCGCGCGACCAGGCGACGGTCTCGATCCGCCTCCTCGTCCCTCCTGCACCCGTCTCCACTCTTCCTCTTGTTTCGTGCATCTCTCCTTCTCAGATGCCGGCGCACCTCCGTGCTCGTCGTCTCCATCGGCTGGAAACCTCCCTCGGTTCTTGCCCTTTCCGACACGCTCAACAGCTCTCGGACGTGAATCTTCTCCCCTCACGTCCGAGCCAGTCCAACGTGTCCACGTGTCCACGGACACGAATCCCTGCCTCCTGGACGTGAACATATTCTCTTCGCGTCCGGCCACTCCCTGCCTTTTTCGCGTCCGTCCCACTCCTTGGCCTCCACGAGTCCACGGACATGAATCTTCTCTTCACGGACGTGAATCCTTACACGTCCGTGACCCAACCACTCTTTGACCCACCCACTCTGTCCTCACCTACTCCGCTGCCTACTCCCCATCGGCCAACCACTCCTCATCGGCTGGCCACTCCTCACCTACTGCGCTGCCTACTCCTTATCGGCTGGCCACTCCTCACCTACTCCGCTGCCTGCTCCCCATCGGCCAACCACTCCTCATCGGCTGGCCACTCCTCACCTACTCTGCTGCCCACTTCCCATCGGCTTCTCACGTCCTTGATCGGCCAATCCGTCCTCTCATCGGTTTCCCCTTCCCATCGGCTTCTCTCTCCCATCGGCTCTTTGCTCCCGTTCTCCCGTCATGGTCACCGAGTCCGTCCTCAGCTCCGGCACTCTCCCAGTCGTCGAATCTGCTTCTGCTCTCGGTGCCACAAACCACACCTCGGGCACCACCTCACCGATCTTCTCCCCTTCCTACGCTGCTGTGAATGTGAAATCTCACGTTCCTATCTCCCTTGACCTTAACGCCAATTATTCTAAGTGGGTTTTCTTCTTCAAATCTCTCTGTAGAAAATTCGGCCTCCGGTACCATATTGATGGCTCCGCTCCACCTTGCCCCGATGATCCTCAGTGGGACATCGCCGAGTGCTGCATGCGCAGCTGGCTGCTCGGCTCGGTCAACGACTCTGTCCTCGACCTCGCCATGGATGATACCGACCCCACCGCCCGGGACCTTTGGGTGGCCATCGAGCGGATCTTCCTGGCCAACAAGCAGCCTCGCGCCATCTTCCTCCTCAACGAGTTTCACTCCATGGTACAAGGCGACTCCTCTGTCTCCTCGTACTGTCAGCGCCTCAAAGTCAAGGCTGCTGCTCTCCGGGACGTCGGCCACCCTGTGGCCGACTCTCAACTCGTCCTCGCCCTTCTGCGAGGCCTCAATCCCCGCTTCTCCAACACCGCCGATGACATCGCCAATGCCACATCTCTTCCATCGTTCGTTCGGCTCATGACATGCTAGTTTTTAAAGAACTCTGTCTGGCCAATGATGAGAAGACAGTGGCCCATACCGCTCTTCTTACCGCAGCCGATAATTGTTGCCGAGCTTCTTGCGCTGCCCCTTCCTCCAGTGGTCCTGGTCGCTATGGCTCCGGCCATAGCCACACAGCCCACACCGGGAAAGTCAAGGGCAAAGGCAAAGGCAGGACCTGGCAGGGTCCGACGCCACCATGACCTAACTCGGTCCCTACCCACCCTACCAGTCCCACGGGTCCGTGGCTCTGCTACAACCCCTGGGTGCCCCAGCCCCAGCCACGCAGCCCCATCGGCTGGCAACCCGGAGTTCTCGGCGCCCATCCCCAGGCTCACCTGGCATCGGCTCCCGTTCTGCCGCCTCAGCCGATGCTACCGACCCCAACCACCCAGTCGGTTCCCTCCTGGAACCAGGCTGGACTCTGGGATATCTTCACACATGGCGTCATCGGTCGGTATACTTCGCTCCTGTCACCCCTCTTCCTCCCCTTTTGTCACTATCGGCAATGGTCACTCTCTTCCTGTCCAATGCCGCGGTGACTCCTCTCTGTCTACATCCACCACTAACCTCCCCCTACGCAATGTTCTTATTGTCCCTTCTCTCATTCACAATCTTATATCTGTTCGTCAGTTCACACGAGACAACCACTGCTCCATTGAATTTGACGCGTCTAGTTTCTCTGTGAAGGATATCCCAACCCGGCGATAGATCCTTCGCTGCAATAGTGGCGGCGACCTCTACACCATTCCTGTTGCGCCGTCCACCCCACACGTCAGCGTCGCCCTCTCCACCAACCTTTCGCACCTTCGCCTCGGCCACCCCGGCCCCGACGCTGTTGCCACCCTTCGTCGCAGCACCTCCATCCGATGTACTCACAGCAGCTCCACAGTTTGTCACTCATGTCAACTTGGCAAACATGTGCGTCTGCCCTTTTCTAGTTCTCTCTCCTGTACCTCGCGTCCATTTGAACTTATACATTGTGATGTATGGACGTCCCCAGTTAAAAGTGTCTCCGGTAATCAGTATTATCTCGCTATACTTGACGATTACACACACTATTCCTAGACCTTCCTGCTGATCCACAAATCCGAGGTCACCTCTCACCTCACCTACTTCGTCACGTACGTATCCACTCAGTTCAACCTCCCCATCAAGGCTTTACAAGCCGATAACGGTACGGAATTCGTCAACAATACCGTTACAAATCTCCTCACCTCGCAGGGCATCCATCTCCAGCTCTCTTGCCCCTACACCTATCCTCAGAACGGCAAAGCCGAGCGCCTCCTTCGCACCCTCAACAACATCAGTCGCATCATGCTACTTCACGCCCACCTACCCACCACTTATTGGGCCAAAGCTCTGGCTACTACGACGTACCTTCTCAATCGGCGTCCATGCTCCTCCGTTCATAACAACGTTCCCTATGCTCTTCTCTACCGCACGGCGCCCGACTACTCCCACCTTCCCGTTTTCGGGTGCCTCTGCTACCCAAATCTCACCGCCACAGCTTCCCACAAACTCGCTCCCCGCTCCACCGCCTATATTCTCCTCGGCTATTCCACCTCTCATAAGGGATACCGATGCCTTGACCTTTTCACCCGACGGGTCCTCGTCTCTCGTCACGTTATTTTTGACGAGACATGTTTTCCGTTCGGTCTCCTTCATCCGAGATCCTCCTCTAGTGATCTCGACTTCCTCCTCACCAACACCGTGCCGACTAGGTCTCCCCCACTACCCTCTCCATCGGCCCCCTCATCGGCCGCTACTGAGAAATTACCCATCACATCTCCCACCACTACTCGGTCCGATGCCCCTACCATCGGACCCCCATCGGACCCACCTTTATCGGCCGATACCGATCCTATTTATTCTTCAGTCGATACCGTTCCCTCTCCATCGGACACCCCACTTTCATCGGCTCCTCACTTTCCATCGGCTCCCCCCACCCTATTGGTAATCCATCTCTATCGGACCAATCGGAATACTCGGCCCACCCGACCTCATCGGCTCAGGCTGATCTAATTCCTCCTTTTCCTCTTGTCTACAGTCGCCAACTCGAAGCCGATGACGCCCCCACCCGACCAGTTCTTCCCATTACTCCCGCACCCCCATCGGCTCCAGTTCCCTCCACCTCTCACATGGTCACCCACTCCCAGACCGGGTCTCTCCGACCCAATCCGCTGTGCGCTAGTAAACCCCTGAGAGTTGATCTCTACCCCTTTGCTCTTATGACTTCCTTCGCAGGAATTTCAAAAGCGGTGGCTTCATCCGCTCCCAATTGGTGCTCCTACTCCCTTCGAGGTCTCCTCGATTGATTGTAGGCTGTGTTGGTTGGTTTCTTTAACAGTGTGGTTGGGCGAATCCTCGATTCAGGTTGCTGTATTAAGACAGTGGTTGGCTTTGAGTTTTATTTGTCAGGTTACACTAGTTATCGCTGCTTGCAACAAGTTATCTTGGCTTTTTCGAAGTTAGTTATCTGGTGATTGATCCTACGTCATGAAGATCGGAACATCGAGGCGTATCATCTGGTATCAGAGCTTTCATTACCACGGTAGGATTCTTTACCCTTAGCTACATATAATTTTGTTCGTTCTATCCACTATAAGCCATAAAATTGTTATAGCCCTTTGTTTCAATCTGTTATTCGTGTGAGTTTTCTTAAGTTTCAGTCCTTTAGAGTCTTGTTTAGTTGCTGATCATATTATCCTTCGTGTGTTGTTTGTGCCTCTTTCATATATTTGAAAATCCCCACACAAAAAAAAATCTGAAACCTTTATCAACCTTTGTGTAAACTTTGATCCTATCAAGTTATAGCTTCTGGTTGTGTCTTGTTTCTTTTATAAAGTGTGCTTCTGTTATTTTTAATCTTTGTTCTTAGTTCTATAAAGAAAAAAGTGTCTAAAAAAAGAAGAAGAAAAGTAAAAAAAAAAGAGAAAGAGTTGAAAAAAGTTGAGAAAGAAAAAAACTGAAGTTCAGTTTGTTGAAGTGCATAAGTACTGAAGTTTATCATATCAAGTTGTACAACTAGTTTACTATTTGTATTTGGTGCAAAATTTGTTTGGGTTTGATCGCAACACTTGCATCCCAATCATACTCCTTTGTTTGCATCAACTCTGAAAATTCTTTGCGTGTGTGTGATCTATTTATATCTATCATATCTTGTGGTCAGCACTGGACATAGAACTTCTAGTTTGGATTGTTACTTAACTTAACAACAACTAGAATTCAGATTGCATTTCTTGTGTATCAACTCCCCACCAAGCTCCACATAAAAACCATCGCAATCGGTACTCTCTGATCTTGTATTCGCCTCGCCATCACTTTTGGTTATCACCACACATTTTATTTGTAATCCACAGCACGGAATTCATAAGAGCTTTGGTTGGTCAGAGAGGTGAGGTTGAGAGAGTCACCAAAAACTTTCCAGTCGACATATATAAATATATTGCTTGTATTTTGCTAACCTTTCAGAAAGATGGGTGAATTTGAGGTAGAAGAATGTGTTACTATTACACAATTTAATGAGCTCAAACAAAGCCTAGAAGATAGACAAACCGGTTGACACAAGATCTTCAAGCCATCTTGGCTGAAATCAGAGAACACCGTCCACCTCGTGATGGTGCAAGCAACCACGGTGAAGATGGAGAAGAAAGTGAAGAAAGAGCTACTGCTAGAAGAGCTAGAGAGAAAGGAAGGAGGAACTGAGGTGCTACACATGGTAGAGGAAGAGGTCGAAATTGAAAGAAATGATGATCATGATGAATCTGAAGAGGATGATGATGATCAGTCCCAATATCGATATGGTCGCCGAGCTCGTAGAGGAGGCAACCGAGAGTAGAAGTTTGGCAAACTAAAATTTACCATGCCAAAATTTGATGGAGGATCTGATCCTGAAGCTTATTTCACTTGGGAGTTGAAAGTGGAAAAGATCTTTTGCTTGTATAATTATTCCGAAGAGAATAATTAGCCATGGCATCTCTAGAGTTTGAGGGATATGCTTTGATTTGGTGGGAGCAACTTCTCTCTGATCTTGAGGAAGATGGAGAACATCCTATTGAAACTTGGGATGAAATGAAGCAAGAAATGAGAAAACGTTTTGTGACGAAGCACTATCGGTGTGATCTTTTTAATAAATTACAGAATCTGAAGCAAGGAAGTTTCTCTGTTGAGGAATATTATAAAGAGATGGAGAAGGCTATGATTAGAGCCAATGTGTATGAAGATGAAGAGCAAACTATTGCACGTTTCATGGCTGGTTTGCATTGCAATATTTAGTGCATTGTTGAGTTTCAACCGTACCGTCATCTAATTGATTTGGTATATCAAGCAACCAAAGCTGAATGACAATTGCAGCAAGATGCTAAGAGCAGCAAGTCCTTGTCATTTGGTATGAGGAACATATCCGGGGGAAGCAAGCAAGTCTCGAAGTTCACTGCTGCACCCTCATCAGCGAAAAACTCGTTTGGAGGCTCACGTTCTAATGTTCAGAGTGTTTTTAGTAGGAAGAACACTGTTGCCCCAAACCTGAGCTCTAAACTAGCGACATCCATCTCTACTTCAGTAGGTTCTACAGCCAAGAGTAGTGGAATTCAGTGCTTCAAGTGTGGAGGCCGTGGGCATATAAGTAGAGAGTGCCCAAACAATCGGGTGATCATTGTGAATGATAATGGAGAGTATGAATCAGATAGTGAAGAAGAAGATGAAGAAGAGTATGTTGAAGAAGCCCATGAAGATGAGAAACATACAGGGTGTGAATTTGAGCAGGGGGCTGCTCTTGTAATGGCTCAAATCTTGAGTGTTCAAATGAAAGAAGCTGAAAATGGACAGCGGCACAATTTATTTCAAACACGTGCAAAGGTGCAAGACAAAGTAGTGAAGGTGATCATAGATGGAAGGAGCTGCCACAATCTTGTAAGTCGTGAAATGGTTGACAAGCTTGGTCTGAAACTACAGCGGCATCCGCATTCATATCATGTCCAATGGTTGAATGATTCGGGAGATATTAAGATTGGGCATCATGTGAAAATTCCATTCAAGATTGGTGAATATGTTGACACAGTAGAGTATGATGTAGCACCCATGTCTGTGTGTCACTTGCTGCTTGGAAGACCATGGCAATATTACCGTTACACTCAGCATTGTGGGAGAACAAATCAGTATACATTAGATCTGAAGGAAAAGAAGTTTGTGTTAAAGCCCATGACCCCTCAACAAATCATGGCTGAGCACTTCCAAAAGAAATCTAAAATTGGTCCAACAAGTAATAGAGGAGAAGAGCAAAAGAAATTGAGTGCCATCCACAATTCGGTGAGTGAGAGCCACAAGCCAAATGTGAGAGAAAAAAAGAAAGGAGATGGAGAAAATCTAGTTATGTTAGCCACAAAATCTGAAATGAGAGGAGTAAGGAACAACCCAAATCAAGTGCTCTTTGTACTTGTGTGCAAAGACATTTTAATTTCAGCTAACGACATCACCTCTCTTCCTAGTGTTGTATCTCATCTGTGGCAGGACTATGGAGATGTTTTCCCAAAGAAAACACCGGCTGGACTACCTCCAATTCGTGGGATTGAGCATCAAATTGATCTCATTCCAAGGGCTGCACTACCTAATTGACTACCATACCGAACCAACCCTGAAGAAACGAAGGAGATACAAAGGCAAGTACAAGAACTTCTTGACAAAGGTTTTGTTCGTGAAAGTTTAAGTCCTTGCGCTATTCCTATGATCTTAGTACCTAAAAAAGATGGATCTTGGAGGATGTGTGTTGATTGTAGGGCTATAAATAACATCATTGTCCGTTACCGTCATCCTATTCCATGCTTAGATGACATGCTTGATGAATTGAGTGGCTCCACAATATTTACTAAAATTGATTTGAGAAGTGATTACCATCAAATAAGAATGAAAACTGGAGATGAATGGAAAACTGCGTTTAAAACAAATTTTGGGCTGTATGAATGGTTAGTTATGCCTTTTGGTTTGACTAATGCTCCTAGTACTTTCATGAGATTAATGAACCATGTCTTGAGCTTTTATTGGGAAATTTGTGGTTGTTTAATTCGATGATATCTTAATTTACAGCAAGTCTTTTGAAGAGCATGTTAGTCACATTCGACAAGTCCTAGATGAACTTAGAAAGGAGAAATTATTTGCTAATCTTGAGAAGTACAGTTTTTGCACAGACCATGTTGTGTTTATTGGCTTTGTTGTTTCAGGAAAAGGAATAGAAGTGGATGAAAGCAAGGTCAAAGCTATCAAGGATTGGCCCACTCCAACAAATGTAAGTCAAGTGAGAAGTTTTTATGGCCTTGCTGGTTTTTATAGAAGGTTTGTGCGAGATTTCAGTACCATCGCTGCTCCCTTAAATGAATTAACCAAGAAAGGAGTTGAATTTAAATGGGGAAACACACAAGAAAATATTTTTCAAAAATTAAAGAAACGTTTAACTGAAGCACCACTACTTGTTCTTCCTAATTTCACTAAAACTTTTGAAGTGGAATGTGATGCTAGTGAGATTGGGATAGGAGGAGTTTTAATGCAACAAGGAAAACCTGTAGCATATTTTAGTAAAAATTTGAGAGGTGCTCAACTGAATTATTCTGTATATGACAAAGAATTGTATGCTTTGGTACGTATGCTTGAAACATGGTAGCACTACTTATGACCAAAGAATTTTATTATTCATTCCGATCATGAAGCTTTGAAGTACTTGAAAGGTCAAGCTAAGCTGAACCGACGCCATGCCAAATGGGTTGAGTTCATCGAAAAATTTTCATACATTGTGAAGTATAAGAAAGGTAAGGACAATATTGTTGCCGATGCGTTGTCTCGGAAGAGTGTGTTGTTGAACCAACTCGAGGTAAATGTTTTGGGTCTTGAAAATTTGAAAGATATGTACAAAAATGATCCTAAATTTTCAGAACCATATGCCCATTGTAAAGACGGAAAATGTTGAGAAAAATATCACATCAATGATGGATTCTTGTTTAGAGCTAACAAACTTTATGTTCCAAATTCTTCGATTAGATTGTTGTTGTTACAGGAATCACATGGAGGAGGATTAACAAGGCATTTTGGATAAAAGAAGACATATGAGCTACTCGGTAATCATTTCTATTGGCCCAAGATGAGAAGAGACGTCATTAGATTTGTGGAGCGATGCGTCACATGCCACAAAGCTAAGTCCAAACTGAATCCTCATGGTACACTCCGTTACCTACTCCAAATACTCCTTGGGAAGATATAAGCATGGATTTTATTTTGGGATTGCCTAGAACTCAGAGGGGAAAAGATTCAATTTTTGTTGTGGTTGATAGATTTTCAAAGATGGCTCATTTTATCCCTTGCAATAAGACCGACGATGCTTCACACCTTGCTAATTTATTTTTCAGAGAAATTGTGAGGCTACATGGAATGCCTAGGACCATAGTGTCGGATCATGATGTCAAGTTTGTAAGCTACTTTTGGAAAATGCTGTGGGCAAAGCTTGGGACCAAGCTCTTGTTCTCCACCACTTGTCATCCCCAAACCGACAGACAAACTGAAGTGGTGAATCGAACCCTATCAATATTGCTGCGAACCATGGTGAAAAAGAACTTGAAGGATTGGGAGGATTGCTTGCCTCATGTGGAGTTTGCTTATAACAGGGTAGTACACTCTACCACTAATTTGTGTCCTTTTGAAATCGTATATGGGTTCAAACCTATTGATCCGATAGACTTGTTGCCACTTCCATTGCAGGAAAGAACCAACATGAAAGCCTCCAAGCGTGCTACATACATAAAGAAGATACATGAGAAGACTAAGGAAACAATTGAGCTCAAGGCGGTACGCAAGGCTGCAAGTATAAACAAGCATTGGAAGAAAGTGTTGCTTGAACCAGGGGACTTGGTGTGGATTCACTTGCGCAAGGATCGCTTTCCAGATCAGCGCAAATCCAAATTGATGCCACAAGGGGATGGTCTATTTTGTGTTCTTACAAGAATCAATGACAATGCATACAAGATAGATTTTCTACCAAGTTATGGCGTAAGCAACACCTTCAATGTTACTGACATATCTCTATTCACAAGTAAACATACTTTAGAGTCGAGAACGACTCATTTTCAAGGGAGGGAGGATGATATGACCACGCCATCAAGCAAGATGTCACAACCCTCAACTCAAGCTACACCAACTCAGGTCTCACCTACATCAACACCAGTCAATGTAATTGATGGACCGATTACACGTAATCGAGCAAAGAAGCTACAACAAGAGGTGCACGCACTACTTTGTGAGATTCATTTTAATATTAATGAGAATTATATACTACCTAAGTCATGTACATTATTAATGGTTAGGTTCACTAAGGAGGAAGACATGAACACACAAGGAGATGACTTTCGATCAGCTGCAGACCACTTCAGACCAGTTGTCGACCACGAACTACACTCGAACCAGTTCAGCTCTGTAGAACCGTTTAGAAGAAACAGTCATATATTTTGATTCCCAGAAGCTATGGTGGTCTATGAGCACATTTTAGAAAGCTCTTCAAGTCTAGTTTCCAATGAGTCTAGCCCCGACTAGTTTGGAGCTACCATTTGGGCACAGACTACCGTTTAGTGTATACTGCTCGGAAGGTCAATAGCTAGCCTGATGCTAAAGTTCATATATTAAATTGTACCATTCTATAATATTACGTGATGCATGGCATACATGGTTGGAAAGAGTGTCAAGTCAAGAATCTAACGTAACAAACCGTACATCATTTGGACTTTCCTAGGTGGAGTTAGTGCCAAAACAATGAAGATTGCGCAGAAGACTAACAGCCACGCGGAAACTCTCCAGGAGCTCATTCTGAAGAGGTCTTTTCATATAGTCGAACTAGTTATTTTCTTTTCGAGCTTCCACCTAACTAGCAGGGCTGTTGTTAGTATAAATACCCCCTAGACTCATTGTAATCAGAGATTATGATATTGAGAATATAGACCACTTTATTCAGTTGTACGCTAGCAAACCCCTGAGAGTTGATCTCTACCCCTTTGCTCTTGTGACTTACTTCGCAGGAATTATAAAAGCGGCGGCTTCATTCGCTCCCAATTGGTACTCCTACTCCCTTCGAGGTCTCTTCGATTGATTGTAGGCTATGTTGGTTGGTTTCTTTGAGAGTGTGGTTGGACGAATTCTCGATCCAGGTTGTCGTATTGAGACGGTGGTTGGCTTCGAGTTTTATTTGTCAGGTTGCAATAGTTATCGTTGTTTGCAGCAAGTTATCTTGGCTTCTTCGAAGCTAGTTATCTGGTAATTAATTCTACGTCATGAAGATCGGGACATCGAGGCGTATCAGCATGGGCTTCATGTCAGTTATCAGTTAGATCAGAGGAGACATCAACTTTTTCCACTTGCCAAGTGACAGCGATCTAGTGGCTGGATTAGTGGGAAAGGAAATGTAAACGTCTTCACGGTCCAAAGCACCACATTGCTAGAGGTGTTAGATCCCATCAGGCTAGGTTCAGTATGATGATCCTAAGCGTGTGTATATATCTCTTTCTGCCGGCCGGGTGCAGATACCGGTCATTTTTCTCACACCTAATGGCAATTTGCTAAAATCAGCTGGGATTATATAACACCAAGGTTAAATACATAAACGACACTTTCGATCGACCTAATTTTGAAGTTTCTGATTTTTTATATCAGGATAACGACAGCTCGTCACATACCAAATTAATCAAATTGCTCCTAACTTTTATCTGTAGGTTATAAAAGTTGTAACTTGCAGAGTTGCCCTTAAAAAGTCATAATTTCGGCAAACTTTGTTTACTACCACTATAAAAGCGCAAATCATGATTAATTTGGGACTTAAATACAAAACTGGCATTTGAAATTAATTTTAATTTAGATCACACATAATGTTTGTTCTAGAAAGCTCTTCATTTTTTTTCTGAATGAACTGGCATAAGAAGGTGCTAATTTCAGTAAATAAAGAAGAATCAAGAACAACCCCTAGAGGTAAAAGGAAATTAAATCATGACTATACGTGTTCTAGAAATATCATGTAACTGATAATTAGTAAAGGTGAATTGATATGTATTTATATTTATTTCTATGGAGGGTTTTAATTGTTTGTTTTTTTTTTTTGACGTGCCACCTTGACTTAGGGTATTTAGGAATGAAAAAGAGAGAAAGGTGTATATATAACTTGTAAGGTACTTTTAAGAGGAGGAGTTAGCAGCCCTTCTCGACCGATACATAAAATAGAGTAGTTTAATTAAGTATTCGTTAAAAAACTTAAAAAATAGATTAATATGATTTTTTTAAAATAAATTTCTTGTAGAAAATTTTTATTAAAAAACGTGCTAAATATTTAAAAAATGTGCACACTAAAACAGCTGCCCAACACAGACTAAGTACTGTACACACAAGCAGTCTGATATGCCCCGATCGATGTACTCCCAAATGCTAACAAGATTCCTGCACACCCTATTCATTTTCACATATAATTGAGCAATTGGGTCTCATGCTTACCACCAAAGTTAACTTGTGAAGAGGCGAAAGCTAGCCGCAAAGCGTCACATGTACAGTAGCTGGTGATCAGGTGCATGCATTTTGCGTGCTTGCATACTCCACGTGTGGAGTGGTTCGGTGATCAAATTAGGTACTTACGCCCCATAATCTGTGGAAGAACTGAATAATAGTACCAAGTAGTAACACTCCGCCAAATTTTACAGATGAAGCGCACGGATTTTTCAAAACTCAAGATTCTAAAGTTTTCGGTAATTAAACTATAGGTTAATGAATGGCATGCATATGTAATTTGTTTTTCACTGTACTTCATAATAATATACTCCCTTCAATCAATTTTTTAACATCGATGCCGTAAATTAAACATTTGAAAACCCCGATAAAATTATTATATTGTGTATAGAAGTATTTTTCAAGGCTAATTTACATATAATTTTTATACATCCAATCTACTCCATCCATTTTAAAATATAAGTATTTTTAGAATTTAAATATTAATCTATAATATAAGTATTTCTAAATACAGTAATACTTATTTCATTCATCACTTTCCGTTTAAATTTACTCTCATCTTACCCTCACCACTCTTCCAGTTCCATTCATTCCATATTTTCCCCTTTACATTAATCCATTCTAAATAAACTATAAATTCTTATATTTTAGAATGTGTGAGTAAATATTTAGAAACATATTCATCTTTAAAGTTTTTAAAGTTTGACTTGAAACATGTCCATAATTTTTGAGGAAAATATAATATGTTCTCTTGTGGCTAGAGAAATGAGTAAATCATAAGAAATTATTTTTTTTGAAAGGAGAAAGAAATTAAATTTTAAGTTGAATGTAAAAGATCACAGTGCCAAGTCAAATCACACCTCGTCAAAATGAGGTTGGCTTCACCTGATCTATCGCTTTTCTGGTATGATTGAAAACTTGAAATATATCTTACTGTTCCAGCGAGAAACTGACAGGCGTATATCCAATCAGATGATATATTTGTCTAGCTAGCTAGGCACCATACTGATCAGTCGATCCATGTGTCTTGCTCAAAACCTAACTTGAATACGTACACTTACGGCTACGAATTCTATATATGCATGCAAATTAGCCATGCATCTTGCAAGATCATGCGTGCATAGAACTATAAATATACACTAATTGATTTTTTGAGTAGATCGATGGGAATGAAACTTAAGGTACCTAATTAAATCAAGGTATCCTGTAGATCTAGACCCACATGTAAGTGGTAGTCATTTTAGATGCAGTACCGCAAAGAATCCATACCCTAATTAAACGTCGCTATGGTCATCAGCTTGATGCATATGGACGTGTGTCTATATTCGTCATTTCATAAGGAGTTTCTAATATGTAAAGATCGACTTATTTCCATTGTTGCAAAAAGAAAAAAAAACTGCTACTAGTTTCCCGTGCTAGACACTAAAAAAAACATTTTTTTGTAGCAGTGTACACTCTAATTAAATGCTCTCTGGTCAGGTCAATCCAAAGGGTGACCAGTGCTATTAAGATTCAGTAAAACCATTGTGTCACACGAGGTGCTAGTAATTTCGTGAAGGGAGATAGATGTAACGTCGCTGGCGCATGGATCAATTCAGCAAGCTCTCTTAACCTTTCGTGACTTAGATGTCACTTTGTTAGCACGGTGAGATCACGTTCAAAGATGGTAGGCAGGAAAACCGGCCGGCCCGGTCCCTCCAGGAAGCATGTCTCAAAACTCCAGTTTGATTAGGTCGCCTGGCCATGCAAGCGTGGCACTTGTTGTGTACCTGAAGACTCGTTAGTTATCGCCAGTTTTTATGGTACATGTCACGTTTGCACCGTTAGTTCCCTTGTTTGTGTGAATGGGTCTACTTGTCCAAGACCTCTGCTTTTTTTTTCAAATGCCTGAAAAATACTGTCGTCCAAAAACATATCCGGTATTGCAACAAAGAGAATTTATATTGACCTTCTTTTCAAAGATGATGTATATATATTTACCATCTGCCCTATATTCTAGATCAGTTGTGTAAGACCGCGCATATGCATGCCAATAATTGCTAAATTGCGTAGAGCCTCTGATGCGCAATGGTAAAAAATGATATAACATTTGTTCAAGTGTATAGAAGCTTTCTAAGAATCTATGTGCAGAGTTCTATATTATACACTTTTTTACACAATGCAAGAAAAAAATATAATATTGGTACACACAGACTGACTTAAAAAAAGTACGGTCTATAATGACAAAAAATAAAAAGATCGCGCAAAAGTAGAGTAACTATGGGTGCCGATCAAATATATCTTATGGAAATCGCATTATGTACGGATGCTGGCAACCCTATTATAAACACATAACATAAAACTTATAAAAATAATATCACATATGCACACAACATGTAAATTTTGAAATGGAAGTTCAATAATGTGTAAAATAATTCCATCTAGCCGCAAATAGAGATGAAGACCTTGGATACATGTATACCAGCAAGTCAATATCGCCAATTTTTAAAGCGTAGGTGGTCGATCGGTTGCTTGGAATCTAAGGATTTTATCTGCAATACGGAACAGGGTTAGGCCAACAACGGTTGAAGCGACATGCAGATAGTACACTCATGTGATGTATGTTGCCTCCAATAGAAGCACACCGGACGCACTTGCTAGTTGCTATCTCCTGAGAGCAGCTCCTCTCTCTTGTTGACCACAAAAGCAATCTAACGCAGGAAGGAACGAATAAATTTTTGTAGCATATATATATTAGTTAACCTCTGATAGTTAGTTGCTGTTACCCATGATATGCACTCGCTATCACAGGAATGTTGACTCTGTTATAGGTGTTAAGGCCCCATCGACTTAATATCACGGTGTAAGAGTTACATTAAGAAAATATTAAGTATTATTAATTATAATGTTCGGATTTATTGTATTTATTCACTATTAGAGAAATAGATTTTCATCTACTCTAAAAAAACTAAATATATCGGCTAAAAAATAAACCAGCTGATATGTTAGGCTATATATTAATACCAGTTATTAATACCAACAATACTAATGCTAAAAATATATTTATTATCGGTGAAAGGTCTTAGTTTCGAATCTCAAACCCTAAATATTTTGACTTAATATGCATTTTTAGTACCGGTTGCAGGAATTGGTATAAAAATCAGACATTTAGTCTCGTTTTCTAAAATCGATTTGGAACTGATATTAGAGAGATATTAGAGAGTAATTCTATAGTAGTGATACTTCAATGTTGTGTGTACAAGTAGATGACGGCTAATTAGCATGCAGTATAACATTGAAATTTATAGTATATATTTATGGTCCAATAATATATATATATATAATGAGACATTTGTGCCTTTTGTAGATATAATAATTTCTAGCCCACAGACGCACTACCAGGGGAGCTATCCTACATGCCATTATATTTTCTATGGTTTGGACTCACTTAAACCTATGATAAAATTGAATTTTTTTCGTTGTCTTTTTTCTATTGGTTCATCTAAGAAAATAATTTCTGATGGTATAATGTATTTTTCTAACTGTTTTGCACCTATATAGAAGTGATGTTGCATCGCTTAAACCAAGAGTATATAGTCTATGTGATTTATTTATGCAAATAGTCTTTTAATCTGCAATAGTATTAGTTAGCTTTTCTATAAAACAAAATGTGTTCTCTTTAGCTGCTGCTCCGGTCAAAATCATGTTATTTTACACATCAATACGTATTTCTATTACAGTGTATTTATAGAAGCCAACAATATTATAATATTACAGAAGTGCTTTCTACTACAAATTAATTTAGACATATGATTATCACACTTCCAATTCAAATATTTAAAAACATGTACATTTTTTAAGTTACCAAAAAATTGCTTATGATATCCAAAACAAAATGCATATTTTTGTGACCAGAGGGAGTAATTTACAGAAGGTTGCATGCAACAACACTATGGGCTCCTTAATTCCCATGCACTTTGATTAGTTTATATTCGATATTCCGTAAGATAATACATCGGATTAATCAGTTTAATATATAGTACTACCTCTATTCCGAAATATACTTGTTCATGCATAATCAAAATCCTACGGAGGTAAATAATAATCGTTAGTTAGGGAGGTTGAAACTATATTTGTTACTGGGTGAGATGCATGCCTTAATTAATTTAATTTGCTCTGTGTATCTTGAAACTACGTATCAGTATAGCTAGAATTAACCTTATACGGTTGCCGCACAGTTTGGGTTCACATGAGCCAGTAGTAGAATTGAACGTAAAGCAGATTCTGCTATATAGCTAAAATCCAACAGTCTTCGATAGATCGGCATCAAGTAGCTAGTATACGTGTCACCGGAGCTAGTTAGCAGCTATCTGCACTTATGAACGGCTACATCAAAAAATCATCAGCGCACTCAAAACAACAAGATAGCGAAGTAGCGGGATGTAGTTACAACTCAATCTACCTAACTGAGCTTAATTAATTAATTAAGCAGGACACAGACGATTAGAGAATAAATTACGATGATTGGCCAGGTAGGTTGAGGAGCCCAACTAGCACTGGAAAACCCGTAACAACTAACTCGCTGGTAACTGGTCTCCAAGAAGCAGAAAATTAGCTAGGATTAAGCAGGATTTTGAATAAATTAAGCTAGCTGAACAGTAGAACTTTAACTATGATCAGAGCTCTCGTGTGTCTACTGTAAAATCAAAAAGTAATAAAAATTAATTTATATTAAAATTAATAAAATTAGTCCATATTAAAATTGATAAAATTAATTTATATTAAAATTGATAAAATTAATTTATATTAAAATTGGTACTGTATTAAAATTGTTTACGATAAGTGTGGTACGTGTGACTCATAATGTAAGAATGTGGGGTTAAGAAATATTATTTTTATATGTGTGCAGTATTAAATGCTAAAAATAGATGAAAAATTAGTAAAAAAATTAAAGGAATTTTGAATGAAAATTGATAAATTCAATTTTTAAGTTTGATAGAGTAAAGTGTTGGAAAATGCGGTAGTCTGGTTGTACAGTATGAGTATGGCCCAGCCGAAAGTGGGTTGACGATAGCGAGTGAGTAAGCTAGAGTAGGCTGGCAGAGACCAAAAGCTAACAAAACTATGGGTTAGGCTGATTCGACAGGCAGGCCAAAAGTTAGAACAGTGTAATAGGTCGACGGTGCAAAAGCAGCACAATAGGCACGAGCGTGCGGGGAGACTGGGTAGCTGACAGGCGAGCCCAGCGTGTCAGTGATGCGTGCGTGGGCGCGCGAAGACTGAGCGACTAACAGTTAGGCCAGCATGGCGGTGTCTGGCGTGACCAAGTGCACGTGCGGCGATGTAAGCAATCTACCAGACAAGTGTTAGCGCATGATTGGCACAACGACGTGTACGAGCATGTTCTCTGTGAAAATACGTCAGACTCTATGGCACTTCATATGTCAGGTGATGTGGCCTAATCTAGAGTATCGATTTTGAATCCGATAGCTGAGAATAGGCTAATTGATGGTTATAAATTTAGATCTTTTTCTTTGAAAATTTTTAATTATTTTAGGCTATAAAAAGTGTGTAAGGTGTAAGGGATTATAGAGATATATTTTGGTAGAATTTTTGTAAGATTCTTACGGTAATCTATTCATCTCTGTACATGCCAAACGATTGATTTTAAATTAATTTATTTTCTTTCTTTGATAAAATTTAACCTCAGAGTTTTCTAGTATTGTGAAATTTTTGGTTTACATCTCATATTATTAAATAATTAAAGTTTAATTTATTTCGGTCAACCTATTTTATTAATATCTCGAGATACAGAAGTTCAGATGATTCTAGTTTGTTTTATTTATAATTTTTTTAGTTTATTTTGTCAAATTTCTAACATAATCGAGATTACGAATCTATGGTTATAATATATTTAATGATGAAACAATATTATATTTATATTTTAAAAACACGGTTTTTCAAATTTTATGATTAGGAGAAGTATTAAATTTTATTTTTTACTTCCACAATAATTCACCCTCTTCTGAATGCCGATCCTACACTAACTGTTCTGGAATTGAAAAACATTGTAAGAAGATCTAGCTTGTGAAGACTAAGTGTAATTAATTAAATTATATATATTTGCTAAATTAATATATGCATCTTTTGTTGAAGGGTTTGATTAGTATAGTACAGGCACAGGGCGTCGTCGTCAGTAGTAGTTCTGAAAACTACTAGTAAAATTAATTAACAAGATTAATATTAATTCTGTGCTGAGATCATTAATTGACATATAAGGATCCTCACTGTGTACTCAACTTGAGGCATTGATTATTTTGTGGCATTTGTAGAGCCAATTAATTGTTTATTATAAAATATTGATTGTGATAATGATTTAACAATCTTCCTCTTATAAACACATTGATAATACTTTAAAATACAAATTAGTGTTTATAAAAAATAAAACCAAAGAGATGTCAAAAAGCACAAATGGCTCAAAAATTACAAAAGTGAAAAAATATCTCCCCTTTTTTAAAAGAAAGAGTCTTTCAAAATTTTCAAAATTTCAATAATATCATAAAATCAGAATCGATCAAAATTATAAAAACTTTTTATCAATTAATCACAAAATAAAAAAATCAAATTTCTTCCAATTTCTCCCTATGTCAAATTTCTCTCCATTTTTCTATCCATATATTTTATATATGTTTCTTCCCCTTTAATAATGATTTCATTAAAGATGTAAAAGAGAGAATAAAGAACCAATTTAAAATGCAAATATTATGATTTCACAATTATCATTTGTAGTAAATAAATTTTTATTTTTAGGAGTTTTGAGGTATACCAAAAGCAATTTAACGATATGTTTTTATAAGATAACGGAGATACACTATTCAACTAGCACACAATCACTTTGCTAAAGTCCAAATATAAACCAATGATATTAAAATCAAGACAAAATCAATATTAAAGATTTATGGTTTTAATGATTTATAAAATAACACTTCAGCGAGCACAAATGTTGAATAAAATACCCCTATATATAAAAAAATTGAATTAAATATTTTTTCTCACTTTAAACATTAACATTATGCATATAAAACAAAACTATCAATTACATCCTTATCCCTATGGTGATTACTGTATTTAATGATATTGTATCCTATTATTTTTCTCACCACGGATACATTCTTGTCGTGAATACTATTTATAAAAATTCAGCATCCATTTTTAACTCTCATAAGGTAAATACAACAAAATTAAATTTATTTGCACTTGAGGCATTTGTAGATCATTTGTGGAATAAAAAACTCCAGCAAGCATATATGCAACTATAAATTATTCAAACTTACTAGTTCAATATTACATATTTCCAAGTAAAAGAATTATGTATCATATATCATATCTCTCAAAAGTAATAGCAAAGTCTCATATAAAGACTGAAATATATACAAGTTATATTATGCATCAATAAACCTCGCTAACAAGCACAATAAAATACTAGAGATAAAAATCAAGACTCTTTATTATTATTATTTTCATATTAAGAGCCATGTATGAATATAACATGAATACAATGAAAAGCATAAATTTACTCTTAAATCAACCTCCAGTTATCTCAAAAAGTAGCAAAATGAGAAGTAGCAAAGATTTTTAAAAATATCATCAATTACCAATAATATCCAAGGCTCTTAAGAATTTACATAAATCTAGTGATAGCTCATATCAAACTACTACTTTCATAACAAGCATGAAAAGCTAATAAAAGAGATAATAGAAAATAATATATCAATTCAAGAGTAAATTAATGTACCTTCAAAGCAATCATTATCTCTATATTTATACACATGGGGTGTATGACACCAAAAGATCTATAAGCAAAAAATGTAGAGGCCTCTGTGTTGGAATTAGAAATAAGAAATTTGAGAATCCAACATAGAATCACATGATCAGTAGAACCAGTAAGTATATTTGTATGAACAAAATCAAAATCGAACTTAAGCTAACATCTTACCTTAATGTTTTATAAAAGGTCGGTTTGATTGTTGCATCACGATTGCCTGAGACTGGTCTAACTGTCGCTGTCCGACGGTCCTAGTGTTCTTACCAAGCGTCAGACTGATTGCGACTTCACTGTTGGTCTGACAAGATCTGACTGTCGGTTGGACTATTGGGACGCATATGGTCTGACCATCCTTAGCTTGCGACGTGATTGCTCTCTAGCCTTCGGTCTGACCAGGTCACTACAAGAAAAGCGTGCTCTTTGCTATCTTAACCTTGCAAGCTCACGTTCTCTTGTAAGTTGAAAACAAAACTGAAATAAATGTGCATCATTAGCACAATAGGGGTAATTATAATTTACACGTGTTGTTTCTTTTGAAGATAAAGAAGTATTTATACATATTGTAGAAAGGTTTTTCAAAATACCAGCAACTTAAGAAATCAATTTCTTTGGTTTAAGTTTTATCAAAATCTCAACTTTTTAAGATATATTCAAAACAGCACGCTGATGAGATGTAAAATATGCATATGCATCAAACCTATGTCTTGATTATGTGTACTTATTTTTTATTGATCCAAAATCATATTAAGCTTATTTCTACCATTTGAGAATCCTTGCAAAGAACTTTTTAAGTAATAAACTTTTTTGTCAAATTGCACAATTTTCATAATCGATCAAAACTTCTTTTTATTTGCGATAGTTTGAACAAGAAAAAACCTCGTGATTTTTCATGATATCTTCCATATACTCAACATGACCTAAACTATTTTTAAATTTTATCTCGTTAGAAAAATATATTGAGTTTTTTTTTTAGAAACCAAAGCACATTTTTGTTGTTTTAAGCTTTTAACACTCAAAAGATTAAACATCAAACTTTCATAAATGACAATTTGATATTTTTTTTTCAAAATAGTTTTGATTAAAAACAACTCATTAGCAATACGAGTGTGTAAAGCAAATTCAAGACTAAAAATAACACTCAAGCCTTTTATTTTTATCAATCTCATATTCCAATCTCAAACAATTATCAGTATTAACATCTTACAAATCAGAAATTATAGAAAATAAAATATCATAAGATTTGCAAGAATCATCATTAGAAATCAAAGATTTTAATTTATCAACTTTAGCATTTAAAATCTCAACAGTGTGATCACGTCTTTTAAACCTTTTAGAGCATACATTAAGTTTCTCGATAAATTGAAAAGTAGCTTGTTCTAATTCATCGTAACTAAGATTAACTTTTTTGATATTAATATCAGATTCATCCATATCAGAGTTAAACCTACCATAAACCATGAGAGCTAAACATTTTAAATGGTGACATTTGTCAATGCTATCTCCTTCTTTAATCCCCATCTCTTCATCGCTTTCAAAAGCTTCTAGCAACTGATGTATAAGTTTTTGCTTGCAGTTCTTTATTTTATCTTACTTTTTGCCCTTCTTATATTCCTTCTCTTTTTGATTGACTTACTGAAGTAAGGACAATTGAAATGAATGTGATTCAACTCACCACATCCAAAGCACTAAAACGGGGCCACCTCATCTCCTGTTTCTCACATTGTACAAAGCTCAAGAAATTTCGTTAGAAAGCAAAACCAAATCCTCCTCAAAGATTTTCTTGAGTTGGTCATCGGACATAGCATTAAAAGTAGTAAAAGACGATGACAAAAAAACATCAATAGACAAACTAGAAGAAGACACCAAAACAGTAGATTTAGAGTCTATCTTACGAGTAAAAATATTCATATTATGTGTCATAAGATTGGTATAAAGAGAATCTAATGTTAACTGGTCCTTGAATTGACGTAACTTTAATTTTTCAAATCGACATGTCAAGACCATTCAAAAGATGCTGAGAAACTTCAAATTGATAATAGTTAACATCAAAAGAATCATCAAGAAAACAAAAATTGCTCAAAACTTTGTTAAAGCGGGTAAAAACTCATCTAAAACTTCTCCTTATTTTATCTCAATTTTCAAATAATCCTTTTTATAAACATCCTTGTGTATTTTATTGATGTTAGAAGATCCTTCGTGAAATTCACGTAGTGGCTTTTACATCTTATACACAGTTTCAAGATGAGAGATACGATCAAAATCTAAGCAAGAAACACATCTTAAAATCATGTTGCAAGCTTTATAATTATTTCAAATTCTACTTTGTTCACGGCAACAATAACATCATAAATAGTATAAGGGTTTGAAACTTTATGATAAATATTATAACCTTTAGACATAATATAAGTTTTTATCTTTTTACACTAGTAATAAAAATCAACTCCACAAAAAAACATGCGGCTTGATTGAAAATTGGTTAGCTATGGCTGAATCTCAAGATCAGTAAAAATCAAATAGAGAAACAAGACTCTCATATCGCTTGTAGAATTGAAACACAAGAAACAAGTATATCGGAGGGGGTGAATGGTAGTATTACCAAAACCAAATCTTTTTTACAAAATAAAAGAAACATCTGACCTGGATGAAGTTATGATGCATTGTTGTATACCGCTGGTCTGATTGCTTACCTGTGGCTAGTCCAATCACCATGCTGTTGGCACTCCAATTGCCTTGATGTTGTTAGTCCGTCCACCATCTTACTGTCAATCTAACTGCTCATGAATAAAGAACATAATTTAACAAAACTATTAAAGGTAGATCAACTTTATTGTATTAAGATGTATCTACAAAGGACATACAAAACACTCATCTCTCTCAAAACTAAACCATATATTTTCTTTCTTACAAAAGTTATTCTTCTAGTAACTCAACCTCTTATCTATTTATGCATTAAGTCTCCTCCACTAATAAGGAATAGAATTCCTACACCTACTTGAAGTCAAACCCTCAAATTTCACTATTCCTAATAGAACTCAACCTCTCATATTCTAAACCTTTTACAATTTTCCAATTTAATTTTTCTTTCTTCTCAGTTCCACTCTAAATTTATTCGTGATTTATACAATACTTATTCACATAACTTGTGAAGACTCTTATGAAATCCTCCCATATAATATCCATACACTATGTACCATCTTATATTCAACTTTGTCATCTAGTATTGTTGATTATTTTAGACATCTACTCTCTCTAAATATAGTATTGGTTTCACCATTAATAGATGTTGGACTCCTAATTCTAGTCCAACTTTATCATATAGCGTTCTGACTATACTAGATCTCCACTTCTCCTTAAACGTAGTCCAGGTCATCATCATTAAATAAGATTGATTTTAAGTCATCTATACATAAATAAATAAAATAATCATTCTAACCACAGATAGTATAATCTGACTTATATTAGTCACATACACTTATACAATATCATAAATATTTTTTAAACTAATTTTTATTAATAAATTATTTTAAAATCCATTGTTTATTATAAAATATTAATCATGACGGCGCGATGTTGAGACCTGAACAACAGAATTCCCCCCACCAAGCAAACACTACAGCGCATGCATGCTCTGCGTCGATAACATATATCTATCTTTAATTCCCTGATGGCCTAATCTATCCCAAATCATGAAAATTATTAGGTGCACCTAGTGAGGAATTTTCCTTGCACACAGAGATCGATAGAGCTAGATAGCTAGCAGCTGCTTGTGAAGATCGATCGACAATAACAAATGATCTTTCTGAAAGGTACATACAGATCATAATTTAGGTAACGGAAGCAGCTTAACTGATAAGCTAGCAACAGAAGTAGTAGTACAGATCATCGATATCGAGCTATATTTGGTTGATACTGTTAGTTCAGTTACCTAACATTTTTACCAATTAGCTTAGCTATACGTACTAGTAATCTGTTTTTAGTTAAGCCTTAAATATATACTCTGGCATACAAATTTTCTACTATATAGTTCCTGCAAATGTCACAGGTAGTTGCATGCATGGCACCAACATGCATGCAGAAATTATTCTTAAAATTAGGTCCTGTAGTATGCTGTTTGTTGAACAATTTGTGTAACTTGAGAGATAGGTAGTTAATTAGTTGATCTTGTGTGGACCTACATATATCTAGCTAGCGTGTGCCATAACTGAAAATTTTCTATTAATATTTTGTGTGAAGCTTAACTTACAAAACCACCGGTTAGCCCACACGTAGCATCAAACTAACCTGGTGTAACCATCTCCCATCTCACTATCCTTAGCTTCTCCCTAACGATCAGCAAAACGATAGAGGTGTAGCTAGAAAAAAAAAACTACCCACCACAGGACACCACTTTCCCTTTGGCTGCTGGCCATCTGTTCTATATATTCCCTTGGTCATCGTCTCTCTCTTGCCTTCTTCTCAGCCTATTGCTCCTAATTTGCTTTCTCTTCTTCCTCCTTAGCATCTCCAGTGGCCCGGCCGCTTCTGCGGCGCAATCGTTTGTTTGTCTTGATCGATCCGTGTTCTTGCTGCTGTCTGAATTAAACCCCCTGAAAATAACTAGCTGATTCTTTTTGTTGCTGCTGATTATTTTCATATGCCGCAACTTTACGAAGTTATTACACATACTTGTTTGAGAGATAGCTGGTGCAAGATTATTGCAACGGAGAGAGGGGTAGAGAGAAATAGTGGATTTGGTTTTGTTTCATATTCCGGTGATCAAGATCGATCTAGAGGATGTGCACCAGGGGCCACTGGAGGCCGTCGGAGGACGAGAAGCTGAAGGAGCTCGTCGCGCGGTACGGGCCTCACAACTGGAACGCCATAGCCGAGAAGCTCCAAGGGCGATCAGGTGTGCCATATGATGATATATACATATATGCATATATACATGCTCAAGAAATGATCAATCGATATGTATATATATCTTAGTTGCTAGAGTTCTTGATCTTTGTGTTGGTTCAGCGTGTATTGTAAGGTTGCTTGTTTGTGGTGCAATTAATTTGAGCAAGTTTGTTTGACTTTAGGATTTGGCATGCATGTTAGTTCGTTTTATCAGAGAGAATTTTAATTTGTTAGGGTGTCATGTCAAAGAGGTGCAATCTACACACAGCTCATCAATACATGATGTTCACTGCTGTGATGTGCATATCACATCTATATCACTTGTAGAGCAATATATTCTATCTGTCCTGTTAGCTAGTGAATATAATTGATTTAACCTTTCTTGCTCTCTAATTTATCCGTGCTTTACCTTCTCAATTTCTAGCACAAGTCGTGGTGCGATGGTGTCACAACTCCCAAAGCACACATACATAACGTAAAGAGCTCACCTGAAAATGACAAGTTTTTTTCAGGGAAAAGCTGCAGGCTGAGGTGGTTCAACCAGCTCGATCCTAGGATCAACCGGAGCCCGTTCACCGAGGAGGAGGAGGAGCTCCTCCTCGCGTCGCACCGCGCCCACGGCAACCGGTGGGCCGTGATCGCGAGGCTCTTCCCGGGGCGCACGGACAACGCCGTCAAGAACCACTGGCATGTGATCATGGCGCGGCGGTGCAGGGAGCGGATGAGGCTATCGAACCGGCGGGGCAGCGGCGCCACCACCGCCGCCGATAACGGCGAGAAGCCGGCAAGGCCTGACATGAATAGCAGTAGTATGGCATCCTTGCTCGACAAGTACCGTAGAGAATGCGGCGCCTCTGGTCTGTTTGCGATTAGCAGCAGCCACCATAACAGCAAGGAGGATTATTGTTCATCTACTAATGAAGGTGAAATTCATTTACAATGATCGATCATTTCTCATGCATGGCAGTATTACACATTTAATTTCCATCTTTTCGATCGAACGATAGGTGCAAGAAGATCACTAGCTAGGACTCTTCTTAATTAATTAGCTAGCTTAATTTGTACTATATGCTGATGGAAATTTGTTTTGCAGATACGAGTAAATCGGTGGAGTTCTACGACTTCCTCCAGGTGAATACGAGCTCGAGCGACACCAAGTGCGGCTCGAGCATTGAGCAGCAAGAGGATAACCGGGATGAAGATCAAGCTGAAGGGCAGGTTCAGCTCATAGATTTCATGGAGGTTGGGACTACTTCTCGTCAATGATTTATCCATGCATATATATGTATTTAATTAACTAGGGGGATCAAATGGTTGATCGATGCATCAGATCCAAAGGATGCAGCTTGTAATGCATGCTTTGCATGCTGTGATGGAGCGGAGATGCTGATAGAAATCTAACACCAAAAATTAAAGTACATACTTATAGAGGAAGCGAAATGCCATGACTACGTATATATATAACATGTAATTTATTAATGTAATTAAACACACACATATAAATATATATATATATACCTGTAATGTTCGTCGTACATGTGAAATTCCTCATGGTAAATGAGGAATTAATTATTCTCTCATCTATTTGTAAATTTTAATTAATAATATAAATTTTATTTCTGTTCTTATACTCAATTGTCATTTTTATGCCCGATACTTGATTGTGATCTTATTGCAATTCACCACTTTGTTGTACTCCGATCGGTTCCTGGTATTTTATATGAAGGTGCAGCAACAAATTTGACACTAGCTAATATGATGTGTAATTATATGTGAATATATATGCCCTAATTGGACATGTGATGTTGATGCTATATGTGATGGAAGGCGTCCACCATATTTATCGTCTACCTTTTGTTTGTGAACATTACATTCTATTTATTGAGCGTATAGTATAACTGTTTTATCACATTGATCTATCATCTATTGACCGGCCCGCTATCCTATCTTTTCTTTGTTTTGGACTTCATCTACATAACGCGTGTTAAATTTTATTCGGAATGGAAATGGAAGATATATGAAATGAATGGAAACTAATATGCACACCAGCGACGACAGATAGTTGTTAGTTTGTCACCTTTCAAGTGCACAGACTTATCCATTCACGCTTCTTTGTCGAAAAATCGCTTTTAACGACATTTACCTAGACCAATGTAACGGTGAAGCCTCCTGTTACTATATGCCTGACATGACATTTAACAAACCAGGAAGAACTTTCCCACGTCGTTGCGCGCGATGTGCAAAGAAAAAATAAACTGATATTGATCATTTGTGATAATGCTATCTATTGCGCTATATCAATGTACCTTTTTACTTCTTATTGTTGAACATGACGATATATAGAAGTTACGTTTTCACTACTTTCTAACTGATTGACAAAAGAAGTCGAAATATGTAGCGTGTCAATTACTAGTTCTACAAATGTGTAAAATATTGTAACATGCACTCGAATTTACCAGGCATATGATCAAATGGTCATATGAGTGCACCAATCTTTTCTAACAATTAAAAATAAATTCAGGAGCGGACATAGGCAGCGAGTAGGGATTCGATCTTCCTTAATTTCTTAAAAAAAATGTACAGCTTTTACAAAATTTCATAAGATTAATATTATTGGTCCCTTCAACAGATACTTATATTTTACCTTGTCCGCCACTGAATAAATTTGTAACATATATAGTATATGTTAGCTAGCTAGTACTATGTAGTGTATAGTATATACAGCTGTACATACTTAGCTTAATTGACAATATTTCATATACATATATACGCACATGTCAGTGTGCACATGAGAAAACAGAAAAAATAATTAAACAGGATTGTTGTGTGTTAAGTTGTGGAATAATAAGTACATCCCACCAAATCAACCAAGTGTTGCCTTAAAAGAGAACAAATTAAGTGCACCCAATTTATCAGCTCCCCCCAGCTTATAGAATAGATAGCACACTAGCTTCCGTCATTCCATAAAGCTATTCATTCCAACAGGCAGCAGGGTTGGCCATCCTAACACAGTTAGTTATGGTGTACTTAGCAGCACAGAGACGTCGGCATCAGCAGGGCGAGCTGCCGAGCCGAACTGGCGTTCTGGTCCCAATCAGCTACTGGTAGCTAGCTACCAGCGCCCCGCACGCGCAAGCGGGACAGGATTAAGCAGCAATCTCGCTCGCCCGGCCGCTCGCGCACAACGCACCAAACCGACCGACGTGGAGACGACGTCGCCGCCTCCGCCGCCGTCGCCGCACAGCACGGCCGCGCAACGCAAACGCAACGCGCGCGCGGAGAGATTCCCACCCGGGGGTGGAAAGGGGCGAGGCCAACCGCTTTCCCCACTTCGGCGCCGTTGTTGGTGGGCGATGTGACGCGGCCCGCTGTGTACGCGACGCGACGCGATCGATCGTTCGAGGAGAGCGGTTTAGTAACGGGCAAGTCGGCCGTTTCGCGCCGTACGTTTTTTTTCTCTCGTTATTTCATGCGCGTTTTGGGAGAGGGAGATGTGGGGATGGGTTAATGCGGGGGCGGATCGAGGGAGAGGTCAGGGGTCGGCGGGGGAAGTGAAGTGGACAGTCTGGAGCGACGTCGATGGGGGGCGCAGGTGGGACGTGGGCGTCGAGGGTTAGTGGGGCCGTGACGTACGAGTTTGATCATCATATATACTGCCGGACGGCCGGGTCGATCGATCTGGTGTGCAATAACGTTGATCCGAGGGTTTACTAGTACAATTAATCAGTTCTTACAGGAAGATGATTTTGGGATATAGCAGTAGTTGGTGTGTGCGTAGTGGATCGGAGGATTGGAGGTTGTTTTCTTTTCACATATATTGTGTAGGAGTATCGAATATATGCCCCGGTGAGATATATTTGTTTTTTTAAAAAAAATATGTTGTCAAACATTTGTTTTTGAACGATTTTTTTAATTTTTTGTAAGTTTTCCAAGCTTGATTGCCAATTTTTAGCTTCTCTCTTTGCTTTTTTGTTTTTTTTCTTTTTGTCCGTGGAAATGAGCATGATTCAACCGGTTATGTTACTTATGGTCAAATCATCCTACTTATATTCAAGTCTTAGCATATATGTTCTTTCGGTGGTATGTGAGACAACGAAGTTTATAGGATATCAGAGTGTACATATGTGTGTTTCAGAGATGAGTGTGTGTATAAGAGCTATTGCATTTGTAATATGTTTCAAAGGCAAATTTTAATTTGCTTGTTGTCTTCATGTATTCTTTCAAGTTCCCTGCAAAAAATATATATTCTTTCAACTTACTATTTTTTTGTTTTTGAAATTGCCTAGCGAAGAAGTGCAGGGGTGGAATCGTAGAGGCATCGATGACCTTCTAGTAAGGCTCGCAGAAATATAATGTGTGCACTGTGCACAACCTAATAATTTAATAAAAAAATTTGTAGGACAGTTGTAAAACACCCCAGATCCACTCTCTTTCCTTAAAAAAAAAGATGAGACGCCGACAAGATATAAATGCCAGTAATTCTTTCCAAATAATCACACTAAAGATGAGAAATAAACACAAAATGTAAAGATGAAGTTCTTTCTTTATTATTAATGATTTTTATGTATATAATAATGGTTACCATTTATAGTAGAGGGAGGGTAGAGATAAGAACAGATTTATCTCTAAAATCGATTCGGATTGGTTCATAAGAAATAAAATTATCTCCTCAAGAGATAAAGATTCGTAACACTCCCCCTTAATCTATTCATGACCAACTCATGTCTCATCAAAACACATACCAAAACCAAGTGAGAAAATGGTAGGAGAAAGAATACATAGTTACCACCATGTGTCACACACCATTGCCTCATTAAAAACCTTTGTGATAATCACAAACTCAAAAAAAAGTACAATGTTATGTACTCACCGATCCACTAGCTAGACCAAATCTAGAGGTTTCTCTCCCCCCAAACCCCGCAAGTCTCTAAGACTTCTCATCCTAATTTTTCTAACAAACTTTTAGAAAGTACATGCTAGAAGAGACTTTATGAATAAATCCGTAAAGTTATCACATGACTTGGACCGCAGGATCTTCACCTCCCCTTGCTTCTGAAACTCATAAGGATAAAATAATTTTTTAGTAATGTGCTTCATCATTTTGTTCTTAACATAGTCTAGCTACATATGTGCGACATATGCTATATTATCCTCATAGATAATGGTAGGAGTATTGGAGATACTCAACCCATAAGATTGTTCAATATACTAAGTCATCCTTCTAAGCCACGCACACTCACATGCAACTTCATATAATGCAATGATCTCAAAGAGGTTTGTAGACATCACTACCAAAGTTTGTTTGCTAGACAACCTCGAAATGATGTTCCACCAAAGAGAAATACAAAACCAGTTTGAGATCGGGCATTATGGGAATATTCGAATCCAATGATCCACATAAATATGTGGTCATCACATCCATCAACTGCATGCAACTTCCATAGACATTAAGTATCGGGACGTTATGTCACTCATCACAGGAGAGTAAGTTTTATTGTAATTGATGCCGGATCTCTACGTGAACCCTTGTGCTACAAGCCTCACTTTGTATCTCATCACCTCGTCATTTTCATTCTATTTTTAGATAAAAACCCACTTGTAACCAACTGGGCACATAGTGGGGGCGTCGAGCTTACTGGCCTAAAAACACGTCATTTGGCAAGTAAGCGTAATTCAATCTTAATCGCTTCTTTTCATTTGACCCAATCCGAGCGCTTACTGCACTCAGCTATGGATATAGGTTTAGGATCATGATCTATTATATTAGTGATCTTAGAAACAAAATTTATATCAACATGTGTAGTCTTTATGTCATACAATTGTCCTAAGACAACGTATTTTGTGGTAATTTTCTCATTTATTTCCTTATCCTGGTTTCCCAAAATAGAAGAGAGTTCTGATGCACCAGTCAAACTAGCTGTGCACGCTAGTTCAGTGGGCTTTTTGCCATTCTAGTGACCGTCCCTTGGAAGGGTCTTCTTTGAGACTACTGAATAGGAGTATGATACAAGCAGTTCCGTGTTCAGCTATTGTGGACGTCTCTACTTAGCTTGAGACAGACCATTCGGGGCTATCCTCTTCTTCCTATGCTTAGGGGATGGAGCATAGTCTCCCTCCATGGGTATCTTCAGTCTCTCTAGTGCATTTGCCACAGGACTATATGACTTTGACACTCCTCTTAGGTCAGTGAAGGCGTTTGGCAGATCATTAGCTAACATTTAAAGGTGTATGGCACGTTGAACTTCCTGTTCAATGTCTAGCGAACATAGGTCAAGAGTATGGATACTACTCGAGTTCCATTCTATTTCGTGGTATTCCTCGGAGTTGAGGTACTTTCCTTCTCCTAATACCGGGAAATGCTCTTCATCGAAGATGCAATTAGAGTACCAAGCCGTAAACAGAGTCCCAGTTTTAGGCTTCAAATAGTAGATTATAGACAAAGATTCATAACCAACATAAACCCTCACCTTTCGGTGCGGTCCCATTGTTGTACGCTAGGATGGTGAGATCGGCACATACACAGCACAGCCGAACTTTCACAGATGAGAAACCACCAGCTTTTGGCCACGCATCAGTTGATGAGGTGAAGTAGAGTGATATGCATACAGTTTATACTGGATTAGCTTTGCAGTGTGTAATACTGCATGGCCCCAACACGTAATGGGCAAATTGCTACCTTGTAGCAAAGGTCTAGCAATTAACTTGATCATTTTTATTAATGACTTAGCTAATCCATACAATAGTCATTGAATGCCTTTGATATGAATTCACCCGTGTTATTTATCTGAATTATTTTGATGAGGTTCATAGGGAACTCCGCACACAAATAAATGATATGTGCACTAAACTTGGCAAAAGTGTGGTTCCTTGTAGACAATAAGCATATGTGGCTCCACCTTATAGAGACATCGATTAACACCATGAAGTATCTGAATGGCCTAGACCATGGATTAATGGGCCTATAAATATCTCCTTGGATTCTCTCTAAGAACCTTAGGGATTTGACCCTCAACTTTTCATAGGATGATCGAATGAACGGTTTTCCCAATGCATAAGTAGGACACTCGAACTCCTTAGGGAAGTTTTTAGTCTTTATGCAATGACCTAGCTAGATAGTGACTATTTTTTTGCATTATAATAAATCCAGGATGACCTAATCTCTCATGCCAAATCTTGGAAGACTCTAGGTTCCTAAAGATGGTCTGCATCGCAACATATTCATCTGGAGGTTTTATTTTAGTGTAGTATAGTCCATCGAATCTCCCTGGTATCTTCTCAACCACTATGATCTCATTGTTCTTAGACAATGTCATGAAGAGAAATTATCATCCTTCTTCACAGGTTGCAGCGAGGTAGTAACCGCAGCAATAAATATCCTTAAAAGTAATAAGCGTGCGTTCAACACTTGGATATAAGAATGCTTCTTCAATGAAGATCCTTGTATCCCTAGGGAAGACGATAGTGGCTTGCCCTAAGCCAACGATGCGACAAATACTCCTAGCAGAGATGAGACAATTTTATGAAAAGTAATTCTTCTCCTCCTTCACGGGTCATGGCGAGGTGGTAGCCACAGCAATGAATATCCTTAAAAGTAATGAACGTGCATTTATCACTTGAGTATAAGAACATTTCTTTAATGAAGATCCTTATCCCCCTAGAGAAGATGATAGTGGCTTGCCCTGAGCCAACGATGCAACCATTACTCCTAGCAATGGTAAGGATGTTCTCATCCCGCTTACGCAATGCCATGAAGTACTTGGTCTCCCGTAGTATTGAGTGAGTTGTTGTGCTATCAACCAAGCATGTCTCAGCATCCATTAGATCGTACTATGCTTGTTCTATATAAGATATTATATTAATTCAGTTTATTATTGAATGATGTGAAAAGCAAAGATATAGAACAAGACAAGGCTAATATAACTCAATGAAAAAACTTTATTAATGTGTAGAACCATCCTAAACACACTTGACCAGGATGCTACGATAAAGCATCATTATTTCATAAATAACTATTGTTCTGATAAAAAAAGATTACATTAACCCATAATGATAACCTATAGTTAAAACACATAACGGATCACTTGGGAACTACATTGTGTCTCCATGTACGTCCTCATTTATGAGGTCATCGACATAAACATTCACGTCGAGTTTCCTAAAGTCAATGTTGTCATCCTAAAGACAAGCATCAGCATCTGCAGCAGCCTTAGGATCGATGTCCATGGCAACACCATCAGCGGCAACAATGGGCTCCTTAGGAGTAGTGGGCACATCAATCTCAAGTACCACATGCCCTTAAACAAAGTGAGATTCTGGCATAATGCTTATTTGAGTCATCACGGAAGCAACCCTCACCATCTTGTAGAAATTCTCCTGCAGATTGCTAGGATATAGCACCAATATTGGCCTTTGCCTTGTGCCCCTTGTGACTACGAGGTTTGTTGCCTCGGTTTGCGATCGTATTGAACATCACCCTATTTGGTAGTGTGCGACTCTTGGATTCCTTCCCCTTGGAGGAAACCTATCTAGAACTCCCTTTCTGATGGACAATATAAACCTTTAGAATAGGTTACGAACCAACAGGACGAGCGTTGTATTTAGCCATTAGAAGTTTATTGTGGATTTTAGCATTCAACAATAACTGAATGAGTTTTGAGTACCTAGTGTACTTAGCCTTGTGACATTGCTCTTGCATCATGGAGTTTTTGGCGTGAAAATTATCTAGAGTTTTCTCAATCATATCATTGTTTGTCACAACATGGTTACAGAAACGAAGCTTACTAATGATGTGGTGCACATTGCTATTATATCACTCCATGGTCTTGAAATCACATAATCGAAGCTAAGCCTAGTCTGTGCCAGACTTTGAGAGAATAGTAGTCTTCTCTGCAGTGTACCATTCTCTCAAGACCTTCCTCAAGTAGAGAGGTTCACGAAGCTTGAGGTACTCAGTTTTGAGATCCTCGTGGATGTGCTTCCTGATGAATACAAGAGCTTTTGCCTACTTTGATACCGGAAGCGGAGCTACACTGGCCTCTCGCCAACAGATGTTGTCAGATAGCTACATCTAGGCAAGGTAGATTTCACAGTCTATGAGCTAGGTCTAGTAATTCCTCCTATTAACGGGGAGGATGGGAAACTCTTTCTTAGCAAGATCGGCATTAGACATGGCCTATTAATATGCAAAAAACCAACGTTGGGTTAACTTGCATGAAAACAAAATCATAGAATAATATAACATAGTCGCATGTTATTACTAGTATTTTCCCAAAAATTTTCTTGCATTTATTGATTTTTTTTGTCTTATTATTGGCCTTATAGCATTAAAATAATGGTTTTTATGCCCACAGAAAAGCATCACTCATGCAAGAAAGTAAACCCAAATAACGCTTCAAACAGAGGGTCACTAAACTATCTGAGCGCAAGTTTTATAGATTATTTAGTTGGAGTTGCATCAAAGGTAAAAATAATGACAGCTTAAAATATACACCAATATAAGGTTATTATCTAGTTTAGAGACTCTCATGCAAGAACTAACTAAGAACAGGGCCTAATAGCAATATTACAACTTTTTTACATAAATGGATGTAATTATAGTTAATTATAGGGTTCAGACTATAAAATTAATGAACTTTCGGCATAAAAATCAACCTCTCCAGAGACTTAATTGCAAGTTATCAATAAAATAGGTTTTTAGGTCGAAACCTCGTTTAACCACGATTTTATTAGGTCGGATCGCCATCCACAGCTTTGGGTTAAATAGGTCGTGTCTAACCAACCTATCTTGAGCATGGAGGCACTATTCACGGCCCATGCACGGATGGCATGTTTTTCTATGGGACGTGAGCTTGGATCGTTGCCCTGGCCCAACACGAATATTGTATAAATTTTTTTTCTATTTTTTGTCTATTTTTCTATATTTTTTCTATTTTCCCTATATTTTTCCTATTTAGAAGGTCGGTCGAGCTATGTCATGTTGTCGGGCCACTATCAACTCATGGGCCGCCCTCTACTAGCTCGAAACATCCCCTTAGTGGGCTATGCCTAGCCGAGCCTTCAACACATGGGTCAGCACAGCATCACCCGTTACAACGGCCATGCGGGATCATGCCTTAGGCTATGCTGACCTAGCCGGTCCATTTGGTCGAGTATACAGCCCATTCATCTCAGGTAGGTCGAATTCATAAACTAAAGGCCCATGAGGAGGTTTTTTATTTTACTATTTTTAGTAATTATGTGGGCATGCAATTGGGTCAAAAAAAAACCCAATCTGGTGGGGTATGCAAGGCGACCCAGCTGGCGTGCTTGAGAGATTGAAAGAGAAGGGTGAGGGGGAATTAGGGATTCCACCTCTCACTCTCATTATCCGCGGAGACACTTGATGCCCAACGCGTCGGCCTTGTGGACTCAGAGGCAACGGTAGTGGCTGTCGACTGTCGACAACAGGGAAGAGGTAGGTGACGCTCGACCAAGGAGCTCTAGTTGTCTTATTGGCATCTCCAAGCAGAGGTCAACGATGACAAAGATTAGTGTCAGGCAGCGACCATGGCACGGCGATAACCCAACCGTGCTTAGCGGGGGTGGCACAGCAACCCACGTGTCCTCCAAAAGTGCTTGGGCCTCACAACTGTGTATTCTTTGCATCCGACTAAGGCATCCTAGCAGTTGCCGATCTAATCCACAGGCGTCAATAACCCATAGTCCCCTACCACGGTCTTATGATGATATTGATAGGGTTCAATGGTAGGGTGACCTCGTAGACAGCATCAACACTAATGGTGACGACGCATTGGGTTTTAGAGCTCTGGGTGACGGCGGTTTCTCGTGACGTCGCCTGCGCAAAGCCGACGGGGTTCCCAACAGCGATGGTTATCGACAACTAGCGTTCTCCAACTCCGACAAGCAGACTAAGACATCAACAACGACAATCCTAGCGTGGCATCAACTCGAAGAGAGAAACAAAGAGAGAGCGCTACGAGAGAGAAAGAGGTCACGAGGACGAGGGTTCGACGCCCCGCAAAGTCATCCCATCAATTTTTAATAGTTAATAGTTTATATACACATTTTCTCAATTTTTATTAAAAATAATAATAGATGCATATATATCAAAAATCAAGAAGGAGGAAATTAATCTACTACAAACATGACATCTAAAACATGATGAAAAATAAATAAATAAATATAATCAATCTACTAATTGTAGCCAACAATTTTAACCTAGATTGAGAAGAATCGATGCAGTGATGAGTCAATCACTATGATGAAGAAGCAAATGTAGTTATAGGACAACGTCAGTCCAGTAGTAGAGCTGCTAACAATGTAATGTAGAATGGCTACATTGACAGATGGTCCAAATCTACTCTCTTCCCTCCTATAGAAGATGTAGTGCTAAAAAGATATAAATGCTCATATCCCTTTATAAACAATCACGCTCTCTTTGTTATTAATTATTTATATATCACATATACCTCTCTAAAGTAGAGAGATACTAAGAACGAATTTATCTCTCAAAAGGATTTGGATCTGCTCGTGAAATCAAGATTCCTAACATGAACGAATCCTTCTCACACCACCTCATCATCCTCCGGCGAATCAGTTACCGGATATTGTATAGGCCCCATAAAAATAGCACATTAGGACGATAAGCCAAATTTTAGCCCCTAGCTCATCCAGTACAGACTTGTGCACGGCCCACGTACGTGTTGCGCTTGCACTGCACCCGTTTGCGCGCCGCCTCGACCTCGTAAGCGCGGCCTCCTAACGCTTCGGCCTATGGGCTGTAGAAATTCTCCGCGATGTAGACCGTTCTTCTACGCGGTGCGCCGTGGTGGTCGTGGCTAAATGTGGCTTCGGTGGTGTAGTGGGGTATGGGTCCCAGTTCTCGGCACGTTTATGAACAAATCCATGGGCCTCATGCCGATCGCCGTTTCGGCCCACGTCGCGGGAGCTACTCCACTGTTTCCGTCTCGGCCTTGCATCAGCCGCTTGGTTGCTCGTCTCGTCTGGCTCGATTCGGAACCAGCCAGCGCTGGTGGTGATCGAACTCCGCCGATCGGTAATGCAAGGATCTGTATACTGTTTCTCTGTTGGACGGTATTAATGGACTAGAACCTAGGCCAAACCAGCCCCGCTCCATTTCTTTGCACAACATGCCTCCCAGACCAATCCAAATCAATTAACAAGTGACAAAACCCAAACCAATCCAGTCCAATTGTACAGCCAATCCAAACCAAAAGAAAAAATGGGTTCAACCCATTCTCGATCCATTCCCAGCCAAAAATGAATCCAATACACCGCTCCATCCATACAGGCGACGAGTATTCGCCATCTCCCTCCGCGCTTCGCTGCACCTGCAGCCTGCAGGTGTAACCGGTTTCCTTCGCTCTCCGATGCAGTTGGCTTCAAGAGCACGTCGAGCCGCCGACGGGGAACGATCTTGTCCTGCGCCACCTCCGCCGGCGCATTAGCTGTCACCTAGGAGGCGTTGAGAACGACCCCCGAGACACGGCGGCACCACGGACTGCCGGCGCGACGACGTCTTCTTCTTCTTCTTCTTCTTCTTCTTCTTCATCGTCGTCGTCGTCGCCGCCGCGGTGGTAGCCACCGACACGACCTCCGCTTCTGCTGAACATGGAGCTGACCTCCTAGCCACATTATTGCGAGCTCTCCAAAGGCAACCCAACATGTATGACTCCGAGGACATCCGGCCATGCCCAACGACTCGGCGTCCGCGACGCTGCAGTACACGGGCATCGGCGCCGTCGTCGCCATCGTCGTCCTGGCCGTCATCTACTACAGCCAGTCCGCCTGCACCCCCGGCGCCGCCGTGCCCGACGAGGTCACCGGGCTCCCGGGACAGCAGCAGCGCGGCCTTGTCCCGACAATTTCTCCGTGCTCCCGACGTCCATGTACCACGCCGCGGCCTCGCTTGGCCACTGTGGTCTCGCGCGTGCGAAACGAACGCGGCGGCGGATCGCTGTGCCTGCCGGTCTGCCCCGACGAGCTCGGAGAGGGGCGTGCTGGTGCGCATGTTGTCGTCTTGCAAAGCGGTGTCGACATGATTCTTGGCGTGTGCAGCTTGTGCATGACAAACGAGACGAGGAAGATGACGATGCCAGGCGCGTCGCCACCTCTTGCGTCCTCAGCATGCGCAGATGAGGAACCATGGTCGAGGAATGGGTTGGATCCATGGGTTCAGTCCATTTAAAACCAAAAAAACTCCAGCCAAAACCAATCCAATCCAACCCACTACACTTGACGACCAAACCAAACCAATCCGATTCTAAAATCAACCCGTTTATATCCACCCAAAGCAAATCCAGTCTTAAATCCAACCCACTTGGCCCATTTCAATCCAACCCATTAGCACCCCGCCAAGAAAAAAAAATCGAGCAACTATGTACAGGTGTAGCGTTACTGCGTCAGCCGTCAGGTCCTAAACAAACGAGTTCGCTGCTGTCGTATGTTCCCCACAAGACATAGCTCCACCGCAACTCCGCGAGCTAGCACTTGCCTAGTATGATCATTGTTCATTTGCATACAGCATGGTTCGTGCTCACGGACCGAATTAAGAATACCAGCGTGATCAAAACACATGCACATACCAAGATCCACTATAACTAAAATCCTTAACCGTGCACACACAAAGAAAAAAAAACAGTTAGTAACCAACGAACTGTGCGGTTTTGGACAGCTAGGACATTAAGACTGATCAGACATTAAGACATTGGTTGATCTAAGTTGATAAACAATAGAAATATGAAGTAGGCAATTAAAAAATTGAGTAAAACTTTTATATTTGTGTTATTCGAGGTGTAAAAGTAAGGCTGAAAATTAGACTAAAATCAACTCTAAAATTAATTTTTCGAATTTAATTTTTTGACTGTTAGTGATAAACAAACAAGTAGAGGATGAGAATGGCATTAATTTGTGAGAGTAACTAATTGAAGTGCAAATTACGATCACTAATAGTAAAATGAAGTTGTCTGTATATCTTGAGACATCATGTCTACAGAGCTCTTCACCATGTGTCATGTATAGACAGTTACTGCAAACACTTACTCTAATTTACTAAACCAAATAATGTCCACAATAAAACTTTCCATGTTTGGCTCTTTATGTCTTCAATGTGACTATTAAAACCAATTTGTTGTAGGTGTAGCATAATAAATGAGGAGATAGCTAGTGTATCTTTGGGATAAATGAGCACTCGTAGTAAGAAGTAGAGCTCGTGTTGAGGCAAAGGTGCGTAGTTTCATAATCCACTTTTAAGTGAGTAACAATAGATTCTCAAACATAGTATCTCATGTCTAAAATATTTTGTAAAGATGAAGAACTTAGTTAAAACGAAGTATAATGTTAGGTAACAGAAGAGGAATCGAATTGAATATTTATTCTAATAATATAACATAGAATATGGGTGGTTTCGTCATGTTAGTAACAAGTACTCTTGCCCCGCTGCCTATTATGGTGTTACTATGCAACATGCGGATGTTTCGACTCATAGGCTTACAGCTGTTGACAATATGTGACTTTTTTACATAGATATAAACACCCATAAATAAAGAATCACATTCATTATCTATCTAAAATCTAAATAGACGTGTGAGCATCATTCTAAATCAAGCGATGTGTCAACTAGATAATTAGATAAATTGGAACAGACTATACACGGTCAAATGCAGCGAGCCAACTCGGTACACAACTCATGAAAAATCATAACCCATTTAGTCATAAATTGTGTGTAGATAGAGTTTGTCGTGCTTAGATCGAAGGTATGGCATGGTGGTCCGGAACTATATATATAGCCTAAGCACGAGTATGGCCCGCCCAAACTACCTATTTTTTTTATATCTTTTCTATTTCTCCCTATTTTTTTCTATTTTTTCTTATTTTTTTTGCAAGTACATATCTTTTCAATTTTTTCATCAGTTTCCTTATTTTCACATTTTTTATTTTTCCTAACACATGTTTCAAATTTATGATATATTTATACTGTTTACCTGTACTCTATTATACTTCAAGTTGGTTGGCCTAATATAGTACATAGACCGACACGCCAAGATGTTGATATAGTGACTTATCGTGCCCATGTTACATTTCATCAACAGCTACAGTAAGAACCAATCACAACAAGGCAATGAGCTGCTTACATGTCGGACCCACAAAAGATAGCGCAAAGAGGTGAAAGAACACACTCAATCTCGATCTAACACGAAGGGCCCACCTATCAGCCAGACATGACCTGTTGCTGCCAAACTCAAACCCCAGCAGCTGGGCGTCCTCAGCCCTGCGCTGCGTTGTCCCTTTTTTTTCTCACCTCCCCCGCCGCCGCAGCAGCAAAACACCCCACCACTAGTCCATCTCGCTCTCTCCCCCGCTCCGCCGCCTCCACACCAGCGCCCCCTCCGCGGAATGGGCGCGCATGAGGCGTCGGCGGAGGAGGTGCTGCGCGCCGCCGCGGCCGAGGTCTCCACCTCCTCGACGACGCGCCGCCTCCGCATCTTCCGCCACACCCTCCCCCATCTCTTCGCGAAGGCATCAGGTATCGACGCTACCATCGCCTCCACTCCCCTATCCCTGGATCGCTTGCCCCCCTTACGTCCGTCCGCAGACTTGTCTCCCCGTGCGCCTTCGCTTTGCTCCCGTGCTCCTACTTTTTTTCTCGGTGGGGGGTTCCGCGATCGAGAAAATTCTCGAACTTTGACGGCGGATTCGCTTTGATTTGTGCGAGCTGGGTCTCCCCGTCCCGCGCTGTGCGTTTGCTTGTTTGCGTGGTTGCTCAATTCCGTTTCACTTGTAGTGGATCGTACCTCTTTAGCTCCACTCATGTGTGAAAGTGCTCGCTATGCGCACTATAGATTGAGATTAGTACTTGGTTTTGCTTCTCTGTTTCATCATCTGCTCGTGTTATACCATGCGATCTGTAGTGTAACTTTAGTTGCTGAGATTATAGTTAGGTCAGCACTAAGCAGCTACGTAGCTTCTGGATTTGCTTGCTATTGTGTCGTCCTGACATCTGTGTAGTAGTTTTGAACCAAGAGAAATTGTGCTTGTATAAATTCATGTGAAGCTAAGTCTGCTTACTTACAAGTGGTTGCGCAGATCACCATTGTTTTGTATCTCGTGTTGGCTTGATCTGCAACTATAACTGAATTGCATGGCGCGTAGTCTTGTCTGCAAGGAAAATTGACTCGTGTGAACTCATCCTATCCCATTTTATACTATTTGAGCAAGCTTTTGTTATTATAAGTGATTAAGTTCACAGATGTATAGTGTAATCCGAGCCTCCCTTGAAAAACCTGCTTGTATTGGGATTGAAATGTTATTCAGCTCGTACCTGCATTCCTGATGCAGAGCATATGCTTCTTGGTGCTGAACTAGTTTGCTAGCAATTTGTCTCTCTATGCTTAACATGTTGCACATGCTTGTTGAATATGCCAAAAATGATTATGATGCTACAACCAATGGTTTCTACTACCATTTAGTGTATGTGTTAGCACTCGTCACACTTATGTTATGACTATTCATGATTCCCTAGAAAATCTTGTTGCAAACAAACCAAGCTCGCTGAACTGATTAAATAGATCCCCACACCACCACCACCAGTTAACATCACACACAAATGCATGCTTTCCTCGCTGAGCGTCTGACTGATATATCTCCATTTCATTATACTATTCCTTGTATAAGATCAGTGTAAAGCTGTTTTTTTTAAAGATTACTTTGTTCCCCCTGCAGAGTCACCATCAGATACAATGTTGTTAGTTGATCTTATTTTCCAGACATTGCCTATATATGATGATCGGGCATCAAGAAAAGCGGTTGATGGTATGGTTATCCAGGCTCTTGGCGAATCTGCTTTCATGAAGCCCTTTGCTGCTTCACTTGTTCAGTCCATGGAAAAGAATATGAAAGTTACAAGTCCTCTTGCATGCTTCAAGCTTCTCAGATGGTCATGCTATCTTTTGAGATGGAGCCAGTTTGCTGCACTTTCAAAAGGTGGTTTCTCTAGACTTGCCAATGCACAAGCAGTCTTATGTCAAGTCCTAATGGATGGCTCATTTCGTCAGCGCCGGACTTGCAAACAACTGTTTACCCGTCTTTTCTCTGAGGTAATATTTGTTTGAAACAAGTAAATAATTGCACTATACAGGGTTATCAGAATTGCTTTCTCATCACTTTTATTTGGTTTCATTTGCCAGTCCGTTGGAATGTATAAGATGTACATAGATGAGGTCAGAGATTCAAGAATTCTGGTCAGGGACTCTCCTTCATTCTTAAATATAATACTGGATTTCACCACAACTTCATCATCATTATATGCTGAGTATAAGGTAAAACATTGAACCCAGTGCATCACCAATTTTTTGTTATTTATCACACATGCATTTTCTCTAATCACCTCAAGAATATGAGATAGTATTATAACCTGATTTTTCTGTTTGATTTTGTTCATGTGTTTTGACAATCTGTTGTTATTTCTTTCAGCCAATGTTCCTTGATTTGTATGTCAAAATCATCTTGGGTTCAAAAGACCGACCATCACAAGCAGCGAGTGAAGCTTTTAAGCCCCTTTTTTTGGATATGGGACGCGAGGATTTTAAAAACATTGTTGTCCCGTCATGCATAAGGATGCTGAAAAGAAATCCTGAGATCGTGCTTCAATCTATTGAATATCTCCTAAATACAGTCCGTTTAGACCTAAGCAAGTATTGCATGGAGTTTATGCCAGTTATGCTGCATCAGGCTCGGCATTCAGTTGAAGAGAGGAGGATTATTGCTTTGAGTACTATAGGAACGTTAAGTGGGAAGTCCAGCAATCCAGACACTCTACTTTCCATGTTCAATGCTATTAAAGCAATTTTAGGAGGTTGTAAAATGCAGAAACATACCTGTTGACTTATCATATTTTTTGTGGGCCCTGTTTGTGATCTACACAGTGTGGCTTTAACTCGCTATAAATTCTGGCATTGAAGTCACAGCTCTTTGACAAGATTTTGGTTATGCAGGCTCAGAGGGCAAACTATCACTTCCATACCAGAGAATTGGGATGATAAATGCATTGGAGCAGTTGTCAAGATCGCCTCCAAAGCAAATAAGCAGACTAGCTCCCTCCTTGTCCAGTTTTCTTCTAACGTGTTACAAGGACGATGGTAAGCCTTAAGTGTCCCACTCTAAGCTTCATACCTTCATTGAGTGGCATCAATTCATACATCTTTTATCTTATGTCAGGTATTGAAGAAGTGAAATTGGCAGTTCTCAGCTTTGGGATCCTGGGCTTCGGTATCAACTGAAACTGTCCAACCAGATGTCGTTTCATTTATAGCTGCCGGTTTGAAAGAGAAAGACACTTTAAGAAAGGGGCATCTAAAATTAATTCGAGCCATATGCAAAAACTCTGCTTCACTGACTAAGGTAAGAGTTACTTTCAATTTTTTTTGTCTACAAAAGAGCCATCTTCCTAGTGAGTTTATCGTTTTCGAACAAGAGTAATTGAAAGGTGGATGCTATAATTGGTGCATTTTAGTTATTGATGAATATGTTGTTGACTTGTTATGCAGATTACATCTTTGTTGGATCAGTTAATACAGTTGTCAAAAACTGGTTTTACCAAGGCAACACAGCGTCTGGATGGAATCTATGCTCTCTTTTCTGTATCAAGGCGTGCTGCTATTGATACAAAAGCAGGTTCGTGTGTAATTTCTTCCAATATCCAAAGGCATGATTTGTTTGTTATCAAGAACCGGTTTCTTATATATATATATATATATATATATATGCCTTTAAATGTATATGCATATGCTGCTGTTCTAAAGGAGAAACTCTGGATATTAATTGCTCAAAATGAACCATCATTGATCTCTGTCCAGTTGGTAATACCAGATTTCCTGTGTCATTTGTATTTCTGATAAGAATATTTTGTTATTTGGCCAAATGATCCAGACTGCTTATGTATCTCCTATGCATGACTGGTTCATGACATATACCTTTAAGTAGTTTGCTCAGTTATTATCCACTGTCACTGTCACAACAACTGGATTTACTTCAGCATTCCACTCTGTTGGTTCATTCTTCATAATGTGAAGTGTGCTTTCATTATGATAGCTTGCTTGAATAGTATAAGTTATTAATTGTTATCAAATGGACAAATACGTTGCTAGTTTGGCACAATGATTGGAGCTTCTGTTCTAAGTTTTTCATATCTTTTGATTCTACCTTGAAACTGTTGCTCGTTGCAGTAAATTTTTTAAAGTACACTTTTCCTATGCAGTTCTCCAAACTCACAGATGAGGATTGTTTAACCATTGTGGATCTTCTTCAATCACTGCTTGTGGAGCATCTTTCCCGGTTTTGCTCTAGCTCTATGGTTGTTAAATTGGCTTTTATATGGCTGGATTAGTGCTCCCCCCCCACCTTAACTTACACTTTTTTTGAACTGCAGGGTCCAAGAGTTTTTTTCCATGCAGTCATTACTGCAGGTATGTATTATGGGCAACATTGCTTCAAATTGTCAAGTTTGACTTGGCTATTCCAAATTCTCTTTAAACTTCCTGATATGTTCATTCTGCTTTTTTAGTGTTAGAGAATTATTGCCTCCAAAATATGTGTTAATTTGTGTATTAAATCATTGCTTTTCTGGCACAGCTGCTAATATATCTAGTTTGCCATCCAAGTTGGGAAGCCAGAAAGATGTCTTTTGATGCTACCAAAAAAATCCTCTCAAGCTCTAGTGGCTTAGCTGAAGACTTTCTCTTCTTATTTACTAATTGGTTGTCATTAGTTGGAGAGAGAATGTCTATTTTGAAACAAAGGTATGCTTATTTATTGATCTTCTCTTGGTATATTGGTGATTGAGCAGTGCTTATCCTCAATTCCTCACCCTTCCTTTGAAGTGATTGCACCTTATAATAAGGCATCAACTTTAGGCTGTTTTGATATTATTTGTTGACTTGAACCCTTCAGATATATCCTGACACATCTCTTTCAATCAGTGATACAGATAACACTGCTGATTCACAATTACCATTCATTCCATCTACTGAGGTCCTCGTCAAGTGCTTGTTGTTGATTTCACCTTATGCGGTTGACCATAGTCCAAGATCATATTCTCGATTTCTACTGTGTTCCCACCACCCTTGTATTTCCATCTCGGATCGTTCTGCTGGTGTTTGGAAGGTTGGATCTTGCTAGCTGTCTTCTGTCCACATTTTTCTGTGCCTAACTGGTTTGCTCGCTCTATTTCAGAGGTTGCAGAGAAGGTTGAAACAACAGAAGATATTCTTAATTGAATTAATTTATCCCAACATTTCAGTTATCTGCAAGGTAATTCTTACATTTGGAAACTTGATAAACTTGCCTTAACCTGATGGCTTATAGAATTCTTTTCCTGTTAATGTGTGCTAATATTTTAATAGCACCAGTAGAAGATATTAGGCCATGCCACCATCTGTAATTCGTACTATACGCTGCTAATGAAAGCAGCTGAATGCATACTTATGATCTTTTAATGCTTATTTGTAGTCACATGGTAAATACTAGGATTTGGTTGTTTTTCATTAGTGATAGCCTTGCCTGGTTACTGGTTTCAAGAGGCGCATTTCTAAACCTACCCTTAGAAAGATAGGTTTACTGTAGTGAAGCTATGTAATTTTTGGGTTGTTTTGATGCTACTTTCCGGTGGTCTAGACATCCAGTATATCTTGGTGATGGATTCGCATGATTGGAAGATTAGTACTACCTCTGTCCCACAATAAGTGCACTTCTAGGATTCAAATTCTGTCTCACAAAGAGTGCACTTCTATGGTATTACTTTTCCCTCCAAGCTCCTACCATCCTCATTTAAATTTCTCTCCATCTTATACCCAACCACCCTCCCACTCACAACCAACCCTCATTTAATGAGGGGCATTTAAATCATTCTCCTTCCTTATTTACCTTTTGAATCCTAGAATGTCAGTTATCGTGGGACAGAGGTAGTACTAACTAGTTGAAAATATGTGAAAAAAATTGAAATGTAGTAAAATAACAATAGCCAAAAGGAACAACAACTGAATTCACGGTGGTTCCAAGCCAATCTCAACTATCTTGATTTTGAGATGCTCAGGTCTCAGTCTCTCAGATTGCGGCCTACTTATGTCATGCTAATCTTATTTGCCATCTACAATTTCCCATGCACTTACTCTAAAAAACACTATTATCTTGGGCTGATAACTGGTAGATTTTCCTTTCAGGAATTACTTTCACCGGATGGTTTATTTAGTTCCAACAAACAAGTTCAGTGTGCCGCACTACATTCACTATCAACGCTGATGATGATAACACCCAATGATACATTCGTGGAGTTTGAGAAGGTCTGTTTCTCTTCATATTTCAATTGAAACTTTCAATACCTTCTTCTAACATTTTGTGCATATTGTTACCTTCACAGCACTTCACAGGGCTTCCAGATCTCACTTTGCATGATGGCTTCTCTGGAAATGATATTAAGGTGACCTTTTAAGAATGTGATGTTTTTTCTGAAGGAATTATCAGTGTTTTTCTATAAAGAATTATTGAGCCCCTCTGATGAACATTCATGGATGTGCCAGCTTTTTCTGTCCTCATATCGTCTTGAAATGAACTGTATTACTGCAAATGCACCCCAGTCTCACAGTCTGTAGTCAGTTTAAGTATTAACATGTCAAGAACAGTTATATTTTTCTATCACCCTGCAACTATGTATGTAGCATATTATCAAAAGGTCTCTGCATTCTTTGAGCAGTTTATATATACTAGTATTGGTAGTGTTTGTGCCTTTGTAAATGGCTTCTATTCCTACTGTAAAATCTTATACTTCGAAGTTCTTGTCTCCCGAATGTAGATATTCTAAACTCCAGAGGGGGAGCTGTCAACTGAGCAAGGAATTTATGTCGCTGAGGCTGTTGCTTCCAACAATACAAAACTTGCGAAGGGCCGTTTTCGTGCATATGATGATCAAGATGTGGTAATTCTTACTCTTGACACCTTGTAGAAAAGGATATCCTATTGGGCAAGATAAGAATTGTAGAACTTTGTATTTCTGTACAACCTGCCTCTTTTCTTGTTTAGTTGGAGCATGATTTTTGTATCACTTCTGGAATGGGAAACATGCTACTTTGTGAGGTTGTGACCAAGGTGTGAGTACCAGTTCTGGAACAAAATACATGTTTCTCCTAAAAACAGTTAACCGGTTGGTTACCAGACAAAAGTTTGAATCCAATTTTTTAAATTCAAAAACTGGTAATCGTTAGTAATTGGTTCTTGAATTCAAACTTTTGGCATGGCTAGTGTGTAGTTTTTCATAGATCTGGCATATAAAATACATTAATGTACCTACAAATGGCATTGGAAGAAATGCACAGTTTGAATGATTTCAAATTTGAAATTAAAGATTATGAATTTGAATTGTTCTGGTTGGTATAATGGGTACCAATTGGCTGCTAAGGACCAGTAACCGGCTGGTTGTGACCAAAAGTATGCATGGCAGATGAAATATAGCTTAAGCAAATGTATTGTGATGCCTTGTTTTATGGCAAATGTTGCTGTGAGAGCTATAAGCATCTGGCTCATAGATAACAACTAATATGCATTTGGTATGGGGTATATTATAGGACTCTGTTCGACCTGGTGCCCCCACAAAGAGTGACAGGAGAGAGTCCTCTAGCATTGGCAAAAGAGAAACGGGGAAATCTGCAAAACAGACTGGTATAACAAGCTAAGGTTCTGACACAGATTAAGTCTACCACACTGTTTTGTAAAAATTTCTCTGTACAATTTTCCAGCTCCAGCAGACAAGGCCAAGACTGCCAAAGAGGAGGCCAGAGATTTGCTTTTGAAAGAGGAAGCATCTGTGCGTGAGAAGATTGGACATGTGCAGAAGAATCTCTCCTTGATGTTGGACGCTCTTGGTGAATTGGCTATTGCCAACCCTATATTTACTCATGGCCAATTGCCTTCTCTGGTTAGCAACCCTATCAGCCTTTTTTGTTATCTCTGTGTCTTTGTTTTTGTGTGTGTGTGTCTGTGTGTCTGTCTGACTATATAGTTGGAAGTTTGTGTGAAATATTTTCATAATAATACTTTTTTTTAACCATGACAATGAAAATTAGTGGTTAAACTGGCATCCTGTTGACTTTCGGAAGTAAAAAAGGGGACTATTTTTTGTGAGGAGGTTGTGCATATTTCAGACAAATAATTGTGGAAAAAGGGACCTTGGTAATGATCTAACTATCAAATATGCAATTAAAACATAAGTTGGAGCTGTTTGGTCATTCAGTGTCTAATAAGCATATATGAGTCAATTTAACACTTGATGGTGTTCCATGCAGGTAAATTATGTTGAACCATTGCTAAGTTCTCCAATAGTAAGTGATGCCGCTTTTCGTGCAATGTTGAACCTAGCACGCTGCACAGCCCCGCCTCTTTGCAATTGGGCTCCTGAGATTGCTGCTGCTATCCATGTAATTGTTGTCGATGATTTTGAAATGGTTATGAACCTTTTGCATGTGACTGTGGAAGAAGATAGCAAGAAGAAATCATCATCTGGCCTCTTTGAGCAAATAGTAACTGGGCTGAAAGTTGCATGCAAAGCAGGGCCTCTTCCAGCTGATTCATTTACTTTTGTCTTTCCAGTATGTCTTCTGTTTTATCACTACTCCTATAGTACAACAATAAAAATGTACTTTTATTCCTCTGACCCTCCCCTTTTTCCTATGGCATCTTTCCCTTTATTTCTTGTCATTAACTTGTTGTTTTGTTGTCCAGATAATGGAGAGGGTCCTTCTTTCTACAAAAAAGACATGCCTTCATGATGATGTGCTTCAGATACTAGCCATGCATCTAGATCCAATATTACCTCTTCCTCGACCTAGGATGCTATCAGTTAAACATTCTCAGTTCTTTCATGCTGTATTATTTGCATTGCTTAACTCCCCTGTTATGAACTAACCTGTCTTATCTTTGCGCTAGGTTCTTTATCATGTGTTAAGCACTGTTCATGCTTATCATCCTTCTGTTGGACCTATGCTGAATGAGTTATGTCTGGGTCTAAAAAGCAATGATTTGGCACAGGTTATTATTTGCTTCTCATTTCTCAGTGTTATTTGTTTCACTTCACATATTGTTATGGTGTTCTGAACTTCTTCACATAGGCTCTGGTTGGGGTATATGCAAAAGAAGTGCATGTTAGGCTTGCCTGCTTAACTGCTATAAAGTGCGTTCCTAGCCACTCTGTACAACAGAATTTACAGGTATCAACGAGCCTCTGGATTGCTGCCCATGATCCAGAAAAGGTCAGTAACATTCCAACTATATTTTTCATGGAACTGTGTTCTTTTAATATTCTTACATCCTTGATTTAGAACTTTTGATTGTCTTAGAATCTGATTATTTTATTACACTTATCGGTGCATATGCCATTTTCAGGTGGTTGCTGAATTAGCAGAGGAGTTATGGGATCGCTTTGGTTTTGATATTTTTATTGACTATTCCGGTATCTTTGATGCGCTTTCCCATAAAAATTACAATGTCCGAGCTGCTGCAGCTGAAGCTCTGGCTGCTGCATTGGATGAAAATCCTGACAAAATGCAAGTAAGTTTCCAATGGTACAAATTTCCCATTCTGCATTATGTATGTACTAGTGTCATTTTGTTTGTTTAGCTGCAAAATATTCAAAAGGCACTAGAGCATGGCTATCTTGACTAAAGAATACTTGTTGCTTTGGGACGGACCTTCTGATTGCTCTATGGTATTATGGCAGGATACACTTTCTACTCTTTTTTCTTTGTACATCCGAGATCTTGGTCCTAGAGTTGAATTTGGGGATACACATTGGCTTGGAAGACAGGGTATTGCATTAGCACTCCATTCGCTTGCAGATGTTTTGGGTTCTAAGGATCTTCCTGTTGTTATGACATTTCTGATATCATGTGCCTTGGTAAATGCTTCCCTATTACATTATGGGGATTTTATATTTTTATGCCTCTTGCATTGAGTTGTTAATGCCTTATATTGAACTTACAGGCTGATCCTAATGTGGATGTTCGTGGTAGAATGATTAATGCAGGCATCCTTATTATTGATAAACATGGAAAGGAAAATGTCCCTTTATTGTTTCCTATTTTTGAGAGCTACTTGAATAAAAAGGTGAGCCACCCTAATATTTTCTCTGTTACAATTGAGTAAATTGCGTCACTACTCACTAGTACAACAACTCGGTGAGTTGGTGCAATTTAGTATGATCTTGCAAAGTGATCTGATGTGTGTAACAACTTGACAAGTGGGTGCAAGCTAGTACAAGAAATTGCAAATTGATCAATCCAGAGCAACTTGGTAAATGGGTGCATTCATCACTTAAGAGCTCCACGGGGGACTGAGCTGCATAATCAGACTAACCTGGCAAGCAATGAACCCAATGACTGACACTTGAAGCGGTGCTCACTAGCTAATAATTTTTGTTGAATTCCTTACCTTTTTGGTTATTCAGCTCCCTGTTTTCTTCCGTGTCGATGGGCTGGAGATTCAATGGACAGTTCATGTTGAATTGAACTGTAATTTAGTACTCCAGTTTGCTCTGGTATTTGATCTTCATGCCTCAACTTGCACCGCTAGGCCAAAGGGTTAGTTTGTGATGACACACAAGGTTATGTAAACTCAGATCTGCAGGTCACCAATGTATAAGGTCCTCGTGAGATAGAGCCACAAATTAATCAAGCAATATAGACAAGACATGCAATTAATCTTATAGCTGCAACGTCTAACATGGTAAAATCATTGCTTGTCTGGCCTATAATGTCACGTGGCGCCTTCTAGGCATAAAAATACACTCACCAGTCAATTTGTTGTGGTAGATTGATCACTTTGCAAGTTCATATACTAACTAGCAACCATTTGCCAAGTTGCACCGAATTTATCTTATACTAACTAGCAACCACTTGCCAAGTTGTTGCACTGAATTGATCATTTTGTAAGTTTTTGTACTAATTCACGCCCATCTGTCAAGTTGTTTAACCCACCATTCAATTTACTCAGTACAATTTATGTTGATGATAAAGCTCTTGATTTGCTTGCCTGTGGTATAATGTATTATTCTCTGTCTTCTTTTTCTCATTTGTTTGCAGGCATCAGATGAGGAAAAATATGATCTTGTCAGGGAAGGTGTGGTAATATTCACTGGTGCCCTTGCAAAACATCTATCAAAGGTAAATATATTTTCCAACTCTATGGTTGTTATAGGCTGAGTTGTCCTTAATTAAACATCATCTGTATATGATACTACCATTCTAATATAAACTTTGTAACAGGATGATCCTAAAGTCCACAGTGTTGTTGAGAAGATGTTAGACGTACTGAACACCCCATCAGAGGCAGTTCAAAGGGCTGTGTCAGACTGTTTATCTCCACTTATGGTCTCAAAACAAGTGAGTTGTATGGCATTATCAGTTATATCTCTGCATTGCTGATTACTAACCCTTGTCATGTTTTCTTCCTTTTTTCTGTTTTATGTTGTTATAATGTGCACTTCTCTATAACCAGGAAGAGGCCCAAGCTCTTGTATCGAGACTTTTAGATAGGATGATGAAATGTGAAAAGTATGGTGAACGACGTGGTGCAGCCTTTGGCCTTGCTGGTGTGGTTAAAGGATTTGGCATTTCTTCCTTGAAGAAGTATGGCGTTGCTGCAACATTGCGGCAAGGTTTGGAAGATAGGTTTGCTATTATGTTAACTCTTCCACCAATTCTACATGAGGGACCTACTAAGCTTAGTTTCTGCATTCATCATGTGGCATACAATCTCATCATACATTTCTTCTTTTGAAGATTCTCCATCCTTTTTGACAAGAAATTATAACACTAAGTCTGTCCATTTCCAGAGTTTCTGCAAAATCTCGTGAAGGAGCTTTACTAGGATTTGAGTGCTTGTGTGAGAAGCTTGGCAAACTATTTGAGCCGTAAGTGAGGTACCATTTACTGTAATTTTTGTTTGATCTAAAATGTTTCATTGTGATCCTTGTCTTGCAGGTATGTCATTCAAATGCTACCATTGCTACTTGTGTCTTTCTCAGATCAAGTTCTGGCAGTGCGTGAATCAGCTGAATGTGCTGCTCGGGCAATGATGTCCCAGCTTACAGGTCATGGGGTGAAGCTTGTCCTTCCTTCACTTCTTAAGGTGCGCATGTCTTGTTTGAAGTTACCATACCTTATTGATTCCTTGTTTAATATTTGCATAGTTGGTCACTTGCTATTACAATCTACTTACCAAACCTTCTGCCATTTCATCTATTTGATGCATTCCATTATTTTCAAGGTTTAGTTTGATTTGAATAATAGGCCATCTAGCACCAGAAACTACTAGCTGCAAGCAATCACACAATATCGAGTATTTTGCATAGTATGAAGGTTTGTGAAACATTTTGACTCCAAACTGGAGTTCCTTGAATCGAATTGCTAAACCTGGTGTTTTATATTACGGATATCCCAAAACCAAGGATTTGTGGAACTTACACTTCATTAATCAACTAGAGACTAGAGAGAGCTATCCATCTGTGATGAATTATATTCTGTTAGTGCCTTTTTAAAAAAATTGCATTCCAGTGTTTATGCTGTTTCTATGAGTTTCTATATACAATTTTATTGATTTAATAGTTCAGATATCATCTGGGAAAAATATCAGATATAAGGCCACGTTTATTTCTTTGAAGATGAACTTCGGCAGATCTATTTATTTGCTAGATATTTTCATTCAAATGTGCATACGTGGATAATTGTCTTCCAGGGCCTAGAAGATAAAGCATGGAGAACTAAGCAAAGCAGTGTTCAACTTCTCGGTGCTATGGCCTATTGTGCTCCTCAGCAGCTATCACAATGTCTTCCGAAGATTGTTCCAAAACTTACAGAGGTATATGAATATAGGATGGAATCTGTATGTTGAGCTTATAAGCTCTGTATAATACTTAATGTCTTGTTGTATTTATGCTTAGCATGCCTTTTTATATGCTATGATTAGCATGTGATTTTATATATTATTCCTTATCTTTGCCAGGTATTAACAGACACACATCCTAAAGTCCAAGCAGCAGGACAGACAGCCCTCCAGCAGGTAATATATTATTTAATGTAAACTCTGAGATGTTAATGCATCATATCCAATGGATGTTATGTTGTTTTTCCAGGTTGGAAGTGTCATAAAGAATCCTGAGATATCTGCACTTGTTCCTATTCTTCTGGCGGCTCTGACTGATCCAAACAATCACACTAAACATTCTCTAGACATCCTTCTTCAGGTAAAGTAGGCTTTGAGATAACTCTCTCTACACATTTCAGCTGCTCGCGTCATACTGCTTTTGTAAGAGGAACTTTTTTTAATTATTATCTTTACCTTATATGTCCTTTTTTGGCAGACAACTTTCATTAACTCGATAGATGCACCATCACTTGCACTACTGGTGCCCATTGTGCATAGGGGACTGAGGGAGAGAGGTGTTGATACCAAGAAAAAAGCAGCTCAAATAGTTGGAAACATGTCTTCTTTAGTTACAGAACCAAAGGATATGATTCCTTATATAGGGTTGCTGCTACCTGAAGTAAAGAAGGTACTTCTACGCCCCTATTATGGCACAAATTATCGAAGTGAATACATGCTAATAGCAAACCATTTGTTTGATTTCTTTATATCTTATACTCTTCTGTAAAATGTTTTGTAGGTTCTGGTGGATCCTATACCTGAAGTCAGGGCAGTTGCTGCTCGAGCTCTTGGATCTCTTATAGTAGGAATGGGTGAAGAGATTTTCCCAGACCTTGTGCCATGGCTATTAGATACGCTCAAATCTGAAAGTAGTAATGTTGAACGGTCAGGAGCTGCTCAAGGACTAAGTGAGGTTGTTTTATTTCCTTCTCTAAACACATAAGTGCTTCTTTTGTGGTGAAACTTTTTTATACCTAATACAATGTGTGTTTTATGGCTCGATTATGTTTTTGTACTCTTTTGGAACCACCTGCTGCAACCGGTATGTAATGTTTTTGTTGCCAAGATAATTCACTTCTTTAATGTCTAATTTATCCATAGTGTTGGAAGAGATTGGAGAGATAGCAGGAAAACTCCACACCACCTTTGGGTTGGAGGCTTTCATATATATATATATAGTTAGGGCTAGAGACAATTATACAAAGGATCCTTAGGAACATACAAATTTAACAACATATCTAACACGCCCCGCAGTCGTAGCGGGAGTTTTACGGACGCATAGAATGGACCGAAAATCAGCGAATAACTAAACAGGCAGGCCCTTTGTCATGATGTCAGCAAACTGATGTGAGGATGGTACATGTAGAACACGAACTTCACCAAGTACGACCTTCTCTTAGACAAAGTGGATGTCAATCTCAATGTGCTTGGTCTGGCGATGATGAATGGGGTTAGCTGTCATATATACAGCATTGACGTTGTCACAGAAGACAACGGTGGCGGAAGGTAGCGGTAGATGAAACTCCTGGAGAAGTTGGCGCAACCAACACATTCAGCGATGACATGGGCGACTGCATGGTATTCTGCTTCAGCACTAGAGCGAGAAACAATGTTTTGACGCTTGGATGACCAAGATACCAAGTTGTCACCGAGATAGATGCAGTAGCCGGACGTGGAGCGGCGGGTGTCGGGACATCCTGCCCAGTCCACATCGAAGTATGCCGTGAGAGACTGGATAGAACCAATGCCAATGTGTAGACCGGCCGAGAGAGTACCCTTGATGTAGCGAAGAATACATTTGACAAGGGCAAGATGCGGTTCCCGAGGGTTATACATGAAGAGACATACTTGCTGAACCGCATAGGCTAGATCGGGTCGGGTGAGTAAGGTACTGAAGTGCCCCGGCAAGGCTGCGGTATTTAGACGGGTTGGTGGCGGACACCATCTGTAGTTGATATTTTGGACTTGGAGTCCACAGGTGTTGTGGTAGGGTGGCACTCGGACATGCCAGCACGCTAGAGAAGCTCAACAGCGTATTGACGCTACGAGAGAAACAATCCGTTGGAGGAGCGCGTCACGGAAATACCGAGAGAGTGATGAAGTGTGCCAAGGTCAGTCATCGCGAACTTCGAGCTTAGGCGTGTTGTGATGAAACGCAAGAGTCGGTGAAGAGACGGTCAGGACAATGTCATGGACGTAAAGAAGTAAGTGATGTTGTCTCGATCTTTATAAATAGAGACGTATCGCTGGCAGAGGGCGTGAAGTCGAGGTGATGAAGATACGTGACAAAATGTTGGTGCCATGCACAAGGAGCTTGCTTCAGTCCATAGAGAGATTTTTGCAATAGACAGACATGATTAGGTCCAGAGGGATCGATGAAGCCAGGAGGCTGTTGACAGTAGATAGTCTCGTCAAGAGTGCCATAAAGAAAGGCATTCTTGACATCGAGTTGGTAAATCGGCCAAGATCGGGAGGCGGCGATGCTAAGGACAACGTGAATTGTGGCTAGTTTGACAATTGGACTGAATGTCTCGTTGTAGTCCACGCCGTGTTGCTGTGAGAAACCGCGAACAACCCAACGAGCCTTATGACGAGCAAGAGACCCATCAGCGTGAAACTTATGTTTATAGATCCATTTTCCAGTGATCACATTGGCATGAGGAGGCCGGGAAACGAGACGCCATGTGTTGTTGTTGATGAGGGCCTGATACTCATCGGCCATGACTGCTTGCAGATTAGCCAGAGCACTACGATAGGAGGTAGGTAGAGGTGAAGCGACAGTGGTGGCGACAAAGGTGCCACAATAGTCGATGGGTTGGATGGCGCCTACTTGCAGCCACGTCACAACCCGTCCTGTGACTGGATTAGTGGAAGAGACGGAGGGTGGTGATGGCGGCCCAAGGAAAACCTAAGGCAATGAGGATGTTGGTGATGTATTGGGAGGCGTGATTGCTGGTGGCACTAAAGTTGCCAAAGGTATGGTAGAGGTACTGCGTCGCTCGTAGACACTGCCAAATCGACCGTGGGGCACTGATGGAGAGGATGATGCAGTGGGTGTACCACAGGTGATGTTGGTGGGATTGTTTGAGGGAAATGAACCAGATAGGAGCATGAAACCATGCCCGTCGGGTGTAGTGGGTATGATCTGTGGCGGGTGGTGTGTCTGTGTCGCTGTCATCGACGAGGAAATCGAGTGAGGTTGAGTTAGAGGAAGCTGTAGAGTTAGTAAGAAAAGGGAATGATAGCTTATCAAAGATGACATGGTGGGAAATGATGATGTGGCGAGAGGAGAGATTGAGACAATGACATCCTTTGTGAGTAGAGGGGTAACCAAGAAAGACACATGCAATGGAACGTGGAGCAAATTTGTGAGCAGAGGTGGCACTAAGATTTAGATTGCAGAGATCCAAAAACACAGAGATGGGACAAGTCAGGTTGTTGACCATATAGACGAGAAAAAAGGAATCTCATTATTTATGACAGAGTAGGGTTGGCGATTAAGAAGATAGGTTGCTGTGGCGAGAGCTTCGACCTAGTAGGCAGAAGGCATGGAAGGGTGGAGAAGAAGGGTGCGCATAATATTGTTGATTGTGCACAGAATGTGTTCAGTCTTGCCGTTCTGAGCCGAGGTGTAGGGACAGGAGAGAGTAGTAGTGTACCGTTAGCTGCGAGAAAGTTAGTAGTGGCATGGTTCATAAATTTAGTGCCATTATTTGCTTGAAGGCACTTGATGGAGAGAGCAAACTGTGTGTGAACAAAAGCGTAAAAATGCACAAGGTGTTGATGGACATCGGATTTATGGTGTAGAGGAAAAGTCTAGTAGTAATGGGTGTAATCATCGAGGATGACCAAATAATAAGATTTACTAGAAATACTCAAAACAAGGGACGTCCATACAGCGCAGTGTAGTAGTTCGAAAGGAGCAGAGGTACAAGATGATGAACTGGAAAAGGGTAGACGAATGTGTTTGCCAAGTTGACAAGCATGACAAACACATGTGGTAAATGTATTATATGGAGCAATCTGCTTGAGACGAGCTTGAACTACAGGGCTGGGATGATCAAGACGAGCATGCCACAGGTTGGGAATGTTGGAGACGGTGATGTAGGCGTGAGTGGTGTGGTCGACATGTGAGAAGGTGTAGGGATCACCGGAGCTATTGCAGCGAAGCATCACCCGACGGGTCCGAAGATTCTTAATGGAAAAACCAAAAGCGTTAAATTCAATAGCACAGTGATTGTCATGAGTGAATTGATGAATAGATAGAAGGTTACGAATGAGGGAAAGAACCACAAGAACATTTGTTAAACTATAATTAGACGAAGGGGTTGCAAGAAGAGAGTCGCCCTGGCAAGTGACGGCAAGAGAGGTGCCATTACCGACCGTGACGGAGGAAGTGGAAGACGGACAACGAGAGAGAAGAATATCGTTGTGGCTACTCATATGGTGTGTGGCTCCAGTATCCATGACCCAGGGAACGGAACCTTGGTTCATGGCCAGTTGATTAAGGGCAGCCACTAAACCAGAAGAATCCCACTGCGGGGAGGGTTGCTGCTGCACCGATGATGATTGCGGAGGTGGAGCGAAGACATTGTGTGCCTAGGGGAATGTCCGAGGATTCCTGGAGCTCTAGGACACCATGGCCACGATGGCTGCCAGCACCTCCACGCGACAGGGAAGGAGCAGGGGAGATGTTGCCGGTGCCGCCAGGAGAACGATAGCCGTTGGAACCGTGAGAAGAAGAGCCGATGGTCATGAGAGTAGTAGCGGCATGCTGCTTTTCTTCGTTTGCAAGACAAAGTTCCTTAAAGAACAAGCATGTTGCGAGCTACGGCGAAGGACGAGAGCACTAATTTGTTGGCGATGTCATCGGCAGTGCTGGAGAAGTAAGGATTGAGACCGCGCAGAAGGTTGAGGACAAGCTATGAATCCAGGACAGCATGTCCAACATCTTGAAGAGCATTAGCAGCCTTCTTCATGTGTTGACAGTATTGATCGATGGTGGAATCACCCTGAGTCATGGTATGGAACTGCTCAGCGAGGAAGATGGCGCGAGGGGCTCTGTTGGCCTGGAACAGAGGTAATTGCGACCCAGAGATTGTGAGCGGTCTGATTATTGTCCATGGCAAGATCGAGAATTTCGTTGGAGACCGAACCAAAAATCTAGCCATGAACATTGCAGTTTGCTGAATCCCATGGTGGGTTAGCATGGTTGGGGTTGACTGATCCGTTGATATGACCACGGAGAAAGAACCTTCCACAGAGAGCAAGGAAGAATGTAGACCACTTGTTATAGTTGGAGGATCCCAAGTCTAGGGTGATGGGTACATGAGCCTTCACGTTGACAGTGGCGTAAGCTAGGGAGGCCAGAGGCGGCGCAGGTTGAGAGGAGGTAGTGCCGTCGCTGGTTGCCGAAGTAGTGGATTGAGATAAGGAGGCCATGGTGGTAGAATTAGAGAGAGAGAAGTGCGGACGAGCTATGCAGTGGTGGAGAGATAGAGAGGGAGAGTTGTAGGTGTGGCTGATAAAGGGACAAGCAGATGTGGAAGAGGAGAGGATGCGACGGTCACAGACATAGGAGACGAGCAGACACGAAAAGAAAACGCGTGCCCGAGAAAAGGGGAAGAAGGTGAAGCGACCGGGAAACACAAAATGAGGAGAAGAGGAAGAGGTTGCAGAGAAACTAAGCGGTGCGGAAGCCCAAGAGGCCGTGAAGGAACCCAGGTAGCGTGAGAAAGAGACCCTAAGGGGTCGGGGATGAATCCAAGCAGCGCGAAAAACCCTAAGAGAGGGAATCGGATGTGTACCTGGAATAGAGGCTTGCCGAGGCGGATGTCAAGGCAACACGATGCGCGAGCAGAGAGAATGTCAAGGCCGCACGAGCGGAGAAGCCGATGACGAAGTTGCACAGGAATCCACGGGGAGAGGAGTATGGAGGCGACGGAAAGGATGAGAGAAGGGAGAGATTGAAGAAGACGAAGAAAACGAGAGAGAGGAGAAGAAGACTCCGGTTAAACAAAACGCCGTTAGCTCGGGCGCGAACGCTCGTCGGAGACGCCGTTAGCTCCGGTGATTAGGAGAGAACGCTCGCTAGCAACTGGAAAACTTAGAAGAGAGGAAAAGCAAGGATGAGACTGGAAGAAGAGAGGAAGAAACTTAAGAGGAAGAAAACCACAAGGGAACCCGATACTCTGATACCATGTTGGAAGAGATTGGAGAGATAGCAGTAAAACTCCACACCACCTTTGGGTTGGAGGCTTTCATATATATATATAGCCAGGGGCTAGAGACAATTACACAAAGAACCCTTAGGAACATAAAAATTTAACAACATATCTAACACATAGGTTCACACTTCTCTGACATATCATTGAGAAAAAATGATTGAACTTAACAAAATTGACTTGCACCCTGAATTCCATTCAGGTTTCCTAATCCAGTGTTATCATCCTAACCCACAAAAAAAATCTTAACACGTTCCATGGAGACCTTTTTTTTAAACATCTCTTAGGCAAAAAATAGCTGGTGCAGCCAGCACACTCTGCTAATATATAATCACACTAAAGTTATTGCCAATTTTCAGGTCTTAGCTGCTCTTGGAAAAGATTATTTTGATCAAATTCTTCCTGATATCATCTGGAATTGTTCCCATCAGAAGGCTTCTGTTCGAGATGGGCACCTGACACTCTTCCGCGTAATTTATCCCTTGATTCCTATATTTTTCTCATACTACTATGTCACCTGTAATGTTGAATCGTTTCTAACTATTTTATAGTATTTGCCAAGGTCCTTGGGTGGAGTTTTTCAGAATTACCTACAGGTCGTTCTTCCTGCTATATTAGATGGTAAGATAGCTGGACTTCATCTCTTGTCTGATCACATTGGTTCTCTAATTATTTACTTTTGTCAGGACTTGCTGATGAGAATGAATCCGTTCGTGATGCTGCACTTTCTGCCGGTCATGTATTTGTGGAGCATTATGCTACATCATATGCTCTCCCGTTTGAATTAGTTCGCTGCTCATTTTATTACAATGCTATTGATATGTGATGACATTTTCTCTATGTTAAATAGGTCTTTGCCTTTGTTGCTTCCTGCTATTGAGGATGGGATATTCAGTGATAATTGGCGTATCCGACAGAGTTCTGTTGAACTATTGGGTGATCTTTTGTTCAAGGTCTTTTACCTCCTTTATGTAGTGCTCTTCCTTCGTTTTCGCTTTTCTATGGTTGCACCATCTAGTAATACTACTTTCAATAGGTGGCTGGAACTTCTGGGAAGGCAATCCTTGAAGGTGGAAGTGATGATGAAGGTGCTAGCACTGAGGCTCATGGACGTGCAATTATTGATGTACTTGGAAGGGAGAAACGCAATGAAGTTCTTGCTGCCATTTATATGGTCCGTTCTGATGTCAGCTTGACTGTCCGGCAGGTATGTTTTATATACTTATATTTTAGTGTTTTTCCCATGCCCGTTAGAATATGGAACTGCTCAGCATTTCCAGGACATTCCTATTAAACCTACTTCTTTTCAATATCAGGCTGCATTACATGTCTGGAAGACTATTGTAGCAAATACTCCAAGAACTCTGAAGGAGATAATGCCTGTACTTATGGATACACTTATTTCATCACTTGCATCATCTTCCTCAGAACGCCGGCAGGTTTGGTCTATTCCATATACTTTTTGATTGTCGGGGAGAGTTGTTTTACTTTTGACTTTGCTATGTATTGACATTTTTCAGGTTGCTGGGAGATCACTTGGTGAGCTTGTAAGAAAACTTGGTGAGAGAGTCCTGCCCTCTATTATTCCAATTTTGTCTCAAGGACTCAAGGATCCTGATTCTAGCAGAAGACAAGTATGTACTCTTAGCTTATTATGTTTACAGAAGTTTTCAATGATCTCTTTATTTCTTAGTAGAGAATGAAATGAAAGTCTTCATATAGTCAGTTGCATTGAACTATGTTTTCCTTATCATTTTTTGTCTTTCACCCTGCAGTTTCCTTATCAGCTTTTTACTGATGCACTTTTTATGAATTTTAATTTGTACAGATTGTTCATTTTGTTGAACATACTTATTCTTGGAATGATCAATATGATGTACATGTTTGCTTTTCAGGGTGTTTGCATCGGCTTGAGTGAGGTTATGGGTAGCGCTGGAAAACATCAGCTACAAAGTTTTATGGATTTGCTTATCCCTACCATCCGAACTGCTCTCTGTGACAGGTTTGCTTCTTGGCTGTGAAGTTTTGGTGTTTTATAGTTAAGTATCATTAACTTATATGTATTTGTGGCAGCACCCAAGAGGTCCGTGAATCTGCAGGATTAGCATTTAATACTCTATATAAGGTATCACAGCTGACCACGTTCTTATTTTATGGATGATCTGTCATTCTTGTCCATTGACCTTTCCACCTTTTGTGTAGAGTGCTGGACTGCAAGCCATCGATGAGATTGTCCCCACTCTGCTACGGGCTTTGGAAGATGACGAGACATCTGTGACAGCCCTTGATGGTCTAAAGCAGATTCTAAGGTTCTTTACATTCTCATTCATCTGGTGAAATTGAATATGTTGATTTGGTATTGCATCGAAATGCTGACCTTTCAGTCTGCTTTTACAGTGTCAGGACTGCAGCTGTTTTACCCCATATATTGCCCAAACTAGTCCAGCCTCCTCTCTCGTGAGTGGGTCACTCATTCGCGATTTACTAGAATTATGCTTAAATTAAACCCTCTTTTCTTAACACATATTGCATTTTATTTTGTTGGCTAGTTCATTCAACGTGCATGCATTAGGAGCTCTAGCAGAGGTAGCTGGGCCAGGTTTAAATTCACACATTGGAACTGTCCTCCCAGCATTGATACTTGCTATGGATGACGAAGATACGGTGAGATGCATTCAAAACAAACATAATTTGATTTATCTGATTTCTTATTCATGTTATTCATTATTTATCTAATGTTCCTCTCTTTGGGGCTTAAAGAATGTACAAAACTCGGCTAGGAAGGCTGCTGAAACTGTTGTGTTGGTTATTGATGAAGAAGGGGTTGAAACATTAATATCAGAGCTTCTCAAAGGAGTCAATGATAATCAGGTAGTTTCACCTGAAAATTCTTTTTAGGATCTGAAACAATATCACACCTGTTCATTTAAGGGCTTTAACAAAATTTCCCCCTGCAGGCATCTATGCGGCGTGGTTCAGCCTATCTGATTGGTTTCCTGTTTAAAAACAGTAAATTGTATTTGGCTGATGAGGCTCCGGATATAATGTCCACCTTAATTACTTTGTTAAGCGATACTGATAAGGCTACTGTATCAGTGAGGACCTGCCATCTTGCGTTCTGCAGTTTCAGTTATCCACTTTTGAGACTTATTTACTTACAATGGTCAACAGGCTGCTTTGGAAGCATTTTCACGAGTTGTTGGCTCTGTTCCAAAGGAACAGCTTCCTACACATATAAAATTAGTACGCGATGCTGTCTCCACTGCCAGGGATAAAGAACGTAGGAGGAGAAAGGTGCTTAGTTGGAACTTGTAAACTTCATGCTGTGCATAAGTGGCAACACTCCTCTCATAGCTTGACCAAAAACTTGTTGCCACAATTTCTTCAGACATGTTCTGAGTGTAGATTCTAACAAAAAAGTGAAATTCAATTTCAGGGTGTGCCTATTCTTGTACCTGGGTTATGTCTTCCGAAAGCACTGCAGCCATTCCTTCCTATATTTCAGCAGGTGTGTTTCTTAGAGCTATTTTTTATAGTAAATATCCCTGCTATACCAAATTGTGCATTTCTGGGTTGAGAAGCATTAGAAACGAATTGCATTTTTTTCTTTATCTTATACCATCATCTTGAGGGTTCAGCACATTTTATGATACCTCTTCTGTTCAACTCCAGGGGTTGATTAGTGGATCAGCAGAGACAAAGGAACAGGCAGCAGAAGGTCTGGGGGAGTTAATTGACGTTACAAGTGAGAAAACACTTAAGGAGGTTGTTGTGCCGATTACAGGGTATGGCTGACTTATCAAAATAGCTTCAATCATGTGGTTTCGTCATTTTTAATTTTATATTTATATGGAGCGTTATGATGTCCCTCCTTTAGCTTTAAGACAACCCCAATAAGGCTTAATGGGTTCATAAAAACCATCTATCAGCTTCCATTAACTGCAAAATGGATGGACAGGACAGTGTTGGATGGTCCTTAATTCCCCATTCTGAAAGCCGCCCTTAACTTTACATAGTTAGGTCCTCTTAACATAAATATTGTGTCGATCAATGATGTATACAGTACCATCTTTCCTTCCGAGCATCTCTTAACATCAGAAATTTTGACACATTTCTGTTGGCATACTCCTATCAAGCTGGAGCAAAGTGGAGAATTTTTAACAATAGTTCTTTCTGACCAAATCATATTTCTCACCATTTAATTGAAGAGTTATATTATGACGTACAACTAGAAATTTTTTTTAAAAAAAAGGCCAAACAAGAAGCAATATTTTCAATTTTTATCCAAAGAACATTGCTAATTTCCATCATTCCATTGCATCTTTGTTCAGTATGTTTTGGACAATTCATGTATCCTGTATATTTTTCTACCATGATATTTTGTAACTCAAACATCAAGATCACTGATATTTTTCAATACTAATGCTTTCAAGATGTAGTCCTTGCGTTGTTAACGTTTAACATAGATACCTTTGATCTTCATCAATTGAATGGCATCAATCTGGATCTCCCTTAATATAAAACAAAACACTTTGGCGATCATATTGCTGGTACTCCACAAGTCCAATATTAGTTAGAAGTGTTAGCGTTGGCAGGTTTCAAATTGCTCCTTCTGCTCCCTGTTGCAATGTTATTTCATAATGTACACACTAATCTGCTGCTATACCATAAGCACAGACCTAACATTACTAACCTGTTTGTGTAAAACCCATCCGCTTGGTACATGGCCTAATGTAAACACAGAAGCACTAACTAGTGCCCTGCCCTCCGTGACTGGAAATATGTAAACCAAAGTAGTGCGCCATCCGGTAAAAAATATATGATATAAGTTTATAAATTTTTGTAAGGTTACAATATTATAATAGTACTTTTCAAGGCAAACTTACACATGCCCTTTTCTTTAACCAAGTATTTTAGAAGTTATTGATAATCAAAAGTTTGACCTAATGTCCTCCAAAAGATCAATATTTATGACTGGAGGGAGTAAATGCACCCCCTGCGACTATGCTATTAGCATCCTGGGAACTAGATAGTGGACATAGCAGCACAAAACAATTCATGTTATCACTGCCGCAACCTAGTTACTTCTTTTTTTTTCTATTTACCATGATCTACTTGGAACAAACAGCATTAAGCAGGCAAATGTGAAAACAAAACAGGAGCTGAAGCATTGTTCTGATCCAATGCTTTTCTGTTTATCCTCATGTCGTGGGCTGATTCACTTTTGGTTATGTATATTTGCATGTCTTTGTGAAGCTCTAATCTGTCCTTTTTTTTCATATAGTCCTCTTATCCGTATTCTCGGAGATCGGTTTCCATGGCAAGTTAAGTCAGCTATCTTATCAACTCTGACTATCATCATTGCTAAAGGGGGGCTTGCACTTAAGCCCTTCCTTCCACAACTTTAGACTACATTTGTTAAGTGTCTACAGGATAACAATAGGTTGGTATTATTACCATTTCGTTTTGCAGCTTGTTTCAATTGTTTTTCCACCTCACACAAAATTTGAATGACAGATCTGTTCGGACAAGGGCTGCATCTGCTCTTGGAAAGCTTAGTGCACTTAGCACGCGGGTGGATCCTTTAGTTAGCGACCTGCTGTCCATGTTGCAGGTAGTTTTGGCATTCTGCCCCCCTCCCTTTCTGTTTTGATGAAGTTGTGACTGCTTGTCCAAAAAAGTAATTTTAAGTTCTTCTAGTCAGGGGATGATGCAGTGAAAGAAAGTGTGCTTTCTGCACTTAAAGGTGTTGTCAGGCATGCTGGCAAAAGTGTTAGCCCTGTAGTCAGATCTCGTGGGTGTGATCTTCTCAAAGATTTACTTCAGGTTGATGCTGATGATGTCCACAGTTCTGCGGCAAAGGCAATTGGTGCGTTGTGTCAGGTATGGTTACTTTTGCTCTTCTTTTTATCCATATAAATTTTGCCTTTGTTATTAAATGGAAACCTACAAATGTGATAATTATGCTGATCGGTGGTGAATGGGAAAATACGTAACATGGAAAATTAATTTCCTAGAATGATCGGATGAATGCTCCTGTCTGAACATAAAGTTTTTCAAATTGCTAATCCTATTTCCTAGGGATATCAGTTCTTTTCAATAAAGCATTGACTTATCTATTTTTTTGGTGACTTATCTTTGTTGGATATGTGAGACACCATGTCCTTTTCATAATTGTAGTGTTCTTTTCCTTTTATTTATCGCTGTTCACCTGTTAATTGTAATATAACTTGTATCTTCAGTACATGGAGGAGAACGAGACTTCTGATCTGGTGCATACCTTGTTGAATATGGGCACCTCACCAGACTGGTGTAGCAGGCATGGTGCTTTGTTAACGTTTTGTTCGATATCGATGCATTGTTCATCAAAGTTGTGCCATTCAACATCATTTCCATCTATTGTTGACCTTCTGAAAGATTCTCTAAAAGATGACAAGGTAGTGAATCAGCCTGGGTACCTTAGTTACTGCAAATATAATCATGGCCCTATGTGTAACTCTTGTCTTTGTTGTGAAGTTCCCTGTTCGTGAAGCCTCTACAAAAACTTTGGGGAGGCTACTCTGTTACCAGCTGCAATCCGAAGCAAGCACCTTGCAACTTATCCAGTTACTTGTCTTAGCGTTGCGTGATGATTCAAGTGAAGCTAGAAGGAAATCTTTGTCTTGTCTCAAAGCTGCTTCAAAGGTTTATATTCAGATCATATATTATCATTTGTACCTTTAATCTAGTTGGTATGCTGGTGATAAACAGAGTAGCTACTGCAAAGGCTAATGGCATGTTGTTGTAGATAAACGATTCTACTCTTGCTACGCACCTCTCAATATTGGGGCCCGCAATAGCTGAAGCTTTGAAGGATACGAACACGCCTGTGCGTGTAGCAGCAGAGCGTTGTGCCCTTCATGTTTTCCAGTTAACGAAAGGTGTTTCACATATCTTCGCCTTTATTTTTCTGCTGCTATGATATCATACCAACTTCATGCCAATATGTAAACACTATGTGCGGTGGTGATAAACTTAACATTTGCCAGAATTTTAGTGTCATAGTGTTATATATATGGACCTTTCAAAACTAATGTCGCTAGCTCTGTTTCCAGGAGCAGACAGTGTTACAATTGCTCAAAAGCACCTGAACATGACAGGCTTGGAAGTAAGGAAAATTGCAAAGCTTCCAGAGGAGAGGTTAGCCTATTGTGCTACTTACTATTGCGGATGCGTGTGATTGTTCGATTTTTCTTTTCATTAATGAGTGAAAATAGATAGAACAATACAATAAATTTGACAATTTCTTTTCGCTTATTCACCTGCAGTGATGGCAGTGAGAGCAGCGATGATGACAGGAGGACATAAACGCATTACTCACTGCATCTACTCGGACCAAATTTTGCTTCTGTCGGTTGTTCATTCATATGTGACCTTTTCTTATAGTTGTGGAAACATGGTCATTTTTCTCCTCCTGACCATTGATATAAACAGCCTTTTTTGACAAAAAAAAAGTACAGTAGAAGAGGAAGACAGTTCGGCATTGTTCATATTTCTTACCTCAAATCAACAATGTTCATACTACCATAGTTTTAATGATCAATGAAGATTAATCCCAGTTGCTGACTCTACCGAGGACCATTGGTCATCACCATCATCGTAGAAACCAAGGTAACACTGTTACCGCTAACAAGATACCGTAGCATTGCAAAATAGCTGATGAAACCATAGTGGAGTACTAATTTATTGCTTCAAAAAGTGATTGGTAGATATAAAAAAACAATGACAAAACAGTAGGTAGTCCCATGTTCTCACGTACTAGGGTAGACTGTATAATACGCTACAAAGTAGAAACAATAACAATCTGTTCCCTGATGATGAATAAGAATCACGTTTTTCTGTCGAAGTAAAACACCTGAATCAAATGACAAGGCACACACCAGGCACAAATGATAAATTTCTCCGAATGTTTTGCTCCTACCATCGTTCGTCTCCCTCCCAGTTGTTCTTCTCCTTAGGTCCGGTTGGCCCCTCCTCCCTGGACAGCTCGTTGGGCAGCTTGTTCAGCATCCTCTCAGCCGGGCTCCTCAGCCGCCGATGAATGCCACTCGTCACCCGCTCCATCCTCTGCCTCGACCTGTACACCACCGTCGGCCCCCACTCCCTCATGAAGCTGAGCCATCGCGGCTCGTCCACGGCGCCCTCGCCGAGGTACTCCGCCGCCACGATCTGGAACTTGGCGCTCGAGTCCACGGACAGCGCGCTCCGCGCGGCGTCGTTCCGGATGCCAATGCCGAGCGCCGCCGAGCCCTGCAGGTACACGCCCGGGAATGGGTAGCTAGCGTGGCCGTTCCGGGAGGAGTACACCGCGGGCTTGTTCCCGGCGGTGTACTCCAGCGCCGAGGCGTCCACCCACCGCCCGCCGCTGTGCTGCGAGAAGTAGACGGCCATGAGCTCGCCGGTGAAGTTGCTGACGCGGAGCGTGAAGTGCTCCCAGTCGCCGATGTGCTGCCCGGTCTTGCCGAGCGGGATGGTGATCGGCCCGAGCTTGAACCTGGCCGGGCCGTTGAACGGACAGAACACCCACATGGCGACGTCGGTGCACGTCCCGCCCATCGCCGGCTTCACGTGCGCGTACAGCTCCGCGCTGTCGATGTCGCCGTAGATGATGGATTCCCCTCTCTTGCTGTCAGGCAGGCCGATCCAGTACTCCCCGTCGTTGCACTCGCCGCACGGGAGGTTGGACCCCTCGCCGTCGAGCTCCACGGCGGCGCCCTCTCCTTTCTTGCACAGCGCGGCGCCGTTCTTGAAGAACCATGAGACGGACGACGGCAGGTAGACCTCCTTGGGGTGGAAGAAGAGCGTCGGGCCGTAATGGCGGATCACAGCGTGCGCCTGTTCCAGCGTCGGCATCGCCGACAGGTCGAGCTCCACGTTCTTGAGGCAGGCCATCCCCTGCTCCCGCGGCGTGCACCCAACCGCGCTGCAGCAGAACGTCCCGGCGCCGATGCCCCGCCCCCAAATCCCCCGGTGCACCGGCCTGATGCCACGCACGGCAAACGCCGCCGGGAGCGTCGACGACGACCAGCACGCGGATTGTCCCACGAGCTGCAGCTGGAGCAGCGAGCCGTGCGGCTCGCACTCGTCGGTGAGGTCGGCGCGGGCGCACGCGACCTCCCTGAGCGGCGGCTTGTCGGGCTCAGCCGTGACGAGCAGCCCGAGCGCCCGGTACCCTTCCGGCGGCACGGGCAGCCAGAAGTAGGCGCCGGTGCGGCCATACCCACGGCAAGACTTCCTGTCGTCGCCGACGCCATCGGCGCGGAATGCGCACACGAACTCGTAGTCGTGCGGCGGGCGGAGAGGAGGCGACCGCGACGGCGACCGGGACTCCGGCGTGCCCACGGCGGCCTTGGCGACGAGCAGGTGGCCGTGGAGCGGGCGGCTGTTGGGCTGGCAGTAATGCCCAATCACGGAGAACCCCTCCGGCACGCCGACCGGCCTGTAGAACGTGACGCCGCCGCCCTTCCTCGTCGCCGACAAAGCGCAGATCTTCTCGAACGCGGTGGCCGCCGCGAGCTCCAGCTCCCCGACACAAATCCTCCCCGTTGCAAACCCACCACCTACCAATATTGCACAGCGCCACCGCAATCCAACCAAGATTAACCACCAGCTAATCCCAAATCAAATCAAGAACACTAACCACTAGGAGAGTGAGACAGAATTAGAATCCATCCAAATAGAGAAGCTCACCTTGGGGCCATGGCGGGAGGGGCTCGGCGAAGGAGAAGCGCGCGGGCTCGGGCTCCTCCGGCGCGCCGCCACCCAAGCCCCACCGCCGCAGCATCGCCTCGCTCTCTCGCTCGCGGGGTCGCGCCTGTGTTGGATCAGGTGAGGTGACAGGCCACTGTGCCACACGCACGCTATGCCACTAAGCTAAACTCGCGCGCGCATCGGTCAGATCTGTCTCTGACCGGCTCGACGACGCTAGAATTTGGCAATTCGCTCTGCCGATGCGCCCGACATGCCGGCCCGCGCCGCGCGACCCAATTAAAGGGTGCGGCTCTTGGGTTGGTGGAGGGTAAGAATCTTTCGGGGACCCTTTCCCCGCGACGAGGGCGATGCGCATGTGGAGCCGGATTGGATGGATAAACGGACGGGCGGATGCTGCCGCCGACAGTCGTGTAAATATACTTCGCGTAGACCTATACGAACGGGAGAATGTGCGAGGGAGCGGATGAGATTAGGGGGCTGCTTGTGTTTGGTCTGTTGTTTATGTCAAACCTGCTGTTAACAGCTAAAGTTTGATGATACCATTAGAACTACCAAATCATTCGGTTTGTTGATGGCGGGATGGTACTGCTAGAATCTCGAGCGACCGTCGGCGCTTGCCAGTGACTCAGTGCCACATCGAGTTTGAGGCTTTGCAGCAATTTTGTCAAGTTTCAGATGTCGGCTCGTCTGGCAAATCACAGCAAGCAGGTGACGGCATGAGCGGCAAGCAGCTGATGCCGAGGCTGGCCCAATCACAAGTCCACGAGAGTATGGCATCTTTGACACAGCAAAGAGACAAAAGGCTAGAAGAGTTTCGATACCTGGCTGCACGGTTCATTGACACGCAGCAGGCTAATTTCACGCGGTCAAGTTCACTACTTGATCTATGGAATAAAAATAAAAAGGCTACCCTTCATCAGTTTGGTCATGGGTGCGATACCTGGCTAGCAAGTTATGGGAAATGGCGTATGAGTACAGAATCTTATGGCATTTCTCCCCTGAACTGGGAGGCTACGTCGTTGTTTCCATCGGAATCACTCTTCTTCTCAGAGACGAAAGTCCATGCTGTGATCAACACCATCACAGGTGTGTATGAAAGCTGCAGAAAAGAACCACTCTGGTGAGGGAATAATAGCGGGAGAAACTTTTTGTTTATTCTGTACCAACAAAACAGACAAGAAATAATTTCGGAAGAAACTTTTTATTTGTTCTGTACCAAAAGAAACAGACAAGAAAAATAACTTTAATCCAAGGAGGAACTATGGGATTCTACACGCGTGCAATGTGAGCTAGTGAATTGGCTGCCTAATTTCTGCTGCTGCAGTTGCCAAATTTCATGTATCTAAAGAACGATGCATGAGTAATGATAACGATCAAAGGGAATGCAAGGACTCACTTGTTCAATCAATGATCAACATGAACTATTCCCACCATACAGAGTGCATATATCATCAGGCGTCAGTTTTTCAGTGCTCTATCCACACAAACATATTCCACAGTCGAATGATTCAAATTTCAAACAGTTAAACAAAATTTTCAAGAAAGCTAATTTAGATGTTTTGACTAGTAGACCATATGACAAATCTGAGGAATGACTATTCCCAATTAGCCTTCTTGAACTCCATGATCTAGTTCAAAACAGCGCTGCAGAACTGAATTTGCTACCATGATCATGATGGCATGATATTTATCAATGATTAACCATGGATCATATTTCTCTCAACAAACGACTATTTAGCTATATGGTGCAGTAAGATAATCACTTTTGTTTGGCATACATTGGAGATGCAGCCCCTTTTTAAGAAAATCTTCTCGAAGGTTTTCTTCATTACACATGTCCATGCCTCACTATGCAGGATTGTGAAAAATCCCGTGATGACTAAACAAAGTTCTAACTAAAAAGGAACAGTCCTAGTGGTCTAGCTACAGATTGAATAAATCTTGGCAACCGTTAGGTTCAAAAGGATTCTTTAGTAGGGTACCCACTTATTGGATGTCAGAGCTGAGTAACCCTCATACACAGAAACAGGCTAGCATGAACTAATCGGATAATCCTCAGCTCATCCTCATTGAAAGTATCAACACAGAATCGTATCCATTAAAAAATGGCAGAGCCAATCATATTATTTCCAGAACATATAAAATGGAAATTCCATAAACATCCACAGTAGTGTTGAACTGTCAGTCTTAATCCAACACAACGTGAGATCCTAGCACAGATTCGCGATCAACAGCAATAGGGATGTTGCTTCAATGTGTGGAATTTTGCAGCAAAAGTGAGGAAGAACTATTGGGGCCTGCTTGCACCATTTTAAACTCAGAGAACAGATATAGACAGATTAAAACAAGAAGTTAGCTAAAGCTATTGCTTCTTGGCTACTAACTTATAACTGATTGAAAAAAGTATAGACACACAATGTTATGAAGGCACACTTCTGAACTCCAACATTGAGGGCCAGAACTCAGAAGTCAAAACTAATGCTTATACATCAACCAATAATTACATCAGGAAATCTGTCAATATAACGATATATGATACCTATGTCTAGACATGTACCTACTTCGCTAGAAGTATTATATACTAAGTACTTATATGTATGGATAAAGTCCCAAGCAAATACGGGAGGAGTCCCAAATAATAAAATAAATACAAACTCATACTTGGCTCGTTTCAAATAATATTTATGCTTGTCCTATTGATTATACGATAAGAGAGTATCATCTAAGCATATAAATACAAAGCCTTCCAAGAAGAGAGGGATGGGCGAACATAGCCAAACAATACAAGCCACATACAATCCTATCAAGTCAACATTAGAGAAGCTCGACAAAAACTAACCGCTGACAACCACGCCTAAGCTTTACGTCAATATAGTTGTAGACTAGATTAGGGTTTTTCTCTGTATATATATACTGTACTCATAAGAGATTAATATAATGACAACATCAGCCTTCAGCCAAATAGAAGTAGGGCTATTACTCTTCTCAGGGGTCCAAACCTGTATAAAAATCTCTGTATCTTCTTGCTATAGATTTGTTTACATCTTTATATTAGCCGATACCTACGCTCTTTAAATATACTGTATATACATAGATACCGCAGTCGAATTATTATTCACCAATAGTTGGCGCGCTAGATAGGGAAAGCTAGTAATCAGAGAATTCACAGAGACATGGTGTCCAAAGATGGATTTTCCAACAAGGGATGTCACAGCAGCTTTAGATTAGGAGATACGATCCGACCAAATTATGTTTGCCTCTAGATCGAAATAATGATCGTCAGGATTTACACTAAATCCATCATAAAAAGCTTCATTGCTAGGTTTATCATTCTAATATCTTATTTTTAGATTGATTTTACCTTTACTATTAATCATATATTGGATTATGGTTTTTTCTATTTTGCATGCATATTGTTTGTTTGAGTTCAGGTGTCATTTGTTCATACCTTCGACCAATAGGCTGTTGGCCTACCTCCTACTCAAATATGCCAAGTCAAAAACAATAGCGCTAGTTGATGGTCCATAATCAACACCTGTGGTCGATAAAATTGCATATACCAAATCAAAGGAGCTCTCCATAGACCCATACACGAACGTGTACAAATCGATCCTACACCCAAGGGAGTGCGTGCGTCCGAGAAGGATTTTCATATGCACACATGTGGCTATAAGAAAGATGACTATGTTCATTGATTTGATAACTCGAAGTCATGTACATAAAGACATGACATCGAGAGATGAAGTTTTCGACGAGGGATGCTACGACTACTTTGGATTAGGAGATATGACCCAATCAAAATATGTTCGTCTCTATATCGGAGCCATTAACATCTCAATCTTCAACAATTCAATTTACTAGGCTTGACATGGCTTCAAGACATCACCACTGTAGAAAATAGTAGTTCAAAATTATCGATATTGGAACCTCGAATCGAGAACCCGGACCGATAACTTCCAAACTAATATCCACCAATCATTCGACAACGAAGCTATACACCGATGAAAACATTAATCTTCAATGAGATATTGAGTTTGTCGTTCTAATCTATTAATTGTTTGATTAATTCATACATTGTTTACATATGTTGCATCTGCTTCTTGTTTTTTTTGTTTTGCACAAGCTACGAGAACGTTGAAGCACTATGGTCTCCTACAACTCCAATCCGTCTGGAAGAACAAGACGCTAATGGAACTGACTAGCATCGGGCCAAGGCACTTTGTCGCTTTGCGCCCTATATGGCTAGCATCGACTAGACGCATACATATCTAGGACAACCAAACAGGATTTAGAAGCCAACCACCAATGCCTAGCGTACATCCGTACGGAGTCGATAGACCAACCAATTTAGATGCATGCATATACATTATGATATACATAGGCATTATATGCTTGATAGAAATGATAATCATCATATCTCTTAGTACGTTCTGCATGTATCTCATCATGATTATTATCATCCCTGTTGAGTACATAATGAGCTATTTAGTAGATTGATTTTTTAAAATTAATCTACTAATTTCATATATACATCCAGCATGTATCTATCAAGTACATAATATTTTATTTTATTTATCGTATTGTTTTTAAATAAAAAATTTACTATGTTACTTGAGAGTTTTTATACACTATTGATTTTGCGAGCTCATGTTATATCACACCAACTACGATCTAATGACTAGAGGTTTGCACTTTTAATTCATGTATAAATTTTGTCCAATTTTGATAAATATGGTAATAAATATATAATCTAAATATGCTCATTATACCTGCTGACTAGAAGATTTATACAGAATTTCAAGTACATCCTTCGTATTTTCTACATTCTAGAAATTGCTTTCTAGGAAAGCTATCAAAATATTTCACAACAGCCACCGGTATTGCCTGAAATATTTGTGAAGATTTCTCACAAAAATAAATGATAATATCCGGCATGTTTTGTCGAGATTATGTACACATTGTTGACCTTGGGTAATTGAGACATTGATAACGGAGTCGCTCCACTCATAAACAGAGGGCCTAAGACTACTCATATCATCTAGCATGATGACTAAGTCAGAGATCTCGAACGATAATGGCGTCTAGGGTGTCATTGCTATATTATCGAACGATACCTCGCAAAAGTAACCGGACTGATCACTTGGCATGTTTGCTAAGACAATATTCACCCCATCGATTTCAACTAGTTGGAATAAAGGCTAGTTAAAACAAGATGGAGAAGGTGCTTTGATACCAAGCGAAACTCCTAAGACACTATCCATATCATCTAGAACGATGACATTAATGAAGCGGAGGCCTCAAACGGTGACCACACATAGTATGTCGTTGCCCAAATACAAAAGGCATACGTGGAAAACAAGCGATACAATCAAAAAGACATTTCAGACAAGAAGCTTGAAGAAAACCACAACTTTTCAATATGCTCATGAATTGGAAAAATAAATACGAAATCATGTTGGCCACATGAGATACGCGTAGATTACTAACCCGAGCACCAATATATCTGGTTGAGATCCGACTACGCTACTAGTCTTCACGGGACTAAGTCAAATGAAAATGACCTCCTACTTAGACAGTAGTTGAGATTCGATTGCGCCGCTAGTCTTTGCAAGACTAGATTGAGCGAAAAGGGCTTCCCACCAAGACAGTGGTCGAGATCCGACTTGCCGTTGGTCTTCACAGGACCAGATCGAGTAGAAAGGACCTCCCACCAAGACAGTGGTTGAGATCCAACTTGCCATTGGTCTTCGCGGGACCAGATCAGGCAGAAAGGGCCTCCCACCTACATGGCGGTCGAAGATCCGACTACACCCCTAGCCTTCGTGGAACCAGGTCGAGCAGAAATGGTCTCCTACCTAAGAAATGGTCAAGAACCAACTACACTATTGGTTTTCACAAAACTAATAGGGTTGTAGCGGTTCTACCACTAAAAAAAGTTTTTAAAACATGGTCGAGTTCTGATTGCGCCGCTTGTTTTCATGAAACTAGTCAAATCATAGCAATCTTACCACTAATACACGCTATAAAGATCTAACTACGCCGCTGGTCTTGACAAGACTAGGGGAGTCGTAGTGGTCCCATCACCTATATATATTATCAACCAGATTAACTATTTCTTCACCACAAAAAGCAACTCGGCCTAAGCTATAGCTAACATCACCAAGATTATGGTTGAAAATATCAAATCATCCAATAGATCGACACTCTTTACATCACTATTCTACTCGAACTATCTACTCATTAACTACGTTCAAGAGAAGACAGACGGGGTTAGAGAAAGTATATTATTTACTTATAAACTAAAAAAATGTTTTGAATTTCAGTTTATATTTTTCTCCTAAGCTTTCGCTCGAAGGCTTGTTATTTAATAATTTATTCTGAATAGTTGACTTTAGGAAAAATCAAATTACAAAACAATTGATTTAATATTGAGTAAGACAGAAACTAGTCAGAGGCTCTATATTGGTTGGCATTAAATACCGACAAAGTGAAGTTAAGACCGATAACTCCACAACTCAACTTTAAGATATGTGCTGGTCCAAAAGTGCCCACTAGTCAAAAATTTACTTCGGCTGGTCAAGTGTCAAGTCAACCAGGCCAATCATCAGTATATACAAGAAAAAAATCAAAAGACAAATGTCTACATACAGTGGTTAAGTGTGGTATTTCACATCACATGATATCACCAAATCTCTTCGTCTCTATCAAAAAAAGTGAATTTAAGCTCATGCGCTCGCCAAAGGTAACAATGTTCTTGAAAGAGTGCAGACACAAGTTATAAGGTACAATTTTTTCACCCGAGCAAGAGGATTCCAATAAGATAGTCTAAGTAAGCACAACATAACTACAAGTTTTTTACATATATACATTTAAATTGTGTACATTGCTATTTCCTACGGTGACAATGTCTTGCCCCTATACTTATGCCTTTTGGCTACTCGTATAGTAGATATCACTCTAAATCAAATATCTTATTCTTGAACCGGCAAAGGGCTTGGTCTTGAATATCTTGTTATGACTAAATGCAACTACGAGAAAAAACTCGATATTGTACAGAGTGCTCAAAATGTTTGTAGTCAAAATGAGGAAGACAAACTAACTACGATCGGAACAAGAGAAAATAAGAATTTATAAGTATAGACAAATTACATCTAGATACACAATTTATTAGATGTTTTATAATTGTAATTTACTTGCTTATATTTAAATACCTATGTTTCTATAATTGCAATTTACTTGCTTATATTTAAATACTTATGTTTAACTACCCGGCACTGCTCAGGGCTTTAATGTTTATTGATAAGTTTAGTATTTTAGATGAAAGAAAAAATATACATAATAAGTAGGTATTATATCAAGATTTTATACACATAATTAGATATACAAAGTTTTAAATTCTAGTCAAATATTATAACCGACTACAATGATAATATACTTAGATGAAAGGATCAACGATGTCGATATAAGCTAGTTGGATAAGTGCCGACTATGTTAATTTACTCCAACAAGTTGACTCTTCGAGACAGTTAAACTAGCCAATATCTCTATTTGAGTACAGTTCAGGAGCTACTGTAAGTATAATAGATATAGAATACCTATAGACATATACCTGTTTCGACAGGAGCAACACATAGCAAGTCCTCTATATAGAAAGAAAGCCATACATATGGATAAATTCCCGAGAAGATAAGGGAGAAGTCCCGAACAAAGAAACAAATACAAAATCAAACAAAATACAAAATCCTGCTCGGTTCCTATCAATACTATTAAGATAGTATTCATAGTTCTATCTCTAATTCTACTTAGACAAGAAAACATCTAAGAATATAAATAAAAAGCCTCCTCTTATACCCATACTCGCCTCCCTAATTCTATTTAAACAAATGGAACATCCAAGAGTATAAATACAAAATCTTCTTAGGAGGAGAGGAATAGACAAACATAGCCAAGATAATATAAGCCACATTCAATCTCATCGAGTCAACATTAGAAAAGACCAACAACAGATAGCTGCTGACAATCATGCCCATGCTTTACGCTAATATAGTTATAGACTAGATTATGATTTTTCTCCCCACATATTATAGTCATGAGATTGATAATGGCAACATCGACCTCCAACAAAACAACAGTAGGGTTATTGCCCTTCTCGGAGGCCCGAATGTATATAAAAATCAATGTCTCATTCTCGCTACCGATTCGTTTGTATCCTTATATCAGTAGATCCCTACATCCTTTAAATACACCTATATACAATGATACTATGGATGAATTATTATTCATCGATACAATCTATAGCACAAACATCAAGTTTTGGAGCAAAACTATGTGCTCATTCAATTCCAAAAGGATATTAAAAACATTTCAATCTCATTACAATATCAGGCAAGTGCATCAAAAAGTTTTGTCATAACAAAAGAAAAATCAAGCCTCCTTTTATATCAGTAGATCCAATATGCAAATTTCATTATCAGAAGTAAGCATGCTGATCTATTCAGTTCTATAATCTAGCAGGGTCGATAATGCTAAAAAGTGGGGAAAATTGGAGCGAAGGATCAATCTGCTACCTCAATTTACTTTCGGATCGGGCACGGGGAAGAGGCCCCCGCCGGCCGTGGCCGCGGCTCGGGGCGGAGCGAAGCCGAGCAACTTCTGCAGGTTGGTGCGGATGCTGATGGAGCAGAGGAAGTAGAGGAAGACCATGGAGCAGTCGGTGGGGTCGTTCCCGGGGATGCCGCGGTGGCTCATGCGCTGGATGAGCGGCACCGGCGCGAAGGGCAGCTTTGCGACGGCGCGGCCCTCGAAGAGCGAGTTGAGCAGGCCGAAGACGACGAAGAGCACGGCGGCCACGACGGCGCCAGATTTGAGCTTGGCGAGCGACAGCTCCCGCGCGGCGTCCTTGAGGCTGGTCTCGACGCGGTCCATCTTCTTCGCCCGCGACGAGGAGGAGGAGGACCCCGCAGGCTGGGAGGACCCGGAGGCCGAGGAGGAGGAGACGGCCTTCATGGCGTCGAGCTTGCGGGAGTGGCGATCGATGGTGGCGCGGAGGGAGTTGTAGGTGACGGTGCGGTAGATGAGGAGCCAGGAGATGGCCTCGCAGAGCACGGCAGTGGCGCCCGAGATGGCCACCACCGAGAGGCTGTCGCCGTAGCGCAGGGAGGACAACGCCGACGCCATCGATCTGATCGCCGCCGCGGCCGGGACGGGGAAAGGAAGAGATCTCGATTTGGCTGCGGAGAAAAACGACGAGTCCTTTTTCTTGGCCTCTTTGGACTCGCGGCGGTTGGCCCCGGCCGTGTTGGGGTTGCGGATTGACTTTGGTGGGAGGAAGGTACGTGGCTGACGTCTGGGGCCATGCTCGGACGATTTCCTTTAAGGATTGAACAGCAATGCGTTTGGATTCACAGGGATTAATTCCTACGGTTGTTATTAGGTTCGTAAGAATAAAGTATATAAAAATTAAAGGAAATTTTTTTATAGAGAAAATATAGAAAATTTTACATAGGTTAAAATTTTACATCCACTTAAATTTTTAAGAAAAATTCCTATGAATTAATATATACGTGTATTCCTATTTCTTCACTTTTTCTATTTCTATTGGTTAAAATTCTTCTAAACGGAATAACCCCTTACATCATGCCCTGAAGCTAGAGATGAATTCGGCAATGGTTTTGTTCAGCCACGACCTAGGGAGAATCCAGTGTGAAATTTCAAGATCAAATTTGATTTTGCTTGTGAGATATGAAGTTGATAAATAACATTTAATTCAGTCAGAAAATTGTCTCAACCATTTCCGCATACATGTCTTTTTTACTCGAAAATATAATCGAAGAAAATACCCGTTGAATTAAAAGTCACATCAATGCGCTATAAAAGATGAAATCTAGTTTAATTTTAGAGTTAATTTAATTTAGAGAGAAAATTGATTGTAGTCTCATATGTCAAAATTTGGGGTTGTGGTGAGATGGTGGATAGCAGATTCACCACTCGTCACCATTTTGAATCGAATTCTATTTGCAATTATCTTACATGCTTACTCTGTTAAGTAGCATAATTGTAGAAAATATACAGTGACTATGAATCCCTCCGTATATACAAGAGGGTCGGGTCTATATATATATATAGCCCAGGCCAGTGGTCTGTCTAACACTCCCCGCAGTCGCAATGGGAGAGGAACGGACGCAGAGACTGGATCGAAAACTAGTGAACAAATGCGTGGGCAGGCTTTTGGTCATTATGTCAACAAACTGATGTGCTGATGGTACATGAAGCACCCGAACCTATCCTAACGCAACCTTGTCACGGACAAAATAAATATCGATCTCGATGTGCTTGGTGCATCGGTGATGGATCGGGTTGGCGGTCATGTGAATGACACTGACATTGTCACAGTAGACGACGGTCGCGGTGGAGAGGGGTGCACGGAGCTCCTAGAGAAGCTGGCGAAGCCAGCAGCACTCGGCGACGGCGTGGGCGACGGCGCGGTACTCGGCTTCAGCGCTGGAGCGGGACACTGTAGTCTGGCGTTTTGAGGACCAGGATACGAGAGTGTCACCGAGGTAGACGCAGTAGCCGGACGTAGAGCATCGAGAGTCGGGGCAGCCTGCCTAGTTCACGTCGGAGTACGCAGTGAGAGAGTCGATGGGGTTGGAGCTGAGATGCAGCCCGCTGGAGAGGGTGCCCTTCACGTAGCGTAGGATGCGCTTGAGCAGCGCGAGGTGAGGTTCGCGCAAAGCGTGCATGAAGAGGCACACTTGCTGGACAGCGTACGTGAGGTCGGGTCGGGTGAGTGTGAGGTATTGGAGAGCCCCGGCAACGAGGGCACCATCGGCGGTGGAGAGTTTGGCTCGAGTGTCGACTGGGGTGGCCATGGGGTGACAGTCGGCCATACCCGCACGCTGGAGGAGGTCGATGGCGTACTGGCATTGGGAAAGGAAGAGCCCGTGGATGGAATGGGTTACGAAGATGCCAAGGAAATGATGGAAAGGACCAAGATCGGTCATGGCGAACTCAGAGTGGAGTCAGGCCATGATCTGGTCGAGGAGAGATGTCGAAGACGCTGTGAGGACAATGTCATCGACATAGAGAAGTAGATAGGCAGTGGCGGAGCCGATATGGAAAGTGAACAGGGAACTATCGGACGCAGAGGCCATAAAGCCGATGTGCCGAAGATAGGCAGCAAAGCGCTGGTACCAGGCACGAGGGGCTTGTTTGAGGCCGTAGAGAGAGCGTTGAAGGAGACAGACGTCGTCGGGCCGAGAAGGGTCGACGAAGCCTGGGGGCAGCTGGCAGTAGACTGTTTTCGTCAGGTGGCCGTGAAGAAAGGCCTTCTTCACGTCTAGTTGATGGATCGGCCAGGAGCGAGAGGCAGCCAAGGTGAGGACGACTTGGATGGTGGCGGGTTTGACAACGGGACTGAAGGTCTCGTCGTAGTCGACACCGGGTCGTTGGGAGAAACCCCGGACTACCCAGCGAGCCTTGTGACGGGCAAGGGAGCCATCGGCGTGGAATTTGTGTTTGAAAATCCACTTGCCGGTCACAATGTTGGCGTCGGAGGGTCGGGGAACGAGGCGCCAGGTCTCATTGTCCATTAGGGCCTTGTACTCGTCGGCCATGGCCGCGCGCCATTCAGGGTCGGCCAAGGCTGAGCGAGAAGTCGCCGGGATGGGCGAGATAGAGCTGTGGACGGCGGAGAGACCATAGCGCGGATTGGGTCGGAGAGACCCGGTCTGGGAGCGGGTGACAATGTGAGAGGTGGAGGGAACTGGAGCTGATGGGAGTGCGGGAGTAATGGAAAGAACTGGTCGGGTGGGGGTGTCATCGGCTCGGAGTCGGCGACTGTAGACAAGAGGAAAAGGAGGGATTAGATCGGCCTGAGCCGATGAGGTCGAGTGGGCCAAGTATTCCGATCGGTCCGATAGAGGTGGATCAGCCGATAGGGTGGGGGGAGCCGATAGGGTAGGGGGAGCCGATGAAAAGTGAGGAGCCGATGGAAGTGGGGTGTCCGATGGAGAGGGAACGGTATCGGCTGAAGGATAAATAGGATCGGTATCGGTCGATAAAGATGGGTCCGATGAGGGTCCGATGGTGGGGACATTGGACCAAGTAGTGGTAGGAGATGTGACGGGTAAATCCTCAGCAGCGGCCGATCAGGGGGCCGATGGAGAGGGCAGTGGGGAAGACCTAGTCGGCACGGTGTTGGTGAGAAGGAATTCGAGATCACTAGAGGAGGATCTCGGATGAAGGAGACCGAAGGGAAAACATGTCTCGTCAAAAATGACGTGACGAGAGACGAAGACCCGTTGGGTGGAAAGGTCGAGACATCGGTATCCCTTGTGAGAGGTGGAATAGCCGAGGAAAATACAGGCGGTGGAGCGGGGAGCGAGTTTGTGGGAAGTTGTGGCGGTGAGATTTGGGTAGCAGAGGCACCTGAAAACGCGAAGGTGGGAGTAGTCGGGCGCCATGCGGTAGAGAAGGGCATAGGGAATGTTGTTATGAACGGAGGAGCATGGGCGCCGATTGAGAAGGTACGTCGCAGTAGCCAGAGCTTTGGCCCAATAAGTGGCGGGTAGGTGGTCGTAAAGTAGCATGGTGCGACTGATGTTGTTGAGGGTACGAAGGAGGCGCTCGGCTTTGCCGTTCTGAGGAGAGGTGTAGGGGCAGGAGAGCCGGAGATGCATGCCCTACGAGATGAGGAGGTTTGTAATGGTATGGTTGACGAATTCCGTACCGTTATCGGCTTGTAAAGCCTTGATGGGGAGGTTAAACTGAGTGGATACGTACGTGACGAAGTGAGTGAGGTGAGAGGCGACCTCGAATTTGTGGATGAGCGGGAAGGTCCAACAATAGTGTGTGTAATCGTCAAGTATAGCGAGATAATACTGATTACTGGAGACACTTTTAACTGGGGACGTCCATACATCACAATGTATAAGTTCAAATGGACGCGAGGTACAGGAGAGAACTAGAAAAGGACAGACGCACATGTTTGTCAAGTTGACATGAGTGGCAAACTGTGGAGCTGCTGTGAGTACATCGGATGGAGGCGCTGCGACGGAGGGTGGCAACAGCGTCGGGGCCGGGGTGGCCGAGGCGAAGGTGCCAAAGGTTGGTGGAGAGGGCGACGCTGGCGTGTGGGGTGGACGGCGCAACGGGAATGGTGTAGAGGTCGCCGCCACTATTGCAGCGAAGTTTCCGTCGCCGGGTTGGGATATCTTTCACAGATAAACCAGACACGTCAAATTCAATGGAGCAGTGGTTATCTCGTGTGAATTGACGGATAGATATAAGATTATGAATGAGAGAAGAGACAATAAGAACATTGCATAGGGGGAGGTTAGTGGTAGATGTAGACAGAGAGGAGTCACCGCGGCATTAGACAGGAAGAGAGTGACCATTGCCGATAGTGACAAAAGGGGAGGAAGAGGGGTGACAGGAGCGAAGTATACCGGCCGATGACGCCATGTGTGAAGACGCCCCAGAGTCCAGCACCCAAGGGTGCTGTGGTTGGAGCGTCATCTGGTTGAGGGCAGCGACGAGGCCAGCCTGGTTCCAGGAGGGAACCGACTGGGTGGTTGGGGTCGGTAGCATCGGCTGAGGCGGTAGAACAGGAGCCGATGCCAGGTGAGCCTGGGGATGAGCGCCGAGAACTCCGGGTTCCTAGCCGATGGGGCTACATGGCTGGGGCTAGGGCGCCCAGGGGTTGTAGCAGAGCCACGGACCCGTGGGACCGGCAGGGTGGGTAGAGACCGAGGTAGGTCGTGGTGGCGTCGGACCCTGCCAGGTCCTGCCTTTACCTTTGCCCTTGCCTTTCCCGGTGCGAGCTATGTTGCTGTGGCCGGAGCTATGGCCACCAGGACCACGGGAGGAAGGGGCAGCGCAAGAAGCTTGGCATCCATTATCGGCTGCGGCAAGAAGAGCGGTGTGGGCCACTGTCTTCTCATCATTGGCCAGATGGAGTTCTTTAAGAACTAGCATGTCATGAGCCGGGCGAACGATGAAAGAGGTGTGGCGTTGGCGATGTCATCGGCGGTGTTGGAGAAGCGGGGATTGAGGCCTCGCAGAAGGGCGAGGACGAGTTGAGAGTCGGCCACAGGGTGGCCGACGTCCCGGAGAGCAGCAGCCTTGACTTTGAGGCGCTGACAGTACGAGGAGACAGAGAAGTCGCCTTGTACCATGGAGTGGAACTCGTTGAGGAGGAAGATGGCGCAAGGCTGCTTGTTGGCCAGGAAGATCCGCTCGATGGCCACCTAGAGGTCCCGGGCGGTGGGATCGGTATCGTCCATGGCGAGGTCGAGAAAAGAGTCGTCAACCGAGCCGAGCAGCCAGCTGCTCACGTAGCACTCGGCGATGTCCCGCTGAGGATCATCGGGGCGAGGTGGAGCGGAGCCATCAATATGGGACCGGAGGCCGAATTTTCCACAGAGCGATTTGAAGAAGAAAACCCACTTGAAATAATTGGCGTTAAGGTCAAGGGAGATAGGAACGTGAGATTTCACGTTCACAGCAGCGTAGGGAGGGGAGAAGATCGGCGAGGTGGTGCCCGAGGTGTGGTCTGTGGCATCGAGGGCCAGAGCAGATTCGGCAACTGGAAGAGTGCCGGAGCTGAGGGCGGACTCGGAGGCCATGACGGGAGAACGGGAGCAAAGAGCCGATGGGAGAGAGAAGCCGATGGGAGGACGGATCGGCCGATCAAGGACGTGAGAAGCCGATGGGAAGTGGGCAGCGAAGTAGGTGAGGAGTGGCTAGCCGATGAGGAGTGGTTGGCCGATGGGGAGTAGGCAGCGGAGTAGGTGAGAAGTGGCCAACCGATGAGGAGTAGACAGCGGAGTAGGTGAGGAGTGGTCAGCCGATGAGGAGTGGTTGGCCGATGGGGAGTAGGCAGCGGAGTAGGTGAGGACAAAGTGGGTGGGTCAAAGAGTGGTTGGGTCACGGACGTGCGAGGTTCATGTCCGTGAAGAGAAGATTCACGTCCGTGGACTCGTGGAGGCCAAGGAGTGGGGTGGACACGAAAAAGGCAGGGAGTGGCCGGATGCGAAGAGAAAATGATCGCGTCTGGGAGGTAGGGATTCGTGTCCGTGGACACGTGAACACGTTGGACTGGCTCGGACGTGAGGGGAGAAGGTTCGCGTCCGAGAGGCGTTGAGCGTGTCGGAAAAGGCAAGAACCAAGGGAGGTTTCCAGCCGATGAAAGGCTAGACAAGTCCAGCCGATGGAGACGACGAGCGCGGAGGTGCGCCGGCGTCAGAGAAGGAGAGATGCACGAAACAAGAGGAAGAGCGGAGACGGGTGCGAGGAGGGACGAGGAGGCGGAGCGAGACCGTCGCCTGGTCGCGCGGAGGTGGGGCGGAGAAAAAGGTGATTGCGGGAGAGATGGGGAGAAGAAGAAATGGAGACGAGAGAGCGAGGGGAGTACCGGGAAGAGAGTCGGCGACGGGAAGAAGACGTCGACGACGAGGAGGAAAGAGTCGGCTCGCCGGAGGGAGAAGCTAGTGCGCCGGGATGTCTAGACTCGCTCTGATACCATATAGAAAATGTACAGTGACTATGAATCCCCCGTGTATACGAGGGGGTCGGGTCTATATATATACAGCCTAGGCCAGTGGTCTGTCTAATAATAATGTTTGGGAATTTGATAGGGCGCATTCATTCCCATTGTGATTCGTACGGGATAGTTGCATGAATACTTTTCCCTTTCTAAGAAGAAAAGAAGGTTAATGAGAAGCTCAATAGAAACAAAAATAGGTACTCAGGTCTGCCCAAAAGGACTTGAACTTAGCCGGTTAGGATATACAGTACTTCACTGCGCTCTCTAATGAAGAAGAAAATTTTCTATAGTTTCTACGAAATATTTGGTGGGAGATAAGATACGGGTATGTCTGGTTTGATGCCAAACTCAACCAAGCCGCCATGCCCAAAAAAAATGTCATGGCTTGTAGCCCAAAAAAAAGCATTGCCAATTTTTTTGGCTTGGTTGAATTGAGCCACAACTTTTGGTAGCAAACCAAATAGAAGCCCAAGTAATTTTTGCCAGAAAAAAATGGCAATGGCCTATTCTTACCATTGCTAAAAGAATTAGTAAGGTTGGAAATGGTAGAGAACTAAACAGACCCTAAATTCAAAACAGGTATTCTAAATTTATCATCTTGGTTGAAATTCCCTTTCCTTTATGTTGTCCTCTCTTTCTATTATGGCAAGATAAACCCTGTTTAGAATATTGGTACTCGTGGTCCAAACAGAGGACAAGTAGCAAATTGGTATATCTGAATTGGTTCTATATGCATTGGCAAGACAATGAAAAGGCTAAAAAATCTGACGGGTAACAGTGTGTTTGATAACACTATACAACATTCAAAACTCTGATAGCTCTCCTAGCGGATTGCACAAACCGAAGCCTGCAAAGCATGCACGAACGCGAGTCAAGGGCATAAAAAAGGATTTGACTCGAGGGGGGCAAAAAGCATACTGAACTATCCAATTTGTAGCAAGTACTAATAAATCAGTCACAGAAACAATTTAACAGATGTAGCAACTTCAGCACACTCCTATGAGCAAGCAACATACTCATACTTCCGGTGAAGTGTTAGAAGCCAGAACCATCAGAAGAACAAAGTCGTATCCTAATGTCTCAAAAGAGATGTGAAAGAAGAACCCATAAATTGGACTGTTTGGTAACTGATCATACTAGTGCTAGTAGTGACAGTAGACTAATACATTGTCAGGGACTGTTCAGAAAAAAATCAAAGGGAACTTGTAATCCTCTAAAGCCATCTCCAATGCTGTAAAATGGTGGAGGTGTCGACTACACTGTCCAGGGTAGGGAGGGGAAGAAGTGTTGCCTGATCTTATTCTTTTCTCTTATGCAGCATCAATATCTGGATAGCGCAGCCGGTTGTACCCTGGTATCACAATGTCACAATAGGTGAATGGTCAGGATTCGAAATACAGAAAACGAACTAGAAGAAGTACAGCTACCGATACAGTCAACTAATCTAGAACAGTGCAGAATACATAAACAGTGAGAATCTGAGACATTCGAATACGAGTTGAAGTTGAAGACTAACTAAATCACATCTCAGAAACAGCTCAGTTTCTGAGATTTTTAAACTAGAACACCAGCATATAGTTTAAATGAAAGCAGAATGCGCATAGATAATCGAAATTATGGAGTACACCATACAGCATGAAAGCAGGCAAACCCCATCATTTGTTTTCTGCCAGTCATTATTTTGTGTCAGTATCTGTGTTCAGTATATTGCATATTTCTCTTAACCTACATGATGGATACCTTTTCACTTTACACTGTTGCAACTCACAGCTAAACAGAAAATTTAGTACCACAAACTGTCATTGAATGGCATATTTGAACATAGGGATTCCGAAATACAGTTGTTGAACATAGTATCAGAGAATGATCAATTTTCTCCTACAAGGATGATTGTCCATTTTACAAATGTATTAACTAATCAGATTGTAAAAGGAATAAAACTGTAACTTTCTGCGATCAGACAGTATTTCATTTGTTGTGGGTTAAACATTTTAAAAACCAGATGTTGCAAACACTAGACACTCAAGAACTAATGAAACCAACAAATAATATGTATTTTGGATTCAAATATGCATGCTCCTCCTCATCACTCTGACAAGTGTGATGACCACGTCGCAAAAGAAAAGGTATAGCTCCATGTTTCTGACAGAAGAACAATAGTGTGCAGAAGACTAAATGGGCAGTTCACTCTCAGCTTCTCACCTGGTGTACCGACCATGAACACGATGACGTCGACGTCGTCAACTGCACGAGGCAGGTCAGTAAGCAGAGGGAAGGGCTGCCCAAGGTTGCCTGCTCGAATAAAGAGGGACATGTTCTGGAAGTTAAAACCCTCGCCAAATCGCCGTTCCAGTGCATTGCCTAGCTCAAGCAGACTCCTTCCATCGAACGATAAAATCTCCTCGCATGGACCATTAAAGTTCCCATCATAATTGGCCATACCAACACCGACTTGCATCTCTCGAGAGCCTTGGCGCCATAGTCTGAAACGCTGCTTATGCAAAATTGAAGAAGTATGTTAATGCACATAGAGGAATGAAAACAGACAAGGACAACACTGCTACTTTGGCACAGATGACACAAATAATGATCTCATTTAAGAACCCAATTCACAAATTAGCACCTGAAGCAAGAAGGAAACTACATTTGCTTCTAAGAATTTCAATCAGGAACCATTCGGCAGCTACTCCACAAACATTATCAGTACTGACGACCAATTAGTGCTATCACTGAATGATACTATCGTCAGAATTATACGTTCCAAAGAACCTAATCGTTTTTTCTTATTTTGCGACAAGTTGAGGCTTACTGCAGACCAAGAATCAGCAAGAACGAAACTACTTTTGCATCAAAGAATTTCAATCAGAAACCATTGGACAACTACTAGCTGCTTGTAATTGAGTTTGCAGCTACAAAAAGGTACAGCAAAATTAGAGGCCACAAATTTTATCAATACTGACGAGCAATTATAGCAATCGCTAAATGATGATAATATCAATCTATCATCAGAATTATTATACATTCCGAAGAACCTAATCTTTTTGTTTAATTTTTTGCAAGGACCAAAGAACCTAATCTATAGCACAAATTAAAATTAATTGCAGACCAAGAATCAGCAAAAACTAGACCATTAAATGAACGAACAGATCAAGCATAAAGGTTTGAAGAATTAGCCGCAACAAGCAGGCTAGTATTTGCAGAACTAACGGGGCCGAGAAAGAACACCAAGTATTTGATCAAACAGTACCGAGAACACAAGTATATCCTCAAATTTCGCGCAACAGAAATGTTAGAGACAGCACTTCTCTGCAATTATCTCCGAACAAATCGATTGCCGAGTTTGTAGAACCACCAAGAACTGTGCAAGAAATGAGGGGACGGGTAATGAACTCACCCTTTCTGCTCGCCGCACCTGGAACGGTGGCCTCTGCATCCTGTTGGGGATGACCTGAACCTCCCACTCCATCATCAAGCTGAAACGTGCGTTGGTGCGGTCGATGGCCTGGAGGGTGACGCCCCTGTTCCAGCGACGGTACCGTCCGTTGGCCCGGAGGACCCTAAGAAATCCAGTGGACGGGCTCTCGTTGAGGAGAACTACGTCGCCGGCCCTCGAACCGGGGATGGTCTTCCACATGAGGTGGGTGTCCTCCATCCTTTCGAAGACGCACTGGGCGGCGAGGTCGCCGATGTGGCCGTGGCCCGCGCCCCTGGGCGTGGGAGGCGTGGCGGCGAGGTGGCGGCCGTAGGCGCCGCGGAGCACGACGTGCACCGTGTCCGTCTCCAGGATCTGCACGCGCCACACCGTGTTGACCATCTCGCGGCGGTGGTCGGTGGAGAGGCACTCCCCGGACTCGTCGGCGAAGAGATACCCGCGGTCGCTGCGGCCACGGTTGAGGAGCCGCACGTACTGCCCGTTCTCGAACGGCGCCACGCCCAGCTGCTGCGCGTGCCGCGCCGCTATCCCGTGGCCGCCACCGGACACCATGATGACCGACGCCACGCTCGGCGGCACGTACTGCCTCCAGAACAATATGCCGCCGCCGCCGCCATCTCCGCCGGTGGACGAACTCCCCGCGCCGCTGGTCCCAGAGGTGGTCCCCGGCAACGACATGCCTCACGAACTGGATCGCGTGCGGCTTCCTGCCCTCGTCGCCGGCGAGCAGCGAGAGCGAGCGAGAGAGAGAGAGGAAGAGGGGGCCAAGGGGGAAGGGAGACGAGGTGTTTGTTATTGCGGCGGTTATCGCCGAAGCGCCAAGGCGTCGTGTTCAAAAATAGGCTCTCGGCAAGGAAGGAGAGTGGAGGCGGCGAATCTGATGCGGCGGTTGTCGTTCACTGACATGTGGGGCCAGTTTCGAGAGACTGGGAGACACGTCGCCGGAGTGAAGTCAGGCTTGCGAAGGAAGGAAGCCTCTGGGAGTCTGGTCCCGTGCAGCGGTGCCGAGCCGACCCCCTCCTCTCCTCGGCGCCGGCGCGCCGGGATCCTCTTCAGCAACACCCATGGGCGATGGTGTTGAGTCTTTGGAGTTTGGACACGGGTACAAGGCCATCAACTGATGAGTCCGGTGAAAACAGTCATACAATTTTTGCGATCAAACAGTGAAGGAAATTTTGCGATCGTGTTTCCGTAAAATTTGATCGTTTCTGTTTCTATGCCAAGTATAGAATTTAGTTTTCTAAATTATTTTATCATACTACAGTCATTAATAAATAGTTAAATTGATATATATGTTTAATTGCTAACTGACCGAGCGGTTTTTTCGACCATTTTTACTCCTGGTTGGGAGAATGAGATGAAGATATGATGCTCGCTTGAATAAATGTTGATCGGGTAGATTAGCACAACATGTCTCAAAGTGCAAGCTAGGATGGGATTTCCGATCCTTAAGCTATATGACCAGTGGCTATGGTTTTTGCTAGGTTTAGCCGTATAAGATTAATGATGATCGAGATGATTAGATAATAGAACCATCGACAAAGAGAGAGTACGTGACACTAGTAACCTTTTGCAGAAATAATTTAGGGTCATTTAGTTTAAAACTTAGCTTTACCACAACTTAATTTATCTTAAATATGGTCTGGCATATAAAGTGTGGCTAATAAAACACTATACACTTTGAGTATAACATTTTTGACAATGTGCTATAATAAAGTATGGTTTGTCTTAAGTGTAGAACTCAATCAGACGCTAGGCTAAAAAATTATGGTACTATTAAGGTTTCGCGTGGCCAACTTTAGTTGCAAACCAAGCAGCCCCTTTGAGCCTTTTTTTTTGCCACTGAAATTTCTTCATATAACAATAGAGCGAGAAAAAATGTTACTCACCAAAGAACTTATGTATATGCTGAAGACTGTGTGTAATTAGATTGGTATGTGTGTGATCGTGGAGTATCGGATGTAGTTCAAAGTTTTCTCTATTTGTTTCCATAGGCACTATAACATAATCATCAAGGTATTAAATCCTTTCGTGCGAATGGTGATCACGAAGAGTCCGCATGACGCTTAGGAAATGTTTATTTTCTGTTGTTAACTTTTCTCGTGCAAATTGGAGAAAAAACCTCTATTATCATAAGAAACACTGTAACCTTAACGTGTCTTTTCTCATATATATACCAAGACCATATATACTTGGAGATGTAAAATATTAAAAGAGTTAGCTTTTTATACTTAGATAGAGACCATAGAAAATATATCAATACGTACATTTTTCTTACAATAATAAATCATATTTTTTATTGATGAATACATAGTATCTCGATGTAGAAGATAAAAAAAAGTTATACGAAGATGAATTATTGGATAACCTAAAAACATAAGTATTACTCCTTCCATCAAAAATATATTTACATCACCTATATCCTTATAAAAAATTAATTGTTTAGATTTCTACTCTCATATCCTTAAATCGGACGGATGGAGTATAATTTATAGATTAACTTTTGATAACAATATTGAGGACCTCAAAATTTAGACTTAAAACATGTTATTACTGGTCAGATTTATGCTAATAGTAAAATTTTACATCAATAAACATTATGAGTATGTAAAATTATTATTATTTTTAAAACCGTCGTTCCCAACATAGACTGGCACAAAATTTGTACACAGAAAAATCTAGAGTTTGGTTGGGCTGGAACTGTCAACTGTGGGAGGAAACAGAGAAACTGAAGAACCAGTCCTGCAGTGATTCCAAGGAAACGCTTAATTCTCCACTTTTTTTAAAAAAAAAGTAAACAAAAAAGAATAATTTTATTAGCCTAGCTGTCGTACCACGTCAACGATCGGTCGCCTCCCCAAGCCCAACCAATCATGTAAGCGGTTTCTCTGACATACTGTATTCTGACGTAAATCATAAACGTGTGTACTTGGTGAGGTTCGTATGTCACTTAAAATCAGAAGTCAGAGGGCAGTACGTCGAATAATTTATTTTCACTAATCACATGTCACAGCCCGCCTCCCTTACCAACCCTAACGCTATAAAAACCACGGCGCCGCCTACCTCTCCCCTCCACCACCTCTCTCCAGCCTCTCCTTCCAATCTCGAACAGTTTCAGAAGCTTCCAGACTTCGGCGGCGATGAGTTACTCTCAAGAGGCGGCGGCCGCGGGAAGGCGAAGGGAGCGAAAGCGGTGTCGCGATCGTCCAAGGCCGGGCTCCAATTCCCCGTCGGCCGCATCGCCCGCTACCTCAAGGCCGGCAAGTACGCGGAGCGCGTCGGCGCCGGAGCCCCCGTCTACCTCTCCGCCGTCCTCGAGTACCTCACCGCCGAGGTAACCGACCCCCCCCCCATCCCCTCTCTTCCCCTTACGCTCGATCCGAGCGGGATCCGATCTCGTGTTCGGAATCATGTGTGGTCTAATCGTCCACGGCCGTGGCAGGTGCTGGAGCTGGCCGGGAACGCAGCGAGGGACAATAAGAAGAACAGGGTCGTGCCGCGGCACATCCAGCTGGCGGTGCGAAACGACGAGGAGCTGGGCAGGCTAATGGGCAACGTCACGATCGCGGCCGGCGGCGTGCTGCCCAACATCAACCCGGTTCTGCTGCCCAAGAAGGCCGGCGGCAAGGGCGACATCGGCTCAGCCTCCCAGGAGTTCTGAGCGGGTTTTCCTCATTGGTGGAGGGAGAGGGGATCGCCATTTCGCCAATCCCTCGTCTGGGTCATTCGTGCAATGCTTTTTTTTCTTCCATGCTTTCCTTCTGGTTGGGGGTGTTCGAACTTCGTGGCATGTAAAAAGTAAAAACTCAAGTGCTTTGGCCCATTAATGTAGGATGAATAGATGATATGAACAAGTTTCTTATGCGAAAGTGTTCTTGCTGTTCTGATTGCAAGATTGATTGAGTGATTGTGTTGAATAGTTTCGCTAAACGGCGTATGTGGACTGTGGGATTGATCTCACATTCTTGACGGTGTCCACGTCGAGAGAGAAATATGCTCCCTCTTATCTGTTCGTTTCTCTTTGATCCTCGAGGAAATTCAGTTGTCTCCGGTGTAATTCTATAATTTCTAATACTCTGGTCTCATGGAACCCAAGAAATTTTTTCCGCGTTTATTACACTGCAATTTTCGCTTCAATTCGGAAGCCTGCATTTGAATCAGTTTGCACTTTGCAGGATGCAGGTACTCCTGGAGTACATCAAAATACAATACTTATACTGATGAAATACATGTCTGAATATTCCAGAATGAATGTTTTGTGATCTGTCGGTGACACCTAATGTTTTGTTAGAGTAACACGCTAAACGCGCTATCTGCTTGACCAATTTCTCCATTTCCTGTACGTACATCAGAGAAGACTTTTATTAGAGAGAAGGCACTTGATTGACAAAAACGCTAACACTGTAACTTGTGTTTCATTCCGAGTGTCTGGTCAAGTTTATGAATCCTGAAAACTGATCAACTGCGTCCTGCTCGACTCGGGCTGATCAGTTTAGTTCTTGGTGCTAAGGATGCTAGCCCTCATGGCCTCCAGCTCCGCAATGTTCTCCATGCCGCCGGAGAAGGACGGCTCTGGGATCGGCTCCTCCGTCATCTGGGACAGCCGGACGAGGCTCCTGGTGGCCAGCAGCGCGCGCGCGTCCATGGTCTCCGCGGCCCTCCAGTACAGGCATTCCGCCGCGCGGGCGGCCTGCGCCTTCAGCTCGTCGGAGTTCGTGGGGCCCAACAGGCAGTGTGCCACTATCCGCATTGCCGGCTGGAACAGCTCCCAGGGCAGCGGCACCCTCCGCCACTTCTCATCGGCTGCGTTGGCGGCGACGGCGGCGCCTTCGGGCTCGGAGGCAGCTGCGACGCGCGGCTTGTCGTCTAGTTTGCTGCGATTCCCGGCCCAGGCAATGCAGAAATCGCAGAAGTCCATTTTGGAGGAGAGCGGCATGAGGGCGAGCTTGCCGTGGTAGAGCTCCAGCACAGCGCCGACGATCCGGGCGCGGCGGGTGGCGCGCATGGTGCCGTGGGGCTCCAGCGCGGGGGAGAGCACGGCAACGTCGAGCTCGGCGGCCTTGGTCTTGGGTGGCACCTTCGCCTCGTGGTACACGCTGGGGTTGTTAAGGTTCGGCAGCGCGACGGTCTCTGCCTCCCCCGCGCCCCGCTGCGCCGCGGCATGCGCGTACAGCGCCAGGAGCACGGCCTCGAACCCGGCGAGCGGCTTCCTCGAGACGGCGCGGGACATGTACACGCCGGCGAGAGCCGGGATGAAGCGGATCACAGCGAGCTGGAGCTCCGGGAGGTTGGACTGGAACGCGTCGTAGAGCCACCGGCAGAGCCCGTCGTTCCCGACGCCTGATCCTGTCCCGCATAGTCGCCCAACCACGGCCCGGGCGACGCCGGCGTCGTGGAGGAGCGCGGCCGCGGGATCATCGACCGTGGCGAGGGAGTCCGGAAGCGCGCCGCCGAGGACGTCGGCGAGGGAATCCACGGCTGCCTTGGCGCTCTGGATGGGCTGCGGCGACACGTCGGACGTCATAGTGGTCGTCGACGTCGGCGGCGGCGGCGGAGAGGAGGCTAGGGTGATCGTGTCGGGGGCGTGCCTCTGGTGGGGAAAGGAATGCGAGGGATCGGAGGGGGAATAGGAGATTTGAGCGGGCGCGCGTCGTTTGGGCTTTTGACCCGGCTTTGGCTTAACAAGAGGTTAAGAGCAAATCAAGGGCGAAAGTTTGAGTTTGGCTCATCATCACGACATCACCTTGCTATTTGGAGTACTATGTATCAATGCTTTCATTTACTCCCCGATTAGTAATGACGTACAGAAATGGCAAAATGTAACACTAGTTCTTCACAAAAAACTTGACATAATCAACAAAATCATGGTATACATGTGTAGTTTCGATGACTTGTAAGTAATTGACTATATAACATATATGTTTCTCTTTATTTTCTACCAAGTTGTGTCCAACAAAAAAGTTTACCTTACATACAAAAGACTGAAATTCTATCTATGTTTTTATGATATGAGTGAAGGGAGTCGAATGTTGTCATAGGTTTTAAACCTTAAGGTAATGAGTTTTCTTATAAACTTATTGCTAGTTGTCTAGTTATGATAATAAAATAAATAAATGAACGACAAATATGTGTATCACTCTAGATGGACAGTGGGTCAATTTGACAATATTAGGCATATATGAGTAATCTGCAGTTTAACATGGGCTAGCCAATATCACTTGATGATGCAAAAAATAAGATAACGTGTATTTTACTTAACCTCAAGATAGCGTTATGGTATTTTCTTTCCATATTTATGTGACAGATAAAGTAACTATGCTAAATGCTCAAATGAGTTTCATGACATTGTAAAATTTGTTTGTACTTTTTTGATCCTTCATATGAGGGGGAAGGACTTATACAGCCTACTAAAAAATAAGTTTGTATCTGTTAGTGATGTTGTGTTTATCCTTGTGTTCGAAGTACCTGTGAATAAACGGTGTGTTTGAAATTTTGTTGGCCAAACAATCCATCTATACTTTACAAATTTCACATGGTTTTGCTGATTCAAATAATTATTAGGAATTCTTACATAGACTATGCAACATACCCATAGATACAACTTTTTCTTGACTTAACTCTACACGTAAGCATTAACATTTTCACAACTTACGTGTACTTAACGTGGTATTCGATATATGACATAACTGATGATTGATTTTCTTGTGCTATATTTCAATAACCCCATTCAAATTAGTAATAACCTTTTGCTTTATCAATTTCGAATTTAAAAAAAATAATAAAGTGCGAGTCCAATAGAAAACTAGAAATTCATATTTACTAGTTATGAAGTTTTAAAAAACTAAAATTAAAGTGTTTATGGTGTTATTCTTCTAATATAAACTCTTTATTCAGCCAATAAATACATAATATAAGATGTCTAATTAATTAATTAAAATTTTTTATCGTTTATGTAGAGTTTTTTTTGTCTAATAGATAAATAGATAACTTTATAACCGTTTATTATATTAATTTATTTAACTGCTCAACACACCGAAATACAACGAGAACTTAAAAAATATCTTTTCCATCCATTTTACTTTTTTTAGTGGTGCATCTAGTTTAGCCAGTTGAAAGCAGCAAAACCCAAACCGGATATTCTGTCCGGCGTTAGCCACCGGGCACCGGCAGCATGGGACCCAACCAGTCAGCGAGACAGCGGCCCAGCGCTATGCGCACCCAGAGCTGCATCCCAAAATTTCACATCGAAGCAGTGGAGGGAGGGGAGGGGAGAACTAGAAGAAGAAGACGAGAAAGCAAAGCAGCCATAGGGGTCGACGCGGTGCAGTCGTCTCCCCGTCTCCGGGTAGCCTCGCCGCGGCAGCCGCCGACGCCGTAGGAGAAGACAAGGCTCCCCACCTGCCGCGCACCATGGAGCCCAAGTCGTCGGGGGCTCCGCAGGGCGACGCGCCGGCCGAGGCCCCCCGCCGCCGCGGCGGCGGCGGCAAGCGCAAGTCGGGCGGGTCGTCGTTCACGCCGTCCAAGAGGCACGCCAAGGAGCGGAACTCTGCCTTCCACGTGCCCCCTCACCTGCTGCACAGCGGGCCGCTCACCCGCGCCGCGCGCCAGTCGCCGCTCAAGCTCGCGGGCAGCCCGGCGACGGAGGAGGCGGCGGCGGCGGCGGGTGGATCGGGGGCGGGCAGCGGGAAGGGTGACGGGGACGTGATCCGGCTTGAAGGGGAGGGGACGCCCACCGAGGAGATGCCCATGGTGGACGAAGTGTTCGAGGCTGTCCGATCCCGCGGCGCCGGCGTCCATGTGGTCCCTACCTTCGCCGGTGAGCCCTCTGCCCCCTAACAATTCCTGTGATCTCCTGATTGGGGTGATGAACCCGGGATGCGCGCGACGGGTTTGCCTCTTTGTTGGGGCTGCTGGTGTGGATGGCTTCGGTGAATTAGTTCACTGCGAAATTGTATTCCCCCCTCTTTTACGCGCGTATGGGAGCAAACATTTAGCGTGTACTGTTGCAATTCGTTGCTTAACGTTGTTAGTTACTGCAAATCAGCTAAATTGGTACGTGTACTGTGCTTCCATGGAGTGTTAATTGCAGGAAATTTTGGTAGATTTAGCTCAATTTCAGGACATGGTTTTGCTGCTGATTTAATTTCTTGAGATAAGAATTTATTGCAAGCATCGCTTTCATTAATTTCAGCATATAGTGGTAATAACGTGGTTTTGCTTGCTGTTGCCTGTGGAGGAAAATGAGGTCGAGCACTCACTATTTTGCGTTCTTCCATATGATTGGGCTATGGCTTGTTTTATTTTGAGAATACAAGTAGAAAAACTTAGGTAGTCAGCAGCTTTGCAGATACCTGATGTGCCCTTAGCATTCATCATGTCTTGCTTATATGAAATTTGGTGGAATCCTATTTTCTCAGTTTACTGCAATAACTGCTGCAAGGTTCCTGTCATTATATGCAAAAAAAAATCAACTTTGGAGCCATGTTGGAAAGTTTGCCTGGTTGCCAATATAATATGTGTATATCTTTTATTCATAGTGCGAAAGAAACAATAGTCCTGAAGTAAATCTTGATAATTCAGTGATCTTCTCTACCCTTTGTGCAATTGCATCAAGCCATGTTACGCTATAATTAATCCTTAATCCTTGTGACTCTTGTGCAATTGCAGTAAGGGAATAACTATGTTGCACTATAATTAATCTTGTACAGCCCTCATTTTCCTGTGATATGTAGCTTCTGTATATTCAAGTCACACTATTAATCATTTTTTATTGGATTTATCTTCACACAACCCCTCAATTTCCTATAATATATGGATTTCATCTATTCAAGGCATACTATTGATCATTTTTTGTTGAGCTAAACTGTTTCTAAATCTATCTAGCACGCAATTCATTCCATTGATTTATGTTTTGTTTTTATCTTCTTTTTTACTTAACTCAACCTAACCTTTTAGCTCCAAACAAGTTGGAGTAGGTTAGAGTTGAAACTTAACAAAAATCTTAAAATCATGGTTCAGTCACATCAATAGTTGCTTTTCAAACATTTCTATTCAATTACAGATCTTCAGTTATATTCCACTCTTTCAAGTCTATTTTTATAATTTTGGTCTTTCTTTATCTCTCTTAATTTATTATCTTGACTTAAAATTCTACAATATACTGGTGTCTCTGAGGGTTTTTTTAACATGACCAAACCATCTCAACCGATATTGGATAATTTTTTCTTCAATTGACGTTACCCCTAGTCGATCACGTATATTCTTATTTCAGACTCGATCCATTCTTGTATGACCACAAATCAAACATAGCATACGTATTTCTGTAATATTCAGCTATTGAACATAACGTCTTTTTGTATATCAACATTTTGGTACAAATAGCATAGCAGGTCTAATTACAGTTTTATAAAAAAATGCTTTTTAGCTTCTGCGGTGCCCTCTATAATGATAGATGCTTAGCGTCACTTTAACTAGTCTGCTTTGATTTTATGGCTAACGTCCGCATCAATATCCTTATTCATATATAACATCAATCCTAGATATCGAAAAGTATTCTTCTTAGATACTACTTGACTTTCTAAACTCATATCTTTCTCCTTATGTGCAATAGTGTCAAAGTCATACGCCAAGTATTCAGTTTTAGTTGTACTTACTCTAAAATCTTTAGACTTAAGAGTCTGCCGCTATAACTTTAGTTTTCTATTTACTCCTATTATATTCTCTTTACCTTTATAAATTATATGTTGACCTTTTTGTGTCTTCTCTACTTCTGTGTAAGATATATCTCCTTTTTTTATAAGGAGGCACAACAATAACTCTGTTTTTCTACAGGATGGTTTTCATGGAAAGAAACACACCCAGTTGAGAAGCAAATGTTGCCTTCTTTTTTCAATGGCAAATTTGAAAAGCGGACACCTCAGATATACCTGGGGATCAGAAACTTCATCATGTTGAAATTTCATGCTAATCCTCAGTTGCAGCTGGAGTCCAAAGATTTGGCTGAGCTGTCGATTGGGGAGGTTGATGCTCAGCAGGAAGTGTTGAAGTTCCTGGACCACTGGGGACTAATCAATTTCCACCCTTTTCTACCAGCTGGACAAGAGGAGAGTAAGCCAGAGGAGGCCCATAGCAATTCTCACAGTGAGGACAAAGCTTCACTGCTTGAACAGCTGTTTAAATTTGAATCAGTTCAATCATATATGATCCCTTTACCCAAGAAAAGGGAGATAGAAACTCCAGCTCCTTTGCCTAGCTTGCTTCCTGATCCTGCACTAGTTGAAGATGTAGTTTCAGCAGCCGAGCCCTCTGTTGAGTACCATTGCAATTCCTGCTCCGTTGATTGCTCAAAGAAGCGTTACCATTGCCGGACCCAGGTTAGGTGCTTTTGTTTTTAGTGTGTGCAACCCTTATTAAATTTTTTATGCCCTTATATGTATTATGGCGTTGCATATTTATATATTTTATATAAAAAAGGATAATTCAGGTCTTTGTTTGAATGCATACTGCAATCAGATACACATTTTATAATTTGGTGGAAGATTAGAGTTTTTTTAACAACAAAAATATTTGCACTCTTCATTCTTACGTCTGAGATCTCTTTCCTACATAGAAGAGGTACAACTTGAGGATGAAACATAAGTGTAATTTAACACCTCTGTTAGGGCTATAATTGCATTCTTTTATTCAATTAGGCACACCTTTATTCTTCTTGCTACTAGAATCAGTGTTGTTTTTAAAACTTGATTCAAATTGATGCTTTTATTCAGCCATTAGCACATATAATTTCAACCTTGTCTGAACTTTATAAAGTTGATTATCAGAGTGACAGATACTGAATATTGACTGCCAAAGTTTAGCCTTGAAAGAGGCTGTTTCTTTTCATCAAGCGCGGAGATTTGTAATAACCATACCAATGTGTGGTACACTGGTACCTCGTGATTCAACTCCTCTGTAGCCTGTTGTCCTGCACTGCTCTGTGCTGATCTTTTCTCTCTTTTGTCAGTCAAATATTTTGTTATAACTGGTGTTTCCGTTCCATTTCTCATGTAATCTTCAAAAGAAATACATACTCATGTCTTAAATCTGAAGTATGGAATGGTTTGTTTTCATTTTATTTATACAGGCAGATTTTGACCTTTGTTCTGATTGCTACAATGAGGGAAAGTTTGATATAGGCATGGCAAAAACTGATTTCATCCTTATGGATTCTTCTGAAGTTTCTGATGCCAGTGGTACTAGTTGGACTGATGAGGAGACATTGCTTCTTTTAGAAGCTTTGGAAATTTTTGGTGGAAAATGGACTGAGATAGCTGAACATGTTGCTACAAAAACAAAAGCTCAGTGCATGCTGCACTTCCTTCAAATGCAAATTGAGGACCGCTTTTATGGCGATGAAGATATCAATCAAAATATCCAGGAAAGCACAGAGCAAGCCTCGGCAGAAAAAGGCACTGCTGAAACACCTGAGAAAATGAAAGTTGAAGAGAAAGCAGAAGGAAAAGATATTGTGGGTGAGAAACCTCCAGAGAAAACAGAGGGCAATTCTGTAGAAGCACAAACGGAAGATGGAAATGCTATTGAAAATAAAGTTGCCAGTAATTCAGGTGGCACAGATTCATTTAAATCTCCAAACACTGATGAGCCAAAAAAAACTTCTGATGCTGACCCTATAGTGAAGGAAATTTCTGGTGATGTTGATACTTCTCATGAAAATGTGTCAAACTTTGCTATCGATACCTTGAAATCTGCGTTTGAGGCTGTAGGTTACTTTCCAGAACATGGAGGCTCATTTGCTGATGCAGGAAATCCTGTTATGGCACTGGTAAGCAATCTACTGTTGGAACTTTATGATTACTATACAGTACTATGTACTTACCCATAGGTCTAAAATATTTCTTTGCAGGCAGCATTTTTATCTGGTCTTGTGGAAGATGACACTGCAACCAATCCATGCCGAAATTCACTAAAAGCTATCTCTGAGGTTTCTCCTGCACTCCAGTTGGCAACTAGACACTGCTTTATTCTTGAGGATCCACCAAATGATGTGAAAGACATGTCTGGCAGTGCAAGGTAAGCAACGCTGCCCCTTTATAACATTGAAATGTTATCACAAGATTTTGCTGATGAGCTAAATGTAATTTGCAGTACTACAAATACAGATGATGATCAGACAAAAGACAAGGATAAAACTCAAAATTCAATTGATAGTGAGGTGGAAGGTATAAATGAAAAGGGAGAGGTGGTTCTATCTGTGGAAGAGAAAAAAAATTCACCCATTTCACCAAAAGACCACAAAGACACAGACAAAAAGGATGAATGTGATGAGGACCCCTCAGTGGATCCTAAATCCAATAATGGTAAAGAGTCAGGTGATCCTGTCTCTCTGGATAAAGGTGTGCCCAACAAAACAAAAGGTATAAACTCTAGAAAAGATTCAGTTACCCCGCTAGTCCACTGAATATTGCAAATCAATGTGTTACGATAGCTTCTCATGGGTTTTGTCACAGGAAATACTACGGAAGCAAATAATCCTGAAATGTTTAAGGACAAATCAAGTTCTGAAGTGGACCCTGATGGCGATCCATCTTCAGAAGGTAAGGTTGAGATGAACAAGACCGAAGATGCAGTTGCTAAGGCATCTACTGAACAAGAACAAAAGCAAAGCCAAACATTGGAAAATGGCAAGATGGAAGGTATTTCATCAAAACCTCTATCCAATTGAATAAGATAAGCATGCATTTTCAAGTACTATAATTCAATTAAAGTTTCTCGCTATTTAATACCCTCAACGATTAAGTTGTTCACGTGTCATCTATATTGCTGACAACATTACTTAAGATTCTTCACGTTACCATAGATCCATCATAATAATTTGTTACCAATTCATGGTTTTGTCTGAGAAGCAGCACTTACAAACTTGAATTCAATATTTTAGATCCTACCGACAATTACTTTACCCTGTTCTTCCTTCATTAATATTTGTTTGATTGTTACCTGGCATAAACCCCATCCGCCAGCACCAGCAACACACACATGAGGGTAAATATATCTTTATCAGTATAGGAAATCTTATATCAATTATCTAGTTCCTCCCACTAAGATTGGCCTGATGAGGGATTTATGATGTAGAATCATAATATCACAGTGAACTATATGAATTATCACTTACAAGAAATGCAAATACTAGAAAGATGGTCAGAGTTGTGAACTAGGTCAACCCTGGTTTCGTCTGTGAACTTCTAACTTCCTCTTATCTATGGTACCTGCCCTGCAGAACCTAAGAGCACTGAAGATGTTGCTGCCGATGAAGAGAACAGCTCTAGAGTGACCGCCAACCACATGGATTCCATAACTAGGCTGAAACGAGCAGCAGCTACAGCTATTTCTGCAGCTGCTGTGAAGGCAAAACTCCTTGCTGACCATGAGGAAGAGCAAATTCGTCAGCTGGCTGCTCTAATGATTGACAAATTGGTAATATATGGAACCCCACTCAACGCTTTACTCTCCAAATGGCCTGTTCTTTGTTATGCGCCTCTAATGATTCTTGTTCTTTTCTCATGCAGTATCGGAAAGTAGAGGTGAAGGTGTCTTTTCTTACAGAAGTTGAGCACCTGGTCCAAAGAACAAGAGAATTCACTGAAAAGACTAGAAAGAAGCTTCTGATGGAGCGAAATGCCATAATCGTCGCTCGCATGGGTTCATTGGCGTCTAGGCCAAACCAGCCTGGTGCAGCCGGCAACAGATTATCAGCTGGATATGGAGGCCCTGTCGTGAGACCACCAAACGCAATGCCCCGCCCTAGCGGTTGATCGAGCTGATCGGTGAAATCCTGACAACTAGTGTATACCCCCCCCCCCCCCATTCTTTTAGAGGGATAATCTCGAAAGCCATGAGCTGTGTTGTAGCAGTACCATTCTTTTAGAACGATCTGTTTTTATTGCATAATGGCTTCTATAAAATTTTTCGCGATTTTCACTTTGGATCTGGTGCTCTATTCAATCGTGCCTGACATGCAGTACACTGCACCTTATGTTTTGCCACTGCACAGACCTGGGGCCATCTCCAGCTACACATATAATGATATAAGCTGATGTTCTTTTGTACTTCTGCGTGCACTTCTAAAATTTGGCGGACACAAACCATCAAATCTGTCTTTATTCTTTATGGAAGAATGGACTAACGGGCATAATGTGTTAAACTCCTAAACTATGTGATTTTTTTTGTGAAAACCTTCTATATATAGATGTTGTTTTAAATCCGTTTTTCAATATTTTAATAGAAAATTCATTCATTGATGTGCTCTCAGATAATTATCAGAAAATTATCAGAAAATCGTTATCTATTCAGTCATCTATCGCAAAAGAACAACCCTTTAAAACAACTGCTTTGTGTTGAACATACTGAACTCAATCTTGATGAGTTGCCTGATTCACCATGGATTCTGAAATCTGCATTCACTCATGAGTCATCCCTCCCAACGGTCAAAAACTGCCACGTAGGCACGCATTCATCGAAACAGACAAAAGGGGTCAATTTGAACGCGACGATGTGTGGCTGGCCACACAGGCAGGCACACCCTTTGTCTTGGCAATCGGTCCACCAATTGCGTACTCCTACGTGCTCCCTGCCACGGTCGCATCACAAGGCCCGCACCACCCACTCCTCCCCGACCACATAGACCCGTTCCTCCATGGACCCACACGAGCGTACGAGCCCCCTTCCCGCCATCCCCACCGTGCTATACGGAGAGACCACTGCACCAGGTCTACGTGACGCTTCGTTTTTGTTCTTCAGGGATCGAGGCAGGCGGGCGGGTGCTCTCGAGCTGCCCATCTGCGACCAACCGTTCCCCGCTGCACGGGTTACCACCATATGACCAGTGACCGACATGTGGGACCAAATGTATGGGTCCCAGTGTGTCATTTACGAAAGGGTCTAGGTGGGATGTGCCCGTATCGTGGCAAGTGTGGGACACTGCACGCGCAATAACGCAATTTGAACGGCCCCCGGTAGAGTGAAATTACATAAATACCCTTGCATCTCCCTCACTGACTAGATGGGCCCACCCGTATATTCAATACCCTCAGTGGTAGTTTCGTAAAATAAATCATACTACAGGGGCATTTACGGTTGCCTCTCTCCTCACACTTTCCCGCCTGAAACCCTCTCTTGGGAGCAGGAAACCCTCACCGTCCGTTAAATAACACGAAGCTCATCTTCTGTCCGTTCCTCTACCCTTTCCATTTGTTCGCTTTCCCGAGAATTTTTTTGGGGGGTTTGTGATTAATTCGTCCGTTGGTTTTGCGAAGAGGAAGAATCGCAAGGTAATTTTCGTAGTTTTTTTTCTTGCATGTTGATTTATCGGTGAATCGTTCGGTGAATTTTGGAGACATTTTGTTATGTTATCCCATTTTTTGATGAAAAAAAATAGTTGGATGATAACAATAGTGTCAGGTTCGGGGAAATCTTTCCCCTGTTGGGAAATGATATTTTTGCTCTAGTTTTTTACGTAATCTATCTGGTATTGACTAGCTAGTTTGTTTGTTTGTTTGTTTGTTTGTTTTGGTGTGTTAGGGTTTAAGCCTCTTTGTTTCGAGGGGTTCTACAGATTTGCAAAAGTGGTGGTGGGATGTTTGGTTAGGGTTTTAGATTGCTGACTTCGGGGTGGTGTTCGGTCAGGGCTTGAATTCGGAGGTGGCTTATGATGGAAGGAATGGTAGTCGCCGTGCCGAACGGGATGAAGGTGGAAGCTGTCCCCGCCGCCGGCACCACTGCTACAGTAGATTCCCCGACATCCGTTCTGGGGGACGAGGTGATTTACTTTTGTAAGATTTTTGTTGTTAGATCTCTAGATTTCTATTTTGCGCTTTTATAGTCCTCGAAGCATTTCGATTCTTTGGTTTGACAATGAGCTTCTGTTGTGCAAAATTAGAATGTTTCCGAAGGTAAGATTGGGGATGCCTCCGATATCACCGAGACCATTAAGCAAGAGGAGGATCATCTCAAAGCGCATGTTGAGGAGAAAGTTGATGATTTTGTGGATTCAAATTCTACACTTGCGCCCAACAACAGTGATTTGCCACCTCTCACTGTGCCGGTGAAGGAAGATCAGTTATTGCAGTCTGCCAAGGAGGAAAAAGCTGATGATTTTGTGGATGCAATTTCATCTCTACCGATTGGCCTTGAGGCTAAGAATGGTGACGGGTCACTCATCACTGACGTGATGGAGGAGGAAGACAAGTTACACGAGGCCCGGGTTAAGGCTGAGGAAGAAGAGGAGGCACGAAAGAGGGAAGAAGCTGCAAGACTTGCTTTTGATCCTAAGGCACGGTTTAACAAGTTGGAAGAGCTGCTGACACAGACACAAATGTATTCAGAATTTCTACTTGAGAAGATGGAGACGATAGCTGATGTATGTATTTCTCCCACGCATAGACATACGCACACACACCTCTTTTTGGTTCTTCGTACTTGTTATTTTATTTTTCTGTTAACAGTTGTGCTGTTGGCTAAGGTGGAGGCTGTTGAAACTGGAACTCAAGAGGAGCCAGTAGAAGAGAAGAGGAAAGGGCGTGGCAGGAAGAGAAAAGCTACTTCTGCACCAAAGTACAATGATGTGAGTTCTGGCTTCATACAACATTTGTTTTCTTGTATTCTAAATTAATGGATTATGAGATGATGACTTTGCTCATCTGGACTTCTAATACTAGTAATGTTGCCAGTTTTTCAATATTTACTGATTAGCTTTCCACCTATAGCACATTGTTAGAAAATCATAATTAAAAGGGACGTTTAAGATAAGCCACAACAGATTTTCAACCGTCTTCCTCTGGCCCCCTTGATATTTTCATTGGGTTTTAATGATTGGCGCAAATTTGTGGCAAATGTTTCTGATTTGTTTATTGATCAAACAGGCCCTTTTGACTGTTAGATAGTGAACAAGGTGGTTGCAGAAGCAAGAAAATGGCAGAGTAAAATTCTCAGTACTGAAACAAGTGAATGCCAGAGGAAAACGACCTTTTTATATATGTTGTTAATATCCTACTAATAAGATATAACTATAGTGAGTGTGGGTGTTTACTCATTAATAAGATTGAGGGATAACATATGAAGGAAAAAAGATTAAAAACCGTTAACTTAGCATGCGTCTTTGGGGCATTGGGATAAGTTTTCTGCTAGATATTACTCTGAGTTGCTTGGGCTTGTTTCAAATTCCTCTAGAATTATGCACACTTATTTAGATACTTTCGTAGGACTAATCATATTCTTTAAGTGGATAGCTTGATCAGTGATCTATATAAATATGGCAACTAATTCTTTACAAGCAAACCTTTTCATTTCTGACCAACAAAATAAAATGTTCAGAAAAAGGCTAAGAAAGCAGTGGCAGCCATGCTTACAAGATCTCGTGAAGATTGCACACCTGAGGATTGTACTCTCACAGAAGAAGAAAGGTGGGAAAAAGAGCAAGCCAAACTTGTTCCTCTAATGACTGGCGGGAAGTTGAAGTCCTACCAGATAAAGGGTGTTAAGTGGTTAATATCGCTTTGGCAGAATGGGCTTAATGGGATATTAGCTGATCAAATGGGCCTTGGGAAAACAATCCAGACTATTGGTTTTCTAGCCCATCTCAAGGGGAAGGGTCTTCATGGTCCATACCTGATAATTGCTCCTCTATCCACTCTCTCGAACTGGGTGAATGAGATCTCAAGGTAACATATCCATATTGTTCTTTCACTATCCATAATTGATATTCTTAAGTGAAGCTGACTGCTTTCAGGTTTGTTCCATCTATGACTGGTGTAATTTACCATGGAGATAAAGTGGCCCGGGCAGAGATAAGGAGAAAATTCATGCCTAAAACCACTGGCCCAGATTTTCCATTAATCGTCACTTCCTATGAGATGGCTATGTCAGATGCAAGACATCTTGCTCATTATAAGTGGAAGTATGTTATTGTGGATGAGGTAAATGGAGAAACCTTGCAATAAGTCATCATCCTTGTGGTTTTCTGTCTTATTTTTGTATTTACATGTTACTTCCATGTCTTTTTCTAGGGGCATCGGCTAAAGAATTCAAAGTGCTTGTTATTAAGGGAATTAAAGCGCCTGCCAATGGATAATAAGCTCCTTTTGACTGGAACACCTCTTCAGAATAATCTAGCAGAACTGTGGTCGCTGTTGAACTTCATTTTGCCTGATATATTCTCATCACATCAGGAATTTGAGTCATGGTATGGTTCATTTTGCTGATGCTTGCACCACCCTTTTCCCATATATTCCTTCATAAGTGTGATTTGTGCTTTTATAGTCTCATCTCAGCATTGAAGTACAAATACAATATAATTGAAGATTTTCTTGTCTTGCATTCATTCCTATAAACCCGCTTGACCTTTCCGCCAAATAATTGTTAGCTTTCACAAAAAGCCTGAGTTTTCATTTGTATATGCATCGATCAGAGCAGATAGTCCTTTTATCTTCAAGTCAAAGACATCTGTCTGGGCCGTTGAGAGCTAGCATATTGGTTAAACCAATATAAAAGGACCTCTTAAAGTGCTTAACGGCAATTTCAATTCTATTCCCATCAACTATGCTGTCTATAAATATAGTTATTCCATTATTTTGTTGCTACTCATAAGTCATAGCTTTATTTTTCTCCTCATTGCCTTGCCTGTATGAAGTGTTGTAAGTTGAATGTGCCATGTGTTGTAGCAATTATGCATATTTTTTTGTTGTGCGATGTCTGCTAATGTGTCATTTGAATATTAGCAGAAATTTATGCTATACATTTTTCTTCTGATTTATACTGTGTTTACTGACATGCTATATTTTCTGTTGTCTCTACCATTCACTATTTGGATGCAGGGGAGGGCTGCATCCCTACTCCTGAGTCTAAATATCCACTGAAAATTACACTTCAAAACTTCAAAACATAGAAGATAAAGGCAAAATCATGGAAATTACAATAAGCTGAGCCCTAGCCTTGAGAAAATTTTGGTTTCGCCCCTGTTTGGATGGATTTTTCTACCATAACATGTTTGAAAAATTTGTTACAAAGAATATACTAATGCTTTTCAGGCACCCTATGCATTATAATTGATTTGTATTGCCTCCATTGGACTTATCCCTGTCGTACAGGTTTGATTTTTCTGCAAAAGGAGGTGAAGAACAAGAGGAAAGTGAGGAGAAGAGAAGGGTTGATGTTATTTCAAAGCTCCATGCCATATTGCGGCCGTTCCTTCTAAGGCGGATGAAGGAGGATGTAGAGCAGATGCTTCCACGAAAGAAGGAGATAATCATTTATGCTAACATGACTGACCATCAGAAGCAAATTCAGAATCACTTGGTTGAACAAACATTTGATAAATACCTGCATGAAAAATCAGAAATTGGTATGGATGCTTGTAACACCTTTTCTCCTACATACATTACTGTTGATTTGAAAAGTTGATCTGACAAGTGCTGAGGAATGTTGCAGTTCTGCATAAGCCTGGCATTAAGGCGAAGCTAAATAATCTGTTGATTCAGCTGAGGAAAAATTGCAACCATCCTGATCTTTTGGAGTCTGCATATGACTCATCAGGTTGTTCCCACATTGGACATCTGTTATCAATTGCTTCACGTGCTCATTTCCTAACTTTTTTTTGTGCTATATTGTCGTTACATAGGTCTGTATCCACCTGTTGAGAAGCTCATGGAACAATGCGGCAAATTTCAGCTCTTGAACAGATTGCTAAATTTGCTGCTTTCACGAAAGCACAAGGTACATCGTTTTTCTCTCCTATTCTGTTTAGTCCTTGGATTACATGAATGCAAATGCTTGCATGAGTTTTTTTAAAGAAAACAATCTTCTAGTCCTCAACTGGTATTATTTGTAGGTTCTGATATTTTCACAATGGACAAAAGTATTGGACATTATCGAGTACTACTTGGAAACAAAAGGCCTTCAGGTTTGCCGAATTGATGGCAGTGTTAAGTTGGAAGAGAGGAGGCAGCAGGTAAAGTGACTGTGCCAATGCATTGCTGTTTTTTCACATGATGGTAATATACATATTTCTATTTAGTGTGTAAAGATCTGAAAGCACATATGTTAGACTGCATGATCTTAAAATACAATTAGGAGTCATTTTTCGCAATCGTTACCTTTTAACATCCATGTTAGTATAATGCTGTTCTCACAATTTTTGTACTCTTGCAGATAGCAGAATTTAATGACTTGAACAGCAGCATGAATATCTTTATTCTAAGCACACGGGCTGGTGGGCTTGGTATCAATCTTACTTTGGCTGATACCTGTATCCTATATGATAGTGACTGGGTAACTCCCTATTGAATATATTGTATACCTCTTTAGTCGAAATATTCATATTGTAGCAAGTGCATTACAAGATGCTTTGGGCATGCCATCTGCCTGTTTGAATGGGTGAAATGTAGGCATGTACCTACAAGCTACTGCTGCGCTTCTGTCTACTGTACTTTACCCTCTATTAGCTGATTTAGTTGTGATTTGTTAAACTTTTGCCATCATTCTGCAGAATCCTCAGATGGATTTGCAGGCCATGGATCGATGTCACCGGATTGGTCAAACACGCCCAGTTCATGTCTATCGGTTGGCAACTTCACATTCTGTTGAGGTGTGTCGGATGATCCTATTATCACGAGGCATTCTTCGCTACTGTTGGATTGTTGCTCATCTTAATGGTGTTGCAGGGCCGGATCATCAAGAAAGCATTTGGAAAATTGAGGCTGGAGCATGTAGTGATCGGCAAGGGACAGTTCGAACAAGATAGAGCCAAGCCCAATGTCCTAGATGTAAGTGTGCCACCCATCCTCCTGAATATCAGATAACAAATCTATGTTCAGCCCATTTTTGAAAACAAATCTGTTTATTCAGAGAAGAACACTATGCACAAAAGACACTGAGAAAATGCTCTCTGATTGGTTTACCATTTCTTGTGATTATGCAGGAGGCAGAGCTGCTGGCTCTGCTCAGGGACGAGCAGGGTGACGAGGACCGGATGATCCAGACGGACATCAGCAACGAGGACCTCCTGAAGGTGATGGACCGGAGCGACCTTACAGGCCCTCCTGCTGACACCGACGCTGCCCCTTTCCTTCCCCTGAAAGGGCCCGGTTGGGAGGTGGTGGTGCCAACCAAGAGCGGCTGTGGCATGCTCACGGCTCTCACCAGCTGCACGCCTCTGCCGTAGTATGGCTGCCGGCGAGGAGCCTCGTGACCTGAGCGATGGGACGATGCTTTTGTGATATACAATATCCCCCAAGTAATTACTGACTGGGCGTTGCACTTGCACCATTAGAGTAGGAGGTGATTTAGTAGTATGCATCTAATCTAACTTAAATATCCTTGTGTTATTGGCTCAGCTGCTGCACCCCATTTTGCAAGGCCAAAAGTCTTTTCCAGCAAGCCACGTAAGAAAGTGTTTTTTTTGTGGTGTACTTGGATTGGTGATGCGAATAGCTCGAGTCAGTGATTGGCTTTCTCGTGGAAAGAACTAAGGTTTATTTGGCATGCTTAATACCGAAGTAGGCTGGGCACAAGTACTTGGAGTGAAGACGGTAGCAGGACTGTTGGAGCTGGGCACGCTCAGTTCCCTGGAACCCTGGCAAGCGGCAAGCTTGCTCTCCTTTCCAGTTTCCACCGTACTTGTCCCACGGCAAAACATGATTGCCTGGCTTTGTTTGTACACAAGTATCAAATGATGAAACGGAGTCCTCTTCCACTTTTATATTCCTATTCGAGTTTCGGCAGCTGAAACTTCGAGCTCGGTTTCCTCAGGGAACCACGCACGTAGGAGTATCTTACGCGCCTGAAGGAGCTGTGAGCGAAAAACTTCAGAAAGCATCAGTGGCTCGCGTCCCATTCTCCACGTTGGTTCAGGACTCGTTTTCGACGGATTTTTACAGGAGCTGATCAGTTTATACGAAAATTCTATGAAATTCCTACGTCTCCAATGAGCCCTTGACAACCTGACTTTAGGGTAGCAATTTTTGTATTCCTCTTGAGTATGAGAGCAATTTTTGTTGCTTGTGCAGCCGTGCAGATGTAAGTGTAACATGTGTCTGTTTATCTCGTGGTGGAAAAAAAGAAAATAAAAGATTAAAACTAAAGGCAGGACCACCGTGGCCATATCGCACGTTCATCACGCACTTTCCCTTTGCCCTCCATGCCCAGATATCGTTAAGCATCCGGCGGTCTCACCTGTCATCTCATCTGCACCCGTCACGCCAGACGCCACTCGCCACACGCCGGCAGGTGGTAGGCAGGCCGGTGAAGACGACTGCCCTCATTCTCGCCTCCTCCAAACGCGGCATCGCCATCGCCACGACGCATCGACGCTGTCACGCCAAAGCTGGCGGCGCGCGCGGCGTTTCGGCCCTTCCCTCCCACGCACCGACGCAACGCTGGCCGTCGGATCGGACACCGCGGCCAACACGCGCCGCCCATCCGGGAACACACCTGCACGCTCGTCGCCACTTTCGTGAGGCCGCTGCTGCTGGCTTAGTATTTTGCTAGGAAGGTGGAGGCTTTTAGCTTAGCCGCTTTAGGCTCTTGCTCTGTGCTTTCTTTTTTTTTCCCCCTTAGTGACACCCGACTTTAGAGCCTTATTATTGTTTTGCACAGAGATTTGGAGAAGAGGACCGAGCCCACAGCTATTTCCTACCACGCTAAGCAACCTGCCAACCTCGGCTGCTTAAGCTAGCGGCTGGTGCCGGCCGCTGGAAAGGCGCAAGAACAGAACAGCCTGCCTTCAGGGAGCAGAGAGATAGAGATCGAGAGAGATGGCAGGGAAGAGGCAGCTCCTGCTTCTTCTTCTCTGTGGATTCTTGCAGCTCATCAGTCTTCCATATTCAGGTAAGGCTTTTGTCTCTCCCTCCTTGTACATGTTTTGCTTCTGCTAGCTAATCTGAACTAATATGTTCTTGCTACGGAGGCGGTTTGAATTTTGAGCTGATTTTGGTTACTAGGTCGAAAGAGAGCTCCAGCATGCCAATTCTCCCATAGTTTCCATGAGTTCCTACTCCAAGTTTTTCATTGTTCGAAATCTATTTTCCTCTCGACCTGTCGAAACGGTTTCTTTTCATCTTGTTTCCGAACTGTTGGATAGAAGTTGCTAGATGGAATCAGGAAAGGACGTACGGTAGCGAAACGAAGCAAAGGATGATGCTAATTCGTGTACAGCACTGCACCGTATACTAGTCTTTTCGTGTACAGCACTGCACTGTATACTAGTCTGTAGGAGTACATTTTTCTGCTTTGTCTTTCTCAATTCTCAACTGCACGAAGACGATCGGTGCTAAATGGAATTGTGGACATCGTGTCATCATGTGACGGTGACATCAGGCGTTGTGCAGTATGAGATGACACCTAAGTAATGATACAGTATACAGATTGCCTATTGCTGTGGCCATTTGATTTCTAAACAAAATCTTCTGTCTCGCTCAGCATGCAGTGAACACTTTTAGTTTTTTTTACTAAACAGTTTAATTTATGTGAAAAATCATATACTCTATATGAGGCTTTATTGAGTCTCATTCCGGTCTGCATAACTGTAGTCCCTGTTTGAAATGTGGGAATTTTCTTGTATCCTACTAGTACAAAAGTGAACTGTTTTTTAGTGAAATTCATGCAAAATCCTGTGACATTTCTTCTTTCGAAAATCCAAATAGGGGAGTACTAGTATGCATGCATGTCCATGTTTTGGCGCGAGGAAAAATATTTTACTGATCACGCAGTATCGGATTCCCTGCAGCGCCGCAGTCCTTCATCGGCATCAACTACGGCGACGTGGCCGACAACCTCCCGCCGCCGACGGCCACCGCGCGCCTCCTCCAGTCGACGACTATCAGCAAGGTGCGCCTCTACGGGACAGACCCCGCCGTGATCTCCGCCTTCGCCGGCACGGGCATCTCCCTCCTCCTCGGCGCCGCCAACGGCGACATCCCCAACTTCGCGTCCTCGCCTGCCGCGGCCGCCGCCTGGGTCGCCGCCCACCTCCCGTCCACCTCATCGCCGGCGATCTCCGCCGTCTCCGTCGGCAACGAGGCCCTCTTCGGCGACACGTCCCTGGCCTCGCAGCTCGTCCCGGCCCTGCAGAACATCTACGCCGCGCTGCCGCCAAACTCCAGCGTGAAGGTGTCCACCGTGCACGCCATGGACGTGCTCGCGAGCTCCGACCCGCCCTCCTCGGGGGTGTTCAAGCCGGAGCTTGCCGCGGCGCTCGACCCGCTCCTGGCCTTCTTGAGCAAGACCGGCTCGCCGTTCCTCATCAACCCGTACCCCTACTTCGCGTACCTGAGCGACCCGCGGCCGGAGACGCTGGCATTCTGCCTGTTCCAGCCCAACGCCGGCCGGCCGGACGCCGACTCGGGGCTCACCTACACCAACATGTTCGACGCGCAGGTGGACGCCGTCCGCGCCGCACTCGACGCCAAGGGGTACAAGGACGTGGAGATCGTCGTCGCCGAGACCGGGTGGCCGCACAGCGGCGGGCCCGACGAGGCCGGCGCCACGGGGGAGAACGCGCGCGTGTTCGTCACCGGCCTCGTGTCACACCTCCGGTCCATGGCCGGCACGCCGCGGGTGCCGGGGAAGTCAGTGGACACGTACCTGTTCGCCGTGTACGACGAGGACCTCAAGCCCGGCAAGCCGTCGGAGAAGTCGTTCGGGCTATTCCAGACCACCACCCTCGCCGAGACGTACCCGACGGGGCTGATGAGGAACGGCACCGCCGGTCTGGGACCGGCCATGGCGCCGACTCTCCCGGTCAGGCCGTCGCCTGCTCAGGCGAGCCCCGCGCCGGCGAGGCTGCCGGGGCAACCTCAGGTAAGTTTAGCGTACTCTTACGGCGATGGAGGCTGTCAGGCTGAGCCATTGCTTCCGTTGGTGCAGGTGACTCCAGTGCAGCCGGGCTCGGCGGCGGCGGCGGCCAGGCCTTCAACCCTGTGCGCGCCGGGGACGGCGACAACGACGGAGAGGGGAGCAGCTGCTGGTTGTAGTAGTTCAAGTGCAGCAGCAGAATCGTCTCGGACAGTGTCAGTGATCAGCGTCCTTGCAGGCGCTTGGTTGATGTGCTTGTTAATCTGAGCTCTCGTAGAATTTCCGTGCAGATGCATCCGGATGCATTTCTTGTACTCATATTTTGTCAATCAAGTTCTGTTGATCTTGTCCAAGTATTGCATCTGGGAGTAATAGGGCAATTCACATGTTCTGCAAATAACGTACAACATTTGTGCACAAACTATTTTGGAGACATAATTGCGTGCTGGAGTCAAACTCTCAAAGCAAGCAGCATGTCAGAAACGAACAGAAATAAATATAACCATTCGCCCACTTCTGTGCCAGGGTATAGTAGCAGTCATGCAGAAAGAATGATCAGTTCAAACATACAACAGGTAGTTTGTTGGCATGAAAATACACCAACCAAAAGAAGAGCACAATGGGCAGGGCAGAAGAAACAACAATCCTAGGCACCATCCAGTACTCCAAATAGCCTCCAACAAACATCAAATACTGTTACCAACACACAAACAATGCACATACAGACAGACAGACAAAGACCGCTATCATTGTAGCTATGCTCCAGAATGAGAGACCGGCGAGGTCACGAATTGCCCGTCCTTGAAACTATGGATGTACTGTTGAGGCAAAGCATGTTCCACCTGCAACATAAGAACGACACCTTAAGTGTCAGCCTGCATAGATTGTCTCCAGAAACTAAGAGGATATCGACTCTAAGCCCCTAATGGCACTGTTTTATAGTAAAAAGGATGTCTGTCTCATCAAAGTGTTATATATCGCCCAATTGAATGTGCAGATGTGAATACCAACACCTAACATCATATGAAAACCGCATACTGATAAAAGGTAAGGAGCAAAGAGGTTAAAAATCTTGTATCTAAAACACAATTTGAAAATCCAATTAGGGTAAACCAATTAATCAAGATGTGCCTATGAACTTAGTTACTTTTATCATGTGCTAATCAAGAAGACACAATATAATGCTGTTAGCACTTTTTATCAGCCTAAATAACATTGGTGAAATTTAACTCATTGGCAAATTCCTTCTCTAATGTTTGACACTCCAGTAAGTGTCAGGGACACAACTCATACATCTAACATGCAAATATTCTCAGCAAGGACTGGTTTCATCCAGTTGCATATCACCCAAATACTAAATATGTAAGACAATAGAAAATCTAAAGAGTTTCCAATTGGAGTCAGAGTATGAAGTCAATGCAGATATGCCATGGAAGAAGATCAGATCTTACCCAATCACCATCAGTGGTACCACTTGTAACCATCACATTGATTTCACTAGATTTAGATGAAGTGATGGAGGTTCCAAGTGAATCGTTGCCTAAGTACAACTGACACCCAGATGTGTTGTCAATTGATATTGTCGGTGCTGTACCCTGCAAGTTAAAAAACTTCAGGCTCTGACAGCAACTTAAGCAGAATAACTAGCTGGGTTCACATTCAACATAATAAGCCTATACAGTGAAGGGCAATAAAAACTCACACCTCAGGAGTCAGGATAACAGAAAACAAATAAAAATAACTACTAGACAGAATAATTTGTTGAAATTTATAACAAGAATAAATTCAAAAGAAACACATTACTAATATTAAGTTCACAAGCAAGAGCCTCACCTACTGGCTACATAACAAGGGTGCATGCCTTACAATTCAGTCCCTGGACAGCTGTGCCCGTCCCAAACATCCGATAACAATAGGGTAATAATATAAAGGAAACAATAATCATCTTATGACTGTCTAACAATAACTGGCCAAGCAAAGGAACAAAGGGGATTTGTAGATTGCTTAATTGCAGATAATTGTGGGCATGCCCAAGCTTGATATTTTTCAAATATATAAAGATTCAGATCCTAAAGATTGATCAGCAGTCCAGAACACACAAAAGCAGTATCCTTTTTAGAGAGTGACCAGGTAAAACACTCCTTAATATTGTACGTGCATTTACATTTATGAATATAGCATTCCAAAACTGAATACCTGGCATTGCACCTCAACACCATTACAATTGACAACTTCAAAAGCTGCTACAACATCCTGAAACACATGGTAAACTAAAATTAGTTTTGCCACAGTAATAGAATAAAATTTAGCTCAAGGCCAAACTTGGTCCCAACTGTTTACACCCACCCACTAACCTTGAAAACAATTCCAAATTTGGTGCATTTGTCAACAGTGATATTGTTCACTTTACCTGCAAAATATTTCATAATTATTATTACCAAATCATATAGTTGAATGTGATATGTTACATATCTCAAATAAAGATGTATGTCACCATTTACTTGAAGAACAGAATCCTTGCATCCATACACATAGACAGATTGCCTAGCATCACAATCATCAATTGCAAGGCTCTTTTTACCAACTTGATTTTCGACCACCCGTCTGCCATTTTTTGTATCTTAGGGAAATGTGGAAACAGAATAATCAACAGTATATAATATGCGCTCATTTGCCAGAACAAGATCATATTGCATTATTCTTACTAAATGTCTAAATGATACAAGCTCCATTAAGCACATTGACACAATCATCATATAAACAGATTCAGGAATACAAGTTTGCTTCTTTCAGATGATCAGACAGAATTATATGAATTTGTGGCATGTAATTGTACAACGTACTCAAATTTGAACTTAACTTCAGGTCTGTAGTATTTTGTTTGCAATACTTCTCTTGTATATATAATTTAACTATTTTTAAATGTATAACTTGATACAGCCTAGCCAATCAGACACGAGGCTTCCCCTGATATTCCTCATGGCTAAACCTGGCTGGTGTTGAAGCAGCCATGCAGGTCATCAATCAAACCCATAGTGTACCAATTGACAGTGTATACTAAGTCCTATATAACAATCTATTAGATGTTTTTAAAGAATCACGGTGAAGCTCACTTGCGTCCCATCTGAAGCTCCAGTTTTGGAGGTCCAGACTTGAAGGAGAAAGACCCTGCACGAGGAGTCTTCTCAGGAGTTGCAGCTGGAGCAGCAGTGCTACTGCTAACAACACCACTTCTATCAGATCGGTTTTTAGTCTTCATGTCATCAGTAACCTTTCGCAGCCCTGCACAACAATAACAGGGTTGTCATAGGCCTGTTTCTCAGTATTGAGAATGAAAAAAAAAAGTCTCAGAGTGGACAGATCATGTGTTTTCATCTACCTGAGGTCACAGCTTTGCCTGAACTAATCTCTTGAAAGACAGCTGACATTCCTTCTTTAGGCTGTGCTGATTTAGGAGATTTCTCTGTGCTAAAAAGAGGTGTTGAAGGTAGAGCTGGTGGAGGGGGAGCCCTAGCCACTGGTGCTTTAGGAGCAGTATCCTTTGGTTGGGAAACAGATGCACCTCCAACTGAACCCCAGGAAGGACCAAGAGGGTAATGTTTCTTAACAAAATCCCGCAAACCAGGCATGTATAACTCCTTCAAAGCTTTAGCCCACTCAACATGGTCAGGATCTTTGTTCCTGTATTCCACAAGAACCTAAGAGGAAGATTAATGAATATGCTTCAAAACAGTATAAATATACATATGTTTCTGCAATTGAATGAGATAATTAAGATTTGTTTAATATCATTGTGTACTCGGCTACTTTGATGTGGGCATCATAATTGCGAGACAAACTAAACAGGATACTCCACTTCAAATAATATGACACTCCAAACAAAACTAACGAGCAGATTAGCCAACACATAAGCTTCACTCTGTGAAGGCAACTAATACATTGGTGCCACTCAAGTCCATTTCATATCATTAATAACTTTGAATTTAAAAGTATCAGCATGCATAGGACTATTGCAATTCTTTTTAGCAGCATGAATATGGTTTTCTCTAAAGGGTATACTGGAAAAAATGGTAAGAAAACTACTACTATGTTTTTCATGAGTAGTTGGCTTCCTTACTCAGACTAACAATAGAAGAAAATATTAGATGCAGGAACACATTTTATTATAGCAAACACTTTAATTTCATATGCATATAACAAAACTGCATATTTCCAAGAAAGAATAAAATCATTCTCATCGTGGCAATGATTGTCTGGCATCCCTTTCTGAAAAGAGATAACCTTGAGCATTCTAATCAGGTTTTATAATTGGCACATTTTGTGACTTTAGGTACTTTAGATATAAATATTACTGGTGTAGTAAAGCAAACATACAAAATGGTCAAATAAAACAGCGTACCTTGTTATTATAGAACTCAGCCATCTGCCAACTTTCTTCAACATGTGCCGTTGGGAAACTCATGCCTTGCGGAGAAGAAGAATTGAAGAAATATCAAACAAGGGATACCTCTGGTAGTCTAGAAGACTCCACTAATAAAGCCATTATAACAACCTTACTAACCACAATCCTTTCCTAAGAAGCCAACCCACGCCAAAGCAGTGAGACTGTCGGCAACACTCTTAATATGGTTGAAATAGTCGGGCCTCCTTCCTTCAGTCATCGCAATGGCTATTGCAATAACATCATTCAGTGACTTGAAGAAATCCTGTGCATCAGCCATTGATGCAGGTTTCTGCACAACATTAAGAAAAGAAGTTGCTCGTTGGTGTAAGAATGGACATCGCAGTTTTCAGATCTCTCAATGTCTGCAGTGATTTTTCTACATAAATGTTGGCTATAAACATGTAAGCACATCATCCCATGACAAAATATACTACTCACAGAAACCGCTTCAGGCCTCCAGCAGAATGGGCTCGGCCGTCTCGATCAACAAAATACCAAATCCTAAAATCGCCTCCAAATCTCGGGTGATCAGCCGTTTCCCGCGAGATTCTTCCCCCGGACGCACATCAGATTGGCCCAAACCGTACGGAACAAAGGGAGATCTACGCGCCGAGCGCAACCAAAACGAAGAGATCAAGGCAGTGACACAGGAGAGGAGCGCGTCCCGTACCTGGAGCTGCTTGGACTGGACGAGGCGGTCCCTGGCGACGGCGAACGCCTCGGCGAGGACCTTGGTGGCGTCGAGCACCTTCCCTCCGATCTTCTCAGCCGCGGCGATGAGGCGACCGATAGCCCCGGCGACGAACTCGTCGTACGCCACGATCGCCGGATCCGACGCCGCCGCCGCCGCCTCAAGTCCGCCGTCCCCGAGGTCCCGCGGCGCCGCCGACAAAGAGGCCACGGCAGCCTCGAGGCGCGCCACCGCCGCCTCCAGCCGCTCCACGAGCGCCTTCTCCATGGCCGCCGGAATCGACAAGCGGCGCTCTCTCTAGGTTACTCGGGTTGCGCGCACCTTCTCCGTCTCTCTCTACCTCCGCGCGTGCGCGTCTCTTGGCGCCGCGCCGCCTCTTAGCCTTGGCGAATTTATGGCTCTGCGTCTTCGGTTTGAGCTTGCGTGCGGCGGTGCCGCTCTATTTTGTTTTTGTTTTTCAGTTCCCTTCTACTATATAAGGCGAGAAATACATGAAAACAGTAAAAGACAATTTTTTAGACAATTAGATAAATACATGAATGCCGCTTTTTTAGTACTAAGAAGATGCAAATGCATAAAACACGATACCTCTAATATTACTCAAAGAAATAGAAATGGGGCAACTTTCTATCCCACTGAAAAACTAGAAATCTGAGATATATATATGTGTGTGAGAGAGAGATCTGTGGACATCACAATTTAAAATATGTGAAATCTACTTCAGGGTGTATAACTAGTTGCACTGTATGTATATAGTTTGCAGAATAAATTTGGATTATTTTTAAAAATATGTTTAAAATGCTTTTGATGATTTTAAAAAATGCTAAAAATGTTTTTGATACGATTTAGATCTTGCAAGAATATTATTACATGCAGGATAGTATTGGAAAGCCAACACTACGGCTGGGATGCACATGATCTTTTCTTTTCCCGCCTTCTGGAATTGATTGATGAGCTGGTCTAATTGCCGAAAGTTGAGGGCAAACGCCGAAGGGTAGGGATTGACAATAACATCACCTCTCCCGTCCACACTCGCAGGTTTCAGCCCAACGATATCGACCATTTTTTTATTTATATATATTTTTTTATTTTAATATTTACAAATAATTACAGAAGCGTTCTCTCTGTGAGATTTTTGAAAAAAACGCCATCTTAAATGACGTTATTAGTGACATGTCAGATGACCGTTGGGGTCATCCATAGCAACGGCCACGACGCTTGAAAAATGCAGGTCGCCTCCTTGCCACACTTCTGAAGAACGTTTTTGTTAGCTAGGGGAACTCTATAAAATGGTGGCTCACAGCCATCCAAAACTTTATTATAATCCATCACAATCAAAAAATAAGAAAAAGAGAGAGCTAAGGAGTGAAACGAAAGCAGCAAAGCCTATCGGTTCGCAGACTCATAGGTAAAAGATTTTATTACTTTACGATGGTCATTAGTAGTGATAAAATATAGTATGTGTTTTATGTATAATACAATATAAAAATAAAATTCCATTTGTAGATAAGTAGTTTCATTCATCTTTTAAATTTGTTCTAACCAATTAGACATGGTAAAATTTTCAGATCCAATGGTTAAAAAATTCCATCATGATACTAGATCTAATGATTTCTTCTTTAACTCTATTTTTTATCAATAGATATGTTAAATCAAATGGTATTACAGTTATTACAGACTCAATGGCATATATGTGTCGTAGTTCAATTCAATAGCTAAGGGTGTTGATAAACCGACAAAGAGAATTTTCAAGTCAGTGTACAACTGGTTGATATGAGACTTCTAAGTCGACCCTTATATCAACGTAATAATTGTATATGTTATAGTAAGTCGTGCAACCGAAGGGTTTTTCTTGATAACTTATGCCGGTGAATTGTATTGCCACATGAAAATGGTATGTGAAGAATGCATTTCAATGTGGTTGCCATATGACATACTTGTATCATTGTCTAAGAAAGATAATAACGTTTCAATGGTCGTGCAAAATGGTGAGGGTTTAAGTGTGAATGAAGAGGATGCCAAAACAACATAGGCAAAAGTGGAAGAGCACAAAGAAGAAGATAGGCATCCAATAGGAGTAATAGACGAGGGAGAGATAAATGGCATCATCATTGAGAAAATAGATATGCAGGATTCTGATAATAAACAAGCAGAGGATGATAAATCATTTGATGACAAGAATAATAATGTAATACTTGTAGAATGAACCAGCGGAGACTTCCCTGGACTTGTTATTTCTAGGGGCATCATGTCCTATAGGAGTACAAGAAAAATGAGATCATTCAAAGGGCTAGTTATGCATACAAGGAGAATGAGATCATTCATGAGCTCTCTCACTTTGCTTCATCTCGCATATCCATTCCGCCAAGGACATTTGAGGAGAAGTTAACTCAACCTTCCGTCTTAGCAGCCAACCGAGATGAAGGGGAAGCCTCGCACTAAGACAAGATGTAGCTGACGATGACTTCAGTGAGAAATCCCACCAAGGAGTTGTCACTCGATGAGCACGCAATGTTCGTTAGTGGTCCATGGATGGACAAAATCTTAGGGTACCTAAAAGAAAATCCTTTTCACGATGATGCCATTGTAGAGCAGATTGCGTGCCATGCAATGTGCTACATTTTGGTGGATGGGGACCTCTACTAGTGAAGTGTGAACATAGTGCTCATGAAGTGCATCACGTAGAAGGAAGGTAGCGAATTGCTTGCTGATATCCATGAGGATGAGTACGATAGCCATACATCATTCCACATGATAATCGGGAAAGCCTTTCGGCACGGTTTTTATTTGCTGACAGCCCTCTAGGATGCCACAGTGCTGGTACATCACTATAAGGCATGCTAGTTTCACTCCAAGCTAATCCATCAGCCTTCTCAGTCCATGCGAACAATCCCCCTATTATGGCCATTCACAGTTTCAGGGTTAGACATCGTTAGGTACTAATACATGTATGCCGCCATCAACCTATTCACCATGTGGCCCGATGTGTTCCTAGCATTCACAGTCGATCAACATTCGGCCCTCAATTTCTTACGTGGCATCACTTGTTGCTTTGGCATCCCTAATAGGATAATCACCGATAATGGGGTGCAATTTACCAATGCTTTGTTTAGTGATTACTGTTAAGACCTCGGGATCAAATTAAGCAAAGCTTTGCTTTAGTTGCTCACCCAAGCAGCAATGGCCAAGCGGAGAGGGCTAAAGCAATTATCCTAAATGGCTTGAAGACGCGGACATACAACGAGGTCAAAAAAATATGACAAGGGCTAGATTGATGGATTACCAACCATGTTGTGGGCTAACAAGACCACAGCAAGTCAAGCGACTGGGGAGACACATTTCTTCCTTGTCTACGGTGCTAAGAATGTCCTCTATTATGAGTTAACCCTTGATTCTCCACGAGTCAAGATGTATGCATAGGACTACCAGGAGCAGATAAGGCTCAACGGCGTTGACTACTTGAAGGAACGGCGTTGTCGTAAACTGCTCTAAGATGCCAAATACCAGCAAGGCTTGAGGTGCTATCATCTGTACCATGTTCAGCCTGGTCACTTAAGGTCTAGGATCTTATACTCAAGCGCATCCTCACACAACCTAGAAAGAACAAACTTTCCCCCATGTGAAAAGCCCCTTCCTAGTGACCAGCCTCCCTGATCAGGTTGTGCTCGGTTGGTGACGAAAAATAGGACCTTACTCCCTAATCCTTAGAATTTTGAGCACATGCGTAAATTCTACCCCTAACCATGTAAGTCTGTGACTGTGCTCGAACCAACTTGGTCATGTCTTCTCGTCTCTAAGTTTGTCGAGGGCTCCTACCATGCAAAATTTTAATGTGTTTTATTTCTCTCTTTCTTTACAATTACCTGTTCACGTAAAAGATGATTGTCATGGGAAAAATCACAACACACGTTCTTCTTGTGGCAAACAGGCATGGGCTAACGTTAGGTCCAGTAGGGCATGACGACTTGGCCTTCTCATGTCCTACATCGGTGGTTGAACTTGTAGGCCATGCCCTAAGTACCGCCGAGCTCTAAGGTCCTCGAGTAGCCTTACCAACTTAGTGAGAGTGGTCGGGGCAGCTTGGGCATTAGTGGTGGGCTGCAATGCCCTGCCTGGCAAGTCTTGCCCCAAGCTCCACTAGGGCATAAGAACCACGAGTCACCCAATCTCCCATGCTTGCTTCTCACAGTTGTTCACGAATGGAAAACTCTATGTCTCTGTTGCACTAGGTGCGTAACTATCGCTGCTCAAGAGTCGACCTCAGTGTGGGTTACTTCATAAGAGAAAAAAAGACGGGATGGATATAGGGATCATACGAAGGAGCTAGAGTCTCGATCATGTATACGTGTTGGCTTGGGGACTTCTCCTTACGATCTTGGAGCACAGGACAGCCCTTGCTTTGATGTCCTCGTGCGGTGGTATGACTACATCGACCCAAAATGAACTGGAAGAGCCTAGGTGGGTCGTGCCCAGCGAAGTCTCAAGAAAGCTCAAGGATGCGTGGCCTGGATGAAGATATTGGAAGCATGTGCTCACAAACAACAAGATCAAAGGAAAAACAAGCATACAATAAAAACAAGCATGCGATTATGAGCAAAAAGTATATAGAAAAAGGAAAAACATAGTGGGAGGTAGTACAACGCCTACAGGTCGCTGCGTCAATCCTCGCCTCCAACTTCAGGGTGCATGCCATCATCAGAGCCCTTGTCGGCATAGGCATCATCGGCAGTTACATCTTCATCAGTGGCATTGCCCACGAGGCTTTGAGTTCACACTCAAATTACCCGGTGATCTCTACAATGATGTCATAGATGGTAGCCTAGGCTTCTTTAGTGCCCTCCATGGGCAGCCCTAGCTGTGGCGGGTCTAGACTAAGAGCTAGGTCCTAGGTGCGATAGGCAACGAGGATGTACTCCACCATACCTCGCGCCAACACGTAGCCTTCGTGGGCCACCATGCCTTATACGACCCCGCGCAGTTTCACAAGCCGATGTGTGAGCTTTGAGAACCCAATTACAAAGTGCCCAGTGGACTCCAGGTGTTTGGCCTCGATGATGACAAAGCTAAGCTCGGCATTGTCCACCGCATCCCTCGCACGCTCAAAGGAGCTTTTTAGGAGCTCCTTGAGCATCGTTGCTTTGTCATAGCAATATTCAAATGGGGTTCGGGAGCCACTTGACTAGTCGATGAAGCTATTGCCTAAGTCCATGCTGCGAGCCTGTCTTCTCAAGCTTCCAGCTCCTCTTCTTTGCACTTTAGGGTAGTGGCCCCCTGGTCGAGCTTAGCTTTCCCCTGTAGCACGTCTGATGCAAATAGTATCGGTTCATGAAGGCCAATTAAAAGAAGCTAGAGAGATCTCTGAGTCGTGGAAGCCTAAAAAAGATAATTTTGAAGCATGAATTCTCATACTCCAAAATTGAAGGGCATGTGTTAACGCTAAAAATTGGCACAGACTAGTGCGTCGGCATGGTAGTTTTTGTGGGTTTAAAAAAAGCCGATGGTTCTTAACAAAGGCCGATGGTAATGGATTAGCTGGAGATGGTGGTTGATAGATCAGATGGCATATTTGAGTTTGGGTTCAATGGATCAATTAGCCCATGAATGATTGAGTCCAAACTGGTTCGTGGAAAGCAAAGAAAAGAGTTATCTTCAGAAATATCTATTGTAATTAGTTAAGATTGTATCGTATGTGTTAACGTCAAAATTTGTTAAGGTCCACTAACATATTTGGTTAAGAAAAGTAGACGATCAACTTATGAGAGTATATCCAATGAAAATTGAATTCAAGAAAAATTGTGAAGGCCACAACAAGTTGGTTTTAATATTTAGAATGTATCTTATAAATAAGCAAGTTTTAGTTATTTTTCTTTTTTGATTAAGAAGTAATATCCAAGCGGATTGTTTGTAACTTTCTAAGACTCATGTAACTCTATGGTATAAATACAAACACCTTGAGGTTTTGTAAGATATCTCTCGATCAATACAATACAATTCCAGCACATCGCCACCCTAATTCTTTAGGTTTTTCCTAACAGGTTCTGACTCTCGATGAGGGGCTACATTGATTAAATTCCATCTCCGACGAAGGGGTAATTGCCACCACCCAGCAATTGTATCGGCTAGATTAGTCTCATCTATGGCTGCATCATTTCAATCTCTTATATTATTCTAGTTCAACCAACTACGGTTGCCGATTTATCCTGATTCATTAGCTTGTTCTAAGGTTATATCATGTCGATCTCTTAAATTGATCTAGTGTATCCATCTCACTTACGCAAGATCTATCGGCTAAGTAGGCTTTTTTTATTATCTTTAATCTGATACTGTCTCGGTTAGGTCTAATCTATTATATTACTGTTAACAAGTTAAATCATGTTTAGTCGATAGGTTTTATGTAACATTTTATCTGAGTGTTAGTCGATGAGTATTAGTCAATAACTATTCATGTTGCGATTAATCTATCTAGCTTTATTAGTTTCAATCTTATACTAACTCGATTTAGTCTAATCTATCAAGATTGTTGTTAATAAGGTTAACGTTATGAGCTAGTAGGTTTTGTTCTCTTTTCATCGTATCAGCTTACATCAAACCTTTGGCTGATGCATTCATCTTCATTATGAGCTTCAATGTTTACATCATTTGCTTTATACCTACATCGAACCCCCAGTCGATGTTCGTTTTAATCCTATCCACTATCCAGCCGATAACAGAAATCCGTATTAGCCTATCGACCGATTGGTTCATTGATCTAATTCTTTCTATCTTCTTTATCAATTAGAAGATCAAATTGACTGGTACGCCCTGAACCTCAACAATCCAAGGATGCCAAAGAGTTTAATAACTTGCACTACAGCTAAGCTGATCTCTCAGGCCTTCGTGTGCAATAAGAGGGTCTTAACGATTTTTACGTCAATAGCCAACCCCTGTGCTAGGCGACACTGTGCCACTCGGTTGAGCATCCATATCTTGCGGTGGTGTACTCTGAGGCATCGCTCCTTTAGCATGATATCTTCCATATAGGTGCTCAACTCATTTGGCGTCATGTCATCTTCATCCCAGATGTGGATTCCTTGTGGGCTCAGGGCATCCTCCCATCCTTGATGTCCAACGCATCAAACGTCGTGAGCCAGGCTTGCATCGTCGCACACTCCATGTTGTTACAGAGCTGCAAATAATCCCGAGGAAGATCTATGTCCTTGTTAGCATTAAGGAGGACTAGTGCCTTTAGCCACGCCTTAATTGCGTCCTCCTTGAGGTCAACCATGGTCATGATGTTAGTCCTGGTGATGTCCATCGAGCCAGTGTACATACACAACCTTGAGCTCGCTCTCACAACGGGGATATCCAGCGATGCACGAAATCGGCAACCACTATTGTCAAGGTTAGCCCCATCTTACAGACGCTAGTGATTCGTGCCAGCACATGGTCCATCTAAACATATGGTTTGCAGGCTCCCTCTTAGATGTCCTTCTGTGGTCATGCAGCTGATGTTGAGAGAAGAAGCCGATTGTTCACGCGATGCTAGCATATACCCAATATTGGCACTATTTCTCCTACTTGTTGAGCAGTGACCAGGGGATGTAGAGGTCTCTAGTGCCCTCCTACGATTGAAAACCGTAGCACCATAAAACCTTAGGTTCGTCATTGCTAGGCTTCTTTGTCCTAGCCATTCTCATTATGAAGAAGTGACGAAAGAGGTTCACCGATGACATAATGTCAACAAACATCTCACATGGGTGAGCCAAGATAACCAACATCACTATGGAGTTAGGGGTAAAGTGGATCAGGTGGATCTTGATGACCTCCAACACCTAGATAAAGGAGGAAGAGAATGGCAGAACTAAGCCTATCATGACAAAGGATGAGAAGATCATGACTTCCGTGGACTCCTCCGGCTTTGGTGGGAAGGTAGTTGTCCTCACCGCCGACACCCCCGTTGCCCGATGGGGACAATCATTGTCCTCACTTTCATCACTCGGACCTCATTTTTTAGGAAAGATAGTGGCAACATTGAACTCTCCTAAACCACGCTACACCAGCCAGATCTACCCATAAGGGCGGGCGGTGTTGAGTTTGGAGTAGAAAGCAGAGTTACGCTGATGGTGGCAAGTATGCACAAAGAAGGAAGAAAAAAGCAAGAGCAGTTGCATCCAAAGAGAAACATTGAAATAGAAAGGAAACGGTGCCACACTATGGTCCCTCAATTGTGGCCCATAGGGGTTTGCTCTTGGTGCGAGAATACAGGCGGCGTCTCCTTCTTTTTCATGGGTGATATTATTTCCTGGTGTCTGAGAGGCATGCCTAGGTTTGCCGAGCCACATGCTGACAACCCTAGGCTTCCTTTCCCAAGCACACAAGCCTCAAGATGGTTAACAGCCCGTGAGGAGTATGCCCTAATGCGGTGGCCTCGATCTCATGCATCCCGTAGGAACACGAGGGAGAGAGCTCGAGCGCCATATGTATCCAACTATCCCAACCACTGCATTCAATGTGGTAGGTTGGAGCGTCTAGCTTGGTGTAGCACCCGTGCGTCTACACAGGTTAGCGCGATAAGACATATATCTACTCCATCCTCAGATGACATGCAATAGGACGTATACGGCTCTCCATGAATACCTAGATAATTATGGTTACAACCAATATGCCCAATGTGACCTAGTTTTTCACCCATATGGAGCGGCTAGCATGGGCTAGCTATGTTCAGCAATGGTAGGAGAACAGTATGGCATCGGCGATGGTCGCTTGAGCTTCTATAGCAATTGGACTAATCATATCTATCCTCTATTTTCTAGGGCCCATAAGCCCTATCTGTATACACTCATTTCTTCTCTTGGAATATACGATATCATATCTATCCTCTATTTTCTAGGGCCATAGGCCCATATTTGTACACTCTTTTCTTCTCTTAGAATATACGATATCCCCAAAGAATATATAAGAGGATGTTGGTAGCAGAGAGAGGGAAGAAGGAATAAAAATATCACTGTAGGTGCAGGTGTGGTGACCATTGCTAGGTTGTCACGTCATCATGGCAAGATATTCATGAGATGATATACTTTCTTTGTCCAAATGATGACAACGACTTCATTGTAAGTTCTACCTATCATGTTATTTCATTGCTTGCTCATACTATATTGTTAGTTATTACACACTTAAATTATGATTCGGTACACAATGAGATCCATGGATGTATTCATTCACCAAGTGAGTTGACACTAAAAGACCATCATTCACTAGCCTAAGCATAGCGTAGGATGAAACAAGGTTACATTACATATGTGCCAATGTGGAGCACGAGCAACGAGTGGAGTTTGCTAGTTTAGATTGGAGAAACAATCCTTTTGGTTGCCTAAATGGTCTGCGAGTCCAAAATGCGTGTGTATAGATCGTTGCCAGGTGACAATATCCTTCGCACAAGGGACCTATGGAAGGAGATATTATATTTGCCCAAACATAGACGGCGACTTCTTTATACATCTCACTTCTAAATTTATATCATGTTGCTTCAACATGCGATGTACAAATAATACTCTTTGAAGGAAAATTCAAGTATGTATGTGTTCACCTTATGGATCGACATGGTATGACCCAACTATGAAGGTGGAAGGGTCACAGAAGTTGAAACCTTTCGGAGTACAAGTAGAGAAGGGATGAATAATGTCAAAATTAATTTAAAAACAGAGAAAATATCGTTAGCAATCCAGTAACTAATGAGGATAATAAGTTTAGTCTATGATTGTAGTACTATCCACTACTATAAATAGTGGTATTTTGATTGTCTTATCAACCATCTACTACGAATTATATATATGTTTGGTGTGTTAAATCAACTTGACTAAAAATCTTCTCTGTTTCTATTGTATTCTAATTGATTTTGTTTTTTCTATTTTATTATAAAAAAATTAAATGTTGTATCCGATACAGGGCAGCGTATATTTCTGTAAACTGTTCATAAAAAATATATTTTTATAAATCTTTTAATAAAAATAATATATAAATAAAAATTCCATATTTTTCTGTGTAGTCTCTTTAGATGTTCCTTCAAGTTTTAATAAATACCGTAAAATATTATAAAAACAAAGTCTTGACACTTAGTATATCAATTCTGAAATTAGTTGACCGCTGGCCGCCAAAAAAAATATCATCTGTGATTGCAACAAAGGAACTGTTAGCAAAATTACATGTGCCCTCTTCCCTTCCATAGCAGGGCGTGACTGTTTTTTAGACGATTCCTAACCAAATAAAAAACATCCTCTATGGATAAGAGGGCCGCCTGCACCCTTTGTCCTCCCTTCCACGACCGGAAATGACAATTTGTAGACCGTTCCTAGCCAACTAAAAAAGGGACATACATGGCCTCAATGGCCATCTACCATGTTAGTAACACTACGCTTTTTTAAAAAAAAACTAAGCAGTTATGTAATCATTTTTTAAAAAAATGTAGTTTTGTAAATATTAAAATAAATAAATAAATATTTAAAATCCCATATCGACTGCCTAGAACCAGCCCAAAAACTCACAAAGAATCCGAAGCCCAAATTGGTACGCTCCTCCCGTTAGGGCCGAAATACTAACTCAAAATCAGATACTAAGCTGCGAGTCCAGAGGCCCACAGGACATCAGCCGGAGCCCACTTCGCCAGTAGTCTGCGCCTGCAACTCTGCATGCTCCTCGATCTTCATGGGCTGCTGCCTATCAATTTCCTCGGTCAGAGTTCAGACTTCAGATTATCTCAGAGACAGACGGACACGAAGAGAGAAGTCAGATTAAGCTACAGGTATACTTCATCATACGCCATATGGTTTCATCACAAAAACCATCTAGATTATGGCCCAATATCACTGTCATTCTAACAGTAACAAAGTGCAATGGTAATGCTGTGCCGTGGAGCATTCGGTCGTGGTACGTGCCAGTTATGCAAGCACGTGTTAATCTTTATAATCCCATATCCTAGAATGGTTGGAGTTCCAGCCTATTGGCTCGTGCCTCACATATACTGGCATGCAATGCTGTTGCCATGCATCATCATCATCTCATGTTCTAACAAAATACATTAAGCTTTATATAAAAACATTAATCTAAAAATACATTATGCTCCACACTACTGTATGAATCAATCATCTACGCTGCACGACAATGGCTCCAATCGACAGACTGGACCATACGTTATGCACCATGATTTGACGTCCTCACTGTAGACGCCGACCATACGTATAAATTATACACAGTGTACACGTACGCCTCCATGGACCATTGCCCGATCAATCATATGCGTGCATAGGAATAAGATAACCAAGTATGATCAATGAAAGTACGCACGAGACAGCGAGTCGTCACTGAACAGCAAAACCAGCTAATCAGAGTATAGTATAGTCATGTTCACCCCTAATTCACGGTAATCAGCACATCGTCGCCGACTATACTGCACTCACGAACCATAGCATCAATTGTTAACTGCGTGTGGACAAAGCAAGACAGCATTATTCTACGCAGAAGCAGTAGATCAGGTGGTGCCTTTTTTTTACCATTTGAACCGCACAAAACCGTCACGTTTCCCTTAAACCGCGGGGCTACCTGCCAAGCGTCGGCGAGTGCAGACAGACGAGCAACAGGAGGAGAGGTCCAAATCTACGTGCTTCACAAGACACCGGAATAGCGGATGCATCAACGCGACATCCTAGCCTGCGTCGGTGTCGGCGTCGGCGCGGGTGCACATCAGTCGCCGTCGGCAGCCATCGAAAATCCACGCGCGGCTGGCAGTATGATCAAAAAAGCGCCCGCACCCGACGCCCCCGCGACTTTGCGCGCGGACTCTCCGCGCAAGCCAAGCCGCACGGCGGCGCGAGTGCGCGAGACAGTGCGGAAGTCTGAACGAGACCAGCGATTTTGTCGCGGACGCCCGCGTCACGGGACAGGGACGTGACTAGGCAAAGGCAGCGGGCGGCGGGCGTCCGCGTCGTCGTCGAGGCGCGGGGCGGCGGCGGCGGCGACGACGACGATGAATGCGCGCTCGCAGGGGTGTGAATGGATGGATTGACCACGGAGCTCTTTACGACCGAATGCGGGTGTAGTGGATTTGCTTGCGTCTCCGGAACTCCTTGGTGCGCGCTGCGCGGCCTCTTTCGAGATCTCTTTCGTGAGCTTTCCCGGCGAGGAAAAACGGTTACGCGTTTCACTTCACTCGCGAATGTCCAGCTACGCAAAGGGAGTAGTTGGTCGTATCAGGATATGCAAAGCAACATCATATTTGCAAAGTGAGTAGTCATCATATCAGGATATGCAAAGCAACGCCATATTTCATTCTTTGCTGAGCACGGAGAGAAAAGTGGCAAGATGACCAGAACCGGGCAGTGAACGTGTGCTTAGAACACAACTGATTAGTGATTACGATCACGAAGTAAATTAACTAACCTGTGATCGAGGTTTGTGTCTTGGCAGGACAGAATAATAGTGTTCGTTTGCTTTATCCGGGCTATAGGCTAACGTGAACGTGATCCACGATTCCCGAGCAGGGCGCTCGAGATTCACGTCCCGACAGAGCCAAATGGTTACAAAACCCAGCTGTTGACCAAAGGCTGGTCTGCACGTTATTTGGCCCTCAAAGTCACGGCACAGTCATTTTCAGCCCCCCGGCCCGTCACCCGGGCTAGATAAACCAGCAGTGCACGTGTAAAAGTAGTATTATAAATTTATAATGCGTGAAGGCGTATAGTTTAATGATAAAGTGCGATCTATCGTGCGTGCTAGGATAAGCACCGTCCCTAATCTCAATACGACAAGAGCCAAGGTACCTGGCCTTGCCACAGTGACTTAATTGGCTACTCTATCGGTCAAAAATAATTTTATTTTTCACCTATTCCACGCATATCAATAAAACCAAAAAATCTAAATTATTTTTTCCTTTATTAAATATCAGTATAATTGTCACCATTTTATCTAATTCTAATATATTTGTTCTCTACTTTTACACACTTCAATGCAATATTTACTTAAAAGATAAACTTATTCTGTGACAGACAAATAACAGAGAAAAGATAAATTATTTTGAAACCAAATGAGTAGCTAATTTAATCACGTGCTTCTAGGCGGTGCCTCGTTCATATCCTCTTTAGTAGTAGTACTACACTGTAATAATATATTATGATTAAATAAGTGTCGATGAATCGATAGACGGACATGTGGTATTAAAAAACAGTAATATCTTAAGAAATCATACATATATATATATAGGTATTCTTAGCACAATACGGGTTGCTCTGAGTCAGCGTTCATGGATCGATGCCTCATGCTACTCACCATGAGATAGTTGATGTGCGCTAAACCACCTAAGCTAGCATGCTCAACATGGCAGATGGAGTTAGTCAACCGTGGATTGACAACCCTGATCTAACTAGCCCGAGCTAATAACCCTTGGGATAGTTAAAAGATGCTCATGGTATGACGACCTTAAGCTCATAAAGACATGGGATCTCAAAGGCCACATATATTCACTTATCCTAACTACTGTATTTAATATAGTAGGTTAGAGTGTTTCGCTCGATGCGACGCCCATGTACTAATGTGACGCCCATGTACTAATGTTGGTCAGGGCGACAAAATGATACATTAAGAGATTGCATAGTGGGCTAGCCACGCTTAGCAATGATAGGAGTATGGCAAGTCGTGGGTGACGGGCAATAGGGATACTATAGCGATTATACTAACTATACTTAATCTCTATTCTCTTAGACCCATGTGTCTTATATTTATATATTCTACTTATTTATTGGTCCGTATAGTACTCTCGGAGAATATATAAGAGAAAATTGGTGATTAAGAAAGGAGAGACAAGCTAAAAATAAATCAACATAGCACATCAAAAGTTAAAAAAGAACACAGCAGTAGTAGGATATTATAGGCATGAATATGTCTAAAATCTTGTGTTTATACTTCATTGGATTCAATACGCACTCAATAGGTCGAATAACAAAGGAACCGTTTTCAGTGTATGATCGCTAACAACGAGTTTTAAAAATCACCACATTAAATTTGTGCTTAATAGAGTAGAGAGAAAAGTAAAAAAGAAAAAATAGACAACATATTTGTAACCAGAGACTTTTAAAATATATAGAGACGCGCTAGATTATTAATTATATAGTATATATTTATATGCATATATGTGTATAATTTAGATTGATTATAGATGACGTATTTAGAGCTATTTGACTATAATATTAAATTTGCTTTTAAAAGTAAGTGCAATAGATTACTAAGTCAGCTATAAGGAAAACAGAAAAATAACAAGTATTATCTATAAGAGCTAAATATACACATTCTACACGTGTTTTAAAATAAATATATAAAATATATAAATAATAGAAAAAGATAAGAGAAAATTAATAGAGAAAAACTTATACATATTAATTTCAATTTATAATTACAAATGGTAGTTGGCTCGACTATTAAACTGCTTTAAACCGGGAATCGTGATTCCGAGATTACGTGCACCATCCATCGTCTCCACGTCTCTGCAGGCTAGACTCCGTCGATCTTTCCCGGCTTTGCCCCATGCGGGGCGCGTACATTTGCGAGATGCAAAAGTTTAGGCTCCGAGGAAAAGGCGCCAGCAAATCTCGGGACTGGTTAAACAAACAGCGGAGAGCGCGTCGCGGCTGGCTGACGTCGCCGCCAGCTCGGGGGGCGCCTCGAGTCTTGGAGCGCCGTTCCCACGGACGCGACCGCGCGGCGCGCGCTTTTTGAGGCCGGCGGCCTCTGCTGTTGCCAGCGTCGCGGCGTCGCTTACCGTGCAGGCAGGTCGCGTCAGTGTAGCTGGCGGAGGCTAGCACGCAGCTCGATGATGGCCATGCACTTGCCACGCAGGGCGTGCTGCCCAGACACCGGCCGTCGCGCGGTGCTGTGGCTTCGACGGTCACCGCCTCACAACAGGTCACAGAAACCATGTAGAGTAATTTTCCGCACTAGATGGGCACGCTCCATACACGTCAGTGTACTGTATACGTAGTAGTAGTACTCCTAGAACAGCAAAGTGCACTCGCAACAGTCGTTGGGAGGCAGGGTGCTGGGCTGCCTGGTCGAGCGTGGCAAGCCAGCAAAACTGCAGATGAGAGTGCGTCGTGGTAGTTGTGTCTACTCCGTAGTCCGTACATGTGTGCCCCGGGCGCACTAACTTCGGGCTGAATTCCCCGGGGCCCACCAGACAGATCCGACGTGGACGAAGGGGGCGGCGTGAAAGCTCGGTACGGACGCACCCGGCCACCCGGGCCGGGATGGGAAGGGAGGAGGTGGCGTCTCTGCTGTGACACCTCACTGACTCTGAAGCGCCGCGCAGCGCGCAGGGCCGCAGTTCGGGTGGGCCCCCCCACGAGCGATGGTAGGGTCACGTCACGGGTGGCGCCGCGATCGATGCCGCGAGATCGACGGACCAGATCAACCGGATCGACTTGCCTCGGCGGGTTCCCAATGGCAGGTGGGGCCCACGGGGGCAGAGAGACGTCGTGTGGTTTTTGGGTGCGTGCGTGGAGGGGAGGAACCGAACCCTACACGCGTGGCAATTGTGATTTGTGTTTGTGCGTCCAGCCTGTGCAGTTGTGGGGAAGATCTTCTGTAAGCGTCAGCGGTGGCACAGTGGATGGCAGCTGGAGGGTGACGGCACCGTAGGGGATGGCCGCGTCCTGGGCCCCGTCTCGTCATCGAGTTGCGTGGCGTTGGGTAAGAGCATCAGAGTATGTATAGCAAGGTGCTTTCAGTTGACAAAGATCGCTATAATCCGTAAAAAATGTTGAAAGGTTTTATTTACGATTTTAATGAATGGACATGCAACTTGAAAAATATCACAACAAATTACATACATAATCTAGGGCAAAATACGGTGGAGTTGGTCCTGATGTTTATAGCTTGAGTATGTCATCATTGTGATGTTTAGTTCTGCCAAACATAGAGGCACTAAAACGAAGCACAAACACAATCAAAATTATAAAAACATTCCAACATGTGCAAGCACACTGCATAGCAGCGTAACATCCTTATACATATTTATCTTCACATAGAAACGAGTAACGAATAGAGCATGGTCACTTAAGTTAGTTAGTGTTCACCAATAATGAATGGTTAGATATATCTTGATTGATTTTCATTATCGAAAAAGAGTGCTTACCAATAAGAAATGAACATTCTCCCCTTTAATGGTGGTTTTATTAACAAACCTTATTCTCCTATATTTGCAATATGATACTATCTTCTGCTGCATACTGATGGTGATACTAATTCAACCATCAGGCGTAAATAAACAGATTTAGCTCGATGTGTTACAGGGTGTTACGGGACACCAATGGTGTGCTATAATTTTCACTAAAAAATTTCATGTATGGTTCATACATGATGATCAGATAACATTGATTTTCTAAGTCTAAATTCGTCTAATATTGGTCTTTACATTGCATACATCATGTAAAGTATTTCTCAGAACAACCAAACGATATAAGTGTTCATCTAAATTCTTAAAAAATGCATCGCAAAGTATGTCTTCGATGTAGGACTATTTTCCAGCAGAAATTCACGCAAAATGAAACCCAAGAATCCAACGTCAGAAAGAAACGAGGTAACTATCCGTTCACCACAAAAGATCCCCACACCTGATCACCCGGTTCAAGCGCCCACCCTCTCATCCCCAGCCGTTTAACACACCCTCCCATTTTACCGTTGAGGTCGGCGACCTCCGCGAACGGTACGGCGGCATAGTAGCCCGGCTCCAGGGGCAATCTCGTAATTGCGTGCAGTACAGTCTGCGTGTTGCCTCCCACCGCTGTGGCCAGGCCACGCCCTACTGTTTTAAATTCCCGGTCGCTCTCCTCCGCTGCCTTCCCCTTCCACTCCTCCCCCCCGCGATTCGTTGTCGTCCGCCCCAAGCCCCCTTACCACTAGATCGGCGTGCGCCGGGATGGCGTACATGTGCGCGGACAGTGGCAACCTCATGGCCATCGCGCAGCAGGTGATCCAGCAGCAGCAGCAGCAGCAACAGCAGCAGCAGAGGCACCATCTGCCCCCGCCGATGCCGCATCACCAGCACCAGCACCAGCAGAAGCACCACCACCAGATGCCGCAAATGCCGCAGGCGCAGGCGCAGGCGGCCGCGGCGCATGGCCAGATCCCGGCCGCGCTCTCGTACAGTGGTGCGGCGTGGCCCGCCGGGGAGCACTTCTTCGCGGACGCGTTCGGGACGTCCACCGCCGACGCGGACTTCTCCGACATCGCGGCGGCCGCGGACTTCGACCCCGACGGTTGGATGGAGAGCCTTATTGGAGACGCCCCCTTCCAGGACTCCGACCTGGAGCGGCTCATCTTCACCACCCCGCTGCCGCCCGTTCCATCCCCACCTCCCACCGCCGCCGCCGCTCCTCGACCTGAGGCTGCTCCGACGTTGCCCCCCCAGGCTGCCGCTGCGACCCCGGTGGCGTGTTCGTCTCCGAGTTCCCCGGACGCCTCCTGCTCCGCTCCCATCCTCCAATCCCTCCTCTCCTGCTCCCGCGCCACGGTGACTGATCCTGACCTCGCCGCCGGGGAGCTCGCCAGCGTCCGCGCCGCCGCGTCTGACGCAGGGGACCCAGCGGAGCGCTTGGCTTTCTACTTCGCGCACGCGCTCAACCGCCGCCTTGCCTGCGACGCCGGGGCTCCGCCCTCCGTATCACCAGACTCGCGGTTCGCCTCCGACGAGCTCACCCTCTGCTACAAGACGCTCAACGACGCCTGCCCCTACTCCAAGTTCGCGCACCTCACCGCCAACCAGGCCATCCTGGAGGCCACCGGCGCGGCGAACAAGATCCACATAGTTGACTTCGGGATCGTTCAGGGCATCCAGTGGGCGGCGCTGCTTCAGGCGCTCGCCACCCGGCCCGAGGGGAAGCCAACAAAGATACGGATCACCGGCGTCCCCTCGCCGTTCCTGGGGCCACAGCCCGCGGCATCCCTCGCCGCGACCAGCACCCGTCTCCGTGACTTCACCAAGCTCCTCGGGGTGGACTTCGAGTTCGTTCCATTGCTCCGGCCTGTGCACGAGCTCGACCAGTCCGATTTCTTGGTTGAACCTGATGAGGCCGTGGCAGTCAATTTCATGCTCCAGCTCTACCACCTTCTTGGTGACTCGGACGATCTAGTAAGAAGAGTGCTTCGTCTAGCCAAATCGCTCAGTCCAGCAGTGGTCACACTTGGAGAGTATGAGGTCAGTCTGAACCGAGCTGGGTTTGTCGACCGGTTTGCCAATGCGTTAAGCTATTACCGGTCAGTGTTTGAGTCACTGGATGTGGCAATGACCCGGGACTCACCGGAGAGAGCGAGGGTGGAGCGGTGGATGTTCGGGGAGCGCATCCAGAGGGCCGTCGGGCCGGAGGAGGGCGCAGACAGGACGGAGAGGATGGCCGGTAGCAGCGAGTGGCAGGTTCTGATGGAATGGAGCGGCTTCGAGCCTGTGCGGCTCAGCAACTATGCCAGGAGTCAGGCTGATCTTTTGCTTTGGAACTATGATTCCAAGTACAAATATTCACTTGTTGAGCTGCCACCGGCGTTCTTGTCGCTGGCATGGGAGAAACGGCCTTTGCTTACCGTGTCTGCTTGGAGGTGAGGGTTTTTGGAGTATTTGTGGCGTGTGGGCAATTGTGATAGGATCTGGGAGGAAATAGTTAGGAAATCATTTTTCAGCTTTTGTTGTAGCTTTTGTTTAAGGTTTCGTTGTGATATATTGCTTGTTCATGACTGGGATGAGAAATGTAAATTTGGATGCAATTATGCATGTGGGAAAGTTGTGAGTATCATTAGCATTGTTCTTGGTCACTTTTTAAGCAATAAAACTGAACTACAAGCAATATACTTTGCTCTAGTGGCTAATTTGCAACTCCTGATGTGATATTTGTTGGAAGAACGTAGGAGTTGCTGGTGAGACTGAATTCTATGTTAATTTGTCATTTCATAACCCAAATTTTCAGAGTCCATTTATTTCTTTTGGAATCAATTGTTATTATCAAAGTGATCTCTGTAGTTGTGCGTGTATTAATATTTTCTGTCCTAGGCTCATGGTTTGTCTCCAGAGTAAAGAACTAGTATTCTTGTGATTTTGGAGTAACCTTAAATTGCGTTTTTGTATTTCACTTTTATATTCAGCTTGCAGATTTGCAGTTCATTTTCTTGGTAACTGCATTTTTCTGTGCTCGATTGACTATTTATTTTGATGTTCTCTATCGTTCATGCTAAGTATGTTACTCCAATATACTAGTGATCCCTTTAGTTTTACTTATTCAGTTTGTAGACTGTCGATGTCTTACAATGCTTTAGAAACTCAGCATTTTATCTTGATGTAGAAGGCAGCATCTTCTCTTGTGGTACTTGCCCTTTTCTTACGGGGCTAAAATTGATGTACATCATATCTGACTTTTGCGGATCTGAGCTTGAAAACATTGTTCGAAATGTTCTTTGCAGAAGATACATTAGTAGCTGTTATTTTGACATACTGAAGAAACATATGAATGAATTTAGAGTTATAGAAAGAAGAAACACATAAACACATGTCTTCATGCTTATTTTTTTCAAAATATTTATAGATTTGTTCAATCCATAGAAATTTTCGAAGAAAATAATATGATTCAAACATTTATTTCAAAGGTTTTTATATGAATTTTTTTCATTGAATTAAATTCTCTATATTTTTCCTATAAATCAAATTGGCCTAAACCTGGAATTTTAAATCTAGACCGTGCCTGTAAATTAAATAAGATTAAATTCACACTGTTTTTACAGAGTGGGTATTTTTCTCCATTCTATGTCCCCTCTGAATATTTTTTTCTCTTCTTCCACGGATGTTAAGCTCCTGCCGAGATATTTCTGTCAGGTTTAACTTCGCTGCAAGTTAAGCTCGAAACGTTTTGCTCAGTACATTAGGCCGAACAGAGCACAGACCACAGTCAGGCCTGTTTTTGGCAAGATCATGAACCTGACGACCATAGAAGCTTTTTAGTGTGATCAGTGGTCAGATACGCTTGACTCGAGCTGCGTAAGTTCCCTGGATCTCGGCCACTAGGTGTTGTCGGGAGACGAAGGCCTCTGCTTCTCCCCCACCAGGCCACCACCGCTGAGGGCCCTTCGAAACAAAAAGGATAAGAATTCCAATGGGTTCATGTGCTAGAGGAGATCAGGGGCGAGGCCGGGGGGGCCTGGCCTCCCCCAGCAACCTAGTTAGTACGTACCCCTTCTTCTCTAAATAGTGTCTTATGCACATATAATAATCTTTATTAGTTTATTGATTGTTTACATGTTTTGGTTAATCAAGAGAGCAAGTCAGCTGAGATTGTTACGGGAGTGATGTGCAATGAGCGAAATATTATCGAAGCTGTTACTATAAGAACCAGTTAATTAGCAAATGTATTAGCACCGTTGCCAGAATATATTATTATTCTATATGCAGTGGTCATCAAATAGCCAATAAAAATCATCCATTTTCTTTTAAAATATTATATTTTATTAATACCTAAGTATCTAATAATATGGCTAACATTTCGTGAATAAACCGAATCTCACTTCCTATGTTATAATTTATCTCTCCTAAAATATTAATTAATAGTTTTAAGATTAATAGTTCGTTGCTCATTTTGCCAAGATTTAATTGTATGATTTTTTGTCTATTTATCTATATGTTTAGCTTAGAGGATATTATCCTACTTATAATATGCCTGTAGAGTAATTAAAAGGCTAAATTCAAATATATACAGCATAGCAAGCTTCTGTATTATCATATGTTTTTTTACGTTGATATAATATATTACTTATGGGAAGTTTTATATAAATACACACTACTTAAGTTAGCTCCCCTCATGTTTAGATCCTGCTTCATCACTAGAGAAGATAATCCTATTCTTTAAGAATTTTGGAGAAAAATAAAAGTGAGATCTCATAGTTTTTCACGTGCTAATCAAACGATAATTTTAAAACTTTTATGTATTTTAAAATCTCATAAAAATAAAATAAACATGGTATTCTATCTATACCTTTTTTCTTATCTGTTCTGGTTCTTTTTTTTTTTCAGAAGGAGCTCTGAAACTGGAGCCATTCTGCGATGAGAAGTGAAACGCCCAGGAGCTGAGCTAAAAGTGCCATTTCCACTAGCTGGCCTGGCCCCCCAACCGTGTGGTGATGATTGTTGCATTGACCAGTTTGACATTTTGTCGCACCAGCCACTGATCTGGGCCGACTTTCTGTTCCTGCATGCAGTTGGTCAATAATGCGTTCATGCCATGCTAGTCTGATAGTGTCCTGGCGCTAGTGCCTTCCATGATTCCATCGTAATCCATCACCTTCTTCCTCTTTGCTACGAGTGGAATCTTTTGACATAGTAGACCAGTGGAACCTGAAGTATGACTGATACTACATCAAAAATTCACACCTTCTACAGGATTATTGTACAATGCACAGTACAGTGACTGAAGTATCAATGTATTTGAAGAGCGCGAAATTGGATTGGTGACATCGATTGATCATGGATTAAGAAATATAATACTCATTCTTTTTTGGGATCTTGCTTTTTCATGGCTCTCATCTCTGCAACCCTGATTTTCATGATAACCAAAATCAAGCGGGTGAAAATCGAAGTCTCAAAGCCCACAAGAGATAGGGATGGATGAGGGTCTATCCATACGATGGTTTGCCTGTTTTAGTTCAACTTAAACTTTTTTTTATCCTTAAAGATAAAACCTAATACATTTAACTTGGCATTTCATCAGGTGCCGTGCATTGTGCTGTCCATGACATCCACGAGTGTACAGTCTTTTTTGGGTATATGCTGGTACACATAAGACGTCCGATGCCGTGTCCATGGTGAGAAAAAAACACTCATAAGTTCTGTTCTTTCTCGTTATAGATATCGTGGACATATTTTTCAAGCTTATAAATGTATGTTTGGTATAAAAAAATTTATATAAAAATTTCTCATCTAACATTTATATAGAAAAAAAAAATCAATCATTCAATCATTTATATTCTCAAATAACTATTATAAAATTAGATAATCTAGAAAAATCTAAAATCTCATGACAAAAAAACACCACCACAGTGATCTCCAGCTTAACTAGCTGTCTGATGCAAACTTCTCATTGTGCCGCGTCCATGGAATCCTCTCCGGGACAGTAAGAAGAGGAGGGCTTCACGACGGCCCGCAGGAATGCAGGGTTGGTAAGCAAGTCAAGGAGCCGAGTGGGAAAGACGGTCAGGGGAAATTTTCCCGTAGTAACGCGAGCAGGCGACCCGCAGAGGCCGCAGCAACGACCGGCGATGAGGCAATCAGGCGATGGCCCAACCTTGCCATCAGTTGACCTAGGCCTGAAGTGTCCAACCGTTGGGCCGCTTTGCTAAGACGTTGGCCCGCAAGCGACGGTGCCCCGGAGCCAAACTTCCTCCTCCGGTTTTTTGAAGAGAAATTCTATGTTTTGATAAGTAATCAGTTCTACAAATTACCATTGAGAAAAGTAAATTCCATGAAATGCCATCACATAAGCATTGACGAACGTACGAAATTCCATCGAGCACAACCGTCAACGAATGTAAGTTCTATAAAATAGCATCATACAAGCGTTTTTCTTCCTTTTTTTGCCATCGCCGTCAGTTGACCTCCATTGATACATCGTTGCCCAACTTTCATAGGAACGCAAGATCAGTTCTTGGATTGCAAGGTTAGGACTTTTAACCTAGCATGCATAGATCATCAAGCCGTTTTGGTAGAATACATCATTCGTTCTCCGATGGTTATGACACAGGCACACAACAAACAAAAAAAAATGAAACATCACAGTATTTTTTTCTTCTGAGAAACTCTTCAGAGCACAATGACAGCATTTATTCTGGAGGGATAGTTACATGAGCATGAGCCATGTGATTCAGACTCTACAGCAATTTGTTTTCCCTGAACAGAGTACAGACCACAATGACAATGTTTATTCAATTATTCTGGATGGTATAGGTACATGAGTGTGGCTGTATGGGACCTTGTGACTCAGATCTTCACTGTGTGGATGACTCTTGTCCCTTGCAAGAACTGTTCAAAGAGCCCTGCAAAGTAGTCCATGATCAGCTCAGGTCAGCTCATCGATCAGCTCAGGTGCTGGCTCAATCTTTTTCTCAAGATCAAAAAAACAAAACATAACCATTGACATCCTCTCCTTTTCAAATCTGTCATAACCCTATGCACCGGGGCTCTCAGAAATCCCATTGCTCATTATCTATATAAAAAAGAATGTGTAGTTCATTTAATCAAGAATTTGGATATGCATCATGGCACTACAACAGACTGGCAGGCACAAGCTTGCCGTCTTGTTTGATTTAGATTATTAAATGGATTATTTACTTGATTAGATGAATATATTAAATAATTTTAAAAATAAACTTAACAGAGTTTAAAATAAGTAGTTTAAGAAACACAGTAGAAGAAAGTTTTTTTTACAAAATATATTTTTTAAAGCATGGAACAAATAATCCGTTAAATAAGCTAGAAAGAACCGGGCTCACCCAAAAAAAAGAAAAGGAAAACTCGCAGTAAGTTTTAGATAGAGCTAAGATAGCATGATGCAATGGTTACAAGAAAAACAGTGGATATATATATTTACCTCCGTGTGATCTCTTAAGTTGATCGGCAAGGTGTGAGGGCTAGTTGAGACACCATACCATACGTTATCTCTAAGAACTTGTAGCTCACCAATATCGTTATCAACCATAAGAATGGTTGCATTCGAGTGAGGATTGATGCCATTGACAAGATCAGGTCTTGGGCATTGAGGATAGTAGTTGAATCGAGCAACAGTGGTAGACCTGGCAGAGAATTGCCCGAAAAAGTAATCCTCACCCAGTTCCAACAGCTTGCCATTTTTGGAAGGAGACGCTGGGTCGATGGCGAAGAAAAGCCCGACCAAATTTATTAAGATTTTAAGGAGGTGTTACAAATTACAACACACATGATTGTTATCGAAACAACCCAATCCTAAGGAAAGGAAGTGGGTTTTGCTGTCTATTAACTAACCACTTGCCACAACTACAAATGAGTTAACTTGGTTCTTGTATCTCTTCAATCCTAAGACAAGGAAGGAGACTGTTTTTAACTCCATCACAATTTATGATGAACTCATGGAGAACATCCCTACATAAAAGTCAATTCCAACAATTGATATAATGGAATTTTACTGGTGAGTGTTAAATTTTGTGACACATAGCATAATAACAACAAAAAACTGGGCATTATGAGCTGGTGGCCATCACTGCAAGCGCTATTACCTGAAAGATTCTGGATGCTCGGGCCAAACGGAAAGATTTCTCTCATCTGCTGTATCTACTTTCAGATACAACTAGGAGATTTCTCGTATAATTTTAAGCCGAACTAAATAAAATAGAATTAAATTTGTATATATTATATTTCTATAAACTTTATATATAAAACTAAAAATATAATTAAATTTCATATAAAATATAATTGGATTTTTTATATAACTCTTACTTTCTTTTATTTTATATTTGTATGCATACAATTGTAATTTGTATACAGTATTTCAAAGTAGAATTATATTTGGTAGGCAATTTTTAACTTTTCTTTTATATATACAATTGTATTTTATATACAACTATATCGATCAGTTTATATTGCTATAATTTGAACTTACTACGCTCTAACGGATTCAATCTTTTTTTTTTAATGTGAGAATTTCTAATCTGTCTTTTTTTAACTATCTTTATAATATAATAGATTTATCGGACTAATCCAGTATTTGACTTTCAGATATCTGGTAATTTCCATTAACTTCAGCTGGAAATGCTTGCCGTCATGTTGGTGTATTTTTGCTACTGTTCAAGAGGCTGGTGAAAAAACTCTCTCAGACACATTCATCACCTCATCCATCAGAGCAGCTTCTATGCCATGGTTAGTCACCTAAAACTACAGTTACACATATACGACATAAGCCACCCCATCAAGAAACAGCAGCCAAGATGGTTCATCTGTAACTGTAGTTCAAGGTTAACAATTAGTACTTATTTATTACCAGGAAAAGGGCCCAGGACTCCATCGCCTGCCGGAGTTTCGCCACCTCGTCGGCGTTGCCATCTGATTGGGACAGGCGACCAAGGTCAACGATGGGGATTGATGCAGTGGCTGCAACGGCTGGGTGGTCTTCTCGTTGCACAACATACTGGCTTGGCACAGTTTCGCTGCCCATGCCGGCAAGCTCCTGCACGAGTTGTGTTGATCTCACTTCCTCAATGCTCCCTTCCATACGGATTATGGAACGATGGATGTCTCTTAGTCTTAGGTGTCTGAGGGCTTAGGTTGTTCCAGTGTTGCTGAGTTGATATAGAGAAGTTACTATATATGAGTCTGAGACCATTATATGACAAAGACTGCTATTGTTGCACAAGTCGTTATGTAACGATAACATTTTATACCTGGTATAAAAAATGGAGAAAGTTGTAACCAAAATGTCGACGTTCCAAAAAAAGCCCAACTTGAGATTTATATATGTATGATGCCTATGGCTGGACCAGAGGTAGGAACTGCCCAATAGTGACTGACAACTTAGTCCACCCTGATTAATTACGGTTAAGCTCAACGTCTAATTCCTTACCTTCAATATAAGTACCGACAGGAATACAGATTTCGTCTACCTTGCGATATTAGAAACTACTCCATGTGTTACACAAGTTAGAACTTGCCAAGCTGGGAAGTTCAGCAGCCGATAAAGCATTCGACTAGCTCTTTAATTTAAGTTTGTGATAATCTCCTTACAACTGAAAGAATATGCTTGTCCACATTCTTGAAAGAATATGCTAACTGAATTTGGCAATCTTTTTTTTTAATTTGAAGGTGTGCATACTTAACATAGAATTTAGCTCTTTAATTTAAGTTTGTGATATGCTTGTCCACATTCTTGAAAGAATATGCTAACTGAATTTGGCAACCTTGTTTTTTTTTTAAAATTTTTTTGAAGGTGTGCATACTTAACATAGAATTCTACGACAAATCTTGTTTCCTTTTCATTTGGAAGTGTCATAATTTACATTAAATTCAATGACAATGTTGTTTCTTTCTTATTTGAAAATATCATACTTCACATCAAATTCTGGTCAGAGAATTCTAACACTGCATAAAACCAATCAATTACGAGAACATAGCACAGTAATTAATCCCAACGAAATTTCCGCCCAAAGATTTCAAAGCAAAAAATATTTAAGTTTTAGTTCAGACCTTTCGTCCCCGCCATTGCGGTGCAATAGAAACGATTGTTCGTTGCCACCTCAGTCCCACACCGCCACTGCCTTCCGCCGCCTCGGCGGTCGGCTCCGTCGTCGAAGCCCCGACGGCAGCCGCAAGCTTCCCCGGCCACCTTCGAGCACCTTCATCTCGTTCGTCGGCACCGTTCGTTCCACCATACGTGGGAGGCCGCAATCACAAACGCTTCCACAGATTCATTGCCGCCGTGAGGCCTAACGGCCACCGGCGAAGTTCGCCGCCGCCGCCACCGCCGCCGCGAGCGCCCGTCGTGGTCGAGTGGCAGCCCATTTACGGCTTTGTTTGAAGATAATTTTCCTCATGGGCTTACATGGGCCATCAAGGAAGGACTCGTATGCACGGCCCATGATGACAAGATGGGCCTCTACGGGCGAGATGGGTGGAAATCCGTTCCATCTTCTCCGGCTCCGGCGAGCTCAACGTCGAGCCCTGCTACAGAATCTTTTCCCCTGTCCAAATGAAAATTATCGATCATGATTGACAAAGATCCATCAGCATTTATGGATTGACTGCTCGGCGATCACATCACCGCCGTATCTGAAAACGGACAAAACATACGCATATGCTTTTACTACGTCAATAATGAGAGACGTCGTGCGCATCCAAATCATCCATCCTCAAAAAAAAATCCCAGCGATGGGCAAGCCACGCGGGTGTGTGCACTGCCGGGGTTGGGTTCCATCCCAAGGATTGACACCCCGCGTCTCACCCGACGGAATTTTTTTTCTGCTTCTCGAGGGCAGTTTTAGCTAGAAATAGAATACACAAAAACACACATCTTAATAGGAATACGTGTTTTTCATACACTGAAAACTTAGAACCTACTTCTAATCTATTAGTAGCTTGTATGGACAGGTATATATATGTGTGTGTGATATGTGTGTGAGGTGTATGGATACATGTCACGTACCCTTAAAAAAAATATCCCAGCGACGCAGATAAACAAGAGATAAGCGGCGATGCAGATGAAAAGGAGATAGCGATGCAGCTTGTGATCCAACATCCATCACAAGGAAGCGGGCAGTGCAATGATGGACGGACGTCTCAGTCTCACTCGCACGGTCCAGAAGATGCGACGGACACGGCGGCTCGCCGAGGTACGTTCGTCGTCGTCCGCGACGACGGCGACGCGCGCGTCAGTACTGCAGCTCGGTTTGTATGGAAGACTAGCTCGGCATGATTCTCTTGTTAATCGTAGAAGAAGAAAATATCTCGTTTTCTGACCTTTAGATTAGCTCAACCGGCATGCATGATTGGAGCTGGATTTTTAGGGCTCGAGTGCACGTGCACTATTTACTTTTCGCTCCTCAAATATCACTGAAATAGTTATACAAAATTCTTTAAAAACTTTACAAACATGGATACAGTAATCAACTAAGAAAACATTTTGCAAAACTTAAGACTAAAGTTGATCTACACACGCGAGAACAAAATAAACAAATTCAGTTATAAAGTTTTTTTTATCGTTCACCCGCCACCTGAATTACTTTAGTTACTCATAAGACAGCGAAGTTTCCAAAAAGAATGTTGGAACATTTCTCTCTTGCCACCGGTCTGAACATCAATTTCTCCAAGAGCACCATGGTATGCATGCACACAAATGAAGAATCAATCCAACATCTGGCAAACTTCTTCGGCTGGAATCCTTCCCCCAGACCTACCTCGGTCTCCCTCTGTCAAACACCGAACTGTCCTTGCAACACTTGCGCATTTGATTGCCAAGGCAGACAAATACTTAGCAGGGTGGCAAGCCCTCCAACATATTCCAGAAAGGTGGTTGTAATCAACTCAGTTCTATCAAGTCTGCCAACTTATGCCATGGCTGTTCTTGAGCTTCTAAAAGGGGTGATAACAGCTATAGACAAAAGGAGAGGAAGCTTCTTATGGACTGGAGATGACTCATGCGCAGGTGCACAATGTCTGGTAGCCTGGGAAGATATTTGCTATGCAAAGGAATTTGGTGGCTTAGGGAGCAAAGACCTAGCCACCCAAAATACAAGCCTCCTACTAAAAAAATTGCATAAACTGCATGCTACTGCCTCCCCGTGGACTATCTGGAATTGGGTTGAGCTTGAAAATCAAAGCCAAATAGGGAGAGATCTAGGTGCTCACTGGAACAACCTGAAAAAGCATCTACACATATACCAAGAAAATCCATCTGTTATTTTGGGCGATGGAAGGAAAACTGCCTTTTGGCATTACAGATGGCATCAAGGTGAAAAGCTTTCGGAGAAGTTCCCGGCTCTATTTACACACTTCAAAGATCAACAATGCTCCGTCCACCAGATGCTCTCTTCACCTGACGACCTAATGAAACCTAGACTGTCCACCCAATCTTCGGTCGAAATGGGCGACCTAAAGCAAATTCTACATAATACTCAGCTGCAAGATAGACCAGATGAGAGACACACAGATTTACAGAAGAATTCTGGAATCCTATCCTCCTCAAAAGTCTGCAAAAGGCTAAGATCAAACAAACCGCCTTGCACCAACTGGAACTTCATATGGAAAAATTCGGCTTCCCCAAGGGTAAAAATTTTCGGATGGCTCCTAGCAAAAGACAGATTGCCGACAAGAGAAACTTCTAAAGAAAACATTGTTCAGTCTGCCACCTGTGGGCTCTGCAACACAGCCCAAGAAACCTCTCTACACTTGCTGTTTCATTGTGACATAGCGGCACAGTTTTGGGTGCTTCTTCGACAACAACACCACCTTGCTGATATTAAAACCATGAACTCTGTTCAGCCGCCTGCAAACATTCTAGCCAAACAATACCAGGCTTTCTTCCTACTATGTTTTTGACGAATATGGAACCACCGAAACGATGTAGTGTTCAATGGAATGCAGCCTTCTCTCCAACGCCTTCTGAAACAATGTCTAGAGGAGGCTTCCCTCTGGGCTTTCCGTTTTAAATCGACTGAGCGACACGTCATTTCAAATTGGAGGAGCCTGTTCCTCCCTAATGTCTCCCAGTTATAAAGTACATACGTTCATAACCAAATTTATGTCTTTTTTGGTGAGAACTTTAGTTTGCATATCTCCACAGTAACATATGTTTTAGAATTTTTTTGCGGGGAATATGTTTATCACCATTCTATTGGCATGCAAAAAATAAATCCATGTGTACTTTGGTTGTAAACTGATTTCCCCTACATGTGGAGAAAAAAAAATTATTTTTTCACACCGATGTGAGCTTTATTTTATCATCATCACAGTTCATGACAACAGCTGATACAATACAACATCTCATACATTTCGATCACCCTGGTAAACAGCACATTAGTTTGCATCGATTTTTCAGTTTATGCATGCTCATTTCATCAAGCGCTGGAGACGGCCGCGGCCTCCTCCTCCTGCTGCTCAACCTTGACCTTGAGGAAGTCGATGGTGGGCTCGCCGGCGGCGAACGCGTCCCAGAAGCCGTCGCCGAAGGCCTTGACATTGAGCTTCTTGTACAGCGCCGGCCGCTCCTGGCCGACCAGCTCCTCCGACGGCGCCAGGTCTTTGTGCGGCTCCGGCTGGTAGAACATCACCACCGATATCCTTTCCTTGTCGCTCGTCACCACCCTGTGCACCGGCGCCATGAACACCCCATTGCTCATGATCTGCGCATGAGCAAGCAACAAGCAGCTTTAGCTACGATCTATACATTTTGCTTCAGTTAGTAGTACACGAGGTGACGTGGCGGCCGGCGTGGCGCATACCTCAATCTCGTCGCCGGCGACGACGAGAAGCTCGTGGGTGAGCACGGGCAGGTCGAGCCAGCGGCCGTCCTTGAGCAGCTGGAGGCCGCCGACGTGCTTGTCGAGGAGGAGGACGGTGAGGACGGAGTTGTCGGTGTGGGGCTTGAGGCCGTAGACGAGGTCCGGCCGCGGGCATGGCGGGTAGTAGGTGAACCGCGCGTACGTCGAGGCCCTCTCGCCGACCTTGTCGACGAAGAACTCCGCCTTGAACCCCAGCGTCCTCACCATGGCGGCGAGCACGAGCTTGAAGACCTGCTCGCTCCGCAGCGTGAACTCTTCCAGGAGCGGCCGGAGCGCCGGCGGGTGGTCAGGCCAGAACTGCAGCCGCCTCTCCTCCTCCGGCTGGACCTGGAGGTAGAGGCGGTCGCACCAGTCGAGGATCTGCTCGTCGGTGTCGACGCGGTCGATGCCGTAGCCCTCGTTCTGGAACTTCTCACCGCCGTCGACCACGTTGCTGTACCTCTCCTTCTCCTCCCGCGGCAGGTGGAAGAACTCCCTCGTCACGGAGAGGATCTCGTCAAGGAACGGCTCCGGTATGCCGTGGCCGGTCACCGCGAAGAGCCCCCACGACTGGAGCGCCGACAGGAGCCTGGCGGCCTCGTCGACGTCGCCGGGCTCGACCAGGCGGGCCACGTCTATGGTGGGGATGGCGGCCAGCTCCTGCTGCGCCTGCACGGTGCCGGCCATCGTCGGGCGGTCCTTCTCCCCCAGCACGTACCTGCTCGGCGGGGCCCTGAGGTCGACGGCGGCCAGCTCCTGCACCATCTGACCCTGAGCTGGGTGCACCATGATAGCTTAGCTGTGTCCTGTATGTCTTCCTGCTACTGATGTGTGTCTGATAATCTGCTTCACTGACACGATCGAAGTGATCTACTCACTGAGACTAAGTACTTATATATACCCGACAATCTTTTTTCTCTAATTACATGAAAGGGGAACTCGCTAATACGTGGAGTAATATGGCAGAATTGTACTTTCTTCGGTTATAAATAGTTTATATTTAAGATAATATTTAGTTAACTTTTGAAGCTTTATTATCAATAATTTCATATAAAAAATTACGATGGAATATGTAGAGGACCCTATTAAAATTTATAAACAAATATAATCAATATAAAATTACTTGTTAAAATTATAAAAACATATTTGATCAAAGAGAATACCATCATACAATGACAACACTACACGTTCTCTGTTTAAAAATAGAATATATAACCATATAATATTTTATTAGGACAAAGGTTTTTTGTTTTTGTGAAAGCAAGACAAAAATGCCTGAACGGCCAGTTACATCGCTTAACAAAGTATATGGGGATGGATCCATCATTTCGTCCATCCTGTTGACCGTGCATATTGTTTTAGTCGCTTTTTAGTCTACTCGGAGCGATCTGCCATGATCTGTACCGATCGTGATCGTCTTAAATCATTACATGGAAACGGAACACTTGCCAGGAATGCACTATGAAAGTGTGAAACGCCTACTTTCGCTGCAGCAGATGAATGCAGCCTGCCTGGCCTTCATTTTGTTCTTTTGTTAAAATGTTTTCCACCGGCTATATGACATGGATTAATCTTATCGGTTGAAGTGAAACAACGAAGGAGGGTAAGCGCGAATTGTCTGAGATATGATTGATAAGCCGTGGAAAAAATGATTAAAATAACTAAAACAATTTATAAGTAAAATTTGTGTTAATAATGATTTAAAAGTTAATGTAAAAAATAGACCACAATGAAAAAAACTTATAAAACTAACTCCAAAACTAAATTTTGGTTATGAATAATAAGCTAACTAAAACTTAAACTAATGTAGCACAAATGGTTGTCATTAACACTAGCCACTCACGAGTTGCGTGACGTTGTATATATGAAGTAATGTAAGACAATGTGTTACTACTCTAAATTTTGATTTTTTTTAAATATAGGACTTGATAAGACTGCAGCACACACATACAGATGTGACATTCCATGTATCCAACCGGAAAATGCAATTGTGAATTGTTCTTGCAAGATTTAAATGAAAATAGGCATGAGCGTAAAATCAACCAAATAACTCATAAGAGGAAGGAAAATTGGAGACGAAGATTAGTTGTGATGCAGTCTAAGGAGGCAAGCTATTAAACAAGAGATAATTCATAGCTATACATGAAACATACGCCAACTACTCAAAGGAGTAAGTTCGTGGAATAATAAAAGAAGTAATTATAAGTGTCACTGTTATATATTCGCAAATACGATATATCTAAATACATCTCTACAGTTGAATATATGATTAAGGAAGAAAATTGTATCAAGTTAAGAAAAGACTATGAAGTCCAATCTATATACGAATCAACCAGATTTATCTAAAGAGTCTTTGAGTTCGTAACTAGAGAATAATATTTGTCGTTATAAATACAATAACTTCTTAGGAGAGAAAAATAAAATTAGAAGACAAATATAAGCCACATTGAGTCAAGATTAAGGAATTGTCTCGTTGCTAGGCACCAATTATATCTCACTACTTAGGGTTGCTGCATATTAGTTGGATATGCTAGTAAAGTAGATTACTTTAGCTGTGTGATTCTCCTTGAATACATATAAATAGGATTATGGCTATTACCTATCTTTAGGGGCCTGAATCTGTATAAAAATTCTCGTGTGTCTCTCTTTGCTACTATCTCGTGAATACCTTAGTACCGACCAAAACCTACGCTTATAAATAACGTAGTCGGGTATCACTCTTTGACAGTTGGTGCACTAGGTAGGGGGCCTGATATTTCAAAGGTTTTTGTTAAAGATGACTTCGAGAAGCGACACTTCCGGCAAAGATTATGGTGATAGCTCTAGCTTAGGAGATTCAACCCAGCTAGTAGTTACCTGCTTTCATATCGAAATCATCACCATTTTAGTGACAACGGCATTATTAGAGCTACCAATCTACATTTCGAAGTCGATTGTAAGGAGAACTCAGATTCGTTCGAGCAAGATGGCTTCAATGAATCATCTATGGTGTTCCATCCATAAGACAAATTCTTACTAGTTGGTAAGGTATAAGGTATTTCAGATGGAGGTCGCTTGATAAGCTGTGAGAGAAGAATTGGAAAACCCCCCATTAACTAGTGATAAATCTCCACCTCCGCATAATTTGAACAACGATAATAGAACTGTTGATTCTCGGATCGACGGAAATAATCATCATGCTCGAAAAAAACGTGAGGGATTTCTCTCAACAATAGGATTCACTACAACATTGCCCTCCCTAGGATCATGACTTATGTGAAGAACTAGAGAGATGCAGAAAGGATTGTGAATGAAGGGATGACCATGATAATCATCGAGTTCAATATGAAGATCATGGCCATTCTCCAAACTGCTGTCGAGGAGAGGATGATCGACAAAGTGGCGAGTGTAGTTGGCGAGATTCTCGAACACTACCTTGACGAGAAGATCGTAATGGTCGATATCAGCCTTCTCGAGAACTAGACAACTTGCCTAGTGCTTCGTAATCATTGTCCTCCTCATCATCTTCATTAGAATTAAATCCTTAGAGACATATTTGATACAACAATCAGCGTTCATCTTTTCAACCAAGCGGAGGTTATGTAGCATTCACCCATTATCTTAGAGAAATGAGGTGGCCATCTAAGTTACGTCTTGGCCCACTAGAGAAGTAAGATGGAAGTATAGATCCCGAGAAATTTCTCTAAGTCTACTTTACGGTCTTGAACGTTGCTGGGGTAGACAAGAACACAATGGCAAACTATTTGCCCACCGCGCTAAAGGGCTATGCAAGGTCATGGCTCATCCACCTATTTAGGTCATCAATTGAGTCTTGGGATGATCTCTTCAAGCAATTTGTGTTAAACTTCTAAGGCACATACAAGAGGCACGCCATCGAGGGTGATTTACACCCTATGAGAAAGAAAGGCAAGGAGACTTTGTGGGACTTTATATGATATTTTAATGACTGCCATAACACAATCCTATAGATCACTGATGCATCTATCATCAGGGTGTTTAAGTCTTCTATTCGAGATCAGTGGACGATATAGGAGTTGGCGACAAGAAAAGTAACCATGGAAATAAAATTATTTAAGATCATCGAACATGGTGCTCTCGCTGACAAAGCTCTTCGGTGGAGCAGAGGAAAAAAAAGGTGGTGGATGACAAGACCTTCACAAAGAAAAATGATACATGCAATGCTAAAGACTTAGACCAACCTAAGAAGAAAAAAATGAAACAAGAAGCACAAGACTGAGAAAAAAGTATTTATTATAGAATGAGTACCTCAATAACAACGACACTATAAGTCCTAGAGCGAAGGACCGGTTAGAAGTGGTGTCCAATCCACAAAATAAACTCTCACTCTTTGGCTAGTTGCCAAGTCTTCTAAAAGAAGATGGTCTGACAATTGGCTATGTAGCCCAACCAAAGAGTTGTGTCGTCGAGAAGGAAAATTCTATCGTCAAGTCATCCAACAAAGACGCCGAGTATCTCCTTCCTAACCTCACAGTGGCATATATCTTTGGCAATTCGACCTCATATTCTTTCAATAGGTAGTATAAGAAGGTTGAACGTGAGGTATTCTCTACATCCTAGGGACAAATAACAATGCTCCACTGGTCAAACTAACCGATAATGTTTTCAACTGACGACCATCTAATAGTGCATGCTACCCCAAGATAATATCCTATAGTGGCTGAACATAGTATTAAGAATACCAGGGTTGCCCACATTATGATTGATGTGGACAACTTTATCAATCTCTTTTTTATCAGCGCGCTAGAAGCCATGGGGATCACTCGAATCGAGCTTAGGCTATTAGATCTACCATTCCACGGGATTACACTAGAGTCATCTTCCAAGCTGCTGAGAAAGATCATGCTGGTAGTAATGTTTGGCACCCCTGACAACTTCCGTAATGAGCAGATTACGTTTGATGACACTGACTTTGACAAACATACAACACAATCCTCCTACGGACATCATTGGTGAAATTCAAGGCAGTGTCCCACTACGCATATCAATTTGTCAAGATTCCAAGGCCTAAAGGGGTTATCACTGTTCTCGAGAACGTAAAGGTTGCAGTGTAGTGTGATAAAAAGAGTCTCGACATGGTCGATTAGACTCTACACTTGACTCCATAGAAAAATCTCCTTGAAAAAGTAGTAAACTCAAGATCACAACAAAGCCTGATGACACTATCAAGGTGGTACAACTCTTCAAGAACAACCATGACAAGACAGTTAAGTTCGGGGCTGAACTCAAGGAGAAATAGGAACTTGAGCTCATCACTTTCCTCTGGGCAAGGGTCCTCATAAAAGTGATTGAGCATAAACTAATGGTGCGACCGGATGCAAAACTTGTCAAATAGAAACTACATAGATTCGCACCAGATCGAAAGAGAGCTTTACGAGATGAGATTGAAGAGCTCCATAATGCAAGCTTCATCAGAGAAGTGATGTACCTTGAGTGACTAGCAAATCTAGTTATGATGTGATAGGTGAATGGTAAATGGTGAATGTGTGTAGAGTTTACCAACATTAATAAGACGTGTTAAAAAGATTACTTCCCTCTTTCTAGGATAGACCAACTAATCGATTCAATAGCTGGATGTGAGTTGTTGAGTTTTCTTAACGCTTACTTAGGATATCATTAGATTAGCATGGCTAGACAGGACGAGGAGAAAACATCTTTTATAATCTCATACGATGTATTCTGCTACATTAAAATGCCATTTGGGTTGAAAATCATTAGAGCTACTTATCAATGGGAAGTTTAAGGTGCTTTTCAATCCTAGATTGGACAAAACATTGAAGAATATGTAGAAGACATCATTGTCAAGACAAAAAGTCATGATCACTTGATTGAAGAGCTCAAGGAAATGTTCGTCAATCTCTGGAGGCATAGGCTAAAACTGAACCTAGAGAAGTTCATATTCAGAGTACCATAAAGGAAACTACACGGCTTTATTGTTTCTGGTAGGGGAATTGAGGCAAATCCCAAAAAATCAAGGTAATTGAGGATATGATGTCATCGATAAGACTGTAGGAGGTGTAAAAGCTGATAGGGTGCATGGACACTTTGAGCTGATTTGTGGCATGGATGGAAGAAAAATAAATGCCTTTCTTCAATATTTTGAATAAGCATGATAAGTTTGAGTGGACCCATGAAGCCAATAATGTATTTCTCGAGCTCAAAAGGTACCTCTTGGACCCTCATATCCTTATCGCTCCTCAACGTTGGAAGGAAATATTCTTGTACATTGCAGCTGCCTTCTATTTAGTGAGCATAGTTCTGTTAGTCAAACATGATGGTATACAATGATCAATCTACTACATCAGTGAAATACTTTATGATGCTAAAATAAGATATCCACAGATCCAAATCTCTATGGCATTCTCGTGATGTTAATGAAGTCACGCTACTATTTTCAAGCTCATAAGGTGACAATCATCACTTTCTTCCCACTCAGAGAAGTGGTTCAAAGTACGAAAGTCATAGGATGCATCACCAAGTGGGTTATAGATCTTGTCCAATTTGATGTCAATTTTTTCCCTCAAACAACAATAAAGTCCAAGTTCTAGTTGACTTTGTTGCTTACTAGACCACTAAGGTGGAAAACAAGATTGACGACACGCTTGGCAAAACCTAGACGATGACGTTCTATGAAGTAATGAATAGGCGAGGTGCAGGAGCTAGTATTATACTGACATCACCAATTGAGACAAGCTCAAGTATACAATACAACTTGACTTTAAGACTTCTAATAATATTACCGACTATGAAACCCTCTCTGTAAGACTTTGAGCGGCCGTAACACTTAGAGTAAAATGGCTAATTGTGAGAGGGGATTCACAACTAGTCGCCATTCAAGCGCACAAGGAATATCGGTATTCAAACAAGGAGTTAGCAAAGTAATTAGCAAATGTGAGCAACATGGAGCAGCGTTTCGACGATATTGAGATTCCTTACATCTATCATAATGACAACTTTGGTACTGATGAAATCACTAGACATGCTTCAAGATGTGAACCAGTCGAACCTTGTACCATTTTAAAAGTCATAACAAAACCTTTCGTCAACAACACCGATGACGTGGACATAGAGCCAACTATCGACAATAGTATGGGGGCTACACCATCCACGAAGATAGACAAAGTTGATGAAATGGTAACCAACATTGAAACATACAATGATAGGAGAATTCCTCTTCGGTTATACCTGTTATCAAATACTATTCCCAAAGACGACATCGCGATAGAAAGTTGGCCTGCCAATCGAAGCTTTACTCTATCATGTGAGCACCTAATAGAGTACTGCTCAACCGTGTCTCTTGAAAAAATGGCATAACACTTCTTCACGATTACATGAAGGGATATGCGAAAATCATGCTATGGATAGACTATAGTCGGGAAAGTCTTTTGATAAGGTTTTTTTCTAGCCAACTGCCTTGCAAGATGCTGGTGACCTGGTTAAGCGTTGTGAAGCCTATCAATTCTATAGTCAGCTTATCAAAATGACAGCACAATCCCTATAAACAATACCTCTCTCATGTTATTTCTCATGTTGGGGCTGGACATCTTAGGACCGTTCCCCTCGGCGTGATACGGCGGTCAAAAGTTTTTATTCGTGGCTATCAAAAAAATTACCAAGTAGATAGAAGTGATGCCTGTATAAGAAAGGAAGGTTGATAACAAAATCAAATTCATGAAGAGTATCTTTTGTAGATTTAGTCTTCCTCATCATATAGTAACAAACAATGGATCTCAGTTTACAAACAATGATTTTCAAGATTACTGCAATAACTTAGAAGTCAAGATCTGTTTTACTTCAGTTTCACATCCTTAGAGCAATAGCTAAGTCAAGCATGCAAATAGAATAGTACTACAAGGCATCAAAACTAGGGTGTACGACCGGCTCATGGCTTGTGTTCGGCACTAGGTAGAAGAGCTACACTCAGTACTATAGGCTATGCGGATGACACTAACATCTATAGATCCCTTTTTCCATTTCCCTTCGTTGTCTACATGGACGACTCCATTTTTCCTTGTATACAAATCCAAGGATATGCTCCAAACTGAGCTACGCCAATCTTACACATGAGTCAAAAACTACTCCAATGAGAAACAAGATGAACGTCATGTAGACGATATCAATTTACTTGAGGAGCACTAACAACGTGGTGCTGTTTGAGCAACATGATATTAGTAAGCCCTTTGTTGATATCATGAAAAAACATTCGAGCTCATGCATTTGATGTAAGAGACTTTGCCCTTAGAAGAGTACAGAGCTAAGCTAGCAAAAACAAATTGTCGCCTAAGTGGAAGGGTCCCCATAAGGTGGTACGAGTGCTTCGACTAGGAGTGTACAAAATTACAGACGATAAAGGCCATTAGTTATCTAGATCATGGAATATCGACTAGCTATGTAAATTCTATGTTTAGTTAGTTTCATGCATATGATTTATATATGTATATCTTTTTGTCCCATACATAATAAAGTTAGGTGATGTTCCCTAACATTGTGTCCCTTATAATTACTCTAATTTCAACTGGCCTATGCAAATCACATGCTTTGTATATGCTCATTGGCTTATTATAGGTAGGGAAAACCCTATATTTTTGGTCAGCCGAGGGATATAAGGATTTGATTTCCTTGTGATAGCATATGCATAGGCCGTAAGTCTATCCATGTTTAAAATTATGGTTGAGGCTAGAGGCATTTCAGTTTCAGACTATAGTAGGGTAAAGTGTGGCTGCTTTCTCAGAAATATGATTTCCAATAAAATAGTCAGGGGCTAGGGGAGTACTTAGCGATGCTTGAGTACCTAGTCAATACAAATAGAAATTGATAATAAAGATAACACATTCCTTACACTTACTTTGTTAATTCAAAAGTAGACATCAGGATTAAAAACAACATTTATATTACAAATACTTATGTCTTTTCTTTCATTGAGTTTGCTCTATTCAAGAAAGGGTTACCACGTCGGCCACTGCCACACAATGTGTACAAATGAGTGGGAGAACACATTGATCTCAATAGGAGATAACCGAGAACATGTGAAGCCCGAGTTTAGGAATCCTAAGTTCCAATTTGAATGTTGGTCTTGGATATAGGCTATGACATGGGCTCCTGCAAATCGACCAGAATGACGTGATTCAGTCCTAAATCAATCATTGATTTGTTGAGGAAGCCCAACAAGAATGTTACTTGTCTCCTTGATCTAGTCTAGGTATCTCTAATGGCTTTTAATAGGATCTAGGTGCTTGACATGGAGTTCTTAGCAAATGACCCAAAGAAGCCTATACGTGTTCTCCAGCGAAGCTAAGACTTGGATGAATAGCTAGAGTTTGGCCTTGGACTTCCCTATCTCTAGCTTTGTCTCAAGCCATTCCTTCTCATGGTTGTGAGCCTCTTTCGAATACTTAGAGTCTACCATGCATAAGTAATTTTTAAGTTAGTCACCTAATACAGGACTAACAAGAAAAACAAATAATGCTAGTATAATTTTATTGAGGAGCTCCCTCTCAAAGAACTTGTGGCACGCCTTTAACTCCTTGACATGAGTAGAGTTGCTGACATCCGCAGGCTAGTCAGCAGGAGAGTTCTCGGATTCTTCTACATGTGTGATGACCAGACCACATTGCTGGTCGGTTACCACATTCTCTTTTTTCTCACTACGGTGAAAACCAACATTAGTGAGATGGAAGGAAAAATATCTTACTCATAAATTGAAATTTGATCGAGGATGACCTACTATTGTTTTAATACAAGAAACGCTAGAAAGGCAAATTTGCAAAAGGAAATTACAAGTCGGATTACAGCTCCACCACACTTTGGCTCGCTGCGTCCACTGTTCGATCAATTCTTCCCACCGATCCACGGGCAAGCCCTTCTTGATCGCCTCACTCATATTCACCTTGGGGTGATGAAATGAGAAGCAAGTGAGAGCATGCCCGACGGTGGTGTATATGACCGTCTAGTTCTCTTCGAAGATCTAAACGGTAATCCAGCGGGGGCTTGGTGGAGCATCTTGACGATGAATTCTAGTGAGGTCATCATTGTGAACTTGTCATCAAATGGTGGTGGGGGAATTCAATGCCCCCAACTTCTCTGCCGTCGCACTCAAAGATATATAATGTGTCTTGAGGCCTTCTCGGAGGTTCTCCCTCTTCTCCTTCTCCGTCTCCAATGCCTTCTCGCCCTCCTTACGAATGACATCATTGTCCATCATGAGGTAGTGTAGGGAGGCATTGTTGGTCACCACCATCTTCATGTCTCCTTCGAGCATGTTGATGTGTTTTCATGTGTCAACAAGCTTTTCCTAGAGCTTTACCATCTTGTTGTTAGCGACAGTAGCCTACACAACCATCTCTTGACACAGAGATGACAAGCACCCTTGCAGATATAGGTTGCTAGTCCTAATCATCTAGAGACTAGGAGCAGGAGTGGTTGTTGAAGAGGGGAGTTCGAGAGGAGGGGTCGCTGATCTCTTGGAAAGAGATTAGGGGGCTTTAGAACTTGTCCCCTTCTTTTTTCTAAACTATTGGTTTGAGATTAAAGAAGTAGAACTACAAGAAGACAATAAAAATCAATGATAGAGGACCCAAAAAATGACAAACATTTGAAACAGTTGAATCTAAATATTTGCTTACCTAGGGGGAGGGGTTTCTTCTAGGGCATAAGAGCTTGAGAAGGCCCTAGGCTGGGGCGAAGGTCTGATAACATTGGCAAATAAAAAAAGTTAGCTACTATAATGCTAAAGTAAAATTCCTAGTTGGATAAACTTGGTAGAGTAGTGAAGACTTACTATTGTCTAGCGGACGGTTTGGCTTGAGCCATTGGATGGCACAACCATTTTCCTTTTTTGAGTACCATTGCTTTCCGTAATTGTACTTAGAGCAGTCTTTGCCTGCTTGGCTGGCCGGGTTGCCGCCTTTTCTGCTGCCTCTTTGTCTAAGGCAGTGAGCTGATGGTCGACCAGAGGTCTGACGATGTCAACCAGCAAAAGATCCTAAAGATATTACTACTGCATATCTAAATACATACGAACATATATTTTGAGTGCGAGAATCCTATCGATAAAGACATGGAGGGTAGGGGATGGAACGATGAGTTTGTTCTACTCATCTTCTCTTCCTAGGGATTTGGTGGGGATAGAGATGTTCTCAGATAGGGCCGTGTGCTCAAGATAGAACCAACTCTAGCGCTAATCTTTCTTGGATGAGTGGGAGGGGGGCAATCGGAATATAGGAGTCCTTAAGACTATTGCAAAGTCGAAAACCACATTGACCTATGATCCTCGACTTCTGTATTGCTCGAAGCTCATAGAAGCACTGCCAGAAATCCAAGAAGTGAGTGACGCCAAGGTAGGCTTCATAGAGATGATAAAAATCGCAAGAAAAGCAACGAAGTTTAGATTCAAGTGAAGGAGATGGATTTCATAGAAAACAAGAATGTTGAACAAGAACTCCGAAGAAAGAGGAATAAAGCCACATTGGTAGAGAGTCACTATAAAGCCAGCTACAGGTTCAGGACGTGTACCTCTTTCAATCTGATCCATGTTGTCTCGGCCTAAAATTGAGTGTTCCACTGCTAGCTTCTTCATTGCCTCCTCTACTATGTCAGATTAGAGAAGATCCATTGGAACGGTAGTGTGAGGAGCTAGATGAAATTAAGGCTTGAAGAAAGGTTGGGTGCAAAGAAGACGAAGACGCTAGGTTTTGGTTTGGAATGGCAAATAGACCTTAAACAAATCTCGTTGTTGGATTTTATAAGACGCATGGTGATGATTCGACTTTTTTGGAAAGTGGTGATATTCCCGATGAGATAATACATCACATCCATATATTTTTGACCTCCATCCAAATTTAAATTTTGACAATACTGTCTTCATGCCCATATAGTAGAACAATGTTCTCGAAACTTAACTTATAAGGTATATATTTCAATTATGCTTATATTTTTGATAACATAGCTTCTGATATGTAAAAGAAAGAAATGTTAAAAGAGAATTTACATAGAGGTTGGGGGCTACTGTTAGTGTTCTAGATATGATATACCTCGTATACTTGGACTAATGTATCTTTGAGAATACCGCATATCTAAATACATATGGACATGTATCTCTACAGATGAAAATACATATGTCTAATAAAGGAAACCGTATTTAGTAAAAAAAGACTGTGAAGTCTGATCCATATACGAAGCAACCTATCCGATCGTATTAACTAAAGAGTTATCTGATTTCTACTTGAAGAATGAGATATCTATCGGTATAAATACAATGTCATCCCAAGAGGGGAGGACATCGAATTAGAATATAAATATAAGCCACATTGAGCCAAGATCTAAGGAGCCATTTTATTGCTAGCTACTGACTACATTTCGTCACTTAGGGTTCCTGCATATTAGTTGGATAGACTAGAAGAGTAGATTACTTTCATTTGGTACTATATGTGCTTTTGTCAAATATATATAAACATGAGATGCTTATTACCCATGCTTAGAGGCCGAAACTATATAAACATTTTTGTATCTCCTTCTTTATTACTGATGAATATTTTGGTACCGGTTAAACTCTATGTCTATAAATACCGTAATTAACTATTATCCATCGACAGTAACGTCACACACAAAATTTGCAAAGTTTTTGATATCCTCTCCTTGTGTTATAATAACATAGCATTGATGGCTATAAAACGAAGAACTCCTACTGCTTAGTATAGTTCTAAATTAATTTGCTTGCTACTGGACCTGAGAACAGTTTTTTTCCCACTGTATATTCTAGATTTTAAGAATACTAGTACATCAAATATTCATACATACATAATATTGGACAATGCATAGTAGAGTGACTGAAGTATCAATGTATTTAAAAAGTTAGGGTAACATCCATAAGTATACCACTTTTTTTTGGATGAGTAAGCAATGGAAGCCGATCCTTTGACTTCTCTCCATGATGTGGTCATTGGCATATGAGGCCCATCACCATTTAGCCCACATGTTAGCAACCATGTTCCTCTGGCTTTAAATTAGAGATCTCAATCTATAGACGATCCACAGGCCGTAGGGATGACTGTTGAAAATGCAATGATAGCCTAACCTTGGCATTAATAGATCTGGGCCTTCGGTATCTCTAACCATTGGGCCGGTTTTCTAAGGCATTGGCCCATAGGCGACGAGGTCCTCGGAGCCGAACTCGAAGGGTCTGAATATTTCTTCTCTGCCAGTTCAGGCCTCGATAATTCTAGAGGCTTGCATTTGTACTTGTACTACTCCATAACATCATACAGTCATTCACACGGCTATAGAGTGTAGAGCATACAATAGTACCTTTGTTCCTTCACTGGCCATATGATTGTTGTACGGTTACAGTAACACATGGGCGGATCTAGGGGTGTTTCGGGTAGGCACTAGCATCCCCCAATATTTTAAAAGTAAATGAGTAGATGTTATATTTAACAGATAAGTATTAAAAAATATATTTACATGCTTAATTTATGGTTATATAAAAATAGATTAAGTCCGGAACGAGGATATACAGGATCGATTAATGGTAGTACCAATCGAAGAAAAGTATTGGTTAGGATGGTTTGAACATATTTAAAGAAAACTCTGGAGACATTAGTACACTGTGGATTACTAAAGATAAAAAGATAATAATATAAAAGGAGTTAGAGTAAAATTAAAATTTCTTATAAGAAAAGATTTGAAATGATGGAATATAACTGATGTGCTTAAACTATGTTAGATTCTACTCTAAACTAAAAATCTGTTATTGTGGAGTATATATATATATATATATATATATAGAGGTGTTCAACAACAAACTTTCGAGAATAACACAAAGGGAGATAGCAGGTTGTAGAAGTGAAATGAAAAGCAAGTTTTTGGCCTAGTTAATTTTAGATTTCTAGCCAAGCTTCTTACTTTAATCCTTTAATAACCTTTCCTCGTGAAGTGTGCAGACCCATGGAATTTTTTCTTCGTTCACCGCTGGTAATTCGTAAGATGGTGATACAAGAACATTTGTCCGTTGTCCCGTCACCGTGGCCCTATCGGCCTCAGGACAGATCTTCCCCGTGATCGGTTATTACACCACCGCCAGACTCCGTGCCTCCGTCCTGGTGCCCATATTGTGGCGCAAAACCGTATCATTCCGGCTGTTTCCCGAACAAAGAAACGTCGTAGCGTCGCGCTCACCGTCCGAGAAAGCCTCGCGGGCGAGAGAGCGACACGACCCGCCCCTACTCTACTGCAGCGCGCGTACGTGTCATCCGCCCCGCTGCACGTGGCGGCGCGGCGCACGGGCCACGCGCGTCCGAGCCTTCCAGGCGCGCCGCTCTACGCGTCCTCCTCCCCCCGCGCGCGCGCGGCGCCTCGTATAACGGAGCTCCTTTCTCCTCGACCACCCTCATCGCGTTGTACCGCACACTTATTTACTGGCTTCGGTTAGCTAGCAGCGGCAGCAGCAGCACGGGACTCGGCTTCGCGCTCGGCCAGCTCGGCGGGAGGAGTGGTGGTGGTGGTGGTGTAGCGCCGCCTGGGTCGTCGGTGGTATCCGCCCGAGCGAGGAGGACCGTCTCGGCGACGCCGAACGCCACCGCGCCGACTCCCGGCAAGCAGGGTGTCGCGATGGAGCAGGGCAAGCAGCAGCGGCAGCAGCAGAGCCAGCCTCGTCGCGACGACATGCAAAAGACCCCAGGGTATGCACGCTGCACGTACATGCACACGCTCGCTCGCACGCGTAAGGTTGGCGGGAGTGCCTGCATGCGATGCGCCCGGTACGTGCGACGGATTTAACCGCGCCGTGTCTGTGTGTTTGTGCAGGGGCGTGATGACCCACTCGTTCGGGGAGGGGTACTCGACGCGGCCGGACGAGGAGGGGTTAGGAGGCGTCTACGGGCAGAACGACCCGGTGTTCAACCCTGGAACCGAGGTGCACCCGAGCCACCCTGGTAAGTACGTGCTGCTACATATGCTGTGACCGGAGTAAACGAAAAGCTTCTGGTAAATCGATCGGTTGGTAACTCCTTAGAGCCGGGAACCAATTAGGAGATTGTTATCGACTGGAATGATACGAATTTAAGTGCATTTGAAATTTTGGATTTTGACATCTGTTTCATGTATTATTGGTGTAATAACTCACGTTTGGAACTGCGGATCAATCGTATTAAGCGGCCTATGTTGTTTGTGTGCAGAGTACGGCACGTCGCAGGGGTCGGAGGTGAAGGAGAAGGAAAAGGCGCGCCACCTCCAGGACGACAAGCACGCGACCTAAACCTAGCCAGGTGGAGGCTGATTACGTTTTAATCGTAGTTTAGTCGGGCTTGACAGGGATCACCCATCACCCGTGCATCGACGTGGCCCTTATCCTTGATGGGGACTAGCTGTATCTTTTCTTCTCAACTGTTTTTGAAGCATTTTTATTCCTTTGCTGTGATGTAAAATGGTTAAGTACTTAATTAGCTATGGAGTTCAGTTCTCCTTCACTTCTGATATTTATGGGCAGGGCAGATATAATGATGTATTGAACCGAACGAACGTCTGCCAGCTTAACCTGTGTGTGTAATCGAAAGAAAACGGCACCGTCGGATCCGCAACCAGCGTCCCAGATGAGCTACTAACAGCACAGTGAGGGACTTGAAAAAAACGTAGAAATAGATGATAGGAATGCAACTGCAGGACTGAAAAAATTGTGGGGATATATGATAGAAATGCATGCAAAACAATAGTGAATTGAAAAACACAGAAAATATAGGAATGACAAAAAAATACAAGAATTTAAGAAGAGAGATAGATTCAAAAGAAATTTTTTATAAGAGAGATACATTCAAATTTTTTTATAAGGTTAGACCTTATATTAAATTTTCTTTAAAACTCATATGGAATGAGACATTCTATAAGAATTTCATTTAATAGGATTAAATTCTTTCTTTTTAAAAGGAACATATAGAAAAAAATACTATAAGATTAGAATCCTATAAAATTCTGATGTCCTAAGTGTACTCCATGCCTGTCCCCCTTGATCGTGGATTACTTTGGCAGATCTACCGATACCTCCTGCGCTCCAGGCTTTGATCGTGTTCTATTTTTCTACGATGGGCTTCATGTCCATTAGAGGACTATAGGTGTATAACAGCATACGTGAAGGAAGTCCTTTTGTTTTCCGTTTTCGATGTGTTACAAAGACACTCCATTATATAGTTTGGGTTGTCTCTTATTAACTAGGAGATTGTCTTATCCGAAGTTAGATAATTAACCTAGAGTTAGGTTTATATGTAAACTAGTAAAATACCCTTGTGTTGCTACGGATTAAAAAAATCACAATAACATTAAACGGAACATAAATCTAAGAAAATATGTGAATAATATTAATACCGAGCTTTTGATTATAGACGGCCATCTTTTAGGCGCCAATGCATAGTCATGTTAGATCAATAGTAGGGTCTAGGCACAATCACTGCTCTTCTTGCGACAATAATAATATTAGCTGTACATCTTTCCTAGTAGAAGTTATACCCGGTAGCTGTACTGCACAACATGATTTCTGAAAATAAATATCATAGCCTCACAGAATATATGTAAAACTCCACCAAACTCTTTAAGCATGAAATCTATTCATGTTCATACACAAATATGCAAACAAATGAAAACAATGATAAGTATTTATATCATCCCGGTTGCCTTTTATTTAAGTAGAGTATGTATATAATCCGAGTAATTATAGCTGGACCCTAACCAGGACTTTAAACTTAACTATATTATATTTAATTATAGAATATAGCATGTGCTACTTTACCTAGATATTTAGTACATTGGCAATTTAAATTTTATTTATAACTCTTACATTATGTTTTTATAGTCTAGATTTCATATACAAACTTATATATCTACAGATATAATTATATTTTATATATAACTATATCAATAAACTATATTGTTATAATTTGAAGATCAAATGATTGAGACATTTTTCTTTATTCTCAGATTAAGTGATAATTTATAGTCTGGGTCCTTTTAAGATAATATAATAGATATATTCATAATATTTGAATTTCATCCATATTCCCATCCCCATACCGAATCATAGCAAATAACTGAACAAGGGCAAACAAAAGCCCAACCCCCACGGCATCATGCGCGAGCTCATAGACCGATGCATCTTATACGTTTCGGACACAGTTCCACTCCGTCCCATCCAAATCCAACAGATATTGTTGACATGTGCACCGTCCAGATCGTTTCCAAAATCCAAATAGAACATGTGTTGTTTTAAAATATGTACCCTTTTAAGTTGTGTGCAATTGAATCTTAAAAAAACTAACTCTTTTCTGAGGAAAAAAAATTAACTCTGTAACGTGTACGTACAAGTCTAGAAGAGTATCACCAACAGGCAACACATACACACTACTCTTTTCAATTTCAAAATTTTGGAGTTTTATAGAAAAAGTGAATCCAATAGACCTCCATTCTAGATTAAAAAAAATAGAAACCTAATTCCACGCTTCTCCCTTTCCACTAGCTGGTGAGAGCTATAGCTTCTAATCCACTGCATCTGCTTGGTAGGGGTAGATCCACTTTTTATTTTTAGCCTAGTTCTTTATTAGAGGAGTAATTTACTCACACCCAAAAATTAAAATCTAATTAGGGATGCTAAAAACAAAATTTCAGGGATAAATATTTAGGCTTCTTTTGAGCATATGCTCTAAGAGGTCGTTTTGTATGTGCGCGTATTTAAAAATGATATATATTTATCAATTGTCTGTTTTTTTATCTATCCATTATTTTTTAAATGGCTCAAATCATGTGTAACCATGTAATCCAACATTATCCATACCTTCTTCCTCCCATCCAACCCTTACATTACGTTGCCACACATATTATAATCTATATATACGGTTACATCCTCCATCCACCCACCTTTTTAAGCGCTGATAACAACATTCTCCCTCTCCTTATCTTCGATACCGTTGCATTCTTCCCTCCCTCTCTCTCCTTATCTCCGATACCGTTGTTGTTGTTCCTTTTTATCAACTCTAATAAATTTTTTCTTGTCTTGTTTATCCTTTCTCGTCCGTTGATTTGTGCCGTTAAATCCATCATCACCGTCTCTACTTTCTAAACATGTGGCCTCTCTTTTCCCATCGACTATCTTTTTTCTCACCACATCGCTTACTACTGCTGTCTCTTCGTTCGTTAGTATGCATAGCTCACCATCATTCCTTCTACACCCCACATTTCCTCTAAATCCTCTAAATCGGCACCCACCGCCCTTATATCCCTCCTTTTACCGCCTAACTTAAAATAGCTAACCTGACATTTCTTACTGGAGTTCTAAAGTTGCTTGCACTGAAAAAGGCCTGACTATCGAGGGTTCGCCAAAGAAATCGCCATCGACGTCTGATAGTCCTCCCAGCCATGTCTCACCTCTTTCTCATCTCTTTGGCTGGCGATGGTCTGGTTCTCAGATCAACAGCCAATGGCTTCCGATCTGCTGTGCTGATTGGGATTTATCAAAAACATACCGACATCTTAAAATATCTTCCGTTTATACGATAGTGACTTCGTTTTTAGACTTATTGCTTATGTATGGAGCTTGAATATCTCTACTACTTTGAAGATGGAGTTGTCCGCACTCTGCTTTCTCTCACGCTCATAGAAAAATAGCATCTCTTCTTTGTAATATATTTGTCGAGAAAAAAAATAACCACAGAATTTCAACCAGCAGCTCATAAAACAACAAATAATATATTAAAATTAAATATCCCATTATAAATTACGAACACCTTAGCGATAAAGTATAAGTATGAAAATCACTATCACGCCAATCTCACTGTAAAACATAGAGTGTTGCATGCCTTTTTAATAGGAAGGGTGATAAGTTATTTTCAGTGAAAATTTGGACTCTAATAAATGATCTATGAAAGGAAAAAAAACAGATTTCACTGCAACTATCAAGATTTAAAATGTGACATATTAGTCACAAAATAGTTCTATATGGTTATTTTACCAATAATATTTATGGATGTATGATTAGAAAATCAAATCCGTACCTTAAAAACTCCTAGCCACCAGTAAACAAAATAAAAGAAGTACATACTATAAACCAATTCTTTAAACAGAAGAAAAATAAGAGTGTGCATCGTATAAACAACATTGAGTATGGTTATTGTTGGAGGACTAGTATAATTTATAAGTTGTTTTCTTTAATTTGTGAAAGTATGAATTTCACAAAAAATATTCGGATTTTTTTACTATTTTCAGTTCAATTTCACAGAAGGAAAAAAATCACATATTACAGGCTTAAATCTATTTATCCGGACCCTCATCCTAATCCGTTCGCCTTCGTCTTGTTCCCTCCCCCTGGCCTCTGGACAGTGCAACCGTCGCATCCACCGCTCATCTCCCCGCCGTCCCAAGAAAGACCCCCCCCCCCAAAAAAAAAATCCCCAATTCCCAACGCCAAGCCAAGCAGCGCCGAGCGGCAAGCCAGCGATGTCCCTCCGCAAGCGCCAGCGTTCGGCGAGCAGCTCCCGCCTCACCACCCTCTCCTCTCCGGCTTATCAGGCCGCCTCCCCATCCTCCTCCCCTCCGCTCTCCTTCCCCCACGCCGACCTCGTCCTCCGCCTCCAGCTCGACCCCTGCCCCGACGACGACGCCGATTTCGACGCCGGAGAAGATCTCCGGGGACCCGCGCCCTCCCTCGACCTCCACGTCTCATCGGCGTCCCTGCTCCGCTCCCGCTACTTCGCCACTCTCCTGTCCGACCGCTGGAGCCCCGCCCCCTCCTCCGCCGCGGGCTGGCACCTCTCCCTCGTGGTGGCCGCCCCTTACTCCTGCTCACACCCTTTCCACGCCCACGTCGAGGTCGTTCGCCTCCTCCACACGCTCGACTTCGCCGGTGCCATCCACTCGCCCGCCGACGCCCTCGACATCCTACCCGTCGCGCTCCAGCTCCTCTTCGACGCTTGCGTCGAGGCGTGCACACGGTTTCTCGAGGCCGTCCCCTGGTCGGCGGAGGAGGAGGCCCGCGTCCTCGAGCTCGCGCCTCTCCTCTCTGCCGATGAGGCTGCCGACCTCCTCGACAGGATCACACCTCCCCCAGCCGCCTCCCCCTCCGCCGCCGGGGGCGAGGCCTCCAGGTCTCCCTCTGAGGCGATGCTGCACGGCTTGATCCATTCCGCCATCCATGGCCACCCGGTCCCTGCCGCAACCAAGGCGTTCGTTGCGATGCTCCTCAAGGACTACCCCTCCCGTGAGTGCGTGCAGAAGGTACTCGACGAGGCATTCCTGTCACGGCTGGAGACCGTCAAGGAGCTCATGGGGAAGTATGCCAGCCCAGATTTCAGGGTCGCGGTGGATAGCGATGAGCGGGAGGCGATACAGAGGCTGAACCTGCAGTCCGCGGTGTTGAATGTGAGGCACTTGCTTTGGCTCATTGAGAGGATGGTGGATATGAGGGTGACCGATAACGCGGTTAAGCTGTGGAGTGAACAGACTGCACTGACCGCTGATCTGCAGAAGTTGCTGAATGATGTGGATATGTGGAAGAATATTACTCCTGGCCTTCCTGTTCTTGTTACCAGATGCACACTCAGGTTTGCCAATTCGGTTGTGAGTGGGGAAACACTAGTTCCTCGGCAGGTTAGTCTACTGACTTGACATTTTCCTTGTTATGAACTTATATGTCTTAGTATTTAATGAAGGTATGCTTCCATGCTAAGTGCCACAATTCAGCCAGATTATAGCTAGGTCCAATTTGATTATTTCCTTCTATTGCAAAGCAATTCAATAGGTTGAGTTGCCCATATGTGATAGGTGGTGGTGGTGTTTCGACTCTTTGCTCTATGGAAAATATCGATACGGGAGAAACCCCTATACTGTGTTGTTGTATTGCACTGGCCATCATGGGGTACATATAGGATACATATGAGATAGAGACTTAGAGTACAAGACAAATTAGAGATGATTTAAATCTATTATATCCCTAATATTATATATTATCTCTCTAGGATTCTATCTTTATCTCTAGAGTTTCTATTTGTCTTCATTATCTCTAATCATAGATATTATATCTCTAACATTCCCCTCGGTCGTAGTGGGAGCAAAGCGAACGATTGTGATTAGATTTGAAATCTTCCACCATCTTCTCTGTTTTTCACATCTCTGATGGACAGTTCTCCACCTAGGGCGGTGACTATATCCCCTTATGTTGTCGTCCTTTGTCTCCTTATTCCCTCCCTCAGTCATAGCAGGAGAGTCATGGACAATAGCGATAACATGGACGCTTTGACTAGAGTTGTCGATGATGATTTGCTGTAGAAGTCTATCAAGGTAGCCAATCATGTAGTAGTCATAGTTGATGTAGCCGTATATAGCCGAAGGTGAAAAAAATTGCACTATGAAGAGGCACCTTACAAGTGTTAGAGGATGCCATTTGGAAGCGTCTTGCATATGTCAAAAGATGTCGTTGGTGCATCTTGCAGATGTCAGAGGACGATGTTGACGATCAAGCCACCGCTTTTGGTTGGACTCTATATGTTGTGTAGAAGGTCATCACAGTAGCGATGCTGGGTTGATGCAATCATTTCTGTCGTAGGTGACACGTTTAGTGCTGTCGTCGATGAAGCGTCTTGCAGATGTTTGTTAGAGGACGCGAGATGTCCATTGTTGTGGACAAAGTGGTGGCTGTGTGTAACCATGTTAATGATGAAGACCGTTGGCGATGTAGTGTCGGCTAATTCGAACGTGGAGGAGTCGGCAGTGACGTACGGCGGTGGAGTTGCCAAACATAAAGTCGATGGTGCTAGAGATGATGCAGCTCGATTCTCGTGCGTGTATGATGGAGACTAACTCGACCAAGCAGTAGCAAAGCTACATATATGATACCATGTGGAAAATATTGATATGGGAGAAACCCCTATAATCTGTTGTTGTATTGCACTAACTCTCATTGGATATATATAGGTTACATAGGAGATAGAAACTTAGAGTACAAGACAAGTTACAGATGATTTAAATCTATTCTATCCCTAATATTCTATTTTATCTCTTTAGGATTCTATCTTTATCTCTAGAGTTTCTATTCGCCTCCATTATCTCTAATCGTAGATATTATATCTCTAACATGCTCAAAATATCAGGATATATTTTATTAGCATGTTTAATTGTTTAATCTGATCTGCATATGTAAATATGTAATCCCATGCTATATTTTGACTCAGCTATTCCTATGATTAAAAATAAAATGTTCTCATGGTAAAGATTGGTGACTTGTGGTTGTGATCTTAACAGTTAGCATCATTTAACAACAATATCTCTTTGCACATAATAGCACCAGCTGTTTCCCACTATTTTGTGTTTAAGCTAGACATGACTAGTCTACTGTTTTCTGGAAACAATTCTACCACAAGGGTCATAGGTACAACGATTTCATTATATTTTCAGTACCATAAACTAATGGCTTTTCTAGATAGGTTTGGTGCATATGTGTGCTGCTTGATCTGCATTTTGTTCCAGTTTACTGCTTTAAGTCTTGAACATTTGTTTTGGAGTTGTTTGGTCCCACTAATGCATAGATGTAATTAATTTGTATCTGGTAAATAAATGCTAATTCTTAATTGAATGACTGGCCATGAGGAAATATCATTTTGAAAAATTAGCCAGTAGGCTAAATTGAGCTGACCCAGAGTTCGTATGTACTAGAGATTTATTACCAATTCCTGCAGGATGTTGTATTGCTTCTATACGATCATTTTGTTCTGTGACCAAAATTGTTTTATTGCTCCTCCATGTTGTTTCTTAGTGTTATTCTTGTAATTGTCGCAGGTTTTACCTTCTTGTATGTATGATCATTATGTTACAATCCACAACTTGTGTTTGGGGCTTCCTTCTGTTAGCATCAATGCTCTCTATAGTGGGTGTTTCCAGTGGGTTGTGACTTACTTTTGAATGTAGCTGGAATATTCATGTGTGCATCTGTGTTTGGGGCATATTGGGTGGATCTGTAGTTTAATAAGACTAGAAATTGAAAGAATGATATCCTATCAGCGGATAGGGGTAGATGACATGCATGAATCCAAGTTGAATTCAAATGGAAAACCGGTTATTGGACATAGGCTAGTGAAGAGTTTACTCATGTGCATTGGGGGATTCAATTAGATTTTTCATTAGCAATACTGAAAGAGGTCAAGTTGTTATTGGATAAGGGTTACTGTGGTTGTACTTATTTTGTTGTTTAACTTGAGTCTTTAAGAGAAAAAAAAGTGTATGCATGCGTCCCTGAGTAGAGTTGGTCTAAACGCATTTGAGCAGATGGTAAGCCAACTATTTTTCTGAATAACTTTGTCCAGAAGAACTAGTAGGCTGTCCAAAACGAGTATGGGTTTTTCCTTGGTCATCTTTTGGTTTATCTAAAATATTGTGTCAATCCTTAAAGTACACAAGAATCATTTAGCCATATGACAACAACAATGGGAAAGTCTGTGCTACAATCCTGAACTTTCATAGAAGTTTGCAAATCAACCCTGAACTGAAAAACCAGATTCAACCACAAACTGTCAAGACTGTTCATATTCAATCATGGGATAGATTTAGAGTGGTTTTGGGTAATATAGCATTGATGTGGTGTGGCTTGAGGCTGAGACAGTTTCTTGGGACTTGGCCTAATTGACTTGATCTCTGTCATCACTGAACATGCAAGTTTAATATGAAGATATCCTTGTAGCTCCCATCAGTGTTGCAAAAGCTCATAGATTGTATTTACTTTATGCTTTTAGCTTTGTTGTTCTGTTTTATTGGGTCTACTGTCTGAGCTCATATGTGGCATTTCTGCTTCTCAGGTGAGGACGAAGCTTGTCAGAAGTTGGCTTCCTGTCCTAAACGTCTGCAGGAGCATGGTTCAGCCTATGCAGTGTGGATACAAGTCACCAAATTGCCAAGAGCTAGAGGAGACATTTCTTCAGATCATCTCGACCTTGCCTGTCCCAGATGCTCAGGAGCTGCTGCAACAATGCCTTGGGTTCTCCACTCGCAATGTCGACGACTGCCCGCACTTGGTCGCTGCCTTCAAGACGTGGTTCAGGCGTGCTGGCCGGTCTCCACAGGGCGCAGAAAATTGACAGGTGCACCTTACCTGGTGTATGCTGTGTTGTTCAGCCTCACATGTAGTTCAGTGCGGTTCCTAACGCTGTTTTCTGTACATTGTTGTCCTGTGTACTACCCTTTCTATAGCCATGTACATAATAACGTTGTTCTCTCTTCGGGTGAAACATGTAAGAGCAGATGAATGTTGTACTAAACTATCCATACATGCAGTGTTCTTCCCTTTGGGATGTGAATACAACTTGGAGGACAAATGTATAACACTAGCGACACAAACCAACAGCTGTTCGAACAGCGCACTCTAAACCGTTTCATCTCTCATGTTCTCCTTACCTAGAATTTCCTGCCGCAAGAACATTGCAATCCCAGGGGTTTATTGTTCTCTTGGTACAGACAAAAAGTCTACAACTGAAGATCGCAACCCAGTGGTATCACTCAAATATAATTTCTGATTTGCAGCGGAAATCGTGTGAAATGGAGAAAAGAAAAGGAAAGATAACTTGTAGTAGCTGATATTCTGTGTTCTGCATGTTTCAGAATTCAGACCATGGAAAAAAGTGCTGAATTTCCAGCCGATGTGGCAGAGCAGTCGCCTGATCTGATTTATTAATTCTCTCTCATTTGCTGGAACATTAGTGGAGAACATGATTAAGTACAAAAATCGGAATTCGATTCCCCCCCCCCCCCAGAAAGAGGTCTACGCACGAAATGTCACTATTTTCAGCTAGTCTCATGTTTTATGTGATACCCAAGAATGTTTAATTCTATAAGGAACAGTGATTATGGAAGTTGTAATGAAGCTGAGTTTTAATGTAAAAGAAGATTAAGAATTTAAGACGCTCTCATCTTTCACTTGCCAATGACACGTTTCTACATTATTACATTACGTTGGGAAGGTTTATTCTTAGCCCAACCCAAAATACAAAGTGGCAAAAAGCAAGCCAAATTTGAGAGATTTTATCTCGTCGTCTTCCAATCGACATTACACAAAGGAGAAAAGATAGAAAAAAATGGAAGAAAAATTGGAACGAAGAAGAAGACACGTCATTGAATTCCATCACCGAATTGTATACGGGTGCAACGAACTGCGGCGACGACAAGCCGACGGGCCGGTGAGAGCTAGCCATGGCGTGCAAGGGCGCGAGGGCGAGCTAGTAGAAGCCCTGCACCGGCCACCGGCGTTCGGGGTCCGGCAGCCACGACGAGCGCTTCTTCTTTTTATCCTTCTTCTCCTTGCTGCCGTCCTCACCGCCGGCGCCTCTGTCCTCGGGTTCCTTCTCGCCGTCGGAGCTCTTCGAGTCGCCGTCCGAGGAGCTGCACCCGGCGGCCGCGCCGCCGCCGCCGCCGGACTTGTTCCTGGATCGCACGTACTCGATGAGCCTCCACGCCGCCGGCTTCGGCTGCTGGCACCGCGGCGGGGACGGGGGCTCCTTGGCCGGCTTCTTCCCCTCCCCCTGCTTCGGCGTCGGCGTCTGCGGCTGCTTCTCCGGCACCGGCACAGGCGCGGCGTCGCTGCTCTTCAGAGGGTCCGTGTCGTCGGGGAGCCGCGCTGACTGAGACAGCCGCTCGTACTCCGGCAGCGGCACCGTCTCCTCCGACGATGCCCCCTCCTTCCCGCCGTTGCCGACGCAGTCCATGAGCAGCAGCTGGTGGTGGCTCCCGCCGGCCCTCCGCTTCTGCCGCTGCACCCTGAACCGCGATCCCCTCCCTCCGCCGCCGTAGCGCCTCTCCTCCTCATCTTCCGTTTGATCCAGGACGTCCATATTTATCTCGGCTGTTGGCGCCACAAACCATGCACCGTCTCTCTCTCTCGATCGCGATCTCGCGTTGGGAGTATAAATTTTGCTCAAGTGAGTGGGTACCAATGGAGGAGCCGAGGAGGGAGGGATGGGAAACTGGGAATGATGGATGGCCAAGTTTGACAGGGATTTGGCTCGCGAAATCGCGTTTTTATTCAAGCATGGCGTTTGACCCGCGCACGCGGAGAGGTTTTTTTGGTCGTCGTGGACTCGTCGTGGCGAGGTGAGCCAGCCACGCGCGTGGCTCGCTCGCGTTACGTGCCGCGCCGTGGCGTTCGAGGGCGGGACCCGTCGGTAGATTTTGACAGATTGACGGCGTGAGACGGCAAACCATGTTGATAGAGATGACCAGAGAGGGCCGCAGTAGTACATAACAAGTGTACGTTTAAGTGTTTAACCTGTGACATTTGCGAATTTCGGAAGGAGCCCTAATTCCTAAACTTGGTCAAGCCCTCAACTCTGACCGCATTATCCCAGGGCGTCCCAAGTAGTACTTCTGTTTCTGTTGCAGAATTATTGTCACCGTACTTGCGATTTGCGAAGAGAAATATAGTCAACTTTAAGTTTCAACAGCTCACTGAACGAAGAGGAAGTTAGGCATTAAATTTTGCAGCAATACTCCCTCTATTTTAGAATGGTGGGAGGTGTGTTGGTTTTGCCGTTAAACTTCTTTAAATTTAAATTTGATGATTAAATTTATAGAATAATATGACAACATATACAATACCAAATGAATTTTATTAAACCACCATTGAATATATTTTTACAATATATTTGATTGGTATTGAAAATGTCACTATGCTTCTCTACAAATTTAGTTAAACTAAAAAACAAAACGCTTTGAGTTCTAAAATGGAGTACCATAGAGTTACAACCAATTTGTGAATCATAGTTTTTTTTGAATTTTGTGAGGACTCCTAAACATAGTTTTGTGAAACTAATTCTCGAAAGAATATTTTTATTACATGAGTGTCTTTTTCTTAGATAAAAGAATGAATAATAAATTAGTCTTTTTGCAAAAATTATTCTAGCCTACAAAAGTTTACAAGTTACAAAATTACATAAAATAAACTTACATACAAAAATATTCAAACTTAGATAAAATGAGTAAAACCACACATAACAACAAAACTATATTTAAAATAAACTAAAATTATACAATGCATAGTTGCAATTTTAGACTTAGCAATGTGCAATTCAGATGACTAAAAAATTATAAATTTTCAGTTGTTCAAAATCTAGCAACTACCTTTTTTTTTCATTTACAATGTAGTTTAATGAAAATTTCTTAAAAACTCTAAAACTAGTTTGGAAAAAAAGGACCTAGTATAATGAACTGCTCTATTTCTTTTCTCAGTCCCAGAGATTACAACAAGAACCACTGAAAGTAGAGGCGTTTTATTAAAAAAACCACCTCGAAAACTGTGAAATGCAAATTGTTTGCGTAGAAATAGATTAGTGATGGTTATGTCAACTATCTGTAAATGGGGAGATATATACCACCTCTGGAATTATCTAGAATACAGGACCACTCACCTTCACCCCAGTTGCAAAATACACACATAACTAATTTCCAGTTGTGCTAATCAAAATCCTATTTTGTACGATCATTGGATCTAGACAGAATGGATCAAGCCCTCCTCGATCGCTAACTGGATTTCACAAGACGGTGGTCACGATCTCTGGGGTACGCCTCGTGTTGCTAAACAATTCTAAAACCACGAGACGATTATCTCTCTTTAGGATCTGGTAATCTGGTTTTCTAGTACTTGAATTGGGCAAAGTGCGACAGACTCCAACGCTAAACCGAGAGTATATTAATCGCATCTGCTTGGATTAGACCAGGCAGATTAAGAAAACAACAAGTGATTTACGCGGCGAGTCGGCGTCGATGCAGGGCACGCGACGCCGTGCTCGCCCGTCTACCGCTGCCTCCACACGCCAATATCCATCACCCATGGTCAACTCGTAACACTGAATCGGAGGAAGGATCGCAAGCTGGGCATAGTCACCACAGATAATTGCGCACTAATTTAAAAAAACAACAATAATAGTTGTGCACTAACCACCTGGCTAGTTTATTGTTGCATTATATTAAAAAAGATATGATTGTTGTGTTTTTTTCTTTTAATGATGGTAGGAAAAGTCCAAATTACCCAAAAACTTTTGTGGTAGTTAAATTTACCTGCTCAACTCTAATATCAAATATTTTACCTCCCAAACATTTTAAAACCAAACGAATTATACTTGATTAGATAGAAGATGATTTTAGTGGCAGCTACAATGTTCATATGACGCCTATGTGGGAGTGTGTTAACCTTTGACAATCTAATCAGTAGTATTTAATAAAATAAATGGTTCTAAAATTAGATGGTCCAATGTGTCATGATTACTTTCTTCTATCACCATCACCTTGTCATCACCTCTTCTGACAAGGGAGACGAGGGAGGCAGTCATCGGATTCCCCCTTCATTGCTCAAGCTTGGGGAGACAGGGGAACTTGAAATCGAGCTGGAGTAGAGGAGACATAGAAAGCTAAAGTTCATCCATTGAGTCTAGATTTGTGTCACCAACCAAAGGTCGAGGAGGAGATGTGCGGTGATAGCGGCAGCCCATCTCATCATTATCAGCACCTTCTGAGGTCAAATGTGGGAAAAAGGGGAAGAGGGACAGTGGCGATTGAGGCCTATGTGGGGCGCTGCAGGAGGTGACGGCTAAGGCCTCCTCATCGTCACGATGTTGTCTACCAAAGTGTCAAGCTGGAGAAGAAGAAAAGGGGGAAGAGGAGAGAAGAGCTGACAGGTGGGTCCTATCGACTTTAAATATTTTTGGGTGATTGGGCTTCCATGTGTACGTCATGTAGGATCAAAACTGTTCTAGTTAGAAGATAATTCATCCGATTTGAAAGTTTAGGGTGTTTAATATCTAGTATTATAGTTAAAGGGAGTAATTTGAACAAACGTAAAAGTTCATGGGGATAATTAAACTTTTTTTGTGACAATAGCTAAATGATTTGTGATAATTATTTAAGGATATAAATAAATGGATAAAGTGTAGGATTGACTCACAATAAGATCGGTAATAGGAGGGGGTAAAAAGTCAAAAATTAAATTTAGTACTTCTCCCTAATCATAAAATCTAAAAAACCGTGTTCTCAAAATTTGAACAAATATTGTTTCATCGCTAAACAGATTATAACCATAGATCCGTAACTCTGATCGACTTGTAATTTTGTCAGAATAAACTAAACAAAATTTACAAATAAACCTAACTGATAATCGAACTTCTGGTTCTCAAGACATTAATGAAAAAAATTATTGGATAGAAGCTTAGCAAAAATTAATTAAGCTCTAATTAATTCATTAAATGAGATAAAAATAATTAAACAACCAAACTTTTCATAAAACTGTAGATTTTAGATCAATATAAAATTGATCGCTAGATATTCATAAAAGTGAACAAGAAGAGATTAATTATCAGACTAATCTTTCATACACTTTATACTTTATATTTATTATTAAGATTATAGATACTTCTTCAAATTACTTAAAATATATTTTCATGAAATCCCTAAAACCCTATATTAGAAATCCAATATATTATCTAATCCATTCTCTCCTTAAATTTGTCTAGAAAAAATATTTTTTCTTTTATAGTAAATAGTAACCCTGCCAGCCTACCATTGACTTAGGCCACGCCCGCACCACGCAACTGGGCCACGTCCACGCCGCCGGTCCATCTTATTTCTACGCGTGCAACGTTCCGACCTACTCTTCGAAGCCTTGCCTCTATACACAACCAGACCATGTCTGCATTGCTGGTCCATCTTACTTCCACGCACGATCCGTTTCGGCTTGCCGCTTTGCTAGGCCTCGCCTCCATATGCGCCAGCCCACTACGGCTAACAGCTTGCTCGCGCCGAGCTAGGCCAGCTCACCGTGAGCCCCAGCCCAACTCCATGCACCGGCTGATCTATATTATAAAAAATATATTTTTCTCATAATCCATACCAGTGTAGACATACACTTACCACACTTTGGTACGGTAATTTTAATATAAATCAATTATACAATATCAATTTTAATATACAACAATTTTACCAATTTTAATATACACCAATTTTATCACTTTTAATTTCACATAAATTTAAAACAATATTATAAAAAAACTCACATATATAAATTTTTTACAACAATGTATCTCAAATTTGAGGTCAGGAAGCATCGCTTATTCATCCATTCCTCGGAAAAAGAACCGGCCAAGAAGAGATTAGGTAAAGCCAAACGATGCTCAGTTAATTAGAAAAAACAGGGTTTAAGTTTAAAGTTGTCCTGAAAATGTACAGCTATTTTGTTTTACATTACTAGCAATATTATAAAATGGTGGAAGTACTTTAATTAGTATGTAATCAGCTTCATCTGATCAGCGCTCTTTGAACGGAGTAATTAAAATATAATCCCTGGGGAATGGTACGGTTGCAAGCCTCCATGCTGCCCACTGAATCTTCGGGTGACCAATTTGATTACGAGCTCTTGTCTCAATGTGTCCCCAGTATTCACCGGCAGCCAGACTAGTTTGATGCTAAACACGCCGGAGATGCGCTGTTGGACGGCGGAATGGACATCGTTACAAGCGATTTGGTTGGGCCACATCACTCGAGCCAGCTGCCGGAAGCATGTGCCACACAGCCACACACACTGCTCAAACCTTGCTTAGTTAGCCAGATTAAAGCTAAGTACACTTTGGAGCAAATGATCCCACGCTACGTCTAGTAACCATGAGCTGATGAAGTGATGAGCAATATATATACAGCTTTGGAAGTGGAAGCAAAGCAAAACGAGTCGAAGTGGATGCGCGGTTACTTCTAGGCGGCGATCGATCGATATGATGCCATCACGCTCGTGGTCCCTTGCCGACTGCTTCGCGTCTTCTCCGCGGAGGAGGTGGTCGCCGGAGGGGAGACCGAGAGGCATCCAGTGTCTCCTACCACCTTGGTGAGGGATCAGCTTCCGGTTGTAGCACGTGTTCAGCTTCTCCCTTCAACGGTGCCCGTCCGCCCGATTCGCCGCCGTCGAGGGGGTTATAACAGCCGCTGCCGGCCATCTCCTTCCTGGCCATTGTCCCGACCGCGCAATTCGGGCTCAACACCAGGCTCTTCGGGGTTGGTCGCAATCCGTTACGGCCCAGTTAATATGAGCCGCAACTTACGTTGTAATCCTGAGCATTCATCCCTAGGGCTGTAAGGATCTACTTTCTTCATCTTTCATCTTAAAATATATATAGGTTATTATATTTTAAATGGAGGGAGTATTACAAGAAAACAACATTCACAAAGAAAACTTATAGTTCAAGATAAAAAAAGTGTGTTAAATAAAAAGTAAACAAAATTAGTTTAGATTAAAAATAATAAAATTGGTCTATATTAAAATTAATAAAATTAGTTTATATTAAAATAACATTACATAATTAGTTTATATTAATATTATTTATGACAAATTGTGGTGAGCGTGTGTTTATACTGATATAGGTTAAGTTGTGAAAATCTGTATTGGAGAATATTTTTTTATATATGTGCAGTTATTAAATACTGAAAATAGATGAAAAATCGCTGAAAAATTTTAGAGGAATTTTGGATAAAAATTGATAAATTATTTTTTAAAATTTGCTATAGTAACATACTAAGAATACAGACAGACTGGATGTACAGTACAGACGTGCCCTAGCAACGACGTGTGAGTGGACTAGTGTAAGCTGGAGGAGCCCGAAAGTTACTAGGCCGATAGGTGTACTGAAGTGGTAGATATGCCGAGATTTAGTAGCCTGGTGGAATGGGCTAACAGCGTGAAATCGGCCTAGCAACAAACGTAAGTGCGTATGGGAGATGTGTGGTTTACGTGCAAGCCCGGTGTGACTGCGAGTGTAGCGTGTGGGCGTGACGGGATGTGCGATTGATTGGTAGACTCGGTGTGGCAGGGAGTATATGGTGACGCAATGGCTGAAAGCTAGGCCTGGGCATGGCGAAAGCGTGGCGCGAGCGGGTGCGCATGGGGCATAGGAGATCTTGAGGACTTGAGTCGTTATGGGATTGGTATGACGGCAAACAATGTATAAGTGGGATTCTCTGCGAAAACACGTTGGACTTTATGAACTTTCAGTGGTGACATGACATAATCTGGAGCATTGATTTCAAATCTGACGGTTTGAAATAAGTAGAGTAGTGGTTATAAAATCTCACGAGTATTTAAGTTTTTTTATTTGGAATTTTCTAATTATTTTTAGTTATAAAAAGATGGTAAGCTATTAGCGATTTTAACATAGACAGCTGAGACATATTTTTGAGTGAATTTCGTAAGAGTAATAAAGGTAAATTTTATGAAAGATTAATAGAGTAATTAATCTCTCTTTCTTATTCATCTTTGTATAGCAATTGATTTTAAATTAATTTATTTTCTTAGTGACTTAGATTAGTTTCTTTAATCTATTGGTTCAGGTGTTTTTCTAGCGTTCTGAAAAGTTTTATTGGTTATTATTTTTAGATATTGCATTATTAATTAATTAGTGTTTAATTAATTTAAGTTAATATTTTGTTTAGTAATTTTGTTTTGTTAATATTTTGAGATATAGAAGTTCGATTAAGGTGATTTTAGTTGGATTTGTTTGTAAATTTTGTTTAGTTATTCTGTCAAATTTTCTGGTTGATCAAAGTTACGAATCTATGGGCCATAATTTATTCAGTGACTAAGCATTGGTTTGTCTGGATTCTAAAAATACATTTTTTCAGGTTTTGTGATTAGGAAAAAATATGAAATTTTAATTTTGACTTCCACAATCATTCATCCTCTTCTAATTATCTTAGTTTATCATATAAGTAATATCATAGTAAGGTTATTTATTTTACTATCTTCTCTAATTAATGTTAATGAGCGATTAGAAAATATGTTAATAAATAGTATTCCACAAAATCTTGTGTTTTCAACGGTGTTGATTTTCAGTATTAAAAGGTTAAGATACAGGTATACATTCAAGATCAAGGGTTTGCGATAGGAGAAGATTTACAAGCTATATCAAGTTTCTGAAAATGACACAGTAAAAGTGCTGAGCATGCCATGTGTGGAGGCTAACAGCAAGACGAGGAATTTGATTATTTAAGAGATAGAAAAAAGCAACTTGATCACAAAGGGTTAAATACAGTAAAAGATGTACATTAGGACATGTATAAAAAGGAATACATGCGCTTTGAGATGAATCCTAGTGAATCTTTTGATGAATTCTTTACTCACCTTAATAAGATTATTAGCAACTTGCGTTCTATTAATGCTATATACTATGAGGCTAGAAATTCTCATTAATTGCTAAAAGCTTTAAATATGTCAATATAAGAGATGAAATCAACATCAATTAAAGAATCTTCTATTATGAGTATACTTACATTATATATACTTTATTCTAAATTGAAAACTCATGAGCTAGATAATTTTGCTAAAAAAATATGGCTCATAAATCAATAGCTTTAGCTTCATATAATAGCAACTCTATTGCCAATAATTCATCTCACTATGCTTTGTCTTCTTTATCTTTACTAACTGATGAATAAATAGAACAACTTTCTAAAGATGATCTGGCACTCCTCTCCACAAACTTCACAAGAGCTTCACAAAAAGTTTGATCCAGAAAAAGAGCAAATGGTGGAGAATTTCAGAGATGTTTTGAATGCATTTCGCTTAATCATCTTTGTTTTAAATGTCTAAAATTTCTAACAAAAATTTCTATAGATGAAGATGAAGAGGAAGATGAGGTTGAGAGTGATAAGAAGCAAACACTCAAGAGCAAGAAGAAGAAGAAGGCGTATTTGAACAAGAAGGTAGTGCACCGTATTCTTTCTACTCTTAAACAGAAAAATTTAAGCAATGTGAACATCGAGAGTGATGATGTTGTTGCTTCCAAAGGCAAGAAATGCTCGATTGGTCTATGTATGATGACCAATAGTGACATTGATAACGACAACGACAACGACAACGAGATAGAATCTTTTTACTATGATTTAGTTTGTGCTGTTAAAAAATCTTGATACTTTATTAGAGGAGATAAAAAGCATAAACAAGATATTTTGGTTAAATAATTAAATGTTAAAATTGTAAGACTTACAACTTTGATTTGTATAGATGATTCTTGCAAATCATATAACTTAGTTTATGCTAAATTCACTTATCTTAGACATATGCATGCTTCCATTTTAAAGAAACTTAAGCTTAAAAGAGAGAAAAATAATAAACATATTTGTGAAGTTAATAATTCTACTTATTGTCATAATTGTAATTCTCTTAAGTTGAAGTTAAAAGTTAATGATATTAAAATTACTTAACTAAAAAATAATCTTGCTACTCGTAAGATTCTTTCATGCTCTAATTATGTTAAAAAGGATAAATTTTAGTATGTTTCTTGTAGAAATTGTTCCAATCTTTTAAATTATATTGTGAAATATGGGAACTAAAAGCTTGAATTAAATTTTAAATCTAAATACTACTTCTCATAAGTTTAAAACAGATTTAGGTTATGATACTTATAATTATTCTAAGATTCAAGCTCCAACTATTATTAAATCACTTGGTAGTGGTATAATTGAGATTACTGATGAACCTAAAAATACAATCTTTAGATGTGGTAGTGTCATATCATTTACCGGTATAATTAGTACAAGTGTTATTTCTATTTCTAAAAGAAATATAAAGTTAAGTATGCTTACACTCAGATTTATTAAGCAACAAATAAGAAAAGCATGGTCTAATTTAAGAAAGATGTGTTCTTTTAGTTTAACTAATATGAGTAATAATACTAAATCTTTGCATAAAAATTCTTGTGTTATGTCTACTGATGTGTGTCATGTGTCTTAGTACTGAATTTGTAAATGTTATATTACTAACTTCAATACTAAGACCTCAACATTGTTATCTTCTATGTATGCACTTTACACGAGGAATGAGAACATTTGGCTTGTAAATTTTAGATTCGCACGATATATATCCGGTTACAAGAATTGATTCTCCTATCTCACAAGAGTATCATATATTGAAAAGATAATTTTTAAATATACTTCTACTTTTATGGTTGTGACTACAGGTATAGATGCATACATTTAAAGAGATAACATCTTTACTAATGAAGATGATGAGGATGATAAAGATGAAGCTTTGGTTCCTCCTGCACAATCAATTAAATTGGTTTACTTTTATATCTTGTTGTTTTAAGGCTAGATATATAATTTATGGTATATTTATATACACGATTTCAAACTTCCCCACATGCTTCACATTTTCAAGTGATTAAACAGATTCTCAATTATGTTCATAGCACTATAGATTTTGAAATATAGCTATCTACATTCTCATCTATTAGTTTAAGAGTTTTTTTCTGATGCTGATTTTGTAGGGTGTAGACTTGATAGTAAAAATTACTTCTCGTGCTTATTTCCTTCTGATTAATTCACTTATTGCTTGTTCATTTAGAAAACAATCCTCTATGGAACAATCAACTGCTAAATCTGAGTATGTGGTTGCTGCTAGTTATTGTTCTCAAATATTTTAGATAGTAGCTACTTTTAAGGATTATGGTGTTATTTTTGAAAATGTTTTACTTTTCTGTAATAACACAAGTGTCATTTATATTATTAAGAAACAAGTACAACACTTTAGGATAAAACATATTTATATTAGATTTCACTTTCTTTTTTATCATATTAAAAAAGTAAATATGACACTTCATCATGTGTATATTAAGCATTAGTTGGAAGATATTTTTATAAAATCTTTGGATTCTTCTCGTTTTGTATGTTTTCGAGAGAACTTAAGATTATTCATCCTATAGGGTTGTTTTAAAGGGGAGCATATTTTTTTGTGTTTTTTATTTAAAAATAAAATATATTAAAAAATAATAATCACTATATATGATTTATCTGTATCACTTGCAGTTATGTTTATGTCATAAGTTATGAGTGTTTTATATTTCTGTATGCGTAGTGTTGATATTTCCATAACTATCTAAATGGAATAATAACTTGAACTTGACATGATTGAACTTTCTTATCTATTTTGATCTTGTTTAAAATGTGATAATATGCTATGAGAATTATAAAAAAGATAAAAATTATATGCTATAAAAAATATAAGAAAACATCAAGAAAATCTAAATTATCATACTTTTTCTTAATGAGATTGCTTACTATTGCACTTTGGTATAAACTTAAAAAAAGTTACGTGAGACCAAAAACTAATTCTTAAGCTTAAATTAGTTAAAATATATATGCTTAAATGGATTGAAAAGTAGGTCTGATGGTACATATAATTCTTTACAATTTATATCATGATTGAAATCAATCAAGTTCTCAACTCATTAAAAAAAGCAACAATAAATTACATCATATTAATGCTTGCAAGTTTTAAAAAATAGTTGAGTAAGAAATATTATGTTTTATAATAAATTATTAATTACACTTGATTTTTAGTTATGCTAGATTTATATTGTATATGTGTGGATGTGTGAGTGCAAATTATTTAGGCATGGCATGTATGAGCTTATTTAAATTGATAATTTGTGGAGCACATGACCATAATAATAATAATAATAAATAAAATTGGTGTAAAATTGGAAAACTTTCTTTGATGAATCCATTGTAAAAAGGGGGGAGTTTATACATAAATTCTTTTTTAAGGTAAATGCCAATGTTTTTAAAAAGATAAATGTCAATATTCAATATTTATGTATTATTACTAATGTTTTCATGAGCAGAGATTGTTAAATTAAAAGTGATAAAACATTATTTTATATTAAAATTGGTATATATTGAAATTAGTAAAAATTGTATATATTAGAATTGGTATTGTGTAATTGGTTTATATTAATATTATTTATGATAAAGTGTGGTGAGCGTGTGTGTTTACACTGACATCGGTCAGGTTATGAAAATCTATTCGTGGAGAATGTTTTTTTATATGTGTGATAATTGAAAATTTTAGAGAAATTTTGAACGAAAATTGATAAATTAAATTTTAGAGTTTACTACAGTAACTGGCCAAAAAATGTGGACAGGTTGGATGCGCATGAACCACCCGAAAGTGGGTTGGCGATGCACGTGAGCGGGCTGGTGTGGACCAAAGTAGGCCGAAAGTTAGTAGGCTGGTGGATGGGTTGACTTGGCAGATATGTCAAGTGTTAGTAGACTGGCGGAACAAGCCGATGGCATGAAATTGGCCCTGCAGCAGGCGCAAGCGTGCATAGGAGATAGGCAGCGGACATGCGGGCTCACAATAGCAACAAGCGTGGGTGTACATGCATGATGCGATGTGTGACTAACTGACGGGCCTTGTGTGGCAGCGAGTGTAGGTGCACGGACACGTGGTGACATAGTAACTAATAGGTGAGCCCGAATATGACGGAGACATGGCGCGTGTAGGTGCACGAGCGAGCACGCGCACTGGGCACAGGAGATCTCGAGGACACATGTCATCTCGAGATTGGCACGACAGTGTGAAAACAGTGTACGAGCGGGATTTTTTGCGAAAACGCATCGGACTCTATGGTCTTCTATTTTTTGAGTGATGTGGTGTAATTTGGAGCGTCAATTTCAAATTCGACGGCTGAGAATAAGGAGAGTAGTGTAGTGGTTATAAAATGTTTTGAGTATTTAGGTTTTTACTTTGAGATTTTTTGATTGTTTTTAGTTGATTGTTTTTTCTGGAAAAAGAGGATAGTGTGTTAGGGATTTGAGTTGAGAGATTTTTGAGTGAATTTTGTAAGCACAATTTTAGTAATAAAGATAAAGTTTATATAAGATTAGTGCGGTAATTAATCTCTCTTTCCTATTTATGTTTGTGCTTGTCTAGTGATTAATTTTAGATTAATTTATTTTCTATCTGATTTAGATTGATTTTTTTGATATATAATTTTTTTAGGGTGTTTTTCAATTATTTTTAATCTTGTGTTATTAATTAATCAGTGTTTAATTAATTTTTGTCTGTTCAATAATTTTGTTTCGTTAATATATCGAGATCTAGAAGTTCGATTGAGATAATTGAGTGACTACAGTTGTATTTGTTTGGACATTTTGTCGTTACGGCTATAATCTATTAAAAATAGTAGTCTATAGATTCTGAAAATAAGTTTTATGATTATAGGAAGCTTTAAATTTTAATTTTAACTTCCATAACCATTTACCCCTAATTAATTATCTAATTAATTATGTTAGGGTGAGTCGATTGGATATTAGTAACTATTTCTAGTAAGTACGGTTATTGCTTGTGGTTGTGACTGTCTTTGTTTTTTCTGAACTATTATGAAATGATCTATTTTTTGGTATAAACTAACTTGAACAAATTCTCTAATCAATTTCTTTGATTTGATCGAATGTTTGTGTTAGCATACGTGTTTCAATCCCTGGTCACTGCATCCGTGCATCTGTGTCGTGACTCGTGAAGGTGTAACGCAACGAGCTGATTTATCAGCTCCGACCAGTCACTGCACGACGACCCGCCGTCGGCCACGGCCGCGCGCGCCGCGACGCCGATTTCGGCCGCCCTCGCTCTCCTCGCCGCGGCATCGTCGTCGCCGTCGCCCATTAGCCTGCCCACCGCTCTCGCCACCGCGTCGGCCGGCACCACCGCCTCCGTGGCCGCATTGCCGGCAGCCCCCCGCACCCGCACGCCCACGCGGAGCACGTCGACGAGGAACGCCTCGTTGAGGAACTGCTCGGCGCGCAGCGGCCACGTCGCTAGGGGCACGCCGGCGTAGACGGACTCCAGCGTCGAGTTCCAGCCGCAGTGGCTGAGGAAGCCACCCACCGCGCGGTTCTCCAGGATATCCGCCTGCGGCGCCCACCTCCCGGCCACCACCATGCCGTGGCTGGACGCGCGCACCTCCTGCTCCGTCACCTCCGCCACCGTCGGGATGACCCAGAGGAATGGCCGGCCGGACGCGCGCAGGCCGGCGGCCAGCTCCCTGAGCTGGGTCGCGCTCATCCCGCACGTGCTCCCGAAGCACGCGTACAGCACCGAACCCGCCGGCCGGCCGTCGAGCCACTGCAGGATAGGATCCCGCTCTGCGCCACCGTTGACGGTGCCGTCGCCGCGTTTGGAGACAGCGGCGAGCGCTGGGCCGACGAGGAACACCTTCTTGGAAGACCCGTCCAGACTACTGTAGTACTCGGCGAAATCGGCCTCGAGCGCCGCGAAGCTGTTGAAGACGACGGCGAAACTCTCGGCCTCGGCGGCGCGGAAGAGGGGGAGATGCGCGAGGGCCTCCTCGTTGACCTGCACCCCGCGGAGCTTCACGGGGAGCGGGAAGCCCCCGTCAACGCCGAACGGGTTGGGCATGGCCTCGCGTAGGTGTAGGTGTCGGTGGATCGCCACCATGGCGGCCGCAGCGAAGGCGCCAATGGTGTGGAACGTCACGTGCGGAACGCCACACTCCCGAGCCACGCGCGGCGCCCAGTGGAGCACCGCGTCCGAGACGACCGCCACGGCCGAGGCCCCTTCGCGGAGGAGCCCACGCACGGCCTCCGCAAGCACCGGCGCCAGCGCGGCCTCCGCGGCGGCGAAGAACGCCGCGGCCGAGACCTCTCCCGGGAGGAGGGAGAAGTCCTCGTGCCCACCCGGGAACCGGAACGGCGCCACGTGGACCGGCACGGAGGCCGGCACCATCGCCGCGAAGTGGCGCGTGGTGACGATGACTGCCGCCGTTTCCCCTCTGCGGCGGCAGGCGTTGGCTTCGGCCGCCGCCTTCGCCGCGACAGGGCCGAAGTGGCTGCGCGAGAGGAAGGGCAGGAAGACGAGGCGCAGAGGAGGCGCGTCGGCGTCGGCGTCGCATCGCGCGGGCGTCGCGGTCGTGGCGCGCATGGTTTGCTCGGTTGGTGTCGTGGGCTGGGTGAGTTGGGCTCTGTGGCGTGGGAGTGGGATGAAACGGCTGTTCGGCTGGGCCTCCTTATTTTGGCAGGAGGCTGCAACTGCGTGTGGGTTTAGGTACAGAAAATTCGCGGTCACAGGAAATGCATGCGCGGCGCATAACGCGTGTATATTGCGTCGGTGACCTGTAGCCAGCAATCCGAAATTCTGGACGGAGCGTCGTTTCCGTAAAATCTTGTCTGTTACTATTTTTTTCCTAGTCATATATAAAATCAGATTTTTTTTAAAAAAAAATTCTTTCAACGCCCTATTGTAGTCGATAATAAAACTGGTAAATTATTTTCTTCCGTATGAGAGCTTTAGTAAGGGAAGTGACAAACTCCTGATCTTTTTGTTACATTTTAGATTTATCAAATCGAGATGCGAGCGACTGTACCAGTTTGAATTGCTAAATTGTTCATCGAGCTTCAATCCATATCGTTGATTGATGGTGTTTGACTGGTTTGTCATCGTCACTGTGCCTCCGGATCGATGAGACAGTCACTGATGCTGTCAGAAGTTTTAAAGGGCTGATGGAGTGATGAATAGCAAATATATTCAATTTTATGGTTGTACTGACCAACCGCCTTGATGAACCTCGTACAGTTCGCGTACAGACGTGCTTTAATATTTCGATAATTACATGATCAGACTACATTGCTGTTAGTTTGCTATGTTAATGCTGGAATTAATGCTTATGTGAGTTCTGGAAAAAAAATGGAGCTGACGAGCTGACGTTGCTATGTTAATGCTGGAATTGATGCTTACGTGCAGGATTTTTTTTAGAAAATCATCAGACTCTTCACAGAAACAGGGGTTATGTCGTTGTGAGATGTGACAATTCAAAGAATTAAACATATCAAAATAGCAAGCAAAATCCGCACAAAAAGAAAAAGAAACTGCGAGCAAAACTACTAGTGTACCATAAAATATACCGAAATCATATGATTGTCTAATACTTGCACAAAGAAATAAATCACCATGATTTTATAACATGTGACATCGATCAACCATCAGTTTTTAACAATAAAGTATCACACCTCTAAGAGTGAATTGCACATTAGTCCAATTATTATTGTAGAAGTTTTACTTTTACATTAGACTATACGTCATGTTTTCACTTTGAACTAAGATTACAAAGGACCACTCTTTTGTTCCTTGCCTCTGACCTACTTCGTTGCCAATCAGGCAACATTTAAAAGTCACAAAGATTTTAGATTATTTAATTTTTATAGTAGAAATTTGGGTTATAAACAATTGAATTACTGCTTATGTGTTTGCAAAACGTACCAACAAAAAAAATATCCAAATTCTATAGAAAAAAGAACAGGGCCTCAATCCTTGATTTGGCTAGTTCTTGAGCTCACCGGCAACTAAACCCACCAGTCAATACTCTATCATGTGAACTTAGAAGAGTCACTCGATCATGAGCTCGCAGCCGACAGCTACAGCAACGAGCTACCCCTGTGGCTTGATATCGCTAGTTTCTTCAAGCTCAGGAATGGAGCCAAGGGAAGGAATCCTAGTCCTGCTTGCTTGGATCCATGGCAGCTTTTCAATGGAGAAAAAAAAGTATAGGGGAGAGGAGAGATGGAGAATAAGACTAGTTCAAAGTAGAAAGAAAAATCCCCGTCTAGTTCAAAGTGAAACTTGGGTAAAACTTATGTTTAAAGTGCAATTTACTCCTAAACTTCTAGGTTGTTTTAGTGAAGACAGATAGGCAATAACCCAACGCTGGTGTCACAAAAGAAAACAATGTCTTCATTAGTGAAGACAGTTTGGGCCGGGCTAGGTGGACGCGGACAAAGCAGCCCATGGCCCAATTTTGAAGAACGTTTAGGAATGGGATAGTCAGGCACGTGCTGGTTGGTTTTTTAGATTAGTCAGTCTAAAAATACTCATATAGGGATGGGCACGAGTCAGTCTACTAATAATTTAATTTAAGGTGGACTCTAGGTTAACTCAATAAAATGAGTCTTTATCTCTATATCTACTATTATAAAAACTAGCAATTTACCCATACATTATAACAGGATATACTAAAATTATAATAAGCATATTCTTCACTGAAACCAAGCTGTGCTCCCTGCTGGGTTTTCGTCACTTCCAGGAAGTAATTATTCTTAACACTGGTTTGTATAAAACAGTAGAAGGAAGATAAAACACAGCTCCAGTTAACTTTGAGAGAAAGAAGTAGCAAATATCAACTGAGAGTCATATAGTAATCGGCTTCTATCAAACACATAAATTTTCATTATTTTACTATATGAACAATTAGTACATATAATTGTTCAGACAGTATAACATAGTAGTGCATATCCATAACCAAGTTCCTTTTTGAACGAAATCATCACTCATCACTGAAAAGTAATTAGCTCGTACTTCAAGCAATAGAAGAAACAACCACAAAAGGTGCACAATCAAATATTATCTAATAACCACCATAAAAATACATATGCTTTACTTCACAAGTTACAGCCGATTTCCTATTAAGTCTGAGAAATGTATCATCGTTGCACTTCATTGCATACCTAGAAGAGATAGCATACATGGACCTAAGCAACCAAGTCAACCAGAGTCAGGAAATTTACAGGTTATATAACATTAAAGAATAATCAGTTTAAATAAGAATGTCATATTTCATTATCGACGGATGATGATCGATTATGATACTTGTAACCGTAGGGTTTGGCTTATGCTGAAGTATCCACAAGATGATAATAAGAAGATAAAACAGAGAGATTTTTATACAAGTTTAACATATTAGTATGAGTAATTATAGTACTATTGTTTATATATATTTGACAAATCAAACCACGGAATACAAGACGGAAGCAACCTACCATATCTAGCAAATCTAACTAGTATAAGACAATTAAACGGTGAGATGTAGTTGACGGCTAGCAGCGAGATAGCTCTGTAGATTTTAACTCAATGTGGTGTGTGGTATCGCTCAAGATTGGATGCACTCCCCTCCTGAGAGGGCATTTGTATTTATACCAGTAAATACTTCTTTTTCAAGTAGAACTTGAATAACTATCTAGATAATATGGCATAATATGTTAATTTATTTTTAGATCGGACTCTATAGTCTTATCTTATTCGGGGTCAATTTCCTTACTTGGTCATGTACACTTCCATATCTAGTGACACATATCCATATGTGTATAAGTATGTGGTATTCTCAAAAGACATTTAGTTCAGGTATGAGAGGTATGTCGTATCTAAAATACTGATAGTAACCCCTGACCACTATGCGAATTCCCTTCTAATATTTTCATCCCGCATAATTCAAAAGCCACTTTATCGGCAATATGAACATAGTTAAAAAATGTTTTCGTTTGAGTTAAGATCCGACAACGATGTTTGACTACATGAGTATGAGGACAGTCTTGTCAGAATTAGAATTTAGATTGAGTTCAAAAAATTTAAACACGATCTATAATCCCACTAGGAATAATGACACTTTCCATAAAATACTAACTACTACTGCGTATTTATAAATTCTAGCGTGAGATTTGTTTAGGTTCCTTTGGCATTCCAAACTTTAGCCATTCATCTTTCTAGCGCCCAAGCCTTGCAACCAACAAACCTTAAATTCCTCGTAGCTTTCTCCACCACCACCTCCATGGATCTCTCACATTCGAACATGGATACGGCAACGGTGAAGAGGTTGTAGGTGGAGGGGTCAATTTCTAGCAGAGGCAGCATTAGCCAGTAGGAAGGAGATATATGTCTTGAACCTCTTACTTGCTTCATCTTAACTATTGCCACATTCTGCTAGTGCGGATTCATCCCTCCTCCCTATGAATTTCTATCAAATGTCCTTGATTTATATGAGATCAAGCTCTTGCATCTAAACCCTAACTCCATAGCATTCCTAAGTGTTTTCACCCATCTATGTAAAGCATACATAGGTGTTGTCTCCCTTTTTGTATTTGTGGAGGCATTTCTATGAGCTTCAAGTTATATGGTGATAAAGAATTGTAGGTCATTGTGGCTTCTAAATGCATGATGGACTCAAGGAGTCTTAGATTCCAATCACCCCCATACCTCTAAGAAGGGTTGGCGTCAAAGTTGGTTCTATCTGAAATATAAAGCCAAATCTGATAACCTTGACATCCCCACTAACAAACTAGTGAACGTAATTTCTTGGAACAAACCCATATCCCAAATCCCTTCCCTCAAAACATTCATTGACAAGATTCATGAGCTAAAAGTTCAGGCTATTAATGTAAGTTCTTCCTTATCAATTCCCAAGTCATTTTTTATTTTATCGGTGTCGGTAATATAGAACTTAATTACAAATATTATTATTATGACCTTCCACTAACCGACACCATTGGCCCCCTCGTGGATCACTAGTTCACTATCAATGATAAGGCAGTAGCAAAGAAGGCAATGGCCAAGGCAGCCGAACTAGCAAAATCTGCCTAAGTATTGTAGCTATTAGCAACAGTTCTCAAAAGAGAAAGGTCTTGTCACCATCCAACGGTGTGGGTAAAGTGACAATGGTATATATCTCCACTATTCTATAAAATATATCCTGAGTAGAAATTCTTATCTTATCATACTAGCGGATGTGACTTCTCTTACTTGTTGATATCTTCAGACTCTACTTTAAACTAGGGACGCCGCAAGCTATTTTGCCCAAAGGGCAAAACCTAGGCCAAGTAAACAAGTATTTGACTTTACCAATTTCGAGTACTTGGCAACTTTGGGTCTTTTGACATTGATCTTTTCTCTTATAGCTCTACTCATGCCATCTGTAATCAGCAGTCTAGGAGGGAGGAGGGGATAGGCTCTGAGGCCCCATCTCCTTTGTGTTGAATTCTCCCAGCCCTTCACAACCGCCCCTTCCTCTGACATCCACCTCTGCCACCAGTCTCTAAATGATTGGGATCAACGTCGTATTTCTATAAGAGTGCATGGCATCCTTGTGACAAGAAATGGCGATCTAACCCAGTGCCATCAACAAGGAAATGACCAAGCTCCAAATTGAGCTTGCTGATGTACGAAAGCGTATCAATAAGCTTGAAGGAGATTTGGTGATGATAGGCAACAATAATGTGTCCCTCTACCTCCTGGTGAAAGAAAACAAGGAAGTCCGCAAGTTAGGGGCAAAGACGCTAGAGGAGGAGAAGGAGAAGAAGGAGAAACTCTGAGAAGGGCTTAAGGCGCATTGCCCATCCTTCAGTGATATGACCCATAAGCACTAAGTTTTGGCATCATTGTTCGATGACGAGTTCTTGGTGATGACATCGCTCGAGGACCTTGTCATGAAGCTTCACTAGGTCTCTACCAAAATCTCCGCGAACGGCACCGAGGAAACTAGAATAACTATGCACACTGTTGTCAGGCATGCACTTGCTTGACTCTCGCTTCATCATGCTGAGGTGGATTTCAATGAGGTGATCAAGAAGGGCTTGCTCGAGGACCAGCGGGAGGAGCTAATAGAGCAAGTGGACTTCGTAAGCCAAGCAACGGTGAAGCTCTACTCGGATTTATAACTTTTCTTCTCTTTTCTAGCCCTCTTTTTTATTAAAACAATCTCAGGCCATACTCGATCATATATTTATTGTATGAGTAGAATGTGTTTCTCCCTTGGTCCTCACTATTGTCGATTTGCTTCAAACATAGAATGCAAGAATAGATTGTGGTGACTAACCAGCAATGTAGTCAAGACACCATGCAAGTAAGTTAATCTGAGTATCCCCCAACCAATCTCTCTCAGGATGCTATCACTTTTAACTGCACTAAGGAGCTAAAAGTGTGCATCAAGTTTATCAAGAAAGAGCTTATCAATACACTTTTTACCAGCACATATTTCCTTGTCTATTCTCGTATTAGGCGACCAACTTAATAATTGTTTGTGCATGGTAGATACATGCTTGTCATCGGAAGCAGCTTGTCTGGCAACCTCCATCTTGAACACCTTACACTCGAACAATGAGTGAGAACTCGTTTTGTGGATAGGGCAACAAGAGCTCTTTGTTGAAATCTTCTTGCTTGGATGTAAATTGATTCTCCTTATAAGTGGATTTCGTATATAGATTGGCAACTCCAGTGGTGTAGTTGTCACCGAGATGGTGATGGTTTTGATTTGAAGATAGGCAACCATTAGCCAGGTTGAATCTCCTGGGCTCAAGCTATTGCTAAGACTTTCGTTGAAAGTGTTACTTCTCTAAGTCATCTTCGATGGAAACCTTTAGAACACCGATCCTCTACCTAGCATGCCAACTATCGACAGTTGATATTCAACTACTATATTTGTAGGTATAGGGTTCGGCTGGTGGCAAGGTATCCACGAGATACTAATGAGAAGACAATATAGAGAGATTTTTATACAGGTTCAGATCATCGATGTGAGTAATACTTCTACTCCTATTTATATATATTCATCGAATCGAACCACATAGAGTACAGGACGGAAGTAATCTATCTTATCTAACATATCCAATTAGTATGATGTAACTAAGCGACGAAATGTAGTCGGCGACTAGCAACGATACATCTCTGTAGATCTTGACTCAATGTGGTGTGTGTTTTTGCTCAATATTGGATACCCTCCCATGTCATTATATTTATACCGGTAGATGTATATTTCTTCAAAAATTATGAAAAAAAAATGTTAAAAAATTAGAGGAATTTTGGACAAAAATTGATAAATTTAATATTTACTATATTACCTTAGATATTGTAGCTCATTTGACAATAGCAGAGAGTGGGCCAATAGAGTAGCCCAAGAAGCACAAGTGATGTAGTGAATCTCTCGAAGATTTGTTTATTTTCTTTAATAAGATTTTTAGCAACTTACGGTCTATTAATGTTATATATACAAAGATTAAAAATTCTTGCAGATTGCTAGGATATCTAGATATGTCTATATGAGAGATGAAGATAATATCAATTAGAGAATCTATTACTATGAGTATACTTATATTAGATGTGCTTTATTTTAAATTTGTATTTTCTAGAAAAAAATATGGTTAATAAATTAATGGCTTTAGCTTCATAAACTACCAACTCTATTAGTGATAACTCTTCATCTAGCTATGCTTCGTGCTCTTTATCTTCACTAACTAATGAACAACTAGAATAATTCCTTGAAGATGATTTGGCACTCCTCTAAACACGCTTCACAAGAGCTTTGTAAAATGTTTGATATAGAAAGAGAGCAAATGGTGGAGAACCATGAAGATGTTTTGAGTGCAGCTCGCTTAATCACTTTTGCCTTAAATTTTCAAAATTTCTAGCAAAAATTTATAGCGATAGAGATTAGGAGGAAGACAAGATAGAGAGTGACAAGAAGCACACACTTAGCAGTTCCAAGAAGGGGGTATTTGAATAAGAAGGTAGTGCACAATATTTTTTCGCTCTTAAACAGGTAAATTTAAGCAATATGAACAGCGAGAGTGATGATAATGCAACTCCTAAAGGCAAGAAAAACTTGGCTGATCTATGTATGATGACAAGTAGTAAAAGCATTACCAACAGTGACATTAACAACGATAGCAACAATGAGGTAAAAATTCTTATGATAATTTAGCTTATGCTATTGAAAAACTTGGTACTTTATTAGAGAAGAGAAACAAAAGATTAAGAAACACGATGTTTTGATCGAACTGTTAAATGTTGGAATTACAAGACTTAAAACTTTAGATCCTATGGAAGATTCTTGTAAATCATGTAACTTAGTCTTTGCTAAATTTACTTTTCTAAAAGATATGCATGCTTCTAACTTAAAGGAACTTAAGATTGAAAAGGAGAAAAATGATAAACATATCTATAGAGTTCATAAATCTATTTTTTCTAATAATTATAATTCTGTTAAGTTGAAGTTGAAAGATGTTGATGATAAAATCGCTTAACTAAAAGATGATCTTTCTACTCATAAGGTTCTTTCATGCTCTAATTGTGATAAAAATAATCAATTTCAGCATGTCTCTTATAAAAATTATACCACTCTTTTGAACCGTATTGATTACTTAAAAGAATATATGGAAACTAAAAGCTTGAATCAAATTTTGAATAAAAAACTAGTTCTCAAAAGTTTAAAATTAGTTTGGGTTATGATTCTTATGATTATTCTAAGACTCATGATCCAACTGTTGTTAAATCTCTGTATAATGGTAAATTGAGATATCTGATGAACCTAAAAGTGAGATATCATTAAATCTAGCGGTATCATATCATCTTCTGACATAACTAATATAAATGTAACTTCTACCTCTAAAATTAAATATAAAGTTAAGTACACTCACACTTATTATAGTAGAGATAGATAAAAAGTATAATTTTGTTTTAGACTTGCTAAACAACAAATAAGAAAAAGCTAAGACATGACCTAATTTGAGGAAAGCATGCCCTTTTGGTTCTACTAACATGAGTAATACTAGATCTAAACTTTCATATAAAAATACTTGTGTTACGTCTAGTGGTGTGCGTCGTGTGTCTTATTATTAGATTTCTAAATGCTATATTACTAACTCTAGTACTAAGACCTCAATATTATTTTCTTCTACGTATACACTTTGAGCGAGGAAGGAGAACATTTGGCTAGTAGATTTTGAATGCTCATGTCACATGTTCGGTGATAAGAATTAGTTCTCCTATCTCATGGCATCATTGCATGCTAAAAAGAAAACTTTTGGAGATACTTCTACTTCTATGGTTTTGGCTAAATATACAACAATGGTAAGTGACAAGTTTATGTTTAAGGATATGGCTCTTGTTGAGAACTTGAAATATAACTTATTTTTTGTTTCACAAATGATTGATGAATGTCTTGAAGTGTGCTTTAAGAACAACAGATGTTGAGTGTCAGATGCTTTAGGAGATCTTATCTTTAATATTACACATTTTGGAAGAGTATTTAAAGCTGATTTTGATGTGTCATCTTCTACTAAGTAGAGGTGTCTAGTTGCCAATGACTTTAAAGACTTACCATAGACTTGGCAATATTGGTTTTGATCATCTAATACGTATTAGTGGTTTGGATCTTATATGTGGTCTACCTAAGCTTAAAGGTAATAGCAATATAGTATGTTCTTCTTGTAAACATGGTAAGATGTATGTAAGTTCACATCCACTTCTTACTATGATGATGACAAATACACCGGGACGACTTCTACACCTCAATACTGTTGGATCAATACGAGTTCAATCTTTTGAAGGTAAGTAGTACGTGTGGGTGATAGTTGATAATTATTCTAGATACTCTTGGGTTTTTTTTATGCCATCTAAAGATGAATCTTTTAGTTATTTTAGAAGTATTGCTCTTAGATTATTTGTTGATATCTCAAGATCTCTAAGGGCAATTAAAAATAATAATGGATCTAAATTTAAAAATCCTTCTTTTGATCACCTTTGTGTTGAAAGAGGTATTGATCATCAATTTTCTTCACCTAGAGTACCATAACATAATAGTGTAGTTAAAAGGAAAAGTAGAACTTTGGTTAAGATGGCTAGAAGCATGCTAGATAAATTCTCTACTCCTAGAAAATTTTGGGATGAAGCTATTGTCTACTACAAACTATGTTTTAAGTAGTGTGTTTTTTAGATCAAAACTTAGTAAAACTTCTTGTGAGTTGCAATTTGATCATAGACCTAGTATTTATCACTTTCATATTTTTGGATACAAATGTTTTATGCTAAAATCTAGTAATTTAGATAAATTTGAGGCTATATTAGTTGATAGCATATTTCTTGTTTATTCTACTCATTCACGTGCTTATCATGTTTTAGTTTTGAAAACTAACAACATAATAGAAATCTATGAAGTTATTTTCAATGAGACTAGCCTAGTTACTAGTCTAAGTGTTGTAGATACAGTTGCGTACATTCAGGGAGAGAATATTTTTATTGATGAAGATAATGAGGATGATGAAAATAAAGCTTTGGCTACTCCAACACAATCAATTGAAATGGTTTCAGCACCTACCATAACTTCACCAACAACTAAGCATTATCAAGATTTAACATCTTCTATGTAAGTAGAAGATCAAATTGAAAAGGATGAAGTTTCTAAAGTTAGAACTTCCTTACATGTTTAGAGAAAACATCCATTTCAACAAATCATCAACAATCTTCATAAAAATGTGACATGTTCTAGGTTTAATAATCGAAACTCTCATGCTCATTCAATTTTTCTAGCGTTTTTTTGAATCTAAAGATATATCACACACATTAAATGATGAATCCTGGATCAATGCCACACATAAAGAGTTAGAAAATTTTGAACGTAACAAGAATTAGAAACTTGTACCACCATCTCCTAATCATTCTATAATTGGAACTAAATAGGTTTTTAAAAATAAGCAAAGTGAGGATAGTGTAGTTGTTAGAAATAAAGTTAGGTTGGTAGCTAAGGTTTTACATAAATAGAAGACCTAGATTTTGATGAAACATTTACTCTTATTCTTATTGCTAGATTTAAAGTCATTATAATTTTGTTAGTCTTTGTTGCATCTAAAGATGGTAGACTTTATCAAATGAATGTAAAAGTGTTTTTCTGAATGGCTTTATCAATGATGAAGTTTTTGTTAAGCAACCACCTAGTTTTGAAAATGCTAAATATTCAAATCATATTTTTAAACTGTTTAAAGTCTTGTATGGTTTAAAACAAGTAAAGAGAGTATGGTGTGATAGATTAAAAACTTTTTACTTAAAAAGGGTTTTACTATAAAAAAATAGACAAAACCTTTTTTTTCTTAACCAAGGCAATGATCAATCAATCTTTCAGATTTATGTGTATGATACCATCTTTGCTTGTCTTTCATATGGTTTTGTGTCTTAATTTTTAGAAACTATGAGCAAAAAATTTGAGCTAAGTATGATGGATAAATTGATATACTTTTTAGAATTACAAATCAAACAAACAAAAAAACCTATATTTATGCATCAAATTAAGTATAAGAAGGACCTTCTATGTCGTCTTTAAATGGAGAATTGCAAATACATTATGACACCCTTGGGAGCAATATCTACACTTGATTCTGATGAAAATGGTAAGCTGGTTGACCAAAAGAAGCATAGAAGCATGATTAGTTTACTTTTGTATCTTGTTATTTTAAGATCGAATATATAATTTACGATATGTTTAAGTGCATAATTCCATGTTTCTTCATGTGATTCATATCTTTAAGCAATTAAGTAGATTTTCAGATATGTTCATAGCATTAAAGATTTTTACATGTGGCTATCTATATCCTTATGTATTACTTTAAGAGCTTTTTCTAATGCTGATTTTGAAAGGTGTAGACTTGATAGGAAAATTACTTTTGGTGCTTGTTTCTTCTTAGGAAATTTACCTGTTGCTTGTTCATCTATAAAATAATTCTCTATACCACAATTAGTTGTTGAATCTGAATATGTGGCTACTGCTATTTATTATTCTCAAATACTTTAGATACTAGCAACACTTAGACGTTACTTTGAAAAATGTTTTGCTTTTCTGTGATAACATAAGTACCATTTGTATTGCTAAGAAACCAGTACATCACTCTAGGACAATACATATTAGATTTCACTTTCTTATAGATCATATTAAAAAAGAAAATGTGGCACTTCATACTGAACATCAGATGGTAAATATTTTTACGAAATCTTTGGATTCTTCTTGTTTTGCTCGTTTTTGAAAAGAACTTAGGATTATTCATCCTATGGGGTTATTTTGATTGAGAGCATCCAACTTTTGTAACATATTTTTTTCTTTATTTGAAAATTAAAAAAATTATATTAAAAGCACTATATATGATTCATATGTATCATTTGCAACCAATATGTCATAAGTACAAGTGATTTCATATATATGTGGTGTTAGTCTTGGTATGAATAACTAAATAGAATAATAATTTGGATATGGTTAAACTTTCTTATCTATTTTGATTTTTATTTTAAATATGCTAATATGATATAAAAAAGATATGAGAATATCAAAATTATGTGATATAAAAATATAAGAAATATCAAGGAAATATTCATCGTCGCACTTTTTCTTAACGAAATTGTTTACTATTACACTTGACAAAGGTTGTGTCTGATCAAAACCATATTGTAATTGTTCATAAGTGGGTTAAAAAAGTAAAACTGATGTTGCATATAATTCGTTATAATTTATATTACGTAGAAATTAATTAAGTTCTATAAAAGCACCAATAAAAAGTTTTGAAATAATTGAGAAGAAATATCATATATTACAATAAATTATTAATTACGCTTGATTGGGTTATATTTATATTACATATGTGTAAATGCAAAAGTGCAAACTAGACAGGCGAATGTATATGGATGATTTATGATGCTCATAAAAAATTGGTAAATAAAATTAAAATATTTTACTTCTTGATGAATCTGCTTTCAAAAGGGACAGAATTTACACACATTTTTTTTATCTTTGCTTCTTTTATTTATTTTTTTTAAAATAAATAATAATATTTAATATTTATGTGTTTTTACTAATGTTTTTAGATGGTGAAATTAAAAGTAATAAAAAAATTAGTCTATATTAAAATTAGCATTATATAATTGAGTTATATTAAAATTATTATATCTATAACGAGTGTGTACACTAATATATCAGACGGTGAGAATATGTCCGGAATTTTTTTATGTGTGCAAGTATTAAATGCAAAAAATTAAAAAAATCATTGAAAAAATTAAAGAAATTTTAGATAAAAATTGACAAATTTAAGATTTGCTAGATTACCTCAGATAGATACTGTAGCTCATCTGGTAACAAAAGGCGGGTCAAAAGATCAGCTGTTGTAGCCCAAGCGGCACAAGCGAGGTAGCCAGGCGCACATGTGAGCCAGCGTGACTCGGCCCAGCGAGGGTAAGCACACGCAAGCCAGCTATGACACGGAGGTAGGCCGAGCGGCGTGACAGGAGACAACGACCTTGTGCAGGAGCATGATGTGCCATTGGGCGTGCGCGTGGAAGCAGGCTGGCGGTACGGGTGTGGCCCAAGTCGGCTGCATGCTAGCGACGTATACAGTAAAAGTCCGAGTCAGCTATAGTAACGTACTTTGGTCCGATACTATGTACTATAAAAAAGTTTTTTTTTATTTGGACAGGATTTTGGAGAGGTCAAAGGCATAGCAATAGACGAGTTTGCGGAATCATCTAGGTGAAGTTGACGGCTCAGAAACGGATTATGGGCAAGCTCGACGGCAGCACCATCACGGCAAGATCAAGAGCAGCTGCAACCGGACGAGCTTGAGAGCACCATATGGTGCGGCGTCAACTTCTTAGTGTCCAGTGAAATCAAGGGCAACTACACCTGGCAAGTTCTTCAGCAGTTGCTTTGGGCAAGCTCAGCAGCAGGGTGGTCGATGAACTCGAGCACAACTACGAGAATGAGAGGTGGGGCGCGCCATGAAGCGAGATCGAAGGCGGTAATTTGAGTGACGTCAAGAAAGGTGGCAGCAGATAGAACACTCGAGGATGGCGATAGCCGGTTAGTGTTAAGCATTTTCTGCAATCGGGCTAAAGCGAGAGGGATGTAATAACCAGCCACGTGAGCCAACGCCACGATCCACAATATCCAAATACTACACACATAAAGTATCATGATTCTCAATATTAAAAATAAAAGTTAGATCATTTAGTTGAACTTGGAATTGTCCTGTACAAACTGATAATTCACGTAGAGCTGTATTTAATTTAAACTCTAAAATTTTATTTTTATAGATATATTTAAATTTTATATACAACTCTTAGCTTCTATTTCTATAAAATTTAAATTTTATATACAACTCTTATATTCTGTTTTATAAATTTGAGTTTCAATATTAACTTATATTTTCTAAAAATATAATTATATTTTATATATACTATATCGATGAATCTATCATGATCTAATGGTTAAGATATTTTTCTTTTTCTCTAATTAATGTGTTAATTTTTAATGTTTCTTTTAAAGCTACCTTTATAATATTACTAGGAGATGCGGAGCTAGATAAATCAATGTAAAGTTAAATCCGTACAGTTTTGCACAAAGCTAGATAATTCAATGTAAAGTTAAATTTAATATATAACTCTCAAATTATATTTCTACAGCACTACATAGAAATATAATTGGTTTTTATATATAACTCTTAACTTTTGTTTTTTTATTTCATATACAAATTTTAGCTTTTATTTTTATATGACAGTTAAGATTTTTTTAAGTAAACATGATGCTTTCTTTTAAAACTAATTTTATAATATAATAATATAATAGATAGATATACTATAGCCCATGTGAGCCCATGTTATAATATAATTTAAAACTAGTTTGTTTTTCTTATAGATTTTCATGACATTTTGATTTAACTAATATAGCTATGCTTCAAACTCACATCCTATAAATAGTCAAGCTCAAATCTTAGGCAATACAAGTGAAATATCAGAGTAATCAAACATAAAGCTACGCAACCCAATCCATAGCTGAGGAAACGGATCCTTTAAGAACATACAGGCAAAGGAAAACAATAAAATGAGTCTAGACCAAACAATAATTTACAGTGCTACATTGTAAATACTATAGCAATAGTGTAAATACTGCTCAAATTTAGTGTTCACTAGTAAATTAATCTTGTCTATTAATTGCAGGATAGAGGTGTGAAAATCTCCCAATAAAGTCAATAGATCATAATCCTGTAGCTGGAGTTGATAAGGGGTTGAGATTCCTCCACTTTACATCACTAATGTAGGTCTATAATATATTTTTTGTGTTGGGGGAATCAGACAGTATTATACAGATAAAATACAAGAAGTATTTAGTTATTCTTAAATATCAAACTTTCATATGAAATTTAATAAAATAAAAGTATGATAGAAAAAGACACTACAAAGTCTGAAGCTGCAACATACAATATGATACTCATACGATATGATTATGCGCGCAAACCGTGTACTTGACCGTGACAAACTACCAAAAATATTCAGACGACGGCTGCTGCGGTGCTGCCGCTGCTGCTACGTACGCATCGAGAAGAAGCCCAGCCGTCGGCTTCACCGCAGCGGCTCGCAGCTCGTCTCCCCGGATCAGAAATCTCGCATCCCACCCGTCGACTCGACTGGTGCGATGTCCGGTCCAGGCCGCGACGACGCCACGCCACCCTCTCTTCTCTTCCCATTCGGCATCCAAGAATTTCTCAATCTAGAAGCCACCCATGAAAGAAGTTTTGTCTCGCAGAACGGATTCGCGATCGCGATGGCTGCTGAAAGTGCTGATTCCACTGTAGGAGGCGTTCGTGGTAGTACAGTTGACACTTCTCGTGTTTACTATTCTCCCCGCTCCCGAAACGACAGGAAGAAGGAGACGCCGGGCGGCATTTCTGATTCCTTCTCCTCTCGTCGTCGCCGGCGACAGCCTAGTTTGCCATACCGGTGCGGCCGTTGCGTCGGTCTGAGTTGGCCGGGCTGTTTCTTCTCTAGTCTCTGGTATGGAGGTTTTCTTGGGTTTTCTCTTCCATTTCTTATTCTTGTTATTTGGCTTATTGATTCGTGTCCCTTGTGGATTCGTCTTCTGGTAATACGAGGGTGCTTGGCAAATCTTAGGTTTGTTTGGAAATTGTAATCTTCCCTCCGTAATTCCATATAGCCCATCTTACGCTAAAATCTTGGTTTTTTACGCACCTGAAACCAAAATCTTGTTTTTTTTCTGTTCTTTGTTCGTACTGTAATTAGGCGCAGTTCATCTTTTGAGGGATAATATGTGTAAACTCACCATAGGATGTCACAAATTGCTAAATTTTGATACCATCTGACGAATGGTTGTGAATCCATGTTTCTCATTGTGTCATTATCTCTTGTCAGATCTACTATTTTTACCGGTATGCATTTAGTGGGATATGCAGCAGATGCATTTAGTGGGATATGCAAAAGAGGATGCTGTCAAGGCTTCCCCGTTAATCCTAAACCTTGATAGGTAAAGGCCGCCCCATTTTCTTTGTCCATGGAGTACGTCCTTCGTTCCATTGAAATGTCGAAGTCAACAAACAGAAAATTGCAAACAAGTTTAGAGTCACAGATGTAAGCAGGGGCCGTGCTTTGCCCTGTTGTCCACTTGTCTATTTCTTTTCTTATTCAATCTGATTTTCGAGTTGAGTGAATTACTCGTCTCTTACATATTCTAGACTTCTAGTGTGATGCCAATTAGTTGTACTTATTCATGTCAAGACGCTGGGCCTACTGAATAAATGTGTGATAGCAAATTGACAAAATCTATGAATTGTTTAATTTTAGTAATAAATAAATTGGGGTAGTTTATAGTTACAACCTAACAAAAAGTTTCATCTGCGTCTACTTTTCAAGCACTCCTATTCAAACATAATTTTTTATTTATATCTCACCATTTTAAATAATATCTTATTACTTCTAACCATGTTTATTTTATTTTATTTTATTCTATTCTTATATTATTATCAGTCTCATTTAAACATACCTAAACCTTAACTGAATTTAAACTAGTTTTTTTTTTTCAATTAGTGCTATCCCTAACCAATTACATATATCTTATTTCAAACTCAATCTATTCTTATATGACCATAAATTTAGTGTAGCAAATATATTTCTACAAAGCAAATATATTTTTACAACACTTAACTGTTGAACATATCGTTTTTTTGTCAACATTCTGCTTCATAGCAGGTCTAACTGTTATTTTATAAAACTTGTCTTTTAACTTTTATAATATCCTCTTATCATAGAGGATACCAAATGCTTAGCGTTACTTTATCTGGCCTGTTTTGATTTCATTGCTAACTTCTGCACCAATATCTCTAACCATTTGTAGTATCGATTCCAAATATTAAAATGTGTAGACAAACTAATTGAACTTCTAAACTCATATATCTCTTTCTTTATATATGATGATGCTACAGTCATATTTTAAATATTCAATCTTAGTTTTTAAACTTAAAAGTCTCTCGTCATAACTCTAGTTCTTATTTATTCTTCTTGTTCGGCCATTATTAACTAACATAATATCATGAGCACACACCAAATACATAAAAATAGGGTCCAAATCCTTTTAGTGTTCTTTATTTTATTTAATTTGTCTCCATCCAATTATGGTAATACATTAATGGTTGCATTTGTACACAGATGCGCATAAGTATTATGTGAAACATGAATATTGGTGCGCAGAGTAATGAATGATGTTTGTTACACTAAAATATTACAAACAGCAAAACTATAAGTAAACTGTGGTAAACAGGAAAAATATATGAAACATCTCATAATATAAGATCACGGGCAAACTTTTGCTGATGAAAGTTGTTTAGAGTATCCAGTCTTTTTTATATTTGTCTGGTATAGGTTTACTTTCTCTCAGAAGTCACTGTAAACTTCTTTAGAAGTTGGATTAGTCAAGCAAATGATGTTAGCAACTATTTGGCATCGACCGTGTTTCCAGTCTATATGTATGTTATGTTCATCTGTTCATTCAGTTGAACATGTAAATCGGCTTGCATTTCATATTCCATTACTCTTTCACATATATTATAATCCACTCTCATGCAGTATTCTAAATATTATTTCACATGAATGCTCAAAGTGGTTTCACACTAGAGTTTGCCATTCAGCGATCAGGTTAACTACTAATTATGTTTGTGTGATGAAAACCTACATCTTGTTAGCTTCCTTAGTTCTCTCCATTTATTAATTCAAGCAATTGTTTGATCACTAGCATTGTTCTGTCTTGCACCATGATATTCACTCCATTTCTGCCCCTTCGGGTAACGTTGAAGTTGATCCTCGTTTAGATTACTCATCTGGAAAAATAGTACTATCTGATTTGCAAGGATGTTGAGCAGTGGATCACATTACATTTGAATCAATAGTATGTCATTTCTCTGTTTCAGGGTTGAGCTTTGTCAAGAGCAGAGAAGTCATGTTTAGCTTTAGGAAAAAGCGTGCCTCTCGCTTCAATTCAGATGACACTGAACAGGAAGAAAAGGTATTTTTGAAAACTATAGTGTCATCTATTGTAATGTTAAGTGTTAGACCACTGGACTACTGGACTGTATATAAATATAGACCCAACCTTCCTTATAGAGTTGGGGTCTTAGTCTTACTATACACATTCTTATATGGTATTAGAGCAAGTCTAGACATCCCCGACACGCGAGCATTCTCCCACCAGCGAGCCTTCTCCCATCGGCGAGCCAACCTTTTCTTCCCGTCGTCGAAGTTTTTTTCCTGTCGCCGACCTTCTTTCCGGTACTCCCTCCTCGCTCTCTCATCTCGGTTTCTTTCTTCTTTCTATCTTCTCCACAGACGCTTTTTTCTTTCTCCTTTTCCACCACTCTCTCCTATCCCTTGCTCCTCTACGCGACAAGGTGACGGTCTCTATCCGCCTCCTCGTCTTGCCTCACACCCGTCTTCGCCCTTCTTCTTGCTCCGTGCATCCTTTCTCCTCCGACGCTACCGCACCTCTGCGCTCGTCGTCTTCATCAGCTGAACTCATCCGCCCCCCATCAGCTAGACCTGTCTACCCTCCATCGGCTGGAACCCTCTCTCGGTTCTCGCTTTTTCGACACGCTCAATGGTTCTGGGATGCGAACCTTCTCCACTCACATTCTAGCCACTCCGACGTGTCTACATGTCCACGGACACGAATCTCTGCCTCTCGGATGCGAACCTCTTTTCTTCGCATCCGGCCCCTTCGAGTTTTTCGCGTCCGTTCCACTCCTTGGCCTCCACGAGTCCACGGACGTGAATCTTCGCACGTCCGTGACCCAACCACTCTCTGACCTACCTACTCTACCAACCACCTTTCCCTCACCTACTCCGTTGCCTACTCCTCATCGGCCAACCACTCCCCATCGGCTGGTTGGCCCACCCTTCCTTCTCATCGACTCACTCCCTATCGGCTTCTCACTTCTCTGATCGGCCGATCTCCCTTTTTATTGGCTTCCTCCCATCGGCCTCTTATTCCCATCGGCTTTTTGTCCCTGTTCTCCTCTCGTCATGACCACCGAGTCAGCCCTCAACTCCGACACTCTCCCAGTCATCGAATCTGCTCCAACTCTCGGCGCCCCAGACCACATCTCAGGCACCACCTCGCCGATCTTCTCACCCCCCTACACTGCTGTGAATGTGAAATCTCACGTTCCTATCTCTCTTGACCTCAACGCCAATTACTCCAAGTGGGTTTTCTTCTTTAAATCCTTCTGTGAAAAGTTCAGCCTACAGTCACACATCGATGGCTTCGCTCCACCTCGACCCGATGATCCCCAGTGGGACATCGCCGAGTGCTGCGTGCGCAGCTAGCTGCTCGGCTCGGTCGATAACTCTGTCCTCGACCTCGCCATGGAAGATATCGACCCTACCGCCCGGGATCTTTGGGTGGCTATCGAGCGGATCTTCCTCGCAAACAAGCAGCTTCGTGCCATCTTCCTCATCAACGAGTTTCACTCCATGGTACAAGGAGAATTTTCTGTCTCCTCGTACTGCAAGCGCCTTAAAGTAAAGCCTGCTGCTCTCCGGGATGTCGGCCACCCTGTGGCTGACTCTTAACTCATCCTCATCCTCCTGAGAGGCCTCAACCCCCGTTTCTCAAACACCGCCGATGACATCGCCAACGCCACACCCCTTCCGTCGTTTGCCCAAGCCCATGACATACTAGTTCTTAAAGAACTCCATCTGGCCAACAACGAGAAGACCGTGGCCCACACCACTCTCCTCGCCGCAGCCGATAATGGCTGCTGAGCATCCTGCACTGCCGCTCCCTTCCGCGGCTCTGGCGGCCATGGCCCTAACCATGGCAACGCAGCCTGCACCGGCAAAGGCAAGGGTAAAGGCAAAGGCAAGAACTGGCACAGTCTGATGCAATCGCGACCTGCTTTAATCCCTGCCCAGCCTGTCGATCCCACGGGTCCGTGGCTCTGCTACAACCCATGGGCACCCTAGCCCCAGCCACGCAACCCCATCGGATAGCAACCAGGGGTCCTCGGCGCCCATCCTCAGGCCCATCTGGCATCGGCTCCCATCCTGCCGCCTCAACCAATGCTACCGACACCACCCACCCAGTCGGTTCCCTCCTAGAACCAAGCTGGTCTCGTCACCGCCTTCAACCAGATGACATTCCAACCTCAGCACCCTTGGGTGCTGGACTCTGGTGCGTCCTCCCACATGGCATCATCGGCTGGTATACTCCGTTCTTGTCATCCCTCCTTCTCCCCCTTTGTCACCATCGATAATGGCCAATCTTTTCCTGTCTAATGCCGTGGTGACTCATCTCTGTCTACACCCACCACTAACCTTCCCCTTCGCAATATCTTCATTGTACCCTCTCTCATTCATAATCTCGTATCTATTCGCCAATTCACACTAGATAATAATTGCTCAATCGAATTTGATGCTTCTGGTTTCTCTATGAAGGATATCCCAACCCGACGACAGATCCTTCGCTGCAATAGTAGCGGCGACCTCTACACCATTTCCACTGCGCCGTCCACTCCACACACCAGCATCGCCCTCTCCACTAACCTCTAGCATCTTCGCCTTGGCTACCCCGGCCCCGACGCTGTCGTCAACCTCCGTCATAATGCCTCCATCCAGTGTACCCACAGCAGCTCCATAGTTTGTCACTCGTGTCAACTTGGCAAACATGTGCGACTGTCATTTTCTAGTTCTCTATCTTGTACCTCACAACCGTTTGAGCTTATACACTGTGATGTATGGACTTCTCCGGTTAAAAGTGTCTCCGGTAATCAGTATTATCTTGCCATACTTGACGATTACACATACTATTGCTAGACTTTTCCGCTCATCAGCAAATCCGAGGTCGTCTCTAAGTAACTAACTTCACAACCTATGTTTCTAACCAATTCAACCTCCCCATCAAGGCTTTACAAGCCGATAACGGTACGGAGTTTGTTAATCGTACTGTTCAAACCTTCCTTACCTCGCAGGGCATCCATCTACGCCTCTCATGTCCCTACACCTCACCCTAGAACGGCAAGACCGAACGCCTCCTTCGCATTCTCAACAACATAAGTCGCAATATGCTGCTTCATGCCCACTTACCTATAACTTACTGGACAGAAACACTAACCACTACGACTTACCTCCTCAATCGGTGCTCGTGCTCCTCCATTCGCCACAACGTTCCATACACTTTTCATTACCACACAGCGCTCGACTACTCCCACCTCCTAGTTTTCGGGTGCCTGTGCTACCCAAACCTCACCGCCACTGCTCCTCATAAACTCGCTCCCCGCTCCACCGCCTGCATTTTTCTTGGTTATCCCTCATCTCACAAGGGATACCGATGTCTTGACCTTTCCACCCGTCGAGTCATCGTCTCTCGTCATGTCATCTTTGATGAGACATGCTTTTCCTTCGGCTTGCTTAATCCGAGATCCTCATCTAGCGATCTCGACTTCCTCCTCACCAACACCGTGCCGTCCCGATCTCCTCCACCATTCTCCCCACCACCCCTTATTGGCCGCTACTGAGGACTTACTGTTCAGCTATCCCACTACTATTCGGTCCGATGTCACTCCCATCGGACCCCCATCGGCCCCACCACTCTCATCGACTTTGGCCGATCCTATCCTCTTTCTATCGGACACATTACCCCTATCGGCTCCTCAGCCTCCATCGGCTCCCCCTTCCCTATCGGCTGCTCCATCTCCATCGGATCGACCAAACCGATCGGCCCATCCAACTCCATCGGATCAGGCCGATCTAGTTCCGCTCTTTCCTCTCACATACAGTCGTCGATCCCGAGCCGATGACGCCCCTCCCCAACCAGTTATCTCCACACCTACCACACTCCCATCGGCTCCCGTCCCCTCCACCTCTCACATGTTTACCCGCTCACAAACTAGGTCCCTTCGCTCCACCAAGCGCTACGGGCTCTCCACCGTCCACTGCTCTATCTCGCCCATCCTAGTGACTTCTTATTCCGCCCTGGCTGACCTTCAGTGGCGCGCGGCCATGGCCGACAAGTACAAGGCTCTCATGGACAACGAGACATGGCGCCTCGTCCCCCGTCCTCCCGACGTCAATATTATGACTGGCAAGTGGATCTTTAAGCATAAGTTCCACACCGATGGCTCACTTACCCGTCAGAAGGCTCGCTAGGTAGTTCGGGGTTTCTTCCAACGCCTCGGTGTCGATTACGATGAGACTTTCAGTCCCGTCGTCAAACCCGCCACTATCTTGGTCGTTCTCACCTTGGCTGCCTCGTACTCCTGGCCGATCCATCAGCTTGACGTAAGAACGTCTTTCTTCACGGTCATCTGACGTAAACGGTTTACTGCTAGCAGCCTCTAAGTTTCGTCGACCACTCTCGTCCCGACGATGTCTGCCTCCTTCAACGCTCTCTCTACGGCCTCAAATAAGCCCCTTGGGCCTGGTACCAGCGTTTTGCTACCTACCTTCGGCACATCGGCTTTGTGGCCTCTGCATCTGATAGCTCTCTATTCACTCTTCACATCGGCAACGCTACCATCTATCTCCTTCTATACGTCGACGGCATTGTTCTTACAGCGTCTTCGTCGTCCCTCCTACACCAGATCATGGCCTGACTCCACTCCAAGTTCGTCATGACCGATCTTTGTCCCCTCCACCACTTCCTTGGCATCTCCGTCAACCGTTCTTCTCACGGGCTCTTCCTTTCCCAGTGCCAGTACGCCATTAATCTTCTCCAGCATGCGGGCATGATTGATTGTCACCCCACGGCCACCCCGGTCGACACTCGAGCCAAACTCTCCGCTGTCGATGGCTTACTCATCGCTGATCCCTCTCAGTATCAGAGTCTTACCGATGCTCTCCAATACCTCACTCTCACACAGTCCGACCTCACCTACGCCGTCCAGCAAGTGCCTCTTCATGCACGCTCCGCGTGAACCTCATCTCGCGCTGTTCAAGCGCATCCTGCACTATGTGAAGGGCACACTCTCCAGCGGGCTGCACCTCAGCTTCAGCCCTATCGACTCCCTCACCGTGTACTCCGACGCGAACTGGGCAGGCTGTCTCGACTCTCAACGCTCCACGTCCGGCTACTGTGTCTTCCTCGGTGACACTCTAGTCTCCTAGTCCTCAAAACGCCAGACTATAGTATCACGATCCAGCGCCGAAGCCAAGTACCACGCCGTCGCCGAGTATTGCTGGCTTTGCCAGCTTCTATAGGAGCTCCGTGCACCACTCTCCTCTGCAACCATCGTCTACTGCAACAACGTCAGTGCTGTCTACATAACCGCTAACCCGGTTCATCATCGACGCACCAAGCACATAGAGATCGACATCCATTTTCTTCGTGACAAGGTCGCACTAGGACAGGTCCGGGTGCTCCATGTACCATCGGCACACTAGTTCATCGATATTATGATCAAAGACCTCCCCACGCCTTTGTTCACCAGTTTTCAATACAGGCTCTGCGTTCGCTCCTCTCTCACTGTAACTGCGGGAGGTGTTTGACCACTGGATCACTGGGCTATATATATATATAGACCAGACTCCTATATAGAGTTAGGGTTTTAATCTTATTATACACATTCTTAATACATACATGACTCTGAATTACAGATTTATGTTTTCATTGTAGCTTTATCCTGATGGCAGCTGGGCCATGAACACATATGATAGATGTTACTACAGTATTGATTTCAATATAAATAAAATTGTTTCCTAGTTATGAAGAAAATAAGTTGCACTTCCACCTTCAAAACTCTTATGAAGTTACTGTCTTAGGATGGCGAAGACGTTTACAGTGGTATGCTTATCCTAGCACTGATGTCATGCTCAGATGTGATTAGATTGCATTGCTCCAGCTGTAGTTATGGACCACTATCTTGAGTCTTGGCAAAATGGTATGCTACATATCTACTATTTTGTCACCAATTTTTCATCCAATCATCTTCATGAGCAGATCCAAGAGCTGAGAGCTGCACTTGGGCCTTTGTCTTCCTCTGGTGAGAAATATTGTACTGAAGCTTGCTTGAGGAGATATCTAGAAGCCCGTAACTGGAATGTTGATAAGTCTAGAAAAATGTTGGAAGAAAGTATTAAGTGGAGAACAGCTTACAAGCCAGAAGATATTCGCTGGGTAAATCCACTGTTCCCTTTTTTTTTCCCTTTCATTTATTGCTCCCTACTAACAGCTTTCTTCTGTAAATTTAGCCCGAGATTTCTGTTGAATCAGAGACAGGTAAAATGTACAGAGCAGGTTTTGTAGATAGAGAGGGGAGAACTGTCGTCATTATGAGACCTGCAAAGCAGGTAAGAATCCAGTTCTGCATTACGAGTGTCCTCACTCAGCCTTTTTGCCTTTGGAAAATAACTGACATTTCTCCTATTCACTATTTCAAACATTCAGAATACGTCGTCCCATGAAGGGCAGGTACAGTTTCTTCTATATACCTTGGAGAATGCAATCCTCAGCCTGCCTGAAGATCAAGACAAAATGGTATGGTTGATAGACTTCACAGGATGGACACTGGCTAATGCAGTGCCCATAAAGACTGCCAGAGAATGTGCAAATGTCCTGCAAAATCATTATCCTGAGAGGTTGGCTATTGGGATTCTGTTTAATCCCCCAAAAGTATTTGAGGCTTTTTGGAAGGTACAGGCTTCGAACCTTTTTGTTTTCACAAATGAAGTATTGGATATTGTTTTATTCATGACAATTCAAAACCAAGCTGTAGCGTTGATATGGACAAATCTTGGTTCCTTTTCTAACTCAAATATTTCAATTGCCTTCAGGTTGTCAAACATTTCCTTGACCCAAAATAAATCCAGAAGGTGGTGAACTTTGTATACCTGAAGAACGAGGGGAGCATGAAGATCATGCACAAGTTCATTGATGCAGAAATCCTTCCCATAGAGTTTGGAGGGAAGAACAGTGTGGTGTACAACCATGAGGAGTATTCCAAGCTGCTGATGAAAGACGACATCAAAATGGCAAGCTTTTGGGCATCGGATACAAAAACTGACCATGTTAACAAAGTCATTAACGAGCATTCAGTCCCCGAGGTTACACCGCAGTCGTCGCTGGTGGCTGCGAAAGCGAGTTGAGGAGTGTCGATCTGCCAAGATGGGGGGTTCTATACAAAAAATTCTGAAAGACAACATAAAGGACAAATGGTATGTTCAGGATAAATAAATGAAACTGCAGAATAACTTACCTGAGATGTTACAGCAACATGTATTACTGCTCAAAACTGTTTAGCTAATCAGTCTGAGCTACAGATTCAGAAAAGATGCCGTACGGGTGTAATCCCACTTATTGTGCTCAAACAGCTACAAATAAGTGAGTTCATAACAAACTATCACTAGTAAAAGGAAATGTCAAACTCAGATAATTTGCCCGGTATTGCTTGCCTCTGGATGTTATCTTAACTCTGCCATCAGTTGCTTAATTAGATGTTATTATTGGTGTTCTACTTTTTGAGATTCCTTTTCTTTCCGCCAGACAGGCCGAATCTTCTTAAGATAGTAGATTCCTTCTCCTAACTGCAACATGAAACTAGGATGGCAATTCGGAAGATTTCAGGCATTCATAGGGGCAAAAACTATTGTTAACTTCGTAATAAAGCTGTAGGATATCGGTTGTACTTTATATTGGCAACCTCTTTCAGGCCCAAATGACTTCTCAACCCAGAGCCTCTCAAGCATACTACCAATAATCTCTCCCTATGAGTTGGTTTTGGGAGTCCCTAAAAAACGTTTTTGGCGTAAAGGAAGCCACTGCTTTAGCAGACTACTAATAATCCCTTACCCTACATTTCATTTTCCTCTCATTTCTTTTCCCTTGTGCATATAAACTCTAGTCTAACCCGATTTTCACATCATAATAGTTCAAACCTTCTAGTTTCTACCACACACAATTCAACAACATTTCAAATCCATAATTTTAAAGTTTTCAAACTGCATAATTTCATCATCATATCACATAGTTCATCCAATAGCAAAAGATCATGAAAACACAAAGTTGGTCACAAACTTGCTCAAACATAGAGCATCACACACTCCCACTCCCACTCCCAGCTGCTCCAAAGTCCCCATTGCCTCTCATGTTCCAATTCATGGTTGATGCTAAGATTTGGCCACGCATTGCATCAACATATGCTCTCTGCGTGCCATCATGGCTAGTTGTGTCCAAAAATGATCTTGAGACCTTACTCCTTGATAATGGCCTCCTTTTCTAAGTGCCTCAACCTCTCCTCAAAGGCCATCTTGCGCTCCTCAAGGGCTTTGAGCTCCATCCAACTTGAACACTTCTCTTGTTTTCTCCTAACCCAAAATTGTCAAAATGACAGTTTTTTTTATTGAAGGTTGTTTTGGTAGTGAGATGCTCTTAATTATTTAAGCAAGATATTTATAAAAATGCTACTAATATATTAATATTTGACATTGTTTAAATAATATATTTTCACTAAAAATGAAATCCTCAAAATGGCAGTTTTTTTATTGAGGGGTTTTTTTGGTAGTGAGATACTCTTAATTATTTAAACAATATTTTAGAAAAATGCTAGTAATATATTAAGATTTGACATTGTTTAAATAATATATTTTCACTAAAAAATGCTTGCGCCAGGAAGGGTTCGAACCTTCGACTTTTTGTTTAGGAAACAAACGCTCTATCCACTGAGCTACAAGCGCTCTTTAAGAAGCTACTTCCTTCACTCATTCTTGGGCCAGGCCGGCCTGCCACAAACGGGCGTCGTCAATTTTGGCCTTTTCTGAAAGGCCGCTGTCTCAGCTTTGGCCTTTTCCGAACACTGAAGGCAGCAGCCCACCTAGAATTGAATTCTCAAATGAACAAGCCGACCATCTTACACAGAACAAAAAAAAAGATGTAAAATTCTGCAAAGCAACACAAAAGCCAGACGCTGCCAGGCGTGAATGGAACGAACATTTCTGCTATGATCAACAATGAAACAATCAATTAGAGTAGGGAAGAAGAAAAAAAAATCAGCTCGCCATTCTTTCTTTTTAATCAAGAGGGGGAAGGAAAAATAAGAACATTGGAGAGAAACCGAAGCAACTCCAAGCCATTTGTCCAGAACATCAGGCACCAACCACTAGTCCATTATACGACCGCTTCCCAGTTCACCCTGAAAAATGGTACCCCGGTGCCAGTATGCTCACTCTGAAGTCAATGATGAGGAAATTCACACTTCGACCTGTCAGATGAGAGAATTCAATCACAAGGTAGCTGCAGCACTTCAACAGCCATCCTTGATGGACCTCCCTTTGCACCAAAAGGGTCACTAGATGAAAGAAAGCTTGTTAATCCTCGGTGTCACGTGAGCCAGATGGCTCAGGGAAGATCTCCTTAGATTGCCTCCTGCGGGAGGAAGAATGGTCACCATTGCTCCCTCCAGATGATTTGATTGTCTCTGAGCGTTTCAACAAATTGTCATCCCTAGAAGGACCTATATCAGATGAGCTATGCCGCCAACTCCCGAATAATGCAGCATTCCATGATCCCCTTGATGATGTTGCTCTCAACCGTGCAGAGCTAGAGCCACCGTTATCTTCCCTCACCACATTCAATGGATTCTCTAGTGCTTTTAGGATATATTTCATTGGCGGACGTTTAGAAGACCTAGGATTCAAGCAGGACTTTGCAACGATTGCCATTGCCCAGACTTCTTCCAGATGGTCCTCATCAATTATAAGCGATGGATCAATGATCTTGCTCATGAGCTCTTTTTCATAAATATTAATGTAGCGCAGAGTGTTACCAAGCCACTCATTTGTTGCAGCATCATTTGATGCGCTGATGCCTAGCCTTCCTGTGACCAGTTCCAGCAAAACTTTTCCAAAGCAATAGACATCATATGAACAAGATGCAGATGGAGAACCTGGTTACATTAGAGGTTTGTCAATGCACTTGCATCCATGAACACAGAGATTTTATAGATATAATTATACAGAACAATATAACTGTCCACAGTTTCAAACAGAGGGCAGGTAGCACTTGGGAGAAATGAAAGCATGGATGAATGGACTTACCAGAAGAACCTTGATCTGCCGTCCTGCATTTCCCAGAAAACAACACAACATTAGAACATGAGATGAACTTCATTCAGTGAAACAAAATGAAATTACTTTTAAAAAAAAGCTGGCAGCAGAACATGAGTTGTATCAGGATCTGAAATGCTAGAAGAAAGTTTCCAATTACTTTTGCAACCATGGGCTACTAGCACAATTTTTGTCCTGTGCATATTGCAGTCCTTTGGAATTTGCTTAGCTGCACCCTCAATAAATGAGAGAGGCAGGGTCATCTAGTAATTGACTAATATAGATTCACTTTGCACATAAGTTTTTAGACCATAGCTTAATACGAATGTTAGCAAATTAATAGGCATGATCAACTGAACAGCATAATGCAATTATGCATTTTATGGAAATTCGAGTCTGGACTCTTGACAGAGAGAGGAAATAAACAGAGCATGCAGGCTAGAAGTTAAAACTTACGATGAAAATCTCAACAGCTTTGTGATAACATTTTGGTGACCTTCCCCTTCTTGAGGACACACCTTACTCAAGCTCCCAAGGCGCACGTCAAATTTATCATCAAGAAGGATACTGCTGGCTTGCACATCCCTGTCACAGAGCATGATCTCATTAGCTCAACAACCAAGATTACTAACATGGTTTACTGCATGGTTCACTTTGATGCCAAAACTAGAGAAATGAGGCCAACAAGGAACTTCCTGTGCTTTTACATGAAGATATCAGGAGTGCTCAGATCTTTAACGTTGTGTAACCAGATACTTTGCGATAATAGTTGGCAGTAGCATAGTACATTGAAATATCTCATTGAAAAGCCATAAAAGGATATATGAACTGAGGTTGTGATCACACATTCAAATGTAACTTTATTATAAATGACATGATAATAAAGAAGTGCCCCTAAATAGCATGCAGGATCTAGCAAGTATGCCTGAACTTAGCTGCATACCCAGGAGGGAAAGCACAAAATAGGTAGATAAACAAACAACACTACTATTCACGTTCAGATTTTTGAGTTTTAGTAAGCTACGGAGCATATAATTAGTAGCACATGATACTAATTCAGCAATATCCAAATTCATTAAATATGTGGCTAGAGCATTCCTAGTTATCACCAACTCTATCTGAGACACATGATGGTAGACACTGCTGAAGCCACCATGGTACCCAAAAAGCAAACATCAAACTGAAACAACTTTGCATTCAAATAAATACACAGAAGTTTATACCTGTGAACCATTGGTGGATTACACTCATGGTGTAGATAGCATAGTGCCTCTGCCACCCCTGTCGCAATCTTCAGCCTCTTTATCCAGTCCAAAGATTGCATTCCTTCCTCTTCCTCTCCTGACTTTCTGTGCAGTGCACTTGATAAGTCGCCATTCCGTACAAACCTATACACAAGAAACTTCTCGTCCTCTTTATCAAGGCAATGTCCCATGATCGGCACCAGCCTTTCATGCAACCCTTTAGCAAATAAATCTAACTCCGCCATATAAGCATCTTTCCTAGGCATGCTGTAAGTTATCCTCTTCACAACCACGGAAGTCCCATCATGGAGCACACCAAGGTAAAGATAACCTGAGTGACCATGCTTGATAAGCCTATCATCTCCAAAATTTGCGGTGGCTTCGACAAGATGGTCATAACTGAATGAATCACCAACCTTTGCCAGGTTTGCAGACGATGCAGAAGGTTGCGTGCCAGCAGTAACTGCACCCCCACCAGTTCCAGACACTCCCAACTGTGTGTTTCGTGCTCCACTTTCCCTCTGATCACTCCTACTCCTATTCCTCCTACTCCGAGAGCAAACCAAGCAACACAAAATGGCTGCAATCACAGCTAACAGCAGGACAACCCCGCCAATTGCTCCAATCAGTATGTACTTCAAATTCTTGTGTCTCTTTTTCCTTTCTGGTGAAGCTGGCAGCACAGGCTGTGGTGTGGGTGCAGGAACTGAACCATATGTCAACCCACGCACAGCATAGAACTGCTGGCAATCTGCCTGACTGCGCTGTCCCGCGACATGAACGAAGCAATTTAACTCAAATGAGAAATTCCCACCATCACCATTAGATACACCTAGCTTGCCGTCGAAGTAATTCCCGGAGATATTGGTCAGCTTCGTCCTACCGAAAAGTTGGCCGAAGGAGCCCGGCACGCCACCATAGAAGAGGTTCCCGGACAGATCCACCACCTGTACATTGGATGGAAGCGCGAGCCCTGTATCCGGCAATGCACCGGTCAGGTTGGTCCGAGACACGTCGATAACGCTCAGCTCCGGGAGCGACCAGACCGCCTTGGGTAGCTCGCCGGAAAAGGCATTGCCAGAGAGGTTGAGGGTCTTGAGGCGCGCGAGCCCGGCGAGAGCAGTGGCCGGGAGCTGCCCCGAGAGTAGATTCCCTGCGAGGTTGAGAATGGTGAGGTTGCTGAGGCCGGCGATGGCCAAGGCGGGGATCTCCCCCGTGACGGCGCAGCCGGAGATGTCGAGGAGCTGGAAGGTGGGCGCGAGCCCGGCACCGAGCCACGCCGGGATGGAGCCGGGCAGGCCGAACCCCGCCGCGCTGAAGGCCTCGAGCTGCGTGAGGTTGCGCAGCCCGTCGACGGCGAAGCGCGGGGCAAGGCGACCCAGCCGCGTGCGGCGCAGCCCGGCGATGCTGACACCCACGACGCGGCCGCCGCGGCAGCGCACCCCGGCCCACGCCGTGCAGGGGTCGGCCCGGCGCGGCCAGTCCCGCGCGCGCAGCCCGAGCGAACTCCGCAGCGCGTACAGCGCCGAGAGATCCGCCCGCGACGTGAGGTTCCCCTGCCCCACCACCGCCCCGGGTGCCGCCGCCGCCACCAGCGCCACGAGCAGCAGCAGCGCCCAGAGCCCACCACCACCAGCGCGCATCATCTCCTCCTCCACCCACCACCTCCACCTCCGCCGCCGCCGCCGCCGCTCCCCATTCCTCTACTCCCACCCGCGCACGTCCGAAGTAAGGATGGAATCGCGGAGAAGCCAAGCAGGCAGCGGAGACGGAATTGGGAGGGAAATTAAACGCAATAAAGGAGAGGGCGCAGAGCAAACACAGGTACAGAAGCAGCCACCACCACCACCACCCTCCTTGGGGGCTCACCTCTCTACCCCGCCATCAATGCCCAAAGTTACACTCCCCCAACAGCCTCCCAATTACTATTCCTCCCACCCCGCCAATCCGAACCCAAATTCCACACCACCACGGCGCCGGCCGGCGGGGTCACGGCAGGCAACGGACGCGAGCAGCGGTCGCCGCCGGAGCCGGAGAAGAGAGACAGAGAGAGACGGCGAGGAAGAGCGGAAGACGAGGTGGGACGGGGGAGAGAGAGAGAAACGAAGAGAGAGCTGATATCGTGGGGGGTTTCGGTTGTTTAAGCAAGCTGTTTTGAAACCTCCGGAGCTGAGAAATGGCAAGCGATTTCCCCCCGACTTGCGTTGCCACGTTTGGTTCCACCACCACGGGATGGGGCTCGAGTCGAGTCGGTGATGGCTGCGCTGCGGTTTGACGGCGCTGCCCCTGGTGCGCGGGCTCAATTGCCGGCGCTGCCACTGCCCACTGGTGTGGTGAATGACCCGGCGCGTGGTGGGTGGGTCTCTCGTCTCGGCGCGGGTTGGTGGTTGGTTCGGTGTGTGCTTGGTGACATGGCGGGGTTGCGAGGGGTTTGGTGGGGTTTTTCGGCCGGGTCAACGAGAGCCCGAGCCGTGGGCGCGGGCGTCGTGCGCGTTTCTGGGTGGTTTGAGATTGAGTTTAGCCAGGCAGCGGCTGCGTGTGGATTCTGATTCGTGTTTGCAGTGTTTTTTTGGGGGGTTCTTCACAGACTAATTGCAAATTGCTAGGCATAAAAGCACTGTTAAATACGTATTATTCCAGAGCAATGCTAGATCTGTGCTGTTTGCTGTGCACATGAAAGATATTTGTTTTTTTTTCCGTTCCATTTTGGATGACATTATAACAGGCTATAGATAGGATATGATATGAGCAATTGATGGAGAGCATTTAGGAGGTGTAATACGATAGTTTGTTTCTACAGTTGTTTACGTGTAGTGGTATGGTATCAATTAACCCCACCCAGCCGCAGCCAGGCAGCCAGCCTCATGGTAGCTAGCACATGAGCATTGAATGTAGGATTTCCTTTTTAACGGATGGAATTGATGTTTTACTGGATTTTGCAGATTTGCCGGACTGGAACAAGATGTAAAATGGCAAAAAAAAATTGCATTCAAAGCAAAATCCCATCGATTTCCTCGGCTGGCTTTGCTTTGACGCGGTTAGGTTAAACATGGCAAACGCCAGTATGACACGTATAGTTTGTGGTGGCCACTGGACAAGCCACTACTACGGTTGGATCCCGGGTCGGACGCGTCAGGTAATAAACGAGCAGGAACAGAGCGGCACACGAGCCGCGTGGGCCCACCACCAACATCAGTCGCGCGGGCGGCGGGGCCGGCAGCGCACGTTCGTTCGTTGGCCGCCGCGGCGCGGTGGAGCCGTAGCAATCATCCGCCCGCGCGCCGGGGGAATGCCTCTGGCTCGCGATCGATCGCCTGCGTCTTCCTCTTGCAGCGCGCGCGCGCGCCCGTTGTTTGACCGCTTCTCCTGTGCCGTCGCGAGGCTGGAGCTTCCCCTGGATGCATCCTCCGTTTTTGGTTTCGCTCTAACTGGCTGAGCTGTGACTTAAAAATAAACGAAACAACCAAATATAATTTTAGGGGTAGATTTTTATACAATTATACGCCTCTAACCTTTTTTTATTGGTTCAAAAGTCAAGACTGACAATGAAAAACCCTATAATCATCTCGAAAATTGAGTTCCAAAATTCAATCTATTCACTTTTCTTTTCTTTTCTTTTAACTTTCTTCTATGTGTTATCATGAACTGTACTTCCTATATAAAAAGCTGGGACCCTTTGCTTTTCCGTTTCTTTTTTTTTAGTTTGAAAAATCTGTAAGTATCAACAACTGCCACTAGTGCACTCCAACAGCCAGCTCCTATTCTTCCTGTATACTACAACTTGGATGTGCAACTGTGGATGGAACCATGCCCACACGTACACTACGTACGCCACTAGTAGTGGAGCCTCGTGTTTGTTACAGTCTCTTTGTGTAAACAATGTAGTCAAGCTGGAGGATACGGCACTATTCTAACCTTAAAAACTACCTACCTATACGTAAATAAAATTATTGAGCTGTAGCAATGGCACCACATCTCTCTCAGATTATTCCCCAGTTGTAAAGCGAGTGAGCTACGTCTCAGTAGGGCTGAAGTATTCCAGGTGTGGCCTCTATGGTCCATAACATAACATAGTAAAAAAACCAGACCGATCTAGTGGTTGAATCGAAAAAACCAAAACCAACCACCTTCACATCTCGGCTCTACTCAAAGACCATTCCCATAATCGTACAGGTAAAAACCAGATGAACCAGGCGGTTTTTTAGTGGACCAGTGAACCGGACGGTCTGCGTTGGACACAAAATACCTCTCGTTTTGCTTCTCTCAATGCTATGGACTCGGGGTTAAGATTGGAAACATATGAATTTTAAGGGGATAATGAATGACTAGGGTCTCTGACTTCCCGTGGAAATTTTCACTGTAATCCAGATCCATTCACTCGCTACTCACATCCTGCAAGCTAAAAGCTCGGCTTAGCTTGGTGCATCGCGCCGTCGGCAGCCGCGTCTCGATTTCTCTTGATCTACTCCTCCCGAGTACTCCGTTGCAGTGTGTGGCGGCCTCACATCCATAGCAGGAGCGTGGCAACATGGAGTTGCCGAGCTGCCCACAGCCGTCACGCCGGCAACACAGCAAGCCAACAAACTACCAACGTAGTGGCAAGGTGTGCACAAGGGCACGTCACTCTTGCTACCTGTTCGTAGCCTTAAGTTATGAGTATGTGTGCACCATATCTATTGCTAGTCAGTAGTTAGCCTAACAACTGGTGTTTGATTTGTTCTATCTATCATCCCATCTAGTCTAAAATTGGTATTGCATATACGATAAACTTGATTTGCTGTATTTTTTTTCTTCTCCATTTGATTTGTGACCCCAAGTTCAGCCATTTGTAACAATGGATTCTTTATCCACTCCAGAATCAGTATACCGCTAGCTGTGCTAGTAGAACAACCACAATCTCAAGAGGATTCCTCTACTGCTGAAGCTGAACAAGAATCCCGTTTCTAGCAAAAGAATAGAGAAAAGAGTAATCCTACATGGGACCATTGTATTGAAATTGTCCCCAAGGACAAAACTAAACCATGAAAGGCAAAACTTCGATGCATTTATTGTCAAGAAGTGTTTTAGGGTGGTAGAATACATTGGTTCAAGTATTATCTGGTTGGTGTTAAAGGCTTGTTTAAAGTTTGGTGCTAAGGTTAGGCATGAAATGCAACAGTATATAGAAGCTTTTGCATGTAAGAAGAGGAAGTCACAAGAAGTTAGCAATTTATGTTGTTTCTATATTAAAAATAATATAAAACAAATATAATATTAATAAATAAAAAAAGGACAGTTGGACTGATGGTTAGACCAGTGAACCGGTAGCCCGAACGGTTCAACCTCCAATCTGGTTTTTTTACTCTGGTCGATACTTCATAGAGTGAGCTGTCCATCTCTGTATCTACCCCAATACTGTATATTACTGTACCGGTCACTAGTTTGTGTGATGGATCCGGATACTCTGACTCTGGAAAGATAAGGCGGCAGCAGTACTGTAGCAACGTGTTAAGTAGAAGATTTAGTTTAGCTTTTAAAATGCTGACCATGACTTCTCAAATATTTAGTTGGAAAAAAGTTACGTGTAAATTGCCATAAAAAGTATTATCGTAAATATCATAACTCAATAAGAATATTAAAAATCTTTTAAATAAAATTAAAGGTTAAAGTTTTAAAAGTTTTAACAAATGTTTCTCTAAATATCAAATATTTATTTATGTTGTTTACCATTACTGTACCGTGTTATCTTTGTCACCCACCATGAATCAGACGGCTATGCTACATCCAAATCCACGTTATAGTGCTTCCCTGACTTGTTTTTTGTGAAATTATGGAGTATATTTTAATACCCAAATCCTATGTATAACCACAGATGATTCTGCTGTGATATGTGTGAATATATCATGACATGATGCATATCTCTGCGTTATTACTATGCACCAATTAGTCTACTTATGCTTAACCTAAAAATAGATGATACTGGCTACTACAAAATGCAAGCAGATTGTTGACAAGAACTTATTACAGTATTAGAGTCAATGGGAGACTTGAGCACTGGTATAATAACATGGACAAGTACTAGTAGCCTAGTAGGTACATTAGCCAGTAGGTTAATTTGCCTATCATCAACCAACAGTACTAGCATCAATGGTCATAGAAGGTACAGTATAAATCGCCATAGTAGCTAGCCAGGCTTGCTAGCCAGGCAGCGAGACGTTGTGCTGGTTGATCTCCAACTAGCAAGAAATTAATTATGCTACTAATGAAGTATATTCTATTGATTGTTTCTTTTAATCAACAGTGTCAAGTAGGTAAGCGTTGAGAATTTTGTGAAGCAACCAATTAAGCAGCTGTGTGGATAAATACTTTGTCCAATCGACCAGTTAGCAACCAGGCAATAATGGAGAAAATTTACTTTACACAACTACTTGTGAGCCACCTGCTTAGTAAACTCTAAAATAAATATAAAAAAGAGGTGATTCTATCCCAGCTCCTACTCTTTACTGGAGTTCCAGAGGTTAATAGCACCCCGTTCTTTTTTCTTCCTGATTATTGGTTATTATGGGCATGTTTTGTCAATTTTTAAACGGTACAATAATTTTGAAAAACTTTATTTGTCAACATTTATTAAAATATTATTTTTAATCAATATTATTTAAATATTTAATTCATTCCTTTGTGCAGACTTAAATAATCGTTGTTCAAATAGGCATTAAAGCGTGCTTTAAAAATCAGTATAAATCAGTTAGGAATACTCCTCTGCAAATTGAAATGTGTCTCAGATTCTAGATAATGTGTTATATTTAAAAGGCATTATCCAACTAAAAAACTAACCTCCTTATGGAATTATTCAGGACGTCAGATCCATTATAAACTGAATTCAAATTGTGCTTTTGAATTCCAATTCTGAAACTTCAATTGTAGTGGTGACATTAGTATTGATTAGCTTTCTGATGGCGCTATCAATAGGACAATTATTCACCATGCATGCTTGATGCTTCAAAGCCAACCAATGATCCATTCCAATAAAGGAGCGAAGAATAATAGGTTAAACAAATCAGATGACATATCGTCCTTTTGAAAAGGAAGAAAAAGCTGTACAAAAGTTAAAATGGCTATAAAGCTCACTTAATAAACCCAATAAAGGAGTAGCAGAGTATTTTTTTTAAAGATGATTTAATTCACACACATGCGCATGCTGTACATATTTCGCTTTGGAGACAATAAAATACACCTCCCTTCTGTAAATTCATCTTTTTGAGCATCAAATATACGGTGTTAAAGTAGTGGGTGAATAATTCTGGTGTAATATGCTGATACGTTTTCAATAGAAGTTTGATAACATTAGAAATTGATGTTGGTTAGGAGTATCTCTTTGAATGTCCAGATACGTGTGAGGTGGGTGTGTATGACGTGTGTACATATGCATCTTTTATATAAATAAAAAATTTATTTTTTATCCTTTATGTGTTTTAAAATTACATCACAAGTAGAAAAAAAGTTGTTTCCTACCGGTTTCGTAGACCCTCACCATCAATTGCTTGGATGAAAAAAATATATATCGGAGCAAGTACTTGTAGCCAATTTCTTCTGTCAAATAGGTCATTTCTTTCTTTAATTTACCATTTCCAAGAGGAAAAAATGAATGCATTACTGGTGGTTTGGTACACTTGTTTCGCTGGCCCGTCAGTTTCATAGCTACGATATAATTGAAAACGAGCATGATATAATTGACATGATCACGCTCTCGTTTTTGCAACAATAGACCATAGGTAGCAACTGTCGACATGATCGGTACTTGATTTTTTAAAAATATTTAACTTACTCAACAAATCTCAAAATATCTTCCTGAACAGTAGTAAGTGGTAAGAAGTTGAAGTCAGCGCCCAATCATAGAAAGAAAATTAGCCAGTCAAAGCGTGTCCATGGGAAGAAAAATTAAAGTTACGACTAATATCATGCTAATTTTCTAGAAGAAAACACGTTAAAAATGATGCAAGTTTAAATGAGGGATCTCTCGTAAGAAAAAGGTTTTCAGACGGTGTTGAATGATCAGATGAGTGATAGTGCAAGTAAGTACTCACACTATCTTAAAATATAAAAATATAATACTGTATCAACTATATTAGAATTTACTACTAAATGAATCTAAGACTGAATAACCTAGTAATTAAATTATTATATTTTAAGATGAATAGAATAGTGAGAGATAAGTCGTGGTCAAACACAAGGTTAAATGGCAGCTTAAGCGCCGTCATTTGGATGAGCACCATCAGTCGTGGTGTCAATAATCAAAAGTGATAGTCACACTTGTGATTTGTGAAATGGAGCAAATTTACTTTCTCACCTTGTGGTAAAAGATTACTGATGAGACGCGCGTGCATATAGCTCTAGCATAACGACATGTTGACTTGACTCTAGTATTTCTCCGGATTTTTCTCTCTCTCTCTCTCTGTACTAGTGTGCATTGTAGTATTTGTGACATATCACTGTTTTTTTAGTTTTAGGATTCAGATGGCCGACTTTTTCGAGAAAAATATATGGTGAAAACCTAAATTTAGATAAGAACTCATATAAATCATGACAGAAAATTTATCTAAAACCACATAAAAATGAACATTTATGTAAAAAAATGTATCTAAATTTAACTTCGTTTGTGATATATAAAAACAATAAATTTCAAACAGTCATACCTATTTGAAATTTGTTATTTTTATCTCACAAACGAAACTAAATTTGGATAAGATTTTTTACACAGCTTTTCATTATCATCTTATCATTTTTAAAATGTTAGACTACCATGAGCAAAAGCCAAATTCTTATATTTAGGATGAAAAACACACTGATAATATAGCATTTTTTTTAAAAAAAGATGACCGATAAAAGTTTTGTTCGATGTCAACCGACAAATATTTAGGAACGGCGGAAGATATATCTCGATGGCACTGACATGTGACTCCACACTGTACCCATGCAATTACCGATCATTCACAACAGATACGAGGAAGGAGAGTATTGTAGGGCTGCTTTCGCCTGGCGAAGATGTGATTTTCTATCTCACACACGTAAGATGAAATGATTTATTAGTATATGATTAATTTATTATATGATTAATTAAATATTAAGTAAAATTTAGAAAAATAGATTAATATAATTTCTTAAAGCAGTTTTTCTATAAAACCTTTTTTTATAAAATCTGTATCATTTTTAATCGTTTGAAAAACGTGCTTATAATAACAAGATGGAAAGAGGAACCAACACAGCCTAGGTCAGCACATTAGCTAGCTGCTTTGGGGATGGAGGCAACCAGGTTGAGGTAAAATGGAACTGACTAGCGCTTATCAATCTTTTATTATGTGTTTAGGCCGCATGGATGTTACTACTCGGACGGGTAGGCGTACGCACGTCGCTAATTTAAGCCACACAGGAAATAAATCTCGCCTCAGGGGGTCCATGCTAATACCCTGTCTCTCAAACCAATTCTTGTACATGTACGGTGTACCCATACCCATACCCTGCCAGCCAGCGCTGCAGTGGTAGCAATAAAAGGAGTTCGTGGTACACTGCTGTAGTTTTTATTTACACTGTAGGCTTGTAGTGAGAAACTGGTCAGTTGGAAGTTGAGTCGTTGTGATCTGTTCATGATTAGGAGGTGATTTAACTAGTCGTGATCATCCCATTGACAACCTTAATTCACCATCACCGATGCACCTCTCCATGTGAGTGAGAGAGAACTGACAGTCCAGTCCGGCCGCCCGGCCGGTTGGTTCCTTCCAAACGGGATGAGAAAACCAGCAAGAGGCCACATACACGTCCAGTGCGGTGGATTGGGTCTTGACAGTGACTTGATATATGCTGCGCGCGGCCAGCCAGCGGAACGATTGAGCGAGGTGTGCGCGGCGGCAGCAATGATTTCGTCGTCGTTCGTCGTCGCAAGTTGGTGGTGGACACAGTCGCGAGTTTATAACAGCTACGGTTCTTTAGAATATTTGGCTGTTAGAAACTTTTTAAATAGTTTACATTATTATTTATATTTTATGAATTTACTTTAAAAAATAACTAGAAATTAGAAGCTAGATAATTAACTGTTTTTAATTCACACCAGCTGAATTCTTATGAATTGTTTTAAATAGTCTTATGGTGGTACTAAGGCTAAGAAAGGACAACAAGCTAGCCTGTGAGGTCTGGTCTATCAACAAGTTATATCGTATTTAAATTATATCCGTAATTTAAAATTTATCATTTTTATTATATATTAATATAATAATAGATGCTAACTACTGTTATGTAATTATTAGACTAAACTAATATGCTATAAGTATATAAAAATAGTGATTTTTTTACTAACAACTAAAAAAACCAGTTCAGGCTTAAATTGTGACTATAAATTTAAACCAATTCAAATCAAACTCATTACAAGCCAATTTAAGCCACAAGTCTCGTGCTTTTTATCCCCCTCCACCCTACGGTGAGACCGGATCGGTTGATGGCAGCAGTGCCACTTCCAGCTCCCGCAGTGCGCCGTCGCGGTGGTGTGCTGCTGCCATGTGCCGGCTGCTGTTGCGCTCTCGATGGATGGACGGTTCGAGCGGTCGGCTGCATGGTCTGGCTTTGGGTCGGAGGGGAGCTTGTGTGTGCACGCGTCGTACGTGCTCACGAGCGGCGAAGCTTGACGTGCTAGCTGATCTTGCTACAGTTTGGTCAAACAGACGCGGGCGGTGAGAGGGGCGTAGGTGACTGAGATGTGGGGTCCATGGGCGTGTGCGTATCGGGTATAATGAGATTGCAACAACCAGTAATCCAAAATATAAGGTGATTTAGTAATTTGTTAGACTCCGGCAGGTTAGCTTATCCAAATGCTCCATCATTATTCAAGCTAATCTGATCCAGGCCTATCTATGAACCCTATGCAATCCACGGAAAAGAAAAACAAAGGAAAGTGCTCGCTCCAAATATCCTTTCAGTATTTAATTAGTCAAAGCCAGGTTGTACTTTTTTTTGCTTCGGTCGTAATGTAACCAACGAATTAAATATATCACCTTTCTTCGGCTTGTATTTTTGATCGTGCAACCATCAATTTAATCCTTGAATGGCGCCAGATGAGTCAAAGGTGATGCGCTGAAAATATCCTATTAGCTGTGAACGTTTAAACTCCGCCTGATAAGTTGTGATAAAATGAGCAAAGCATCGCAAATTAATTTACAGATTATATATATATATATATATGTTACAGGAGATTTGTAAGCCTCCTTGCAAAAAAAATAAAAGTCAATGTAAAAATATAATGCAATCGAAAAAACCCTAAAAATTAACTTTAAAATTAAATTTTAAAATTTAAACTTTACTTGAGGTTAATAATCAAACAAACAAACAAAGGCAAGACAACCATGATCTCCGAAGTAGATCAGGAATTACACCATTATCATTATTTTTTTAAAAAAATTGAAATACCAGGCTGTGAGATGAAAAAAACATCAGATTGAAACGAACAGTTTGATGTGGTGCATCATCACATTAAAAGCCAAAACAAAAGGAGTTTTAATTAATTAGCAGCCTGCCCGCACCAAACCGTTCAGGTTCGTGACAGCTGAACTTGAATCGGGGTCACTTTCCTGTCCCGGACGGCTGCACCAGTTGAGCGAAGCCGACCGAGACCAGTGACATAAATCGACATTTATTTTTAGCATCAACATCGAGGACCATTTTCGGATTTGGTATATTTTGACTAATTAATACTACTCTCTATTTTAAAATAAGTGATCACTGAGACAACAAGTTGAGAAAAAAATAACTAAGATATCCTTATTGAATGAAATTTTTTGTAAGTAAGAGGTTGGTTGTATGTAAGATGGAAAGTAATTTAAAGAAGAGAGGGTAGGTGAGAAAAGTAATAATTAAAGTGATTATTTATTTTAGGATAAATTTTAAATCTAAAATATTCACTTATTTTAAGATGGGTAGAGTATCTCACAAGAGTTGTATCCTAGTAGAGATTGAGTTGATTTGCATAATCTAATTAATAATGCATAATAACCTTTATTCCTATTCTCGGTATTTTTTTTCTTAATAGCACATATGACATTTTGACACCACACGTTTTGCACACTTGAGGTTACATGAAAATATATGCAACTAGAATTTCAATCCTAGATTTCTTACATGAAAGCTCCAATAATAGTGATCTTGGCAGCGGGACCCAAGAAAAATAAATAGGCTTATGATGCTTTATCCAATGAAATCTTATTTAGAACTTAATAATAAAATCATCGTAAATAATATCTAGAGAGGCAATTAAAAAAACCAATAAATTGGATTTTTTTTTGGTAGTGGGAGGTGATATTATCGTGTCCTTGTTCACCGTATTCCGTATTGTCTCCTCTGCGACACCACCACAACCACAAAACTCTTTGATGCTAATCAAGTGACGATGCATTCACGCACATTTACTCAGAAGCATAATTACAGTTAACCCAAGTACAGTCACATGTAACCGATCAGGCTGTGTGATAATAAACAAATTTATATCGGATCGAGTTGCATTTCCTCAACATGAACTCATCAAAGTTATTTAAGTACATCAATTATTTGGCTACAACTAAGCATTGGTACTTACTTACAAGCTACGAATTATGATCGAGTTTGTAGTAGTAGCAGCATACTAGCATCTGCCTACCATTTAATAGGTTCATCAACGTGATGACGTGGCGCCCGGATAGTGGGTTGAAGCCTGAAGACCATAGTTGACTCCCACGGAGAGCAAATGATTGGTGAGTTGTTTACTTCTACTGCTACCTTTATATAAGGTTGTTAACTTTTAAATATAACACTTACTCATTTTAAATATTACCTATATTCTTTCATAAATTTATAGTAAGATGAATTGAGAAACATTATGTTTAAAAGTTAACGTGTTATATATTTAAAAACGGGGAATATATAATTAACCCTAATTAAGTTAGTGCTAATCCTAATCATGTCTGGTTGTACGGTTAAGCTGATCCTCCAAGTAAATGTTAACAGTTATAGATCATCATAATCATAATTCAATGTGATTATCAAGTTGATGGCGAGTGGCACCGTACAAATTAAAAGCTGGTATGTGTGGTGGCATGGGAGGTTATTGCACGTGCCATGCACGTGCTGGGCACCATGTGGGTAGAGTACGGATCCAGCAAGGAGGCGTACTGCGAAAGATTCAGAAAAAAAAAAGCTAACGCGAAAATTAATTCTCTTCTGCAGACAAAGCACGGAAAAGAAACAGAAATCGCATGGCTTCCAGCGATGCAGGTATATATACGGATACGGCACACTTGTACGTATAAGCTACGGTAGACGCATCGGCACAACACAACCGCAGAGCGTGCGCAGTAGTACGGGTATAGTACCATATGTACATGTTCAATGATCAGTCGCACCGTACAAACTACACACGCTTATACGCGCATTGAAGACGTACGGCGACGTGCAATCGAGTGAACCTTGTGAAGAGAACGAATAGAGGAACATAGTATGCAGGCAATGCTGCACGCACACACAAAGATGAATTATTTGTGGTCTAGAAATTATCACATTATTAAAAAAATTATTGCTTAATTGTATTTTGTCTAATTGTGTGTATTAAACTTTATATGAGAGGAATGAATAGAAGTTGTATGTCAAATATTTCTGTCGTTTTATATTATAATTCATATTTGGTACTAAATCAAATTTCTTCATACTTAATAAAACATAGTAACATATATATACACCAAATTAATTTTATTAAATCCACCATTAGATATATTTTAAAAGTATAATCATTTTATGTTAAAAATATTAATATTTTTTCTTATAAATTTAATTAATTTTTTTTAAAAATTGACTTAAAATAAATCTAAGATAACTTCTAATATGGAATGGAGGGAGTACGATTCGTAGCAGGGGAGCATCCTGTGGCGTTTTTGCCAAGCAAAACAGTGGTTTATTAATCTGTGGAGGCAATGCGCCAATTACTCAAGGGCATTTATAACGGTAATTAATAGGAGTCTCTTAGCCTTAGCCTTCTAATTAAAAATATTTACTGATATGAAAGAAAGAGAAAAGACAAAACATCGTTACTACGCTTAGCAACGGCTAAACAATAACTCTTAATCTTTATAAAATAAAAACAAGGCTGTATAAGACTGGTCAAAAGGAAAGAATAGTGGTGGTTGCAAAATCTAGCTAAGCACAGTCAGATTGAGGGAAGTCGTAAACGAGCTGGTGAAGATATAATAAAATAAACAACATCTTAATCACTTATAGTAGATTTATTTAGGTTACAATCAATTTCATCCTACAATTACAAGTAAATAGATGATAAGATTTATAAGTACCGTATCATTTAGGTGTCAATAAGAAGGTAGCAAGCTTCGGCTGAAAAGCTATGATAGATGCGTAGAATAAAATAAACTAATTATCGGCTAAAGAGCCAATGACGCTCCGGATATTGTAGACAACGAAAGTATAGAGTGAGACCTGATCCCCTAAGAAATCATGAGGAATAGCCAACATCGTAACGACACTATTAGAACAACCCTCGATAGATTGGACTGAACCGAGATTATAAGGAAGCCTAACGACATAGAGACGATAAAAAGCTATATTAGACGTAACGACGAAAAAGGAAGTGGGGATATCATTAGTTGCTTATTGACCGAATGTTTGACGTAGATCTATATCTAAACTCATCGGCTATTTAAACTGATGTAAAACAAAACCCTCTAGATCTCGATGACAGCTCTGTCAGACATGAATCTGATAGATTGGATCTAACTAAAATAGTATCAGGTCAAATCTGACGTGGTTAAATCGATTGCTAGCAGATTAATTATTAAACAAGATATAAAAATAGATATGAGGCACGTGATAATGATAACTAATCGGCTACTAGCTCTGATAAAACGCCGCATGAGAATACATCAGTCCAACAACTCGATCAACCGCCACCGATCTCGTAGGTCAAACCTAATCGATACAGTACGATACCGAGGATGGTGAAGAGAGACCGATATACCGATGAGCTTCACACGAATATGATGTGGTACACCTAACCAGTCTAAGAGATCAAATCTAACCGATACAATCTTAGACATAGCAAAAATAAATTATAATAATGGCGAAACTTACTCCTTCATCGGAGATCGAACTTAACCGATGCAACCTTGCGTCGAGAGTCAGAACTCATCGAAGTAAAATCTAGACAACCTTAGATGATGATGCGCTGAAGTTATATTGTGTATTATTTTGTTGATATCAATAAATTTTAGGAGCTCTATATTTATATACCAGAGTATAACACGATTATAAACAAACCCTAAATAATATTTTCTAACTAAACTTAACTAACTTACATAATATACTTCACACAGTAAATCACACTGTCATGATTCTCACGTCTCATCTAAATAATTTTTTATTTTTAACTGGACCGAATACATCCTCAACCCATTCAATGCTCTCATATTGTGTCAATTAGCTTCTCTCTACAAACTGATCTGTCTTTCTTTTATTGATCCTGTTTATAGCCTAACTAAATTCATACGTTAATAAATAATGAAAAATATTTTTAGATGAATGATTAGAGTCTTTATTGTCTTAACTATTATATTATAAAAATATATCATCTATCTAAAAGCTCCATGTAGACTTTTAACTTTTAACATGACCTTAATCAGCACAAGAGGTTACGTATCTGGTGGACTCAGTGTGTGTGGCGGGAACTGGTCGTCTTAACCAGATTCTGGTATCTGGTAGACTCAAATGATGAGGCGACTTGACATGAGCTTATTTTGTTGCAGTTACGTCTTGATCTGTTCAAAGCATCTAGCATATGAAATGGTTTCGTGGATGGTGCCGTGAGTGCTATTAGTTAATTAAATATCTCAATTATGTTCTTCGTCTGATCTGACAGGGATGCAAGACAAATCGAACTTGCCAACCTTCTTTGTGCTGTATAAGGCTTTGTTTGAAGACGAGTGAAAAATAAGATGATGATTACCTAAAACGAGTAGATAAATAGTTAATTAGTATTTGCTATTATAAATTTAAAAAATAAATTTATTTAATTTTTTAAAATAAATTTTATATAGGAAGTTTTTATACGAAATATATTATCTAGCAGTGTGAAAAACGTGATAACGAGAAACAACTTGTTATCTGCCTCAACAGGCAGATTCGGACACTCCCTAAAAGTCTCAAAAACGGCTTGGAATGTGTTTTGTCAATTTTGGCTGTTTTCATGAACGTGGCGATGTGGACCTGATCCATACTGATACCGGCATGTTGACCATGGACTTAGATGGATCATTTCTTTAAGAGAGAAATAGATAGATCCTTGTTTTTGGTCTCTTGTTTTCTTTTTGTCACGTCTGTGTCTTTGAAATCGATTGAGCTGTATCACTTGATCACTTCTGCCAAAACAAAATCAGAGGGGGGGAAAAGATATGATACTCCCTTTCCTCTGTTAAAAAATACATCTGTCTAAATTTAATCTAATAATATAGATATAAGTTTTGTCTATAAATAATATTGTTGGATTTATATAAAAAAATAGTTTCATATGATCATGATTTTGTAACCTTTTTGGACAGTAAGGTACGCCCTATGTTTTTGAACAGAGAGTAATTTGTCTTAGAAACATTTTGATTTACAAGCTAGAGTATTTCCATTTCATGTGAAAACTGAACTAGTATTTCATATGAAACTCTGCTATCCGATCAGTATGAAGTATAATCCGCTATAATTGTTTTATGGGACGTTCAAAGCTCAGCATTCAATTTTCTTTCGATATTTCTTGGTACGATGAATTGATTGTACATCATTTCAACTTCCTACTCTACCTACAACGGTGGCTACACGTGACACGCATCCCAAGTCACATATACAGGTATAATCCACACAAACCCATCCATTAAATTGCCCACGACAACTGGTGAGTGTTGTTTGACCGTCCATCTATACTACAGTGTGGTCCTGTTTTCTGACAGCGTCCATCTAGGAGTATTATACATCTCCTAAGTTTCTTTTTTGCGATTATCTTCATCTGTTTGTTTGATGAAATGACGCAGAATTGTTAATTAATACTGCAGATGGGGTATTAAGAGTAGGCATGATAAAGCAGAGAGTTCAGAGTTGGACATGGACTGGTCCAACAAAAAGCCTTGATTTAGGTTACATCAAAGATCACGTCTATTTCAGCTTAATTCATCTATTAAATAAATCCGTTGCACGTGTCGCCTTCAAGGTACCTGAAAAAAATCAATCGCCGCAATTTGGATGTGGAAATACCATTTCAGCAAGTACTGTTCAAACTTCAAAAACAAAAACGAGCGAGGGAGCGTCAGCATGACACCCACCCATGGACACGCCCCAAACACACTGAAATTTGACCCCCAACCAAAAACGATGGAGATGAGCAGTTTAACTATTTGTACGTCACAAAACTGGAGATTAGCCGAAGTTTTTACCACAGTTTTTACACAGGCAGCTTCGGCTAATGAGCTCAAAAAGGAAAAGCTCAGCAAGTGCGGCAAGTGTCCCACTGTTAGTGGGCCTGTATGGGATAGCCGGGGCCACGCAAAATTCGGCCCAACATTAGCGTCCGGAACCTTCTGGACGAAATTCGAGTTACCCTCAGAAACAAGGTTGGACCTTGATGCAGCAGAAGATACTAGTAGAAATCTGATATGGACAGAACAGATCAGTTTAAACTTGGCAATTTTACAATCCTGACTCTTTTACTTGTACCCCTATTTGTTCAACATCTGTTCTCGAATTGTAAAATCCAGCAGCAAATACAACGAAACATAAAGCAGTAGACTACAGACTCACTGTTATTACAGTACTACTGATTGTCAAGCTCCGCAGGGATCACAGACACCAGAAGGCAGCAATCTGCCATAAGCAATGGCAATCTACTGCGAGACACTGGTCTGAAGAGGCAAAGCGCTTTCAACTCCAGCTTCCTTTGCTTCAGCAGAACGCTCTGCGACAACCTTGGACATCCCAAACATCTGCAACGCAAGTATAAAGCGCAAGAAAGGATTGATTGTCAGACATGTCCAAAATGCAGAAACAACAAAGAAGTGAGTATCTGAGTGTTGGCACAGCTGACCTTCTGGATGGTGTTTTTGAAGCACGTCTTGTGCTCATCCATGGAGGCATGGATGAACTCGTCGATATGGTCTTTCAGATCTTCAAGGAAAGTTGCGTCATCAGACTTCTTCTTCCGGCAAGAAGTCATGGCTGGGTTCTTTGGGACAGAAGAGGAGGAACCTTGAGGATGTGTCTTGCTGGATTCCATCTTAAGCCTGAAACAAACCAGAGCGAATTAGGAAAGTGAAGTTGATGAGTGGATTCTGACGAAGAGATCAGCATAACATGATCTGGAAACCAATGTCTGCATATTTTCAGCCAGGGAAGGTATTTATACGAGTAACACTTTCATCACATCACAAGCATATGCCACTTGGCAAATTAACTAATATAACCATTAACCAAAAGAGCGGTGATAGTTACATAGGCCAGAACAAGAACTACTCTTGAAAGCCATAAAACTGAGATAGCACAAAGACGGAAATCAAATAAGTAAACCAGAACTATAATAAAAAAGGGTGAAGATAGTAGCTATTGATTCCACATCCTTCATCACTTAACCCACCAATAGAAAGACAGAAGATTAAAAATGCTAAAATTTCCACTTGATTAACACAACATAGGAAATGAACAGATCAAACTTTCATCATGTAAAATGGTATAGTTGAGGTTGAAGAACAGTATATAGCAAGAATAAAGCAACAATGACAGAATCATCGTAAATTTGCTAGTACCTCTTAAATAATCTGACTACAGCAACATGTGTCAAACAGGAGAATGCAAGAGTGAAACAGGGCTACTTAGTATGTAATCTTCAGAGTTAAGAAACGATTTTGTAGGGCAAGCAGAAGCACAAAAGAAGTTTAATGTCAAATTCTATATGTCATGAGTGCACTGTTCAGAGTAATATTTCTTAGCTGCATCAAACCATTGCACATATAAAACCAGTTGGAAAAAAAATCAGCTTCCATGCAGGACCAGGGGCAGATCCATAGTGTAACGACTGGGGTCAGCTGACCTCGATTCCATCCTATGGGTACTGAACATTCTGCCAGTAGAGACCCCAGTGGCTGAAGACTGATGACCCCAGCCCATCACTTGAGCTCTCGTGGTGAAGTAAAAACAATTCACTTGGTTGTTATTACGGTCCTCATGAGCTAATCAGCCTCCCACAAAGCCCAATATGTCAACCTACCTTTGTTTAGTAAGCCACGAGTATTTGATCAGTGTGCTTTGGTCTGCTAAGCAATTACTGATCTACTTTGCATGAGGAAACAGAGCGCTCCTAGGAATATTCCCATTAGCATTGCAAATACATTCTTAATCAATGTATACCATTTTATATAAATAAGCATGTGTTCTTATAACCTAATCCTAAATCTGGTTTGTTGATTATGCAATCAACTACATTAGATATAAGATGCATTTATTTGCATGCCGCTAAAACATCGGAGTTAAAATGAAAAGCTTGATAAATTTCGATGGCCATATGAAGTCAGTATTATTAGCAGAGCATTTTGTGGTATCACGCATTAGAAAGTTCGTCACCAAAAAAAAAAAGAAGTTAAATTAGCTTATAAGAAAAAGCGTATCTCCATATATGCCTATGCTATGTCCGTATGTGTGACCCCGGTGGTTCACAATCCTGGATCGCCCTGATGCAGGTTCATATTTATCTGTACAATCATGTTTTCAGAAATATAGCTTTCAAGAGGCCTGGGTGTGATCACATCATAAGTGAAAATCTAGGGCTAAGCTGCTAAACGCGAAGGCACGTAAAAGGCTAACAACGCTAAACCAAACCCAGCGCCCAGTTCCCAAATTGAGCGCTCTGCACCTCACAGGAATTTAGGCGAACAGCTAGCGAGTAACTTCACAACAAGAAACTACGCAAGTAAGACAAAAACAGGGTATCGATCCATCACGCAGGAGCCTGCATTTGCGATTACTCCGGCTCGCATAACTCTACGCGAAGAAGGGCAAAGGCTGCCGCATCAGCTTCCCAGGCCTCCTAATTCGACATGATACCGCATCGCAAGGAGGTAGTCATGGGGGTGGGTGGGTCGATTCCCTTACCTTGAGGAGGCGATCTGTCAGGAGAGGACGAGGAGGAGGTTGATGGCGACTGAATGGATGGAATCGGAGATGGGGGAGAGAGGAAGGAGGCCGTTGTTTTCTTGGAGTAAGGGGAGGGGAAGCAAGGACGCCGGTTTCGCCTTTTCTTTCTTGGAGGAAGGGAAACAGCGGGAGGGAGACGCGCGGAGGGAGCACACGGGAAAGCCAGGAAGGGCAAGGGGAAGGGAGTCCCGGTCGGAAGGATCGAGATGGCTTTGGGCCTTGCCGTGCGTGCAGAATTTGGATAGGCCGGGCTGCCCAAGCATTCGGCCCACCGTGGATTTTCATGGACGGTGCGCGAGGAACTCTACATCTTCCAGGCTCCCAGTTTATTCCGCCCACATCACGCCATTCTTCTTTTGTTTTCCGCCTCACCGGCAAGGCCTGCTGGGCCACGCCCCCTCTCCCCGCCCTGCACCTCTTCTCCTCGCAACCTTCATCGTCGTCCTCCTCAAACTTCTTCGGCTCTAATGCGTTCAAATCGTCTTCTTCTTCCACCACCTCATAACCAATCTAACAATAAGCTTTCGCTAGCGTCAACATCGCTACTGTCCTTCTTTCTCTTGTCATTCTATCACAATCACTAGGCTTATCGTTGGGCTACCACGTCCTGGTTATCCCTCTATTCTGGGAAACACCGCGCGCGCAGAGTTTGGCAAAGACAAATATGAAGCACGAATCACAGAGCAAAGTCGCAAGATTAGAAATACGTGCGATTTTATGCTAGAAATGTACTGAGTGATGTATAGCATTTCATGACAATGGTATCGGTTCTTTTTTTTAGGAAAATGCTAACAATTCATGAACCAAGCAAAGTCAACAAAGACACTGAACTCAAACCTCCCTAGCAACAAAAGGTTTATGGTGACCGAAGGCAGTGGAGTGAATAATAATTTATGGATAAAAATTATATATATATAATTAAAAAATGATAAAAAAATTAAATTTTAGCTTATAAGAAAAAGCAAAAATGGAAGCCTAACATTTTACGGTCTGTTTTACGCTGAAGGCACTAACTGAAACATTTTTCTTATCCCGTGGATCTGATCGCCTGACCGGAGCAAGACTGTACGCTGAGAAGCGTGCATATAGCACATGGATAGGAGTACAACATTCCATTTCACCGTTAACCAGTGCTAATTGATCTTTGCATTCAGAAGAACGAGGAATCCAGTGAGAATATCATCCCCATGCTTAACACAAGAAAGCATACAAAAGAAGAATAGCAGCGGCACAAAATTAACCAGCTGCACTGCAGATATCAAATCATAGATGCAAGCAGATTTAAGGTTCTCAATTTTTCTCACACAGAAACATCTGGAGGTCATAGTAGTACTACTCAGCCAACCATGTCCAAACTACTCCTAGAACTACGAACAAGATGACATAGCAAATTACTACTAGTACTACTCAGCCAAACCATGTCCAAACAAGATGATACTTGTGTCTCTCGAAGTTGGTAACGATCAGAAGCCCCCGTTCACTGAGACTCGGATGCCACCGGACTCGCCTCCCCTGGAGCTGCATCCTTGACCACGGGCTCGACCTTCTTCTTGCCAAACACCTGAAAATCCATCACAAGTAACAGCACATTAGTTGTCGAATTCCATCAAACGCAACAGCATGTTATGCTTAGCTATCAAATTGCAGCAGAAAGAATAGGCTAAATTAGCATCAGTCTGGAAGAACAGAGAACAGTAACAGACTAAATTAGCATCAGTCTCATCACTCAGAAGTTATCACTATTGCTATCAATTGCAATCGGAGCACACCACTGCAATTAGAATGCGTTGCTTACTAATGGCAAATGCTAGTGCACACTACTGCAGTCAAGTAGTTATCAATGGCAAATGTTTAGGAGAGATCATATACAGTTAAACTTTGCATACCATGATACAGAACTATGAATCGTCTGCAGATATTCTAGCAAGCAGACAAAACAGCCAGAAATGACACTCTAGAAGTTTATTCATACAGAGATTTGATAAGCAGATTAGTCATCAAATTCCATCAAATGCAACAGCATGTTATGCTCAGCTATCAAATTGAAGCAGAAAGAACGGGCTAAATTATCATCAGTCTGAAAGAACAAAGAACAGTATTCCTATCATTAAGAAGTTAGAAGAACTACGGCAATCATCAGAGCACCCGACTGCAATTAGAATTTGTTACTTGCTAATTGCAAATGATAGTACAATACTGCATACATGGCAAATGTTCAGGAGAGACCACATGAAGATACAGTTAAACCTTGCACGCCAAGATCCAGAACCATGAATAGTCCTGAAATATTTCAGCACGCAGAAAAACAGTGCAAAATGCCATCTCTAGTATTAGTTTATGCAGAAAGAGATTTGATAAGCAGATTTAGTGTAACTGAAAGCAGGATAGTGTAGCTAGGTAAATAAGGGATAATTGAGCATTAACCTTTCTTTACATTGGCATTCTAGAATATGCAGACCCTTTGCAAAATGATTGAGAATCGCCACTTTGATGGCACTGCTCTAACATTTTTCCACTTTGCACAATTTTAATAAGATTGCTAGCAACAGACAGATCCTGATACAGACAGGTTAATAGCAACCACACAATGGCTCAACAACAAAAAGAATCACAATCCACAGGGGGGAAAATCGAATGCTTCTCTACGACGCAAATCGAACAGAACTGAGCTCGATCGCGAACGGCGATTCAAATCGCAAACAAAAACCTATTCACGCAGGTTTTCCATCTAAACACAACGCAGGAAGCGAACTCTAACTCGGTTGCAAGTAAAACGATCCATTTTGTACAGAAACAGAGACATGGCAGAACTAATTGCAAGCAGACAGACTGCATAAAGATAAGAAACCTCCACATGATTTCGAGCAAAAGTAAATGTTCACCACGTAACGATTCAACCAAAAACAAGCATCAGGATGAGGACAAAAATCCCGAATGCTTCGCCGTCGCAAATCGAACAGCATTTCACTGCGAACGATTCGAATAGCAAAACAAGAACCTGCCCACGCAAGCAGGCCTTTCCCCTCAACACCAACAAATGCTTGATGCGAAACAGTAGGAACTCGCATTGCCTGTAAAAGATCAAATGCCTGCCGAAATAAGAGAACCGCTTGGACACTAGACCCTGCATGCTAATGGCGTCTTCGACATGATACATTCACAGAAAGGGGGGATTAAAGAAGTGATCACACTACATCACCATCGATCCAACATTCTAAGCACGCGTGAGGAATTAAAACACTAAAAACTGGACAGAACAAAACCCCAGCATGAACCAACCACCATGAGGCAAGAGGAAACACTAGTAATGCACTCGCGGCCAAAACGCCGAGAAACTCAGAAACGAACCGCCAAGAGGAAGCACCAGTACTACTCGCGCGGCCAACCAAAACACCGAGAAACTCACAAAATAACCACCAAGAGGAAGAACTTGTACTATTCTTGCTGTCCCGCGGCCCAAACACCGAGAAGCTCCGAAGCGAAACACCATCACAGGTCGTCGGAACCAGGCAGATTGCACAGAACGTAGGAGAGAGAGGGTGTGCTCGGGGGACAAAGGAGATTACCGAGCTGCTCTTCTGTGATACGTAGTCGCCGGCGGCGCGGAACTTGTCCTTGATGCAGATCCAGTGCTTCTCGGCGGGGGTCTCCTTGAACTGGTTGCAGTAGTCCTTGACGCGCTCCATAAACGTCGCCTCCGCCTCCTCCTCCCCCGCAGCTTTCTTCTTGAAGCACCTCACCGGCGCCTCCGGCTCGGCCACGATCTCCCCCTCCGCCGCCGCCGTCGCCTTTGCTCCATCCTCTTTCTCCATCGCGACTCCTCCACAACAACACCTACCCCGAAGCCCCCTCTCTCCCTCTTGCCAGTCTACTAGTACTCCACTAAGCTTTTCGTGTCCTAGGCAACGGTGGCGCTGCGCCTGCTTTATATGCGCGGGGGTTGCCTTGGAAAGAAAAGGAAGGGGAGGCGCGCGGAGCGTGAGGATTCGGGCGGAGGGAAGAGGCGAGGTGCTTCGCTGACATGTGGGACGTGGTCTCCGCTTGTCTCACTGACATGTCGGCCCGGTGGGGCTCCGGATTCTCCGGTACTGGCCTGTGGGCCCAGCAAGCTGCAAGGGGCGGTATATGCATGTCTTCTTGGGCGAAAAGAAGACGTGCTTCTGAAGGGGCAGTGCGAGTGTGCAACTGTGCAGCCATGGCCACGGGCAATGACAACCGGGACCCAGTGTCAGGTGCCTGACAAGTTGATACGTACGCTGCACGAAAGGTGCAGTAGAGCAGGATTAGCTGACTAGGCTAGGTGCGTGCCTGAGCCCGTGACTGCTCAGATTGAACGCCACGTCACGACGCTGTGAGATTCCCGAACGGATTTTGCCATGGATGATGAGTCGTGTGGTTTTTCTTTAGAATTCTGTCGATTTTTGTCCATTAGATTCGCGTTGCAATTCGTGCTAGTACACGGGAGAAATAAAATCGCGAAGTGTGCAGGGGTAGCATGTTTTTTGGCCATGTGAGCAGGCCATCGTTTTTTATTACATCTAAAATTACTCCTAGTTAAATTACATGCAAAAGTATAGGTGCATGAGAGCAATTAGTTCAATGGAAATTTATCAATCGGAGATTTTTATGAGTGCAAATGTAGTGCATGTCTCTCTTTCTTTGAACCAGTGCTATAGAGTTCTTTGATTCTACTAGTACTAAGAGCGTCTCCAACCTTTTTCTTTGTAGTACAGGTCTCTCTTTCTTTGAAGCAGTGCTATAGAGATTGCCAAATAGCTAGATTGGCTGGCAAAATCTGTCAAACGATACCGGCCATCTCCTCTTGCATCCTCTCTTTTCCTCCCACGTCCCCTCTCTCCCTCTCCCCCGCTCGAGCAAACCCCACGCCGCCGTAGATATGGATGTCGATGCCGCCTCAGGTTCCAGCTTCCACCACAGCAGGGCCCACCACCATCGCCGTCGGGGCGGCGCCCCGCCTCTTCACCCCAACGCTCCCTAGCTCCTCTCCACTGTAAAGATCTCGACGCCTTGCCGTCACCCTCCATCGGCCCCCGCCACCCGGATCCCACGTCACGCCGCCATCTACTGTTGCGCCAGGCCTCCTGGCTACGTCACCGCTGACTGCGCAGCCCGACGGTCTCATCTCCACCGTCAGCTCGGCCTCCGCACCGTCGGGCCGTCGTCCTTCAAAGCACAGCCTGGGCCTGCCCTTGCTCCTCTCTCTCTCTCTCTCTCGATGTCGCCGTCGTCATCCCCGTTTCTGGCTCCTCCCTGCGCCGCCGTCCCCACCTCCGACTCCTCCCGATGCCGCCGTCCTCACTTCTGGCTCCTCCCTGCACCGCTGTCCCCACTTTCGGCTCCTCCCGATGCCGTCGTCGCCCCAACAGCGAGCACAACCCCGGCCTCTAGTCGGCTCGTTGGACAGTAGAGGGGAGAAAGAGGAGGAAGGAGTTGAGGCTGACATGTTGGGCTGTTGCCATTTTGAAGAGGCTAACAGAGATATCATTAAATCTACCTAGCCAAATTAGTTCTAAACAAATTAATTACGTTGCCTCTATACATCAGCTTTGACAGTGTTGTACTTCCGTTGTGCCGGTGGTAAAGGAAGAATCAATTTAAAAATCTGCAGATATAAAGATTTCCAGATGACCAGAAAACTCGCGTTAACTCGCGATCGGAACCAAAAAGGAATGGATTGGAATTGATCGATTCAAAACATGTGACTTCCGATCGGTTGACGGATGAAAACGGAGATCATATCGGTTGACGACAGACGGCTTCCAGTCGGTTGACAATAGCTTTAAGTACAGAATCACTTCATGTACAGTTTCAATCCCTCTCTGACTTAATTCTATCTAGCTTCATTAATATGCAGTGATGAATTTTCCATTAGCCGTATTGCACTTACATACAACCATGCTTGGTTGGATCATTTGAGGAAATCCACAGTCAAACTTGCAATTGGAGCAATTCATGAAGATGCAGTGTATGCAAATTTGGTCCCCGGCATAAAACTAATCCACCCGAAATTTTCTCTCTTTTTTTCAAATTTAGTCAAAATTTGTCCAAACTTCAAAAAATTTCTGACATGCATACACTGTGAATGTGCATGTGCAACAAAATTGTAAACCCTATGAAGATGTAGCTAGATTCTGGCATGCATACAGTTACTTATAGAGATCAATTAGGTTGAAACATTGAGGGTGACGGAAGGAAGGAGACGTGGCCGACGTTGAAGACGTACGGCGGTGTCCAGGCCCAGAAGGACGCAGCGGCGGCTGGCATCTCTACGCGTGAGTCTCTGCCTGGACCTCCGTCATTGGCCTGGTGATCCGGAAGCGGTGGATCCGAGACAGAAAGGAATAAGAAAAGCGACCCGCAATCAAATTTGGATGAGGTGGAAGAATCGGATCGTTGGGCTGTGGTCGGCTGCGCAGGCTGTGTTGGGAGAATAGGATGGAAAAAGTCTACTTTAAATTAACTTAACTGTTCGAGTTTCCAAAATCAGTACATAGCATGTTTTAACTATCAAAATCAGTGCAAATCAACTTCCAAACAATTAGAACAATGGTTTTGGCAGACAGAACACCTAAATGACTTATTTGATTTGATATTAATCCCATATGACGTTGATATACGGCTTATATAGCAATCAAAGAAAAAACTAATAAAAACAAAAAAAATATGTAGGACCGACATGTCGTGAGTTTTTATTAAAAAAATCAAAATTTACACCAAAACCTAGGTCATCGCCTCTCTCTCCCTCTTTTTTTGCCCCACTATCTCCTCTGCCATGCATGCATCGAGGAGCAGTAGTGATACCACTCTCTAGTCTCTTCGTCCACGCCACAGCAACTCTAGCTCAGCTGCAAGTACCACCGCGTGCTACCGCTGCTACCTAGCAAGGACGGCCTCGGCGCCAGCGGTGATGGCAAGAAGGAGCTTAATGACTACAAAGTAGTGCCAAGAAAGAAAAGTAGTTATGAAGAATCTATATCTTATTTGATAACATGACTAGTGAAACAGAAGAAAGTGAGAATAATTTAGATAAGGAGAATAAAATCCTTAAGAAGGAACACATACCACCTAGGTCTAAGGTTAAGGTGCTTACACTTAAAATTTTTATCTAGTGGTAATAGATATCATACTATCATCGAAAGAATGTAATGTTTTATAGTCTTACTGCTTTACACTAGACTTGATGTATTTTTCTTTATTAAATTTAGTTCTTTTGTTGATTGACGGTAATATGAGGTCTTCTACATTTGGTATGCAGCCCTCAAGTGCTTCTAAAATGGCTCCTGGGTCAAAACAAAAAATGGCTTATAGGAACCTCTTCACAAATTGATCTATATACTCGATATAGAAGGCCAAGATCAGCCCCATCAGTCAATGCAAGTGCTTGAGTCAAGCAAGAACAATACAAGATACCTCACCATGTTAAAGCATATGCTCAAAGTCTTGCTCCTACGCCAAGTCCTACAACCAGCACATCCTTAGCTAAATAAAGCTTTAGGACAAGCAATGATCTCAATATGGGTACTTCAATCGTGCATACTGCTGATGCAGCTAGCGACACTGCTAGTCAATTTCAGGTGAACAGTGCATTGAAAGGTGCAAGTAAGGAATATAGCACCCTACATTCTAGAACTCAATCATGAAAACATACTTCAAAATTCTAATATATTGGATATAATCATTGTCCGTAGATGCACCTCAAAGCCTCAAGAAATGACGCCAGACGATTATTGGGAAAGAGCTTTCCAAGTTAAACAAAGCATATGGTGCTAAAATGCACATCTCTTTTGTTGAGTGGAAAATACAACCAGAACAACCATTGCAACCTGCCAAATTAGCATCACATCCTGTGGTCTGAAATCATGTACCAATAAAACCATATTGGAACTGTAGAATGTGTACCCCGAGCGTATAGAGGGGGGATCGGGTCTATATATATACAGCCCAGGCCAGTGCACAGCCGCAGCGGGAAGGGAACGGACGCAGAGACTGGACCGAAAACAGGTGAAAGGCGTAGACAGGCCTTTGGTTATTATATCGGCAAACTGATGTGCCGATGGTACATAGAGCATCCGAATTTGTCCTAATGCAACCTTGTCACGGACAAAATGGATATCGATCTCGATGTGCTTGATGCGTCGATGATGGACCGGATTGGCGGTCATGTAGACGGCATTGACATTGTCGCAGTAGACGACGGTCGCAGTGGAGATGGGTGCACAGAGCTCCTGGAGAAGCTGGCGAAGCCAGCAGCACTCGGCGACGACGTGGGCGACGGTGTGGTACTCGGCTTCAGCGCTGAATCGGGACACTGTCGTCTGGCGTTTTGAGGACCAGGATACGAGAGTGTCACCGAGGTAAACGTAGTAGCCGGACGTAGAGCGTCAAGAGTCGGGGCAGCCTGCCCAGTCCGCGTCGGAGTACGCGGTAAGGGAGTCGATGGGGCTGGAGCTGAGATGCAGCCCGCTGGAGAGGGTGCCCTTCACGTAGCGTAGGATGCGCTTGAGCAACATGAGGTGAGGTTCGCGCTGGTATCAGGCACGAGGGGCTTGTTTGAGGCCGTAGAGAGAGCGTTGAAGGAGACAGACATAGTCGGGACGAGAAGGGTTGACGAAGCCTGGGGGTTGCTGGCAGTAGACTGTTTTCGTCAGGTGACCGTGAAGAAAGGCGTTCTTCACGTCGAGTTGATGGATCGGCCAGGAGCGAGAGGCAGCCAAGGTGAGGACGACTCGGATGGTGGCGAGCTTGACAACGGGACTGAAGGTCTTGTCGTAGTCGACACCGTGTCGTTGGGAGAAACCTTGGACTACCCAGCGAGTCTTGTGACGGGCAAGGGAGCCATCGGCATGGAATTTGTGTTTGAAAATCCACTTACCGGTCACAATGTTGGCGCCGGGAGGGCGGGAACGAGGCGTCAAGTCTCGTTGTCCATTAGGGCCTTGTACTCATCGGCCATGGCCACGCGCCACTGAGGGTCGGCCAGGGCTGAGCGAGAAGTCACCGGGATGGGCGAGATAGAGCTGTGGACGGCGGAGAGACCGTAGCGCTGAGTGGGGCGGAGAGACCCGGTCTGGGAGCGGGTGACCATGTGAGAGGTGGAGGGAACTGGAGCCGATGGGGGTGCGGGAGTAATGGGAAGAACTGGTCGGGTAGGGGCGTCATCGGCTCCGAGTCGGCGACTGTAGACAAGAGGAAAAGGAGGAATTAGATCGGGCTAAGCCGATGAGGTCGGGTGGGCCGAGTATTCCGATCAGTCCGAGAGAGATGGATTAGCCGATAGGATGAGGGGAGCCAATGAAAAGTGAGGAGCCGATGGAAGTGAGGTGTCCGATGGAGAGGGAACAGTATCGGCTAAAGGATAAGTATGATCGGTATCGGCCGATGGGGGTCCGATGGTGGGGACATTGGACCGAGTAATGGTGGGATATGGGATGGGTAAATCCTCAGCAGCGGCCGATGAGGGGGCCGATGGAGAGGACAGCGGAGGAGACCTAGTCGGCACGGTGTTGGTGAGGAGGAAGTCGAGATCACTAGAGGAGGATCTCGGATGAAGGAGACCGAAGGGAAAACATGTCTCGTCAAAAATGACGTGACAAGAGATAAGAACCCGTTAGGTGGAAAGGTCGAGGCATCGGTATCCCTTATGAGAGGTGGGATAGCCGAGGAGAATATAGGCGGTGGAGCGGGGAGCGAGTTTGTGGGAAGCTGTGGCGGTGAGATTTGGGTAGCAGAGGCACCCGAAAACGCAAAGGTAGGAGTAGTCAGGCGCCGTGCGGTAGAGAAGGGCATAGGGAACGTTGTTATGAACGGAGGAGCATGGGCGCCGATTGAGAAGGTACGTCGCCGTAGCCAGAACTTCGGCCCAATAAGTGGCGGGTAAGTGGACGTGAAGTAGCATGGTGCGACTGATGTTGTTGAGGGTGCGAAGGAGGCGCTCAGCTTTGCCGTTCTGAGGAGAGGTGTAGGGGCAGGAGAGCCAGAGATGGATGCCCTGCGAGGTGAGGAGGTTTGTAACGGTATGGTTGACGAATTCCGTACCGTTATCGGCTTGTAAATCCTTGATGGGGAGGTTGAACTGAGTGGATACATATGTGACGAAGTGAGTGAGGTGAGAGACGACCTCGGATTTGTGGATGAGCGGGAAGGTCCAGCAATAGTGTGTTTAATCGTCAAGTATCGCGAGATAATACTGATTACCGGAGACACTTTTAACTGGGGACGCCCATACATCATAATGTATAAGTTCAAATGGACGCGAGGTACAGGAGAGAGAACTAGAAAAGGGCAGACGCACATGTTTGCCAAGTTGACATGAGTGGCAAACTGTGGAGCTGCTGTGAGTACATTGGATGGAGGCACCGTGACGGAGGGTGGCGACAGCGTCGGGGCCGGGGTGGCCGAGGCGAAGGTGCCAAAGGTTGGTGGAGAGGGCGACGCTGGCGTGTGGGGTGGACGGCGCAGCGGGAATGGTGTAGAGGTCTCCGCCACTATTGCAGCGAAGGATCTGTCGCCGGGTTGGGATATCCTTCACAGAGAAACCAGACGCGTCAAATTCAATGGAGCAGTGGCTGTCTCGTGTGAATTGGCGAACAGATATAAGATTGTGAATAAGAGAAGGGATGATAAGAACATTGCGCAGGGGGAGGTTAGTGGTGGATGTAGACAGAGAGGAGTCACCGCGGCATTGGACAGGAAGAGAGTGACTATTGCCGATGGTGACAAAAGGGGAGGAAGAGGGGTGACAGGAGCAAAGTATACCGGCCGATGACGCCATGTGTGAAGACACCCCAGAGTCATAGCACCCAAGGGTGCTGTGGTTGGAGCGTCATTTGGTTGAGGGCAGCGATGAGGCCAACCTGGTTCCAGGAGGGAACCGACTGGGTGGTTGGGGTCGGTAGCATCGGCTGAGGTGGCAGAACGGGAGCCGATGCCAGGTGAGCCTAGGGATGGGCGCCGAGAACTCCGGGTTACCAGCCGATGGGGCTACGTGGCTGGGGCTGGGGCGCCCAGGGGTTGTAGCAGAGCCACGGACCCGGGGGACCGACAGGGTGGGTAGGGACCGAGGTAGGTCGTGGTGGCGTCGGACCCTACCAGGTCCTGCCTTTGCCTTTGCCCTTGCCTTTTCCGGTGCGGGCTGTGTTACTGTGGCTGGAGCCATGGCCACCAGGACCGTGAGAGTAAGGGGCAGCGCAAGAAGCTCGGCAGCCATTATCGGCTACGGCAAGAAGAGCTGTGTGGGCCACTGTCTTCTCATCGTTAGCCAGACGGAGTTCTTTAAGAACTAGCATGTCATGAGCCCGGACGAACGATGGAAGAGGTGTGGCGTTGGCGATGTCATCGACGGTGTTGGAGAAGCGGGGATTGAGGCCTCGCAGAAGGACGATGATGAGTTGAGAGAGCCACGGGTTGGCCGACGTCCCGGAGAGTAGCAGCCTTGACTTTGAGGCGCTGACAGTACGAGGAGACAGAGGAGTCGCCTTGTACCATAGAGTGGAACTCGTTGAGGAGTAAGATGGCGCGAGGCTGCTTGTTGGCCAGGAAGATCCGCTCCATGGCCACCCAGAGGTCCGGGGCGGTGGGGTCGGTATCGTCCATGGCGAGGTCGAGGACAAAATCGTCGACCGAGCCGAGCAGCCAGCTACGCATGCAGCACTCGGCGATGTCCCACTGAGGATCATCGGGGCGAGGTGGAGCGGAGCCATCAATATGGGACCGGAGGCCAAATTTTCCACAGAGTGATTTGAAGAAGAAAACCCACTTGGAATAATTGGCGTTAAGGTCAAGGGAGATAGGAACGTGAGATTTCACGTTCACAGCAGCGTAGGGAGGGGAGAAGATCGGCGAGGTGGTGCCCGAAGTGTGGTCTGAGGCACCGAGGGTCGGAGCAGAATCGGCGACTAGGAGAGTGCTGGAGCTGAGAGCGGACTCGGTGGCCATGACAGGAGAATGGGAGCAAAGAGCCGATGGGAGAAAGAAGCCGATGGGAGGGGGGAAGCCGATGAGAGAACGGATCGGCCGATCAAGGATGTGAGAAGTTGATGGGAAGTGGGCCGGCCAGTCGATGAGGAGTGGTTGGCCGATGGGGAGTAGGCAGCGGAGTAGGTGAGGACAGAGTGGGTGGGTCAGAGAGTGGTTAGGTCACGGACGTACGAGGATTCACATCCGTAGACTCGTGGAGGCCAAGGAGTGGGGCGGACGCGAAAAAGGCAGGGAGTGGCCGGACGCGAAGAGAATATGTTCGCGTCCGGGAGGCAGGGATTCGTGTCCATGGACACGTGGACACGTTGGACTGGCTCGGACGTGAGGAGAGAAGGTTCGCGTCCGAGAGCCGTTGAGCGTGTCGGAAAGAACGGGAAACAAGGGAGGTTTCCAGCCGATGGAGGGCTGGACAAGTCCAGTCGATGGAGACGACGAGCGCGGAGATACGCCGGCGTCAGAGAAGGAGAGATGCACGAAACAAGAGGAAGAGCGGAGACGGGTGTAAGGCGAGACGAGGAGGCGGATCGAGACCGTCGCCTGGTCGCGCGGAGGTGGGACGGAGAGAAGGTGAATGCGGGAGAGACGGGGAGAAGAAGAAATGGAGGCGAGAGAGCGAGAAGAAGACGTCGACGGTGAGGAGGAAAGGGTCGGCTCCGAGTGAACTATCTTTTATATAACCTTATATTCATGTTTCCTTCGTTTGCATAGAGCCATAGACTTGTAAAGTTACTTATATAATGCGGATCATTAACTATATATGACATGATAACATAAAAGTTAGCTATTCATTGGTTATATTTACTTTCAATTGCTCTAAAATATATAACATGATTTAATTTTTTAGTATTTCAATTAAATAGATAGACTTCAACATGGATATTGATGATAAAGCAACCAAAGATGTTTGTGATGATCTGCAAAAGAATCGGGTATGACAACGCTACAATCTTAAAAGAATTACTTCAATGTCGTTCCAGAAAATTAAGTATTAAGAAGATCACCACTAGACATGAAAGCAACTGATTGAGAATTGCTTGTGCAGAAATGGTCTCACTAGAAGCACAAGGTATGTGACAAAATAAAGTGTTAGTGAATATTGGTGCATTTGACAATATATTATATTTCTCCTTCTTTCTTACAGGAAACTTCTTAAAAAAACAAACAAAATTGAGCATGAGTTAGACTTCACCAGACCACTGGTTCTTGGAGTTACATTGCCCAATGCTATTCCATAGTAAGCATAAATTTATGTGGTGATTAATTTATTTATTGCACTATAATTTTTACAATGTTGCATGCTTAAATTAACAGTGGCAAAATCTATCTTTTGTTTAAGAAGGACAACAACAAGTGGAGAGGAACTAAATGCTGAGTTTTTCAAGGGCTGTCATTACAACAAGAAAAAGGTATTCAATGAAGTTGCACAGCAAGCTATTGTAAGTAACATATTGTAATATTATGAAAAAGAAATTATATTTGTTAGCAATGCCATATCTTTTCTTATGATACTAAGGAATTGGTATGCTATAGATTTTGAAGTCGTGTAGGAACAAAACACCAACCAATTTACTTAAAATAATTTTTGCAACTCTACAATCTATTATGTATTTTTGTTTGCTTTCTACCAAAATTTCAACATAGTAACCTCTAAGTGTTTATGTAATATTACCTTCGTGTCCTTTTTTTATTATCAAACTATTATTTGCATTTTTTAACTCTCACAGGATACTATGAAGTCAACGAGGGATCACACTCTAGAAGAAGGTGAAGAGCCAAAATCTTATGTGAATATTGTGTCTGAAGTTCTATCTGGATATAGTAAATCTAGCAATTTTTTATAGAATATTGGTGTTCAATCTGCTAGTTCATAGAAATCTGCCATGGCTACATCTTCTACTTGCCTCCAATAGCTTCAGGAAACTCTCATATTGCAAACAGATAATGCTAGAAGAAATGACGAAGAGATGCGTGCAACAGTTGAATCTCAACAGGAGGAAATTGATGGTTTGAAAAAGCTCTTACAAGAATCTGATGAGGCCAGAAAGAAGAATGAGGAAGAGATGGAATTGTTGAGGAAGAAGCAAGCAAAAACTACTGAGGTACTACAACATATCTTGAGCAAACAATTTTCTAATCAATCTTGTGTGAAGGGACCGAGGACTAGTAAGTTTGGCTTTTAACATTAGCTAGGTTCATGTGCTAGGAAATGGAAGCAATTGTGTTTTTTACATCCATTTGGTGCCAGATGAGTCTCCGAGAATTAGAGAGTGTTTAATATTTTGCTTTTGTGAGTACTTAACTCTCTAGACATCACTAAACATGAGAAGTAAGAGCAACATTAATTATGTGTGGTATGTAAGTAGTATCAACTGCTGTAATGAATACTAGAGTGATGGTTATGTTAGATGATACTTCAATTTTAGTTCCCTCTATTTGTATGGATATCTGGTATTATGTGGTATGTTTTATAATGGTATTGTATATGTTGTTTGGCAATTTAATTGATCTGACTATTTATTCATGAGCCTACTTTTTCGAAGGTGATGAATTCTAATATTCTTATGACAAACCAATTATGTCATAAATATATGATGCACTATGATGATCTACTAATTTGTCATAGCATAAGCCCTCCCTCAGCCCGCAGATTATTTTATTTATGACAAACTCAATGCATATGTGACATTATTACATGCTATGCATGACAAAACATTTCGTCGTAGAAAAGCACTATGCTATGATGTTCTCATATTCATCATTGAAGGAAATAGATTCTGTGATGCTAAAAATTACTTCATCACAAAGTACAATTTGTGACGGGGTTTCCATGACGAATCACGTGACAAAAAGTTATGTCATAATACATGTTATATTACAGAAAATGTATGTAACATGATGCTTCCGAACCATCATAGAATATTAGATTCCTTGTAGTGAAATAATTAAAAATTTCATAGGTACTTTATAAGATGAAAAATGTAAGTAAATACAAGTTCAACAACCAATATGTATAGGGGTAGGGTTTTGCACAACAAGTATCATAAACTCGGGGTTATATGACACAAGTCATAATATTGGTGCTTTAATGTAATTTAATTCATAAAATATGTGGTTCTCTAAAATTTTCTTTTTAAAAAATAAGGCAAGAGCTCTATGATCAATTAAGAGAGAAAAGCATAGCCAAGCTAATCAATGACACTGACTGCTTTAATTACAAGTTTACAACTGGGGTCTGTCAGCTAGCGATCATTAATATATTTCCTCCTAAGAATGTAGCACAAGCTAATCACATAACCTAAACTTTTAACCACTAACTTTAACCAAACATGTGATTTTCACTCGTGAATTTAGGACATGTTCTCGTGTTAGGACAGGTTCTCATGGATGATACTGTTGCATCCTCTTGGACGGAAGGAGGGTTCATCTTACCACCCTTACCATCCAATATGGTAATGGCAACTGCGTTTAATCCCACCAAATTAAAAAATAATTTAACTTTTTAATAAATTTTATGTTTTTTTTTTCACGATTTACTGCAGTTAATGCGGTGGTAAGGTGAAACCTGGACAGAAGAGCAGAATACTACCTGCTGCCGCCGCCCCGTCCCACTCCTCTGCCCGTCGCTTGATCGAGCAGGGCAAGTTGTGAGCCCTGCTTCATGATGATTCCATAACAGCCTCATGATGATCCAGAGTGGAAACGGAAATAAGCATTTGATAGCAGTTTCTTTAGTAGAATTACCAAATCAAACCCATAACAGCCTCATGATGATTCCGCTTCATCCTCTTGGCCTAACCGCGGTGTGGAACAGCAATTGGACAGAGATGATGCCTCCCGGTGTGCTTCAAGATATCAGATCCCATAAATAACTGCGGATTGGACTGAGGACAGCACTAGGAAGGAATTCTCCAAGACGAAACAAATTTTCTCGTGAACAGGTTGACGCTAAACATGTAGAAATCCTTATCATCAGAAGTCACCTAGCAGAAAGTACACGACACCATCCTCATGGCTGCTCAGCATGGGCCTGGTCGGTGGCGTGTGAGTCGGCAGCCCCGCCATCTTGAACCCCTTCTGCTCCCACCGTCTCCCGACACCGATCTCCCCTGCTTTGCACCATCCCCCGGATGACGGAATCAAAGTCCACATACACAGTACCATGTCGCGGCGGTGTACAGTGTTGTATCCTTCGATGGAGACGAACCTGGTAGAGTTACCCACACAGCAGATGGTCCGGAATTCTGACGGATGTGCCTTGCGGTAGGATGGATCAATGCCGACCTTGCAACCCAGGGGAAGCTCAATATATCTGAATTGCACCGCGTGGTCGCTGCTTGAGAGGAGGTCTTCACAGTCACAGAAGAGGATGGCTTTCCCGAGGTCCACCCAGAAAGAGCGGCCTTGGAACGATCAAGGAGATCTCATCGGCGTCGAACCCTTTCGGCTTCTCTGAAGGGAAGGGTGGTCTTTTGAGCTGCCAACGGTGATCAAAGGGAAGCGATGATGGCATCAGACAGATAACTTTCGGCAAATAGCCGCTACCTCCTGCCTTGGAATTCATACCCGTCGCTATGAGCGCGAGCACGTAGCTGCCATCTGATCGCCGGAGGGGAAGAGGGGTATAGGTAACAGATGGTCGAAACCTCAGAGGTAGGGTGCGAATCATGGCGAGGGAAGCATTTGGGCCATCGAAGACATTGTACGAGCTGGAGCCGCGGAGGTGGGGCAGGCACGAGGAGAGGACGAGGAAACCGCCGTCGGCGAGCAGGACGTTGCTGAGGAAGCGGCGGCGGCGCTCGTCCTTATCGGGGTCGTGGTCGAGGCGGATGGATAGGACGGAGGGGTAAGGAGGGTCGGCGATGCGCACGAAGAGCTTCAGGCCGTCGAACGGCGACAGCCTGAACGGGGACGTCCCGTCGGGGTGCTCGACCCCGTTTTCCACGGTGACGTAGGCCTTCGTCTCCGAGCCCTCGATAGTCGCCCAATCCGGCTCTGTTTTGTCGTCCACCTTGTGGAGGCTGACCAGCCGATCCAGCACCACCCAGGATGGTACAGGCCACGCCGTCGCCATGGCTGATGACCTAGGTTTTCTCTCCTGATTTTTTCCCTTTTCTTTTGAGGCATTGGTGCTGGGGGGATCGATATAAAAGAAGGGAGAAGGAAGACTGATCGGTAACGCGATCCGTTGGATGAGTGGTGATGCGATCGTGCCGCTGTTGGATTCGTGCCAGGTTGTCAAACGCCCCGGAAGCCCAAACTAGGCCCAAAACAACTCGAGAAAGAAGTGCTCTATCAAACTCCCTTCCTCCCGTGCGCTGCGAGGTAGATCGTGCGTGCTACTGTTGGGGAACGCGAGCCGCCAACCGCTTGTTATTCGTTTGTACGGTTTTAAAAACCAGCGCGAAAAATATATTATAATAAAAAAACTAAAATTAACTCTGCGATTAAGTTTTAGATTTTGGTTTGTGAATGACATCATTTATGATTAAATCGACGTGCCACCAGGAATATGATTTCCATCTAATCGTGGTGATGAAAGTTTTTTTCTAAGGATAGGAATTATGCAAAGCTTTGCAATCGTAGAAAAAAATCCCAAAAAATTCTATCAACTGTAGCTGTTGCAAAGATGGGTGTTAGTACTTGAAATTACTAACAGGCCAATCTGGCAACCATATGGAGAACAGCCGATGCATCCGAAGATTTCACAAATGCAGCTGCAAGAAAAATAGTGAAATACCACTGCTGATATGAATTTTTGTTACTGTACTTCCCTTGTCAAGCCAAGCAGATTTTATTTTCAAAAAGTAATACAAATAGCTCTGCCAATTAATTAAGGCTTTGTTCAAATTGGTTTGAAAGTTAAGATTTTTTAAGGACATGTAAGATAAATTATTAGCATATAATTAATTAAAAATTAATTATTATCGATAGATTAATATGATTTTTTTAAAAGAAAATTTTAATTTAGGAAGCGTGCTTAAATAAAATGAGTGAAAATGGAAGCTGAAACAAAGAAATCTAAGAGGAAAAAAGCGCTGTTAAAATGACAGCTGATTGCTTCAGTTACAACAGGGTCTGGCAGCTAGCGATCATTAACATGTTCCCTTCCAGTTCTTCTAGTTCTTGTGGAGACGGGCCGTCCTCTTCAGCATCACCGATGTTGGCGCAGACCGCGCCTTTGCCATGGAGGATCTAATTTTTTCTTCCTCTCTTTCGGACTTTCGGAGGAGAGGAGATCGACGGCGTTCGATTTGTAGCGGGGAGAGGGAGGCAGACCGGATCGGGAAGGGGATCCGTTGGATCCGTTGTGGCGCGGATCGTGAGGCCGTTGGATTCCCGCCATTACACGCGCCGGAAGCCCAGCTTAGGCCCAAAACGACTCGAGAGAGAAGTGCTGCCCCCTTCCTCGGTTCCTCCCGTGCGCCGCCGCGAGAGCGACCGTGCTAGGGACCGCGAGCCGCCGCCCCGTCCGACTCCTCCGCCGCCGCCGGGTCGAGCAGGGCAAGCGCCGAACCAGCGGCGAGCCCGCTCGCGCGACCGCTCCGCGCCTTCAGGCGGCGGCTAGGGTGGTCGCCTCCGCGGGCGCCTGTGGCCTCGGAACGTAAGGTATCCATTGGTTCCTTCCCCGTTCTTTGCTTTCTTAGAAGATCCCGAGCTAAGGGGCTGGTTTCGTCGATGACTTAACATTCTGCTGCTAGTATGATACTATTACGTTGTTTAGGAGTAATGGTTGTATCCTAAGATGATCTGGGAAATGACACCATAGATCATTGAATCGGTATGCCAAACAGGTGTATGATTCCCTTCTAACTGTGGTGATGAAAATTTATGCGAGGATAGGAATTTTGCGTAGCTTTTCAGTCATCAAACAAAAATTTCTGCGGCTGCTGAATGATTCTAGTTTGGCTCACTCCCAATAACAGTATCTGCGCCTCACTTGGCACTAGTCAATGTGGCTTCGTGCATGTCCAAATTACTTAAGTACTGCTAACTGAAGTAATTGCCGAATCTGTTTCTGGTAATAGAAATAGGGGAGGGCTCGTCTCCCTTTAAAAAAAAACTAAATTAATTTCATCAGAGTGGTAACCCTTTTTCCCTAATTTACTGCACATACAGCTGTTGTGTCATATTTTTCACCTTTGCTCACTGGTAGGTGTCTTGAAGATTTAGGATAACATAGTTCTATCTAATCTGGAATTGGTTTTCATATTATCTGTTTGAGACCAGACATTAGTGCTTTGGGGAGTGCTATTTGTCATCTGTCTTCATTATTGAGGACTGAGGAGTTGAATGTGCTTCCCCCCCCCCCCCCCTTTATTTCCCATTCTTTTTATATTTCCCTAAGGACTATCATATTTGGTGTTTCAGATACTGAGACATGGATATTTGGTGTTCTCGCTCGTATGCTATTCAATATATCCCAGTGTTATGTAACGAATTGATCCAAGTAAACTCTTGTATATAAATTGAATCCTGAATACTGGTGGCATGTTTTTATTCCTGTTTGTTTACACAAATTCATGCTCACTTTTCTGATTAACCTTCAATTTTTCCTCTGTTAAGGTGACTAGGAAACAAACATTTCGCCGCTGGGTATACTTTTCGTCTGGTTGGAATGGAGGCCAAGGTCTTCAGGTTTCTGAAGCTTGTTGGAGTTGGCTTCAAAGCAAGGACAGAGCGTGAAGGCCGTCAATTGTTTTTGAAACTTGGTTACAGCCACGAGGTGCAGTTCACTGCTCCACCTGCTGTTCGTGTATTCTGCTTCAAGCCCAACTTAATTTGCTGTACTGGTATCGACAAGAATAGGGTGCACAACTTTGCTGGCGCTGTTCGGAACTGTAAACCTCCCGAAGTATACAAGGGCAAAGGTATATTATACATTGATGAAGTTGTAAAGCTGAAGCCAGGGAAGAAACAAAAGAAGTAATGTATGGATGAGCCTCCATTTCCAACTTTTAATCTGCTAAAATGCTGTAGCACATTTTCAGTGGCACACATGTTCTTGTGGTTTTCTTGTGCTGGTCTGCTGGATCATCTTAGCCACTGCGCCATACTGGAACTGGAAGACCTAATAATTCACGTATGCAATGCATGTGAATCATATGATGAGCCTGTATGACACACAGACCATAGGTACAAATCGCCACTTCCAATTTTGAGTCTGGCAATTTGTAAAACTTTCGATGGGTTTGTTGTTCTTGCTACTGTTCTGCTCTTCTATCCTAGACGTTGAGCCCAATGTAAATCTAGATCTTTGCATTCAAGGAGTAATGCTTTTGTGCTGAGCTAAATCTGTAGTTTTATACTATGTATCATTTGATTTGTGAGAGCCATAAATTGTTGAGCTGTGAGCTGAGCTTGTTCCCGGTGGAGACAACAAATTGTTGTTGTTGAGGCAGGTTAGCCAGCGTAGGGCCGTAAGCTGACGTTAATGTGATTCGTAAAGAGTAACGTGCTGCTACATGGCTCTGCATCAGTTTGTTGAGCTCTGACTAAAACCCAGGCCTTGTTGTTATCGAGAATCTGCCTGACTTTTAGAACTTGCATGACACAACAAAATCTCGCAGCTTGTGCTGGTTTCGGAGTCGTTTTTGGTTGAAATTAATTATTGAAATTTGCAAGCACCAGGGTATTAGTCCTGTACTCCTGGGCCACAAACTTATAGTCAATGGAAAATGCCAAAAACTAAACGGCAATCAATGCCTCAATAGAAATTCCTCCAACCACGCCAATATAGTTTAATTATTTTTATAGCACTGTAACCACGTGTTCCAAACATCAACATCATCTAATTCTCTATCTGAAAGACACTAATTTCACATGAGCCTTCTTCTTTTCCATAAGAATTAATAGAAGTCTCAAGTTCCAAACAAAAATCTGACGTGTAAGTAAACTTCTCATGACAGAAAGTGCAAGGTGAACTAATGTGAGATGGTTCATATTCTGAATTAAACCATACATAAATCTGTTAATCTCAGTGATGTACAACTATAATCTATTAATCTCAGTGATTGAAAAAAAGTGAAAAGTGAAAACTAAACGTGTGGACTAAACCATGTGTGTGTTGAGAAATCGCTTAGACTACTATCGGCACACAAGCACGTAGCAGAGTTTTTTGAACATACAAAATAGAGAGAAGTGTGAACTTTATTTCTGTACAAGTTAAGGAGGAAGAGAATGGGTTGTCCATCTTGGACTTGGCCCTTATTTATAGGGGATCTTCTATTGTAATCTTGCTTATGCAGCAAGTTGGCATCAGTTGTAAGTTTGTGGTCGCGCCAAAAATATCTCGGACGACCACATCGACGCTTGGGAAGTCTGCTTAGCTCTAGTGCAGGTCGATCGTCTTCTCTCCGTGGCTCGAGGTACACGCGTCGGGGTCCATGAGGTTCGCTCGGCTCCGGTGTGACGATGCCGGTGCGGGCGGGCATGCCAGTTAATTTGACCCTATAATTAATAAGAAGGTGAGACGAACGGGTCAGTTGGATGATGGGCCGACACGAGCCTTTGCTATCGGCTGGCCGCTGATAGAGTCGAGTTGGTCATCGGCTGCGTTAGGATGGCTCCTACTATCAGCTGATCGTCGATAGTATTGGGACGCTCTTCTATCGGTTAGAGAGCCGATGAAGGCGTGGATAAATATCGATGAAGGACGTGATGGCTCTGGGTGTAGCGGAAGCGAGATCCTGATCTATCGACCGCAGAGCCGATGGAGACACCAAAGGGTATTCAGAGAACAACAAAGCATGCAAGATATCTCCTGGTTGTCAACGGAAGCTGTACCGCTCGTTCATCGGTTGGAAAGCCGATGAAGGCATATGCGAACTGGCAAGAAATCGTATAAAAGACACCGGCTGCAAAGCCGATGCCATTCCGGATATGGTAGCATGAGATCCGTCGCCCGTCATGACGCCGTCGCCAACATCGAATCTCGAAGATTGGACCTAACCGAGACAGTACGAGACCAAGGCCAACGACAACGAGATGGTGGACGCCGGATCAGTCGTGCCGAAGTAAGGGCGAAGCAAACCCATCGGTTAGCTGAGCCGATGAGAGAACATCTTTCTGAAGACAGACGCGCATCAGCTGGAAGACCGATGCGCTTGGCGTGATGCTTGAGGAAAGTCTCTAAAGACTAGTGCGTATTGGTCGAGAAGCCGATACGCTGGGCATGGTGCTTAGGATATAGATAACCCATCGGCTCACACTTCGATGGAATGTCAGACAAAGACATATAGGCATATAGCTCAATCTACCGTCGGCAGTCTCGTAAGTCGAACCTAACAGATGCAGTACGGGATCGACGACGACAAAGAGAGCTTGGTAAACCGATAAATCTTGCATGGATATGATGAGGTATACTCAATCTAATTAAGAGGTCGAACCTAATCAATGCAGCCTTAGACAGAGTAAGATATACCGGGATAGTGGTGGGACTTACCCCGTCGCCAGAGATCGAACTTAACCGATGTAGCCCCGCGTCGAGAGCCAGAACCCACCGATAAAAACCTAGATAAACTAGGGTGGCGATGCACTAAAATTGTATTGATTGAGAGATATATTTTATATGCTCTCAGGGGTCTATATTTATACCCTGCTATTACAAAGTCCAACACATTTATAACAACCATTAGACATTATTTCCTAACAAAGATAAAAAAAATATCTCTAAGAAAGTTAACTAAACCAACCAAACATTTATATCTATATAAGATACGATTTACATAGATAGAATAACCTACCATGAGTCTCACGACTCCTCCTTAGATTCGGCCTTATTTGGATAGTGTTTTATAATTGGACCGAATCATTCTTTGCTTCGTTTAATCAGCTTCTTTCCTATAGCAATCGGACTCTTCTTTACTAAATCGATCATCTTTCTAATCTTTTCTTGGGCTTACCAAATTTTAGCGTTAACAACTTGTTTCTCCTATAAGCTTGCTTACGCCACAAGTTTCCTTTCGCGATAAATTATTTTCTTGTATAAGCATTTTTCCGATATAAGCTTCCTTATGTAGTAAGCTTTCCACTCTTGTCTCAATTAGTCCATAATAAAATATATTTTATAACACTCTTCTTTGATGAATTTGAATTATGTGTATGTCTTGTTAAGAACTACTCTCAAAAACCCAATAGGAAAAAAGTAGGAGAAAAGAAGTGCATGACACTTGTGAGTTATGTTGCACTTGCTGGCTCATTAAAAACCTTGCATGAGAAAATCCAATGGTAAATAACTCACAAAGGAAAAAAGTACAATAATTGGTCAAGTCTTCAGGACTTATTTGTGATTCTTCACGATCACAAGCATGGGCTATTTTCTTAATGGTTTGCTCTCCTGGTCCTTGCAATTCACTAAATCATTTTATGCCAATGCGACAAACACATCTGTTGAAACTTGATGCTGGTAAAGATTTTGTAAATAAATTTACAACATTTTTCCATAAATTAGTTTGCAAGACATTTATTTCCCTGCTCTTCTAGAGCTCATGAGGATAAAAGAACTTAGGAGCAATATGCTTCGTGAGATTACTCTTCACATAGCTCATATGCATTTGTGCAACACAAGCGACATTATCCTCATAGATAACAATGGGGGTGTTGTCAATGTTTAGGCCACATGACTTCTGGATATGACCAAGTATTCATCTGAGCCACACACATTCTCGTGTGGCCTCATATATTTCAATTATTTCTAAGTGGTTGGTTGATGCGGTAACTAGGGTCTATTTCACAGACCACTAAGAAAGGACAGTATCACCATAGAGAAATATAAAACTAGTTTGAGATCTAGCGTTATGAGAATTAGACATATAGCCAGCATCCACATATCCCACCATGGTTGAATCTTGGTTCTTCGAGAACCATAATCCAAGATTATGAGTAACTCAAAGGTACCTAAGAATAGTTTTGATAGCCCAATGTCTTCTAGTTGGGGCTACACTATATCTAGCCAATAGGTTAACCGCGAAAGCAATATCGTGTCTTGTGCAATTAACTAGATACATTAGTGCTTCAATAGCGCTTAAGTAGAGGACTTCAGGTCTTAAAATTTCCTCATCATATTTCTTAGGTTTAAATGGGTCCTTATCCACTTCCAAGGATGGGACCACCATGGGTGTTTTTTAGAGGATGATACTTGTCCATGTTGAGTTTCTCAAGGACCCTCTTTATATAGGTAGACTGATGCATAAACACTCCTTTAGAGATGTGCTCGAGTTGTAGGCCTAAGCAGAACTTGGTTTTTCTCAAGTCCTTCATCTTAAACTCGATCTTAAGGCAAGTAATTGCTTCTTTGATATCCTATGTGGCGCCAATGATATTGAGATCATTGACATAAACCGAGATTATACAAAATCTATTCAAGGATTTCTTTATAAATACATAGAGACAATCATTATTGTTTGTATAACCTCTCTTCAAGAGAAAGTTACACAATTGATTAAACCACATTCTTCAAGATTGCTTCAATCTATATAGTGATCACTACAAGCAAACACTATACATGTTGTGATTCCCTTTTAGATTAGAGATATTGAGTTCTTCGAGGACTCTCACATATATTTCTAAATATAATGACCATACAAGTATGCTGTCACTATATTCATCAACTACATATCCAAGTTTAAGTTAGCTACCATAAAAATTAAGTATCAAAATATAATACTACTCATAATAAGAGAGTAAGTTTTATCATAATCAATATTGGATCTTTGCATGAACCCTTGTGCTACCAGCCTCGCTTTGTATCTTACCATCTTACCTTGTTCATTTCTCTTCCAAAGGAAAACCTATTTGCATCCTACTAGGATGACTCTTAGAAGTGTTGGGACTGTAGGCTCAAAAACCTTTCTTTTATAAAACAGGCACAACTATGCCTCGATTGTAGCTTTCTATTTGTCCCAATCTGAGTGCTTCTGACACTCTGCTATGGTCTTTGGTTTTGAATCCAAATCCATAGTGTTAGCAATTTTTGAGGTAAAGTATATGTCGACAATTGTGGTCTTTCTATTATATAACTCTCCTATGTTAGCATAGTTAGTGGAGATCTACACATTTATTTTATCTAACTCATCATGATTTCTCATAACGATCGAGTTGGGGCATTCTAGAGAATTTCTCAACTTCAGTTTGAGCTTCTTCAATTGATTCTCTAAGTGAAGCAAGTGGCTCAGGTCCTTGTCTCCGCAGACATCTCCACAGAATCTTGTCCCAAGCGCTCAAAGGTCTCTCTCTCTTCCTAGGATGAGGGTTAAGAGTAAAGTCAATAACCTTCTAGGCTACATCTACTCTTTCTAGCGCATTTATAGGTATATGTGATATGGTCACTCCCTTGCAATCAGCAAAGGCATCTAGCAACTTATTTGCAAGATTTTGCAAATTTATAATTCTTTGAACTTCTAATTCAGCTTCGTTAGTGCGTGGCTTTAAGGACTATACCCCGGTTGCATTCCATATGATTTCTTGGCATTCTTCTAGATGCCTATCTCTCCCTAACGCTGAGAAATGGTCCTCATAAAAAAATACTATCATTGTACCGAGCCGCATAAAGATCCCTAGTCATAGGCTATAGATACTTAATTATGGACAGAGTCTCATAACCAATATATATCATGGTGGTGGGATTGGCACATATACCGCACAATCAAATTTACATAGATGGAAAATACTTAGTTCTTTCCCACGCATTAGCTAAAAAGATGATGCACTATAATATGCAATTGCCCTGAGTTGGATTAGTGCTGTAGCATGCATCACAACATGCCCCTAACAACTGGTTGGTAGCCTACAATTCCATAACAGTGGCCACACAATTAATTTGATCCTCTTGATCAAGGACTCGACTAAGCCATTTTGAGTGTGGACATGTGACACTGAATATTCTACCTTAATGTCCATAGCTAAACAATAATCATCAAAAACCTTCAACTTAAATTCACCGACATTATCCATTCGAATGGACTATATGTGGTTATTAGAGAAGCTAGCCTTTAGGCTATTGATTTGGACAATTAAGCATGGTTCTTTGTAGACAATAGGTCTACATGGCTCCACTTGATAGAAGCCTTAATCAGTATCATGAAGTATCCAAACCAGTCTGACAGAGAGGGCTAGATAGGTCCACACATGTCACTTTATATCCTAGCAAGGAAAATAGGTGACTCATCCCTAATCATCAAGAGAGATGGCCTAGTGATTAACTTTCCTTTTGCACAAGCATGGCAAATAAAATCTTCAAGATCAGGAAAATCTTTAGTTTCAACATTATGGCTAGTAGAATTGAAGATGATTCTTCTTGTCATATCCAACCTAGAATGACCCAACCTATTATGTTAAATTTTAAATGACTCTAGATTTCTAAATATGGTTTTCATCGCAATATATTCTTCAGTGGGTTTTATGTATATATAGGACAATCCCAATAGTGATGAAGGGAGCCTTTTCACCACTTACTTTTGACATCTATCTATTTTGTCATGAGTAGATATTCAGCATCTTGCTCAATCTTAGTTTCTATATGGGAACCATTAGTATGGACATCTTTAAAGCTTAAAATGGTACGTAATACAATAAATCATCCTTCAAAAATATAAGGGTACCCATAAGAAGAACTAGAGTGGCACTTCCGATGCCTACTATATGAGCATTGCTTCCGGCAACGGTCATAATATTTCTAGTTTTTTTAGTTAAAGTATAGAAATATCTAATTTACCTTAATATTGTATTAGTGGTGCTACTATCTACGAGATAGATCTTATCTTCTACCATGAAAACATGTCTAAGTCTGCTTATAGAACATAAATACAAATAAAATCAAACATGAATATGAAGCATAAGACAAGTTGATTTTTATTCTAGAGAACATTACAAGGACTAAGTATACTCTTTAGGAGTATGTTTTTTAGGAGTATTATTCATGACCAAAGTTCTACATATGAACACTACATACGAGACACATAGGAGATTACCACAAGTCTCTAAGTATGTCATATTCTTTCTTAAGAAGGTTATCCTTATTATCGCCCATGTGGATGTCTCCACCATCCTTAGCATTGGCAAGCATGTCATCACACCTTTCAATATGAGCTTTAGGCTTAATTGTGAAGTGGGACTTATATTGGCTCTTTTTCTCATTTTTGCTTTGTTGGTAGATCTCAACCATGTGTTTGGGGACATGATAGTTATGCAACCAATGTATTGTGCCTCCACATCTGTGGCAGGTGTCTTGCTTTTCTCAAAATATTTCACTTGTGACCTTCTTGAGTTCACCTTTTATCTTTAGGCTTACCTTTACTCTTGCCTTTAAACATCACAACTCTCTTAACCTTTATCTCTTTTCACGGTGGTCTCTCTTGTGGCCATAAGAGCCCTAACAATATTAGCATGTGCTTCTAGCATAGTCAAAGACCCAATGGATCGGGTGGAATGATTCTTTAGGAGAACATCATTCTTCCTTTCTGCAATTAATATGACCGAGATAAGCTCAAAGTACTTGGAGTATTTCAAGTTCATATATTGTTATTGTAGTACCATATTGTTGGGATGAAAGGTAGATAAGGTTTTCTCGATCATCTCAGCGTCAGTGATAGTCTGGCCACATATTTCTCAATCATCTTAGCGTCAGTGATAATCTGGTCACATAGACAAAGCTAAGCGATGATCCTATATAGGATAGAGTTATATGTTGCCATAGACTTATAGTTTTAGAAGAGTAGGGTGATCTAGTCATGTTGTACCTGTGGGAGCACAATTGATCCTTGTTGGTTGAAGCGATTTTTCAAGGATTGCCATAAAATACCAATGGATCTCTCTTGGTCATATACTTAGACTTCATGTTTGGGTGGAGATAGTACAGGAAATGCAACACCTTTACTTCCTTAGCCTTTGAAGGTCCACCTATGCTAGCTTCAAGCTGCACGATAGTATGATTAACTTTCATCGCCCAAGTGACTGTGAGATAGTTGCCACCATCTAGGGCAAGCTTAGCGAATTTTTTCTTTGCAATGCCCGAAATGGCTTGCAATACCATTTTATATTTACAACATGTACATACCATATCTAGGGGCAACACAAACTGATCATTTGTAATCTTCAAGATACTGTCACCTGTGGGACTTTAGGCCTACTAATATACAATACACTTATGATGACATTTCCTCCATCGCAAGCTGCGAGCCTTAGTAGCATTCGGGTCGCTATGAGTGATGTCATCAACCCTTCGATCTATGCCTCAGTTTAGATGTGGAATTTTTGGGTGTGCAAATAATTCATTTGCTTTCAATGCTTGGTGGCAATGACGGTAAAGCCAGACATGACTGCCTTCATGTTACTAGGCATTACTAAGAGGATGTTTAAGGGTAGTGCTTTAGATACCAGCTTATTCTTGTGTTCACCCCAACCATAGTAGTAGGGTGATTTGCATATTCAAAAATAACGAGATGAGTAGAAACAGTAGTACTTTAGGTACCAGTCTATTCTTATGTTCACCCTATCCATAGCGTATGGTGATTTACATATTCAAGAATAAGTAGATAAGTAGAAACAGATTTCTTATATATTTAACTTTTAGCTCGACAGAGACTCGTGCTCATAACGTGTTTGAGAAATCATTTACCCTACTGATCAGCACACGAGCAGTGATTTCGAACCCATAAAGTAGAGAGAAGTAGAAACTTTATTTCTTTTCAATTGAGTATAAGTTTGTAGAAGAGAATGATCTATCCGTCTTAAACTCGATCCTTATTTAGGGGGTGAAAGCTTAAGACTTTTGTTGTAAGCTTGTTTATGTGTCAAGCTGGCTTCCATCGTAAGCTTATTTGCTAAGCTTACTTATTTCATAAGCATTATTTCTCGTATAAATTTGTTTACGTCCTAAGTTTCTTTCACAATGAGCTTTTTTTTGACATAATTTATTTTATGTAGCAAGCTTCCCACTTTTCTCTTAATTCTTCGTATTAAAATATGTTTCATATATAACAATGTGTACATTTTTAGTAAACAATGATATCTCGCGGGTAAGCAAAAACAGGAAAAGAAGAATCCCTCAACCGAGTCCGAGAGGGCTTCTGATAGGCAGCTCCAGCTCTAAACCGAAGCTTGGCGACCCGTCCGTACCACCACCGCTTCCTCCTCCCGCCCCCCGATCTCGCCGCGGCCATGGAGGACGACGACGAGTTCGGGGGCCTCTACACCGACGTCCTCGTCCACGCCCCGGCGCCGTCGAATCCCCCGCCCGCCGCCCGAACCCTAGCCACCAAGCCGCAGCCGCCTGCTCCAAACCCTAACCCTACGCCGACCCCTGTCGCCCCAGCCAAGGGTGGTGCTGCCGCGGGAGTGGACGAGGAGGAGGACGACGACTGGCTTCTGGGCGGGAGCGACCCCGTGGTTGGGGTCGACCCGACCGGGGGCTGGGCCGACGAGGAGGAGGACGATGGCGGCGGCGGTGCGCCAACTCCGAAGCGCGAGGCTGCTGCGAAGCCGCCTCTGGCGGCGGCGGAGGCCGATCCGCTCATGGGGGGTGTGGCGGGTGACTCTGGGGCGGCCATCCCGGGGCTCTCTTCGTCTGCAGCGGCTGGTGCGGCGGTGGGGAGCGAGGAGTGGGATAGCGACAGCGAGGACGACATCCGGATCGTGCTCAACGAGACGGACGGGCGCCGGCGGCTCGGGGAGGACGAGGGCGACGACGAGGACGGCGAAGATCTTGTCATCGTGGCGGATGGCCCCATCCCTGGGATGGAGGAGCAGGATTGGGGGGAAGACGCTGCAGCGGTAGGGGCGGACGGGGAGCAGAAGGAGGGCGGTGAGCCTGGGAAGGCTGTGGCGGCCCCCGGTGGGAGGATTGGGTACAGTAGCGGCGGCCAGGGGTTCCACCCGCAGCACCATTCCATGTTCAAGGTCAGTTCTTTGGGCTAAGAAGCCATACGATGTGCTCGGGCCACCCCCACAGAGGGAGACGACGTAAACCCGGTTGCAATTCACTATGTTTTACGTTGTACTGTGTAAATTTCTTACAAGTCTCAATTTTAGATTTTCTTTTGCATTCCTGCCTACTGCTCGACAATGTAAACTGTAAATGCATTTATTAACATAGAAAGGAAGAAAAAGAAGAAATACAATGATTTTTGCATCTACTATTCAATGCTTCCATATAGCTACTTCAAAGATTTCAGACTTCTTAATCTGTCATCTCCATGCTGGATCTGTCAAGTAGGGGGAATTGCTGTCAAGATGATTGCGATGATGCTGTTTGGTTGTGAAGTTCCAAGTCAGTAACTTCATTTCAGATGCAGATATGGCATGGATGAAGCCAATCGATGTTAATAACAGTGTCATCATTTCAAGCTAGGGCATAGTGGGAAAGACTGCAACTGGTTGAATTACCAATATTACTGTTGCCAATAAGAAATACAGGGACATAATAGTCGATATAATCTAGCTCAAATGACATCAAGTCTAAGCTTCAGTCTGTCTGTTCTGTACGTACACAGGGTTAGGATAAACCTTGGCCAGAAATACTCAGACCATAATTTCCTTGGTGGTCTCTATAGTCCAAGTTAATTTTTTCTATACAAAACTTGACAGCAGAAGTCTTGGGGGGAAATGTGGCAATCAATCGCAGATGGGCATGTTTTCCTTCCCTTTCTACCAACACAAATATGGACCCTACCTCTGTTGGGATAATTGGCTATTTCAACAATCACATACTGGGCTCCTTAGAACTTCTGATCATGTGGAGTGGTTAAGCTATGTAGAATTGTAAGATGGAGTATGATCATTCATGCACATTTGTAACTATTGTGCTTGTCGCTAATGTGTTAGGACACTTTATCACTGGGGAATCTAGTTTTATGAATCTCAGCCTGAATTTATCACTCCCTGCTGAGTGATATAGTTACGTTGTAATGATTCAGGCATTGGGATCATATTTTAGTTTGCTCTCTTGAATTATCTTAGAAATAATTAATAATAACTTTCTTTGATTTTTAGGAAGATTTGAGTTTCCACTGTGTTTACATGTGAGGTTAGTTAGAACCAAAGTTATAGTACAAATCTCTGCACTACATGTGCCATTTATCTTGAGATGAATTGCTTATCAAGCAATCTATCATATGGGATTCCTTTTGCATGTCACTTTTTTGTAAGTTGTTTCCAAAGCTTACAGAAGTGAACCTCATGGAAGTCTAAATTGGATTATATGTTGTTTTACATTTTGCTTATATGATTGGGTTTTTTTTATAATTTATCATATGTTCTTGTGGTTTTCTTCTTGTCAAATGGAAAACTTCACTGCTTGAAAAGTTAGCTGTGGCATCAAGGATTGTTCACCATTTTTCAATTTATTTTTCATTTACTTGTTGTCTTCTAATGTTTCTGCTATTTCTTGTCTTATGCAGTATGTGCGTCCTGGTGCTACACCAGGTGCACCTTTAGGTGGGGCTCCTAATTCTACTGGTCAGTTCCGCCCTACTGGACCACCGGGGCCTTTTGCTAGTCGAGGAAGAGGTGACTGGAGACCTGGTGCTGGTAGGGGCATGAATAAAGGTTTCCATCCAGGATATGGAATGCCTCCATGGGGAGGTTCAGGTCGAGGTTTTGGTGGACTAGATTTCACTCTTCCTCCACACAAGTAAGCTAACTGTTCGATATGCTAATAATAATAAAAGTAATGTATGTTGAATGGTTTATTCTCCCTTACAGGGAGCTCTGTTGCTGTAGTGAATGATCGCCTATCTTATTCTCAATCCATCTCTTAGCATAAAGCAGGGCTTTAAGTCCATTATATGTGGCTCAAATCACCAATATGCAATTACATATGAACTTACTTAAAACTACCAGGAGAAAGAAACAATGATATATACAGCTTTACCTTTTATCAAGGATTATTGTAATGTTCTGGGGCATTTTTTAGTATGTGTTTAGGAAAATACTCAACTATGCAGAAAGTATGCGATGGGATATTCCTTATGGTCTATCAATACATCTGTAGAACAATTCTGTTTCATATCTGCTTATTATTTTCTTCTCCTAAAGACAACTTATTTGCCTCAGGAGTATTTTTGATATTGATGTTGATACCACATTCGAGGAGAAGCCATGGAAATATCCCGGTGCTGATATTTCAGACTTTTTTAATTTTGGGCTTGATGATGAAAAGTGGAAAGACTACTGCAAGCAGCTGGTGAGTGCATATTTTAGCAGTATTAGTGTTCTTCTATTTTTACTTATAAACAATTGGTATATTTTATCACTAGGATCAACTACGATTGGAGTCCACAATGCAATCTAGAATACGTGTGTATGAAAGTGGGCGATCAGAACAGGTTTTGAACAGTCGCACTTTGGAAACATTGGTTCTGTGCAATTGACTCTTTTGGTGAACTTTCTAACTGTTTTGCATCCAGGAATACGATCCAGATCTGCCACCGGAGTTAGCTGCTGCTACTGGTCATCATGACATTTCTGCTGATAATCGTAATAAAACTGATAATGGGCACATGGACTTCAATGCCCAAGGAAGAGTTCCTACAAGCATGCGTCCACCTGTGGTACTAAGCACACTCTCCCTCTGATATCTATGTACCTGGTTCTTGCTTTTTTTTATGATTTTTCTTGCTTGTGCACTCCATGCAACGATTTTGCAAACATTAGCAATCACGCATCCTGTAGTACACCTGTACATGCACAAAGGGATGTCCCACACACTGATTGTTTGCTTCTTGTCAATATCTGTGTGACATTGGTGGTTATCCATTCTATAGGTTGAAGTTTATTTCCTTTTTGACCACCACTTGGGGCATTGGTTTGATCATGCTAAACCTACAAAATCCATAGGTGAACACATAGTTCCTTCTTTTTATGGATTTAGTATTGGCATCCTCTAATTTTTAGTACTGATGTATAACTAGATCTCAACATCAAATAGCGTGAGATATTGGAAATTTGCAATCATGGTCACACTAGAAAATAGGGGCAAACAATGACCTATTAAAGGGTTATCATCTGTTAAGAGGGAGCCACAAAGATTATATATGTTCAGGCACCTAACAACAGTACCCTACTCATGTCAGTGTGCTCCTTGACTCCAGTCAGAGAGAACTGCCCTTTAGTGAGGCCCTATATACCAAGTCACCAGTTGATAAGAATGTGGATCAGGATCGTCTGATGTTGTTCGGTAGAAACAAGCTTGGTCTTGTGCAGATTATTATAATGCTAATTAGGTATGCAGGCAGCTATGAGCAAAATGTCTTTGTTGTTGATGACGACTGGACCTAGACTTTGTCTTGGCATGAGGTCACCTATCACTGGGTCCTTCCTAGGATGTGGTCTATGGGTCACCTATCAGGTTGTGGGTTGAATGTACCTTGACTAAGGTGCTGGATGATCTCAACCACTAAGCACGGGTGTCTGGGTTGGGGTGTGACGCTGACCTTGCCTTGCTTTGGTCTGTCACAAGGGATTCTCGAGTTTAGCACTCCCAGCCTAAATTCAAACCGTGGGAGGTGTGGCGGAGGTTCAGATGGCCTGTGGGTACGTGTGGGTTGAAGGCAAAAGAAGTACTAGTTATAGTGCAAGATGGCTCTATTAGTCTGTTATGAGACATGCATGTTTATGTTAACAATTACAATACGTACAATGCCTGTTTTCCTTGTTTTCCCATCCTAATCTGTTTTAAATTTTATACTGATAGAGTTTTCTTGCCAGATGACAGGGAGGCCTATACAGGTTGAAACTGGCTTTGGAGAACGCCTTCCATCTATTGATACACGCTTGCCTCGAATGCGTGAATCAGATTCTGTTATAGAGGTAAATACTATTATGATTTGGCATGTGTTAAAGTTTCTTCTCAGATGAACCAACTTTATTTTTTGTTGCCTGTCAGTTGAGTAGTATATTGTGCTTTTCTATTCTGAAAAACACCTTGCTTTTCAGATTTTGTGTGAGGGACAATCAGATGATCCACTAATTGATGATAGTGACCAAACTGAGAAGGATTCTCAAGGAGGTGATAAAAGGACCCATGGTACTGAGGAGGGAAGACAATGCACATCTGAGATGAATGGTTCTCATAGTTCTGCTTTGGGAAAGGAAGAACATAAGAAACGGTTGCCTGTTTCATCTGAAGGTGATGTGCTCACTACAGATGTCAACGGACGCTCCTCTCCCAGCTACAGAACAAGGGGTTCTCCTTGTGGAGTAAGGTATGCCAATATCTGCAAACCTTTATACATACTAGGTAACTTATGAACATGAAATAAGTTATTTAGTCTATGTTTGCACAACCCTATTTATGTCATAGCTGACTTGTTGGTTGTCCTCCCATGGTGCATTTAAATATGAAGATATTGCAGCATCACATCAGTTTCTTGTCCAACTTGGGGAACTCTGTTCCTTCTTTTTCTTTTTGTCTACACCTACTTCATTGCACTTCAGTTCTCTTTAATGTTTTCACCACTTCATTCAAATCCTTTGCTTTTGTTAAAGCTATATTTCTAATCCTGCTTCCACATTGTTCTCTGAAGATTATCGAAAGGAAATTCACAGGGTTTAAGCTCTGCCCGAGAAATTGAAGGTTCCAATGAAGTGTTACCCCTCCAAACAACATCATCAAAGGGAAACCATGATTCTCAGAGAGAGAACAACCCTGACGAGGGCTCAGAATCTAAGGATGGTCCTGCAGGGTCACCTACTGCTGCTGATGAAGCGACAGATAAGCTGAGTACAGATCAGTTTGATGGTAATGATGGTAGTGTTGCTTTGGTTGATAGTGCTGAATTGGATGGTGATAATGCTATCTCAGATCCTCACGGGGTTAGTGAGACAACTGATGGCGTTAACTTGGCTCATTCTGATAAAAAGCGGAAACTAATTTCTAGGGCTGAACAGCCCACTGGACCTAATAGCAGTGAACAGGATGAATTGAGGACACAGAATAGTGATAATAGTAGAGGAAGGTCTGGTAGCAGCAAAGATAATAAAAAACGTCCTGAATCTGGTGAAGAAGTGCTGCAAGATAGGCGGTCCAGGCAAGTAAATGATGTAAGAAGGCATGGAGAAGAACGCAATTCCCGTAGGAAAGATGAGTACTTTCGAGATGTCAAACTAGATGCAGAAAGATCACACTTGGCCTCCAGGAGTAGGGAAGATACCCACCACCCTTATGCAAAGAGAGACCGGGACATACGTGGCAGAAGTTATGATAGGGTAAGAGAGACAGAAATTTGGCAGAGGAGAGAAGACAGTGTTCACAGCAGAAGAGCAAAAGAGGAAGATGTGAGGCTCGAACACAGTGCTGAAGTTGGTGCGAGGAATAGAAATAAGATGAGGCCCATCGGTAGGGATGATAGGGATGATCCTCATGCAAGGAAACGGTTGGATGATGGTGACTGGAGAGGCTCTAGACAAAGAGAGCGTGGTGGTGATGTTCTGAATCGTCGTGAAAATATAGATGATTCTCATATGAAGAGAAAGAAGGATGAAGAGAACATGAGGAGAATGAAACCTGAGAATGAAGATATAGTGCATGGACAGCATGGTTATAGAGCAAGGGATGACCCAAACATAAGGAAGAGAGAGCGGGATGATGGAATTGATCAGAAAAGAAGAGATGACAATGCTAGGAGGCGGGAGAAGGCTGATGATCGTCATCATATGAAGCATAAAGAGGACAACTGGCGACAGAGAGAAAGAGAGGACAGGCACAGGCCTATGCATGATAACATTGTGACCCTTCAGAGAGATGAAGGAAGGGGGTCTGGTTGGGGGGGGCGTATTTTGGATGATAAGTTAGAGAGTGGAGGTAAGAAGCAGGATGAATCAAGATCTTCAGGATTAAGCAAAGAAGTGCAAGAGCGCAGCAGACAAAACGAACCTTTGAGGAGGGATCAGGGTGCAGAGGAAAATAACATGCAGAATAGAGGCCGTTCTGATGTACATTCACGTGATGACAATCCAAATAACAGTGAAAGAAACACCAGGCAAGATAAACTAAATAATACTCATGACAATAATCGTCTATCCAGCAATTCTGGTGCTCGCCAGGCGAGTAGAGATAGGTACCGGGAAAGCACAAGAAAGGGCAGAAATTATGATATTAATGAACTAGATCTTCCCAAATCGAACAAGAGGAGACGTGAAGACCATGAAAGTCATCGCGGTGGGAAGGTATGAAATTCTTGTTGACTATAACTTCAGGAACATGCACTAGAGGTTCATTTGATTTGATTCCAGAAACCTAGAATGACAGACAATTTGAAACAGATCACTGCAGCCTTCGGTTTGGGCTGTGCATATGTTTTACCCATTATTGTTACAAACAATTGAGTGTAACATATTAGAAGTACATGGTAGTGTGTTATGCTTGGATGGTTTTTTCTTTTTTGTTGCCTAGAAAATTACATGGTCACATCTTTAGCAATAAGTTGACATGAGAACTTACCCTTTGCTCCCTTTGCGCAGAAGTGTAATCAGATTTTGATGGGAGATTTCTAATTTCATCTGTAACATTATTGCATGCATCACCATGTAATATTTCAACTCAAAGTCTAATGTATGCATGTAGAGGAAAAAAAGTAATTCATATGAATACATGTATGCACTTACGCAATCACTTTTATTTATTTTTCTTAAGCGTGTACATCAACATTTTAGTTGAAATTTTGCATGGTGTAGTGCTGCAGGATAATATTATGTTACAGAGGGATGGTTTTGTTAAATACTCCATCTATCCCCAAATATAAGGGATTCAAGCATTCAAAATTTGTCCTCAGATATAAAGTATCTGGAGTACTACTTTTCCCTCCAACCACTCCAAATCTCTCCATTTTACCCTCAATCACCCTTCTAGTCCTCACATACCCCTCATTTAATGGGGGACATCATAGCCTTTTTCCTCCATCCTTAATTTCTTCAAAACGACCTAGAATCCCTTATATTTAAGGACGTAGGTAGTACTTTTAATGCACGTTTCAGTGTACTTTTGTGCAAGTGGAGCACAGGAGTACAGTCGTACACAATATTGTCCCAATAGGAGATAATTATCATGAGCTTATCTAGGCAAGTTAATAAATTTGTTTCCTAATTCATCATCATCATCAAAGCTTTTTAATCCTAAGCAAATTGGGGTAACCTTTTGTTTTCTAATTGTTTTGTAGAATACTTTTATCTTAGTTTGCAAAATATCTTAGATATCTTATATCTGAGTACCTATGTTTTGTCATTAGCGCATATGGCAAGTTGGGTATCGTTCTGCTTTTGCTTTATATTATTGGTTGAGTGCATTCATGGTGTGCGGCAATGGATTCCAAATAAGCCTACTCATGTTTTCTAAAAGGGAACACAAAATGAAGTAAAAGTTGTATGACATATTGCCTACACTTTCAATGGACCAATACTATAAAGGATAAAATATGACAACATTTTGGGAAGCCACCTTGCTGCTTGTGGGCTTACGTTTCAGCTATTTCCAAAACCCCTTGAACTATTCACTCAGTACAAATGCAAATGTAATGTTGTATAGGTTGATGTGAAAGGAGTGAGCGAGAAAGAAAATAGTAGGGATCATGCTGTGTCCTCCAAAAAGGGCCAGAATCCATGTGATGCATTTGTGAAACAAGTGGAAGAAGATACCATGTCAGACGATGAAAACCATGAGGATTCAAGAAGGGGTCGCTCTAAGTTGGAGCGATGGACGAGCCACAAAGAGATAGATTATAGTAGTATCGATAATGAAAATGCAGCAGCATTTTCTTCCATCAAGTCAGATGTTCAAGCTCCCACTGTTGATGAGTTAGGTAAATCTGAAATGGCTGCTGCAGCTGGCAATTCAGAACTCAACAGCAGTGGTGATACTGGCCAAACATCGGACAAGATGACCGAAGAGCGCGATCGACATCTAGACACTGTTGAGAGGCTCAAGAGACGAAGTGAGCGTTTCAAACTTCCCATGCCTGGCGAGAAGGATACACCACAAAGCAAAAAGGTGGATACTGAAGTGCAACCTCCACAAATCGAGTTTGCTGCTGCTGATTTGGAAGTCAAGCAAGAGCGGCCAGCCCGCAAGAGGAGGTGGACTGGGAGCTAGTTTTGGAGCACATGGTCACTTGATGAAATTACGAGCTGAATCTCATGACAGATTGCACACCTCACACCATGTTTGTTCTGTTACATCTGGAAGTGGAATTCATGTATGATTTTGCTGTTTAATTTATACATGTACGTGTAACTTACAAACATGTTTTTTTGGCTGGGGAACTGGATACTGTATTTTTTTTTTCATTCATTCCCCCCTAATGATTCCGGTGGTCCAAATGTGGCACTGGTGCCACAAAACTCAGGATATCTCCAAGCCTTTTATGGAAAGCAGCTGATTGGAGTTTCCTGACTTGGTCAACTGGAGCTTCAACAACAATTTCGTGAGTTCCATGAGCTACATTTGAAGAAGCTGGGGTGTCCAACTGCCGTTGGTCTGGAGGCACTTGATTATTGTATGATTCTTGAATTGATGTGGGGTTCAACGCAAGTTGGATGTTGCTATCTGATGTTCGATGCAGAAGTTCTAGTACATGGAAGCAGGGCAACCGATGGCCGCGAGGTAGATCTTTTCGACCTGGTATGCAATAATATGTTTTTGTACATTTTGATAAACCTACACTGACGTGCATATAGTTATGGTATGCATAAAGACTGCAAGAGAGCTAGTGTAGAGCTGAATATTATACTGAACATTTGGACGGGTTAATAATGTATATCTAGGTAGTGAACAGTAGGTCGCTTTTGTAGTGGAATTTTGCTTATTGCGATGACCCTGTTTGATTTGACTTGGGTCATCCAAATCCGTGAGTATAAATTAGATCAATATTCTGTGAGGAAATGACAGTTTCTGTCGAGCCATGGGATAGCTAAGCTAATGCTTAAGCACGACTAGATCAGTCTCAGGTGCACACACACAGGTTTTTACTTGCGAAGTTGCTAGTAGTCCAGAATTAGAGGATGACGACCAATCAGCGGAGAGAGAGGAAAAAATCCAATGGACGCGAACGCCCTCGGTTTGCCTGCGCAACGGGGCCAATCGCCGGTCGCCGCTGCCACGTTCACCGTCGCGGTTTCGGCTGCATCCGCGACCACGATTCCGCCTCATCCGCGCGGGTCCGGTCCCATGAGCGCCTGTGGTGTGGCTTTCGAAGGGCGTGGGCTCGGCACACGCCGGAGCTGACCTCCCACGAGGCGGCGCGCCCCTCCTCGTGTGCGGGGAGCGTCTGCCCGGAGCACGCCCTCTCCTCCTCCCACGCACCACATGTTGGATCATGCGTGCGTCAGGCGGGCCTGCCTGCCCCATGGCTGATGGCGAAAGGGGCGGCATGTGGTGGCACGTGCCGGCGTAAGAACGGCATCCCTCGTTTACATTTCACACGTACACGCACACGCACGGACACGTACGAACTGTAGAAGCCTTATCCTCCTTAGGGAACGGTTAACACATAGCGTTTTTTAACTTACGTACACCCCCATCTCGCAGGCAAAAAATCGCAACAATACTATGGGAAACCAGCAATTCATCAGCCTCCAGGAAAACCCAAAACGTTGCACCTGCGCACCCGGTCTCCTGGGCCTCTTCCCACGGATTCGCGGAATTGCAAGTAGTGACCAGCAGTACACCTAACGTTCAGAGTCTTATATATTTTATCCGTTCTAAAATATATAAAAGTATAAAAAAATCAAATAATTTTAGATATAAATCAAATACTTTTATATATTTTAAGATAGAATAAATCTATTTAAATTTATAATATAACGTTATATCTAATTTAATATTGTATTTTAAAACCGAAAAAGCAGGCTGATAGCCCACCTGTTTCCCAGAAAAACCTCGGGCTGGCACACGCCACCCACCCACACCCACCGTAATCCGGTCGCTATTTTTCTCACGGATTCGGAGCCTCCGCCTCCACCTGCATAAATACCCCGCGAGCGCGGCCGGCGCTTTACCGTTCGTCCGAGACTAACCAAGAACCCCCGAAGCAAATATAGTTCATCAATCACCAGCGATTCTTCACAGCCCGAGGATTCGAAGCGAGACCAATGGCCCCGACCGCATCGATGCTCTTCCTGAGCTACCGCCAGCTGCACACGCCCACGGCAGCGACGGAGGCGCCGCCGGCGGCCAGCCGCATGAAGGAGGAGGACGAGAGTAGTGGCGCTGTGGCCGGCGGTCGCCTCCGGGTCAGCCTGAGCAGCGCTCCGTCCCTCTTCGCGCGGCGGGCGGAGGCGAAGACACCGGCAGCGGCGGCAAAGCCGGATACCAGGCGTGCCGTCGCCGGCGAGGGTGAAGCAGAGGCGGCGTCGCTGGAGAGCAGGTTCGAGGAGGCTCTCCGGTTCAGCTGCTGGTCTTCCTGAAGCGCGATTAGTTAGCTCTTGCACGTTGCATATATCCCCTCATGTAGATAAGTAGTACTGCTGCTGCTGCTAATGTGCCAAGTGCTACTACGCCTGTATTGCTGCTCTGTTCTTGCATGTACATGGTTGTTATAACAGATTCCCCTTTCCTTTTTTTTCTCCCTCCTTTCACGTGCTATGCTATCTTGTTCCACAAGTGCTTGTATATGAGGTGAGTTCGTCGATGATTTTTTTTTTTTTTTTGGCCTGGTTGTGCCTCGCCTGCGTGATCCTCTGGCTGAAGAATCGCTCGAGTTAACGAACTCGTCACTCGCAAATCGAATCGGCACATAGCGGCTAATGGGCCTCTTGACACGGAAAGAGCAGTGATTAGCCCACAAAACATTCAGGCCCAAATCAGTACTCATTTGTATGGGCCTAAATTTAACTGAAATCTCAGCTTTTAAACTGGACAGGCCGGGATCTAGGCCCATCGTTACGAGGCCTTACTGAAACCGTGGTCCATCATATGGGCCGCAAGAGCCAGCTGTCTAGGTCCGTCTCGTCGATTCCCCACGTTCTCCGTCGCGCGGCCGTGCCCTACTGCCCTTCACCCCGGAGTGTTAGACAGATCACTGGTCTGGGCTGTATATATATAGACTCGACCCTCTCATATATGCTTGGGGGATTCATAGTCACTGTACACTTTCTACATGGTATCAGAGCGATGCTAGACATCTCGGCGCGTTAGCTTCTCTTTCTGGCGAGCCGACCCTTTCCTCCTCGTCGTCGATATCTTCTTTCCGTCGTCGACTCTCTTCTCGGTACTCCCCTCGCTCTCTCGTCTCTTTCTTCTTCTTCCCATCTCTCCCGCAGTCACCTTTTCTCCGCCCCACCTCCGCGCGACCAGGCGACGGTCTCGATCCGCCTCCTCGTTCCTCCTCGCACCCGTCTCCGCTCTTCCTCTTGTTTTATGCATCTCTCCTTCTCTGAAGCTGGCGCACCTCCGCGTTAGTCGTCTCTATCGGCTGGACTTTTCCAGCCCTCCATCGGTTGGAAACCTCTCTCAGTTCTTGCCCTTCCGACACGCTCAACAGCTCTCGGACGTGAACCTTCTCCCCTCACGTCCGAGCCAGTCCAACGTGTCCACGTGTCCACGGACACGAATCCCTGCCTCCCGGACGCGAACATATTCTCTTCGCGTCCGGCCACTCCCTGCCTTTTTCGCGTCCGCCCCACTCTTTGGCCTCCACGAGTCTACGGACGTGAATCTTCTCTTCACGGACGTAAATCCTCGCACGTTCGTGACCCAACCACTCTCTGACCCACCCACTCTGTCCTCACCTACTCCGCTGCATACTCCCTATCGGCCAACCACTCCTCATCGACTGGCCACTCCTCACCTACTCCACTGACTACTCCCCATCGGCCAACCACTCCTCATCGGCAGGCCACTCCTCACCTACTCCGCTGCCTACTCCTCATCGGCTGGCCACTCCTCACCTACTCTGCTGCCTACTCCTCATCGGCTGGCCACTCCTCACCTACTCCGCTGTCTACTCCCCATCGGCCAACCACTCCTCATCGGCTAGCTACTCCTCATCTACTCCGCTGCCCACTTTCCATCGGCTTCTCACATCCTTGATCGGCCGATCCGTCCTCTCATCGGCTTCCTCCTCCCATCGGCTTTTCTCTCCCATCGGCTCTTTGCTCCCGTTCTTCCGTCATGGCCACCGAGTCCGCCCTCAGCTCCGACACTCTCCTAGTCGCCGAATCTGCTCCGGCCCTCGGTGCCACAGACTACACCTCGGGCACCACCTCACCGATCTTCTCCCCTCCCTACGCTGCTGTGAACGTGAAATCTCACGTTCCTATCTCCCTTGACCTTAACGCCAATTATTCCAAGTGGGTTTTCTTCTTCAAATCCCTCTGTGGAAAATTCGGCCTCCGATCCCATATTGATGGCTCCGCTCCACCTCGCCCCGATGATCCTCAGTGAGACATCGCCGAGTGCTGCGTGCGCAGCTGGCTGCTTGGCTCGGTCGACGACTTTGTCCTCGACCTCGCCATGGACGATACCGACCCCACCGCCCGAGACCTCTGGGTGGCCATCGAGCGGATCTTCCTGGCCAACAAGCAGCCTCGCGCCATCTTCCTCCTCAACGGTACGGAATTCATCAACCATACCGTTACAAACCTCCTCACCTCGCAGGGCATCTATCTCCGGCTCTCCTGCCCCTACACCTCTCCTCAGAACGGCAAAGCCAAGCGCCTCCTTCGCACCCTCAACAACATCAGTCGCACCATGCTACTTCACGCCCATCTACCCACCACTTATTGAGCCGAAGCTCTGGCTACTGCGACGTACCTTCTTAATCGGCGCCCATGCTCCTCCGTTCATAACAACGTTCGCTATGCCCTTCTCTACTGCACGGCGCCCGACTACTCCCACCTTTGCGTTTTCGGGTGCCTCTACTACCCAAATCTCACCACCACAGGTTCCCACAAACTCGCTTCCCGCTCCACCGCCTATACTCTCCTCGGCTATTCCACCTCTCACAAGGGATACCGATGCCTCGACCTTTCCACCCGACGGGTCCTCGTCTCTCGTCACGTCATTTTTGACGAGACATGTTTTCCCTTCGGTCTCCTTCATCCGAGATCCTCCTCTAGTGATCTCGACTTTCTCCTCACCAACACCGTGCCGACCAGGTCTCCCCCACTGCCCTCTCCATCGGCCCCTTCATCGGCCGCTGCTGAGGATCTACCTGTCACATATCCCACCACTACTCGGTCCGATGTCCCCACCATCGGACCTCCATCGGACCCACCTTTATCGGTCGATACCGATCCTATTTATCCTTCAGCCAATACCGTTCCCTCTCCATCGGACACCTCACTTCCATCGGCTCATCACTTTCTATCAGCTCCCCCCACCTTATCGGCTCCCCCACCCTATCGGCTAATCCACCTCTATCAGACCGATCGAAATACTCGGCCCACCCGACCTCATCGGCTCAGACCGATCTAATCCCTCCTTTTCCTCTTGTCTACAGTCGCCGACTCGAAACCGATGACGCCCCCACCCGACCAGTTCTTCCCATTACTCCCGCACCCCCATCGGCTCCAGTTCCCTCCACCTCTCACATTGTCACCCGCTCCCAGACCGGGTCTCTCCGACCCAATCCGCGCTACGGTCTCTCCGCCGTCCACAGCTCTATCTCGTCCATCCCGGCGACTTCTCGCTCAGCCTTTGCCGACCCTTAGTGGCGCGCGGCCATGGCAGACGAGTACAAGGCTCTAATGGACAACGAGACCTGGCGCCTCGTTCTCCGACCTCCCGGCGCCAACATTGTGACCGATAAGTGGATTTTCAAACACAAATTCCACGTCGATGGCTCACTTGCCTGTCACAAGGCTCGCTGGGTAGTCCGGGGTTTCTCCCAATGACCTGGTGTCGACTACGACGAGACCTTCAGTCCCGTTGTCAAACCCGCTACCATCTGAGTCATCCTCACCTTGGCTGCCTCTCGCTTCTGGCCGATCCATCAACTAGACGTGAAGAACGCCTTTCTTCACGGCCACCAGACGGAAACAGTCTACTGCCAGCAACCCCCAGGCTTCGTCGACCCTTCTCGGCCCGACGACGTCTGTCTCCTTCAACGCTCTCTCTACGGCCTCAAACAATCCCCTCGTGCCTGGTACCAGCGCTTTGCTGCCTATCTTCGGCACATCGGCTTCGTTGCCTCTGCGTCCGATAGTTCCCTGTTTACTTTCCATATCGGCTCCACCACTGCCTATCTACTTCTCTTTGTCGATGACATTGTCCTCACAGCGTCTTTGACATCTCTCCTCGACCAGATCATGGCCGACTCCACTCTAAGTTCACCATGACCGATCTTGGTCCTCTCCACCATTTCCTTGGCATCTCCGTAACCCATTCAATCCACGGGCTCTTCCTTTCCCAATGCCAGTACGCCATCGATCTCCTCCAGCGTGTGGGCATGGCCGACTGTCACCCCACAGCCACCCCAGTCGACACTCAAGACAAACTCTTCGCCGCCGATGGCGCCCTCGTTGCCGATCCCTCTCACTATCGGAGTCTTGCCGGGGCTCTCTAATACCTCACACTCACCTGACCCGACCTCACGTACGCTGTCCAGCAAGTGTGCCTCTTCATGCATGCTCCGCGCGAACCTCACATCGCGCTGCTCAAGCGCATCCTACGTTACGTGAAGGGCACCCTCTTCAGCGGGCTGCATTCTCAGCTCTAGCCCCATCGACTCCCTCACCGCGTACTCCGACGCGGACTGGACAGGCTGCCCCGACTCTCGACGCTCTACGTTCGGCTACTGCGTCTACCTCGGTGACACTCTCGTATCCTGATCCTCAAAACGTCAGACTATAGTGTCCCTCTCCAGCGCTGAAGCCGAGTACCGCGCCGTCACCCACACCGTCGCCGAGTGCTGCTAGCTTCGCCAGCTTCTCCAAGAGCTCCGTCTACCCCTCTCCACCGTGACCGTCGTCTACTGTGACAATGTCAGTGCCGTCTACATGACCGCCAACCCGGTCCATCACCGACGCACCAAGCACATTGAGATCGATATTTATTTTGTCCGTGACAAGGTTGCATTAGGACAGGTTCGGGTGCTCCATGTACCATCGGCACATCAGTTTGCCCATATAATGACCAAAGGTCTGCCCACGCCTTTGTTCACCAGTTTTCGGTCCAATCTCTGTATCCGTTCCCCTCCCGCTGCGACTGCGGGGGGTGTTAGACAGACCACTGCCCTAGGCTATATATATAGACCCGACCCTCTCGTATACGTTCGTGGGATTCATAGTCACACTTTCTACACGGAGCTTTCTCGCCGGGCCACAGCTCGGCTGCTCCCGGCGCTCGCCGCCAGCTCGCGCAGTCACCATGAATGATGGTAAATGGAGCGCCTCTTATGTTCTCTCCTCTATTTCTTTTTGCTCTGGCTCCTATGGTGTATTCACTTCCATTTGATGACAAATAATTGTAACTGGCATTGAAGAAATTGGTCGGTCTGTATTGTAAGCTTTTCCATAGCGTGTTCTTATTTTTTTGGTTTTAAATTTTCAATTGGGATTATTCATGTCTAATGATCCTGCTAGGAATTGCATGAGGTTCAATTTTGAATGAAGCTTTTTTGAAATTAAAACTTTCTTTTGGATGAAATTACTATTTTGTTTAGAAATATATGTGAACAGGATCAAAATATCCCCATTATTGGCTTTGTTGAGTTACACAATATATTTGACTGCAATTGTTCATACTATTGATGTATCATTTTTTTTCTCATTTTAGAAATGTAATTCCTGCTACTTTTGTTGTGGTCAAACAACTAATAGGTATTATGGAGGATGGGCAGCACCCAACATCTACTTTTTGGGGTTTGCTGGTGTTGTTAAGTTTGGAAACATTAGAATTGGTGGACTATCAGGAATATATAAGCAACGACATTATCACTTAGGCAAGTTTATTAATATTTTTCTTGGGATAACTGGTAGTATTTTTCAACTTTTGTGGAAGCCTAATGAAAAACGTCCTAAACTGCAAAAGAAACACCATTAAACTCTGAATAGAGTATTTTAAACCTACTGCTTCTTATGCAGGACACTTTGAGAGGCCCCCATATGATGAAGGCACTGTAAGGTCAGCGTACCATGTAAGGCATTACGATGTTCTCAAGTTAATGCATGTCAAGGAGCCTCTAGATATATTCATGTCACATGATTGGCCTCTGGGCATTACTGAGTATGGAAACTGGCAGAAGCTTATTCGGGAGAAAAGTTTCTTTGAAGAAGAGGTAATACCATCTCGCCTACAACATTGCCTTATAATAGAGACTCTACACATGGAAACAATATTTTGCTATAACCTGATAGAACTATGACTATGATCACCACCTTCATTAACCATATGAAAACGCCTCAAGAGAGTAATCCTTTTGAGATATGATACTGAATACTGTATTTTAAATTCATAAACTAATGAGATTAACAATGGTTTCATAGATCAGTTAAAAAAACAATGATTTCACAGGTCAGTTGGACCAACTTGGTCCCACTGTTCATTCAAAAAATGGTTCCACAGTTTCATGGTCATTAATGTGGTGAAACAATTTCAAAGATCAGGACACAAGCGGTACCAACATATGTTGTCATAAGCTATGTATTGGTCCTCGCATTATTCTGCTAAGTGCTAACTACAGTGGACAACGCATAAACCTGGGTCAATTCATCTAATATCAGCTTAATAAAAAATTCTAAAGCTAACTAAAGGTGTCAACCTATGTGATTTTCTTTATTATTTCAGATCGAAAGGACAGCAAGATTGCTAAACAAACTAAAACCACCATACTGATTTTCAGCTCATCTTCATTGTAAGTTTCCAGCTGTCATCCAGCATGGGGAGGCCTACAACTGAGTTTCTTGCCCTTGATAAATGCCTTCCTCGGCGGGTTTTCTCCAGGTGCCCTTATTACCTGTTTCAATATCATTTTTTATCCTTGTAAATAAGTTTTGCACTTTGCTGTACACATTTGTTTCTGAGGACTTGCCAATCCATTTTTAGGTAATAGACATTCCATTTGGTCCAGGATCACATCAGAGCCAGTATGATGAAGAGTGGCTTGCAATAACACCGAAATTCAACAGTGTTTTCCCCTTAACTCGAATGCCATTTATAATGCAGTCGGTGCTTAGCTGCATAAAAATGTCTTTGTTCGTTAGCATGCAGTCAGTATTCTGAAAATATTTAAAAATACTAAATCCAGAGCTTTTCAATTGTTTTGTTTTACAGGGATGAACAGGTTGACACTCAAGATGACCTGCAGTGGGTTAGGAACAAGTTAAATGCTAGAGGGGCTAAGCCTATTGATTTTTTCCAGACTGCCGCATCTTTTGATCCTTCCATGACAGTTGAGCTTTGATATTCACACCCTAAATTTGTCAGAGATATACCACTTCTCTCCAAAGAAGTTTTTAGGTCAAACTGTGCAGTGCATTAGTTTTGTGTTACATTGCAGTTCATTTCATTCAACCAATCGCTATTGTATGGAAAGTAGACTAGAACAACAATTCCAACCATTTGCTAATGGTCTATGCGATAACTCTTCAAAAAGGTTTTACTCTTTAAATGCTTTACTTGAACCTGACCCTACTTGGACTCACGTTTCTTGCCAATCTTCTGAATGCGTTTTAAGTTGCTCTCCTGTGTTACACACAGTTCAATGCAGGCATCCACAAACTGAGTCTTTTCTGCAGCTCCTAGATCTCCCGTATCTGCTGGACTCATCGAATTCTTATGGTATGTCTCTGATAAATGCTTATTGTTATTCTTTACTATCATTTCTGGTAATGTACAACTCTGTACTTCATTAGCGTGGAGCTGGTCAAACTTTGGCTATGGTCTATGGACTATAGTTGGTTCAGCAGGGTCTGAGTTAGTTAACAATCATTACATTTTTAATCATACAATCAATACTTTGACTTATCCTTACTCAAAACGGTTCTGTTATTGATTTCACATTGGTTATACTTGGAGAAAAATATGGTATACAACACCCCGATCTTCCTTTAGATATATCCTTAGTGGTAGTTTCTGAGTATTCAGCCTTTTGTTGACAGGGGTTGATAGGAATGAGTCAAGCTCCCAGACAGCAGGACAATCACTTGATAATGACGACATCGAGCTACCTGACGATGAAGATGATCCAGCGGATGATGATGACTGAAGAACTGAATGCCTGAAGTACATTGCATTACCTCTGTAGAGAATAGGATAGGAGCTTGACATGAGGAACTGACGTGTAGTCTGTTCAATTTACACTGCTTCTGTGTAGACTGTAGAAGAATGTTGTGATGAATCGTTGGTGCTACCTTACATGGGATGTTTTTTTTTGTTTTTCCACCGACACATCTCACATCAACAACCACCACACATGCTAAGGCCTTATAGGAAATTTGGAGTGCATAAATCTCTAGAGATTTTGTATAATTTTTTCAAAAATAAATTTTCCAGAATTCAATTTTCAGTACTTGTACAGACTTATTTTCAAACCCAATTGTAAATGGGACGTGTGAAGTCGATGAAATGCAGTGCTTGTTCTGCAAAGATACGACTTCTAGTCGTAGCAGCACTATACGAGTATTTCTCGGTACTATGACATCGTACTGAACAACCTAATCCTGGCAAATGTACTGCATTAGCAGCACCACTGTATACCACTAGGTACTAGGATAGTGTAGGTACTAGTTGATGATTAACAAAAAAAAATGTCCTCGCAAAAAAAAAGTACTACACGATACAAATTGATTTTCTAACAGAGCTGCCCCTAGTGCAAAGCTACACCTTTTTTCTCAAGAACAATGGCTCATGCTTGCATATAAGCCAATAATAGCCCAGTGTACTTGCAGAAGAAGCATTTTATTCATCCGTTGGCAGCGTGGCGGAGATGAAATAATATGATTTCTGTAGACTAACCGAGGAGCCCAAAAGTGAACAAATCCTCGCAAAAACCTGAAAACACCGAGGCTTACGTTTTAAGATACAAGTCATGGGTTACAAAATTCATGGTGCTGTGCTGTAAGAAACTGTGTTCTCAGATGTCAGTATTTTAGTGTGGTTTTGGCACATAGCCATCTACTGCAAAGTTTCGTGTAGCTGCTGGTAATGCTGGTCGCATGCCATCAAGTTCAGGCTTTGCTATTACTTGGCAGCCAAGACGAGACCTGAATGCAACCCAAAATTGATGCCAGATTAGAAAGTACTTACGCCTTATTCATGCATACAGCATAGAATAAAAACTCTAGCGCATACAGAGCTACAATTGTATTTGTAAAACTATCACTTATCAATATGGGAATATCTTGGCTATTTTACCATGCTAATTATTTTTTTTCCTCTCATGTACGTAAGAGTCATGACGAGCAGCAGTTTGCCTGTTCCGCACTGCCTTACCTGGTAGCTGCTGTATGCAGAAGTCATGGCCACCACTCCCTGAATGCCCTATACCGGCTCACACGGTACCTTGCCTGCAGATATGTTTATGTTTACTGTACCAGAAACATAGGGAAATTGCACAAATGCATGCACAAAAACCTAACAGGTTAAACAAGTAAGATGCTCCAGTTCAACAAGCAGCGTTGCATCTCAAACAGTAACAAGATAGGACTGGAATACAAGTATAACAACGTCACCATAACATAAAACACAAAATTTTGCTATTGTAAAAAAGAGAGAATAACATACTTGACACAAAAAAATCACATTGCTTGTTTTAAATCATATGGGGACATGAATAGCTCATTCTAACCCAATGCAAAAGCGTGAGCATTTAGCCAGTAGTATCAAAAGTTCGTCCAAACGAAGCAGACGGTAAGCAATATGGACTGCAATCAACAGGAGGCACAGACCACAGAACATAAAACACAAGCTTTCCTGACTAACTAATCCGTGGAATAGAAACATAAAACTCGCTTCCGCGACTAGATAATAACATAATCAACTGAAAACGACCATGTAAAAGTCCGATTAACGCATAAATCGCATGGATATCATCACATCAGCGATACTAGAGGCAGCATACACAACGCGCATGAGCAGGTAGAGCAACGGAGGGGAGGGGAGTTACCTAAGTCGTGAGGCGGCGGCGGGCGGGGGGAGGAAGGGGAGGAGACGACGCTTCGCCTCCTGGATGTGGCGGCCGCGGAGGCGGAGGCGTCGTCCCCCTCTGCTTGGCGGCGGACGGCGGACGGGGAACTGGGTTTCTTTCGAGGCTCTTGTAGCGTGTGGCGGTGTATGGATACTGGGATTTCGTGGGCCCAACTAATATCTATTGTAGTGGACCGTACATCCCACAATTACCCACCCGAAGCGCATGGCCCAGCCCGCCAATCGTTCTAGAGCTAACGTTGACAGCAAGGCCCATCGACACCCCCGTGCTCCGCTCCCCGACGCCTATACTCCACTACACCACCACCGCGCCGCAGCGCAGAGCCGGAATTCCAAAACCCCAAACCCTCTCTCTCTCTCTCCGGTTGGCGCGGCAATGGCGGCGGCGGAGGAGAGCAACCCGGGGTACGCCCTACGAGCGACGCTGACGGGCCACCGGCGCGCGGTGTCCGCCGTCAAGTTCTCCCCCGACGGCCGCCTCCTGGCCTCGGCGTCAGCTGACAAGCTCCTCCGCGTCTGGAGCTCCTCCGACCTCTCCTCCCCTGTTGCGGAGCTCGCGGGACACGGGGAGGGGGTGTCCGACCTCGCCTTCTCCCCCGACGGCCGCCTCATCGCCTCCGCCTCCGACGACCGCACCGTCCGCATCTGGGACCTCGGCGACGGCGGCGAGCCCCGTCTCATGAAGACGCTCTCCGGCCACACCAACTATGCCTTCTGCGTCGCCTTCAGCCCCCACGGGAACATGCTCGCCTCGGGCTCCTTCGACGAGACGGTGCGCGTCTGGGAGGTCAGGTCCGGGAGGTGCCTCCGCGTGCTGCCGGCACACTCCGAGCCCGTCACCGCCGTCGACTTCAACTGCGACGGGGCCATGATCGTGTCGGGGAGCTACGACGGCCTCTGCCGCATATGGGACTCCGCCACCGGCCACTGCATCAAGACTCTCATAGACGACGAGAGCCCGCCGGTCTCCTTCGCCAAGTTCTCGCCCAACGGCAAGTTCGTGCTCGCCGCCACTCTTGATAGCAAGCTGGTTAGTTGTTCAAAACTGTTCCCTCAACTTGCAGCTTATGTGAAAATTGCATGTGCTATGTGTATGTATTCGTTCTATGCTTGGTTACAATGTAAAACCTGAATTAGTAGCTTTCCTAGGATTGGAATGCTAGAGAAGTAATTATTTCTTTGTAGATTGCAACCGATGGGGCACCTGGTGCCAGAGTAGATCGACTGGAAATTAAGGGCTTGGTGTTGCCAGGTTGTCCAGTGAGCATTCTGCCAATGAAGGCATTATGGCCTTGTCATATTACCCTTGTCATAATTATTTATAGGATCTGTGTTGACTAGTTATGTCAGTTACCCTTGTTGATGCCATGTCTGACTTGTTGGGGGTTAAGATGGTAATTCTCATCTTAAATCTCCTTTTCTGTTGCAAGGCTTATGGCCTCTGCTTAAATTTTAAATATCGGAGGTTAAGATTATATCGTTTTGCATATGTTGACCTTTGGGATTATATGCTATCTTTGGAAGCCTGAGATGCCAACAAAAGTGACCTAAGCTTAATTAGAAATTACAGGGACATTGTGTTGCCACTTTGAGTCCTGGGGTTGATAGCACTATAGCAGTATGCTGGTATTGGCAGATTTTCAAAGTGAGTGTGCAAAAGAAGGCTTTAGGGGGTATACAAATGAATCATTGTTCAAGATGATATTTCTGATCTTATAAATGCCTTTCTGTTCTAGGCTCGTAGCCCTTATGCCTTCTGCTAATACCAGTCAATAATTGATGCCCAACGCTTAAATCCCATTATGTTATTGTAGCCTTGGAGGCATATGATGCTTTTTGGGGACCCCTTGAGGTGCCACCAAGGTGATCTGAACTTGAGATCATGCTACCATGTTAAATCGCTACATCCTAGCTCTAAGAAGAAGTTAGTTATATGGATATGAAACGTCCTTGTAACCTTGTAATGCTACAAGAGCATCTTTCAGGGAGTTGGTAGAATAATGAAAACAATAATATTTGACAGCCTCACTGCTACAACATCCACACGTGATCTTACAGTTGTGTAGATGCGTGCCATCTCTATGTTGTTATGATACCTTCTATGCTATACTGCTATGATGCTTTTACCATGTGTTAGTAGACTGGGGTGTCGTTAAAGAAAAAAAACCTTTAAGTGGTTTCAAACTGCATTGTTTTTTAGTGTTGTATGCAATCTTGCAGTAGTGCCAGTGAACCCGGAAACCTAGAAATCAACTTGCTTTCACAGCTAAACAATTATGTGCTGGTTAAAGAAGTTCTAGATGGGTTTATCTTTGGGAATATAATTTTGCTGTTTGTCTTTGTAGTATATACTCATTAATGCCCTAGTTCTCTCACCTTATATACTGCAAATATTTTTTTGTGTTTGAAACAAGCAATTAGTAAGAGGATAGATCAAAATATTTAGTTAACTTAAGAGATCATAAAGCTCAGGGGGTGTCTTTTGTATATCGAATTATAAATGCCTACCACAACTATGACATGGCAATTAGCAGTGACTGTAGCTGCAAAAGCAATTTAGGTTTTCTCATGATGTACTCGAGCCAGAGGTTGGGTATTGAGCTCTTACCATGATCTTAGGATGGTCAGAATGCATTCAGTATGTAATAGACAAATTGTGTATGATGCTGCCATTATTCTATCTAATTAATATCTTGTTCTGTGCTGAAATATTGTAAAAGACAAGTATAAATGCTTGCTTGGTACATTCTCAAATTCCGACACTTATACAGGTACTTTTGCTAATACTAGCCATATTGCCATCTTATAGTCATGGTGAATTGAAACTGTTATAAATCTTATGTACCATTTTGTTTCTATAGTGAAATGTAGTTATTTCTTACAATATGATGTTCAACATCTTCTTGCATAAAAAGAAAAATATTTCATGTAGCTATTTTTTCCTGGTGCTTACTTATTTGGAAACCTCTCTTGAGGATCCAGTCCCAGCGTTTGATGGAGCAACTTATCAGTTATCAGACTGGACAGATCTTGTATCATCTGCGTCGTCATAATTAACCCCCACTTGGCCCCCTTGGTGTTTTAATTTGTGAAATGATTTACAGTGTACTAGGCCCTTCCAGCAATCTTATCAACTTTCAGTAAATACCGGAGACAGTCCTGACCATCTGATAGTATCCACATTTTTTAGAGACAGTTCTTGTTACATTTCTCAAGAAACTGAAGTTGGCCTGTCAGCAAGGGTGGTACACCCAGATCCTAAACAATAATTTCTCAAAATGGATGTAAAGAAGGAAATAAACTAAAATAAGTTCTCATGTTTAATATTGTTTTAAGAGGCTAAATTGTAGTAGCAAAGCACATTACTCTTAGGCCTTGGCCTTGTACAAGTATAACTGATGCACTACCTAACTCAGTAGAATCCTTTTGTGTACAACTGAATATATTTATGAAGTGCACCGATACTTTAGCATTAGCTGCTGGTTGCTGGAGATTTTTTTTACCTAACATATCAATATTGAATTTCGATGTTTGTTCAGGTGTCTATAGCCTGTTTAGATGTACTTTGTGTCACAAGAGCACTTCTCAGTTCTCACGTAATGTTTATTTATGCAGAGGCTCTGGAATTTCTCGGCTGGGAAATTTCTCAAGACATACACTGGCCATGTGAACACAAAATACTGCATTCCAGCAGCATTTTCAATCACCAATGGCAAGTATATTGTCAGTGGCTCAGAGGACAAGTGTGTCTACATATGGGATCTTCAGACAAGAAAGATTTTGCAGAAATTGGAAGGTCATACTGACACAATCATTGCTGTGTCATGCCACCCCAATGAAAACATGATTGCATCGGGAGGACTTGACAGCGATAAGACGGTGAAAGTATGGGTCCAAAAGGAGGAAGATCAAATGGAAGTCTAAGTGAGTTCTTATTGTCTTGGTTGTCATGTAACCTGACTGATGATGGTTGGTTAGCTACTTAGCTTCCGGACTAATTATAGATTGGTGCGGTGGGGAATGTAATTGGATTTTGCTTTATCAGCTTCGCTCCTGGCTTCCTGGGTTGTGTTCTGGAGAACTCTTAATGGGATGGTTCTTGTAACAAAGCCAGGACATAGAGAATTCTTAAACTTGATTCAGTCCCTTTTGTAGGTTATCCATCTCTATGTGAAGTTACTGTGTCTATGAAAGTGCAAGATAAATTGTTCATAGGAGTATGTTTTGGGCTGTTGCCTGCTGGGTACTTGGGCTTTGTTTGCTTTGCATTTTGAGTAGCCTTAGTTGGGCTTATATATGATCCATGCTACCATTCTATTTTGCCCAGTTTAATGTACAATTGTTTGACGTAGCACAGGCAATTGGGCAAAATCATCTCTCTGAAATGTAGTACCAGCTCTCCCTAAAAGAAATAAAATGGCAATGGACCATCTGCTGGGAATCTGGGATTGGACATACCTGAGCATTTCCTGTGCAATAGATGCACAACGTTTTCTAAATATATGAACTTACATTTTTATCCTGCCTTTGGCTACTTGTTTGGTGAATAATCAGTTTTTTCTCATTCCTGGCAGGTTGAAGGACTCCTTTCTACATTGAGCTTACCATCTTGCCATGCCCAGTCATCACTTAACCCCGAGGCAAAAGCAACACTTAACACTTTATATAATGGTAGTAAAATGACAGCACAAAAATATGCTGATTTGCTATTACTACTAACTCAGTAAACTGTCTTGCTGTGTCTGCCTTGCCAGTTTTTGGATTAGCAGTCTTATGGATTCAGATCGGCTGTGTATGGTTGTATGGTTGTTCCTGAACACAAACAGTGTTCTCTTTTTTGGGTACCATTTCACTGGGCACCTAGGAATGGACTCCTCTCCATTATTTTTGAGACAGTGAAGCATGGATTAGCTTTATTGTTGACAGTAACTAGATGATGGCCCATGGGGGAAGGGGGGCATGGGGCCTTTCAGATAACTAGATCAGATGTGGTCTGTCCATCTCCCTCCAGCGAAAGCTGTCCTTTCTGCTGCAATTTCTACACCTAAAAATTTTCTTTTTATGCTTTGCATCTACACACCAATACACTCGAAAGCTATTGGTCACCTTCATGTCACATTCATCCTGCCTTTGCCTTGCGATCTTTCATTTGGTCCCTTTCTTTTTTTTTTTTTGAGGTGTTTTCTTTCACTTGACTCTGTGCCCTGCATGTAAACCGAAGTACCATGATTCTTTGGGCTCTATTTCAAATGAAGGATCTCCCCAAAGTTTCTGCAAAATTCCCTTTCCTTGAAAACCTCTTAGCCATATGCATGGGAATCAGCTGGCAGCATGTATATTTTTTTAATGATCTCAAAAGGGACAGTTCCAATGCAAGTAAGTTGCTTAAAGAGTTAAAGCATCTCTGATGCTTCACTTGCTGTCCTGGCTTGCAACTTGGGCTCTTGCATTGAGGGCATATTCATGAGATATACCACTGTTTCTATTGCCTCTGAAGAAGCCTGAACAGACAACGCAGACAGGGTCATCTGAGTCTTTCAGAGGAAAGGAAAACAGTGCTCATTGCACTTGATCATGAACTGAACAGCATAGTTGGTCTTCACATTTTGGATCCTGTACAGCTCTGCATTGTTAATTTGCTACTGCTGTTTCAGAACAGTTTGATGTGCTGCCAAGGAGCAATCTCTGACTCCAGATGGGCTGATGCGTGGAGTTCAGGTTATCGTCCAGTATGCACACTGCACGGCATCAGTTTAGCATTATAATATTGTAATCAGTGGCATTATAATATCCTCTAGTGGCAAGCTATCAGATGTGAACTGCACTGTTTTTTTGCCTTATACCTGCGTGAGACCAAGGGGTGAAAACTGTGGGAAACACTCTAAACCATTTCCACGACCATATTATTTCTCAAAAACAGAATCGAAAACGATAGGGCGGAAATAGAAACGATATCAAAAATCGGCAACGGTTCAAATATTTGACGATAGACACACTTTTGTCTTAGCATAGCCAATAGGCAGTTGTAGACTAGTAGTATACACAGAGACAACTAGACATTGCATATTGCAATACACAATAGATGGTACACAGCCACAACTAGGACATTGCGTACTGGGCCAGTCGCCTACTGGCCTTGGACGGTTGGACCCTTGGTGATTTTCAAATTTTGGCCTCTAGAGCTGCTTATGAAAACGGTAATTTATCGGATTATGTAAATTGTAATTACTGGAACAATATGGTTTACCAATAAAACGGTTGGTAAACAGCAAAACCATTTCTGTTACTGTTTCCATATTTTTTACCGTTTCGGTTTACCATTTCCGGGAATTACCGTTTTCGACTGGACCGGTCGGTAAATGTCACAAGCGACAGTCTGTCGGCCGGTAACTACCGCGACCCTTTTCACCCCTAATGAGACCTATCCTCTAACTGTAGCGGCAATATCTATTTCAGTACTGTATTAGTGATTCTGATGTCATTCAACTAGTGCAAATTGCCATGTTAATTTTATTATGAGCCTGATATTACAATTTTAAGCATGGCATTTTTTACATCTGCAGCTTATAAGCTAGTAGAGATTTATGGCTAATGCAACGGAAAATAATTTCAGGATAAGGCTGATATTCTACTGTTGATGGTCCAGATTTCAAGGCCGAATGACAGAAACGACACAAAACCTCTAAAATGATTCTAAAATTCAAATTTGGTTGTTTGTAGGACGTAGCTAAGGTGAAACTCTTGTGGATCATCATTTCCCCACAGTTTTATACTCTCGAGATTTTTATAATTGACGTCATTTATTTTTAATCTACATTTGACCATTTGTATTAAAAAATACACAATTAAATAATTTATTTTATTATTAAATGTACTTTAAGCATTACTTCTATTTATTTAATTTTGCAAAAAAATAAAATAAATAGTTAAACATATATGCAAAAGTTAATAGTACCTACCATGAGCATATGTTAGTAGCTTAGGCCTTATTACTCTCCTAGGAATCAATTGGATTTCTTAAAAAAAAGGTAAACATACATTGATACCAAAGGTGGCCTTAGTAATGTAAAAGTTATTAAAATCCCACAATTCCTTCTAGTTAGTGAAAGGTGGAGATTTTTTTTCCGATTATGTAGAACACAGTCAAATTTCTATACATATATAGATTGGGGGCTGCTATACCATGATATACCGTTCTAGGATAGAATCCTCCTTCTCCACCTCCTATAGGTACACTGCACACTACATCTGTAGTTCCAACTGCACTATCTTTCTTTTTGCCATTCCACCCTGGCCACAACTTGCTCGATCTCCATCATCACCATGCGCTTCCTCCCGGCCTCACCTCTTCCCCTTGAACCCCTCCTTCGCTTGAAGTGGCTTGGGAGGACTCCACCATGCTTCATGATGGATAGCGACCTCGACCATGCACGGTATAGGAGTGGACCTAGACGAAGCAGAGACAATATAGAAGTTGCCCTCAATGAAGAAAAGGAAGAGGAAAGGGGATTGAGGGTGGTTGATGAACAATAATTTGAATGTAGTACCCGCATATATGTAGTGTATTTAAAGGACATAGGGATCGACTAATAAGAGGACATAAATGAATTTGTCAAGAGAGTAAGGAAGACAAGGATTTTTATATATGTTCGGCTCTACTATTGTTAGGTAATAACCCTACTTCTGTTGACTAGAGTTAGTATTGATATTATATCAATATCTTATGAGTACAACATATAGAGAGAAAACCCTAATTTAGTCTTTAACTACATTGACATAGAACTCGAGCATGTTTGTTAACGGCTAGATGTTGTCGGGCTTCTCCAATATTAACTCAATAGTATTGGAGATGGCTTGTATTGTCTTGACTATATTAACTTGTTCCTCTCCTCCTAGGGAGGCTTATATTTATACCCTTAGAGCCTCCATGTCCAAGTAGAACTAGAGATACAAGTACGAATACTATCCAAATAGTCTTGGTAGAAACGAGTATGACTATATATTTATTTTCTTATCTAGGACTCCTTTCTTATTTGATTAAGACTTTATCTATATATATATATGCTTTCTTTCCGAATAGGATTTGGTATGTCATACTCTTGTAGAAGCAGGAACACATCTATAGGGTATTACACTGATAGGAAGGACTAAACTTTACTCAAATAGATATATCGGCTAGTTTAACTGTCTTGATGAGTCAACTTGTCAGAGTAGGCTAACGTAGTTAGCACTCATCCGACTAGCTTACACCAACATCATTGATCTTTTCATCCGAGTTAGTTGTCATTATAGTCGGTTATAATATTTAGGTAGAGTTTAGAACTTTGTCCATCTAAGTGTGTGCATAAAATCTCGGCAAAGTACCTCTGTAGTTTGTCTATTCTTTCTTTCACCTAAAATACTCAAATAAACTTATCAGCAAATATTAAAATCTTTGAGTAGTGCCATGTAGCTTAATATAGGTATTTTGTAAACCCAGATGTAACTTATCCATAATTATAAACTTTTACTTTCTCTTGTTTCAACCAATGTTAGGTTGTCTTCCTTATATGTCTCATTTCGACTATAAACACTTCGGGCATCTTGGACAATATCAGGTTTTTTTCCAGTTGTATTTTTTTAAAAATAAGATATTTGAGACCATACCCTTTGTCGGTCCAAGAACAAGAAATTTCAAGTTTATATAGTATTCAAAAAATATATAAATATCCCATAATTTGACAATATGAACGCTCCCTTGTCTATCCCAACTACTCGATGAATTAGAGCAATATCTACTATACGAGTAGTCAAAAGTCATAAATGTAGGGACAAAACATCTTCCAATGTAGGATAGTAAGGTACACAATTCAAATCAATATATGTAAAAACATACATACATGTCGTTCTTCTTTGTCAGCTATCTTGTATGCTTTCAGTTAAGGGTACTCGAATCACCTTATCGGCAACCTCCTACTCGGGTGAGAAATTAATTTCTAACAACTTATGTTTGCACCCTTACAAGAACACTGCCATCTTTGACGAGTACATGAGCCCACATTTGCTTTTTTTGGATAGAGATGAAGAACTTGGGTGATATCATCTAATGGGAAACACCACATATAGTCATCGTATGTAAGTTATCAGACCCTTACATGCCCAACCGAAGTAAATTTTCTACTAATGGGCACCTTTGTACCAACATGTCTTGAAGTTGAGTCGTGAAGTTAGTCTTGGCTATATTGGCTCTTTTCTCTCCTCCTAGGAAGCATTGTATTTATACCCTTGGATGTCCTCTTGTTCAAGTAGAACTAGAGAGACAAGTATGTATACTATCCAAATAGTTTTGATAAAAACCGACTAGAACTTTGTGTTTGTTTTCTTATCTGGGACTCATTCCTTATCTACTAGGGACTTTATCTATATGTATTAGCTTTCTTTCCATATAGGAATTGGTATATGGTACTCTTGCTAAAGTAGGTATATGTCTATAGGATATCATATATCTGTTACACTAATAAAGGTCTAGATCTGATACCATGTAAGTAGCATCTAATAACATATCTGGTACCATACGGGTATCGTGCTGGTTCATACTGTTATCAATTGGTACCTGGGTGGTATCACATGGTACCTGCATGGTACCAAGCCTAGTAATTGCATGGTACCAAATCCAGATGGTGAGGTGGAGGTGGAGGGAGATAGTGAGGAAGCGTTCAGCTAATCTAGATGGCAAAGCTAGCACACGGAGGTCTCCATGACAACATAGAGAAATCAAGGATGAGAGGGCAGAGCAGGTTGACATGTGCAAAGCTAGGGATGGAGCTTACCACAACCTCGATGGAGCTCACCCCTGCAGCCGCTACATTCCATCCTCAAGCGTGAGCAAGGGCACCCATGGCCTCTGCCTCTTGGCTTGCTCAACCACGGCACCGACATAGCAGCATCGGCGTCTCCTTTCTTTCTCCTCTTCGAGGGCAATGACTGTATTTGCAGCAGAACCAGCAGAGCCATCAAAAGGTGAAGGTCGGTCGCTAGAGGAGCTCGACACCAGGGTTGGAGGTTGCCGGATGAAAGTGCATCTAGGCTCCTAATTATTTTGGTGATCAATAACAATAGATTAGGAAGGACTAACGATATTTGTTGAAAATGTGTATAGCTTTTTTAGTCCCTCGATGGTTTGTCAAGATTATTTTCTTTGGCAAATTCAAGAAGAAATGAGAAAGGTGTATGGCAAAAGGCTATGGTGATTTTATTAGTTATGATTTGTGTCATAAGAAAAGCTATACCATATAGATAGATGTCGCTTTGAAACTTAAGGTTGAAAATTTAGTGCTCAAATTTCTTGCAAAGTGTTTCTTTGAATCCCTTCAAGTTCTGAAATTTTTGACAGATCAGAATTTTCAGTATTATATCAAAATATCCAAAATGACTATATATGGTTATGTTGGAAATATTATCATAAAGTCCTATATGTGTATCAGAATATCTGATATAATCGTAGTCACCTCTATTGAGAAAAATATTATAATTTTATATATGCATATCAGAATTGTTGAAGTGGTTGCAAGTGCTTTTGTTGAGAAAAATATCAGAATATTTGATGTGCATGTCAGATTATCTGATGTGCTGTTCTTTAGCTAAGTTGGAGTTTGAAAATTATACTGGTCAGAAATTCTAATGACCTCTTGAGAATGTCCAATATGAGGGATCTTTGTCTCCAACTGGCATTTTTTGTGGAGAGCTATAAATAGCTTCTTCCCACCCCTAGCCAAGATTGCTAGACGCATTGACTGCTCTTGTGCCCTTGGCTTGAGCTTCTATTGATTCACCTTGAGTTTTGCATTTCCAACCTCTCCCTCTCTCGATCTACGTGAGTTGGCTTTGTGTGAGTAGATTGGTTTTGGATGATTTGATTCTCGATGTGTTCTTGATTTGATTTTGAGTACTAGCATTTCAACCTAAGAAGTTCCTATTGCATTTATTACTTTTAGAGGTTAAAGACTCCTAGATGGTTAGGTGTCACCTTTGAGTCACTAATTAAGTATGGTTTGCTGATGGAAGTTTGTGAAGAATGGATCTCACCATAAGAAAAAAGACATCACTAGTAAAAGGATAAGTGTATTTGTGCAACCTCTAGAGAAAAGGGTTAGCAAAAATCCAACTCTTTTTAAGCTCGTCAACAGAGAGTAGAAACCCCTCGAGGATTCAAACTTGGAAAAATACATATCCTCATGAATATTGGTGATATCTTTTTTACTCTAGCATATCATCTCTTATCTTGCTTTTTTTTGTTGTTGTAAGAGTTATTGCTTGTACTTATACTCTGTAATATATATTGATTTTGTTTATGCTTCTTTAGTTTGGCTTGTTGTCACATAATAAATCAGAAAATTTGATAGTAATATCGAAACTTTCTATCGAAATATCTGATAAGACTTTTAGCTTTTGCTTTCTATAAATTGTCTATTTATGCTCTACTGTAAGCCTCAAATGATCTTTTCATTGGATAGAGGTGATAGAAATGGAATGGGATGGAAAATCCCCAGTGAATGGGGAGAACCCATAGCCCCATCTGAAGTCTACGTCGATAGCTGTGGCATGAGAGATAGAGGAAATACATAGTAGATGATGAGAAGCATACATATATATGGACGATATCGTGCAGGGCACAGAGGGAATGATACGATACGATATAAAATTTCTGATATTTAACTTGTAGGGAACACTAGGTGGACCAGGCATCCTCAATCTAAGTTGGCATAAGGGAGTCCTACCTACTTATATTTCATATACAAGTCCATCGACCCAATACTAGCAGCCTAAAATACCAAACAAGATAACGATAAATGGCGAGGTGCACGATATGCCGCTCATTCTCTCCTCCTTGGTTTCTCTGTGGTTTGGCATACAGGAGACGTCAACAGTATCCAACTAAACATGACGTCGATAACTTTGAGATTCATGTACGATTTTTTATGTGTTACGTGCCATTCATGCACGGGTCTCAAAGACACACGGTTTTACCCCGTGTAACGCGGAACAAGTAACAACCCGCGCATTTTACCCATCACGATCCATGATACGGAGTATCAGTACATCACCCGATTACATCGTAGGCCCCAGCGGCGCTGTGTGTCAGATTGAATGTTGATTGGGTGCCCTTGACTGAGGATGCCGACCAGCATCAGCTACAGTGCCCAACCCGTCGTCGGCATGCGCCCTGTTTCCCGGTTCGATGAGCGTATCCATCACAGGGCACAGCGGAGAAGAGATTAGCGGCCCTAGTTCCCTGTCAACCAGCCTGCCGTCCAATTATTAAGCAGTACCCGAGACAGGTCCCTAGCTGACCCGATGAAACTTCAATTTTGCAAATTACTACTCGTCCTTGCTTGTTAGGTAGCGTACTTACTAGGTTGCACCCTTCATTTCTCTCTCCAGTGCAGGCATATGTGCATGTAATTCCCTCTGTGTGTGTATTTGTAGTAATCGGTGTTGTCGGTAGGTTCTATAGCCAGTGCACGTGTGGCGTAGGACCATGTATTTGTTGTTACAGTATATGGTTAAGATCGAAAATGGTCCTTTTATCTGCAGAATTGCTTTACCTAGCTTGTACTGCGTATATTATCGGGTGACTGCGCGTAGTGCAGATGGTAAGAGTAACCGATGTGCTGCTGAATGGCCCGGGTTCGATTTCTACCCAATCATTGATCTTTTTTATTAAAAAAATCAAATAATCAAATTTGTTATATTTATAAAGATTAATATTTAATTAATCATATACTAATAACCTACCACGTTTTCCGAGTCTCACGTTCAAATTGACACGTTTTCCGAGTCTCACATTCAAACTGACTAAATAATTGACAATAAGTTCCTCAGTAGATTTTAGATGCAATAACACTACCCGTATATTCAAGCGGATAATTTTCTCCTTCCGTCACTGGCTGGATCTTAGGTGCTAAATGCTAATCTTGCTCGTTTGCATATGATGGTCACGCTCTGGAATCTCAGCTAGAAGCTTTGCACGGTAAAATTACGGTACAGCCGTACAGGTCATACGGGCGAATCGTTGAGAGAGATTTATCATATCAAATCTCGCATCACGCTTCGTGTTATTATATTTAAATGCGCATTGTATGACCTAATCGTTGAGAGAGATTTATCATATCAAATCTCGCATCACGTCTCGTGTTATTATATTTAAATGCGTATAGTAGATCTGAAGGAGCTCTCACAATTAATCTAAGCGTACTCAAGACGATGCGCAAGAGTCTGCCCAAACTATCTCCATCACGGTGTAGCAAGCTTAATTAAGGCCTTACGATATTCAAAGTACAAGCACTTTAGTGCAGGTAACAATGATCCCGTTCTAAAGAGCTGATGGATGTTGCACAAAACTTTATTCAAGAGCGCATATGACTAAATTAAATATTAAAAAGTTAAAATTTTGATTTTAAAAAAGTTTTCTAAGAAATGTTAGCTAAAACAGTTTTTAGAAAAATCGTACCATTCAGTAGCTTTGAAAGCACGCTTGTGGTAATTCATAACCCATAATCAAAAAGATTCTTACATTTAAGGTTTAATCGGTGCCAAGTTATTTATGAGATAGTAGAAAAAAAAGATAGATATGGGGATTTTTATACAGGCCCGGGCCACCTAAGAATGAGTAATAGGCTACTCTTGTTTATATCTATTCGATGAGAACTACAAAGAGTATAAGGCTGAAACAATTTACTCTTCTAGCCTATCAAACTAATATGCAGCAACCCTAAGCAGCAATATATAGTCGATGGCTAGCAGCGAGGCGACTTCTTGAATCTTAGATTAATGTGGCTTGTGTTTATCTTCTAATTCGATGTCCTATCCTACTAAAAGGTCATTATATTTATACCGACAGATATCACATTCTATACGTAGAACTTAAAGAACTCTTTAGGTAATACGACTGGATAGGTTAATTCGTACTCAGATCAAACTTCACAGTCTTGCCTTAATCGGGCATAGTTTACTTCGTTAGCCGTATGTGGTTCAATATATAGGGACATATGTCCGTATGTATTTAGTTACGCGGTGTTTTTGGAGATAACTTAGTCAAGTATACGAGGTATGTCATATCTAGGATACTTACAGTAGCCCTACCATATGGATATGAAAGCATTATTGTTAGAATTTAAATTTAGATAGAGGTCAAAAATCTAGACATGCTCTATTATCTCGTTAGGAATATCGCCACTTTCCATAGAAGTCGAGTCGTCACCCACATCTTATAAAATATAGTGGCGAGATTCGTTTAAGATCTATTTGCCATTCTAAACAAAACCTTAACGTCCTTGTCTTTCTTGCATCCAACCTTTCGTCAAGCCCTAATTTCCTCTAGCTTCTCGTACTACTACCCCAATGGATCTTCCCCAATCTGTCATGGGAGAGGAGGTAATGAAGAAGCTAACGATGGAGGGCTCGATTTCAGACCGAATTGAAGAAGGAACACGCCCTAAACCTGTAGTTGGCTTTATAGTGACTCTTGCAACTTTCTGTCAATGCGACTTTATTCCTCATCCTTTTGAGTTCTTGTCCAACATTCTTGATTTCTATGAAATTCATCTTCTTCACTTGAATTCGAACTCCATTGTTTTTCTTGTGATTTTTGTTCATCTCTATAAAGCCTACCTTAGAGTCATTTCCTTCTTAGATTTGTGGTAGTACTTCTATGAGCTCCGAGCCATGCAGAAGTCGAGGATCACAGGACATTGTGGTTTCTAACTTCACGATGAACTCTTATATTCTAATTACCCCCACACATCCAAAAAAAGATTAGTGCCAGAGTTGATTCTATCTTGAGCACACGGCCCTATCTAACAATATCTCTATCCACACCAAATCCCCAGTAAGAGAGGATGAGTGGAACGAATTCATTACTCCATCCCCTTCCCTCCAAGTCTTTATTGATAAGATTCTCGCACTTAGAGTTCAGGGTCTAATGGCATATGAGGTTGTTGAGGACTTTGTGTGTCGTCGAATCCAACCTTTGCAACTCCGTCCTCACCTCGCATACCTGTACACAAGGGATGATGACGAATCCAAGATGTCATGCAAGGATATGTAGTATGTGTATACTTTCATTTCTATTACTTATCTAACATTAGAATACAAGCTTAATATCCTGACATTATTTATGCAGACCTTGACAACGCGATGATCCAGAAACACACCAGGGAGGTGGTGACGGATCTGCTGAGTATGGCCATAGATCGAGATGCTATTGTCAACGTAAGTTCATACTATCTTAGCCCCAAATCCATTCTTTTTTACCGTTGCTAGCAATCTAGAACTTAGGTACTAATATCTTTAGTATCTTCCGCTGGTTGACGCTATTAGACCTTTGGTCGATGCTAATTAGACCTCTAGTCGACCACTAGTTTGCTACCATAAACAAAGAGGCATCAGAAGAGGCAGTGACCTAGGCAACCAAACATGTGAAAACCGTCCTAAGTACTGTTGCGAAAAGCAGTGGTACTTAGAAAAGAAAAATATTGGCGCCATCTAGTAGCACAGCCAAAACCACCCGCTAGACAACGATAAGTCTTCGCTACTCTATCAAACTTATCCGACAAGGAATTTCACTTTAGTAGATAGTAGATAACTTTTTTTTATTTGTCAATGTTGTCAAACCACCGCCCTAGCCCAGGGTCATTCAAGCTCTTACGCCCTAGAAGCAAAACCCTTGCCAGGTAAACAAATGTTTGGTTTCAACCGTTTCAAACTTACGTCATTAATCGATGTGTTTGCCTAGTCTTTTGTAGGCCTTGCGGACAATGTATATAAGACAATAGAGTGGTAGTTGCCAGCATGGTAATCCTTTCCTACATAAAGCAAACTCAATGAAAAAAGATACAACTATTTGTAATATTTGTAATATAAATTGTATTTAATCCCTAAGTCTAATTTTAAATTGACAAAGTAAGTGTAGGGAATGTATTATCTTTATTGTTAACTTTTATTTGTGTTGACTAGGTACTCAATCATCACTGAAGACTCCTCTAGCCCCTAGTTGTTTTATTGTAAATCATATTTTCGAGGAGGCAACCACACTCTACTCTACTATAGCTTGAAACTGAAATGTCCATAGCCTCTGGCCATAAGTTCAAACTTGGTCGGACTTATCGCTTGTGCATATGCTATCATGAGAAAATCATATCCTTGTATCCCTCGGTTAACCAAAATATAAGGCTTCCCCAACCTATATCCAGCCAAGGAGCATATACCGAGCATAGAAGTTGTCCGTTAGTATACGATAAGGAAGACCAAATCTGTAGAAGATACTCTTCATGAATTTAATTGCATTATCAGCCTTCATTTCTTGTATGGGCATCTCTTCTATCCACTTGGTGAATTTGTCGATAGCCACTAATAGAAACTTTTGACCACCATACCACACCAAGGGGAACAATCCTAAAATGTCCAACCTCCAACATGAGAAAAGTCATGAGAAAGATATCATCTTTAGGGCTTATGATGTCATTTTACTGAGCTTACTGTGGAATTGACAAGCTTCACAACGCTTGACTTGGCTCTGTGTCCACATTATCAGTGTCATTAATAGAAGGTTTGTCAAAACATCTAAGAAGGTACCGAGTTTGACCAGTTCATGTCTTGAAGCTTGTCTGGTGAGTTCATCGGCATTAAAGTTGTTGTTATGATAGATGTGATGAACCTCGATCCCGTCAAAATACCGCTCCATCTTTCTCACCTCTGCTAAGTACTTTGTTAACTTTTTGTTGGAACACCAATATTACTTGTGCACTTGATTAATGACTAGTTGTGAGTCCCCTCTCACAATTAGCCATTATATTCCACGTGCTACAGATGCTCCGAGTCCTGTTAGGAGGGCTTCATACTCAACGGTGTTATTAGAAGACTTGAAGTCAAGTTGTATTACATACCTGAGCTTGTCTCCAATTGGTGATGTTAGTTTGAAACCCGCTTCCACACCTCGTTTGTTCATTGCTCTATTAAATGTCATCATATAGGTTTCACCAAGCCTATCATTGATCTTGGTTTCTGTCTTAGCGATCCAATCGGCAACGAAGTTAGCTACAACTTGGGACTTTATTGCTATTCAAGGGACAAAATTGACATCAAATTGGCCGAGCTTTATAACCCACTTGGAGATGCGCCATGTGACTTCGTTAATTTGAACCACTTCTCCGAGTGAGAAGAAAGAGATGATTGTCACCTTATGAGCATAGAAATAGTGATGCAGCTTCCTTGACGTTATGAGGATGGTGTAGAGAAACTTTTGGATCTGCAGGCAAAATGTCTTAGCATTGCGGAGTACTTTACTGATGTAGTAGATTGGTTGTTGTATGCCATTATATTCGAATACCAGGGTAGCAACAATGTATATGAATAGTTCCTTCCGAGGTCGGGGAGCGATAATGATAGGAGGGTTTGAGAGATACCTTTTGAGTATGAGGAATGCCTTCTTAGCTTCCTAGGTTCACTCAAACTTATCATGCTTCTTGAAAATATTGAAGAAAGACATCATTTTTCTTTCATTAGTGCCACGAATCTGCTCAAAGCGGCCACGCACCTTGTCAACTTCTACACCTTATTGAGTCTTATCGGTGACTTCATGTTCTCAATCTCCTTGATTTTTTGGGATTTATGTCAATTCCCCTATCAAAGATAAGGAAGCAGAGTAGTTTTCCTGATGGTACTCCGAATGTACATTTCTTCAGGTTTAGCTTCAACCTATGCCTCCGGAGATTACCAAATGTTTCCTCGAGGTCTTCAACCAAGCGGTCTTGGCCTTTTGTCTTGACAACGATGCCATCTATGTATGCTTCAACGTTTCATCCAATCTATGTATGCTTCAACATTTCATCCAATCTGGAATTAAAAAGCACCTTGAACTTTCTGCTAATAAGTAGCTTTGGCATTTTTCAACCCAAAAGATATTATAGTGTAGAAAAATACACCATATTGGGTTAAAAAAATATGTGTTCGCCTCGTCCTATCTAGCCATGCTAATATGATGATAAACTGAGTAAGCGTTGAGAAAACTCAACAACTCATTTCCTGCTATCGAATCAATTAATTGATCTATCCTAGGGAGAGGGAAGTGATATTTTGGACACACCTTAAAGAGGTTGATGAAGTCTACACACATTCGTCATTTGCTGTTCGTTTTTCGCACAATAACTGGATTTGCTAGCCACTCGGGGTATAACACTTCTCTGATGAAGCCTACATTCTAGAGCTTATCGATCTTCTCTCGAATAGCTTCTTTTTGATCTAGTGTTAACCTACGTAGTTTTTTTTGACCGATTTTGCATCCAGTTGCACCATTAGTTTATGCTCAATCATTTTCTTGGGGACCCTGAGCATGTCGGATGGCTGCCATACGAACACATCCACATTTAACCAAAGGAAAGCAATGAACTCGAATTCCTATTTCTCTCTGAATTCAGCCCCAATCTTAACTTCTTATTAGGGTTATTCTCGAAGAGTTGTATCACCATGATAGTTCATATTTCTCTCTAAGTTTAGCCCCAATCTTAACTTTATATTAGGGTTATTCTCAAAGAGTTATATCACCATGATAGCGTCATCAGGATTCACTATGATCTTGGGTTTTCTATTTTTCTAAGAAGGTTCTCCTGTGACAGGCGGACAATCGACCATATTGAGACTCTTTTTATTGCACTACACAACAACCTTTGCATTTATGAGAATGGTGATAACCCCTTTAGGCCTTGGAATCTTAACAAGCTAGTACGTGTAATAGAATACTGTCATGAATTTCACCAATGCTGTCTACCCGAGGATCGCATTATATGTCATGTCAAAGTCAACGGCATCAAACGTAATCTTCTTGGTATAGAAGTTTTCAAGGGTGCCAAACATTACTAGCAGCATGATTTTTTCCAACGGTTTAGAAGATGACTATGAAGTAATCCCGTGGAAGGACAAATCTGATAACTTGAACTCAATTTAAGAAATCCTCATGGTTTCTAGTGCGCTGATAAAAAGGAGATTGATAGAGCTATCCCTACCAATCATGGCACAGATAACCCTAATATTTTTGATAGTGGGTTTTGTCACTATATAATATCGGCTAGGGATAACATGGACTACTGGATCAGCTAAAAATATTATCGGTTGGTCTGACCACTAAAGCCTCATTGTTCAACCTTCTTATACTCCCTTTTGAAAGAATATGAGGTCAAAATGCCGAAGATATAAGCCACCGTGAGGTCAAGAAGGGGATAGTCATTGTCTTTGTCGGATAACTTGGTGACATAATTTTTCTTTTCGACGACATGAACTCTTTGGTCAGGCTATGTAGCTAGTTGTCAGGCCATCTCCTTATGGAAGACTTGGCAACCAACCAAAGAGTGAGAGCTTATTTTATAAATTGTGCACCACATCTGACCTGGTCCTTCACCCTAGGACTCGTAACACCATTGCTATTGGGTGTACTCATTCTGCAATAAGTACTTCTCCCTCAGCCTTGCATTTCTTCCTCTGCCTTTTCTTCTTGAACTGGTCCAAGTCTTTAGCAGTGCATGTATCTTTTTTCTTTGCTAAGATTTTGTCATCCATTACCTTTCCTTTTCCTTTGCTCCATCGAAGAGCTTCGTTGATAAAAGCACATTGTTCAACGATCTTAAATAACTTCATTGTCGTAGTTATTTTTCTTGTTACCAACTTCTGTATCGTCCACTGATTTTTGAATGGCAAACTTGAATGTCCTAATATCAAATGCGTCAGTGACCTACAGGATTGTGTTACAACACTCATTAAAGCATCATATAAAGTCCCGCAAGGTCTCCCTATCTTTCTGTCTCATAATGTGTAAATTATCCTTGACATTGTGCCTCTTGTATATGTCTTGAAAGTTCACCACAAATTGTTTATAAAGATCATTCCAAGATGCAATTGAGAACCTAGGTAGGTAGATGAGTCATGACCTTGTAGAGCCTTTGAGCGCGGTGGGCAGATAGTTCGCCATAGCGTTCTCATCTGTTCTAGCAGCGTTCAAAATGTAGAGTAGACCCGGAGAAATTTCTAAGAATCCTTGCCTCCGTCATACTTATCTATAGGGCTAGGATAGAACTTAAATGGCCACCTCACTTATTTGAGAGAATGGGTGAATGCTGCACAACCTACACTTGGTTGAAAAGATTAACGATGATTATTTTATCAAGATGTCTCTATGGATCTGATGAAGATGAGGAGGAGGAGGACGATGATGAAGCACTAGGCAAGTTGTCAGGTTCTCAAAAAGGCTGACGTCGACCATTATGATCTTCTCGTCAAGGCAATGTTCAAGAATCTCACTGACTACAACCGCCACTTTGTTGATCATCCTCCCCTTAGTGGTGGCTTGGAGAATGGCTATGATCTTCGCGCCGATCTCAGTGATTGTCGTGGTCATCCCTTCATGCGCAATCCCTTCTGTGTCTCTCTAGGTCTTCACTCAAATCAAGATCCTAGGAAGGGTGGCGTCACGGTGAAGAATCTCATCGTCAATAGGAACCTCATGCATTTTTTGAGCATGATGATTATTTCTATTGGTTCGAGGATTGGCGGTTCTATCATCGATGTGTAAATTATGCAAAGGTAGAGATTTATCACTAGTAGATGAGGTTTTTTTTCCTGTTCTTCTATCACAACTTCAACAAAGGTGGCATCAAGATTAGTGATAGAATACTTCATCTTCTCGAACACTCTGTAAACTGTGGATTAGCAATGTGGTCTGCTAGGGGGCAGTCCAGCACATAACATGTTGTCACCAGGTGTTGCATTAGAGTAACCACTTTGTTCTCAGGACGGGTTGACGTAGACAGTGATGTCAATCTTTTCTCAATCGTCCCGACATCACGGTCGGATATTGAATCTAAGGAAGATCTCTCAAATCCATATTCTTCAAGGCTGTGAAGTACGGAGGGCTTATCAGGGTTGAGCCCAACAAACCCTACTAAACGATCAGGGTTATAGTCAATAGCCAACTGATCATTCTTTGTATCACCAAATCAAATTAGACAGGAGTGAAAATGACAAGTTGTCAGCGTAGGCATGTCATTGGAAGTGTCTTGTGAGGCGACCTCCATCCAAAACACCATATACCTTGTCAACAAGTGAGAACTCATGTTATAGATGGGACACCATGGATGCTTCGTTAAAGCCCTCTTACTTGGATGAACCTAAGTTCTCCTTAAAATCTGCTTTGAGATGTAGATCGATAGCTCCAATGGTGTCATTGTCATCGGGATAGTGATGGTTCTAATCTGAAGATAGATAACTGCTGATTGGGTTGAATATCATAGGCCCAAGCTATCACCACAACCTTCTTCGAAAATGTCGTTTCTCAAAGTTATCTTTGACGAAAACCTTTTGAACACCAAGACCCCTACTTGGCGTGCTAACTAACAACGGGTAATACCCGACTACGCTATTTATAGGCGTAAGGTTTGTCCAGTGCTTAGGTATTTGTGAGATAGTAGTAAAGAGAGAGACGCAATGATTTTTATATAGGTTCGAGTCTTCTTAGGATGAGTAATAGCCCTACTTCTATTTATATGTATTTGGCGAAAACTATATAGAGTATAAGGCTGAAGCAATCTTCTCTTATAGCCTATCCAACTAATATGCAGCAATCCTAAGTGACGAGATGTAGTCGACGGCTAGCAGCGAGATGACTCCTGGGTTCTTGTTTTAATGTGGCTTGTGTTTATCTTCTAATTCAATGCTCTACTCTTCTATTATATTTATACCAATAGATATCTCATTCTCTAAGTAGAACTCAAAGAACTCTTTAGATAATACGATCGGATGGGTTGATTCATATCAGGATCAAACTTCACTGTCTTGCCTGAGTATGGTTTTTTTCTTTGTCATATATATTTCAATTTGTAGAGATATTTAGATATGTGTTCATTCTGAAGATACCTTATTACAGATAAGGTATGTCATATCTTTCAGTATCACAAAGAGTGAAAGAAATCCAAGCCGCACTTGTGTGGTATGTGGACGTGCATGTCTAATTTATATTCGCAATTCCTGAAAAGAAAAAGAATTTCATAGTAGTTTCGAGCAATGAAACGGGTTGTAAGTAACCGTTTAGACCTCTACCAGGTATTCAGCCAAAAGAAAAATAACCATTACATTCATCTTATTATAAATATGTTTCTAGTAATTAAAATATAAATTAATATAAAAGAAAATTGATCTAAATATCTCTTATTGAATAAAAAGGCGGTAGGGGAGTGGAAGTTACTTAGTTTGGAGTAAAATGAAGAGTGGTTGGCACTTGGCGATACAGTCACGGCAGTGCACTGCGTTGCGTCTGCATCTGCATGCGTCAACGAGGTCACCAATTAATTGCTCGATCGATCTGGTCGTGACGCCAACTCGTCGCAGCCCGACACGCTGCGCGACACGATCCGTCACGTCCCTCGATCGCCTCCTGTCAACGACGTACGTAACGCACGCACGCAGAAGCAGCTGATCGATCTCGAATGGGGCCGACGTCGATCTCCCTCGAGGTCCCCATCGTTTTCTTAGATGCATTAATCGCCGATGTTAACGTTCACTGTACGTCATGGTTTATTTAACTTTATCTTGAGATCAGGGCCATGAATTCGACCGATCGATCGAGACACTAATGAGACGGTTGCTTTGTTTTAACCGGTGATACCCCTGCTGTGTTTAGGGACGTTAATTTTAGCATTTTCTTAAGTTGAATTTTATTAAGTATGATCAAATTTATTGAAAAACGAACTAAATCTTACAATAAAATCAGTTGGACGATATGCATCCTCTATCTTGTTGACGATAAAAACCGTTTAAATTTCTGGTCTCTACCACATAACAGGGGATATAATGTTGACGTTTAACACGTGGCTTGATAAGGCCCTTTTCCCCTCTGGACTGGGAGTACCCCCATCTACATACATCAGGTCATTGTCTTAAAAAAAATCTACATACATCATGTATGGTGATGCAGTGATGGGAAGCTTAGCTAGGTTGTCTGTGTCAATGAGTGACAGTGTGTGCTTTAGCTAGCAAACCACCCTAGCTCTCTAATCTTGTTGCGATAAGTTAGATCGAAGCATGGGGGCACTCATCATCTTGGGCCGTCAGCCTCGGCCACACTGCCACTTACAAGCAGAGATCCATGCATGATAAGCTGGTACTACTATATTTGTTGATTATTATCGGATATTACCATAGATTATTCACTTAATTAGAAGTATAGATTAAATATTTAATAAATAAACATAATAAATGGCTTAAATCAAATGGTCTAATCAATATAGTAGGATAAAATATTTTGAGAAAATGTCTTTAGAAGTGTATAGTAAATAATCTCTATTAATAATCTGATGAAGATGCTGAAAAGAACGAAGACTAAGTGTATACCCATCTTTGTCTTTCGCTTTCACTGATCACCCCATTTCTAATAGTTCATATAAAACAATGATGGAAAAAGGATAGTCATATTCATCCATGTGAATAAGCATATTGGGCAGCTTGATCAATGGACTGGCGTAAGTTTTTTTCTTATCTTCGGACAGGTATTTTCTTAGTTTTATTTGGTTTTCTTGAAAGAGTTTTTTAAAGATACTTGAGAAGGTATACACACTTTCACTTTCCAGTATCAATTAATGATATTTTTTATATTTCTTGATATGTTGGCACCTCATCACGTACCTACAAAATGCTCTTATAACTAATAAACATTATGATGCAAACAATGCTTGCTTATTATTAAAGTAGTGGGTGTATGAAGTTTTAAATCCTAATGGCTACAAATATTACGTATATGCAAGTGAGTTTTTAATATAAATTTAGTGAGATTGGAGATATGTCATTGAATTTTTCTCGTTTAGTATGTGTTAGGCGATGCACTCCTATATGTGTGAGTATGATTACCTGTATAATGGTGTGCACATTTGTTGTGTAATAAAAAAAGGCTTGTGTACTGTTGGGTACCAATCACAGCTGACAGGGAACGTTTCAAAAGGGAGATTTTAGTAGTGTATAGATTGGCTGTGTCCAACTGTACATCCTCTTTAATGTAGAGGGCAAGTTTTAAACCATTATTAAAAAAAAGTAGTGTATAGATACTGCACGAAAATGTTAACCTCTCTGAAATCGAAAGCAACCACCTGTGGGGACATTCTGTCAGATGACGATATATAGAACCTTTGCTAATCTTTAATATGTAGTGCCAACTTAAAACATGTCAGAATATTGTATCAGTTCGAACCTAATAATCAAATGGCGTTCCAACGGCCAGTTAGTGGCTAGTCTATGAGATGGTATTATTTAGTTGTAAAAACTATTTTTTGTGGTTTAATCATATTTTGCTTGTACCAAATTTATCTGGTTTATAATTACCTTTTTTTTCTAAATGAACTTCTTAGTTACGCATGTACTGATTTTAAAAATCCAAAAGCTTTGTAAGCCTTGGCCGCACCGCCGCATCATCGGAAACCACTCCAAATAAGGGACGAGGCTAAAAAACTAACCGTACGTGTGATATATAAATAATTCAAGGTTGAATAGTGGCCGGTATGAAGTTGGGTTTTTTTTAGATTTTCATCGTAGTTCAGAGTTGTCGATTATAGTTTTTTCTCTATTTCTCATTGTGGCATCAGATGCATAATTTCTAACCACTTTTTACATCAACTTTGTTATAGATTCGGCAGTGTTAATTAAGCACTTAAGCTCGCCCGAATCTCCTTTAGCACATGGATCAATGCATGTGTGTGTGACAGATCACCGTACTGCCAACTCTGGACCTGCCCCCACTTGCCATCCACAGATCACACTTAACCCTAGATATCCCTCGTAATGAGGTACTGATGATGGTGTCCACTAGGACAAGCATGGTAGTAATGCAAATATACAATGCTCCAACTTGATGCACCAAAAATAGGCAAGCTGTTATATACAAAATTACCTGACAAGTCTGCTTGCCAAGCTGAATTTGCAAGGTATCTAGTTGTCCTGACAAAAGCTAGCTCTGAATTTTGTTCATAAACATATCTCTGTTTGGCACTTGAGTGTATCTTCATCTCCTCTGCTCTAGGATAGCTTCTGATGAATGTTTCCTTGTTACTTTTGTCTAGTAATGGTCAGGGCATGCATATAATGGATTTCTTTTCAGGGAGTACTTGAGGGAAAAAGAGGAGGGATTTAAGGCATTTCTTTTCAGGGAATGCTTGGATTTGACGATAGAACCCATAAATCATACTCTCCATTCCTCGTTATCTTCAATGAACATGTTTTATCATTATTTTTTAAAACCATATATTTGTAAATTATATTGAAAATATAACTACATGAAAGTATATTTTTACATATCAAATAATGATATTTTCATACATTAATTATTTAATATTTTGATATTTGTCTAGACGTATTCAAACTCCAATCAGTTGGTCCCATTTCAAGAAATAAAAAAGTGGCACCACGTGGCCATGTAGAAAAGGTTAGGGTTTTTAATCGGTGCTTAGCGATCTTCAACATCTGCTGTAATCTCTTGAATTGGCCAGGGGAATCTTAATCAGGCTCTCTTGATGATGGATCTAATTAAGCTAATTTAGGTTTACTTGGTTAGAGAGAGATAAATATGCTCGTGGATGATTATGCCTGATGTGGCACTTTGTGTTGGCTAGTTGGCAAGTTGTCTAGTTTGGAGTGCTGGTTGTCGTTGGAGGTACAAAAGAAAGTACAATTATACTACTTATCCTAAGGAAGATTGTTTGACTGATTAGATCAAAGTTAATAGCATGTTACTCATAGCGTAATGCTGTGAGCACACATGTGGTTTGTGAAGATGCTCTCTTTTCACCTTACGGGGTCTGCTTTTGTATGTCCCAGCATGGATCATGAACTTTTTCTCCTACAGGTTCATGAATCAACCTCAAAGGAAAACTAAAAAATCTATTAGAGGGGGGAACATAGTGCATTCACAATTATGTGCGTGCAGTAGTGTGTGCACATGCATCTTCTATGTAAAAAAGTGACTACATATAATAAAAATGCTGTATCCTTTTCAACTTAAGAGCTACAAAGCGGTAGCCCTAAAAATGGCACTCTATGATACCTATTCTCTATTTTAATATTCTCTCTGGTTATAAATATTTAATGTTTAAGATTATTCAATTAAACTTTTAAAAATTTTATTATCAATAAATTCTCAAATACTTATTTATAAAAACGAAATAATATGCATAGATTTGCCTTAGAAATACTATCATAATATCGTCAAGTTATTAGATTTTGTAAATTTATTCTAATACAAAGTTGATGATCAAAGTTTTAAAAATTTTATCTAACCTTGTCGTAGACATAAGATACTTTGATGTAACTTTGAAATATTTAGGACTGAAAAGAGTTTGAAACTTTCTGTTTGCTAGCCATCCAATCAACATGAACTTGTTCTTGAGGCAAATTTATTAACACCATCAACTTTGCAATACAGAATATTCGTAAGTCATCTCTACATTCATAGCTCAGCTAGGTAGATTCTTGTGGTGAAACTTATTCATCATATTCTAAACTTAGCATCACATTTACGACTCATTATTTTTCAGTGGTAAATGTTGTATCCGTCGATAACGAAATGTGACTTAATTAAGATATGTTGGTATAGTCTGATAGAGTATAGTATACGTGTGCACGTTTATAAAAGAAATTACATATGCGTTGATCGTTTGTGTTTGAGTTGTGTTTTCGAAGAAAAAAAACTCTAGTCAAGACTAAGGCCTTATTTTTATTAGAGAAATTTTGAAGGAGTTTAGCATGAGTTAAAATATCTTTCCTGCAAAAATCATATAATTAAATTTTCAGCGCTAAACGAGCCCCCGCAAGCTGCAACACTTGCCACCTCATACCTATCTCCCAAGTAATGTTCAGATTTGTGTATGCATATATCTACCTGCTATGATCATGTAGAAATAAACAAACTAGTACCTACTTGTAAATTTTCTGTTCTTAAGTGCAACCAACTCAAAAGTCTACTGCACCCCCAAGAAATGGGAACAGATCCCATACTAATCCAGTTCCATCGATCTCATCAAGGAGATTTTCTTATTTAATACCTCATTATCTACCTATTTTAGTAGTAGTTGCCAACAGCTTGCTGCTGTGCCAATAATATTTGCAGCTTTCTTCCTCCAAAGTAGAATCTTCGTACGTGAGCACATTATACCATATCGTACGTGTACTCGAGTAAAGTACTACTCAACTGAAGGACCCTAGATTAAACTAAAAGATCTCCATGATTCTGTCATTTAATAGACCGTAAGATTAGCATTGGCGAAACGTGGCAGATCAAGCTATAGCTTCTGCCTTTGTTTGAGAGAAAAGATTGGCCTGCACTATTCCCATCTCGACTAGTTAAATTACTCTAGTCAATCACAGGCTACAACTTGATCACTTCGAGGCAAACTGTACCTCTATTTCAGATATGCATACGGGATATATCTTTAGCATTTAGCAAGAAAATATCGCTAGCTATCTAGATTAAATGTGTGGACATTTGAAGGGAAATTAAAGGGTGCTAAGAACATTCTGATCGATACATGCAGCATTATATAGAGTCACAATTTTTTGAATACAGGTGGATCTTTAATTCTTATGGAGACAAGAAAATGGCCATATATATCTTTCGTTATTATATGAGCAAAGATTTCTTTTATTATTTCAGATAAGAAAGCTGCAATTTGATAGTGGTATATTCAATTCGGATCGAATGTATAGTTGAAAAGGATATGAATGCCCATGTTGAACTTAGAAATTAAAAATAAAGAGAAAAATACCAATAATCACTTTTTTTATCTAAAATACAACACACCATTAGCCCCTTTTCATATATTTTAATTTAGATAATATGTACTATCTTCCTTCTAATATATCGTATTTGGTTAAGCTAAAAGTTATATTTTAAAATGGATATATTATATTAATTTGATTTGCTTTCAGTATCGGTTTATTTATTTTATGAAGAATTTCACACAAATAGAAAAGTACGTAGGTTTTTATTGTTAGTATTTTACTTCCAATAATATCACGGGTGGAAACAAGTTGTGCTATTGATTCATGCGAACCACGGATCCTAGACATTTTCCCTGGTCAAACCTCGATTTCAATGTTATTGCAAAGAAACCCAAACAATCTAGCGAGCCCATGAAGAGATGCATCATGGGATCCCCTCCTAATATAATCTTATCATCTACGCGGTGAGCACCAATGATCTTATCGATCGATCTCGTCGATCTCACGGCTTAAAGGAAACGCTCCTCTGCTTAATTAGTCGTCACACGCACGTACGGTTGGGTAGGTGTTGGCTGCGATTCAGCACGTGTTGATCGACGTGTGTGGGTTACTGTGTGTGCATCTGCATCTGTCTTCTCCATCGCATCCAACCTAAGCAAGACGAAGAAATCTCTGCACCATGTGAGTGTATCTCTTAGGCTCCAGCTGCCTGCTCGATCGTAGCCATTTTTTGGGACTCGACTGTTAGAGCTACGGTTGGTAAGAGCATCTCCAGTGATAACTCTAAAGAGGACCCCTGCCTATAATCTAGAGACTAAATTAAAAAAAAAACTAGAGTTAGTAGGATCCTACTAAAACCCTTAAAGCAGAGAGTCCCTCAAATCTCCCCCTCGAGCCTCCGTTCTCACCGGTCCTTCACCGAGCTGTTGCAGCCATTTCTCCCCTACCTTCATGGCACGACCTCGCCTGCAGACAGTCGGCTCTCTCTATTATAATTAAAACCTTCAAAAATTAAAACATGTTATTGTCAAAGTTATATTTTTTTTAGTTTTAACAATTTTTTTAATCAGTTCTCTTCTGTCAGTCTAGTTTGTTACCTGCTTCTGTGTTTCATAGATGATGTTGCTACATAAGGCATTTTTTTAATACTTAGAAAATAGGTGTAGCTCCTATTTGACATTTGAGTCTGATGTTTAAGTACCGGTTCGGTTGCGTAGCCGGTACACGTAATTTGGAAGTAACACCCGATTTCATTGATCAGTACTTAAAAATCTATTTATTATCGGTCAATAATAACACTCAATATTAAATTTTTTTAATATATGTATTTTTATTTGTTATTTTTTATTACTGTATTGCTATATATATATACTGTATATATATATATATGCATATATATGTATATGAGTTAAGAACTTGTACATAATAAATATAATGGATTGTTATTAAATAGTCCTTATGTAATTTACAAGAGGAGTTTTTGCTTTAGAAACGATAATGCCATCGACAACGTGATCAGTGGGCGGACATGTGGCGACGTCGACGGTAGGGATGAGGATGGTGGTGGCGTCGAGGACAGCATCGTCAGTGGAAAGGCGCACCGTGGCATGGAGGGTGGTATCGTCGGTGGGAAGGAAAGCACGTGGTAGCAACAGTGTGAATGGCGTCAACGTAAAGAGGCAATAAAAATGTAATCTAATTTAGATCGGAGAATACGAGGAAATTATATATATATATGTATATATATATATATATATACCATCACCTTTATTATTAGTTGTAATATACAACTATTACTTAAAAGTTTTTGACCAAAATATCGTTAGTACCGGTTGGTTTATACAATGGCTACAAAAGATTTTTAATCAGCTAAAATATGGTATAAAATTTTTAAAACAGAAAAAAGTGTGAAAAAATAATTTTACAAACTAGAAAAATTACAGGATAAATAAATTTAAGAAAAAAAAGAAAACTAGGATAATTAATTTTAAAAACTTTGAGGTAAAAACTTTTTGTTCTAATTTTTTATTTGTTCCTCTATTTTTCTATAATTTTACTTTTTTCCCTCTTTTTAAATATTTTTGTCATATGTTTTTGGTATTTTTCTATTATGAAATACTTTTATTATTGTTAGATTGTCTATATTTTTTTAACTAAGTCATACTTTTATTTTCTTAAAAAAATTTCTCATTTATTTTTATATATTTTTAAAAGAATGAGATATACATATATAACTAGAAATACAATATCTTATGTATAAAAAAATGTAGGATAAAATTGTTAACCTTTTAAACCCTTGGATGAGTGAAATCACCAAATAAAACTTTCACAAAAATTTTGGTAACAACTCTTTTATACTTTGTCCTAGTAGCGGTTAAAAATATCAATTGATACTAATAACTATATAATATTATCAATTAGTGTCTTTAGCCGATGTTATCAACCGATACTAATACATAAATATTTAGTAGTGGTTAGTATTAACAACTAATATTAAAGATCATACAAGTCCAATGAGGATAACTAATTATTTATAAGAAAAACATTAGTATCGATTAGTATTAATAATTATATTAGTGACCACGAGCCTTTATTTAATACAAGTTCTTTTATCATTAGTATATTTATGTGCCGTTGGATCAGATACCATTTTGGTATTTTTCTGATAATGACTGCTCTGAAATAGGAGCTATTATTGAAGATGTTCTAAACTGTGAAAAAATAAAAGAAGAAACAAAAAATAATTTATTATTAGGGATTTAGAAGCCATTATAAAAAATAGAATACAATAAAAATAACTTTTAAAATTTAAATCTTAGCTACCACCGGTAAGCTAACAAACAAACAACAGACGAGTCGCCATGCAACGAGACCGGTGAATATCAGCAGAAATCCAGAGGGCATCTCTGGCGACAGAGCGCCAAAAGGTGGCGGTTCTTGGCCGCGTGTGTGGTGTAAGCTTTTGCAACGCCAAAAAAATGGGAGGTACACGCTAAGTCGCTAACACGCACATTATGTGCATGGTTGGTGACGGAGATTGCGGCCTCCAGGAAGCAATCCCTGCGGATCGTTTTCTATCAAATGGAGGACACGACGGGACCGGGATTCCTGGGAATGTAGTTTAGAGGTACAGAAAAACATTAAAAACTATTATCGGTTGTTGTGCTCGAGCTAGCTATTTGGCTGCTCTCGATCGCATGCATGTTTTTCACGCTGGTTGGAGCCTGGCCGTGTTGATTAGGATGACGTGTGTACTTGGAAGGACACTTCGTCTAGATGCTCAAAATTTTGGAATACAAAGTTATTCAAAGAGATAAACCTACAGCTTTTAGTTTTAATGATTATACGAAAGACGCATACACATCACCCTCTAATAAATGCTCGAAGGAAAAAAAAAACTAGCGTGCTCTGATTTTAATGATTACACGTAAAACACATATGCACACCACAATACACACACATTATACTTATGCATTCACGAATTCACGCTCTAACACACATGCTTGATAAAGTAAAAGCGAGCTACAATTATTGATCTCACGAAAATTGCACTGGCGTGTGCGGAATGTTTGTGAGCACTGGGGTTTATTACGCAACTTGGATAAATTTTTACTAAGTTTGCCTTTTATCCGAACAATCTTTGAAAATTTTTTCGTCCTGGTGGCACAGTCTACCGGGATCCACCAATGGACCATAAACTTCGTTCCAAAATGTTTAACATTGATCGGTGTGAGTTTGCATTACTCAAGAAGGATAGTTGATGACCTCTAGTTTTTGCCTGAAGTAAGGTAACAGAGAAATATACCTATACATGGAGGATTGCTGTTTAGCTTGATAAATCTGTCATGAAAACAAGAGATACAGAATTGCCAAGTTTATATCAAATTAACTTTGCTTAGAAACAATAAATGAGTTATGTATTCATTTGTATATTGCATAAACACAGTTCAAATTCAAAGTTTTAGTTTTCAAAGGTGTAAATTTCTGATGCCATGTGTGTTATCGACGATCACCAAAGAATAAAACAGAACAAGTGAATTTAATACACAATTTTACGTGGAGCTAAATAAAATTAGAATTGGATTTGATATACAACTCTTAATTATAATTTTTATATGAAAACTGAAAATAAAATTAGATTTTATATATAACTATTACCCTTCTTTTCTATTTTCATACATACATTTATTACATATAACATATTTTAAATCTAAAATTATATTCAATATACAACTCTTATCTTCCTTTTTATACATACAATTATAATTTATATATAGATCAATCTACATTGCTAAAATTTAATCCTGCTATAATTTAACGATCAAAATCTTTTTTTTCTTTAATTAAAGTGAGAATTTTTAGCCTCCTAAACAAATATAATAGATTGTGTTCGAGATATTAACTAACTATATTCATACATATCCTATCATCAGGACTTAGAATTTTGTGGCCTAGCAGTACTGTCGGTGCATTTTGCCCGTAACATCCTTCAAATTTTGTGGCCTGATATTTTCTCCCGAGAGAGGTACAATACAATCATTCATGTGCTGTAAAAGGTTCGGTCTTGATCGTTCCCCGTTCGTCTCCGCGGTCGGTCCCAGACTCCGACTGCCGGCACGGCCATCCACTGCGTGCACCATACCATTATCACGCCATCGATCAGCGACCCGGTCCAAAGTTGCGGTCGTGCGTCCGCGTAGGCCTCCCCTGGGACGCACACGTCGCATCGGTCACACGGCTCGTCTGAACCGCGCTACCCGCAGCCGCTCCCCCCCCCCCCCCCATCCCACCACCCATCACAGCCAGCCGCAACGCAGCGCGAAAAGCAAAACGTGCGACACGAGGGCGCCCCGCCCCACCCGCGTCCCGCTGGTCAAGCGACCCCGCGCCCCCGGACCGCGCGGCCGATCGACGCGTACGCCCGCGCCCGCGCACGCGAAATCCCGAGATTTTTGGCGTCCCCGAGCCGCAATCGGGCACTGCGCACGGTTGGGGGTAGTCGTCGTTCCTCTCCAGCAATCTGGCGGATGGATCCCGTGGCTGGCTACGCGCGGAGCAAGCGCTCGATGGACAGCGAGCCGAGGAGGTAGCTTTCGGCTAAGCTATGTCGGCCGGGTCGGGGGATAGCTCGGAGTCTTGCTGCTGCTGCTCCGTCCAGTAGACTCGGGCGACGTCGCAGGATCCGGTATAACTCAACTTCGGCTATGGGCAAAATGGCTCTGCCAACATAATTGTCATGGGAAAGTGACAAGGAAATTAAACTCAAGAGAAAGGGATAGTCACTGCTGACTGCATCTGTGGAAAACATTAAAAAAAAGAGGAGCAAGAGACGTGTTTAAAAGAAATTGTTGATAAGAGATTATATAATTTTTTTATTTAATAGTATATGTTATTTAATAGTATAAACGATGTAATTAACTGTTATAAAATTAAAAATATACCTTAAAAGATAAAATTAAAAACTTATATATATAATTTTCTTATAAAAATACATCGTTTAACCAAAAAAATATAGGCAAAAACCATAAAACAATCTTCCCTCGTCTGGGTTCTCAAACGCACATAGTACTAGCTAGCTGAGTACAGCTGCGTAGCTTATCTAGCCAGCCACTGGCCAGCCAGGCTTCTAGATGAATTTGCCCTCCTTTATGTTGCACCACGCATCGTGTTGTGATAGACTCACAGTATCAACCGCATCATTGGCGTGAGAATTTGGGCGCCTTTTGAGGTTAGTACCAATCAACCATGGCTGATGCAGAGGAGAGATTGTTTAATGCAGGTGATAGCGATCCCTCCTTGTGGTGGTAGAGGACCAGAACCGAACAAAAGTCAAGTTTACTACAGGCTCTTTCAGCTTAGACTCCAAAAAAAAGTAGTGTCAAATCGTACAAAAGAACATATTTTCCTTAAAATATATGTTAATTATACTTAGAGTACATATAATGGCAGGATATATCCATCAAAATGAGTGTATTGTGTATATATGGAGTAATAAACAAAATAAACGTTGATCTGTTCATTAAGGATCATGTGAAAGCATACAGAAGAACGGTATATGATTATTCACTCTTTTGATTCCATATCTTCTGGATTTCTTTGATGACCAGATCAACTCCAAATATATAGGGAGTTCTGGATTATTCCTAATCATTAGGGTGTGTTTGAGAGGAAAAGAAATAAGGTTAAAATGATGTGAGCTATTATCATATAATTAATTAAATATTAATTATTTTAAATTTAAAAATAGATTAATATAATTTTTAAAATATTTTTTATATAAATTCTTTATAAAAATGTGCGCATGAAATACAAGGACTTTTTTCTTTGCTTCTGTTGCTCTCTCAAAGAGAACCTTAGTCTTAAAATACAAGAAATGTAAAGGCCAATTACAATATCAGTTTCTTCCATTTGTCCATTTGACTGGACCATTCAAGCAGTTATCCTTTTTCTCCTATCGTTTTGGAGGGTCGGTACGTACTTGCATTATCCGTGAATCTTCCTCTCTTAATCTAACAACTCTCATGCACATATAGCTCAACAAATCCAAAACGTGACTGAATAAGTTTATTTATTACTATGTGTTATGGGTAAGAGCAATGTGACTTAGGCCTAGCTAGGATATGATGGGGGATGAGCTATTTTCTTTGTCATACAACCTAAGTAGATTGTAGTGAGATGGATGTATAACCCTAATCTTTATGCCTATTTTGATTGAGTGATTTTATAGTCCTTGACGAGATACCGTATTTATTTACCTTCCAGTATCTTGAGAAGGACATAAAATTTCTCATTTTAGCGGGATGGAAACCCATGCCTACAAAATGCATGCTCAACTGCCTAGTTACACGACCAATTAATCAAAAAACTTCCTTGCTTGATTAATTATCATCATATACAACTTTCCCACAGGGCAATGCCAGGCAATCCGGGTTGATTTTTTTATTAGGGAGGATCACAATTTACCACGTTGTCATGTGCCTTGAGATTAAAGGGCAGAACAACCAAGCAATGCAAGTGCCGGAGACCGGAGACGAGTCCTTACGACCCATCTAGGCAGCAGAGATGCAAGTTGAGATGGCCTCACAGAAAGGTGAGGTCTCACATGCAATTAACAATGTGAAAAATACTACAATATGGCCCCCTTGGCCATCAATTTTATCCTGAGGCAATGTAAGACAACTTGTTAGATCTGTAAATTATGTCCTTTATATAGACTATATAGGTTGTTATATATGTTTGGATGCAGACAGGTGTGGAGAAGCTTCTTTGGCAACTGAAGATAGATGGAGGGTATGGGTGTTTTGATCATGAATATGCATTGCTAGCTGGATGCAAATCTGGAGTGCTGTTGTATAACAGATAAAAAGCATCCATGACAATTTGAGCTCATGTGTTGCTGTCAGATAGCAATATGCATTTTCCCCTTTTTTCTTTCTTTACAATGCTAATAAAAATGTAATTACATGAATTAGCTAGATCTAGTGCCGTATTCATGTTACAAATGGACAGATGTGGCATGTGTTGAGTGGATTAAAATAAATCAGAGCATTTGGGAAAAAATCATTGGCAGAAATTCTCCATGTTCTTATGCAAAACCCATGATTTGAAGTTATAGATCCCAATGCCAGCTGAATATATTTTCACACCTCGATCTGATACCACAAAAACCAGTGACAAATAAGATGTACCACCAAGGACGGTGAATGCAGAACCGCATGGGTCGATGCCAGTCCTAGGATTCTAAGCTGGCACCCACGATAGCAACATAATGATTATTATAAAAACTAAACAGATATATTATATCTTATTACCATGTAGGGTAAACCCTTGGCAGGATAACGGAATTTAGCACAACTAGCACGCTAATCTATAGGCAGTGGCTTAGGTCTAAAAACGAAACCAAATTCTTCAGCATTTTTCAGGGGAGAAAATACAATAAAATAGAAAGGGTAGGTAATTTCGTACTCGTAAGTCATAAGAAACGTAAGTATGCAAGCTGCATAAGAAGTCTATGTTTATTTCATAAATCTTTTGATTAAAAATGTTTCGCAATATCTAAGTGTAAATTTCATAATTAATTTAGAAAAAGACTTATCATCTTGATTCGATGCGAGTTGCTTTACAACAACCCAAATATGAGATAGTTTTATTAACAATTTCTTTTCTTTTTTTATCCCTTTAACAAACCTCGTTTCTTAAAATATGCATACAATATTTATCTCGCTACATCCAGAACTACACTAACATCTTTGTTTTTATTGGCTCCTTCTTAAAACCATCCAAGCTTTAGTTCTCGCTCCCTCTTAGAAAGCTTACTTCATAATGTTCTCATGGCATCCTAGGTCACACGAACTTATTTTCGACCACCAAGTTCATCTGTTAGTCACTAAGATCGACTCGGGTAACGGTTATTATTCCCTCAAACATTTTCCATAAAACAATGGTAAACAAAACTATGATAGAAAAATCACATTACATTCGTCCTTCACCATGAGCATGGCTATTTGAATAAATTAAGCTCTGTAGAGTCTGTACGCTTTACCCACATGGCATGAAAACTAACACCAGATATCTGTCGGCATCAAAGGCTCATGACAAGATCTTTCCAAGCTAACTCATGCATATCCCATATCACATAGTTACATCAAATCTCTCAAATCAGGTATTAAACAAGTCTCATATCTTCATCTACTCAGAATACACCAGAGATGTCTCTTACTTCTAACCGATCAACTTAAAAGATTCTAGAATAGCACCCATCTCAAGCAGTTAAGATCTACAATCTCATCTTATCATCCCTAGTGTTCTACAACTATAGACATATAAGATTTCTATGTGATAACTAGTTAATTAGCTAGTAATATCCCATAAATACTCATGTGGACTTACGGTAAGATGCTCAGATGTAATTCCCCAAGATATCGGTATTTATATGTAATTACCAAACCAAACCACATAGGCAAGATTTCGCATTGTGAGTTTTCACACATCTTTTCTTTTTTTCAAACCCATCGACTCCATGAGTCGGATTTTCGTTAAAAGTTTTACAACCCATTTTTTCATAATGACAAATAATAGTGTAATATAGGGCGGTGGTATTCTCACTCAATGAGTGATAACTTCCAAGCACCATTATATTGAAGTTACAAGGATAGAATTTAACAATAATCTACAAAATTAATGCAACTGTCGGTTGCACATAAACCGAGGCCGATAAATTTAATTATGTACGCTAAGCATATAACTTTATAAATAATCGTATTTTATAAATTATAAGTACTATGATCAAGAGTGACTTCTCTTACTCTTGGTCGACGAGAAATTCTTCAGAATCGATGTTTGAGAATTTTCTAGCGGTAAACTATGCACGAAATGAGAGAGATCCCAATAAAATCCTAAAAAGATAATAAAATACTAAATAAATAATAGTGCCATTAAATAAATCTCTTTTTTAAAAATAATTCTAGAAGTTGAATAGAATTAATCAGAGTTACGGTCGAAAAGATATGAATTTTGAAAAATAATTTAAATTTCTAGAATTTTTAGAAAAAATAATCACCGGAAAATTGGGAGTAATATTCTCCTAAAATATTTTCTAGAGTGAGTCTCACATGTTAGAAATAGATTATTTTGAGGGAGGCAAAGAGAAACTTAGAAAACTAGTGGGACAGAATGGGCATCGACCTACGTGGCTTGGTCGATAGTCCAAAATAAGGTAAGGAAAGTGGGGCCCACATATCGGTGGGAGGAAGAGAGGGATGGAACTGATCCACATGTCAGGGGAAGGAGGAGCACGTGGTCTCACATCATTAACCAAGATGGGGCCTACATATCAATGGCACAAGGGACTCTTCTTCATTCTTCCTCGTTCATTACTTTCTCCCTGTTCTCCCCTCTCTGGCATGGGACAAAGGCATGGCAACGGGTTCTGACTATGGGTGGCAACATTGGCGACAAGGAAGGCGGCACCTAGCCATAAGGCAGAGGCCGGTGGATAGGTACGGGAGGCGGGGCCAAAGAATGGGTTGGAACGGCGGGGTCAAGGATAGGGTAGTGGCCGATGGGATTCACACATGGAGTAGTGGCGGTAGGAGGGATTCGCAATGGTGGATCCACATTTGGCTCGGCGTGACGCCATATGGAGTGGTGGGGTTATGACACCGCGGGTTTATGGTGTACGGAAAAGAAGCGAGGGCGTATAGGGATGAGCATTGGTACATCCGCTAGCGGTTTAGTATTTTACCAAACAACTTGCATGCACGCTAGCACGATGCGAGCAAGGAACGAACACGTTGGCGCGGGTAGAATGGGCATGTGCGGTAGAGAGACAGTGGCTAACAAGCGGGTTCGGGCGAAGGGTCGCGGTACACGTGCATGAGGTGATGGCTGGCTTGGCATCTTGTCGAGCGTGTGATGTACGTGTGAGCACAAAAATGGGTTTATGGTACATGAAAACAGAGCGAGGGCGAATGAGGATAGGCATCGGCACATCGGCTAGCGATTCGTCATTTTGCCAAATAGCTTGCATGGGTGCTAGCGCAATGCGGGGAGGGGATGAATGTGTTGGCACAAGCAAAGCGAGCGCACACAGCAGAGAAGCAATGGCTGACGAGCAGGCCCAGGTGGAAGGTCACATATATGGGAGGGGAAGATGGATCGATAGGCACAGACTAAGGGGAAAGGAGAGGAGGGTGGCCTTAGGTTTGTCCTGTGTGTGCCCTAGGAGGGTGGAAAGAAGAAGAGAAGAGGGAAAGGAGCTAAGCCAAGGGACGGTTGGGCCACGAGGAGGAGAGGAGATCAAGGGAGAGAGAGAATGGGCTGGGGAGAAGACGGCCCAAATAAATATGAGATTTTTCCTTTTTTTAGATATCTAAAATTGTATTTTTAGAAAAATTTTGAAATGAATTTGAATTTTAATTTGGGATTTTCTTAAAGAGTTTATGAGAGAGACTCAAGTAGATTTATTTAAAAGGATTTTGAAGTAGAGTTGATATCTATATCAGATTCAAATTCGATTATCGGACTCAGAGAAATTTAAATAAAATTTTTAGAGTAAAGGTTTATTTAAAAGTTGAATATCATAATTTAAATTTTGAAGAGGGATATTTAACACATAATACATATAATAAAACTATATTTTTTATTAAAAATAGCTTTTAATGGCTAAGCTAGAACTAGGTGTTAAGTATATGCTCTAACATAATCTATATATTTAAGTTTCCAAAATATGCAAAATATATATTATCAGTGCATCACAAAAATTACATATATAAGACATAGTATTGTAAAATTATATGATAGCGTCAATTTATTGCAAATCTAAAAGTTCATCAAGACAACAGTTCTACGGATCTAACCTCTAGACATTTGGGGTATTGTGATAAATTCATTGTTTAATACTATGTAGAATTTTTTTTCGAAGCATTAAATATGTGGTTATGGGATATTTTGGCTTTAACATGTGGTTTGGTGATAAATTCAGTGCTAAATATAAAGTTTTACAATAGTATAGTTAAATCTATAATTTGTGATATTTTTGTTAAATTTGCTCAATATTTTTTCTTCCGCAAAGATGTGTTTGTGCGCGTGGATGTGCATGTTTTGTGCACAAAAGCTAAGCCCTTTCGCTTAACAAGATCAAGTGGCCAACAGTGCAAATTTCTCGTTTAATATTTGCCAACTTGACACAACTTGGTAGATAGTTATTCTCTTCTTTGTTAACTCTTACCCAACAGCTCGGAGCCAGATCATACTTTAACGAAGGGCTCTTTTTTTTTAATCCAACTGATCTCGATCTCTCCTTCCCATGAAATGGCGCAACGCACCAATGGTGGCAAGGTCCACTTCTCTGAAGGGTCTTGAAATATATTTGTTTTTTGCCAGGGCCTGAACAAAATCCTGAAACGATATTTTTTGAAGAAATCTCTTGATTAATCTATCGTTAGATCATTCATAAATACAGCTTGCTTGCCTAATGATAATGGGTTAGGGTTTATTTAACTCGGTATTTGACGTCCTTGACGCACTTGTCCCATGTGTGTTGGGCCCAGGTCATCATCATAATCCACCAATTAATAGGTACGTCTTTCTGGTGGGCAAAATGTTGCACTTGCAATAAAAATAATAAGAAGCAGAGCATTAGTTTGCACAAATTATTTGCTGCACATTATATGATCTGTTAGTCACTGTATTTTCTTTTTGTGCAGCTCCACTTGTATTAATGGGTGCTTAATTAGTAAATAAAAGGAAATGGTGTTGTCGGTTTTAAAGCATGTATAGATCATACCGCATCAAGTCCAACACCAGGACCGAGATGTATATCAGTGAGAAGATGAGATTATACTTTATCAAAGTAGAAATATATATGTTTTCTTGTAAACTATGAATAATATTGCTCCAAGCTTAGTCCATTTCATGGTTTTATTTGCCATAATCCTTGTATTATAACTCCTACGGCTTGTTTGGATGCATTGGGATTATTCTGTATTAATCACTTTGAATTGTCAGGAAAATTGAAACAAAATATACGTTCTTCTGATAAACAAACTGGAAGATTAACGGAAAATGATGCATGTTAATTTTTGAAGAAAATTGTTGTCTGTAGTGTACAATAAATTTAGCTCTCATTTATTTATTGCATCCATAACCATGTTCTAAATTTGACACCGCAGTAGTTATATATTACAGTTATTTCATAAAGAAGTTCCTTTTTTAGGGATACAGAAGGAGTTACTGTCTACGGGTTAATGCACGAACTCAAATTTCTTCATGTATAAGGAAGCCTAAATCAATTAAGATTTCTTGTGCAGAAAAAAAAAACTACTGGAAACGGCAACAAACCTATGATAATACTGTCAATTTTCACAACCTCTAGACGATCTCCATTGACACCATCGTGAAGTAATTACCTACAACTAAAAATATCCCCTACTAGCCATCTCATTACTTGAGAGAGAGACCACTTTTTTTTTGTTTGCTAATACCAATGTGGCCCCAAAACCTTAATCAAAAGTGAACTATCGGAGAGAAGACTTGAGCCACCATCTGCACAGTCTGCAGCTCAAAGCAAGCAAGGGAAGAAGGTCGATTAGTTCACACCCAACTAAGAGGCCTTAAAATAGTGGCATATTGCTCAAGCCCAATGATTATATAAGGTGGTGCAGCTTGTCTAGTCCCCATTGGTGGAAACAAAAGAGACCTGACCCATCCTCCTCCTCTCCCCCCAATCTCCATAGGTTGGTAACACTCTGATCCTCACATTCATCCCAAGAACAACTCAATCTCACACTCTCTCTCACACAAACAAATGCAATGTTGTTTCATGGCATCTCTGACTGTTGTGTTCTTGTGTTTGGTTATGAGCAGGAGTAACTGAGCTCAAGAATCAATCTTTGGTTTCGAAGAATCTTCAAGGGAAGTAAGTAGAGAGCCAATTAATCAGGGGAATGGCGACGCAGTGGTTCTCCAATATGGTAATTTTTGTGGATGATTTCAATGCTAATCATGCCGTTGATTGGAGTATGGCAGTGTGCTGATATCGATCGATCCATTGTTCTTGGTTCTTGGCAACAGGCGATGGATGAACCAAGCTTCTTCCACCAGTGGCAGTCGGATGGGCTGCTGGAGCAGTACACGGAGCAGCAGATAGCCGTGGCGTTCGGGCAGGCCGCCGGCAAAGTGGACCAGCACCATGCGGTGGCGGCGGCGCTGGTGCAGCAGCAGCAGTACGCGGCGGGGGAGCACGGCCGGCCGCACAAGGCGGCCAAGGTCAACACCAGCTGGGACTCGTGCATCACGGAGCAGGGCTCCCCCGCCGACTCCTCCTCGCCGACCATCCTCTCCTTCGGCGGCCACGCCGACGCCACTGCGGTGTTCGCCAACGCGCAGGCGATGAGCGCCCCGTACTACGGCCGCGCCCCCGCCGCGGTGAAGCCCAAGCAGGAGGTGAACGCGGCCGCCACGCCGTTCTCCCAGGCGCGCCCTGTCAAGCGGAGCTACGACGCCATGGTCGCCGCCGACGTCGCCAAGGCCCCCGCCACCGCCTCCCGGCCGGCGTCCCAGAACCAAGAACACATCCTCGCCGAGCGGCAGCGCCGCGAGAAGCTCAGCCAGCGCTTCATCGCCCTCTCCAAGATCGTTCCTGACCTCAAGAAGGTACACACACATGCACACACCTTCACCTCCGCATCCATGGATTCATGAGCCCAACCACCGAGCTCTGACGATTGACGAACTGATGCAGATGGATAAGGCGTCGGTACTCGGCGACGCGATCAAGTACGTGAAGCAGCTGCAGGATCAGGTGAAGGGCCTTGAGGAGGAAGCGCGGCGGCGGCCGGTGGAGGCGGCGGTGCTGGTCAAGAAGACCCAGCTGTCCGCCGCCGCCGACGACGACTCGTCCTGCGACGAGAACTTCGACGGCGGCGAGGCCGGGTTGCCGGAGATCGAGGCCCGGGTGTGGAAGAGCACCGTGCTGGTCAAGATCCACTGCGAGAACCGCAAGGGCGCCCTCATCACCGCCCTCTCCGAGGTCGAGAGCATCGGCCTCACCATCATGAACACCAATGTGCTCCCCTTCACCACCTCCTCCCTCGACATCACCATCATGGCCACCGTAAGCTCTCAAACCCTCCACCATGCCATGTGTCTTAGATACAAATTCACCAAAATTAACCAGCTTTATGTTAAATTAATTCTTTTGATGATGTTCTTGCAGGCCGCGGAGAACTTCTCATTATCTGTCAAAGATATTGTGAAGAAGCTAAATCAAGCTTTCAAGTTATCCCTGTGAAGGACTTGCTCCTGATCAAGTCTAATTTAGAACTTTGGTTTTTAAATTTTCCTACTACTTTTTATCATTAGCCTTAAGAAATTGAGGCTGATGGTTCTAATTAGGTCCTCCAATCCCTGCTGCTGCTTCTGAAGAGAGTTTGCTTGCAATCCACCACAGAGCCCCTCAAGGATTAGCCACTAACCACCTGTTTTTGCTGCATGGGTGCAGAGAATTGCAGATTACTTAAATATTCACCTACAACCCTTCTATTTTCTCTCCTATCACTTTTTTGCATGGATTGAGCTAGTCACTCCATGTTCTTGTGAGAGGGTAGAATGTAAAAAGAGACCTGTCTTTTTCTAGGGCCTGTTTATCAAGGGGAGTTTGACTTTTTCAAAAAGACTTATTTTCATGTCTTCCCTTTTGCAATGTTGCCCTTTAGTTTCACCCTGTTTTTCTATGAGAGGATTGAGTTTTTTCAAACCCAAACATACCTTTGCCGGTATCTCATATCTTATCACACTGTTCCCAAAACCCAAAAGGCTTCAAATTGTGGAGAAAATGGTGCCTTCCTTTTTTCAGCTCTGAGGTGGACTTTTGCAAGGCTTGATTCAGAAGTACTGTAGTAGGGTGTGTGTCTGTCTTCCTTTTTTGGGGTCATACAAGCTGGCCCCAGCTTGATGCACCCTTTGCTTGTAGTCTCCTTTGTGGGTTTTGTTGTAACAGGATCAAGATGTAGCTGTTGCCTCTTGTTTACACAAGTATAAAAATAAATAAATATGCTTGTTGTTAACTTTATATGGCTCCCTATGGTTGTATGCATCTCTTTCAGCTAACTCAAGATACGTCTCTTATTGGTGCTAAAAAAATGTGCACGGAAGAAATAAGAGGATGGAGATGTAATCCATTTCCATTATTTAAAATATACGTGGAAATAATTGTTGTTGAACTGGAATCATAAACAAATCATTAAAAGCTTTAGATGAAGATAAACATATCTAGATAAGAATTATATATGGTTTATGTCTTATCTGTCCACAAAATTAGGAAGGTGGTGTTTCTATGTTTACTTATGAAGAAACTCTCATATTATTATTGTTCTAGTTTACCTCTTCCTACCTAAAATCGATCTTCTTGTTTTACTCGACTATTTTGTTGGAAACATTATTATTATTATTATTATTATTATTATTATTATTATTATTATTATTATTATTATTATTATTATTATTATTATACATAGTTTATGTCTAGACCGAAATTCATAAGATTATGAGGGCAGCGTTCCTATGTTCACTTCTGAAGAAACTCTCATGTTATTATTATTCTAGTTTAGCTCCTCCCACTTATAGTTGATCTTCTTCTTCTCCTCAACTATTTTGTTGGGAACTTAAGAATTCAACCTTCAGCTTGACAATATGATGCCTTTCCCATGTGAATTCCTTCACAGTTCCCAGTTAGCTGGGAAGAATACTTAAGTTCCCAGTAGTATTATTGCTGTGCCACAGCACAACTAAGTGGCTTGACAACTAAGGAGGTCTCTCTCCTCATCTGGTCATTAGTCAACTAATGCCTACCTTGCTCTGGTGGTAACAAAGACTTCGATTTTGTTAACCAAAGCATCTAATCTCCAGTTATTTGTTTAAGCCCCCCACACAACCGCGGATGAGGGCAAGTGGGGGCTCTGACTCTGCAGAGAAAATTTGTCTGGTGTGTGATTTTTTTCATCTGCATTATTGGACTTCGAGTAGCAAGATTCAATTCTTTTTTAGGACAATGGCCAAGGAAAAGATCTGACTGAAAGCTTGCCCAGCGATTTCTTGCATTTGATTATGGCAACAGTCGCCCTCAAACCCATAGTAGACAGTGATGTTTTTCCACTAGAAATTAGCTGCTCAACGAATGGCGAGCCCCCAATTATATGGCCGGTTAGCAACATAAATTTCCTATTGAAAAGCATAGTAGGAAGAAAAAAGAAATTCTCACCAAAAATTCTTTCTTGATTTGTGAGTGTCATTCGCACAGAAACTCCGTGAGAAAAGACAATTAGAACCTTGAAAAGATAAAAGAAAGAAACGGCAAAGGTGCGTTTCATATTGCTGGTAGTTGTTATAGGATTACTAGCCACCAATTGATTGCTGAGGGTAGGCAATCAAACTGCTGACAATTTTTCTCCTCTTCTGTCAAGAGCACCGGTGCTGCCTGCCAAACAGGTAGAAGAAGAAGAAGAAGAAAATGGCAGCGCTCCCAATCACGCGCACCATATGGTTCCTTTGCATTACCACCTGTCCATCTCGCCCATCGGGGTCACAGCCTCACATGGGCCCATCTGCTGGGCATCCTCCTCCTTGTGTCTCCGAAAGGCCTATCTAGACCATGTAGTAATAACTGTAGGGACTAGGCAGATGGGCTCCTTCTACATTGCGACGAAGAGGACTTTATACTGGGCCTCACGCCTACGGCCTCTCTAGCGAAAAACTCCACGTCTTGATCCTCAAAATCAAGTTTTATTGAATATCTCCTAACTGTACAAAACGAGATTTTCGATAGTTTGGACGATAGTTTTATCCTACATGTAATCCATGTAACATATTGACATAATCTTTGTCGGACGTGACGATTACACATAACTACAACCAACATAAAATAAAAAAATATCATTAAATGTTAGTAGTAATTGTAAATAAAATAATTTTTTTTTGTGAAACCCATGTGTTAGTAAAAACCCCACATTTATTTCCTCTCTCCTCTCTCTTCTCCTTCTCTCCTACAAGTCAATGGGCTTTCCAACAAACTCCTCTTGCTACCAGCTCCAACGAAGCACCTAGGGCCACCATCTCCAGTAACTTGATCAACCTCCATAGCTTGGATGTTGTCAAAGGGCGCAAAAGGTGGGAAGCCATTGGAGAAGTGGTTAGTGCCAAGGTTGAGGAGACAGAGGGCGTCATGGGTGGTGTTGGCAAAATAGGGTTAGGGATGCAGTGCATGAGCACGTTGTCATGTAGGTAGAGCTAGGAGAGGCATTTGTAGAAGCTCTAAATGAAGGGTGGGAAGACATTGGAGAGACGGTTGTGCGTTACGTTGAGGACAACGAAGACGGGGGGGCGTTGCAAAGGTCAAGGGGGATAGGACTGGAGAAAGAGTTGTGGGCGAGGTAGATGGAAGTGAGGGCAGAGAACACGACAAGAAAGGTAGCTAGCGAGGTTGGAGGCAAGGATAATGAGGAGATTGAGGTTATAAATGAGGGAGAGATTGGTATGGGTGCCAAGGAAGTTGTAGGGAGACACATGGTAAGGAAGGAGCCCGATAAGAGCGAAGGCAGGGAGGCACAACGAGAGCGGAGAAGGAATCAGGGTCGTAGGAAAAGGGAGAGGTTGGCGTGGACACTTTCATATTAGGCCCGTTTGGGCCTTTCTCCTTCGGCCCCACACCGTCTTAAGTTAGCCCTAGTACTCTTCGAGAGCCCATCCCAAAGCCTAGAACGAAACTGGCCCAGATTGCCCGGCGTCAACGGGTTCTCCCGCTCTCGAACTTCAAAAATCGAAAACAATCTGCACGGCCGCCGACAGTGCGGAAGGGGGAAAATAATAAAATGTCGCAACCACCCGTTGGAATCCAACCCACCGGGCTGTGGGACCCGGGGAGTCTCATGGCCCCACCAGTAAGCGAGACGTCTGCGTCGCGAGGTGCTGGTGTCCCCCCCCGGGCCGCATCTACTGACCTACATTGAGGTGGCCAGGTCACCTACTGCTTTTCTTAGAGCGACACAGCCAGATCGCACCCAGCGGCGTAGTACACTTGCTAACAGCTCTCGGGGGAATATATGGACCCACCTGTCAGTGAGACTTAAGAAAGCGAGTATGCAAGTAAAATAGTGCAGACAAAAAATGCCTCCTTGCGGTGAATGTTGAACGTAACCCTATAACTTATGTTGTATTATCGAGTTGATCCAATCATCCGACCGTTGCGTTCACCATGGGAGCGAACTATGAATTTGGAAAAAATAAAGGGGTTGTACGCAAAACTTTCCATCCCTTCATCTGCACTCCTCCAAGGTCCAGGCTGTCCTTGTCTATAAAAGGAGCGGAGCGGGGGTGGCGGAAACCCTAAGCCGAGACAACGCAGAGAAAGGCGTCTTCGTCATCGCCTATCTCCGCGCCTCCGAGCTTTCCTCCCACCCCCATCTCTCCCCGCCGTCGCAGCATCACCGATACGCCACCACCATGAGGGAGTGCATCTCGATCCACATCGGGCAGGCCGGTATCCAGGTCGGAAACGCGTGCTGGGAGCTCTACTGCCTCGAGCATGGCATCCAGGTACGGATCCGTCCATTTCCCCCGCTTTTTGTGCCTAGTTCTGGGTTAGAATGTTAGATCTCGGGTGGATCTGGGTGTGTGTGTGGTTGTGGGATGTGGGGCTGTTTGATCTGTGCTTGGGTCTGTCTGCCTAATATAATGGCTCCCCGGATCTGCGTTTATTCTGTCGTAGTTAGTGGATCTGATGAAATGTTTATTGTTCACGTTTACTGGTCTGGCAGATCTGGTTGTAAGATGCGTTGAATAAATTTTGGAGCATGAGTTATGTGGTTGAATTTTAGTGAAATGGTAGTCCCATTAGCTAGATCTGACAGCGGATGCTGTTTAGCGTGGAAACCACGGTCGTTTCTGTGATGAACATGTCCTTGTGGTAGGTCTCAGCGATGCATCTTCCAAAATCTTTCGTGTAACATGGAAATGCTATGATTCTAGATGCATAGGATGATTCATGCTGAAATTTCCTCGTAGTTGGTAGATCACGATATATTCAGATGAAACTGTTTATTTGTTACCTATGTATGATGATCTAGGTGTTAGGTGTTCGGTGTTACCTATGATGCTCAACATTACCATTGAAAATCTCGGTGTTAGGTGTTGTAGAGCCTGTTTATGTCTGCAGATGTCGCTTATCTAATACAGACCAGATCTGTTTGTTCAAGATCTGTATGTTCAAAGTGTAACAAATTTAATCTGGTTTGTCAACTATTGGGATCATATTTTCTGTAGTGCTTATAAATGAGTATTTTGGAGCACAACTTTTAAATTTTGAGGACTGATATATTATGGAATGGTCTCTATAGTCCTTAATTATGTAATCTTGGTGTGCTCTATATTTTCTTTTGCCTGCTCCGCTAAGGCATTAACAAGTTTTGTCCTTTACAGGCTGATGGTCAGATGCCCAGTGACAAGACCGTTGGTGGAGGTGATGATGCTTTCAACACCTTCTTCAGCGAGACTGGTGCTGGGAAGCATGTTCCCCGTGCTGTCTTTGTTGATCTTGAGCCTACTGTGATTGATGAGGTGAGGACTGGTACCTACCGCCAGCTCTTCCACCCTGAGCAGCTCATCAGTGGCAAGGAGGATGCAGCCAACAACTTTGCCCGTGGTCACTACACCAGTAAGTTTCATGCCTATTGCTGTGCTATCTGAATTTTTGGGTTATATGGCTGATTGGATGACTAACTTGGGGGTGCTATCCTTTTCAGTTGGCAAGGAGATTGTTGATCTGTGCCTTGACCGCATCAGGAAGCTTGCTGACAACTGCACTGGTCTCCAAGGTTTCCTTGTTTTCAACGCTGTTGGAGGTGGAACGGGCTCTGGTCTTGGTTCCCTTCTCCTGGAGCGCCTTTCTGTTGACTATGGCAAGAAGTCCAAGCTCGGGTTCACTGTGTACCCATCCCCTCAGGTCTCCACCTCCGTGGTTGAGCCATACAACAGTGTCCTCTCCACCCACTCCCTCCTTGAGCACACTGATGTTGCCGTTCTGCTTGACAATGAGGCTATCTATGACATTTGCCGCCGCTCCCTTGACATTGAGCGCCCCACCTACACCAACCTCAACAGGCTTGTGTCTCAGGTACTTTGTTCCATCCCTGCAATCTTTATTTTCTTGAACATTATGTGCTTGTGCTGAATTGCTGATCTCTAACCATCTTTTGGTTGTACCGATGTGCAGGTTATCTCATCCCTGACTGCCTCCCTGAGGTTTGATGGTGCTCTGAATGTTGATGTCAACGAGTTCCAGACCAACCTTGTGCCCTACCCGAGGATCCACTTCATGCTTTCATCCTACGCCCCAGTGATCTCTGCTGAGAAGGCCTACCATGAGCAGCTCTCTGTTGCCGAGATCACCAACAGCGCCTTCGAGCCATCCTCCATGATGGCCAAGTGTGATCCTCGCCACGGCAAGTACATGGCCTGCTGCCTCATGTACCGTGGTGATGTTGTGCCCAAGGACGTGAACGCTGCCGTCGCCACTATCAAGACCAAGCGCACCATCCAGTTTGTTGACTGGTGCCCGACCGGCTTCAAGTGCGGCATCAACTACCAGCCGCCCAGCGTTGTCCCCAGCGGTGACCTAGCCAAGGTGCAGAGGGCCGTGTGTATGATCTCCAACTCCACCAGCGTTGTGGAGGTGTTCTCCCGCATCGACCACAAGTTCGACCTCATGTACTCCAAGCGTGCCTTCGTCCACTGGTACGTGGGTGAGGGCATGGAGGAGGGTGAGTTCTCCGAGGCCCGCGAGGACCTCGCCGCGCTCGAGAAGGACTACGAGGAGGTCGGCGCTGAGTTCGACGAGGGAGAAGATGGTGACGAGGGCGACGAGTACTAGGGGGAGCCTGCGTGCTTGAGGTGCTTGTGTCAAGGCCGTCAACTGCTGTTATTCCGTGATCAGCCAGTGTGGCGTTATCCTGTTGCTGTGACTGTGTGTCCGAGACATTTGCTTGTGGTGATGTGAAGTTGGGCTTAATGGGCTTTACAACCTTCGTTGTTGTAATCTGTGCCCTGTATTATGTGAGACTGCTTCGTCGCTTTTAATATGTGTTTGTTTAATTTTCCGTTTGTTCCTTAATACTTTTTACTCGAGTCTCGACTGTGCAACTCAATGCGATTGTGGTTTACGCGCACTGCTCTCGAGTCTTGACCCTCTCTTGGCCCCAGCCTTATGAAAATAGAGTTCGTTTTTACTAATTAATGCATTAGTATAGCACTTAGCTAATGTTGCCTTATGTCACAAATTAAGGGATTGTGCTTTAAAAAAAAAGTAGTTATAATACAAGAAATATTTTTTTGTCTAATCCATTACTAGATTTTTATATTTTGATTTTGAGACGGAGAAGCAGGGAGTATCAACTAAATATGTGCAACTCATGCCTTATCAAAGCTGAAGTATGGAAAATCTCTGCTCTCTTTGCATTCCACGCTGCGACAGCAGTACAGCACCTAGTGGCCATTGTGCGTTCCAGGCGAGGATCCTACTAGTTCCATCAGAATGATCCCCGCTTCGCCTGCATGCTGGCCTGGCCTTAACGTGTATCCCTCAAGCAGTCGAGTCTGCATCGCGTCGGCCGTTTGCTGCAGTGACAATGTTGACAGTCACCATGGCTGCAAGCCTACTCGTCGAATTTATACAGCAGACAAGATTGCACTTTGATGCCCCGTCAAACCAACTGAACTTTTTTGGGATCAAGAGCAGTTCGTACGAAAAGGCACCGGAGCAAGTAGGAGCCATACCAGTCAGTGATTTTTTTTGCCTTCGCCTGGACCGATTGCCATATGCCAACGCAGCAGTAGAGTACTACTCCGTTCCAATTGTAGCGTAATATTTTATGATTCCTATTATTTTAATTATTACTAAACCATTCAGATGTTTGAAAATGAAATATAAGTCATTTAAAAATTAAAAATTAACCACTAAAGTTAAAAAAATCATTTGACCTCAACCTAATATTCAATAAATAATTTAAAAATATTTATATTTTAGAAAGGATGAAGTCTCGTGTCGAATTCAGCCACTTATTTCTTTCTCCCTGTTGCTGTCGCTGTCGGGGATAACTCTCCTCGTTCTTATGTCCGCGTGGAAGCAAATCCCAACACCTCAAGTGGCCTCAAGCTCAACCATATCCATTAACCTCGCGCTCGGTCCTGTCGCTCTCCCGTGCGCCAGTAATGTTCATGTGCTTGTGCCTGAATTTTTCCAGCGAGTCGCTGCTGCTACTTCTGATGGTTCAGAATGCTACTCCGAATTATAGTTTTCTGAGAATGAGAACGACCAATCCGAATTATACACACGCGCGCAACAGAGGACTCTTTCGCTTTCTCCTTTTCAATCATGAACATCTTCCCCACTGAATTTCTTGGGAGGAAAATATCTCGATGTCGCGTCTCGACTTGCGGCCTATTCGAGCATCACGTGGAATTTATTGGGCGATTTGTTGCTCTAGTTAAAGTGAAAAATGCTGGATGCATAATTTTGTGGTGTTCGCACTGTGACAGGGAGATTGTAGATGGCCACTAACTGAATTTTTTTTAGCAACAATTCATTGGTTCGTTTCATTCAACTACGTGGACTTGTAAATCTCAAGGAATCGGTGACATTTTTTTCATCATTCCTGGACTGAGCAAAATGTAAAAAAAAATCTCTAAATTATGCTGGACTGAGAAAAATGTGTGAAGCCAGAGTCTTTATAGTGTTTGCATCTTTATTGATAGCTCACTTCAACGCTCAACATAAATCGATGGATAGCTATTCTGTCTCTGTGGGCTTGACGTGTGTCTCCACTATGGCAACGAGATATTTGTCGTACAGTTCCTGTTCTTCTAGTCTCAACTTTTATCTGCACACGCAGCAATTGCCATTTCATAATCTCATGAACTCATGTGCTTCGAGATTTGGCAATAGGTTATCTTTCTAAAAAAAGGTTATCATCAGATTATCATCATAAAGAACGACATGTGAGCAACTGAAACATTATCAGATACAGTAGTTGGGAGCTGTGTTTCTTTTCCTATTCTCGAATTTGACCTACCTTCTTCTTCTCCACTCGTGACTAAAGCTAAGATACCATTTTGGTGGATCCAAAAGCACCCATCCATCTTCCTTTATCTTATTGTGAAATGGTGTAGTGTATGCATCTTCTACTGCTCAATTCTTTGAGATAATTCTCCATCTCCCTCAACATTGGCACGCTCATCTTCAGGCAATTTCTCTATCCACTTGCTAAGTTATATTCTAATTCTGAAGAATTAAAATCGCTGTAACCTTCACCATTTTTGCTAGAATCAAGATTACTAAATCAAGATGTCTATCTTAAGTTTCAGGGTTTAACTGAATTCCTTTGGTAGTGCCTAGTTACCAACTACTTGTATCTTCTTCATCCTGGTGATAGATAGGAGTATAAAATTGGGAACCTCTGAAGTGCTCCAATTCCATGTGGTGATGAAAAGGACACTCAGCCACTCGTGTCACATCCACATCACAAAAGGATAATTCACAGTAGTGAGTAGTGACTGTAGAAGAATGTTTTGACCCCTTTATCCCCACTTGGAGAGTTGAATTATTGGACAAAGAGAACACACAAGTAGATAGGGACAGATAAATTGTACCCAGGGATCAGACAGACCTAGCATGTCAAACGCCTTCAGTTTGTTGTATATTGTAGTTCAATACCAGTTTGGATTGCTACCCTAGCAAAATTTTGGTAATGCTAACTTTTAGTAGCACCAAAACTATAGTATGACAGTAAGGGCTATTTTAGATTGATACCCCACCAAATAATTGGTATTATCAGAACCTAATTTAGTTTTGGCACTATTAAATTTGGTATGATAAAGTACTACTACTGGTTATCACTTAAGCAGCGTTGGCAAAATTTAGCACTAATCCGAACATCAAGATGATAGGAGTAATTTAGTTGCCAAAACCTTTGTAGTGCAAAATTTGGTACTAATCCAAACCAGACCTAAACTAAACACTCTTTAAAAATTTCATCCTACTAAAATTTGGCACTACCTATCCATCCATTAATGTGATTTGGTTGCAAACCAAACCGACCCTCAATTTTCCTTTCTATCCACGAGACAAGCTTCGAAATTGGCACCATTCTGGTCAACTTGCAAAGGCAGAACCAAGAAGTTCTATGGAAGAATAGAAGAAGAGTTGCCCATGCTTCTAGAATATTCCATGGCAGCTTCCTTCCCGTTATTCCACGGCTTCTTCCAGGACGGCCGGAGTACATCGTTGTGTGTGCCAAGAACGAACTGTGCAGCTGACACAGATGCGCTCGTCAGAAGACCAACCTAAAGAATATTCCAACAATGTAGCCATCAATTCGGGGTTTCTGAGTATTAAATTGTGGGATTGGACCATATAAAGACTTAATTTAAACATTTTATTATCATCACCTATGATCCCTGTGTTGACAATTGATCAGTGTGGATTATGGACTGTGGAGTTACAAAATTTGACAAATTTGTTGGACGACTCACTAAAAGTAGACCTCATAGAAGTAGTAGTTTATATGTAATACATAATGTATTTTAATATATTATTTTTTCCTCCAATTTGTACATATTTTTAAGGACTTAGATCTATGCTACTTTTACTAAGAGATTTGTAATATATCATCTTCGTTAAAAAAAGACTTTTCTACACAAATCAAGATATGTCGAGTACAAAAGTGAAGTCTTTTTGATGGAGTTAGCATTTCTTTAGACTAAATGCCATTAACCTCTTAAATTAAGACCATTGAAAAAACATAAAAAATTTATTGGTTGAAATGGTAGTTTCTAAATAGTGATGTTTACTATAGTGCACTCCTCTTAGTGGATATTGCAATGACAGCTTCCAATTGCACGCTACCCCTTTTGATTATATTCTGAAACTCGTTTTGAATTTTAGAATTTGCACTACCATCAATTTTAGAGGTTTTCATAATTGCTAAAAATACAAGTAAAAATGTTATTTATAATATTATTAAAAAATGATCTTTGATATTTAAAATTGCTTTGGATTATAATCTAAAGTAAAGAAGAACCAAACAATGTTTAAGTCTGAAATAACCACTGTTTTTTTTTACAAATCACGTTGCTAGCGTTCCATTTTTTTTCTGAGGCTAAAAAACGTCATATCGAGCTGCTAGATAAATTCTAGTGTGAGCAAATGTCACGGCGCGTGAAGGGACAGCTTGCCTGAAAAACATAACCTTTTATTTGCGTCTTCTAACAAGGAAAACTTTTAAAAGTTTGGACGTTCTCGAAAAGGGTAAACACTCCCAAATTTTGAACTCTGCTGCACTTTATTTATTACCTATTATTACACGTCAGCTCATACACAACGGTACACTGCTAAACAGACCTAAACTGTCTCTAGCTACACTAGCCTTCAAGAAAACAAATTAGAAACTGTCTGTACTCGTTTTCCTGGAAAAAAAAATAGAGAGAAGTGTTTGTTGCTGCCGTCTGAATTCCGGGCACGACCAGCACAGGAGAGCACCGAGCACGCAGCCACGCACTCGTCGCCTGCGATGTGCGATCTCTTCATCAATCTCCACGCCGTGCACGCAAGCCGGGAATGACACATTGACACCGCAGCCTGAGCTGCTGCCGTTCCCTCTCTCCCCGGTTAAACCCAAGACGCCACGCATTGGCAATGCACCGATCACGCGGTTGAGCTTGTTGAGCTAGCTGGGTTGCACGAACATGTGAATAATTACACTGTACAAAACACACAGTGACATTGGTCATGTAAATATAGAGCTCTTGTTGATTCTTGCATTTTTATTTTTAGATGATGATATAAGGGTAGATGATAAGTGTTACATATATTGGAAACATTTTTTTCGATAAAGATGACTTTATTATGCACTTCTCCACTTATAGACGAATCACATGGAATCATACTTATATAAAGTATATTGGAAATATACGCAAATACGATAGTTACAATATTGAAGACCGTTTTAAGAAAGAAACAAGTTCACCTTTTTACGAATGATCCAAACTTGAATTGCGTATTTATTATTCCGCTGAGTCCACCAATAAAAATTTATCATAATATCTAGGAGAAAACCGGGTGTCATGTGTTTTTTTATACTAACAATACTTATAGTCATTCAAAGCCCATTTATGCCTTTGATATTATAGGATTCAGCTACATGAGAAGAGGATATCCAATATCACTTAATCATTATTCAAAATAGTATTTAAATAATATTTTTATGATCCATTTATTTATATGATTTTACATGATATGTCTGCATGGGCGGAAGATGAGTTAATGTCATGGGCCAAACTGGCATTTATGTACCATTTTGTGATATATTAAGGTCATAAAAACTACTATATTTCTAAAATTGCATAAGTCTTGTATCCAAAAATCAGTGTTCAAATTTGTGATTGGACCAGGTAAATAGCTGTGTGTGTAGAAGAGAGAACAGTACCAGGGGCAAAACCGTAATTTGGGAAAGATCCCTTCGTTTCCAAGTTGCTTCTCCCCTCCGCCGCCTACAAATACGCACCTGCGGCTTTTCTCTTCCTCTCTCCCTCTCCAGCTCTCTCCTCCACACGGCGCCCTAACGCGCGCGCACGCTTACACCTGTCTCTCGCGTCGCCTCTCCGTTCGTTCGCGTGTGTCCTAGGCTGCATTCCGATCTCACCTCCGCCGTCGATCGGCGCGCGTCGGCTTTGTGGGGGTTGGTTGGCTGGTTGGTTCGGTTTTGGTGGGGGGACGAGATGGTGTCGGGTGGGCGCGTGGGTGGTGGAGAGGGGGACGGGGAGGTGGAGGTTGCGGCGGCGGCGGCGGCGGTGGAGGAGGAGGAGGTGGCGCAGGCTCCCGCCGCGAGGGAGCTGGTGGTGGGGTACGCGCTGACGTCCAAGAAGGCCAAGAGCTTCCTCCAGCCCAAGCTCCGGGGACTCGCCAGGTACTACGGGGATTTCATGTGTAGATTTGTTGCTTTACGTTTTGGTTTGGAGATAGAGGAGGAGAAATTGGGTGGGAAAGGCGCTTGTTTGTTTGGGATATTTCTGTGTGGGTTAAGGTGCATTGGGGAGAAGCGTTTGGTGGTGGCTGTCCTTTCTGTTGGTTTGTTTGAATCGGATGGAATCTTCTCCCGTTTTCGCTTAGGATTCGAGAGATCAGGTGTTATTCTGGATCCTTCTGGCTACACCGCGAGGAACAGTAGAGCTTGCCGAATAGTAGGACATAGTTCGTGAGCTGTCGCGACTCCATTGTTTTAGTGATACTGATACCTCGTTCATTGACCTCTGTGCTTGACTTGAGTTGATTCTGACACATATTCCCCCTCTCTTTTTTTTCCTAATTAGTGACGAAAGTGACTTATTTTTTTTACTTCTCACTGTTTCTGCACTATCCTTTTTGCAAAGATTAGCATGCTGTTGAGCCAAATAAAATGGGGTTTACTTTATGTAGTTTTAAAGGCCTTAAAGTGGGAGAAAAGGTGAGACTTTTCTTTGCGAAAATTAGATAGTGCAAAAGATGGTGAAAGGTGGTCTTTTTGACATTGGAACGTCTGACTGAATATCTGCTTGTGATATGATCTGATCCATCATTTCTGCGGACAGTGAGCGGCCTTTTAGTTTCTCGTGTGAAAGTGGAGGCGTTGTTGACAACGTTTCCAATAAAGATTTACAATTTTAGAGAATCATAAAACAGAAATTTAATGGTTGCTTAGTTTTCTAGAATCGTCGCCTGCACTGACTTAATTACTTAAATAATAGAAGGTCCATGTTATTTAAGCACACCTTTGTATTGCTCCTATTTTCTTTTGGGATAAGAAAGTGACATCGATGCATTCCCTACTGTATGTCTGTATGGTAATATTATATTCGCTTCTGATAGGAACCCTTTCTTAACTTATCCAGTAATTTAGTCATATCTCCCTAAACTTATCCAGGAAGTGTACAAGTAGCATGTACTACATGCTTTATCTTGGAATTTTTCAAAACCCTGCTGTGCATGGTTATGTACTTGTGTTTGCTCATTGTTGACTGTGGGACCGTGCTTTGGGATCAAGTGTAGAGATCCAGGATAGCATAATATACTAGGGATAAAAGAAAACCATTAGTTCATCAATTTTACTTGCATGATTATATTATAGCAATGCAAGTTTTGTTTACCTACAACTTGTGTAATCTTCTGGATGCAATTTGGTTGTGTCTGGAATTTCACATTACAGTTTCAGAACATATTTCTGCATAAACAACACTAGGATCAGGACAGAGCATGGAATGAAGGCCTGGCATTCATGATAAGATTGTGGAATTATTAGGACCCACATGATAAACATTTGAATTGCCTTTTGTGCTTGATGAGGTCCACATGCATCTTGCAAAGCAAGTACTGTATCTCCATCCAGTCTGAGAAAGATGATGCTTGATTAAAGCTATTTATTTATTACCTGATCAGATGATTATCTTTCATGCCACCTGGTGATTACTGTTGTCTTTTCCTTGTGACATTTCCATATATGGCATGGATTAGGAACAGCATACCCTTAGTTCCTTATACCCCTGTAGTAACCAGGAAATTTGGATTTGTCTTGTACTCCTGTCAGGTGCATGCCTCAAATTTGTAGTTTGCTATGTTGTTTGCCTGTGTCCATCATCTGTTCTTTTTAGCTAAACAATGAATTGGAAGTTTGATGGTGTCCATATTCTTTTGTTTAGAGGATATGCAGGACTGCATACCTTTGTATTAAAGAAGTGTGCGTCCATATTCAAATATTTGTTCTTTTTTATATAGAAAAAAATGCCCTGCAATGTCCACCTTCATGATATACTTATGAGGTTTATCAGCTTCATCTACTTCTCAATGTACTTTGTGGACATTCATTTCAAGCTCTTTTGCCTATTAAAATTGTATGGGCTTTTCCTTGAACACAAGACTACAAGAGGTTGGGAACTTAATATCATGCAGCTTTGTAGCTATTCCAGATGGGGAAAATGATGTTAAATTGATTTGAATTATGAATGTCATGTTGTCGATAAGATGTTGAAGCTATGTGTTGACTAGCTGCTGCTCCTGTTTTCAATTGTTACAGACCTAATTATCTTACATTTTGTTTGTGGCCTATATTTGCATTTTTATCCATATTATCTGCTTCTAAGCCTTCTCAAACATATATGCAGGAAGAAAGGGATTCTTTTTGTTGCTATTGATCAAAAACGTCCACTGTCAGATCAAGGACCTTTTGACATTGTTCTGCATAAGGTTTGAAAATATTAGATATATTTAATACTTTGATGTATTATATGTATGAATGCTTTTAAGTATTTGGATAATAAGTTGTTCTTCTTAGCGTATTTCATTGAAATCTGAATGATAATAGTGTATTCTCTACAGTTGACTGGAAGGGAGTGGCAACAATTATTGGAGGTTAGTAATCCAAAAACAAGTTAAAATCATTGTCAGACTTCTCTTTGTGGGATTACATATTATCCGTTCCTTTCTAAGCTTTCACTGACTTGCCTCATTTGATAGGAATATAGGGAGGCACACCCAGAAGTTACTGTTCTTGACCCACCTGGTGCCATAGAACATTTGCTCAATCGCCAATCTATGCTTCAAGAAGTTTCTGAACTGGATCTCTCGGGTTGTCATGGTAATTTCTATAAATGGCATCTTGGTTCTGGTTTGAAGAAACCAATATACTATATAAAACAAAAGAATTTGCAACATTAGGTGGACAACTGCAGTTTTTTGTTTCTACACAATTAGAATAAGTTCAAAACAACTGACATAGTTTTCCTTGATCAGAAACATATCATGAAAAAAAGGTGTAGACTACCTTTGCTACAAAAATGCAACGGTTTGTTTGGCTCTACTGGTTGAGCAAAAAACAAAGTTAACCTGGGAACAGTCACATATGGAGTCTTTACATGCTTGTCTAATTAGGTATGGATGAAGCATTTGATGTTCTATGTGACTATGTCACATGTAGTATAAAACATTGATTTGCCTTCTGTTTTTTGTATCATTGGTGGACTAGTAGTCTAGTATCTTTTAATTTCTTGTTACATGAACTGTCATTGTTCTCACTGTTGGGCCCTTTGGATTGAAGTAGTAATATATATCTACTATTTTTTTCTAGTAGCAGACATTGTTCTAATTGTTAGACTTCAGTCTTTACGCATTTAAATATGTTAAACTTTGTTAATTTCTTCTCAGATTTTCTCCATTTTTTTAGGAGGCTGGATATGAAGAATTTGGTTCTTAGAACCTTCCCAAAGGCTGATTTCCTCATTATGGTGCAGTTGTTTTTTGCAGGTAGAGTTGGTGTTCCTAAGCAGCTGTTTGTTAATACAGATCCATCATCAATACCAGCTGCTGTTTTGAGGGCTGGACTATCTCTTCCATTAGGTGAGTCTGCTTATCTGTTGTTTCACAATTAGTACATAAGTGGTACGTTCTCACTCACCAGCTACAATGCGGGGCTATGTATTCTACAAAAGAAAATCTCGCTATAACCATAACTCACTGATGAATATGTATGTCTCTTCTCTCTTGCCTTACTGTGATTCTGGAACCTGCTGAAGCAAGTGCACAGCTTCCACTGTCGTTTTTCTTCTATTTTGTTGTCTGGTTTATGTAGTATGTACATCAGATGGGTAGGAAGATGGTTAGAGATTGGCATATTGGAAATCTCCTTGGTGAACTATAGACAAAACTAGGAAATCTCCAACTAATTGAAACATAGTCAGCAAGGAAGATTAAGGTATGTGTGTGCGCACTGTGCAACAAAGTTTCCATTGTTCTTCTTGTGTATTCCTATTTAAAGGTCTTACTGGAATCTTATGTACGTGGTACACTGGTACTTGATTCTGGTTGAGGTAAAGTCGTCAACATCTTCCACTGCAGAAAAAACGGGGGAACGGTGTAACATACAGCAGTTGACATAAGGTTCAATGAAATCCGGTCATGCTTTGTGTGACTTACTGTTGACATTGCTGAATTATGTTTTGGGGTTCCCAGCTGATATTGTTATTCGTATGTCATTTGCTAACCAAATATATTATATACAGTGGCAAAGCCTCTGGTGGCGAAGTCCCATGAGTTATCTCTTGCTTATGATCCAACCTCCTTGACAATGCTTGAGCCTCCACTTGTTCTTCAGGAATTTGTAAACCATGGTAAGTTTCTTTGAGTTCCTTTTTTTCCTGTGTTTCTATTCAGTATTCCCTATCCATCCCAGATTAACTGGGTTTTTTGCTTATAGGTGGAGTCTTGTTTAAGGTCTACATTGTTGGGGATGCAATACGGGTTGTACGTAGGTTTTCGCTTCCCAATGTTGATGAAGGTGATCTATCAAACAATGCTGGAGTATTTCGGTTTCCAAGGGTCTCTTGTGCTTCAGCTAATGCAGATGATGCAGATCTAGACCCCCATGTTGCTGGTAAACTTCCATATATTGGTTTCTGTAGCTTTACGATTATTGATATTATTCATTGCTGGCTTTACAAAAATAATATTACCAACTAATGTTCTTCCCATACTCCCTCAGAACTTCCTCCAAGACCACTTCTCGAGATATTGGCAAGAGAGCTACGCCGACGATTGGTACTAATGATTCTTGCACTTGTATGTTAAGCATTAATTAATGTCATGTTGATTAACCCTTTTACCTATCTTACAGGGTCTTAGATTGTTTAATATTGATATGATTAGAGAGCATGGGACAAGAGATCAGTTTTATGTCATAGATATGAACTATTTTCCTGGTATGTGATCAAATATGTTTCAACATGTGTAATTTATCTTCTCATTAGTTTCAGCTAACTTATTTGTATGTATTGGAATTAACAGTTCTCAAAGGACCTACCTATATATCGTTGAAATTTCTTTTTTGGTATGCTGCTAGGTAAAAGTCTAAATTAATACACTACGGCAGAATGGGTGCATAGTTTGTCGTATTCCATAGCGTGCAAAAGTTGTAGAACTCTCTGGATTCTGCAAGCTAGCCAGAATCTTGCAAATCAAACTTTAAGTCTGCTTGCACCGTTGCTTCTGTATCGCAGAGCAGGTTCCCTGTTCTATAGCCAATTGGCCCAGTTAGCCATTAAGGCATAAACCCATAAAATTCATGTCTTCTCTATTGCATATGGCATTCTCAATAGAATTGGGAAACAGCATGGTGGCAGTCGATTATATTCATGTCTTTACAAAAGTGGCCTTCCTTCTATAAATCGAATTCTTAATTGAAATTTTGAAAGAAACTCATCACCTCTTATGTTGCAGGTTATGGTAAAATGCCTGGATATGAACATGTATTCACTGACTTTCTGCTGAGTCTAGTTCAGAAGGAGTACAAGCGACGGCCAAGCTATTGCTCATGCGAGGGTTGAAACGACGAACGAGCCCTTCACCCTGTCAGTATGTCTCGAATTCGCTGTGGGTAGTACAAATGCAAATGCCAGAGAAATCCTCCGTGATAGAGTTGGGCATCAGTAGTTGCGATAAAGCAGCGGTGACTGTGTCAAGCTGTAAATTATTAATTCGCATTTGCTAACTTCTTTTGTTCTCAAATAATTTTGTTGGGCTAATTAATGAATTTAAGATGTTACCTGCTACAAATGTGCAAAACAAGTGGCTGTTTTGCTTGGTTGGCGCCGTCACAGAATCACAAAGTTCGAAAATATCGCTTGTGTCACCGATCTGTGTTGTGAAAACTCTGGTGGCTTCACTCGACGACGATACATTTCAAACACTAAAGTAGACTGATAAATCTTGGAGACCTTGAAATACGAAGTAGACAAAGTGAGGGTATTTCTAGTTAGTGTCGATTAAAAAATTGCCATTTGTAGTAGATCTCTTTTTTATTCTTGTCTATTATATAGCAATGATGCGAAGCTAAATTCTACCCTACCAAAATATAAATATTGGTACTTTAAATAGTAAATTGGTAATGTTTATGTTAGAATACTGGACGACTATACTCATTATAAAAAACGGAGTCTCAATCTCACTGTATACTACACTTTTGTATAGTATAGTATCAGAGTAGGTTTAGGCATCCCGGTGTGCTAGCAACCCTCTCGTCGGCGAGCCGACGCCTCTTTCTCGTTGCAGACCTTTTCCTTTGGTATTTCTCCTTTGTCTTTTTCGTCTCAGTTCTCATCCTCTTCGTCTCCTCCGCATATGGTCTTTCTCCTCCTCTATCGTCTACTCGTCTCTTTCCACCACGTGACAAGGAGACGACATCCATCCGTCTCTCGTTTCGTTATCTTCGCTTTTCTCTTGCTTCGGCACACCTTTCCTTCTTCCAACGTCGGCGCATCTCTGTGCTCGCGGTCTTCATTGGTTGGACTCGTCCGCTCTCCATCGGCTGGACCTATCTGCCCTCCATCGGCTAGAACACTCTTTCGATTTCCGTTCTTCCGACAAGCTCACCTGCTCCTGGACACGAAATTTCTCCACTCGCGTCCGTGTCACTCTGACGTGTACATGTGTTCACAGACGCGAATTCCTATTTTTCGGACGCGAACTTCTTTTCTTCGTGCCCGTGACTTCTCCCTTTTTCTGGGTCTGCCCCACTCTATTGCGTCCACATGTCCACGGACGCGAAACCTCACTTCACACGAACCCCCTCACGCCCGTGACCCACCTACTCTCTCGCGTCCGTGATATATCTACTCTATCTACTCCACCTACTCTGCCACCCACTTATCAGCCACCTACTCTCATCGGTCATCTATACCACCACCTACTATCATCGGTCACCTATACCACCACCTACTATCATCGGCTACACATCGGTCCACATCGGACACCCGCCTCTCCCCATCGGCTCAACATTCTCATCGACTTATCACGTCCTGCTACTCTCTCGTCATGACCACCAAATCGGCTTTTAGTTCCGGCACTCTTCCAGTCACCGGATCCCTTCCGGCCATCGACGCTTTTGACAATAACTCGAGCACCACTCCACTGATGTTCTCACCATCCTACGCTGCCATCAATGTGAAATCTCACGTTCCCATCTCCTTCGATCTCAACACCAACTATTTCAAGTAGGTTTTCTTCTTCAAATCTTTATGTGGAAAGTTCGGCCTTTACTCCCACATTGATGGCTCCGCTCCACCTTGACCCGATGACCCCCAGTGAGACATCGTCGAGTGCTGCGTGCGCAGCTGGCTGCTCGGCTCGGTCAATGACTCCGTTCTTGACCTTGTAATGGACGACGCCGAGCCTGGGATCTCTGGGTGGTCAACGAGTGGATCTTCCAAGCAAACAAGCAGTCGCGCGTCATCTTCCTTCTTAATGAGTTCTACTCTATAGTACAAGGGGACTCCTCGTACTACCAACACCTTAAGGTCAAGACCGCTGCTCTTCGTGATGTTGGTCACCCTGTGGTCGACTTACAACCCGTCTTTGCCCTCTTGCGAGGACTTAACCCCCGCTTCTCTAATACCGCTGATGACATCACCAACTCCACATCTCTTTCCACGTTCGCCCCGGCCCATGACATGTTAGTTCTCAAGGAACTTCGCCTGGCCAACGATGAGAAGACTATGGCCCACACCGCTCACCTCGCCGCAGCCGATCATGGCTGCTCCAACACCATTGGCTGCCACCCACTGTGCGCTGCTACCACCTCTCGCGGCTCTGGTAGCCATGGCTTCGGCCACGACAACAAAGCCTGCGCCGGTGGCAACGGCAAAGACAAAGGGAAGGGCAATAGCAAGAGCTAGAGCGGTCCGATGCAACCGCGCCCTGCTCTTGTCCCTACCTCGACTGCCAGTTCTATGGGTTCGTGGCTTTGCTACAACCCCTGGGCACCCCAAACTAGCTACGCAGCCCTATCGCCTGGCAGCCCGGGGTCCTCGACGCACACCCTCAGGCCCACCTGGCGTCCGCTCCCGTCCAATCGCCTTAGCCAATCACATCCTCGCCAACCACCTAGTCGAATCCCTCATGAAACCCGGTTGGCCTCATCGTCGCCCTCAACCAAATGACGCTCCAAACCTAGCACCCCTAGGTGCTGAACTCTGGTGCGTCATCCCACATGGTGTCATCAGACGGTATACTATTCTCTTGCCATCCTTCCTCCTCCCCTTTCATCACCGTCGGCAATGACCAATCTCTCCCTATCACATACCGCGGTGACTCCATCCTGTCTACACCCACATCCAATTTCCCACTTCACAATGTCCTCATAGTTTCTTCTCTCGTCCATAATCTACTTTCTATCCGTCAATTCACCAGAGATAACAATTGCTCAATTGAATTTGACGTTTCTGGTTTCTCTGTGAAAGATATCCCGACCTGGCGTGAGATGCTTCGATGCAATAGTGGCGGCGACCTCTACACCATCCCCGCTGCACCGTCCACTCCTCACACCAGCCTAGCCATCTCTACCAGCTTATGGTATCTTCGCCTTGGTCACCTTAGCCCTGACGCTATCGCCACTCTTCATCACAGCGCCTCCATACAATGCAACCACAACAGCTCCACTGTTTGCCACTCTTGTCAACTTAACAAACATGTGCGGCTGTCTTTTTTCCCCTCTATGTCTTGTACCTCTAGACCTTTTGAATTAATTCACTGTCATGTGTGGACTTTTCTAGTTAAGAGTGTCTAGGTTATCAATACTATCTTACAATACTTAATGATTATACACACTACTGCTAGATGTTTCTCCCCACAAGTAGGTCCGATATTGCCTCTCACCTCATAAACTTCACAAATTATCTGTCCACCCAATTCAATCTCTCCATTCAAGCCATATAGACCGATAATGATACGGAGTTTATAAACCGTACCATCCAAGTCTCTCTCACCTCCCGTGGTACCCATCTTTACCTCTCCTGTCCCTACACATCTCCCCAAAACGGTAAGACCAAATGTCCATCTACCTGCACCCTATTGGGCTGAAGCACTGACCACTGCGACCTACCTACTAAATCAGCGTCCTTGCTCTTCCATTCGTCACAACGTTCCCTACACCCTTCTGTACCACAAGATACCCGACTACTCTCACTTATACGTCTTTAGATGTCTCTGCTACCCCAACCTAACAGTCACCACCCCTCATAAACTCGCACCACGCTCTACCGCCTGCATCTTCCTTGGCTATCTCTCTTCCCACAAGGGATACCATTGTCTTGATCTCTCTATCCGATGGATCATCATCTCCTGTCATATCGTCTTTGACGAGTCCTGCTTCCCTTTTGGTTTACTTCACCGTGGACCTTCGTCTGGCGACCTCAACTTCCTTCTAACCAACACGGTACCATCCCGACATTCTCCACCAACCATACCTCCGCACTCCCCATCGTTCGTTCCTAAGGACCTCCTAAACGACTATCCCACTATTCTTCACTCCGCTGTCACCCACATCAGACCTCCATCGGCTCCACAACCCTCATCGGCCCCCACCCTTCATCAGCTCAGGTTGATCTCGTCCAGCCCCCATCGACCCCACCAACTCCATCGACTCATCAACCTTCATCGGCTCACCAACCCATATCGGCCCCCTACCCTCCATCGGCTTAGGCTAATCTCGTCTAGCCCCTTCTCCGAACCTACAGTCGCTGATCCTGAGCCGATGCCAACCTCCCCCTTCCGACCCTGCCCCACCACCGACGTTACCATCGGACCGTGCGGCCCCTGCTGTCTCCACTTCCTCTCATATGATCACCCGATCTCAAACCGGGTCCCTTCACCCTACCCAGCGCTATGGGTTCTCCGCAGTTCATTGTGCCGTCTCATCCACCCCGGCTACTCACCGTTCTGCTTTGGTCGATCCTCAGAGGCGCGCGGCTATAGCCGATGAGTACAAGACCCTCATAGACAACGAGACCTAGCGCCTTGTCCCTCGTGCTCCCGGTGCCAACATTGTGACCGGCAAGTAGATCTTTAAACACAAGTTCCACTCCAATGGCTCGCTTGCTCATCACAAGGCACGTTGGGTAGTCTGTGGTTTCTCTCAACGTCCCAGCATTGACTACGACGAGACCTTCAATCCCATCATCAAGCCCGCTACCATTCGGGTTGTACTCACACTTGCTGTCTCGCGTTCTTGGCCGATCCATCAACTCGACATGAAGAATGCTTTCCTTCACGGTCATCTAACGAAAACGGTCTACTGCCAGCAGCCTCCAGGCTTTATCGATCCATCTTGTCCTGACGATGTCTGTCTCCTTAAGCGCTCTCTTTATGGCCTCAAACAAGCCCCTCGAGCTTGGTACCAACACTTTGCTGCTTATCTTCGGTAATTTGGCTTTGTGGCCTCCGTCTCCGATACGTCCATCTTCGTCCTTCACACCAGAGACACCACCGCCTACCTCCTTCTCTATGTTGACAACATCATTCTTACGGTGTCCTCGACAACCACCCTATAGCACATCATGGCCTGACTTTACTCGGAGTTTGCCATGACTGATCTAGGTCTCTCTATCACTTTCTTGGCATCTTTGTTACGCGTTCTTCTCACGGGCTCTTCCTCTCCCAGTGCCAGTATGCCATGAATCTTCTCTAGCGTTCGGGCATGTTCAAATGTCACTCCACCGCCACTCTGGTTAACACTCGTGCCAAGCTCTCCGCCACCGACGGCTCTCTCCTCGTCGACCCCGCCCAGCACCGGAGTCTTACTGGTGCTCTCCAATACCTCACACTCACACGGCCTGATCTTACCTATGCCATACAACAAGTGTGTCTTTTTATGCATGCTTTGCGTGAACCTCATCTTGCGCTGCTCAAGTATATCCTTCACTACGTAAAGGGCACACTATCCATCGGCCTACATCTCAGCTCTAGCCCCACTAACTCTCTCACCGCGTATTCTGACGCGGACTGAGCGGGTTGCCCCAACTCTCGACGCTCCACCTCCCGCTACTGTGTCTTCCTCGGTGACACTTTAGTCTCTTGGTCCTCCAAGCGCCAGACTACAGTGTCTCGATCCAGCGCCGACGCCGAGTATCGTGCCGTCGCCCACGTCATCGCTAAGTGCTACTAAATTCACCAGCTTCTCCAGGAACTCCGTACACCCATCGCTTCCATGACCGTTGTTTACTGCGACAACGTCAGTGCCGTCTACATGACCATTAACCCGGTTCATCATCGACGTACGAAGCATATTGAGATTGAGTTTCACTTCGTACGTGATAAGATCACTTTAGGACACGTTCAGGGTGATCCATGTACCGTCGACGTACCAGTTCGCTGATATCATAATCAAAGGCTTATTCACATCTTTGTTCACCAGTTTTTGCTTCAGTCTCTGCGTCTATTCTCCTCCCGCTACGACTGCAGGGGTGTTAGACCACTGGACTTATATATATATAGACCTGACCCTCCTGTATAGAGAACGGGATGTTAGTCTCACTATATACAACACTTCTACAGTTTGGTTTGCTACAAATATTTACTTATGAAACACGTGTTGCTAAAATATAGGCATTGCCAAAACTTGTTTGTCTCAGATATTTTTTCTTCCTCTCAGTGTACTAGTATCGATTCTAGCGTTAAGTGGATCCAACTATTTTATTGGTATTAATTGAAACAATTTTTTTATTGCTTAGCATCGAAGAAATTACATACACCGGTTCTTTCTTTTTCTTAGGCATGAAGCCAAGTTTGCTACGTTATTACTATGATTTTCTTTTTCTTGTCTAGAGTGTAGCATTGGTGCTAAATATCTAATGGATCTCACTGTAAATTAAAAATGGTCTTTCCCCCAAAACATCCATATTCCTTTGCACATACAGCCAACCAAGTTTACTTTTGATGTTAAGAGAGGTTTATTTATTTGGTGGCATCTATCCATATACTTGCATCGGCTCTTAAAACTTTGTCCCTTGCATTTTGTGGAATCAATGCTAGAGGCATGCTTAGCTTCGGTCAATCCGCAAACTAGACATGCCCAAACTAGCATCTCCTCTTCAGTGTGTGGAATCAATGCTAACACTTCAAATGTTCTTGCTAGCATTGGTGAAACTCTGGACTAGATATGGCTTGATAAGATGCTTATATTCTTAAGATCTGAATTGATAACTTGTGTCATTTGAGGAGTTATTAGATTCAGTTTGTTTAGAGATACTTTCTTTAGTCACAAATTCATAAATAAATGATGTTTTGTAATATGTGCAGTCAACGCATTTAAATTTTTATCATCAATATCTTTTTGATATTTTCAATTCAAGTTTTAAAAACGGTATGGCTAGTTTTGTCTTCGGAAATAGTTCTGAAAATAATATAGCATTGCTATCTTTCATAGGTTTTGTACTCTTTTTTTTTTAGAATATGCATAAGCTGTGCGTATATGTAGAAAATGTACAGTGACTATAAATCCCTCGTATATACGAGGGGGTCGGGTCTATATATATACAGTCCAGGCCAGTGGTCTGTCTAACACCCCCGCAGTCACAGCGGGAGGGGAACGGACGCAGAGACTAGACCGAAAACTAGTGAACAAAGGCGTGGGCAGGACTTTGGTCATTATATTGGCAAACTGATGTGCCGATGGTACATGGAGCACCCGAACCTGTCCTAATGCAACCTTGTCATGGACAAAATGAATATCGATCTCGATGTGCTTGGTGCGTCGGTGATGGACCGGGTTGGCGGTCATATAGACGGTACTGACATTGTCACAGTAGACGACGGTCGCGGTGGAGAGGGGTGCATGGAGCTCCTGGAGAAGCTGGCGAAGCCAGCAGCACTCGGCGACGGTGTGGGCGACGGTGCGGTACTCGGCTTTAGCGCTGGAGCGGGACACTGTAGTCTGGCGTTTTGAGGACCAGGATACGAGTGTCACCGAGATAGACGCAGTAGCCGGACGTAGAGCGTCGAGAGTCAGGGCAGCCTACCCAGTCCGCGTCGGAGTACGCGGTGAGGGAGTCGATGGGGCTGGAGCTGAGATGCAGCCCGCTGGAGAGGGTGCCCTTCACGTAGCGTAGGATGCGCTTGAGCAGCGTGAGGTGAGGTTCGCGCGGAGCGTGCATGAAGAGGCACACTTGCTCGACAGCGTACGTGAGGTCGGGTCGGGTGAGTGTGAGGTATTGGAGAGCCCCGGCAAGACTCCGATAGTAACAGGGATCGGCAACGAGGGCGTCATCGGCGGCGGAGAGTTTGGCTCAAGTGTCGACTGGGATGGCCGTGGGGTGACAGTCGGCCATGCCCGCACGCTGGAGGAGGTCGATGGCGTACTAGCGTTGGGAAAGGAAGAGCCCGTGGATGGAACGGGTTACGGAGATGCCAAAGAAATGGTGGAGAGGACTAAGATTGGTCATGGCAAACTCAGAGTGGAGTCAGGCCATGATCTGGTCAAGGAGAGATATCGAAGACGCTGTGAGGACAATGTCATCGATATAGAGAAGTAGATAGGCAGTGGCGGAGCCGATATGGAAAGTGAATAGGGAACTATTGGACGCAGAGGCCACGAAGCCGATATGCCGAAGATAGGCAGCAAAGCGCTGGTACCAGACACGAGGGGCTTGTTTGAGGTCGTAGAGAGAGCGTTGAAGGAGACAGACGTCGTCGGACCGAGAAGGATCGACGAAGCCTGGGGGCTGCTGGCAGTAGACTGTTTCCGTCAGGTGGCCATGAAGAAAGGTATTCTTCACGTCTAGTTGATGGATCGGCCAGGAGCGAGAGGCAGCCAAGGTAAGGACGATTCGGATGGTGGCGGGTTTGACAATGGGACTGAAGGTCTCGTCGTAGTCGACACCGGGTCATTGGGAGAAACCCCGGACAAGGGAGCCTTGTGACGGGCAAGGGAGCCATCGGCGTGGAATTTGTGTTTGAAAATCCACTTACCGGTCACAATGTTGGCGCCGGGAGGTCGGGGAACGAGGTGCCAGGTCCTGTTGTCCATTAGGGCCTTGTACTCGTCGGCCATGGCCTCGCGCCACTGAGGGTCGGCCAAGGCTGAGCGAGAAGTCACCGGGATAGGCGAGATAGAGCTGTGGACGGCGGAGAGACCGTAGCACGGATTGGGTCGGAGAGACCCGGTCTAGGAGCGGGTGACAATGTGAGAGGTGGAGGGAACTGGAGCCGATGGGGGTGCAGGAGTAATGGGAAGAACTGGTCGGGTGGGGGCATCAACGGCTCCGAGTCGGCGACTGTAGACAAGAGGAAAAGGAGGGATTAGATCGGCCTGAGCCGATGAGGTCGGGTAGGCCGAGTATTCCGATCGGTTTGATAGAGGTGGATCAGCCGATAGGGTGGGGGAGCCGATAGGGTGGGGGGAGCCGATGGAAAGTGAGGAGCCGATGGAAGTGGGGTGTCCGATGGAGAGGGAACGGTATCGGCTGAAGGATAAATAGGATCGGTATCGGCCGATAAAGGTGGGTCCGATGGGGGTCCGATGGTGGGGACATCGGATCGAGTAGTGGTGGGAGATGTGACGGGTAAATCCTCAGCAGCGGCCGATGAGGGGGCCGATGGAGAGGGCAGTGAGGAAGACCTGGTCGGCACGGTGTTGGTGAGGAGGAAGTCGAGATCACTAGAGGAGGATCTCGGATGAAGGAGACCGAAGGGAAAACATGTCTCGTCAAAAATGACGTGACGAGAGACGAGGACCCATCGGATGGAAAGGTCGAGGCATTGGTATCCCTTGTGAGAGGTGGAATAGCCGAGGAGAATATAGGCGGTGGAGCGGGGAGCGAGTTTGTGGGAAGCTGTGGCGGTGAGATTTGGGTAGCAGAGGAGCCCGAAAACGCGAAGGTGGGAGTAGTCGGGCGTCGTGTGGTAGAGAAGGGCATAGGGAATGTTGTTATGAACGGAGGAGCATGGGCGCCGATTGAGAAGGTACGTCACAGTAGCCAGAGCTTCGGCCCAATAAGTGGCGGGTAGGTGGGCATGAAGTAGCATGGTGCGACTGATGTTGTTGAGGGTGTGAAAGAGGCGCTCGGCTTTGCCGTTCTGAGGAGAGGTGTAGGGGCAGGAGAGCCGGAGATGGATGCCCTGCGAGGTGAGGAGGTTTGTAATGGTATGGTTGATGAATTCCGTACCGTTATCGGCTTGTAAAGCCTTGATGGGGAGGTTAAACTGAGTGGATACGTACGTGACGAAGTGAGTGAGGTGAGAGGCGACCTCTGATTTGTGGATGAGCGGGAAGGTCCAGCAATAGTGTGTGTAATCGTCAAGTATAGCAAGATAATACTGATTACCGGAGACACTTTTAACTGGAGACGTCCATACATCACAATGTATAAGTTCAAATGGATGCGAGGTACAGGAGAGAGAACTAGAAAAGGGCAGACGCACATGTTTGCCAAGTTGACATGAGTGGCAAACTGTGGAGCTGCTGTGAGTACATCGGATGGAGGCGCTGCGACAGAGGGTGGCGACAGCGTCGGGGCCGGGGTGGTCAAGACGAAGGTGCCAAAGGTTGGTGGAGAGGGCGACGCTGGCGTGTGGGGTAGACGACACTGCGGGAATGGTGTAGAGGTCGCCGCCACTATTGCAGTGAAGGATCTGTCGCCGGGTTGGGATATCCTTCATAGAGAAACCAGACGCGTCAAATTCAATGGAGCAGTGGTTATCTCGTGTGAATTGACGGACATATATAAGATTGTGAATGAGAGAAGGGACAATAAGAACATTGCGTAGGGGGAGGTTAGTGGTGGATGTAGACAGAGAGGAGTCACCACGGCATTGGATAAGAAGAGAGTGACCATTGCCGATAGTGACAAAACGGGAGGAAGAGGGGTGACAGGAGCGAAGTATACCGGCTGATGACGCCATGTGTGAAGACGCCCCAGAGTCCAGCACCCAAGGGTGCTGTGGTTGGAGCGTCATCTGGTTGAGGGCAGCGACGAGGCCAGCCTGGTTCCAGGAGGAAACCGACTGGGTGGTTGGGGTTGGTAGCATCGGCTGAGGCGGTAGAACGGGAGCCGATGCCAGGTGAGCCTGGGGATAGGCACCGAGAACTCCGGGTTGCCAGCCGATGGGGCTGCATGGCTGGGGCTGGGGCGCCCAGGGGTTGTAGCAGGGTGGGTAGGGACTGAGGTAGGTCGTGGTGGCGTCGGACCCTGCCAGGTCCTGCCTTTGCCTTTGCCCTTGCCTTTCCCGGTGTGGGCTGTGTTGCTGTGGCCGGAGCCCTGGCCACCAGGACCGCGGGAGGAAGGGGCAGCGCAAGAAGCTCAGCAGCCATTATCGGCTACGGCAAGAAGAGCGGTGTGGGCCACTGTTTTCTCATCATTGGCCAGACGGAGTTCTTTAAGAACTAGCATGTCATGAGCCCGGGCAAACGATGGAAGAGGTGTGGCGTTGGCGATGTCATCGGCGGTGTTGAAGAAGTGGGGATTGAGGCCTTGCAGAAGGGCGAGGACGAGTTGAGAGTCGGCCATAGGGTGGCCAACGTCCCGGAGAGCAGCGGCCTTAACTTTGAGGCGCTGACAGTACGAGAAGACAGAGGAGTCGCCTTGTACCATGGAGTGGAACTCGTTGAGGAGGAAGATGGCATAAGGCTGCTTGTTGGCCAAGAAGATCCGCTCGATGGCCACCCAGAGGTCTCGGGCGGTGGGGTCGGTATCGTCCATGGCGAGGTCGAGGACAGAGTCGTCGACCGAGCCAAGCAGCCAGCTGCGCACGTAGCACTTGGCGATGTCCCACTGAGAATCATCGGGGCGAGGTGGAGCGGAGCCATCAATATGGGACCGGAGGCTGAATTTTCCACAGAGAGATTTGAAGAAGAAAACCCACTTGGAATAATTGGCGTTAAGGTCAAGGGAGATAGGAACGTGAGATTTCACATTCACAGCAGCGTAGGGAGGGGAGAAGATAGGCGAGGTAGTGCCTGAGGTGTGGTCTGTGGCACCGAGGGCCGGAGCAGATTCGGCGACTTGGAGAGTGCCGAAGCTGAGGGTGGACTCGGAGGCCATGACGGGAGAACGGGAGCAAAGAAGAAATGGAGACGAGAGAGCGAGGGGAGTACCAGAAAGAGAGTCGGTGACGGGAAGAAGACGTCGACGACGAGGAGGAAAGAGTCGGCTCGTCGGAGGGAGAAGCTAGCGCGCCGGGATGTTTAGACTCGCTCTGATACTATGTAGAAAATGTACAGTGATTATGAATCTCCCTATATATACGAGGGGGTCGGCTCTATATATATATATAGCCTAGACCAATTGTTTGTCTAAAGTATCTTTGTATTAAGACTCAAGGGGGTTACAGCAAGTTACAAAGGCGGAACTAAAAAAAGAACAAACTGATATCTCGCGATAGTGACCAGCTCTCAACCACGCATGCTAGCCGGGTAGCAGCCCTGCTTCACGCCAGAGCGCCTCCTCTTCGGTCACCGCACTCGCCACCTTAGCCCATGAACATTGTTGATGGTTGAAGACCCTATTGTTCCGTTCTTTCTAGATCGACCAAGCTACCAAGGTGACAATGGTGTTGAATCCTCGCCGGAGCTGCTTGCTGATTTACTTCCTGCTTTCACGATCAATTTGAAACCTTAGAGTAAAAAAGTCCTTCCATGAATCTAGGGAACACCTCTGACTTCACCAACTCTCCCTTTCTTTGGTTATCGCTACACCTTAGAGTAAAAAAGTCTTTCATGGAAGGAGCTCGCTGCAACAGGGATGCAGTCTGGTCACATAGGTTTTATACTGGTAATTAGTAATCTTGGTGACCGGGATGCAGTCTGCTCTCATAGGTTTTATAGTAGTAATTAGTAATCTTGGTGACGGTGTTACCGTCCAAAACATTGCTTATTTATATCCGGAAGGAGTACATAATTAAAAGAGTCCAACCTCACTGAGAGTTCTTACTCTAACCTAGAGTACTGCAACATAGTTTGAGTGTTTGAATGGCACACATCCCTGGCCCTTCCTTGTTTTTTTTTCCTTTGAAGACTCCTGGCCCTGCCTTGCTTGACTGATCCAACTTAGACACCTGTTCGCTCAAGATCACTTTTATTCTGCTAGACACCTATTCTCTCAAGTTCATTCTTATTTTGCAAATCCCCGCCTTGCAACTATAGCTTCAAATTAGTGGCCAGTCATACCAGAACTACCCTTTTATCGTCTACTTAACAAGACATATAAATACATAAATGGCCATTTTGGTTTGAAGCCCTACCAAAAATTTTAGTAGTACCACCAAAATTTACACAACTTATAGATTTGGCACAAATTGGCTCCAATCCAAATAACCATCATGTTCTATTCAAGCTACCAAATAAATTGGTACGAAATGGAAAAAAACCAAAATGACAAAAGGTTAAGAGAATATTGGGACAGCACATAAAGTTGGATATACATAATGTTCCATATTTCATATTTTCAAAGTAGCAAATTAGCACAAAGTTGATCCACGAGCTCGATGCACATGCTACGAATCTGTTTATGTACATCATGTGTGGTGGTAAAGTGAGACAGGGAGAGACTCGAGTAATCTGCACAGTTAGTTCCCCCTTGAAACCATTCAAGGAGCTTTCTCCATCTCAATTAGCAGCTACTTGGCCTAAACATATAACGAAGCTACACACATCAGAGCGAGCAGTAGATTACAAAATCGAATCAAACAAGACTACACACGCACACACACACACATACACACTAGCAGAGGTTTCACTTCTCTTCGGCATGTTCCTGAATCGATCCAGTCACTTCCTTCACGGTGTCACAGAGTTCTTGGTTTGAATCCTGTGCATCCTGCGCAGGATCGTCCATAACCATTTCAATTGGAGCCCCTCCATTCCTGGAAGATCTGGAGTTGTCAATGTTGGTGGAGCCTTGAGAGTAGGCGTCCAGCAGATGCTTGTGGATCTCCTCCATCCTCCCAGATTGCTCATCGTCTCTGTCCAGCTCTATCAGATCCTGCAGAAACCAAAGCTTCAGGTAAAGCTTCAGTGTTCCTTCAGAACACGGGAATTTTACAGGATTTTTATAGTAACCAGTTCAGCTCCTACAAAATTCCCGTAAAATTACTTCATTTCCAAGGAGGGTTAGGAGTGAACTGCATGGTTGAAGGTGATGCATAGGAGGGGATCTGCTCAAATGTTTTCATGCTAACCTGAGCAGAACAAGAGTTGAATATGCTAGAAAACCGCTGTCTACAATACTCATTGAAGAGGACTGTCCCAATAAGTAGTAGGATGGTGAACCCTGCAGATATAGGAGCGTGTTTTATAGTGAAAACTCCAAGAGCTATGGTCTGTGTCAAAAGCAGGGAGAAAACCAAGGCGGTGTGCATGATCGGCCACAATTTCCCTTCCATTTCATACTTTGGATAGTAGACATTTAAGATCTGCAAAATGTTTCAATACTTATCAGATAAACATTCTCAAAAATCATTAATGTAAGATGTAATAGTCTTTGGCTGATTTAGCAAGTAAACAAGTTCAATAGATTGAGTTAAGAGATCACTGTACTCACCTGATTGCGATACACCAGGTAGCCAAAGCAGAAGTAGACAAGCAAGAAGGGCAGTATGAGAGGTGCCATTATCGAAAATGTGAAGCCAAGAAGGTTGAATAGGAGGACTTTTGGGACTTCAGTATGATATGGAAAAGAGTAGACATATTCTGGGTCATCCCGATAGCAGAATATAAATTTTCTGAAGAAGTTATATACTAAGTTGTACACTTGCAATATCTCGGAGCAAAGACTTGCCCAGCCTGACGTGAGGACATACGTGATGAAGAAAGTCGCCTGTAGAAAAGAGAGAATAATCCACTTAAAATCAACATATAACCCTACATTAAGAATGGCAAGAGAACGTGATAAAGTGATTTTGAGATGTGCGGTACAAAATGAAAATTACAGCATTTCAGGCAGTAAATAAATATTTGTTACCTGCTTTGGTACAAGTTCAGCAAGCATAGATGGCATATCCCTTGGTCTAGTGAAGACATTTAGCTGATTTAGCACGGATCCTGACAGGACATTGACAAAGAATACGTTCCAGATGGTAAAGAACAAAATTTTCAAGCACGCACTTCTTTTCCTGCTGCTGCGAGAAATCGATCCTTCTATTGAAGAGAAGAACATCATCAATGGAGGAACTGTGTACAGGGACAGCAACAGAACGACGCTAGGGAGGTATCCCGTTACAACTTTGACAAACAAAGGCCTATATAAGATGATCAAACAGGAGCTCTGTCATTGTCAAAACCTTAAATCTAAACAGAAAATCTAGTGGTGGTCTCTGAAGTCTGAACTTACTTCTTCAGCATGCCAGTCAGGCTTGGAAATAGCTGCTGAATCTGATCCGGTTGCATCATGCTTTGAACAAATGCGACGGGGACAATAAACACAAACATGAAAGCAATACTAGCTGCAAGTGTTGCTATTTTCCGGAGCCAGATCTGTCTATACGGGATCCAGAGGTTTGACCAATAGACATCCCTTGGCTCTGGAGCCAAATCTGTCACCCATAGCATAGGATTTGAAGATTGAAGAATTTCTGAAGCAACAATCGCCGCATAGCGAGTCTTGAAGAATACTATAGCACCTGGACAATCCTGTTCAGTAATACGACAAGAATTATATATGCGGATGCACCTAAACCTGAGTGACAAATACTACTTACACATGCATATTACTGAGATACTAGTAATGAAGGATATCAATTTTTTTAGTACAAATGAATGAAGGATATCATGTATTGTACTGGTCAAAACTAGTAGCTTTTTAACTCAAATGGCAATGATATCAGGTGGAGGAAGACCTTCTGAGCTTCAATTACTTCTGGATCACTTAGGTCTGGCTTCTTCGAGTTTATAAACTTATTGCGATATTGCTGAAAAGAGGAAGCCCGTACTCCACAAAGACCGCATCTGGACAAGTTATACCTTCTACTCTGTCCAAATTGCGAAAGCTTTACTCTTACAAATTTCCTATATACCCTCTCTGTATTATCCTGCAGAAAGAAGCTTAGATGCCTGAGAAGATGATTCAGCATAACATATGGACTTATTTGATATCTTTCTGAAACAGAAACAGAGACAGAAACCAGAATTTGGACTTCAATTATGAAACTAGTTTGTCAACATGTTGCCAGGATGGGAGATATTAAATCAAAAAGAATGAACATGTTTCATAGACAATCACCTTTTCAACACCATAAGACAAAACTGTACTGGTTAAATAAACTGTTAGGAAATAATTTGAACTTCAGGAATATTTGAAAACAACAAAATCTCTACTCCTGAATCTTACCACAAATTTCTGCATACTTCCTTTCCGATAGATCATTTGATGTGACAAGTAACTGGATCCATGATAGTAAACAAAGAAATTTCTGATAGTGTCATCAAGCAGCTCATTATCTAACTTTGGTATTGAGCGGACAATCACAGAAAAATGACCAGGATTTGGTGGTGATCCAGTAATATGAGCCAATCTCTTCCTTGATATGTACTTGTACTCCTGCAACATGATATACAATAAGCTGCAACAAATGACTGCATGAACTAGGAGAAAATTGGAGGTAAAACTATTCGGTAAAAGGAAAAGCGTGGACATATCTTACATAGTAAAGGAGAATACAGGCCGACACTGTTATAACATACAAGGCAACACAATGCACCCAAAGCCTGCCCAAAGAACCCAAGATTCCAAATAATCACAAGTTAGGTTAATAGGAAATATTCATATCTTCCAAGAGCAATCAACAACACTGATTTACCAAATGAAATAACTACAAGATCTTTGTAAGTTTGTTGTAAGTCGGTGTTAGTAATTTATCTAATTTGATAAAGATGTAATTTTTTTAGTCTTGAAATAACACGTCACAAAAATTCCAATCGGCATGGCGGGGGCACGTAGAAGGATGGTGAAGTCGTTCAGTGAATTCTTGGGAACTACTGGAGTGGGCTACGAAGATATGGTGGATGGGGAGAGGTGGGAGGGTACGGTGTTGGTGAGACGAAAGTCGAGCTCACCAGAAGAGGGTCTAGGGTTGATTAATCCGAAAGAAAAACAAGACTCATCAAAGACAACATATCGAAAAATGATGATGCGGCGAGTGTAGAGATGAAGACAGCGATATCCCTTATGGGAGAAGGGATAGCCAAAAAAAATGCAGGCGATGGAGCGTGGGGCGAGTTTGTGGGGGGTAGTTACTGTCAGATTAGGGTAGCAAAGACATCCGAAAACACATAAGTGGGCGTAGTTGGGAGTTATGTGATACAGAAGAGTGTAGGAAATGTTGTGACGGATGGAGGAGCATGGGCGTCGATTGATCAGATATGTTGCGGTGTTGAGTGCTTCAGCCTAGTAGATTGCGGGTAAGTGGGCGTGGAGAAGCATGGTTCGACTGATATTATTAAGAGTGCGGAGGAGGCGTTTGGCCTTGCCATTTTGAGGGGAGGTGTATGGACAGAAAAGACGAAAGTGGAAGCCACGGGAGGTAACGAAGGGTTGGATGGTATGGTTGACAAACTCCGTGCCATCGTCGGTATGTATGGCTTGGATAGTGAGGTTAAACTGAGTGAAAATGTAGCTAGAGAAGTTGATTAGATGAGTAATGACCTCGGACCTACGAGAGAGAGGGAAGATCCAGCAGTAATGTGGGTAATCGTTAAGTAAAGCAAGATAATATTAGTAACCTGAAATGCTTTTAACTAGAGATGTCCACACATCACAATGAATAATTTTAAAAGATCTAGAGGTACAAGAGGTAGAGGGGGAGAATGACAGCCGCACATGTTTGCCAAGTTAATAGGGATGGCATACAGTGTGCTGGTGCAGGGGATGGAGGTGCGACAACGAAAAGTGGAGACTGCGTCAGGACTGGGGTGGCCGAGGCAAAGATGCTAGATGTTGATGGAGGTGGCAATATTGACGTGAGAGTGGATGGTGCAGCAGGAATAGTGTATAGATCGCCATCACTATTACATTGACGCATCTCGCGTCGGGTCTGGATATCCTTCACAGAGAAATCGGATACGTCAAATTCAATGGAGCAATTATTATCTCTGGTGAATTAACGAATAGAGAGGAGATTGTGGATGAGGGAAGGAACAATTAAAACGTGTAGTGGGAAGTTTGATTTGGGTGTGGGCAGGATGGAGTCACCGCGGTATGTGATTGGGAGAGATTGTCCATTGCCGACAGTGACAAAAAGAGAGGAGGAAGGGTAGTGGGAAAGGATTATACTGTCCGATGAAGCCATGTGTGATAACGCACCAGAGTTTAGCACCCAGGGGTGTTGAAGCTAGAGCGTTATCTGGTTGAGGGCGGCGATGAGGCCAACCTGGTTCCACAGAGGAGCCGGCTGGGAGGCTTGCGAGGGTGCAGACGAAAGGAGCGGCTGCATGGGGACGGACGCTAGGTGGGCCTGGGAATGAGCGCCGAGGACCCCGGGCTGCCAACTGAGGTGGCTATGCGGCTGGGGCTAAGGCGCCCAGGGGTTGTAGCAGAGCTATGGACCCATGAGGCCAGCTGGTGGGGTAGTAGCGGCAGCGGGGCGCTGCTGCATATGGCCGCTCCAGCTTTTGCCCTTGCCCTTTCCTTTGCCGCTGCCACCGGCTCAGGCCTTATTGCCATGGCCAAACCTATGTCCACCGAAGGAAGTGTCAAGGGCATGGGAGGAGGCAGCAGCGCACGTGGGGCGGCATCCGCTAGGGTTGGTGTAGCCAGAATCGGCTACGATGATGAGAGCAATGGTCTTCTCATCATTCACCAGGCGAAGTTCCTTAAGAACCAGCATGTCGTGAGCCCGGACGAACGTGGAAAGAGACGTGAAGTTGGCTATGTCATTGACGGTGTTTGAGAATTGAGGGTTAAGTCCACGCAAGAGAGCGAGGACGAGTTGAGAGTTGGCCATAGGATGGCTGACATCACGGAGAGTGGCAGTCTTGACCTTGAGGCGTTGGCAGTACGAGGAGACAGAGCTGTCCCCTTGTACCATAGAGTGAAACTCGTTCAGGAGGAAGATGGCGCGGGGCTGCTTGTTTGCTTAGAAGAGCCGCTCAATAGCCACCCATAAATCGTGGGCGGTAGGATCGGTGTCTTCCATGGCAAAATCGAGAATAAAGTCATTGACCGAGCCAAGCAGCCAACTGCGGATGTAGCACTCAGCGATGTTCCACTGGGGGTCATCGGGGCGAGGAGGAGCAGAGCCATCGATGTGAGAATGAAAGTCAAACATGCCGCACAAAGATTTAAAAAAGAAGACCCACTTTGAGTAGTTAGTGTTCAGATCAAGTGAAATCGAGACGAGAGCTTTCACGTTGACTACGGCGTAGGGTGGCGAGAACATTGGCGTGGTCGAGGCAGTGTCGAGGGTGCCGATGGTCGGAAGAGAATCAGACCCGGCAACAGGAAGAGTGCCTGAGCCAAGAGCCGACTCGGTGGTCATGGTGAGAATAGACATGGCGTGAAAGAATCACGTGCGGGTGGGCCGATGGGAGAACAGCCGATGGAACGGGTAAAAGCCCATGAAGATGAGAGAAAGGAGAAACCAATGAGAAGAAAGTGGATGAAAAGCTGATGCACGACCGAGAGATAGGATGTTGCTACGGTGGACATGCGTACGCGTCGGATGAAGTGACAAGCCGATGAGGAGACGCGAGGCCGATGAGAGGAGGGCAAAGCCGATGGACGTGTGTGTGAAGCCGATGAAGCAATGATGGGAGGCATGGCGTGAGAAGAAAAAGTTCGCGTCCGAGAGATAGAGTTTTGCATCTGTGGACACGTGGACGCGTCAGGTTTGCGCGGACTCGAAAGCGAGAAAAGCTGTGGACGCGAAAAGGAAAAGTTCGCGTCTAGGAGACAATGGTCTGTGTTCGTGGACACGCGGAGGCGGCGGAGTGGCGCAGACTCGGAGACGAGATAGGCTACGAACACGAAAGGAGAAGGTTTGTGTCCTGGAAGCAAGTTTCACGTCCGCGGACAGTCGAGCGTATCGGAATGGGGAAGCTGGAAGAGTGTTCTAGCCAATGAAGAGCGCCAGTGCGGAGAAGCGCCGACGCAACTTCGGAGAGAGGATGAGGTGAGAATGCAGGAGTAGGTGAAGGTGGACGAGACCAGGAGGTGGATGAAGACCGTCTCCTCGTCACGCGATGGAGGTGGTGAGGAATAAACCGCCTGTGGAGGAGACAATGGGATGAAAAAGCCAAGACAAAAAGGAAGCAAAAAGAGAAACCACTAGAGAAGAAGTGGAAGGGAAAACATGTGGAGGAGATAAGGGGGGTCTCGGAGGCGTTAGCTCGTCTACCGAGGGAGAAGGAGACGCATGCGACGGAAAGGAGGCGTTAGCTCGTTGGCGAGAAGGTTGCTAGCATGTGAAGAATGTCTGAATCTCACTCTAATAGCATGTAGAAATAAAGTATATAGATAGAAGTATGAGAACCTATTTAGGATCAGGCATATATATATAAATCTAACGGTAACCAACGCGACAGGATTTTGCACCTTGTTACGATTACTGAGAAATAAAATGGAACTACTTGATGTAGCAGTAGTTCAAATGTATTCTATAATGTCTGAGGATGTTATTAATTCTGGACAAGCTTAATCTGTACTGTTAATTAGTACTCCCAGGGACTCCTAATGCAGTAATACATAGTGACTCCTAATTGTTTTTACAATTCAGAAATGAACTTTTTAGTATATTTTTACTGTTCACGAACTAGCAAAATATCTTATTAAGTATGTTACACATAGAAGGGTTAATTTGTTGCATACAAAAATGAGGCCTTGATTTTTTTCCTAATGGGTAGCATGTATCTATTTTTCTTGATATCTTGAAACCATGCATAATCGAATTTCTATCATATATATTTTTTACTTTAATCATAGTATAAAAATGCTCTAAGTAATCATCTAAAATAATGTAATCCTTTCGTGTATACCCAACTTCAGATGAACATGATATATGTGGAAATTTGTTTCAAGATTCAGTAATTGTAACATTCTGACAGCTAATCCCAGAAGAACGAAAAAAAGGGGTCAGAATCGCATTATCCATTAAGTGAGATGAAAAGACAGAAGGTCTTACATCCGTGATCCCTCTTTGAGATTTGCAATTGTAAAAACATTCAGAGACTCCGCTGGAATATGTGCGTGAGTTTTTTCTTTCCCATGGTAATTTACAGGGAGCACTCCAAATATACAAACTAGAGAAGTTATCGAGAATATACGTATACTGCAGAAGAAGAAGAAAAGAACTAATTGTTAAGTTATCAACAACAACAGAAAAAAACATGGTTAAGGCATTTCGGCATGGTGCTAGTACTATCAAGAAATGTCCACACTAAACAATAGGCCGATAGACTAGATTAGTTAAGAACACGAAAGATGGAACATTACATGGACCAGTTCAATTGCTGCCACAAACAATGGAGCCTAAATCAGAATCAAGGAGAAGAACCTGAAGATGAACAGGCGGAGGAACACCACGGAGTCCAAGCCAGCGACACGGCGTATCTCTTCTTCCGTGCACCAGTACGCCTTCACTATCCATCCAGCGGTAGGCAGTAACCTCTCAAACGAGAAGTAATCGACCTGCTGTCGGAACTTCTCCTCGGCAAGCCGCCTTCCAAAGTAGACGCCGTAGTTGTGAGGCTGCTTCCTGAGGACCGAATAGAGGGACAAGAACAGGGCGCAGAAGCCGATGTTTATGCCCGCCGAAGTCAGAAGAGCAGAAAATTCCATCCCTCGGCTCTACCGATTGGAGATCCTGACCATTTACCCATGAAAGAACTGCAAATTTACAAGCCAAGAAATACAGGATGTTTTAATCGTTGTATTGAGTACCTCGTTGCATTCAGCTGCGTTAATCACTGGCTTGAGTCATGAAACCAATTAAGCTACACAATTCAGGTTCCTGGCCATTTCACTATCAAGTCGCTGGATCTCACATTGGCACAACTCCATTCTCCCAGGTCGTTCACACTACAAAATTTACAATGCAATACGCCAATTGAAGCTTCAATTTCCATGCTGTTGTCCTTAAACAAAAATACTTTTTCACTTTTCAGGAAGCACTTGGGTTGCAACATATAATATGCCTTGTCATTTTGAAGCTAACTACTGCCAAAAAAGAATTTGTTGGACACCTTTTTCTACAGATAAAATGCGTTGGCTACGTGAGATATTGACGACTGCTTAAAAAAATTGGTGATGTGTGCGCGCGCGAGAGAGAAAACGGAGGTGTGCACGTGTGCTTTTCGACGCGTGTAGCAAATGTGGCAATGGCGTTGATGCCCTAGGCCCTGAACAACCCCTCGTTTTTGCATTTGGATTGTTCATAGAGAACGGCACAAGGATTCGCGGCCAATTTGATCCGCTGCTCGACCGGGCACGTAGCGAATGAAATCCCCGTTGGTTTTCCTCATCCCCGGCCCGGCCCAAGCACCCCCGCATGCCGATCGAGGCGCGATGCGGCGGCCATGGACGATCCGGCCCGGCATTGCGATCTACGACGACGAGCATTGGGGGGAGATCGCTATAGATCGAGGAAGGAAGGAGGCATCAGGCACCGATCGAATCCCCGGTCGGTCGGGTAATGAACGACGCGTACCTTGGAATCGGTGCGCGATGCGGCGCCGGCGGCGGTCGGTCGGTCGGTCGTCCGGTCTCTCGCCGGCCGTGCCGGATGGAGGTTGGTGGTCGACGCGGCACCGCGCGCGGGAGGGGGGAGGGTTGCTGGGGTTGTCTCCGAGTCGCTCGTCGCCGACCGATCGCCCGCCCGTGCCTGCGTTACGTACGTCGTGCGCCGCGCGGCCGCGCTGGTGGTGATGGTGGTGGCCTTGTCGCTTGCATGCAGTTGCGGGCCTTGCAGGCCGTGACGCAGGCTTCCCAAGCCCATCAAGTGCACCGGATGGGGCCGGTTTCTAATATGGGCCGGACTAACGGCAACGCCGCCTTGATGGGCCGTCCCACATTGACCGGCCCAGTCAACAACTGCTGCTATTACGTGAAAACAGAAATGGGGATCTTCTGCGTTTCCCACTTTGGAGTTTGGACACTGACCAAACAATTTTCTCTCTTTTCTTCTTGTCATGTCGGCCTGGGATGAGTTGACCGCCGTTTTTAGTTCTTTAAAAAAGTTTATTTACTCTCTCTGTCACGTTCTCAAATCTAAAATCCTCTACGTTTTCACGTCCAGCTTACGTGCACGGTCGCTCTCAAATCTGTCACCAAGCGATCGATGGAGATCGATCTACCGCGAGCATGGATTAGGCCGGCCGTGTGACACGGTTTCCGTGCCGACGTGTCCAGTGATCCTAATCGTCACGGGACAACAGAGCAATCTAAACGTTTTGACCACCCAGCTCCCTACACGTGCCGGCCGTGACGAACGCCACCGTGCGTGTACAAAATAACTAAAAAACCGTCAAAACTGCATCGAAATTCGATTGGACTCTCTCTCTCTCTCTCTCTAGAGTGAGAAAAAGAATAAATTCGATTGGAGCAAGCAGGACTACACGCAAAGTAACCAGGCCGATGTAGTACGTGCTCACATACGTTTGTGCCTACGCGCGCCGGCCAAGTTGTTCGCCTGATGCGAGACACGCCGGGAGGTTCAACCGGTGCAAGGATTTCTCGTACCGCCGGTTAACGCAGTAACTAGACTTACCGTCAGAGTACGGGATGGTAAAGGGAGATTAACCCCATCAAGTTTAAGAGAAAGTTAATTAAAAAATAAGTTTTGATAAATTATGTCATGTTCTTTTTACCGTTGACCACGTTACCTTAGGTATGGTAATCACTTGCTGTAATGCACAATTAGGCTACTTTTTCAAATTTCATAAGCACGGTTTCAAACAATAAAACAATACTTTTAAAATAAATAAATATATATATATAGGATTTTTAAAATTAAATAAATATTTTTTTTCATATTTATAATAGTTAACGCTTATTAATTATACGCTAATAGTATATCTTCTTTCCCTTTGCTTTCCTTGCCACAGTCATCTTGTATTCTTATCCTGTTCATCTACGCCCGCAACGCGACGACGTGGAGGGCAGATGGGAGGAGGGAGAATCGATTCGTAGCGTACGGCGCGCGCGTGAGCCGTGACGGTCGCCGGCAACCCGTGCCTCGCTCGCTGTGGGGGAGGGAGAGAAAACGCCATCATTTCGCGCGGGTTTCGGTTGGTGGAGTAGCACGGCACGGCGCCACTGCGTCGCTTGGTCGGCCGGCCAGGGCAACACACTGCTTGGTCTGCAGCTGCCGCATATACGCAATTACGCAGTGTGCCCCTGCCAGCCAGACGGCCTGCTTCAGCTCGCACTACTACTACGTAATGTACTACTGTACACAATGAGGCACTGATCACTGATGGAGTTTCAGGCAAGCAAGATGCCACGTGCCAGCCATGGCACAGCACACGAGCAGGAGTAATAGCCATGATAGTGTGCTAGTGGTATTACGTGTCCTAGCGCTATGTTACTACTACTACTACTTGGTTAATAAAGAGGTGATGGTGTGGTCCGTCTTGGATTTTGTATTCAAACACAGGCGCAGCAATCGATCAGGCATCATCGTGATCGCTTGCCAATCGTTTTCTAGCGGTTTGTTTACTTCGTATATAAAACGAGATAAATTGTTAAAATATAATTATTATTTTTATTTTTTTATAGAATAATTGTTTTACGAAATCAAATAAACTTATTTTTAAATTTAAAATAATTAATACATAGTTAATTATATGCTAATAATGTATCTTTTTTTAAGCAACTTAATTCAGCCATGCTATAAAGAAATTTCATCTTGAAGACCATAAACACGTAAATCATCTCGGCTTCTTGCATTCTTTTTTCTGTGTCTCGTTTGGCAAAATTTTCTCGCGTTCTTGAAACGTCACACTGATGGCACCCTCCTGCTTCTGACTTGTTAATCACATGCCTAACACATCAGCAACCTCACAGCTTGTACCAGGCTAAACTCCCTTTTTATTTAGTCAGGTTTAAGTGCAACTCATGTGGACTAACAGGCATGGCAGCAGCTGGGTCAAGAGGCGTTGCACCCAACAAGCAAAAAAACCAAGGCCTGAGATGCTGAGGAAATGGCAAACCGGCAGCTGCGATGACGAGGCCTCCAAAGCCCACTTGTCCCAACCTCCAACCACGCCATGCCAAAGCCCCAACCCCCCAACACAAGGTCAAGTTTCTCCTCCCGAAAAAAAAACTTCGAAAAAATGTTTTTTAGATGCAAAAGAAAAATGTCAGTGTAAAAGCCAGGGGAAAAAAATCACATAAAGACAAAGCATTTCCTTTCTCCCCTCCTCTCCGGATTCTCTCCTCCCCCCTGTGACTCTAAAGCTGCCTCTCCTCTCGTCTCCAATCTCCATCCACATCCCATCCACCATAAATCCCCAACCAAGCACCTACCACCATTCCACTCCTATCGCTGCTATATGCACGAGCCCCAAATCCACTATTGCATTTGTTTTTTTTAATCAGCTGCTGCCTTCTTCCGTTCCAGAGAAACAATTTCGATAGGTGCTGGTGGTGCCTGTATTTAGATCCGGTCTTTTGCTAATGGGGGAGAGGATTTAGGTGAACGAGCATCTTGATTTTGACCAATCTTTGGCTTTCTGCCCTCTCATGTGTGCTCGTCCTTTAAATCCCTCGTGGTTGGGGAGAGGAGAGGGGCTAAGGCACGAGCAAGAACAGATGCTTCCATCTTCTTGCTGGTATCCAAAGGTGAGATATTCAGATCATGTTCTCTATCTAAGGTTTTGGTGTATGTGGGAGCAGATTCTTGAGCTCCTTCAATTAGTGACCATGGGTTTGGGTTTCTTGGCTGTCGATAAGGTTGTTGGGTTGCTGTTGTATGGCAGACTCACGGTCCTTCAGCTTGGGCTGGATGTTTCTTTCCTGGATTTCGCAAGAAATCCCAACATTAAGATAGGTTCATTGCGGATTGTATCCTCAAAATCGAATCTTTGCTTTGAGAATAGCTTGTTTGAAGCATAAGTTGAGTGGCTTTGGCTTTCGCTCTTTTGGTTGATTGGAGACCTCACCTGTTTAAGCCATTTCAAGCAAACTCTAGTAGTCTCCTTACCACTTCCTCGTTAGAGAATCCTTCCTTCTTCTATAGCTTTCTCCTAATAAGGTGTTTGTGTTTCTTAATTGTTTAGAAATGGGCTTTGAGGTGGTCTGCTAGTTGCCTTATGGAAAGATTGTATTTTTACCTGTTTTATTAGGCTGCCTTGGCCTTGATTTGTGCTGTTTTGGGGACTAATAATGTAGCGCACGTTAACTCTTTTTTTTTCGTTTTGGTAGTCCCATGTAGTCGGTTTTCCATTTAGAAGAGTTGTCTTTGCTAGCTTTTTGTCACACGTGCTGTGATTAAATGCTATAATATTGTATACAATTCGTAGAATATTTTTTCCTATATGCATCTTGACTCTTTTTTTCTTTCAAGACGACTTGGGTGTGTTTTATGAAGAATAGCAAATGGATGTACTGTCCATTCATTGTAGTATTTTTATCAGTATATTTGTCTTAAGATCAAGAAGAGTACTTATTTCTTGTAATACCTTAATGTAGGAATCATCAAGGTGTTGAGTGGAGATATTGGGGGCAAATTTGTATTTTGGAGGTTATTGTTTTGTTTCCATTGGCTAGAAATGTTGAGGCAGAGCTCTAGTAGGAATCACAGGTCCAAAGGTCTGAAGCTGAAGAAGGCTCTTCAGATAAGCCTCTTGGTTCTGGTTTCTGTTTGGCTGATATACCAAGTTAAGCATTCCTACGAGAAGAAGGCCTATCATGAAAAGGAGGCCAATGACCTGCATAAAGATGATCAAAATCAGGGTGAGATCAGATTAGGCAGGAAGGACCTTCCTAAGATGGAGGCTGATTCATCAACACTAGATGAACGGATTGAGGACGAAGAGAATGAAGAGATGGAACAAGAAATGAAGCACTATGAGAATGATGAAGATCCCATTGATGAACCAGACCTGGAGAAGGATGATGATCTTCCTGAGCCTGGTGAGCACTCTGTGGATAAGGATGAAAGATCTGAGGATGTGGGTGTGTTTGAGGATGAAGAGTGGAAGGAGCGGTCTCAGGAGGATCAAGAGAAGACTTTTCATGGCGATAATGTATCAAGTGCTGTTAGTCATGACCCTCCGTCATCAGAGCAAGATGAGCTGCTCCATCGCACACAAGAGAAAATATTATATTTAGATGATGCTTCAACCACAGTGCCTCATGACAACCAGGAAGCTGAACGGAGGGAGGAGGAAGCTCGCAATGCTAGGGAGATGACTTTCAGAGGCGACGATGTGTCAGGTTCTGTGGATCATGATGCCCAAGTGACAAAACCTCTCCCAGAAGAGCAATTGAACAGCATGGATAGAATATTTGAAGGCACCACAAATTTGTCAAATGGAATTACATTTCGAGTCCCAGGAGTAAATGACTCACATGCTTCTAGAGAGCTTGGGGCTACTCCAGCTGATGCTTCTTCCCATCCAAATGCAAGCATGCATAACACTGTTTCAGGAAGCAATACTGATACAGCTCCAGTAAATTTGAACAGCAACCATACTGGATCAGATCAAGCTAATTCAACCAATTTGAAAGGTCAACAAGAGCAGCAAGCAAATTCAACGGCTGTGTTGAACAACCAAATACAACTCTTCACTGATCTGACATCAGCTGCTGAGTTGAATTCTCCGCCAAATGGGACCCTGGCTTTGGCTTCAACTGATGCTGAAAAGGTGACTTCTGTAGATAGAGACCATGATGATAATACTGAAACCAATAAGGCTGAGGAACGAGATACACACAAAGACTTAGATTTATCCACAAAAATCATGAACAAGGCAATTAGTGAAGATGAAGTTGTTCTTGAATGATAAGGAGATCCCTCAGGTTAGCTTCTGGTTTAACCTGTAAGTCTGTAGGACCTTAACAGAAGAGACCGGTCTTCTCTTTTTCAGTAGACTTGGAGATGCAATACAAGTAAACTATCTTCTCTTTTTCACTAGACTTGGAGATGCAATACAAGTAAACTATCTCTATTTCGCGCCCCCCCCCTCCCCCTTTGTATAAATTTGATGAGATCTGCTTTGTATTGCCTAGCACATCATGATATGGGGCTTGTGATGAGCAAAAAGGTTTTGTATGGAAGAAAAATACAGCCACTCGGCAGCTCTGAAGCTTTGTTGCCGCAATGATATTTCAATTTGTCTATAGTTGAATGCTTTATGTTTAGTGCTACTTTCTAGTTGTGATATTTGTAAAGTTGTATACTGCTGCTCCTGTTGGTGTTTCCTTTAAAGCCTACCTGTTGGCAGTTAACAAATACTCCAACACAAGTACTTAAAAGTTGAGAGAACAACCTTTCGCTGTTTGCTCCTCTATGGCGCAGAGTGCAGGTATAGTATGCCCATCTTCAGATATTGAAGACTCACTGGACTTTAGAAACTATACTCTGGAACACAAAATGTGTAGGTAGCAGATCTTAAATTACTGGAACACTGACTGCATGTTATTACTGCCATCCTTGTCTTATAAAGATCAAATGATTTTCTACACAGCCAATGGCATCAGGCCATCTGGTTGTGAGCTACTCGGAATGCCACCCCTATTGATGCTATGCTGGGCCTGCCGGCACCGTCCAATCTCACTGGCTGTGCTGCCCTTTCAGTGCTTGTGTTTATGCTTCTGAGTATATTCAGCTTTTTTTATAGCCTGAAATATATTTAGCTTTTCATATCTTTTCTGGCCACCCCCATCGTTAGCTTATGCTTATGCCTGTAAATCAAATTAAATTTAAAAACTTATTTTTAAAAGTTGATTTTATGGTTTTTTTCATCATAGTTTTTTTATAGTATTTGTTTTTAAATTATTAAGAACACGTATAAAAAGTTTTATTCATAAGTTATTTTTTAGTTACTAATAAATTGTACGAATAAGCATAAACAAACCTATAAAATGGGGTGCTTGTCTTTACAGAATATTAAAAAAAATGCGTTCTCTTTTCTCTTAGGAATGTGAGCTTGGTTTGTAAATTATTGTACAATACACAACACTAGTATACATGTGGCGCTCCCGGTATGGAACACTGAGCATGTTATGTGTGATCCTACCTAATATTAAAAGTCATCAACTGAACTAAGACCATTTAAGGCCGGGGCTCTTGAACATTGGAGGTGTAGTAGCTTTGTTGCGGTCAAACGACTCGAACCGCTCCTGGTTTTCATTTCAAAGATTTGAACACTGCAGCAGCGTACGGTTTCTGCCTGGACGATTCAGCAACGTCGGAGGCTGGACGGTAAGGTACAGTCCACTACTATAATATGACTACAGAAAATTTCAAGTGCGGTAGGTGCAATCACGAGTGAGTTTTAGCTACAGTAACTGCAATCACAAACGCTGAGACACAGTACTACCTCAAAATGCAACAACCTTATATTGACAAGAAGGAATGGGCTGGTATTTACACTGTTCCATACAATAATAATCGTTTGCAGGCTTAGCTAAGCCAGGAGCTAGCAGCCTAGCACAAGAATGAATAGCATAACTGCGATTCTCCCTAGAGGAACTAACTTGCAGGTTAGCCAGGAGCTAACACATGCGTGACAAAAAACCTGAAGACTCCCACAAGACCAAGACATAGGGGTTGCAGGTTAGCCAGGAGCTAACACATGCATGACATGAAAACTTCACTACTACGACCCTATTGTCGGACGGGGTGATTGCAGGTTAGCGAGGGGCTAACGCGGTGCATGCACTTCATGACTTTATTTTTTTTTCTCATTTAAATTTGGGGGAAGGTGAGGTCAATTAGGTGTTGACCTGTGGACTCCCCCCAGAGCATATGGACAGTTTGATGAGCTATTCAGTTCTCGCAGAAGTCGAGGAAACCCATGTACTCATGATTGTTGATCATGCTGATGCTCTTCTGGGTTCCAACAACACCTGAATTTACGAGGAAACAGATGTTAGGAAAGCTGAGAAGAATTGGTACACAGACAATCATAGATAAAGGCAAAGCGATGATGGACCTATAAAGGCTCTAATGAAGGAATAGCTTCGCAGACCAAACTGATTTGGACCTGGCATAACCTGCCCACAAAGATTATTGCTACTAATACAAGCTTACTGCATACTAAAGTAAAGCGTACTCCGTTTAGATGTTTCTAAGGAAAACCTACGACCCACTGTAAATGTTTTCGTTGGCTGAGTTTCAGTTAGACTGCTTAGCAATTAGTGGTTTGTTATAAAAAAAAAGGCATTCAGTCAACGTGTTCTGGCCATTACCCATTGTAAGAGCACTCGCAAAGATGACTGAGGATAGGATGAAGACAATCAGAGATGCTCGCTTGAGCACCTGCACGAGTTTCCGAACAAAGGATTGGCCCCAAAATCCAGCCAATATGGAAATGCAGATTAAGTAGACAGCTGCAGGAACAAACAGATCACATAATTATTGAACGGTCACTTTGGAAAATGTTGTTTCTAAACAGATAATAGAACCCAGGAATTACCAAAGGGAATTGGGAATCTGTGCAGAAAGTAGAACTCCACCACGGATAGGGATGAGGAGAACATCATCACAAATGTTGCTGTTGCACTTGCAACCTGTCAAACAAATGACAATTGTCCCAGCGTTATTTCCCAATTAATAAAAAAGCGACAGAGAACTCCAAAGATCACATGAAGAAAAAGAATGGCAATTCTTGTTTTCCTTCCAATGGTTCTAACTATTTTGGGCACGGCTTCCTCATCTAGATTTTGCTAGTATGGGATTCATATCAACTACTGCTAATTTGTTTCCTTTATAATGATGATTGAAAGCCTCGGTCACGAAATTAGGGGCACAGTGTAGATGACAAGATTGAGGACCGGGCCAGCCAATGCAATATTTCAATAGTTCAATTAGCAGGACACTTTGAAACAATATTTTATCAAACATGCAGTTCGGAGGGATTTTTTTTTTTTGCATCAGATACCAGTTTGGTAGGAAAAAAAGATTAAACAAACAGGCCTTCATCGCCAATATAAAGGGTTACTGATGTTATGCTAGTCAGTAGTCTCGGTAATATTCATGGAATGCAATATTACGTCAAAAATCCAAAATTAGTCAGTTCATAATTCACATATCAATCCTACTAGTACTATGGCATAGATGTATCCGTACAAAATCTTAAATCAGTACGGTGTACCTAATGCATATCTATCCTATAATTAAAGTAATAGATTTGAATATACTTTTGCAAATGAACCTGACTGTTTGCAGTTAACTACAGGTTCCTGACAATCATATAATGATATAAAGAGCTAGTGGGACTCTGTCTCCTTATGATCCATGTATGCCCTTATGCAGTTATGCACACATATATACTAGATAAAATTAGTAACAAAGTTCTAGTCAGGCCACTGCAATACAAAAGTGTCAATGTGCACTTATCAAGATGACCTAAAGAAGTTAGACACGAATATATATAATATATGTAATATATCACAACATACAGTTTTGTCTAACCTGCCAAAATATTTGGCATTACTTGTACATGCTGGATGCTGCACATTTTATTTGGCGCTATAAGCTTTGAATAGCATGTCCAAATTACGGAATTAGAATATGCCTTTAATTGCCATTTTGAATTATATACTGCAAGTATGTGGTTTTGATGCTAACAGTTTTCATTCAGTAGATGCATTAAAAGTGGAGTTGTAGTACGATATTTTTCCCCTTATGTAAGGATGCTAACACTTATAGAAGCTACCTACACATAGACAATGACATGACCCGGTCTTATCTTTCCACTAGTTTTGCCTACATGCAAATGCGTTGCAATGATCTATACTACTAGATTAGGACAGCACATGGAGCTGCAGTGCTTATTTGTCATCCTTTATTATCATGATACCCCTCACATGCTCGTTTTGCTTGTTCTGTCCCTATTGTGAAGGATAACCATGTTCTCTCGTGGGATGCATGTGAGAAAAAGACAATAGCTTAAACACAATCAAATGAACAATATTTTTCTTAAAAGAAGTATGATCATATGAATAACGTTTGAAACTGAACTCCAAGAAATGAAATTGAGAAATGAAAATATATAAAATACCTGAGGGATGCAACCAAGCTCAAGAAGAAGCGGACCAAGGATGAACCCGCCTCCGGATCCAAGAAGACCACCAACAGTACCACCAAGAAGACCACACAAGGCACAAAAGATGAGCTGTACAGGTGACCACTCAATAGTGGCCTCACATACACACTCCCAGTTCCCGTTCATGCGTCGAGCACGGCTCTCTCTGCATAGCTGTACGGCCTCCCACAGGAATACACTTAATGCAACCGGGACCTAAGTTGATAAACAAACTGATTAGATATAATCTTTCAATGTGCAAGCGAAGTGTAGGCATGGTGAAAATTTGGGCTGCTAAAAAATTGTAGCTGGACGGCCCATACAAGTATGACAAACTAAGCCTTTTGCATGTTATGAAAAGACATAAGTATATCCATGGCAATAATATTTGATAGAATAGAAATAGAGCAAGAGCTAAAGGTTACTGTGACAATTTGGGACCCAGGAGAATCTAATTATGGTAGTAAAAAGCAGTCGAACAGATCAAGTGTCAAGAAGCAGAATGATGTCTTACTTGAAGAATGTTGATCACCCAGTAGAAAGTGCTGCATGATTGTAAGTTATTCTGCAGGGGACGAACATTTAGAGCAGTTTCAGTCACAACTTTCAGATCAAAAAAACAAGGCCAACAAAAGCGCTGTGTAAAGGCTGAATCTCCACTACAAGAGGAGGGATGGAGGACCACGTCAGCACGCTGAGCCACAAGGCAGTAATAACCACTGACAAACAGACTCACACATGCACACATGTGGGCAAGAATTATTGAGCCATGAGCCCATGAACAGTCATTTGTTATTCACTCAATGTGCATGGCTTGTGCTTACAGGAGAAACGATGTGCCACAATCAGTGTTATGTCGAAGGACATTTTGAAATAGACAAGATTATAAGGGCAAAACTATTCTAGAGGTGAATGTAAAAGAAGCGATTAAAAGTGCAGAACTATTTATTGAGCAGAATGTAAAGGATACCTTGAGGACTTGCAGCACCAGGAAACACGACCAGACAGACATGAGAACTAGGATATTCTTCCAGCTCAAATTGAATAAGAAAGTCTCCTAGAATTAAAAAGAACGTCAAATCAGCGAGCATATCACGTAGGACAAACTGTACTTTGTTTGTTGCTGCTTTTTTGCATGTACTAGTATCTACCAACGCCAGCCTAACCCAATCATAGCACACATAAATAATTGAACAAACTTAATTAGTGTCTCTAAGCCAATCAGCATCGCTCCAAAGGTGGTCAAACAGTTCGTTCATACTATATGATCAGGTAGGCAGTGTTATTGCTCGGCAGATCATGAATTGTACTGGCAGCCTGGCAGGTATTTGTGGCTTACCAGGGCAGACTTCTCCTTGGGCTGAGGTTGGGACAGGAGGGGCTCTTCATAACTCGGGTCAAGAATCACTGCAGAAAATGGATCCTAACATGTTCAAAATTATAAAAATGAATTGCTGACTCTGTACAAGTTGTTTAGGCTGCTTCGTACCATCGCTTGCGGCGCATGCCGACTTGGATTGCTCTTCTCGCTCCCGCGTCTCCATCTGCAATGCAATAATCCCCAAGAACAAAAAAAAAGGAGAGATTATCAGTACACAGGTATTAGACAGCGAACCGACCATACAACCAACAAGGCAGATGTGAAGAGAACCAACCAGGATCCTTGTCTCCTCCTTCCACATGAGAATTCCCTTGTAAAATGACCGCGAGGAAGTCCCTGCAAGAGATCAAACATACCAAACGCAAATCCCTCTCAGTGATCTCACAAGGCACACAAAGCACAGCAGTACACAGCACTAAAGCGCCAGATCGTGCTAAACAACGCATTTGGCTGCATGCAAGCGGCAGGCGACACAAACCTACGAAGAGGATTATGATGAGGACGGTGATGAGCCAGTAGGGGAAGATGACGCTGAGCTCGACACCGATGGTGATCCCGAGCATGAGCATGGGCTGGAAGAGCAGCGCGAGCTTGTAGTCGATAACCGGCGCCTCCTTGGTCGGATGCGATACCTGCAGGTTGTACCATACCGACGACATCGACGCCCCCATGATCATGCCTGCGCCGAAACAAAATCAATAAACAAGCGCATACGCATCTCAGCAACTCGATCCCTCTCGGATGCATCGGCCGGTGAACAGGGCAGAGCAGCTTACACTTGGAGAGCGCGGCGGCGGACTTGGTGTCGAATCCGACGACGAGGTTGAGCATGGGAACGAAAATCCCGCCGCCGCCGACGCCGCCGACGGTACCGAAAGCCGAGCCGAGGAACCCCACGATGGTGGCCACCACCACCCGCCAGTTGAATGCGAGGTCCTGCCCACACCAATCCACGAGGTCAGCACACCCACCGCACACCCACCCAAGCACAAACAGAAGCACGCGCACGCAAGACAAAAGCGGCACGAAAAGGAGAATCGAGCGAGCGGCTTACCGGCCAGACGCGCGCAGACCGCGAGGACAGGCGGAGGCCGCCGCCGCCGCCATTGGCACCCCCGTCACCGGCGTGCGGCTCGGCGGCGGAGATCACGAAGCATGCAAGCACCGCCGCGCAGGCCGCTCCCGCCGCCACGTAGGCGAGGAACCCCCGCGTGCTGCTCCTGTTGAGGCGGCCGTACAAGCCCGCGGCCTCCGCCATGCAAACACAAAAATTCCAAACCCACCACCACACCAGCAGCCCACTCTACTCCCACCACACCACACCAACGCGCGGCGGCGGCGGAAAATGCGAGGACGAAGAGGAGAAGAGAGAGGGAGAGAGGAGTGCAGGAAATGGCGTGCGCCCTCGTCCGCCTCGCGGTTATATAGGCGGGTGAGGGAGGAGGAAAAGGAAGGGGGGAGGAATCGATGGGGAGAAATGCGGATAAGAATGAGATTTGAGATCGGCGGGGAGGGAGGCGTATTCGGTTCGGAATCGCCTTCCTCCTCCGCCGTGGCTTGGCTGGCCGTGACAGGGGAATAGTAGAAGAAAATAACGTGCTTGAAATTACCCACTGTACTCCTATTAACATACCCTACCGTACTCCTATCGGACTCGTTTGGCTGGCCTGGCTGCTGTTGCCTGGTTGTCTCCAGTCAATTTCCTCGTACTTGGGCAATCCAGCTGGCAAATTGCCACAGTTCGTGTTCTTTTGAAAGATCTAATTATTTAAAATTGGGGGTGCATGATTGGGGAGTACTTATTTATCAGTAAATTGAGGGGGTAATTAATGAAGGTACATAATGTTTAGAAGGGAGCCCAGGTGGCATTTTTCGTTTTTGAGATAATGGGTTTCTTTCTAGTATCTTAGTTTTTTACGATTTTTTAAGAAAACTCACATTTAGATTGAGAATTTAAAATTCAAGAAAAACACAATGGTGGTTTGGATGCTAGCACTTGAAATATGTAACAACATGACAAATCAAACAACAAAGTAATACAACAAGTGTGAAAGAGGTGCGATGGGAGAGTCTTTTGATCTAATCCTATTTTCCGAAAGGGTTTGATAGAGATTAGGATCCAATCTGCATAAAATTACTCTAAAATCATGGAATACTTTAAAAAATAAGCCCACAAATATGAATGTTGGAATGTTGGCGAAACAACCAGAGTTTGTGGTTGGTGGGATGGAAGCTGCCAGATGGCCTATGTGACAAACAAATGCCCAGCACCTTCTTCACTTCTATTAAAAATATATTTTTGTCAACAAAATATTAATACTATGTTGTATAGGTGTATACAATTGTCCAAATAGAACCGTATTTAGTGTTGTTTATCCGGATAAAAAATTGCGTACAGAGAATTTGTCCTTGCTTTACCAGTTGATGTACTCTTGCCTTGCAAAATATAGTCAAGATCGTTTAAATATGATTGAGTCAATCCCAAATATGGCCGAGGCGTAGATCCACTAAAAAATTAAGAAATTAAGCTACTTGTACATGTGAATAGCTACATCAAACCACAAATCGGTGGCTGGTGAGAAATCGCGTTGACTATGTTATCAAAATGATTGTCGTGTACGGGACACTAACCCTTGATTAATTTTATTTTTACTGGACAAAAAAGGTGTTAGGCTGTGAGCCGTAGCCACAAACACTAATTAGCTGGGCACTGTCTTTACCCCCATCAGATAAAGAACAGTCATGCCATGATTCATGAACGCTACCGTGAGCATATACTATTGTGTAGGCGCGTGCTTTAATTGATCACTTTGTTCTTAATTTTATCTTCCCAATCAGGAATAGTTTTAATTAAGTAGAGGCTGGAGTTTTACAGGGTTTTATTTTAAGGCCACAACTATACGTACCGTGTGAAACACGAACGCTGCGACTTCTTGGCTCTGATTTGTTTGCACTGCAAGATGCTTAGGGTGAAGGATTTCACATGAAACAATTTACATTCTTTGTTAATCAAGAAAAAAAAGTATATTTCCAACAGTATAGGTTGATCTGGGTAGTTCATTTACCACGTTTGGATAGGTAAGAAATTAAAAACAGCCTAGAGATCGATGCTTACATAAAAAAAAAAGACTCGGTCTTATAGTTATAGATGCAAAGCTAAGCTCCTTTTTTTTAACAATGAATTCAGTTTTGAACTTTTTACTAAGAATTGAAGATTAGTACTTTTTTATGGAAAATATAAGTTAGTACTTTTAAAGGTTTCTACTTTAAAACTGTTCTATATTCTTTCTTTCAAATGTTAACAAATTTGAAAAGGGAAGTGTTGCATGTCCTAAGCCCAACTAATTTTTTGCAAGCCATCTCAATCCTTCTCATCTCAAAAGCTGTACATGGATTAAAAAATACATTAGGATTACGAGGGAATGGAATTCTCTAACATAAAGCTCAACAAACATGGTTGCTGACATGTAAGACCATGGGTGGTGGTTTCCATATGTTACTGACCACGTCATCTTATACAGTACTTTTAGAGGAGGCTCTTCTAATTAGGTGACCCAGGACAGGGGAGTGGTATGATAAAGGCTTATAGATAATGATCACACGCCGCATGCATGAAAGCTTAGCTACCAACCTCAACGACACAAAGGCAAATCAAGCCAGATTAACGCTGCATGTATATATAACTTTTTGTAGGCCACCACTCTATCATGTCACTTTTTAAAAATAATCGATAGATCCACCCAAAAAGAAGAAAATTTTGCGTCGACCTCACATGACGATGCTGTTTGCCATATGAAACAAAATGCAGTCTCCCCGACAAAAAAAAATGCGGTCAAAGTAGCATGCGTGTTCAATCGAAATTCTGGCAATGATTGGAGTGGTAAAACGCCATTGATCGCGATCATTTTACTTGTTAGTCTACCATGTTTCGTAATAGCAGATGCTTCGAATTTCTTACAGAAAAAAGAAGATAAATACTGTATTTCACTGTTGGTTGTCAAACCGGTATTGTATTTGTACCTCGAAGCGTAATAACAGGAGTGCTTTTTTTTAATTTCTGAATACTGGTAATAGAAGCCCACTGCCAGTTAGCAGAAGACAACACGTCGTCCTCTCCTGGCATTAGTAACGTGCTAGGATACTGCTATTCAGATGCGACCAAAATAGCCAAAAAGAAAGAAAGAAAGAACATCAAAGGGATGGCTATTGGCTAATGGCTAGCTAGTACAATGTACTTATAGCTTATTAATTACTGCCAAAATGGTCCAACCATTGCAGAGCATTATCAATTCACCCCAGCAAACATTATCCATCAGTTTATAACAGACGACCCCCACATCAAACGCAGATATATTAGCTTAGTTAGCACGGTTGAAAACGCAAGGTCCCGTTTCGTGAACCACAACGGCGATGAAGATGATGTCAACAACCAGTGTAAAAAAAGCATTGGGTCGCTGTAAATTGCAACGGATTCTGGACACTCATAGCTAGTCAATGGGACGTCGCATTCAGTTTTTAAGTTTCTTCTCCAATCATGCACCGATCATGGATCGGTACCATTTCATACTATTAATTTGCACGGCGATCGATCGATGGGGGATTATACCAGAATTCAGAGAGATGATATTCCATTTGACGTCCCCAGGGAAGCTCTGGCTGGTGTGGCTTGGCTTGGCTTTCTGGGTTGCTGGGTAGCCAAGCGAAGAGATAAGTGATCTGGCGAAGCCGACGAGTGTGACGCCGGCCATGACCAGGAGGCCCGGCGCCCCGACGTCGCTGTCCACGTCCCCGCGGCGGAGTGAGCGGCCGGCCAGGTGCCACATCTCTGGCTCGGCTCCGGCGAGATGTCGTCACACGATTTTCGCCGACCTCAGTGTACGAATTTTGCGTGGCGGAAAATGGAAAGAAAGAATCTTTGATTATATGTATTTTTGTGGTGTCGTAAATCCATCGCATTGTTGTAGGTTTGATTGGGGGTAGCTCCAGCGACCGAGCATCGGCCAATCGTGTAGTGTCAACTGTCAAGTGGATCTATCGTGATTATAGTAAAAAAAAGGATTAATCATATGTCGCTCTCAAGTCTCGAGCTATCTGCTATGGGTTAATTACGCTCAGCCAGCTGGTGGTATACGTACGGTGGTATACAAGTCTACAGAGCTGGCCAGGAGCCCATGACACGATTAAGGCAGCACGGCAGCAGAGCCCTCCTCTGAATAACATGCTCGCCAATAGGATAAGGAATTTAGGATCTGCGCATGGCTTACCAGGGGGAGGAGGAGCAGGCGATGCCGCCGCCGCCCGGCGATCTCCTGCCGGCGGCACCCCCGCGGTGATGCCGCCGCCATGTGCGTCGTCCTCATCGTTACCCGTCGTCACCGGCGCGCTCGCGCCGCTAGCTGCCGAGACCGGCATGCAGACGCGGTACTAGCATCGCCCCGGCCGGCCGCGCGACGGCTTCGCCCATGGCATCTCTCGGGAGAGCGGCCTGGACTAGCCTAGCTACTAGAGGCGTTCGGCTTGACGCGGGATTGCGGTTTCTTCCCCTCGCTCGCTCGCGCGCGGGCGGGTGGGCGTGCTTGTCGGTGAGGTCCGGCCGGGCCGTGTCGCGAGCCGTACGCACGTAAGCATTGAGGGGCTCTCATGTCTGATCTGATCACTCTGTGTGTCTCGTTTGCGAGAGCGATCGGGGATATGATCGAGTAATTGCGTTTGGTACTAACTATATACCGCTTAACATATTTCTTTACTATAATCATACATATATAACTATACTATAAATATAAATATAGTCTAATTACATTATTATTATATAAGTTTTATATAAATGCATAAAACTAAAACTAGCTCAATATAGAAGGCTGGATACAAGAGTCAAGTTTTTTTTTTATTTCCCTCACCTAGCACATTGGATAGCCAAAAAAAGCATTAAATCTGAGAGAAAAAAATCACACGGATGATTTTTAATAAAACCGTTGTTTTTTTGCAAAGTGTCAGCCTGTCAGGCAGGGGTTACGTTGGGGCCAATAGGCAACTAATCGGACGTTTTGATTGTTTTTTTAAAAAATTAAACTTATTTAAATTTAATTAAATATATAGATAATATAGCAATATCTACAAATACCTAATTAGTGTATTAAATAAAATATTTAAGTATATTTATTTTATATTAAAAATATTGTTATATTTTTCTATAATATTAGTTAAACTTATAAAAAATAATTTTTTTAAAAAATATATTTTGTAATATGAAACTTAGTATAGATGTGCAATTGCCACGTCTTTTCTCTTCAACTACTATATATATATATATATATATATATGATTCTTTGAATAAATGTGTCCTTTGAATAAATATGTCCTTGGCCTGCACGATATGCATGGCACGTACCGTAGATCTAGTTGGACTGACTGTTGGAGTGGTATCCACTCTACTAACGTAGTAACGTACCTGTCGTGTAAAGAGTATAGTACTGTACTACCGCAACCAGCCGATCTCTCGCCCTTTATTTTCTCTCCGGACCCTGGCCGTACGCGCCAGAAATATTACTGCCCTTAATTGTATACTCCTATATGAATATGTCCAAGTGCCAAATTGTGCTGCAGATTTTGCTTTGGGATTTCTCCACGTGGATCACTTTAGCTACCGAGCTTCTTCCTACAGCTAGCTCTTTCCGACCACTACTCTTGCCATCACTTCTAATCTTCCGTAGTTCAATTGGTCTGATCGAATATGCGTTCAGCTCCATCCCAAAATGTCGCCATACTTTCTCGATCGTCTTTTCACAATATTCCGAGTGTACTATTCCATCACACCGGCCGTCGCCGTCGCCGACTCTCTCCTCCGGCAGGCAGGCACCACACGGAGGCAATCGATAATATCGTTTACTCACAAAATGGACCACATATACATACAGAATTCCCGATTCCATACACATGGATATATATATATCGATCCAACTGAACCGATGGAGATCTTTTCATGTTTTCAGGGGACTCATCACTTCCCTGACAGCCCAGCCACGATAGATATGATCGAGCCTGCAGATCAGTATCGTATCCTCTCCTCTCCTTAAACTACACGTCAGACCTGACGTCACTCCAAAATAAGCACATCCTTAATTGTGGATTATAATTTCTCAATATATGCGCTAGGGTTCGATTGAACTAATCCCACCCGGTAAATAATGATTGCTCGTGGCAGCTAGCCGCCCGGTCGACGACGTAGACACGCATGAGGCTGGATGGACCACTCCATCGATCGACATATCGGTCAGTAAGTTTTGTGTTGATCGATGGTCCATGCACGGCTCTGCAGGGTTCAGGGCACGGTGCCTTGGATTATTTTGGATCTTGAATGGCTCCAGATATATGTAGTAGTTTGATGCTGACGATGATAGTATCATGTGGTATAGTCTAGTACACGTGTACCACGCTACGCACGTCTCACGGTGTGGCCGGCCGGCTAGGTTAGTAATAGCGTGAGAGCTCAGTTGAAAGGGTTGGGGCCTGTTGGACTGTAGCGATGACCGTATGCATATGTGCATGATACATGTGCACATGCCCTGTGCTGATGGAGGCGATCGATCTACCTGCATGCACGGATGCACTACCGGGCGGTACGCCGCACGTACCGGCGGTGCTGAGCTGTGCAGCTGGGGACGTGAAAAGATATCTCTAGGACATAAATAATGGTACACATAGTTACCAGCCAGATAATTTTGATTCAATGTAATGTTTTAGATAGTACTGTACAACAATCAGATTGTATCATAGCCCATCCATTTACTACATTAAACATTTCACTTCTCTATATAAATCTAAATTTTGTCTAGTTTTATGTAGAAAAGTAAAGACTTTGTGGAAAGGAGGTTTTAGTTATTATTGTGCATTCGTATGATTAAACGACAAATTTCTCTCGTGTTTTTTTTTTTTGCGTCACTTCATTCATGCCATCCCTCCGCATGTGTGACCGTCCGTCCAGGCCCACCCTACCAAAAAGTGCCTGCGTCTGGTCCCAGCCGCCCGGCCGAGGCCGGACTGCGACGACACCACCTGCGTAGCGCGGCTGACACAACGTGAAGTGAAACGATCGAGCAGGGGACGCGACGATGTAACACTACTGACCCAGCTTCGGGCTCGCAGATGCAGATGTGCCGCGGGGGCGTTTGGTGACCGTAGTAGCGGGAACACGCGCGAGCCCACGTTCCATCGTGGTAGCTGATGCCTACCCCCTTTTTTTTTTCATTTTGGAGGATGCCCACCGCCCACGTGAGCACGGGTTGCACGGCCGGGCCCCTCGCGACGTACAGCGGTACAAACGTACTCCCACCGTTATAAAATATATTATAAAAAAATAGTTTGTTCGGTAGAAATTAAGTTTAAAAACAAAATACTTTATCACCCCTTAATAATAATAAGATGTGAAAAGTGTAAAAAGATATATAAAAATAAGATATAAAAAAATTTAAATGAGAAGTGATTAATACGACAAATAGTATTGTAAATAGTGATACAAATTTTATATTAGAAGATAATTTTAATTTCTAAAGAATCACCTCTCTTCCTAACTCTCTACCTTTCAACAAACTAAAAGTTGATTTAAAAAATTATATTAATATATATTTTAATATTTAAGTTAATATTTATTTAATTATATACTTATTCACTACTCTAGTTTACGTGTCAGAAAATTTCTTTCCAACACTCTATAACAAACGCAGCCTTAGGACGACTGCAACTTACGTTCTAAGATGCATGGAGGAGAGAGAAACGAGTGGGAGAGATAAATTCTAAGCCTCGTTTGGGCAACAGTTGTATCAAATAAAAAAATCATTTCAGCTGGAGTATTTAATGATAGCCAGTGGGCAGTTTAGATGGACTGCCAACTAGCCATTTGGCATCTAGATCCAACCATTAAAAAAAGTCCAAAAAATCCCTTGGATGATTCATCTGGTTTCAATCCTTCAAGATCCTCACCTGAGCAGCAAAATAGAAGCAACCAATTTAATAAGGGTTGGCAAGATACCTATAAAAAACTTCTTGGAATGACCCGATCTTCATAGAAATTACAAGATAATTTACTGCGAACATTGGAGGATAACTAGCTTTATACCTATCAAGATTGGATGCGACCAAACGATAAGGAGAGAGGCATCAAAATCACGAAGACTTCGACTCGATCTTCGAACGACCGTAGAACTACAAACCGAGACTAATCCATACAAAACGGTGTAGCCGTACTGAAAATCGTAGAGCACGAAGTAGGGGACCCAGAGGGATCTTTTCACAAGTCCAAGAAGACAATAAAAAACAAGGGTGTGCAAGACACTCAGTAGCTCGACTGCAAAACCATACATGTTATGTGTTCATTCAAAATGATCAAAAAATATGTTTTACAGCAGTACATAGGGATATTTATACTAGTAACAAGTCTCTAAGATAAGTATGAACTGAAGTCTCCACGTTGAGAAGGTGGAAAGCCAACAGGTGAAGCACTCTCGAGATGGTCTTTAATTCTCACGCGTCTCAGGGTCTTCTGCGCAGTCTTCATGAGAATGACCATTACTCCTAACTCGGAAGTCCAAATGATGTGCCATCAGTTGCGTTAGAAACTAGACTTGAAGCACTTTCCAACCATGTATATTATGACCCCCGTCTCTTCCCGAGATGGTACAGTTTTGCCTTAGAAGTTGGAGCAATTGATGTGTAACACTGAGTCTTGGCGCGTAATCCATTCTCCTCAAGAGCAGCTACCTTGGTGTTCTTGGTGTAACCCTCAACGTCCTCGATGTAACCCGACAATATCGCCTCTTGTTTAAACCTAAGTAACATAAGAGTATACGATTTAGACAGTATATAATTCTCATCAATATCAAGGTGTAACCGAGAAAGGAAAGTATACACCTCTTGTTGGAGTAACTTTGCACGGCTGTGTGTAGCGAGTCTTTCATAGGCTTGAGCGCGTGTATCCATGGCTTTGCTTGGTTTAACCAATGTTGTACTTGTCTCTTGAAGTGTAATCTTAGTTGGACTTGGTGTAACTTGTGGCGTAACCGATGGTATAAGTGACACAGTCGGCGTAACCGATGCACTCAGGTTACGGATGGCTGGGTTGTCCTCATCATCCTCCCCCTCTTGAAAATGAGTCATCCTCGACTCTTCCAATCCAAAGAAAGGAGATAGATTGACGACGTTGAAACTTGTACTCACACCATAAGTACTTGGAAGATCAATTTCATATGCATTGTCATTGATCTTACGAAGCATTTTGAATGGACCATCGGCTCGGGGCTGCAACTTGCTCTTGCGTTGTTTAGGAAAGCAGTCCTTGCATAGGTGCACCCAAACCAAGTCTCCTGGTTCAAACAACATCTTCTTGCGCCCTTTGTTTGCACATTGCTCATTCAGCTTAGTCATCTTCTCTATGTTTTCTCTTGCTCGATCATGAAATTTCTTTACAAATTCAGCTCGCTTGCTTGCATCAAAGTTCATACGTTCCTGCATAGGCAAAGGCAAAAGATCGATGGGAGCAGTAGGTTTGAAACCATAGACAATCTTGAATGGACAAAATTTTGTGGTTGAGTGTACCGCCCTGTTGTATGCAAATTCTACATGAGGCAAGCTTTCTTCCCATAATTTTAGATTCTTCTTTAGGATAGATTGCAACAAAGTTGATAGCATGCGGTTCACAATTTCGATTTGCCCATCAGTTTGAGGATGATACGTTATAGAGAACAGCAGCCTTGTTCTAAGTTTTCCTCACAAGGTCTTCTAGAAGTAGCTCAAAAACTTGGTGTCACCATCAGACACAATGGTACGTGGCACTCCATGTAGACGTACAATTTCCCTGAAAAACAATTCAGCAATGTATGAAGCATCATCGCTCTTATGACAGGGAATAAAGTGTGTCATTTTGCTGAAACGATCAACCACAACAAAGATTGAATCTCTCCCCCTCTTTGTTCGAGGTAAACCAAGAACAAAGTCCATAGAAATATCTTCCCATGGAACACTAGGAATAGGCAAAGGGGTGTATAAACTATGAGGGTTCAAGCGTGACTTAGCTATGTGGCATGTTATGTAGCGAAGAACATGTCTCTCCACATCTCGCCGCATCTTTGGCTAAAAGAAATGATTAGCCAGCACTTGCTCCGTTTTCTTGGCACCAAAGTGGCCCATAAGTCCTCCAGCATGAGCTTCCTGCAAAAGCATTAGACGAACAGAGCAATCTATAATGCAAAGTTTGTTAGCTCGAAACAAAAATCCATCATGTAAATAGAACTTTTCCCATCCCTTGCCATCACAACATTTTGTAAATGGTTCAGCAAAGAATGAATCAGTAGCATACAAATCTTTTATGTTCTCCAAACCAAGAATTTTAACATCAAGTTAGGACAGTAAAGCATGACGTCTAGATAAAGCATCTACAACAACATTTTCCTTTCTTTTCTTGTATTTGAAAATATAAGGAAAAGACTCAATAAATTCACTCCATTTAGCATGTCTTTTGTTCAGTTTTAGTTGGCCCTTTAAATGTTTAAAGATTCATGGTCTGAATATATCATAAATTCTTTGGGCAATAGATAGTGTTGCCAAGTTTTGAAACTTCTCACAAGAGCATAAAGTTCTTTATCATAAACTAAATGATTCAGAGTTGGACCACTTAGCTTTTCGCTGAAGTATGTAATGGGTCTTCCTTCTTGCATGAGCACACCTCCAATCCCTACACCACTTACATCATATTCAATTTTAAAGGTCTTACCAAAATCTAGAAGTACAAGGAGTGGGGCTGATGTTAACTTCTTGTTCAGCTCTTCAAATGCCTTCTCTTGTGCTTCTCCCCATTGGAATAAAATGTCCTTCTTTTTCAACTCATTGATTGGGGCAGCAATAGAACTAAAATCTTTCACAAACCGATGATAGAAGCCAGCAAGTCCAAGAAAGTTTTGCACTTGGCTCGCATTTTGTGGAGGCTTCCACTCACGAATAGCTTTGATCTTCTCCTCATCCACCTCCACGCCATGAGCTAAAACAACAAAACCAAGAAACACAACCTTGTCGGTGCAAAAGGTGCACTTGGCAAGGTTAGCATACAAGCATTCCTTTCTCAAAATAGCAAGCACACATTTTATATGTTCAACATGTTCATCAAGAGACTTGCTATAAATCAAGATATCATTAAAGTAAACAATAACAAACTTACCAATGAAAGTTCTAACCACATGATTCATCAATCTCATGAAGGTGCTAGGTGCATTGGTCAAACTAAATGACATTACCAACCATTCATACAGCCCAAACTTAGTTTTGAAGGTTGTTTTCCATTTATCTCCTTCTCTCATTCGGATTTGGTGATAGCCACTTCTCAAATCAATTTTGGTGAAAATGATAGCACCGCTAAGCTCATCAAGCATATCATCAAGTAGAGGTATAGGATGTCTATACCTTATGGTGATGTTATTAATGGCTCGGCAATCAACACATATTCTCTAAGAGCCATCTTTTTTGGAACTAAAAGAACAGGAACAACACAAGGTGATAGACTTTCCTTTACATAACCTTTGTTGATGAGCTCCTGCACTTGGTGCTGAATTTCTTTTGTTTCCTCCGGGTTGGTGCGATATGGTGCACAGTTAGAAAATAGAGCACTAGGAACAAGATCAATTTGATGTTCAATCCCTCTCTTTAGTGACAACCATGGTGGTACTTCCTCAGGAAACATATCTTCATATTCCTGTAACACATCAAAAACGGCACTAGGCAAAGTAGAGGGTAAGTCGTTAGTGATAAAAAAAATTGTCCTTGTACAGGAGTATATAGAACACAACATTGGGTTCACTCAATTCTTTTAAATCCCCCTTCCTAGCCATCATTACTAAACCCTCTTTTTCCTTTGGCTTGGTTCTTTGTAGCTGTGGAGTTTTATTTGGCTTTGGAAACATTCCTTTACTATGTTTGTGGGTCACTCGCAAATGGTTCTCGCTCGCTCGCTATTTTTTTTCAGATCATCTCTCACAATCTCCTTTGGTGACAAAGAAAGCAAGGTGATGCGCTCTCCTTTGTACATGAGAACAATCTTGTTGGCACGACCGCAAATTTGAGCATCTCGGTCATACAACCAAGGTCTTCTTAATAGTAATTGGCATGCTTCTATTGGAACCACATCACACTCCACATAATCATTGTATCACCCAATGGAGAAGGGAACGGTCACAATGTTTGTTACACGCAGTGTACCACAATCATTTAACCATTGCATCTTGTATGGAGAAGGGTGGTGTCGCTTTTCAGTCCTAATCTTTCAACTAATTCTTGACTTGCAATATTATTGCAGCTACCATTGTTAACAATGATTTGACACAACTTGTCCTTGATCATGCCTTGGGTGTGAAAAAGATTGTGCCGCTGATTATTCTCTTCTTGGACAGCAGTAACACTAAGCACTCGCTGAGAAATGAAGCAATTATTGTCTCCATCATCGGGTTGAATTTTATCACCTTCATCTTACATAATTTCTTCATCATATATTGGAGTTTCTTCCTTAGGTTCGCTTTCATATTCCCATTCACCTTACTCATTCATAATCATGGTCCTTCGACTAGGATATTAAGCAGCAATATGTCCTCGACCTTAGCACTTATGACAAACAATGCCTTGGGTATGGGAAGAAGAAGCAGTAGCTGATGCAACAGAAGGGGCTGCTGTACTTGCAGCAGCACGTCGCTGTTCTTGCTGAATTGCAGGTGAAGAAGTAGTATAAACCATTGTCTTTGCAGCACCAATGGATGAAGAAGGCTTAGCAGCAACTCCTTATGATTTTCCTCCACCAACAGAGGTACTGAGCTGCTGCCGACACCATGGGCTAAAATTGATTGGCTAGATTCATAGTAGTATTAGATTTAATCTAGTATTAGATTATTATATTTTAGAATGGAAAGAGTATTAGTACCAGTCTACTTCTTAGTCTCTTAGGACGAGAGAATAGGGGTGAAAATGAATCGAATTTGGATGGTTAGTGGTCATACTATACCCTAGACCATATTTTTTAAGCAGATTTAGAGCGGATGTAGATGACGTGTGGATACAGATGTGGAACAAATTATTTTAGATGGCGGATACGGGGCAAAGTCAGTGCGGACGCAACTCGAAAACTAATAAAAATGCCAGATGTTACATGTGTATGTAATTGATACAATAGCAAAATAATAGGTAACTCTCATTTGTATATATGATTTCTACTAAAAACACAGTCATCGGCCCATTTTAATAATTATATAATAAAATAAATAAATAAATAACAACAACAACAACAACAACAATAATAATAATAATAATAATAATAATAATAATAATAATAATAATAATAATAATAATAATAATAATAATAATACATGATGCCCAATTATCCTTAAAAGTTTATCACATTCAAAACAAGGGAGACAGATGCATCAATGCTGATGATAATGGAGGCGCTACGGCGGGGATGTTGGGCGGCTGGGATCGATTCCGGTCGGGCAGATACTTGGCCTGGAAACTCCCAACGGTGTTTTGCGGTACTGCTTTGGCTACAGCATCCATCTTCTTTGCTTTGTTTACACTTTAAACGGGATATTTCTAAGGCTACATTTTTAACCGCTGCGGTGGACAAAAATGTTACTCTCTCTATTTATAAATATTATAAGATATATTGATTTTTTCAAAGTTAAATTTATTTAAGCTTAACTAAATTTACAGAAAAACGTAGTAATATTTTCAATGTAAAACAAATACCCTATCAAAATATATCCAAATATATTCAAAATGAGTTATAATTGTTGATATATTTTTTTATAAAATTAGTTAAATTTAAAGAAATTTAATTTAAAAAATCAAAATATCTTGTAATATAAAATAGCATTATAAAATAACATTCTCGTCCCTCCTAAAAAAACCTACCTCCTATCACTTCCTAATTTAATTGTTGTTATTAATCATCAGAACCACACCCTTTTATCTCTCATGCCTAAGATGGCTCCATGTCTCCACTGTTGTCCATATTCAGCATTATGAAGTTTTCAGGTGAAACCCCACCATTGGGTGCAAACCTCAAGTCCAAAGTATACATCATTAGATTTCAAATGTGTGGTCTACATCTAGATCCTCCTCATCGTTGTGTATTTTGAAAAAATCCCTCTCTCTACCGATGAATGTTTTGTGTTACCTTCTCCCTAGTCCTCATTGTGTATGTGCACACCAGCATGGAAGACAACATAGGTATAACGAGCTTAAAGATGGCGATGAGCTGTATCGGAGCTCTATAGCCACCGGATAACCAAATCAAGTGCCTTTAAGCTCCACCAACACGCTGAGCTGGAGATACCTCGCCACTGCTTGTCCTAGCAGGAGAAGAGAGAGGGGCACCATTGAGGAGATTTGTTGAATAGAAAGAGCATTGGAGGAGAGAGTGTGTCAGAGAGAAATGAGGTCACCGTTGGCAAGAGAGGGAAGAAGAGAGAGGAAGAGAGAGTCATGGACTAAAATGAAAAAAAAGCATAGACGTTTTTTTTAAAAAAATCTGAAATAACAAGAAGCTCGATTTGTATGGAACATCTTTGATCCAACTGTGCAAAACAGGGATTACATGTTTACATCCAATGAAGGAGTTGCACCTAGGTCAACCACACCAGCCATCAGTTTAATCACAAGAAACCTTACTCCTTTCCCTCTCCCATGCATATCCCTCTCCCATACATATCCCAATACCTTAAACCCTAACTCCTAACTCCACGTGACGTGAAGAGGAGCTCATAGGAGAAAATACTTAGTGCACGAATATACATGCCAACCCTAGTTCAGTAAATTCAACCTTGTATATTTCAAGATTTGAGCTGACTGAAATATTCCAATTTTAAAAAACAACTACCAGGATAGCACAAGAATTTGTGACAGAAGAAATAGAAAACTAAAATGAAAGAACTTAGTGATAGTTTTGTACATTCTCTTCTTTTCTCATGAGATTTTTAAATTTTCTAGATTATTTGATTTTTTATTGTTATTTAAGGGTATAAACGATTTAATTAACTACTATGAAGTTAAAATTTTACTTTAAAACAATTAGATGATGAACTTTTATATTAAAAAAACTTTTATATGAAAGACATCATTCATTAGTTTGGAAAGTACACCTGATAATATGTAATAAGAAAAGAACAGGACCGTTCTTCCATCCTAATGGACGACCAACCTCTCACCCAAAACTACAACTAACTTTAGTTTTCTTTGAGTACAATAGGGCCTCTTTACACCGTGGATGCCCTCGAGTAAAGTATTCAATGGGGATTCAGCACTGCCGTTTTCTAGCACACAGGGAGGAAGGCAAAGATTGATCTGCATGTGATAGGATCCGAGTTGAATGCATCGGCCATTGCTGAATCGAGTACCTGATGAGTTAGTCATACACGCATTCTAACCATGCATCCATATCAGTATATCACTACTGCTACCAACCTTGGTGTGAAATTTCAGTACATGCAAAGTGGCAAAGCAAGGCAAGGCAATAGTAGCTGAATTTGTGCAACTGAGAGATGATGTGTTTCTGGGAACCGTACGTTAGCCTTGAAAGTGAGACAAAACCTTGGTGTTAAATTTCAGTACATGATGTACTCTTGCAAAAAAAAATTTGAAAGAACAACTTGTAGTAGTACTATGCAACCGTACATGTTTGCACGAAGGTACTACTCCAGTATACTACTGCCTCCGTCCTTCTACACAAGAGATTTTAGGTTGTTTTTTAAAAAAAGAAAAAAACTATAATACCCTTCATTAATATAGAGAGTTGATAGTAGTTAGGAGTAAAATAAAAAAATTAAATAAAAGATAATTGGCGGAGTGATACGAACAAAATTTAAAAGTTGCTTAGATACGAGGACGGAGGTAGTAGTGTGTATCTCCCTGGCGCAAGCTCATGAAAAGAAAAGACGCGCTAGCAATGATGAGCATACCTCCAAGCTACAAAAGTTTGTCTTGTTTTACTATCGGACAATGCAATGCTGAATTCCTTTGCATCTTCTTGGAAAATATTTAGCAGGCGCCACTCTGTGCACAGCATTTTAGGAACTAGACTGAACAATAAAATTGCAGTTGTTAATGATGTAAACTCGCTACTAAAGAACGAGATAACCAACATTATGCTTGGTGGCAAAAACCAATATAAATATAGATGACAAACACTATGTTTTCTGTGTCTTTCAGGCCAGGCATTGCTGTATGCATGGCAATCTTTTGGTTAGAACAGAACAAGTCCCTTTTGAAGGAATTAAAAAACACTAAATTATCAAATGTGGGTTGGGCTTTTTGATCCATCCAACTCCTGATGGAAAATGGACACCAAAACACTTAATTACACCACAAGCTTATACTACAAAATAGTAGTACTAAGCTACTAGCATAAGAAGCAACTCTATGGATTCAGAGCGCAACATCTCCAAAATCACTATCTGATGGATTCAGCATCACTTTCTGAAACTCTGTACCTAAGCCAAAACAAACACTATCACAATTCAGAATTCAGATTTTTTTCACCATCTCCGGGAGCGAAACTCTCTCAGCATTTTCTCACGGGTCCAGTGCTCTCCTGCCGTCGGCGCACCTGCATTTCCAGTTCAGGGGCTTGTAATTGGTGGAGCTCTCGTCGACCCTGTCACCGACGGCTCTGAGGAAGAAGACGACGCGGAGGCGGCCGGCCGCCCTGTCGTCCCGTTCCCGCGGCGCCATGGGCACCTGCACCGCCTCGCACCGCCCGCACGGGGCGCACTTGCCCTCGCACCGCGGCGGCCGCGACCCGATCAGTGCCTCCGACGTCGCCGTCCACCCCTTCCCCGCCTCCTGCTCCACCTGCATCATCGTTGCACACCGAATGCTGCTCAGGTGTTCGTTCATATGTGTCAAAAAGAAAGATTTGCAATTTGCAGCATGAAGAAATCGCCAGGTAGAGCCCAGAGAATCCATGTTTACCTCTGGAGGAGGCTCCTTGATCTGGTGATGATGCAGCATTCTACCTGCAAAGAAAGTACATCAGAATTCAAAGAGAGATAGCTTGCTTAGGTAGGTTCATCTCAGGTGTGCAAAAAGATTTCATTTTTACGTACCTTCGGTGGAGTGCAGGCCTTGTGAGGATAGCAGGAGGATGAGCAGCAATGAGGAGTAAAGCAGCATAAGTTCCATAACGAGCTCGAGCTCGAGCGATTGAACGTTTGCTGCTAAACGATGGATGAGGAGGGAGAACAGTAGAGGATGCTGCTGCTTCTTATACCAGATTCAGCGGTTGCATTGCCAACATGCTCACTGTGCAGGGGTTTCTTGCAACTTTGGTGCTGGAAGTTAATGTGAGAAAGAGAAATGTTGAGAGAGAGAGATAGAGAGGAGGCTGTATACAGTGATGTACTAGCAGCTACGGATCAGGTCATTGAATGCATCTGAGTTCTGAAGCCATTAAGGCTCGTGGCAGCAGTGAGATCAGGGCTGGCAGAGAAGCACAAAAGTGGGGAGGAGAGGCAGCAGCAGCAGGACACAAGGGCTGGGTGCAGAGGCAGCATGCTCGGCAATGCAAAAATGACACAAGCCTTGCATTGCATGTTTGCATGCATGCTCAGAAGGGGCACAGATTAATGAGGTCCTGGAAGCACTATTCAGGGAAAAAGAAGGCGAAATTATTTGGCGCACACTGTTAATGTGAAGCTTGAGAGAGAGAGCTGGGGAGATGCAACAGGAGAAATCACACTAATATGGAACTAGCCTTGATGCCAAAATAGGGCGGTCCCGAACTGTGTCACCTGCAGATTCTTCCCTGCAAAATGGAATCAGAAATAGGGTCCAAGAATTCAAGAGACAATTGAATAATGATGAAGAAAGGAGTTATTACTGAATAAAATAGGAAAAAAACAAACTGCTGATGAGTGTCCTTGAATAGTCAGACAGGTAGCAAAGCATCTTTATTTGCATTGTTGCTTCTTGCCCCCTAGGATTTTGCTTGATCTTAGGAGCACAGTATATATTTCAAGAAGATTACCTATATTTGATGAGCCATACACTGTACAGGCTAACAAGAAACAATGCCATGATCATAGCTTCAGGCCTTGAGCATATAGGCAGTCAAAGGACTGTACAGTGCTTTCTCACTGGTGTAAATGATCGTTGCAGAGGGCAACTGGGAAGTGGTAAAAGAGGTTTCAGGTCAATCTGGAAGCTTGGTAGTACAGCACCATGCACGGCAAAGAAGTCAATAGCCGTAATTCTCGCTATGAGTTGTCTGTTCGAGATGCAACACACAGTAGATTTTATTATTAGAGCAACAGAATGTGGCCCATTACATGCATGTACACTGTCACTGAGCTACTGAAGCCTGGAAGATACAGAAAAAAAAAGAACCTTGGAGGCCTAAAATTTACATGATGCATACAACCAAACACTACGGAATTTACTGTACCAATATTAATAAAGGAAATGGTCGATCATGTGAAAAATCACATCAGCACCATCAGAATTGAAGAAATAGGTCTTGACCTGCAACAGAAAAGAAAAGAGAGGAGAATTTTCAAACGGTGACTACTTTGTAAGCTTGAATAATGCTTCTTGCAATTTTTGCATTGTAGCTTTGAAATTTTTACAAATAGAACTCTTTACTCTAAGTTAAGTTTTGCTTCCCAGGAAATAAGTATAACCAAAGGCAGGCCACTGTAGAAGTAGCTACTCTCTCCATTTCAAAATATATTACGTATTTTGTTTTATTATGATAAAAATTTGTTAAAAATTACTCTATTACAATATATTTTTTATGATATAAAATTAATATTATTATATTCACATACGAAAGTATTTTCTTATAATTATATTATGTTATATGAGTAATATATTAATAGAGTACTTGTCCTAACAAAACAAAATACGTCTGAAATATATTTTGAAATGGAGGGAGTAATTTATATGCCTTCTTGTGGCAGTTTTGTGTTTCTTTTCCATTTTTCCCCAACAAACGAGAATGAATAAAAGCTACCCAGCCGTGCAAGTTGAACAAAACCTTTTCTTCGTAGTTTCTCAGGTAACAGGTAGGCACGAGGCTATCTTGAATAGGCATCAAATGGAGGCCTGCTGCTATTATGGACAGCCAGGATTTCATCTGTATATGTCCATGACAACCTACCAACTTAAATAGGAGTCTGCTGATGTATCATCTGAGCCATCTGTAGCATTTGGGAAATTGGCAATGCAAGCAGTTGGCGGGACATGCATTTGAGCATAAAAGAATGTATGTTCATTTTTTCCCCTACACCATAAAAAACCTCTTGATGGTGCATATTTCTAAAATAAGTAATAAAAGCTTAAACAAACCAACTCAAGAGTTTCGGTAAATAGATGATAATATAATTCAGATGGCAGGGATTGAAAGGGGAATAGTTTTCGCCCAATGAGCACAGCAATCCAAGTGAAGAAAGTTCTCCAACAGAAAGGAACAGACTTTAGAAATAAGGAACATAAGACAAAGGAAATTAAAACATACCTGAATTGTGCTATGAGCAAAAATCCTCTGTCTACTTTTCTTGAAGCTGACATCAACCCTTTCCCATGGAATTCTGTTCAGACCTTTGAGCATCACTTCTGAGGTCGAATACAATATAAAAATCAGTTATGATACCAACATAACCCACATGAAGGATGGGAGAATTCGGATGGATGTAGACATGTAGTTATATAGCACATACAAAATAAAAACAATTGTTTGAGTTCAATGCAACAAAAAAACAATCCTGAAAACATAGTCTCCTTATTTGAAGCTTCAGAATCCACACAGGCATACAGTCAAATCCAAACTCTCTGCATCAATATATTTAAGCGTATAAAACCTGGTTATATGAATGCTATACCACTACATTTATCTATACTTCTTTATAAGACTCTTGGCGGTGAATCTGTCACCCCACCAATGCTTTTACAGTTTTATAAATTTGTGATTGATATTTTTTTATATTATGGAATGGTCCTATATTACAAGTGAATACCATTGTTTTGAATGAGCAAACAAGTGATACTAACATATTTGATAAAAAATATATTTTGTCTATAACATATTGTAATATACTTTCTTTTATCCATAGCAAAACAAGGGTATTTTCCTAGACATTAAAAATACTCCTATAATACTACAATTTCTGTAAGTTCCAGTTGTATAAAGTTCCAAAAAGAAATTGTTTGAAGCCACATCTTGGGGCACTCTATTATTCAGCAAACTGGCCTCAGTTTTTCATAGAATAAACAAATCTTAAAAATAATAAAGAACCAAATCATAGAGTGCTTATTCTATTCAGAGGAATAGCTGTAAAAACATAAACTTTATGAAACGTCTGATGCTATCATCACTCTGTTTCTGTAATTTGTTCGGCTATCAGATAACCAATTCAAGAGAGGGTACCACTTTATTAACTCATGCATGAGAGCATAAGAGCTATGAATGAACATGCATATATTCAATAGCTTGATTACAGACACAGAGAAGCTTACACACCTTCCATTTCACTTGTAGTTTTTGCCTGATATATCATTGAATCCGAAAAATCAATATCCTGAGCCTTCGGTTCTTCCACATACACAACATGTGGATATCTGGTATCATTTATAAATTTTTGGTGCTGATGCAGGGGAACATTCAAGTGTAAGAACTCTGCCACAGGCCAGTAAAAACTTATAAGAAATATATTATTACCTTGGGAAGTTCATGTTGATGGCGTATGGAAGATGTTCTCCAGCCAACAATGACTGAACTTGTAGTCAAGGTCATAAAATTTGGAGTCTCTCAATTAATCCAGAAAAAAATAATAGAGTCAAATGGATCTACTAATTATAAGCATTTATGAAAGAAGGATACAATCGTTGCAAATGTTTGAGTAAACAACACGGCGCTTGAAAGAACACAGAGCTGACCTGCACACAGGACAACTTATAAGGTATGCAAAATAATCAGCACAAAATTTCCTATTGTGAAAACAAGGAGAGCTATTTCTACAGTTGTTTGTCCACAAAAACATTAAAATGGCATACATGAAATGGAGATCACCATAATCAGTAACCATTTGAAGGAGGAGTGGTGGTTTCCCATCTTTGGTGTCCTTTAGGAAAAGATGTTTTCCGCTTCTCCCAGCAATCCACGATAAACGATATACCATCTTTTCCAATTTATTGGAACCACGGAGAAGGGGTATCTGCATGTGAAAATAAATAACTTAGTAAAGGTATCGTCTAAACATCCCATCATTCCTTGTTTTGCAGTCACTAGTCCACTACAGCCATTAATCAACTACTCCTTCCATCAAAAAATATAAGGACATGGGGAAATGAATTTAGACAAGCACTTGTCCAGATTCGTACCCCGTGTCCTCATATTTCTAGACAGAGGGAGTAGATGGTAACGACATATGGTAATTATTACTACAAAGTACGATCAAGATAGCAGCACACATTGAGCAAAGAAGAATAAGCATAAATAATACTGCACTACTGCAGTACCGAGCAAACTCAGGAGCAAAACTGAGAAAAAATAATCATAATCATGGAATAAACACACAAGATGGTCATAAACCGATTTTCCATAAAACTGATTATATTTATTGGAAACTCACTTCATATATGGTCTTTAATATAATGAGTGACTATTTATATGGTACAAGATGGAAAGATCCAAATATGTGACAACAACACAAACTATCAAAGGTAATAACAATAGTAGTTCAAGATTTTGAACGTAACCTGCTTGTGTGATCTTGTTCCAAGGTGTGGTGTTGCAAAAGTTATGAAATTAATAGGCTCCAAACCAGCAATCTTGCCTCGATCAAGAGGTTGGTTGCTGGAAACATCAGTGACATGCTTCTCATGCTCTTCATGAGAATCTGTTTGTGTAGCACTCTCATATAGCAATGCAATAGCATATCTTGCAATTAATCCACCCAATGAATGGGCAACAAAGGAGATCTTCCGAAGCTCTGGTCTAGACCCAACAACTGAGAGCACCTTAATATAAAGAAGTAAAGGCAGAGGTCAATTAAAAGGAGCAGGATGAAGAACACAATAAGGGTTAATTATCACGTCATTTAAAAGTGTTACTTATTTTAAAAAGGCAGTAAAATTATTGGTCATAGAATGTTCAATCTAGCATAGCTTTGAAGCATGTAATATGTTAGCCATTAACTCATCAATAATCCAATACCTCCTCTGCTAATCTTCTTCCCATCAGATCAACTCCATCGAAAGTTCGAGCAGCCACGTTGCATCCACTGCCTATATAAGGGGACAAAAACGAGCACATTTACCATAATGATTATGGATTGTCCTATCCAAGAGGGGATTGAACACCAAACAAACATGTGAATTACCTACTTCTCAGTTTACTTATCCAAATAAGCAGTCCAAAGGAGTAGAAAAATATGAACTGAACTTAAAGCACTGGGCGAATTCAACTTACAGTGAACAACCACATCATCAGGATGTTTTTTAATGAAATGTTTTGCCGCGTAATGCCAATTTTCTGCACTGCACAGTTGAAAGAGAAAAGCTTTGTGAAATTTGGAAATGGATGTGGACGTGTCTTACAAAAGTATCCTAGGAACTGTCTTAGAGCTAGACATTTTATTAATGAAAATTGCAACCAGATTGTTAAGTTGCAAAGAACCTAAGGTAGAATGGATTAATCTGCACTATATCGCATTCCTTGAATACTTAGAAGTACCTTTTGTGTGTGGATAAGCCATGAACATACAGGTGGCACATAGTTATAACCTACAAAGACTTTTTTTTGGGGAGTGGGGGGTGGTGGGGTGGTCTGAATATGTACCCGTGCTGGTTGCTCAAATGCACATGGACTGATGGACATCATAAACCTTACAAGTAGGTGCTCTTTGACACTTTGCATACCCTCAAGGAGCATGTGCCAAGACTGCAGCCAAATGCATCACATTATCATGTATCTATGTATATTTAATGTTTGTCTTACTGGATACTAGGCTTAGCGAGCAGAGACCGTGTACTCGCGATCTGGGCCCACACACCACTAGTCGGTGGCATGAGCATTATAGTAACTGTTATAAGAACCTTTCATGGAGAGAGGTTCCCATTTTCTTGATATTATTGAGGATGCAAATGCTCACAAGTCACAACTTAGCATTTGTTGCAGGTGAAGCATTGAAAAGATTCAAAGCAGGTTTTGAAATGTGAAAGCACCAGTCGAAACAGAAGACTTTTCAAATCCAAAATTAATCAGCGAATGCTAGCATGCTGCTAATTCCTCAACTCGACAATTACCAAGGTGTTGTTTTGGGATCTACCTCATCGACTACACCCTTATACAGTGCACATACCATCTGAAACCAACCAGCCTGACACTTTTAGTCCAAAAGCATAATTTTTTTAGATAAATCGAAAAGCACAATTTTTGTCGACATACCGTGCATCCTTGATCCCTTATAGCAAACGGTACAGTAGCACATTCAATGGAACCAATAGATTCAGTACAATCCTAAAACTGTATTCACTTCAACATTTTGGTCTACAGAATCGTTTAATCAAACAGTTCGTTATTGAAATCGAAGAGACGATCATTTGGGCGAATTTGAGGCCGGAAGCTTCTGTTGGTGAAGTGGAAAGGCAAAAGAAAGACGCGATACAGAGGAGAAAAGGAGCAGGCAGACGGATCACCTGCCGACGATCCCATTGACCGTGACGACCAGATGCGTCGGCGCAGGCCTACCCGCGCCGTCGCCGTCCCCCTCACCGGCGCCGGATCCCGACGGGCCCTCGTCCGCCGCGGACACCGTGAAGCACCCCGGCCGCGGCAGCGGCAGGCACGCCGCCCTCAGCCGCCGCCGCATCCGCGGACGCGGACGCGGACTCTTGTCCTCCCCGCCCTCTCCCCCCGCCATTTTTTACTCCCTCCACTCTCTCTCTTTCTCTCTCTTTCTCTCTCTCTCTGACTTGGACTCGGGTGCTCGGATGCGGCTGCTGGGACTCTTATAGCTGGTCGCTGCTGATGGTAAGGTGAGGCATGGCGTGGCGCGAGAATTCAACTTCACCGCGCGCTCTCTGCGCTCGAAGGAGGCAGCACCGGCTAATTCCGCCTCGCCGCCGTGCCATCGGGTTTTGATCGGTCGCGCTCTCGCCAGGTTTCGTGGGGTTTTCTGTTGGTGTGTGTCGGGAAGAAAAGAAGCAGCTTTATTTTTTTTCCTTTTATTTTTTCTTGCCTTTTGAACCTTGGATAATGGACGCATCGTCAGCACGTAACAACGCAGATGAATCTAGAGCTACTACATCGGATGCCCAAACTCCACTTGCATTGCTTTTGTTTTCCTCTATGTGTGATTATGTGAAAATGCGCATGCCAGCACAGCAGAACGAGTGTTTCTTGCGGTTCACAATACTTGCACCGAGAAAGATACAAAATGTTCTAGATACTCTTTTTAGTACCTCCATTCTCATAAGCATAAGGAATTAATACAGCCCAATAACCCATTTTCCTTTGGTTCTAGATAGCACTGAATTACTGATACTCCTCGTCGTCATGAGTTTGCATCACTCAACAGCCCGTTTCAATTATTTGAATGGATTTTTCCAATATACTACCAGAATGTGGAAAGTTGTTGGTAAACTAATTGGAGGTTGACGATAGGGGAAGCAGGCACGGCAACCAGAAATTCAAAGTCCAACACCAACATTCAACGTTCCAAATCTAGAAGGTGTTGGGAAACAGGCTGCAAAATTTCAACTGATTGACTGATTCGGTCACCAGCACCGTTTCATTCGCCTTTCTCTAGAAGCGGACGGCAAGACCTCATGCAGATGATGTCTTCAATTGTAGTACTCCTACGTATATCCCTATCATTTTCTGAAGAAACCTGAGGAGAGCGTCCACGTAGCGTTCTAGTGTTTTCTATGAGAAAACTGAAACAAGATAAGGGAGTAGTGGTCTTACGAGTGGTTAAAATTAGCTGAAATCTGTATCTGGAAACAATTTTAGCGGTCGGTGATCTTCACGGCAACAGGCTCGTTGCAGTATGGGCAGTCCCCAAACAGCACATCAAAAGAACTGTGAAGTGCCAACAGGTGAGAATAGATAAAATGTGAGAAAATAAACAGGTCATACAATACACCAGTGCATATATGGAGGTTGTAAAAGGATTGTCTTAGGTGTTCATCATTTTGACGTACTGCCTTGCTGTAGTAATCGCGCGCAACCAGTCTCTCAGACAAACAGAATGGAATGATCTACTGCAGCTAGGATTTTTACATGTGTAATTTGTCGTGCCTCCGCTGTGAGTCCCAAGTTCATCATCTTCAGAAGCAAAGACTCAAAGGATTATGGTAAGGAACTAATGTCAGACAGAAAGGTTGCACAAATGGACAGAATAAATCTGTTTACCAATTGGCAGATGCTTGGCATAACATATTCCGCAGTCAACTTGCTCGTCATCTTTGATGTTGACTGAAGGTGTTGGAGGCAAAGAAAAATCCAAGACAGCTGACAGATTTTCATGGAATTTCTTGTCTGTGCTCCTAATAATAGAAAAAATATTTATTACACTTTGCTGCATCCCTACTTTATTATTACTAGAAAATACACCATGAACTATCCTACATGTTCTGGTGTTCAGGAAGCAAATGACACATTGGTATTCAGGAAAGAAGATATTGTATTAAGTATAATAGCTAAGCAGGTCATTACAAAATTTCTATGGAACAAAATACGATAGCACATAATAAAAAATCATCAGGAACATGTACAGTATGTAATGTAAGAAAGCTAAGAATATACCACTTTTTGCGATTCTTTCTCCAATTAATTATGAGACTGTCCAGTTTCCCATCTGTTCCCAGGAAGCGACACCTGAGAAAACTGACCATCAACGATGATGTGTTTGAAGTACTACAATAAAATTGAACTTACTCTGGCAATGATCTAGGTTTCCACACATCAACATGTAGTAAAACATAGCAATCGTCACCGAGCAGTATGTGTGAACACATGATTTAAGCAAAGACCGCAAAAATGAGTGAAACAATTATTAGGTTCAAAAAATAAAGCACATTACCTAAAGCTATGCGGCGATGAGGCATAGCATAGGTTGACTTTATTGGATCGACAACCCAAAGGACCTTATCAATGTCATCCATTACAGACCAGTAATCTTACAATATCTTCAGGTGCTAGTTGTGTACAGAGGGCAAGATAGCACCACAAAATGTAACAATTCAATACAGTTGCACAAGAATAAGAAGCTCATAAGACTGAATTCACTAACAGAAAAATCTTCACCTACCTCTTGGAACTGGCGCATCTTTTAGTCTTGAGCCTTTTGACCACTGTATTTGTGGTAGATAAGGAACATCCTGTAAGAAAGCAAACGAGTTAAATGGCATTATTATCATTCAAGTGTGTTCGACACATATTGGCATTGTACAAAATCATGAAAACAAATGTGAAATAAGCATCGCAAGTATGGCTAAATATACCGCCACAAGGGAAGGAGGACATGCAGGGTAGTTTATGGGTAGCTTGTGGGCAGCGTAATCTCCAGTAAATGGTTTCAACCCTGATCATCCCTGAAACCAGAAGTAATACAAGCCATAAACTAAAAATAAATAAAACATAAAGTTAGTATAAAATTGATAAGAACATCACATGGGTGATACATGTTTTGATTTTTTAAATAGAGAGTTCTGAAATGTTTCCATTCAGACCCCTTCATTAGCTCATTAAGAAAGATGTTTGCCGAACATTGTATCAAACAGAAAGATGTTGTGCAGTTTCCCCTCCACTCTATAGATAAGAATATCACATGTCGTGCAGTTTCTCCTCCACTCTTCAGCATTGCCACTGAAGCAACTTCTACTGCCAATTTCCTCTCCGAGTGTCCTGGTTATATCGTCTAGTTCATGCTAATGATGAATGATAAACCACAGAGCCATAGGTGAAACGTCACATGCTGGTACACACAGGAGATGGAATTCTTACAGGGCGCGGAAGACTAGGCACGACACGCCGCCGTCGCCCTTACTGCTCACCAGCCGCTCCCACCTGACCTCTTCGATCTGCAACCATAAAACGACTGCCGTATCAACATTTTAAAACAGGGCAAGGCACGATCGGCCCGCCCGCTCGCTCATTTTCTCGCCGCCGTTTCACCCGGTGCGGCATTTCGTCGAGCGGCTGGCGTACCTGCGCGAACACCGAGCTGTAGAACGCGGCCGGCCGCCGCGGCGCTTCCCCCGCCCCATCTCGTGGAATGCCCGCCTCTGCTTCCGACGCCGCGTGCGCGGAGTCGCGCGAGGGCGTCGCGTGCAGCACCATGGCTTTGGCTGGAGGGCGCCAAGGATCCCACGGCGCAGCGCAGGACCCGCCAAAGCAACAAGGCCGACGCAGCCGCTTCGTTTGATCGTCTCCCCGAAACTCACCGCGCTCCCCCTCCCCCGCGCACAAACTTGGTGTTCAGTTCAGGCCGGACGACTCGGCCAGAAGTGGAGGTGTCGAAGGGAAGGTATTGGGCCCTGACCTCGCCGGCGGCTTGCCGGAGCTCTATCCAGCGCTGCCTACTTGAGCCGCTCCGCCTCCACGGGGTGACGTCACGGCGGAGGAGGTTTTGGTGTTCGGCCATTCGCCGTTGGGCTTATGAACTGATATCCCGTTTGGGGCCAGAAGAACCGAAGCGCTGAAATGAAACGTGGCCCAACTCCAGCTAGGTTGCGTACTAGCTTGCCCCCTCGCCCTCCGCCGCACGTCCCGTCCCGGCCGGCAGCTGACGGCGCCGCCACGAGAGCCCCCCCGGGTACGTACGCTCCCTTTATTTACCCCGTAGTTCCTTCGATCTCCTGGCTCCCATGGCTGCCGCCGTCCCGCTGCTCTCTCTCTCTTCTTGGTGATCTAACCCCATGACAGCGATGTAGACTGTGATCATCTATAAGACTATAACCTATGGAACCAAATCGTAGATCACAAAGAACACGAAACAACAGATCTTTTCAAGGGACACACGGGCAAAAACGCAACCAGGAAGCTCGAACAGACTGAACAGCAGATTAATCAGATATAGGAATTAATTAGGTAGATGCAAATTATTCAAACATGCACTTAGCAGTGCAAGTAGCGACATTTCGATCCATGTCTTCGCGTCAGGCTCGCAAGATTAAACCACACAAGAGCATAACCACCACCACACTGGTGCAGCAGCAGCTAAAACCGACAGAGTTGATGCATAGGCATAAGCCACACATAGCTAGGGCATATGCATTACATACGCGGCAACAAAATAAGCACGCATCGACCATCATCCATGGCATGGCGTGCAGCAAGCCACACAAGCTTCAGACACCAGTAGCTTTGTGACCATTGGGTCGAGATCTAATGTTATGGTAGAGGGTAAAGGGCAGCAAGGCTAGCCGAGCCTGTACAGGCCGCCGTCGTTGATGAAGTGGCCGTCCATGTAGAAGGCGGCGGCGTTGGTCGGGTGGTAGCCGTCCATCATCACGAACTGCATCTCGTCGGATGGCTTCCAATGCCGCTTCCTCTGGTTGATGAACCAGTTGTTGATCTGCTTCAGATCGAGGCCGGTCGACTCGGCCAGGGCCACCTTCTGACTCTCCTGCTCGATAAATACGATATCTAATCAGGAAGACTGCATGATGAGCCTCTATTCATTTGTTGGCATTGCATTGTTTCATATCACAGGAATGCAAGATAAACCGAATGACTTCTTCGTGCATAGAAGATTCAACGAAATTTGGTGATCTTGGGGTGAGTTTAGTTAATGGAAATTGAGGTGGACGGTAATCTTAAAATTCCCCCGTAGTCCTAATTGTGGGAATCAGATAATAGGAAATGTAACATTGGTCGGAGTGTACATGTAAAAAAAGTTCAATAATATTCCGTTGGGGGCGCAATCTAGCATAGGCATGTCTCAAAGGGAATCACAAAGCCACGTATTTCCGGAATGTTAGTTACACCGGAGTCCCATATTTCTAACTAATATTCTGGATGATACCAAACATAGGAATCAATTAGGATTACTCCAGCATTCCTGAGAATCTAATGAACATTTCCTGTAACCAAACGCACCCTTAGGGGAAAAGGATAAGAAAATAGAAGATCTATAGTTTGTTATAGCCTTGGTAAAATACAATATTGCTGCTCCTACTAGCTAGTTTTGATGCAACCTTGATGCCATCGAGTGCAGAAGACCAATTAATGGGTAAGTATGCCAAGAACCAGATAACATGGTTAACCAGAAACATACCTTTAACTGGCTTACAACTTAGCTAGCTCCAGGAAATTTTAGAGGCCATTTCTTTCTCCATTATTGTAGCTTACATAACACAAAAGTAGCAGATATTTGGATGCACCTAGTTTAATATGACAGCAGAATTCTGATACTCTCTGAATAGTTTAATTTAGCTTCAGTAATTACTTAACAATAGCAAGTCAAAGCGACAACGATGCACCACCGGTATGTGCCTACACCTGAGCCAAGTCTACAGCGCACATCACGGGTGTTGGATTTGCAGTATCAAAATTGAAAGTACCCTCTACATAAAAGTTTAGCACCACTAGTCTTATAAATTAACATGGGAAATTAAGGTCTTACCGAGGGGTAAGGCCATTTGTAGTGCAGCTCCCACCAGTTAAGGAGCTGTTGACGAGCATCCTTTGGGAGCTTCCCCTTTTTCTTCTTCTTTGACAGTTCTTGCTTTAGGGAGCTCAGGTAGCCACTGTACTTCTTCAGCAGATGGTGCTTGAGCTCCTGGTCCACACCATGTGCATCAATCTCAGGAGGCTCGGTCTCTCCTCCACTACCTTCTTGGTCCTCCTCAGAAGAGCCTTCAAATATGTCACATGAAATGGTTAGCAAAGACAGTACAAATTGATTATGGTTCACATAGCTAGACTAATGCAAAAAGAAATCAGGAAAAACACATATTTTCAGTACTTCTTCAAATTAAGTAGAATAAGGAATGCAGTCAGGTAAACGATAAATAGTTGATTACAAAGGTAGACAAGAACAGTGTAAACTGATTATTAACTTGTGAACAGAAAAGAGGCCGCAACATGACGCCATGATACACACAAAGCCATAGAATTAAGTAGCTGGCACTGTATCTATGGAAACTGACAACAGGCAACCTATTTTCTTATGAATTCAAACGAGAGAATTGAAGTTAAAGCTGAAAAAAAAATGCAACGAACACTACTTAACAAAATAAGCTTATCATCAACTAAAGCAAAGATACCAACAATATGATAGTTGCTCTTGAAAATAAAAGTTATCCATTGGTGTAAGATGTCTGGTAATAGTCACTTGTAAACTTTTCTTTAGAAAACCCATCTTAACAATAAGTTGGTAATAGTATCTTCATTCCTCATTCTCTTGAAAAAAAACTTACTGTATGGAAATAATGTTTAGAAAACCCATCCCACGATAAGTTAGTATTTGAAAAATTGTGTACAAAGCCCATCACACAATATTCTCAACGCATCCATTGTCTAATCATCAATTCGATAGGAAGATGCTAAAACATTCTGGCGTGAGGGAATAAAATAGCAAGACAATGGTGGTAGAGTTGAGTCTTGAGTATACTATAGTTATTTAAGAAAATGCACACTTGATTCTTTTTTTTCAAAAAAAAGAGCCATTCAACTACTCTATCAGCTCGATATATTTGGCGTCTAGGAAAAAAATTGGCCAAACTTTTAAAACTCCACAATAAATAATTTCTCAAAAGCTTAGTTTAAAAACAAAAGAAATGGTGTATGCAGATTTGTCTCAAAAAATACTATTATAATATATTCTGTAAACTTCTCTCACATAAAATTGAAGTTAGAATTTTAAAAGTTTAAATAAATCTTGTCCTAAACATCAAATATTTATGACCAGAGGGAGGAGTATCTAAAAAGAATTATAAAATCATTTTAAAAAATGAAAACAATGTACAAAGATGACAGCATGTAACAAAGATCAATAAAACAATGCTTCAAGATAAACAATCATAGGGGGACTGTCTGTTTTTGTTAAGTATTAGGGAATGAAGTAGAAAATCTCATATACAATGTCTCGGATTAAATAATTACAACTGCTAAAATTGTAATTAACCCCTTGCATTCTTTTAGTGCAAAGATGAGAGTTTGTCAGATGTAAACTGCCCTGATTGGGACTCATTATCTTGGCGAGATTTTCATAGGGAACACCACATATAGTGTGATGAGTACTCTAGTATACTTCTCCAAGGAATAATGAATTTTTCTTTCAGTGGAGTAAGTCTCGACTAATTATGCATTGCATAACGCAGGCCCTAGTGTTGTCTGTGGACAGACCTAATAAGTTTTATAGTAGGCAAAACCACATAGATTGATTGCATAAAAAAACAGTTTCATTAGAGCTGGCTCAAAAAGTAATTTTTACCATTCGAATTTATTTACTACAAAGGACAATGCTAATCTAGCGCTAAATACTATAAAAGGACATTTATTTAGGGTGTATGCATGTAGTTACTGATGCCAGAAATGGGCCAAATTGGTGCATGGGATAATCGCTGGTGCTAATTTTTTTTCTGCATGTGTAGGAAGTCAACATCTCACCACCAAACTGTTTATCTTATAGGTCACTCCCTTATTTTTTTACACATTATTCAACGTAGAACTTTAACCATTAATTCCTATCCTAATATATTATCAATAACAACAAATTAACATCATCTGAAAATACTTTTAAATACGAATAAAATGATATAGCATGCCAGGTACTGCTCAATTGCACATGTATATTCTTAGTTTAATTATTATTCAAAAATTACAAAAGTATAACAAGGATGCCTCATATTTTGGGACGGAGGGAGTAATATCTTATAATAGCGGTGGAGAATGCTTCTATGCCATCAAACTTAAATTTTGTGGAGAACGTTAAAGAAATCATAACTTTCTAGTGGTTTTCGTAAGTTGGGTGAACCAGGTATTCTCTCCTCTACTGTGCTAGATTAATCAGTACAAACATGGCTACCAAAAGTCAGCTGATATCAAAGAACGATACAGAAGACATCTTCGCTTTGGAAACAAGGGATGTTCAATGCTACCTGTATGTTAAGTTGTTTACCCTACCAGTATTTTTCAAAGCCATAGAACCTCAGTACTCTCCATTTAACTAAGCAAAGATGTGTTTCCAAATGTAGGATGCAAGGGCCCATTAATTATCTATAATTTGCATTTGTACATTTCTGCAGAATATGAGGAATTATTCATACTTGTGAAACAACTTTTGAACTTGCTGCGTTGCTTCATCTATCTCGCTCTTTAAATGGAGATTAGGGCGAAGGTAGGGTCTACACCCATCCTTATTCCGGAACTTTTGCAGCTGTAAATTTAGAGGTGTTTTTCTATTCTTTGTAAAGGTTTTCTTTAGAAACAATATAGGATCTTAGTATATCATCATGCAGAGGTGCTCAATCATCTATACAAGTTTAATATTTCAGCACAGCTATTTATATTTTATTTTTAAAAATCATTATTTTAAATATTTAACATATTTACTTATGATCAATTGCAACACACAGACATGATGCGAGCATATTAATGCATATCGGTTGCTTGTACAAAGTTCTAGAACATCGGGACAAATTAGCCAAAGGATCAAAAGTGAAAAGTAGAAGATTGGCCCCAATTTTATGCCCATCTTTTTATGTTTTACTGCTTCTGAAAAGAAGCAAGAACATTGGTTTACTCTGCAAAATGCATTAGAATATGGAAAAAATACAGAAGCTAAGTAGGCTCAGGCATTCTTGGTCGGACTCCCTGAAAAACATCTATAACAAAGTCAAATATTTACAGGCACAAGACATGGATAAATTCTATTGCAACACATCATGTAATATACAAAATACTGCACTTCTTTAAAACTTTGTTTGGGCCTACAACATGAACCATGTTGAAAAATAACGTGCACCTTAATTTTTCATTAAAAAAAGAAAAAATATTTTTTGTGGAAAAGGAAATGCCAAGGGAAAAAAAGAGGAACAATCAACTGGGAGATGTATCTGGGTCACTGCCTAAATAGTTTCCTTGTATTCACTAAATTGGTGGAAATGTTATCAAACATAACAGCTTTATATAAAACAGATAGCAAGACAGCCTTATAACAAAACAGGATAGAATGTAGCATCAATTGCAATATTTCTGCAGGATTTTTAAGACGTATTTACATAAATACGTTAACACAATTTTTATATTTTAATTTGCCAAAATTAGATGTACATTTTTATGGCTATTAAATTAAGAACAGAAGCAGAAGAGGTTTTCATTGCCCAGCTGAACCTCAGACTATACGTGCAAAGGATGTCTGACACAGAAACTCCAAAATTTAGAAATGAAACCAACACTATCAATTTAAAAATCACAAAAAAAACACACACGAGGGAACAATTATCATCCAAAAATTTTTTGTTAACTCAATTTGTCGAGTCATACTTCTGTCCTCCAGTTGCATGCATGCATTGTCTTTTCTAGTGACGTTCCATTGCAAAATCAGTTAGCTCTTTTCTATCCCATTGTTTCTTTTGTTTGCTTTATAGCATGCAAGTTTCAGTATCTCTTTTGGTCTTGCTCGAGACAAACGGAAACTCGTGATATCTGTGTCCCCTGCTTTTGCATGGCCTTGAAAGAATGCATGCAACGAAGAATCTTGGGAGTACAGGTGCAACATCAGTCAGAAAAATGCAGTGTTGTTTTGCGATTAAATGAATCTATGATCCTAAATACAATTAGGAAATTAAGCTTGACTAGGATTAAGTCTGGAAAATGAAGTGTTGTTTTGTAGTTAAAGGAAGCAATAGTACTAAATACAATTAGGAAAGCTTGACTAGGATGATATTTCGATTGCCTTGTGAATCAGGCAAGTCAGTCTGTCATTTTTTTTGGAAAAGAGAATGGTATAGATGTACGACTACCAAGGCCCAAGAAGTAGGACAGAGAACAATTGAACCTGAGAAGAAATGAGCTGACAGCTGAAAAATACAGACGCGTTTCAGCTTGGACTAGCCTTGGAAAGCATCCAATGTTTCTTGACAGTCATTTATATATGAGAGAGAATGAAGAGAAGACTGGCATAAAATACACCAACATAACTAGGTAGTACTAGATCACAGTCTACATATAATACTAGTATATAGCCAAGGAGATCACCAAAACATTGCAATGAGACCTCACATCAAATAATAGGCTATGCTCTGGCTTAATTGTATCTTTCTCGAAGCTAGGTGTGACCGTTGTCCATGCGATTGCACTGGTCAGAAAACACAATATACTCCCATTTACTCCTGTCTACCGATATACGTACTCCATCTACCAGACCATTCTCAACTTCTTGACCTCAATTTGTTTACATCTAACCTTGTTCAGGGTTCAATTTCTTCACATGCATCTGAAGCCACCATTGATGCTGATGCTACTGTGCAGACATCAGATGGCAGCTTCTACCCTACAAGCTCCAATAATGAAGTGATAGTGTGGGTATAGTAGCAGCACGTGTGCATGCATGCAGCACCTGATGGGCCGAAAACCCTGCCCACTGGAGTGTCAACTGTGTGTGTGCATGGTACTACTAGTTACTATACCCTCGTGATAGGTCATTAGAAAGGCCCCCTGGCTTCGTCTGGATCCACCTGATGTTTGCATTTTAAAATTAGCAAAGACTAGAAAGAACACAAGCAGACGAAGAACCCTGTGCGTGCATCATGCATCCACACACATCTGGAAGACCACAACACCTCACATAACTAAGAGGAGATTCTAGGACAACAGGGTAGCTGCTCCACTTCGTTTCTTCAGTGGGGAGAAAGATGACAAGAATGTTGTTCTGGCTTGCGTGACAGATGGGGGATGTGCCTGTCTCTGAACATGTACATCTCTGTCTTCTCCTCTCCTCTCTCTCTGAGATGTTTGCGCCTTCTCTCTTTTCTCTCTGAGATGCTTGTGCCTCTCTCTTCTCTTCTCTCTTCTCTCTCTGAGATGTTTGTGCAGGGGATCAGTAAAACACGTGTCCTTGCTCCACTGACATACGGCAGTGAGACACCTCGGCTACGCATTGTTTAATTGCACAGTAAACCTTACCCAAACCCTAGAAGAACAAGTTAAGGACTCCTTCACCGCCTTTTGTTTCCATCCCGGGGAAAAGATGGCTGAACCCAAAGAATGCGTGCACATGTTCTTTCAGAAAGGGGAATCAAAATCAACACCAGCTGCCGGCATGAGCAGCACAAACTGTAAAACATTTTTAGTTTCATTATCTACAAAAATAGCAGCATAAACAATAGGAAAACAAAAGGAGAACCACACCGATTAGTGGTTAGTACTACACAAGACAAAGATGGACATGTATGATTCTAGAAAGATTTACAGTAAATTTCTCAAAACCCTAGGTTTTGGAATATCTGTAATGCAAAAAAACCCAGCTTTCGCAGTTTGTTTTAAGAAACTTAAGATTTTGTTGCCAAATCTTTCGCAGAACCTCAGATTTCGTTAGGAATGGCCCAAATCCTCAGGTTTTGTAAAACTTAACTTTAATCAGGGCATCGATATTAATTATAGGGTAAATATAAGGAGATTTGAGATTTCTGAAGAATCAGAATAACTCATCATCAGTGCGAGTAAGCTGCATTTGACTGGGTGTACATGTGCGGGGACTATTCCTTCCCAACAGAAGAACTGATCAGTAGTAGAAGCCCAGATGGAAGAATCCCACATGCATGGCCAAGAAAAGCAATCAGGGGAAAAGAATCTTTTGGAAACCCTGATGAGAACTTGCGGGATTTAGAGCATCAAACACCAAGCAGACCAGGTCATCTGCAGGGCCACTGACGCATGCATGCAAAAACATGTACGAGAAAGACTATTAGATGTGTTTCCTGGCCCAGAAATCCAACATAGATGCAGCCATACGTGCAACCAGGAAATAGATCAAATGTCAGAGAGCAAGAACGAAGCGAACAGCGGATGAAATGATATCATAAACGAGCAGATCGATCCGAAGAAGCCATGCAAGAACAGCTCGAACCAAATGAGAGCACGCATGCAATGGATTTGTAGAAGAAAGTGATAGATATTTATGTGTTTTACCGGAGGAAAGGATATTGCGGAGCGATCTGCCGGAGATGGAGAGCGTGTTGAGCTGCGTCTCGACCCTCCTCAGGAACTCCATCGCCTCCTGCAGCGGTCTCGTAAGCTCCTCCCTGTACTTCACCAGCATCTCGTGATACGCCTCCTGCACACGGCAACACACGCCGCCGGCGAGCACGAGATAATCACCGTATGTAAGAGACGGCGCACAGAAAGTGTCGAGAGACTGCTCGCTCACCATGAACTGATCCAGCTCCGGCTCCGTGGCGGAGCCGAGGCCACCGAGCGCCGTGCGCTGCCGCAGCTCCAGGTCCTGTGCCACCGCCGTCAGCCTCGCCGCCACCTCCGGCGGCGCCCCCACCTGCAAGCGCACACGCCGGCGATGAGTTGCACACACTCGATGCGCCGGAGCGACGACACGACACGACACATACGCTAGCTACGTTGTAACTCTAGATATAAGCTGAAGAAACAGCGTGCACGTCTGCATCACACGAGCTTGAGTGACATGAGATGTAGGAGCGGCGAGCGAGCGCATGCATGCAGATGCAGGAAATAGATTTACTGGCTTAGCTACCATGCATATGCTAGCTGCATGCTGGGACCTGCCTTCTGGCAGTCGAGGTAGGCGGCGAGGAGGGAGGAGTAGTGGGGGTGGGAGATGATCTTGGCCTTGATGGCCTCCACGTCGGCGGCGAAGGACGACGACGCTGAGGGCTCCTTTGCCTTGCCGTTGGCGCCGCACGCGTCGAGCAGGCTGCCGTTGGCCAGCTGCAGCACCGGGTTGCCGCCGTTGTTGCCGGCAGCAGCAGCAGCCGCCGCCGCCGCCGCCGTGTTCAGCGTGAGCGGAGTGTGCGCCATGCCACCAGCCGACGTCTGCGGCGGCGGGGGCGGGGGCGCAACCACCGCGCTGAGGGAAGAACCCCATGGATGGGGATGCTGCTGCTGATGATGACCTTGGCCGTGGCCCTGGCTGCTCCCTCCGACACCGAAGTGGTGGGAGATCTCCTCCATGAGACACAAGCTAGCTACCCGATCTCCAGTGAAGTATTGGTGCAGCGATCGAGCTCTCCGCCCACTGTCCCCCCGAGCCCCCTGCGCAAAAGTTGGACGTTGTTCGAGATGAGGTGAAGTTGTTGGACGAAGAGAAAGAGGAAAAGGGTTTTGGGAAGAACAAGAACCAGAACCGGAGAAGAGGAGGAAATCGAGTGTGCCTACCTTGATCTCTCACTCCTCTCTCTCTCTCTCTCCTCACCTCTGCCTCATGCTATCATTAGAGAGAAGGCGAGGGAGTAGTCAGGTAGAGATAGAGAAGAGGAAAAGCTGGAAGCCAATACAGCTAGTACAGCCTTTGGAGATAGAGAGACCGTGTTGTATAGTGGTAGGGTAGTATTACGTAGTAGATAGAGTAGTGGAGCTTGCGGGGGCTTGCTTTTGCAGGTCAAATCAAAGGCTCGGGAGTGGCTTTTGTAGGGAATTTTATGGCTGTCTTGCGGAGCGGGAGTGGCGACGAAGCTGTGGATTTGTTTTTCTTTCTGAAAAAAAACGGGGAGCTGTATGGCCGGATACGCTTTACACGGCAACTGCCTTTGTTTCATGATCGAATCATAAGAGTGTGTTCTGTCTAGATGAGCATCTTTGTTTGACATGAGTTGATCTTGTTATTTCATTATCTGATCTCGATCGATCGGTTTCTTTTGCGTTGAATCTTACGTACTTTCGCTGTTGTAGTGGCACTTCGAATAAAATATCCATTAAGGCCACCACACCTGTCGTCGTATTTTGAATTCTTTTAACGAAATGTCCGGCGAAATTCTGCAGGTTACCCATCTTTTTCTGTATGAAACCTTAATTTAATTATATATATATATATATATCCATTTAGATTTGATTATTTTTAATACTAAAAAGTTTAATGAGTAATTTACAAGAATTACGAGGACCATTGTTATCATTAGTACTATTTATATTTAAACTTTGATTTTTTATTCTAAACATAAGCTTTCTTTCATTGTAATTTAACTACTTAAAAATTATTAGTCATCAATTAAAATTCAGTGTAACAAGTATTTGGAACAGGTGAAGCGTTAATAAATAGGTGTATAAAAAATACTAAAATCCCAAAACCGTGAAATAAAATACTATAAAACCATTGCTTACGGTGCTATATATCTCGCCACTCCCCTAAGATTTATTTGATCAAAAAAATTCACATGTGAATTATGAGGAATTCAAATCCTAAGAAAAATTTCCTACGTGGGTTGTTTAGAGCATAGGGCTGGAGTACCTCTAGTACATAGGAAATAAGCACATGATCGAGCTGGAACCTCGTTTTTTTTTTCTTTTAAGAAGTCCAATGTTTCCCCCTCTCACTCCCTATAGTCCATTGAAATTCCTGTATTATTTTCGTCTGTGTTATCCAAACCTTGGAAATTAAATCTTGGATGCTCATTAGAGTACTTGATTTTATAATTAATGTAGCATCTAATGAGCAGCTGCCATTTTAAAGTAAAAATACAGTATGGTTTGTTCCGTATCTCTGTAAAAGATTGGCATAAGGGTGTCTAGTATACGTATCCCCACCGCCAAAATCGGTGCTGGAAACCGGAGTAGCTCTGTACTAAGGCCCCGTCTGGATCAAGGGAATTTCAAAAGAAGTACTAAGAAAGGTTTCAATTCCTATAGGAAAATCTACTAGATTCCTTTCTACTGATTAAGTTGCAAAATACAGGGAATTTAGAATCCACCCAAACCTCTTGTTTTTCTTTCCTACAGCATAAGTGATTCTTTTAATGCCTATTGTTGCTATCAAGATTACTTCCTTCCAAACAAAAGTATCTACCCGTATATTTTCCATGTGTTTCTAATTCTATATTTTATATTGGTATTCTTATGTTTTTATTTGATACATTCTAGTCCCATGTTTTTGTTTTGCTATGTTTCAAATAGCCCACCAAATAAAGTAAGTTTGAGCTAAATGTATTAGGACTCTTTGAAACGCAAAATTGTAAAAACACAGTAATAGAATGCCATGCCTATTAAATTTCTATATGAATTTAAAACACAACAAATTCTAAATGCATCGTTTGATTGACACACATGAGAAACACATGAATCTAGAGATATAGGAAGAAAAAAACATGAGGTCAAATCTTATGCTTATTCTCTCTAAAATTTCTCTAGGATTGTCTTCATCTATAGATAGAATTCAATCTTTTGTTTTAAAAGACTTTGTAGGAAATTTACTATAAGATTGAAATCCTCCAATCTTTCTATATTGTCCGTGTGAATCAAATGGGCCATTAGTCTCTCACATGGCCATCCCTACTAATTAATAGCACTAGTCTCTCTTGCTACTCGTATATCTGAAATTATTTTGAGGACCGTTGATATCGCCTAGAGGAGGTAAATAGGTGTTACCTGAAATTACAAAAAACTTTACACCGGAGTTAATACTTATAGGACAGTCCAAGATCACTGCGAATAATCTGACAACACACTATTTTGGATAGTCTGACTGTAACAGAACAATCCAATCAACACAGAGAAAAATAGAAAGTTCCTATAAAAGATAGAATTTTAGACAATCTGACTTAGTATGGATAATATGGCCTTCACTGAGAGTTTGAAAAAACCCTAGCAAGATAAACTCTTTCCACACTTAAGTTTTACACAAGTTAAGTGTTGACCAAGAGAGATAAACAAGAAAATGAAAGATCACCAAATAGCTAAAGAAACAAAGCAACAAATACAAGGTAAAGAGAGAAGAGGAGACACCGATTTATTTTACTGAAGATCGAAAACAATCGTTCCTACTCTCTGTTGAGGAAGCTCATATCGAGGCCGAATCTCTTTTAACCACTTTCCTCTTCAAACAATCACCTTTAATAAGTTTTGGTCTCCAAATTACCCACTAGGGGCAAGTTCGTGCTCCAAGCGATCATAGAGACCCAAGCATAGATGTCACGCGACTCCCCTTGATCTGCCAAACTTGCTCTACCAAGCAACCACAAAGGTAAAGTTCGCCTTTCACATAATTAACCTATTTCCATGCGAAAGTGGGTAAAACCTTCACAATCTACTCTTAGACATACCACACATAACATGGTTGCTCACAAGCTTCTTCTTCTCCTATTACAATTGCTCAAGAACACAAACTTCAAGCACAAGCACTCCACACCACTCTCAACTTCACTCGATAGTAGCACACAAGCTCTAACACACCCTTGATATGGTTGAAAATCAACTAGCCTTCTAAATTATGCACTAAGCACACTCTCAGGGATAAAAAATTTCTCAAAAGATTTTCAATAAACTCTTGAAGCTTTTGGACTATCATATAGATTGCGAAGGTTGTAGATAGTCCAAAGCTCTATAGCAACGCCCACATATAGACCAAACTCTTCTAAGTAGTCATTTTGCAGCAGTTGCAAAAGTATGCTAAAAATGTATTGAGCCAGATAGTCCGATACCGCACCAAATTGTCCAACTTTATACAACTTTTACAACAGTAACTAACAACTAAACATTGAACCATAAAGAGCTGGATAGTCTAGTACCACTGTCGGATAGTCCAACCGAGCCTTCTGCCGGATTGTCCAATCCATTTTTCTATATTGTTCGGCCGTGCAAACATTCAAGCACTCTAAGTCTTGGTCGGACAATCCAACACCGCACTAGATTGTTTGTTGCATATTGTCCAATACCGACGCTGAACAAACCCATAGTTACACTTTGTCCAATGTAACCTCCTATTTTTAGCTTAACCGTTAAAAGCTATTTTAAATAAAAATCATAGTTTCAAAACTTACTTTAGTTCTTATATATGTATGTTGTGCCAAAGAACTCATTTTTCATCATCTACTAAGACCCCAAAAATTATGAACTAAAAATCTATGTCCAAAATTTAGATCCTGAGGTTCGACCTTTAAATCAACCTCTCATCTAAAATTTCCTCCCAAATTAATTCAAAGTCATTATTAAATTTTGGTTTTCAAAAATCCCTGTCAAACTCTTTAATTTCCTGTTCTAGGAACCTCTCCAAATACTATATCCAATAGACACCCTATGTCTAGAATTATGTTAAAAAGGATTAAAACTCAAAATGTCGAATTCATGGGATTCCCTAAATTTTGCTAAGCCCGACAATCGAATTTAAATCAGGTTTCAGATATCAAATCCACTTCAAATCCTCTTAAATAAATCTCCTTGAGTCCTTCCCACAAATTCTCTATAAAAATTTAAATTCAAATTCAAAACCCATTCAAGTTCTTATAAATTGTCTACCCCACAACAACATGAAAAATCCCTAAACCTCCTGTACATTTGGATCATCTTTACCCTATTCCCCCCTCGACCAAACCGCCTCGGCCTAGCCTCACTCCTTCTCCCTCCCTCCTTTCTTTCTCTCTTGGACCACACCTAAGCCAACCCAAGGCCTCTCCTCCTCCTCTCTTCCTTTCCTAGGCCGTATCCGAGGCCGACCCAAGGCCACCCCCCCTCACTCTCACCTCTCTATGCCTAAGCCTCCCCACGGCTTAGCTTCCACTTGCCCCTACACATGTCTGCTCTGCTGCCACCCCACGCATGCTCGCTGCCTACTACACCCTATGAGCCCTACTCTCTAGCCACTCCACTATGTCAGGTGTGCCCGCTCCACCTAAGCCTACATGCTCGTCTCCTTTCCTATGTTGAGATAGCACAAGTATAAGCTGTTTGGCAAAATACCAAACCCTTAGCTGACACGCTGATGCCTATTTTTATGCACCTCATCCCTGTCAAATGCACCATGCGCCCCCCACCACAACCCCACTGCTCCAGTGCACCACACCGCCACCAAAATCTGTCATCGCCAACACAACCCTCACCGCCAATCACATCCCCACGCTAGCCTCTCCACCACCGAAACCCTCCCCCTCACTCTCCACTTGGTCATACAGAGGAGGAAGAACACCTCTTCTTCACCTTACCGGTGTCACTGACGTAGGAGCTCTACTTCAGCCAATGAGGTGAGACCACGTGCCCCTCCTCCTACTCCCCCTGATATGTGGACCAACCCTCATCTCTCTCCCTCCATCTAACTTGTGGACCCTCCTTCCTTAACATCATATTGAGCCCCCAAGACCTATAGGCCGAGATCCACTCTAGCCCACCAACTTTTCAAGGTCCACTTTACCTGATAACACCTCCCTCTCCCAAGCCTGACATGTGGGCCTTCCCAAAATAATCTATCTCTAACATGTGGGTCTCACTCCAGAGAATATTTTAGGAGAATATTCCTTCCAATTTTTCAATGATTTATTATTTTTAAAAAATTCTAGAAATTTAATTAATCTTGCAAAATTCGTTTCTCCTCAACCGTGACTCTGTTCAAATTCTATAAATTTTTTAAAATCAAGATCTATCCAATTACACTATTAATTATAATAGTTATGATATTATGTGTGGGGTTTTCGAATGGTTTTCTTTCGTGTTTATGTAGCAACATTCTAGAATTTTACCGGATATGAAGAATGTGAAGATTTATAGACTGGCGTCGTTTGTCATTATTTATAAAGTTGCATGCTTAATGTACACAATTAAATTGATTGACTTTAGTTTGTGCACAACCGATGGACCAACCTAGTAGTTGTATTATTTTTTTGACGATTATTGTTCAATCCTATCCTTATAACTCCACCATAACGATGCTTGAAAATTCTTTCTCCTTGAGTGAAAATACCGTTGTCTATATTACACTATTGTTTGTCATTATCAAAAATTAGGATATAAAATCTTTTGCGAAAATCTGACTCTTGGAGTCGATGGGTTTGAAAAGAGAAAAAAGGTTTACAAAAACCAATGAAATGGAGCCTCACCTGTGTGGCTTGGTTTTATAATCGCATATAAGAATCGGTTCCTCGAAGAATTACATCCAAGCATGTTACAGTATGACCACACGGATATTTATGGGATGCTCTTGGTTAGGTAATTAGCTAGCACATATAAATCTTGTATAACAATAATTGTGGAATGCTAAAGATAATGAGATGGGATTTTGAATCTTTACTACCCGATATGGGTGTAATGCTAGCCTCTTTCAACGTGATTGATTTGGTATAAAAGACATCTCCAGTGTATCATGAGTAGATGAAGGCATAAGGTTTGCCAAATACTCAGTTTTAAGATATTCGATTTAACTATGCCACATGAAATATTTATGGGTTACTTTTGGAAATATTTGGTCACAAATTTTCGATACCGATGGGTATCCGGTGTCGGTTTCATACTATGTGGATAAAGCGTATAAACTCTGCAGAGCTATAACTATTCGAATAGCCTTGCCCACGATTAAGAGTGAATGTAAGATGATTCTCCTAGCGTAGATTTGTTTAGTAGTGTTTTATGAAAAATATTTGTGAAAAAAAAACCATTACTAGAATTAGTCTTAGTGACTGGCGGATGAGCTTAGTAATCGGGAACAGGTCTATGTTACCCAGGATGCTGTGATGATATCATATAATAGGCTTCCCAAGAGGAAGCATACACTAAAGGTTTGGTGATTCTAAGAAGGTGTTGACAAAAAGAAAGATGTTGGTTTAGTTTCAGATAGAGTGAGATAAAGTTTGTATACATGGCTTAAGGAATGATGTTTGTTGAAGAGATTGAAATGAAAAGAAATTATTAATAAAACTAAAACTTTGTTCTTACATTTGGGTTATTGCAAAGCAACTCAGATCGGATTGAAACGGTAAGTATCTTTCCAAATAAATTGTGAAACTCACGCTTAGAAATTACGAAATATTTCTAGACAAAAAATTTACAAAATAAAACTAACATTCTTTCACAGCTTGCATACTCACGTTTCTCGTGACTTACGAGTACGAAAGTAATCACCATCTCTATATTGTTGTTTTTTTCTTTCTCCCCCTTAAGTTCAGTTTAAAAATATCGAAGAGCTTGGTTTCTTCTCTAGACTTAAGCCAATGCCTGTGGATTAATGTGGTAGCCATACTAAGTTCTGTCGTTGCAGTTTTTCTTCATAGTTGTTATTAAGGGTTTACCTGACATAGCAACAAGATATAATATATTCGTTTAGTTTTTGCAATAATCATTGTTTATTATCATGGGTGCTAGCTTGAAATCTTAGGAATGGCATCGACATACGCGGTTCCGATATGGATGGTTCACTGTTCTCGACGGCACACCTTATTTGGCACTAGCTTTTCGGTGTTGTCAGATCAAGGTGTGATATCCGATCACCTTCGAACAAAGTATAAGCCGTATTATCGGACCCTGCTTCAACTGTCTGGCTCAAGTTGATCACAATAGGATCAGATTATCCGATAGATGTAGGATTGTGCAGCCAGTTTAATTCCTTTGTTCGATCAACACATAACCACTCTAGACCCGGACAGTCCAATCACTCTCAGAATGTCGGACTCAATACTCGATCCCACACGATCAACACATGATCATATAATCATTATTGAGTCAGGCAGTCAGACATCCACACAGATTATCTGATTTAGCTGTAACAGCTAGACAAACACACGTTGGATTGGATTGTCTAGCATCACTCGAACTATCTGATCTGACACCAACACAACCTATCCGATCTAGCTGTAACAGCCAGCCAGACACACATTGGATTGGATTGTCCAGCATCACTCGAACTATTTGACCCACACAAGTTTCAAAGCAATATGATGTCATTCCTTTCAAGCTTTGTTCCACTCGCTTCCACTTCAACAAAGATTGATACTCAGTAACTTGTGACCTTTTATGGCCTTGATTGGTCCATAGACGTTACACCAAAGCACTTGCTCCTTTATCACTACTTCAGTCCTTCGGCATCAAGCCTCATTGGCTCTTATTCATACATGGTCTTTCGCATAGCCAAGGCTTGTTAACCCTTCACCCTATCTTATCATATGTAGTCACCTGTTGACTTATATCACAATAAAACCATGTTGTATTCCATTATTCATCTTCAACATATTCATCGGACTAATCTCTTGTTTATACACTCATTAAACATATTATTTTATTAATCATTTATCATCAATCATCTAAAATCCACATAGGGACCTAGATGTTCTTTTAATATCCACAGTGCAACCTAATGTGTGTCATCAATCTTGATTCTCTCCCTCCATCTCAAAGAACCATCCTCGCTTGAATCCCTTATAACGTTTGCTTTGTCACCCAAACTTTGGCCCACAATTCTTCATCATTGCCATTGTTGAAAAAGACAGTAGTGATTTGAAAAAGAGAGTTTGAGCTAGTTCATGAGGGAAACCAGGCCCAAAAACTTTACGATTGCATGGTTAACTAGAGAAAAGCTGGGCAAAAACAAATGTCCATAGCGGCACAAATACTAAGACTCATCACAAGTCATCGTTGCCAAGCTTATGTCAAAAAAGATCAAGCAGCTCTAACTTTATATAGTGTTCATTAGTCTCAACAACCAAACAACGAAACCTAGAGTGAGGCCTTCTAAATGAAGCCTGCAAAGAGGATATAGCATCTGAGACGTTTGTTAACACTTGTATGAAATGCCATACTAGGTTTTTACCTGAAAGAAAGAGAGGAGCACTACTACCACACCACCAAAGGGATATATCGCTCACAAGTGTCAATGTTGCTGACACCAATCAAAGACCATGAAAAGCTTCCGCCCTAATTAAGCTCCCTCCTCCTTCTTACCATGACCATTCCTATATCACAAATATAAAGGGGTTGTAGGATATTGTTGCCCAGCCCACCACAATAGGTGGCACAGCCTAGATTCCGCCACAATGCACAATGCACAAAGCCATATCGCAGAAGCCATCAACACCGGACCTCCACCATCCAACACAACCACCTATACCTAGTTGTTGAAAGCTCTCTGAACGTGCCGTTGATGCCAAAGTTCACCCATCATCCACCGAGCAGCACCCTTTTAGCCAAAAGCACAACCTTCTCCTTACCTTGGAGTTCCCCATAATCGAATCTAAAAGCATAATGGCCTTTAGCAAAGGAGGAGCTCGTAGCCAAGAGGAGTGGCCTGACTAGCCTGAGGAGACCTAATCATTGTTGTCAAGCCTCAATCCACGTCAAAGATCGCCATGTCACTACTGTTTGAGCTACCACGTAACGAGAAGCAGTCCTTCACCATGACGTTGCTCCATGCCTCTCACCGCAGTCGCCACCTCTGGTAGGCATCACCTCAACCTATGGGCAGAGTTAGCAATTGGTTTGATCGATGGTTCACCATGCAATACAATGGAGTTGATCCTAGTGATATTTTTCGCTAGCTTTGTCCCTGTCTCAACCGTCGATAAACATTTTTTCTTCTCATTACCTTAGAGCATCTCTAGTACGTCCCTATATACAACCCCTAAATTGTTTTTTAGTTAAGAAAACAGAACTAGTCTAGAATACCTTAGTAAGACCTAGGGAGGACCCCAAACTACCCCTTTAAGCTCCAAAATTCGAGGCCTATAATCCAAGCCCCCATCCACAACAATGAAGATTGGTAGAATTTTCTCACATTGCGTTTTCATTTTTGTCTACTGTGCAAATAATTTCACTCAACACTGTCTTCGTTCGCCCGTCACACGACCTTCCCGCCCAGCCCTCGTACTTGACAGGCACGGCTCCTCCCCAGTCAGGAGTTCTCGTAGGGCTTGTCCTCCTAGCCATGCTTGGTAATGGTGAGGAAGGGGAATTGTGTGCAAAGAGAAATATGAAAAAAAAGGAAAAAAGATAAGTTTGATCCACTAACTGAGAGGTCCCACATGTCATAAATTGGGCATTATTGTTGTGTGCTAGAGTTGAAGGTAGAATTTAGATGCTCATAAAATACGAATAGCCCATATTAGATAGATGATTTTATCAAGAGAAAAAACTGAATGAAATTGAGACCGATTTAACCTCCTATACACGCGTCGCCGCTAATCATGACATGCGCCGTCTAGCATGTCCTGCGACTGGAACAGGGAGGAGGCATGTCCCAAGTTGTGTTTGAGCGAGGAAGAACAATGTATGAAAAATGAGGGAAGATATTATCGTACGATTAATTAAGTATTAATTATTATGAATTTTAAAAATATACTAATATAATTTTTAAAATAATTTTAATTAAAGATATACTTATTTAGCTGTTTAAAAATATATGAGTGAAAAATATATTTTTTTTGTCTCGGCCGAACGAACGCACCTGCGAGCTCGTCCCGAACGCGTGCGTGCCGGCACGCACCTGATCGATCCTACTGTATCTCAGAGGATCCCGGCCACGTACGTACGCGCCCCTCTGCAAGGCAGAGAGAGCATGGGCATGACGAGAGTGAATATTTCGCACCCGAAAACCCGGGGAGCTGGAGAGAGGGAGAGAGAGAGAGAGAGGCCGCCCGCTCGGCGGCAGCAGCGAGCCGCGGAGGGGACAGAGTATAACGTCGGGGGCCGTGCGGCGAGAGCTCGGGGGAAGCAGCGAACCAGCCACGCAGCTGGGTTCGAGCTGAGCGGCATTGCATGCCGTTCCGGCCGGCCGGTCTAGCTGGCGTCGTCCTAGACGCCCAGGCATGCCGCTGCTGCGGGTGTAGTGGTGAATGGCGACTGGTGGTGTGGTGCTAGTCGAGTCGAGTCGTCGTCGTAGCCTCTAGCCTGCGACGCGAGCACATGCAGCGGGGGCGGCCTATCGCGGTGGGTCGCGGATCAGTTGGATTGGAGTTGGACCCAGCTGCTCTGTACTCTACCAGTCTACCAGCTGCTTACTGCTAGTCTCTCTAATCATGCTCGCTGCTTTATCCCCCTCTTTCTACGTGTGTAATGTGAAATTGTGAATCATGCATGCATCCCCCAGTACTGGTCATCATATAGTACAGTATAAGGCTTTGCTGCATGCATCATACCTTTCACAAACGCAAGCTCCGATCCTGTAGCAAATTTTCTCAAACAGACATACCTGTGATTAGTTTTGATGATTATTTCCTGCCAAAGATACACTCATGTGCTAGTACTCAACACTACTACAGCACTAGCTACTTCATGGAAGTACTACTACTAGTATTAGCAGTACCAGTATATGTACAGTACAAATAAGCTTGTAGGATCAGCAGTATAAAAGATGGTGAAGGCTGGGGAGTGCAGGGTGCAGGCAGAGTGGTAGGCAGGGATCACTTCACCTGGGGCCGGTGAGGAGGAGGAAGCCTTCTGACAAAGACTGACTGTGCATGACTCTTTCCTGCTGGTTTGTAGTATCATCTTGGGAAGGCAAGGAGGCCAGTGTGCCAGTTTAAAATAACCCGGAGATCGATCATTCCCCATGCATATATGCCCGTCTATCTCTATCCATGGTCAACAAACGCATCCTTTCCATGGTGCACATCCAAGCGGGAAAAGGCTCCTGCCTGCCGCTACTACGCGTGCACTGTAGCCGCCGATATGTGCGGTGGTACAAGCTTCTTGTCAAGGATTTTCTTTTGGACTTACGGCTCCTTGGCACACAGTTAGGTCACGCATGAGCTGTACTAAAATATAATAAACATATACTAATATTATGAATTTGATAGTACATAAAAACGAGATTTTTAAAGGGTGCTTTCAAACATGAGATTAAGAAAATAGAGAAATATAAAAAACATATAATTTTAATAAAAATATAAGTGTAAAACAAATTATAAAAACATAAAAATGATTATTTGACTTAGACCATGAAAAAACACATAAATTTTAAAAAAAGGTATAAACTCAAAGTAAAATTTTCATGAGCTTAGACCCCATGTTAAAATTCTTCTAAAATTTATATGGAATAAGACATTCTATAGGGATTTTATAAAATTCAATCTTTTATGTCAAAGACTATAGGAAAATTTCTTATAGAATGAAAATCCTCTTAATGATGATTTTCTTCACTTAAAAAATAGGACTATTATATCCGTAGTGCCAAATAAATAATTGTAACCATTCCATCCAATAAACAAGGATAGGCTTGACCCATCCTACATCATCCTAAACTAAAGGCACGCTTAGACTGCGTTCGACGGTCATTAGTTATTATAAAATTAAAAAATAGATTAATGTAATTTTTAAAACAACTTTTAGATAGGAAATTTTTATAAAAATGTGTAATTTATCAGTTTAGAAAGTGTGATCACAGACAACGATGTTTTTTCACCCAAACACTCAGAAACAAACGGATTCCCTTCAATTGAAAGAATTTGAAGGATTGTAATCCTGGGGAAAATCATATACAACTCTTTGGAATAGAGAAATAGCGTTACAGTATTCCTATGGATTATAATTTTTATACCACAATTCCATAAAAAAAATTAGCATCAGATGACATATCTTATTTTATTTTTCTTTGCTAAGAGAATGCACATACACACACTCTCTACTCTCTCTTCAACATACAATTTTCTTCAAAATTCCAATGTTTCAGTTTGTATGAATGTTTAAAGACACCAGGGTGTTCGGTACTGCTTCTTACGGCTGCGCTACAGTGTGCAGCAGCAGCATCGTTTTCTATGGCTAGTTACTGTGCCTACAGCTGCAGCACAGCCACATCCAGCTCTAACGAGCAGGGCCATTTACCTCTAAACTCCGGTGTTTCTCTTTTTTAAAATTCTATAGTGTTATAGTTTTCTATAACACGTTACAATCTATTTATATATATTTTTCATATGTTACAAATGAGCCCTAACTTGTTTTTTCAGAAAACCTGAAAAAATCGAGGATTACAAACTAGACATCAGTACTGTGTCTCCTTTGATTTAAACTGATTTTTTTAAGAATTAAGCATGTGTGGATACCGTTAAAATTATATGTTACCAGTTTTACATCTAATTTCTAAATGAGCCATTGGGGTCTGTTTCGTAACCATTGATCAATGATTGTACGGTCAATAACTATATTACTACTAAGGGTAGGGTGTTACCTCTCTTACAGCATATCACTTCACAAATATGTATTAAAACAATAACTTATAATGGATATTATAAAAGTTCATCGGTGTTCTGTGACACCACAAAATACCCCTAGCTCCAGCCCTGGTCCAGGGGTTATAGAACTATAGAAGTCCCATGAATAATAACAATTGTGAACCACAAGCAAAACCAAATATTTAAAAAAAACAAAAAAAAACAGAGAAGAAAAAAGTCCCGTTGTGCGCAATGTAGTGTACTAGTAGCACTCTGTATAAAGACGGGTCGGCCATCCTATGCACGTTATTCTAATTAGGGCCATTTGATTTGTAGAAAAAATATATTAATTATGTAGGATTTGAATCATATAAAAAAATTTCTATTTGATCATTTGGAATAAAGAATTAAAACTTTAACAATCCTATAAAATTTCTATGGGATAGCTCAGGACAATAATATTTTAGAAAAAAAGTTAGCCCCAAGGTCTAATATCATATAGTTTTTTCTTTGAATCTTTCTCATATAATTCTATTTTTTAAAATTATCTATTTAAACGGTTATTTTTATGTTTTTGCTATGTTTTTAATGATTAATCTTATACTTATATTTCTATCAAAATTCTATATTTTTTATTTCTACATTTTTTACAACACGTTAATAGGCACTTCACCTGGTAGGGCACTGGTTTGATTAGGCGATTATCTGCGCTATATCTATCAATCTATCAAGACGTCATTAGTCCACGTCCAACAGCAGCAACGCCAAATTGGCAGACGGATCGATCGATCTGATCATTAAGCTTTATACTTACTCCACCCCGGTCAGTATATCAATTGCCGGACCATATCTTGCTGCCTGATCGCCCTTCGAGCGTGCGCACAAATGCAAGTACAATTAATCAACCGTCATCTCACGCATGGCCGGGCCATCAATTAATTAGATAATTAGTACTACATAAATATTATTATTTCATGCATGGCGGGCTCAACAGTTAATGACCATCTCATGTAGCCTGCTACTCCCTCCGAAAAGTAGTCCTAGATTAATCACAAACACCAACAGTCAAAATAGATTACATACAACTTAATACTATAGTACTATATTTTATTACTATATATTTTAACAGAGGCTATATATATAACTTAGGTTTACTGTGTGGTGGTGTGTTGGCCCTGTGCTTAATTATAATTAGTAAACTGAGAAAATGGATTGCAATAATTAGTATGGTTTTTAATTCATGTATGTAGTTTTCCCTCTAAATGCAATCATAGATTTAAATTTTATCTATGATTACTCGTCAGTCGTCACGTAAACCAGTTCTTATTCAAATTTATTCGTATGTTTTATCTCTCAATACCAACCATCCCTTAATTAATAGAGGTCACATAGATTATTTTCTTCCCATCTAATTTGCTCTCTTATTTCTAAATCTACACTTATTATGGGATGAAGATAGTAACACATACGTGCGTACTTGCAGCATTGTAAACTCTGGATGTAACGAAAAGTAACACTAAGTGTGATCTATACTGTTTTGGAGCCTTAATTTAGACAATTTATTAACTAGGTTGTTGGCCTCCAACTAATGTCTGTGTTATATCTATCACATGAGTGCCAGCAGGTCTTTATTAATGGGAGATTTAGTTATCTAAGTACAATGAGCTAACTTTTGAGTCCATCTCTAGCCGTCTTAGGATCTTGTTATTATTGTATCGGATCAACAAAGCATGCAGAAAGGTCCTAATCCTCGGAGATAAAGGAGGAGCATTATATGCCTGATGATGATTTGATCTGTTGGTTACTATTATAGTGTCAAGACCAGACCAGATTGGCGCGAGAAAATGCAGATACTAGTAGTTATAGGATTATTTAATTAAGCATCGAGACGAGAGTTCTGCCGTGATCGAGTTCTGCGACAGAGACATGACAGTTACTGGCCCCGCTGAATAGCCTGCATGTTAATTATGAGATGGCATTTATAGTACTTTGTGTAACCTATACTTTATTAAGAAGCCCTGGCCTGCTGATTGACACCTGATCTTTGGTTTGGTCCTCTGTTTTCAAATCTGTAATGTCAAAACTTTCCCTTTTATTTATAGAAAAAACATAAAAAAATTTATAGATTTTGTATCATATATAATTTTTTCCTATTTGCTTTAAAGGATTAGAACTCAAGGATCCTATAAAATTCTTATGGAATGGCTTAAAAATAAAAAGTTTTTTTAAAAAAACTTATAACCTTTTAGAACCTTTTATTTGAGTAATTATCAATCCCCCAATCTTTACGTTTTTCATGTAATCCATTCAAACGATAATTTCCTATATTTTCGTTGTGTTTTGGATCTTCCGTTTTACGCTTGTATTTCTATCATAATTTTATGTTTCCTTATTCCTAAGTTTTCGCAGTCCTGAAAGAAGCATTATAGCATGATAAAAATATATTGATCGTTTAGTTTGATATCAAAGTTATGTATCAGGTATTATCAAAATTTTGGAAGAGTGAAAATATTTGAAAACCTGACTGAGGAGATCGTAAAAGCATACAGAATCTAGTTGCACCGAAAAAAGTACATCGATCAAGCTTTTTTATTGTGGTGTTTTTCGTCCACTACCAGAAAACGGGTCAAGCTCGACTGGGACCATTTATATAGAAAACTAATGATTTGTTTCACATGCAATTTGTCTTTCGAAGTAGTAATCTGTCGGCATCATGGAATCACCAGAAAACTAATGATTTATCTCACATGTAATTAGTGCTTATTTACATTAGCTTTTTTTTTTCATGATATATATAGATAACAAACTCCTCCATTTATCCCATCCAAAGACATTTAGGCCCGATTGCCCTATTCGCTAAAAGCCATGTTATTTATGTCTCTACTAAAACTCTTAAGACAAAATAATTATATGATGGTGAACAGATCTGTAGAAACGCCATGCATACATGTGTGAGCAAGGTTATTTGAATTCAATAGTGCTGGTAATTTCTGTTATCGTCTTACAATAACTTTAATTCAAGTATTACATTGCCTTTTACCTCCGACTAAATTTTTTTTCAATTTTCTATATGTTTTATTCATGGGACTTGCAGCAAGATGAAATTAGCTCTGAACAAAATGAAGATGGTGCACAATAAGATGGTGGCGAGGGCATTTTTGCCAATGCCAACCATCATGGCAATGTATTTGCTTCTAGAGGATCTTCCAAATCTTTTATAGCATAGATATCTAACTAGCCAAGCATGCTTTTTGGTTACAGGACAACTAGAGTGTGTTCCGGAGGAGGAGAAACGAGAAAAACTAATCTCTTTTTAGCGTGTTATTTGAATTGTTAAATGGCATTTAAAAAAAAGTAGAAAATTTGATTTTAAAATCATATTAATCTATCTATTAAATTTAAAATAAATAAAAATATAATTAATCATATGATAATACATCACATCGTTTTACATATCATTATTATCTTTTTCTTTCCCTTCCTCTTAAACTTAGCATGAATATGGATAAGTTGCAGAATTTGATGTTGTAGTACTTATATATTGTATTTTGGATAAGTACTAGACTTTATGACTTTTGGGTAGAACTGATATAGAAGATTGGTATTTAGACAGTGATACATATGTAGCATTCATGAAATATATGTGGAAATGAATATGGGTAGAGAACTGAAGTCTAGTTTGATGCATCATGAACATTTGGTGACATTAAAATATATCTCTATTATCTTATCTAATCTGTGATGCTACTGTATTGCTATGTTGGACATTTATGTATTAATTTGAAGTGCATAAATCAATAATTTTGGATGTGAAATACTTCCTGCTTGTTAATTGAATAAGAAATGACCGTATTTAGCCAGTATATAAAATAATATTAGCTACCCAAAAAGGGTTTTTCCTTGTCGGTCAAAAATGGGTATGGTCACCTACCAGATCCGACAGGGCTACTTAAGTGACTTACAGGGATTTACATTTATACCTGTCGGGATTTATTTTTCTGTTGGTTATCCTTGACGGTTCCTTGTCATGGAATGAGATTCTGACACCCGGTGCAAGAGAATTTCCCTGATGCCTATCCGTGTCGTTGACCCGTCAGGTAACATTTTCCTGTCGGTGACCCGCCAGGCATTTAGAATTTCCCGCGTCACTCTGTCCTGTCTAGTTATCCCTGTCGGTTTCTGGCCGTCGAGAAAGAGATGGATTCTGATAGCGATAGTTTATACTAAACTAATTAAAGTTTTTAGATAATGGGATAAAAATCTCAGCCTCTACATTATATGATGCATACAACCGATGTAGTGAATTAATAAGTGAGTCACACGAAGTTCATTTAAGGGCACCTCATTTGGATTGAATTTTTTATGGGAATTCTAGAGGATTCAAATTATAAGAATTTGTTTTTCCTATGTATAGGAAGTAGGATGGGAGGTTGTCAAATACCTTTAATTTGGATCGCATTCCTTATATCTTGATTCAAATTGGAATAGGCACATGAGCTCAAACCTTACTTTATTTTTTTTCTTTAAATGTCTAATGCGTCTTCTCACATTGTGTCCCTTTATCTCTTTATAATCTTTTCATGATTATTCTGTAAATCTCTTGTGTTTTTATTCCTACGGAGTTTGTTATATTTTAATTTTACGTCTTTCTAATCGTTATATTTTTAAAATCCTATGTTGTGAATAAGCTTTCCATGCCTTTTTATTTGGAATTTTGATATGCAAGAGTTGAAGGCATGAAGCTAACATTTTTCATTCATGCATTCATAAAATATATACGGGAATTTAACTGTAGATAATCTGTTAGTTTAATTTCTGGGCCTACCTTTACAGGAAAAATACTATGCCTGTTTTGAAGTACGCAATACACATGTAACACACCACATAATCAAATCAAGCCTCAAATTCAAAGTGCACATATAACACAGGAAGTCATACCAGAAACAAGAGGAATCAAAAGATGACGGTTGTAGCTCCATCCATCCATTTGTCGGTTTATATACGTCGGTCGGTCCGGTCAATCGGTCTGAAACAAAACAAGAGGAAAACGACGGTCTAATATTCCAGTCAAAATGTATACGTATGCTGTACGTAGGCCGTGACAGTACACAGTACATGATGTACGTATGTACACCGGTCTATACATGTAGTAGTACTGGATAGATAGATGGATACAGCTGAGATGAGGTGAGAGGACGGGATGTATGTCGATGGGAACAGGGGAGGACGGGAATAAAGTTTGAGGGGGACATGATGATGTGAAGAATCTAAGTAGATTATTTTGACATGACACTTTGTCCATACACCTCACGTTTGCCAATGTGTCCCCTAAAGTTCTCTCCTCCCTCTTGGAACCCTAGCTACATTTTTTTTAATCTTAGAGTTAGAGGAGTAGCACAAACGCTGGAATATATGTTTTTTTAAAGATAGAGGACGACGCCATCTTTACTGTTGGTCTATAGTTGAGGTGCTTGTACCTAGGTTAATTAAATTATTTTTGATCATGTTTTGGATTATGACCAAGATGATACTATTGTGTTATGTTCACGGGGATTGTGCATCAAAATTTCATTTTTCTATAAATTTTGTACAATTTTGACATGAATATCAACCCAACTTCCAGTATTAAACGACAAAGAAAAAATTATGTGCTCTAAAGAGGCTCTATTGCCTATTGGGGCTTACATTTCACGATAATAGGCAGGTTGAAAGGTCGAAAGGAAAAAATAGAACGGGAATGAAGAGCACGAAGGATTGGCACATCTAGTGGAAATCTACTTGAAAACTTCCTAACCACACGTAGGGATTTGCTTTAAACGGAACGGGGAATTTTGTTTGTTATAGCTACTGAGAGGAAAGAAGCAACATAAAAGCTATGATTGATTATACGGAGAGCAAAGAAGGAAAAAAAAAGTACTTTTACTCCCTTACAGAATTCATAGGTCTCAGAAAAGCATCATTCCAGTAAAAATTTAGTAAGAATGTAGATTTATTACTAGCCACCATCGGATAATCATGCGTTAAAAAAAGGTTATGTGTGTACTGCTGTGTGTAAGCATGTCTTTATTAAAGACATAATGTAAAAACCACTATCAGAAAAATGCACGTAAATATATAATAGTTTTTAGTAGCAGGTCTAAAGCCTCCGAACCTACTGGTTGCTAAAATTAATCAGTACTAATATTTTTTAATACTAATACCGATTATAACAGTTAAACATTATTAGTGGTCGTGAATGATTTTTGATAATATCAACCGATAATAAAGTTCTATTTATTATTACCGTTTAGTGTCATTAATTCATACTAAAGTTGTTAAATATATTAATATTATTAACAGTTGGCGTTTTTAACCGGTATTAAATATAGAAGTAAGGAGGTGGTGTCAATTTTTTTTGATGTTTTATTTGTTGATTTCACTTATCCAATGGCTCTAAAATATTAGCTATATAGGTATTTAAAAATATATAAAAATGGATGAGAAAAAATAAAATTTTTGAGAAAATAAGAGTATATCATAATTATAAAAATAAAGATAATCTAGCAATAATAACAAAAAATATAAGAAACAAACATAAGAAAAATGTTTAAAAAATATGAAAGAAAGGAAAAATTATCAAAAAATAGAGAAAAAAGAATAGAAGATTTTTACCTTCCAAAATTTTAAAATAAATTATCCTAGTTTTCTTTTTTAAAAAATTATTTCTCCTATAATTTCTCTATTTTTTAAAAAATTAATTTTCACACTTTTCATGTTTTCTAACTTTTATACTATATTTAGAACCGGTGCTTAAAATATTTTGGCTAAATGAAAAAATTTATTACCGGTTGTTAAGAGAATACATATTTAGTCCTATTCGTTAAGTCTCGGTTGTTAATTCTAACCGGAACTATTGAGCGAAAAAATATTTATTACTAATTGTTATATATATAACTCATAGTAAAAAGGATGTTATAGTCTTCTCCGATCTAAATAATTAGATTACATTCTTATTACCTCTTCACACCATCGTTCTTTGCGCTAATACCATCCACACCGAACACCACCGTGCACTCGCCATCCCACCGATAATGCCACCCTCAACGTAGTCGTTGTCCTCATCTCCATCTACAACGCTGCTATCAATGTTGTTATTTTAAAAGTAAAAACTGCTATTAAAAATAATTTATTAGATTTATTATGGATGAGGCCATTAATTATATAGTAATTATATGTATATCAGTACATAAATAAAAAATAAGCAAACAACTACAATAGCAAAATAACAAAATAAACAATAAAAGAAAAGAATTATTATCGGTTGCTAACCCATACAGATTATTTCTCATTTCTCTAGCAGTGAAGGTACTATTTATAAATTAGTCAACATATTTTTCCTATAAAATCACACGGATTTTTAAAACACCCTGTTAGCACAGTACTGCTCAGATAAAAACAAATCGATGTACTTCGCAGTCCTTTAAACACTAGAAACAATATAACTCAAACAAAAACAAAAGAAACTGGGACTATCTACATGGCATCCGACATATTTTTTTAGCAAAAACAGCCAAAGTTTCAGAGTGCATGATTAAAACCAGAGGTCTTGCCTAAATGATATGAAACACAATTAAACCATTGAAAGTGACAGCAAGATAAAAAAAAGGAGATATGGCTTGATTAGAAATCGATTGTAGATTCAAATTTCATATAGAATAATGAAATATATGAAATTTACATTAGTCATCTAGAAAAATTACAGTAAATACAATGTAACTAAACTGTAAAGACATTGTAACTAGAAGATAAGTTACATTTTAACTGCCTTTCTCACTTTTTAGTATATATTTTAGGAGCACATTCCCAAGTAAAACACTCACATTATTAATGCAACCGCCAAATCGAAGCAAAACTAAGCTTACACCAAATAAGTAAGACTAACCAGAAAAATTTCACATGAGCACTGATCCGATTTTAATATCCAGATCTTACTCAATCCAACAAGAGTCAAAAAAACCAATCAAAGTGGGTGACCGATAGTCAGCTTCATGCCTCTTCTCCCCAATCCCATCGTATCTATGTCTACCACGTAAAGATCGGAGCAGAGACCATAGAAAAAGAGAGGCTGCGGGAGCTCGCAAACAAGGGGGCGAAAGTATACTACAAACTAGGAAAACATAATTCCAGTCAAATAAGCAACCAGGACTCGGCCCATTGCAGCACGCATTTTGAGTGATTTCTCTGAGAAAATCAGTCGACAAATATCTAGCAAAACTGATCGAAAAAATGGGGAAAAAAATCAGACGCCTCTGTATAGGGCCAGATCTGAAGTGGTTGTTGGAGGCATTTGGGCTGGGCCGGCAAACCCAACAAAATTTATCCCAAGTGGCCCAACTTGGAAGGGCCCTCGTGACCATTGTCCACGAGGCCCCGAGACAGCGACGGCTCCGCCTCTGCTGCTGCATCCACATCTCCGGCGATCCCCCCCGTCGCCTTCCTCTGCATAGTCTCTCCGGCGTCGGCTGGAGGAACCCCATCTGATGGGGGCTTCCGAGTCTATCCTGTCCAGACAGCAGCCGCAGCAGCGGACGCCGTGGGCGAACGAGATCACGACGGTGTCAGAGGGCCTGCGCGACGACGCAGACGGCGACCCCCTCCTCCTCCGCATCCAGTGCCTCACCATCGTACAGGAGAAGCTACCTCGTATCCTTTTCTTTCCCTTCTCACCGCGGACTTCTTAGCTTCTCATCGTTTTGGGCGGTTGTGGGGTTGGGGTTGTGAAGGCCCCGCCGCTGTTGGGCGGCGAGTCGGCGGCGAGCTCGGAGGCGGAGAGAAGCCTCACCGACACCCTCGTCCGGAAGCCGTCCTCCTCCTCCGACTCCTCCGGTAATTTAATTGTTGTATTATACAGGAGAGATTGTGGCAATCCTTGGTTTTAGGAATGCTTGATTGGCCACCTGTGCTCCAACTGTGCGGCAATATAATTATTTATCATCGTTTTTCTAATAGCTCATATGTTTTTGGTAATAATCTGTAGGCAACTTGAATCCAAAAGTCATGTTTATACTTTTCTCCATGTACCGTCAAGGGCAAGAAGAGAAGGCCAAGAAAATTAGTCAAACACAGGTAGGATATCTCAGTTCTTGATGCTTTTGATGGAACAAATTCTTCACTGATGGGGGCTATTGTGCCCTAACCAATGCTATTTTGTGATCTTTCGATAGGATGTGACAATTTCGTTCTTTCTGGTTTATTCACTCATGCTCTCATATGTTGCTTTTGACCTCATCGTGATTATTCAGTTGCTTCCATGAGATCAACATCTCACAACCTTGCTGAAGGTAACAATATTGTTCTCTTAGACAGGCAAAAATAATCAATTGATTATGAATCACATTATTGGGTATGTTAACACTAAATTCAGCCTCAAACAACGTACAAAGCAAGGTTTTTTGTATGAGGGAACACAGCACAATTATTGATGTGAAAATCGGTCGTTATTACTTCTTTTGAATGGCTTTAGGATAGCATGGCAGCACTGGTTATTCATTAATTTTGCTCTACCGAAATTGCAGTTCGTCCACTGCTTGTGGAAGTCGGTGAGTTGAAGGGCAGGTTAACTGAAGTAATAAGTAACTGTGATGCATTGTGCAATACGAATTGCCGCAGAAGGTCGGGAAAGTCTGCGATCATCTGTTCAACCTTTCACCATTAGTAAAGTGGAGCTAAGAGAGAGCGAGACACTTGACCCAAAAACAGAGTCCTGAATTGCACACAACCTTTCTGATTCTCTGATTGTATGAACTGCTGGTGGAATCAAAGGCGTCAGAAGTAACTGCAATGCTATTCCCTAATCCCAAAGGATAGCTGCACCGTGTACATGCATACAATGGCAGTGTTGCTAGATGTCAGATCCGTGCCCTCAGCTTGTCGCAGATTTCTCCATCTTTTGTAACGCTGAACTGCCCCTGTGCACAGATCTGTACCACTAAATTTAACATCAGAACTTGAGAAGCGTATGTTAGGTTCCGAACTTCAGATGCTTTGGCTTTACTGCATATACAGTAACTGTAGCGTGTTTGTCTGATTCATTCCCGACCAGACCTTTACATATACATGCTGAAATTTCATTTCTTGATTGGTCCAATGCCCAAATTGATTTTCCCTTTGGGAAACATATAAAAGCATCATCACGAACCTATATGTAGGCAAGAACAGTTCAGATTAAATCCAGCTGGTGCAACGGCTAATCAGCATGCCAGGCTACGCATGCTGGCGCCAAAACGGCCTCTACGCGTGCCACACGCCATGATCCGGCCGGGTGTACACCGCCGCTGCCGGAGCCGCCGCTCCTACGAGGCGGGCATCGACGTAGAGCGCCGCCGCGGTCGCTTCGGCGTTGGCATTCTGCGGGTAGTGGTGTTGGTGATGGTAAGCCTCCATGACGGCGAACTGCATCTCCTCCAACGGCTTCCAGTGGCGCTTCCGCTGGTTGATGAACCAGTTGTTGATCTGCTTCTGCTCCAGCCCCGTGGCCTCGGCCAGGGCGATCTTCTCCATCTCTGACGGGTACGGCCACCGGTAATGGAGCTCCCACCAGGTGAGCAGCTTCTGCCGGGCCTCCCTGGGAAGCTTGCCTTTCTTCTTCTTCTTGGACAGCTCCTTCCTCAGGCTGCCCAGGTAGCCACTGTACTTCTTGAGCAGGTGCCTCTTCACCTCCTTCTGATCGGAGCAAGGGTCGATGCCGTTGGCTTCGTGTTCCACCTCCATCTCCATGCCGCTGCCATCTTCTTGTTCGTCGTCCGATGAACCAAGGCCAGCTCTGTCTTCTGCTATGGTCAAGCCAAAGGTATTATAGGGGTCCAGAATTGATACCGGGAAAAAGAAATATATATTTTACAAAGAACATGTTCTGCGCCGAGAATCGTCTCGACAATGCACAATGCACAAAGATCAATTTGTACGCTGTAAATGTAATTATATTAGGAACGTCAGTTTTTCAACAGGTATGCCTAATTTCCTGCTGATGATATGTTAGATCACTGGACCACTGGACTGTATATATATAAACTTAATCTCTCCTGTATAGAGTTAGGATGAGTTGGGGTCTTAATCTTACTATATACCATATTCTTATATGTTATCAGAGCAAGTTTAGACATTTTCGACACGCTAGCATCCTTCTGCCGACAAGACGACGCTTACTTCTCGTCACAGACCTTCTTTTCGGTATTTCCTCTTTGCTTCCTCATCTCGGTGTACCTTTTCTCCTCCGACGCCAGCGCACCTCTGCGTTTGTCGTCTCCATCGGCTGGACCTGTCTGCCCTCCATCGGTTAGAACTCTCTCGGTTCTCGCTTTTCCGACACGCTCACTTGCTCCCGGACGCGAAACTTCTCCACTCGCGTCCGAGCCACTCCGACGTGTCAAAGGACACAAATCTCTGCCTCCCGGACACGAACCTCCTCTCTTCGCGTCTGCGCTTTCTCCGAGTTTTTTGCGTCCGCTCCACTTCTTTGCCTTCACGAGTCCAAGGACGTGAAATTTCTCTTCACGGACGCGAATCTTCTCACGTCTATGACCCACCTACTCTCTGACCTATCTACTATGTCACCCACTTTTCCCTCAACTACTCCGCTGCCTACTCCCATTGGCCAACCACTTTTCTCATCAGCTCACTCCCATCGGTCACCTACTCATTGGATCTTACCCTCATCGGCTTCTTGCGCCCGTTACGCTCTTGTCATGACCATCGAGTCAACCTTTAGCTCCGGCACCCTTCCAGTCGTCGAATCTGTTCCAGCCCTCGACGCTCCTGACCACACCTTGGACACTACCTCGTCGATCTTCTCACCACCGTACGCCGCTGTCAACGTGAAATCTCACGTTCACATCTCTCTCGATCTCAACGCCAACTCCTCCAAGTAGGTATTTTTTTTTCAAATCCCTCTGTGGAAAGTTCGGCCTCCGGTCTCATATCGATAGCTCCGCTCCACCTCGACCCAATGATCCCCAGTGGGACATCGCCGAGTGCTGCGTGCGTAGCTGGTTGCTTGGCTCGATCGATAACTCTGTTCTTGACCTTGTCATGGAGGACACCGACCTCATCGCCCAGGATCTCTAGGTGGCTATCGAGCGGCTCTTCCTTACCAACAAACAGCCGCGTGCCATCTTACTACTAAACGAATTCCACTCTATAGTACAAGAAGACTCTTATGTCCTCGTACTGCCAGCGCCTCAAGTTAAAGGCTGTCATCCACCGTGATGTCGGTCACCCTGTGGCCGACTTACAACTCGTCCTCGCCCTCCTGCGAGGACTTAACCCACGCTTCTCCAACACCGCCGACGACATCGCCAACTCCACACCCCTTCCGTCGTTCGCTCGGTCCAATGACATGCTAGTTCTCAAAGAACTATGCCTAGCCAACGATGAGAAGACCGTGATCCACACCGCTCTCCTCGTCACAGCCGACCATGGCTGCCGATCACCGTGTGCTGCTGCCACTTCTCGCGGCTCTGGTAGCCATGGCCCTAACCATGACAACACAGCCCGCACCGGTGGCACCAGTAGAGGCAAGGGCAAGAGTAAGGGCAAGAACTAGCACAGTCCGATGCAACCGCGACCTGCTCCAGTCCCTGTCTCGTCTGTCGGTCCCATGGGTCCGTGGCTATGCTACAACCCCTGGGCATCCCAGCTCTAGCCACGCAGTCCCATTGGCTGGCAACCAAGGATTCTCGACGCCCATCCTCAGGCCTACCTGGTATCGGCTCCCACCCTACCGCCTCAGCCGATACTCCCACCACCACCCACCCAGTCGGTTTCCTCCTAGAACCAGGCTGGCCTCGTCGCCGCGCTTAACCAGATGACACTCTAACCCCAACACCCTTGAGTGCTGTACTCTGGTGCGTTTTCTCACATGGTATCATCGGCTGGTATACTACGCTCTCGCCATCCCTCCACCTCTCCCTTTGTCACCATCGGCAATAGCCACTCTCTCCCTGTCCAATACCATGGTGACTCATTTCTGTCTATACCCACAACTAACCTTTCACTTCGTAATATCCTTATCGTTTCCTCCCTTATTCACAATCTAGTATATGTTCGTCAATTCACACGAGATAACAATTGCTCAATTAAATTTGACGTTTTTGGTTTCTCTGTGAAGGATATCCCAACCCGACGTTAGATCCTTCGCTGCAATAGTGGCGGCGACCTCTACACCATCTCCTCTGCGTCGTTCACTCCACACGCTAGCATCACCCTCTCCACCAACCTCTGGCATCTTCGCCTTGGTCATCCCAGCCCCGACGCTGTCGCCAATATACGTCGCAGCGCCTCTATCAAGTGCACCCACAACAGTTGCACTGTTTGCCACTCGTGTCAACTTGACAAACACATGCGATTGCCTTTTTCAAATTCTATGTCTTATACCTCACGACCTCTTGAGCTAATACACTGTGTTGTATGGACTTCTCCGGTTAAGAGTGTTTCTGGTAATCAGTATTATCTTATAATACTTGATAATTACACACACTATTACTGGACCTTTTCACTCACCAGCAAGTCCGAGGTCGCCTCCCATCTAATTAACTTTACAAACTATATCTCCAACCAGTTCAACCTCTCCATTAAAGTTCGCAGGCCGATAACGGTACAAAGTTTGTCAACCGTACCGTTCAAAACTTCCTTACCTCCCATGGCATCCATCTCCGCCTCTCTTGTCTCTACACCTCCCCAGAACGGTAAGACCGAACACCTACTTCGCACACTTAACATGAGTCACACAATGCTACTTCATGCCCAACTATCTGCAACTTACTGGTCTGAAGCACTAACCACTGCGACTTACCTTCTCAATCGGCGCCCTTGCTCCTCCGTTCGCCACAATATCCCATACACCCTTCTGTACTGCACGATGCCCGACTAATCTCACCTACGCGTTTTCAGGTGTCTCTGCTATCCCAATCTCATCGCCACTGCTCTTCACAAACTTGCCCTCTACTCCACCGCCTACATTCTCCTCAGATATCCCTCATCCCATAAGAGATACCGATGCCTCGATCTCTCTACCCACCGGGTCATCGTCTCTCACCATGTCATCTTTGACGAGACCTGCTTTCCCTTTCCTCTCAGATACAGTCGCCGATCCCGAGCCAATGTTGCCCCTCCCCAACTAGTCCCCACCCACCTCCCACGCTCCCATCGGCTCCTGTCCCCTTCACATGTCATATGATTACCTGATCACAAGCCGGGTCCCTTCGCCCAACCAAGCGCTACGGGCTCTCAGCAGTCCATTGTACTATCTCGCCCATCCTGGCGACTCCTCGTTCAGATCTAGCCGATCCTCAGTAGCGCGCGGCCATAGCCGACGACTACAAGGCTCTCATGGATAATGAGACCTGACACCTCGTCCCTCGTCCTTCCGATGCCAATGTTGTGACCGGTAAGTGGATCTTTAAACACAAGTTCCACACCGATAGATCACTTGCCCATCACAAGGCACGCTAGGTAGTTCGATGTTTCTCCTAACGTCCCGGTGTCAACTACGACGAGACCTTCAGTCCCGTCGTCAAACCCGCCACTATCCGGGTCATTCTCATCCTGGCTGCCTCGCACTCTTGGCCGATCCACCAGCTCAACGTGAAGAATACCTTTCTTCACGGTCATCTGACGGAAACGGTCTACTGACAGCAGCCTCCAGGCTTCGTCGATCCCTCTCGTCCCAATGACGTCTGTCTCCTTCAGCACTCACTCTATGGCCTTAAACAAGCTCCTCGGGCCTGGTACCAGCGCTTTGCTGCCTAACTTCGGCACATCAGCTTTGTGGCCTCCGTGTCCGATAGCTCTCTCTTCGTTCTTCACATCGGCACCACCACCGCCTATCTTCTCCTCTACGTCGACGACATTGTTCTTACAGCGTCCTCGTCGTCCCTCCTGCACCAGATCATGGCTCGACTTCACTCCGAGTTCGCCATGACCGATCTCTGTCACCCGCTCTTCTCATGGGCTCTTCCTTTCCCAGCGTCAGCACGCCATCGATCTCCTTCAACGTGCGGGCATGGCCGAATGTCACCCCACGGCCACTCCGATCGACACTCGCGCCAAGATCTTCGCTACCGATAGCTCTCTCATCGCCAATCCCTCCCAGTACCGGAGTCTTGTTGGTACTCTCCAATACCTCACCCTAACATGGCCTGATCTCACCTACGTCGTCCAGCAAGTGTGCCTCTTTATACATGCTCCGCTCGAACCTCACCTCACGCTGCTCAAGCATATACTTCGCTACATGAAGAACACTCTCCAACGGCTTGCATCTCAGCTCCATCCCCATCGACTCTCTTACCGCGTACTCCGACGTGGACGTGGACTGGGCGGGCTGCCCTAACTCTCTACGCTCCACGTCCGGCTACTGCGTCTTACTCGGTGGCACTCTAGTCTCCTGGTCCTCAAAACGCCATACTACAGTGTCTCGGTTCAGCGCCGAAACCGAGTACCGCGCCGTTGTCCACGCCGTTGCCGAGTGTTGCTAGCTTCGCCAGCTTCTTTAGGAGCTCCGTGCGCCTATCTTCTTTGCGACCATCGTCTACTGCGACAACGTCAGTGCCGTCTATATGACCGTCAACCCGGTCCATCATCAACGCACAAAGCATATAGAGATAGATATTCATTTTGTCCATGACAAAATCGTACTAGGACAGGTTCGAGTGCTTCATGTACCATCGGCACACCAGTTCGCCGATATTATGACCAAAGGCCTCCCCGCACTTTTGTTCACCAGTTTTCGATCCAGTCTCTACGTCCGTTCCCCTCCCGCTGTGACTGCGGAGGGTGTTAGATCACTAGACCACTGGACAGTATATATATAGACCCAACCCTCTTATAGAGTTAAGGTTTTAGTCTTACTGTACACCACATTTTTACAGATAGGAAACAACATCTCCCCTTCAACATCTGCTGGACTAATTCTGAGATACCGATGGTCACACTCATTTGCTTTTTTATATAGTTATTATTACGAAGTGGGTGGTTTTTCTAATCTAATTTGCATGTACTTTGGATGAGTTTGACTGACATATGCATGAGATACATACGTTAAAATCTCCACTTATATATTTCTTTTAACCCTTTTTCATTCCTACTTACAAACGAGTACTATGACGTCACTATAGAGTATAAATTGATGACCAATTATTAACAATAGATAAATATGTTATATTAATTATTAAAAAAACAGCCAATTAACTTAGGGGTAATATAAATGGTATTGCAAACTTTGAGGGGTTGAATATCCGATTTTAAAGTTTAGGATGCTAAATGGATTTCCATCCAAAGTTTAGGGGGTATATGGAGTTTTTCCTTATTATTATTTTTGCAAATTTGTTTGGACAAATGTATGAAATTAAGCAGCAAAATATTTGAATGTGTATGATTCAATGAAAATAAAATTTTCATAATCCAAAACCTGGGGCTACATTTTAGTTTTCAATTATCCCACTTTTGTACATACATTCTTTAATACAAAATCTGCCCTAAACTAGTCTCAATGTGCAATAACACAATTGTAAGAGAACAAAGGGTTAACACAACTATAGCTTGATTTTTTTTGTCTAGAAGAACAACGATGAAAATCAGTTTGGTTTGTAATAACATGGTTACTCTTACAATAGCATGATCCACGGCTTGCAACTATTGCTACCAATGCTTATATGACTAGGAAAACAGAACATGAAAACATCTAAGATACATCAAAAGACATAAGAAAAATCTGTCACATGAAACTATATCATATTCTATAAAGTTCTAGGTGTAAGCCATTTTAGTCACTATCCTCTGTTTTCCTCTTTATAACCTTGCTAGTTGCTATCTCTATCATGAATAAATGCGGTACCATTTCCCATCTGTAGTAACAATAGGGAAACAAGGTTATTTTAAACACTTTCTTAATTCTTGTCCATGTTTAAAACGGCATATATCTAAATGATAGAGAGCAGTGTATACAAAAGAATTATCATGCATTCTATAACAATATGAACATAGTCCATTTATAGAAATACAAATGTATGCCAGGTTTCTTTTATCTTTGAGACCTCCCAATCCACAATGTGCATACAAAAAGTCTATACTTGCTATGTAACATGGAACTAATGGTAGACATCAATACCCAATATTATTATATTGTGCCTTGGTTTAATCATCTGCCAGTGTTTTGCATGAAAACTACTCCTTGTTCTTACCTCATTCACGTTGCCACAACACCGTTTGTTTTAGATAGTACTGTATTTAATTCTATAGAAACTAGCTGAGTTTGAGTATTGAAAATGCCCTCGTGTATGTATTATTGTAGCAACAGTTTTAATTCCTTACAAGTGGACCACTATAAAATATTACCATTATCCAAAAAAAACACAATTAAACCACCAAAGAAGATATTTTGTGGCTAGTAGAAGAGAGATGTCCAAAAGCAACATGCTATAATTATTTGAATTTCTTGATAGGGGAAAGTACAGTTATCCAGTCATCTCCAAGCAAAAAGTAGCATTCCCCTGTATCATCAATCCACTCATAAGTGTTGCCCCCAAAGGCTTAACAGCTTGTCAACATATATTTAAATTAACAGTGGACGAGACTTGTCATGAGTTAGATCATAGCTCATAATTAGCTAGCGCTTAAACTACAACAAAAGCCTTCCATAGAGACACTTTTGTAGAGGCAATTTTCAAATCGTCTCTAAAAATAGGAATTCTATAGTCTAGAGACACTTTTTAGAGGCATTTTAAAATTGCCTAGAATGCTTTTATCTCAAAGACATTTTAGAGGCATTCTTTAACACTTTTGAGACATATTTGCTAAATTTGTCTCGTAAAGACATTTTTTAGGCACTCTATATAATTTGAAGAGTATGTAAATACATTATCTAAAGGCACGCAAACCTCTCTAGAGGCATTTTTTGTGATGTTAATCTGTGCTAAGTAACTAGATATAAAATAACACAAGCAATAGATAAACAAGTCATGAGATGAGTTTATGATGGCTAGTGTTTTAAAGATAAGAATGAAGTTATATATGAAAAGGTCTTGAGTTCAAAGATTGACAATAATAGGTGTGAATATGACTTTTTTTCTCCTTTTCTACAATGATTTGTTATGGTACTAGCACATATTAGTGCCACTATAAAATGCCTCTAATTTTTTTAGAGACACATAAGATGTCTCTACATAAATGGCATAAAAAAATGAAGGCATTTTCGCATCTATAGAGGGAATTTACTTAGAAGACACTTATGAGGCATTTCTCATAATGCCTCTATAAGATTTCAGAGGCAATAGAAAAATGCCTCTGCAGTATTAGAAAAATGCCTCTTGTACGTGTTTTTCTAGTGTTAGCTAGACAAATGTCCATACTGTTCACTATACCACGCAACCAAGTACACCCCCCCAAAAAAATACATTGATTTGCAACCCTTGTGTCAAGGACGTAGGTGATAGGTCGCTGTGGATATAGGCGATCAGATTACTAGTAATCTTTAGAACGTGTAGCCTTGTAGGTACAGGAGGGAATCACACGGCCCACATATACCTCAATCACGCTACATGTCTGTGATAGAAATAGCACAGTCCTACTGAACGCAAGGTTACCTACGCTGGCCAGACTAATACCTACAACTAATTGGGGTTAATGAAGAAAAATTCCCTGATGAGGAGCATAAGTTCAATCTCGAGATCAAACCCACGTATGGCCGTTGCCAGCAATCTCTTAAAAATTTGGCCATTGCTACCTATAAAAGTATATATATAGGAGTATTGACTATATGTATAACCTAATTCTAACTGTCTTTCAGATACATTTGCGATACTATTAACTTTATTGTTCATGCTTGTATAGAATTAAAGATCACAACAAATGTAAACGCCCTAAATTTCTGGACACATGGGATACTATCACTAAGCCACAAATTAACACATGAATTCATATTAAGGATTTCAATCCCTTTTGTTTGACACAAGTACATGAATGCCAACTGCGTCTTGAGAGTGCAATTATTTCTCCGACAATTTAACAAATAACTTAATTCATGTAAAATTCCCGTATCACAAAATAGACTGAATATTGTTCTCTGATCTATTATATAGTAATTTACTCTACTATGCTCCCCGGTGACTATTTTTGCTGAATCCAAATAGTAATTAAGCAGAATCTCGTGCACATTCCTCTTGGTAGGAAAAAAAAAGTTAACAGCAAATACCAAAGTTGTGGTGGTAAAGTCGTAGATGCATCACTTTTTCACAAATTTCAAATCTTGATATCCACAACTCATGCACGGGTACGCTTTAAATAGGATTTTAGTGAGATGAGAGATTTGTCACTTGTCTACTTTTTTTAAGCGTGTGTTAGAGGCGTACTCATATGGTATGTGTGCATGTCCACACGGATTTAGTGATATCAGTATTGGTCTCTGTCTCTGAACATATATTACAAGGAGCATTTGTAGAATGTGTGTAGTATGTGGTGTGTGTACCTGTGCATCTTTGCTAAGAACAACAGAAAAGGTTAAGTTCCAGTTACTATACCTGAGATGAGAGCTGTAAGGGGTGGCCCAGAATTAATGGAGTTGAGCTCTGACTCCACCATCCTGAGGAACTCCTCGGCCTCCTGCAGCGGCCGCCTCAGCTCCTCCTTACACACCACGAGCAGCTTGCAGTACTCCTCCTGATGACCCAACACGTCACGTCATTATGCATTGATAATTAACCACACAGCATATAGATTAACCCAAACAAAACCCCTTAATAAGATCTCTAATCATCTTTTCCATGCGAGCTAGAATTACACAGTGCATACATCATGTCAAAGATGATGTAATCATGTTCACTACAGCTAAGCTCTTTAGGATACAGACCATGAACTGGTCGAGCTCCGGGTCCGGCGCCGCCGGCGGCATGTGGCTCGCCGCAGCCCGCTGCCGCGCCTCCCGCACCCGCGCTGCCGCCGCGATCTCCTCGGCCGCCTCCGCGGGGCAGCCAACCTAGAAATAATTAGACATGGCAAGTTTTGGAACATGCATGCAACATGGACGAACATATCCCGATCTTTATCTACACACAAAAATTAAATCAAGAACGCGCGGCGGCATCGTCGGTGAGCGAGCGAGCGCGGCGGGCATGCCTTGTGGCAGTCGAGGAAGGCGGCGAGGAGGTGGTGGTAGCGAGGGTGGGAGACGATCCTGGCCTTGACGGGGTCAAGAACTCCGACGCCGCGGCCGCCGTGGCCACGATCGCCGTCGTCCCGCGTCGCCGGTGCAACAGTCCCCAGCAGCACCTGACGAGCTCCTCCGCCTGCAGCAGCAGCAGCAGCCGCCGCAGCGGTAGACGAGCTAGGAACAGTATAGACCTGCACTGAGACCTTGGACAACGGCAGGAACGGAGGAGGGCGCATCCCCGCAGCAGCTGCTCCATGGTGACCTTCAAGCTCCTCCATTAGCGTATGTACCGAGGGTTTCTTGGAACCACACTGCCGACCACCTCACCAAGGAAGAAGAGAAGGGTAGCTAATCAGCTACACTTAGCTAGGGTTAATCACTCTGATTTCTTTTGGTTAGATCATCTTTTCGGAGGGACGATTTAATTTGTGGGGGTTGTAAAGGCGAAGCGGGGGTAATAATTAAAAGGGGGAGGAAACAGTAGAGGCGAGAAGAAATGAGGGAGATCGCTGTGTGAGCTGATGAGTGCTTGCACAGAGATGAGATTGCATAGGAGGCTGTAGAGGGCTAGAGGAGGAGAGGTAGCTTAGGATTGTAGGGTAGGGAGGAGTAGGTAAAGAGAGGTCAGGTGGCCATCACGTCCATTGTCAAATCAGATAAAAGCAGCCGGCCGGCTGCCGGCTGGTGTAAGATTTGAATGGCGTTGGTTTATTAAAGGGTGACTGAAGTAGTGACCGTGGTATGTGTTTTTCCCGTATTACTTATAGTACTCACTCCGTTTCTTGTTTTATCGTATCATTGCTTTTTCTCTACTCTACAATCATAACAGATATACTAAATATAATTATATGAAAGTATTTTATGATATATATATTAAAATCATCTCCTGGTTTGAAAATAAGCTAATAGGAGCCAGGGACAACAGATAACATTAATTATTAGATCAGTGTTTACCATATATGAATAATTTTAGACAATAAAAATACAACCTCTACCTCTGCACCAATTAATAATGGTGATTTTGCTACAGTGACACGTATAAACTAATAGCACTACCACCGTCTCTATATAATTGCATTTTTAAAGATGAGAGTGTAAATTAAGAAGAGAAAATGACAAATTTACATTGTTAAGAGTGAAAAGATAGTTGGGAACAAAGTGATACAAAATTTAAATGGTAAATAATTGATAAGATAAGTAGTAATAGAGTTGTATTTATTTTAGGATAAAATTTAAATCTAGAAACACATTTATTTATGAAAGGTTCGGAGGGAGTAGTAACTGGACCTTTACGTACACAAGATATTATTATTATAAATATAAAGGTTTAAATAATATGCTAAATATGTTGGTTGTTGTTTAATTATACCGCTTAGAAAAAGGCCCACGTCAGTACCAATTTACTAATCATTAATTTCAAAATAAGTTGAGAGTCCTAGATGTATACAGCTTATACTCCATCAGGTTCTCAATAGACTGTCCTATTAACTTTTAAATACAGGATTGACTATTGTCTTATTTAAAAAGTTTATACAAATATAATTTATTTTGAATTGATTTAGTATTAAATATATTTTAAGCATACCTTATAATTTTTATATATTTGCAAAAAAATTTAATAATATGAATGATTAAATATATATCAAAAAGTGTAATCTATCAAAAACCAAAGTAAGTATTTATTAATTCTAAATTTCAAAACTATTAAATTTTAGATGAACTAAAATTAAAATTAATAGTAAATGATATTTCCTGTTTTGTTTAACACAAATCCTTTAACACAGTAATATAATCCAACTAATTAATAGCTAGATATTTCTTATCAACGTGTAAGTTCTCTCGGATTGCTTATTTAGTACAGGCGGCATGGAAAGACGGCAGATAAGGCTTTTTCATATGATTCTGGTTGCATTGCGCACACCGATTGATGGAGAGAATCACGTCATTGTAGAATGCCTTGCTTTCTGTCTTGCTCGAAAGGCCTAGCTCGTCGCTAGAGTGAAAGCGGGAAAGCATTTTGCAACAGCCAGGTGACATCTAATCACTGTGAGTGGGTTGATGAGCATTTATCAATCCAACGAGCTACTACAATGCATGCATCCTAGCTAGCTCATCCATCACAAGGATTATGCTTGATCTGCATCAAATTATCTGAGATATAGCGGCATATCGCTGTCCGCGATGTTGACCTGCCGCTATGCACCGCCGCAAATTACTAATCTTCGGTGGAGTAGCTAGTTAGAACTAGTCATGAGCAGGGATGCTTATATACGTTTCGACAAGGCTAGATACGCGTGTCGCACCGAAAAATAACAAACCGATCGGGTGGCTCTTAACCGATTAATTAATCAATTAAAATCTAGGATATGTTGTAGAATTGCTATTAAAAACATGGCAAAACTTGCCGTAGGCTTGTTACTAAATAAACATGTCTATGTCATAGAACTCTAGCATTTTGTAGTAATTTGTTACTAAAACAGAGTATTGCTATTGTTTAATGTTTTGAGTGTAATTGGAGTGAGAAATGTTTAGAAATGACACCGTTACTCCATGACACATGACCCAGTTATATCTTACTATGAAAATCAAAAAAAAAATCAAGGGCCCGATAGAATAGAAATTTATGATATTTAAATAAGTCATGACATAATTGTTTAAACACATTTTTGCTAAATTTTAAAAATTGCTAATTTCAAAAGAAAATGCATAAACGAAAGACATTTTGGGGACCCATAGAATAAATTTTCTAAACTTCAAATGGAAAAAAACTGAAGAAATTCTGGTTGAATTTGAACCTAAATTCAAAACATATTTTTTTATGAAAGTAAAGAGAGCGAACGACATGAAATTTTGAAAATTTTAGAAATAATATAGAACCCTGACATGTAATTTACACAGGGGTAAAAGCATCATTTTTAAAATCTACCACTTTAGTTTAGCCAAATATGCTAAAAACAACAACAATAGTGGGCCTTAGCAAAGTCCATCTGAGTATTCTACTGTAAATACTCCATCTATTTCATAGACATTTTAATTTTTCTCAAACTCAAACCTTTTAAAGTTAGATTAAATTTATAGGAAAAATATAGTAATATTTTTAATATAAAACAAATATCATATTAAAATATATTTAATATTTTATTTAATGAAACTAATTTAATGTTGCACGTGTTATTATATTTTTCTATAAACTTGATTAAACTTTAAAATTTTAATTTTAAAAATTCGAAACATCTTAATCCCTCAAGATATAATAAATCTAAATAATATATTTTATTACTTACGAATCTGGACGGTAGAGGGATTGTAATATGAAATAAAAAGAATATATGATTTGATTTTAGAGGTAATTGGAGTACACTTTATGTAGTCTATGTCGAGATTTATTTTCGTAAATTTGCGTTTTTTACAGAGGGTATAGTAAGTAAAGACACAAAGTGAAAGACGGTCAGATGGCAGACGTTGGCAGGGGCAGCTGAGGCCAAGGGCGGACCGGGGCTCCCGGCCCCATAGGCGCTGGATTCCACAGGGAAGGAGATAGGGGAGGAAGAAAGAAGGAGAGTCCTATCGGTGGCTGGCTGGATCCGCCCCTGGGTGAGCGCCGACCAGACGGATCGGCGCCAACCACGCGTTCTCATCTCCGGGTCCGGCTGCAAGCCCTGCAGGGCGAGGCAGCGAAAGCGATCGAGGCAAATCAGAGCCGGACAGGCGGACAGGCTCGAGGCACACGGGCCCTGCTCCGATCCGACGCTCTTGGCACGTGCGTGGCCGAACGGCTTGGATTCTATCGCCAACAATACAGTCTCCTGCGATTTTTTTTCAAAGAATCTTTGAACCTATTTATTTTTTTAATTTTAAAACTGAATTATACCGGAATTTATTTTTAGACATAAAACTTTTACCCACGCACGTTAGATAGATACAGCTAGCTAGCGTCTTAAATAATGTTGCCACACCAATTTCTCATGATGTGATGTTGTTATTTGGTTGGCGTGTACAAAACGTTCGTATTTATAAATAAATTTATTTTATTAATAGAGTTTAGTTTTAGAATTTAAAAACAAAAATATTCAAAAAAATTAAAAATAATCGTTTGCTGTCTGACACCGTGATTGGTCGCGATTCCATTCTGCACCTACTCCACTCAATTCCTCGATGATGCGTGGGGCTCCTTAACAATCACACGAGAATAACGTTAGCTCCTGGCTAGGGATGAATAATGAGATAGCTTGGTTAGGGCTCGGCTAGTTTAGCTCGTTAATTTTAATTAGCTAAAAGATTAATTCGACTCAGCTCATTACTGGTTAACAGCTGTATCTCATTTAAATTATTTTTATATTTCATAGTTTGGATGTGATTATAAGATTAAGCGTGACTTAATAAGCTCTAAATATATAAAAATATAGTGATATTTTGTACTAGCGAAATATAAGACATTTATTTTTTGAATGTAGTTTACCCGGTTCCTATAGTACATGTGGCGTTAGAAATATATATACCTCCTAGTGTTTCAATTCACATATGTTTACTTGCTGGCTTTGAAATGTTCCCATGGATTTTGAACCACACATTCCGTTGGAAGTGACTGTTACTGGTTAGTAGCTTTGGTTATACAGTAATGACATTTTTTTAGAAATGTTATTTCTTCTTATCAATTATTCATTAGCCGCGTGCTTGAGGTTATATTGCAGGAGCCAGGTTCCCAGTATTATTTGGTTGTTACGGGTTAAAAAGTGTTTTACCTAAGTACATAAGTGATAATTTAGTCTCTAAATTGATGGCATGTAATACTTCTTAAAATCCTTTTTTTTCTATAGAGTGTGTATGCTTAGCTAGTTGTATATAGACTGGAAAAATTCTCAAAATAATTATACCATCTTGATATAATTAACTGGTTTTAAATAAAGCTTTCATTCTCTAAAAACCTAGCCCAATTTAACTCAACTCATTATCACACCCAGTTAAAAGCAAATCTGGATCGAGCTTAATATGAGCCACAAGGCTTTAAGCTTTTTTTTGTTTCCACCCTGACTCTCCTTGCTCCGTGCCAATGTCGTGTGTGGCATCGGCTCACTTTCCGCCGTCATCCGGGATGGCACAACAACACAGCTGGCTTCTTTTTAGCCGCTGCTTCGCCCACCCGTATCCGCGTGGAACTAGAGTGATTATACGGTATGTATGGTTCTTTGCAAAGCTCAACAATAGTACCAAAATTATATCAAGCGTTGAAAAAAAAAGGCAGGGTTGCTCATTTGCTTTATTGCCAAAATTTAAATGTGACTGATTCATTTGGTTTTGGTTGCCAAAATTTTGCTTTGGTTCATCTTAACTAATGATTCAGTTTATTAGACATCTATTGACATATTTTCTTACCTTTAATACCACGTGTCATACTCTTAAATATAAAATCAAACTTGGCTAACTATTACTAAGCTGCATTCATTTAGAATAGTTAAAACATCTCCTCCACACATATAAAATGAAACGAATTATTAGCATATAATTAAATAAGTATTAGTTAAAATCTTAAAAAATATATTAATATAATTTTTTAAGTAAATTTTCTAAAAAATGTAAAAATACACTGTTTAGTAACGTGTGTGTAAAAAATGAAGGAGTAGAAGTTGAAAAGGTAAAGAAATGAACGTAGCTTTAGTCACACTTTTGACTTATAACAAAACTTGTCTAAGCTTAGGCATTGTCCAAAGGGCCCCTATATTAATAAGCAATCAAATTAAGCCGTTATCTTGTTGCCATTATCAAACTTTTGGTATGGTTGAACTGGGCAATAAACTAAATAAGCTATATATCCGAGTTTCTCTGTCATCAGTGACATCTTTGGCTAACAAGCTTGATAATTGGCGGCACCTGTTTGTCCACATCCCCTCACATTAGTATGAGGTGAATCATATTTTCCACTCATTTTTACATATCTCTTTACGTCTGTTGATTATCATGGAATGGTGATTTTATTGGCATAAAAGTCGAGCAGTGTAATTGACATGGATCCTTGAAAAACATCACATGTCGTGGCGGTGGGTCCAAGATTTTGTTCCAAACGCTAAAAACTCTATTCGCTAGATTATAATCGATGTGACACAGGGTCATTTCAAAATCTACGATATTAGCTTAGTAGAACTTCGTATACCGGCTAGCCACCCACAAGTCGTCGAAACGACCCCAACGCAACCAACGCATTAGTTAGTTTTATTAAAAGGTAAAGAATAATAATCTCTGTATTAAATTAAGTGTCATTCTAGCCAGCAAAAAGACAAAATAGGAGTGATTGAAAATGACTTAGATGGCCTTAATTTAATTTAATAAGTGGTAGTTAAAGGTATAAGAATAGTTAAAGGTAAGATTGAAAAATAAATAAATAAATATCGGTTAGATAAAAAAAATAGTACGTAGAGATATATTTATTTCAAAACGAACTTAAAAATATACTTATATAGAACGTAAGAGGTGGTAGGTACTAGTTGGACCAGGGCGATAAGGACTTTGGATTAAGACCAGGTTGCAAGAATAAAGGTGCAGATAGCCTATATGTAGGCATGAAGTACTTATGATATCAGCATCAAGAGAAATGTTCAGCTGATCTAACCATATTCCTGTCGAGACGTAGAGCATTAGTACAAGCATTCTGAACATGTTGATTTTTTTTATATTTTTACATAGTGCCCATGGCTACCATCTCCTCCCAACACATGTCCTGAGTCGCCAATTGCCCGATCTCTGAGTCTGTGAGCTGTGTGACACACAAGTTGCCTTCAGCACTGCTCGACCCAGATTTCCTGAACATGGCCTTGGTCAGTCTGGCCTGATCGGTGGTCCAATCTGAATTTTGCGGGCTTCGACTTTAAGAGTTTTTCAACAAGCAAGCGAGGCTTTCAGCGGTCCAAGGCCTATGTCCAAACCGACCCATCGCCCACCGATGGTCCGATGGCACGATAAGTGCCTTGAAGATCCAAGTTAGGCCATGCATTGGGACTGGTACGTGCCTACAGCCACCTAAGGCCCAAGAGGTTGCCTGGAGAAGCCCTTTCGTGCAGACGAAATGGGCCAGAATTGTGGCGCCTTTCTCGCGTTGAGGTCTCCTTCACCACAAGAACACGCTTCATTGCTATAATTTCCCCCGATTCTCACCGTTTTACGGGTGTGTCAACATTGGCACCGCCAGAATAACCGCCGGCCACACCGACAACCAATCGACCGAGACAAGCACAGAGGTAGTTGGATCGGTATTAGCTTGGTCCCCTTAGCTAGCCCAAGCCCGACCAGACACAACAAGGCGACGCGCACCAGGCGTCCCAACTGTCCGCTCCATTCAGGTCGCACTCCACTTCCGGGACGACCACCCATCCATATCGACAAATCATCCCAACGAACCGCACCCATCAGCGGGGCGACCATGCCTGACCCCGACCCATCCCTCCCCCATGCGTACGACGGCGAGGCGGGCGGCGGATGCGGCGACGCGCACAGCAGCATGGAGCGCATACGACTTGTGCGGTCGCCGTTTCGGATCGAGTGCGTGCATGGGCAGCACGCACGGGCCACGCAGCCACCCCATCCTGTCGCTCAATTCAACGCTTGCCGACCCGCTTAGTCTCGAGGGCGGTTTGGCCGGGCGCTGCTTGTCCGCGCGCGGCGGCCGAGAGAGACGCGGTTATAACAGTAGCCAACTTCCCCTTGTCCGCGAGGACAAGACGTGCGAACTCACCTGCGGTAAACGCACCACGCCGAGGTGTTGATGGCCTGAATCCTGCCTGCGGGCGTAGGACCTCGTCATTTTAGAAGTCAGCCCCGGGCGGAGTGGTCGGTGGCCGCCCCGACCACGCCCCACGTGGGACGCGGCCCAGCAATGTGGGACGCGGCGCTTGCATGGACGTGCCCGTGTCGTTGCGTTGCGCGCCGTAGCCGGCTAGCCGCCCGGCCCCCACACATGCATGGCGCGCATCGGCACGTACCGTAAATGCCACATCGCCGTGCCTGCCTGCCCCCGACCGCGTGGCTCTGCGTCTACGCCCGGGGCCACGCAGGCGCAGGACCATATGCCTCCCCAACGCCGCGCTGTCAGTTTTGTCCATCGATCGGTTGGTACTGTGCCAAGGTCAGCAGGAGTAGTACGTGCTTGCGCTATGCGGCCCATCTCTTGAGTCAGTCCGGGTCCATCCGGGCGGCCCTCTCGGCTCTCGTGTCGACATGGCGAGCGGCAGGGCGGGGCCGTGGCGCCCGGGCTGTCGCCGCTGCATGCATGCAGCGTGCAACGTCATATGAAAAAAAAAAACAGGGACAAGTCTATGATCTATCATGTCCATCTCTGACCCGTTTTATCTCAAACTTTGTTTGGACATGGCTGTGGACACTAGCACAAACAAGTTAAGCACACTCACTCGCCGACGATGACATGGAAATATGCTTGCCTGCCTCATCGACGAAATGGCTTTGACACTGCAAGATCGTGTGCCCGTTTCGGAAGGCAGCTGGGCCAGGCATCAGGACCAATTTGCTGCGCAGATCTTGTGCACAATCTATGTGCCCAGTTTGTACGTTTCTGAATTCTGACGAGCTGGAGACAAAAAACGTGGGAACACGAAGTTATCGGCACAGTGAGCTGACAACGTTGTTGTTGGGTTCTAATCACGGGATATTTGGTAGCCTGGTACGACACGATTGACCTTTGTACTGTAGGAGACAGAGCAAGCAACCGCTGTTTATGCCACCGGCCCTATTCGGAACTCTAGGCAAAAGCCATTTGTTGTTCTGTCTCATGGTTTTGTGTATTGATGTGCTCGATAGGATAGTTGATTTTACCTGCGTGATTGACATTTTTTTTCTGGAAGCAAATGCGCTGTGACTTTTGAACAATATAAATATATATGGAATAGTTTTGGAACAGGGAATTAACTCTCGTGAACGACGATGCTTCACCTATAAGAGTAACCGACTTTCTTTGAGGAGTTAGAGAATTCTCAAATCTATTTTGCTTTTTTCAATAATAAAAGTATGACTTATAGATTCTACAACCACTAAGAACATACATACCATGGGCTTATTCAGTTCAGATTGCTGCCACAGCTACAGTACCGCCACACAGAAGAAACACATGTTCGCTGCAACGGCTACAGTGTGCATCATGGCCAAGCTGTATCGAACACACCCCATATTTGTAAACACTAAAATTTTAAACCCTGTTGAGTGGCATCATACTTTTATTTATGCCATCCATTTCTTTACTTGGAGCCTTGAAGGGGCACTGTAGCTACAAGCATGTGAAAAATATTATAAATGCAGCTCTAAAAGTAGACACTATATTTGTTGTGGAAAGTCCTCACTGTAATTGGGAAAAATATATGCATTGTTTGATTAGAGTGGGATTAAAACATCATAGATTGATCGATAATTGTTGTGTGCAAAGTACAATTCTACTATCTATATAGAACCATAAGCCAAAAGTTGTATATCAAATTTAAATATATTCTTAATGAAAAAATATGTTGTATACAAAATAAATTGTATATATGTAAGTAGGAGCTAAAAGTTGTACGTGAAATCCAATTTAACTAGCCCCATGCAACATTATGCGGAAAAATATATCTAGTTCTCTTAGTGTCACGGTAGGGTGGTTCAAATATCGCTACATGTTAAATGAATTTAGAGTTTATGTGTTAGGTTTTATACTGTGGATGATGGATATATGCATGGTGTTTTTTTTTTACAGTACCTACGAGTTAGGTCACATAGGTCTCTAGGTAATCTACTAGACTTACAAGTTGCATGGTTTTTTTTTAAAAAAATAGTCCACATGACTCTACACGATACAGATATGTGTAAGATTTTTTTTGATTATATTAGAATGTTACTCATGAGCTTATCTTTGTATTTTAGGTGACTTTTGCTTTGATTTCTAGATTTTTGTTAGATGTATTTTTATTCCGTCGGCGTTCGTTCATTCATTCGTATCTGCTGGAACCATTAGTTTTAGGAGTGTATACAGTTAAAAAGCGCTACACGCATGCTTTTCGTTGTCTACACTTAATTACCAGCCGAGCAAACACAATTGTTTCAGGAAACCCAAAGGCAACATAAAGAAAGTGATCTAGTGGAAGTAGTTTCACGGTCTCACCGTCACATCCTGCGAGCCGAGGTGTCGGTGACGGACGGACTGACGGTCGCTAGCTAGCCACCGGTTTTCGTAAACCGTGTCCACAGCCGCATCTAGCTCGACCCCACACGGCTATGGAGACCTCACCTGACGCCGGCCCCACCAGCAAAAACGCTCGCCCCAACAGTCCGTCGAACGCGCAGGCGTCCCGCTCCCCGTGATTGAAAAATGTTTCTACAGCTATAGCTAGCCGCAGCGGACGGGTCGCGTGAAGCGGCCACCTGGCCACGTCCACGTCCGCCTCCGCGCGCACACAGCAACCCCGCGCCGGCGCCACCAACTCCCTTGCGGGTTTGACGAGTTTCACCGGGAGACGCGAGCGCCACCTCGCCCGGCTCTGGCTGGACGCATGCAACGGCTAGCCGCTGAAAAGAACGGTCGCGGTGGTAGCGTAGCCGGCGGCAGCTCCACGTACTGCTGCACTACTAAGCACGTTGGTCGTGGACGGGTAGACTTGCCTTCATGTCCTCAAGAATCAAGAGTCATTCCGTCATCCCGTGACATGTACAGTACAGCACGGCGATGTGCCACCGCCTTTTAACGACCACCGTTTTTTTCTTTTTAAGACAAACTGAGGCCAAGCCTCAGATGGTGATGTATGTTAAGCTGGCTGAGAGTACAGCAGCATTTGCAGACAAGCTCCTACGAGATGGGCAAATAGAACATCGAGTACAAAGTTTGCAAACAAGGACTCGGACAGAATAGAAAAAGCGATCAGGTCCTAGTCCCATGGTCTTCACGACGACGGCAAGCAGAGGAAATCCAAGGTGAACAGCAGAGGGGATAGACTGGGCAGCATAAACCCATACAGGGCTCTAAAAGGTGGATGTTAAGGCTACGTTTGGCAACGGTTGAAACATCAACCATAATTGTTATCGGTGATGAGAAAGAAGGCTAGTGCCGAGATGGAAAGCACGCCAAAATTGAGCTGAATGGCCGACGTTACCAAATCTGTTCAGAGAGTAAACTGTGAAGCAACGTTGAAGGCGATGGACGGAGGCCAAACTTGTGCCAGTCCTAAGACACATGATGGAGCAGTCTTCGACAGGATCCTCCATGACTGGAGAAAGCTAGATAGAAGAGCCAGACGTCGGCGGCTCTCCTGCTCTGTACAAGCTCCATAGGGATGAGCATAAACTACAGGATGAACCTAAAGAAACGGGAATAACCAGGGAGAAGCACAAACCCTCTCCCTCCCTTTTCTGATGGCAAGCTACCGGGATCTAGGGGAAAGAGGGGCTAGAGAGAGGGGGAGTAAAGTGGATTCTACTGTTGATGAGAGAGGTTTCTCAAGAGCTTTAGTGTTCAACCTGTGCGTTGGAATTTCCTTTGACAATGTCTAATGACCACCGGTTGAGTGGCCCCGATATAATACATGCTAGGCTGCTCACCTGAGTCCTAACCTAATTACGTTGTTACTAAAAAGTGTTTGTAGATTGGTTAGTAGAAACTAAGGTCAAGAAGAAGAAAAGACAGATACCCTTTTTTATTTAATGAGGGGTTACTAAGAGTAAGGGATGGTTTGAGCTAAGATTCTATTTTTCCATTCTAAAATGGAGTATAAGCATTTTTATTTTTTTGGCAAATATTAAGGTTAAAAAATATTTCATTTTAGTTAGCACAATAGCTAAATTTTAAATTACTTAAATTCCTCAAATAAGTACTTGATTAGCTGAAATTGTATAGATTTTGTTGCATTGAAATCAGGGCTTCAGATGCTTGTGCTTGTTGTGGTACACATTTTAAATTCTACAAATGTTTATACTTTAAAACTTTGGAACAGAGAGATCAATACCCTAAAAATATTTATATTATATAGTATAAAATGTTTATATTTATAAACAGGAAGCAGCAGAGATTTCCTCATTTTTGCTCACAAAATCACAGGCTCGCAATGTTGCAAGCGCTTTGTTCATTTCTAGTAGGAGATGTTTGAACTTTGGAATTTCACAGTACAACGAAAATTCACACGTTTCTAATGGGACCTTAATTAGCTGGCAGGGTTTTTGGAGTAAAGTATAATCTTTCGAGCTTCTTTTTTTGATTTATATTTTTGTCGTGAGTGAAGAATCTCGGGTCTCGATTTACGTCTCTTTCGACTTGCTTTGATGCGTGGTTTAACTATGGTTTCAAAATGATGGGACAAGACACCGGCAATGTGAGACCCAAATAAACATTGGAGAATTTGAAGTGCTCGCGTGCACCCTACTGATTGTTCTATTTTTCTCCATTTACCGACGGATGTTTTAATTTGTTTAAGTAAGATACAACATAAGATCACCCCTTTAGAAAGATCTAAAAGATCAAGATACGGCAGCTTTTGGATAGGATCTAGTTAGTTAGATAGAGAAAGGCAGTAGTAAAACGTAAACTTGGTCTGCTAATAAGCTAGCTTTTCCTGTGAAAAAGCCAATTAAAAAGGAACTGGGAATATCTGATCTCCATTTTGCTTAGTACTCCGTAATTTCATAGGATCAGAATTTTGATTACTTATGTTTACTTGCCTAATAATGTGTTTTGTTCTGCAATTTTTTAGGTAATCCTGTTTTTACATTTCTAAATAAAACTAAACCGATAGGAGATCTATCATTTATATTAAATAAATTTAAACTAAAAACCTAAATAAGATAAGATAAAAAAAACAACACTGCAGCGAGAAAAGAATAGCTGAGCACCTTAAGAAGAAAACGATACACAATACCACAAGTGTCCAAGCCAGTTGGACACGTAGCAACAACACCCTACTGGCCATACCACTAATGTTTTCACTTTTTTGTTTTGAACAAATATGTTTTTCACTTTTTGATACACCCATGTTACTCTGAGGCAGTGTTCGAATGTCCTGGTAGGTTTGAGCTACTTAGTACTGGTACTCATTCTGTATTCTGTAATTATATTTCTCGAATCTTTAAACAATATATTTTTATAAAAGTTTATATACATTTTTTTAAAAATATATCAAATTAATTATTTTTTAAGTTTATAATAGTTAATATTCAATTAATTATGCATTATTGACATTTTGCGTGTGACTAATAAACCTAGCTTATAAGCCCTACCGAGCAGGAAACTAAACTTCCTACATAAGGCATCTTGAATGTATATGATTAACGGTGTTTAAGGTAGTATGTACCTATATTTCACATTTCTAAAAAGTCAAAAAGTTTAAAATATGGTTCTTAAGAATAATTTTAGGAAGTTTTTTTTAAGTTGTTTTAGCCTCTACGTTCTCCTGGACTAGCACCGCCCTTCTTGAGATCTTTCACGTGATACATTCCTAAAAATTAAAATGATCAGCTGATGATGCGCAGAAGAATAACTGCCTAATTAGTTCTTCTGCTACTTTGAATACACCACAGTCGTTGTCACTTACCAGAGACTCGATCGAGCCCCATATAACTATATACAGAAGTGTTAACAATATTCTCCTCGGTTACTAGCTAGCCACGACAATTTGCCGCAAATATATTATCAAGTCGATCTCAATTGGTAATTACTAATTACTAATGATTAAATTCCTTTCCCAGGTTACATCAGCCAACAGCTAGCACATACAAGTGGGCTTAGGAACGATACAAAACTAGAACTATATATGATCAAGAGGGATCAGATGGCGTCACACTAATGATTATTATCAGACGACGTGAGAACTTAATTAATTGATGGCTAGAACCACACACATACCAATCGATAAATGATTGAAGCATTAACATATACGAATTACGTATGCACATATCATTACCAGGTGCGTAAAGTGGGTACTAAATATGTATATATTTCCAGAGACGAGCGCGTAGACTACGTGGAAGACTGTCAGTGCTCCTAATTGCAAGTCTTGTCAAACTTTTTTTAAGTAGTAGAGATTAGCATCTCTTCGTAGATATTTAATTAAGCTGGATCTGGGAAGCTTCGAAAAAATGGCTGGACTTGGAAAGTTAGCGTGGATAGTGGCCGCCCACATCACTATACTATCTGCACTTCAGCAGTGCCAATGTACTACCTCGAAAAGGGCAAAGTCGGACGAAAAAACAATGTGCAAAAAGGCACAAACAGAGGACGATCGTACCCACTATATATCGTCGGTATCAATAATCGCCGACATGCTTGGATGATAATTAGATTAGCCCCGCTTCCCGCTTACTTAGCAATTGGTGTAGTTTAATTAATCCTTGCTTGCTTCATTGCTTCGTGCGTTAATGTTATGCAATTTCATGCATAGAAAATATAGAATCTGTGAATCTTTTTTGGCAGGAATAATATTTGATTTTGTACTGTGTAGCTGTAGTGCCCCCATGCTCCCGAATGTCATAACTATTCTTCCTGTCAACCGAATACGAATGCTGCATGTCAGCTTAATTACTGGGTACTGATTTTTTTTTCTTTTTTATTTTTCATAGTACAGTTCCTGTTCTCTTTATAGTAGTTTCATTTTTACGCTACAGCGTCAAGGCAAAGATATGGTACTGACTACAGTAACATTGTCGAATTTCAACACATTCCAGACATGCAGACATTATATGAGCAACCTTGACAACACTACACTTACAACGGAACAAAGGTATATCATCTTATCAGCTTATCTAGATGTCCCTCTGTCTAGAGCCTTCCATTCGCTCCGATCATTTTTATCCCGTAATATTTCCACAACAAGTAAAAGTCAACACTCCTTCTGTTTTTCACTGGTCAGCTACCTCACCTTCATAACTCAAAATAGCTACTCCAATTCTCCTAGTATCAATCAGAGGCCCCCCGTGAAATGCTAATACAAAAGAGTGCGGTACATGGGGAGGGAAACATGAAAATAATTGACACAGTGTAGACACATGATATGGTTTAGAAGATAAGATGAGTGTTCACACAGCCGTCGCACTAGCACACCTTTTGTCCATAAATAATTGTCGGCCTTGATTCCACGATACCATGTTTTGACCGGCAACAATTCTATACCCTATGCTCTAACCATATAGCACATGGTACCATTATATTTGCAACTAAAGCTTCGGTAGCATTGGTTAGAAAGTTCAGCTCGTTTTTCATGTTCATATTTCTAAACGGTTAAATAATATGCTTTTTAAAAAATAATTTTATAAGAAAATTGCTTAAAAAATAATATTAATATGTTTTTAAATTTTTTAAAGTTAATACGAGGGAGAAAGTTACAACCCTACTCTTGAATGCATCTAAAAACACATCTAAAATTACTTTGCTAAAACCTATTGTGGCTACATCCGAACCTCATAGTTTGAAAGTGCTCCTCTTCTACTCTTAAAACGAAATATTATTTTTTTAAAAAAAAGTAGATTTTTCTATAGACAGTTTTTTTTAAATACTGTTCAACAGTCTAAGAAGCGAAAAAAAGAGAGAGAGGGTAAGTTGCCACCTTGGACTGCCGAACACAGCCTATTTAGAGCTATGCGTTTCTGTAGCGTGTAAAAAGTAACGGCCAAAGTTTGATCGTCCTCATTCAAAGTTCGAAACCACCAAAACTGTTTAGGACAGGAGGGGTATCTAGCAAAGAGGCAAGAAGATACCCGGTGAGTCGAGGGAATTTCCCTTCTGGGTCCAGACATCCGCGCCCACGCCATGCCCGGGGCGGGTCGGTGTCCCATCCGCTGATTCGTTCCGTCGTGTCGTCTACTGGCGGGGGGTGAGCCCCCATGTGGCGTGCTCGGCCCTGCCTCTTTTCTGTGCGTCTCTGACCCTCTCCAGGTCTCCCCTCGCCAGTAGCTGATCCATCTCCATCTCCCGATTAACAGTCCCGTTCCAATCTCCTATCATGCCGTCTTACCCCCATGCATGTGTCGCGGCTGTTGGTGGCAACCCCCCTTGGATCTACGTACATGCTCGGCTCAAAAAGATTTTCTCGTGGTACCTCTGTCCCCTATAAGAAATGAAGGGATATTATATCTACATAATTAAGTGCGCGCACATATACCCCATGCATGCCATTTAAATGGTTCTTGAAATTTTTGGAAAAAAAACTAAACAACATAAATTACAATGTCATATGTCACCATGTAAAATACAATTTTAGCTACGAACGGTGTGAGTATTATGACTAAACTTGCTTATTTTGTTTCACTAGGTGTAGATCGAATTTGGACTAAAGATTTTACAAAGTTGTAGGTACATAATTGTATCAATGCTGTGAATTTTTTTTAGAATTTTTATAATTGTATGGTTGATATATTATGAAACGTGAAGCAAACTCCTCCATTGCATATGCACTTAGTTGTAGAAGTCCATGGGAAGGAATGAAAAACGGTAGTGTTTGATATTAATTGTCATTGATCTTTGGAAGAAAAAAATATAGTTCATGCAATTATCTTGAGATATGTATTCATGTTTGATCAACCCCATGAAGATGAGAAAGCTTGTAAATCTACCAATGGCCTTGTTTGAATTGACATCCAAGTCTTAAGGATGAGTCGAGTAATTTTAGTTCGCTTTTTCTTATTTAAATCAATGGTCGTAGTTCTATTTTTGTGCAAACAAGGTCTGAGAAACGAGGGTTAAGTATAAAGAAGAACGGTATGTGCAAAAGCGCAATCTAGCAAGCTGTTATACATATCGAACACTTTTGACTAGTTGTCATATCCCAAAGTAGTAATGAGCAACATACTTTGAAGAACATCCAGCCATTGCACCAAACTTTGATCAATGAAATCGACTGGAATTCTTCCTTACTCTTATTAGAGAGACCTATGGCACTAAAAAGTCCAAAGAGTGAGCTAATGGAAAACTTTGAGTAAGCTGAAAGAGTTGTGTACACCTCAACAAAATAGGTTGTACCGGTCTTAATCTGTTTGATATGGATATGGATATGTCGGGTGAACTCTAGCTTTATCCTCGTCCAATCTAATCAGACATTTTTTAAAAAAGATTTTGAGAACTATAAATTAAAGTGATACACCAATAATTCTCATGATGAAGCATACAGGTCTCCTAAGATGATAAAAAAACATTTTCATTTTTTGGCCCAAGATTGTAAGAACACAACAACCATACAACATTGAACAAACTGGTCAATAACCTCTAGCACATCATGGCTGTGTTCACCCGCTCCGGATGGAGAGGCCGGATTTTAATCCAATTTCTAGAAAAAAAAACTCAAGCACACCTGAACACTAATTAAAAAAACATTTTTTTTGCCCAAGATTACGAGAACACAACTAAACTAACGACCATATGACAAAAGTCCCAAGTTCAAGGCTTCCAGTAGCCAACCCGTGCAAAAAACCTTCAAATTAGCTTTTACAATATCATTTCATCACATACAAATACAAATAATTGTATGTCCCAAAACATAAAAACTTATAAAAATATCAGTTTGACACTGTAGTGGCTTTACAGAAGCACTGAAATATCCATTCAGATTCGTAATAGGTTATATCTGATTCAATATTAACTTTTTATATTTTAAAACGAAGACACTGCAGTGGCTTTATAGAACCTTTGCTATTATTCAGAAGGATTTTTCGGAGAACTAAAAACCAACTTGACTAGCTAAATTTAATTAATATCTCCTAATTAACCGACGGGACTGTATTTAATGTTCGAGAGCGGACATATACAGTGTACCAGTTACTTTCATGTCACCCTAGGAGAACAGCCGAAATCAACGAGCAATATTAACCACCAAAGTCAATTCATCACCTACCTGACACGGCTCGGCGCCGGGCGCCGCCGCCGCCGACGACGTTGGCCACTTCGCCGCACCCAACCCTCCGTGAGATCTCCCTTAACGAGTGGTCACTGCCGTCAACTCACTCGCCATCCATCGCCGCCGCCGCCCGTCGCCGAGGGCAAGCGCAGCAGCAGCGTTAACCACCACGTTACGTCAAGACCAGAGACCGCGGCGTTATTACGTGCGTTCCTCGGTCGCAATACGGCGAGCCCAGGGCAGAGCGGAGCAGAGAAGGGCATTCAAGAAGCCGCGCTCGCCAAGTGGTTCCTTCCGGTTTTGACTTTCATGTGACAGCGACGGCGAAACACGCGATGGATGATGCGAAGCACATGACACCCGAACGTGGGGCTGGCGGTTGTGAACTAGTTGCTCCCTCTTAGAATATAAATATTTTAGAAATAAAAATTAAGAAAAAAAAGACTTTAAATGGATGTAGGAGGTTAGATAAAAAATAACAAATTTAAATGTGATGTGATTAAAAATACTTCTAGAACAGAATTTAAATCTAAAAAAAATTATATTGTAGAACAGAGTAAACAGTGGAGACTGCTAGCTTTTATTAACCAGTAATAATACTCGATAGATTACAACACTGGAGAGTTCAGGGGTGAGCAGAAATTCCCAGTGAAAAATACGGGATCGATCCGATACCGACGGGTGGAATGGATGGGTGGATCATCCGACCGTCGGGCAGGAACCTCGATCCGAGAAAAAATGGCTCCAAAATTACAAGAAACGAAAGGAATCTGCTACTGCTGCTAGTATAGTGTAATGTAATCTACTACTAGTGTAGTGACACTATGTGCTACTGGTAATAACGGACATGGCCTGTGTAAGGCATGGTGCAGTGTTGTGCCATTGGAGCGCTAGCTTCCTCTGATTATCTCTCGGCCATCCGGTCGGCGGTGGCCGGGGTGAGGCGGAGCGCCCACTTGATGGCGAGCGGGCAGCTGATGCTCCTGTGGGGGACGGCGGCGCGGCGGAGGGCGCCGCCGTTGGTGGACTCGACGAAGGACCTAAGGCGCTGCATGGCAACGTCGAGGGTCTTGGCCGACATGTTGGCGAAGCAGACGCGGAACCAGCCGGGCTCGCGGCAGTGGCACGACGACCCGGGGGAGATGTTGAGGCCGACCTCGAAGACGACCTTCTTCCACAGCTCCATCTCGCCGGCGAACGACCGGCTCCGCATCAGGTGGCTCATGTCCACCCAGCAGAAGAGGCCGGCGTTGCTGCCCAGGCATTTAATGCTGATCTCCCTGAGGCCGTCGACGAGCTGGTCGTGCCGCTCCTTGATCCGCCTTTTGTTCTTGCCCACGTAGCTCCGGGTGAAGTCCTTGTCGCCAAGCAGCGCCGCGAGGAGGTACTGCGTCTGGGAGGAGACGAGGCCGAAGCTTGACATCTTGGTCGCCGCGGAGACGACGGCGGCGTTGGAGGAGTAGACGGCCCCCACGCGGAAGCCAGGGAGGCCGAGGTCCTTGGACAGGCTGTACACGACGTGCACTCGGTCGGACACGTCGTCGGGGCCACCGTCGCCACCGCGCTCGGCCACGACCTCAAGGGCGCTGACGAAGCCCGTCTCGGCGAACGCCGTGCCGGCGTAGATCTCGTCGCTGATGAGGTGGATGCCCTTGCCGGCGACGAACTCGACGATCATCTCGAGGTCGGCGCGCGGCACCGTCGTGCCGAGCGGGTTGGACGGGTTGGTGATCAGCACCCCCTTGACGCGAAGCCGACGCTTCTGCGCGCGGCGGTACGCGTCGTCCAGCGCGGCGCGCGTCACCCGGAACCCGTTCGCGCTCGTGCAGTGCACCGGGACGATCTCGGCGCCGGTGCGCCACTTGAGGTCACGGTCGAACCTGCATAACGCGCGCCAAACCAAGTTAATTAACCATGCGCCACATGCACGTGTCGCGTATGGGAATAAAAAGTAGCAGCGGCGGCGGCAGTGAGTACCCTGGGTAGTATGGGGTGGGGATGAGGAAGGCGTCGCCGTGGTCGGCGAGGCAGAACATGAGCGCCTCGTTAGCCGAGGTGGCGCCGGCGGTGAGCACGATGTTGCTGGGGTCGAACACCACCCTGTAATCCCTCTGCTCTGACATGAACCGCGCCAATGCCTGTGCAAGCCAAGTGCGTATATGCTCGCGTTAGCCCACTGTCCCTTTGACCATGTACGCAAAGCAGAGTGTAGTTAATTAATGGGCCGGTAGATTAGTTACATTCTTGAAGGCCGGGAGTCCGTGGTAGTCCTGGAACAGCGCGAGCTCGCGGAAGACGGAGGCGCCGCCCTCTCGCTGGAGGCCGAGTGCGTGGGGGTTCTTCTCCAGCCATTCCTCCAGCAGGTCGAACGACAGCTGCACGATCAGGAACAGAGCACGCTCGTCAGAGACAAGTAGATGTAGTAGATACACCAGCTAACACAGGTGCATAGTATGCTACTGTGCAGTATGTACATGCAAGTGCATGTGTGCGCGGACCTGGTTCTCGGCGAGGCCCATCTGGATGATGCCGGAGGGGTTGGAGACGGGGTCGAAGGGGTTCTTCTCGTACTCCTGCCACCCCAGGAAGTAGGAAGAGTCCTGGCCGTGGCTGTTGCACCCGGCCTTACTGGACAGCAGCTGCTGCGGCTTCTCCTCGGCGGCGACAACCTGGCTCACCATCTTCAACTCTGTTTCTCTCGCAGCAAACAACCGAACTGATCCTCCTCGCCTGAGTCTGGCCGGCAAAAATCTGTCAGAGCTATAGCTCGAAGAACCGGAGGCAGCTAGCGGGCAGTGGGTGTATGTCTCTCAGGGACCTGAGCTGCTGCTGATCACTAGCTAGCTCGCTTGTTGGGTGCTTCCCATGGTTGGACGGGCGGCTATATATAGAGTCTGGTGAGAGAGCCGCGGTGGAGGGAGCAATGTGTGTGACGTTTTTTCCGCGCGGTAACGCGTAGCTAGAGAGAGAGAGAGAGAGAGAGGGTAACGTCGGACAGCTGCAGCCGTGCCACTGCATTCTGACAGGGATCGATTGGGGGGGGGGGGGGGGGGGGGTTCGGATTACGCCATCGATTTCTTCTACATCGCTCGGCCATGCGCGCCGCCGCCGCCGAAAGGGCAGCGCCGTTCGATTTTTTTGCGGCCGAGTAGTACGTTACACTTGTTCCTTTCACCCAGCATTGCGGTGTTTCTCCCCATGCTGTGCTACACGAGACATCTGTAACAACATTGTTTCTTTTTCTCTCGCTCTTTGGTATTCATATTTGCTTTTCCGTTAATGGCTGCACATGGGCCCCACGCTTGTTCAGATGTACCCTGTGGTGCCAGCCGTCGGCTCTGTTCCTCTGTTACTGCATTTTCGAACAACGATTCTCTGCTCTGCATAACACACTGCATTTCCAGCTCCGGCCGGTGTAGGTTCTCGGTCTCACCCCTGTGAGGACAATAAATTTTCTCTCTTTTTCTCAGGTCTGCAACAAAAGTAGACGCTGTCAATATTATCGGAGTATAAGTCCTGTCTTTTCTTATTAGCTAAAGATTTTAAGCTGAACTAGTTAGTATATACGACTCGAGAACATAGGCGCTCTGTTGGGTACTTTGAATCAGCTGATTTATCAGTAAACTCCACGTATGGTGGTGCAGTATTTGATCATGAGGATGAGTTGTGGACGAGGCTTTTCTTCCTGAGAAGGTGGATGTATACAACTAGCGCCGACTATTCAGAAAACGGAGTCCGCACAGAGGAGGGACGACACGAAAATGGCAGCGGGGTCGAGTGTTCTCCCTTACACCTTGCTAGATCCTTTTCAGCCTGTAGTGTTTTTTTCTTTGCACCTTTAGTTTCACCCATTCTTATTTTCAAAAAAAAGAAAAAGTTTCAGCCATTCAGCACACGCCTCGTGGCCGTATTATGATGGGCATGTCAATTCAGGTGAGTATTCATGTTGTGCTGAACTCAGGGCGTATTTTGACTATTTGCACCTCCTCTTCAGAATGTCTATCCAAATCCTCATATGTAAGATCCATGGGCAATATATTTTTGCAATGGAGGGAGTACTAGGCATGCGTCACAATATTAACTGAGTTTAATTCGTATGACGAATCAGTAGTAGATGTGAGATAAATAAGTACCACCATGCCACTTGGCACACACACAAAAAAAGAAAAGAAATGGAGTGCATATCACAATCCATTTTTCTCCCTGGTATGAGGCCAAAAGGTGGCAAAAATGGGGATATGAGCCGTAGGCACACTGCCAACGAGGAATAAAACGGTTACCGAAAAGTAAATGGTCCATTTTCAAGTCACTGTACGGTCTATTCAAATCAACCATGTAAATTAACTATGTCACTTCATGCTTTATTGGTATGAGTAGAATCTAACCGTAGGGATTTTTCTTTGTTCATACTAAGCCTGTGGTCGAATCAACAGGTTTGTATCCGCTCCTCTTTAGCACGAACAATGAAGTAGCTCATTAGATTTTTTTTAAATATATATTGTTTAGTAGTTTAAAAAGTGTGTTTATAAAAATGGAACCAGAAGATAGAAAAAAGGACTACCAACATGGCCAAAGTTTAGTTTGAAGTAAGATGGCATCATAGTTTGTCTGCACATATGAGAAGTAAATAGAGATTCCCACTTACAAGTAGGCACTTGCTCACTCAATTATTTTGCATATTAGACATAGGATATTTTATTAGGTAAACCTTTTCTTTAGTCGCTAGTGCGTAAGTCAATTAATGTCAAGTTGCATCTTAGCATTTTTTTCTTATTTAATGTTGCCAAATTGTCCCTGAGAACCAATCAAGGTTATTCATCCGGTCCCGTACATACGTGACAGAGGAGGGGATGAAAAATAGTTGCAGCAAAGAAGAAATTATTGTATAGCCTGTTAGAGTGCTATTTTAATCAACAACAAATTAAATCAATTGGTTAAAAATGACAAATTGCTACAAACAAGTACTCCTACCTCTTTTTAATAATTGACATATTTGGTTTTCCTATTCAAATTTTGACCAAAAATATTTTATGTTATTCTTTTTCTCATGTTGAAAATTATGTTGTTAGATTTATTTTCCATGGTACTTTCATAATTGTGCAATAGCTCCTAGATTTGTATAGATGATGGAAATTGTTCACATTCCCGGCCTCTACCTTCAATAGATTTTTACGAATGAATAAAAAAAGACATAGGCCTAGTACTCGTAGATCAAATAGATGTCGAAGTTGGTATACTCAGTCAACGATGTCAATTTTAATAAAGAAGGGGGCAGAGCATGTTGGACCTTTTGCTATCTGATTTGAGCAAAGGAAAAAAACTTCGAGATCAAAAAAAAAAAGAGGAGAAAGAAAAGTTCATGTCGTCATACAACTTTTTTATGATAAGATGACAGAAACCAAATATTCCTACTACAAAAATGCATACTGGTGGGACACAACATACTTCATGCGAGCTGTACAGTTCGTAGAGCTACCAGCAAAGGGCAGAATCAGGCAACGGCACACAAGTTTCGCGATGGCAAAGCTCATTGGTTTGGAGGATGCACTAACGCACAAAATCCAGGATCGTAGCTAAGAGACAGCGATTGAGCAGCGTGATGAATGATAGTCCACTGCCAGCGTGGGCACGGAGGTGTTTGAGACATGATTTCTCTTGATTGAGCGGTGCTTTGTTTAAGTTAATGTATCTTTAGTCGCTTCATGTTTTTTTAACAATAAACGGTGGTCTTCACATTTCTTCTTCGACCTATAATCATCGATGACACAAGACCACACCAAATGGTAGGCAGTGGATGCTCTTTGGCTATAATCTAATGGAGAGTTGGAGATGACCATGTTCGAATTAATTTCTCCAATATTGGTTTGTACGGGATTTGAACATTCATGGAATGCACGAGCTAAGCACACACCTTCCGTTGTTATTTGTCGAAATGAATTTTACAAAGCAACGTCGCGGTGGTGTCAGAAGGAAATTTGGGGACGAAATTCCTCACGTAAGGTCGCCGTCCGACAAAATGCACATCATTTCCCCCAAAAAACGACCTCGCGGATATCGTTTCCAGCGCTGAAATCGGCATTGACGTGATTTGAGTTTACGGGTGAACGGTGATCCATCCTTCCTAAACCCGTCCGTCCCGCGGCTCGTTGCGTTGCGACTTGCGAGTCAAATACGTGATCCTTACTAATTAAAAGCGGCGGGCACACGGTGGGATCCGGGGCCCCGCAGCAGCAGCTGACGGCGCCACCCACCGCGCGCGAGCGGCGGCACGGGGGGGAGGGGCTCCACGCCCCGCTGCTCAGCGGCTGCATGCCCGCGTCGCGCTCGTGGCCGGCGGCCGCGCTCGACGCGGTGGTGGTGGCTGTCGCCTCCTCGGCGTCCTACGCGAGCGCCGCGGCACGCACGCCCTGTTGCCTCGGTGGCGCGCGCGAGTGTGACCGACCGACCAACGGACGGCGACGTCGCGCGCGCGCTGACGCTGGTGGGGCCTGGGGCGTGGCGTGGCAGCACGGGCGGCCGGGCGCGAGGCTCCTTCCTCCAGCTCGTACGGTCGTACTGCCCGTCTCGTTACATCGTGCAACAAGTGCTCTTCACAATATTTGATGAGCGTGTCTTCAGATCTTTTGGTCGCAAAACGTGTGGCTGGCAAGGCAGACATGTCACTCTCCACGATAATAAACATTTAATATTTAGGGTAAGATATGCTCAAACTGTTACAATTTTGATCATAAATAATTTTTAAGTGCCAGTTTAATAAGAAAAAAAATGATGTGTGTATATTGGTCGCGCTACGCTACGCACAACGCGCAACATGTGTGTGTCTTGTTCCTCGTTTTTTCCACAGCCTCCTTCCCTGCACGACAACGCACTCCATACCATAAAGCTATCAGTAAAAGAATTACTCTTGTCACCCCTAGGTATCTCCACACCCTATCGTACGTTAATAATAAAATTACTCTGATAGCAAGCATTCACTTCGAGCGACCGTATCCGAATGTGCGAGGAAAATTTTTACTGTCAACAACAATCTAGTTTTTAGCGTAAAAAATCCATCCATGGGGATATACATTTCCTGTACCAGCTTTAGAAAATAAAAGAATGGTGGAATAAAATTGGCGCCATAGCAAATAAAACATATATACGACATGCATCTAGAAAAATAAAATTTATCCCAGCAAAATTAATTTTGTAAAATATACTTCTACGGATATGTGTCATTTTGTAAACTTTTTAGCTAGTAATTTGTGAATTAGACTGAAATTGACAGCGTAACAAAATTACTTTGCACGCTTTCGTTACATATGTGAGGGTGGTTATATTCGCAAATGTTATGCTGGGTGAAACGAGTAAAATAATTACAACAATTGTTCATAAGGAAATAGGGTATTTATGGGTTGCATACGTATATATTTGCTTGATAAATATTATCATAATATTATATATTTATTATTATATTTTATAAAGTTTTAAAAGTTAGATCAAATCGTATTAAAAAATTATAACCAGAGATTATCATGGTATGGTAAGGATTTGACCAAGCCAAGCCATTATATCAGTGGTTTAGTTGTAAAAATAGCGACTTAATGTTTTGAAGCCACTGCATGACATACTTTAATTTATTCCCCACAATAACAATCTAATAAATAAGCTAAAAACAACTGGACATAAGTGTCATGTTATAATCAATATTATGGTGTGAATAATGATTTTTGGATGATGTACTGTGCATTACAATAAGAGTTACAGTATGCTTTTCTTTAAGAGGGCATGGTAGTATTTATCGAGGTTATACAATTTTTTTGTGATGTGCAATGAACAATGACGGCTTGATTAGAAAATCGTTAATATACCCGTTAACTTTGATCAGATTTCAAGAAATTGTTCTGCTACAGTGATTTGACCTTGTGCAGCACTTTTCCTGCCGAAGTATAAACTTCAACTACAATTCTGAGTTTTTTAATTTGCGGGTATTCCTGTTACAGTTAGTTATTTTTCTTAGATATTGTACTTTTTCTCAGTGAGGTACACCTCTTCTCTGTGAGTTCTTTTTCCATGTGTTATTGCCACTGAGTGGCATTCTTTCGTAGTGACAAATCATCAAATCTCTCCCTCTCGGGATAAACTCAGAGGTGGCACGTAACTCAGTGGTCCAACATTAGAGAAGTGGCATCTCCCGTTTGAGTTGATTATACGAATAAATTAAATATTTTAAGAAATAAACTTAATAACTTAAAAAACATATTTTTTAAGCACGAGACAAATAATATATTTTAATAATTCTACAAACGTCATGGACTCATTTGGTATACCGCCGATCTGCTCTCACCGTTGGGTGAGCCGTATCTGTCTTCACCTACCTCAAAAGGACCTAAGATGGCCAAATGGGTTGGAGCTTCCAAGTGAAACTGAACTGGCCATCGACTTCCATAAGCGTTAGCCAGACTCTAACACAGGGAGAGAGTTGCATTGTGCTGTTGCAATCTTATCTCGCCCCTCCCAAATTCCTGGAGATAATTGAGTATCGACATGGATGCTTAACAAGACTGAGTCAATCCGTCCAGCACACAATAAATACATGGAAACGAATGATATGGAACACTGATTTTACGCGGCTAATCACCAAATCAAGGTGTTTTTATTATTTACTGCAACCGAAGTTTCGTACAACTTGCAATCTAGTGGAACTGTGCAGTCTCGTTCGTGATGTAAACAAAGTCGCTTGAGTGTGTTATGAATCGTACGGTTGGGCCATCATGGTTTGACTGCGAATTCGTCAAGAAACTAGTACAGAAAACGCGAGTAGTGAAAGGACACTCAGGGGAAATAAACCTTGACCCAGTAATTGACAGGAAGCATGGTGTAAACGTACATTGCGTCATCATTTCAGTTTGACGATCTTACGATGTCAACCGGCACAAATTCCACGCCGCCGTGATGGATACAGCAGAACCGTGGCATTTTAATTTTGATGTGAGACCGCCGTGACCTGTGTAATGCTTCAGAGTTGTTTGTACCGGCGTGTAAGTTGCTTTCTGACGAGAGCGGATAAGATACGGCAAACGGCCTGTTGACACAACGTCTCTGCTGGTACGTGCAATGCAAAGGTAAGTAGGAGTAGGCAAGTAGCCTAGCGCCGACTGGTCTACAAAAAAAAAAAAGCCTAGCACTGGCTGTATTAGTGGACTCTGTACGAGCCATATAACGGTAGCAGCCGCCGCCGGAGTTGGATGATGTCGCGCCGCGTCCCGTGTTCCGTCCTCGCTCTCTCTCGCGGCGTACCGAACCTTCGTCTCGCGGTCCCTTCCTCCTAGAGACCTTGACCCTTTAAAGGCTGCGTTTACTTGCAAAACCAACCGGCAAGGTGGCCATTAATGCCAACAAAACCAGCGGCATGCAGGTGTGTGGCCCCTCGCAAACAGGGCATGCCGAGTCAAAGGCTCAAAGCCGATGTCTAAGTTTTTCTCCGGCAGTTGAGAGTTGGGTGATGAATGTTTGGCGAAAATAAAATTTAATTTATAGCATAGAAAACATCCCAATAAAAAATAGCATTAAAAATTCACGCATGACTTCGATTTTTCTTCCATCTAGAACAAACCAATTTATCTTATCTTTTCTATTTATAGCACACATTATTTCAGGTCATGTTCTTGTTCGTTTGCATACTGCAGAAGAGAAGAGCGATGATAATAGATACTCCTTGCTTGACCGACTGTACCTATGGGTTCAAGGCCATTGACGATGGCAACAAGCAGCTTTCTCTCTAACCAGAGGGGAGGCGACAATGGCTAATAGCTTGACGGTGGTAGCTGGTGGGTTTCTCGCAACAAGAACTAGCGGCTTGCTCGATGTCGGGTATAGGGTGCTCCATGCTAGGTAAAGACATGAGTTGGACATTAGTTGTTACATGGGACATTTGAAATCCTAGATTGGAAGGCTTAGGGCTTGTTTAGTATTCAGAATAGAATTTGATCTCTGACTTCTTTTTATGAAACAGGGATGATTAGTACATTGTTATGCTTCGATAGATTGTGAGGATGATTGCTTCAAACAAAATCCCTCATGGTTAAGTGAGCTATTGAACAGATTTCCATAATCATCTTCTTTGAAATAGGCTTAGGAATATGCGCTAACTATAGAAATCAAGCTATGGTAGGGTTGATTCATTTTCGTCATATCCGGTATGTATTGAAATGCAATCATATCCTCATAAGAGCAATGTCGAGGTGTTTAGCAAAGTAAAGGACGAGACTTAGTTGCTTATGGAGATAAATTCAATTTTATTATGCTTACTAATGACATTAAAGACAACTATCAATAGGGAATGTAACAATATCTTGCACCAACCAGTGATGCTGCACAGTAAAGTTTGGTGATTCGAAATTTATATTTCGCCAAATGTGGAGGATATTGTGGATGATGGCAACATTTTTACCAATAGGGATGGCAATCTAGACGTAAATAAAAACAGGATGGAACAAGGAGTATGTACTGGTAAGCTATGTTTTAGGCTGATGTTGTTATTAGTAATAGTGAAGATGGGTACAAGGATCTGGTCATCATGCTAAAACTTGCAAGGAAACTAAATGGGCAGACCCATGTGAACTTGCTCAAGCACCAAAGGTAACTATTTTTCTATGTGCAATATTTAAAATCTAAATCGGTATTTGGTATGTTTTAATATGATCTGATTCTACTTCAGGAAGACCAAAGCCTACAATGGCAGCTGTCTTCAAATCCCCACCGAAGTTTAAGTCCAAATCAAAAACTGCTACCACATCTTCTTCTCAGCCATTGACTAAGAGCATGTCAACTTCACATCTTACTGCAAGAGTCTCTACTTCTCAACCACCAACAAGGACAACTTCTCTCAAGCTAACAAAAACAAAGTCAAGGGCAGCTGGAGTATGGTCAAAATGAGACTTATACCTTGTTGTAATAATGCTGGTGACAGTATGTGGTTGTCCTATATGTCATTTATGGATCTCTGTATGCGCTAAACCATAGTGTCATGAAAAAATATTTTTTCTAGTATAATAAGATAACTAAAATGATACCATGGAATGGTAAAGAAGGAGCCGAGCTGGTCATGTATGTTAGCCCAATAAGAAATTTCTCTAATATTCTTTACTTAAAAAGAGACGGAAGTGTTTAACATCAAAAAAAACAATAGGTGTATGTTATGCATGGATTTTTTTATACTATTTTTTTACCAAGGTATTTTAGATCAATCTCTTATCAAAGTAATTAAACATGGAAAACATGAGTAGGCATATGTTAGGCTATACTTTTTGGGACATTTAGATACGTAAAACAAATGTATAATTAATTAAGTATTAACTAATAAATTTAAAAAATAGATCAATATGATTTTTTAAAATAACTTTAGTATAAAAAAACTTGTTACGAAAAATAATTTTAAGAAGTGTGCTTGTAAAAAAAAAGAGAAAACAAATGTTAAAAACTTCGATTCGAACACATCCTTGGTGCCTCAAAAGACTCAAACTGATAGGCTAAATGCACAACCGCCTCGGTCGCTACCTCCTTCCCCTCAGTTTGTTTGGAAGGGTCTCGCTATCCCCAGTGCGACTAGGCATGGATACGCTGATCGCACAGGCCGGCAGATAATTCCATACGAGCTACAAGCGATCATGGTGGCCCATGTGGCTCTAGGGCGAAGCAGCATGGGTGGGGTGCCATCCGGTAGGGCCCGTGCGAGATTTAGCAGGAAACCACGTAGTAGAAGTAGAAGTACCGGCACGTTGGTAGTCTGACGCGGAAAGACAGAGTCGAGGGCCACCACGGCCGAAGATGGCGAGAGAGAGCGAAGCCCCGGGCTTTGACGGCGAGAGAATGCATGTGCCAATGCCACGGCCCGGCCTGGCCAGGTGGATCGATGGGCCAGTGGCGAGCGCACGTCACGGCAGGCGGCCGCCTCCTCCTAACGGGGCGCGCGCCCAATGATGAGGAGGGCTCGTAGTGCGCCGCGGGCGTGGTGCTGCGCCCCCCTCCGCCCCTGTCGATCGCCGGCAGCGGGGGGCACGGGGGTGTTCGCCGTGTTCCGCGGGGGCGTTGCGGGTGGGGTAGGGGAGGGGGCGCGCGCGCGGCGTCGTTGCCCCCGCCGTGCGTGGACAGGCTCAGGTGACGGGTCCCCGCTCCCCTGCACGCCCATGTGTATGCCTGTCTGCCTGCACGCACGCCGCCATTCTGTTATGCCGCTATGCTCATCGGAGTGGAGTCTTTCATAAGCTTCGGTTTCACAGCTGACACCAACCAAAGCGAGCATTCAGGAACGAGGAGCAGACAAACGATACGGTGCTTTGCGACGAGCCGAGGATACACGAGAGAGAAGAGGAAGGGAAGGCCCGGCCCATGCGTGTCTTATGGGGGCCACGATAGTTCGACTCTTTCCGAGGCGTCAAGCCCAGTAGCCCCAGCTCACTTCGATGAGCGCTTTCCAGTTCTGGAGAGGCGAATACGTCACGTACATCAACCGATACAACAAGCACAGGTAGTATCTCTTGCAATTTTTAATGATTATTACGAGCTTTCAGTATTTCCGATTTCCGATTTCCAACGGTGCCTTGACGGTGTTTTTCAACAATGTTTCAGATCTCAGAATGAACCGAAGGAACGACCCATATATATATATATATATATATATATATGGCCCTCCCAAGACAGCATGCATCACCACGGTCCTTAGCCCATGAAACAGGCGTCTGCATTGTAGTTTGGATTCACATTAGAGCTGCGTTAAAACTTGAGAATGTTTTGTTTGACCAAAATATGTGGGTTGAACAAGCCTTAGGCTCTGTTGGCGCTACATGATTGGAAGAAAAATTCTCTCATTTTTTTATGAATATGCTCTTAAACTGCTAAACTTAATCAATTTTTCAAATTTATAATAACTAATACTTAATAAATTATTTACTAATGAGACTTCTCGTCTTACCTAATTATTTTGATCTTCTTGTTAGCTAGTCTTCAAACACACTATTAAGCCGGAGGAGGGCAGATATCCTAGCCAACTAGATAAGGCCCAGCAAGCGCATCCCTACGTTCTAGTGAGATTCAAGGGGAGAGATAAAATAGCTAATATTGTGACAAAGAACGTCGAAGCAGCTGCTATAGATTGCCTAAGTAGCTAATAAGGGTCCTTCATCGAGAATTTATATTTCGTTGTTTACGAAATGATGGTTAATTTTGTACAATCGATTGTCATCCGTGCCTATACTACGTTATTGATGTCTCACCGGTATGTGATAGAGCCCCACAGGCTACGTAGTGCGGATGGCTACGGATACAGCTGAAAATCGATGGTATAATATGGTTTTATTGAAAGCGCTGGACATAGTGAACAAACGTTTTTAAAAATTACTTTAATGACCTAAACTTCTGAATTAATGAGTCAAAATTTTCTGGACGGATCAAGACGGCCGGTCGAAAACTATAGAAACTTCAAATCAAATAGACAATCTTTTTTAGTCATTTTCCATAATCTTAGAGTAACAGCAATGAAAACATTAAATAAGTGCATAAATACTATAATAATAAAATAATAAATAATAAAAAGTGCAAGACATAAAATTTATAGAGTAAGAGAGCAAGACACAGGGATTTTTTTTTCAGAGTTTACATCACAAAGATCATATGTTTTCATTGAGGAATTTCTTCTTAACCCCTTACTTTACCAAGTAAAAAAACAATTTAGTTTTTATTTTCTCGGTTAGCTCTTTTTGTAGATGTGAGGTCTATCTTCACAAACCTACCTAGGATAATCCAAAGTTCTCACTCTTCAACAATAACAAGCTTCAGTGAACCACGTTGATTGATTTTTATATTTAATATCCTTCTAACTCTTTTCATAGGAAAAAAAGCACTAAGCACTCCAACTAATAAATAGATCGTAGATTTAGAGTACTATTTATAATCATTGTTAATAGTATGCCTTTTTTAAACTCAAAAGAAATTTAAAATAAATCAAGATATTCAGTATATAGTTTATACCAAAGTAACCATAAAATTCTTTAATCTACAGTAGGCCTCTTTCTTTCCACCATCGAAGTTAGAGGATCTAGATCCAAACATTATCAAACAATGACCATACTACACGTCAACACTGTAAATTGTAAATGAAAACAAATATCCTTCTCACTACTAGTATCAAAAAAATGCATCATTGAATCATTGTTCTCCTCAACAATTCCTGTGTCTCCGTCTTTAAATCTCCTCCCTCAAAGTGGTTGAGGCACGCAATGGTGTATCTAAAATTTTTTGGACAATCATATGCGTGAATAAATTATAAATGAAGTTTAACGTGTGAAAAATTACCGGCCTAGGATGTGCCACTAACAGTCGCACATGGGAGTTGCTGAGCGCTAGCGGTGCCATGGCTGGTCACTCTATCGAGCAACATGGAGAGGAGTCGATGACACTCAATGTCCAAATCTAGTTGCGCAAGGTTAGTGATTCAAGGCATCGAGCACCGCCTGTCGACCATGTTATAGACAGCGCCTAACTAGAACCAATGGTCCTCAACAATGATGGCATGGTATGAACGTTTGATCAAACACAAAAAGGTATCTCAAGAAGCATGTAATGAAGATAAGACAATGATTCGTTGGGTTTCATGCCACCTTAATTTTTTACTTTTGATCAGCATTAGTATGTGACGGCTTTTTTTTATCTTCCTCTAATAACTTCATTGTCACGTTATAATATAATACTACTCCTACTCTATAAAAACTAGTATAGGAAGTCTCTAAGCACAAGCCTCAAAATACTGCTAAGAATAAGATGGTAACGCGATGGAGGAGAGAGACAATTGACACGATAATATCAGTCCGCCTAGATGCTTTTGGACACGACTCAGAAAACCGTACACTCTACGAGGACTGCCCTTCTCGAAAACCCGTCCTAAGGGGCTCCGATTTTTAGACGTTAAAAACTACTTTTTAATAAAAACCTATTTATAAAAATTTTGCTTCTTTATGGTGTGATTAAGGATCTAAGTGTTAAAATCTCAACTTAAATCCCTTCAAGAAATTTCTCCTATAAATGCCCTAACATATTCCCTCCAGAATTTCCTTAAACTTTCGTGAGTTCAAATCTTCAATTTCAATTTAAATCCAAACTCCAAATCATAGAATCCTTTTTAAATTGCCTCTAAAAAAATCCAAAATTTCACTGTACATTTGAACCATCTATCCTCCTTTCCTTCCCGGTCTAACCTCCCGTTGATCTCCCTTCCTAATCTTTCCTCCCTCACTCGTGGCCCAACAGCCACAGATCGCGTGCCACGCTAGCTTGCTCCACATGCACGCCCACGCATGACTGACGGGACGGTCCCATGCGGTAGTCTCTCATGCACGCACGTCGGCCCCTTTTGCCTGTGCCATCTTCTTCCCCAGTCACGCTCGTGCACCCGCATCCTATTAAGTGTAGTGCTGAACCGGGCATCGCCCCTGTGCACCCATACGCTACACCCGTGTTGCCCGTGCCATGCCTACCGTGCCATGCCACATAGCTGTGCTCATGTTACATCAGTCTAACCCTGTACCTAGGCCTCGTTTTTTCCATTTCTCCGTGCCAAGCGTCCACTGCCATGGCCGCCACATCACTCACGCCAACCAAGCCCTATCGCTACCCCTATGCACCAAGCGCCCCCTACCACTGCCGGCACACCGCTCGCGCTGATCAGGCCCCGCCACTTCTTCACTGCACGCTAGGTTTGCCCCCCTTTCCTATTGTTGCCACGTCGCCTCCCTAAAACCTAGCAAAGCAGCCACGTCTTCCTCTCGCACGCCTATAAAATCCCCCCAAGGCCATTCTCCTCGTCATGGCAACCTAAGCCTTTGCGCGCCGTGCCATCGGATACGCCCGTCACCTGCATGCCCTTCAACCACGATCGTGCTAACACCACCCTCTCTACGATGGGCCTCCTCCCGTGTTGATGCCACCTCCTCCTTCCCTCTGGCACCATCCCTGGCACCTCATGCCACACCACCCTCCCCGTCTACTCCCGTGCCGGCACCGCTTCCTGCGACCATGCCAACGCCACCCTCCCTACGCGGCGCCTCCTCCTATGCTGCTACCTCCCACGCCGCTGCCACCACCCGCATTGTTGCCTACGCTTGGCAGCATGCGCGAGAAGAGGGGCATAGAAGAAGAGCGATGGGAAGAAGAGAAGATAAACAAGAGGAAGGAAAGAGAAAAGAAAAAAAGAAAGAAAAAAAAGAGAAAAGAAGTGATACCACAGAGGCCTTTTCTCTCGACTACACTCACATGTGGACCTACTTGTCAGCTGAAAAATATTTCTTAGAATATTTTTTAATTTTTTAAATCCTTTTTAAAAAATACTTTAAATTTTAAAAACCATATCTATTCAATAGTAAGTCTGATTGACTCTGTTCAACTTCCAAATGAAATTGTGATCTATAGTGATATTATTATTTATTTAGTGTTATTTTATATTTTTAGGGTTTTATTTAAATTTATTTTATATCATGTGTAGTTTGTCACCAGAGAATTATTAGACGCCAATTCTAAAAAATTCCTCGTCGACCAAGACCAAGACAAACCATCATTTGATCATGTTACTCCTATATTATAAATTTTTTATTGCAAACATGCATGTTTAGCACTGGCCATCGATCTACAAGCACATGATCGACAGATCTACCTACTAGTTGCATTATTTTTGGTAGGACTCTGATAAACCAAATCCTTGTCGCCCCATCAAACTAGTGCCATGGTACTTGCACCCTCTGAGCATAGGTGTACATCCACACTATACCTTATTTTATATTATAAATATATCTGCTGGATTGTCGTTATGGAAAACATTGGCTATGAAAGGTTTATAACTTCTGACTCTGAGAGTTAGCGGTTTTAGAAAATAAAAAGGGTTTTATGGAAAAACTTACGGTGCAAATCCTCTCATGTGTGGTTTGTGTTCGTAGTCACGTACAAGAACCGATTGCTTTGGAAAGTTCATCTAAGCATAAAGCAGTGCGACCACAAGGACAACATGAGATGCTCTTGGTAGAGTATGTAGCTAAAACATGGGTCTTGCATGTTAACAGTTGAGGAGCGCCGGGATAGAGAGACAAAGGCATTTTCCTGAGATAGGGGTTTATCTTAATCATGAGATGCGGTTGGTGCTATACAGCGTGTTCTGAGTAGACGAGGGTCTGAGACTGGCCTGGTACTTGGTTTCAGAGAATGGTCCAACTGTATAACATGGGATGTCGATGGGTTGGTTATGGAAAAGCCTTGTAGTGAACTTTCCTTTGTCGGCCATTATTAGCCCACATGTGCTAGATAAGGGTGGATGCTTATGATGTGTGGGTAAAGCATGAAACATCTGCAGAGTTTAGTTGCTATTTAAACAGCCGTGTTCACAGTCATGGGTGGATGTGAGGTGTTTATCATAGCGTAAATTCATTTTGAAAACATATTTGATAAATTGATTCCTAGGACGAGAGTCGTTAACAGAGTCCTTTGTGACAGATGGCCAGCCTTCATGGTTAGAAATATGTCTGTATGACCTGAGATGTCGGATGGCACCATAGAGCTAAGATGGCTAAGATAGGATATGGCCCGAGAAGGCCGGTTGTGAGGCTAAAAAGGCCGAGTTTGGGTTGGTAGGTTGAGAAAACTGGACTCGGAGCTGAGAAGGTTGATTAATCATAAGACTTGCTTAACGGTTGGTTTTAAGAAAATATTGGTTTATGTGTTTGAAGGAGAAAAGTAATTAGGGAAGGAAAAGACGTTTTAATTACTAAAATTTGGTTTTTTTTGCTCGAGTTGTTGTAAAGCTACTCGCGGATGGATCGAGATAAGATGCTTCCCTTTGAAGGAATTTTTGAAACTCATAATTAGTGTTTTAAAAAATATTTTATATAACTTGTTTATCAAATAAACCTAAGCCTTTCTCTGTAGTTTGCACTTACACATTTTCCATATCATATGTAGTATAAAATTATTCACCCCCTATTATTGTTGTTTTTTCCTCTTGGCTTAAGTTCAGGTAGAAGATGAAGGTTAGAGTTTCTTCTCTAGATCCAAACTACTACTTATGGAGTGATCCTTAACTCCGCTGAGTTTCACTGCTACTATCTTTGATTAAATGTTGCAACTTAAAGATTATCCGAAGCTACATAAGAAGCTATATTATATATGTAATGTAAAAAATCTTGCGTTTATTTATCATGTTACCGTTGCTATCAGCATAACGATCCTGAGACTGGTATCTGTTTTCATGGTTGTCCTACGACATACTCTCGATGTCATTGGTACAATAGCATAGGGATGGGATGTGTGACACGCGTGTAGGCCTCCAGCCCATCTCCACAACACTATTAAAACGATCCATTAGATTTTCCTAAGTAAAACACGTCCCTTGGACCTAACCAGGTGCACCATGCACCATGCACCATCCCGCGTTGACACGTCCATATGGGGTCACCACTTACATGTGCCATCGAGGGCCCTATCTACCATGTTTGCAGGAGAAAGCGAAACCACGAATTTGAAGCCCAGTTCAAAACTCCAACGGGGCAACGCGAAAAACCCTGAAAAAAATCCCATTTACCGTTAATTTCGCCACTTTTTTCCTCCAAACTCACAAACGCCAAAATGAAGCGGCATTGCCCGCCCTCCGTCGTTAGCCACCCCCGCCCGTGGCAGGTCATGAAAAGTTGGGCAAATACATGGAAATAAAGAAACCCAACCGTGAACCATGCGCTGCTGCCGAGGGAGGCGAGAGGATTTGAAAGGGCAACCAAACCATACGCATACGCCCCTCTCTCCCATGTGTTTTTTTTACTTTATGTCACTCTTCGGGATGATGTATTCTCAAATACCACTCTCTCGAAAAAGTTTATTTGTTTTGCCACCGGAGAGAAGGTTTCTTGTTCATGTGACATTTTTTAGCTTGTGAGCCATCACGTTACTATTCTAACGTGGCATCGAAGAAGAAAAGATGAGTTTGCACCTCTTATCTTCTACATCCACCACCGGCCTAGATTTGTCAGTTACCTCCTCCTTGCCCAGATTCAAACGGCAATAGCCTCAATGACATCGTTGGCTCTCTACACTATACTATTGATGGCTGACGCCCCAGTGCCAACAAACATCACCCTTCCATTATTACCGTCATTCGCCAAACGGGCTCGATGTTGGCGGCTTGTGTCAACCAACACTCCTCTTCCCTAGTTGCTTCGTCTCTTCTCCAGTACCCCTGCCTCTTGCTGCTTCTTCTGGCAATCCTTTCTCAAGACGGAGAGCTGCTCTTGCATGGTGGCTTGCCTACAATGTTGACCTCCACCACCTAATCTCATCAATAGCGATGAGGTCTAGCACCACCTCCACTGTCCCTATGGTCTGCTAGATTTGGTGGTGAGGATGCCTGAGCCACCAGACCCGATGATGAGGAGCCTAAGTAAGGGCTTGACCTTCTTCAGTTGTGCCAATGACCGCCCCCTCGTCTCCCTTGTGACGATCGTCATCACCACTCTCAACGTAGGCACCACACTTGTGCTCCTCAACACCTCCATTATCAACAACCTCTCCATCTTCGTCTCGCCGATGGAGTTGGGCATTGTCGCAGCTCTTTTCCGCATAACCTCTGGTGGTGTCAGGTGGCTCGTGAAGGTACAGGAGTGTGGGAGGGTAAACTTAGCTTTTCTCCTCTAGTGCTATGTTGGAATGGTGATATGGCGTGTAACAGGTTTTAAAAATAGCACAAAAGTAAGAATTTTCTCTCTCTCCCCTCTCTAGTGAAAAAAATCAAAATTTTCTTAAGAGTGGCATTTGAAAATAGAGTGGCATAGAGTAAAAAGGAAAAACTCGTGACGCACCGCGCCGAGACGCGGTCGAAATCTCAAACGCGGCCCCAAAAATTTTCGCTGCCGCCTTCTCGCCTCCGTACATTGCGCCCCCCCTAAATTCCCCTCGTCTCTCGCCGCGGCATTGCCCATCTACTAACCCGCAGACATCGGTTCGCCGCCGCCGCATTCTGGCTATGCCGTCGGCCGTTGTAGTCCGCCGCGCGCGCGCGCGGTCTCGGTCGCCGCCAGGTAAGTTCGATTCCGCGCGGCGCACGCGGCCGCGGGTGGAGGAGGAGCGCGGTTGCGGCGGGAAGGATGGGGAGGGTAAGCGGCCGTCGACGCGTGCCCGGTCTCGTTCGCCGCAAGGAGGGTCCGGTTCCGCGCGGTGCAAGCGGGCGCGGATGGAGGTGGGAGAGGACCGCGGTCGCGGCGGGATGGAGGGGCGGGACGGGATGGCGTCGGCGCTTCCTGACGACATGCTGCTCGGGGTGTTCAAGAGGTTGTCGCCCTTGACGAACATCGTCCGCTGCGCGGCCGTGTGTCGCCGCTGGCGGCTGCTCGTCTCCGGCGCGGGCGGGCTCCCCGCGCCTCCTCCGTACTTCGGGTTCTTCCGCAACTACGCGCTGTCTCCGCTGCCCCCGTTCGTCCCTACCGCCGGCGTCGACCTCGATCTCGGGGAGCTCCCGGTGTCGCGCGCGTGCGGCGCCCTCCTCGTCGACTGCCGCGGTCGGCGCCTCCTACTCCGCGAGCTCGGCGCCGGGTCAGCGAGAGAGCTCAAGCTCCTCGTCTGCGACCCGCTGAGGAAGACGTCCGTGTCCCTGCCCTACTGCTTCTTCGCCGGGCACAGGGTGGCCTGCTGCGCGCTCTTGCCGGGGGAAGGCGCCGCGTTCCGCGTCGTCGTCGTGCTCTTCGGCGCTGCTCCGGCCCATTTTGACATCCTGGTTTACTCTTCCGCCGCCTCCGCATGGGAGGCGGCCACCGGAGCGCTCGGTAAGTCCATGAACCCTCGGCAAGGCCCGACGGCCGTCATCGGCGACGTCGTCTACAAGCTTCAGAGCGATGAAGACAAGTACATGATGGCAGTCAACGCGACCAAGATGACGCTCTCGGCGGTGCCATTGCCCAACACCGGGATGCTCCTGTGCGCCGGCAACCACTGGATCGGCAAGACAGGGGACGCCCGTCTCTGCTTCTTCGCGCTTCGGGAGCAGTTCGTACTTGCGAAATGGGTTCTCGAATCGCCCGGGAAATGGGTGGAGCGGCCGGCGGTGGACCTCCGCGTGCTGATGAACCCCGCCTCCGTCGGCGACCTCTCCCTCATGAAGCTCTCGGCGAAAGTCGCTGACCAGCTGCGCGGCTGCAAGCTCGTGAGCTTCGGTGGATTCTGCGAGGGCACGGGCGCGCTGTTCTTCGTCATGGCCGACTGGGTCCTGGCCCTCGACCTAACGACATGGAAGTTTCAGAGGATGTGGCGCAACACCGACGAGTCGAGGCCGCTCGGTGACGTCTTCCCGGTGGAAATGATTGTTTGGCCGCCAGCGCGCCGCGATGATCTTGGCAAGGAATGAGGTGGGAGAAGGTGCTTGACGAAATGTCAGATTGGTGCTCATTGAATTGAAGGTGCTTTTGCTGTAGACCTGTAGCGATGGAAGGATCGCAAATTCACAATGCAGTTTGCTATTTTGTTAATTTCCATTATTGCTCAAAAGTGATTAAAAATGTGATACATTTCACCAAATCATATGGAATGTTGAAATTTTTTGGTTTCACTTAGCTTTGGAATATCTCACTGATGAAAGAACATCGCCTTGCATGCTGCCGTTACGTCACTAAAAATTGCAACTAAACATCGCTTCGAACATTGCCTTGCATGATTCATTATGTTGCGTAAACCTTGTTAATGCTAAGAGTAAAGCTGCGTTTCTGCCAACTTTTTTTTTCTCATTTACCAGCCACGCATTCTTTGCCTGCATTTACCACTGATAACCATAATGTAGAACTCGAATTTCGAAAAACATTGTTGAAATTGTCCCTCTTTCTCCATTCAAAATAAAGGTGTGATGGTAAACCAGAAGTCGCTAGTGTAAGTACCATTGACTTCAACTTTTCACACCCAATCTACAGCGGGGAAGAATTTTGTTCCTCTATTCTTTCTACTCCCTCAATCCTAAAATACTTTTTTTTCTATAATTTAAATTTATTCTAAAGTAGTTATCATTTTAAAATAATACTTATCCCATTAATCTCATTCCATTCAAATTTCTTTCTATTCTACTCCAACCACATCTCCCACTTTTAACCATATAACATTTAACAATCTTTTAAACCTTAATATTTATTAAATAACTTACAACAACTATTCTACGTCCTTTATGTGCTTTAGTCTTAAAATATTGACATGACTAAACTGGGTTGTCAGATTCTTGGCCACTGTGGTGAGTTTCATATTGGGTTTGTTTGGTTAAATGCTAACTTTTATCACACTTCATACGGTTAATTTGTTACTTATTTTACTATCGGTGGTATAATTATTAACGCTGAAATTTAATTCAGTTGATCGACCGATGAAAAAATACTGATCGGCTCGTGGGATAAAGCTGATTGATACTGTAGAAGAATTGATCAAACGGATAGAAGACAGATTCGGTTTGTTTGAAGATAAAAAGTTATTCAGATGGAATCGAGTCTAAAGAGGAATAGTAGGGATAATGGTAGGTTGGATATTTATATAGAATGTATTACGTAGGCTACGCAAGTTTGGATAGCTTTACAATTTCTTAGAGATTAGTTTCTTTTTATATTCTTAGAAAATAATATTCGGTGGTAGTTATAACTGCGTCTAACTCTGTAATCCAAGGGTATAAATATAGACCCCTTGTAAGCTTGTAAAAAAAGATCAACCCAATAAACCTTTGACGTATCGCCACCTTAGCTCATCTAGGTTTTTATCGACGGGATCTGGCTCTCGACGCAGGGCTGCATCGGTTAAGTTCGATCTCCAGTGAAGGGGTAAGTCCCGCCACTATCCACGCGCCGGTGTGCCTCATGCGGACGTGATGAGATACGCTCGATCCGACTAAAAGGTTGAATCTAACCGATACAGCCTTAGACGGAGCAAAGCGTATGATAAGAAGCCATCTCTAAAAATATGCGTGCATCGACTGGAATGCCGATGCACTAACGTGACATTCGATAAAAGTCTCTAAAGATAAGTGCGTATCGGCTGAGGAGTCAATACGCTGGGCGTGTTGCTTAAGATATAGATAACTCATCGGCTAACCACTTCGATAAAACGTCGGGCAGAGACCAATAGGCCTACGGCTCAATCTACTGTCGGTAGCCTCGTAGGTCGAACCTAGCCGATACAGAATGAGACCGACGATGACAGAGAGAGCCTGGTAAGCCGATAGATCTCGCACAGACGTGATGTGGTATATTCGATCTGAATAAGAGGTCGAACATAACCGATATAGCCTTAGACAGAACAAAATATATTGGGATAGTGGCAAGATTTACTCTTTCGCCAGAGATCAAACTTAACTAATGTAGCCCCGCGTCGAGAGTCAGAACTCACCGGTAAAAACCTAGACGAGGTAGGGTGGCAATGCACCAAAATTGTATTGATCGAAGAATATTTTACAGGCTTTCAGGGGGTCTATATTTGTACCCTAGTATTATAGAGTCCGACACGGTTACAACAACTATCAGACGTTATTTCTTAAAAAATATAAAAGAAAAATATCTCTAAGAAAGTTAACTGAACTAACTAAATCTTCCTATAAGATACGATTTACATAGATAAATCACCCTACCATGAGTTCCACGGCTCCTCCTCAGACTCGGCCTCATTTGGATAGTTTTCTATAATTGGACCGAATCCTTTATTTCTCCGTTCGATTGGCTTCTTCTCTGTAGCAATCGAATTTTTCTTTAATATACCGATCATCTTTCCAATCTATCCATGGACTTACCAAATTCTAGCATTAACACCTGCCTTAACACTACTCATTATGTAAATCCATCCATCCTCTGATTCAAACTCACTCATTGGTTGAATACCAAAAACATCGAAGGGTGGACCAAATACATATCCTTGCACAGTAAGACCTCTGAACCAGTTGATGAATGAGAACATGTTGTATTTCTAAACTTGTGGCTAGAACGATTTGTCTTTAGCGGTTCAACCCTTAGTTCAATTATCAATATGTAATGCTTGGCGGAGCTCCTAGCCAATCGACGCCACATTCCACTGGGGCAATATCTCCTTGGAGCCACTTATCAACTGCTTAATTAGGTGGCAAACAAACTGTCGGCAAGTCAACCAGTCGATCACATTAATGGTCCCTCGTGGTTCATACAATTTTGGTTGAATATCTATACCTCTAGAGTCATCCCCAAGACACCTTTTCCTTCTTTGACATTTTCGACTGAGTACCCAGAAGAATGTGAATCCAGCTGGCGCTGATGCACTTCTCTAGGTGAAGCTGCATTTGCTCTTCTTGGAAGCAAAATAACCCCCCTCGGACTCAGCTAGTGGTTCAAATGTTTTTACTACAGTTTCACCAAAGAGGTCACCATCTGGTTTGCGTACTAGAACGATTCGTCGTTTGAAATGCCTTCTAGGTTTCACCCACTGAATGCACTAGCCGATGAAGAATCGAAGACCATATTCTTGTCATCTATAACCCCCAATCTTCTGCCAACTGAATTTTCGCTGGGCCGATCCCAACACCTGTCGTACGAGTTCTATCATCCTTTTGTCAGCGCTCGTCAGTTGGGTTTCGGCCAGCTCCTAATTGGCTTATTCTTCATTAATAAGCTCTAAGTCCAAGAAGAAGTAAACAACGGCCTGGATTACGTTCGGCTAAGAATGATTGCAACATCTCTTTTCTTGGGGACCACCTCCACCTTCAAGCCCTGCATATCCAATACAAGATTATTCGCTCGATGGTGCTTGGAGTAGAGAAGGCATTTGTTCAGTGTATCAGCTTAACGTTATTGTCTATGCCTTAATCCTAACTACATTGAATCCGATAAAGAGGTAATCATTCTCCTTACACTATCTTTTCCATATCGTATATAATCTCAACTGTATCACTTAATCTCCATGATCCCGTAGGTGGTGACAAAGAAGTACCTATAACCAGCGCAAGTGGTCGGTCAATTGTCTACCAACCTCCATCAGTCATGTCTATCCTTGGACAAGGTGCCCATCTCCATCAACTCTACTCCGAGTACCGTGAATGTCAGGGACAAAACACAAGAAGTTGGTTACTCAGACGGTTCCCAAGAAACAAAAATCCAACGCCGATATTATAGCTATAGCACTGATTCCCCAAGGCCCTTCTCCTGCAACAATCTTCACTTTATCCCCGCTGGTATGTGTCGATTTCATTTCTTTTTTGTCGTCTTTACATTTATCTTGACACCTTTGCTTTGCAACCTAATCCATTGGCTCATAAAACCCAACCGCTAGATACTACTACAAGAATTGAGTTGATGGTCACCTCAGAAGTTATGGTATCCAATCCCTAAACTTCCTCTCATCAAACTGATACCAACATTATTGTTCATGCTGCTCCCGCTGTATCCTAGGTACGTTTACCCTACATTTTATTTCTGCCCTGTCTCATGATCCTCTTATTTACCGATGTTAATATGCAGTCATTGTCGACTTGTTCACCTTCGACATCGGCAAATACTTGGATATGAATGAAGACTCAACTACCAGTGCAGCAATCAAACTATTTCTACCAGCCGATGTACGCGAGCAATTATCAGATATCATGCATCGGCTGGACATTCTGATTGACTCATTGGTGGAAGATTGCGGGCCGATCCGGGGAAGACTCGGTGAGATTGAACACCTCCTGCCCGAAAAGCTTACTGACATATTCACACCTGCTGCCTACTTGGAATTTCACAGGACCTAGCTGATAACATCCAGACGATGTATAGCCGATCGTGCTGAACAGATCAGTTTAGCCCAAAACGATCAGCTATCCGCCCAGATCAAAAAGGAAAAACTCGATGAGATGACAGCTGACTTGTAATACACCAACACCAAGCTAGGCCTATTAAAGAAACAAGAAACCGATTTGATGGTGGAACTTGACAAGGTGTGTTGTGACAATGAAGCCATCGAATCCCATCTTATCGAACTATCACAATCAATCCAAGATCAGGAGGCCAAGGTAGTAGATAAAGTATGTTAAGCAATTCGTTGGCACAGGAACTTGAAAACCATCCTTAGATCCAATGAGGACGACATCCGCGCCATCAACGAAATAGACCAAATCCGCATGCGCGCAATCGAGGCAATCAAGAAATACCTGTAAAATCTTAGCATTGAAAACCCGAAATGTCATCCTAAACATTAACCACTTGTAATAAAGCTTGATCGGCTTGATCAATGAAATCTGTATATATATATTCCCCAAAGACGATATCTTAACGATATCGACTATCTGTAACCGATATAACCATATCAGCTTGTGTATATTAAAAACCGGCCACACCTTAGCCGATTTAAGCAAACAACATTATTAGCCGATAGAACATCTATAGGCTAAGATAATACTTCTTCACACATTTTCCATTGAGCGCTCTAGCAAATCTCTCTGCTTCAAGACTTTCCAGTATATAAGCATTACCAGGCACACAACAATTGATCCAATAGGGCCCTTCTTAATTAGACGACCATTTTCCAAACTTATTATCTCTAGATCTAATCGGTAAAATCAATTTCCAAACGAGATCTCCTTTAGAAAAAGATTTAATCATCACCTTTTTATTATAATGCCTAGCAATCTTAGCTTTGTTTTCCTTGATCCTTTCAAATGCCCCCAGCCGACACTAAGCCAAATCATTAAGTTCATTGGTCATCAGGTTATAATAATCATCGGCTGTCAATTGATCCTGTAGAGACACCCTCCTAGAGCCGATGTTAATTTCCCACAGGAAAACCGCTTCATGCCCATATACCAATTGATATGGTGGTACTCGAGTAGATCCATAGCATGCCATCCGATAGGTCTATAGTGAATCGTTCAATGTAACGTGCCATCTCCGTGGTTGTTCTTCAATTTTGTGTTTGATCAACTTGATTAAACTCTTGTTGGAAGCTTCGACTTGTCCGTTAGCTTGAGAATAATATGGTGACGGATTTAATAATTTAATCCCCATAGTGGCATCAAACTTTTGAAACTCTTCAAACACGAAGATATAACCTTGATCGGTAGTAATTATCTGCGAAATATCAAACCGATATATAATATGTTCCTTGATAAACTCAATCACGTCCTTAGAAGTAACTTTCCTCAAAGAGATAGCCTCTACCCACTTTGTGAAATAATCTGTTGCCGCTAATATGAACTTATGTCATTTACTTGACGAAGGATAAATTTGGCCAATCATGTCGATTTCCCAACCCCTGAACGACCATGGCTTAATTATTAGATTCATAACTGATACTGGAGCTCGTTGCACATTCCCAAACATTTGACAGTCTTGGCATCCTTTATAGCATTTGAAACAATCCTCCAGCATTGTCGGCCAAAAATATCCAGCTCTCCTCATCAACCATCTCATGTTGTGAGCTGATTGATGGGCTTCGCAAACAGCTTCGTATACTTCACTCATAACTATTGCGGCTTCTTTGGCACCCAAGTATCTTAACAGAACCCCATCAATAGCCCAATAAAACATATCTTCATCAAGTAGTATATATTTAATATATTTATACCGAAGTTTCCTAGAAACCGATTGTGATGATTTTACAAATATTAAATAATTTCTTGTCTCCAATCATCGACTTCAATATGATTTTCAATATCGGCTATCTCAGCTTCCACCTTCCTATCCAGCCAATATCCCAAAGAAATCTAAGTAAGATCATTGGCCTCCAGATTCTGCTCTCTAGAAATATGATCCAACGATACCATATTGAAATCTTTTAATAAACGTTGACATTCTTCATAATACGAACTCAAAGCCTCATCCTTCTCATACTCCCCAAACAACTGTCTAATTACCAATAAAGAATCTCCAATGACCTCTACCGTATCGGCTCCGATTTCCCTCAGCAGCTAAAGACCTTTCAGCACCGCTTCATATTCTGCTTGGTTATTAGTCCTAAAGGCTTGATTGTAAAAGCAAACTCAAAGCTTGCCCCCCGAGACGATACAATCACCAAACCGATACCAAATCCATGCTTGCAAACCGACCCGTCAAAGAATAGCATCCATGAAATCAGCTTCACAAAATTCTCTCATACTCCTCTATGTTGTACAATAAAATCGGCCACCACTTGTCCTTTGACCACCTTAGCCGATTCATACCTCAGATCGAACTCCATCAGAGCGAATATCCATTTACCAATCCGCCCTCTTAGAACTAGAGCTGATAGCATATATTTAATCACATTGGCTTTGTAAAGTACTGTACACTCAGCCGATAGAAGATAATGGCTTAATTTTATACCCAAGAAGTATAAACACAGGCATAACTTTTTCACCGCAGGATATCTAGTCTCAGCATCTAGAAGTCATCGGCTCAGATAGAATACTATCCATTCTTTTAATTCAAATTCCTATAACAGCACTGTCCCGATAGACTTCTCAACGGCTGACAAATATAACTTGAATGGTAGCTCTTTCTGCGGCGGAATCAATATTGGTGGAGAATTCAGATATTCTTTAATATGATCAAACATTCTCTGTTATTCGACGCCCCACACAAACTCTTGATTGGCTCGCAACTTCAGCAAGGGAGTGAAGGACTCAATTCTTCTTGATAGATTTGAAATAAACCTCCTTATAAAGTTGAGTTTACCGATCAAAGACTGTAACTGTGTTTTGTTGTTTGGTGGCTCGGTGTTCTGGGTAGCCTTGATGTTTCGCTGACTAACTTTGATTTCTCTCTCATGCACCATAAAGCCCAAGAGTTGCCCAGCCAATACGCCAAAAGCACATTTATGAGGATTCATTCTAAGTTCATATTTCCTCGCCCTCTCCAGTACTTTTCGCAGATTGGCTATATGGTTTTCAATACTCTTGGATTTTATCACCACGTTATCAATATATATCTCCACCAGTAGGCCAATGAGATCATAAAATATATAATTCATAACTCTCTAATAAGTTGCACCGGCATTTTTCAAACTGAAGGTCATGACTACCCACTCGTACAAGCTAGTAGCTTCAGGACACCTGAACACAGTCTTGTGAATATCTTCTTTCGCCATAAAAATCTGATTGTAACTTGCATTTCCATCCATAAAACTAATGATCTTGTGACCCGATGCTGCATCAATCAATAGATCTACCATTGGCATCGGATACTCATCTTTAGCAGTCGCTCTATTCAAATTTTAGAAGTCGATGCATATCCTCAGCTTCTCGTTCTTCTCAACTGGTATGATGTTGGATATCCACTCAACATATCGACACGATCTGATGAAGTTTGCATCATACAGCTTGTGATCTCTGCCTTGATTTCATCATGCAACTCTGCTTCGAATCTTCTCCGTGGCTGCCTGAATGGCCGATATCCTGATTTAATAGGAAGCCGATGTTCAACAATCGATCGGCTTAAACTTGGCATCTCATGATAATCCCAAGCAAAACATTCTCAAAATTCCTTCAATAATTTTATTAACTCTTCTTGGAATTCGGTGCATAAACTTTTACTAATATACGTTGGCCTTGGTCTATCTCCTAGTCCTATATCAACTTCCTCCAACTCATCGGCTAACATAAATCCTTGTCCAAATTTTTTTTCAAAATCTTCTATGGTTCCCATTAGAGCAATAGTTCCGAGCCGACTTGCTGAATCGGCTTTATCCCATTGCTAGTTACATCAAGGAAATCTCCATCCCATGCTTTCGCGGACAAGCAATCAAACCCATCAGCTTTCCAGATTGACAGATCAGTTATTGCAACATTGGTCGACTGATCGGCTGTAATCACCTCAACTTGATTCGCTTGTCATTGTATTAGGCTTTGATGCATTGTGGAAGAAATACAACAGTTGACATGAATCCAGTTCCTACCGAGAAATAGACTATATGATCCTTTACCATCGATGATAAAAAATGTGGTAGGCGTCGTCTGGCTTTCGACTATTAACTCCACGTTTAACACTCTCTTTGTCTCCAATGGATTTACTCCGAAGTCTCTTAACACCATATTTGTTTTGATTAGATCTTCGGCAGTATTTCCTAGCTTGCGATACGTAGCATATGGCATCAAGTTGACAGTAGCATCTCCATCAACTAGCATCTGCGTCATCGGCTTCCCATCCATATATCTTTTGATATACAATGGTTTTAAGTGCCGATGCTTAGATTCCTCAGGCTTATCAAATATGGCTTGATTAGGTTTCAGCATCAATTGAGCAAAAACCTCTTCTTGATCCTCTTCATCATATGCACACGCTTTATACTCTAGAGGCAAGAAGAACACCATGTTAGTCAGAGTCGATGTGTTAACATCATCTTCTTTATGTTTCATGTGTCATACACTTCTAGTCTTTCGACTTCGATCGGCTTCCTCATAGTTCTGACACTGCTTCTTGTGCTGTTCTGTATGTCGCAACCTTTGTACCCTTCTCTTCTGATTTTTCGTGAAGATTCCGGATGGACACCATTGAGAATTTGAGTTGTTTATCATTTACGCAACTCCCTATCATCAGCTAACTTCTAATTATATTTTTCATTGATCGGCCCTAATCAGTTATGTACCGATGCCTGCTTAATAGGTGGTCGATCATACGACATCTTACTCTGCTCAATGTGCTGCGGTCCTAGTTCAATCAACGATAACCTCATGTTTTGATCCCAGCAATACTGAAAAAACGGGCAACCCCAATGTGGATTATACTTTTTCTTATGTGCTATGGCTCGTTGTTTTTCATCTTGTATTCTAGAATATTTCTCAATTAAGTCCGACGAGGTGACATTTGATTTCCTCTAGCATCTCCCCTCATCGAACCGATCTCTTGATGACCCTGCAAACACCATGTTCATAGGAAAAGGATGTCCATTGATCTTCATCGACTTTTTATCTTCAAATTTAATTCTCCCTTGTTTGACAGCCGATTTGAATTTTTACCGAAAAACTTTGCATTCATTAGTATGATGAGATATTGAGTTGTATCACTTGTAATATTTCTTCTTTTTGAGTTCTTCAGCTTATGGTAGTACATGATTTGGTGGCAGTTGAATATGTTTCTATTGGAGAAGATTGAATATCTTATCAGATTTATTGATATCAAAATCGTATCTTTCCTCCTTACCGATACTCTTTATCCAGGAACATGATATATGTTTCTTATTCATGGTCCACTCTACCAAATCCACTTCTACATCAGATTCTTCATCATCTAAGTCTGATGCATAAACCTATAACTGAGCAACCTTTTAATGGAATATCTCTTTCTTGGTTTCAATGAATCGGCTTTCATGAGCCGATATCCTCAGGAAAAGATGTGATAGGCTCTCGAATTCTTGAGAAGAAAAGCGTTCCCTGATTGGAGTCAGCAACCCTTAGAAGGCCAAATTAACTAATTGTCCATCGCTCAGAATAAGACTATAACACCGGCTTCTGATATCCCGAAAACGTTGAATGTACCCCGGAACTGACTCATCAAGCCTCTATCTAACTGATGTCAAATCTGACAGTCTCATCTCACGAATCCCAGTAAAGAAATATTTATAGAATTGCTTTTCCAGATCGGCCCATCCCCTAATTAAGTTGGGAGGTAACGAAGGGAACCAGGTGAAGGCCAATCTAGAGAGGGACAATAGAAAGAAACGGACTCTCAGGACTTCCTCAACCGATGCTTCCCCATATTAGACTAAGAATCGGCTGATGTGTTATACTGTAGATATGCTATCTTGCCCCGAGAATTTGGAGAAATCCGGTATCTTGTATTAGTGTGGCAGCGGAACTCTGTCGAACCACTCCGGATAAGGGTGCAGATACATAACAACTTGTTACTTAGGCTTGATGCTGAATTGCTCTCTGACCGCTTCTGCAACTTTAGCAAACCAATCATCCTCCCTTGGGTTTTCTCTTTGGTAGTGTGGAGACAAAGCTGGCACTTGATACGGTCTAAAATGGTCTCCTAGATGATTGATCGTGTCATTATTGCCACCTAGATATTCTTGCCGATATCCCCCGTAGCAAGCCGTCCGATGATATCCTGGCATCATATCATCGTGTTGCCCCAAATCCGATCTTGTACTGGCGAAAACATATTTGATGATACGTCCCTTCTAGTTTCATAAGTAACCAGCGGTTGCTCTATTTTCATTGGCAAATATTCTGGCTCTTGATTAGGTTCTCAAACATTTGATCATCCGCCGTTTTCTTATCAAATTGTGCAAAGTATTCACTAGCACACCTGATTGGTTAATGAGTGCATGGTGAATATCTTCATTAACTATCTCATGCAACGACTTCTGAGGACTCATGGGCGGTGAATGGCTTGATTCTCCTACCAAAACAAGCTTTAGCATTTGGGACTTCTGAATCGGTCCTTGTTTGGCCATACTAAAAGATTCCAAACAAAATTTTTAAAAAATAGCCATATTTTGCTCCACCTGGTGCCTTTTATCTTTAGTCAAATCCTTCATTGTTACTGGAATCATGTTGTCTGTGTTGATCTCTTTACCCGTTATTATGGTGCAATTGCCTTGTCCCACCGGGCGTGCCAAAGAGCGTGCTCGCCGCCAAAACTTGCAGGAGGGATGGTCCGACCGGGCCAAACGGAGGTCCGATCACGGAGAGACTACGGCTTGGTCACACGAAGGTCTAGGAAATCCGCTTAGCTCCAGTGCAGGTCCTTAAGCTTCGAGGTCCGAGGGTGTGCCAGTCAATTTGACTCTGTAATTGACAAGAAGAGAGGATGGGACCCACGAGCCGGTCAGCCGATGGGCTTGTCTGGCTCACCCTATTGGCTAGGTACCGGTAGATAAGGCAGCGCTCGAGCATCGGCTGAACAGCTGATGGAGGCGTGAGAGATAGACGCGTGGAATGGATTAGATGTCCTATCGTCCAAAGAGCCGATGACGCTCCGCGGCATCTGAAGCACGGAGCAGGGCCCGATCCCCCATAAAGCCACAAGGACCAACGACTATGGTAACGGCACCGTTAGGACCAATCTCGATAGATCGGACCAAACCAAGACAGTATGAGGCCAGGGCTAACGATACGAAGACAACGGAGACTTAGACCAAACGTAACAACAAGGGAGGAAAAAGACGAGGTCATCGGCTACCTACCGACCGAACGTCCAACGCAGGCTACACCTAAACTCATCGACCGTTTGAGCCAATGTGGAACGAAACCCTCTAGATCTCAACGCTGGCCACGTCTGACGCGAGCCTTGGTAGATCAGACCAAACCGAGACAGTACCAAGCCGCGTCCGACATGTCCGGATCGATCTCTAGCGGATTGATCGTTAGACGATACGTGAGATTGATGTGAGGCCTACAGTGAGGATAACTCATCGGCTACTCACTTCGACGAGACGCCGTACAAAAACACGCTTCGGCGCCGGCTCGAACCACCGCCGCTGATCTCGTAGGTCGAACCTAACCGATGCAGCACTAGACCGTGGACGGAGGAGAGAGACCGATGCGCCGGCAAGCCTCACGTGGACGTGATGCGATACGCTCAATCCGACTAAGAAGTCGAACCTAACCGATATAGCCTTAAACAGAGCAGAGCGTATCAGGATAGTGACGAGACTTACCCCTTCGCCGAAGATCGAACTTAACCGATGCAATCCCACGTCGAGAGTCAGAACCCGCCGGTAAAAAACTAGACGAGCTAAGATAACGATGCGCCGAAGGTTTATTGGATTGATCGATGTTCTTTTTACAAACTTCTAGAGAATCTATATTTATACCCTGGGATTACAGAGTTCAACGCAGTTACAGTAACCACCGAACGTTATTTTTTAAGAATATAAAAGGAAACTAATCTCTAAGAAATTGTAAAGCTAATCAAACTTATTTAGCCTACGTAATATATTCTATACTATTTCTCTTTGAACTCGATTCCATCTGAATAACTTTCTGCCTTCAAACACACCGAATCCATTTTTCACTCGTTTGATCGGCTCCTCTACAGTATCAATCGGCTTCACCCCACGAGTCAATCGGTATTTTTCTATTGGCCGATCTTATTTACAGACTAAATGAAATTCTCACGTTAACCGATATAAACCATTGTGAGATATGTTCCACATACAAATCAGAGTTACTTTACAAATACACAGCTTTAGTTTCAGGAGGTAACTGTTTATTGTGGCAAAGGGTTCCATCTACAGCTACAGGTCTAGGTCAATGCATGGGGGCTTTATTACAAATGTTTTGCATCGATCCTAGTTCATAATCGAGTTGAGAACATCGATATTTTTTTAAAGCAAACCACAGTTTTTTCTCTCATATCTCTGCCTCCTACTAATCAACAAGTTACTTAATAAAACCTGGTTATGCATGAAGGCCTTTTCCCCATAGTGAAGGCTGCAAGTCAGCAAACCTTATTTACTGGTGGATTCTAGAACCCTGGTCTGGTTAACCCCTGCATAGGCACACACAATCTCACACCAGTTGATTGCCAAATTTATGGTGATGAATTCACTGATCTTAAACTTATTAAGGTATGTCGTGTGATCTGAGTTATACTATTTAAATCTAGTCTCTTTTTCTACTAACCCTAAAGTTCCTAGCAGAGGGAATAAATTTATTTAAGTTCATAAATCACAGTTTTGATTGCACGAAAACCAACATATGCTCTCCAAACTTCTATGCATTTTTTTCTTCAGTATTCGTCTGGCAGTGCTATAAGAAAACATAAGTTCAAAGAAATATCTTCTCAAGAGAAATCTTAATGATCTGAAGTTGGATGTATAGCATTTCTAACTTAGAAGTCAGGAACCGTGAATGCATCCTCGGGCAAACAAAATGACAAAAGGGCAGCACTAGTCATATGTGCTAATCAAATACTTTGATCTGACACCCATCTAAACATTTTTCAATCTGTTTACCCAGAACTACAAAGAAGACACAGCACAAAGTTGCATATCAATTGCATGCAAAACCGGAAAAGGCTGATCATATTTAGAAGAAGGCAATAGCATACCTACTGTTCTGCAGCCTGTTCACCATCCATAGAACAAGATGGTCTCCATTTTCTATCAAAAGGCCCATAGCTTCTCTCCACAATAGTTTGTCGCTCAGTTAATCTCTTATCTATTAGTGCCAGCAACTCTTGCAATCCTGTACTTGTCACAACAGAAGTTTTCACATGACAAGTGGACATTGGTTGTGTTGAACTGCAGCCATCTGTACTAATAGCCTCTGGGCCACAAAGCTCTACAAGACAATCTTTTGATGATGATTCTGAGTTCATTGCTTTCATCTCACCATGCTCAAGTGAGGACTAAATATTCTGAGTCTGTTCCATCAAGGACTCGAATGATGATTCTTCTGCAGGCACATAATTTTCAGAAAATAATTCTTCCTCCTCTTCCTCAGCTTCAGTCAGGAAAATCTCATCTTCAATCCCATCAGTTACATCATCATTGTCCATGATATCAATCTGAAAAAAAAAACCCATAAAAATGGCACGTTACATGAAAACTCATTTACCAGCAAGTCATCATGCTAGTGTGACAGCCAAATCAAATTTCACTACTTACCTTATTCCACACTTCAGTCATACTGTTGATTTTATCCTGTGAGACACCAATCTGTTGCAATACTTGCAGAACAGCAGAACGATGTTCCTCAATATTAGGAACACTAGAATCTAACACATGCTGCACCAATACAAATAAAGATACATAGAATCAACTCTCTTCTCTCATTTTTCTGAAGTACTTGAAGAAACTTCTGGAAAGAAAAATGCACATGACTGAATAACTATTTGTTATTAAACTAAAAAGCCATACTCAAGTCTATGTGGGAGACAAGTAAAATTATACCTACCACTAACATATCTGCTTCAACAACTTCTTCCAAAGTAGCATGAAATGCTTCCACTAGCTGCACAGGAAAGGTAAATATATTAGATAACTGTCACCACCGTAGCTGAGATAGCCTCTCAAGCATCATTTAGGTTCCCCTAGAGGCCTAGACCAAAATGACATAATGACGCGTGATTGGCAGCAACACCAACAAGGGTAGGGACTAGGGAGAGACGGAGTAAGAAATCTCTGTTCACTCTTGCTTAACACTTCATGAGATATGACCTCGCTTTGAATAGAGCTTCCTAAGGTAATGCAATGTAAGAGATAAGATAATAGACAACCAACTAGCAAGTAATGAATATGTGAAACTCAACCACATGCATGCACCAAACTGAAGGATCATTTGGTAGCACATTTACTTTCTTTTCCTGAGGGTTTTGGCAGCACATTTGCATGTTGCTGCTGCATGCTTATCTTATGCCCAATGCCCATACAGCCAAATGGCAGCGAAAGGATATGCAGGAATGCTACTGTTGTGACATAACATTACGTGGTTACGCCCACGTGGGTCACGCGAAGGTCTGGGAGGTCTGCTTATCTCCAGTGCAGGTCCTTAAGCCTTGAGGTTTACGAGCGTGCCAGTCAATTTGACCCTGCAATTGACAAGGAAGTGAGACGAGCGGGTCCGATACAGGCGCTCGCTATCGGCTGGCTGTCGATAGGATCGAGATGCTCTTCGATTGACTGGGGAGCCGATGTGGACAGGTGTCGACGAGAGATCGACCGCAGAGCCGATAGAGGAACCAGGGTGTGCTTAGAGGATATTGAGGCGCACGGGATCCCTTCGGACAGCCGAACAGTGATTCATCGGCTGGAAAAACCGATGAAGGCACATGCGGACTAGGCAAGGAATAGTATAAGAAGGCACAGGCTGCAAAGCCGATGCCGATCCGGATATGACAGCACGAGACCCGTCGCCCACCGTGACAGCGCCATCAACACCGAACCTTCAAGATTGGACCTAACCGAGACAGTACGAGGCCGGGGCCAGCGGCGATGATACGGAGGCCGCCGGATCGGCTATGCCGTAGCAAGCATAGGAACGAATCCATCGGCTAGCTGAGCCGATGAGGGGACGCCTCTCTGAAGGCGGGTGCGTATCGGTTGGGAGTCAGATACGCTCGGCGTTATGCGTCAAGGGACACCTCTGAAGGCTGATGCCGGCTCGATGCGCTGGGCGTGAAGCTCAGAGCATGGATAACTCATCGGCTAGCACTCCGATGATACGCCGTACAGAAGACTATAGGCCTGAAGCTCGATCTACCGTCGGTAGCCCCGTAGGTCGGATCTAACCGATGCAGCACGACACTGACGACGGCAGAGGGAGCTTAACGGGCCGATAGGTCCAGCACGGACGTGATACGATACGTCTGATCAGTCTAAGAGGTCGGACCTAACCGATGCAGCCTCAAACAAAGCAGGACATATCGGGATGGTGGCGGGACTTACCCATTCGCCGAAGATCGGACTTAACCGATGCAGCCCCGCGTCGAGAGCCAGAATCCACCGATAAAAACTAAATGAACTAGGTTGACGATACGCTGAGATTGTATATTGATCGAGCGATATTTTACATGTTTTCATGGGGTCTATATTTATACCCTGGATTTACAGATAGAGTCCGACGCGTCTACGACCATCGGACATTATTTCCTAGTAAGAACAAAGGAAAATATTCCTAAAGAAGTTAACTAATCAGCTAAATCTTCCTAATTAAGTAAGGTTACAATTCACAAAAACAAACATCCTGCCGTGGAGTCCACGGCTCTTCCGCAAACCTGGTTTTATTTGAATAATATTCCAATTTGTAACCGAGTCTTCCTTCGCTGCAACCTGATCGGCTTCTTCACTGTAACTATCGAACCTTCTTTTAGTCAAGTCGATCCTTTTCCTTTCTTTCCTTAAGCTTCTTGGACCTGATCTCGATTGGACAATCCCCTGTCTTCAAGTCGATCCAATCTTCTACTAATCTGATCGGCTTTTCTACAGTTCCGATCGGGTTTATCTCAGTATCTCCATCGACCGATAACTACATTAAACTCTCCATCGGACCTCTTAGCCGATCGGCTTTAGCATCATCGGATCTCTCAGCTGATCGGTTTTAGCACCATCGGATCGTCCATATTTTGATGTTAACAGCTTCATATGTTACAATCTACACTCTACAGATGAGGAGAAGAGTAAAATACTGGCATGTTTGCAAGTAGAGAAGTTGGTTCAAAATACACATCATCCAAAAGCACATAAAGCAATGCAGAAGGAATGGAAACTAAATAAAACTTCAGCACAATCGAACTGATTGCTGGTGAAAGTAATTGTCATTGTTAGTACATTCAGTTTGCCGAGATAGTTCTCCTCTCTCTTTTATTGTCAACTCCGTACAATTTTAACCTATATTAGTAACACAATGTAATGCAAGCCTCTCTGCAGCCTTTCTCAAAAATTGTATTAATCTACGCTTTTTAATAAGGTGAATGTTGGGTTTAGCAGAGGTCGGGACAGCAGCTGGGTTCTCTTTCAATCATGCTAGCTGTGCTGTTGGCAGAGTGTAAAAACTGTGCAAAATTATTTAATAACTTCTATGTGAAATGATAGACACTAAAACAACCTTTTGAGCCAAAACGATCTGCAAGGTCAATATTAAATCAAGCTTACCTGCACAGGTAAATCTGAGATGAAACCAACAGTATCACTAAAAAGTGCTATTCTCCTGAATAGCATTTTGACAAACAAAAGATTACATGACAAACATGCACTAATCACAAATCCAAATCTACTGATACATAATAGATGAATGAAAAAAAAATCTAATACGGTACCCCAATGGAAGGATCACACTGCATAAGCAGGGATCTGCCGTAGCAAATAGCCTGCATGGAAACAGTAAAATGATTTGTGAAGACAATGCACCCGGACGAGTCTGCACGAGGCACCAAATAAAAACAACCCCGTTTTTACCCGATTACTATTGTTCCGTTGGATCGCCTGCTGCCCGATTACTCTTGTACTCTTTTACCCGATTTGGCTACAAAATGCATATTTAAATTAGTACAGTTATACAGGGAGAAGTTCTCAACATAACTATCATCACTGTGTAGATCAGTTTCACAAAGTGCACTCACTAGAGTGGATTTTCCCTGTAAAAGATAGCATTAAAGGAAGGAGTTTGTAGAAAGCTCAGATATATTTCACTATATTTCTAGAAGAACATGGAAAATGGTGGTCCAATATTTAGTGAAAGAACTGCAGTGGTAGATCAACGTACTGCATTTGTATAGCCAACAACAGCAACAGTTACAAGCTCTTGACCAAATGAGTTGCCATGCTTTTTTCTATTTGAACGTTGTATCGCTCTAGTTCGATGTATGTCTTCAATTTGAGCTAGCAACCTGACACGTTCCCGGATTCTACACAAGATGTGGTAAAGGGGAAAAAATGAGAAACTGTTGGTAGAATGAAAGTGCAAATAAGATTCTATCAACTTTTAGGCACCTCCTCCGCTGTAGTTGAAGTTCTGTTTCACCAGCACCACTCATGAAGCCACGTCCCCCACTTCCTCTCCTAAAGAACACAACAGTGAATTAATCAAGATCAGGACACTAAACACAATAACAAACAACATTTTAACAATAGTGTATTTAAGATGGCCACAAGCCAATGCAACTACAAGATCAGCACAGTGATGACACAAGGAAATATGCCAATTTCTTTTTTGATACAGTAGCTTCATTTTTCCATGTGCTCAAAACATGTAAAATTGTGTATAGTAAAAACAAACAAAACAAGTAATAATCCATGAAGAATAGCATGGAACTATGCCCATTTCGAATTTGGAGACATCATGCAATGAAATACATGTAACAAATTTATGTATTCAACTAGCATGTCACATGATGCACACATCAAAACGATCATGCAACAGCGACAAAATTATGTTTCTCTAAAGGGCATCTGTGCAGTCATGTTAGAACTATACCAGCAAGTACATCATACTTGAGCTAACTGATAAGGAAACAATAGCAGCATCATTTTTATATTACCACTCATGTTCCCCAAAAGGGGGAATATGAAGTTTGTCCTAATCTATCCACAACATGAAAAAAAGAAAGAACTGATACTAGTACTTGCACCAAAAATGGTTAAAAACCAGTGTGAACGTAGCAATACTTTTCTTATAGTGGGAATTTTATCTTCTGCAGTTTCAACCATACCAGCAAAATGCATGGTTATGTAATAGTGCATGACAACCAAAATGAGAAGATAATTCTAAATGATATAAATCCATCAGACTCCTTGCAAGAAATTTACCAAGAGAACCTATCCCTTTCCTCATGGAGAGCAATGCTGATGCCACTATAAAGTGTATAGGTGCAAATTAAATGTTCAAGTATTTGACATCTTGAAGGCAACGTTTTCAAATAGGAAAATCGAGTCTAGTCACCTCGGTACTGACTAGGATGACTAATCGCAACTAATCATGCAACTTTCCAACTAATTGTGGTTAGAATTAAGTTGCCTTATTACCGACTAGGACAAGTACTCGATTAGTCGGACGACTTGAAAACACTGCACAGGTTGAAATCAACTACAAACATGCAAGTTTACCATGTTTCAAAATGCGGAGCAACAGACGTGAAAGTTCATGCTTGACATTACAATATCAGTGTACCAAAGATGGCATCCACATAAACTTCGCCCATCAAACAATGCTTTACCACTGCTGGCTGCAATAAAGAGAAGACATACCCTCAAGCACTTACAACTTCAACTTCCCCACTCAAACCGAAAGTTAATCGTCCAGCTGGACCACGGACGCACACAAGCCTAGTCTTCGTGTACATGAGAGCTGCTAATTCTGACTGTGCCAAGCAAAGCAAAAATTGAACAATTAAACAAAATATCCAAATGTCAGCATATTTCCATGAATTCTACATGCCAAAGAGAACCCATATACATGCACTCAAAAGATCTGACAAGAGACATTTTGATCATATATCAACTAGAAGGAAACCTGTAATTTTGCTTCGTTTGTTTCAGCATGAGCATTAAATATCTCAGTTATAAGCCCAACACGATCTAAAACTGGCTTACCCCAGGCAACCTGCAATATAAGATATCAACACGAACAAAAAGGACAAGAAGCTCAATAATGATATGAATGCACGCTAATTGGGAACTTCAAACAAAATCTAACAAAAAATCAGAAGGAGCACTTGCCTCCAAGTTCCTTTGTTGGATGCCGGAGAGAATTGCATTAACAAAAACTGCATCTACTTCTTCCTGTTAGATTCAAAGGAATACAGGGTAAATGGCACTTAAGGCACACTGGAACATTTTCCTTCATATATTATACAAGTCGTAATTAATCGTGCAATATAAAAGAAAGCATGAAAAAGGGCAATCAAAACAGATAGAAGAATATACTCCCTCCGTTTTTTAATATATGGTGCCCATACGTTTGATCATTCGTCTTATTTAAAATTTTATATAAATATATAAGTCATGCTTAAAGTACTTTTAATGATAAAAACAAGTCACAACAAAATAAATAATAATTATGTAATTTTTTAATAAAATAAATAGATAAACATATGTTTAAAAGTTAATGGTGTCATCTATTAAAAACCAGAGAAAGTATAATGGATCATGCAGGGTATAAAACTACACATGAGTGTACCCAGTGGTCATACTTTTGTACAAGAAGCAAACGAAGAAAGCACCTCTGATTCTGATGCCCTCAGGTAGCACACATTATCCACAGTTCCAGGTCCAAAAATATTATCTGGATGACAAGTTTTCGCATAAGGTTAAACTTTATAATCCAAGAATAGCTGAGTAAAGACTCTCCTAGGTGGACAGAACTATATAAATGCTGGCAAAAAGTTCTAACAAATGCAGTTACTTGACAGGACAGCTGCAAATATCAACCAAGGAAGCTCAAGGGTTTGGCCTATTTGCTTATCAATCAAACTTGAGAAAATTGAGTCTGGGTTATGAAGTTCAAACGTTGGAAACCACACACACTTCGCACGGAAGTGGTTAGCACCTCAAGAGAAAATCATTTTGTTATTTGGAAGGATCAAAGATTTCAAGGTACAAAATAACTTGACCACTAAAAATGTACCATGACCAGATTTTCAGAGAAACATGGAAATGCAAAATTACCAATAGGGTCTTTCAAAGAAACATGACTTGTTTTATACCATTTCAAGTAAAAAGGACTAGCAGGTCTATAGTAAGCATTGCATCACCAAGTGTATCATAGCCTTAACAAATGCAATCAAGATTAACCTCATGTCTACCCAACCAGCCATACTCCCTAGTTTATCAAGACAGAAGAATTAGTATAGTAATATAGGCGTGAGCAATGAGCACCTCTTTACCCAACTCCGTATAAAGATCCCCCTAGTATGTGGCATCCAAAAAGTTCAGTCTATAAGTAAAATTTAAACAATCAGATCCAAGCTTTGCAATTCGTCCTTCATTTGTACAATGCTAAAAGAGCTGGTCTTAAGAACCTTATCACAAGAGACCAAAACAAACCCGATGTGTGGCACAATTCTCAAAATATCGGTGCATATAGCATGCCGGCATGTAGCGAAACACCTAAACCCTCGAAATACAATTTCGATCAAAGTAACCCCGAGTCCAACGTAACACAAAACACTCCCGTTTGAGTTAACCACTGAAATGGAACAACAGATTCTCGGATACTGGCATAGGAGCGGCCGCGGGATGACGAGTTCTGCACGACGAGGTGAGGCGGCGCGCCCTTGGCGGCGAAACCGCCCTGGTAGAAGCCATCGCGCGGCTCCTCGAGGGAGTTGGCGAGGTCGTCGGCGAGCATGGAGTCGAGGAGCGAGCCCGGGCGGAGGCGCGGCTGCACCACCAGCAGCCGCGGAGGGCGCTCGGGGTCGCGGGAGAGCAGGAAGAGGCCGCGCAGGGGGGGCCTCGTCGTCGGAGTCGGCGGGCGACACGGTCCGCGGCGGGTGGGCGCGGAGCGGAGCGGACGTCTCGGAGGGTAAGGGGTGGTGGTGGGTGTCAAGGTGGGGGTGGAAGTGCGCGCGCAGGCGAGAGACGGCGGCGCGGGGCATCGCGGATGGTGGTGGCGGCGGCGACGGCGCCCGGAGGTGTGGCGTTGGGTCCACCAGCCGAGCACTCGGGCGAGGTGATGACCGATGAGGGAGCGGTTGGATCGGGTCCGTGGGCGGCGCGGGACGCCGGGTGCGGACGGTGGGACGAAGCGCAATGACGGTGTCACGGTGCGAGTCTGCGAGACGAACCGGAACGGCAAGACTGGTTAAAAATGGTCACACCGGAATGCGATCATGGCATCCTCCACCTTTGCAAAGGGAGGCCAACAGTAGAAATATTGGGAGCATTTTTTAACGTACGTTTATATACTAGCCATGCCAATAATATATATATAGTAATAAAGTATGTAAAACTCTAGAATTAATCTTATCAAGATATATCTGTTTATATATAATAGGTAAAATTTATAGCCATATAACTATGTAACTTTAGTAGATCTTACTTAATATACAATAAATTTAGAGATTTCTAGTGTTGTTCGAATATAAACTTTGAGCAACGGTTTTGTTTTTAAATAAACACTTTTTTAAAAAAATAATTAATATCTATGTTAATATCTTAGACTAGGAGTCTAATTGTAAATTTCAGCGGTCTTATACTATATAAAACAAGAGTAAAAATTATATAGAGATGACGTTCAAACACAACTTTATTTGTAAATTAAATAGGAACTAGTTGCGCTTACGGTTTACTAATTTTCACGACACACGTCCGTCTGATCTCCGTTCTACAGAATAGATGACCAACACGGCGACACATGGGCTCCGCCCTCCGGTGTAGCAAAATCGCACGAGCGTCCGTCACCGGCAGATCGAACATTACCGAAGACGCCACGATTTTTCACCCGTGCCACGCCACGGTCGGTTGGCGCGTCCGGACGCACGGCGACCGCTGTTCTTCTCCCACGCCCCACGACCGTCCCTCCCCTCCTCGCCTCGCCGCGCCGCCCACGCAGCAATCCTACTCCCAATCCTCCTCCTCGTCCTCCTACTCTAAACCCCACGGCGCCGCACCGACCAACCACCCACAGCGGACGCCACGTGGGGAGGGGGAATCGACCGGAGACGAGGGGTAATTGGACCGTGGGGAAGCATGAGCTTGGCCTCCCACGCGCATAGGCGTCGAGCTCGAATCGGGAGATAAGGGAGTCCGCGGCGGGCAGGCGCGAGCACCGGGGGGCGAGATGGCCTCGCAGGAGGATGACCGCACCAGCCGCGGCTGCGGCGGAGGGCGGAAGGAGCAAGAGCGGCGCCCGTCCAAGGCGTGGGGGATCCTCCTCTTCGGCCTCATCGGCGCCACCACCGCCACCTTCGCGGTGAGCAGAGCTCCCCTCCTTCCCTGGTTGATTGATCGTGCTATACGGCCTGTTTTACGTGCCCACCGTACTAGCTAGCTTCTTGTTTAGTTTCACGCCGTCCGTGATGATTGATTTCATTTAGTTGTGGTTTCGATGAAATTTGCGTCGAAGCCTCTAATTAGGCTGCTTGTATCGTTTCATGCCCAAGGTAGTGATGTCTTTACTCTAGGATTTAATGCTTATTATACAGCTCATTGTGGCAAAGAAGAATTTGGTTCTTCAAACCTGTTTAGTAATGCTCCTGGGCTTCATATTGGTCTCGTTGTTGACCAAAGTCCAAGGTCGAAAATGTGTTATCTTAAGATTGCATGAGCACTGCGGACGGGTAGACCTTGTTCTAGGCAGGTGCCTTACTCATCATCATGCTTGCGAGGTGGGTTGCTAAGAACTGTTGCTATTACTGGAAATTCTTTGGCATCTTCATTCAACTGTGATATACAGTTATATTATCGCTGGAAGCTCAACCTTGGTGTAAGCTATTGCTACTACATACAAGTTACACGATCACCTGTGCTTGATCTTTCTGTTTCTTCATACCATGCAAATTTCAGGTTGCTCAAGTTCGCAGAAGTGTTGATTGGGTCTACAGTCAGGTATACTAGTTAACATCTATCTGTTTGTTGATTGCTCAAATGTAAACCTTGCTCTTCTTCGAATGTAGCCATCCCAAAGTAACCAGACCCCTTCCAGCTCCTTATGTAATGAGGATCATTCTATTCATGCAGAATATAGTGAAGTGAATCCCCCAAATCTTTATGGTTTGAGTCTTGTGCAGTATAGAAACATGATCTGTGTTATTGGGTGGAATTTTTTGGGGGTTTAAAACACCACATAGGGTTTTTCACATTTAATGCACGATAGCTACTCCTTCAGTCCCAAAATGAGAGTTCAACCATTCATACATGGAAAAAATATAGGTTAGCTACAATGAATAGTATTGACATTTGTCTTGCAAAATGCTTTCATAATATATAAATTGTTAACTTTGATTGTATGTTATTATTAAAATCCACAATCAAAGCCTTGTTTTGGAGACTGAAAAGTCAAAACGACTTACAATTTGGAATGTTTGGGAGTAACAGATTGTTTGGTCAAATGTAGTACAGTTTGGTGATTACAAATTGAATGTGTTAACCCCATAGACCAATATGATTATGATAGGCCAGTAGCATAAGCTTCTTGTCAGGCCTCTCTCTCTCATCAATTCTACTCCATCCAGGGATTTGCGTAGGAAACAAGGCTACACTCTTTTCTTGCTGTTGCATTTGATTATGTCTCAGTCTTCTTGCTATATGCTGGAATCCCTTTGGTCCTATTGTTATCCCAACAAAAACACTGAGATGTAGTCAGGAAACTAACCAATAACAAATGACTGATTTATCATCCTACATCTTCGCTGTATGCTTATACTTGTTTGTCTTTTGACTCTCTTCATCATTTACTTATATGCTCCTTTTATGCTTTCCTTTCAAAAGTTTAATAAGATGCAGACAACATCTTGGAGGAATGCAAGTAACAGCTCTAATCGTGGAAACTTTAGTGAGGATGCTAGGAGAAGATATTACCAACGTATGCAGCAGGAATATGAGGAGGAACAAGAGAGAGTTGTGAGTTTTAAACTATGCAAAATCTTTTTAACTTCTTTATATTCCAAGACATGCATTTATCTTTGAGCTTTGAATTTGGAATCCAGACGTGAATGCTACCTATATATTGCAACTGCTGCTGTTATGGTTTAGAAATTATTGTGAGGTGTATTTTAATTAAAGTTTCACACATTCACGAGGAACAAATAATTTTTCATTCCATCACTTAAATGTCTAGATCCAACATCTTCTCAAGACCTTTTCCCTTCAGTATGCTAACTTTTTATTGCCTTTTTTTGCAGCAAAGAATAAGACACATGCAAAGTGTTTTCAACAGAGAGAGGAACAAGTTTAGGAGAAGTTATGAAGCTTGGAGGGAGAATGGCCCTCCAGATGGATATACTTATGTCCCACGGGATGACTGGTACTGGCAGACAGATACATCACACTCGGAACATAAAAATAGGCAAACATATACTCCTGCAGGACCTAGGGTGCATCCTATGTCACATCACTATACAGTCCTTGGTCTCGATAGGTATTTATTTAAATCTCTAGCTGGATACTTCTGTTCTGTTCGTCTGTTAATATACTCACTTCATGGTAGAGATATTTTACTGCCATACTCACTATTAAAAATTATCTCTGATTTATGGTACTCTGAATTGTCTCAAAGCAAGCTAAATTGTTAGAGCCTCAGACTGTATGTTATAACATAGTGGATCTGAAGGTTTAGTATTTTGATTTAGAAGGCTCTATTAAGCATTTCATCTAGTACTGAGTACTGACCCATTGACTAACGTTCGTATGCTATAAGCTGGCTAATACACTAGTAAGATGATCTTTCCTTTTATTGCACTGAGTTCTTGTGTTTGGGATTGAATCTGGCTACTACGTTTTTTAAAAATAGAACAAACCTGATTTGCTTCAGTACTGCCCTGCCATTTTATGAATCCAGCGCCATATTACCTGAAAGTCCCCAATTAAGTATACTGGTATTACGATATTTATCCTTTTTCTTAATGCTTTCAGTAGTACATATTTCGTATTGCATTTCTAAAAGTTTTTTTTGGCAATCTAACTGTTGATATTTCACATAGTTATTGATGGAAAGGAACAAATAAACAATGATGTCGATTTCATTTGATTAAACACAATGATGCTTTTATCCCCCTTTTTTCCTTCCTCGATTTCCTTTGTTTGATAATAACCTATTTTCACAATAGTACGATGTGCTAAAGATATACCAATTTGTCCTAACAAGCCATATCATCCTTTGTAGGTCACGAACAACACCATATACTGACGCAGAAGTCAAGGTATTGTGTTCAAATATCTGACATGCTATTGTTCCTCCAGACCTGTATTGTAGTATGTTTTAACATGTCTCAACTGACATGATAGTGGCATTTCCCCCGATGGTTTAAATACTTTTTCATCCTGGATGGAAGGCTACAGCCTGTTCCAGCTTTCTTTTTTGCTTTCCACTACCTCTTTTTTACATCCCCTTTGTTGAGCTAAATTATTTCACTCTTTCTGATTGATTAATGAGTTATAGCAATTCTCATGCCTTTTCTTACTAATATATGGAAACGTCTCTCCTTTGATTCCACCAATCAAATACTTCATGTTTTATTTTCTTTCGAAATTGTATATGAATGTATTAATTATTTAAGTTACTTTTTGAGAAGATCTGGTTATGAAGGGGATGGCCAAAGACCATCAATTCATGAAAAAAATGACAATTTCCTCATTTCCTTGTTCAAGAGAAGATAACCAGTGAATTCGTTGTTTGGTTTATGTGCCATCCTTGCACCGTGTGATATGTATCTGAGTATCTTACCTCAAGAATTTACTGGCTGCAGAATGCTTTTAGAACAAAAGCAATGGAGGTTCACCCTGATCAAAATCAAGATAATAGAGGTGGCTAGCAACTCCATGCCTTTTTTTTAGGATAACATGTTCTGTCGTATGTATTGTACTTTGATGTATCAACGAATACCCTGAATATTTTGTGTTGTGCAGAGGCTGCAGAAGAGAAGTTCAAGGAGGTCGTCAAATCATACGAAGCAATAAAACTGGAGAGAAAAAATGGTGCGGGATGAATATGAATATGTAGCTTCACTGGAGCTCGTTGGGAACATTGAAAGGATCAACGAAGACAATACATATCAGCAGGCCTTGCAATCTAGTGGATGATCTGTAATGTTCGGCTGTGGCTGTTGATAGCTTGTAACACAACTTTTATTTGCGATTTTTTGCTTGGGAGCACACGGTTCTGATGTAGACTAGGATATTGTCGACAAAGACGCAAAAGGAAACTGCTCAGTTGTGCTTAGCTACTAATTTGTGGCGCATAATCTGGACAGCGGGTGAGCATTTTTATTGTGTATGCCTGCTGGTTTGTTTCTTATTAGAGGAAAGTAAAGTGAGATATGATCGAAAATAATATGTAGCCCATAATGTTATAGCAAAAAAAATGTTTATTACTTTGTTGAGCAGTAGAGCTGTGATGCGATCTAGTGCAGACTTGTACGTTAGCAATGCATCTTTGAACAAGCATAATCCAGGGTTTACAATCTCGATTGACTAGCAAATTTTGAGCCCCATCGAGATGTCGATTTTTCGTTAATTTCAAATGAATTTCGATAAATTTTGAACAAAACCATTCGAGATGCACATTTCGAGCCGGCTTGATATGTTGGAAATTCGTCGAGATTGTGAACCCCCAGTTTGTTACCTGAGCGATCGCGACAACAGGAAAAGACCCGGGCAAGCCTGGTTGCGGCAGACCTCGACGGCTCGACCACCATGCGGCGCCTCCTCTCAGCTCCGCTGCGCCGCCGCCTATGCACCGTGGCCGCGCCCGACCGCGCGCTCGCCTCCTCCGCCGCTACCACTCCGACCCCAAGAGGCTCACCGCCACGCTGTCGGGCTCGGGCCTCGACCCTTCCTCCCCGCGCCTCCTCGACACCGTCCTCCGCCGCTGCCGCTCCACTTCTTCCACTGGTGCTCCCCGTCGCTCCCCGCGCCAGGGCCGCTCCCCTCCTCCCTCGCGCTCCTCGCCAAGTCCTTCTCCCGCGCCTCCTCCGCGCCTTCCCCTTCCCTCCTCGCGTCGCTCCCCGCTCAGCTCCTCTCCCCGTCCCTGCTCTCCCCTGTTCTCCGCCACGTCCCGCCTCCGCGCCTCCTCCCCTCCGTGCTCTCCCTCCTCTCCGCCCTCCCCGACCACGACCAACCCTCGCTCTTCCTCTCCCTCCTCGAGTCCCTCACCAAGACCGCCCATGTCGCCGTCGCCGAGCAGCTCGTAGAGGAGCGCCAGCCCCGGACGTGGTCGTCTTCAACACCCTGCTCGCCGACTTCGTTGCCGACGGGCGGTTCGAGGACGCGTTTGAGCTGGCGCGGGAGATGGAGCGGCGAGGCTGCCCGCCGAACGCCGTGTCGTACATTACACTGATGCAGGGGCTCGGCGCGAAGGGGAGGGTTGATGAGGCAATGTGGGTGTTTGTGGAAATGCGCAGGAGGGGGTGTGCCCCCGTCACTTATGGCACTCTGGTTAATGCGTTCTGCAAGGCTGGCAGGATATCGCAGGTATATGAGTTCTTGGACGCCATGGCGAGGGAGGGTCTACGGGTGGACGCCACCGTGTACCTCGGATTCTTTGCTGCGCACGAGAAGGAGGAGCAGCTGGAGGAGTGCTTGGAGTTGATGGAGAGGATGAGGGAGTGCAGGTGCCCACCTGACCTCAGCATCTACAATGTGATCAGAGATCAGAAACTGGAGCTTGCAAAGGATGTTTGGGAATGCATCAGGAGCAAAGGTTGTGAGCTCAATGTTGGCGCATGGACAATCTGGATTCATGCGCTGTACGAAAAGTAACATGTCAAGGAGGACGATCTGGATTCATGCGCTGTACGAAAAGTAACATGTCAAGGAGGCTTGCTTGTATTGCTTGGACATGCTAGAGGCTGGGCCGATGCCGCAGCCAGACACATTTGCAAAGCTGATGAAGGGACCGACTAAGCTCTACAACAGGCAGATTGCTGCTGAAATCACTGACAAGGTGAGGAAGATGGTGTATAAGAGGCGTGGGGCGAGGCATCTTGAAGAGAAGCCTAAAGCAAAGAGAAGGAAATGGCAGAAAAGGAGTCGCCGGAGGCAGGCTGTTCAGAGTCAATCCAATAGGCATGATGAAAAAAAAACTGACATTTTAGATGATTTTGATGATGAATAATTTCCTGCAAGTGCTTATTAAAATTATTACCCTAGATCATTCTGCGTGAAGTTGAATATTTTTACCTGGAGATTCACTGGACTGTACAGTTGAAAATTCAAACAAGACAATAAACATGTCAGAAAAAATTGTAATGGTCTTTCTTTCTATGCAAATTGGGCGAACTGTAAAATATTGTAGGCGCAGAGAAACAGGTAAGTCTCGAACGATCTACTTTTGTCTCGCGTGTAGTTATGTGCTCTGCAGTATGATTCTGATCGCAAGTATATTTCATTGAACGTAATTTGTGATACCTGTTAAGTTAATGTATGCTGTCAAATACGTAGCGGTATATTTTTTTCAAGTTCAAGGGACATTGAATTTCTCTAGTTTTTTTTATCTATTGCAGTATAAAGTGTTATTTTCTCCATTTCATATTGTAAATTATTTTTACTTTTGTTTCAAAGTCAAATTTCTTTAAGTTTGTCAAGTTTATAAAAAAACTTTGCATAATTTTAATACAAAATATATATTATTAAAATATATTTAATGTTGAATTTAATGAACTAATTTAGTGTTATAAATACCGCTACACTTTTCTATAAATTTGGTCAAGCTTTAAAAAATTAATTTAGAAAAAAATCAAAATATCTTATAATATAAAATTAGAGGATACTATTTAAGTTTGTTAACTACCTTTTGATTGTCTTTACTCAGGTCAGCTAAGAGCTGAAGAAACATGGTATGGTATTCAATTGTTCGTTTGGCTAAGCTATATAGCGAGTGGCTACTCCATATAAACCAGTCTTTTTCACCGAGAGCAACCGAACTTTTAAGAGATGCAAATTTAATGATCAAGCTATCAACTTATTACAACATTGACGACCTGTATTAACTTATTATAACATTGACATTAAAAAAAACATAACTCTGTTATAACCCACAAGTTACTGATATACCGGGGCAATATGTCGGTGCAAGCAGTGTAGCGTACCCGAGCCATGCCATTTTGGATGCTAGCTCAGCAGCGAGAGAGAGGGGGGGGGGGGGAGGGACCAACACCATCTGGCTACACCAACCCAACGTGACCAGGAGAAGCGCCTCTACCATGAGTTGGGGAACACATGGCGCGTGGAGTGTTTAGTTATTAAATTTGTAGCTCTCTAAAATTTACTAATTTTAAAATGACATATAGTTATTATGCAAACGTGATTGGAAAAATAGAAAAATCAGCACCTTTCTGGTTTGAACTTGTTAAGCTTGATCTTTTAAGGCAGAATTTTCCTACGCCAGATCCAAATGTGTGACCATGTATGCAATTATCTATGGGTGGGAAAGAAACATCGGTTAGAAAAGGACGGCAAGGCCAAGAGGGTACACATTTGTTATCCAGCTCTACAAAAATGCACATAGTTAAATGTAGCCTTCTCTCTCTTATCACAATGTCACGTGAAGTACCAAAGTTGTCTATGTCTCTTCTATCCACCCTCTCACCTCGAACTCTGGCAGCTGTCGTTGCCTCATCTAGCTTTGACTTGGGTCACCGTCATTGAGCCTAAGCTCTGCCAAAAGCTAGCACAAGCCCAAACTTCATTGCGCGCTACATGATCACCCGAATAGCTGACGTAGCTGCAACGCTGTGCGCCTCCTCTACCTTCTCCAGCGGCAACTGCCACGGCCAAGTACGATCCTTCCTCCTTCGCTCGTGTCTCCTTATACCCCTCCCTCCTCCTCTCCAAGTTCTACCGTTTACCTAGTGTAGCGATGTTAACGACCGAAAATTCTGGGAGTGTATAGTGATACTACGAGGAAGGAAATGAAGACAAGGGTAGTTTTGATATCTAACATAGTTATAGTAGAGGCATTATCCTCAACTATGTGGCATCACCTTGGAACAAACCAGCAGTTTTCCTGGTTAGAAAGGGTTTACGGTTACACAGCTGTATCGTTTCAAATTATCATATGCACTTAGATATTAGTGCTAACATAGGGTTAATAAATCCGCATATATATATATATATATATCATAAAAACGACTTGAAACAATGGTAATAGCGTACACTGAGTTCACATGAATACAACTAAACACGCTAGACAATTGCAATTTTTTTCCAGCGTTGCTATTGAAAGAATTCTTACCATTCATGTTTTGGGAGATGTAGCCTTATTTTCTTCCGGACATAGTTGCTGCCAGGCTGGTCAAGGAGAGGGCTACTGACAATGCACCCGGACGTGTCTGCACGAGGCACCAAATAAAAACAACCCCGTTTTTACCCGATTATTCTTATACCCTTGTGTAGAAATATATACCTCTATAAAATGGGTTGGATATATATATATATATATATACAATCCAATCTAGTGATCTGTCTAACACCTCGCAGTCACAGTGAGATGGGAACGAACGCAGAAACTGAACCGAAAACTGATGAACAAAGACGTTGACAGACCTTTGATCATTATATCAGTAAACTGATGTGCTGATGATACATGGAGCATCCGAACCTGTTCTAATGTGACCTTGTCACAGACAAAATGGATATCGATCCCGATATGCTTGGTGCGTCGATGATGGACTGGATTGGCGATCATGTAGACGGCACTGACATGGTCACAGTAGACAATAGTCACGGTGGAGAGGGGTGCACGGAGCTCCTGGAGAAGCTAGCAGCACTTGGCGACGGCGTGGACGATGGCGCGGTACTCGGCTTCGACGCTAGACCGGGACACTATAGTCTGACGTTTTGAGGACTAGGATACGAGAGTGTCACCGAGATAAACGCAGTAGCCGAACGTAGAGCGCCGAGAGTCGGGGAAGCCTGCCCAGTCCGCGTCGGAGTACGCGATGAGGAAGTCGATGGGGCTGGAGCTAAGATGCAGCCCGCTGGAGAGGGTGCCCTTCATGTAGCGTACGATTCGCTTGAGCAGCGTGAGGTGAGGTTCGCGCGGAGCGTGCATGAAGAGGCACACTTGCTAGACAGTATACGTGAGGTCGGGTTTAGCTAGGTGAGGGTGAGGTATTGGAGAGCCCCGGCAAGACTCTGATAGTGAGAAGGATCGGCAACGAGTGCGCCATCGGCAGCGGAGAGTTTGGCTCGAGTGTCGACCGAGGTGGCTGTGGGGTGACAATCGGCCATGCCCGCACGCTGGAGGAGGTCGATGGCGTACTGGCGTTGGGAAAGAAAGAGCTCGTGAGAGAAACGGGGTGATGGAGATGGCAAGGAAATGGTAGAGAGGACCAAGATCGATCATAGCGAACTTAGAGTGGAGTCGGGTCATGATCTGATCGAGGAGAGATGTCGAAGACGCTATAAGGATAATGTCATCGACATATAGAAGTAGATAGACAGTAGCGGAGCCGATATGGAAAGTGAACAGGGGACTATCGGACACAGAGGCCACGAAGCCGATATACCAAAGATAGGCAGCAAAGCGTTAGTACCAGGCACGAGGGGCTTGTTTGAGGCCATAGAAAGAACGTTGGAGAAGACAGACATCGTCGAGACGAGAAGGGTCGACGAAGCCTGGGGGCTGCTAGCAGTAGACCATTTCTGTCAGGTGGCCATGAAGAAAAGTGTTCTTCACGTCTAGCTGATGGATCGGCCAGGAACGCGAGGCAGCCAAAGTGAGGACGATCCGGATGGTGGCAGGTTTGACGACGGGATTGAAGGTCTCGTTGTAATCGACACCGGGTCGTTGGGAGAAACCCCGGACTACCTAGCGAGCCTTGTGACGGGCAAGGGAGCCATCGGCGTGGAATTTGTGTTTGAAAATCTACTTAACGGTCACAATGTTGACGCCGGGAGGACGGGAGACGAGGCACTAGGTCTCGTTGTCCATTAGAGCCTTGTACTCGTTGGCTATGGCCGCACGCCACTAAGGGTCGACCAGGGCGGAGCGAGATGTCGTCGGGATGGGCAAGATAGAGCTATAGACGGCGGAGAGCCCGTAGCGCTTAGTGGGGCAGAAAGACCCGGTCTGGGAGCGGGTGACCATATGAGAGGCAGAGGAAACTAGAGCCGATGGGGGTGCGGGACTAATGGGAAGAACTGGTCGGGTGGGGGCGTCATTGGCTCCGGGTCGACGACTGTAGATGAGAGTAAAAGAGGGAACTAGATCGGCCTGAGCCGATGGAGTCGGGTGAGCCGAGTGGTCCGATCGGTCCGATAGAGATGGATCAGCCGATGGAAGCTAAGAAGCCGATAGAAGTGGTGTGTCCGATGGAAAGGGGACGGTATCGGCTGAAGGATAAACGGTATCGGTATTGGCCGATGGAGGTGGGGCCGATGGGGGTCCGATGGTTGGGACATCGGACCGAATAGTGGTGGGATATGTGAAGGGTAAGTTCTCAACAGCAGCCAATGAGAGGGCCGATGGAGGGGACAGTGGAGGAGACCTGGTTGGCACGGTGTTGATGAAGAGAAAGTCGAGATCACTAGAGGAGAATCTCGGATGAAATAGACCGAAGGAAAAACATGTCTTGTCAAAAATGATGTGACGAGAGACGATGACCCATCGGGTAGAAAGGTCGAGACATCGGTATCCCTTATGAGAGGAGGGATAGCCGAGGAGAATATAGGTGGTGGAGCAGGGTGCGAGTTTGTGGGAAGCTGTGGCGGTGAGGTTTGGGTAGTAGAAGCACCCGAAAACGCGAAGGTGGAAGTAGTCGGGCGCCGTGCGGTAGAGAAGGGCATAGGGAACGTTGTTTTGAACGGAGGAGCATGGGCGTCGATTGAGAAGATACGTCGCAGTAGCCAGAGCTTCCGCCCAATAAGTGACAGGTAAGTGGGCGTGAAGTAGCATGGTGTGACTGATGTTGTTGAAGGTGCGAAAGAGGCGCTCGGCTTTGCCGTTCTGAGGAGAGGTGTAGGGGCAGGAGAGCCGGAGATGGATGCCCTGCGAGGTGAGGAAGGTTGTAATGGTACGGTTAACGAATTCCGTACCGTTATCGGCTTGTAGATTTTTAATGAGGAGGTTGAACTGAGAAAAGAAGATGACTGCGGGAGAGATGGGGAGAAGAAGAAACGGAGACGAGAGAGCGAGGAGAGTACCGGAAGGAGAATACAGGGAAGAGAGTCGGCGACAGGAAGAAACTAGCGCGCTGGAGATATCTAGACTCGCTGCTGGTGTGACGAATCGACGTCTAGATGTTGGCCCAAGTCTCCTTATAAGCCTCCCCGTGAAGCATTCCACCATTGATGATGGACGTGTTGTAACTGGCGAGTTCTCTGAGCTTCATCCGTAGGATTTTCTCCTTGTACAAAGGCGTTAATTTCATTGAAATATTTTCAGCGGATGCATCTGTACCGAATTCATCACGGCAACATAGCCTGAAAGCCTTTCGTGGAATTTTGTGTTTGAGTTTTTTGCCTACTAATTCCCTGGATAAACATAAGTTAAAGATAAATAAAACCACTATCTACCAGTAGAAGTTAGTGCCAACCCTATTAATTAAAGAGTAATTAAACTTCACAATATCGTAATGTAAGTTACACAAAACTATATGGATTTTTATATATGACACATGATTATAATATTATGGTTATATAGTTTCAAAAAACCCCAATCAATTATGTATCAAAAAATAATCAATTAATATTATGGTTTTATAAAAGTAAAGAGCCATAATACTGCAGTTATATACAACGTGTCAAAACTCATATGGTCTTATACAACCTGAAGCATAATGCTATGGTTGTATAAATTTTTTAATTACAATAGGCAATAATCCACCCTTATCAGCTAATTATATAAAAAGACTATATGTATATATGGGTAAAAGTTAGTGCTTAGATCTACTTTATCATCTAGAGGCAAGTGTAACATTATTAAAAAGAAAAAAAAAGGCAATTATAACAAAAGAACACGAGCATTAGTTCTTAACTAGTCGGAGGGCATCAGGGCAAACACATTGGCTTGAGTACACAAATTAATTACAGTAGTTCAGTGTCTCATTAATTTGTAATCCTATAAATTGATGGGAGCTGGGTAACTTAATAAATCGGGAGCCTATTTAAAGTACAGTAGACTTATTGAGCATGCTTAATATGAATGATGCGACCATCTTCATGCATGGACTATACGTACCTGCGACTTGTGCTCTCCATCATCTTCTTAGGTGTGTTTAAGAGGAGAGAAAATGAGAGATATATAATTAATTAAGTATTAATTATTTTAAACTTTAAAAATAGATTAATATTATTTTAAAGCTATTTTATAAACTTTTTTAAGTACGAACATATTTAAAAAAATATGCGTGAAAAAACGAGTGATATTTTACTTCTATCGGGCCTATGCACTTGTTAAACCCTAACTAATGCCGAGTTTGATTTAGATCGAAGGCCGCTTAGAAAACTTGGTAAGTCACTATCGCATAATTAATTATGTATTAATTATTTTAAACTTAAAAATATGTTTATTTGATATATTTTTAAAACAAATTTACTATATTTTTTTAATAAAAAACGCAACGTTTACCTGACTCTTTAGGTTGAAAAGAACTCACTTAACTTCAACTTGATTGTACTAATCTTGTGGGATATTAAATCTACGCGGGCTACATGTAGTACTTCTTAATTTTACCTACCTGGACTAGGTGTATGCATCTGAAACGTATAGGGAGAAAGAGCACGAATCTGAAAGTGGTTAAAAAGATGAACAGTAAAGAAGAGGTAAAGTTGTCAGTGTCAGAGAGAGACAGAGAGAGAGAGCAGCGCCAAACACTGGTAAGCGTGACTCGTGATTCATCCGTCATTACGCTCTTCTTGTCCGGTGTGTTCTACGAAAAAAAATATGTAGAATGACAGGCCTGATTTTTTTATTATCTAATTATTGTGGTCATCCTTTCCAAACTTATAAACTATCTATTTTACACAAAACTTTTCTATATAAAAATTCATCATCTAACCTTTTTTAAAATAAATATTCAACATGTAATTCAGTCATTTACATTATTAAATATCTATTACAAAACCTAAAAAATCAAAAAATCTTAAAAAACGAAACATGTATTATCCTTGTGATATAGCTGGAAAATGATTGTGCTAAACCATCTAAGAAAAATATTTATACAATATAACAAATTCATACAAAGATATATACGCCTTTGTATGGATATGGTATAAATTTAGTAACAACATCATTTTTAAGGAGTAATAAAATTACTTGCTTAGCGAGTAAATGGCAAAACGGAAACTCTTTTGAAAAAAGTAACAGAACAGGACAGGGGCGCGGCAGGAGGAGAATTGTGGGGCCCTTTTCTAGCTTTCACTTGGTCCGTTGGATCTCGGATGAACAGATGTGTTCCGTTCCGTCTCACATAGGCGGTTACGCTGCTCGTGTTCTGGGCCCAATGGCCCCACTCCACGCATGTATTTTCACCTGCTAATCTGCTCCGGTCTCCGGATAATGGTTTACTAGTACTACACTGTACCAACCCAAAACGAAAGATCGAGAACACATCTAATTAGAGTAACTAATGAGTTGTACCGCTTTTCTCTGAAAAAAATATAAGCTTTAAGTTGGAATATTGCTTTTAAAAAGACAAAAAAAAAAGTACAAGTCGCCCAATGTTGAAACGATTAAACAGAAAATGTCAGTGACACGATAAATACATGATTTTAGTCATTGATATTCTGAATTGAAAAAAAAACACACACCAGCATAGGCTAAGTTGCTAAGCTTTGTGCTTTTTCAAGCTCCTCTCACACCGCTCTCTTTCACATACCGTCTTGCACCCTCATCTAGATGAAGCCACTGGCTGCGTCGTCATTGTGAGGAACATGACAGGCAAATAGCTGAATTACTAGGGTTGAGGATAACGGGCGGTGGTCTGCCTAAGTCAATGGACTAATGACGACGACTTTTGCTTTGTCAGCGGAGTTGATGGTCTCTTATCTTCTTCATGGATGGTGGTGGATGAGGGTGGCGATAGATCTGCTCATTCCACACGGGAGTGTTACCGCTATCAGTCTCATCAACCTTAAGCTCATTATCTTTATTTCTCTTTAATGAGGTAGAACAGCGGTAGATAGAGGTTGTGTTGCTCAAAATTGCTGTTAAAATTGATTGCACTCTATAATCCTTTGTGTATTCTTTATCTTTTTGTTTAATCAGGGGTGAACGGTTGGTCAGGGCAATTGTGATAGGGAGGAGCTCGCTAATGGAGCCAATCATGCTGTGGAGAAGCTTGATAGAGGTGGCTAGTTGAGGCGGTTTTACTATGGTCAGAATAAAATGGGCAGCGCCCCAGGAGGGACCAAGGGCATTTGGGTCTTTTGGATTTGCCTTCACGACTGATGAATGGGAAAACGCAAAAGAGACATCATGTAAAAAAAAGAGTGAGAAAAGTGGCATTTGAGAGGGTTTCAGACTAAAAATTCGAGAAAGTGGTATTTGGCCATATGACGTTTGTGAGGGTGGCAAATAGTAGATTTTCCTCTCGTGAGCGTTGAAAACGAGCCGATCGCATAATTTAGCTCGTTTACCCAACCAAGCTGAACCGAACCGAGTTTATGTTCTTGTGAACCATCATGAACCGAGAGAGCCAAACCGGTTATCCAAAGGGTGGTCCACGCCCCCTCAAAAAAAAAAAAAGCTGTCTAGCCCAAATAGCAGGTAGGCATGCGTGGTAAAAAAAAAAAAGAGAAAAACATCCGTCAGGCCGAAGCAGAAGCGTCGTCTACTCGTCTCGGTGAATCAATCTCGTGTGCTTCTGTCTTTTCGGCTCCGTCGCTGCCTTCGCCTCGCGCCTCGCACCGTCCCCGCATGATCAGCAAGCAGCACGCGCGCCGGGCGTCTCCGTCAGTTAGGGACGCTCCTCGCTCTTGCCTTCTAGACCTAGTCCTCACCTTCCCGGTGGGCGGTGGACTCGACGGCACGCTAGAATGGTATCACAGCAGCACAAACCCCGCAAATCGGCAAGGGCGGCGTTGCGGAGGCGACGGCCAACGGACGGCATGGGCGTGGCGGTAGCCGACTAGCCGGAAGTGAGTATAGCAGGTCAAGAAATTAGTTGATTTGGTTTTTTCCAGTTCCTCTCTTCTTTCAGTTTTCACTCAATCGCCCTTCTCGACTCGCCGTTGATCAATTGATGATTGATTGATTGTTTGTACATCACTACATTATACTCTCTTGTTTTGCAGATTGTTGAAACACGATGAAAGATGAAAATACTGCATCTCTTTTTTGAAAACATGCAGCAAAGAAGATATAATGAATATTTTCATGCCATGAGAAAGTGTAAACACGATAAGAAGTAGTACTATAATCTTCCTCAAACTTTTATAGCCGGGTAAGTTTTTTAAGTTAAAATTCGTCCTTACTAATATATCATAATGTATTTTTAGCCAATTCTATTAGTTATACTTGTATTTTAGAAATTTATAAGTCAGACTACCTGTACCCAAAATACTAGATGTATACTGCTGCCGAGCCAAGCCATTTTGCTGCTGAGTTTCCTGTTTTTTTTCCTTTTCATCTCGATCTTCATACTCGTAGTCGTAGAATCGAACTTGAAATGAGATGTTAACACTTCGTGTGATGTAAGAATCGAAACAACCGCTAAGAAATCAAAGTGGAGGTGATTGCTTGGATCGAGTTTTGATATGTGTTTTTTTGTGCTGCTGAAGTTTGTTTGGTTTTCATTCGCCGTTAGATCACAGTTCAACGCCCTGTCTTTCGCATGCAGAGACACCACTGCCGCAATCCTTTCTTCCTCTGTCGCCGGCGAACACCATTTCTGATCGCCGGCCGGCGGCGGCACGCCGCGAAGGTCTCGTTGGTACTCCCGTGCGTGTTGAGAACATGCTCAACATGTTTGATGCTCTTGTCACAGGCGGAGGAAAAGGAGACGCTCCTCGGCATCGGCGAGGGGCTGCTGATGCTCATGGCTGCGGCGAGAGAAGACGCGCCCACTCCCATCAGCCTCCATTGTCATGCATGCGGAACACGACGGCGTCTGAATGGGGGCAGCCCGTCGCACCGGCCTCACCGTTGAAACACTCACAACTCCGCTAGTACTTAATACAAGTAGGGGTGGTCTGATATTTAGATGAGTTAAAAATAACTGAAAAATGATTTGACTAAAACCGTATGAGATATAATGATTTGACTAAAACCGTATGAGATATTGTTTTGTTACGTCTTAACAATCAATACACTTTTCCGTGGGTTGTTGATTTTATCCATGTAAATTAACCTTATTCCTATAAACAAATCGAAAAACAATCAATAAAAAAGACAAAAGCAATCTGAATTAAATTAAATCTCATAATAAATTGAAACACTCGATAAGATGTGGTTTTGAAGACAAATAATTAGATGTTTTAGCTCTCACACACATATACAACGTAAAATAGTAATGATTAAACTTTAATCTAAATAAAAATAAAAAAAATTAAAAGTATACTAGCTATTTAAGAAGACTAGAGGATAACAAATGAGGTAGAGTAATGCTTCATCAGTTTAGGGGAGGCCAAGGTATCAGATGAAATTATAATTTAAAAGGTATCACAATATTTTTTTTGTTTAATTGTGGTTCACTGTAATAGAATTTGAAGGTGATGCTAAATTTGAAAAAAAGATTCCAAAAGTTTTTCATCAAGTAATCATCATCTTCAAAGGCTAAACTAAATTTCATCTTAAGTAAGTTAATCTCTAAATCTTATTAATCATAAATGATATCAGCAATAGATATATTCACACGTGTCATGATCGTATCATGCCCTCTCTCGTCACCCTCGCCGGAGTCGTTGCCTCTCTCGCCAACTTCGCCACCGACGGAAAGTTCGGCGCGTGACGGCCCACGGGATCGAATATCACCAGGGAGCAGGGAGGGACTCGGAACAGATTGGCGGCGGAAGCCAAAGCCTAGGAATTCAGGCTGAGGTGCCCGGCGACGTGCTCGCCGCGGATGAGCGCCGTGCTGGCTAGCGGGTCCCATGAGCGCCTCTCCTCCAGGCTCCAACTCGGATCGATTGGAAGAGAACCAGCCCGGTCTAGTCTTAGGGACCGATCTTTTCCGGTCCAACCAAACGACCGAACCGATCGATTCCCCTCCCCCTTAGCATCCCCTGAAAAATTTGAAATCCTTTTCACATTCCTTTCCGCAACCTCCGATTCCCCACTCCGGCTGCAGGGCGGCGATGGCGGACGCGCCGCCGCCGGTGCTGACGTTGCAGGTGAAGAAGGGCCGCCGCGGGGGCGAGACCCGGCAGTGGCGCGCGGGCGCCGTGCTCCGCGTCGGCCGCGTCGCCACCGGGAACGACATCGCCGTGCGCGACGCGGGGGCATCGCAGCGCCACCTCTCCATCGAGTTCCTCCCGCCGCCGGCCGCGCGGTGGGCCGTCTGCGACGTTGGCTCCTCCAACGGCACCCTCCTCAACGGCACGCCCCTCGTGCCCACCGTCCCCACCCCGCTCTCCGACGGCGATGTCATCAAGATCGGGGAGTCCACCGTACTCGCCGTCTCCATCGCGCCCGATTCGGATCCCAACCATGGCCCTAGGCGCTCCTCTCGCCATTCCGCGGCTGTGGTGGTGGAGCAGGAGAACCCCCCCGCGGTGATCCGCCGTGGCGGACGGAAGAACGTTGCGGCGGCGGCTGAGCCGCCCGTTGCTGCGGAGAGGGAAGAGTCAGAGCCAGAGGAGGCTTCAGTGGTGACGCGGCGCAATGCTCGGAAGAAAGCCGCGGAGCCCGCTAAGGAGGAGAATCATGAGAAGGGAAAGAGTGAGGAACAGGATAAGGTGAACGACGAGGTGAAGGAGGTCGCGCCGGTGACGCGCCGTGGTGCGCGGAAGAAGGCCGCAGAGCCCCCTAAAGCTGAGGAGCATGAGAAAGGGAAGGATGAGGAACAGGAGGAGAAGAACGAAGACGAGGAGAAGGAGGTCGCGGTGGTGACGCGCCGCGGTGGCCGGAGGAAGGCGGCGCCGGAGGCAGCCCTTCCGCCACCGCCGCCAAGAGCAAGGCCGACAAGAGCTGCTGCTAGGAGAGGCAGGGAAATGGATACAGGCCTGGATGAGGGGAAGAGTGAGATGGCCGGAAAGGTACGGGGAAGGGTTACAAGGAAGGCTAGTAACGCCGTTCTTGAGGACGATGACGGTGGGGAACATCAAGAAGGCACGATGGCTGGGACAGAAGAGCAGATACGGAATCAACCGAGTGCAATGGCAGTGATGAACGGTGAGGAGGAAAAGGATAAGCTGGAAGTCGTGGTTGGAGAAGTGGAGCAGAACGCAAAGGCATCAGAGGCTGAGGATGTGCCGGTAGCTCGGAGAGGGCAGGCACGAAGAGCTCCAAAGGGGAAGATTAATGCTCAGAGTGCTGCTTCTGCCCAAGGGGGTGAGGAGGAAGATGGTGGCAGAGGAGAGGAAGTGGGTGGGAAGGAGGAGGCCGGTGCTGGGAGAAGCAGCTTGGAGACCATGACACTGAGGGAGTGGTTTGAGAGGATGGAAGTGTACCTCCCAAGGATGATCAATGAGGCCGCTGAAGAGGCGCTTTCAACCTTGCAGGAGAGACATCGGCGTATTGATGAGTACATTTCAACGCTTGAGGATTAGTAGCGATCCTGCGTGAAAGTTCATGGTATGTATTTCAAGGGAAATCTTGTCCTTCTGTTATTTCTGTTCAGCAAGTTTGTTTTCCTTTGTGAACCTTTTTACTGCTGTCAGAATGTTCTATTATTTGCTAGGCGAGCAGATTACTGAATCTTTCATTGCCGTGCCACTTTCTCATTACCATTTTCTAGCAATGAATTGTCTACATTTTCCAGTAACTGGTAATTCATTTTTGTTTGATATATGCGTTAACACTTGTACTTGAATGTAAGGCTGTAGCTGCATAAATTTACTATTAATTTTTTAGATAATGTGCCACTATTGGTAATTATCAATCTGGATTTGCCTCAATGTTTTCTTATGTTGAACTTTTCTAGTAGCAATTTTCTCCACTTAGTAAGGGTCATGTTCATCAAGATTTTTTTTATATACCTAATAACTTTGTATGGTGCTCTTGTCATCTACTTTTGTCTTCACCCAAATGATTAGACACGTAGTAAGTCAGATTATAACCTCTCTCCGAAAATTCAGAATGTCAAGCATATATCCGGCTAACCACCACCTCAACCATTACCCATTCTCCTAGTTTCCTACATATGATGGGAACAATGATGTTGTAGTTGGAGTTTATGTTTATATCTGAAATTTAGTACGTGCTCTGATCATTCTTGCATATATAATAGAATTGCTGTTTTCTGATCAATGCCAGGCATTCAAGTATAACAATTAACATATACAATTAGAAGATACTTCTGTCTGCAGATTATTCTTTGCTGTAATTTTTTCCTAATGTTTTCCTTTTGCATCTATTTCATGCAAAAATTGTGCTTGGCAAGACTTAAATACTGTTATGACGGACACATTCCTGATCTGCTCTTATGGGCCTGTAGTTTCATGAATAACCAAACAGATATTGTTAAGCTGCAGTTCTTTGTTCTTCCTGATATTTTGCCACAGCGAATGCTTGAAATACAATGACAATATTGAATAAATATTTTGCACAACTCATTCAAGGGCACCCAATTGGCATTTGGCACCACATCCAGCTTATTAGCAAGAATTGAACTGCTTAGTTAACACAGGAACTCTCAAATAGTTTTTCATGGTTTCAGTGTTTCCATTTAAAATGCAGAGAAGGAATATACATCTAGTGGATCATATTTTTCTTTGTAATCCTTGCTCCCATAGTCATGTATTGAGCCATGATAGAAGTATGGTAGATTTTCTATTCATCTACTAATGCTTGTGTTTAGCTTCTATCCATAAATTGTTTAAACATGCAATCTATCTACAGGATAATTAGGAGCTGTTTGGTCAATCTGACATAGGGGTGATGCCTGGAGATTACTCTTTTTGGAGGCAATGCTTTGCTGAATCTCAACAAGTAGCTGAGCTATATTTCAGTGAGATCATCGATTCCAGTCCAAGAAGTGTCGCAGAAATCATTCATGTAATATACTACTAGCACTCTTCATGTTTACAAGTTATATGTAATTCCAGTAGTCTAGTATTCTATGCAAAAGTAGGGGTGCAAGTGTGTCAACCGGCAACTCGTTAAGGACCTGGGTTAGGCAGGTTAACGCACTTAACACCCCCTATGCAAATGTATTCAGCATGCATCCTGCAGGTTTGCTTCTACAAACTGCCTCTCTAAGGTAATGTTAATTCATGCCTATTCTCTAGTATCTGGAGTACAACGTGACAGTAATTTGAACGTTTATGTCGTTTCCATCATTTCTCTGGCTGCTATTAGAGTTTCTTTCGCCTGCTTGCTCAGCACAAGAGAGCTATTTGCTTGCTCCGAACCGATGATTTTGACCACCCTTTTTTTTGGGAAGCACATGTTCCTGAATGACCAGTATCAACTGTTGGGAATTTGTTGGCGAGGATGAGTTTCCATGCCTTTTATTTTTTAAACTGGCCCCCAGGCAAATCCATGGAGACCAGTTCGATTACAAAGTCTGGCGTTTGACACCATAACACATGGTTGTCATCAGACATGACATTACATCCTGGAATTTGTTGGCGAAGGTGAGTTCCCATGCTTTGATACTAAATCAGACCAATTTCCAGTCTCGAACTCTCAATGACCTCTCGCTTGAAAAATGTACCTGTTTTATATTGCACTCATCCTCGTTAAAAACAAGTCTTTGATGGGATCCTTTGATCCTTGACATGCAACTATCTCGGATGAAAATGAGTAAATGCGCAATTTCACCTCTATTTTCAAAGATATGAAGCGCACCATGCAATTTCATCTGCACAGCGTTAACTAGTATTAAGGGTGATTCGCAATTTCATCTGCACAGCGTTAACTTCCATCAAGCTAAACCAATTTACTTGCGTATAAGTTATTAACGCATGATTAATTATATCTTTAAAAAAAGTTGCTTAAAAATAGTAAATAAATCTATTTTTAAGGTTAAAATAATTAATATATAAATAATTATGCACTAATGACTTATCTATTTTTATCCAAACTGGCATTGCAGAACTCGTCTAAGGTGTTCTTTTCTCATAAGATATTTACATCTTCTAAATTATTTAATTATGTGATAAATAAGGGTATAATAGACATATAAGTAACTTTTATATAAAAAAATTATAAAAAACACATCGTTTAAAAAACTTAAAAAGCATGCTAACGGAAATCCATAATCAGAAATAAACAGAAACTAGATTAATTGGAGAAAAAAAAGTACCAGATGCAATTAACTAACAAAGAGAACACATCGAACTCATTCCTTAAACAGGCGGACATGGCAGCATCTGGTATCCATGCCCTTCTGTGGAGAAGCACAGGCATCGCCCCAGTTTCATGCGTGCCATGAACAGACTCACAGCGGGAGACATGTGCAAAGGGTTAACCTGCTCATCGGCAGCACGCAGTACCAGTACACAACAATCTTTTCCTGGATCCAGAAGCATTTCTTAACTTCATGGCGCACAAGATACAACCGAACAGGCCAGCAGCTGAGAACTTGGCATACGATTTTTTTAATGCATACCTTATAAATTTATAGGCTTGATGCCCTTGAGCCTATTGGACATTATTATTTAGAGAGGGATCATCAAACAGCAAAATGGTGCTCTCTTCTTTCTGCACTAGTTCTTGAACAATATGATAACAACAATAGCTAAGATCAATTCTTCTAAATGACTCCACAGAATCAGCTACCTTTTGAAGCCCCTTTAAGTTTGCCTGCATTAAATCAACTACATGTGATGTTTATCAACTTAAAATATCCACACATGGGAGTAAACTGGATCATATTACCTTTGCCTGAACTCAAGTGATAATCACTGTAAAACAAGTAAACAACCCTAAAACATCAACTAGATTCAGATTTGCAGCCGCCTAGCTAGCCCAAGGCTATATTGTGCAGACACTTCAATCGGCACAATCAAGAGGAAAAATGCTACTATCTTAGAAACATTTTATCAGACATCTCAAAATGCAGAATACCTTCTATTTAGTCTGCAACATTTCAGCAAAAGCAAGATATTGCTTCAGAGTGTATTCCTTTGCATTGCCTAAGGCTGCCACCATCGCCTAAACACACCCCATCCACGTTTACAGCATCAACGGTGCATTCATCTCACCCGGAAATGCATAACTGCCAAAAGAATGAACAAACTCACCTCATCAGACATAAACGGCGCAACAGCAAGCATGGCAGATGCAGTGGCAGGGCCAACGCTCTTGAGCACGGTGAGCTCAGTGATGGCCATGCTGAGGTCGGGCAGCGCTGCGAATGCCTTGCGTGATGCTATTCTACCACTGCATCCTCCAAGCCCTTGATGAATTCCATCAGCCTTGGCCTGTGCGAAAAAAAACTGCAAAGGTTGCTGATTTTTGTCCAGCGAGTTGGATAACAGTGAATCAAATAACCAAGTTTGGTAATGATTTGCATGATTTGCCAAGAAAACAAGTCCCTAAATCAATGGATCAATCAGCCCAAGCACGCAATACGCAAGATATTGGCACCATTCAATTGATCTCTACAGTTCTGCACAATTTCTAGGGAGATTTGAGCGAGAAGTACTACAGAATCACGCCCTGGGAACCAGAAACTCTAATCCTGAAGTGCCAAGAACGAAGAGGAATACGAAAGAAGATAAGAGCAGGATGAGACGGAAGCGCTGACATCCACTTGCCGCGGGAGAGCTTCCACTGGAGGAGGCGCACCAGCTCGGGCTTGGCGAGGAAGGGGTCCGGGTCGCGGCGGCGCAGGAGAGGAGGGAGGTCATGGCGGTAGAACGAGTCGACCTCTACTAGGTCGGGCTTGCCCATGGCCGCGAACCGGCGGTCGTACGCCGCCAGCGCCGCTCGCCACTCCGCCGTGTCGCTGCTCGCGAAGTCCACCGTCTCGCCCATCGTCGTCGGTGCCGGAGGCGGGAGCGGCGGCGGCCGAAACGTTCGTGCCTGCAACGGTGGAAGGAATAGGTCATTTCAGCCCCTCACGAGTCAGGAATTTCAAATGAATTTCATCCAATTTTCGTACGAACTAATTCAAAAAAATCAAACTACGAACCGTTTCCTTTTCTTTTCCTGATGGTGTAATCCTGTACGTTGATTGATATTGGACGGCGTAGATGTCACCCGCTGCAACCTTTGCCGCTATAACCGAGCTACCCATTCGACGGTGGCTGCACCTCCTTAAACCCTAGCTGCGGCCGCCGCCGAAAACTGCGGCCTCCTTCTCCTCCATGGTGAAGCAACGGGGCTCGCGCAAGCAGCGCAAGACCGCGGAGCAGGAGGTAGAGAACGACGACGAGGTCACTGTCTCTGCGGTGGTGGGGCCGATGGAGGATGAGCAACTAGAGACGGCGGCGGCGCAAGCGCATGACGCCGAAGAGGCTGATGGCGCTGAGGAGGAGGATGCCGAGCGGGAAGAAGGTGCCGGGGGCGGCGAGGAGGAGGGGGAAGAGGGCCCGGACGCTGCAGCCAGGGGAGGCGAGGAGGGCATGGAAGAAGAGGATAGGGAGGTGAGCTTTGACGAGCTTGGCTTGGACGAGCAACTCAAGAGGGCTCTGAGGAAGAAGGGCTTGGACAAGGCCACCCCGATCCAAAGAGAGGCCGTCCCGCTCATCATGGTGCGCGATCTCTGGTGTCCATGCTTTGTTTATTTTCGTGATTTTGCTTTGTTTTGTTGAATTGCTGGAAATATTCTTAGTTATCCAATTGACGTTTCAATGAATTCCTCCTCTTCGTTGTGAGAAGATTAAGCATAGTTAGAATGATGCCAATATGTAAGTTGCGGTGCTAGTATTCGCTATCTGGGTCACCTGCTTTATCTGGTGAAGCTTTTCAATTAGTTTTGCTAGCCTCCTTTTGTTTGCCAGGTGCAGACCTGCTAAATTTAAGTTATTTAGGAAATTTCACCATATGAAGGATCCGGTATATAAGTTGCTGTATACATTTGGTCAGACTACAGCTGTAGCTCTTCCGAGTTCTGTCAATCCTTTGTCTAAACTACATGCAGGCATATGGGTTTTAAGTAATTTAGGCCACTGATGAGCAGCATAATGCTGTGGTTCCAGGAAGGGAAGGATGTTGTTGCAAAGGCCAAGACTGGCTCCGGAAAGACCTTTGCTTACCTTCTCCCTATGCTGCATGTTCTATTGAAATTGTCTTCAGAAGGGCGTATTCGAAAATCTGCACCAAATACCTTCATCCTTGTGCCAACTCGTGAGTTATGCCAACAGGTACCATGAATCTACTTTTTATGAGATGATTTATGTGGAAGTTCAATATTTAATGTCAGCTATGACTTATGAGATGCTCTATGCCAAATTGATGATTAATATATGAACTGATAGGCTAAACGGGAATGCACATATGGAGATCTATTTTAATTTAATATCAAGCATTCATAGTTGTTCATTGGTTTATTTCTCAATGTACTGCATTATATGGTCATAATTCTTAATACCTCTGTGATCTTTTATTTGAATTGATTGTGGTAGGTTCATAATGAGGCGTCATCTCTCCTTGAGTTCTGTACATCCAAATTGAAGGTTGTGCAAGTGAATGTGAGCATGTCAGATAAAGATATTGTGAGAAGTCTATCTTATTTATTGTTATTTTCTCTAAATAATATTCATTTTTTTGTATGTATGCTGGAAAACTAACTTGCTTCTTCCTATTATTTGCAGAAAGTTGCGTTGTCTGGCCCCCCTAATATCCTTGTTACAACTCCAGCTTGTGTTGCATCATGCATATCAAAGGGCATTATTTGTGGATCATCTATCAAAGAATCACTATCAATGATGATTCTAGACGAGGTGCACTTTATTTGCCTTCTCATGATTTATTTTAGTTTTAGTTTGAAATACATATCATCACATGTGGGAGTTGCTAATTTGAAAATATTTTATTTCTACAAGGGTTTAAAATTTTCTTTATGCATAAAAAATACAGCCTTTTAAAGTGTGCATGTTCCGACATTCTTTTATGCAATAATCTTTGGCTGTGGCGAGTGCCCTGTGTCAAGTTAAAAAACCTTCTGTGATTTTTTAATTGAGTGTAGAGTTTACTTTTTATTTTGTACGAGCACATAATGCTGACATTGACATGTGCTGCTGCAACAGTGTGAAATTTGGTATGGCATTGTGAATTTTTTAGAACACTGGCAAAATGCCTGTATGTTTTTACTGAATTAAGAAAAATCATATCTGCGCATTGCAAGGAGGAAATCTATTTTGAATTGTAGACCTTAATTTTAGAGTTAATTAGAGGGTTTTGGTTGCCAAATTTGGTTTTGATAGGGAATGGACAGTGTGGTCCCACATGTTAGAATTTGGGGGAGCTGGTGGTGGGGTGGTAGGTGTCAGATTCACTGCTCACCACCACCACTACTCACTTTTAAAGGAATATAGATTTTTATGCCACTATGTGGTTACACCTTTTAGAAGCTATCATGCTTTGGAGTTGCATATTTTAAATTTATAAGCATCGAAGTTTTCTTTATGGTGCACTGTCATATGCCTAATATGCTGTCTTACTCTCTTAGTGTTGTATATCCAAATTTACCTTTCTGTGGAATATTATACTGCCAGTAAGTTTCTTTCCAAGGAGGTACTAATCTAATAGTGGCTAGTTCTCAGGCTGACCTTCTTCTATCCTATCGATGTGAAGATGATTTAAAAGCTCTTGTTCCACATGTCCCAAGAAGCTGTCAATCCGTTCTGATGTCTGCAACGTCAAGGTGAAATTTGGTTCATCTTACTTCCTTTTCTTCAATTATTCAATCTGTTTGATTTCACAGATACATGTATGATTGTTCTAATCATTAACATTTTAATCAAATGGATGGAGCCTGGAAATTTGAATAACCATAATTTGGATTTTTTGCTGTTTTGAATGTTACCATGCTATCTCTTAGTGTATTTTTACAATTCCAACATGTTGTGCCATTGTATCTTTTGATGATATTTTGCTAGCTATCCAATGTGAATTTAGCATCTTTAGCCTGGAGGTTGAATCCACAATATTGCTGCCGTTGAGTTGGTAGAACATAAGCTTTTGTAGTTTGATTTCTTCCATACCCTTGATTCCATTTAGGTTTCATATATTCGATCTGATAGCAACGTTGACTTCTTTTTACAGCTCTGATATTGAGAAGCTGACGAAGCTACTTCTTCACAACCCTTTTATTCTGACTCTTACAGAGGTTGGTCATGCGCAGGATGATGTAATCCCAAAAAATGTGCAACAATTTTGGGCAAGTACTTTTTTCTGCCTTTCACGCAATCTTCCTTTTCATATTGTATCATTCTTATTACTTAAACATATCAAAATTCCTCTTGGATATCCATAGATTCCCAACAGTCATTTAAATAACCTATGGTTTCATGTTCCTGTCTAGCCTTTTTTTCTGGGACAATTCTTTAATTATGATTATTTTTGCCTTGCTGATTTTCCCCCAAGCTTTCTTGCAGTAGCTTGTATGTCATATACTCCCATTCAATTTTGCCAACAGATATCATGTGATGCTAAGGATAAGATGCTTTATATCCTTGCACTCCTGAAGTTGGAGCTTATTCAGAAGAAAGTTCTAATATTTGTCAACTCAATTGATTCAGCATTCAAATTAAGGCTGTTTCTGGAGAAGGTAAAATGTAACCACTACCTTCTTACAGTAGTCTAATATTTGGTGATTTGTTTTCTTAATTCTTTATCTGTAATTATTTTTCATTGCTTTATTTCAGTATATTAAGTTGTGTTGTCCAAAACTTAGTTTTTGGCCGTGGTCTGATTACTGTCTGAACATAAATCAAATTAAAAATGTTATGCTAGCCTAGAATACTTGATACTAGAGTGACAAGTTTTGGAAGGTTGAGTTGGTGCATGGTAAACATTATGGGGCAGCATGTGAGGATAAGTTTCTGTTGAGCTTGTAGATTGAATCTAAATGCTTGTTTGTTGGATGCTTGAAAACTTCGACAGAATACTGAATTCATTACTTCGTATGATCCTTAACTTGCATGTGCTGGAGTAATAGTGTATAAAGTATTGTGGGCTGAACTAACAGCAGGGCAATGTCTTGTCTGTAATTGCCATATTGGGAGCATGTTGGCTCCTTGCTCTATGATATTTGGAGTAGTATTCTTTTTACTATGTTGCTTTTTTTTCTGGCAGAATACTTTGTCCAACCAATATCTTCCTTGATTCTGGCATCATTTTTTAAAAAATAAATATGCTTATGATGAACAATTATCCTTATGGAGAATATATTGTACTTTTACAGTTTGGGATAAGATCTTCGGTGTTAAACGCTGAATTACCACAAAATTCGCGGCTCCATATTATTCAGGTTGCATCTCCACAATGCTCACTCTTATTGCTGCTATTGTGATTTATGTACATAATTTGTGATAATTCTATCCTTTTCTTTTAAATGTTTGTCGAACAAGTAAACCGTTTTCCTATGTTTCAGTAGTTTTCATCTTATTTTGGATTGTCTTAATCTTTGGGGAAATGGAATCAGGTTCAGGTACATTTAGTTTTTAAGCTTGCCACATCAATGAAATTCTAGAACAAAAGGTGTTAGTGTGTTCCAGAAAATGTTTAAGCTCAAGTACTCTAAAGAGGTCTGGATAAGAATATATTCTTGTGTTCAATCATGTGACCCTTAATTTTTTATTCAGAATTTGAAAACCATTAAAATAAAAGGTTTAATGAGATAAAGCACAACATGACATTTGCAGTCATTGATGAAGGTCAAATATTATGGAATGCTACTATTAGTGTTCCAGTTATCGTTACATAACTTGCACGGTCTGCTTAATTCAGTTACTTGCATTGATAAGTTGGCTCTGGAGGTGATTTAAACTATCTCTTTATTTCTTTTAGGCATTCAATGCTGGACTATTTGATTATCTGATAGCAACGGATGACAATAAGTCTAAAGTGGAGAGGCAGGCCAATAAGGGAAATAAAAAGGATTCTAGGGTGTCACGCAAGCAGTTGCAGCAAACTTTAGATGCTGAATTCGGTGTTGTCAGAGGAATTGACTTCAAAAACGTATTTACGGTAAGTTAATATATTGATTTACGCAAGCATACCACCAGATCTCATTGTGACCAAAGGGTACTTGAGCACATAATTGTTTGACATACATTGATATTATTTTGTTTTAAAGGTAATATTTTGTCTTGAACCTGATGGTAAACTATTTGTTGTTACTTTTTATAGTTCTGATCCGACCTGTAGTTTCTGAAGAAGGGTGCAGGATTGATATTCTTTAATATTTGGCCTTTCTTTAGGTAGTGAATTATGACATGCCTCCAGATCCTGCTGGGTATGTTCACCGAGTAGGACGAACAGGGAGAGCAAATAAAACTGGTGCATCCATATCGCTTGTAAGTTCAATGTTTTAGTGGTTCAATCACAAAATTCATCAAAATGCGGATCCTATCTGTTCTGTTATTTATTCTTCTGTTGGTATCGACCTTTTCAGGTTTCACCAGAGGAGAATGAAAATTTTGAAAATATTGAAGATATGTTGAAAGGTGTTGAAAAAGGAGACACCAGTGGCATTTCACCTTTCCCATTACTTACCAAAAACGCTGTTGAGTCTTTACGCTACAGAGCTCAGGTATGGACTGAGTTACCATGGATAATCTGTTCTTTTTAATAAAATATATTTTCAATTGGCATTTTTGCCTCTATTCAACATTGTGTTAGAATAGATCATGAGCATTAAGAGAGGTTAGGCATGGACATGGAGTATCTCTTTGTTTAGTAGTAAATTGGTGTTGCAGCTAGAACTCACAGTTTTTGACCTGATTTCTTGGTAGTAGATATATTATTAGTTGCAAAATGTAAACTTTTGAAACCAAAGACTTGTCTAGTTTCTCAAACACTGGTTAGGCATGGGTCTAGATATATTTTTATAGTCACCACTGAGTAAAAGGATGAACGTTCATCTGGTAATGCCCTATGTCACCCTATCCAACTGTAGGCAGCGATGTTTTATTGTATTTTTGTTTTCCATATATGGCTACTAGTTTTTTATATTTATTTAATTATCTCAATAGGCTACCTTGAGATGTTTCAGTGCCAATTGCCATGCATCAAATTTTATCTGAATCTTGTGCCTCATTTTATGATTTCTTCAGTTTTTACTAAATTATCTTCTGTCTTTTGGCCTAATCCCGTTAGTAACCATTTAAGTGTTGTGAATAAATCTCTCTTAGCATCATTATGAGGCTGGCGTTGTAGGGTCACTCTCATCAATCATGAAATATAATCAAGATACCCTGTAAGGATGTCCATCTGTTTTGGTAATGCAATGCCTGATGTGGCCTTAGCTGCAAGGGGGTTTTGATGACCAAGGCTGTTGGGCTAATAGTAATCTGGCTGTGCATTAACCGTATTATTGCTACTGGAGTTTATGTTGCAATGTTATGTTGAGTACCATTCATTTTTCAACTGATATGGTTATTGAATTGATCTGTTTTTTCTTGAATCTTGATAAATCATACTAATCTTTTTTTATCAAGTAAATCATACTAATCTTGGTAGCTGTTTTTCTTTCTTTCTTTTTTTAGAACATGCAAGAGCTTGACTGTCATTTCATTAAGAATGCATCTGGTAGCTAATGCCAATTGACATTGCTTTTACAGGATGTAGCTAGGAGTGTGACAACCCATGATATAAAAGAAGCACGTCGCCAAGACATAAAGAATGAAATCCTCAACTCTGAGAAGTAAGAAAGTGGTTGATTTTTAAGCAAATGCACATGTCATAGTGATAACTGAACCTCACGCAAAAAGGAATATGAATATAGCCTTACTTGTGTAGAGCTTCAAAGCAACTTTCTTACTAAATTATCATCTGTTCCTAGAATCAAAACAAGCATTTCTTGTTGTATATAGAAGGAAACATAAAAGATATTATTTTTTATTCACCTTTCTTTCATTTACTGGTCATTTTCTGCCTCATGCTTTTTTTCTAATAGTGAAGCTATCTCTTGTCATCTTAGGTTGAAGGCTCATTTTGAAGAGAATCCAAGAGACCTTGGTTAGATTCATTTTGTTAAGAACAACTTTTCTAATAATTAACTTGCCTAAATTAATGGGTGGTGCTGAGTCTATTTCCTCTCTCCAGATTTGCTCAAACATGATAAGTTACTGAGCAACAAGGAAATCCCTGCACACCTGCGTGATGTCCCTGAGTACCTAATTGATCCCACAACAAAAGAAGCAAGCAATGTTGTCAAACTTTCAAGAGCTGCTATGGGTATCAATAAGCCACGGAGGAGGAAAATAATGGGATTCAAGGGAGGATCTGGTAAAAGTAGTGATCCCCTTAAGACTTTCTCTGCTGAGGTACATCCATTCATTCAATAACTAACCAAAATTTACATTGAAATGATATTGCCAGTTTGCAGCCTACAATGTCACGAACAATCATACTTTTATTAACTTTTGCGTGCTTTTTATCTATACTTTATTGTTGGTGCATTGGTGACTGATGATATATTAATGCCATGGATACTAGATTCTATCACAATTTGGGATTGCAGTTAATTATGTAAGGTCATGGTTTAACTGATTTAAGATATTGTTTGCTTAGCTATTTTTCCCTGCAACATATTAGGTGAAATGTGTATGAAAAACTGGAAAAATAATTAAAAAAATTTCACAGAACACATTGTATTTGGTAAAAGTATCGCAAAACCTTGATTTCAAGCAACAGCTTTAGAGGCTGCACTTATTTTGCATTTCACATAGAACTATTTTAAGCGTTGTCTTCATATCCAAGGTGCAGGCCCAATAAATTATTTTCATAAAGTCCTATTTATTTTTGTCATGCCAGTGTTCACGTCAGTATAACTGGCAATGGGTAGGGTGAAATGCTTTGAAAACAGTATGAGGTGAAAATGTGTATAGTCCACTCTTCCATTCAGTCACATCTTGCCACGTTTTAATGCTGGCGTTTCAACTTGTCTGTCATGGTATTTACCTCTATGTAAACAAAGAAAAAGGGTTAATCTTGTGATGTCAGGTGTGTGGGTCTGGCCTTCAGGTCCTATGGAAACATGGTAGTGCTTAAATACAGTGGTTTTGTGAATATGCAAATGGAAGTACATTTTTAAGTTCCTTGAAAGTGTAATTTTGTGACGATTTTTTACAAGGTAGCATGAATTTGAGATTTACTTGAATATATTTATACAAATCCCATCTCTTTTCCATAACAAAAATATGCACAACATAGCAACCTCAAATTGAACCACTGTACTTTGGATATATTAAACATCTATATTTCAAACGAGCTTTTGTAGAGATATTAACAATCAATTTATTATGTGATCAGTGATCACTGATCAGTTCTTCCGTTTGACTGCAATATGATGCTCTGTTTTCTGATTTCTTGTGCTTCTAGGGGAAATCACGGAGGCGAGGGAGGAAGGAAAGAGAGGGAGAACAGGATAGACGAAAGAGGAAGAAGGCAGAAAGCTAATTTTTTGTGAGTCCACTGCCAAGTACACAGTTTTGTAAGTTCCTGGTATCTCCTCTTGTAACTTTGTAGCATCTCCAGATATAGGGGGATAACGATGTCAAGCTTTACTGAATGCTCCGTGTGCTATACACACCACTATAGAGACACGAGTAGAGAGTTTGTTTAGTATCAGCTCTTCTAGTTTTAGAGGAAGTGCATATTGCCGTTCCTCTATTTATTCGAGGAATATCAGCGGAAAACTATGTTTCGATATTTTGTTGTATAAAAAATTCTATGAAAAGGTGATGCTTTTGTGTGCCATAATACATCAACAGCTTATGCGAGGACCCAGTAAATCATTTCGTCGTGAAAAAGCCGTGGCATCATGACAATGTCAGTCCCAAAATTTTCGGGTTAACACAGCTCAAGCTTACTCTCTACAGAGAACACTGAAGCTCTGAAAGTAGGAACCTCTGTATCTAGAACACTGAAGCTCTGAAAGTAGGGACCTCTGTATCTAGTATGGAACATTGAGGGCCATAGTTATATTCAAATGGGGAAAAAGAACATGACCATTGGCGAGTTCATATACAGTTGATTCTGCAGATTAATGCACGGCCGGTTGCCACTTGAAAACATACTGGCATGATCATTTAGTTCTCTTAAACATAGTCACATCAACTTCTTGCTCTTGTTTGAAGATAATATTATACTATTCATTTCCAAAATGGAACCGAGATTATATACAATTGACGTCAACCTGTGACTATCAATTCGGTTGAAGTCAACCGATCAAACGTAAGTCAATGCCTCTCTCTAGTTCCTACGAGAATGAACATATTCAGACTGATTCAAACCATCTTCAGGCTGATTCACACCATACTCACAACCGCAGATTGCCATGCATTGGTAGCTGCAAGTTCTCGTTGCAAATAGTGTGAAAATCATGAGCTTTCGCCAGATTCGATTCCTTAAAATCTTGTACCAAAAGTCCATCCTACTCGTTTGCATGCTACAGCCCACCAATACTTGGTCCCAATCTTGGAGCTCAGGAATAATACAAGGTTCCCAATTTCTACAATCTAAAACACAGTAGTGATTTACAGTGGAATCAGTTTTTTTGAGCTCCAACTGTACACAATCTCCAGATGCCATATGACAAACCATAAACTATGGGGAGCCAAGATAAGAGGAAACCAGCGAAGGCAACGAATGGTTTGGCCTCCAGCATTACAAAAATTGATACTGCAAGAGCTTTACGATTCACCAAGCAACCGAGGGAAGATGTACCAGCTGCTCACTTTTCAATCTTCATGGAGCCTGCAGTGTGCAAAAGGAACAGTTCAATGTGTTGGATTGATCACTAATACCATATGTAATTTTTGACAGAAGAGAGGATCATATGTACCAGAATTGTTGGTGCTGCTATCTGCTGTTGCACCAGGGTTGAAGTTCGGAATGTTCTGAAGTCCTTCCCACATGGCAGGTATCTAGATTCAAGGTTCAGATAAGTCCATTGCTATGGTTTGATTAACCACGCGTTATTTCGTTATCTTTAGATGACTTTAAGTTACCTGATTAACTGTGGAGATGTCATGGGTTGTTGTTCCCTGCAAAACATCTAAAGGATTGGAAACATTGCACATCATTTCTGGCTGCATGATTCCTTGGTTAAAATGAGCAACAAGGGCGCTTGATCCTGGATCGACTCCGTAGAAAGCGAGATGCCTATCTTGTGAAAGCATCATCTAAAAACAAGACTTTCTGTGAACAAAATGTATCTAAAGCAACTGCATAAAAATTAGAATGATTTGCAGTAGTCATTACTTGTTTAGACAGAATTTGCTCGACATCAAAGCTAAGCTGAGGGTTGACAGTTGCAAGTTTCATGGACAAGAACTGCACGTTCTAGATTGTGTTAGATTACAGGGTGATATTCCAACCGCCCATACACACAAGAAATAATTGAATCGCCGCCCTAATAGTACCTCGACTTGTCGTTGTAGTGACTGTACATAATTGATTATCTCATCAAGCATGACTGCCTTGCCAGTGATCTGTGAGGGGACAACAGTTGTTGCACAGCGCAAGATAGTCTCAAGAGAATTTTCTTGCAGCAAAAAGAAGAAATTTACCTTACTGCAACCTGGGACAAGATCTTGAAGCAGCTTCATCCTCTCACTTATCTTTTTTCTCCTCAGCTGGAAAGAGTTCCGTCAAGAATGAGTAAAGGAAGATCATAAAGCAAACTGAACTGGGATATCAAGAGTCAAGAGTACTACTCAGAAGCTTACTCTTTCTGCAAGGCTGTGGCTATTCGTGGCTTGGCCTCGCTTTGCCCGGACATGAACATAATCTTCTTTAGTACCATCACCATCAGAAGAATCTTCCTTGCTTTGCATTTTGGATGAGCTCTTTTGGTTGTCCTCCTCCATTGATATCCTCTCTGGCTGAGATGAAACCTCTGTCTGTTGATCACCAACATTCTAAACCAACAATATAATGCAGTTAGCTATTGCCATAAGAGAAAAAACCATCAACAATAATTCGGCACACAGATTATATAATGACGATAGGATAAAAAGAAAGCATACTTGTATCCTGCTACTTGCAGATGGGTTCAACAAGGCAATGCAATCGTCTATTCCTTTCCTTTTCTTCAAACCACTATTATGACCATCACTCATTTGGATGTTTTGACAGAATGTGCCTGTGAGAAATTATCGGTTGCCATTAGGCTTTATCTATAGAATCATTACCTTCACAAACATCTCGCAAACTGCACGTTCCAGATTGTGTTAAGATTTACTAACCGTTGTGTGATCTATACAGTCTCTCTCTATCCTCTAACTCCATGGGGTAAGCTTGAAATCCAAATGGGCCACTGTTATACCCCGTCTTCTGATGCATTGCAATAGAATCCCAGTTCACCCCCAAGAACTCTTTGCCACTATTTGGACCAGGACATTGATCAGATTGCTGGCCTGAATACATCTCCAACTGTTCAGAAACTCCAATCTTTTCTTCCTCCCTGTTCAGTACAAAACAAAAAGGAGAAGATATATGAGAACAGAAACTAGATTGCCCCAAAAGAACACAAAAAGCTAAAGAACACCTTAAAACCAAACACAGAAAATTTTGATCAAGCCTGGAAAACCCTTTTATTCAAATGAACAGCTCAACTGGTAATCCTCACACAAGTGAAATTTAAAAGCAAGCGATCCCTTCAAAAACCACTACAGTATCCCTATCTAAAGGTAAAAGAAGGCCGTAAAGAAGGATCACCATCCAGGAAAAGGCCTGCTGTAACAGCTGGAGATATGCTTCAGAGCCTTAAGGAACAAACCAAATATTCCACTAAAGAAGAACACAGTCCAGAAAGTGAAACTTTAAAACCCAGAGCATCACAAAGGAAGTAGAGACACAGGAGAAATGACTCCATCATTAAGCAAACAGCACTCACTAACCTATTCTTTTGGAGCAAAGTGATGAGACGGAAGGAGAGCCTGCTCTTCCTAAAAGACTCAAAAACACCAAAGCTAATTGGAAACAGCAAAAGCCTACCAAATCTTAAAGAAATAGGCACGTACCACATTACCACCATTGAACTTTTTTTAAAAAAAGTGTTGTTTCTACTGGATGTAGAGCTTCCAAACAAGTTAGGAACTAACCAAGAAGCGCTTCTCCTTTTGGATATGGCTAGGCAGCTAATCCCAAGAAGCTCAAAAAAGCACCTAAAACTGCCCAAAATTGAACTACAAAACCTATTTGGATGATGAAATCATCAAACCACCATACTCAGGGGCACACAGAAAGATGAACATCACCTCACAGAAGACTTTGATCACCCTATAAAATCTTCATTATCTATGAAATCACAAATGTGAAGCTAAAGAAAGAACACCAGTACTGCATCAGCAAAGCTACAAGCTCAGACTGAACTGGTGAGGACAGGAGGCCATTTGAATGCATAGATTGCTGGACTAAGATCTGAGAGACATTACTAGGGCAGTGTTGAAGCTTTCCAAGAGCAGAAGGAAGGAAAGCAACAACCTTTGACTACTCCACCATGTAATAGGGCCGGTATAAAGATCTTCAAGCAAAAAAAAAAATGTTCAAGACAATAACCGTTTGAAAATTACCTGACCGCGCGAGATCACATGAACCCTGCAAGAGCCCACCGATTCACCTACAAATGGAGACATGTGAGTATGCTGAAACAATTCAAGAACTAAAAAGGAGCACAGCTTGATGATCTTCTTCCATTCAAACATTTCATCTTTTTTTTTCATTCTTTGCAGCAACTTACCTGGTGCTAGTGCGCATTTGGACAAAGTTCGGTTTTCTTGGCCGCAATTTGACAGCAGGGGAGAGGGTATGGTGGAAGATTACAGATTTTATGGACAAGAGGGAGCAAAAGGGCAAGAAGAGAGCTGCAGCTGAGGTGGTGTCTGTTACCTGCCACTGAGGTGAAATGATTCTTTCTTGCCCTCTGGCTAAGGGTTGTTAACCACTGCAACTGCGCCCCCCCCCCCCCTCTCTCTCTCTCACTCTCTCACACACACACTCTCTTCACTCTCACTCTCACATACTCTCTCTCTCCTCTCCCTATTATTTCCAAAACCTTAGCGTAAGCTAACATCTAATCAAAAGTTACAACAGACTAGTGTACCAGTAGGAGTAGTTTACTGCTTTGCTCTACTTTAGCACAAAAAGAATAGCTGTCGCCAAGGAGAAAAAAATAAAGCAGGGAGTTAAAAAAATAGTAGCATACAGTTCTCACCTGCCCAACCTTGCATACCCTCACTGTTCAGTGGGCCCCAGTTTTGGCTGTAGACTGTAGATAAGTGTTGAAGAGGAGGTACCTACTGTTATTATCTTTCCCATTGTTGTTATTATTAGCTCCATAGCAGTATAAACACTAGACACAACTGCAAGTTTGAAATAAGAGCAAAAATTTTGATCAAGTAACAATAGTGGTTATGTGATCACATAAACTATAGCAGACAGCAATGCTTCTACCATGCTCTTCCAGTCAAGAAGATTTTACACAATATAAGGGTGTGTTTGTCACTCTTCTTTCATTTCTTCTGCTCCTTTATTTTTTTAACATACTTACCTAACTGTTTTTTTGTAAAAAAATTACTTTAAAAATTATATTAATTTATTTTATAAGTTTTTTAATTAATATCTAATTAGTTATGTGCTAGTGAGTTTTGGTAACAATCCCCCCCCCCCCCCCCCCAAAGAATGCAGCTAAGTAGACCATTTTGTGGTCAGATACGAATAGCTCCTCAACAGATCAACTTCTCACGTCCCTGCAAATGTTTTCATATGCACTATATTTGTTACTACATTCCTAAATATATTTATAACTATCACTGCATTGTTAGAAATACTTATATTTAAAAATAGTATTTTAAATACTAGCTGAATGTATATGTTTTGCTACGGACAAAACAAAATATATTATAATATTATTTAGAATAAATAAAAAATATTTTTTATAAAATGTGTTACTCAGGGAATATTAACATTAACTTAATTTTATATATAGCTATCAATTTAGATTTGATTGTTTTTTAATGGAAAGAAGGTTAATTTACAAAATTTACTATAAGAGTAAATGAGGTGATAGACTTATTGTCAACAATACTATCTCAAAAGGAGTATAAATGAGATAAAATCTGTTCTTCAGTTTTACACTTTATATTTATTATTGTAGCAGTATTATATTGTTGTCATGGTACTTTAGGATTAAACTGGCTCTGTTTATAAGGGTGGGGGAGGGAAGGTGTTTCTCTTCCACACCAATCTTTGAATGAGGGAGGAGATCTCTTTGTACAGTTGGGCTTTTCTCTCGTTGCCAACCTACCTACAGCCATTCTCTCTTAGTAATTAAAAAATAATTTGTAGATAAAACCTGTATATACATATTCTTAACAATTTAAAATCAAATGCTATAAAATAAATTATAATACAAAATTTAAAATTAAGTTTTAAAATATAAAATTTGACTTATGAGTATAATTATAAACGGAACGACGAGGAGGACATAAGGAATCTTGTAATCTTTTCACCTTCTTGTCCTCTACAGTCTTAAATGCAAGGACTGGCTGGATTTGGGGGATATGGTCAAAGCAAACACTGTACGGCATCCTGCTGCCTGCTTGCTATGCTGAGGTGTCTCCATCTCCACAGGATCTTTCTTTTCCTTGCCTTCTTTATTATAGATACAAGTAGAACCTCGAAATTTGACATGGAGGCAGCTCGAGGGTCGTATTGATTAAATTTTAAAATTATTTTGAAATTTTTTATTATAGTTTTTTTCAGCATTATCGTTGAGAACATAAATATAAAAAATTTAATTATAAATTATTTTTTCGCTAATATGCCGTTTGAGGTATTTTTCGTATTTGGTCAGGAGCACGAATGACTTCAGCAACAAATCAGCACAGCTCTAAAAAAATAAAAATGTTTGATCAGCTAAGTAGGCAGTATAGCAGCAGATGGGAGACTGTCATGAGTTGGATGACTTGGGAGTATATTACCCTCACCTAGACACCTAATTCGCATCCCCAATAAGAGAATCTGGGGGTTGTATTATGTGTCGGTGTGATTGGCCGTTTACATGCTTGCAGTAATCTAAGCAAGTATACTTAACAATGCTTCTGTTCTGTCCAAATTGACTGTTTTTAATATTGGGGGTATTAGCTGTTCCTGATCGCGCCTGTTCCATTGATGTTCTTGCAAAGCGAAAGTGACAGAATCATGGTAGTAGAATTATAGTATTTGATTTATGAGTGTGTTTTGACGTGACACTGAGAATTGATCACTCGTGCCAAATACACAGCCCTAACTTTTCTGAAGATTTGAGAGCTGGAATGGAACGACTAGTCATAGTCTAGTTTTCACGCTTACCAAGTGTGCTAGTGCACTAGGCCTAGTGACATCACGCATGTACTGGGTAGAGCTCACAAGTTTGTTATTGTTTAATCGCTCTCCTGTTCCAAAGGTGTACTGTTCTTTTGACAAAATCTGATGGTAGATAGGAGCAGGAGTATTTCTTTTAAGAGCAGAATGCACGGCACCCAGGACGGGTTGTAAAATGAGTTTGGATTAGCTCATGGCAATGGCCAATGGGTTTGATGATGATCATGTTGGCATGTATAAGAGAACCAAGAGACAATAAGTTGGCAACATGTGATCCACTGATATGCTGCCTATAAACCTTGTCTTGTATACATTGCCATGTCTAAAATTAGGGATACAAATAAATATAGCATTAATAGTAGCAACCTATAAAATTATATTTGAGGTAAACGATAATGACGTTATGAGGTGATTATCCTATAGAGAATCTATATTCGTCTACCTTATAGGATTATATATTATCTTATTGGCGTTTTGAGCCATCAATTTGTCACTCAGGATGGCATAGTTTAAGGCGTATGGTATCTATTGGACTTGATTTAAACCCTTTTATAAAAATATATGACTTATTTATCTATTCTCATGTATTTCAGTTTTATGTGAATCAAACCAACCCTTAAGGGCCACGGGAGATTATGATATACTAACCAGTTTTTTTAAGGGGATTTGGCCACTGGATTAGCCAAGAGGCTCACCAGATCCAAGGAGAAGAAAACCTCTCCTCCGTTTATGATTCTTTCTTTTGAGTTCTTGGGGATACAAATTTGATACCGATGCAACTCATCGTATTAGAAGTAATAAATATTCCTTTTAGATAAAGAAAAGAAAATTAGTTTAGTTTCTATAACACCTGCTGAAATTGTTTAATGTGATAAAGACATAGCTGAAAATGTGAAGGGTACAACTAGTTGTAACTTTGATGGAATTAAATTGGAGTGAAATAGTACCATGCTAACAACTAAATCAGAGGTTGCTGAAATTTGTGATAATAAGATGATATGCTATGTATTGACGTGCAAAGACGTGTTCTTTTTCTTGAAGATATCCTCAGAAAAATATGTGCCTGCATGGTAGAAAATTTGTGATGATTTTTGCCTGGTAAGACATGCCTAATATTTTCTTGTTTGGTCAAAAAATTGAATCTAAGTAGAAATAGTGGAGTGAAAAGTACGTTTTACAAGACAACAAACGTAAATAAATAAATAGTAGAAACCTATATTATACTTAAGGTAAACAACAATGGCGCGCTACGAGGTGAGATCCTAAAAATTACGTTTTACAAAATAAATAAATCTAGTCTTAACAGTAGAAACCTATAAAGTTATTCTTCAGCTAAGCAACAATGACGCTGAGGATGCTTAACGTCAATTTTTTTATTTAAGATGGTATAGTTTATGATACATAATATCTATTAGACTTTATAAAAGTATATGACTTGTTTGCCTATTCTCATGTGTTTCAGTTTTATGTGAAAAAAACCAACCCTTAAGGGTAACGGGAGATTATGATATTGTAACCTGTTTTTTTAAGGGGATTTGGCCATAGCCAAGAGGGTTATAATCTCCCCTAGAAACAAACCCTAGATGGTACATAAGGAAAGATCAAATTTGAATCATTTGGTTTCAGTAAAGTCATAGGTGTACATTAACGTGTTTTTGGGAGGTTCACGGTCATCCGATTTTGCTACGGTACCCAAAGAACAATATTTTGTATAGTATTTATATTGATGTTGTAGTACTGACACTGTGCACTGTAGATTACTGTGACACTAGACTCATTTTGCTATGCGCCCTCCCGAATGTTTCCGTCAAAACGAGAGCACATTTTTTTTAAAAAAAATGAAGAATCCGGTTCCGAGAAGATCCAACACAGCCCCCATCCCAAATGTTTTCGTCAAATACAGGAGCGCGTGCAATTCAAAGTATGCGCGTGTCAGAAGTTGAACACAGGATCTTCGAGGTGAAACCACACACATCTATCACTACGCTATCAAGTGCATCCCCATTTGTTTGAACTTATCTAAGCTGCTGTACATGCCCCTGTTGGAAATCTCGGGGATACAAGTCATTAGCAACTGAAACACAGCAGTACCTGCTGCTAGCCGCTAAATCTTACCGGGAAGAGGCAGGAAGAGGCGGTGGGTCGGTTACGCAAAGATCTGTTTAGCTCTAGTGTAGATACTTAAGCTTCGAGCTATCGAGAATATGTCAGTCCATTTAACCCTGTAATTGATAAGAAAAAAGAATGAAACCTATGAGCCGGTTGGCTGGTAGTTCTATCCGGCTCTCTCTATTAGCTAGGTGTCGATAGAGAATGCAGCGCTCGAGTATCGGCTGAATAGCCGATGAAGACGTGAGAGATGAACACGTGTAACATACTAGAGGACCTATCGGTCAAAGAGCCGGTGACGCTACTCGACATCCGAAGCGCGGAGCAAGAGCTGATCCCCCGTGAGGCCACATGGGTCAGCGACCGCGGTGACGACGTCGTTAGGACCAGTCTCAATAGATCGAATCAAACTGAGGCAATATGAGACCGGGAGCTAACGACACGGAGACGGCGGAGGCATAGACCGCACGTGACGACGAGGGAGGAAAGAGAAGAGGCCATCGGCTACCTACCGGCCGAACATCCTATGCAGGCCTATACCTAAATTCAACATGCTGAGGAGCCGATACGCTAGGCGTGGTACCTGAGACATAGATAACTTATCGGCTAACACCCCGATGAAATGCCGTATAGAGATCTATATGGCTATAGCTCAATCTACCGTTGGCAACCTCACAGGTCGAACCTAAACGATATAACACAAGACAGACGACGATAGAGAGAGCCTAATAGATCAATAGACCTTGAATGGGCGTGATGTGGTACACCCAATTTAACTAAGAGGTCGAAACTAACAGATGCAGCCTTAGACAGCGCGAGATATATCAGGATAGTGGCGAGACCTATCCCTTTGCCGGAGATCAAACTTAATCGATGCAGCCCCGCATCGAGAGCCAGAACCCACTGATAAAAACTTAGACGAACTAGGGTGACGATACGTCGAAGTTGTATTGGATAGATGTGTTGATGTTTTTACAGGTTTCTAAGAGTTTATATTTATACCATAGCATTATAGAGTCCGATACGATTATAACAACCATTAGACGTTGTCTTCTTAAAAATATAAAAGAAAAATATCTCTAAGCAATTATAAAACTACTCAAACTTAGCTTACGTAATACATTATATAAACATCTGATTCGTCGTTATTCTCATTATTCTCTTTAAACTTAACTACATCTAAATAACTTTTCGTCTTTAAACAAACCGATTTAATCTTTTACTAGTTTGAAACAGTGTCAAATCGGCTTCACCTTATAAGTTGATCAGTATTTTTCTATCGATCGATCTTGTTTATCGACTTAATTAAATTTCGGTGTTAACATGCTCGCGGCATAGGGTGAATTGTATGATACGGTAGCAACGCACGCGTACAGGGCGCGTAATGATCATGACGTTGCCTCCCCCGGTGTGCGCTCGCTAATCATGCGTGTGATCGCGTCGAGAGCAAGATGGAAAGCGAGGCACGGCTGCTTGCTTGCTCGCATGAATGCTTCCCATGATGGAGACATTGCCATGAAGATGGAGACCGGCCAGTCTATTTTTGTATCAGATCGATTAGATTAGTTAATTCCCGTAGACAATCAGCTTCAGCGAGCACAGCACAAATTAAATCCAAGGTTTATTAATTTTAATGCATGCCATGTACGTAGTATGCAAAAGTTAGGTTAATTTATTCCAGTCTCTGAATTCTGAATTTGGATTTTGGAATTCAGAATGATTTGGTGTTTGGCACGAACGTACGATTACTTAGGATCCTGGAGACTGAAGAGATCGATTCCTACGGAGAAAAATTAATCAATGAACAACAATACAGGTAACAGTAGTAGTAGTGATTAGTAGCAGTACAAACACAAAAATTTAACAAGACCAAAGTGGTTCCCTGCTTTAATACTAGATGGATTACGTAAAGTTAACGAAGATATCAATGTGGTGTGCAGGCAACAGCTAGATCTGCTCGACATTATTACTGGCTAGCAAGTACTTTCCGAAAGAGGAGTGTGCATGGCCGAACAGATTTCTTTCGCAGAGGATCACAAACAAAAGCATTTGCAAGTTGCAAAGAGTACATTCAGCACTAGTGCATCGTACTGGCAGCAAAAAACCCTAAGTCTGTCCGCCTGGACTGGTGGGAACCGTGGATGATAGATCGAACGGCTCAAACGGAATCCGGTCGCTACAAATGGTAGTTGATCCCATTTCAGTTGGGCCGAAAGGTGGCCCAACTTTGTGTGCAGTACGCTGTACGCATGGGGAAAAGGAAAAAAGTCTAAAATTTCTCCCTCATTTATAAGCCAGGATTGATTTACATCACTCAACTGCAAGACGGGTATAGAGCCCCAGAATCAACGGAAATAGACTCTCTCCACGGTATTAATAGCTATCAGTTCACTCTCGCTGACGTGGCGTTGATGTGGCAAACATAATAGAAAAAAAACAAAAAACAAAAGAAATCCCCGTCAATGCTCCCACTTCATCTTTCTCCGTATCTCTCTGCCTTCCTTTGCACGCGGATGGGCGGGAGAGGCTTGAACTCGCGCAAGGCTCACCAGGGTACGCCGCCGCTGCCTCCCTTCGTGCACGGACGAGCGGACGAGGCAGCGGTGTAGCGCGTGGCGGACCGAGCGGCGGAGCGACCGCCGCCTCGTCAAGCTCGTCGAGCCCGGCAAGAGGAGCGCGGCGAAGAGGAGGTGGCCGACAGCGGGGACGCTTCCACGAAGATGGCGTCGAGGTCGGAGGGGATAGAGAGAGGAGGCAGAGGCCGAGTCTGGGCTCGAGCTCGAGGAGCCATGCGTGCAGGTAGGAACTCGAGCTTTACGTCCCAAAGCGTCGCCGACTTGTAGAGCCCGCATCACCTTGCTCTTCGGAGAGCTCCACCGCCGCCATCGCCTCACTTCTCCGAGGGCTCCACCACCACCGCCACCTAGTTCCTCCTCTGCGAGCTCCCCACAGCCGTCGCGCTCCTCCTTTCCGTGGTGGAGTTGAGGTTGAGCGGGTGGCTCGCCTCCATCATATGCTGCAGGATGGTGAACCCCCGCTGTGGCAGAGGGCTCGGTGCAGACGCTGTGGCATGCGCCAGAGCCAGGCTACATCCCCGACTCCCCTTGGTATGAAACCCGCTGCTGGCCTAGAAGTGCATACGTGGGTTTTAGCTAATTGATGATAAAATATTAATGGACTAATGTATTTGATGATTGCTGAACAGTCATTAGGTCTTTTAAAGTTGTAAGGTGGGCAAAGAAAACTTTTAAAGCAAAAGAGTTGGAATGAAAATAATTTAGATAAAATTTAGAAGATATCATGTTGACATGAAATTGCAAGGAGTTATTATCCTGGAGGTCGAATGGTTCGAGAGATGTCAGCCAATCGATGAACGACAAACTTTATCGGACAATCCAACGAGATACCAAACTGTCCTATACGCTCTGTCAGACACAGTCAGGTGTTATAAAAGAGTTAACCTGGCAATCCGGTATAGATCAGGTAGTCCGGTGCAAGAATTCGAGTCTAGAAAACCATATCATAAAAGAGTTGCAAATAGTGCTTTAAGGGTGAGTTCAATAGTATCTATAAGGATAAAATTAATTTGCTCACGAAAAATGAGGTAAGTTATTAGTGTATGATTAATTACATATTAATTATTTTAAACTTAAAAATATGTTTATTTGTTATTTTAAAACAACTTTCCTACATAATTTTTTACAAAAATATAATTAATCATGTGTTAATAATTTACTTTATTTTACGTGAGCAAATTGGTTCATTGTTCAAAACAACTTGGCCTAAGTCTATCCAAATGCTCAAAAATCTGTCTTGAAAGAGTGACAATGTTGCAAAAACACCTGCACATTGAGGTTACTTGCTTATGTGGGTCGAAAGTTTCAATTATTGGAACTGAGGTTCTGATCCACTTATGTCTACCAGCTGTTAAGTGTTCGTTGGAGGTCCTGAGCCTATAGGTCGGAACTTCCAGTATTTAAATATGTGATTAACAGATATATGACATAGAGAAGTAGGTATAAAGCCCCTCCATCCCCTCTGGTGCTAATTTGGCATTTTCACTTTGTTTTTCGATTTCTTAGCCTCTCCTAGAGTTCCAAAACCACTTGACCTAGTTCTAAGCTTTCATGGTGATTTTAAGTGAGAATGTTAAGTGGGTTTTAAGTGCTTTTTTTTTGAAGAAGAAGAGAGTTAGGAGGATCTTGAATACTTAGGGATTGATGCTAGACAATATTTAGAGCTTATTTACTTTTGGAGGGCAACTTTCTAGATAGTTAGGCATTATCCATAAGCTTCCTCATGCTATGGATTAACTCGAGTAAGTTTATGCGGATAGACCTCTCCTTTGAAATGAAAAGAGGTATCTTGAGCGAGAGCCAAGCTAATCTGTGTGATCGCTTGGTGAGGTAAGAGGTCAAGAAAGATCTAGCTCTCAAGAGCTCCTCAATGGAGAGTAGGATCTTAGTGATCCGAACTTCGGAAAAAAAATCATATCTCTATCTTACTCTCTTGTACTTTACTTGTTCAAGCTTGTTCCTTTTCTTTATTATGTGATTTGCTGTGTATGTTCACTTTGTTTATACCTGCTTAGCTCCATCTATATTGTTTTTAATCTTGATGGGTGTAGCTCTTTAAAGCCTCACTCAATTGATCAGAAATTCTAGGTCGAGGGGACCAAAAGTTCTGACCTACCCTCTCAGCTTGCCCAAGACAACCGGTTGGAGGTTTCAATCAGCTGAACTGGAGGTTTTTGTCAAGTTGAATTTGATCACTACGATTGAAGAATTTTTAGAGACGTCTATTCACCCATCTCTAGGTTACTTCAAGAGTTTTGAGGACTATCTGATTTTTTATGACCAACAACTAGTTGTCAATGATCGTTATAAAAGTTGTATACATTGGACAATCTAGTACAGTGCCAAATTGTCCGGCCTACTATATTTCTAATAGACTTTTGTAATAGCTATAAACGTTTAGTTGGAGGAGTTATGGCTATATATAGATGTTGGTATGGAATTATTTAGAGACTTTTGGATCTTGTTTTACCCTGAGAAGCTAAGTAAGTGTTGAAGAGCTTTGAAAAGCAAATTGAATATCTTTATGATAGAGTTTAGCCTTGAGTGTTCTTGTGTTGATGTTTAGAAGGCTAAACTCCATATTAACTCTTTTACTCTATAATCTAAAACTCGTGTGCTGTTAGTAGGTTAAGTTGAGAGTATGTGAAAGAGAAGAATTATAATATCGAAGAAACGAAATGGTGCGGTTATCTGAGAACCCTTGTGAAGAATGTTCAACCTCACCTCTAAAAGGGAAGAAGTAAATTAAGTAAAAGACAAACTTCATCTTAGTGATTGCTTGATAGAGCAAGCTTGATTGATCGAGAGGAGTTACGTGGCGTTCAAACTTAGGCTTTGGTGGTTGCTTGGAGCACGAGCTTGCCTCGGTGGTAGATTGGAGACCAAGACTTCATCAAAGACGGTTGTTTATAGAGGAAAGCGATTGAAAGAGATCTGATTCCATTATGTGCTTCCTCAGTGAAGAGTAGAAACGGTTAGTTTCGAACTTTGATAAACAAATCGATGATTCCTCTACTCTCTTTGTCTTATAATTACTACTTTCTATCTTGAGCTTTTAGTGTATTTTTGCTAGCTTGTCATCTATCTCTATCTTATCATGCTTTTGTAGAAAATGTGCTTGAGTGGTATGTCTAGTTTTCATCTTGTTATTTGTATAAGTTATTTTTCACTGTGTTGGTCAAATTGTTTTGTCAAAACCAAACAATCTGAGTCATCTAATGTCCTCCCTATTATTGCACTGACCAGATTATTTGACAGCTATCGAATTGTCCAACTTATCTATAGTCAAACTATCCATAGCGGTATAAGATTATCCAGTTAGTTCTAATTCTGCTGTAAAGTTTCTTAATTTTAGGTAACGCCTATTCACACTTTATAGGCTATTTTTAATGGCTTTTATAGCTAACCTTGAGCGTCTCCACGGTCAGGCTTTTACTCTCGTCCTCTGTCATCATCGCCATCCCCTCTCCTTATGCTTGATTCGAGGCTAAGAGAGAGTATAGTTGTATAGTATGAAGAAGAGAGAGTATAGTTGTATAGGATGAAGAGAAAGGTCCCATTGACTTACGGGCCTCATACATTTTTATTGATTTAGTCTAAAATGGTTGTCACATCAGCAAGGGTGGACTGAGTCCACAAGCCACACTAACTGAAACTGTTATCAATACTGTGGAGAGAGTCGATGTATACTTCTTTTACAAGTTAAAAGAGGCTCTTTGTCCGATTTGTGGTTGAGGAACATAAACAAAATCGCCATATAGTTGAGGGAGACAATAGACTTTTTCCTGGGGGAAAAGCTCGTGAGGTAGACCATCAAATGAGCTTGTACTCAGGCTGAAACCAAAATAATAGGCCACAGAAATCCTTAGGTCCGATCGCGGCCATTGGTAGCAATCCAGTTTCGGAGAGGCCGAACGGCGGCCTAATTTGTGCAGCAGGTCAAGAGAAAAATCTCCTGAGGAGGCCCATGAAATTGACCAAATGGGATAACGAAAATACGGTCCGCAGATCTCTAGTTCGCTATTTTTCTGTGCCAAACCTAGACCCAATATTTTTCATCGGAAGAGGCGAAAATACTCGTAACAATATAAGGCTCCGTTCGGCAGTGGGTGCTCGGAAGTAGAAGATGATTGTATAAAACGAGTAAATAAATAAATAAATAAATAATAGCTATTATAAATTTAAAAAATAGATTGATATAAATTTTAAATTAACTTTTAGATAATTGTTTTAAAAATTTATCGTTTAACCGTTCGAAAAATATAGATAACGTGAGAATTTTTCACCCAAACACTCGTAAACGAACGCAGCCTGGATCTTGAGATGCAAAACGCTGAAGCATAAGCACATAGATTAATGGCCTCCTACTTTTTCACTAAGCCTACTCGCGCCATGGATGGAGCGTGAAATCAAAGGCCTTAGATGCCGCCGCGGAAGAAGGGTGTGCCGAGGAAGTCGCTAGAGTAGGTGCCGCCGCCGTTGGGGAAGAGCGTGGGGAGGCATACGACGGCGAGCACGAACCCCCACGCGAAGCGGTCGTTGCCGATCGGCGTGATCTCGTCCTGCGCCGGGATCTCCTCGCCGCCGCGGATGAAGGTCGCGAAGAGCCCCCACGCCAGGCACAGCACGCTGCCGCTGATGGCGCCGACGCCCAACAGCACCGACGTCGCGAACGACAGCACCGCGGCCGTGCCACGCCCGAACAGCGCCTGCGCGATCCGGCCACCCTCCAGCCTCCCGCACGGCAGCAGGTTCAGCGACGTCACCACGATCCCGAGCAAGCCGGCGAACGCCAGCGGGTCAACCGGCACGCCGACACCCTCCACGGCGTTCGGCAGCACGTTCCCGAGCTCGTCGGCGTATGGACCGATCACCAACTGCACGAACGATAGCAGCGGGTTGTTGTAGAAGAACTCCGGCCGGACGAACCTGCATCAGATGACATTGCTCAGGGTCGCCGGAGCCATGACCGGGATTGGAAGAGTTTATGAGAACTTACAGGGCGTTCTCGCCGCCGTTGAAGCTGCCGTCGGAGATGAACGCGGAGACGGCGAGCGCCAGCGACGTGAGGTACGCGCTGGCCGTGCGCGCCACCGGGATGTCGAATAGGGCCTTCTTGTTCGGCAGCAGCGACTCGTAGTTGTTCATCACGCCGAGGCACCCCGTCCAGTTGGACGGCACCAGGAACGATGGGCTCAGATTCACGCCGTACCTCCCCGCCGTCAACCTCGTCGCGATCTGCCATGGAGTGGATGGTCCAAGAAAACATCGATGTCAGCGTGGGCGGCGCAGGAATGAACAGAGTTCAGCGGCAGATCATAGGGAGCACCGTACCTCGGATACACCGAGGATGGAGAGGAAGCCGCCGAACAGAGGGAGCACGTCGGAGACGTAGTCGTCGAACGTCGCACCGGGCTTGAGGAAGAAGCCGCTCATGATGGCTATCGTCCCAAACGTCGTCACGGCCAACGCCACGGCGCTCAGGTATCCCCACGGCGTGCTCAGCTTGGTGATCTCCAGCTGCAGGTCGATCTCTGCTTTCGGCTGGACCATGCATACCTGAATTCAATCACAAAGAACGCCAAAGAAAATTACTTTCAACGATCCATAAATCAAAGCCATAACAACATCAATCACAGGCGATCAAATGCAACCGATTACATTACGCCAAGAGATTATAGATGGTGGTAAATCGGTACCTGCTTTGTGATGTCGTCGTTCTTCTCCTCCATGAACCAGAGGGTGACGTCTGTTCCGGCGGCTTCGGCGATCTTCTTCTCCAGCTTCGGCCTCACCTCCTCCACGGGCTTCCTCAAGTTGCCGATGAAGATGCCGCCATCGCCGAATCTCCGGACATCCACGGCGAAGAACGTGTCGTACCCGAAGCAGCTCTTGAGCTGCGCGCACCAATCCACCAAAAGATCAAAAAAAAAAATCCTCGTCCAATGATCTTGCCCAATTGATAAAGTGAGAAAAAAAAGGCCATTAATTTACGTTGTTGAGGTCAAGCGCCTTGAAGGTCTTCTCGGCGAGCTCGAGCCTCTCCTTCTCGCGGGTGAGCTGGTTCCTGGCGAGGCCACGGAGCAGGCCGGCGAGCGGATTGGCGTCGGGCTCGCGGTCGAGCTCTCGGAGCTTCCGGTCGGCGCGCTTCTTCTCCAGCTTGATGGCGGCCTCGATGGACGGGTTACCCATGAACCTCTTGAACTCCTCGTCCGATTTCCAGTCCACCTCCTGCTGCTCCTCCTTGCTCTTCTTCCCGCTATCGCCTTCCTCTTCACCGCCGGCGTGGTGCGACGCCTCGGCGACGCCATCCTCTCCGCCGCCGGCGTGATGAGACGCCTCGGCGACGCCATCCTCTCCGCCGCCGGCGTGATGAGACGCCTCGGCGACGTCGTTCTCTCCGCCGGCGTGGTGCAACTCCGGCGAAGCCGCCTTCTGCTCGCCTGGGGCAACGGATGTGGGGAAGCCCTGGTTGGTCTTCTCCTCCTCCTGTTGCAACGAACACCTGACCAGGAGGCTACTACTTCCCCTCAGAGGCCTAAGAGGAGGCTTGCACTGGTTCTTGGAGAAGAGACGGAAGCTTCTTGTGCTTCTGCTAGTTACAGCGTTGCTGCTGCAGAAGAGAGAGGCGACAGGAGAAGAGGACGCCATTGGCGACGATCTGAGCTAGCTTGGTGTACGTACGCACGTGCTTGTTCTAACTTCTAACACTACTGTTCTTGGAGATCCGAGGAGCTCATGGGGAAGGTTAAAAAGGTTCGGACATGGAAGGACGGGAGAGTTCTAGAACGTTGAGAAGGCGCGAGGAGTCGTGAAGACTGCGACGGCGAGGAGGGGAAAGCGACGACGGAGTTGAGGACAAGGTGAGGCCTCGGCTTATCCAACTGGCGAGCTGAACTGCACACCTGGCGGCAGCTCGCTTGCTGCCTCTCTCGTGTGGGCCATACATTGAAAGGCTTTGACGGACTACTTGCCACGTTTCCGTCGTGTGTTTAAGGAGAGGTTCTGAAGTTGGGAAATTCAACTATTTGCCACGCTAATTATGTGTCACTTCTCAAATACCATTCTAATCATCATCTCTATTTTTTTACCACTATAACCCTATTAAATATCCATAGTATCTCTCCTCTTTCTCCCCGACTTCTCTCTTTGGTAAGGACAACGAGAGACTTAGGTGACGGTATGATGGCTAGGCTTGAGTGAACGGTAGAGCTCTACCCTAAAGAGAAGGAGAAGGTGGTGGTAGAGCTTCATCTCCTCCTGATCTCCAAAGTGGCAAACGAATAGGAGAAGGCAGCGACATCCTCAGGGTTGACCTCCTTGTTGGCGGCAAGGTGGCTCGAAAGGCGATGAACTTATGCGTGCAGGCCTCGATGGCCTGGCCAGCGACGGTAAAGCTTGGGCCATCCTCATCTCCCTATTCTCCCATGCTGGCAGAGCTTGGGCCATCCCTTTGCAGTCTCGTCTCCGACTTCTCCCGTACTAGTGAATCTAAGCTCTCTCCCTCTGCCTCCCATTGCCATCACTGCGTGTGCCACAATATTAGTTGGCGAGCTGAGCTCGGGAGCAGCGAGATGAACGTGAGGGGCTGAGTTCTTCCACCATCATCGTTGCTGATGCCTTCTCATCGGGTTTAAGCTTTGTTGCTGTCACCGTCGAGCTCGAACTCTGATGCTTCATCATTGCTTAGGAGATATGGGGAAAGAGAGAGGAGGGTACAATGGATATTTCATTTGATTATAGTGGCAAAAAATTAGAAACAATAATAAGAAGAGTGGTATTTAAAGTATGGTACGAGAAATAGTTAAATTTTCCTCTAAAGTTGCTCCTCCATTTTACCTGCTCCTGGTTCCAGCTCCAGCACAAAATTTGGAGTATTTGAATTCGGTATAATATTTATCTCCATTTCTAAATATTCCTGCTACCTTCCTTCCAACGAGAATTCACTTTTCTTGTAGAAAAATAAATTATTTTTGAAACAGGAAGCAATACTTATCAGTGTTTAACTCCATACAATACTAAGGGCGAGTTCGATAGCGTTGGTTTGGGCTATTCGGTGTTGTTGCTGGTTGGCTGGGCACTGTGTGCATGTGCGGTTCGGCAGCTGGCTACAGGGCTGGCGAATGAATGGTAGAGGGCATGAGGCTTGAATGCAGCGGGCGGCTGCACGTCCGGTCGGTGAAGTGAAAGAAAGACAATAATTTTGAAAGAACGTTTGAAAATTATATGGTAAAATATATAAATATACAGTAGATATAAATCCATGTGACTTATGAATTAGAACCAAATGCTTCGATATATAGTTTACAAAAAAATGCTACGTCCGATATTATCTGTAGTTTCCATGAATGAATTCGGGTCTCTATTATCTAACTTAAAATTATGCTAGGCAATGGATGATGTTGGTCTGAGTGGCTATGACGGGGCAATGCGGATTTCATTAATAATTTGCCATTATCTTTTCCCTACCCCAAATCCCCTTTCAATTGTATTTTATAGCTTTGCATGCTTGTAGTTGTATGTTTCTACTCTTTGTTTGGGCACTAGTGATCCTTGTGATATCTAACATGTAGGAAGATGGTAAGAAAACCCATCCTATTTGGATATCCTAAGTCACCAGAAAATATTTCACTGGAATAATATGAAGTTGTAAGCCTTTTGAATTGAACCTATACGATAAATATGTTACGAGATATAATTACCCTTAGGGGCTCTTGTAAAATATTCTACATAAGTATTAACTGCATTCCTCAATACACACTGGCCATACACTAAACTAGGCCACTCTAATCCAGAGAAGATAACTTTGCCGTCCCATTCTATCACAACGAGCACATTTCTTATTGTGTCATAATGATGCTTCCTAAGTTCAATTGATGTTCCAACTAAAATTGTGATGGAAACAATATACCATCATCTACACCAATTGATCCATTGAACGGCACAAATCTCATGTCACTGTAAAGACGTGGGTGCACACCTTTAAAGTTAGGGTCCACTGGTTTGATAATTTATGCCACCATAGCAATGACATCATTTAGAAATCTATGGAAATAGATGGAGATAGTTGAGGATGACCTAACCCATCTATGTTCATCAACCTGTTTGGCCTCCTTCTTGCCATAGTAAACAGAAATATTCCAAGAGCCTCCATTGTGCATACGTCATTGGGAATTTGAAGATGGTAATGAGTAGTGAGGAGTGTGTGCAACGAGTTAATTTGATCAACATTGAGACAAAGATGTTACAATATTGTACCGCATTTCCTATCATTTTTAGCATCCAAATGATCCAGTCTGCACAGAAACTCGCCACAGAGCTCTTATGTTAGCTATCTCCATGTTTGCTATTAGGTCAGTGATAATAGAGTCATCCTCATTACTATCGTACCCATCTTTAGTGGCATATAAAATGTGCGAATTAGTACTCATAACCTGATACCTTTCTTAGAAGAAATAATATAGTCATATTAAAGTACAAACAGATGATACAAAGAGCATTAAATCTACTTGCATAATAGTGAGCAATAACACAGAATTAATAACAACAACTAGCTCAAAGTTCATAAAGACAAGTAGTTAACGAAATACTAACAACGGTATATTAAAAACAACTTAGTAGATGAAGATAACTTGTACACCGTATGATCACAATATGGTTCCACCATCTGCTCCACCTTTACCACCAGGGCCAAAGCCACCTGGACCAAATGGGTCACCACCAAACCAACCACCAAAGCTTGATGCACCTCTAGAACATGTCAGAAGGGGGAACAAAGAGGCCTTATTTTCAAGTGAAAGTACTGCTGGTAGTGGTGCTAGAACCCCATGCTTCTTTGCATAAGTGACTTATATGAACTTGATACGGTCTTGTGTAGTAGGACAATTATCCATGAAGAAAGGCATATAGTAACCATCCTTGAACAAGTCCAGCGCAACAAACCAAAAGTCATTGCAAGGTGAATTACCATCGGCCTCCACCATCTACAAACAAACCTCCACGCCCTTCACCCTCTTCTCCTCCTCCTTCTTAGCACGGTTCTCCATAGAATCAATCCTCAAATCAGCAAGCCTGTGGAGAGCCTCGCTAGTAGAGTCACTACAAGTCCTCTTGGAAGATCCCATGAAAGTGCCACTTCGGTGGCTGGCCTCTTACTTCTAGCCCTTGTTGTACATACTGATGAGGGTAGAAGTGGTTTCTTACAATGGTCTATAGTGCGTCCACATTGATCCTTGCTTGTCTAGCGGGTTGCTAGTCAAGCAATGGTTATTCACCAAGGACATCAAAGTGATCTCCAACAATAGTGTAGCCCTAGAAAATAGCATGGTTTAAGTTGGGGTATTTAAGAGGAGCATACTCGAAGGACTTCACTTCTTTCCTCACACAACTGACAGTACAAACAAGGAAATATATTAGCAAATAAAAAATATCTCATACATACTGCAAGTAGTATACACATTGAGATAGTAAATATTTAAATATAGATATAAGCTGACAAAGCAAAAAAATTAGGCCAAAGAAGTGCAAATTAGATATAGCAGAAATGTACATGAAGTAAAAAAATTGAGATCAAATGTGCATTTCAAGCTTTTGCTAAAAGTTATAATTGAGCTTTTATTATGAATAAAAGAACATACTTAAATAAAATAATATACTTTCTAGCAGTATATTACAGATAGTCTTTTGAAAAGACTATATATCCCAAAAGTTGGTTTTAAAAATAACACTTTAACAATAGCTTAAATAGTTTCCCTATAACAATATTTTATAACAACCCCAATATTTTCCTGCTCTAACCCATATTTACTAAACAGTGGTATGAGATACAATTAGACATACCTGTTAAGTAAAAACTATTGGCACAACTTATTGGTATAAAAAAGATAGATAGGATTATATATATATATATATATATATATATATATATATATATTACTATGAAAAGCTAGAAATCAGCTAATATATTTTAAGCATCTAGGTCATAAAGACAACCATTGTGCATCATATAGTTTTGAGCTAATCAATATAATCTACTATGCACATTCCTAGTTCATAGAAATCATCTAATAAATACATTACGCCTTCATCTATCACAATTCTACTTAACTACAATAACAAAATTCAAAGATATTTTTACAACACACCGCTTCTTGGCTTTTCCATTGGTCATCAGAGACTTAGATGGCTTGAGTAACAGGGTGACACCCAAGTCTAGTTGGCTTTGATTCTAGCTAGGTCTATTGGTTGAACTTGGTGCAAAAGGTTTTCTAGCAGCTCTTCAATTGCTTCCTAGTGACCTCTTTTCCTACCCTTTCTTAGACTTTCAAGGTGTTGGAAGTGATGTTGTGTGCTTGAATCTTCCTACAGGAACACACAGAGCTCCTCCTCGATCCAACAAGTGCGACTATTCACCATCTACCGAACGAAATCAAGCAAGTAAGAGGATTGAAAGCAATAGGGAAAACAAGAAAAGCAGTACCTTGCTTGTCTCGTAGAACGGGATGAGGTTCCAATCGACGGATCACACCACTATCAATGGGGTCACTCACCGGGCAAACACACAAACGACTTCCAACAACTTGGCAATGATCTAGTTGAGGACTTGGGAGACAAACTCAACATCAGAGTGGTGTGTATGCCTAGAAGAGGCATCCGATAGAAGTGCGGTGCACAAGACCCGATCTAAGTCCTTATCTACCACTTCTAGTCGCCAGGCAGCCAAGGCACAAGATCTAGATGCAAGAGAGGATGGCACTTGTTCAGTGCCAACCTCCTATACGCCTCGCTTGCGCTTCTTGACTTTGTCGCCTATAGGGGTGAAGGAAGGTAGGGGTTAAAATAGAGTGGAGCTCAGGTTCACCTTAGCAATGGTGCCTCCTCAAGAACCCAAAGGAGTGATTGAATGACCACTCCTGTACGGCATATGAGCATACCAGACAACAGCCCTGATCAATCACGTCGAGAGCAGCAGCCACGTCGAAAGTCTTTCTCTGGCCTCAAGGATGCCTTATCGCAGGGAGATTTGATTTTCTTCTACTCCGATGCAGAGCACCCTGCTCTCCTGATATAGGTGTGGGAAAATGCTGCATCGTATGAACGAGTCATCGCTTTTGTCCTAGAGATCGAGTGCGATTGCTCAACCTCGCATCCGACCGTTGGGCAATGGAGTGATTCAAGCAAGAAGACGACGAACTGAGACACGCAAAGGGAAAGGAAGGAGATCGAGCGACAAGAAAGGAGATCGAATGAGAGCATTGTCTGTCACGGTCTGAACGAAGACCTAATGACCGTCGACCGCGTTTACTCCCTGTCCACCGTACATGCATGCAAATAAAGTGGCTGCTGCAGCATGCTCAAGTCAGCAAATTGATTTCAGGCAACTCTCACTAGCCCGTTTTGTTACAATCGAACTTGTCCTAAGGCTCAGCGGCCCCTGTTTTCATCTTCTACTATTTTGTTTTCCGTGAGCACGTTTTTTGAATCGATAAACGCAACGCTTTTTAAGAAAAAACGTTGTTTTAAAAAATTATATTGATATATTTTTAAGTTTTTTATAGTTAATACCTAATTAATCATACACTAATAAATTATTCCGTTTTCCATGCTAATCCGAATCTGTTGGTTTGGTTCTGAACAGACGTAGCTAAGTGTGCTTCTTTCAAATGCAAGAGTTTTACAAAAATTTCACTGAACACCGGATTTACTTCAATCCCCACGAAACATTTGTAAAATTCCACCATTCCAGAGAAGGCCTAAAACTCATTTCTAAATAATTATCAATATTAGACGATATTGTTTCAATCTTACTATCAATAACTTATCGTTGGATAATAATGAATAAAAATTGCATAGTTATATTTCTCATACATCACACTTCGATATGTTTTAAATATTTTTGAATTTATTAATTAAAAAAGAGTGGTCAAGGATTGAACTAAATAGTCTCCAGTGACCAGTGAAACGGAGATAAAAACAAGTACGAATAATCTGCTAGTGTAGAAAAAGTGTGTGATGGGTGAAATACTGGCCATCGAATTCAGTAGCTCTCAAGTGATTTTCCTCTTTATTATTAAAAAAATGTAAGGTGGCAAGGGACAGAGACAGCATTACTAGTACTAGTAATCAGAATGATTGAGCCAAGCTACACATTGAATATATTATCAGTGGTTGATTTAGTAGGACATCTTTAAGATTAACACATGTAACACAGCCTCGCACGATCTTGTCACAGAATGCGACTATGGATGCTTCCAACTCCGATCTAGCCTTCTCATCTTCACCTCCAAAATTGTACTTACACGATAAGGGTAGCAGTGGTGGAAATCGTCAACTTCACATTAGTTTCAGATTTCACCACCTCCGCACCAGTGATGTGAGCAACTGCCAAAACAATAGCAGCTAGTTAGCGCTTCTTGCAACTACATTTAAGTTATTAAATCAGTAATTTCTTGAGAGTAAAAACAATTCTCAGTAAGAATGTGAGAAGCAATTCTCAGTAAGAATGCAAGGAAAAACGGCTTTTGACAGGAACTAAGAAGCAATGAAGCATAAAGCAATTACAAACCATATCACGCGATCTCCTTCAGATTTCTCAAGAAGGCAATAATTCAGCTCTCACCATCTTATTAACTTATGAACTCTTCCTACCTCAATGAGCTCCCAAGATATATTCAGACACATAAAATGCATGCTCATTGAAAATTTTCAACTAATTGTTTGATTTCGTCATATTTGCAGTCACACTGATGTGTGAGGATTGATAGTATTGTATGGTGGTCATTAAATAACACTATACTCTAGAGTACATTAATCAATAGAAATGTAGTTTCTAATCATCATGAGTAGCATGGTATCATCAGGCAATAGAGCACAAAACATAAAATGGTTAGATATGATTGTATACATTATTTACTAGTTGTTCCAAGTGGAACCATTTACATGACAGCAAAAGAACAGGCCTAGAACATCACTCTTTGAGCAAACTAGTTGGTGTAAAAAAAATGTGCCAATAATTTCAAGAACTTCTCTAACCTCAAAAAGCTCAAAAGGGCTTCCCCGTCTGTAGACATCATCCTCCTGGCTCTGTCCAGTGGAAAACAGTAGAGAAACCAGGGCACGCCATCCAGTCAACAAGACCCCGGTACTTCCCATGGCTACCAGGATAAAAGGAGTTGGTGGAATATGACCAGATGACAGTGCTCGAATGGCAAGTCCCAACTAAGAGTATGAGAGAGAGATCGGAACAAACATCAGCTATAGAACACCAGAAAATACATGAACACTAACTAGATACTCCTATGTCAATAAACTTCAGCAAACAATAACATGATAAGGCAGATGGGCAGTTGTTGTAGAGTTCAGAACAGAAGTAAATCCAGATGCTGAAAATACTATACTACAGTCAGTGTCCAATCAGACATAATAGTCTCAATCATTTTTGTAGATATACTACAGAAATGGATCATTTATGAAGATATACTACATTAAATCCAAAAGAGTATATATTCATAAAACACCCCACCCTCGCACAAGCACCCAAGAACACACAGAAGGCATTGTCTGTATTATAGTATGTAAAAGTAGGTGTCATGTATTTTGCACGATAAGCTACGAAGATATGATGCAACACATGGAGAGCAAAATGTAAATGATTTGGTTACTGGTACAAGGCATGGGCCGATTGTGAAGCAAACAACATATAGCTTCATTGTAACAGAAGAATGGGTTTCCGTCAGTTTAAATTGTTAGTGAATACACTCAACGATAAAATATCAGAATTCCCGAAACTGTACAGTTTATTTTAGAGTTGTCCTATGATAGTGAAATAACACTACAAATTAGATGTAGATGCATACACATTCACATTTCAATCAGTGGTCGCATCTGAATTTTGAAACAGAACTGATATTTACCGGTATCCCAACAGCCCACGATTTGGCCGCAACAATAACAGCTTTACCCACACCATTGCGACCTTTCGCATCATCCCCAAATGCACCAAGGAGGTATGCAATGAGCAACCATCCTACACAATACCCGATTCTGTAAGCAATCCTTCCTCCAAAAAAAATGATAACCGACGGAAAAAAGAAGCTGTCACATTTTCCTGACCAGCAATGAAGGGATCGGCCGTATTGAACGTCTCCGCATCAAGAACAGGTAGCCCATGACTGAACCTTCCTATCGCAGAGAAGACAAGGAGGCAGAGCACATCTCCGCAGGCCAGAAGCCCCAATTTCCTGCGAATGCAAGCACCGTTCAGCAAAACCGAACCAATTCAGCGAGCACGGGAAATGGCTCGGGGGTTACGTACGCGTAGGATACAAGCTTAGACTCGGCAGCGGCGTCCCCGGGCTTATCAAACTGGATGACGCCCTCGAGGGGCACGCCCTCGTCCGTAACGCCGACGAGGACGGGCGGGTCCTCGGTGGCGGCGGGGGAGCCGGAGGGGCCCTCGCCCGCGGCGGCGAGTGGCCCCCGCCGCGCGTCGGCGCCGGAGAGCGCGAGGAGGCGGCGGCGCGGGAGGAGGCGATGAGGGGTGGCGAAGAGCGGGTAGGGGTTGGGGCCGCTACCATGCCTGCCGGGCGGCTTGGAGGGCAGCCGCCGCGCGGAGACGGAGCCGTTGGCGGCCTGGCTCACCAGCAGCATCGTCGGCGCGGCCTATCTATCCGCCTCTCTCTCCGGTGGGCGGTGGTTTCGCCGGCGGCGGAGGAGGGACGGGGAGACTTTTTGGGGTTGGAATTGAGACGGAGGAAACCGAGGGATTTGGGTGGTCTAAATTTTGCATTTCGCGGTCGTCTAATATGGGGTCCGCGTGGATGGCGTCAGCTCTGTGGACGAGAAGCGGGAGGGCCCCGCCCCGCCCAGCCCGAACCGATCGCTGGATGCCGACTTGCTGGTCTCACGAGACCGTGACCGTCTACGTCGGCCCAGCTCCTCTCCTCGCGTCCGGCGGGGATGGAACTAATGGAACTCGTCTGTCCGTCCATTTTGTGTACTCAATATTTATTTCTCGCTTGGACTTTAGAGTCAGCAGAAGAATTCAGCCACTTGAATTTCGAACTATTCTGACCTCCAAAGCATTCGAACGCAACAGAAATGTTACAGACTGTAGGCATCTTGGTATTTACCTTGGTATTGTTCTGGCTAGTAGTAAGTAGTACTTACTGCATAGAGTAGCTTCATCAAGGTTTTGTTTTCTGAAGCCAACAGGAGTTTTGTGTTTGGTGAACTGTTTTGGTAGTTAAAAAATCCCAATGTTATTCACATGGCCTGCATGTTCATGGCTGTTTCCTAGCTCCTGGAAGCACCAAATTTGCATTTGGATAGAAGGGTCATAGCATGGGGATTTGACCATTTGAGCTCCAATGCAGTTGTTGCACCAAATCGCATTTATTAGTTTCCCCCTTGTGTTTAAATATGACGTATACCAGATGTCATACTTCGGAATTTAGATATCTGAAGCACTCAAGAAATATAACTTACTACGCTGGCAACCCCGAAATTAAATTCAAGCAACATACTGGAAGTTTTGTACCATATTATTCAACTTATATTTTTGTTCTAAAAAACTAGAAGTTAGGGTGAAGAAAGATAAACATGATAGCATTGCATTAAAAAAAATATTCCACTACACTCAAACATAATCAATATTGATCATAATGGAAAATCCTATGGATGAACAGAATATTGATAGGAATCGATGTTTCGATTGCAATGACAATTATATATGGGACACACGTTACTCTTATTCGATATGGATGGTGATTTGATGATTTAATTGTAACAAACCCGATATATCAAACAAATATCAAAACAGATTTATTAATAAGAAGATATGGTCATTTAAAACTTGTGTAAATAAAAAAAACTAAAAAGCGCCAACTGACCACGCGGGCCCAGCGCGGTCAGCAGCAGGTCCAGGCATGCAACTCACAAAGTCGTAACACACGTGGATGGCTGTGATGCATGCTATCATGATCGGACAGCTGTGTGATACTGAAGGGATGGGACTGCAAAAACTACGGTAGAATGAAAGAGGAGTAGCAAACGTGGCGGGCAAACTGTGAAGGAACTGTACTTCACTAACTTTAATACTGTGCTAAGATTCATGATCAGCACTACATTTCTTAGAGAAAAAAAACAACCCTGCTGAGCTTAAGGCATGAGAAAGTCCTTTGGTCTTCCTAATAGCATCTCTCAAGTCTTCAACTGATAATATATATACTATCAACAGAATGGTACATCATCCGACGTGCAGATAAGAAGATACTATCCTTGCAGAAGCGCCTTCCAAAATCAAGTGATGCCTTTTCTGCATACAACTTCGGGACATGAACCGAGCCTGCACAAGGGAAAGCATAGAATACCACGTGCAGCTTGTGAATAGAGAAAAAACATACTGATAGTAAATAAGAATTGATGAATGATGGTTGAAAAACTAAACCTAAGCTTAAGAGGGAGGAAAAGAAGAAGAAATGTAAAACAAGATAAGTTATTAACACATAATTAATTAATTATTAATTATTTTAAACTTAAAAAATAAATTAATATAATTTTTAGAGCAATTTTTATATAATTCTTTAAAAAATAAAACATACCGTTTCTGCGAAACGTGTTTACGAAAACGAGACTGTTTCACCCGGTATGGTCTGTTGAATGGTGACTAAGCATGGCATAACAACGGAAGTATATTCTTATTTTCTTTTATCGTCCTTTTTGTAAACAGGCCACCGTAAGTTAATACGAAGATGAAATTTCTATTTTGCAAAAAGAAAAAAACACAAGCTACTGTATATTAAGACGCAGAAAGGAAAGTATGTCCTACCAGGCTGTGGAAATTCTCATGGAACATTGATTATACAATATCATGCCACAGGGGCTTTACAACAGATGTCAAGGACATCATCCAGAGGTGCATGATCACCAGTGCCCTCATCTTTCCTTGCATATATTAATTATTTCCCTCTGAACACAAACATTCCACCCTAGCACACACAAGTAGTATAGCCAATCAAGATTTTTAGAAAAAATCATAAAGGTAAATTCAGATGATGGTAAAGAAGCACAAATGTGTGGGTATATGATCTAACCTGTTGTAGAACACTTGCCCTATCATCTTGGGTGGCTTCGATTGTATAGTTCTTCATCGCCTCCTTGAGGGAATCAAACTGTGAAAACACTTTTACCTTCAAGTAAATATGTTTAAGACAATGTCCAAGCATTTTTCACGACAAAACAACTGTGCAAGTTAAAAACAGTCCCACAAAATTTAATTTAAGGATGCTTACACTAGCTGGGTTGAAGAAAGTATGACCAATGCCGAAATACAAACCCAAGAGATCATAAGCCTGCAGGTGAAAAGGTTCGACATAAGTTGTGCACTCAATAACAGAAGAAATAAAATGTTTTTTATGAACGGCAAAATTTCCAATGCATAGATAATTGATCTTCATGAGTATTATATCCAAGCTGACCATGCATCTACCAAATTTGGATATCTAACATCTATGTTTGGACAGGGAAGAAAATAAGTGCGTCCTATACTATCCAGGAGAATTTCAGTACCTGAAGACCCCCTTTGTAATTGAATGCTTACTTATGCAACATATTTACATACTGCACTTATTATAGCTGAGTATATCAATTTTCAAAAAGAAAAATGAAAGAAAGAAAAGAGAGAGGTTTAGAAGACAGAAACTACGTTCTACAGCTATCGATATAACCTTCCATTCCTGAATGCAAGCTGATGACACCAAAAGTTCTCCCGTTGTCAGTTGACATATGTACTGCATCTTATGTGTTCTGATTTCATCCAATCAGGCGAAACAGAGGCTATTGAAAAATATTTTCTCCAAATTAGTAACTATGCATTTTATGGGACAGATTCTGTTAGTACAGTTCAGACAATAGAAAAGCAAGGAGACACTTTGCATATGGGGTTCTCTTTAGCATACAAGTAAGAAAGTGTGACCTATGAAGATATCGTGAAGATATAAAACAGATTCATATAAGGTGGGCACATGAATATGCACCTTGCGCTCAGGATCTGCGTAGAGGTAGTCCTGTGGAAATGGCAACTGCAATGAGCAATTTTTGGAGAAGGTTCATTAGGGTGTGGGCACAGTAAACAATGTAAAATTTTATTTTCCATTGTGCAGAGCTTTAATGATCCGTTGCAGCAATTGGTAGACAAATATACTTTTCATCTTATAGCAGACCAGAGGTCAAATTTTATAGTTTGAAATAATAAAATCAGGTTTTTCATGATGAAGAAATGGTTCGTCATGTATGTGTTAAAAGCTAACGTATAAAATATTAATTGAAGCACACTACATAGACGCTCAGCAAGAATACGGGCTTTATCTGGAGTGCCAACACCAACAGCTATTAGTTTGACGCCAGCTGAATCAAATCTTTCTTTTGTATCCCTCAACACAGAGGCCAACTCCCAGCTACAGGAAGCACAAATAGTGTCCATCATTAGCACAGACAGAGAAATTAAACAAGTCACAAACAAATTCTTATCGATGAGGTCACAAGTTTCGGGGAACAGATATCCACAAAAGAAGCTAGTCTTTCTAGAATGTATACAGTGACTATGAATCCCTCGAGCGTATACAAGGAAATCGGGTCTATATATATACAGCTCAGGCCAATGGTCTGTCTAACACCCCCCGCAGTCGCAGCGGGAGGGGAACGGACGTAGAGCCTGGACCGAAAACTAGTGAACAAAGGCATGGGTAAACCTTTGGTCATTATATCGGCAAACTGATGTGCCGATGGTACATGAAGCACCCGAACCTATCCTAATACAACCTTGTCACGGACAAAATGGATATCGATCTCGATGTACTTGGTGCGTCGGTGATGGACCGGGTGGCGGTCATGTAGACGGCACTGACATTGTCGCAGTAGACGACGGTCATGGTGGAGAGGGGTGCACGGAGCTCCTGGAGAAGCTGGCGAAGCCAGCAGCACTCGGCGACGGCGTGGGCGACGACGCGGTACTCGGCTTCAGCGCTAGAACGGGACACTGTAGTCTGGCGTTTTGAAGACCAGGATACGAGAGTGTCACCGAGGTAAACGTAGTAGCCGGACGTAGAGCGTTGAGAGTCGGGGCAGCCTGCCCAGTTCGCGTCGAAGTACGCGGTGAGGGAGTCGATGGGGCTGGAGCTGAGATGTAGCCCGCTGGAGAGGGTGCCCTTCACGTAGCGTAGGATGCGCTTGAGCAGCGCGAGTGAGGTTCGCGCGGAGCGTGCATGAAGAGGCACACTTGCTGAACAGCGTACGTGAGGTCGGGTCGGGTGAGTGTGAGGTATTGGAGAGCCCCGGCAAGACTTCGATAGTGAGAGGGATCGGCAACGAGGGTACCATCAGCGGTGGAGAGTTTGGCTCGAGTGTCGACTGGGGTGGCCGTGGGGTGACAGTCGGCCATGCCCGCACGCTGGAGGAGGTCGATGGCGTACTGGCATTGGGAAAGGAAGAGTCCGTGGATGGAACGGGTTACGGAGATGCCAAGGAAATGGTGGAGAGGACCAAGATCGGTCATGGCGAACTCAGAGTGTAGTTGGGCCATGATCTGGTCGAGGAGAGATGTCAAAGACGCTGTGAGGACAATGTCATCGACATAGAGAAGTAGATAGGCAGTGGCGGAACCGATATGGAAAATGAACAGGGAACTATCGGACGCAGAGGCCACGAAACCGATGTGCCGAAGATAGGCAGCAAAGCGCTAGTACCAGGCACGAGAGGCTTGTTTGAGGCTGTAGAGAGAGCATTGAAGGAGACAGACGTCGTCGGGCCGAGAAGGGTCGACGAAGCCTGGGGGCTGCTGGCAGTAGACTGTTTCCGTCAGGTGGCCGTGAAGAAAGGCGTTCTTCATGTCTAGTTGATGGATCGGTCAGGAGCGAGAGGCAGCCAAGGTGAGGACGACTCGGATGGTGGCGGGTTTGACAACGGGACTGAAGGTCTCGTCGTAGTCGACACCGGGTCGTTGGGAGAAACCCCGGACTACTCAGCGAGCCTTATGACGGGCAAGGGAGCCATCGGTGTGGAATTTGTGTTTGAAAATCCACTTACCGGTCACAATATTGGCGCCGGGAGGTCGGGGAACGAGGCGCCAGGTCTCGTTGTCCATTAGGGCCTTGTACTCGTCGGCCATGGCCGTGCGCCACTGAGAGTCGACCAGGGCTGAGCAAGAAGTCGCCGGGATGGGCAAGATAGAGCTGTGAACGGCGGAGAGATCGTAGCGCGGAAGGGGCAGCGCAAGAAGCTCGGCAGCCATTATCGGTTGCGGCAAGAAGAGCGGTGTGGGCCACTGTCTTCTCATCATTGGCTAGACGGAGTTCTTTAAGAACTAGCATGTCATGAGCCCGGGCGAACGATGGAAGAGGTGTGGCGTTAGCGATGTCATCGACGATGTTGGAGAAGCGGGGATTGAGGCCTCGCAGAAGGGCGAGGACGAGTTGAGAGTCGGCTACAGGGTGGCCGACGTCCCGGAGAGCAGCAGCCTTAACTTTGAGGCGCTGACAGTACGAGGAGACAGAGGAGTCGCCTTGTACCATGGAGTGGAACTCGTTGAGGAGGAAGATGGCGCGAGGCTACTTGTTGGCCAGGAAGATCCGCTCGATGGCCACCCAGAGGTTCCGAGCGGTGGGGTCGGTATCGTCCATGGCGAGGTCGAGGACAGAGTCGTTAACCGAGCCAAGCAGCCAGCTGCGCACGCAGCACTCGGCGATGTCCCACTGAGGATCATCGGGGCGAGGTGGAGCGGAGCCATCAATATGGGACCGGAGGCCAAATTTTCCACATAGGGATTTGAAGAAGAAAACCCACTTGGAATAATTGGCGTTAAGATCAAGAGAGATAGGAACGTGAGATTTCACGTTCACAGCAGCGTAGGGAGGGGAGAAGATCGGCGAGGTGGTGCCCGAGGTGTGGTCTGAGGCACCGAGGGCCGGAGCAGATTCGGCGACTGGGAGAGTGCCAGAGCTGAGAGCGGACTCGGTGGCCATGACGGGAGAACGGGAGCAAAGAGCCGATGGGAGAAAGAAGCCGATGGGAGGGGGAAGCCGATGAAAGGACAGATCGGCCGATCAAGGATGTGAGAAGCCGATGGAAAGTGGGCCAGCCAGCCGATAAGGAGTGGTTGGCCGATAGAGAGTAGGCAGTGGAGTAGGTGAGAAATGGCCAGCCGATGAGGAGTGGTTGGTCGATAGGGTGTAGGTGAGGACAGAGTGGGTGGGTCAGAGAGTGGTTGGGTCACGGATGTGCGAGGATTCACGTCCGTGAAGAGAAGATTCACGTCCGTGGACTCGTGGAGGCCAAGGAGTAGGGCGGACGCGAAAAAGACAGGGAGTAGCCAGACGCGAAGAGAATATGTTCGCGTCCAGGAGGCAGGGATTCGTATCCGTGGACACGTTGGAGTGGATCGGACGTGAGAGGAGAAGGTTCGCGTCCGAGAGCCGTTGAGCGTGTCGGAAAGGGCGAGAACCGAGGGAGGTTTCCAGCCGATGGAGGGCTGGACAAGTCTAGCCAATGAAGACGACGAGCGCGGAGGTACGCCGGTGTCAGAGAAGAAGAGATGCACGAAACAAGAGGAAGAGCGGAGACGGGTGCGAGGCGGGACGAGGAGGCGGATCGAGACCGTCGCCTGGTCGCGTGAAGGTGGGGCAGAGAATAGAAGGTGACTGCGGGAGAGACGGAGCGAAGAAGAAATGGAGACGAGAGAGCAAGGAGAGTACTGGGAAAAGAGTCGGCGACGGGAAGAAGACATCGATGACGAGGAGGAAAAGGTCGGCTCACCGGAGAGAGAAGCTAGCGCGTCGGGATGTCTAGACTTGCTCTGATACCATATAGAATATGTACAGTGACTATAAATCCTCCGAGCGTATATAAGGAGATCGGGTCCCAGTGTGTCTAATACTTTCTCTCTCACCAGCAAGGGCACCCAAAATGCCTTAGCAGAGCAACGACAGCAATTCCCTGCACAACAGAAAAGTTCTCCAATTTAAATATGTACTACATCGTGTTCATACAAAACTCTCATAGTGAAATACAATGCTCCAATGTTCTGCTAGTTTTTCAGTCTACAGAAGGACTCTAAATTTGCTCAAGCAACAACTCATCGCATATTATTCTGAAAAATCCTGTATGCAGAATTTTGATCGGGATATGAAGACAAAATTTCCTAGCTCGGATCTCCTTGCAGTGACTAAGAAAGAGGTCGAGCTAATTAGGGGAAAGCGACGAACATCTCTACCTCGTTCTGGTCCAACAGGTCCTGAACAGGACGGGCTCGCCGGTGGCCGCGTAGTAGATAGGGACTCCACCGAGGGCATCGCCGATGCCCGACCCAGCCTCCAGAGAAGGGGAGGGCACGGAAGGGGATCCCGCGGCGGCGGCAGGTGCCGCTGGTGAACCGCGGAGACGGAGGTACCCGCGGCGACCGGGGGTAGGGAGACCGCGATGGGGCGCGGCAGCTGGACGAGCGGCCGGCGGGAGGGAGACGCGCGGGAGCGAGGTGGACGCGGCCATGGCTGCGTGGACGTGGCGAAACCCTAGACGCGGGAGACGGAGGCAGCGGGAGACGGAGGCGGAGCGACTGGCCGTTGCGGTGGAAGTCGTTGCGTTTGGCGGGAGGTGTCTGCCTTTCCTTCCTTTTGTCATGGGTTGAACAGTTGTATCTTAGACGCACAGATACTGATTCTTAGTCCCCGTTTGAATGTCATAAACATTTTGGATTTTTGGTGATGGTTATGATAGTAATTTAAGAATACAAACGATTGAATTAACTATTATAAAATTAAAATTTTATTTTATAAAAATCAGATAATTAATTTTTATATAGAAATTTTTTTTACATGAACTGCACCATTTATATGCTTCTAAAACGTGCCAACGGAAAATCCAAAATATGTAGAGAAAAATAACATGCCTTAGTTCTTCGTTAAATTGCAAGATGGATATTCATGGATATTTCCTGTTTCAATTTTGTGCTTAATATTTTTGTGTTTTGATTGGTGAAACTATAGCATGTTTTATGTACTTTTACATAAGAAGTTCATAATTTAGACATGCAATACCATGCCCATAAGATATCTTCCTCTCTTTTGTTTTCTAAAACACAAGGTTGTTATACACACGCTTATTGTTATAAATACACACGCACACTCTATCTCTATAATCATTTTTCGATAACTTGATTAATACATCTTGATATTGGCGAAGACATCACATGTTTTATTAGTAATGAATACCATAAAAAATTAGTTATAAATGTAAGTATCTATGTCAAGTTAGTATATCCGTTTCGTGTGCATATGTTTCATCACAACGAGCTAATTAGCCAAGCTACGCTCGGTTCTTATGCCCATTAGATATCCGATCCAAGTGGAAGCTAAGGCAGTAGCCTAGTAGGTGCCATGTCAAGCAACCGGAACTTCGTTCAGGTAGATAAGCAGTCCAATAATGCCAGAACTATTATGTCGAGTTGCTCTATGTTTGGCATGCTGAGCATTACATACACGTCGGACTGCTAAAAACCTCAAGTTGTCAAGCAGCCTGAACTTTGCAGCAAACGTTGAGGACATCATCCAGAGGAGCATGATCACCGGTGCCTTCGTCTTTCCATGAGTACAACAGCTCTTTCCCTCTGAACACAAGCATTCCGCCCTGGGAGAAATCAGTGTATGAACAGCGAACAACAGATCAGGACCCAGAAGCCAAAAAAAAAAAACTCTGAACTTATTTTGTACTATATGCAAAGAACAGAGTCCAACAACCTGCTGCCAGACACCCGTAATGTTTGCCGGTGTCCCTTCCAGCGTGTAGTTCTTGGTTGCCTTCTTGATGGAATCAAGCCTCGAGTATATCTTCGCCTTCATGGACAAGACATTAGTGCCATTCATGTCCAGAATTGCATTGCCAGAAGCTTATGCTACTGAATTCTGATGCTTACATTAGCTGGGCTGAACAACGTCCGACCTACTCCATGGTACAGTCCCAACACGTCGTAAGCCTGAAAGATGAGTATCACGGTAAATACTTGCATATAACACATTGTTAAATCCAATATCCATTAGAACTTTCTCACCTTGCGCTCGGGGTCGGCGTACAAGCTATCAATAGGAAACGGCAGCTGCAATGCGCAAAAATCTCATAGAAAGTCTGAACGGAGTGAATTGGTCATCCTAAGTACCATACTAACAGTAACATCACACTGGCACACTCAGGCACTCTCTCAATCTCACACCAAGCGTAAATGCTTACCCGATCGGCGAGAATGCGAGCTTTGTCAGGAGTCCCGACGCCGATGGCGATCAGTTTGGCCCCGGCAGCGTCGAATTTCTCCATGGATTCCTTCAGGACAGAGGCCAGCTCCCAGCTTCATAATCCATTTGACCATGGAGAAAAGTGTTAATTAGCAGCCGAGCAACACAAGAAACGGAGCAAACATGGAAGCCTCGGCTCCATCTCCTCACCAGCAGAAGCACCCGAAATGCCGGAGCAGCGCGACCACGGCCACCCCCTATGTGCAACAATGGCAAGTACTTACTTTGATCACCACACTTGCATATCTATCACCGATTCTTCTTGTTTGAGTAGGTGATGCCGACAGCCGACATGCCCGAGAAGAGATTCATACGAGGAACGGAGGAACAGAGACGAAGGTAACTACCTCGGTTGGGTCCCACAGGTCCCTGAGCGGGACGGCGTCGCCGGTGCCCGCGGCGAGCACGGAGACGCCGCAGAGGGTGTCCCACACGCCGGGGGAGCTGCCATCGCTGCTGGGCGACGGGGGGACGGGAGGGGAAGCCCCTGCCGCCGCGGAGACGATCAGCGACATCGAGCGCCGGCGGCACAGTCTTCGCCCGCTCGGCTTGGAGGCGAGGGCCACCGTCGCGGGCACGCGCGCCGACGCGCGTGCAGCGCAGGCGCCGGCGAGCGGGGCGCGCGAGAGCGAGGCGGCCGTCGCCATAGGTACGATACGACGAGACGAGGCAGAGCCGGAGACGCGCGCCGCGTGCTCGCGAGGTGCAGCCGCCGCACGTGCCCTCTCACCGAGCGTGTGGCCGAGCGCCGCGCGCGGCGTGGCGCGGCCGCGGCGTCAATTCTGCCCAGTGGGCTTGGCTTTCGTCGATCTGGGCCGTTCGGTGGGCGGGAGGGAAGTTTACGTGGATTTCTCCCTGAAAACCCCACGAAACCGGCCATTTTCACTTGAAATTCACCGGGCGAGTAGCCACATCCACGCTAAGCCGAAACGGCCGGCTCGTTGACGCGAGGCGGTGAGAGCACGTCGTCAAACCACTGGGAACTTGCTAGTGCTGGAAGCTCGTCGGTTAATGCACCTTTGCCCATCATTGTTAGTTTGTTACTGGTAGCTTATTAGTTAGAGGCAGTTTAGTATTGCGTTCTCAAGGTAGGCGATGGCGTAAACTAGTCCATATTGCGTGCGTGGAGAGGCTCGAAGGTACTTTGAGAGATGTTTTTGCGTGATGGTGTTACCTAGGAAGATGTCTCCCTACCCCCCATCGGTCTATGGCTAATCTGCTAGCCATGGTAACCGTGCTATACTAATACAGTATATATAGTAGAATTATAGATCTGCTTTAGTGGATCCTAGGGCTCCCTCCAGGTTATATATGTGAAAGGGAAAGGCAAGGTCCAGGCCTGCACAATGTCAATATATCTACATTCGTCTCTCTCATGCATGGCCGTCAGATTGGAAAGCCAACGAATGAGATCTTTTTTTAGCTGAAACAAGTTAACCATCAAATTATTCTTGCCAATGCTAATGCATCGGTAATCCACTAATCAGCCAAGTATGTCAAACTGTCGATTGCCATCAGCTGGGCCGGATGGTTAGTAGGAGTACAGGTAAAGCTTTCTCCATCAACAGTAGTAATGCAGTACACGGTGGGGGAAATATTATAATTGGCCACGCACTTATGGAGCGGTGCAGTCAATTCACTTTGGCACGGCCACACAAATCCCAACCCCATGGGGACCATATGCAGGGAAGGAGGAGGGTGTGTTGCACGCAGCCCCATGTAAACAAACCAAGATTCCCATCCCCTCCCCATGTGAGCTATAGATAGAGATAGCCAAGGCATGCTTCATTCCTCGGTTAACGAGAAAACGGCCTCCCAAAGTAGGGTTAGAAAGGGGTTAGTTGGAGTAACACACGGAGGGTGCGATGAGTATAATCATGTCCTAATTCTAGGGTTTGCGTGGAGCTGAGCCGAAACGGCCAACTGTTGTTGTGCTTTGGTGGAAACGTTTAATTCGTTAGTCGCTTCAAATTTTTGGGTGGTTTTGGTTTTTTTAGATATTTTTTTGCGTGATTTTGGTTGGTAACATTTCAATCACATGTTGACACTTTGGTTGTTGTCAATGCAAGGTGCTCTTTTTTTTTATTTTGCCACATAAAAGACGCATGGTACTCTGGTTTCTCTCTCGCGTTATTTGTTCGCATGGCTAGGTATAAATTTGAGTTGAATTTTGCACTTCCATTCAGGAAATATGAACAAAAAAACATGCTGCAAAAGGTGGACTGAATAAAAGAAAGTTGACGCAAAAATGACAATGCATACCATAGAAACTCAACCCTTTTTTACTACAGCGAACCAAGACGTGTGGTTACTTTGATGGACAAATTATGATACCAGTACATAAGAATAAATCACAAATTTGTCTACCGGTAGCATATAGGAGTACGTAGGAATTAAGACTGCATGTAATCAATGTACAGTGTACCTCTCACATTAGCTTTCTGTTTTTTAATTATATATTTGCAGTTCTACCGTGTCCTGGAAGTTTCACTGTCCAACATAATGCTGTGTATACAGTACTGCACACCACATTTTGAGCATGTTGGGTATCTTCAATATCTACCCTCGATCGGAAAAAAAGATTGATTCTGGTGGTCTTGAAAGAAAATCTTTACACTGCGGCAGCATGAAAAGGTAGCTTTGGAATTCTTCTCTCCCGAGTAAAGGGGTTGTAATTCTATCATGTAGTATGATGCTATTACCCCTCTAAATTAAGATCGGATTAGTTGTGGTTAGCATCTTGATATCTTCCTCGGATGGAGTAAACAATAAGCCCGGCAGCATCCGTTGGGTTCCACCCAATCTCGCTCGCAAGACTTCTCTTTTGTTCTCTTCTTCTCAAGTCGTGTCATATGCATCCTAGCTCATTTGTCATTCCTGCAAATATATTCTAGTAGTACTATTCGCCTTAAGATGATCAATATTTGGTGTAAAGTATGTTTCGCGTGAAACCTCTCAAAACTAAACTATCTCCCTCAAGTATCAAAAGAATCAACCTGCTGGTAAATTAACCGTCTACACTTACTCGAGATCTGCAGGATTGTACTATATGGAGATGTCATGTTGCCAATAGAGGCCAAGGTGGGCCTTTGATGTTAGTGTAGTTTGCAGTGTTGGCGCTTAATAGCGATTAGAGAGCTGTAAAATGTTTGTGTAATGTCGGTTTTGAGTTGACTAAACTAAATCATACTGAGACTAAAACATGTCAAGCTAGCTAGCTGAGATGCACAAAGGTTGAACCGGTGCCCAGCACAAACTTGGGATTTGTCTGTTGACTCAATTAGTTTTATTCGTATATTTTCCATCAGCGTTGTGTTTGATATTTATTTTTTCTACAAAACATCTCTCATTTTATTAAAAATAAATGATACTACATCTGTCCCAAAATATAATAATGCATTTGTATAGATAAAATGTTTTATATTTTAGGATCAGCCAGCAACATTGCTCGTGTTATTATTATTGTCACTAATTATAAATATAGAAACAATTTAATCATATGCTAAATGTGTTAGTTATTTTTTAAAAAAACTTACAATGATTTGGAGTAAAAAAGTCTACTTAAGTAACAAATCCTCAATTATTGATTTTGAATTTCAGGGTTAAATTATTAACATACTATGTTGAGAGCCTATGCTATGGTCTATCTTTGTATCTATTAATTCCAAATTTTGACAAAACTAACACTAAATAGTCCATGATATTTCTAATTGTATGTTTTATTTAACACAAACTCAATCTTCTGTCATGACAATATAATATGATATTCTCTCCGTTTTAAAATATAAGTATCTCTATGATTTAAATTTTACACTACTCTAATATAAGTATTATTGCGCTAATTCTCATGATCTTGATTCCCTGATTGTAAAGAAAATATAAAGAATTTAAAAATAAAAAATTAACCGCTGAAGTGGCTAAAAGAATTTTAGTATTTGCTAAATAATATAAGAATAATTATATTTTGGAACAGATAGAGTATATTAAATGAACAACCAGATCTTTGTAGTTATTGGGGACTTTTTGGAATGGTAATTACTATAGGTAGATGTATATATAGATTTGTTTCCACTTGTCATGTTATAAAATGAGGAAATCTTTTGATAAATAAATGGAGTATTTTATGGATTGGAGTATAGTACGTTAAATGACCCCTGATCTTTATTCAATGACGAACCGTATAGTATTAGACTATTAGGCTGTTAGTAGCATACAAATTCGTCGATTACCAATAGGATTGGAGTACGATCGAGTGTACGACTAGAAAGACGGAAAGGCCTCCACACCTGGGAGACACATCGAGTTTAACAGGACAGAAAGCACCATGAGAGATATCAGCATCAGATATCGCCGCGCGTGCGTGTGTACGTGCGAGATCGCCCCCGATTCCGTCTGCGCGCGCGGCCGGGGAGGAGCACCGGGTTTGTACGTAGCGCGTATGCCTCAACTGCGCTAGTACCGTAGTACTCACTCCGTTCACCGTTGATCACTACCGTTACAACTTTGATCATTAATAATTTTTAAATGATTAGATTATAATGAAAAGATTTAATGCTTACGTTTAATATATAATACACTTGGATAATATGAAATCTATCTACTTATTTAGAAATGTTTTTTTAAAAAAAAACACAGATAGTTAAAACTGATATATGAACAGTAGTTGGCGAGGAGTAGAAAGAGCGGATGGATGGAGTAGCTGTACTAGCGTGTGTATAGCTAGCTCGTCCGATCAGGGCTACGACTACGACGGACGGGGCCGTCCCAGCTGGGGAGATAGCTCGGGGCCCGGTGCGCGCGCGGGACAAAAGGCACGAACATGTGCACGCGCGTGTGCGGGCGGCAGCGCGGCATCGGAAGGATGGCAGGCGAGCGGACCGGGGATTTTGGCGCGGTAGACGTCAGCCTGGCTGGGCAGAGCGCGCACGCGTCCAGACGACACGCCGAGCAAAACACGTCCGCGACGGTGCCGCCCGCCGGCCGGCGCGGTGGGTGGCCACCTGGTCAGGGTGGAGATAACGTCTACGCCACGACGGCGCCGCGCAAACCCAGGTGGCTAGCCAGCTGCCTTCTAAAATAAGTACAGTTTAGAGAGGAAAAGATGTAAATCAAAAACCGGATAAAATGAGAAATGATTAGTTGTGAGATATTAGTTGAGTAATTGATAAGATAAATAATAATACAGAATTATATTTATTTTAAAATAAGATTTGAATATGAAAATGTATTTATTTAGGTACCTCAACACCGCACGGTCTTTTCACGATCTACTCATGTCCTCCTCTTGTTGCATTTATGCGGCGTGTAGGTAACAGTGGCGATCGCCTCCGTTGTGTGAAACTGTGAATTGAACTCGATCGAGCCGTGACACCGGGCGGGAGGAGATGCAAATAAGCAAAGAGGACCCATGCTGTAATTAATTTCTGCAAGCGAACGACTGGAGTCACTGGGCCGGGGCTGGCGAGCATGGGGGCATCCATCATCCTTACGCCAATCATATTTTATTGCAGTCGTGAGCGCAGATTCGACCACGTCCAGACCGATGTGAACGCATGGTCGCTTCAAGACGACGCTGCCGGATGCGTTTGAATAGGAACCGTCCAGTCCGCCTGAATCGTGGTGGGACGAACCGCCGGAGAGATGCATCGGTCGAACCATCACGCCGTGAGATGCATGGACCGGAGTAGCTAGCAGCAGTGCACGTACCTGATCTAGTATGCAATGCACACGCCTTCAAAAAGAGCGTTCCGAGACGGATGACAGGATCTCTCGCTTTCACACACGCGACAGTCGCATACATACATATTAAAGGCGCCTTCAATTAGTCGTCTCTTGCTCCTAGTATTGACTTCTTGACGAGCATGTCTTGAGATGGAGCCCTACGAGGGAGGATTCGGGCGCTAGGGTCCCCGTTCGTACGTAACGAAAAGGGGGGGGAGAAGCTGGCAGGCAAGCAAGGCCGTACCATAATGCGCAACCGCCCACATCGATATGATGACCGAGAAGAGGACAAGGGAACGGGGCCGCGGCCGGCACCACCGGTTACCTACCTACGCCCATCGCATTGGAACTTGCCCGTCTTTAACACCCCACGCCATGCATCCTATGCACGCGGCAAGGGCGCATGGCTGCCAATTCACCTGGCCAAATCAAGATTTACGGGAGTAATGCTGTGTATGTAAAAAAAAAATCTTTACTGAACCCTTATTAACAAAACTGGAAATTATGAAAAATCAAGATCCAATCACAATGTGCCATGCCAGTTTTGTAAAATGTTTATAAACACGTTTTTTACTTGTTTCGATATTCCATTCCAAAATATAACATCTTTATCTACTCGCTCATCTCATGTGAACCAATCACAACATCTCATATAATAGTTCTTTATATTTTCTTCATATCAACTAATTATATTTATAGCTGTGCTATGGAATAGTACAAATTGCTAATACAGCATTTTCGTGTATTAATGATATAAATACTACTCCTTAATACAAGTCGCTAGGGAAGATAGAAAAGAAGACGGAGGCAAGAAGGGCCCGGACAATGCATGGCCAGAAAAGCGACGGAGGGGCAAAACTGCCATTCGGTGGTATACCTAGTACTGTAAAATACTAGTCCTACCACTTGTACTAGTCAGATACTAACAGTAAAGTAGATCGCTGCTGGCCTGATGCCAGTCCAGCACTGGTCCATCCATCGAACTCCATCTACCTCGCGGGCTGGGGCGACGGTGCGGTGTCCGCGGATGGGACGGGACGGCGCGCGGCAGCGGCGAGAGGCGACGCGACGGGCGGGCAGGTGGGCGCGCTCTATCCGTGTCGGCCACGAGGAAGCCGGCCCCGTCTCCGTCACATCTGCTATCTCTTTGTCAATGCATACGCAACCCGGTTCGATTTCATAATGTTTTCTGGGACGGGGAAATTCTCCGTGCCTGGACCGTACTACTAGCTATACGTGCCTAAAATCATTAGGCTACGCTGGTGGTCATGCACTACTGTGCGTGCTGTGTCTGGCTGTGTCTGTGTCCGCCGTAGATAGAACAAAATTGTTTCTGCTCTTTACCGCCGTTTTGTGACGTGTGATGAGAGCCGTTCTTCTTGCAGCATCGTCCAGAGACGATTTACATCTGTGATTTCAAGCACATGCATGTTTTTATAAATACTTTCTTCGATTTTTAATTTTTAATAGACTTTTAAACATATATTAATTATTCATCATATTTAAAAATTTTATGTGAATATTTACTAATAAAACAAGTCAACACAAAATAAATGATAATTATGTGATTTTTAGAATAAGACAAATGTTCAAACGAATATTAAAATAACCATATTAAAAACCAAAGATATACAGTACGCGCACGTGAGGACTAATATGGTGTAATATAGTGTAGCTTCTTTTTTTTTCTAAAAATCAAATGCTTTAAAAAAGTTTAATTGGATTTGTACCATTGCAAATATATCATATTAAAAAAATAATATTAGTGAAATTAAATAGATGCCATTGTAATTCTATAAAATTAGAACCATACCACACCATCACTATTTCTATCATCTCCTGTCCACCGGCAAAACTCTTCTCAACCGATGTGCCTACATCGTCACCCTTGCCTCGCGCTTTCCCCTGCCTGCATATTCCACCTCTTTGATGGTGTCGGGGGCGTGGGCGTCGATGAAGTCAACGAAGAAGGTGATGAGCACGACATTGAAGGAGGGCTATAGGATTTAAAGTTCACTGCAGAAGATGAATATGCCGTTGGGGTGATCTCTCTCAAAGAGGACAAGGAGGATAGGTGAAGCTCACTGGGGGCAGGAGCTGGGGATGAGATGGGAGCGAAGCTCATCAATGAGGATTTGCACAGCCACCGCCGTTAGCATGTCTCCCCCATTGATGTGCTGTCCAGTGGCCTTGTCCCGAAGCTCGATGCAATGGTGGCTGGCGCATGTCCTTGCATGAGATAGATTTGTTGATTGGCAATCCTCCACCTGCGTCCACCAACGACAACGGATACATCCCTAGCAGCGCTTTGGAACGCGGCCAACGACCAATGTGCTCTAGTCAGTTGTCCGCTCTCTCAACCTCTATAAGCAGATTTCATATAGTTCAGGCTCTAGCTCCATCAACCTCAGCGTCACCCAAACAACACCATGTCGAGGTGGCGGATGGGCCATTGAACCTGCATGTTGGCCCTTGGCTCACTAAGGCCGGTGGCCAATAGGAAAGTAAAGGGGAGGAGCAACAGCTTGGCATCCATCTCTTGACAGAAACTGTGACGGTGTGGCACATCTCCAATTTTTCAAAATTATGGTAGCATCCACCCGATTTCACAAATAGTAATGGTATTTTTTTCAATACGGTATATTTACAATGTTATGATCTAATTAACCCTTATAAAATTGTTTTATCTATAAAAATATTTTAAACTATTAAATTGATGATAACACAATCAGTGAATAAATCAAGAGAATACGCTTTGGAAATTACAATTAAAGTATTTTACTCTCACACACGAAACATAGAATTTTAGCCATCGAAACATCAACGCATCCACAAGAATCAAAATAAAAAAAACAACAGTAAAATCCTACTGTAACATTTTAATCTAATATAAAAAAATATGATATATTTGTTGAAACATCAAAAAAATCTCAAAATATACTTAGTTTAGATATATCTTTTACGATGACGAGTAGCAGTAGTGAAGGAGAAAAGACCAAATCAGTGACTAATGGGTGCACGAGCTCCGATGTCGTTGCCCCATAAGGAACACAAAGTTGGAGGGAGGAAAAGGGAGAGATGGAGAAGACATCCATAGCACAGAGGTTGTGCCTACCGAGGAGAGCAAATCTAGGTGGGTGGATTGCCGACGAGAAGGCTTGGCCTTCACTACCATAGCTGCTTCTCTCCTCCACCTCCCATTCCATCGTCTCTCCAAGTAGAGGTGGACATGAGCAAAAGCGACACATAGGTAGCCTCAGTGCTCATTGTCGATGAGGCACCACGAACAAAGGTGGATAAGGCATGAGAGAGGATTTATTGGTGGGAGCATTATAAGTGAGTTGAACGAATGTTTATTTTTTTTCTCCTAACGAGAGATCAAGAGCAGCATTATTCGAGTGATCTAAAAAACCTTGAGGGAAAAAAAAGGGTGAAAAATGATCCCCGGCCCGATTGGATTGGCATGGTATGTTACGCCGCATCTATATGTCTCGTTGTAGACATCAAATCAGAAGGAAAAAAAAAACAAGAACAACACAAAGATTTGCAAGATTTGCCCTCGTGTTCGTCTTGCGCATATCACTAGTAATTTCTTTCGGGGAATCTCCCCATCCATATAAATTTTTCGCGTCACGTCCATGCACTGATGCATTGGCGGTGGAAGGAGTATTTTAAGTAGGGAAGCTGCACCTGTTCACCCCATGCATCCTTATCCGGCCTAAAAGAAGAAAAAAAACTTTCGATGATGGATGACGGATCGATGCCACCTGTACGGCTGTACGGACCAAGCTCGTGTTCCTGATCATTTTCTGCGCCTGACGGAAGCCGGAATGGCCCCGATTCCACGACGCCCGCGAGTGTCCGGACCGCTTTCCGCCGACGGCATTGCCCGGAGAAACGGATCGGGGAACACGATGCCGAGCGCGGCCGAGTCGGGTGCCTCCGCTCTGCTCGCTTTTCGGTGGGCAATTCGGCATCGCCAAATACTGCGTCACATCGTGTCAACCCTCGGACTTACGTTCTGGCGTGGCCGATTAAGCCACGCCGATGCACCCGTCAAGATCAGAAATCGGTGTGATTTGTACTAAAATCCCATCATGTTACAGTGGTGGCGCACCGCTCCGTCAAGGGCAGCGTGGCCCTACACGCGCAAGCCGGCCGCCTTTTTCGCACGACTTGGTCGAGGGTCTCCCGTTGGTCGACGCGATCATATATTCTCCACAAGGGCAGAGCTAGCTAGCTTGCCATCGAGGTTAGCCAAAAGTGGCACTGTTCGCGACTTGGCGTGGTAAATGAGCCACCACATCTGCTTGTGCACTGCGAGTTAATATGTGACCATTTCGCGCGTCTTGGTTCGTTGCGGGGTCTCGATCGATCGGTGAACGACGATCCACTGATTCGTTGCGAGCTTTATTGGACGCGTACGGGTGGTGAACATGCGTGTTGCCGGATCGGGGACATGCATATGAATGTACCAGCAACAACTATCCGCTTGCTACTTCTACACGGCATATATGCATGCAGGGTGTGCATGCACGCATCGGTGCCCGGCTAGCTAGTTTCAAATAGCTCTCTAGGATCCGTTTAAAACTCTTTTTATACTGGTTTTAAAAATTAAGACCAATACTAGATATATTATATTAATTTTTAGTATGCCATAGAGATTAACTCTTTATTACTGTTTTCAAACTTTTTTAGCCGTTTTAAAAACTGAGACCAAGACTAAATATCTCAATTCGCTAAAGAATAGATTTTTAGTATCGGTTTCAAATCCTTTTTAGTAATGGTTTTAGAAAACGAGATCAACAAATCAAGACTAAATATCTAAATAAAAAAATGTAGAGTAGTAGGATTCAAATCTAATGCCTCTCACCTCATCCATTGAACGCGTTACTAATTTATCTACACCTCACATCTAAGTTGAATAAAAATATTTTTCTTTTAAATTCATACCGTAGAAATATTTAGTATCATCAATCGATAATAAATATTTTTTTTATATTAGTATCGATTGGTGTTATAAATTGATAATAATATTGGTTGATATAAAATCGATATAAAAAAAATCTTTACTACTGTTTGTAATTTAACTGATATATTTATAGTTTTTTAGGGGTGGTTTAAAGATTATTTTTCTAATAGCGTTTCTTCCTATGATTTTCGAGTGGAGTACAAAACAGCGACCGATCGAGACGTAATAGTATGTACGAGCCACTAATTGCCAACCACTATCGACGAACTAATCTGTCGACCTCGCTTCAATTCCCTACCCTAATTATTGAACCATCGCGGTAGGATGGATGGACGTACAGCGTTAGGTCGCCCTAGCTATGATCTGCTTCATTTCTGCCAACACTACTCTGAAGTTCAGCTGCACCAAAAAGTCCAAAACGTACCTTGTACGTTTCGGTGTATAATCGTTTGGAGAAGTTCTTCATCGAACTAACTCTAAATCAAGCAAGAATTTCCTAACATTTCACCGGGAAGCTAAGTGTAGATGAGAACGTAACTGTTAGGGAAAAATAGATAAAAACAACGAAAATATCTCTAATATAAAAAAACTATAGAAGACAATAACAACATATATTTATAGGCATATATTAAACTAATATTAGCATTAGAATATAACTATTATTTTGATTCATAATCAAACAACATTCCCTGACTCAAAATAATAAAAGAAAATATCTCTAAAACCATGAAAGACTAAGCACCATAAATACATACTAAGTCCAAACAATAGTTAAACTTAATATTTGAGAGTGACTTAATAAGTATATGTGTGGAAGATAATCTTCATTATGTAACTCTTCCCACAATAATTTGTCCTTAACTAATAATATCACAAATCAAATGGTGCTTAATATTTGGTCTTGATATGAACATGTTATTCTTGATCAAACAATAACATTCTAGCTATCACAATAAACAATATTAATATCCTGTTAAATAATAAGAGCTCACAACTGAATAGCATAGTACCTTCAATGATAGAAACATATTCTACTTCATCCAACTGACGAATGAAGATATATTTAGAAATACACCATTTTATTAAGATCTCTAGCATAATCGGAATCAATAAGCCCAAATACATTATTTATCTTTGCTTTATTCTTATCAAACATCGAGCCAAAATTAGAAGTAAATTTCAAATAATAAAGAATCCACTTCATGTCATTCTAATATTCTTTACCAGAATTATATGTAAATCTGCTAACCATACTAACTATATAAACTAAATTTAGTCGAGTACAAATCGTAACATAAGAAACATGTGACATATAGTCTTTGTCATCTTTATTAATAGAATATTGACTCGAAGATAATTTAAATTACGAAGCAAAATGTATAGAAACAAGCTTGTAATTATTAAGATTAGATTTATCAAGTATCTTCTCAATGTAACTTTTCTCAAATAGAAATAGTTTATCAGACTTACAGTCACGCTGAATTTCTATGCTAAGAATTTTTTTTTGTAAAACTAAGATCTTTCATCTTAAATTCATGACTAAGTTAAGCCTTTAACTCATCAATTATTGACTTGTCATGAGAAGAAATTAGCATATCATCAACATAAAACAATAAATAGACAAAAGTTCCATTGAGAAATTATTTGAAATAAACACAACTTTTATAATTGTTGCGTGAATATTGATATGTAATCATAAAAGAATCAAACCTTTTATACCACTGACTAAGAGATTGTTTGAGACCATAAAGATATTTCTTCAGATGATAAACTAAATAATCTTTTTTAAGAGCAATAAAACCTTTAGTTTGTGTCATAAAAATTTCCTCTTATAAATCTCCATATAAGAAAGTAGTTTTAACATCGAGTTGCTCTAATTCCAAATCAAATAAAGCAATAAAAGTAAACATTACCCTAATGGTATAATGTCATACACCAAATAAAAAAAACTTCATTGAAGTGAATAACTTCTGATTATAACCTTTCATCACTAAATAGGCTTTCAATCTTGCATATTCAACTTTAGAAATACATTACTTTTTCTTATAAATCCATTTGCACTTTAATAGCTTTTTACCTATTGGAAGCTGTGCCAAATCACATGTATGATTTTTATTAAGTCTCTCAATTTCTATAGGTATCAACCATTTAGAAGAATTTTCATATGAAATAGCTTCAGAATAAGAAGAATGTTCCACAACATCATCAATATGTTGTACGATAAGAAGAATATAACAAGTTATATCATTAGTGTCACAATCTTACAGCAACTGAATATTTTTTTAGTTCTATCTCGAGCAATGCATTGATCATTATTATTGAAAGATGATAAATTAGAAACTTTCTGTGTACTTAGTAGTACCTTGCTATGTAGCAGGAGTAACTAAAAAAACCAAATCAAAATTAGACAAAACTATCTCAAACTTTGTATTTCTTATAACAACTTTATTAGTTTTAGATTCAATTATATATAAATTAACACTATCTCGGAAGAGAAAAAAATCTTCATAAAAAGTGACATTACGACTAACGATCAATTTGTGAGTATCAGAACACCATAAATGATATAACAAACAAATATGTATTTTCTTGCTATGGACTTTAATTTTTCAGTGCTAACATGAGCATAAGCAGGACAATTAAAATTTTCTAATTAGAATAACTAACAAGTTTACCTGACCAAACTTCTTATGGAATCTAAAAATCAATGGCAGAATATGGAGAATGATTGATTAAATAACAAGCTATAAAAACAGTTTCAACCCATAAAGCAATCTTATTTCATAGGTCTTCATTTAAAAGCATGCAATGAGGTTTTTCTAGAAGAGTGTGATACATATGCTCTGCCACACTATTTTATTGAGGAGTTTTTGCAATAGTTAAATACGTTGCAATACCATGATTAACACAGAAATTATCAAACTCACCATCGTAAAGTTTCAATCCATTATCACTTCTAACATTCTCTATTTTCTATCAATTTAGTTTTACACCAAAAATTTTCACCATCTTTAGATTTTAAGAAATAAACCCAAAATTTATGAGAAAAAATATGTAAGAATGTTATGAAGTATTCACCAGTATAATAAAACTTAGGCTTACCCAAAGATTAGAATGTATATAATTAAGAATTTTTTAATTTTGATGAGTGGTAGTAGTAAAACTGACCCTCTTTTGTTTGCCAAAAACATAATGTTCACATAAATCAAGTTTATTAATATTGTTTAAACGACCTTGAAAGAAGATGCATAACTTTCTCACTCATATGATCTAAGTGTGTATGCCAAAACTTGGTGATGTGAGGATTTGATGCAATAGTGGAAACAACTCCAACCCCATGTAACTGTAGATTTTTGCAAGAAATAAAAACTGTCAATTCTATTGCCCTCTAAAACAACAAGGATGCTTTCAAAATCTTAAGAACATAATTATCACCAACATATTTATATATCAAGGATTCAAGAGTGTCTAAAGAAATAATATTTCTTTTCATTTTGGAAACATAGCGAATATTTAAAAGAGTATTAACAATGCCATAATGTGTCTTGATTTGAACATAACCAATTCTAGTAACTTCAAGTAAATTTTCATCACCAATAACAATTTCATCAATATCAATAGAATCATAAGTAAAAAATCACTTTTTATATTAATATATATAAAAGTTGTAAGTCAAGTCAATAATCCAACAGTGCTAATTAGAACATCTCCATCAAAATCACTAGTAGCAAAACTAGCCTCTTTGATTTTTACTCATTTCTTACTTTCTTTTTCAATTTGAAGCAATCAAAATATCATGATCTATTTCCTTATAATAACAAAAAAAATCTAAATTTACTATCTCTTGATTTAAATATAGACTTTGATATAAAAGAATCAACTTTTTGTTTGATCTACCTCTAACTATTAAACCCTCAGCCTTAACTTAAGAACTAAAATCTATATCAAATTTCTCGTTGGACAATAAATTTGATTTAACATTCTCAAAAGTAAGCAAATCATGATTGTCATAAAGAATAATTTATTTAAAGTGTTTAAAGGTAGTAGGCAAAGAGACAACTAGTAAAATAGTCTTATCATCATCATTAATTTTCACATCTAACTTCTCAAGATCAATAAAGAGTGAGTTAAACTCATTAAGATAAAACTAGATAGAAGTACCTCATGCCATGAGAATTGTGTGCATAGGTCCCTTGAGGCGTAAGTTGTTTAGGAGAATTTACTTTATATATAACGTCTCTAATTTCGTCACAATGAAGACGTAGATGACCTATTAATAACTTCGGATAAAACATCTGTAGATAAACTGAGTTGTATAGCGAAAAGCACTTGTTGATCCAATTCCTCCCATTTATCATCTGTTATGCTTGTTGGTTTAGCACTCAGTGTCTTGCGAATACATATAAGAATAACTTTTATTTGAAGCTGCCATATGCTAAAATTGATCTTGCGATTAAACTTTTCAATGTCAAATTTAGTAGAAGATATGTTAAAGAATAAATTGTAGATAAAAAAATATGATATGTTCAAAAGAGAAAGAAATTTTCCTAGTGCGCTTGTATGTAGACGTAGCAAAAAATCCAATATGAAATTAAATTCACGTAAACTGGAAAATGAGTGATGTTGGGAAAACTTCTCGGTATGTTGACTTAGATGTGCTTAGCAATTTCTGCTGAAAAATTCACCACGCACGGTGAGCCGTCATGGAATTCTTTTTCCTCACCTTAGAAACCATACCTATAGTTAATGCCCGTGAATATTGCTGGCTTGCTTTTCTCCCATGCACATAGGCAAGAGATATCAACTCAGAGCAGAAGCAACTCACATTGGATTTCATAAACTTGATCTCATCAAAGATTAATCTCGTCACAGAACTTCGTCGAGAAGGAGAAACACGCCGGTGACTTGTATATCAAATATCTAATGGTCTGATACCACTTGTTATAAAAGAAGAGTAAAAGAAGACCTAGATTTAGCGTAAAAAATATCTCTAATATGATAGGAAAAAAACACAGGAGATAAAATTAACTAATAATAATACTCGATGTCAAAGATAATCCATATTTATAAATATATATTAGACTAAAAATAATATTAGAAATATACGTGTGAAATGGAGTACTACTGCTTAGTGCGTGCGTGCGACTACTGTACCGGAGTACAAACACCGATACCATGAGGCAACGAGAGCGACGAGTTGAAGAGCTAACTAGCGTTTCAATTCGCTCGAATTGAAAGTCCCAAGTCGCTTCCATTACGTACTAGCTCTCAGTAGTCAATAATGTTACTCATTGCCCTCACATAGTCACGTTGCTTTGATCACTCATTTACTTCGCTGGGGTTTCAAACGTTTTATTCACGGTTTACAGTTTATATTTACCAGATGAGGGCTAAATCTATCTAGCGCCTGTAACGCTAGCTAGCAGCTTTATTTTGTTGGCTTGTGTGTGTGTGTGAGAGAGAGAGAGAGAGAGAGAGAGTAAAAGAAATGCAGAGAATAGATGAATTGGCTTTAATCGTTTGTGTGCGCAGAGGACGACGATGTTTGATTACTCCCTCTAAAGTTACGTAGTAAAGGTTAGAAATATAAATCCAGAAGGTAAGAAAGGCAGAATAATCAAGGAGATGAACTAACTTTACGGGTAAAACGATCGATCAAGTCGATGAAGAAGGATGTATACTTTTGGGGGGAGAAATGATCGGCTACTTTGCAGCTTCGATTTGATTGTTACGCGGCACGTTTTCCCCCTAGCTACCATGCATGATCGGAAGCATCCGATCGAGAGATTGAGAGAAAGTGATGGACATGTTTGTTACATACTCGATGGAAAAAAGCTTCAGGGACCGCATGGAAAATCAGGTTTTGGAACGCATAATTGGCCAGCCATCCCAAAAGATCGATTAGTGCTTGCTTGCTCTCTTGCCTATACTTATATGTTTGTATCGTTGATGTAGGGGTCCATTCGTGAACTGCTCTTGCTAGCCGCGCTCGTGAGGATGCCACAGTGGTATTGCTATGCTACAGTAGTGAGATGTATCCCTGTCACTACCTTTGGAGCTTTTTTTTTCTTTTGATGAAGCATGCTGCAGGAAGAAAACCGTGTCTCATGAGAGATACGACTATATGCTAGTAATTGACAATTTACACGCCCAAATAATGTTTGACTAGTGCTTAAACTATTGAAGAAGAGATGGTGCGTGGACCCTTTTTTATATAGGTGGCAAAATGTCAACGACTTGCAATAGTGTCAAAGTAGTACAGGGGCGAGCTGCTGCTTTTGCCCCAACTTTTTTAGGCATGTATAGCTCCAATTAATGAGACCATGTAGTAGCACTTATTCTGTTGATGTAAATGAGAGAGAAGAAAGAGAGTCAGGATCTAGCTGCCTCTCATAGCGAGAGATGGTTCGGTATAAGCTTGATACGAGAAGAAAACAAACAAAGGTAATATTAAATAACATAATGTCTCTTATGTCTGCATTATCTTTGTATATAACAAAGTTTTTAACGTATATAGTCGTCTCAGCCATTTTATTTGCCTTACAAAAAGGAAACAAAGAAAGGTAAATGTACAATACGAGCCTTAGTAAGTCTTTCCAGCCAAGTAATTAGACTTTTGTGGAATCTACAATACTACAAAACCTATTCCAGATTTGTACCACATACAGCTAGGGACTATTTTATTCCCTCTTACAGAGCCTGTCTAATTAATTATATGCGTAACCTTAAAGTTAACTCTAAACAAGTACAATGCCACCCATGGATCGATCGATCTCATTGCTCATATAAGCTAATTAAGCATTATGAGAGGCCCCCCTCAAACTTGCTAGAATCTTACCATTTCTTTGACCAAGATCACGACTGCCCAAAAAAAGAGCTCCATGACAAAGCTCGATTAGGCAGAGTTTAATTAACTACTAGCTAGTATATAATTTTTTCATCATTAAGAAAACTAAGCCGCTCGTGATGGCTTGGAGGATGGCACGTGAGGCAGCCGTGGTCCAACTCTTGGACCACGCATATTGCTACTTGATGGTATTGTAATGCCCTAAGTACATCGAGGATGATTAAACAAATGGGTGGTAAATTTAATTAGGATGGGAAAGGGAGACACCTCCAACAACTGGCATATGTTTGCACGAGTATTTATTTTGGAACATAGTGCCATTGTGTGCGTTATTATTGCCAACTGTGATGATTATGTCATGCTACTGGGTTTTTAATTCCAGCTGATGTTTTACCTCACGGTAATTATATACACTAGAAGTGTACTTTTACTCTCTATCCATAATACTACCAATAAGTACAGTTTTAGAAGAAGATAAATTAAAAGAAAGGAAAAATAAGCTAAATGTCTATATCAAATAAATGATGATTATGGTTGAAAGGATAGTGGAGAAAAATTTAAACAAGAAATTTATTAATGAAATAGATAATGCTATAGAATTTTATTTATTTTAGAATAAAGTAAATACATTTATTTAAGAACGAAGGTTAGTATTATGCTAGGGTAAAAATACAAGAGTAGAAAACTAAAAAAAAGTTACTAGAAACACCTTGGGGAAAAAACTATCACGTCATTGTAGAATCGTAGAAGCAGTGATTTTGTCGTGCGATAAGCGTTAATCTGTCGGTAATCGAGGTGGGGTAAGCACGGTTGACCCCATCGTTTGGGTGGAGAGACGGGAGAAACATTCCCTCTCGCTTGCAGCGAGCGAACGGAGGTGATCTGGTGAAGCATCTTTTTTACGGCCTTGATTTACTGAATCCGGGCGAAACAGAGCAGAGAGAGGTTGGGGAACGCACGAAACCGAAGGGCGAAAAGCGGACAGCGTACGGGCGAGCGGAACTGTGTCCGTGTTCCGATCGGTCGCTGGTCCCTGGCCCCGTTGCGCCGAGCGCCGGAGAGGAGAAGCTAAAGTAGGAGCATCTTTACCAACGGGAGAAAAATAAACAGCGCAATCAAACATAATTTTTAAGGTAACATTTTTATACGGTTTAAAAGTCAAAGTTGTAAAAGAAACTACAATAAAAGTGTCCATTTAGATCATGAAAATTGAGTTGCATGCTTTTTCTCACTTTTTTCCTTCTTTCTAAGAAGGGATCATCCAATCTATAGAAAACTATTAGTATCTTATATTATTTTAATATTAGATATACAAACAACTTAACCTTTACATCCACCTGTTCTTTTTTTCTACACCTGCGTTGCCGCTTCTATACTCTTCCTCCTTTGCCTCATCCCTCCACCTCCGTACTCCTTTTTGTTATGGCGAGATGCCCTTGTCTTGCTCTTTTCGTCCATCTCCAATGGCTCCTATCACTAAATCTGCCATGATAGCCCGCTGCTACCTAATTAATTGATCAACTTTTTAAGATCCCACGAGTTATCTATGCCTGTCTTCAGTGGCTCTTCTCTTTTGAATCTGCCAGTGCTACCTTTCATCGGCTTGGATCTACCGGCACTGTCCTCCGCCTCCTAACTCCTCACGTTCCCCTTGTCCCTATCTACAATGCCCACTATGCATCTCTATCCCCACAACGCCATCACTCTTGTTGCTCCCTCATATACACTATCTATCACCGGTTCAACCATTATCTACTGTAAACATAGTAACAGAAAAAAAAATATCGTACCAATGGAATTCCCAAAAAAAGTAAAAACATAGGAAAGTTCCACAACCGATACACATGATAAAAATTTTAAGTCATGGGAAAGAGAAAATATGAGATATAATCTCATATTTATTTTTTTTAAAATCCCTATAGAATTGTTCATTTCATAATAATTTTATAGAAAAAGATAAGATTCAATCCTTTATTTCAAATACCTTAGAAATTTTTCTACAGGATTAAAATCCTATAAAATTTAAGTGTTTTTTTTTACGAATCAAGGGATCTATCCGTTGTTTCTCGCACAACAAACGATTTTTTTTATCACCACGGTTGTTAGTTCGACCTAACTCAAGAGACCCGGGATTCGTCCGCTTTGCTCGTGTGGTCGTCGTGCTAGCTAGCTAATCTTCAACCATGATCATGATCGATACTTGATACCGCTGCGATATTAGCTACGACAGACATTTCAGCTGCATGTGCGCAGCAAAATATATACGGAAGACCGGTCCAATCCGTGCATACGTGCGTCATGCCTGGACGCGGTTCCATGGCCTAACATCTTAATTAGCACCGGGAGAGAGTACTAACACCACCTAATTTCGGTGCCCAAAGAGTAGGGGCGCTGGAGCTAGCTCACTCCCACCAAAACTGAATCTAACATCAATTATGGGCTCTAGATCATGGTAACGATAATAATCAGTATAACTTACTACTACGAATTTGGATAGATTAGGTAGACCTTATCCGTAACAGCAAGTTGGACAGCACTTTATCCAAATTCGTATATATCTAATCTAATATTAGTTGTTATTATATTTTTAGGCAGAGAAAGTAACACACACTGTCAGTATACTACCCGGCGTTCCATGTCTGGGTGGAGAAGAGAACACACCCAATGTTGGTGTTAGTTGTTCTTGTTATTATCGTCAACTACTCGAAGAACATAGCACTTGTCTGGTTGATCTATAGGACAAAATGGTGGTTTCGGCTTGAGCTATTTTAAGTACCTTTTTCTTGGAAAGATAATGCCATTGAATCTTCTTAGCAGAATCATAATCTTTTTTATACAATGTTGTTGAATCTATTAGCATTTGGAGCAACTTTAGAACGCAAAGATACCCTGGAAAAATATCCACCCAGCAAATAAAAACCTACCAGTAGTACTAACTGCTACCGTCTGGTACTTTTTTCTCGTTTTCTGACTTTTAAACTATTATATAATATGTTTTTTAAAAATATATATAAGAAAATTATTTTAAAAATTATATTAATTTATTTTAAAGATTTTTAAACTAATATTTAATTAATTATTCGCATTCCGAGGAGATTCCCAATCATTTCTTCCAAATGCAGCCACAAAGTTGGAGTAAAAATCAAAAAGAGTTTTCCCTATTAACCCCTGGGTATTGTACTACTAGTACATGGGGCCAGTCTTGTCTCTCCCCACCCTCTGCCCCCGAAAGGAAAACCAGCCTGGTTTCCCGAACGCGAGCCGCAACGAACGACGCATCCACCATTCCACTCCACCCCCCCGGCAGCGCGACACCAACCGAGCCGAGAGCACGCGCGCTCGCGGACGCCACCCACCACCGGAGGAGGAGAGAGGGGATGCGCTCGCTTGCTCCCCTCGCTGTTGCTGCGGCCTATGACCGCGAGAGCAGTCGGCGTCAGTAGTAGGAGGTGGAATGGAACTGGGCGGCGGGGTGGTGATGGCCGCGGTGGACGGGGGCGGCGGGACGGAGCTCGGGGGCGGTCTGCTCGGATCTAGGCTGTTCAAGCACGGGAGGGGCAATGCGGGGGATCAGGAGCGCGGGTGGAGGCCGCCGGCGAAGCAGGCGAGGGCGGGGGGAGACGCCTCCGCGGCGGCGGTGTCCGAGGCGGTCAAGGTATCGGCGCCATTCCTGCTCGGGTCCTCCTGTAGCCCGGGGCATGGCGGGGAGCATATGCTCAGCTTCTCGTCCTCCGCGTCGTCGTGCCCCTCCAGCGGTGCCGGCGCCGCGTCGGCTGGCGGGGCGATGCCGTTGTCCTACGGTACCCCTGCTTCTTGCTCAGGTGGGCATGGTGCAAAAACCTTTCTTTTCTTTTTTCCCCCTGCTCGTCTGATTCGATTTGGTGATTGAAAAGCTTTCTGCTCCTTTTGAAGTATTATTGCTGTTTGATTCATCTCTGTCTGTTATAGATTTATTGTCATTTTTTATGCTACTTCTCTGCCTTTTATTTTGTTGTACGCAGCATGCTTGATCCTTTGCTTATACTGGGATGGAGCTGATTTAGTTTTTCTTAAAAAAAATTCCACTAGTTTATTTTAGTATTGTGATTTAGATTTGGATTTGCATCTTTCAGAGCTACTATTTTGTAATCTTTTTCTTCCTATTTTCCATTTTTTAGCTTCCCTTGAGTAGATCACTGACTGAAGAGCTCACTTCCTCTGAAATAAACCAGTTTATTCTCTTTACCATATTGGATCAATCTTGAACTTTTTAGATATAAGTTTCATGTTCTGTTCAGTGACATCCACAAACGCTTTCTTAGCCTCATCGGTGTGATCGGGCGTATTCTCTTTTTGCATGCCTTTTGCCGGAACTAAAGGCGAAAGAAAACATAAATATGGATGATCAAAAAAGCTGTGATCTTTAGCATTATATCACAACTATTTGATTTCCACGTTTTTCTCACTGGGAAAGAGAGGCTAAAGTAGAAAAACATGCAAGAAAGGTTTCAAGTAAATAACGCAGCATACGCGAATCGAGCTTTGCTGCAACGGATCGAACATGTGGTTGTAGGTGACTTTTTATGCACACGCCACCTACAAATCCGTATTGCTTCTGATCCTTGCAGCCATTTTGCTTCAGATTTTTGTGTGTTTTGCTTGCCCCTATCTACTCATATCTTGTACAAGGATCGTGTTTAGGAAACACATGCATCTGGATGGTGGTATTCGTCTCGTCTCTATAAAGTACATGTTTTTTTTTGGCTGTGCCTTCTTGGCTTGCACTCCTTGTTGCTCATCTCCTTGGTGTACCTGACTGCAGGATTAAGCTCAGTGAGCTTGAGCAGCAGTATGCAGGGTGCAATGGCCAGGGTGAGGGGTCCCTTCACGCCGTCTCAGTGGATCGAGCTGGAACACCAGGCGCTGATATACAAGTACTTGGCTGCCAATAGCCCTGTACCTCACAGCCTCCTCATCCCCATCAGGAGGAGCCTCACATCACCTTACTCACCTGCCTACTTTGGCTCAAGCACATGTACGCCAAGAAATGGGAAAGGAAGCAGATCAACTGAATGCTTTCTTGGCTTTAGTTCGTTTCTTCATGGATTGATATGATAAAAGATGTCCCATTCTCTGATCTTGGTTGCGTTGCCCTTGGTTGGGGATTTTGCTTTGCAGTGGGATGGGGATCTTTCCAGCTGGGCTACTCCGGCAGCGCGGATCCGGAGCCTGGGCGGTGCCGCCGGACCGACGGCAAGAAATGGCGGTGTTCGAGGGATGCGGTCCCTGACCAGAAGTACTGTGAGCGACACATGAACCGGGGACGCCACCGTTCAAGAAAGCATGTGGAAGGCCAACCTGGCCATGCCGCGAAAACTATGCCTGCGGCCGCTGCCTCTGCTACCCAGCCTAGTGCTCCGGCTGCCCATGGTGGCGGAGCTGCCACTGGCCTCGCTGTCAACCATCAGCAGCAGCAAATGAAGAACTACGCAGCGAACAATGCCAATCCTTGCTCTCTGCAATATAGCAGGTACAATTGAAAACATTTCACAAACTCCAAGCATCGCTTTTCAAGCATATAACCAATGCTTGAGCTCAATATGTCGATTTTTTCTTTTGCCATTTTGCATGGATATTCCGTACATGTAGCTGCCTGCTTGCATCCACCAAATAATAATGATAGAAGGTAATTTAGTTACCTAGTTTGTTTAGCTAGCATACACTGTTAGTTGATTGGAGATGAGCCCCAAAGATAAGCTCTTGATCATTTAGCAGCAATTAAGCAGGTCCATTCCTTACATTGCTCATCTATGTATTCTGGTGTCCCCAAAGATACTTGTTTTGTGAGTATAAAGGCCATTCAAGGACTGCCATAGTAATGAATCACTGTTTGCTGCAGTACTAACTACTTCACTAATGAATCACTTATTGATCAAACTTCTGCAGGGAACTGGTAAACATGCATAATGAGAGTGAACAGGTGCAGGACTCAGACAGCCTCTCGATGCTGACTTCCATGAACACGAGAAATACGGGCAGCCTGTTTCCATTCTCAAAACAACAACATAATCCTTTTGAAGTGTCTAGCTCAAGGCCAGATTTTAGCCTAGTATCACCTGATTCACTGATGAGTTCTCCTCATAGCTCCTTGGAGAACGTCAATCTGCTCACTTCGCAGAGTTTGAATGAACATCAGAGTTCAGTTTCCCTTCAGCACTTTGTGGACTGGTCCAGGACACGTGCACAGGGAGCTCTTGCATGGCCTGATGCTGATGACATGCAAGCTCAGAGAAGCCAGCTCTCAATATCTGCTCCATTGGCGTCTTCTGACCTGTCATCGGCCTCAACATCTCCCATCCATGAGCTGGTGTTGTCACCTCTTAAGCTGAGCCGTGAATACAGTCCTATCGGTCTTGGTGCTGCAGCAAATAGAGATGAGTTTAACCAGGGTGAAGCAAACTGGATGCCTATGTTCCGTGATTCTTTGATGGGTGGACCGTTAGGAGAGGTTTTAACCAAGAATAACAATATGGAAGCAAGGAATTGCCTATCGGCATCTCTAAACCTTTTAAATGATGGTTGGGATTCAAGCTCAGGGTTTGATTCATCCCCAGTTGGTGTTCTGCAGAAGACCACCTTTGGATCAGTCTCCAGTAGCACCGGAAGCAGCCCTAGACTGGAGAATCATAGTGTTTATGATGGTACCACTAACCTGCGGGATGATCTCAGTTCAATTGTTGTAAATCATCCGAGCATCCGCCTGGTGTGAGCTTCTTGATCAGCAAAAATGCAACAAGATGGCAGGCATAAGGAAACAATTCAATCAGTCTTCACTTTGTTAACATATCGATATGGCATCCTCAAGTGTGAGCATTTACCTCCGCACTTTGTCATTCAGACTAATCCTATGTTTTTTTTGCCATTTCTGCTGTTATTTTTTTCCTTAGCTTTGTAACCTTCACCTTGGATCTTGACGTGCTATGAGCCTATGATGTGTGGTGTGGATGGATTTGGTGCTCCGTTGTGGCATATCATCTTAAAATATCCCATATGAGATGTCATAATCGTGGAGAATGTGGTCTCATATTTGTCTTGCTTATTAATAGTAGTGTTCAATGGTTTGTGAGCTGATATAAATGATTCTATCTTTTGATGAGTCCATGCGGCATTTGTACAGTGTTTCACTGGTATTTTTGTCCATGGACGGTTCTGTTTTTGATGAATGGATGAATAGATTAACGGGTTTGTTTAACTTGAATTCTAAATGGTGTGATTTTTATAAAAACTTTCTATATATAAAAATTTTTAAAAAACTTTATATAAATCATATATAAATTTCTTAGAATATTTTTTAATTCTATTTGTTTTTTTTCTCGAATAATTATTATAAATTATTTATTTAGCTGTCTAGCCATCCAGTACAAAAAGAACACGCCACAATAGACATCTCTACTTTGTTTGCAATCAGTAAACTAGACAGATAAATCAGAAGTATAGTTAAGTCAGTTTGGACGAGGCAATCAGGGGTCCTTGACTGAAGCTAAATCTGTGCAAAACTCTGAGCAAATATTTTACCATTACTTTATGGAGCCTGAGAGCGTTCTTTCTTTTCCCCTGTATTATTGCCAGACAGTGGACTAGTGGTCTAATCCAGTTCTCACTGTACTCCAGCAACCAACAGCCTCACCAGAATACAATGATACAATTTCAGGACCATTCAACAGCCTTTTTCTTCCTCTTTTAACAGCTGCCAAGCCTGCAAAAGCGAGCAACCCCCTCTAGCTTGTGTAACTACCCAATGTCTCACTGCATGCACGCAAATATGCAACGCACGCACGCATCCAACATCCATGGCCACATCTAAACCACAAGCAGCAGCACTGTATGGTTTTCGCCCTTTTGATGATTTGATCTACAGTAGCCTACAGTAGAATGATTCAGCAGCAGCAGCAATAGCAGCTAGGGTTGCACTGTTGTGTGTGATGAGATGAGAGCCCTAATGCCATTCGCTACCTGCTTGTGTGAGGATCAAGTCACGCGTGTGCAATACATTACTGAAAAGTAATGCACCCATGTGTACTGCAGTAAAGGTAAAGCTTCTGTGTTTACATCTGAATTTTTGCGTACTTGCCCAACATTAGTGTGAGGACACACATTTGTGCCTTCTGCGCCTTGTTCACTAGAAAATGCAGCACTAGTACTACTGATACTAGACATAAGTCACGGTGCAGAACCTTCAGGCTTCTGCACGACTGCATCTCACGGAAGTTCTTGTGTTCACGAGACCACCTGCGAGGCTGCGACCTACTGCGAATGCATTCAGAAAGCGACCTGAACCGACGCCGAAATCGCCGAGCTGATCACGCAACGCATGCCCAGCTCGGCAGAGTGCAGAGGTGGTGGTGTACGTGACTGTGTCCTGCGAGCAAGCAGTCTAGTGGTGGAGTCGAGTCGAGTCGATGGCCCGCGTTGTTGCAGTGCGTGTGCACCACGTAGCGATCTCACGGGCGGAGCAGTGGTGGAGTAAGGCGCGAAAGGAACAGCAACGACACGTCCACGCCTCCTTGCTCACATGCCAAGGTAAAGATTACGTGCCACGCGCGACCACGTCACGCACGCGAGCTCAACTGAACGTCTGAACCTGATCGCGTATAAAAACCTCGACGGCGATGAAAAAACTTACCTCGTCGATCGACGAGATGAGTCGTCGGAGCAGCAAGGCGGGCAGCGCGGCGACGAGCCGCAGGACGAGGCGGGGCAAGCAGCTGCAGCCACCGGCGTTTGCCGCGACCGCCACCGTCGTGTCGAACCCGATTTTTCTATGCGAGGATGGCTCGGCTCGGGGGCTGATCAAACGAGCGCGCGCCCGCGGCCGCGACGTGCCCGACGACGGCGGTGGCAAGCTGCTGCCGTTGCCGCTGCCCCCGAACAGGGCCCACCGCGAGGGGCGAGGTGTGACCAGGGTTCCAGCGTGGCACGATGGGCCAACCATCGTGGTGGGCCCGCACGGCGCGGTCCTGAGGACGTGCGCGCCGCCGCCCCAGCAGCATGACCCGTTCTTAGCCGCCTACGTGGTTTGCACCAAGGGCCGAGCCGGCGCCGGCGCTGGCACGAACTCCAGGCAAGCGAAGAAGAAGAAGAAAGCCAAGTTGGGCATGCGCGGCGGGTGCGGCATGTGGAACGGGTGGGCTTCGGGAGCCGCCGGGGTGATGTCGTGCAGACACAGCAGCGCCGTCACCGTGCTGCAGGGCGCCACTCCTCTTCCCGCCGCCCGCGGCGCCGGCGCCGGTACCGCGGAGTCACCCGCGCACCCCACACTCGACCTGTCCCGCCTGCCGGCGGTGCTGCCGGGGAGGAGACGCCCGCAGAGTTGAGGATCACGTCGTGCCGTACGCAGTGCGTGTGCATTGTTGTGATACTACTAGTGTTTGCCGTGTGTAATTTTAGCTCAAATATGAAATAAGTTAAACCGGATATAACGTATCCTTATCTGTTAAAACCAATGCTCTGAAGACGATTTGGATGACAGTTTTAATTAACATGATGTCTAACTGGATAATTTGACTTATTTCTCATTCTATGTGGTGTTGACTTGATAGACAAATTAAAAAAATAAAACAAAATATGGGTGTTAGTCAAATAAAAAGATAAAAAGAATAATGAGACTCACATATCACTAGATCCAGCTTCCTCCATCTTGTCCTCTCTCCTTTCTATCTCTACCAGCTAACGGTTGGCTCCTTTCCCTTCTCTCCTCTCCTTCTCCAAATGTGGCCCATCCACTTCTTCGCTAGCTAGCTACTACCGTTGCTGCCTTCTTGCAGCTGGTAGCATCACCAACCATCAACAAGGCGGTGGATGTCGAGCTCCAATGTCATCGCCTGATCCATTCGACGTAGCCCCTCATCTCCCTTGGCCGCATATAGCTATGGTGGTGGCTGGCAACGGCGAAGGGCTCTAGAGGCCAGCGGCATGGAGGCCGAGCTCCATGGCGGCGGCGTGCCTCGGCCCTAGTAACATGGAGACCCAACACTAGCGCCACCCTTGTGATGTAGAAGAAGTCCATCCTCGGGTTGCTTCTTAATAGCCCGAGCTCGAGCACAACACCGCCTTAGGAGGCATGGAGTGGGTTTTGGTGTGATAAATGAAGGCGAAGGTGTAGGGAGTCAATGGGGCAGGCGTAGGACGTAGTGTGGAGCTCACCGACGAAAATGCCCCTTCCTCGCCTCTTTCACCATCGGTGATAAGATGAGAATGATGCAGTGGCCTAGGTCGATTTATCTTCTTTTCTTTCCATCAATCATTGTCCCTCCTCTTTACATCCTGATTAGAGAGCTAGGCCGCGACAAAGGTAGTGGAGTTAGGGCATCGGCTTTAGGAGCTATTCTGCTCGAGCCATGATGGAGGAAGTCGAGTAGGCCACCATCGTCTTGACCTAATATCTTCTTGGTCATCATTGTCAACCCTAGCCATCATGTTGGTCTCAACTTCGCATCTGAAGAAGGGGAGAGGGAAGATGGGAGAGATAGAAAGAATAGAGTTAATGATATGTAGGTCACAGGTCTATATATTTGTTTTATTTTTTCAACCGGTAACCCTATTATTTATGTTTTTTATTTTTTTTCTTTATGATTGGCATGTGGGTCTCATCTTTTTTTAAAAAAATGGCTATAATGCGACGTAAGCACTAGTTCAATGCTACGTGAGACGAGAATCAAGTCAAACAAATCACGTAAGTGCCATATCAACCAAAAGCATCGTCCAACTCGACTTGGGACCTCATTTAGATTGGTTTTAAGAGATACGTGGTACCTGATTTTACTATTAAGGATATGATTCAAACTCGACGAATTTATTCCCTCAAATATTGTCAGTCTTGAGTTAGTATGTTTGGGCCAAATACTGTTCATGAATAATGGCCGAATCACAATTATCAAAGTGCTTTTGAATCTAGGTGATAGGGTGAGCCATCCGAGTATGCTTTTCAAATTGTTAAATTATGTGTATTTTTTAAATTAGTTGATTTAAAAATTATATTAATCCATTTTTATGTTTTCAATAGCTAATATTTAATTAATCATTCAAGATATCTAGTTTCACTTGTGGATGTTCAACTTTTTCTTTATTCACCTTTAGACTCACCCTTAGAATGCAAAATTGTTTGAATTTTTTTTATATTTTAGCTCTTTTTTAAAAACAATTTTAATAGATAAACTTCTGAAAAACTTATTTCAACAATATATCTTTTTTTTAAGCTTCAATGAGGCTAGTGCTGAACCCCTTGCCAGTTGCCACCGTGGTAGTGACGACAAGCTAGCCGCTAACATAGTTAGGGTCATCATCAACATCTCCGGTACCAAGTGACTTAACAATATGCCTCTACTATAGCAAATTAGCTATTAACATTGACATTGACAACATATTTATATTGGTATTGATATAGTCATAGCAAAATTTAATATGCCTATGTCATATTTTAGTATGCCTATTCAAGAACAAATTAGCTATTTACATCGACATTGACATAGACAATCCTTAGTAAAATTTAATACTTAGACAATAGAAAAATTATTAAATTAGGCAAAATAAATTCTTGATCTCACATCGGCGCCACCTAGCCAAGTTAGCAACCAGCGTGTCACCGCTGCCACAGTGGTGATTTGACGCGGAAAAAGGTTCATATCTGGAATATATATATTTTTTAAGGATTTATTTATAATTTTTTTTAAAAAGTCTAAAATATGAAAAAAAACAGCAAAATTGTCCATGATCCGTTGCCCAAGATTGTGTGAGCCTCGAAGCCTCAAAGTGCAACGCCGCCGCAACCCTCGAGACTAGTGTTCGTCTTTGCTGCTCTGCTTCATCTGCTGGGGCGGTGGCTCGGCTGCTCCAGTAGTAGCACCCGGCGCGAGCGATTTGTCAACCGGTTGGTCCCTTGGTGACGAAGAGCAGTTCGTCGGTCGAAGCAATTTTGGTGTGGCCGTCGCCGATTCGTTCAGCAGCCAAGGTGATTGATCTGTACCATTTCTTCCTCCTGTTGATTTGCACTGCAAAGTTGCTGAAAAGAGTAAGCCAAATTGCTGAGCCTTGCATCAGTGCAAATTTGTCAATTTGCAGTGCAAAGTAGATGAACAAAGGAAGTAACAACATTTTGTCATGTTCTGGATAGTGTTCTCGATAGTCTTTTGGGTGGATTAGCTAGCTAGCGGTAGTGTTCTTCCTTATTCAATAGGCAATATGCTACAACTGTCATGTGGCTAGTTTGAGATTTGATTCCTGTCGACACCGGCTAGTATATGAAATTTGGTAGACGTGTAGTATCTGATATGAAGTCAGAATGGTAGCATCTCAAATTTGCAATATGTGTACATATGTAGTTTCTGAAATTATGCACAGTTTGGACTATCTAGTTGGATATGTAAACCCTGCCTACATGATAGATTATGAATCTCAATTGTAGGATATGTACAGTAGTTGGATATGTCGTTTCTGAAATTATTCCTACACATTCAGATATGGATGATTTCAGATATTTTGATAATTTCCCATTGTCTGTCCCCTTAGATGCATAAATTGGTTTCCCAACTGTAGGTGCTGCTGTCATTATTTGGCCATAGGAACTAGTAAAATGCAACACTTTTTGGTTCATCATGTTATCTGTAGGAAACAGTTGAAATAAAATGTTCAAGGTGCTTATTGATGTCTTCTCATTTTACCCTTCTGGTGCACGTGTGCCCAGATTGTGATTCAGCAGCAACTATGAGTTACAGTAGATTTAGCTGCTTATGGAGTTGGGGATTTCATAGATTTAGCTGTTTTTGGTTAATTTCAGATTGTGATTCAGTAGCAACTATGAGTAACAGTACATTTTATCTGTATGTTTAGCTCAAAGAGGTTTCACTGGTATCCTCTTCTGGTTCTTTTATGTTTGCACCCTCACCCAGAACCTTCTCATGGTTTCTGAAATAATAATTGAGATTTGAGTACATAATTCTTCTACTCTCCAATTCGCTTCATCTCTTAAAAGAAAAAAAACATGGCTTGATCTATGGGCTAATGGAATAAGATTAACATGCAAGTACTTATGCAATGGCTGAGATTACACATTGGTCTTATTATATTTCTGATTGCTCTGTACATGTATAAAAAACTAAGTTTGAATGAATCTGCACTAAGGCCTCACTATTTCTTTCTAATATAAATTGAATCGTGATCAATGTATAGGAAGTAGGGATGCGGGGGGATATTACACAAACTTGATCCATGAGGGTGCCAGTAATTTTGAAGTATGAAATGGAATAGTTGCCCTTTTATCTTTGTAGTTTGTAGTTTGTATTTTGTAATAAGTGAAAATTATGTAGTGTCAAATGTATCCAGTTAGGAATTTATCAAATACACTAGTGCTATCTGTACTTTGTGTTGTCTTGGAGCTATGTATGGATGTTACTAGTTGCTGCTTGGTATAGGGGTATATATTGAACTTTGATAGATAGAAGTACATACTGCATTTTGAGAAATTTTCATATAGGGATATGTACTGAACTTTGATATACAGAAGTATAAGCTAATGTCATGAATTGTGATCCATGGACAGTAAGTATGGATGGAGAGGGATATTGATTAATGAGGGTGGCACTAATTCTGATGGGAGTGCTATGGGCAGCCAACCCGACGATGAAGAGCAAGCATTTCTGGATGCCAATGGCCCAGTGAGACCAAACCAAGGAAGATCCATCTGATGAGGAGGATGGTAGCCCATCTGCTGTTGCTGCTGGTATGGTAAGGCCTTTAGGGAGGAAGAAGGAGAAAGAAAAGTTGAGGCAACGATCGGATCGATCATAACTTTATGCATTAGATCTATCTATGGGCAACAAAGAGGCCGATGCGGAGAAGGAGAAGAAAAAAGATGAGAGGTACAAATATGCATTCTCACTTGAAGAAAAAAGAATTGCACTAGAAAAAGAGAAGGTTGAGTTGAAGAGGATAATAGAAGAAGATAGGATTTTGAGGATAGATACCAGTAACATAACCATCGAGGAGCAAGACTACTACAATTGGATGAAGGACAGTATTCTCAGTCGACGAATGTCAAGCTAAGGGAAATTATAAGTTGTCTTATTTAGAGCATCGAGTCACCACTTTACTATTAGTTCTTATTAAGTGTTGTTTAAATTCATCATTGAAACAATTTAAGAGTTATCTGTTCCTATTTGCTGTGGATTGATACATTGAATATTTTATATGGGATTGATGGATGATTCAGAGATGGTATTTATTTTTTTCGTGGGTATGTGCTGTGGTGTATGTACTGCTGCTATACTGAATGCCGCTGCTGCTGTACGGCTGCTGTACTGAATGCTGATTGCTGCTGCTGCTAATTGCTGCTGTTGTGAAATGCTGCTGTTGCTGATTGCTACGGCTGTTCTGAATTGCTGCTAATTGCTGCTCAAGTGCTGATGAATTGCTGCTTAAATCTGGATGCATATATCAGTTATGAACTCTTTGCGGATTACAGCTACAAGGTTAAGAAGAGTTGTTCATGTTCAGTAACTTGTCATTTTAATCCTAGACAAAGGTACAGTTCAACGATATATTGATCAGACATTGATCATACATTTATCAGAAGTGCATCGCAACAAGATATGATATTTATTACACGCTGAATTAAAGTTCAAGCATAGTACTGCTTAAAGTTCAAGCATTGATATTTATTACACGATGAATTTAATGATACTTAAAGCAACAAGCTTTTCTGAAATAAACAAAATTTAATTTCACTCTAATTAAGCTAATAAGATTATCTTATTGGTAGCCGCCAAAAATTCCCGCGATCGGGAAGGGATGGCGACTCGGTCACGCGAAGGCTTGGAAGATCTACTTATTTTTAGTGCAGGTTCTTAAGCGTTGAGATTTATGGGCGTGCTAGTGAATTTGACTCTGCAATTGACAAGAAGGTGAGACAAGCGGGTCCGATACAGACGCTCGCTATCGGCTGGCTGCCGATAGGTCCGGGATGCTGTTCAATCGGCTGGGGAGCCGATGTGGATAGGTGTCGACGAGGGGTCGACCGCAGAGCCGATGGAGAAACCAGTGTGTGCTCAGAGGATGGTGAGACGCACGGGATCCCTCCAGACAGCCGAACAGTGATTCATCGGCTGGAAAAACCGATGAGTGCGCATGCGGCCTAGGTAATGATTAGCGCAAGAAGGCACGGATTGTAAAGCCGATGTCGCTTCGGATATGACAGCACGAGACCCGTTGCCCGCTGTGGCAGCGCCATCAACACCGAGTCTCGAAGATCAGATATAGCCGAGACAGTATGAGGCCGGGGCCAACGGCGATGATACGGAGGATGCCGGATCGGCTATACCGTAGCAAGGATAGGAACGAACCCATCGGCTAGCTGAGCTGATGAGGGAATGCCTCTCTGAAGGCGGGTGCGTATTGGCTAGGGGATCGATACGTTTGGCGTTACGCGTCGTGGGACGCCTCTAAAGGCTGATGCGTATCGGCCGAGGGGCCGATGTGCTGGGCGTGAAGCACAGAACATGGATAACTTATCGGCTAGCACTTCGATGATACGCCGTGCAAGAGGCTATAAGCCTAAAGCTCGATCTACCGTCGGCAGCCCCGTAGGTCGGACCTAACCAATGCAGCACGAAACTGACGATGGCAGAGGGAGCTTAACAGGCCTATAGATGCAGCACGGATGTGATGCGATACATTCGATAGGCCTAAGAGGTCGAACCTAACCGATGCAGCCTCAGACAGAGCAGGACATATCGGGATGGTGGCGGGACTTACCCCTTCGCCGAAGATCGGACTTAACCGATGTAGCCCCGCGTCGAGAGCCAGAATCCGCCGATAAACACCTAGATGAACTAGGGTGGCGATGCGCCAAATTTGTTTATGATCGAGAGATATCTTATATGTTTCCAGGGAGTCTATACTTATACCTTGAATTTACAGATAAAGTCCGGCGTGTCTACGAGCATCGGACATTATTTCCTAGTAGGAACAAAAGAAAATATTCCTAAAGAAGTTAACTAACCAGCTAAACCTCTCTAATTGAGTAAGGTTATAATTTACAAAAATAAGCACCCTGCCGTGGAGTTCACGGCTCTTTCGCAAACCCGGTTTCATTTGAATAATCTTCTAATTTATAACCGAGTTTTCTTTTGTTGCAACCTGATCGACTTCTCCACTGTAGCTATCGGACCTTCTTTTAGTCAAGCCGATCCTTCTTCTTCCTTCCCTCGGGCTTCTCAGACCTGATTCCGATTGGATAATCTCCTGTTTTCAAGCCGATCTAATCTTCTACTAATCTGATCGGTTTTTCTACAGTTCTCTATCGGCTTTGTCTCAGTATCTCCATCGGCCGATGATTGCATTAAACCCTTTATCAGATCTTTTAACCGATCGGCTTTAACCCCATCGGATCTCCTAGCCGATCGGTTTTAGCGTCATCGGATCGTTCAGATTTTAGCGTTAACACTTATTAAAATAATAATTAGTACTGGTTTCCATAATATTGTCACAAGTGTTCCACAAGGTCTTTCTGAAGTTGGTTGTGAACTGTCTTATCCTAAATTTTTTGGTAATTATTAATGAAGTCATCAAAATTGGTTCGTACGTTCATGGAACCTGTCATCTATTCTCCCATCTCATCATAATCTAAATAAAAACCACTATCTCGCTCATCCCCGAGAATCAATGTTATTCATGATTATACGTGCTTTTATTATTTGTTCTAGAGTTTTTGCATTTCAAAAACGAGCTGACCATAAACAATAGCAAAGCGAGCTTGTAAAACCCTAAATGCTTATTCAACATCCTTCCTAACGGCTTCATGTGCTTTGGTAAAATATTTTCTCTTATTCCCTCGTGGCATCTGAATGCTCTTCACAAGTGTAGTCCATAAAGAATAATACCGTCAATAAGGTAATACCTGCCCGTTGATATTATAATTAACTTTAGGAGTCTCGCTCTCAGCTAGCTTTGCAAATAGCGGTGACCATTGAAGAACATTAATATTATTGTAAGATCCAGATAAACCAAAGAAAGCATGCTAAATCCATTGGTCGTGTGATGCAATAGCTTCTAACACTTAAGTAGGCTATCGCAACTTCCCACTATACTATGTTGATAATGCCATGCAGTAGAGCAATTCTTTCACTGTCAGTGCATATAATCTAGAGACCCCAACATTCTCATAAATCCTCTAACTTTCCAAACTACAAGTAATCTAGCTATCATTCTTTCTTGTTTGTTGATCTCAAATACTCCTATTCGAAAACTTCATCCATCTATAGTAGTTGATTCTTTAAGACGAACATACTTATCTACTTATCTACTGCATCTGCTACAATTCTATAACTCAACATTCAAAATACCGCTATAATCTTTTGCATATATGACAATCCAAATGTACCAGCTGTATTTCTTTTTTTTCACAAAATAGTTATCATGTGCTTCCACTGCATCCATCGTGCGTAGAAAAAGATGACGTCTCATTCTAAACCTGTACATTGACAGTAATAAATAATATGAACCATAATTTAAACCAATTAAACCAAGTACATAAAAAACACATAACTATTACAAATCTATGCCTAAATAAATTAGGGTCGAATGTTGGTTCTTATCAGAAATAGTCATTGTATATTCTCCAATAGCCACCCCATGTCTCAATCAAGTACTTGTGCCCAAACAAAGATCCACCGCGGTTCGGTTCATAGTCGTTCATGTACTGACCATGTACAATTTGTATCGCCAAAAAAACAAATTCCTCGTCATCATACGACAAAGACTCAATTATCTGATAGCATTTGGACAAGTTTGTTTGGGCGACTCATCTCTTTCTGTCCTAGTATTTTTTGGAGGGAACCAAAGGCGGCAGGTGAGTTGCAAAATTATTTATCAGATGAAAGTTATTTTTTCCCAACGATAACAACGTAATATCAAAGTACAGATTTAGGGATTGGCTAGGGCACATTGGATCAGTGGGATCGGCTAGGGGATTACCTCCTTGATTACACGTATGGCTACGGCATAGCCTTGGTGTTCCGTTTTTGAAGAAATCGAAGGCAAGAGCAGCGGTCTGGCGATTGGCTGGCCTTCGGTGACGGTGGCGCCGCCTGCAGGCAGGGGAGAGGACGACCGTTGCAGTTGGGCCCTGTCCCCCCGCGGCGGCGCCACGTTACCGCGTTAACCTCGCTTCCGCGCATTCGCGAGCGCCGCAGCCTGGTGGCGCCTCCGCGCTGTGGCCATCGCACGCGCGCGCGATGTCGCTCGATCGCTAGCGCAGACAGATCCGCGTGCGGCGGCGGCTCACGCACGCTGCGGGCGTGCTGCACCCTGCCCGCATAGCGGCATGCGTTAGAGTAGGTTTGCCAATCGCAGGCGCGCGCTCGACGAATCTCTAGAAGCAAAACGGCACGGCGATTGGCCAGCTCCGGCCGTCACCCTTCCCTCCAGCATTGCATCCGTACGCACAGTCAAACCTACTCATCATCCGTGTTCGAAATTCAACATGACATTCTCCCGTATCAAGCCTGCGTCCGTACCCTATCATGGCCAGCAAAATTGTTGCCTAGTGGCGGCTTGATGGGCTTACCAATCCATTGAATTCGGCATGGTTTCATCTGCACGCAGCCGCGTCCCGGTCAGGAAGGCCATGCAGCATGGGGGATCCCAGATTCTTTTGTTGTAGCTTCACAGATTGGCGATCTGCTTGACCGTTCAAAGTCGAGCCGGCCGGCGACATGGATTCAAGCAGAGTAGTGCATCATCTTAGCCTTGTGTATTTTAGTTTACACTTGAGATGGATTATTGTTCAGACGCTCAAGATTTTAGTTCTTTTAGCGTGCTAAACAATATGCTTTTGTTAAGCAAACTAAAATATTTGAAGCCAAAAGTAATATCTTGGCCACCATAATGATCCCTCGCCGAACAGCCCAAGAAAAACACGGCCCCATTCGTAACTAAAGTTTGAGCTTATCGACCAGCCATATGCCCATCGGCTAACTCGTACATATGATTAACTAAATATTAATTATTATAAATTTAAAAAACATATGTACATAAAATTCTTTTTTAAATTACACTATTTAACTTGAAAAGCATGCCCATCATAATACAGTAGATAATGGGTAAAATAAACCGGACAAAGGGGTACGCTAGCAACCAGGCTGCCCCCGCCACGTGCCGCCCTGCCCGTCCGACGTGGCGCGGCGGCCGTTCGCGCGCTCAAATCCTTCGGACCTCAAACGCCGCTGATTCGCAGAGTTGCAGAGAGAGAAGAAGAAGACGACTACACCGAGAGCGCGCAACACCACGGCAGCTAATAAGCGGCTAATCGGGGCGCGTCGCCCACACGTGGCCTTCCTCCTCCTTCCTCCTACCGAAATCGCAATCCCAATCAATCCAAGGTAATCTCCTCCTCGTCGTCGATCTCTGCTTGTTGCTCGATTCTTCGAGGGCAGCATCCTTTTCTGTTGCTGTGTTCTTATTGCTGTGTGTCTCTCATTCCCCAGCAGATTTCCCGTCCTGGAGATAGGCCACGCCAAGAAAACGGGCGCCATTGCTGACATTGACAACTCTCTACGTGTCCGGTCCGTACTTTGAACCGGATTTCGATCTGCTGCTCTACCGCTTCGGTACACCTGGGTGCGCATTCGCTTCGCCCGTGGTGAATTCTGTCGATTTCCTTTTCAGGTCTTGATTGTGACGGGAAGCTCTGCATGGCTGCAGGGTCGTCGTTGACAATGAGACGCGCGAAGACTGCACTCGTGAAGGTTTGTTTGTTCAGGGTTGCTCATGAGGAGAGCGGGTGAAGATTGGCGTTCGTTTTTTGTTTGATTTGTTGAGTTTGACTATGTTTCTAGGTTGATAGTGTCAACCGCGATGGCGTGCTGCTGGAGATGGTGCAGCTGCTCACCGATCTTGACCTCGTCATCTCCAAATCCTACATCTCCTCCGATGGCGGCAAGAACTGTTTCTTCTCCTTTTTTTCCTCGTGTTTTTAGATCGTTGAATTTATTAAATTTGTTACGAAATATGGATTGAATTCTGGTGTTGTGCAATGCAGTGTTCCATGTGACCGACCAGATCGGGCGCAAGCTCTGCCGGAGTTCATCCAGCGAGCGCTCGTCCCGGTCCAGCGTCCCGGCAATGGTCCGTCGCCCAAGTTCACTACGTGCCTCGGCAACTTTGTCGGGCCGGGCGGTCCGGACGTGTCGGACTGCGCGGCGCTCGAGTTCACGGTGCACGACCGCCCGGGCCTTCCGTCGTCGATCACCCAGGTGCTCGCCAACAACGGCTGCCACGTCGCGTCCGGCCAGGCGTGGACGCACAGCGGGCGCGCCGCGGGCGTGCTCTACGTGACGACGCCGAGCCGGTGGAAGCACATCGAGAAGCTGGTGGACGCCGTGATGGGCGCGCGGGAGAAGCTGACCGGGGAGGGGCACTGGGTGTGCATGTGGGCGAAGGTGCAGGGGCGCGTCCACACGGAGCTGCGGCTGCACCAGCTGATTCAATCAGACCACTAACTCTGTATTTAGAGTTTTAATCTCACTGTATAATATATTTCTATATGATATCCGAGTAGGTCTAGACATCTCAGCACGCTAACATCCTCTTGTCGGCAAGCCGACGCTTCCTTTCCATTGTAGACCTTCTTCCTCAGTATTCCTCCTCTGTCTTCTCATCTCGGCTCTCTGCTCCCTGTCTCCTCCGCAGACGGCTTTTTCCTCCTCCACCGTCCTATTTCCTCCCTTCTCCATCACGTGACAAGACGACGGCATTTATCCGCCTTCTCGTCTCGTTTTAGATCTATCTTAGCTCTTTCCTTGCTTCGGCGTATCTTCCCCTTCTCTGATGTCGGTGTAACTCTATGTTTGTCGTCTCCATTGATTGGACCCGTCCGTCCTCCATCGGCTGGAACTCCTTCTGTTCTCGCTTTTTCGACACGCTTACCTGCTCCCGGACACGAATTTCTGCCTTCCGGACGCAAACCTCTTTTCTTCGCATCCGCGTCTTCTCTGATTTTTCACGTCCGCTCCACTCTATTGCGTCCACGAGTCCACGGACGTGAAACTTCTCTTCACGGACGCGAACCTTCTCACTCCCATGACCCACCTACTCTCTCCCACTCATGATCTACCTACTCTGCCGCCCACTCCTCACTCAACTACTTCGCTGCCTACTCCCATCGGCCAACCACTCTCTTCATCGGCCACCTATTCCCATCGACCAACCACTCTCTTTATCGGCCTACTCCTATCAGCCACCTACTCTCCCATCGGCCACCTATTCCTCATCAGCCCTTATCCTCATCGGCTTATCGCGTCCAATACCCTCTCGTTATGACCACCGAGTCGGCCCTTAGCTCTAGCACTCTTCTAATTTTTGAATCTCTTTCAGCCATCGGTGCTCCTGACCACATCTCGGGCACTACTTTGCCGATCTTCTCACCACCTTACGTCGTCGTCAACGTAAAATCTCACATTCCAATCTCTCTTGACCTCAATGCCAACTATTTCAAGTGGGTATTTTTCTTTAAATCTCTATGTGGAAAGTTCGGCCTCCGTTCTCACATCGATGGCTCCACTTCACCTCAACCCGATGATCCTCAGTGGGACATCGCCGAGTGCTGCATGCGCAGCTAGCTGCTTGGCTCGGTAGATGACTCCGTCCTCGACCTTGCAATGGACGACACGACCCTACCGCTCGGGATCTCTGGGTGGCCATCGAGCAGATCTTCCTCGCCAACAAACAGCCACGTGCCATCTTCCTCCTAAATAAATTCCACTCCATGGTACAAGGAGATTCATGTGTCTCCTCATACTGCCAATGCCTAAAGGTCAAGGTTGCCGCTTTTTGTGATGTCGGTCACCCTGTGGCTGACTCACAACTCGTCCTCGCCCTCCTACGAGGACTTAACCCCTGCTTCTCTAACACTGCCGACGATATCGCCAACTCCACACCTTTTCCCTCGTTCGTCTGGGCCCACGACATGCTAGTTCTCAAAGAACTATGCCTGGCCATACGAGAAGACTATGGCCCACACCGCTCTTCTCGCCACAGCCCATCATGGCTGCTCTAACCCTATCGGCTGCCGACCACCGTGCGCTGCTGCCACCTCTCGCGGCTCTGGTAGCCATGGCTTTAACCATGGCAACAAAGCCCGCGCCGGTGGCAAGGGCAAAGGCAAGGACAAAGGCAAGGGCAAGAACTAGAGTGGTCCAATGCAACTACGCCCTGCTCCAGTCCTTACCCCATTTGTCAGTCCCATGGGTTCGTGGATTTGCTACAACCCCTGTGCACCCAGCCCCAACTATGCAGTCCCATCGGTTGTCAACCAGGGGTTCTCGGCGTCCATCCTCAGGCCCACCTGGTATCGGCTCCCACCCTATTGCCTCAGCTGATCCTTCCACCACCACCTACCCAGTCGGTTTCCTCGTAGAACCAGGCTAGCCTCGTCATCGTCCTTAATCAGATGACGCTCCAACCCTAGCACCCAAGGGTGCTAGACTCTGGTGCATCATCGGCCGGTATACTACTCTCTCGCCATCCCTCCTCCTTTCCTTTCATCACCATTAGTAATGGCCACTCTCTCCCTATCCAATGCCGTGGTGACTCCCTTCTGTCTACACCCACAATTAATCTTCCACTTCAAAATGTCCTCATTGTCCCCTCTCTCATCCACAATCTAGTATCTGTTCGTCAATTCATAAGAGATAATAATTACTCAATTGAATTTGACGCTTCTGGTTTCTTTGTGAAGGATATCCCGACCCGACGTTAGATACTTTGATGCAATAGTGGTGACAATCTCTACACCATCCTCACTACGCCGTCCACTCTGCATGCTAGCATCGCCCTCTTCACCAACCTTTGGCATCTTCGCCTTGGTCATCCCAGCCTCGACGTTGTCGCCAATCTACGTCGCAGCACCTCCATCATGTGTATCCATAATAGCTCCACTGCTTACCACTCTTGTTAACTTGGCAAACACATGCGGCTATCTTTCTCAAACTCTATGTCTTGTACCTCGTGACTTTTTGAGTTAATACACTGTGATGTGTGGACTTATCCAGTTAAGATTGTTTCTGGTAATCAGTACTATCTCGCAATACTCGATGACTATACACACTATTGCTAGACCTTTCTACTAACCAGCAGGTCCGAGGTCGCCTCCCACCTCATTAACTTCACCAAGTATGTCCCCAACCAGTTCAACCTCTCTATTCAAGCCATACAGGTCGATAACGGTACGGAGTTTGTCAACCGTATCGTCCAAACCTTCCTTATATCCTGTGGCACCTATCTCCGCCTCTCCTGTCACTCCACCTCTCCCCAAAACGACAAGGCCGAACGCCTTCTTCGCACACTAAACAACATGAGTCGCACAATGCTATTTCATGCCCACCTACCCGCAACCTACTGAGCTAAAGCACTAACCACCGTGACTTACCTCCTCAATCGACTCCCTTGCTCCTCCGTTCGCCACAATGTCCCCTACGCCCTTTTGTACCACAAGACGCCAGACTACTCTCATCTACGCATCTTTAGGTGTCTCTGCTATCCCAATTTCATCGCCACTGCTCCTCACAAACTTGTACCCCGCTTCACCGCCTGCATTTTCCTCGAATATCCCTCCTCCCATAAGGGATACCGATGTCTCGATCTCTCCATCCGTTGGGTCATCGTCTCCCGCCATATCGTCTTTGACGAGTCCTGCTTTTCCTTCGGTTTACTTCATCTCGGACCATCGTCTAGTGATCTCGATTTCCTCCTCACCAACACCGTACCCTCTCGGTCCCCTCCATCAATCTCACCTCCGGCCTCTCCATCGGCCGCTTTTGAGGACTTCTTGCACAGCTATCCCACTCCTCTCCGCTTCGATGCTACTCACATTTGACCTCCATCGGCCCCACCACCCTCATTGGCTCCGACTGATACTGTCTCCCTCCCATCGGACACATCACCTCCATCGGCTCCTTAGCCTCCATTGGCTCGCCTCTCTCTATCGGCCGCTTCGTCTCTATCGGCTCAGACCGACCTCGTTCAGCCCTTTCCCCATATAGTCACCGATCCTGAGTCGATGCCGTCCTTCCCTAACCAGTCCCCATCCTATCTTTCACGCTCCCATCGGCTCCTACGAATCCTCCTATCCCTTCCACCTCTCATATGATCACCCGATCATAAATCGGATCCCTCCGTCCTACCAAGCGTTACAGGCTCTCAACAGACCATTATACTATCTCGCCCATCTCGACGACTCCTTGTTCAACCCTGGCCGATCTTTAGTGGCGCGCGGCTATGGCCGACGAGTACAAGGCCCTTATGGATAACGAGGCCTGGCACCTCGTCCCTCGTCCTCCTAGTGCCAATGTTGTGACCGGCAAGTAGATCTTTAAACACAAGTTCCACGCCGATGGATCGCTTGCTCGTCACAAGGCATGCTAGGTAGTTCGGGGTTTCTCCCAACGTCCCGGCGTTGACTACGACGTGACCTTCAGTCCCATCGTCAAACCCGCTATCATCCGGGTTGTTCTCACTCTCGCTACCTCACACTCTTGGCCGATCCACCAGCTCGACATGAAAAACGCCTTTCTTCACGATCATCTGACGGAAACGGTCTACTGCCAATAGCTTCCAGGCTTCATCGATCCATCTCGTCCCGACGACATCTGCCTCCTTCAGCGCTTCCTCTACGGCCTCAAACATGCCCCTCGGACCTGGTACCAGCGTTTTGCTACGTATCTCTAGCACATTGGCTTTGTGGCCTCCGTCTCCGATATCTCCCTCTTCGTCCTTCACATCGACAACACCATCGCCTATCTTCTTCTCTACGTCGATGATATTGTTCTTATAGCGTCATCGCCGTCCCTTCTACACCAGATCATGGTCCGACTCCACTCCGAGTTTGCCATAACCGATCTCTGTCCTCTCCATCACTTTCTTGGCATCTCTGTCACCCGCTCTCCTCACGGGCTCTTTCTCTCCCAGCGTCAGTATGCCATCGATATCCTCCAACGTGCGGGCATGGCCAAATATCACCCCATGGCCACTTCTGTCGACACTCACGCCAAGCTCTTCGCCACCGATGACTTTCTCATAGCCGATCCCTCCCAGTACCGGAGTCTTGCTGGTGCCCTTCAGTACCTCACACTAATACGGCCTGATCTCACCTACGCCGTCTAGCAAGTGTGCCTCTTTATGCATGCTCCACGCGAAACCTCACCTCGTGCTGCTCAAGCGTATTCTTCGCTACATGAATGGCACACTCTCCACCAGCTTAAATCTCAGCTCCAGCCCCATCGACTCTCTCACTGCGTACTCCGATGCGGACTGGGCGGACTGCCCCGACTCTCGACACTCCACATCTGGCTACTGCGCTTTCCTCGGCGACACTCTAATCTCCTGGTCCTTAAAGCGCTAGACTATAGTGTCTCGATCCAACGCCGAAACCGAGTATCGCGTCGTTGTTCACGCCGTCGCCAAGTGTTGCTGGCTTCGCCAGCTTCTCCAGGAGCTCCATGCACCTATCCCCTCTACGACCATCGTCTATTGCGACAACGTCAACGCCATCTACATGACCACCAACTCGGTCCATCATTGACGCACGAAACATATAAAGATAGACATTCATTTCGTATGTGACAAGGTCACGCTAAGACAGATTCGGGTATTTCATGTACTATCGACGCATCAGTTTATCGATATTATGACTAAAGATCTATCCACGCCTTTGTTCACTAGTTTTCGTTTCAATCTCTACGTCCGTTCCTCTCCCGTAACGATTACGGGGGTGTTAGACCACTAGACTGTATATATATATAGATCCGACCCTTGGGTCTTAGTCTCACTGTACACTATATTTCTACACTGATGCACGACGACTGCAACTATGAGTCTGGCCCCGCCGCGACGCCTGTCGACGAGGACCATTTCAGCATGGGCGACAAGGCGGCCACCACCGCCCGGCTCGCCCGCCGCGTGGAGACACGAGTGTCCATCGAGAGTTGGAGGAGCGCGGCTACGCCGTCGTCAAGATGACGAGCAGAGACCGCCCCAAGCTGCTGTTCGACACCGTGTGCGCGCTCACCGACATGCAGTACGTCGTCTTCCACGCCACCGTCGCCTCCCAGGCCCCCTCGCCAATCCAGGTACATCAGATTACATGCCACTAGATGCTGCACCGTCATCAACCTGGCCGGCCGGGCTGACCTTGCCGTCGTCATCGTCGACGGCGCCATGAATGGACACAGGAGTACTACATCCGGCACAAGGACGGGCGCACGGTCGACAGCAACGCCGAGCGGCAGAAAGTTTCCCGGTGCCTCGTCGCCGCTGTGGAGCGGAGGGCCTCCCACGTCAGTCTCATCACCATTCTCCATTTTTCTTCTGTTGGATACACGACGCCGCGGTCACTGACACGGCGGCGTGGTGGTGACGATGTTTTCCCGCAGGGCGCGAAGGTGGAGGTGCGCGCCGCCGACCGGTCGTGGTTGCTGTCGGATTTCACCAGGATGCTGCGGGAGCACTGGCTGTCGCTGCTGAGGGTGGAGCTCAAGCGGCGGAAGGACGAGACCGTCGGGACCTTCTACCTCGTCACCGACTCCAGCGACGAGGTGCGCGCCGAGGCGCTGCACGCGGGTCGGCAAGATGGGCATCTCGTTCGAAGTGGCCAAGGACGCGCCTGGATGGCCGTCGGTGAGGTAGACCAGCGTGCCGGTCCCGCCCACCGAAGCGGCAGCGGCGGCGGCGGCACCACTGGCGGCGCAGGGCCAGGAGAGGCCGAGGTCCTCCCTGGGGAGCCTCCGCTCACATCTTGGGAAGCTCTCAAATAACTTTGCCTACATCAGGTCTTAGTGTAAGCCAGGTCAATTTCACCAGTTGACTGTTGTTATGCATGGCCTTCCATTGGTAACCTCCAGTGCAACGATTTGTTGCATGTTGAGCCATATAGTGTCAGGAAGCAGTACAGTTTTGTATATATACAAGTACAGTATATTGCCATTGCAAATACAATTCTCCAGACTGGTGTCTGGCGTGCTCTCTCTGTGATGTGCAAACCTTTGAAAACCAACCAACGAATAAACTTTATTGTCGTGAACTTGTAACATCACGAATGCTTATGTACACAGATTAAAAAAACCGTAATGCTGGTGATCACAGTGCTTCCATCAGGGCAGCTTGAACCAAAAGAAAGCAGCTTCTACTTTCACAGTTTCACTGGTTCCAACCGGGCAGCTTGAAACCAAAACAAAGCAGCTCTACTTTCACTGTACAGCTTTCATTCTATTGACAAAACGATTTCAACTTCTTCCCTTGTACAGTAGAAAAGGTGAGTTTCCAGCATACAGGCTGAAGTTGGCCATAAACTAGAATCATTTCCCATCATCGTCCTCCAAGTCACTGAAAGACACATCTTCCTCATCACCTATGGGAATAGTTGTGTGCCCGGTGAGCTCGGCCTCCTTGTCGAACCAATCATCAATGTCATCATCAAAGCTTTCTTGCAAAACATTTGGGGTCTTGCTATCATCCTTGGTCAGCTGCTCTTTGATGACTGATTTGTCCACTACTGCAACTTCAGTTACTTGGATAGGATGCTTTTCGGTCTCAAAATCTGTTATGGGGATGATGGAAGCGGTTTGTTGTAGCATAGATGGGAATACCTCTGGAATATCTTTAGAGGTATCTTCTTCTGAATGCATGCCGAAATCATCTTTACAATGACATAGTTGCTCTGTTTCAAGCTTTGACTGGTGCTGCAAACATTGCATAAGCATTGCCCTAGCTTCAACAATCTGCAAGAACAAGAATAGGCTTAAACTTAGCTTACCTGGTAGGGCATGTACTGTGTTGCATTATTTCTGAAACAGACCATAACTCCAGATACACATTCTAGAAAATGTGCTACCAATATCAACCAAATAGACACAGACAAAGATCAGTTAGTTGGAATACATATTCCTTAACAATCATCAAGATAGCTCATAACAACCAGACAAATTGCACAGATCATCATCTACTGGAGAAGGTCGGCAGGTCGCAGAAGGAAAAGGCAACAACAACTTGAAGTTAAAGACAACTCACTTTAAGATGCTTTATGCAGATATTACAAGTGCTTACTGCTTACTTTGGAAAGGGGGGAAACTTATGAAGCGTTCACAATGCATACATCAATAAGCAGGCTTGCCGTGTTGTTTATGCAGCAGGCTTCACATGATGCCACATGCCTCTATTCGAGCAGTTTTGATATTAGACAAAACTATTACCATTTATTTAGCCGAATTTCAGGTAGGTCTCTCAATTCTCAAAAAGCCTTAATCAAGATTCCAATTAACTGAGCATACTAGGTAGAATATGCCACTTGGTTGGACACTCAAGGACCAATGAGTGCTTTAATTAATTCCAATTATTTGATCATGTAATTTTCTAGAATTGACAACTCCTAAGTCTGCATGTATGGTCAAATATGCTACCTTTTGTAACAGGAGTAACTAGAAGCTGGGTCAATGATAATTTGATGAAAGGCTAGCTTTGCACAGTTTCCTTTGTTACTGAGCTGGCGAGCCCTAAATAACATATCTAGAATCTGTACAGTGCTCTGGCATGAAGCATGAAACTTTTTGTCAATAATCTTCTTAGGAAGTCTGAGTTACCAATGCATAAGAATGTAACTGAATATACACACGGATTTTGGAGGACAGACATCCAAATCTACTATCCATAAATAAAACCTAACCTGGTGTGTAAGCTAAGCTGCCTAATGGGTCAGGGACTCAGGGGCACATATAAGGTTCTTGTGGTAAGTTTTTGTGTCCACATAAAATTATGTAACTTGCTCCATTGATCAGCACATACTGATGTTGTCATGTGCAGCCCACTAGGGCTGATATAAAATTACTGGTTGACATCTCTAGGGCCAGCAGCATTCCATGCGTGAACTGTTCCTGAGCGGTTACTGTTCAGCATTCAAGTGTGGGTACTGTTCACATGGATGTTTAGATTAAATTGATTTCTGTAACCTTTAGATAAAATTCTCAAAAGTGATGTCATCCTATCTATATAAGTATGGGGTTGTATCTCTATTCCTTAAGCAAGAAAAAAACAAGAGCCTTTACTATTTAGTCACTCCCTCTTCTTCCTTATGGCCCTACCCTTGTGATGTGGCCTCCATAGCACCATTGTGCCACTTAGGTGCAAGGACACCTCTAATAGGAGTACGAGCCCTTATCCCAACCATGCTCAATATAATGTTAATGTAAAGATGGGATCTTCCCTTACTACATTCATAGCACACATACAAGTAGTGACAATTCAAAGCTGAATTGATTTTGGTTTCCAAATCTATGCCATTTTGGCTTTTCAGAGGCAAAACATTCCATTATTTATTGTTTACTATTAGTGGTGTTCAAGTAACCAGTGAGTAAATGTTTAATACTAACTAACACTGTTGAGTAAAAACAAATATAGCAGCCACTTCATAATTTCTACCGAATTGAATTTGTTTTGGAAAACAGTTGATATTACAACAAGGAAAATTTCAATATCGATAATGCAGATCAATTTACCTGTGGTGTTGACAGAAGCTCAGCATCATGCTTGTTCAGTCTAGGATGTAGCAGAACAAAATAAATTTTCCAAAAACATTCTTCACTCATATGGATTGGGCATAGTTCAATCCGCAAGGCAGCTAATCTAGGAGTAAGTTGTTCAATAGCCAAGGCATGCTCTTGCTGAGCATTGGACATGTCAAAATCTGAAGAACAAAAAGATTATTGAATGTTAATAAACCACTTTCAAACCGTGTAGAGAAAATGAGGTATGATTGATACACTAAATACATCTTACTACACGGCCTTCTATCAAAATTCAGGCACGTGAATTCCTTAGCAAAAATAAAACACAAACACATGCATATCAGCACCATCAGCATAGTACTACAAGAGTGGCACTCAACATCGCAGAAGACACTTGAAAAATATTAAATTAATGCAAATAATGGGTTTTATGAACTTTGCTTATAACTTGTGTGCTAACCATGTTGGCAGAAAACATTTTCCCATGCTATTATCCTATTCATTAGAGAATGATCACTCCAGGATTATATTCAATGCCCTATGAGATGCAAAAGGCTGACCCAGTGCTCAACTTGCATGACAATAATCTGGCGAAGACTTCTTGGTATCAAATACCAGTACTAAGAATGTAGTCTCACTGTAAAATATCATGCAAAATTTTATTACCTTGGTATCCTAGATATGGGAGCTAATCGGCAAAATATTAGAAGCAACATGTCAAGGTGTCAAACATAGATGAAAATACAGGAATGACATCAGCAAGCACAAGGTAATTGCTTAGGGAAAAAAATACATATGGTTATATCCCGTGCTTAGAGAAATCAGTATCTTGTTTAAGATAGTCAGGTATCATACACCCAATTACCCAAAATCTCCATCAATATGTTGTCTTGTTTTCCCTGTGATGCACAACATAAGATACATTCCAGAACAATTTATGGCACTACCAATGCAAAATAGAAACAAATAAACGTCTAGTTGTCTACTATAACCACAGTACCTATAAGCATGGCTAAACCTAAAACAATCTTGAGAACTCTACAGAACGAGCATACCGCACCTAAAGCACAGATTTTCATGGTCAAATCATATATATATATATATATTTCTAGCTGGAGAGCAATTCAATTTTTTTAAAACACGAAAACAATAACTTGCAGTGAAAGGAAAAATTACATGAGAATGGTCCATCAGACTCATCATCATCAGGGAGCAGCGGGAAGTCAAGCCAGGTCTCCGGATGCCTGGCGATGTTTGTGGCGAATGCGAGCACCTCCTCGGTGATTCCTATCACATCCCACTCCTCTTCGACCTCCTCCTCCCCTTCATGTCTTGCAGTCTCCAACTCCAACTCGTGGTCATCCAGCTCTTTATGCCTTACCTGACCGTCATCCACGTCATGTCTTGCCCTCTCTTTCCACTCATGCCTCGCCTCATCGTCATCCACCTCATGTCTTACCCTCTCCTTCCATTCATGTCTCCCCTCATCGTCGTCCACCTCATGCCTCGCTTCATCGTCGTCCACCCTATGCCGTACGCTCTCTTCCCAACCATGCCTCAGCTCGTAGTCCTCTGCCCCATGTCTTACCCTGTCAGCCTCCACCTCCTCCATTCGAAACCTCACCCGTTCCCTCTGCTGTTCCTCCCTGTCATCCCTCACCGCATCCAGCAATTCCTCCTCTTCCTCGTCTTCATCAGCGAAGAAATTGGAGGCCATCCTAGAGAACCCGGACACGGCCTTGTGATTCGAGATCCGCGAGATCCCGCTCTTGAACCTCCCGCCGATATCGGCGAAATCGCTGCGGATCCCGGCGATCTCAGGCGGCGTCTGGGCAGCTCCATACCTGGTCTCCGCCGACGGACGGGAGGGCGAGGGCGAGGTCTCCCCGGGCGGGGGCGCGAGGAAATTGGCGACCCCCCAGAACTGGCGGGTTAGGGTTTTGGATAGCTCGGTGAGGTCCTCCTTGACGCCCTCCGCCGCGGCCGGATGCGGAGGGTGGGGAGGCACGGGCGGCGGATGCGGCGGCGGGATGCGTGCTGAGGGAGACGGGGCGGCAGCGGCGGCGTCGGGGTCGTCGTCGGCGCCTGGGTCATCGTCGGGGATATTGAGGGAGGTGGCGAGGGAATGGGCGAACCATGACATCTCCGGCGATCACCGCCGGCGGCGGGGAGGGGGTGTGAGACGGTGGGAGTGGGTCGCGTCGCGTGGGGATGGGTAACTTGGGTTGGTTCAATCGGGTTTGCCTTTTTCCGGGGCTCGCGTTTGAAACGCACGGGTTGTGGAGTGGGGTCGGCAGAAGAGACAGAAAGAGACGGGTAGCTTGCTGCGCTGCCACTGGGCCCGGCCCTCGTGGTGCACTAGTCCTCCTGGGCTCGAACTGCCGTCCAGTACGGTATACGTGGCAGTTTGTTTGAATCTGAATCGTCCGTTTCAAATCGACGGTCACCGGAGTGGTGGGTTGGATTGTGATGCCTAAAGAGTTTTAACTAGAAGTATCTCAAGTCTGTCGGCCCATTTGTTTTCCAGCCCAAGGTATAGATCTCGAAAATATTGATGAAAATGTGAGGGGTGTGCCCATGTTAAAGGACAAAAATTAAGCAGCCTATTATAAATGGAAAGATGAAATGAAATAATTATTCATAGAATACAAAACTGTTATTTTTTTCATCCTGTGATAATTGTCAATACATCATTGTTTGAGCTGTAATTTGTCAAAATAGCATCTAGTGCGACAATGACATCTGGGCTCTAATCTAAATGTCAACATCTCAATCAAACAATGTACTCCATCCGTTAGTACTCCTAACGTAAAATATTAATTACAGGAAGGAGTAGAATTTTGGCAAAACTATGAATAAGTAGTCCGAAACAAATTTCACCCTTTTTAGCCCAGAGAGAACTCAAAATTCCTAATGAATTGTGCGTGGGCTTAATACAAAGTATACATGGATGTAAGAAATGTTTAGTTCGGCTTCTTCTGTACTGTTTGGAGTTAGGGAACTGGATCCTTGCGTTAATATTTGCTTGATGTCCACGGACATGACAACTCTTTTGCTTGCAGTGGTAGCATGCACGGAGTAACATGTCAGAGTTGCTCTACGAACGAGCTCAGTTAAGTTGTAGCTGCCCCACCAAATCCATTTTGATTGATCTCTACGGGTAGCGTACAGCACTTCAAAACGGAAATTAAGGATCGTAATTGCACTTTGTACTCGCCGATCAGATTTGTGGTGACGTATCACTGCAGCAGAATGATCACGCGTTGCTTTGCATGTGTCCTGCCGCACGTAGCATGTACTTTGTGACTTGATGCCACACTGTACATTAGTTGCAAGCGAGTGTAAATGCGAATTCAGACTTGTATCTTAAGGAAGCCTTTTCCAATCGTACTCACGGCATTGTACTGTAGATAAATTCGATTGCTTTAATGAATAATAATTATACTTTCTGGCAATGCAAATCTGCCATGGAACAAGGAACATTTGAAAAGAACGACTTCGAAGCTCGAGTGGAGTATTGCCAATATGAGACTACTAATCACTAAAGAAACACATTATAATTCTCTCTTATTTTTAGCTTCTACTAATTGGCTTGCCAACGTGCAAAAAACATGCACCTGAATGCAAAACCCCAGCAGCTACTAGCTAGCTTGCATATTGCAAGTTCTCAACGATTAAAAGAAGCAAATGTTCAAGCCAGTAATTTACTAGTACAAAACATCCTGCGACGATCGATGGACGGAGCTCGTGGCATTCAGATTGATGGCGTCGATGACCCTCAAGATCTGGTCGAGGGCGCTCTTGTCCTTGAGGATGCCGGAGTGCGACACCTTGGGCAGCTCGACCACCTCCACCACCTGCTCCGGCGAGTCCGACCACGCCTTGATCGGCCCGACGAGGCTGGCGAGGTTGACCGTCCCGTCGCCGTCGCCGTACACAACCTCCTCGGGCCCGGCCTCGAAGCCGTCCTCCCCAAACACGAGGCTCTCCACGGTGTCGACGCCTGTGCCGACGAGGCAAGTCACCGGCACGCCCGGCTCCGGCAGGGCCTCGACGAGCGGCCGTATCCGCTCGCGGTACGGCTCCACCCCCTCGGCGAACCCGATGTCCCGCAGGAACTGCGTCATGTTCTTGGCGGAGTAGGACCGGTTGTGGTACCGCGACACCACCAGCGTGGTGTTGCCGAACACCCGGGGCGCCGGCAGCAGCCAGAGGTTGCTCTCGGCGGTCCGCTGCTCGTCGCGGATGAGCGACGCGTCGACGAACGGCACGCCGAGGGTGTTGCCGGAGGCGAAGGTGAGCATCTCCTGCACCGACCCGGCCCATGGCGCGGACAGCGTCACCAGCCGCTTCACGTTCGCCGCGCGCCACGCCAGCGTGCTGCGCGCCAGCACCTGTAGCGCGTACAGCCCGCCCAGGCTGTGCGCCACGAGGATCGCCGGCCTGCCTCCGTTGGCCGCGCGCGCCGACTCCACCAGCTTCCTCAGCCGCTCCAGGTACGCGCTGCCCACCCGCGACGGGTGCCCCGGCCCGGCCAGCCCGTACCGGAAGTCGTACGGCGCGCCGAACAGGTCGAACCCCTCCTCGTACCCGGCCTTCTCCAGCGTGCTCGCCAACACGTTCATGTACCCTGTCAGCAACCTGCAAAATCCATCGCATATTTGCATTCGCACAATCACCAACAGCACATTGCTGTCAAGATAGTAAAAAAATTGTGGCTTGGTTTATACTTGAGGCTGGGGTCGAGGTAGCGGAGGGTGGAAGTGGAGCCGAAGTCGGAGACCCTGGTCTCGACGCCGGGAGCGTTGTGGTAGTCGTCGGCGTTGCGGTCGTAGTAGAGCGTCATCCGGTCGGCGAAGCACCTTGTCAGCGGCGCCACCAGGACGGACGGGTCGAACCACAGCCGGAACCAACCGCCGCGGCCACGCACCACGGGCCACACCCGGCACGCGAGGCTCGACGGGCTGTACTCCTCCGTCAGCCTCGCCTCCAGCTGGTTCCCGCCGGCGCCGGGGATCAGGATCACCGGGTGCAGCAGCTGCTGCTGCTTCTCCCGCCGCGGCGCAGCGCCCACCCTCACCGCCGACACGCAGCAGCGCGGGCTCAGCGTCAACAGCATGGCCGCGAGCAGCACGACCACACGAGCCAGCGATGCTGACGGCCTCCCCACCATGACACCTCCGCCGTGTGACCCACTGATCCAACTCTGTTTTTTTTTCTGTTCGTTTTATCTCTTTGTTGCTCTGGATTTGTTGATTCTTGCTTGCTTCGTGTGGTGAAGCGGTTTCGGAGACCTGGATCGCTCGGAGCCGCTCAAAAAGGCAAGCGGAGGAAACGGTTGTTACGTCGTGCTTCCAGCAGCAGGTACTCACAATCACAGTCGCACTGCGAACGACATGGAATCGGACGGCCGTGCGGTCGCTGGGCTGGATCGGGCCCATCAGGACCATTGGCCCCGCACGATCCGATGGCCGTACGCGCGTTCAAGGCAGGGAATGACGGTTTTGCTATACATCTCACGAACAGATTTTTGGAGAAAAAAATACACGAATTTCTAACATTTAGATTTTCCATAGATTTGTGCGTCGTCTTTGTCACCGGCGAGCTTTGGTGAGCCTTAACTTCAATAAAGGACCTTCGAATTAGGTTTTCGAGGATGAAGAAGAAAGAGAGTTAGCTAGGCTTAGAGGGATGGGTTAGGCGATATTGATGACAAGAGAACTCATATTGGATTGGTTAGAAGGGGGATATGGTGGTGTCTCATACGACGAAGAGGCCATCGGATATGGAGAAGAGGCAGGACGAGAACATTTGTTGGTGCTTGAATGGATGTGGAGTAAGGAGAGGAGGAAGAGGAAGAGGGAAAGGAGGAGACACAGTCCGATGAGCCTTGTCACCGCCAATGGTGCTAGGGGATGGCTTGTTAGGATAGAAATGTTGTGGAAGCAGGGGAGGACAACAGTGTCTACGTGAACAAATCTAGCTGTTAAAATTTGTATGATTTAGGAGGAGAAAACTATTGGATATATTGGTAGTTCTAGAGACCGTGTTTTTATCATTGGATGGACATAGGGGTTGAAGCGGAGAATGATTCTAATATCTCGAGATATCCCATTGTGCATATTTTTCTTCTAAATCCAATGTAAATAATTATTAAGAAAATATGAAAAAACATCTACGAGGATGGTGACATTGATCATTAAAAAAAAAGAAGTTTAAATTTGAAATACGTATTGAAAAACAAAAAAGATAAATTTAGGTATAAATAGTACCGCTACTATTTATATAATTTATTTATTTTATATCTCAATGCATGACTTGTATGTTGTATGAGTGTTATCAAATATTTTGAAATTTTTTATAACTATTTAAATAGTTTTCAATCAAAATAGTTTCCCGTTCAGATTTCACGCGGAAGTGAGCGAGAGGGTGAGAGCTGCTTGACTGGTGCTGCGTTGTTTGGGGGAATGTTTGTTGCTACGCAAAAGCAAAGCCGTTAGCTAAGCTAAACTTAAATGAGTTACTTCAGGAATGTACTAGCTGGTTTGGGAAGAAGATAATAGGGTCCAGAGTGTGATTGCTTTGTGCTTTTCAAGCAAATTAAATCGACAGGTTGCTTCGAGAATGGACATTCCAGTATTCCACTATCTTCTACAGGTCGCAATCAGCTATTAATTGGTAGGGATATTTGATCGAACGGCTCAGAATTAGGTCAGTCTCACAGAAAATTAGTACTGCAACATCTTGTACCTGGTAAGATATACACACATGTATCACTGGAAAAATACATACTCATGCAATCATTTCGAAAGTTTTCCCTAACGTTTTCAAAATTTAAAATTTTATTTTGAGCTTGTGCATTTTTCTTACCAACGGACTGGTCTTTGTCCCAAGGTAACAAATTTTTAAATGAACACAGCCTACACTATGCGGGTGAGTATTAGCACAGTGAACATGTGTACCATAGCGGGTTTTATTAGGTTAGACGTAAGAGCCTAGACATAGGATCGTTCACCTTAGCAAAATCCTAGGTAGAGAGAAGAGGTATGAAGGAGACTAGGAGAGCCGAGCAGTGCTCATGGACGAGCCAGGCGACAGCGCGCGCGCGCACACACACACACAAAAAAAAAACCACGCTCAAGGGTATATAGAATCAGAAGTGGAATCGGGCGAGAGGAAACAAGGGACCTATCTGTGGAGCTTCTAGCAGCCTCCTCATAGAATCTCTATTTCCCTAAACAATCCGGATTTCGCTCCAGATTCTGAGTCTTAGTAGGGATAGAATCCAACTAGCGTATAGAAGTGGGTGATGTTAATGCGCGCGCAAACACGATGGACGCAAGTCACGGTCGCTTCTCCGTGTGTCTAGCTCAGCCTTATCCTCTTCCCCAATGAGTCTCTGCCCCGCGTTACGCGCAGCCGGTGGCATCCCATCAAAATTCGTCCGCAGCCAATGAGCACACGCCAAATAGCATTCTTGGCCAGAAGCTGAGGGTTATCCTTTCTCAGTTCTCACATACTAGCTACTTCTTATAATCACCAACTCGTATAAGCAAAGCCGAAGAGTGAGAGGAGCAGTGACTCCTCCTTAGGCGCCACCACCATGGGCCTTGGCTCACCCTCTTCCGCTCCACCATCTTCGTCGTCAACAGGTAACCGCTTGATCGGCGCTGTAGGAGATCCAAGGGACATCAAAGTAGACACGCCTTGAAATATTTGCTAACTAGTTCATGGCAGGGCCACGTCCGGCCGGTTGGCTGGCCAAGATCAAGAAAAGGCTTCGGCCAATGGGCCTCTGGTTAAAGGGGAAACGCTCCTGTTGAGGCCTTTATTGTCACGGTCAATTGGTCGAAGAAGGACGTACTAAAGCTCTTATCAACACGGTCATAAGCGTTCAACTTAGACAGGCTCACTTGAATTGACACTATCACATCACACCAGGGCACATATTAGGCGTTCAACTTAAGCACGCTCTTAATTACACTTCCTTGTACTCCTTACTAAAAAAACAAGTTCAGTCAGTTGTCAAGGTCCAGGTATAGCATTGTTGCACCGGCGGCGAAAGCTTCATCTAATCATGTAGGCAGGCTCTTGGCACACTTTGATCAGGTTCATGTAAGGCAAACCCAAGGCAAGCATTATGCAAGGTCGCCAGATGAAAATGGTTGACCAAATCATAGGCAATTCCGTAAGTAGTATATATATTCTACAAGAGGTCGAGGTACACAATGCACGCGCCAAAGAATTCCAAGCTAGCGACAGCAGAGCCCGCTTGACTTGAACCGGCCAAGCCCCCGCCGAAGAGACCCGAGCGACACCAAAAAACGCCCCGTGCGATGCGCCCTCCGACGAAAGGCGGAACTCAACACACACGCACCCGGGCTCGGCTCGGCGCCCCGAGTAATCCGGCCGGTCCACGCGCCGCCGCACCACGGGTCAATTTCAAACAGCATCGACCGCTCCGCTTGCCGCGTAGTACGCCAGGTGACGAGCCTATTCGCCTGGAACCAGTCGACAGCGCTGCGTCTCTCTCCCTACATATGCAGAGTCAAGCAGAGGCAGAGCCAGATCGAGCAGGGCAGAGCTGAGCTGCGGCGGGCGCAAAGCAGAGGGGGAGTTTCTCACCGGTTTGTAACAGTCGGCGCGGCGGGGGCGGCATACATGGCGGCGGTGGCAACGGCGGGGACGAGGGGGATGCGGGCGCTGGACATACTGGGGCGGTGCGTGCGGGCGCCGTTCCGCGTGCTGGTGCGCGACCGCGACCGCGACCTCTACGTGATTCGGATGGCGGCGTGCGTGGGCGGCGGCGGGAGAGGGGCGCCAGTGGGGCTGGTCGCGGTGCCGCGGTGCCAGGGCCACGGGTTCTACCGGTCGGCCGGATGCAGCACCGACGACGACATACGTGTGCTGATCCGGGCGGCCTCCCGCGCCGGCCAGCCCAGGGCCCCCGGCGTCGAGCCGCGGAGACAGAGCGTGGGCATCGGGAGGATCGACGAGGACCAGCCGTGCCAGTTCGGCCTCGACGGCGAAGCCAGGGCGCTGGCGATGGCTCCCAAGAGCAAGAGCTGCACCATTGGGCCAACCGCCAGGACGGCGCACAGGGTTGGCCCCGCCGCTTGATCAACACCGCCGGCCGGACTGATACATCCATCGATGCACGCACCAATTGTATGTACTTGTACTACGACACTGCTCCGGCGTACGAGCGTTTTGTGTAAAAGAAAAAATGTAACATGCCAAATACTACCATGACCCGTATGTGCCACTGTGATCGAAAGGGCGTGAGCGTTACATCCGTCAGGCAAAATGTTGCTCGACCTGTGCCATAGAGATATCGGTGAATTAGAAATCATCATATAGACAGACATAGTCCAATGCCAACTGTCCTAAATTGGTGTCTCCATGTCCCTAACCCTAGGCTGGCTAGACTGAGTTAGTTATTTTGATATGACTACTCTAAGCCGCCTGTCCCAAGTAGACGACCTTGGTTGGTTGATCTCGAGTTAGTTGGTTTCAAACAAGTTATTTCAAGACGACTATCCTAATCTGTCAATCTCGAATAGGCAACTCCGATGGACGATCTTGAGCTCTCTTATACGACCAGTTCTATGGGTGTTTGGGTTTGGACATACTTAATTACTCCAATCACCATATTCAATGTAGTGAGGCAGAATGCACTGTTTGGTTCAATGCTCACGTGTTTGCTCCATTCAAAGTAATAATACAAATATCTACCCCGATGAACGGATGATAGGAGATAAGATGTACATCACTTCTCATTACTGCTAGACAACTATACTACATTTAATCTACTCTATATCCTACATTTTTTATCTACTCTACCGTGACGTTAATTGGTGGACATTTTGTTACAAACAGTAGTGGGGCTAAGAGTTGTAAAGGCACTACATGCTAGAAAACTGTTAGACTACCATACTCAATCCCTACATGCTCATATGGATTATATATATATATATTTATCCTGTTTTGATTAATGTGATACTTCTAAAAGATATATATAAGTGGTGTCGGAGAGGGATCACAAGTTAAAAAAACATAAGAAAAAAAAAGTAAGTGTATTTCTTAGCGGTCTGAACTGTTACTTATGTTCATATCATTATGCTTATTACGTGCTAAATCATCCTTCGGCTCAAATATAAAGGGCCCGTCTTGGCCCCGCTTTTAGTGTACGAGCACCGACAGTCCGTGAAGCGGACGCTAACTCGAGGTTGGGTATTTCTTGAATATCTGGAAAAGGTCGTGCCTTCCTTGACTGTGGCCATTCAAGAACGGGTGGTGCTTGGCCTGCAGCAGCGGAGCTGCACGCTGTTTTGTGTTCATACACATTTCAGACATGTTGACCTCGATCGCGATGGAACGCATACGTCTGTCATGGCACAAAATTATGGATTCGGGGAATCGGGGATAGACGGACCGAAAGAACGTTACTCGTCCAGACAGCTCGCAATCTGCAAATGTCGAGGTGCTAGCTGATGTGGAATTGTTGGATCTTTTAATTTGTAGACATGTACAGGGGCAACTAGTTGAAGAGATTTTGAATGATCGCAGTAATTGAGATGTTAAGCCCCCTTTGATTTATAAGATAGGAAAACATACAAATAGAAAAAAATGTAGAAATTAAAATGGTATATTTATCCAATCTTACAACCCAAAAGTCAGAAGAAAAGATAAGAGGGCTTTGATAGTGCCAATGGAAGGGCCTCTCTAGTTAACGCGCGACGCACAGCCTACGCTCATGCCTCTCTAGTTCCGCTTCACACCAGGAACTTTCATCTGAAATCATAAAACTTCCAATTGAAATATTTGAAACTTTTATCTCAAAATCTAAAACATTTATATCAAAATTCACAAAAACTTTCACTTCAAATATGAAACATTCATCTCAAAAATCACAAAACTTTTAATTTAAACCTAAAACTTTCATCTCAAAAATCTAAAAAAGACTTTCAATTCAAATCTAGAACTTTCATATAAAAAAATCACAAAATGTTTGATTAATACATCTAAACTTTCATCTAAAACTCAAATCCCTCTTTCTCTTTGACCCCAATTGTCGTCATCTTATCGGCTACCATAGCCTTGATACCTAGCGATTGGCATGGTTGGAGGAGCCAAGGGCCATCAGGATAGAGGACTGAAGGCGAAGAGAGAGATGGAGGTTGGCCAGGGACGGAGAAGGGGATGGTGTTTGGGAGTTGACACAGCAGATCCATGGGTGCAACGGGGAGCGCTTTGTTAGCGTCGAACGGAAACGAGAAGGAAAGATAGGGGAAAGAGGAATTGGTAGCTTGCAAGACTCTTTATTTTCCTCTAGTCTTATTGGCCTTATGGGTTGGAGAATATGCCGTAGGATTATTGGCTGGGAAAGGAAAAGCCCACCAAAATTGCACGTTGGGGGTGCGCGCGCCAAATAGCCTGGCTGCTAAAGGAAAACAAAGAAACTTTAAACTATATTCTCATTTCCAAGATATCTGGGCTCTTTCTTATTTTCCTATGAAATTTGGTAGTAGGATTGCAATCGGAATGTTTCCTTCATTTTTCTATCAATCAAAAGGGTTGTAGGAAAAAAAATCTTTAGAAACTCAAATCCTCCAAAATTCCTTTGCAATTCCTTTAAATCGAAGGGAGCCTAAACCTCTGCTTCGTTATAGGCAACAATCTTGGTATAGACTGACATATGTCAGGAATTCTTCCCGGTGTTCAAGAAGCTACAACAAAACAATGTTGTCTTGACGCTTGACAACGGGAGTCAGACACCATAAGATGGAAGTCGACAGCCTCTAGGGAATATAGCACGAGACCGGCTTACTTACGATGCAGTTTGTTGGTATGAATGATTTCCTTTGAACCGGCAAAGCTAATTTGGCGGAGTTGGACTCCTTCCAAATGCAATTTTTTTATTACATGGCTTCTACTGTAAAATAGGATTTGGACTTCGCCTAATAACTTTTTTTTGCCAATTATGCTTTAGAAATATAGAAACAATGCAACATTTTGTTCATGGAGTGTCTGTTCACAAAGAGAACCTAGAAAGGGTGCCACAGCAACAGCCTCAACAGCAAGATCATCAATAGCTAGACTAGTGAAGAAACGAAGTGCAAACAACAGAACCGGCAAAGAAGGGGGTGCGGTCCATCTTCATTCTGTTTTGCTGGGAAATATGGAAAGAAAGGAATCGGAGGGTGTTCAAGAATGAGCACACAGAACCTCAACTTTCTGACCGAATCCTTCAAGAGGTCGATCAATGGGCGATGGTACGAGTTAGAGGTTTAGTGAATTTAATAACATAGTTTGCTCGGGATGGACGCCATGGCCATGCAGCTGAGGGGTTCTCTCTCTCTCTCTTTTTTGTTTTTGTATTTTGCAATCTTGCCCTTTGGGCATGTAAAGTTTTTCCTCTACTTATAACATAAGTCAGCACAAGCTGGATCTTTCAAAATAAAAGAAAAAAAAACCTTGGCATCCTGAGTCATTGGCGCACAGGGTGAAGATTGAAGAATACACCCTACGTAAAAAAAAAAACGAATTCCTGAATCTGTCTAGTCTAGTTTTTTTTTGTGTTTTTTTAACGGAGGGTGTATGATTTGGGATTGTCTACGGATCAGTCGACCTTTTTTTTCTAAAAAAATCACGCAGATTTTTTTACCACCCTATTAGCACCGTAATGCTCAGGTTAAAACATCAATGCACATCTCAGTCCGTTAAACACTCAAAACAACATAACGATAACAATTTTTTTGAGCAAAATAAATCAAATTTTCAGAGCGCATGATTACACCAGAGATCGTGGCTAAAATGACATGAAACGCAATTAAAACATTAAATGAGACAACAAGATAAAAAGAGATATGACTTGACTAAAAATCAATTGTAGATTGAATTTCATATAGAATAAAAAAAGATAAAAAAATTACATAAGTATCTAGAAAAATTACAATGTAATTATATTGAAATACAATGTAACTACATTATAAGTATAACGTAATATTGTAATTACCTTTCTCATTCTTTAGTATGTATTTTAGGAGCACTTTCCCAAGTTAAACACGCAAGCAGCATAAAAAAGATCAAAATCAACAAGAAAGAAACCAATAGCAATCCATACCTGATCATCTTCTTTGAGCTTCATGCCTCTTCTCCCTTAACCTCTTATCCCTAATGGCCCAATCTCACCATATATACTCCTTGGCAATTAAGATGGGAGCCGAAACCAGAGGAGGAGAGGCTTGTCCTTGGCAATGATAAAGTGACTAGCGAACGCTTGTCTTGAGCAGTGAGAAGGGCTGCAAGAGCACAGCTCAGCAAATAAGGAGGCTAAAGTATACTACTACGAGGAAAATGCTTTTCGGATCAAACAACCAACCAGGACCCGGCCCATGGTAACACCAATCTTAATGACGTCCGAAGGCACAAAAATTCGAGTGATTTCCACGAGAAAAACTGTCGACAGATATCTACTAAAAGCGGCATGATTTAGGTAAAGAACCACAATAACATCGAAGAAACAGCCGACAATAAAAGAGAGAAGAATCGATGAAGCCGACTCAAAATTCTGGAAGCATAAACCACATTGCAAGCCCTTTAGACTCTAGAATTCTTGACATATATAATATATATAAGAACTGATCTACATAAATTATGTAGACAGTATCGTTATAAAATTTATACTTTTATATTTTATTATAAAAAAATTAAAAATAATAATATAATTTTAAACTCTAACCTAATGCTATCATTATATATCTGATATTCTGATTAATATATTAATTCCAATGTCATGATGGATAGCTAAGTATTTCTCTTAATACAATAAATCAAATTAAGATTATAAACTTTATGGTATATATGTTTCTCTTCTCCTCTCTACCTTAATCACTTTTCTTCTTTCTTCAGATCCTCCATTATCATCATCATCTATAGGTTTATTGTCATCCACATTGTTGTGTTGAGGAGGTTGGTGGGGCTCTGGCTTTTGCTCAATCTTCCACTATCTCCTTCTTTCCCCTCATTTCTATCTAGCAACTGCTCACCGTTCGCAGGTTCGTGACGTCATCTTTGCAAATTAGATGCAAAACAAAATTTTAAGTAGCATTAATCTATAGATTGTCATTAGCCATGATATGCAAAATTATAGGTTTTATTTATATGTCTAATACAGAGCAAGTTTTAGTAAAAAAATATGACAACATTCACATAAGCTAGCATACTAGGTCAAAATAACTGACAAGGAAAAATTAGTGCTATCAAAACATTTGAAATAAGCTAGCATACTAGGTCGAAATAAGGCATATATGATATGGATAAATATGTTGGAAAATTTAGCCTTTACGAAAAGATGCCAAAACTATATCTAGAATATCACGAAGTGTTGGTATAGGTCTAGCGGGAAACAAAAAGCATCTGAGATGATGCTTGAAAGGAAGGAAAGATCCGAATGCTTTCGTTTGCTGCTAGGCTTAGCAAGCCTTAATAATTCGAATGGTGGTTTGGAGTGACAATTTTAAGATCAATTTCATTGATCGCTAAATTTGCAACATATTAATCTACAGCAACAACATCAAATTCAATTTGATAGCTGAATGACCCAAGTTCTTCAAGCATGACCCAAATTTATAAATAGAAATGTAATGCATAAAATCATCAAATATCAAACATTTAGCAAGATTATAACAATATGCATGTCATAATTGATACAACTTGTGAAATCACCAAATTTCAAATATTTACCTAGATTATAGCAATGTGCATGTTATAGTTGATACAACTTGTGAAAGCACCGAATATCGAATGTTTTTGCTAGATATAGCAATTTGCTTGTCATAATACATGACAATAAACTTAAATCAAGTATGAAAACTTGATTTGCGTCAAAAGTTCAATCACATTTCCATCGCAATTAATTTGCATCATAATCGCACAAGTTTCATTATATTTCATACCACATTTAAACAAATTTCATCAAATTTGCATCACATTCATCACAAATGCAAAGGAATCTAACAAATTTGCATAACATACCAACACAATAAAAGCACCATTAGCATGATATTCATATTTCAATTGTAATTCATAATATTTCAACAAATGTCGTCTGCATTATATCGACATTAACATATTTCACTCACAATGCAATCTCTGTGGTAGAAGTGGAAGACGACAAATCTTGGTCAGGGTTGATAGCATCGGCCATGGCAGAGGGTTAGTGAGGCCTCTTTAGGGAGGAGGGCAACGGTGGCACCGAAGGACGATCGACATGGGAGGAGCTAACGCCGAGGCATGGCATCAGGGCGGGTGGGCCAGTGGGAGAGTTGGGGCGATGGGCAGTGTAGGCTTATGGATGATAGCGAAGTGGGCTCGTGGGTGACGTCAGTGTAGGCTTGGGGCAGAGGTAGTCGGTGACAAGGTAGTGTGGGGAGCCGTTCGCTGGTGGTAGGGTCATTAGTGCTACAGGTGGTGCATGCTTGTGGGAGATGGTTGTGTTGGCTCAAGGGCGATGGTGGCATGGGCTCAGGGCTGATGAGCGGTGTAGGCTTAGGAGAGACGTGACCGGTGAAGTGCCGGTGTGGGGAGGCATCCGCTAGAGGGGGTCGTCGGGGCAACAAGCAACGACCGGTGGGGTCATCTGGTGACGGTCAACTGGGCTCAGGGGTGATGGGTAGCACATGCTTGGGGGGAGAGGAACAATAGAGAAAGAGTTATGATTATAATGCAGGCAGATCTAAGAATTTATATTTTGAAGTAGGACCATGGCAACATTCGACAGTGATAGAGAACTAACAGGATAGTCTGATTGAACTGAGCCAACTGTTCGGATGGAGCAATGCCAAGCCAACATGTTATGTGGTCCAGATGGTCTAGACAAGGAAAGGATAGTCTGACCCATTTTGCATGGCCAGTTGCACACTACATAGACATGATGGTTCAGGCTATGGGGATGACTGTCCGATTCGTGTAGCAGTGGGCTGTAGTGTTCTATGGACCGGATAGTCCTTTCCATTGGCTAGACCTTCTGGACCATAGAACAAGGCTGGCTTGGTGCTAGAGGCCAGGCTGCCCATGGTAGGAAGAAATGCATGCTAGCAACCTCCCACTGCCAAACTGCTCTTCAATGTGTGCATCAAGTTTACATCCCAAGTATATATGTAGAAAAGAAAAAGGAGGTTCTTGGGGATGAAAACAAAAAGGAAATGGAAAATGGAAGGAGGATGCAATCCCACAGGCAATGGTGATTTGGAGGCATTGATGAAGTTGATGAGCAAAGCATAAGAAAAGGAAGGGGTGAGCTGAGTTACCCATCTTGTAGCATGGACAAGTGATTCTGGGTCACGACGAAATGTATGTGAACCTATAGGGTTGCACGCTTTAAGGATTGGAATAATTATTCGAATGTGATTTGGATAAGAGCTCAATTCAGATAAAGATTCGAATAGACTCCTATTGGGCCTCAATCTCTTAGGCCCAACTGAGGAAGCCTATATATAGGGAGGTGGAGTGGTTGATGCATTATACCTCTATTCTCCTTGAGAAAAACTCTAGCCGCCACCTCCGAAGCTAAACCCTAACTTCTTGTGAGTGTTAGTACACCCGCAATCGGCATTCTAGCCCTGGACATGTGGATACCGATGGAGGCGCTGCTTGTTATGGTGTTGATCGGCATTAGGATCACGGTAATCAATTACTTTATCTAATAACTTGACGCACACGTGGTTGGATCGACTTCTCCAATCCTACTTCCATTGCACTGCGTGTCTCGTGGTAACGATCCATCATGTCTCCTTCGCATGATATCCTGGTGTGTGCTGTAGAAAATTTTTATTTTATGCTATCGTAGCCTATGTCTTATCTAACCAGTGGATTGAGTGGTACGTTTAGTTGAGTCAGCCATGCTCTATGATCCGAATGGTCTGTTCCATGAAAGGACAGTCTGACCTATTGGCATGGCCAATTGGACAGTGCATTGACCAGACAGTTCTATCAGTGGATAGGACTATTCGGTCCATGTGATGGCAGTGTCATCGTTTTACTGGGCAAACGACCCTGTTTACTATGTGGACTGTTTAGACCATAGAACGAGGCCAGCCCGGTCCATCGGGGACACATTCGCCGCACACGAGTGTACATTGTGTTGTGCAAATTGTCCCCTGCAATGACCCATGTTTCTTTGGCAACTTTAGTTGCCATCTATAGCTATCCATCAACTCAATGTCCATTATAGATGTCTGTGGATCAACATCTAGAGTCTCAGCGGTGATGGAGGGCTCTTAGGAGGCAGCTGCTCCATCCACTGCAAACATCTATATCTTGACATGCGGAGACTCACTGGTGATGGGTGGCTCCTAAGAGGCAGCTGCTCTATCCACTGCAGATGTGTGTAGCTTGACGTAGGGAGACTCGAAGGTGGTGTAGCCCTCCTAGGAGGTAGCGGTTGATGGTACCTCAGGCTAGAAATCCGTACCATCATGACTTGGCTTGAGAGGCACAATCTGAGTGATCATATGGTTGTGCCGAAAACGTCTCGGGCAACCACGCCGATGCCTGGGAGGTCTGCTTAGTTCCAGTACAGGCCAGTCGGATTCTCTCCGTGGCTCGAGGTACGTGCGCTGGGGCCCATGAGGTTCGCTCGATTCCGGTGCGCCGGTGTAGGTGCGGGCATGCCTGTCCATTTGACCCTATAATTGACAAGGAGGTGAGGCAAACGGGTTAGTTAGACGATGGGCCGATACGAGCTCTCGCTATCAGCTGACCATCGATAGGATTGAGGTGGTCATCGGCCGCGTCCGGATGGCTCCTATTATCGGCTGGTCACCAATAGGTATTGGGACGCTCTTCTATAGGCTGGGGAGCCGATGAAGGCATAGACAGATATCGACGAAGGATATGATGGCTCCGGGTGTGGTGAAAGCGAGATCCTAATCCATTGGCCGCAGAGCCGATGGAGGCACTAAAGGGTATTAAAAGTAAAGCACACAGGATCTCTCCTGGTAGTCGATGGAAGCTGTACCGGTCGTTCATTGGCTAGAAAGCCGATGAAGGCATATGTGAAGCGGCAAGGCATAGTATAAAAGATACACTAGCTACAAAGCCGATATCGCTCTGGATATGGCAAGGGCAAAGCAAACCCATCGGCTAACTAAGCCGATGAGAGGACGTCTCTCTGAAAATAGACGCGCATCAGCTAGAAGGCCAATGCGCTTGGCGTGGCGTTCGAGGGAAGTCTCTAAAGACTAGTGTGTATTGGCCGAGGAGCCGATACACTGGGCATGTTACTTTAGGTATAGATAACTCATTGGCTAACACTTTGATGAAACGTTGTACAGAGGCCTATAGGCCTAAAGCTCAATCTATCGTCGGTAATCTCGTAGGTCAAACCTAACCAATGCAGCACAAGACCGACGACGGCGGAGAGAGCTTGATAGGCTGATAGACCCTGCACGGACGTGATGCGGTACATTTGATCGACCTAAGAGGTTGAACCTAACCGATGTAGCCTTAGACAGAGCGAGACATATCGGGATAGTGGCGGAACTTACCCCTTCACCAGAGATTGAACTTAACCAATGCAGCCCCGTGTCGAGAGCTAGATCTCGCAGGTAAAAACCTAGATAAACTAGGGTGGCGATGCGCCGAAATTATATTGATCGAAGGATATGTTGATGATTACAGGTTTCCAGAGGGTCTATATTTATACCCTGGTATTACAGAGTTCGACGCGGTTACAACAACCATCGGACGTTATCTCCGAAAAATATAAAAGGAAAATATCTCTAGGGAAGTTAACTAAACTAACTAAACTTTTCTATATAAGATACGATTTACATAGATAAAATACTCTGCCGTGAGTGCTACGGCTCCTCCTCAAACTCGGTCTCATCTGGATAATCTTCTATTCTTGGACCGAATTTCTCCTTGCTTCATCCGATCAGCTTCCTCCCTGTAGCAACCGGACTCTTCTTTTACTTTAGGCGATCTTTTTTTTAACCTTTCCCTAGGCTTTTCCAAATTTTGGCATTAACATCATGTCCTGTCACTCTATTGCTAAGGTGGGTGGAGTGGAGGAGGCAAGACCTCCCTTCTATCATAGCTAATGTAACTCCTACCAAATTGGGTCCAGCATTCCATTACTGGCCATAAGGTACCTAAATATCTAGTGTTAGAAGTAATATTGGATTATGTTACTAGGAAGATGAAAAGTTGAATTTGAACTCTAATACATGTGAATAAGAACTATGTTGCATTACATGCTCTGTTGGTCTATCTGTGACTGTATACCTAAGAGGTGGTGTTTGTGTCGAAACTCACAGGGACCAATCAGATCAGGTGGAGCCAATTGAGGTTTGAAACGATGCAAACACGCTAAGACTTAAAAGATCTGCTTCACTCTAGTGCAGGTCCTTCATCTTTGTTGGATGATGTGCACTCCCAATTGTCCTCCGGTTTTATTGATTGGATCGAGATCACGTCGAGGTCCTTAGGCTTTCTTGTCCCTTCGTCGGGACGATGGAGATGTGGGTATGTCCATCAATTTGACCCTACAATTGACAAAGAGATAAAAAGAATGGGTTAGTCGGACGATGGACCGATACGAACTCTTGCTATCGGCTAGCTACCGATAGCATTGAGATTGTCATTGGTTGCGTCCAATATGCTCCTGCTATCGACTGGTTGTCAATAAGGATTGGAACACTTTTCCATCGATTGGGAATATGATGAATACGTAAGCAGATAGTGACGAAAGGAATAAAATATGCATTGGTTGTAGAGCCGATGTCACTCCGGATATAACTAAGGCGTAACACTGGTCCATCAGCTGGAAAGCTGATGAAGGGATAAAAGGACATTCAAAGAATACAATAACGATTTCATTTGCTGCAAAGCCAATGGTGCTCTGGAATAGGGTATTCAAAGAATAGCACGCAGGATCCTCCTATTGGCTGAGCTGATGATAGAAGATCTCTAAAGATATGTGTGTCCTGACTAAGAGGCTGATACACTGGGCGTGAGATTTAGGAGAAGTCACTGAAGACGTATGTATATCGACTGAGGAGCCGATACACTGGGCGTGATGCTCAATGTATGGATAAATCATCCGCTAGCTACTCTGATGAAATGCCGAGTAAAGACCAATTGGCTTATCACTCAATCTACTATCAGCACACTAGTAGGTCGAACCTAATTGATGCAACACAAAACTGATAACGGTAAAAGGAGTTTGATAAGCTCATAGATCCCATGCGAACATGATGTGATATATTCGATTGGACTAAGAGGTCCGATCTAACCGATGCATTCTTAGACAGAGCGAATACATCAGGATAATGGTAGGACTTACCCCTTCACCGGAGTTTGGACATAACCGATGTAACCCCGTGTCGAGAGCCAGAATCCATTAGAGTAAAACCTAGATAAACTAGGGTGGAGATGCGCCGAAGATGTATTTGATCTAAGAGATGAACTACATGTTTCTAAGGGGGTGTGTATTTATATCGTGGAGTTACAAGAGTTCGACGTGGCTACGACAAACATCGGATGTTGTTTCCTAAAAACAATAAAGGAAAATATCTCTGAGGAAGTTTACAAAACTAACTAAATTTGCCTATCTTTACAAGATATCTTCTATATAGATAAAATACCCTACCATGGGTTCTATGGCTCCTTAGATTCGGTCCCATCTAAATAATCTTCTTTTTTAACTGAACCGGATCCTTTCTCGATCCGTCCGATTGGCTCTTTCCTTGTATAAATCGGTCTATTACTAATAGACCGATCGACTCTTCAATCTATCCACGAGGCTTACCAAATTTTGGTGCAAATAGGTGGCAAAGTACTTTAGACTCAAAAGACATACTCCGGGAGCTACTAGACTCGGCCTGGTCTCGACCACTAGGAAGAGGAGGGGAGAGCTAATTGAATGAGTCATCATCTAGGTTGTAGTCACCATTCTCCTCACCCTCAGAGTTGGTGATCTCAAAATCAAAGAAGCCTAGGACATCTACGACGTCATCCTCATCATCCACTCCATCACTTGGTGCCACTGGTATAGCTCTAACTCCATGCCTCTTGTGTATCGCTGGAGCTGGTGCACAAGCAACAAGGGTATCTATCAAAAGCCTATATAATGCCACATCGATCAACGCTGATCACTAGAAGAGAGTGAAGAACTATGATCCAAAAAGCAAGTGATGACTACCAATCTAATCATAGATGGCCTCCTCCATCTATGCTGATAGTAGGTCCACGACATCAAATGGCTCTCCACTAAAGATATGGTACAAGACCCACTACATCATAGTTGCCACTGCCTTCCTCTCACTTGCTCACAGAACCAAAGTACAGCAGATCGCCTCAAGTACTGCAATGCTAGCCAAACTCAAAGCACTAGAATTGGTGGACGAGACATGTCCATCAAAGAAAAGATTGGCTTTTTCTCCTCCCATCCGACGAGTTCCGATCGGCATTGGGAAATGCCTCCTAGTGGATCCTGGTGGCACTAGTGGCAAGACCTAGGTGTTGAGCTATGTCCTCTCAGCTGAATGTATGTCTCTCTCCTCTAAACATTAGAGACAACACAGTATAGTCAGTGTTAATCTACATTGAAGCATAGATCTGGATCATCTCATCTGCATTGAAGCGATGTTGCCACTCCATTAATTTTGCAAGACCTTGATGCACCACGAATAGGGCATGCACATCTACCTTGCCAGTTGTTGCAGAGAGGCTAGGCCAACTCATCATCATCTAACCACATTGTCCATGGTGGCCCTGCCCAGCAAACTGATCCCTGATCGACTTGTATGGATCCATCTGTATAACTATCTAAAGTCTAATCTGACCATGTACCACATTTGGATCTCTCTCATTTGGATACCACTGAACCTCTAGGACTTGTTAGAGTAAACAGATATCCTTGGATCCGCACCGCCTGTAGTCAACAGGACATGCCTATGGTGGCCCATGTGGTACCTACTGTGTAGCCCCACCAAAGGCACACTACATGCGTCACTAGGAGCTACTGCATCTAAAGGTCCTGCTAACTATGGTTTGGTAGACTGATCAATGGTCAATGTCCTTGTAGAAACCCTATGGAATGGGAAATCCTTAGGAATATTAGTGAAATCTGGTGTATCAGTCTTTATATGTTGGTGAACGTTCCTAGAGGGTCCTTTCTTCACTTGCACCTTTTTTTTGCACTTATTGCCACCAGCCATCTGTAATGCACAAATTAAAACATAGGTTGCAATGTGTTGTTAGAAACATTTCAACAAATTTGTTGTGAGCCCTACAAAATTCATAACAATTGCAATGGCAAAATTGAACATATGCTAGTACAATATCATATAGGTATAGATCTGTCATTGTTTTTTTCCAACAATAGAATGATAATGGAAATAATATGTCGATTGATGAATGATAGGAATTTGAGCATGTCAATATAATTTGTAGCTAACTACAAGTCACATCTATCATCTCCCATTCAAATTTCTTTCTATTCTACCCACAACTATCCCTTCCACTCCCAACCATACAACATTTAGTAGGAGGCAATATAGTCTTTTCATCTCAAACCTTAATGTATGCTAAACAACCTAAAACAACTATTTTGGGACGGAGGGAGTATATGGCACATATTACTTTCACATTGACAAAGTAAATGAAAAGAATATAGAAATACACATGCATGTATATTAGGCTTTCAAATTAACTTGACACATTCAATTTCTATGTATTTTTAATACCAATATGTAACTAATTTTCTACTTAGCAAAAATATTTATATCCTAAGTGATATACCTTGTTGGCGGTGAGAAGAGTGGGAGCTAGAGTACTGGGTCGCTTGACTATGAGGGTGCTAGAATGCTCTAAGGAGGTGGCATAAGCTAGGCCAGAGAGGCTGAGGGCACTACTGGCACATGATGTGGGGGCTAGGGGCAGTGCATGGGTATCAACGGTGGTAGAGAAGCACAACTGGCGTGTGCATGAGGAGGGCATGGGTTTTGTCGGTGGTAGGGGAGCACGATCGAGGCATGAGGGCAGGAGGTGTGTGCGGGGGCTCGTCGATGGTGGAGAACGGGTGACTGAGGCGGGAGGAAGGGATGCGTGCATGGGGACGGCACCGACAACGGATGGGGAGGAATGGCGGGGCAGCGAAAGGGGTTTTATGGTTGTTGTGGGCGAGAGGATGTGGTTGTGGGGGCGAGGAGGCCGAGTAAATAGATCCAGCGAATAGTCTAGACCATGGATGGATTGTCTCCTCTATGCAAGTTGGATGGGCTGTCCACTCCATGGCCCGTCTGTCCACTCCACATGGGATGGAATGTTCGTTCTGTGTGAACTAGACGGGCTGTTTGGTCTGCAGTCCACGGTCAGACTGTTTGCTTCTTTGGGGCAAGACTATCCATTCCGTGTGAGCTAGATGGAAAGTTCATTCCATGGCCGAATTGTCCACTCCATGTGAGCTAAACGGGTAGTTCTTTCCTTTTGGCGGACTGTTGAATTTTATGGTTTATAGTTAGCTTGGTTAATATTAAAATTTTGGCATGGCATAAGTAAGGATGTTTATTACATTCAATTTAAAATTAATGCACTAATACTAATTACTAAGCTAGTAATAGTAAAAATGGGAAACAAATGAGCAAAAAAATATAGGGTAAACTCAGTTTAAGTGATAACATTTATTACATTTCTTCGATCGTTAGCTAGGCTTCCAACAATGTTTCTAGCACCGTTCCTTTGATTAAGAACCCTTCATTATGGTCGCTTCTCACGTATGTTTCATTGATGTCAGATATGTCATCGGTTTGAGGAATAGGTTGTACCTCATCGTATCAGTTGAAATCTTCCTCGTCAATGATATTTTCTACCCCTATAGTATGTCTTTTCCCAAGCTGTACCACATGGAGATTCAGATCGATTGCATCCGATATGTAGTAAACTTTTTTTAATGTATTAGCAAGAATGAATAATTCATCTATGTAGCCTAGGAAGGTCGGTAGATATAAATTCATACTTGTCCTTCTTCACGTCCCTAGGAAGGTTGACCCAATTGCACTGGAATATAGGGACTTTCAAAGGACCATAGTCAAGCTCCCAGATATCTTCTATAAATCCATAGTAAATACTCTTATTATTGTTGTTGTCATATGCTTCTACAGAAACACCGCGATTTTGGTTAGTGCGTTTGCTATCCTGCAATTTTGTGTAAAAAGTATATCCATTTATGATGTATACCTGATATGTCGAGATAGTATTGTACAGTCCTTTTGCTAACAACGTTTCTTGACTTACATCTCCATGTACTCCTAGCATGTGCTTCTAGAACCAGAATGCAAATTTGCTCATGTGCGTTTTTGCGATACAAATGTTAGACCTTGTTGGGTTTTCCATCCTTAGCTTGTGCTTGTGCATGTTGAACCACCACAAAATGGGCTTGCTAGAATAGTTCGTGACTAGGAAGTTTTATTGCTTTATAGCCTATGATCTCTTTCCCATGAAGCTTCCCCTCATGCTGTGATACCGGTACACCAATCGGGTTGAAGTCCATGTAGTCTGTATAGTACTCTATGACATGCTTTGTTGCAAAGCCCTTGATAATGCTTCCTTTTGGATGTGACCAGCAACTAACATATTTCTTTAAAACCCCATATACCTCATAAATGGGTACATGTTATTTAGGAAAGTAGGACCAAGTACTTGTACCTACTTGACAAGATGAAGAATCAGATGTACCATTACATCAAAGAATGGTGGAGGAAAACACATCTTGAGCTAGCACAAAGTTTGGACTATATCGTCAAGCAGCTATGAAAGTCTAGATGGACCTTTGACCTTATGTGAAATCATGTTAACGAATGAACACAGCTGTATGATCAGTGTTCGGACCTTGTCCTCTAGGATTCTTCTCACTGCAACTGGAAGTAGCTATGTCGTTATAACATGGTAGTCATGAGACTTCATTCGGATTAACTTCAAATCATTCATGGAGACCAATCTCTTTATGTTTGAGAAATAACCTAATGGAACTTTAAAATTATTGAACTAGCACAACCTGATCTTTAATGGGGAGCTGCATTGGGAAGGTATTGCCAACCAGATTTTTTTCCCAAAGGATATAGTTCCTTCCTAATGACCATGTATTTTAGGTCAAGATGTGAGTTGAGCGTATCTTTTGTTTTACCAGGAATGTCTAGCAGGTGTCACACCTTGCTTTGGCACACTTACAATGAAACCAGAGAGGGTATCCGCAGGAAATCGGTGTTAACTAACTCTCATGGAACCGCTATTTTGATACCAGTCCTAGGACAATGCTGATACCTACGGCCAACGAAGATGAATCATTGCACCGAAGATTATACCTTTAGGGGTTACACCTTTGGAGCAAATCCGAGAGTGAAACCAGCAAGTAGAGAAGCAGCAGTGGAACCTAGCACAACTAGAACCCAATCTACAAGCAACTATGTGGGACTAGGAAAAAAACCCTAACCTTCAACTTCAACTTCACTCCTCCTAGAAGGGGAGAAAAACAACGGTTCAATACTTATATACTTAACAAGTCATTGGGAAAGTGAAGTATACAGGCTTCAAAGGGAGGCTAGGATTTATTTTACAACCATTTTTTCCCAAAATCACTAAGTGTGGGTTGTTTATCATATGCTCAGAAAGAGGCTCTCACCTCAATCCAGTCCATGAATTGCTTTGCAATAACTCAAGCGAACGAATCAAGTTTAAGTTGATTAAATCTAATTGTGAAATCCACTTATATACCAGTTGTCAGACCACAACACTAATCTAAAGCCACCTACAATTAGACAACTTTTAACTCATTCCTCCTTTATTAGTTTCTTTTAATTTTTCATTACCACGGGGTAGCAACCCATCTCATATATGAACTCCTTGGCTCTTCGAGCAGTCCATGATCTCAATGTTAAGCACACACTACTTTCACTCAGGAAGCCTAGTCTATCATGCCATTTGACATCCCGACCCACATAGGTCCATTTCAAATCATGTAATGGTCATCCATCGGTCCATATGACCGATTCTGATAACGTTTCCCAAACTCACAAACCATTTTTATAAAGCACAGGCAAACAAATCTATGCAAGATGAATCACTTCACATTCACCTATAACCATGGACATAGCTATTTGAACAGTTTCATCTCTACAGAGGTGCACGCTTTACCCATACAACGTAAGCTTACTCCCTAACTGGTCCAAAGGGGGTTTCGTAACAAGGCCTTTCCAAAGTCATCTCAGGGTACCTCATGCCCAATAGATGGGCCAACCAAACTCAATCAATAGCCCATGTACTAGGCAAGCTACATTGTCTTTGCTCTTACTCAGGAACCCAGAAATACCCAAAACACCTTACCTTGGCGTTCAACATATACTAGCATGCAAGGTTACCCTGTTCTGGCTAATTACTTGGCCAAAGGCATCCCATATCATACATATGTTCGCACTATATTATGATTAGTGCAATTTCTCAATAAATCAGTCCTTATATGCGAATACAAAGCTCCTTACTTTGCATTATGAGTTTTCACAAACCAGTTTTATTTTGCAAACATGCCGACACCACATGTCGGGTTTTTAAAGCTATCACAACCCAAGTTTTCCTAGGTCAACAAACAATTGTTAGTGTGGGACCATCAGAACCCTGCTTGAATAGCACGACTGATGAGGTGCCATTAGGTGGAGAGACAAGAGATAGGGGTCCTTAACAACCTACGGGTAAAATACAACTAATGGGTAGGTCTATCGATTTGTCACTCAAATCGAGGCTGGTTAAATTTAATATGCACACTTAGATGTAATTTTGCAAATAAAATATTTTATAAACTAGGAGCAATATGAGAAAATGGTGACTTGCCTTTGTCTTCGTCTTCATTTTTCTTGAAAACCATCACTCGAAATAATTTTTGTTGTCGTTGACTATGTGCAAAAGAGAGATAACCACATAAAACCCTAAAAATATAAGTACTATTATTAATAACATAGTACCATTGGGTAGATCTCATTTTTAGAAAAATTTAGAGACTTGAATGGTTTCAATCAGAGTTACAGATGACAAGATACAAATTTTGGAAGTTTAAAGGATTTTCTGTAAACTAGAAAATGATTTTTTAAAATTAAAAAAAGGAATATTCCTTATGTTGATAGGTGGGCCCAAGGTCAGTGAGAGAGAGGAAGGCCGGGAATTTATGATTTACCATGGACTCGTCCATGGAGAGAAAGGGAGAGTAGGCCGTGGACTTAGCCTATTTGGCTGGCCCAATGGCCTTCGTCCTATGGAGGAGGACAAGGCTGCTGGGCTTCGGTCCGTGGAGTATGGTCGGTGGCCTACTTGGGTTTATAAAGGTAGGGTCCATAAGTCATTGATTCAAGGTTTGAGATGGGATGAAAAGGTGCATGGATCCACATGTCGGTGGAAGGACGAGGTGACTAGGTTGTACAGGGCCCACTGTAGCTGACGTGGCTGCAACGTCGAACCAGAGGAGGAGAGAGACATTGGGCTCGATCAGACGACCAACGATGAGCGACATGTTTTGGTGAATGATGACAATCCCCAACAATTAATGTCCACTGGTAGAATGAGTGAGCAGAGAGGAATAGGATGAACGGCTCAGATTGAGCAATGGAGGAGTGGCGGTGGCCACAGTGTGGGGACCAAGCACGATAGTGAGGTGGTTTGATGGTGCATTATTTGTTTGCTGGTGGTGACCAAAAGGATGGTAGATGGGGTTTACAATGGGTATGGGTGCTCCAGGAGGAAGGAATGGGGAAGGAGGCTCACCAAGAAAAATAATGGCACTAGCAGTGTTTAAGCTTGAGTTCATTTCGATCACGATGAGAGCGAGCGAGGTAGGGAAGGTGTGGCAGCGGCGAAAGAAATGGAAGAGGGTTTTTACTATTTATAGCAAGAGCGATGTAAGGCGACAAGGGACAAGGGCGGTGCAAGAGGAAGGCAATGGCGAGATTTTCTTGTGGATGTGGAGCCGATGTGGATAGTAAGGCGCGGCGGCGTGTGTGGTGCGAAGAATGGGATGGCAGTGATGGACTGAGCGATGGAGAGACGCAGAGGGACGGAGGGATGCAGAGGGGGATATATTTTTTTGGTGTGGGGAAGATTTTTTTTCTTTTGCGGTATTCCCTCAAGCAAGTGGGGCGCATGTGGGCAAGGGCGAAAGGATAGGGACAGCTGCGCCGATGATGATGTGTGGGCGTGCGCTTGGAAGTGAGATGTAGACGAGTGGGCCCAATCAACAGGATTAATCAGTGGGTGAGTGCGTGGAGGCGGTCACATGGGCAAGCACGTGCAGATAAGGGGGATGGGCCATGCAGTGCTAGGCCACACAGGCGGGAAGGAAGCTACTAGGCCGTGCGAGTAGGAGGAAGCAGGAGGGAAGAGGACAAGTCGGCCAAGGAGAGAGGGTAGAAAGGGGTGGCCTGATTGAATAGTTGGTATTTACAATTTCTAGAGAATGGAAATTGCTTAATTTGAAATTGGTTATGAATTTAAATTTAACATTTGGGCTTACCAAAAATATGTGGACTTTGGACAAGAGGTCTTTTTGCTAGGATTTTGAATGTTTTGAAAATAGGTTCAAATTTGATGGAATTTTTAGGGAAGTGTAGGAAGGAAAAGAAGTGGATTCAAAGGAGGATTTGAATTCAAAATTTGAAATTTGCATCAAGTATTTATAAATGGGATTTTTGGTCGACTAGAAATTGCAGGGAATTAATTGGATATTTGAGCTTAAATTAAATATTTGAGCTCACCAAAATATGAGAACCTCTGGATTCGAGCTGAGATAATTTTGTCATGGATTTAAATTTTGAAATGAGATTTAAAGAGATTTAAGGAATGGAGTGGAGAGAGATTGTCAAAGACATTTTGAATTCAAGATTTGAAATCTGAGCCAAGTACTTATAGGATTGATTTGTGGTTGATTTGGAATATTAGGAGAGGAAGAAGTTATTCAAAGGGATTTTGGGGGAGACATTCGAATTACAAAATTCGAGTATCGGGATTTTAGATGGAAATTTTGAGTCAGAATTTTTAGGGTATTATGGAAGGATTTAATTGAGATCTTGGCACTTATGTCCTTAATTTACACATAGAGAACCAAAATTTTGCAAATAGAGTTTTTATTAAAATAGCTTTTAACAGTCTAGAAATCGGGGATGCTCACAGTATCATCGTATCACTGCACACAAACATTGGCTCCTTTTACTGTCTGTCCCGAGAAGTACCCAAGAGATGGGTAATCACTAATGGTTACAATTATTGTTGTCCGTAGAGTAAAGTACACTCGCTTCAATTCATCCCACACATTCAAACCTTTGTTCCATAATGTTTGCATTTCTTCCACCAGTAGCTTAAAATATGCATCAATGTCGTTTCTAGGCTGCCTTGGCCCTTGGATGAGGAGTAGCATTAGAATATATGTCCACTTCATACAAAACCAAGGAGGTAGATCACCATAATCATTGGCCAAATATTATGACGACACTCATATTGTCAAAAGGATTCATTCCATCTATGCTCATTGCAAACCTTACATTTCTTATGTCACTTGAGAATTGCGGATGGTTTCTATCAAAACTCCTCCACTGAGACCCATCAACTGGGTGACATAGCTTTTCGTCCCTCTTTCGTTCTTCTGCATGCCAACGAATCAATTTGGTGTTCTTTTTGTTGGCGAATAATCACTTGAGATGAGGTAGTATTGACATATACGAGACTACCTTTTGGGGGAGGTCTTTTCTTCTTAAAGCAAATCTCATCCTCACTGCCATTAGTGGGGTCACCGTCATTGGTCTTGTACCATGACACTTTACATGCAGGGCAATTATCTAGGTCCACATACTTATTGCGATACAGGATGCAATCATTTTTGTAACCATTTGTTTTTTGGACCTCTAATCCCAATGGGCATATAATCTTTTTTGCCTGGTACGTGTTCTTAGGTAAGACGTTCCCCTTGGGAAACATGTCCTCCAGGAGTTCTAGTAGCTCATTGAAACTCTTGTCGGACCAAACATTCTTTGCCTTTAACTACAGTAACTCAAAAACAGTACTCAACCTTATGTACTCATCTTTGCATCCTTGGTGTTGTTGAGTCCTCTTTCAAACGCTTGAAATATATGAACTGCCTTACACTCGCAAATTCCTACCTTGTGTCATGCAACATATGATCTAAATCATATTCATTGTTGTCGTTAGTGTTGCCTTGTGAGCATGTGTCGGGCCCATCATGAGCTCCCATTTCGTCGTCACTATCGTTGTTACGATAAACATCATTTTAGAGCCATTTAAGCATTTAAAGGTATTTTAGTAAAAAGCCTGAACCTATTTTCTAATTCAAAATTATCACGCAAGTACCATTTCAACGCAACTTGCCCTATCAAGCCTCGCTTCAACGCAGCTTTTCCCAAGACCATACCTAGCTCCACTACAACGCAGCTGGTCTCAAGAACATACCAAGCTCCACTACCACACAGCTAGTCTCAGAAATCACCCTCATTCCATTGTGATAGAACAAAACAACTAACTTGAGTACATTGCTAGCCTTGCCCATAATAGAAGACGTGACTGTTTGAACAGTTTTACTCTGATTAGAGATGTACACTTTATCCATTAGACACGCCTTCTTCACACTACCATGTGCCACATAATATCATGGTACATGGGCGGAAGTCATGATAGAACCATACGCCTAACCTAACCCTAATAAAAAGAACTAATATGACCTCCCGGGCCAGTACCAACTAGGACAGAAGAGACGGTCTATACCCTTAGGCATTCCCTGCATGACTGCAGCTATGTTGAGACATCTGTACATCAACACTTTCTCTGCCTAATCCGTGTCCCTTAAGACTATAATTAAACCAGGTTTCAAGTTAAACCTTACCCATTAGACATGTGGTTATTTAGATTATGCTTTCTAACCGAGGCCCAAAAGACCGGTCCTTACGGTGACCGAGGTGCTCCTATCTAAACCATGCATCTCGTGTCCCGCTAAAATCAGGTTTTAGGAATTTTAAAGGGAAGTCCAACATTTCACTGTCAAGTAGCATCTACTTCAAAATTACCAAAGTTACATAGTTATTCCAAAAGCCTACTAAGACTAAGCATGTTTCTAAAATTTCTAGTAAGCAACACATATAGAGTTCTCACTAGCTAGTTTTTGCTACCTAGGGTTGTCAAGAATAATTCATATATAAATAATAAGACTATCACAAGTAATATCAGAAAGGCTAAGTAAAACAGTTATATTCACAGTAAATTTAATAAAGCAAAATACAATAATTTAAATCAAAATAATTTTCGCAAACTGGGATTCAATATAATCCAGGAGAGTGTGACTTGCCTTGCACAAGGAAAAGGTCTTCTGACAACTTGATATTCACTCTAGAAACTTTCGAAACAACGGGAACTACAAGACAAAAGAGAAACAAAGCTAAAACACTAATAGAGAGGCAAAAATAGAACATAAAAAGCACACAACTGAATTCTTCATATTTCAACAAAAAATTATAGAATTGAACTAGTCAATTTGGTGGAGGTTGTATGGTCAAGATATGACCATTTGAAGTTTGTATGTTATTTTAATAGAGATTTTTGAATTAGTAGATTATTTTTCTAGTGAATAACATGTTTATTGCGCTAGTGGAGAGAGAAAGTATGGTGGCATGTGGGTCCTATTCATCAACCTTGGCAAAGGCCGACGAGTGGGCCATAGGCACCACTCAAGCGGCCACATGGATGCCACACGGGCAAGTGTGTTGACGTGACTTCCACATAGGCTGCCACATCGGCAAGACTGGCACAGGCAGAGCGCAAGGCCTAATGATCGCCACCGATGACCACCAGTGTGTTGGCAGTGGCGCGAGAGAGGCCACGAGGAGAGGGGACTACGACGATTCTCGCCACGACAAGGACGGTGACGATAAGCGGCAGAGGCGAACGGCGGTGATGCTCTTCGGTCGGTGGAGCTCAGGTTCACGTGGGAGACAAGTTCTAGCAAGCTTCATTCTTGAAGGAGGGGATGCTAGGGACGAGCATATCATCATAAACTTAGAGGAGGTGATGGTGTCGAGCGACGGTGACCGAATGAGGCTAGAATGGCGGCCGACGAGCGCTTACAGCGACAATGAGCGGGCATGGTGCGGGGAGGCGAAAGGGCACGAGAACTTGGGACAATGGAGGAAAGGTGGAGAGGAGGTCCAATGCTTCTTCTTAAAGACAGTGGTGAGGGGAGAGGGGCAATAGGGACGGAGGGGCACCTCATCTTAAAGGCGCCTAAAATGGCATTCGGGTTGTTGATGGAGGAGGGAGGAAAAGGGAAGCCAAACCTAGGGATTAGAGGCACAATTTGAGGAGAAAAGTGGGGAAATTGTGGAAGAGAGAGAGGTGCAATTCCCCTCAATCAATTAGCAAAAAAAACAAGTGGATGGGACGGATTCGACGCGGCAGCCAACGAGAATTTCAACGGCTTAGGAGGCTGAAGGAGGAAGATGCCTCCGATAGGTAGGGCCCACCTATCAGCGGCTACCGTGAGGGCGCATGGGCCAACTCAACGTAACAGGCTTAGGAGGTAGCCAGGTGTAGGCGTCGACTACGAGTCATGCGCACGAGGAGGGAAGGTAGCCCACGGGAGCAGGACAAGGAGGGGGGAGCTAGGTCACGCGGTGCTCATGGGCTGTCACGAGACAAGGAGGAGGCAGGCCATGCTGGCAGACCAGCAGGATGGATGCCACCCACGGAAGATAGAGAGTAGGGTGAGGAGGAAGCAACTGGTCAGGCCGAGTAGGAGAAAGAAGGGAAGGTAAAGAGGAAGTTTTAGACTGGCTTTCAGCCCAAAGGAGATAATGACATATTTATTTTAGTTTTTCTTTTATAAAAACTCTATTTATTGTTTTTTACTTAAAATTAGTTAATCTGCTTTTAAAATTCTAGAAAAAATTGATTAAATATTTTGAGGCATGAGAAATTTAAGATACATACTCCAAGCCTTATTCGAATTTTTTTGACACATTTTATTGTTTGAGGTTTTTAAGGCTTTTAAATAAATGCTATTGTTTCTTTTTCTCTAGTAATTTTTAATTAAAATAAATTTATCAGGACGGACGTAGCCTGACAGTGATAGCCTATTCTATGGTAGGAGTGTTTCTCTCTATTGGGCTCAAGTGATGGACGAGGCCTTGTGGCAGGCCTCCACGATCAAGGTTGACATCGAGCTGGCTCAAATGCTAGACGAGACGAGGTTGGCGCAGGAGCTGGATGAGGCCTCGCCATCAGGCTGACGCCGTCGTCGCTGACATCCGGCCAGGAGATTTTCTATGATCGTGGAGCCGTATACGGCTAGGAATAAGGCAAATTAGACCACGGAGTACAGGTAGAAGACAATCAGCTATTAATAGTAGAGAAAGAAGTCAAATCTAACCAAATAGAGGAAAAAGATGGATGGTAAAATCTATTGTGCATAATAAATCGTGTACATGCTTAAGTCCCCCAGTCGGTGCAGCATTTTGTGACACGGCTATACGATCGACCACAGTGTTATTGGAGAATATATTATCAACAGGGATGTCACTAATAAATAAATAAGATAAGGCGGTTGGGTTTCAATTAAGCTGTTGTAGCAATGTTGCGGTTCAATGAAGTTGAATCCGGTCACCAGAGTAGAGAAACAAATCGAACGATAGGGTTGCTTCTTACAATCTGTTGTGCTTCACCCTCTTCGATCGAATGTTGTACTTGGAGTGCGCTGCACCCTCCACCAACCGAAGGTGCTCAGCAAATTTTTTTCTTAATGCTGTAATTGTATTCTTTGATGTCTTGTGTGTTGATTTCTTGGTGTTACAATAATCATTTTTAAATGTTACATATGATTAAAATATTTTTTATTAAGTGATGAAACATATAGAATTATTTTTAACAAGTGATAAAGTACTATCTGAATTCGTCTAAGAGCACGTATAATAACTATAAATACATATAAAAGAGGGAAAATAAAAAATAAAAATAATTATCTCTTATATAAAAAGTAAGCTCTATGTATGCCCCAACATAAATGCTCATTGAACGTCCGACTGCTTGTCGCGCACCAAAGATAATGAATCCAAAATAAAAGCTGACCGCTGACCAACGGTCCCCCGCCACGTGGGGTGCTAGCAGTGGCCGTTTCTGTCGATCAAGGCTTGTTATCACAGCAGAGTAGTCCATAATAATAGTTCGATTAGGAGTTGACAGTTAGCAGATACACTGACATTAATATGCAGGATGTGTAACACATGAGGAATCCATCAGGGTTAGTAGGGTGACGTTAGATCTGTTCTGTCGGTTGCTACCTCTCGCTGTCTTACCGGGTTGGTTTGTGATCTAAAATAACTTTACTGGTTTTAATAGTGTTTAATGTCTATTTAGATTGGAGACAAAATAAAAAAAAAGACCACTTTAATAGTTAACTTAAGTTGTTTTGGCTTCAATCCAAACAAAACTTTACCTTTTCAAAATTGGTTGTGCTAAAACTTATCAAAATTTAATATTTGTAAATATTCATACGGCTAATTTACGTCTCAGACCAAACCAACTCACCATGTCTGTATAGTAATATGTGGTTATATATAATATGCGCGTGCCTTGTGTGCTGCATAAATTAACACAACCAGTGACCTCATTAGATGCTTGACTGCTTGAGCCCGTAGTAGTTTAGTTCCATGTGGCCTATTGTACCACTCGATCATCCCGTGTCGTATCTACCTCTCATCATGGCTTGCTGACAATCGACTCGATCGGCAAGCTGCCAGAGCACTGATACAGAAAACAGATGTTCTTGGAGCCTCTCGCGATGGGTGCTCAGTGCGCAGAGCAATGCAGTCTCTTGCAGCCACCGCGCCTCGCCACCTGCCTCCTCTTCCTGCTGCTGCTGCTGCCGCCGCCGCCGCTCTCGTGCTCGGTGGCATCGATGATCACCCACCTCCCGGGCTTCAACGGCCGCTTGCCATTCCGCCTTGAGACCGGGTAAGTTTGTTTTCTTCAGCTGTTACATACGAGTTATTCGGAGGGAAATTGGAGATGCAAACACAAAAGGAAATCGAATCACAGTCACAGGGAAATTAGGAGTTCAGCAAAACGATCTTTTGCTTGATTTGTTTGGTTTGGGTTAAGTACGTGCCTAATTGCGCCTTAATTGGGACATGCACATGTGTATACACATAACACAGGTATGTTCGTGTGGATGAGGACACCGGCACTGAGCTCTTCTACTACTTCATTGAATCAGAGAGGAGCCCTAGCATGGACCCTGTGATCCTCTGGCTGACAGGTGGGCCCCGCTGCTCTGGATTCAGCGGCGTCGTCTTTGAAGTAGGTTAGTATTCTACTAGTCACTCAAAACTAATTTTAGTGGCAAGCTAAAGGCTGATCCCTTGAGGAGTGCTGAATATCGTACGTGCATGTTACATTTGCATAAATCCCACATATGCTAAATGCAGAACTATAGACAGGTGGAACTGATAAATGAAAAAGGAATTGTAGAACTAACACCACTATGTTTTTGTTGCTTTGAGGTTAAGATATACAAATTCTCGTGTTAACAGAAAATAAAAGAAATAGTTGTCAAAAAAAGAATAGAAAAAGAAATCATGTATGATTTATATAGTGGACATTTTATAACAGTTCCATTACTTTGGCCTCTTGGGGAGCTAATGGGCCTGCAATTAGGTTCCTATGTTCTGTAGTCTGACGGATAGTTTATACTGCCTGTGTTGAGCCCTATGTATGTTGATTTTGTTCAGGTCCAATGAATTTTGTGCTGGCGCCTTATAATGGTAGTTCGCCACAATTGGTTTATAACCACTATTCATGGACAAAGGTGACATGATCCTCGAAAGCACTCAGGAAATTTATCTTCAAAGGAAAAAAAACTAAGATATTTGTCTATTCAGTTTACTTGATTAGTTTGTGGTTCGATAAATTACTACTCAGATAGCAAGCATCCTCTTCTTGGATACTCCCGTTGGGTCTGGTTTCTCATATGCGCGTGATCCCAAAGGTTATAGTGTTGGGGATATATCATCTTCTTTGCAAGTCGTTACATTCCTGAAGAAGGTAACTGGAAGCACATTTGGTATCCTGCTATAGTAAGAACGGACCTTATTACTACTGCTTATCATCTTGTGCATACTGGTATAGTGGTTCAATGATCACCCGCGCTATCTCTCAAATCATTTCTATGTTGGGGGAAGCTCATATGCTGGAAAAGTGATTCCACTTATTGCACAATACATTTCAGAAGGTAATCTATGATATGTATACTTGACAGATTCTCAAATGAATTGGATGGGAAGAAAATTTACGGTAAATCATTTTTACCATGTGTTTTTTAGTACCGTTATTGTTTTCTTTTTTAAGAAGTATAAAAGTGTTCTTACAAGTTACAAGAAGTTCAAACTAATTTCAAAAGTCCATTGTTCTTTTCGATTGACAAATTTCACTACATTTTCAACTGTTTAACTTGGAAACAACTCGATTAATGTTTGCAGTTGTTTATGTTTGATCATAACTTCTAATCAAGTAACTAGTTCCTTGCCTTGTCTTGGTCTCTTCCCTACTCTCCAGGAATTGAACAAACTCAGCAACCACTAATTAATCTCAAGGCATGCCATTCTGTATCCTTTAAACACATTTTCTTTTGGCTAAGGAGTTCTGATAATGTGCCATCATGTATTTTATTCTTTGTTGGTCTTATTATGAACTTATTTACAGGGTTATATGGTTGGCAGCCCCATTACAGGTTTGAAGACTGATGATAATTCCAAAGTTCCATATGCTCATGGTGTTGGAATCATATCTGATCAGCTATACGAGGTAATTCCACATTCATAAACTTTGACAGTGTGTGGCGATACAATCATTTAGTATTCTCCTTTTCCTCTTTGAAGGCTGCGGTGGCGAACTGCAGAGGAGATTATGTGAGTCCAACGAATGAAATGTGTGCTAATGTCCTAAATTCTATTAATAATGTAAGATTCTTGTGCTGACCTCGTTATTTAAGATTACAAAAATCCAGCAAGTATCTTACTGATACACATCCCCTATGCTGCAGCTCATGTCCGAAGTTGATGATGGAAATATCTTGGATGATAAATGTGCCGGTCGTGTAACACCCAAACCCATAAATGGTGTTTCGGGAAGTAGGACTCTACTACAAGAATACAGTCGGATAAGTGAGCCACCTGCTCGGCCAACTATCAATTGTTATGTAAGTCAGTATGATGGAAGACAGATTTTTTTTTCAAAACAGATGCTCACATGTCTCATCTCCTTGTTTTCATAATGTTAATCTGTTTCATATTTCTTTCTTAAATGTAGTCATACCGTTATTACCTATCAAACATATGGATGAACGACAGGGCGACCAGAGATGCTCTTAAGATCAAGAAGGTAACCTTGTGGTTTCTTGTACCTTCATGGGTAGAGCTAGAGGGGTATGCTTCAGTATAGTCCTAAACATGTGTACGAATATTAAAGCATGGTAGACGATGGTATGATCATATACATCAAGTATGATCTGCTATCTAGGTCATTATGTAAGTACAACTAATCGGCTAATTAATGGGACAAATATGGCACTAGGGAACAATTGGTGTGTGGGTAAGATGCAATGAAGTGTTCCCTTATGCTAACGACTTCCCAAGCAGCATAGAGTACCATTTTAACCTCACCACAAGAGGTTACCGGGCACTTGTGTTCAGGTGAAAGCATCACGGAAAAATTCTCTCCATACGTACATACGTACAGCTTGAATCTTATTCCACATCTTAAAGTTATTATGAATTCTCTTGGTGCAGCGGTGACCATGATCTCATGGTGCCATTTCTGGGCACCCAGGAATGGATAAGATCCTTAAACTTCACAATTGTTGATGACTGGAGAGCATGGCATCTGGATGGCCAGTCTGCGGGGTTAAGCCACCTAATTCGTTTCACATGATGCACATATTAGTTGACTGTCAATTTTCACGTTTGCCTGATCTGATGAGAATTATGCATTGTCTTTCTCTTTACCACCAGGTTTACAATTATGTACGACAACAACTTGACTTTTGCCACATTAAAGGTGGTCCTTTCCATTTGCCAAAACTTTAATTTTCTGATTGAATGAATCCTGTTAGTGTTCAATGTGCCCCACGTCGTTACATGCTGTCTTTGGATGTAAGTGACAAAAATGAAGAGTAATGGTTGGTTTGTTTGTGCAGGGTGGTGGTCATGCTCCTATAGGATACAAGCCTAAACAAGGTTTTGCCATGGGTCAACGGTGGTTGGACAATAAGCCTCTGTAATGCTTGCCTGCTTTTTTTACGATAATAGAACTGCCAATAGACACACGGTCAATATGTATTAAATAAATAAATAAAAGAGTGATGGGATAAATCCTCAACTCCTCTTAAAAAGATAACCAACTAAATTAAAAGCTAAAACAAATAATATAGATTATAGCAAGTAATTTTATAGTTACTACACATTAAAAGACTAAGTATAAAGCTAGTTGGTAGATATGAAGATAATGATTAGTTAATTTTTTTTATTATTATAAACTATATCATTTTGACAACGCTAAATTGACCAATATATTCTACTAGCCCCAAATAAAATTATTTTTTTTGACTTAGGTGCGCCAAGCTAATTGTGCTATGTGACAATCGAAAAGATATTGAATTATCTCTTGCACATTAAAAAACAACAATGCGTATCACTCCTCAATTCCTTATCTTTGTTAGGATTATTTTCTTGTGAAAGAACCATATAAATACTTTGAAAAATCATCTTGCAAATCCTCACGTTAGAATCGTTATACATCGTGTGATCATTTTTATATAATGATCAAATGAAGCAATTATTTTCATTTGATAGAGTTATAATAGCTAATCACACTCCCACGCGAACGCTGCCTCGGTCGATTCACTCTCTCCCATCTCCCAACAAAATCGTTCCTGCCAACCATAGTCGATGCCTTCATCGACGCATCCTTCCAAAATTCGCAACGCCGCAGCCGCTCCCAAAATCGCCTGCGCTATCCCTCCCCAACCTTCTTCGCTGTGGTGTGTGCCCTGTTCCCCCACACCACTTCACTTCTGCTTCCTCGTCCTCCGTCGAGTCGCGAGCACATGGACTCTCTTCCACTGTTAGACTTGGCGGGAACATGAAACGTCAAGCAGAAACAGAAAAGAGCACGAGTGACGTTACACTTTTTTCTATCAACTCAAGTCGCTGTTCGCATTGGCTATTGCCCCACGGATGAAAGAGATTTCAACTCCCTTGAGATAACCACAGAACAACCCCCAAGCTGAAGTAGCTATATATAATACTACGTCAATAGGCCAAATAGACTAATTAATTATGAATAAGGAAGATGTACCTAATCGCAAAGGATTTACATGTCAGGAGTTCAAAGGACAAAGGACTTTTTTTTTCCTCACAAATGGCAGGAAGCATCAAGAAAACTGTCCATGGAAGAAAATAATCTTCACATAAAAAGGCACTTGATCTTTACAAAATTACAAAATTTCTAGTAAATGTTGTTTTTGTCTATCATGCACCAAAACAAATGCTAAATCTCATCCTAAAGCAACATCATTTCTTTTTAGAGATCTTTTTACCAATCAACCTAGCTATTATTAGTACCAAGCGACCAACTCTAAATTAGCAACAGAAACCTATAAAAGGTATCATCTAGAAATTCCTCTTAAAACTAATTCACCATTTACTCAGAATTTTAAATCAAACTAGCAAGTTGTCTGTGCATTGCAACGGGATGTTTAAGCCGTGGTTAGCATACATGTCCATTGTTCTATTATAATTATACACAAATTTATATTTCATTTTAGTAAAACAATACCAAGCATCTCACACCTGTAAAGAATTGTGAAAACTTGACGGTCCTCCTGAGCGCCTGTTGAGTTTAGGGTTTAGGGTTAACTTTAAAAATCTCATTCTTACTCGCTTTCTACGCAACGATGACATCTTTCTGTTCTAAAAGATTAATTGATACTACTTTTGAAACCAAATCATGCCAAGCCACTACATTATCCCCTACAAGAGCTCTTATGAAAAGAGACATTATTGGGCACTTTTCTTAACACCTCGACCACTGAAACATTCTTATTCCTAACTAAGATATAGAGCGATGGATAGCGCTTTTCAAAGGAAGTTTCACCCATCCAACTTTCCTCCCAAAATCTTAACTATATACTATTACACATCTCATGAACCATATAAAAGGAAGTAGTTCTTAACTATTATAAGCCCTATCCAAAAATAAGAGTCCTCAGGTTACTTCTCAACAAACATAATCATTTTCTTATCCAAATACCATTTTCTAAGATCATGCCCAACTCCATTCTCATTAATACCACTTAGTAAGCAATCACCTATTCTGTATCTCTAAGTTACGTACCCTAAGACTACTGCTATACTACCCTAGCCTATTAGCAGTGGTTTGGCCCATATATATGTTCTAGTTTCTATTTTAGACCATTAGACCTAAGTATTCGTTTAGTGGGAACAGTCTAACATTGAGAGTTTAGATAAGTTTGTACCAACTTATATAATCAATTTACTCCAATCATGTCATCTCCAAGTTAACCCTTTTACACGAAGCGAGGATAAAAGTATAAGAGTGCTATGTGAACGTTGTTTTACTCAACGTGTAGAGTGGGCTATGTGGATTTAAGGGCTTGGTATCAGAGCCTCAACCCACGCTGCACGGGTAGCAGTGGTTTGGCCCATGCATGTGTTCTAGTTTCAATTTTAACCCATTAGGTAAGTGTTCATTTAGTGGATATAGTCATACATAGAGAGTTTAGATAGTTTTAGGTTAGCTTATATATTTAGTTTACTTCAATTATGACATCATCAGGTTAATACTTTTACACGAAATAAGGATGAAAATGTAACTGTACTGATATGGGAACATAGACCCATTCTACGTGTAGAGTAGGCTGTGCGGATTTGGGGGCTAGGATGTTACACCTACACTCTTTAGGTATACACAACACACTCCATTAAGCTAATCTATATTCTCTCATGCTCTTCATTTTGCCAAAAAAAATCTACATTTATAGTAATCAAGCTTCTTGAGAATAATTTTAGGTACCTCAAAAATAACATAAACATAGTTAGACTAATCAAAATCAAATTTGTCAACACCAACCTTCCCCTACCGAGAGGAATTTTTATTTACAACTACTCGGTTTCTTCTAAAATCTCTCCTCAATTATTTGCCGATCTTTATTAGAAAGCTTACGGTGCATTGGAATCCCTAAATACCTCAAGGGGTAATATCCTGCTTCACACTCAAACAACATTATATACTCATTCTCTATTGCATTTGTCTTACCATAACAAAACAATTAACTTTTATAAAAATTAATCTTTAAGGCAGATGATTTCTCAAAAATGCCTAGCACCAGTTTAAGATTTTTAGCTTCTAGATTATGATCCATAAAAAAAAGAACAAGTGTCAACAGCGTATTGCAAAATTCAAAGCCTATTATCAATTAGATGAGGAATTACCCCTAGAAACTTTTCTTGATTGCTAGCATATTCGCTACTACGTTAAATAGAATAGGAGATAGAGGATGTTCTTGTCTCATGTCTTTTTTTTTTTACAGAAATTACTATCTAGGCCTAGCAGTTATATATATTGAAATAAAATTAAAAAATATTTACATACAAAAGTTGTAACCAAGAAAGAACAGAAACCTACAAAAGTTGCAACCAAGAAAGAACAGAATATTGAAGATCCTCATTCATTCTGTGCATATGCAGAAGAATTTCATTCCTAGAGCTTTGAAACTAGTGTGCTTCATTTGGTGAAACATTTTGAAATATCTTTCCATTTCTTTGCTTCCAAATGCTCCGGCAAGCTATAAACATAATTTCTAGGAATCCTTTTCTTCTGAAACGAGTCTTGCTAGCACAATCATCTAAAAAAACTCCAAGCTTGTATTCCATGTGATGCCTAGCCTCTCCCAACATTTCCTACTGAAAGGACAAGTGAAGAACAGATTATCAAGGAGAAGCATGCTTCACGTGCGAGCATTGATTAATGGAAAAAAGCTAGCCAATGAACTTGAGCAACCGCTATATATAAATCTGTCGGCAGCCGTGGGCATGAGGCAGACGGGTTAGCGACACCGGACGGGGGATGGGCGGACCACCGAGCCGCCGCTCGCCGGCGCTGTGGCGGCTGCTCGTTGTCGCTTGCCTGATCGCCACCTTCCCGCCGTTCTCCGGCGCGGCGAAGGTGGTCACCCACCTGCCGGGATTCGATGGCCCGCTGCCCTTCTACCTCGAGACCGGGTACGTATATAGGCTAGCCAGCCACCTACAGAGACCACCTCGCGTGCAGCATTCGCGAGCTATAGCAATCGCTCAAATGCTCCATTGATACGTACGCATGTACATCGCTGTAGACGAGGAGGCCGGGATTGAGCCCTTCTACTTCTTCGTCAAGTCGGAGAGGGACCTCGCCACTGACCCCGTGATTAGGGCTGTCAGGTGGGCCTGGCTGCTCGGGATTCACCGGCCTCGCCTATGAAATCGGTACGTGTAACACCTAAGATTGTTGGGGCCTTCAAATACGCGCGCACTCGCGTGCCTTTTAAGGCGCGCGAACACATCCACGTACGGTTTTCTCGGATTCGGACATCATTGTCCGGTGTAAGCTCAGGCTCAGTCTAGCTGTGATATCGCTCTGTGTTGTCTCGTTTGGGCCAGGAGAAGCAGGAACACATTTTTGCTGCATGATTATAGAACGGTAAATAATGTTTGTGCACACACCGGCACCTCGATAGGGATTTTTTTTATCTTAGTACCTTTTGTTTTTAAATCTGGACACTAGGCTTTCATATAAATATCAGGAAACTTTATAAAAAAAATAACAAACTTTCCACCCATGAACTGTGTCCCCAGATAAACTTCCTACTAAGAAAGTTTGTCCACTAATAACAAACTTTATGCTCGAAAACTTTGTGCATAAATAAAAAACATTGCACTTGAAAATTTTATAGAAAAATAAGATATGGATGCAAAATGAGCCCCCATACGGGCTCATGGCCCCATGTGATCCAGCTATACGGATTAGGTGAGGGTAAGTATTGGCGCTTTAATCATAATACCTAAGATTAATCCTTTTATATAAAGGAATGATGAAAATGTAAGCGAAATATTATACATATGTGATGTAAATATTTGTGGGATTTCGTATATTTTAGGTGCTGAATAAATAAACTAAAGTTATTGTACTATGCCATGTGTAATTTTAGTTCATTTTAACGTAATTTTGTCATTGTATATTTTTAATATATGTTAGAATATTTTTACATTTAGTTTGTAAATTCAATTAATTGCATATTTATGTCATGATTAGGTTAGAGTAGTTAATAGTGAGGGTGACAATAATCATTAAATTGCCATCTAGAGGAAAACAAAAGTGACCAAAAATTTTGAAATCTAGACACTACATAATTACTTTGATCCTTGTTGGTTTGGGAGTTATGTACACTTTAAATTACTCACTTCGGTTTTAAATGTAACTTGTTTTTATTTGCTTAGTCTAACGGTCTAATCATTCAAATATTATGGGGTTCTTATTTGCTACTCTATTGGTAACTAAGGCAAGATTCAATTTAGATATATATTTATTTAAACTTCCACTTGTGAAAAGTGGACTCAGCATGTTGAAAGACTAAATCATTCTTGACCATCGGTGTTTGGCTATATGAGGTCACTTAATTTGTGAAAACAGGCTGTCAATTAAAAGGTGTTAGACATTTAACAATGAGTTGCATGATCTGTGTGGGTGACGAGCAGGATATAACCGTACTCTGTTGTGTCCACCATGCATGAGACTATGAAGAAAACGGAAGAGAGAGTTTGCCTCATGTGCTCTTCAGTGGAGAACTGTGAAGGAGATTATGGGTCAATTATATAGCACGTTTTTACAAAATAAATAAATAAATAAAGGCTGCAGTGGAGAACTGTGAAGGAGATTATGTAAACCCAGGCAACAAAATTTGTGCAGAGGTGCTAAATCCTATTAAGTAAGATTCGTGAACTGAGCTTTTCTTTTGAAGTTGACCATGCCAATAGCCATTAGATTGATGCACATCCTTGTGCTACAGCTCATGTCTGAAGTTTCACTTGAAAATTTCTCAGAAGATAAATGTGTTCAGACCACTCCAAAACCCGTAAATGATGGTTCGGGAAATAGGTTTTTGTCCGAAGAACATATTCAGCTGCGCAAGACTCCGTCTCTACCTGGCATCCATTGTTTTGAGTCCGAGTTTATAGTGTTAATTTGACAAAATTTTATTGAACAATACAGCATAGGACTTAACTTATCATTCCGTTTTCACATATCCATTTTATCTATGTTTGAAAATGCAGATATACAAGTATTACCTGTCTAATTTCTGGGCAAACTACAATGGCACTAGAGATGCTCTTGGGACAAGGGAGGTAACATTATGATATATTATGTCCTTTCGCTAGTTGCTACTCCGTCTTGCCAAAGACTACTTGTATATTATTCCATTTTTGAGATTATGGAATAAATATGACAACCTCTAATGATGCGCATAGACGAATGAACTCTAATGGCTAATGGCACAATTAAATATCGCAATAGGGCACAGTCAGCAGGTGGTTAAGATGCACGCTTGAACTCGCCTATGCTTATGACGTCCCAATCAGCAGAGTACCATCACAACCTCACCAGTAAGGGTTACCTTGCTCTTGTTTACAGGTGAAATCATCATAGGAAGTTTTCTCATACAAATGTCTTATATACTTTGTATATACGGCTTATTCATTATCTTTAATAATCAATCTGCTCCTGTTTGTGCAGCGGAGACTATGACATTACTGTGCCATTTCTTAGCACACATGAATGGATAAGATCCTTCAACTATCCCATAGTTGGTGATTGGAGGGCATGTCACTTGGATGACCAGTCTGCAGGGTGAATGAAGTCATACGATTATTTTCTTTTTGTGGCAAGAAAATTAGATTTAACTTGTAAACATGCACAAAGTTGGGCATCTCTGTGCTAAAGAACATCATATGTTATGCATTAGATTCTACTTACTATCAATTTATGTTGAGATTAACTCCCTACTCTGATGAAGGTTGCAGATTCACAATAAGATACAACGATTTGACCTTTGCGACGCTAAAGATTGTTTTTTTTCTTCTATATCTTACTTATGCCATAGTGCATATATACCTCAATTGTGTCTTGTTTGGAAGATGAATATTTGATGTAGCAACAAAATTTACTCCCACCTTCTTTCAATAAATAAATTACTCTCCTACCTTTCAATAAATAAATTACTCCCATACAACCATGGGAGTAAACAATTTATGAACAAATTAAACTAACCACAAAATTTAATAAATTCCATTCAAACTGGGAATTTTTCAAACCAATTTCAATATTGCATCAATAATCTAATCAGACACACAATGCGATACATTGGTAGAATACACAAAACTACTGAAAAAATCACAACAGCACCCGACATAAACCAATGACATGACTAATATGGCAATGCATATCAAGGCCGATAATGCGGATCAATGCTTGCACGGATTCGATGAGTAGCACAAATCTAACCAAGGCGGTCGCCTGCCCGTCGTCGGTGCATCCATCATGTCAATAGAGAGGGCCAAATCTAGTTGACCCATTGTGGTAGGGGCGGCACCACCACCTCCCAAAACAGTTGTACCACTACCGACCATGAGATGTCAATCCCCTGCTTCTCGTTCACTTGCATCACTGTACATCACCGTGGAAGCCTTCCTGCCAGTGGCCACTAGTAGCCCTACCTACATCAATGGCCATCTCCCGATCCTCGTCGCCAAGTCCTTCCTGTGCTGACAAAGCCAATGTTGGAGGTGGAGGGCTAGCCAGGGCAGTGGAAAGGCCTCTCGATTAAGTCATTGCTGTCGCCTGGGATGCTCCCTTGCCGAGGATGAATTCTCCCATGTAACTGCCGCTTGAAGTGCCCAAATCGCTGAACTGTCATAGACATCCCCAAGCATGAGCCACCGCTACCAAGGAGAGGGTGGCAGCCTCCCACACCATGGCCACCGTCGTTGTTACCCTTAGATTCACCAATCTGAAAAAAAAAGAAGGAATTAAGGGAAAACAGATAGATGGTTGTTATTGGTAGAGATACAAATTATATATATATATAACATGGGTTTTTATGAAGAGGTAAAAAATTTACTCACTATGGAGTACTATCTCTATTATATAATAAAAATATGTAGAGAGGAGGCTGGGGATGGGAGTGGGGTACCTAAATACTATGTAAGGGACTTGTTTTAGCTATAACATATTTTAGGTGTAGGTGTAGTATAGTGTGTGTATATATATAAAGATACACTAAAAAGATGCGTAATAACTAAACGTATTTCTCATATAGTACATAGTAAAAATTTTACTAATAGTCTCAATATAACGATATAAACGATATAACTTGCAGTAAAAATTTACTATATAAAAAAGCATGTTTTAATGAAGTATAGTATGTATGTGTGTGTATATATTGTTTGGCTTATTTGGCAGGTATTGGCCATACTGCTGTAGAATACGTACCAAAACAAGGCATTGCCATGCCAGAGATAGATTGGCAACATGCCTCTCTGAGAGACCAAGACCAATGCTGATTTCTTCAAAGGTAGTACCTAAATTGTGCGATGGATCCAAAAGTAATATTGAATTATTTTGGTGTTGTGATAAGGTGACCTTCAGTTGGGACCTTTGGTAGTTGATGTAAGAAAACTATATTAAATCTATGTTTGGTGTTGTGATAAGGTGGCCTTCAGTTGGGACCTTTGGTAGTTGATGTAAGAAAACTATATTAAGTCCGTCATATTTTGCACTTCACGAGCTGTTGGACCATTTGTGAAGATGAAATGGATTTTAAGACTTGTATCATGCAAATGTTTGATGCAGAACCAATTGCATGTATGTTAACGACAATGGCGTAGGTGAAACGGGTGTATAACTTTTACTTCAACATATCGACAATTCCTTTCAAGTTCTTTCAGCTCTCTTCCGTCTTTGTTTGCAAGACAAGTAGATCGACAACAAGCATCTGAGTATGCTCCTTTCGAGTTCTAACGTTTTCTGCACATGTATTAGCGTAACGATCCTTTCGAGTTGTAACCCTGTCTACACATGGATTAGCTTAACAGATGTTTTATAGTAGGATTCACCCTTGATAAAAGTGCGAGTGTGCGACAACTAAAAAAATTCTGCAATGAGGATGTCCTCAAATATGCAGAGCAACATGACCTACTAGGTTTCAGTGTCCAAATATATACGTTAATACGTGTGAAGGACCAATACATGCTTTGTTCCACAACTGTTGAAGCAGACCGAATTGCTACAGCTTGTTGCCAATCCCCGGAGTGACTCTTAAAACATATCTCAGATATAAGTTACGAGTATGTGTCAACATATAGCAGACATGAATTCAACTTGCAGCTTATGAATCTTTGTTTAGGTAAAATGGATACCGCAGGAAATAATGTTCCACTGACATGTATTAACTGTTGTAACATAGGCCTAACACTTCCTGTGACTGATTAAAAGTTTTGAATCTTTTGAGGTGAGGGCAATACAGTTGATAGAAACCATATTTTGCATGCATCAAATACAAATAAGAACGTGCTGGCTATAAAAAACATCTAGAGATCCTACGACATACATCCGAAACTACTCGCTGTTTTTTTTTCAGACAAACATATTCTGAAACCCTGTGAATTGTTGTTTGTGGTCACCCACAATGAGGTATGAAAAAAATTACTACAATGTTTGTCAGCCAATCATTAGCCAAAATCAGCCAGAGGTCAAGCTTCCCGTTTCGTGCTATGTTCAACTCAATATGTATGCCGAGATCTAAAATTAATTATCTCGGGATTCTTTTGGTAGTATCTCACGTCTCCGTAACCTTAAAGGGAATCTCCGACCTGCATATAACAAGCAAGCTCAGCTATGGCAAGCTAAAACAGCCATTAACTGCTAAAGCATTGCAGAAATACCAAAATTGAGAAAATTGTGCTGTAAAGAGTCAGATAAAACATACCTCGGGAACTTCTTGAGAAAAACTTCAACACCTCATCAATCAAAATTACCTAATAATCAGATAAAGTTTGTCAGGTAGTGGTGAAGGAAAAATTAACTGAATATACAGGACACTATCTGTCTTTGTCATTTCCTACGACGCAAACATAAATCAAGCTAGAAACGAATACTGACAGGGAAGGAGAGATAAAGAACGACTTTCCACTCAGCCCAAGATAATGGAGACACCTGTACAAGTCAACCATAATGTGTCAGGATTTCCTGGAACATTACTATAAGAATAGAGAGCCATTTGAATACAAGCATAGCATAGTGTATCTACACTGTAAACGGATACAAGGGAAGTAAAAATATGACTTACTGAGAAAAGAGCTGATAGCGGTTCAATATACAGAACAGATATGTGAAGAAGCATTGTCAAGACAATCGACCCAACAAGCCATAGGTTACTCCATGGATGAATGGAACTAAATGAAATTAAATGCAAAAATAAGTTCAGATTATTTAAATTAATTCAGACATGCAAGATTGATGCCATGCACAGAGATCAATGTCAAGACAAGAGTGCTACAGGCAAGCAGAAATAAGACTATAAGAGCTCAAACAAATAGCTGGCCTTGTTCTTAATGGATACTACTAAATAAAGGGAATTTTACGGATGTCTAGTTGCAATATCATACTGTAGTTATTGAAAAATGAGACAGGCTATTACAGACATCTTCTGCTTTGCTCATTCCAGAGTTTTGAAAGCAAAACACACCTATAATTAGGAGCAGGCGGTACCAATTTTCTAGGCAGTTTTTGGATAGTTATTTGGCTGACAGACCCCATACATTAAATCAAGTGCATGGGAATATAAGTAGTAATATTGACAATTTTAGACATAAATATAAACACACAGTGAAGTATAAGAGCTCTTACAGGAGAGATTGATTTTCACTTAGGTTATTTAGGGCATTAAACATCTCAACAACAACAAGAACAGTCATTGAAACAGTTGATGGATGGCGATCCTCAAAGATGCTGCAAGGATATGAGGTTTGCCTAGTTGAACATGAATCAAAATTAACCTGCAGTAGAATAGAAGAAACAACTTAACAAGAGGCTTTAAGAAAAGGAAATAAACCATAAACTATATTGCTAACAAGACACGTACCGAGAAAGGGAACCATACCAAGAAAAATGAAAGTAGCTATTAATGTCCAGTAGACACATATGTACATTACTGAGCTAACAAGTGAAATGTGATTTGGTACATTACTGAGCTAACAAGTGAAATGTGATTTGGTACATTACTGAGCTAACAAGTGAAATGTGATTTGGTGGTACGGCAAGGAAAAATGCTTGCGATCATGTCTTCGTCCACTACACCTCGTCACCAGCGTCGTCATCTTCTTCCTCAACTACATTTGTTTTGCTCTGACAACAGCGGGCTGCACCGGCACTTCTCCCTCTATGCCACTCTGCGCACCACGACCATCTTGGAGGCCTTCTCTGCTGGTTTCACCAACATTCGCGCAAAGTTCAAGTTAGACTGCTACCTTGCCCACATGGTATTGGCAACACCGTTGTGCGCATTCGTCACGAATTGTCTGGGTCCCTGATAGTTCGATAGCATCAGCTCTTCGGCGTCATCTTCCCAACAGCTGCCATGTTCGCGTCACCATCTTTGACTTTAGCATGTCCTCACGCACCCTGGTCCATGGTGCCATTCTGCATGCCCACGACCACACCATGGCACCCCTTGCACGCCTCGCAGCTTGACTACCTCATCAACGGCAACCCGACTTTGGCTACATCAATCAGGGCTACTCTATGCACAGCTACCTCAACCACAGCTTATTCGCACCTCAACAATGGCGCAAGGACTATCATTGGTGTTGAGTACTCTCATCAGTTTCTTTTCCAGTCTAAGCATCCGTGAGGGGATGTTAGTATATGAATAGGACTCTAGAGTATCCGGTTGTTATTGTAATAGATAGGATTAATTTTCATCTCTATCTCTACAGGATTGTTTAAGAACCAAGCCATGTAATCTATATATACTGCCCCCTGAGACTCAATACAATGTCCCACATCACACAGTACATCTCTCCTGTACATCTTTCAATAACAAGCACCCATTCAGGTGAGATCCACAAGGTATTACACCACCCATAGTTCATAACGAGTTTTTAAAAAGAATCAAACAGATGAACCAAAAAAATAATGAATTGAATAGGTCAAATTCAAACCACACTCTTGAATTTGCAAATAAATCTGTCCAGTAAAAAGCTGGTTCCCAAAGGCTTTCTGGCTGTTTGTGATTGACCTTTTAATTCTTGTTACATAAATAAACATGCATGAACTTCATATTTTCTCAGCCAACCTATGGCCCAACTGAAGGAATCTCTTTGCATAAGCTGATTTGAGGTTTCTGTTGATAACTTGATGTGTGATTATTGCCCCCACATCCTGAATTTAGCTTCATAAATTTATAAATTAAATATATATCAATTATCAGATCCTAGGTCACGTGGTTTTTAGAGTGCTAATTTGATGTTAAAGAAAATATTTCAGAACAGTCCCTGCAGTTACTCTTGAAAATTTTCATATCAACCAAACTGCACTCCATGTATCTAACTAACAAGGGCTCTTAAATGCCTACTCATATCATAAAAAAAGATCACAAATATGTTAGCAGTAGGGCTCCCAGCTACTGCTTCCCATTCAAAGAACAAATAGATAAGCTATCTTGGCAGAAGAAACTCAAATGTGCATGACCAAAGGTATTCTGGATCTTTTGTTTGTCATACGCTAGGCAATGGAATTGTAGCTAGCTCAAGCATAGCCTGAAAGGGCAAGGCTCCTTGTTTGGTTACGTTGGCATATGGTGAGAGCACTTTTGGCAGGATGGTTGAGCACGTTCTTGGCTGCCCCAATTGTGGTTTCTCTGAGAGAATCAACATATATTTGCATTGTGTCCCATTTTCTTGCTAATGGAACAGTGTGGAGCAAGGATTTTCTAGCCTGCATGTTTTCTAAAGCAAATGTTTGCAAAGCAAGACTGGACTAAGGCTTGCCCAATATCCAAACACACTCCAAAATATTCAGGAAGATGCAACCAGAGAGATAGGTAACATTGCAATCAGGATATTAGTATTTGTGCAAAATAAGTATGCCACACTACCGAAATGTAATTTTGAAGTAGTTAATATAAGCCTATGTTGACAACCCCTGGTTAAGATAAGGATACTATGATCCCAGTAAACACAAAACTTAGCAAGGCAAAAAGGGACAGTTTCGAATTGTCAACTTACCAATTCTGAGTATGGCAACCTAGGACCATCTTCAGAATAAACAAACCACCAAACGAACCCCACTATAGTAGCAAGACCAACATAGGCTGCATTAACAAAATAAAAGACAACAACAAATATGTAAGGAAAGAAAAGAAAATGGTAAGATCAGATCTAGCAATATGTAGAAAGCAAAGCTGACAACTAGATACAAGCAGCAACTGCATACCACCAATGATCAAATAACGGAAAAAGAGCCATCCACTGACCACAGCTTCATTAACCTGCAATGCAATGGGAAAGGCATTATCAACAATTTAGACAGCAATTTTAAAAAGAGAAATAACAAATTAAACTTTGGAGGACCTAGCTAGAAATTCATACTCATGAACATAAATCTCATGTTTTGGACGTCTAAATCATTGCATGGTAATAAAGCTTTTGAGAATAACTCTTATGATAAAGAACACAAATTTTCAAATTACCTTACGAGGCTTAACTGACATGATGTTGCTATCAGGCTTGTTGAAACCAATCGCAGTTGCAGGCAACCCATCAGTAACAAGGTTTACCCAGAGTAGCTGGACCTGTAAAGCAATGAAATAGGCATCTAAACAACTAAACATATTCCCATCCATTGGAAAATCAGAAAACTCCAGAACATGGAATATAGGTATGTTTGTAGAATTGTTAGGAGAGAAAGATACCTATATTACAAGGTAAGCATGTTGTCGGCGCATTTATGAGCATTGCTTATGCATAAATTTGACAAAGAATAATATTGTGATATTAGTTGAACTATAGATGATAGTTTTCAAAAAGGATGATGTCCTAGAATGTGTGCAGTAAAACCTCAAAATCTTAAATCATTAATAGATAAAAATAAATATTAAATCATTAGTAGAAGAAAAAATATCAGGATTTAAAATGTGAAAATTATATCAGTCGATTTGTCATGAAAAACTCTCATATAGTTGTATTTTCAATATTTGTTTATAAATATATAGTTTGAAAAGGTAATGATAAAACATGTGCATTGGAGACTGTGTTGATGTCCAAAACATCAAGTTAAAAACATAGTAGTATTTAAACAAGTAGACAAATGTTATAACAAGAAAAACAGGGAATAAGAAAGAGTTTTAACTCACAGGTACAAGTGTGTCAGGCATCCCAAGCACTGCTGCCACAAAAATGCAAACTACCTCCCCAATATTGGATGAAATCATGTACCGAATGAACTGCTTGGTGTTATTATAAATCGCCCTTCCCTCAGCAACAGCCTGTGAACAAATGATAAAGAAAGTTTGATTAAACATAAACAAAAGCTCCTGAAATAAGATACAATGGTTATATCATTATTTATATTTCAAGCAATGAGAACATATAATCTTACTGCAACAATCGTAGCGAAGTTGTCATCAGCCAGTACCATGTCTGAAGCACTCTGAAATAGAAAGACAATCAAGGGATTAAATCCAACAAATTTATGAAAGCAACCAAAACATAAATACAACTAACTGAAGATTTTGAAAAGGAAAACACAAGAAGAATACTAATTTGGACTTTAAAAAAATAAGCAAATAATAGTTCCTTTCTTTTATTCTGACTTTATACTAGTAATACCTTTGCAACCGCAGTTCCTGATCCCATTGCTATTCCTATATCTGCTTTCTTCAGGGCAGGTGCATCATTAACGCCATCACCAGTCATTGCAACCTTGCATATGAAAACAAACATCAAGGCTACAGTGCAAACAATAATTGGATGAGGAGGGAAGAAGCAAAAACACTGTTAGGATCAATTCCATGGCAATTAAAAGTGATTGACTTATCATGACAACTAAAGAAGCCCAAAGGGATGTTTTGTCAACAAGTACAAGCTTACCACTTCATTGTGTAACTGCAAAGCTTCAACAAGCATCTTTTTATGAGAAGGTTCCACTCTACAACATCCAGTAAAACTTGTCAGGCAAAAAAAGGCCAATTGAAAGTACAAAGCTGAGAGCAGTACTTCATAGTTGCGTTAATGATTTGATCATTTTAGCAATCTTTTCTATCTGATTTTTCACAGAGCCCAGCACATAGTTAAGTAATATAAATTGTGTTACATAGCACTAGATAGTAACAGAGCAAAGATAATTGCTAACCAACTGATAGTAGCGTCCGTTTTCTTTTTTCTTTTTATGAAAACTAGCAAAAGCAAAATCTCAACAATGGGAACGAACTTAGCAGGAAACACACTTACAATAGGAAAATCTACTCCATCAAGCAAAGGATTCAGTTCATCAGCAATGATACGGGGAGGCCTAGGACAAAGCAATCTTCATCTAGTAAAATAGTACTACAGCAATCTTCATCTAGTAAAATAGTACTCCAGCACATTGGATCATATTTTTTAAGTTAATGAGTTGATTACAAGAGATAAGTACAATATTGGTGTCATTATCCATTCAGCAAGGGAGTAGCTAGACCTAAATTTTCTAAAATGTGATGGCACTCAAATCACCTGGAGAACAGAACCATCCTTTGCAATGCATTTGCCTTTTCTAAAGGAGGAAGCCCTTCAAACTCTGATGCTGTATAAGAATACCCTGTAAAGTCTTCCAAATGTTCAAAAGCACCAATTTGCCGACACAGGGATTCTGCAGTAGACTAAAATAGCAGATATTCATTTTCTCACCAAGTGGAAAAAGATCCCAGTGCAATATTACCAAGATTTTTCACCTACCTTGTTATCCCCAGTAACAACTATAACACGAATCCCTGCAGACATACAAGACTGGATAGCATTCCGAACTTCTTCTCTTGGTGGGTCAAGCATCCCAACCTATAACCGGTGGCAATGGAATTTGTATTCATCAACTACTAATGTCACTACTGTATTAAACAACAGAACGTGGTACCTAACTACAATAGCAACGCCAGATTAGAACTTAGAAGTTGCAACATGTAAGAAATGTAGAAGACTGTTGAAGAAGGAACAGTGGGATGCATGAAACTGGAATCATACCAATCCTATAAATGTGAGATTTGCCTCATCATCATAGCTAAGGCTTTGTTGACCTTCTGGCATTCGTTTTAATGCTAATGCTAAGCACCTTAGGGTATCTTTTCCTGCAAAACTGGAGTTCGCATAGCATTTAGTATACTCAAACTGAAGCAGAAAATCATATTGCTAGCCCTCAGTGTAAAATGGATATTTCTATGTTGGCATAAGCAACAATGTCAGATGAGAAGATCTAATGTTAATTACCCTGATATAACTTGAATATTTTAACAAATCACATTCATTGAGAATCATGAAAGCAGGAAAATCTGAAAACAATTTACAAAGAACAGGCTAACCTTTGAAATCTAGCTTCTAATTCATTACGAATGTTCATAGTCAAAGGTACAGAAGAACCATCATCGTTGCACAATATATGTGTGCACCTGGCCATTACACTTTCAGGGGCACCTTTCGAAAACATAATCTCCTGTTGTTTTCGACTGCAAAGGACGCTCATCATTTTGCGATCTCGGGAGAACTCTAGAACAGATATCTAAATAAATCAGAAAATAGAAAAATATAATTATGAATTTTCACCATGAATCTAAAGAAATAAAACTGAAGTAAATTAATTCAGGCAATCAGTTTGCATATCTCAAAATGATTTTCCCACAAACTAAGCAATAAAGTGATATCAGCAATGCAACAAAACAACAGATAGTATAAAATGTGTATTATATATGTTAGCACTTAGCAGCAATTTACCAAAATAGTGACTTAACATCAAGATAATTGTACCAACTTAACAGTTACAAACATTTGAAATTTTCCAGTACATGAGAAGAACTTTAGGAAGTCCTTGAGTAAAGTACCAGACTTCTGGGCAATTAAATAGCAAGGATGCTTGATATAAGTCAGTTAGCCAAAAGGGCAAGTGTTCTGAAAACAATGAATGCTGGTAATAATGCAAACCGGCACCACAATATGCCAATTCTAATATGCCTGCACATGTGCTATATGTTCCATGAGAGACTATGCTGCCATAGGGAGTGAAGCTGCAGAGTGATGAGGAAGTTAAAACTTAAAATTAAAGGATCCAAATATTTCATTAAACCAGATCACACAAAAGTTGAACACCTTACAGTTATATACTTTGTCCAGTTACAATAGGGTAATGTTCCATGGGCCTATTTATGCTAGATGTAACAAGTCAAGGAATTTCTAATGGACATAAGAGAAAAAATAACAGGTTGCATGCCAAATCTAAAAAAGATTGCAAAATAGCAACATTGTAGAACACAACAAATATCAGCAAGTAGAGGAATATAACCTTTCTGAACTGATTTTCCCAGTAACGATTGCAGTATGATGCACGCTCATGCTTCGTAAGCATGTTCAGGGCTGAAGGCATTGAATCAAAACCAGGAAGACCAACCTAACAGTGTTTTAATGTACAAAATGAACATTAGGTTGAGATTTATGTTTCCCATAAATAGAATCAAAGGTGTGTTGGTAAGTTGATTCCCGTATCTAATAACTGACCTTCTCCACCAGTACACGCAGAGCAACCTCAGTGGACTCCCCAATTTTTTCGTAGCATTTTTTATCAGGATTGTATTGTAAAGTGGATTCATTGCAAAGAGATGAACACATTGCTATATGGAGGAGACATGGGGACTGAGGAGGAAACTCCAGCTGCAACAGATGAAAGAGCCCACAAATCAGTGCCCAAAGACAAATGACAGTTGCCACAGGGATTGAATAGTAAGTTAGTAAACTAAGGGGCATCATGGGTTCCACGAGTCACAAAAGTATCTGAGCGTACTATAGTCAAATGGCTGGTAGCACAACACAATCCATTTACAGAGGCTTAAGGCTTAGTATTACAGAGAGCTGTTGACATACATATTGCTAAAAAGCCTTTGCACCAAAATCTGCATCTAGAAGGGTTTGTGTACTGTTCCTATGCAAGACTTATTCTGTAAAACTGGACTTTGTTGAGTAACAACACTGGCGAATAGTGGCAATCATGATCGAGTGTCTTGGTTGTAACAGTATAGTTAGGACTATGAATATTTATACCTAAGAAAACAAAACTTCAGCTTTAATACACATGAAAAATGCAGCATTCAGGTTTGCACTGCAAGGATCCCAAAATCAATGACCATTGTGAAATACATCTTACCTGCAATCCACCAGCATCGTATATAAAACCATCAGGAGCAAATGTAGTACCACTAATGGAATACTCATCAGTTATCGGCCTTTGGTGCACAGACCGCACAACACAGACCTGGGATATTAAAAGAATACTTCTTAGTTATGCAGTGAACATAGTGCAGGAACGCAGTGTAACAAACTTTTTTTCATTCTAAAGGTAGTATCATATTCTAGCCATCATTGGGCACTTGTCAGTGCAAAAGAATAGATAGAGAAGGCCATCAAAAGATTAATGGAGTTTTAGTTTGAGGCACTCACCTTTGATACGGACATCATGTTTGTCGTAAGAGTACCTGTTTTGTCACTGCAAATGACTGTTGTGCATCCTAATGTCTCTACAGAGGGCAAAGACCTAACAATGGCATTCAGACGAGCCATCCTCTTGGTACCAAGAGCTAAGCACCTGGAAGCAAAAAATGGATCAATGATTCGTCTCATACTTGCATTCACTTCAAAATGGACCAGATTGCCACAAAAAGACAGATTGGACCACTAAAATAACATAACATGATTAAGAGACAAACATATAAATGGTGGATATAATTAGTAATACAAATTGGCATATTAATGCAACTAAGTTTGGCCCTCTTCAAGAAAAGGACAAAGTGACAGCATGTTAAGAGTAAAACTGATTAATTTGTAGCAACTAGCAAGTATGGAAGCAAAGTTCAGTACTAAAATACTTCATGGTTGCTCACATGTGTTTTAAGAAACATTCCATATAAACAAACTTCCAAATGATCAAAGCCCAAAAATTTATGTTTAATATGACTAATTCCACTATATTAATTTGATAAATTACCCTTGGATTAGCAGATTCAAACCAGATTCTATTTGTAAATATATTTACACTCAAATGCACTGCTTTATTTGGTGCTATTGAAAGCCTTTAGTTTGTTTGTAAGGAAGCTCACGTCGTTACTACAGCTGGGAGACCTTCTGGAATTGCTGCAACAGCAAGGGCGACAGCTACCTACCAAAAGAAAGCAACATTAGCCTAAAAAAAGGCAGCATTACATATTTTGTGAAGCACAATGTTAGGTCCAATACATGATAGTGAGTAAATGCAAGCATCTATGCATCATCATCATCATCATCATCATCATTAAGTATTTTAGTTTCCAGCAGATTAGGGTAGACAAATGCAAGCATCTATATATAAACAAAATCAACTACTCAATCCCACTGTTCTCTTTTAGTTGACACTCTTCGACTATGCACACAAAACTACACAATCGTTATATTTTTGAGATATGACTTTCGCCCTTAGGATATTATTTAGCATTGTGGGTAGCAAGTAGGCTTAAAGAACTTTCTAGATTAGTGTGGGTGGAATATGATTAGTTATTATAGTGGTAAAATAGGAAAATATACATTAGGTTCCGTGCAGTGCCAAGTATTTGTAAACAACTTCTTTGGTCAAAATTGTCAATTGAAGAAGAATGGAGGGAGTATAAATTAGTCTAGCTTTGGCACATGAACTAAAGAGTAATATATAATGACCTTCCTGCCCTCCATTTATCCCAAAACTCTACCGGAATGAGAGTTTCAGACGGAGGCCCACCTATTGATGAGAACACAATTATTTAGGGGGCTGCAAGGGTATAATTGTAGTAGGAATAAGTGAGATATTGTAAATGACCTAATATTTAGACAGAAGTCCATACAGGTAAAACAAACTTGAGTAAAGAAATAAAATATGCTTCACAGGTATACTACTGACAACCCTTGCAAACAAGTTCTCAGGAATAACCTTGAGTAATATATATTCCATTTAGCAGTAATACTAGTATACTACAATTTTTTTCTTATGGTAGCCACCTCAACTAACATTGGCTTATTGCAGAGTTGATGTGTGTTACAAGAAGCACAACCAATTTGTGTGAATGGTTATCTTTCAAGAAAGATGAGGGTTGTTAATGATAAGTGTATAATGAATTAAGATGATGTCACTAACTGCATGGTCATGCAGCTGGAGTCTCCAAAAAGGAAAATCAGAAACGAATTCTGCACTACAGCTTAGCACACAAACAAACACATTTTTGTTGATTATATTATAAAAGGAGATATATAAAAAAAAAAGTAACAAGATGATGTGGTACACTGGTTATTAATCCACAGCGAACAAATGCTACATAATTTAAACTGAAGTAAAACAGGAACAGTAATGTACTTTAAAATAATGAATGGCGCCCCTAAGAAAGCCACCGTGAGAAGGATCTCGAAAATGTCCAATATTTACAACCCAAACAAGAATACAGATCCCTGCTATCACCTGGAAAGTAAAAAGTATATGATGAAGCTTAAGAAACCTGTGCTTCCTGAAACAAAAAGTGACTCACATTCATCAGGAATTAATATTTAACTCATTCTTTATGACATTGCAAGATTTTCCTACTATTATATGTAATATTTTTCCCTTCAATTATGATCAGCTTTCAGTGTGAACACTTCATCAAGCATTGAAGCCTTCTATTCAAATATCAGGTAATAGAGCCACTTGCTTTGGGAAGGAAAAAACTACTCACAACTTGTTCAAAAAACCAAGATCACCTTTGCCAAAAAAGCACCAAACTCATCAAGTTTTTTCTTCAATGGAGTTGTTTCCTGAAAGCAAGTAGCACCATCAGGATGAGGTCAGCATTAATCTAAGTGCACAGAGACAACTAAAAGGAGCATGGAATAAAAACAATATGAAAACATATTGACTAGAATGAAGAGACAAAACAAAGTTCATTTGTTCACAAAATATAAATATAAAAATAAATTTAGCTTACATCTTCAGTTCTCAGCATTGCATCACGTATACTTCCCATTGCAGTGTTAGAACCAACGCCAATAACAACAGCTCTTGCTCTACCAGCTACAACAACAGTACCCTTGGAAGCAAAGAATGCAGACAGTAAATAGAGGATGATTGATATGAAGCAAATGTTCAAAAGAAAGTGGCCATGTTTATTAAGATGTAAATTGTTTGTTGGTTTTATTGTGAATAAAAGTACAAGTGGGGTTGTTGCCAAATATTTCTAAAAAATTATTTTGAACAACTTATTAAGAAAAATGAATTTGAGCAATTCAAGAAAAATAAATCTACTATTGTAGGATGGTGAAGTTTCTCAGTTGTTATTGTTTCATCAGATATTCATATTATAATAAATACAGCAACAAAAACAATAACAAACTTGCATACTCTCATTCATGGTATTTGGATGCCTCTAGAATTGGAAACAAATGCGCTCATAAATAGAAAGATATGCTAGCAGACTTCAACTATTTTGTAGGAATAAGATGTGTGAATATGAAAATGATTTTTACAAATGTAGATAGAGACGACATATAAGTGCAAACTCATCTATGATTCTATGTGCAATAAAAATTTCCATGTCAATCACTATCACTGGATCAACAGATGATGGATGGATGAATCACTTTTTCTGTGCATGGGTGGGTCCCTCGGTGGTGATGAGAGTCAAATGATGGATAACTTCCTAACTCAGCTCAACTTAACTCAACACAACTTAACACAGCCTTTCAGTTTCAAACAAGTTGAGATAATCTAGAGTTAAAACCCAACAAAAATAAAGTTCATTACGAGAGCTCTGCTGGAGAAATTAGAGATAATGGCATGCTCTACACCTATTTTGAATTTTTTTATGTACTTACCGAGAAAAGAATGTTTGTTTTGTCTTGGTAGACAGCATTCATTGTTGAAGTTGATTCAAGCTCTTTAGCTACTGAACAGCTTTCCCCTAGAATAATCCACAACATAAGCAAGTGTATTCAGAAAAGCTGGTGCTACAGCAGTTTGATAAATCATACAACTCATAAAGATAGGCAACAAGCATCGTCTCCAATACTATCTCTAGAATATATGATTATAACACTAGTAGTAGTAGGTTTGGCAAATTTCCTTTTTCTGATGACAAATGTTATTGGCAAGCTAGAGTATTGAGTAAATGAATTTGGATTACTAATGTTATAACTAGGACCTAACAAAAGAAAAAAATGCATGTATTTTCCCAAAATCTTGTAAAAAAATAGTCATCCCTCAAAGAAAATGCTTACCAGCAGATTTTAGAAAATGCACACCTCGTATTAACAATGCTATTGAGAAAAGTGAAAGTCCTATTTTGAACCTTCAAATTCAAGCATGGTCACTTTAAGATCAAAAACGTTTTGAGTATCCCCATTTTGGCCCTTCATTTCTATTTAGAACTATTTATTCCATGCAGAATGACAGGAAGTTAGTTTTAATCAATGTAAAATGTTAAGAAGTTGAAATACATTGAAGAATTAGAGCGTAAACAGAAAACTAGCAAAAGAGTCCAAAGTTTGAGGATCGTAAGGGGTCTATTCCCTTACAAAATATGAAATTGTTTCAGAAATAATACCAGAGTGGAGTTTCTAGCGTATAATCATCCAAAATAATTTCAAATTTGATCAAAAAATTAAGGCCAAAGTTCAGTGGTGCCATGTACAGATCCCAGAGCAAAACATACAGGCTTAGTGGTGCACAAAGTTTTTTCAGAACCTTTTACCCAAAAAAAAAACTGGAGTTCCTTTCTAAAAAATTGAAAAATCAGGGATTTTGCATTTACAAATTACCCAAAACCTAGGGTTTTGTCAAAGTTACACAATAGTTATACTGCTTTTCATACAAGGTGGAATTATCAACGAGGCAAGATAACACCAATGAAGTCTGGAAAATATAGGTTGGGTTCATCCGATGGCAACTAAGCTATTTATTCATATGTTCTTTTATGATTTCTAAGGTCACAAAACATAAATGGATCCTCTACTAGTCCAATCTCACATTTCTGCCTTTCACTAATATATACAGATATACCATAAATTCTTTATAGCATGTATATTGTTGTCATAATTACCTAACATAAAATTTCTAACGAGAGCGGCATTGGCATATCATGGTCTTATTCTGTAAAACAGAACTATCACAACAAACTATTAAATTCAGGATTCATATTAGGACATATAAAAGGACAGGCCAGGTAAAGAAATATAGTACCTGTCAAAATTGCCTGGTCAACACGCAATTGATGGCTTAGCATTTCAGTTGTTCTCATGTCAGCCGGAACTTTGCATCCAACTTATCCACAAGAAACAATAAGTAACCAAATTATATCCAGAGCATAATAGGAATGATACTAAACGAAATCATCTGAAAAGCATTGGGTAGTTAGTACCTCCCACTTCTACAATATCTCCAGGGACAAGCTCCGTTGCTGGAAGTATAGAAAAGCAGCCTACCAAATTGAACATTTAGAGGTGTTTCAAATCTCAATCATATAGTATGACTACGATAACAAAAAATATACTAATGTTTAACAATGAGTTTTTAAAGTGAACATATATCAAGAGCAAAATATCCAGAGAAGCACTTTATTTCACTAGTCATCAAAGATAATGATGACCACTGCGTAAGTGCAAACTGATAAAAACAAACAGTTCTGAACAAAAGTATCATGTGTTCAATAGGTCACTGTGTGCCATGATTTTTTCCTGAACTGCTAGCCTTACAAAACTAGCTTGATCACAGAACAAAGCTCAAAATGACAAATTCCTAGTGTATTTATATGTGTACAACAGATTATCTCAAGGGGAAGACATGTTTTCAGAAATCTGAAATGCCAAAAGGAAATAAATAGTAGTGATGGATTGAAAAAAAAAGGTATGATTCTTAAGATGATGCTTTCATAACATGAGTAATGCACCACAGCAACCAATGTTTGAACATTGAAAGAAATATATACCAAGCAAAACTGCAAGTTTAAATACTGATTTATTGTGTCCAACTGTGGGCTCCACCAGAAGACCACACAGCAAGTGGTATTTTAATGAACTTGAATTTTCAAGTCGGTATGGTAATATGGTTTAAGAATAGACTTCCCATGATTGAAATTTCAAAACTCATTCAAAGACAGAGATGTGACACACAAGTTAATAAGAGTTTGGAATCAAGCATTATACATCATGAGATCAAATGAAATGCAACAACTGGTTTCAAAAGCTTCTTACCATTGCGCAGCACTGTTGCAACATCAGCTTGATAAGCCCGCAACTCCTACAAATTTGTTACAAGAGAATCATCATGAATGGTTAACAAAAATGGACATTCCAATGCAAATTAGAGATGTAGATTGCAAGACAACAACAATTAACAGGTCACACTCTACCAGTAGTATATGGCAATTAGGATAAATCCCAATTGATGCATATAAGCAATCAATTTGCAAAAAGAGCATTAGAAAAATGATGGTAAGGACCAATAACAATATTCTGATCATTAGTCTCAATATATGATACATCAAGAAGAATCAGATATACCAATAATAAACTACAACGAAGAAACAAAAATTAGACAAAAAAAAGTCAGTGTATGCATGAAGTGATTTAAAAACAATAGGTTTTTTAGGCATTCCATCATTCACAAAATAGTCATATAGTTATGTTTGAAGAGAAGTACAGATATGTAGGGATAGCAAAAGGTCAAAGGCACATATATTATATATCAACATTTGCAAAACAAAGAAAAGAACAAAAGAAACAAATCATACAGCAGAAATATATCTGCATAACTGAATGCAACATTAGAGCCTTTATTAGGGATATTAAAGCCTTATTGAAAAAGTAAGAAACCTCAAGAGCTTTCTCAGCATTTGTTTCAGTAATCACACCCACAGCTGCATTTGCTGCTAATATCAAAAAGATGACCTACAAATCAAAGTAAAAGCCATATAGTCAGTGCGCCTGCACTTGGCTCTTCACAAATAATTATATTCAATAAACTGAATCAACTTACAGATGGTTCCAAAAATGCTGCTAATCCAGTTTCACCATTCATTCGAGCCAAAAGGAAGGATATCACAGCAGCTGCTATCAATATTTTCACGAGTAAATCATCGAACTGCTTCAAAACTAATTTCCAGAAGGGGGTACCTAAGTAAAAAAAATCATGTTAACAGATCGCTACTAAAGGGTACACAAACGTACATATAAAGAACAGATAAAAACAAAATGAACACAAAATGTATGGCATAAATAAATGGATGAACTTTAAGTTCAGAAGAAACATATCAAACCAATCGATAGATAATCATAATGTCCACATTGGCATACATTCACAAATAAAAACAGATTACTATAAAGGAAGTTACTTGTAATATAACCATCAGGCAATGGAGAGGCACATCCTTCGCAATAAAGAGCAAATAAACTGGTGGGATTATGCACTGTTTTGTTGGCCACATTGGCAGTAACCACACTTTTAAAGAAATGTTTACATGTATCATTTTCTTTTTTTTTCATTCTTTATGCTGCGATTCATACCTATGATTTTAATATGTGATAAATTCTGACAAAGCATGGTCTTGTTAGTCAAAGTTAATCCTATTCTTAATGTGTATTCATTCACATCACATTGTGTTCTCTTTTATGTGGTTAAGTACCTATGTTTTGTTAGGCTAATGGTAGGGTTTACATTTCTTTCTACGTTCAGCTGTCTAATGGATATCATATCAATATCCTTTGCATTATATGAACTCATGATTTGCTTACTTGGTTGCATGTACTAGCTGAATGATCTTTCCTTTCCAGGCTCTGCTTTTTGTTAGCTCAAGGAGATTATAGGATAAGACATCCAGTTAATTGTTTCATATACATTTCGCTTCCTATAGTGTTTTTTATGGGGTATCATCTAACTATATACTAAGTGCCAGACTTTTTCTGAAATTTGTACTCCTATCCTACAATATAAAATTGATGATATGTCAAGCTACAAACTGAAATGTTCCACTAATTTTGTAGTAGAATTTTCACATCAAGAACATAGATGCATAGCAGGCATGCATCTTTTCATTGTCATTTGTCAATGCAATTATTGAAATCTTAGATGACCCCTGCTGTTTTGGGGGGGTTTAGATTATCTGCTATTTTGTCTTTTATCCTACTGAATCTTATACAACCATTGTGTTTAATTAGCATTCATTTCATCTTTTTTTTTGTAGGCTCAGATTTGGTGGAGCTTTGTGAATCTGATCTCAAGTTGTTTTTGCCACTCTACATACACAAGGACTATTATGTGCTTCCAGACATGAAAAGTTATATGATTCCAGGGTTCTTGCTTGACATTTGCAAGTAGTGCTATCCAGAACAACCTATATCTTAGTAGCTTTTGTACTTAACTTCCCACAGGGTTTCATCTAGTTAATAGGGTACGCACGGTCCAATATCATTAATCAATCCCCCATTATTGTCACTTTTGACTGTGATAAATGTTGCTTTGAGCAATAATTTTAAGTGACACGGAAGTGAGAATATTATTTTAAGTACTTTTGACTACAAATCAAAAAAATACCACTCTTATGCTACATAAATAATTACATAGTTGTTATCTCTGGTCAAAGCTTGGTCAGTCAATCAAAATTGGCATGTAAAAACAAACAGAGGGGGCATTTGTTACATTCTTTGCATCAATGATACATATGCATGGTAGTCATGGGCGTATCCTGTGAAATGGGCAGGGTAGATCAGTAACAGTTAACCACAACCAACCTATTTGAATTCTATGCAATTATGGTGTGTGGAATACACAAGTACAACTGCGGAGAACTAAGCTAGTGCTATGGTTAAAAGTGATACAATAATTACATATTAGGATTGTTTCACAGAGACATTTGCTGATTGTTCTGTGTTTTCCTATGATAAAAATGAAGCTGGAATAACAACTCTATTAAGGCAAACACTTGAGAAATGGTTTATGAGAGCCTATATAGCGCTGAGACACATGAAACGAAAATGAGATATTAGAGCTGGTAACTTACTTTCTTCTTGGGGCAGCTCTGAAGATAGCCCATGCATAAATAAATGTGCACAAATCAGGACAGAATTATGATAACAAGGATAAATATTGAAAATTTGTAAACTATGGCACATTGCAATGCAAAAGTAGCAAAATTACGAAACATAAATACATCAGCACCCCTATTTGTATAATATACATGTAAATAGACTAGTATACACATAAACACAAGTATGCAACCTAAAGTATATCAGATAAAAGCTTCCATTTGAACATCAGTTACTACAACTGAAGCTTTAAAGTTAGTGAACAAAATAGAGGGCTGAACTATATTTTTTAAACAAAAGGGCTCAACTGCAATGTAAGCATGAAAGGTGTACTAATTTAGTTCAACCAGCATTACTGCCATTTATTGATCAGCATAAAATTCTCACTCATTCCATGGTGCTGTCGCTTGACTTTCCTATTCCATCAAGGTATTGAAAAAAAGTTCACACCTATGAGTTGTGGCATTACTTCCGATATACTCCCTCACATTTTGTTTGTTTGTTGTTGGTTAGTTCAATTTTGAACTAACCAACGTCATACATTTGCACATGGAGGGAGTAAAATGTTAGCATAAACTCATATCTACAATTATAAAGGTTTCCAATGGTTGAGAGATAACTAGACTCGTGCAAACTACCTTTCTTATGTGCAAATGCAAGGGTTCCAGATGGCACAAATTACCAGCGATTAACAACAAGATAGATCGCCCATACCAGATGCAACAAACATGAAGGATTTGTACAGCTATTTTTTTGTGTGAAAAGTTAAAAATACTTCACTTTGATGAATATGGAGTGATTATAATAAAAGTTCACAAAAAAATGTTCTGAAATATTAAGAACTTCCTTATTCAGAATAACCTCAAAACCTTCTCCGTTTTAAATTGCAATCACATTTGTGTAACATTTCATCTAGAATGTAAAAACTAGTGACACATCAAAGCTCATATCAACAACAATACAATTTTGACTGAAAGCTACCACTAGACAATCAATCCCTAGCAACAGAAAACCGAATCTAAACTCATAGGAAACTGGAGGTGCTTACCGTTTTTGCCATAAAGCATAGCATGATGTGCCACCTGCGCACATAAACCCCAAAAAAATCAGTCTAACCCAATCCCCCATTACCCGTGCCAACAACAAAATTTGACTAACAGCTTCGAATCAGAAGCACCTGCTCATCAGAGAGGCCCTTGGTTCGATCCACGCCGAAAGCCACGAGCACCTGCGAAGGGCCGAGACGACCAGATCCGTGAGAAAAGGGAGCAGCGGCGAATGGATCAAACGTTGCCCCTATAGAAGGGGCGGAGGTGTGGAAGGGCTCCTTACCTCAGCGACGGATTTCGCGTAGGCGTCCTCCATGGGCGGCTGCGGCCGCCGCCGATGCGCGCGGTCTCAGCCTCCGGGGAGTGAGAGCTCCGGAGGAGAGAGAAGAGGGGGCGAGCCGGAGAGGAAGGAGACGGATCGCGCCTGGTCGGCGGGGGTGGTGCGGTTAGGGAGAAGCGGCCGGATCTCCCAGCTTGGTCTCGGCGGTTATCAACGGTCGGATTTGCTCGGCGGGGTACACGTGGCACGAGATGGTGGAGATCGCCTGCACATGGTCCTGCTCGACCGCATGAACACGTGGGGAAGTGAAGTGCGAGACAAGTGATCCACACCGCTTTGCTTCGTGCTCTCGCAAACAATTACGCCTCTCTTTTTTTCTCCTAAAAAAACTCCTCTCGTTTACAAATGCCTTGGCACAGTAGTGCAATCATTTCTAATCTTTAATCGTTTGTTCTTTTTTTTTTAAATTATAAATACTTAAAATGGTAACGTATTATTGAAGTGTATACCTCCTAAATGTAGGAAAAGTCTCTAATCATTTAAAAGTATTAATCGTTAAAGACAGAATGGTAAAAATCCTACATTTTAACTGAATTTAAATATTTTTAATTACACGGCAAATGCCACATGTGTTTCCAACTGAATTTGAATATTAGATGGATCAAATCGTGCAGGACTTTACATGGAAAATTGGCAAATGTGATTTATAACCGAAAATTTACTTAAACTCTAACATGTAAGTCATACACTAAAAATACTTAAGAGTAGTGATAGTTAAGGGTTTAAATGAAAAATTATAACCTAAGATTAAAATTTTAAATATATATTTTATAAGTTTATATACTTAAATAATATCTTAGTCTGAACCGATTGTGTATTTTACTTATTTAAAAACCATAGGCTCATGGATGAACTTGTGCACAACATGTTTTTATAAGGTTTTCATATTGTTTTCATTTAAAAGAAAAAGGGTCCCTTTAGCAACCATAATTATTTAGGATTTAGTTTCTTCTCGAGCTATGTCTTTCCTGGATTTTATGTACAGCTAACATATCTTCGGCCTTCTTCTCACCGAGCAAATGCATGTATTTTACGCTTTGATTTAGACTAAAAACTGGCTTTCAAGTAGGACGTTAGGATTTTTTGTATGGTCTACAAATACATAATGTATAGATCTTGCGTAATACTATGAAGCACGTATGCTTGAGTTTTACGTTGTAAGCTATTAGATGCGTTTGTCAGCACCAATTGCCGGCTTTTATATCTTTTTTTCATACGTATGTTTTATGATGTTTTTTTAAAAAAAATTATAGGAAAGATGTATTAAAGATTATCTTAATATATTTTTCATAGTTTTAGCTAATATGTGATAATCCACTTATATGTTTTATGTGCTGGGGAAGAATGAATTTTATCCTCTCCCAAACGCAACCTTAATTTTTCATCCGTTGTGCTGCGTCCATCCTATGTAACACTCTGATAATGTTGTGTGATGGATGTCTTATATATATACATATATCAACGAATACACATATTATATATGTTACTTAGTACACATTCTCAATCACGTTTGTTACTTGTTTTTAGCATTGAGTTCCTTGTTGATCAAGGATGTCCACTTGCTAATAGCAATAGATTCATCGGATATTGTCACTTTATTACTTAAATTTTAATAATTATGTCGGTATTGTTTCTAGAGGAGACTTAAATCAACTCATTTTACACCTCACAGTCACAAGTGGGTAGAAAGTCAACTTTGGAATTATATTTCTTGTTTGGAGAAAAAAAAGATTTGTCATGAAGTTAGGCACTATGTACTCGCTATTATCACTTTTGTCTAAATTTCCAAACTACTTATAAGTCAATACGCTGAAAACATTTTTATCAACTTTATAAATATTAAAACCATAATATGTTGATATTTTGTAAAGATCATTATAGGCTAAAATATATAAAGATAACAATTTCATTGCAATATTAAAAATATATAAAATTATAAAAATAGTTTTGACTGTATATGTTTTCATGGGGCACCAATGAAATTGCATACCCCTCCATCCAAAAATAATAATTTATAGGGATATTCTTTGATACATGGAGCAAGAGCTAAACTATGATGAAAGCCCTATATTCTCATTCTCATTCATGGGATCTCCCCTCTGTCCATTAAACCAATTTCTATGGATAAATTTGAACACAGATTATGTCTAGATTTGTTATCAGAAACTGTTTTTTTTTTTTTTTGCGGGACGAGCGGAGGTAAACTAACTACGAAATACCTATATGCTCGTTTATGGATCTACTAATAGCATGATATGATCAAGATCCAACGAGTCGGTGCATTCATCAAAGACCTCGACGAACCCGGTCCACGTGCACCGCACTCCAGTCCAAAAGTACCCAAATCCCCTCGCCCCCTCCCAGCCTCCGTAGACCGGATCCACGGTCCACCCCACTGCGCACCCACCCGTGACGCGCTACCACTCGTCCCCCGAGGCGGCACACACACACCCACCGGCCGGTTTCGCTCGCAGTGCGAACCACCCCACCCACCGCCGCCCAGATCTGGCCCCGCCGAACCGCACCTCGATTCCATTCGGCCGCCCTCCTGATCCCGTCCCTCGTGCCGGAGATGCCCCGCGCGGCTTCAAATCTGGGAGCCTCTCTCGTCGTCTTCTCGTAGAGCGCGGTGCAGGCGCGGGTGGCGTCCATGGAGGACGTGAAGGAGGCGAGGCAGCCGTCCGCGGCGGCGGGGGCGCAGGGGAGGGTGTTCCCGACGGGGATGCTCAAGGTGTTCCTCGGGTTCCTGCTGCTCGGCGTGGGCCTCTCGGCGGTGGGGATGTACATGGCGCGGCACACGCTGGCGGCGGCGGCGCCCGCGCTGTTCCGGCCGTGCCTGGGGGCGTGGGGGGCCTCTGAGGCGGCGGGGGAGGAGGAGCCGCCGGAGGGACTGGAGCGGTGGACGCGGCCGCCCGACCGAGTCGAGCACGCCATGACCGACGAGGAGCTGCTGTGGCGCGCGTCGTTCGCGCCGCGGGTGCGGGGGTACCCGTACAGGCGCGTGTCCAAGGTGGCCTTCATGTTCCTCACCCGCGGTCCGCTCCCGCTGGCGCCACTCTGGGAGCTCTTCTTCCGCGGCCACGAGGGCCGGTACTCCGTCTACATCCACGCGCTGCCGTCCTACCGCGCCAACTTCACCTCCGACTCCGTCTTCTACCGCCGCCAAATCCCGAGTAAGGTTAGCTCGGCTTAGCTTACTCACTGTTTGGTGCTTACTACATAGCTAGGGCGTAGTGTGGTTGACGACTTCCTATTTGTGCTGTTCTATACGGATTTATAGCAAAAGCATGTGCATTGTAGGCTTGTAGGTAGCTCTGGGGCTGTACATTCACCTGCCCGGTCCTATTCATGGACAATTTGCATGTGATCTGGTTAGTTGGTTAGTGACTCCCAGTGTTTCCCTCTTTGAATTCACTAGTAACATTTGAAATATCGAATATGGTGGTGCTTACTACATTAAGAAAGCTAGAAGTCCAGAACGAAATTCTTATATGAATCTAATGGATAGTTGACCTTCCTTCCTTGTATATTTATCGTTTGAGAAAATTTCTCCTTTGTCACAAATCTGGGTGACAAATGTGTCGTGTAAGTACGGCAAACCATCCAATATTGCATCAACTGTTGCATCAATCCAATGCCAGTCAACTTTGTGGCGTTTCTTCAGTACCTCTCAACTTTGTGGCAAAGGAACAATTTTCTCCTTTTGTTTACCATCCTCAGACAGCACAAGTGTGGGGCGCTCAGTTTGATAATTGCACTGTAGGATGCTAATCTAGTTTGCACATTTACCCTGACAACAAAACTTCCTGAAACCTGTTATTTCCATAGGTTTGAATTGCGATTCTGTGTATATGCAGTTATGCGCCTTTAGGAGTTACATTCCTAGCCTTTTGTGGAGTAAAGCAGACCCATAGCACTGTTCTAGCAAATCATCATTTTGAATTTGAAACTGTTCATAGGAAGATTGGCAAACAACCCATACCAAAATATTAGAATCACTGACGCTGACCACAATGATTTAGAAGTTCTAACAGAAATGATAGTCTGCTGTTTTATTCTTTTAACATTGGGAAGGTTGTGAGTTAATTTCCATAAAGGTTGGTCATGGTTGTGACATTGATATTGGTCATGGTGGTTACATTATTCTGGGTTTTCAGATTAAACACAGGAGCTGAATATCTGGGTATAGCTTGATTACGTGCAAAGATCACTTTGTATTTGCATGGTTACTGTTTTCTGTTATAGTACTAACAAAAAAAAAATGTGTTTTGGGCTAAGCAGAGCCACGTTTGCTCAGTCCACGATGGATTAACCATATGGACCAATTTAGTTGTATCTATTATTAGTGTTTCACTGGAAAAGGCACTAAACTCTATTATTAGGGTTCTGCTGGAAAAAGTCACTTATTTTTTGATTTGTTTGCTGATCACAGGTTGCAGAATGGGGTGAGATGACCATGTGTGATGCTGAGAGACGCCTCCTAGCAAACGCTCTGCTGGATATATCCAATGAGTGGTTTGTCCTTGTGTCTGAGTCATGCATTCCTATATTTAATTTCAACACTACATACCGATACCTCCAGAATTCAAGCCGAAGCTTTGTCATGGCGTTCGATGATCCCGGACCATATGGACGGGGCAGGTACAATTGGAACATGACCCCAGAGGTTGAACTCGAACAATGGCGCAAAGGCTCACAATGGTTTGAAGTAAACAGGCAGCTTGCCATTGAAATTGTGAAAGACATGCTTTATTACCCAAAATTCAAGGAGTTCTGCAGGCCTCATTGTTATGTTGATGAGCACTATTTCCCTACAATGCTCACAATTGAAGCACCGCAAAGCCTGGCTAACAGAAGTATTACTTGGGTGGATTGGTCAAGAGGAGGCGCACATCCAGCCACCTTTGGGAGGGGTGATATCACAGAGGAATTCCTGAGAAGAGTTCAAGAAGGCCGAACTTGTTTATACAACAGTCAGAACTCAACAATGTGCTTCCTGTTTGCTCGGAAGTTTGCTCCAAGTGCATTGGAACCATTGTTAGAGTTAGCACCCACTGTGCTTGGTTTTGGTTGATGTATGGTCTGAACAGGTGCACCCCCTGTAATTTTTTTATACTAGATCAATGTAGGGTTACATTGGTAGAGAAGTGGGCTTATCTTGATGGATGAAAGCCTGCACGCTGCTCATCTCTGCTCCATTGTGTTATATACACAAAATTGCACTCTTATGTACAGTAACGTGACATTGAGTCACATGAAAAAATTTTATCTTAGAACATTACCCTGTATTTTTTTTGGTTTATCAGAAGTCATACAGTAAATTTTTTAGGAAAAAAACCTTCTTGTTAACGTCTACCATATACAAGTCTGAGGCAAAAGCAAATGCAGATGCTGAAAGTGTAAAACCAAATTTCAGTTGGTGTACTGTACCAACTACCAAATGGGCTGATCCTAGAATGCTGGAACTGGTCCCAAACTCCAGATTTTTAGTACTGGAGTTGGTTAGTTGTATCCCTGTCCAATTCAATCCAAAAAAACCCTGCAATCTGTGGCTTCCACATATCAAGTGTAGCAATCTGCTTCATGTGGGAAGCGAGTAGGCATTGGGGGCAAACAAGTCCACACCAGCTCCCATGGCTCAGCCCCAGGGGAAACTGGTGGACACAATCAGAAGGCCATTTACAGCAGCTTCAGCGTTTCATCAATCAGCAGCAAAGAATCTCCAGCCACTGGTCGCCTTGGCTCAGAGGAACGGCATTAGCAGGAGGGGCCTTCTCACTTTGCTGGCCTCCACTGCAGCCATACCTGAGGTTAGTGAATAAAGAAAGTCTCTACTGCAAGGTAGGCAGTAATTTGGTCCAAGTTTACTGCATCTGAGTAATCAGTTTTTGCAGTTAGGTTTGGTAATTGGTGTCTACCTTGGATAGATCAATAATCCTGCTTCCTCCTTGGCGTGTGCAGAGTATCCGAAGAAGTGGAAAACAAAGAAAATAATGACAAAGAGGTATGCGGCCTTCAAGTTCTCTTCTTGGTATCCCATTGTTGCCAATGAAAATAGCCTTTTGTTTACATTATGTGTATTTTAATATCATTAGGGTTTATATGCTCTCAAATTTACTGCCCAGTGCATTACATTTATTTCCCCCCTCGCCTTTCTGTTTTTTTTCCCTTCTAAAACAATGCAAGATTGCAATTGTTTGGCTAGTTCTGGTCAAAATAATAGTTTTGTTGTTAATACTATTCACAGAGATAAGAAAATCATACTAAGAGTATATATTCAGGTGCTGACCAAGAAAAATGAACCAATAAGTCTAAATCATCTAACAAGTTCCAGTTAATTAACAGAAGTACTTTGAGTAAGACAGATTGTATGGCAACATTTGAAATCTAGTCACAGTTTCTGTAGTCTATGAATAGCAATGACGAGGTTTGAAGTAAGAACTTCTGGAAAATTAAGAACGATATTTGATACTACATCTTCCAGTGAATAGTTCAATGGTTCTGAATTCCGGAGTAGGTGTTCATGACTTAAGTAGTAACCTCCTGCTATTTACAGACCCAACCTACTATGTAGCTTAATTGAGGTTCTAGTCTTTGTCTACTTACAATTTATCCTTGTAAATGTACACTGGCATAAGGATTCATCAAGAATGGTGTTGATGCGTATTGGGGTTGGCACTGTTTTTACCTTGCCATTTTCTCGTATTCCAGAGGCTAGACGACTACTACAAGAGGAATTACGAGGATTACTTTGGTCTGATCGAAGCCCCTGCTAGACAGAAGAAAGAGGATGAGCTCACAGAGTCGGAGAAAGGGATTCTCAAATGGCTTGACAAGAACAAATAGTCAGGATAGTAAAGGTGACTAAATTCTCAAAGGCTTCTTCCAGCTGTTCGGTTTGTTCTTTAACTACGGTGCTTGTCTGAGAAGCATGTAACTTGAAGGTCGTCCTGTGTACTTTGTTGTGCCGGTGCTCTAGCAGTAATGCTGTAATTACATATGTATAGACAAAAGAAAGAATTATGATACGTGACCAATAGCTAACAAACTGCTGGACGATCTCTACATAATAGTGTGATTTGCTTATCTACAGGACCAAAGACAGTATTTTGTATGTAGCATAATTTGGATATTCGACTTTGTGTAATTGCTAATGCTGTTAATTATTTTTCCCTTCCATTCCTGATATATTATTTAAAGTTTTAAAAAATGAAGTTTTCGAATAATGTCAACTGACACGAATGGACTTTATATATTGATGAAAGAAAACTTACATTCTGCTCTTCTGGTCGCTTCTCCATGTGTTAATTAGTCGTGAAAGTACAATAAAAAATATAATAAATAGACATCCAGATTGGTAAACCTACACATATAGTATGTTTGCTTAGTTACATGGTCGCTAAAAACCTCTTATTAATTGCTTCCAATGGTGAAACAATAAGCTTTAGTGCGTATTTTGTATATGATCGACAACGGATATGGGAGACTACTCGTTAACACATGACATAAAACGGAGCAGCTGTGCTTATATTTGTGAATATCATCATTCACAACCGTTATTTCCATCATTGTTCCAACTGGTAATTGTTCTTCATCAATCCTGGATTCATGCTTCCTTTTCCTGCATGGAACTCCTGATCTAGTTATGATGGTGTTGTTCTCATCGAGAAGCCACCCTTTAAAGTTCAACTTGGCAATCGGTCTCCCACAAGAAATTTGTGATTATCCACAACCAACATCATATTTCTACCATCGATTTGACTTGGGCCTCTATCACATCGTAATAGTTGCTTGCTGAAGGGAAAACCATTTTGTTCTTCATGAAACCGATCCCATCTAACACTGAAACTAACGTTGGAGAACCTATAAAGATTGCGTTCCCCTCCAGTCAGGTCAGGTATCTCGGTTCATGTCCAGTTTAAGAACCCCTCTAGTCAGGTGATTCCAGGCATCCCGGTTCATGTCCAGTTTAAGATCCTTAGGCAGGCCCATGTGAATTCTGTCCACTATGATAGCAAAAAGATCAAACTATGCACCTAGCAACTAGCAGTCTTCATGAGAATATATGGGCCAAGACACTGTATATCACAAAATCCAGCCTCTTAAGTTCAAAAATGCCAATTTCACAATTGATGCCTAGGCATATAACATAATCGCCCCTTTTAACTAACCAGATTCCTTGAACATGTTAAAAAGACGTTGGCATTCACAATTTCTTGGCATCCAACCCATAGATCTGCAGTAAAAGGAAATACAAACTTCTTCCCCTCCCCGCTAATAATAAAAGTACAAAATATAATTCCAAGCAATCTCGAGCGGATGGCCCTGTTTGATTTTCTCCCCTTTTGGTAGATTTCCCTGTGAGCACATTTACCACCTGGATCGCTAATAATGAAAGCACCAAATGTATTTCCAAGTGATCTCCAGCTGATGGCTCTATTTGATTTTCTTCCCTCTTGGCATATTTACTATTGAGCACATTTGCCACTCGAATCAGATTTTCTTTAGCAATAAGTGTAATCAAATAGTCCGTTGAAGTTGCATATCTAATCTCTTGAAGAGTTTATATATGCTTCATCCTAAATATATACTTCATTTAGACTGATGTACAATAAATGATATGTCATGCAAAGTATTAAGATACTATAAGGCCAGCCTAAAAATGGTTCTAAGCCCACCTGATTGAAAATGGTTGACTCAACTCATCTGTTGAACCATACCTACGCCGAAAAGCAATAAGTGCAATCAAATAGTCCGTTGAATTTGGATGTCTAATCTATTGAAGAGTTATATATGCTTCATATATCTCATTTGTCATGCAAAGTATTAGGGTACTATAAGACATGTCCAATCAAAACTAATATACAATAAATGGTTTTAGATTTTAGACTCAACTTAAATCATACCTAAGCCCGACAACAGTTTTATACTACAACATGTCCTCGTTTCCTGCAAAAAAAAATCAAATTGGTGTTACAATCCTTGGGCTCTAATCCTTTTTAGCTAGTCAATTTCTTGCTAGCTAGCCGAGGTGGGACTAATATTTTGCACTGTACTGCTGTTGCCATTGCATTGTTATGCTGTTGTTAACATCAAAATTTGGTAAGTCTCATAAATAGAATTGAAAAGTTGATCGACTTATGAAAATAGACCGATTGATATGAAGAAAGAACTAATCGGATGGATGAGAATAGATTCGGTTTAATCAAAGATAGAAGATTATTTAGATAACACCGAATTTGAGGAGAAGTCGTGGAAGCCACGACAGGATGTCTGTATCTTTGTAAAATATATCTTATAAGATAGATAAGTTTAATTAGTTTTGTTAACTTCTTAAAAAGAGTTTTATTTTCTATATAGAAAATAACGTTTGGATGTTGTTTATAACCATGTCAGACTTATAAAATCACAGGGTATAAATATAGACCTTGTAAAAACTTATAAATCATCAACACAGATCAATACAATCTTGGCATATTGCCACCCTAGTTCGTCTAGATTTTTAACAGCGGATTCTGGCTCTTGACGTGGGGCTGCATCGGTTAAGTCCGATCTCCGACGAAGGGGTAAGTCCCACCATTATCTTGTTATATCTGCTCTGTCTAAGACTGCATCAGTTAGGTCCGATCTCTTAGTCCGATTAGATATATCACATCACGTTCGCGTGGATTCTATCGGCTTATTGAGCTTCTTCTACCGTCATCGGTCTTATATTGTATCGGTTAGGTTCAACCTACTAGACCACTGATAGTAGACTGAGCCATAAGTCAAATGGTCTTTATGCGACATATCATCAGAGCAGCCAACCGATGAGTTATGCTTCACGCTTAATGTATTGGCTTCTCAGCCAATATAAATATATCTTACCTAGCGATTAATCCGCTAACAATCGATCTGATTCTTTTAGATCTAACATCGAAATCTAGTGGGTTTTGTTTCCCATCAATTAGAGATCTCGTATCTCAGATATGGTTCTTTAACTTATATGCTTGCATCGTACCCGCAGTCGATGGATTCATCCGATCCCTTCGTCATTAGGTCCAATCTAGTCTTTGTCGTATCGGTGCTGTTAGTCTTAGCCTTATACTGTTTCGATTTAGTCTGATCTATTAAGGCTAGCTTTAACAGTATCGTCATCGGTGGTCGCTGGGTCTCGTATCTTCGGAAGATTGGATATCTCTTTGTACTGCCTATCGCATATTCTATTCAGAGTGTCATCGGCTCTACAACCGATGAATCTTTTATTTTATTTCTTGCTATTTGCTTATACCGTCATCGACTTTTTAATCAATGTATGAGCGCTACAGTTCATATCAGCCACCAGCCGATAGCAGGGGTGTATCGGACTCACAACCCTATCGGTATATCTAACCGATAGCAGTCTGTATCAAACTATTGGTCAATTGGCTCAATGATCTAACTCTATCTGTCTTTCTTGTCAATTAGAAATCAAATTGATTGGTATGCCCATAACTACAGCAACCCTAAGACTTCAAAGAGCCGAAGGACTTGCATTAGAGTTAAGCAGATCTCCCAAACCTTCATATGTTCGCACGATTGCATCGGACCACCATTAGCTCATGCTCGTTCGCTCTCTCGGCTCACCTTTCCACCTAGTCTGATTGCCTCATGCGTCAACATGTTTTTTGGTACGCCCGATGGGACAATCGAAAGTGCACTTCAACAAACCTCAAAGCCAAAGAATCTGCATTGGAGCTAAGCAGATCTTCTAAACCTTCGCGTGTTCGTGCGATCACATCGAAACTCCATCGGCTCACGCTCGTTTGTCTTCTTGGTGTGCCTCTCCGCCTGGTCCAATAGCCTCATGTGTCAATAGCTGCATGCTAGTTGATGTTGCTTGCAAGCTGGCCAAAGGCCTAAGCCTAACTTCTGCTCTTTGCCTACCTACATGCGTGCTCTACTAGCTAGCTTGGCCCATGATCAAACAAGCCCAAGGCACTACATACAAACCATTTAACTCATTTTCTCAATATTTTCTCTTCTTTTTTCATCAATTATTCTAAGACGTTACAGGTAATGTCTCTCTAGTTTTGTAACAAAGCACGACTAGCTTTTGGTTCTAGCATAAAGCAGACTATGTTGAACACATCATCAAGCGGTGTTGTGACTCACTTGTTTTATGATCCTACACTGAACCAAGCACAAACAAAACACAAGATTAAGACATAGTTTGTAGGCACTGTGGTCCACTTGTTTTGTGATACTATATTTAACTGAGCATAAATAAAACACAATACTAATACATAAGATGGATCCACTTGTTTTGTGATCCTACATTACATCAAGCACAAAACAAAACACAAGATGGATAGTTGAAAATATGCTAACTTACATCATTGTTTGAACTTGGTTTTTAGATACATCTGTAATTCAACATTATCTAGGGTTTTAAATGATCAATTGTTATTGTTTTTTAGCAATATGTCAAATGACCCTAACTAATCTTACCAAGGTGATATAATCTCAAAAGTAATTTAGCATGAACTAAGGATATATTTTGTTAGACTAATTATTTTTATCTTTCTTCTTTTCTTAAATTCTCAGGCATACATATACAACTATAATGTTTATTTAGTAATAGACAATACCATATGACCTGATATAACTACGATCATACCTAGTATCCATAAATATTACAAAATTATAGGTATTACATCTAGTTCCCATATATGTATTGTGTATTGTACATGCATACTTCCTCCGTTATAAAATATAAGCGCTTTTAAGTTGTTTAATAAATAGATCAAAATATTCTCCTTTAGTTATTTCAGTGGTCTATTTTTGAATTTTAAATTGATTAGATTCCCTTTTCAAGCAAATGATTGGTTTTGGAATAATTGAAATGATAAGAATCATGAAAATCAATGAAGCCATGCTTATGTATGGTACAAAATTTGAATACTAGAAATGCTTATATTTTATAGAACAGAGAAAGTATATCATATCTAGTGCTATAGGTACCATGATACTTTATGTTTCACTAGCCTAGTTGATACATATTGTCCTTTATACTTGATACCATAGTACTTAGGAATGTCATGGATATTTTAGTGTTGTCTTATAGATATTTGATAATGATCATAAAATATCATGATACTTTATGATACGAATGAGGTATCAAGTATAGGTAACTAGGAGGTATCATAGATTTTTTAGTGATGTAGTGTAGATACCATAGAACTATCATGATTTTTTTATATCAAGGAAGTATCATGATACCACTATAATACCAATGAGATAACTCAACATATCACACGTGTCATGGTAGTGAGAAATATTAATATACCAATCGGAGGTGAATCTAGCTTAGGGCCTACAACTACAAGCCCATGGACTAAAAACAATATTGTACTATGCTAAAACATTAGTAGGCTAAAACCATATGAATATATATGGACCACCATGTAGTCTAGCCAGGAGTCTAGCGTGACAGTCTTATGAGTGGAGCGCTCGACGTGCATTAAGGAGGATGCGGGATCAAGAGGTCCCACTATTCACGTGAGGTGTAAAGTAATGTGAGAACAGAGTGAGAGGATCGTAATATCTATAATGTCCTCCTCATGGCATTTCATGATATATTCATCCTCCAAAACCAAAGAGAGAGATCCAATCCCCATCCCTTAAAAAACATGTTCTTTTCTTAGATATCGTGCTAAAAAATGAAATAGCTAGTCCAAAAACCAAAGGAGAGAATTAAGCATCAGTCATAACAGTAGATTTTTATCAGTAGATTTTTATATGAGGTTTGCACCACTTCAATTTTAACAACATGATGTATATCACTGCTAGGTGCAACATTACCTATATTGTTCTGGTCATCACAAGAATTATTCACATGAACATAGGACGCGTTAGCCAATGCCTAAGAGCACTACTGATGACAGGCTTATTAAAACTTTGTTCTTCATGTACTTTTAAAATTAAAGGATGAACTTCCTTAGCTATTGCATGGCACACTCTTAGCTAATAATGTGCTAATAGATTGATCAACAAGATTCTGTTGGAACTCAAGATATTGATCACTTGCAGTGGATTTTATCATTAGCAGGTGGTCGAGATTTGTCCCACTTCGTTACGCCTTGCCAAGTCAAATAAGCGTGAAATAAGTAATTACATATAGCTTCAACTTATCCTCGACTGCTTTGTGCTCTTCCTCCGGTAACTATTTGTAAGACGCTTAATGTTGTCTTGATCAATGTTGCAGATAGACATATCGGCTAGAAAAAACCCCAAAAAAAATCTATAGTGGATTTGCCAAAAAAATATGTTGATGCAAAAGCATGTCCTACACCAAGACACGCCGAGCACCTCATGTGCAACCCATAGCAACACCCAAGAACGTATGGCTATAAGTGTACTGAAAGTTCCAGTCGACGAGCTAAAAGTTCCAATATAGGTAGACCTATCAAATGCTCGCCTGAGAGGGATCCTATCAGGGCAAGCGGGTGTCAGTGTGCCCTAGGTCAGCTGGCGAAGTCTAGAACACCCTCTTCCACCATAGATATGAAAGACGAACAACAATTTAGGGTTGGAAGAGTACAATGTTAAATGTATAAAAGAAAAGGTAAAATTAATATATTAAATTTTTTGATAGAGGTATAGGGTTCAATATGGCTTAGCTTTCTATAGTTACAGGAGGGCTGATCTTGTCTCGCATCTATGTTAAAATCTCATAAAATTCGGACTTAAATATATCCAAAACCAACCTAAAACTCTTTTCAAAAGTCGTAGTCTATGAAAGTTCCGACCTTTAGACCGAAACTGACACAATACCAATAAATCCGGTCAATATCTCTTCCCATAGTGTCAAATTTTGTTGTAAACACCTATCCACTGAACACCATTCAAGTTTTGAGAAATCCATCTTGAAGTGGCACACATTTACTAATACAATGTCGATCATAAACAACTAGATAGAGCCTCCCACGGGATTTGACCAGATGTGGGAATGCCCTTTCCCAACAGTTCATTGAAACTTTCAGTGTCTCCAATTTGATTGTGTTAAATGTTGGGTTTGGAGTAAACTCAATAACTCCAAGTTCTGCGGATATGTCAAAATAGAACTTCTGGTCAATAGCAACAAACTGAAGCGTGTATTTCCTCCACTAGTTGTTCCATCACTGGATCTTCGTTTGGTCAATTGTTGGTTGATGATTGCGCACTTCTGCAAACAACAAAAAGTATGCGTTAGCATATATTTAAGAACCTGGCACAGCATGCAGAATATTTGATTTTGAGTGAACACCAATGCATCAGAGCCCATAAATTTGTTTATATGCATCAACAAATCTGGATTTCTCTCTTAGGGAAGTAAAATAATGTAATCTGAAATTGACGCTAGAATATTACATGAACATCATTAATAATCCTCAAGACATCTGATTTATATGGAAAGAAATCGGCTGAGGTTACAACATGAGAAAGCCAGAAATGCAGTCCATTATATCCAAAAAAATAATCAATGTCACACAAAAAGGCAATCTTTTCATCTAGTTTATGCACTTGAAGCTCACTGGCCTAATAAGCAACAGCAAGTTTGCAGCTAGCATAGGCGTGGAGCATGGACGCGCGACGCGTGCGCAAAGGATCGAATCCGGCATAGCGTTCAACCGATCAAAGATTTGAGATAATCAGTAGGGGATTTGGCTTACCAAGTAGAACAATCGATCTGGATGTCCAGAGCTGAATGAGAGGAGGAGCTCGTCGCCGCAAGCCCGCGAAGCAGATGAGTGGGCGCCAGCGACGCAGGGCAACGCGAGCATATGATGGCGGCGGAGAGGGACCGGATGGGGAAAGATTGGCGGCGACCGATCGGTTTGTAAGTCCTAACCGGACTGCTTCGTGTCCACTGAAAAATTCAGACGCCGCAGCGTAAGTTTCCGGCAGAGGAAGTTGCAGCAAAGTAGCCGCATTGCTCGGCATCAGACGACAGCCGCGCTCGCCGGCCTAGTCTAACTATCATAGAAATTATCCATGTGAGAAATTGTGTGGGTGGTGTAGTTGATTATCACGTTAGTCTCACACACTAAAAGTCCCCAGTTCGAACCTGGGCTCAGACAATTCAATTTTTTTTACCAATCTACGTTTTGCTATACACATTTTTTTACCAATCTCGATTTTTCATTCTATCTTCATTTTTCTATACACATTTTTTTACCAATCTTCATTTTGCTATACACATTCTTCATTTTGCTCTACACATTTTTTTACCAATCTAATCTTCATTTTGCAATACACACTTTTTTTACCAATCTTGATTTTTCATTTTATCTTCATTTTGCTAAACACATTTTTTTACCAATCTTCATTTTGCTATACACATTTTTTTTACCAATCTTGATTTTTTATTTTATCTTCATTTTGCTGTACACATTTTTTTTACCAATCTTGATTTTTCATTTTTTAGCAATCTTCATAGACATTTTTTTACCAACCTTTATTTTGCTATACAATTTTTTTTATCAATCTTGATTTTTCATTTTGTTATACACATAAGTTTTTTTTGTGTTTTTTACATAATTTTTTTTTCATTTTGAATACACTTTTTTTTTACCAATCTTGATTTTTCATTTTTTTAGCAATCTTCATACACATTTTTTTACCAATCTTCATTTTGCTATACACATTTTTTTACCAATCTTGATTTTTCATTTTGTTATACACATAAGTTTTTTCTATTTTTTACACAATTTTTTTCATTTTGCATACACATTTTTTTACTAATCTTCATTTTGCTATACACATTTTTTTTACCAATCTTGATTTTTCATTTTCTTACCAATCTTCATACATATTTTTTTTACCAATCTTCATTTTTCTATACATATTTTTTACCATTCTTGATTTTTCATTTTGCTATACACATAAGTTTTTTTTACCAATCTTGATTTTTAAAATATTTTTTTATTAATCTTGATTTTTTTATTTTGCTATCTACATATGTTTTTTTACCAATCTTGATTTTAATATACATATAAATTTTTAAAGTTTGCTATACACATTTTTTTACCAATCTTGATTTTTCATTTTGTTATACACATAAGTTTTTTTTATGTTTTTACCAATCTTGATTTTGCTATACACATAACTTTTTTTACCAGTCTTGATTTTGATTTTGCTATACCAATGTGATTTACCATTGTTGATTTTGTTATACCAATGTGATTTACCATTGTTGATTTTGTTATACCAATGTGTTTTGCCAATCTTGATTCTACTATACCAATGTTGGATATAATTTTGTCATCATTTTTATACCAGTTTTCCATAACGACGTTAATTGTGTCCTTCCTTGTTTCCTACACCAAATTTGGATACATGTGTTAAATTCGTCCTCCTTGTTTACTTTGTTCACCAGAGACGCTTCAACGCAAGTACGCCAGTACGTGTATTGTCCAAACTTGAAAGCTAGAAGTGAACGCGTCTCAAACAAAAAGAGCTCTCTCACCTGATCAACTCCAATCAGTGTCTCCTACAACACGCGCACATCACACAGCACTAAACTTTCCGCTGGGTTTGGCCGCCTGCAGCGTCCAAACTTTGACTACCTGTGCACGTGCCACCCAAAGAAAATCAATCACACGCACACATTCAGTCACTCAACCTGATGACCTTGCCCGCCCGTACAGCACCCCTCTCCTGCTGCTGGATAAGGCGACGAAGCGAGCCACGTGAGATCAGAACGAACACGACAAGTGCTGCTTGCTACGACTACGATGTGTCGTGCCTCGTGCAGTCGTGCGTGGATCGCCTGGGATCCATAGAAGACGCATGCTCCCATCACCAGCTCGAGCTTCGGTGGTGGTGACGACGGCTCGCCCTCCCCGCCGGCGACAATTGGCAGCGGCCGGTTTGACACCCCCCGTCGCGAGCGGTTGCGCTAGCCGGCGTGCGTGTCGTTAGCTTTGGTTGAGCCGCAGAATCGCGAATCGGCTCGCTTCGTATCGTTCACCGGTTCATGTGTACATACCGGTGAGGTCGCTGGTGGCACGCTTGGGATGGTGTAAGCAAGGCGTTGTTACTTGGTAGTGGTTAACTACTCCAGCACGATGGATCGTGCAATGCTGGAAAGAGGTAGTCCTCAAGCAAAGCACACCGCTGCGTACACAAGTACGCCTCCGTCCTCCTCGACAGCTGCCGCCGATTATTATCAGTTGAACAATTAATTACTCGCTTTAATTAATTATACTTGATTGATTGAGTATAAAGCTGGGCAATATATTCCTTTTGTTTTATTAATAAATCACTGGAGGCTAGAGGTTGGAGCGGCCGACGGCAACAGAAACCGGACTAGTTCAAAAGAAATCAATTTTTGGAATTTTAAACTCGTGGTTAGGCCGCAACGGTACAAAACGGAGAAAACCGAAATACGGAAGAACAGCTCCGCGTCTCCGCCCCCAAACCCCGTGCGCGGCCACCCAACTGACGGGCGGCCGATGGCACTGCGCCGTAATTTCCACCCAACTGCGCGCCCCTTCTCCTCCGCTTCCTTCCCGGCATTAATAAGGAGGCCGTGGGTGAGCTAGCAAAATGGAAAGAAAAAATCGAGACAGCGCAAAAAAAACCGATAATATCTTTTTTTTCCTTCTTCCTCCCTCTTAGTTTTAAATGAGCTAAGATAGTGGCGAATGATTAATTATATATTAACTATTTTAATTTTAAAAAACTTTATTTATTTTAAAAACAATTTTATTAATTTTTAAAAATATAATTAATTATATTTTAATAATTTATCTTATTTTACCTGAGCGCCTTGATTCCGGTATAAAAGTACTCCACCTCCAGCTCCTCCTCCCCGCGTCTCCGCTTCCACCTCTCCTCTGGGAGTTGGGCTGCTGCTGCTCGTTGGCGCAACCAAACCCTAATCATTCGCCCGTCGCCTGCGCCTCGATCTGCGGCGAGCCGAGCCGGCGCGGAGGCGGTCCGGTCCAGTCGTGGGTGGTTGGTACAACGTTGGTGGTGGGCCAGTCTGGTCCCGTCTCGGCGGCGGGGGCGCGGAGGGAGGGAGAGCGCTAAGGCGGTGTGGATTTGTTGGGGGAGATGAGGTCGAGGAGGATGGCTGATGAGGGGGCGTCGCCCGAGGGGCGGTGAATGGAAGCGGCGAGGGGGACTGGGGCTGCGGGCGGGCGTACATGGAGGAAAGGGCGTCATCCGGCGGAGGCGTGTGCGGGAGGGTGGTTCGGTTTGGTAGCGTTCAGGTGAGCTGCTTCGTTCGATCCAGTGCGGGGTTCGGTTGGTGCGTGTGCTGAGTTCGCGTATTTCGAGCGGAATCGTCGGGGAATTCGCGGGGTTTGAGGTTGCTATGGCCAAATTTAGTACGAATTGATGTGCATTTTAGGTTATGAAGGGTGATTCAATAGATTCGGCTTGCTCTGGTGGTGTAGGGTTTTACTGTTTTGCTGCGATTTTTTTGGGGAAAGAGAATGTTTTACCCCTTCCATTTTGGGCATTTTGGGTATCTGGGTTTCAATTAAAGCAAATGCATCAAAATTTAGACTGTCCCGGTGGATTACCTGCTGTTGCTCTTACATTTTGCTAATCTTTGAGCTCTATTAGGCTACCGTGTTGTCTATTAGAGGGCTATATAATCATACTTGTGTTGGTAGTTGACTCTTCCATGTTTGCTCGTGCTGCAGATTCTTTTGATTCTGTTCCTGACTCAAGGAGCAAGGTCGAGTTCCCGTGACGGCAAAGGATCGCCTCCTCAAGGCCTGGATGCTGGAGAGAAGGATGTTTACCTTAGCCATTCCTGCATCCATGACGAAATACTTCATCAGCGGCGACGAGCTGGGCGGAAGGAGTACTCGGTCATGCCACAAGTCTACCATGAGCGTAGAGAGAATGTTGAACGGCTAGGAGGAAGACACTTATTGGGGGTGTCATCTTGGCATGCTTCACAGAGGAATGTCAAAAAGCCAATACGGATTTATCTCAACTATGATGCTGTTGGGCACTCACCTGACAGGGACTGTAAAACCATTGGTGACATTGTGAAGGTAGATTTAACTTTTCATTGTGCAGGCATCTGCTTCATTGGCAGAATATATTTTTAAGCTTGTTGTTTGTTCATGTTAGCTTGGCGAACCTTCTGTTCCATCAACACCCGGAACACCTGTCTGTGATCCTCATGGAGACCCACCATTGGTGGGAGATTGCTGGTACAACTGCACCTTTGAGGATATAGCTGGAGAGGACAAGAAGCAGCGGCTTCGGAAGGTTCATTCTTCTGCTTTTTGTAATTTCTGTCTGCCACTTCAGTTTGCATTGGATCATGACATAAAAACATGATCCACCAATGATCTCGAGTCTCAACTGTGACAGAAAATATAATAATGCTAATCCCTTGTGCTGTTGATTTCTTGGTTTGTGTGCTGAATTGAACCATTGGACAGGCACTGGGACAAACAGTAGAGTGGTTCAGAAAAGCCTTAGCTGTTGAACCTGTCAAGGGGAACCTTCGGCTCAGTGGGTACTCTGCTTGTGGTCAGGATGGAGGTGTACAACTCCCCCATGCATATATTGAAGGTAATTTACTGTTACTACTAGGGATGACAATGGGGGCTTTTTCTTGCCAAAAGAGAGGAGTTCTGCTATTAGGGGAGGGAATGGGGAGAGTTTTTCCTTGCCACTCTACATGAAGATGGGGACAATGGGTGCCTCCCTGTCGCCGCTCCTTGCCATATCCCTGACATGTGCTCATATAAATGTAAACTGAGTCTAGTGTCTACCACATCTAAAACTTGTGTGTTATCCCACTACCACGACCAACATTTTTTTATGCTGCATTTGTTAGCTGTTTCTGCTGGTTCTTATTTTCATATAATTCCTTCCTAAATGGCAGATGGTGTTGCCAATACTGATTTGGTACTCCTAGTAACAACTAGACCAACAACAGGTAACACCCTTGCATGGGCTGTGGCCTGTGAACGTGACCAATGGGGTCGTGCAATTGCAGGTTTGTGTAACTCTTCACACTTTGCATATCAACATCACACATGGAGGTGTTTTTAATGTTGATTTGAAACAACATATGTGTGATTTTGCCTGTAGGACACGTTAATGTGGCCCCTCGTCATTTGACTGCTGAAGCAGAAACATTACTTTCAGCCACCTTGATACATGAGGTCATGCATGTTTTAGGCTTTGATCCTCATGCCTTCACACATTTTCGTGATGAAAGGAAGCGGAGGCGTGGTCAGGTACTCAGCAATGTCTGTCCTCACTGTATTGGTGTGATATATTTCTTTCCTTTTAACGGAGATTCAGTGCCGAAAACCTGAGCTGATCCTTTTATGCTTGAAACCTCAGCTGATTCAATCTCTCTTTAAAACTTCTTTAAAAAAGCAAGTCAGTTGGGTGTATGTGCAGATTTTAGGCAAGGGTACAAAGTATCTGTAAGTTTCTGTTGTTACTATATTGGGCAATTATCTCACCATGCCAAATGTTGGCATGTGTGGTTAAATAAACTCCAAAGGTGCAATGGAATATTTCTTGATGCCTTCAAATTTACGACATCATGGATTTGATACCTCTTCTAAAGCCTTATAAGTGGGATTAAGTTGCATGATTACTGATGCCTACAATCCTACATGCCTGGTGGTACATTAGAATTAGCTGGACAAAAGATAATTTAATCCATAATTTTAGGAAAGAGTCAGTACATCGATGAACAATCTAATCAACCAACAACACTTGTCAGAAATCAACCTGGACAACAGTGCTTTTAGATGAGCGTGAATTCAGAGAACTATATGTGTTCTACTCAAATAAATCCCCAGAATCCTGAAGAGCGAAATTTCAGCTATAAATTCAACTCTGTATTAATACGCAAATGTGACCATGGCTTTAGATTTTTTGCAACTGCGAACTCTAGGTCCTCATGGCCTTGTTTTTTGGTTATTAGTATGTGCAGTAACAGAACATGAATCTTGAAAGACAATTTTAAACATTTAAGTCCCAAAATTGCAGAAGGGAGTCACTCTGAAATGGAATTATGGAGATAAATAAACTTCATTTAATTCTCCATAGCTTATGGTCCCGCATCCATTGGATGACTGAGAATTTACATGGCTGAACTTTGACAGGCCTTGGTGCACTTCTCAGTGGGTTTTGTATTACACCCCCTTGTCAACCTTTTCCCTCGCTCTCTTTTCCATTCTGTAGGATGTGGATTCGACTTATTAAATACCTGTGTGTTGCAATGAATTAGAAAGGTATTGCATAATCTAGCTAAATTTATAAAACTCATGGTTGTTTATAGACCTTGTTTGGATAGCACCATTTATTTCAAGGTGCAAGATATGACAAAGAACTAATCTGTTCCTTATCATCCTTACCTCACAGTACATCTGTATTTGTCAAACCACCTTGGGATTCCCATTAGCACTAAAAGAAAGTGAAAAAAAGAAATAAAAAATAGCTATATGGGCTGCCTAGCCATCAAAGATGGCTGGAGGAGAGCCTGGAAGGAGGCTGACCACGGTCCCACCTGTCTTGTTGGTGATGGTGGTGGCAGACTCATGTCCACCACCATCACCATTACCCCCTTTTCTTTTAAGTTCATAAAAAATTCTCTTCATCTCAATATACCTTTTGTTGGTTAATTTGATGAGCTGTGTAGATAGTACGGTTTCATGCAGAGGATGCTAGTCAATGAAGCCCCCTCAACCCACTATCTTACAACCTCAACCAAGTCTAACCAACCTGGCTTTATTGTTTAGTGCTTGTATTCCCATCAATATGATTTGAGAGGGCTTAGTACTTTTTCCCGAGTTGGATAAAATATTTAGTTAAGACATCATGCTAAAAACACATCTTTTTACGGGATCAAGTTTGCTACATTATCTAGTTTGTTTATGTTATTTTGATGGGAGGGAGGATCTATGCAAAATGGCATAGCTGGCATACTTCTAAAGGCTGAGTGAACAGAAGCTTCGGAGATAATATATATCATGGTTTTTGTTCTGCACCAATGCGTAAATCGGTAGATAACTAGCCAGTTTTCTCTAGCCTAATTTAATATCTGCCTACCGCATTTGTTAGCAGGGTAGCTCGAAAGCCCCCCCCCCCTCCCCCTCTAGTTCAGGCCTTTCAAACCATGTTCTCAGCTTATTCATATCTCTGTTCAGGTAACTGTTCAAGTTTTGGATGAAAACCTTGGAAGAATGGTCACACGTGTTGTCCTTCCACGGGTTGTCATGCAATCTAGGCATCATTATGGAGTAAGTTGTAACCAAAGATACTGGAACTTTATTAAATCCATTGAGTTGTTTTTAATTGCTACTTAGAGGAAAAAAGATTCATTTAAATTGATCAATTTCTTGATTATGGTAGGCGTTTTCCCAAAACTTCACTGGATTGGAACTGGAAGATGGTGGAGGCAGGGGTACATCAGGTACATCCATACAATTTGATATTTGTATTGTTGGCATCATACAGGTTCAAGAATAACCGTGTTTCTTCCCTCCCTACTGAGATTTGCCATACTGACAGGTTCACATTGGGAGAAAAGACTCTTAATGAATGAGATCATGACTGGGTCAGTGGATACAAGATCAGTGGTTTCAAAGATGACTTTAGCATTACTGGAGGACAGTGGGTGGTATCAAGCTAATTATAGCATGGCTGAGCATTTAGATTGGGGTCGAAATCAGGGAACAGAGTTTGTTATCTCTCCCTGCAATTTGTGGAAAGGGGCATACTGCTGCAACACAACTCAATTATCAGGATGCACATACAATAGGGAGGCAGAAGGTTACTGCCCTATAGTAAGCTATAGTGGGGACCTTCCCAAATGGGCTCAATATTTTCCTCAAGCTAATAAAGGTATGCTATGGTACAATATGTGATGATTTAGTACAATTTTATCACTTGTAACATTAGGCAGTGCTGAAATGGTATTTGGAATTTTAAATGGTTTATCACATGTAACGATCAATTGTTTCTGGAGTTAGTGAATCAAATGGGTCTATTTGGGAGTATACTTTCAAGTTTTCACATTCCACAGAGTCCTCATCTTTTCTGATTCTCTCAAGTTTCCTTGATTGGTTTTCTTATTTCAGCAAGTTGTACTATAGTTCTCTCCCTGTGTAATCAGATTCCATGCATGCAGGTGGTCAGTCTTCGTTAGCAGATTACTGTACTTATTATGTTGCTTATTCAGACGGTTCATGCACTGATGTAAATAGTGCACGAGCACCTGACAGAATGTTAGGTGAAGTGCGGGGAAGCAACTCAAGGTGACACTGCAGGCAACAAGTTTGATCTAACTTGTTTTACTGCATACCATTTTATAGTTTTAATTTTTCCCTCAACATTTTTACAGATTTAATTATTGATGGAAGTTTGCTTTGCTAATGACCAGGTGTATGGCCTCAACACTAGTGCGAACTGGTTTTGTTCGCGGATCTATGACACAAGGAAATGGCTGTTATCAGCATCGCTGCACAAATAATTCCTTAGAGGTTAGTACCATTGCTTTTAACGTAATTTATCAGTTGGCTCTACATTTTTTAGCATATTTCTTTTTTCTTGGAAGCAACCATACATGATCTGAAGCCCACCAAACCGAGGGACTAGGGTTAGAGTGATGGGAGTTCTAGCCCATTTGTCCTTTTCTCTAAGAGCTTTTAACCAATCATCTTATGATAGATGTTCATCATAACCACCATAAATTCAATTATAGGGCCGAACATGCTTTTAAAATTTTTGGGTGATTACACTCTTTATTGAGAAAATATTTGGTGTGTTTTGACTTTGCATAAAGAGTAAGGTGGTGGTTAAATCAGGAATGGCATATAAAATGACTTAATTACCTCACAATTGTCTTGGAAAGGTGAAATAAATTGCTTTGTTTTTGGCGGTCATGAATAAATTTGTACTCCAGTAAAAAAACTGGACACTTGACTTTTCATGGTCTTCAACGTGTAACTTTGACCACAATTTTATATTAGATTAGGTTTATAAAATCTAATAAGTTTATGATATTGTGAAAATACTTATCATGACAAATCTACATATACTGTTTTTATAGTTTCAAAATTCAAACTAAATATTTAGAAGTCATTGATTGTCAAAGTTTCAAAAGTATGATATGACAGTGTGTAATAATCATAGAGATAAATAATAGGGGCATGGTAGGAAAAAAATCATTAAATCTACTTGCAGTTAAGAACAAAACCATTGAACCATAGCCATTATATTTCTCTTCAGATGTATTAAACAATAAAGGCTGTACTTTCAACTGTGTTAACTATTTCATATTCCTTTTTGAGCTACTTGCTTATGCCGTTAGTGTTTTCTATATTGGCTGCATCAAAGTTATCCAAGTAACCAATCATGCATCATCTTCTGTTTTGAAGTTGGAAATTCTGCTCAGCTCTTGCTAAACTTTGCCATTTGTGGTCAAAAAATTCTTGCTATTTAGGTTGCTGTTGATGGGATCTGGAAGTCATGTCCCCAAACTGGTGGGCCTATTCAGTTCCCAGGGTTCAATGGTGAGTGTTGTTATTTAAGGTGTATTAGATCAAAGCTCTGTTCTTTTAGTTCTTACTTGAGTTAATTTTTGTGTTAAAGGGGAGTTGATTTGCCCAGCATATCATGAGTTGTGTAACACCATGCCAGTTCCAGTGGGTGGTCAGTGTCTCAAGTCTTGCAGTTTTAATGGTGATTGCATTGATGGAACCTGCCATTGCTTCCCTGGATTTCACGGCCACGATTGCAGCAGAAGTGAGTATATGGCTGTATGCTATCCTTCTGTTTTTATTCAACTGATGCTCACCTTGGAGGTGGATATCTTTTCCAGTTGTTAAGCTTTTCAGCACAAGTTCTCAAATCTTGTATCTTGAAAAGATTTATGGATAAGCTTGATGTTAAAGTAGAATATTTTTTAGAGAAATGGTCAAGCAACCTTTTGAAAATAGTACTTTGTAGTCGATCTGCTTCATATGTACATTTATTAATATTACGAACAATCTGTTGGTTCCTGTGGAACTTCTGTTGAATGAAGAGAACAATGTATTTTTGTGGCCCTTGGTGGTCCTCTTCAAAATTAGCAAGATTGTTTTCCTGATATGTTCAAGTATCGATTCTGTTATAGTTCAGTCTCATTGACTATTATTGTTATACAGGATCTTGCCCAGCCAAGTGCACTGGTCATGGTATATGCAAAGCTAATGGGATCTGTGAATGTGGAAGTGGATGGACTGGGATTGACTGCTCTACAGGTGAACTTTATGAGTACTGAAGTTTTCTGTTAAATATAAAGATGGACGCCCATTATTCTTTGTGTTTGCTTCATGAGTATTAGGAGTATGGTGAAAGCTATAAAGGTTTTGTTCAACAGTTGTCACATATTAGATCAATGCATTTTAATTACTGATGAAAACGTGCTTTGTGATACATGTTTGGTTTGCATGATCAGATTTGAGCACCTGAAATTTGCAACTGAGTTTTATTATGTTGGAGCCTTGAACCCCTTAGAATGTATTCTATGTTTCACAGCTGTTGCTTGCTAAAGTAATGTCATGTTTCTTTTATTGCAGCGGTTTGTGATGAGCAATGTAGTTTGCACGGAGGAGTCTGTGATAATGGTAAATGTGAGTTCCGCTGTTCAGATTATGCAGGCTACACTTGTCAGAAGGGTTCTTCAATACTTCCCAGCTTGTCAATGTGCCATGATGTACTGGTCAGAGATGCTGACAGACAACATTGTGCACCAAGTGAACTCAGTATACTACAACAGCTTGAAGCAGTGGTTCTTGTGCCAAATTACAATAGGTTGATGCCAAGTGGGCGGACCTTCCTTAACTTCTTTAACAATGCCCACTGTGCAGCAGCCGCAAAGCGGCTGGCCTGCTGGGTATGGCTCTCTTCAACCATTTCTCAAACATTTATATTGTGAACCTTTTCTGATCTTTTTTAGATGTTCCATCTTCAGCTTGCAAACACATTATGAGGCTTAGTTTGTCCTCGTTGCTGTTTTAAACAAGCATAATATATAAAGGAGCACAGTGACTTGGAGAAGCGAATATACATATATACAAGATATAAGCATATATTATTTTGGTAGAACATGGTGAAAAGAATCTTCCTAGTTCAATGTGAAGAATCTGGAACACGAGAGATGTCTATTGTAGTGTGTGCATATTATAATAGTGTATATTGATTGGATATATATTAAAGCACTACTACAGTTATATGAGGAATACAATTGCATTTTAGAAATAAACCAAAGAGCTGAATAGCAAATATAATGCTACCTTCGAGTATGGATCATCTAGCCCCATTTCACTGTGCAGGGAATTTGTGTAGTTTACCTTATGCCAAATACTAGTGCTATTTAAGTCAATTCTGTTTGTCAATGCCCTCATTATCTATATGTATCCAAACTGATTCTTCTGGTTTTACTGTTGATAGCAATAATTTGTCAAAAGATATAATACCTGGCTAATTTCCTTTCATCAGATCTCACTTCAAAGGTGTGACGAAGATGGGGACAACAGGCTTCGGGTATGCTACTCTGCCTGTGAGTTGTACAATACAGCATGTGGAGCGGGTCTTGATTGCTCGGACCAGACCCTATTTAGCAAGAGGGAAGAAGAAGAAAAGGGTGTTCCGTGCACTGGATATGGCGAGAAGAAGTCTTTCTGGCTAAAGACTGTAACTTCTCCGGGCGTTTCTTCCCTCTGATGTCTCCAGCTGCGGCTCCCAGATTGTGTAAAGTATAATTGGCGATGTCCTATCCATATTCTTTTTCTTTTTCTTTTTGGCCACCACTTCCCAATTGTAGGATACGGGAAGCAGTGGTCCATTTCACCTGGGCACCTGAAGATGGGTGCCTGGTGTATAAGCGATGTTGGGGCAGGCTCTTTGTGTTTAGGAAGTTAGTCTGACTGGAAGGAGGGGAAAGTGAGAGGTGGAGGTGGACGGTAGATTTTTTTCCCCCTTTTTGTCGCGTCAGAATCAGTGGAGGAATGTAAAGTGTAATGTGTGTTGTAATCCATGACCCATCATTAACAAACAGAGCATCTCAATGAGAGCCCCCTATGTTGTCTTGTGTGTTAAGCGGTTGCTATGGTGTTATTGTTCGTCCATTCCTGGTATTAACACGGCGGTTCAATCTTTTCTTGGTATTGGCGTGTTACTAATCATGACTGTTTCTATTGTTGTATGGTATCTGGGAAGCCGATGACTTTTTATTGCAGAGTCATGCAAACATCTAATTTTGGTAGGCATGTGGTTAATTTGATAGATTGTTCACAGGCATGGTGCCATGGCCATCTGCCTATCTCCTTGTGGAGACGCAGCAGAAGCTTAAGGCGGCTCACGGCAGCTCGACTTACATCGGTTTTGAAGGGGGTTTTACTCACCGCGTCCTTGCGGCACCAAGATGCAGACTTTGATGGTAGAAGTCGATAAGACAAAAAAATCACTCCATAAGGTTTCCCCCTATCTAGTTATTTATAACACTCATTTTCTATAGAACACCTTAATGTGACGGTAGAGTTGCACGTATATGACTTCTTCTATCTACAAGGGTATGCTTAAAATTGTTCATATTGCGGTATATGAATTTTGTAAGTTTCATCTCTATACTCCGTCCAATTAGGAGGTATACTAGCAGGTGTGTGTATGTACCAAGTGTGTTATGTGTTACTTAGAAAAGGGCGCCTTGAAAAAAAACTGTTTCTATGGATAGTTTTATAAAATTCACATGTTTCAAACCTAGATTGTAACAGGTGGTAGGTTTACCTCAATATCCACATGACATGAGCACCCATACACGCATATGTTCTTTTGGTTTTTGAAATCATAACCGAACTAACAAACCCGCTAGTCATACGATCCCGCTCGTCTTCTCGTCTTCAACCTCGCCAATTCTCCATGGCGATAGAGCTGAAGACTTCGCTCCAACACTGAGGAGTGCGACCGACTCGATATCCAGCAGCCATGTCGGCGCCCGCTGCTCTGCGGCAGCACTGCGCATTGGGTCGTGCCATGGCCGTCCTCGCCGTCGGCCTCCTCGTCATTGTCGGCACGTACCTTCTATCTTCTCCGGCCGCCGGCGACGGCGACACGGAGGAGGAGTTCTTCAGCGTAAGGCGCCGTCGTTCATCGGTAGTAACACATCCATCAATCACTCGTTTTAATCGATGAAGTGATTAGCATGAGCGCCCTAACTCGCTACTTCTTGGGAACATCGATGGCCAAACCAGGATGACGCCGGCGACGACGATCTGGAGGCGGCGCTGCGCGGCGCTGCGTACGCGAACAGGACGCTGATCCTGAGCGTGCTGAACAGGGCGTACGCCGCCGAGGACGGCGGCCTGCTCGACCTCTTCCTCCGGAGCCTGAGGGAAGGGGAGGGCACGGCGCAGCTCATTAGCCACGTCCTCCTCGTGGCCATGGACCGGCCGGCCTTCCTCCGGTGCGCGCGGCTCGGCGGTGTCCGGTGCTACCAGCTCCCGGCCGACGTGGACGACGCCGACGACCTCTCGTCGGAGCAGCTGTACATGTCGGACGGTTTCATCCGCATGATGTGGCGCCGCATTCGCCTTCTCGGTGACGTCCTCAAGCACGGCTATAGCTTCATATTCACCGTATGCTACTACTCCTATAACTTCTTCTAGTTCATGCCTATCAGAGTTCACTAAACCGTTCGCTGATCAAAAGCCACTGCTGGGCAGTTTTATCAGTTTTCACGAAAACCTTTCAAAAACCGGTGAAAAGCTTGCCAAAAATTTAAAATTTTTAATTTGGCTGGTTTACTAAGTGGTTTGTCAACTTGAGCTTGAGCGAATTGGCCAAAAAATCATATGACGGTTCAAAAAAAATATATCATATGACTGATCGATAGCTAAACAAAGTTTAAGTCATACATTAGTCAAGTTTTTACTGATTTAGAAAATATGGGGCGACTGACAAATAGCAAAACTACATCTTTTGAGTGTAGTTTGTACACGCATGTATGATGACGTATATTATTGCATTTTTGTGTATGATGATATTCTGAGCTTAATTTTGATTTGTCAAATGTTTAAGGATTTGGATGTGATGTGGCTGAGGAACCCGTTGCCGAGGTTGGAGTACATGGTGGAGGAGGAGGATCTCCTGATCAGCTCCGACCAGTTCAACGGCCTCCCCGACGACTACGCCGGCAACGAACTCAACACCGGCTTCTTCTTCGTGGCGTCCAACAACCGGACGGCGGCGCTGTTCGACGAGTGGTACGCGGCGCGGGAGGCCTCGGCTTCGGCGGGGATGAAGGAGCAGGACGTGCTCAACGACATGAAGAGGCGCGGCGCGCTCCGCCGCCTCGGCGTCCGTGCGCGCGTCCTCGACACGGCGCGCTTCAGCGGCTTCTGCCAGGACAGCCGCGATGCCCGTGAGGTCGCCACCGTGCACGCCAACTGCTGCCGGACGATGCGGGCCAAGGTCGCCGACCTCAGCGCCGTCCTCGCCGCCGCCGGGCGGCGGCTCAACGGCACGTCGCCAGTGCTCCGGTGGCCGCCTCATACGGAGTGTGTCAGGTCATGGACGTGAGGCGACTGACACACAGAATGGTCGTGAGCTAACAGCTACTGATTTTTTGGCTTAGGCTGAAGAACAAAACTATGAAGGTAGTATACTGATCTTAAGGAAAAAATGTTGCAGAAAAAAATGGAATTTTGTAACGACATATGTGGCATAGCAGGATTGGTCCTATACACAGGGAAACCTGCATTTATTGTACTTGATATACACAGGTGATCCTGCATTTGAGCTCTATCCAATAGCTACTAGTAACAAATTGGTTTTTATACTGAAGAAAATACTTCTGCAGCATCATTTTAGAGGCCAGAAAGTTATAACAGCCGATACAACTGTTCTTCGTGTGACAATTGTTTACAACATTTGCCCCCACCAGACTATGTAATCACTACTGCACAGACATCGCTTGTGGAATGGTTCTATTAACCTTCGCCCAAGCCATCAGCTACCTGACCAAACCTGGTGAAAATTTACGCAGCCTGCAAAACTTCCTGACGCTTGATCTCAAACACCTTCTGTAGCGCATCCTCAACAACCTGCATACGGTTATGCATTTTTAGTTTCATCCGCTTTGTCTGTGCATAAGTATGTGCGTAAGACAAGCAGGCTGGATACAAAATAAACACATAATCCAGTCCAGCTGTATTACCTTGTCCGGAGTTGAGGCACCAGAAGTAACTCCAATTGCGATAGGCCCTTCTGGCAACCAGTTCTCTTTCTCAACAAGCTCACCATGCTGTTAAATAATTCAAATTTCAGTCAAAAGACTATTCTTTCAATTGTGGTTCTTGTTTATTTCTTCAGATTTCAGTAAATTGGATGCCAGAAAAAAAACTCAAAACACTATTCGTTTGGTCATACTCGCTGCCATTTTCGGAAGAAAAAGAACAACCTCGATGAGAAGGTTAGGGGTATCAGAGCGTACATTTAGCTTGTAGCTGATCTTGTTTCCTGGTCCAATCCTCTGTTCACTGTCAATCCAGTAAGACGGGATGCCACTGAGTTCTCCAATTTCTTGCAAATGAGAGGTGTTGCTGGAGTTCCATCCTCCAACAACCAGAATAAGGTCAACTTTGTCCTTCACTAGCTGGTACATTGCATCTTGTCTTTCCTGGTATATGAAGGGGAAGTGTCTCACCAATATATCATCGAAGCATAGACTATGCTCTGATTCTATCCAAAATAGCCGTAAAGTGTGTAGCAATATGCTTGAACAAGGTTACATATTTATGTGGATTACAATGGAGCGATAAATGGCTGCCACAGCAAACTACTAACTCTATATCCCTATTTACTATACTTGGTAAAGAATAAGCAAATGTTGCAGAAAGCATTAAAAATGTTCAAACTTGTTCTTCTAGGTAAATTTCTTTTAGAAACATCTGTATTTATTATCTAAAAAAGAAACATCTTTATTTTAGTCTCTAAAAACATATGTTCATTACTAACTATATCTAAAGCATATCTAAAGAACATGTGTTTTATAGCATGTAAACCTTTGAAGAGGGAGGATTTCAGTAGTTCAGTACAGAAAGAAGATTTCTATAAAACCTAATAGATACAAAACAAAGTTTACCTGTGTAGCATCACAGATTGTGTTGAAGGCAATGAAATGATCATTAACATTCTCAACTCCAAACTTGCGCATCATAGTCTTCTCAACAAGCTTGCCTGTTAATTATACAGCATTATAGTCAAATTTGTTATTGGCGCAAAAGCATCTTTGTACAGTATAGGAGACCACACAACTAGCAGGCACAATGTTAATAGCAATTACTAGCATACGCACCAATCTCTTCAGTTTCTCCTTTAAGCATTGTTGTTTGATTGGCAATGCCTACTTTCACTAAGTCAACATCAGGATCAAATCCTGGAGAAACAGCATTTTTGAATTTCTGCAATTATTGATCAAACATTCGATTGTATGTTGATATTTATTTCCGGCATTCCAGAAAAGGGATAATTCAAGAAAATTCTTTACCTCAAGGAAATCCTCTTTTGTGGAGCTAGATCCATCTAGTTGGCCACCAAGTATATAATCACAAACATAACTAGCCTGTTGATAATATTTTGTTATTTCAACCATAGAATGCATTCAACATGAAGTTCAATTTAATGGAAATATAAATGCATCAAATGTACCTCTGCTATGTTCTTCACGATAATATATGTCCCTGCAAAAGAAGCAGTGGCAACAGTCTCTTCATGGGAGTATTTTCCATGAATAATAGAAGTGTAGTCACCCTTCTTGTGCTTTTCAACCATGTTCCACACCTATATGTAGTTATGGACTTGATCAATCAGATTCCAGATACACCTATGCTTTCTGGTAATCTGAGGGTGATATAGAAAGGATAAGCAGATCTTCAGGGAAATATACCTTTGAGACCCAAGGGCATGTTGTATCGACTATCTGCACCTTCTTCTCATTCAGTGTGTACATCTCCTCCACAGCAGCTCCAAACGCAGGCAGTACGACAACATCCCCTTGCTCAACAACATCAAAATCCTTAATACCTGCATCAACAGGAATGTTTTGAACACCCATCTCCTCCAATCTCTGCAAACAAAATGGCAAGAATTGAATTCAAGTCAGTACCAATTCCAGAGATCTCAGGCACATATCCCACAAATTAAACGCAGTTAGGCTTGGACAATAGAAACCATTTTAGTTGGGTAATCGAGGGGTTTGTAAAAAGTAGTAAACATTTCGAAATTTGGTGGCAACTCTTCATTGTGAACGCTTTCTCAACTACTAGAATTTTACACCATATATCAGCTGTACCAAATAGAACATTTTTATCACACGGACGTTAATCTATCCCCTCATATGCAACATACTCAATTGTTGGAAGGAAGAGGCCATTCATGAAGGGGACAAAATCACAAAATTCTCCCACACGAGCTGCACATGGAGCCGACGCCAAACCAAACGAAATCGATCGGGGGAAGAATTACCTTGTTGACGGTGGGGTTGTGGATGATCTCGTTGGTGAGCCAGATGCGGTCCTCGGGGAACTGCTTGCGCGCCTCGTAGGCGATCTGCACGGCGCGCTCGACGCCCCAGCAGAAGCCGTACGCCTCGGCCAGCTTCACCGTGACGGGGCCCCACGTGTACTGGTTGCCGTTCTCCTTAAGCGTCTTGATCACGTCGCCTGCGTGAGAAGACGCAGCCGCCCCGCCGCCGCCGCTGGTGAGTCCAAACCTCGAACAAGCCGGCGCCAAAAAAAAAATTAAGAAAAAAAAATGGAGAGCGAATCCGGCGCTTACTGGTGTACTCCTGGCTCATGAGCTCGAGCGTCTCCTTCTTGTGGCCGAAACCCTTGCGGTTGTAGTTGTCGCTGCGGGTGAGGTTGTGGCGGAAGGCCTTCTTGTCGAAGTCGGCGTCGAGCGACTGGGACGCCGCCGCCGGCGAGGAGGACGACGCCGAGGAGTCGCAGCGCACGGACGACGGCGCGCGGCGCCTCGGCGAGGACGCAGGCGAGAGGAGCGCGGAGCGGAGCTGCGTGGTGATGGTCGCCATCGCCGCCGCGCGCGGATGCGGTGGTAGCTGCTACCTTGCCGCGCTTCGGAGTGGATGGATGGGCGGGCGGGTCCAGTGCGTGCGTCGGAGTCGGAGCTGGGATCCCTGGCCTCATATTCTCCACTAAATTTTTACACAAACACCCTCCGTAGTAATCGATATTACGGAAACACGGCACGGCAGCGCGGCCGTCAATACTTTGACATTTTTACTGTGATTTCTGGTAAGCATAAGGGGATGGTTGTGAGTTTTGCCCCGTTCGGTAGCCAACGCACGGGTAAAAGCGCCACAGCCTCGTGTTTATTTACCACCTATCAGGAGGAAATGCGCCTGGATTTTGTGTATTTTGTGTGCGCGTGGGCGGTGAAAGATAGAGAGATGCATGGCGCGGCGGCTAATCGAGCGCTGCTTGACACGTTTGTGGAGGAGCACTCGATCGGGGACTTCGGGAGCAGTGGCTGCTGCACTAGAAATTTCTAGTTTTTTTTTTTGGAGAGACCACTGAAAATTTCTGGCCATGGCCGCCGTCGTTGCAACAACGCACATAAAATCTAGCTTCATCGAACCACGATTTTTATTTCTTTTGGGATATAGTAATGTATTTTGCTGTTTTTTTTTCTACAATAGAAATCAATTTGATCCCTATTAAAGATGCGTTTTGATTAATATGTTTATTGTACGTTCTGAAGCCTGCATCAAAGTCTTCATGTGCGTGGAAAGCGTGGCCTGACTTTGAAATCGACGCAAACACGTGAAACCGGACGACATTAGACACGCATAGAAAAACACACATACACACTGAAACTGTTGAGCACTCGTGATTTTGACCTGTTGCTTCTGCCACGGAGAAGTCCGTTCACGACTAGGAGTATGTCACAAATTTGGCTGATCCATCCATTCATCGAGCTCATCGGCTGTTATTAGTGTCTACCTAGCACCATTAAACGTGGAAAACTCAAAGTTAGGAGTATATCTAAATCGATACTTAGTAATATGAACAAGATCTTTTATTATTGAAAAAAAACCGTTATTTTCTCCAAACCCATCTGAAACTCTGTTATGTAAATAACCTTTATTTTGTGTTTAATATAGATTCAGGTCAGGCTTTTCAGCCTCCCCGGTGAAAAGTCAAAAAAAAAGAGAGAAAAAACAACTATTTCAGTCGCTCAAATTATGCACGTGAATCAATTTTGGTATCTAACGTGCCACTGGCTTACCGGTGGTCAAATTTATTTTTACGCAGAGACGACCATTGAGTAATTGTGGTTAAATGCAGCAGCTATACCCAGCCTTACCAATTTTATAGGCCTAAAGTTTTTTTACTTCTCCTAATCTCCTCTGGTTAAGCCTCCAGCCCAACATCGGAAACCAGCAAAACATAGCCCAGTAGCTCACGGCCCACACTAGAACACCCACGCAACGTAGCAAGATACTAGGTTACACGCCCGCAAGGCCCAACTTAGGAATTGTTTCTATGGGCCAAAATTTCCAGCCCGCATACGTTGATGGACCGTAATTGCTTTAATCCGCGGCCCGGAAGACCAAGATTACCAACAGCAGCAAGAGATATACTCCGTATCCGTTCCTTTTATTTTCTAGCTCATTACTAAATACTAATTTACAATGATTTTCCCCCATAATCTCGAAACTTTCGCCCAGTAACCTGACTAACAGCATTAAAATTCTCACAGATCCAAATTATCCATAAGTAATATGAACTGATGGAGACTCGAATACTCCATCAGGCATCAGCCGATCTTATTTCATCAGGATCTGAATCTGACCATACTGGCAGATCATTTCTCCTTGTGCTTGCTCATCTCTGTGCAACTGCACGGTATCTCATCTAACGCTATGTTGCCTCATCAAGTTCCTGACGATTGATCTCAAACACCTTCTGCAGCACATCCTCAACTACCTGTCTTATTAAGAGCAAAGATTTTAGTGCCATGGTTATACTAGTACCGACACCACCGCATTGGAACAGGCTATTTGTAGATGCAGCTTGTAAATCAGATTAGATGTATGCATATAACCTTGTCTGGAGTAGAGGCTCCAGAAGTGACTCCAATGGTGATTGATACCTGGGGTAACCATTTCTCTTTCTCAACAGGTATTCCATTCTGTCATGCAATTGCACGTTCAGTAAATAACATAAACACATTCACTTTCATCTGCCTTCCTTTATAGACTCACTGTATTTATCAGGTACTGCTTATTAACAGGAGAGATATCTGTATCTGATGTTTCAAGGGAGCAAACCTTTTGATTGTAGATGATCTTGTTTCCTGGCCCAATCCTTTTCTCACCATCGATCTAGTAAGAAGGAATGCTACTGGATTCTCCAATTTCTTGCAAATGGGAGGTGTTACTGGAGTTCCATCCTCCGACAAGTATGAGGTCAACTTTCTTCTACACCAGATTGTACATCGCATCCTGCCTTTCCTGATTTTTTGATGCAAAATGTGTGATCGATATTATCGAGTTAAATTATAGATGTGGAATAAAGATTATGGGGGGAAATCTTTTTTATAGAGTCACCTGAGTAGCATTGCAAATTGTGCCGACTTTGACGAAATGTTCCTGCTTGTTGTTCTTATCAAAACCATACTTTCTTATCATTGTCTCCTCAATGAGTATTCCTAAAAAAAACATAGTTTGGTTGTAAATTTTTAAAGAAGGAACAAATTTCTAAAGTACAAAAGATCGGATGGCTACGGATATATATAAGACTGAAATATCAAAATCAAATACTGGAGAGTTATAACATACCAATTTTTTTAGTTTCTCCTTCAAGCATTGTTGTTTGATTCACAACGCCTACTCTCTCCAAGTGAACATCAGGGTCAAATCCCAGAGAGAGAGCCTTTCTGAATTTCTGCAATTGCAATCGATTTCAATATTGTACCAGGTGTTTCTAACATGTCAACAAATTGTGATTCTTCTAAGCCCTCAAGGCCTTACCTCAAGGAACTCTGCTTTTGTTGAGCTGGACCCATCAAGTTGGCCTTCAAGAATGTAATCACACACATACTTTGCCTATTTACAACAGTTATTAAGGTTATCATAGAGACACAATGACTATATATAGCAGCTTAAAACAGTTCTGTTTCAGAAAATGCGTTGAACAACATTATTTTGTACTATATAAAACCGAATTTCAAATAAAAAAATATACCTCATCTATGTCCTTCACAATGATGTACTTATCTGCAAAAGTGGTGGTTGCAATAAGTCTCTTCACAAGTAGGAGACTGATCATAGTGGCATGGTGCAACTTAATATAAAAAAAGCCAAATGGAACCCCATAAAGAAAAAGGTTAAAAAAGAAAGAAATGGATGAAATGAAATATTGCCTTTAGTATAAGAATGTGTACAATAAGACTAAGACCCCAATGCTATATAGGGGGTCGGGTAGTCTAATACCCCCATAGTCACAGTAGGAGGGGAACGGACACAGAGGCTGAATCGAAAACTGGTGAACAAAGACGTGGAGAGGCTTTTGGTCATAATATCGGCGAACTGGTACATCGATGGTACATGGAGCACCCGAACCTATTCTAGTGCGACCTTAGCACGGACAAAATGGATGTCAATCTTTATGTACTTCGTGCGTCGATGATGAACCGGGTTGACGGTCATATAGACAGCACTGACGTTGTCGCAGTAGATGACGGTCGTAGAGGAGAGGGGTGCACGGAGCTCCTGAAGAAGCTGGCAAAGCCAGCAATACTCGGCGACGGTGCGGTACTCGGCTTCGGTGCTGGACCGTGACACTGTAGTCTGACGTTTTGAGGACCAGGAGACTAGAGTGTCGCCGAGGAAAACGCAGTAGCTGGACATGAAGCGTCGAAAGTCGAGGCAGCCTGCCCAGTCCGTGTTAGAGTACGCGGTGAGGGAGTCGATGGGGCTAGAGCTGAGGTGCAGCCCACTGAAGTGTGTGCCCTTCACGTAGCGCAGGATGCGCTTAAGCAATGCGAGATGAGGTTCGCACGGAGCGTGCATGAAAAGGCACACTTGCTGGACGGCGTAGGTGAAGTCGGGCCATGTGAGGGTGAGGTATTGGAGAGCACCGGTAAGACTCCGATACTAAGAGGGATCGGCGATGAGTGAGCCATCGGCAGCGGAGAGTTTGGCTCGAGTGTTGATCGAGGTGGCCGTGGGATGACATTCAGCCATGCCCGTATGCTGGAGAAGATCGATGACGTACTGGCGCTGGGAAAGGAAGAGCCCGTGAGAAGAACGGGTGACGGAGATGCCAAGGAAGTGATGGAGGAGACCGAGATCGGTCATGGCGAACTTGGAGTAGAGTCGAGCCATGATTTGGTATAGGAGGGACGTCGAAGACGCTGTAAAAATAATGTCGTCGACGTATAGGAGGAGATAGGCGGTGGCATTGCCGATGTGAAGTGTAAAGTGGGAGCTATCGGACACAGAGGCCACAAAGCCGATGTGCCGAAGGTAGGAAGCAAAACGCTGGTACTAGACCCGAGGGGCTTGTTTGAGGCCATAGAGAGAGCGTTGAAAGAGGCAAACATCGTCGGGACGAGAGGGGTCGACGAAGCCTAAAGGCTGCTGACAGTAGACCGTTTCCGTCAGATGACCGTGAAGAAATACATTCTTCACGTCAAGCTGGTGGATCATCCAAGAGTGCGAGGCAGCCAAGGTAAGAACGACCCGAATGATGGCGGGTTTGATGACGGGACTGAAAGTCTCATCGTAATCGATACCGAGGCGCTAGGAGAAACTCCAAACTACCTAGCGTGCCTTGTGATGGGCAAGAGAGCCATCGGCGTAGAACTTGTGCTTAAAGATCCACTTACCGGTCACAATGTTGGCACCGGGATGACAAAGGACGAGGTGCCAGGTCTCGTTGTCCATGAGGGCCTTGTACTCGTCAGCCATGGCCACGTGCCACTGAGGATAGGCCAGGGTGGAACGAGAAATCGTCGGGATGGACGAGATAGAGCAGTCGATGGCGGAGAGACCGTAGCACTTGGTGAAGCGGAGAGACCCGGTTTGTGAGCGGGTAACCATGTGAAAGGTGGAGGGGATGTAGAGGCATAGATGGATGCCCTTCGAGGTGAGGAAGGTTTGAACAGTACAGTTGACAAACTCCGTACCGTTATTGACTTGTAGAGCTTTGATGGAGATGTTGAACTGGTTAGAAACATAGTTTGTGAAGTTAGTTAGGTGGGAGGCGACCTCGGATTTGCTGATGAGTGAAAAAACCCAGCAATAGTGTGTGTAATCATCAAGTATGGCAAGATAATACTGATTACCGGAGACACTTTTAACCGGAGAAGTCCATACATCACAGTATATAAGCTCAAACGGTCGCGGGGTATAAGATAGAGAATTAAAAAATGGTAGTCGCACATATTTGCCAAGTTGATACGAGTGGCAAACTGTGGAGCTACTGTGGGTATACTGGATAGAGGCGCTGCGACGGAGGTTGACGACAGTGTCGGGGCCGGGGTGGCCGAGGCGAAGATGCCAGAGGTTGGTTGAGAAGGCGACGCTGGCGTGTGGAGTGGACGACGCAGGGGGGATGGTATAGAGGTCACCGCCACTATTACAGCGAAGTATCTGTCACCGGATTGAGATATCTTTCACAGAAACCAGAAGCGTCAAATTCGATTGAGCAATTGTTATCTCGTGTGAATTGACGAACAGATACGAGATTGTGAATAAGGGAGGATACAATGAGGACATTGCGAAGGAAAATGTTAGTAGTGGGTGTAGACAAAAAGAAGTCACAACGGCAATGGACAGGAAGAGAGTGGCCATTGCCGATGGTGACAAAGGGAGAGGAGGAGGGATGATAAGAATGGAGTATACCAGCCGATGACGTCATGTAAGAGGACGCACCAGAGTCCAGCACCCAAGGATGCTGAGGTTGGAGCGTCATCTGGTTGAGGGCGGCGACAAGGCTAGCCTGGTCCAGGAGGGAACCGACTGGGTGGGTGGTGGCGGTAGCATCGGCTGAGGCGGCAGGATGGGAGCCGATGCCAGGTGGGCCTGAGGATAGGCGCCGAGGACCCCTGGTTGCCATCCGATGGGGCTACGTGGCTGGGGCTAGGGTGCCTAGAGGTTGTAGCAGAGCCACGGACCCGTGGGACCGGTAGGCTAGGCAGGGACTGAAGCAGGTCGCGATTGCATCGGACCATGCTAGTTCTTGCCCTTGCCTTTGCCGATGCCACCGGTGCGGGCTGCGTTGCCATGGTTAGGGCCATGGCTGCCAGAGCCGTGGGAGGGGGCGGCAGCGCAGGATGCTCGGCAGCTATGATCGTCTGTGGCGAGGAGAGCGGTGTGGGCCACGATCTTCTCGTCGTTGGCCAGACGGAGTTCTTTGAGAACTAAAATATCATGGGCCTGGGTAAACGACGGAAGAGGTGTGACATTCGCAATGTCATCGGCGGTGCTTGAGAAGCGTGGGTTGAGGCCTCACACGAGGGCGAGGACGAGTTGGGAGTCGGCCACAGGGTGCTCGACATCCTGAAGAGCATCAGCTTTTACTTTAAGGCGCTGGCAGTACGAGGAGACAGAAGAGTCTCCTTATATCATGGAGTGAAACTCGTTGAGGAGGAAGATGTCGCATGGCTGCTTGTTTGCGAGAAAGATCCACTCAATAGCCACCTAGAGATCCCGGGCGGTAGGGTCGGTATCTTCCATGGCGAGGTCGAGGACAGAGATGTCGACTGAGCCGAGCAGCCAGCTGCGCACGCAGCACTCGGCGATGTCCCACTGGGAGTCATCGGGTTGAGGTGAAGCGAAACCATCGATGTGTGACCGTAGGCCAAACTTTCCACAGAGGAATTTAAAGAAGAAAACTCACTTGGAGTAGTTGGCGTTGAGGTCAAGAGAGATGGGAACGTAAAATTTCACGTTCACAGTGGCGTAGGGGGGTGAGAAAATCGACGAGGTGGTGCCCGAGGTGTGGTCTGGGGCACCGAGAGCCAGAGTAGATTCGGCGACTAGGAGAGTGCCGGAGCAGAGGGCTGACTCGGTGGCCATGACAAGAGAGGAATAGGAGTAAGAAGCCAATGGAGGAAGAGGCCGATGGGAAGAAGCCGATGGGAAGGGAGATCGGCCGATCAGGGAAGTGATGGGCTGATGGGGAGTAAGCCGATGAGAGGGAAGGGTGGGCCAACCAGCCGATGGGGAGTGGTTGGCCGATGAAGGGTAGGTAGCGGAGTAGGTGAGGAAAAGGTGGGTGGCAGAGTAGGTGGTCAGAGAGTGGTTGGGTCACAGACGTGCGAAGATTCACGTCCGTGAAAAGAAGTTTCACGTCCTTGGACTCGTGGAGGCAAGAGAGTGGAGCGGACATGAAAACTCGGAGAGGAGCCGGACGTGAAGAAAGAAGGTTCGTGTCCGAGAGGCAGAGTTTCGTGTCCATGGACACGTTGGAGTGGCTCGGACGCGAGTGGAGAAGGTTCGCGTCCGGGAGCAATTGAGCGTGTCGGAAAAGTGGGAACCGAGAGAGGGTTTCAGCCGATGGAGGGTGTACAGGTCCAGCCAATGGAGGTCGGGCGAGTGCAGCCGATGGAGACGACGAGTGTAGAGGTGCATCAGCGTCGGAGGAGAAAAGATACACGGAGGAAAAAGAAGGGCGAAGACGGGTGTAAGTCGAGACGAGAAGGCGGATGGAGGCCATCGCTTTGTGGCATGGAGGAGCAAGAGGTGGGAGAGGGTGGTGGAAAAAGTCTGCGGAGAAGACGGGAAGAAGAAAGAGCCGAGGCGAGAGAGCGAGGAGGGAATATCAGGAAGAGAGTCGGCGATGAGAGAGAACATTGATGATGGGGAGAAAAAGTCGGCTCGCCGATGGAAGGATGCTAGCACGTCGGGAATGTCTAGACCTGCTCTGATGCCATATAGTGAGACTAAGACTCTAATACTATACAGAAGGATCGGACAGTGATACAGTGGTCTAAGCAGGTCGCCTGTTTAGCGTGATCATCTCATCCACTGTAAATCCAAATTCAGGAAAAATGACCACATCGCCATCTTCAACAACACTAAAATCTTTAACACCGGAAACAACTGGAATGATTTTAACTCCCATCTCATCCAGTCTCTGAAAAATCCAAATTAACGAGGTGATTGTTCATCTTGTTAATCATCTTACACACTCTTGGACAAGATCAAGTGGAACAAAGAGGGGAAAATTAAAGTAGCCTCAGAAGTCTAAAGAGGACTTCATGAGAAAAAAAAGCAAAGAACTCGTCAAAGAAAATTTTATCTTCGTACATAGGCTTGATACATTCTACACTAATCTAAACCAAATGGTAAGCCGGTTAAATCTAGCTCTCAACATCTATCCAAAACCTGAATCAAATCGATCTAAGCATGCACACTTTTATAGCTAGATGAATCGGCTGCAGTTAGTAAATCCAAAATATAATCTAATCATGCATGGGAATTTACGTAATTGTGCATCGCGCAGCTATTGGTAGCAGCTCGACTTAGCTGTTTGATACTTTGATCAATCAAGCTGAAGGCTGTACTACCTCGCTGACGGTGGGGTTGTGGATGATCTGGTTGGTGAGCCACAGCCGCCGGCCGGGAAACTCCATGCGCGTGTCGTACGCGAGCCGCACGGTGTGTTCGACGCCTATGCAGAAGCCGTGCGCGTCGGCTAGGATCAAGCGCACCAGCCCGCCCATGGCCACATACTCTCCCCCGTTCTTCTTCATCAGGTCGATCAGCTCGCCTTCGTGCACGACGCACGGATCGCATCAATTGATGACCATATGTATGGTGATGAACTTGATTTGCTGATATATCTAGGGTCTACGGCCATAGCGAAGCAAATTCAATTGTGAGGTATGGGTATAGCAAGCTTACTGGTATATTCGTGGTTCATGGCGCCGAGGGTTTCGTCCTTGTGGCCGAAGCTCTTATGGTTGTAGTTATCTTAGCGGCTCATTTTGCGGCGGTAGGCATGCTTGTCGAAGTTGGGGTCGTCGGGCGTTGCGGGGGTCGGCGGTGAGCTCCCGCCGCTGCCGGCGGCGAAGACGACGACGTGGCGAGGACCGCGGCGCCGCGGGTGGATCAACGACAAAGAGGTGGGCGCGGGCGGCTGCGAGAGAGGCAAAGCGAGGGGAGGGCGGCGGCCGGGGCGCGCGACCCCGCCGGCGAAGGCTGCCATCTGCGTCGATTGCTGCGGCGGGCTGCCAACGAGCGGAACGAGGATAGCTTGTGTTTGTGAAAAAAATACTGAAATACTGGGGTGCAGGAGCTCTGCCGCTTCTATATTCAGAAGCAACAGCTATGGACCGGTTTAGGAGAGCACCTCGTCGATCGCAGCGCTAGCTGAGCCATTGAGAGAAACCGAAAAGGCCTCTTTGGCCAATGGTGAGTGAGGTGATCTCATCTCTTCCTTGATTTCTCTCTTCTTTAGGCCTCCTTCCTCGCTAAGCAAACCAAGTATCGACCGTCGTTCCACCGCCGCCGACTATCCCATCGTTGCGCAGCGGCGCAGGCTCTCCCGGTCCACGCGTGGACCATGTTGGGCCAGGAGCACGCGTCGGCCCGGCGTTTGTTTGGGCCGGGCCACAAAAGGCCCTTGTGTTCGTTGACTTGCACGTGTACTAACAATACACCTCTCGTAGATTTGCAGCTAGTGCAGTCGCATGTGGTTTTGTGTGCCGCTGTATTTTGCTAGTCGTGAGTAATGTCAGTACAGTAGATTTGGTTTATGGCATGACTAGTTCTTTTTGTGGACTCATGTCATAGACCAATTCTAATGGAATGGATGGCCGAGTATTCTTTCTCCCGCCTAACATTTTAAAACGCAGGGCAGCATAGTTGATATCTGACAAGCTGGTCCTCATCAACAAGCAGTAAAACTTTAATAAAACAGTAATCACCGTCCCAAGTATAACACTGGAACATTATATACTTGGTTGATTGACAAACCAATCATGCCAAAACTCTTAAATTTACTGAATCTAAAGCATTGGTGTACGTGTGTGCGTGCATGAAAATAGCAGAGAATCGTTTTATTTAGAGTAACGACTTACTGAACGATGCACTAATCCAACTATTCTTTTCCCTGCGCTCACATACTAGAGAATTAGATAGAGCTAGCTAGCCACTGCTGCTAGATACCATGAGCAGCACCATGCAAGCATGACAACGATCGTTCGGCCGGTCATTCCTTTCCTCTCGTCTCTCTCTCGCGACATCACACACACATCCCGTAGCAAATCAACATCTGCACACATTCCAGTACAGAGCAATACCACCACCACTACCACGTCAAGGAACAGAACAAGTAAACTGCATGCATATCAGCATCAGCAGCAGCAGCAGCAGGCCCGGTCGGCAGCACAGGCAGCAGCCGTGAATGAGACAGCGGCTACTCACTCATACGATCCACGCATCCAAACAAACCAACCCAAAGACCACTGGAATGTGCAGTGCAGAGGCGTAGTACGTATACGTCGATCGGCCCGTGGTCGCAGTCGCAGAGATCATCAGTAGTCCATGGACAGCTCGTAGCCGTCCTCGGAAACTGCGCATCTCCTTTTCCCCAGCTAGCTACCTCGATCGAATAGATTCACCGCGCGGCATGCACAGCGAGCTGGCGAGCAGAGCGGCAGCGCGCCTCGGATCGATCACCCGCGCGAAGCTTTATTTCAAAAAAAAAAAAAACTTGCCAGCGATCGAAACGCCATGCATCTGCATCGCAGCAGCAAACTGATGGATCATCATGCGGCCGCCGGCCGGGGCATGCATGTGGAGGGGGGCAGAGAATGCGGGCATAGACAAGGAGAGCCCGGGCCTGGGCGCGCAGTACGCCAGTAGCCCAGTACGTACGGGCTAGCTGCTGCTGCATGAATCGGGCTACCACTGCCAGTTTTGTCAGCGGGTGCAGATCAATAACGCTGTGTATATGCCCTCCTCCTCCTCGGAAACTGTCCAGTCCGAAACGATCGATCGAGTTGCATCAGATCCGTTTATTATTGCATTGTGATTGACAAGATGACAAGGAGCTCAGGCATCGACCAGTGACCGCATATCGAAATGGATGAAAGAATAGATATTCTTTGAAGAGACCATTTTTTCACTTGTTTTGCACTCTTTTCTACTAGTAGTAACTACCAGATCAACATATAAATAGAACAATTCCTACGCTAACTCCAACATTGCATTTAGTTGAGTACCTACCAATATGAAACAGAAAATTATGACCCCTCTTAAAAAATGGGTTTTCTTCAGTTCATAGTACTAGTATACTAGTATAGGTGCTAAACTGCTGTTCTTTGTACGCTAGACCTAAAAAAAAAACTTGCACTAAGGACTGAGAGTTGCTCAGTTAGCTCGTTCTCAGTTGAGAGAACGGCCAATCGTGAGTTCAATCCTCAGGATTGACTCACATGACTTACTGTCAGATTTTTTCGGTTTTTTTTTCTGGGACTGATTCCGGTTGGCATAGGTATACACACATGTGCGTGTTGAGTGGTATTGTGCGTACCCGCACACACGGAGATTAATCCCTCCAAGTCTCTAGATGTAAGCGTGTGTTAGACGAGTACGCGTGTGTGCGTGTAGTGTTGTACGAGTGTGGAGTGAATTCGTGTCGTGAAACTCTAAAAAAAAAAAACCTGTACTGTCCTATAGGAAAATAGTGTGAGGAAAACAGCAGGCGAATGAGATGGGCCTGGATGGGATGCTGAAGAAAAGCTGCCAAATCAGGCCCCAATGCTACTACATTTCAGGCCCACTTTCCAACAGCCCAGAAGAAAACAGCAGCAATATCCATACGTACGTATTCTTCTCAGAGGGAAAAAAAATCCTACTACATAGTACTTCCTACAACAATACAAGCCAAGGAATATGTATGTACACATCCGTACGAATACGCCCCACTGTGCGTATATTGTAGGGATGCTGGACCGGGGTCCCCAGTGTATCGGGTAGCTGCACGCAAAGCTCAAAGCAGTTGCCCATCTCTTTACACCGGGCCGTCCGTCCGGTTGGGACCAGAAACCCTCAACTCCAAGCTAACCACCTGGTCCCCCCGGTTAAACCAACCAGAATCCCACCCAAGAGGTCGCCTACGACAACCCCCTCCTCGCTCCCTTCCATCCACCCGTCCCACCCACCTCATTTCGTCTCACGACTCATCTGCTCACCGAGGCCGGTTTCGCTACACTTAATATCCATGTTACTGCACAATGGTCGGTGTGACCGTCGCGGTACTATACGCTCGGTCCGTCGATACATCGTCGCGTCAGGTGGTCGAGCGCATTCGAACGCAACACATGCGCGTGCATTTGGGCACATGGACGGGAGAGTGGGGTGCGCAGTGCTGTGTGTGGCGGCAGAGCGGCCCACGTCGGTAGGCGAGGGGAGGATGCCAACGGCAGCGAAATGCTGTCGACTTTGATAATTTATGACGACCGGGGGCGTCGTTATGGGCCTAGCTGCCCGGATGGCCTACCACGGCGGCAAGTTGTTGCACCCCGGCGATTCCCTCCCCCTTGCGGGCATCTCTCCCCCTCTCCCTCTCACGCTGCTGCACCACCACACATCCACATCCCTTTCTCATCTTTAGTATTCTCCCTTTTAATTCCCCCTGTGGCTGCCACAGGTGATGAGAGAGACACACAGTCACCCACATAGACAGACAAGGAGATGGATGATCATGAGAGAGAGAGAGATAGCTAGTTTAGATACTACTATCATCATATTCGTTCAAACATACACGCATATATGCATACAGGGAGAGATGAAAAGAAAGGGGATGTGAGAAGGGGAGATTGGGTGTAGCTAGCATGCATGTGCATAGGACATATCGGAAGGGGAATGGACATGCATGCATGTAGAGATTCAGAAGGAGCCCAGTCGTCTTAAAAGAGCCTAGCTACTGATGAGTACTACTACTACTACTTCTACTACTGACTCTGAGGAAGAAAGTGACTAACTGGAGAAAGATGTTGGGGGCATGCTGCTGTGCCTGTGCTTGCATGCATGGCAGGTGCCCAATGGTCAGTTGGAAATATATAATCACCAGTGATTGGGGGTGAGCTTGGGGCCGGCCGGGGTCCCTGGCTAGCTTGGGCCTTTGGCTGGGTGGTCAGAGGTGGCAAATTGTTTGCATCAGTGTGGACCTTGACAGTATGTGCTGTAGTAGCTTGGTGCCCACAGTTGTGTGGTGGTGTCTCCCAGCTCTAGCTCTACCCTACTACTCTCCAAGAATTGACAATTCAGAGCTCCATTTTACATGCTGCTGTTCTCAGTGCATTATGGATTTATGATTGTGCTTGCAGTGTCCATGCATAACTGTAACTCTTTTTTTTTACTGCATTCAGTTCTGAACAAAAAATAGCATATCTTCTTCTGCTTAATTATGTTAGTAAGCATTGGCACGCCAAGAAATTACATACCGGAAGAGATTATCTGGCAAATTAAAGTCAGTAACTGCCACCAGAGCTACCGCGGACATCTATTCCGTTTATCAATAGTCGCTTGCTTTGCATTAATTGAGTACATTGAAAAAATCTCGCTGCGCGAGGCAGCTTGTTGCAGATTGTTCAGGTGCACCAAAATCTATACATCCAATTGGAAGGGAGATAAAACAGTGACTTGGCATGAACCTCTGGACAAAAACTTCACATGCACCTCCTGAATATCTCTCTCTCTCTCTTATATCCTGGCAGCTAGCTATCTATCAATTTAACTCGCCATTCCTGTCACAATCCTCTCCCATGTGCTCCCAAATCTTCAGAAGCACACCCACTTCACACACACACACACACACACACACACACAAAGCAGGCACACACACGAACAAATCCAAACAAGGTCGCCATCACACAATTCGTGAAACGAGATCCAAACAATCATGCATTCATGTGTGACTGTTTTCCAAACAAGCCAGGAGCTAGCACTGGAGCAGGGAAGTGAAAGTGCTGCAAGTGCATGCCTGTATGTACATAGCTAGGTACGAGCATTGTTTGATTGGGTAGTGACAAGTTCACCAACAGGGAGAAATGCTGCATGCATGCCCCTTTCTTTGCAAAGAAGGGTTCCTTCAGATCTCCAATAAGAGCTCGAGAGGGGAAGAAATTAACTAATTAACGCATGATTGAGAGCAGTACCCCACATCGATCATATAGCCGGCAATGTGAAGTGATATATAATAGGTTATGTGCGAAGAATTAGACAGAGAGAGAGAGAAAGACTTTACGCTAAAGTGACACTGTTGACTAGCTAGCTAGCTAGCAGCTTATTGAGCTTTTAATCACGCCTCACTTGATCATTATTTTCTCACTTTTTTTCTCTTTTCTGGCTGCATAGATGGCTGGGCATCCATGCAAAGTTGCATATGTGAATGTGTGCATAGCTCACCATTCTGTTGTGTGTTGGCCGCACTAGTGGAAAAAAGGCGCCTATGATATTCGTGGGATAAGATTAGATACGCTGATTAGGACATGCTGATCGACAAGGCAAAAAGGCTTAAAATAATACTAATTGTGTGTACATAATAGACTGGATGAAAAGTGATGCTCCCTAGCTACATGATCAATCTAGAAGCTGTTACCCTCTGCAATTTTTTTAAGCCCAGACGCTAATATATACATAGATTTCCGTATTCATCCATATAAACGTATATATACATACTTTACTCTGATAAATATCATAAAAAATTGGGCCGGTATATTTTGAGATTAAGAAATTAGTCACCATAGATCAGACATAGTGTCATCAACAGATATACTGACTATTACTAAAATAATGTGAGCACCTATGTTAAATTTAATTTAGAATTTAAACCTAAGTAAACATATTCCAAAATAATCTAACCAACCGAGCTACGCACAGCTCGCTACCCTCTACAAAATTTGGCTTCATTAGTACGTTCCCATGCTCTTTGATTATAGTGTTAATTACTGTTTTTTTACCGATGATTGTATGATTCTTAAACATTGCAAGTTGCCATTCTTTTGTGCCCTCGGTTCCAACTTCCAACCATTGAAAAACACATCGTTGGAGGTGTTAGGTCATGTCAACGAGCATCTGGTATTTTTTTCGTCCTATCTTGACCCCAGTTCTGACAAGTTCTTGCCCTTAGTCAGGAGTAGATTCATTGGAAGAATTCTATTCTTCAGAGGATTACACGTCACTCTCGCGACATGATTGGCGATGTTGAGAAAAAAATAATTGACAAAAGGTGATCCTTTGCAAGGATCTATCTTTTACCTACTCTTTAGGGGAAAATTACACAAACAACCCTATGGAGAAAACATCGTAAGTACATATACGAAATTCAAATTGATGTGACGGTTTTACGGTCTCGTCAAGAAAATTTGAATTCCTCTGGCAGCTAACTGCATGCACGTTAGAACAATTACGGCCATCAGGGCTAATCCAATTTCTGGTAGTGTCTAAAAAATCCCATCAAATTTTTTTGGGGAAGATTAAAAGAAAATTACGACTCATGCCTTCTGTCATTTGGGCCCTACGAGTTCCTTTGGTTTGTTGACACTTTGCAAGTAATTTATGGTCCAAATACATCTTAATAAGTCCATATCCTCGTTTTCTTGAAAATTAATAAAAGAAAGGAACTATTTGTAGGCTGGAACCACAAACACCATAGATCCTTATCCTGGTTCTTTTTTTTTCCCTAATCCTCCCTGATAGCTCCAATCTTTACCTTCATTGTGGTCCTTTTGTTGTAATTACCATCTACTTAGCTTTGTTGGTCCCCATCAAGCAATGTGTGGATGATTGCATGGCCGCTACTGTATCACCACTTGATGAGCTATACTGCCACCTGCGCTCGAACCTTAGGTGTCAATGGTGCTTCTAGGGCGCCATGTCGTACTGGCTATGGTGTGGAGAGATGCCACTAGAGCTAGAGATCGACAACATCATGCATCAAGTTATAGTAACAACCAGTTGACTTGTAGGAAAGTGTATTTTCTCACCCTTTGTTGAAATGTTTTGTTCATAGTTGAAATTACAAAAAAGAAACTTGCATTGAACGTGCTTGTTTTCAATCGTAGTCAATGCACGGAGAAGAAAATTAGTGAGGTTAGCAGAGCGCTCTAAAGGACAATGCGTAAGCCAACGTTTGGTTTTGGATGCTCACTGATTCTGGAAAATGATCTTAGCAGTAAGGTCATTGTAGGTGATGCCTAGCGACCTAGGTTTAGTGATGGGGATAGCGTCAACAGGGACAACACAAGAAAGGGTCGTCGGTGAGGTTTCGTTAAATTGGCATACCTGCAAAAAAAAAGAAAAGTAAAGGAACAAAAATAGGGGACCGGAGTATGTGTGTGTTCTGGGGGGAGGACGGTAGAATTGTCCTAAGGTTCATGAACATAGTGGCAAAAAAGGAAAAAAATAGTTACACTCATCACAATCTTCTACTACGTACTTCTGCAGAGTTGTCCGTCCGCCCATCCCTCCCCACCACGCTAGTAGAAAAATCAGCCCAAAAAAAGACGCACATGAACCTGTGAATAGTTGAATGATTTTGTGATAAATATTTGAAGGTACAAACCAATGAGTTAACTATTATAAAATTAAAAAATAAATTTAAATAGTTTTCTAAAAAATCATATATAGAAAGTTTTTTTGTGCAAATTGCAATGTTTAGAAGTTTGAAAAGCATGTACATTAATTCATTAATGCATTCATTTTAAAAGAACACACCCTAAGCAAAACCAAGTAGCAAAAACTGAACCATGACGACCAAGAAAAATCAAAATAGAAAAAAAATTGAACCATGACTTAACCACACTATAAAAAAGAGTCAATTATCTCCCTACCTCTAAAATTTCACGTGATCCCTTCTACACCTTTGAGATTTGCTTAAACCCTTGTATATCGCTAAGTGCTTGTTTTAATCCTTGCATGTCCATTCCATTAGTTGAGTATTAGTTTAGTTGATCGTTAGTTCTTTTAAAAAATAATCTTATTGTCTGTCATATTACTAACAGATATAAATGTTTCACCTAGGAATTATTTGGGCAGTAAAAAAATAGTAAGGGATAAATAATCGAATATGCAGTTTTGAATTTCAAAATTTTGAAAGGTAATTCCATTAAAATTTCAAAAAAAAATCAAACTTTGCATCAAATTTGAAAATCACTTCTTGAACGAATATGTCATGCAAAAAAATCCATTTGTAAAAAACAAAGAGGTGGAATTAGTTGATCAAAAATTTGAAAAATGATATTTAAAATTTTAAATAAATATCAAAACAAATGTGATGAAATTCGTATAACATTTTCACCAAAATTTAAACATAATTTTGGTTCTCAATTTCCTGTTAAAACTAATGTATGGATTTAATCCTAATTTTTAAACTTTGTTCAAAAAATTAAATTTTATTTTTTAAATTTGGTATTAAATGATTCTATACCATTTGATGTTATTATAAATTAAAATTTTATCACATTACGATTTATGAAGTAGGTAACACGTAAGTATAAGAGAGGGATGATATCATCATTTTAGAAAAATATAATGGTTGACTAACGGTCAACTAATGGAATAGATATAGAGGAAATCAAAATAAAAACTAAATACTTAGGATTATGTATGTAAGAGATAAGACAAAATTCAAAAGCACACAGATTGAGCAAATTCTTGGAGCATGTAGAGAATTTTCTTTATAAAAAACTGTATCACAATCAAGCTTAGAGTAAAACGTTGGCCTGTCTTTTATGAATATACCGTTGTAACGTATAGTCACCTTACTAGTAAAAATAAAATAAAAAGGCTACAAACTTAACAACAAACTGCCAGTTCTCTCTTTTGAATGTAGTTGAACACTATAGGACATTTTAAGCCTTTCCTTTGACACGACTTATTCCGTTCTGTCTTTACCACGCATGTATAGGCATTATTACACAACAGTGACATTGTCCGGTGAAAGATCTGTGTGTGACATGAAATGGTTTGGGAACCTGTCGGAAGGCCAGATATTTCTCATCTCGTATATAGATCTCCACATGTGTGGTACCTCGTGGTCTCCAAGTCCATTGGCCAGCTGGATTCTGAGGAACAGGGCTTGCGATTCTGTTGTGATCGTTGTGGTGCTTATTTTTGATAGTTTGGTTTGTTGCTCTTGAAGGAATGAACATGCATAAGCACGTACATTTTTTTTTCTTGCGTCATATCATCCGCACGAATGGTCAGCGCGTACACGCGTGTGGTCTTGGCTAATAGCTGTGATATGATCAGGGTGCAGGGAGTTAGCACCTGGGTGTCCGACCCTGCATTGGTAAAGCTAGCGACTCACCCGAGAACCGGTAGCTGACGGATCGGTCGCCGACGGCGGCGTGCTTTTAGTGTTCCGCACTGCGCTCCGTTGTGGCTCGATCTGACGGTCTATCGCCGTCCGCAAGTAGCGGCCGCACGCAAGGACGAGCTCTGGCTTCTGCCGCCGGTTCAACCCCACCGCGCCCGTGGTGCCACACAGGACGACGACCGGTAGGCAGCGGAAACATCCTGATATTACAGTCCCGCGACCATTTTTTTTTCCTTTTCGATTACGCACCATATACACCCACCCGTAAATACACGCACTAACACACTTAAAAAGATTGGGACTGGTAGAAAATCCCTTGGCATCGAGTGGTCATCACATTTGAATGGTATTGGAGGATGAACGGTCCTGATTTCCTGCACCTATACTTGTTTACTAGCCGATATCACCCACCCCCGATGTCTCCTACCTAGCTACCGAATGGTTTTGTATAATATGGGGCTCACCAGCTACTCTGCCACGATTCCTCTCTTTACCCTTCCGACATCTCACCTCCTTCACCTTTTCCTTGTCTCTGGTGACTCCCACTGCTAGTCCTATCTTTGCTATCATCCACCTTCTATAAACTTTATCTATTAACGTAGTCTTTGTTGTCTCCATTGCATGCTACCTTCCTCTACTTAGGATTTATCCTTGCTACCACGAGCCCATGGCTCCTATACGTCTCCCATCTCAACCGGACACTGCTTGTTCATCACCAACCCCATCTCTCTTTGGACCCATTTATATGTGAGCTTAGCGGTCATCTCTAATATCCTGAACCCTAGTCCAACTCATACCGAAGAAAATGGCAACGTTGAAGGGGTTGAACGCAAACCAACAAAGGGTGGGATCTTGGCACATATCCGATGATGTGAAATTTGACTAAATTGCTTCTCTTAAAATCATTTAATCAACTTGTAGCAATACCAATCAGTGACGGAGCCAGCTCCCAGGCTTGTTGGGCGGTCGCTTGGGCTCCGCCGCTAACATCTTTGTTGCTAATTGCTGTTGACGTGTGTAGAAAATGGTAGATAGTCAGAAAACGCTATTAATCATCCGGGCTACGTAGCGTCGCTGGCTCCGTCACTGATACCACTAAAGGATTGGTACAATGACCTACAATACTTTTGTCGTCGTAGCTAGTGTGTATGCATGCATTTGTACCTATCTTTTTTAAGTAATACATGTAACAACTTGCAATGCTGATTAATTAATTAGTTGTTTGTTAATAGGTTCGGAACAGGTCACACCATCCGTCCTTTATATGTTGATGTACACTATAAAACACCAGGCTTCCGGCCCAAAGTTGTTGTGGTGCAACCAGATTAGGTCCTCAGCTACTCACGTCCACGTTAAAAGCTTGTGCAGTTCCCAAGCCGGTACAAGCTAGTACCACCTTCCAAATGGCCGCCTGCTGTGTACAAATTAAATCAATCTCGACACCCATATGCGCATACCTGAATCGTGTGTACTAAAATTATATTTATACCACTCATTTAGCTAAACATGTGTACATAAAAACAGTCATGCATAGTATCTAAATATCCAGCTTTAGAGAGACCGTAATCCATCGTGAAACCAAAAACGCTAGAAGAGGAGACTAATAATAAATGCCTGATCTCACTAAATTCGTTTGATAGTGAAGCCGTGCTTGCGCTATGTTCGTGATTACCAGGATTTGAATATGGATAGGTAAGTCACCACCACACCATTGTTGCTTCTCTAAAGTACAGACAAATCTAATTACACGTGGTAAATATTTGATGCAAAAATACTTACCTTCAATTCATACAACAACAAAACTAATCATATTGATAGTTCTACAACAAAGGGTTGCCGGGCAATGGATCCACCGGTGACCAGAAATGATGAAGGATAAGTCAGTTTTGGTTGGGACCTACTACCATCACTACTTACATCAGTACCGGTTCATAACTAATATCAGTGCTGAAAATGAACACGGCACAAAACTTTTGATACTAATAACCCCTCTTATCAGTGCCGGTTTCCGACCTAGCACATATGGGGTTTGTGAGCATCTAGGTAGGATCTAGATAAATTCATTTGTACTAAATTTTATTTAAACTCGGTACTGATATGGACTTATTTATGTTGTGTGTGGGCTAAACCCGGCACTCATATGAGCTTATCTATGCCGGGTGTAGATAATATCCAGCTCAAATATCTCATTCAAAAATAAAAATTATGATACGTAATTTCAAAATTTAATTTTAGCTACAATAGTGATAGTAACGATTAATTTTGAAGTGACATGTGTTATTAGATAGTCCTTAGTTATACATCACATGTATAAATTAATTAAACATCATATTACTTACCATCATTAATTATACATAGATAGTTAATAGAAAATAGTATATCACAACAGCTACTTTGTCGTTGAACGCCTTGACAAATCAACGTCTCATAGAAATTCTGGACTTTTCTTTTGTTCCACAATACGGCGGTCTCTTAATAAATGATACGTCCCTCTTCGAGAAATGATGTCCCTATAAACAAAGCCACCAAATTCATCTTGAATTCCCTAGATTGCCATGTTTCTTCATTCCAATTAATTAGCGTGTCATGAAAAATATCTAACTTAATACAATCATACTATATATACATCGCAAGGATATATATACCTCTACATCCTCAAAATACAAGTAGTTATCTATAAAATACATGATAAATCACATCATGTAAAAGCCACATTGATTGTTCCCTTGAAGTTGTAGCAAGCATTTGAAGCCCACCCTTATCCCGATTAAGTCTTCTTGGTTGATTTCTTATAGTGAACGAACACACTATTGAGAACGTTAATAACTTCCTAGAATTTGGTGTTTTTTTATGATGGAAATCCATAATGATAATATCGTCCCTACATGGTTCCATGACAAGGAGAATCCAACGATTCCTGTGCATATAGTTGTATGATGGATATGAATTGTTGTATAATGAAGTAGAGATGCTAATAGTAAATACAATCAAATGATAGATGAACATGTACGCCGTTATGTATAGAATGAGGATTGTGTCCTTGTCTCTATGCTTATGCAAAGCCCTCACTATGTTGTCAACCACATCCTTCAGGTTGGCTAGCACATATTTCCTGTTCATAACCTGTGGGTCAAGAAAGCCGATTGATAAGTTGTTGGTCCTGCATCTGATTGCGCACATTTTGCAAAATGAGGAATGCTAGATATGAATTCGTCACTCTCTTTTTTTAATCATGTTGTGCGTAATATATGTAGTACTTACAAAATCCAAATATGCATGATACAAATGTTGAGGGAGTCTTGTTGGTATGGATGGTATAGTTGTTCTAAATTCATCCATAACATTCCATCACCATGGCTAAGGTCATTGTCAGTATAGAACACACTGAGATGGTAAGTGCCATTTCCTAACTCCATAATGTACCACTCATGTAATCTCCTCATCTAGTTCTATAGACCACTTATCTATTCTGGCCTGCCTAGATGAGATCCCATCTGATATTTATAAGCAAGTCAATAATCGGGCTTTGGACTTGCATCAAGTGAACGGTTGTTTTCTAACCCATGACCTATAAGGTCGTTGTAACGGGCTTCTTTTTGTAGGTGGTTTTTTCCCATGATTCATGCAAAATTTGACTTAAGAGGCTTAGGATTGCCCTGTCTCTACAACATGCTAGCGAAGAATTTATCTACTTGAGGATTCATCGGTTCTTCCTTCTTCGTCTCTTTCAGTTTGAGCAGTGATGTGATATTCCCACTCATCTCCTTAGGGCCCTTAGGAGTTGGATCACACTTCTGTGAGGACATTGATTTCCTCGATCATATGAGATTCCACGCAGTAGTACCGTGCCCTCTCTTTTTGTTGATCGAAGAAGGTGGAGGGGATGGTAGTGTCGGATTCTTCTGTCGTGGTTTAGATTGTTGCTTTTCTAGCAACATGTGTACAAGATGTGATGGAGAAGATATCTCTTCATCATCTAGAAGAATGTAGCACTTTGGTCATGCCACATGTATGTGTACTGCTTGCCCAAGAGTTGTAACATCTTCCTCATGTGGCATATCCAACTTCTAATTCATGTGCTTTAGCTTCACACGCTTCACATCAACCCTCGCATACCCATCTAGAAGAGGAGTGACATGTAGCACCATTCCTGGCTCACATGGGTGAGCCGGGGTAGAGGCCACCTCTTTGCTTAATTTTGCCCATGATACGTGAAGCTTGCAATGTGTTGGTCTGGTGCTATTACCCACAGGATAGTGTGTTGGTGGATGCACAACCGCTCTTCCTCAAATTGGGTGGGCTTGCTTCTATTGGGCTTGGTAGTACTACCCCGCTATTTTGAAACTGAGATAGTGACTCTTCTAGACATTTTGTAAACTACACCGATAACCTAGCCTTAGCAATAGAGACCTCAATATTGACCCTTTCTTGTATAATCTCCTCCTCGGTAGCCTTGCTTCTACTACGATATTTATAGCCTCGTCGGACGTCTTGTATGCAACGAATTCATCCTAGAATTGTTTGAGTTTAAACTCTTGCTATTCGAAGTTCGGAGTCTCGACCTTTGCAATAAATCTATTGTAATGATCACCTCTGTAATTCTTGAATAATGTTCCCATATCCTTCATGGTTGCTCTGTTGGCTAGGTCGAGATCTTCCTTATGAAAGGTGATCTTTTCCAAGAGCTTGTCCTAGCATATTTTCTTTTCATCTTCTAGAACCACAATCATATTCAGTTTGGATTTATTTGGTCTCTAAGCATTGTACCTAATGGGAAGGCTCTCTCTAATGATGACCTTGCACAACATTCTCCAAGCTTGTAGTGCTTCTAATGGTTCGGAAGGGACACTGTTACACCCCAATGCCGTAACAATGTATCTGTGCTTTGGCATTTGGTTTGGGTCTCTTGGAACTCATTGCTTTTGTGCATCACCAACAGAGGGCATAGAATCACAAGATGCCTTTGGACAATGTGAACATAGTATTTTAGATGTTGAGTTATGATCCAATGGTATTTAACCTACTATTGTTACAAATGTATATACCGACGGGTTCTTGAGGTTCCGTGTGTCAGTAGGGGTGTCATTCATGTTAAGGAAATTTGATGGGCTTTTGCTAGGGCTCAAGTCCCCAACATCACTTGGAGATAGCTCGTGATCCATTTCTACCTTTCAAACACTACCATTTGACGAGTATTAATCGATCACGTACGTTGAATAATATACATATTTAAATGGAGCACGATAAGTTTGGGGACATATTGAGGGTGCTAAATGACATGTTTAAATTAAATTTAACCATGTGATATGTTCATTTACAAAATTTGAAAAAATTTATACCATGTTCTCATTTACATTTCTAATAGCTCTTTAATAATATGCAAATACAATAATTTATAAAGTACAAGTTTATAGAACGTCAGATACAACAATACTCAAATTAACAATAAAAATAGGAATAGCCTATATGAATTTTTCTCTTAGATGGCAGGCTGCCTAATGGCCTCCTTGCCACACGATGGTGGGTTACCGACTTAATGGCCTCTAGGCTACAATATGTGTACTTGTCATCATCAATCATGTGTGGCAGTATAAGTAGAGATAACATGTATAGCAATTCACAAGTTAACCAAAATTCATCTCAAAAAAAATATAAAAGCGCTTTATGAATCATCATAGCACAAAAAAGTTAGAAACATAGTAAGAATACACATAATTGACACAGAAAAATATAAAAATTTCATAGCAATCCACATATCATGATAGTAAGTATGTATGTGGACAAAAATATTATGCCTATGTTTTTTAAACATGCAAAGTTTGCCAACATCTAACAAAAATGTCATATCACACCATTAATTTCCCTCTTTTACTCCCAACATTTCTATGCTTAGGGTGCACACTGCAAAATATACAGGAACGTAGTACTGGACTAAAAAGTAGGCATATATGGATCAATCTGAAAGCAATTAGCTCAAAGCCAAAATATATCATCTAATAAATTGCAAACCAGAGGGAATATCCTCCAGTTCACAATCACTATTTCTATACTGCAAAGAGACAATATCTAAAATAGCTAAAAGAGATACAATGCTATGCACAATGCATTGTTAGCACTAGCTAAAATATAATAGGAAGGTCATTAGTTCTACAGCTGTAAGTAAAATCCTAAATATGAGTAATTTAATATTTATTTTTGTTGCTAAGACCAAGCTTGAGCGAGTCAGTAGTTCTATATGAATGAAGAGGTTTGCCTATTTCATTTTAGTCAGAGTAATTTATAGCAATTCACATCATCTGCCCATAGAAAAAAAACATAAAGTAGTGCCTACACTATTGCAATGCACAAATTTCAGATGCAAAAATTACCAGAAATTTTAGTGCAATTCATAGCATTTTAGATAGCAATAATAGAAATTCTACAACACACAATCTTAGAATCATCATTTAATCATTGAGCAACTCTTCAATGCATTACAAAAGCAAAAAAGAAGAACGAGGAGAGGACTCACCTCCATCAGTAGCAGGATCTGCCTCATGAGTAGGATGGAGGTGGGGATAGGGACGACGGCGACGTGGTGTTCAAGCCATATCGGTCCACCGGGTGTGCCGATAAAAATTCGGTCCGATGTGCTTGAACACGAGAAAGCATGGGTGATCTACTTAGGTCTAGTGTAAGTTCTTAAGTTCTTTGGCGTTTTTGGGTTGTTAGGTTTTAGGACGTGCCAGTCAGTTTGACCTCTAATTAACAAGTAAGATAGGGAGAATTAGATCATTGAGCCAATCGGCCAATAAGCCGATACAGACTCCTATTATTGGCTGGATATGATAATAGAGTTGAGATAGTCATCGGCTGTGAGTCCAATACAGGCATATAAACATGATATGAAGATAACTTATTTACACATCGGCTAATATTTCAATGCGATAATAGAAATATGATATAAACAAGTAAACTCATCGGCTAGCTAAGCCGATAGAGGGAATAAAACATACTAGATCACGATGCTAGCCCTATTAAAAACAAGCTTGACATATTGGACTAAAGCAAGACAATATAAGACTGGGTTTAATAAAATCAGATCGATCATTAGTAAATTAATCATAAATAATCTATGTATATTGGCTGATAAGCCGATACGTTAAGCTTGAAGCTCAATGTAAAGATATCTCATCGGTTGGCTACTCCAATGAAACACCGCATAAAACTTACCAACTTAGCAGGACTTAACTTATTAGTAACAATCTAAAAGATCGGACCTAACAGAGACATTATAAGATTGTAGATAATATAGAAAACCTGTTTAGCCAATAGATCTTACGCAAATGTGATGTGATATAATAAATCAGACTAAGAGGTCAGACTCAATTGATACAACCTTTGATAGAATCGATATACCAAGATAATGGCGAGACTTATCTCTTCGCCGGAGATCGGACTTAACTGATGTAACCTTACATCGAGAGCGAGAATCCACCGGTAAAAATCTATAAGAAATAGGGTGGTGATACGTTAAAGTTGTATTAATTTATGGAGATGATTTGCAATACTCTAGAGGGTCTATATTTATACTTTAGGGTTACACAAATACGGGATAAACTTTTCTAATGATAAAACATAATCTATCTTAGAGATAAAAGGAAAACTAACTTGTCTATCTATAATATATATTTTATAAAGATAAAAACCTCACTATCATGGCTTCCACAATTTCTCTTCAGATCCAGTCTCATCTGTATAAGTTTTCGTCTATCAATCGACCTCTTTCTATAAATCAATCGACTTCCCAATTCGTAACCGAATCTATTTGCGCGCTTACCAAATTTTGGCGTTAAAACATGCCCCCGAATTTTTGAGTATGAGGACTCATGCTTCAAAATTATTTTCTTTAGGCCCCTATGACTCCGAGATCTCCTCCCTTGCTTCTTGCAATCGGCTTTCATGAGCCGATATAATCTGTGTCAAATGAGCTCAGCTGTCAAACTCTTGGGAGAAAAACTTCTTTTCGATGTGACTTGATAATCTTTAGAAGATCAGCTCTGCTAACTGTTCATCGCTTGAGTCCAAGCTGTAACATCGGCTTTGTATATTGCAGATTCTTTAAATATATTCTGTTATCGATTCCTCCGACTTCTACTTTACCGATATCAAATCTGTAAGACGCATCTCATGGATCCTTACAAAGAAGTACATGTGAAATTGTTCCTCTAGATCAGGCCATCCTCTGATAGAATTTAGCGGTTGTTAACGCCAAAATCTGACGGATCTGATGGCGCTAAAGCCGATCGGCTGAAGGGATAAGTCCCGCCACCATCCCGTTATATCTTGCTCTATCTAAGGCTGAATCGGTTAGATCCGACCTCTTAGGCCGATCGGATGTATCACATCACGTCCGTGCTAGACCTATCGGCCTATTAAGCTCCCTCTGCAGTTGTCGGTTTCGTACTGCATCGGTTAGGTCTGACCTACGGGGCTGCCGACGGTAGATCGAGCTTCAGGCCTATAGTCTCCTGCATGGCGTATCATTGGAGTGCTAGCCGATGAGTTATCCATGTTCTGTGCTTCACGCCCAGCGCATCGGTCCCTCGGCCGATACACATCAGCCTTTAGAGGCGTCCCACGACGCGTAACGCCAAACGTATCGGACCTCCAGCCGATACGCACCCGCATTCAGAGAGGCGTCCCCTCATCGGCTTAGCTAGCCGATAGGTTCGATCCTATCCTTGCCATGGCATAGCCGATCCGGCGTCCTCCGTATCATCGCTGCTGGCCCCGGCCTCGTACTGTCTCGGTTAGGTCCGATCTTCGACGTTGGGTGTTGATGGCGCTGCCACGACAGGCGATGGGTCTCTTGCTGTCATATCCGGAGCGGCATCAATTTTGCAGCCCGTGCCTTCTTGCGCTAATCATCACCTAGGCCGCATCCACCTTCATCGGTTTCTCCAGCCGATGAATCACTGTTCGGCTGTCCGGAGGGATCCCGTGCGCCGCGATATCCTCTGAGCACACCCTGGTTCCTCCATCGGCTCTACGGTCGACCGCTCATCGACACCTGTCCACATCGGCTCCCCAGCCGATCAAACAGCATCCCGAGCCTATCGGCAGCTAGCCGATAGCGAGCGTCTGTATCTGACCCGATCGTCTCATCTCCTTGTCAATTGCAGGGTTAAATTGAATCACACGCCCACGAACCTCGAGACCTACGGACCTGCACTGGAGACAAGCAGACCTCCTAGGCCTTCGTGTGACCGAGCCACTGTCCCTCCCCGGTCGCGGGATTTTTTGGCGGCGAGCATGCCTCTTGGCATACCCGGTGGGACCAAAGGTTTCATTCATCGGCCGATAAGAACTGTACTTTATTCATCGGCCGATCGGATAGAAATCTTCATTTATTAGCCAATTGGACTAGATTCATCGGCTGGAGAAACCTGAAGACCGTTTATCGACTGAAGATCCTTCATCGGTTGGTGATATAATTCCATTCATCAACCAGCGGGACTCTACAAGTGTCTGATTGGAAGTTAGATTTTTCTCATCAACCCGGGGGGGCATCTTGTTGTATGTCTAAAGAAAAAGTGGATTCCAAGACATATTTATCCGAAGATAAAGCCGATGAGGAGATAACAATTCTAGTTACCATGGAGGATTTGAATGAAGACCAGAGGCGGCATATAGAGCAAAATATGGACAACTTTCAAAATCTTTGTTTGGAATCTTTCAGTATGACTAAACAAGGGCCGATTCAAAAAAACACAATTACCAAAATGTGTTTTGATGAAAGAATCAGGCCATTCAACACCCGTGAATTCTTCCTAGCTGTTGCAAGAGATGTTCAACAACTCATTTTATCAAGCATTCAGTAATCCATCAGGAGTATGGATGGATACACTACAGGATCTGATCGGGAAGGTGATACAAGAGTCATCGGCTCAAGAAACCGATCAGGATCATGTGCCTTTGCCAATAGAGACGGAGGAAAACAAGGACCTATCGGCAAATATGTATCCACCAATACAAGATCGACTCGGGGGGCAACGGCAGGAGGAACCTCCAGAATTTTGTCAGAGAAATCATTATGGAGAATATCATAAGCAGAATCGGGTACCATATCCACCTCCACATGATCAGGAAGACACTTTAAGAAAGAAGAATTGGTTAACCAGAATTGTGGATACGGTGGAAGAGCAATTTGGTATCAAACCCAAAGATCAAACAGTAATGTATCGGCACCCATATCCAGAATGGTTTAACAGAGTTCCACTACCTTGTCGATACATGATACCAGATTTCTCAATATTCTCAGGACAAGACAACATATCTACATTAGAACACTTCAGCCGATTCTTAATACAGTGTGGAGAAGCATCGACTGAGGAAGCTCTCAGAGTCCGTTTCTTTCCTTTATCCCTCTCTGGATCGGCCTTCGCATGGTTTTCTTCGTTACCATCGAACTTAATTGAAGGATGGGCCGATCTGGAACAACGGTTCTATGGACATTTCTGTACTGGGATTTAAGAAACGAGACTGTCAGATTTGACATCAGTTAAACAGAGGCATAATGAGTCAGTTCTGAAATACATCCAACGTTTCCAGGACATCAGAAGCCGATGTTATAATCTTGTTCTGAGCGATGAACAATTAGCCAATTTAGCCTTCCAGGGGTTATCAAGTCGCATTAGGTGAAAATTTTCTGCCCAGGAGTTCAACGGTTTAACACATCTGATGCATGTGGTATCGGCTTACGAGAGACGATTATCAAGAAAAGAGGAGATGCCAACATATCAGAAGTTACCGATTGGGTCTTAGGATGATAAGTCTGAAGAACGGCCACTCAATCGGGAAGACATCTAGATCGGCTGAGCATAGCCGATTTCTCCTTTTTAAGACGGACAGGTTCTCAGAATTGGTATCGGCTAGTGATACTGTTTAAATCGGCTGAGGCGTAGCCGATTCCTAATATATGAAAGCCGATATGATTATATCGGTTACAGGTGGCCGATACAGTTTAAGACGTCGTCATCAGAAAATATATATACACAACTTTTATTGATCAAGCTAATTGAAGTTTACTGTAAAAAGTTAATGTTCAAAATGACATCTGGATTTCTCCGAGCCTAAAGTTTTACAAGAATTTCTTAATGGCCTCGATCACGCGCAGACGGATTTGATCTATATCATTGATAGCGCGGATGTCATCCTCGTCTGATTCGGGGATAGTTTTCAAGTTCTTGTGCCGGCGAACTACTAGCCGCACTTTATCTGCTACCTTGGCCTCTTGGATTTGGGTCGACTTTGGTAGGCTGATGAGATGGGACTCGGTGGAATTGATGTCTTCACGAACCTTATCGAGTTTCGCCATCAAATCGGCTTCTCGTTTCTTCAAGAGGCCAAGCTTGGTGTTGGCGTGTTGAAGGTCAGCTGCCATTTCATCAAGTTTCTTCTTTTCATCAAGGGCAGACAGCCGATCGTTGTGAGTCATGTGGCTTTGCTCAGCGCGATCGGCTATGCGTCGTCTTGATGCAGTCAGCTTGGTCCTTTGGAATTCCAAGTAAGCAGCAGGCGTGAGTGCATCCGACAATTCCGCAGGCATGAGGTGTTGAATTTCTACAAGTCTTCCCCGGATCGACCCGTAGTCTTCCACCAGCGAGTCAATCGGAACCTTCAGCCGATGCATAATATCTGACAACTGCTCACGTGCATCAGCTGGCAAAAATGTTTCGATCGCTGTGCTGGTGGTTGAGTCTTCCTCTGCTTCCAGGTAATTACCAATGTCGAAGGAGAACAGATCGGCTAATGACTGCATAACAACATTAGTAAACTTGGAGATCATAAGTCAAGAAAAATAACATGTATGATGGGCGTACCTGAGAGACAGTGGGAGCAGTTCTTGTGCGAGTATCAGCTTGATGTGGGGCAGTGTGAGTAGATGCTAAAACTTTAGAGGATACCATCGGCTCAGCCCTAGTAACAGGGTCCGACGTTTGGACCTCGGGAGCCGATGGTTCAGGCTACAAAGTGAAGGTGTCAGGATAAAACAAAGGCAACAGAGAAATGACGCTGACACCTACCAGTGGAGATGAGGGAGGAGTTAGAATTGCCGTAGGAAAAGGGCTTCGCGAAGCCGATGCAACGATGACAACATCGGCGTCGGGTTTTTGTTTCTTAGAAACCGATCGAGCAGCCGGTTTCTTACGCTTTGAACCTAACACCTACGACACTCGGAGGAGAGCCGATGGAGGTGGACCGCTTTGCCCAAGGAGGGATCTGGCCGATGGAGGTTGATAGATAATCGGCTGACCCTTTGCGCTGGTCGAAGGTGCGTATTTGTCGCCAGCCTGTGGAATCACGGGATTTAAGATACAGTTAAAATTCAATACGATGAAGACATGATAGTGAAAGAAGGATTAACTCTTTATCGGATTCCACGTAGTCGGGATTGAGGCGAAGACAATAATGTTCAGCCGATAGACTATACAAGTGCCTTCCCCATTCTGACCACCATCAAGCGAAGATTTTGGTATTGGATATGCAGGGCTCAAAGGTGGAGATAGTCTCTAAGGACAAGTTCGATGTCATCGAACTAAGTCGGTCATACTCCAAGCCGCTTTTCACTTCTCCGCGGGCTCGGAGTTTGCCGATGAAGAACAAGCCGATGGGAGTTGGCCGAAGCCCAACTGACGAGCACTAACCGAAGGATGGTAGAACTCGTATGATGGATGTTGGGATCGGCCCATTGAAAATCTGATCGGCAGAAGACAAGAAGTTATGGAGGATAAAAAGATGGTCTTCGATTCTTCATCGGCTAAGACATTCATCGGATGAAACCTGGAAGGCATTTCAAAGGATGAGTCATCCTCGTACGCGAACCAGATGGTGACCTCTTTGGTAAAGCCATAGTAGAAACACTTAAACCATCGGCTGAGTCCGAGGGGGGTCGTTTTGCTTCCAGGAAGAGCCGATGAAGCTTCACCCAGCGAAATGCATCGGCGTCGGTTGGCTTCGTTTTCTTCTGGGTAATCAGTCAGAAATGTCATGGAAGAGAAAGAGGGCATGGCAATGACTTTGGAGGTGTAAACGTTCAACCAAAGTTGTATAAACCACTAGGGTCCGCCGATATATCCGACTGGATGGCCTGTTGACAGCTTGGTTGCAACTTGATGGAGCAGATGATAAGTTGCTCCGAGAAGATAATGCCCCAGGGGAATTTGGCGGTGATCGGCCAGGAGCTCTGCCAAACATTGCATGTTCGTTGTTGGACCGAGAGTCGAACCACCAAAGAAGAATCGTTCCAGCCAAAGATTCAAGAACGCTACATGTTCACGTCCATCGACTGGGCCGGAGGATTTGTTATGCAAGAAATTGTACTTAGTCCAACCTTCGACATTCTTGGTGTTTAGTCGATGCTTAGGTTTGAATCTGGGGCTGAAAAGGTTCATGTAGTGGGTGGTGTTGAGGCAGGTCAACATAGTATCATCCATCAAGGTGGGAGTTATCGGCCCATGCCCGAACATGAAGGCATTCAAGATGTCCGACCAGAAGTAAGAAGCCGATGCAAGCAGAGGTTCGTTCCTTTCCATATCGGCTAAAAAAAGGTTAATGCAATGGTCTATTTCCAAATCCTCCCATAGTCTTTTTGAGGCAGAAACCGTAAGGTACCAGTTCCTCCATTCAGGGAGTTTGCTAGGCCAAGATCTGAAGCTGTGAGCCTAATCGGTGATGGCTATGGATGAGTTCTTGAACGGGATCCTTTCTGTTTCGGAGTTGATGAAATCAGTCGGATCCTCATTACCCATAGGGCCAAGAAAGAAGTGACCGGGGCGGTCAGAGATTGGAATAGTGATCTGACTCTTAAGATCCTACAGAAACCAGAACCCGACTACTGATAAGAAATTGGGATGGGGAAGAATCATGCAAAACATAGGATGAAAGAGCAGATAATGGTTACCTCAGGGATTACATATGTGGAACCCTTTGCGCAAATGAAGGAGTAGCAGCCGATGAAGAAATCTGCGAGAGCTCGCCTTCAGTCTTCTGAGCCCGTCGAGATTCGTAGAAATTTGCGGATGCCTGTGGAGCTCATCGAGGTTTGGGGTTTTTGATGAGAAGAAGTGTGTGGAAGAAGGCTGAGGAGATGATATATTTTATAGAGGCGGAACGACCTAGACAGAGATCTGAGCCGATTAATGGGGTTTTAACGGGTCATCCTAGTTTGCGGAGGTTTCTAACGGCTCGGAATTTCGTAGTCTATTGGCAAACTCCGAAATTAGGGGGTATGTGTTAACGCCAAAATCTGGCGGATCCGATGGCGCTAAAGCCGATCGGCTAGGAAATCCGATGGGGCTAAAGCCGATCGGCTGAGAGGTCCATTAGAGGGTTTGATACAGCCATCGGTCGATGGAGATACTGAGACGAAGCCGATGGAGAACTATAGAAGAGCCGATCAGATTAGTAGAAGATTGGATCGGCTTGAAGACAGGGGATTGTCCAATCGGGATCAGGTCTGAGAAGCCCGAGTGAAGGAAGGAGAAGGATCGGCTTGACTAAAAAAGGTTCGATAGCTACAGTGGAGAAGCCGATTAGGTTGCAACAAAGGAAGACTCGGTTACAAATTGGAAGATTATTCAGATGAAACCGGGTTTGCGGAGGAGCCGTGGACTCCACGGCAGGGTGCTTATTTTTCTAAATTATAACCTTACTCAATTAGGGAGGTCTAGCTGGTTAGTTAACTTCTTTAGGAATATTTTCCTTTGTTCTTACTAGGAAATAATGTCCGATGGTCGTAGACGCGTCGGACTCTGTCTGTAAATCCAGGGTATAAATATAGACCCCCTGGAAACATGTAAAATATCTCTCGATCATATTCAAACTCGGCGCATTGCCACCCTAGTTTATCTAGGTTCTACCGGCGGGTTCTGGCTCTCGACGCGGGGCTGCATCAGTTAAGTCCATTCTCCGGTGAAGGGGTAAGTCCCGCCACCATCCCGTTATGTCTTGCTCTGTCTAAGACTGCATCGGTTAGGTCCGACCTCTTAGGCCGATCGGATGTATCGCATTACGTCCGTGCTGGACCTATCGGCCTATTAAGTTCCCTCTGCCATCGTCGGTCTCGTGCTGCATCGGTTAGGTCCGACCTACGGGGCTACCAACGGTAGATCGAGCTTCAGGCCTATAGTCTCCTACACGGCGTATCATCGGAGTGCTAGCCGATGAGTTATCCATGCTCTGTGCTTCACGCCTAGCGCATTGGTCCATCGGCCGATACGCATCAGCCTTTAGAAGCGTCCCACGACGCGTAACGCCAAACGTATCGGACCTCCAGCCGATATGCACCCGCATTCAGAGAGGCGTCCCCTCATCGGCTCAGCAAGCCGATGGGTTCGTTTCTATCCTTGCCACGGCATAGCCGATCCGACGTCCTCCGTATCATCGCTGCTGGCCCCGGCCTCGTACTGTCTCGGTTAGGTCCGATTTTCGAGATTGGGTGTTGATGGCGCTGCCACGGTAGACGACGGGTCTCTTGCTGTCATATCCGGAGCGGCATCAGCTTTGCAGCCCATGCCTTCTTGCGCTAATCATCGCCTAGGCCGCATCCGCCTTCATCGGTTTCTCCAGCCGATGAATCACTGTTCGGCTGTCCGGAGGGATCCCGTGCGCCGCGATATCCTCTGATCACACCCTGGTTCCTCCATCGGCTCTACGGTCGACCGCTCGTCAAACAGCATCCTGAACCTATCGGCAGCTAGCCGATAGCGAGCGTCTGTATCTGACCCGATCGTCTCATCTCCTTGTCAATTGCAGGGTCAAATTGACTAGCACGCCCGCGAACCTCGAGACCTAAGGACCTACAATGGAGACAAGTAGACCTCCCAGGCCTTCGCGTGACCGAGCCGCCGTCCCTCCCCGGTCGCTGGATTTTTTGGCGGCGAGTACGCCTCTTGGCACACCTGGTGGGACCAAAGGTTTCATTCATCGGCCGATAAGAACTGCACTTTATTCATCGGCCGATCGGGTAGAAATCTTCATTCATTAGCTGATTGGACTGGATTCATCGGCTAGAGAAACCTGAAGACCGTTTATCGGCTGAAGATCTTTCATCGGCTGGTGATATAATTCCATTCATCTTGATTAGGAAGGTCGTTAGTACACCGGAATGCAACATTGTCAAGAATCTCGTTTGTAGCCTCACTCTGCGTGTCATTACTAGCCGCCCTTGCTCCAACAAGTATCTCATCCTCTCACTGTTTTTGCTCCAACAAGTATATCCAGATATGAAACCACATGTCATCAAGTCTTGATAGATGTCTTATATAGGAAGTATTCTTTTGTTCTTGCAATCAACACACGGATATAGTGCAAAATCCGTATTTCCTTGTACCCTGAATTCCTCTGCCACTCTAAAAAATATAGCTACTCCTACAATGTACTCTAGTGAGGCGTGTTTCAAATGATACATCTACATTCGATCTATCTACATAATAGTTTAATTTTATAAAAAAACTAAAACTGCACATAAATTCTACATATATATATATTAATAAATATATTTTTCTTGTAGTCTAGTTAACTATATCTAAAAACAATCAAACATATTTATACATACATACCTATGATGATTGTCCATGAATAATAATACATGAAAAAATGACGTTGCTGCTAACAATTAATTATTTTAACGTATAAATAAGAATGTACCTAAGACACATAAATATTTATTTTAATGCACATTTCAAAGAGATGGCAAAAATTACAATAATTATTTGTAAAATAGTAAATGTTTATATGAGCAATAATTAATTATATGTGTATGCATGCAAGTCATAAATAATACAATTAATATAACACTAAGAGTGTTTTCTCGACAAGATAATTAATAAAATAGATAATTAATACAATAATATTAAGGACATAATTAATAAAATAAAACTAAGACCTCCACTAATTCACTGACAGGTAGTGTATCCATTGGACCGAGAAATACTTTAAAAATTCATAAAATGAATAATTTTTTTTAATGAGCAGAACCAGAATTCATGCATGTTTGGTTCGAGATTATGGGGGTCAGGAGGAATTATATAAACAAGTCATAAGTCTTGGGTCATAATAATACCTAGCACTAATGTGAGTGGTATCAGTGCTAGATATTTTTATGATCTAACATTGATGACCTTTTTCGCCAAAATCCAGTCCATCCCACCCAATTGGTTAGATCCAGCGCTAATGAGTTAATCATCAGTGTCATTTAATAGCATAATTCGGTACTCATTATACACCGATCAATTAGTGCCGGATCTTACATCCAACACTGATGTCTTCTTATCTGTATCTGTGTGTTAGGTGTAGTCTTTATATAGTGGGCTTATTTTTTTAAAAAAAATCATTATGTTTTGTTAATCTAGCGCTGATAATAACAATACTGATGTGTTTTTCTGTGATAGTGCGTTCATGTGAGATGACTGGACGAGGTGATCAACGCCAAGGTTTATTTCGGGCAAAGATTGCTTGAAAGAAGGTGTAAAGGTAAGAGGAGCTTTGATGAGAGCTTAGCTGATGGAAGCTATATATGTGCACGTGGGTGGAGGCGTCCTGTCACGTGACAATGGGGGTAGATGCCAAAAGGAGAGTGGGCAAGGATCTTTGGATGCTGTTGGTGTGGTCCTTTTTTTTCTCCCTCGACCATAATTATTATAATTATTATTTTCTCTACTATTTTTCTTTCTAGCCATCTCTTTCAGTTTTTATGCTGTCATGGTCATGGGTACTAGTCCTCTCATCAAATTGTGTGGCAAGTTGGTGTTTTTAATTGTACAAGTAATGATTACTTGTAAAGATGCCGTCGCTTGATAGAATAGATATTACCATTCCTTTTTATCTTGAAAAAAAAAACGCAGGCTCACGTCGTAGCTAGGACGACAATCGATGGGGATCTCTGTTGGTGATGGCAGGACATCCTCGGAATGAAGTCAGGGGCAGCGGGTGCATGCGGAACCCTGAACGCATCAGTTGAAGCGTCACAATGTGTTCCAGTGTGTGTGTCATAGCGAGCTATTACTAGTACTTCGACCGGAATGTTTGCCCATACCGAGAGGATCGTTCCGTCAGAGCTAGCTACTGCTAACTCAAAAGCCACATCACTGTATTATATATTGACGTACTAGCCAAAATCTCTTCAGGATAATAGTAACTATAGTAAATGAAAATTTTACTCGTTTGGCTAGAGCACTGAAATATGAGGTGTGATGCAGCCAGACCTTTGTAAATGCTTAAAAGAAGTAACGGGCTAGAGCAGGTGAAGTAACGTACTTCACCCAAGGGCAGAAGCGTCATTTTCTGTACCTGTAAATGCTTAAAAGAGGCTGAGTAAGGGTTACGTGAATAAAATGGCCGAGCAACTAAAACACTCAACTATATGATAAACAAACAAATTAAAGGAAAATAATTCTGTGACGGAAGAGAGTACACCACTAAACTCCATAGAAAACAATTAAGGAATTTCCTAGAGTATAATATGAGCATAATGTTCAACATAAACAACATCAAAGATACAAGTAATTTAAGGAAGCATAGTTAATACGATTATGAATTTATGTTACATGGATTCACCGACCAATATTTAAATCTAACTGCGTACAAGTATTTGTATATGTGGGTGCATTATCAATAGAAACTAAATAATACCTCACACATTATCGTGGAATATTTATAACATGTTTGGAGACATGAACGGACATGAAAAACATAGAAGAGAGAAAAACAACTGGGATTGAAGTTTCATGAAATACATATTTTACTTGATTAGTCTGACATGCCTATCTAGGAAAATAGCAATGATGTATATAGTTAACTACTACTGTATATTAGTGCTTTGCGGAAGAGATTCTTTACTCAATTTGTGGAAACCCAGCGTTCTCGATGCATCATAAAACGGCGACAGCAAGTGGAGCAGCTTGTTAAACACCCTTATGCTTGAACACTTAGGCAGTAGTTTTCTGGCAGACAATTTGATAACATGTAGTACAATATTTTTGCATTAGCAATAGTCCATTCATAAAGAGTGTAAGATGTACAGAAATATTATTTTAATAACTAAACTTATTCATAAATTTGAGAAAAAAACATAGTATATGGGCATCAGATACCATAATAGAATGAACAATCACCAAATTATGTCAAAACAACAGTGGAGAAAAATCGTTGAACCTATTTCACGGTAAACATTGGATGACATCCGTGATAGTGTAGCTTCAGGGGATTAGGGGAAGCAATTGAAAGGAAACAGTGAACTTGTTGTGTGATACAAATATTGGACGACAGTTGTGGACTGAGTCTGTGATTAGCTAGAGCGGTTGGATGGATTAGGGAATTAGGGGAAGAAGCAGCCATCGGAACAAAAGCTGAACCAATGGCACGAAATACCGTGAAATGGAAGAAGGAACGGGAGCACTTTCATGAGTCTCAACATGTGAGATGAGATTGGTAGAGAAGCTTAAAATCGTAAAGAGAAAAATAAGTCAGGCTGATGGTATGCTACCCATTTAATTTATCGCTCGCTCTCCTCATATTGCTAACTAATTGCGCACAGGGTCGTGATGAACGGTTTTCGGAAGATGCGTGATCCTCCGGCGGAGATAGTGCGGTTAGCCGCTACTCATAACGGTGTTGCTATCCTCAGTTACGTACGTTACTAACAGTGCGGCTGGCATGATTTAATCGAACGAATCAAAACATGGCTCAGCTCTAATCCAACGGCTAACCAAATACTAATGACTGGCTTAAACTAAATTACAGCTAATGGTGACACTCATATAGGATTTGTTTACTGTCTTTAAGCGTGTCTTAGAGAATATATGGGTATACTATCGAATTTAATAATATCATGGATTTGCTGATGGCGTCTATCTGTTTTTTTAAGTTTAACTAGTTTGGTATAACTAAGTTTCATGTTGGGGCACATTGGTTGGTATAGAGTACTTACTCTCTCCTATTATAAAAGCATGTTGTTTTAGATATTAAATAAATTAGTGCTTAAAAATTTTGAGCATTATTGTAATCCTATATTTGGATTTCATACATAATACATTTAGATTTGAATCGAATATATTGTTTAGTGAGAATTTACTTTATGCCATCGAATTTACACTAATTTAAGGGTTTGCTATCAACTTTGTTCTTTCTATAATATGCCACCGAGTTTATTAATTATTTATACAATATACCATTGGGTCATATACTTTCTAAAATGACCAAAATGCCCTTATATACATACATCATTTACTGTTATTTTATCCTATTAGAATTTCGAAAAAAATATGAATTTTTTATCCTTTTACACAACATATAAGTTTATTTATATGTTTAAATATTTTTTCATTATTATTTCTAAAAACTATAACTTATTTTATTATACATATAATATTTTTGTGTTGTCGTTTTTTATGTAAACCATCTTGCATAAGCTAAAAAAATATTTTTGTGATATTATCTTTTATGTAAGTGATTTCTCTTTCATATGCCACAAAAAATAACTTTAAAAAATGAAACATGGAAATTTGTAAATTTTTTGAAACTTCTAATGGGATAAATCATTTGTCATGTCGTGTAGTAGATTATCTTATAATTTATTACTGGTTTTATGCCTATTTTATAATAAAATTTTAATGCATTTTGGGGTTATGTCTGTAGTTTTCATTTCCAGAGGAACTACCATGGCATTTTTAATGAACAACAACCTATTATCATAGTTAGCCACAAACTTAAGCATTCACGGCCGACCACATCCCAATGATATTATTTAGATAAGACAGAGGTGGTACATCACATCAGTCTCTATATCTTATGTATTTAACCAGACTCTTATTTAGCACATGGAGACACCAAAATACGATAACAAGATGTTATTTCTATTGGATCAATCTCCCCTGTCTCTTTATCTAATCCTCGAAATGTCATACAGATTATGTCAAAAACTGACAAGACTACTATATCTACTTGACATAATCTGACATTGTTCCTGCCAATTATTGATCGAGGCAAATGGTCAACCCTTGAAACAAAAGTCATACTGCAAATACAGTATGTCAATGTGCACAGTGCATGCAGACGGCCAGGTACAACGTACTAGCAGTTATCCGTATGACAACACATATTCAGGTTTCGATCAGAAAATGTGATCTTCCATCCCCTGAAACTAGCTACTCCTCGCTCTTGCATACACCATCGCTGATCGATGCATCATCGTAGTATATTGGTCGCCATCTCTGACAGGTGCACCAATTTATGTTGGTATTAAAACATGTACTGCCTCCTCGCGTGCCAATTGTGGTGCCCCTTGTATCATTTTCAGCACAATTAATACTCGAAAAAAAATCCACTCCAATAATCCTCATGATATCGTTAAACCAATATATATACTCTTGGCTCTGACTTTGCAAAACAGAATAGGTAAAAACACTAACAATCCTTAATTAATCATCACTATTACACTCTCATCGTTTGTTTGTTAGTGCTTATCAGTTGCAACAAAAAAATTGTTTTAGAGTTAATTATTGTGAATTTTTTATCATAATCTATTTTCCAGCATTGTGTATTAAATTGTAAACAATGCATATATAAAAGCTGTACACATAAATTATTTTTATTGCTTCGTTTATGTTTGTATGGCTTAATTATCTCAATGGATTAAAGCTCCTATTATTTTGCCTTATGTTTATAAGCCAAAATTTTAATTTTAAAACATAGTTTTGTAGTTGATTTTTTTGTTTATTTCTTTGTAATTTATTTTATAGCATTTGTTTTTCATCATTAATGACACATACAAAAAATTTTACCTCTAAATTATTTTTAGTTGCTAATAAATCGTACAATTTATTCTTTCAATAAATAAAACTATGGTACCTTGTACATTAAGCAGTCATCTCTGCATCATCAAACAAAGTAAAAAAATAGAGACAAAGAAAAAAAAGGTATAATCGCAGGAGAAGAGAAACGAAGAAGTAAAAGAGAACAGAGAGAAAAATGAAAGAAAGTAAGTAACAGGACGTCCCCGTGTGCATGCGAAGGGGGAGGGAGGCCATGGAGGAAGAGGAAAACGCAAAAAGCGCATTTGGAGGGGTTACTCTTTAATATCACAATGTGGAGGCGCCTCGTCCACAAATACTCCCCCGGGCACCGACATGTCGGCCCTACCTTCTCCCGGACCCACCTGCCATCCACACCTCGGTGGGCCCCACCCGGGGGGAGAGAGAGGTGTAATTGTAGCATGATCGCTGTGCGAGGCTAGGATCGGGTTGGTGCTGGGTCCAAATCACAACCGGCCTAATGATTGATCGGGACAGCACTGGAAACGAACGGACGGATCGATGGACGGGTGAACGGATGGAACGGACGGATGGGATCGTCCCCCGCTCGCCCAGCGGCCGACAAGCCCCGCCTGTGGCCGCTATCGCGCGCCTCGGGACCAGGACCACCCCCTCCCGCACCGCACGATGCTCATCTGACGGCCGCGCGGAGACGAGCCCCGACCTCGCCGCCGTTTCTCCCTATCTGCTCTCCCTTTTTCAGGCTGCTTTTGCTTTCCCAGTTTGTCAACCTCTTTTACTCCATTTCCGCGCGTACGAACCGTGCGTTCTTTCTTTAAAAAAATATATAAAAAGTTGCTATATATCAATCTATTTTTAAAATTTTATTAGCTAACACTTAATTAACCACCATTTTGCATGCAAATGCATGTTTGCTACTAAAATGACGGATTTGCCCCCTGATCGCCACGCTAATTAATCATCGATCATCACGTTTGGAAAAGTCAGAAATGCGACTTGGGTTAATCACTTTTGGCTGCTGTGCTTGCGCGTGTGCAGTTGGGTACAAGTACTTGATCGAGAGGAGCAGTACAAGAGTACTTAGCATGACTTAGCTTTTGTGTGTGTGATAAAGCTAGAAACAAGTTCTCTCTCTCAACTGCTACTCAATTAATTGGTTAATCAATTAGATAATATTATATAATACTTAGTCATCAATCGATATATTTTATAATAAATATATTAAAATTATAATAATATTATAATTACAGTGGTTTAGATTAGAAAATAGTTCAATTATAAATTAGTAATTATATATTTTAAAATTTAAAATTAAATTAATAATATATTAAATGAGAGCTCAGAAGGGTTGAACTACAAATTTATTAATTTTAAATTTTGTTAAATTTTATGTTTGTTACTTTTAGAATTATAGTGTCTCAGATTAAAAAACAATCCATATTAATTACTATTTGATAATAATTAATTTTAAATTTTTGAATTAGATTAATAAGATACTAGAGTTTAAGATGAATACAACACCATATTTATTAATTTCGAATTGTATCAAATTTTGAAATAAACTAACCAAAAGTCCATGGTTTCTCTAATTGCATGTTTTATTTAACACAAATGTTTAATATAATATACGGCTATAATTCAATCTATTTAATCAACAGTCAAATCTCTATTTTATGTAAGAGATCACACTAGCTCTTAAGGTCAACACGAGGAGGAGCAAAAAAAAGTAGCTGGGTTTTGTTAATTAATTAATGAAAGTACTTTCTGTTCGATAGATGGATTGATGGATGGATTAATTCGTCCTGCATAGCTAGCACAGTAGGTTTATTTTAGCTCAGGTTTACATTACATTACGTTACATTACGCCTCGTGGTCGGGATTGATCAAGCATTCGATCGATCGAAGCAGCAGGTGATTTCGTTTTCTGGTTCATTAATTAGGGGAAAAGAGAGAGTTCCAGCCACTAATTAAGCCTAGCTAGATTAGATATTTTTGCTCGATCGATCGATCTCTATGGCACCCGTTAGAGCTATCACACTATCACACACAAACATGAAAAAAGTTTACATTTGCTGGGGTCAACTCCCCTATACTTTCAAGTGCTAACTAATTTGAAACCAAAAGGAAAAGCTAGAAAATTACAGAGAAGGACATCTCCTCTTCTGGTCTCCTCCTTTCTTTTTGGGGTTTTCACCATCGTCGATATCACCTTACTATATACTCCATCCATTTTATATTATAGGATATCTTGATTTTTTTAAAGTCAATTTTTTTATATTTAATTAGGTTTATAAAAAATATAGTAATATTTTTAACATAAAACAAATATAGTATTAAAATATATTCAATGTTATAAATAATAAAATATTGTAAATATTACTATATTTTTTATAAACTCAATTAAGCATGAGAATGAGTATAAGAAAGTTTAATTTATAGAATAGAAGGAGTATATTAACCTACCCTCCTTCCGACCTGAATTTCATCAACTTCTTTCTGCTGCGTGACAACACGGGACATAGCTAGCTAGCTAGACATGTATACCTACCTAGTCAAGTAGTACGTCGCGTGGGCACATGCACACACAAGAGTTGGTAGCTGCTAGCTAGTGCAGTGAAACATATGTATGTATGGCCCTATCAATCACCACTAGAATATCAAGGAGGAGTACAGTGCTACTGATCATGTTAGCTAGAAATGAGAGGGGAAAAAATGGGGAAAATGGAGGAAAGGGAAGGGACAAGAAAGCAAGAGGAAAAGGAGAACAAATAAAAACAAGGGTACGACATCATCAGCGCCAGCAATAATAACTTAACCATAACACAAAAACGATGCCGATTATTAAACATACTCGCGAAAGAAGAAAAGAGACGAGTGGAAGCTATAGCAGCAGCAGAAGCTAGGTGATACCAAAGGGGAGAGAGAGAAAGAAAGAGGAGAGAGAGCAGCAGCAGCGACCTTTTGCTCCGGGCTTTGGGTTTGGGTTCTGTCCAATTCGGTCCAATATCAGCAGCAGGAAGGATCAGCAGAGACGCAGAGCAGGAGAGAAAAAAAACCTGCGATTTTTTTAGGCAACAAGTAGCAGATTGATAGTACTGGTGGTATATTAGCATCCTTGGCCTGCCCTTTGCGTCGCTCTTCACTTTCAGAAGGCGGATTGTACAAGGCTGCGTCTGTGCCCGACCAGACAAGGGAAGCTAAGCTTAGGAGGAAACAAATATAGAGTTAGTCACAGCTCAGGGCAGGGAGAGAGAGAGAGAGAGAGAGAAAGAAAGAGATTTTTAGAGGGAGACCAGGAGTGAGAGAAAGAGAGAGACAGACATGGAGAGGAGGTCTCGGAGGCAGCAAGCCTTTCATGCCCTCAACCAGATAACGATGTGTTCCTCCTCCTCATCTTAGGTAAGCAAACGCGTCGAGCCAGCGAAAAGCTAGCTTAGCTATCACTAGCTGTTAATTCGGCTCGGTTTAATTCGATTTCGAGCTGTGTGTTGATGTGTTGTTAGGAAGGAGCAGGAGTTTGGAGATTTTTTTAGTGTAATTCGATCGAGCTGTTATGTTCTTGTAGTTGGGATTCTTTTTTTCTTTTTTTTTATCTGATGATGCCGCGGTTGCTGGTGGTGATGAGCTCAGGTTGCTGCGAAGGAGGAAGAGGGGTTTCTTGGCCGGAGGAGCACCGCCGACGATGGTGACAGTGGCGCCGCCGGCATGGGAATAGCAGCGCCACCGTCTCAGCCAGGGCAGACCACCACGTTCGTGAGCCAACCCATCAAGAGCTGCGTGGCGATCCGGCCGGCCGCGGCGAGTTCTATGTCCCACTCCCAGGGATTCCTTCAGGGCAGCAGCGGCGTCTTCGGCTTCTCCTCGGATGGCTTCGACCGGCCAGGTTCCAGCCAAGACCAGCAGCACGTGGCGCAACAGAGCCGCCGCGACAAGCTGAGGTTGCAGGGCTTCGACCCGGCGGTGGTGGCGGCAGCCGCGGGGCACGTCTTGCTCCCCATCGAGGGCGCCGGCCACGCCGAGTCCGCCGCCATGTACGACCACGCCGAGGCCGCGGCCGGGGCATCGAACATGCTCTCGGAGATGTTCAACTTCCCGTCGCAGCCGCCGACGGGGCCCTCGGCCACTGAGCTGCTCGCCAGCCAGATGAACGCCAACTACCGGTTCGGGTTCCGGCAGGCGCCGGGAGGGGTCGCCGGCTTGGCCGGCGGCGAAGGCGGTTGGTTCGGCGGCGGCGCGGCCGGCCGGACTGGGTTGGTGCTCGGTGGGGCCAGCTTGGGTTCGTTAGGTGAGACGTCGTCGCCGAAGCAACAAGGCAGCATGGCTGGCCTCGCCAGCGACCCGGCCGCCGCGATGCACCTCTTCTTGATGAACCCACAGCAGCAACAGCAGCAGTCCCGGTCGTCAACGTCACCGCCGCCGTCGGACGCACAGTCCGCTATCCAGCACCACGAAGCGTTCCAGGCGTTCGGCAGCGCCGGTGCACCGTTCGGCGCGGGCGGAGTTATGGAAGGCCAGGGGCTCTCCCTCTCGCTCTCGCCGTCGCTGCAGCAGCTGGAGATGGCGAAGGAGGCGGAGGAGCAGCTACGTGTCCGAGACGGCGTGCTCTACTTCAACCGGCAGCAACAGCAGCAGCAGCAGGCGGCTGCGGCGTCGGTGCAGCAGCTCCCGATGGCATTGCACGGCCAGGTCGGCACGCTGGGGCAGCAGCTGCACGTCGGCTACGGCCCGGGCGACGTCGCCGGAGTCCTCCGCAACTCCAAGTACACCCGCGCGGCGCAGGAGCTCCTCGAGGAGTTCTGCAGCGTCGGCCGCGGCCAGATCAAGGGTGGACGCGGCTCTGCTCCGAACCCTAAAGCCAGCAAGGGCAGCGGTGGAGCCTCCAGCGGCGCCGCCCAGTCCCCCACGTCGGCGTCCAAAGAACCACCCCAGCTCTCTCCCGCTGACCGGTTCGAGCAACAGCGCAAGAAGGCCAAGCTCATCTCCATGCTCGACGAGGCACGTACCCACCACCACCCACAACCCTCTCTCTCCTCTCTTCTGCAAGGATGGCTGCTTATATTCTTCTCCTCCTCCTCCGGCCGCCTCCGCCAGCCTGCCTCAACGTTAGGTAGCCCGGCAGTAGGCCGCGATGACGACGACGTAGCTCGAGCATCCACTCCTGTATTTTGCCAGGTCATCCATGATTCCATCACGACCACGGCTGCGGCCAATGGCAGCAGGTGGCGAGTAGCAGAAGAAGGCGGCTGTCACTGGAAACCTTTTGGTTGTCGTCAAGGCGCGAGTCCCAAGAGATACTGAGCCCATATCCCCAATCATAGTACATCCCCAACTCGTAGCCCGACCGATTTCTTTTTGTGCGGTTGTTGGCGACGCTGTGATTGATCCATAGCATTTCATCCATCCATCCATCGATCAGTCGTCTCAGCCGCTACCAATTTGCGATTTGTTTAAGTTGCATTTCTCTTTCCATATCCTCCTCTAGGGCCTCCACAAGGGGAAAAAAGTATGGGCCCCCTTTCGCCTTAGCTGCTATCTATAGTCAATATCATATTCATGTCCATGATCTGCAAAGGTGATACGTGTTGCGTCACTGCCATGAAAGTCTTTTATATGGGAGTAAGATACTAGCTTCTTGCATGCGTGAAAACTAGCTTAATTATGATTCTGGTGTGCGTCAATCGGGTTGGTGTAAAGGAGCCATTCAATCCAATACATCCGTGTATCAAGCTAGCTATAGCTTACAACTTACAATTGGCCTGCACAGGAGAGAGGATGGATTGATTTGTATTATGGGAAAAAAAAGTGATTAAGCAGTCACATATCCATGGCGAATTGGCGATCTGTTGCAGCTAGCTTGGTTGAGCTAGCTAGCACAGGAACAACACAGGCACATGCGAGTGTTAGCTGCGTGGGTGTGCAATGCGATGGCTAGGTAGCTATTCTCCAAACGCCGGTGGGCCTCGGCGTTCTCTCTTCGTTTGTTCGTCGCTTAGCTTGCACCCATTTTCATATAATTATTGTGCCAGCGACATATGCAGTCTTAACTTCTGCGCCCCAAGTTTTGTTTCTTTGTCTCCTTGTGTCTTCCGTCGATCCTCCACCATGCATCTATCAGCTTAGCTTATTAGCTACCTCGAGTAATTATTTGCCATCACCTGGTTTGATTTGATTTGTTTCTATGTCTTGTTGTCCTGTTTTTCCTTTTTTACTTTGAGATGAATCTTTCTAGCTTAGTTATGAATTTAATCGAGAATTAGAAGGTTCGATTTTTACAGCTCGAGGTGTAGGTACGAATGATTGATTGATTATATATGTGTGTGTGTGTGTGATTGAATTGGTTGGGATGGTGTGGTGGTGATGATGCAGGTGGACCGGAGGTACAACCACTACTGCGACCAGATGCAGATGGTGGTGAACTTCTTCGATTCGGTGATGGGGTTCGGGGCGGCGACGCCGTACACGGCGCTGGCGCAGAAGGCCATGTCGCGGCACTTCCGGTGCCTCAAGGACGCGATCGCGGCGCAGCTCCGGCACACCTGCGAGCTCCTCGGCGAGAAGGACGCCGGCACCAGCTCCGGCCTCACCAAAGGGGAGACCCCTCGCCTCCGCGCCATCGACCAGAGCCTCCGCCAGCAGCGCGCCTTCCACCACATGGGCATCATGGAGCAGGAGGCATGGCGCCCCCAGCGCGGCCTCCCCGAGCGCTCCGTCAACATCCTCCGCTCCTGGCTCTTCGAACACTTCCTCCACCCGTACGTCCTCACATCTCCGGTCTCTGCCGCCGTTAGGCACATAGAAACAAGTCCCCGACCCTCTTTTGAAATAATGAAAACGAAACACAGTGATTTCTAGCCTCTGCGGTTAGACACACACACCACCAGAATTTCAATTCTATCCTCTACTACTACAACTACATGTAGACACATTCATATGCATGCTGCTACCTACCTATAGTACGTATGTGCATACTCCTACATAGCCATGCATAGAGTTCATGAGGTGATAAGGCCATGCATGCAGCTAGCCGGCATCGATCGGATGATGGAGCATGCCATACGTGGCGAAATGGTATGGTAGGAGCGCGTAGGGGAGGCCGGGGGAGTAGTACCACACTGCACTCAGCACGGGCAGCTTCTGCTTTGCTATTGCTGCTGCTGCTCTCTCTCTATCTCGCATCTCTTTCTGGTTAGCTGCTGCTACGCTTTAGCAAAAGAAGTAATTTTTTCGAGATCTACGCTAAATCAGGAAAGCAGGAAGGCATGCCGGGGACGGTGCGCCTGTGTATATTCCTCCTCCTCCCCTTTTGCTTCGTCGTCCCCCGGATTTTACCTTTCCCATCATTGCAGAAATTTACCTTTTTTAGTTTTACTGCGGCTAGTGCACGAGCTGCACGAGGAGGAGAGGATACTGCCGGCCAGTGTACGTACTACGCACATAGCAGCAGCGACAGCTGCTGCTTGCAGTAGTACAGGGAATTCCGGCCTCTCCTTTGTGGCCAAGCCTTTGCTAAGCTTTACCGCCCATGCAAACAAAAGCTTAGCTCAGCTAATATACACGCCTACACGTACTCTGCACAGCCTGCAGCTGCAAATATTCTGCATGCCTAGGAGCCTTTCTGCTGCCTTGCCGTGCCACGCATGGTATCATCGATCAGGCAGCAGCAGCAGCATCATGGTCTAGGTTTCTCAGTAAGCTTTTTTACATTCGTTTCAGCTCCCTTATCCTGGCTGTAAACCTAGCCTGATACTACTCACTTTGCCATTGCTGTCTGCAAAGAGATCAAGATGGCAGCTGAGGGGGAATATATCTAGGAATCCGTAGCTCTTTGTTGCTGTTGCATTCTCTTGCATGGGGCATGCATGGACGCATGCAAGAATGCAGCAGAATGGTGACACAGTGTGCCGGCATATGGGTGCATTGATACCAGTGTTTTGTGCCTAATATAATGCGTACTCCCCTCCGTTATTTAAACAAATTATCTTTACCCTTCTCACACATATCAATATAAAACTAAAATATTATAGCATTCTTTATTTTCTTAAACTTTAATATGTTTTCCTTCACTTTTTCAAACTCCAATACACTTATATTTTACTTTTTTTAACTTAAATACATTAATTACTTAAAAATAGTCTTTGTAAAATAAATGAAAATAACAAAAATAAAATCTTTGTAGAACCGTATATGATTGGTGAATAGTAGTAGTGCTTCCTGCAGAATGCAGCTGCGGTTCCTGAATGCTGCTAGCTGCTGCTGCAGTCGTAAGGCAGGCAGGAGATAGTGCACGCAGTGCAGAGCTTAGCCATGGCGCGCTAGCTACTAGCTAGATTAGCTGTAAGGAAATGCTGCAGCCTTTGGCGAGTGGTTTTCTCTGTGTGCTCACGCGTGGTTTCCCGTGCATTGCAGGTACCCGAGCGATGCCGATAAGCACCTGTTGGCGAGGCAGACCGGGCTGTCCAGGAACCAGGTTTGTACACTTGCTTGCTGCATGCAACTGTTGCACTGTGTACTGTGTGGAATATGCCACGGCCATTTTTTTACTCGTTTTAATTGATTGAGTTACGACTAATAAGACATAGAAAATAAAAAAAATAAAATTTATAGATAAAATATATATATGTGTGTGTGCTACCTGTGATTTAAAAGTTAATATTGTAAAATAGCTTGATGAGAAAACCATAAACTATAGTTAAGCTTTAAATTTTAAATTTTAACTAGAATGAGAGGCATCATGTATATCTAGCTAGATAACACACTGTTGGTGTTGTTAACAGTTTGTGCTTGTTCGTTTTGCTTGGTTCCATTTATTTCTGTTCTGCGTCATCTCTAAAACGTGCTGAATAAAGATAAGTGGTGTTACTGTGCATGCATGCTTACAATCATGCAGTTTGCAGTTTATCTTACCCGTGAAAGGTAAAGCCGGGCCCTTGAGATACTGCTGCCCCTCCCCACTCAGTCCTCAAATTAATTAAAGGGGAGTATATAAAATCTTGTGAGGAAAAATTCACACAAAATTAATAATTATAATGCTCATGTGTCTAGATCATTCAATTCAAAAACAAAAAAAAAAGTAATAGGTACCATATTACTGAGGCCTGTTAGTTCATTTACTAGAATACATATGTTACAATTCTAAGTTTACTATGCCTCGGTATAGTAGCTATCACAAAGCAGACAACATAGCCGCCTTGCTAGAAATAAAGCTATTGTTCATCAGTAGATATTCCTTAATTGGTTCCAACCCAATATATCCCATTGTTAAACTAAAATTAGAATTTCATTACCTGAATTTAGATATAATTGAGGAAGTCTCAAATATGGCATCAATGTTAACCCATGAATTAGTATTTTTAATTTTCAAGTGAAAGACACAAGTTACATACACCTTACGGATCCATAACCAGTCTAGGCAAATAAACTAGCGCCGTACTTTGTTTTACCTGTCACTTTGGAAACCAATATTGTTTCATATATCCCTTTAACCATATTTTTTTATAATTATGCATTAACATAGTACTAACTAGAAAAAAAAGAAGTTCTCTTGATGACAAATGTACTATGCTAAAATTTCCATCTCATGGGAATCTAAATACTATAATTAATATTTCTGGGTTAAAGCCTAAATTGTTGAACCCCCCCCCCAACACACACAATAAAAAGAAGAAAAATACATCTGTTCATATAAATAGTTATGAAAATATAAAAACATAAAATATTTGACAAAATTCATATAGCATGCATGTAGTGCATAAAAAATTATTCTAAAATCAACTCATAGATGGAGATTAAAAAATAAATCTAGCATGGAATAATATTATTGCTATTTATATTCGAATTTATCTTTTTTTAATGCGCTAGTTGATTTTCAACAAAAAATTTTAGTGGAGTGAGAGATACCACTATTGTCTACATTTTTAATGTTATTAGGAATTTTTCATAACCATTTTGCATTGTATTTGAGAGAAATGCATGAGGAGATATCCCCTCGAGAGTCCTTCCTACTCTCCATATAGGCATACATGCTTAAACCTGCATGTATCCCACCCCCCTCCCTCCACACACACATATATGTGTGTATGTGTAGGGGGCATGTAGAGTTATGTGTGAAGGGTACTGTAGTTCTCTTGGTATCCTTGTCTCAGTTCGTCTGTCTTTTGTTTTCTTCCTTGTCGTGGTCCTTCACAAGTGCCATTCATGTCCCAGCCGCTTCTACATGTGCGGTACTATTTACATTGATATGGAATCATTTTTTCCCAAGGAATCGACATGACAACTTGGTCCATATACCATGACTTCTTGGTACAAAAAAATTCCTCTGCTATTGCCCAATGTGACAACGCAAGAACGGTCCCTCTCTTCAGCTCTTGTCCAGTGACCCCTTCCAGTCCTCTTGAGCAAAGCTTTATGCATACGCATGTGCATGTGGGCATGCATAGCTAAATTGATCCTCATTTGTTTCTGGGTTTTTTTTGTCCTTGTGCTTTTTATAACAGTAATTCGACCAATCAAGCCAAAATATCTGAACTCCTGCTTAGCCATACGAGGAGAAAAAACTTCTCATGGTGTATCAAATGTTTAGTATAGGTTAATTAATTACGATATATCTTCGGTTGCACCGTATGAACCTCAATTATTGTGCCCAGCCAGTAGGTACATCGATGATTCCAAGTTCTTGTGGTATCCAATTAATTTTTTATGTATGTAGCTAGTGCTGAATCTACTTTGATCCATATGGAAGGATATCTCTCCTTTTAAATTCAACATTTGGTCTAACTTTCTCAGCGCAAAAATTGTTGTTTTTAAGAAGGCTTTGATTACATCTACTTTGTCAACATTGTGTATACCTGCAAAAAGCACTTAATAATAAGCAACTACTGGTACACTTTTATGTAACCAACCATACATGACTTCATGTTCAAGCAAAATGTCTAGTTTGTCCATATGTTTTAGTTTAATGTTGTCTTTAGTGCCATCTATACTTTCGTTTTCAGAGTACCTATATGTGCAAATAATTAAAGTGGCTAGCTAGGAAGCATTGCATGCAAGAACAGAAAGGTGTTTTTACTTTGACTCTATATGTGCAAGGAATGTAAAAGTAACTAAAATACGTTTTACTGACCTAACATCGGTCATGCCCACATTATGGTTTCAAGATTAGTTTACAGCCAGTTGCTGTTATGTTGGATTCTAGCTATAATCCACGGTAGAACCAAGCTACGGCAATAACTAGAAGAATGTTGGGAACCAGATCATTGTTTGTGTTACTTTGCTTGATTAACCAAAATATTAGGCTATTTCTCTCTGTTTTTATTGTGTTTTCATTAATATGTATAATCAGGAACTCATGATATACATACATGAATATTTTATCCTTTATCCAATAGCATTACATTTGTTTTTATAGCTTAAAAAAGATACGCATATAGTATAGCAAATAAATTTTTCTATAGAAGAGGGCTGCAATGCCTGGTGAAGTGCGAAAATTTTCATTCAAATGACGTTAATTTTAAAAGTTTATAATGAATATTATTAAGTGAACTTATTTTTTTGAAAAAAAATGTATTTCTCAGCTGACACGAAAAAAGTATTTCATACAATGTTATATCTTACTGATGTACACTGTCATGAATACACATCCTGAAGTTATTTTGGTTTTCTGATTAGAAATAAACTCATTATTTTGGGGGGACTCGTTGCAGTTTGAACCAATAAGGACTTCAGCAAAGGATTTCATGTGCCCCACCATATCCTTAATAGCCCAAACAGAATTCATTTCTAGCCATAGTGGTTAAAAAAGTTTGCCAGAACAGAATAGCTTACACAAATATTTATTTTCAATCAAGGTACCAATACTAATTTATAAGTTCAAATAACTAAAAAAATCAGCTTGTGAAGTCAGGTGCATCAAATTATATTTATCAAAATGTTATTGTTGTTTTACAGTTAGCAAATAGATATTTTCCTAAAAATAACTTATCAGCGTTAATTAATGTTCACTTGATTAATAAGATCATATCATAGAGTTTCCACAAATAAGTTACAAGAGTGTAACAAACATATGCAAGCTAGGGGTATGCATTATCATGCCATTTCTCTCTCTCTTTACCGTTTTACCATGAAAATGTATATACATACCCATCCAAAAACCAAAACAATGGCACATGTTACAAAAGGTAGATCACCAAAACATTGGGGCACAAATGAATCAAAAAAAGACAAAATGAGGATAAAACTAAAACATGACCATTGGTAAAATAGGGACCAGAGGTTCCACCCCAGAGGTCTAAAGGTATCCATGTAGCATCCACAAATTCCCTAGGACCCTTTTACGGGGCCCTAGGGCTCATGCACTTCTCAAGATTCAAGTTGAATAGTCTAGACTAGAGTGCAAAGCTAATTAGCTCGGGCTACCTGGGCGTACACTCCGAGCTAACCAGCTCGTGCCTATACCCTCGGATTGGTCTTCATGGGGAGGGGTACGATCTTGCATAAGCTAATTAAGCTCACACGTTCCTCTTGCGGTCCTATTGGTAGGAGCCTAAGGGTTGAGCATGTTAAACTATTTTAACTACCGCATTCAATACGATAGGCTTACATATCTCTATTAGCATGACACATGTGTGTCCGATACAATAAGGATGACAAGATGGATATCTGCCCTGACAAGTGGGCGACGTGTGATAAGATGGATATTGCCTCTCATGGCCATCATAACAGGGAGATGGGGGACTTGTTGAACCATACCACATTCTCCGTTCTTCACATGTTCGGCCGATTTGTTGCATAGCAGGTCTCATCGAATGAGCACGACGTGCACTACTATTTATTACAGGGGAGCCTATGGGCGTGCTTTCGATAGGATTAGACCGATCATACCTAAACTTTACGTGTATGACCCATAAGTCTTGGGTCATGAGTATTTTTCTCCGTCTATTGTGGCAACCCCTAAGAATATATAAGGGGATAGTTGTTGATAGAGAGAAGGGGGAAGCCACTTTAAAATGCTTAACGGCTATAATCTACATCCAAAAAAAGTAAAAACATAGGAGTACAGTGTTATGCCACTAAATGGCCCGAATCTATCTAAATGGATCCGTATTTATCTTTCTCCTATAATTAAAGCTGTATTGACTCCATAATATAATCGTGTGATTGAGCCTTATTCTAGGTCTAAACTTAGAAGACGGTCTTTATAGGTCCCGCTCTCGATGTCTATCTACCGACAATGACAGTTAGGACCGAGGAGTTGTCTAGCTAGTTACCCTTACCGTTAGATTATACTTTTTTTACAAAAAATAATAATAAGTAGAATGTTCATAGCACAAAAGATAATGATAAGAGGAATAATCAAATGCAAATTATGGTGGTTGGAAGAATAAACCACTACTAAGCTCGTTAGGTAAGAAATATACTATTACAAGAGTTGAAGGATAGAGAATAAAATACTGTCTATGGATATTAAAATCCCTTATATTTTTAGACAAATAAAATTGATAAAATTCTTTACATTTTTACACGGAGGGAGTACCTGCATTGTGTTAGCCCTACACGTCCCTGCACACATGCATGCATGCACGCACGAATGACGCCATGGTCCATGAATGGCTCCCCCTACGTACGTGTGGTACTGTCTCGGTACTGCAATAATTCCTTTGGTTGGATTTTGGTCAACTGCAGGTCTCAAATTGGTTCATCAACGCCCGCGTCCGGCTGTGGAAGCCCATGATCGAGGAGATGTACCAGCAAGAATGCAAGGAGCTCGAAGGATCCTCCGGCGCCGGCGGTGGCGGCGGAGGAGGCCCCGTGTCCGGCAACGACCCCTCCGGCGCGGACGACACGCACTCCCCGACGACCACCGGCGCGCAGCTCTCGCAGCAGCAGCAGCACAGGCACCAGCTAGAACACGGCGCGTCCAGCGGCGCCATGCCGCACAAGCACGAGCCCGGCGTCGCGGGGCCCTCCTTGGCGGCGGACGCCGCCTTCGTCGGCATCGACCCGGTGGAGCTCCTCGGCGGCGACGCGCACGTCGGCGCGGCGGACGACTTGTATGGACGGTTCGAGCCCGGCGTCAGGCTACGGTACGGGCCTGCCGCCGCCACCGGTGTGGCGGCCGGCGACGTGTCTCTCACGCTGGGCCTGCAGCACGCCGGCGCGGGCAACGCGGGGCCCGACGGCAGCGGCAGATTCTCCTTGCGAGACTACAGTGGTTGCTGATTTCTCATACACCTACCACCATGATTTGGCTCATCCATGCATTGCACTTGGAGAATAGAGTGAGAAGAGAGAGAAAAGGTAACAGCAAGGAGAGAGAGAAAGAGAGAGAGAGGCAGAGAGATCTAGAGAGAGAAATTTGCAATGGTGCCTGGAGGTGATATGCTTGCATGGGATGGGGATATATTAATATGAGATAACTCTCCTTTTTCCAAGATGATTCTTAATTTAGCTAGATTAATTCCTTCAGTTAGATGTTATTGTTGGGGGGTTAAGGATAAATTGTATACAGGAAAGAAAGATAGGAAGTGTATGTTACAGATTGTTTAGTAACACATTTTGTTGTTCTGTTGCTAGCCCATCTACATCTCTTGTTTTTATTGTCAGTTTTTGGTTTTTGTGTACTTATTAATGTTCTTTTCCTCTCTGTAACTAAACATAAGAAACACATACATACATATATAGGTAAATACATATATATTGATAAACATTGGGATATATGTGTGTGTTCACATACTTGGTAAAATTAAAGATATACAAACTCCAGTACACAAGAGTGTGGCCACGGTTGGCTGGCATGTACCTGCATGTTGTGCGTGCATCTTTTCCTTTGCCCCATCTTTTTGAGAAACCAATTGATGCCATGTCGGGGTACGATTTTCTTTTCGAATCCATATACAACACCCACTTTGTTTTCTTCTTAGGATTTTTGAAAAAAAAGGCATTGCATGAGAGTATACCAATAACATTTTCTTTACAAACTAGTGTCCTCATGAACAGATATCTATTGATTAAATATTAATTGGACACTTTGGGAGATCACAAGTTAATCAGAAATATATGTCTGTTGATTAGGTGTACTGTATTATCATGATTGTATCATATAGAGAATTTGGGTTAAATAAAAGGTGTCAATTATTTCTTGCGGGTATTATTTAGAATTTAGTTATACTGAGGGTTAATAGTTTATAAATTAGGACATGTTGAACCCTTAACTATTTATTATTCTCACCGTCCCAAAATATATCCACTTCTCCACCTTCTCTCATATCTCAACCTATTAAACACATCTCTCATTTAAATTCCTCACCTACTTTCTCATCTCAATTGATCACAATCATCCTGCATCTAATTTCACATCTCCTCTTAATACTTGTGAAAAAAATTCATAAGTAATTATATTTTGTGATGAAAAGAGTAATATATTTCTGAAATTTGAAATTTAAATATGGATATTTGTAATTGACATGAACACTTCTTTTAATCTAAGCTGATAAAATTTTAAAAAACAACATACTCATTTATTATGTGATTAAATTTTTAATATTTGAGACCAATAACAGTAGCTTGTGCAGAAGATGCCGGATGGATTGGAAACTAGTATATACTAATTAGATACTTCTAGTAAATTAACATATTAAATAAAGAAAAGACGAAGGCATGCTATCCAAAGTGAATTATTATTAAATCCTGCTAGAAAAGATATTTTTTATTCTGCAATTTTTTTACTTATTTTGTATGGAAGTACTGTGTTTGACGAGGATCAATATCTATATAAGTCAATTGTAATTTTAATATTAATTTCGATACTTTCTAAATTTGTAATGTAATAATGTTTGAAAAAAACGATGTACCGTTCCACCCATTTGGGCAGTTATGCATTCTTACAACTCTGCTAGTGTAACCTCAAGGCATGGGCCCTTACACCTGCACCCCTACGTAATCATGAGCTACCTAGTAGTAGCTACATGTATAAGCAGCAGCTAGCTAGGCAATGCCGCCAGGGCTATGGCCATGTTTTTTAGCTGGGATATACTTACGTACCTGGTGTATAAGTGGGCTTCTTATTAGTATCATTGGTTTGTACACGATTTACTAGCCACATATAATCACCTACCATATAATATCTTGATGATATAGGTATCGACATACTGTAATACTTAATGGTACCTAATAATATCTACAATTATGGACAATGATATATGCCAAGTATTAGTGAGTGATGATACTTGTTAGACGCCAATGATGATATATGTATATACCAGTGATGATACCTATAGGTACTAGGGATAATAATTATTAGGTATATGTGAGTGATGATACCTATTGGATATTGGTCATGATATCTACCAGATATCAGAAATTATAGGTATATATTAATGATGATATCTATTAGTTACTGTAATAACACTTGCCAAGTAGTGGGCTGGTTGAGGCCCTAGTGTGCTCACACAGGAATAAAGATGGCTGGTAGGGTTATGTGGGGGTGCGCATGCATGTGCGGATTGACGGATGGGATGCCTAGAGGGAGCACAATTACTCTTAACTCAAAATCTTAGACGCATTATCTAGTTTTATTAACCGTAGTATTATCCTAATGCTACAACATACGTAGTCACTCTACTGTTTGTGATCTGCATTCTAATGAAACTAACTTGTTTTCATATTTCTCTCATATATGTTGAGTTGAAGCCAGATAAAAAAAACTAAAATGCAGTAATTGTTACACCAAATTTTCAAAATTTTGAGATGTTGATTTGAGAATTCTTTTTTAAAAAAGTACACTCCCTTAAGACACAATCAAAGAGGCCACAGAACTCACTAAATTCCTATAAAAAATACACCCACATATACATAATTATGGGTATTAGGATTTAAATCCTTCTGAGCACAGCTCTCCCCTCTAGTTAAGTTATTTTTGTGCTCACTAAAGTCCTGTGATGCAAGTATATTATTAGCATGATATTTAGTAACAGTGTACATGATCATTTTTGTTTTAACATTTGCTAAGATTAGTGATCCCATTGGTTTATGGTAGAACTCAGGTCATATTTCCGTCCACCCATTCAACCAACGGAGTTACCAAGAGAGTTTCATCCATCCATCTATTCATCCATCCCACCAGGTGAGTTTTGTCCATCCACACACCCCGGCCCACCCAAGTAACGTACAGGGCGCTCTTCACTCCTCTTTAAACCCAACAAGCCATACAAGGGAAACAGGAAAAAAAAACAGCCCATACGGGTAAACTGAAAAGGCCTGCTGGTTTCAAAAATACAAGTGGTCCAGTGGCTCATGCCTTTGGAGTGGTTTTCTGTTACAATACATGGGCAATTAACTGGTTGTGTGAAATATATAGGATATATGTGCAAAACACATATACATCGTTCAATATTTACTTTAAAAAAATGCATCGATTCTTGTATGTTGGATAACTAGCTGTGAGGGAGAGAGCAAAGGCAGTGTGAAGAGGGAAAGACAATGTATGTGTGTGGGGAGGGGCTGATATAGTGCATTGGAGTAATTGTTTTCTTCTTTGAAATGGAGCTAGCTGCTGTTTAATTTGTGACCCCCACCCCCTGGCGAACATCCGTACATCAATTATGAATGATCCTCGTAGCTTAATTGATTCCTTCAAGGCAAAGGCTAATTAATCTCAATTAATTCCTCCAAGACAAGAAATGATAATAATCAATTATCTAATTAACCAGCTCTACCCGCACATGCTTGTATGCAAATTAAATTAATAAATTAATCGAGTGAGTCGAGGCGTATGAATGCGATGCGAGAAATTGTGGTTGGTTGATCGATCGATCGGCGACGATTCGGCGCCGGCCGCCGGGACAGCGACGCATGTAGATTCCGGTGGCCAGACTGCATGCCTGCCAGTAGCAGAGGCCGGCGCGCATGAGTGGATCAATCAATGCAATGCAGCACAGCAGCAACAGGCAAGTGCCAACCACGCAACGGTCTACCTCTCTCTAACTTGTTATTGGGGACTAGCCATGGACCACCACGTACTCGGCACGGACCGACGGACGGACAGCAGCTAGCACTCTAGCAGCTAACTCGATGATCATCATCCTGGGGAAAGTGCTAGGTAGATCCATCTGATCTCAGGTGATCAGTGGATGGCTATTTGCAGTTAATTAGAAAAGAAGAACAGGACGTACGTATGGGGTTAATCCGATCTGGACCGTCCGATATCGTGGTCCTCAGCGATTCAGATCATGATGAAGTGACTACAGAAAAGCTACCATCTCTATCAATAGCCCATATTTTAGACCCCATGGGGCCGTTTCTATTTTATAACAACTCTAAAAATACCTCCAACTCCAATAACAATCCCTAATATGTTACACCTAATTTAACACGCAACAATTCTATTTCTAATACATAAAATTCAACCATATTTAAATTCATAATTTTAAACACTACAATTAAGATACAAATTCAAAATTTTTAAATATGGAAATGATAAATTCATAGTAGCTAATGTTTCACATACAAATTATGACGGTGTATGGATGGAGGATGGGTAATGGTGTGACATGGAGACGACAGTGTTTGGCAGCCTAGGGTCAAAGAAGCTCGGTTGTGGCATATCTTATCAAAGAAGGATGGCGACGCGGTGTATGGTAAGCTTGAGGATGGGGATGTGACATCAATCCATTCTTCCAACAGCGTGTGAACGAAGGAGGGGCAACAGAGTGGTGTGGGTTGTTGTGGAAAAGAATAGAAGGGTGTCGAACAGTGCTAAACAGAGTAGATAGCAGGCTGGCCATTTAGCAAAGGCGCCCACAAGAGAGAAAAATATCCTTCTGTACTAGTGAACAATAAATGATGGCTATGGCCTAGAACCCTAGGAATGGGGTCATGAGAGGATTTGGGGCCTTTCTGGTTTGGGATCTAGTGGTAGCCATACTAGAACTTTTTTTTTTGCCCTTCGTCCTTCGAGCATGTTTAGTGTGGCCTTAAATACAACCCTAAAACAATTTTTGAAGGTTGAGGCTAAATAACATGGTCTAGCAGTGCTCCTACTAGAGGCCCTAAATATAGAAAGGCCACCAAATCCTATCCTATAGCCACCATTCCTGAGGGCTCTAGACCATAACCCTCATCACACTGTTTTTTTTTTGGCGAGAGGACATTTTTGCTACCGTTGTTCTCTGATATAAGCATTGCCGTATCACCATCCCTCCTCCATTGTTTCTACACCGATCATCGTCCTCTGCCACTCCTCCCAAGCTCTTGCCACCTTTGTTCCAAAACCATAGCATAGCCGTTCATTGCCATCCTGCTCAATCAACTGGCGTGCCGTGCTGCCATCCCTTCTCTAGTTGTTTCCGTGTTGGCTGCCACCCTTCCCATCGTCCCACACACCTTCGTCGTGTCCCTCGAGCTTTGTCACCACCGTTCCACTATTCCAAAACCCTAGCACACCTGCCCGCCATCATCCCGCTCGACCGGCTGCCTCATTGCCATTTACATAGTCCCTGACGACGAACAGGTAGTACTGCCACACCATCTCCTATCACCTCCCGAGCTCTGCACCTATCATTTTAATGTTTAAAAAATTTGAAATTGCATTTGAATTATGGTATTTGAAACTATGAAATTTTTATATGGTTGAATTATATGCATTAAAATATTTTATGTTTAAATGTTAAACTATAGAGATAAACATAACGTGTATGTTAAAATAGAAAAGAAAAATAAATATGAGCTGTTGAAGTTGAAAGTTTTTTTAAGCTACTTGGTAAATGGGAGTAGCTTTTATTTGACTTTTGGACTATAAAATAAGGCTATTATATGAGATGCTCTTAGCCTTTAAAACTGTTTGAGAGGCTTTTTTTTAGGGGTCTACTAGAGTTGCCCTAGTGTGCCTGCGGAGAGAGCATAGAGGACAACACATACAAGGACAGCATAAGGCGATTAACTAATTCTCTTGGACCATACTCAAGGATGACGGTCAGATCAACTAAAGAAATTAATTAACCGTACGTCCTGTCAGGTCCAAGCACAGTGCCACGATTGCAGGCCGTAGAAAGTAAAATGCTCCTGTTGAGGCCTTCCATTTCAGATTTCCTGGGCACCTCTCGCACAGGCACCAACCGGCCAAGTCTCGTGCCTGGCCGGCTCTGAATGGGTGAATGACCAGGCACAATTTCCTCAGATTTGCTGTTCCAACCGCACAATATTGTTCCGTGCTCAACATCAAGGTCATCTCATGGGTCTCGTCCTTCCCCGATCACATCACCCGTCCTAGCATGCATGCTTTCCCGGGTCACCAATATGGCACGATGATTGCAATCCTAACTGCCACCAACCAAGAGAAAATGGACACATTCTATAGGACGCCCACGATTTATCGTAAGAAGCGTCTTGTTTGGAAGACATGAATTTTTACAATATTTCTGTACAGATTAGTTCCTATAAAAATAATAATTAAGTAGACGAAGCCCTGTAACATCGTTTGAAGTAATATACTCAGACGGGTATTTTGCCCTCCAGTGACCAATCTAAAATAATAATTTGCGGTTATCCTACCGGTTTGTTCAAAATGATTTACCACTGATCAGTTTGATGGTGCTAGCGAGTATGGAAATCAGGTTCGTTTTCAGGGTTAATATAATTAGCTCAAGTAATGGCAGGTACTGCATGCGCAACCAACATGATGGACATCATGGGACAATGTGTTTTTTCAACCTGCAACAGTACCTTCGGGTACAGTTGCAGCTCACTTCTGCACCAATCAATGGTACATCCATTTGCCTTTATCATCCATCGATTGCACAGATTACAGACGAGACGTCGACCCATGCACACTGGTCACTGCACCAAACGGCCGAGCAGGCAACTCCCATTGCACTGCAGTACCCTACCTCTTTAAAGTTCAAAAGAACAAAGTTTGTGACAGTGCTTCGTACACTGATCATCCCCTATATATATATATGTGTGTGTGTGTGTGTGTGTGTGAACATACACACTGGCTAGCAGGCCACCACTCTAACGGTCGGTCGCTACGAAGTCTCATAAGGCTCCAGAGAGGACAAGAACTTTATAGGATTTTCACACGAGTAAGTCTAAATTAACGACGTGGTGAATTTCCTAAAGTTTTAAGAAGACCTTAAGATTTTAGTTAGTAAACTTGATGTCATTTGTCATTAAAGAATAATCGGATCCATCTAATGCACGAATTCCACACCTCCCCCCTCGATTCTAAAAATGTCCCAACACTCAAGAACAGCAGCATGCATCAAGCAAGAAAGTTAACATGGGATCTAGGGTTATAAGAGTGACCCTACTTGGATGCAGCGGAGACGACAGATCAACGTCCTCCTCGATTAATCCGTCGATCCAATACCTCGTCCGTCTCACGTGTCTTGGGGTGGAAGACGGGACGGCTGCAGTCTTCCGCATCGACGTCGTCGGCGGCGAAGACGAGGGCGCCGCCGCCGCCACGACGAACGTGGGAGGCCGTACTCTTTTCGGAATTCAGGAATAGTTGTGCTCAATGTAACCGGCCCGTGTGAATATGTGGAACCTAACCGGGCTAAGGATATGCTTCGGCCAGTAGCCCACGCTCTGGTCCATCTAATACGGGCCGCACGTATGTCTCGTGCCGTTCCGGCCTACTCCTGCATGTATCATCGGCCGTTGAATTTCAAGGCCCAGGCTCCATGGGTCCCACATGTCGGCGTTTTAGGCTGGAACGGCCGGGGCGTCATCCCGGCCGTGTCACCGCCGCCGGTCGCCGGACCGACCGCCGCGGCTCGGACCATTCTCCCCTATGCCGTGTGTCCAACGTTTTGCTTGCCTGTACGGCGTTCTGCAGCCGCTTTCCGACGGCCGGCGGCCTAGGCAGTGGACGGTGGTGGGCCTAGCGCGGAGGAGCTACGGCGGCGGGATTCCATCGCCACCACCTGTTTTCAATGATTTTGTCTCTGACAGGAGGTGATCACGGTGTTCCTGTACATCGGCTTCCTTTGGAACAGCGAGTGCTGAGTTGCTGCGGCTATGGCTTCTTGCTGATCACACTTGAAATATTTCTAGGCCACTAATCTGTTTGCCTTTCTGTGATCCCTTCATTAAGTTTATTGACATGGCTCTGATTGTCTTTTCGAGCTAGATTGGCACTCTCTACAGCCTAAATGGCTAGCCTTTTGTCTTCAGATTTGATGTCAAAACAAAATGACCTGCGTGTTTCACTTTCAAAGGTGAGGAGAAAGCGCATCATAATACACTGACTATTGCATATGCACAATATACTCAGAATGCAGCCTGTTGCAAATCAGAAACTACAGTCTCTCGTTCCGCACTGGAACTTCATTTCAGTTCATTGGTTATACTTCAAAATGAAAATTTGTTTCTCCGAAGAGATGTTTCAGGTGATGCCGTACGTGATAGAACTGGAATTTCATTTCACAAACAGGACGCATCACGTATGTACATTATGCAACTCAACTATGTCAGAATCCCCTCCTCCATAAGAAGGAAACGATCATGTCTGCTGCGCTTGATAAAATATACAGCTATGCACACATCAAAGGCTTATAAGCTACTAGAGTGCATCTTATTTTAGCTAGCTTTAGATCTTATGGTCCTTAAGAAGAAAAGAAATGCCAATTAGTTGCTTCATTCATTTTCTACATCTACACATCGCCAAAACACTTCAATGACCATCTTCCTTTGGCTTCTCCTTGGGAATCTCCCCATTCAGTTTCTTTGGAGGTGCGCCTTTTGCTGACCTGCAACAAGATCAATTTTCATGAGGATTTGCAGCATGCAGAAAACATATTGTTGAAAAAGCTGAAAAGCATCAGGTGCAAAGCATTTCAATATTTCAACAATAATCCAGTAAAAGCAGATTGCCTTGACAGTAAGATAAAGATGACATTTTTCATCCAGGATTCAGAATGTGCTAGATGAAAACCTCAGGCAATCTTTGCTGCATCTTTCTAGAAACCAAACAGTTTGTTTTGAGAAAAAGAGCTCCTGCATCACGAGCTACATTGTAATAGCCCGTGCTCTAATTAAGCAATTTAGGAAAATTATTAGATAAGCAGTGTGAAAATTCGATTTTTAAAATGCTCTCGGATGGAAAAAAAATAAGAGACCATAGATGCGTAGAGTACGTCATGCTGTGGGAAATAGACTATTTTTGTTGTTGTAATCAGAGTTTGGATGAAACCGTGGCAAACGGATTAACATGGGCCTTTCGATTCATTAATTGTCTCTTTAAATATGGTCACACGGGCGAGATGCAGAGAGAGAACGATAGAGGGGATCAGGAGCCAGTAGAGCCAGGCAAGCCCACGTCTTTGCCGTGCCCTAGCCACCGTTGCCGTTGCACCCCGCCGCTGTTCTGCTACTAGGGCCAATTTGCTAGCTTGGACACTGCCTGCCGATCTGCTATTTGTTTGCCACGCTGCTGCTGCCGCCAGGCAAGAAGGAAAAGAGCTAGATGCTGATTATCTGCGTGCTTGCTGTTGCTGCTGCGCTGCTTTTGCCTGACTGCACGGCAGTTGCTGATCTATAGAAAGGAAGATAATAGGAGAAGAGAAAGGAGGAATTTTGGGGAATTCGTGATTTCGTCGTTTTGATCCCAAATTTTTGGTTCATGCAGCAAGGTTGGAGGGCTCCAGTGCTGCTGGCAATGCCAGGTTGTCATTGAGGTTTAAAGCAAGAACATGATGAACATATGTGATTACTATGCGGTGAATGGAATGCCATGATATGTTTATATTCTCCAATTATATTATTATTCATATGATTCTGCATACAATTGATTATGGTTTCATGCTATTATTTTGATTATATGCATTCATGTTTCAAGTTGATAATTGAGTTCTTAATGATATTCAACTTTTATGATTCTAGTTCTTTTCTGGTTAATTTATTCAAGTGCCATGCACAGTTATAGTGTATTATTTGGTTCTTCATTCATAATTCTTGAGTAGCGCTGGTCCTGCTTACTCGATTTACTGATAATGCTAAAAGGATATTTATGTCTGTCAAGAGAGGAACTATTGTTTCATGAAATCTGGTATTTTATGTCCAATGTTTGGACGTGATGGAAACTACAGTTTAATGCCATCTGGTGTTTTGTTTTTAAATAGATAAAAAAGTTTTCCTATTCGTCCTTCATTTGCTAGTTATTGTGTGTATGTCTTTTTAGTTTCATATTATACTTGCTGAGTATTTTTATACTTGCTCTTTTATTTATTTGGTTTTTAGGTACACAATAAGACCAACATGCATGGGCGGAAAGTAGCACCCCTTAACTTTACACTTGGGCACACACTTAAATCCTATTTTTTAGTTTTATAATAATAGTGTCGCAAACTACTGTGATTAGACTTATTGTCATTGCTTAACCTCGGTGCTTGATAATCTATGTGGTTTCTCATAATTCATTATGATATAACGTTTGATGTGTAGTTTTCTTATAATCTCAATCTCATGGATATCTATAAATACAATGAATTCTCTATCAAAATTCTTTTAATAAATTTAGCATATAGTGTTTCATGTGTATGGTGTGTGTACTCTAGATATGTGGATACTTGGGGCGTTACATACATGAGAATATAATGCTCACTCAGATACGCTTTTACAGACTGCACAATAAACAAATTAAAATTGTGTTTTCTTTTTAGACTGATTTAAATAAACTCTAGCCATCTAGCCTTCCTTAAAATTAGGGCTCCTTTGGAACACACGAGTCCAAAAACGCGAGAATAGGAGTAGGAAAAACACAGGATTGGAATGTCAACACATGATGAATCCCACTGGAAAAAAAACCACATCAATTACTCAAAACATGTGTTTGGATAGCTCACAGGAAAAATACAGGAGTTTTGAGATTATATATTACTTAGCTTGAGTGATAGTAGAGAGAGAAAGAGCCCTTTCACAAATCTATAAACCAAACATCCTAAGGATTCAAATCCTCCAATCTTCCTTTGAAAATCCTTCAATCCAAAAGAGCCCTTAAAATGCAACTAGTGTGCACATAAATACAAACATAGTGGATTGTACAATGTAAACTTGCACATACATCGCTTCAAAAAAGTTGTGCATGCATTTCTAAGGCAGAACAGCTCCATGATTAACTTTTCTTGTTAAGAACTGCAACCTACACTTATTAGATCACAAGGGCTGACAAATCAGAAGCGATGGATATCTAGATTCATTCGCACCTCGTTATGACAGTTCATCTCTTACAGACTCGTTGTCATCTTCTGCTGCATCTATTCTACTTTTCCGCTTAAACCGTTAACTGGACAACTCTGACCAAGCTTGGCTAATTTAGTGGGAAATCTTCAAGCAGCATGCTTTGCTAGAAAGTATATAGCACCAACTAATGCAAATGGACTGCAATAGACACCTCAATCCCAGGGCAAACTTCTTCTGGCCCTCTCTGTTTATCTGCAAAACTCGGGTTCAGAATACTAACCCTAAACTACTATAGCCTCCATGATTTTAAACAAAATCATGACTTTGTATCCAAGCAAACAACCGATACTTCGAAGGGATCGACTGAAATCAACCTTAATTCGTCTTGGCCCCTAACCCATCACAGTTCAAATTCACCAACCAAATACTACTATGAATCGGCGATTGCCTCAGGAATGCTAAACCAGTCATATTATTATCCACGACCTAATACAGTCACCGCTATACATCGAGATCATGTACTACCCCAGCAAAGTAACTACCAATTCCATCCCATCAGCGCCTACCGCACACGCTCAGAAAAACAGCCGGATTACCTGGAGGCGGCGGAGGCGGATTCCTCCTCGAGCCAGGCCCGAATCTGGCGGGCGTTGCGGCGGAACGTCGCTCCGGACTTGCGGATGTCGGTGGTGAAGAGGAGCGCCGCCGCCCCCAGCGCCGCCACCGTCAGCACAAAGTTGGTCAGCGCCATCTCCCTCCCCCTTCTCTCGCTCGCTCGCGGCGTCTGCTGGTTGAGGCGGCGGATCTATCCCCCGATTCCGGAATTGTCCCCTCGCAATGTACATGGGCCGAGTATGCGGGCCTAAACGGGCCATCATTTTGCTGAGGGCCTGAGGTCAAATCTAGGAACCCGAAGCTTTTAATTAACAGGCTGGCTAATTCGCGCGCGCGCGTTGCGCGCCTCATCCGTTTCCTCTCCGTTCCCCTTCCAACTCTTCCCGACTTTGACGGCTGGGCACCGCTTGCTGCCTTCCGGCTAGGCGCTGCCGTCGCCGTCACGACGTCGCTCTCCGCTTCTCCCTGACGTGCGGTTCGGCACCGCTTCTCCCCGACGTGCGGCTCTCCGCTCTGCCCTCAGCGGCGGCTGGACGAGCAGCCCCTGCTTCCTTGTTCCCCTCTTCCCGATGTCGGTGGAGATGAGGCGATCAGGTGATTCCTTGATCTGGTTTAGATCCTTAATTTAAATGATTGCTTTATGTGGCTGTTCCTCTTTCAGCCACCCATATTTGTTCATGTTTCTTATTGCTGCTATGTACGCCCTCGGGTTTGAATGTTTCTTGTTCTAATTGACATCATGTTACGGAGACATCAGGGAGAAATCGAAGTGCCACTGGTTTGATCACACTTTTTGCTACACCAGAACATGCAATTTATGTATTTTCCTTTGTTACTTATGATTAGTGCCTCTTATGATCTTAACCATTGGTAGGAAAAAGTTTGACCGTGTGCATCTGTCCGTAGTATTTTGTGCTGTCAAATGGCATCAGTCAGAACAGAAGTTGTTTTCCAATCTACCCCCACTATTTATTATTTGTCTGTTAATTGGATTGACTTCTCTTATGTAGCAACACCACTATCACTGGCTCCAGCATGCAGGCTGCTACTGGTTAACCTTGAACCTTGGCAAATCATTCAGGACAAAATAGCCTGAACTTTAAAGTAATAGCAAGAACATATTTTGTCAGGCAGTCATCAGGGATGAAAAATGTTGTCTGTTATCACTTAACAACAAACATTCCCTAATCCTTGAAAATTCTGATGAGACCTTAAAATGGATCAAACTTGGGTGAAAATTTTCAGAACAAGTCTAGCTCCAACCATGAAGTTGGAAACATTTCAGTACAGAAATGCTGTGTTAGCTATATATACTTCTGGGATGCACATGAACACGCTCTGCTGCTCTGACTACTACTACTGCTGTGTGTGTGTGTGTCACTGATCATTTGCTTTCTATGAAGAAACAATTGATGAGACGGCCAGCTCTCTTTCCTGTCCAGAAAATCATGGAGCAATTGGGAAAACACAGTCACCATGGGTGAAGAGCTTTCTCCCTCTTTAGCACTTTCTCCTCTACCTACAAAGCTTTTACTATTCCAATTTTGGAGATTTGAGTAGAAAGTTTATGTGATTTGAGATGAAACTTTCTGAGGCGCCAGTTGAACGTTTTTGAGAATTGAATTGAAAGTGTACTTGTAGAAAGTTTTGTCATTCAAGTTGAATGCTTTTGAGGCATAGGTTGAAAGTTATGAAGAGTTTGAATTAAAAGTGTATGAGTAGGAAATTTTTGAGGCATGAGTTCAAAGTTTTTGAGATTTGAGTTGAAAGTGAACATGTAGAAAGTATTGCGATTCGAATTGAAAGTTTTTTTTTGGCATGAATTGGAAGTTTTTGTGACACGAGTTAAAAATTTGAGTTGAAAGTATACAAGTTGAAAGTTTTCGAGTCGTTACTTGAAAGTTTCAAATATTTGAGTTGAAAGTGTATGTGGAGAAAGTTTTGCGACTTGAGTTGAAAGTTTCTGAGGCACATGGTGAAAGTCTTGGACATTTGAGTTGAAAATGTACTAGAAGAGAGTATTTTGAATTAAAGTTGAAAGTTTAGCTATGAGACTAAATTTTCTTGACATCCTAGTTGATTCTTTTTTCCAAATTTATTATGCAAGCTTTATTTTTTAACTTAACCTTTTTAATGCAGCAAGCTCCACAACAATTGATCTATCCTGTAGTTGGGAAAAGGCAAGTGTTTTTTTTTACATGATGCACAATTGATCTCCAAGCATTGATTTTTTTCACTCATAGACGGACAAGTTTCATTTGATGTAAGAGAACATTGTTCCTGTTTGTCATGGAAGTTTAATTTAGTTGGAGCAAAAAAAACTCAGAACGGTCGGATGTTTAGACATACTAAATTGAAAGTGCCACTTTTGTTATGTTGAAAACTCATTATCTTGGATGAATGAGCACACCTGAAAGTTCTAGCTATTTTCATATGAATGTTCCTTTTATTAGCTTACTCACCCATTTATTATCCCTAATTTATCACTCCCAGAAAATCAAAGCAAAAATAAAAAAAATAACAACAACTAGTTGGGCCAAGAAATTTCCCTAGCCTGGAACAGGTGTGGGCTTGGCGCAAAGCATGCGTGTCCGAACGGGACAGGAAGGTGCAACGCGAATAAACGTGACTTTGTGCGCGCGCGGAAAGGGAAACGGGGCCGCGGAATAGGAGTCCGACTCCGCGCGCGGACTAGACTCCCCCTTTAATTAATAATTTTTCCGATTTTTTTATTGTTCACATAATTGGCTTTTGAATATATATTTAAAAATATGTCTTGTTGAAAATCTTTTTTTTGCAAATATGCAAAATATAACTCATAATTAAATATTTTTAATAATAAAACAAATTAATAACAAAAAATGATAATTATGTTTTTTAACAGTTAAGCATAATTTAAAATTTAGCGATGTTAAATATTAAAAATCGAAGGAAATATTTTAATTATGTGTGACACCGGCTTGACTAACATGTGGTCAGGGCGGAGTATAGTATGTGGTGGCACCAATGATCTCTACGTTGGCGTATCTCTTCTAATTTTCCAATGAGTGACACCAGTAGATCTTGCTTTATGACACCTAGTCCTTAAATTTTTTTGGGCTGTTCTTAGATAAGTTACTCCTTATGGACATGGATAACTGAACAATAGCTGACTGGTTAACTAATAGCAGCCCAAATTTCATATTTATTTGACTTTTTCTTCGGCAAGACCATGCACAACGGCTAAATAAAGTTTATGCATCACGAGTCTCGTTTAGTGATTAGCAACCACTATTGTGAGGTCTTTTGCCTTTATCCCATCAAAATCCTCAATTCACCATCCAAATTACATCTTAATTTTGTTCTCACCTTCCTGCCAAGCAGGTCACCCAATTAAATTCCGTAATCTACAATGATTGCTCCAGTTCGAGGCTATTGATTTCTAGAAATTTTAAACCATTGAAATTCCAAAAGATACATAAAGATATAGCAGCCTGGGTGCTTCTCGCAAGCCACCAAAGGCCTAGGGCTTCTAATCTTCTTCCATGATGTCAGTTTTAGCTAAGAAAAATAGTAGGGCTACTATTTATTACTTACACATGTGTATCTAGTAATTTAATATCTAAGCAATTTAATTTCACCAACCGGATGGTATGAATAGGATGGAACGAATTTTTAAAAAGAAATTTTACTTTCAGTTTGTCCATTAGCATGAATTTCTTGTATTTTTTATATACATTATTGTTTCACTTAAGCCATAATCGTTAACTAGTCTATGATTGACACTATCGATCTAAAATTATGTCTATCCTTGCATATGGATTTACAAAGAGTCTTACTCATCATTTTTAACATGATAAAATAATTTACATTCCCTGCCCTACCGTAAGATATATGGTCAAAGTTATCTTGTCATCTAGTACTTATATATGACTCACATAATTGATGTGGCATCTTGTTAGTTTATTAGCCGTAGTAAAAAATTATATTTTAAAACTGATTTTGGGTTTCTATCATAGAATATGTTTCAATATTAACTTAAACCGTTAACAAGATAGGCTTCGTTCATAACAATCATAGATCTGTTAACCATGCATCATTGAGAGTACATAACGAATGCACGTATTGCACTCCACAAGAGCGGTCATAAGCTATTCAGCTCGTGGTATGCATTGCTTCGATTGAGGCTAAGGCTACACGTCGACAGACGGCGTATAAGGCACATAAACATGTAAAGCGTTACAACTACACGCCTGCCTCCCTGGATTATTCCTTCACAATATAAGCACAACTAGTGCTGTCCTGCAATCTAATCCTACCGTTACGGCTAAATTTTAGCAGAGAGAAGAAATTGTATGATGTGCAGCCAATTTGGCTCAACAATATATCCACCTAGCATCTTATCGATCAACCGGTGTGTCCTTTTCTTTTATTGGGATTCCGATGAGCCCATCCGCCAATGATTGATGATTCGATGATTCGGCTTTATCATCGTGATGCCCTTTTTGTCTATTGATGTAACATTCATGCTTTTGTGTTAAGAAAACCTATTTAAATAAAAATCTATTTATAAAATTAGGATAGTTTTGAATTTGTTAATTTTCTAAATCTATCTTAGAATCCCTTTCAAAGATTTCTTAAAATTTTATAAGTACAAATATCAAATTCAATTTCAAACATTAAAATTTTCCTTTTCAAAAATTCAGAAAGACCAGTGTTCACCTAAGCCGCTCTCAACTTCTTTCTTCCTTTCTCGGCCTGCTTTCTCTTTTACATGGGCTGCTCCACACGACTCACAACTTGTTTCCTTGCTCGCTCGTATTGCCCGCTTGCTCATTGCTGCCATGCACTCGTACCTTAGTGTGTTAACCAATAGGTTAGGCCCACTCGCTACCTGTATCGTTGCCATCCACTACCTCTAGCACGACCCCATGCACACTAAGCGCTCGGTCAAATACACTAGCTTTTGTGTCACGTGACCAGGTCTCTTTGCCATGTCGGCGATGCCCACCAACACGCCACTCTTGCCCGCCAACACACCACCCTTGTCCACTCCGCTCACACAAACAATGCATCAATGTCTTCCCAAAAATTGGCATGTCGCACTCCTTGCCGCCAAATCCTAGCGTGACGCCACCGTATTTGGCCTGGCCCTAGTGAGTGTGTGCACTCCCTTTACTCCGTTCCATCCCGTCTCAGCTGTTGTACGGCCTGCATTTTCTCTTTCCCCGCGTTCTCTCTCGCTCTCTTCTTGTCTTCGCACTACCTCTAACTGAACCCAAGTCCAGCCACCTCCATCACGTATTTGGTCGCCACTAGAGACCAAATGACCTATTCCCACCGGAGTTTGCCATCGCTCGTCATCAACCATCTCCCATCCCTCTAGATCAAATTCGAGCCGTCCATATTCCTTTTTGTCCTCCACTCGATGCTCTCATGACCACGGCTCATCGGGAATCGATGTCGTTCAGCTAGAGCCCTCGAGCTCCACTGGCTGTCGATTTTTCCTCCGGTCTCCTCTCCTCGATCAGTGACCATGTGGTCACTATGCGGCAGCCACATTGGACGGCCGCAGATCCACTATGCCAATGTGGCGCACCCGCCTCAGCCTAGTCACGTGTTCAACAGGCTTCTAAAACCGAAAAGCCTAGGCCTTATTTTATGAGCCCAACAACACCACTCGTCAGTGAAATAAAAGTCTACTTTATCTCCCTCACCCCAGCTACAGTTCTCTATTCAAATCTTTTCTTTATAGAAAATATTTAATCCCTTTTCTACCATCTAAAATTGATTTAATCTTCCAAAATTCATATCTTTTTAACCGAAGCTTCATTTGAGCCTGTTCCATTCTCAAAATTTTTCTAAAAATAAGTTCCATCTAATGATAATATTAGCTATATATTAGATTCTGATTTTATTTATTTTTGCATATTGTTGTTTTGTACCATGTAGTAGCCGATGCCGAGGAGTTGCCAGTTGACAAGTTCATTGAAGAAGACCAATACGAATACCAAGTCAAGTCACCCTTTAATCAAGTTGATCTCATAATTTTTTATTAAAAGTTATTTTGTTTATCAACATGCATGTCTAAGTATACGATATCGACCATGAATCGCAAGTCGATCCGATAGTTCTTGAACCCGCCTTTTACACATACTCTCATGGTTCATTGATGATCCTATATACCCTTGTCGTCCTTTTGTCATACCGGTCCTCACGCTCAATAAAGCACAAGTATCGACGACACTTCTATCAGTTAAAACCGATCAATGGGATAAAATGAGTTTTAAAAATAGTTTGAAATATTGATACTCGTGGTCAAGAGCTTTTTTGTAAAATAAAATGGTTTTATAAAACTGGTAGCAATTTATATATTAGATTTTATCAAATAAGGTTTGATGATGGTTCACCTATGTTCTAATAGTACCAACTAAATTTATGGGAGTGGTATCAATATACAGATATAATCATCTCACTCCTGTTAATCTACTTATTAGTTAAATGAGAGAGGGACACTACACTTGCCAAACAAGCCCCAGTAGCATCAACAAAGTGATCAAGGCACAGAAGCTATCGGTTGCTATCTTCATATCGACATTTAAGTTTCAAATTTTGGCTGATTTTGATGTATGGATTTAGTGTACCTGCAGGCTCTTAATTACACTGCTGGTTTGCCAAACTTTTACGTCCACATTACCTGTACTGTTTCACATTAATTATCACCCCTGATTAACTTTGTATTACACTCAAGATCCTGTGACACCTTAAATACTTCTAGTGTGACCATCCTAAATAGGAGTAGGGATTCATCCGGGATGGCCGTAGGCCATAGGAACAAGACATCTTAGTTACAAGTGAAGTGACACTGTAGAAGAATCTGCAACAGGCATTGTACCTTGTGTGGATATATGGTTCAGAATTTTCAGATACAGTGTGTTCAATGTTAGGCTAAGTATGGGATTTGAGATCACAAGATCTTTGGTAACAATAGGACAGCGACTTAACAAGGCCACTTCTGTGTAGACATTTGCACAGCTTGGTGTAATACCATTACAGTATTTGAGAAAACCAAGTGTGCCTTGATCAAACCAAATTATCCAGCCAATGTGCAGTCGGAGACGCAGCATACTTTAAGCTATCTCCAGCTCTGAATATTGATACTTTTCAAGGTAAATAGGTCATCAGTAGTTTGTAATCTTGTATACATGCATAGTCCTTCTGTCGCCTAACAGTTGAGCTTACCTGACAAACCGCAATTCACACGCAATGCTGCCAGCCACCTAAAACAAACCCATTTCATTATCTGCAGGCTGGCCTAGACCAAATCAAACATATATATATAGCAAGGTCGTTTACAGTGCCAAATCGTCGACGACAATAATGTCAACTCGCCGTGCCGGCCAAGGTGAGAGTTCATAGTTTCATACTGAAAACTACCGTGGAATCTTACAGTCAATTCAGCTGAAAACCTGGCTCCTGTTGCTGGTGCTACTGCTGATCAGACAGATGATCAACGAACGTGTAAACACATGTATGATCGATCGATCGAGCTGTTCGTCAGGACGGCAGAGCGGTGGCTGCTAAGTCATCAACAACTACTAGAGGAAAGACGCATCGGCAAGCCATTGGCCCATGCCTACCTTCTCTTTTCCTCCTCATCTCTCACCTTACGTATGGTGTTGTAATTTGTATTTATATTTTTTTTGGCCGTGTGATGCATTCTTTGCCTTTTCTCCGTGTGAGAGCAAGGCAGACATGGACGTCTCAACCATATCTACCTATCATTTTCTTCTTCTTCTCGGTTTGTTTGCGCCCTCACCGTATCGTCGCTGACGGCTATTAATTCAGCTCAATGTCTGCATGTTTCTATGTACAATTTGCAGTCAAGTTATCTCTCGATGAGTTTACATTTGAGTGCTCTCTTGGGGAAGCAACCAAAGCTAGAAGTTGGCTATATATATGAGAGGATGCATGGTTTGCATTTGGGAAGCTATGCATGGTTGCATCCAAGGATTTTCTTTTGGCCGGGAGAGAGTGCGATGTTGGCATGGTTCAATCAAACAGGACAAATTGTAAGATCAGGACAAATTATCAGAATGCGCAATAGAAAAATGTGAATATATAATGATTCACTATATCTCTAAAAATATCTGTAACATATTAATACGATTAAATTATTAAAATCTTAACTATTAAAAAACTAGATAAAGATAACTACCAATCATCAATATGTAGATATAAGAAAGCTAAATTTTTAAATGTTTTTTTACGAACAATAGGCATTAATTAGTTAAGGGGTTTTTTACCCTATCACAAGTTATAGAAAAACCTTGCTACGTTAGGAATTTGAACAGCTCAAGTTTTTTCTCAAACACAACATAGAGATGTTAACTCCCTTTTCATCACAAAACAAAAAAGATTCAAAAAAATTGGAGGAAAAAAGCTCATATCACAAGCATATAGAAGAATGGGAGCAATATCCAAAATTTAAATTACAATGAATAAATTTAAATTATGGTGCAAAAATTCAAATTATAGCGTAGAATTTTAAATTACAGAATTTAAATGTAGAATTTAATTTACAGAATTTAAACTGAAATGAGGAAATTAATTCCAAAATAAATATTATTTTATTTATTGAATTATGTTTATAAATCTTTTACAAAGCTTATAAAATTCACTCAAAAATTCTAAAAAAGCTCTTTAAAATTCTCCTAACATTCTCTTATTTTTCTTACTTCAACTTTTTCTAAAACTCTCCTCAACTCTCTCTAAAGGTTCTCGAAGGTGCAAAGTCTCTCCTTGTCTATGTCTCTCCTTTTATAGATTAATAATAACTGAAAAATCACTAAGACAGAGACTAAAATATCCCTAGAAGGAAACCCTTAATCTAATTCTTAGAAGCAAATAAAATGCTCCAGATTACACTACGTAAATGACACATGTTAGGCCACACAGTTGTTTGCTAGACATAGAGAATCGTAGCTACTAGTTGTTTCTCTACTCCGCACCAACCAGGGGGCGACGCATTCTCCCAAGGGGTTTCCCGTGTGGCCACTCTCCCACACACGTGCCCCCTGGCTGGGCTAGGCCACTACCACTTTCATTGCACCAGCATGCCCCTAAGATGAGCCGCCACTCCTGCTAGGCTGACGCGCGTGCTCCGTCCATAGCTGCTCCCGTGGGCTGCCACGCCCTTGCTAGGTTGCGCCCATGAGGAAGGTGAGGATAGCTTGCTACTGTTATTGCAGACCATCACTGCCGTGGACCACTTTGTTTGTGAGCCAAAGCTTTTTCTCTCTTTCTCTCTCTCTCTTTTTTTCTCTAATTTTCTTCACGAATTTTCGATGCTTGCACACTTAATCTTATGAAGCCCATTGCGAATACCTCTCTATATAGTGTCCATCCACCGTGTGTCACCCTGTATTCAACCTTTTCACCTGACATCCTTAATCACTCTAGTCCTCAACTCTTCCCTGAGTCTAGTCCTGATCCGCCATTGACCAATGTTGATCTTTAAGGACCTACACACATACAAACCAAATAATTCATAGGAAACAAATATCGTAACCTGACCCGCATTAGTCATATACACTTATGCTGACAACCACCAAGTTTCTAATCCAACATTTCAGCTTGGATCATAATTCCATTGTCAATTTTTCATCACAAATATATAAACTAACACATGGTTTTACAATCTCTCCCTTAATGAAAACATTGGTAAGCTAAATTAAAGTCTTAAAATTTAATTTTAAAAATTTAAAAGCAAAGAACTTGACAAGTGTCAACTTGGTCAAACTTAAAAGAGAGAAAATCAAAACCAAGAGACAACAGAAAAAACAAGGGATACAAATACAACCAAATGCAAAATGCTTCCCCAGTATGCCTAACCCCCCTCTCACGAAGATCTAAAGCTAGTTTTAATTTTCAATGAATGCAACTTTGTTTTAATTTTTGTTTTTCTACCCCTTTGACAATAGAGACATCATGAGCAAAAAGAAGCAAAAATGTCTGAAATAAGTTGTAACTTGTATATTTTTAGTTCATATATGCTCTGGGAGTTATCTAAAGACATCAAGATGTAAACATATATCAGTCATGTAAAAGCAGGTGCTAGAGTCTAGCTCAAACATACTCAAAAGAAGTATGATTCACAAAATATAGAGCTAGTTTGTATCACAAGCATTAAAAAGCTTTGAACTTTATTAGCAATTTAAGGTGTAATTGCCATCACTAGAAATAGCTAAAAAAAGCAAGCGATCTTATAAATATACTTTGCTTACTTACTAAAAACAATTAACCCATGCAATTCGTGCTAATATCAAGTTTAAGGTAGTATTAGTTCATAGTAATTTTGATCTCATTTTCACTTTTTATTTTTTTTTTGAAGTTTGTAACACATGTAGCATAACAGTGATGCTACTCTTGATCCTATCTTCAACCGACTTATCATATGTGGTCATGTGAGTCTCAATTAAGACATACACTTAGAGTTCTCATTATAGGCAGTCTCCGTGCTATCTTCGGAACTACTCATACGTAAACGCACTCAGTAGCTTGGACAAATATGAATCAATGCATTCATAAAACATATAAACAAAGGTAGCACGACTAATACAAAGCTTGAACATGAAATCATGAGCATTTTGAATGCATGTACATAATTTTTGCCAAGAAAGAGTAAACAAGGCATTCACATAAGAAAGATACTCCAAAAATAGCTAGTTAATAGTTTAAGCACTTACACATTAATTAAGTTCAAATTGATTTTGATTTAAGTAAGTTTCAATGGGTTTGATAAATATAGTAAGATCATACAACTACTCAGGAGCATGTAAGTTAAATAGTAGATCAAGCTAAGACAAAAATAACACATGCCTAACATAAAGATAAATGAGAGATAATAAGCAAAGCTTTAGAGTATATTACAATGCATAAAAGATACATGATGCAATATGATATGTAAAAAGAGAACTCCCTCTCAACGAAAGCCAAAGAGGTGAATGACCCCAAACTCTCTCCTCAGCATTTCAAAATGAACACAATCAAGAGGTTTTGTGAAAAAGTTTGTAAGCTAACCATCTGATTCAACAAACTCTAACATAATATTGCCCTTCTCAACATTGTCTCGGAGAAAGTGATATCGAATTTCAATGTGCTTGGTCTTTGAATGTTGAACCGGATTATTTGCAATGTTAATGACACTAGTAGAAACATAAAAAAAGATAATCCATAATCTTTCGAAGTAGAAACCATCCAAAAAAATTTGGTTCCAGGAGCTTGCAACAGCAACATACTCAGCCTTGCTGTTGATTGAGCAACAAAGGATTGTTTGCGAGAAGACCAAGAAACAAGAGAAGTATCTAAGAAATAATAAGGGAGAATGCGCTTGACTGCTTGACAATGAAAGTGGAAGAGCAGGAGTACCAAATACTGTATTCAAAGATAGACTTGATATAATGGAGAATGCGCTTGACTACTTGACAATGAGAGCTCGAGATGCCTGAAACCTTGTGCATAGGCACTGGGAGAAGTGGATGTTCGGCATTAATATAGTCAAGTAAAGGAAGGAGTCGATCGTGCCCTGACACTCGTATTGGTCAACTGCCTCGCCATTCTCATCAGGACCTGGTGTTGAGATAGTGGCCATGGGAGTGGCAATCGGTTTACAATCGTTCATCTCAAACTTGGTTAGAAGATATTTGGAGTATTTTGTCTGATGGATAAAGATGCCTTCATTGGTTTGCTTGATTTGAAGGCCAAGGAAGAAATTCAATTCTCGCATCATGCTCATCTCAAATTCTCTGCTCATTATCTCAAAAAACTTGGTCACAAGAGTATGAGAGGAGCCTCCAAAAATAATGTCATCAGCATAAATCTGAACTAGAAGAAAATCAATGCCATCTTTGATGATGAAAAGAATTTTGTCCACCTTTTCCATTTCAAAACAACTTTGAATCAAAAAGGTTTTCAATCTTCCATACCATGCACGAGGAGCTTGTTTCAAACCATACAAGGCCTTTTCAAGTTTAAAAACATAATTTGGAAACTTAGAATTTTCAAAACTAGAAGCCGTTTAATATAAACATTTCCTTCTATAATACCATTTAGAAAAACATTTTTTATATCTATTTGAAACAGTTTGAAACTTTTGGAAGCAACAAAAGCCAAAAGGATTCAGATATTCTCTATATAGCAACTGGAGCAAAAAAGTTTTGAAAATCCAAGCCCTTAACTTGGGTGCAAACTTGTGCAACCAGCCTAACTTTGTTTCTAACTATAGATCCATCATCCCTCTATTTGTTTTTAAACACCCACTTGGTTCCTATGATATTGTGAGCTAAGGGAGGTTCAACCAGGGTTAGATAATGCATGTCATTGATTCAATTCTTATTAGATAATGCATGACAAATATTTTTGGGCTCCAAAGAGGCAAAAAATGTAGAATGAGCAAGGTTATAGGACCAGTTTTTAGTTACCCGTTCACTCAGGCCTCTAATCATCGTATGAGATGGATGTTAGCTTTGGATGTGTCGGGGAGCCATCAGTCCTAAAATTCCTCCATCAACCTCCTCAGGTATAGCTGATGATGATGAAGTAGCTGGAGCTCCTTCTAAAGGTGACATTGTTATAGTAGGAGAGAAACCTTCTAGCAAGGGTGGTATTGTAGCTAGAGGTGGAAGCAGAATCAGTATTGTCCTCATCTGAGTACTACTCCACAAAAATGCTCTTGGTCACATCTGGAGATCCTGAAATTTCTAATCTTGCACCTGGGCTAGCCTTATCAAAAGTGACCTCATAGGTATCCACAATCTTGCTAGTTTCAAAAACATACATAGATAGGCATGAGAATGAGAAGCATCAGAAAAATAAGACTCAAATCTATCCAAGTTTTTACATTTGAGAACAAAACACTTGCAACCAAAAACCATGAAGTGTGAATCACTTGGTCGTCAACCAAATTTGAGCTCATATGATGTCTTGGGCAAGGTAGTTCTCAAAAACACTCGATTCGAGACAATACAAGCAACAGAGATAGCCTCAATCCAAAATCTCCTTGGAGCAGTATATTCATCAAGCATAGTTTGTGCCATCTCCACAAGAATGTGGTTCCTTCTTTCAACAACCCTATTTTGTTACGGGACATATAACGAGAAAAATAAACGTTCAATTCTAGAAGAAGCACACTAAAATTCAAAAGCAGAGTTTTTGAATTCAGAATCATTATCACTATGAATTGCTTAAGGAGATACTGTAAACTCCATAGCTAGGCGACGAGCTAGATCACTAATGTTTCCTCCTTTGACTCAAGAAAGAAAACCCAAAATTAATGAGAGAATTTATCAATAATTACTAGAACGTACCATTTTCCACCAACTGATTGGACTCTCGCAGGACCAAGTATGTCCATGTGAAGCAGTTGTCATGGCCTATTCGTCATAACCATCGTGATAGGGTTATGAGAAGAAGCTGTCATTTTGCCATAACGACAAGGTGCACAAACCAAATATTTAGCAACTTTTAGCTTTGGTAATTCTTGAATCAAATCCATACCACTGATTCAAGACAAACACTCAAAGTCAATGTGACTAAGACATCATGCCAAAAGAATATATCTCGATTTTCAGAAGCAATAGGACAATTAGAGGGTCTAGAAATGTCATCAAAGTTTGCAAAGAATACACGATCAACTCTAGAGATGTTGAACACAAGAGATTTAGAAGCATCAAGAACTTGATATTAATTTTTTTGAAGTGTACCTCAAGATACTCATCACATAATTGTGACACTGAGAGTCAGTGTTACTTGAGCCTTCTCACTAATGCCACATCATTCTACATGAATTCATCATTGACCTTGATCGTTCCTTTGCCCATCACACATCCACTACATGTATTTCCAAAAGTGATAGTCCCATCACCGAATGCATGAGTGAGATAGGTAAACCACTTGCTTCACCGGTCATGTCGCGTGAGCAACCTGAGTCAACTAGCCATGGTTCACTTCTCCCCACTTTAAAATCCTACATACAAGATGCAACAAATCTCAATGACTTAATACTACGGATGATGAGAAAAAGACTTAGGTATCCAATACTAAGTCATGTGAGGAATAATTGTAGTTTTAGAGATACCAACCGAATAATAAGCATGCTGACCCTGCCTATTTTGTTCTAGTCATGCCAAGTCAACGAGGAAAGCAAGATACACAACTTGAATGACAATGACAAATACACTTGAACTTCTCAAGAACTTTTGTAGGTGTATTGTGAATAGTTCTTAAGGTCCTAAGGCACTTTTGACACTCCTTCCTAGCTTTTGAAAATCAAAAACCTACCAAGTGGCCAACATTTCTATAAAAGTTGCATTTAAACTTGGTTCTCCCACTAGATTTGGGTTTCTCTATAGACTTGGTTTGTTAATAGGCTTGGGTTTCTCTACCAACTTGGTTGTTTTAACAGGTTTAGATTTCTCTATAGGCTTAATTGCGTCGACAGGCTTGGGTTTTTGTATAAGCTTGGTTGTGCCAATAGGTTCGGGTTTCTGTACCAATATTTTAGGCTTAGACTTGCTAGACATAGGTACCAAGATAGGTTTTATTGTTTTGGGTAAACTAGAGCTAGCATTTCCTATAAACCCAGCTAACTTGAAAACTATGGGTTTTTAGGCTACCTCTAGGGTACCATCTATAACATCTATCATCTCATAGGTATCTATCCTCAGTGACTCAACAAATTTATAGCCTATGTCTTGGTTATTTTTGCACACTTTAGATTGGTCAAGAATCATGTTAAGTTTTTTTTTCTTATTTTGAGTAAACCTCTCTAAAGACTATTGAAGATAGGTGTTCTCTTGGGCTAGGAAAGCTCGGGATACCTCACTCAAGGCACACTTTATTTTCATACTAGCAAGATCTAGCCTAAGAAACATGCATAATGCATAACAATCAACAACTTTAGCAAAAGCAATAACAGTTTTAGCATCTTTTAGTTTAGATTCTAAAGAAGCATAGTTAAAACAGATGAATTGAATAGGTGTCTTAGAAGCCATACATTTCAAGCAAGTTATTCTTGATTTTAAGCAAACCATGTTGTTGTTTTATCTCATTAATTTCACTTGTAAGCCTAGGATAATTTTTACAATATTTTATCCTATCATGTTCATAAAAGCTATTGATGTGATCAAGCTTTTCTTTTTATTCTTTTAGTTCAAGCTGAAGTAAGCCTAGGTTCAGTTTCATTCATAGCAAGCGATGATAGCACTAGTAGAGTTCCTAGCTCCTAAAGCACAAGAATCAATTTTATCCTTGAGGAGATTAATCTTGGATAGATATGATGCATATGAAAGACAAGTATTCTCCTTAGAGATAATGAAGTGAAGGCTAGCAATTTCTAGCGCAATTCCTTTATTCTCATATTTTAGTTTTTCAATTTTAAGTATGTAAGACCTATACTTTTTTCTAATTGTGATCATTAGATTAGCTAATATTTCTCTACTAAAATCACCATCATTTGAACCATCATCAAAACAAGAATCATCACATAAAGATTTATCTAAGGAGAAGGTATCCTCAAGACATACCTTTGAGCCATACTCATTCTCGAGTGCCATGAGACACATATTGATGCAGTTGTCATTGTTGGCGAGACATCGCATGCTGGAGAAGTCCTTGTCCTTTTTCTTTTGGTTGTTGTCATTTGTGTCGATGTCTCTCAGTTAGATCTCATCAAGTGCCACCAGTACCTTATGGATCTTTTTGTCCCTTACGCTCTTGAGTCCCAGGCCACTTGAGAGTCATTTCATCCTTCTTCTTCTTCAACTTTGGGCAGCTTGCCCAAATGTGGTTAGGTTCTCCACTCAAAACAAGTGATTGATAGGCTAGTCCTACCTCTCTTTCTATCTCTTGCATTTTTTAGGCCTTGGAGAACTTTCAAGCAAAAAGAGCAAGATCATCTTCATGAATCTCCTCTAGTTGCTCCTCAAATATTGTGTGTATAGCGGCTAGTAGAAAACCTTCACACAGTAGTTCTGAGTGAGTAATAGAAGTGCTAGAAGAGGGATCAACTACCAAACCTATCGAGTGCTTGAAACCTTTTTGATGGTGAATATCCATCTCATGAGTTGTCAGCTTTGAGTAAAGCTTGTCCACAGTAAGGTCACTTAAAGGCACACTCTTCTCTATGATAGATGTAGTTTTGATTTTTCAAACACCATAATCAAGACAATTCAAAAGATGATGGGCTTTCTCATTGTCTATGAGAATCTTGCCAACCGATCTCAAGTTTAAAACAATCTTGTCAAAGTATTTGAAGTAATCATCAATGGACTCTCCAATGTGCATCTCAAACTTCTGGTACTCTTTCTAAAATTGGTTTTGGTGAACTAATTTGATCTCATTAGTACCTTCATGGAAGTTGTACAGGTTATCCAAATCTCATGGGTGGACAATAGGTGTTGTACACAATTGAACTCACCTTGTCCAAGCCCAGCTATCAATGCATTTCATGCATTGAAGTTAGCATTAACCTACTCGAGATTTGTATTAGTGATTGCCGCATCATTGGGTATAGTGTAAGTCATTGTCACCTTTTCATCACAAGGCAAAACAAGATCCAAATGAGTTTGAGAAAGAAAAAATTCACGCCATAAGCATTTTGAAAGAGGAGAGCAATAACCAGAATTTAAATTATGGTGGAAAAAATTAAATTATAGAATTTAAATATGAAATTCTAATTATGGAATTTAAATTGTGGAATTTAAACAGGAACGAGGAAATTAATTCTACAATAAACACTATTTCATTGATTGAAATATATTTACAAAGCGTTTCAAAACTTACGAATTTTAAAAGAGCTCTCTAAAACTCTCCTAACGTACTCTTGTTTTTCTCACTTCAACTCTCTTTAAAACTTTCCTCAACTCTCTTGAAAGGTTCTCAAAGGTGCAAAGCCTCCCCTTACATATGCATCTCCTTTTATAGAATAAGGGTGGCTAAAAAACCACTAAGACAAAGCTCAAAATGTCTGTAGGGCAAAACCCTAGCTGAGGTGCAATCTTAGCTCTTGATTTTATTCTTAGATGCGAACAAAATGCTTTAGATTGTGCCACGTATCTAGACACACATAAGGCCATAGAGTTGAATATTAACCATAGAAAATCCCAATCGTCAGGTGTTTCTTCACTCCACTCTAACTAGAGGGTGACGCATGCCCCCAAGGAGGATCCCGTACAGCCACACACATGTGCACACACACCCCTGGCTAGGTTGGCCCGCCATCACTTTCGTTGCACTAGCGTGCCCCTGAGCTAGGCCACTACTCCTGCTAGGCTGACATGCGTGCTCCGCACACAGCTACTCCCATGGGTCACACTCACCCCTACTGGGCCACGACCATAAGAAAGATGAGGCTGGCCTGCTACTGTTGCTATAAGCCATCGCCACCGTGGGCTGCTTTGTTCATGGGCCAACACTTTTTCTTCCCAATTTTCTTTGTGAATTTCTAGCGCTTGCACACTTGACCTTGTGAAGCTCGTTGCGAAGACCCCTCCACACAGTCTCTCCACCATGTGCCACCTTATTTTCAACATTTTCACCCAGCATTCTTAATCACTTCAGACCTTAACTCCTCCCTGATTCTAGTCCTGATCCGCCATTGACCAAGGTGACCTTTAAGGACCTATACACATATAAACTAAACAAACTGTAGAGAACAAATATCATAACCTGACCCACATTAGTTGTGCACGCTCACACTGACAACCACTAAGTCTCCAAACCAAAATTTCAACTAGGATCATAATTCAATTGCTAATTTTTTTATCACAAATATATAAACCAACACATAGTTTTACACAAACTTTTGCACTAACTTTGAAGTAGGGTTTGTTTGATCTGATTGCGCCACACCAATATCACAAGCTTGCTTGTCTTAATTACTTGCAGTAATGAGTGCTGACTACTTAATGCTTTCTGAGTGCTGACTACTTAATGCTTTCACAAGTGTTGTGTGTGTTATATATTTGATATACGGATTTTAGATTTCTTTGCTAACAGTATAACTTTCATATTTTAAGTTTTGCTGCCATTTCAAGAGAGAGTTTATGTGTTAGGATATTTTAGCTAGGGATAGAGTGCCTCTCATCGACTACCTCAAATGTGATTAACTAAATTAATTAGTCTAGCTGGTCAACTAGCACTAAAATGTTCAAAACCATGTGAAAAATCATGGCCTAAAATACACAATAAATCTTATATATCTCACAAGAAAAATAGCCTTCTCTGTAGCATGCTAATTCTTACTTGCTCTAGAGTTGAGTTGTCCTTTATGTTGTTGGGCAAACCGGTTTTTCAAATCTATTCAAATCTATTCTTCTTCTTTCGCAAACCGGTTTTTCAGTTGAGTAGTTATAATGCATGCTTTGGTGTAGATTGTGTTGTAACTTTTGGATGATTTAGACTTCGGGAGATTAGCGATTAGAGAGGATTAGAGGTGAAACAATGGGGAAATTTCTAGGGCCATCTCAATTGACCTGGTGCCCCTCTTCTCCTTATATGTAATGGTCTTCTTTACACTTCAGTCTCTCAACATATACATATTCACTAAGACACATAACTCAACACTCTCCCTCAAGATGGGGAAAATGCATCATATAACCCCATCTTGCTACAGAAAAAAGAAAACAACTTTTCTCACAAGCCTTTAGTAAGAATATCCACCAACTAATTTGATGAACTCGCATAAGGCATGCATATAATTCCTAGATCTAGCTTCTCTTTGATGAAATAGTGATCTATCTCGGTGTGCTTTGTTTGATCATGGTGCACATGATTGTCTGCAATGTCAATCCCTACCTTATTATCACAGTACAACATCAGTGGTTTCAATTGAAACAATACTAGCTCCATTAACAGAATCCACAACCATAACACTTAACACACTCCATGTGCCATGGATCAAAATTTAGCTTCTATTGTAGACTGAACTACAACACTCTACTTCTTACTATGCCATGTAACAAGGATACCTCCAATGAATGTGCAATAGCCTGATGTGGATCTCTGATCCTCTAGGGAACCAGCACAATCTACATCAGTATAGCATTTCACTCGAAGGTGGCCATTCAAGGTGTATAATAAACCTCGACCAGAACAACCCTTTAGATATCATAAGATCCGAAGAATAGCATCCATACGATGGGCACAAGGATTGTGCATGAATTGACTAACGACACTCACAACAAATGCAATGTTTGGATGAGTGTGAGAAAGATAAATCATTTGTCCAACAAGCCTTTGATTCCTCTCACAATCAATAGGTTCTCCAACTTCATCTTGAAGGTGATGATTTTACTCTATTCGAGTACAGATTAGTTGACATCCAGATAACCCAATATCTAAGAGAAGATCCATGATGTACCTCCTTTGAGAGAGATAAATTCCCTTTGGGCTATAGGAAATCTCAATACTAAGAAAGTATCACAAATGCCTGAGATCATTAACCTTAAATTTATGTGCTAATTTCATCTTTAACTGAGCAATCTCCTTGGAGTCATCTCTAGTAATGACAATATTATCAACATAAACTATCAAGATTGCTATCTTGTCCATGTTACACTTATAAAATGAAGTATGATCTACATTACTCTGTTTATATCCCATCCTAAGAATTGCTTGCCGAAAATGATCAAACCAAGCACATGGTGATTGTTCAAGCCCATACAAACATCGATGCAAGTGCAAGACTTTACCTTTTATTTGCATAGTATCAAAGCCAAGTGGGATATGCATGTATACCTCTTCATGGAGATCACCGTGAAGAAATGCATTCTTTACATCTAACTGAAATGAATTCCCATCCAAGGTTTGTTGTACATGATATCAATATTCTTATTGAGTTCATTTTGCCATAGGTGCAAAAGTTTCATCGTAGTCCACCCCATATGTTTATGTATATCCTTGTGTAACTAGGCAGGCCTTATATTGTTCCACTCTGTCGTCAGAATTTTGCTTAACCGTATACACTCACTTACAACTTATAGGCTCCTTACTAGGTGGTAGCTTTACAAGCTTCCAAGTGTTATTTTTCTCTAAAGCTTTCATCTCCTCAATCATTATTGCCTTCCACTTAGCATCTCTCATAGCCTCCCTCTAGTCTTTGGGTATATACACATAATCAAGAGAAGCGATAAAAGTTTTAAATGAAGAGTTATAACTATCATAGGAGATAAATTTAGCTATGTCATTTTATTTCCAACACAATCCTTAAAACCAAAGATCATGTAGGTTTTTGTAGAGCTATAAGAAGATCACGAACATGAGGAGAATTATGACTAAGGGTAGAAGGTTCAATACCTTGTTCAAATGTGTCTCGAATTAATGGATTAGGTATTGGTAATATAGGATCAGGAGATGACAATGTGATGGGCTACACTCCTTGTTGAGTAATTGATGAATCATGTGCCTCATGAACATTGGAATTGCTCATGCCCTCACAAATAATTAGATCCTCCTCCCCCTATGTATGTTGCTCGAATTGGGGTTGTACATCAAGAATAGGAACTAAAACAGAGCTAACAAGAACATCTCTCTTGTTATCAGGAACAACTCTCCTGTTATCACTCTCCCCCTCTCTATCAATCCTATGGCTAGGAATGGTAGATGAAGAAGGATATGATGGCTCATTTTCACGAAAAGTAACATCCATGCTCACAAAGAAACGTTGCTTATATGGGCACCAACAACAATAACCCTTTTGATTAGGGGGATATCCAACAAAAACACAATGAGTAGCTCGAGGATCAAGTTTTCCTACTGAACTTCTATGGTCATGGATAAAACAGATGCATCCAAATACTTTAGGTAGAACAATAAAAGAATCAGAACCACTTAAACATTCGATTGGAGTTTTATAATTCAAAACACGAGAAGGCATACGGTTTATAATATAAGCTATTGTTTTACTTGCCTCACCCAAAGAAACTTAGGAACATTCATTGTAAACATAAAAAAACAAGCAACCTCTAATAAATGAATATTTTTCTGTTCAACAACACCATTTTGGGCAGCAATGTTCACACAAGTAGTTTGGTGTATAATGCCATCAGTGGATAGGAAGCAATGGAAATCCATATTAACATACTATATTCCATTGTCTGAACAAAAAACTTTAAACTTTGCATTATATTGATTACAACCTAAGGCATAGAAATCTTTGAATGCATATAAAACATAAGATTTGTGTTTGAGCAACTAAAGTCAAATGCAATGACTAAAACCATCAATAAAAGTTACAAACCATCAGTCTGCCAAAATAGAGGTCACAACGGAAGGACCCCAAACATCTGAATGAACAACCTCAAAGGAAGTTTGACTCCTTTCACTGCTACTAGAATAAGTAGCTCTTGTATGCTTAGCTCACTCACATTTATCACATACAAGCTTATCCTTGCAGCAAGAAACAAAAAGCAATGGAAATAAATGAGCTAGAACATGGAAAGATAGATGACCAAATCTATGATGTAGTAGTAACAACTCTTCTGCGGATGTGGTACAGGTAGTTAGAGCAAGCGAGGAAGCAACATTATCAAGGTAGTACAAGCCATCATGCTCAGTCCCAATCCCAAGTACCTTCCTTGTCTTCAGTTCCTAAAACACACAAAAGCTAGGTTCAAACCAAGCTCTACAGTTAAGATTTAGTGATTGAACTAATAGATAGTAGGTTCACGGGAAAATTTAACATGTAAGGTTGATATCAAAGGTAAGAAAGGTGTGCAGCTAATAGTCCCATTCCCCATTATAGGGAAAAAGGATCCATCAGTTATACGAACCCTATCTTTTCCTAAACGTGGGACATAAGAAGAGAATTCTTTAGGAGAACCTGTCATATGATTGGTAACTCCAAAATCAATTATCAATGAATTATTTGAAGAGTTTGAAGTTTGTGACTGATTCATACCTCGAGAAGCATGGAAACTAGAGGTTGAGGCAGAAGGACCATCTGTGGAGGAAGGCATGAGTTTGGACTTAAACTCTTCAAGAGCTTGTGCTGCTATCGCTGGCAATTCATCTGCAGATGAAGTGAGATGTACTTAATCTTGCTTAATCCCTCGAGCATCACCAATATTGTGCCTAGCATATTGTTGTTGCTCTCAACTAGGTGGGTATCCAACCAATTCAAAGCAATACTTCTTGATGTGCCCAGATTTCTTGCAGTGGTCACATACTAGTTTGGTCTTTCTCCTGTACTTAAACTCAGTAGCATTTGCTTAATCATCCTTGGGAATTATAGGAGGTTTAGGATGCGCTTGTGAAGACAAAGCAGCACAAACATTAATAAATACTTGTGAGTTCTCCTGATTATATATCTGGGTCTCCTCCTCAAGAATGCTAAAGATTGCCTCTTCAAGAAATGGCCAATTTGTAGCAGAGTATATCATTTTTTCTCCTAAAATTGAAATCATCATTAATCCCTTCTAAAAAGGTATGCACAAGAATTGGTTGGAACCATTCCCGAAGTAGAGCACCACCTTTTGGATCATCAGACTTGAATGGGTGAAAAAACTCAAGGTCGTTGTATAACCTTTTTAGTTCACCAGCATACAGTCACAGATCTTTGACCTTTCCTTAGATGTCTCATCTCATGGAGTACCCTTGTTACTTGCATCTTGTTTGTCTTCCTAGAGAACTACTTGATGATTTCACTCCACACCTCAGCAGCCGTTTGCAAATTCTCAACCCGCTCACGAACAGATGGCTCCATGGATCCCAATAACCACACCATGACTGTTGATTTTGCTCCCAATGTTCCAATCCAGGTTTATCATCTGGTTTTGCACCCTATTCATCTAGAAAACTCTTAAGACCATGTGACCCCAAAATCAAATTAACAAGGCGAGACCAACTAAAATAGTTTCTAGGTCAAGAAAGTTTAACAAGATTAGGATCTAAAGTAATAGGCCCTTTAGTTTTCTGCTGTGACTGCTCAATAATCTGAGTAAGCAGAAGTCTCATACTCTCACATAGTTTGCCAATATCAGACTCCCCTGCTGTGGTTGGCTCACCCATTTCTTAGTGACCTTAGTAGGTTGGAACCCAATCAAAATGCAAACTTCTATATAGATTTATCAAGACTGGAAGCTTGTACCAGGTCACACATACACAAGCTGCTGCAGCTCTCTACAGCACACGGAAAAGAAAACTGCAGCAACACCACCTGAAATAGCAGCAAAGAAATGCAAGTCCAAGAGCAAAATCACAAGGCAAAGCTTGGATGGATTTCCTTAGCAAAAACAGATCATACTTTTACAGATAGCAGGCAGCAAACCAAATGCAACTAATCACCAAACAAAGCATGGATGGACCTCCTTCAGGACTGCCACTGGACCATGATTCACCGCACAGGATGCAATTCGGCACTACAGATGAACTCATGCTGCTAGGGATTGCAAGAAAATCAAGCAGGATCATCCTGCTCTAATACCATGTTATAATTTTTGGATGATTTAGACCTCGGGAGATTAAGGATTAGAGAGGGTTAGAGAAGAGAACATGGGAAAATTTCTAGGGCCCTCTCAACTGACCTAGTACCCCTCTTCTCCTTATATGTAATGGACTTCTTTACACTTCAGTCATATACATATTCACTAAGGCACATAACTCAACGGATTGAGAGGTCCAACGTACTTGATGTGTTTGTCTAGAAAAAACTAGCTAAGGTTTGATGATTTCGATCAAATAGCCCAGCATCTGTACCTAACCTATATGATACGATCAAAACCTGCAATGACTAGTCTAAATGTCTGATCGAGAAGGAATCTGAAGTCTTCTGTTTCTAGATACTGTAATGCCATTGACCTGACAATTCATCTATCAATAGCAACATCTGACTCTTTAGGTTGTGCTAATGCTAACCTCTCCCCAGGCACCACGTCCTCCAAGGCCCATTAGGGAGGCCCAATACTCATCGTCCAAGAAATGGCCCATCAAGGATATGCATTTGGAAGGAATTTTTTTGGCAAAATATTTGTCACAAGACATCCAATGGTCCAAAGAATGTGGTCTTTACTGGAGGACACTACTATTAAATTATAGATTGTCTACAATGGACGGATCTCCAATTCACTACCTTCCCTCCAGTAAAACTAGAGGCATGAGATGATGTAGAATACATGTGCCCCTTCCTTTTCCCTCAAGAACAATCACAGAAGTAGATAGGAGATACATATAGGGTGGAGCTATCTCTTTATTAATCTGTTGATTCTGTGTATAATGAGATGCACCGTTGCCCCTATATTTATAAGAGAGGCTAACTAGAGATAAGAACAATTTATTTCTAACCGAATTTGAATTGGCCCACAAGAATGAACTTATATCTCTTGGAGATAATATTTTGTAACACTCCCCCTTAGAGCTATCCACAATTAACTCATGTCTCATTAAAACTCTTCCAAAAACCCAGTGGAAAAAAGTAGGAAAAGGAGTACATAGTTACTTCTCATCTATCGCACATGTTACCTCATTAAAAACCTTATACGGAAACTTCAGGAAAACTCACTAAAAGGAAAAAAAAGTATAACATGAGTCTTCAAGACAAACTATGATTCTTTTGGATCATAGATATTAGGCTCTTCATGACCCATCACTAAAAGGACTACTCGTCCAAGGGTTCTCCCCCTGAACTCTGCAATTCTTTTAATTGTCTCATTCCAATCCCACGAACACATTTTTCTAAAAATGCTCATAGGCAAATACTTAGTGAACAAATCAACTAGATTGTCACATGATCTCAATTGTAGGATCTTCGCATCACCTTGCTTCTAGAGTTCATGAGGATAGAAGAATTTAGGAGCAATATGTTAAGCCATATTGTTTTTAATGTAGCCCAATTGTATTTGTGCTACACATGCTGCATTATCTTCATAGATAATGGTGGGAGTATCGACAATGCCTAAGCCACATGACTTCTAGATGTGATTAGTCATTCTCTGTAGCCAAACACATTCATATGTGGCTTTATAAAGTGCTATTATCTTTGGTTGATTAGTAAATGTTGCTAGTAAGGTATGTTTGCATGACCTCCAAAAAATAGCTATGCCACCACAGAAATACAAAACTAGTTTGTGATCTTGCATTTGGGAATCTAACAGATATCCAACATCTGCATAGCCCACTATGGTCATGTCCTGCTTCTTCAAAAAGAATAGGCCAAGATCATGAGTACCTCAAAGGTATTTGAGTACTGTCATAACAACAGTCCAATGCCTTTTAGTTGGGGATGCACTATGTCGAGCTAGCAAGTTTACCATGAATACAATATCAGGCCTAGAGTAATTCACAAGGTACATTAGTGCTCCAATGGCGTTTAAGTATGGGATCTCTAGTCCTAACACTTCCTCATTTTTACTCCTAGGTCTGAATAGGTCTTTATCTCTATCAAGATATCTCACTATCATGGGAGTTTTCAAAGTATGAGCCTTTGATATATTATCTCTCAATGAACTTTTCCATGTAGGTTGATTGGTGCACAAGAATTCCTTCAAGGAGATGCTCGATCTGCAAGCCTAAGCAAAACCTAGTTTTACCTAAGTATTTCATCTCAAACTCCATCTTAAGGTAACTACTAGCCTCCTCAATATCCTCTACATAGCCAATGATGTTTAGGTCATCGACATAGACTAAGATGATACAAAATCTATTCTGAGTTTTCCATATAAACATGCAGGGAAAAAATTCATTATTTATGTAACTTCTCTTCAAGAGAAATTCACTTAGTCCATTGTAGATTGTTTTAGCATGTACAATGACCTCTACAACTTGACGCTATATATGTTGCGATTTTATTTGGCGTCTGGAATTTTTAGTACATCAGGAACTCGCATATAGACTTTCGAATCCAGTGAACCATACAAGTATGTGGTCATGACATCCATCAACTACATTTTAAGATTTAAACATGTTGCCATAGAAATTAAATATCAATACATAATGCCACTCATCACAAGAGAATAAGTCTCATCGTAATCGATGTCGAGTTTCTGTGTAAACCCTTGTGCAACAAGCCTCCCTTTGTATCTCACCACCATATTATTTTTATCCCTCTTATGGATGAAAACCCATTTGTAGCCGACAAGGCAAACATTAGGGGTGTGTTCGAGCAACAGGCACAAAAACTGGCCTCTTATTAAGCAAGCACAATTCTGTCTCAATTGTTTCTTTCCATTTGACCCAATTTGAGCGCTTCCTACACTCTACCATGTACTTTGGTTCAGGATCCTCATTGATCATTTCAGTGATCTTCAAGACAAAATTAATATCAATATATGTAGTCTTTCTGTTATACAATTCTCATGAGATAGCATAATTTGTGGCAATCTCCTCGTTTGGTTCATCCAACTCTGTTTGTTTTCCCAAGTTAAAGGCTGGTTGTTCCTTATCCCTTGTGCTCTCATTTGTGCGCACCGGTGCACAAGAGATTTCACCATCAGGGTGATTCACTTCAGGGAGTACTCAATGGGAGTGTGTGGTGCATTGTGATCTAGTGTCTTGTCTTTTTGAATGTTTCCGATGGACTTGCACTAGATTTGTTGGATCTCTCCCCTCTTCCTAGAGTAGGGAGCTTGAGTAGGATTGCCCTCCATGGGTATTTCCCCTCTTAACGATGTGTTATCCATGGGAACATGCGACTTTGTGACTCCACTATGATCAATAAAAGCATCGCGTAGATTATTTGCTAATTGTTATAGGTTACTTATTCGCTGAACTTCGGTTTCAATTTCATTAGAATGTGGATCAAGAGCTTGAATATGATTGGTACTCCATTCAATTTCATGGCATTCCTTATAATCAAGCTACTTTTTAAAATGACCTTGAGTCGCACAGAGGGGGTGAATGTGCACACTTTTAAAACTGAAATAAACTAGTAGCAGAAATTAAAACTTTCTCTGAAGTATCTAGTCCTAATGTTCAGAGTATCCGAACCAGCCTCTCTATTAGATAAAAAGACTTGTCTGGAGTCTTCGGATATAGGGTCCAAAGATTCTAGACCTCCTTCAAAATGTCTAAAGGACACTCAAAGGAGACTAACCCTAAGGGTTGGGAAGATGAAAGGAAACAAAATAATAGAGAATAAACCAGGTAACAGGATACTAGAAAACAAGCAATTTTTCATCGAAGTTCAGATCAACTGATCCTACGTTTCCATTGAGAAGCTCTAAAGAGCCGGATCGCACTCGATCTCTTGCCTCACCAAGCTTAATCCTAGAAACTAGTTTGGCCTCAACTCTCACCAAAGTGTAGCACCTAGTCCAAGACAACCATCGAGATCTCCACTAGGACACTGTGCTCTCGTTTTCTATAGAGCTTGCTCTACCAAACCAATATCTAAAGAAGAACTTAGAAATCCACTAATTTACTTCTTTTCTTGTAGAGGTGAGAAAGACCTTCACAAACATTCCAAGCGATTCACACATCAAATCCTCGCGGGGCAATGATAGTCATCTAAGAGTTGATCCTCCAAGAGTAACAAGCTTGAGTCTTTACTAACATCGATCCACAAATGCTCACCCAAATCCCAAAGTCCACTCTCTCAAAAATAACCCAAAAACACGCTTAGAGTGTGGATTAAGCACAAAATGTCCAAAGACTTTGGATATGCCTTTTAGCCTAGCCAGAGAGATCAATTCAATGATTTTAGCCAAAGGATATAAAGACTCTAGACAACACTTAGCTTTAAGAGAGAGAAGGTTTAAAGTATCCGATCTAAACCTCCGGAGACTCCGGATAGGCCTCTCTACCAGATAGAGAGCTCACTCCGGAGACTCCGACAAAATGTCCGGAGACTCTAAGCTAATTTCTCTATTTGACAGAGAAACTTGTCCATAAGTTTTTCACAAAGCCTAGACACAAATATCCAAAACACTAAGAGAGAAAAACCAAAACATCAAGGTGTACGTAGTGTGATTGTTCGCTCGTCTAAATTTAAAATTTTAATTGAGCACTTGTTTTTCAAACCAATTAAACTTGAATCCCTCTTAACAGTTCAGCTTATCCTAAGGTCTCAAAAGGTAATAAAATTACATTTGCATAGCTTCATGGGAGGTCTTCTTTTAACCAAAACAATCTCTTACTAGATAAATTATTTCTAGATTCTTAATCGTAATATATTAGCTCCCTAATTTTTGTCATCTATCACTCAAAACCCACTAGGGGGCCTAGATACACTTTCACTTTCCTCCCCCTAATGTTGGAAAATGATCTTCATCAAAGAAACAGTCAACATATCGAGCCATAAATAGATCCCTAATTTTAAGCTCTAGATAATAGATTATGGACATAAATTCATAACCTACATAGACTCAACTTTTGGTAAGGTCCCATAGTTGTACACTGTGGTAGTGATATCGGCACATATACAGCATAGCTGAATTTACAACAAGCATACATGGCTCTATCTTATAGAAGCATCTATAAGCACTATGAAATATCTAAACGTTCCACACAAAGGATGAATTGGATTGCATTTGTCACTTGAATTCGCTAGAGGAACTTCAAGGATTCAACCTTCAGCTTCAGGTAAGACGGTCGAATGTTCAACTTTCACTTTGCACATGCCGGGTATATGAACTCTTCAGGCTTAGGGATGTTGTTGTTTTAATGCTATGACCAATAGAACTATTGATGATTTTATGCATCATTGTTAATCCAAGGTGACCTAGTCATTTATGCCATATTTTGAAATTTTCTAGGTTTTTAAAGATGTTGGGCATAACAACATATTCTTCAAGGTGTTTTATCTTTGTGTATTATAGTCCAGAGGAGGTGCCAAGTATTTTTTTCAACAACAATTGTATCATCTTCATCAGACGAAGTCATGAATAGGTACTCATCACCATCCTCACATGCAATAACAAGGTGATAACCAATACTACTAATATTTTTGAAAGTGAGTAAGGTGTGTTCAGTACCAGGGTAAAGAAATGCTTCTTCTATGGAGATCTTTGTACCTATGGAGAGAACAATAGTAGCCCTTCTAGAGTTGACGATGCATCCATAACTTCCAACAATGGTCAAGAGATTATCATCTCTTTTGCACAAAGTCTAAAAATATTTAGATTCCCTTAGAATTGAATGCGTAGTGACACTATCATCTAAGCATGATTCCTCATCAACCTCCTTATGGACAGCACCTAGCTTTTTATATTAAGAGAATAATATTCAATTTAGCAATTAAGTGAAAACAAAAGGATTGAACAAGCTGAGACCAAAAGATATAATCCTAGAAATACACTTTATTAATTAGCTAAGATTATAGCCTAAGCAAAAAGAACTAATTTAAAGTGCTCATGTAGGAGCCAACTTATATGTTCACGTTCACGTAGGAGTATTTATTACATAGTGACTCATTACTTCTTGAATCTAAAACACACCGACTCTTATGAAATAAAATCCTAAGTTACATGACTGATAGTGATGGGAACTATTATATGTCTCTATAACTGTCTTCTTCAAAATGTAGATTATCATCATCCAAGTTGAGGTTCCTATTGTCTTCCTTCTACCTTACAGCGCCAAAAGTTCCACCATCAGGGGTAGGATCACCATCCATTATAGTAGTCTTAAGCTTGTCAGTGTTTTTTTTGGGCTGAGGTGGGTTCACTTTTGTCTGGGTACTAACTGATACCTAGATAAAGTTAGTCTCTAGATTACGTTTCTTCTTCCACTCTTGGTAGAGTGCAATCAAGTGTGATTTTGCAATGTAGGTACAGGACCAATGCTTCTAGGATCCATAGTAAAAGCAGCCTTGATTGGGGTGTTTAAACCCACTAGCATCTCTCTTAGAGCCCTTCTTAGACTTCTTGCTTGAAGGCTTCTGACCTCTATTAGTTGTTCTCTTGAAATACATTCCATTAGGCCCTATGTGGCAACCTTGGTTTTTTGTCCTTTGTAGTAGCCTTAACCTTGCATTTGTGTTCACTAGCATGCATTTCTAGAACAACTTGTGAACCGACAAGTTGTCATTTGTAGTTCTTCATTAGGAGCTAATTAAGTGCCTCGGTACTCAACATAGCATTGATCAAATCAGTGTACTTTGTGCCCCCTGTTATAATATTGCTCTTGGATTACCATATTGATAGGATTGATGGTTTCGATAGTTTTGTCTATTTTTGTGACTCAATAATAACTTCACCATAGAAGCATAGTTGGCTAGTGATGCGATGGAGTGAAGCATTATATGCCTCAATGGTCTTTAAGTCCATGAAATGAAGATTCAACCATTTTCTCTTTGCTTCAGGAAGGAATTTTGACCTGTTTGACCCAAACATTTCCTTCCGGATCCTCCATAGTTGGTGAGGATGATGCACCTCAAGATACTCTTGCTTGATATCTTATGTATGTGGTACCAGATATGGGTCATAGCTTGCACCAGAGTGTGGCGAGTAATAGCAGCTGCATTCGATGCAGGTGCAACAAGCATGTACTTCAGCTATTTAATGGCCAAGCCTAGCTCACAGTCTAATGACTAAGTCTAATAATTCTTGTTGTTCAGTGCAAGAATGGGAAAGCCTCTCTTGATGAGGTCAGCCATTACCTAGGAAAACATGCAATTTAACTTCGAGTAAATAAGTATGTTAGAGTTGCATAATGTTGTATTTAAAGTCATTATGATTTTCAAAGTTGTTCTCATATTTGTCTATGCGTTGTGTTGATTTTCAGTTGTTTATGGTCTAAGACCATTATTAAACAATATAAGCCACACAGAAACAATGCATAAAGAGTAAAAAAAGCCATATGAAGCTTTCAAGGGGTGAATCTACACTATGTGTATACAATTTGTATAAACAATCATAACCTAGATATTCATTTCTAGATTATTTAGTATGCTTTAAAGTTAAAGCAAACAATGCTTAAACAGGTTACTAGGTACTGCAGGGATCAACATGCATGCAGAATCCACATAAAACATGAACCTGACCGCAAAGAAATAGTCAATAAATAATAATTAATGTAATTACCGAGAATTACAAAGTTTAATATGCAAGTTCGTTATACAATTTAATTTGTGTGGGTAGAGTAGACACTTCATGGAATTTAGACACAAAAGAAAAAATGATTAAACAGTAACATGCCGAATTTCTGATCCAAGCCCATTATTTGTTAGCTTGAGATTATATTGTTTAAAGGGTTGAGGATTGCAGTTGGACCGAGGCATGCTAACATGGGTCTAGCCCAGTCGGCATGCTATGGAAGTCGGAGGGGAGGGGTTAGCTATTAGATTTTCTCCTCCCCTTGTTCCTCGGTAGCGGCGGTGATGACCATGTCATCCCATGCACCATCACTTCGAATGCCTAGCGGCAGTGGTAGTAATCAGTAGCAGCAGCTCCACAAGGGGTTCACCAAGTACGATGACTCGATAGTGGCGACATAGGGCCCCCTTTCTGTGACACTTCGAGTGCTCGTGGGTGGGGCTTCCAACGGCAGCGACCTTTGTCATCGGCAGTGGTGACTCGACCATGCCCTAGACGGCTCAGATCTATGCGAAGTGGTCGCCAATCATCCTAGTGGTGAATCTGGCATGACACTGGCAGAGGTGACTTCAACTCTGATGAATCGAGATGGTGGCAACAGAGGCGAGAGGTAGCATCGGCTCGATGGGTGTCTAGGCGAGGTCAAGTCAACCACTATGATGGCGAGATGGTGGCGTCCCGAGGCCATCTGCACACAACGCATTAGGCATTCATAAGTAAGGCTCTCAATGGCGTCAACATCTCCACATCGGCGGCAGTGACGATCTCGACGATAACGGTGACCTGAGCGGCAACGTCTAGGATTCCTTCTCCGACTCAGCGATGACCCAACAACAATGACAACACAAAGCGGCGACATCAACCCAACAGCGCAAGTGAATTGGGGTTTGGGCTAGGTTTTCGACCAGTCCATTTAGCCAGTGACCAGAAGCAATTTGACTGATCGAGATCGATTAGTCTATTTGGCTCTGTGATTTTTCCTTTTGATTTTTTTTCATAGTTTTTCACATATGCATGGCAACACATATCGATAGAACACGGACAAATTAGTCCATCATGATGCATGAAAGATTCGATGCAGTGTGGATTGGTAGCAATGATGCAAAAGAGCAACGATCCGATCCGCTAGCCCGGTAGTGAGCGTGCTGATGACATGTTAAATTATAAACGGTCTACGAAGAATGGATCTCTAATTCACCACATTTCTTTGGACATAAGTACTGGCGTGAGATGATGTAGAATACCCTTGTCCCTTCATTTACTCCTTAGAACAACCATAAAAATAGACATGGTATATAATATAAGGTGAAGCTCTCTATTTATTAATATGTTGATTATACATGGTAGCTGTCAAAAAAAATATGAAATTATCAGAAATAATATTTCGTAACAACTGTCAAAAGGACGTCTTTATTGGCTGCTGAGGGCATCACATCAATTGTTTTATCATTTCTGTATATTTGGAGAGGGAATCATTTTGAAAAGACAAAGATGCCCCTTCTCACGCATGTGCATTGGCTTGCTCTGGTTCAAAGGGTTTGCACGGTCAAAATCCCGAAATTTTTCAGTAAAAAACCAGTCAGGCAGTCAACACAGTCCAAATCTTTAAATATCCCGTCCAGATCACCTTCTCTTCTGTCCTTCTTCCTGATCCAGAGATACGCGATGGCGGCGCAACAACACCCTCCACGACCGCGATGATCCTCCGACGATCTCCGCGACGGCTATATGACTCCATGGTGGATTGGCGGTCGATGCACATCCAGGTAAGGGAAGAGCAGAAGCTGTGGAACTTGTCCCGCGCGTGCGTATCTTTGGTACTGCAGTAGCAACAGTGACAACGGCTTTCTTGGCGCCAGCAGCAATCACGTCCAAATAATGGGCTATAATATTTATAGCCATTAAGATTTAATGATATTATATGGAATTATACGTCATGACTATATTTGTGTATTTTTAATTCTTCCTTTGCATTATAGCTGGAACTTGTAATCATTGTCTGATCAAAAATCAATGGCTTGAATTCAGTCCTACGCTATAATTTTGCAGTACAATAAAATCAAGCACCTTTGCTAGTTGCTACAGCAATGTGCATTCGAGAGAGACTGGACACTGCAGGTTATTTCTATTCAAGACTGGGCACATGGATTTCTTCTATTCATTCTCCTCCAGAATAGGCAATACAAGTAGAATTGCTTCAGTGTGAACATTTCAGTTTAAGATAACCAGCTGCTCTTGTTTTCTATGAAAAGAAGAAAAGAAGCAGAGAAAAAAGCGAGCATGAACATCAATGCACACTTCAATACACCCTTGTTCTGTTCATTTGTAATCTATCGACAACCATGCATGCATCCAGCTCGGAGTCACGTAACAGCTACAGCGCACCCCATGATGACCTGTCTTAGTATTTTTCTTGAAAGGAAGTACTTGGCGTTGCACAAGCTAAGTCTCACTCGATCGACAAATAAAGAGCAGAAACAGGACAGATTATGGGTCTGAAAATTAAACTAATGGATACTTCATCAACAGCAATTGTCGTGAAGTCCCAAATGCTGTCTCTCGTTAGCTTTTCGGTGTGGCTGAAAGAGAGAGGGCGTCCGGGAATCGCGATGGTAATGTGGAACTAAAAGATACTGATACAATACGTGCTAGTACTGACAGCAATGGCGCCTTTACTTTTGTGTACTGTCGATCCTGCATGAACACTTGTACAGTTTGAAACATCAGCGCATGGACATTTGAGCAGTTGAATTTTGAGGATGTACGTTTCTTTGATTGAAAAATGCAAAACAAAAAAAAAGACAAAACTTTCGCGTCGAATCGCATTGCTCTAGCATTGCTTCATTGTCAAATCACACAGAGGTACAGTAACAAGTGGATTTTAAGCTCTTTCTAACCCTACTATGTCCGATCGTGATATGCATAGCATGCTAGATCTTGTTGCTGTATTCGATGACATTTCAAGACTCAGGTCACATCTCACAATAATATGCAATATTGTCCACTATATAATTTTCAACCATTCCATGCATGCTGTTGACAGAATAATCTTGTCCAAGGTAGTGTGATTGGATGATACACATACCCTCTCACATTAACATGCATTGTGATTAAGAATTGAAGTGTGCCATTTACAAACATAATTAATAACAAACTAAAACAAATTAAATTATCAGATCCTATGGAAGAAGATGCTGAGGCCGTCGTTGCCGTTGAATCCCAGCCATCCGATCGGGTCAACGAGGTGGAACGACTCCGCATCCGACGACGCAACGATTCTCTCGAACCTCCCGCGCAGGTACTCCGTCCCGGCGCCGCCGGGCAGCCTCCCGGCACCGGCGGTGATGGCCCACAGCTTCTCGAGGACCCACCCCTCCGCCTCCGACGGCGTCGCCCGCCTCGCCGCGAACCCCGCTCGCCGTCCGTTGCAGTACACCAGCCACTTCGGCGAGTCGAGGAGGGCACCGCCACCGCCGGCGCGGTAGTCATCGTCGGCGCTCCATTTCCTCTGGTACTCGAGCACGATCCTCCCCGCCGCGGCAATGTCCGCGCCGGCGAGGCCGACTGGTAGGTCAAGGACGAGGATCGTCTGCTCGGGGTGCTCCGACGAGGGCGCCGAGTGCTCGTGCAGGAAGAGGCGGACGCGGCGGTCGCCGGTGGAGGGGAGGAAGAGCGTACCGCGGACGACGGCAGCGGCGGGCGCAGCTGCCGGCCGGGAGAGGCCTAGCGCGGCGTGGCACGGCAGGAGCGTGGAGTCGACGAGGCACCGGACCTGTCGTTCCCACCACGCCAGCCACGCGACGTGGCAGCTCCGGCCCACCGCCCTTTCCTCCCCTCCGCCGCCGCCGTCGCCGTCCTCGAAGGGCACGACGGTCGGCGGCATGCCCTAATTAAGCTGGGAGGGGTTTAGGGTTTGAGTCATCTTTCAGATGAATTCTTGAAGAGTTTGTTACGATGCATTCCGCACGCACGCACGCATGTAGATGCATGCAGCATGCAGGTGTGTAACGAACTCTCTGAAAGGTGTGTGCTACGCACTGGAGCAGCCCGTGCTTATCTGGCCAGCTTTACCGTGACCCGTCGCTGATGTCATCGTGCACGCATGACGCCGCCGGCATGTGCGTCTGTGCGCCGTTACGCTTCTGCCGACGCGGCGCCGCGCCGTGCGCGCGGTGGCAACGGAGCCAGCGCCCAGCGGCGGCACACGACTCGGATGGATGGGCCGCGTCATCGAGAGCTTCTTTTTTCGGCCCTTTCACCGTAGCAGACCGGTCCGGTAGAGAACAGTTGGACCGTTGGATGTTGGTGACAGCCGCTTCCCGCTTGGGCTATGCCCTCACTTGACGATTGCGTCCAGCTTAATCTGGGCTAGAATAGTAGTGTACAGATACCTTTCGATTTCTACTGTTTCTTCGGCTCGTAACTCCTCTAACACAATGATTACGATAAATGATTTTTTTTCTTTGAATGGATATGGATATAGGATTGATCAAAGGTAGCTTTGCCTTTCTCTAATAACATTTTTTCGCATAGCTTGGCACAGCTAACGCCCGTAATTTATGGGTGGGCCTACACAAACCCAGCATTCGAATTAAGATCCATCACAAGCTACACTCCAAGCAGCACGTGCTGGCACGCGCGTCACACGTCGTGACATTCATTTGTGGCCAAAGCCTAAGCACGCACGAAGCTGTAAACACCACGTAACACAAAAAGTACACAAACGAGATCACAAGTTCCCAACAACACACTAAGCTTAACTGACCCGAAATAGACAAGCTACGTCGTCGTACTGTAACCTTGCATGCTCCGGCGATGGCAGCGACGGCGGCGACCGGCCGATCAGGAATCGTACGTAGCATCTCTCTCTCTCTCTCTCTCTCTCTCTCTCAGTAGGGGCTCTGGCCCTGCACGTTGCCGTGCGGGTTGTAGAGGCAGATGGTCAGCGTGGCGCCGGTGGAGCAGGTGGCCTGCGCGCAGCCGACCTCCGCCGTGCGCCGCCACACCACCTGCGTGTAGGTGCCGCACTGCTGCCCGGCGGCGCACGTGTTGTTGGCGTGGGTGTAGTACCTCCCCTGCGCCACCCACGACGCCACCACCTCCGCGGGGCCCGCCGGGTAGCTCGCCCACCCCTGGTTCGCGCCGTAGGGGCTCCCGGCCATGTCCGCGAACCCGCACCGCCCCTGCCGCTGCTGCTGCGATGTCGTCCTCCCCGCCGCCGCCTCCAGGTGGGCGCTCCACTGCAGCGGCGCCACCCCGACCGCCGCCCGCGCTTGGTTGTGCGGCGCCAGGAACTCGTCCTCCGCCGCCGCCGACGCGTTCGCCTGCTGCGCCTGCGCCGCCACGGTGCTGACACGAGGAAACGCGCGCGCGCGCGCGCCGCACGCCGGCGCCGCCCACAGCGCGAGCATGGCGAGGAAGCACGCCGCGGCCATCTGCTGCCACTGACACGACGCCATGGACGAGACGAGATTTGGAGTAGTTGAGCTGAGTAATGGCCACTGAGAGCGCGCACTACCGTGGACTGTGAAATACTAGTATGTGAGAGTGAACGCGATTGTCTCTAGCGAGTTAAGAAGCCCAGCTGCAGGCGGCAGCCGCGACGTTGCGCGATGGCGACGCGGCAGGTGCTACTGCTACCCCGTGCTCTCGCTGTACTTGGTACCCCCGCTCGTGAACCGTTGGATATCGCAAGTGGTGCACCCGCGACGCTCGTGGGCCGTTGGATTTCTTGCGAGCTGAACCCGGCGAGATCCGAGGGTTTTGTCAGTGGCAAGTGTCAGTGACCGGTTTGCCGATATCGCCGATGCGATTTGCTGGTCTCGAGATCCATATCAACTTGACGTTTTTCTTTTGCATTTTTGGAGTCGTGTATGGCATCCATGTGAGGTTGCTGGTTACCAAGTGAGATGCACTGCAGCACAGCTTTGGACAGAGAGCAGACCAGCAGAGGAACACAATATCAGGTGTACGGATTGGTGCGTTTTATTATCTATGGTTGATTGAGCAGAAATGATCCTAATGACAACGGGTTTTGTTTGTACAGTTCAATTCACTTCTACTCCGACCAGATAAGAACAAAGATACCACCTTCCACTCCTACCAGATAAGAATAAAGAAACCACCAACAGGCAACAGACACTGCATATAATCAATCAGTCATACGAGTATGAAATAACCCACCCCAGCATGACTAACAAAATGCAAGAAACAACATGCAATGGTATATCACACACAACATGCAATGGTATATCGCAGACTTCACAGTCACAGTCAAGCAACCTGACGAATTTAAGGGTGTCAAAATAAGTAAACGGTAACTGGCCAACTGCGTGAATAATAATCTAGGGTGCAAGGTAATATAGGGGATAGCTAGAACAGAATCGAGTCACATTCTGACCACTTTCGCAGCCAAAACCACATGCAAATCAAGCAACACCGAAATACAAATATATGACTAATACTAGTAACTTAGCTGCCCGTCTTCACCAACGCTGTGCTCGGAGCTCCAGGGTTGTAGCCAGTCCTTTGCACAGAAAAGAGCCTCCACAGTTTCAGGGCGCAGGGTGCTTCGTAGTCATCAAGCGTCCTGCTTCCAGTTGCTGCCGCCGAAAATATGGAGCTGCCACTGCTCATCATGGACATTGGGATGGCCAATACATCACAAGCCATCTAGGAGAGTGTTGGAAACTTAAGGGTGTTAAGCTTCCACCATTCCAAAATGTCGAACTCTTGGATGCGGGGCATGAGGGCTTCTTCCAAGTATTGATCCAGCTCAGACTTTGAGTGCTTGCTTACTGCAATCTCCGAAAGACACGTCGAAGTCTAAGAGCTCATTGCCATTGGGTGGAGTTACTGCAGCATTATTCTCTCTTACATGGTCATGATCTCTATTAGCTTCCCCTTGCGCGACGTACTCGTTATAAAGCTCATGGATAGCATCATCCACCACCTTAACATACTTTGCGGCCACAACACCATGGATTTTTTAGTAGCTGGACTCGACAAGCTTCATCTTGAAACGTGGATCCATAACAACAGCGATGGCTAGCACAAGGTTGCAGTCCTTCCGGTACTTGTCGAACCTCTCGTGCATAGTTTTGGCAATGCTCCTGAAAATTGGATCGTCATGGGCAATGGCATTTGAAAGCTCTGACTGAAGCTTCCATACCTCATGGAAAAAGATATTTTAAGTTGGACTTGCTGCAGCCACGATGTTATGCGCAGAATCATAGAGAAGATTAAGATAACTACATGCTGCCTCGAGCTTCTTCCAGTCCTGTGTAGCTTCATTGTAGTTACCGATGGAATTTAGTGACTATGGCTTAATTAATTAAATAGAAAATTCTTTAAAATCTTAAAGATACATGTAGTGAAGTTGAGAGTGAGACCGTTAAGTGCCATCTTACTCTGAAGAGATAGCTCAATTTATAAAATTAACTCATCTTTAGTAGATAAGAGAGAAAAAGAAATAAACCACACATGCTTACTCGACTCGCCAGGCCATGCCAGGCTATTCCAGGGCATGGCCCTAATCGTCGACGTGCACCAACGGACGGGAGAATAGATCTCTGGAACTGTCATCTATTGAGAAGATGTAGAATAAGGTTTTTAAAAGGCTCTTCCTTCGAATTTGTCTTCCTCAACGATCAAAGAGGACGGTCTCCTCACATGAAGCCATATGGTTTTGTCAACAATAGTTCATTCGGCGTTAGCAAGAACAAGCCGCACAACGAGCTACTGCTGCCACGATAAATAACAACATGATGAACGATGACGGCAACAACACAATAGGATCAGACTCTAATCAAACGACTGGTTCTAGACAACCACAGCATGTATTCCGGTTGTTATTTGATCTCATATATTTTTTCTATAATCATGTTAGTAGATCAATATATTAGCAATTATAAGATTATGATCTGTTATTTCTGTATTAGATTAAAACTTAAAGTGCTAATTATTCTAATAATCTAAAAAACTTATTTTAGGTACTTTGGTTTACAATCATCTCGCTTTACCGATGCTCTGAGGCCAGATAAATTTTCTAATGAGCACTACAAAATATAGTAGATAGCTTCCTTGTGGCTTATATCTATAGGTGTGATCCACATCACTAAAGCCATGTCGGTGGGCCCACTTTCTCTTGATGAGGAAAGCAAATATATGGTTGCTAATGTGTTGTTTGTGGGAAATGTCCTAGGTATTTTGTCTAATGATATATGTTATGCTCACATGCATATCGCTGATGGCAATGAGCTATGGGACGCCCTTGAAATCAAGTATGAGCCTTCCGAGAAAAACAGTATTTTGTATATCATGAAACAATATACAGACTATAAAATGATGGATAATCATTCTATGGTATAGTAGGCTCATGAGATACAAGGCATTGCGAGGGAACTCACACACATCAATTGCTCACTCACTGACTAATTTGTAGCTGGCACCATTGTTGCTAAGCTGCCAATATCGTGGAGAAACTTTGTCAAATCTTTAAAACATAAGATAGAGAAGACCGCGGTTAAGGATCTAATTGTTTCTCTTGATGTTGAAGAGAAAACTAGGGCAAAGAATGAACGTAATGGTGGAGGCGAGAACCACTCGGTTGTCAATACTATGAGGAAGGGTCATCCCAGCCATAGCAAAAACAAGGTAAAGATGGTCAAGCCCAACCAAACAACCAACTTTAAGAGTAAAAAGAATACAAAGAACAAACCCTAGTTCGTGTGCGGTAAAACTGTGCATTGGGCAAAGAGGTGCCCACATCGCATAGGAAAATAGAAACTGAGATAGTCTTCTAAGGCTATGAACACCGTCACTATTGGCAACAATATAGATGGTTCAGCTAGGTATATTAATTTACCTACTGTTCTTTCATTAAGTCAATCTATCAATTGGTAGATTGACACGAGTGCTAATGTTCATGTGTGTGCTAACTATTATCTATTCTCTTCTTATCAGACCACAATCGGGTCAACAGTCTTGATGGAGGAACGGGTTGCCTGCTTCTGTTCGTGACTGCTGGAATTCACTATACTAGGTACTCATTGATACTAGAGGGTTATAGTGACTCAAATTGGGTCTCAGATGCAGATGAGATAAAGGCCAAGAGTGGTTACGTCTTCACCTTAGGTGGCGTTGTTGTTTCATAGAGGTCTTGCAAACAAAACATTTTGACGATGTCAACTATGGAAGCAGAACTCACTACATTAGATACAACTAGTCTTGAAGCAGAGTGGTTGCGTGAGCTTTTGATGGATTTATTGGTGGTTGAAAAACTGATACTAGCGATTATAATGAACTGTGACAATCAAATGGTGATGACCAAAGTGAATAGTTCTAAAAATAATATATAGTCCTTAAGACATATAAAAAGGCGCTTGAAGACTATTAGAAAATTGAGAAACTCTAAAATGATAGCCTTAGGATATGTCCAGACGGCTAAGAACCTGGCAGACCCCTTTAGGAAGGGTTTATCACATAACGTGATAAAAAAATATATCGAGGAAGATAGATATGAGATCCATCTGAGTTATTTCATGGTGGTAACCTGGTCTATGTGATCAGAAATCCCGTGAATTAACTTCGATAAAAACAAGTCATGGGTAACTGGAGAAGAGTATACAAACTCAAACTCTTAAGACCTCTCTATATGAAGATGCAAAACTCGCATTACTACATGGTAGATTGGATTTTGTCTTAATATATTATGTTGGCTTGTGAGAGCGAGAGGTGTCATCCTACAGGGTATCCTTGAAAGAATATATCTATGTGAGCCCGACTATTAGTTACAGACGATGAGATTTGGGTGATCTCTATAAAGCTCATAAAGAGACCAAGAGAGTATGACTTGTACGCTTCGCCCAAAAGGTAGCCTAACTGTCAGCCATATATCAATTTGACTCTGAGTAAAACTTACTCACACAAGACTTACAATTTAAGATGTAGTCCATTGTACAAGTCGCGAATAAGTGTAGCATAAAATTTTATGTGGATGTTCAGCTTAACAGTCCCTACTAAAACAATGGTATATCAAACAATGCTAGAAACATTAAATTTCCATTGAACCTTTGAGATCTAGTGGAGGATTGATAGAATTTAGGGCCCATAGCCCAACTAATTAAATGAAAATTTTCTAAAAATCTCAAAGGCTCATTTAGTGGAGATGAAAGTGGGATACATTAGCCCCACCTTGCTAGTTGGTGGAGAGAGTTCAACTTATAAGATCAGCTCTTCTTCTCCTCCTTGAGCAAGTGAGAGGAAGAAAGGAAGAACACACACGTGTGCTCGCTTGTCTTGCCTTGTAGGCCGGTCCGAGGCGTGACACAACCCATGACTCGCTATGCCACTTTTTGTAGTTTTATTTTGTTGTTTTAATATCATAACTAAGTCGATTTCTATACACGGATCATGTTAGTTTTGGGCTCTGCCCTAACCACACGTCTCTAGGCTATATATACCAATCTCGCCATCTTCTCTTGTCATAAGATCAATCTACTCTCGGACCCAGTTTTTTCAGCACCGTGTCATCTCTAGTCTTCCTCATCCTATTCATCGTCGCGCACCAATGACCAGAAGAGCAAGTCTCTGGAATCGTCGTTCTTCGAGATCCTATATCAGAAATGGACAAACAAGGTTTTTGGGAAGTGCCTAACATTATTGTTCGTTGCTTCCACTACGTCTTCTTCCTTCGAATATGTCTTCCTCCATAACTAAAGAGGACAGTCTCCCGGCATAAAGCTATATGGTTTCATCAACAATAGTTTCTCTGGCGTCAACAAGAACAAGCTGCTACTGCCACGATAAATAACAATATGATGAACGGCGATGGCAACAACACAACGGGCTCGAACTCTAATCAATCAATTGGCTTTGGACAACTATAATACGTATTTTGTTTGTTGTTGTTTCTCGTATTTGTTTTTTCTATAATCCTATTAGTTGATTAATCTATTAGTAATTATAAGATTATACTATGTTATTTTTAAATTAAATTAAAACTTAAGCTGCTAATTATTTCAACAGTTACCATCACAAGACCCTAATGCTGTGAATACCTGCCGATGATCCAATGCAGCCAGAAGCATGAGATAAGTTGTATTCCACCGGGTTGTAACATCGAGACAAAGGGTCTTTACACTGGGGATCTCCAACTGCAGAGCGATCTCCGCAAACTTCTCCTCATGGTCAGAAGAAGCTTTTATGAACTTTATTCATTCACGGATATGATAGATCACACCGTGAACAGAAGCAACGACATCTTGTGCGACGGTATTCAGTATATGTGCATAGCACCTCACAACAAACAACTGGCCTTTGAGCATGAGGTTGTCCTTCTTGGAGAGAGAGTTTATCAAGTTTGCACTGTAGATATCATGCGACGAGCGATCATTATCCAATGTGATGGTGAATAGCTTATCCTTCATATTCCAGTCTGAGAGGCTTGTACTGATAGTTCCACTAAGTGCATTCTCTGAATGAGGCGAAGACACCATCATGAAGTAAACCATTCTTCGATGCAATCTGCATTCAGTGTCAATATACTGTGCTGCAAGTGAAATGTAGCCAAGAGTCTGACTAGTTGTCCACAGCCCTACGGTGAGGCCGATCCTTCCAGGCATAGTGTTGAATGCCTGCATCAAGTTTTCCTTTTCTTTCTGATAAACAGCATGCACCTGTCCCTCAATTGTATCAACATCGACCACCCTGAAACGAGGCTGCAGACTCTCAATGAATGCAGTGAAGCCTCGCTGTTCAACAATGTGAAGTGGGTAGTCGTGCAAAATTATCATCTTCGCCAGATTCCAGCAAGTGCGATCATGATCGAATGTACCAGTAGATTCGTAACGCCTCTTAGCAGGACGTTCTGCAGCACCCTCACCATCATTGTTTGTTACTGTTGCTAAAGGTAGAGCCATTTTCCCAAGTTTTTCAACATCGGACATGAAGCCATGGTGATATGCCTCTTCAAATGGCTAGTACCTGAAAATTTTGAGCCAGAACATTATGCAAAGGATTGCTTGCCTAGATTGCAGGATGCTCATGAATCTCCCCCAGGCATGTCTTCAATCGTGAAGTGCCCCCAGACAACTGACTTATCCTCCGGCGTCTTGATGCGGTTGGCGGAGTCACCACAACACCGACCAGCGCATTACCATGGGTCATCTTATCACCATTTACCATCTCGTTGGCTGGTATCATCTCATTAAATTGAATGATTTCATTGCCATGGATCATCTCACTCCCATGTACCATGTCATTTTCTTTAACCATCTCTTTGCCATCGATCATCACATTGCCATGAGCTATCATCTCATTGACATGGATCGTCTCGTCACCATCAACCATCTCACTGGCATTTACCATTGCACTGTCATTGCCACTTGGTTCACACATCCTGAGAAAGACCAGCTGGTGGAACCCAAATCTGTCAATGTAAGTACAAATAAAATCAAGTCATATCTAATGTAGTCAAAATCTTAACTTAACCAGACTCAGAAATAAAATTGAGAACAAAATAGAACGTCACATAAGGCATTGAACTGTTCACAGAATAACAGTTGGCGTCATAAATCTTTGCAAGATCTTATATGACAAAATAGAGTTGATTCACCATACAACTCCTCAAAGAAACAAACTACATATTTTCTGTTTTCCAGATGAGATTCAGAAATCACTAGTTCAAATTCAAAGGCTGAGATTTCTACTAGTAGACTTTTACCAAACATAACCAGTTTGTCGATATGATTATTAGAGCATAACATGTATATTTAGAAGTAAGAAATAAAATTGAAGAATAAGAGAGAATGACAGGTAAGGGCTCAAACTGATCACACAATAACAAGACATCATAAATCTTCATATGATGGAATGATAAGGTACACATACAGTTGCTTCACAAAACAACTTAATGAAACAAAGGTTATATTTTCCAGACGAGATTCAGCAATCACTACAAATTTAACACTCAGAGTCTACCAGTAGATCTATTGGAGACAAAAAATATTTAACACGCACTGCTAACACATAACGGAGAAAAATCTTTAGTGGAGCAGGCAGGACTGCTGCCTGCAGGAGCATTAGTGGCAGGAGCCAAGAGGGAGTCAAGAGTTCGGAGGCTGCCGGTGGGCCAGGAGCAGGGACGCACGATCTGGATCGTCCGATTCATCTGAGGCGATTCTTTTCTCTAATTGCATCGGAGGCGATTTTAGGACGTTGTTATTTAAAATTATTTATCATTATTAAAACGGATTATTTCTTAATTATTCAAAAAATCCGTCTTCAAAATAAACTTTCATCTACAGTATTTTTTTCAAAATACAGCATTGTTTATTGTAATATTTGTTCTAATCTATTTGTTCCCAAAATATTTAATTTATCTATATAATTAAGTAGATAATCTATTACAATAATTCATTCCATAATCTACAATAAAACCAATAGTACTTGTTTGGGAAGAGATCTGGAGGGAAAAGTGGCCTAGGCCTAATCTGGTAAACAGAATTGCAAACAAACAGCTTTGTTCCAGCCTCAAGATAGGCCCGAACACATTACTCCCAAGACACAGACACTCAAGTAAAACTGACACGTTGCATCGATAGACAATCAAATGAACATCAAAAGTCACAGAACAATCACAATGGATGATAATGAAGGTAAGTACAACATAAGCCACCAGCTGATACACATACTGGCGCACACACTACATGCAACGTTACAGTATCTGATAGCATACTACAGACAATGAGTACAAGAACAACATGATGAGTTAACAGAGTTCGATACAACAAAATACATTCTAGGAGATAAACTCAGATCATAATCAGCTCATAGTCCTTGCCTAAAATACGCCTAACAGTTAACTTCACAAATAGGTACTATTGATCTTGCATGGTTCACAGGGTGACCACCGTGAGCTCATGGTGCATCCACCTTGACCAGTGCGGTACTTGGCGCCTCAGGAGTGGCTGGTGAATACTGAAGCCAGTCTTTGGCGCAGACAAGCGCCTCCACAATTTCTGGACGCAGTGAGCTTCTGTAGTCATCAAGCATGCGACTTCCTGTTCCAGCAGAGAAAATAGAGCTGCCGCTGCTCACCATTGACATTGGGATGGCCAGGATATCCCGGGCCATCTTTGATAGAGTTGGGAACTTGAGAGTGTTGAGCTTCCACCAATTTAGAATGTCAAACTCCTGGATGCGCGGAGTCAGGGACTCGTCCAGGTACTGTTCCAATTCAGATTTTGTTGGCTGGCTTGTAGCTATCTCAGAAAGGTACATATCAAAGTCCACAAGTCCATCACCGGTCGAAGAAGCAGTTGCTTGAGTACTATTCTCATTAGCAGGTGCACTATTACCTTCCCCTTGCTCAACATAGGCTGGCGTCAAGGGGAGGGGCTGTGCAATATATTCCTTGTAAAGCTCATGAACAGCATCATCCACCACCTTAACATACTTTGCAGCTTCAACGCCATAAATTTTTGAGTAACTGAACTCAACAAGCTTCATCTTGAAGCGTGGATCCATCACGACAGCAATAGCTAACACAAGGTTGCAATCTTTCCAGTACTTGTCAAACCTCTCGTGCATATCCTTGGCAATGCTGCTGAAAACAGGGTCTTCATGCCCTGTGGCATTTGAGAGCTCGAGCTGAAGTTTCCATGCCTCATGGAAAAAGATATTTGAAGTTGGATTTGCTGCAGCCATGATACTATGTGCTGAGTCGTACAATAGCTTCAAGTAATTGCAGGCAGCCTCAACCTTTTTCCAGTCCTCAGCAGATGGCGCCTCATTGTAGTTATCATCACTTGTCTCTAGAGTAGAAAAGGCCTGCTTATAATCCAAGGCAGCCAGCAGCATGAGGTAAGTAGTGTTCCACTGTGTCGTAACATCCAGACAAAGGGTCTTGGTACTTGGGATCTCTAGCTGCAGAGCAATCTCTGCAAACTTCTCCTCACGGCTAGGAGAAGCTTTTATGAACTTAATGCTTTCACGGATATTATAGATGACACCATGAATCGAAGCAATGACATCCTGAGCAACAGCATTCAGGATATGGGCATAACACCTAACAACAAACAGTTGGCCCTTAAGCATGAGGTTGTTCTTGTTGGAGAGATGATCCCTCAGATTCGCACTGTATATATCATGTGACGAGCAATCATTGTCCAATGTGATGGTGAATAGCTTGTCCTTCATATTCCAGTCCGAAAGGCTTGTACTAATAGCTTCACTAAGTGCATTCTCTGAATGAGGAGAAGACACCATCATGAAGTTTAGCATCCTTCGATGTATCTTCCACTCAGAGTCAATAAATTGCCCAGCAAGTGAAACATAGCCAAGAGTTTGGCTAGTTGTCCACAATCCAATAGTGAGGCTGATCCTTCCGGGCATAGTGCTGAATGCTTGCATGAGGTTTTCCTTTTCTTTCTGGTAAACAGCATACACCTCCCCCTCCATTGTATCAACATCTACAACCCTGAAACGTGGCTGCAGACTGTCAATAAAGGTAGTGAAGGCTGGCTGCTGAACAATGTGAAGTGGGTAGTCATGCAAAATGATCATCTTCGCCAGATATGAGCAACTGCGGTCTTGATCAAAAGCAGCATTGGCATAACCAGTATATCTGTAACGCCTCTTAGACGGGCGCTCCACAGTACCCTCACCATCATTGTCAGTCCCTCCTGCTGGAGTCAGCGCAAGTTTGTGCTCTTGGTTTTTAATTTTAGGACATGAACCCAAGGTAATGTGCCTCTTGAGATGGCTAGTCCCTGCAATCTTAGAACCAGAGCTGTAAGCAAAGGTTTGCTTGCACAGTTTGCAGCATGCCCGTGTAGCCCCTCCAGAGACAGCTTCAATAGTGAAGTGCTCCCACACTAGAGATTTCTTCCTGCGGCGTCTCGATCCTGTTGGAGGGGTACTCACCTCAGCACTGACCAATTCATTTCCTTGGACCTCGTCACCTTGAGTTAACTCCTCTGCATGGACCAATTCATCACCCTGAACTTCCTCAGCTTGAGCTTCCTCATTGCTTGGGACAATCTCGTTGCCTTGAAACACCTGGTTGTCATTGCCAGTTTCCTCAACCATGATGCTTGACTAGTAGCTAGAACTCACAAAATCTGTCAAATATTAACATGGTAACATGGGAAGTCAGTTTGGCCAAAAGGACTCAAAATTGACTTATACACGGTTGTTTCAGTAATAAAGCAGTATAACTACAGTGACTTATTCAACAAAACTGGAAGATAAAAGAAAAACACATGATTTCTTGAAAGCAAATTAGCAAGCCTGATTTGGTTGTAACTGGAGCACAGATGAAACAATAAAATTAGATGTTATCCAGGAATATATGGAAATTTAGATAAAACAACAGAATGCATTCGATGTAAATATGGAGATTCAACAAGACAGCAACTAAAAATAGAAAAACATTTATATCGCCTTACAATGGGAAACATGTCTTCGCACCGCTCAGTAAAAATGCTTACAATAATAACAACACAGTCTCCAACAAGTTAGAGATAGACTAGATTTAAAACCCAACAAAAGCCTCCAAAAGCACGTCAATAGCTGCTTAAAATCAAATCACAATTTAAATTAATTTTATCTGCCCCCGCGAAAGTGCAAAATTCATGAGCAGAACTGATGCACCATATTGTTTCGCTGACAAATTTCAGGAAAAGAAGGAATCCTATGCAAAGTTAATTGGACCAGAATGACTCATGCAAACTTAGTTGGAAGCTTCATTCCCTACAAGTGATTGCAGCGACTCCAGAGAAGTTTGACAGTACACAACTCAGATCTTGCCTATCATACTCATGCAATGCAAGTCAACCCTTCTTGTTCTTCTTGGACACCAACTCAAATTCATCGGTGAGAAGGGAGCAAGCTATGTCTTGCTTTAAGTCGGCGGGACAGAGTCACACAGGACTTGAAATCACACGCTTAGCTAGTTAGCTAGGAAGTACTCCCACCGTTTTATATTAGAATTTGCTTTGATTTTTTATAAGTGAAATTTCTTTTGACTGTGCGTAGAAAAGCATAACAATATTTTTAATACAGAACAAATATACTGTCAAAATATATTTAATGTTATATTTAATAAAATTAATTTGGTGTTGTATATGACTTATGGAGTAGCAAGAATCTAGTTAAAGGTGCTAAGAAGCTAGCTAGCTAAAAGAACCTAGTTTAAGACGCTAAGAAGCTAATTAGCTACAAAGTAGCAAGAGCCCAGTATAAGAAGCCAAGAAGCTAGTAGAGACTAATTACATTTCTTTGGACAACGAAAGATGAAAAATTTCTCGGCATGACTACACAGGCACACAAGAGTTTAAGATTCATTATCTCAGCGCAGCAAGTTAAACGTCACACATCTCCTCCCAAACCCAACGAATCAAGCTGCTCTCTCCGGATCTCCCAGACCCACGGCGAAATTCCCTCAAGATCTCTCCGTCCGAAGATTGGAAGCAGGCCACGCTTCCCCCCCGAAACAAATCCCTAAACTAGCAGCTGTAGTAGATTTTGAGAGGAGGAGAGGATTCAGAAATCGGTAACGATTTGGGCCTGGATAACACTAGCACGGTACCATCCCAGGAGAAAATCTCCTCCAAAATTCCCGCAGGGCCCACCTTTGGCCCAATCCAAACGCGCAAACCCCCTCCTCCCAAATCCCGGTCAAAAAACGCACGAAAAGCCCAGAAATTCAAACCGCGCGCCCCGTCCCCTCGTCAGATCCGCCCGAACACGCGCAGATCTGAGAAACGAAATTCAAATCCCCAGCCGCGACACGCGAGGCAGGAAGAGAAATGAAGAGGGAGGAGAGGAGGGGAGGGGAGAGGAGAGGAGCAGCCTGGAAGCTTACAGGAGGAAGAGGAGAGGGGAGGTGATGGTGGTGGTGGCAGATCCCGGGGTCCGGACTTGCTAGGGCTCGGCCCAAGAAGCTCCAAGGCCGGGCGACGAGCAGATCTGGTTTTTGGTGTGCGGGGGTAGAGGACGAGAGGGGAAAGGAGATGGGGATTAGCCGAATGGGGAAGAGCGGAGTAGGTAGGGAGACTCGACTCGGTTTTTGGTGGGGAGGCTTCTTGCTCGCCCGGGGGTGGTGGTGAGGGATGACGCGAGAGAGAGAGATAGGGAGAGAGATTAATGGGCTCACGGGTCGCGGCCCAGCGTCGCGTCGTCGTCGTCGTCGTCGTGGCCCCCTCGCGCCGCGCGTTCCAGCGCCGTGGGATGCGTCGGGGAAGTGCGGGTTCCGGTCAAGGGGGCCGGCGAGCGGGCGTTTGGGCCGGTGATAAGGTGCGACGAATGCGGCTGCCGATCGAATCCGGTGGCGTGTTGCAACTTGGAGGTGGCGATAGGCGTGGGTGGGCCAGAGGGGTGGCCAGCTGTGTGGCGGATTTGTTGTGAGCTTGGTTGCTGGTGCTGACCATTACCTTTACCGGCTGGCTCGTTTTTCCGCCTGCGGATTTAACGCTTTCAGGATGGAAACGGCGCGGCCCAACCCTAGTTTTCCGGCTAGCGGCGGCGCCCCGTCCATTGGATTGGCCTGCTGCTGCTCTGCTTCTTGCTTCTCCCGTTCTGATGTCGCACCGAAACCCAAAGGCAGATTGGGCTTTTGTTTGGGCATATAACCACCGCTGGCAGATGTCCCAGCAATTGCCGATGCCACATGTGCGGTGCAACATAATCTTTAGGGACTGTCAAACCAACGGTGCGAACGTTTTTTTTTCACCTTCAAACATCGTTTTTTTTCTGACCGTTTGATCTGAGATCCAACGGATTAGATCTTCCTTCACGGCTTCACCAACCTTGGGAACGACTATGTATCAATGGACTGTTTTTTTTTTCAAGGGTAAGTCAACTGCCGTGCGCCAGTGGATGCTCATCCACGAGTAGATGATTTCATGGGCCTTCTTCGACCTTCGACGTCACTCTAATATGTTCCATGTGTTTATCTCACTGATGAGCTCTCTGCCCGCCCTTACCAACCCCATTACTCACCACCTCCTACGTCCAACCCCTTTACTCGCCAGCTCCTAAGTCCAGGTTAAGAATATGTTTGAAGATAAGTGAAGAGAAAAATAAAAATAGAAAACGTACTTACATAATTTTTAACCGTGCCTCCGAACACAGCCTTGTTCTCCTCACCTACGGCTCTAGCACAAATGTAGGACAACCAAGCTCTCTATAACTAAGAAATGCATGGAAAACAATAGTACAACTAAAATATTCTGGCATTAACATTATGTCAGGTGCATACCTGTGATATGATTGGTTAAATGAATTATTTTGCTCTCTTTTAGGAACAGCAACAACAACATGAACAAGTTTTATCTGCCTCTTTAGCGTATTCACCCTGCAAAAGCATAGTAAAAGTGAAGTCATTATCATAGTCATTACAGTGTATTGGAAAAGGAGTTTCTCACCTGCTAAGACAGCACCTTCATTTTGACAATCCCAGCTTGTCTCAAAGACAAAAGCAACAGGAGATAAGCCCCCCATTGTTGAATACAGAGTCCTGGAATACACCTGATCAGGCTACAGAGAGACACGACGGCAGAAGTTGTGCGACGTCGAAGCAGGAGGAGGTGCTTACAAGAGATATTGTCATATTGACAGGAAGTTTAGGCAGTATGAATTTGGAGATAGGAACGCGGCAATGAAGTTGATGACGCTTGGTTGTTGTTGTTGTTTATCTCTCCATGAACTGCTCATCGAGCTCGCGAGGAGACGCCCGGGAGTCGAGGCCGCGGTGACCATCTCGCCCTGGCGCAACGAGTCACACAGCCTCCCTCACAGGCCAGAGATTGGACTCACCGCTTAAGAATGTCGGATGTCATCTTCGTGAAGAATCTGCGTTCTCCACCGGATGTTACGTCCCTCCCACAGAACGTCAGGTGAGATGTGCAGCAGGTGACAGGAAACCTGAAACGTCCAAGCCTCCAAACAATCCGCATCGGCGTAGAGTAGCCAGCATCGTCGTCCTGCTCATAACTCACGCTACTAAGTCATGATGATGCTCGTTTTGGCCACCTCATGGCTTGCTTCATCAGTTGAGAGTCTTGAGACTCCAGGACCCTTGTGACCGCGTGATGACAAGCATGAAATCATTCCGATTTGATCGCTACTCAAGCTCTTCACCATCTCTGTCCTATAAGCTTGCAGCCTGCAGGAGTGCAGGTCTCCTTTGCTTGGAAAAGGAGACACCAAAAATCAAACACGGAATTCCTCGTGCTGGGAGCGTGGCCGGTATGATGATCTCATCGGCTCGCCGCTTGCAAGCTCCCCGGCATGCATGATTCATTCACAAAAAAAGCACTGCTTCTTCCGCCGCAACACCGGCGGCCGGCGGCCTGTACCGGGGACAGAGAAGAGGCGGCAAGTAACGGGGTCTTCTTACTGGTCAGTACAGCGCCACTCTTCTGCTCTCCCTTCTTCCTTCAATCAAACGAGTCGAGCCCTGCACTGTGCTGTATGTATGTTGTACTGTGAAGCTTCTTACTCCACTCTTGAACTCTTAACGTCAAGCAGGATGCCCCACACAGCGATCAAAGGCAAGGCAACGCAGCACAGCACTGCATTCAGCACAACATACGAGGAAGCATTTCGCAAACCAACCAACCATTGCAGAAACATCCCTTACTAATATAATAGCACATCTTAATTAGACGAACCTGCCATCCGTTTCCAAAACAAGTGACCCTGCATGATGCAATGCAGCAGGCCAGGCCACCACCACCCACACAGGTTCCATGGAGCAATCAAACCTAACCTTAGCCGCCGCCATCGCCGCCGTCTAGCTACTATTGCTACTACAACGGTGCTACCCTCCTCATGGGCTCCCTAGCTATAGCTAAAGCTAGTTTGCCCGCTAGGCCAGTGCAAGTGAAGCGTGCCAGTGTCCTAGCTGCCTTCCTCCTCGGTGCCCTTGAGGTACTCCCCGTCGCTGCTCTGGGCTCTGGAGTTGGCGCCCCGGACGTCGACGGACAGCGAGGTTGAACCCTCCTTGCCGCCGCTTCCCCCGCTGCCGCGTCCGAAGTCGGAGAACACGCCAGCGTTCATCATGCAGTTCCCGGCGCCGCCACTGCCCGGCCCGCCACCGCCACCCATGCTGGTCTCGCCGTGGAGGATGCTGAACCCGCTGGTGGTGCCGCCGGAGCCCATCCCTAGCTGCCCGTGCGCCGCCGCCGCCTGCTGCTGCTGCGGGTGGAGCGGCGACAGCGCCGGCTGCGCGTACATCATCGACGACCTCGTCGCCATCAGCGACTGCGGCGCCATCATCTGCGCCGACTGCTGCGGCATGTACCTCGGCCCGGACTGCATCATCAGGTTCGACGGATACTGCATCCACGAGAAAATGCAATGCAGCCATTGACTCAAACCTCCAAACAGCAAGAACTCAACGCCATTGTCGCTCACGTACCTGGGACATGGCGGCCGTCTGCGGCGGCTGGCTGTCGGCGATGGCGGCCAGGTACATGAGGTTGTGCTGGAGCTTAGCTTGGTTCCTGCATCTCAACAGCAGTAGCATCAGACATCCGGGGCAGTGGCGGATGGTCAGCCTGTGGGCTTGTAGGGCAACGCGGCCGCAAGCAAAAACGTGGGAGGATTGCTCAGTTGCTGCAAACCTACAAACTAATGTGTTTCCCGGCACAACCAAAGATAGCAGCAGTGAACAACAGGAGGGCGTATGCACATGAACATGCATGCTGCAGTGGTGGAAAAGGTGCTGTAGAGGATGACAGGAACTGTTTCTGTGACATTGACACCACACACAACAGAAATAGTGCACTGAACATGGAACAGTACTTTTCTAGTACAGACCACTCACTAATAAATTATTCATCAGGAGGGTGCTACTGCTAGATATATTAACCGGCCCATGAGTTGGCACTAATTCAACCACCATTGTAGTACTTCATTTATCCAGAATAGATAGTTTCTTGAGGCCTGACTGAACAAAAGCTAGACATTCTTATTCTTGTTAACAATACCTAAAGACTATATTGCCGCACGAGACATTTCTGATAGAACAAAAACTACAGAAAGTGCAGCAACTTTGTGTTCTCACAGTACATAATAACAGGGAGAGCAAAGATCATCAGACTCACCGTGCACACTCCTCCACCTTCCCATTGTTCTGGTTGTCAAGGATAGCCAGGATCAGCTGCTTGTTCTCGTCCAGATACTGCACAGTTTGAAGGTTCAATCTTTGCGTGTTAATAAGTGACAGTACATTGCAAGTATATCATTTCTACTAACAAAAGATAGTACTACTACTGCATTCATGTCTTGAATATTACAGTTCAATGAAACTTTACAGTACCAGCTAGCCAATCAAACCCAAGATTTGGTTGGTATCAGTTTATCATCAATGACCTATGAATGAATATAACCCTACTGCAGTATCAGCTGTCACCAATGAAGTAGTACTGATTCTAAAGCAGAACACACAAGATCTGATTGCCAGCCTATCATCTCAAACTCAGGGCCAATCAAGAAATGACACGGTAGCATGCAAAGCAGGTTATCAAAGACTAGGCCAAGCAGACCGGGCCCCTGGTTGTTATATCGGCCTTTAGCCATAAAGCTCAAATCTTTTAGGGGTCTAACAGTCAAAACTGCAACCTGTGACCTCTAGTACAGCACAAGCCAACCTACAATCCCAAGTTTCTCACCAACATGAACAAGGACAGATCCTGTATGTCCCTCTGAAGAAAAACAAGTATTTTGAATTAAAAAAACCACACATTGGATTGTGTAAATGGAATGGAGAGATGCAAATCTCACAGCATTGCTTACTTCATTTTGTTGGAAGATTGCACTGATACATTTACATAGAAAGGGGGCCAATATTTATCGGTGGTCTGCCATGGCAGATGCAGGGAACAGGTCTGATGTTCAGTTAGGCTGTGTTCCATTTCGCTTTTAGATGGAAAATTTTTTCCTCGTTTCATTTTTAAAAAATAATAATAATAAGTTTCCATATCAACTTTGTAAATTAAATTTTTAATTTTATAATAATTAATTCCAATGTTTAAAAAAATCAGTTCTGTTTCAACCACAACCTTAGTTGCCAATATAGGAGAGGTGGGGGAGACACGACCATGAGCGCAAGTCACCAACCAAAACAAGCTAAAAATAGGATTTAGATGAAGATGGTATAAAGGACATATAAAATCACCGCATCATGTGACCATGTGAGCAGCAAAGAGCAAAAGAAAAAAGGGAGCAAATGGACAGCAACAGTCTGAACAGCAGAGGAAATCAGATGCGAGGGACCATGTGTGAAGACATGAGAATACAGGGAGAAGACTAGAGGACGAGAAGATAAATCAACATCAGAAATATAAGAGGACCATGCCCTTCCTATTTGACCAAAAAGATTTTTTTAAAAAAAACTGCCCTATAACTATTTTCAAATACCCTATACTGAAATAAATGATAGTAAGAAAAATGTGCTATTCGAAAAAATCATGTTGAGAATGAAGGGAGAAAGTGAAATAGATCAGATGAACAAGACGCCAGTAATACGAACAGGAAGAAAGGGGAAACTTTACTTCACTTCAGATGTTTCAGATGAGTTTCTCAGGAAACCGTTCAATGGACACGAAAGAGATCGTTAGACCAAGAGCAAAAAGAACAGATAATCATGAGTACAAATGAATAATGAAATAGGAAAGGGAATACAAACAGGAAAACAAACATAAACCGCTCCCAAAGGATCAAACTTTTTTCAGAAACTCCCAAACCAACCCACGAATCAAAAACGAAAAAGAAAACAAACAGTATATAAATGATTCAGAAGAAAAAAAAGGAAACATAAGAGCAACAAGCAAGAAGAGATATCACGGAACAAAAAAAACGAAAGAAAAAAGAAGAGAAAAAAAAGGAGAGATTTTGGGGGAGGATCATGACCTGCTGAATGAGATCAGTGGTGACAGTGGTAGGGGAAGCATAGCCCCCCATCATGCCCTGGTTCATCTGCATCAGGTGTTGCTGCTGCATTCCAATAAAAACTTATACCCTTCCCCCCTCCTCTCCCACACAGCTGCAAATCCTCCTTTTTCCCTCTGCTTCTTCCTCTCTGTCTCTCCACTTCCCTCTCTCTGATCTTTGCTTTGGAACTGTTTCGGTTTCTTGAGGGGTTTTGGCGGATGAGAGGAGGGTTTTGGTTGGCCGTCGCCTCCGCTCTGCTTGTTGGTTTTGGAGTGGAGTTCTTTAAAAAGAGGGAGAACCAATTGCAGGGTTTTTTCTCTTTAATTTTTTTTTCTGCCAAAGTTTTTAAAGTTGGATCTTTTTTTTACCATGCAACTTTTTACCGCCCGTACCATAAAAGTGGAGTAACTTTCTACACTTGGAAACCTGCACATTAAAGAATGGATTGATTCTTTAACAATGACCACCACCACCCAAGACGGGAAAAAATTAAAGCCTGATTCGTTCAAAAAAACTTAATAGCCGCACGCTCGCACCCAAGAGGGGGAAATTAAAGCCTGATTCGTTCAAAAAAATTTAATGACTTCACGCTCGAAGAATATTTATGTCTGGGGTTGTATGCAGGTGTATGTCATGTTGAGGGTTTAACAATGGTTATCAACACAGCAATTTTGAAGTCCAGGGACTGCATGATCTGATGAGCTTGTGGGCTGGATAGATTTTTGGTGTACTAAAACAAGTGCAGATTATGTGTCGAAGAACTCCTCGTTCACGAGTGCAGAAAAGAATTTCACACGGAACATGGTGGTTTGTTTGTATAGATATGCTATAGGCCAATAACCACCATGAACTAGTACAAAATCCACCAAAGAAAATATTTATGATCAGAATTATTATTGTTCGAAGTGAACACACACAAAGGCACAACTAGTACACGCGTCTTTGGTTGCTGCCTTGAGAATCAGCGTCGATCTTAGACGTCCGATTTCAGTTGTCTGTGGCTAGATTAGTCTGCTTGAGCGAGAGCTATTAGATTAAGGTTGAAACCAAACACACCCTATAACTCTACAAGTATCCTTATTATCATCGTTTACCCCATCCCCTTCATATGTACCACAGCAAGTGTTGCCATTTATGGGGTTCACGATGAATCTAGCGTTCACATCTCCGGAGGATGTACAGCTTGGAAAACTGATTAGAGACTGTTTGTCCACCCCACCCCAACCCAAGTTTGTGCATGCATGGTCTGTTCTCCCCCTTTGTAAGGGCATTGCTGTAGCCAACGCATAAAAGGTATGCAACTCTTTGCGTAAGTCATTGGATGATATCTTGGCTAAAATATAATTTCGCTCAAACTATGATATTGTTTATTGTAAAATATAACATGATCAATAAAAACGATTTGACATCTAATAAATATTTTACCATGCAACACAATAATTTTATAGACGAAGATTCATTTTAAAAGTACGAAACACCACTTTTCCCTATTTTAAATAGTCAGTTCTATTTCGGTTTGAAGTAATTTTAAGTGAAGAAATAAGACTACATTGGATATAAAAAAGTAAAACTTTTTTTATTTTTCCTATATTCTATAAACTAAATTACACTTATAGCTATTAATCTATTTTTTCTTCAAACGTAACAAGCACTACAAAGTTTACAACCTCAAAGGGTTTTTATCAGGTGCCCGCCGCGATTGGCCGGGCCGGGGGCGGAGAGGGACGGCACGGCATGCCGCGCGGCGCCGCAAACCCAACACGGCCCAACCGCCAACTCAGCGCCAACGCTCGGAGATTTGTCACCTTTGTCGTATGCGCGTCCATCGCTGCACCCAATTTTTTTCACCTTGGCAGCTAGCCACCACACCGCTACCGCCATTTTTTTTTTTTATAACCAGGCTACAGCTACTACAGCCTGTGCCCCCGCACGCTGCACGCTGACACTGCTGTTGCTGTTGCTGTACCCACCTCTCTCTCTCTCGCACGTCCTCGCATGCATGCATGCCCTAGCTAGACTGGCAACCAGCACGCAGAGCCCGATGGCTTGTGTCGCGTCATCTGACTCAGCGCCATCGCGTGGCCGCCCACACCCCCCGCGCTAAAAAAAAAAAAAGGCCGTCGCTGTCTGACCTTCTCCTTCCCAGGGGCTTCACTGCGAGCTCTGGGTGCTACGTTTGATAAAAAGTTTAGAGGGGAATACACCAGCAGCTGGAAAGAAATGAAGTCAAGGAGAACCCTACAACATGTCCTGCCCATCCCACTTTTGGTTTCACAAGGTCCTTGCCCCGTGAAACACCTGGTTTTGCTATCAGGAGGTGTCATATTAGTACTAGTGTGTGATTATTTCGTACTCCTAGTGTTTGCTAATGAACCTGTTTAAAAGAAAAGGCATATCTTAATCAAGAGGGAAAGGATTATTTCAAGAAGGTGACAAATATTTGTAAAATCAAGGGGGGAAGGATTGTTTGAACAAAGTGACAGGTATTTGTAAATCAAGGGGGAAAGATGTCTTTGGTTCCCAGCCAATCTCAACCATATCAATATTTTGGTATTTCCTAAATATTTGTCTATTGTTTGGATTAAAAAAACACTGTCAATTTTTATGTTCGGTTGAGATTTGACAAGCCCGTGGGAGAACGTTAAAACATGGGTGAAGGCAAGGCTAACTTTAATCTAAACCTAAAGTAATTTCATATTTATGTATAGAATAATAAGATCATTTTTGCGATACAATGATAGTGAATAAAGCACCACTTAGTCAATTTGACTTTTTTTGTTTGGTTGAGATTTCACAAGCCCATACGAGAATGTTAAAACATGAGCAAACCAAGGCTGTTGGCAAACATACGCTGAGAATGCGACCTAGACTGTCCTCTATGTGTTTAGCCTAGGGGATAATCTAGCGCGTGATGAACTTAATGGAGTCGACATAAATGATTTTTAACAGGTTCATGCCCATGTGTTTTTCTTATTTTTATGTGCTACGGTTTTTCTTTTTTAACTTGCCCCTAATTTGCTTGCTCATTATCTTTCTCTTATATATTCTCCAAGAGTACTACATAGATCGAGAAAGAAATGGTGTGTATAAAGATGGGCTCCATGGGTCTCAGCGAACAGAAGTTATGTATGGTTAGTCCAATTGCTACAAGAGCCCAAGTGCTCGCCACCACAACGAACTGTCCTTCTATCTTTGTTGCTTTGTTGACTATAGCTGGCCTATTGCCCAACCTCTCTATGTAGATAGATAAAAAGCTAGACTATAGTGGATAGATTGTGTGTAGCTTGGTCACTTGGACGATCATGGAGAGCGATATATGTTTTGTCTCAAATCACCCATTGATGAGGTAGATAACTATCTTGTTGTTTTGACCAGCACAGACGAACGGGTGCCACACCAAGTAAAGTGTCCTATAAGAGGACCTTAAGTCACACAAAGAGAGGTGAATGTTCACATTTTTAATCCCAAAAAAAGCAAGCAGTAGGAATTAAAACTCAATCCAAAATATCTGGTTCTAGTGTTTAAAGTATTTGGACCAACCTCTTTGTTAGATAGAGAGACTTATCTGAAGTCTCTGAATATATGATCCGAAGATTACAAATCTCTTTCAAAATGTCCAAATGATACTCAAAGCAGACGAACCTTAAAAGTTGGGAGAAAGAAAAAAAACAAAATCATAGAAAATATAATAAGTAATGGGATACTAGGAGACATAATTTTTACCAAAGTTTGGATCAACTCATGCTACGTCTGCGTTAAGGAGCTCTAAAGAGCCAAATCACGTTCAATCTCTTGTCTCATTAAGTTTAACCCTAGAGACTAGTTTAGCCTCCAAACTCTTACTAAAGCGTAGCACCTAGTTCAAGACGATCACCAAGGTCTATACTAGGATACCGTGTTCTCGCTTTCTATGCAGATTACTCTATCAAACCAGCCTCTAAAGAAGAATTTAGAAGTCCACTGATTTACCACTTTTTTTATGGATGTGAGGAAGACCTTCATAAATATCTATGTTTATTCACACGTCAAATCCTCACATGCAATGCCTAATTGTATAGGAGGTGACTCTCTAAGAATAACAAGCTCGAGTATTCACTAGTGTTGATCGGCAAGTGCTCACCTAAATCTCAAAGTTCACTCTCTCACAAATCATCCAAAAAACATGCTTAGAGAATGGATTAGCCATAAGATCAAAGAGAGTGGAGTGTGAAGCCTCTAGAAATCTCTTCATAATGATGTAGACTACTAGAAATATCTTGAGAATGATGTACGAATGAATGAGTGGCCACTTTCTTAAAATGGAAATTGGTAGGGTTAAATACTCACCCCTCTCGAAACTAACCATTACACATAGAATTCAAACTCTAAAGTATTCGCACAAAATGTTCAGAGACTCTATACAAGCCTTGTGGCCTAGACAGATAGCTCAATCCGAAGATTCTAGCCAAAGGTTCTGAAGAGTCCGGACAACACTTAACTTCGAGAGAGAATGTTTGGAGTATCTGGTCTAAAACTTTAGAGACTCCAAATAGGCCACTCTACCAAACAAAGAGCTCAGTCCAAAGATTTTGGCCAAAGGGTTCAAAGACTCCGAGCTGATTTATCTGTTTGACAAATAAACTTGTCCATAACTTTTCACAAAGTCTAGACACAAATATCCGAAACACTAGGAGAGAAAAATCAAAACCCTGAAGAGTACATGGTGCAAGTGTTCCCGCATCTAGGCTTGAAAATTTGATTCTGCACTTGCTTTTCGAACCAGTTAAACTTGAGCCTCTTTTGGTAGTTATGAAAGAACCTTAAGTTACACATAGGGGAGGTAAATATGCACACTTTTAATTCTGAAATAAACTAGTAGCAAAAATTAAACTTACCTTCGGAATCTTTGGCTCGAATGTCCAGAGCATCCAGATCAACCTTTCTACTAGACAAAGAAACTAGTCTGGAGTCTTTCATTATGTAGTCCAAAGAATCTAGACCTTATTCAAAATGGCCATAGGACACTCAAAGAAGGCAAACCCTGAGGGTTAGGGAGAAAGCAAGAAAAAATCACAGAGAATATAATAGGTAATGGGACGCTAGTAGACAGTAAGCTTTTCATCGAAGTTTAGATCAACCAATTCTACATCTCCGTTGAGAACCACCATATGGCATGATTTCTTTCGATCCCTCGTGTCACCAAGTTTAACCCTATGAACTAGTTGGCTTCCAAGCTATCATCAAAGCATAACACTTAATCCAAGATGACCACCAAGATATCTACTAGAACACCGTGATCTCGCTTTTTATGGAGCATGCTTTTTTAAACCAACCTCTAAGAAAGAACTTAAGAATTCACTAATATACATTTTTCCTTACGGAGGTGATGAAGATCTTCAAAAACATCCTAGGCGATTCCAATGTTGAATCCTCGTGGGCAACGCCTAGTCGTCTAGGGGATGGTACTCCAAAAGTAACAAGTTTAAGTCTTCACCAACATTGATCAATAAGTACTCGCTTAAATCTCAAGTCCAATCTCTCACAAATTACCTAAAAAGCACACTTAAAATGATAGATTAAACTCAAGATCTAAGATAGTAGAGTGAAAAACCTCTAGAAAGCTATTAGAAGTGGGGTACAAATAAATGAGCACCACCTTTTCAAAAGGAGTTGGTGGGGTTAAATACTCACCCCTCTCGAAACTAGTTATTACTTACATAAATCAAATTCTAGAGAATTCCAACAAAATGTCCGAAGACGTCAAATATGCCTTTCAGTCTAGATAGATAGCTCAATTCAAAGACTCTGGCCAAATGGTCTAAAGACTACGAACACCACTTAGCTTCAAAAAAGAGAGGGGGTTCAGAGTATCTGGTCTAAACTTCCGAAAACTCTCGACATGCCTCTCAGTCAGATAGAGATTGGTCCAGAGACTCTAGCATAAATGTCCGAAGACACTGAGCTAATTTGTCTTTTTAATAGAGAAACTTATCCACAAGTTTTCATGAAACCTAGATATAAACATCCGAAACACTAGGAGAGAAAAACCAAAACTCTAAGGTATACGTGGTACGATTATTTGCTTATCTAAAATTAGAAGTTTTATTGAGTACTTACTTTTCAAACTGATTAAACTTATACCCCTCTTAATAATTCAACTCGTCCTAGGGACTTAAGAAATAATAAAATTACATTTTTATTACTTTTAAGTCTTTTTTTCTTTTCTAATCTTCATGAGATGTCTTGTTTTAATCAAAACAATCTCTCACTAGGCGAATTATTACGAGATTCTTAATCATAACATATTTCTTATCATATATCTCTCAAAACACACTAGAGGCCTAGATGCACTTTCATGTTCGATTTATCCTAATGACTCAAAAAATAATAAAATTATGTTTTTATTACTTCAAGTCCTTTCTTTTTTCTAAACTTAATAAGGTTTTTTAACCAAAACAATCTCTTATTATATGAATTACTATGATATTCTCAATTATAATATATTAGTTCACTAATTTCTTATGATGTATCACTTAAAACCCACTAGAAAGCTACATACACTTTTATACAGTAGTGGGGGTAGTTGGATACATGTGGCCTTCGAAGTCTAGTGCCCTAGTGTGTCGGGGAAATAAACGAGCCCGAGCTAATCGTAGCGGGACCATCTTTCTGAGACAGTTTGTGGTCCCAAGGTTTGTCAGCCCAGGTTAGGTAGTCTAGAATTATCAACCCATGGTTGACCAATTCCATCCACCGGGACGGGCAAGTCACTTTGGTTGTCTAGAAGTGGGCAGTCAAAATCGAACTATAGATACTTATACGCCATAATTTTTGAGGCTGTTACTGTGTCTAAGGTACCATATGTCCTCTAAGCAGCTTGTATTGAATTACTAGTTTTCACTTTACCGATAAATACAGATTTTGATATAAACTTAAAGTAATATCATATTTATATTTATGTATAGAATGATGAGATCGTTTTGCAATACCATGGTAGCAAATAAGCACAGCTTAGAAAAAAAATTGTCATCTCTTTTTGATAGCAAGCTAAATACTAACCTGAACAATCTAGTAAAAAAAACTTAGCCACAAATCAAACAAGCACCTTTGCCAAATTTTGGCAATGGCCCAACTTGTAATTGCCAAAAGAAATGGCAACGCTCACAATGGCTGAAAAACCGAACACACCCTATGTTCCACGTAGAAATGAGTTGTTCCACTGTTCATCAGGCCAGATAAACTAATAAATAGAAGAGTGCCATCTATCCTCAGTTCCTCCACACGTAGTAGTAGGAGTACAACTCAACAGGAAACATGATCCGTTGGGCGATATGGCGGCAACTCCAAAACGGACAGCACGAGTCCCACTCCAACAGTACTACTCCTATCAACGCATGCACTGCCGCGTTTCACTCACGGGGTGAACATCTCGGACGTGTTGGCAGCAGCTGGCAGCACGCACGCAGCCTTTTCTCTCTGGATCGCTACAACAACTTTCAAATGCGCATTCATCAAATCAAAGGCATAAACAAATGGTTCCAGGGACGAGCAACCCCACACGAACCTTGGATCGAGTGGCCAGGGATATGGTACTCGTACGACGCGGGTTGTCAGACTAGGTGATGATCATTGAGTGAAGCCAGCTAGGGTTTGAAAGCTGACACAAGTATATGGATTTGAAGCTCAGATGGACCCCCCTGCCGGACCCAGGGGCACCGCACCGTGGCCCGTTTGACCGTCCGATCCATCCTCGCCCAAACAGGATTGAGTTGTTAGAGTTGTTTGCCGGTTCAATCGCGCCTTAGGGCTTGCTCAAATCAGTTTTTTGTCTTATGGCACACAAAACGAAAAATATTATTAATATATAATTAATTAAATATAAATTAGTACAAACTTAAAAATATATTTTATTATTTTTATTTTTAAATACTTATATATAAAAATCTTTTATAAAACACATACTTAAATAACATTTCGATAAGCGTCTCTTACGGATCGATGTCCGCGATGTCCGACCAACTCCTTCATAAGTTCTGGGTTTAAAAACTGTTTGGTCATCAAATTAACACTTTTCTGAGTGGTTTTATGGTCATCATGTAGGTACAATTAACTCTGTTTATTTGCTGAGGGGTATTTTATTTGTACCAGTACCTTGATTAGGTTGATAAATGTGATATACTGACACGAGAAAGCAAAGCCAGCTTTAGTACATGCAGTTTTAACCACTGTTGTTCATGTCTTGCAGGAAGGCGTTTTCACACACAATTTTAAACATGGGACATATTTTAATTACGATAGGTTGCTATATTCTGATATGTAAGTTTCTTAACTGAGTCGTTAAAAAACCATGTTTCACAGACAGATCAACCAATTTCGCAATGCTGCGTCTGACAGTCTATGGGGTCATAGGCAAGTCAAACACAAGGAGCACGGAGCATTTAACTGGGTTGCAAGAAGACAGGGAACACACAAGCCCAGGACGCAGCCAAAGGGGACATCATAGAGGAGGGAGGTGCACGAGAGGAGATCGAGAGAGACAGAGAGAGAATGACCCCTAGACTGACGAGACGAGATCATGGGAGAGGAGAGGACATGAGCTGATGGGGCCATGCAGCGGCAGTGCATGCAGATGCAGCTGCCGTCGTCGCAGCGGCAGCACAGGTGCCAAAGGGCCCCGGCCAGGCGGCCTCCTCCTTGCGCCGGCCCATCGACCTCCTTCCACCACCATTCACCAGCACCACCGATCCCCCCAAAACGGAGACCGAATCTTTGACCGCGCGCGTGAGTTACAGCGTCCATCTCCCCACCCAGACGAGGTGGTGGTGTACGAGCAGCAGGCTTCGCCGTGGCATGATTTTTTTTTACATTTTACCTATTTTTTTAAACTTATTTTATAAATATATTTTTTAAAAAAAACTTTAACTACTGTTTTTTTTCATCAGCTACTCTAATGCTAAGATTTAACATCATGACGAGACACTTTAGCTCCGCTACTAATTTTAGCACGTAAGCGGTAACATGGTAAAGGGGTTTGGCGCTAGCCTCTCTGTTGCTGTGGGTCGGCATCACAAGCCCTAGTGTCGACCCTTCACTTAGTCTCGTTCTAATAATTTTAAGACCTAAATTATATATATATATATATTAATTTTTATTATATTTATATCATTACTGGTATATTATGCTTAAATTTAATATACTTATAATTTAATATATTACTGGTATACAAATTTAATATGCTAGTTTCTTAAATTTAATATGACTATATTATAATTAAATTTTGTTATGTTTATACATGTGTTTTTTAAACTCTTACTATAGTACCTATGCATGTATCATAATTCAAACTTTATGAATTTGTTATGGTAGAGTCAAATTTAATCAATACAAATTTAATATACTAATTTTGATATGCCTGCATATGCCTAAACCTAATAATCTACTATGCCTATGTAACTCTTAAAATTTACTTAGTCCCAAAATTTAATATATCATAGGTGTAGTCAAGTCTATACATGCATAACAAAATCATGAAAAAAAATATATGACATTAAATAATTTAAACATAGATATAATTAATTTAAGTATGATATAGACATATTAAATTTAAGGTGATAGAGAAATTAGAATTATAATATAGTATAGTTAAATTAATATAACTAAGTCATAATAAAATTTAGTATTTAAAATTATTAGCGTGAGACTGTATAAGAGTGGAGATTGGCGCTGACCCTTACTATGCTACTGTGGAGATTGGTGCTGACCCCTAATATCGTGAAAAAATGTCTCGAAATAACGGTGCTAATGATGCTGATGTTACGCTGTTAGCCCTCCACGTCAGCTTCCCCGATGAAAAAACGGTATGTAAAAGCTATTTTTAAAAATATATTTATAAAATAAGTTAAAAAAAAGCTAAAATATAAAAAATTGCAGTCGCCTTGTCTTTTGCCGAATGGCGTGGCCCGTGGGCCTAGGCCTGCAGGCATAACGGAAATGAGCGTGCTGCGTAATGGCTGGGCGCGACGCCTGTCAGTGCCTGTCTCGCTCACGTGTCAAATCAGAGACCCTGCCACGCTGGACCCTGGCCCGGGCGATTACTCTAAGCATAGCAGACGACGATTAATAAAGGCAAGTGCTACTGCGACGACGATTAATAGAGGCAAGTGCTATACCCGTAGGTGGGGTTTTCTTTGGGGGCACTACTATTGCCTGTCAAACTGTCAAGCGTAACCCCACTTCCCTCTCACATGAATAAACTGGGGTCGTCCTTGATTACGACTTTTAGGGCCTAGTACTCCGTCTACGTGGTGAATGAAATCATGTTAGCTATAGCTCGTGCTGCCGGAGTCAGTTTATAAGAAGTTTTAGGGGTGTATATGTATACACGAGTATTTAAAAAATTGGTAAAATTAAATAAGAAATATTGTGATTGGTTGGGAAAAAAATTATGTGAGAAGGCTAAAGTTAGTGATTTGTTTAAAAGAATATAGGGATACAAATTATTATATTTTAAAATAAAATTTAAATATTAAAAATTATTATATTTTAGAAAGAAGAATGTAGCACTTTAGCAGGTCTCACTGCTACACCAGACCGGACAAATAGAAATCATAACCATGTTAGTAGCGCCCAACCTATCAAAGGACGCCGTTTTCTTGGATGATATCAAGAGAAAGTACGACTAGTTGCATGTTCCAACTGGAAATCGATCTCGTCCCGTCCCCGGCGCGCATTATTTGGACGACGGGAATCTCCTCAGAGCACGCTGCACGCGGACGGTCGGCCGGTGACACGCAGTGACGGCTCAGAAAATTTTCGTTGGATGCACCAAGTGCATGCTTCAACTTTATATAAAGTACTATGATGTGTGGCACATTTCTTGTTTAAAGATTGTCGGGTTCCGGTTATACAATGTTTTCTAGTAAGGCGGGTAGATTAACTACTAAAATCAATGCACTTGGGTCTAATCGTAAAGCAAATCATAGATCATCCGATCTGAACAAATATAGGAGAAACCTCAAATAGTTATAGTCTAAAGCTATAATAATTGTAATGTTTTCTTAAGAGATTATTTTTTTCTGTCATACTTTATTAGTATATCGCTTATAAAAATAGGAAGATATTTTATACTGTATTTGAATACTAGCAAATTACAAAATATACATCATTAAGATCTTTTGGTAAACAAAGGAGTTCCTGAGCACAAATATGAGATATATCTTAAATATTAGCATTTGAAAAACAACAAAATTTACAGTCAATGACAAAATTTACCTGTCAATCTGCCCTTCTCTTCTTCCATCTCCCCCTATCACTCCTCCCTGCTGCTTCTCCATTCTGCGACAAGCAAAACTGCAAAGGGAATAAAGGGAGAGCATCAAGTAGAGAAAGCAGCATCCATACGTCCAAGAAAGAGAGCAGCTCACCTTGCGATTAGGCATCAAGAGGAAGCAATCAATACCTGGATGGAATAAACATCTCCGTTCCAATGTATCTGACGAGTCAGCAAGCGCAAGGTGTTAAGCATGGTGGCAGCGAGCGGCTTAATCTCACGGGGGAGCGAGAGAAAGAAGAGCAGCAGAGGTCAGGTGTGGCGCATGGTGTTGACTGACGAGGACAACGACGTGGAAAGAGTGGCAGCGTATAAACGCGAGAGGAACGCTACAACGCCGCCTGCACGATGTGCTCGCTAAAGTTGACGCCCCAAATCTGGGGTGATCGAGGACCACCCCTTTGAGTCGCCCCAGTGACGCGGCCTCGCGTGTCTGCCAACACCATCTGCCAATAAAAAATATGATAAGATTTTTTTTAACTTATTATAATGTGGTTGAGATTTTGATAGAAATATGATAATTTTATTAGCACAAATGCTTGCACGAATCATTTGGAAACATCGAAGAGATTTTGCCTGGACCTTCGCAGCAAACTGATCGAAATTTTCCCGAAACTACGTACCCTGTCTCTGAAATTTCACAGCAAGGTTGACGGCCAAGCTGACCGTCGAAACGCTTCTGCAGATTAAAATTTTCATGTGTGTTGCGTCCGTCAAAGTCCAAACAGCAACAACGAAAACAAAACTGTTGCCGAGTCAGGCACACATCAAGATTCAAGGGTGACTGTATCGAGCCCATAGATCGAACTCGATGACCGTGAAACGGAGGGAACGCCACAACTCGGTTCAGTGCAACGCACGCAGTACAGACCGCCTCTCGGTTTGACGAGTTCTAAAATCCTATACATTAGTTGACTTTAAGCAACATTCTGGCACAATTTCACAGCAATTAGCATGCGAGCCTGCGTGCCCAGTATGTCACTGCATATGCCTCGTGTATTTTATGCGCTCTAGGCCTGTACCTATTCTGCAAACCTAGCTCCATTTCAGAAACAGTGTTACTAGTAGCCATACACCTACTGCACCTAGCTCGCGAGATTGAAGATTTTTTTTTTCCAGGAGAAAAATTGAAGTCCACCTGCTGCTCTGGGAAAACCAAGCTCGATCAGCTGCCAGCTGTGCCCAATGAATGGCCGGCGTTCTGAAGCTGCTGTTCGTCCTGATCATTCCGGTCTCCGCATCGGACGGCTCCGATGCGTCGAGGACTCTGAAAGGAGAGGCGATCGAACGGTCAGGAGCAGCCGCAGGCGAGGCCCTGCTGGTCTCGGCCATGAGAGCTGTGATGGTGATCAAGGCTAAGGCTGGGCATTCTGGCTGCAACTACGATCCTAACAACATTGGATGGCGACGCCGGCCGTGAGAAACCGAGACACAGTCCAAACTAATTAAGCATCGAATATTAATTTGTCTCGTAACTACTGATTCCATTTGATTCTTTCGGTGTTTGTAATTAACCGACGCAATAAACAGTATAATACTTCATGAATGTGTGCAAAACCCAGAGTTTTATATCAACTGTATCTGTACAGTACTGCTATGCTACACCCAGCCTATAATTATCTGGTCTTGCTGCTGATGAGCTTCTTGGTCTGTGAGTATCAAGTTCAGATGGAATGTTGATAAGCAACGGTAACCACGTGCACTTGTTGAATCAATCATCAGTGTATCTAACCATACTGTTCATGCGTACCCATACATAATTAGTCCCAAGAGAGTCCTCCCAAAGTTTCATGGTGTGAGTGTGCCATCACATGAGATAACTTGCCACTACGGGGGTCAGATTACTGTTCAGGACTAAAAAAACTGTGACCTAGAAATGCCACGAATAAATATCACGGCACTGTGCGTGCCATTGCCTGGGGAAAAGCACCAGCAGGCTACCGACGAGGTCCAAGAGAATCAGGACATGGATCACATTGGCCTACCAAATGCATGCTTTGTTTCCCTGGTTGCCATTTTATTATTCAAACAATGTTTTTTTAGCACGTCAACCATCACTACCATGGCTTGTCAATGTCACGAGCCAACGAAACATGGTTCATTGAGTAATCCGTCAGATTGTAACCCCATGCATGATACTGAGCCTTTGGGTCCGCCGTATCCTTATACTACTACTCGTACTATATCTATTTTTAAATATAATAGTAAAATGTTTGTAAATTACAACAAACCATACCATTATTATGACTAGGGATATGTTAAGAGTTTCTAGCGGTTTGTTCTTTTGGTTTTTTTCTCAGCAATAGAAGGAGGAGATGAAAATAGGACAACGTTGCTGTTGCAGTCCTAGTAGGGTTAGGGTTAGGGTTAGTCTCTTTCAGTGCTAGTAGGAATGATGATGTTTAACTTTTGACACGATTGTTTTATTATTAGAGACATATGGCTTATATTTTTTATATTTTCACTTAACTTTTAAATAATACAAAAAATTAAATATCATGTTTAAAAATTAACAACGTAGCACATTCAAAAATAGGGGGAATGCTATCTTCGGGAGGAAGAAAAAAACAAAAAGTAGTATTGGAATACTACCTTTTGTGTAATCATGCATGCAAGAATATGTTAGGCATTTTAGAAGTAGAAGATCTAATATGTGCAGCAAAACAGGCATTTGCAATCTGCATACGCTGATATCTGCAACTTCTCTCGCCGATCATCAGGCTGCCCAGCCGGTGCCGTGCTGGAAGTGAAACAAACCTTGAGGAAGGCAGCTGCGACCTGCGTTGCATGCTGATACCTGTAACTTCTGTAGCTGCAACTGTTCTACCAAACCATGAGACGTATCGAGTCGATCGATGATCAGCATGGATGTGATCAAGAGCTCCTTTTTCTTTCCCGTTAAAGAGATTCTTGTTCAGTGCAGGCAGCAGCCTTTGGCCACTGACTTGTGCGAGGTAGACTTGACATGTAGGAGTCGCTGTGCTAAAGTAGCCTCATACAAGGAAGCCATCACGGATCACGGATTTTCACTGTGCATCCCACTCGCTGCTTCTGTATGAGACAACGCTGATCATGTCCCAACGCTGGCGCCATGCTCTCACGGCCGAGCATACAGTCGGGCTTAGCCTGAGGCGGCACCTACTCCCTTCATCCTAGAATTCAACAACCTAGTACTGTTACTAGATACTAGATACAAATCTAGACTAGGTTTCTGAGACGGAGGGATTACCTTTTAAATACTAATTCGTGCAAGATGGAGGAGACAAGGACATCAGGAACTCAGAAGTATCCTACAGTTGCATATATCGAAGGTACTCCACCAATCTTTGGAGCGACCATTTATCAATATTCTCAGTTTCAGGGTGGAATTTTTTCAAGTGGTATGTTCTAACGTTGCATATATCAAACTTCATGTTTTGGTAATACCCAAACAATTATCTCAGCTAAATAGAATTTTAGTTATCTTTCATAACTTCTATCCTCTTGGCCTTTGTTGCAAGGTGCTCCTATGCTCTTCCCACAGTGCTATAATAATTTTACGTCAAAGGCACACAACATCCAATTAGACTAGCAAAAACCTTTTGTTCGTTAGCTGGCATATATGGTCACGGTTAATACAGGAAAAAGTATAGCAATATGTTAGGGCATCATCTCTTTGGTCATGCAACAATGCGAAAAGGGTGGAGATCCTAACAAAAGAGGTCTCTTTGCCAAATACAATCTACATGGAAAATTGCAATTATTTGGCCCCCAAAGTTGTGAAGTCTCTGCCTAGGATTCTGCAAAATTCTCTAGGAAGCTTCCCCCAGCATGTACATCACTGTTGTAGTATGGACCAAAGTTGTAAATACATCTGTGTAATACCTGCAGAAATCATATAGACCTAAGAATGAAAGGTACGAGGCATGCCAATTGAAAAAAAGAGAGTAAATCATACTTTGCACTGGGGAGAGTGTATCATGTTTCACTTACACTGGGTTTAGTACATATTTCCACTTTGCACTGGGGTAAATCAAAATACATTTTATTTTGCAATAGATTATGTCATATGATTGAAGGAAAATCTTATAAAATATGAGTAAACTTATGAAACTTTTAAATTTAGACCACACATCATAAAGTTTCATTAAAATTTTGTAAATTTTGATGAAATTTCTATAGGTTTAATGATGTATCCTAGTGCTAAGTGAAACTTATTTTAATATAACTTGGCGTAAAGTAAAAGTAGCTGTGCTTTACCTGGTGCGATATGCCATTTACTAAAAAAAAATCTACCAGAGGAGAAAGAGAAGACCTACAGCTTCAAAGATTCAGCTAGGAAACACCGGTTTCGCAGTAGGAGAGCTCTGTTGTTTAATGACTTCCTCAATTGATGGTCCTTTTTCATGTACAAAATTGACAGATTCTGACAGCCTGTTCAGAAGGTTTACCAGTGCAATGACCTCATTTCTCTGTAGCTGGAGCTGAATAATAACCCAGAAGAAAATTTGTCAGACATCACCACTTCAAACATCTTAAATGAATTCAAAGGTAAATTCGAACAGTATTTCCTGTTGCTCTCTTGGTAAAAAGTATTAACTAGGTGTTGGAAATTTGTTGGGACAATCCGCAACTTAAAAGCGAATTTTGTCATCATCAATATCACCTGCTGAGGAATTAGTTCATGAGTGTATTCTTCCAAATAAGACACTCAAAGTGGAGCAAGTTCCAATCAAGCATTACACATACTATTACTTTAGCCAAAGGTAAAAGATGAACAAGATACATACTGGTTGATTCAAATGGTTCTCTCCATCAACAGAGAAAAGAATCTTCAATGCAGTACCAAGACCAAGAACTTGGAGCTTTCCCCACAATCGACACTTCTCACATCCAACACAATCCATGATTGCACTGTGAAAATAACATTGCAAGGATAAGATTTTAAGTCACACAAGTGCATATCATGAATCGAAAACATGAATAACATGACACATACCTGATATTTCTAAATTGCTTCTGAATCTCCTGCTTTAGCTCAGGGCCATTTTCACCTTGCCAGAGTTTTGCTTCATCAAAAGGTAACGGGCATGCAGATCTTAATTTGGGATTGTAAAGCAATTGCTTCACTAAAGACTGTGTTTTCAAGTGCTCTTCAGGATTGCCAGTGTTGTACTCAGCCTGCTCAAGGTAATCTGCTGCCTGCGAAAGCCAAATAAAACTATTATATGCAACAAGCTTCAGAGCAACAAGTTGGCAGCTTAACCTTGTATTGCAGTACCATGCAAAACAGAGAGTTTGATTTTAAAGAAAGGGAGAAGGGGGAACCTTTGTCACAGCCCGAAGAACAAACAGGTAGGTGAAATACAAATTTTGTACACGCTCAGGGTACTTCAGAACACGGTCATACAGCAATGGAAGATTATGTCCCCACTGGTCATTTGCACCAAAATTTGTGAAACAATTATGAAAAATTGTCTAAAAAACACCAACTCGGGGACAACAATGGTACATACCAAGTTAGCAGATTCATCTAGAAGATAATCATAAGCAATGTGTACTGAAATTGAAGAGTGTAACCCTGAAATTAGCTTGTACAGTGCCTTCTTCTCCTGGCACAATTCTTCAGAAGGATCTGAAAGAAACCAGTAATATTTGAAAAGTTATGTTCAGATAAATTTTACTGATACAGGAAAGCGATATCATCATATATCGTGTCGAGCTCCCTCAAGATTGAACATATAAACTAAGGCAGGAGATCGGACAATAGATAAAATACAAGTAACACAGGAAAAAAGAATTGGAATGTAGAACATCTCTACCTGCATTTCCATATTTCACTGTAAATGAAAACAAAAAGTCAAGAGTGATGGAAACATATCTGGGAGCACACATGCTTACATTTTGGACAGTTTTCTTTGTAGATAGAGTCCCATATTCTTCGAGCCGAATCACCGGTATAGCCAGTGTAACGTTCAGGGTTTAGTTGAAGATTCACATAAGTCATCTCAGCTGAAATGAGGATTTTTTTTCCGTAACTGTCACATATGGTATTAAAGAACATACAAAAGGGACACAATATACTAAAAGGATGCAAAAAAAAAAACCTACCATTATCAGTCTCATCGTCATATGTCCATGGATTATCGGTTTCAATCCATCCTTTGAAAACCTTGGTGTCAAGGGTTCTATCAACAGTAGCCTGTTGTTTTCCTTCTTGACAGATCATATTATCTGGAGAAAGGCCACTGTAAGGCTTCTTGAATGGCTCAGGAAACTCATTCTCTGGGCACTCACAGACACTACAATCCCTAAGCCGGCACATTCCATCATCAGGCCAGAAAGGGCAGTCACACCACAATTTAACCTAAAAAAGAAAATAAAGAAACAAATGAATATTTTTTGAATGTTTATTTTCAATGTCAGATTTTGGTACAATCATATACGTAGTAAACAAATAAAAGAGTCTGAGCAACATGTATGATTTATGATGTGAAGACATATTGACTCCGCATGGAGCATTTTATATGTGAGTTTCTATAGGACTGTAAGATGGTACTTCCTCTGTTCCAAAATAAGTTCATCTTTCTAGTTCAAAACTTAAAAGATGAACTTATTGATCTTTCTAGTTCAAAACTAGAAAGATGAACTTACTTTGGAGCGGAGGGAGTACTTGGCTAAGTGTTCTAACTAAGAAAATCTACACCACTCAATTCCACCTTTGCTAGAAACAGGGCTAAGAGCAGAATTTTCAGACATGCATAAATTAATCAATACCATCTCCTTGACCACAAGTCTCCTGTTATATAACTCTCCTAGATAGCCATTGTAAGGAACTGTAGAAACAAAAGACTATGATTAATCTGACATTGAAGCTATATATCACCCATGTATGCCCTACCAAATTAAATCATACTGAACTTACATCAAATATCCAGCATATCTAATCTGTTGTGAAAATTAATTGCCAAACAAAGGGGTGAAAAAGTGCCGCCACCTACACAAATGGAATCTAGAACAGACACCTTCCAAACACAGAAAATTGGCAAACCACACTAACACTGTCGGTTATCTTAACCTTAAGATGCAATCGTGCAGCAACACTACAGTATCAAATGTATCAATTTGGTACACAGGCAACACAACATGCGTTTGGGAAATGATTCTATAGTTATGTGCAACAACCACATGACCACATGCTTCAGTCACGCATGGATCGCTTTAAATTTCAGCAATTCTAGCTCTCTAGAACAGAATCAGGACATACATTTTCTGCAATTACTGATATCACACATCTAACGATGGCAAAGTGGCACAAATCCTCACCTTGAAGTACCTGAAGAAGGGCAAAGTGACGAGCTCCTGCAGGATCGGGTGCAGCACCCCCACGTTGATGGCATCCACCGTCTCGTAGTCGCAGCAGCAGTCCTCCACCATCCCCGTGTACTTCCTCGTACCCTGGTAGAACGCGCACACATCGCCAAATCAAATCGGTCCACACGAGACGAAGTTTCCCAGCCAAAAATCACAATCCCAACGGCGAGAAACTTACAGGGCAGCCGCAGTCTCCACCGCCCAAGGATGACGAGGACGAGGAGATGGCCGGGAAGCTGCGGGAGCCGACCGCGACGGCGAGGAGCGCCACGAGAAGCGCTCCCGCCCCCGCGGCCGCCGCCCACCGACCCCGCATCCGGCGCCTGCCTCCAGCCGCGGCCGCCGTGGGAGCGGGCTCCGGAGGAGGCATCCCGCCCCTGCGTGGAAGCTTCTAGAAAAGAGATCTGGGCGGCTCCGAAAAGAGCCGAAGAAATTTCCTCCCCGTGGAAGCTTCCACGCAGAATTACAGAGTCGGGGGCTAATGTCGGTCGAGGACGATCTCGTTGGAATTTATGGCGTCAAACTGGGGTTTAATTACAGAGATGGGTGTGTGTCACTGCGACGTGGGGCTCACGGATTTGCAACAGAGGTTAAACGCTAAGCGCATGCTGTTTTGACATGCAATTTGCTACGTACACCTGAAATGCACCTCGTGCTACAGACGCATGCTCTTTTTTTTTTCTGGCAAACCGCATTGGTCGGCAAGTTACATGATTGAGGCCATTCAAATTTATTCTAGGTTATTTGAGAACTGTAAATTTTTCTGATGATGATTTGAGAACTGCAATTGACTAATTGTTTCCTCAGAGAAGTTAAACTAATTGAGTAATTTTTTAAGATAATAAATAGAAATTTGGTCTTTTATAACCATAAGTGAATATACATAGCCAAATGTTACGTAAACAAACTTATATCTAATAAACAACAAAGGAGAAAAAAAAGAAACAAAAGGGCTAAGCTTTAGCCTTCTATTACCTGTTAAGCCCTATTATGCCAAATAACACATTAAGTCAGTTTTGATACGTAGTCCGAACTTTTATACCTCTTATTTATGTTCCATCCATCTTAACCAGTTCCTTCACCACCTTACTCTTTTGATTAGTCAGATTGACTCAATTCAGATTTGGCAACATATAGATCCTACCTATTACCTCCGCTTGCCAATGCCATCTAGTAGAGAATAGAGAAGAAGAAATCTCTCCAACTCATTTTGTTGTTATAAAATGGATTCGGACATGAACATCTTAGATCTAGCGGAACTTAGGTCTAGATTATGCGTCACGCCTCATCTATTGTCGGTATTACTAACCTGTGCTTTGATATCCTTTCTAAAACTGTTCATCAGTGTAGTCGTCTTATGTGCTAGAGGATACCATATCTAATCATTAGGCCAAATCCAACCACCCTTGTTGTCACTTTCATTGCTATTGAGCCATGTTGATGTTGCCACGGAAGCTTTTGCTATGCAGCCTAGCTCCACCCATCCTCCTTGTTGGACGCGGACGTGACATAAGTGTTGTCACTTATCATGAGTAATGAAGTTAACCCACTGGATAATTTGTCACAAACATAAATACAATGATATATAATGATAATGTTTTTCTTCTGAATCTTAACCATAAAATCCAGTTTATAATTCAGCTACCAAACTTGAGCAAGCAATGTGTATTAGTACTTCTTTAGGTCTCTCTTGTGTACAGTTTCCCCTATTGCCTTGTGTGCACCCAGCGACTTCGTCACGGGTTTAAGCGTGGGAACCCGCGCCACGCAGCTATGAACTGCCAATTACGAAACACGGAAGTGGATCTGACGGCTGACACGATCCTGAAAATAATCGGACAGCCGGGAATGTCCCGTTTGACGTGGCAGTGGACCTGTGGTCGCCGTCCGTAGCTTTGACCGACGGGCCACGCCACGTTAAACCGTCAAGTACGTCGCACGCGGGCATCTTCGTTCGAGAGTTGAATAGTTGACATGTCGACAGCGTCTGGAAGGAGCAAATATATATGCAAATTAAACCCATTTGCAAGCGAAATTCAGCCTTTCTTTTATCCGATTGAAGTAACAAGTATTACTTATAAAACTTTTATAACTATATATTGCGGATGATTTAGAAGTCATGTGAAAATTAATAATATACCATTAGACAAAATACCGCCCAATTCATTATAATTGATAAAACATCATTCACATTTGATGATTTATCATGAGTTTTACCCATTTTAATTTTTTTCTAGATTAGACACTATTTTACTCGTACCATCTCTCGTCTCTTTATAATAGCTTTGTCAGTTCGTCGCTATCTTATTGTCACCGTTATTAGGAGCTAGAACAGGAGGCCCGATGTGCCTAGGGCTAGACGATGTTGTCGTCATAGCTCGGTCCTTCCCTGTGCTCCACCTTTTCTCGTCCCACCCCTTGCACTTCCCTTTCCCTAGAGTCAACGAGATCTAGCTCTTGTTGCAAACTTATCTAAGGATCTAAGGATCACTGCTTGGCATCACTAAGTAGCCATGTGGAAGCCATTTAGAAAACCGCCACTGCTTCCTATTGGTGAGGGCACTAGGAGTTCGCCGAACTAAGCCTAGATGGTGGCTAACTTCTCTTGTTGATCCTCATTATATGTTGAGTTGGATAGAACGGCCATAGATAAGAAGGTAGTACATTGGCTAGGTGCGCCAATCCTCAGTGGCAGCATCATTGATGGCTTCTTTTAGCAACGAGCAGTGATCACTTGTGATGAGAAGAGAGTGGGAGAGGGATGAACAAAAAAGTAGGGGCAATTCGATTTTTTGTGTGGCTGATTTATGAAAAAAGACAGAAAAGGAAATTAAAATGGCCAAATCCTCATTTAGTGGCATATTATCAAAGGTGTTGATATTTTATCAAATACATCAGGTGGTATTTTATCGGTAAAGAGTGATATATTATCAATTTTCTTGTTAATACGTACGATAAAAAATGCTCTAAAATTACATTTTAAAATTAAATATTGGTTGTAACCGATACGTTATCAATAAAAAGATGAGAGGCTACAGCAGAATTTGGCAATTCACCGTTGATTGCTCTGAAATATAAACGCACGTTGCTTTGCGGACAAAGCTTGGAAAATCTAGATTAATCGTAGTTCGCTCTTCTTTTTCCTCTCTGAGCGGACCTTATCACCTTAACCGATAATCATGTATTCTAAGCAAAGAAGAATTACTTGCGTTAATGGTCCAGATTTGTTTAAGCTTATCGGCCCAATCGTACACAGATTACTTCGTGCGGCCCAATTTCTGACTCCGTATGGCCCATGTATGTACCCAACAAGAGGCCCAAATAATCAAATATTATTTTGACCCATTTTCATGGAGAGCACACAGGGACGGATCATCTCTGAACAATCCCTCTCTGAAAAATGTTTCAAATCCAAACAACAGTTGCCTGCTTGATCTTGCAGGCGTCATGAGTTGCGGGAATTCAGAACTTCAGTTAATCTTGTGGGCTTGGAGCAAGAGCAAACTGCATATGCTGCTTCTGAACTGACCAAACAGTGTCATCTACTTCTGGTGGCATTTGCTCGCTCTGAATTCCTGCGTGAGCTCAACGAATTCTTTTGAGGTGTGACACTGCAAAAAGGCCATCGGTTGGCTAAGAACCAAGCCAACCTCTTGCTACTTTCTTGCATCGCCTTTCACAAACTGAATCGAATAATCACATGCTGCAAACGCAACAAGATGGTGCAAAGCGTTATAAGGTTGACTTCACTGAAGCTGAAGAAAAGGAACGCCTTCGATGTGCATTAACAATTTGCCAAAAATCTACCCAAAGCAAGTTGCCAACAAATGTGATAGGATCATCCGTTAAAAAACTGACCCTAAATTGACATCGATAGTAAATAATTATGATCATACTGAGATATTATATTTATTAACAAGATCTTAATTCATAAGATACTAATTACGGATGCGACCTCCTGATACAACATAATTACAACATATCAGCCATTATATGATTCTCAATCGATTAGATCACTGGTTAGTTGATATCTCACCTATACTAAATCGTCATATGATTACATCAAATTCATCCGTTTATTTAAAAAAGAGTTTATGAGAGAGTTCGACTATAACTCCACTTTATAACGATTATAAATTCTAAATTGTAACCAACAAAATACACATATTCGATATAAACTCTAATAAACTTCATTTTGACGAATATGTTACGCCAACTTGAATTTGTTACTTACATGAAACTCCGTGTACCTGAACTTAAGTTCGTTGCACTTCACAGCTCATGTTGAGCCACTCGATGAGCCTACATTAGGCTCACCGACATCCAGAGACTTCACTATCTTTTCAATTCATTTCTCCATACTCACCTATAACAATGCTTCACCTTCTTTTATATTATTATTATCATCTTGCTAAGTAAAATTAGATTTCTCTTTAGCTAGCACATAAGCGATGTCCCAAAGACCATATTTATCTATATCTTTTGTCTTAAATTTAATTTTATTTACTCTATATATTTTCATTATACCATCCACGTATCTTGAATATATCATGTACCACCCAACAACACCGTTAACTCGATTAACGACTGTTGCTCCGACCTTCTTTTGCCTCACATGGACAATACATTAGCTAGGTTTGAATAATTGTTAGGAACAGCACGGCCGACGACAAACCAGCCCAAGAAAAAAAATCCCCTTTTTTCTTTTCCAGCCGGTCAACCTACTGGTCAACAGACAACCAAACGAAGCAGTCCACAGATTGATTCCTCTACTTGCCCTTCACGCGCACGCGCCAGCGCGTTGTCGGACCTGCCGCCACCGCCCAGCGCAAGTCAACCAACGACATCACCTCTTTGTGCTTCCCACCGGCTGGAGCAGCCGACGGCCGATGCACAAGGTAGCCCCCTCCAACCCGACACAGGAGCAGTCGCCGCCCCTTCGTCGGAAAGCTATTGCTGTCTTCTCTCTCTCTGGAGACTGCCCTGCTGGGCTTCGCCACCTATTGCACCAAAGGCCTATACCTAGCAGCTCTTCGCCTAACGACCCAAATCACCGCTGCCTCCGTGATATCAGGTTCAATGTCGCCATTTTGCTGCTGTGATTTGCTTGATTGCTTTAAGCAACCTCATGGCAATTTCTTCTTGCTAATTTTGATTGGATATGGAGCCTGATTTCAGTCCAAACTGAATCCAACTTTTCCTCTTCTGTAGAAGACTTAGTGTCCGTCTCAGCTCCTTTTCTTCTCGTGCACATTCTAGACAAACCCAGTACTCCAAGTCCCTGTCTCTTTCTGCAACACGAACAGTCAAGATTGAGCTTCGCACGATCTCAACTCCACACGAGCCTAGTTATACTTGACACTGCTCCTATCTCAATCACTGGCCTGGCCTCGACATAAGAACGTGCACATCATCATGGTCCTAACCTCATAAGCTTCATGTACATCTCCATGACCTACTGCAATGCCACAGAACACTTTTGATCAACTATCAATAACAAACACCATTGGTCTATAACAACCAGTGCCTGCTACTCAGATGTAGCTATCTATTGTGTAACACCTCGTCATCAACATCTAATATTCACCCGCCCTGATCGATTTACCACCCGTCAAAAGTCCAAAGTTGACAAATCATCGTACCGTCTTGCCTACCACTGAAAGACCCAAGCGCTACATCAAGCGGCTATCAAATTGTGCCTTATCGAAAGGTCCGGGCCACCCTACTCAGTGTTTAAATTCATTGATCAAAAACATCGATCGTCTTCAGCTTTAATCAACCCTAAATATCACGTTTGATCATCTCCCTATTTAAATTAACTTATTAGAAAGTTGACGTCTGATCAACTCCTTGTTGATTGCATCACATCAAACGGTTCGGACTGCCGTGCCTAAAGTGATTGATTTCACCGATCAATCCATCCGTTGATCGCTGTTGTACTCCACCTTGCATCATGTCGCTCCCTAGACATTCTGTGCAATAGTCACACTGTGGAGCATCACTATCATAGATCTTCCTTCATCGTCAAACTCTGATACTAACTTTTAGAAAACTGGCCCTGATATAGACCTTGGTAGCCTAATCTTTAGGGCACTGATTACCGATGCTCTTTCTTGATCCAATAATTATAGTGTATCAAGTTATATGACCCTCGACCAGCTAGCCCACTGGCCAATCAATTTATCGTCTATATTAAGAGAGTCTGTAGAACTTTTAACTCTAACTTTATTCTATTAGAACTATACTTTTTAAATACATATATTTAACATAAATTCTAACATGAGAACCTTCTCCATCTCTGTATATGTCAACCAAAACGGACAGATCCATAGAGTGTGCTAAGCTATGATTGTACATTGCACACCAAACAATCAAACATGGCCTCCACAAGCCCTCTCTCACACTCGTCCTCCTAATCTCGGGTAATTAAATGGGTCATTTTTCGGTGCTAGTTTCATACTGAATTACTGATGCAGACAGGGTATAATTAATCTCCATTTATTTTTACATGCCTTTCTGAAATAGCCTGGTCTCGTGATGCTGGGGACGGTCGAACGCAGTGAAGCAGTCTGCGACCTGTTCTGCGTGCAAGGAACGTACATCACATGCCGCAACCATCCAGGCGAGCAGCTCTACGGTTGCGCCTGCAAGTGCGCGCCGCCGGGCGGCAAGCACTGCGTCGTCCACTATGCCGACGGCTCGACGAACAAGTGCTGAGAACGCAGGGGGGACGATGGCGTTGTTGTTAAATTCTTCGCTTGCTCAGTTGTTCTTGTCTGTGTCCGAGTGAAACCTAGCTGCAATTAGGATGATGATCCATGGTGCTTATGTAATAACGATCAAGAGGAGCTCCTGCCTCATGCTTCCTTGTGTCACTGCTTAATTAGTAAAGCTTTTCTCATTTTTCTGTATGGCTCAACTTTTTTCAATAATCTTAGTTTCATTTTTAAAGAATAGACAACTTTGACCTGACTTTGGATGAGGTACTTCCAAGGAAAATCCAAAGCCAACCTCTTGCTAGTACTGTAATATGGCACTCCAGTCCTAAAGTTCAATACTACTGTAATATGACACTCCTGTCCTAAATTTAAAGATGATTTCGCTTATTGTTTTTAGAAAATGGAGTAAAACCCGGCCTCTACATACAATATGGGTGTGCGCCGCCAAGATCATTTTGCTTCTTAGCAAGTTCCAGTTTGATACTAGTGTATATACCCTAAGAATGTGACATTACCTAACAATATAAATGCATATTTGCATTTGTTCAAGTTCACATGCATCGAGTGATAAAAGAAAGTTCAACTTGTTATCCAAGGTTCAATTTGAGAAAAAAAATAGAGAAGACTACCTTTTTGTAATTCGATATATCGATTCGGCCTATGAAGAGCAACATGCAGTAAATAGAGTATCTGTTTTACATACAAAGTTCGAATGAAGAATCCTTGTACTTCTTTGGAAAACGAACTTAAAATTGAGATCTTTGCAACAGTTTTGATCCACCTGAAAATTCCTTAGAGATATCAAGATCATAAAAAACAAGCTGCGTCAACTTTCCAATCAAACTTAAAGTGGGCTTGGACCTTGTAAATCAACCTGTAATCCTCTAGCGTGTGTTTGATTGAAGAGACAGGATGGGTTAGGATAGAGCGAGTTTTTTTAGACGTTTGGATTGGATACAGGTAGGATGGGATATACTAAAAGGAATATTCCTCTAAAAATCTGGTTTAGCTTCATTCCTTAAAAACCGGCAGACTAATAGAATAAAATCATTAATTATATTACAGACAAACTGTTGTAAGAGTTATGTATATAGTCCATATATGACGTGAAATATAGACAACAGTCGTCTAAATAATTGTTCATGCTCTTATACATCTTATTACATTGTAGGGATTGATATCACTGGCGTCCTAAAATTGTCTGGTCGGTGTCCTGCATCCTTAACGTCATATTTGGCAAAAATTGATAGTTACCAATTTCACCAAAAGATCACTCTTGCTTACCTTGCTGAAGCTGATCCTGATGAAAAGAAACGCATTCGGTCGGTGTTAATAATTCAACAAAAAATCTATCGAAGCAAGCTGCTAATACAACAATGTAGTACCATAGAGTGAAGGTTAAACCTTCTCAGCCTCTATATCTTCCCATGCTAGCTTGATGTTTGGACAAAGAGATATAGTGTGTGGCTGTCTGCTACTACAACACCAAGCAGTTGATCTGCCATGCACAGCAAACATGGCCTCCATCAAACATTTTTCAGTTCAAGTTTCATTTTTTTTCACGAACACGTAAAAGACTTGCATATCTTTTTCATGTTAAGCTATGACTCAGTTCAAGCTTCATACTGATACAGATTGGATATAATCTTTTTTATTTTTCATCTCTTGCTGAATATATCTAGGACTCGTGATGCTGGGGACGATGGAGCGTACTGAAGCCGTCTGCACCCTGTTCTGCGCGCAAGGAACGTATATCACCTGCAGCAACCATCCAGGCGAGCAGCTCTACGGGTGCGCACCGCCGGACGGCGTCGACTGCGTCGTCCACTTCGCCGACGGCTCGACGCAGCAGTGCTAATCGTAAACGCAGGGAAACGATGGTGTTGTCGCTCTTCAACTTGTTCTTGTCTATGTGCCACTGTGTGACGGAGTCTGCATGGAACCCTGTTTGTGTGTGAGGCGTGTGACCGTGTCTCCCTCTTGCTTCCCTATTGTGTTACCGCTTTAATAAGCTGTTGTACACTATATTACGGCCACCTTTGGCTCAGATGTTGTAATAAAAGATCAAGAGGAGCTCCTGCCTCTTTCTCCCTGGTGTCGTCACTGCCTCACTGCTAAATGAATTTCTGTATATTTACCTTGGGCTCAAATGTTGCGAGAGTTTATTCGATCCAGGGTTCACAAAACCACTCTGTTGTTGCGGTTTTCAGTCATTTCGCTCTGGCTTGGGTTCTGTTGACAAACCGCTCGGTAAAGTCGTCAAACTTGAAAAAAAACTGTGTTTTAATTTTTTGATAAAATTTGGCTGGATTTCACTGGTTTTCCCAATGAGCGGTATTCGATTAGTGAACAGTTTTCTGAACCCTGATTCGATCTTGAATTGAAGCTGCCGGGAAAAACATAACCATGATTAGATCCTTGGCAAATGCACGCCCAAGGGCGGCAAGAACTGCGTCCTCCACCTGGAGCACGGCCCGCCCTCCAACCGCCGACCGCCTCAGGCCTAACCAGAGATGGATGATTAGATGATCCATGCATGTTCATTTTTAGAATCAGTTCCACTTTCTGTGTTTCGATTTGATTTTTTTAAGTTAATTCTTTTTAGGTTCGATCAAACTTATAGAAAAATATAGCAATATTTTAAACACAAAATAATAATACTATCAAAATATATTTAATATTAAATTTAATAAAACTAATTTAGTTCTATAAATATTACTATATTTTTCTATAAATTTAATTAAACATTTAACTTAGGAAAAAATAAAATAAAAGTAGAAACAGATAGAGTACCGTTGATGTATGTGTTCGTGATAGAATAAAGAAATGGATCTATATACGGTATTTGTAACTGTGTCAACTTTTGACTTTTGAGTGTGAAGAACTCCACCACTCGAGATTTGAGTGGTCAAACCCATTAATTGTTGCAATATTTAGTTCATGCAAAGTACAGGATGAGCTACTTTAATCTAGTGTATGGATGCCGGATTAGACCTTACCATTCGAGCACCTTCCATTGCTTCTGCTGGACTTGCGCACGTGTTTAGCCGTTCAGAGCACCACACGCCGACGCGACGCCGGTGCTGACCTCTCGGCAAGAAGCAGACGAGACGACCTATAGTAGAGAAGCGCAAAGAACTGCATGTGGCACATGATGGCACATGATCGATCATGCCGCGTGATCACTCCATTGACCAGTGACCACCGGCACCCAGAGTGAGATGCAGCAGAGCGGCGGCTATACGAGCTGGCAGCTGCCTTCCTATCTGAACCTCTGAAGACGAGCACGGCTTCTCTGATCAGAACTTCTCCGTCATATAAGTCGTGTGCACTGGTCTGTGAAACTCAAATCACAAATTCACACACAGGCGCATGGCTTCCTCCTCCAAGAAGTTATCGCTCACCTTCGTCGTCCTCCTCGCCGGTGAGTACGACCTGCTTGCACTAGTCCCGTGTCATCCATCCTGAAACCTAAATGGATTCTTTTGCATGTTTCTCTGACGTCGGTTTGCTTGGCTGTGGTGTTCTGGTTGCGTGCAGGGCTCTTGGTGGTCGGCGAGATGATGGAGGGCGCGAGAGCGGCGGACTGCTCGACGGTGCGGTGCATCCAGGGAGGGTACATCACCTGCAACAACTACCCGGGGAAGAAGCTCGACGGGTGCGTCTGCCTGTGCGCGCCCAGCGACGGCAAGCGTTGCGTCCTCCACCTCCAGGACGGTTCCTCCTACAAGTGCCGCACGCCCAACTAAGTAGCCATAGCCGAGCCCTCGCGCTGTCGCCGCCGTACGTCGCCGTGTGCTTGCCTCTCGTACGGCGTGTTCATCGATGTGCCCATGTAATGCCAGCTTAATCATACCACCGGTCGTAAATCCGTGCGTTGCACGGATCACTGTTATAATCATCTTCAATCACACGTTAAATAAATTAGCTATTTTTTAAATTATAATGGGTTTTCAAATTTCACAATTAATTAAATAGATAAAATACTTGTCCAAAATGCATGAGAACAACATCATATTTATTAATTGTGAATTTTTGAAGGCCATGGTATTTTCTAAGGGCATGTTTTATTTAGTTCTCAAAGAAGTGAAAGTAAAAACTAATGAGTACAGCAGTGTATTTTCTAATGGCATGCTTTATTTAATATGAATTCACAACAGTCATGGTAGTAACCTTTATATACAACTACATGTATGGAATGATTGAAACTCGTTGGACATAATGGTTATTTATTTTGCTTTAAAATATATTTAGCATGAACACAACAGGTTCTTTCATAGTAGTAATATTAATGAGAAACTAATTAATGCAACTAAGTATTTATATATTAAATGACATATCATCGATGCAAAATTTAAAATAGTAGTACCCAGACCACTATATGCAAGCTGTAAATAATCTAAACACTATTCTGTGTTGCTATGGAGCGGCATATATATTGGCTCCTATTTGGTAGCTTTCCTTCTCTCGTCCAATTTTTCCTCTCCCTATTTGGTTCGTTCTTATGCATTAATCTATGTGGCTGCTTCAGTCTGCTTTATGCATAATCTTGTTGATGATGAAAATTTCTGACAGACAGCTCTGCGCACATATTTGCACATGCTAATAATATGATATATATTTGTAAAACTATTGTTAGTATAATCGTTTTGAATATGCACATATAAAAATCTATTGAATAGAAGTCATTTTCACGTGTATTTGTGTGCAAATGAAATTATAAAATCAGTAATTTAAATCTCAAATGAATTAATTCAAGTTTATTAATACTTCATGGTAAATTATTGTTTTTAATTTATAAGTCCGCAATTTGATTTTTTTTATTTACGCCACAGTCAGCGCAAAGGCAAGATGTAAGAAACTTGATTTGCACACCTGCACACTTGACCATCGATGATCATCTTAGTACTGAGCTCTGTTAATCTACTTAATATATCGATGCCCATGTGATTAGCTTTCTTCTGCTGCACATTCATGCAACACTTCTAGTAAAACACACATAGGGGCACGCGATGGTAGATGCGTCGAGCACTTGTGCTAATACAAAAGGAGAATAGATGGGTATGCCCATGAAATTAGCGTTAGTGCTTACCTTAGGTTGAATTCCACCATAACATCAGCGTGCGGCTAATGATCTGCGGGAGTATATAGCTAGGATCTGCCTACTTGGCGCCTTGTTACGTGTCGCTTAATTCCATCCGATCATCGCCACTGTCACCGTCCTGCCGCGTCGTACTCGTACGTACGTCAGTACATGTGAGATCAACACCATCTTCGCTGTTGATGCCTCCGACGATCGAACAAATGGTTCGCGACCCTCCGCATGCCGCCGCCGCCGCCGCGATGATATGGCTTAAGGAGATTAATAACGGCGATGGATTCGTTTGCACGAACTAGAAAAGGAAGATTAAAGGAAAGGACTGCCGTAATAATTAACGGTAAAAGGCTATATATATATATACACACACGCATATAATCCGAATACAGTTATAAATTAATAAATAGCAACCAAAATTAGCAATCGGCAATCGATATGAAATATTTTTTTAATATGAGCTGTTACAATTCGATACATCTAATTTAATTTATGGCTACGATAATTTGATCTAATCAATTAACAGAATTAACGATTAGATCTTTCTGTTTGTTTAATAGGAGAACATAGGAAGTGTCCAAATATAGGTATAGTTAGTTAACAAGTTTGTAACCTTACATCGATAATACCAACACTTTGGTACCAAATAAAATTTGAATTGCCAAAAGAAATGTGGGCTTCTCGCAATGACGTCATCTGGGCACCAAGGAGGAGCACGCACAGGCGAGTTCACGGACGCCGAGAGCCGGTTGCGCGGCGCGGTGGTTCGTCAGAGGCGTCTGGAAATGCTGTCTCTTTTAGGCACCGTTGCCGGCGATAGTGAGATCACGCCGGCGGATTAGGCTGCGGCGACGGGGAGGGAACGAACTGGGGGTCAGAGAAGAAGTCTCCGACCCGAAGTTTGGGTTCACGCGAGCCGTCCGATCGAGCGCTTGTGGGCCGGACTGAACTGAAAACGTCAAAAGAAGCGTGCTCAGCAACCATGGTCTCTAGATCCTGACCTAACTTTGGATGCTGCCAAGCTTCCCACATAAACTTATTATAAGTGCCACAAGAGAATACAAGCAAGAGAAGCTGACCTGAAAGCTCAGATTTGAGAATCCATATCTAGCCTCACAAAAATTGCCAACAATGGATCGGTACGTTTATAGGGAGCAGATAATGAATGGCAGAACTACACAACTGATTCTACTAGGAACTTACATCTCAATACAACTGAGTATTCCTCATCACCTTTCTACCGAGTCCCAACAGGGGAGGGCCAACAGGGCAAAAGTATGCAATACAGCCATTACAAAACAAGAAACAGATAAAACACACAGCACGAGCATGGACACAAGTATAATCTAGAGAATTTTCCCTCAACGAAATTACTGTAGAGCATTTCCAACTGATTATCCCTTGGCTCTTGCATAATCAAAACATATACCGTACATTATACATATGGTGATCACCACAGCTATTAGTTTGTTTAACAATATCCAATTCTTCATTCAAATTAAAAAATCTACATCATGTAACTGATACAGTACTGAAAAGTTGTCTCTTTTCCCACCCACCTTGACTTTGCTAAACTTTCATTCGTTTAACTCAAAAGGTTGACTCTCACTTTACAGTTAATTTTCACGTACCAGAAAAAGCTCACAAGCAAATGGATATGCATATCAAATCGGCATATCTTGTAAGCTGGTAAAACAATCAGGATGGTTTAGAACAACACATCCATCAGATTAAAACATAAGAAGTCAGATTATGACAGCACAGATCTGATCAAGATTCAGTTATCTAACCTATATGGATGATGCCCAAGTCCAGTTGACTCAGAGATTAAGCACGATTAGTGGTGTCTTCAGAATTGGTGGTAGACTGATTTCACCACAAACTTGTTGACTGCACATGCATACTTCATCTGTAGGCAGTCTAATGAAGCTTCTCCTCATCTGTAGGCAGTGAGGCATCAAGGTTAACTGAAAGCAAAGAGCTTCCACTTCTTTGTCTGCAAACAAAGTTCATGACGCTTATCTGATCTATGTACTCACACTTTAACATGCAAGCTCAGGGATTTCACAAAACCAAGTGATTCTGTATAGCCATCTTGTGACCTGACAAAATATGTAACTGCATGAATGCAAAGATACAAGAGGTAGACAGACCATTCTAATAAACTATTTGAAGAATGAAGGCTACATAATTCCCTAATTGTTTGCACCATATTCCTGGCTGATACATTTTATAAGTACCATAAACTATGGATTATAAGAAATCAAACAATTGTTCCAACTAATAGCAAGTACCCTATAGATGAAAACCTATGTTCTAGTTCAAATAGTACCTAAAACTAATGCTGTGCGAAATGATAAAATGTTCTTCAAAATCACTACTTCCCCTGCCCGCAAATTCCACACATCCTAATTTCAAAAATAACTACCCAAATTCCATGCCTTTTTCACTGCAACTGCAACAATTTAAAACCGCATTACTGATATCCTCTCTTCAAGAAACATTTTTTCCAGTACTGATACAGATACTCCTAAGTGAAAGATATTTTACCAGTATATTATCCTTAAAAAAACGCATCATGCTACATCTGATAAGATTTAAACCCACCGTTAATCGACTAATTGCTCTGCTTTCAGTAAAAATAATCCTTACCGTACAATCAAACAAACAGTCAAGAGACAGAGCTCAAAGCTCTGCTACTGAGCCTATGAAAACATTTCCATGGTTCAAAGGGGATTTCCACTAAAAATGAGAAGATCTCCATAGTGAATTTCATAAATTATTGATTCCTACGTCTCAAAATTCTCTCCTTTTCTTCGTACAAGAAACAGAAACAAATCAAGAAAAGAAGCCATACATAGCTCTCATCCTTTCATTCGAGGACAATCTTGGCGCCGACAGCCCGCATCTTCTCGGCGATGCTTTCTGCCTCCTCCTTGGGAACTCCCGCCTTCAGCACGGCAGGCGCCTTCTCCACGAGCTCCTTCGCCTCCTTGAGGCCCAAATTCGTGAACGCCCTCAGCTCCTTGATAATCTTGAGTTTCGCCGCGGCGTCGAAGCCATCCAGCTTCACGTCGAACGCCGTCTTCTCCTCCTTCGCCTCCTCGCCGGTAGCCCCAGGGGCCGCCCCGCCGCCAGCGAGCGGGGCTGCGCCGCCGGTGAGGATAGCTAGGGGAGGGAGCTGGTCGACGCCGAGGCGGCCGCGCAGGGCGTCGGTGAGGGAGGAGGCCTCGATAAGAGTGAGGCCGCAGATGTCGTCTAAGAGCGCTGAGACGCGCGAGGTCGGGGTGACGGTTGAGTAGGCGGCCGCGCCGCCGGCGCACGGGCGAGTGGATGGAAGGAGGCGGCGGAGGTGGAGGAGGCGGGAAGCCATTATTAGGGTTTTTGGATCAGAGAGAGGAGAGGGGTGATGCACCGAAGCACTGAGGCGTACTGGGGGAGGAGTAGAAAAATTTCACGTTTCCGTCTTGAAGGCGTATTTCTACTCTCCGTAAACACCACCAGAAGGCAACTTTTGGATAATTAGCCCCATTTAGATGAGGAAAATGTTGTCCCCATTTGGATGAGGAAAATGTTGCGATTGCAGTTCTAACTGAGATGTTTTTCCTGCTAAGATTGGTGTGAAATTTCTCCGTTTCAAAATGGCCCAAGTCAAATAAATTCCATACTTACGATTATTATTGTTATCTATCTGGGAGCTAATTTTAAATTTAACCATGATTTTTGTTAGAGTTAATTTTAAATTTTATAATTTTATGTAAGGTTAATTTCAGGGCCCTCTTCACACTTCTAGTATCCGGTTCTCTTTCATACTACATCTTATCCAGATTCATGTAGAAAAAATTAAATTATTTTTAAGATGGAGAAAGTAATTGCCAAAAGGACCTGCAGAACATCATTCTAGAGACAATTTCGAATTTGCTGATATGATGTATATCTCAAAATTGGAGAAGCATCAAGCAACGTTCTTTCATCAATTTCAACTCTCAAATCTAATAAAAGAATTTGATTGTACATCTTCTATACAACTAAATTTCTCTGTGTCAAAAATTGCTCCCGGAGAAAATCCACTCCGAGCATGAGTGGCCGGCCGTCCTCCTCACACGACGACGTCGTAGACGACGGCCTGCGCGGTGTCGAACTCAAAGTCGAACCCCGACGGCGCGGTGGCGCGAAAGCTGCCGAGCTCCTCTCCCGCCGCCGCGAACGGCCGCGCTGCCATGGCGGACACCGCCTCGAATCCGAACCCGGCCGCCGCCCTGCCGCCGTCACCGCGGCGGCCATCCGACGTCGTCGTCTGCGGCGGCTTGTAGTACATCCGCGCCGTCTGCGGGCAGTGGGAGTGGAACCTCGCCGCGATCCGCACCCCCATGTCCAGCATCTCCACGTACCTCGACATCTTCACGAGAAGATATGATTTTCTTCCAAGCAAGCAAGCACTCCTAGATCTCGATCTTTTTCTCCGAGCTGCAAGGAGGCGGCGGGCTGGGCTTGCTCCTGGGGAAGGGGAAGCGGGCGGTGGGTGGTTATATACGAGGAGAGCTTGGCTTGGATGGGAGAGACAGGGACGCGGGGGGGGGGGGGGGGGGGGTGGTGTCATGGTGTGTGTTTCGCGTGGGTTTCGTGGTGGCTGCTGCCTTTTCTTGGCGTGGGTGGGAAGAAGAAGGCGTCGCTGAGTTGAAACGTGCACCTTCTCTCTAGGTCAGCGGTTGGGTAGCGGTGGTTGCGCTTGGTGCTCGCGCGCGCGCGGAACGAGCCGGTGGATTGACGTCGTCAGTGCGCGACGACCACGTAAAAACTAGAAAAAACGACGGGGGTTGGAAGCGTGTGGTCGCAGCGCCCGCGCGTTTGCTTGCCTCTTTCACCGCGGGGTGGCCACTGGCCGGCGACCGATCGGGGGTGTGAAAACAAGGGAGAAGGGGGCAGTGCTGCTTTGATTCTTCTCGTGAGAACCATTGGGGAAGGAAGGCCGCCGTTTTTCTCAGCACCTGACGGCGTGTGTCTGAGTTATCTGGAAGTCTGGATCAATTGAAATATTGAAGGGTGGTCCGGCTCTGCCAGTGAGCCTCAACCTGTCGTGATCGTGAAACCGCGATCGCCGCTCGCTCATCCCGCCGCCGTGTGGAATTTACATGCCTCGGCGTCCCCAATCCCCATGGACTACTCAGCGTGCAGCTCAGTGTCCGGCTTTACGGAAAGCTGCAGGGAGAGGCGGTGTGCTTACTGTCAGGATCCGGAAAAGCACATGATGGCGCGCCCGGCTGATGCGAATGCAGATCGCCGGCCTATTTCGGTGGCGGGATTGGACGGGGCACTCGGGCTTGCTCTAAGATAGGTTCTATCAAAATCTGAGGTAGGGCCCTTGACAGGAGCTTAATTAAGGCCCTCCCACACACAATTTTCTTCCGGCTGGGTAACTGTAGCATACATTTGGAACATAACACATGATCTGTGTGATATTACATCAGTTCATCCAACTGTTTAACTCGGTTGTGCAGCCGTAGAAATGGATGTACACAGGCACAGGCGCGGACCTGTAATGCCCCTGATTCCAAACTGTATGCAACTGGACTACAGGAAGGGCTACTTCGAGAAGAAACAAAAACTGATCTTCCTCTAAGAAAAAAACAACAAGTTCCTGAAAACAAAATCTATGGCGATCATATCAATCGCAGCTTCTCTCATATAACACTTCTCTAGTCTGCACATGTTAAATGGATGAGACAATAACGTAGCAGCGAAAATGAATAGTGCTTTGGACTCCAGAGAGTGATGGATAGGTTCAGTATTTGGATGGAGCTCATTTCTTTCTTGTTTCTCCTAGGAACAGTTGGGACTATGTATTCTCCTTGGCTGCTTTCAATAATTTGATGACATTTTCATACACCACAAATGTAAGAGAAGCTGCCGGAAGATTTTTCAGCAGATTAGATGTGATGCCCCTGTAAAATCCACGGACACCTTCATACCTGAAAAAGAATTTGATAATCCAAAGTGCAGGGCGCTACTTGATTTGGAACACATCAATATTCAAAGCACTGGTTACATGCAGACGCAGACTAGCAAAAAATTCAGAAAATAATCACATATAGTCCACTTTCAAGTTTAAACTACAGAATCAGACATCCGTGTTCCAAATTCTAATATTTGGTGTGCACAGATTAGTGAAGCATAGAGATGATAAGTAGGCAAAACTAGGGAGGAAGAAGTTAAAGCCCACAACAAGCCCATCTAATGTATACAACTTCAATTCTTCAGGTTCCTACATGTTGCATACAACACAAGAAAATAAAAGGTTTGATCTGTGTTTAACACCAGATTTTACAATAGTAACCCCGTGTAAAACATGGTTTACTTGAAGATTTAACGTTAACAGTAAAAATCTCACCTAGCAGTTTCTTTCACTACATGCCAGCCATCCGTGTACTTTGGAGTACAATCACTCCCAGGCCGTTGCTGCAAAATTACATATAATTATTATTGATGAGAACACAAGAGAGATGGAATGGGGGTAAAAAGCTTCAAATATGCAACCTGCAAACGTGCTCAGATGACCTGCAAAATACAATGACTTTCAGTTGATAAATTCAGTAAGAAAGCAGGATATACTGCCGAAGTTTATGCGAATAAGAACAGTAAAAGAACTTGCCTGGTAAGAATAAGTAAGCAGAATGGCAGTTACTTTTGAACCAGCCCCAAGTGCCGCTTAATCAATGGAATTCTGTTAGGAATGAAATCAAGGCATATCACGTGCAGTATGAGTCTATCTGCTAGATGAGGATGTATTTGCAACATTTCACTAGAACCAAATGCACTAAGCTTCTGAACGAAATTAAGGTGACATAAATGGCCCATTATTGCACCAAATGACAGTAGACATGTAAAGCAGAAGCAAGTGTTTGCTCAGTTAACCAAAGAATCCTCGCAGCTTCTGTTCTCTGTTCTTGTCTGTCTACCTTTTGCAAATATCACAGCTTTGCGAAGTTCCTCATAGGCTGTGAACTGTATCGCACCATGAGTAACCTTTCAAGCATGACACGATAGATAAACATCAAGTTATATATTAGATTTGTAAGCCATGTCAGATTTTAGAAGTTAACTATAATGATCATAGGCATCAACCCTAGTTTGGCAGATTAATAATTTGCAATGACATTAGTCCTAGGAATTCATTAAGGAATACAGGGGAAGAAAACTTGTAGCAAAACTGAGGAATTGAGACATTGATTGGCATACCAAGAATCACAATATTGACATCATGGTAGCAATGAGAACACATTACTAAACATGATACAATAAAACAGTTATAAACAATATCATCCAGTTAAAGCATCACAAGATTATCTTACCCAGAGCACTGACAGATAAATCAGATCGATCAACCATCAGATAGAAAAACTTAGGCTGATATTTAGGTGCAATTTTGCACCAAAATAATCAAATCCATTCCATGTTGGTTGGTAATAATAAATTCTGTACTTTGTTTAGAAACACAATTTCATAGTTATATTATACACATCTAAGAAACACTACACTCAATTAAATAAGGGGTGATAAAAGTCACAGAAACTGCACAAAAATACAACGCTTAACTGCCCTTCCTTACACTGACCCTCGTGTGGTTATTGTATATTTATAGGATTATAACGTAGAGATGACTAAATTCAATTAGCAGTAGATAAACAAAGAACACACACCAGCAAAAGCCCAGGTCTAAGCCCTCTGTAAAGCGCAAGCCATCCCTCCTCTTTCAGAATAGTTCTCAAAGCATCTGGCCTTACAGCGATCAAATAAGCAAAGTCACAAAATTAAAATTAAATATAAAGTGCAAAGGAAATCTGAGCAACAATTAAGAAAAAAACAATTCACAGGAAAATGTATCAGTTATTAGTCCAAAGCATTTCACAGGGTTTGAATAATTGCTTTAAAATGGTGGCTTCAGCTAGAGCTGAGAATGAGCATGGGGCATTATTCGATGTAACATGATTCTAGTTTAGACATTGTATGATTCGAAAATTGCTCTGTTAAACCTTAAGCATAATTATGAGAACTTCTTTAACAGAAAAGCATTGAAGAAAGCAAACATTACCAGAAAATCCAGAATATCGTGAAGTGTGATGGCTAGGTGTTTGTAGTTGCAGTCTTGTTTTTACCAGCCATATAGGGTTTGTAAACATGCAAACCTGTATAATGAACAGATAATGTTTCTGAATAACGAAACACAACATAGGTAAGTAATAGCATTAACAAATGTTGGTTGTTTGAAAAAATGCCAAGGTTATGCATACCATAACAGCACCACCGATTACCTTTAAAATTTAAAGAACTTAATAACATTGATGCTAAGATCTTATTCAAAATTCAATAAAAGTATCTTACATCAGATCCAATGATATTAAAATTGTTTTCTTGAAAGATCAAAAGTTACTGTACGAAACAAAGCACCTGCTTCTGCAGCTGAGACAAGATGGTGGACTGGATGGAGCTGATCATCTTTCCCTTGTAAGTACCTTTGTTTAGCTCTGTTATAACTGTCATAATAGATCTTCAAGTCAGCCAAAATGCTGCTAATATAGTACTTCTTTCGGTTTCATAATTATTGATGTTTTGGACAAGGTTAAAGTCAAACTTTTAAAACTTTGACTATCAATAACTTTTAAAATATTTAGTTTAAAGACATTAGAAGTCTTAGAAAGTACTTACACAAAATTAAATATTTACTTATTTTCTGTATATATTATAATAGAAACTTATAGTTAAAGATATGTTTTAAAGACCGTGTTGTTATCCAAAATGTCAAGAATTATCCAAATGGGTAAACAGAGAACATCCAAATCTGATTCAGCACTCAGCAAGATGAAATTCTTAGATAGGAGAAACAGGTGAATTTAAATCCTGAAATATGCAATTTAGTTCAGCATTTTAAGACACAGACAGAACACATCTTTCTACAATTATTTAAATAAAACGAATTGATATAACTTACAAAAAGAAATATAGCCCCCAGGAAACAGTTGATCCAAGAACTGCTGGACAAAAGCCCGCGTAAAGCCCTCTCAGTCCCTACAAACAGCCAACTCAATCAGTGCAGCTCAACTCTGCCTACCAGAAACTTAGAAGTGAAAAGAACCACGGACCTTAAATTCTTACAACAAGCAGTCCAACGATTCCAAGTGCTATAGCCAGTAGAGATTTCCATACAACTGCTAGTTATAAAAAGCAAGTATTTTTTAAACAAAAACATCCATACATCTTAATCAAGGAGTATATCCATTTGCACATATGACATATTCAAAGTTTCACAATTCACGTTATCGTGTACATGTACACACGTAACATCTGCTCTCTACAAACATACTCAAGCAAAAGCTCAACAACTTAGAGCTTATCTTTAAAATGAAACTACATTTGTCAACCTTGGGAGATTTTTTTCTTAAAAAAAATTAAGCAGTCTGGCTCATATACGGGGCAAGTCGTTTTCCAATTTTGTGGGAACCTGTTAATTTTTACAATAAACGAACAAGCAAAGCCGGAAAATCGATAAAATGGATAAATATAAAGCTGGAATCCGACTTAATGCATCCACAAACCGAACAGAACAATATGCTATAGGAATTCACACCTCAGATCGTGCGATGGTGTACACAGCATGTGCCGTGTTCCTGTACGGCGGCACGTCGGAGCATCCCCTCCCGCCGCTCACTGCACATCCACACGCAGGGTTACCCTGTCAGGCTCCGCGTCTCCTCCTAGGGTTCGAAGGGCCTTTGGGGGTTTTACCTTGGAAGCGGGTGCGGGCAACGTCGAGCGGGTGAAGGGTCGCGACGGTGGTGAAGCCAGCGGCCGCTCCCGCGGCGGAGTTCTCCCATGTCCAAGCCTCCGTCGACATCGGTGAGGGCCCCGGTGGCATCTCCGGCGTCGGCGGTGGCTTCTCCTCCCGTGCCTTCCGCTTCTCTTCCTCGGGAGCGGCGGCCACCGCTCGCTCCACGCCTCCGAGAGCGACCCGGCGCTGAATTAGGGATGGGCCGCATGGTAATTTCCTAAGGGACGGGCCCTGTTAGGCACTACTACGTACTGGGCTGGCATGTTAACCGGCCCAGCTGTTACCTGTTAGCTCTATTGCTTCTTCGGTTCTTCTCGAACCTTCTAAAACTCGTGCTTTCTTCCTTTTTCATTCAATTGTATTCAATTTTGAAACTTAATTTTAAAATTAATTTACAGGAATATCCATCTCTTTCCATTTTTCCGGCTTAGATTTTGAACAGCTTGTATAAATCTCACCCTAAAATCTCCGGTTACATGGCTTTGGCTTGCAGCCGTAAACACAGCTTCCAAGCAAGTGATTTTGCATCGGTAACATCTCCGTATACTGAACTAAGAGAAACAGTATTGTATATTCAATAGAAGTTGATAACAGTTGCCTTCACAAGTTCAAAATAGCCAGAATGGAACTTAGTTCTATGCCAGAAATTATTTGCTGACAACCGATCAAAACAGATTGTATTACTCAGCTTTGTGTTCAGATCGTACAGAATGAGTGGGTATAGTACAACAACACATGGATGGGATAAATATGGCGCGCCGATGCGGTGCATCTTTCGTAACGGAGCTTGCTCTTGTTAGTTCTGTTGCCTTATGTACCATCCTAAAGTCAGGAGTTTTCTGAAAAATAACCTACGTATCAATTTATACACACGGATCTCAACATTTGTCACGAAGTAGCCATGCTATCTTCTTCTTTGGTTGGTGGCAACACATCTGTCTTCTTCTCCTGCTCTGGCACCCTGATGAAGAAACTAGATGGTCAAGTACTTGTGTTTTGAGAAACCTATCTACCGTCAGAGAAGTTCTCTAGGCAGCATATGCTGATATCAATAAGTCTGCAAGCCTGCTGAAAATTTCCACTGAAACCCAACCATGAATTTTTTTTTCTGTCCAAACTTTAAAGGCTTGTGTTTAGAGTGATCCTATTTGATCAACAACTCAACACTATGATATTTAGCTTTTAGGAAGTGATTTAAGATGCAGTAAACATGGAGTGCTTACATCTCAGAGTCAATTTTCATGGTGGTTTGGTTATGCTCAGCATGCAGATTTGCTTTGCTGTCATCTGTATCACCCTGTACAACGAGAAACACAAATAAATCAAAAGTGAAATGTTCAGGTCAACCAAGTTTATATTTCAGACAAAACGTACCGTTTTACTCAGGTCAGCAGGATGCTGCACCGTCATTTTGGGGGCATTCAAAGGATTTCTTAGGGTGCCCTGAGTTTATTTTTAAGATTTAGTAGTAGCAATGAGATTAGAAGGGGCCATAAACGCAAATAGTTATTTAGTCAACTTGTAAATGAGTCTAAACATATCCAGGGGAAAAAGAGAGCACAAAACAGGCAGCCATGTTTGTAAAGAGAGGAAATTACCTTGTTTGCCCACATTAGGCCACAGGCATTACAGAGGGACCTTGGACCAGCTGGCCCGCGGCGCATTGCTGGAGTAAGCCTTGAGCTGATGCTACAATTTTGGCAACTAGGAGGGCAAACCAACATCAGTACACAATATATACAGGTAGATCCTTCAAGCATCTGGAATTGATGTAACATGACTTGCACATACACACAGTTGACAACTAAACTCACTGTGTTTCTCGGATATGATCATCTTCGCCATTGGCTGTGGAGCCACATGGGGCAGAAGAACATGAACCATCACCAAAGTCTGCCCTTCCAGCAAACTGGCCTTTACGTCGTTTCATCCTGACAATGATAATGAATGTATATTGTAAAATCTGAAACAAAATGAATTATTATGGAAGAATAGCTCGACATCAATTTTTTGTTGACTGCCTGTACCAAGAATGGCAAACAGAGAACGACTGCCTGACAAGTTACTGATAAAGCATAGAACTGTAGAGATCCGAGTTGATTTCTTTATTCAGAGCAACCCAATCTTACTAGATGAGTAAAAACACCAAGAGCAGGTTTTGGATAACCAATTGGAATAAAGTGCTTTAAGTCTTCATTTTCCATATGATAACCACGAAAGTTAGCAATTTCACATGGCAAAGGATAATTAAAATTCAAGAAACCTTTATTTCACCAGTATTCTAAGACATAATTGTTCCATGAGCCATAGTTTTATACTGTTCTTCGTTGCCAATAAAAATATTTCTGATCCATTATTGCTCCCTCCACAACTATTCAAGAACAACTGACATCATAATGGATATGCTAGATGGGAAATAAAAAAAATAGTAGTCATCAGAGCTACGTCCCCATCTGTCTTAGTATATTGTCTTGTAAGAAAAGGTTGATGAGAGAAAATACTGATTTATTGCTATAGAAGTTATTGTTCATCATCATTTCAGTGGGCTAAAAGTGTTATGAAGCAATTAAAACATGTTTTCTTCCTACGTGTAATACAGCATATGAATCCAAGAAGCTGGTAATTCTCCTACCCTGTAGACTTAACAAAGAAAACGTAGCAACATTGTGAATTTGGTATGACAGACACTGCCACATTAAATCAGCAAATAAGGAATGCCATTTAAAAGTTCTTATGCATTGACCCTGCAATTATGATGGTACAAATATGATCAGCACACGATTATTTTAGACAGCACGGAAGGGCATGGGCATGAGTCGAGTCCATACTTTTGAGCAACCTCCTTGCGCACACTGTATCTTATTTTCTTATCAAAACATCTTTCCTTCCTCTTCTCACGAAACCTCATTAAGGAAGCAACCCTTCTGGCAGCCACAGTTGTACTCTGCACACATGACACAGGAAAAGCTTTAGGAGAACTAGAGATAGTCAAACAACCTTCGTGCAGAAATTCTGTAGACATGGATACCTTTTCATCGAATGAAGTAGGTACATCCATGCTTACTAAACCAGGAGGCATGTCAGACCCTCCAAGTACCAATAGAGCAGCCTGAACCTGTATAACACTAACATAACAGTTAGTCAAGTATATCAACTACAAATGGCCATGAACAATATGATAGCCAAATCAATCAAATAGCAGCTCATCAATAGTAACATAAGCGCATGATCACCCTTGAAACTTTACTATGGTTGCATCACAACTGATTCATGGGACAGGAAAAGCATAAAAAAGAGAAGGAATACAGATTAGATATGGTGCATCACCTTGACCAAGGTCACATGGTGAGAACATCAGCTGGAAAAAATGTCCATTTTAACTGCATCACCCTTATTTGCCATCAGGGGAGTGTGTCCATCTCAGGTTAACTATACTCACAACATAACGTCCTTATTCTCATTACCAGAATCAGCCAGCAACTTACATATATGTGTCGTTTGCTTTAGATTTCATCTGAAATAGTCATTATATGATCCCGATATAATAGATGAAGTTCAAACCAACAGGATTGTGTTTCTAGATATGTTTTATTCCCTTTTTTGTTTCGTGGATATAGATGCGCCAATGAAGATTTTCACTACAAATTGACTCCAGAAGGCTTCTCATGATTGCAAGGTCAAAGATAGTCTCTTGAATAACAAGTAAAAAAACTGTATTCGAGAAAATGAACTGGACCAAAGCAAATGATAAAGTAGGTTATTTTTTCTGAAGACATTTGTATTATAAGGTTTGCAAAGCCACCTTGTAAATATTGGACCAAATGAAAATATTTTTTTTAAAAAAAATCACAACTATGAGGTTGACAGAACCACAGATTACTCCAAATGGCATGTCCTTGGCTCCAACGTTCCAATGAAGAAAAGTCAGAGCTCAACCATTCTCCCTCAAATCTCCAGAACCACCAGAATTAATCACAAGTATACTGTACATTCACCTTAACCCAGGACCACATTAAACATGCTTTGCTCAACCGATGAGTTTAAGCAATACCAGTGGGCTAGTTTTTCTTAATAAAGTAGTAACAATTGTAGCTCAAAACATGCCCTAAAGTATGCTCTTCTCCTATGAAAGCTGAGAAAATATGTTGACTACTCAGCTGTGAGCTGTGGCACTACACATTTGCAACTAAAGGTACAAGCAGAACAAGTGGTCGGTGATAGTATTAATGGTTTATTAGACGGTTAAACTCTTATCTCCCTCGAACATGCTAGGAATGCATTCAAATAAATAAAACAGTTTGCAGCATTTAAACTTGCACCCTATCCTCAAGTTCACCAAAAATAGGCACTAAAAGGACATGAAAGAAGGCAGCAAAAAGTCAAATCTATATAAGAAAACCTCCACTTTCTGTAGAAAGTCAAATAGAAAATGATGAGATATAGCAAATCAAGCAGACAAACACACCGAACTCAATTCCACAAGAAACAGCATATATTCAACTGTTATACATATAAAATAATAAATTTATTTAAAGCAATAGCCTGTTTCCTAGACGATCAACCAAACAATTACTTCGCAACGTCATAGAGGACGCATTCTCTGGCCGAATTCAACGGGAACACAAACACACATCTGCTCTCAACCTAAAGGAAACAAAAGTGCCAATCAATCCATCAAATCAACCAGTAGCACCAAAAATACAGCTTTGCTTTGTGCAATCGGAGGAAACATGCATGCTAATTTCCATGGCTCCATTCTACCACAACAACACCTTCAAAATCAAAGGAGACAACCAAATCCATCACGACGACGACGCCTTCTCGGAAAACTCAGCAGCATCGCCAACGAAACTCGAATTTCCGTTGCAATTCGGCGCTCGCAGCCACCCGCGCCAGCGCGCGCAAAGTCAACCCCTCATCGGAGCTACCCAAAGGGAAGAACCCACATGGACGCGATGGAAAATTTTTTTGGAAGGGTGAAAAAGGGCGCGCGACCTTTTGGGGAGGGACGGGGTCGAAGACGTAGACCTCCCCCTGGTACACCAGTGTCAGCTGCTCCGACGCCGCGCTCAGGAGCGCCTCCGCCGCGCCGCCGTCGCCGGCGGAGGTGCCGTCATCAGCCGGGGGATTGCGGCCGTCCGCCGGGGGCTCCGCGGCCATCGGCTGGGGATCGGACGGTGGAGATGAGACGCGGGCGCGAGCCAACGAAGGGGGAGGGGGGTGGAGGAAACGGGCTCCGTTCGCGCGCACGTGTGGTGGATGGGTGGGAGGCGCACACGTGTGACGGATATATACGCATCGTTGTACGTCGTGTTTGTCCGGACGATGTACGAAGGTTACGCATTCAGTTTTACGCTTCTAAACCTGAAACGCGTATTTCGAGTCAGCTCCCTTTCCAAGTCTTTACGCATTACACCTGTAGATTCAGGTATTCATGTTTCTGGGATAAGTGAGGCTTTCTTTGCTTGCAGATTACATGGAAAAAATAATATTAGATCACAAAATCTTGGTAATGTTTCGAGTTTCATGACCATGTTTCAGTGTAAAAAAACACGGTAGATTCACGAGAAGAATAACCTTGTACAGACAAGCAGAAGCTCTTGGTTTCTACCCAACTAATTGTAAGAGACTAAGAGTACAAAGACCTCTGATGATTTATTCTATTCCTGCCACAAATGGTCATGCCCGGGTTTTCAGGTTGGATTTGAAATAGCTTTCTTCCACCTCATATGGCCAATCCATCTGCGATAATCGAGTTCTTTAGTACGATGGTGATGCCTGATCGGATGTAGAAGCCTTCAGAGGGCCTGTCTGCTTCCTGTACACCCTGAAAGACCAAACAGACAGACACAATTTTATCAGATTTGGGAAAATTTTCTATGACATGAACTGTTGATTACTAATGCATTAGAAGAGATTATTCCAAAGCTGGCAAACACCGTCATTGCCACTAGTAAAACGCAATCGATGTAACACATAATATTGTGGAGGTCTACGTTTCTAGCAACTTGCGGATATTGCCTGGTGATTTTATTTAGTATTAATATGATACCGTAGCATTATTCTTGAAAATAGAAGCATATTTGAAGGGATAACAGAGATCATGCATACCTCAGAGTTGGCAATGGTCACATTCTTCCCTATCCTCGCATTCTTGTCTATTATGCAGTTCCTTCAGAGAATAATAAAGAGACACATTTGAATCAAATAAAATTTTTGGACTATTAGTAGTAAAAAAACAATGTAAAGGTGATGTCTAAATTAATGTGCCAATAAGCTAATACTCCTAAGTAAATATGTATGCATACTGAATCTTTGTATTCTCCCCGATCCCAATTGGAACCTTTCCTTCAGCCAGCAGTTCTCCTCTTTCCAGATCAGTCTCATAGAAATCAGCACCGAGCATTAGTGTATCCTGCAGGACAATGGAACAATATATTTGATGTAACTGTGAAAGGCTATTCCATTGGTGTTTTATGCTTCTAGCAGTGAAAATGAAAATATCTGACCTTGAGGTTCACATTGGAACCTATCCTAGAACGGATTCCAACAACACTGTGTTCTATCCTGCAGTTATCCAAGAAACACCCATGGGAAATGATTGAATCAGTGATCTGCAATGGTTTGAACACTGTCAGAAGATGCCACACCAACCGAAATGATTTTAGAAGAAGGGTAAATGAACCCTCCAAATTCAATATTAGTAAGCAATCCCCTTTCCTTAAAGAAAATATTAGTAAGCAAGCAAAGTCATGGAACGAGGATTCGATGAGATGCTAATTGGATACATGACTCAAAAGTGACATAAGGAATATTTGGGAACTAAAACAGCACAGAAATGGATACATGCTAGTTCAGACTTCAGATAGGGTATCACATACCTTACTATTATTGATCATAGATGGTGGTAAGTTTCTCCGTGATGTGTACATTGGTTTATTAGCATCATAAAAGCTGAACCTTGGAGGCTGCATAGGTGAATTAAAAAATGATCACAAGTTACAGGAAGTTAATGTTTTTATTGATCTGTTTTTTTTTAAAAAAAAGTCTACTCATACCTAATTAGTACTATCACTATCACAAAACTATACGTAAAACTAATAACATAAAGGAAAATGGTGGGAAAAAGAAAGTCAGGAGTTTCAATAAGGATGGTGAACATAAAGTATCAATTTGCAGTGTCTAAAGTTACATATTTATTAGAGGAATATAGACCGCAGGAATAAGGATAAAGCGGCAGTTTTGTGTTAGTAAAGCATACCTGTTCAGCAAGGGCAAGATTTGCTTCAAAGAAGGATTTAATAGTACCTACGTCTTCCCAGTAACCATTGAAAAGATATGCCTGCAATAAGCTCAAGATTACAATTGTGCCTGAGATGTTCAAGACTAGTTTCTGACATGGTACAGTAGTTGATTTTAAGAAAAAGGAAAATATATCATACTACATATTAAATTGCTTAAGTTTAATGCCGCTAGTGCAGTAATAGAGAACACTACCACATGGAACTCATGATGTTAAATACGTACCTTTACATTTATTTCCTTTGCTGAAGCAGGAATGATTTCAGATCCAAAGTCATTTGCAGTGGGAAAACGCCATCTGACCTAACAACAATTTCTGTAAAGATTAAGACCTAATAGCAATCAATACCATCGAAGCAGAAGACAAATAAGCTGGTTCATTTAGTGTTAGACAACTAAACTTGTATATATATATATATCTGACCCCTCTTATAGAAAACGGGGTCTCAGTCTCACTGTATACTACACTTCTGCATGGTATCAGAGCAGATTTAGATATCCCCAACGCGGTAGCAATTCTCTCGTCGGCGAGCCGACGCTTCCTTCCCGTCATAGACCTTCTCCTCTGATATTCCTCTGTCTTTTTCGTCTCAGTTCTCATCCTCTCCGTCTCCTCCGTAGACGGTCTTTCTCCTCCTCCACCGCCTACTCGCCTCTTTCCACCACGTGATAAGGAAACGGCCTCCATCCGCCTCCTCGTCTCGTTCAGACCCACCTTCGCTTTCCCCTTGCTTCGGCACAATTTTCCTTCTTCTGACGCCGACGCACCTCTACGTTCGTGGTCTTTATTGGCTGGACTCGTCCGCCCTCCCTCGGATGGAACACTCTCTCGGTTCCCGCTCTTCCGACACGCTCACCTGCTCCCGGACACGAAACTTCTCCACTCGTATTCGTGCCACTCCGACGCGTCCACGTGTCCATGGACACGAATTCCTGTTTCCCACAAGCGAACCTCTTTTCTTCGCACCCGTGACTTCTCCCGTTTTTCGGGTCCGTCCCACTCCGTTGCTTCCACGTGTCCACGGACGCGAAACCTCACTTCACAGACGCGAACCCCCTCGCGCCCGTAACCCACCTACTCTCTCATGCCCGTGCTCTATCTACTCTATCTACTCCACCTACTGTGCCACCCACTCATCGGCCACCTACTCCACCACCTACTCTCATCGGCCACCTACTTTCATCGGCTACACATCCGTCCACATCGGACATCTGTCTCTTCCCATCGGCTCAATACTCTCATCGGCTTATCACGCCCCGCTACTCTCTCGTCATGACTACCGAATCGGCTCTTAGTTCCGGTACTCTTCCAGTCGCCGGATCCCTTCCGGCCATCGGCGCTCTTGACAATAACTCGGGCACCACTCCGCCGATGTTCTCATCACTCTACGCCGCCGTCAACGTGAAATCTCACGTTCCCATCTCTCTCGACCTCAATGCCAACTATTTCAAGTGGGTTTTCTTCTTCAAATCCTTATGTAGAAAGTTCGACCTTCGCTCCCACATCGATGGTTCTGCTCCACCTCGACCCGATGATCTCTAGTGGGATATCGCCGAGTGCTGTGTGCCTAGCTGGCTGCTTGGCTTAGTCGATGACTTCATTCTTGACCTTCCAATGGATGACACCGATTCCACCGCCCGGGATCTCTGGGTGTCCATCGAGCGGATCTTCCAAGCAAACAAGCAGTCGCGCGTCATCTTCCTTCTTAATGAGTTCCACTCCATGGTACAAGGGACTCATCTATCTCCTCGTACTGCTAACGCCTTAAGATCAAGGCCGCCACCCTTCATGATGTTGACCGCCCTGTGGCCGACTCACAACTTGTCCTTACACTCTTGCGAGGTCTCAACCCTCGCTTCTCCAATACCACCAATGACATCGCCAACTCTACACCTATTCCCACGTTCGTCCGGGCCCATGACATGTTAGTTCTTAAGGAACTTCGTCTGGCCAACGATGAGAAGACTGTGGCCCACACCACTCTCCTCGCTGCAGCCGATCATGGCTGCTCCAACCCCATCGGCTACCGCCTACCGTGCGCTGCTACCACCTCTCGTGACTCTGGTAGCCATAGCTTCGGTCATGGCAACAAAGTCCGCGCTGGTGGCAACGACAAAGGCAAAGAGAAGGGCAAGGGCAAGAGCTGGAGTGATTTGATGCAACCGCGTCCTGCTCCTGTCTCTACCCCATCCGCCAGTCCCATGGCTCTGTGGCTTTGCTACAACTCCTAGGCACTCCAACCCCAGCTGCGCAGCCCCATCGGTTGGCAGCTCGGGGTTCTTGGTGCACACCCTCAGGCCCACCTGACGTCCTCTCCCGTCCAACTGCCTCAGCCGATCACACCAACCACTCAGTTAGCTCCCTCGTGGAACCAGGCTAGACTCATCGCCGCCCTCAACCTGATGACGCTCCAACCCCAGCACCCCTGGGTGCTGGACTCTGGTGTGTCATCCCATATGATTTAATCAGACGGTATATTATTCTCTCGCCATCCTTCCTCCTCTACTTTTGTTACCATCGGCAATAGGCAATCTCTCCCCATCACATGCCGCGGTGACTCCATCCTGCCTATACTTGCAACCAATTTCTCACTCCACAATGTCTTCATAGTTTCTTCACTCGTCCACAATCTACTTTCTGTTCGCCAATTCACCAGAGATAATAATTGCTCAATTGAATTTGACGCTTCTGGTTTTCTGTGAAGGATATCTCGACCCGGCGCGAGATGCTTTCGATGCAATAGTGGCGGCAACCTCTACACCATCCCCACTGCGCCGTCCACTTCTCACACCAGCCTAGCCATCTCCACCAGCTTGTGGCATCTTCGCCTTAGTCACCTCAGCCTCGACGCTGTCGCCACTCTCCATCACAGCGCCTCCATACAGTGCAACCACAACAGCTGCACTGTTTGCCACTTTTGTCAACTTGGCAAACATGTGCGGTTGCCTTTTTTTTCCTCTATGTCTTATACCTTTAGACCATTTGAATTAATTTACTGTGATGTGTGGACTTCTCCAGTTAAGAGTGTCTCGGGTTATCAGTACTATCTTGCAATGCTTAATGATTATACACACTACTGCTGGACGTTTCTCCTTACAAGTAGGTCCGAGATTGCCTCTCACCTCATCAACTTCACAAACTATGTTTCCACCTAATTCAATCTTTCCATCTAAGCCATCCAGGCCAACAATGGTATGGAGTTTGTAAACTGTACCATCCAAGTCTTTCTCACCTCCCATGGTACCCATCTTCGTCTCTCCTGTCCCTATACCTCTCCCCAAAACGACAAGGCCAAACGCCTTCTTCGAACTCTAAACAACATCAGTTGCACTATGTTTCTTCACGCCCATCTACTTGCATCCTACTAGGCTGAAGCGCTAACCACTGTGATCTACTTACTAAATCGACATCCTTGCTCTTCTATTTGTTACAACGTTCTCTACACCCTTCTATACCACAAGACGTCCGACTACTCTCACTTACGCGTCTTTGGGTGTCTCTACTACCCCAACCTAATAATCACCGCCCCTCATAAACTCGCACCACGTTCTACCGCCTAGCTCTTCCTTAGCTATCCCTCTCTTACCATGTCGTCTTTGACGAGTCCTACTTCCCTTTCGGTTTACTTCACCGTGAACCCTCGTCTGGCGACCTTGACTTCCTTCTAACCAACACGGTACCATCCCGACATTCTCCATTAATCACACCTTCGCACTCTCCATCAGTCGTTTCTAAGGACCCCCTGAACGACTATCCTACTCTTCTCCGCTCCGCTGTCACCCATATCGGACCTCCATTGACTCCACAACCCTTATCGACCCCTACACTCCATCGGCTCATCAACTTTCATTGGCTCACCAACCCCTATTGGCCTCCCACCGTATATCGGCTCAGGCTGGCCTCGTCCAGCCCTTTTTCCGAACCTACAGTCACCGATCCCGAGCCGATGTCACCCTCTCCCCTTCCAACCCTGCCCCACCACCGATGCTACCATCGGACCGTGCAGCCCCTGCTGTCTCCACCTCCTCTCATATGATCACCCGATCTCAAACCGGGTCCCTCCGCCTTACCCAACGCTATGGGTTCTCCGCAGTCCATTGTGTCGTCTCATCCATCCCGGCTACTCACCGTTCTGCCTTGGCCAATCCTCAGTGGCGCGCGGCTATGGCCGATGAGTACAAGGCCCTCATGAACAATAAGACCTGGCATCTCGTCTCTCGTCCTCCCGGTGCCAACGTTGTGACCGGCAAGTGGATCTTTAAACACAAGTTTCACTTCGATGGCTCATTTGCTCATCACAAGGCACGTTGGTAGTCCGCGATTTCTCTCAACGTCTCGGCGTTGACTACGACGAGACCTTTAGCGTCGGCGTCAAGCCCGCTACCATTCGGGTTGTGCTCACTCTCGCTGCCTCGCGTTCCTGGCCGATCCATCAGCTCGACGTGAAGAATGTCTTCCTTCACGGCCATCTGATGAAAACAGTCTACTGCTAGCAGCTTCTAGGTTTTGTCGATCCATCTCATCCTGACGACGTCTGTCTCCTTCAGCGCTCTCTCTATGATCTCAAATAGGCCCCTCGGGCTTGGTACCAGCATTTTGCTGCCTATCTCCGATAACTTGGCTTTGTAGCCTCCGTCTTCGATACGTCCCTCTTGGTCCTTCACACCGGAGACACCACCATCTACCTCCTTTTTTATGTTGACGACATCATTCTTGCGGCGTCCTCGATAACCACCTTATAGCACATTATGGCCCGACTCCACTTGAAGTTTGTCATTATCGATCTAGGTCCTTTTCATCACTTGCTTGGTATCTCTGTTACGCGCTCTTTCCACGGGCTATTCCTCTGCCAGCGCCAGTATGCTATGGATTTTCTCTAGCGTGCGGGCATGGCCGAATGTCACTCCACCGCCACTTCGGTTGACACTCGCGCCAAGCTCTCCGCCACCGATGGCTCTCTCCTCGTCGACCCCGCCCAGTACCGGAGTCTTGCTGGTGCTTTCCAGTACCTCACACTCACATGGCCTGATCTCACCTATGCCGTACAACAAGTGTGACTCTTTATGCATGCTCCGCGCGAATCTCACCTCGCGCTACTCAAGCGTATCCTTCGCTACATAAAGGGCACACTATCCATTGACCTACATCTCAGCTCTAGCCTCATCGACTCTCTCACCGCGTATTCTGACGCGGACTGGACGGGTTGCCCCAACTCTTGACGCTCCACCTCCGACTACCGCGTCTTCCTCGGCGACACTCTAGTCTCTTGGTCCTCCAAGCGTCAGACTATAGTGTCTCGGTCCAGCACCGAAGCCGAGTATCGTGCCGTCACCCACGTCGTCGTCGAGTGCTGCTGGATTCGCCAGCTTCTCTAGGAGCTCCGTACACCCATCGCTTCCACGACCGTTGTCTACTGCGACAACGTTAGTGTCGTCTATATGACCGCCAATCTGGTTCATCATCGACGCACGAAGCACATTGGGATTGACATTTACTTCGTACGTGACAAGGTCACTCTAGGACACATTCGGGTGCTCCATGTACCATCGACGTACCAGTTCGCCGACATCATGATCAAAGGTCTACCCGCGTCTTTATTCACCAGTTTTCGCTTCAATCTTTATGTCCGTTTTCCTTCCGCTACGACTGTAGGGGTGTTAGACCACTAGACTTGTATATATATAGACCCGATCCCCCTTAATAGAAAACGGGGTCTCAGTCTTACTGTATACTACACTTCTGCATTTAGTACTATTGACACCACTGAGCTTGAGATTTCAATGAAATGGCATTAGAATGGAAGTTCGGTGGATGATCAAATGGAACATTTTACTGATATTTTTGTGAGCTCCATTGAGTTGAATTGGCATACCTCAAAAGATTTAGAAGTATCTCTTTCTTAAATATATAGACCCCCATTGACGCTATGTATGGCTTCTTTTCTGCTTCGTCCAGTGGTAAGCCTAGCACAGTGGTGTCAACTTGCTGCACAAAGAAAATAAAAAAAACAAAGTCTGATGAATTTATCAGTTTTTTTTGTGTAGCACTAATAAAAGAATTTCTGATGAAATTCTCAGTTATTTTATTTGTGCGCAGCACTAACTGATGCATTGGGCCATCTAGAATATAATTCCAATATGTATACAGGACAGGTGGATGGTATGAAGAAACGTGTATGTCTTACCATTGCCTTTAAATCATCTCCTTTTGGTTTTTCACTAAACGCGATAACTCTTCCTGTGTCGTCTATCTTCATCAGACCAAAGTCAGATGCCCGGCTGACAAGGACGAAATAAACAAATGAAAGAGAGTTAATATATTTTCAAAATCCAACTCTTCTCTTACCAAAGATAATAATTCAATTCATCTAAAATTTGGTATGAGAGGCCACTTCATCATTCATGTATGAAGCTACTGAAATGGAAAAGGAATCACCTGTCATCAATAGGCAAACAACAGATGCTGATGTCCGCACTTCTTTGCCGATGACTCTGTAAATTGAATTCCTAATATCAGTTCAAATATATTACTTTGGCAGCCAACTGCGAGAAATGATATATGTACAGATAATTACCTGAACAAAGTCCATGTAGTCCATACGGTAGAGATGATCACCAGAAAGAATCAGCACATCATCGATATCTTTAGCTTTGGCATCCTACAAAATGACAACATACTGCATTAATTTTATGTAAGGAACATGATGAGGTTTTTCAGTAGAATATTACGATGAAATAACAAGGAATAATTGAAAAGTTCATTTGATTATCCCAAAAATTGAACCAATATAAACAGACACAGATGGTTCTAAAAACACAAATATGCAACAGGCTAGGCGCAGTAAAGAGTTCATAGAAGTCTTTCAGTCACTGCGTTGTCTCCAATGCTCCATACCGATGCCAAAGGTAAGCATGGAATATATACTATATCTCATAAAAAAAACGTACGTCAAAAAGCCAATCAAATTGCCGAACAGCGTCAGCTGTACCCTGAAACCACTTCTTCCCCTCCGATCCAGGCGTCTGAGTTGCTGCTAGAACCTGAATTAAACAGCAAGTTCCATATTTGTCATCCCTTTTCATCAGATGACCAATGTAACACTAGCACATAAAACTCCTAAGAACACATTGTCTGAATTTCACACCTCGACGAACCCATCTCCAAACGCGACGCCATTGCTGAAATTATACGCCCGCGAAAGGTGCCGGTTGAGCGATGCCGAGTTGAACTGGGTGAGGATGTACACCTTGTTGATGCCGCTGTTTATGCAGTTGCTCATCGGCACGTCGATCAGCCTGTACGCGCCACCAATGGGCACCTGGTCAAAAATTAACACTTTGCCAATGTTTTTATACTTTATCTCCCAAATTTTACCAGCCACGAGACGATTTACTCGCATTTGCTGAATCCTTTGCAGGGAGAGAAACCTCGACTAAGGTGTTTGTACTTTGTACTCACCGCTGGCTTGGCCCTGCGCTTGGTGAGCGGGAAGAGTCTCGTCCCCGCGCCGCCCCCGAGGATGATTGCCACCACCGTCTTCGCGTCCCGCGCCTCCAGCGCCGCGTCCTCCGACTGCAACACACACACCCGCGTTAACCACAGAGAGAAAAATAAATCAAGCAAGCGGAGAGCGATCGAGACTCGAGAGCATGTGCAATGACGGCGCCCACGGCTGCGGCGGAGGCCTCGGTGGTCGCGACGGACATCCGCACGGAGAGACGCCGCCCGCGTCCTCCTCCCAGCGCCCGGGCCGGCCACGGCCTCGTCAAGCTCGTGCCGCACCGCGCCGCCGCGGCCACCGAGGCAGGGGCGGCCACGCGCAGGTCCATCACCGCCACCACCACAACGCACGCGCGGAGTACCCGACTGCGCTACCTCCCTCCCTCCCCCGCGTCGCCTCCTCCTCGCAATGCCGGAGAGAGAGAAACGGGTGGTGATCCTTCCCAATCCGAACCTCTCCTCCCCTCGCCTCGCCTGGCCTGCACCTCGTGAGCTCGTACAACAAGTGTGCAGCTTTCCAGTAGGACACCCAACCGGGGCGCCCGCACCGCAGCATGGAGAGGCTGACGACGCTTTAAGCCGCCTCTTCCCAGTGACACCACCCACCTTATCACTGCCGCGTGGGTCCCACGTAGAGGTGGGGCCAACCGGTCAGTGGGTGGGGTCGTGACGAGAAGGGTTCCTTTTCTGGTCGCTCGCTCGCTCGCCACGCTATCCGGCGCGAGGCCGGACGTCCACACGTCGCCTCCGCGCGGCCTCGCCGTTGCTCGCTGCTGTTCCTTTCCGGTTTTGGAGTTATCCGTGGGGCCCACACGATGGGTAGTGGCAGCCACGGAATGGCTTCTACCTGAGTGGCATATTCCAGATCTTTGCGGCATTGGAGTCTAGGCTAGGTTAGCTTAGCTGAGCTTAAGCTTGCGTTGCTGACTTGTCCGAGGGTGTGGTGGCCACCTGGCTTAGCCATGGCCCATGCCTCGTGAGAGGGAGAGGTTTTCCCTGTCGTCGAACCGACAATTCAGAGAGAAGCAAGCAGCATGGATGAACGAACCATGCTCGTCTCAGCGTTTGGAACGATCAAGCATGGGAAATTCGGAGATGGACAGGCGAGATGAGCTTTTATTTCTAGATTTGTAGCCTGATCTGTTTTTGGAAATGCGACGGTAACCACTCTATTGTTGCGGTTACTAATCTATCGAGCTGTATAAATCAACAATGGATGTTTTTGTTGATGTCTAAACTTACCACATCCAAGATTAATTAAGTTGTGGCATGAACCAAAAGTGTGGCTAAAGATCGGTTAGTCACAACTGTAGCGTACTTGTCCTTAAAATTACAATATAACATTTTATATTATAAGACTCTTTGACTTTTTTAATTAATTTTTTAAATCAAAATTATAAAAAAATATTCATATATACAACACCAAATTAAATTTGTTAAATTTAATATATTTTTATAGTTTATATTGAGAATATATAAGTTTTTAAGACTAAATAAGTGTGACACTCTACAGTGTGCCAAACGATAGGAAGCACATGTCATCGATGAAAATATGGAACCGCTCTGGAGTGTGGTGACCAACGGTTCTCGGAACACTGGGCCTCCTGTCTTGCGTGTTGTTCCATTTCGCGGGAGCCCATCATCGGCCCGACCAGACGTAGTGCCAAAAAATTGAGCCCATTGGGTCGAGTCCTCTGGCTCGAGCAGGCCGACAAGTAGTAGTGGCCTCGCGTCACGTGCGTGGCCCGCACGCCTGCTTCGCGGACGGCGGCTCGCACAAAACAAGCCCTACCTTGACCTCCTCGCCCTCAAAACCCTAACGAGCGACGAGCCGCCTCCCTCCTCCCCTCGCCGCCCCTCCTCCCCCAAACTCCCGCGCGCCATCGCGGCACCACCACCCCGAGGAGGACGACCCCCCATCCCCTTCCAGAGCCTTCTAGAACGCCAGGATCGCCTATCGCCCTTCCGCCGCCGCAGCATCGGGCCCTGCCACCGGCGGTGTCCATGGAGAAGCTCCGCGTCCACCGCTGCGGCGGGGGCGCGGTCGCCTGGTCGCCCTCCCCCATCGTCGCGCTCGCCGCCTCCCCCTGCAAATCCCAGGTGGCCGCCGCGCGCGCCGACGGCTCCCTCGAGCTCTGGCTCGTCTCCCCCGGCTCTGTCGGGTGGCACCACCAGCTCGTACGGCTCCCCTCCCCTCCCATCCCACCCCCCGCGGCTCCGCGGGTTCTGCGAGCAAACTGGGATTGTGCGATGACTTATTTGGAGGTTTTGTGGGTGCAGACCATTCAGGGGGATTCCGAGTCAAGGGTCACCTCGCTGGTGTGGGCGCGGAGCGGTGCGAATGGGCGTCTGCTCTCTTCCAGCGTCGATGGGTCGGTGGCCGAGTGGGATCTCTTCCACCTGCGGCAAAAGGTGACTCGCTTTGTGTGCTTATACTGTATTTCCATTGCAATTCATATGCAAAATTTGGATTTGGGGACCATAAAGTTTGCATGCACGTATCATTGCAAATTAGTGTCCATTGTGAGAGAACGTGTAGTGATGAGCTGAAGTCGTGATCTTGTGGATAGTAGGCTGTACATGTGGTTGGTCAGTGAAATGATGGGCCTTAGCATACTTGATGCCGAGAATTTAATAGAGCAGCATTTACCTCTCTTAAATTCAACTAGCCAGTTTTGCTAGATTTTTTAAGTCGAGTATATTTGTAACTTTTGTTCCTTTGCTAGCTTATAGTCATGTTAAGCTAATAATGACGGTCATGGGTTTATATCATTTTACTTTGTAGACCGTCCTAGATTCTGTTGGGATACCAGTATGGCAAATGGCCATAGAACCTTCAGTTGATCTTATGGATTCTGAAAATAAAGGTTCATATTATACTGCTAATGGCCATGCGAATGGCCACGCTGACTCTTACTCAAGTTCTGTTGATGATGGTGAAAACACTGATGATGAAGACGATTCTTCCAATAGAAGCTTGTCCTATCGTGTGAATGAATTCCAGCGTCTGGCCCTAGCCTGTGATGATGGTTCTATACGCTTCTATAATGTACCTGAATCTGGCGCTTTGACTTACTATAGATCTCTCCCAAGAGTAAGCGGTATGTCTAATCTATCTTTCTGAACCCAGAGAGATCAAAAGGGAATTCAACTCTGGTAATTCTTTTAGCATTTCCTTACAGGGCGGATGTTGAGCGTGGCATGGAGTAATGATGTCAAATTCGTATTCTCTGGAAGCAGTGATGGGTACTTTCAACATTCCTAATGGATTTTTGTTTAATTGTGGTGAGGTGTGCTTACTGTCTTCATGGCTTCAATTTTTTTGATATTCTTGTATTGCTTCTTGCAGTTTAATTAGATGCTGGGATTCCACTTCTTTCTATGAGAAATACCGCATTACTGCTGGATTGGGAGGTGTTGGTGGTGGACATGAGCTTTGCATATGGTCGTTATTGTTTCTTGGGTAAGATAAGATTGACTTTTTTTTCCTCAAATATTTTGTCTTCCCCTTTTATGCTGCTTTTGATTATTGTTGCTGTTGTATAGGTGTGGAACACTTGTTAGTGGAGATAGTTCTGGGAGCGTCCAGTTTTGGGACAGTCGCCATGGAACTCTTTTGCAAGCTCATACTTACCATAAAGGCGATGTGAATGCACTAGCAACTGTGCCTGGTCAGAACAGAGTATTTTCTGCTGGGTCTGATGGGCAGGTTGGTAGTATTACTGAAACAACTATTTGGTGGATTAACTTCTCTTATGGAAAAACTCTATGTGTGTATGTTCCCATGCTTATATTGATTTTTTAAAAAATCTTGAGAGCTGTTGGTTCTTTTTGTGTATAAAACAACTGAAGGGGAATTGTTGAATTTGTAGTTACTAGCTGAATGCCCGTGCTTTGCTATGGATAAAAGAAAATATGTTATAATATTGCCTAAAATAAATAAAAAATATTTTCCATGAAGTGTGTTACCCATCCTTCTGCTATAAGGAATATTAACCTAAATCTGGTTTTATATGTGGCTATCCATTTAGATTTGATAGTTTTTTTAATATTAAGAAGCTCATGGGGTAATTTGCAAAATTTGCCACCACCATTGTCTTCTTTTAAAGGAGTATAGATTTGTACAAGTATGGCCATGTGATGCATCTAAAGGCTACTAATTTTTCATGTATTTCTAGGTAATTTTGTACAAAGTATCAAAAGATGGGCTTGGTGCTGATAAAGATGTGGCCAAAGAGCAAGTGCACAAGTGGGTATATGTGGGATATGTAAGATCTCATACTCATGATGTAAGGGCATTGACCATGGCTGTTCCAATTTGTAGAGAAGGTTTGTGTTGACTCAGCGGTTTTCCATTTACTAAACTTACCTCCATTTGACCTTATGTAGAGTAATTTGTGTTCTCTTGTTCCTAGATGCTTTACCAGAGGAAAAGACAAAGAAGATTCGCCGGCGTGAAAAGCCACTTGAGTTCAGTTACCACAAATGGGCACATCTGGGTGTTCCAATGCTTATTTCTGGTGGCGATGACACTAAGCTATTTGCTTATTCTGCAAGGGAGTTTACTCAGTTCGCACCTCATAACTTTTGCCCTGCACCTCAACGCCCTTTGATTAACCTGGCAAGAGATAGCATAGTTAATGGAGGTTCTGTTATGCTTGTTCAGTCTGCCAACTGGCTGGATGTCTTACTTGTGGTAGTTCAGAACAAGTTGACTCCAAGTACCTCTTCCAGAGGAGATGCAACAGTACGACACCTTGCACGTCTGAAAAGCAAGGGGTCCCGGAAAATCATCTCCAGTGCTGCCTCAACCAATGGAACTATGTTGGCCTATTCAGATTGTGTGAAACCCTGCCTTTTTGCACTAAGACATAAGGGTGGAAAAAAGTTTACTCTAGACAAGATGGAGCTGCCAAAGGGATTGCCAAATTCTCAGTGTATGCTGTTTTCTGCTGACTCATCCAGTTTGATACTAGCTGGCCGTGATGGAAAGATTTATGTAAGTGCTGATAAAACAATATCTGTCTGTGAAACTCTCCTAGTATTCACTGGAAAATAAGTGAATTTTCAGTGCTGCCTCAACCAATGGAACTATGTTGGCTTATTCAGATTGTGTGAAACTCTCCTAGTATTCACTGGGAAATTCCTAAACCCTAAGTACTCTTTAGATGATTAAATTTTAGCATATATTAGCATTATGAATTAAAATATACCTGCCACACATCTTATAAACTCATTAAAATGGCATGCATTAAACTGCCTTTTTGAACAGTACTCATCTCTGTGCCAGTTTATTTTATTTTATTTTGTGTGCACATGATGGTATAACACAAGATTGGCAGGATGTTCAATGAACTGTTATGATTTAAATGTTGTAGATCATCAAATAAGCCAGAGATAGGATGCTGTGTACAAAGATTTTTGTGTATTCTCTGCTATTTTTAAAAGCTAGTGTTCTCCATTCACCAAGCAGGTTGTAGACATTGCCACAAGGGAAATTTCAAATGTCTTTCAACCTATGAGAAAAATGGATGGAACTTCCAAAGAGCCACCTGTTACAAAAATGTTCCTGAGTGCGGATGGACAGTGGTTGGCTGCAGTTAACTGTTCTGGGGATATTTACATATTTAATCTTGAGGTGCAAAGGTATGCTTCTCAACATTCTGATTCCTTGTGAGTGTCTTAATATGTATTTTAATCTTGAGGTGCAAAGGTATGCTTCTCAACAATTTGATTCCTTGTGTCTTAATATGTATTTTAACCTTGAGGTCAAGAGGTTTGTCTTGTACCAGTTTGATTACCTGCAAGTAATCCTGATGTGCATTAGGTCTGATAAAATAGTAATGCCATATTGCATATTGTTTTTAATCTCACAATTTCCCTTTTTTTCCAGTCCTTTTCTCTATTAATTTGCATGATTAGGCATCTAAAACCATATTTTTTTGCCAGAACTAAACATTTCCTGTTATTGCAGGCAACACTGGTTCATACATAGAATGAATGATGGGTCTGTTACATCTGGTGGCTTTTGTCCCAAGAACAATGCCCTCGTCATTACTACATCTAAGAATGAAGTGTATGTATTTGATGTAGAGGTAAAACAGTTAGCTGACTGGTCCAAGCGCTACACACATCATTTGCCCAGAAGATTCCAGGAATTTCCTGGAGAGGTCATTGGCTTGTCATTTCCTCCACTAAGTTCATTTTCAGTTGTCGTTTACAGTGCGAGGTAACCTTCAATTGTTGTATTTTAACAGACTTCTCATACCTCCGTTGTTTTGATGTCCCAGATTAACTAGTCCACATCTTTTTACTTGATAGCCTGTTTTTAGTACCTGGTGGTTCTGTGAGAATGTTAATCTGATAGGCAGAATTTGGCATATGCAGGCGGTCATTTTATATTAACTTTTTTTTTTGCCAGATGATTAAAATGACACTAAAAATACTTTTTTTTTCTCTTTTCCTTGTAGAGCGATGTGCTTTATTGATTTTGGACTACCAGTTGTTCAGGATGGTCAATTGCCAAATGGTGCGCTTGTACCGGCAGAAAAGACAGACTCTCAAAAGGGTTCAAATAAAAAGCTTAAGCGGAAGGCTCGAGAAGAAGAATTGAGGCAAGAGATAAGGAATAACTTTGATTTCTTTGCATTTAAAGATCCAGTGTTATTTGTTGGCCACCTATTAGACAACTCTGTTCTTATGGTAGAGAAGAGATGGATGGATGTAGTGGAAGGTTTTGGCGCACCAGTTCATAGACATATATACGGTACATGATCCCCCACCGTCATGGCACATCTCAACTTTTGGCACTTGTGAGTTGTGACAGGCAACCCATTCTTTTGTCTTCACCCAAGCTTTGAAATGCCATACATCCTCCCAAGTTTGATTAGAGGTTCCAGCATCTAGCAGCACAAAATGTTTGCTTATAAGTTATAGCAACTAGTATATGGGTTAATGCTGTCAAATGACTATTTTTTCCTTGGGTAGCCTCGCTGTATTCTTTTTTAGCGTACGAAATTTAGTGAAACTCTTACACCGCGTCGGTTTTGGCAAACCTTATCGCTGAGCAAATTTTGGCCTCTGTAACTATGTATCATCAGTTATGTTATGTTTTGCATTGTGCAAAATGTTCTTATGTGTAAGAGCGACCCTAGAGCGAGCAAGCGACTGGTTTTTACTGGGATGACAATGGGTATCAAACTTTTGCCTGAAGTGTTCCACCGAATGCCTTATTTGGCAGGCCGGATCAAATGAATGGATTAGATATTCTTAGCTGTTTGCATTGTGAAGGTGCGCTTGCAGAGTTGCAGTTGCAGGCTTGCCACTCCAGCACACAGTCCATGCTTTTAACAAAACAGAGCGTAGAAAAATAATTAGCTACTCTATAAGAGATGAAAAAAAATCAGTTATAGAATATAGTTATGATGTTACTTTGAGACATGTTATATCATGGTTTGATCATGGTGTTAATGGCAATGTAGGTAGAGGAAAACTTAGAATTTGCTATAACTTTTGATAATAATTTTTTTAGAAAGAGAATCTCATTTAGTATCTTTTATTAACGTTCAACATTCTAGCGAACTCTGGAGGATATTGTAAGATGATATATAGAGAATGTGTGGTTTTTTAATATAAATGCTTATATTTTGTTATGATGTGTTATTTAATGAGAGTCGAGCGGGATTAAATAGGAAGTTGTGTCGACTGATTTTGAGTTTTTAGTAAGTAGAATTAAAACTAAATATTTAATATATGACTTTATGTAAGTTTAAGAGGCTAAGTAATGTCTAAGGACGTATTTTGATATTTGAGATCGATGCTATAGATGGATAACCATAGAATCAAAGCGGTCTAGATGAAATAACGTCAAGCATATGTCATCCTCTGTGATAGAGTATACTATAAATTTTAATTTATAAAACGATGATTAAAATTATTATAAAACAATATGTTTAATAGCTCATTATTGCAAATATATATATTTTTTAAATTGAGTTCGAAATAAGAATATATGTGATCGGTTAGAAGTAGAAGAAAAACTTATCCAGGTTTAAGTTAAGATAATAATATAAGAAGAGCTAAAGAAAAATAAAATTAACAGAGCTAAAAAGTGAGTTAAAAAGATTTTAAAACTCTTATTGTATTTCAACTTTTAACTTGTCAAGACTAAAAGATTATGATATTGTTATTATTATTGTATAATTGTTCGTAGAAAATCGCATGCGCACAACTAAGCATCATGAAAACATAAAATTTCAGGTTAAAAAAAAGAAAAATTGGAATTTTTAACATAAAAAATGCAGTAATGGTTAGCGTACGCCTAGATGTAATATTCATCTCTTGGAATTTTGAAGACTCGCCACGCAAATTTGAAACCTAGGCATACAAACAAAAATGAGTTGTTTCCATTAAAAAATGAAAAAAAACATTCTTATAAGAAAATCCACCCTCCCCCCCAGTTAATTGTTCGCAAGCCTCTCTTGGCTGCTAATGATTTCTTCCCTCCATGTACCTGCTGCTATCTCAGCACTCTGTGTTGATCAACCTCGAGGCAAAATCAGTTCGGTTTCCTGCTTCTCTCCATTCTGTCACGAGAGCGCGACCGAGGTCTCCTCGTCTGGCTCCCGCCTCATCTGGTCGGCGAGCAGCCCGAGCACCTCCCATATCTCGACGCGCTGCGGGTGAGCCTGGTCGTCGGCGACGAACGAACTCACCAAGCCATCGACCTCTACCGCGCTGTACGCGGGGACTTTCCTGATGCCGCGGCTGCCGATCAGCTTCCGGACCCTCCGCGCCTCGTCCTTCCGGTTGGCGTCAAGGTAGATGTTGGAGAGCTGCACGTAGACGCCCTCGTCGGCGCCGGCGCCGAGCTTGCCAAGTTCGGCGGCTGCTACCTCCGCAAGCTCCACGTTGCCGTATACCCGGCAGCCTGTCAAGACGGAGCCCCAGACGGAGACGAGCGGGGCCATCGGCATCGTCTCGATCAGCGCCACCGCGTCCTCCAGCCGGCCGACACGGCAGAGCATGTCGACAGTGCAGCTGTAGTGCTCGTGCCCCGGCGCGACGCCGTACCGGCGTCGCATCTCCTTGAGCAGCCTGAGCCCGTCCTCGACCTTGCCGGCGTGCGCGCACGCGGACAGCGCTCCAAGCACCGCCACGCTGTCTGGCCGCACACCGTCCTCCATCGCCATCCTATCCAGACACGCCACGGCCTCCTCCGCCATGCCGTGCACCGCGAACGCGCCGACCATGGTGCCCCAGACGTAGTCGTTCCGCTCCGGCATGCCGTCGAATACCCGCACCGCCTGCTCCAGGCAGCCGCATTTGGCGTACATGCTCACCAGCGCCGATCCGACGAACGCGTCCCCGAGCAGCACTGGCGCGCTCCTCTCGACGTACCGGTGCACCCACTCCCCGCACTCCAGCGCGCCGGCCTGCGCGCACGCCGCGATCGCCGTTGTGAGCACGACGGCGTCTGGCGCCACCCCGTCCACAAACATTGCCCTGAACACCCCCAGCCCCTGCGCCGCCATCCCCGCGCGCGCATACGCGCCGATCACCAGGTCATAATGTATAGCCTCCCTCCTGGGCAATTCATCGAACACCCTTCGCGCGTCGTCCGGGCAGGGCGCATGTAGCTGCAGCAGCGCGGTGGTGACGTAGTGGTCGGACGGAAAGAGCCCGTTCTTGACAAGGAGGGTGTGAAGTTGGTTCCCGGGGGACGGGGATACGGCCGCCGCGGCGGAGAGCGCGAAAGGGAACGAAAGGTGGTCGGGCGACGGGAGGGGCGAGGCGGGAGAGAGCATGAGCACGAGGAGGCGGAGCGCGAACAGCGGGTGGGCCGGGGAGGAGGCGCGTCGGGAGAGGACGCGGAGGAGCGAGTTGAGCGCGACTAGGGAGAGGTCGGGGTGGCGCGGCAGGAGGCCGGCGGTGGTGAGGAGCGCCTGCACGGGTAGGGGCGGCGCCGGCGCAGTGAAGTAGGCGGCGGCGGACGGCGGGAGGAGCCGCGAGGAGAGGAGGGAGTGGCAGAATGCGAAGGTTTGCTTGGGGATGTACGACCGCATGCTCGCCCGTCGAGCGCGGCTGCTGCCTCGGCTCCAACGCGTTTCGCAGTTTATGGAGTATTCAAGGCCCACTTTGAGACATTTCACGGGCTTCTAGCGTTTTTGCACTTGTTGCTTAATTAATCAAAAGCGTAGGCTAATTTATTTATATGAAAAAGATTACTTTAATATGATGCGTAGATATCATTGCTTAATCAAAAGCTTAGTTTAATAAGATAGATATCAGTTTCAAATCAAGCTTCAACCTATACTGATATCCGGTTCCCATGTGTAAGGATTAAAGGAGGTAAAGAATTCAACGCATTCGAGTACCCTTAGGTCACCTGCTCCAAACATTTTGAGATCAATCCGTTGTAATTAGGCGTTCGAAAGGGAACATTCTTGATTTAAATGGACATAACAGGCTACCACAACGGGGGCTTACATGTCTGCTGTTCAGTTGAACGAACGTTTCGAACACGGTGACACATAGGCATGTCTCTGATGAAGTTAGATCATTTGCATAGAAAGGAACAAAGCATTGTAAAAGCAAAAACTGCACAAATAGAATGAACAATTTAATAAGAGAGTTTCATCAGGTAAATACGACGGGCATGAACATGGAGGCATGCTCAGCATTCATTGACCATTGGGAAAATAAGCAAAACTCGCCAGCTGCTGATAACCAGCACTGAAAGCTGATGACTACAGGATGTACCCGAAGATTGAAAGACTACAGGATACCCTTGCAAGGCATTATGCTCACAACCAAACCTCGCGCTCAGGGAAAACAGCAAACCAAACATGAGGGCTCCCAACACATAAATAGACAACTTCATCCCCTGATATTAATAAAGCATGCACTTAAATATCGCCAGTAGCCCATGGATTCTCCCCCCATCTGCTCACTGCTCAGTGCCTCAGTTTCCTCGTCCACCACGGCCACCCATTCTTCCCCGTCCACGACCGCCATATCCCCTTCCACCAGGGAAACCGCCACCTCTGCCACGTTCATACCCTGTGTTTTGCAGACAACAAAATTCACCAGTTTAATAGATCTACCCATGCATAACAAATGTGGGTACTACGCTAATAAATGGTCAGTCATCATTCACGATTACTTAAGCATAGGCACCATTTCAAGGTAAAACAGACAACAGGAATGATAAAGAAGAAACAAAATCATCACAAGTTGCTATGTGTGACAAGGGAATGACGTTAGACTGAAACAAAAAAAGGCCGTTCTTTCGTTACACTACCCTAAGAATGAACTAAAAATATAGGATTTGTATAATTACATAAGCCCACCTGTGAAAGCATGACAGGTGTATGCCGACAGACCTACCACCATACATTTACAACAGTATGCTTTCAGGAACAATTAAATAGAAACCAATCATTGCCTGAGTATGCTAGGGATGTAAGAGTTCACGAGACAGGATTTGATTATATGTTAATCTACAGTTAACCAGAGTAGGTTAAGGTAGTGTGTCAGTGCATATGGCTCATGCTCAAGTTGTAAAACATGCATGATTGATATCAAGTAAAGCATTACTTTTGAAGTACTCAGAAAATATAAGTATACTATAACAAGACATACCACCACGGTAATTCCAATTGCCCCTCCCACGCATGCCACCACGTCCTCGGTTATATCCACCATTTTCTGTTTCAACAAATCAAGATAAGTGACTATTCAAGATTTCTTAAACAAGGATTAAAAATTCAACTACAGAATATGCCCTCCAATACCTTGGTAGTTTCCATATCTTCCTTGGTTGTAGCCATATCTGCCACCGCCATACCCCCCTTGATTATCATAGCCACCATACCCTCCCTGATTATCATAGCCACCATACCCTCCCTGGTTATCGTAGTACCCACCACCTTGGTTGTACCCACCTTGATTGTTTCCATATCCACCATAACCTCCTCTACCCCAACCCCTTCCACGTCCACGGCTCCTTCCTCTGCCGCGACCCCGGACATAGGAATCTAACAAGGCAGAAACTATCAGAAGTTTGAACAGAAGTACCAAAATTTGTGTCAATTATTTCTATAATACCTTCATAATCAGGTGGTGGTTGACGAGCTTGGTGCTGTGGTGGTGGTGGTGCTTGCTGGAGGCGCTGCTGTTGCCTGGGCTGTTCAACATAAACTGGGGTTTGGTACCTGTAAAAAGAACATATTAATATTCGAAACAAGAATTTTCCTTTGCATAGAACTGCAGTTCATGTTCGTAACCTAGAAATTTAAAGAATTAGTGGTCATATGCATCTGGCTTACCCAGGAGAATTCTTGTCCAGGTCTCTGGGAGATAAGGTAATTGAAATCATTGAAACATGGCGAGTCATTTCAAGTCTGCAAAATGGGTACACCTCGAATTAAGTAAGAATTCTCGATGCAGCAGAATACTGTAGAGCATCTGGACAGAAAAATGTACAGTGGATGGAAGAATCTTACGGAACAAGGCCTTCTTCAATAGGTTCCCAGACATCTGTGATGCTGACAGAGCTGATGTTGGTATCTTGATAAAGCCCAGGTACTCTTTTCTGTTTTCATGAAAGTAATCAGTTAATGTTGCACAGGATAGGATTCATGAGGGGAAAAAATGAAGAATCACCTTGATAATTTCTGCAACAGCAATAGATTTGCTGATTGCCTGCCCCATGGCCTTCAGAACAATCTCTTTAATCCTCCGATCCTGATTCAAAATAAGAATCTTATGAAGCAACACCAGATGAGTAAAAAATCACGACATTATCACAATGAACCAAGTAAACACGACTGAACTATCGTTGACTATACTAATGATTTAATGTAAAATCCAAAAAGAACGTCCATGTAAGTAACCATGAAACAAATTAAGACACTTTGACAAATTAGTTAGTTCTGACTAGTACAACCAAGACACATCCAAAAAAAAAAGTTCAGTCCTTCAATGAAACTAAAGATATTGGATGACACAGGTAAATAATGCATGAAGAAAAACCTATCATTAAATAACATGTATTTTATTGAATAGCCAGCAGCTGGAGTCAAACTATACAAAAAGATCAACTACCAACAAAAATAAAGACAAAAATCGTCCCCCAAAACAACACACCAGTATGGTTGAAAGTTAGAACTGCTGTTAGCATAGCGATCACCATAGGAATCAGGGACTACATTTTAGAACTGCATTGACCATTGAAAAATAGATTGCAGACACCTCAAGTCCTATGGTGGACTACATAACACAAATGGACTGTGTACGATGGTAGTAAAGTCAGACACACAGATCAACATGTACCTATCAGACAAGATCACAACAGTGACGTGGAATTAGACATTGTAAACACAGAACTCTTTAAATATCTATGTATAGCTGCATCGATATCCCTGATACTACCAAGATATTGACAAACGGATCAAGTTGATGCATTAATCTTTACATTTCTCCATGGAACAACTCAAACCATACAACCTCAATATCGTCAAATTATATTACCACTATACAAGCTAGCACTACTAACTGCAGTAACTGCATTTACATTCTCAAGACTTCAAACAAAAATTTACACTAACATGTGAAGCTCGCATATTAACCTTCAATCCTCAAGATTTCCCCCATTGGATGTAAAAGAATAGCGAAATTTCAACATCAGATATATCAAATCGGGTTTCCCGTGAATCAACAGCTAAACCACACGTGTTCAACATTTCTTTCAATATGCCATAAAACCACAACACCATAAAAGACAGTAAATAAGCAACTTATCAGTCCCCTTCAATAGGCCAAATTTAACACAGCAGCATCTCACATCTGAAACCGCATCGGCTGAACGCAACATCGCCGTCAAACCACACAAAACTAGCCGTTCGAATGGCCCGATCTCTCCACACGAAACTAGCACTGGTCCACCAGGACCTCCCACCCAACCCCCAACACCAACACGCCGATTTGAATCCACGCCACACGCACGACGACGCACCAGCAGGACGAAGACGAGGATTAGATGGGGGACAGAGGGCGGGACGCACCTGGAGGAGGGAGGTGGCGTAGGAGACGTAGTTGCGGATGAGCCCCTGCGCGGTGATGCGGATCTCGTTCTCCTCGATGGCCGACTCGGGCCGGGGCCGCTCCACCCTCTGGTACCGGTCCATCTCCGCCCGCTTGCGCCGCCGGCGCCGCTCGTTCGCCCCCGGGCGGCTGGTGGTCGGTGGTGGAAGGGATTGGGAGGCGAGCGGATGTGTGTGAGGAGGAGGGGGTGCGGCGGGAGGGGGAAGCGGTGAGGGCTAAAACCCTAGGAGAGGCGGAGCCAACGATACGGAGGCCCGGCTTACACGAAATAGGCCTTTTTTATTTATTTATCTAGGGACGACGAAAAATGGATGGAGAAAAGATCGTTTGGGAAATCTCCTGGGCCGTCGGATGTATGGCTGTCTCTTGTTTAGGGCCGTTTCGAGGGGTGGCCGTAGGTTCTGTGCTCTCGACAATGGAACTCCGGTCGGTGGCCGTAATAATTAGTACATTACCTATAATTTATATAGCTTATTATATAATAATTAGTTATGAATATATGTTAAACTCTTATTATCTTCCTATAAATTTATAGCACATTTCCCTTCTCTTTTCTCTAGTCTCTCTTTTAACTCATTATAAATCCATTTGGTTCATTTAATTAAGCTCATATTCATTTTTTTTCTAATGGAAACTGACTAAATGAGAGAAGTTTTCTACTCATATCAAACAAAACTTCAACTAAAAGGTTGAAATTTTTCTAGAGAGCAGACACACATGCACAAATGTTATATCTTATATACACATTGAAAACTGTGAGCATAGGTACATATATATATACTAGTTTATAAATTATAGAACATTGTACCAAATTTAAGATTTAATTTTAGTGAGTTATGTATATAATACAATCATTTAACCATTCGTGAGCAAGATATATTCTTTAGTTTAAACTTTTTGAGGCTTACTGTGACGTTGGTAGACAAAAGCCCAGTCTTGTGGTTCTTTCAAGCTAACATGGTGACTTCTGGGTGCCACCATCCCTATTATAGGCATTGCTGCTTAGTGCGTCCCTTTGGATGAAAACTAAGTTGAAGAGACATTGGCGATGCTTTAATGTTGTAACTTTCTTAGAGACGTCATCTAAGATGACTTGTTTCTATCTTTTTAACGTATTATCATATGATATAACTCATATGTATATATTTAACTTAGTAGAGTAGCACATATCATATCATGTTATATACGAAAATCAAAGATAGGTCTGTAGCAAATAAAAAAAGTATTTTGGAGAAGGAAAAAAACATAGTCTAAACATGATAAGGACTACTTATATCGTAAATATACTTCTATAAGGGGTAGTGATTGATATAATGGAGACCATCCGATCAAATATTAGTATGGTTATTATCGTGTCTAAAACTATAAAAAAACTATATCATTGCTTCTTCATATCAATCATATCATCTACAGCCCACTTGTGTGTCTTCTTACCATGTTGCACCTTCAATACTCGCAGCCTGCACTTGGTAAGCGTAGGTCTGATCAAAGCTTAGCAGCCAGGGAAGGTTGTGTTTTGCTTACGTCCCCTTTCAATGAGTATATCTGAACCATCGTGACCTTGCCTATTCAGCTTAACTTGCATATGCAATCTACCACTAAGAACAAGTTTAATGCTAGAGGTGATTCCTAGCTCTAATATTTACATAATTAACTTATCAACTAGAAAATATCATATACAATACATTACCTTTAATACACTAGTCTCAATATACTATAATATGCCCTTCATTTATTTTCTTTCAATCCACTGCACCTCTTTTCTTCCCTTTTCTTAAGATGCTGCCTCTTACATAAGGTGGTTTCTTCTCTACCTATCCTCTCTTCTCCCCTCCATCTCCTAAGCCCATAAAGTGTCGTAGGGCTAACATATAGTCTTTTACTTGTTTTAATACCATCAGTGTCTCACTATCTATACTTAATGCTTACGCCCCATAAATAGCCACGACCAAGCTGTCAGGCAATCTTATTACTGTAACATATCTTAGTTGTTTATTGTTTAGCTGTTATTTCTTAAATTTGATTTTTTTTATTATTAGCTTAAAATTTGAAGTTTGAGTTGAAATTTCCCACACTGGAAGTTTTAAAGATTTAAATTGTTCTTTTTTAATCCTAGATTTTGGATTTTCATTTTCACGCTTCCCAAGTTCTAAATGGCAAGTTTTGTGCAAAAATGTTTTTATGTAATTTTTTTGAAATATGTTGTTAGAACAATGTTTTAACTTTATATGAGTTAATTCATTTATTTATATCTTTAAATAGCTATAAAAATAAACAATCCATCAATTCCAGCTATGTTAACTAGGCCCTTTTTTTTTATAAAACACATTGTTTAGAAACTTGAAAAGCATGCAAATAAAAAAACCAAAATCTAGAATCAGAGAAAAAAAGGCATGGAAAGATCGGAACTGATTTGGATGTACTTGGCACAATTCAGATTTAAAAGTTTATTTAGAGTGGGAGGGAACAGAGGAGGAACACATTGGAAGACATAGCCCCAACTGCCCATCCTGTAGCTTGGAAATTCATTAACAACCATGACGATGGTTACAGCCATCGTCGCCTTCGCCAAAAAAAAAACTGTTGTACTGAATTGTAGCGCTCAATTTCATTACATGTACTTCTTGTCGATCGTTATAGTCACACATCATGCACTCCTTATGTTGATAGCCACCCAAGCAACATAGCCATCGTCCATTACGAGAGGGCAGGAGAAAGCTGACAAAGAGGAGGGGTCTGGGAGGGCTAGCTAGCGTGTGTGGAGGACTTTTCTTTAACGTTGTATAAAGGTATAATTTCACGGTTGACAGCATTTAGAATTAGGGGTACACAGAACTAATGTTTCTTTTTTTTTAGAATTTATAGGATTTTTTATTTTATTAGATGTCTTAAGAGAAGTACTAAGAGACTGTTTAATGCATAGACCTTTAGATTGAGTTGGGGAGAAAGACAAAGAATAAAAAAATTATGATCATACTTTTTAATATGTTAAACGGTGGGTTTTTTAAAAAAATATAGAAAATTACTTTAAAAATCATATTAATCAGTTTTTAAATTTAAAATAATTAATACTTAAATAATTATACGCTACTAGTTTATCTTATTTTACGTGTCTAAAAAAATCTAATATATTTTTGAATGGAAAGATTACCTAAAATAGTCGATTAAGCGTACAGCATGGATTTAGTTGCACCCTAAGCGTTCCGACAGTCAAATGCGGAACGATTTTGCCGGTGTTTCCGTATATACGGTCATATAGTCGGCCGACTTTTTGAATAATGCAAGTATGCATTCTCTTTATTTTGACTTTGCATACATGTAGGCCGTATGACATGTTTAATTGTAATTGATGTCTGATATTGATCAAGCATGCATATGTATATGAATGACGATTCGTACATGTAATTATATTGAATTGTAATGACATCCTATAGAATGGTATACGTCTTTATTCCATATTAAGTAAATAATCAACGACGAAATAGCAAATTCACACCGAATTCAGAGTAGATTTGCACTAAACTCCTTGCAAAACCAGGTTACATTCTTGCGGACAGAGCAAGAGTTAATTTTCTCCACCATGCTCTTTTAGTCCCGTGGCTTTTTCAGAAGTTTGAAAAAGAACAAAAAATAGTATTTTCTATACGTATCGTAGGCAGGTTAAGTAGGTGCACATATCATCTAGCTCAAACCTCTGAATGCTTCTGAACTCTCTGGTGCTATAGAAAATCTGAAGTTAGTCTGCAGAAAGGAAGATGTATCTAATATCAGAAGTGTCAGATCATGACCTTAGGATTTTAGCTTAAATTGTGGCTGTGCTAGGATTAGATGCCTCCTAAGTAGCTTCTACTTAAGAATTGCCACTGATATATGTGATATCTCTTCTACCACCAGAGATACATGGAGGCATATGAGCTGATTCAATAATGTTTCAACTTTGGCAAATTTTTGATGCCTCGGTTTATCTAACTACACGGTTGCCGATTCCGATACCTCGTTGTCTGGCCTAACTTGCTCGGTGAGCATTTGAGTAAATGATTATTTCTTACAAAATGTTATTACTAGCCAGGTCGAGCATGAAGCGCCAAGCACATAAAAGCTTGCGCGGAAAATTCATTGATCAACTAACATGTCATCTCCTAAACAATAAACACGTCGCATTGGAAATGTCGTTAGGAGCGCTGCTATTCACCTCTACAAGCATTTCTTTCTAACTCTTTTCTAGAATTGCCATGAGACGTTGCTTATGCCAGATTCAAGTCCAAGGGGATATTTTTAGAAATACTAGTTTAATGAAAAATCATAAAAAACTATGTCTTCTTTTATGCTAAATGGCTGGATATACGAGTGATTTGCGATAATTATTTAAGCAAACAAATGAATGAATTGCTAAAGCATAGATTAAAATAGTATTATAAAAATTCATATATAAACTTTTATAAAAATTAAACGTTTAGAAGTTTAGAAAGGTCACCATTAATCCATTCATCAATTAATCAGAAAAGAGCAGGGAGGACCTTCACATGGAAGGCAGGCCACCTTGTAAAGCTTCATGATTTTTTTTAAAAAAATATTTTCACGACTTCCATTTAAATATAATTACTTCTAAAGAATCAAAAATCTCTACGTGGCAGCTCAGCTAATACAAAGTCATGAAATTGGAAAAGGTAGAAAAACCATAATCCTATCTCTTTCTAAGTTACTAGTTCAGCTGGACGCAAAATGGTTATACCTATACAGTAAGGCTAGTTTGGAGTTTGGACTGTCTAGTACACTAAATGCTCCAAGTACATTCTACCCTGCTAAAGTTTCTGTACCACGGAATACCTATTCATCTACATTCCCCATAAGTGACTTAAAAAACCAATGCCTAACTACCTAGGTACGGAAAAAAAAACCAATTTTCCTATATTCAGATTTATAAAAATTGATTTTTTTTAGTAGAGTGGGATTTATCTGTCAATAGATCCATCTTAACCCTATCTTAAAACTAGCACTACCAAAATTTTAGTGCATCAACCCCAACCGGCGCCTAGCATTTGTCCAGATTGACACCCCGTACCTCACCCGACGGAATTTTTCCGTCTTTTCCGAAGCTGCTTTTTTGGAGCAAGCTCAGTTAAAAATAAGATATACACGTATACGAAATACGTGTTTTTCACGTATTGGAGGCTTACGCCTCTCAATCTATTAGTATCATATATGTGAGATGTATATACGTATATACATGTAATGTGAGTGTAAAGTATGTAGATATGTATGTTCACCATATATCCTTAAAAAATACTACGGCATGGGATACGTCTAGGCCAGATAATCCCTCTCTCGAAGAAAAAAAATGAACTTATACTGAGGAGAAACTAAGGAGAAGAATAGACCAAAATAGTTTAGTGTATGAGTGAATGAGAGGTATCGAAGGAATAGAATGGTAGATAGAGAATAGGTAAGAGTAAGTAGAGCAAGGTTATAATAAAGATGATAACTTTAATAGTAAAGCTATAAGTTTATATTAGGTTATATTATATTTTATAACTGAGGCCAATACTTTTTTATTTTTTTCTCTCTTTTTCACGTGTGTTTATAGTTGGCTTACAATCCACTATTAGAATTGCTCTAATTTTAATTATATCATAGACAATATATATAATATAGCACCTCTGACACATAGATTCTAATAATATTTTATTTGTTTACTCTCATACTAATTTTTATATTTTAGAGTTGGCTTATCCTCTCTCTCCTCCACCCTATCGTATATGTAGCACATAGACTAATAATAATTTGAATTATGCTTTGTCAAGTTCAGAATGCTGGTCCCCAAAATATTGGAGTAAGGGCTCGTATGAGCAACTTATCCAGCAGTAACGACAGCCTCAGACTCCAAATCCTTTCAGATTGCAGCAGGTGTCTTCAGCTACACAGTCATATAGGGATCAAAGTCTAAAGTCCATCCAGGTGGACAAATACCACCTGATCCATATGGCTTAATGGGATCGCTGGGAGTTATCAGGATGAACGATGCTGACTTGGCATCTCTTGCTTTAGGAATAGATTTGACAACATTGGGTTTAAACTTGAACTCACCAGACAATCTGTACAGGACATTTGGCTCTCCATGGTCAAATGAGCCAGCAAAAGGAGAACCCGAGTTTCACATTCCAGCTCGCTACTCTGCTGAGCAACCTCCACCGCTACAAGTAAGCTGCCAATCATTGTGGGCTATTATTTGAGATGTATTAGCTGGTTGTGCACTTGTGCTATCATCTTCTATAACATGTTGAATCGTTGACTGTTATTATTTACTAAACTAGTTATTCTTAAACACATTCAGAATCTATTGTCTTGCTGTGTTTACTTCATGTTATTACATTTACATATATATTTTGTAATGTAATCTGTCTTTTGCAGCCTATACATTTTCAGAAGTTCCAGACGTTAACTCTGTTTTACATCTTCTATAGGTACTTCTACCATTAAGTGTGTTCCATTGAGATTCTATTAGGCTTGTCCATTAGTTGCAACAAATAATGTAATTACCGTTTGTTTTTCATGAAAAAAATATCATTTTTATTTGGTTTGCAGCATTCCAATGGATGAAGCTCAGCTATGTGCTGCCAATGAGCTGTGAGTATACGGTTTCACTGGTCTTCTCATTTACATATCTTGTCGCTAAGGGTTGATTTTGATTTGCATAGTCCTGCTTATCCATTTTTATTTGTGGCAGAGTCCAATGTACTTGTATGCCCTGAGATAATTCTCAAAAACCATTAAACTAGTTGCTGCTCAGGCCATTGGAGCTAGTTTCCTCTGGTTACACATGATAAATCCTTGTGTTAACGATGGGGGCAAACCTAGCTCGTACATAGCTTTGCAACACCAAAGTTAACGGTGACCATTAGATTGGTCACGTCATGGCGTCCATCAGCATTTCCTAATATAAGCTGTAGTTGATAATGGGCTTGGTTGGATAGACCATGGGCTGAAGCTGATATGTATTAGCTGTGGGGCCTTCATTTTGTTGGGCTTGTGTAGGACAGGCTGGGTTTAGGTTTATATTAGTATGGGACTAATGGACTACCAATTACTTTTAGGATTAACTCCATATTACACCCTTAACACCAATTGTATTTAGTAATATTGCGTATTTATTTATTTATTGTCTGGTATACACATAGGACTTGTTCGTAATCCGAATGGAAGCTACTAAGTGCACAACTCCATAACATGTTTGGTAATCCTGAATTATTCTGGAGTTTAAGCCTTGATGAAATTGCAGTCTCAAACCGTTTGGTTTTCTATATCTATCGTGTTCATTCCACCTTTCAATTAATAAAGCTATCTTTTCTATTATTCATTTTGTTGATATTTACCTTTGCTTTGTGTGCATTGAGGCTTGAGCTAGCCATTTTAGGATATTTGCTATGCATTTACTTCCTTAAAACTTTATTAATATATTACTACTTATGGCAAATATGAGTTATTAACTTACCCACCATGAAGCACAGGCACAGCACAACCAAATACCAGATCGAGCTTAAATATTTTTTTCCCTTTTCTTTTAATACTATTCACTTCAAATGAACCATGGTACCTATCTGTCCATATTTTCTGCACGTACAATCGAGGATGGTTTTATCATAAAGAAGTGCGGATGTGGGTCACCTGAATTCCAAATGTTGAGCCTATGGTCAAAAACTCCTCACTATGAACGAGGATCTTATGGTTGTTTTAATCCAAATAACTGGGAGACAATCCGCAAGGTTTAGTTAAAGTTGTATTAATCATATGAGATTTACTGTTGTGCAAAATTGTGAGTTATAATTGCGTTTTGTGTATCTCTTTCTGCAGGACAACTTGTTCTCCATTATGATCAAATAGTAAAGAAGCCAACTGTCCCTTCATCCCAAAATGTTAGGTGAAACATTTCTGGGTAAGTACATCCAGAAACCCAAATATTCTTTCCAGTGTCTGTGTGTAAAAGGGAATCACCTCATATTGTTTTGTGGAACACATTTTTTTTTTGTTCAGATACTTCCTGCTTAAGTTTTTTAACCTTTTTTCATTGGGAGGAAGCTAAGTGCACAGTACCATTACCTAACTCTTTAAGGTAGGTGCGTTATCTTGTTTTGGCTGTCAAAAGAAGCTAATCCTAAATGTAGTTAACTGATAATCACACCTAGGGAACTTTGCTGCCTAATTAATATTGTTTGAAAGAAGATACATTCCTGTGTTTGCCTTAAGTTTTTGTTCTAGATAATTATATCGTAAGCCCTCGAGAAAACTTTGCTCCCATCTAGTACTTGTGTTTGATTTATTCATTAGCGAGAAATTCCACTTTTTGCATTTTATGTGTGATACAAACTTATGGTGCATTGCGGCTTTTCTAATCATGATTATTGAATTGACTGTTTCTTTTAAGAGAGGTGTAGTTTGAAAATAACATGGCCGCCTATGTTTTGCTTTGATAGGACAGTAAACTCAGAATCTGCAGAGGGGAGGCTGCAGAACAAAAGCGGGAATGCCTGCTTAGACCTTGTAATTAGAGTATGGAATGGTGAAGGTTTACTTTAATCGTTTTAGAGCATGCACTTTCAACAAAATTTCCTTAGAACTACCCAAATTTCAGTGCTTCTTTTTACCGTTTAAAGCTTTTGGTGACGAAACTTAGTTGGTAAATGCACATATCGACTTGGTGTTTACCTTTTTTTTCTTTTTTTTAAAGTAAAAACTCCCCACCTCAGCCAGCGGCGCCACTCCGCGGCCAGTTGCGAGTTGGGAAGCGGCCCTTCCCGCTCAAACCCAAGCCGCAATCCAAAGTCCAACCAATGTCCTCCTCCTCCTCCTCCCTCTCTTCTCCCCCGTCGCCGTCGCCGTCCCGCCTCGTGCCACAGCTGCTGGTCGCGCTCCTCCAGCGCCGCCGGTTCGACGCCACGCTCCGCCCGTGCCCCGCCTTCCGCGGCTTCTCCCCGCCCTCCATCGCCGCCGCGCTTGCCGCCATCCCGCGCCTCCTACTCCCGCGCTCCCCGCAACGCCTCTGCCCGCAGCGCCCCTTCCCCTCCCCGTCCTCCGCCCCCAGCCGCCGCCTCGCAGCTGCCCTCACCCTCGCCTTCCTCTCCTGGTCCCACTCCGACGCCAACCCGTGCCGCCCCCCGCTCACCGAGGCCCCGCTCCGCGCCGCCGCCCTCTCCCTCGCCCGCGCCCGCGCGCTCCCCGCGCTCTTCGGCCTCCTCCGCGAGCACGCGCTGCTCGTCTCCACTGCGGCGCTTACCGACGTCATACGCGCCCTCGGCGAGGAGGGTCTCCCGCGCCACGCGCTCGCGGCCTTCCATCGCGCGCGCCAGTTCCACTGCTCTCCGGACGCGCAATGCTATAACACCTTGCTCGCCGCACTGTGCCGGAACGGCCGCTTCAAGGAGGCCAGGTTCCTGCTCGACCAGATGGAGCGCCCCGGCGCGCGTTGCAGGCCTGATTCTTACACGTATACTGTGCTCATCTCCTGGTACTGCCGGGTTGGGATGGAGACGGGCTGCCGGAAAGCGGTGAGGAGGAGGATCTATGAGGCAGGGAGGCTATTTCGGAGGATGGGGGAGAAAGGGCTGGAACCGGATGTCGTGACTTACAACTGTTTGATCAATGGCCTGTGCAAGACATACCGTGTCGAGCGTGCACACGAAGTGTTTGATGAAATGCTGAAGAAGGGTTATGCACCAAACAGAGTTACTTACAATTCCTTTGTGAGGTATTATAGTGTGGTGAACGAGGTGGACAAAGCTGTTAAGTGGATGAGGGAGATGGTGGCGAGAGGGCATGGGGGAGCGACGTCGAGCACATTCACGCCTATTATCCACTCTTTGTGTGAGAGTGGACGGATTAGTGAGGCAAGACTATTCATTATCAAAATGGCTGAAAGTGGGCATCTTCCCAGGGAGCACACGTACAAGCTTGTGAAAGATGCAATTGAGGAGGCCCATGAGGAGGCTTTGCCAGCTGAGCTGTGTCAGTCTATTGACGATGGCATCAAGGAGAGATTTCAACAGGTATTGCGAATGAAACCCATAATGCAACCAGTCACGAGATAATATAGGTGCAATATTGAGCCAATGCAAACTTGTTGTCCGCTTGGGAGAGGTTTGTACAACAAGCAAAGAATTATTTATTGAGATGTCTACGGAGTACATGCTGAAATATGTATGAACTGAGGAAGACTGTCAATGAGAGTGCCATGGCAAGTGGCTTTGCTGAAAGATCATTGCCGAAATACTTGTTGCTGGTACCATTGGAAAAGGCATGACATTGGAGCCCAACATGTCACCAGAGTGACCAGACAGTAGATCATCCGAGGCAAAATGTTGCGTGGAAGGTAAGCAATACCTGGGGTTCTTGCTCAGGATTGACGTTGGATTTATAATTATTAAATGAGCGTGCCTATTGTTATCTGCAAGAACCTTTTTTTCTGTACCATCTCGGGATCATGTAGTTTTCAGCGTGACACTGCTATGCCGATATGCCATAATACAGATTTGGTCTTTTCTTGTTATCATCTTTCTTGTGGTTTACCGCTTCACAAAATTTAAATTGCCATTTCCTGTTAGCTAACCTGAAACCATCTCTATATCATCATTGTTATTCCTTTTCTACCTCAGTTGCTTTGTTTATAAGATCTCATCATGTGGATCATGACAAATATGTTATGTTCCTTAGACAGGTGCTTTTTTATTTCTCAGAGCTGTTGGTTAATGATCAGTGGAGTTCTTAATTTTATTTGTATAATTATTTGTGCGCCATCGCAGGGATTAATTTTAAGTAACTATATAACGAAGTCACTTGGTTTATGACAATTTCATTGGCCATTATAAGACATATGCTTCTTCTGCCATGATGTAAGTCGTTAACAAATAGGTTACCTGCCCAACTCATCCCCCACCCCCAAAAAATCCATTGGATATGATGAGGATTTAGTAAACATGCCCCTGAAGTGTGATTGAAATGTAAGGCAAGGAGATAAAAATGGATCAAGATAGCTGTATAAAGGTTACACAAATCCTTTAGTATGATGACAGCCACTCCTATAAAACGGTCTATAAAGGTTCCATTTCTACAAAAAGAACTTCTTCACACATGAGCTCAAAACGAATAACAAGGACCCTCAAAATTAGTTTCACAAGGTGCACAAAACATCCCGGTCTATTGTTGACAGATGATTTTATACCAATCTGTCATACTGATACAGAAAATAGAGGCTCTGTAAGCTTATGTTGTCTGCTTTCTGTATGTGTCCTTTGCTGTACCAAACAACCATCTGCCGCTCCCTCCGTTTGATGCTCAGGAAATATTCAGCGATCTGACTCTTCATGGTTTCCAAGCTGATGGTGGAGGTGGGGGAGTTGGAAACATAGGAGGAATTGCAGAGAAGATGGTGTTCTTATCGATTCCAGTTTTGGCATTAGATAGGGAAATCAAGGCTGCCACCAAGCCAGCATTTGCTGCAAGAGTAGGCTCTGTGTAATTGTAGTTCGTGCGGACATCTTTGAAGCCATCATGCCTGTCAGGGCCAGCAACCATTGCTCCAATAAGGATATTAGGATTTGCCTTTTTAGTCTCCCTCCATTTAAAGCCTCCTTTGCATCCATACTTCACACCATTATGAGGGATCGATGCACCTCTGTGATGAACACGCTTTGGGTACTTGTTTCCAAAACCCACAACATAGCTCATCTTTAGTGGGTTCTTACCTAGGACGTAATCAAGCTGCAAATGTTGAGAAGGGTTTTGGGTGTCAAATTCACCGAGCTGTGCTAATGTAGCTTTGACTACTTCAAGAGCATGGGCAACAAAACCTTACCTGTGACCTTGCAAATTTGCGGAGGACTTCTGTACTGTAGAAATTAGGTCCACAATACCACCCTGGTGTATCTGCAGCGTCCAGATAATCACTGTATAGAGAAGCAAGGAATGCTGCATTGACAACATACTGAAGTGGCTGAGGCCTTCCGTGGTTGAGTTGTATCAATCCTCCTGCAAAACATCCCATTGTTTAACTTCATTTGTGGCTAGAGAAAAAAAAGAGAGGCAAAGGGGAGCAGCACCAACCTTTAGTGAAGTTGAATGAATTGTACATCGGCAGATACGAGCACATAACATTGTCTGTTTGGTTGTGGAATGTTCTCAGTATTTCTTCGTAAGGATATCCAGGACTTAGGAAAAGCCGCAACCTGCTGAGAAGAACCTGAATAAAGTAGACACTATGTTAGCGGTGGGTCACTATCACAGTATCACTGCAATACTGAAATATACCATTGACCACCCTTCTCTATGCAAATCATTTTTGGTTAATTCCTGTACATTCTAAAACACTCGTATCTTTTCTCATTCAGATTACCTTATGCTGCTTCTGTCATTTAGTGCTAACTGCAATGTAACTAACTAGTGCACTGAGTGCAGAGGTATGAAGTATGCTAACCTGAGATCCTGGAAGCTTGTCATCCCAGGTAAAAACTCCATAATTTGGACTGTCGAGCCAGTATGCTCCAGCATGCTTTGCCATTCCTGGAGCTGTTGCAACCGACAGGTATGTTGTGTTCCCTGTGGCAAAGTACATCCACGCACCACCCCACACAAACTCATCCCAGTAGCTGGTGGAATTGTAGAAAATTGCTTGATCAGAACCATTGGGGCTGTATCTCCCGCGCTGCAGCCTACCGAACTTGTACAGGGCCTTTGCACCACGGACGAGCTTGTCGGAGTAAGTCTTGCTGTCCTTGAACACTATGGAAGCTGCAGCAAGGGCAGCAGCCATCTCAGAAGCAAGATCTGAGCAAGAGTGGCACTCAGTGACAGGTCTGGGGTAATCGATATCCTCTGGTCTCATCCAACAGTAGTGGTCATTAGGTTGGGAGCCACCTTTTGAGGTGTCACCTACACCCACCTGCAATAATAAGTTCATATGACATCAATTATTTAGAATCCGCTGTGAAGTTTTCATAATCGAGTGGATCTGACGCCTTGTTTCTTGGAACAGAAAAAAGAAAAACTCAGGACACAGATGATCAGCCTCTACAAACCTGGGTGACAATCCGGTCGATGGTGTCAGCGGATGAATTGAAGGTCTTGAGGAGGTAATCTGTGCCCCACTTGATCAGCTCCTTGACATGGTCGAGCTCACCAATCGCCTCATACTTGGCCTTGTACTCGATCACACTCCAGCTGAGCATGGTCATGGACCAGGCCATGGGGTAGTTGAACTTGATGGCGTCTCCTGCATCGTAGAAGCCTCCGACCAAGCTCTTCCGGACGGTGCTGTCGGAGAGTCCATCCTTCGTGCAAGAATTCCCCCTCCAGCTTACGCCATTATGCTTCGGCAGCGGACCAGCTGACATTCAGAACGATACATCGTCAGAAGGTGAGCAGATTTTTTTTTGTCGGTGCTCTCTCCCTATTCACCAATTTTAGCTGCCAATATGAATTCACAGTGATTTTTGTTCATCTTTTTTCAGTAGTTTCTTGAACGTGGACAGTGATCTGGTTAAACATGCGTGGAGAGAATATTTGGAGTAATTTACTGGAAATGACCAGATCTTTTATTAACCCAGACATGCTAAATGTAGAAAACAGAGTGAGGCAGCGACCCCCATGACGAGACAAGAGTAGACAGGGCACACAACTGTAAGTACCCGTATTTTTCGCAAGCCATTGATGTGCAAAACCGGATCTCAATTCTGAATTTTTTTCCGTTCTTCCTGATGCAGAGATAGATGGACATGAGCGATGAAGGAGTCACTCACATCGCTGCGCGTTGAAGAACATGAGCGCCTTGTGCAGGGCCTGGGTGTACTGGTCGGGCGGCGGCGGCGGGGGGCGCTTGTGGGGGACGAGCTTGACGATCATCATGATGAAGCCGATGAAGAGGCCGACGCCGATGATGGTACCGACGGTCCACATGAAGATCTTGCGGTCGAGGACCATGCACCCGAGGTCGACGTACTTCTTCTTCTTCTTGCCGGCCTGGTCGCCCGGGCCGGCCAGGAGCCAGCTCTGCTGCGTCTCGTCCAGCTGCCGCATGAGCGCCCCCCTGTCCAGGTCCCGGCTCCGGTCGTCGTCCGTCGCCGAGTCCGCATTGGAGATCTCCAGCGGTCCGCCCCACGGGTCCCGCCCAAACATCTTGCCTCCCCTACTCCTCCTCCTCCTCCGCCGCCGCTGCCGCTCCTCTCCTCGTCGCCGGCAATGGCCTCGCCGGGTTCTTGGAGCCGCGACTCACCCAAGAGTGAGCGAGCGAGCGAGCTGCAGAGCGGAGTGTGGGTGAAGAAGGGGAGGAGGCGTCCGTGGGAGGTAAGCGGCAGTGGCGTGGTGTTATGTTATGTTGTGCGGCGTGCGATGAGGTGGCGGGATCTGGGCGGGGGGTGGTGGGTTGGTTGGGGTGTTGCCCTCTCGCACCCTCTTTCCCTCTCACCTCGCCTCGTCGCCCGTCTTTTCGTTTCGTTGCCGCTCCGCTATCGGTTGGTGCGCCCCCCGCGCCCGCGGATCGGCATCCTCTGAAGGCAGATGTGCACAGTAAAACGAGTCTATAGTTACAGTAAAAAATAATGTCTTGTAGTTATTTATTGCAGCAATAGTGTAAATAGGAAAAACATACTGTACCAAATCACTGCTTTTTTTTGTCTGAACCACTCCATAGTTTACTACTTCAATTAGATTGGACAGAGTTGGTTGAGGATGGAGGGAAAATAGATGACACCATCAAGGAAATGGGAAAGTCAGGCCGGGCTTATGCCCAACAGCTTGATGCAAGATGCCCTATAATCTATGTTGGCTCTTTTCCTTTTTTACGCAAGGATCATCAGGTTTTTTTTAATCTGAACCCCTTCATACTAGGACATACATTATCTGCAGTATTATTGTATTCTAGTCAAGTTGCGATTCCTCCTAGTGTCTAAAAGAATCGCTAGCCAATATCAGGCTGCTGTTTTAAAATCCATAACCACCACATACTTTAATGGTCAGTGAGTGAGCTCTAGCACTGTAGTACTCCCCCTGCACAAAAAGATAACATTTTAAAGGCGCTAGGCTGCATAATAATACTCTAATTATTGATGTAGTACTACTTTCTTTATTTTAAAATATAAGTCGTTTTATTTTATTAAGATAAAAGTTTAACTAATGACTACTTTATTAATATATCACTTATATAACATAAAAATATAACTTTTGAATATGAATCTAATAACACACTTTCATGTATAAAAATCATATTTAAAAAGTAATAATTGATTAAATCCTTATAATAATAAAATAAAATACATCATATATTTTAAAAAGAGTAATTACTACAAGTATAAATAAGTCTCTGTGTACTGTGAAGAGTGGTTAACTACACGGTTATGCCCTGCGATGCGTGTGACATGGAAGGCAGTGGTTAGGAAAATAGCACACAATTAAATGCTTGCATGTGTGCACGCGCACCTTAATTGGTGAGAGGTCACTCTCTCACACGGTGTGCTAATTACTTTCCCGTCTTGGCGAGACGGGGACTAATCAGCGAGAAAGAAAGAAATAATACTCCTATACTAGTAATATTATAGTATGTTAATTTGCTGAATTGATAAACAAATCGAGATCTGGGCGAGTTGTCGGTGGATTCCTTGGACCGCAGGACAAGACTCATGTCGTCAGTCAGATGATCTTGTGATCGCTTGGCTTCTCTCTCACTGAATATATTTTGCATATGAAAGGAATTAATGAAACCGGGTTATCGGATCTGATCCACAAATAATCCAAATTCGCTTTCTGTTTCATGCCAACCAACTGACCAAGCCTCTCTTCGGTCTTTGTTTTTGGAGGGGATATAGTCAACGAAGATAAATGTGGCTATCCTATAGTCCTTTGATACTCTGGAATTGTTTATCACTCCATTGGAGAGGAACAACTTTAGTCAAAGTAAAGGCCAAAGTGGCATAAGGTATCAAGGCAATTAGCGCTGCTACTACATTTCCGTTGTGGAGAGAAAGTTCGTAAAGCTCAGAATGGCTAACAAAATATTGTTCCACTAGAGTGAAAGGCAGGGAATCAAAATGCTCTTAATTACCTTTAATAAAAAGAAAAAAAAAGCACAATCAAACAGGGTTAAGGTTCAGGCTAATCTGGGCGTTGCTCAGTAGCTCAGCTACAGCTGCAGCAGCAGACTGCGACCAGGCAAATCTGGTGCGCACTGAAACCCAAGCAGATTCGCCGGTAGGGGAAAAGCCCGCGAGACCTGCCCCCACGTCAGGATGGGCCCCCAACCCTACCGTTTTTTTCCCGTTTGTTTTTTTGTTTCTTTCTCCCTTCTATTCTAGGCCATCCGCTGATGAGCATCCACTGCCTGAGCTGCCTGGACGTAGTCCACCATAGGCGTCTATGGACCAGTGCGCATCATTGGAACTTGGAAGTTTGGAACAGAGAGATCTGAAGAGCGAGTTGCGTGTGAGGAGTAAGATTGGACGGCTAGGATCGGCCAAAGCTGCGATGTTCAAGGTGGATAAAACCAACCAGGGAGGGTGGACAAATGATACATGCCATGATCAGACCACATGAGTTTCAAATGATTTTTGGGAGAAACGGACCAAATTGGCCGAAGAAATGGAAGAAACAGGATGCTGCTCATCCATGGTACGGTGACGAAATTTGCCTCGAAGAAAGAAAGAAAAGGCAGTCATCCTGACTCTTCCGTGCCATGTAAGGAGCGGTCAGGGGATTGCTTCAGATAAATGCGCTCGCACATGTTTTGCATGTCTGTATCCTGTCAACAATAACATGACGCACAAGGACGTAGTGAAAAATACCAAAAAGCAAGCAGATTTTGCTTATTGATTCCATCAATTAATGAGCACGATAGTCATGCTGTTCTATGGAGATTGAGAACATAAAAGCCTAAAGGTGAAGATGGAGCCACCGAACCAACATACTTGAACGCATCTGTGTACGGCTCGGATCATATCACCAGTTTCCTTATCGCGAGGCCAACCGGTGCCGCCCCCGGTGACAACGGGTAACCATGACGAATTCACACTTCAAAATTTAAAATTAAAATTTTAAACTCCACATGGTAATAGCCGCGTGGTTTGGTACGTTAAACGTACAGTAAGCTGTCATAACCGTGGTACTTTAAAACTGAAAAGAAAAAAATACAAAAAAATTGTAAAACTAGTAAACATACTAAAATTATAGGTAGATATAAAAATAATGTAAAATAATATAATATTGTATAAATTTGTTGACATAACATTGAGTATTTTTAAGTAGAAAATCATATTCCAATCCATATGTTGTTTTTTAAGTTTTTTTTTCAATTTTGGTAGAGCCCCAAAATATAAAGTAAATTTTGTTATTTGTAAAAACTTTGTTCACCATATAACAATAGAAATTAGGTACTTCTTATAGGAATTTATTTAGATTATTTAGTATTTTTTTGAAATTTGAATTTAGATAAAACTCATCGAACCATACTGCCGGTTACAGTTACTTCTATCCAGCGATAAGGTCCGGTTACCACGGTTCTGTAAATCCCGATCACTAGGGGAGGCATGAGCTAGACACTCGTATGCTCATAACAGCGTGGAGAGAGGTCCTTGTCGAATGGTGGCTTGATGCCGATGCCTTGAAACGCAGTGATCCTTTTCTTCTTCTGGTATGTAGATCGATGAACTATAATGAAAAGGTACTCTCTGTCCCTCCCTCTACCATCGGCCATCGTCTCCATGGGAAGTTCCATGAAACTTCACTTACGATGGTTTTGATAGAGCCGAGCTATTCACCCTGGTCAAGAGTGTGGTAACATGGACCAGACAGCATTCCTTTCCAGTAATTACATATCTGCAAGATGGTTGTTGAAGAGTCCCTGTTAGTGTATTACAGTGGCGAGATCCAAAATGTGCATAAGGAGAGGAGAAATTGCCTCAACGTTTCACAAATCATCTCGAGATCTCTTTTTCTCAGCCCAAGTTGGCCCATAAATTAGCAAGTTTGTCCTACCAAACCTCCTGTCAGCTATCTGCAATATTTGAAGACAAGTGAGCACATCGGCAATCCAGAAAGCTAAGTGCTATTGCAATGCCGTTATGTTAGTGCTGAGTAGGGTCAAAGTGTAAGACACTCACTTTTATAAGGCTTCCACATGATTCAGTCATGTCTGTTTTCAGTGGGTATTCAACAAGCTAAGGAAAAACAAATGATGGTAAGGAATGTGCATAAGAGCAAAATGGTTAGATTGACACAGAATGCAAAACTCACAATGAAGCAATCTTCTCCAACCAATGGTGACCTTGCAAGTTGATCGATTAGTGTACTGTAGTTTACCTCAAGATATGGCGGTGTTACACTAATATAATCAAAAGAAGGATATTTACCTGAGAGAGACAAAAAGAGTGTGTTAGAGAACAGGAGAATAATGTTGTCGAAAGGATCCAAAATATCTTGTTCGCAAGAAATTTTGTGTGCTGCATGTGTTTGTGAGCAACTGCACTGTGTGGGTATATATTGCTAACGACTGGCTATCAAATAAAAAGGAGTATTGAATGAGCCACTAATCATAATCTTTCATCTAAGGATGTGTCGTAATGCAACGATGTTCCACATCCATTATTAGCTTTCAATTACTAACACTACTAATAAATAATCTTTCAATCTATAGTCATTAACTTTCTAACAACATTATAACAAGGATGTGAGGTACCATTAGCTTTTGCACAGGTAACTGTCAGCACAGAGTTCTAAGCCTTTTTTGGCTTAACATCCTTGTAGCCAAGCCAAAAATTGGTACTGCAACCAAATTAGGCTTGGCCATGATCCAAACAGATCTCTTTTTGCCAAATTTTGGCTTTGCCATGTTTTGTTGTGGCTATTGAGGGCATCAACCAAACATGCCCAGCAACTGTCTCACAATGTTTGCCTCCCTCACCTTCCTAACTAGAATTAGAGTTTCGTATTCCCTAAGAAGAGTCATACCACTAGATTTTTCAGCATTGGCCAAGAAGTTTTCGACGCGGATCATATGTATGTGGGAAACATCAAGAAATCCAGTACACTCCAGATTCGGTTTAAGGACCTTAGAAACAACCCAAGGATCCATCTCAACAAAATGTGCCTAAAGACAAGGAAACAGATAAATGAATGAATCACAATACCTCTCATTCCTCATCAGTTTGTTTGTCGATGAAGATTTTATGCTATCAGAATTTAAAATCACTCGCAACTGTAAAACTAGAGAAATAGAAAAGAACACAAAAGGCACTTAATGCTAAATTGTAAACATTTACAGTACTTCAAGCTAAATTTGAAGTGCTACCATTTGCAATTAATAAAAAAGAAGTGCCAATAGATATTTTTTATAAAAAATAAAATCCAGATATACTTGTACACCTATGCACACCCTCTCCCAAAGGTGGAGATCCCATTCATCTATATTATGAATACATTTGGTCATGTAGAGTAATGGTAGAGCCAGGGCAGGTAATTAGATTAGAAAATAAATGGAATTTAACTTCAGTTTTATGGAAAACCTCTGAACATCCTCGGCTCATAGCCTCAATTCCAACAGATCCAGTACCACTATACAAGTCTAACCATCGACCAGGTCTAAGCGAAGCAGGAAAACCACCAGCTGACTGCATATTATGGCCAAGAACCAACATAGATCTGTCAGTATCACAAGGTTGAACTTATATAACTGAGTAGCTGACATGAACAAATTAAACTAAACAGGTACCTGTAAAATGTCAAAGGCTGCCCCTCGTACAACTTCCATCATTGGACGGACATTCCTATCTTTTGGTGAAAGCAATTTTCTTCTGCGTACTTTTCCTCCTAGCACCTAGCAGAAACATATGATGCACTTTAATCTCTAAAACAAAGCATTGAAATGATTAGCAAGGTTTTCTTTCATGTAAATGTGTATGGACAAGTTAATGCGAATAGTGCTCGGCTGGTCGAATACTTCCAGTGGCAGTATGGGTCGTTCTTACACAGCAATGAATAGTTTTTTTTCTGCAAGCCTGGTAAAGTGCGTGAATTATCAGTACATGAGCGTGCGATTTGGTTTCTCAGGACAAAAGGTTATCTACCTTCTGAGTTCTGACCTACTACATCTTTCTGATAGAAGTTATGGCAAGTAGGCAACAAACATTGATTTCCACCACAGACTCCCAATAATGGCAATTTAGTCACAAGCAAGTGGTTCCTTTTATTTAGCCACGTACACATAAATAAGTGCACGCCCTTTTTCAGAAGTTGCACATGAACAATCATACGCAAACCAAAACCACAGGCACCTGAAGCATCTTATGCGTCTCCCGAGGCTCAGCTGCCTTCGCCGGAGCAACCGCGACCTCCGCCGCCGCCTCCCCTCTACCCGGCGGCCGCTTCCGCCTGTCTCTCCTCCTCTCTTCCTAAAAACAAACCAAAAAAAAAACATTCAGATCACCAGAAACCGCAACGGAACAAAGTGCCACGAGATCCCTAATCGATCGAACAAACAAACAAACCCTGGGTTCGTCCTCGGCATCGTCCTCGAAGTCGTCGGGGTTGAGGCCGTACCGCTCGAGGAAGCGCCGCCGCTCCCTCGCCGCCGCCGCGGCGCCCGAGGGAACCGCGGAGGATGCCACAGGGAGACGGCGGGAGGGGAGGCGAAGGGAGATGGCCTTAGGGTTCGGGGTGGAGAGAGGCGGGAGGAAGGGGGAAGCGAGGGCGGAGGATGCCATTAGCGAGGAAACGAAGAGCTTGGAATGAGTTCGTTCCCGGGAAGGGGAAGGGGAAGGATAAGGGGTTTGCTCTATCCATCGGTTCGGATTATCTGCACCGTCCGATTTAAGTTTTGGACAGGTGCGATGAACAAAGTTCAGTTACTAAGGTGCCCCTTTTGTTCGGCTGAGTGTATATCCCCCTCTCTCTCAAAAAAAAAAAAACAAAATCCTCCCTCAAGAAGAAGACGAAATGATAATACATAAGAAATAAAACTGTGTAAATTGGAGAATTAGGAGCTATGGAAAAAATACATAAAAGGTTAGTTTCGATGAATGATAAATGAAAAAAATTTAAAGCATACCCCACATTTTACTCTCTCCGTCTCACAACATTTGTCCACAAAGCACTAGCCACGCAGGTTCATGATGTGTTAAATCTAACAAGTAGTTCGTAAACCAGATTGTGTATTTCTGTTGCAAAAAAAAGATAGTGTATACTTGAACTAAATGAAATGACACGATACAACCATTTAACCTTTTTTTGAGTAACTCAACTGAAAGCAAGAAGTGAATACATTGAAACGATGGATTTTCTTTGAAAACGTTGATAGCCTCGTCATTTTACTTATAATAAATATAAGCTAAACAGTTTGCTAACGATTAAAAAATAATTTATAAATAAATTTTTTATATATGTGTTAGCGATTAAAAGTAAATATAAAAAAAACTATGATAAAAAAGCCTTAAAATCAACTTTTTAAATTTAAAATTTAACTTATATAAACATAAGCATAAAAAAAGCAAAAGGATGAATGCTTACTGACTAGGTGGAGTTATGCACGCACATTCTCATGTGAAATCCCACTGACTAGGTAGAGTTACTTACTGAATGATTTTCATGTGAAATTCCACTGAAAATCAAGCGAGAAATGCAAGCACAAACATTATAGGATGACTAGGATCCTATTCATTTGATCAATCCAGTGTTACAAATCGTTCCACTCAGGCACATTTTGGTGGAACTGAGATTTTCTTCGTTTTGGGGTTTATTTACTGAGATCCCAAAGCACACACCAGATTTACATTTATTTACCGCATCAAATCCCATTCTCTGGTGAAAATACCCTCCATTGTAGCCGTTGCAAGAGAAAAAAAACAAAATGAAAAAAAGGGGAAAAAAATCTCATAGCCGTTACAGGCGCCCGACCGCCATCCTGCCCAACGGCTCTATTCCCCATCTCTCCCGCTCCTCCACGTTGACCACGGCAACCTTTAAAACCTCCCCTCCCCTCTCCCCTTTTCTCCCCAAAGCCAATCTCTCACAGATCGCCAGATCCCCTTCACCTCCGGTCACTACCAAACCCTAGAGAAAGAGAGCGAAGGAGATCCCCGACCGAGATCGCCGCCATGAACGACCTCATGACCAAGTCGTTCATGAGCTACGTCGACCTGAAGAAGGCGGCGATGAAGGACCTGGAGGCGGGGGGCGACGGCATCGAGCTTCCGGAGGTCGGCGTCACCGACGAGCGCCTGAAGGGGTTCTTCCAGGAGACGGAGGCGGTGGAGGAGGAGATGGCCGCCATCCGCGACGCGCTGGCCCGCCTCAACGCCGCCAACGAGGAGGGCAAGTCGCTGCACCAGCCCGACGCCCTCCGCGCGCTCCGCGGCCGCGTCAACGCCGACATCATCGCCGTGCTCCGCCGCGCCCGCGACATCCGCGCGAGGCTCGAGGCCATGGACCGCGCCAACGCCGCGCAGCGGAGGCTCTCCGCCGGCTGCCGCGAGGGCACCCCGCTGGACCGCACCCGCACCGCGCTCACGGCCGCGCTCCGAAAGAAGCTCAAGGACCTCATGCTCGACTTCCAGTCCCTGCGGCAGCGGATCATGTCCGAGTACAAGGACACCGTCGAGCGCCGCTACTACACCCTCACCGGCGAGGTCCCCGAGGAGGAGGTGATCGAGCGCATTATCTCCGAGGGCCGCAGCGAGGAGCTCCTGTGCGCGGCCGTAGCGGAGCACGGCAAGGGCGCGGTGCTTGCCACGGTGCACGAGATCCAGGACCGCCACGACGCCGCCCGCGAGGTGGAGCGCAGCCTCCTGGAGCTCCACCAGGTGTTCCTCGACATGGCCGTGGTGGTGGAGTCCCAGGGTGAGCAGCTCGACGACATCGAGCGCCACGTCAACAGCGCCACCACCTATGTCCAGGGCGGCAACAAGGAGCTCGGCAAGGCCCGAGAGTACCAGCGCAGCAGCCGCAAGTGGCTCTGCATCGGCGTCATCATCCTGCTGCTCCTCGTCCTCCTCATCATCGTGCCCATCGCCACCAGCCTGAAGAGATCGTGAGACGCCGCAGCGGCGGCGTCGGATGAGGAAGAGAAGCAACATCCAGTTACTACTCACGTTGTTGAGGGATTCGATTACTTGGTTCCAGACACTCTGCGGTTGTGTCTCACTTCGGTGATTTTTTTTTCGCTTTGGTGTTCTCGATTCGTTCGTTAATTTCTGGCTGAATGTTTCTATATCAATCAGGATTTAGCTGATGATCATATGAAATACACCCGTATTTTTTTCTTTAAATCCAGTCCCCATCTGCATTTGAGATCATATTTGCTGCATTTGCGAATGATTTTGCAGGGTGATTCACTGATTCACGAGTCAGACTTGAACGAATTCGTACTGTTACCGTTGACTTGTGGGAAACCAGAAAGAGGAGTCGGTGAAGGCCCAAAGTGAAAATTGCCAACATGGGCTTTTGCCTTTCGGCCTGAGAGTATGAGATTCTAGTGTTCCAAAAGCCCCATATTTTGTGGGCCTTCATAGGTCATGGATCCTCACGGCCCAACCCAGCCTAACGCACATCTTTGAAAGTCCTAACACACTTATCTGAAGAACGAACAAGACAGCAAGACGAGACACCGACAGACGAAGAGGACAGATAGGAAAAATTCAGGACAGCGGCTAGCAAAGCGCTAAACAGGTCACAGGCTCACCCGCTCACAGGTGGTGACAGAATAGTGGTAAATTACTCTGCTTTCTTATCGAGATGCAACCACTGGTAAAGTGCTAAGTACTCTCCACTTGGTAACGGTACATGTGTCACGCGGTACATGCTAAGTACTCTCCACTTGCTGGTGCTTGGAATCATTGGAGCCGCACACGTGAAATCGTCGAGCAGCATAGGGCATCTCGTCGCGTGCTTCGAACAGCGCCGGCCGTGGTGAAACTGTCGTCCTCATCCTCTGGGTGATATTTTGTAGAGCACCAAGCAGTGCACATCAGCTACCCAAGTGGTGAAATCCATGTTTAGCTTCTTCGTTAGTTCTAACATGTCATGACAGAAGGAAGATCATGAGCTGATGCAAAGTTGCAAAACGTAGGCCGATACACGCAAGGGGTCAGAACGGTGTTGCGCTGGAAAACGCATTGGCCCATTGTGATACTCCCTCCGTCCTTAAATGACTTGTCCAGATTCACTCTATTAAAGGATGTATTAAAGGATGGAGGTAGTAATGTTGAGCTCAAGTATTGCACCGTACACCCCGCGTTAGACGAGGAGGCCCCGCGCCCTGATCAACGAGACAAACAGCCAACGTGAGGTCGTGGCCGATTGTTGCTCCAAATCAATTCATTAAGCATGTGGAAGACACACGAATACGCACGATGCTCTCTCTCATGCGGCCGTGAAAAATACGGCCGCCGCTGCGCATCCCGTCCCTGAAGAACCGAGAAATATTATTGTGGGACGGCGTAATCGTCCGTGGCCGCACGAAAACGTGACGGCTCGTCGCGCGCGCGGGCCCCGGGCCCCAGACACGGGATTTGGGCGGATTTATCCGGATGGGCCGTGTGCGGCTGCCGCGGCCGCATCGTGTGCACGCCAAATTCTCTCCTCCCCCTCCTGCCGCCGCCGCTGTTACCTTATCCCCGCACTGCCCTCTCCGCGCCTCACCCAGCTACCCCGATGCATGCGCATACTTGTCCACTTCAGAACACCCTGAGACATACACACTCCCGTTCCTGTGTTCCCAATTCGAGCTGAGGGTGAGCTGAGCTCTAGCAAGCAGGTTAGAACTCGGTTTTACTGTGATTATGCTCTTGCCCTTCTCTTTTTCACCGAGTGAGGAATAGTGAGAGCTGCTGTTCATCGTTTCCTCGATCGTTTAATGTTCTCTAGTATAGGATTCAATTCATCTGTTGTACAGAGAAATCGTGGGTCGAATTGTTGGTGTTTAGCTTTCATGTTTGAATTGGTGCTATTTTGTTCGTAGTTGGTTGATTGACAAAGTTGTAGGCAGCGGATGTGTGAGTGACTGTAGAGCTGGTTGGTGCAGGGCGATGAACATCTTGAACCAGCCTATCAACCCTGCCGGCCACCCGGCGTTCCCGGCGGCCAGGGAGAGCGGGCAGCTGATGCCGGCATCCGTCCGGTTCGACGGCCTGTCGACGCAGCCGAGCACGGCGGCGGCTGCCGTGGGGCGGGCGCACGCCGGGCAGTCCCCGCGGTGGCAGGCGCAGACGCTGCGCCGGCCAAGCAGCTACGTCGGTGTCGAGCACGACGAGGCGGCGGACGCCGGGCAGGCGACCGCCGCACTGGCGCCGTTCCAGCCGCTGACGCTCAACTTCCTGCGGTCGCTCCTGGACAGGAACACCGCCGTCGCGGACGACCAGGGCGATGGCGCCGACGTCGCGCCGCCGCCGCCGCCGCTGCACGCGCTGCGGGTGGTTGTGTCGTCCGCCGTGGAGCTGGACGCGCGCCAGACAGAGCTCATCGCGCGCAAGATGCGGCGGATCACCGGGTTCGTGAACCTAACCATCGAGAACGTCGTCGACCCATCTCTGGTCGCCGGATTCGTCGTCTGCTACGGCCCCGGCGAGTCCCACGTCATCGACCTCAGCGTCAAGGGCAAGCTCGCCGCGCTCAAGAACCGCGTCGACTCCTTCGACCTGAGCATTGCCCACCCGCACCACTGAGTTCGACACACGCAGCCCGGCTTCCGCCGGCGGCTCGCCGGACTATATACAAGTACAGCTCCGCCGTAAATTTGTAACCATCCCATGACGAACTCAATACCGAAGAACAACGCCGACGACTCGCCGTCGCCAACAACAGTTTTCCTATCTAGTGTTGTTGCCAATCGTGAGACGCTAGCTACTCGCTACCGTTCAGCTGAGCCTTATATTGTGCTTGTAATATTCCTTGTTCTTACAGCATATTTTTCGTGGCAATTAAACAGCGGGTTCTATATGCTGTTGTAAAGTACTAAAGTTGATGCTTGTATGCGGAATTTGGGAGTCACAGCTCTGTACATGTTAGAGCAGAGTCACTGGAGTGGTATATCAAACATGACTATCTTCAAATGAGAAGATGTATTAGTATCAAGCCAGTAATTGCGCGATGGAATTCAGCCAGTTTTGCGTACAAATATTTAGTGTTCTACACTGACTAGCATTTACCGTTCAGTTTTATGTATGTTCAAGCAATTCAGCATTCTGCACTGATTAGAGATTACAGTTCATGCACAAGGCTTCAGATTGTGTTTCAGTAATGTGTGTCACTTATTCCAGAGCAAGAACTGAAGCTTAAAAGTTCATGAATGAAGTGCAGATCAGCATATATGTATATCAGGATCATAGTGAAGCTTAGCTGCGGTGGCCGGTGGGCGATGTCGGCGATCACACATGGCGCTGCAAGGCTTCGTAGAGATTCTTGAGCGCCTTGTCGTAGTTGACGAACCCCATGAACCAGAACTCGTAGTTGTCCATCGTCGTGATCTGGATGTACCTCTCGCCCCGGTTCGTCATGCTGGCAGAGGGGTTCACCGATTTCACTTGGTTCAGGGGAAGCACCACCTGCAAGTCGTTAATCTCTTCCAGGTGAGCGATACATCGAACAGGTGACATGCATCCATAGAGGAAAAATGGCTGAACTGAAGCTGAAAATGCAGTGGTGAAGTGCAATTGCCTTGTAGTAGATGCCCTCGGGAGGGTGAAAGGCGGCGGCGCCGGCGGGGGTCTGGTAGGAGATGCGGCTGTCGCTGCAGAAGGCGAGACGGGCCGTGGAGATGTAGAGCGTGCCGATGATGGCGCCCGTGGAGGTGGAGAGGTAGCAGGCGTAGGCCTTGCGGAGCTGCTCCCCCGGCACGATGCCGAACGCCTGCTGGAACACCCTGTCGTGCCCTCCCTCCGCATACACCTTCGTTCCCTGCGCGAGCCTCGCCACCGCGGCGTCCGCCATGTTCGGCGCCATCCGGACTGAACACGCATCAATCACCGTGTCGCGTGACATTGAATTGAGAGAGAGGGGGGGGATCGGTTCGGTGGGTGTGTACGCACGGTGGTGCCAGATGTTGCCGGTGGTGTCGGCGGCCTTGCGGGTGCCGTCCTCCAGCTTCTTGCCGTACCGCTCCAGCGCCTTCCTGATGGCTGTAGCAGGTCGCCGCCAGCCACCGGAGCAAGAAGAGATATCAGCGCGCGCGGGCAAACACAGGAAACACAGAAACCAGAGAGTAATCGAGCAAGAGGCGCACACTGGCAGGTGGACGGGGACGCGCTGGCCGGGGTGACGATCACGTAGGGGTTACCCACGCCGTTGCTGGCCATCGTGACAGCGACGGCCATGGACTGCTGCGGGTAAGCCGGCTGGCCGCCGACCTGCGGGTACCCCGGCGGCGGCGCAGTCCAAGACGACGCCATGTCCTGGAGGGATTAATCACCGGCAACCAATCCGAGATCGATCAATCCGATCGCGTAGCCTGCACCCTAGATGCTTTCCTTCCTTCCTTCCTTGCCGCGTTGGCCAATCCAACCGAAGGCAGGGGCGTGACCACGGGGAGGTTCTGCTTCTCCGTCGCGTTTACTTTCGCTTGCTGAAAGGGGAAAGGGATTCGACTATCGAAGTGCAAATGCAGTCGACGTTGCGGAGGCTCAAACACAGAAGACAAGTGGAATATTTTGTGCCTTGCTACGCGCAGGTCGGCCGCACGCATGCACCGGCCTATACCGGCCAAACGGGCCGTCCGGGCTGACACGGCCGGGGGCACAAATACGATGATATATATATTTTAAATTATAATATGAATGTTATATAAATAGAATAAATTTATATCGGTTAAATATAATAATATATTATAAAGCATGAATAATTTTTGAAGGCTTTAAAATATAGAAACAATTAAAATTATACTAAAAACAAGGAGAAAAAGAGCAATAACCAATATTACATGTTTGTCTCGTTGAAAAATTTACCATATAAAAATCATATTTGATAAAATCATAAAGAGTACCTTGAAAACTAAAAATTAAAACAGGCCAATCTTGTGCAACTGTATTCACATAAATTTTTTTGAATTGAGCGATCAATTCCAAGTTATCTACAGATTGTTGTTGGCAATATTTGTTACCTATCTTTCAGTTTTTGACAGCAAACATCATTTCTACCATGCTCAAATTTCTTCTTCGGTCTTTAATAATTCTTCCATAAGTATTAAAGTTTGATTCAAAGGATATCGAGCTATAAACATATCATGTGCTAATATTGGGCCTTATGATCATTCCACCACTCGAGCACATTAAATTCTTCGAAGTAGTCAGATAGGTCTTAAAAAATAACAACTCCTAGCAGAGGTGGAAGAGGGACCACCACTCTAAATTCGGCTTACTATAATATTTTATTATCTACAATGGGGACATGTGGGGTTTTTATAGGCGAACTTTCTTAAACTTATTCTCATATTTTATAAATAGCTCAGGTAACTTAGTGTTAGCATCGGAATAAAAGTTATTATAATCTATATTTATTACATCTCTAATAAGATTTAACAAGATATCCTATAATTTACCTCTAGTATCAAGAATAAATGCAAAAAACATACAACATAGTTATTTTTTTCCAATATTTAAGATATTTTTATTTTATATGAAATATTGCAAATTAATACGTAATTATTCTTATTTTCTCATAATAAAATAGCAATCTCAAAAATTTTGTGCAACATTAAATTAGCTATTGAATAATATACTATAGATAAAGCAATAGTGGCATCATAAAATGTCTTAATAAATGTAATACACTTTTCAACAATATGCTAAGCTTACTCTATCATTATCGGTTATCCAACGTTAGTTATAACATTATTTAACTAGAAAAAAATAGTTAGTATATCATTTAATGTAACACATGCCTCGATTATTCCAATGATGGTCTACATCCGTTTGGAACTTACGAGGTTTCAGACTCAATGTATCACAGAATATTTTTTATTTTGCAATTTGTTTGTTCGATAAATTTAACCATATAATTACTTCATGGATAAATCAATGTATACAATTATTCTCTTAAAACCACTTTTAACTATGAGATTAATGAGATGACATGCACAATGTTGATGTAAAATAAATTATTCAACATAGGCAGTAGAATTTCCAACGCCTTAGAATTTGAAGCTGCATTTATCTAGTGTTATAGCGAAAGTTTTATTTGATTGGCCAAATTCCTTGACAACTATTGATATTCTTTCAGCGGTATTCTTAGCAATATGTGAAATATTAATCAATCTTAAAACTGTGACTCTTTTCTATAATTTTCAATTATCATTAACAAAATGAGCAATTACACTTTTATAGTCTTACTTAGCATTACCACTCCAGATGTCAGATGTGATACTAACAAAAAAGGTACAAGTAATAAATAAATCCTTCAATGCATCACAATCTTATTTATAAACTTTTTTAAGTCACATGTCATGTTTTGTCTACTAATAGATTGAAACATATTATGAGCAGTTTAAATGTAACTTCAAATGCACTTGACTCAACAAAGTTTAGGGTGAATCTTATCTAGCAATTAAACGAGTAAGAGATTCTCTACCTGATGTTGTACTCCCATGAATATACCATCAAGATTTAGTATTACTTGTTGTTATGGCAGTTGGTATCCATACTTCTTTGCAAAAGCCTCGGTATGCCACTTTAAGTGCCCTATTCAATCAGAAGATTTTCTAGACAATTTATTTAAGTATATTTTATATCTAGCCCACATTATCTCTCTTCTGTTAGTGCTAGTCTCCTTTTATCTCATCTAAATTTTATCAAGCGGTGGAAGGTCTTGATCTCTTTTAAGCCCGTGGCCGTCGAGATGCTCGCATGCTCTCATAGCGATAAATAACTAATAAATGTATGTAATTTATCTCATCTAAATTAGTATGGACGAGTAATTTGGATCGTGCATACTAAAATTTTAAAATTACATATATGTAATTTTAGTAAATAGTTCTAACGATAAATAACTAATAAATAATAATACATAAATACAATATATTTCTTACCTCATTTAGCTCTTGGTTTACAAACTTCAAACATGATTATATCTTTTCATCGAGCTATTTTTGATTTTTAGAAACATGAGAAATTTTTGAAACCTCGACATCTTAAACTAGCGCACGCACATAATATCAAAAGATAACAAGATGAAATGTTTGGATAAAACAAGATGTTGGGATTGGCTACCCTATTTATAGGGGGAAATAAGTTTTTTTAGGATTTCTTAATATTTTTTGGATTTTTTTGAGCTCTAGCGGCTAATTTTCGGATTTTAGCCATTGAACTAGTAGTTGCCAGGTGACTATTGCAATTTCGTAGGTGTGGCCAAATCAGACGTCAACATGTGGCGCCTCGTAGGTGTGACGCGGTCGTGCGAGCCAACATGTGTCCTCTGATCGTGGCATGCCGTGCTATAAACATTAATTAATTATGCCAGGCCATGCTGTCACATCGGCCAAGGTGATGGTCTAAGCACGGTATGACACATGACTAAACAGGCCATTGTGCTTAGGCCATGAATAGCGTCTCCGTGCCTGAGCCAACCCGGTTAGGCACAGCCCATTTGTCCCTCAGTATACCAGCTGTAATGGCGAGATGCCCATGGCTCGGGATGAAAATGTTAGGAAAAATAATTAGGTTATGTCAAAGGGCACAGAAAACGGAGCGGTTGTTAAAAAACTCTAGTATGATTTTTAAAACAATTTTCTTATAGACACATGTTTAAAAATGTATCCGTGAAAAAACAAAGAGAGGAGAAGTTTCCACTAAAACTATCGAATGCAACCTAAGGGTATAGCATGGATGGTATGGTATGGAGGGACTTTCTTCTCTCGCCATCGGCATAATTAATTAATTATTAGCTAAAAATAGATTAATATAGTTCTTTTAAAAATATATATAATTTTTTAGAAGAAGCATGCGTATGAAAAACGATGGAGTTTTAGATGAAAAAATTCTATATAAGTTTTTTTTTAAAGAAGATGTGACCCAAAGAAACTACTGCAGCCTTATACCATTTCTGTTATTTTTTTATTTGGAAACAAAATCAGAATGGTGAGTAAAAAAGGATAACTGTATAAGTATTACCGGAACATTAGAAAATAAAAAAAACGGAATCATTGGAATAGAGTATCGCAATGATAAACAAGCCACATATTTATATTATAAATTAATATAATAGATATATATTAGTAAAGATTTAAGTCAGTACCTAATTTGAATGCTTAATAACAATATTATAACATTAATAATGCCAAAATACAAGGGTTATGATTAATTTTTCACATTCTGATGGGTTGTTAAGTTTTTTGAAAATTCCAAATGAACATGGTATACCATTAAAATAGTTGGAAAAAAGTCTTTATACCATTTTCGAACAATACGAAATCGGAATGAACGGTATAAATTAAAATTGATAGTAGATAAGTTCAGGAATTTCTGTACCATTTTTGTTCAAGAACGAACGATGAGCCTAGTCAACGAACAGTGTGATTCGCACAAGCTACTCGCTAGCCGCTACGCCTCAAATTAAAGGTGGATTAACGAGCCACTCGTTAAGTCTCATTATCTCGACTTAGCTCGACTCACGAGCTAGCTTGTTAGACTATATATCATTTAAATCACTTTAATAAATTCATGAATTTATTATTTTGTCATATATCAACGTAACAATAGATATAGACTAATAAACAATTCACCAAACGTAAATAATTTAGATGAGATTATAAGAGTACTAGTTAAGAAGCTTTAAATGATTGAAAATGTATTATTTTTTCCTAACGAGCTAAAAAAACAGCTTGCGAGCTGGCTCGTTTTCTCGGCTCGAATTATTAACACTAAATTTAAGCCAATCCGAGTCAAGAGCCGATCCGAGGCCAAAGCTTAGAGTTTTTCATCCATAGCTATCTAGAATGCGGCACCGGATCCGATCATGGGATAAAGAGGAAATCGCCGAATGGGCTGAAATTTTTAGGTTCCAACGATTCGAAAAGGCCTGTTCACTGGGCTCATTAAGCACTTCAGCCGAAGTAACGGTATTGGGTCCAATATCCGGCGACGCTCCCGGTCTCACCGTGTTGCCGAGTCGGTTGGTGGGTGGTCGGCTGGTGCCAGGTGGCGCCCGCTCCACGTGACCTGCTTTTCGCCAGTTAAGCCCGTTCCGACGTTGCGTCGCTTCTCTGTTTGGGTCCACGCGCACAGGGAGGGACCAACCAACATACGGCGTGGTTAGATGCACGGTTTGATGCAATCACACGATGCCCTACGAAGCACTTGTTAAATGATTGTGCCGGATGAAAACCAGAGATATTCTCCCGCCGGTTTTTTATGTTTAATGTGATTTTGAATATGAGCATTTATTTTATTTAAAAAATTACGTAATTATTATTTATTTTATTTTATTATTAAGGAAACTTTAAGCATAATTTATATTTTTTTATATTTGTAAAAAAATTAAGTAAGAATAATTGTTAAATGTATGGTCCTTAAATTGAAAGAAGTATATGTGGATGATTATTTTTCACCAACAGTTTTCTATACACATACGTATGATGAATAATTAAAGGAGAGAGTGTGCGTGTGCTAGTGGTGCTTAACGGAAAATGGTGAGAAGAGAGACTAAATTTCACAAATTTGTACTCCCTTCACCAAAAAAGTCTCAGCTTTGCTAAGTTATCTTAAAAATACCGTATATCTAAATAGACTATTATTTCTACATATGAAAATACATATGGCTAAGGAAAAAAAACCATATCCAATTAAGCCAATACTGTGAAGTCCTCTCCAAATATGAACCAACCTACCTGGTCATATTATCTATCCTTAGGAGCCTCAACATATATAAAATTCCTTGTGTTTCTCTGTTTACTGCTATCTAGCGAATACCTTGACATCAACCAAACTCAACGTTTATAAATACCATAGTTGAATATCACTTATCAATAGTTGGCGCGCTAGGTTAGAGTCCCAATGTTTCCAAAGATTTTCGTTGATAATGACTTCAAGAAGTGATACTTCCGGTAAAGATTGTGGTGATAGCTCGGGCCTGAGAGATTCAACCTAGCTAACAATTACTGACCTTTAGATCAGAACCATCACATCTCAGTGACAATGGCACCATTAGAGCTACTAATCTACATCTCAAAGCCAATTGTAAGGAGAATTCAGATTCGTCCAAGCAAGAGGGCTTTAATGCATCATCCAAAGTGTCTGATCCATAAGATGAGCTCTCACTCGTTGGCAAGGTGTAGGGTGTATCAGATAGAAGTTGCCTAACAAGCCACTTCAGATGATAGGTCTATGTCGATAACTTGTCCTTTTCACTCCCGTCAGATTCGATTTGGTGATATAAAGAAGAATCAGTTGGCTACCAAATATAATACTGATCATCTAGTAGGGTTTGTTGGGCTTGACCCTAATGAATTATCTATACTTTACTGTCTTGGAGAATATAGACCAGAGGGATCTTCCGTAGATTCAATATTCGACCATGATATCGGGGTGGTTGAGAAAAGATCACTAGGATCTTGCAAGTCGACCCAAGATCTCAGGACAAATGAGTACCACGTATCGACATCACTGTCTACATCAACTACCCCTGACAATGAAGGGGTCACTCCGATATAGCAACTGGTGATATCACGTTCTTTGCTTGAATGCCCTCTAGCGGACCTCACCGCTAACCCAAAGTTCATAGAGTGGTTTAATAAGATGAAGTCTTCTATTACTAATATCGATGCTACCTTTGTTGAAGTTGTGGGAGAAGAAATGGAAAAATCAATATCTACCTGTGATAAATTTCCACCTCTACATAATTCAAACAACGGTGACAGGACTGTTGATCCTCGGATCAATGGAAATAATCATTGTGTTAAAAAATGCACTGAGGTTCCTCTCTATGACGGTATTCTTCATAGAGATGCTACCCTCCCTAGGATGATGACTTGTGTGAAGACTTGGAGAGATGCAGAAGGGATCATGAACAAAGGGATGACTACGATAATTGCTGAGATCGATGAGAAAATCATGATCGTTCTCTAAACCGTCATCAAGGTGAGGATGATCAAGAAAGTGGCGGGCCTAGTCAGCAAGATTCTCGAACACCGCCTCGACGAGAATATCGTAATGACTGACGTTGGTCTTCTCGAGAACCAAACAACTCGTCTAGTTCTTTGTCACCGTCCTCATTGTCATTATCTTCATTAAAATCACATCGTCGGAGACTTCCTTGATACAACGATAGTCGTTCATCTTTTCAACCAGGTAGAGGCTATGTAGAGTTCATCTATTCTCTTAGAGAAGTGACATGGCCATCCAAGTTCCATCCTGGCCAAGCAGAGAAATACGACGGAATTACGGATCTAAGGAATTCCTTTAGGTCTACTCTATGGTCTTAAATGCGGCTAGGGTAGATGAGAACGCAAGCGAACTATCTGCCCATCATGCTCAAAGGCTCTACAAGGTCATAGCTAATCCACCTGTCTAGGTCCTCAATTGAGTCTTACGATGATCTCTGCAAGTAATTTGTAGTGAACTTACAAGGCATGTATAAGAGGCACACTGTTGAAAATGATTTACACATTGTGAGACAGAAAAATGGGTAGACTTTATGGAATTATACAATTCTTCAATGAGTGTCGTAACATAATCCCACAGATCAATGACATGTCTGTCATCAGGGCATTTATGTCTACCACTCAAGATTAGTGGACGATATATGAGTTGATGGTAAGAAAAGCAACTATATCAATGAAGTTATTTAAGATTGTCAAACAAGATGCTTTTGTGGAAGCTTTTCGGTGGAGCAAAAGAAAATGAAATGTGGTCGATAACAATACTCTAGCAAAGAAAAATGATACAAGCATTGGTAAAGATTTGGACCAACCCAAGAAGATAAAGTGGAATAAGAAGCATAAGGCCTTGTTGCAAAATAAGTACCCCAACATCAACAGTGGTACGAGTCATAGGGCGAAGGACTAGGTCAAAAGTGGTACCCAATCCACAAAACAAGCTCTTACTCTTTGGCCAGTTGCTAAGTCTTCCAAATGGATATGGCTCGACAACTAGTTATGCAGCCTAACCAAAGAGTTCATGTTATCGAGAAAGAAAATTCTATCAGGAAGTCATTTAAAGAAGACAACAACTATCCCCTTCCTAACCTTACAGTGGCTTATATCTTTGACGGTTCGACCTCATTCTTCCAAAAGGGGGTATAAGAAGGTTGAACTCAAGGTATTCTCTACATATCATGGATAGATAACGAGGCTTCAGTTATTGGACCAACCGATAATCTTTTCGGCTGACAACTATCCAATAGTCCATGCTACCCATGGCTGATATCCTCTAGTGGTTGAACCCACTATTACTAATATTAAGATTGTCTGTGTCGTGATTGATAGGGGTAGCTCTATCAATCTCCTTTTTGTCAGCATGCTAGAAGCCTTGGAGATTTCTCGAAGCGAGCTCAAGCCATCAGTTTGTCCATCTATGGGATTACACTATAGTTGTCTTCGAAGTCGCCGTGAGAGATCACGCTGACAACAATGTTTGGTGGCCCCACAACTTTCATGTCAAGAAGATTACATTTGATGTCATTGACTTCCACACAGCATACAACGCAATCCTCGGGCAGACAACATTGGAAATATTTATGGCAGTGTTCCACTATGCGTACCAACTTGTCAAGATTTTAGGGCCTAAAGGGGTTGTCACTATTCTTAGGAACGCAAAGGTTACTGTACAGTGCAATAAAAATAGTCTTGATATGATCAATCATACTCAACGCTCACCTACCACAAAAGAACCTCCTTGAAAAAATAGTAAACCCAAGATCATAGCAAAACATGATGGCTCTATTAAGGTGATACAACTCTTTGAGAACAACTCTAACAAGATAGTTTAGATTGAGGCTGAACATACGGAGAAATAGGAACTCGAGCTTAATTATTTCCTTTGGGCAAATGTGCATGGTAGCTATCCGAGATGCCCGAGGTCCTCAGGATAGTGATTAAGCATAAATAAATAGACTGAATGCAAAACTGGTCAAACAAAAAATACACAAATTCACACTTGATCGAAAGGAAGCTATCCGGGAGGAAATCGACAATCTTGAGAATACATGATTCATCAGAGAAGTGCTGCACCCCGATTGGCTTTCAAATCTAGTCATGGTGTGAAAGGTGAATGGTAAATGGCGAATGTGCGTAGACTTCACCTATGCAAAAGATCACTTCCATCTCCCTAGGATAGATCAACTAATCGATTTGATAGATGAATATGAGTTGTTGAGTTCTTTTAACGCTTACTCAGGCTATCATCAGATTAGCATGGCTAGGCAGGATGAGGAGAAAACATATTTTATAACCTCATATGGTGTATTCTGCTATATTAAAAATATCTTTTGGGTTGAAAAATACTAGAGCTACTTATCAACGACAAGTTCAATATGTTTTTCAACCCAAGATTGGATGAAATGTTGAAGCATGTGTTGATGATGTCATTGTCAAGACAAAAAACCAAGATCGCTTGATTGAAAACCTCGAGAAACATTTGGTGATCTCTGGAGATGTAGGCTAAAGCTAAACTCAAAGAAGTGCACCTTCAGAGTACCATTAGGGAAACTACTCGGCTTCCTTGTCTCCAGTAGAGGAATCAAGAAAAACCCTAAAAAAATCAAGGTGATTGATGGCATGAAGTAACCGACAAGACTCAAGGAGGTGCAAAAGCTGACAGGGTGCATGATCACTTTGAGCAAATTCATGTCACAGATGGAAAAAAAGAGATGCCTTTCTTGAATACTTTGAAGAAGCACGACAAGTTTGAGTGGATCTAGGAAGTAAGAAGTCATTCTTCAAGCTCAAAAGGTACCTCTCAATTGACATAAAAATCGTCCAATGTCCGTGCTGATGCGTCACATGCATGAAGGTCTAGAAGGTTTGGTTAGCTCTAGTGTAGGTCCTTAAATTCTCGAGGTTCGAGGAATAAAAGTCAATTTGACCTGTAATTGATAAGGAAGATAGAAAAAATTAGACCAATGAACTAATCAGCCAATAAGCCGATACGTACTTTAGCTATCGGTTATCTAGCCGATAGAGATTTAAAAGAGTGTGTAGCTAATAGAGATTAATACTGGCCGATAGAGACCCAAACTATTGGTTTTTCAGCTAACTTTATTATATATAATCTTGATAGATCGGATTAAACCGAAATAGTATAAGATTGTAGCTAATAATGATAGGTACGATTGATAGCGGGTTGAATGTGATATATAAGAAGTATATCAGATAATGATTTGATGCGGATGAAAGTGAAATATCAGTGTAAAGATAATCCATCAGGTAGAACTCCAATAGAACGTTGAATAAAACCTATTAAATTATGAAAATTTACATTACTTAAAGCAAATTAATAGATCAGATCTAGCCGAGACAGTACAAAATTATCGATAACAAGATAAACATAATGAGCCGATAAATTCTATACCAGCATGATACATGCACTAGATTAGGCTAAGAGATCGAATCAATATAGTCTTAGACAGAACTAAATGTATTAAGATAACCAACAAACGTATAAACTTAGTAAAGATATCGAACCGAACCGAGAAAGTATTAGGCAAGTTAATATGTTACTATATAATGAGACTCACCGCATACTAGATGTTGAATTTAACCGATGCAGCCCAACTTGAAGTACAATCTCGACAGAAACTATGTTACTTCTACTCCTAGAGGTGACGATGCTCCAAATTTATTGAATTAATCTAATTGATATCTTTATAGGGCTCCTAGGTGTATATATTTATATCATAGGTTATAAGAAGTACGATGCGGTTACAAACAATTGTATTGGTTAAAACTTTATAAAAAGAAAAGAAAAGTGACTACTACTACCAATTTACAGGAGATATTTACAAACAAGACTGCCTCACCCACGAACATATATTGACATTATGACTTGTATCCTTATCGGACTTGGCATGTGTTTAAACCGGATATAGAGTCATGTCTTCATTAGACTCGACTTGTGTTCAAATCAAACACATGTTACTCGGCTTATGTATCAACACTCTTGAACCCTCCTATCCTTGTTGCTCCTTAACTTCGAGAGTAACTATTTCTAGACATTGCAGCTACTCCCTATTCAGTGAGCACAATCCAGGTAGTCGAACGTGATAGTATAAAACAGCCAATCTACTACGCTAATGAAGTACTCTATGATGCCAAAATAAGATACCGGTCGATCTAGAAATTGCTTTATGCCGTCCTCATGACGCCAATGAAGTTGCGTTACTATTTTCAAGCTCATAAGGTGACTGTTGTCTCTTTCTTCCCTCTGTGAGAAGTGGTTTAAATTAAGAAAGTCATGGGATGCATCGCCAAGTGGGTTATAGAGCTCGACCAATTTTATATCAATTTTGTCTCTCGAACAACAATAAAATCCCAACACTAGCTAACTTCATTGATTTGACTATTGAGACAGAAAACAAGATCAAAAAAATGCTTGCCAAAACCTGGACAATGATGCTCGATGTAGCAATAACAAACAAGGTGGGAAGCTGGTGTTATATTTGACATCGCCAACTAGATACAATCTTAAGTATGCAATATAACTTAACTTCAAGGCTTCTAATAATACTGCTGAGTATGAAGCTCTCATGGCAGGACTCTAAGCAGCCGCAACACTTGTAATAAAATGACTAATCGTGAGAGAGAACTCACATCTAGTAGCCAATCAAGTGCACAAGGATTATTAGTGTTCAAACAAGGAGTTTGCAAAGTATTTAGTAGATGTGAAAAAGATGTAATGGCATTTCAATAGGATTGAGGTTTATCACATCTATTATAACGACAACCTTAGTACCAATGAACTCGCTAGACAGGCTTCAAGACATGAACCAATCGAACCTGATACCTTTTTAGAAGTCCAAACAAAACCTTCCGTCAAAGACATCAACAACGTGGACATAGAATCAAGTGCCAACAATGGCATGAGAGCTACACCATCCATAGAGATCAAAAATTTTGATGAAATGATAGCCAACATTGAAACAGACAACGACTAAAGAACTCATTTTCAGTTATACCTATTAGTGAATATGGTTTCTAAAGATGACATCGCATCAAAAAAGCTGGCCCGCCAATCAAAACTCTATTCTATTATTGGAGACGAGCTATACAAGCGAGCACCTAAGAAATTATTGCTCAAGTATGTCTCTTGGGAAGATGGCATAACCCTTTTCTATGATATCAATGAAGGGATATGTAGAAATCATGCTATAGGACGAACTATGGTCGGGAAAACCTTTCGATAAGGTTTTTTTCGCCCAACCACTTTACAAGATGTTTGTGACCTAGCCAAGCATTACAAAGCTTATCAATTTCACAGTAAGTGTTGCAAAGCATTGCAAGTTTCATTGCCTAATGGTGAAAATTGACTAAAGTCTCTAGCCTTAAGTTACATAGTCTTCGGAGAATTTTCTATGTTAGGCAGTGAATGTTGTATGGAGTCTTTGGTGGTTTAGACCAAATACATCAGATTGGCTATGCTGCTTTAGATTCAAGTGTGTTTGGAGTCTCCATCTCCTAGGGGTGGATACATTAGAGTTTAAATATATGAGTAACGACTAGTTTTGTATGAAGTTTATTTTTAACTCTACCAACCCCCAGTTTGAGAAGAAGCGTTGTTCATTTATTTCATTCCAACTCCTTATTGCATTCCTAGGATTTCACACCTCGCTCTCTTGGTAAGCCAAGACTCAGATGTCTCTATTTTTATAGAAAACCATATCTTCGTCTTTGGTGAATAGTTGGAATTCAGCCTTAGACTTTTCTAGCTCTTACTTTGTCTCAAGTTGTTCCTTCTTGCGGTTGTGAGCCTCTTCTAAGTACCTAGAGTCTAGGATGCACAAAAAAAATTCTAAGTTAGTTGCCTAATATAGGGGCAAACAAGGAAAACAAATAATGTTGGTAGAATTATACCGATGAGCTCCCTCTTGAGAAACTTGATGCATGCTTCTAACTCCTTGACATGAGTATAGAGAAAATTAGGGCTTGAAGAAAAGTTGAGCACAAGAAAGACGAAGACCCTAGGGTTTTGTTTGGAATGGCAAACGGATCTCAAACTAATCTCACCGTCGAATTTTATAAGACCCGTGGTGGTGATTTGACTTATGTGGAAAGTGATGATATTCCCAATGAGATAATAGAGAAAATACAAAATTTTGACCTATATCTAAATTTAAATTCCAACAACAGTGTCTTCATGCCCATATTGTATAGCAATGCTATCAAAACTTAACGTATTTGGCATATTTTTTAATTGTGCTCATATTTTCGATAACATGGATTTTGATGTGTACTAGAAAAAAATGTTAGAAGATAATTTACATAGATGTTAGGGACTACTGTTAGTGTCCTAAATATGGCATGCCTCGTATATATAGACTAAGTATCTCTAAAAATACTATATACCTAAATACATACTAGCATGTGTCCCTACAGATAGAAACACATATGGCTAAGGAAGAAAACTGTACTCAGTTAAAGATAAGACTGTGAAGTCTCATCCAGATACAAATCAACCTATTTGGTCAGATTATACTTGAAAAAAAGATATATGTCAGTATAAATACATGTCTTCTAGGAGAGGAAGGCATCGAATTAAAATATAAATACAAGCCACATTGAGCCAAGATACAAGAAGCCACCTCATTGCTAGTTATCGACTACATCTCACCTGTTAAGGTTGCTACATATTAGTTGAATATGCTAGAAGAGTAGATTGTTTCAGCCTTATAATTTATGTGGTTCACACTGAATACATGTAAACAGAATATTACCTATCCTTAGATAGCCTGAACTCTTTCTTTAATACTATCTCATAAATATCTTGTTAAATCATACACCTATAAATAATATAATCGAGTATTATTCATCGATATTATAAAATATGGGCTCAACTTATAACAGTATGAGTATATAAGTATAAGATTATAGCAAGTGAGTCCAAACTTATTAGATAAATAAAGTTATACTTTTTTAATAAAATCATATCTGAAAGCTCGATTAAAATTGTACTAAAATAATAATTTTAATAACATAATTATATTTTTATGAAATTTTAACATGCCATGTATATGAACCTCATGTCGTTAGCATTTTTAAATTTGTAATCCCTTCGTAGATACATCCTTAGAATTATAAATCTAAACAAACCCAGATTCGTAATCTACTTCTTCAGGTTTATAATGATAGGTGATGTTTAATTATAACACTTGTATTATATTGCTACGTTAGAATGTTAGACTAATTTCATTGTCATGTCTGGAAAGTTTGAGCACAATGAAATTGTATGCTTCTCGAACCTTCTCCGCACAACAGAAAATTTTCGAGACAAAAATCAAATTGAGTTTTAAGTTATTCATGCACGTTCTGCATCGTGTAGCCCAGGTACACGACTTGGTTGCACCAGGACCACGAGCAAAACGAGACCCACACGATCGGCCACGCCAACGCCTTCACTTCACTTCAGGCCCACAACACTCAGCAGTCGAACAAACCAAAACACTAAAAAAAACGAAAAAAAAGAGAAAAGGTCGCTACCAGCTCTCTCCGACGTGTCGCCGCGTGCTGACCTGGCGTCCAGATCCGACGTGGCGCCCCCCTGCCGCGGGCAAACCTCCTTCCCGCCTCCCGTCCGCTGCGTGCCGGAGCGTGCCTCGACGCGCACGCCGACGCGCCCCACGCTCCCTCCTCCCACATAACACCGCACAGGCAACTCCACCACTCAGATCCCTCCAATCTCCCACAAAATGGCCACAGAACCTTCCGTGCCGCACGCAATCCCAAAATTTCCTCCACGTCGGACGCCACGCAAGCACGGGACCCGCGGTCGCAGCCGAGTCGTTACGGCTACGAATCCTATTTCGTGTAGGCTTCCGCTTCCGTAGCCGAACGCCATCCTCTTCAACCTATTTGTACGCGCACCACCCGTTCGCCGCCGGCGCAACCCGCGCCTCGCCGCGAACCGAACCTGTGCTCGCTCTGATAGTCATCCCCACCAGTCCGGCGTCGTCTCAGAGATTGCCCCCCGCACCGCCTCGGGAGAGAAGCGTTCGCTCCGGTTCGATCGGCGGATGGCGGCAGCGGCACCCGTGCGGGGGTACTGCCTCTCGCCGGCGTCGACGTCGTCCGTGGCTCTGTATACTCCGGCGGGAAGGGTGCGGATGCCGGGTTCGTTCGGGAGCGGGCCACGGCGGGCTTTGGTGCGGCTCCGCGCGGCGTCGGTGGCTGACGCGCCACGCGGGCTGCAGCTCCGGCGGGAGGAGAGGGGGTTGGGTCCCTTCGGAGGCGTATTTGGTGGGGACGATGGGGAGGTGGAGAAGGTTGGGGAGGAGAGGGTGGAGGGGTGGATGCGGGAGTCGATAGCGGAGATCGTGCGGCACATCGGGGAGGCGCCGTTCCTGGTGCACTTATTCAACGACGACGGTGGCGACGGCCGGGAAACCGGGCGCGTGACGGTGCGGCGGGAGTCAGCGTCGGCGGAGAGCTGGCCCAACGTGCGGCGGCGGTGGGGCGCCAGCGGGCAGCGGCGTCCTGACGGGATCATACTGGTCGAGCAGCTCGCCGCGGCGGTCGAGGACGGCGCGTCCACCGGTGCTGGCGCCGCCGAGGCGGCGCGGCAGGTGTGGGGCCTGGTGGTGCAGGCCCGCGGGATGGAGTGTGCGTCGTGCTACGTGCTCGACACCTGCCGCGTCCGCTCGTCGGCGGGGTTCTGCACCCACTTCTGCCTCGCCCGTGCGCAGTGCTTCGGCGACCCCCTCGAGCTCCAGCTCCGCAACTCCTGGCTCAACCGCCTCTCCGGCCGCCGGTAGCCGCCTCGTCCTCCGCCGCCACTAATCTACCGAAGCTATGCGCATGCGAATTGCGAAGCCTCCGATTCTTGCTGGGAAGAAGAACAAAAGAAACCCGCAGAATGCAACGGAAGGACATATTCAGATTCTTTGTTTCTTTCGTTCTGGTTTCTCCCAAATGCGGATGTGTACATATTATTGGTTGCAAATTTGCAATTGCTCGCTCGATTATTCCGACGAGGAGCGATTCATGTAGGCATTGCCATAAGCATCAAACATTGCCCAATGTGTATGACCAACAATTTTATGAGAAAATTTTTAGTATACTTTCTTAATCCATTCCAAATTCCTGCTTCAGCTGCAAGTGATGAAGTAACATGGCGTCGCAATTACGACATCATCACAACGCCCTTGATAACGCCATCACCGTTGATGAATGATGAGTAGCATATGGTTCCCTTTTCTGCTTTTTCGTGATATTTTAGATTTAGTTTGAAGGGGAGCGATGATGATTATCAGTTAAAACGAGCAGATTTATTAGTGAATAATTAATTTTATTAGCGAAGTTATTATAAATTTTTAAAATAATTAATATAATTTTTAAAGTAATATATATATATATATATAATTCATGAAGCGTGCTTATAAAAAAAAGATAAATTTTCACCGATTCGAAGGCACCCTAGTCGAGGGGGAGGGACGTTAGGGCCGTGTTACGGCAGCGCATTAATCCAAGGCGATTAAATTGAATCTGACGAAAGCAGACACAATTAATGGCGCGAACGTGGACTCCCGGCCGACCCCATTGCGTCCGAGATCTTTTTTTCTCGCATCAGAGTTTGCTTGCAGCAGCGCCGCAACCTCACCGTCGCTGCGGCGCGCAGCGCCATCGCGATCCAACTCGAGATGCATAACGCAATCGCGATACATACTGCTCAGGACATGACCAACACGTCCTTAAGAGCTAACGAAATTTACCTCTCTCGAGACGCGTTTCCCAGTTGCCAGTTGACAGCGCGCGCTGCTCTAGTTCGCAGGAACTTGGAAGCACCGGGAGAATGGGAACAGCAGTCGTTTTGACGAGAACCGGTGCACGCTGAATTTCCAGTTTCACCTGCCGCCTAATGATGAGTAGAGGTTTGAACCCAGCGTGGACCAATGGGCACGTGAGAGCAGCAGCACTAGTCAGCAACGGTGAGAAGCACCGAACCGTTCAACATGCCTGCGGCGACCACTATGCACAGTAAACTAGTAGTAAGCCTTGCTGACATCAAGCATCCGACTTGACGCCCAGGATTCCCAAACAACAGCGGCAAATCCATCTAATTAAACATCAAGACTTGTCTCAACACACAGCCTGCCACAGTTCACAACAGCAGGCTGCCGAAGACGGTGTACACGGTTCATTTTATTGGGAGACTCTACCATTGGATTGATATACACGCGAACAAAGCAGAAACATCAGAAACATTCGGCAGCATTTCCTCCAAGGAGAAAAACGCGGCCTATTTCGTCATCATCCCGATTGTTATTGGAAGACACAGTCTTTTGAGACAGGCACGGCCTTGAGAGCGGGAAGGAACGGCGTCGGCGTCCTAGTAGCCACCCTGGATGTAGGCGTTGAGCCGGTTCAGCTCCTCCCGGTGCTCGCTGACCACCGCGCGGACAATGTCTCCGATGGAGACCATCCCCACCATGCCTGTGCCGTCTATCACCGGAATGTGCCTGATGCGCTTCTCTGCACGCGGGAAATCGGCACTCCGGTGTCAGTATTTCGTCCCGGTGATATCTGAACTTTCTGGTGTTGAATAGGAGAAAGATCAAAGATGTTTACCAGTCATGAGTTGCATTGCTTGCAGGACTCTAGTGTCAGGTTTCACCGTGATCAGCTTGTTCTGTCAAAATGATCTTTGTCAATGAAGTTCTTTTAGAACATGCAAAACTCTGATCACGCTTTCATATCTTATTATAAACAAACGCGGCATAAAGGATGTCAATAATTTTGGAAACCAAGTCTGTCACCTGACTAACTTTTCCATGATTATGGCTTGAGTTGTTTTACTAATCAGATTCATGGTATTCCCACTGAACACCAAGACCAAGTCCAACACACACAGCCTAAAAGAAAATTACGAGTAGGATAAAAAGGATGTACCTCTTCAGTCATGATGTCTCCAACTTTAGTTGACTTGGAAGATCGTCCCTGAACTATGATTTTTCTGAGGTAATCTGAAAAGACAAAATGCAAGATTCAGATGTTAGTCACACAACTAAACATATTTCTAAGTCAGTCATGTCTATAATCTGGTCAGGTTTTCTGTACTGTTCTTTTACCTAATGGTTATTTCCAATGACCTGGACAGAGTTTCTAACTAGGTACTCCTTAAAAGTACTATTCGTGATTGTGCAAATATGGGGGACAAGGAAAGGGATAAATTAACTGTGGTGTCCTTGAAGCTGTACAGCCAGAAGGTTTCATCTGGATTTGAAGAAATTCATGCTGGAGGTCCAGATGGATCCAAGACCACATACTCTACCATGCACATGACATAAAACAACTTTGTGTGGGAAACTAGATTTATATTATCATGTGAAAATAATAATAATAATATATAATCTATCACATTAATATGTTCTACTTAAATAACACTCATACGTGGTATGCAATATGCAGATTCATGGTATATGATATATCAATTCTAAACTACTAGATATACCATCAATCTGAGCAATCTTTACTAGCACGGAATTACAACACAACTGAAGAAATAAACTGTTGTTACTTGTTACCTTGATCTAATGCAACAACTTCTACTCATTTACCTTTCCCCTATGTATTGTCCTTTCATTTATATTTTATTACTAATATGAGCACAGTAATGTGCCTTACCATGTACTGTTTAAGCCTGTTCTATTTTAAAGCCTTTCTGGGCGCACATATCTCTTTACAGCTGAAGTAAGCATAGTCTCTGTCTTCTAGCATATGATTGTATTTTTCCATTACAGAATCAGCTTAGAGGCTAGAGACCAAATAAATATACAAAGTAGCTTGTTACCTCTCTCGGTAACAATACCAGCAATTGCCCTATCTTGTCCAGGTTTAACAACCACCAGAGCTCCAACATTGTGTTGCGTCATCTGATAGAAGGAACTTATCATCTTGAAGCATAATTGTTCACGTAAGAAGTAATATGGCAAGGAAAAAACACATACAGATTTGACAGCATCATAGACACTGTCATCAGTGGTGCACCAGAGCCAAGATCCATCAGCACTCTTCCCCTTAGACTTCAAAATATCTGCCACAGTGGCAGTCTCAAATCCGCTCTCCTCTATTTGAGCAGATGAAACTGACATGAAACGTGAATATACAGCAGGTAACATAGCTGGTTTTGGAGCACTGATGTGTCGCAGAACAGCAGATTTGAGTAGACTGCCATGTGACCCGATAGCTTGAATTGCTCGTTGCATTCTGTGTCAGATCAAATACATAAAAAGGAAATAAATACTTCGTTTTGAACAAAGAAAATATCTGACCTATAACTTCTTCCTACATCACATTTTTTTAGCAAATGATAAAAGGTTATATAGAAGTATAGAACTACAGATAGCAAATAACTCATGTGAGAATAAAGATGTCTTGGATGACTTAAGAGTTCAATATTTGAGAGCCAAGTTATTTCTCAAATACATGGTGCTCAGAGAAGAACAAAAAACAACCAAAAGTTCATCCATCCCAAATGAGGTATGATCAATTACTTGACTCCAACAATCTGTCAGACCTGGCTAGAATTAGGGATACTGTCATTGAAGGCAATGAGACTAGTTCCTAGTTATACCATGGTAGTTGATCAATAAAAAAACAGCGGAAAAAAGCAGCAACAAAGACTGGACATTCGTGTTTATAACTGTTTGCTACTCTTTTTTTATTTCTTCCTGAACTTGTGGAATTCAAGTAAATAAATTGGTATTTGGAATATTTCATAAAAAATGACTCATATTCCCATGGAAATTGCAAATTTTCCTTGTCCCAAACAGGGCGTTAGGTATATTTAAAGAACTCCTTAGTTGCTGCAAATCAATTTCCATTGTAATGCGCAGGAGTGCTAGAATGAATGAACGGACAATCAGTTTCAGTACAAATAACTGGAAAGAAAGTGACAAGAAAGTCTGGGCCAGTGGAATTACTTTAAAATAATGTAATTTTCAAACTATTCCACATAAATAAACAACCACATACCAATCCTGATGGGGCCTGGGAACATTATGTCAAGTGGAGGTTATAATTTCCACTACGCTAATGCAATGAAAATGATGTCTAGCACACTAGCTCTAGCTTACTATTTTATACTCTGGTCAGCAAAGATACTGCTGAAACAAATCAAAGTACACACCAAAAATCTGTTGAATGACGAGCTGGGAACCCACTACTCCAGGTAATTGAGCTAACAAAATGGTCATGTAAAACACCTTGACTATTAATTGGCATCCCTTTTCATGTGCAGTAATCTTTAGAGAACACCCTATCAATATAGTCAAGCTTCTTGGTGTAAGATCTTGAGTGGAATCCAAGAGTCTTTCCATCTAATATATTCCAAGAAAAAGAAATCATTCAATTCGTCAGTCTCTAGGCTTTCTTCCAACGCCGGATCAATGAAAATGATCTGTTCTCTAAAAATTTGATCCGTGAGAGTGAAACCGAAAAAAATTGTCACGGTTTTGCCAGCATTCGTCAGCAGATGAAGAATATTGATTTAGGTAACAATCACACAATAAGGATTCACCACCAAATACAGAATCCAGTTATTGCCGTCTCCACTGAAAAACACTAAATACTAAACTACACGCACATGATGTGTACATGATATTCGATTCGGTGGTGTAATGTACTGTAGTGATGTTATCAAATCACTGATGCTACAAGAACCAAAAGACCAAACGCATCATAAATTACATATGAAGCTACGACACGCCTAACCCGAAACCAAAGTAAGTTCTTTGGCGTCTCTATCTAAAAAGTGGAGAGAAAAACATGGGAAGCAAGCTCTCACCAACACAAAACTGTAACCCACAGAAGAGAACAATATTTCCAGAACAAAAGGGAGTAAAGCGTGCCGTGCTATCTCAGGAATTACGAAAAGGATATTGCCGTTTATCACAAGGAAGAACATCAACAGTGTCACTCTACTCATATCAGCGACAGAGTGAAGTACCGATCCAAAGAAGTTGTGTGCGAGAGAGAGGAGTAATCAAACACTCACAGGAAGAAATCGACCAGAAGTGTTCTTTCTCACACGCCACTGCTTTGCTAGCACTAGTAATTTCCGCTTTCTTTCCGTACAAAAAAGATCCTTTCACTTACCAAACTAAGAAGGACAGTAGCACACGAGCGCGTTTGTTCGTCAAGGAGAAAAACAGAACAGATCGCGGGGGGCAAACCAAGGACAACACTGTAAAAAAAAGTACGTACAATTCTCTGATCTTTCCTCTGAATTCAAGAAAGTGGAAACCTTCAGTCGACACACACATCAACATCACATCTCCGCTTAAGCAAGAACGAAAAAAAAACCAGCATCGATCCACACAGCAGCGTTAAGCATGGAATGTAAAAGGAGGCTGCTGCTTTTACCTGGGAGGAGGAGGAGGAGGACGCCGACCGAGCTGCTTCCGGATGCAAGAGTTGGGGAGGAGCGGGAGGGACACTTGTTATGATGCGAGGTGAGGTGGTGACGAGCGCTAATTAAAGTGACACCTCCCCTCTCTAGCGTGGTGTGGTGAAGTCATGTGCCGCCGGTCTTATCCGCTCAGCCCTGTCTGCTCTTTTTCCTCGGAAGATTTCCTCTTCAATTTCAGTGCGGATTAGGGGGAGAAAATTGCTTTCTCAGCGAAAATAAAGGTGGATATGGACAAGTAGTCAAGTAGTAGTCGCAGAGAGTGATACGACAAATAATATGAAGTAAAGAACTTAATTACTGTAATTATGTTTTTTAAGATTTGTAGTCCGATTGAGGGGAAATTTACTATTTGTCATCCCATCACCAGTCCGAATTTTCACTCTCATGTAGATCCCAAGAAACTCTCCGGTATGCCACTTTTTCTTTTTCGCAAATAACCCCTATCTGACGTGGCTGCTGCACACAAAAGACTATAATTCGTGGGCCCACCTGTAACGGTTGACTAAAAGCCGGCTGAAGGGGGCGAGCGAGCCGGGAGTACGTCGGCAACGGCGAGGTGGACCAGACAGGGGTGAGCATTGGCGAAGGTGCTGAGGAAGAGACGGCCAACGACACAATCGTAGGAGAGGGCGCTGACCGGAGGCGGAGCCGAGGATGCCGGCCGGGCAGATCCACACCGGCATCGATGGCGAACGACGACCGCCGAGCGGAGGTTGGCCGTACCAGAGATGGCGCAAGAATGAACTAGCAATGGTCTGGGCGGTGGGCCGAGGACGACGACGTCTTCGGCAACGGCCCCGGTGACTATCCTCTCTCGTCCCTTCCTCGATGGCGGTGGACAGGGGCACCGATGGATCTGAGCACGGCGGCGGTGGACGGGGGCGTGACCGATGGAACTCCGCCGCCCTTCCTCGCCGCTGTACTACAAGACGACGGCGAGCTCCACGGCCTTAAACTCTACAGTGAGATCTCCGCCTGTTGTTGCTACTGTGCTCCGGCTCCGTCTCTCTTCCTCAACGCCGCATTGCAGCGGGCGGCGGTGCGACCGGTGGTGGTCACCGGGGAGGATGCACCAGCCCCAAGCTCCTCTCTGCTCAGCACGGGGTGGGGAGAGGATAAGGCTTACATGTGGACCTAACCTAAGGGCATCTTGTTTTTTTTTTCGTCGTCCACCACGTCAGACAGGAGGGAAATGCAAAATGGATACCACATGAATGAAAAATACGAGAAAAATGGCACACGAGAGAGTTTTAGTAATAATCAGGTGACATTTAGAAACTTAAGAGGTTGGTAAATAGTAAATTTTTATTAAAAAAATCTAGATAGTCTTAATAACCCAACTTAGTGAAGTTATGGACTGGCTGTCTCTTCGCCAATATCAACCTACTAAATAATTGGCTTTGTCAAAATATTCTGTTGTGACCATAAATTTTGGCAATGCAAACAAGCATCAGCTTCTTGAAAAGAAGGGGAGACAATAGTAGTAGTATTACTCAGCAAGTGAGCAGTCAACACAAACAACCACGTATCACCTGACTTGAAACTCTGTACAATCCTAGATCGCCGACCATGGCTATGCTCGTGCGCAGTAAAAAAAAAAACAACTGGAAATCTAACGCAAATGCCGCACGTACACACAGATCGAGCTGATGGTAGAAGGGCGATAATATCATACTATTCAATACCAAAGCTACTTGGGGCGGTAATAGTTGTAAGGAGAGAAGGATTAGGGGGGACGCAAAGAGAGAGCGAGCGATGCTAATGCGGCGGCGGGGCAGATCGGCGGCGTCACGGCCGCACGTAAACAAAAGACGCGTCGCCATCGCCGGTGCGTCGTTGGCCTTTGGCTCGGCCGACCGGCGAACGGGAGGAGAGAACAGGCGGACCGATCTGGCGATCACCGAGTCCTGGACGCCGACGTTTTTAACCCGTCGGGTTAGCAGTTTAATTAAAACCCTGTCTATCTACACGTACGTACCAGCTATATAACTGGAATTTGAATTAGACTCCCCTGCTATTGCTATGCAGAGAAACTACATACACAACTGATCCGTATAGTAGATTGGATAGGTCAAGAATTTTTCTACACCATTAATGTTTTATGATTTATTGATTGGATGGATGAGATTTTTTTCTTTTTTTATTAACGTGACCATTTTTAGATTTTTTTATTAATATGAAAATTTCTAGTTTTTTCTATATTGTAGGATTAACATGGCGCCTCGTAGAAGTATAAATAAAGATTTGAAAGGCTAATCTAAAACTTTGGAAACAAACATATTTTTCGAAAAAAAACAGTAAACACAGTCCACGTTAAAGGACAAAAAAAAAAGGAGAAACGTTTGCGTCAAACAGCAAAAGCCATGGAATTTTTGGGGATGCGCGGAAACATTCGGTCCCAAGAGATGGGCTCCCATCGTTCCCATCCCTAACGTCTACCTCCTCCATGATAGGCAGCACGTACGCGGCCTCATCATAGGCCGCGCGACGCGACGCACCTGACGCACGAAGCACGCGCCCTTCGGTGGGATCATCAACCGGACTGGACGCGCGCAAAACCGCGGGCGCACGGTGGCAGCGAGGGGTGGCGAACGGGCAGCCAACGCGGGCAAATCCCACCGCGCGAGAAGGGCGGGAGTGAGCGAGCGGTGGCTATACCGGCAGCCGCCTGCGGGGGGCATCTCGGTCGGAAGATGTGTGTGTATGCTGCCGTTCTCGGTGCGAATTTGCTCATCGTCTCATGGTAAAACCGTAGACGTCAACTGACGGTCCCTTGTTAACCGAACCCCGCGCAAATTGCACGGCTCGCGTGGTGCATGCCATCCACACTGCTGCCAGTAGCCCGCACACAGCGAGAGGAATACCGCAGCGTTGCCTCAGACTTGAGAGGCATTCAAAGCATCTCTCAACAGAACTCAATCCGATCAGAGCTAATCTTTAGGCGGAGTAACGGATTAATTATCCACCTACCGTCTCATCATCTTGTACTCTGATTGGTGGGGTGCCGAACAAAAGGGGAGCAAATTATATTCCTCGTCAGCAATAATGAGCGAACGTGAATCAACCCACAGAAAATGGCTACATTGCACAAGCTGCTGCAAAAGCCGTTGGTCCCCCAGCACACAGAAAAGAAATACTGTACGGATGAACTGACCGCCTTATCAAATGCAGGTACTCCAATAAGCACAAGCACATCAAAAGGAAGGCAACACCTTTCCTTGTCCGTTCTTTAACCCCCCGTCCCCGCATTCAATCCCACCTCATCTTCTACAGCACGTCCATTTCGCATTCTCGATGGTTCAATGTATCATCGTTTTATAAGCACAAAATGAAGCCACTGGATTTCAATTATAGTACACGCCACCTAGAATACAAAGCCACCGTTGCCTCGCTGGTTTCGCCATAATTCACGAAAGGAATCAGCTGAAGTGGTGATATGATTTGGACTCTCCTCATTTTAAAAGTAATTTTTAGTTTATTCATCAGATTATTAAAATAAATTATTTACTCCACGTTTTAAAAAGTATATAAATGTTCTAAAAATTTTCTTCTAGATCACTTATATTAAGCTATTTAATACATTTATTTCTCAAAATATTTAATCCACGACAATAATCTAAATCAAACATAAATAACCTTTTTTCTAGATTGTGTTGTCATAAACTAGCATGTATTTATCGTACAAATGTCATCTGCGAGCTCAAGGATAATTGGTGACATCCATCGAAAAATGCGTATTGTTTTCTCTAGGAGTATCTGATTTGCTGAAATCACAGGAACATATTGAGTAAACATGAAGTACACGCCTTAAATGCCAACCATTTTGATGCAACATGCACATCTCTTTACTTTAGTTACAATACATCATTGCGGCCATGGCACACCAAAATTTTCCAATATAGTTGCCACAAATTTTTCCCCAGAAGACATTGCATAAGTCACACCTTTCCTCGAAATAAATCGCAGTTACATTTAGGGGATAGGCAATATGACTGAAAAAGAATTCGACAAGATGTCCCCTGCAAGCGATTAAAATACCCGGACCAGATGGAATATATCATCTTCTAGAAAATCTGGTTCGTCTTCGGGTAGCAAGTGAAGCTCCACTCTCCTTATACCCACCTGTTCTTTTATCATCTTCATCTTCACTAGACTCATCAGATCTCCACCTTGACACACCTTTCCCAGATGCTGCTTCATCAACTGAAGATTTCTTACCAAAGCTACACGTGAAATAAAAATCATAGTAAATAATCGTGTAACATTCCATTCACCATAGTACACATTTGTGGCTCAGGCAACTACCAATTAAGTGGCTGCTGGGACAAGTATCCAGTATTCCAAAATCACTGAAAAAAACTCCCCTAAAATTTAACCTTTAGCTAGGGCATCTATGGATGAACTAGATCTACTCGGGCCAAGTTCTTGACTGTATAAAACAGGTATAGTTACTAATAAGTGGTTCTTGACTGTATAAAACAAGTATAGTTACTAATAAGTGGTGGTTCCCTACAAAATATAGATGTATAAAGCTTCCTTGTGATTGTCTTGGAAAACAGTGGACTAGCAGGTACCACAAATGGGAGAGAACTAATAGTCAGACCAGGGACCAAAACCCCATTGGGAACCAGACACTACGGTCAGCTCCAGATAGTCCAACAAGATAGTAGCTATTTAGAAATTTCAAATGAAGGCGATGAACAGTAAGCCTGGCAGTACCTTGTGCCTGTTTTCAAATTTATGCAGCACTTTCGCCCTGGAAAAAAAGGGTTCACACTAGGAACTACTTATGGGCTGTAACTTTTCAAGGCCATTTCTAAATTCTAATCCCTAATACATAGACCATTCAGCAGTACCCAGTCAAGTACTAGCCACTAAAAATCCTTTGTCTATCAAACTTGTTTCTATATCATACTAGATCTCATGAGCTACAGCATCAACTAGTGCAGGTTGACTTCAGAATATTAGTATGAAACATATTGCCAAAGTACAGAATCATGATTACCTAAGCAAATTCTCTTTAGCAGATATTTTTGTTTTCTGAATGTGGTCCTCAAGAAAACCAGCATTCTCAGATATCTTTGGGTGGCCATTTTGACCAGCACCAGTGCCACTTAAGATGAAAGGCTTCTCAGCGCGTGAACCAAAGTCAAACTCCCCCTTTCTGACAGAATCCTTTCCTTGAAAGGGAGTGGTTTTGTTAACCTCAGTCTTCGAAGAACTTGATCGGTAGTCTTTCATAGGTGTATCACTAGAACCCATGTTGAAATACATAGGGAGTGAATCATAACCAGCAGGTTCAGTTCCTTTTTTAAAACCAGACTCTCCTTTCATAAAACTGAGTTCTTTAGTCCCCTTTAAATATGGACCCTCACCATTCTGTCCCATGGAGGGGAATATACCCCCTGCAGTTGATCTCGTATTGGATATAGGTGAGGCCAGGGGCATTGGTCTGCATTGGAGGATAGATGGAACCTTTCTGCCAAACTCTGAACGGACACTGCTGTTAAGGCCAACAGAATCATCCAATGTATTGATATGTCTTGAGTGGAGAGGACTTGACTTCTTCTGAGGAATAGGGGTGGCGGATAAACTCAATGCAATGGCAGGATTTGGTGATTTGCCCAGATTATTAGCTGAAGAAGAATTTTGCATAGTTCGTACAGCAAATTGGTTTTTCTCTCCACTGCCAATGGCTCTCATATCCTCCCTCTGAGCCTCAGGAAGCATCTCAACGCATTTAGTCTGGATAGACATGATAAAATATTGAAGTGTTGCAAATTAACATACAGTAGAGCAGATCCTATGTTAAAAAATATAGGCTTCTTCCATTGATCCAGAATAAAGTATATAGTACATTAGTTACAGTATATCATGTTTGGAGATACATGTAATGGCATGATAGAATAATAAGAATTAGATAGGCATGTTGAAAGAATAAAAGTGTGAAAGCTAAGCACTTACAACCAAACTTTGTCTCCACTGAGCAATTGTTCTGATTTTGGATGCTTCTTCTTCACTAGCAGTTTTCAGTGTGTTCTGCTCAAAGCTCTGAAGAGTGCGATCAACCTCATATGCTTCCAAATATCGATAACGCTAACAGAAGAAGAAAAAAAAATCATATTTCACCTTGATGTGAGAAGTTTGAAAATTGTGCATATCTTAGCAGTTTGTGGGTATTATTTATATTGAACTGACAAAAGCACCAGCTACAATTGCAGCCACAGCTACAGTACCAAAACAAGAACTCTCTGCAGCTAGCACAGCCAAACACCCCATAATTTCATTAGACTACAGCAGTTAGAACATTAGTGCATAAATTTGATGGACAGCAATAGGGTGATATGCACAATGTAAAGAGACTATAGACCGAAACATCAAACAACACCTTAAACACCCTTGATCAATCTATCATTTAGTTAAATACAGTGTTTCTGCATGTAGAAACTCATAAGCATCATTATTATATCTTGATCCTGAGTACGCCAATAATAAACATAAACTATTTCATTCACAAGAAAAAGTGCTGCTAATGCTGCCGCTATGATTAACAAAGTTGAATTAGAACTGCTTTTATGTCTCAAATTACAAAACAGGTGAGAAACATAAACTAATTTGAATTAAACACCCTTCAATGTCTGAATGATGTGTTTAACATTCAAAATAAAAGGTAAACAATTGGTAAGTGTATGAGAAATGACTTAAATGACAATTTTCTAGAGCAGTTTCATTTATGCAGACTTCATGCACCTGAGCAGCTCCTATACTGAAATGGTGTGCGTGTGTTGAGGAGGGGGGGGGGGGGGGAGGAGGTTTAGCGGATACATTAATTTTACCTGGAGGTAGAAAACGACAAGCAAACTACCACATGGCTCCATGGGCATTTCACAAGCACAGTCAAGGAGGGACTTATGAAGATGTTTTTCTTCCTCAGAATCCCAAGGCAGATCAATCATTCTATCAACAATGTTCCTCTCAATGCAGATATTACAAAACTCAGTCATCATTACCTCAACATGGTACATCCAAGAGCTTTTGTGACTGTTAGCATCTTCAATGTGTGACGTATCTGTTGACCTTTGCTCTTTTACCTTAGAGCAGTAGCTCTTGTGGAACATAAATGCTTCTGTTAGATGGCCATATTCAATTCTTACACGGACTGCGGTCACTGCCTCACTAAGAGATGCTTTGCCATCTTTCTCGATGTTTGCAGCGGCAGAAAAGGTATCGCGCCCTGTGCATTTTAGCACAACTAGTGCCACATCAGGTTTATGACGCTCTAGAAGAACTTGTGTTATCTTCAGGTGTGTTTCCTTGCTAGAAATCTTGGGAAGTAGAGAGCATGCTTCCTGCACAGGGTAGAGGTGCATGAAAAATGTGAGAAAATTAGACTTCAATAGATCTTAGTTGAACAAGCAAGTCTATAGTTGGGACCACAAATAAAACTCAAGCTCTGATGCCGGGGTGCTAACATGGACAGCAAAAGGGAGAGTACTCACTGGATTTTGAAAACAGATGATAGTTACACAGCACGTAACAGAAACTGACATTTCAAATGTGGAGGCAAGTTACATGTGGGACCCAAAGGAACAGGTGAGAAACAACACATCACAGTGCTCTTAACGCACATTAAGCAAAGTAAAATTAATTGACAATACTGACATAAATCCATTTCTTGGTTATAGAAGTCATTGCAACAAAACTTGGCACCAAAGTTCATGATATTTGGTAGGAGTAGAATAGATTCCAAAGAATAAAACCATGATGGTACAAAAGGCAAAATCCTTATAGAAGTCTCAAAGCATACAGAAACAGGAAGGGAAACAACTTAAGCCATGGTAGATTCCAACATATCCATATAATATGCAACGATGGAAACTAAAAGCCAATCGTATCAGTTGTCAGATCCAGTATTCCACTACTGGCAAGCAGTTCTTCAGTTGCTCGCTCAACTAAACAGATTTATCTCATCATACAGATATTGTGCAATAGTTATATTATTTTACTCCAGCATCCAACAGAGTATACACAGCCCAACAATACCAAGATTTTTTTTCTTAGGAAAAAAAATCAAAACTTGCAACAATGCAAATCATGTACAATTTGACTATGAAAGAGGTATGTTGTACCAACACCCATAACATATATATGACTATGGAAAGTTTAGGCAGATGCTTATGATATATCACACAAATGTCAAATTTTCACAAACATGATGTGGAAGTTGGGAGAAAAAAAACATTTACATCAATCAGATATTTGCATGAGACATACATCAATAGTAAAATATAGGTAGAAGAAAGCTACCTCCAGAGCATGTGAAGAATGATCATCCAAAAGACAAAATACCAAGCATTCAAGCACTGTTCTCCTAGAAATCCCAAAGGTGGCAGCAAAATCATCCACAACATACCTCCATTCTGAATCTGGACTAGTCCAGTGACGATCAAATAGATAATACAAGAACTATAAAAATGTCAAGGATATACAGAGTAAATAACGTGTTTGTGAGGAACCATGAAATATTTTTGTTTTTCATTAGATAGTAAGGCCAAAGGATACAATTGCTTGCTTTGCAATCACCATGTCAGATGCTCCATGCAGGAAGAGTACATCAACTGCCTCTCGTAAGTTCTTAAATGGGTATTTATCAACACTAAATTGATCAATTGTGGAACAGAATATAGATGATGATTGCTCACTCTGCAAACAGGTGATTTCCACTCCTTCATTATCACTATAGCTTTCTTGAATCCCAAGGTTCTGTAGTGCCTGCTCAATGAAAAGTATCGCCTGGTTGTCTTCATTGTATTCAGATGATTTATCAGACAATTCAGGCCATTTCCGTTCTTTTGCAGATAACTTTCTTTTAATCACATCAGAACTCCAAGATGCTAAGTTAGCATGCCTTGAATATATGTCCTCAAGAAATTTATGCCTGATGCACCACATCATGGCCTCCAAATGCTGTAGAAAAAGCTCCAAAATGAGCACTTCACCCAGACATAATGACAGTAAGAAACATCTGGCTACTTCTCCTTTCATGTATTGATGACAGTGAAAAATCTACAGCAGTAGTGGAGTCAAGACAAAAAAAAAAAACCTGTTTCGTCTTCAGTGTGATTTCCATGAGTTGATGAAGGTCATTAACATGAGCTGAAACTGCTTCACTGAAAGATGTGATCATAACTTCAACAACACTGGAAATTCCTGCTAACTGCACTGCAAACTTCTGCAGTTGGGATAACTTCGACATCATTGTCTCTAATCCAGACCTATCTAAACTATGGTTAAGGTGTCATTTAACACTATATAAGGGATGAAATGCTAAGAAAAATGCAATAAATTACAGAAAAATGAAATGTTAACAAAAAATGCAATAACTTCAACACCACTGGAAATTCTTGCAACTGCACTGAAAACTTTTGCTATCGGGGATAACTTATACATCATTGTCTCTAATCCAGATCTATCTAAACTAAGGTTAAGGTGTCATTTAACACAATATTAAGTGATGGAATGCTAACAAAAATGCAATAAATTACAGAAAAAAACATGTTTCATAGTTGTAGCTGCAAAAGGTCAAATGCTTGCTGTCTAGTGGACCTAACACTATGCTTTGAGGTCATATGGTTAGAAAAAATAAACAACCCTAAGCAAATCTATCCTGGTGAGTTCAGGTCAAGCTCCACTCTGGTTGAACCACCACGATGTAAAACACCAACACTGAGCCTTCTGTAGCAGCAATTTCCAGCCTGATGCTATTAAGCTGAGATCCAGTTAAGGTTTTTTTTCTTTCTTTTGTGAAACTTATAGTTTTCTGTAAAAACATGTGTTTAAATGCAGCTAATCAACAAAGAAATCTGCGCTTTTCTGTAACTAGACCACAAAACACGTGTTTTCTGCAATTTACTTAAAAATGCAAAATCATAAATTTCACTCAAGAGTCAAACATTTGATGGATACAAATCATGCTAATCTCAGATATCAGCGCATTAACAGCCCTCTTGCACCACTCCTTGATGACCACCTCATCCAAAAGAAAAGCCAGAAGTGGATCACTTGACACAGCATTCTCGTCCAAACAAACATCTGTGATATCTGGTATAAATGTCAAGGTGAAAACAGGGGGGAAATGAAGCATATATGTAATGAACATGAGCCATATTTTTAGCCTAAAGCGGCATAAACTTCTGAAGAGGATACAGTGGCAAATCAAGGAGGCCAAATTGTTTTCAAGGGCAACATCAAACAAGGAATGCAGCCGCAGGACATCCAAGTTAACAGGATCACCATGGTCTTCCTTTTCCAGAAACCTTTGATCATGCTGCTTGGAGATAAGGCCAGCTTCTAGGCACTTGTAGTAAAGGCGTAGTCGAACCCTATTCCCATTGCCTGGTATTGGGCTTCTGCAAATTGGGCAGACATCACATCTTTGGCTGCACTCAGCACATAACGATGCATGCCCACATGAGTTAAGCACATGCTGCACATAGCGGCCACAGCTACTCAAATCCCTAGTTGCACGGCAATACTCAATACTAGCCTCCTTGCATAGTTCAATGAGATCAATGGATGCCAGCTGCTCCAAAGCATTCTGCAAACAATTTTTTCAGAAACTAATCACAAGATTTAACCACTTAAGAAAGCAGTTTGATTCTGCAAGCAGGAAAATTTTGAGAAATTAGGTGTATGACATTTCCAGTGTAGGATCACATAAATTCAGTGACTACTATATTCATGTCTGTGCACACCTGCATGCTGGAGGCTGTGTTTCTATGTGTGGAGTTGAGATGTGCAGGTCTGCAGGGTGGGGTAGGCATGTAAATTGCCAAAATATATTCATATTGGATTTCTCTAAAGATGCTGAAAGGCACTCATCGCAGATGAACCATGTCATTCCCCTATCATCATGGTCACTTACATTAGCTTACGCTAAAACGCCCTAAACTAGTTCTGTTCAAGTTTTAGGGCATCATTACACATTATGTTTGCCAAGGTAGGTGTGTTAGCAGCATATTTTATCCAAACTCTTGCGATGACCACGCCATACTGATACTACCCAAACTCAAATCCGAGGACGGTTTGAAAATGAATCCCGGGAGTCCTACAGTAAGGAAGCAACTCAAAGCAGTGTGGACCTAATGTGGCGCATGGGGGGTTCAGCTCAACCTCAAATTTGCAAATCAGGACGAAATTGGATGAGCTAATTCGAGGGAAATAAACAATCAAACGCCGAATGGATCTCCGCTGATGCAGTGGCGGTTCAGCCTTTTCAGTTTGAAACTGACCTGCTCCATCTCCGACCGGTCGCCGCGCGCAGAGATCTGGGCGACCTCGCCGGAGAGCCTCCGATCTCCCACCACTTTTGCGCCGTCGGGCTGGTCCGCCGACGGCCCCCCTCCAGCAAATCAGGACAGTAACCTCTTCGAGACCAGTAGCAGTCGGGGGGCAGAAGGCCAAAGAGCAGCCGCGGCGGATTTCGAGGAGGATGCGGGCAGCGTCCGGGGAGGGAGGACGCGCGACGGCGACCGGGGAGGGAGGACGCTCGAAGGCGGCGGCCGGTGAGGTCGACGATGGCGGCGCGGAGCGGAGCGGTCGGGCCGGTCGTGCGGCGTGACCGCGTGAGGGGCGCGTGAGCGGGCGGCCCTCAATAGTAGGGAATAGGGTTTAGGGATTTGGTGGCAGGATGATGGGGATTGGGCTGTGGGCCGTGGATGGAGAACAATGTATCTGGGGGACCACTTTACTTGTACTAGCCTTGTCTAGTTTCGGTTTACGTGAGGTTCAAAACCAAACTGCAAAAAGATTAAAACCGAAAATCGAAAATAATGACAGTTCTGTTTTTATTTGCTTTTTGTCACGAATTTGAATTGGCAGTGCCATACTCATGCCTATATTTATATATCGAACATGAACACGAAATTGAATTTCATTGAATATGATTCAATAATTGAATAAAAATTCATGTTGTCCGATCGGATACAAACATCCACATGGATGTTAGTACAAGATTTCTTGCTCCCTTAAATCATCCTTGCTCAAATACTCCATGTTTTCCATTAGCAAGGGGGATAAATTACAACTTTAATGAGTACACAAATGATTTTATTTTCCATGTCTGTCGATCAGTTCTAGCAGTTCAATGGGGTTAATCATCTTTATCTGAGCTAGAGGCAGCAAAGTTATTTAGACCCAACTTGAACATTTCAAGATTAACGCCTCCATCCCAATCAACCAGAATGCTCGTCACTCCCATTTTCGATACCTGAAATTAAAGAGGCGAAGATAGTAGTTAATGTCATGCAAAATCACAAATATGCTGGCAATTACATTTACATGTGAGTATACATACAATTTAGATGGATATATATGTAATTACTAGTAGTGAATTGCAACGTGATCACTTAACATGCAACAGCTGAAATGGCGTTGCTTTATGCGATTGCATAACCTTGAAAAAGCTTGCAGGAAATGTTTATTATTTACTCAAAAAGACATGGGAAAGTGCAGGATGAACAACATCTGCCATGTTCAAATGTTCAATGATATATACCCGAAGTCATTTTTTCTTGTGAAACATGTTTGATTGAACAGAGAGTTCAACATAGACCATATCATCAGCATTGACTGTTAATATGTCAACGATTATATGGTAGCTGGGGATAAAGAGACTCCAGTAATTAAGCCAGAAGACTTGGTGCTTTACCGTTGTAAAATTTCTGTGCTCATCGTCAAAGAAAAGCATGGACTCATAGGGAATCCCAGTCGTCGTCTGGATCCGTTGGAAATGCTCGGTCTTGTGAGTCCAGCTGTCGAATATTTCCTTCATACAGAGATCAAGGTTAAGTAAGAACAATGCTATTCTTAGAGAGAGGGCATATGCACTGAGCACAAAGGTGCATACGAATCCTATCGTATGTTTGCAGTCGGGCAGAGAAAAAAAATTGTGCGATGCCCTTGAAAAAGAACTAAACATACATTGCACATCCAAAATTCGACAATATGCCTCGTTAAGATCATGGTAGTTTAAGTTAATGATACGTGTGTTTCCGTTTTAAGTGTAATGTCAGATATTTGTGTAAGTTAAAAGATTTTTTTCGCGAACGTGTAAGTTAAAAGATGAAAGAAAGAAAGTACTCACTTCAACATTCCTGAATTTGCTTCCATTCAGCTTGCAGATTTCTTACTTCATACGAGGACAGACAGCTAAAATGTTCGTTCCTGGTGTCCTTGACGAACAAAGCCGTAAATCTAAGCAATTAACTTGAAAGGTATTGTTACCATGCTTTGCATCATTGCATCTACATGCCCGTTTTTCGTTGTATAACATACAACATACAATCTGCTTGAATTTCGACACGGATGAAGTGCAGAAAGCTAACTGAAACCTGAAAGCTTCTGCGAAATATCTCCAAGCTAAGGAGGAATGAGGAATTAGCCCTTACCTTGGTGACGAACATGGACTGGAGCTCAAGTTTGTCAAGGAACGCATTGGCTATGTCCGGGGTGGAGGAGCGGGACGCAACCGCCATGGCGATCCCCTTCTCCTTGAGGGCGCACATGATGCCCTTGGCGTGCCGGAAGAGCCTCGGTGAGTCGCTGATGGAGCAGCAGTCACTGTAGAAAATCGAAACGGGAATTGAATTAACATCTAATCAGATACCCTACCATCTAAGTATGTCTCGATCGAGGAAACAGAGGAAGGCGATGGGTGGAGAGAGAGAACGGCGGACAGCGGACCAATATAAGGGCCAGATGGTGTGGTCGAGGTCGAAGACGACGAGGCGGGGGAGAACCTGGAACCGGCCCAGGATCTGCAGCGCCTCCGCCTTCACGCGCTCGTCCCCCATCCCCTCACACCTCTTCGCTGTGGCTGCGGCGGCAGACTGGTCACTTGTCGACGGCGGGAGGAGGTGGACGGCGCCGGAGGCCGGACCGGTCGATCGGCTCGTCGCCGCGTTGGATTGACTCGGTTCGTTGCCGCGGACCGGCGTACGATAGACTAGGACACAAGATGTCTCCGCTGTGTGCGTTTGTCAGTGTATGGAACTAATCTCCCACGCAACTAAACTAATCTCCCACACAATTAAAACAGAACTTATTAACATATAATTAATTAAAATTTTAAAAATAATTAATATGATTTTTAAAGTAGCAATTCACGGTCTCCTTACCACCTCTTGTCTCTACCGTATAAATAAAAAAGAAAATAGATTTTAAATAAATTTATTTTTATTTAGAGATAAAATTATTAAAAAATTAGAAATACGTAAAAAGATATGTCTGAATTAAGCAACAACTTAATGCTAATACTAAAAAATTACTGCACCATTAATTAGAGGGCAAATAATTAATAAATTTACATATGAATATTATTTATATAATAGTGACAAAAAATACATTACAAAGAGATTTACACATTACGAATAAAACATAGAGAAAATATAAATAATGTAATGCGTATGGTATGCACACCAATTTAAAACATGTGGAGATCATCATTTATAGTCTATTTGTGATCAACTGTTGCTAGAAAAACCGACTATTCACTCGTATTTACTTTAGTCTGTATGTATTATTCAATTGTTTTAAATTGTATGATAGTTGTAGAGTTATACGGTGATTTCTTCACATCTATATATTGTTTAAATTCTGTGGAAAAAGATGCATACATAGCTATTGTAGTTAAGGTAATAATAAAATTAAAGCAAATTAGATATATATATAGCGAACTTATAACGAAATCGTCCTAAATAATGTTTGAAAAAATAAAATATATTCTACCAAAAGTATCGTCACTTATTGATCTCACCACCTAACGATCACCATAAGCATACTTAGGACACTCCCGCTATGAATATAGTATAAGAGGTTATAGCCTATAGTCTAGCCATTTGACTCGTCGACGTTGTTCATACTTTTCATTTCTCCTCTCGTTTGATTCTAATGGAAAAAACAACGACCCTTTGATAACCAACGATTGATGTCAAATACTAGATTTTCTATATCAACTCAATGAATAAAACTACACATACTTACATAGATCTAGCAAACAAAGTATTAGTTTGAAGAAATATTGTAATAAGAAATAATTAAAAAAATAGGGGCATACAATTCATATTTCATGAGAATAGTTTGTGAATTAAAAAAATCTCCTCCCATAAGTGTTAACGTCTTGAGATGTCATAAGCTGGCATCGATCATTACGTATACAGAACAGATAGTTACACCAAGGTAGAATTAACCAAGTCAAATGACTCTTCTCTAATGCAGATCCTCACTGAAAGCACGCTTAACAATCATTGTTCTTTGATGATGTAGAGCAAATGAATGGTGTAGGATTTGTAAGGGATCTACGAGGAACCTTATGTTTCATCATGCATATAAAGTTCTTATATAGCGTAAGTTATATTAGGTGTAGAAGATGACGTGACATTCACATACGGAAAGTATCATGTCTGTAAAAATCATTTGAATACAACATGACATTAGTGTGTTGAAAGTAGGCCATCGATTTGTGTGTGAAAGCGATGTGACGGTCATACATCGAAAGTTATATGTCGGGTTGTGTTAAAAGCGAAGTGACGTCATGCGCTGAAAGTTGGTTGACATCACTCAATGTGGATTGTGACTTGGCAGTGATGCGCATAGTAAAGAGTGAAGGCACCGAAAATTGATTATCATATGCTACTGACAGTCATTGATGTAGAAGAAAGTGTGAAAATGATGTGGTATTAATATATAGTATAGGTACATAAAGCTAAAATAGTTAATATAAAGTAGTATAAATAGTAAGTACAAATAACACAACGTACTACTGGCCTGAGACATATCCTCTACCCTTGTTCGTCCTCCTCCCATACGCTCACATGTGACCCTAAGAGTAGATGAGGCAATTGACTGGGATGCCACGACTAGCGTGGACCTGCCGCACAGAAGTCAAAGCATGTGGCTCCTATGTGTGCAGTGGCAGAGCTCCTATAAGTTGGAAGGAGCCGAGCATGTCATAATTTACCGTGAGGTTATCATGGACAAAGGAGTCGTGCGCCTATCTAAAGGTAGTCTGTCCAGATCCGTCCATGACTATGGAGATTTATGACGGTGTAGCCTAGAACCATGTGAGAAAAAAAGTTGAATAATACAAATTAGAATATCATGGACCGAATAAAAATATGTAACATGCGACAAACCTAAAAACCCTTATATCGATGTCCCTGCTCCCTGTGTCGACATTCCTATTCTCTATGTCAACGTATCCGCTACTGAGGAAGCAAGGTACATCATAGGAAAGCTGTAAAGAATATATTTTAGTAACAGTGGCATCGCATGGCAAGAAGGAAGCAACACATTTGAGCGGTGGATAGATGAAGTTACCTATGGGCTGCGTTCCTATAGGGCAGACTCCTACTGTAGCCACCGCTACATAAAGAACCACATCGGCTGCACAATAGATGAGAGCACAAAGGACGGTGTGCATCATGTTGCACATCATGCCAAAGGTAATTCTCTGCTCATCCTTTTAGCACAACTCCGATCTTCAATCATCGGCAAACAGCTTCAAGCTCGTTGTCAACCTACCATGCAGCATCGACCTATTTGAAATGACATATCATACATAAGAGCCATAGCATATTTAAGTGGGATACGAAAGATTGATTGACTTACAACGCGAAAGAAGTCCTAGTCGCGGTGTCTAGGATACGCATCTCACACACCGGCTATGTGTGGCTACAAAGCGTCGGGAGTGAACGTCATACACGTGCGAGGGTGATGACGGTACCAACTGAGGTATACTAGGTACGACACCTTTGTGTGTAGGCATTGCTCCTCGATGACTTTCTTGGTCACTAGCAAGTAGTCGTTGACTTACTTCTGGAGACATGGAGCCCATAAAGTACCAGCTACCTATCCTCACCGATTATATCTAGTTATAAAGATGGTGTTAGAATATGCATGAAGCAAACAATCATACATTCGATTTTGTATCAATAGTTATCCATGAACGTCTGTTGACACAGTCAGCATGACTAGTAGAAGATATAGCTGACGCAAACTGAACTGTCGCAACACATGATGTGGATGGTGTGGCTCAATAAAGATGTTGAATAACATCGGTTGGATCGTCAACCAATAAGTATGGTCACGTGTACACAAAGTCGAAAGTTCAAGTGTTGCACAAGCCTATAGGACTGTAGGGCTTTACGGCTCCCAGACAACGTTGTTTGACTACAACTGATCGATCTACACAACAAAGTCTGAGTGGGACCTTGTGACCTGCAAGTAGGCCCATTGTCGCTGCAGAGTACGATAAGAAGTGTCAACTAGTTATTTTTTAGGTACAAAGATTGAATTAACACATTACGTACCTGATGACGACACCGCATTGTCCCTATCGTGAGGAAGTCCTTGGGCGGCATCTGTATGTACATGTCATTGTCATAGGTACTATAGTCCACCGCTAATCGCCCGATCATGAACTGCTCGGACGCTTGGAGCTGTAGATGTAGTGGGCAGTTGGTGATCAATGAACATGGGCTTATCTTTGTGCACGCGTAACAAAGACCCTAGTACGTCACTACGAGGACAACAGATTCCTAGCTCTACCAAGGTACGCTCATGTCCTTAGCATTGGCGATGGTGCGAGCATAGTGGATAAACCCCTTATCCATAGCATGACCCGCTGTGCTGGTGAACATTACTACGACAACTTAAGTTATACATACATTTTAAAAATAATACATAAACTTACACTACATGACTAAACCACTAGGTGCACAAGAATGTCTAGACCGAGTTAGCCTTTAAGTGGTGCCTTACTTTGTAAGGCGTCTTCCATCAGCCCTTGCTCCTGATGAAGGAGCTTTCGCTCCACTCAAAACCTCCATATCTTTTGGACACTTCTTGTAAATATGCACCTCCTTGTTACACTTGCTATAACGTTTGAATCTTCCACCTACTTCGAACTCATTCATATCATTGCTAATCTGTCTACTCTTACGGCTACCTGTCGTGTCTCTTATTTTTATTAGATCCGGAATGTAAAAAACTTGAGATTGTTGAGCTATGAAAGACCACATAATACCGAAGCCAAATACCTCACAATTCTAGATATGCAAGATAGTTTTCTTTTTAAAATAAGACAACATAAAATGATAGTCGAGTATTTCACGCTCCAAGCTCACGACACTAACATGAGAACATGCATGTGTTACAACCTTGGTTTTTGGAACAAGCATGAGCAAATCATGTTGTATTTCAAGACACACTCTTGCATAACTCTCTTATAGTAAATTTTACGTTTGGCCTTATCATTACACATGATTTTAAATCTGTGTTGCTGTGTATCTTGAGATATAACTTGATGCTCTTATGCCTTTTTACGTTTTCCAAGTACTTTGTCATCATTATCCCAAAGAAAATATCATTGTTTGCCATAGAGGACCTATCTACTTTACACTAATCTCTAAAATACTTACATATGTCATGCAAGATAAATTCAATAATAGCAACAAGTGGTAGCCCTCTTACACTATACATCACTCAATTGTAAACATTTGCTAAATTGGTGGTCATTATGCCAAACCTAACACTATCATCGCTATACAATAAGACACATTTCTCTTTTGGCTCATTCTCAATCTAGTGTGAAAATTTTCTAATCTGGGATGTCGACCTCCTTCTCATAGTTCAAAAGCCTCATCACTTATAGGTGTTGGTCTTCTGAATTGTTTATATGTTTGTTTTGTTGTCAGCTCGTCCAACCTCTTTCAAAGCTCATTGAATTTTTTTACTGATACTAGGCATAGTCTCTTAAAAAGATCCATAAGGTATTTGTTCCTGAATTGCTTATAGAAATTAACACCCATATGACGAATGCAACATTTGTTGTGAACATCTGGCCATTTTTGTACACACCTTCTCTAAGTTACCATCCCTCAAATACTTAATAGCCCATAGAAGACTGTCTTGACAGTCATGCATATGGTATACATCTGGCTTCATACACACAACTACATCATTCATCTGCTTTAGAAAATAGTACCAACTTTTAGTGTTCTCACTTTCAATGAAAGCGAAAGCTACAGGTAATACCTAATTATTCCCATCAACTATAATTGCTATCAATATCCATCCTCTGTATTTTCTAGTCAGGAATGTCCTGTCAATACAGAGTATATGACAACAATACACAAATGTATTAATGCACACACTTAATGCGAAGAAAGCACATTGAAGCACACCATGCTGAGAATGATCTGATGGAAGTAATTTAAGGTTGTAGCAGCTTCTCAAATTCCTCTGAAGAATGCAAGCTAGAAGACAATGCAAATTATCGTATTAAGCTTCGAATGTGCTACATTTCATATCTACAATCTTCTGTTTTGCCCTTTATGTCTTCGCATAGATAATTATATACTTGAATTTATCCTCAATGTGCTTGATAATTGATATTGGTTCGTACCCTAGGTTATTCACAATATTAAAGTACATCTCTATTGTAAAAATATAGATATCATATTTTTATGGTATTTATTGACCTCTTGTAAGTGATAATTATATCTGGTGGCGATTGACACCTTTCAATAATTCTTCTATTTAGCCTTAAATACATGCACCCTCGATGGACACCTATAACTTGAGTTCACTCACTTTACTCTGTACACCGACTTACTTGACTTCACGGCTCAAAACTTCCTCTAAAGTGATACCGCCTACTGCTTAACCGCCTAACTCAATTCCTCTTTGTATGCATACTTAGCCTCCTAAATGATATTATTCTCCTTGTACTCCCATGACACGTGATATTTTTCAGAGATAAACAAGTCTAGAGAAATTCTCGTTGAACTATTGTGATGGATTTCTATTACCGCTCTCCATGTCTGATGACTCATCATACTATATATACTTATTATCAAAAAAATTTCAATCCATTACCTTAATAATGGTGTTATTTATCTCTTTCTCGTCTGCCAATCTGGCTCACCATCTCCTCCTCTTTCTTCGTGCTATGATTAATTTTCCTCCACTATTTTAGCATTACCTCCAATAATATTTGGACCCTCTTTGTTTTGCATGTCCATTGAAACAGTGATATCTTTCTCGTACACTGACATAAGAATACTAGGTAACTAATCTCGTTACAATATATTTTCCATATACCATCTTCAAGTGATAGTAGAATCCATCAGTATTAGAAAAAACATTCGGTCGCCAGCTCACTATAATATAGATGATTATTACAATGACTTGGGTGTTGATTTAGAAGTCTCGCATTAACCATTTGTACGCTGCTATAAAACTTGTCTCAACTAGACTTTTAATACTCTTAAAAAGATTGAGTCGAGTTCTAACAAATCTATAGCATATTTATCATACCTAATATTTACTTGACCGTGATATAATTGAAATATCATATTATTTGACACATATGTTCACGAGAAAATAGAGTTTAACTAAGTAATAAATTAATCATCACATCTAATACTATGTATTTAATATTTCCACACCGATATATCTTCGAATGTTATGAATAAATAGTACACATACTAGTTCATTTTATTATTAAGAATAAATTTTACAAATAGTATATATTTTTTACCTTCGTACCAATCCATAAGCCAGCAGTGCTTCGCTGCTTCTCTTTGCCTCCCCTCAATCCTCTCTTATTTTCTATTTTTTTATTCAACTATATTTTTGGGCGGTTAGAAGGGTTTTATAGGATATTGCTAAAAAACGTCTAAACAAAGAGTGGCAAGGAGGTTATCTATAAATTTATTAGGGCCCTTCCTCTCCCATAGGTGAATCTAATAATTTTGTAGGTGACCCTCTATGGACGAAAAAACGTCCTGATAGAGAGCAGCAAGGGAGCTATCTAAAAAATATGACAGGGCCCTTCCTCCCTTGTGTGCCTGTTATGTAATTTTACATATGACCTCTTGCTTGGGTTAAAACAATCTTGATAAAATTTTAGACTCTGCCGGTTTGTTGTTAACGAACATCAATATATGTTTGTCATGTAGAATTTAATGCTCTCTAACATGTTTTTATTAAATAAATCATTCTAGAGAAGGTTGAGTATACATATGTATTTTTTTAAAAAATATTTTTACAAACATTTTAATAAAAAAATATATAAATAAAAAATCGAGATTTCATTGGCTGTGTGGATCGTTTCGCACCGGCTCACTCAATACTGGGTCGACCCGAATCCGATCAGGCTGGGAGAAATCCGGCTTGGGCCCAAGATTTTTTTTTGGTTGATGCCAGGGGGAGAGAGAGAAGCATGCATGTCCGTAGCAAGTATATCTGCCTCAGGAGACTGTTCACCCTCCTGGCAAAGTTGGTCTTTGTGCGTCTCGTTCTCCTTCTTCCCGAGCTGGAACATGGTGGCCCTGGTGAAGATCAGCTTTGTCGCAGCAGGTTCTCCATAGCTGCTGCTACTCGTGAGAGAGAAGGCCCACCCGTGAGGAGGTCTCTGAATGTTAACCGTGACAGTATGCTGCGAAGGATGTCCTGCACATTCGTCGGTAGGCGTAGCAATGTAGCTTGGATTAGGATTAATAACCGGATAAACTGATACTGCATTGATGAATTTAGTCATAAGTAACGAGTTTTGTGGAAGCATCTAACAGAGGTTTGTTCTTAGGGTGAAATGCATATTGAACTAGGAATCGTTGCGTACATCGGGGCAGATGGTGAAGTTGAGGGGCTTCTGGTCTTGCCGTCTTCTTGAAAGTAATGCTGTTGACAGTGACACAGCCTTTAGTTGATCTTCTTGTCTTCTTAGAGTAACTAATACTCCATCCATTTTTTAAAAAAATTAAGAATAGAAAAAAACTATAATGTCTCTTATCAATGTAAATAATAGAGAATGGTTGAAGGTAAAATTAAAAAAAATTGAACATGAGGTGACTAATGGGATATATAGTAAAATTTAAATTTTGGATCTAGGGACGGAGGGAGTAGCCATAAACTCATTAATAGATAGAACTAGACAGCATTTATTTTCTCTGCTTGACATATGAAAGAAAAGTGGTTATAGCTAGCTTATAATTTTTTATTAGGCTATGTTCAAATGTCACTTTTTCAATCTTCTATTCTCCTGTTTTCCGTGAATATGCTTTAAATGGGTATATATTTTTTTAAAAACTACTTAAAAATTATATTAATCTATTTATCAAGTTTTTTTATAAATAATAATTAATTAATCATACGTTAATATGTAAACTGTTTTATGTGCCGGAGGAACGGATCCCTCAGACGAACGCAGCTTAAACTTGCTCTATAAGTTTGCTTGTTCGAACCTTGATTTGGCCATGGGAACAGGTTTATCTGAAGCACACACGACAGATCATGAGATGCATGTGGCAGACCTTGGAAGTTTCGAACTTGGGGAGCTGATGCTGCGATGTGGGGAGAAACTTACCAGCCGACAGCAGGTAGAAGCCGAGCAGCGCCGCGAGCTCAAGATTGGTCAGGCTGTCTCCACGCTCGCCTCGCCGGCAAGAAGAGATTGAATTTGTCGATTTGAAGGATATTTACCAACGCTTTAAACCTGTTCTCCACTTTTAAATACCAACAAGTTTCCTAATCCTCCTCGATCTACCATTTCCGCCATGTCCAGTTTCCTTCGTGTCATCTCCTCGATCTCATCTTCTCTTCAGTCGATCGCGCCTAAAACCTCTCGCGGGAAAGCGAGACAGGATGTTCACTGCCCCGCCCCGCCCCTGTCGATCGCCACCAGCCCACCACGCCATCAACGAGATCATCTGGAATGGTTGAGCTTCAGTGCAGGCGGCCGGCGGCCGCCGAACTCCGGCGAAAAAGCTGGCGGTTGGCAACCGGGCTCGGTAATATTCGTGGGGAATAGATTTTGAGTTGTGACGGAGCAAAGGATGCCAAGGGCGGCAGATCTTTCTGGCTGATGGAGGACGGATTATTACGGATACACTTCTAAGCTATTGAAATGGAACAATTTTTTTGTAAAAAAGAGAGTATTTCTTAGCAAACTTTTACAATCAACATATTAACTTTCTAATATTTATTTTATTTTATTTGTGTCCTTAAATAATTGTTATAAGCTCAATTTCATCCACTATCTATCAGCGCTTTAAAATGCACCTAAACAGAGCTGAATGAAATATTTAACTTTTTACCACTTCGAAAGGTGAGTGACCAAGAATGTCACATTGTAAGAGAGGGTATTGTGAGAGTGATTAAACTTGTTTGGTGCACAGTGGCAAATAGCTAAATGCCCCAAGCTGAAGAGGTTCCTGTTACTCACATTCCAAATATCTAAATATTAGTGAATTTGAGAATGACTCCATACACTGGTCGAAACAAATTCATCATATTCGATCAAATGATAACATCCAAATAAATGATGCATAGACTTCTTGCTCTTTGAAGCTATCCTTGCTCGAATACTCCATGTCGTATATGAGCAAGGGCAATATAAATTACAAGAAATAAATATTTAAACTTAAGCATTACATAAATTATATGTCTTTCTTGTGTATTGGTTCTAGTCGTTCAATGAGGCTATTCCTCTTTACTTGTGCTTGAGGCAGCAAAATTTGTGGTAAAGTTACTCAGACCCAACTTAAACATGTTAAGATTCACCCCATTCTCCACCAGCACACTCGTCACTCCCATTTTTGATACCTGAAAGCAAGAGGTAAATATATGAGTGACTGTCACCACAAACCACAAAATGCTTGTAATTATTATGGAAAAATTTGATATATGCCACTTTAGTGTTTTTTTAGATGGTGAGAACATACATTTTTTTTAAGATGGACATGTAACTGCAACATGATTACATGGCCACTAAGCAGGCAACAACTGAAATGGAATGGTTTTATGGCATTGCATAAGTTTGACACCAGAGGCAACAATGGGGCTACTTTTGGAGCTTTATTCAGTCAAAACTATAAGGAGTATATCCTCATTCCACTGGAAACAAAATCATGGTAGCTTAGTGAGGAAGCTTCAGCCATAACAAAACCATGCCATAGAAACTTTTGAAGCATGTAGAGAGAATGTTTATTTACTTAAAAAGAAAGGGTCACAGGGGCATGGGCAATTGGGCAGTATGAACAACATCTGGCATGCTCGACGAAATATACTTGAGATAATTTTTTTGTGAAATGTTTAATTGAATAATGAGTTCAACATATACCATATGATCAACGTTCACTGTTAAGGTATTCGACAATTGGATGGTAGCTGGGTATTAAGAGACTGCAGTAAGAAGTGATGATTTACTGATTCAATATTTCTGTCCTCGTCATCAAAGAAAAGCATTGATTTGTAGGGAATCCCAGTCTTCCTGTGGATCTTTTGGAAATGATCGGTCTTGTGAGTCCAGCTGGAGAATATTTCCTACATACAATTACCAAGATTAAGTTTAAGTAACGTATTGTATTACTATGCTATACTTGAGAAAGAGAGACAGAGAAAGGCTTAAGTTGGACTTATAAATCGAGCACAAAGGTGCATACCATGTCCTTCAAATATTTGCAGAGTAGAAAAAAGAGTTGCATATGGTGCTTTCTAAAAACTACGTACACAAGGGAACATTCAAAGTGTGATGATATGGTCTATGCCTCATCAAAATAACAGTATTTCACCCTTTTAGTCAACTAATGGTATCTGCACTCTTTTAAAAATTTAAAAGGGGAGATGTTTCTGTGCTAAGTTAAAGATGAAACGCCAGAATAATTCACTTCAAAGTTCCTGAATTTGCTTTCATTCATCTGTAATTTTCTTATGTCAACGAGGAAAAGGATTAAGCACTAACTCTGCGCAATCAGCGTGACATGCTTTACATCTATGCCCATTTCTCATTGTACTGATATGTTGACTGCCTACAATAATCTGCTTGAATTTTGGTATGGATGTAGTGCATAATTAACAGCCTACGCCAAAAGTATGCCCAACCTAGGGTCAATTGTCCCTTACCTGGGCAACGAACAAGGATTTGATCTCCAGCTTATCAATAAACACCTTGGCTATGTCCGGGGTGGGTGAGCGGGACGCAATCGCCATGTCAATCCCCTTCTCCTTGAGGGCGAACATGATGCCCTTGGCGTGCCGGTAGAGGCTCGGCGACTCGCTCTTGGAGCGGCACTCGCTGTCGCAACGGGAATCGAACAACAACTGCTGGATTAGAAGCCATCCAAGTCTAGGACTCCCGCTCTCGATCGAAAGAAGGAAGAAGGGAAATGCGAGAGAGGAGGGCGTACCAGTAGAAGGGCCAGAGGGTGTAGTCGAGGTCGAAGACGACGAGGCGGGGGAGCACCTGGAACAGGCCCAGGATCTGCAGCGCCTCCGCCTTCACGCGCTCGTCCCCCATTCCCCTCCTCCCCTGCGGCGGCGGACCGGTCACGTCACTCGCCAGCGGCGGCGCTCGGTTCGTGGCTACGGCTCGGCTCGGATGACTGGACGAGGCTCGCGAGACGTCGGCTCATCTGGTGAAAAGATCAACCCGCGAGCTGGGCCCATCTGGCGCGAGATTCCGTTGGGGCTCCTTACTGGGCCAAGCCGACTCGGGGATAAGCTGGGCTCGCGCCGTGCGGACAAAGGCCAAGCCCGGCTCGGGCGGCACGACGCTGAGGCGGCGGCTCGTGTCTTCGTGTTCTGTACTGCTGCTGCTCCTCCTGTTTCCCCAACCCCAAACCGGCAAAACCCCCTTCTATTCCTCCTCGCGAGTCGCGACGACGCCTCGCATCGCACGCCGGCGCACTCGCAGCTGCTGCCGTTGCCGCTGCCGACGCGCACGCCCGTCGCCCGCGCTCTGCTCGGCGGATCGTAAAAGTAGTGCGGTGGAATCTGATCTGCTCTGTCTGGGTGGTGGCTGTCTCGCAGAGTCGCAGTATTCGCCGAGGGTTCGATCGGCTTTGGGAGAGTGAGAGGTGAGGGGGCGCGAGCGCAGCGCGGCACAAAGATGGCGGATTTCCGAACCTCCACGCATCGGGAGAGGTGGATCTTCCAGACGAACGATCTGGTCAGGCTTCCTCATCGGTTTGTTTTGCCGCGGCTGCTTGATTTGGGTGAGATATGGCGATATGCTGCGGATTGTGATGCTGGCTATCCTCTTCTTTGCTTTGCAGATGGATAGGTGGGGCGCGGCGAACCAGCGTGCCACGGATACGCTCGTTCAGGTTGGGTTCCCCTGGTGCTCTGGAATCTCATTCACTTATTGATATTGAGCTTAGATAATTGGTGCTCATTTTCCCTTTTGTTTTCTTGGTGAAGTATGGAACGACGCGGCTGAAGGTGGACCCGGTTGATGGGTCGCTATCGTACCCGGAACCTGCATCTGACCATGGTACATTTCATCTAATGATTCTGATTGATTATATGTCTAGATGTGCAATGTGTGACAATCAAAATTAACATCTTCGTGTGAAATTCACTTGAAAGTTTTCTGCTTTAGTAGTTCAATGTTTCCATGGGAATTCATTCAGTCAACCACTTGCATTTAAGCGTGCCAGTATTGAAGCATCGTTTTTTATTCAGTTGTAGGGAGCTCGGGTGTAAAGCCTCTATCTTGTGAAGAGGAGCGATTGATGCGGATATTTTATGAACAAAAGATTCAAGAAGTATGTGCAGCATTTAAGTTCCCTCACAAAATCCAGGTAAAGCACTCCTCTTACCAGACTATGCCTTTGCTATCCTAATGATTCTGTGCTAACAGTTTCTTATTGCTGTTCTGTAGGCTACTGCAATAATATATTTCAAGAGATTCTATCTGCAATGGTCTGTAATGGAACATCACCCAAAGCATATTATGTAAGCAACACTAAGAAAAATGCTTCTATTGGTTGAGACATACAAAACCAGAACACCCGATGAGTAAATTATTCATGTTTGTGTCCTAATCGAAGAGAAAATTATGAATGTTCTATTTTCCTCTGCAGTCATGGTCTTTCGTGACTCAGTAAGTATTTTTTTATCAGTTAGATATGAAGTTAATCAGTTTTTACTTGACAGGTTAACTTGTATATATTCTTCTTGCAAAGTGGAAGAAAATCATGTTTCTACTGAGGAACTTGGCAAAGGAATTCAACAGGACCACCAGATTATTCTAAATAACGAGATGATCGTTCTCAAAGTATGTCATTTCCAGTTTTTGTTGATTTGCCTCCTCCAAGCCAGCAGAATATGACATTGCATTTCTTACCTTATTCCAGTCTTTAGATTTTGATCTGATTGCTTATGCTCCATATCGATCTATCGAAGGATTTATTGATGACATGGAGGTGAGTTTCATATATATGTTTCTGCCAACGATGTTCACCTTGCCATTTCCCCTTGTATGACTAGTGAACTTTGGAATGCAGTACCATATATTTGACGTATTTTGCTTATCCTAGTGTAGCAGTGTGGTCTTCATTGGCTAATGTTGTTTCATTTTGTATGAAGGATTTCTGCAGAGCAGGTAATGGTGAGCACCAACGGTTAAAGGTTATCCATTTCTCATACCCTTTTTACCATACAATCCAATATCACAGTAATAAATTGTTTGTGCATTTGCTTTTGCCGACACATTCAGATGGCACTGGTATAGCTAAATCATGTTCATCTGTGTAACTGTATTATATATTCCACAATATTTCTGAAAATTCTAACCGCTTATATCCAGTTAGTATCCATTATATTCTACATAATCCTTTGAAATCATTATGACATTTTTTTGTTTGTTTAACCTTGAACACACAGATGAAGGTAGCAGCACAGGATTGACAATATTAGAGGGTAACTAGTTGTTAATACTATTTTTGCCACATAACAAGGAAATAACTAATTTTATGATAATGTTATTTATATTTCATAGATGGCTGTCCAATCATTTAATAAAGAGAATAATGGATGAATCCAGCTCTGCAAATTTAGTTGGATACCAGAAACGCTTTAGGTATGCTGTTTTGCATCGATCTAAGGATGTCGAAAACCTAATACTATAGAAAGACAAAGTGTGCAGGCCATCTATATTAGCATGGCATTCAATGTCTTGTACTGAACTTTGCTCTCAGTTTTCAGTAGACAGCTGACACATGGTTGAATGCCAAATAAACATATAGGATAAAGTCTTGTTTTTAATTTCTTTTTGTAGCTTGCTCAAAACAGTAATTATTTGCATTGAATTAGGAACAGTTGTATGCTCTTAACTTGAACATCGGGTTAGATGTCATAAATGTTATTCCCTGCATGGAAGGATACAACGGAATTATGACATTATAGAACATGTAAGTTTTATGCTACCTTGCTGATGCTTTATATGCTTGTAGGATTTACGTCAAACTGCGATATCTCAGGTTGACAAAATGATGTTGACTGATTCTCCCCTTCTCTATACTCCTGGACAGGTACCTGATCATGAACAGTACTATTTAATCTTAAACTAGATCACTCCATTTTTATACATTTATTAGTTAACTTAGTTCTGATAGGAAAGTTTAGTTCTATGTGCAAAGTTAGCTTATTCAATCTGTCAAGCTTCACCAAACTCTTTTGTAATCTGATTATGCATTATATTTTAATTTTTTCAGTTGGCTCTGGCTGCTTTGCACAAGTCCAATGATATGCACAGGATCCTCAATTTTGAAAGGTACTTTTGCGTGATTTATTCCTTTTTCATTTCTTTCCTCAATTCTAATGTTTGGAATTCACAGGTACTTGGAAAGTGTTTTTTCAAGGCAACATTCTGATTGTCCAATCAAACAATTTGTTGGGTCAATCAATATGATCAATTATTTGGTAAGAACTTTTGTCGGGCTTGGTTAAATATATCTTAGTACGCTAATGAAAAACCCACCAAGAAAGTCCTTTATTCGTGTTTTTCCTACACCAGTCAATATAGCTAAAGCCTGTTACTGTAAAATAGTTAGAACCTGTTAGCTTGATTGACCACAGAAGGGTGTTAGTAAGTAGTTGAAATGTTAAATTATGGCTTTGCTGATGTTTAAAACCCTGTCAAATACGGTGGTATCGTTGCTGGCAAAGACTAGAGCTTTCATATGGCCAACTTCTCACGTGGATGTGGCCATTGTTAGGCTCTATTACATTACCACTTCAATAGTTATTATTATACTTTTGGCATTCCCTTTATGCTATTTGCATATTTTTGCAGGTTGATCAACTTAAAATACCTACTCCTAAGGACATGAGGCATATTGACCGCAAGCTTAAGCATTGTTTAGATCCAAGCTCACAGGATGAGTAAGCTCCCTATCATTTATACAAAGTCAGCATGACCTCCATGGTTATCAGTCATCGTTCTCATTTTTGTTATTGGTATATCCCTATAGGCATAAGAAGAAAGAGAAGAAGTCTAAGCACAAATCAAAAAGGGCAGCTAATGAAGCCCAGCTGTACGTTCCTCACACTAAAAACTCAGATTGTTACCCATGTTATTTTTAGTTCTTGTTTCTAAATTGCTTATCTACAGCGACAGCTAGAAAACATACAATTGAGCTGCATTGTGTAAGAATCAGTTTTTTTATTTGTTGTGGTAAGGACCTCAAACTTTCCTATTCTGTATTTTGTTAATTTCATCATGCCACTAAGTAAATTGGTTAACATGCGAAATATCTTTCTTCTCAGGTTCTAATTGATGGAAAGAGCTGCTTTCCAGTTTTAGCCGAGGTCAAGCAATTTTGAGATGAAGCGCGATACACCCATTATCTCGCCTTCTTGCATGCCCTAGCAAACTTGTCATTGCAATGGACACTGTACTTTTTTTTTTGGTAATTTAACCCTTGCCAAATGGGAAGAAATAACATTGACAACATCGGATATTGCTTCTATATATGAAAATGACAACTAGCCCAGACTTTTATCGGTTGCATTTTCTATTTACAATTCTCAATATTATTAATGTGTCTGATTGGCTAGCTACAAAGGTCGTTCTGTACTGCCTTGTGTACCTGTCTTAAGCTTACAATGGCTCAGGTTCCAAATGCAATTTTTCAATGAAGGTTGAAGAGAAGGTAAATCACATGCAACCTATCACCTTCAAAGCTCAAGTAGAGCGAATTAATTCAACAAAGAAACATCAGCTGACGAGCACGAGCACAACTCCCTGCTCTTTTTAAGTTTTTTTTACTGATTATTGAAATGGATTATTTGCAGAGTCCCCGTCGGCGCTCGGCTCCCCGCGCCCTCCTCCCCCTCCACCAGCTCATGGCACCGCCCCGTGAGTCGCGTCAGCCGTCGGCCATGGGAGCGCCGCCCTCCATTGGCTCCGCTCCACCCCCTACTGCTGCTCCCTTCACCGCCATGCTGCGCTCCTTTCTGCCCTGAAGCGTGTGTGATGGAGAACCCTTTTTGATGGTGTTGACTCGTGCTGCTCTAGTTTGATGGTGTTGACTCGTGCTGATCCTGCTTGCGTGTTGTTCATCGTGTGGAGTTTCTGATCAAGCTATGGTAGTGAACACTGAACACTCTGCAGATTTCCCAAATTTTATCTCAAACTTATTTACTGATGTTAAGAATGTGGAGGTATGATTTGATTACGATGGGAAAATGTGATTATAAAAGGGATAAATTTGTGAGGGTATATAGGGTAGATTCTTCGTCCCTGTTAAAATATAATAAATTTTAACATTTATATTTTACATAAAAATATAATAATTTTTAGTACTATTTATAATACTACTTACCACTTAAAACAGAGATAAAAATATAATTGCTCATTTCATAAAATATATATTACTGTTTAAAGCTATTTATTAAGTTTATTTATTAAAATATGTAATTTATCTCAAGAATAATATTCACTCATCGGTTACTAAACCGAGTATGTGAGCATCCTAGCGTATGTCTTTGTTTTGGGCCATGTGTAAGGTTGACACAGATGAATCTCCGTGTGGAATCTGGATGTCAAGGTTTCGCATGGCATGTTTTCTTTTTTCTAAATATTCAAATGATCTTGTGAGAGGACACATAAATAAATAAATAAATAAATAAATAAATAAATAAACTGTTATAAAGTTAAAAAATAGGCTTAAAATAGTTTTTAAGAAATTCATGTATATATATATTTTTGAAAAAAAAACGTCTAGAAATTGAGGAGACACGTGGCATTAATTTATTCTTCGACTTCTTAAAAAGAATAGGCCGGTTCATTTATCGTACTTGGCAGTAAAGTCAGTCCATTCATCTAACAAATACCACTGTTCTTAGTTGCCGGGCTACTAGTTTGCTGCTGCTCACAAACCAGCCTTGTTGCTTCTTGGAGAGATGTGTGTGTAACTCATCGTGCATACACTCTCCGTCCAAAAAATTCAATCTTTGACGATAAATGTGGACATATGCTATATCTCGTAGTTAGGAAATATTTTTTTTGTTGGACAGAGGGAGTAGTATTTGATTTCTGGAAGGTAAACGACGAGTTGCGGCTACAGATGCGGTGGCAGACCGGGCAGAGGTGGGCGCCGGACAGGTCGGTCGATTAGTTCGTCGATGCGTTCGATTTGTGACTAGAAGACTAGAAGAGACGACGGCTCTCCGATAAGAAAACAGGTTGCGTATAAGATAGTTGAAAGATAAAAGGTAAAAAATTATTTAGTTTTTATAGTAGCTATTTAATAATATAAATAATAAAATTAATAATAAATTTTGTATATAATTTTTTTATAAACAATATATCATTTAACAATTTAAATAATATGTACGTATAATAGAAAAAAAATAAGAAATACAACTTTAAGGAGTACATGGATTATGTGTTTTTCTTGTCTGTGGCTTCTAGTCATTCAGCGAGGCTATTCCTCTTTTTTTTTTCAATCTGTGATCGAGGCATCAAGATTTGTAGCAAAGTTACTCATACCCAACTTAAACATGTCATTCACATCGTTCTCTGTCATGACGCTTCTCACTCCCATTTAATTGGCAAAATTTGCTGATGAACACTCCGATTTTGTGATTTTAGTTGGTTAATCTTTAGGAAAAAAATCTTAAAATATCGTAATTTACTGTTAGACATTTATATTTATTATTTTATTATTTTTTGTCTAAAGAGAAAAGAAAGAGAAGTGAAAGGTCTAACACACCCCTGGAACTCTCTCTAGCGCCCAGCCTGTCTGCACCAAGTTAAATAGAATCGTGTTGAACTTGTCCTGTAGTCACATAATGATTTTTCAAAAGAGAAACTGCCATATGTACTTGAAAGAAATATTTGCTTCTTGAAAGTTTTACATTTCACCACAACGATGTACCGCAATCAAGAAAATTACATGTTGCCACTCACGAATGAAAAATACAAGAGAAATGACGAGATGCATTCTTTCTCCTTGAGTTTGTAATTTACATACAAATGATAATTAAACATTAAGCATTCACATTTGGCACAGCATCTCGTTCCACACATCGATGGAACTGTACATGGTCGCTTTATGTGCACAGTTTTTTTTCTAAAATTTTAACAATATTTATTATTTGGTGTGCATGGGATCTTAAATTATTAGGATATGTTCCTTTAAACTTGAAACATGAATATTTGATTTTTAAAAAATATTTATACATAGAAGTTTTTTTTCACGAAATCGAAAAGCGTAGCTCATCTCACCATCCAAAATGAACGGGGCATTAAAAAGAGAAGGTGCGCTTGAATCGTGTCCGCACGAACAGTTTGGATAATATGTCGGCCGAGCTTTTGTTGTTTTCTTGTTCTCCTTTGGCAGCCGGTTCAAATTTGATTCACAACTTCTGATGAGTTCTCTAACTTATTTCTATACTCATAAAGTTTTGTTTAAATGACCAAAACAATTTTCTGCTCAAATTATGGAAAATTTCTATTCTGACTGTTCGAACTTTGTACTTAGGAACTTTGCGCTCATATTGTCGAAACTTTACTCATAAACTTTGCACTTGAATTGTCAAAACTTTATACTAAGGCACTTTGCACTTGAATTGTCAAAGCTTTGCACTTGAGTTGTCAAAACTTTATAGTTAGAAACTTTGCACTTAATTTATAAAACCTTATACTCAGAAAACCTACTTAAATTATCAAACTTTCTACTTAAATTGTAAGGAATTGCTACTAGGACTATAAAGGCTTTCTCCATAGAGAAAAAAAACTTAATTAGCAAGCTTATCTCCATTAAAATTTTCTTTTCTTTAAATTGTCGCATGATAAAAAATTAGTAAATTATTAGTTACTTAAGTAATTTTTTCATGCAAAATCAACGATTTAAGAAAGAGAGAAATACCATTTATAAGGCCACTTTTCAGATAAATACCATCACTGTCAACTCCATTAGCAGTACTGTGTTAGACACTGTATAATGACTGCTTTATCCTTGTTAATTATGTATAATGTATATACAAATTGAAACTTAGTCTAATACATAATTATTTTTGAGACAGTACAATAGCTTGATAATTTTGGTATTTTCACACAATTATTTTTTTTCTAAAATTGAAAATAAGACTTATTGTGATATTTTTAAAATTTCACACATAAGTAATATTAGCCCAATTGAAAAGCATGTGCATTTTCTAAGCTACATTTTTTGCTTAGTTAATATTTGCTAGGAGAATTGGAAGTAAATTAATTTAATATTGCTTGTATGCAAAATTTAAAAATATCATAATAAGTCTCATTTTCAATTTTAGGAAAAAATGTACTTGTGTGAAACCAGCTATTGTATTGTCTCAAATATAATTAGTGCAATAGTATTAGTACTTGTGTGCTACCTTTTCTTTTGCTGGAAAAGGTGACGGAGGCAAACATTATCTACTGGACGGACACCCATCTCATGGTGATAATCTGGACTACATCTACACCGGGCTTCCTGCCGCTCTTCCTATGTTCAGAAACTCTCCATTTCCTCAATCCTCGACATCTATGATGGGGTATTTGTCTGTTTCTGAAAGAAATTAAGTTCATTAATCAATTACTGAATTTTACTTGCATCTGACATATTCGTTTTTCATCCTATCCATATCTTGACTATCATGGTCGTGCCAGAACCTCAGCCAGATTCATCAACCAGAGGCACCTGACTTTGTGTTTACCTCTTTATGGAGACATCAAATCAGTTGGTGGGATTCTTCGTTTGGTCTACCTCTTGGAGTTGGCCCCAAATATGGAAGAATTGGAATTGCAAGTGAGAGGCTTAACAACTTCATAATCTGACTGCGTTTCTTAAGCATGAATTATCTGTAGACATATTTGTAGAGGCATATCATCATCTTTGTCATGCATCTAAAACTACAACTACAAAGCTTAAAATTGCGGTACCATATGAATTGTTGGACTTTGATCTTATATAGTTAAAAAAGACAAAATGGTAACAAAGTTTCAATCAATTAAAAATTAGATAATAGCATACCTTATTACCGTATTCTTTGGTGATACAATACAATTTTGTTTACATTTTGGAAGTCTATCAAATTCTTGATTAGCATAATGTTCTAGACTGTAAAGTGCTCTTTCCATTGTTGTATGCAGCTTCATACCTACCATGTGGTCGTCGGACAGGCACTCAGAGGGAATATACCACAATATCGGCATGACAAGCTCAAGAGGGTACTCATTTCTGGAGGGTGTCAATGGTTCGGGCTGATCGAGCTTGCATACTACATCCTTCGTACTGCTAGTAGACTTGAGTGTATGATCATGGATCCAGAGATGAGAATCAAGGGTCCATTACAGTCGCCGCTTGGTTGGATGCTTGATAAAGGCCGGAGGATGGCCAAAAAACTTCTTGAGGGTGGAGTTTCAGGGCATTCTTACTATTCTGTGAGACAAGGCCACAGGAAATATAGATACAGTTTCTATGCGAGATGCAAGTTTGGAGTGATATTCCCTTCCGTCATAGATAAGGGTTTTGGATATAGGCTCGCACTACATGATGCAATTTTGACTAAATAATTTATTGTACTCCAATTAGGTGCACCATCCGCTCTTTTGCTGCCAAATTGGCTGGAATTCTGTAGATAAACTAGGAGTTTTTTTTGTTGTTGTGTAAAGTAGTCTACCATGCGCCAATTTTGTAATGTGGCAATTGAGTAAATCGTCATCTCTATGTGTGTATACTTTATTTTCATTGTTTTTGGCTTTTAAATACATTTCATAGTAGGTTTCATATTTATTAAAATGGCTAAAGGAAAATTCTAAAAATAATTGGTACAAGATAAAATTTTAGCAAAATTTTCAAAACTACTACACATCACATATACTCCATCCTTTCCTTTATAATTGTCGTTCTAATTTTTTGTCGTTCTAATTTTGATCACTAATAATTTTTAAAATGATTAGATTATGATGAATCAAAGTTTAGTAATTATTTTTGGTGTGTAATACACTTTGATAATATGTCATAGAAGTATTTGATTTTTTTTATAAAAAGATAAATATTTAAAGTTTAAATATAATAATGGTTAGTGACAAGTAAAAAGGAATAAGGAATGGAGGGAGTAGCTAACGGTTTTTTTTTGCTTGATTTTATCGCTTGATCTAGTAGCTTAATAAGATCACTTAAATTAGCAAAAATTTAGAAAACTGTAATAAATAGATTACCTATTTCACAATTTCACTATAATTAAACCAAAGCTCTTCTTGCAGTGCATGTTTCCCAGAATGTTAACTAAGTTGTGATCTACTAATTTGTACGTTGCTACTATGAAGAAAAGTAAGAAGAGAAATTTAAAATAAACATGTAGTGCAACAAAAATGAAATTTCGCTTTAATCCCTCCCATGCCTTTCCATTAGGTCTCATTTTGACCGGTTAGTTTGTGTTAAAATATCCATTATGCTTTTAACAATAGAGGAACTAAAATTTGAGTATATAGTTAGCAGAGGAGAGAGCTTGATAAAGATTGAAATATTATTCATGAATGCATCATGTGTGTTTTATTATACTAAATAATAAGTTTATACAAAATTTAAAATATATTTTAAAAAACAAATTTAGTAATTGTACTGTGGATATAGCTAGCTAAAAATAGGAGATTAGTACTAGTACAATTGACCAAGAAAACGGTCATCTAAAAATACCAACATGACGATACAATGAGCATCCATAAAAAAAATCGTGATATAAAAAAAATACAAGCATGGCAATACCATGAGCGGGAAGCAGTAGGACGGGTGGTGGGGATTTGGATCTTCGGCAGTCGACCGCGATCAGTCGCTCGCAGCAGTCGCGCTTCAGACGCTAGAATGAGAAGCGAGCTCCGGACGGTGAAAAGCGTTGGGAGCCGTACAATCCATCAAGCGCGACAGCTGCGAGCGACTGCTCGCTGCCGACTGCCGAGCACCCAAATTGGGGTGGTGGGTGGCGCCTGAAACGTACGGAGCGGCTGAACGGAGCCACCGTCGCTGTCCACGGGAGTCGTCGGCGCCACCGACGGGATTTGGGCGCCGCCGCCGTCTATAAACGTTAAGACCCTGTTTGTCGAACTTAACTATGCTTGTTTGCCAAATACACTGAATTAATATTTGTCTATTCATAGCATACCCTACCAATCCGCTGTCCTATCATGGAGCCAGCATTCCAGTAGCTACAGTGAAATACTATACCGTTAGTTTTCAGAATTAGCAGCATTTGTGTTTGATATGGCCATATATTATCGTCCATTACGGCCATGAGTTCATAATCTACATTAATTGCATCCAATGGTCAGTCATTCATGATCAGTCCTGCCTCAGTCCATGCACTGCGTGCACCTGCCGCTCATGTTAAACTTGCTCGCAGGCGACTGGCCCTAGTAGATAGGTGCAGGGCACGAAGATTTATTGGAGACTGGGACCCAGCTGATTAACAGCGGACCCCAACGGCCAGTCTGTCATTGCAGATATCTCCCTTCTGTTAGACACCGAACGGCGGTGAGCCGGCGGCGAGTGGGCAGGACGAACACACGCGAGAACACTTGGACACATGAATCTGGTGCTGCAAAAAAACAGCGTTTTCTGGGATTGTATTGCTATTTATTGAATTACAAAGCAGAGAGATGCAAGCCACGACGCACACGATTGCGCAGAGTGCGCACGTCCATTCCCATGCGCCGCAACAGCCGGCCATGGCTTGCATGCTCAAGTTCATACCGAGCGATTCTCGTCCATAACTTCCTACGCACACGGTAACCACAAGCCGGTCCTCGTGTGCATGCATGTGCTAAAAATAGATATGCTATGCTGAAGATTACCCTAGGATTACTAACAAATTCTCCTCCTAATCCTAGTGTATATGCTGTACATCTACAACACCAATTCTGGAGCGCATCTCACAAAAGTGTTCACGCCCCAGAGCTTTAGTAAGAATGTCCGCCAGTTGCTCCGTTGTCCCAATAGACTGGAGCCTCACCCTGTCCTCCTCAACACATTCACGAATGAAATGGTAACGAATGTCGATATGCTTACTGCGATCATGGAAGACAGGGTTTTTGCTGAGTGTGATGGCAGACTCGTTGTCGATCTTCAAGGTGACGGCGCTGGCCTCCTCACTCTTGAGTTCGGCAAGCAGCCGCGCCAGCCATATTCCCTGGCATGCTCCTGTCGTCGCTGCAATGTACTCAGCCTCGCACGAAGACAGTGCCACAATCTTCTGTTTTTGTGACTGCCAGGTGATGGTGTTGTCGCCGAGGAAGAAGAGGATGCCTGAGGTGCTCTTGCGCGTGTCAATGTCCCCAGCCAAGTCGCTGTCGCTGTATCCGACAAGCTGGGGATCCTTCTTCCTCTTGTAGTGGCAGCCGAAGTGCAGGGTACCAGCGACATAGCGCAGTACTCGCTTCATGGCCGCCAGATGCTCAGTGGTTGGGTTCTCCATGAACCGGCTGATGAAGCCCACTGAGTACGCCAAGTCGGGTCTTGTGTTCACCAAGTACCGCAGGGAGCCCACCACACTCCGATACATGGTAGGATCAATGCCTGGAGCCGAGCTCACCTTGCTGAGTTTCAGGCGAGGCTCCATTGGTGTTGCACTGGGGTTGCAGCCGGTCAGTCCTGCTGTCTCCAGAATCTTGGCTGCGTAGGAGCTCTGGCAGATGGTGATGCCGGCCTCAGTCTGGGACACCTCTAGACCAAGGTAGTAGTGGAGCAGCCCCAAGTCGCTCATCTTGAATGTCGCTTTCATCTGGTTCTTGAAGGTGTCGATGTCGACTTGGTTGCCGCCGGCGATGATCAGGTCATCGACATAGACCCCGACCACCAGCCGGCGATCTCCAGCTCCGCGCAGGTAGACAGCATGCTCTGAGGTGCTCCTCCGAAACCCGAGCCCGATGAGGGACTCGTCGAGTTTGGCGTACCATGCCCGTGGAGCTTGACGGAGTCCGTAGAGTGCTTTGACGAGGTGAAGCACCTTGTTCTCTTGGCCGCGGAGGACGAAGCCGGGAGGCTGCTCGACGTACACCTCCTCCTGAAGCACCCCGTTCAGGAACGCCGACTTCACGTCCATATGGTGGACGGCCCATCCTTGACAGGCGGCGTGCGCGAGCAGGAGCCGAACTGATTCCAGGCACGCGACGGGGGCGAAGACCTCGTCAAAGTCAATACCCTGCCGCTGTACATAGCCCTTTGCAACGAGGCGGGCCTTGTACTTGTTGATGATGCCGGCGGCGTCCTTCTTCACCTTGTACACCCATTTGAGGCCGATTGGCCTGACGTGTGTCGGGCGTTCCACCAGCCTCCATGTACCGCTAGCCTCGATAGAGGTCATCTCGTCGAGCATGGCGTGACGCCAGCACTCGTGGCGCGCTGCCTCGTCGAAGGTGGTCGGCTCAGCGTCGCTCGCCAGCAGCAGGCGCTCCTCCAGCTCGCGGTGGGCGAGCTCGGGCGTCTCCGCCTCCCCGAGTATGTTGTCGATGCGGCGGAAGCGGAGAGGGGCGTCGTCGTCATGATCGGCGTCGAGGTAGTCCTCCATCCTGGCTCCTGGTGGGGATGCGAACTCCACCTGAGAGTGTGTGGTGGAACCGGGTGTTGATGAGACGCCATGAGTCGTCGGTGAGCTGGTATCTGGGAACACAGCCGCGCCGGATGGAGCAGGTGATGCCGAGCTTGACGCAGGGGAGCCCTCCGTAGTCGTTGTAGTGGTGATGATCACGGAGGGCTCCGCGTGGTCCTGCTCCTCGACGGTGAAGTCGCTCGGCTCGGAGGGATCTGCCGCAGACCACGCCCACGCTGCCGGTTCGTCGAAGACGACGTCACGGCTGATGTGGACACGTCGCATCGAGGGATCATAGACCCGATAGGCCTTGGACCCCGGTTCATAGCCGACGAAGATCATGCGGCGGCTGCGGTCGTCGAGCTTCTTCTGGTGCGGCGTGGTCACCTTCGTGTGGGCGACGCAGCTGAACGTCCTCAGGTGCTGGACAGACGGCGTGCGCCCGTTCCAGAGCTCGTAGGGGGTGCGCCCACCGATTGCCTTGCAGGAGGACCTGTTCAGCAAGTAAACCGCCGTCGACACCGCCTCCCCCCAGAACACACCAGGGAGAGACTTGGCCTTCATCATGCTTCTGGCCGTGCCCACCACGGTTTGGTTGCGGCGCTCAACGACGCTGTTTTGTTGAGGCGTGTACGGCGCCGTGAGCTGCCTGCGAACGCCGAGTTGAGCGCAGTAGTTGACGAAGTCGGTGGCGGCGAACTCTCCGCCACGGTTAGTGCGCAGCATCAGCAGCTTTCTGCCACTCTTGCGTTCCGCCACGGCCTGAAAGTTCTTGATGGCGGTGGCCGCGGCGTCTTTGGATGGCAGCAAGGAAATCCACATGAAGCGTGAGTAGTTATCGACAAGTAGGAGGAAATACTTGTTACCACTTGGAGTCACCGGAGTGATGGGGCCGCAAATGTCTCCATGAACAAGCTGGAGCGGCTCGGTGGAACGCCAGAGCGCTTTCTGAGGGAAGGGCGCCCTCCTCTGCTTGCCTGCGAGACAGGCGTCGCAGACCTGCTGCACCTGGTTGATGACAGGCAGGCCACGAACCAGCTCCTCGCGCCCCATCTTGCGCAGTGCGGCGAAGTGGATGTGGCCGAAACGCTGGTGCCACCTCCAGGCGTCGTCGTCCGTGCGCGCCGCGAGGCACACTTGACGGGCGATGGTGATGTCGAGGTTGTACAGCCGGCCTGGGCCCCGAGGGATCTTCGCGAGGAGGCGTCGGTCTTCATCACGTACCCGCATCACGCTGTCCTCCACCAGCACCTGGTAGCCGCCCTCGTCGAGCTGGCCGATGGAGATGATGTTGGCGGTGAGGCGGGGTAGGAAGTAGACGTTGGCGAGCGCTCGGTGCTCCCCGTTCTTGCAGTGGAAGAGCACCGTCCCGACGCCCTCGATGCTTGCGATGGAGCCATCCCCGAATCGGACGGAGCCGGTGATGCCGGTGTCGATGTTGGCGAAGGCGGCGCAGGATCCTGACATGTGGTTGGACGCGCCTGTGTCCAGGATCCAGCGCGATGGATCTCGGTCCGCCTCATCATCGAGCTCGGGGTGGACCTTCTTCTCCAGGAGATGGAGCTCATGCTGCACCGGTGGTGGTGGCGACGGCGGCTTGGTGGTGTGCGGCGGCTGCGGCGAAGGGGAGAAAGTCTTCTCCTGGACCGACCCGATGGCAAGCATCAGAGTCTGCTCTTCTTCTTGGGCCACATGGGCCTGTTGGGCCGGCTCCTCCTTCTTCTTGATGTGGCAGTCGCTGGCCCAATGGCCCTTCTTCCCACAGCGCGGACAGGGGCTGTCCGGCGGCGGTCGTGAAGAGCTGGAGCCTCTGGCGCCGCGGCCGCGGCCTCGGCCTTTTCCACGGCCGCCCGAACCGGAGCCGCCGTGTCCGCCATCCGACGCCTTCTTCTTGTACTTCTCCACCCACTGCTCCTCAGTGAGTAGCAGTTTGCCGCCCGCGGTGTGCGCCGGGGCGGGCTCGACGTCGGCGGCGGCTTTGAGGCGGCCGGTGACCTCCTCGATGGACAGCTGGGAGAAATCAAGAAGAGTCTCGATTGAAATCACGAGTTGCTTGTACCGTGAACTAGCGACGCGCAGGTACTTGGCCACCACACGGGGCTCTGGCTCCGGATCGCCGAGGGCCGCCATCCTCTGTGTGATGTTGGTGAGGCGAAGGGCGAACTCCTCAATGGCCTCGCCGGGGCGGAGCGCGATGCTCTCGTACTCCGCCCGGAGAGTTTGAGCGGTGGATCTCCGCACACGCTCGTCGCCGATGCGGAGTGTCTTGATGGCCTCCTAGGCGTCGTGGGCGGTGTCCTTGGTGGCGAGCACGGCCACCATGTCCTCTGGCACAGCGCTGCAGATGGCGTCGAGGGCACTCCTGTCCTCGTCGTACTCGGCGATGTCGGGGTACTCGACTGCCTCCCAGAGGTGACGAGCCTGCAGCTTCAGCTTCATGCGCAGCGACCATTGGTGGTAGTTGCTGCGCGTCAGCTGCGGCCAGGTGTTGGAACCGCCACCCTCACGGAAGATGCGCTCGACGACGATCTCGTGAGGCTGCCGGCCGCGAGACCGGCGTGGTGCCCAGGAGCGACGCGGGAAGCGGCGCGGTGAGCGACGCCGTGGTGAGCGTGACGGAGAGCGGCGCGGCGTCTTGCCGCCGCTGCCCTCCGGCTTCTCCGGGGTGCGATTGCGGCGCGGTGGTGAAGCCATGGCGCCGCTGCAGGTCCTCTCAACTCTCTAGCTCTGATACCACTTGTTAGACACCGAACGGCGGTGAGCCGGCGGCGAGTGGGCAGGACGAACACACGCGAGAACACTTGGACACACGAATCTGGTGCTGCAAAAAACAGCGTTTTCTGGAATTGTATTGCTATTTATTGAATTACAAAGCAGAGAGATGCAAGCCATGACACACACGATTGCGCAGAGTGCGCACGTCCATCCCCATGCGCCGCAACAGCCGGCCATGGCTTGTATGCTCAAGTTTATGCCGAGCGATTCTCGTCCATGACTTCCTACGCATACGGTAACCACAAGCCGGTCCTCGTGTGCATGCATGTGCTAAAAATAGATATGCTATGCTGAAGATTACCCTAGGATTACTAACACCTTCTCCCCGAATGCGGCGGCGGCGGCTAGCTCCGGTCCTTAGCGATGAAGTCTAGCGGTCAATGCTCTTTCCCAACCCCAAGCTCACCATCCTCTCTGTTGAGTTCCTTCGGTGCCGTAATAATCGCCTCTCGTGTAACGCATATCTCTCCATTGCTACTACCTCCGTCATAGTTAATTTTTCTACACGAATCGTGTAAACAATAAAGCATTTCTAGGATGGAGGTAGTAGCACGATTATGAGCATATTCTCCCTTCTTACGGTCTCATGATCTCCAATCATAATTATAGCAGCTAACAGATCATAATATAACTAAGATATTATTTTATTTGATATATCTGTTTACGAAAAAAATAAAAATTAAGAAATTAATCATGACATTTGATATTTCAATGTGTTTAAATATTACAAATAAAAATATCTACGGATCTTTATAAATTTAGAACAATGCTACATATGCTATTGTATTTTATTATTAAAAATAAATTGTATAAAGAGTATAAATCTTTTAATTTCATACGAATTCACAATTTATTAGGGTTATGTTGCTTTTCTTCGTCTTCCTTTAACCCTCTATTATATTTTTTATTAAACTAGATTTTTAAACAGATGGATTGGCAGTCATCTAAAAAAAGGTCCAAACAGCCTGTCTTAGTACGCTCTCTCTTCTATTGCGATTATTTTAGGTGGTTTTCTACCGCCGAAAATGAAGTCGTCGGTTAAAGCGGTAATGGGGCCGCTTTTAAATTTATTAGTCCCGGTGAACCCTCCAGAGTTCAAGGTAAGTTGAAATTAATGTCCTATGTTTTTTTTAAAAAAAACATGTGTTAGAATATAGATGTGTAAATTTTAAATAAATATATATATATTATAAATATTTTAATATAAAATAAAAAAATAAAAAATTATAGAAAAGAACAGCCTCGCTAATGCTCACCGACTTGTAGGGTCATGTGCGCACAGTAAAGCATCGCCATTAGTCACTGTCATCATTAATTAATTAGTATATAATTAATGATTTAATTATAATATAATAAATAGATTGAGTTGAAAGTTTTAAATTTAGGGTTAAAAATTTTAAATTGAATTAAAAGTTTTAAAATTTTAATTTAAGTTGAAAGTTTTAAATTTAAGGTTAAAAGTGTTGAACTGAAGTTTAAAGTTTGGAAAGCGCGCTGACGGCGCGCGCGTCAATTAACGCCAGCGGGAGGAGAACGCAAACCTGAGACTGGAAGAGCAAATCTAATGGTGTGCACTGTTTCTCGGTTATCCTTTTTTCCTTTCCAAGAGAAATGAAACAAGATGGAAATTGAGGTATCTTTCTTGCTAGAGAAATACACGCAGGATTTAAGCTCTGGATTTATTTTTGTAAGATGAGGCAATCTATTTTACGGGCTAGACAAGAATTGAACCGAACAGCTTTACGACAAGTACAATCAAAAGAGCACATGCTCATCAGTTTCAATTTAATTACTTGTAGCACAATGTAAGTATTTATCAGTGGTCATTTTTGGAACCAGGAATTGTCACTGTAGTGGTGTCAAAAGTAGATAGGTGATGGATGTAAGGATGCAGAACAACCAATGGCAATGAAAACAATGGTACATAGTGACTGATTGGTTCAAGCGAGACTAGTGTAATTATGATGATTTTTTTAAATAATGTGTAAATATGATGATGCTTAGTGAGTCACTATGTGGAATTCCCGTTCTAGATTGCTCTAAAAACTGAAGCTCTCTAAATTAGAGGAGTAAGTCTTGGTGGAATGTAAGCTCAATTCCTGAGTTTGTTCCTTCTTAGTTTGATCTCCATTTGACTTATTCAAGTTCCTGATGTGCAAAGTAGCAAAGGATCCAAGTAAAATGGCCTTGAGTGTCCCAATCAAATGAGAACTTTTTAATCAGTTGCCTCCTTAATAAGTTGGCTTGGTCTATAGCGCGCGCAGCAGGGGACTTAGGGTGTGTTTATAGATAAGTGAAAAAAACATGAAGATAATCATGCAAAATGAGATATCTCATTAGTGAATGATTAGTTAAGTATTATTTACTTTAAATTTAAAAAATAGATTAATATAATTTTAAATAACTTTTAGATATAATTTTTTTTATAAAAATGCAATTTGAAAAACGTGTTGATAGAAAATTCACTTTATAGAACAGTTCTCAACACAGTAGAGATTGTACCTTCGCGAGAGTAAGCCTCTGCTAAGCGGTTCAGTAGCTGGCAACTTGTTGTAGCCAGAAACCTTAGGTTGCAACTCAAACAGTATGGTCATTGACCTTTATATACTGTACGAGTAGTTTTTATAATGGTTTTTTTAATGAGCTCGGCATATATATAAATACCACCCATTCGAAATAGAAAAATACCACTTTTTAATTTCTCATGTACTGCTACTCTATCTCTCTCCTAATTCAGTTGCCACCATGGAAAAAAGGGAAGAAGGTGAGGAGCAAAATAAAGAGCACCTTCATGGACCTGTTGTCGTTGGATCCGCCCACAAGCGCCAATGACACCACAGAAAAAGAGCCCCCGAGCATCACCATCACCACCAGATTTAACCACAAGCGTCGCTGCTTGATCTGCACCCAAGCGATGCCATTGCCACCCGATCCATGCATGAGAACTATCACCATCAATGGATCCACACGCAAAAGCCACCGCTGCCAAATCCGCATGCTGAAATTATTGTCACCGCCAATGTGTGGGAGAGAGGTGCCGTCATGACCTCTTTAGTCTGCTGTATGAGTAGTAGTTAGAAAGGCTTGATATTTTAGTGGAAAGTGGAACCCACTTTAATAGCCCTTATTATTATATATTGTGAAAGTTACAGCACATCTTGTTATGTGCTAGGCAGGTCTGCCTTAATACCCTGTTGGTCCATATACCTTGATATACTCCGTACGTATGTTCAGGATGGAGATGTACAGTAATAGAGAGGTGTAAGGCAATAAAAATGAATTTGAGGACAATAAACCATGTTTGCGAGACATCATCTTTCCCTAGAGAAAAAAGAAATGAACTTGAGGATAAGAAAACATGTTAGCGCGAAATCATCCTTACGTAGAAGAAAAAAAGAGGATCATGACACCATCTATTATGTTTGCTATGAAGGCTATCACCAGGTTGGTCGCTTAGTCTAGTTATTCGGTTTGCTATGAGCGGTTTGGCCTATCAGTGATTTTGGTCAAGAAGGGCTAAGGCCCTCTTAGAATCAAAGAAAAAATATATAGAAATTATAGAGGATTTATACCGTATGGAATATAATCCTATGCAACCCTTTAAAACAAAGGTTTGATTTCTACAATTTTTTAAAAAATTCCAATGGAATGGGCAATCCAAGATTTGAAGAAAATTAATTATGAGATCTTACCTCATATTTTCTTCTTCCAATGTCTTAGAATTCATATATACCAACCAAACAATAGTTTTATTTTTTAAAAATCCTATAGTAACCTAATGAGAATAATTTTTTTTGTTTGTGATACGGCTTAGATGCAATCATAGATATGTGTATCATATAATGTATTTATAATATTATAAAATGAACTATCATTCTGTCTCTAGATAACTTATGATTATAAGATTCACACATATATTATTAATTGATAATTATGTTATGAAGATATCGAATCAATAATAATAACATATGTTGGAGAACATGTAAGTGGATAGACCCATTACAATAAACTTCTTAAACCTGAGATTGACATGGTTTTCAACAACGTAGTGACTCACTTAGTAACTATTAAACACTACTCCATAATTAAATAGTTATAAAAGTAGTGTTTATATTTGTTATAAAACATGTAGTAAAATTTAAATGATCATGATAGTATTTACTTCTCTTAGTTAATAGAAATATCTCTAAACGCCTCGATGTAATAGATTACGAAAGCGTAGGCATACTTGGTGATTTAGCGGTCAATCATATATTGAGGCAGCTCCAAATCCACCCTAAGAGTGGAGTTGAGGAGCATTGGTAATGGTAATCCATCCTCGTAGTATATTTTTTTGGAAGCGATCCGACAAGTCCACTCGCTATTATCTAGGATATGAGAGTGTTTGATATAACTTTAGCTCCACAGGATAATGATCTTGGAGTAGAAGTTGTGCCAAATGGAGCCTAAGTAATCTCATATAGTATCGAGAATGATTAAGCTATTTAAAAGATGAAACACATCTCGCCTTGAGCTTAATCGATATCATGAGGCAAAGTGATTTGTACATAAACTATAGTTTTAGTTGATATGATCTTTATGTACGCTCGACGGATCAATATATCCGGAGTTGCTGTTGATACATGAACCAAAAATATGTTTTTGGTTGCTATTAGGTTTACGTGAACCTATTAAGTCGTACACTTAATGAATTGGAATGACATATTTGAATAGAGACGTTGCAGGATATATACATATGTGAAAACCCCAACTGTACCTCTCCCTACAGACCAAATCCTAGCCACGTGTGGATATGAGCAAACCTATGTTTGGCGTTCCACCTCTAAACTTGTGGATACCAGCAAAGGCGTTGCTACGCTAATCAGCATGTTCATACGAGGAGACATCTACACCAAGAGGAGATGATAGGATTGTCAAGATCCACTACTTCGTCTATGTCGATGCGCTTTTCATCAGATAGAACTACTCCGACAATACTTCCATTGCTCTGCGTATCAAGTTGTAACAATCTATGATCGCTAAACTCTTATGATTATGATTTTCTAGGAGACATATAAGAAATTTTTTTTGTTTTTCTATTGTAGCCCACCCATAACCCTATAATTTTCTATTACAACATTTTTACTATTTCTGTGTTTTTACAATCATGCGTTTTAAAGAAAGTGTGTAGAGACCGACTCCCGGGCAAAGCTGACATTAGCATAAGAAGATGGGTACAAATCAAACCTAAGAAGGTTGGGTCAAAAAGACATATTAGGCTAGTTTAAAACACATGACTGAGAATACAGAGGAATAGCAAAAATACATTATTTTGATAGAAATTTCAAGTGCAAAATAAAATAATATAAAACAGAGAAAAAATATAGGAATGAATGTTTGAATAGACTATAGAAAAAAATACAAGAATTGAATAAGAGAGATAGTATGAAAGAGAATTTTCCAATAGATTGGAGTTTTTGCCTACTTTCTTTTAAAATCTACATGCATTAATGCATTAAGTTATTTCTTAGAAATTTCATATGATTTGAGAAACGCCAATTCTTTATTTCAAAGGATCATATCAAGAAAAATTCCTATAAATTTGAATCTTACAGCATTACTTCACAAATCCTTTATTCAAAGGCGCATTTGCACAAAGTGAATTCAAGAAACGATCACACAAGCACAGCTGTACGTCGAGCACCTTGAATCAGAATAATACTACAAATTTAGCGCGCCTGTTGGGCTGGCGCGCTGGCTTTATAGCCAGTGTATAGTTGCTTATCAATTATGTAAGATCATGATTACCAAATAATTAATTATAGCTGCTTCTAAATAATTATGCAGTATCAAATAGCGCAATAAGCAAAGTAGCAGAAGGATCCAAGTAAAACGAATGGACTTAGCGGCCAAATCAAATGCGAACGGTTAACTAGTTGCCTATCAAATAACAGATTTTTTATTTATGTATTTTTATTAAAATATTTATAAAATATATTTTTGTTTGAAAAATTTACACGCCCTCTAATAGTTTTTTTTAATATCTCACTAGAAATCTTAAAATTCAACGTAGTTTAAAAACGTTAACGGTAGGACAGCTTGTAAAATGAAAATACAGATAGCCTTCCGGCACAAATAAAAGATGTTTTTTTCCTAGACTGTCTGCAAAATAGCATGCAAGGTACGTGAGGGAGGAGAGGGCCTACAGTTTTGATAGGTAGCTCTTTACAGCTATCTATTTATGCGTTTTTTCCTTTCAACATCAAAATGGCATGCGAGGTTGGAGAGAGCCATAGGTAGCACCCTTATAGCTCTCTATTTATATATTTTTTTCTCTTCAAAGAAACATCTGGCTCGCTCCTAAGAGGTGAGGGGCATAATAATAGACGGCCTCCTTAATGTCTTCTATTAGGGCGTTTTTATCAATAAAAAAAGAGATTTTAAATAATTTTTTATTTAGAGATTTAATTATAAAAAAATTAGGAGTACGTAGAAAATATAATTAAAATAACTAAGAAATTAAGTGTTAATACTAGAATATTATTACATCATGTTTGAATGATTAATAAATTCACACGTGAATATTATTTAAATAATAGTGATAAAATATTATACGTTTACTAATAAATTTACACATTAAAGAGAGAATATAGATGCAATATAAATAATATAATGGGTATCATCACATACCATTCACTTGTAGTCATCCATTGCTAGAGAAGTCGACTCTTTGCTTATACTCTATTTTAGCGTTCAATTGTTTCAGACTATATAATCCTTGTAGAGTTATACGATAATTTCTTTATGTCTATCTATTATTTAAATTTATACCTTCTTAGCAATTTCTATGTAGAAAAGTAAATATATAGCTATTGTAGTCACGGTAAAAACAAAATTAAAGCAAATTAGAGATATGTATAGTAAACTTACAACAAAATCATCGTTAAGAATATTTAGATAAATAAAATACTTTTATCAAAAGTATTATCACTTATTGACCTCACCACCTAACAACGATCATCACAAGCGCACTTAAGAGGTCACAAGAGGTAGTACAAGATATTGTAGCCTCCAGTCTAACCATTTAGCTCACAAACGTTATCATACTCTTCCTTCTTTGTCATGTACTATTCATTTGAATCTAAGGAAAAAAACCAATGATCCTCTGATAACCAACAGTTAGAGTCAAATACTGGATTTTTTATCAAGACAGTGTATAAAGCTACACATTCTTCCATGGATAAGGCAAAGAAAGTATTAGTTTAAAAAAAATATTATGATAACAATTGAAAAAACATGTGCATATAATTGAAATGGATTTACATTAACATTCTCCTTATCCAACAATTCTTCATCCTGAGTATGCTCGTTATCAGAATCTCCCCTATTCATTATTTTAATGATGGTATTATTTTTCTCTCTCGTATGTCAGTCCTCTTGGCTCCTTGTCTTCTCATCGTCTTCGTCGTCCTTCCATACCGCTTTCTTGTTGATGCACTGACTCACGTACTATCTTCAAATGGTAGTAGAATCTACCATCATAAATTCTCAAAAAAAACCTTCGATTGACTGGCTTACTACGACATACATGATTATTGCGATCTAAGGGTTAATTTGAAAATCTCGAATTAACCAGTTGTATATTACTGAAAAACTTATCTCAGCTAGACTTTTAATACCCCTAAGGGTTGAACACCATATAGACCATACCTTTTCCTCGACCGAAATATAATCAAAATATCATTTTATTTAATATATTTGATATATTTGTTTATAGAAAAATAGAGTTAAACTAAATAAGAAATCGATCAATCTAGTATTATATATTTGATATTTTAAGTATTCAAATATAATGAACACCGTATCTAAAAACAAAAATATTTATAAATATAAAAGAATACTACACATATTAATTTGTTTGATTACTAAAAACTAAATATTATAATGAGTATAAATTTTTTACCTCCATACAAGACAACAAGACTTCACCACTTTCATTCACCTCTCCTCAAACTAGTCTTCTCTTTTTTTTGTTTTTTAATAAAATAGACTTTTAGATGGTTGAGATGAGCTTTATAGACAATCGTCTAAAAAACATCTTAACAAAGAGCGTAAGGAGGCCACTTACAAAATTAACAAACCCCTCTCCTCTCACGGATGGTCTTGGCAAATTTTACAGATAATCTCCTAGAAGAGAAAAAAGTCCAACCGAAGGACTATAAATGGATCACATGTAAAAACGACAAGCTTACTCCTTCATATGCTCTTACCACGAGAAAAAAGGACCTTGGCTAGGACAGCAAGAGCACCAACTATAAATTTTCTAACTTATTTATCACATTAAATTTCACGCACTCTAGTAAAGCATTTTTTTAAAAAAACTCTCAAATGGCGTTGAAAGTATAGATACTTAAGTTTTTCAAATAGAAATATATTTTTATAAATATTTTAATAAAATATATATAAATAAAAAATCTCAAATAACGCAGAAGGATCCAAGTAAACCGAAAGGCCTTGAGTGGCCCAATCAAATGCGAACTGTTAACCTGTATCCTCCTCAAAAGTCATTGTGGAAGATATGAGAAGAGAAACGCAAATCAGAACAAGTCGTCCTACCTAAATAGGCAAGAGAAAAACTGCATGTATGACTGTTAACACCAAACTTTAGAAAACTGAGAGAAAGATTGAAAAAAAGATCGATTTAATTAAAGAAGATTCTGGTTGTTACAGAAGAAAGCTGATCGAACAAAGCAAGAAAAAATTCGGTCTAAGAATAGAAGGTTATTCAAATGAGATCGAGTTTAAGCAGCAGTCGTGAAAATCAGAGCAAATTATTATATCTATGTAAATCGTATATAAAGGTTTAGTTAGTTTAGTTAATTTTCTTAGAAATATTTTACTTTTATCTTTGTTAAAAAATAATATTCGATGGTTGTTATAAACGTATTAGACTTTATAATGACAGGGTATAAATATACACACCATGAGAGCCTATAAGAAATACATCTTTCAATCAATACTACTTTGGCACATCACCATCTTAGTTCATTTAGGTTTCTATCGACGGGGTCTGGCTCTCGACGCGTGACTGCATTGGTTAACTTCGATCTCCGACAAAGAGGTAAGTCCCGCCACTATCTCGATATGTCTGTATCATTTAGGTTTAACCTCTTAGACCGATCGAATGTATCGCATCACGTCTGTGCAAGGTCTATCGGTCTATCAAGCTCTTTCTGCCGTCGTCGGTCTCGTGCTGCATCGGTTAGGTTTGACCTATGAGGCTGTCGACGGTAGATTAAGTTTTAGGCCTATAGGTCTCTGTACGGCGTTTCATCGAAGTGTTAGCCGATGAGTTATCCATATATTGAGCGCCACGCCTAGCGTATCGGCTCCTCGACCGATACGTACCAGTCTTTAGAGACTCCCCTCGAGCATCACATCAAGCGCATCGGCCTTCCAATCGATGTGTGCCTATCTTTATCTTTAGAGATACGTCCTCTCATCGGCTCAGCTAGTCGATGGATTCGCTTCGCCCTTATTTCAGCACAACCGATCCGGTGTCTACCGTCCCGTTGCCATTAGCCTCGGTCTCGTACTGTGTTGATTAGATCCGATCTTCAAGATTCGATGCTAGCGGCCTCGTCACAACGGACGATAGGTCTCGTGCTACTATATCCGGAGCGGTATCGGATTTACAGCCAATGTATTTTATACAATTCCTTACCATTTCGCATATGCCTTTATCGACTTTTCAGCCGATGAACGAGCGGTACAGCTTCCATCGGCAACCAGGAGAGATCTTGCGTGTTTTGCTATTATCTAAATACCCTTTGATACCTCCATCGGCTCTGCAGCGAATAGATCGGGATCTCGATTTCGCTACACCTAGAGTCATCACGTCTTTCGTCGATATCTATCCACACTTTCATCGGCTTCCTAGCTGATAGAAAAGTGTCTCAATACCTATTGGTGACCAGCCGATAGCGACCGATGACCAACTCGATTCTATTGGCGGCCAGCCGATAGCGAGAGCTCATATTGACCCATCGTCCAATTGACCCGTTCGCCTCACCTCCTTATCAATTGTAGGGTCAAATTGACTGACACGCCCACACCTGCACCATTGCGCCAGATTCGAGCGAACCCCACAGACTCCAGCACACGTACCTCGAGCTACAGAGAGAAGCCGACCAGCCTACACTAGAGCTAAGCAGATCTTTCAAGCGTCGACATGTTCGTGCCAGACGCGCGAGATCCAGCGTGAACAACGACAAGTGAATGAAGATCATAATAAGAGCTTTAGAATGCTGACGGTAGCTAAGACGCTATCAGATATAACAGTAAAGAGAACATTAGAATTGACAGCTATTCACATCAGAACTACTGTGCAACAGCTCCTGCCAGCCGAACAGACCACATTCAGTAATTTGGGTTAATCCATCGATCGGATTGGGTTATGCATAACCACTTGAATAAGAACGCAATCTTCAGTCTTTATACAGAATAACACCAAGAGTCCACGGTACAAGTGATTGGATGCATTGGCATGCCAATGGATTATGTTAACCCTCAATCTAGCGAAGCATAATACGGCAAAATACAATCACAAGGAGAAAGCCTCAGCAATTACTAGTTTGGAACAGAATGTTAATTATTTCACTCCGTTCATCATTCACCATCGTCAAATTTTGCATGTGCAGAATATTCTGCCAAGAATCATGTGAATATCATGTATATGCTTAGATAGCAATCCCTGAAAAAATGACTCAAAACCAAATGGAAATTTCCGTAGAACAAATACTTTGATGATTCAGCAATATTTCTATTTAAGATATATGAGGCCTATCAAAACCGTTCCTAAATGATAGCCAATATATCTGTGCCAGTTCACTATGAATTTTCCACATGCACCTTTCTCTCAAAATTGAAGCAAACTCATGACCACACGCAACTAGAAAAGTCTGTCATTTACTTCAGTAAACTAATTCATCAGCTTGTATTTTCCTCAGTGGTGGTGAAACCTAATTACGAATTAAAATGGCGATCATCAATATGTAAGAATCAGTCACTTCTAAAAGTTGGGAAAGTGAGAAAGCCCTTTTCCAGGATCATTGGAGAACCGTGACTGCATCTAGTCAGATATGTAACCTGCAATAGCCATCTACTAATGAGAAATGGTACTGTCGAACTACACGTCAAAGTCTTCTCAGAACCTTCTACTTTAGCTGCTACAAAAAATGACCCACCAGCCAAATTCTTTCGATACTTCTACTTCTTGTAACTGTCAAAGAAAACAGTCCTAAAATAAAATTACCATACTAGCAATGTAAAAAATATAGTAACAAAGAAGAAATAAAATTGTAGCGCAAAAGGACCAATTTTGAACTAGCATTTCGATCTAAAAGAACTTTCTGACAACAAGCACATATGTTTACAATTAATGTGCACACACAGCTAGAATTGTGCAAAATGTGCTAGTCATTTTCCAAGAAAGGAAATCGAACAATAATTTGGATTGCCAATGCCATTTCTAGACATCAAAAAAGAATTTGATGAGGGATTTAGGGCAATAGACAGCAATAGCCAATCACCATCCACCAATGGACCTTTTGATATTATTATTTTTTAAGGTAACTATAAAACCTTCAATGAATTAAAAGTATTATGAAAAGTCATCCAGGACTACTGGATATGTACTCAAATTTTCCATTGCCATGAGTCCCTCTCTGTTGACAGTATATACTACTGTCAACACATGTCACAGAAACAACAAGCACATGATCAGGCTTCTGTCTATTTGGGGCATTTATAGTTGCAAGCTGTGGAAATTAAGTTGATGATTAATATGAAGCTATGGAAAAAAGTTATCGAGCACTGTTTAAGAGGAATGATATAGATTTCTATCAACTAATTTGGTTTCGAAACATTTTTTTAATAAGATAGGTTATGGATTGGTTTAGAGAGCAGAAAAATGACCTATATATATGATTTTATTGACTTGAAAAAGGATTATGACAAGATAATAAAAAATGTTATATGGTGGGTTTTGAACAAACATAGTCCTAGCATAGTATGTCTCTCATATCAATAATATATACAACAATGCTTTGACTAGTATTCGAACAAATGATAATAATACAAGTTATTTCTCGATTAAAATAAAACTACATCAGGGATCAGTCTTAAGCCCGTACCTCCTTAACTTAGTAATGTATAAGGTTACAAGAAACACACAAGAGGATATCTCTTGATGTATGATTTTTACAGATGATATAGTGTCAGTTGAGAACCGGACAGGAGTAAATAGAAAACTACAATTATGACGGCGAACTGTTGAGTTCAAAGGTTTTTAAGTAAACAGAAGTAAGACTGAATAATTAAAGTGTTACTTTGACATCATCACAAATGAGAAGAGAGATGTAAGTTTAGAAGGCCAAGTAGTGTATAAGAAGGCATCTTTCGATATCTAAAATCGATGTTACAGATGAATAAAAATATTGATGCAGACATTAGTCATAAAATCAAAATAGGCTGATTAAAGTGACGTTAAGCATCTGACATCCTCTGTGATAAGAGAGTACCGCAGAAGTTAAAAAGCAAGTTTTATAAAACGACGATTAAACATGCTATACTATGTATGGAACAGAATATTAACCTAAAAAAAGGACATGTTCAACAGCTGAGTGTTTTAAAAATACGTATGCTATATTAAATTTGTAGTCATACAATAACGGATCGAGTACAAAACGAGGATATACGTGATGCACTAGGGGTAGCACCAATTGAAGAAAAGATTATCTAATATCGGTTGAGCTAATTTAACCATATCCAAATAAGACCTCTAGAGACACCAATACATTATACAAGATAATAATATAAAGAGAGATAAAAAATGACCGAAATTAATATGAGGAAAGGCAATAAAGAAGAATTTCAAAGAGTGATATATAACTAAAGATATGTACTTGAATAAAAATGGTTAAAAAGCAGCTATTGACGTAACTGAACAGTGATTTGAGGCCTTTGTTGGGTTTTAACTCTAGACTATACTAACTTACTTGGAACTAAAAGATTGTGTTGTTATTGTTGTATAGTTGTAAGCTGTGATATCACTACATAAACCCAATGAACTCGGTCTGCATAAAACCAGATGCCAACAGCCAAGGGCAATGAAAACAATGGTACATAGTGACTGATGACTGGTTCAAGTGAGGCCTGAAGTGTAAATATGATGATGCTTAGTGAGTTACTATGTGGAATTCTCATTCCATACACTGTTAATAAAATTTAAGCTCTCTAAATTAAAGGAATAAATCTTGGTGGAATGTGAACCCAAGTTCCTGAGTTTCTTCTTAGATTGATGTCCATTTGACTTATTCAAGTTCCTGATGTGCAAAGTAGCAGAAGGATCCAAATAAAACAAATGGCCTTCAGTGGACCAATCAAATGTGAACTGTTAATCAGTTGCCTCCACAATAGTCATTGAGGAAGATATGAGAACAGGAATGAAAATAAGAACAAGTTATCCTATCTAAAGAGGGAATCAAAGAAACTGCATGTATGACAAGCTAATGAAGATCATACTAAGAGCTTTAGAATGCTGACGGTAGCTAAGACACTATCAGATGTAACGGTAAAGAGAGCATTAAAATTGACAGCTATTCACATGACAGCAGCTCCTGCTAAACAGATTACAGACCACATTCAGTATCAATTACTAAACAGTGAGCAGCTAAGATAAGTGCTAGGATTGTATGTTGCGATGACCCAAATCACACGCTAAAGTAGAAACGCCCTAGATGATGTATCCCGAGTTTGGTTTAATAAGGACACGCAATTGAGAGAACGATCGACGAGTATCGAATATTTAAATCATCATGAGCTAAAGGGAAAGTTACCTATTCTGTCCATGACCCCGGCACAAGATCGACCTAGAGGGATGCTGGGATCCCACGCCTAATCTCAATAGCAAGCTCTTTGTCTGACACAAAGGCGTGCTCCAGGTGAAATAAAGCCTCCACCGCTGGTATCTCGTCCTCAGATACTGATCAAAACACACATACACAACAATTAGAGATTGAATGACAATAATGGCAGAGACCGAAGGAGCAAAGATATTTTACTCTTGTTTCCCAGTAGAGTGGGGCGCAGGGCATGTGTACTCATCAAAACGTCCCGCAAGCTGCCCAGTGAGGTGAGCGCAACAGAGGCTTCCTGCAGCCAGCGCATGACCTGGAGCCGGAGCTCTCCATGGCACATTTCATCCAGTGTCTCCACGAGGTCACGACGAGACCACTCGAGGGAGAAGCGGACGAACTGCCACGGGTCCATCTTGAGGTTGACCTCACACAGCATCTGGTGGACCGTAATGTCTGTGCGGAGCTTGCGGCGCTCCCACTCCTCTCCAGGCTGGGGCTCATCGGTGCAGGGGTCAGCGTGGCCCACAACGGCGAACAATCGGTCATGAAGTTTGGGGGCAAGCCGCATCATCGTATCATGGACATCTTCCATCACTGCGACGGGGTCCGCCATGTATGGAGCGTAGCAGATGGCGATATGGACCGCGAGTAAGACCCGGCGCCTCGCCTTTGAGACCGCATCACGAATGCGCTGCAGATCCTCCTCCCACGTAGAGATCAGCTCTGCCGCTCCTGCATTGTCCACGAGCTCAATGGGGACGTCGTCGCCGAGATCGACGTCCGAATCGGCCTGCAGGATCCGCGTGCGTTGTGCGCGTCGCACCGCCAGCTCGTCCAGCATACCAGCAATGGGGTCCTCGAGGTGTCCGAGCTCCTGGCTCATTCGAACAATCCAGCAGTCTGCCTTCACCTTGGCCTTGAGTCGGGGAGGGTTGGCGATGCGAAGTATCTGTCGCCGGCGGCGAGCCTGTCATCGAGCCAGGCAGCGCCATCGAGGGGAAGATTGGGAAGTACGTAAGCATCCAAGAGTGCGGGGTTTCTCGGCCATCTCCGCCAAATGCCAATCGAACGCGCGCAGCGATTACAGACAGCATGTCGGAACCCCTCCATCACCGGCGGCCACGAAGCCCTCCGCCGACGCGAGCGCATACGGCAAACCGAAGTCCAGTGTGGCCAATGACAGGCGGTACTCCTCGAGGAAGGCAGCCTCCCAGGTGGACAGGGTGGATCGGTCGGGGCGAAGGTAGAGCTGGCCGGCCATCGCGTGGATCGTGCTGAGAATAAAACCCTAATTTGAGAAGACTGGGTGGGGAAATAGGGGAAGGGGAAGAAGGTCGCGAGGACGAGACGAGGTACCGCCGGCGCCGTATCGGGATTAGGGGTCCGGGACTCGTGGCCGTGGACCATATCACCGGCAATTTACAAATTTATCACTGTTTTCTACGAATGACAGTTTTAATAATGTTTTTATAATTTTTTAAATGATAGTTTTATAATAACTATTTAAACCAATGATAAATTTACAACTAACCAAGATATTATTCTAGGATCGCTCCGCTTCCTCGCTTTGTCATCAGCTACTCGCTTCGGCGAGATGCCGTGCCGTGCGCACCGATCACATTTTCTTTTCTTTCTGCCAATTCCTTTCCATTCAACCCCCTTTCCAAATAATGCCCATTTGCCCAGTAGGATTGGCAAAGTGGCTATCTTCCTAACGTTGATTGGGTGTGTCTTTCTGATCATAACATCTCACCTGTGTGGAATGCGGATTGTTTCATCTTTGGTTCCGGCAGATTATAGTCTTCGAAGAAATAACTTGAAGTCTTGAACTAAAATGTGTGAAATGTTAGGTTCAGACTTCACAATGCAGAAATTAATGGTTGGGCAGTCCACCTGTCTGAATTGAGGCCTTGTCACCTTTCACTGAACTGGAGTAGTTGTTACTTCGAATTTGGTCAGTTTTTCTCAGTGATTTTGAGCTTGCTTTTGTGTAAAATATAAACCTGAAGCTCTGCAGATTCTTTTAGACCGCAGATGTATCCATGCAGCAGTCATAGTCAAGATTTAAGGTGTTACATGGACATCATCTTTGTACTAGATGCAAGGCTCTTGGAGATGCTTAACAATTACGGTTGCGATTGATTACTGTGATTTAACTTAGATGGATGATTGCATTGATTAGTAGTAGATAGTGAGACAATAGAGAAGTATGCTGTATGCAGAATTACAAATACAGGAGAGGGTCGATGATATGCGATCTTCAGTATAAATTGTGAACATCGGCTTTAGGGTTTAGAGTTCTCTATTGGTTCGTTTGTTTTACTGATGCAATGTAGAACTATAAATTCTGAAAATCTCTGATGGTGATATACAAATTATATAGTGTTCTGAGATTGATTCCAAAAGTGAACTCCCTGATTATGTGGTTGTTTTGGGCATCTAAAGCTGTTGAAATTCTGTTTTTTTTTTTTTTTGCATATGTGATGTTGAATTGACATCTATATGTGCTGAAATGTTGTTGATATATAGTGCTATATGTGAGGTTGAAAATCTGCAATTTTGTGCTATATGTGAGGCTGAAAATCTGCTATATGGAACTAACCATTGGGATATGGAGAGTTTGTTAGAGTGCAAAGGAAATAAGAAGAGAGAATTTTTGAGTAGCTAGTCATATGAATATTTGGAGAGAAAAATAACCACTATTTTGAAGATGCTCTAACAAGCCAAAATGTCAAGCTTTGGAGAAGGCAGGGAGTAATTTGACCATAGGTTGGTGCCAAAGGCATTGGTTCCAACTGTAAATCATCACCAAATTCATCGATAGCGTCCCATAAAAAGGTAGAGTAAGCACCACAGTCTTTGGCTCCGAACCCCTTGACTTAAGACCAAATTCGCATCTGTTTGCAGGGATAGCCGTAATGATATGGGTGTCCAAATCTAAGGTGCTGAAGATGTTGGCGTCGAGATGTTATTTGTCAATGCCAAAGATTCTGGTGCCGACGTAGGGTCTATTTTGCTTGCTAACGCACTAACAAACTTGAAGTATGAAACATCTACAAGCCTTCCAGGTGAGTTGGGCACAGCCGGGAGTGGAGAGGTTGCCCCTTCCATGTGCAGTTGTTAGCTTGTTGCTTACAAGGGCCAAAACTCCAAATCGACAATTTTGTATGTGTCTCCAGCCAGATCAGGGAGTTTACAGCTCCAAGCTATAAAGGTTGAAGAGAAGGTTAATCACATTGGTGCTTCAAAGCTCAAGTAGAGCACATTATTGAACAGAGAAATCAGCTGCTCAATATGAGTACAGCTGATCTATTATATATCCATTCTGCACTAAGAGGTTACCATGATAAACCTGAGTATGAGGGTATCCTAGTGTATATTTTACCATTTGTTGGGCCATGTGTGTTACACAGATGGATCTCAGTGTGGAATCTGGATGTCAAGTTTCGCATTATTTCAACGCCAACTTCAGCTTGGCATACTACTTTACAGTGAAGTCAGTTATCTATCGAACAAATATCACCGTTGTCAGTTGCCGGACTACTCGTTTGCTTCTGATCACACATCAGTCTTGCCGCTTCTTGGAGAGATGTGTGTAACTCATCGTGTATATTTGATTTCTGGAAGGTAAACGTGCTGCTGTTTATACGTGTACAAGGTCGTTTTATTGCCTTCTCCTCAAGTATTTGTTTAACAGCCTGCATCCAATTGAAACGACAGAAAGATCATCAGCATTGAGTAAAGCACAATAAATTCCATAAGATTCCATTTCTTGAATGCAAATACATTAATCTGAAATTGCATTTACCAAATGAGAAGAGCTAACAGTGCACAAATTTTCGAGCCAATAACCAATGCTATACACTAGGAAATAGATAGACCATTTTGCATTATCAATCTTTACAGAAATATTGTTCAGTGTAGACTGATACCAAGTAATGCTTGGACTTTTTTTTTGCAAAGTGTAAAATGACAAGATGCGATTTTTTTACCCTGGTAACAGATGTAAATGCAGCTATGCTAGGCATCCAATAGACTATGAATGAAAATGATTTTTGGGGAAGTTTCGAGGTAATAACTATAGCCAACGGTCCTCAACTAAAGGAGATGCAGTAATATCATGGCAATAAGAATATGTTCTTTTAGACAGCTATGTCATCCTAAATCCCCAGCCACACAAATCGAACAGAAAGCACATATCAAAAGCAATGTCAATATTGCCACCAAATCTGGTAGTGCAGACAAACCATAACCATAAGCATCACTTTGTGAAGGAGTGAATCTTTGCACTAGACGTATGGCCACCGTTTCCATTTGCCATTTATTTCTTGTGACAAAAAAATCATTCTCTAATAATTCTACAAAATAAACCTTTTATTTGACCCCTTAGGCAATCTCTTTGTTTTGTTGTGTCTATTTGCAGTTCTGACTCCGGACTTAGGAGTGAGAGTTCTTTCCTTCAGAACGACAATAATTATCCTCAAGCGCTCACAACCTTACAAATTTCTCAGAAATCTACAATTTGAAGTTTGAGCCACAATGAGCAGATGCTCATATTTGCATGTTGCCAGGTATTTATCCAGTGGAGAATCTAAAACACTTTGAAATGTATTTCAGTATTTGACGGAAATTTCCGCATCAATTTCCGAGAATTTCGACTTGAAAGGCTATCATTCCGGCTCTCACTACTTATGATGCAATTAGTAAATCGGTCAAGAGCTATCTGAACCAGCAAGATGATTATGTATAAATTGCATTCAACCATCTCAAGTTTCATGTGTGCAAACCTGCAACATATTTGGATGGAAGGTGGGCACTCCAACCTGCGAAACAGCTGCCGCGCCGAAGAAGTTACCCAGGAGCGCGGCGTCTGTAGCCGACAGCCCCCAAAGCAACCCGGACGCGAAACCCGCGAGGAAGCTGTCTCCGGCGCCGGTGGGATCCACCTGCACGGCGGGGAACGGCGCCACGCGCGCCTCTCCGCCGTCCCAGTAGAGCCGACACCCGTCCCTCCCCTCCGTCACTATCACGCAGCATCGCCGCCTCGCCGTCTCCACCCCGACGTACGGCGCCTCCTCCGATGACGCCTTGAGGAACGCCAGCCGCGGGAGAAGCCGCGCGTACGGCGTCGACTCCAGCGCCACGTGGCGGACAGCCCCGCCTTTGGCCTCTCCATCGAAGGCCCGGATCATCGCCTGCGCGTCCACGAGCACCGCGCGGCAGAGCCTGATCATCCGCCCGAGCGTCTCCGGGAGCACCTCCCCTGCGACGCCGACGGCGAGGCCGTAGGCGAAGCGGCGATCGGGGAGGTCGGCGGGGTAGATCGGATCGCAGGCGTGGACGCGCCGGAGCTGCCGATCGGGCGCGTGCGCCGAGGCGGCAGCGTCGGAGAAGCGAGCGTGGAAGGACGTCGTGGGTGAGGCGCAGAGCAGCGGCGGGTGCCGCGCGGGCGCCGGCGCGGAGGCGTAGGCGAAGTCGGGCCCCACCTTCGACACCACCTTGAGCGAGGCCTCCGCGGGCGACGCGGCGTCGAGCACGTTGGACACGAACGCCGCCGCCCCTCCCAGCGTCTCCCCCACCACGCGCCCGCCCCGCAGCAGCACGTCGTGGCAGTAGCTCCCCACCAAGAGGCCCTCGAGCCCCGCAACACCGCCCCCCTTCACCCCCCGCTCCTCCTCCTCCTCCTCCATCACCTCCACCTCCGCGTCATCGGGCTCCGCCGCGAGCGGCATCGCGGCAGCGGGAGAGGGCGCCAGGACTGGAGAAGGGGAAGCGGGCGTGAGGGTCTCGGGGTCGTGGGAGGAGAAGAAGAAGAAGAGAGGAGAGGCGCGACGGCATCGCATGGAGAGAGGAAGGTGGGAAGGAGGCGGAGGGGGAGGAGGGAGAGGGGGGAATAAAAGCGCCGGTTCCGGGAGGCGACAAAGGGGGCTTTACAGATGCCGCGGCGGAGCGTGGTGCGGCGGGCACGTGGTAGCGGCGCACGTGTGAGCTGGAGCGGCGGTGGCCGCTGCTGACGCCGGCGGTGCGTGGGAGTTTGGGAATTCAATCTGGGTCGTTGGGTCGGCGTGCCGGTCGCCTTCGCCGGTCACCAACCTTGCGCATTTGTGGCTGAGTTGTCCGCTCGGCGTGTACTACAGTTGGCAGCAACTGATATTTGGTCTCATTTGCGGTTTTACAAAACTGCCTTTAAGGCAGAGATGTGAAAAATTCATAGGAAAGTGTCGCGTGTAGTTACTGCCCCGTTTATTTCTATCACTCAGCCTTTTGTTATAAAATAAAAGCTATTTATCTATCTAACCTCTTATCTAAATTAATCATAAATATTCTTTATTTAATTTCACCACATATTTTCTTTTATCAACTAATCATAAACTTACTCTAATTATTTTTACTATTTAATCTTCGTGCTAAGCTCTAGTTACATTTAGAATGGATGTAGCAGCTAGTGTGAGTTCAAACAATCTCAGAATGTTACTTGAAAAAGAGATGGGTAGATATTTTATTGGATATACTTATGGACTCAAATTTTTTAAAATCGAATTTATAAAAATATAACAATATTATTAATATAAAATAAATATAATATCAAAATATATTTATTATTATATTTAATAAAAACTAATTTAGTGTTATAAACATTATTGTATTTTTTATAACATTAATCAAATATAAGAAAATTTAATTTAAAAAAATTAGGGACTATTCTAATACTCCTCCTATCGGCAAATAGTTAATTCTCCCCTACCAATCGCTTCTAAATAATCTTCTTACCTATTACTCATATTTTATTTTATCTGGCAAAACATATTCTCATAACCATCTCACATCTTGATAAACACACCATAGAGCCTCCTTTTCTCATCAATGCTAAACATGCGAACCGAAAAATGGTCAGCAAAATGCATGCCAAATTCAAAAGTATATTGTCTAATGAGTCCCTAAAAAGAACGATATTTGCAAGTTACTAAGGTTGTGCGAATTCCAAATACCACAGTGCTAGGCACGTAAAATTCCACGCAACTAACGAATTTCCCAGAAAATCCCCTCGTCTCTCTCCCCTCCGATCCGCCCCCTCCAACCTCCTCCTCCAAACCCCGGCGCGGAACAAGCTCCGACATGGCGACCGCCGGAGGCGGCGCCGCCGCGCCGCAGGCAATGGACGAAAAGGCCCGGCGCACGCGCGACCTCCTCGCTAGCTTCTACAACACCGACCCCTCCGCCGCGGCGGCGGCCGCGGCACCCTCGCCGGCGCGGCCCTCCCCTACCGCTGCCGCCGCGTCGCCGCTCGACTCCATCAACTCGACGTCCTTCGATCCCGACGTCTACATGAATGTCCTGGTTCGCGCATATGGTCCCCTCTCCCTTCCTCTGGTCTCCAGATCAAGCACCCTGCGTCCCACTCGGATCTTATGGTTGGACGCATCTTGGATAGGCTTTGAACGCGTATGATGAACTGTAACCTGTAATGAAAGTCAGCTATTAATGCTCTCGTTGGAATTAACCTGATTGATGACTAAAGGAATTGAACTGAGCCCAAAAGAGCGGTCTCTGCTAACGTATGCACAGTTGCAGTATTAGATTTGGTTTTTACAAAAATCATATGAAGCTCATAGTCAAGTTTGGAATCTAGGCACATGGAGAGTGTTCAACACAAATATCAAATTTATTGTCTTGTTGCCTATGCATTTTCGGTTCTTTTGTGTAGCTACTGTACATTCTGACCATCAGAACTTCACTATGATCTACCAATGGATTTTATTTTATTAGTGATTCCATATAACTGCTATATCCATTGTTTTTCAGTCGAACTGGTTGTGTTATTCACACTACTCCAAGTAGTGTTTGATTTCTGTAAAGGGTTTTATAAGAAAGCTGAAATGGTTTTGAGTGTTTTTCTGAGAAAAATCTAGTGCTATCCCTAATGGTTATTGAGACAGTAGCATAGTGTGACACATGAATCGGAGTTTAGTTTGACAGTTTGGATATTTAATAGATGAATGCTTACTTTGCTTTTGCGGTTTTTTAGGTGCAGCAATCAAATCTGGAAGCTCTTTTACAGAGACATGTGAAGATGTCTGCTGAAATCAAGAATCTGGATACGGACTTACAGATGCTAGTATATGAGAACTATAACAAGTTTATCAGTGCAACTGACACTATAAAAAGGTGTGTTGTTTCGTTAGACCTTCATATCCCATATTGCTCCTTCCCTCTGCTAATAAGTGTGAGGTAGGTGCTAGTGATGGTGTTTACTGTAGTTGTATGTGTCTGTTTTTGCTGCAGAATGAAGACTAATATTGTTGGCATGGAGGCAAACATGGAGCAGCTCCTTTCAAAGGTGTCTACTATCTTTTTACTGATGTATTGCCAGTTCGATATAACTGAACTAATCAGTGTTTGCCTTTTCCAGATAACGTTAGTGCAATCAAGAAGTGACACAGTGAATACATCTCTTTTTGACAAAAGGGAAAACATAGAGAAACTACATCGTACACGCAATCTCCTCAGAAAAGTTCAAGTAAATATTGTTCTGTCTGTGTTATTCTCCTCAAAAACTAACTATTTATATGGTCCTGTTTGTATTGTTGTCATCAAGAACTAATGATTTACAAAGACAAATTATATTATGTGGATTCTGGCAATATCAACTCATTGATTAAACCTTAGTGGTATATTATTGCTGAACAATAATACCCCAGTGAATTTAATTTTAGACCCAAGTGATTCTATGTGTTTGGTTTGGTTCAATGTTTGGAGTTGAATTTGACAATAACTCAATAATGGCATAGAAATCCAACCTAAGCTTTGAGTTTCATCTTTCCATGAAGCAAGGGCATAAGTGCAACTGAGTTGCTCTGTATGTGTAGTCTATGCTGCATGGGAGTTGGCTGTAGCCTATTGGGACCATTAGTCTATGTAGCATTACATTAATTGTGTGTGTATCAATGTGATTGCCTTTTCCCCATTCTTTCATCCTATAAGGACTGTTCATAAGCTATTTGAAATCATTTTATCATACATGAAATGCACAAAACCATATTATGCTTGGTTAACATGAGTTTTATTTTCTTGATTCCTTGCTACAAGACACCCCATGAAGAAATTTATAGGCCAAACTGACTTGAGAAATCTTGAAATGTTAATTTCCATCAAATTTTGTTGCAGTTCATATATGACCTGCCGACTCGGCTTAACAAATGCATCAAGACAGAAGCATATGCAGATGCTGTCAGATTTTTTACTGGAGCGAAACCTATTTTTGAGGTTCAGTTTTGACTTTATTTCCTCTAATCAGAAACTTCCTCGAATTTAGCTTATCTTTCTTCCTGATGATAGGCTTATGGTGACACTTCCTTTCATGACTGTAAAAAAGCATCTGAGGAGGCAATCAATTTAGTTATGCAACACCTGCAGGTAGTTGTTTGCGTTTTGACTCAGAATTAGTTGTTCAAATGGTAATTTCCTGACCACATAAATGCACGCTTTACTCATTTACCTGTAACCTTGCAGGCAAAGTTATATTCAGATTCTGAACCTATTGAATCAAGAGCAGAATCTGTAGTTCTTCTTAAACAGCTTAACTTTCCAGTAAATATTCCATCTATCTCTTAGTCTTCATGATCTTCTTTGTTCTGTTTAGCTCTACTATCCCATGCAATGTTAATTATTACTAGCAAAATGTCTGGGTCTTTTCTACTGATAATCGCACATGTCCTGTCATTATTTGAAGAAATGATTTTTTTTCTCAATTGAACACGAGACCGTCACATTTTTGTTACATGGAGCACTTATGGTTTTACATAATTCCTCAGTGTCAAGTTTTTATTTTAGAGAGTAAATAAGAAAGTAACAATATGTGATAATACTAATGTGTAATATCAAAGAGCTTCAAGGACTCCTAGCAAAAACTGTAGTGCATTGTCGGTGGGGTGCCAAGCTCACTGCCATTACCACTATTGCATTCTTTTTAAAGAAGTATAGACTAGTGCTGCCACAACAAAATGCTGGAACTTGTTCAATATGCATGCTAGTGGTACTCTTAATGGGGATGGCTACAGTTCATACATCTCTTAGCTTAAAAAATGTTTCAAAACACACCCTCCTAATATATCTCTTCATTCTTCAAACTTCCAGCTTGTAGAATTAGTGGAACACCAGAATTCCTTTCTTGATATAAAGTTTTTTTCCTGCTATTGTGATTCAACTCATTATGCGTATTTTAACTTTTGTGCATGTGCTTGTATCTTCTACATAATAGAACTACCTTACGTGGATAAACCTTCTATAATCTATAGTGGTTTATTCTGAGCTCTTGTTATATCTCAGGAAATTTTATTTGGTACATATGTGAATTTGACCTGTTATTCAGATAGTACCATTATCAATGAAAATGACCACGCCACTCATAACAATTCCTTATACAAATGTCGTTACTTGTTTTCCACAATAACATTAAACTTCATGTTTATTAACTGCGCTACCTATACATCGATAGCATAATAAAAGCTGTCATTTTCTTGACTCATAGATCTTCCACAATAACACTGTCAGTTGGTCACAAGAATCTGTGTAAATATGTGGAATCGTTGTTTATAGTTTTTATGATGAACTATGAGGCGATGCCCACAAATAAGTACGACTTTCTGTGAAGCATGCAAGCAATAAACACAAATAACTACATTGCTATGTTGTGCACAATGGAGAAGTTATTTTATAACTAGTGACTACTCTCTCCATTCCAAAATATAGCAATTTAGTACTAAGATTAGACAGTAGCTTTTTCATCAGGGCAACATACTCCATCCGTTCCCTGTCCAGATTCGTAGTAATAGGTGGTGTTTAATCGTAGTACTAGGTTATTATATTGTTCAGATTTATAGTAATAGGTGGTGTCTAATCATAGTACTAGATTGTTTTATTTTGAAATGGATGGAGCATGTTGTCCTGATGAAAAATCTAATATATTTACACTATTTGTGTATATTTCCTTTTGTTTTTTTTTTGTAAATCTTATCTTGTTTAATTTTTAACTCAACAGGTGGACAACCTGAAATCAAACCTACTCGAGAAGTTAGAAGATTGCCTCTTAAATTTCCAAAATGAGCCCACACAGGTATATATATCAGAAATGTTAGAATGAGTCAACAGATTCCATTTTATTTTTGTTGAAAATTTCATAAATTATGACCTATTTGCAGGACTCAATTTACAATCCTTTTGCCATCCTCCTTACCAATAAATTATCTAATACCCTCATTTATAACTTTTTCTTAGGCTTCAATTGGTGATATTTCAAAGACATTCCGTGCTTATCTCATAATATTTCCTGATTCAGAAAAGCGTCTCATTGAACTTGCACAGGCTTTGTTCTCAAAGTAAGTTGTTTTTATATCTTATGCAAACAAACCATCAGCCGTTTTTGGGCTATGAATAACCAAGTCCTATCCAAATTAATTCCTGTTTCAACTTGCATTTCTATTATGAGAAATTTACCATATATGTATTGTCTTACTTTTTTTACCTTCTTATTTTACATGAAGCCGTTATGAAACAGTTGGAGAGATTGTGAGGAAAAGAATTCGATCAACAGATCTATTGGCTATGTTACGTAAGAACTTACCTATGTTACTGTACCATACCATCTTGATTTTGTACTGAATATATGTAGAATGAACCTAAAGTCCAGGACCAAGAATGGTTGAGTTTTTAAAGAAATGGACTATTGGGTTTTGAATTACTGAATTAGTATTATGTAAAGTGTTAATGTTTACCTATGGAGTCCTCATGTTGATATTACTGCAAGCTGTAGGATTGTTGCATGTCCTTTGATTTAATTCTGCTCCTCTTTTATGATTTCAGAATCCTTATGGGAGGATGCAACTGCCATTGACGAAGTTATACCTGAGGCTGCATTACCAGCTTGTTCTCTCAAGGTTTGATCTTGACCCTGTAACAGTTCATTCATGGTTCTAAATTATAACATACTGTGACCTACTAAGACATGATTTTTCGTTTTCCTCCAATGATTTGAAAGTCCTTGAACTATCAGATTTCATATGACGGTTCTCTCAGTTAGTTAATTTATTCTGCCTATAATTAATTGAAGATTACCTGGTTACATTATTGGTCATTCCTGGTCATTTCTTACTTTTGAGTATTGGATTAGACCACACAGCCCTCCCTGGCTGATGTGTTCCAGGTGTTGTGAATGTCAAGTAAGCCACAGAAGTGAACTGGTTGCATGGCTAAGTTTAGCTTTGGTGAATGGATTCACTTCTTGGTATCCATAGCTACCCACATCGTTTTTTGCAATTATCGGTGTTGAGGACTGAGGACTATTCTTGCACGGATTTGCTAGAGGAGTATGATATCTTATCCTGAAACTCTTTTACAAATTTACAAAAGAGCAAAAGGCTGTTTGGCAATATATGTCTAGCTGAGAGTATTTTGTTAGTATACTCTAATTGTACTGTTTGTTTATTCACCCCTGTTTTTTATTACTCAAGTGATAAACTGAGTTACTTCTGTACCCCGGTTGCTTTTTGGGTATCCTCCATGTCCAGTGAGCTGTTTATATATCTTGATAGTTGACATTGATTTCACATGTGCCAATGCCTTTTCTGTGTCAGACTACTCGGGATATTATTAGGCAACATATTACAACTGCCTTTCTTCATCTTCAAAGTGAAATATCAGGTTACCCTCCTCCCACCACAATTTGTTTTAGTTTGCAAGTTATGTGGAGAACTAATTGATATGATTTCGATTTGATTTCTTTTTGCAACAACTTAGTTTTTTAGGCTTTTAGTTTTAATACAAATAGGTTTGAAAACAATAAAGTATTTCCCAGGAAAAAACTAATTTGTGTGGTGTACGGGTGAGCAGATGTACTCATCAGAACACCCTCAACATCAAATAACAAGGTAGAAGAGTCGCTGCAAACTGCCATGGAAACAAGCAAGGTTAAAGTATTGCAAGGATGTATAGATCTCCTGCAGGTATATATTGTAGATAATCTGCTAATGAGCGTAATATTGTCCAATAACATACCGTTCTCTTACAAACTACTAATGAGCCTATGCTTGAATAAGAGCATATATCCCAATGTTCTCATTTTTGACTATGTTGTTTCTAGGAATTTCATCATCTTATAGATGGCAATACAGAGTTACTTGTAAAACTGAGAGATTTGATTATTGATTGGGTACAAGAAGGTTTTCAAGATTTCTTTCAGAAACTAGATGGACATTTTCATATGCTTTCTGGAAGAAGCAAGAATCCATGTCAAGAGGCGGAATTTGTGCAAATTGATAAGATTCCAACAGCGTTGGTGCTTATGCTTGCACAACTTTGTGTTTTCATAGAACAAACAACAATTCCCAAAGTCACAGAGGTATATTGCTAGTTTCACTTGCTGGCTATCTGTTTTTTTTTTTGTTGTTTGTTTAGTTTGAGTGAATATGTGATGAACTGATCTTTTCTGTTGCCATTTTTAGGAGTTGGCTTCTTCTTTTTCTGGAGGTGGTGTACGTAGCTATGAATATGGGCCACCTTTTGTGCCTGGAGAGATATGTCGGTTGTATCATTCATCTGGGGAAAAGTTCTTACATCATGTAGGCAAACTTGTTTTTCATTCGTTTATTTTCATTATATTTTTATGGTCTCTGTGTCATATGATGTGGTTTTTCTCTACTTCTATTTAGCAGACTAGGATGGAACTACATTGTTTTACTCCATTCCTCGAATTTTGTTGAACTGTTTGAAAAATTATCTCATGAACACTATGCTCCTTAGGGGCTTGGAGTAGCTATGATGCAAGTGGGTATGATGGAGCCAATCCATCGACCCATCCTACCTTTTTCTTTGCCATTAATGCAGGAGACATGTATACAATGTGAATCCAATTTAATAGGAATGAGCAGCCAATGAAGTGGAATGGGTCAATGGGTTGGTGTCCATTTGCATTCTGAGTAGCCATATGTCATGAAAAAATAGTGGACCTTCATACCATAACTTGATCTAGAATCTTGCTCTCAAAATCAGTAGTTAAATTTGAAGCTTTCAATGTTGCCAAGTGGCAGTTTACATGTGGGTTTGTAGCAATCCTATGTCATGACTCATGAGAATATATTTAATATTACTGTTTTTTTCTTATACTATCTGTTAATTACAACGTCTTGAGTTTGTACCGCCAAATAACTGAACATTGGCTTTCTTGGGGCAGTACATAAATATGAAGACACAGAAGATCTCCAAACTTCTTAATAAACGATTTACAACTCCATTCTGGATAAAGGTTTGCCTTTCTGTATAACAAGAAATATTTGTAATTTCAATAATCTAGTCTATTGTTATTTTATTTGACTAGTTTGTATGTTTTGACGTTCTGTATATATTTGATCAAAATAGCACAAGGAACCACGGGAAGTGAATATGTTTGTTGATCTGCTTCTCCTAGAGGTGTGTTAAGCCACTTATCCTATTGAAATTGTGTGTGCATGCACATGAACCTATAATCAAGCATGAGTTATCTTTGTGAATTTAGCTATTGGAGCCTTGAAATGCTCTTGTTGCCGGACTTTGTCATTTAACATAGCACTCTCTCTGTCTTTTCTTTAGTTCAGTGGAGTAGTGTCCGAAGTCAAACAGACATTACCTGGTTTGATTCGGCGACATCGACATTCTGATAGCACTGGCAGCACAACTTCCTCAAGAAGTAATCCAATGCGAGAGGACATGTTGAACCGATCAAACACACACCGTGCTAGAAGTCAATTTTTAGAAAATCATCTAGCAAAACTGTTTGAGCAGAAAATGGAAATATTCACCAAAGTTGAATACACGCAGGTAGATATCTGTTTCTTTTCTGTTATCCCAAATAATGTATTTCTTTACTTCTAGAAAATATGGAATTCCGTTAAGGATGTTTTGCATCCCCTTGTTGAATTAAACTTGATACTTGCTACTGTAAAATATTGGTTTGATCTCATTTATTTCTGTTGACATTAAAAAAAGGAGGTTAATATTGCTTCCTCTTGTCAAATTTACATGGCGTAGTTTGCCTTATCGCAGTCTTCAGAACTGAACATTTGACCAATAATTTATTTTACAATTTATTGTTAATAACTACAAAACCAAGGTGATATACAAAGTCTAATTCACTTATTTTACCATAAACATATATTCCATCCTACTAATTAACTTCTAAAAATTTCTAAGTTTTGAATTTGAAGTATGCACGCCTTAGAAAACCAAATAGAGGGAGTAATTAATAAAAATTACTACTATATGTATATATATATATATGTTGTGGTAGAAATTAATTGACAAAGTTGTGTCTTATAAGACACAAAAAAATGTCAAAGAATTTTCTCAATATGGACGGAACTACATTTGATTTAAGCCACTGTGACAACCTTTTTTCTTGTCAGAGATTGCATCTTCTGAATGAGGTCATACAGCAGCTTATTGGTTGAATTTGTCGATGTATGTTGCAGCAGGGGTTCTATAGTTCTTGTCCTGGTTGACTTGCTTGGTGATCAAGTTAAATTTTCTTGTTGATAACATCATCATATCTGTTTCCCAAAAGTAATTCTTCATATTATGAGTAAATTTCAGGAATCTGTAATTTCTGCTGTCCTCAAACTTTGCCTGAAAAGCTTGCAAGAATTTGTTCGGCTTCAAACGTTCAACAGAAGTGGATTTCAGCAAATTCAGCTGGATATGGAATTTCTCAAGACCTCCCTTAAGGAGTTTGTTGATGATGAAGCAGCTATTAGCTTTTTACTTAAAGAGGTTAGATACCACCTCCTTGGCACTGGTTTCTTCTGGAGATAGTTCAAAACAATTTTCAGTAGTTTTGTTTGTTCTTTACTGTATTATAAGAACTGGACGTCAGCACACAGAACATCTATCTGAATGAGTTTTCAGTCTTTTATGCACACATGACATTTGGATAGAGTTTTGATCTATCATGTTAAAAGAAAGTGCATAGATCATTTTGTTTCTCTTGAGAACTTGTCTCGATCATTCATATTCGTTTCTCTCCTCTGCAGGTGAACAATGCTGCCCACGAGAGATGTCTTGACCCGATCCCTCTTGAGCCACCCATATTGGATAAGCTCATAGGTGCAAAACTAGCAAAGATTAAAGAGCAAGGTCCAAATATGCTATAGCTACTCCCAATTGGGGTTTTTCCCCCTATCAATCGATTTCATCTGGTCATACACTGTTCACAGCCATGTGCATATAGTTCTCGGTCTGTTACGTGTTGTCGTATGTAAATCTGAAGTTAAACACTCGAACTGAATCAACTCACTCCGAAATTGTATACTTTGTTGAGTTCTCCGCATCCAGAAATACTCTGGTCTGCATTTTTCTCGAGTTCAAGGAAACTATTGACGACATAGGACTTGAATTTAATCACACGTGAGTCCACATTAATTCAATGTTGTGAGGAAGCAATAGACGTACAAGTTTGAGGTAAGCATTCTACAAATTACAGACCTCTCCGGTATATATTCAATTTGCTGATTCATATTTGAACTTAACGGCATTCTTCTTTGCAACCTTTTTGCAGATTGGCTACACTGTGATCAGTAGCACGGTGTGCCATCCACTCTGGATTTAGGCTTTGATGTTGCACGTATGGATTCTCCTCTCTACCATTGGCGTTTCCCAGCTAGATATTGCGTACATAACAAATTTTTGCATTTTTGCCACCCGTTTTCATAATATCCATGTCTGTGTTATGAATTTTTACTCGTTGCTCCGGGCTTTGTTTTCGTTCATCAGTGCTCCTAACTGCTCACTCTTTCGCATCGTAGTTCCCAGAGTCCGGCGAGCTTTTTAAGTGTTTCTTCCGTCCAGACAAGACATGAAAATTACTAGTACACCATTTGTTGATCTGGCAAACGAGAACACAGAAGTTATATTGAAAACTAACTCACAATCCATGAATGTTCTCACAGAGCAGCGAGCAAGGTAACATCAGTAATACTCATTGTTCTCAGGAAAAACATAGAGAGCAACAATCTGTGATGTGTACCCAAGCAATACAAACAAGACAACCAATTAATGATTCCATGATGCTTGACCTGCGCACGTAAATGAAACACAGCACCTAGTGTAGCATGACATCTACAAGCACTAATAATGGCAATCCTGAAGGACTGCACAAGCGAATGTACAGAAAGAGGTTAACAGTAAAACAATAATAACAGCAGGGCACAGAGATGGCACTGCAGAGTTACACACTTGGCATTGAAGAGCAAACAACAACGTAGGCCAAGAATTGGAGGGCGTCTTGCAACTTGCTGACAGCACTGGTCTGATCGGAATTTACATGGTTGGATATGTTTTTAGCTTTCTCCTGCACTGAATTTTGGTTCGAGAGATCATCCTTCTTGTCAGCGAGAGCATTCTGTATAGCTGCCATATAAGCTTCAGCAACATCCAATATTCCTAAAAACACAATAAGATGAACTTGTTAACACTAAAGTTTCTACCGTGCATTATATAATCACGAGAAGACCATTACATATACCTGTAGCAAAACTAGTGGACACCTTTTCGATATCCACAGAGAGAGATTGTGCTTTCCATCTGATGATTTTAGCTTTTGAAATAGGATCTTCAGGCCATTCAATTTTCATGTCATTTTCTTCATCTTCATTCTTTGGTTTAGAAGCAGCAGAAATAACAGATTTTCCAAGTAGCAGAAGTTGAGAGACTGCAAGGCAACACATTTCTGACAATCTCTGCAACAGGAAATTTTCATAAGCAAAATTTATAGTTTAAAGAGCAAGGATAAACAACTGAACATTATACAATATGGACGAACGTGAATGCCCTCTGAGTGAATGGTCTCTAGCCTATCAGTAGTCTGTTTGACAATCTCATTTGGAGAAAGCCCACCTAAGGCAGCGGTGAACCTGAGAAGATAATAAATGTCAGTATGTAAAGCTTTTTAAAAAATGTTAAAGGATAAAGTTCAAATGCTTGAAGATCCTTTACAGAGGTAAAACTGAGCTTATAGTCAGACAGTACACCGCAAAACATTTAAACATGGATGTTGCTTTCACATGCATATGGATATCTTTAACATGTAATTGATGTATTAGCATGAGTAATATGTTCACTTGATAATCCTGAGTAATCCTACTTAAAGGTTTTAGCATAATGCTCTAGTATTAATCGTACTTATATTCTTCAATTACATTGACACTAATTGGCATTTCAGTCAGAATTAAGAAAGCAGTCCATATCAGTTGCATATGCCTGTCAGGTCTTGCAGAATATGAGTTTGTGCATTGGATGATCGATGATGTAAAATGGAGTCACACCTACCCTGCAGCCATTTTTGCAGCCTTGCTAACACTTGAGTCACATAACTTCTTCATCTCTGCATCAGAATCACTATCAGCTGCCTCAATCTTTTTCCCTTTGTTAGAGTCTGGTCCATCTTCATCAATCTTGGTGCTAAGACTAAAAATCTGTTGTATTTCTTTGAGTTTTCCATCATAATATGTTTTCTGCTCAGCAACAAGTTTACCCTTTTTCCTATTAAATAACAGTGCATAGTGGCTTGACAGTGCCTCCAACTCCTAGTAAAATATGACCATGACCAAGTAAGTTAAAAAGGAACAAATATTAGTAATAAAATAAATTAAAATCTTGTGAAAAAGGGAACCTCTAATTGATCAGGTCCTCCATAAATATAGAAGCATCTGTCAAATGAGATTTCTTCAAACTGCTCCACTTCTGTCTGCAGATCACCTTCACCAGTGCCTTTGTCAACATCCATACCAGTTTCTTCAATGATCAACTCCATTGTCTCTTTTCCAACACGTTCAAGCACTTCCATTCCTTTGGCTTTAAATGACTTCCCTGTCTGTGATAATTGAGGCTTTAGTATTAAAATGATACTCACAGATGTGCAGAACAAACATTATTACTAAATCATAGGGTTTACCTCTAAAATGGTTGGTGCTATTGCAGATGCTTTAGCAGGTAGTTCCCCTTGCTGAATGGTTTCAGCAAGGATTGAAGCAGAAGTCTCCAATCTAAGAGAGTAACAATATTGCATATAAACATGGTAATGCTGAAATGCTTCTACTTGAAGATAAAGTTGCAGCTTTGTTGTTAATGAAAACATTACTAACTGTTTCAGCACTAAATAAAACTTGACAGATTTATAGTGCAAGATGATCCGTATGTAAAATAGAATTGCATTTTCAGTGGATTGCATTTGGAATCCCTTGACCACAGAGTGCATTTTCAGTGGATCAATAATTCTTTACATTATTCAAGGATCTAATATCATGATGGATTTATCACGTACTGCTTCAGTCGTTCTACTAGCCTATCCCATCTTACTTTGGACTGAAAGGTTGTATTGTTGTTGTTGCTGCTTCAGTCGTTCTACACACTGTAGATTAAGCACTCCTATTCAGCACAGATATGCCAATATGCTATCCAGTTCTAATATCCACTCAGGGCATCACAGCAGAAAGAGAAATGCAATTAAGAGTGCTATACTTTTGAACAAGCAATGAGCCGCTCTTCCAGGCACTTCCGAGTGCTTGCCATGTCCCAGTCGTGATGCTCTCCACCGAGCTATCGAACACCTTGAGCCCCTGCAGAACCCCATTACAAGCACAAATTAACCACCACTATCCCCAAACCTAAGAGTGAGACCTCATAGCCGGCATTGCCCAGGATAACTGCAAGGTACTACTACTAGCCTGTCCCAAAAGCGAGTCCTCGCTGGCCTTCTCCAGCTTGTCCAGCGCCACCTTCCGGCGCTCTTCCTCTTCTCCTCCCTCCTCCGCCTTCTCCTTCTCCCCCTCCTCCCCGTCTCCGGTCCCCACGTCCTGCTCCGGCGGCTGCTGTATGTCGGCGATGGCGCTCTTCGCGACCTCCACCGCCTGCTTCACACGCCACACCACATCAGAAAAACCCTAGCGAAACGGCGGCGCGCGAAGCACGAAACCGAGAGATGGACGGGGAAGAGAGCGCCAGCGCACATTGCGGGAGATCTCGGAGAAGATGGAGAGGCCCCACCCTCCCCATCCCCCTCCTCCGCCGGCCTGCTGCTCCGCCGCTGCTGCTGTGGGGGCGGCGGGCTGGTCCTCCTTCCCGGCCTCCTCCGCCGCCGCAGCGACGGGTGGCGTCTCGCCGGACATGGTTGGGTGCGTGCGTGCGTGCTACGGTGCGAGTGAGCGGTGCGTCGCGTCTGCGGGTCACTCTGCCCGAGGCGCTCGGATCTAACTCGAGCCGGAACGCTGCAACCACCGGTGGCGGTGGGCTCGTCGTGAGACGAGTCGTGAGTAGTACGACACCAACGGCCCGTAACTGGCACCACAGTGGTGGGTCCCACCTTACCCCCTGGGCCACGTTCTCTTCAGGCCTCCATTGCTGCTCCTCACTTCCGGCCCATCCACATGTCTACGGTCTAGGGCCCATACAGTTGGATGGGCCGTAGTTGGGGCTGATTGGCCCAACAAGGAAGGCCCACTTAAAAATCTCTTCTCCCAAGGAAAAAGTCCATTTGGCTCCCTCAAATCCTTTGGTTTGATAGCCTCCCTAAACCGCAAAGAGGTTCAAATAAACTCTCTTAACCATTTGAGCCAATGTGACACTTACGAGGCTAGTCCATAGGTCAACCGCTGACATGGACTTTTAATATTGGGTCACTCTCGTGATGAGTGAGCTTGGTCGGTAGAAAAGGAATCCCACATGAACAATCTCTCCCTCTTTCCCCATTTCTTCTTTGACCCAAACCCTAAAATACTAGAGCATAGTGTGCAAGGTTAGATTGTGGTAGTCAACATGGACGATGGTGCTCGGGACAGCATCTAGGACAACACGGAAGGTGGAGTGGAGAGTGATTTAGACTATAAAAAGCTAGATCTGCAAGCTTGATAAAGTGAGGGTCAAGCTCCTTCCCGCTGCATATCTATCTCTTATTCTTGTTAGGTCCGTATCTCTCTCAATTTGGCTGGATTTTATATTTTGGTAGATGTGTGGCTATCTCGTTTGTGAAGGAGGAGTATTTTTTAGTTAGAGAAGTAGTAGTTTAGTTCTAGTTATAGGTATTTTATCATACAGTGCATTGAAAGGTGTACTAGATCTACCTTTCTGGTAGTTTATTATGGCCCAAAGTATAGATTTGTCGCTATTTGCATGTAGGATAGCCAAGCGCTTCAATCATGTCGGTACTTGGTACTCTTGTAGTTAGGTTTCATTTCAAGAGGGAGTTTGTAAGACTCAAGCAAGTTTGAACTATTGTGGTAGAGTGGAGACAGTGTCATATATTCAACAGTTAAGGTGTCACTTTCTAAGTTAGTTGCTCTTCCGCGAGAGCACATGAAAGTTTTGGAAAGGCACCATGCTGCACTGGTTGCTTCCAAGGAAAGAATTATCATTTAGGCTACATGTGTTACTAGATGATAAGGTCTGTAGCTACATGTGTGACTGCATTGTTGAAGGAGGGGTGGTTGAAATCTATGTTGAGGAGCTAGGAGACAATAGTTGTTGATGTGTTTGATGTCGATAATGAAGCTAGTGACTATGAGCAAGAGTTGCAAGAGAATATTAATGTTGACTCAAATAAAAATGATGTTGAAGGCATGGAAGTAAAAGAGGTGGATTCGCAAGACAGAGAGGCAAAAAAAATTCCAGACTTTGGACAATGAATGGTGGTCTATGTGAATAAATCATACCCCCTAGCTAGTAAGGCATGTTTAGATAGTGACAATAGCAGTGACAATGACTTTGTTTCTAGAGATGACTGTCCATCAGAAGATGATCAAGAGGTTACAGATATACATTAGAGACTTAAGGAATTGAAAAGGAATTTGAAAGCAGAAAAAGCTCCTACATTGAATGATGTAATATTTGAGGGGCACATGTGAAATCCAACTAAGAACAAGGATATGACACTATGCTTTGACAGTGATGATGATGAGTCAATAGAAGAGATAGAGGTTAATAGAAGAGCAAACGACTATCCAAGATTCAAGAAGAAGACATGTGTCCTAACTTTTGAAACATGGATGAAGTTTAGCAGAAAGTTCAACAAGTCTATTACCAAATATGCTTTAGCAGAGAAGAAGGTTATCAACTATGCCAAAGATGATCCAAAGAGGATGGGGGCAGTTTGTGATTGGGTGAATTGCCCTTGGGGTTTGTCTACTGTCAAAAAAACTTAAGGACTAAAAGTTGGCGAATAGCCACACTAGTACTCTCCATGCATGCCCCCTAGAAGATACAATAAGATGGTGACTGCAACTAGGATATCAAAAAAGTATGGTAATTTCATTGTTGCAAACGCCTCATGGAGCCTATCACACATGAAGGCAACAATGCATCAAGAGATGTCTGCTGATACTTCCACCTCAAAGCTAAAAAGGGCCAAATCCATTGTCATGAAGGAGGCACTAGATGTAACCAGAGAGAGCAATATCAAAAGTTGTATAACTACCAAATATAATTATTGAGAAGTAACCCTAAAAGCACTGTTGTGGTGAATGGGGAAGTAGATGTGGAGCCACCTGTATTCAAAAGGATATACATATGCCTAGATATATGCCATAAGGGCTTCCTGGCTGGTGTAGAAAAGTAATTGGGCTTGATGGATGTTTCTTCAAAGGTGCAACTAATGGAGAGTTTTTGTCTGCTATAGACAGGGATGCCAACAACCAAATGTACCCAACTACATGGGTTGTGGTAGCTAAGGAGAATAATGAAGAATGGGTGAAAGTGCATTTATGCCCTTTAATGGGTTTTGAGTGATAGATGATAAGAAATTAGGGAGCTAATGTATTGTGATTAAGAATCTCGTAGCAATTTTTCCTTGAGTCCATAAGACAAGTTGTACTGTTAAGAGGAGATAGAGTTTAATCGGGTCAAGAAGCAAGTGTTCAATAAAACGTCCAAATCTAGACGAACAAATAATCACACCACGTATAACTTGGGGTTTTAATTTCTTTCTCCTGATATCTTGAATGTTTGTGCCTAGGCTCTGTAGAAACTTATGGGCAAGTTTTCCTATCAAATAGAGAAATCTGTCCAGAGTCTCTAAACCGTTTAGCCTGAATCTCCGGACAGAGTTCTCTATTTGGTAGAGACATGTCCGTAGTCTCCGGAAGTTTAGACCAGACATTATGAGCCCCTTTCTATTTTCGATGCTAAGTGTTGTTTGGAATCTTCGGACCGTTGGCCAAAGTCTCCGAACTAAGGCCTCTGTCTAAGCCAGAAAGCATGTCTAAAGTCTCTGGATTGTTTGGCTAGAGTTTACAGACTAGAGTCTCTATTTAGGCCAAAAGGGTTATCTAAATACTTAGAGTTTAAATTATGTGAATAACAGTTGCTTCAAAAGATGTGGGTATTTAATCCACCAACCCCTATTTTAAAGGGTGGCTACTCATTCATTGCTACCTCTCTCCCAAAAGCTTGGGAGAGATTCTCCACTTCACTCTCTTAGATCTTGAGCTTAATCCACACTTTGACAGTGCATTTTGATTGATTTGGAAGAAGTTAGATCTTGTGTTTTGTGTGAGCACTTGTGGATCAACGTCGGTGAAGACTCAAGCTTATTACTCTTAAAGAATCACTTTCTAGATGACTAGACGTTACCTGCGAGTATTCAATGTGTGAATCGCTCAAGAAGTTTGTGAAGGTTTCACTCACCTCCATAAAAAAATAGGTATTTTAGTGATTCCTCGAGTTTTACCTTAGATATTGATTTGGTAGAGTAAACTTCATAGTAATTAGGAGTATGTGTTCTACTGGATACCTTGGTAGTAGTATTGAACTAAGTGCTACCTTTAGTAAGAGCTTGAAAGCTAAACTAATTTATAGTGTTAAACTTGATGAGACAAGGGATGAAAAGAAATCTATCTCTTTAGAGCTTCTCAATGGAGATGTAGGATCAGTTGATCCGAACTTCAATAAAAAATTGCACCGTCTCATAGCTTACTTTTTTATTTTATATTTATTGTGATTTTGTTATCTTGCCTCCTTGAAGTGTCCCTTGGACATTTTGTAGGAGGTTCGGAAATTTCAAACCATACTATCGGAGATTTCGGATTAGCTTCTCTGTCTGATAAAAAGACTAGTTCGGATATTTTGGACTTTAGGACTAAGGACTCCAATGGAAAGACTAATTTTCTGCTGTCAGTGTATTTTAGATTTAAAAGTTTATACATTCACCCTCTCGATGCGACTCAAGTTCCTTTCAATGGGATTGATTCTGTGATCTACTATATGATGGCCTCAAAGTGGAGATGGATAGCTAGGTGTTCACATTAGACTGATAAAATATATATATATATATATATATATATATATATATATCACCATATATGGTTTGCAAAGTTACCATGTGATAACTATTAATAATTATGGATAAATGGGCTCATCAATCTGAGCATAAAAATTGTGCTAGGCACGCGCATATATATATATATATATATATATATATATATATATGCTAGAAGCATTTTAGTGACAAGGAGTATAAAAAAATTCTAAGTTTGCCAAGACCTCTCAACCTGGCTAGGACAAAGCTAGCCCAATTAATATCTGCAGTAGCACAAGCCATCTTAAGTACTCATCTATAGTATTGGAGTAGGTTTGGTTTAGGTTAGGTTTAAATTGTGACACAATAAATAATAACATGTATGTTTCAACAAATGGATTTTAGAAGCTAGATTGTTCCATGTCATCACTATTGAGACTATTAGGAGGAAGTTTATGTTGAGGATAAATGATCATAGAATTAAGTCATAAATGAAGCACTGGAATATGCCCAAACATATTAAAAAAGCTAAATGTCTAAATCACCGAGTCAGGGTTATATCATGCAATATATATGGGGACAATAGTTATGAAGTTAAGTAGCATGATAATAGGTTTATTGTGCACTTAGATAAAAAGGAGTGCTCTTGTACATGTTAGCAACTTTCTTCTCATGCAATCTCATGTATTTTTTTAAAGACCAATATACTAGATAAGTACAATTGAGGGTATGAGCATCTGGCCTGAGGATGACAAAGAGAAACTTAATGCTCCTAGTTATATAAAAATGCCAAAAAGTCTTAAGATAGAGAGGAGAAGAGAACTCAATGAACTTACAAAGGCCAAAAAAATGTGCAAGATTGGTATAATAATCAAGTACTAGAAATGCAAGCAAATTAGTCACAACAAGTCCACTTTTGACAAGCATCATGAAGTAGGTTCTTCCACATTAGGGGCACAACTAGTTGCAGCTCTAGCTGACAGGTTAGTGTTGTCGAGGAAACAAGCAAGCAGGAAAAGAAAGTCACGTACACATATCGACAAATTTTCTACAAATTAGTCTAGAAACACAGTGTCTTCCAACCAACAGGTAGTCCAACTAACTTAATTACATTTAGTTAACCTTCGTCACATTCATGATCTTACAACCTTGTAATTGTGCATAATTATGACAGAAACCGTCCAACTTATCAAGGTCAGTGTGAGAGCAAAGGTATCAACAAAGACAGGTGGTTTAGGTACTTTGGATTTCCATGCCAATGCAGCAGAATCTTAACTTTCTATAAGTGCTTTAGTTAAGGTGAATTATGGGAAGGTAAGTGTAGCTGTGTCAGCACAAGAACCAGCGAAGTCCAATATAAAGAAATCAACTCAATCACCACTGCTCCTCCTTCCTCCATGGGTTTTAGACAAACTATGAAGTGATGTAAGACTATATACCTTGTGTCATATAATGCCATACTTTATGGCTACTTTATGCACCCTACATGATGAATATTCCAAATATGTAATACTAGAATTTATTGGCTAATTTCACATATGTAATGCCATACTTTATTAGCAAATATCACTTGTCCTCTTGTGTGGAAAAGTTGGATATTCTGATGAATGGCTATTAAACTTATTTATCATGGATATGCTACAAATTGGGTGATGTTATATAACTGGTATAACCACAATTTTCATTGCCAATAACACCGGTCATTTAGCTGATATAACAATTGCTTCATTTTTCAACATGAAGCGCTAACATCATGGCATACACAACAAAACACAGGCTAGAAATCCTATTACAAGCACAAATCTCTGCTCCTTTAACCCAACTCTCACTTTCAATCCAACAATTTCTGCTTCTTTCTCACTTGTTATGTTTCTCATAGTGGCTAACTCTTTCCTAGCAGCATCAACCTCGCTTATGTGCTCCCGAACCTTTGAATTAGCCTCTTGAACAACAACTCTTCTCCCTTCTTAACAACCATACACTATCGTGAAAATCATTCAGCAACTCTTTCAAAAAGCTAGTTGTCACCCAATCATACCAATAAAAAATCACACCTACTATCCTGCAACTTCCATACCAAACTTTTAATGCCCAAACCCAGATAAACACATTAAAAAAAGAGGCATCATCACAATAATTGAATTTAAATACTCACCGAGTATTGGGACATTTTAAATACCGACAACCAAGATTATCGATGCTTCTCGAGATCCATTTACCTGCCTTCAATCCACAACGGCAGCTCATAAGTGGGTGGTACTCAAATGGGCCTAACCTATATGGGATGAAAGAATATGATGGTTGTTGGGATGAGGATGACGAATCGTCGCTCCGTGAGCTCACCATCGCCATGTCTCTACTTATCAAGCTCGTAGATCCAGCTTTTTGCACTGTGCTCTAATTTTTTAGGGTTTGGGTCAAAGGAGAAATAGAAAAAAAAAGGAGAGATAGTGCATGTCGACTTTCTTTTCTATCGATTGGGCTGACTCATCATGAGTAGGCATTAGAAGTCCATATCGACGGTTGATCCAATGGACTAGCCACATCAATGTTATGTCGGCTTAAAACCGCTGTCCAAATTGCTAGGGAGTTCATTTAAACTGGTTTCATGGTTGAGAGTGAACCACGGTTTTTACTATAAACAGGTAAATCAAACGAGAGCAACTCGAGGGAGGTAATATGGACCTTTTCCTTCTCCCAAACCCACCTTGAAACCCCAGTCCGGTTGCTTCGCCGGAGCAGACATGGAAGAGGAGCAGGAAGCGGCCCCGGTGCCGGAGTGTACGGACTCCGTGGGAAGCGAGGCCGCGGCGGAGGATGTGGCTGAGGAGGCAGCGGCGGAGGAGGTGGAAGTGGAGTATTCGTGGCCTCAGCTCCGGTTCGACTTCCCGTCCCGCCGCCTCTACCACTTCGCTTGCCAGTTCCGCTCCCCTTGCTCCTCCGCCGCCGCGGCCGCCGCCTCGGCAGGTAACTTCCTCAAGGGCGTGAAGTGGTCTCCTGATGGGTCCTCCTTCCTCACCAGCTGCGATGACAACTCCCTCCGCCTGTTCTACCTGTGGGTCGCTCTCGTCTACTCGTGCCCTGGCTCTCTAGCGGTGTTGAAGCTAATCCACTGAAGTGATTTTTTTCCCTTTCTTCTTATTTCTCGGGACAATGAGCAGGCCGGAAGATGCGTACAGTTCTGCGACCGAGCACACTGCTGAGGCCGCTGCTGGAGGTGAAGGTGCGTGTAGGATAAATCACTCTCTTTTTCTTTGAACTGGTATAGCTAGCTATTTTGTTGTCAAATGCCTGCAAGATTTTAAGTTTTATGATGTATTGCGTTGTTGATGTGATTTAGGATGTATGCCGTTCTTGAATTTTCCTGCAGATTCCTACGGTGCAAGCATCCATGTGAACGAGGGTGAGCCTGTATATGACTTCTGCTGGTACCCCTACATGTCTGTATCTGGTGGGTGACTTGCTTCCTATGTTACTGTTTAGGATCATTTGTTATCTGTGATTCTTTGGTGAATATGGGGTGCTTGAATTTGAGATGTTGTGTTGTTTTGTAGATCTGGCTACATGTGTATTTGCAACCACCAGTCGTGATCATCCAATTCACCTCTGGGACGCTACCACTGGGGAGGTATAATTGGTGTCTTGTGCTTGTTTCATTTGGATTTGATAACCAGTTATTAATTTTTAATGATCTGTTGTGAGAATTGCAGCTTCGGTGTACTTACAGAGCGTATGATGCCATGGATGAGATAACAGCTGCACTTTCTATATCATTCAATTCTACTGGTACTAAGTATGTATGATGCACTCAACCTTATTAACCTCATTTGTATTGCTTGAGCAAATTTGGTAGTGTATTTTTGTGGAATCATGATATTCTGTTCTAACCTGAGTGCAGGAAGTCGATTGTTTTTTACTGATATATGATTTTTGCTATAAATATTTTTGGTTTGTGCCGAAATATTTAAAAATAAAATATATGGTGTTTGTATTGAACTTACTGACCTACATTCTTAGAATGTACGGTCTACCTATATGTTATGTTAGTTATGATAGATTGATAATATACCAATGATTGTGTGACTACACTGAAACATAATCTTCTTGGCTGTTATACTCATTGGAGATATGTTATTCTGTAGGCTCTTTGCTGGGTACAACAAAGCAATTAGAGTGTTTGATGTTCACCGCCCTGGTAGAGATTTTGAGCAGCATTCTTTGCTTAAAGGAAGTGAAGGGCCAACTGGTATGTGACAGTTCAAAACTTCCAGTCATAAGTTTGATGTGCTCAGTATAATTCATGGCAGCACTTTTTTTTTATTTTGGTTCCAAAAGAATTGACGTGTCTGAACTATGATTTACAGATTCTTATTAGGTTTTAACTCTAGCCTATCACAACTTATTTGTAACTGAAAGTCTGTGTTGAGTTGAGAGTTCAAAAGAATTGGGATGCATGAATGATTGTTTAATCGTAATCATTTTATACATTTGTAAGTCTATTATACTTCAAAGCACTATCATAATGTTTCCGCTAATATGTAATGAGTACCATTAGCTTAAAGCATGTTTCATGCATGCACTGAACATTTATGTGCTGATACTATTTGGTGTTTAATCTTCTCAGATCACTAGTGTATTATTGGAAGGCTTTAAATGCTTTTTTTTGTTTTGTTTTGTGAGTGTGAGGTGAAACAATCTTATACCTCTTTGTTTGCTACACAGGTGTAATATCTTCAATTTCATTTTCTCCTCACAATGGGATGCTTGCTGTTGGTTCATACAGCCAGACAACTGCTGTGTATGCAGAGAGTAACATGGAGCCTTTATATGTTTTGCATGGCCAGCTTGGTGGTGTCACGCAGGTTTGTAAGGCAACCATATACATTTACTTTTTATTGTATAAACAGAAGATAACATGGATGGGAATTTTAGGTACTCTTTTCAAAAGATGGAAACTATTTGTACACTGGAGGGCGCAAGGTAACTAAAACTCACATTCTTTTAACAATTGATCTTTTGGGACTAGCACTGTGCAGTTCAATCCCTTTATATATTTCATGGGATTGATTTACCCAATTATTTTTAGCATTTGAAGATGCTTCTGACATTTTTGAATTCACATCTGTAATTTCTCCCTAGGATCCATACATACTATGTTGGGATATTCGCAACACAGTGGACATCGTTTACAAGTAAGTAACTAAGTATCATGTAACACGCCTTTAAAATTTTCATTTTAGTTTTGATGTCTCAATGTGTTGTTGATGCACATTTTGTGAGTATTTCCTTTTGTCAGGGCAGTCCTTCTCATTGCTAAGTGTGGTGAAATCCCTTGAGCAGGTTGTACAGGTCATCTGATACTACTAATCAAAGGATACATTTTGATATCGAGCCTTGTGGAAGACATCTTGGCACTGGTGGGCAGGTGCGCTCCTCTTGTCTCCATCTTTGCTTTGGGGTTATATTTTGTACTAGCTTATCTTAAAACGGTTCCTTTTTTTTTGTTTTATAGGATGGCATGGTGCACATTTATGACCTCCAAGGTGGTCAGTGGGTAACAGTCTTCCAAGCAGCAGCTGGTATGTGTTGCTGATCTTCTGTTTCTAGAGGAGTTGAGCATATATATTTCTGTTTTACTCCCTTTGTGATAGTTATCTGTTTGTTCTTAGATACCGTAAATGGGTTCTCGTTTCATCCGTACCTTCCTTTGGCTACAACATCTTCTGGGCACAGAAGATTTGGCATGGAAGATGAATCTGAAGAAGAGATGAGCTTGGCAGGTGTGTGTTATATTCTTGCTGTTCTCCAAAATATGGTTGTGCTGTTTGAATGGCGGATGCTATACATTTATTTCCTTTTGTGAGCACCTAGGTGATGAGAACTGCTGCTCTGTCTGGAGATTTGCTTCCTTGCAAGAAGCTTGAAACTACATCAAGACCTGAGCATTTGATGGATAAACGAAGATTTTGGATCATAGATGTTGAAAACGATGCAATCGGTTTTCAATAGATGGTGATACCAACACTCGAGGCAGCACATCAAGCCTCGACTGCAAAAGCAGTCCACCAAAGATCACCCTGTGCCAAGAAGGGATTAGAGAAGTTGGTGTTCTGTGCATGGTTCCATTGTCAAATGGTCACTGCAACTGTTGCACATCGTATGGGTAACCGATTTGGGCAGAAGCTAGTAAAGCAATCGTGTATTCATCAAATCTCCATTGATTTTCAGCTTACAAGCTGCTGCAGAAATTTAAATTATAATACTTAATTTTAAAGTTGATTTTGGGCTTTTCATTGTAGTTTATTTTTAGCGTTTCTTTAATCACTAAGAATATATATATATATATATAATATTAATCATAAATTATTTTTTAGTTGTTTGATAAGCTGTTACCTTATAATCATGTAGGTGAAACAATGAGGCTTTCGCCGGCTCTAATTTGTCCCATCCAACCCAGATGCTTTACCAACGTCAGATGGCATGGAAACCACACTCAGGAACCGTTTGTAACGAGGGAATTTTTCTTGAATTGAGTCCCTACGAAATTCATATGTCAAATGAGGCTTTTTACGCCTTTTTCACCTTTTGCAATGAACACTTAACATTTAACATGTTGTATGACTTACTCTATCCGTACTGAACCTAGATAGTCGGTTGTTTAGATTTATTTTTAAAAGTTGATTTTTTAATTTATTTCTATAAGTTGATTTTTTGGGACGGAGAGAGTAAAAGCTATGTTCGAAAACTCCACTTAGGCATGCTCATTTCAGCGTTTTGGGCGATTAGTCGTTAGGTATTTAATTAGTGTATGATTAATTCTATTACAAATTTAAAAATGAATCTATTTAAAAAAATCACATCGTCCAACAACTTCAAAAAAATGTGCCTGTGATAATTTGCTAGTAGCTTAAAAGAACATGCCCTTAAATAAAATTATATCAATCGCCTGAAAAAAATCAAATCAAATGGCGAGATAAAACGTCAGAAAGATGAAAAATTAAGTCTATCGCCTAAAAAAATCAAATCAAATGGTGAGAACAAAAAATTATGAGAAAGTAAAAGTTCTAAAAGATTCCGAATGTGGTTTCACAACAAATTTGCCTCACGGCTCACGCAGAAGCTGTAAGATGCACCGTCCATTAGCCGGACTCTCCAATCTCCTCCGTGAAAGAGAAGATCGGACGGTCCAAAACTGAAACGACGGCGTCACGAGAACTCTCTCCTCGGTACCTCGGGTAGTCTCCTCTTCTCTCTCCGGCGGCTGGGCTCCGCATCCGCTGTGTTCTCCCTCCCCGTGCTGGCGCGGCGAGTTCGAGCGCGCTGCGGCGGGCGATGTGACAATGCAAAACCCTCGGCCCCCCTACGCCCACCACCAGCTGCAGCAGCATCTCGCCTCCCTCTTCTCCGCCGCCGCCGGCGAGCCGCCGCACCCCTCCGACGACGCCTCGCGCGCCGCCGCCCTCTCCAGCCTCCGCCTCTCCCTCCTCCACCCTCCCAACCGCCCGTTCCTCCCCTCCCTCGCGCCCTTCATCGCCCCGACCATCTCCGTCCTGCTCGCCGATGATGCGTAAGTGTGCCTCCCCTTCTCGCCCTCGCCCTTCTGTTGTGTAGGTCGGGAGCCTCACCGGCATGTGGTTGTGCTTGGTTTCTCGCGCAGGTCCTATGCCGTGCGGCGCGCGGCGGTGTCCGCGTACGCGGCGCTCTGCGCGGTGCTGTGCGCGCACGAGGCTCCCGGGGGCCTGCCCGACGGGTTCGTAGCCTGGGGGCTGCCGCTTCTAGGGGAGCCCGCCTCGGCCGCCCTCGTCGCCGAGGGGCTCCGGGAGCTCCTGGCCACCGGGGACGCCCCCGCGGTCGAGCGCTTCGTACCGCCGCTCCTTGCTGCTTGCCGTGACGTGCTCGAGGATGAGCGGACGTCGCTCGCCGTGCTCCGGTGCCTGCTCGTCCTCCTCACTTTGGTCGCCGCGAAGTTTCCCCACTGCTTCCGGCCGCAGTTTGTCGATATTGTGGACTTGCTACTTGGGTGGGTGTTTGTGCCGGACCTTGCTGAGGGTGATCGCAGCACGATCATGGACAGTTTCTTGCAATTCCAGTGGCATTGGCTTGGCAATCTGCAGTTTTCGCTTGGATTGCTGCCGAAGTTCTTGGCTGACATGGAGGTGCTCGTGCATGATCCTAACCTTGCAGCCAGCCATAACTCTGGCCGGCTTCGCCCACTCTTTGCTTGCTTCTCCACAGTACTGCAGATAATGGCATCTGGTGTGGCTGAGAGAAATAACCTGAAGGAACTTATAGCAGGGCCACTTGAGGGGTTGACTCCTCAGCTTTTAAGGTGTGCATCAGTAATTGCTTCTAAGCTCGGGTGGTCTGAGAGGATGGAAGAAGCGTCCAGATGCTTAGTCTTGCTAGCAGAGATCCTCCAGGAAAGGTTTGCTGAATTTTATGCTATGTTTGTGGATGTATTGGCCCAGAGCTTGGAAGTTGCCTCATCAGTGCAGTTGGTGGCAGCACTTAAGACTAACCTGCAAGTTCTGTCACTGCAAAATTTGGGGCTCCGAGCATCTGCTGTGGAAGCTTTGCTAGATTATAGCTCATTTCTATCTCGGTTGCGTCTTCATCCAAACCACTCTGTGGTCACAAACGTGGCGACCACTTACCTTTTTTGCCTGCAACATGGATTGGAAGATGTAGTTGATCAAGCCATTTCATCACTGATGAAAGAGTTGGAGCTATTGAAATCTCTGCTTGAGAAGGGACAAGCAAGCTACCCTGATATCCAGAGTCTCTCTTTAGGCAGTAACAGTGAAACACAAAGCAAGTCAAACTCATCCACACTCTATTGGGTGGGGTATTCAGAGCATCAGTTGCTTTCTTTGATGAAATTTGATTTGAAGATTCTTCTGGCAACTATTTCAGTTGATACCAAAAAGAGGAACGACAGAGCAGCTAGTCTGACATCATTCATTTCAGCAAAGCTTGACCCGTTTGACACTCCATTTCATGATTTCCTTGAGATGCAGTTTCATATTTTCTCTACACTACACAGATTGAGCAGTATGGACCTCTCAAGAACTATTGCACCATCTAAAGCAAACGGCTCTGGTGATTCAGGTAGTCAAACTCAGCTGGTTATTGAATCAAAGAAGTCTTTTTGTGACTGCAAAAACAAATTTATACATAAATATGGAAAATTTGTAGTCTGGGGCCTTAATGCATCATCATCCATGACACTGAAATTAGAAGCTCTAGATTGGATAGATATGCTTGGAAACCTGGTTCTTGGCATGGAAAGGGATGTGGATAAGCTCAGTATCTCATACGAAGTCCATGAGGGTGCTACCCTTCTGAATACTATCCTTTTTGCAATCTTGGATTGTGCATATGATAGAGAACCTAAAGTGAGATTTCATGTTGCAACATCCTTGGAAGTACTTTTTCTTGGTAGGCTTATCAATCCCATGGATTTCTCAGTTATGACATGTGTTCTTCTTGACAAGCTTAGTGATCCTGATAATTCTGTAAAGAAAGGATTTTCGAGGTTACATTCAATTGCTCTTCCTATTACAACATACACATTTGGCTTGCTTGAGAATCGATGGAGTTACCAGCATTCCTCAGATACTGCTAACATGAGCAAGCATTGCTTGAGTTGGAGGCATGTGCTTGCTGTGAAGCAACAACCCAGGAAACTCCATTGGCAGCAGCTTGTTTCAATTTTGAGTTACCTGTCTCTCAGATTGAAATTACCTCTTTCTTCTTGGGTCCAGCGTCTGTTCTTTAGTTACCGTGGCAAGAAAGATATGTTTTCTGGTCAAACTGATGTTTCTGGGGATGCTGATGGGAATGAGTTATTTAAAGGTGCTGATGTGGACAGAACTATTATTGATAGGTTATACTCAGTTAACAATCTTGCTGCGGTTTGGTGGGGCATCCATGAAGCTGCTCGGCACTGCATAAACCTTCGACTTCGAACTCATCTTGGTGGTCCAACACAGACATTTGCAGCTCTAGAACGCATGCTTTTGGATGTACCGAATCTACTAGCACCGGAAGCTACCGAAGGTGAAGGCAGGTATATAGCACCATCTGACATAAGCTTATTACCTATGCGCCTGCTATTGGATTTTGTCGAGGCGTTAAAGAAATATGTTTACAACGCATATGAAGGTTCCTTTGTTCTACCAGCCCCTCCAAAAGCAAGTTCCTTGTTTTTTCGAGCAAACAAACGAGTATGTGAAGAGTGGTTTTCTAGAATTTGCGATCCAATGCTGAATGCAGGATTAGCTTTGCAGTGTGTTGATGCAGTCATCCACTATTGTTCACTGCGTCTTCTAGATCTCAGAAATCTTGCTTCATCATCCCTCAAGGACAACAGTCGCATGGGGGGAGCTACTGAAACTCATCATGCTCTTAGAGAGAGGTTAGAGGCAGATTTTCTGAAGGTCTTGCGACATGCTTCGCTGGCATTGTGCAGGTGTCATGAAACAGATGCCTTAATTGGACTTCAGAAATGGGCCATGTCAATGTTCTATACATACTTTGAGCAGGACAAACAACTAGTTCGAGGTGTATCTGATAGCCAGAATCGCTTCTCCTGGATGTCAGGACTCATCTATCAATCCCAAGGGAAATATGAAAAGGCTGCGGCACATTATTCCCATCATCTACAGTCTGAAGAAGACCTTTCCTCCATGGAGTCTGATGGTATCCAGTACATAATAGCACGTGTTATTGAGTGCTACACATCCCTGTCTGATTGGAAATGCTTAGAGGGCTGGCTTGCAGAATTACAAGTTCTCCGTGCTGTACATGCTGGCAAACCTTATTCAGGTGCTTTAACTAGTGCTGGCAATGAGCTAAATGCTGTTCATGCCATGGCATGCTTTGATGGAGGGGATTTCCATTCAGCTTGGGGTTATCTTGATTTGACTCCTAAAAGCAGCTGTGAACTCAGCCTTGATCCCAAGGTTGCACGTGAGAGAAGTGAGTTAATGCTTTTGCGTGCAATGCTTCAGTCTGACAGCAAACCTGACAGGGCACGAGAGGAGCTGGATAAGGCTAAACTGATTTTGGATGAAGCACTTTCTGTGGTCCCACTCAATGGATTAACCGAAGCTGCTGCTTGTGCTGGTCAGCTTCATTGTATCTTTGCATTTGAAGAAGCTTCTGGACTGGCATGCCAAAATGGAACTAATCGATCTCCAGCTCTAATGGATTATTTACTGAGACTACTGCAGGATCCCATCGATAGAATTAATCAAGATTGCAACATTTGGCTGAAGATCTTCAAAGTGTATCGCACTACACAACCATCTTCTTTACCCACGCTTCTTTTATGCCAGAAACTTGCAAGTCTTGCTAGAAAGCAGAGCAACTTGATGTTGTCTAGCCGCTTAAACCAGTACATCATAAACCATCCTTTGAGTTCATCTGATGAGATGGAAAAAGAATTTCTTGCTTTGAACATTAAGTATGAAGGTGCCCTGCTGAAGCATGGTGAAGGAAAGAAGGAAGAGTCTTTGACTGACCTGTGGTCACTAGTTCGTGCTAGTGTTATTTCTACAGTTAGTGATTCATCTGGTGTTGGGACTCCATTGATTGCTAAGGCCTGTTTGAAACTCTCAACCTGGATGGAACGGGAGACTTCAACTCCTATTTTGAATATGATCCTTCCAAAGATAATAGAAGATTTTAATGATTCTGGTGGCTTCCGAAATGGAGCTGAGAAGCTTTTGTTTGGTGATAATGGGTCAGTTTCTGTATCGAATTCTCATGTGGTTGCCCAAGAAATCATAGGGATTGCTCTAAAGACAACCTGGCAACTTTGTCCCAGTATGGGTAAAGCATGGCTTTCTTATGCATCCTGGTGCATTACTCATGCCAATTGTTCTCTGTCTGGAACTGATTCAAAATTGCAGAATTCATTGTTCCCTGCTCTCCAGTCTGAACTTTCTCCAGATAGATTTCACCTGACTGACAATGAAAAGTCTGAAGTGCAGGAAATAGTAAGAAGTTTCTGTTCCGATAAAGATGGAAATTATGTGGAATGTAGCATTTCAACAGCAACAGGATGCAATTACAATTCTGAGGGGGATCCCATGACTTCACTAATTGAACAAACAATCCGTCTGCTAGAAACTGCAGCTGGAGCACCGGGCTCTGGGGCCTGTGATGGTGAAGGGCCCTCTGTACGATTATCATCAGAGCTAACAGTTCTTTTCTGTAGATGTGATTCTGCAAAGGACAGTTGTATGACTTTAATTGACAAGCTTATTGAAATTTGGTGGTCTTTAAGATGTAGGAGGGTATCACTTTTTGGGCATGCTGCTCATGCCTATTTTCAGTACCTTTCACATTCATCGACGGGGCTTCAACCCTCATATCACCGTGATGTTTTGAAAGGGAAAACAAGGAGCTACACACTGAGGGCGTTGTTGTATCTCCTCCATATAATTTTGAACTATGGGGTGGAGTTGAAGGAAACACTTGAAAGTGGGCTTTCAACAGTTCCTTTGTTGCCGTGGCAGGTACATTGTGATAGCGACATTAATTCTATATTATAATAGAATCAGTGTGTACTCATATGCTTTGGATATTTGCAGGAGATTATACCACAACTTTTTGCTCGCTTGAGCTCCCACCCAGAGAAGATAGTCAGGAAACAGCTGGAAAGCATATTGGTGAAGCTAGGGAAACTTTCTCCTTGTTCAATTGTATATCCTACTTTAGTCGATATCAATGCTTGTGAAAGAGAACCCTCCGATGAGCTTCAGTGCATATTGAACTTTCTGGTATTTTAGATACTTTGAACTACGTATCTGTTTAGACTATGAATGATATGCACACTATTTATATTTCACCCTTTCTGTCTTTTTTCTTTTCACAGGTTAAGCAATACCCAAAGTTAGTTAAGGATGTTAAGCTTGCAATCGAGGAGTTAGGAATGGTTACTGTTCTATGGGAGGAACAATGGCTGAGCACTTTACAAGATCTCCATTCAGGTAAATCTCTTCTCTGCTTCTTTTTCCTGTGGAATCAGCCGCAGGAGGCCATCTGTAATTGAAAATGCAAATACCTAGATATGAATATGTTTACTAGTAAAGGGTACTATTATAACTTGTAAAGTTCTTTTGTGCCTTAACTGCAAATGCCTAACACACCCTAAGGCTCAATAATTAACAACCTCTATGATTCATGTTATTGCTGTGCCCCTCCTGCATTAACATGAAATCCTCTAACTAACTGTGGTTGCAATATCATGAAATGGTGAAATGCCTTTCTGTGTAAGATCTCCAGGTTTAATGGTGTCCCTTTAGATTTTTATGATATCCCTCAGTTCACTTGGTTCCAACTGTCAATAAAATGCTTACGTTGCAAATGGAACTTTCCTTGTCACTTGCAAATTGTAATAGACCCTTTTGGATATTTGAACTAGAGGAATATCATCTAATGTCAGACCATTGTATAAATTTAATTTATCTATACGGCGGTTCATGTAGGGCATTGATATTCTTTGCTGCATTTTTTGCACCTTGGCCCTTTTGTAATACTTATTTTACAAATGGAAAAACTTATTCTAGAATTGGACCCAAACGTCGGTGCCAGTACCTGCCAACATACTAGTTGGTGCCAAGATCATTGGCGCCAACCTATGTGGACTGGACCCTCCGACCTCTCTTCAACCGAACAGTCCATAGTTCAGCTGCCTGGACCAGACCGGTTGGCAAAAGGTCAGCTCCAATGATCTTGGTGCCGACTTGTTGCATGTCAGTGCTGTTTTGGCGCCAACCCAAGGGTGCACCTTGAAATAAGTTTTTGCCAAGGATCCATTTTAAAATAAGTTTTACAAAAGGGCCAAGGTGCAAAAATTGCTGGTATTCTTCGTAATGCTTGTCCTTTTGAGACTCTAGGGCTAGATGGCCGCACTTATTTAATTAAGTAAACTTTAATTTCAGTTCATTTGTTAATAATTGGATACTTTTTTGTTGCTTTGTAGATGTTTTAAGGAGAATTAACATACTTAAAGAGGAAGCTGCAAGGGTTGCTGCAAATTCTACTCTGAGTTCAGCCGAAAAGAACAAGATCAATGCTGCAAAATACTCTGCTATTATGACTCCAATTGTAGTAGCCTTGGAGCGCCGTCTAGCATCTACATCACGTGAACCAAAAACATCTCATGAGGTGTGGTTCCATAAGGAATATAATGCTCAGTTGAAATCTGCAATCACAACCCTGAAGACACCTCCTGGATATCCATCAGCATTAGGAGACATTTGGCACCCTTTTGATTCGATTGCAGCTTCTTTAGCCACTCATCTGAGGAAGTCATGCATATCATTAAGTGAAATTGCGCCACAGCTAGCAGCTTTGTCAAGCTCTGACATTCCAATGCCTGGTTTTGAGAAGCAGATATTCAGTTCTTCAGAATCTTCTTTTGCTGGAAATCATGGCACCGTTACAATATCTTCCTTCTGTAAAGAAGTAACAATACTTTCAACAAAGACAAGGCCTAAGAAGCTTGTGTTGCAAGGATCAGATGGCCAGAAGTATACCTATCTCCTGAAGGGTCGAGAGGATTTACGCCTCGATTCTCGGATCATGCAGCTGTTAGAGGCAATAAATAGCTTTTTATATTCATCTTCTGACACTAGAAGTCGAAATATGGCAATACGATTCTACTCTGTTACACCAATTAGTGGAAGAGCTGGACTCATCCAGTGGGTTGAGAATGTAAGTAGCATCTACAATGTGTACAAGTCATGGCAAAAACGTTCTCAGTTAGCACAGGCACAGCTCTCTTCAGTTAACACTGCTAATAATAATATTCACAAATCAGTACCACCTATTCCCCGTCCAAGTGATATGTTCTATGGTAAGATAATTCCGGCACTAAAAGAAAAAGGGATCAAAAGAGTAATCTCACGAAGAGATTGGCCACTTGATGTTAAAAGAAAAGTTCTATTGGATCTTATGAAGGAGACCCCAAAACAGATTCTATGGCAAGAAATGTGGTGTGCAAGTGAAGGGTTCAGGAACTTTAACTCTAAAGTAAAGAGGTATATGGTGCATGGCACTTCTGTTTGAACACCGTATTTACATTAATCACTTGGCCATTTCTTATTTGGTAGTCAAAACCAAAGTAAAATTTTTGACTAGTTCAGACCTATGGTTAGGTCTATGGTTTTGCTTCTTGTCAGTTTTTGAGAACAAGTGCACAATTTCGAGCTGGCAATTCTAGTTAATCATGGCTACATGAAACATAGACTGTATATCTGAAATTGAAATGCTGAATTAAATTATGCTCCCTTAAGCTACAATGACTACAACAATAACAACAAAGTCCCAAATAAATTGGGGTATGCTAGAGTTGAAATCCAACAGAAGCCTCAAATCACAGTTTAGGGATGTCAATAGTTACCTTTCAATCTCTTCTATTTAAGCCATAATGACTATTAAAATAAAATTCAAAAGAGAAAAAAAGATTTACTCTTTTTGTAGAGGCATCTGTTGAATTAAATAGTTATGCCACTCCCTAGTGATGTATGATCTGTGGGAGACAAGTTAATGACTGCTCTTTTCTTCTTCATGAGCCTTGGCTCCTTGGCCAGGATGCTATCACTATTGACAAGCTGTCATGTGGTTTTGGCATGCATGGCAGATAGTTTTCATGTTCATGATGAGGAATCTTGATATGATTCATTTTTTTTGGGGTAAATTATGTTGGTGAATAATATTTGCCACACATCTTTTTATACAAAAATGATAACTTGAGGGTGTGTTAAATCTTGCTAACTACTCCTGGTAACAAAAACATGTTTGGGCATGCTTTTAAATTATAATTTCAAACCTTCAAGAATCAATATCTTTTAAAATATTTAGATTTGACAATTGACACATGAAAATCGTATATCTACATTTGTCTTGAGAAGTACTTTCATGGTATTATAATTTAATTGAGTTTATTAATATAAGCAAGGGAAATTTATCGTCATTTTTTCATGATTGGAGGAAGTAGTTTCTTCTCCATAATACACTTTATCTAGATATCTAACCTTTACAAATAGAAATGTACTATATCCATTGAAGAGCAATAGCGGAAGTTTCTTCCTTTTCATTTTACTTTGTAATATCAAATTTGCCATTATCTGTTGGTGCTTAGCTCTCAACTAATTTCCCTTGCAGATTCTCTACAAGTGTAGCAGCCATGTGCATGGTTGGCCATGTACTGGGCCTTGGAGATAGACATTTGGACAATATCCTTATGGATTTCAGCAGTGGTGATGTGGTTCACATAGATTACAATATATGCTTTGATAAAGGGAAAAGGTTGAAGATTCCAGAGATTGTTCCATTCCGTCTTACTCAAATTATTGAATCAGCTTTAGGGTTAACTGGAGTTGAAGGTGTCTTTCGAGTTACTTGTGAAGAAGTTATGGCTGTTCTCTTAAAGAACAAAGATGTCATCTTAATGTTGTTAGAAGTATTTCTTTGGGACCCATTGATGGAGTGGACACGTGGAAATATCCATGATGAAGCTGGAATAGCTGGTGAGGAGAAGAAAGGAATGGAATTAGCAGTTAGTTTGAGCTTGTTCTCTTCTAGGATCCAAGAAATCCGAGTTCCTTTGCAGGTAATTTTGCCTCTTGGGGTGGGGAATTTTCTCTTGCATCTACTTGGTCTTAAACTCTTAATGTTTTTCAATATTTTGTGCCATTCAGTCTTGCAGGACTGAGGAATATATTTCGGCTCTTACTTGCCCTGAATTTATTTTAGTTCAAGTTATTTCTTAACTTCTATGCTTTTTTAATATAACTGGATTGTTTCCAACATTCAGGAGCATCAGGATCTTTTGGTAACTAACTTGCCAGCTACACTATCTTCACTAAAGGTACTTTTCAACCTTGTAAGTACAAACTATAAGTATTTCAAATAAAACTCACTTTATTCCATATCTTTTTTTTACTATATATGCAGAATTTTTTGGATACTCTAGAGCAGTATGAGGTTATATCTACTATGTTTTATCATGCTGAGAAAGAGAGATCAAGTGCTTTGCAGAGTGAAACATCAGCAAAGTCGATCCTAGCTGAAGCTAGTTCACTTGCTGAAAAATCTCGCACTTCATTTGAGCTTCATGCTCATGAATTTGCACAAACAAAAGCGGCAGCTATTGATGAATCAAACGAGCTTGCAGTATGGGTGGAAAAACATGGAAGGGTTCTTGAGGCCATACGGGACAATTCAATTGCAAGCACAGAGTCATGCATGCAATTAAATAGCAAGGATGATGCCCTAAGCCTTATTTCAGCTGTGCTTGTATCAGAAGTCCCTCTTACAGTTGTTCCTGAGCCAACAAGGGCACAATGCTCTGAGTTGGATAGGGAGGTTTCTCAGCTAATTATTGAATTGCAGGGTGGGCTATCCGCTGCCTTAGAGTCACTTGGTGAATATGCTTTGGTATTGCAGCAAGTTCTTCCAGTTAACTACATCACAACCAGTCCAGTTACTGGTTGGGCACAAGCTTTGCAGCTATCTGTAAGCAGTGGATCAGAAGATATGCTTCCCCTTGCCAAGAGGCAAGCAGCAGAAGTCATTGCTAAGGTTCAGGGTGAGGGTATTAATCTAGTGCAGCAAAGATATAGGGATCTCTTAAATCAAATGGAAAGTTATGTTGCATGTGTAGAAAGACTTGCAAGGGAACGTTCTGAACTGATGAATTCTATTGGATTGGATAATGAAGTGCGATCTAAAGAGGGTGTTCTTTCTGCATTCATGAACTCCGTGCAATTGTCATCACCAAAGAGGGATGGGGCTAACATTCCATTTTCACAATCAGGTAGTGTTGGAGTCAAAACTTCAGCCCATGTGGATATACAAAATGAAACAGGTATTCTTCTTTCTATTCTTGGAATTTCTGTGGGTCAGCTATATAGTGACATTAGAGCCAAGGTTTTTGAGCTTTCAAGTAAAGCTACTGGGATAGCTAAATTTAGGACAGATGAAGCTGGCCTTCAAGCTGATGCTGGAACGAGTTTGCAGATGTTTGATCAGCAGGTTGAAAAATGTGCACTAGTCTCAGGATTTGTTGGTGAAGTGCATGGAATTATGGAGGCAAAATTAGTTAAAATAAGTACTGCTTATGCAAAACCTCAGCCTGTGCAATGGGCTTCCACTTTTCAGCGCCTTTTGTGCACAAGTACTAACATGATTGAACAAATGACCGAAGTATTCCTTCCAGAAATTATTAGATCATTTATTTCATGCAATTCAGAGGTAATGGAAGCCTTTGGTTCAGTTTCTCAGATTCGTGGCTCTGTTGATACAGCTCTGGAGAAACTGGTTCGGATAGAACTTGAGAGAGCATCATTGACTGAATTCGAACAGAGCTACTTCATGAAAGTTGGACGAATCACTGAGCAGCAAATAGCCCTTGAAGAAGCTGCCATGAGGGGTAGAGATCATCTGTCTTGGGAAGAAGCAGAGGAGCTAGCTTCTCAGGAGGAAGCATGCAGGGCACAATTGGAGCAACTCCAAGAAACATGGGGCCAGAAAGATATGAGGATTTCATCACTTAAGAAAGTAGAATCCACTGCCATGAATTCGCTACTTTCTTCTAAACAATACTTCTCATCTTTGGTGAATGCTGATCAAGAAAGTGAATTTCATTTGAGAAGAAGCAAGGTTCTGCTTTCGATCTTGACAAAGCCTCTTGCTGACCTGGAAGCACTTGACCATGTATTATCATCATCTGGCGCATTTCCTTATCACGTAGATGGACCCATTTCTAATCTAACAGATGTTTTGTCATCAGGTTCTTCATTATCTGATGTGTTGTGGCCTTTTGCTGGCTTGTTAAAGGATCATGCTTTCTTTGTTTGGAAACTCAGTTTGCTGGATTCAATTCTTGATTTGTGCATGCATGAGATTTCATCTTCTGTTGAGCACAGTTTTACTACTAACCAGCTTTATATCGCTCTTAAAAAGAAGCTTATAAACCACGTGCAAAAACAAGTTTATCGGTATATTATGGAAAGGATCGCTCCTGCATTCATCCTACAGTTAGACAAACAAAGTAGCGATTTACTGCAATTGAGTCAAGGAAGAAGAGAATCAGGTCAACCTAAAAGAGATTCTGCAGCTGTTGGAAGGGTTGCAGTAATGCTTGAGGAGTACTGTAATGCTCATGAGACAGCTCGAGCTGCCCGGACTGCTGTTTCTCTAATGCAAAGGCAATCGAATGATCTCACAGAGGCTTTACGCAAAATTGTTCTAGAAATAATTCAGGTGGAATGGCTGCATGACCTTTCATCTCCTCATGTGCAGAAGGCTAAGGTTCTGTCACAAAATATTCTTAGTGATGATAAGTTCATATATGTGCTCCTAAATATAAGCAGAAGCAACTTGTTGGATAAGATCCAATCTTCAGTGTCGTTGGTAACAAGATCAATTGAGGGCCTGCAAGCTTGTGAAAACACTTCAGTTTCAGCTGAAGGACAACTTGAGAGAGCAATGGGATGGGCTTGTGCTGGTCCAAACACTTCTGGAGCAGGCAGTTCAACCACAAAGGCTTCAGGAATTCCATCTGAATTTCATGATCATCTGTTAAAAAGGAGGAAATTGCTTCGGGCCATCCAAGAACAGGCATCTGATCTTGCTAACATCTGCACATCTGTTTTGGAGTTTGAAGCATCGAGAGATGGACTTTACCATAATACCGAGGATAAATCTTCTGGACAATCTACTGACAGAGGCAGGACATGGCAGCAAACTTTCTTGAATCTCCTGACACGTTTAGATGCAGAATATCGTTCTTTTACATGTAAGTGACTGCTTTTCTTCACTTCTATTACATCTATGTTTAGATCAAGGATCCCGAACTTGTTCGTTCCATATAAAAACTGAATCCCTATGCCCAAGGCGGTTTGTCACCATGAGATACAAGAATACAGGCTTCAATGACTCATCCTGTTGCTTTTCCTTTTTTTGGTTACTGTTTTTTAGTGTTATTCTCTACAAGACAACAGTAAATGAGTGGAGGCCACCAAAGTATTGTCAGAATTTGGAAGTCGTGCACCTGTCATAGTTGTTCATCCTGCTTTATTATACAATTTTCTCGTGTTTTAAAATAGTTTTATTTTTGCTTGCTGCAAGCAGGTGCTGAACAAGAGTGGAAACTTAGCCAGTTCAACATGGAAAGTGCTGGGAAAAGCTTGTATTCAGTAACCAATCAGCTCTCTATAATCTCTTTGAGAGCAAAATCTGCTTTAGGTCTGCCATCCACTCATGAATTTGTTGCTTTATTTTTCTTATCATTAAATGTCAGGTAATGTAAATAAATATTCCTTTTTGTTCCTCGTAGAATGATTTTCTGTGTATATTTCCCAGTTAATCTACAGGATACTCTTGTGTCAATGTATGAACGAGCTTCTGAAGTCACTGCATCATTATCTGGGTTCAAACATGTTTCACAGGATCGCACTGCTCTGACTTCTGAATGTGGTTCCTTGCTCGAGGAGGTACATGATTAAATATAATCTTTCAATGACTACCATCTTGTTGGAATCTACTGTGACTGCATAGGAGTTGCTAGTTATGAAGTCAGCTGTGTGTTTTCAGCTGTGCAAGTTTGTAAATGGTTTTGAATACTTTTGCGGTTAGACTTTAGTTTAGGAATTATATATAGTTTAGCTAGCTATTCCACACAAAATCTGGGAAATTAGATATTTTATCTCTAGTTTTGTCAATTTATGTAGTTATGTCCCTTTTTAGTTTGTGGTGATCAAATCCAAATTCTTATCTATAGTAATTGATTTTGGGGAATTCTTTTGCAGGTTTTGGCAATAGCAGAGGGGTTGCATGATGTATATATCCTGGGAAAGGAAGCTGCCGCTATGCATAATTCCGTTATGACCAAACTTTCTAAGGTTTTTTCACTGTTACGCTTTGTTTTATTTCATTTCCTTTCTGAAAGATCAATATGAATACTTGGTCCTGGATACTCAGTGGCTACATTGGACCTGCACCTTTTATGTGCATGCTTTTCACAGACTTCCACTGAGAATCCCGTTATAATATTAAGTCAGGTACAGTGATATGTGTTACTCGTACAAGCATCATTGGAGAATATGCCAAACATTCCCAGATGGGAATGCTTGACACCATTAGTGGTGCATTCGGATTGCTAGAAATTGATTTTTCTTTTCTTCTAAGGAATTTTATTTTGATGCTTGGCAGGCAAACACAATTTTACTTCCACTCGAAGCCTCATTGTCTGCTGATTTAGCTGTTATGTCTGAAGCAATCTCAAAGGAAAGAGAGAAGAATAGTACCAGCATTCCTCTTATTCATGGAAAGGCATTGTACCAATCTTACATTATTAGAATACGGGATGCTTGCAAAAATTTAGAACCTCTGGTGCCCCCGCTTACTGACGATGTGAAGGAGCTGCATTCCTTGATGACTAAGCTTGGACGCCTTTCTAGTATTCATGCAGGGAGCCTTCATAAGGTACTTAGCTAGCACATGTTATTCTGAGCCGTTGTTAATTACAGAACTCTGTTAATTATTTGCAGACTTTCAATAGCAATAATATATTTCAGATGCTTGATCTGATTTGAATATTTTAGTCAATTTCCACATTTCTTTGTGAAAACAGCAGTTGGCTTTGTAGATTTATGGAGCTTCCTTGCTTTGGGGACTGAGCCCTGAGGAGGGGACATACTATTCCCTTTTAAACTTTCACCCCCTTTCTGGAATACATGTCCATCCAAGAATATTTAATTTGGAAAGTTCTTGAAATTTTGATGGTAATCTAAACAAAACAACAGTGAGAATTTCAATGTAAAATGTATCAAATTTTAAGAATTCAAATAATGTTATTGATTGAACTGCATGATAGTTGAAAAGTTCATCAACTCAAGATTAAAAATTTTGAGAACCATCCTTAACACTGTTGTTTTTTTCGCTATGCTGTATTGCTACAGAATTGACCATGGAATGAATTTTATGTTTTCTACTTGATTCTTTAGGATTAGAATTCCAATTTAATAAAATGTCTCCAGAAGTTCACTCATCTTCTCTTTTCCGCAGGCTCTAGAAGTTCTTGGAGAAAGTGAAACAGTGAGATCACAGGATATGCCTTCAACACATGCAGATATTTTGCAGAGTGATTCATCAATTGAGAAGGACAAAGGTTCTTCTGGGAGCAGGGAAGGTGGCTCTCAGGATTTAGTCATGAACACTGATCTTTCTTTACAAGATGAATGTTGGATTTCTCCTCCAGAACACTCATATACAAGCAGTTCTGAATGTACTACAGAGTTAACCCAGATTAATTCTTCTGATAACTTAGAGAATACGGATCCCTTATTGGTTGACAGGCCTGTGATAGAAGCTCCTGGTGCTAATGGTCAGGAAAGAGGGGCTGATTCAGAATCAGATTCAAATAGCAATAAGCAGTTCTTAAACAATGTCACATCGACAAATGTTAACAGTATCGATGAGGTTGAAACCTCATTGGCAAAGGAGAGGAAATCTGAAAATGAGAATACAAATTTGCCATACAAGCAGGTTAAAGGACAAGAATGTGATAACAGTGACCCTAAATCCTATCCAGATTCCATGACTCGAGTGATCAGAGGTAAAATGAACAACAAGCAGTTAGATATATGATGCTAAACGTTGCTTTTTTTTTCTGAATTATTTTGTACTACCTTCATTCAGAAATGTAAGGATTAGTTTGACTATACAAAAACAAGCTTTGACCGTAAATTTCTCTTACACTATTTCGCTTATGGTTACAAATTCATGGTCATAAGAAAGTACTTTTGAACACAAGTCCAACAGTATCGATTTTTTTTATAGCAAAACCTAAATATTATGGATTAATCGTTAGAAAAGGCTCAAAATTGGACAGTCAAACTACACCTTGTATTTCTTGATGGAGGTAATATTTGATGGTAGGCTGCCTCCTTTAAGCAATATATATGTTTCAAATACTTCCTGACATTTAGAGCATTGCCATTTTGATATAATTATGTCTGTCAGCACCATGTGAACACTGTAGAGCATTGTTTTCTAAGAAGGAAGAGTTGCATATACTGCAGAACTGGATAACACAGCTTTAGTTTTATCAACCTTTTGTGCTTAATATGTAACCTAAGTACTAAAGTTCACTATTTGAAACTGAATATTTTAATCATTTTAAGGCTATGTTTTCATTGTCCTTTACCTCTCAACTTCTCATGTAGTTTTAGGATTCTGAAGCCAAGACTAACTTTGGAGTTAATGCTCACTTATTCTTTTTGATGACCACAGGTAAAAATCCTTTTGCTTTGTCCATCCTGAAGCAAGTGGAGCATAAGCTACATGGATGGGATATAGATGGCACCAGGTGGTTAAATAAGCATCTTAGTGTAATCACTCAAAATGTTACCTTGTGTTGTCCAGTTTTATTGATATCTTACCTTTCCTTCTAGGTCCTTGAAGGTTTCTGAGCAAGTTGACCATCTTCTCAAGCAAGCAACAAGCATTGACAATTTGTGCAATATGTATGAGGGGTGGACACCTTGGATATGATTCAAAGATTTCTTTCTACAATGTGTTTTTTCCAGGTATCAACTGAAAATGTAAGATCCCCCTATAGGTGACCATAAAGTATTAGGAGCTATGAAGAATTATCTTCATTTCTCTCTTGTTTGTTTAGTACCTTGTGATAGAAGGGGTTGTTTAAACAATAATATTTTCTGATGATAACTATATTGTTGTGGTCATCATTGTTTGGCATTTCTTAGTGTTTAACCTAGATTAGTCAGTGCCAGCTAACTGACCAAAAGAATGTAAAGGGGAACTGCCAGTATAGTACTAGCATATTCAACAATATTCATTTACCAAAAATATATACCAGACTAACAGTTCATACTTGTAGAAGAGTTAAGCACACTGGAGGTCCCTAAACATTTAGACATGCCGTTGTCTTACTTAGGTCACTATACTTCTCAGTATGATGTAAAGCCTTTCCGTTCTCATTGTTTGCAGGGCCAGCTGAAGTTGAGACCTCAATGGGCATAAGGTGTTATGATTTCCACCTTGTGTTTGCCTAGTTAGTGTATGGCCACCTTTCCTCGAGTTGATATCTCCAATTCCAATGTTAGCTCTGTGATTTAACGCATGTATGTCTTTTTGGCAGTACTATTCAACTTGCTGCCAACCATTTTCCTGGATCACTTTATCAATAGCCTTGTATATCTCCTCATATACATTTTACTTTTTTTTTCATTTGACATTATTGACTTTAAGTTTTTGTGATATAATTTTGACTGCTATTTTAATATACTTATAATAATACTGTAGTATTGGCCCTTGTTCTTTTTTACTTGACATTTTGACTTTTCATTGTCGCCAAAATACAGATGTAATCCTTCTCTTTTGTAACTCATATTAAGTGATGTTAATAAAACTATAATATTATGAAAACTCTAATGCTATAATTTTCATACAACTGCTCTGTATATTTTTGGCTATCTTGATGATCATTATCTGGAAGGTTTGATGGCATATATTCTATTCTAGGTGACAAGTAGAAAAGAACAGAGGGAGTAAGTATTTCTAGAAAAATCTAGCAATGTAGTAGTTTCCATCCTTTCCGATCTGGGTATTAAAGTGTTAATGGTCAAGTTTGATTACATTGATCATAGGACATGAAATAAATAAAATGGAAGGAATGCTCCTTTTGTTTTGTTGAGTTTTTTTTGTTTGAAACACGTGTATATGTGTGTACATGCATTATCACCAACGTCAATCTTGCCTTGAGAATGATGCACGCTTAAATTCAAATCTTCTATTCATTGTCATGTCATTCACAAATCATGAAGCACGTTGGACTGATAGGATAGTGCATATACAGAGATGCATTTCTCTTTCACATAGCTGTAGCTTTTTTTTTATAATACAAATCAGTTTTATTCTTTTTTTTTCTTTCAAGGACCCTATTTTGGTGACCATTTATCAATCTTCGTTTTCTGACTTAGAAGCAACACCAAAATATAAGTGATTTACCCAGAAATTTCTATTCCATTTTCAGAGTTTGGACAAGACGATCTGTCCGGAAAACAAGATTACTGCAGCACGCCAAGCAGAAGCAGGCTTACTGCAGCAAAGAGGTTCAGTTTGCACTTGCTTTTTACTTTTTCTTCGAAACAAGGCTGAGGCTAGCTGTTTGAACATTTTATATAAGAGTGTTCTTATTTTATCCAGCTTTACAGGGTCACCATTTGCTCAATATTCCAACAGCACAATATGAACTTTTAAGTATAAATAGCTATGATGGATCCAGACAGAAGATCTGAAATACTTTCGGAGTTTTCATGTACAATGTCCTCAGCTATTCAGCAATGTATTGCAGAATCCAGGCGTGGTAATTTGGGATATGGACTGGTTTCAGCAATGGTATGAAAGGAATACCCGAGCCGAGAGTTTGCAGTTCACATGGACAGCCATGGTGCGGACTCCCAGTGGACTGTAGACTTCATGATCAGTAATAGACTACTAAGAACATGATGATTTTTGGCAAGCACATTTAAAAGCACAACTGAGAAATCTGGTTTGAGTATAGTGTACATACTACTTTTGCACGTACTTGCTATTTTAGAAGATCCCTTCCATGACCATGTTGCATTGATGTAAAGATAGGTGTTCGGTATGCTAATTCTGGAAGTGGAATTCTAATTATAAGGGTAAGTATCACAATATTTTCCTTCATGCACACATCAAATATGATATAGCTATATTTCCATGTCAAAAAGGTCCACAGCAATATTCAAATGCAAAATGAAAATTTATTTCTATAGGATACATGAATTTTACATGAAACGATTCAATTCTTGCAAGAATTAAGAAAACAAATTCTATTTTCTCGACATGGCCTTCGTCCACTCTTGTTGCTTTCTTTCCTTGTGTATTATTAAGATACAGATTGGTCTGAAATCTTCAAGTGTATATATGTAGCCTTGCAGTGTGACACGTTGATGGCGTGTCTTGTTCTGCAGTCTGAAAATTTCTGTTTATCATCGTGCATAATTCCTGCCCGTTTTATTTTTTATTATTTGAGAAGGAGATTGATCGGTTTATCTGAATTCGAGTACGAACTGGTGGGCAGTGTTTGTGCTGTTGCTGGCTAGTGGTCATGGAAAAGATAGGGCTCGGGTGGCCTGGATGCACGTTGGGAATGCAGGAACACCTTGGCCCCGTCCTCTCCATAAACATTTCAGATAAACTCACCCTTCTTTTCCATGCTGTTATTTTCATCATGTTTAATTTTTACCCTTGCATTACGTATGGCTGAACAAGCCTGTGACTGAAGTAAATCTCTAGTAAATATAGTGCAGCTTTTTTAATAGACAAAAATGCAAATTCTATTGTGGATAATATATTTTTGACCCCCCCCCCCCAAAAAAAAAAATTGTACTAATGGGCATGCTTTCGTTCCTTTTATTTCTTTAATTTTCTTGGAAGGAGTGTGAGATGTCGCTTTCGGAGTGTTAGGTGATTTTTTTTTCAATGTAATGGTTACCAGTGTTTGGTGATGGATGGCAAAGCGTTTGTGACTTGTGATCTGTAAGTTGAGTGGCCGAGCTGTTGTTTCCTTTGCGATTTGGTACCCTGCGTTCTGAATAGTAGTAGCTAATCGCAGCCCCCCCTAAAACAATTATATATATAATCATCTGATTAATTAGATAAATAATCTAACTAGTAGTGTACTATGCCTTCTCTGAGATTCTTATTCTTAGGCCTCTGTAGTGTCTAAATTCTGTCTCCGTCACTTATTGCAGCATTTAGATAAGCAAAGCATACCTCTAAGCGCACAGGATCATTGTTTGGTTCGAAACATTTTCTCCAGTGAAGAATCTTGCCTCCTTGTGTTGGTGGCGATCGTGAAAGCTAACACGCACATACATGCACATACATAGACTAAGCTAAATGGCAGAGCACCCGGTTAATTAATTTTCCTACATCTGGGACCCACATCCCTGGATATTTTCACCCATTTGCTTAGTGTCTTTAGATTTGGTAATATAATCTCGTTATGCGAATTTTTCATTAATTTTTCGGAATTACATATTGCTTAGCAATCAAGTGATTTTTTATCTGAACAACCGCATCCATATAAAAGTACTATGCTATCCAACAAAAAAACCTTGTGCTGACTAAAAAAACTGGAAATGAAAGGAAAACAAACTTGAAATGAAAGAAAAAAAGCATAAATCGTCATGGGCGATATGCTAGTGGCAAATAAAAAGAACAACAAAACAAAACGACCAGTTTGCATGTCTAGAAAAAAATAAATGAAATGAAATTAACGAGGGGTTGGATTTTTAAAAAGATTAAAAAAAGAAAAGATTAAGGAGAGGTTGGTGATGCTGATGCGTCCGGTGTGGTGGAGGGCGCTGGCTGATCACTGCAGCACTGCAGATAAAAACACACACCAATCCACTACCTCCCAAACCCCCGAGAGGAGGTGGACGCACCCACGACCACCACCACCCGCCGCCGCCCGCCCACCCGCTCGCCCACCATGGCCATGGCGACGGCGATCCGCAAGCTCTCCTCCGCCGCCCTCCGCCGCCAGCCGCTCTCCCGCATCACGCCGCTCTACTACATGGTTCACTCTTTTCCTCTATTTTTTATTTCATTTTTTTTTATCCTGTTGCCCTATTGAGAAATGGTGTTTAATCCGTTTCATGGATTGGTTTGGGTTCGTGCGCGCGCGTAGGCGTCCCTGCCGGCGGCGGAGGAGAGATCCGGAGTCACCGTACGTGCTCTCCTCTGACTATGTGTTAGCCTAGCCCATTGCTTCGTGTCTGCTTCGTGGGGTTTGTTCATTCATAGCTGTGTTGTTTGGCGTTGGGTGCAGTGGCCGAAGCAGCTGAACGCGCCGCTGGAGGAGGTCGATCCCGAGATTGCCGACATCATCGAGCTCGAGAAGGCCCGCCAATGGAAGGTCTCTAGTTTTCTCGGTCACCAGCAATCACTAGAAATGCTTGGATTGTTCTGTGTTTGGTCTATCAACACATTGTTAAGCTGCGGCAATCTGTTTGGTGCAGGGTCTGGAGCTCATCCCGTCAGAGAATTTCACGTCGGTGTCAGTGATGCAGGCGGTGGGATCCGTCATGACCAACAAGTACAGCGAGGGGTACCCCGGCGCGAGATACTACGGTGGAAACGAGTACGGTTGATTGCGGTCTATCAATTGTCTTTCTTCATACTAATTTGGATGTCAGAATGTTTAGTCTAAAAGATAAATCAATGCCTTCTGGATTGAATGATGTGAATTTCTGGTGGCTCTGGTTTTTCTTGCCTGCAGGTACATTGATATGGCTGAGTCATTGTGCCAGAAACGTGCTTTGGAGGCCTTCCGCTTGGATCCAGCGAAATGGGGAGGTAAATTATTTTCACTCTTTGTGTTGCCTTGGCTTTCTATGAACTTCAGCTTTCGTGTTCAGCGGTGTAAATGAGATAAAAATGATAGGGGCAAAAAGTTTCTTTTGAATAATACAGGGTTTTTATGGTCCAAGGCAAGTGTGGAAATGTTCCATAGTTCACAAAGTGTTAAGAGCACTTGATCAGAAAATTTCTGCTAGGTTCTTAAATTTCATTTTACTTCCTCACCAGTACAGTGATGAAAAGATTACACCATTTATAAACCACTCAGTTGTTCAGTACCCCTACAAAGTTGTTCCAAAACCTGCATATAAATGGTACACTGTGGTCCTATCCTCCTATTCGTTAGTATGTTTTTCGAATTGTTAGCTTCCATTATTTACTGCTTTGTTCTTAAAATTTCTCTAGAATACTTAATTCTTAAAGTTTTAGTTTGCTTTCTCTAAAAAGGTGGCATTCTAACTTGACAACCAATTTCTACCTCTGCAGTGAATGTGCAACCTCTGTCAGGGTCACCTGCCAACTTCCATGTATACACTGGCCTGTTGAAACCACATGATAGAATCATGGCTCTGGATCTTCCTCATGGTGGACATCTTTCTCACGGTTACCAGGTACATGGGTCTGGATTTTCTTTATTGCCTCCTTACTACTTGTTTCAGTGGCCGGCAAGCATAGTGTCTCCTTCCTTGTTGTTTTTATTTGTCCTTGTCCTTGCAAGTTTTGTGGTTGCTTTATATTTGTTATTGCTATTCAATTCTCACATTTTTACTTGCAATACTGGAGTGTTAGCTGCGTTCATGATTCTTATATAGAAGTATATACCAATGAGCTTCTTCCCCCAATAATTCTTAGTTATGTTCAGATATAAGGCTCTTGATACTCTCATCATCCTATGGCTAAGTTGTTCAACTTCTTGATGTTTGCAGACTGATACTAAGAAGATTTCAGCAGTTTCAATATTCTTTGAGACAATGCCTTACAGATTGGATGAAAGCACTGGCTTGATTGATTATGATCAGGTGTCCTGTGCTCCTTATCTGTTCTGTTTTATGCATTCTTTATATGTATGAATTTTCATAAAAGTGGAGAAAATGTGTTCTTTTTGCATTTAGCAGATTCCACAGCTGAAAAAATGGTTTCAAGTAGCATTATCTAGGATATTTTTCATTGCTTCATATCTCTTTCAATTGTGAAATTATTTCAAGATAAATGACCCTAGGAACTTCTGCTGACAAACTTGATTTTCTACTATTGTGCAGCTGGAGAAAAGTGCTGTTCTTTTTAGGCCAAAGTTGATCGTTGCTGGTGCAAGTGCATATGCCCGTCTTTATGATTATACCCGCATGCGGAAGGTGAATTTTACTCCTCATTCTGAATCTCCGTCTTCTGTAATCAGTCAAATAATTCGCTTGTGTTATGCAATCTGCAGATATGCGACAAGCAGAAGGCAATACTTCTAGCAGACATGGCACATATCAGTGGTCTCGTCGCAGCTGGTGTTATTCCATCTCCTTTTGATTATGCAGATGTAGTGACTACCACTACTCACAAATCACTCCGTGGACCACGTGGAGCCATGATCTTTTACAGGAAGGGGGTGAAAGAAATAAACAAGCAAGGGAAAGAGGTATACTTGAGCAAAACAATAACAAGATAGTAGCATAGGGTGTTGGTACTGTTTTCTTTTTGAGCTTGTGACTCTGTGAGCTCATGCTGCAATATGTCTTTTATTTTCAAAAAATATAAATGCATAATGGCCCTCTACCGTATAGGTTATGTATGATCTTGAGGACAAGATCAATGCTGCTGTCTTCCCAGGTCTGCAAGGTGGACCTCATAATCATACTATTACTGGCTTGGCTGTTGCGCTGAAGCAGGTCTGCTGCACTTCTGATCCCTGATGTTTTATATTGTTTTCTAGTACATCACACTGTTTACCATTGCCGACTCTAAAAGGACTTTCTAACTTCCAGGCAACTACTCCAGAGTACAGATCTTATCAAGAGCAAGTTATCAGTAACTGTGCAAAATTTGCACAGGTATGTGTTCAAATTTTGCTAGGTCATATCTACAGTATGGCTTTACTTTTCGTTATTTCACAACACTTAATAATGATACTGTTCTTCACTTAGCTCACTTCAGCATGTTACCAAGTGCAAATGATTAATTTTTTCAACATGATGAGTTGTGTCTTAACATTTAAACCACTTCCTTATCTGATGGAAATTTGTTGCTTCCAGAGCTTGACAGCAAAAAGCTATGAACTTGTCTCTGGTGGGACTGACAACCATTTGGTGTTGGTGAATCTCAAGAACAAGGTAAAACAGACATGTGGGAGGCTTTGGGTGTATTGAGATATTTCAATCCTATATTTCAATTTTTCTTATGCACGCTTACCAATAAACCTGTCGGCTGTTTCCTTTTAACAATATTGGTTGATGTCTATTTAGCCTCAAGCTTCACTGTTTCTGTATAAATGGCTAAATGTGCTTTACAGATAAACTCAGTTGATTTTGAAATTTTATGCCATATGGGGACAATTATCATCCTCTTCAAATTTCATGTTTAGGGCATAGATGGTTCAAGAGTGGAGAAGGTTTTAGAAAACGTGCACATTGCAGCAAACAAGAATACAGTTCCTGGTGATGTGTCAGCTATGGTACCAGGAGGCATCAGGATGGGTAAAATCTGTCCCCGTGTGGTATTTTTTTCTTAATTTACTCAAAATAGATTTGCAAAATCTTAATATCAGTTCCATGATCATGTAGGAACCCCAGCACTTACCTCAAGAGGTTTTGTTGAGGAGGACTTCACTAAGGTTGCTGATTTCTTTGATGCGGCAGTGAACTTGGCTTTGAAGGTTAAGGCTGCAGCAGGTCAGTCAAATTCCTAGTCTTTTTTTTTTGTCTGAAAATGTTGCGAATACTCTACAAAACAGTTTTTGCGTGCATTGAGGTGCCCTCATTCATATCACACTAGGATCATCGTATTCATCGCTTTGTTTTTCCTCTTGCAATTTAGGTGGAACAAAACTGAAGGACTTCGTTGCCACGTTGCAATCTGATAGCAACATTCAATCTGAGATTGCAAAGCTTCGGCATGATGTGGAGGAATATGCAAAACAGTTCCCCACAATTGGGTTTGAGAAAGAAACCATGAAGTACAAGAACTAGGGAACGTTGAATGCAACAGCAAGGTAGTCCTGAAAGATAAATTGGCTCCTCCAGTTCAGTTTATTTTTTCGTTGAGCATGCTCCATGCAGTATATTGGTTATTTTTCTTTTGTTTTCGTACTTTATCATTGCATCAAGCTTGCACCCCCTTCTAGTTTTTCCATCCAGCCGCCGTGCATTCTGCAGTCAGTCACTGCATACTCTTTGTTGTTTTCCTTTCAGGAAACAGGCATGATGCGGAGATGAGTAATTGGAAATTCTTGCGACAGCAAGCTGGTGTAAACATAAATCCATGAAGTACCATCTTATGTAAAAGGGGGTCATGGCATTTTACAGCATGTGGGAACTTTGTCAATAGCTGTTATTGTAGACACCCACTGTAAGATGCTATACTAATGCTATATTAACCTTCACTCTTCTGGGACAAGCAGTTACACATACTTTTGTGTATTCTGTGAATAATCTGCATGATTGCGGTATTTTTCGTGTTATATGCAATTTGAAAGCCCCCCATCAGACCTCAACTCTGGCTTCTGGGGTGAAGGAAAGGGAGGTGCTGAACAGGGAGAATCCCAAATTTTGAACGACTTAAGGGTTTATTATGCAAGTTTCCATATTTGGCTATGCGTGCTTCAATCTGGACCGCACGTCTTTTTTTGATCTAACGGATATTGGTACGATGCGAGACGTAGACAGGCCCGCACGAATACAAAAATTATGCAAACCAGTCCACGTTTTGATCGCTAAGACTGGTAGCGGTCATAATTTATGCAGAAAAGCCCCTCATTTGGACCGTCAGTTGTAACGTCCATGTTTTTTTTCCAAAAAAACCCCTCATTAGGATCGATGCTACTGCTGGCGATACTAATATTTACAGAAAGTCCCAGCAGTAAAACAGTTATGCAAATAGGCCTACAGTTATGTGACAGTTATGCATAACCATTACCTCATTGGTAATGAGTTACCGATCATGGCGCGCGTAATTATGTACTAATTACCTCATTGGTAATGAGGTAATGGCCTACAGTTACTTTAGATCTACCCATGCCTAATTATGTACTAGAAGATAACACCCGTATCATGGCGCGCGTGCGCCACAACTTTCTGGTACTTAATTTATAATCGTGGATGCAGGGTACCGAGTGGTTGGACTCATAGACTAACTCAATATATATAGTTATTTCTTTCGAAAAATGTTGGTAGTGTCTATTCAATCAAGGAGCATTAGAAATAAGATATCTTTATATTCATTTTGAATTGATACGCTTGTGTCTGTAAGACTGTAATTATAAAAGTGGTTGCTCCAACCATTTGAACTTCGAGAGCAGCTTATATCTCATCATGTATTCAAGTGCAGCGCAGACGCCTGCTGATTCAAAGCTAAAATTGTTTTCTTTTTTTTTGTTGGTTATATATCTATGTCGACGCTTCAAGATTGATGCATGCGATTCAGTATCTAAAAAAAGCTCGCTGCATGCATATCGATATTCTATTGTCTAGATTTTAGTCGCTTGAAAAATTGTAAATGTTTAGTCATCTAAAATTGCTTAACTAGGCTAAAATTGCCATCCCGTACAATTTTAGTTCATTTTAATTGTGATTTTATTGTCATATATGGTTTTACTTTATTTTTATGAAGTTTGAATATTTTGATGTAATTTTGTAAACATGTATGAATTATAAATTTATTTTAGGTTAGAATAATTTATTATTTAACTTTTATTAAAAAAAAGAAGTGACTCTATTTAGATACTCCCTCTGTCCTAAAATATAAACATTTCTAAAAATAATGGAGGTATATATTAAGAAAGCAAGTGAAATTACGTAAGGAATTGTTGTTTAAGATAAGAAAGTATGTGAATAAATTAAATGATATATGGAGGTAATTGATTGAGACATGGCGTAATAGAGAAATAGTTATATTTTAAAATAAAATTAAACATTAGAAATAGCTATGTTTTGGACGGTTGAAGTAAGTAATGGTTGATTAATGAGAATCATTATCCAATGAATGAGAAAAGTGACTAAAACTTTCAGACATTTGAAATCTAGAAACTCCTAGAAATATAGTATACTACTTTTAGATAAGAGAGTTTTTTGAATCTACCCATTGGTAATGAACGTGTATTATGCATGTAAACTTGCTGGTCCACATCAACTAACAAATATGACCAAAAATTCTAGAAAAATATATACACTTACTTCTAATATTATTATACATATGTATAAAGTTTATCTTCAAATTTATTATACATAAAGAGAGAAAAAAGATAAAATTCTAACAGATTTGCACTCTTAAAACTATTGGTTTTTTTATTTTTTTATTACGACTAAAATATATTAAATTTGAAGATGAGACTTAATAGTATTAAAGTATTTGTATAGTTTTTTGATTTTTTTATAATACTTGTTATTTTGTGTGCACGGATATGTCCGTTCACGTAGTAGGTCTGAACACATCGAATGAACCATGGTCAATTATAGATGATCGTGGATCACGCTTGCTCACCTAAACCAAAAAAAAAAATTCTTGAACGGATTCGTTTAGCGGAATATATGCCCATATCGTTTATATCAATCATTGATAGGCTTGGCAAAAAAAATACAGAACAGACGCTATTGAGAGTGCTGGTTGGCTGGCCATATCCATTGCGCGTGAAATCACTCATAGGTAGTGTTTTTAACGAGTAATTTTATGGTATCATCAGCAGGTATCATGTTTTGCAGCGTAAATTTTGGGACCTTCTAATAACTAAACTTGGTACCAAAGAGATGTCAAAATTTGCATTGTCTCTCGGTACCTCACAGGAACTTTAGAATTTGTTGTTTTGAAATGGTTGCAAATGGCAAGCATATGAAAGAAAAACATATTTTCAACCTTGAGCAGGGATGAGTGGGTGATTATGCAGGATGGATGTACAGTTTAAAAGGTATAGTAGATGAATTTTTGGCCCAATGAAAGATAAATCCTTTTTATAGTTCACATTAGTGAGGATGATATGCCTCTAGTCTCTCTCTGTACGTGACAAATCGGACGTCTAATTTTTCCCCTAGATGTGACTACAAATTGGACGTTTAATTTACCGTGTGTTGTTTCATCACTTATTCAAAACTACTTTAAATGTTTTATCACTCAGTGAAAAAATATTTTAAACATAGGCAACATTAAAAATTGCAACACCAAGTATCAATATGTGAAATATCAACAAAAGTCAACTACAACATCAAGAAAATAATTGTCCAAGCACCATAGAGACATGTGGTACACGGGTCATTACACATTACGTACAAGTGTAACATTCGATCAAACAATGTAAAACACTCAAATATGAGAGAGTGCAAAAAAAACAATAAATTGCAATAAAATTAATCTAAAATCTTCAAAGCCTATCAGTTGCCTTCTTCCTCTACTCCAGTGGCTGAACCTACTTCCTACTCTGGTGGTTAGATTTGCCCTCTTCCTTTACTCTAGTGGCTAAATTACAATGAGCAGATGATGCTAGATAGTGAAAAGTACATGCCATACCTCCTCAACACCGTAGCCGCCGGTTGCAAGGGTTGTTGCATCAGAGACGTCTAGGATAGAATAGTGGTGGAGGACCTGGCATGGCGAGATATGGCACTCGTCGTATCTTGTTGTGGCCGATAACCCCTCCCCAACCACGATCCCCTAACCGGCTGCTATGCGCTATGGACGTGCAGCGACAAGCATGGTTGCATGGAAGATGACGAGTGCACTTATGGGCTTTATCTTTTGCGTACTTGATCTTATGGGTCTTTTCTCCACCAGTGGCAAGGGTTACTGTGCCACTGGTCTCATAAGTTGCTTGGGTTTTGTGTGAAGGACATGATAACACCTTCTACAAGAGGCATTGACATCGTTTAATGTAGGATAAGGAGAAGGCAAAGAAGACGTTAAGGACAGTATAGAAATGCTTGGCGTGTGGTGGTGATAAAGACGTGGCACTAGAAAGAGAGGAAAATGGGAAAGGGAGGGAGTCCAAGTTCAGGGTGACGTTCGACTGGGAGGTGGAGAAGATGGGCGTGCCGGGCGCCGTCATCGTCAATAACAACCACGCCGCTGAGTTCTTCCTCAAGACCATCACCATCGACAGCGTCCCCGGCCGCGGCACCGTCGTCTTCGTCGCCAATTCATAGGTCTACCCCGCCTCCAAGTTCGCTACAGCCGCGTCTTCTTCTCCAACGACGTAATTAATTAATCAACCAATTAGTTATACTCTTCGTAATCTAATCAAACGTCTAATTAATTAAGTAGTTAATTAATACATCATCCACGTGGTCGTTGTCGCAGACTTACCTGCCGAGCCAGATGCCAGCGGCGCTGAAGCCCTACCGCGACGACGAGCTCCGCAACCTGCGGGGCGACGACCAGCAGGGCCCGTACCAGGAGCACGACCGCGTCTACCGCTACGACGTCTACAACGACCTCGGCGAGCCCGACTCCGGCAACCCGCGCCCCGTTCTTGGTGGCTCGCCGGCGACCCCCTACCCTCGGCGCGGCCGCACCGGCCGCAAGCCCACCAAGACCGGTGGGCCTATTTTCTTCTCATTTCCTCTCGTCTCTACCCAAAAATTAGATCAGTTACTGACAGGTGGGACCGTGTCATCTTGTAGACCCCACCGCGGAGAGTAGGCTGTCAGTGCTGGAGAATATCTACGTGCCGCGCGACGAGCGGTTCGGCCACCTGAAGATGGTGACTTCCTCGGCTACTCCATCAAGGCATCGTGCCGGCGATCCGCACCTACGTCGACCTCTCCCCCGGCGAGTTTGACTCACATCCTCAAGCTCTACAAGGGCGGCCTCAAGCTGGCGAGCATCCCGGCGCTGGAGGAGCTCCGCAAGCGCTTCCCCCTCCAGCTCGTCAAGGACTTCTTCCCCGTCGGCGGCGACTACCTCCTCAAGCTCCCCATGCCGCACAACATCAAGGAGGACAAGAAGGCCTGGATGACCGCGAGATCCTCGCCAGCGTCAACCCGATGATCATCACGCGCCTCACGGAGTCCCCGCCGAGGAGCAGCCTCGACCCGAGCAAGTACGGCGACCACACCAGCACCATCACGGCGAAGCACATCGAGAGGGGGCTCGAGGGGCTCACCGTGCAGCAGGCGCTCGACGGCAACCGGCTTTACATCCTCGACCACCACGACCACTTCATGCCGTTCTTGATCGACATCAACAACCTCGACGACAACTTCATCTACGCCACGAGGACGCTGCTGTTCCTGCGCGGCGACGGCACGCTGGCGCCACTGGCCATCGAGCTGTCGCTGCCAAGAGCGCCTTCTACACGCCGGCGGCCGGCACCGGCGTGGAGTCGTGGGTGTGGCAGCTCTCCAAGGCGTACGTCAACGTGAACGACTACTACTGGCACCAGCTGGTCAGCCACTGGCTCAACACGCACGCCATGATGGAGCCGTTAGTCATCGCCACCAACCGGCAGCTCAGCGTGACGCACCCGGTGCACAAGCTGCTGCTGCCGCACTACCGCGACACCATGACCATCAACGTGCTGGCGCGGCAGACGCTCATCAACGGCGGCGGCATCTTCGAGATGACCGTGTTCCCGCAGAAGCACGTGCTCGCCTTGTCGTCGGTAGTCTACAAGGAGCAGGCACGTGCTCCCCAACGACCTGGTGAAGTGCGGCGTGGCGGTGCCGGACCCGGCGAGCCCGTACAAGGTGCGGCAGCTCATCGAGGACTACCCGTACGCGAACGACGGGCTGGCCGTCTGGCACGCCATCGAGTAGTGGATCGCCGAGTACCTCGCCATCTACTTCCCCGACGACGGCGTGCTCCAGGGCGACGCCGAGCTGCAGGCGTGGTGGAAGGAGGTAAGCGAGGTCGGCCACGCCGACTTCAAGGACGCGCCGTGGTGGCCGGAGATGAAGACAGCAGCGGAGCTTGTCAAGGCGTGCACCACCATCATCTGGATCGGGTCGGCGCTGCACGCCGCCGTCAACTTCGGGCAGTACCCGTACGCCTGGTACCTCCCTAACCGTCCGTCGGTGAGCCGGAGGCCGATGCCGGAGCCGGGCACGAGGGAGTACGAGGAGCTGGGGCGCGACCCGGAGAAGGTGTTCGTCCGCACCATCACCAGCCAGATGCAGGCCATCGTGGGCATCTCGCTGCTGGAGATCCTGTCCAAGCACTCCTCCGACGATGTGTACCTCGGGCAGCGCGACACGCCGGAGTGGACGTCGGACGCCAAGGCGCTGGAGGCGTTCAAGCGGTTCGGCGCGCGGCTGACGGACATCGAGAGTCGCGTGGTGGCCATGAACAAGGACCCTCACCTCAAGAACCGGATCGGGCCGGCCGAGTTCCCCTACACGATCATTTACCCAACACCTCCGACCACAAGGGCGACGCCGCCGGCCTCGTCGCCAGGGGCATCCCCAACAGCATCTCCATCTGATCAGAGGAGGTCGCTCGATCGAGGCCTCAGCATGGACAGGTTTAGTTTTTTTCGATGGTCTCTACTCATAACTGATAGTGTTCTACTTTCAATAATACTCCACGGAGGTGTCACGAAGAAGAATTTCTTGTGTAATTTCCCTTGCAGTTTCAAATAAAGAATAAGGAAGCATTATTGGATAAACGTGTAGCATTTCTCAGAAAATCTTTCAATATCTACCATGTTTTAAACGGAAGTACCCGCCTAAAAAATGTTTAAACTGAAGTACTGAAATCCTGAAGTATTGTCTGTAAACTGAAGGCAACAATCTTCAGTTCAAAACATGTATAGCAAACCATTAAATGATGTGGTCTGTGAACTGAAGGCAACAATGTTAACAAAGAGCAAACCAACAATGAAAGCCAATAGTACTCATCTCAGTTCATGACTGATGTGAACTGTCAATAAACTGAGGCAGTTCTTGATTGCAAACCAGCCTCACTGTGACACTGTTTAGAGTGCTTTTACGTCCCTTGATTCCCCCATTTGTTTTCACTTTCGAATTTTTTATGTTACACCAAAACTGTTTTGAACCGTCCATCAAAGGTTAAACCAAGGGGTAATATTCCTCTTACCTCATGGAAGGTAAGATGTCGTTTATTATCATTTAAGGTCTATTAATATCAATCATTATGTTAGAATATGGAAATGATCAATTTTCGTTGTAGTAATATAAAAACAGTCTAATATAATTAAATTCTGCTAATAAATTTTAAAATTAAAATTACTACAAACAGATTAAAAGAGTGTTTTTTTAGTTTCATTTTTAGTGGAATTTTTTAAATAATTTCAAATTTTTAGCTATTCTAATTTTTGCTTCACGTATAGTAGTTTGAAACATGGAAATATAACCATCCTTTTTTACACTCAACAACCATTATATTAAATCTATCATTTATATTATAAAGACAAATTTAAAAAAGTCATCACATTCGTACTGAAAGCTAAAAATTACCACATTAATTCGAGAAAAAAATTATTAACCATCAGATCATGATGATGCAAATTATAACGATATATATTAATTGATACAATTGTATATAAAATAATATATGAAATATAAACTTATATAGACTAAGAGTTATACATAAAATCTAAGTTAAGAGGTGTATAAAAAATCTAATTATATTTTTTTATATATAGTGATATCTATATAAATAAAATTTTAGAGTTATATATTAGATCTATGTGAATTATATGTCTTCATGTAAAACTGTGCAAGATAATCACCTAGCTTATGTTAAATATCACAAAGTTTGACCAAATTTGAAAAATTTTGACTAAGCTTTGTGCTTATTAGGATGGACTTTTATTCTTTGGTGGGTGTACAACACGGCCAAGTCATATTTGGAAGGGTAATTATGTGCATCGGTAATTAGCATTTTGCTCTATCAATGGAAATAGCAAACATTTTTTTCTATAAAAAATATACTGTTAACAATCAACGGTCACGATCTTGCATGGCACTCTTACCTCTAGAGAGGTAAGGTGGAGTACTGTAAAATGGATAAGAGTACATTTTTGGGGACTGACTGTACGATTATGTGGGTTTTTCGATTTTCTCTTCACCGTACGATCAAAATCTAACGGTGCACAGGTTATCTTCTTCCTTCAGACCTCCATCTCCAATCTTTTCTTCTCTTTTTTCCAGTGACAATCCCTGATCTTGACACTAACTGATTAATCCCTGATCTTGATGTCTTACTCCTTCGTTCTGATGAACATTTTAATCGAGGAAATTAGCATTGTCTAAATTTGGTTACCTCCTAAACTGATGAGAGGGAGCAGTTCTAGGAAGGTGGGCCCAACCGTTTCTTCCCCGCCCCAACCTCGTAACGGTCTCAACCGCTTTCTCGCTTCCCGCCATTTTCTCGTCGCCTCACACTCCCCTTCCCTCCACACATACACACCCCCGCTCTCCCCCTCCTCTTGCAGTTCTCTTCCCTCCACCATCGCCGTCTCGCCTTGAACGCCGGCAAGAACCACCGATGAGAGACAGCGACGGAGAAGGTGCCGGCGGCGGCCTCCCGCGCTCGCACCCGTCGAACCTCCCGCTGCCGGCGCCGCACTCCGACCCTAACCTCCAGTTCTCCGGGACGGACGATGACCGGAACAGCAGCTCGTCGGCGAATGGTGGCGCGAGCCCCGGGTACTACTCCGACTACCCGTCGAGCTTCAGCGGCGAGTGCTCGCCGTACAACATGTCCCCCTGGAACCAGACCATGGCGTCCCCGTGGTCGCACCACAGCGAGGCGTCCATGGCCGGGATCGGCGGCGCTCCCACCATGGCGCCCGGGACCAGCCTCATCGGCTCTCTGGTGAGGGAGGAAGGGCACATCTACTCGCTCGCCGCCAAGACCGACACGCTGTACACCGGCTCGGACAGCAAGAACATCCGCGTGTGGCGCAAGCAGAAGGACTCCGGCGGCTTCAAGTCATCGAGTGGCCTCGTCAAGGCCATCGTCATCTCCGGCGAGCGCATCTTCACCGGCCACCAGGACGGCAAGATCCGGGTGTGGAAGGTGTCGCCCAAGAACGGCCTGCACAAGCGCGTCGGCAGCCTGCCGCGGCTGCGCGACTTCCTCCGCGGCTCGCTCAACCCGTCCAACTACGTCGAGGTCCGCAAGAACCGGACGGCGCTGTGGATCCGCCACAGCGACGCCGTGTCGTGCCTGAGCCCGACGGACGGGGAGCAGGGCTTGCTCTACTCCGGCTCATGGGACCGCACCTTCAAGGTGTGGCGAATTAGCGACTCCAAGTGCCTAGAGTCCGTGGTGGCGCACGACGACAACGTGAACGCCATCGTGGCCGCGTTCGACGGGCTCGTGTTCACCGGCTCGGCGGACGGCACGGTGAAGGTGTGGCGGCGGGAGCTGCAGGGGAAGGGGACCAAGCACGTGGCGGTGCAGACGCTGCTGAAGCAGGAGCACGCGGTGAACGCGCTCGCAGTGAGTGCCGTCGCGCCGGTGCTCTACTGCGGCTCCTCCGACGGACTCGTCAACTTCTGGGAGGGCGAGCGCCACCTCGTTCACGGCGGCGTGCTGCGCGGCCACAAGAAGGCCGTGTTCTGCCTCGCCGCCGCGGGAGCACTCGTGCTCAGCGGCTCCGCCGACAACACCATCTTCGTGTGGCGGCGCGACGGTGGCGTCCACTCCTCCCTCTCCGTGCTCACCGGCCACACCGAGCCGATCAGGTGCCTCGCCATCGTCGAGGACAACAAGGACAACGCCGCCGTGCCCGTCGACGCCGTGGACAACAGCTTCGCGTCGGGTTCGGCGACGCGGTGGATCGTGTACAGCGGCAGCCTCGACAAGTCGATCAAAGTGTGGCGCGTGTCCGAGGAGGCGTCCGACGCGCTGCTCCAAGGCCCCGGCGGCGGCCCGCCGCAGATGTTCGACCGGTACCCCGGCGACCCATTCGGTGCCAGCAGCTCGTCGTTCCGCTAGAACACGCGTCTAATCAACCAATGCACCGTTCTGATCTCAATTCCTGGAAGAAATTTTCACGTTACAACGGAGAGATCAACGTCACGATCTTGGATGGTTTAAGCAAATGAATTGCTGGGCTTTGTTTGTTACACGTCCTATATATACTGTGCTGAAGACGAGTGAGAAATGAATGGCATGAACATCTGAAAAGCTGCAGGCGATAAAAATGAAGAATATAGATAAGTTTGCTTTAAGAAATTGGCCAAGGCGAAATTTTTGATACATGCTCTCTTATATCTGATGTGTAATAGTTGAATTCGACCTGGTTTTTATCTCAAGGATGGATTGGAATCAATAAAATGGATTCATTTCTAACAGTTTCATTTTGGAGTTAGAAGACTACTAATTACGCTGTTTGCAGATTATCACCGAAACAAGTGCAGTTTGTGCTTATTCATATGTAGCGGGAGACTAGTTTCTATTTGATCGTGATGTTCGATGCTAAACTTAAATTCACTTATGTTGCAAAGTTTTTCCTTTTTACTTCACAGTTCACACTGTTACTCGTTACTTCATGATGGATGATGTACAATGCATACAGTGTATATTATTTGAGTCCTTGATTTATATTATGAAATATATTATTGTCGTGGTAAATATTTTGATAAATAATTTTTTTAAAAAAAATGGTCTAATCAATCAAGTAGAAGAATATTTTTTAACAAAACATATTTTTCGAAGAGCGGAGAAAATAATCCAGTGAATAAGATGAAAATAACAAAGATTTAGGGACAGAATCGAAAATGGGAGCTGAATTTTGGCCCATAAAAAGGGGCCATCTCTAGTTGTTGTCGCATCACGTCACCTGTTGTCCTGCACAGCCCAGACAAGCCCATACAGGAAGGACCAGGCAACTCTCGAGAGGACCACAAATAGTAAAAAAAACCATTTTGCCTCTCTCAACTATAATCCGAGTCTGATTTTACCTCCCTCATCCGCAAAACTGGATTTGTCTTTTATCTTCTATTGAAATTGAAATCGATTTCAATTTTGAATTTGTCTCTTCAAACTCTAATTGTCTATATATTTACTTCGTCTTTATGACATATTTATAACATTTATGTGACATTGTAGTTTGTAAAAAGAATAAAAAAATAAAGTGAGATCATGTCAGTCGACGATGTGTCTCGAGTTCGCCGCCGACCCCCACGGCCTGCTGACGCTGCCTCCCCGCACTGGCTTCTCCTCTGTGCGCCGGGCCGCGGGAGAGCTCTGCATCCGCGACGAGGAGCCGGAGGGACTTCGTTGCCGGCGTTGACGCGAGAGCCGAGCTCCCTCCCCTGCTGCCTTCAGCAGTGCTCGAGCTCGACGGGAGATAGAGAAGGAGGAGGCCACAGGCCCACAGCGGCAGGAGCTGCGCTCGCCGGGAGCGATAGGAGCTGAGCTCGCCTAGAGCTGCCGCCGGTACGAGCTGAGCTCGCCAGGAGAGAGAGAGCTAGGGAGGAAGGGGGAGAGAGAGCGCCAGATCTGGGCTCCGGGGCAGCTGCATCGCTGCTCCTGCGCAGCTCCATCGCCGCGCGGCTCCCGGTGGCCTCCTCCTACCTCTCTTCTTCCCAGCCTCCAAGACTAGGAGGAGACGGGCGCAGATCGAGAGACCGAAGTGGCGGCAGCGCGGATGGGGAGAAGACGTGCGCCGGCAGGGAGACGGGAGCAAGGGAGGCGACTAGTCACGGGCGTAGGCGGAGGAGGAGCAGATCTGGCGTCGATGCCCGTTCCCTCGACCTCGGCAGCCCCGCAGCTCGAGCTCCTCTCCGCTGGAGCTCGTGCATAACGACCTCGAGCTCCTCGGCGGCGGCGTCGCCAACCGCTGCTTCACCGCCGCCGCCGTGCTGCCGGCCACTGCCCGCCAAGAGGGGAGAGCTGGATGGTGAGGAGGGAAGTGAGGAGGGAAGAGAGGAGAGAGGTGGAGAGAGATGAACGGGTCACATATGTACATACGGGCCTCCATTCTTTTTTTTATTCTTTATGCTGACTATAATATCCCGTTAGCATCATAGACATCGCCGTCAAAATCAAAATTGATAGGGGAGATAAATTGAATCAGTTTTTTAATATACGAGGGAGATAATATGTCCAGTTTAACTGTTGAAAAAGGATAATCAGACTCCTCACGCTACAGTTAAGGGAGGCCAAATAACTTTTCCCCACAAATAAATTCAACTCTGCACCAGTCAGCTCTAGCCCAGATTCTGTGACAGTTTGCATGCAGAACAGTACATCAATTTTTTGTTTTTGAAAATACGGAACAGTACAGCATCGTAGCTGGAACCGTGGAATCACATGCTGCCTCCCTTGCACCCGATATTCCGATCGATCGATCTGTCCAAACTCCAAAACCTCTCGCCGGTGGTCGACGGAGCCAAGGATTAGATGGCCGTCGTTATATCCAGCCGGCGCCTAAAGACATCGTCATATCGAGGATGCGTGACACCGACGCTGCACCAAACCATAGAGTAAACAAGAAAACAAACTAATCATCTTGCAGAAAAGGGAAGGCAGCAGTATTTTATCAAAAAAAAAGGTAATCTAATCAATGATGAAGAAAAAAAATGTTTTTTAAGAAGTGGTATTACAGCATGGCACGAATAATCAGCTCGATAATCCATAACCCATCGTCCGGTCTTTGGCTAAAATCGAATGGGCCTTACGGTTAGTATATACTGTCAGTAGTCAGTATACTGTACCATAAAAAAATTGTCTACTTTTACGGCGTAATATCCTGACGGTCTCTCTCGTGCTGCATAGATCACTGCTTCATCGGGCGAAAAACTTGTGGCGCCTACTCCTCCCGGTCCCTACTCAGGCCAGTCGATCGCCGGCCGGCTCACATGCAGAACTGCAGATATGCAGGCATGCAGCCGCGCGCCAACCACCGAGACGGCATGCCTTCAATTTGGTTCATGCAGCTTCTCTCCAACGCTGAGAGACAATCTCTCTACCGGGTCAAGTATTATCCAAGCTTCAGATGACGACAATTCGCCCGTTTCTCTCTGCTTGTTTGTACGTAGCCGATCGAGCTAGTGCTTAATTAATTACCTAGGGACATTCTGTTCTCTCGGATAGTTCTGCACAACGTTCCAAAACACTTTTTAAACGGGATATCGAATTATCCAAATTCCGATGGATGCTGCCTGCAGCTATCCATTCCTTTGTCCCATGCTGCACCTGATCGAATAGTGGAGCAAGTAGCCCTGCTGCTAATTGCATAATCAACTAGCCCCTCAGCTAAATCCAGGGCCAAATTAAACAACCCGCCGCCCAAGACGTCGCCATTAGCCATGCATCACATGCCTGCAGTTGTTGCTCATCGCATACATAGATCCCCCTCCCCCCGGGCGCTCCATCTATCGTAGCCCCAGCATCATCAGCACTATAGGCTAGGAGAAATGACAAATCCAAGTGTCGAACAATATACTATGTGCTTGAAGTGCTTCTTGCACTGCACGTACCTCTGCTCTGAAATCAGTAATGGCGCGAGTTGAATGCTGGAACTGTTCCTTCTTCTGTTGGTGTAATGACGGTTGGCAACATGCAATTACTAGAAGGGTCATCCATGTCCATGACCCATTTCATTACCAGTAATCTGCAGGAGCTAAGCCCTCTCGAAGTCGAAGGCAACAAGCCTTGAGCCGGGTTCCCTAACAAGAACATACGGTCCGGCAAGCAGGAGGGAAGGAACAGTACGTGGGAGCCTAGTCAGCTTCGATTTTAACTGGTACTCTTGTCAGGTTTATTTTGAGAATCAACTATGCAGTTAGCTTTAATCTGGAGCATCTTTACAGCAGCAGCTGCTGCGACATTGTAGTTTCTGAAACCTGGACCAATGTTTATGAAACTCTCTAGGAACATATACATAGCATACCTGAAACCACAATTATAATGTTCAGTTCATTGCAGCGCCCACATATTTTGGCTCATTTCCTTCCTCTCCAACCACCTTGCAGTAGTCTCTGGTGCCAAGCGCCAACCCATCCGATCAGGGCACTGTCCTGTTGTGAATTGTGATGCAGGTATCCCATGAACCCATGAAACGGCCTGTTTTTTTCAGTTCTAGTTCAAATTAACAAATTGTGGTGCTGCATTTATATACACGTAGCAATCGATCGTGCGTGCATTATTCTGTACATGACTACAGGGTAATAGGGACAAAATTGTTTAACGTGGTCTTCTCCCTTGGTAAGTTCAGCACAACAAACTCCTGTGTACTACTCCCCGTCTTAAAATATAACTATTCATATATTTTTTTTATATATTAAAGTTGAGGTGAGAGATTGAAACAAGAAATTAGGAAAAGAAAATAAATAAAAAGTGATTGTGATTCGTTGAAATGTGAGATATGTAAAGAAGTCTATGTATTCACTGATTTCAGTTTTTTTTTTAAAAAGAATGTCATAACGTATTGTTGCGATTTGTTCAGTATCTGCTGATATTATGGGAAAAAAAGAGTGGTTAGCTAATGCCTTTTTAAAAGTGAACGGTATAAAATTCCAGAATTGGATGGGGGCCAATAGCGGAGGCAGAAAAATTTTAAAATCTGGACAAATCTAACCCTAAAATTCTACCGTGCGTTCGTGGAGGGTGGGACAGTTTCTGTAAACACATGGAAATTTTCCCTGACTCTAGCAGGAGTACTGGCCGGCCGCGAGGAATTTTCACCAGAAAATGCGAAGCAACGAGTCAACTATTACGCAGAGCCATGACCTCTCCATAGGGTCAGTGACAGTGTGATCTCACCATCAGTCATCGTCACATTCACGAGTACGTACAACTACCATCTAGGTTGTTTGCTCGTCTTCAATGCGCCGTATCAGATACGTAGCATTGAGCAGCTGAGCTTTCGCTGTGAGCTCACCGGCTGTTCAATCATCGATAGAAGTGAAAAGGGTCGAAATCGGTAGCATGTTGATATAAATGACGCTCGATCAGTCGGGCTTGATGCTATCGGTAGGGGTGAAAACGGTCGAAAACTACACTCGGTCTGTTGAGAATCAACCATATGTACCAATTTAACTATTTACATATTGCTTGCATATACACTTGTACTTTTTAAGACTATTTTAAAGACCATTTTAAGACTATGCTTGCATTTGTATCGTTAATTCACAGCTTCATAATGCCAACCGAGCCTTGCTGGTTGGAAAAAGACAGCAGAAAAGAAAGAAAGAAAGCAGGAGAGGAGACCAGCGCTAAAGCAGAGGACCTGCACAGGAAAGTTTCATCAGGTTGCCTGAATCTAAAAGCAAAGAAAAAAGCACAAAAATTGGTCAAAATCAAACATGGTACATTCCTACATTCTATATTGCAGAATTGGGGTAAAAAAAACTGACCAGTAAAATCTCTTCTACAATTGAGGACTCTGAATTGGAACAGGAAATCTCCAAGATACATGCTGTTCTGCAAAAGACTCTTCTCTTCTACAATTGTAGAATACATATCCACATCCGTAGAAAGTTAGTATAGATTCCTGGAAGATATCCTGACCGTCAGACAAGGTCAAAGTTGATTTCGTGGCAATCAAGAATCCAAAAACTACCTGACTAATAATTTATCATATAGCAGCACGAAAGCTTCCATGTTTTACTGCAGGAATCTAAAAGCAAAGAAAAAAACCACAAAAATTGGTCAAAATCAAACATGGTACATTCCTACATTCTATATTGCAGAATTGGGGTAAAAAAACAAACATTAGTCGGCTCTGAGTACCTAACACAAAAGGTTATCTGAACAAGCAGTGCAAAACTTCAAATTCATTTCGGCTATCGGCTGCAGTAATGAACTACTGTCTACTGATTATGTTTTGTTGCTGAAAAATTGTTTCTTCTGCAAGACTAAGAAGACGACCATTCTGCATCCCTGTTCCTTTTGTCGCCTCCCAACCTTTAATTCCTTTTTTTACAAAGCTTTTGTTGTGTGTTGACTCAAGAAAGCATGGATGCTTTACTTTCTTTTTCTTTTATTCTTTCTCTTTTGCTTGTAGCCTTTTATTCGCTGTTCAAATCCAAAGCGTAGACAAGGCCAAGTAGGTCTCTCCCCAGGAACTTTCCAAGCGTTCCATTTTAATTCCCAAATGGAAGCAAAAGAAATGCAGATGTGATGATCCGCCATGCTCCCATGGCGGCATGGAGTGGTTAGCTCACACACCTCATCACAGATTCACAGTATCACACAATCACAAGAAGCATAGCCAAACCCATAGGATTTGTTAATTAGTAGCAGTAGATAGTCCTCCATTCTAAAATATACTAACCTTATAGTATAATTTATATCTACTATATTTTAAAACTGAGCAGATTAGTAATTAAGTGGAAGCAAATGATGAGGAGAAGATTTGGTTAAACCAGAGACGTAGCTTTCCATACATGTCATCGCCAGCCAGCAATAACTCCGAGCAGATGACAGGCGGCTCAACTGAAGTGGGATTCTGAGGCCAATTTATTCGCGCCCTAAATACGCCTACCCACCCTCTCAATTATACACTACTACTACGGCGAGAGTGAGCACCGCGGGTGCATGTAGCTTGCCGTCGTCTTCTCCTCTTCCTCTAGAATCGCGGCGGCTCAGAAAAGGAAGTCCGGGAGCGGCGAGCGGCGGCGGCGGCCATGTCGTCCGCCGGGCGCGGCGTGACGAGGGGCCAGGCGTGGTAAAGATTCTGCCTTTTGTGGTTTTACTTGCGCTGAATTGCGTTGGTTTCGCGGGGGGTTTGTGTGTGTGTGTGTGTGTGTTTGATGGATTTTTGGTTGCGGGGGATGGGCGGCAGGTTCTGCACGACGGGGTTGCCGAGCGACGTCGTGTTCGAGGTGCAAGACATGAGCTTCCACCTCCACAAGGTAGGTTCTTGCTCTGCCTGCGTGTGCTCTGTTTTCTTGGGGTGGAATTCGGTGACCACCCGCATTGTGCTCGACGAAATTCCCATGAGGGTCTGAATGCGCTTGCAGTTCCCGCTCATGTCGAAGAGCCGGAAGATACATTGCATGGTCATGGAGCAGGAGGAAGAGCAACCGGCGCGTCGGCGGCGACGGAGGAATGAGGGAAGCAATGCCGGAGAGGAAGGTGCTGCGCAGACAGAGATAGAGGAAGCAGAAGAGGTGGAGGAGGAAGACGAGGAGGAGGAGGAGGAGCAAGCGAGTAAGGAGGGACAGCCGTACTGCATTTCGTTCCCGGACTTCCCGGGCGGGCCGGGCACATTCGAGACGGCGGCGAAATTCTGCTACGGCGTCCGTGTCGAGCTCACCGCCTGGAACGTCGCGCCGCTGCTGTGCGCGGCGGAGTACCTGGAGATGACGGAGGAGCACGCCGAGGACAACCTCGCGGCGCGCGCGGAGGCATACCTGGAGCAGACCGTGCTCCGGCACCTCGGGGAGGCGACCAAGGCGCTCAAGTCCTGCGAGGAGCTGCTGCCGCACGCCGAGGAGCTCGGCATTGTCGCGCGCTGCGTGGAGGCCATCGCCGCGCGCTCGTCGGCCGCGTCGCGCTCCTGCTTCGACGACCTCGCCATCCTCGGGCTGCACATGTACAAGCGAGTGATGGCGGCCATGGCCGAGAGCCCCGACGTGAGGACGGAGGCCAGGGAGAGCTGCCTCGTGTCGTACGCCAAGGGCACCATCCCCGGCCTGTCGAGGTCGATGAGGCGGCGGCTCGCGTCCGCGCCGGTGTCGTCGGAGGTGGAGCAGAGGGAGCTCCTGGAGGCGGTGGTCGCCAGCCTCCCCACCGACAAGTGTTCGGGGCGCGTGGTCACCGCCAAGTTCCTGTTCGCGTTGCTGCGGACGGCGCACATCCTGCGCGCGTCGAACGCGGCGCGCGCGGCGCTTGAGCGGAAGGCCGCGACGCAGCTGCAGCACGCCACGCTGGAGGACGTGCTCATCCCGAGCTACTCCGGCTCCACGGAGACGCTCTACGACGTGGACTGCGTCGAGCGTGTCGTCAGGCACTTCCTCGCAGAGGAGGAGCTCGGGGAGGCCGAGGCGTCGACCTCGGCGGCTGCAATCACCGAGGAGGCGGCGGCTGCGACCACGACGCTGTCGCGGCCGTCGGCTGTGGCCATGGTGCACGTGGGCAAGCTGGTGGATAGCTACCTCGCCGAGGTCGCGTCTGACGATAACCTGAAGCCTGCCAAATTCTGCGAGCTCGCCCTTGCGTTACCGGACCATGCCCGCATCTACGATGACGGCGTCTACCGCGCCGTCGACATCTACCTCAAGGTAAAGAAACTAAACTTTGAGCTGTTACTGTTCGAACAGTTGCTGACCGGTGATCGCCGGCGCAGGCTCACCCGCGGCTGACGGCGGACGAGAGGGACAGGGTGTGCGGCGTGGTGGACTGCAGGAAGCTGACGGTGGAGGCGTGCACGCACGCAGCGCAGAACGAGCGGCTCCCGCTGCGCGCGGTGCTTCAGGTGCTCTTCTTCGAGCAGCTGCAGCTCCGGCGCGCCATCACGGGCACGCTGATGTCATCCTCCGGCGCCCCACAAGCGCGGCACCACTGCTACCAGCAGACCCGGCCGGCGGCGGCCGCGGCGTCTCGGCACTCTGTGGACGCCACCGGTGGCGAGGCGTGGCGGTCGACGGCGATGCAGGACAGCCAGGTGCTGCGGCTGGACATGGACAGCATGAGGAACCGTGTGCAGGTCCTGGAGCGGGAGTGCTCCAGTATGAGGAGGGCCATCAAGAAGATCGACGGCCGGGGCGGCAGCTGCAGCGCCGCCGCGTCGCCCCACCACAGCGACGCCGGAGACGCCGCGGCAGCGTTGGCCGACGGGTCGTCGAGGCCGGCGAACTGGCGGTCGCGGTACGGGTGCAAGTTCAGCACGCAGGTGTGCGACTCGCACGCGCGCAACGTGGTGGCGTCGAGAGCATCCAGAATGGGAATGAGCCCATAGCCATATCCCATTCGACTCACCAATCGTCTGAATTCTCAGCAGAATTCGGCACTCGAGATGAAAATGATCGAGAAATTCTCCAACGTTATCACCAAGATCCAGCCAGAAATCCGCCAATCTGTATGATCCGCATGCTTAGATTACATGGTTCGAGCGCACGAACGCCAGTGCCATTTGATTTGACACGGTAGGAATTCATGTGTGCTGTATGTACGTACGAAATGCCATTTGTGAATGTGATTATGGGTTCTTTGTAGCCTGTCATCTGTTCCATTTTCATCCGTGTTTGTCGACTTGCTTTTGTACAAAAGCGGTCGCGTAGATTTGAGTTGGCAGGATGTACAATACACGTGCAGGTGTTGCCGGCCTCAGAAGGCACTGGTTGCAAAACGAATTTACCCAGCCTACAATCGTACATGAAATGGATCTATGTGCCGTAATATGATCGTGGGATCTATGTGCCGTAATTGGATCGTGAGTACAGATGTACTCCAAATTGTTGTCATCCTTTCTTCTCTCTCGTGTTCTTAAGAAGAAACAGATGAGTCTCCTCACTGGAAGCATACAAACAGAGCGTATATGCCTTCTATGTTAGCCATGCCACCTTGCATTGCAAATTTCATGGTGATGTTATTTCTTCCTTTCCTCGTTCGAAAAAGTTATTTCTGCCTTTCGTTTGGACATCTCAAATTCACAACGGAATCTTTTAATCACCCTAAAGCCTGAAATATAGCAGAAAGTAGGCACTCTTCATATGATATTCTTATCTGACATTTTCTGCCTACTTTTGCACCGCCACTGGTCATGCTCCAAATGTATCTTCCGGGTTGGCAGATGTCGCAAGTCCCAAGCACATTCCAGCAACTTTTATTTTCCTCTCGAGTGCCCAATCCTTTGTGGTTGCCTTTTAAGTGCTGTGCCCTAACAGACGCACTCTTCAGCTATAAAAACATGTAAACAACAATAGTCTGTTGGTGTTATGTGGCATAGTTTAGCTACGAATGCGAGATGTACCGGTAACCAGCGATGCTCTTTACCTAACACTCATGAGTCCTTAACAGATAATGTTAGAATACAGATTGACTTTTAATGGCATCATGTCATGTCTGTCTGCATTTGAAAGGAGCAGAAGAAGTTTATCAGAGCATGGTTTGCTCGATCTCTGGCTTCAGTCCATGGCCTGTTGCAGGACTGTCTTTAGGAGCTTGCAGGCAATGAAAGGCCCATGAGGCCATAACTTCAGTACATGCCGGGTGATGCAAAAGTATGTTCTCGTGTAAGAAAATATTTGCCTTTTATAGAAAAATATAGTAGTATTTTTAATATAAAATAAATATAGTATAAAAATATATTAATAAAACTAATTTAGTGTCGTAGATGTTGCTACGCTTTTTTATCAACTTAAAAATATCTGAGTTAGGATACACCCAGAACATCAAAATTATTCCATGTTCCAAAGAAGGGCTCGGTGTTAGGAGCCTATATAATTCAATGAAGAAGGAAATGTGCTCCTGCATATTCCAATTCCCGACTTCAAATACGGAGTACTCAAGGCTAAAAGAATCTGCAAGTTCCCAGTAGGCCACAAGTACAATGTATACAGATGGCGTTAGGCGAAGAAGAAGAAGCCATACGTGCTGCTGTTTCTGGATGGTTCAGTTGTGTACTTGTGAATGCAACTGTTCCTTCTTCGATTGGAACCAACGGCAAGCAGCAAACAAGAGTGCAGGGCTGGACGACCCTGGCCAGATGACAAACAAGGCGTTGGAGCTGGAATGCTGAACCGAACGTATGACGTATCTGCCAAACACGCTGAACCTGGACGAATGTATCGGCCACGCTTCACGCTTGCAGGTACAGATGTAGAAGCAGTCTAGCGCAGTAGTAGTAGAAGTAGCAGCACTCACTACTGTAGGTAGAAGTTAGTAGTACTGTACTAGCAACTTGTAGGAGCAGTAGCTGCCAATGGCGTACGAAATTCTGACTTGTGAAGTATAGTTGGGCAGCCCATCCGTGTACAAGTAGCCTCCCGGAAGTAAACGGGGCAAGAGAAGACGCCGAGGCGTGGTTGGCAGGTTCGATGGTTGATGCGCCGACCGCTACATCTCTCGCGCCGCAACGCTGACAAATGTGCGTGCGAGCATGCGCAAACATGTCCAGTACACCGTGCATACATAGGAGTAGCTGTTACTCTCTGGAATACCGACAGTTCTGATGGCAATCATCGGCTGGAGCCGTGTGACCGATGCAGAGTGCACGCGGAGACGACGACAAGCTCCCAGCACGCACCGCCTTAAAACGAGCGGCCGGCGTTTGCCTCACGTGCCGGCCTCCCTCGGCGGAAGCCGGGAGGGCCAAGAAACCCTCTGCAGCCGCACACGTCCGCCTCCGCCCGTCGCCTCCTGTCACCTGCGCAACCTCGTCGAAATCACGCAGGTCTACGCGTGCGCGCGGGCGCGGTTGGCGGCCGATCATTTCCGAGCAGACGGGACGTGCCGGGGGTATGTTCAGACGGACGGACGAACGAACGGCGGCCGAGCATTTCGTCGGCGTTTCTGGAACGGCTTCTGTTTCTGCCTGCCGACCGCAGGGGCGATCTTTCGTCTGATCGGTTTGGAGTTTTCCGTTCTTTTTCCCGTTCGCGTGCAGAGCTGGAGACCAAACTCAACTTTTTCTTTCCGTGCCGCGATTCCGACTACCCTCTGTCCTGCTCACTTTCACATGCATGATCATAAACATGGTATACCTTTGTTTCTCCTGCTCCCTTTCACATGCATGATCATAGACACGGGATACTTCCTAGTATCATTTTCCCCTAAAATGAGTAAATTAAATTTTACAAAAGACTATATTTCAGGGCATATATAACGCAAAAACCAAGTATTACGATTTATTTCAAGTAATCCCATATTTTTAAAAAATATTTAAAAAAATGTAAAATATCCACTTCTATTATTAAATATGGTGTATATATACACACATAAGTAGACAAAAATGCACATGGCTCCTATCTAATTTATCTTCTTCCTCACTCTTATACTACATGATTAAAAAACTCTACAATAATTCTCACTATTAATAATAGATTAACTGGTTATAAATAAAACAGGGTTATATACTATTAACAATAACACTGAAAATATGGCTAAGGTGTATATATACTTAAAAATATCACATACTCTTTATTTTTACATAAATATATTAGCCACATACATAATATAGGAGGTTCCTTAAAATATTTTAAGATTTCTTTAAACAAACCTTAATACATGTATGTCATAAAATCTAAGATTTTATAAAATTTATTTTTAAAAAAACATGGTATCCAAACCAAAGTTACGTAGGAGTAGCATATGCAGTAAACCGTTGCTTGTACCACGGCGATACCCTTAGATACCGTTTCTACCGACTACCGGTCGCAATTCCGGGACAAATCCACACCAGTCACCACAAGACATCGATGCCATTGGAATCTTCTCCCGTTCACGAACGGCCTCGCGGCTTCACCGGCTCTTCACCTCTCCCTACTCCCTAGCGTGCCCGTTTATTCGCGGAACCTTCCCCAGCTTGCAAATTGCCACGCGTGTCCCAAATGATCCCTCTCCTCCCATTCATACGTATCCGCGGGTATATATACGGCCTCAGTTCCACACAGCTACTCTTTCTTCCTGCAGTTCAGAGCAACGGTTGCGGAGAGGAAGAGAAGAGAGGTACTAGCTGACAGTGACAGAGTTCAGCTTCAGCAATGGCAGCAGCAGGAGCTGGTGGCAGAGGCTGGTTGCTCAGAGGAGCAAAGGCGAAGGCTTTTCATGTGGACAGCAGCCACCATCATCTGCCGTCCTCGTCTTCTTCTTCTGCGGCGGCCATCAACGGCGTCGCTGGCCCGTGCCGCATCCCATCTCTGAAGTTCCCGTCGCTGTGGGAGTCGAAGAGCCAAGGTGTCAGCAGCCGCACTGCGGAGCGGAAGGCCGCGTTGATCGCGCTGGGAGCCACCGGCGTCACGGCGCCGGAGAGGGGGGAGGGGGTGTTCTTGTCGGAGGAAGCGAGGAGGGGCGCCGACCTGCTGCTGCCACTGGCGTACGAGGTCGCGAGGAGGCTGGTGCTGAGGCAGCTCGGGGCGACGCGGCCGCAGTGCTGGTCCAAGATCGCCGAGGCCACCATCCACCAGGTAATTAACCACCACGAAATGCCACAGATTTAAGAATTTCTGCAACCCAAAATAGCCAAAGTTTGCAGATTTACTGATGGAGATCACATGAAATGGTAAATTCAGGGTGTTGTCAGATGCCAGTCGTTCACGCTGATCAGCGTTGCCGGATCACTTGTCGGATCAGTGCCATGTTTTCTCGAGGTGATTAAAGCATCTTCAGTTCCTGCTGCAAGTGTAACCAATGATGCAAGAATCAAGATTGTATTAAGTGGAAAAACATTCCAGACTCAGATTTGGTGCTGAATTATGCAGGGTTGTGCTGCAGTTCTTAGGTCATTCTTCCTGCAGTTCCGTGCCATGTCACAGACAGTAGACCAAGCTGAGATCATAAAGTTGCTCATCGAGGCAATAGGTACACCCTTACCAATCACTTTTAAACAGTATCATTAGAGAAAGCAGCTTTCATTACAAACTGATTTTAGTTTCTGCCTAATAACTCTTGGCAAATCAAACTCTGCTTCTTCTTCAGACATGTTCCTGATCGGCACTGCTCTTCTCACGTTTGGCATGGGAATGTACGTCATGTTCTATGGCTCCCAGAGCATTCAGAAACCAGGAATGCATGTTGACAACTCACACCTGGGATCCTTCAACATAAAGGTAACTGAGCCTTGCCAATATTTGTGTACACAGAAACAGAGACGAACATTAGCCAAGTTTGATGCTGATAAGGAACTGCAAAATCGATGGCAGAAGCTGAAAGAAGGGGCCAGGATCCAGTCGATCACGCAGGCGAAGACGAGGATCGGGCACGCCATACTCCTGCTGCTCCAGGCAGGCGTCCTCGAGAAGTTCAAGAGCGTGCCACTGGTCACCGGGATCGATATGGCATGCTTCGCCGGTGCCGTGCTTGCTTCCTCCGCCGGCGTCTTCCTCCTGTCCAAGCTGGCGACGACACAGCAACCAAGCAAGTGAACAATTTTCGCATGAACACATACTGACATACTTCTCCATGCAGACTATGCAAGAATAACCACTTAGCTCTGATTCATTTATTATTTCATATCAAGAGACTAGGAATTGTTAGCAAAAGTTGTGCAAAGAGAATTTATATACTTCTTTTTTTTCTTCATTACTGTATAGACTAGGAGATTTGTAGCTTGTACGCACTGTCAATAAAGTTTCACGGGGAGAGAAGAAAACAGATCCCCAATTCGGAGTCTCTCGTCACATTTTGAGACCCGTTTGCAAGGCAGGGATTTCACAAGGTTTTTCGAAATCGTGGAGTGCGTCACGAGTTTATTGTCGCATCCGCGGATCTGCTGCTACTTCGACGTTCAGAAGAAGAAGAAGAAGAAGAAGAAGAGGGAGGTGACGCGACAGCAACAAAATCACGTGAGATCTGGTGGCGACGACGACAAGCGATGGCCATAAACACGTACGTACGGCTTATTGCTTGCTCTTCCGACGGCGGAGGCGTGTGACGCCGCCGCCTCCCGCAAGCTCGCACCGCGCGTGTGGGCGTACGTGGCGCCGGCGGCTCTTCGCGGCGCGCGAGGCTTCAGCTCCGTGACTACGTCGCGTGCCGCTTAGGAGAGCGAAGCGCCGGTGGCCGCCGCCGCCGCGGCGGGGTTGCTGCCAGGCCTTTCTTTCCCAGACAAGGCCGTGTTGCTTTGCGCAGTCGTCGTGCCTGGCTGTGGCTTGTGTTGTCGTCTGTTTGGCCCTTCTCCCTGGGGGATATAGGAGATCGTGGTGGGCCTTGTTGATAGGTCATATTGCACCGAGTTTTCATGGGCTTGGGCTGGAAAGGCTAAACAGAACGAGGCATCAGAAACTTATTAGGACTCACCAAAAAATCATTTCAGTGCAAGGTTTAAACAGATAATGAACTCATACGAACCAATAAACTAAACGCTCCGTTTCAAGCTTGCACACGAAAATGAAGGGACTCGATAATTCAAACTAGAATGGCAATCCCACTGTAACAACACTTGTATGCACACTCACGGTGTATTCTGCCAGCGTCAAAGCCAAGTTGCAATTTTCCCGCAAAATATAATACGAAATCAACTATTTTGCAAAAGGTAAAAAAGATTTTTAAAATGGAGCAAAATATCGCTCACGCATGCGCGCTACTCCAGCTCTTAGCGGGCGCGACGCTCAGCTCAAGCCGCCACACCTTCGCCGCGGCGGAACCGAACAACCGCGGCGCGCACTCGGCGCGGAGAACGGCCTCCCCGCGCGCGACGAACGCGAACGCGCCCGTGCCGCCCACCACCCGCAGCGCCTCCGGGTCCCCGCATTCCCCGCGCCGCCTCGTCGGCCGGGGTGCCTTCTCGCCTCCCGCGCCGCCGCTGCCGCTCGCCTGGACGCAGAGGCTCCCGGACATCCCCGCAGCGTCGAACGCCAGGTGCACCGTGTCGAACACCGACATCGCCGACCCCGCCTCGCCCGGGAGCACGAACCCCGTGGCAAAGCCGACGGTTCTTGACGCGCTCTTCGGCCCCGCCGTCATCCTGTGCCGGAACACAAACGCGCTCGATGCGCCCGCGCCTTGTTCTTGCTCTTGCTCTTGCTCTTGCTGCTGCCGCGGCACGGTTCCTGGCGCCGCCATTGGATGGATGTACACGATAAGATCATGCAGAGGATCTGGACCGCCACCCTTGTGGCCAGCTGATCGCCGCGGCAGCGGGGACACGGTGGCGAGGAGGACGACGGCGAGGACGGCCGCTGCGATGACCACGCAGAAGATGATCCTGCCTAGCATCGTACTCGCCGTCTCATCCTATTTCTGGAAGCCAAATGTGGCAGGAGTGACCGCCATGGTGAGCATTCTGGGAATAAGTGGTGTTCGGTTAAAGATTCTTGGATTTCTTAAGAGAAGATGACGAAGAAAGCTGGTGAGTGGCTCAGAGAGTGGTTGAATTTGCATGTACTTTACTTAATCCATTGCGATGGTACTGTTTAGAGTCAAACATAAACTAAACCATTGGCGGAAAGTTTGATATGATGCAAATGATTAATTAAGCAAACCAGATGCCATGGTGTTAGTGCGGTGGGAGTGTCAAGCCATGGGCGCGTCTGGTTCTCCGGCCGGACAGTTTTCGCCTTTAGCTTTCCACCCAAGGATTACAGAACCATTGAAAACCATTGCTTTTCGTGAAAATCGAAGGTTTCAAACTGGCTTGAGATCACAAATCACTCGGTAAACTAGTTAAAATTGAAAAAAAAAATTTCACATATAGTCAATTATTTTCATGAAAACTGGAGTTACAACTCAGAAGCAGTTTTCCAGGGTGTCTCGGTTTTGTAAAAACTATTTCACTTGTTTTTTTCAAAGTCTTACATTGAAGTGGGTTTAGATGGTCTCACATCATTCCATAGTCCACAAGTGAAATTCTTAGACCCAAATAATGCACTACCTAAAATTGAATTGAATAGCAGGGAAGATCCATGGTCCAATCAGACCGAACAAACCATCATTTAGCAATGTTCACTGCGAGTGGATCCCCCATCGAGATCTCTACTACTAGCTCGCTGCCTCCTGCAGGGCAGCTGCCTCTCACAAGTCGCAGCAAATTTATGAGCCTCGATTAATCTAACCTATCTACTAAAATAATAACAAACCTTAAGAGCAAATCTGCAATGCACTATTCAGTTGACCCAATCCTTCTGAAATCTTAAACGCAAAATACAGAAAATATTCAGAGGACACAGAGGAGAGATCATGTTCATGCAAGGCAGGCAGCTGTGACTGTGATGAGTGCCGAGACCCACTGCTACCGCGGCGGCTGCGGCTGGACGGAGCCCACACCGTGGCGCGCATTGACTCGCCCGCTTGGATCTAGTGTCGGCGCGCCAGCGCGCGGTTGGATTTGGACGCAGCTAGCAGCTGGCTGATTGAGCTGGTCGCTGGTTACTTGGCTAGCTAGTCTCTCTCTCCTCCAACATGGAATTTTCTGGAGCGAGAGGACGAATTGAAAGGGAAGGTGGTGACTTGATGGGCATTGGGATGGGATGTTCTGCCGATCTCGATCGATCATTACGTGCTTGCTTTAATTGTCAAACAGTGTCAGACAATGACTCTACCGATCGATCGCTTTCAAGGGCGAGCGGAGCAACTGGCTGGTTTTCACTCGTCGATTTTTTTAAAAAAACATTTGTATAAAAAGTTGTTTCAAAAATTAAATAAAAGTTTAAAATAATTAATATTTTGTGTGAGGCGAGTTGTTCAGCTCTAAGTTGCTGAAAATAACTTGCCCTAATTTTGTGATCGCAGTGCAACTGATCAGCTGATGCTCCAGGCTGTATGTATTACTCTCTGTATAGCTCTTGTCTTAAATCAGCTTCAAATCCCCCAACTGGAATTCTGCTTACAAAGTACTGAGAGTACTAGAAATCGAGGATGAGAATGTGCGAGATTAAAATTTGCACAGCTAGTGCTGGTCATATATACCAACATTTTACGATGTGTTAAAATGTGATTATGGTCGTCTAGACCTTTCGCCAGTCTATCGGCACGATGTGCATGGTCAGCTGGTCACTCGCCATATGCTCGGCTGGAACACTCAAAATGCCTAATTGCATGGACAACTGAAGGTGACAATAAGCGATGTGATGGCACGTTGAGTGAGACATTCCAAAGCTGATTCTGATGTTTATTCTCAGATGCTCCAGTAGGAACGATACCGGCATCCGTCGACTATTACCGTCCCCTCTGGTACGGGGTTATATTCAAAGAAATGCAAAGCGGGTTAACGTGTAAGGCCTGCAAGACCGATGGCAAGTAATTATCTACGCACTCCTTCCTAAAAATAAGTTATTTTTAATCCTCAATCTATCATCAGTTTACAAATCCAGAAGTGTTAAATAAGAATTATCCCTTCAATCAGCGGTGCCAATTTCCATATACAATTAGGAAGGCTGACTAGAGGAGAGGAGAGTGAATAGTCATTTTTAAAAACTTTTAGCTAAACTAAATTTTACACAAAAGCTTAAATCAAAACAGTTTTAAGCAATTTAAAGTTTAAATCAAACTAGTGTTAACCAACTATACAAAGAAGCTATCTTATATTGTGCTTTGTAAATTGTTAAATAATAATGTTGAAAAATTGATTTAAACAAAATTAGTAAAAATAATTTATATTGAAATTGACAAAATTAGTCTAAATTAAAATTGATATTATTTAATTAGTTTATATTAAAATTATTTAAAAAAAAATATATGGTGAGCGTATGTGTTGACATAAGTCAAATCTATGCTAAAAATATTTTTTTTATTTGTCCATAGGAATTAAATTTAAAAAATAGATAAAAAATTACTGAAAAAATCTAGAGTAATTTTAAATAAAAATTGAGAAATTAATTTTCTAAAATAGCTGTAATAACATACTGGATTTACTGTCAGCTGTCAGAAGAAGCTCGAATCCGTATGGGCTAGCACAATAGGGTGACTTGGCAAGGTAGCATGAGAAGTCACTAAGCTAACGAATGAGCTATGGCGACAATTAGCCCAGCAACATGGGCATGCACATGCGGCAAGAGAGAGGCTGACAGCTGGGCCAAACCTGTCAGTGAGCGCATGCATGGGCACGGGGAGGCGCTGTGGGTTACAGGTGGGCTACACCAAGAGATGCGTGCTAGGACGCATGAGATCTAGAGACGACATGGCACAATAGGATTGGTTCAGATGTGTAGGAATAATGACAGAGCCGGATTCTCTATGGAAACGTGTCGAACTTTGTGGTCCTTGGTGTAAAGGGTGACGTGGTGTAATCTGGAGCGTCTATTTTGAATCTAACGGTTGAGAATACTATAGTAGTAGTTACAAAATTTTAACTTTAGAATTTTTTGTTATAAATAAAGGGTAAGATGTTATGGATTTTTTACATAGAAAATTCTGAGAGTTTTTGTGTAAATTTTTTAAGCGCAATTTTGGTAATAAAATTAAAGTTTGTCAAAGATTTGTGTGGTAATTAATTTCTCTTTGTTGCATTCAAAGCATTTGATTTTAGATTAATTTATTTTCTCTATGTTTTGAATTGATTTCTTTTGATTTAAAATTTAGCTATACTGTTTTTCTTGTTTTGTGAAAAGTTTGATTGGTTAATTATTTTTAGATATCACATTATTTAATTAATTTTGGTTCATTTTGTTTCGTTATTATCTTTAGATCGAGTAGTCCGATTAAGGTGATTCTAGTTAGGTTTATTTGTAAATTTTGTTTTAATCGGAGTTTTATTAGTAACGAAATAGTGTTATGTCCGAATTTAAAAACACAGTTTTTAGGTTTTGTGATTAGAGGAAAGTGATAAATTTTAATTTTATCTTCTGCAATAATTCACCCTCTCTGGTTGCCCATTTTAGAGTGAGTCGATACTACATAAACCAAAGATGATATTAACATAAATATTCTGTAGTATGCAAGCTTACTTAATATAAATACAATAAAATAAAAGATGCAAGTGACAAACAATTTTTTTACCCGAGCTTCAAAAACATGCCGGTTTCCTAATCCCCGTTGAGGCGACTCCAACTTCAGCGCTCAAACCATCAAGCCTTTGAATCACCTCGTCTGTTAACGCCAAAATTTGATAAGAACATGGAGAAAAGACGATCGGTTTAGAAGAGTCCGATTACTATAGGAAAGAAGCCGATTGAACGAAGGAAGAAAGAATTTGGTCTAAGAATAAAAGATTATCTAAATAATACTGAGTCTGAGGAGGAGCTGTGGAAATCACAGCAGGGTATTATATCTATATAAATTGTATCTTATATAGATATGAATGTTTAGTTAGTTTAGTTAACTTCCTTAGAGATATTTTACATTTATCTTTGTTAGGAAATAAAGTCCGATAATTGTTGTAAACGCGTCGGACTCTGTAATGCCATGTTATAAATATAGACTCTCTGGTAGCCTGTAACAGATCCTTCGATCAATACAACTTTAGCACATCGCCATCCTAGTTTATCTAAGTTTTTACCGGTGGGTTCTAGCTCTCAACGCGAGGTTGTATCGGTTAAGTTTGATTTCCGGCGAAGGGGTAATTCCCGCCACTATCCTGTTATGTCTCGTTTTGTCTAAGACTGCATCGGTTAAGTTCAATCTCTTAGGCAGATCGGATGTACCGTATCACATCCGTGCAAGTTTTATCGGTCTATCAAGCTCTTTCTGTCATCATCGGTCTCATGCTGTATCAGTTAGGTTCGACCTACTAAATTGCCGATAGTAGATTGAGCTGTAGGCCTATAGGTCTTTGTACGGCGTTTTATCGGAGTGTTAGCTGATTAGTTATCTATACCCTAAGCACCACGCCCAGTATATCGGCTCCTCGACCAATACACACCGGTCTTTAGAGACTTCTCTCAAGTGCCACGGCAAGCGCATCAGCCTTTCAGCCGATACGTCTGTCTTCAGAAAGACGTCCTCTCATTGGCTCAGCTAGCCGATGGGTTCGCTTTGCTCTTACTTCAGCATGATCGATCCAACGTCCACCGTCCCGTTGCTATTGGCCCCGATATCGTACTGTCTCGGTTAGGTTCGATTTTTAAGATTCGGTGCTAGCAGCGTCGTCACGGCGGACAACAGGTCTCGTGTTGCCATATTCGGAGCGGCATCGGTTTTGCAGCCGGTGTCTTTTATACGATTTTTTACCAGTTTGTATATGTCTTCATCGGCTTTCCAGTCGGTAACAAGCGATACAGCTCCCGTCGGTAACCAAGAGAGATCCCACATGCTTTGCTGTTCTCTGAATACCCTTTGGTGTCTCCATCGACTCTGTGGCTGATGGATCAGGATCTCGCTTTCGCTACACCCGGAGTCATCACGTCCTTCGTCGACATCTATCCATGCCTTTATCGGCTCCCTAGCTGATAGAAGAGCGTCCCAATACCTATCGGCGACCAACCGATAGCAGGATCCATCCGGACGTGGCTGATGACCATCTCGATCCTATCGATGACCAGCCGATAGCGAGAGCTCATATCGACCCATCGTCCGACTAACCTGTTCGCCTCACCTCCTTGTCAATTATAGGGTCAAATTAACTGGCACGCCCACACCCGCACCGTCGCGTCGGAGCCGAGCGAAGCTCACGGGCCCCGGTACGCGTACCTTGAGCCACGAAGAAAAGCCGACTGGCCTGCACTGGAGCTAAGTAGATCTCCCAGGCGTTGGCGTGGTCGTCCGAGATATTTTCGGCGTGACTATCATCAAGAGATAGGTAGGATGAGAGTCGATCTCAAAGTGGTTTACACAATCTTAGATCATTAGGGGTTGTTTTTTCTCTACTTGGGAGATGTTGAACACTGAGTCACTCACAATCAATCACCAGACCTCCCCCACAATCTCCTTTAGAGTAGTCATCGAGCAAACTACTCCAAGCCGTCTAGGAGATGCCAAACTCTAAGAGTAATAAGTCTAGAATGATTGCTAAGAATAATCAAGTGCCCTATTAGTTCTAACAATAAAGTAATGCATTTGGCTTAGCTCAACTCACTCTCCAACACCTCACTAGATAATCTAATTGCTCAATGGTTTTAGAGTTTTTGCAAGGGTTTGACATAAATGCAATGGAGTGCCAAAACCATATCCTTGCTAATGGAGAGGGTGTATTTATACACCAATAAAGCTAAACTAGTCGTTGAAGGCAAAATCTCTAACTCATAGTGGTGTATCAATTAGACCATCAAGGGTTGCCCAATCAGACCGGCCACCATACTAATGGCTACCATTCATATCAACTTGTGGCAGTCAAACTATCCTCGGCGTTGGTCAGGCCGCTAGCGGCTCGGTCTGACCAATGTCAACTCTAGCGGCCCTATACCACCTAAAAAAATAACTTTATATGCCCTCGGTTAGATAACAGTGGTCAAATTGTAGTTCATCAGGTGGTTAACGGTCAATTTTTAGTATGAGTGATAGTCGGTAAAATGACAATATCTTATGACTTAGGTGTCAAAAATTGATATTCCTAGATTCTATGGAAAGTTTATTCAAATGATTATCCAACCTATGAACAATATATCTAAAAATTATAACTTTTATTAAGGAGAAAGGGCTCAAACTATAAAGGACACTTTAGTAAACATAGATATAAGTGGGCACTCATTCCTATTTAATGTGCCTACCTCTCTATTTGCATGGAAGGCTTATCACATTTGGCTAGACACACTCACTACGTATAAGTAAACTAACATGGCACAAAATTGTCCATATGCTCACTTCATATACCCCTCTTAATAGTATAGCATTTATCTAAATAGTTCGGTCATTTTACCAAACATTAAGACTGTTAAAAGACTAAGAAACTCATTGTTAGCTTTTTTATAATTTTGTCTTGCATCATCTAACTTAGAGTTGATGTTTAAGTTAATATCAACACTTGTGATCATCTAGTTGAATCATCTCTATGCTATGTTTTGATTAGCTTGACTTCATCCTTATTAATATGGCAGTTTTTTGGCTTATAACCATTAAACCATGGTGTCATCCATTAGACTTATTATACTAGGACCTATTCTTTTGCACATTTCAAAAGAAAATATTAGTCATAATGAATCATTTGTTATTCTTCACTTAATAAACCAATCGATTGTATATGAATAATATGAATATGATTGTTGGGTAACAAGCAACACCACGAGTGTCATATATTTACATGTGTGCTTGAACAATATGGATCTATAAAATGCATAACAAATATATAATATTTGTTTTCCCTATATATATATATATATAATATGTGATAGACAAGTGTATACAAAGTGTTTTTATGACATGTGGCATTGATATAGACAGTTATAAATGCATACCTTCATAATCTTCATATTCTTCATATTCTCAAGATATGTATAAATATGAATATAAAGAAACATATATACGAATAATCAATTAAAATTTATGAAAGAGTTTTAGTTTCAAAAAGAGATCAAATGAGAATAAAAAGATTTTAGTATATACCTCTCATTATTTTTAATTCCATATCTAAATAAGACTAATTAAATAAAAACTTATAAAAATATTAATCTTATATAATAATATTTATTATCATTTGGCAAAAACAAATTAAATGACACTTAAAATTACAATAAAATTTGAGTCAGAGGCATAGGGTCCGTGCACGTGGGACTTGGTGTGGAAGACAAAATTTCGCATGTTGCACTTCAATTGAGCTGGAGGCGGCTAAACTCCTTGTTTTATCTTCTCGTGCATGCTTACAACAGTGAGGTCAAATTTTTTTAAAAAAAAGTAAATCAAAATTTTAAACTATCAACTCAAATCTTAAAACTTTCAAGTCAAAATTAGAAACAGGAGGCGGTTAAACTCCTTGTTTTATCTTCTCGTGCATGTTTAAAACAGTGAGGTCAATTTTTTTAAAAAAAATAAATCGAAATTTGAACTATCAACTCCAATAAACTTTCAAGTCAAAATTTGAAACTTTCAACTTCAAATTTAAAACTTTCAACTCTTATTTTGAAAATTTTGAGTAAATTTTCCATCAATAATTTGAAACTTTCAACTCTAATGGAAACTTTCAACTAAAATTTAACAAAACTCTACTCAAATTTTGAAACTTTCAATTGTATTTCAATACTTTCAACTAAAGTTTAAAGCATTCAACTCAACCTATTCATTTATTATTTCATAATTAAAAATCAGTAAGCAATAATCTGCTCTCACTGCGCACGCAACTTAACAAGTCGTCGTGTGCGTGTGCCGTTTAATACTCTTACCGGGTGATACTTCCTGCACTTTGGTTTTTTTCCTCACTACTAAACTTTTTTTAAATGGTTAAAAACAAGTTTTTTTTGATAGAGGGAGCAACTAGTTTTGGTAGAGTGCCTGAGATTTCTTTGTTAACTATTCTTTTTCTGAACCTGTTGAGGAGCGATCTGAATTATTCACTCTGAATTCATTGCTGATCCCAATCAGAGTTATTAGAGAGGGAGTTGTAATCAGCAGCACGCTGTAGTACTAAATTCCATGAGTTATGAGTCGCATCTAATGGGAAGTGTACCTAAACTGAATGCCTTAAATTTACACAAAAACGGGGGAAAGGGCACTTTATTTGGATCATGACTAGCTGGATGTAGCTAGCTGGTAGTACCTGTTGCTACTACTCTGCACAGCAGTGTTAGTTCGAGTGACCACTGTTGTGCATTGCACAAGATCGGCTTGGGTTTTCATGGCTGGAACTGGAGCTCTGTCGTTGCGTTTCCACACACACACACACAGAGTATGATCATCTTCACTATCCAAAAAATTGGTTCTGAATTTTGAACATCAGATACAGTAAGCCAACCTGCAGTGATGACATTATTTCGTACAAAACAGTAGGATAACAGACACACTCAAATCAGAATGCTAACAAGATATCATCGAACTGATTATCCACGCTACACAAGGCCATACACCAAAAATGTGCTTTACGTTTTGCCTCTTTTCAGATGCTAGCTAGCATACGATTTTCCTTCAACAACTAACCACAGCAATCACATCCAGGTTTTTTTCTCTTCGTTGATACAAACCGTTGAAACACAAATACTCCATCTAAAATATAAGAATTTTTATGATTTAAATCTTGTTCTATAATATAAATATTTTACTATCATTTACACTACTACATGCCATATCAATCATTTTTCATTCAAAATTATTTTTATCTTACTCATACCCATCTAACCTTCCATACCCATTCATATATTATTTAATTAGAGACAGTAAAATATTTTTTCTAATCTTAATTTTTACTACTAAATAATCTAAAAAATAATTATATTTTAGGACAAGCAATTACGCAGCGGCCATCTGCGTGAAAATGGCGTTTCTCGTACCACCGCTGCGCCCCATGGCCGCAGCAAACATCAAGAGTTCCGTATAGCTAGAAAGAAACCTACAGCAAACAACGGATGCAGATGGATGGTTCAGATAACGATTAAGCAGGCGTCATGTCGCATGACTCCATCAAGCTATAGAACTGTATAAGATGGGACAATAATTAATATTATTAGGAGATGGATAAATGATATTATTATTAAAAACCAAATCTTTTCATAAAATAAAAAATACTTCATATATGAATATCAAGTTTTAGTGATCTTTTCACATGTCACTGATCTAACCAACTTCTTGCCATTACTGATCTTACTATAGTTGTCTCTTCGACTGTTTTAATACCCTTAATCCGACCTCCATAGAAAAAAAATATATTAAAAACAGATCAAATTTATTATATTGTTCTACGAGTTACATACAAAACAATCCTCTATCTTAAAACTAAATTTTAAATTTTTTCTCTTATAAAATTTATATAAAAAATTAGTCTCTTTAACTCCAAATCAAATGTAACAATTCAAATTCTAAAAACTTCTTGCTACAGTAACCCCGTGACTGTGCCACGCGCTACAGTGTGCACGCTTGAAAAACAATAACCGTGTTTATTTCCTCTTATGTTTTGTTTCTCTGTAATTTGTTTTGGTGTTTACATTTTTAAATCTTTAATTTTATCTAAAATCAACTCTACTTTCTATACACATATAACTTATATTCTATACCATATAAAATCTTTATCCCCACGTATATTATTTTTTATTTTTTAACCTTAGTATCTCGTATAATCTAACCATATAAATCTCAACTTCTGATAAATCTAATCTCGATCCATCGACAATAATACTCTCGAAACCTACTTAGATATGAATAAACAAAGAAAAATCATATTTAAACACAAGTTCTCACTCACATTATTATCAACAAAATATCTCATGTATAAAAACTATCTAGAAGTTATAAACATAAAGTAAATATTGTAAGCTATGAAATTAACCTCAAACCAAACTCTTTTTAGGATTAATGCGGTATGACTGTCGGATTTTTCAGTTTAATCGCTTTACGGTTGGACCGAAACTGTTTACTAATTTTACAAATTCAATTAAACACAATATTTTCAATTTAACCTCAATAAAATACATTATAACAATTATTTATCACAATAATGTTATCATGATTTTACAACCTGTAGTAGTACACATGGAAAACGAAATAATTCTCTCGTCTCTAAACTGACTGACAAACAACGGCAATTGCATAAAGAATATTAGCACCCGATCCAATCTTTGTCAAATCCTGCATTGCACGCACTGTCCATGAACCAACCATTTTTACTTTTAACCTCACTTTTTATCCTCTCCCTTATCCTCCGCCTCCTCCTCTTATCCCTGAGCCTAATTGATATAATTGAGTACTTAGAGAGTATCTGACAGTCTAAGTCTTATCAACAAAGAATTCAGCTATAGCAGCTTAGGTTATTCCGATTCCGAACAATGACTGAGAACTCTCTGGATTTTACTACAATCAGTCGAGGGCAAGTTGGATCCGGCACATGACGAAATACGGTGTCGGTACATCCGAATGCAGCGACATGCTGGCAGTAGATTCTGTGCTGTGTGATTGATGCTGCATTGCCAAACAGGAGGAACATTTTCTTATGTGTGTCCATAGACTTGGTCGCTGGAACAGGTCGACGGATTGGAAGTTTGGTTAGGTGATCGATTAAATCTAATAAACAAGTGTCGCCGTGCTGGTGTAATAGTATAATCTGGTCGTTTGACTTAAGGATAGCTAGCCTGGCACTGCAGTCTGCAGGGTGCTTGAAAAATGTCTCTAGGGATTGGTACAGTGTACTGATCATCTTAGCAGTGCTGGGGGTTGAGATTTCTGCAATTGGAATCTTATCATGCTTGTCAATGTTCTACTGTACTATGTAATAATCACTCCCTCTATTCTAAAATAGACTGTTTTAAAATATAGCAATTTCACTCATCTTAAAAAATCATAACATAACTCCTTTATTTTTTTATATAATTACTCATCTCAACGATCATCCTATATTTAATTTTATATTTCCTTAATTCCTATAAAAAAACTAATTAATTATATTTTAAGACAGATTTTGTAGCTTTTACTTTTACTTGATCAGTTATTTACATCTGTATTTTTTACAATTTAAAGCACGCAGATTCCAGGACACAAAATGAAATACTAACAGTCTTGTCAGTTTTTATGATCGATCCTGTCAGAGAGCAACGGTGAAGTGGCGAGTGATGATGATACAGGCATCAGCAGTTCCGCACTATGCATGCGTGCATGCAGCCTGAAGCCCTGAAGGACTCTTTGCCTGTAGTAGTATGGCTCAGCGTCTTCTTCAATGGAATTCACGCCGGGTAGGACCGAGTCGCCATTGATGAGTCGCTGCCTCGCTCGGATGATTGGAGGCTTGATAGGAATGGTTGGGTACGTGGACCTGTGGCGCCATTGTGGTGTGTGGGTCAGTGAGGAGATGGGAGAAGGAAGAGGAAACGCTGCGATCCGCACGGACGCAACAAAAACTGTCCCAGCTCTCATTCATCCAGTCATTCATTGCCTGCAGGGGCCAGTGCTAAATGCCAATGATCACCAGCTACTTCCATGATTCCATCTCCTCGTTTAACTTCATTCCTTTTTTTAATTATTTTTCTCCTCTGCAAGATCCAGAACCATTCTCTCTCTCTTTGTTTATTTCGAGAGAAGTTATATCAATATATATATATATAACGATTTCATACTAGATTTCTTGCTCTGAATTATGGTGTGGCGACCACGAAGGCATGGACGAACTAGTAGGCTTGATGGGCATTGCAAGGGCTGGCTGCATGTTTGTCCAGCTGTACATGCGCCATGAAAGCGTCGGGGAGAGAGATCTTGAGCGCCTGCAGATTTGCAGGGCAATGCTGTACGTCAGGACTGTGCTGTACAAACTCTGACATCGTGGGAGACCATAGACCATAGCTACGATATGCCTCTCAAAATCTCTGGAGTAAAAATGTCCATGCATGGGCGCATTCAACCAGGAATCCTATGTCAAAACAGTACGGTAGCACACATTTAACATTTTAACGCTGCTAACCAAAGTTGTTTATTACGCTCAATGAAGACCATTTTTATCTGCATTATCGCCTCATGCACATATGCAATGCGAGATCTCGGCGTCGGCGCAGAAAATCCGGGAAATCCAGGGCCAACATGCAGAGAAAATGGCGCGAAGTTGCCCGGCTTTGGCTGTTCCTCTGCCGATTTTGTGATCCCGCATGCGTGCGTTTGTGCGTCCGGCCCCTCTCCGTCCCCGCAATCATCATCACCTTCACTAGTTTTTGCTATTCTGATTTTGTCTGTGCTAGGGTTCTACACTTCTTTCTACTGCTATCTAGCTTCGTCGCCATTTCCTCCGCTTCGATCCGAAAGCTCTTTAGATTAAGCGCCGCTTTCGCATGGCAGAAGATCATGATCATCAGCAATAACGACACGTGATCAATTGCTTTCACTATAACCATAAACCCCTGCTGCACCAATTAGTGCTGTAACGCAGTCAAGTTTAAATACATTCAGGTGGGGTGTCAAACGCCGTTGATTTCATCCAAGGACTTATTTGGAACATAATCCCTCTGTTCTTAAAAAAAATTCAAATAGAGAAGAGAAAAGACTAAATTACAATCTATATTGATGTAAAAGCACTATTAATTTATTTTAGAAAAATGTTAAAGTTTATTTTAAGACGGAGAAAGTAGAAAAAATGATGCAGTTTTGCAGAAGGAATTGTGCTAATGGAGATGGAATGTAACTTAAAATTGAAAACCGGAGATGTGTCAAGTCTACCAGCCATTTGATGATTTGAAAAGCAAAATCTTCGATCCTCCAAAATTCAATGCACGCCAGCAGAACAGGGCACTGACTACTGGGCCCGGCACTACGGCATTGTGCCACGTAAGCAGAGAAGTGCACACAACTCAGCACGCACTGGTAGCAGCAGCTAGAGCTAGGAGTAGTGGTACTACCACCGTAGGATGCGTGCACGGAGTCACACACATTTACGCGCGCGAGCCCCGCATGCAAGCTGTCCTCAACAACCTCCAGGTTGGCACGATCACCTCCTCTTCTCTTCTCTCCTCGCCGCGAGCGAGCGCGACACTACCCGACGCCTCCCCCCTCGGGTATATGTACGCCCGAACGCACGCCGCGCTCCAATCCAACCCCTGAACACGCACCCACCGCCTCGATCCCCGGCGTCCCGGCGAGGCAGCTCGAGCTAGAAGACGACGGCTGAGCTTCATCACTACGGTGTTGTTCCGGCGAGATGGGAGGCTGCAACTCCTGCGAGGCGACGGCGGTGGCGGCGGTGAACGGGAGCTCGGCGTCCGTGGAGGCGACGGCGGCGAGGGTGGTGCTGGCGGACGGCGCGCTGCGGCAGTTCCCGGGGGGCACCAGGGCGTCGCAGGCCGTCAAGGCGGCCGGCGGCGTGGTCGGTTCGTTCTTCCTGTGCAGCGCCGACGGGCTTGAGCTCGGTGGCGCGGTGGCGTCGGTGGCGGGCGACGAGGAGCTGCAGCCCGAGCAGCTCTACTTCGTGCTCCCCGCCTCGATGCGGCGGCGGCCGTTGCAGGCGGAGGAGATGGCGGCGCTCGCGGTGCGCGCCAGCGCCGCGCTAATGGGCGACCACGACGGGCCCCTCGTGTTCCCGGAGGCAGCCACCGGCGCTGCCGATCCCCGCGGCGGGAAGGGCTGCCGCAGGTCGAGGAGACGACCCAGCCGGGGGCGAGACTTCATGCCGGATCTCGGCGCCATTTCCGAATAGCACACGCACACCCAGCTCGCCGCCGTCAAAGAGAAGATGATCGAGCTAGCCACCAGCTCGGCTCGCCGCTGAAAAAAGGAAAAAAAAACTTTAATTAGCCACGTTTAAAATGAACGATCGGAGGAGCCATTGACCAATGCTAATTTAGCTAGGAGGAGTGAAGTGTAGCTTAGCTGTCATGCTGTAGTAGCCTAGCTAGCCAGTAGGTACGCACCAGTGTAGTATATACTACATGTACATGCACAAACACGTATGTACATGTGGCTCGCCACGGTGGTTGAACAAAAAGAAATTCACATTTCGCCCATTTCCCGATCCAACATCCATCCATCCATCCAACGCCGAGCCAAACCTGCGTCACTGACTCGTGGGACCCACTTCGCACCCGGCTAATTAACTGCTGAATCACACTGTCAGCAGAGACACAGGATAGCTGCTGTGCTGGTCGATCGGCGTGTGAGATGTGACTCACCCGATCAACCGTTGCCGTGTTAATCCCTTCGACAATCGTGACGGTGATACGACCATCTACATCTGTACGTACGCTTGTGGTTTTGGATTTGTAAATGAGTCAACTTGATACGTAGCCGCCGACGAGGCTGCCGGTTCGGTACGAGGAAAACGACACGGCGAGACCTTTTCTCCCGCTGGCTCCCGCCACCCGCGCGCCCACTGGGATCCGATCGATGGGTATAGCCGCCGCGCCGCGCGCGCGACGAGCGGCGACTTGCATCTCTGCCAATCGCGATGCAGCTAGATTGAGCTCGATGCCTCTGCTGATCGCTCTGGTGCCTAACTCGTTTCCCCCTTGGCGAATTATGCGTTCTGTGGCGTGTGTTTCCCTCACTGAATATGACGTGTCAATAGAGCTACTCTTTCTGATTTTTCATATTTGATATTTTTAGACATATATTTAATCGTTTGTTTTATTAAAAAAACTTAATTATTTATTATTAAATAAAATTTAAACATAACTTATATTTTAAATTTATTAAAAAAGATTAAATAAGATTAATAGTCAAATATAATTTTAAAACTCAACAACATCAATTATAAAAAAAAGCCTAATGAAGTATCTAGCTATCCAACGAATCTGATGGAATCAAGTGACTCAAGTGGATGTGCTGGAGATAACAGAGATTAGTGCATATATGCTTCGTCCTTTGCTGGACTTTATATATTCGAACGAGAGAGACTACGGCAACTTGCATGGTTTCTTACGCATGCCTTTTACCTGGTCACGTCCTGATCACCACGCAGGCATATATGATTATCCGTTGGCGGAAGCGAATTTCAGCGCGCGGTTTGGTCGGAATACATTCTATTCTCGATCTTTTTTTTTCGTAGACTCGAAGGTTCGAATCGATCTCGATCCTTAATGGAATAGTAGCACACGGAATGTGGTTGGCACTTGCAGGGCAGGGAGTATAGACAAGCTAGTTACAACTAGCGTGAAATTCCGCAGAAAGAAATCTATTGATATACCGATTGTTAAGCTGGCATAAGTACTTTGTGCGTACTAGTAGCTTTGTACTGGTGCTATACAGGAGTGGATCGGTTTGAAATCTCCACTTAGTTCAAGTCTACTGGGTAGGCCCTGTTTTTTTCTCTATATATTTTAAATTTTTTTACATATACTTTTTAAACAACTAAACGATATATTTTATTTAAAATTTCTATATAATTTTTTCTTATTTGATATTTCTAAAGCAAAATTTTAACTTAATTTATTTATTTGTAATTTTAAATAACTATTATAAAAATCAAATAATCTAAAAATCAAACTAAAGGATTATCCTGTGCCGTTATATCTGTAGGCACACAAGATTTGTGCTGCTCGATCGATCAGGTTGGCCACTTGGCCGCAGACCCACAGTGACATGAAAAGGAGCGCTATTGACGGACAAGGACGTGACGTGGACACCGGGATTGTTAAGTCGAGGTTAACCTCAGAATTGCATCGCTCGGTGCCGCGGCAATGGACTTGATAACCAGTGTCCGAAACCTCTAACCCTCGCTGACTAGTGGGCCCAACTGCCGCACATTCTCATATGGCCATTCCCCTCACCTCCGGTCTCCATCCCAACCGACCGTGTGCAGTGCGACGCATCCACTCGACTTGATATGGCCGGCTGCCGCGTCGTCCATCATCGCCCATGCCGTCACGCGGTATTTGCGAGATCTGCCCCTGAACCGGATAACTAAATAGAGTACAATAGTACTCCAAGGGAGAATGAACGATGATTATTACTCTATTAAATAAATAAAGAAGAAAGAGAAATGATAATAAAAACGAAGATAACCTTATAGCTATTATACATGTTAACTTATTAGTTTTCTAAAAATAGCATATATTATATATCATAATACCGTATATCTATATGCATACAAATAAATGTCCATATTGATTAAAACATATATGGCTAAAGAATTAAACTATAACAAGATTATGGAGTCCAATTCAGATATGAATCAATCTACCCAAACGTATTATTTAAAGAGTTTTTCAAGTTTTAATTAGAGATGAGATATTTGTTGGTATAAATACAATGGCATACTCAATCAAAATACAAGGACCCACCTCACTACTAGTCGTTGACTACATATCGCTGCTTAGGGTTACTGCATATTAGTTTGATAGGCTATAAGAGTATATTGCTCTGACCTTTTACTTTGTGTAGTTCTCGTCGAATACATATAAATAGGAGTAGAACTGTTGCTCATCATCAGAGGTCCCACACCAGTATAAAAATCATCGTGTCTTTCTATTTGTTATTATCTCGTAAATATCTTAGCATCAACCGAATTCTACATCTATCAATACCATAGTCGGGTATCACCCGTCGACAATTGATACCAGGTAAGAACCTTGTGTTCTAAAGGTTTTTGTCGAAGATGACTTCGAGAAGCAACATTTCCAGCAAAGTTTGTGGTCATAGTTCAGGCTAGGGAGATTAAACCCAGCCAGTAGATACCTTTCTTTAAATCAAAACAATCACCATCCCTGTGACTGACACCATTGGACCTACCAATCTACATCTCAAAGCCGATTGTAAGGAGAACTCAAATTCGTCTAAGCAAAAGGGTTTCGACGAAGCCTCCATGGTTTCTTATCTATAAAACGAGTTCTCACTCGTTGGCAAGATGCAAGGTGTTTCATATGTAGGTCACCTGACAAGCCACTTCTGATAACAGGTATGCGCTGACAACTTGTCCTTTTCACTCCTGTCATATTCGATCAGTTGGCTACTGAGTATAACACCGATCGTCTAGTAGGGTTTGTTGGGCTCAACCTCGATGAACCCTCCGTACTTCACGGCCTTTAAGAATATGGATTAGAGGGATTTTTCTTATATACCATGATGTTAGGGTGATCGAGGAAATATCACTAAGATCTTGGAAGCCCACCCAAGATCTTGGGACAAAGGAGAACGATAGATCAACATCAACATCTACGTCATCTCTCTCCAAGAACGAAGTGGTCACTCTGATGCATCACCTGGTGACAACACGTTCTCTGTTGACTACCCTCTAGTAGACCTCACCGTTGACCCATAGTTCACATAGTGATTTGAGAGAATAAAGCCTTTTATCACTAATTTCAATGCCACCTTTGTTGAAGTTGTGGGAGATGAACCAGAAAAACTCCATCAACCGATGATAAATCTCTACCTCCGCATAATTCAAACAATGATGACAGAACCACTAAACCTAGGACCGATCGAAATAATCATCGCATAGGAAAAAAAGTGCAGGGTTCTACTCAACGATAGGATTCTTCACCGTCACACCGTCCTTCCTAGGATCACACCTTGCATAAAGACCTAGACAGACACAGAAGGGATCCTGCACGAAGAGATGACCAAGATAATCGCCAAGATCGATGCAAATATCACGGTTGTTCTCTAAACCGTCGTTGAGCGAAGGATGATTGGCTAAGTGGCGCGCGTAGTTGGCGTGATTCTCAAACACCCTCTTGTCGAGAAGATTGTAATGGTCGACGCCGGCTTTCTCGAGAACTGGACAACTCACCGAGTGCTTTGTCATTGTCCTCCTCCTCATAACATTCATCAGAATTAGATCCTCGAGATATTCTTGATATGACAATCATTGCACAATGACGGGATTATTCACCGTGACACCGTCCTCCCTAGGATCATGGCTTGCATGAAGACCTAAACAGACATTGAAGAGATCTTGCACAAAGAGATGACCAAGATAATCGTCGAGATCGACGCAAAGATCACGGTTGTTCTCCAAACCATCGTCGAGCAAAGGATAATTGGTGATGTGGCGAGCATAGCTAGTGTGATTCTCAAACACCCCCTCGACGAGAAGATTGTAATGGTCGACGTCGACTTTCCTAAGAATCGGACAAACTCGCCCAGTGCTTCGTCATCGTCCTCCTCCTCATAACCTTCATCAGAATCAAATCCTCAGAGATATTCTTGATATGACAATCGTTGTTCATTTTTCAACCAAGCGAAGGCTATGCAACATTCACCCATTCTATTAGAGAAGTGAGGTGGCCATCCAAGTTTCATCCTGGCCTAGTAGAGAAGTACGACAGAAGCACAACTCTTAAGAAATTTTTCTAGGTCTACTTTGAAAGGACCTCTAGTTGTATAGAGGGGGGGTGAATAGACACACCTAAAAACCTGTAAGAAACTAATGGTGGAAATTAAAACTCCATCTGGAGTATTAGGTCCTAACTACAAGAGGCTCCGGTCGAGATTCACTGTTGGACAGCGACGCTCCGCCGGACACTTCGATTCTACGGTCTGGATATTTTGGTTCCTCTTCATTACTTCCAAAAAAGATGTGTGAAGGGAGCAATCTTAAGAGAGAAAGGGGTATAGTAGGTGATCTAAAAATAGTAAATAAAAGCAAGAACACTTAATAAGGAGACACAAGATTTTTTACCGAAGTTTAGATCAAAAGATCCTACGTCTCCATTGAGAGACTCTAAGGAGCCGGATCATGTTTGATCCCTAGTCTCACCAAGCTCAATCCTAGGAGGAGATCCGGTCTCTAAGCTCTCACCAAGACTAGTACAAAGTCTAAGACAACCACCAAGATCTCCACTAGAATACAATGTTATAACCTCCGGTGAAGTTTGGTCTACCAAGACAAAAAAAAGTTACATGCATTGCTAAAGACTTGAACCAGCCCAAGAAGAAAACGTAGAATAAGAAATGCAAAGCTGAGAAAGAAGTACTTGTTATAGAACGAGCATCCCAATAGCAACGGCGCTACAAGTCCCAAGGCCAAGGACTAGGTCGGAAGTGGTGCCCAACAACAAAACATGCTCTCACTATTTGGTTGGTTACCAAGTCTTTCAAAAGTAGATGACCCAACAACTAGCTACGCAACTTGACCAAAGAGTTTGTGTAATCAAGAAAGAAAATTATATCGCCTAGTCATCCAATGAAGATGACAATAATCCCTTTTCTGACCTCACGATGGCTTATATTTTTGATGGTTCGACCTCATATTCTTCCAATAGGGAGTATAAGAATGTTGAATATGAAGTATTCTCTACATTCTAGGAACAGACAATGAGGCTCTAGTGGTCAGACCAACTGATAACGTTTTTGACTGATGAGCATCCAGTAGTCCATGCTATCCCTCGCCAATATCCTATAGTTGTTGAACCTACTATCAAGAGTATTAGGATTCTCGTGTCATGATTGTTGGGGGCAACGCTATCAATCTCTTTTTTGTTAGCACATTAGAAGCCATGGATATCCCTTAGAGCGAGTTCATGCCATCAGATCTGTCCTTTCATGGGATTATGCCAAAGTCGTCTTCCAAGCCGTTGGGAAATATCACATTGCTAGTAACGTTTTCCATTCTGAGAAGATTATGTTTGATGATGCCGACTTTAACAAGGCGTACTATGCGATCATTGGGTGAAAAACATTTGTGAAATTCATGATAGTGTCCCACTATGTGTACCAACTTTTTAGATTTTCGGGCGTAAAGAGGTCATTACTATTCCCATGAACACAAAGGTTGCTGTGTAGTGCGATAAAAAGATACTCAACATGGTCAATTAGACTCTACACCCACCCACCATAGGAGAACCTGCTTAGAAAAATAGAAAGCCTGATATCACAGCGAATCCTAATGGTGATATCAAGGTGATACAACTCTTTAAGAAAAACCCCAACAAGATGGTTAAGATCAGACTAACTTGAGGAGAAATAGGAACTCAAGCTCATCACTTTACTCCGATCAAATGTGTATGTGTTCGCATGGCAACCATTCGACATGCTCGTGGTCCCTAGGAAAGTGATTGTGCATAAACTGCTGGTATGGATGGATGGAAAACTAGTCAAACAAAAAATATGTAGATTCGCACCAGATTAAAAGGAAGCTATATGGGAGAAGATCGACAAGCTCTATAATGCAGGCTTCATTAGAGAAGTGATGCAAACCAAATGGCAAAGAAATCCAATCATGCTCCGAAAGGGAAACTTCAAATGGCGAATGTGTGTGGGCTTCACCGATCTCAGTAAGACATGTTCGATCACTTCCCTCTCCCTAGGATAGACCAACCAATCTATTCGATAACTGGATGTTAGTTGTTGTGTTTTCTTGATAGTTACTCAGGCTATCATCATATTAGTATGGCTAGGTAGGACAAATAGAAAACATCTTTTGTAACCTTGTACGGTGTATTTTGTTAGATCAAAATGCCTTTTAGGTTAAAAAACGTCAGAGCTACTTATCAACAGGAAGTTTAAGGTGCTTTTCACTCCTAGATTGGATGAATCGTTAAAGCATACATAGATGACGTCACTGTCAAGACAAAAGACTGAGATCACTTGATTGAAGACCTCGAGCAAACGTTCGGCAATCTCTGAAGGCATTGGCTAAAGCTAAATACAGAGAAGTACACGTTTGGAGTATCATCAAGAAAACTAATTGGCTTCCATGTCTCCAACAGGGGAATCGAGGTAATCCTAAAAAAATCAAGACGATTGAAAACATGAAGTCACCGACAATATTCAAGGAGGTGTAGAAGCTGACAACATGCATAATTGCTTTGAGTAGATTTGTGGCATGGATGGGAGAAAAAGAGATGCCTTTCTTCAACATTTTAAAGAAGCATGACAAGTTTGAGTAGACCTAGAAAACTGAGAAGGGATTTCTCGAACTCAAAAGGTACCTCTTGAACCATCATATCCTTATCTCTCCTTGATCTCGGGAGGAACTATTCATGTACATTGCAGTTAGGGCCTATTTGGTGAGCACAATCCTATTAAACGAATGTGATGGCATACAATAGCCAATCTACTATGTCAGCAAAGTACACCATGATGCCAAAACAAGATACCCATACATCCATAAGTTACTCTATGCCGTACTCATAATGTTAAGAAAGCTACATCACTATTTGCAAGCTCATAAGGTGATAATCATCTCTTCCGGAGGAATAGTTGGAAGTAAGGAAGTCACAAGACATATCGCCAAGTGGGTTATAGAGCTTGATAGATTTGTTGTCAATTTTGTCCCTTGAACAATAATAAGGTCCTAAGATCTAGCCAACTTCGTTGCTGACTAGACCACTAAGGCGAAACCCAAGATCAACAATGTACCTGGCGAAACCTAGACTATGACAATCGATTGAGTAATAAATAGGTGAGGTGCAGAAGCTGGTGTCATACTGACATAACCAACTGGAGACATTTAAGTATGCAATACAACTTGATTTCAATGCTACTAATAAAACTGCTGAGAACGAAGTCCTCTTAGCTAGACTTTGAGCAGCCGCGACACTTGTAATAAAATGACTAATTATGAGAGAGGACTTATAGCTAGTCGCCAATCAAGTGCACAAGGAATATCGGTGTTCAAACAAGGAGTTAGCAAATCACTTAGCATAGGTGAGAAAGATGGAGTAGTATTTTGATGAGATCAAGGCTCGGTACATCTATCATAATGATAACTTCGATGTTGATGAACTCGCCGGATAGGACTTAAGACGTGAACTAGCCGAACCCAACACCTTCTTAGAAATCTAGACAAAACCTTCCATCAATGACCCTAATGATGTGGACGCAGAGCTGAGCACCGACAACGGCATGGGGGCTACACCATCAACGGAGATCGACAAAGTTGATGAAATGATCACCAACACCAAAACAGATAACGACTGGAGAACTCCTCCTTGGTTATACATGTTATCGAATACAATTCCCAAAGATGACATCGTATTAGAAAAGTTGGCTTGCCAATTTGTAACACCCCAAAATTTCCAAATAATAAAAATACGTAAAATTTTAAACAGTTTAAAACTTATTGCATCATACAGTTCTTTGAATGCTTTGGGTGGAACTAGCCAAATAAACCCCCAAGATAATTTAGGACCATTTTTCTTTCGTTCCTTTTCTTTTCTTTCTTTTCCCACTCTATTTTCTCTTCCTTGGCTAGCAGCCATTCCACTTGGTTGTGCTCCTATGTCGCAGTTGACCTCGCCACCCCAAGCCCACGCTTGTAGCACCCATCCCCTAGCCCTGCCACGTAGAGTCACGTCGACTAGTCCTTTCTTGCAGCCATGAATGCACATGGGCATTTGTTTCCTTCCCTTTCATCGTGAGCTGAACCAACAGAGTGGAAGTAGGAAGTTAGTAGAGAGTGTAGAGGAGACAAGAAGAAGAGAAGCTCACACATGCACGTGCTGCTGCAAAGAACTCGATAAGAGTCGATAGAGGCTTCACAAGATACGCGACGCTGTGCCGACGTTTGACGTCTCTTGACTTGTTGTGAAATACCGAGAATGACTACAAAGCACTAGACCTTGTTCCTTCCCATCCTCTGAGCTACTTCATTCTGCTTTGGCTAGCCACCAGGCCTTGCCTTCCATGCGTCAGGGCTACTACTTGCACCTCCTTGCTACTGTCGCTGCACCTCCTTACTAACGTTGTTGTAGCCTGACCCCTCGTCCCCCAGTTGTCTGTAGCCCTGTGCCCCCTACTGCTTCCCTATCGCCGCCACCACCCTAGGTAGCTGTTGCCATGGGCCAATCGCTTGCTTGCTAGCCTCCGCTGCCTATGCTTGCCCTATTGCTAGTGTCGTCACCCCCGCCGGTCACTGCCGAGACCCACTCCCCTGTCGCCAACCCCCGTGATGCTCACTCTCCTGTGTGAAGGAGAAAGTGGAATAGGGAGAGAATGAGACAAAGATAGTGAATGAAAGAAAGGACGCAGAGAGAGAAATAGATAAGAGACAGAGAGAGAAAGAAGAGATAAGGAAGAAAAAAAGAAAGGAAAGAAAGAAAAAATGAAGAGAGAGAGGAAAAAATAGAAAAGGGTAGGACCCACATGTCCGGCCATTCCTATGTACCCGATACAACCACGCTGTATTGCTGACCATTGGTTCCCATGCACCTACTCGTGGACTAGTGCACCGAGTCCACCCGACCATCTCTTGGGATTCTCAGTGGACTTGGTCTACCATGGACCGTAAGTACATGAATGTCTCTCTCACTGACAATGGACCCATGCATCGGTTATAGAGAATATTTCATTAGAATATTCTCTTCCGAATGTAATATATCCATTTTCTATTTTTAGAAAATAGTTTAAACTTTCAAAATCCATAGATCTTAAATCGTAAGTTTGTTTGACTCCATTCAACCTCTAGATTTTTTTTTAAAAAATAAGATACACTATTATTTATGTGGTGTTTTATTATATTTTTAGGGTTTTGTTTTGATTTCTCACGTTTCGCGCATAGTTCACCGTCGGAAAATTCTCAGACACCGATTCTAAAGAGTTTCTCATCAACCAAGAGCAAGCTAAGTCACTTTCTAGTATATTGATACTAATTTATAAAATTTGATTATTTATAAATTTACATTCTTAGCATGCATAATTAAATTGATCAGTCTTAGTTTATGTGCAATCGACGGACCAATTTAGTAGCTATATTACTTTCTGTAGTTTGTTGTGAAATTCTCTCCTTGTAACTCCACCATAATGATGCTTGGAAATTATTGCTCCTTGAGCAGGAATACCATTGCCCTATCTTATGTTGTTGTTTGTCGTTGTGGAAAAAATTAGGTTGTGAAACCTTTTATGAAAATCTGACTTGTGAAGTCGATGGATTTGAAAAGAGAAGATACTTGTGAAAACCATCGATGTGGAACCTTGCTTGTGTGGCTTGATTTTGTAATCGCATGTAATGACCAATTCCTTGAGAAATTGTATTCGAGCATCTTACAATATAACCACATGGGTTTTTATAAGATGCTCATGGCTAAGTAATTAGTTAGCATATAAAAATCTTATATGTCAATAGTTGTCAAACGCTGGGATAAGGAGATGGGATTGTGGATCTTTACTGCTAGAGATGTGTGTTCTTCTAGCCTTTTTTATGGCGATTGGTTTGGTATATGAAACATCCCAATATGTTCTGAATAGATGAGGGCATAAGACTTATCTATCACTCGGTTTTGAGAGATTCGTCCCAACTATGTGATGTGGGATGTTCATGGGTTAACTTGGGAAAGATCTTGTCAAGAACTTCTGGTGATAACAGGTATCCGATGTTAGTTTCGTAATATATGGGTAAAGCATATAAACTCTTTGGAGGTTCAACTATTCAAATAGCCGTCTCCACAGTTAAGAACAAATGTAAGATGATTTTACTAGCATAGATTTGTTTGCTAGTATTTTATAAAAATTGTTTATAGGGAATAGTAACTATTATAAAGTCGATCTTGGTGACTAACAACTAACCTTGGTGCTCGAGAATGGGTTTGTGTGACCTAGGATAACATGATGACATCATAGAGTAGGCTTCCTGAGACGAAGGAGAAACTAAAGTTTTGATGGTTCTGAGAAGGAGCCAATGAAAAGAAAGAAAGTGGTTTCTCGTAGTTACTGCTAAGGGTCTAACCGATATGGTAACAAGATATAATGTATTCATTTAGTTTTTTAATGATTACTATTTTGTTACCACATGTGCTAGCTTGGAATCTTGGGACTAGCACCGACATGCGTGGTTTCGATTGGTATGGCTCACCATACTCGGTGGCACACCCTTTCTAACACTGCCTTTCTAGTGGTGTCAGATTGGGGTGTGACACAATCAAAACTTTACTCTATCATTGGAGATGATCTATACCAACAAGCGCCCATCAGAGTATTGCTGAAGTGTGTCTCTCGAAAAGACGGCATAAACCTTCTCCATGATATTAATAAAGGGATATGCGAAATGATGCTACAGGATGGACCATAGTAGAGAAAGCCTTCCAACAAGATTTTTTTTAGCCAACCACTTTGCAAGATTCTAGCCTAGTTGATTTTGTCCTAATCGTATACTAACGAACAATAATTCTTAGTTTAGAAGTGGTGATTTTTAAGATTACTACATCACTTAGTAGTCATCTACTTTGGCTCAGATTTACATCCTTAGAGCAATGACCAAGTCCAGGGTGCAAATGGAATAGTTTTGTAAGGCATCAAGACCTAGGTGTACAACCGGCTCATGAGTTTGATTGACGCTGGGTAGAAGGGCTACAATTAGTACTATGGTTTGCACGAATGAAGCCAACAATAGCTACAAATGAAACTCCATTTTTCTCATTTACAAATTCGAGGCTATGCTCCCAACCAAACTACGCCAGGTTTTCACACGAATCAAAAACTACTCCAATGAGAAACAAGATGAAGAGTATTCAGATGATGTCAATTTACTTGAGAAGCATCGAGAAAGTGGTGCTGTTAGAGCAGCACAATATCAGCCATCTCTTTTTTGATATCACGAAAAACACATTCAAGCTTGTACCCTTAATGAAAGAGTCTTAGTCCCCCATGAGATTACAAAACCAAGCTGGCAAAAACAAATTGTCGTCCAATTAGGAGTATCCTAGGGCATATACAACTACTTCGACGAGGAGTATACAAAATTGGAGACCACAAAGGCTGTGAGTCATCTAATTCATGGAACATCAACCAGCTACGTAAATTATACGTTTAGTTGGTCTCATGCGTAAGATTTATATATATATATATGTATATATATCTTTTTGTCCCATATAGAATAAATTTTGTGACGTTTATCAACATTGTGTCCATTATAGTTACTCTAATTTTAATTGGGCTACATAACTCTTATGCTCTGTATATGCACTTTGGCTGATTATAGGTAGTGAAAGCTCTATATTTTCAGTTAGCCAAGGGATACAGGGATTTGATTTCCTCATGATAGCATATGCAAAGGCCGTAAGTCCCACTAAATTCAAACTTATGGTCGGGAGCTAGGGGCATTTGAGTTTTAGACTATAGTAGAGTAAAGTGTGGTTGACTTCTTATAAATATGATTTCTAATAAAACAACTGGGGGCTAGGGAAGTACTCGGCAATGCTTGAGTACCCAGTCAACACAAATAAAAATTGACAATAAAGATAGCACATTCCCTAGACTTAATTTTTCAATTCAAATGTAAACATAGGGATTAAATACATCATTTATATCACAAATATTACAAATAGTATGCCTTTTCTTTCATTCAGTTTGCTCTATATAGGAAAGGATTACCATGTTGGCTAATGTCACTCTATTGTCCTATATACATTATCCACAATGCCTACAAAAGATTGGCGTACGCATCGATCTCGACGGAAGATAACCGAGAACGTGTGAAGCCCAAGTGCAGAAATCCTAAGTTCTAATTTGAATGCTGGTTTTGAATACAGGCAAAGACATGGGCTCCACCAAATCAATCAGAATGGTGGGATTGGCTCATAAGTTGATCATTTATTTGTTAAGTAAGCACGACAAGAATGTTTCTTATCTCCTTGATCTAGTTTAGGTACCCTTGATGGCTTTCGATAGGATATGGATGCTTGACATGAAGTCCTCAGCAGACGGCCCGGAGAAATATACATGTGTTCTCTAGATAAGCCAATACCGAGATGTCTCTATTCTTATAGAAAGCTATTTCATGGTATTTGGTGAATAGCTGAAGTTTGTCCTTGGACTTCTCTAGCTTTAGCTTTGTCTTAAAGCCATTCCTTCTCATGATTGTGAACCTCTTCCGAGTGTCTAGAGTCTACCATACACAAGTAATTTCAAAGTTAGTCACCTACAGGGACATACAAGGAAAACAAATAAAATTGGTACAATTGTACTGAGGAGCTTCCTCTTAAGGAACTTGATCCAAGTCTCTCACTCCTTACATGAATATAGTCACCGACGTCCGCAGGATAGTCAGCAGGAGAATTCTCGACGTGTACCTCCTTCAATCCGGTCCAAGTTGCCTCGGCCCGAAATTGAGCTCTCACTACTAGCTTCCTCATCGCCACCTCTCCCTTGTCAAATTGGGGAAGATCCATTAGGACGGTTGTGCGAGAAGTCGGAGGAAATTAGGGCTTGAAAAAATGGTTGGGTGTAAGTGTTAACGCCAAAATCTGGCGGATCCGATGGTGCTAAAGCCGATCAGCTGGGAGATCCGATGGAGCTAAAACCAATCGGCTGAGAGGTCCGTTGGAGGGTTTGATATAGCCATCGACCGATGGAGATACTGAGACGAAGCCGATGGAGAACTGTAGAAAAGCCGATCAGATTAGTAGAAAATTGGATCGGCTTGAATGCAGGGGATTGTCCAATCGGGATCAGGTCCGAGAAACCCGAGGGAAGGAAGGAGAAGGATCGGCTTGACTTAAAGAAGGTCCGATAGCTACAGTGGAGAAGCCGATCAGGTTGCAGCAAAGGAAGGCTCGGTTACAAATTGAAAGATTATTCAGATGAAACCGGGTTTGCGGAGGAGCCGTGGACTCTACGGCAGGGTGTTTATTTTTGTAAATTGTAACCTTACTCAATCTAGCTAGTTAGTTAACTTCTTTAGGAATATTTTCCTTTGTTCTTACTAGGAAATAATGTCCGATGGTCGTAGACGCGTCGGACTCTGTCTGTAAATCCAGGGTATAAATATAAACCCCTTGGAAACATGTAACATATCTCTCGATCATATTCAAACTCGGCGCATTGCCACCCTAGTTTATCTAGGTTCTACCGGCGGGTTCTGGCTCTCGGCGTGGGGCTACATCGGTTAAGTTCGATCTCCGGCGAAGGGGTAAGTCCCGCCACCATCCCGTTATGTCTTGCTCTGTCTAAGGTTGCATCAGTTAGGTCCGACCTCTTAGGCCGATCGGATGTATCGCATCACATCCGTGCTGGACCTATCGGCCTGTTAAGCTCCCTCTGCTGTCGTCCGTCTCGTGTTGCATCGGTTAGGTCCGACCTACGGGGCTACTGACCGTAGATCGAGCTTCAGGCCTATAGTCTCCTGCACGGCATATCATCGGAGTGCTAGCCGATGAGTTATCCATGCTCTGTGCTTCACGCCCAGCGCATCAGCCCATCAGCCGATACGCACCCGCCTTTAGAGAGGCGTCCCCTCATCGGCTCAGCTAGCTGATGGGTTCGTTCCTATCCTTGCTATGGCATAGCCGATCCGGCGTCCTCCGTATCATCGCCGCTGGCCCCGGTCTCGTACTATCTCGGTTAGGTCTGATCTTTGAGGTTCGGTGTTGATGGCGCGTCTAGGGCGAGCGACGGGTCTCTTGCTGTCATATCCGGAGCGGCATCAGCTTTGCAGCCTGTGCCTTCTTGCCCTAATCATCGCCTAGGCCGCATTCGCTTTCATCGGTTTTTCCAGCCGATGGATCATTGTTCGACTGTCCGGAGGGATCCCGTGCACCTCGATATCCTCTGAGCACACCATGGTTTCTCCATCAGCTCTACGGTCGACCGCTCATCGATACCTGTCCACATTGGCTCCCCAGCCGATCAAACAACATCCCGAACCTATCGGCAGCCAGCCGATAGCGAGCGTCTGTATCGAACCCGCTCGTCTCACCTCCTTGTCAATTGCAGGGTCAAATTAACTGGCATGCCCGTGAACCTCGAGACCTAAGGACCTGCACTGGAGACAAGCAGACCTCCCAGGCCTTCGCGTGACCGAGCCGCCGTCCCTCTCCGGTCGTGGGATTTTTGGTGGCGAGCAGCAAGGAAGACAAAGAAAATAGGGTTTTGTTTGGAATAACAAACAGATCTCAAACGAATCTCGCCACCAAATTTAATAAGATGCGTGGTGACGATTCGACTTCTATGAAAAGTGGCAATATTCCTAGCGAGATAATAGAGCGCGTCCAAATTTTTTGACCTCTGTCCAAATTCAAATTCTAATAACGATGTCTTTATGCCTATATGGTAGAACAATGTTCTTGAAACTTAACATATTCGGCATACTTTCCGATTATGCTTATATTTCTGATAACAAGGCTTTTGAGGTATATAAGACTAAAGTATTACGAGAGAATTTACATAGAGGTCGAGGTTACTGTTAGTGTCCTTATATATGGCATACCTTGTATACTATACTAGACTATGCTAATTTTGAAAATACCGTATACATAAATACATTTAGACTTATGTCCCTACAGATTGAAACACAAACGGTTAAGAAAGAAAACCGTACCCAGTTAAAGCAAGGCTGTGAAGTTCGATCCGAATAAGAATCAACCTATCCGATCATATCATCTAAAGAGTTTTTCGAGTTCTAATTAGAGAAGTGGATATCTATTGGTATAAATGTAATGACCTCTCAAAAGGAGAGGACATCAAATTAGAAGAAAAACATAAGAAACTTTAAGCCAAGGTCCAAGAAGCCGTCTTACTGTTAGCCATTGACTACATCTTATTGTTTAGAGTTGCTACATATTAGTTGGATAGACTAAAAGAATAGATTGCTTCATCCTTGTACTTTGTGTGGTTCTCACCGAGTATATTTAAGCAAGAGTAGGGATATTACTCATCCTCACGGGCCCAAAAAATATATATATATCCTCATGTGTCTCTCTTTTCTACTATCTTATGATTATCTTGGCATTAACCAAACCATATGCCTATAAGTAGTCAAATATCATCCGTCAACATTACTTTATATTATAATAGTATAGTCAACTACTAGGTAAAAAAATAATACATATATATACAATCTAATATCATATCCATACAATATATATATATACACACTACACCATTAATAACTCACCACCTCTCGTGCATATATTTTCTTGAAGCTCGTGGTGTAGTTGGAGCTTGCTATTCTTATCTATTCTCTCCTCTTTTATCCACTAAACACAAATTTAATATATCAATTTTTAGACGTTACTTATATTACTTATTATACTCGCTAACTCCTAGCAGCAAGTTGAATTCAGCTGCTAGTTATAGCAACTTTGTAATATATAAAACAAGATAAAATATTAATGTATGATTTATTGAGTAATAATTATATCAAACAAAACTAGATTTATTTGATTTTTTAATTTAAGTTTTCTTTTAAAAAATTAAAAACAAAAAATATGAAAGCGGTCAGCTACCGGCCGAAAAGGCCTAACAGCTCTTCTCTGGTCCGTACTGCGATGCGTAGCGCAGCTTGGATTGGAGCGCGAGCCACACGTGGCGTTGCACAAGTGGGCTGTGTGCAGCGATGACGTGGATGGAGAGGCACAGGTGTAGGTGACAGCTCAGCCCGAGTCATCCAGCTAGCTACTCTTACCTCCCAAAGTACGCTCTGCTTAGCCTGTTTGGTGGCAGCGCTGCGTGAGCGAAAACGTGAAGGAACGGCGGGTGGTCCCCCGCTCGGATTTGTTGCCGGCGCCTCGCCGAGGATCGGTTCGTGAAATCGGGAGGGCAACGGCTCACTTGCTCCTGTTCAGTTCAACGGCGAGATCGCACGAGAGAGCAGGCTAGGCAGCGTACGTCGTCGTCGTCCTCGGCCAGCTGCTCGCGAACTGGAACCCATCACCCCGCAGTGCATGCAGATTGCAGATGCAGCATCAACCCGCAACCTTCTCGGTTTCTTTCTTGCCCCCACGGACGCTGGCTCTGGCGGTTCTGGGCGTTTCTACGGCTGCTCCAGGACTCTCAGGTCCATCCATGCCGTAGACCGAGAGTGCACTTCTGTTCTCGATTTTCACAGCACCATTTCTGTATTAGTATTGACACGAGCTAGCGGGCAATGAATAATGCATAATGGGATTGGGAATTTTTTTCCCCTCATCTAGACGTTCTTTTTAATCGTAACCATTGATTATTTATCACTCATGTTATCTTAACCTTTCACTCATCTTACTATCCCAATCTCATCTCTCCTAACACATTATCCAAACAAAACCTAGACTATTTACTTTATTTTAAAATATAACAAATGGGTTTACTCCAACTATAATATTTAAAAACGTAGATACCATAGTATTAGATATCCATAGAGACGCATAGATAAAACAAATATAGGAATTTATAATGGTTTAAGTCTTAAGATGAGTTATAACCTTACTTAACTTTATAATTTCACGACAAGCAAATCATATCATATATAAATCTGAAAATTTAACTACTAAATAAACTTAATGGGTGAAGGCTATAGTCGGTGACTATGGATGAATCGCTCCAAACTATAGATTTGATGTGGCTTAAATATATTCAGGTTGGCCCCTCCTTCAATTAGAAATTAGGGCAACATAGTCTAGCACAAAATAGAGTATTCGATCGGATTACAAAGCCCTCAAGACATACTCCCATCTCACTCAGTGCTAGTGTTTATGTTTAACCGTGCCTTTTCATCCATATGTATATGAAGTATTTTCTAGCGTTATATATGTATGTCCGTATTCAAGATTCTAACAGCTATTAAATGCAACTACATATCTCGGGAAGGGAAACATATTATCTAATGTACATATGATTTTATATGGGTGATATGTGAGCCCTATCATTATTAGTCTTATATATCAATAATTTACATTAGAGTGTAGTATGTCAATGGAAACTCGTACTTATTAATATATTTTAAAACAGAAACTATATGGCTGTTAAATACAGCTACATACCTCAAGAAGGGAAACAAATTCTCTAATATACTGATATCCGATGTACTATATCTGGGTTTTAAGTGAATGATATGTGAGTATTATTATTATTATATATAATAATAATTTACGTTAAAGTGCGCTACGTCGGAAGGAAGGCATCAACTAACGATCAACCCCATATCTTCTAACTAGTATAGTAATCTACAGATTTATATTATGATCATGTGGGACCTAGTTATACTTAGTACATCATTACATGTTAGATCACGGGTCCTTTTCGGGTTAGCATGCACGACGGACAGACCGCGAGCACGTAGCTAGGCATCCATCTATATCTGCATGCATACTGTAACGCGCGCCGTCCAAGCCAAGCGGTACAGTGTGTTAGTGGTGGACAGCGTTGCAGATGTTGACCGCATCGATCTGACCGCTCCGCCGAGAGAACGATGGCTCCACGGATGGCACAATTCAGGTGGCTATCGCTGAATGCCTTGCCTGTATACATGCGTATATATCCTGTTTAATTTTCCGAGATTAATTTACTGTTCTACTAACATCTTTAGGAAAGGTTTAGGAATATACTACTACATTGAACTAGCAGAAATCGTACATATATATATATATAGGTTTAGGAATATAGTACTCGTAGAAAGAGAAGTACTCCTACCTGAAAAGGTGAAAAGCGAGTACAGACTACAGAGTACTCATCACAGCTAGAGTGCACAACGTGCCTATCTCGCGGGACACTCATGTTTCACTCAGGACGTACTCCTATACCGAAGCTAGTGTGTCGTGTGAGAACTGTACGTCCCGGGTATACAGGGCCACGGACCAGTACACCACTTTGTCTATCAGTTCAGACTTGGGAGACAACATCAGAGGTAACATGTGATGTGAACAATGGTAGGGTTCACACACGGGTGGGTGTAAATTTGCTCTCACAAAGCTGAGAGCAAAAAAAATTAAAATAATTTAAAATTTAAAAATTGATTAAAATGGAATCTTTTGATCTAACTTAGGCTGCTTTCTAAAGAAAGTTAAACAGCTTAGCTATTTCTCAATTTTTGTTATTACGCTTTTTAACCTGCTAAACGATACGTTTGGTATAAAAACTTTAAGTTATTTAAAAAAATCAAATAAATCTAGTTTCATATTTTTAATAATTAATTATTAAATTAAATATATGATAATTATGTTTCTCGTTTTATGTGCGACTAATAAGCTATTTTCAACTTTTGAAAAGAACATGGGTTTAGTATTCGCTAAAGAACATAGAAATAGAAATGATTGTATTTTTAAACAAGGGAGTACTACAATAGTTTGAAAAATGTATCCTTTTTAACATGAAAAATGCGCTCTAAATCTACCCAGTAGAAAACATGTTGCGGTCAATGCTGCAGTAGACTGCAAATTACTTGGGCCTGGGCTTTTACTTGTACAGATGGCAATTCTAGCTAATTTTTTGGGCCTTTCTTCAGAACAAAATCTCATCAAATATTATCTCTTTAGCCCATTAAAGGCCCATGTAATTACCCACCTAATATATACTCTTTTTAAAACAATCCACCACCAGTACATCTGTCATTCCATCTATCTATTATAAATTTTACAAATTACTTCTTTAATTTCTTAATATTAAAAAAATCGAATCTACATAGTCACGTATAAAATTAAATTAAAACAAATATTTCTTATATAAAAATATATAACACATTTTATAAAAATATATATTTATTTTAGATAATATTATAATATATTTTCTTTTATCCGTAACAAACATTCATCTAGTCACTGAGAAAAGCAATGTACCAAAGTAGCAGCCAGCCGCGCGGAACCTGATTCTCCTGTTTTTTTTTTCTCGGAGAAAATAGATCGAAGCTCATAGCTCGCGGCTATGGCAGGAGCAGGAGGCAGCGACGGCGGCGGCGGCGGAGGAGGAGGATTGCGTGACATGGACGCGCTGGAGGGCGTGTGCTCAATCGTGCTCAATCCCTCGGAGTCCCTCGAGGAGGGGCGGTTCACGAGGATCGCCGGCGCCGACTTCAACGACGCTGGAATTTCTGAGGATATACAGTTTAGACTAGATATGCCTTTGCTGTGTTGTGTTGGGGTGTAATTAGAGTGTCGAAGGTGAAGTGATGCAATAGGCTGCTGTAAAATGGGAACATTGCAGCTATTGTTCATCCTAAGGCTAACACTGTACCGGTGGTTATCTTGATAATTCCTGTGAGATGAAACTATTATCAAATTGAAATGGAGGACATGTATAAAAATGATATCAAATTTAGTTATTTGCATTGTGAATTTATTGAACAATTCCAAATGTATATATTTGAATTCTCTTAAGTAACCTGGAGGTAATCCACATGAAAAATTATCTCTGTTATCGTGTTACATGTTTGTTAATTTTTTCCACCTTCGTGTTTGTACTGATTTTTGTACATGCCTCTAAGAGGTTCCTATATTTCCTAACCTTTCCTTTCTATACTTGAATTCATTGAAGTTAGCTTGGAGGCTGTCCCACGAGCAACCACGTGAGGATTGTGATGAAGCTGAGCTTGACCCTACATATAGAGAATCTGTAAAGTGCAAAATATTCCTGGGATTCACTTCAAACCTTGCCTCTTCTGGCATTCGGAATGTAATCCGTTTTCTAGTTCAGCATCACATGGTAAGTACTCCATTTTTACTAATATTCCTTTATGAACTGGTTTAGTAGAGACGTTTTGACACGCTTTTAATAGCATACTGACATTTCTAAAAGCATCAAGATCCCATCCCTATGGTACCTAAGCCCTGCCCCTGCCAAAAATGTGTTAATTAGGTGGATGTTATTGTTAACTTCTGGTGGTATAGAGGAGGATCTCATCAAATGCCTTGCTTCAATTTACAGAGGGGATTTCATGTTACCTGGAATGCTATTGCGGTCAAAGGGATTGAATAGGATTGGAAATATATTACTTCCTTATGATAACTATTGCAAGTTTGAGAACTGGATCATGCCACTTTTTAACCAGATGCTACAAGAGCAATCCACCGAGGTACTATAGCATTTTTCTTTATAGGAGATATATTGTAAAAATAAGTATGTTTAGTTAGTTTTATTAACTTTTTTAAAGATATTTTACTTTTATGTTTTTTTAGAAAATAATATCCGATGGTTATTGTAACCGCGTTAGATTCTTGTAATCTCAGGGTATAAATATAAACCCTGTGTAAGATTGTTTATATCTTTGGTGTATTATCACTTTAGTTTATCTAGATTTTTTACCAGTGTATTTTAACTCTCAACACGAGACTGCATCGGTTAGGTCTGAACTTCGACAAAGGTGTATATCCCGTCATTATCTTGGCATATTCACTATCTAAGACTATATCGGTTAGTTCAACCTCTAAGTGTGATTGAATATACCACATCACACTCTTTTTTCAAGCTCTTTTTTCTGTCATCAGTCTTTTGCTGTATCAGTTAGGTTCGATCTACTAAACTGTTGATAGTAGATTGTGCCATAAGCTAATGTGTCTTTACTTGGTGTTTCATCAGAGTAACTAGCCGTTGAGTTATCACATATCGAGCATCACGCCTAGTGTATCGGCCTTTCAGTCAATACACACATATCTTCAGATATCTTCTCTCATTGGCTCAGTTAGCCGATGGGTTCACCTTTTTTTTCCGCCCGCACGTCCAATCTAATGTCTACCATCTCATTACCGTTAGCTTCAGTTTCATACTGTTTCGGTTCGATCCGATCTATCGAGATTGTCTCTAACGGTACCATTATGGTGGTCACTAGGTTTCGTACTTTCGGAGGATCGGATCTCACTCCTTATTTATCGCACATTATATTCGAAGCGACATCGGTTTTGCAGCCGATGGATCTTTTATATTATTCCTTGTCAATCTATATATGTCTTTATTGGTTTTTCAGCTGATGAACCAGCTAATAAGAGAATTCTATATACATACTTATTGATCATTCTATTCAGAGCGCTATTGGCTTTGCAGCCGATGGGTCCTTATTCTCTGATTATTTGTTTATGTCTTTATTGGCTTTCCAATCGATGAAAGAGCACTCCGGTCTCTATCGACAACCAATCGATAACAAGAGCGCGTTAGACGTAGCTGATGACTATCTCAATTTTATCAGCAGCCAGCTAATAGCAAGAGTTCGTATCGACTTATCGTCTAACTAACTCATTCTCTTTATATTCTTGTTAATTACAGAGTTAAATTGACTAGCACGCCCACATATCCATTGTCTCGAAGAGGCAACGAGACCGAAGAGCCTGCACTGGAGTGAAAGTAGATCTCCTAGGTCTCACTATGTTCGCGCGTTTCAGCGTGAGCAGATTCTTAGAAATCAACTTATATAATGGTACATAAAGGGTTCAGCTGACTGACCAAAAATAAGAAACATCAGAGACTTAAATGGAGAACAACTACTTCTAACATCTGGTCGATAAGTACCCCCAGATGATAAATTGAATTGAAATATGTCAAATAAAATACTACAAAGAATAAAGAAATCTATGCATGTTATTTCAGCTGGCCCTCATTGCTGCTTTTCGAATTGGCCCGTATGCATTTACCTAGTAATGATACATGCATAAATTCAAATAGCACTGAAATATGTTGCCATCAGTTATAAGTTTCTTCACAACTGCCGAAAGCAATAGGGTATTCACCGGTAAAAAATAAAGTGAAGGTTACACACTGCTGATACTATTTTCTAAGATTTACTGCCATGCCCTTCTTGTCCAATTGTCAATTATCAGATATTCAACTTTTTCTAGAAGCAGCTCTTCCATCCACTTTTATGCTTTTATGTTCCTAATCATTTCCTCTTACTGCAGAATGTTTGGACACCGTCGAAGGTTCTTGCTCATCTTGGCAAATAAATAAATGATGAACGCTCCTACTTGTATTGGGCATATAAGGTAACATGTTTTTTTTTTACTGCACCTTCGTATCCTTGTGCAAAAGAATAGCTGAGGTGGAAGACTACACCTCAATTATGCATATAAGTTCTATGCATCTCTATCTTGATTATACAATGATATTCCAGGCAGTCTAGTTCAAAATTTTGCCAAGTTCTTTTAAGTAAATAAACAAAAACACTAACTATTTGAGTTATTTTTGTCTGTATTAAAGTTGTCTATTGTGATCTCTTCTCAGTAATGCCATGGGGTCTTATCTTTTCTTACCCGAACTACTGCATCACCATCCTTTTTTTTGAAGTAATGTTTATTGATGTTAATCTTGATGTACATGGTGTCCATAGTCGAACCTTGATTTTGACTTTTAATGTGCTGAGACGATTTGATCAAGCCACTTGTTTTCTCTTAATGCTACAAGAGACCATGCACATTTAATTTTTGTGGGAAAATGACTCATAAATCGGCATGGATATTCTTGTGCCTTTGTTTTAAGTTCTTATGCCCAAGTGTGATTTTATGATCTGGGATTCAAAAGACTGAAGCTGGATAGTACTGACTCTCCAAAACTTGATCAGAACAATATTCCTGTGTACTGCCCAGCATTGACTGATGGATCACTTGGAGACATGTTATTCTGTCATGCAGTCCGCAATCCTGGCCTAATTATTGACATTGTACAAGGCAAGTTCATTGGCTTGGTTTTCTTGCTTTTGCTTTCTTTTGCTCATCTAATGCTTGAAAACTTGGCAGATATACGGTTGATGAATGGGGAAGCGATTCATGCAACCCCAAGGAAGACAGGGATCATAGTTTTTGCTGGAGGTCTGCCGAAGCATCACATATGGAACGCAAATATGTTTCGCAATGGTGCAGATTATGCAGTCTATATCAACACAGCTCAAGAGTTTGATGGCAGTGATTCTGGAGCACAGCCTGATGAAGCAGTTTCATGGGTAAAGATTAAGGGTTCAGCCAAACCTGTCGAGGTATATTTCTGTACCTTGAGCAATTTTCACGTGATCTTTAATGTTTTGCATGTGTCTAGTTAGTTAAAGGTACCTCTAGTAAAGATCAGCCTGCACATAGAAACGTCTTTATTAATTTCACTTGCGATGAGATATGTCATTGATGTTGGACTAGATTGTAATTCTAAACCATCTTAACTTACCTTTATTCATGTGTATAGCTTTTGCTCTGTGTAATACTATTATATGTAATGCATTCGAGCCTTGTGCGATCATGTTTGACATGTGTATAGAAGATCTCAATAAGAAATTATGATAGGAAAAGATCGTAGGAATGCACTTAACCCATGCACCATTACACGGCGACTGGTTAACCCGTATCCTAATAGTGCGCGCTCTTGGAAATGCAGGTCCATTGTGACGCTACGATCGCTTTCCCGTTACTCATGGCTGCTACATTCGCGCGCAGGCTTCATGGTGCAAAACATACCGACTGAATTTCTGTGCGCGACCTAAATCAATTCTTGTCGGACTCCCCACGTTGAGTGCTTACTTTTAGCAGGGTTGCATAATTGTTTTTCGCTTTTAGCAAATTTGCTGCTGCAGTTACGTTGTATAATATTGCAAATTGAGACCGTTAGGTGCTTCGGACAAGTGTCAGAGACAAAGTGATTGTAGTATTGAAATAAGAAAAATGTAAAATTTTGACATGAATACAATTATAAAATATTAGGTTGTAAACAACAATAAATTCTTTTAGTCCAAACAAATTAGTATAATTTAGAGTTAAAATCTGAGTTATAAATCACGATTTAAACATATCAATAATTGATTTTCAAACACTACTAAATTTTTAGTTATATTTTAATCTTTTAATTTTGTATCTCTTCATATTAGTTTTTTCTTATATCTTTTTATATTATTATTTTAGACTTTAAATTTTACAATATACTATATCTCTAGATCAAACCAACTGATGTTAGATAAATTTTTTTTATTATTATTACCACTAGTCCATCATATATATCATTATTCTAGATTTAATATATTTTTATATGACTATAAATTCAGTGTAAGATATTTATTTTTATAACATTTTACCTGTTGAATATATTATTTTTTAAGGCTAATATTTTTTTCGTATACAGTATAGCAAGTTTAATCGTTGTTCTTTTTAGTTTTTTTAATAGTCTCTTATGACAGAGAATGTTAGATGCTTAATACCGTTTCATCTATTCTATTTTGATTCTATGGCTAACATTTGTATCAATATCTACATCCATATGTAGCATCGATGTTAGATATCGAAAGATATCTTTCTTAGTCACTTCTTGACTTTCTAAACTTATATCTAGCTTCTCGTGTGTAATGATGATAAAATCACATATTAAGAATTCAGTCTTAGTTTTATAATAAAGTTATAACTATAAATATTAGTTTTAGTTACTCTAAAATCTTTGGACTTAATAGTCTGCTATCACAACTCTAGTTTTCTATTTATTCTCATCTGTCTCTCATCGACTAACACTACATCATCTACAAAATAGCATACACCAATATGTATCCTATTATATATTTCTTCTAATCTAATTCATTACTAATGTAAACAGATACGTGCTCAAGACTGATCTCTAATGTAGTCTTATTTTAATTAAAAAGTAACATATATTATCATTATTTATTTGAACACTAGTTATATCATTATTGTATATATCCTAGATAAAAGCAACATACTTTATTGAGAATTTATATTTATTCAAAGTCAACTACAAATATTTCTTGATATCTTATTATAAATATTTTTAAGTCAATAAAAATCATACGTAGATTATTTTTCTGCTCTCTAAACCATTATATAACCTATCTTCAAGAAAATTGTTTCTATATATGTGACCTTTCGGTATGAGACTAAATTGGTTAAAAAATATTCGTGTTTTTCGTGCTCGATAACTATCTCTCATAGCTTTATATTGTGGTTTATCAACTTAATTTCATGATAATTAGTACAACTTTAGATTTTCTTTTTATTCTTATAAATTAATACTAATATACTTCTGTAAAACGTAAAAGAAATATATGAATGACCATTTGTATAAAACACATGTACTAAACAAGAGATAATAACTTAAAAGGTTTTATGAGATTGAACTTCATGCTAACTTTTCTTCTAAATCTTCTCTTGAGTTCTATAAGAATTTAATAGTATCCTTTGAATTCCAATCTTTTATTTCAAAGAACCAAATATGAAACTTTCCTGTGGGTTATAAATCCTACAAGTTTTCTGTGTTTTTTTACAAATCAAAGGCCCTTGCTCCTATAGTATTACAGGCTCATTTCAGGTTTACAGCTAAATGAAGCGGAAGAGGAAAAGAGACGGGAGTCGAGGCAGGTAGAGAAAAAGGGCCAAGTTACTTTCAGTTACACTCGCCGCCTATCCATCCCGGCCCACACTCGTCGCCGGATCCTCCCTTCCTCTTCCTCTCTCTCGTCGCCGCCTCGCCGGATTCCCCCGCCTCGCTTTCTCTTCTGATCGGGCGCCCTCTCGCTCGCTCCGCCGCTAGCTCCGACCCGTCCCTTCTCTCCTCCCTCGAGCTCCGTCCCGTCCTTTCCTTCCTCCCTTCGCGTTCGCTTCGCCTTGCCGCCTGGGGCCATGCTCTCCGGAGTGAAGTTTATCCCTCGGGAGCAGATCCGCGAGGAGGCCCTAAGCGGCGCCGGCTCGTGGTCCGACGGCTCCGAGGATAGGCGGCGTAGGAAGCAGGGCAGGAAGGGGAGGGACAAGGAGGAGAGGAAGGGCAGGAGGCACCGGCGGAGGAGGAGCAAGTACAGCTCGGACGACTCGGACGAGGGGTCGGCAAGCGGGGACTCGATCGACGAGGAGGAGGATAAGGAATTGTGCCGGAGCAAGCGCCGTAGGAAGCATCAGAGGCGCCGACATGACTTCTCCGATGACGACGACGACGAGTCCAGTGATGAATCTGATAAGAGAAGAGGTTAAACCTGGTTAGGATGGTGCAATTTGGTTAGAAATTTTATGAGCTGTGTTTCTGACTATGTGGTGTTGCTGACTCGCTGTTGCAGGTAGTGGCAAGAACAAGCGGAGAGGCGTCACAGGTGATGATGAGGACGATGAGGAGGAGGCAGGAGTTGGAGGTGAGGAGTTGAGGGCGAGTGAGATTGTCAGGAAGGAGATGGGCCTTGAATGGATGCTCAAGTCGGCAAGCGGTGGTCGGCCTGAGAGCAGACATGCTCGCGGGGCTGACAACGATGAGAAGATTGCACACGAAGAGGTAATGATGACTTCTTATGTGAGATCTGCTATGGTTCAATGCTCATGTCCTAGTAGGAACCCTTTTCCATATAATTGCTATGCAGGGTAGCTTAGTGTAGTTCTTCGAGGAGCTGAATGATGTTTGTAATAGTGGTGTAAATCTTATATTTCCTTAAGCTAGGTACTGCTTTGTATTGTATATGATTCACCATTTGCTGTGAAGATGCCCACGTTTTAATTGTTAGTAATTGAACAGCAGTCTTCCGATGGTATTACGGTGGGATGGTCACACTTGCATCCCATCTACTCAAATTGCGAACAACTGGTAGAATGCTATTCTGCTTATTGTTTTATGCTAGGCTATAGTAGCTGAAAGTACTTTTGGTTCAATGCTAAGCTTGTTGTGACCAATTTAATGAATGACCATTGCTATTTTAATTATAATGTCGTTTGTTAGCACTAACATTCGCGAATAAGCTGACTATAGTTAAGTAATTATCTGCTGTATAATATACTTCATGACAATGGTTGAGTATGTTTTTGTCTTGTATGTTAACTGATATGTCAAGAAACCCCTGGAACGTTCAGTTGTTCAGTGCAGGAATAGTATCTATATATCTATGCATTTGTATAAGATTTATGAAATAACTGTTTTGTTTAGCAATTCCAAACTCTAAACCTGGGATGGTTATGTCTCCTACCTTGCTTACATCAACCTCTTGGTTACTGACAGGTGAAGAAAGCCAATCCAAAGGAATTGAATCCATACCTGAGGGATAATGGCAGTGGGTACCCTGATGAATCTAGCCCTTCAAATGCGGGCAATCAGTTGCTTGCTTCCTCTGTTGTTGGTGATGGAGGTGCTAGCTGGAGGCTCAAAGCTTTGAAGCGTGCAAAAGAGCAAGCAGCTCGTGAAGGAAAAATGCTTGAGGAGGTATGTCCATTGCAACATATGATTATTGGAAGTGACTGACAGTAGGTAGTTTATTCACCCTAACTTCTATTACTTCAATTACTATAGGTTGTTGAAGAGAGATGGGGCTCGTTAGGCCACTTAGCTGCATCAGTGTCAGCGTCTAGAGCTGCCCCTTCCCATGCCCATTTACATGCCATTAGAGGCAGAAAAGCTGGGCAAGCAGGCAGCTCAGAAGATGCCAAAGAAAATCCTGAGGGTCAGCCAGGTGGAGACAGTGGTAGGCGTGAATACTTACGAGATGTTTCCTCTCGGCATCATGTAATGAGAAAACCTAAACCTGATTCTGTACCATGGAAAAGGAATAGGCAGAATATTTCTTCTGAGGATCAGGAACTTATTTCTTCAGCAATAGCAGGAATAAATAAGTTCTCTAATGATGGAAGCTTTTTGGAAAAGATTAATAATCTTGAAAGTAAGAACACAAAAGTCCCAACTGCAGAGGTTGATGAGCCGAAGTCTGATAAGGATAGTTCAAAGAAAGTACCTTTAGCGAGCACTCAAAAGCTAAATGCAAACCAGTTAGCAGCAAAGATTCTGCAGCTCCGAATGAAAGGCAAGCATGAAGAAGCTGAACAACTTTCGGTGAGTTTTCCATTATTGTTATTGTGGCAATATTGACGGGCTTACCTTCTTGATTCATTAGTTTATCAAGATTTGCAATATAGTAATGATGATGCAGTATTGTGCACATTGCTTCATTTATTCATTTTGAAGTAACAGAAGATGCATGCATTTATTGCTTTTGGATAATAGCTTAGATTCCTAACTTATCTATTATTATAGCATCCAACCAAGGTTGGAACCGCATCAATCCATGCTGGCACAAGAATTTGCACCATGTTTACCAGTTTATTATCAATATACTATTTAGTATGTCAAAGCACAAAATTGTTCATATCTGAAAAAGGGATAAGACTAATAAATATTTCCATATGCTTGAATATACTTGAATTAGAGGTGACAAGACTTTCTAACTGATAGCTAGTCTTGCTCAGAGAGAAATGGAGGCTGTGCTGGAGAATGAGGATGCTGCTGTTGAAGAGCCTAGGCATGAAGTGAGGGGTTCAACCAGGTTAGTCCATGACGTTGTTATTCTGAGTTAGCACATTACAGATGCCTGCTTTCACACCCTGCCATATGATGTCACTTTGTAAGGCTAAAAAATTGTATGCACCTTAATAATGGCACCTTTGTATACTCCCATAATATCTGAGGACTAGAAAAGAAATAACGTCTGCATCTACAGCCATGCAGAAATGTTCTAATAGTAATAGTTCTATATTAAAATTCACTCAGTTTTATATTCTTAATGTCTAGTTTGTAGAGCATGTGTGAGGTGTAGTTATATTGATAAGAAGGGGCATGGATACATCATGCACTTGATATTCTCTTCTGAAATATTTTGGTAGCCCTATATATATGCCATTTTGGCAACCTATGACAAAGAAAACAAGTGCAAAACACAGGTGTATCTGTATTGTGCCAGGGATATTCAAACATTTGAATGTGAACATCCAATTTATTACAAAAATGAGCTTTACAGAAATGACCTTTCTAATTCAATGTTATATTAGCATATATGCTCCTAAGGTTTATCTGCTTGTTTTTCTAATCTGCAGACACACAATAAAGCCTAGTGCAGCTGATCGCAGGAAAAGAGAAGAGGATGCTGACCGGCATCTTGCAATTAAAATCATGCACAATAAACAGTACAGCATGTCTAAAAGTATAGAGGATGAGTATGATTTTGGTGATGCTCCCAGTAAGAAAGGCAAAAGGAGGAAAAAAGAGGCACATGAGGACAGGAGAAGCACTCATAGGCATCTCACAACTCAGAAAGAACGCTGTTTGTATTGCTTCGAGAACCCATCCCGACCAAAGCATCTGATTGTTGCTATAGGAAACTTCACTTACTTGATGCTGCCACAGTTTGAGCCTGTTGTCCCTGGGCACTGTATTATTCTGCCATTACAGGTGAGAATCATTTTTATGCTGTGCTTTCATAACAATCAAGTAACTTAAAATTGTTTGTAATTTTGAATAGTCAATATGTAGAATAACCCAACTTTCAATAACTCTTATAACCATGTTGATGATATGTTCTTTTTTGCGGTGGCAGCATGAGTCTGCAACAAGAACAGTTGATAAGAATGTCTGGGAGGAGATCCGCAACTTTAAGAAGTGCCTCCTGAAGATGTTCTTGCAGCAAGACAAGGATATGGTTTTCATGGAGACTGTTATAAGCTTGGCCAAGCAACGCAGACACTGCATGATTGAATGCATCCCTATCCCCTCCGAAGTTTCAAACAATGCGCCCATGTACTTCAAGAAGGTCAGCTATCTATTACTTTATCCATAAGTGAGAATAATTTAATTCTTATACGTGCTTGAGGTTCTAATGAAATCCAACCTATTTACTTCAGGCAATTGATGAAGCTGAAGAAGAATGGACCCAGCATGACATGAAGAAACTTATTCCAACGAAAGGAAACCTGCACCAGGTCATCCCAGAGAACTTTGCCTACTTTCATGTAGAGTTTGGGCTGGACCGCGGATTTGTCCATGTAATAGACGACGAGAACAAATTTAGTGCTGGCTTTGGGTTGAATGTCATCAGAGGGATGCTCCGCTTGCGGGAAGAGGACATGCACCGACGCCGAAGGCACGACTCTATGGATAATCAGAAACAAGCCGTTGCAAATTTCATGAAGGACTGGGAGCCCTTTGATTGGACGAAACAACTTGATTAGATGTAAAGACAGTCACCAGAACATTTATAAGAAAAGCCTGCTGGAAATTGTACGACAAATTTTTGTAGGAAATCTTGTACTAACTTGTCTTGTATTCATATAAACATATTTGTTTCTTCTCTTGATCTTGAATATTGCCTAAATCTATAATTTGGAAATTGACATCATATTATCCCCGGGGTACCACCGTTCATCAATCAGAATTAAAGCTGTGAAGAATGGTGCTTGGTTGCATCAAAGCTGGTCAGAGCTTCCTTTCTTTCTACTAGTTAAGTTGACGTTGAAAGTTTGGACTGCCTGTATACAGTCTTGTCTTTGGTTTGACATTGTAGGCTACACAAACCATCAGTTTTAAGAAGACCAGAATATTCTTTTCCTGTGTTTTGCCTCGCAATCGTAGGTCACTCTTCAGTTTAGCATTCATTCCAACTTAATGTGGTTGATGGGAAGTGATTTCTTTGTGTATGTATATATATATATATATAATATACTTAATAGCTTTAAATATTTATATTTAAGTACAGATCAATATATTCTATTTTTTTAATCTCTTTTGGTATTTCTCTTTATTTTTTTATATTATTATGAAGTTTCTAGTTCTTATTTATTTGTTGCTTGATTGATTAGAAAGTGTGTGTATATATATACTTAACTCAGTTTACCCTTTCATCTCTAAATTAAAGTAAACTAGAGTTTGAAACGTTAATAGCTACTTTCTAAATATTTATATTTAAGTACAGATCAATATATCCTACTTTTTAAATCTTCTTATTTTGATATTCCTCTATATTTTTTATATTATTATTTTGATTTAGAAATTCATAATATACTGATATTTTTAGGGTCTCCTTTGAATTTAAACCATCTTATAGATAGTAAATAGTTTTTCTGCTATCATGTATATTCTCGTTTTGAATTTAATTCTTATATGATCATAAATTTAATATATTATACGTATTTCTATAATAATCAACTATTAAAAATAACGTATTTTTATACTAACATTTTATTAGGTCTATTTGTCATTTTACTTATACGGTATCTTTTTATCATTGAGGATATTAGATGTTTGGTACTATTTTAACTAGCCCGTTTTAATTCTATAGTTAACGGCTATATTAATATTTATATACATCTATAGTATCGATTTTAGATATAAAAAATTATATAGGCAAATGAGGGCCATTAATCCCCTAAAATCAGTCTCATCCTTCCAAACTAATATGCATGCAGACTTATCAAATTTAGCAACTAAACTACGTGGTTTTTCAGCCGCTAGATGTTTTGGACGCCGGCGTGCACGCCGGCTTCTGATTGTTGCGGCGCTTGTAGGTCGTGCCCACAAATGCGTCCACAACACTTCCGCCCTCCTGGAGGAACAGCCCGTCCATGAGCTGGAACGTCTGGTGCGCTTCCTTGAAGTCGTCCAGGCACTCCGAGGTGGCCTAAGAGTCAGTCAGGGCGGCCAACCCAGCACACAAGGAACTCCCAGGTGCCACGGTTGAGACGTCCGCGAACGATGGACGCCGGGGTTGGAACAACTCGGCCGCGGGCCAGTGGAGATAGAGGCACCGTGGTCGCCGGAGGAACACCATGGTACGGCTTGAGGAAGACGACATGGAAGACGTCATGAATTTTGGCCTTGGGCGGAAGCCGAAGACGATAGGCCACCGGACCAACGCGCGCCACCACCTGATAAGGACCATAGTAGCGTGGGGCGAGCTTGCCGCTGGACCTGTCGGTGATGCCGGCGGCCGAGCGGTGGTGGAGACGCAGCCAGACCCAGTCGTCAGCCTTGTACTAAACGTCCCGGTGGCCGGAGTCGTAGTACTGCTTCATGTGGTCTTGAGCGTGCAGGAGTTGTTCGCGGACATCCGCCAAGAAGGCGTCGCGATCGACCAACTGCTTGTCGAGGGCTGCTACACGCGCAAGTCCGGGCTGGTAGCTAGCGAGCGTCGGTGGGGACCGGCCGTAGACCACCTGGAACGGAGTCGTCTGGTAAGACGTGCTGTAGCAGAGCTCCGCCCATGGGAGCCAGCACAACCAGCTGCGCGGGCGGTCGCCGGCGAGGAACCGGAGGTAGACGCTCAGCACGCGGTTCGTCACTTCGGACTGGCCGTCCGTCTGTGGGTGGAAGGCGGAGCTTAGGCGTAGTTCTACCCCGGAGAGAGCAAAGAGCTCCGTCCAGAAAGCACTGGTGAAGACAGGATCCCGGTCGCTGACGATGTAGCACGGCATGCCGTGTAGCCGGACGATGCGGTCGAAGAAGACGCAAGCCACTTGGTCTACCATGGACCGTAAGTACATGGATGTCTCTCTGACAATGGACCCATGCATCGGTTATAGAGAATATTTCATTAGAATATTCTCTTCCGAATGTAATATATCCATTTTCTATTTTTAAAAAATAGTTTAAACTTTCAAAATTCGTAAGTTTGTTTGACTCCATTCAACCTCTAGATTTTTTTTAAAAAATAAGATACACTATTATTTATGTGGTGTTTTATTATATTTTTAGGGTTTTGTTTTGATTTCTCACGTTTCATGCATAGTTCACCGTCGAAAAATTCTCAGACACCGATTCTAAAGAGTTTCTCATCAACTAAGAGCAAGCTAAGTCACTTTCTAGTATATTGATACTAATTTATAAAATTTGATTATTTATAAATTTACATTCTTAACATGTATAATTAAATTGATCAGTCTTAGTTTATGTACAATCGACGGACCAATTTAGTAGCTATATTACTTTCCGTAGTTTGTTGTGAAATTCTCTTCTTGTAACTTCATCATACGACTGCTCGACTGAAGAAGGCAATGGAGCCGGCGCCTGGATGGAGGACGGCACCCAACCCAGTGCCGGAGGCGTCGAAGTCGACGGTGAAGCCCATGGAGAAGTCCGGCAACTGAAGTACAGGACCGGAAGTCAGGGCCGCCTGCAACGCTGTGAACGTGTCGGAGGCCGTCGTTGTCCAGCGGAAGAAGTCCTTCAGCAGGGCCGTCAGCGGCGCGGCTATTGCGCCGTAGTTGTTGATGAAGCGGCGATAATAGCCCGTGAGCCCGAGGAAGCCCCTCAGAGCTTTGAGGGTACGAGGTTGAGGCCATTGCTGGACGGCCTCTACCTTGACGGGTCCATGGCCACCCCATCAACGGAGATGACGTGACCCAGATACGCCACGCTGTGCTTGTCGAAGGTGCACTTGGAGCGTTTGAGGACGAGGTTGTGGGCGCGCAGAGTCGCGAAGACAGTACGCACATGCCGCAAATGCTCCGACCATGATGAACTGTAACTTAAGATGTCGTCAAAAAAAAAAAACAGTACGGAGCGGCGGAGGAAAGGCTGGAGAACCTCATTCATCAGGCCTGGAAAGTTGATGGCGCATTGGAGAGGCCGACAGACATCACGACAAACTCTAAGTGGTCGTGATGTGTCCGGAATGCCGTCTTGTCGATGTCATCCGGGTGTATGCGGACCTGGTGACAGCCACTGCGGAGATCCAGCTTGGTGAAGAAAGTCGCGCCCTTGAGCTCGTCCAGTAGTTCATCGGGAAGACGTCGCGCACCGTCTTGGCGTTGAGGGCGCGGTAGTCGAAGCAGAAGCGCCAGCTCGCGTCCTTCTTGCATACCAGCAGCACGGGGGAGGAGAACGCCGACGTGCTGGGGCGAATGATGCCCTGGCACAGCATGTCGGCGCACTGCCGTTCGATCTCATCCTTGAGTAGCTGGGGGTAGCGATAAGGACGCATCGCAATCGGCGGCGTACCCGGTAGCAGCATGATGCGGTGGTTCAAGTGTCGCTGCGGTGGTAACCCCGTTGGCTCCGCGAACAGGTCGGCGAACTCCGCCACCTGGCTGCCAAGGACCAGCTCGTAGTCGTCGAGGGCTAGGAAGCTGCCAAGGATCAGCTCGTAGTCGTCGAGGGCTAGGACGTACAAGTCGATGAAGAACTGTTCCTCGCCGATGGTCACCGGCACCCGCTTACAGACGCCGGCTGAGGGCACGCGGTCGCCGTTGGCAACGCCCACCGTCAGGCCTAGACGCGGCTCCGGCTCGAGGCCGAGGCGACGCGCCGTGGCGGATGCCGCAAATGAGTGGGTGGAGCCGGAGTCGAGCAAGGCGCGCAGCTGCTTCGTGGCAATGGTGACCGGCAGCTGCATCGTGTCCGCGGCTTTGATGCCGGTGAGGGCGTGAAGCGAAATCTCGACGTCGTCTTCGGAGGACGCATCCTCGTCGACAGTGCCCAGCTCCATCAGGTATATGCCCTTCATGGAACACTGCTTGATGTGATCTCTGGAGAATTTCTCCGGGCAGTTGAAGCAAAGTCCATCCATGCGGCGCTGGGCCATCTCCTGAGGGGAAAGCCGTTTGAATCGCATGGCCGGGGGCGGCGCCGCCTTAGTCGGGGCTGGAGGCGGGGGCGCCCGGGACGCGATCTGGTCCTCCTCCTCGTCCAATTGCAGGCGGCGTTCGAAGGCCCTGGACATACCCATGGCGTCGTCGAGAGTCCCCGGGCACTGGAGCTCGACGTCGGTCTGGAGGGGATTCCAGACTCCCGCGGTGTATACGTCGATCTGCTGCTGCTCGGTGACATTTTTGCAGCCAAGAATCACGCCTGGTATTCCTCCACCGTCCCCGTGCGGCGGAGTTTCATCGAGGCCCCAGCGCGTTGCTACGGACCGGTGGGTCTAACCTGCGCTGCACCCGATCGACGAACTCCGGCCAGTTGGGAACGCCGCGGTTCTGCTCCAGTCTGGTCGCATGTACGTAAATGATCGACGAACTGCGGCGCTGTTGTGATACATGACATGGACGTAAATGATCGAGTGACCCACGATATGTCACTCAAGTAATGTCTTGTCGCATGTTGTAATTTCCATTGGAAACTGGTACCATATCGTGGGTCTCCTCAAACATGTTAGCGGCAAAGGAGGGGCATTTCTTCAAAAGCCAACTCATTCTGATCAGTTAGATTACCAAAAACCAATCTCTTCCAGAATGCACCATCTAGATGGTCATCCTTTCCCTCGACTAGCATGCATAATTCATATTGCTTATTTTTTGAGTAATCCAACTGCTGAAAATCTGATCCCACTCCTTCAATCAGCGCACTGCATGGAGAGCTTCTCCAAGAAATGATGATAGCTTTGGACAATTTGCAATCTCAAGCTCCTCTAGTGTACGGAGTTGGATCGAGTTCATCTCTTGCTCCGATCGAGGGCATGTGGAATGTGAAAATAGCAACTCCATGAGCTCTGGGCAATCTTTTATAATGAGGACCTTTAGCAGAGAGAACACAAAGCAAGAATCATTTCCAGCCCATTTTGCTTGTCTCTGTATGCCAACAATCTCTAACCTTTTTAAATTCAGAAAGCTCCTGTCTGTTGTACAAACCAGGATTCTTCTCCATGCTCATTAATCAACAACTTCCCTAGAGGCGGAAATTTGTTCCAGTCTACACCATCAAGATGAAGAGTTTGCAAGCCTTTGATGGACAAGTTAACACCCAACCATGAAGGGTAAGTAGTGCCCCCATGCCCATTAATGTGTAGCTCCCGAAGATTGCTATGTGGTTTAAGATTTTCAGGATATGTTCTTCTTGTAAAGAATCCTTTGTCGAACTTAAATATCCCAATCTAAAATTAACTTGTGTAAGCGACTTTTTTTAAGGTTCTTCTTCCTTTGCTGTCGATGCTAGGGGAAGCGAAAGTGGGTTTAGATGAGACGAGGAGGCGGATGAAGGTCGTCTCCTTATCATGTGGTGGAAGTGACGAGTAAGCGGTGGAGGAGAAGAAGACCGTCTATGGAGAAGACGACGGGGATAAGAACCAAGACGAAGAAACAAAGAAAGAATATAAGAGGAGAAAGTCTGTGACGGAGATAAGGCGTCGACTCACCAGTGAGAAGGTTGCTAGCACGTCGGAAATGTCTAAACCTGTTCTGATACCATATAAAAGTGTAGTATACAGTGAGACTAAGATTCCGTTTTCTATAAGGGAGTTAAGTCTAGCGGTTTAACACCCATATTAGCAATTTTGGAGTGGAGATTATCATTTGGGACAAGAAAATTCCACATCCTTACAAGGTGATTCTTATCTCTTGGTAGCGCAAGAGAAAATGCCGCATCCTGACAAGAAAATAATGTTGGATAGACTTGGTTCAGGAAAATATCCCTTATTAATCCTTAAGTAGCGCAGATGGACAAGATTTGAAAAGTTGTGCAACATATTCTGCATAGCATAAGATGCTACAGACAAGAAAATGACACGGAGTGCTTTTGCTTTACTTAACAAATTACCAAAAGGAATGACGAAACTTCCATTGTATTTTCCAAATATGATCAAAGAGTGTAGCGTTTCAACATCCATCCTCTTGCTTAGCGTGCTGAAATCCTTCTTAATATTTTCAAAAGTCACTCTACCATTTACGTCCATGTCATGTATCACAATAGACAAGTACCAGTCTTGCGCCGCGGCCTCCATGTAGAAGGAAGCGAGCCAGACTTTGTCATCGTCCGGAGTGCGGTGGGAGCGGAAGAACTGCTCGGCCTTGTGGAGCCACACGATCGGGTCGTCGGCGCCGTCGTAGCCGCAAAACGCAGCTTGTGGGTGGGTTGTTGGGAGGGTGAAGGAGGCGGCGGCTCAGACTGAGGTTTCTCCGTGTCCTTGCCGCTGTGGGAGTCGCCGAACTCGAGCTTCTCCGTCTGCAACCGATTGACAGCCACGGAGAGACGACTTTGATTCCCTTGCATCGTCGCCACCTCGTTTTTGATGGACGAGAGATCAGCGAGGATCTTGTCCATGGTGGCCTTGATTTCGACTGTTACCATGGAGTCGCCCATGATCAGGCCGCAGGCTAGTAGCTCTGATACCAAAAATGATGTGGTAGATGGGATGGTGAGTCAGCAAATGGCATGGGAAGGCTATTTCTTGCTTGATTGATTAGAAAGTGCATACAGATATATATATATATAATCGCTCTCATCCTTCCAAACTAACATGCATGCAGACTTATCAAATATAGGTCATGCCCACAAATGCGTCCACAACAAACTGATCAAACTGTAAATCTTATTTGCTACTATATGAGCATTTCATTCATGCATCCTGTCATGAAATCTGAACCTAATCTTCATCGCCTTCTCGAGCCAAGCACGAAGAGCTACTGTTCAGCAGCTTGTATGCTGGCTGAGCAGCTGCATGCCAGCGTCAACTGAAAACCATCATGTACCTGTGCAGCCAATCCAAGCTACCATTGAGCAAAATTCATCCAAAGCAAACAACCAGTGCCTGCCTACTACTGCGACTCTGCAAAATTCCAACATGAAAACCTTCGTCAGAAAACTCAGTAAATGAACAAAGGCCTACCTGCCTGCCTGCTTGGCTGCTTTCCCTGAAATCTTGTGTCTGATTGGCTGGTTGTTCGTCACAATTCATACGAAGCTGAAGTTCACAGAAGGAGCACTGTACATGTGTGAGTTCCATGAGTCATGGGGAATGAAGCCTGGTCCGAAGCCACCGCCAAGGGATCGCTATCTTCAGACCAGACGTCATTCCACTCAACAGCCATGGAACATCTCAGAAGTTCAGAAGACCGAAAAAGCAAAATCACATCCTTGACAAATATCATCTTTCTGTTTCCTCTGCAACCTTGCATGCCAGGAGAGGGGACTCACTCTGCCTATGCCAGTATTATATGCTAGCAGCAGCAGAACAAAAATCAGATGCGATATTATGTGGAGAACTGAACACGACACAAAACATCTTTAGTTCAGACAAAAAACAAAAGAAAAAGGCAACAGCAGCACCCGATCAGATGCTATTCGTGTCACTTTCTTTTGAGATCGGCGATCTAGCCTTCGCCGGTGACCGTGAAAAAAGCAGAGGAAGAATAGAGTTGGTGATGGCTGTTATTCGTCGTGGCAGTGACACAACTAACGCCCTATTGGTTTTGGATTATCAGCCGAGCTTGAGCTTATAAACCACAGATTAATTAAGTTTTTAATATTGGACAGTTGAAAAATATATTTTTTATTTTTTAAAAGAGATTTTTATGTAAATAGTTTTTTAAAAAAAATCGTACCATCCAATCACTTAGAAAACATACCCGCGGTAATTCATACGAGTAGTTAACCCAAACTTCATCAAAGAACACGGCTAAGCTAGTGCTAGGATCCGTGATGTTGAAATGCGAAGCCATTCTCCTGCAAAAGCTTGGCGACTTTGCAACTCCACTTGTGGGGAGGAAAGGAGAGGAGGGTTAAGCAGCGGCGACGGTGACACCATGATTAAAACCAAATGGTCATGGAGATGGTTTCGATTCCAAGCTTAGCGTTGAAGCTACAGGCTACAGAGGCGGCCATGACATGGCACATCGTCTTTTTATTTGTCCGTACTTACGTTTGGTTGATCGATCGATCGATGCGGTCTGCTGGTTAAGTGGTCAAATCTTGAGATTCTTCTGGAAGAGAGCTTTAGCTACTTGTAAAAAGAAAGCGAAACGATAGGGTTCTTGTTTCTTGAGGACTTGAGGAGCTGAGAGGGTGTCAACTTACACTCCACTTTTTGCGTTTTAGATTAGTGCACGCGGTTATGAAAAGTTATGAGAAGATATTGACAACATAGAGCATCATGAAATCTATCACTATATAAAAAATCAGCATACACAGTAAGAAACAAAAATGATAAATATTGTTGTGAGTTGATGTATTGATCACAGTCCAGATTTATACTGTCTTTGCTGTGTTAGTTTGCTACCTTCCCAATCTCAACTTGCTCATTTTCTACACGCACGTTTTTCAAATTATTAAATTATACGTTTTTTTAAAAAAATATAGAAAGTTAGTTTAAAATCATATTAATATATTTTTAAAATTTTTAACTAATACTTAATTAATTATATATTAATTTGTTGCTCCGTTTTACGTAGTAGAGGAGTTTTTTCCAACACAACAACAAATGCAGCCTATATTTAGTTTGTACTTAAAATTGTGTGGGATGGCTTACACACCTACTGTATCAATGTCTAATTATTTTTATTTTTTTATAAGAGGGTCATCTCCTTTAGGTATTAAATGAGTTTTTCTTCATCATTACAAGTCAAAACTCATAAATAAATTTATCAATCTCAAATTACATCAGCCCATATAGTTGTAGGGGCTGCATTGTAAGTTGTTTCGAAGAAAAAAAACTTAAAGTTTGTTTTGGCATACATGTATTTTTGGCTTGAGTAAACTGGACCTTAAACTTGTAAAAAGATTATGTTTGGGTCCATATACTTATAAACCGTATATTTACATCTTTAAACTTGCTAAATTTATCATTCTAGCCTAAAATCTGACGTGGCAATATCAAATTGACAAGTGGGACGCATTCACATAGTTTTTCTTTTTTTTTCCTTTATCTTTTTCTTAACACCCCTAGTAAAATCAAAAGAAAAATAAAAACAAAAGAGAAAGGGACAAGCAGCTCGAACTCTAGCAACCTCACTGACATCTGAGGCGGAGGGAGCTCACGGGCAAGGTGTGGGTAGGAAGAGAAGGGCATGCAATGGGAAACTCATCAGCATGTAAGGGTTAGCTCACCGATGTGCAAGGACATGCAACAGGAAGCTCATTGTCGATGAACGGGTGAGAGGACCTCGTCGTCTCATGGATTTGGATGCTTGGATCCACCGCTGGAGTGACCTGATGCCATTCTCGTTCATCGCTACCCCAATTCGATCGGCCATGGGAATGGGTAGCACACATGTCATATTTGCTTGTCTCGTTCATCATTGTCATTGATCCGTGATCCTTGACCTTGCTGTTAGAGAGAGAAGAAGAGGAAGAGGGAGAAGAGAGAGTGAGCAGAGTGAGGGCGAAAAGACAAAAAAGAAATAGAAAAAGTTAGTGGATCCTACTTGTTATTATTTTTTGACACGCTATATAAGATTTTATGTTATGTCAGTGTATGTGTGGTATTATAATGTCATATTTTGACTTTAGAGAGTTTAGAGGTGTAAATATATAATTTATAGGTTTATCAACTTAAATGAACTCGTCTAGTTTACTCCTTGGGCTTTTTGAGGCCTTTTGTGAGGGCGCGCATCTGGGCCCTTGATTTGAACCAGCAATACTTGATCGGACGGTCCAAACGATTTCCTCCCGTCTGCTCCCGAGCTCGGGCTGCGGCCTCTCCATGGCGACCTCGACGGCGGCGGCGCCCAGGCACAGCTGCGCGAAGCTCACGGTGGCGGTCGAGGACCCCAAGGCCGCCGGCGGCGGCGCCGTCTTCGTTAAATCCAAGTGGCAGCCCACGCTCTTCTCCCTCGCTGTCACCGACGGCGCCGGGGCGTGGGTCGCCGAAGCCTCCGACGCCGAGGTGCGGCTCCGCGCGGAGCAGTGGGACCAGCCCGTCTCCGACTACCTCGCACTCGCCGAGCGCTACCTCGCCTTCCAGCAGCCTTCCTCCACCTACTCCTTTCACGACGCCGGCAACGGCAATCGAAGGGTTCGTTCTGCTCTTGTTCTTATCCCATTTGTTCATTAGTTAGTGAGGGGTTCTGTGTAGCAATGATCTCTACCTCCTCTTTTTTGGGCCCAATCTAGGAAGTAATTTCTTATTCAGGAGAATTCGTTGCTCTTAGTGTAAGTGCAATATTATCTGTCTTTGTTTTACAATACAAGTTGGTTACATTCTTTTGTGTTATTTTCCATTTTGTCCTGTAAGGATGTACCAATTAGTCATATGGATTTAATTATACACACAAAAACACACAACCGATTCTTACACAGAGTACGCTTTTATACATTGATGAATTAAAATGCAAATAAATGCCCTTTGTCATTTTCTGTGAGTCGTATATTGATTTTTGTGCTAACTGTTTGTAGCATTGAAATTGTACCTCATCTCAAACTTTGCATATAAACCAGGTTCAGTCCATCGAGTTCGTGTATGATGATCACAACATTTAGGACTCAAAATGCTTCCTTCTCTTTTATTAATACATAATATTTCGTAAGATCTCTTAATTGTTTGGGGGTTAGCCCCTTCCTCTTGACAATTTACTGGACCTTGATTACTTTAAGTTACGCATATGGTAGAAACAACATGGATTTCCTTGATGTCCTACCATCCTAAGTACGGGCATCATTGACAACATGCTATGCTTGAATGAAATGATTTTCAAAATGATGATGAAATTATGTCAAACACAAGTAGTACTGCTTTTCAAGCATGCCTTGGTTTATAAGGGGACCATTCCATGCCCTTGCTTGTTTTGTACCCATGTTTTTTCGTTTTCTCCTTTTGTTTCCAGAGTTATTGATTATTTATTTTTCCATGCAGTTGTCATGGACATTTGAAAAACAGGGTACCAAGTTAGAATGGCGGTGGAAACTGCAGCCTTCACCCAACACGCAGCAGACTATAGCCGAGATCTTGGATTTTCTTATGGATGCAAATATACGGTTGAGTGTATGTCACTTCCTATTCCATGATATGGATATAGTGTTATAGTATTTTATAGGGAAACAGTGAATTGTTTGTCTGCTTTCTGATGAACTTGATTTGACCTCACTGCACCCTACCACCAAACCACTGCTTCACTATATCACTTAATTGGACCTGAATGATTAAACGGTTATCTGTCCGTTATTTTCAGGAAGAGGTTGTTAGGAAAACACAATCCTTTGACAAGCTGAAACAAGAATCTGATAAGTGCTTGCAACAAAGCGAAAGATTTAATAATGAGAAAGCTGAGTTCGAACAAGCCACTTTTTCAAAGGTACATTTCCTGGTATTTGTTTCGTGGGTGCCTTTTTGCAGATAACAATTTCTTTCAGTTCCATACAGAGCTAGTTCATAAGATTCATCAATTTAACCTTGCTTGTTTGCATAAAGATGGCCTATTGTCACAGTGAACACTATCTGTTGAGCATCATATTTCCTCAATTAGTTAGCTTTGATAGTTTGCTCACTTCTGTGGTCATATTTTGACTTTTGGCGTGACCGGTTTTCTCATTCAGTTCTTAGTTGACTAGAACACAAGAAGGCTGCATATTGAACTTATTGTAGTAGTTCAATACTCACTGTTGTGCCGTATCTCTAGTTTGTGGCCATCTTAAATTCGAAGAAAGCCAAGCTCAGACAACTGAAGAACAAACTCGCAGAGCTTGAATCAGCTGACAAGGCTACAAAGGAGGAGGAAGAGGATAACTCTACTGATAAGAAAGATGTCTTTGAGGAAGAAAGTGACAGAGATGCAAGTGTTAATGATGAACCCTCTGAGACTGGTGGTGGCGATCTTCATACCTCTCCTGAGAAAACTGCAGCCACCTTCAGAGGGGGGAGGGGTCGCAAGAGGACTAGAAAATAACCTGAACAAGCAACCTAACTGCTACACTGAATATAACAGTATAGCAGGACCTACATGGGAATTGTTAATCCATGTGATGTATCTGTCATCCAACTAATTTTCATTTCCTCAAGTGTGTTAATCATGTATCTTGTAAACTGTGAAGTGCATGTAGAGCTTAATTTTCATTTCCTCAAGTATGTCAACCAAGTAGCTTGTGAACTGTGAGGTGCATGTGGAGCTAAATCTTGACTATCATTGGCAAGCTTGTTAGAAATGATCTTCACGTGTTTTTGGCTGAGGAAGGTGAGGGGATTATCAACTGATGGTGGCTGTACCCCTATAGTTTAATATGCTAATGAAGAATATATGCCGCATGTGCTTTGCCCCATACCATGATTTTTTCTGCACTTCTCTTCCTTTTGCTCGGAGACTATTTGAAGTCAAAGTAGGCATGTGTTTTGCATTGCACAATGCAGCTCAAGATCATGTGCCTTTTCTGGGTTAGAAAAATGGTATCATCAGACTAGTCCACTACTAGTTTGTCTCGTTTTTTTGTCCTTCACTACAGCTGAAAGTTAGGAGTTGAAAATATATACGATAAAATTCTTATTTCTGGCGTGTGTTACTCTACTCTCACTCAGTTTCTGTCTGATCATGCGACGGAGCCATCCATACTATTGATGCAGGGCTGCATGCCTTGGGATGAGCAAACATGTCGATCAAATTGTATGAATTTTACATGATGTCCAATATTAGAAGCACGCTGTCTATTGTACCATTTGTCATTGCATGCCACTCTGAATTTTGAGCTCATAAAATCAATTCTTATAGCCACAATTTAGTCTTAAAAATATCGCCCTTTTTTCTGCAGCTGCAAATTTCTAGCCAGTGTTGTTTGCTCCAGAACCAATCTTATTTCATGATTTCATCCATCTTTTTCACCCAGAAACAAAACTGTTAGTACATTTTTCTTGCAATATTAGTCACGCTCTAAATATGTCCTCTCATGATTAGAAAAAAAAAGAAAAAGAAAGGAATGTACGTTTAATCACGTGTTAATTTCCGTCCCCGTATTTTCCAGTCAAAGTTTGAGACCTTTCCCTGCTGATTGCCCGTGTGATGTACGACCCAACTCCTATATAAAAAATAGGGTCTCAGTCTCACTGCATACTATACTTCTATATAGTATCAGAGCAGGTTTAGACACCTCCAACGCGCTAACAAACTTTTTACCGATGAGCCGATGCCTTCTCTCCGTCGCAGACCTTCTCCTCTCCTCTGGTATTCTTCCTTTGTCTTCTTCGCCTCGATTCTTATTCTCCATTGTCTCCTCCGCTGACAATTTTCTACACCTTTCTGTATCACAAGATACTTGACTACTCTCACTTAAGTATTTTTGGGTGTCTCTGTTATCTCAATCTAACAGCCACCGCCCCTCGTAAACTCGCATCACGCTCCACCGTCTGTATTTTTTTTGGCTATCCATCTTTCCATAAGAGATACCGCTATCTTGATCTCTCTACCCATCGGATCATCATTTTCCACCATGTCGTTTTTGACGAGTCATGCTTCCCCTTCAGTTTATTTCACCATAGACCTTCTTCTGACGATCTCGATTTTCTTCTCACCCACATTATACCATCCCGACATTCTTCATGAACCACACCTCCGCACCCCACACCGGTCGTTCTTGAGGACCCCTAAACGACTACCCCACTCTTCTCCGCTCCGCTGTCATATCAATTGGACCTCCATCAGCTCCACATCCTTCATCGGCTCCACAACCCTCATCGTCTTGACACCCCCCATCGACTCCACCAACTCCATCGGCTCATCAACCTCCATCGGCCCCCCACCCTCCATCGGCACAGGTTGATCTCGTCCGACCATTTCTCCAAACCTACAGTCACCGATCTCAACCCGATGCCACCCTTTCCCCTTTCAATCCTGCCCCACCACTGATGTTACCATCGAACCGTGCGGCCTCTACTGTCTCCACCTCCTCTCATATGATCACACGATCCCAAACCGGGTCCCTCTGCCCCTCTCAGCGCTTTGAGTTCTCTTAGTCTATTGTGTCGTCTCGCCCATCTCGGCGACTTACCGACCAATCCTCAGTGGCACGCGGCTATGGCCGATGAATACAAGACACTCATGGACAACGAGACCTGGCGCCTCGTCCCTTGTCCTCCTAGTGCCAACGTTGTGACCAGCAAGTGGATCTTTAAATACAAGTTCCACTCTGATGGCTCGCTTGCTCGTCATAAGGCGCGCTGGGTAGTCTGCGGTTTCTCTCAACGTCTCGGCATCAATTATGACGAGACCTTCAGTCCCGTCGTCAAGCTCGCCACTATTTAGATTGTGCTTACTCTTGCTGTCTTGCATTCTTGGCCGATTCATCAGCTCGACGTAAAGAATGCTTTCCTTCACAGTCATCTGACGGAGACGGTCTACTGTCAACAGCCTCCAGGCTTCGTCGACCCATCCCGTCCCGATGACGTCTGTTTCCTTCAGCGCTCTCTCTATGGCCTCAAGCAGGTCCCTCGGCTTGGTACCAGCACTTTGCTACCTATCTTCAGTAATTTGGCTTTGTGGCCTCTGTCTTCAATACGTCCCTTTTCGTACTTCACACCGAAAATACCACCACATACCTCCTTCTCTATGTCGATGACATCATTTTTACGACATCCTCGACAACCACCCTATAGCCAATCATGGCCCAACTCTATTCGGAGTTTGTCATGACCGATCTAGGTCCTCTCCATCACTTTCTTGGCATCTCTGTTACACGCTCTTCCCACGGGCTATTCCTCTCCCAGCGCCAGTATGTCATGGATCTTCTCTAGCGTGCGGACATGGCCGAATGTCACTCCACCGCCACTCCGGTCGACACTCGTACCAAACTCTTCGCCACCGACGGCTCTCTCATCGCTGACCCCTCTCAGTACCAGAGTCTTGCTGGTGCTCTACAGTACCTAACACTCACACGGTCTGATCTCATTTATGCCGTTCAGCAAGTATATCTCTTTATGCATGCTCCGCGCGAACCTCACCTCGTACTGCTCAAGCGTATCCTTCGCTACGTGAAGGGCACACTATTCACCGGCCTACATCTCAGTTCCAACCACATCGACTCTCTCACCGCGTATTCTGATGCGGACTAGACGGGTTGCCCTGACTCCCGATGCTCCACATTCGGCTATTGCGTTTTTCTCGACGACACTCTAGTCTCTTAGTCCTCCAAGCGCTAGACTACAGTGTCTCGATCAAGAGCCGAAGTCAAGTATCGCGTCGTTGCTCGTGCCGTCGCCGAGTGCTACTAGATGTACCAGCTTCTCCAGGAGTTTCGTACACCCATTGTTTATGCGACAGTTGTCTACTATAATAACGTTAGTGCCGTCTACATGACCGCCAACCCGGTTCATCATCGACGCACGAAAAATATTGAGATTAACATTCACTTCGTCCGTGACAAGATAGTTCTAGGACTCGTTCGGGTGCTCCTTGTACCGTCGACGCATCAGTTCACCGACATCATAACCAAAGGCCTACCCGCGTCTTTGTTCACTAATTTTCGCTCCAGTATCTACATCCGTACCTCTTCCGCTATAACTGTGGAGGATGTTAGACCACTAGACTTTTATATATATATATATATATATACTCGATCCACTCTATAACTTCTGTATTAGCAAATAAGCATTTGCAATCCACGCGGCAAAACACTTCCTGCTGTTGACCACCACCTCCCCTCCTCCCATCGGACGTGGGGAGAAGCCGAGCTAAGCAAGAGGGAGAGGAAATGGAGGGAGAAACAGATCAAGAAACAGAGACTAAGTGAGGACTTTGCTGCTAATTTGCTTTGGTTTGTTGTTGATTTGGCCTCTCTCTCTCTCTCTAGGAGCTCTGATCTGGCAGGCTGTTTTGGTTGCTGGGTTGCAGACTTGCAGTTTCTTCAGGCGATTTTGGTTTGGTTTTCTTGATTGGTTGTTCTTCGTGAGTTTTCTTGATTGCGCACTTCAGCTGCTTGATTTTATGTCGGAGCAGCAGTTTTCGCTTGGGAGAACGAGCATGGTTTCATTCATTCTTGGTCAGTTTGAATCAAATTTTCCCGGAAAGATTTTTTGTTTCGTTCTTCTTTTTGAGAACCATAATTCTTGTGAGAAGAGAGGAAGACGAGCATGGAGCTGTCGCTGAAAAACCTGGCTGTCTTCGACATACCAAGAATTCAAGATTGAGAATTGAAGATTGTTCAAAGAGAAAAAAAAAAGAGGATGAATTGAACAGCCTTTTGTATGTCTTGTCTGGGGATTTATCTGCTCCTTTTTTTCTTTTGGATTTTTTTGCTTGGATAGCTTTCCTCGCAGGGATTTCTAAGCACGCAAAATGCAAGCTTTGGTTTTTTATTTGCATTCAGAAGAAAGAACAGTCCAAATAATGAATTTTGAAAACCATTAACATATAAGACTAATTCGATGGTCTCCAACAATTGAATCATTTTCTGAACCATCTTTGGATTTCATGAGGATACTGAAGTCATGAAGTTTTGCTTTGAAGAGGATTTTTATCGTCTCTCCTCCTAATCCAAACTTCCAAATTGCACACTTCAATAGAAGAGATTAAGGGGGCTTTTTTTTTGCATCAAAATCAACAGCTCTCAAGTCCAGCATCAGAAGAAGCTTCTTGGTCCATGGACAGATTATTATGTTTTCCTTTTAGCTTTGGATATTCCTTTTTTTTTTGGGTATTACGCTGCTTGGATAATCATGTGCTCAAACTCGTCCAGTTTTATGCACTGGAATATGTTTTTTTTCCTTGTACTAAAGTAGCGGAGTACTAATTCTCAACCACCTGGTTTTGGCTGTCTTTGGTTTAGTTTATGCATAACCATGGCTCTCTAGTCCTTGAGTTTCATGCTTCTAATTTCATGGTTGTTGTGCTGTGTTTACTTTTTTTTTTGAGGTAGTGCTGTGTTTATTTTTAAGTTACCATAGATACACAAACTTATGGTTAAGTTTGTTTTACATGTCAAAATTTTCATCCTTGTTGGATACACTAATATTACAATACAAATTAAAAGAAAAACAGTTTGCCATACGATGAATTATCTAAGAACAGTTGAATTGTTGAAACAAACAAAATTGTGACTTTTCTGGAATCAAACGAGATTATCATAATCCACATAGGGCCTGTGTTTCTGAGTTGCGCACTTAGATGAGCCAAGCAAGCACTAAAGGCACTGATTCTTGGCTGTGAAACAAACAGAAAGCCCTTGGCTGATGAACAACATTGATTCTTGGCTGTGAAAGGCAAAAATCCTGAAACTCATGGCCACACAAGCTCATGCACTTCGCACACACTATGCATTAGCACGGTTTGCATAGGCCACAACACCATTAGAACCTATAAAGCTCTCGTCGGCACGTATCACCCAAGGTCAAGCCGTCAAGGACGCCAGGTTGATGACTCTGTGTGTGAAGCCAATGCTCGCGCGCGGCGAGACAATTTGCGAGCTGCGGCCCAAATGGTCAAATGGCAAAACCTGTCCGCTAGGAACTGGTCAGATAATTGTGGCTCTATATAAAATAGTGATCAAAACTTGTCTTGATAGTTCCACGAACTGCAGATTCTTTTGAAACTTTTTTATATAGAATTTGAAAAAGTCCTTTCGAGCTAAATGTCCACAATACAGGGCTATGTAGGTCAAACAGTCAGTAATGGAACAGGTCAGATAATTATGGTTTGTGGATATATAAGTAACGGAGCGAAACACGTTACATCCACAAACTGCATATTATTTTATTTTATTTTTAAATAAATCTATAGGTTACCGTCATTTTGCTTCTGGTTAATTTTGAAGTTATTTTTGTGTTTTTTCTAGTTATTTTACAATATTTTTTAAATCATTAAGAATAAGACTTATATATTATTTTTTTCTGCTTAGTAACTATACGGATTATTCTTTCAATAAGTAAAATGATGAAAGGTTTATATGGGATGGAAAGTGAAAACCATGGTGTGACAGTTTTTCTAGCCACTCCATCTACTGGTGGCAACAGTAACTTGCCACACAACTGTTTATGGAGCATGCCACCTTACTTAGCGGATAAAAAGTTTGTCTTAAAATAAGTTATTGGACGTTCTTTCTTTTAAAACTTAATTATTGCAAACCTTTATGTAGACATATAAACATATGCATGCTTTTAAGGGGTTAGCCGGTTAAGAGAGGGTAGGCTCGTATGGTGACAAAGAAATGTCCACTCGGATCCTCTGCGGTACGGCATAGGTAGTACAACTGGTCAATAACATGCAGAGAAGCCACATCAGAGGAATAAGATTTTTGGGTACATGATTACGGTGAACTGTTGGTGGTATCTTCCACCTCCTCACCTTGGCTAGATCAACAGTTGTGGATAATTTTAGTTCGATTGAATGGCAGGCTAGAGGACGTGCAGCCTAAAGCGGTGCATGGCCTTGCATGGAAGATCAACCTCACTTCGGATAGACAAGGGCTGTGGGAGCATCGTTATGCCGTGGCCATGCTTCGGCTGCTATAGCTGTATGTAGGTGTGGGCATTTCGTCTTGGTCTTCGGGCTTTTATTTTTTTGAGAATGTCAATCGTCTAAAACTAAACTAAATTACATTGTAAAATAGTCAAAATCGAGAAGTTTGGTCTCGGTCTCGGTATTGGTCCTGACCAAAATTTTAGGGAAAAAATCACACAAATCCAATACAACAAAAAAAATCAGATAAATCACACAAATCATAAAAACCATAAAAATCATATAAAAATCATAAAAATAGTAGATCTATGTGATGCGGAGGTGTCTGAGGCTAGCAAACGACAATCATCACCTACCAAGCGGTGCTAGATCCCATTGTCCATCACCATTGGCTGTTCTAGGTTGGCCTTCTTCATAGGTCGAGTGGAGAAGGCTCTACTGCTAAGAATATGCAGTCTCTTATTGCCATCGGTTCATTCGAATGGAGAGGCGGCAACGTAGAGTGAAGAAGATGAGACCGCGATTGTTGACTTGAGGAGGAGGCAGCAAAGATGACTAGTGCTGCACAGTGCAAGGAGGAGGAGGTGGCACCAAGCTAACGATGATGATGCTGGTGCTACGAGGAGGAGGCGGCGTGCGCCACGCTACGTGGAGTGTAGGGGAGAGACAAGTTAGGTTTTCTCTAATAGGCTAGTGTAGAGGATATACAAGCTCTTATTGGATTTTAATATCATTTTAGACTTTTCAGTTTATTCGGTTAACCGAGACTGATGATCCAATCAAACTAGCAAAATTTAGTTATTTGGACGCTACTGAATTGATGACTGGATTTTTCAGTCTCGATCCCAGTTTTTTCCGTTTGATTTTTTTTCTACCCACCCCTAGTTGTATGCAACCACAAAACTGCAGAAAGCTACGTGCACATTGGCACGTGCACTAGTAGTGAAGCTAGTGGTGCCATCAAGCTCGAGCGATAAATAGCATTTCCTAGTAGCCGACTACTTTTTATGGATGGTTGTCGGCAATCAACGATGGAGAGACATCAGTGGAACCCAAGTGATCGAGCCAACCAGCCCAAGAGCGAGCAACGTTGTTGCGTGCATAGTTAATGATAGATTAATTCCTTTTTACGGACGGTTGTTGGCAGTTAGCAATAGAGAGATATCGGTGGAAGCCAAGCGAATGAGCCAACCAGCCCAAGAACTGGCACTGTTTCATCACTAAATTAAAAATATTTTAAATAATTAAAATGATGAAAGATAGTTGAATCACGATAAAAATATTTTGCTATCATACACAAAATATTAAACTTCAATTGTTGAAGCATCAACAGTTGAGTAAGAATCTAAATAAAAAAATAAAACAACAACAAAATTCCTAATGAAGTATTTCCATCCAACACAGAAAACATCAAGATATATTGGCTGAAACATAAAAAAATCATAATGTATACTATTCTAGATCTGGTTTCTTTCTTCTCTTCGGTGGTGGTAGGATTTAGGCTCTATCAGCGGAGGAGGGGAGACTGAACTAGAGATCTCCGATCTGGCGATTGGTTGATACACAAGCTCCAGCACAAATGCCCCACGTGGAAGCAAGCATGAGAAAGAGAATAGTAGATGCAGGGAAAATGTCGGTGACGACGACGCAAAGGGCTAGATCGCCGACAAGCGGCAACCTAGGTGGAGCTTCTCGGTGGCGAAGAGACGCAGGCTATGAGTGGTGGGGAGCAAGCGTGAGTGCGCCCGTTGAATGGGCGTCCCATGTTTCTGCTCTCGTCAGGCAACCAACATGGAGCATTCTCCAAAAATTAGGCCTTCAGCAGGGAAGTAAAAGGGAAAACACTACGCATCAAACTCTAGGTTAAAGACTGGGCCTCTGGCTAGGGAGAAGGAAGGTGAGGAAGCGAGAGACGGGAGAGGAGGAGAAGTTGGGTACTAATCCGAGGAAGGAGATGACTGCTCCGAGATTCGTGGGGAGACATGTCACCCAGGAAGCTAGCGAAGTACCGGACGCGGAGGCTATCGAGACCGGACTCTTCTCGAGAGGCTGAAAACCCGCCGCACCCACCAGCCAGAGAGAACCCCGTCACCTGGCAGAGACGCCCCCGCGTCGCGCATGGCCTCGGCACCCGTCAATCTCCGGCTGCTAGCTAGCTCGGATGATGGCGTGGAAAACAACCCCGAGGCGCTTAGCCTCTTTCGCTCACCTGCTCTAGCGACAGCGAGGCCAAGCCGCCAACGGCGCACACACTCCGCCCCGCTCGCTCTGGCCGAGACGACGGCCAGTCGTGCGGCACTGCTACACCGCTCGTGCAGTTGCAGTCGTTGGTGCTCGTGCCCACCATCTACGTACGTACGGCCGCTAGCTGAGCTCACATCGCCGCCGTGTGGCTTGTGAGAGGCGAGTGGCAACAGGCACGTACGCGCTTTGTAGTTTTTTCTCACGGGGTGCCTTGCTGCTGGTCCCTGTCGTCGTCTTGGCACATGTGGTCTTGTAGAAAGCTACTGCTGCTGCGACTAGCACATCTCCTCCCGACAATTCGACGTTGGCAATTTGTACTGGCCACGTAGCTGCACATGTATATCCGCCGCGTTGGCCAATAATGCGCATGGAATTTCCAAGGGCGGGTACCTTTTATGCCTTTTTTTTCATGCGGCTAGCATTGAAGGAGATATCAGGCACCGTTTTCTTTGGCGAAGCTGCATAGTGGCTCAAGCCTCATTTTCTCATTCCAAACACACAGAGAGAGAGAGAGAGAGACTGTGTGTGTGGATAGCTTTTTAGCCCCTTTTGGAAGAGAAAAATATTGTAGGTTTTTTCTGCAATAAATTCTTTTCTAGTACTACCAAGAAACATGGAAATTCCTATGTTGAAATAGAACTTTGAAAATCTTAATGCAACAGGAAAATTTTTCTATAAAGCCATTTTCAACCATGAAATTCCATTCGAAACATCCCATAATTTATCCTATTTGTGTCTTATGGCATTTTCGGCATGTAAGTTTTTCATGTTTTTTTTAGTTCATATCCAGATCATATGACGATTCCCAATTCACGTGGATTTACTAATGCTATTTTCTATACCAAACATACATGTGCCTCTCTGAATTTTTTTAGTCTCCTCCGGTCCGGCAGCATAGAGGAAATCTATTGGTCTGAAAGCCAGGTTGCTAGCTAGTATATAACTACAGCAGAAGGCGAAACTGTTGTCCAATATTTGAACACATGATAAACAACTGAAGACTGGACAAGTTAACACACAAGGAGGCTATCACGGGGAACACTTTGAAATGAACATTTGGAATCACCCACGAACTCACCTTGACCATATAATTAAACCCTGATTAATATAAACATCAGTACCTGTCCATCACACCTCCATGTGCATGCACATGCTAAAAACATCCCTAAATAATTATATAAGGTTCCCCATTAAATTGAAAGGTACACCTTCTCAATAGTAAAATAATCGCTTCATTAAAAAAGACAGTACACTAACCACTCTGTCTGAACAATTAAAACTTGCTTTCAAAAAATAAAACAATTAGAACTTAGAAATTTCTTCCGTAGGTCTCTGTGCCGGCAAAACAAAGTGTGCCGGATCAATAAGATTCAGCTGGTCCAGGAGAAGTCTTGACTCGTCATTAGCTCTTCAAACATCTCACTAGCGACAGCGTGTGGTAAAAATATTTGACGTGTTGATTAATAGTTGGCTGCTGATTCTATAGTTCACACTGATTTGTGTCAGCGTCTCCTGTTCAATCTACTCGTTGCTTGAATTTTTCCTCTTGATCGCCACTCGGAGAAATATGTTTTTAGTGTATTGCTTGCATGGAGAAAAATACGCCAACATGTTAATAAGATAATCATGTTGACTAGCTGAAATGATGCCTGGAAATTTTGGAATGCCTTTCTTCAGAATATCGTTATTGAGGAAAATTGCAGGAATCCCTCTGAAGTTGAAGTACAGTACCAAATAGTCCCCTTAAGCTTACATGTAAATTTCTAGGTTTCTTAAATCAACAATAAATATCCAATTATGTCACAAGATTGAATGTTTACTCACCAAAACAATCAATGGTATTCTCTAAAAACCAATGATGATACACTTCAACTTTGCCCCTTAGTTTGTTTTTGAAGAAAAATATATTTTTTTTAGAGAAAAAATGTTTTGTTTTTATGTTGCATTGCAAATCCAGGAGCGGATTACTAGCCTATCAATTCATTTTATTTGTATACCCAAATTCATGACAGTTTGTTACAAGTTTATTAGCCGGTAACATCTACAATATTTCTCTGGTTGTAAAATACCGAAAGCCAAAATTTAGTACCCCACAAATAAAAAAAGTCAAGTCATGAGAAGGATATATGTAATTATTTTTTCCGCAATTTATCATGTAAATAAGGGTCTTATCTGCAAAAAAAACAAACTTTCCAATCGGCCTCCTCCCTCCTACGTGGAACCTTCTTCCGCTGCCGACGTGTACAGCCGCAGCTGACATCACACCCCCTCAAAGCGCGTAGCCGTACCCTCCGTTTCTAATTCCACGTGCTCTTTTCCATACCACTCCTCCTCCGAATAGTTTTAAAACCAACATGTTTTTTTTTTTTGCCATTTGACCGGCCGTTTTAGTAGCCAATCCACTCGCCTCTCACATTTGCAACACACGGATATTTTGACCACGTGACCCAAAACCACACGTGAATGTATTCGATCCCGCGCCTATTTATATCCCGCGTTCGAATATTTGCCGGGAAACCATCGCCCCATCGGAGTCATCGAGTGGAAGAAGAAGCAGCAGCAGGAACAGCAAAAAGGAGGAAGAAGAGGAGTGATCCATCGAGGAGAGGGGGAAATGCAAATGGAGTCGTACTACGGCGCGTTCCACGATGAGGCCTCGTTCTACATCCCCCACCACGGCGTGGTGCCGGCGTCGCCGGAGATGCCGTTCGGCCTCATTGCGTCGCCGGAGCCGAGGCAGAGCGCGTTCCAGGAGTACGGCGGCGCGGTGCCAGGGATGCGTGCAGTGGGCGGCGGCGGTGGCATGAACATCCACCGGAGGGTGATGGACGTGCTGGGCAGGATGGGCTGCTCCGCCGGGGAGAGGGTGGAGGAGGAAGAGGAGGAGCCGCAGCAACGGCGGCGTGGGCAGGGCGCCGACGTGGAGAGCAGCCGCGGGTTCCGCCACATGATGCGCGAGCGCCAGCGCCGCGAGAAGCTCAGCCAGAGCTATGCTGACCTCTACGCCATGGTATCCTCGCGGTCCAAGGTTCGTCGGCCGCCTCTGCTCACAGCCTTAGTTTCACTTTCACTCACCCTACACTTCACTTCGCCGCTCACTTTGTTTCCAGCTCCAATTCGTCTTTCACTTAGCGTCCACCAAGAAACGCCTAATGTAGAGTGCAAATTTGATGTTCTTTTAGCTCACATGTTCGTTTGCCATTGCATTGTCCCATTTCAAATGGCTTCAATTTACCTTTTCTTGGTTCCGCAAATATTTAAGTTTAGAGCTTCTTCAGATTAAAACAATCCTGTTCAGCTTCAGAATGTGCAAAATTTCCTTTTAATCCTCGAGATTATAGCTTCAAATGGAGTGTACAAATAGAGCTGACAAAAATCACTGATGTCACTGCAGGGGGACAAGAACTCAATTGTGCAGTCAGCGGCGATCTACATCCACGAGCTGAAGGGCGCCAGGGACCAGCTGCAGAGGAGGAACGAGGAGCTAAAGGCGAAGATCATGGGCCACGACGAGCAGCAGCAGTGTGTCAAGGTGCAGTTCGAGGTCGACGAGCCGTCGTCGTCGATCGACTCTATGATCGGAGCGCTCCGGCGGCTCAAGAGCATGAACGCGAAGACGAGGGGGATCCGGTCGAGCCTGTCCGGGAACAGGCTGTGGACGGAGATGAACGTCGAAACCACGGTGAGCGCCGCGCCCATGGCTTGCAACTCTGAAAAAAGAATGGTTTTTTTCTCTGAAGTTGGCTTACCTGCTTCCTTGACATTAACTGTCGGAGCTTTAATCAGTTCGTCACCTACAAGATTAGCCTCATTTTCGTGTTCTATCAATACACGGTGTCTTGCCTTGTATTTCCTAGTTAGGTCGTTAGATAGGAACTGTAGTGGCAACAGGATAAGGTTGAAGAATTCTTATCAGCTTTAGAAATGGAAGTTGGAAGCATATTGGTTGGGAGAACTTGGGCTTAATCATACAACAGAGTAGTATTCCCAAAGGAAAAGAAATAGTGTAGTTATTCGCTGAACTATTTTATCCTGTCCACTTGAGGTCAAGATGCAGGAATTCCACTCCAAACCCCCAATTGACATTAGTCAACCTTGTCAAAAGTTATTGTCGAATCTTTTGGCTTATGAATAAATCATTTAGCAGATCCTCAACCCCAAGACCCCAAGGACTTAAATTACAAAACCTGCAATTAGAGGTTTAATTAATCAGTAACTATTCTCAGTTAGGATTGGTCACCCAACTGCCAAATCAATATTTCTTTAAAAGATTTATTATAAATACAGAGTTCACAAAAATCCAAACGTGATCTTTCAAAAGGAAACATCCAAACAGCCATAGTGTATTTTATACAGAGCAACAAGCGTGGCCAATTACTGTCCATGACTCTATAATATTAAATCTACAGATTAAAGTATATAAGTTTCCTTTATCTAAAAAGTATATTATAATGGTTTATTAACCATAGTAAGCCAATTGTACACTCTAACTAGCGACGTTTTCGCTCGTGTCGTTGTCACAGATTGCGACTTCTGAAGTAGAAAAGGCAATGGAAGAGGCTCTCAAGGAAGTGGAGAGGAAGCAGCCTGACAGTGATGCCCCTTTTCCTGGAAGCAGGGGTTGGACGCAGACTTCTCATTTGCAAAATGTGTTTTGATCAGTTTTGAACCATGATCCTGCTGGGACCCCATTTGTTCATTTATTTTAGCTTGTGATGGAGCAAGTGAAAAGATCTCCATATCTCCTTATTGATGTACTTGCTTTTTTTTCTGTTCATGTAGATACAAATAATGGCTCTCTCTTTTCTACTAGAAAAAGAAGAAGAAAAGAGTATGTGAAGATTGAAGTAGCTTGTCTTATTTAAAAAGGAAGAAATGGAAATCAGATTTGTTATATCCCACTCTTATTTTCCATCCGTATATACAAACAGGGTTCTATTGCGTAAAGCAAAAGAAAATTTTCCTGAGGGATGGGGGACGCTAGATCCAAAATTGCATAAATTTTGGCCCCCAAAGATTGAAATTGGAACATTTTTGGCTAAATTTCAATAAATTTTGCTAAATTTAAAAAATGATTTTTTTATTTTTTTCAGGCAAAATAGTTTTCTGCCAGGGGATCGAAATATTTTAACCCTAGATACAAACTGCCCCAAATTTAATGCCCAATCGATGTAGTTGTATCAATTATCATGATTTAAATTTCCCATTGTAACTTGTATAACGACAGATGTTTATATTTATAGTTAATAATTATTTAGTGACAGATAATGTGCTTATTAATAATGTGATTATTAATAACGAGAGACTGATGGTATATATAAGCTTCCACGTTGGTGTTGTGTTTGGAAAAAATTACCACCCATGTCGTGAACTAGATACAAACGCTGCAGTGTTCCGATGCATTTCAGGTGAAACAGGCTACAAGGTGAGGTGAGGTGACACAAACACGAGAGGGGCTAGTGGCTGGAGAAGGTGAGGAAGAGTAGAAACGAAGAGATGAGGTGGAAGAAGGAAAAGCCCCCACCCATCCAAATTACCGCCTTCTGATATGGGCCTCGGTCAAGCCCATTAATCCGCCTAACCCAACCCAACACAGGAAGGCCCAGTCCATCACGTAACGTCATGTGCGTGACTTGGCTGTTCTGGTCGTAACTTCATAAGACTGGTGAGTCAGCGAGTGCCCTTGGAACAGATGATAAAAACATTGTATGCTACAAAACCTTCAAAGATAGGAGTACAAATTATAAAACCAAATCTCAAGTTCATGGAGAATATTGTATTTATGAAAATGGTATTAAAAAATTCATATTGACTACAAGTAAAGTATTGATTATTAAATAAATGAAAACTCCATTTAAATCAATAGGCATAGTCAGTAGGCATTAGAATGCCGGTAGAATTCACGTGAAGTCAGTAATATGTAACATTGAAAAGATGGCACCAGGTACCGACGGTATAAAAAATGGTTAGTAATCTTACATACAAATAGAAAAAAAAAGACAATAATAATCTATTCCCTGCAAAACAAAAGTAATGTAGACATAATTCTAGTTGTAGAATGGGACTGTAGATGTAGCCTTAGATTTTTTTTTCCAAAATATAATTTTTTTCTCACGATTTTCCAGGAATATACCTTTAAAAAATCAAAAGTACATTTTTAAAATTATTTTAAAAAGGTATATTCCTGAAAATGTTGAAAAAACTAGGCATCTCTCATTGCTTTTAACTCTTCCTCTTTGCCCTCTCACCTCCTGTAGACCCCATCCCTTCTGTCCTCACCAATCAATCACAAGACTAAACTAGACTATCACCCTTCACCCATCTTGTTCTCTCTTTATCTCTCTCTTCGGCCCTGCTCTGCACCTGCGCCTGGGCGACTTCGTGCCGCGCTCGCATGCAAGCACTGCGGCCTGGTCCGCAGCACATCGGCGAGTGGCGCCGGCGACCTTGGAGGCGCCTTGAGCCCTCACGGCGGTGAAGGGTTTAGAGGAGAGGGTAGGAGTCGCGTGGGCTCGCCGTGTGGAGTGGAGGCGGAGGCGGAGCGGCGTGCCCGAGTGTTGAACCGGAAGAGTCCGCGTGTGAGGAGCAAAGGCGGTGGTTGGCTCGTGCATGAGGAGGCGTAGGATGCACGGGTGAATTTTTTTTTTAACTAGTTCCAGTAATACTTGCAGATAAAGAAATACAAGTATTTACCGTAAGAAATACTTGCAGATAAGAAATACTCATGTATAACAACCGATGACGCAGAGAAGGGGAAGAGAAATACTTGCAGCCTTGCAGGATTAGATCGTCTTCGCCTGCGTGAGCACCAACGACGACGAGCTTCCTCCGGCCAATCGATCCACTAAGTACCCGCTTAATTGGCAGTTCCTCGCAGCACCATAACATAGGAGTAAAATTAGCTCTTCAGGTTGCGATTCTGCGCTAGATCGACTGGTTCAAGGCACTGGAAAGTTACATCTAATATGCTACTATACAATGCTATCAGGTATCAACACAGCTAGCTAGCGTCGATCGACCGGAATGCCGTTCTGTCAAGCACCACCGGCTGGTCTCGGGCTCTCCCTCAACCCTCATCTCCCCTTCTTCGACAATGGGCAACGCCGCCGACGCCTCTGCTATGGCTCAAAGAAGAATCATCAACTGCGAGTGAGCAAGGCCTGGTCACTGGACAACGCAAAACATGCAAGATCACCGGTTGCAATTGACAAAGATGTGGCAAGAACATGGTATACACTCTTCGGGATGTCCTTCTCTGATGTTCACCGCAATTTTGCTGAATCTGTTTGGGACATTTGCCAAGACCCGGTGACCGTATGTGAATTTCTTCTGCACTTCGTTCTGTTTGAACTATAGATGATGGAACATCCACCAGAGGGCTGGTTTGCAGGCCATGGGCTGCAAGGAGGTGAAGGTGAGAAAGAGACGTTGGGCCAGTGGCCTGCTTCGAGGAGAAGGATGAGTGCTTTTATCTACTCTATAGAACACATATTAATACAATAAAATTAATTTATTTTTAATAGCATAGGTGCTCAATCCGATGATAAGGCTATAATCAAATTAGCGACATAAAAGACGGTTTGAGCGCTGACAATACAACAATTAGATCAGTGATAAGGAGGCAGTTAAATTGGTGATATCTGAAAAAATTGCTGAAAGTTTATCTAGATTAGAAGCATATTTTTATTTTAAAAAAGAATTGATTTTTATAATACTACTACTTATATAGGCTTAATATTGTATTTTCATCCTACAGCTTCCCTACACAGTAATTTGCATTTTTTTTTCGTGAGCATCTTTATATTAGAGAGTGGAGCAGTTACTGTTATTTATTTCACAGCCAGGCAGATACTGTTATCTATAATCATCATGTGCACTCCATTCAGTTTTTGTGTTCTTTAGAACCGGTGTAACATATGACTTTTGCAACTAAGTAATTCTTGACTTTTCAGATATCGGATAAAAATGACGTATCAGTGGTTAGAATTCATCAGGACTTGTCGCAAGAAGATAACAAAGGGTATAATCATGTTTAATAAATTCAACTATGGATTTATGATGATAAGCATTTGTTTTTTAAGCATTGTTTGGGTAGCATCAATTAGTAACATGGATATTCATACTGGAAAATAATTGAGGATTAGGTTTACAATTACAGGCTGGACATATTTGTTTGTGGATATCAAATACGTAAAGGTGCTGCACTCAATGCTACCCAGGTGATCTTTTTTATCTCTCCTTGCTCCTGTTGGCTCTAGTCATTGCTTGACGGATATTCAGTTCAAGGTCAATTTTGGTCATCATCCTTTGTAATATAGGAGTATATTCCTAGTGCAATATTATGGAACGGTTTTGCGCTATCTTTTGCACACATAAGTGCAAAAGAAATCGGTGCAGTTGTTATTAAACCACCCCAAGCAGGAAGTGCAGTTGTTAACACTTCTGTCCACTGTTCTTTTGTCACCTTGCTTGAATCTTGATTGATAGATTGCCGAGTAGTAGCAGAGTATTTGTGAAAGCAGAGACAAGATCATCTGTGACTAACGTGATACGTTTGTTCAACTTCCATTTCTCTCATCTCAGTTCGCTCGCTTCTCACGAAGCTCCATTCCAAATGAAAAAAAAGCTCGCGCACTGATATATTTTTGGTTGCAATGGGCTTCTTTGTTGAATTAAGGTAATAACAGTATATCAATTGAAACATCCGGGTGTATACTCCCTTCACATTTTTAGATCTAATGTTACATTAAATACGTACTTAATATTATATTAAATTCCAATTTAATAATAGATTAAGGGAATAGAGTGGAAGAAATAAAACAAACCTACAAGGTTTAGGCTTTGAATGAGGAAGTTAACACATGTAATGAGCAGTGAATAATGTGAACGGTGGGGGCGGCTCGTCAGTGAATTAAGTGGTTTGTCCTATTCTATTCAGCATTAGCTTTACATAGAAACGGATAACCTTGAAAGGCCATCTTTGTTTCCTTACTCATAGCTAAGGTTTGAGTGCTGTGTTTGCCTTGCCCCCTATGTCTTGTTTGTGCCCTTCGCTAGAAACCGACAGCAACTCTAGCTCGCGAAGCCAACAGTATTCGCCTCGAAACTACTCAGCCATTTGTTTTCAGCACACGTTAACCTGCAGCTTGCAATATAGTAGATGTCTTTTTGTCACCATTTGCAATGCAGGGCATTTTCCTAGTAAATGTAAATAATCCGAATCACAACTAATGGTAGGGATCCACATGGGGGCAAAATGCACAATTCCCAGGTTGGTACGTAACCAATGTTAGCGATCCAAGTTATAGGGTAAAATGACAGTTGTACGGATTGAGTGGCCCAACGTTTCGGTGGACCGGACTGGATGAGCCCATGTTCCAGATGCTACGCCTGTCCGGCCCAATATGTCGGCCTTGGGTTTCTAGGCCTTAGCCTCCTCTGCATGCCTTCCATTCATGATGGAGCAACACAGCCCAAACCAGCCCAAACTGGGCCCAAACCCCCAATCATCCCATCAGACCATGAGCTCTCATATGGACCATACCAAAACCACCTCCACCGAAACGCCACTACATGGATCGGCTCAAGTCGGTGACGCCGGCCGGCCGAGCTCCGGCAAGACGCCGACGAGGTTACGGCCTGCTCTCGTACGTTCCACTACTGTCTCCGTCGCTTCCACCAAACAAACCACACTGCTCTCTTCCTAGCCACATGAACATGATGATAGCCTATAGAAAACAGCAGTGCAACCCCACAGAAATCAGAACGAATCAAGCAATCCTCCCAGGACCACACTAGGAGTACTTAATAAACTTAATTAGTATCAAGCCCAACGAAATTAACTGAACTGAACCTCGTACGGTGACCATCATGTCGGCGCATATACTACATATGAAGGGCTTCAGCCAATCAGTTCCCTCCAGGTTACCTCATCAGATACCGAAAAGGAGACGACGAAGAAGAGGAGGAAAAAGGCAAAGCAGCAACGGAAACCGCATTTGTTTTCTCCTCTTTTCTTCGTTGATCGATCCAAGTGGTAGGCATAATGGAGTAGTAGTCGGGGATAGATAGATTGATTGATAGAAAGGCCTGAAAGGAGAGGTGGATCGATCGAGCCTCGCTCTGGGCTTCACCTTAGCTTGGGTATTGGATTTCGAATGTGCGGTAGGTTTTGTCAGCAGCTTGAAGGCGACAGGATTTGGTTAAAAGCTCTCTCCGGGTTCATTTCAGATAGGCATCAGATCACGCATGCATGCGTGCATGGCATCAACCATAGCTTACTTTGCCTTTTCTTTTAGGAAAACATATACTGAAGTACTGATGAATCAGTTGGTTAATTTGGCACAGGATAGCTAGCTAGCGGCAGCTCCATTTTCTGGTTTCCTTTTGTTAATCTGTACGCGTTAATTGTTGGTTTTATCTCGTGATCTCGTCAGTCAAAGTGGCCGGCGTCGTTACGAACGCTCAACGACGAGGTAAATTAAAAGCTACAGGTCAGGAAAAAAAAATCACCCAGGAACAGTGTAGAAATGACACTAGGTTGGTGCCTGTGTCGTTGTGGTGGTAATGCATGTGACAGTGAGTTGGTGCTGGGAAGCAAAGCAGGCGAGCAATTCAGGTAAAGCAGCACTAGGGCACGTACGTACGTCAAGCGCGCGACTGCCGCGTCTCGCGTGCGAGGTTAGAGTTGGATTGGACGGCGTAGTTGACGTGCTGGTGGTGGTGGACTGGCCGTAGTGCGCGTTACTGCGTTTAGTGGTGGGAAAACCCGCGAGCGTGCGCGTGATCGATCTCGATCGATGTTGCGAAATTGCTTGGATCACACCTCTGCACTTGCATGCTGTCTTCGCTGGCGGGGTGGCTTGGCTAGCTGCTCGGTGCGCCCATGCAGTTCATGCATTTGATATAGCTGATGGCCCCAACGAAAAAATGGTACTAGTGATATTGGTGCCAAAAGAGAATCCAGGGGGTTCCGTTTTCTCTTTTAGCAAGAGTTTAATACTTGGTTAACGATAACCAGAAAACGCAAACGCGAGAGAGAGAGAGAGAGAGCGCTGAACGTACTAGACAAAAATCCTGCACTCGTGAGACTGAAGATTACACCCAGGTTCCGTCAAAACAATATATAATATATATAATCTGATCTCGAAACAACCAGCACCTCAACACAACGGCCACATCCAAATTAAAGCCGCATGCGCGCGTGGATGAGCAAGCGAAGCCTACCCTGTGCGAATCGAATCTACTGCATCTGCATCTGCGTCTGCATGGCCACATGCACGCGCACTGTGCCTCGCGCTCGGTGTCGGCCGCGCAGCGCGAGCGATCGCGACGGGTCAAACAAAACTCCACCGCGGCAACGGCCGTTTTGCCGGCGTCGTCACGGATCGCTCGCTCGGGACTCGCGAGCCAAAAACTCGCTTCAATTTGATCGATTTCATGACCAAACTTGCACGTATCGATAGGATCCCGACCGATCGACTTATTGACCAAGAGAGGCCAGAGACCTGTCACTCTACAGACACATGTGCTGTTTGCTGCAGATTGTACTGTTGTTTGTGTGGAATTTGGTTGGTTCAGATCTATGAGGATTTGGGGTACTACAGAGATGAACTGGTACTGAAGAATGTATGATTGGTGCAGAGAGACTGTACAACGTGCCGTACTGGTATGGTCATATGTATGGATGGTAGCAACCGAAACCAGTATGGATGAGCAAATTAAATAGCACTGGATGTTTTGGCAGCATTGAATGATGGGATTAGTACCTTTTTTTTTTCAAACAGAGCATAGCCAATGAATTGACTCGGTAATCGTTTAATACTGGGGCCTGCACATCAGTTATTAACCCCTCTGTTTATTTGCAATGGAAAAATTAGTCATTAGCTGTCAGAATTTTTTGCCTTTAGCCTGGTTTGGACTATGGATGGGATTCTTTGTATTTGTTACATGAATTGAACTGGTTACTTCAAGATATATTTTTATGAACTTTAAGCGCTAAACCCCCCAATCTGTCGTGTTATAAAATTATTACTCTAAGATGATTAAGTTGGGCGTATATATGTGCATCACAAACTCTATGCCCTGCAAATTAGGTTATCCCAAGCTCAAGAACCAACGGCAATAGGTGGCCGAGCCCGGGACCAACTAGGGGGAGTTAATGGTTGAAAAGTCTATTAATTAAAACTATGAGTAAATTTTATAAAACCATAATACTATGAGGTTTTACCACACACATAATCATAAGTAATACAATCCAAGAGTTTTATAAAATCACACTATTAATCAATTTAAATTGCTAGTATAGTAAAATAATAATGTTTAATCTTATATGACTATAGCTTATATATATCATGTGGCAACTAACATGTAATTTTATAACTTATAAAAAATAATGGGTCAAAACAATGTTTTATAAAACTTTATTACCATAATAACTATAGTTATGTGTCACACAAAAAATATGGTTTTATGAGCTTGACCTATAATATATGTGATTCTATGAAATTTACTATAAAACCTATAATTTAAAATTTGAACTTTTGGCCAGTTCATAATTTTTTTCTAAAGTTACGGATTAGTTTTTTTTTCTTAAAGTGTTTAAAGCACAAGTATGTTGTGATCACCATCATCCTCCGCTGTTGTGAGGAACATGATGATCACCCATTCATGACCATCCTAACTAGAAACAGTGTAGTGACCATAGTTAGAGGTGCTGGAGGGAATCATCGCCATCATTACCAGCCATGCATTTCTTCTTCTCCCAAATATAATGACGATCACACGTGCGCACGTACGGCCGGCCAAGAGATCAGGCTGCCGATCGATTGATCCAGCTGTTTAGCCGGAGGCAACTATGATTATAGGCCTAGTACTTTGCTTTGTTTGGACCTTAACTGTAGTATTATGTGCTTTAGTACTACCCTATCTCAATCTCAGTGTATAGTGATTTGTTTTCTCATTCCTAGCAAAAATCTTTATAGTCTAGAATCAGTAATTAATCAGGGATGTTTTCTGCAAATGCTAGATTCTAGTAATAAACCTTACAAGCGCGAGGAATTAATGATCGATTTTGCCACGAGTGAATTTCCTGATAGATATATACATGTACGGATTGAGTTGAATTCTTTTTTCCTTACGAAATTCTTGTGTCATAGTAGTAACAAACCTCAAAGATGAGATTGTAAGGACAAATTTCAGACAACGAACAACGTGAAAAATAATGAGCTAGAAGATCTGAAGCCTGCACACGTGGGGCTATCCGCGCTACTACCATGCGAAGAGCACAGCGGTACAGAATTGCGGGAGTGGGTGGAGTCAGTGGAGGACAGCGTCGACGCGACGCAGCGCGCGCACGATCGAAGGGTGGGGGGGGGGGGGCAGATCGCTCGGGCGACGGCGCGGCACACCACCACCATGGTCGCCGTCATGGCTCACGGGCGCGCCGACCTGGCATGCAATGCCGTGCAGTGCAGCCCGCGCCGCTCTTACCGAGGTGCCGGTCGCGTGCCAACGACGGGGCGGAAGTGCAGCGGGGCCCACCTGGCTGCGAGAGCGGTGTGGGCCCGCATGGGTCTCCGCGCACTTGGAGGCTTGGGTGGGCTCCCCTCGGACTCCTCGTGCCGGCTACGTGTCGCGTGGTGATTCGCTGGCCTCCAACGGCTTCAGGGGGGAGGAAGGCCCCGGATCGGGTGCGGCTGGCTCTCCATGCGACCCCAGCGTTGCGGTTTGCATAATTACATTGCCTTGAATTGCACTTGCCCCTGAGCTGTGCTGTACTGCTGTCGAAGATGTGAGGGCGTTATTGGCTTGGGGCAGTACCGTTGCTCACCAAGTCTGGAAATGTTTTGATTTTCGTAACAATATTGGCATGATGTACTATATAGATTAAGAAGCTAATGATGCATCTTTATTACATAAGAACATATTAAAAAATTGTAGCTCTACCAAACCAAAAAATATGTACTTCCGCACTACAAGTCTCTAACTCGGTCATGTAGGACGTGTATGTCCATGATCTTGGGCATCCAACTCTAAGAATATGTTCCTACTGTATGCACAAGAACTAAATGTTATACAATCTTGTTGAAAAATGTAATTGGCATATTGACTTTGTGAGAAATATTTCATTGAGGCCTCGATGAGGGAAAAAAGGGACTGATAAAAGAATAGTTACATATCCTCCCCACACCCCTATACTATAAGATGACTCACAGATCCTAAAGTCTCATTAACGCTATGCTCCTTCGATTGATTGTTCGAATTAGATTTCATATTCTCTATTATATGGAACACAGGTACCTGTACCTTTGCGGTGTAAATTAAATGACTAGATTTAAACTTATTGTATCAATGAAAAATCATCTTTGCACCGTTGGATATTCAAAAAAGAAGTTACTACAAGTGACCTAGAGAAATAGTAAAGTTATGATAGATATGAGAATATGTTATAAATGACTATTATGGCAATCTAAGACAATGTACTTAAGGAAATTCTCCTGCGAAAAACAAGTAACGATCTCAAAATTACATCTTGTAATGTTTGGATATGCGCTATAGATTAAAATGACCTTGAATCATACAACAATGAAAATTAGACTTTCTTCCGGAGCCTCCGATCATAATGTCTAAAGTATTCGAACCAAACTTTTATCAAATAGAGAAACTAGTTCGAAGTCATCAGTTATATAGTCTAAAGATTCCGAAACTCTTTTAAAATATCTAAGGGACGTTCAAAGGAGGCGAATGCTGATAATTGAGAAGGAAGCAAGGAAACAAAATTATAGATAATATAATAGGTAATGAGATGCTATGTGATAAGCAATTTTCATTAAAGTTCAGATCAACCGATCATACGTCTCTGTTAAGTAGCTCTAAAAAGTCAGATCATGTTCGATCCCCTGTCTCACCAAGTTTAACCCTAGAAACAAATTTGGCCTTTAAACTTACGCTTTAAACTTTTACTAAAGCGTAGTACTTTGTCTAGAACAACCACTAATGTCTCTACTAGGACACCACGCTCCTGTTTTTTATGAAGTTTGCTCTACTAAACTAACTCCTAAAGAATAACTTTGAAATTCACTAATATATTTATTTCCTTATAGAGATAAGGAAGACCTTCATGGACATTTCGTACGATTCACACGTTGAATCCTCACAGGAAATGCCTAGTCATCTAGGAGGTAGTTCTCTAAGAGTAATAAGCTTGAGTCTTCACCGATATTGATTCACAAGTGCTTACCCAAATTCTCAAGATTTACTCTCTCACAAATCACCTAAAAGCACACTTAAATGGTGGATTAAATTTAAGATCTAAGAGAACGGAGTGAGGAACTTTTAAAAAGCTATTAAAAATGGGGTAGAAATGAATATGAAACTTCTCACTCAAAAAAGGGCTGGTAGGGTTAATTACGCACTCTCTTAAAAATAATTGTTACTCATAAAATTTTAAATTTTAGAGTATCCACTCCAAAAGTCCATAGACTCCGAACATATATTTTGGCTTAGACAAAGAGTTTAACATGAAGATTCCGATCAAAGGATTCAAAAACTCCGAACAATATTTAGCTTCGAGAGAGAGTAGGTTCAAAGTATCTGGTATAAACTTCTGAAAACTCCGAACAAGTCACTCTACCAGACAGATAGCTCACTCCGAAGACTCTATCCAAAGGGTCCAAAGACTTCGAGCTAATTTCTCAGTTTGATAGGAAACTTCTTTATAAATTTCCACAAATCCAAGATATAAACATCTGATACACTAGGAGATAAGAACCAAAACCTTAAAGCATACGTGGTGTGAGTGTTTGCTCATCGTGATTGAGCGTTTATTTTTTAAATTGGTTAAAATTAATTACTTTTAATAGTTCGACTTATCTAAGGACTCGAGTAATAATAAAATTATATTTTTATCGTTTCAAGTTATTTTGTTCTTTTTGATCTTCTTTTAACCAAAACAATATCTCATTAGATAAATAGCTACAAGATTCTTAATAATAATATATGAACTCATAATTTCTTATGTATCACTCACCCCATAGATGCACTTTTATAAATGACTATTATCTTTTAGATAATATAAGTAAAATTTGAGATGTGATATGAAACTATTCTATCAATAACAAATCAGCTTTGCACTCGTTTAGATACTATAAATGACCACGTAAAACCATTTCATTAACGAGGAATCCGTTTGGATCACTTAAATGTGCTATAAATAAAATGCCCTACAACACAACATGAATAAACCCCCACTCTTAAAAAAATAATTAGAAAAATATGCTATATAAATGAAGGTTTATACAACAACAAATTCTATATATGAATATGACACATTATAAATGTCTATGAATCCATCCTACATATCTAACTTATTATTGAGAAATCAATTATGTACTCCTTGGATACTTATAAATGACTTAAAAAAACATTTCATTGATGAAAGATATATTTAACATCCCTCAGATATGCGCCATAACTGAATATGACATAAAACCACTCAAAACAACCTGTTGCTAGCCATAGAAACAATAAAAGATATATGCCATAACTCAACAAAGGCTTTATTCTATAAATGAGTTCTTACATATGAACAAAACATCAATGACTTCAGAGTTTTCTTTTTTTTCCCCCAGCAGCAGAAGAAAACGTCGCTGCCGTACGCCACCAGGTTTGACACTTGCTCACACGCGAGGCACCACACGACGGAGCCACCAGCACAGCCACACCACAACCCCGCGTGGAAACGCTCACGAGGAGCAGGAGCCCAGCAAGGCGATACAGAAAAGAGGGGGGGAAAAAAAGAGAGGAAGACACAGAGAACGTGGGGCCCCGCGCCCATTACTGTAGCGTCTGACACAGCTCACACCTACGACGATACCGCAGCCCGTAGCCCGGGCCCACACCACACAACCCCACCCCCTTCCAAAAAAAAATAAAAAAAATCGGGGACATGGAAAAAGTCCAAGGCGCAGGACGGGGACGGGGACGGGCGCGATGGACGGCGGGGATCGTCCCGGGAAGGTGGGCCCCTACTCCTGTGGTGGCCCCCGCCCACGGTATTATTATTATTTTAACCCTCCCGAGGAGGAATACTGGAGAGCACAAAGTAGGAAAAAAATAAAAGAAAAGAGGGGCAAAAAAGCGAGAGCACTGGCCCTCCGCCTTCCCCCATTTCTTTCTTTCTTTATTTATTTTCTTCTTCACTCGGTGGCTTACTAGTACTGGACTACTACTGCTGCTGGTACGGCTGCTCGCTTCTTTTGCTTTGTGCCAGCCGGGAGCGAGAGAGAGAGACGCTCCTCTGCCTCGTCGTCGTCTCCACCGGTGGGCGGGCAGGGTGGAGGTCCTCAGCCCTGGCTCCTGCGAGGTGAGTTTTTGCCTCTCCTGGTGCTAGCTAGCTGGAGGATCATGCATGCATATCACATACTCTTTTCTTGTTTTGTTCCATGGATCGAGTGGTAGGAGAAGGTATTTTGGGGTTTATGGGGAGTAGTTCCGTTGGTTGTGGGAGGGCGAGGATTCCCGTTTGCTGGTTTATTTTGGAGATTGGTTTTTTAGCGTGGAGCAGGGTGATGGGTGATGGCCTAGGCTTTGATGTGGTGGCCTTTTTATTTTCTGTTCTTGTAGGCTCAGGTGGTTGTTGGATTGTGTCAGGTTGCCTAATTTTGGTAGTATTGATTAGGACACCGGGAATGCCATGTTGCGTGCCCAATTTTAGTTTAGCTCGTCGGAAATGGCACCCGTGTACGCAACATGATTGTGAGAATCTCTCCCCCGCATCGCCCCCCAGGTTGTGCTGCTTCTTGAAATCCAGTGAGGTGGCGGGGTTTGTTTTCTTTTTTATATGGTAATGGAATGATTAGGGCTATCAGCAAATCTACTCATGTGTTGCTTGTTGGTTATTTTTTATATGGAAGGAAAATGCTCATGATGTGATGTGATCCCTGTGTTTAGAGTTTCTAGGTTAGGGCATGTGGTGCTGAGCTTGAACCCCATGTGTGCAGAGACCAGCTTTGCGTGTGTTTGATCAGACAAGAGGACTCAAGAAGTGATTGATTTGTGTTTTCAGGTAGGGGGGAGGGAGTGATTCATGGAGGGGATGGAGGAAGCAAGCAGGGAGGCAGTGCAGAGCTGCCACAGGGTGCTCACCCTCCTCTCCAGTCCCCATTGCCAGCTTGTCCCTAACAAGGATCTCGCGGCGGCTACTGGAGTGGCTGTCTCCAAGTTCGGCTCTGCCACCTCCAGGCTGAACAATGGCAATGGTTTGCAGGGCCATGCCAGGGTTAGAAAGATCAAGAAGCCCTTGCCTATCTTTGACAGCAACCTCTTTTTGGAGAGCTCTTCTGTGGCTGCAGCCACAGCAGCCAAGACATCTAACCCAAGTCTGATCACTAGCCTCCAGTTGTTTCCAAGTTACCATCAGATGGAGGAGTCTTCTTCAAAGGATCCTGTTAGGATTCCTGCCCAATTCCCCAAAAGGTTGCTTCTAGATAACCCAGTGGTTGATTCGGATGGGCCATCACGGGGGCCGCCGCTCCAGTTCATCCAGCCAGTGTCTGTTGCGCCCCCGGTAGGAACACCTCCCCCAGTATTGCCTTCAGCACATCTTCATTTCATCCAGCAGCAGCAGAGCTATCAGAGGTTTCAGCTCTTGCAGCAGATGAAGAGGCAGAGTGAGACGATAAAGAGGAGTGTCCTTGGTGAACAGGGTGGTAGCAACGGTGGTGTCAATCTCAAGTTTGACAGTTCTAATTGCACAGCATCATCCTCTCGTTCATTTCTGTCGTCTCTGAGTATGGAGGGGAGTATTGCGAGTTTGGATGGGAGCCGTTCCAGCCGGCCATTCCAGCTAGTTAGTGGATCACAGACATCAAGCACACCAGAGTTAGGCCTCATGCAGAGAAGGAGGTGCACTGGTAGGGAGCATGGGAGTGGACGATGTACAACTGGGAGCCGATGCCACTGTGCGAAGAAAAGGTTGGATTTTTTTGTGATAAATTGGTCTAAGACTATTGATCTTGTGTTTTTCTAAGTCACCTTTTTTTATGTAATCGCAGGAAGCTGAGGATAAGGAGGTCTATCAAAGTCCCTGCAATCAGTAATAAGGTTGCTGACATCCCAGCTGATGAGTTCTCATGGAGGAAGTATGGACAGAAGCCAATAAAAGGATCCCCACACCCTAGGTATAGCTAAATGCTCAGTCTCATGTACTCATTTAATCATATGTTGCCCAGTGTTTTTCTTGTACCATTGGTTGCCAATATCTTTTTTTTGCACTTGCTAGTTTATACTGCACAGGATATCTACACTTGTGCTTTGCTGACCTGATGACTTGTCACTCGATATTATTTAGTATTTTAGGAAACCGTCCTGCTTAGCTACTTGAGCTGTTATTTCTGTTTATTCAATTTTTTATCTTATATGTTGTTAGCACAATTAAGCATATGCACATCTCATAGGATGCTTGATATCCCATTAATTATTCACCAGAAAGGTTGTCTGATTTGGATGGCAATAAATGATTGTAGTTCATGATACTCTGTGCTATAGCAAAGGCAGATTGCGATCTTGAGAAAGTTGTAGTTTTTGTTTTTAAGCAATTAATGTGGTTGTTTTTACCTTCACTCACACATGTAGTTACAAGATGGTCAAGTTCTAATTTTGGTATCATGCCTGTTGCAATCCAAGAAAGATTACAGCTAACAGCCTTTCCCAGTACAAATTACTCATTCTTTTTTGTCAAAGAGATTGCTGAAGAATATGCATGTATGCTCATCGTCTTTCAGGGGTTACTATAAGTGTAGCAGTGTGAGAGGATGCCCAGCCAGGAAGCATGTCGAGAGGTGCGTCGACGACCCCTCGATGTTGATCGTTACCTATGAAGGTGATCACAATCACAGCCGGGTCCTAGCTGCCCAGCCAGCCTGATCGATCTTTCAGGCTTTCAATCACCAGATCACTTCGATAGCGTCGCTTTCTAGACAAGAGATAAAAAAAAAGAACAAGAGCCTAGTTTGTACATACTGCTATGTTCCTAACTGTTGGGTGCTAGAGACAGCTCTTGCAGAAGAATCCGTGGCGAAAGGAATTTACCGCATAGATGGTTGATCGAGTATTTTCTCATTGGAGACTCGTAATTTTGTAGCTTTTCTTCTTCTTCTTCTTCTTTTCTCTCTCTCTCTCTCTCTCTCCATGTTGGTCCTAGAACTATATCTTGTGGTGCAGTTACATTCAGCTGCTGCAATTATATGTCTGGGGTGGTAGTTGTGATGGTGTTACTGTTAGATGATTGGAGAGGTCAGTGCCTGTAAAAGTGGCAACACCTAGGAACAAAAAGTGTCTCATCTTCAGTCGGAATGGTACAATCTTTCTTGTGATGGGAAACATCGGGGTTGATTGTCATGTGTATGCGAGCACAAGTGTGATTCTGGCGATGGAATTGTCAGGCTTTAAAATTCTGCAGCATCTTGTACCGTATTTTGTCCTGCCGATTCATCAGAGGCCAGTTTCGGGCGATCTGAAAGTGCACGCAACCATTGTACCTAGTCCTCTCTTGTCCCTCGATTCTTGGACATGTCCATGTAGCGAGGTCAGTGTGCAGAAGGTCAGTTTGATCTCTCTGCTGGGAGGTATTGCTGAGATCATGGTTCACAGGATTGCTTCGAGCTATGCCAGATTTTGTTTGTGATTCGGCTGATAAACCGTAGAAAAAGAACGAAGAAAAAATGTATAAAGCTTTTATATTTACATTATTAGTGGTTTAAAGGTCAAGGCTGAAAATTAAATAATAATGAGAACATCTCAAATCAACTTATGAGGTTGAAATTTTCAATTTTGGTAAAATAGGTGATGAGAGTCTTAAGCCTATGAGCAATGTTGTTTGATAGAGATTTCGGTTTCTGAAGCAGATGCTTGCTTGGTTGCCTCCAAGCTGTAGACTGGAGTGCAGTGGTGTTAGTATAGCAGAAAAGACAATAGAATACGTGCTGTATTCTGGTCCCAACGAAAAGAAAAAGGGCATTAGAAATGTTCTGTTTTTTGTGTTGTTCTTAATGAGAAATTCGATTACAGAGAACATTTCCGTTCCCATTCTTCTGAACTCTGAAGGCATACTGACAAAAACAGTAACATGCAAATCACTCTCTCTTCTATCAGGCATTCACAGCGCAAGAGTGCAGTAGTACACTAGTACTGTAGTATGAAATGGTACAGCGAAGCAGCACCCACTCCAGTTGTACACCGGCACAGTGACACTGTAGCTAGTGCATGGAATTCGTTGAACAGTAGTAGCATAAATCATTTCTCTCGTTGGTCCGTTAGAAAGGCCTATTTCTGTGTGGCCACCAGGCAAGCCTATGCTTATGCGAGTTACCACCCTCAAGGCCCAACCCAAGTACTAGCCAAGTGGTTTTCTTCCTTAAATGCCTAGCAGATTTCACTTTTTGTGCTTTGATTTCGTGAGAATTTTCTATTTTTCACGTGTCTACTCGTAGATTCTCACGAAATGGAAAATTTTAATTATCTGATTTTGTATTCTCGATTTTTTTCTAGTTACCTATCACCTCTGTCCAAAATAATTTCATCTTTAGCTATGCAAACGCAAATTAAGATGAAGTGAAAAGACCAAAGTGTGACGTGTCTCTCGTTAATAGAAAAGTCTCTAATGTTGATGATTCAGGTAAGAGATATCGAAGAAATAAAAATTATCGGTTTGTAAATAAGAGATGGATAAAGAGAAAGAAGTGAACTTATTTTGAGCAAACAGAGGCTATAAATAGACTTATTTTAGAGTGGAGGAAGTATTTTTCCGTGTTTTTCTTTTTATTTAAGGTCTTAAAAAATCATGAGAAGCTCATTCGTTCGTCTGGCTGGCTCCCGTCTGAACTTAATTTGACATGTCTCATACTGTGTCAGTAGAATTCACGTTGTTTTCACTCTGCACCAGTTGATTTTTTTCTGCACAAAATTACGGGGCTGGTTGAATTAGATTTGATATATAAACTCTTATTTAGTATCTTATATAATAGATTTTAAAATTATAATCAGATTTAGCATACAACTACTAACTTCTATTTTTATACATACAATTACTTTATATATAACAATTATCAATCAATCTACATTTAGATTCCACCATGATGGAATGGTGTAGACTTTTTTATTTTATTTTTTCAATTAACATGATAATTTCTACATCTTCAAAAACGAGCGTTAATAGGCTTTTCCTTGAAAAGACATTTGTTAATGTCTGAATATCTAGTATTGTACATGTGCACCACGTTTAGTTAAGATGGACTCAATCATGCATCAAAAGTTCAGAACATCAAGCTGGCCTTCAGTTTTGTTTATTGCAAAACTCCGGTTAGCTACTTAGCTCACATACGCAGGTGTACTCGCAGCATTAGCCAGCTCCCGTCCAACGACCGGTGGGTGATTAAACACTGACAATTCATCCAAAAAATATTCAGTCTTTGCAAATCAAAGCACAGTACACGTATATACACTTAACACTTCGTGTCCAACATGCATGCTTAAGACACGCTAACTGTCTGATTTGGTGACCATTATTAGCCATAGGGTTAATTATCTTGTCAAGCACCCACCTCAACACGGCGATCCCAGTACGAGTGAAATCGAGCACAAAATTTTATAATTGGGACCCCATCGAACATGCCACGTGTACGGATCCCGTTACTCTACAGTATGGAATAGTGAGACTCTTTTGAACTGTAAAAGTACAAGCTTGACTTCGCTTATATGCAAGTGTCATGCAGGGACGGATCGAGGTTACAAAATTGTCGGAATCATATATATATTGAACCATAGGACCACCCCTATAAATTTATAGCAATTTAATAGAACTTTAGTAATTGTATCTCTAATGTTTAAAAGTGGAGTAGGCCATCCACTTATCACATCGTGTAGCCATTATAAAAAAAACCTTACGTAGTTAGTTAGTGAATTAGATTCTCACATCGTGCAACCATTACCATAAAAAAAACCCTAAGCAGTTTGTGAATTCGATTCACTACTTTATGCTAGGTCTATATCTTTAGGGCATTCCTAATCTTTTAGTCCAGTGTATTACAATGCATGAGCATGCATGCTGTTATTCTATCGTAATGCGCATACAATAAAGTATTTGGGGAAAGCAAAATATGTAGATTTTTTTAAAAAAAATATAAAGTCAAGTTAGCTAGGAACATGAGCAACATGAACTGATGCATGCATGTATTCGTACGATGTCCAATTGAGTAGTTCTAAATCGTTACTTAGACCTTTTTCAGGATGTCCTATAAATTCATAGCTGACTAATTAATCTTATATTTTATTCATAGGTCATTATATTGTCTTTGACAACTTGAACAATACCCAACAACTTAACTTTTTATCTAAGACTTTAATCGCACTTTTTTTAAAAAAAACTACAAGGTTAGTGAAACCCCAGAATATGGAAATGAACGAGTTCTAATCTGAGATCTATCCCTGGATTCCTTTACTTTTTCTATGCCTATTCATAGTTGATTGGTTTGTCCTATCTACATTTCTTTTCTTTTTGCCACTAGATTGACAACCATAATACAACAACTTATTACATTTTAGGTTTTAAAAGTAACATGTTCTAACTTTAAAAATGTATTAAGTTGTATGAAACAATTTGAAAATAAAATTCTCCTAATCGAAGCAAACTGAAACCATACAATAAGTAGTAATTAACAAACTAAAAGTTGTGGTAAATTAAAGCTGAAATTACTTATAATAAATTTACTACAAATTTAGGTTATGCATACGTATGTGAAACACGCTACACGTATATATGTAAATACATAAGTTTAGTCGGCTGACAGAAGTTCGACGTCAACAAGAAATAACAAAACTGCCCCTTTTGATACGTAATGTTGAGAACTGTTGCAGCGTAAGCTCTACATATCAACATGCATGGGCATGTGAGCATGCCACATGCATCAAAGGCATAACATGCACAATCAGAACTCCTTCGATACAAATGAATTTTATAGGATTTTTACACAAATTATTTCATTTTCTCTAGAATCCCCGGAAAAAACTTCTTTTTTAGAAAAAAAGAAATATTTCTCCATTTCAAATGAGGTCTTGGTCAGCCTACTTGATTATATATACCATCTAGCACTGACAGTAAATGCAAGTGGTAGTGTAATGTGGGAAGTGAGGCGGCATAGGTGGTAATAGACTCATGCAAAATTTGATTTTCATTTCGTGACACATCACACATGCGGAGGCTGTGTCCTCAAGCACATGAATGGATTAAAGTGTTATTCATCAATGTTATCCTCCAAAGTAAAATTTACAAACCAAATCTAGCGGCATGGATGATCTAGAGCACCAATTTGCTAGTTTCATTTCATAAACAAATTAAGCTGTTGGACAATAAGAAATTAAGGTCTTCTCATCATGTGGCCTTCCTTTGTTCCTCTTCCTTCTGCGCCAATACATTTGATCTACTCATTTTCTATACCCCGCCCTCTAGAGAACTGAAAAGGCCTTTTACTTCTAATTGTTTAAAGGAAGTTTAACCATATATGTGTTATATAGAGCAATGATTTGATAAAATCATACAATATATATTTGCCAACAACATAAACCCGTGTAAGTGCACAGGTGGAAGACCAGTAAACATCAATTAGGCATTTACATCAGCAACAAAAGAATCCACTTATGGCCCTATCAGGTAGGATGGGTGTTGATGAAGTGGATGGGAGAGAGTGAGGAGAGTCGACTCTCCAATAAATAAAACATCGACTCTTTGCAAAAGATATACGACATATATAGGCGTGGAAAAAAAACTGGCATGGGTGGTGAGAATAAAAGAGTTAGAGAGTCGATTAATTGTCAGAGTCGGTATTAATGTTGTACGATATGTTTGTGAAGCAGCCATTTCATGATGAACTACACAGGAGGTTGAACCATATGATCAAATGTCAAACTTGCCCTTAGGATTTACGAGTAAACCATTGTGGTGGAATTAATTAAGGATTTTTTTATCACATCTTGACAAGAGAAACGATAGTAGTACTTGATTAGCTAACCACACGTTTTTCACAAGTAACCAAGGAGCTCGGCAACAACGATGGATGGTGCAATACATAAGACGACCCTAATATTATATGTCAGCATCCGCGATTACATGGCCCAATACGTTCCTTAATTTCTGGCTGGTTTGCCCTATATAAACCCTCCTGCTGTCCAGGCCATGTAGCAACTAACTCATAGCTCAGAAGCAAGCAGACCAACCTGCAAGTAGACAAGCCCTAGCTACTGTAAGATTTAGCCATGGACGAGTTCCTCCTGTCGCTGCTGCTCTCCGTCGCCGCCGTGGCGCTGCTGCAGCTGGTGAAGGTGGCAATGATGTGGCCGAGGCTGTCGAGGACGCCGCCGAGGCCGTGGAAGCGGCCGGTGATCGGCAGCATGCACCACCTCGTGAACGTGCTGCTGCACCGGGCGCTGAGGGACCTGGCTGGCGTGCACGGCCCGCTGATGATGCTACGGCTCGGCGAGACGCCGCTGGTGGTGTCGTCGTCCAAGGAGGCGGCGCGCGCGGTGCTCAAGATCCACGACGCCAACTTCACCACCAGGCCCAAGCTCCTCACCGGCGAGATCGTCAGCTACGACTGGGCCGACATCCTCTTCTCCCTCTCCGGCGACTACTGGCGCAAGCTCCGCCAGCTCTGCTTCTCCGAGATCCTCAGCCCCAAGCGTGTGCTCTCCTTCCGCCACATCAAGGAGGACGAGGTGACGACGCGGGTGGAGGAGATCCGCGCGGCGGCGGCTGGGCCATCGGCGCCGGTGAACCTAAGCGTGCTGTTCCACAGCATGACCAACAGCATCGTGTCGCGCGCGGCGTTTGGGAAGAAGCGGAAGAACTCGCCGGAGTTCATGGCAGCCATCAAGGCTGGCGTCGGTCTGTCGAGAGGCGTCCGCGACGAGAAGATCAAGAGCGGCGGCGCCGAGAACGCCGAGGAGAACCTCGTCGACGTGCTCATCGCCTTGCAGGAGAAGGGCAGATTCGGCTTCCACCTCGACGACAACAAAATCAAGGCCATCATCTTGGTAAGCTACTTGCATGCACGTGAGAGCGTTAGTACTCCACACGTCATTGTAACACATACTTGCATGCACGCGTGCAGGGCATGTTCGCCGGTGGGACGGGGACGTCGGCGTCGGCGTCGGCGTTGGAGTGGGCGATGTCGGGAAGAAGCTGCAAGGGCAGATCGGAGAGGCGTTCCGAGGGAAGGCGGTGGTGACGGAGGGCGACCTGCAGGCTAGCAACCTGCGGTACGTAAAGTTGGTGATCAAGGAGGCGCTCCGGCTACACCCACCGGCACCATTGCTGGTACCACGGGAGAGCATCAATATGTGTGAGTTAGATGGGTACACAATCCCGCCCAAGTCATGTGTCATCATCAACGTGTGGGCTATTGGTCGCGAACCCAAATACTGGGTTCAATTATGGTGCTACAGACTTCATGGGCAGCAGCTACGAGTTTATTCCATTTGGTTTTGGCCGAAGGATGTGCCCCGGGTTTAACTATGGCCTCGCTAGCATGGAGCTTGCGCTCGTCGCCATGCTCTACCACTTCGACTGGTCCCTCCCGAAGGTCATCACAGAGGTGGACATGGAGGAGGCGCCACCCCATTCGTTCCAGCCGCGGTCTCCGCTAAGTAATTAGCCTGTTGCTACCTTACACACCAATATATATAGTAGCTAGGGAATGCATTTATGGCTTATCACGTGTCATGCAATATGCCTTTTGCTGATCTAAATCTCGTGCTTTGTGAATTAAATTGATCAGCAGTGTGTAATGCGTACCACGATGCGTGTCCGCATGTGCACGATGCAGCGGCAAGGACGGCAGCGGCGGGGCTGCTCGGCGGGGGTCTCGCGGCTCTTGGAGTGTGAGGAGTTTTGGGAAGCAGCTGTTGGATCTGAGGCGCCCAGATCCAGCCGTATGGTGGCGCGGCGGCGGGTCTTCCTGATTGGCGGCGGTGCGCGCTTGGGGCGTCGCGGCATGGACGGCGTGGCGGCCACATCGTAGCGCGGGTGGTGGCGGGTCTCAGTACCCAGATCTGGCCGTGCGGGGATGCGGACGGCGAGTTCGACGCCGGGGCTTCCCAGTGCGGCAGCATGCATGGCGACGGCATGGGTGGCGGTTGCCGAGCCGCACCGCTCGCTCAGATCAGGCCATGCGGCGGACTGAACGACGGCGGTTGCTCGTCGTCCGTAGCCGGCCTCTCCTTGAGTGCGCCCGAGTTCGATCACGCTATGGCAGACAACGGTGATGGGGTTTCTTCTGCGTCTTTGCTGGACGGTGCCTCCCATGGCACTAGGGGCCGGCGGCAGCGGCAGGGAGGCGGAGAGGCCGGTGTGGTGGTCGAAGGTGGCGTTGAGGGTGGTGTGGCTGCGGATGGGTGGAGTTCTCGTGACGTTGGTGGGTGCCGTGAAGTGTGCGGCCGGTTGCGGTGTCTACTACAATGGCGGTGGTGGCTGGCCGGCTAGTCCTGGCTCGGGCGACGGCATCGTTTCTTTTGCTTGTTCGGCAGGCGTGTGGGCAGAGGCAGGATGGGCTAGTCCCGTTCACCTTCTCACCGTCGCCGCCGTGGAAGGCTTTAAGTAGGGCGTGCTGAAGAATCGAGGGAGATAGAGATGCTTCTTAGAACCAACTCAACACGCAATAGATTTTTTATTTCTAGCTTCTGACATCGAAAGTTTGTAAGAAAACGAATAGAACAAGTTTAAAGCAAGAATATAGAAAAATATTTGAAACTTTATCTTTTAGCTTTTCTTTCTTTGTTTTCAAGCTTTTTCTTATTCTTTTGTGTTGCTCCGTTATGAGGTGTAGAGTCTCATGCTTATAACTTTATGATGATATAGATGTCAGATTTCTATCCATTATCTAAAAGTAAAAATAATGTTTGCGCTCGGACTGGTTGGCAGTGTTACCTGACATGATACGGATATGGATGCCGGAATCCAGTTCAAGCTCGAGTGTCCGATTCAACGTAAAAGAATTGAACACGTGAAATATATATATAGGTGTCGGAAAACTGGCTCAGACTCATGTTGTCCGATTCGGCAAAAAAAATATCGGAATGGGTGGCTGGGTAACACTACTGACGTGACGCTAATCCATAGAGTCGTTGCTGAGCGAGGTGTCGATGCCTAGCTGGCGAACTAACTTTTGAAGGACCAATGATGGGATGCGATAAGTTCGCCTCTCGCAGTTCCTTGCATTGGAACGTGAGGTTCTCAAGTTGGGCGCTTAACTCAATCTTTTTAATCACCTATGTAAGCACTCGCAATCGGAGATGGCCTAGTTAAAAAAACGGCCCAGGAAGTCGTGCAATAACGCAAAGCAGCAAAGTTGGAGGAGAGGCCTAGCCTTACGTGAAGCTTGGATTTTTTTTTTGGGCCGGGGGGGATGGATACCGATTTCTCCTGGTGTTTTTACCTTACAAATCCTAATACAGACCGTCCCAAACACCGAATACATAACAGAATGTTCTTTTTTTTTCGGTTTTGGGATAAATGTATGGAATGGGCCTAATCTTGACCCGTCCTGAGAAATGGGCCGAGAATTTGAGCTAAATTACCGGCCCGTCTCCCGTCTCTATTTTTTAAAAAAGGAAAATTAATTACTTGGTGCGAAATTCATGTCCAGGAAGAAGTACAAAAAAAAAAACTCGTGAGTAGTAGAAATCTGGTTACGTCAACACGATGCGATGACCGAAGACGAGCGAGCGAGGTGCTTTGCCCATAAGCAAACCCGTCGTTAAAAACGCGCGATTCTGATTTCTGCGAACAGAAGCACGTCCGTTTTCCCAGCGAAGCGAAAGCCCAACGCGAATCCAGCGAATTCAACCCCACCCCCGGGATTTCTTCTCTCCCTTTGGTGTCGTGTCCCCAACTTTCCCCGCCTCCCCCCTCCCACCTCTCGCCGATCTCGCCATGCGCAACTCCTCCGCCGCCGCGGCCGCCCAGCCCCCTCCCGCCGCGGCCGCCATGTACGGCTCCTACGCGGCGCCGGCCTCGTCCGGTGGGTACGCCAAGATCCCGACCTACCCGCCCCCTCCGTCGGCCTACCCCGGCCCGCCGCCGCCGGTGGCGGCCCAGCCTGTGCCGCCGGCGCAGGGAGCAGCGGTGCATGACCCGACGGCGCCGCCGCCCCCGATCGCCAAGGCGGCGGAGCTGGTGACGAGGTTCCGGGAGCAGGGGCAGGCGCTCATCGCGGCGCGGCGGCCGTGGGGGGAGGTGTTCCGGGCGCCGGCCTTCTCCAAGCCGCCCAGCCTCGGGGAGGCCATCGCCAGGGCGCGGCGGAACACGGCCTACTTCCGGGCCAACTACGCGCTCGCCGTGCTCGCCGTCGTCGCCGCGTCGCTGCTCTGGCACCCGGGGACGCTCTTCGCGCTCCTCGCCCTCTGCGCCGCCTGGTTATTCCTCTACTTCGCGCGCCCCGCGTCGTCGGCGGGCCAGCCGCTCCGGCTCTTCGGGATGGAATTCGAGGACGGCACCGTCCTCGCCGCGCTCACCGGGGTCACCGTCATCGCGCTGCTCTTCACCAACGTCGGGTGGAACGTTATCGGCTCTGTCATGATCGGGGCCGCCCTCGTCGGCGCGCACGCTGCGCTCCGGTCCACCGACGACTTGTTCTTGACCGAGCAGGAGGCTGCCGGCGACGGCCTGGTGGCTGCCGGCATGAGCGCCGCCGGGCCAATCTTGCCCACCTACGTTCGCATCGGTTGATCGCGTTGGCTTGGTATGATGATCTACCAAGATGCACAAATTTTCCTTATCAAACACTCGTAGCTAATTGGTGTTCTTGCCTTGCAATTAACTATGAGTGATTATTTCTGTCATGTCCTGGCTGAAATTTACCGTGTAATTATCAAACCTAGCTGTTCAATTTGATCATGATGTTATATATGGAAGTGTTTGTTCATTCTTTTGTTAGTGTGTAAAAATACCAGCCTTGCTTGTGAATTGTGAATTGTGAATGGATCAAACTATGCACATGTTGAGTCGCGACTGAATTGAGTTGGTAATTAGTATGGTGATGATGTTCATATGCAAATTTGCTATTAGTGTTGAGAAGTGGCCATTGAATCCGATTCTTTAGCTTGCAACTGCAAATGTTGATTCGTTTGGCGTGGTTTTAATCTGATTCTTTAGCTTGCAACTGTTAATATTGATGCTTTTGGCATGGTTTGCCTTGTGAATTATGATTCTCTTTTTTCTCACATGTTTGATGGGTTGTAACTTGTACTACCTATGAGAAACTAGGAAAGTGAAATCTGTGTGATGGGATGCGCCGTTATCCTTTGCATATTGCGATGCTTGGTGCATATCTATCGATCAATCTATGTTTGTGCACCAACTGTCACGGGCTCATGCCAATGCAATCATCAATGTTTGTGTTTTCTCTTGAATGTGCATGTAATTGTCTGCTCTGGGGACGCCTCAGTGGAGAAATGTTGTTCTGATGTGCCTTCCTTTCCAACGTGATGTCTTTGGATCCAAGGGTGTGAGTTCCTTTCCAATGTGATGGCTTTGGATCCAAGGGGAAATACCAAATCCATGTTGATTGTCTCTGTTGTAGGCATTTGCACAGCAACTTGTTCCTGTTCTTGAGCTGAATCATTAAAGATTCCATCTGGTGGACAGGAGAAGGTTAAAGTCACACTAGTGCCTGCGTCCCATTTGCTCCATTGGCTTTTCACTGTGCAAATGCAGATGATCATGTTGCAGTTTGATTGTATCTTATATGCTGTTCACAAGCCTTTTTCTAGTTCACTGTTCACCTGAATAATCTGATTTATCAACTGTATCGTGAGAACAACGGACTTCTGAACGATGGAAAAGAAAGGGTTTTTGCTCCTTTTTTGTAATTTTTCTGCAGTTGTAATTTGATGTACGAATGTGCAGTGTGCTTGCATTGCTGCAGGGGAAAAAAATACAAGTTTTTAGCTGGATCACGAGGGTGCAACTTTTTTTGAGGACAATCACGAGGGTGTATCATTTAAGAATCTTTCATCTACTTGCTCTTTATTATTCTCCGCGAAAAGAAACTTCTTTTGTACTGTTCTGCTGCTTTGGTCTAATTCCATCACATTACATGATCTAAGTAACCAAATGGTCAAGTCGAAACCGCCGCTGTGGCAGTGTTGTATACACGTTCGTTAACATTTGTTTCTTTTTTTTTTCTGAATGAACCCTTGGCATCTGTTTGCTTCGCTCAGAACAAAGCCAGACCTTTCTTGGGAGAGAATGAATGATATAATAGCCTTTTGTTTCATGGACCAGCTGAGCTACTCAGATCAGAACCGCTCCTACAAGCACAAGCACCATGGACCAAGAAAAGCTGGTCGGCAATTTATTTCAGATGAAGGACAGTCTACATTCCAGAATACGAGTCATTTGTTTTTAGTAGCATACACAAACCGCACGGCATAATAATAAAATAATATTGTGGAAACATTTCTAACCAGAAATCTTGTTATTCAATTACCGTACAACATATATAGATGGTTTCAAATATAGTAGAGACCAGACTAGATGAATTCTATTATGTTAAGCAAAAATATAGATAACTATTTAATAAACTAATGGATCTTTTTGAACACGATAGTTTTACACGAATTAGTTCAAAAATTTACGAAATTACTCTATAACCTCTAAGGGAGCAAGGTTCACAATCTTGATGAATTTCACGAACTTCGGGCATCTCAAGCCGCCTCGAAATATGCATCACGAACAATTTTGTTCAAAAATTATCAACTTTTATTTGAAATCAGCGAAAAATCGATGTCTCGATGGGGCTCGAAATTCGCTAGCCACACCCAAGAGGTGGTAAACCCTGGGAGGGAGCCTGAGTAAAGAGTGAGAATATCGCATGGTCAATGGGTGAGCAGCACGAGGCTGTGTGTGCCAGTAGCCAGTCGCTGCCATGTACTACTATAGTAGCACAGCAGTAGTACAACACAGATGAGAGACCATTACTGGTCAAACCACCCAAACCAGTAGACCGCTACGAGACAATCCGATGGAGGATGGACATTTGCTACTACTTGCTATACAAGCCTAGAAACCAGCGTAGGCCATCTCACTCAGCTGACCAGTTTAGTACAGTAACTAGTAGGGTGTACTTGTGCTATTGCACTCCTACCTTGCGTTGCATGGCCACAATGTTAGCACCCCGGTCGGTACGTAATATCTTAATACCAGGCTGAAACAATTTCGATATTTATATTCATTTTTACATGATACTAAAATCTAGTTATACAATTCCTACATCCCTATAAAATATTATTTAAAATAAGTTAGATTAAAATAATATAAATAAGCATGCTTAAGTTTTAAAAAACCAATTAAATTTACTAAAATCAATATTATATGCTTCAATTTATACTTTCTCAAATACGATAGCATCATGATCCTACGATAAAAAAATTAAAAAAATCCCTAGTATTTCAATACTGATTAGGTTTGATGGCCACACATGGGTAAAAATTACAGCACCTACACGCAGGCACAGCACAAGTTAAACACAGGAGATGAGAATTCACCTGAAAACTTCATCAGGACTGTAGAACACACATAGTTAGGGTATGAAAACTTCATCAGGACTGTAGAACACACATAGTTAGGGTATGAAAACTTCATCAGGACTGTAAAACACACATAGTTAGGGTACCCTTTTAGATTATCTTAGTAGCCTAATGCATTGATTACTCTTTTTTTTTCTCTGTCCCTCTTTACATGGTCTAAGAAATAAGAAGGTGTAATTTTTCTTCTTCTGTTTTTATCCTAGTCTGATTGATGATGCATGAACATGATATGAGCTGATGGATCGGCAGTTTCAGAGTCTTCTTTCCTCCTGAAGTTGTGCTGCAAATTTAGCAGCACAATTATGAGTGGAGGTGTAGCTAAGAGGAAGGAGGTCGCTGTGGCCGGCGGTAACCCAGCACCATGACGAACTCCTTGGCTGTTGCGCCCAGCGACGCCTGCACCTGCTCCGCCGGCGAGCTCTTCGGCCACAGCTCGATCAGGCTCTGCAATGTGGTCGAGGGGCAGACTGCCTCGCCATGGCATGTGATCTCCACCTGCATTTGCGGATAGGGATTACAAGGATCAGGCCAAACAGCAGATTCATCGTGCATTACTCTTGCTGTCGAGAACCATGGAACAGAAAAGCTAGTTTACAGAGGACAGAACAGAACAACACAAATTCAGAGCCCACTTTTCAAGGGCAAATAACCAAAGATTGCAAGTCAGTCATATGTCACCATCCAAATCTACAAAACCAGTGGCCTTTGTAGCAAAGATAGTTAAGAGTTGTGTGCCAAATGTCTACTTTGCGTAAATTCCAGTCTAGTGAGTGATATTGCATGATTGATGTCTTTATGGCAATTGAACTACAAGGAAATCTGAAAAGCTCACCTCATCTTCGCTTGATAGGTCAAGTTTGCTCATGATGTACCTCTGGATCAAGGAAACCTGTAGGTTTCCATCTCTGAAACAAGGACAAAACACATTGAAGAAAATAAATAGAAGTTTTTGGAAATCAGACACATGTTTGTAGCTCAGATCGTTGGCAGTAGTGATGCAAGAAAAACATGTAATTTTTTTATAAGAAACATCTTCATCTCTAGCAAATTTGTCTTGTAGATATATCCTGTTAAATTATAGAAAGAAATAGTAGGGTGCTGGTGCAGATGCAATAAGTAGTGGACAACAGGAAAATAGGGAAATAACACTATTAACTATCACACAGGACAACAACTATTCTACGAATAATAGGATCCTAAATCCAACAGGCTTCTTTGTAACATTTTAAAAATCAGAAGAAACTGCAGGACCAAGGGAAACTCACTTAATTCTCAAGTAATTCGTTGGTAGCTGAGGCAGCTTTGGATCCTCTTTCCTGAAAAATAGTTTGCATTTTGATATAAAATTAAGGGAAGGAAAAAAATGCCCATGAGAACCCAAATATTGTATATGATGCAAACTTACTGGTCAGGTGAAGGGACAAGTGAAAACCAGACTGGACTAGTTATTCCATCATGCAACGCACCAGTTCTTGTAGAACCAATCGGTTTCTGCTGTGAATCAGCGTTTTGTCCCTTCCTCAGCTCATAGTCTGAGGCGGTTTTATTTTTCGATGATGCAGGTTGTGAAGGATTGCCATTATTTTCCTCTTGAAATTTTAACTTATTTGAGCATGGCATAACCTTTTTGCCAGTAACTACCACTGTCTCTTCTGTGTCATCTTTCCTTTTTGGGTCTTCACCCTCTGAGTTCTTTATTTTGTCTTCCTTGGCAGCATGGACTTTAGGACTTGATCTAAGAAATTTCATCCTGCTTGCAGCGTCAACCAAGCTATTTAAAGGCTTCTTGAGATCTTTCCTGTCAATTGTACTATCATCCTTCCTATCTTCAGAAGACGGCTGGATTGTGGCCTCTACATCAGTATTATTCTGTTTGGGAGTGGCATGTTTAGTTAAATTAAGCCAATATACAAGACAGTTCAGATCAAACTTGAGCATGAAACCGTCTGATTCTAAAATAAAGCAGGTAATTAATACTTTGATATTACCTGCTTTTTATTGCCAGTTTTTGTCATCTTGGATGATTGAACTGCTGAGATTTTCTCAGTCTTATGATCTCGCCCTTCAGATTTATTTGCTAGCTTGATGGTTCCATAATTACTAGGAGAATTTACATGGGAGACTGTCGACCTTCTCGCAGTTTTGGTTCTCCGTCCTGTCAAACCAGTCTGTATTGTCACCCTCGGAGTGTCAACCACCAAGGAAGAAAGTGACCTCTGTTTTCTCTTTATTGGCAATGTCACAGTTGGAGCCTTAGGAGCACCAACCTTTCTTGTTTTAAGTGGAAAAACCTTATTCCTGATATCTTGAACGTTGTGGTCAGGCCTTCAAACAAGGAAACAATCAATCATGTTAGGTATGAATACATTGCTGTGTCTCAATAGCTTGACGCATTAGACATGGATAAGCAGCTGCTGTCTGGAAACACTAAGCTTGACAGTTTTGCTTTCACAATACAAGCAAGAACATATTTGAGGAACAAATAACAAATTAACAATAAATGTGCTATTTTCTGGCCAAGTTTGCCAGCGAACTCAAGGATGGATAAAATGGTCTACAGAAATTATCACCATTTTATCCTTTATGGCCAAGTTTAACAGAGAAGTTCCGTGCTATCACGATCAATTGGAGATAGCATGGCCTCTGGAGGTTCAAATGATATTGATTCTTAATGGGTTGTACAGGAATTGAAAATCGAGATGGCATTGTAAAAAGAAGACAGAACAATGTTTCACAGAAGGAAACATTACAATGACTTCACCTGAGTTTCTCTTCAGGATCACAGCCAAGATCAATGTTGCATACTGGGCAGCAATCGACTTCTTCGTCATTTATTTTCTCCATAATGCACTCCTTGCAAACTGTTTAAGAAAATGGTCAGACGAGGAACTACAAAGAAATCATGCCAGCTTCACACAATAAAAGAGAACTGCATATTTCAGACCAAGCATCAGAACTAGTAGCAAGTGGCAACAATGAAATAAGACTACCGTAGTTGATTTTTTTTACCTCGACTAACGTAGTTAATTTTAGTGATTTGTTAAAACATGCAATCTCTAGCATAGCATTGTCTCTCTCTGGTTCCTAACAACGTATTCATGGCTTCATGCAGCAATAATGAACATCTACACTGCAGCAGCATCAGTGCATCACTAGACTTACCTAGCAATAATCTGGTTCATAGCATGGCATAGGGCACAAACTTCCATTGCAACAATGGTACCAACAAATGAGCATATCCATTAATCAAGAAATATTTTTTCCTCATCTATCAATTATATTTATTTCTAATTTATAATTAAGAAAAACATATCCAGGTGAACCAGCCGAAGAATAGACCAAAGCAAACCAATACATTCAGTAAAGTTGCATTTTTAATTAGCGTGCAAGCTTGTGTGACTAACGAACAAGAAAGTTCCAGGCGACTGACAAATGGAAAAATTTACCAATCAAGAATGCATAAAACTGAACTAGTTTCCTAATGCAAACTAATTCAGACGCATTGAATGGAAGACAGGGAAAACCATATCATGACAGCTTGCCACTGAACTACCATCATCATTCTCCTAATCAGAAGTGTCAAGGACTTAACCAAAATGATAACACGTTCCTAATCACAATCAGTGCAAAAATGCCACCATCTCCAAACTCCCCCACCATTAGCAAACAAACAGGAAGGAAGTTACTGGAACCCGTCGACACCGCACAACCCCCATACATTCTGCAACAAGTGCTGACGCTTTACAGCTTTTTCCCAGCACTAAAAAGCCCCGAAAGGAAACATGCCTCGAAAGTTGTTCAGACTTCAGACTTTGAGGGATTTTGTACTGAAAGCCATGCCACGACGACGACGCCGGCGGCCACCGCCGAGAAACTCTACCCGAAGGAAGGCTTTGGCCGCGGTGATGAGGTTGCCTGGATTGGCTAAAGGGCAGCAGCTTTGCAGCATTGTTGACTCGACAGGATCGCAGTCATGGCAGCGCCGGAGGGACAGGTGCACGTCGGCACGCCGGGCACGCGATGGACCAAGAGCATAAAGAGAAAACTACAGTCACAGGGTGGCGCCGGAGAGTGGCGTCTCTGGAGTGGTTCCCCCCACCCGCGACCGCCGGAGAGCACAATTGTGACTCTACGACGACGACAAAGCAGACCCAATCCAAGATAAAGCCAAGCTCTTTGGGAGCTACCACCGGACGCCATGGAATCGTCGAACACAGCCTAAAAGAACTCAAACATGAACAGGAGGAGACATGGCGACGCGGAATGAGCCATCGCCCGACGACGCTGTGAACACGAAGCACGCACGCGCAAAGCACAGTGAGCTCCAACAACAGCGCCGGCCACGGGGAAAAGCAAGCGCGAACGCGGCGCGAGCTGAACACCACAGTCGAAACCGCAGGGAGCGCGGCCAAAGCAGGAAGCAGCGCAATCCACGCGAAAGGCGGCGCCCCCCGCGCCCCGCCGCTCTTCTGGGATCACGGAACTCGCATCAAACACCAGCCTCGATCACCAGGCCACCGAGCTAGAGAACAACGCAGAGAATCCGACGCCGAAACCAAGCAGGCGAAACGACACGCGAGTGCGCGACGCGACACGACGCGAAGGCACGCAAGGCGACTCCAGGAGAGAGAGAAAAGAGGAGCGCCCCCCGCACGGCGGAGCGGCGAGCCCACGCAAGGAGAGACGGGCACAGGGAGGGGGCACCACCACACCGGAAACACGACATGCAGGTGGTGGTTGCGGGATAGATGGAGATTGAACTTACAGGTGTGTAGGCACTCCGTGACGGCGGTGGCCTCCCGGAGGAGTCCCCGGCAGAGCGGGCACGTCATGCACGCGGAGAGCGCATCCCTCCGTACGCGCAGCACCTCACCACGAGCGGCCCCCATCTCCCCGCGGCGCCGCCCCACCACCACGCCTCCTCTCCTCGTCGAAGGCGACCTCCCACCTCGTCCAAACTCAGCGCCCGTGCGGCGGCGGCGACGGGAAATCCTCACGAAGACACGGCGTACCTCTATGGCGGTGGCTAGGGCATTCGTAGGCTAGGAGAGAACGGCGGCGGCGGAGCTCCGGCGAGACGCGGGGTGGGAGGCTGAGGAAGTAAGTCTATTCAATATCGGAGTATTTGTGTGTATAAATATAGAGGGGGAAGGAGGCTTGCGTGTAAACGGCGTGGGGTGCGCGTAGCGGAGGCACTTGAGGCGGGGGCCATGAGAATATTCAGCTCGGCGTATTTTCTCCGTATATGTATCGTATACTGTATACATATGCGTGTATGATTCGGAATTATTATTTTTCATAAAATGGGTGGAGTCTTACTCCAACAGTGTTTCATACTGACTTCTCTTATTCACGACATGTCAGATTGTCAGTTGTAACTTCTAGTTATTTCCATTGAAAAAAAACATTAGCCGATTGGAGTGAGTAGCTTCATAGCACACACAACATTGCTGAAGCGCTCCTAAAATATACTATAATCAAACTTTATTATATTTAATTAAATTTATAAAAATAATATAGTAAAATTGAATATATTTTAATATCATATATGTTTTGTATTAAAAATATTGTTATATTTTTCTGCAAAATCAATCAAACATTAAAAATTTTAACTAAAAACTCAAAACATCTTATAATTATAAAAAGAGACTAGTCAACTAGATTAATCCATAGTTAGTACTAATATAAGTCTAAACTTGATCATGACATCATTGTCGGATGAAACGATGATGTAGACTTCTTTGTTTTTTTTTTAAAAAAAAACGCCAATTGTCACAGAGATCCTATAGAGGCAAATTGATTGGCAAAGCCATGACAACTTCATCTAATCGTTTTCATCTAGTAGATTAGTAGTATTGGTTTATTGGTATTTTCCACAGCTCAGCTTGATGTAACCAGTAACCTACTAGAACAGTAGATAAACACAGGGGCGCTCCCTTCTAAGGTTATGACATCTTGTGCTTGCGGCAGCTGCCAGAAAGCAACTTTCCCAAGCTACTGTTGTTACATGCTTACAGTGATAGCCTCGCAGACAATTTTGTAGAAATTTACACTATTTGGGACAAAATATATTAGGCAATACCAATATTACATGGTTTCGTGCCAATTTAATGGGATTTCACGCGTAATTCAATATTTTCATATTAGAAATTTCTTTAATTAGATGGAATGCTCTCTCCCATTTCTGTGTAAAAAATAAGGTATTTTATTATAGCGAATTTATTGTTGTTGTATTTTGTTGCGACATATTCATCCTACCGACGAAGCTATTTTCATATATATAGATTAGATCACCCTTAATATTACTTAAGCCTTTTTGTCGTCCATGCATCGTTTGCATGGAACGTGGACATTGTATGATTGATTCCGAAGGAAAAGAGAAGCCAATGGATTCAGAACGCCATATGCTGCCCTGTACAACAGTTACGCAGAGGAGCAGAGTCAGAAGGGCTTTTGACTGACATGGGGCCCCCTCTCACCTTCAATAATCAGTTTCAGGGATGTGCTGCAACCTGAAAGCCTGCAAGAACCAATATGCATCGTAGCAAATGCATACAAAAGCACAGTTACACACGAGTTGGTCGACAATTTACTTAGGAGTAATTAATTGATTTCCATTTTTTTTAAGAAGAGACTCGCAAAGAAGCAAACATTCCATTTTGCAGCAGCGGCCAGTTTGCAACTGTGAGCTGTCCGTGCCTGTCAGGAATTGTATTCCAGCAGCAGCAGCAGCCGTCAAGTAGCCAGAGCCCATTCAAGCCGTACATGAACGATTTTGCTATATATGTGTCGATAGAGATTTTTTTTCAACCTTGTGATACACACACAGATTTGTATTGTGCCTCCTTCCGCTGCTAGGATATGCTCGATTAAACCATTTGTTTTCTTTCTCCTTGTTTAGTGAGCCCCTCTGCTCCTCTCTCATTGCCCTAGGAAGCAGGACGGAGGTATTATCCACGAGAAGATGGTAAAAACTGATAAATTATATTGTATATGTATTATTTTTACATATGTAAGTTACAAAATTATATGCAATATTTTTATATGTGTAAGCTGTAAAGTTACAGTGCAACTTAGATCTGACTATATTTTTATTCTACTAATGATACTCCTATATGTCCGTTCATTTGTTGAACAAGGACACAAAATCCGTGTGATTTGGATCTAAATATGTGTCGAATGACACATGGCTAATCCCGTACATGAATGAGTACGGACGGCTACGATACCTCCCAACGATGGGCTTGGGCCTCTTGGCTGCACATCCATATACACGAGCAGAACACTGGGCCAAAACGTACAAGAGAATCAATCCATCACGTGCCATGCAATACAATTCCCAGCCGTCCGATCGACGCACGCAGCTGCACCGGCCCAAGCTACTCCTATCCTGCTCCATTCGTCTCGTAAATCAGACATAATTTAATACTGAATTAGATAAAACCTAATAATACAAATCTAGACATACCTCTGTATCTTATAATATTAAATTGTATCTAATCTAGTATTTATTTGTTATATTTTAAGATAAAGTGAGTAAAATATAAGTATAAAGACAACTAGGCGTTGGACACCCGATAATTAGATGGTGTTTCATCCGATGTATAAAAATATTTTAGATATTTCACCAATCAGTGAAAAATGTTTCAATATTTAGTGAAATTTTTTTCACCGATCGAATATAACATTGAAAACAAACTGGTTACAACACCAAAGAATCAATGTGTGCAACATACAATCAAAATAGAGTGAAACATTTGAATGCATCAAGGTGCAAAAAGGGTTAAAAAAAAAGGTTGCAACATCCTCAAAAGCTAAAAAAAAAGTCTACCTCCCGTCTTCTTCCTTTACTCCGGCCATCAGATCCTTCCTTGTTCCAGCGACTTGATCTGAGCTATCCATGCTCCCCTATACTGAAAAGGATGGAGAGTACACCCAATAGAGATGACAACCACCTACCTTCGGCACATGGCATGTCCGGTGGCAGCCCTCCCCGCTAGTCCTTATCGTTGGCGCGCTCCCACGAGCAACCGACTGATCTAAAGACGGCAATCTTGAGATGGCTATCCGGTGAGGACCTCACCAAGGCGGAGTGCACATGCAGGGAGTGCGGTTTCTCGTTGCCGATAGCGAGCTCTGCGCTCGCTCCGGCTAGCCGCTGGCTCCTTCGCCTGACTGGAAATGGCAGGAGAGACGAGAGAGAGACGAGGGAGGGGTGGAGGGGCCTGATGGGCAAAGTGGCTAAGGGGCATACACCCGATATTTTCTCCGTATCAGAAGTCCATTAAAAGTGTTTCTGTATAAGTATTTTTGGTTATAAATATAGACAACTGAATGAATAGATCTCAAAGTGGTTACACAGATCCGCAGGAAGTGTGCGATCTTGGGCCACGTACGTAGGGCTCTGGCAAAGACAGCAGCAGATGCCGACCTGCCGTACATTCGTGGAGAACGTGCGTAAAGAAATTACTGCTCATGATCATTCATCGCCATGCATGGATAATAAGCAGCAAGTGATGAAAGGTTAACTGGATAGAAGGCGGCGGCCGGCGACGGAGACGATCTCGATGAGTCTGAGAACGGGGCGGCGGCGGCGGCGGCGCCGTACGACCTCATCCTCATGGACAAGCAGATGACGGTCATGGACGACCACGAGGTGATGACGGAGTAGTGCAGGTGTACGTACGTGTCTATGATGATCTGCCGCGCGTGCACGGGTAGCGTGTGTGTGTGTGCAGGCGACGAGGCGGATCCGGGCCATGGGGGTGGCCACGCCGATCGTCGCCGTGTCGAGCAACGGCCTCTCCGCCGACGTCGAGGCGTTCATCAGCGCCGGCGCCGACGACTTCGCGTCCAAGGTGAGATCAGCCAGCAGCGCAGATGACAGCTAGCCATGCATGCATGGCAACAAATATACTCTATATAATGCCGTCTAGCATGAACATCGATCTGGTCACCATTTTCTAACATTCTTGATTCTCCCACGTAGGAGTACATGATATCTGTAAATATATATAGAGAGTATTTTTTTAGAGAATATGAAATATGTTCATTTAATTTGTTCTATCGTGAATGCCGCCTCTGTCCATGGAAAAGCTGGGGAACATTTTTTTCCAAATTTAGACTTGCCTACACACACTGCAAGTATATATGCCTGCTAGATAATGTCAAGGCCTCCAATAATTAAGTGGGATTTATGCATTACAGACATGATGCTATATTTAAGGATCAAATTTAAGTTGTGTAATGCATTGTTTAATTAAGCTAGCCTGCAACATAGGAGCATGAGTATATCTCACCTCTTGTAAATATCTGGCTTTGTACTTAGGGCAATGATCGTATATGGCTAGGATGGCTTTGAAATGGGGCAAGGCAGAATTGTTATGGGCCTTATTACTTGAACGAAAGATTTGCTGGATTTAATGCTCATCTATCACCCATGTGGAATCGCAAATACCTCCTTTCTTGATTCCTTCCTTGTGTATGTGAGCAGAGATTTGAATGAGTGAAGTGCACGGTCTCTACGTATGTGTTATGTGTTATCTAAATTTCTATAGACTTTTAAAATGTATTTTTAAGTTCTTGAATTAGTCTTGATGGTCTTACAAATTCAAACGGATGCAAACCCATTCAATGCGCTGATGTGGCATGACATGGTGACGCATGCTTACCATTATAAGCCCATGTAAGTCACATAAGTGTTTTTTCTCCTTTTCTTTTTATCTGTTTTTCCTTTCCTCTCCCTTATCTCTTATTTCGCTGTTCTTCCTTCTTCCGAAGGCTCTACATTGGCGGCGACAGAGGGTGAGGGGGAGACCTCGAGGGCGGCGGCCGGCAACGAGCTCGACATAGGCAGCCAGGGGTGAGAGCTTGAGGGCCCGTGGCGAGAGAGAGCTTGACGGCAGCAACCGGGGGTGAGACCGGCGGCGCCGGGAGGCCTGGGGGAGGGGATGACCATGGCTAGGGAGCTTGAGGCTGCAGAGGGGCGGAGCTCACCCTCGCCGACTTGAACTCGAGCTTGTACTCAAATTTTTGGGATGGGGATGGGCCGGATGGGTGCGCCGGCGTCATCCACTCGTTGTCCATGGCCGCACGGCTCCCTCTGCGCCGGGTCACGCAGTAGCTCGACGGCGACCGGCAGCGGGGATGTATAGCACGACGGGGTGAGCGAGGATGATGGGGATGTGCCGGGTTCGTCCTCTCCTCGTCCATGGCCGCACGCCTCCCTCTGCGGCGGTTCAAGTAGCAGCTCAACGGCGAACGGCTCCCTCTGCGACAGGGCCGGCGGCACTGAGGGCTTGCGCTTGTCGGCATCGGAATCCAACGATGAGCCGTCCCCTTCTCCGCCGATGTGGAGCTTGTCAGAGATCTTCTGACAAGCTGTGAGTCAAGTGCCGCAGCAGCTGGACGGCGAACCGCTCCCTCTGCAGCGGGACCGGCGGCACCGATGGCTTGCGCTCATCGTCATCGGAAGAGCTCGCCACCGAGATCCCCTCCACGGGGGGCTCGTCCTCGTACCTACGTGTCGAGCTCGGGGACATCACGGCGTTCCTGGCCGCCGGGAACATACTGCTCGAGGCCGTCGTCGGGGCAGCCGGGCTCGCCGGGTCATGGACATCCTACCTCGCCGCGCTCCTAGGCCGTGACACCGACGCGCTCCGCATCCATGTGCCGGCACTCGCCGAGGGGTTCAGCCTGCGCGACCCCAACGTCGTCGTCCGCGGTGGCCATGTCGGGGGGAGCCAGCGGGCGTCAGGCGGCGGAGAGAGCACCGGGCGACGGGACATTAGGGCGAGAGAGAGGGGAGAGAAAATGATGTTTTCCAATTTTAGTATTTATATGATTGACATATAGATCCACTGACATGTAACATCACCGTGGCGAGTCGTATGACACCAGCACAACCTATTAGCTGATTCTTCTAATTGTGAAGCAATTAGCTGAAGATAATTAATCTCCCTGTTCTTAACTGAAGATAATTAATCCCCGATTCGAGAAGATCAGATTTGTGCTTTTCCGTGGAGATGTCAGATTACTTTTCCGTGGAAATGTCAACTGTTGGAGACCGCAGCGCGATATCAATGTACTTAAATCATTCATAACTAACGCAGGTAATCTTCTGCGAATATGTTTAGCTTATGTTCATGTACGCCTTACTTCTATAAGGGAAGGAGATTGGTTGGATTTTACATTGCTCTTGTTACTTCACTTCCAACTCTTTACACATGGTAAAAATTCTTAGACTAACTTTCAGAGAAGGGTACTCATTTTCTACAAGGAAGCATGCATTGTCTCAACAGTTCCTTCTGAAGATACCAGGGTCTTTACTTGCCTGCTGCATTAGCATGTGGTGAAGCGCGCCAGAAGAGAAAATTGTCCATAGTACTAGAGTGCCGCTTTTTCACCTAAAAGCGGCAACCAAACGAGTAAAAGAGAGAACCATCATATCTCTTCGGAATTTCTTCTCTTTTTTCCTATTTATTGTTCTTTTTCATCATCCCAATTTTATACTGATGAATTTTGGTACAAGAGATGAATCATACGCAAGACCGCAAGGTTGCTCTAGCTCAAATTTACAGCTGAGGCAAACGAGTCACATGGTTCAGGACCCGACGAGGCCCTTGTGCCGAGCGTAGGCAACAATGGAGACGAACATGAAGGCACAGAAAAGCCCTGACACGAGAACCACCTGTGATGCAGGAACAAAATTACAACTAGCTTAGACAGGCCATAAATTATTGGCTGTAAATGACCCTTGTATAATGTTGACTTACCCATTTGAAGACGTATCCATGGTTGTCATTCCAGGTGTATGGAATGTTCATGCCAAAGATTCCAGCCACCAATGAGTAAAGAGACAGACATACGGTCCCAGAACTCAAGAATAGCTCTAGCTGCAGGAAGCCAATCTAAGTTATATTACTGTTCCAGAAAGCCGGACACACAACGAGTGAGTATTATAAACTATAATTTATTCGGGCAATATGAGTACATGACCATTAATAATTAGAATGGCAGTCATCCGAATCAGTACTGTAAATATGTATGTCCAGTGACTAAGACCCTCAAGCGTATACAAGAGGGTCAGGTCTATATATATATACAATCCAGGTTAGTGGTTTGTCTAACACCCCACAGTCGCAGTGAGGGGGAACGGAGACAGAGATTGGACCGAAAACTGGTGAACAAAGGCGTAGGCAGGTCTTTGGTTATTATATCGGCAAACTGATGTGCCGATGGTACATGGAGCACCCGAACCTATCATAATGCGACTTTGTTACGGACAAAATAGATATCGATCTTGATGTGCTTAGTGCGTCGGTGATAGACCGGGTTGACGGTCATGTAGACGGCACTGACATTGTCGTAGTAGACAACGATCGTAGTGAAGAAGGGTGCACGGAGCTCCTGGAGAAGCTGGCGAAGCCAGCAGCACTCGGCGACAGCGTGGGCGACGGCGCGGTACTCGGCTTCGGCGCTGGACCGGGACACTGTAGTCTGGCATTTTGAGGACCAGTATACGAGAGTGTCACCAAGATAAACGTAGTAGCCGGACGTAGAGCGTCGAGAGTCGGGGCAGCCTGCCCAGTCCGCGTCAGAGTACACGGTGAGGGAGTCGATGGGGCTGGAGCTAAGATGCAGCCCGCTGGAGAGGGTGCCCTTCACGTAGCGTAGGATACGCTTGAGCAACGCGAGGTGAGGTTCGCGCGGAGCGTGCATGAAGAGGCACACTTGCTAGACAGCGTACGTGAGGTCGGGTCGGGTGAGTGTGAGGTATTGGAGAGCCCCGACAAGACTCCGATAGTGAGAGGGATCGGCAATGAGGGCGCCATCGACAGCGGAGAGTTTGGCTCAAGTGTCGACCGGGTGGCCGTGGGGTGACAATCGGTCATGCCTGCACGCTGAAGGAGGTCGATGGCGTACTGTCGTTGGGAAAGAAAGAGCCCATGGGTGGAGCGGGTTACGAAGATGCCAAGGAAATGGTGGAGAGGACCAAGATCGGTCATAGCGAACTCAGAGTGGAGTCGAGCCATGATCTGGTCGAGAAGAGATGTCGAAGACGCTGTAAGGACAATGTCATCGACATAAAGAAGTAGATAGGCAGTGGCGGAGCCGATATGGAAAGTGAACAGGGAACTATCGGACGCAGAGACCACGAAGCCGATGTGCCAAAGATAGGCAGCAAAGCGCTGGTACCAGGCACGAGGGGCTTGTTTGAGGCCGTAGAGAGATCGTTGAAGAAGACAGACGTCGTCGGGACTAGAAGGGTCGACGAAGCCTAGGGGCTGCTGGCAGTAGACTGTTTCCGTTAGGTGGCCGTGAAGAAAGGCGTTCTTCACGTCTAGTTGATGGTTCGGCTAGGAGCGAGAGGCAGCCAAGGTGAGGACGACTCGGATGGTGGCGGATTTGACAACGGGACTAAAGGTCACGTCGTAGTCGACACCGGGTCGTTGGGAGAAACCCCGGACTACCCAGCGAGCCTTGTGACGGGCAAGGGAGCCATCGGCGTGAAATTTGTGTTTGAAAATCCACTTACCAGTCACAATGTTGGCGCCGGGAGGTCGGAGAACGAGGCGCCAGGTCTCGTTGTCCATTAGGGCCTTGTATCCCTTGTGAGAGGTGGGATAGCCAAGGAGAATACAGGCGGTGGAGCGGGGAGCGAGTTTGTGGGAAGCTGTAGCGGTGAGATTTGGGTAGCAAAGGCACCCGAAAACACGAAGGTGGGAGTAGTCGGGCGCCGTGCGGTAGAGAAGAGCGTAGGAAACGTTGTTTTGAATGGAGGAGCATAGGCACCGATTGAGAAGGTACGTCGCAGTAGCCAGACCTTCGGCCCAATAAATGACGGGTAAGTGGGCGTGAAGTAGCATGGTGCGACTGATGTTGTTGAGGGTGCGAAGGAGGCGCTCGGCTTTGCCGTTCTGAGGAGAGGTGTAGGGACAGGAGAGCCGGAGATGGATGCCCTGCGAGGTGAGGAGGTTTGTAACGGTATGGTTGACGAATTCCGTACCGTTATCGGCTTGTAAAGCCTTGATAGGGAGATTGAACTGAGTGGACACGTGCGTGACGAAATGAGTGAGGTGAGAGGCGACCTCGGATTTGTTGATGAGCGGAAAGGTCCAGCAATAGTGTGTGTAATCGTCAAGTATAGCGAGGTTATACAGATTACCAGAGACACTTTTAACTGAAGACGTCCATACATCACAATGTATAAGTTCAAATGGACGCGAGATACAGGAGATAGAACTAGAAAAGGACAGACGCACATGTTTACCAAGTTGACATGAGTGGCAAACTGTGGAGCTGCTGTGAGTACATCGGATGGAGGCGCTGCGGCGGAGGGTGGCGACAGCGTCGGGACCAGGGTGGCCGAGGCGAAGGTGCCAAAGGTTGGTGGAGAGAGCGACGCTAGCGTGTGGAGTGGACGGCGCAGCGGGAATGGTGTAAAGATCTCCGCCACTATTGCAGCAAAGGATCTGTCGCCGGGTTAGGAAATCCTTCACAGAGAAACCAGATGCGTCAAATTCAATGGAGCAGTTGTTGTCTCTTGTGAATTGACGAACAGATATAAGATTGTGAATAAGAGAAGGGACGATAAGAACATTGCGTAAAGGGAGGTTAGTGCTAGATATAGACAGAGAGGAGTCACCTCGGCATTGGACAGGAAGAGAGTGACCATTGCCGATGGTGACAAAAGGGGAGGAAGATGGGTGACAGGAGCGAAGTATACCGGCCGATGACGCCATGTGTGAAGACGTCCCAGAGTCCAGCACCCAAGGGTGCTGTGGTTGGAGCGTCATCTGGTTGAGGGCAGCGAGGAGACCAGCCTGGTTCCAGGAGGGAACCGACTGGGTGGGTAGGTTCGGTAGCATCAGCTGAGGTGGCAGAGCGGGAGCTGATGCCAGGTGAGCCTAGGGATAGGCACCGAGTACCCCGGGTTGCCAGCCGATGGGGCTGCGTGGCTAGGGCTGGGGCGCCTAGGGGTTGTAGCAGAGCCACAGACCCGTGGGACCGGCAGGGTGGGCAGGACCCGAGGTAGGTTGTGAGGGCGTCGGACCCTGCCAGGTCCTGCCTTTGCCTTTAGCCTTGCCTTTTCCGGTGCGGGCTATGGTGCTATGGTCGGAGCCATGGCCACCAGAACCGCGGGAGGAAGGGGCAACGCAAGAAGCTCGGCAGCCATTATCGGCTGCGGCAAAAAGAGCGGTGTGGGCCACTGTCTTCTCATCGTTGGCCAGACGGAGTTCTTTAATAACTAGCATGTCATAAGCCCGGGCGAACGATGGAAGAGGTGTGGCGATGGAGATGTCATCGGCAGTGTTGGAGAAGCGGGGATTGAGGCATCGCAGAAGGCAAGGACGAGTTGAGAATCGGCCACAGGGTGGCCGACGTCCCGGAGAGCAGCAGCCTTGACTTTGAGGCGCTGACAGTACAAGGAGACAGAGGAGTCGTCTTGTACCATGAAGTGGAACTCGTTGAGGAGAAAGATGGCGCGAGGCTGCTTGTTGGCCAGGAAGATCCGCTCGATGGCCACCCAGATATCCCGGGCGGTGGGATCGGTATCGTCCATGGCGAGGTCGAGGACAGAATCATCGACCGAGCCGAGCAGCTAGCTACGCACGCAGCACTCGGCGATGTCCCACTGAGGATCATCGGGGCGAGGTGGAGCGGAGCCATCAATATGGGACCGGAGACCGAATTTTCCACAGAGAGATTTGAAGAAGAAAGCCCACTTGGAATAATTGGCGTTGAGGTCAAGGGAGATAGGAACGTGAGATTTCACATTCACAGCAGCGTAAGGAGGGAAGAAGATCGGCGAGGTGGTGCCCGAGGTGTAGTCTGAGGCACTGAGGGCCGGAGCAGACTCGGCGACTAGGAGAGTGCCAGAGCTGAGAGCGGACTTGGTGGCCATGACGGGAGAACGGGAGCAAAAGAGCCGATGGGAAAAAGAAGCCGATGGGAGGGAGAAGCCGATAAGAGGACGGATCGGCCGATCAAGGATGTGAGAAGCCGATGGGAAGTGGGCCGGCCAGCCGATGAGGAGTGGTTGGCCGATGGGGAGTAGGCAGTGGAGTAGGTGAGGAAAAAGGTGGTGATAGAGTGGGTGGATCAGAGAGTAGTTGGGTCACGGACGTGCGAAGATTCACGTCCGTGGACTCGTGGAGGCCAAGGAGTGGGGCGGACGCGAAAAAGGCGAGGAGTGGCCGGACGCGAAGAGAATATGTTCGCGTCCGGGAGGCAGGGATTTGTGTCCGTGGACACGTGGACACATTTGACTGGCTCGGACGTGAGGGGAGAAAGTTCACGTCCGAGAGCCGTTGACCGTGTCGGAAAAGACGAGAACCGAGGAACCGATGGGAGGGCGGACGAGTTCAACCGATGGAAACGACAAGTGTGGAGGTGCGTCAGCGTCAAAGAAGGAGAGATACACGAAGCAAGAAGAAGAACGGAGATGGGTGCGAGGTGAGACGAGGAGGCGGATCAAGACCGTCAAATGGTCGCGCGGAGGTGGAACAGAGAAGAGAAGGTGACTGCGGAAGAGACGAGGAGAAGAGGAAACGGGGGCGAGAGAGTGAGGAAAGTACCGGGAAGAGGGTCGGCGACGGGAAGAAGACGTCGACGACAAGGAGGAAAGAGTCGGCTCGCCGAAGAGAGAAGATAGCGCGCCAAGGATGTCTAGACTTGCTCTGATACCATGTAGAATGTGTATAGTGACTAAGACCCCTAAGCGTATAAAGGGGGATCGGATCTATATATATATATACAACCCAGACCAGTGCTATGTCTAACAAGTGCTAATCAAGTTTTATGAGACGTTTAGTCGATCTTAATGTGGGTGTGACTGCATGCTAATTTGAAATCAATTCTCTTTCTGTAGAATTTGCACTTGACCAAAGAGAATAATGAGGTCTTGTAGTTTAGAAACTACCTGAATTAACTGATTACGGTGGTTGTCAAGCTGCACGAGGAATAATGTGGTGAGTGCTGGGATAGTAAAATGATCAGCATGCCGTGAACAGCTATCATAGGGAAATGTTACCTGGATATTAATGTAATCTTCCGTGTCATCAATATACTCTCTCAGCTGAAACGGTTTTGCAGACAAATAAAGTCAGCAAAGGGTGAAAGCTTAGAGTTCTCTTAATTTTAAACAATGTTGTTTTGTAAACAAAAGCCTTAGGCCATGTTTTGCTAGCCCATTTTGATATTGTAAATTTGACTTAGCTACCTTAACTTACCGTTGTCAATTTGTTTAATGTGCCATCAATTTGCATGAAGTATGCCTGCAAATTTAAGAAACTTTCAGTACTCAGCCAGAGAGAGAGTTAAGACATTACAATGCAGAAAAAAAAAAGACTGACCTCCAACAACATCTCTAGCTCTTCAACGTCATTTTCATTTCCATGTATAGTTGCTGCACTGGCTCTGCTTGCTCTTGATATTTTTGAACCAATAGTCGGGGATGCTGGGAACCAATTTGGTCCACCAGAACCACTGACAGGGGAAGCTGCCCCAGCCACCTTTCTGGACAAGTAAAGATCAGCCATGTCATCGTCATCATCCAATAATTGTTCAAGCTCGTCTCTCACCTGTCAAACAGAGAACATTTTGTGATACTACTAAGAAAGCATAAACAAGAAAAGCAAGCAAACGGTGATACTTGTACCAAGTATGCAAGAGAATAAAAATATGTTGTCAAATATAGACATAGCATATAATATTATCAATGCTCTTCTAGATGATTGAGGCTATTTACTTCTGTTTGTAAAATAATACTAAGTACATAGCAAAGAAATTATAAAAGCTTGGCGGTGCCCATCAGAAGTGCACAAGTTCTTCCACTAATATGGCTAATTATAAGAACTTTGCTCATAACAAAAGTAGAAATCAGATGAGAATACGGCATACAAAATACATTGAACATCATGAATGATATCTGAAAAACATACAAATAAGTTACTGCACACGGTAGTGACAGATAGCAAACCAAGAAATCATACCTTCTGAACCCTCGCATTCAATCTCGTCATACCACTTTTTAACTTTCGCACCCTATCCAAGTTGCGGCTGCTAATCTGTGTGTTTGTCGATCAAGTTAGTATGCATAAAGTGCAAGGGAAACAGTCAAATCTAACTCCATGAGACCTCTTAGTCTAAAGTCCTTTAGTGGGTATATCGGAAGTTGATAAGCATAGAAAGTTTCAAGGAATAGCTGTGAAGATTTGCCACACAATTCTTTAATGTAACTTCAGCTCATCATACAATTGCTCAATGCAACTTTAGCTACAATTTTGGTTGGCGGCAAACGAAAATCAATAATACAGCACTACACCTCTTGAGTAAACTATACTATTATGCTGCTAAAATTGTGAATGGTATAAGTAGCATTTTCAGACAAGTATCAGTAAATTGCAAGATCAAGTATATGCTCTTTACATCAGGAAATTGCAAGATCTCATAATTTCTTAACCTTAAGTCATCACATATGTACTGCTGGCATTATGTGGATGATGAAACATATACAGCCAAGAGAAACATTTAAGCTATATAAGAGAATCAAGGTAACAATTGCGCATGAAAGTGGTCGGTCTATGCAACAATCCCTACTGAACAATGTTAACACTCCTACAAATCAGCATTTGATGTATATATTGCAATTGAATAGTTTATACCATGAGTAAAATATGATGTGGCAGCATTATTTTACCTATCAAGAATCCGTTTATATATTTATTTTGCATCTGAAAAATAAGGGGAGTTAGTGTATTTCTTCATCTGGCAATCAACATATTATGACTTGTTGCTTCGAATAAAATCACACATATCATGTTTCTGGGAGGAGTAATCTAGTTCATACCAAGGGAATACAGTACAGTAAGCATATGTTCGCTCACCTTGGATGTCAATTCATCCAAAGCTGGGTAAGCAGCACTCTCCAACTCAGTAGTGCGTGCACCAAGAAAACTGCAAATGGATTCCAAAGTAACCTCCAGTGCACGGAATTCAAAGGGAGATTCTGGAGTTCATAAAATTGCATTGCCGGACATTAACAAACTATTGATGGAGTTCACAAACAACAAACATGATATTACAATCAGAACAACCGGCGTTAAAAAATGGTAGGATTTTATCAGCATACCAACCGGTGTTACAATCAGAATATCACAAACAACAACTATTGTTAAAATTTGGTAGGATTTTATCAGCATACCAACCGGCATCAACTGATAGAGTGATAGGATAGATAGAAAGTTACCAGGCCAATTTGATGTAAATGGATCAACTTATGGTTATAAAATGGCACATCAATTATTGTATGAATTACATACTGTAGACCAAATGACACAAAACAAGTAGTTTTGTGTAGAGGGTTATCTCAAGGTTTACGACTGCCACGGTGTGTTAATTTAGTCATGACTCATGAATCCAATCGAATCAATATTAGAATCTCTCAAGTTTATCTCATTTATCCCAAAATATCAATTTAAGACAAAAGGACCCAATATAGATTGGCACACAATGTATTGACCTAGTGCAAGAAAGTCCGATAGACATCGCAGAATAATAATTACGTGCCATGACTGTATGTTTTGGACTTTTCTACTTGGACCGACAGGTTGCATTTTTTTCAACACAATGTCCAACTGAAAAGGACACAGATTAAAGAAGAATACAACAAGATGTTGTGGCCGCATCCCAATCAAGAATTTTATGCCTATTAATATCTTTGTACACTTTCATAATTCTTCCAAAAATTTTGTGCTTTGTTTTTACCAATTCCTTGGCATCAAAAGGACATTGGCATTTCACCATCTAGGAAGAAATATATAAGTTACCACAACGAACCTCATACAGACAGAGAATCATGTTGCCAATATCAGCAGTTCAGAAAAAAATCAGAAGTTAAACTTACCATCTTCTTCAGCACCTTCCACATCATGCTGAGTGTCACTTGAAGGTGCTAGTCGTCTCCGGAGCTCCTCTACTACAGGAATCACATTATCGTCCAATGGATCCCGGAGCAAAACCTGAGCACAGAATAAAAATAGTTACTGAGAGTTACCACCAACATCGCTTGGCATCTATGAAAATGACATTTAAGGTCCTCACAGTTCAATATGAATTATAAACTATGGCCCCCCAGTTTATTATATAGAAAACTGATTTGAGAACTTCAACATTGCATTTTATTCCAAGTGGCAACAAATTTAATCTTAAACTGACAGAAGCCTAGAAAATCAGCATTGCATGGAGCTATAGGTTCAGAAAACTATGCATATTTCCCCTTTCGGCATCCTGCAACTCCTAGAAATTAAGACAAAATTCCAAGTAGTGCTACAACCGTATATAACCTCCAATCCCCTGATAAACATTTTAACATTGTAGATAGATAACCAGTAAAGTCAAGAGTCAGCGAAATTGTGCACATAGTCCTCAAATGGAACCTTCTTACATGACAAACAATCAGAAGGGGGAAAACATTAAAAATACCTCTTCGGCAGTAATGATCGCCTTTACATGCTGCTCGATCCGCCGAGGAAAATTCCAGCAAGAAAAAACACGGAAATCATTAGAAATCGCCATGACAGAGCCTAATAATCATTAAAATACAGTGTGTAAACAGAAAAAACAATTAAGCGGCTGTATCAATTCGCTAGCTCCCTTGGATCAGAGTAAAAATGGATCAGAAACCCGTTCAAATCGTCCTCGTGAGGACGAGGTTGACAACCCTGGAATCAATTCGGTACGTGGAACTAGTACAACCTGACTCTATGCGCATAAATCACAACATAATCCCCCAAAAAATTTATTAAAAAAGCATGCGAAATTGAGTAGTATTCCCGGGAATGCGCCGTGACAAGGAGCTCCACGATCCCATCGCATCGAGCGAAAACCCCGGAAGCAACCGACGAGTTGGGGAGGTGGGGGGTGCGCACCTCGAGATTGAGGACGATGGCGCGCTCGCGGCCGAGGATGGTGGAGGGGTAGGAGAGCAGCGGGTCGAGGATGCGCAGGTCGCGCGCGTTGATGTCGACGCGGTGCATGATGGCGTACTTGTCGGCGTCCAGCACCCGCTCCTCCCCGGCCGCGTCGAACATGATCCAGCTCCTCGACGCCCCACGCTTCTTCCCGCCCGCGCCCGCACCCGCCGCCACCGCCTCCCCGGCGACGAAGACCGCCGCCGCAGCCATCTCCGCTCCGGCCCCCACGGCGTCTCCCTCTCACATCTCCCCGGAGCTCCCCCCCGCCCCCCGCCGCCGCCCCACGACTCGCGGGCGGTGGTGGATGGATGCCGCTCTCTCTCTCTCTCCAACGCTCTCAATGTCCCTTCCCCTTTTTGGCTCCGCCCGCGACGAGAGGGAAAAAAGGAAACGAAACTTTTTGCGGTAACAAGGAGGGCGTTGTTAAACGGCGGCGTGGTGGTGCGTGCGAAACGGCGAGGAGAGGAGGAGAGACGCGGCCGATGCAGTGGACCGAGGGATGGATGTGATTACGCGTCGATGACTCGCGGTCGGTTCGTTGGGTTGCTGCTACCAACTCCGATGGATCGCTGTGCCCTTTTGTGCTGTTCTCGCGTGTGGATTCGCGGAAGCGGAGAGCATGGGAGGACGGGAATACGGGATGCTGTGGCGGTGGGGACAGATCGGATACCATGCCGCTGCCTCGCAAGCGGCGCGGACGCCGCGGAGTCGCTCGGTGGATTGGTTGGTCCACGCTGCTGCTGCTGGTTCTGCAGGCTGCCGCTGCAGCGGCCGCGCGCCGGGCCAAGCGGCGAGACGGCAAGCGTACGTTCGTGCGGTAACGTACTGTGGTGGCACTGTGGTCGTGTTTCGCCAGCGACTACTGTAACTTTTCTCAGCGACTGATTCCACTAAGAACTAATACACGATTAATATATAATTAATCGCACGCTAATAACTAACCTCTTTTATATGTATTAATTTGCTCAGTTCAAGTTGATGAAAAGAACTCGCGCTAAGAAGCTGCTTCTTCGTTATGTGCATCGTCTCTGGCGCCGTGTCAATTCCGGGTCGTCACATCACAAGTGCACTGTAATATATAGCTACCTCCTGATTGCTGATTGCTGATTGCTATTAGTCATACGATATGAGATCATCCGACGTCAATTATATTAACATAATATCAGAGTTAACATTTTTTCTCTAAATCAATATGGATATCATCTTTTACCTCCTCCAGCAGCTTCGCCTTTACTTCTAGTCTCTCCTCTACTACTATCTTTGTCCCTATATCAATTCATCATGTTATCATCATCCGACTCAACGAAACAAAATATATATTATGACGCACCCAGCTTCTCCTGTATCTACAAAATACAAAGCTTATGGGCTTCATTGATGGATCCACGACCGCGCCTCCCTAGCAGATTCCTTTATCGATTGCTGATGTTGCTAAGCTCATATCTAACCCAGAATATTGTCTGTGGTATGATAAAGATTAATAATTATTAAGTGGTCTTCTCTCGTCGATGACTGAAGACGTCCTTTAGGACGTAGTGTCTGCCGCCACATCCAAAGAAGCCTGGGACACTCTTTGATGCATGTTCTCCTCCACCACGCGTGTGTGCGCTGTCTAAGTGCGTGTCAACCTTACTACAATCAAGAAGCACAACCTCTCTGCTATCGATTACTTTCGCAATATCAAGAGTCTAGTCTCCGAGCTGGCTGCGGCTGATGCTCCTCTTCGTAATGACGAGATCATTGCCTATCTCCTAACAGGTCTTTCCCTAGATTGTGATCTGTTCATCACATCTACAACAACAAAAGAGTGAGCCCCTCACTCTCGACGATGTCTACTCACATCTGTTAGCATTTGAGGCGCGCCAGCTGCAATACCAGGCGAAGACTCGCCTCAACATCGGTGCGTTGACCAACTTCGCCGACCGAGGTGGGCAACAGTAGAGTTGTGGCTGTGGCGGTCCTCTACCCTAGGGACGTGAACGCGACACCCCTCCCTATCAGATCTGCGGTTGTACAGGTTACACTAGCATCTAATGTTGGCATCGTATGGATGAGTCTTACCAGGAGGAACAATCCTATGCTACGGTGACTGCTACTTCATCCTATAAGATCGGCACCAACTGGTACACTGACACGAGGCTACCGATCACATAACCAGTGATCTGGATCGCCTAGCCTTACGTGAATAATACCATGGTGAAGAAACGGTTCAAGTTGGCAATAGGACGGGTTTGCAAATTATGTATATTGGTTCTTATTATCTTAATACAGCTACACGTTCTCTTAACTTATATAATGTTCACTCATCCTGATATCTTCTCTATCGATCGGGTATGTCAATTTCTATCAGTACCAACAATGACTCATTGGGTGGTAGTAAAACGTTTACTGCGTTTTCTTCATTCCACATCTGATATGGGTTATGCATTACTAAATCTAGGTCTTCATTGCTAAGTATGTTCTCTGATACCGATTAGACCGAAAACCTAGATGATCGACGCAGTATAAGTGGCTATGCCATTTTCTTTAGTGGCAATCTTGTTTCTTGGAGCTATCACAAACAAACAACTGTTTTCGCTCGAGCACAGATGCTGAATAAAAAATTGTCACTAATACTATCACTGAAGTAACATGAATATAAGTGTTGCTAAGGGAACTTGAGATCTCTTAGCTTTAGCCACCATTCCTATGGTGTGACGATATTGGTGCCACTTATCTCTCTGTCAATCCCATATTTCATCATCATATGAAGCATATCAAGGTTAATTACCATTTTGTTCGTAAACGTGTTGCCTCTCGCTAACTCGATGTTCGCTTCATCTCATCTGAGGACCAAGTGGCCGACATTATGACTAAGCCGCTCCTGGTTACTCTCTACTGTAATTTACGACGTAATCTGAACCTAGTCTACCTCCATCTAAATTGAGAGAGCGTTAAATATAGAAGTGTGTAATCTATATTTAGTAAAAGATAATGTATATTTGGACCTATATCTTTTGATTGTGCTTATCATGTTTTTAATCTTCATGGATATGATTATCTATATATATGTGATATATATGTGAGTAATCATGACAGAGATCATTTAGCTTTAATTACATCAACAAGAACAAGAACCCATTCTTTTATGCATGCACAGCATATCTGAGGCTTGTCAATTCTGTTTTCGCACGTAGACGAGTCGTTTCCGCACGACCTTGGGTTTTCCGTAAACAAATATATACAGTAAAAATTCCTACTTATAAATAGATGGCGTCGGAAAATTCAGACAAGATCCAAGACCGAGCAATCCATAAACTGGGGATCTTAATAGATTCCAGTGACAAAACAAAAGTTTGATGCAGCTTGTGCACGTCGACTCATCAGAGCCTGAGAACGTCTCTGCACAAGACTGCAGGGGCATAGATTCCACAGACAGAAAAGTTCAGAGAGAGGATTCCACGAGAACAGCTGCATGAAAATCTCCGGTGAACTTCTCAAAAAAAAAAAAACCCTGGTGGAAGCCTGCATTATGCATGGCATACTACTCGCGCGTCGACGTCGTGTCGTGTCCCAAGTCCCAACCAAAGAAAAGGGCAATTGCCTCCTGTCTAAATGAGCGGCTTGACGTTAAACGACAAGTGCTGAGCTAAAGTACTTGGCATTTACACTTTTATAACTCCTTGAAATTTGAAACAATTTGTATAAACTGGTATAATTCGTAAGTGATAATTTAACTATATTTGATTAATCATTGATCAAAATCTATCCAATTTAACTATTAAAAATCAGTGAGCGAATAAACCAAGTCATATTCTTCCCTGAACGAATAAGAACGAGCTAGGTCGAGGCTGATGCCTCCACCACTGATCAGCTGTCCAGGTATGACGCTTGTTAGGCTAACCAATAGTTGACCCCATCTCAAAAGAATATCACTATTGTACTACGTTTCCATCAACACCAACGGTGACAGAGAAAACTCACATGGCTGGGAATTTATTTGATTAATTACCAGGAGAATGTAACCTTGTAAAAAGAAGAGTTACACTAGATAGCGCTTGGCATAACTAAAATGTGCCTTTCAAGTGGACGCCAATGCCATTAGTTAGTTCATAATCAGACTATGTCAGCATTAATACTGTGAAGCTCAAACCTGACAGGCACCATTAACACCATGAAAACTCGTGTGGAATTTTTAGCAGACTAGTAACAGGTGCCAGTTTCTTATGCGGGTTCTTAAGACAAGTGCCGTTGAAAAATTACCTCATGTGAACCTCTGGATCTTATTTGCACTAACAAATTCAAATTATAGTGTCTCTATATTTTTATTTAACGTAGTTGATTTTTAAAAATACGTTTGACCATTAAAAATCTTATAACAAATATAAAAAACAAATAATTATTAAAGTATCTTTAATAATAAAATAACTCAACAAATAATTAATAATTATATAGTTTTTTTAAACAAGACGAATTGTCAAACACAATCTCAAAAGTGAATGGCGTTAAACACTAAAAAAACAGCGGAGGGAATATATATTAGGCGGTTGGATTGATTTTCACTATGGAAAAAAATATGACAGGTAATGGCGATAAAACTATGAACTGGAGTATCTGCAGCTGCCCATGTTGAGCACGGGTCTGTTCTGGAGCAGGATTTACCAGGCAATGCATTCGGACTCCGTCAGCAATCACTTGCTCCATGCTGTCACCTCCCCGGTGATGAACTAACGAGAGTTGATGGCTACACAACAGAAAGAAATCCGGGAGGATTCTGAAAAGTACTAGTAATTGACGTAATCTATTCCTCATACGGCTAACGGGCTAAGATTGAAAATTGAAGCGTATCCCATTCTGATTAATCATCTCCCGAGCTTTCATCATGTCTCGACTTTTTCGTCGAGACTAATTAATTACTACGTAATTAACTGACGTCGATGGCGTCACATTTACGGTAACTTTGATAGGTGATAAGTGATTGCAACGTCGCATGTTGATTCTTTATTGGAGACATCTTCTTTTCTTTTTTTGACAGGTTCTAAGATATCTCACGATTAATTTTGCTTAGTTTTTTACTACAATAACTGTACGTAACTGGACTTACCGCATTAAAAGGAAACTCTTTCCAAACGATAAGAGACCCTGGTACGCAGTAGGCAATATGCAGGCCATATCTAGCCTAGCCCATCCATCAGACCTTCGCTCAACTGGGCCTGGCCCGCCTAAGGTCTACTCTTTTCTTTTTTATAACAGCATCTGAGGTGGGATTAATAATATTCGTTAGATAATAATCTAAAGGTCAGAATCGATTATATCTAGAAAAGAAATGTAAAAATGCAAAAAAAAAAGTTGAAAGGAAGCAAAGGAAATGGCAGGGGAGAAGAGTGGAACCTAGCAAACCCTAGTCGCGACTCCATCCACCACCTGCCGGCTGCCGGCGTTTGATTCCCGATGGACTTCGCGGAGCTGGAGGCGGTGGAGGGCCTGCGGTGGCCGTGGCACGCGTGGCCGCCGACCCCCTCCGCCGCCGCGTCCCTCGTCGTCCCGACCTCCGTCCTCTGCACGCCGCTCCACCCGGCGGCGCCCGACCTCCTCCCGCTCCTCCCCTACGCGCCGCTCCGGTGCGCCTCCCCCGGGTGCGGCGCCGCGCTCAACCCGTTCTCGCGCGTCCACCACGCCTCCGCGCGGTGGGCGTGCCCCTTCTGCAGCGCCTCCGCCAACCCGTTCCCGCGCCGCCTCGCCCCCGACGCTCTCCCCGCCGAGCTCTTCCCGACCCACTCCAGCGTTGAGTACACGCTGCCGCCGGACCCCGCCGAGGCGGGCGCATCCTCCGGGCCTGGCCCGCCCGCCATCGTGTTCGTCGTCGACGCGGCCACCGCGGGGCCGGAGCTCGCCGCGCTCAAGGCGGAGGTGCTAAGAGTCGTGCAGGGGCTGCCCGAGGGGGTCAGGGTGGCACTCGTCTCCTTCGCGGCGTCGGTGTGGGTGCACGATCTCGGCTTCGAGGGGTGCACCAGGGTGGTGGTGATCAATGGGGAGCGTGAGCTTGAGTCGGAAAAGGTTTGTGAACTGAATTCTGGGCAAATTGATGGAACTTCTCAATGCTGCGCTTTGGCGAGTTTGCACAAGTTGATCCAGCTACTAGCCATGGTTATTTGCTTACATGGCTGTGTTAAAAAAGTAAAAATTGTCATATTACAGAATAAAATCTTATGATATCGATATTCTAAGTAGAATGGGAATTGTGTGTTTAACTTAAATAGCTTGCTTTCCAAATTCTATGTGAGCTAAAAGTTCACACTGCAATTTCTGTGGTGCATAGGACTACAGGAGTTGTAACAGGGGATGTAGGGAATTTCTGTGGTGCATAAAAGTTCTAACAGGGGATGTAGGGATGTTCTTGTACAGTTTGGAAGGAACCATCTAGAACTGGGCATGAGCAAGTGGTTTCGGCCGGTTTCAAGAAACCACCGGTGAACAGCCCTAAGGGGGTGTATACCTTTGTTTGCTAAGGTTGCTGCTGTCCTATGCATATGGTTTAATTTGTTCATGTAATGTAGCAAGACTTAGAAATGTACAAATTAAAATGTATCCATGACTCCATGTAGCCTGAAAATGTCTGAAATGTTACAATTGTAGTATGACTGGAGAGAGTTTGGCATTATCTAAATCAGGGACTCTTGGGATCTTGTTAATAGTTGGCTTACATATGCTGTTCCTATGTTGATGAATATTTTTGGATAGAAAAACTATGTGGTCATATATTTTCAATTGTCTCACAGGCTCATATCAGTCAATAATCTTCTTTGGCAATTGCTTTGCACTGTAGGATTTATCATCGCTAGTGTTTATCTTACAAACATTCTCTTATGTTTCAGATACAAGAATTTCTAGGTGTTAGCGATGCTCGGTACAACAAGTTGGCTATGCCAAGGTCCACTAAAGTGCACAGATTTTTGTTGCCTGTTGCTGAATGTGAATTTAACATCACGTCTGCGATAGAAGACCTGAGATCCATGTCTGCTTGCCCACGTGGGCATCGCCCTTTGAGAGCCACTGGTGCTGCTATTTCCACAGCTGTTGCACTTCTAGAAGGTTGTTGTTCACCTAATGCCGGAGGTCGGATCATGGTTTTCACATCTGGTCCCACGACAGTTGGTCCAGGGCTTGTGGTGGAAACCAATCTTGGGAAAGCAATTCGTTCTCATCGTGACATTTTCAATGGCAATGCTCCTCTCACTGACAAAGCCCGAGAATTCTATAAGAAAATTGCAAACAGGGTAACAGCTCACGCATTAGTTCTTGATCTATTTGCTTGCTCTCTAGATCAGGTTGGTGCTGTGGAGCTGAGGTACCCAATTGAAGTTTCTGGGGGCTTAATGGTGCATACAGAATCATTTGAGTCCGAGCAGTTCAAAAGCTGTTTAAGACATGTATTCAAGTGTGAGGGTGTGAATTACCTTAACATGAACTTTAATGCGACAATTGAGGTAGTAACATCAAGGGAGGTGAAAATTTGTGGTGCCCTTGGTCCCTGCATCTCTCTTCGCAGGAAAAACAGATCTGTTAGTGATAAAGAAATTGGAGAGGGTGGGACAGACTATTGGAAAATGAGTACAGTGAACAGCAAAACCTGCATCGTGTTCTTCTTCCGAGTGGACTGTAGCCATAATACTGAGCCCCCAACTGTCTTCTTTATTCAATTCATGACGAGGTACCGGCATGGTGATGGTAGCTACAGACTAAGGGTTACAACTGTTGCAAGAAGATGGGCTGGACCTCGTTCTCCAGAGATTGCAGCAGGGTTTGATCAAGAAGCTGCTGCAGCTGTTATGGCCAGGCTTGCTGTGCAGAGGGCAGAGACATACCATGTTAGAGATGTGATACGATGGCTTGATAAGATGCTTATTCGCTTTACTGCTAAGTTTGGGAACTATGTCCCTGAAGATCCATCTACATTCCGGCTGTCAACTAGCTTCTCGCTGTATCCCCAATTCATGTACTACCTGCGGAGGTCACAGTTCATTGATGTCTTCAATAGTTCCCCTGATGAAACTGCCTTCTTTCGGCTGATGTTGAATAGGGAAGGAGTTGTGGGGTCTCTAATCATGATTCAGCCAACTTTATTCCAGTACTCATTTGATGGGCCACCTATTCCTGTGTTGCTAGATGTCAGCTCCATCTCTCCTGATGTCATTTTACTATTTGATTCATACTTCTATATTGTTATTCATTATGGCTCAAAGATTGCTCAATGGAGGAAACTTGGCTATCATAAGGACCCTAACCATGAAAATATGCGGAAGCTGCTTGAAGCCCCAGAAGTTGACGCGGAGGCACTATTGGCAGACCGTTTCCCGGTGCCAAAACTCATAAAATGTGATCAGCATGGGAGCCAGGCCAGATTTCTTCTAGCTCGGTTGAATCCATCTGTGACACAGAAAACACAGCTTTCAGATGGTTCTGAAGTCATATTCACCGACGATGTCAGTTTGCAAGTTTTTATTGAACACTTGCAGGAGCTGGCTGTTCAGGGTTAGTGAGGCATGGAGCTTGATCATGTTTTCTCTTTTGCAGTTGGACCCACCTGTGATCCTTAAGATATGGCCTTCAGAGGGATTGAATGTAATATTCATATATGATGTTTACTTGCAAGTTTATTGAACACTTGCAGTAATTTGCTGTGCAGGATTGATGGATTCATGTGAATTATTTATATGTTACTTTCTGGTCTTCAGTTATCTTGAAAGTACTGGGAGAGCATTACTGCTTTGAAGGATGAGATCTTCTCAAGTTGTTGTACATTTCTCCAGCTCCAGTTTGATGTAAGCCATCATTTAATAGTTTTGTATAGATGATGCTATATTGTCAATCATTTATCCTCTACAAATGCTGGAGTTCGCTCCAGACATTTGCTAGTTTCTGAGCAGTAAAACACCCTTGCTTTCCAGTTCTGGTAATGCAGTAGGACCATTATGCTGTTTTCTGATGGATTGATGATTAAGTCACACTTCTGTTGTCATATTACGTCCTTAAGTTGAGCCATTTTATACTCTGTAAACACCTAAAACTTGATGTCCACAATCAATTTCGAGGCTATGGATTCACTGTTGTGTTGCTTGTGTGACTATTCCAAGAACGTCTATCGTTTATACTGCCCTTAAGAGTTTATCATATGATGTTTGACATATTGTAGATCAAACATAATATAAGCATCTTATATGTTGGGTGCATTTCCCTGTCATAAATGTGGGATGAATAGATTATGGTTTAATTTGTTTATGCAATGTACTTAGCTTAGGTACCACCACAGCTCTAGAAAGAGCAAGGAAGCTTCATGCTATGATCATACCATCATGCCTCGAGACCCAACCTTCTCAATAACTCAAAAGACAGACAGGCTAGAGTTATAGTAATGGATTCCCCATCACGAAGCACATGGCTTGTTCCCCCCACTTGATCACACACAGGTTACAAAAATATTGTGCTGATGATTAACAAATATGTTAACTTACCAGATACCATAATAATAATAGTCTCATTGATACCCTTTACTTCACAATCACACAAACTTAAATTAACAACATCGGAATAAAATCATGAAGTAGATCCTGGGACACACGGTTGGGGACATCACATAACACCGATCCAGCTACACAAATAGATTATTGCTTCTGGTCCATAAACAAATTAAACATGACAACTCTTCCTTCTTTTAATCCAACTAAACAAGTAAAACGTTATATTTCTAATGGAAACCATAACACACCGCAAGAACACCATTCTTATGGCACCATGCTCAGCATCTTAATACTGCAACATCTTCAGTTCTTGTTCTTGTACTTGTCCTTTGCTCTTGGTGCTGAAAAAAAACACAAGGGGTATGACTTAAGATGTAAATCTTGAAACGAAAGCAAATTTTAGCTAAAGACACTGACCAAGACCAATGGCTTCGGAACCCTTCATGATCCTCAAGCGTTTGCATGACTCAACAAACATCCTGCAGAGTAACCAATCAGCTAACGCAAGAACTTGAATGTGGCATCTCTAAACGGCATTCTAATCATGAGGTGGAAAAGAGGGAAACAGTTTAAAGGGGGCACAAGAATTTAGTAACATACTGCCATGGGACATCTCCAACAAGCATCCAGTCGCCATCCTTGTCTTCATAAGTCGTAACAGCATCAGAACCATTCACCTCATTCATGTTGTTCCCTGACAAAGAGGTTCATGCAGAGTGTTTTATTGATTCCGATCAACTTTGCATTCACATTAATTATCAGCTGATAATCTGTTCTTGCAGGTTCTCGTGCCAGCGATTTACCAGTTGTGGTGAAGGTGCCGAACATCTTCTGCAGAGCAATGGAGAGGTCCTTGTAGCTGTTGTACATCTTCAGGTCCACCTTGCGCAGGTAGGGTGCCCCGTCCATGCTCACCTTCACGAAGGCAGAACTGTTGCCGCTGGCATTGGCAGCGGGCTGCTGCTTGTCAGCTTCCTCTTCCTTCTTGTTCTTCACCGACTGGATGGTCATGATGTTCCTGCGGTATGATCGGACTGGTGGCCAACCCACTGCCTGTGCCCTGATACGTAACATGAGAAATTAGCTATATCGATTTTTTTTCTGTTTATTTTTTCACATCTTTGTTCTACCCTACTGGGGCTGTGAAAAAATCGAGATCATTTACTTTTGTGACTGGAAGTTCCATCTAGCTACATCATGCATGTTACATTATTATTTCTGGCGACCAACTCTGTTTTAACTAATGTATGTATGTATGCCTGCAGCAACTTTATGGCGGTACTGTGTATAATGAAAACGCCATCAACTTTAGTTATTTCCACATGAATCATGGCCACCATGATTATTCCAGGAATTAATTTTATACAGATATACTATTCTTTTCTGATCATTCTAAATATTTTGTTGTGACCCTATCTTCTTTTCAGAAAAAAATAAATCAAAACAACCACGAAAACTTCTTTTTCAGATGAATCTGCCTGCCAGGAGATGAAGGAAAAATAAACCAAAACAATATACATCGCTGGCAATTTCTGACACCTGCTGCACAAAGCAGGCATCAGATGAGACTATGGTGATTAAAAATAGCGATAATAATCTGCTCTCAACACTTTGCAAGCAACAAAGAACATTCACGATCGTATCCCCATATGCGCTTTCTGCCAGAGGATCTCTTTTTTTTTAATGGATAATTTGTGCTTCTTTTAAAGGTGTTTGCTTCACGAGCATCTCAAAGTTTATGCAGCAAGCTCCAAATATATAAATCCAAACAAAAAAAAAGATAGGAAGAGAAGCGAGGCAAAACTAACCACTTCTTTCGTTTCCTATTATACACCACTTTAACTTTTTTGATTAATTTTTTTAAAATTTAATTAAATTATAGAAATATATAGTTATATTTGCAACATCAAATTACTTTTATTAAATCTACATTAGATTTGTATTAAAAATATTAATATTTTTTATAAATTTAATTAAATTTATAATATAAAATAAAGAAAGTAATAAACTAAGCATGCACACACCTTTTCACCAAATGACATTATGCTGCCATATATGGATCTTTTTCTTTAAATCAACAACAAATTTAGAAAATAAAGTTCCTCTAAAATCATCCCAAATAATTCAAAATTTTCTACCCCTTAAGCCAAAAAATAAACAACACTATCCCACTTAATTCTCACTAATTAACAGTAATTAGACGATGTCATTACACGAAGCATCATAGAGAAACTACTGTAACACATGTGCCCAGACTTACATATGAGCATGAATTCAGAAACACATACTTGGGAACAGGTGGCTTCTCGGCGTCGGCGGCGGTGGCCTCCGCCGGCCTGTTGGCCTTCTCGGCGGCCGGCGCCTCCGTCTTGCCGGCGGCCTCCTCCATGCCGGCGGTGGGCAACTTCAGCTTCAGGTCAATGGTCTCCTCGAAGCCCCTCTTCCCGGCCTTGGCCGCCGCCTCGCCGGCGTCGCCTCCGGGCAGCCCCAGCCGGAGCTCCGTCCCGACGTCGACGTCAGTGCCAACCATCGTCGGCTCCGCGGGAGCAGCTGCCAGCTAGCCTATCCCGGCTGCTGCTGCGTCTCAAGCTCGCGCTGCTATATAGTCTTCTCTTTCCTCTCTCTCTTCCTCTATGGAGACTGGAGATTTAAGCCTTGTGATTGTGATTTAGGAGGTGGTGGAAGAGAGGAACAAGAACAGGTTGGAGATGAGTATAGATATAGAGGGAAGAGAGAAGAAGAGAAGAGAGAGGAGAGAGAAAGTGCATGGTAAATACTATTCTACACTACCTGTGCTAGGTTTTTTTTAGGGAAAGATAAAGACAACAGTTAATTAGAGCATGAGTGAGGCTACTTGAAGGTTAGTAGACAATAATTTTTGCATCCATGTTTCCTCCGGTCGGATTCTCTATTGCAAGTATATCAAAGGCTAGGCTAGAAAAATAAGTGTTTATTACCTATTGCAGATGGTTATTTAATCCTGTTAAGGATTTGTAAAGTGTTCTTGTGTTATAATTGTAGATATGGTTAGTAATAATGGCTCCTACACCCTATGTGCATAAATATACTTCTAGAAGTTTGCAATTATTTTCTCAAACTTATTCAAATAAATATATATTATAAAAAACCTAACATACATTTATAAGAAAATTCATATAGATCGTAAGAACTACACACGCTAAGTATAAGCTATGTATATGCCCTATCATGCTTTCACATACACATGTAGAAACGGTATTTTTTTTATTTTAATTGGGTCTAGCTTTATATATAGGATTTTTTACCTATATTTATATAAAATTATATATGTTGTTTTATAATCATATTTATGTTATATAACAATTTTTAAAGATTATATTTAAAGAGATTGAACAATTAAACAGTAATACAGTTATTTAGTGGTGTCATCGTATTAAAAATCATAACAAAGTTTAAAAAAATTCAATAATTATATTTTCTATACTAAAATATACATGGGATATAGGATATATAATATAATTCGTGATGTTTCTTTCAACTACATCATTTTAAAGCAAAGTCAAAAAGTAAAGATAAAAAATAATTATACTAAGACTAAAAAATCACATTTGCTTTTATACTTGATAAATAAATACACATAACTTTCATGCTTATATTAATCTGTCCAAAAATGGAGTGCATACCAAAGGTAAACCCACCGTCTGCTTTCTTGGCTCTCATTGCTTCAGTTTTCGGCTGCATGACTGGCAACGCAGGATGCAGAGGATCCAGGGAGCCCAGCTGGCGCCGGGGCCCACCGTGTAGGACCGTGCACGACACGTGTCGCGTGAGGAGCCGGACAGCGCCGATATAGCCGGTGCCCGGTGGCCTCCGGGCTCCGGCTTCCCCGCTTCATTCCCCCGCCCCCACGGCCTGATGCGATGCCTGACGTCATCATCGTCGCCGATCGACTTCGAGCCAGCCGCGCGGCGAAGTTTTCACCGCGCGCTTCCTTCCGCTGCTGGTGGGGGCCAACCGTGGCGGGTACAGGACCCACGCGTGGAAGGGATCCCCGATCCCCTCCGGCTCGGTGGGGCCCACGTCGCAGCAGGATCTACCTTCGTTTTATTCCTTTGGTGATGATCCACTTGCAGGAGTTGCGGACGAGAGATAGATGCATCAACTCTGGAGCAGGCCAGGGAATAATCTGCATGCAAATCTAGAGGAAAGCACATATGTGCAATTTCTGCTAATTTTTTCTAGATAATCTAACAAATACAAATGCCAAGAACCAAATCTAAATCTCTACCGTAGTAATACATTAGTAATAACGAATTCATCTCATCCATTAGATCCAACAACTTATATCTCTCACACGATCTATTCATACCATTGAATGTTCCTTCTATATTTCGAGTTTCTTTCCACATGCCACCTCTCTCTCTCGATCACCCCTACCAACCACTCAAAATATCTTACGAGCGCTCCTCTCTCTTCCTCTCTTTCCCTTGGTGCCACAGGCGTCACCTATCCCTCGTGACCTACTGCTACCATTTTCCTCCACCACAATCCGCCACTTTCACCGCTCACCCCAACTCTCTCTCGTGCAAGTGCTGCCACCTCTCTCTTCTAGTACTATCGGCGTCACCTCTCTCCTGTGATTTGTTGGTCCTTCACCATGCCGATTGCCGCCTCCACCGTGACCTAAGGTAGCTAGACTTTTTTTTGTCTTCACCGTGACCCACTACAGCCATCTTCCTCTGTCACGCTAGCCACCGCTTTCATCACGACTCGTCGCTTCCACCATTTGCCCTAACTCTCTCTCATGCGAGCACTGAGACCTCTCTCTCCTTCTGCATCGCCGATGTTACCCCTCCCTAGCGACCCACCAGTCATCCACCGCATTGGTCGCTGCCTCCATCGCGATGAGCCACTACCCTCCACCATGACCTATCGCCGCCACATTCCTCTATCGCGCCAACCGCCACCTCCATCATGACCCACCGCTTCCACTGCGATGAGTCGCCTCCCTCCACCATGACCCACCACTGTCATCCTCCCAAATCTATTTATTCACTGTTAAAAAGCAAAATTGTTCGGTACTATACATTCATCAAATGTTTACCTCCACATGATTAATCTAAAAGAGCTCTGTTTGTGCATTTTTGTTGTTAACGTCCTTGCTGTAGTTATCTTGCCATGATTTTGACGTTGCCAGCAGACCAGCAATGGAGCAAAAAGGATTGAAAACAGTGTGCCCACGACGGCAACCTCGACATCGCCTACCTCCACCACGAGCTGACGACCTCAGCAGTGGTGGTGAGACATTGGAAGCAGCAGTGGATTCTAACCTTCTAGGCATAATTTATATAGCAAATTCAAATTGAATTTTTGAATGTTGATTTTTTTTAATTGATTGACCAGTTAAGGCTTGAAGAGATCTCAATGTTGTTACTGAGGTAACATGAAAAATTGCTATACTGCAACCTGCTTTGTGTAAGCTTCTTCAATCTATCTAACATCTGTCCGTGCATTATTATTTAGATACCGCGGTTGCAAATTATCTTCATATGGTTGAAGTAGGAAAAGCAAAAGACAACACCCTGGAATTCCATAAGGTAGATATCATGTCAACTAAAAGCTGATGTTCATGGGCTATCACTAGAAAATTGAGCTGACAATTTAAAAGGATCAATTTTCAGCCCTATTTTGCTCTAAGATAAGTAGACTGGGTTTCACTTATTTATAATTTAGTTAGTTTTTTAGCCTTTGATTGAATGGCTTCAACTGAATTAGATAAGTTTTAATGTTGTGTAGTTTTACAAGAACAGGATGAGAGAGATGTATCCGAGTAATGAATTTATGAATGTCAACCGCAAGTGTAGATGCTGCAGGGTTTTCATGAGATGGATACAATTATATATTGTAGTTTCCTTCCTAAAATGTCCTAGGTCTGTTATATGAACTTTGTATTACAACATTAGGGAAACAGCTCATCAACTTTTTTACTACATTTTTTCTATTGTTTTTTGAAGTGAGACTGCATTAATGCCCGCTAATAACCAGTTTATTTGCCTGCAGGAATAATGAGAAAAGGTTGCTATTTGAAAAAGTTCCATGGTTTTTAAGGGCACTGCTCATGCTACATCATCTGCTGTCATTTATCTAGAGGGCTAAAAATTCTCCTATTGCATCATGTTCAAAAGATCTTTTTGTGTTCTTGGGTTCATTGGTTTAAATGCAGCTCAAAAATATTTTTGTGGATTGCACGTTGAGAGGGTCATATTTTGAAGTTCCTATGGATAACATGAAACAATTGTATAGATAATGGTGTTCTTTTTCTTTAATTATGTATACTGGAGTTCTTTTTCTTTTAGTTAGGTAGTGGAATTCTTGTGAAAGCCACTAAAAGCCATCTCTTGCTTTAAGCCTTTCAAGTTTTGTCTGAGTTATGGCAAAGCATATTTACATTTTGTAAATTTTGATTGTATTTACATGTTTCCTATATGTCCTACAGGAATACGTGCTTTGTATTTGCACTATTATTAGCATAAGGAATTATATGTTTTCAAAGAATGTTCCTCAAGTGCTATGTAATTTATTGATAATAAAATAACTCTATTGTTCCTTTTTTAATATTAAATTTATAGAATTATATGCTTGTTTGTCAAAACATATATTGTTTTTTTTCGATAACACTGAAAGTAACACAAAGTTATTTGATGAAATTCCTATACATGAAGTATACCGATTTGATAATTAAATCGATGATTTGTGAACATCTACAGATGAAAGCATACCGATATGGTATTATTCCAGTTCTCTGAGGTATTCATTAACAGCTCAGTACACTACATATTTACCAACATTTTTTCTCTCGTGATTGCATGGTCAGTTATCAAGTAATTGAGGTAATACTCAGGTCCACTTCACTAGGTTTTTCCTCGGCTGATTTTAAATTTGATATCAATATGTGAAACTTTAGCTTCGCCAAGGTACCTTTTAAACCTCAGCAACATTTTTTCCTGAATCAATACTTGTATGAGCAAGGTGGGGAGCCAACCAGGTGGGCGACTGCTGCATGCCTGCGTGCTGCGTTGCAGCAAGCCAACAAGTTGCGAGCTGAAGTCAAGCAAGAGTTGGGAATCTATATTTCTGATTTTTGTTTTCTAAAAATGGATAGAGGGAAAGGCACTAATGGATATAGGCAAGTGAGTTGTAGAGTTGTGATTCTATAACCATACGAAGTCATTAATTTTTGTTTGGCTACAAATTGATGCATAATTTTTTTTCTGTTACAGCGCATGGACACCTAACTAGCATTTTAAAAGATAGTAATTAGAAAACTTTGGAAATTACTTAATGAACTGCTAGTAGGTAGAAATTGAGAAATTCTAAATTTATGTCTATATCACATCATAATTTACCTCATCTATTTATATCATTCGGCCTCATTTAAAACTTGTTTTTCTATAAGAAAGATCATCAGGGTTTAAATCCTTATATACACATGAATGAATGCACACGTAAATGTGTTTTTTTAGGATTTTAAAGAGGTTAGTCAGTTAGCGGCTAATATTTTTCTCTTTAAATATATATGTTAGATAATTGTTCGTGGCATTAAATATGAGCTACATACGTATATGTATTACGTGTAACGAAAAGAAAGAAGAAATATCTCATCCTGTAAATACTCCATGCCTACTCCAAGTAGGGTGTATTCCTCTGATCTACTGCTCCACGAGTAGGGCGAGGGGAAAATAATCAAACCGAAGTGAAAAAAAAAACCATGACGTATATCTGACTTTGATGGGCGGCAGCAACAGCAGCAAGAGGACTTGTTGGATTCCCATGCCTCCCGGGTGGTGGGCCCCACGTGCCGGGAGGGGTGGGGACAGGTCAACTCAGGTGTCGGCCCCACCACTCCTGCGTGCATGTGGGGGTCTGAAAAACGGATTCTCAGCTCGCACGCAACCACCTAACATATTCCCGGCCAAATTAAAATTAACTAGTAAAACCAATTAAACTAAACCCAGAGAGCACTAGCTTAGCTTAACATAATGTCATAGGATTAGTGCTGCTTCTTAATTTAATTAGCAGCAGCTGCTGCATCTCTTGGCTTCCAATCATTCTCTCCAGCCAGCCACCGATCGAGTTTAGTTAATTTACCAGATGTGATCGAAGAAGCATGATTATTTACTTAAAATTCGTTTGCTTAGAACAGTTACTCAAAGAGGCAAATTAATTAACTGCCAGTGTATTTAGGAAAATCTGATCAGAATCTAAGCAAAATTGACGGTGCAGATGTGTGTGTGTGTATATCCTTGATACAGCTTGTTTAGAAGGCTAGCTGACTTATCACATTATTAATTATAATCCGCACTGTTTTACGCAAGCAAAGACGAATTTGTGCGGAACTCATGTGGGACTCATGCGTCGCAGTCCCCGGGATAAGCCAAATTGAGATGGGTGATCAAAAGGACATGGCGGTGATGCCTAGCAAGAACATGAAAAAGACCTGATCGAAATGCCCGTGTCCCCTGAAAAAGCAATACACCACCATCTAGCTAGCTAAGCTAGGTAGCCAGCTGCATCGATCATTTCAGTTCATCTGTTAATCAAAGTGATGGAAAGAAATGATGCATCAGTGATCAGTAGTAGGTCAATATTAGCAGCGGATCCAACAGATTCAGGGGCAACCTGGACAGCTAACAGGGCTCGACACGAATAAAGCTGGCGCGCCATGTCACTGGTGTTTGACGTATCGATCCAGGTAAATTAGCTGTGTGTTATGCGTTTCGTCTGGGCTCTACTACAACGTTCTTCCCCCCTCTGTTTGAAAACATATTCATTTTTAGATAAAATAGTCCTAACTATCTGTTAAACATGAGAGGGTGGAATAGTCGTTTTGTTTTTTTAAGAATAGAACGGTGTATGCCGCATGTCAGCGAGAGGGATAAGGTGGGATGAATTGGTCTATCAAAATAAGCATATCCTAGATCTTAAAGAAATGATTTCATTCCACCTATTTCAGTACTGAAGTAGTACCGATTAGTGAATACACGTACCGGGAGCAACAAACGGGCATGCAAGCCGACGGGCCGGCATATGTGCTGTGCATACACGTACGTTGGTGTGTAGGGTAAGTACAAAGGAAAGGAAGAGCCTGGGGGGCAAGCATATACGTGTGGGTGGGTGCAGGGGGTGTCGCCGGCGCGTCGTTGAACGAACCCAGGGCCGGTGCATCCCACCACCCTGACCTCAACTCTCCTGGGTGGGTAGCCCAGGCCGTCTAATATATGATCCTAACTAATCAAACCGACCCCAATGCGTGCATTGGCTTTCTCCCTGCCTGCCTTTAGCAGGGATCCTAATCTTATCTCATCGTCGTGATTAGCTATTAGATTAGGGGACGGTTAACTAGGGTTCATGCATGATCAAGGCTTGTGGATTAACACGAAGAGCTTGGCACGGGAATTAAACCCCGGCCGACTGTCACATCAAGGACCAGCAGAAGATACGAAGTTTCAGGGGCGCATCGGGTTGGCTCTGATCTTTGACATGACGCCAGCGTTTTGCCGGTGATGAACGCTGACCAATGAGACGACCGCAGTTGATGGTATGATTCGTGCTATAAATTTTTATAACTTTTATCTTTTCTAACCCCTCCGTGCCCAAATATTAAAAAATAGATTATTAATTAACGATAAAGATAAAATTCAGCCTTGTTACCGGCTATAACTAATTTTAGTATGTTTCCATGGAAAATGTTTTGAAGATAGTCAAGCTGATAGGTGGATGGTAAGGATGACTTTAGATGGATAATTGGGTGGTGGAAGATCAATGACCAATAGATTCAAAAGGACAGGTGAGATTGAAGGAACGGTATCAAACTGAAGATAAAAGATGACAGCAATGGATTTGAGGAAGGGAGGTGGGAGGGCATGGGTGACCGGCTAACCTTGCTGATATTGGCACAGTATCATCAAAGGCTAAGAAAGAAGGTAGACGGTCGAACGAATGTAATGAGAAGAGGGTGGTTAGGTATATAGATAGTTACATAGATCTTGTAGCAATATTAGCATGGCTGAAGCTCCGCCTAGGAGTAAAGGCTATGAAAATTATGAATTTTCACAAGCTGCCCATGAATATCAATTTTTAGTTTAATGCGATAACCTGTTTTTTATATGGTCCTAGAGCACACTTATCATATTTCCGTCCACTATATAAGTAGAATAGTCATAGCATAAAAAACTATTTTTCTTTTTAAGAAATAAAACAGTGACCGACGAACCCTTATAATTTTTTAGATGAAAGTTATTTTGTTTTTCCGTGATGAGTTTCCAAGGGCAAGTTTTGAACAAAGAGAGTAGCAATTGTAATCAAGCATCAACTGTCATCATCTTCATGACAAGCAACGATACATGACGTGGAAGTGATAAGGATGGGAGATCAGAATGCATGCACACACCTCTGCTTAAACAATAATAGCATGTCTAGCTCACCCAAATAATAATAATCATCCATGGTTGTATGACTCCCAAGTTAGCTAACCCTAATTATTGAATTACCTGTCTAGAAACACGCTCCCGTTGCATGTGCCCGATTCCTCCCTCCCCCAGTCTACTACACACTGATCGACCGATCAGTCACACTGGCCATTCATACCACGATCCAAGAAATGGCAAAATAGTGGCGTACGCAGAATGAGAAAACCTGCAGCCAGCACACTGGCAAAGCGGCAATGCCAACTTGACACTAATTTTGGGGAGCTGTGCCTCCCGATCGATTGAAAATTGCTGCAAAATCTCTCTGCTGCCGCCGCCGCCATCCAGCTTAGCTTCCAGTAAGGTTTTACACTGCTCTGACGACTGATCGTTCGATGCATGCACACACTGCAGATGTGGTGTCGGAGTAGCACGGCGCAGCTACGGCAGAGGCACGTCGCGGTGTCGTCGCAGGCAGTCAGGCAGGCAGCCGGCATGGAAACGAACCCATGCTTGCTCCCGAGTACGCACAGGATCGTGCTATCATACGTACTGTACGCCGTGTGTTGGATTTTCCCATCAGTGCATGGAGTACTCTCCGTTATCTTTTTTTTTTACTAATTGACCTTTTGGAAACTGCCGGTGGAGTGTGGCATGAGGTGTGTGGCGGTGGTACGGTACGGTGGAAAACAAGATTATGTTCGGATCTACCAGATGTGATTGAGATCTATGCACACGCGATATGGTATGCATTCTTTTATGTTGATGTGCATATAGATGTCAGAATGCTCAGATTAATGGATCGAAAGGCGGGTAGAGTTCCATCAGTCTACGGACACGTTTGAAGCATTTGAAAATTTTGGATTTTATATTATTTGATTTTGTAATATTTTTAGGTATAAAAAAATTAAAAATTTGTTGTAGAAAAATCAGATGAAACTTTTATATAAATTTTTTTTATATAAAACACAATGCTTAGGCACTTGAGAACAGTGACTCTGAAAAATCCAAAATCTACTGAAGAAAAGAACATGTTTGTACATGAAAAAGAAGTCTAGCTTAGATGCACAAATAGCTAACGGAAAAAAAAACAAATAACCCTGATACGAAAATAAATATTATCAAATACAAATATAGAGTGAATGCAAACCGAATATTTATTTATCAGAACCCTTTGAATTGTGCTTCCCATGTCAATAGAATAGAGAGATATAACTAGTTCTTTTATCTTAAAGAATATGTTGAATTCTCCATGTTTTATCTATATATGTATAACGGTATAACATATATGCATACAGGCTAATAATACTTTCTTACCACCACTCTGCTCATGGAACCCATCTATGCCCCCAGTCTCTAAAAAAAGATTCAAAGGATTACATGTCAGCTTAGATGAGCAAAAGTATGGGACTTAAAAGGTATTATGGGATAGTCTCCACGGGCGTTTGGGATAGTCTCCACGGGCGTTTCCAAGACGTGATCCATATCGACCAAGGACCACCCTGGTTTTAGTATTTATATGTTAGTACTATATTTTGAGTAAGTTTTGCTATATTATATCATATTTTGAGTAAATTGTGTATATTTATATTGAGTTTGTGGTGTAATATAAATTTTGAGCGTAAAGTAGGCACACCCAACAAAAATTCGCTGTAGCCGCCATTGCTTGTCTCCTATCAGTATAACTAGGACATGTTGTCTGGATAGTTTATAACCGTTTTTTTATTTTCACTCCCGTGATACCATATTCGTTTTTGTTTCTGGAAAAAGTCAAAATTTGTTTCTAATTTAATATTACCCAAGCCGACACAATCTGTTTCAAAAAAGTGAAAAATTTTGCTAGCTAGCTATAGCCCGTTGACCAGTGAGGCATTGAAGAAGTGGTGGCGTTGGTTTTGGGAGAGGTGCAGCATCAGCTTGACTGAGACGGGCCGGGTTCGACCATCTGGCGACACTTCCCTAATGTAATTCACCTTCAGCACAAGCAGTAGATCCATCGTCGAAGCTGCCACACTAATAGCTAGCTAGCACCACAAAAGCGGAACAAGAGCGAAGGTAGCTAGCGGAGTGTGGATCGGAGGAAGCAAGCTAGCTAGCACGGCCGGCCTGCTTGCCCGCCGATGCTACACCCCCACAAAAACCCAATGGCACGCAGCGGCCGGCAGACGAGGCCTGGCCATGCACACAGGGATGCACGTGCAGGCGTGTCGTCTACCGAGCGATCACCGGTGCGCGCCGACGTACTTTCGCAGCACGCGTACACAACGTTACTCCTATCCTTGGATCGATCGCTCGCGAGGTCATCTGGTAGATGGCACGACGACGAGCGCGCGCTCGTACGAGTAAGCTGATATGTACGGCGAAGGAACGCATGGGGCGCACGCGCGCACGGCATGGCTGTAGGGGAGCAGGCCATGCAGCCGGCCGGCCGCTCCGGTTCAATTCGGCGCCCCGTGCTGCCCCCTCTGTCGCCGTCGGCGCCCACGCTCGCTCTCTGGATGATTCTGCGTCTCCTAGCACGTCGCTTTGCCTTTCTCCACCGTGCCCCGAGCGATCAAAGTTGTGAGCTACTTTCGCGTTTTGCTTTATTCCTAAAAATAACTAAAAACAAAATTTTAACTGTTATAAAATTAGATCAAAATAACAAGATCTAAAGATATAGCTATATAAATAATGTGTATCAGAATTCTTAAACACTATCATAAGCCATAAATACTTATCACAAAATACAATGTATCTGATAAGATCTAAATAATAAATATCAAATAGTATAAAAGATATTATTATCATTTTTTACTCTAAGATAATATAGAGATAAACTCTATTTTATATCACAGACTAAATCAAAAATCAAAAGAGTTGAAGAAAAAAGAATACAAACTTACACAACAAATATGTAGAAGGAGGAGGCAATACCCCGAATTTAAATTACGGTGCAAAAATAAATTACAGAATTTAAATTGGGGAAAGTAAATTGAAAAGACAAAATTAATTACAAAATAAATACTATTTCATTGATTAAATATATTTACAAAACTTATAAAATTTTCTTAGAAATTTTCTTTCATCACACTTTCAAAACATCATTCAAACATTTCCCTAAAAATCTCTCCAAATATGGCTACCAATGTAGCCCAAATCCTAACATCTACCTCTTCTTTTATAGCCAAGAATGGCTAAATACCCCTCAGAAAATCTCTAAAACGTCCATGAAACATAGCCCCTACTCTACCTATCTTCAGTCGTCGATCTTCAAATCGAGGCTCCCGATCTTGCAACATCGCCGACCACACCAAATCACGGCGAAGCCGCTCGGGGCACAAAAAATCCCACGAGGTCGCACCCGTCGACGTCACGCTGTCCAATCAACGGTCGCCACATCACAGTCGTGCACCCGCACTCGTACAGCTGGGTCCGTGTGCCAGCAAGAGAGAGCGCCGATCTCCTGGGCCCGTGGTCCATGTTCAAGCGCGCACGCCAACCGGACGCCGCTGCGTTGGCAACGCGTCGTACGACTCCCGACCAAGCGCGCTCTCCCGCGCGAGGATGATGCCCGTGCTCCGCCTGGGGCCTCCAGCTTCTTGGGCCATCGCCGTTTCTCCACGCCAGCCTTGCCCTTGCTAAGCCGCCAAGCCAGCTGGGCCACCGTCCGAGTTCCTGTCTTGGGCCATTGCCACGTCTAGCCGCTCCCGCCCAACGGCGTCGGATGTTCCCTCCGTCTTTCGCCACGACCTAGTCAGGCCGGTTTGGCATCCCTGCCAACTGAAAGCCGAGCTGTGTGGCGCCGCTTCCCTAGCTTACACACTTAATTTTATTAAACTGTTATTATTCAGTAATCATTCTAACTCTAAGTCTAATCCTAATCTGTTATTGATTAAAATTAATCTCTAAAAATCTTAAATTTAATTCTAACATGTCATAGATCATCACACACCTCTATTTCTCTATAAGCATTTCTTATGATGCTCGTCATTAACCACATTTGTTATCTTCACAAAAATATGCAAAACAAACTGTTCTGATTAAATATCGTGGCATGAATCATGTGAGTCATATGCACTCACGCCAATAACCACAAACTTTTCAATCAAAATTTATAATAAAGATTAACACATAATCATATTTATTTTGCTAATTTTTCATCACAACATAAAAACCATCACATGTTTTTATAACTCCCTCTATTAAAAAAACAACTACCTTTGAAATTTAAATTTATTCCAAATATACCTAAAATATGATTTTTAGCACTTTATTTTCCGTCCTAGCTAGCCCTATCAATCTATATCACATCAACTATCTAGCCATAAACTATAATAAGAGGTGTTTTTAATCATGTATCATAATTCTTAATTCCTCTAAAATAGCTATATTTTGAGCGAAGTGAGTAGCTAGCCCGATCGATCACATGCTCGATCGAAAGTAAACATGTCGATGTAGTACTGCTTCCTTGTGCAATTGTGGCGGTCAATATCAAGAGGAGAGGAGCTACCAATAAGGTGAAACTTCCTCTATACATGCATGGGCATGGATTGTGTTACACAGAGTTTATCCTTCGTGTCTTTAATTTGTTTGTCTTTTAGAGATTTGCTTACGAGAGACTATATGTTAACGCCATCTTTAGGCGAATCTTCTAGCTGACAGATAGCTAGTGCCGTCAACCTGGATTTCATGCTCCTGGTGATGAAGACAGCACCAGCCGGAAAGGTTAAGATGCTACATGAGTTACATGAGGTAAAGTTGTTACCGACACTCACCTCTCACAGACCAAGTTTGCGAGCTAACTGTGCTCAATCTAATAAAACCTGCTTTCGAAATATATTAACTTAGCTGCCCGTCTTCCTCTCCATTCGTTGCGCACCCGTAGCAGGTGTCCTCGGGAGAAAAAAAAAATTGCACCCTTCCTCCCCCGCTGTGAGCAGCATGTGGAGAAAATAAGAAAAAAACAGTTATTTTATACCTCTTCTATTTTATATTATAAAATATTTTAATTTTTTAAATCAAACTTATTTTAATTTGATTAAGTTTATAAAAAATATAATAACATCTACAACATCATTTCATTAAATAGAATATTAAACATATTTTGATAGCATATTATTTTATTTAAAAAATATTGTTTAAGTTAAAGATATTTGACCTGAAAATTTTAAAACTTCCTGTAATATACTCAACATACCAACTGGGGCTATTACCGGTAGGACGACAAAACATCGTAAACAAATATTCTATTGCAAAGCTCGTGTAACTTACTAATATGAATAAAAGCTACACTGAAATCGACAGCATTTGGGTGTATGTACACCGTGTATTCCTAAACTATCGCGCTGCGTTTTTGGTGCTCAAGGCTCAACGGCCAGACTGATGCATGTACATGTTATACGTCCGCGTAGACACGCTAGCCAACCAAAATGGCCTGGCTCCCTGACCGATCGAACTGAACCACGCGCGCAGCGGTACGTCCGCACTCCGCACGTAGCGCTCGCGCGACGACGGTCTCAACGCAGCGCGCGCTTGCTGGGCCGCGGGCGAGCGCGAGCAGGAGCCGGGCGGCCGGCACGCGGTACACGTCCCCGTGGACCAGCGAGCGAGCAAGCCCGCTCGCTAGCTGCGCTACGCTACTACTCCTACAACTTAACCGGGGCCCAGGAACGGAAGCTGCCTGCTCCCTCGACCTCGCACGCACGCACGGCGTATGCGTATGCCTGCCGTGACGGTTCGATTTCGATCGGCCACTGGAATCCGCTAAAACGCGGCAGCTAACTAGCTACGCGCCGACGCGCTCTCTCACAAGCCACAGCCATGACCCATCGACCGATCGATGATAACTTCACATCGATTGGTTGCTGGCTAGAGATAAGCTCCGAACGATACGCTGCTGCTGCTGGCCGCCAGCGCCGCCGTACCGTACCCGGCCGGAGCCCCGAACCGAACCGGGCAGCACGCAGCAGTTCCTGCACACGCTCGTGGGCGGGGCCGTGGGCGGACAACATTGTGGCCGCCCCGGCCGTGTGCGTGTCCCCGTTGGGTCGCAACCGAACCACAGTGGAAACTCTCGTGCCCTTGGGGACAATCCCAAGACATGAACAGTCTCATATGTCCCCTAGCTCCATCCGGCCGTTCAGACTTCACACCTCAGAGCACCATCGCTCCACTGTGCTCTCTACTGTAATGATGTGATCAGAGCACTGCAATTGCAAGCATGAATACCTGTATCTTTTCCAGCTATTCTCCCATTTTTATTAGCACGTTTTTTAAACTATTTAAATGATATGTTTTTAATATATATAATTAACTTTACAAATTCAAATAAATTTATTTTTAAATTGATAATAGTTAATAATTAATTAATCATATACTAATTATCTATTTTATTTTCCAGCCCAGCTAAACTTCAGAACACTGCCTAAGACTATTCCAAGCTGCTTCCGCGTACTGGACTACTGAACTGCAGGCACGTAGCTTAAGATAGAAATTAATTTGGGTGGTACGTACTTTGTACTACTAGCTATGGCTAATTGGCTACTTGTTCATAATCAAATCTGGTACAGAAATAACAACGAGACAATGTGGCCGGTGGATATATCGATCATGCTTGCAATCCACTGATTCTGGGTCGATCAGACGAAGCATCTCTTTCTTCTTTTCTGTTCTGTTCCCTGGGGATAAAATCCATATCGCACAAAGTGCCACTCGGAATCGTATCAGACGCTTTGAGGCTGATACAGAAATCAAACAACTTTCTTTGCATACAAGATGCACCGTGAGGTTGGTCGAATATAGATGCCGGAATACAGACTGGTCGATCAGGATTGAGGAGAAGGCTCACTGGTACCCTATCCGTTGAATTAAAAGTAATACAAAATTAGTTTATATTAAAATTAATATATATTGAAAATGACAAAATTATTTTATATTAAGTTTAAGTATTGCTTATTTGGTTTATATTAGAATTATTTATAATAAATTATGATGAGCTTGTACTAACATTTGTCAGTTTCTAAAAATGCAGATTTTTTATATGTGTATGTATTAAATAGAAAAAAAATAGAGACAAAAAATAATAAATTAATTATGAGAGTTTGCTACAGTAGCATGGTGAAACCGCAAACTGATTGGATGCACTGTACAGATGCAAACTAGTTGAAGGTAGATTGATGACGAGGTGTGTGAGATAGGCTGGTATGAGTTGAAGGAGACCAAAAGTTAATAGATTGACGATTGGATTGACTTGACAACCATGTTAATAGTTAGCATGCCATCAGAATGGGTTGATGGCACATGCGCTAGAGGTATGCGATTGACACACAGACCTGATGTGGCAATGAGCATGGGCTTGTGAGCGCGACGGTATGTGTGGCTAATTATCGAGCCAAGCATGGCAATGAGTGTGGGCGCACAAGCACACGGTGGTGTGATGGCTAACAAGGGCCCCGATGTGCGCGATGACATGGGGCGCACGGATGTAGGAGATCCCAAGAACACGTGTTGTCATCGGATTAGCGTAAAGGCGTGAAAATAGTGTACGAGTGGAATTCTCTTCAAAATCTATGGGCTTTCGTATATCAGATGACATGGCTTAATCTAGAGCGTTGATTTTGAATTTGATGATTGAGAATAAGTAGATTAGCGGTTACAAAATCTCAAGCGTATTTAGTTTTTTTTTATGGTTTTCTATTTTTTTTATAAAAAGAGGTTAAGTTGTTAAAGATTTTAACAAAGAGAGTGAGATATGTTTTTGACAATCTTGTAAGCGTAATTTTAATAATAAATATAAAGTTTATGGAAGATTAGTACAATAATTAATCTCACTCTATCGATTATCTCTATGTCTGATTGATTTTAGATTAATTTATTTTCTTTATTATTGGTTTTTTATCTAAAATTTAGCTATAGAGTTTTTATAGTGTTTTGAAAAGTTAGATTGATTAATTATCTTTAAATATCACATTATTAATTAATTATGATTTAATTAATTTTGATCGATCTTCAGTAATTTCATTAATGATTAAGGTGATTTTAGTTATTTTTTTAAATTTTGTTTAATTTATTATGTAAATTTTTTAATCCTATTAAATGATAAAACAATGAAATTAAAATAACATTTTTCAGATTTTATAATTAAAAAAATTATTAAATTATCATTTACTCTCCCTGGTCGTCTATCCTAATCGACATGAGAGAGGGATCGATCTCTTCTTCACCTGTTAAGTACTCGTCGTCGTTGCAAAGCTTTCTGACAGATCAACGATTCGGATTACGCTCTTGTCGATGTGATCATCATCGATCGATGCGAGTGTTTGGTATAGACGAGAAATCTTACTGCACATGCATGACTGTTGGTATGAGACTGAAGTTCTGAACTCTGAAGCAAATTGATGGCAGACATGGACGGGACCAAACGGCTCATATCGAAAAGCAGATGATATGCATCTGCTACACTGCTGGTATATTCCTCGGGAGCAATTGCATTTTCATCTGGTAAACTGAAGATCATGTTGGTTATGAAACGCTAATGGCTTGCCAATGCCGTACTTAACCAGGGGAGATGAATAAGTGATCAGTTTTGATTGCCACGTTTGATTTTATGAGATGAGTGACAGAGGTGACGATGTAGATCATAGGCAAACGTGGCAGGGTGAAGGTACAAAACTTTTTATCTTACTTTTTTTTCATAACTTTTATCAGAGGACACTGACTGAAACTCTGAAAGTGATTAGAACTGGACAAGCTTTATTGGATGGATTAGAAAGGTACCACCCCCTTTCATGTGATGTGAATTGACCATGCTATCCCTCTGAACAAATTTAGATGGCACAAGCTGATTCGCCTAATTTTTCAGTTAAGGATGGACGCAGATAATTTCATAGCTTAAGAGTTCGAAGTAAACAAGCTGAGTTTTTTTCTCAGCCTTTCTTCTAGCGTAGCGGAACTATTGGTGGGCCGAATAGTCAGCATTAAGAAATTTCTCGGCCCATAATTGGGTGCACGTTTACTTTTGCTGCTGGGCCTGCGCCTCCTGCCGTCCGCCGCCGCGAAGCCGCTTGCTCGGAGTCGACGTGGGCGGCGGCGGCGAGGCGGCCTCTTCGTGCCAGCTGCCCTCCTCCGGCCGAACTCCGCCGCTCCAGAACAGCGCTTCGCCCCGACGCGCGCTTCCTTCTCGCCGGCGGTGGCGGGATGGCGTCCACCAGCGGGAGGCCGTGGGACCCGATCATCTAGCTGCGGCTGGGCCACCCGGCGCTCGTCCTCCTCGAGCGGTGCGGCGGCGGCGCGCGGCCGTTCAGGGCCATCCTTGCCCACATGCTCCGCCTCCGTCTCGCTTTCGAGACCTTCCCCATGAGCAGGCTCCTCCACTTCGCGACCGTTTCCTTCCCGCAGCACGCGCGCGTGGCCGAGCACCTCTTCGAGCACTTCACCCCTCGCCCCAACCTCTACATCTACAACCTGATGCTCTCGGCGGCGGCCTCCTCCTCGCCGAGTCGCTGACCGGCTACTCTCTACAGGTCGATGCTGGCGTCATCCATTTCCCCCGACGAGCAAACCTTCCTGTCGCTACTCAAGTCGGTGGAGCGCCCCTCCGTCGGGAAGCAGGTGCACGCCCACGTCGTGGTGAATGGCTTGCATTCGCGTGTTTACCTGCGGAACTCGCTGATCAAGATGTACATTGACGCTGGCGATGTGGAGACGGCAGAGGCGATGTTCCGGCGTGCGCTGATGGCGGACACGGTGTCCTGCAACATCATGCTGTCCGGGTACATCAAGGGAGGATGCAGCGGGAAGGCGCTGCGGTTTTCCCGTGGCATGACGTCGCGGTGGATTGGTGTTGATCAGTACACTGCTATTGCTCTCCTTGCTTGCTGCGGGCAGCTGAAGAATGCGCTTCCTGGTAGGTCCGTCCATGGCGTCGTCGTGCGGAGGATTGGTATTGCGGATATGGGATTGATTTTGAGTAATGCTCTCTTGGATATGTATGCAAAATGCGGTGAAATGAACGAGGCCATGAGAGTCTTCGATGAGGCCGGTGAAAAGGATGACATTTCATGGAACACCACGGTTGTAGGATTTGCTAATTCTGGCATGTTGGACCTTGCTAGCAAATACTTCGCTGAGGCATCTGCCAGGGATATAATTTTCTGGAATGTGCTTCTGGCTGGATATGCTCGTTACAAAGATTTTGCTGCAACGATGATGCTATTTGATGGTATGCTGGCTTGTTGTGTAAGACTTGACAAGTTGACTGCTGTTGCTTTAATTTCTGCAGCTGCAGGCAAGGGAACACTAAATTCGGGGAAGAGTATCCATGGTTGGGTGGTCAAAGAACGTGGTACTCGGGATGCTTTCTTAGCGTCTGCTCTTGTTGATATGTACTGCAAATGTGGAAATGTCAAGCTAGCATTTGTCGTATTTGATATGGCCATGGACAAAGATGTTACCTTGTGGACAGCTATGATATCTGGCCTTGCATTCCATGGCCATGGAGACATAGCATTGGATCTATTTTGGAAGATGCAAACAGAGGGGATAGAACCTAATGGTGTAGCATTGGTTGCTGTTCTTAGTGCTTGGAGTCATGCTGGTTTGTTAGATGAAGGGTGCAAGATTTTTGATACCTTGAAACAAAGATTCAACATTGAACCAAGAATAGAACACTTTGGCTGTATGGTCGATCTCCTTGCACGATCAGGTAGGCTATCTGATGCAGTAGATTTGGCTAGGAGGATGCCGATGAATCCAGTTCGGTCTATATGGAGTTCCATTTCGAGTGCGAGTTCAGCTTGTCAAAATACTGAAGTTGCAGAGATTGCTTCAAAGGAACTCCTCTGTCTTGAACCTGTGGAGGAAGGTGGATATGTTTTACTTTCCAACTTGTATGCTGCTGAAGGTCAGTGGAACTACAGCAATGAAGTAATGGAGAATATGGAAAGGAAAAGAGTGATAAAATCAGCAGGTGCTAGTACTTTTGGCTGTTAATGTTGTTGCTTCATATGTTAGGTATGTTTCAAATTCTCAATTGTGTAGGTAGTACTATTTTTGCAATGCACAGTTCATTCTCCCAATAAACTCTGTTCTTGGTGTACATGTTATATAATTTACTCATCCTCTTTTAGCCTGGAAGAGTGCAGTTTTCAATCTGGGGAATATCATTGTTTTTCATAAACAGCTAGCTACTCTCAATTGTGTAGGTAGTATATGTTATTGGATAAAAGTTTGATGCTAAAACAGTATCTGGGCTTACCTCCCTGCGCACAACATATTCTGAATGCATATTGATTTTTCTCTTCTTCCAATACGCAGGAATTGAAGCAGAATTTTTTTTATTGATAAAAGATCAAATTTCAGGGCATGCTTCAGATTCATTAAGAAGAAACCTGCACTTCTATGTAAGCTATACCTTTAGTCATAATTCTGTATGCACTAGAGATTGCTTCTATTGTAGTTATCGCTAATATTTTTTTAAAATTAGTTATCTCTAATTATTTGAGTGAAGCCTGCAATGCTTGCACTAGAATTTAAGTGTTCACTGATCAAAAGAAACTTTATATCAAAATCTACTAGATCTATGAAATAATCCCATTGTTCTTTTGTTCTCAAATGTTATTAAAAAATTTATGACTCTGCCGGACAAGGATACCTTTGTTGCTAAGTACAAAGGTAAAAAAAGGGACGAAATTCCACACAATGTTTAACAGGAATCTAATTTATAGCCAAAATATGATATCCAAGTCTTCTCTCATAAAATCTCTTAGCTGTTTTAACTGTTTAGAGAAACTGCAAACGGAATCTTGTAAATGCCTGAAGGTTCGAAACTGGAAATAAAATCTTGTAGATGCCTGAGGGTTTGTCTTTAAAGCGGAATCTTCCTCAGCAGTGCAAAGTTGAACATAGTGAACTACAAACAAACCTTGCAGCTTATGTAATGTGTAAATGCATCTTTTGGCCGGTGCAGTTTCATGGGAGTGGACAATATGGGGTGACAATGATTGATGACAACACCACATTCTTATCAAGCTACAATCAGCAAAATTACTAGTCCCACTGCAACAATGGAATAATGCAGTAACCGTGCAAGTGATTTTCATCGTCAGGTTTCAGGTAATGATCACTTGTTCCAGTATTTTTTTCAAGATATACTAGTTTATTCACATGATATACTAAGAACTGATCAACCGAATCTACTCTCATAGATGATTTTTTTCCTGCTGCCCATTTTGTTATATTTTTGTAGAATTGTCAATTGTCACCAATTTTCCTCTATTTTTCATCACCACCTGAGTATATCAAATGCATTTATATTCACACCCTCTGTAATTATAGTTTCACCATTCGTCAATATTATGAACAGTTGTTAGCTTGAGCCATGCTGTCTCTTGCACCCCATAGTCAATGTTTTCCCCACTCAAGCGTACACAATCCTTGTTTTGGATTTATCCATTTTGTACCACAGTCCACAGCACCAACTGTGCACGCTCTTGCGCCATGGCAACTGGTGCACACACATCTCCAGCCTTGCTGAGCTCACACATGTAGATGTAGGTACCACAAACATCAATATCAGCAGTGCACGCAGGCTGCATTCGGAGGGTGGAATTAATTCGCAGTACGCTCTCTTGGGTTGGATACCTGATTTAGGAGTACGTTCCAACGTGTTCCTCTGTCGGCTGCATGTGTCATGCTGTCTCAGAGGTTGGCATTTGGAGGCGTGCAACGAGCGGTCCAGCCGGTTGGTGGAGTATGGCGTTGGCTCTTGGGTGGAATGTGGATCCTTGCGGTTGGAAAAACGAATGTCCCTTATACAGTACATCGGACAATGGGGCGCTGCCACTGGACATGGAGAGTCAGTCCTGATGCTGTTCTAGAAACATGACAGTACTTCAAAGTTGCCAACTTCCAAGGCTACGAGCAGCTGTTTTACTGCTGAAAGCCTGATGAAGCATGTGTGACTGGGCCCTGGGGGTATATGACAACGCAAAACAATACAAGTTCGCCTATATTAATGATGACACGGCTGCAATCAACTGCGACCCATATAATCGTACTCGATGTTGAGTGAATACGATGATCCGATTTATAGTTGTATACATAATGCATGGATATACTAGATGCTAATGTGATGATTCGAAGGACATACCATTTTTGTTGCCAGTAAATTCAGTATAACGGGTTTGCAGTTGCACATAGATATTGCAAATTTATTCTTTGTTTTCTAAGAGGACAATTTATTTTGGCATAAAACTCATAAGGTTACACGAACTGTTCCAAATATACGAATTTGTACTACACTGTGAAAATGTAGGATCAAAAAAACAGGAAAATACGTGGCAGCGTGCCATCGGAAAGCATTTGCGCTAGTCATCACACAACTCGACTGGAATTGCTGCCATATTTACAGGTCAACGATCCCATAGGGGCAATTTGGTAACTGCACCCAAAGCTCACGACGTACCGGCATCATCCCGCCACCACCCCACATTCTCAAAATACCCTCGTCAAAATGCCCCTCCGTCTCCCGCCTCAGCTCCTGATCATCCATGCCATCCACGTAATTATCCGCAATGTCAAGAGCAGATCTGGAAACCGCACGCCATTTCGAAAATTTCGCCACTGCAGTAAACCGCCCTAGCCGCGAGCACGCAGCGCACGGCCGGAATTTTCCGCATAACGCCTTTATTTTAAATAAATTCTATAATCACACCCCAGAAGCAGTATACATAGATTCCTTGTTAAATATATTTTTTACAAATATTCTGCTTTTTGAAAAAAATTGTCAAAATATACTGCTGTTGCCAAGCAAGACGGACGTCACCACAGGCTGCTACTAAGTCACTGTTGTTGTGGATGGCGACACATCGATACCTCATCTATACTATATGCTAATTCACACTAATTATTGCATGGACATGATTATTCGCTAGAGAGATAGCAGCACACGCTGCATAACAGTGATAGTAAAAAAGCAAACACCATGCACTATGGTTCAAAAAGAAGCAAAAGCCATACATTATGAACCATATAGCTGTGTGTGTTATGAGAGTGTCGGGCATCAAGAATAAGAACAAAATCACTACAAAACCACTATAAAAAGGAATCTAAAGTAAGAATGAAAGTCCAAAGAAAACAAAAGAATCAAACAGAAAATTAAGCTCTCTGTCCACACATCTACTTATCTACGTGTGCTTTAGTTATTGTATTGACTAATTGACACCGTTAGTGGTGCCAATACAACTCATCACCACCATTCGTGACAATGGAGATGCTCCTGACCACCCTATGGTGATGTGTAGCCAAATGTCTTTATGGTTGGTGGCGACATAATTTGTTGTTTGTGACGGGTACTTATTTGTGCACAACTTGTTTAAAAGTAAGCTATAGTGAAAAACTAAGGAAAAATGTATTTTTTTAACAAATCGTATACATACACTGCTTTTCAGAATGATAATAATGGAAGGAGTGTGAGAGCTGAAATGAAAAAACGCAGATTTGCTATATCATCCCCACCTAGCCCTTCCGTGGGAGTAAAGAAAGGGAGAAAAAAAAACCTCGCTTTCGTCCGCGTCGCGTCAGGGACAGGGAGAGCCAAGTCTTCGCGAGTCGCGAAAGGTAAGGGTTTCCGCCTTATCCGAATCTATAATCTCCCAATTCCTCCGGTTCCCGCGCGGATTTCGTCCCCCGGCCGCGAGATCCACACGATTCGCGCCCCGATCTGCTCTGACCCGGTGCTCGCCTCTCCGGATTCGCCCCGTGTGCAGGGGTTCGAGCGGAGCGGAAGCGGGGAGAGAGATGGCGGGAAAGGGAGGTAAGGGCTTGCTCGCCGCGAAGACGACGGCCGCCAAGTCGGCGGAGAAGGACAAGGGGAAGAAGGCCCCCGTCTCCCGCTCGTCCCGTGCTGGTCTCCAGGTGAGAGCTCTCGTTTGCTCTGCTTTTTTGCGCAGCTTGTCTGTTTCGTGCGGGCGCTGGTTAGGTCAGGTTTAGGTTCGAAAGTTTGTGTATAGCTATACAGATGTTGCTTCTGCCGTATTTGTTTAGTGTAGTTTTGACATGAATTAGATTCGTCTACGGATTGCGCGTGCTGTCAGTATTTTGTAGCATGTTTTGCACGGTACTTTGGTGGGGCTTTAGAAGTATGGGAACTCGCTGCATCAGGAGGAGGTTTCGGTAGATCTAGGGAATCATTTGGTCTTCCTGGTTGTGTTATGTCTATTGGTTTACATGATTTAGTTTGTCCCGTCAGGTGGCATTGGCATATTGAACAATTGTTGATTTTGCTGTTAGCCTCCTTCATATGGTTTAGAATTTGTGATGCTATCATGCTAACATTGCATAAGAGGATGGCTGCGAGACATGTTTGCTTGTATTGCCTAAATGAGCTACAGTATACTGATACACCTTTTGTTTTTTCGTTAATAAGAATTGAAGCCGTGGGCTTGCCCCTCTCCTTTTTCTTTAATAAAGAGGAGAGGATGCTATACATTTGGGGAATTGGTTTTTCATGATTATACATTTCATATGTGCCATTCTAGTGGTGGCCTTTGATGGGGTGGTAACGCTGCGGTGGTGTTACTAGTCAGGATGGTGGTGGATGATTGAAAACTAGGATGCACGTGGCAATAATTATGGACAATTTTGAGGTGGCTGTTGAGGTAGGAAATAGGACTAGTGCAATTTACATGGTAGATGTGTAAATAGTGTATCTAGGGAGGTGGTAGTATGCTAGTGGCACCAAAGGTGGGGCTTTCAACTACCATGGAAGCCAATCATGACAGAAAGAGTTGATAGGCAGGGGCAACATCAATGTTAACATTCGATCAGCTCAATCATATTTCTGATCGTCTGATTAGTCATCGATCAGGCCCGATTAGTCGTCCGATTAGGCTAGGTATCGATTACTTTCTGTATGAGTTTTGGGCTGCATGTGAATATGGAGTATGGGACTGGAATCTGGAGTTATGGCTGCTTCACAAATCAAAACTCACAAGTAAATGACCATCTTGCCATCAAATATAAATACTATGATTGTTTTATACTATGCACTATATAGAATATAGGTCCTGCTATATGCAGTATCGATTAGCCTTGATTAATCAATCTAAACGACGATTAATCGTCCTAATCAACCTGATTGGTGCCTTGGCGATCAGGATTGATCGGCAATCAGATAACATTGGACAACACACACCACTGGCGAGGACATGATTTCAATTTTTAGATTTTCCCCTGGATCTGCTATAGCTAGTGTTTATATTGTATGTATGCCTTTTGAAGTAGCTTTCCTTCTTTTTGTTTGTATGTATGTGTTTGCGTGTTTTGTGGTTTGGGGAGAAGGGGGCAATACCCCTGATTTGTTTGAAACAAAGGCTAAAGCTTAGACAAGATAAACATTAATCTGATTTATGCACAATTATTTTTTCTGCAGACTATCTGCAGCATCTAGAACGTTCTGTTCCTCTGTTACATCATTGTCACATTCTGTGTGAAACATGCTGAACTTGTTTGTCATCATGTGTTAATTATGTCTGTTGACATCATTTGTTAACATATGTAAGATCCATTTCATGGTCTGTTAGGCTGACTTCTTTGTACGTGCTTTCCGGTGTCGCATCCTTTCAGTCCACCTCAAGCATGTCATCAAGTCAATTCATCCATGATATATTAGTGTTTTTCAGATTCGTGAAATCAACTTTATGTGCTACTGTTTGTATGGTGTGCTACACTTTCTGTTCATGTGATATAAAGAAGGCTTAACTTTGGTTGTTGATGTGGTTTAATTAATGTTTCAAATACAAATTAGTGTTGGTATAGAGTTTACTATATTGAACTGTGAAATTTGCACTCTGATAATTTTCCCTATCCATATTTCCAGTTCCCTGTTGGCCGTATCCATCGCCAGTTGAAACAAAGGACTCAGGCAAATGGGCGTGTTGGTGCTACTGCAGCGGTCTACTCTGCTGCTATTCTGGAGTACTTGACCGCCGAGGTTCTGGAACTGGCTGGCAACGCTAGCAAGGATCTGAAGGTCAAGCGTATCACTCCTCGCCACCTGCAGTTGGCCATCCGTGGAGACGAGGAGCTCGACACTCTCATCAAGGGTACCATTGCTGGTGGAGGTGTCATTCCTCACATCCACAAGTCCCTGATCAACAAGTCCTCCAAAGAGTGAAGAATAGGACAGGGGCATCTTTAGTTTAAATTGGGCTTCTCCGCACATCCGTGTGATGAGTCTTAGTTACCGTGTAGCTTTTAGTTAAGCTTTTCATAAAAAGTAATCCATCTGTGTAATGCTTTCATCGTACGGCTTCAGTCATTCGAACGTTGTATTTGTGGTCGGTTGTTAACTATGATTGGCTACTAAACCTTAATGCAAACTTGGTTACATTTGTTTAATTGCCGATGTCATAGTACTATTTTCTTTATTATTTTAGAGTAGTCGATCTCATAGTACATGGTCTGGTCTCTACAGTTACGTAGTGCTGTCGGTTGGTAAACTGTGTTCTGTGCTGTGACTGTTGTTGATGCTGTTGCAATTCTACGGCTTGTTCCTTGATGTATGATTGATTATGCGGTAGTCATCAATGACACATACTCCAGTTATTCCCATCTGACTGCGCTTGAGCATTTTTCCGGTGACTTTCTCAATGGTCAAGTGCTTTGTTTTCTTATCACTTATCATTATTTTACACTCCAAGCTGACTGGATCCAGCATAGATATGCGGTAAGTGGAAGTCAGTTTATTCTGATTCTTTTGATCGCTGCAGGGTGGTCTACTTCTGAGTTCTGAAGTCTGAGCTACCCTAATGAAAGGTTATCATTCTGTTCCAAGTCAATTCTTGCATCAATAACCAATACAAGTCGTCCACCTGTTGTTTATCCCAAGAAAGTTACCCTTCACTTGCAACCTTGACTGTCATTCAGGTACATTGCTGGAATAATCTTGGAGGATCTTCACAGCACCGGTATGATCTCACATCTCATTTCCTCCTGTTGTGTTTCACGTCGTTTTCGCCACCATCAGACCCACAAGGCATTACGTGGCACAGGTGGTATACCCGCACATGCTTCTCGTCTGACTCTATTATTAAACTTGCTTTTATGGTTGAGTTTTATACACTTATTTAATAAGAGAAGAACACCTGTAAATTGTAGTATATGTTTCAGTAATGAATTATGGTCGCTGTGCTGAGCAGAATGGGCGGGGAAAGCGCAGGAAATGTTTAGGAAAACCATGAGAACTCCTGACTCCAATTTTCTTCCACAAAGTGCACCGTCCAAGTGTGTCTCTGTCTCCAAGCACGACGAGGTATTCTTTATCTAGGCCTTCTTTTTTCCCATGGTAGGATACTTCCACCCACCTTCTCTCCTCCCTGTCCTCTCACCCTTATATAAAGTTCTTGCTGTTGTGACCCTGATCGCTTCTTCTTTACCTAACTACTACCATCACCTCTCTAAGGCTTGCACTCTCCTTGTTGTGGTGTGACTGAAGGTGGCGGAGTCTGCATGGAAGGGCTGACGAGCGAGCAGATGATGGCGTTCCAGGAGGCCTTCTTGCTCTTTGACAAGAACGGCGATGGTTTTCCCTCTCCCTCTTTCCTTTCTTTGGTTTCATACTTTCAGTGTTTTCTGAGATTGTTGTTTGTTTGCATTTCTTGGTTAAACATGTGGCTTTGGAAGCAATGTTAGAGTTTCAGAGTAATTGGGATTGGGGAATCTTGTTTTGTTGGTTTTTGTCAACTGTTGATTATAAGAGGATATAGCAAGCATGGAGGGAGAAAAGTAAAGGGTTCTTATCTGAACTGTACAAATTGTTGCTTAGAACTTTCTATTGCATCTACTTGCTGAGACATTTCTTCCCCGAAAACTCCTTGGTATAAAGCAGGCTGACCTTATCTGAATCATTAGATTTTTTCTACAATGATCTGAGTCATTAGATGGTTCAGGGATTTTTTTATATAATAAATGTGTTGCATCTCGTTTTAACGCGGCTGGAGCTGTACATAGAATTGGAGTTTTTGTGTTCTTAGGAAACGTTTCCCTGAAGTTTCTACGCTGCCCAATGACAGGGATTTGCTTGCTGCATGACTAGTTTAAGAGCTTCGTTTGGTCAAAGAATCGATCAGTTTGTGACATAAAAAGGTGCTTGCTATTGGCTCACTCGTTTTCTTGACTCTTGAGGGCCCTTTAATCTTCGCAATGTGTAACCTACCTAATTTGTTTAAGAAAAGTTGTTGAAACATGCTTATCTAGTGGTCAAATTCCTCAAGTAATCCATAATATGCCCTCCAGAACTGCTTTTCTGATGTCTGTGCCGATACTACTTGCCATGAAGTGTATGATCTACTCATCTAGACATAGAGACAGGTTATTAAGAAGTAATTAAATCATGTATTAGCCCTGGGCGTCTCTATCTTAGTCAATGATTCTGGCCGTGTTTTGCACATGGTGTCGTCTTGGTCCCTTTTGGATATGCACAAAAACCTATGTGCTAACAAATAGCAATAGCACTCAATTGGTGGCATGATCTCATGGCTGTGATCTTCAGTTATTCAACAATAAAATCGTGCTACTTTTACAGCCTTCAAGTTGCTAATCTAACTGACATATGATCTTGGAACCTGTTGTTATATAAATGTAGGATGCATCACCTTTGAGGAGCTGGCTGCAGTGACCCGTTCTCTTGGCCTTGAGCCGACCAATCAGGAGCTCAACGACATGATGAGGGAAGTTGATACGGATGGCAATGGCACCATAGATTTTCAGGAGTTCTTGAGCCTCATTGTGAGGAAGATGAAGGTGAAGCTTGCGTTTTGCTGGATACTTTTTTTTTAATTTTTCAACCGGGGGGGAGCGGGGGGGGGGGGGGAGGGGGAGGCTCCCCACTGAATCTATTGATGATCTACAGCATCTGTTTCCCCATTTACCGAACCGAATTTCCAGTATTTGTCTGTGTAATTGGATTCCATGTGTATTGCAGGATGGAGATGGCGACGAAGAGCTGAAGGAAGCTTTTGAGGTCCTAGACAAGGATCAGAATGGGTTTATCTCCCCAACTGAGGTAATTTAGATCCTCATATGTTAGACCACTGGATCACTGGACATCCGATCTCTCTGTATAGTGTTGGGATCTTAATTTTACTGTACATATTCTTATATAGTATCAGAGAAGGTCTAGACATCCCTGACACGTTAGTATCCTTCCGCCGGCGAACCGACGCTTCCTTCCCGTCGCCAACTTCCTTCCCGGTATTTTCTCTTTGCTCTCTCGTCTCGTCTCCTTCTTTCCGTCTCCTCTGCAAACGGTTTTCTCCTTTTCCACCACTCCCTCCCATCCCTTTCTCCTCCACGTGACGAGGCGACGGTCTCCATCCGCCTCCTCGTCTCGGCTCACACCCGTCTTCGCCATTTTCTTGCCTCGTGCATCTTTTCTCCTCTGACGCCGATGCACCTCTGCGCTCGTCATCTTCATCGGCTAGACTCGTCTGCCCTCCATCGGCTAGACCCGTCCACCCTCCATCGGCTAGACCCGTCCGTCCTCCATTGGCTGGAACCTTCTCTCGGTTCCTGCTTTTTTGACACGCTCACTTGCTCCCGGACGCGAACCTTCTCCACTCGCGTTTGAGCCACTCCAATGTGTCCACGGACACGAATCTTTGCCTCCCGGACGCGAACCTCCTCTCTTCGCGTCCAGCCCCTCTCCGAGTTTTCGCGTCCGCTCCACTCCTCTGCCTCCACGAGTCCAAGGACGTGAAACTTCTCTTCACGGACGCGAATCTTCGTACGTTCATAAGCCATCCAATCTCTAACCTACCTACTCTGCCACCCATCTTTCCCTCTACTACTCCGCTGCCTACTTTTCATCGGCCAACCACTCCCCATCGGCTGGTTGGCCCACCTTTACTTCTCATCGGCTCACTCTCCATCGGCCAATCACTCCCCTAATCGGCCGATCTACTTTTTCATCGGCTTTTTCCCATCGGTCTCTTACTCTCATCGGCTTCTTGCCTCTGTTACTCTCTTGTTATGGCCACTGAGTCAGCCCTTAGCTCCGGCACTCTTCCAGTCGTCGAATCTACTCTGGCCCTCGACGCACCATACCACACCTCAGGCACTACCTCGCCGATCTTCTCACCACCCTACGCCGCTGTCAACGTGACATCTCACGTTCCCATCTCTCTCGACCTCAACGCCAACTACTCCAAGTGGGTATTTTTCTTTAAATCTCTCTGTGGAAAGTTCAGCCTCTGGTCACACATCGATGGCTCCGCTCCACCTCGACCCGATGACCCCTAGTGGGACATCGCCGAGTGCTGCGTGCGCAGCTGGTTGCTTGGCTTGGTCGATGACTCTATCCTCGACCTCGCCATGAAAGACACCGACCCCACCGCCCGGGATCTCTGGGTGGCTATCGAGCGACTCTTCTTTGCCAACAAACAGTCGCGCGCCATCTTCTTACTCAACGAGTTTCACTTCATGATACAAGAAGACTCCTCTATCTCGTCATACTGCTAGCGCCTTAAGGTAAAGGCTGCCGCTCTTCACGATGTTGGTTACCCTGTGGTCGACTCCTAACTCGTTCTCATCTTTCTACGAGGACTCAACCCACGCTTCTCCAACACTGCCGACGACATTGCCAACTCCACACCCCTTCCGTCGTTTGCCTGGGCCCATGACATGCTAATTTTCAAAGAACTCCGTCTGGCCAACGATGAGAAGACCGTGACCTACATAGCTCTCCTCGCCGTAGCCGACCATGGCCCTAACCATGGCAACACAGCCCACACCGGTGGTAACGACAAAAGCAAGAGCAAGGGCAAGGGCAAGAACTGACACGGTCCGATGCAATTACAACTTGCTCCAGTCCCTACCGAGCCTGCCGGTCCCATGGGTCCGCGGCTCTGCTACAACCAATGGACACCCCAGCCCCAGCTGCGCAGTCCCATCAGCTGGCAACCAGGGGTTCTCGGCGCTCATCCTCAGGCCTACTTGGTATCGGCTCCCACCCTACCGCCTCAGTCGATGCTACCGCCACCACCCACCCAGTCAGTTCCCTCCTGGAACCAGGCTGGCCTCGTCGCTGCCCTCAACTAGATGACGCTCTAACCTCAGCACCCTTGGATGCTGGACTCTGGTGCGTCCTCTCACATGGCGTCATCGGCTGGTATACTCCGTTCTTGTCATCCCTCCTCCTCCCCATTTGTCACTATCGACAATGGTCACTCTCTTCCTGTCCAATGCCGTGGTGACTCCTTTCTGTCTACACCCACCACTAACCTTCCACTTCGCAATGTCTTTATTGTTCTCTCCCTTATTCACAATATTGTATCTGTTCGTCAATTCACACGAGATAACAATTGCTCAGTTGAATTTAACGCTTCTGGTTTCTCTGTGAAGGATATCCCAACCCGGCAACAGATTCTTCGTTGCAATAGTGGCGGTGACCTCTACACCATTCCCACCGCGCCGTCCACTCCACATGCCAGCGTCGCCCTCTCTACCAACCTCTGGCATCTTCGCTTTGGCAACCCCGGTCCCGACGCTGTCGGCAACCTCCGTTGCAGCGCCTCCATCCAGTGTACCCACGGCAGCTCCACCGTTTGCCACTCGTGTCAACTTGGCAAACATGTGCGACTGCCCTTTTTGAATTCTATATCTTGTATCTCGCGACCGTTTGAGCTAATACACTGTGATGTATGGACTTCTCCGGTTAAGAGTGTCTCCGGTAATCAGTATTATCTTGCAATACTTGATGATTACACACACTATTGCTGGACTTTTCCACTCACCAGCAAGTCCGAGGTCGCCTCCCACCTAACTAACTTCTCAAATTACATTTCTAACCAGTTCAATCTCTCCATTAAAGCTCTACAAGCCAATAACGGTACAGAGTTTGTTAACTGTACTGTTCAAACCTTCCTCACTTCCCAGGGCATCCATCTACGCCTCTCCTGCCCCTACACCTCTCCCCAGAACGGCAAGGCCAAACGCCTCATTCGCACTCTTAACAACATAAGTCGCACAATGCTGCTTCATGCCCACCTACCTGCAACTTATTGGACCGACCATAGACCCTGTTCAATAAGTGGAACACATTAGTCGTCCGCTCTCCGGTTGGGCAGTAAGAGTCGAAAAAGGGCAATCACTCGTTCTTAAAACCAGCATTCTTAAGTTTAAGATCAAAGAGTCGGGTGGAAAAAGGGGAGAGCTCCCTGTTCCTAGTTCTCCTGTAGCTAGATTCCCCGGAACCACAAGAATCCTTAGAATGGGATTCCAACTCAGCACCTTTTGTTTTGAGATTTTGAGAAGAGTTGCTCTTTGGAGAGCACAGTACAATGAAAGTTGTGCACTAACCACTACGACTTACCTTCTCAATTAGTGACCATGCTCCTCCATTCGCCATAATGTTCCATACACTCTTCTGTACCACACGGCGTCCGACTACTCCCATCTATGCGTTTTCGGGTGCCTCTGCTACCCAAATCTCATCGCCACTTTTCCTCACAAACTTGCTCCCCGCTCCACTGCCTGCATTCTCCTCGGATATCCCTCATCTCACAAGGGATACCGATGTCTCGATCTCTCCACCCGTCAGGTCATTGTCTCTCGTCATGTTGTTTTTGACGAGACCTACTTCCCTTTCGGTTTGCTCAATCTGAGATCCTCATCTAGCGATCTCGACTTTCTTCTTACCAACACCATGCCCTCCCGGTCTTCTCCACCGATCTCACCTCCGGCCTCCTCATCGGCTCCTCCTGAGGACTTACTATTCAGCTATCCCACTACTCTTCGGTCCGATGTCACTCACATCAGACCCCTATCGGCCCTACCACTCTCATCGACTTCGGCTGATCCTGTCTTCTTTCCATCGAACACCTCACCTTTATCGGCTCCTCAGCCCTCATCGGCTCATAACCACCCATCGGCTCCTCAGCCTCCATCGGCTTCCCCCTCCCTATCGGCTACTCCATCTCCATCGGACCGACCAAACCGATCGGCCCACCCACCCCCATCGGCTCAGGCCGATCTATTTCAGCCCTTTCCTCTCACATACAGTCGTCGATCCTGAGCCGATGACGCCCCTCCCCACCCAGTCCTCACCCCACCTACCACGCTCCCATCGGCTCCCGTCCCCTCCACATCTCACATGGTTACCTGATCACAAACCGGGTCTCTACGCCCACCAAACGCTACAGGCTCTCCGCCGTCCATTGTTCTATCTCGCCCATCCCGGTGACTTCTCGTTCCACCCTGGCTGATTCTCAGTGGCGCGCGGCCATGGCCGACGAGTACAAAACTCTCATGGACAACGAGACCTAGCGCCTCGTCCCTCGTTCTCCTAGTGTCAATGTTGTGACCGGTAAGTGGATCTTTAAGCATAAGTTCCACACCGATGACTCACTTACCCGTCACAAGGCACGCTGGGTAGTTTGGGGTTTCTCTCAACACCCCGGTGTCAATTACGACGAGACCTTCAGTCCCGTCGTCAAACCCGCCACCATCCGGGTCGTTCTCACCTTGGCTGACTCGCACTCTTGGCCGATCCACCAGCTCGACGTGAAGAACGCATTTCTTCACGATCATCTGATAGAAATGGTCTACTGCTAGCAGCCTCCAGGCTTCGTCGATCCCTCTCGTCCCGACGATGTCTGCCTCCTTTAGCGCTCTCTCTATGGCCTCAAACAAGCTCCTCGGGTCTGGTACCAGCGCTTTGCTGCCTAATTTTGGCATATCGGCTTTATGGCCTTCGTGTCCGATAGCTCTCTCCTTATTCTTCACATCGGCAACGTCACCGCCTATCTCCTCCTATACATCGACGACATTGTTCTTACAGCGTCCTCGACGTCCCTCCTACACCAGATCATGGCTCGACTCCACTTCGAGTTCACCATGACCGATCTCGGTCCTCTCCATCACTTCCTTGGTATTTTTGTCACCCGCTCTTCTCACGGGCTCTTTCTTTTCCAGCGCCAGTACGCCATCGATCTTCTCCAGCGTGTGGGCATGGTCGAATGTCACCCCACGGCCACTCCGATCGATACTCGCGCCAAACTCTCCGCTGCCGATGGCTCACTTGTCGCCGATCCCTCTCAGGACCGGATTCTTGCTGGTGCTCTCCAATACCTCACCATCACATAGTCCGACCTCACCTCTGTCGTCCAGTAAATGTGCCTTTTCATGCATGCTCTGTGCGAACCTTATCTCGTGCTGCTCAAGCACATCCTTCGCTACGTGAAGGACATACTCTCCAGTGGGCTGTACCTCAGCTCTAGCCCTATCGACTCCCTCACCGCGTACTCTGACGCGGACTAAGCAAGCTGCCCTGACTCTCGACACTCCACGTCCGGCTACTGTGTCTTCTTCGGCGACACTCTAGTCTCCTGGTCCTCAAAATGTTAGACTACAGTGTCTCGGTCTAGCGCCGAAGCCGAGTACCGTGCTGTCGCCCACGCTGTCGCCGAGTGTTGCTGGCTTCACCAGCTTCTCTAGGAGCTCCGTGCACCTCTCTCCTCTGCGACTGTCGTCTACTACGACAACGTCAGTGCTGTCTACATAACCACCAACCCGGTTCATCATCGACGCACGAAGCACATAGAGATAGACATTTATTTTGTTCGTGATAAAATCGTATTAGGACATGTTTGGGTGCTCCATGTACCATCGGCGCACCAGTTCGTTAATATTATGACCAAAGCCTCATCACGCCTTTGTTCACCAGTTTTCGATCTAGTCTCTACGTCTGTTTTCCCTCCGCTGTGACTGTGGGGATGTTAGACCACTGGACCACTGGACTGTATATATATACTGTTTTCCAACATTGCTGATCATCTTATTTTTTTATGTGTAGCTGAGGACAGTAATGACCAATCTTGGAGAGAAGATGACAGATGAGGATGTTGCGCAGATGATAAGGGAGGCGGATACTGATGGTGATGGGCAGGTCAACTACGATGAATTTGTGGTAATGATGAAAAACGCTGAACTGAAGATATCTGGGTGAAAAGATGCTGTTCAAACCTCAAGTGTGAAACACTGATTCCCAAATTTGGGAACATCTTTTCCACTGTAAATTCCACTCTCAACTCTCAAGTACTGTATTTGAATCACAAAATTTGGTCTTGATCTATGGGTATTTGCAGTTTGTAATATTGTGATTTAAAACTGTATTAAGGTCGTGGTTATATTTCAAAAGCTGTTCGTGAATGCGAACTATGTACTAGAAATTGACGCATACGTAGAAGGCCATCTATCCATGTTCCTTAATTCTTGGGAAATTGCTTAACAATCTTTATGATGCCTTTAGTCATGTCCTGAAATTTTCATTTCTTATGAACCTTGAATATTTCATTTTCTTTCTTCCATTATGTTGGCATCTATCAAATGGTTAGTTGAACACATAGCAAGTAAATTCATAATTCAAAACCCTTTATTCTCTAGGAAAAAAAATCGAGTTTTGGCCAGAATATGCAGTAGATCAAACTATTTTGCACCATTGCTTGCCACCTTTTTGTTCATGTCATCCTGTGTGCGCATGTGAGAATGCTGCTGATGACCAATCTTGGGGAGAAGATGATGATATGGATGCTGAGCAAATAACCATTTCCAAACTGTTCGTGTTCACGATGAATAATGTTAACATAATATTTGGGTGAAAGAATGCTAGTGAGAAATCTTATATTTGACATTGATTTTTATATGAGGTTTGACCATTTATTTTATTAAAAAATTTATTGCAATAGACAATAAAATATAACTCACACATAAATTTCCTTTAATGATAAAATAAGTCACACCAAAATAAATAATAACACGAATGATTAAATATTACTTTAAATATCATCTACGTCGTCATCTATTTCCACTGTACGCATGAACCCTGCACATGATATAGTTGCAGCTGGTAATGATTTTTCTCTTTGCAAACTATTCTAAGGTCAGGTTTTTATTTTAAATTTTGTGTAAAAAAATAAACAAAGTAACCCGAATAATTTTAAGGTAAAACTTTTATTCTTCATGGTCCAAAACATAAGACTGAAAATTAAAACATAATAAATAAACCCTAAAATCAAATTAAAACCAAGTTCTACGATTCAAATTCTGGCTACAGCTTACAAACCAACGAGCGTGAATATATAAGTTCTTTCCTGAAATTTATGGATGGGCCTTATGGGCCTTGTGGAAGGCTACGTCTCCAATTTTCCAGTTTTTCCACGGCATCGAACCGACCTCTCTCACAAAATAAATACTCGTAAATTGAAAAAAAAGGGCGACCTCCGCAAATCCAATTCCAGCGCGAGTTGCAACGCCGCGTTCCCTCCAAACCAAACTCCCCGTCCTCTCCTCTCCCCTCCCTTCTCCGGCGCGACGTGCGACGAGCGGAGGAGGAGGAGAAGCGCCGCGACCGGACGCCTCGGCGAGACCGCGAGAGGCTGGTAGCCTCCGTCGGCTGGCCCGGCCAGAGGTAATCTCAACCGATCCATCACGCATCGATTCCCCGAAAACCTAGCCACCGACCCCACCCTCACCGTCTCCCCGCGTGGTGGTTCGATTCGGTTTGGTTTTTGACTTGACTTTGATCCGCAGACAGCCATGGCCGAGCCGGGCGCTGGCGGTGGCGGCGGCGCCGAGGCGCACGCGCGCTCGAGGAAGAACGACTACGGCGACAACTCCAACCTCGTGCTCGGCTCCAGCTCGCTTCCCCGCGGCGACACGGGCGAGCCCAGCGGTGAGCCCGAGACGCTCCGTGGCAGGATCGACCCCAGGAGCTTCGGGGACCGCGCCGTCCAGGCCAAGCTCTCCGAAGAGCTCGTCAGCGGCGAGTCGCGGAGGAGGAAGGCACGCGACATCGACATCCACCGCGCCAAGCGCAGGCGCCGCGCCGCCGCCGTCGCCGCGCAGCGCGAGGTCAGCGTGTTCTCTCTCACCGACGGCGTCGTCTACGAGCCCCGGACCAAGGAGACGCGAGCCCCTACGAGGCCCTCCTCAGCGTCATCCAGCAGCAGCTCGGCGGCCAACCGCTTGGCGTGCTCGGCAGCGCCGCGGACGAGGTGCTTGCTGTCTTCAACAATGACAAGATCAAGAGCCCTGACAAGGTGGAGGTCGAGAAGCTCCTCGACCCTATCTCCAACCAGATGTTCCACCAGCTCGTTTCCATTGGGAAGCTCATCACAGATTTTCATGATGCTGCAGCTGGTGATTCAGCTAGTGCACTAGATGAAAATGTCGGTGTTGCTGTTGAGTTTGAAGAGAATGAAGACGAGGAGGAAAGTGATTGTGATCAGGTATATCCGTACATACATTCGAACAGTCTTTCTGTTTACAATCTCTCGATCCTCTTCTCTTTTCTCTGTGCGTACTGATAGTCTGATACATCTTATCCTTATGTGTAATACCTTTCAACGTTTGTTTGCAGGTACAGGATGTTTGGATGAAGATGACTATGATGATATGCCTGAATTGTATAATGCCAGTCTATGCAAATGGATGGTAAGCTAGATGGTGATGATATGCAGAACTCCAACGAGGGGCTGACCATAGATGTACATGACATTGACGCTTACTGGCTTCAGAGGAAGGCATCGCAGGCATATGAAGATATTGATCTGCAGCATAGCCAGAAGCTTGCTGAGCAGATGTTGAATATAATTGCCAAGGGTGATGATAAAGATGTCGAGAATCAGTTGGTCATGCTGTTGGACTATGAAAAGTTTGGTCTCATTAAATTGCTACTACGCAACTGACTCAAGATAATCTGGTGTACCTGTTTGACAAGGGCTGAAGATCAGGAACAGCAGGAGAAGATAGAAGAAGATATGCTGAGTAACCCAACATTAACTCCAATATTGGAGCAGCTACACACAACGAGGGCATCTGCAAAAGATAGGCTGAAGAACATGGAGAAAGTATCAGGGATGAGGCGAAGAGGCTTACAGGAAACAGAAATGCTAGCATTGATGGTCCGAAGGATCACAAGATGGTTGAGTGTGATATGGAATGTGGATGGTTGAAAGGCCAGAGGCAGCTGCTTGATCTTGAGAACCTATCGTTTCACCAAGGTGGTCTCTTGATGGCTAACAAGAAATGTGAACTTCCACCTTGATCGTTTAGAACCGCTCATAAGGGGTATGAGGAAGTTCATGTGCCAGCGCTGAAAGCTAAGCCATATGAAACTGGAGAGGTTTGCCAAGATAGCTGATATGCCAGAGTGGGCTCAACCAGCTTTTTCTGGGATGACAAAGCTGAACAGGGTTCAGAGCAAGGTTTATGATACTGCCCTTTTCAAACCGGATAATATTCTTCTCTCTGCTCCAACAGGTGCTGAGAAAACCAATGTGGCTGTGCTACGATCCTTCAGCAGATTGGCTTGCACATGAAGGATGGAGAGTTTGACAATAGCAAGTACAAAATTGTCTATGTAGCCCCAATGAAAGCTTTGGTTGCTGAAGTTGTTGGAAATTTGTCAGCACGGCTGAAAGAGTACAATGTCACTGTAAGGGAGCTCAGTGGAGACCAGAACTTAACCGAACAACAGATTGATGAAACACAGATTATTGTCACCACACCTATGAAATGGGATATTGTCACACAAGAAAATCAGGTGACAGAATCTGTACTCAAATGGTAGAGCTTCTAATCATCGATGAGATCCATCTACTGCGTGACAACGGAGGGCCCGTTCTGGAGAGCATTGTTTCTTCAACTATCAGACAGATTGAGACGACCAAGGAACATATCTGTCTAGTTGGCCTTCCAGCAACTCTTTTGAACTATTAAGATGTTGCGGTTTCCTTGCGTGTTTGCTCTTGTGGCCTCTTCCATTTTGATAACAGCTACTGACCTTTCCCTCTTGCTCAATAATTCATTGGGATCACCGTGAGGAAGCCACTTCAGAGGTTTCAGTTGATGAATCAGATTTGCTATGAGAAGGTTATGGCTGCTGCTGGAAAGCATGAAGTGCTTAGATTTGTGCACTCAAGGAAGGAGACAGCAAAAACTGCTCATGCCATCAGAGATACTGCGTTAGCTAACAGCATGTTGAACCATTTTTTGGAGGATGATACTGCAAACCAAGAGATTCTTGGCGCTCATGCAGAACTCATGAAAAGCAGTGATCTTACCACATGGGTTCGGAATTCATCATGCTGGGTTGGCAAGTGTAGACCGTCAGCTCATTGAGAAGCTTTTTGCTGAGAAGCATATACAGGTCCTTGTTTCGACAGCCACCCTTGCATGGGGTGTCAATTGGCCTGCACACATTGTAATTCTAAAAGGTACCAAGATCTACAATCCGAAAAAAGGTGCTTGGACAGAACTGAGTCCTCTGGATGTGATGCAAATGTTTGGTCGGGCTGGCAGGCCTCAGTATGATACACATGGAGAGGGAATAATACTAAATGGCCACAGTGAATTGCAGTGCTACCTGTCTCTAACGAATCAGCAATTGCCTATTGAGAGTCAGTTCATATCCAGATTGGCAGATCAATTAAATGCAGAGATCGTTCTGGGGACTATTCAGAATGTTTGGGAGGCATGCTCGTGGCTTGGCTACACCTACCTCTACATCTGGATGCTCCGGAATCCAACATTGTACGGTTTATCAGCTGATATTATGGAGACAGACAAAACTCTAGATGAAAGGAGAGTTGGCTTGGTAAGTAAAGGCCATACTTATGTTCTATTTCCTTTTAGATTCTTTAGTAATCCTTCATTCTGATGTTTTACTTTCCAGTATTGGTTCAGGCATTATGCTTGTATTGCCACTATGTTCTTTTAGGTCCATTCATTTGTAGTATTTTAACGGTCCAAGTTTTCTTAGGCTCTCTAAGTGTTCACAAGTTGCATGAACATAATATGTCTAGTAAATTTTTCTTAGCATTTACTTGGATGCTCATTATTCAGTACTAATAATACTAGGTGGCTAATGACATATCAAACTGCAATAGGGCAATCGTTCGATGTTTATGAGACAGTGAAGAAACACATAATCAATTCCAGTTCCTTCACACTGGAGTAGGGCTTGTCCAATCATCCACTTGCATGTACTAAGTCTAGAATGAATATCGGATGATGGCCTTGGAGTTATTTGTCACCTGCTTATTTGCCGCATAGATTTATTTTGTTTCCAGATGTGTAGTAGCTGTATGCTTGCTCCCTTAGAATAATAGTAACAGGAAACAAGCCCTTCCTGTTCATGTCTTTGACTATTGATATATAGCATCATACCTAAATGTAGCACGTGTACAGTACGTTAAACAATTTCAAACAAATATTAAACATTACATTGTAGTTTTGTTTTTATTGTAGTGCTTGATTCTTGGGTGTATCTTGATACTGGCACAAATTCTAAACAAGTATCAGATCATTCTAGTTGGCAATTGATTCATGCTTGTACCGTTAATACTCAGTGTGGTTCTCTAGTTGCTCTCGTGATGTTCCACTGTTTGTTTCATGATTTCATCCCTTCTCTTCTATGCCCGGTGCATTCTGATTCCTGTATGTTAGATCACTGAACTTGTATATATATAGATCCGACTCTTTCTGTATAGAGTTAGGGTCTTAGTCTTACTGTACACCACATTCCTATATGGTATCAGAGCGAGTCTAGATATTCTCGACGCACTAGCATCCTCTCGTCGGCGAGCCGACGCTTACTTTCCATCGCAGACCTTCTCCCCCGGTATTCCTCTTCTGTCTTCTCGTCTTGGATCTCTCCTCCCCGTCTCCTCCGCAGGCGGCTTTTTCCTCCTCCACCGCCCCCCTTTTCCACCACGTGACAAGGAGACGGCCTCCATTCGTCTCCTCGTCTCGTTCAGACCCGCCTTAGCTTCTCCCTTGCCGGCGTAACTCTGCGCTTGTCGTCTCCATTGGCTGGACCCATCCGCCCTCCATCGGCTGGAACTCTCTCGGTTCCCGCTTTTCTGACACGCTCACCTGCTCCCGGACACGAAATTTCTCTACTCGTGTTTGAGCCCCTCCAACATGTCCACGTGCCCACGGGCACGAATTTCTGCTTCCCAGACGTGAACCTCCTTTCTTCGTGTCCGCGCCTTCTTCGATTTTTCGTGTCCACTCCACTCCGTTGCGTCCACGGGTCCACGGACGTGAAACCTCACTTCACGGACGTGAACCTTCTCACGCCCATGACCCACCTACTCTCACACTCGTGACCTATCTACTCTGCCACCCATCTCTCACTCAACTACTCCGCCACCTACTCCCATCGGCCAACCATTCTTCTCATCGGCCACCTACTCCAATCGGCCAACGACTCTCCTCATCGGCTTATCGTGCTCCGTTACTCTCTCGTCATAACTACTGAGTCAGTTCTTAGTTCCGACACTCTTCCAGTCGTCGGATCTCTTCCGGCCATCGACGCTCCTAACCATAACTCGGGCACCACTTCGCCGATCTTCTCACCACCTTACGCCGCCGTTAACATGATATCTCACGTTCCCATCTCTCTTGACCTTAATGCTAACTATTCCAAGTGAGTATTTTTTTAAAATTCCTATGTAGAAAGTTCGGCCTTCGCTCTCACATCGATGGCTCCGCTCCATCTCGACCCAATGATCCCTAGTGGGACATCGTCGAGTGCTACGTGCGCAGCGGGCTGCTTGGTTCAGTCAATGACTCCGTCCTTGACCTTGCAATGGGCGACACCGACCCCACCGTCCGGGATCTTTGGGTGGCCATCGAGCGGATCTTCCTCACCAACAAACAGCCACGCGCTATCTTCCTCCTAAATTAATTCCACTCTATGGTACCAGGAGACTCATCTGTCTCCTCGTACTGCCAACGCCTCAAGGTCAAGGCTGTCGCCCTCCGTGATGTCAGTCACCCTGTGGCCGACTCACAACTCATCCTTGCCCTCCTGCGAGGACTTAACCCTCCCTTCTCAAACACCGCCGATGACATCGCCAACTCCACACCTCTTTCCACGTTCGTCCGGGCTCACGACATGCTAGTTCTCAAAGAACTACGCCTAGCCAACGACGAGAAGACTGTGGGCCACACCGCTCTTCTCGCCGCAGCCAATCATGGCTGCTCCAACCCCATTGGCTGCCGACCACCGGTGGCAAGGGCAAAGGCAAGGGCAAGGGCAAGAACTGGAGTGATCCGATGCAACCGCGCCCTGCTCCAGTCCCTATCCCGTCTGCCAGTCCCATGGGTCCATGGCTTTGCTATAACCTCTGGGCACCTCAGCCCTAACTACGCAGTCCCATCAGCTGGCAACCAGGGGTTTTCGACGCCTATCCTCAGGCCCACCTGGCATCGGCTCCCACCCTATCGCCTCAGCCGATCCTACCGTCACCACCCACCCAGTCGGTTCTCTCATGGAACTAGGCTGGCCTCGTCGCCACCCTTAATCAGATGACGCTCCAACCCCAGCACCCTTGGGTGCTGGTCTCTGGTGCATCATTCCATATGGCGTCATCGGACGGTATACTACTCTCTTGTCATCTCTCTTCCCCCCCTTTCGTCACCATCGGCAATGGACACTCTCTCCCTATCCAATGCTGGGTGACTCCCTCCTGTCTACACCCACAACCAATTTTTCACTTCGCAATGTCCTCTCCCTCATCCACAATCTAGTATCTGTCCGCCAATTCACAAGAGATAACAATTGCTCAATTGAATTTGACGCTTCTGGTTTCTCTGTGAAGGATATCTCGACCCGGAGCGAGATGCTTCGATACAATAATGGCGACGATCTTTACACCATCTCCACTGCACCGTCCACTCCGCACACCAGCATTGCCATCTCCACCAACCTATGGCATCTTCGCCTTGGTCACCCTAGCGCCGACGCTGTCACCAATCTCCGTCGCAGTGCCTCCATCATATGTAACCATAAGAGCTCCACTGTCTGTCACTCTTGTCAACTTGGCAAACACGTGCGGTTGTCTTTCTCAAACTCTATGTATTATACCTCACGACCTTTTAAGTTAATACACTGTGATGTGTGGACTTCTCTAGTTAAGAGTGTTTCCGGTAATCAGTACTATCTCACAATACTCGATGACTATATACACTATTGCTAGACTTTTTCACTAACCAGCAGGTCCGAGGTTGCCTTCCACCTCATCAACTTTACCAACTATGCCTTCAACCAATTCAACCTTTCTATTAAAGCCATGCAGGCTGATAACAGTATGGAGTTTGTCAACCGTACCGTCCAAACCTTTCTTACCTCCCGTGGCACCCATCTTCGTCTCTCCTGTCCCTACACCTCTTCCCAAAATGGCAAGGCCGAACACCTTCTTCATACACTCAACAACATGAGTTGCACTATGCTACTTCATGCCCACCTAACAGCAACTTATTGGGCTGAAACACTAACCACCGTGACTTACCTCCTCAATCGGCGCCCTTGCTCCTCCGTTCGCCACAATGTCCCCTACACCCTTTTGTACCACAAGACGTCCGACTACTCTCACCCACGTGTTTTTGAGTGTCTCTACTATCCCAATCTCATCGCTACTGTTCCTCACAAACTTGCACCCCGCTTTATCGCCTGCATTTTCCTTAGCTATCCCTCATCCCACAAGGGATACCGATGTCTCGATCTCTCCACCCGTCGGATCATCGTCTCCCGTCATGTTTCTTTGACGAGTCCTGCTTTCCCTTCGGTTTACTTCATCCCGGACCCTCGTCTGGTGAGCTCGACTTCCTCCCAACCAACACGTACCCTTCCGATCCCCTCCATCAATCTCACCTCCGGCCTCCACATCGGCCGCTCCTGAGGACTTCTTGCATAACTATCCCACTCCTCTCCGCTTCGATGCTACTCACATCGGACTTCCATCGGCCCTACCACCCTCATCAGCTCCCCAACCTCCATCGGCTCCGGCTGATACTGTCTCACTCCCATCGGCTCCTCAGCCTCCATCGGCTAGCCCACACCTATCGGCTTCTCGGCCTCCATCGGCTCGCCACTCCCTATCGGCTGCTCCGTCTCCATCGGATCGCCCAATCCCATCGGCCCATCAACCTCCATCGACTCACCAACCTCCATCGGCCCCTCCCTCTTCATCGACTCAGGCTGATCTCGTTCAGCCCTTTCTCCGAACATACAGTCGCCGATTCCGAGCCGATACCACCCTTCCCCATCCCATCCCCATCCCACCACTCACGCTCCCATCGGCTTCTGCGAACCCTACTGTTCCCTCCACCTCTCATATGATCATCCGATCACAAACCGGGTCCCTCTGCCCTACCAAGCGCTACGGGCTCTTAGTAGTTCATTGTACCATCTCACCCATCCCGACGACTCATCGTTCAGCCCTGACCGATCCTCAGTGGCGCGCGGCAATGGCCGATGAGTACAAGGCCCTTATGGATAACGAGACCTGGCGCCTTATCCCTCGTCCTCCCGGTGCCAATGTTGTGACCGATAAGTGGATCTTTAAACACAAGTTCCATGCCGATGGATCGCTTGCTCGTAACAAGGTACGCTGAGTAGTTCAAGGTTTCTCCCAACGTCCCGACGTTGACTATGACGTGACTTTTAGTCCCGTCGTCAATCGCTGCTTCGCTCTCTTGGCCGATCCACCAGCTTGACGTGAAGAATGTCTTCCTTCACGGCCATCTGACGGAAACGGTTTACTGTCAGCAGTCTCTAGGCTTCCATCTCGTCCCGACGACGTTTGCCTCCTTCAGCGCTCCCTCTACGGCCTCAAACAGGCCCCTCAGACCTGGTACCAGCGTTTTGCTGCCTATTTTCGGCATATCGGCTTTGTGGCCTCCGTCTCCGATACCTCCCTCTTTGTCCTTCACATTGGCAACACCACCGCCTATCTTCTCCTCTACGTCGACGACATTGTTCTTACAGCGTCCTTACCATCCATCCTACACCAGATCATGGCCCGACTCCACTTCGAGTTTGCCAGATCTCGGTCCTCTCCATCACTTCCTTGGCATCTCTGTCACACGCTCTTCTCATGGGCTCTTTCTCTCCCAGCGTCAGTATGCCATCGATCTCCTTTAGCGTGCGGGCATGGCCGAATGTCACCCCACCATCACTCCCGTCAACACTCGCGCCAAGCTCTTCACACCGATGGCTCTCTCATAGCCGATCCCTCCCAGTATCGGAGTCTTGCTGGTGCCTTTCAGTACCTTACACTAACACGGCCCGATCTCACCTACATCGTCCAGCAAGTGTGCCTCTTCATGCATGCTCCGTGCGAACCTCACCTCGCGCTACTCAAGCGTATTTTTCGCTACGTGAAGGGCACATTTTTCACCGGCTTACATCTCAGCTCTAGTCCCATCGACTCTCTCACCGCGTACTCTGACGCGGACTAGGTGGGCTGTCTCGACTCTTGACGCTCCATATTCGGTTACTGCGTCTTCCTTGGCGATACTCTAGTCTCCTGGTCTTCCAAGCGCCAAACTACAGTGTCTCGGTCCAGCGCCGAAGCCAAGTATCGCGTCGTTGCCCACGCCGTCGCCGAGTGTTGCTGGTTTCTTTAGCTTCTCCAGGAGCTCCGTGCACCTATCCTCTCTGTGACCATCATCTACTGCGACAACGTCAGCGCCGTCTATATGACCGCCAACCCGATTTATCATCGACACACGAAACATATAGAGATAGACGTTCATTTCGTATGTGACAAGGTCGCGCTAGAACAGGTTCGAGTGCTTCATGTACTGTCGGTGCACCAGTTTGCCGACATTATAACCAAAGGCCTACTCGCGTCTTTGTTCACCAGTTTTTGCTTCAGTCTTTGTGTCCGTTCCTCTCCCGTTACGACTGTGGGGGTGTTAGACCACTGGATTTATATATATATAGATCCGATCTCTCTTATATAGAGTTGAGATCTTAGTCTTACTGTACACCACATTTCTACACTGTATATGCTATTGTAGGTACACTCTGCTACAAATCTACTGGATAGGAACAATTTGATAAAGTATTACAGGAAAACAGGATATTTGCAGGTAACGGACCTGGGAAGGATCGCTAGTTATTACTATGTTAGTCACAGGACTATTTCAACACATAATGAGTGCCTGAAGCCTACAATGGGTGATATTGAGCTGTGTCGACTCCTTTCTCTGAGTGAAGAATTTAAATGTCAGTGTGAGACAAGATGACAAAATGGAGCTGGCAAAGATTATTGATCGTGTGCCCATTCCTGTGAAGGAGAGCTTGGAGGAGCCTAGTGCAAGATCAATGTTCTACTGCAAGCATATATTTCTAGGCTGCAGCTGGAGGGTCTCTACCTTAGTTCAGATATGGTCTACATCAGACAGGTAAAAACATGTTCTTTCTTCTGAATGCACTTCCTAAATTTCAGTTGCCTTCTTTATTTGGTCTGTTAATCTTATAGTATTTTCTGCTTTATGCCAGTTGAGTCGCATGTGCAGAGTTTGCTATACTAAGAAACCATCAGAAGGCTGTATCTGGTGAGAGCAACATGCGTGTCGTGTATATAGCTCCTATTGAAGCTCTTGCAAAAGAAAGATATAAGGATTGGGAGAGCGAATTTGGAGGACTGGCCCAGGTAGTTGAGCTAACAGGCGATACAGCAGCTGATTTGAAGCTTCTTGATAAAGGGGAGATTATAATCAGTACTAGTGAGAAGTGGAATGCACTCTCACGCTGATGGAAACAGCAGAAGCAAGTCCAACAGGTCAGTTATATTTATCGTTGACGAGCTTCATCTGATTGGATCTGAAAATGGACATGTTCTGGAAATCATCACCTCTAGGGATGCGGCATATTGCAAATCATATTGGCAGTAACATTCGGATTGTAGCACTTTCAGCATCCCTTGCAAATGCTAAAGATCTTGGAGAATGGATTGGCGCCACCTCTCATAGTCTTTTCAACTTCTCTCCAGCAGTGTGACCAGTGCCATTAGAAATTCATATTCAGGGCTGGGATGTAGCAAATTTTGAGGCAAGGATGTAGGCAATGTCAAAGCCGACATACACTGCTATTACCCAACACACAAAGCATGGTAAGCCTGCCCTGGTGTTTGTACCGACACACAAACATGCAAGGTTGACTGCATTGGATTTGTGTGCATACCTCGAGTGCTGAGATTTGTGGAACACCTTTCCTTGGATCAGAATATGAGATGGATACTTTCATTAGTAGTGTCAATGATGAAACACTTAAATACTGAAATGTGGTGTAGGCTACTTGCATGAGGGTCTGAGCGACCTTGATCAGGAACTTGTAACTCAGCTCTTTCTTGGTGGTAGAATCCAAGTGTGTTGTGAGCAGCACAATGTGCTGGGGAAGGTCATTACCCTCTCATTTGGTTGTTGTGATGGGAACCCAATATTATGATGACCGGCGGAATGGTCATACTGATTACCCAATCACTGATCTGTTGCAAAAGATGGGTCATGCCAACAGACCTCTTCAAGATAACTATGGGAAATGTGTTATATTGTGCTATGCACCTCGCAAGGAATACTACAAGAAATTCCTTTTTGAGGCCTTCCCTGTTGAGAGCCACCTTCACCATTTCTTGCATGATCATATGAATTCTGAAGTGCTCTCTGGTCTTGTAGAAAACTGTTAGACAGACCACTTACCTGGGCTGTATATAAGTAGATTCGACCCCTCTTGTATACGCTCGGAGTCTTAGTCACTATACACATTCTACATGGTATCAGAGCGAGTCTAGACATCTCCGGCCCGCCGGTTCTTTCCTCCTCATCGTCGACGTCTTCTTCCCGTCGCCGACCCTCTTCCCGGTACTCTCCTCGCTCTCTCGCCTCCTCGTCTCACCTTGCACCCGTCAACGCTCTTCTTCTTGCTTCGTGCATCTCTCCTTCTCTGATGCCGACGCACCTCCGCGCTCGTCGTCTCCATCGGCTGAACTCGTCCACCCTCCCATCGGCTGAACTTGTCTAGTCCTCCATCGGCTGGAACCCTTCCTCGGTTCTCGCCTTTTTCGACACGCTCAACGGCCTCTCCTCACGTTCGAGCCAGTCCAATGTGTTCACGTGTCCACGGACACGAATCCCTGCCTCTCGGACGTGAACATATTCTCTTCACGTCCGGCCACTTCCTGCTTTTTTTCGTGTCCGCCCCACTACTTAGTCTCCACGAGTCCACGGACGTGAATCTTCGCATGTCCGTGACCAAACTACTCTCTGACCCACCCACTCTGTCACCACCTTTTCCTCATCTACTCCGCTGCCTACTCCTCATCGGCCAACCACTCCTCATCGGCTAGCCGGCTCACTTCCCATCGGCTTCTCACATCCTTGATTGGCCGATCCGTCCTCTTATCGGCTTCTCCCTCCCATCGGCTTCTTTCTCCCATCAGCTCTTTGCTCCCGTTCTCCCGTTATGGCCACCGAGTCCGCTCTCAGCTCCGGTACTCTCCCAGTCACCGAGTCTGCTCCGGCCCTCGGTGTCTCAGACCACACCTCAGGCACCACCTCGCCGATCTTCTCCCCTCCTTACGCTGCTGTGAACGTGAAATCTCACGTTCCTATCTCCCTTGACCTTAACGCCAATTATTCCAAGTGGGTTTTCTTCTTCAAATCCCTCTGTGGAAAATTTGGCCTCCGGTCCCATATTGATGGCTCCGCTCCACCTTGCCCTGATGATCCTCAGTAGAACATCGCCGAGTGTTGCGTGCGCAGCTGGCTGCTCGGCTCGGTCGACGACTCTGTCCTCGACCTCGCCATGGACGATACCGACCTCACCGCCCGGGATCTCTAGGTGGCCATCGAGCGGATCTTCCTGGCCAATAAGCAGCCTCGCGCCATCTTCCTCCTCAACAAGTTCCACTCCATGGTACAAGACGACTCCTCTGTCTCCTCGTACTGTCAGCGCCTCAAAGTCAAGACTGCTGCTTCCCGGGACGTCAGCCACTTTGTGGCCGACTCTGAACTTGTCCTCGCCCTTCTGCGAGGCCTCAATCCCCGCTTCTCTAACACCGCCGATGACATCGTCAACACCACATCTATTCCATCATTCGCTCGGGCTCATAACATGCTAGTTCTTAAAGAACTCCGTCTAGCCAACGATAAGAAGATAGTGGCCCACACCGTTCTTCTTACCGCAGCCGATAATGGCTGCCGAGCTTCTTGCGCTGCCCCTTCCTCCCGCGGTCCTGGTGGTCATGGCTCCGGCCACAGCAACACAGCCCGCACCAAGAAAGGCAAGGGCAAAGGCAAAGGCAGGACCTGGCAGGGTCCGACGCCATCACGATCTACCTCAGTCCTTGCCCACGCTGCCGGTCCCACAGGTCCGTGGCTCTGCTACAACCCCTGGGCGCCCCAGCCCCAGTCACGCAGCCCTATGGGCTGGCAACCCGGGGTTCTTGGCGCCCATCCCCAGGCTCACCTGGCATCGGCTCCCGTTCTGCCGCCTCAGCCAATGCTACCGACCCTAACCACCCAGTTGGTTCCCTTTTGAAACTAGGCTGGCCTCGTCGCTGCCCTCAACCAGATGACGCTCCAACCATAGCACCCTTGGGTGCTGGACTCTGCGGCGTCTTCACACATGGCGTCATCGGCTGGTATACTTCGCTTCTGTCACCCCTCTTCCTCCCCTTTTGTCACTATCGGCAATGGTCACTCTCTTCCTGTCCAATGCCGAGGTGACTCCTCTCTGTCTACATCCACCATTAACCTTCCCCTACGTAATGTTCTTATCGTCCCTTCTCTTATTCACAATCTTATATCTATTTGCCAATTCACACGAGACAACAACTGCTCCATTGAATTTGACGCGTCTGGTTTCTCTGTGAAGGATATCCCAACCCGGCGACAGATCCTTCGTGACAATAGTGGCGGAGACCTCTACACCATTCCTGCTGCGCCGTCCATTCCACACGCCAGCGTCGCCCTCTCCACCAACCTTTGGCACCTTCGCCTCAGCCATCCCGGCCCCGACGCTGTCGCCACCCTCTGTCGCAGCGCCTCCATCCGATATAATTACAGCAGCTCCACAGTTTGCCACTCATGTCAACTTGGCAAACATGTGCGTCTGCCCTTTTCTAGTTCTCTCTCCTGTACCTCGCGTCCATTTGAACTTATACATTATGATGTATGGACATCTCCAGTTAAAAGTGTCTCTGCTAATCAGTATTATCGCGCTATACTTGACGATTACACACACTATTGCTGAACCTTCCCGCTCAACCACAAATCCGAGGTCGCCTCTCACCTCACTCACTTCGTCACGTACGTATCCACTCAGTTCAACCTCCCCATCAAGGCTTTACAAGCCGATAACGGTACGGAATTCGTCAACCATACCGTTACAAACCTCCTCACCTCGCAGGGCAGGGTCTCTCCGCCCCACTTAGCGCTACGGTCTCTCCGCCGTCCACAGCTCTATCTCGCCCATCCCGACGACTTCTCGCTCAGCCCTGGCCGACCCTCAATGGCGCGCGGCCATGGCTGACGAGTACAAGGCCCTAATGGACAACCAGACCTGGCACCTCGTTCCCTGACCTCCCGGCGCCAACATTGTGACCGGTAAGTGAATTTTCAAACACAAATTCCACGCCGATGGCTCCCTTGCCCGTCACAAGGTTCGCTGGGTAGTCCGGGGTTTCTCCCAACGACCTGGTGTCGACTACGACGAGACCTTCGGTCCCGTTGTCAAACCCGCCACCATCCGAGTCGTCCTCACCTTGGCTGCCTCTCGCTCCTAGCCGATCCATCAACTAGACGTGAAGAACGCCTTTCTTCACGGCCACCTGACGGAAACACTCTACTGCCAGCAACCCCCAGGCTTCGTCGACCCTTCTCGTCCCGACGACGTCTGTCTCCTCAAACAAGCCCCTCGTGCCTGGTACCAGCGCTTTGCTGCCTATCTTCGGCACATCGGCTTCGTGGCCTCTGCGTTCGATAGTTCCCTGTTCACTTTCCATATTGGCTCTACCACTACCTATCTATTTCACTACGTCGATGATATTGTCCTCACAGCGTCTTCGACATCTCTCCTCGACCAGATCATGGCCCGACTCCACTCTGAGTTCACCATGACCGATCTTGGTCCTCTTCACCATTTCCTTGGCATCTTCGTAACCCGTTCCACCCATGGGCTCTTTCTTTCCCAACGCCAGTATGCCATCAACCTCCTCCAGCGTGCGAGCATGGCCGACTGTCACCCCACGGCCACCCCGGTCGACACTCAAGCCAAACTCTCCGCAGCCGATGGCGCCCTCGTTGCCGATCCCTCTCACTATCGGAGTCTTGCCGGGGCTCTCCAATACCTCACACTCACCCGACCCGACCTCACGTACGCTGTCCAGCAAGTGTGCCTTTTCATGCACGCTCCGCGCGAACCTCACCTCGTGCTGCTCAAGCGCATCCTACGCTACGTGAAGGGCACCCTCTTCAGCGGGCTGCATCTCAGCTCCAGCCCCATCGACTCCCTCACCGCGTACTCCGACGCGAACTGGACAGGCTGCCCCGACTCTCGACGCTCTACGTTCGGTTACTGCGTTTACCTCGGTGACACTCTCGTATCTTGGTCCTTAAAACACTATACTATAGTGTCTCGGTAGAGCGCCGAAGTCGAGTACCACGCCGTCGCCCACGCCGTCACCGAGTGCTGCTAGCTTCGCCAGCTTCTCCAGGAGCTCCGTGCACTCCTCTTCACCGCGACCGTCGTCTACTGCGACAATATCAATGCCGTCTACATGACCGCCAACCCGGTCCATCACTGACGCACCAAGCACATCGAGATCGATATCCATTTTGTTCGTGACAAGGTCGTATTAGGACAGGTTTGGATGCTCCATGTACCATCGGCACATTAGTTTGCCGATATAATGACCAAAGGCCTGCCCACGTCTTTGTTCACCAGTTTTCGGTCCAGTCTCTGCGTCCGTTCGTCTCCCGCTGCTACTGTGGGGGGTGTTAGACAGACTACTTACCTAGGTTGTATATATATAGACCCGATCCCCCTTGTATACGTTCGGGGTCTTAGTCACTGTACACATTCTAAAAAACAAGCAAGGATTGTCTTACTTGGACTTTCATGTACTGACGGCTTACAAAGAACCCTAACTACTACAATCTGCAGGGTGTGAGCCACAGGCATCTATCAGAACATCTCTCTGAGCTGGTTGAGACAGTGCTGAATGACCTGGAATCAACCAATTGTTTGGCTATAGAGGAGAATATGTACCGGAAGGCCCTCAACTTTGGTATCGTTTCCTCTTATTACTACGTCAGCTACACGACTATTGAGCAATTCAATTCTATGCTAACTCAGAAGACTAAGATGAAAGGCCTCCTGGAGATTCTAGCTTCTGCCTCCGAATATGCAGTGCTTCCCAGTCGCTGTGGTGAGGAAGAATCCGTTGAGTCACTCGTTCTTCACCAGAGATTTTCTATCGAGAAGGCCAGGTATGACGACCCACATGTCAAGGCCAACACACTACTGCAATGCCATTTTTCAGGGCGCACGGTGGAAGGTGACCTTGCTGCTGACCAGCGGGAGATTCTCCTCTCTGCTCCTAGATTGCTCCGGGCAATGTTGATGTTGCCTCCAGTAACGGTTGGCTTACCGTCGTTCTCAATGCAATGGAGCTGAGTCAAATGGTGACACAAGGCTTGTGGGATCGCGATTCTGTGCTGCTTCAGCTTCCACACTTCACCAAGGAGTTAATCCGGAGATGCCAGGAAAACGAAGGCAAGGCCATCGATAGCATCTTCGATCTGGCTGAGATGCCCATGCCTGAGATGCAGGATCTGTTGCAGCTACCAAACTCCCAGCTGCAGGACATCATCGGATTCTTCAAGAAATTCCCCAACATCGACATGGTTTTCGAAGTTCATGAAGGTGATGGCATGAGGGCCGGTGACAATGTGACTGCAGGTGACGCTGGAGCGTGAGATGACAAACCTGCCATCTGAGGTTCATGCCCCCAGGTTCCCAAAGCCTAAGAAGGATGGTGGCTGGTGATTGGTGATAGCTCCACCGACCATTTGCTGGCAATCAAGAGGGTTGCGCTCCAGAAGAGGGCTCGAGTGAAGCTCGAGTTCACTGCCCCTCCAGAAGCGGGTCGAAAGGAGTACATGACCTATTTGAAGTCTGATTCCTATCTGGGCTGCGACCAGGAGCACGGGCCCACCATCGATGTCAAGGATGCTGGAGCGAATTGATCTCTAAGGTATTCCATGGAACTTTTTTTAGACGGAAACTGGGTTGCTGGTTGTATGCACGGGGCAATTCTTTGGTAGTGTTGACTTAAATCACCACAGTTTTCCCCTTTTCAGTGTGTATATAGTTATATACATGTCAATCTTTAGCTTGTTTTCAGTGTAAATGAACAATTAAGGCGAAATATTACATGCAACTAGTTCTTTGCGTGGCTGCTTAATGCTAATCTTGTTTAGGTTGATATAAAATGGTGGTGATAAACCATGAGTTCATTTGAATATGTCTAGCGTTGGGATGCGATCAACACAAAATCTTTAGGTGCACCGTCATGACTAGCTCGTGTCAACAGAGATTTTTTCAACACCAAATCAAATCATAAAAGGCTGACGTTTGCATATATCCAAACCCAAGGGCCTTGGAAAGACGTACTACTAGATTTATTTGTTAGAGTTTAGCAACTCATACTATTATACAAATGCTGAGTTCAGATTCTCCTCGTCATCGTACTCCACAGCTGCCGCCGTCACGGCAATTGCCCATATCGTTGCCCCAGAATATGAAATTCACCATAGGGCAATTGCTCGTAACATATAGAAACCTTGATGAGATTCGGATTCCCATGTTAACAAAAAGGATGGTCACGAACTCACCATCCCTCCTGTCCTTAAGCCCCAGCCAATGACCAGATGCGGAAACAGAAGATGAAACCTACTCTCCTATAATGAGACCTTAGCAAACACACCAAGAACTATATAAATACCACCAGATTGTAACATATTGTATATGTACAGATCTGGCAGAGCACAAAAAACCCATCCTTATTAACACCGAGCGCATGATGGGCTCCAGTGCAGCATTACCAGATGGTAGGGCACACATAAAACACACCGGAATGTTTGGAATCAAGCCCAAATGTTAGGCCTTGCGCCAGTATACAATCATATAACCATTGGCTCTCTGTCTCAAAGAACCACTTTACAGTTGCAAGGTACAATGTTATTGCTTATTCGAGGTAGTTTTCAGCTTCTAGGCTGCAACCGGCTCGCACAGTTTGCTGCTGCCCTCAGAAGGCATCAGGCTGTCGTAGTATTCAACAAGGACCTTCCAGCCACCCGGGCACATGAATCCATCAGGGGGACTCTGGCGGTTCTTGGCAAGAGTCCGCATCTGTATACACAAGCAGTTTTGTTAGGATTGGGCTAGAAATACATTGGGTGCCGAAATTACTGGTGTACCAACAGGACAGAAATGAATTACCTTTGTGCCAGAGATGAACAGGAAATCATCTTTCCTTGATGGATCGAAAAAATCCATTTTCTTTTGCTTTGTGTCATATGCAGCAACCTGATAAAGCAAATCAAGGGTCATGCCAAGAAAAAGAATACAACAAGGTTTATTTGAAAACTAAATATGTTGCTTGACATCCAATTTCAAATGTGCAAGGCCTAACATTTGGGTACAGTAAACTAATGAAGTACACAATCTAGTGCATCCAACAAAAGGGATATTTGTCTTAAAAAAACAAAACAAATAAGATATCTGGTCTGGAAGGACGTTGTACCTTGAAAGGAAGGATATTGAGCTTATCAAGCCCAGGAGCCATACTCAACACCTTTTTCCCATGATCAGCATCATACATGTCCCTTTTTTCAGTTGGGTGGCCCATACCAGCAGGATCTCTTCCAACTATGTAGAAGTTTGCACCTGCATTTATACGAGCCTTAGCATGCCATTGCACTTCAGTTGGCCCAGCATAATGCATTGGAGAGGGGAAGATTGCAACGACAGTTGATTCTGGGTTGAGGACACCTTCCTCAAGAACCTACCAAAATAAACACGAATGTCAAAATAGTGCATGAATTGGGCCTTACAGTAGTGTCATTAAATCAAATGGTTTCATCAACAACAAGGCACCAACAGGCGTTTGTTAAAAAGGCTGAGGTATGATTGCTAGTTGCTACAGTCTTCAAGCAATACCTTTTCATGCTGCTTCATTCTCCAACTAAGAGGCACATCATCTGCTTTTGTGAATCCTCCCAATGGATGAAGGAGAAGAACAGGGTTTGTATAACCCATCTCGAGAAGGCGATTGCGTGTATCAGTCATGAGCAAAGCATGCCCATTGTGCACAGGATTGCGAAGCTGAAATGCAAATACAGCATCAGCATTGTGCCTGGCAAACTCTTCACGCAGCTGGGCTGGAGACAAGCGATACTGATCGAGGCCATCATTGTACTTGATTGGTTCTATAACCTCCAAGTCACCACCAATCAACCAATCACCAGCATTTGTAATCGCCTCATCAACATAAGGCAGCCCAGGGGTAGTTGTTCCCCATGTCCGTGCAATTCTTTCTTCTTTGTTATGCTTGTAGATCTCAATGCTGAAAAGAAAGAAAGAAAATAATGTTAGGGAACGCCATGATATAATAACTGACTAAAAAGAACTAAAACCATGCCAAACAAAGTCAGATTGTTTTCAACGCCCAATCATTTCATGCATCACTTGAGGAGTTCCTAGACACAAAGACGTAAACGGTTGATATTGTTACGTCACCTTACGCATTTGGTAAAATATACCTCTATAACAACATAGCTGGATGTGTACAAAACCTTATAAACAAATGATGGATAAAAAGGAAACTTTCTGATGTAAATTATATCACGTGTCAGGTGCTTACAGATAAAACTAAAATACCCAGAGAACACAGTGAAAAAACAATGAAACAAGTATTTGTCAGTTGCATACAGATAAAACTAAAATACACAGAGAACGCGTCGAAAAAACTACAAACCAGGTAATTCTGAGGACTAAAAAAATTTAGTTTAATGCAACCAATGGTATATCGATTGGTGTATTATATACCACATGAAAAAAAAATCATCTGACAATGACCGATGTATAAGATGCCCTGATATAGCATGACGAACGTTATCTGTATGACAGTATCATAGTCTAATCGACAAAAGAGGAAATTGCATAACCTTAAAATTAGTTTTAAACCCCAAGATAAAATAATTGAAGGATAAAAAATGCCTACTACCACAGTTATCTCTGTCATGAGTGATATATCATTGACTAGGTTGTTGTGAAACAAATGATTTACTAGCATTACAAGTTTAAATAAAACTGGAAGCGCAGGCTCGTTCAGGACAAGCTCATTAAAAGTGGGAACTGCACAAACATCCGCATACGTTTCCACTTGAAGAATCCATATATGAATTTATCTGAACAAGAAAGGCTACCGCCCAACAATTCCATCCCAACCGCAAAAGTTTTGGCTTTGCAGGTCCAAAGGCATCACACAACTCTGTTAGAAGCAACCGGCACGAACAAGCACTGTCCTTATATCTCACTAATGTAATTAGTAATTCTACCCTTTTAGGAATCAAGTAATTCAGTAATCCTAATTAAGCATATGACTGCGCATACGGTTCACATGGGAATGTAACAATCTGAACATCCATTAGAGAAGGAAACTGGGAATGGCGCGTGTTTTACTCGCTGAGGACGGCGAGGGGCCGGTCGCTGGCGTCGACGAGCGCGACGCGGCGTGCGCCGGATGCCTCGATGGCGCGGCGCTGGGCGTCATCGACGGCGAGCACGATGGGCACGGACATGTTGACCATGCCCCCGTCGTCGCCGCGGATGGCGTTGAAATGAAGTGCTTGGAGGAACTCGCTCTCGCGCATGAACCCTCGGAGCGGGCTCGCCCACCCTTCGCTGAGCACGTGCAGCCACTCCGTCTCCACGCGGCCCAGCCTCACCCGGTGCGGCAGCGCCGCCGCCTCCCGCCGCAGCGCCTCCCTCCTCCCGCCCTCCCCAGCCGCCACCAGCTCCACCAGCCTGCCCCCATCAGGCTCGATCAAGCTCGCCCTGCACCTCACCCCCCTGCTGCTGCTGCTCCTCCTCCTCCTCCTCCTCATCACCGCCACACCCACCCTCGCCGGCGGCGTCGCCACCAACACCTTTGAATCGCTTGTCCGCTCCTTCATCTGCGGGAACCTCACGGCAAAGGCGGCCTGAGTCGCCATGGCTTCCTCCTCGATTTGCTCTCCTCCTCCACCTCCACTACCAGGTTATAATGCGCCCTCCTTTTCTTTCTTTTCTTCTTCTACTCGCGGCCTTCGCAGTGGTTGCCGATGAATATAATAAAACGGGAGGAGGATGATCCTGGACGGGATTGCGGGGAGGGTGCGGGGTGAACGTAGACGGCGGAGAGGGGAAGGTGGGGTTGGGGTTAATGGGGGTTGACGAGGAAGGATCAAACGCCGATTAGGGGGTGGTGCGTGTTTGTTGTCTTTTGGGGGCATTTTGGGGGTTTGTTAATTTGGAAGAGAGGATTGGATTTGCACTGGTCTACCGCGCAATCAGACGTATGAACATGTGTCATCTTTAAGGTTTGGATCCTATGCGCCGTTGAGTTTTCGGTTTTTTGGATTAGCTGGAAGTACTACCTCATATCATTTTCATTAATATTTGACGCTACACAGCATCGGCCTTGAGCTGCATTGCGTAAAATATTATTCTAGCCCAACAGCTTAGCAACAGTGTATAAACGTAATATTGTTTGTGATGGCAATGTGATAATATAATGTCACCTAAAGCTTTCTATGATTATAATGCCGCCTATAATAAAATCCTATGCAAGTATGAAATGACCCTTGTCGCTGATACCTGCCTCCCTGCTCCCTTCATGCCCACAGATATGCATAACTACAAATTTCTAGTGTTGACAGTTTCATATATATATATATATATGAGTGTGATTTTGTTATATTAGTGTTAACTGAAGCTAGAACGATAATACTGCTATCTTCAAAATAGGTATAGTGAAATCCCGTGGAATGATAGTAATTAGTTATAGGGTTTTACCGAGCATAAATTCATATCCAAAATGAGTTTTTGTCCGGTAACCAATTGGTTACCAAATGAGAAAAAAAAATGTATACTTGAGTTTCGGATAGAAGCTTTTGGATTTTGCACGTGAATGCATATCTTCCTGTCGGTAACCATCCTGCGTTTGACTATTTTCTTTCCCAACCTCAATTCCCTAATTTTTTAATCATACATTTTTGAAATGTTGAACGATATATATTTTTTAAAAACTCTTTAGAAATGTTGCTTAAAAATTATATTAATATATTTTAAGTTTTTTCTAATATTTAATTAATCATGCGCTATTTTATTGCTTTATTTTATATGTTAGGGTCAGTTTCCTAACCACCGCTGACGGATGTAGGCTTAGTAGCTATAAGCACGTAGATACGCACAACCACTCGTTTCTTATAGTGACAACAACTACTCGATTTTTATAGTGACAACTTCATAGGAAGTTTAATAGTATAGCTAAGGCTAACGAATGTAGCCTTAGACATATCCAATCTATTTCTCATACATGCTGTAACTACCTATAAATATTTAGCCCACTTTTCTTCTCTCCTCTACTCACTTTTTTATCTAAATACAAGTCTGATGTAATAATTTTTAAAACCTATTTATATCACTTAGAACAACTATAACTACCTACTGGCTCTAAAAAATGACATGTAATTTACAACTAATCTAATTAATAATTAGGTCATCTCTTACGTTGTATAGGTCATGTTGTAGTTGACTAAATCTAGCTCACTTTTATTCTCTCATTTTCTCTTTTCTCCACCAAAATACAATTTTTAGAGTATGTTTATATGATTTATTATACTCGTTATTATCGTACTTGCTCTCACATCACTGATCGAGGGTATTGAGATAATTTTTACTCTGTTCATTTAATTTAGTAATAAAAGGACACGTCTCCATTTTTATATGAGAGTGTGGAACACGGTGATGGTATTGATGTCTTAATGTCTTATTGTCATCAATTAATGATCATCGAACGGCCCACTGTATTCATCAAAGCCACTAAATTTTGATTTTATTTGTAAATATTGTATTTTCTGTGTTTCTGGGCTTAGTTTAAAGGTAAGTGAAGAAGACAAAGATAATCATATAAAAAAAGATTTATTTGTGAATGATTAATATAATTAATAAGTAACTTTTAAAAAAATAGATTAATATAATTTTTTAAAGTAACTTTTAAATATTTTTTAAAACAGTTTGGAAAGTATGATCTGAAACGAGATGAGTTTCCATCATGTCGAATGCACCCTAAAAATTTATCTCATAAAGATTATATTTTTATAGCAACGTTTACAAAACTATCATTTTCTTATTATTTTAGCCATCAAACATGGATGGAGGTAGTAGATCCAAATGGTCCAAGAGAGCTCACCTTCAGATTTGCGTCCCAAATATTTTATTTTTTTAATGAACGACATCACAAAGTGCAAAATTTCTATTGACAAATTAGAAGAAAATATAAGACTATAACTCTATAAGACAATAATCAGAAAAAAAACCCAAAAAAACTCAACCAGCTCACCAACAAGATAACCACGCACTAATAACACCATCACACAACTAAGGAAGAAACTAGCACCAAACTAAATGCTAATATATGAGGCCGATCGCTGCTAGGCCTACAGTAGAGCCACCACCACCAACCAAAGTTGACCAAGCCAAACCACCAAAGGGGTGTAAGGGTGTAGAAGAATGTGTAGCCTACATAAAATAAAATTTTTCTATCACACACGCCAGAATATTATTCGAAGCAGTGATCATAAATCGTTACCATAAGATGCATATTGCAACGGAAGTAGGGTTGGAAAAGCCGATCCAACCACGCGTGTGTCAAAATAGTAAACGAAGTAGTCAATCGCCGTAATCTTGATACCAATCAATACTGTAATGAGCATCACCTCTATCGGTATTCACATGTCTAGGGCTGAAACGCTAATTGCGAGTATACTAGCACTCGCAAGCGGCTAGGGTTTACCTTGGGAGATGGCGGCTAGGGTTTTGCTCAAGATGAACAGATATATCTTTTCTCGACCTCTCCATCTCCCTATATATAGGATTTCTCACTTAGGTTTAGGGGACCATGGCTCAATAGAAATCTACTTGGATCTCTATCCAAATCGATCCCTAATCTGAATCACATTTGAATAATTATTTCAACCCGTTAAGCGTGCGACTCTACAGGTTCACGTATATTTGGTTGTGGCCTAGAAATGACTTTTGGTTACCCTGTTAATATCGGTCTCTAGTAAGACATATTAATCTTAAAGTATATGTAAAGATCATATTAGTTTAACTTGTAATGTTCTCATGTATTAATCTCTTTACCTTACGATACTGATCGAGCTTAAGGTGAGACTTATATCATCCTTTTAATAACTCAATCACTCTCTCGATCCTGTCGCTAACATGGAGCCATGATTGTTGCAACCACCCCACCTACATCAACCTCGCCAACTAGCCGATCGCCAAACATGTGGACTTCCGGATGTCACCACAGTTTAGGGCTACGGAGAAAGAGGGCGAGAGAGAATAAAGATTCTCTCTTACCTTAGATAGACCCATGGCTATCATGATGAATAATGAGCACTAGAGCAAACAAGAACGAACAACCGAAGGTGGAAAGGCAGAGGGGATATCCAAAGACGCCTCCAAGGAGATTGTGATGTAGGAGTGCCATCGCCCGCCCAAGGACTCTTGGACAAGATTTTTACCTAGAGAAACCTATCAGCGAAGGAAGTGGACACCTCGACAATGCCCCCAAGAAGGATCACGTCACCTCAAACGTTGCTAGACTAGGCTTTTGCCTGGTGCCAATCTTCCCTCAATCATGCCTCCACATCTCTGTGCCCCCCAAGCCATCACACTGCCAGCATGCAGCCATCCCCTCAAGGTCTCTACCTCGTCAGCCAACCTCCTCGTCCCTACCTCCTGCTAGCTCCTCCTCAAGGTTTCTACTTCACCGGCCAACCTCCTCACCCTATGCTTCTTATTGACTTCCCCTAAGGGACTCTACCTCACCGGCCAACCTCCTCCTATTCGATCGCCAACCAGGCCCTACCCATAGCGAGGGTGCTAGTAGCATCACACCTCTTCACCTATCATCTCATCAGGCCATGAAATCATGCCCATCATCGCCATTGAGAGCCACCTCCACCGGTCTCCCTTGCTAGAGAGACCTTAGATTCAGATAAAAGGATGCTAGATTTGGTCGAAGGGGTGCTAGAACCTGTAGCTCCTATCGTTGCCTTGTTGCCTACAACCTAGCCATGCTTCCATCACCATACGCAACCCGATTGCAGCCTCCACCTGTCATACCATCGTGTGCTAGCTTGACCTTTCCCCACCCCGTAGGCCATCGACCTCACCTTGTCGGATCCAGCCATAGGAATCTAAAACTGTGCCATCTCCGTCTCCAGGACGCCTCAGTGCCCCAGCCGGTGCAACGTCGTCTAGGAAGAAATAGCATTGATACCGTCATCCTTGTAGCCCTTTGGATTGTCGGCAAGCTGCTTAGTTAGTGACAAGGTGGATAGGAGGGAGGAGTATGGCGGTGGCAGGCGCTAGGGCCATCTTAGCCCCTGAGGCTAGAGCAACGTGGACCACTTTGTTCTAAACAAAAGCAACTTCTATGCAAATATATCTCGTTAGTAAGCTGCATCATAGTTTTAGCCGTAGAGAATCCCATGTAGTTCTTTGAATTATTGGCGGCTTTTAGGGTGGCAAGACCAATATATGCAAGTCTTTGCTTTTGCTCCTATCCTCATCAGAATCTCTATGGGCATTCCTATATGTAGTTTTTAAATTGTAATTAACTTTGTTTAGGGTGGAAAGCATCAGCTGTACTTATGTTGGTCTTAGCTACTAACAAACGTGTCGCTTAGCCAAATGCCAATCGTCAACATCGTGGCTCGACAGCAGGCACTACTCGGCATCAGAGCCAACAGGTAATGGTACAGCCCCAAACGAGTGCAAGAACAGTTCATTGCACATCATTAATTTCGCTTTCAGATGCAATGGGTTAACCCTACAATTAATTTCAGACAACATAGCTAGTTAGACGTATTGGTTCGCTGTAATTCTCTTGATGCAACCGAAGTAACATCTGCTACCAAGAAAAGGGTTGCCCGTGGAATTACGAGGCATAAAGAGGTGCGTGAGATGGTCAAAAAAAATTTCTTTTCAAAATACAGTACACATATACATACGTGCACTATTATATCTATAAACGTATTATAACCTTATAAATACTTCTATGAAACTAAGCCGTATATATATTAGTGACGAAGTCACTGGCGATCAGCTATACTAAGTCGGTGACTCAAAACCACTTTGACAGATACAACACATTTATACACTATAAAATACAATCATGATCGAATACATTTCTACGTAGAAGTTGAATTAAAGTTTATTATAAAAAATAATATTAAACGTGCAACAAAAGCAAGTTTGCATAATAGCACGGATACTGAAAAATATAGCTAAAATTAACCTTTGTTAAATATAGAAAAAAAGCAAAATAACCGTCATGGTGACATTATGTCGTGCATTTTGTGAGTGCACAACAATTAGAGGCGAAAACCAGTGCTCAAACTTGCTGAGTTTGAGACGCGGTTCTATGGGAGTGCAGTGGATTTGTATGCAGTCGTCCCTGTCATCTCTAGAATTTTGGCAGCATAAGTAGGCACAGACACCTCTAGACTAAGGTAGTAGTGGAGACAGCCCAGATTGCTCATCTCGAAGGTGGAGTGCATCTCTCAGTCTTGAAGGTATTGATGTCGGCTTGGTTGCCCCCGACGATGATAAGATCGTCGACGTACACTCCCACCATGAGGCGGCGATCTCCAGTACCACGTAGGTAGACGGCATGCTCTGAGGTGCTCCTTTGGAACCCAAGCCTGACCAAAGACTCATCGAGTTTGGCATACCAGGCTCGAGGGGCTTGCCGGAGCCCGTAGAGAGCCTTGATGAGATGGAGCACCTTGTGTTCATGGCCCTAGAGGATGAAACCGAGGGACTGATCGATGTAAACTTCCTCTTGCAACACTCTATTATGAAATACGGATTTAACGTCCATGTGATGAACAGCCTAGCCTTCACAGGTGGCGTGTGCCAGTAGCAGTCGCACGGACTCAAGGTGTGCCACGAGAGCAAATACTTCGTCAAAGTCGATCCCTTGACGTTGCACATAGCCCTTTGCGACCAGCCGAGCTTTATGCTTGGTGATGATCTCGGATGCATTCTTCTTAGCCTTGTAGACCCACTTGAGGCCTATCGGTCGAATGCACGGCGGTGGCTCAACCAACTCCCAAGTGCCACTCGCCTCGATGGACGTCATCTCATCCAGCATTACATGGCTCTAGCACTCATGGCGCAGTGCCTCCTTTAACGAAGTTGGCTCGGCGTTGCTTGCAAGTAGCAGGCACTCCTCTAGCTCCTAGTCAGCTAGCCCCAGCGGTAAGGCCGACCCGATCACGTTGTCGATGCGTTGGAACTAGAGAGGTGCATCATCATCGTGGTCGGCATCCAACAGTTCGTTGGCTCCAGTCCTAGGTGGCGACATGAACTCGATGCTTTGGTATGGCGTCGAACTTGACGCCACGGACGCAGGGTCACTCGCCGTAGGAGTTGCTACGGACATGTCCATAGCTGGTGGCGGCGATGATGCTGATGGAGAAGGTGAAGCGGATCCTAATGTTGAGGCCGTAGGTAGAGCCCGTGCTGTTGTTGTACTGGTGGTGGTGATCATAGCAGGCTCCAAGGGCTCGGAGTCCTCGATGACGAAGCCACCGAGGTCGACGTCATGATCAGCGGACCACATCCACTGCACTGCTTCATCAAAGATGGTGTCACGGCTCATGTGGACGTGTTGGGTCGTCGGATCATAGACGCGATACTCCTTGGAGCCGGGTTCGTAGCCGACGAAGATCATGCGCCGACTGCGATCATCCAATTTCTTCTGATTCGGTGTGGTCACCTTGACGTGGGCGACACACCCAAACATGCGGAGGTGGTGCACCACCGACGTGATCCTTGTCCATAGCTTGTACGGCATCTTTCCCCCGATGGCCTTGCACGACGACCGGTTCAGAAGATACACAACAGTCACCATGGCCTCGTCCCAGAACATGCCAGGAAGGGACTTGGCCTTCAACATGCTGTGCTCCACGATACCATTCTGTTGAGGTGTGTACGGTACCGTGAGTTCGCGCTAGACTCTAAGGTGAGCGTAGTAATCGGTGAAGTCCGTCGCCGCAAACTCGCCCCCGTGATCGGTACGCAGAGTGAGGAGCTTCTTCCCGATCTTGCATTCGGCCGCAGCTTGGATATTCTTGATGGCGGCAGTAGCGACATCCTTGCTCGGCAACAAGGCGATCCACATATACTGTGAGAAATCGTCGACGAGCAAGAGAAAATACCAATTGCCGCTGAGAGTCGCAGGCGTGATTGGACCATAGATGTCACCATGGAGCAGCTACAATACCTCGGTTGAACGCGTGAGGGCGCGTTGTGGGAATGACGTCCACTAGCACGTTGTGCTGACACGCGTGAGGGCGAGTTGTGGGAATTCCTCGGTTGAACTTGGTTGATGTGGTCCAGCAGGGGCATCCCGCGAAAAAGCTTTTCGTGTCCCATCTTCCTCAGAGCGTCGAAGTTGATATGCCCAAAACGGGCGTGCCAGAGCCATGCGTCCTCTGTTGCATGTGCTGCCAGGCACACCGGCCATGCTATTTTGGCTTCAAACACATAAAGCCGACTTGGGCTCCGGTGGATCTTTGCGAGCAAGCGGACCTCCTTGTCACGGATCCGCATCACTGCTCCTTCAACGAGCACCTGAAACCCCCCTTCATCGAGCTGGCCGACGCTAATGATGTCCGTAGTGAGGCGAGAGATGAAGTACGCGTTGGTGAGGGTGTGGTGCTCCCCATTCTTGCAGACGAAGAGGATGGTGCCGTGGCCCTCAATCTTGACGACGGAGTCATCGCCAAAGCGCACTATGTTGACGATGCTGGTGTCGAGATCAGAGAAGATGCCACAAGCACCAGTCATGTGGTTCGTAGCTCCAGTATCTAGGATCCAGCGACTCGGATCCCGGGTCTCCGCCTTGTCAAAGGTGGCAAACACCTTCGCCTCTGATAGCTCCAGCTAGTATGGTTGTTTGGCGGCGTCAGGGATGGTGGCGGCGCCGACGCTATCTGGCGGCACGGGCTCAACCTGATGCACCGCGTCACCCAAAACAGTGACGGTGTCAGTGTTGGAGGGTGGCGGGAGCTCGGCTTGAAGCGGTGTGGCATCATCTACGGCGGTGCTGAGGTTGGGGAGCGGTGAGAGCTCGACCTGAGGTGGTGTGGCGTCATCGGCGGCGGGGCGGGGATTTAGGAATGGCAGCGGCGATTTGGGAGAGATGGCTAGGGTTGACGTTGAGTCTCCTTCCTCGGCTGTATAAACGAACATGAGGGTGGGCTCGTCATCATGGGCCACATGGGCCTGCTCTTCCACCTTCATTTTTCCACGACAATGTTGGGCCCAGTGTCCCCTTTTGCCGCAATGCCTACACTCATCATCCTACTAAGCATGCGTCGTGCTAGATGAGCTGCGCCTATCGCCTCTGTTTCCGCCGTCGCCGTCGCCGTGACCACGCGGCTTGCCGTGACCGCCGGAGTTGGAGCCACCACGGCCGTATTCTTGGTTCTTTTGCTTGTACCTCTCGGTCCACTACTCTTCAGTGAGTAGCAGTTTACCGGTGATGGTATGCGGTGGAGGTGGCTTGACATCATCGGTCGTCTTCAATCTCCCTGTGACCTCCTTGATTGAAAGCTGAGAAATGTCGAGAAGGGTTTCAATGGAGATTATCAACTGCTTGTAGCATGGTCGGACGATGCGCAGATACTTGGCCACCATCTTCTTGTCGGGCTTTGGGTCACCCAATGTCGCCAGGCACTGCACAATACCTGTCATGCGCAGAGCGAAATCCTCGATGGGTTCTCCATCGCAGAGGGTGATGAACTCATACTCTGCCTGGAGATTCTACGCGGTCATCTTCCGTACCCGATCATCACCGATGCGAAAAGTCTTGATGGCCTCCCATGCCTCCTTGGCGGACACCTTGGCCACCAAGACAAGGACCATCTCCACCGGGACGCTGCTGTAGATCGCGTCGAGGGCATTGTGGTCTTCATTGTACTCCACGTTGTCATACTCGACGGCGTCCTACAGACACGCCTGCATCTTCACCTTCATACGCAACGACCACTCATGGTAATTTGTCTTTGTTAGCTACGACCAGTTGCCGGATCTGGCTTTCCGGATGATGCGCTCGACGACGACTTTCCGCGGACGGTGTGCGTCGCAGGTGCGCGAATGGCATGCGTCGTGCATGCGTGGACGGCGAGACTAACAGCGATCCAACAAAGGTGTGCGCTTCGGCGTCTTGGCGCCTGAGCCGCTGAAAGCATCATTCCTAAGATCTTCCTTCTTCCCAACCGGTGATCGGCCGCGAGGTCTCGTTGAAGACACCATGGTGATGGCAGGATTCCTCGCACCCTGGCACTGATACCACTTGTTAGAAATCGCACAGCAGGTACACCAACGAGATGAACACGAGCAACAACGAGTGTGAAAAGAAATGGCAAGAACACAGAGATTTTGGTGCTGCTCGAAGCGCAGCGTTTTCTGTATTTCTATTCCCCTTTTATTGAAAAAAAATGCAACGGCGATGCTCGCGTCAGTGCGCACGACGCAGGATGTTCGCGTCTATTCCCACGCACCGCGAACGCCAGCCATGATGCGAGGTGTGCGCGTTCATCCCTACGCACCGCAAACGCCAGCCACGAACGCGGTGTGCGCAAATGAGAAAAGAAAAGGCAGCGCTAGCAACACGAGCGCCAAGCAGCATGGCACCGCGAGTGAGTACTCCCGCCGCCGCCGCCACCTCATGGCACGTACCGTGCTCATGCCGTCGCGCGTACCTAAGCCAAGTAGGCAAGCAAGTACGCACGCCTGATCGAGACAGCGCCGGCGTCGAGCGGCGATGGGCGTGGCTTGAGCTAGCCTGATGTGTGGCGATGCTGAGCAAAGCTGCAAAGGAGACGTAGTTGATGGTGGCAGCAGCAGCGGTGGACGGCGGTGCGCAATTGGTACAAAGACTAGAGCTCGTAGTCTCGGAGCGCGCCGCCCCGCTGCCGACAGCGCCGAACACGAACATTGACGGCTCGCCAACACTGGGGCCGGAGCTCGCCGCTCCTCCACCCTGATCATCCTCGCTATTTCTTTCCCGTTGTCCGCCGCGCGCCACCTAAGTACACGCATGCGAACGCCTTCCTGGTTAACGCGGTCGTGCTGGCATGCTCCCCTGCGGGTTGCTGCCATAGACGACAAACTGTGCCACATCATGGGCATTGGAGCACGTGGTTTAAGTCCATGGGCTTGAAATGGATCGAATCCAACTTGACTCAGATGGATTGGATTGGTTTGGGCAGAAATCTCTAGCAGGCTGGTTTGGTATGTTCAATCCCGGGGAAATGGTCTTGGGCGGTTATGGATTGGACTTGACCCCATTAGCAGGCCCAATCCGGCGTACTGCACGCACAGTTCTCCCACGTATCCTATTTCTTATCCGTGATCCGAAATACCTGCATTTTGGACATTGGTTTTTAGATCGTTACCATTGGCAACAATAAGAAATTTTACATTTTGCCCCTAGTTTGATCGTCATCATTAGTGGCGCTCTATAATATTTACATTGTATCCCCTTTTGGGTCTTGGTCTTCTATCTCTCCACTGCCGTCCTGTCCGTCTCGAGAAACCAATCCGCATTTTTGTTTGTTTACTGGCTGCAGCAACAGCCTACTACTGCTATGCGTTTGTTTGTTGCAGCAGCAGCTGAGCACGCGCTATCACTGATATGTAGATCCACTTTGCTATGGGTCCTATATATCACATGGCGCTACAGGCTAGTCGTAGTGCACAACGCTGGTCAAAGAACTGAAACTCGTGTGTATAAATTTTATGGTGTGTTGTGGGCACCACTGCATTGTCGACGTTTGCCTTTCACCGGACCGGCCGGTGTTGAGAGTGGGAACTGTGGCAGATTGAATACAATGCACAATATTGTATATACTGCTAGAAGAGAACAGGTGTCGAGTTGTTGGTGGTACAGTAAACCTGTAACTACACTACATGTTTTAGGATGTTCCAACGAGCTGAATAGCTGATGCAAAAACACTGACGAATCTCACGCATACACCAGAGTAATCGGTTTTCTGTACAAGACAAATCAGCATGACGAATCTCGTGCACAATGTAAGAGCACATCTTTACTACTACACAGCACGCACAATGAATATTGACAGATACAAGAAGAAAATTGTCTCAAGGAGAATACATCGTCCCACTGGAGGGAGGCATATACTCATACACAGCGCATGCTAGGTTAAACAAATGATAAATTACCATGATGTAAACTACTATAGGTAGCTAAGAAACAAAGATTAGAAAGATATAGTCGAATGCTTCCAGAAAAGACTCAGCACTTAGAAAGAACTCTTATCCACCGAAAGACGAATTATGTTGATTAACTCAATACTTAGCAGCCTCTCAATATACGTGTTATCTTTTTTTTTCCATACCAAAAGACATACTTATGAACTACCTTCGATTTAGCATCAGAGCGATGAGTAGAAAAGATATTGCCTTGAATATAATGTGCCGATCCAAGAAAGAAGGGGATTAGGAATTCATGAATATAGTTTGCTTAGCAAGTGATTTTTTAAGTTAGCTCACTGCAGATGTTGTTTGGCAACAAAGCAAGTATTTGAGAGATAAGCCCCCTCAAGGCTGAAAACTCACAATTTTTTTTACTAGTCTCATGAAGTTAAAACGATATTTTCTTTGTTTTTTTCCCTTGGTTCTGAGAAGACAAATGATAAAAGATATGTAACCTTGAGGGATCAGTATCACAATATTGTTAGCCGTAAGTATGTTACTGTCATAGAAGTCTTCCAAACTAATCCAAAGAGATCAAAATTAGTAACGTGGAATAATTTATTGTCATGCATCACTAATATACATCTAAGTCAAGAGCAAGATAAATTTTGGTGAAACCTAACCCTAAATGGAGAGTTTTATGTAAAATCTCATTATAATATTTATAATATAGATAACTATCTCTGCAAACTTAAAATGCAATTAAAAGTCATTCAAAATCAAGATTTCTCTGGTATTTATGTAGTGGAATGATTTTAACTAAAGATAATTTAGCCAAACGAAATTGATAGTAGAAATTATTATTTTGTCATAAAGAAGAGACGATTAGACACTTTTTTTTATGAATGTTGTATTGCATGTTCTGTTTGCTCTATCATACATATAGCGATAGGACTTCCTCTGCCGCTGCGTAGATCAGTGCGTATGTTTGAGCGATGGTTGGATGATCTACAAAATAATATGAAATCACTTATCGTGTTAGGAGCGTCTACCACTTGTTGATCACTTTGATCATGTAGGAATGATGTGATTTTTTAATTTAAAAAATCACAATTAAAAAAATTAACTTATTTTTTCATTTATCTACTAGCTTCGTACATAGGCTGTAGTCCCAGTGAACGTGACATGTTAACGGTTGAAGAAGATAGTCATATAGTTTTTTATGTAGCTATAGAGTTTTTTTATCTAAACATATGAGTAGCGATCTAGTATTATACTTCATGTACTTCTTTATTTGCTTTTTAAAGATTTTATGGACTTGGCTATACGCATCTTAATTATACAGAGACAAAAAAATTAAAAAATATATCATCTTGATGTAATTAAGTTACATCAAGTAAAAACAATAAAGCTTATATTATCTTAAAAATTAATGGAAAAACAAATCCCTCATGATAAATAACTTCAAACACTGTCTGTTTTGTTACATGACTCAACAGTCGAGGGTTACATGGATTACGGATGGGCCGACACTTGTACATACAGACACAGATACAAGTACAGAATGGGCATATGCAGCAGACAGACGCCACGGGGTTGTGAATGCCCTAGATTAATAACATAACGCCATCACGCAGTCATGGCAACAATGAAAATAAAAACAAATGACACAACAAGCAACACATGGTCAGCCTAACACCGCTGCAACAGAAGAGGTGGGAAACGGGTCTGGCAGGTTGCTACAAAACTGACACAGGATAAACTCCAGAGAACAACGCTGCCACCAGCTTTACCAGCTTTGGTTTCGATTTCTCGTGTTCCGCGTCGCCATCGCTCGAAGCACAAGAGGTGGCATTGCATGCTGGTCACAACTTCAAACCAAGCAAGGTTGGCCAGATCTGTTGAACTGCTAAAATCGCCCAGCATAACTACCCCAAGGGCCCAGGCCGATCTGGCTGGTTGTCTCATCAACAGGATCCTGATTCAAGATCCACACTTTCACCTTATGTCATAGCATGTGGGTAGAGAGCACAGCAAATTGTAAATCGCCTCAGCTTTTGGGCGCTCAGATGCAATTCCTTTAGTGCACTGGTAGAAGAGATCTATCAACAGTCTTAGTTTTTCCGCATGAGCATCAGATGTGATACCCAACTCCAACCTTGTAATTGGCTTGTCCAATGTCCAGAACGCTTCTAGTTCTTGAGTTAGTCTTGGTCTTTGCTTCTTCCTCTGATGATAGAAAATTCAGATCATTGTTAATCCTAATGTGTAACCATTATCACCTACAGAGACAAGTACTTGCTTCTGATGCAATGAACCAACCGTTATGAGACCATATATTTCTGAATCAGGTAGACCCTGGTAGGGTATCCGAAGGGTAAGCATCTCCAATAAAAAACAACCAAATGACCAGATATCAACTTCCTGCATAATATATATATATATACATCAAGAAATTATATCGGAGTTCTGATTGGGGTGAGGTAGATATTTGACTACATGCTAGAAGGCACCTATGAGCCTATTTGTTGATATTCACATAACTTACAGAAATGAATTTACACTGGAAATCAACATAAATGAAAGCTCTAATGGCATAGGATAAAAAAGGAGGTTTTCTACCCCCCAAAAAACGATGCTTTAAGATTTGCTACCACAAAAAACAGAAATAAACCAAAATGGTTCAAATTTGGCTAAAACATGCTAATCAAAATGTTTTGTTTAGAAGTCAGAACACTATGAAAATGACCAATTGGTTACACGGCTACATAACATAACTAGACCAGTTCACTGTGCAGCATGCAGACCAATTAAGCTAGTATTGATAGCAAAAAGGAACTCAAAACTTTGAAATTCATACCAGTCCATATTGGTTTTTGTCTCTCATGGCACGAAGAACCTCTGGAGCCATCCAACATGGTGTACCAACACAAACATTGGGTGGATATGTCCCGAGGTGAGCTAGACAGCATGTATGGGAGAGAGAATGCAAAGGAATTGCCCTGTCAAAATCAGAGAGTTTGACTACAGGCGTGCCATCACTTCTCTCTGAATCCAGATCAACCAAAATGTTCTCACTTTTTATGTCCCGGTGAATAACTAGCTTTTTGTGCAGCTCCAACAATGCACAAGCAACTTCTCGTGCAATGTAAAACGCCAGGTCAATTGATACATGCTTCTTGCCCTCTTTCAGCAGTTCTGTCAAATAACCCTGACAAGAGGGAAAAAGGACTTAAGTTAACTAAAATGTCTAAACACTGAAGGTGTAGAGTACATAAGGAATCATATAAATACCTTCAGAGACCCTCCTTTCACATACTCCATCATAATTATGGACTGTAATACCCTGTATTCCTTATCATCATCAGCTTGAACCCATTTAGAAGAAAGCTGATGGCCATATATTTCCACTATGGATTGGTGCTTCCTTAGGGCACCCAGCATTCTTACTTCCGCAAGAAGTTTATATTCGAAATTTTTAACTTCATCCTTGGACGCATAGCGAGTGTCCAGATATCGTACCTGCATTTAATGGCGACATCAAGTCACCAATTAACTCCAAACAAAAAGACACAAAGGTGACAAAGAAATGAAAAAAGAACAAGTAATAACCTTTGCTGCCGCATCAACAGCACCAATTGTGCAGCAGTAGACAGAACTTGAAGCTGTAGCTTCTATTTCTTTGCACAGTGAGACAGAAGGGAAGGGAGACCGTGGAGTATAACCCTGATCATCAATTACGATCTGATACCGACTGAGTGGAACATACCTGAAACAATATGGGGTAAATTCTCATAACAGGTTCAAGTCAAATAGTAATGACTGGAAGCACCTTCTTTGCCGTTACATTATTTCAAAAACCTAGGGATTCGCCTGTAAGTCGGAATGTTGGATTCAGAAAGAATATAAATGTAAAATGTATACTTGTTCCCAATATCTAACTGAAATAACATGGGTAAAACGCATGTGCCTAGATCAGCATATTAGACTCCTTACCATCAGGTGAACAAAATATCAATCAAATTGATATCTACTAGCAAGTCAAAAAAAGAAGGCCGACGAATAGGCCATCTGTGTTAAAAGTGAATATAGCTTTTGAACTTGGGAACTAACTAAGAAATGACAATGCATGGCAGATGGACAGACAAAAATTTAGCAAAGAGCTGAAGATAAGACCAAGAATTTGGAAACACCAAAATAACCATTGGATTTTTTATCTTTTCTAACTTAAATCATATAGATTACTTATGATATAAATAAGGTCTGAAAAATGAGCTATTGGAAACATTAAGAAAAATTTATGTTTTTGTCTTTTTGCTAACATGACGATACTGTACATAAGAACAGTACTATTCAAATAGTACTAATATTACAAAAACATCATAGTGGGTTAACATAGCATAAATTACACAAAGAAAAAACACTTAGCACAGACAAAGAGATTTTGTGACCACATTGTGTTTACCTGCAAAAGTACTCTGGATCTGTCTCTTCCTTTATGTTGGTTGGGTAGCATGCATCGACAATCATCCTTACCCATGTATTACCTTTTCTAACAGGAACAACATTCCAAGCATGAGGTGTGTAGTCCAGATGCCCCCTCACGAGTTCACAAGGAATTGGAGGGTCTGCCCGATCGCACAAGTACTGCAGTGGATATGGTTACAATGTTAAAGAACAAATACAGAATATGAATTCAGGCCAAAGAGGCAAGGAATTACCTTCATTAGGACAGCTCGGTGCCTACACACACCAAATTGCAGTGCTCCTATTGGTACAATTCCTGAATTTGTCCTTTCTTTGATGATATGTATCGATTTATCGCACAGGCCAGTAAAATCAAAGTGGCCATAAAGACTATTGATCTGCTTAGATGCTTCAGCACTCTCGCATATGCTTCCAGAAGAACAAGTGCAAATGAAAGGTTGCTCCTTTCTCAAGCTAACAATAGCTCTCCGTGTTCTACTGAGAGAAGCACTCCTATCACAACCTCCAAAGCAGTCAGAAACAAACAAAGCAAGCACAGATGCCCTTAGTAAGTCCTGGCCTACATCTTCATCAGTTACGAAACAGCTTGGCAATTTCAAATTAGATAGCAATATGTGTGCTGACAATGCGATTGCATCCAACTCTTCATCTTGTTCTCTAAACAAAATAAAGGAAGTTAGAACATCCAGAATATGCAAACTACAGAGAACGTAAGTATGGATAGGAATGTGCACTAACCTGTCCAAAAGAATAACTTCACGTGCATATAGTCCAATACTCCGTTCATACTCCTCTAATGGCATGAAGGGCATATCTCGTCCTGCATCATAGAAGCCATCTGGTAGATGATCATCAATGCTGCAAAATGATTCAACACTGTACTTATAGGATACTTTTGAGCATTCGCCAAATGATCTAGGGTATTTCCTAGGTTTAGGATTGCAGTCCATATCGGGGTGCCTTTTAGATTTCCATGTATGCTTAGATGTTTCTGAATGGTTCTCTTCAGAAACCTCAGCAACACCATGGACTGATAACGCAGTATCCTCTAGTTCATTTTCAACACTGCAGATCTTGCTCCTGATCAAACTATCGATATTAGCACTGATAAAAGAACGGCTACCATGATCTTTTGTACTTAATCCAGTTTTTTCTTCTTCATTATGGTCCTGTAACATCATGCCACTATCTTTAATATGCCCATAGGAGTCATCATCTACTATACAAGACAAGTCTTCAGATATAGAACTTGCTTCTTTTGACAAACCCTGTAATGAACCTTCTTCGTAAATGCCTTTCATCTCTGACTTGTTTTCCATATCTTGCGAAGGGCTCTCATCTTCTGTCATGTTCACAGCCATCTCATCGACATAATCTTCTTTGAGCTTGCTCCTGCTTGATTCCAAACGCTCTTGACGAGCTTGTTGTTGCAGGCAATCCCGCCGTTTCCAACCTTTCTTTATTTTCTGTGTGGGATGAGCTTTTAAATTTAAGGAAGCTTCTGGATGTGAGCATAAGCATGAACCATTGGAAGTGTGATTTGTGCTTCTAGATTCTGCTGAAGTGTTGCTTGCAACAGTTATAGATTTTAGTTTGCCAGGCTTCATATTGCTTTCACCATTTCCCCTCATGTCGCAACATACCCATGCAGGAATAACACAAGAATTGGAGATCCTATTAAACTTGAGAAAGGAAAAAAAATGTCATTGTCCAGTACAGAAATTTTAAACACCAGAACACAATGGAAAAGTTCCACGGTACAATCACTACAAGCATAAAAAAAGTCCAAAATCTTGTCACAAAAAAAAACAGATAGAAGGCACACTAATTATCTTATAAACCCACTAGCTTCAGAATATTAATTTTTGGCTAGACACTTCTACAGGTGTTTTTCTAGCTCCAGATAAACTCTTGTCTTTGCACTTTCATTGAATTTCAATGGCAACACAAAAACTTGGAGAAAAAAAGGATCACTTCATGTGTAACCCATTAATGGCTCCTTAAATCAAAAGTGACAAATATCTCTCTTCAAATACAAAGTTAATTAAGTTCTTAAAAATGTTGAGGTTTTGATCCACAAAGGTGTATCAGAAAAAAGCTACAGAAAATATATATAATTTGAGATTTGAAAAAATCAGAAAAAACTGGGAAAGACAAGGAATGATATCAAATAAATTGAGGCAATACCATGTTTAATCAATTCACAGGAAAAGATGGACCAAGACAGTTTAGTAGAAGATGTCATTTATTCAAAATAAACTGGTAAAAAATAATTTTTGTTAATAAGATATACCTGAAGATTTAAATACTGTAGCGTAAGCATAGATACAAGTTTAACTGATCCAAGGGAAGTCAATCTGTTGTTTGATAAATCAAGGCTTTCAAGACATCTCAAAGAAGAGATTCGTGAGGGAAGATCCACCAACTTATTATTAGTCACTTTGAGGAACTTTAGGGCACCCAATTCAGTTATACAGTTAGGCAAGTTCTTCAGCTTGTTGAACGAAAGATCAAGTTCTTGCAGCTTCCTTAGGGAACCAATTTCAGGAGGGAGGTACCTATAGATTGTAAAAAAAGGGGTTGTGAAATCATCATTTCTTATCTTTGAAGGAGCAAGAGAAAACGATTAACTCAGCATAGTCTAAAATAGAAAAATTATCAGAAATATTGTATATTTTCCAATAGTTGGTCTAACTAGCACTCCGGGTAACAAGATGCTATACAGCAAGCATCATACCAAGTACTCCCTCCATCCATTAATGTAAGGTGCTTTTTATTTTGAGCACTTTGACGACAAATGAAAGGTGAACACTACACCTGAAGAATCTCTTTCTGGTTTTGGTTACACGTACCCTTCACTACTCCACACATGTTACTGAATTTGCATGCATGCGTTGAGCATTCAGCTAGTGCAAGTGTGAATATATGAAGGAATATGGCATCAAGCAGCCACACCAAACCATTAGACCAGCAAAGGAGGATTCAGCTAGTGCAAGTGTGGATCTGTTTGGTCATTTTAGGTGAACTCTTGGTATTTGAGTTTGAGCAGCAAAGAATGGAGGGAGTATATTACAAAATGCTTATTTACCAATAGGGGAACTACTTAATTCTGTAACAGCCTAACAGAGGAAACCGTTCCTCCGTTTCAATTTAAATTTGATAAAGGCAATCATGACCAGCAGACGGTAGTGAGAATGGAAAATTTTCACTAAAACAAAAGGTCACTGTCCATTTCATCCGTGGGTATGCGTTACTGATGACAACAAAATGCAACCAGTAAATGCAGAGGAAAGGAAACACATTTACACTAAGCGGCAGTTGCTATGTTGTGCAAGGACAGACTGTAATGAACAAATCGAAAATTTTTGCTTAAACGGACACTGGCCGCAGACAGCGGCAAATAAGACAGTTATCTGCACATACCTAATGGAGAAATGGCAGATTGTTAGCTTGGTGAGGCACTTAAGGGCGGCGACCTCGACCAGTATGGAGCAAGCGGACGGCCTGGGCGGCACCATGGAGAGCTCGAGCTCCTTCAGCGCCCGCATCCGGCGGAGCGGCGCCCCGGAGACCCTAGGCGCGGAGACCTTGACCTGCAGGCTCTCGAGCTGGTCCAGATCCCCGGCCTCCGGCGGGAGCACCTCCACATCGTTGCCGAAGAACTTGAGTGACCTGAGCCTCCCGCGGCACCCGCCGATGGAGCGCGGCACGAGATTATACGTATTCCGGTAGATGTAGACCTCGTCGCCGTTCCGCGCCGCGGCGGGGGGCGGCGGGGAGAGCGCGGCTATGTCCCAGGAGTTGCCGACGACGTCGGTGGCGTCGGATCTGCGCGCGGGGAGGTCCTCGGCGTCGGGGTCCGCCGCGTCGGGGGCCATGCGGGCGCCGCCAGGGGCGGACGCGGCGGGGTTTTGGGCCGTGCGTCGCCTCCTAGGGTTTCGTTACCGTACACGGGAAGGGGGGAGAGAGAGAGAGGAGGGGGAGGGGGAATAATAAGTTAGGAGTAACATGATGCTTCAATTTTTTGATTGTTTTCGTTCGTAAAAGGAAAATGGAAGGAAGAGCAGCCGCGTTTGGGTATTTAACTATTTGCCACAAGTGACACTCTTTTAAACGTCATTCTTTATCGGTGTTTTTAATTTTTTTTAACCTTAAGACATATGAAATGTCTCTTATTCCTAGCGCACACGCCTCACCGTCCCTGCTACCAATGACCACCGTGTTGCACCGTAATCCAGCAGATATACTCGACTATGGCTAGAATGTACTCTAGCTCTCTATGTTGCTCCTGTTGTCATATCGATGAGAAAGAAATCATGATGCGCTCGACAAGGACATAAGGACATGTGGAAGCTGAGACGACTAAGATAAAAGGGTATTGAGTAGAGCTAGTCGTAAATGCTATAGTCAAGGATCTTAGGGGCACTTGACGGCGATGCAACAGTAGGCAGTGTCGAGCATACTAAGGATGTCGATAAAGGAAACGAAGACCAAGTAGATATCATGTAAACATTAAGGTGAGTGAAAGTGTCATTGACGCCACCACACCATTATAGCCTTCACCTCAACCTTCTCACCAGCAATCAAACCAAAGAACATCTCATGATCTTTGGAGCCATGGTACTGCTAGCATGTTGAGTCGCAGAGAGCAACAACAAGGGCAACGTAGGAGAGCTAGAATGCACGCTAGCTATAGTGGAGCATATCTACCAGACAAAGTGCAAAGCAACGTGGTGGTCATCGACGGTGAGGCGACGTGTGCACTAGGTGAGAAAAGGAGAGATGAGAAGAGGATGGAGGGCCATAAGAGATATTTCACAAAACATTGAACGAAAAAAATTAGAAAAAATAGTAAGAGCGACATTTAAAAAGTGCCGTAAGGTGGTAAATAGTTAAATACACTCAGTGGATTGGTGAGGACGTGGAGTCCGAGAAGACAAAGGGTTGGTAGGCCTCTATGGGCCGAGCAACTTTGTGCCCATCTAGCCATTGGGTCTCGCTTAGGTGGGCCTGAATTTTTAGGCCCATTTAGACCAGGTCTAAGGCCCCTCTGCGACGTCTACCACAGCGCCGGCCGCCGGAGCTTCGGCATTCGGTTTCCGGCGGCGGCGCTTTGAACGCCGGCTAGCCGTCAGAACAACTAAGGCCAACGAAAACGTTGTTTGATGCTTACAGTTCTCACACGCCTAACGGCCAATGTAATCTGCTATGCGGCGAAGCTGAATGCTTGAAATGCAACAAAAAAAAACTGCGTTGGAAACGACTTCATAAAATGCATCCATGCTATCAGCACACACAATGCACCACCGTAGAACAGAATTACAGCGCCACATATGTGAAGTCTTCATCGAACTTTATTTATCGGAACACGAGAGATAGACCTCTACCACCACGTGGTATCAGATTACATAGGTATCAGCACTACGACGTAGAAACATAGCATGCTCTGAATGTTTGAAAAGAGTTTCACGGAGGCCTGAAAGTAAACCCTAGCGCGTCGTCTCAGGAGTGGTTCGGTATCAGACATACAGGGCAGAGTTCACAACCGGCAAATGGTAAAATGGAAGCCATCTCAAATGGATCATTGCCTCAGAAATGGTTAGACCAGTCGGCGGCGCTGCCAACCCGAGGGATCCCGGAGTCCTTCTTGGCCTTGCTGTCAACCTTGTAGTTGGAGCCGCACATCTGGCCCTGGCTGTCGACCCGTGGCACGGGCTTCATCTCGTTCAGCGGGTGCTCAAAGCTCTGCAGCCCTCCAGAGGTGGTGTAGAAGCAGCCTGACGAACAATGGCAAATGACGGTGTGCGTGGGAGAGTGGAGCACTTTAGCTGAATTCTGGTGAAACAATGAAAAGAAAGACCCAGTGTCGATACTGGTCATTGCAGATTTGCAGTTTACCTTTGGGGAATGGCGCGAACGAGTTCCCGCAGGCTGCCTTGAGAAGGTCAGCATTGCCAGAGAACACTAGGTGGTTCTCGGAGTCAACACCCCAGAAGAAGGGAATGCTACCATCAGCATCCTGAGTTGAGGCATGGGGTCAAAACCAGAGTCTGTATAGTAAAAGTATGTACCTCAGAAAGAGATGATGTACTTACGGTAGCAACGAAGGTGGATTTTGACACAGTGTCGTACAGGATGAATGCAAACTTCCCGCTGAGATCTCTCACGACCTGGCTGGCCGGGAGGGGCCCCCTGTCCCTGAGGGTCCTGTAGGCCTCAATCAGGATGGAAACCTCATTTGCTGTCTTGCTCAGACCGTAGTGTTGCTTCAGACTAGCAATGTTCTCAATGTGTCCTTGGAACAGACAGAATACGTCATTCACAGCACCGAACAACCTAAGTAGGAGAACAAATACAGAGTTAGCTAAACATACTTCAGGTAATTGTAAAGTGTTGTGGATAGCAGAAGAATTGTCAGTAACAGAAATTGTGCATTGTGATGAATCGTTCTCATGGTGAAAAGAAACTCAATGCAACTAATATCTATTAGAATGGCCACATGCCTAAAATGTATAGACTACCGACTGAAATATTCCCTCCAATATTTGACTTTCTTTCACAACGCCAATAGAAAAATGCTTCAAACACCACAAAACTTTTATGCTGGAGTCTACAAATTTGCAACGGAGAAGTCTAATAGGTTACTCAAGAGCAATCACCACACATGTTATTTAAGTTAAAATCGCTTTCTATATAAAGACAATTTGCCATGCACTTTGGGTTAGTTTAGGGGGACTCAACTGCAGACTAGTCCACAAACATCCACGTTTGCTCTTTGTTGTAAATGCCATGTTATTACCTAATAAAAAATATAACTAGTCACCGTCATCCCTGTTGGCTGACAAGGAACAGCTGTGTAACAAGTACCAAATTGAAAAGTAATACAAACAAGTCACCAATGGACAATGGACATGTGGTGCCACACATTCTGGATTATTTCTTTTTCTTCTCTTGAATATCTAGTAGGCTATAGTGACACGTGTAAAAATGTAGAAATATCATATGATACATGAAGAATTGGGTGGTAGGAATCGACGTATCTATAAACAGGTTCAGCCAAGGTTCCCATATCATGGTATTGACGTCTAATAAGACGCATGTGCTTTCAGATTAGCATGCATAAGATTGTTCTTTTTTCTAACAACAGGGATTATGATGCTAGTCAGTCTCAAAGGCTCCAATGTTACTAAAATTCATCAAGTTTTGTGCACACAACTCAGAAGTGATATATTTTTACGGAGTAAAGCCAAAACCACTGAACCGTTTCTTTCCTAGAAGCTTATTTGATATTTGATCAATCAACTAATAGGCCATTCACAACGTACTCCTACTCAGGCGATCAAATAAAATTACACTACAGCCATGAACAAAATGCTTCACATAAAGAGACGAACTCGGCTAAAAATATATTATCTAAACATTGCATGATTGAATGATACGAAAGAATGGTTGACCATCAACCCATTCCACTCATCATAATGGTACTGTCCCCTGACTTTTCGGGCAGATCTAGATCGACGAGCTTCACCTAACTTTACGGTGCAGAAATCTCACAACTTTATCCAAAAATCCTCAGGATCACGCCACATCAACACCACGAGGCCGACACCAGACCAACATCAAAACGCATCAATTTCATTTTAATCCTTACCATGAGTCCCATACTTTTCCCATAACACAAATTCCAACTAGAGTCACATGATTTTCCCAAAAAAAAATCTCCACGGAAAGCCCCAAGAAGAAGGAAAAACACTCTGGCTACAGCCTACACTGCTTAACCCCAAGAAAGTAGAGACCCAAAGAACTGGAGATCTTCACACGCTTCAACTGAAACCTTCAAACTTTCATCGTTCCAAGTTCCAACCCCAGAGGAGCAGCCGCATCACCAAATATTGGACCAAACAGACAAAAAAAGCAGGCATTTTTTTGCATCCCAAGAACGCGCTATAAGCATCGGTTTACCAAGTTAATCCGCAAGCAGCCAAGAACAGAGCAACACCTGGGGACGAGGGGGCTCTGGTTGGCCGCTGAGTAGGCCAGGGCGCCGGCGGGGCCCAGGCTGACGGTGACCGCGTCGGCGTGTGCACCGGCGAAGCCCTTCATCAGCGCGCCCACGCCGCCGGCCACCACTCCGCCGCCGCCGCCCCCGGCCACCGGCGGGCTGCGGAGGCCCTCCGGGCACTTGGCCACTGTCGGATCGAACACCGCCAGCATCCTCGCCGCCGTCCGCTGATGTGAACTCCCTCCTCCTCTCTTCTCGTGTGCGTGGTCTCCTTTGCTTCTTCTGTGTGCGATGTGTGTGACACGGCGCAACATGGATTTATACTTTTATGATGCGAATCTAGTTACAAGTAGGCGTACATTTTACTTTTACATGCACTCAAAATCACTAATTTTTTTGTTAAAAAATAAAAAAATGCTGTGAGAAATGTTCGGGAATTAAAAAGTAGTAGTAATTTATTGCTTGCAAAATAGATAGTATTTTGATGTGTTTTGGCACTATGATGTTCTTATGTAAAAATACCAAATTGTATTTTAAGGGCAATTTGGTAATTTTCGGTGAGAAACAGCTTATCAGTTATGCTTATTCGATTTTAATACACACCGTGCGTAGGATACTCAAGCAGCCACTGACGTGGAAAGCGTAAATGACTGCTAATGTCCTGCAGATCAGCCGTTATTAAAGCTTTGCCAGCTATGTAGGTTATCAGATGGAAATTAAAGAAATCCGTCATTTCAAACCTTAATGGTCAAAGTCTAGGCCTCAGGATTCATCATCTATCATCCTTATCGTGTTTTCTCACCGATAAACTGTACAGGAACCACATGATTTAGGCTTTCTAGGTTCGCCATGACGCCATGTACTAAAGCATGGTCACCGACACAAACGTGTACCAAGGAGATTGGTGAAGAATGCTGCTTAATTAGTGCAGCTGCTAAAGATGAGACTTGCAGGTGAGAAATGGATAGGGTGCAGCAGAGCACTGTGTTGAACAAAATCTCTTGCATGTATGTGCAAATGAACTGAAGTGAACAGAAGGGTGCTCAAATTACACCCAGCCAGTGAATGAACACCACCGCTTCTGGGGAGAAAGGGAGAAACAAAAGAAATAAAGAAGGAACCTAACACCCCTTTCCTTACATCCCCAAGGCCAAAAAAAATTGCATCTCGACCATACAACATCATCACCATTGTCCACCTCACCACTACCAAAGCATCCTATACAAACTTTTTACACATTTTGGTGGCTACCCCGCACGAATCCTCCCATGAAAAAACAAGAAGATGAGGTAGAACCGGCAGATAATTCACAGTATAATAAGATCGTAATGTCAGCACAACGACACCTCATTCTCCCCAGCCATTTTTCTCTTTCAACGTGTTTCGGTTGACACATCCCAGATTTTGCTGGATGGCCTGGGCCAACCATCTTGTAGAATGTTTCTGCATCCCGAGGCCAGCTCTGATTTCATTTTGGCAGCACAAGCAGGTGCTTGTCAGATTCTGGGTAAGAAAGGAACCAGAGATATAACTACAGCTTTCTCCATGTGCAGGTGAATGAATCCTGACTATCTTCTGTTAGCTGTTGCTATGAAACCTTAAAGCTATCATCTTTTAGTGACCATGAGAACAAGTGACCACTGGCATCCCCGCTCAGAAGCTGCTTCAGGTCGGGTGGAAGACAGAGGGCAGTGACCGGGTACTTGTGTGCCTTGAGCACCTTCTGAAGAAGTAGTCTGTACTCCAGAATCTGGTCATTCAGGCCAAGCCCTCCAAAGGTTGTCAGTGGAGATTTTCTTTTGCTGTTTGCCGCCTCGTCAGAAGTGCAGTGCACCATCTTCCATACCTTCACAGCACCACTTTGATGACCTGTCACATACCAGTTTGTATCCTGCCAGTCCGAGTGTGTAGTGCTTGCCACGGACAAAATGAGATCCGAAGGAAGCTGAGAGGTGTTAACCACAGCAAGACAGTCTCCATTGACGCTCCAAACAGCAAAAAGAACACCAGCGCCAGTCAGGATCTCGCCGGTGAGGTTGTTCACATGTAACGCAGACACTGAGGCTAGGAATTTTGGCAGCTGCTTCACAAAGACCAGGCTTGTCAGGTCCCACAAGATCACTGAACAGTCATCGGAGCCAGAGACAATTAATGAGTAAGGCTGGCTCACATAGACACATGTTATCTTGGCAGTGTGAGCACACAAAGCTTTCTCCATTCTCAGGAGACGACGAATGCCATCTTTGAAAAATCTCCATACTGCAACTACACCATCATCACCACCTGTTGTGAGAATGTTGCCATCATGGCTAACTCCAGTGCACTGAATCTGACAACCACCATGAAGGTTTTCGTGTGTTGATAGAAGTTTATCCTGATCATATGTCAATATCCTCAAACTGCGGTCAGGAAGTCCCCAGGAAATATATTCACTATAATTTACTGGCTTGAGCAAGCTGTTCGCTGCAGCAATTAGGATCTTATCATTGTGGGTCACAATCTGGGAAACCGATGATGCTGTCTTCCGAATCTCTTGATGTGTAAGATATGCACTGTACCGTAGAGGATGAGGAAGGACCTTCCTGTCAGTCCTTCTCTGAGGATGGGGTTTTTGGAATAATTGTTTGGGGGTCTGACCAAAATGATTGATTTGTGCCAGTATTGAAGCCTTCATGGTAGGATCTGATATGGCATCTATGTCAACATTGCCTTCATACGTGTAGTGATAGAAGACATTGACAGCATCTTCAGCTGCCTGCCATATAAAAAAGAACATAACAATTAGAAATCAATTTAATAAATGTATAACATGATTAGCAGAAAATTCAACCTGTTTAGCGTCACAACTTTACAGGTCACTCTGGTTTACATTCACAAATGCAAAGTACTTTGGCCAACATAATAGCATAGAAATCAGTGCTTAGAGTTGAGAGACCATAAGATGTAAAAAAATGAAACAAATTTAGAATGCTGAACAAGACGCAGAAATAACTATTAAGAGGTTTTGAACAGGTAAGATACTAAGATGGAAGAAGCTTATGAACCTGTAACAGAACACAATTCACTTGTAAAAACCACAAACATGTCTGCGTTCACGATGATGGCAAAGTCACCAGCACTAGGACCATAGAAATGCAGAAACATGAAAAACTTATGAATCTATAACAGAAGATAACACCCTTGTTTTTAAGACAAACATATTTATGTTGTCATGATGAGCAATATCACCACCAGTAGGGACAACAAAGAATGCACAAACATGAGATGGCATATACCTTTCCTCTCTGCTTATAACCAAAAATAAGATCTATCCAGTGATGCAGATTCTCGGATACATAGTCTGACTCCAAGGCTTCCCGATGCTTCCTGATAAACTCTCTGGAGCTACCTTTAGCCCAAGGTGGCAAAACAACATCACCAACCTGAAATCATTATTTACAAATTACATGCTTGGTTCAAATAGGTTTGTTTAAGAGTATTGCCATTGCATCCAGTGAAAACTTCAGTGCACTTTTGTGTAAGTAGAATACCTTCTCTCCAGACTGTTTCTCCCCCAAGTCCAGATTAAACCGATTCTCCAAAAATTCAGGTAAATAATAAAACTCCGGAATCATTTCTTTGACATCTGATGTGTTGCTCTTACCAGCAGCGCTTACCCATGTATCTTTAACACTATTGAATAGCCGGTCTGCATGGTCAAATTGTCCACCCTGTAATTTCTGGTTTTCCATACTAAAGGGAGGCAGTCTTAAAAGATAAAAAAGGACAATTCCGGCACTTGAATAATGAGAACCATAATGGAACTTTGGTACATCAGGGTCATCCCAGCTATCATATCTGAAATAAACAAAAGAAGGTATTTCAGATGATATTAGATGCACAAACTCTTATGTTCAGCAACACTACAGCCTAAAGGCATAGTTTTTATATTAAAAAATAAACAAAAATACATCCATTGATGTTGGATGAACAAACCTCTTACGAAATTCTCCTTCTCCTTCCTCTGTTTGGCATCCCATCGGTTTGTCAAGCTTACGGAACGTCTGTGGGTTTCTCAGATCTAAATTATCACTCTCATAATCTGCAAGAACCCATGGAAATACTGGGTATTGTGTAAGGTCACTGTACCCTCTACCAGCAAGCGTATTTAGATGCATGAGATATTGGAAGTTGGTAATTTCTCCACTCTGCCATCTTTTAGAAAATGATTTTGCCATTAATCTGAAAAGACGGCTCCCCTCACCACTATCCTGTTTTGAGGATGCTGATATTGTTGTGTCCAACCTGTTAATGATAGGTAGAAGTATACTTCAATGTCAAAAAAGTGTATTTGTAAATATCATTTGTTCAACTTAAAATAGTTGATTGTGCATGTCCAGGAAGAACATGAGAGCAATTATAAATCTCCAGTGCACAACAAAGGTCTTAGAATTTAATTACATGTGTCTGCACATCTATCTACTAATTCACGCTTGCACTCACAAGTCACAATATGTTCCCACTATAGATGATAAAACATTCAGAACTTGCTAATTACGAGATTACGTAGGGAAGGGTGAGAAGTGGCAAATAAAACACAAATATATTGCAAATTACATATATTTCTGGCTGTCTGGCTTAACAGAATTATGCCCATTTCTTGTTGTGTTAATCCAAAAGAACCCTACCCTATTTTGTTGCTAAGAAACTAACAAAATTATATTGAACAGTACTTGATGGTAAGCTATTAATACGTCTGAACCATAATTTAACGCTCATATTGAGTTTTAACTCCAACCTATACCAACTTGCTTGGTACTAAAAGAATTTGTTATTGTAACAGTACTCGATGGACATAAGCAGACAGTTTCCGGTCTAATCTTGTTCCATAGTTTTGATAAACTTATCAGGATAGACAAAGAAACACAGAAACCTGTTGTGTACCCTATGCCCAGCAGCCCAGGTATCATTTCTAGATGGTTTCAACTTTCAAAACTACATAGACTAGATACTCAAACTTGTAGAGGAAAATAAAATGGATAGTCACATATCTAAGAGGAAGGTTATAATTGATGCATAATATTCATGCCATAGCTGGACTGCTGGATAAACATAAAGATTGATAATTCATTGTTTTCAAACAAATTAAATTCTAGTAGGACCTGACATTCAGATCTAATACTAAAAAAATTGACTGAAGGTGTATGATAATTATTGCAATAATTCATTGTTTTCAAACAAATTCAATTCTAGTAGGACCTGACATTCAGATCTAATACTAAAAAAATGACTGCAACATGCATGGTAATTACTGAGTGTAACCGCAAAGGGTTAAGAATACAAACATGCTATTTCGTGGGAGGTTCATGGCGATCAGATTTTTGAATACTTCCTCCCTCTCCTTTTTGTGGAAAACTAAAAGCTCATTACACCCGTCCATGCTGAAAATTTCAATTGCAACAGGGCGAAGCTGATAATCACGCTTTAGGAGCTCATGGACGCTATCAAGCTTCCACATATGCCATGGATGAGGCAGGTTGCTGCTACTACATAGCTTCTCCTTACCCCAAGCACCTCCATTGTATGCCCATGCTCTGCCACCAAGCAAAACCTTTGATGCTGCACCCCACGTTGATGGTGATTTTTGCTGAGAATCACAGCTTCCCAACATATCCTTTTTTACACCTAAAGCTTGATCAATGACAGAGAGCTCATCTTCACTCCCTTTTTCGCAAATGCAATTGGAATCATCAATGTAGAAGTTCTCAATGATATATAAACTAAGCTCTCCAATCAAAAATATTCCATCATGCTTGTCAAGACCAGCAACTCGTTCACAATTGTACTTATGTCTTATTTTTTCAGAAGGTTCCAGATAGGGTCTAATAAGATATTCTCCATTGTCAAGCAACTCCTTTTCTGATTTATCCTCTGAGGTTCTTGCATCAGTGCCCTTAACTGAAGGTGCCCGTCTAGGTGAATTAAGTTCAGATTTACCTTGGACACTCTCTGTCATGTGATAAGAAAAGGAATTTGATTTTGCTCCAAGTTCTGTTGCGGAGTGAAGACTTTGTTCGTTAATGCTGCTTTTATCATCAGTCCAGCCAATTGGAGGTGAAACTGTGCTTCCTCCTTTGAATATGTCATCTTCATCTTTGAACGATGCAAAATCAGCAGCATCAAGTTCCTTCCGTTCTGCGTCATAGGTCAACAGATTCAAGCCTGACATTGTATCTGATCCAGATGTCATCACCATGTCTCCATCCTCTTTCTTGGCAATCTTAACATCATCTAACCCAAGGTTGTTGGCTAGAACATTATGAATAGTATCTATCTTAAATTTGGAGGGTTCAAGCTTCTTCCGCATTCTATATGGTCCTTCAACAGCGCATAGCAGCCATGCAGGATCTGTTGATAATTGTTGAACAGGGAAAATTCCTCTTTCATGTACAAGCTGTTGGAGCTGGCTTTGCCACTCACTTTCTCCATGCAATATCCATCCATATTTGTCTTGACGAATTGCTCTTAGTTCTGTAGACATCACATCACGAACCAAATCAAGATTGTACCTCCGCTCATTTATCTGCTCCCAGTGCCTTGAATCTAGTTTTGCACTTTCACGTGATTTTCGTCCCATCTCTTTCTTGCGCCTGACCTCCATGCCTTTTATTCTCACTCCAGGAAATTTTGCTGAGCCAGTAATATATTGAACCCACATGATTAAAGCACACTGGTCCAACACTTTACTTATTGTTTGCTGAGAATTCTGGAGCCATTCAAAAAACACTGTTGTACTTCCAGTCAGTAGTTTATCAAGCCCTCCATGCAAGATGTCCATCTGTTGCCCTTGGTTAGGCTTACTAACTAGGAGGTCCTCAAGAGATGGGCGCTGATTCACTACCAGGTATTTAAGTAAATCCACCGCTAAATTTGGTGCAGTTAACCTCTTGTCATGAAGAAGTGCCATTAGATTTATGCAGAAACAACACATTAGATCATTATCAACATTGCTTGGACACAGCACCAGCCTCTTGTTGGCAATCAGAAGCTGAAGAACAGTACAGATATCAACAGCATAATCTTCCAGGGAAGGTTTAGAAGCAGCTAAACTTCTTCCAGTTTCTGTTAGGAAAGCCAGATTTGCAAGCAAATCATCCTCCCCTATATTCTTCAGGAATGTTGGCAAGAAACAATACATTACCATCCGGTTCGTGTTCTTCAATATGGCATGGATATAGGGGTCAAGTTGCCTGCCTCCTCGAGCAATGGATAGAATACCTTTACCTGACGGTACTGCATCTTCAATACGCCCATCTTTATTAGAAAGCTGCAACATGGAAATCAAAAATTCTAGCGTAAGTAGAACACCGAGTGGGGTTGGAAAGCAGCCCATGTATACACGATCAACAATCATCCAGCAAAGCGGATCCAAATTTGCAGACCAGCGGCTCTTGTCAAGTTTTTTCCCATCTTCTTCATCATCAAGCAAGAGTTTTCTTTCAAGGAAGTTCATCAGTCTGCTTAGACACAAACCTTGAAAAACCAAAGCAGAATCAATATCTACAAACAGAGGTACACATTCCAGGATGCTCTCAATAAAAAGTGTTGCTTTGAGCTGTTCTGAAATAATATCAGCAAGGATTTGGGCAACGAAATCAAGAACAGCAGTGGCTCCTGCAGAGCAAGAACCACCCCCATAACCTAAATCATCTATGACAAGCAAAAGCTTGGAATTAATTGGGAAAAGTGTGTTCGCTGCAGGTGACCCCTGAATGTTTGTCTTCATATCAGGAGATGAATCCATGTTGATCCCAGATATAGTTGAAGACATGGATGGAGAGGCTGTTAGGTGCCTACCATCATTGTATGATCCTGCACTGCCAGGCCAAGATGAAAATGGAACCATGGGAGAAGCAGTAGGGGTACTTGCTGCTTTGTGAGTTGATCTCTCAGATAAAACAGGAGATCCAATATTGTTCACAGAAACTGAACTAGGTGAATCAACTGGTTGGTGGGAATCGGCAATGCCATCTGAACTCGGGGCTGACATCTGTACTTGATCATGAGCACTCTGAACCACTTGGTTTGCTTGTCCATTTAAAAACCTGGTGCTGGATTCCTGATTGGAAGAGTCATCTGCTTGTACTTCAGCAGTATCAAAAGAGTTATGCATGCCACTATTTCCTGAGCTCGAACTTTTCTGCTCCTGAGGAAAACTTGCAATACTAAAAGTTTTGGCAGATTGTTCCTGATCCTGCGGCAAACTCAAAAAAGTATCTTTTAGACTTTCGTTGTCATCATCATGCATACTCTTCTCATCTGTTGCTGCAGATGTTAGGTCCTTTGCCATCCTCACAGCACAATCAGACCTGCAGAACAAAAAGGTTTTAGCCTAAACATCTAGTGCGCCACATAACTTAACATATGCACATCATACAAACCTTACACAAGAGAAATATAGATCAACACAACTCTCTAGGAAATCATGCCGCCTACAAACAGCAGAGAATGGTGGGCACATTTTTGTCAAATCAACCATGAACCGTAGTATTGAAGTAGCAACAGCAGGTGCTGAAGCTTCACCACCCATTAACCTAGCTGCATATGTCTTATGCATCAAGGCTTCTCCCTGAAGATCACCTCCCATGTCTGGAGTCGATTCCACAAGATCCGCAACCAAGGTGCCATTAAGATGTGAAACGTTATTATTTTGATGTGCAAGCATAGACTTCACAATCAATGAATCGAATGTGGCTTTTGCCATTGCAATGATAGTATCCAATAGATCTACAAACTTCATTTCTCCATAGTTTTCATCACTAGGCATAAGAGAATGGAAGTCAAGCATGCGGACCTCCGGTACTCGAGGATAAACAGGCTTTCCAAAAACCAAACAGAAGAGTATATAATATATTTCAGGGGAATCATAAAAGCTTGGAAGCACATGATTCAACCCTTGGAATCCTCCACTTGTATGGAACTTTAGAGCAAATGTGGCAGAGGATGTAAAGCAAACTCCTAACAGAGTCATGATCCATCTCATACTTGTTGGGTGCACAGCTTCATCAAGGAAATATGTGACCAATCTGGATGAAACAACTTTGTGCCATTGCTCCAGCAAATCTTCGGTATTTATGGTTACTTGTAGATCAGTAAGCATTTCTAATAACATATTCCTCACAATGACATGCTTTCCCATGGCCTCCCGAACAATCTGGCGGTTTGGTGTAAGTTCTGGAGGATCAAATGTCATGATTACAAATCTTACAACAAGCTCCAACTCAGAAGCTAGAAAACCATCCTCCAAGATGACACCAAGCAGAACAACTAGCTTTTCCAGCACAGGAATTTCAACATCACCACGTTGTAAAGTGACAAGAAGATGTTGCACAAGATTAATCCGCCGCAGTATTGTGAGGTTATGATTTCTAAACCAATGCATTGATACCATCCTCTCAAGAAATCCAAGGAGAGTTATTTGTACTGATATAGGAGCAGTAACCCAAATGGTCCAGTCCAATAGAACATGTTCAACCATATCAGCATTTGACAAGACTATGAACTCAGAAGTCTCCCCGGCTAAGTCAGCATTCTCAAGCTCAGACAGCTGGCTAAAAGAATCCTTTTGTGCTGAAAAATCATCTAGATCTCCATGTGATCCAATAGAAGACATATCATCACCAAACTTGGGTAGCATAAGATCATCAAGACTCAACTCTGGGGAGATTCCAGATGCATAGCTTGCTATTCGATTCATATTTGACTTTTGTGGCTCAAGAAATGAAGCCTCACAGGCAGCAATACGGAAAAAGATATCAAGAGATTGCATGTCAAATAATGGCATTCTCTTATGCAGAAAAAGTGCAAGAAGATGATAACCCCTCAAGGACTGCATGTCCTTCACATTTTGATGATTCTGCTCAAGAGATAATGCAAGCAGTTCTAATGCCATGTGCAGCATATCCCTAGTTTCAGCAGCTTCCACGAGAGCAAGAACAACAGGAATCCCACCAACTGTTTGAACAGTGTCACCAATTGTGCACTGGTTACACACATAAACATCCCCATTTAGGCGCCCATACCGTGGTATACCTGTCATTGCAAAGAAGAAAGTGAATATTGACATCTTCCAAATCAGAAACAAAAAAAATGTAAATTAAATAGGTGGATGTTCAGTCACCTCCTATTGAGGATGCAGCAGCAGAAGTTGGATCAACAAGGTTCAGTAAGGACAAAGTCCCAGATGCTCGAAAAGCATCTGATGAAGTCCCATCAAATGCGAATATTAGCTTCTTCCCGGACAATTGTAAGGAAAGATTTCTTAAACTTTCCATATCCCACACAATTCCACTGCTCTCAAGTCTAGAGTTCCCTTGTTTCATTGAGCTATCAATGCGCTGGCTGCTTGAAGGTGCAACTACTTCCAATTCCAATGAATCAAGAATTGACATCACCTCCCCACCACAGGCCCAGTTTGGGACAAATCTCAGAAGATCAGTGTCCTGGAACAATCCCCTGTATCCTTGTCCAAGAATATACATGAAGCAAATGCTCCCAGGTGTTAAGACTTCCTCAAAAAGATAACAACAGCGGAGCCGCCATGATAGGTCTGAAACTTTGGCACGGATAGCAGGTGTACCAAGTGTTACTTGCAAGGATTTACCAAATGGAGATGGAGAGTATCCAAGTTTGCCAGTGTGTCTCAACTTTCCATCAAGATATAGACTGGCCACACTTGCTTGAAAGAGGCCAGCTAATGCATTTGGCTTGCTATGTACAACTGCAAGATGATGCCATTTCCCTTCTTCCATCTCAATGCCTGCAAATGATAATGAACTTGAATTGCTTGTTGCAATGGTAAAAACACCATTGTCATGGAGATAAAGTTCCGCATACAGAGTGTTGGCATCATCCACTGCACCTACAGAAAAGATGCGCAAAACTTGTCCGTTCCTTTTACCATAAGACTCTTTTGATGTTTTTTCTGCTTCTTTAGGATGGTTTCTAAAGAAGTTCTGAAATTGGAACCAGCAAACAAAAGAGTATCCAGAAACAGGTGGCCATGTCCTCTCTCCTAATGAAACTTGAATAGATGAATGACCAGCTTTGCTCATGTCCAATTCAATGAAAGGGGCTAGAGAAATATTTCCTTGTCTGACATCTTCAATTTGGATTAACTTGTCCATCATATTAACAAAAAGATGACCTGAAAACTTCACTTTCAGCTGAAGTATATACCTCACCAGAAGTCTTAGTTCAGAAGAGGACAGCCTGACAAAGAAAAAACATAAAATGTACCACAAAATAACAAGGCAATATTATATAATGAAATCAACCATCAAATATAACTGACCTATAAGCACCCAAAACTTCAACAATTCTCAAAGCGTGATTAAGGATAGGAGAGGAGCACTCCAAAAATGGGTTGATTGTCTCAAGTAGAAGACCAACACATCCTGTATAACCAAAAGGGCGAGAATAACATAAGGCAGACTTGTCAACTGAAGTCAAGGAAAAAAGGTAACAAGAATAGCTGCTGTCCGTACCAACAGAAGTTAAATTCTCCTGGTTGAAGGGGCCAGCGTTTGCTAGCTTCTCAATGAATCTCAACAACTCGAGTTGAACTTTTGGTGTAAATACTAGCAGAGAGCGGATCGATACAACTACAGCGCTAGCATTATATACACGCTCCTTGTCAAGCCTTGAAAGTCCAAATGAGGTCGCAGACAAGAAACCTGATTCAATATCTGAGGTTTCAGATGAAATGCTCTCTACCAGCAGATTACTCGTGGGAGGAAGAACAACCTCAAGTGCAAGCTCAAGCAAAAGCAAGATGACATGCTTCTCGCAGTCCACACAGAGCAATCCAGACTCACAGAGAAGATCATAGAAAGTGTTGGATGACAGGATTGTATGCAATCTTATCCTGTTAACAGAATTGTTGCATACTGCAGCTGTTATAGCTCGCATTAGAAAACCAAATATCTTCATATGAGTAAGCAAAGATGATTCAGCCTCCTCATTTTCACTGTCATTCTGGAAACTGTGAAGCGTTGTAAGTAGCAGAGAAAATCCAGTGGCTTCTCCAAAAATTCTTTGTGCTGAACTGTTTGCCCCAACAATACGCCACAGAGCGCCGAACGTGTCACATTTCGCATCATTGTCAAGTTTCTGTTGAGAACCTGATGAGGTTGATACCATCCCACTCTTCAAGATTTCTATCAGTGACCCTATTTCCTCTGGATGAGCCTGAAAACATTGTCAAATGATTCATAGTTCACATGGCAAGCTCGTAAAATTCAAATTTTAAGCATACTTAAAATTAAGAAATCATATGGCAATCATAGTGAAAATAGACCCTCAAGCTTTTATAGATCATCCACTCCCATGAACTTGGCATATTATGCTGTAAACTAAGATGATTCTTGATTAAAAATTATATTTCATGGGAGTCCAATACAAACACAAACCTGAAGAGAATCTTCAATTATCAGGCAAGACAATAGCCGTAAAACCCCAGATCTGTGGCTTTCAGATACCAAGAAAGGAAGAATCATATTGACACCATTGGAAGATCTGAAAGTTTGTTGATTAGACTCAGCTCTCTTCAGCAGATAAAAAAGGCAATCCCAAGCAACAGTTATTGTCCCTTCATCTTCAAACAAGGGAAATTTGGTGGAACCAGAAGCCATTAGCGTTGGAGAAAGAATCGCACCTTTTTTGTCCACAGTTTTCTGAAAACTACTTGCACTGGACATCCTCTGTGTAGAATTAGGGGTCTTGCTTTGTGGCTCCTCTCCGAAAAAAAGCTTGTTTTGTTTCAGGTCATCTAACAATGCTCCAAGTACACCTACTTCCCTGAGAACCTTTTTGTACTGCTGATCAAAGGAAAGGAGCTTTACAAAGAACGAAAGTATGGTATGCTTAAGACTGGTAGAAATAGGTTGCAGCAATAAGCAACAGAGTGATAACAACTCCTGCTCTGGAATGCAGTTTACAACAGTGACCGCATATTCTAAAATTTTTAAGATGACCTCTTGAAGTGCTGGAGGGAAGCCACCCATGTTTAGGATGAAAAGAGGCACAGTTCGCAGTTGTTGACATAACTTGTAATTCTCAAGATGGCTTGAGAAAATCTTGAACATCCTGTTTAAAACTTCAGCTTGCACTTCCAAGTTGTCTGCTTTCAGAAAAATATCCTGTAGCATCTGAATGGCCTCAAGATCTTTTACTTTGGGACTACTAATCTCCAAAATCTCATCTGCAAACTTGTCAGCAGATGGAGTCCGGCTTTTGTTGTGACCTGTTCCCTTCCCATGAGAAGATTTCGTACTTTTACCAACATAATTTTCAGACAATCCAGTTTGCGACAAATTTACAAGGACATCAAGCAACCTTGATAACTGTGGTGAAAGATCAGATGTGAATGTATCTTGTTCTGATCTGTGAGAAACATCCACTCCATCCTCACCAGATGCTAACTTGGGCGAAGATTGGAGAACCTGGTTCTTATGTAAGCTACATAGTGTAAGAGCAAACTGAACAAGGAACTGATAACCATGAGCGTTATGTATATCTTCCCTGAGCCTAACGGATCCAGCTTCTGCAAGATTAACCGCATATTAAAATATTAGCAGACAATAGAGCTTAGTAGCTGACAATGTATTATGTAGACATTGAAAAAAATCAAAATGAAATGTATCTGAATGGCAAAAGTCTGTCCATATTTACCAGGCCTGTAAGACAACTCAACACATTCAAGTAACAGATCCACAATGCCCATGGTGTAAGCAGCATCACCATTCTGCGGGTTGAAATCTTTCACGGCCATAAGGAGAACTTTAATCTAAAAGGCATAGGACTTATTAGCAATATTGCGCAAGAGTAGATGTTCCAAACCAAAAAAAACGTAATTCAATAAACTATTTATTGCCAATAAAGTATCTATGTACTCTGAGTGAGTTCTATTATTTGCCCAGAAAGCTAAGTATAGACACGTTTTTACATGGAATATGGTGTCAAGGAGCAATCTTAACTGCTAAGTTACAATTGCTAAAAACAGAAGAACAAAATCAAAATATTTCAACCCAAAATGACTAAGAGATAAAGAACATACCAACTGATGCTTCCGTATGTACTTTGCAGAAGTCCCATAGTCATTCGCAAGAAGGAGACCAAGAACCTGTTCAGTCATGAAATAAATATATTAGGAACTTATGGTGTGACAGGAATGATGACAAGGTGTCCACAAAAATGTTGCACCATATCAGCTTACCTGCATTGCATGGCGATGAAGCTGAATTGTGTGAATTGGAACAAGACCCTCCCTAAATTGAGAAAACATGGTCAGGGAACCATTTGCAACCATGTGGAATAGAACTTGTAGAGCATCATCTTCAATTAGACTTGGTGCAGCAGATGGATGGCTCGCTAGTGCCTTCATTGTATGTACTACACTTGCCTCAATCTCCATTGAGCAAAAACAAGAAAAAAATCAAAATTCAAATTAACCAGGCATTGAAAGTAAGAAATAGGATTTAACATGTCACATAACACATGTTTTGCATAAAACCAAAGCCCTGTATTAGTCTAGTTCAGAAGGATACTCCAGCATGGTAATATGTGAAAAGTTCAAAGGATAAATATTAACAAGTTATGATTTTGCATCAGAATAAGTTAGCAGCTATGAAATATGGCAAAGGAAGCCCTCTGAGAACCGCAAGCCTGACATTACCTCAAGGTGCCGTGATAGCATAGGACCCCAGTCTTTACTCTTCTCACTAGTTGGAACTTCTTGACCAACAGGAGAGGATTTTTGGGAGGATTCATCGGGACTCAATAGGGAATTGAGGATATATATAAGGCAGCACAAAATACCAGAGTCCAGCAGAGGCTGCTTATCGACAGTCTGTAACCAAGAAATTAAACATAAAATGCATGTTACTCTGAGCTTGTGGCAAATGTTGATTTATCCTGGATTTGAAACACCACACATCAGTTGCACAATACCTTACTATATCTAGGCTCTTTTTTATCAGATCAGATGCCTCTTGATTTTTGTCTTATTATATGTGTCAATTGTTTGGGACTGAAAGGCTATATTGAGTTGTTGAGTTGAGTACATGTGTCAATTGTCAATTCAAAAAGGGTGCAAATGAAAGAACAGGGAACTAAAATTGGTTTGCATTCCATAACTTGACTTGGAGATTACAAAACCAGCACAAAATTAACACCAAACATTTAAGCCTAATTTGTTTCGCTATAATGCTCTTTGCAACATCCATTGACAGTCATAGAAAGAAAACTTCATTCACAAATATAAAATATTATATACAGTACACTAAGAACTAGCATTGTTTTGACAAGATTTGTACTAGAAATACTGCTCTTATTCAGATGTTTAGAATCATTTATGTCCTCCAGATGGCTCAGACTGTATACTTACAGAGAGGACAAGGTGGAAGATAAATATAAAGATGAAAACAGCATTATAGAGGTAAATAGAACACCTTAGTCCAATGTTCATAACAGCTTTAAAGGTTGAAGAAATTTGAAATAACACCTTAAGTATATATGTGGCCTATATACCAAGAACAAACTAGCCTTTGTCGCAATGATATGCCCACCTCATATTATAATTATTAAAAATTTAGACAAACCATAACAATAAATAAATAAATACCACAGTTTTGTTGGCTTTATGATTATACATATTTAACTCCCGATAAGATAATAACAAAGAAAAATATAATAGAAAACAGAATGGTTTGATGTTAACAAGAGGAACTGCACAAACCTCTGTCACAAGAACTTCGACTGCATATAACAAATTTGAACCTGGACATATGCCAAGCTGGATCATGGAAAAGAAGTTAGCAGAATTGTATGGTCACATGAAATTTCGAAATTGCATTAAAGGCATTATTATTAGGGCCAACCTCTGTGATCTCTGAAAAGAAACCAATAACATCAGCAACACGTAAAGATCTTCCCTTACTGTGGATTCTTAGTTTTTCCACATCTGTAACGAAAGCTCTTCCAATAACAAAAGCAAAAACATGTGCTTCTACTAACCTGTAGCAATCATAAGAATGTTAACAAAACTATACCTAGATAAAGATTTATTTCATGACAAACAGATATGGTTTCACTAAAACTAAAGCAATGTGGCAAATGGCAATGGTATGAAAGTTAACGAGACATACTTTGTAACTAACTGAGCTACACAAGAGTGCTCCTTCACTAGCCTACAGAAGACATCTACTGCCAAATTTAAGGCCCTTTCTTTCTCCTGTGCAGGGAAAATAAAAAGCTTGGTGTTAGGGAAAGAACAAACATAACTATTATGTTTTATAGTGACAAGATGAAATAAGTGCAATGGTACCTTTTCAGAGCTGGAAGAACGGAATTCTTCCCAGAACCTCCTGAAGTCCAACTCCAACTCATTTTTTCCCCTGCAAGTATAAGGTTAAGAACATTAACGCAAAGGATACAGACTGAGGAATTTTTGCCGAAAATTCACTTGAAGAAACAGCCAAAATTCTGATGAATAATTGAAGCAAAGGAACCAAATGCTTCCTTTTGCCTTTCTTAGTGCAATCCATGCATCAGAACCATGTGATGCATATATAATGTGAATGACACTGGCATGACACCTACAAATACATGAATTGTAATGCAAGGATTGAGGGACAACTAACAAGTAAGAGAGAAAATGATTAAATCAGACAAGCTCTAATGTTATCCCTTTCCCAAGGTCAATTACCATACAAGTTAAGTTACAGAACACCTTGAAACAATGCACATGACAAAGTTACAAACCTTAACAAGAGAATATCTAATGGTAGTCCAGACAAAACCACAAAAGATGAGACTCTCGTATCTTATTAGTAATGCAATTGCAAAAGCCACTATTCTTGCTTGGTAGGCTAATGATGTTTATTGAATGCTGAAGAAATGGCAAAAGAACAACTGAATAAAGAACTAGGTATCAAGCATATACAAATGAAAATAGCTCATAAATCTCCATTCTCCAGTAAAGTATAGAATTTCTTCTTCATATATGGCATGATTACTGACCATGGAACAGAAGAGGACACAGATAATGATTATACTAATAATCATCCTCTTGACAAATCATGATATCAATATAAAGAACAGTAACACGTGTGCTCAATTTGCACTTATTTACAGACAATGTCCTTAAATGTATAACATAAACGTAATGAGTCTGCGTGACATGGAATTTAAATATGTCGCAATTTCCAACACATAAAGTTACTCCAATAGGAACATGAACATAATCCTAGAAATACATTCAAATTTCACTAAGTGGGTATACAAATTTAGCAGGCAACCTCACAGAGACAACATAACAGAAGCACTATCAAAGTTAAACAGTATCTTAGAATGCTATGCACCGACCTAGCCCTATAGCATAGCCAATCCAAACACGAATGCTATATCTACAAACCCATCAATTTGCCATCAACCTTGACAAGTAAACCTCACACTGTCTCTAGATGAGCACATAAAATTTCACTTCTAATGCAAACTCACAATAAAACCAAAAGAAACAGATTGATAGCCAGCCTACTGACGCATTAAAATCCATGAATTGACCCCACAGCTAACGCATCCACCATTTCATTCCAACATCATTTCTCTCGGAACAGTAAAACCAAAATTTTGGAACTTACTGCGAAGCTTGAGCTAGAAACAATACCAGGTGCACCCACCCGCAAAGGTCAAAACGTATATCGAACGCCTAATCCCGCATCTACCTATCAAATCTCCGAAAACGGGAAAAAAACGCGCAGAGAACAAGAAAAAAAAAGCATATACGATCGAACGCTCTCGAAATCCAAATCCGACCGCCATTGCTCAATCTGAAAAACGCACGCAGCAGGATCGCACGGGAGCTGTCTACGCATCGACGGATTCAGGCGAGGGGCAAGCCGGCAGTGTTTGACTCCACTCGGTGGTCTACCTGGAAGGGGATGCGGAGGCAGCAGAGAGCGAGCTCCCAGACGCCGCATCGAACGCCGCCGCGATGCCGCCACCTCCGACCACCCCACCCTCGTCGGCGGAGCTGAGCCGCGGGGTGGCTTGGTCGGGGTCACCCTGCTGTTGCTGGCCGTGGCGGTGGAGCGGGGACCCCGGCAACGGCGGCGGCGGCGGAGGCGGAGGCGGCTGCTGCTGTTGCTGTTCCTGCTGGCCGGCGAATACGACCTTACTGAGCAATGTCGACCATTTCATGGTGCCGACCCTTCATCCACCGCACAGATCCCAGCAGGATCCCGCCGATTCGCCGGAATTCCGCGATTCCCCTCCTCTCCTCCCCCCTTTTTTCCCCCACCTAGTTCTTATCTCAACAAAAATAAATAAAATCGCCCCCACTCCGCGTGCGTGCGCGCGCCTCCCTTCTACCTCTCGGCTCCGCCTCCTCCTCTCTCCGGTCGCCTCCTGCTCCTATTTTTTGCTTGTGTTTTTCTCTCCCTCGCTTATATTTTTTTCCCTTTTGTTTCTTCCTTTTCTCCCACGCGCCTCCTCGCTAGCTCGTCGTCATTCTCGTTCTCTCCCCCTCCCATTCCCGGTTTGGTTTGTAATTGCAAGTGTCCTGTGCAATTTGGTGGGTAACTTGTTGCTGCTAGCTTCCTTGGCTATTTTTGTGTTTTTTTGGTATTATGAAAATAAAAATGTTCTGTGGGTAGCATCGTTAATTAGGCTTACTAACTTCTTCTGACTTTTGAGTGCGTTTTACTTTAAAATCTTTGTGACTTTTGATTGACTTTTTCGCACAACTCACCCCATTTTTCTTTTCGTTTGTGAGCGTGGCAAGTTTGTTGTGTATTTTTTGATGTAGATAAAAAAAGAAAACTTTAGACATCATGGAATCTATTTTTTTTCTACGTGACTTCTCGGGAAATAAACATGCTAGAAAAAGAAAAAATAAAAAATGGCATGAACATTTTTTATATATGCATTTTATTAAAAAATAATAATAACAACAATAATAATATATTTAGACAGCGAAAAATAAAATTAATAGAGAAATAGATAAAATGTAATAGATACCCATCTGACCAAAAGAAGTATCCTTAACAGTTGCTGTAAGAATATAAACAAGGAAGTTGAAAAGGTTGAACACGAAATTATCTTCTTCGGATTATCTATTATTTTCGCAGCATTTTTTTTCACCAGGCATCAAGCTTAGTTGGACATTGAAGATGACTTCACCACGGGTGGAAGCTTTTGATGCCATTTGCTCTATGGCACAGCCCTAGTGGTGTCTATGGTAACATGAGAATAGAAGATAGAGAAGCAACGTAGCACTGACAGCAATTATTAATATAAATATAGAGAAAAGAAAGAGAACAGGATAAATAACATAGATCTAAATGGTGTTACAAAGTAGGAGAGAGAATGTGTTGAGGTTGAAGAATATATAAGACGTTATCATAACTTAGTGTAAGACGTCTTCAGGATAAATAAGATGGGAGAACAGTATTCAACATTGAATTTTAATCCAATAGCTATAACTTTATCTCTATAGTAAAAAATCACATTATATTAGGATTCCATTTTGAAAAGAAATTGTCTAACATAAATAGATATCGATATAGAAAATTATCTTAAAGATGCAGAACTTCTTAAGCAGCTAAGTGATAGTTATGTGGTATTAAGATAGCACATAGGAGGATAGAATCCAAATTGAGTGCGTAGGATGTAACATGTGTTAAGGCCTAACGTCGAACAAGGAACATACAGAAATTCTGATCGTGGCAAGTGGAGAACTGGAGGCCATCATCAATTAAGACTCTACAATCATATAAATTCTAAAAAAGAAGTTTAATATGAACAAGTGCCTAATAACAAAAGCAAAACCTACGTAGTACAAATACATAGGGTCATACTTATTCTCCAGGTCTGGACAAATCCAGAGGATCCTTTGAATTAACCAAATTAAAAATATCGCTGTCAGATTCGAATGTTAATAAATGCCTGAATCTGTGGCTCTTCACTCTGTGTTCCTGTACGAACAATCGAGCAACCTCGACGACCCACGAGGGCTTCCCCGCAAATAATACCGCCCCTAGACGCCACGTCATATCTCTCTCTCTCCTACGTGGCAGCTCACGGACAGACGTGCGGGCCTCGCGCCTCCGGACACGGACAGGTGGGCCCCACACTGCGCGCCCCGGGGCCCCAGCAAATCCTAATCCTCCGCGACCCACCGCTCGTCCCGACTCTTGATGCACAGGTGGGCGGCTCTCAGACGGTCGGTGCCGCACGCGTATGCTGCTCCGCCCCGCGCAGCGGATGCGGACGCGGATCCGCTTCGATGGCGTAGCACGCGTAGGGACAAAGGCTAGTATCATTGGGAGGAGCCGCCCGGTAATTTTCAAATTAAGCTTAAACTAAACCAAACCGGAAAGGCTATGGAGTAGATAGGGATGTAAGATGTTTGACGTCTCGTTTCATGAATCCCGGTCGATTTTCACCAACCTGTAAATTTAAATTTGATTCAGTTTATGCTTGACCAAATAAATCTCAAGCATCCGTGTAATTATCATGTAACACCAAACTATTTATGCTTATGGGCTTTATGATGGTACTTTTGTTGATTTCGTCATAAACATGACGTGAGATCTTGTTGAGATGTGGTACACTGTATAGTTCTTTAAAAAAATCGTTGTACATTTTGACGGTTGACACATGCATCCTACTATCTCCATTGGCATTAATAGAGTAGGTTAACGAATGTTAAACCGCGCACATGGTAGCAATAATTAGCAGTGCCGGAGAAGTTACCACACGGTTTAACTTTTCTAGGTGTGCCCTAAGTACTTAACAAAATATTTGAAAACCAACCACGGGAGCTAGTTAATTCTGAACATTAAGCTTAGTAGATTAGACCAAAAGGTAAAAAATGGCCGTGTGAAACCACGTTGTGCAGTCCACGCAGGTAATAACGAACGGTGATGCAGGGCTGCAGGTGGAGTATTTGACACTGTCGTCCACGATTGTGACAGCGTCTAAAAATAAGTAAGCATGGGATTAAACAACCGATCGAGTTACTTGTACATGGTCTACGTTTATCTCTCCACGTCTCAGCTTTCTTGACACGGTCCATGGCTTATGTGTGCATGAAGGATCAGGGCATTGCTTGACCAAGAAAAGGAGAAAATAATAGTAATAGTATAACTTTGTTCTTCAATAGGGAGTGGGCAATAGGAGTTGTATCGTGTTGGGTTGACACCAATAATCGTCTTGGAGATTGGGCATGCGTGCAAAATGGCAGACCATATGTTTTTTTCTATAATTTTTTTATTTTAAAAAATTATATTAATATATTTTTAATTAGACCTATTATTTTGCGTGTTAGGGTCAGTTTCCTAACCCCAGCTAGACCCAAATTGGTTAATTTGAATTATTCTTTAAGAAAAAAATGAGAAGGAATCTTAGGTGATCAGAAGGGGATTTAGCAAATCCAGCTTTCGTAAAGTACGTGCATGTACGGACCGTGTCTGCCTCCATCCGGCGCGCACGCATGCCATGTTCCATCTCGATCGACCACACCGGCCTAGAAAATTAAGCAACTGATCATCATGCACGGCCATGTATATAGAACAAGTCACTGTCTCATGTCGATCTGATTGTCATCATGGATTTAATAAAAAAAACCACTTACTAACATCTGATAACTAAGCGGTCTGAAAACTGCACCATGTGCTCCGTCGCTCGATTGAACATGCTGTTGCTATGCGGTGTTTGATGCGCCGATAGACAAGCCGTCAACGTCGATCTGGTAGATCTACGACGCTGCAAACCTGCAACGCACCGCACGGAGACCCGGCTCGCCTCTCACGGCACCGCGCGCTCGACGTCGCGGGCGAGCGAGACGCAGGCGGACCGCAGCCCGCGCGCGCGACCGGTTTTTTCGAGGTCGGACAACGAGTTGATCCAATCGGGGGGATACCATCGAAACCAACCGCGATCCGTTGCGAGAGGGTAATCGCCACGTTTGCCGAGGAAACTGTCAAAGCGGAAGGGTGTACGCACGCGCACAACCCCCGAGGGGGCAGAGACAGCGGAATGCAGGGCAGACCGACTCCTCAAGCTTTGCAGTGGTCACGAGATTATTAGCTGGGAGCAAGCGTTTGTGTGTTTAACTGACATATCACTCCCTTTATTTAGCTTTATGGAGGTCGCAAACCAAAGGCCTGCATCTTCATAAGAATTTTGACGATGCCAATGCCATGACATAGCCACCATAAACACATATATAAACTTGATAAACAATTATACTTATGTATAAAATAGTATCTACGACCAGAATGATGTTATAGTATTTGAGAGAAAATAATATGTTTATGGTAGAATTAGCTGGCCTAAACTATTTTGCGCTCTCAATTGGTATAAAAGCTTTTAGTCTAATTACTTGAAACTCTCCTCACCCTGCCCTAATGTAATTTTGGCCAAGATTTTAGTAGTGGTTTGGTTAATATACGTCTAACGAGAATATGAGATCTTGTTTTTCTGATATTCTGATTCCGCTCACTACGAGCTCTTAATAAACCTAAGTCTTAGATTATTTTTTTTCGAACTCTAAGATAGGGTTACTGCTTTCTTAATTATACGAGGTTTGTTGGCTCAGTTTATTTTTTTTAAAAAAACTAAAACCTTAAACTACAAAATCTAGCCAAAACCTCCAAAAAAAAGCAGCACAATTGCCAAGGCAAGTCATCACCATAACTTACCCTAACCCTACTACTATTTGATGGGGAGTTAACCCCAAACCTTCGAAAATAGTGACGACTTTTGAAATAAACGGCTTAATTCTTCTTATACCTTCGTGTACAGGAAAACTAACAAATTTTAATGATGATGTGTTCTTTCACCAATTTTGTGTGGGTTTTGTTTGTATTGGAGTACTTCCTGCTACTGGTTACTATGTACACCTCATGCATGTGACAGAAACAAAGAATAAAAGATAAAAACAGCTTTTGTTAACAGAAACCCCAGATGACATCCATTTCTTGTAGCTACTACAAAACTATCCACATATATATACTATGATCTAAGGGCCTAAGACCACCTGAATAACATTCTAACTGTTCCCATGAAAGCCCAAAGTCCAAACTCTAAATAATTAGATCCAGCCTTTATGTTGTGCTATATATAATATATTGTTACATATACAAACCCGTCCCTATTTTTAGTTAGACAAGCTAGCGGCTGTTGAATCCACCACCCCTTGTGCCTTTTGGGTCTCACAATTAATTTATGCAAAGTGGAATAAATCATTAGCTAGCCATCTACTACTAGTACGAGAAACTCCTTTACACGAGCAATAGCATCGATCAACCATGCAGAAATGCAGCGTCTATGAGTGGGAGAAGGTGGAAAGTCCGAGACAAGAGCTAGCGGGAGTCGCGGAGCGTAAAGCGAGACAGCTAAATGGCAATCGATCGAGTCAACATCAGATTGACCAATCCAAAACCCGCACCGCATGCACCGACTCTAAGCACTGTTTAATATATTTTTTTAACCAAACACACTGGCAACCTCACACATCTTATACCTTAGCTTTCTACGGTAAGTTATTATAAAAGCTATTACCGTCATATGTTACAAATAACAAATTTATTATAAATATCGTGTTATTGATAAATACGTCGTTTAAATAATTAATTATAAATACAAGTATATCTAAAATTTAAATAAGATAGACAGGAAACTTATGGAATAGTAAAAAGCAGCTCATCCCATAAACAAGATAAACAGGTGGTACTTTATGGAAACCATTTCTCACTCTGTTTCAATATATATGTATTCTACTTTTAGGTGGGGTGGGATATAGGTTAAGAGTGGAAACTGGAGTAACTTAATCGGTTGCTTTGCATATGGCTTTGGACTAAGTTTATCTTCCATGAGACCATGATTATGACAGCACCAGGTGAAAAAAAAAGACCAAACGACGCCTTCGTATAGGGTAATCATCAGGGATGGAGGATCACACTGATCAGAGACATGCGTCTTCAAGCAACATCACACAGATGGAAATTATTGGTTGCTTCTACAGTGTGCGTGTGCTGCGTGGATTATCTGGTTGGAGAATGACGAGTGCGACGAGAGATGAATCTCCTGGTTGACACGTACGTTGGATGTTTTTGCTTATGGGCGTTGCAGTGCTTTTGCAGCGTCATCAAGGCCTCCTCCTAACATGTGTTGCAGTTGCATTTCTCAATAATCACTGTCACCTAGCAAACATCATTAATACATTATATTCATGTAAGAGAATCATTCCATGAAGATTTTTCTTAAAGCGTACTGATGTTTTGACTTAAAATAAAGAGGACATGCATGTCATTATTCTTAGGTGATTAACAACACCATCATCCTATTTTCTCTAGAAAACACAATCCTAATCAATGATATAATTAACAACTGAATCACGTGTGGTGTGGAGAGAGTAGTGAAGGAATTGTAAGGTGTGGCTATTGAAATAGCGGAGTAAATATGTACATCTAAAAATCTATAACAAATTTATAGCGCAGATTAAAATTTCATCCGGGGTATTCAATACTAACGTCTAATGTCTAGAGACTACGATCCAAGTTAACTGCTTGACAATGAAGCTTAGTTGGACACTTAGGTCCTAGAGTTCTGATATTTCAGTCCCCTTGATTGTTCAGAAAGAATGAGTAGAGGAAGCAAGAGAGAAATAGATATGGTAAATGATTTAAAGATGGCAAATAAATAAAAAAGCAATACAAAAGAAGATAGAACATTTTTTACCGAAGTTCGGATTAAACGATTATATGTATCCATAGAGGGACTTAAAAAGCCAGATCGCGTTCGATCCCTAGTCTCGCCAAGCTCAAACCTAGAAGTATGTCCAATCTTCAAGCTATCACCAAGGCTAGCACGTGTTCAAGGTAACTAACAAGTTATCTAATATGACATGATGCTACAACTTCTAATGAAACTTGCTTTACCAAAACCAATTTTTAAAAACGAGCTCAGTATCTACTATAGTTACATATTTTCTTGCGGAGAAGACGAATAACTTCACAAACTTTTTTGAGTGATTCACAACTTTAAATCCTTGTGGACGACGTTTAGCCGTTTAAAAGGAGAACCTCCAAGAGTAATAATTGTAAATCCTCACTGGACATTAATCTATAAGTGCTCAATTAAATTCATAACCCTCTTACTCACTAGTTATAAAAGATCACTCATAATATTATAGATTTGATGAAAGAATTAAGAGAAAGAGAGTTGTGAAGTCCTATAAAAGCTATAGGAAGTAATGATAAAATGAATGAACATACTTACATCTAAGGTGGGGGTTGGTGGAGTTAAAAACAAAGTCTCTACGAAGCTAGCCGTCAGTTATATATTTAAACTTTAAAGTATCCATCGCTAATGGCTGAAGACTCCAGACGTAATTGAATTCAAAAAGACAAAGCTAGTTTGGAGTATCTATTCTAACGCTATGAAAACTTTATACAAACTTCACTGTTAAACATAAAAAAATCTCTGAAAACTTTACCACTTAAGGCTGGAGACTCCGGTTTATTTTTACTGTTAGAAAAAAAACTTGTCAAACAAAATATCTAATAACTTAGACAAAATATCTAAAAGTCATTATAGAAAAAACAAAAGCTAAAGGTATAAGTAATACAAGTGTTAAATTAAAAAAAATAAAGAGATATAATTAAACACCGGTAACTTTAACTAATATTTGTACCCTTTTAATAATATAACAATTTTAACTTGAGAAAAATCCTCTAATTTCGTTATCATGTAAAATCCATTAGGGTCTACATACATCATCAGAGCCAGGCTGGGAGCAGTGGGATATGGCCAGGTCATGAAGTGTTTGTTTTGAGCTTAATTGATACCCAAATCTAGCTTGGCCAGTAGACCAATTCTGCTCCTTATCATGTTTGACTCAACCATGATGTACATGGATGCATTTATCTTAATTTTTGCGGATGATTTAGCATTGCACACGCTTACATGGATTGGGTCAAGATGGGGTCAAAATGCGGGCATAAGTTAGATTAGTAGAGTCATCTTGAGGCAAAAATAGGGTTTGGTTTCTTTTCCGGTTGTATGCTTGGATGTATTGATCCATTCATATAGAGAAAAGTTCCAATTATACTCTTATGTCTCCTTTGAAATAGAGGAATTTCACAGGATTTAAAATAAAATCAGAGAAAATCCTAAAAGGTTCATGTGTTCTAAAAAAAATATATTTGAGGCTCCCTCAATAAGTTTCAATGCTAGATATACTTACCTAGTACTTGTTTATAATGAAAACATCTCATCACAAAAAAGAGAAAAATATCAGACGACATTTTTTGGGTTAAATATTTTGTGTATGGTCCGTTCCAAATAAGAAAGAACAATGTTAGATATACTTAACTAGTATTTATGTATAATGAAAAATCGAATCGTAAAAAAGAGAAAAAATATCGGACAACATTTTTGGGTTAAATATTTTGTGTAAGGGCCATTCCAACTAAGAAATAACAATGTTAGATATACTTACGTAGTATTTATTTATAATGAAAATATCTAATCGCAAAAAAGAGAAAAAAAATATCAGATGACATTTTTTGGGGTAAAACTAAACTTTTTTGTGTATGGGCCGGGCCCAAGTAAGAAAGAAGCCCAAGAAACAGATTCCAAACGTGCCCCAGCAGCCGGCCCATCTGACAGAAGATTCAGCGAGAGCGACGGGCCGGCGTCTCCTCTCCTCGCGTTCCCCGTCGCCACTCGCTCCAGTCGTTTTTTATTGTGGCCCCTGAGTTTTCCGCGATTTACATTTATATCTCCCCGTCACACTCTCACACAGTGATTTTTTTTAAGCACGAAACCCCTCGATATTTATATTTCCACTCCAGCGTATCTCCCCTTCTCGTCTTCCTCCTATTCCTGTGGATTCCGGCCGCTCTTCCTCTTCCGGGTAAAGATCGCTCGTGTCCCCCTCCCGCTCGTCGTATTTGGGCTGCTTCGGTTCGTTTGCTTGATTCGGCGGGGTGCGATATGAGTTCTTGCGTGTCTTGGTCGCGATCTGTGTGGTAGATTTCTTCAGTTCCGGTATTCTTGGAAGGGGGGACGGAGATAGTTTCAGAATTAGGTGCTGATTTATTTTTCAACCGTGAGTGAACCGCTGTTTCCTGATGTATGCGTGCGCGTTTATGTGATGAGATGAACAAGCTCCTGTTAACTAGTGGAGTGATACTGGTAGGTAGCGTCCTTCGGTCTGCGTAGAGGAAGTTTTGTGTGGTTCTCATTTCCTGTCATGGTTTGGTGGGTTGTTCTGTTCATTTTTGGTTAATTGAGATCATTTCATTCAACTAACACATGCGATGCACCTGCTTGTAGCACATCTTGCTTATGGTACCAACTGCAGATAGCAAGTAGGAGTACACTATTTTTCCGACAATGTTTCCCATTGTTTTGGTCTGTTCAGCACCATACAGACTAATTGCAGAGGCAGTATCATACTCTTTGCATACCCCTTTTTTCTATGACCAGTTTTTTTTTTCTATTTACATCTTGACAACATATATGAGAAACATTCTCGATTTGATCTCATTTTGCACATTGGCATACACATATATACACATGTTTCTTTTTTCCCGTGGGCTATTAATCACTGGGCTACTGGCAGATTGCTGCTGTAACTTGTAGTTTCAGTCCATCTGTCCATAACAGAAAAAAAGGAGAGATTGTGTGGTCTATGGAGTCACTAATAGTTGCCGATGACTCATGAAAGCTTTCTTCGCTGTAGATTGAGCTGTTGGCAAGTTCGGAAGGCCTCTCCAGTTATTGGAGAAATGTGTGAACGGCTTGCAGGCTGGTGAGCATCCAGTCATGCTGACGCTACATGGAACCGCCCCATTCATGAAGCCAAGTGCTTACCAAGAGGTCAAGTTGTCACCAAAGCATGCCACAGTCTCGCATAACAACCTATTAGGTTGCAGTGTGGTTTATTGTCTAGTGGAAGGCCATCATGTACAGAAGCCACACATTGTTCCTAGCATCAAAGTTAACTTCACCAGGGCGAGCAATTATCTGTATAGAAGTTTGAATGATAGAACTACAAGGCACTGGCTGGTATACCTTTCGTCCAAAGTTCTTCTTTTTGATTAATTCAGTCACTGTTTATTTTACTCTCAATCATTGTGCTGTGCGTAGCATCGGTTTCATGTCAACGCTTCATCGGATGAGGACTTCCGCTCATCATGTAATATAGCAATCAGCTTGTTCAAGCGATATAAAAATGTCATTGACCGAGGAGGTGGAGATAACCTAAAGGTAACGCTTCTTGCTGAAATTCTTCTCCTCTCTTCTCACATAACTTTTCTCCAATATGGTGCCTTCAAATCTTGCCAGGAGTTTGTTAGTGCTGGAGTGAATGCGTATGCTCTAGGTTGTACAGAAGAGGGGCTCAGAAAGGAACTTATGGATATTAAAGATTCTGGCCTTGAGCTTGAAGGACTGCAGTCCAATGGAGGAACCAGCTTGAAATTCAAGGTTCACTCCTTTGAGGTTAGAAACATAAAATGCTCACTTTACATTTTACCTTTGCCTTATACTCTAATTGCATGAACAATATGCTCTTTAGTCTTTATACATAAGTGAAAGAGTTATGATGTGCATTTTTCATCATCATGTCTTTACTCTTTACTTTTTTTAATTTGTTAATGATTGTCGATAGATGAAGTCCCTAAGTCACATTGGCAAGATATGAAGCTTTAAGTAAGGTATCTTGTAGTCTGCTAGAGAAACACATTTACCATGCAAACACCCTTGATAAGACATGTGCTTTCATTTCTTTGTCTCAGTGAGAATTATTCGTTTTTTTTAGGTACGTGAATGCATCCTGTGGCTCAGTATCGTATTCATTACAATCCTGTGCACACCGCAACCAACAATCATTAGGTGGTCTACTACTCCGCCAGTGTCAGCTGACGTTTTGCATCAGTGGAAAGGATTTTGTGCCTTAATAGCGAACGCTTACTATACCAAGGGAATGGCATGGTGAGACAATTTGCTGTTAGCAATGATTCTCTTTTCTGCTTATGCAATTTTATGATTATGATCATATGCACGAGTCAAAACTGTTCTTGCAGGTTACCAGTGAAAACCTTGCAGCTGGAACAAATGGCTGTCATGGGCAGTTCAGAGGAACCATCAGTAGTAGCTAGTCGCATGCAACTAGTTTTCAGTACATTAGAGGTTTGTACCCTATCGCATTCTCAATCTATGCAAACACTAAGTAGAATGGAATTCTAATTGTCATTGATCGGTTTTTAACTTCAACTCTGCAGGTAGTTAGTCCTCAATGGCCAAGAGTGTGATGAACTGAAACTGAAAGCACGTGTGCAGTTTTACATAATCATGTCTGACAAAGAGAAAACATTGGCATCAGGAACGAAATTTTTCCCCCAATTTGAAGTAAAATGCCCAGATGTGCAAATGTACACTACAAACAAATCTCTGTGTATACTGAGATCGTAAAGTATTGGTCAATACTCAATAAATATGCCTTTACTACTGCTTATATCTCCTGCTTGCGTGCATCAAGTGAGGGTAGGCACTCTAAAAAGGAAAGGAAAGGTGAGCATTGAGACGGCAATTGTTCATGCTGTATTGTTTGCTTCACTTTGTGTTTAACCCACCTTCTTGCTGTTTACTTTGGATTCAAACTTGTATAAGTCACTTATTACCTCCGTCCTAAAATATAAAGTATTTTGGCTATGCTAAATATTTTGAAATGGAGGTAGTCGAAATTAAGTTTGAATCAGTTTGCCAGTAAACTAATTTAGTTAAGAGAATGGTCGGTTGGTAATGTTCAACTTGATTCCTGACAATTATACGCACTGCAAATGCAGTTTAACATGTACTCGAGCTTCGGATACTACTGCCTTATTTAAATTTCTTTTCATCTTACTTTTACTTATTTACTTATTTATTATTTATTAAGAGACAACAAAGTCTTCTTTCCTTAACCTTATTATCTACTTAAAAATCTAGAAATGTTTATATTGTGAGACGAAAGAAGTTATACAAAACATAACAACCAATCTAATTTGTTTTTTATTTGGAACAGTCGGCATAGGATACTATATTTTCATTGCGGAACAAGGAACGTTGTGCTTTGATTGAATTGCATAGAACAGAATAAAATCTGATCAATTTATATCAGAACGAAGATCCTCATAAGTGGTAGTAACACATTAACACAAGTAGTTGCTTTTGAGCATCAACCATTCAACCCTTTGAACATTAGTTACGGATCTATGTTCACTTGTTCAGCAACAAATGCGCTTCATATCTCACTGAAGTTGCTAAAAGTACAAGGAATTTAAAAGTGCAACGTTTTAGACTAAACCCAAAAAGATGGCTGCAAAAGCTAACACAATATGATGGAAGTATTCTCCTGCTCCAACCATTTTCTGCTGCCTTGAAGTAGACTGTGTCCTACACCCTGTTGTATGCCACATTTTTGCTGAATAGGCGACGGATGTAAACAACTTGCAAAGCACTTGCACCCATGAAAGCTAGGTACTCAGCTATTGTGTAGAACATGACACGCCTTCTTGTGCTCTCATTTGCTGGATTCATTAACATGAAATTAGTTCACCCCCATGACATAATGATAAGAAAAACAGAAAACGAGTAAAAACATTGGCGACAAGAACATGAAAAGGCTACATGGCACAGCAATTGCCATAAAAGGGAACACACATTAGGTTAAAGAGAAAAAGTTGGATATTCCCCGAGGAGAAAGCTACATGGAACATCAATTACCATAAATGGGGACATATATTCAGTTGAAGAGAACTGGGTATTCCCTTATTGGAAGAACATGGTGTCTCCTGCCTTGCCTTATAAAACATATCAGCCCACCAGCAAAGGTGTAACCATGATTCAACTAGTACTAACTGAACATGTATGTTTTACCAACATCAGGATTTGTACTTAAAAAATTAGATAAGAATCGACTGTTAGAATCTAACGAAATAGTAGTATGAAAGAACAAAGAAAAAAGACAGGTAGCTCAGAGCAAGACAGACAGAATGGAAGATGGCCTAAAAGTGTGAGGGGGCAGACAGAAACCGTCTCACTCAAACTGGCCTTTTGTCCTCTAACACAATGGTCAGGCCAAACTCAAGCCAAATGAATTATTGACCATTTTAAATACATCAAACTTTATACTTATTCGCTCTTCTTTCTGTATGTGCTGGTGTTTAGCATATGAAAACAGGTCAGTTTTTGCTTGCTTCATGGGGGCATGGGTGGTGAGTGGTCCATAGTAAACTCACACAAATTTAAACGTTCTCAATTAATCACATGCAGGATTACAGGAAACTGCTAATACTTCTAGTAACTGGTTTCAAAAGGAAGTTTGTTAAGCTTACTGTGTCGGTGACGAGCCTCACGGGCTTTAAGGTATTTCTGCTCGGCAGTGACAGATTCTAATGCTTCCTTCAGCTCTGCTATTTTCACATTGATAGGGTCCAAGTGCTCTGCAAAAGGAACCAAATATAGCTGATGTATGGGGAAACTAAATGAATGTCATCAAATATAAACCTTTGATCACAAATGAAACTGATTGTTGTTCAACGCACGCAACAAATGAATTGACATGATAAGCAGCTGCTGAGAAGAGAGAAGGTTAAGGTAAACAACTAGAACACTAACCATCTTTGGCCAAATTGTGCTCATTGGGTATGTGCCCGACATGAATGTAGAAAGAAACAGTTTCTGGTGCTCCATATGGGTTATGGAAGCAGAATTTATACATCCCGCCCCTTGGAGCTTTAAATTCAAACTTGTCACCGGATTTCCCCTTCAAAGTATATACAGTGTTGCCAGCTGGTGAAGTTACCTACGTTTCATGAGAGCACACAATATCATGAAAGGAAGTCATAAAAGGTTACTACTCTTAAGTGTAACACAAGAACAGTTTGGTTCTAGTTGTTTTAACGCCTGATGACCAGAAGACACTCTAGTGCAGAATGCACTTATGAATCACAGGTATTCTCCAACATTTGCTCATGAATTCTGAAGAGGCTTTACAAATTAATCATTGAGCCATACAACTGCGTTTATTGGGAAGAAATATCAAGTTCATCCACTTCTCATGCCAAGGTATTAAGAAACTAAGCCCTGTTTAGAATGTACGAACTTCAAAGGAAACAATTTGATTCGGGCATCAATGTTAAAAGAGTCCAGCCTCCCAAGCATGTCTATGGTGTGAACATTAAAACAATATCTCCGAAGCGCAATTGAAAGAACAGAACCAGCAGAGCAAAGACACTCCAACTGATCAAGAGACTATAGAAGAACTCTTGCTTAAATTTTCCACATGAAGACGTATATTAATAATAGGATTTCATTATAACTCCTTCCACCGACCAAAACCAACCACACCAAAAACAAAGGGATAAACTTCTAAAGAGATCAGTGGAAAATAATCTATATCTATAATCCATGAGACACTCGATATATGCGTAAACGACGCAAAAGCTACAGACCAGCACCGCGGAATGCCAATACACCGAAACTTCCTCAAAGGTTGGATTTTGCACCAAAACTCCAACGAATTAACTCCAAAACCAACCAACACACCCAGTTAATTCAGTCAGACACTTCAATTAAATCAAAACCTACACGTAATTCATCGAAATATCTTCAGATCACCAATCGCCCCAAACCTTTGCACCGCAAACCGCAGATCCCAAAAGAGGACCACGATTCCACGTGATCCCCAATCCAACCTACACAGATCACTACGTGAATTGATCCATAAACCCTCTAGTTACAGATCCTTGCAGCAGAATCAAACACAAAGGAAAAAAAGTGGAAGAGGATCGGGAGGGCACCATGAGGTCAATCCCGGGGTGGTCGGAGCTCCAGAAGATGTCGTGGTCGACGACGACGAAGTTCCCGGATACGGTGTCGCCCTCGTAGGGCACGAACTCGTGGATGCACTCGGTGTCCGTGACCGTCACCGACAGCGCCTCCCCGCGCCACGCCGCCGCCGCCAGCAACGCCATCAGCAGCAGCATCGCCGGCCGCCACGTCGCCGCCATGGCCCACCGCTCCGCGTCCGCTCCCGCACACCAAAGCAACGCGCCCACCCCTCGGATCGAGTCGTAGGGTAGGTTCGGGGTTCGTAAGTGGAGGAGGAGGCGGCGGCGGCGAGGTCTCGCGTGCGACGCGAGATGGCAATGGGGATGTAGTATCCCAGCGTGGAGAGGAGGCGATAGGGAAAGGTCACGGGGCGAGATGGGGAAGAGAGAGATGCTGCGTGTTTTTGCAGTAAAGGGCTCTGCCAATCACGTAATTCTGCGAGTTTTGTGTGACGTGGTCATGTGCGAGCGAGTGGCTGTTTGTGTCGTACGTGGCAAGGGGTCGATGGCTGAGCTGGCGGAGTAAAGGCGTGACCTTCTACGTATTCACGTCTAGAAGACGTATTTACAGGAAAACGTATTCTAGGTCGTGGCGGCGAATGGACATTCCATGGACTGTGGGCCGGGCTGAGGAACGAAAGCCCCGAAATTTTCTGTTCTTTTTATGACAGCCCAGTAAAATGCCTATAGTACTGTCCACTTATAGAGGCGATATGCTTCTCGTATTTTTTCCCTAAAAAACCCATAATTAACCCGTACATTTTTTTTACTTTTAGCTGAAAAAGGTAGTACTCCTACGTTATTACGTGTCCACTGTCCCGTCCCACGAGTCATCTTCTTAAAGAGGTACAGCAACAATACTGTGACAGTCTCCTGTTCTGCAATCTTGCAGCAGGCGACACCCGTACTCTTGAAAAATCTTCGCTGTCATCTTCCTAAGTCGCCTTTATCCCTTCGTCGAGGCTGAAAATATTTTAGCACCGACATCCTTGTGTCCTCTGCAACCTGAAAGCAAAAACATTTCTTTTTCTGGTCTAAGGACATACGCTCACATCACGGCTCAACAAGATGAAAAATAATTACTACTCAATTAACTCACTTCATTTTAGATATTTTTTTCTTCTCCACCTAAACACACCCTCAAAGTTCAACTGTCAGCACATGGTCGGTGAACTCCAAACATGCAGCCTTCAAGAAGTCAGACATGACGATGAGAGAGTGAAGCTGAGCTGGTATATGGAGGTCGCCAAATTGTGCAATGCCCAAAGTACACCTCAGTAGCTAGCTCCTCTGCTACCACTAGCAGGCGCCATACTACTACTAGGAGGAGTATTTCCAGAAGCTTCCGAGATTCTCAGACATCCGTAGCTACTGTGTCCTACAGAGGACATCTAGAAGCTTCTGTGCTTCTTGAACATTCGTAGCTAGGAGTAGTGTCTTCCTGAACATCTAGAAGCTTCTCTAGTGGAAGAAGCTTCGCGGCTTCTTGAACATTCCGTCGCCAGTGGGGCTAGTGGCCTGCCCCATCCGCAAGCTCTTTCTGGCAACTTGCAGCCGGCGACAAGATGTCCGAAACATTAAAAAAATGGGAAGAACAAAGTGCTACCCCTACATTCCTACTCGCTACTGTTGCGCTACGTCATCCTACGAAACGTACCATTTGCACAACGTTTCCGCAATCGAATCTTCTCTAAGCCTCGAACCTTCTCGAGCTTTCACTTGGGGCTGAGGTGGTATATGCTCTGCACCAGCACGTCCACGTCGTCGTTGTCCACGTCAGCGCCGTTGCTGTTGCTTTCCTGGCCGCTGCCAGCGCCGCTGCCGTCCTCCCGCTGCTTCTCCTCCAGCCCGAGGCTCAGCAGCTGCATCCAGAAGCTCTCCGTGTCGCCGCCGCCGGCGCCACGGCGGATGCTGCCGCCTTCGCCGCGCGGGGTGGTGGTGTCGTCGTCACGATCCGCCGCCAGCACGGCGGCCAACTCGCCGGTGGCGCCGGTCTCGCCGTTTCGGGGGAGGAGGTACTCGATCGGGCGGCGGCGCTTCTGGGAGAGGGCGTCCTCGAGGAGCTCCCTGTTCCGGCCGTGCTGGCCCTGCCGGTCGATGAGCATCTGGAGGAACCCCGGGATCTTCATGGCGCGCGCCAGGAACACCGTCATCTGCTGCTGCTTCTGCTCCGCCGCCGAGATGCGCTCCTCCATCGCCTGCATCTGCGCGCGCGTCGTCTGCTGCTCCTGCCGCAGCTTCACCACCTCCGCGATCAGGACGCTCTTGTCGCGCTGCAGCCGGTCCACCTCGACGTCGCGCCCGAACGGCCCCACCTCCAGGCACGCCGCCGCCGGCTGCTGCGATGACGACGACGACGGCGGGCTCGACGGCGGCGGCCGGCGCCGCTTGATCGTCTTGAGGAGCTCCTTCGTCCCCCGCAGGAACCCCTCGTTCGCGAACTCCCACCTGTCCGGATCGACCTTCCTGAACCCCTGCAAGAACGCGGCCATTGATCACCAACACACCAAACCGTACACATCGCATTCCGCCATTGATGGACTTACATAGGTGTTGAGCTGGCGGACGAAGCTGGAGAAGTTCCTGTGCTTGAAGTAGCGCGGGAGGAGCACCGCGGCGAACGCATTGGCGTCCCACACGACGAAGCTGTTCCCGGCGAATCCCCATGAGACGACGGTGTCCGTGCTGGGGTCGTCCACGACCTCGTACGTCTTGCTCAAGAACGGCGGCGGGCCGGCCTCGCCGAGGCCCTCCATTGGCCGGGGCAGCTCCATCACGCCGGCCGCCCACGACGACGGCGAGCTCTCCCCCGCCAAGTCAAGCTCCTCTTCTTTCACAATGATGCGCAACTGGTCCATGACGAAACCAACCAACGAATGCAATCGAGTAGCAGAGCAAGAAGAACAGAGCACACCGCCACTGAACGAAGCAGTCCAAATGAGAAAAATCAACCGTCAGAATGGCGATCCTTCTGGAAAAAAAATATATCGCCCTCCACCGAACGAATTCAATCTCGTACGACCTTTCTTCTGAAAAGTTCATAAAAACATCAAAATGTGTAGAGTACAACCGATCAAGAACTGCCAACGACAGACGCACAATTAGGGGAAAAGATGATCATTCAAATCAGGAGAAAGGGGATTAGAAAAAGGAGAGACCTATCACTAAACGATTCCAAAACTAACCTATGAAATCCCAAAATAAATCCCAAAATCGGCGATTCTTAACCCTACAAAGATCAAAGCCGAATAAATGGCGTTTACAGGTTCGAAAATGCCGAGCTCGCATTGACGCAAAGAACATCAGCAGCAACAAGAACAGAGAGTGAAGCGGCAAGCAAGCACACGAACAGATAGTACAACGCAATTACAGAAAATGATTGCAGAAAGAGAAGAGGCGAAAGATTTCAAGTACAGCTGATCTTTTTTCCCTGTTGGGTGAAAGTGCTGAAGTCACTATCGCTTCGTACTTTGGACGGGAAGAAGAAGCTCGTGTCGAAACCGGGACCAGCGTCCGCGCCCCACCCCCCGCTCTATATTTCTATACCCGTCGCCAGTCGGATGGCTGGATGGCGCCGAAGTTTCCAGACAGTTCTGGAAGCGGGGAATTCATTCCCCCCCGGATTGTGTGCTGCCTAGTGCGGTGACGTGGCGGCGAACGTTCGGGAAAGCCCGGGGCGAGAGTTCTGGAAGCCGCCTCCCACCCCCACCCCTCCCCTTCCCGGCCTTATCTGATTGTTTTTTGCCAGCTGCTGCGGCGCGGCGGGCTCCGCTCTTCCCCAGCCCCGCGGGTTGACACGGTCAACCCCTGCGGCTTTGGCAGAAGGGGGGAGGTGGACAGGTGGTGGACGCTGGGTGGCTGCGCCGCCGCGTGGTTGCGACGTGATTCTGACTGGTGGGGCCGTGAAGCCCGCGGGCCACGTGAGGGAGGCGAGGAACAGAAGGAAGCGGGAGGAGATGGCCCGAATGTCGGTGGATCCGACCAGGTGGGTGACTGCCGGCTAAATTGGTACGGCCGGTCTTGCCACGGGAAGCAGTTTTGCAGGTTTTTTAGGCTTCCACGACGCTGGGTGTGTTGGGCCGCAGCAGCAGCGGTCTCCACGCAATCGAGGGCGATCTTTTTATTCTTTGCCGCCCTGGGTGGGCTTGGAGCACTCGTACATTTGCCTTTGGTTTGTTCGACTACCACCACGCCTATTGCTTCTATGGGCCATAGTCCGTGAGATTCGATGGCAGAGCCCGGCCCTGCGAGAAGCCACGCATAAAGGGAGCAAAAGCACATTTGATGGCCATCTGCATGAATGAATCCAAGCATGCCTCCAACCAAGTTCATTGCTCTAGTTGCAAATGTAATTGGTGTTAAGGGCATTTACAATGCAATGATTGGAATAGTATTCATAGAATTAAATAAATTATCACGTAAGATAAAATATGATGTGACAAATGAGTAAATAAAGAAAGATGAGTGAACTTACATGAAACACAATTTCTACATAACATATAAATCATAATAAAAAATAAGTAGCATTAAATTTAAATATAAATTAATAAGGATTATATTAGAATAGTAGTGTCTAGTAGCACTAGTTTCTTCATTAAGTGAAGTTTATAAAAATTATGGCTAATGTAATAGATTGTTTTTCATCGCTGGACGAACTCTTGAATTTCGGACGAGTAATGCTGTCAGAAGAACAAGAAATTGTGATACTTCAGGCTCCTGGGCTCTGGTGATAGTACTGTAGCATGCAGATCCTGCAGCTTTAGCTCTATATTTTCTTCTCTTTTCGAGGGAAACCTCTACCTCGACTGCACAAGTACAACAAACCAGCTCGGGAAAAGGCTCTATTATTGTACGTAGTTGAAGATTGAAAGCTTGTCAAGTGATCCAGCAGAAAAAAACATACGGTTTTATTGGTTTGCCGGCTGAAATTTCGGCGAGCAAACACTTATATACTTTGTTAAAATACAGATATCCTAATCACTATTCCGAAGACAGAAATGGATTCCTGTAGAATATTACTCTATTGAGTGGATACAAACTGCGAGAATTAAAGGAAAGCTACAAATTCTGTCCTGACGATCATATGAGATCTCCGGATTTGGAAGACAGTTATAAGTGGCAACTTCGGCATAAATCTTCAGCGATTGCTTCCAATGTCTCTAACCTCGATGATCAATCAGGGACAGAGTTCTTCTGTTTTCAGAAATATCACCAGCAGTTTCAGACAATTAACACCTTATAACGACAAAATAAACAGTACTAACGCAACGAGAGTGCAAAGAAGTAAAACGGATGGCACGCTAGGAGCTACTGCAACATCAGCTCCCGAGAGGCCGTCGCCTCCGTCAGATCGTCGATCAGACGGTGGATGTCGCGCCACGACGACCCGCCCTCGCCGACCGCGGCGCGCGCGCGCTCCGCCAGCACGCTCGCCCTCGCCCTCGCCCTGTCCCCGTCGCCTCCGCGCTCCAAGACCCTGGCCACCGAGCGCGCGATCGCCTCCGCCGGTACCGTCTCCGACTCGCCTTCCCTCACGCTGCGCTTCCCGCCGTCCCACACGCGCGCGCCGAACGCCACCACCTCGGTGATCAGACGCTCGTTGATGAACTGCTCGAACACCAGCGGCCACGTCAGCACCGGCACGCCGGCCGACGCCGCCCCCAGCACCGAGTTCCACCCGCAGTGCGTCACGAAGGCGCCCACCCGCGGACCACCATACCGCGGCCGGCCACGCGCTGCTCCCACCCCTCCGGCGCCCACCGCCTGCGGGAGTCCTCGGCGCGGATCACCCACAGGAAGGGATGGTTCGAGGCCTCCAGCCCCAGCGCGAGCTCGCGGACTTGCTGCGGCGAGAAGTAGGCCCAGCTGCCGAAGCAGATGTACACCACGGACCAGCTCGGCTTGGTGGACAACCACCTCAGGCAGTTGACGTTGCCGTCGCCGCCTCGGTGCACGGCGTTGTTCGACGGTATGCTGACCGGCCCGACAAAGTAGGCGCGGCGCGCGTCGATGCGGCTGAACTCGTGGCAGTACGGTTGCTCCAGGTCGGCGAAGGTGTTGACGACGACGCCGAAGCCGGCGAGCTGGGACGCTTTGATCCGGTCCCAGGAGACGGAAAGCTGGGCCTGGTCGTCCCCGAGCAGGAAGTCCGGGAGCTCGGACGACGGGATGACGATCTCCTTACCGGGCATGCCTAGCACGTTCACCGCCGGGGCGGCGACGCCGCCCCGGATGATCGCGGAGCGCACCGTGACGAGGTTGTTCATGTTGAGTTGCGGGAAGACGCCGACGGGGTTGAACGTGAGGCGAGGGACGCCGAGCTCCGCGGCAATGTCGGTGGTCCACAAGAAGGGCACGTCGGCCACGATGGCGTCGGGGCGGTGCTCGAGGAGCAGCGCCTCGTGGATGGGCTGCGACAGGTCGACGGCGCGGTACACCCGCCATGCGTCGTGCGCGGCGGCGACGCCGAGGCACTCCATCCCGACGTCGGGGAACGGGTAGCAGAGCACGCCGACGGTGTGCCCTCTGGCGGCGGCACGCGTGACCGTGGTGGCGATCAGCGCGGCGTTGGCCGGCGTAACAACCATGGTGGCCTCCACCGCGTCGGGCCTCGCCGCCGCCATGCGGCACGCGAGGTCGGCCATCGGGATCAGGTGGCCCTTGGCAAAGAACGGCAGGAAGAACACCCTCAGCCGGCGCCTCCCGCCGCCGCGCTCACCACCATCACCCACCGCGTCGGCCATGGCGATGGGCCGATGGGTAAATGGCCTGGCAGCAGCAGTGGTAGAGAGTGGCGGGTTTTAAATGGCGACGAGTGCGCGCGGCGCGACAGATGGCCGGCGGCAGCAGAAGGCCACGAGCCCACCAACCAACGGCGCCTGAAGAGCGTCGCGCGTGCGCCGGGTAGTTAGGCATATCAGTCCCAAATGAAACGAGGGACTTGGTCTGCGACAGCGTACGCATGTGCCCAGAAGAATAGCATGTACTATCATGTAGTATCCTTTTGGCTTTCTGAAAGTATCATATCTTCTGGCTTGTATTTTTTCAAGTTTAAGGCAAACTCTTGTCTAGTTCTGTACCTCTTGATAGGAAAAATGATATGGTTGTTTTTAGTGTATTTTCCTCAATTATGCTGCTTTTATCTTCGTTGCTAATGCACATTTTAGTTCTTTGACACTGCTTCCTCCGTTACATATAACCACACAAAATTTAGCTATGAATATAGATAGAATATGTCTAACTAAGAATTGAATTTTTTTAACGGATGAAGCATTATATAAGATATTTTTTATTTGTTCTAAGTGAAATTGTTTTTATTTTAATGAATTTTTTAGAAAAATACAGTAACAATTCCAACACAAAACATATATAGAAACTAATTTGATGTCATAGGTATTACTATTTTTTTATAATCTTTATCAAACTAAAAAATGAACTTACGACAACTCAAAATTATTATAATTCTTCAGAATATACCCCCTCAATAAAAAAAATTCTAGCAACGAAACTTGGACATGGGACATAGGATAGAGGAAAACGTATAAACATGAAAACAGATTAATGAAATGTCATGACTAGTTGAGTCCTACAGAAAATGACAACACATGGTAAAGAAAGTGTTTGGCCACTTAGAAAACTATAGGAATTTTGAATGAAATACTTAGAATAGATAAAAGAGGAGAGAGAAAGAGACGTTGCCGACAGTGGCGGACCTTCCCTTCCCTTGTGGCAAGGTGTGACAACTGCGATACCTAACTGCCGGCAGTAACTAACATCTGAACGGCAACACTACTGTCCGTTCCATTGGTTGTCACGTGATGATGGAAGCAAGAAGCACTAATCTGCTAGTAGTTTAGTATAAGCAAACACTGATATGGTCAAACAAGTTATCATTGACCAAGTGATGATGCAACTGCGTATGCTGGAATTGTTGTTTGAGGAATTTAGCAAAAGTGTCATAACTGATTTTTGAGACGTTAGCCACAAACAATTAGAGAATAATTCGGAATAGGAACATTTGGATGGCTCCAGTGGCTCACCTTCAAGCAATCAAGCTTCACCTATATTGAAAACAGAAAATTTGACTCTTCTAGTTTTATTGGATGTGTATAGTGATTTTTTACATATACATTATATACATGTATATGTTTAGGTATGTTAGTGTTTTTTTTAAAAAAGAACATACCTAGGGTTTTCTTTTAAAAAACATGTGTCAGACAAATATTTTGAAATAAATGGAGTATATCGGTACTAGTACATTTGGAAAGCCTGCCAAAGCTATAATTTTGTGCTGAGACCGTCGCTGGTTGCCGACTTCCCAACATAATGTCAAACGTGAGCTTTAATCAAATGTTTAGAATCCTTCAAAAGCGGAGGTAACGAAGAAATCCTATAGAAAATTTATAACCCATTTCTACAACCTAAGGAACTTTTAGAAATCATGAAACAATTTAATTCCTCTATTTTTTTTTAAAAAAAATCCTTCAAACCAAAACTGGTCTCATAGGAAAATTTCCGATAGAATTCTGATCCTTTGAAATTTATATAACAGAATTGAGTTCTTCGACACCATAACTGGAGTTGTGTTTGTACAGTCATTTCTAAACCTCCCAATACCAAGTTACCAACTTGCTCGTAAGATACATGATATGTTGGTGCAAAAGAAGTAAACATAACGAGACTATCTATGGCACCATATTTTTAACATAATTTATGTTTTTACATATTTTCATAGGTTACATTTCTATATATTTTTTATTAAAAATAATCAAAATTTTAACATGATTTACAATATAATTTTATATCTTACACTGTATATTCCATATATTTACACCATAAATTTTAAACTGTACACTATAATTTCTCTAGTACCTACTATGTTTGAAAATCTGGAACTAAAAACAGTGAAAAATTTAAGCGTCCAAGACAAAAGAAAAGGAGCAAATCTTTAATCACGTTTGGACAAAAAAATCACGTTCTGAAAAAAACACAACATTTTATGATCTCGAAAACTGAAATTTGCCACAGCAATATGCCACACAAAAAACCTAAAGATTGACTCTGATCCAAAAGAAAAATATGTCGGCACAATTTTAACAATTCCGGAAAACGTGATTTTGCAGACAAAACAGTACATTAATTTTGTCCTGCTTGAACTTTGAAGGCCATTGCTGACAAGTGACAACCAGAACAGCAAGCCCCAATGCAGCACATGTCATTTAGTGGCCAAACAAGCCACGTTTATTATTGTTTCTGAACGAAAGTCACGTTTATTTCGAGTAGTAGCCGGAAAAGGAGGCGCACTGACTGAACCTGCCGTGGAATATCTCCATGGAGCCTAATGCGCTTTTGTCACCTGAAAGCTCTGAAGATTTGTACCACTGGAACTATCTAAGACTATTCTTCTATGGTTAACTGCACAACTGAAGCTTGCTTTTCTGAGAGAGGAGTGGAACAGAGGCATTTCTTCAACATTACTTTTAGAACTTTTATAATTAGGATTGGCTAGGTTTTAGGTGATCAAGATTTCTCAAAATCTTAGTCACCTGCTTTTTCAGCCCGTCGTGTTGAAATCCAACGGCTAGAAAGTTGTCTTTAACCTCCAATCAGGAGAGAGGGAGAAGCGGGATTGTGACGAAAGACTCGCCGGTGACGGCAGCGGTGAGTACCCGGTGGTAGCAACGACGTAGGAACTTTAGCCAAGGACCCATGGATTAGAGAACGAGAACGATAATGAAAGTGGTTAAGAGACGCCGACTTCACGTTGGCGAAGTTGGAGAAAAAGTGCAATAGAGAGGGAGCAAAAGGAGGACAGTAGATCTTGTGGCCCTCTCCAACGTCACCAGGGCAAAGACGGAGGGATACGGCTGGCCCAAGGCGGGCAGCTCGGTGCGTGCATGCATAACATGGGAAAGAAGGGAAGGGATATGACAGTAGAGAAGGATGATAAGGTTGCTTACACAAATTTGGGTATAATCTAAGTCATTTAGAAAACCGTTGAAATTTATCGGTATTTTTAGATGACTGCCTATGGTTGACTGTACAACTGAAGGCTTCCTTTTTCTAAGAGAGGAACAGAGGTGTTTCTAAGCTTGAAATCTTAATATACAGTGATGCAATCAGAACCGAATTTAGTACAAGAATGTTTATTTCTCCAAAATAAAACTTATGACTAGCTATAAGCTCAAACATCAGCATAGAACAAAAATACAACAGTAGTGGACTAGTGGCATTCACCAACGGAACACATCAAAGATCAAAGCAATGTACATCAAATTAAATTAAACAAAGTGAAAGAGAAATCAACAACGAGACTAGGGATTCCGTGGGCTGGCATCCTACTAGGCCTGTGCTGCAGTTTCCACCTTTGGGCCGAACACCACCTCGGCGCCGTACCGGAGCACCTCGTCGTCCCAGCAGATCCTGGCCGTAACCTCCGCCGGCAGCGTCACCACCACGTCCCTCGCGGCCTCGCCCTCGGCCGAAGGCAGGACGACCACGAGCCCCTCGCCGGTCGCCTCGCTCACGCGGCACGCGGCGCGCACCGGCGCCGCCCCGGCCACGAACTCGCCGCCGTAGAGGGGCACGTGGTCGAGCGCCATGCATGTCAGCTCCGGCCCGTACATCTGGAACGGCCCGCCACCGGCGGCCTGGCGCGCGTGCAGCCACTCTATGGCGAGCCAGAGCTCCGGCTCCGACAAGGTGGCCACGCGCCGGTCCAGAGCGGCCGCCACGGCCGCCAGCCCGGACGACAGGTCGGCGCGCGCGGGCGCGAAGTGCACGGCGGTGCCGTAGTACCCCGTCGGCAGCGGCGCCAGCATCCGCTTGCGGAAGTCCAGCGCGAGCGTCAGCTCCCTCTCCTCGGCCGCCCCGCCGGCGACGCGGAGCCAGAAGAGCGCGGCGAGCGCAGCGAACGGGGTGGTGCCCGGCTCGACGGAGGAGAGCAGCGCGCGCATCGCCGCCGCAGGGAAGCGGAACGTGGCGGATGACATGGCACCGGCAGCGTCGCCGCCGGTGTCCGGGGAGTCCTTAGACTTGGCGGCGAGCAGCGGCTGCTCCGACGGCGGCGTGGCGGGCTTGACAGCGAGCGCCGGCGAGTGGAGGAACGGCGGGTAGGGGCTATCCCGGCGGTGCGCGGCGGCCCAGGCGTTGACAAAGAGCACGGCGGCGGTGGGATCGTTGTGCAGGTGGGTGCAGCTCACCCCCAGCGCGTACGATTTGTCCGCGAACTCCGTGATCTGCACGGACACATCACAACCTCACACACACGTTCAGAATCGATCCGTCCATAGCCGTAAAATCTCTCTGTAAAAATGCACTAAATTCTGCTGATTTGAGCCAATGTAAACTTGAAAACATGGATCGGATTCATGAAAGGCAACTCCATGTGACGCATTCAATTGACAGGAAATGGATGCTAGCCGGCGAGATGCAACAGTAGCACTGTTCTATCCACCAAGCAGCCAACTAACCAGACTAGAGAGGCACATTGAATTCTGGAATCGTAAGTTCGTGACATGAATGCTGGTCAGCAACATTAATTGAAGCAAGCGATGAACAAATAGATAAGATGATCAACTACTACACTCCACTAGCATCGTCTTCAAGTTTAGCTAATTAGCTCACCTACTCTGACCAAACATACGAAGTGAGCTAATTACTCTGGTTAGAATTGAGTAAGAGTAAGTGGTCACCTGTACGTAGAAGGGAGACCAGATGTAGGGGTCGGGACCCATGGGCTCGAAGTAGGCGAGGTCCATCTCCTCGTCGCTGGACGCCGTGGCGAGCCACTCGTCGAGCGTGGCCGCCGCCCTGGCGTCCACCATGCGCACGCCGGCGTCGTTGCACTTCACGACCCACCCGCACTGCTGCACGGCCGTGGCGCCACCGCCCTCTCCGCCCTCGCCGCCGCCGGCGGCGCGTGTGAGGCGGCCAGTCATGGCCGGGTACTGCGACAGCACTTCCGACAGCGACTCCTTGAGCAGCTCCCGTTCGATCCCCGGCGCGGCGCGGCAGTAGAGCACCAGGTGCACCGCGTGGCGCTCCATGGCGTTGTCCAGCGCCGACAGCGCATGCGTCTTGCCAGGCCGCACCGGCGTCACCGACGCCGCCGTCGACTTGGCGTACCGCGTCACGCGGCTGCCTGGCCCCGTCGCCATCCCCCCGGCCATCGCCGCCGCCGTCGGCATCGTCCGCCGCACGAGAACACGTACAAAGGCAAGATTCGCGACAATGGAGCAGGAAATTATGGACTAGTTTGTTGCCTGTGCGGGGAATAATTGAGGTGAGGATGGAGGAACATAAATAGGCAAGAGGAATTAATGGCGGGATGCTTACGTTGGAGGGGTTTAGCTTCCGGTAGTTGAGCGCATTTACGAACTTCTGAATTCTTATGACACGTGGCGGTGTCTCATTGGACTGGAGGAGATCAAGTGCCAGTTAGTTGATGGACAGTACGAGCAGAGGAAAAAGATGGCGTCATGGGCTTATGCTCTCAATCTCTCATAGTATTACACTCTCCTAGTTGAGATTTGATGACTTTTGCTGTTTGGTTTGTTTCTGAACTTCTGCTCACCTGATAACAAATTTAAAATTTTTAAAAGATCTCCTTTCAAAACGTCAAGAAAAAAAAATTATGCATGCATAGTAAAATTCAGTGGTATGACGGGAGGCTAGCGGTGGCCAATGTCATATCGAGGAAAGAAAAGAGAGACATTTGGGTAGCCATTTACACCAATTGAAATTTTTGAAAGGAGAGGAATTGACGCATCCTTCAAATCATATACTTGATCCTTTTTTCCCCCTTGCCTTCGCTGTCTTTGCCGGCTCTTTCTTGTGCATCTGTTGCCTTTATCTATCATACGGCTGGCATAACTTCTTTTGTACAGACTTTTGGCTATGCCTTCTCATTCCTAACTAGTGCGTGGCCCCCCATCTCCGTGACTCTGTGGCTAGATTTACTATAAACACTCCGCTTACTAAAATTTTTATTTTGAATTTCAATTAATCTCATACCGTGTTTTACATGGATTTTTTATTATTCATTTTATTTCGAGTTTAAATGGTTTAGGGATTTATTCGGAATTCGTATGGGAATCAAATTCAAATTTTATTTTAATCCCAACTTTGCATTAATACTGTATTGTGTTTACAGGGTTCATCTTTTATTATTATTTTGTTTTGTTGCAAATTTTAGTGACTTAGGTATTTGAGTTTAGTTTTCATACTGTAATCAAATTGTTAATTTTATTATATTTTTGTTTCAATATGGGATTAATTTTAAACCAAATAATCTAGAAATACATAGTTAATTTTCTTTATTTATAAAGTTTAGATATTTTAAATTGCATTTTGGACCTTTTGGTTTAATCTATGCTGTTAGAATTTAACCCACATTATAATCGATTTCATATATTTTTTCTCTTTTTTTTCAATTAACGCGGAAATTTCTAGAATATAAAAACGAATATTAGTTGCTCTTTTTTAATGTTACTTTATTATTGATGGGAGCTCCTGCCTATGTTAAAAGAAGTTAGCTTGAGATGATTTGGCCAAAAGGGAGAGAATCAGAGAAGTACATGCATTCTATGTTCGGGGCTGAAAGCTGCAAGCCGAGACCCAAAATTGCTTTTCTGATCTTTTGGTTAGCGCACCTTAAGCCAGATCTCATTTTGCAAACGACTTGAATGTGTTGAATGCCCATGACTCCATGCTTTTTTTTTTTTGGAGAGGTTGGTGTTCCCTATTAGCTCTGATCTGTGTGAGTGTGACCCACTGTGTGGTTAGATCATGCCATGTGGTAACAGTGCAAATAGTTACTCCGAAGTCGTGCTAAACAGTGCACCGATTGGGATATGTCATGCTATGTTTCGTTGGCAGTTGGTAGCCAGGTCTCTACTCCGCGAGTTGGCAGTTGGTACGTGCGTTTGCTCTCGCTTCGTGCGTGGCTGACAAGATTATTTCAGCATTCCTCAGAGAGGCCGATGCCCTGCTAAAAGTTGCCTCTGGGTTGGAATTCCTCATTGGTACCGTACTTGTAACTTGTGCGCTACCTCCATCGACACTGAACTGGAGGATCAGGCATATAAATTTACCAAAGCTTATGGAATTTCGGGTGAGGTGTCTAGATATTTGGGGTTTCGCGGGATAGCGTTATGTTCTTATTTTTAGACGCTATTGATTCACCTGAGCAATGAGCAATGGAGAAGAAGTTAGTAGAGATTTATAAGGTTCAAGGATTTATATTAGGAACTGTCTATCTAACACTCAATAAAAAATATTTCTGTTTTAAATATAAATATAACATAATTATATTATAATTATAATATAACTAAATGTAGTTTAGTAGAGGTGCACACATGTAGCAACATAGTCCTCACATCGGGGCTTTGATTCCCAACACCCTAATCACGCTCTCCTAGCATGAATCTAATATCACATCAAACATCTAAAAATCGACATATTTACTTATAAATTATATATATATATAAAATTATTTAGTAATGTCGTTTATATTACCACCAAAGTGATATGGTTGGATGTGTGTTAACGGAGTATATATTCGAGTCAGGTCCTAATGCATATGGTCTGATTGTATTGTGGATGGACTGGAATACCGACTGGCCTGTTTTTTTATGGGAATTGATAGATTTCAGTTGCCTGAAAACCGCAAAATTTTCAGTCATATTTTGTGGCCGTTCGTTTCGTTACGAGATTCGTGCATGGATTTGTTGGGTATGGATCCTGGTATCCGGGTTGTGAGCTTTTCGGTCGGCCCATCTCTGTTCAAAAGGCATCTTCGCATCGATCCACGCGCCACTGGAAGAGTCGGGGAGGGAGGGAGAGGCGGAGCTTTTTGTGGTGGACGAGAGGCGAAGTCCCTGGAGCTCGCTCTCGGCGAGGGATCCCCTGGCCGATGTCTTCTTCCCGTCGGTTGCCGCCGCTCGTCGAGCCCTCTGCCTCCCAGGACGGCGTGCCACTGGCGCACGGGGAGTCGATGGAGCTCGGTGTCTGTGTGGGATGTCTGGCTGGTGTGCGCATATGCTCCACCCCGTCAGGCGCCGCTGCTCCTTGAGCCATCTGGCTCCCTGATGGTCTCTCTGATTGTCCATGTCTCTCCAAGCGCCGGCCACCGTCCCACTGCTCACCTCACGGTACGGTTCTGAGGCTTGTCCTTTTTACTGCTTGATCTGGCACATTTCCACGGTACGGCCACTGCTAGGTGATGGATCTGGTGGAGATTTTATTGCTTGATCTGTTGGTGATGTGTTGCTATGGGTTGATTTTGGTCATAGTAAATCAACCCATCCGGTGGTGCTGTTTTCCCCATCCAGATTGTAGCTTCCTGATTGGGGATTTTGCATTGTTCACTGTTTTAGATGAGTTAGCAATAAGCTAGTAACTTTATTGGTTGTTGCTGTGAAAAATGTGAACCAGAATTTTCTTCTGTCCTTTTGTGTTAACATTCGTTGTATAATTGTAAATGCCTTAGAGTTGTTACACATTGGCTAATATTCACTAAGGGGTGTTCTAGCATGGGTTTATCAGAAGATATCCTCTACAGTGCTCTCTACTAATAGTAATGTACTACCAGTATAAATGATCTGCACCGTCGATTAACAAGGGTACAATGGTATTTTTCTCTCTTATGATTTAGGCATTTTTGTCTATTTTTAATTTTCTTTCCCTGACTAAATCGATCTTACGTTCTTATGTGAGGTAAAACGATAGATTTTTTTATCTGGTGCCTTGATTTGTTCTGCTGAGATCGCTTGGCAAGAAAGGAAATTAAAATGGAAGCTTCGTAGATTGGTGGCAGACTGTTTCCTCGCCTGATCATCGGATTCAATCGGGAACGGAAGAAGCAACCTGCTGCCGTCTTGGTTTCCATCGGGACGAGAGGATCTGATCGGAAAATGTCGTGGAATGGTGCCGCCACCTACGATCGTGCATTTGCCATCAGAATGAGAGTGCATCATGAGCTCGCAGCCTGCCGATGAACAGAGGCCATCCAAAAGATGAATACATTTTTAGGGTTTTTTAGTTGGGTCATATTTTTTATTTTGCCTTTCAATAGCTTTATTTTATTGGACAATTAAACCCCTAGATAATTCTACTACTAATAATTGGGTTGGTAGTATAAACGAATATGGATCGTTGAATAAAAAAAGATGTGGGGTCTAGATAAATTTGTACTACCAGTAGAGAGCACCATAGAGGAGCTCCTATCAGAACTATCGAAACATAGCTATTTTTTTTAGTTTCTTATATCAAGCTCTGGGACCAGTAGCTTATAACTGGAGGTCCCCTTTGATTGGTTTTTAGTTTTGTAGATCTGCATGTCCAGGGTTAGGGCTATTGATTTTTGATTTTCTGTTTTTAGTGCACAATCCATATGAGTGGGATGATGTGCTCTTGCCCCTGTTTGTGCATTTGTATGATTCCTTGGTGGAAAGAAAAAAATAAGAGGGAAAACCAAAAGGTCTGTTGGCACCACAGTCCTCACCCTCATCGTGCCATGGCCTTAAGCTGCCGGCTGCCACCGACCTACCATCGCTGGCTGCCGGCACCCTCACGCCCGCTGCTGGCTGCTGCTCTACTTTTCCGGTTTGTTTCCCTTATCTGCCGGTCTGCTTGGTGCTTGCTGATTTGTTCCTATTCACTGCTGCTGCCCTGTCGCTACCTCAGCTACTACTGATTCACTCCCTGTGCTGGCTGGCTGGAAATTTACTATAGGGAACTGGGAGAAAGAGAAGGGAGAGGAGAAAAGGCAAAAGAAGAAATTGGGGATTTATTTGGTGGTTTTGTCAATTCACTGATTCATCTCAAGTTTGCATGTCTTTGTTGCATGATTCCTATATTTTCTGATATGATGAATGTGTCGCAATTTTTGCTTTCAAAATCTCAATGACAATTGGAATAACATCTACCCAATGTAACCTGTGGTGGATTGCTTTCGTTGATTGGTTGGGGGTTGTGTGTGGGGATGGCCTCATGCTGGTAAGTGTGTTCTGAACTATGACAATTTGCTTGGGTCTTTTTTCAGAAGCTTTTAGTTGAAAATAGTAGCTGTTAATTCAATTGTGATTAATTGAGTCATGCAAAAGCTGGTAAGTGTTTGGGCGTTTGGGCTTGATGTAGTTGATGTAATTGATAAGTTGCTGCAGTTTATGTAGCTCGAGGAATCTGTAATGCTGAATTTTATTTTTTGTGAACTTGCATATTTATAATCACAGTAATTAGCTACACAATTTGCTGAGCAGACATAAGTCTCATTTTTATTTGCCTGGATTTCCAAGGTCGTTTAATCAGCATATGCATGCTCACATATTTAACTGAATGCATATCCAAATCAGTATGCTTTTAGGCCTCTGTTGCTTCTGTGTTTGTTGGGCTGCAATTTTTTGGCATATAGAGGTTTTACTGCTCAAAAGGACATGTCTGCCAACTTGTAACCTCCTAATTAACTCATATAGTCCATTACTTTTCTTTCTCATATAAGTGATCACTACGTGTAAATTACTGCCAAAATGACATTTCATATATGTCTAGCCATAATCTTTGCAGCCTATCAGTCTATCTGTCAGTCTGTCAACCTGCTTTTTGGCACACAACTCAAAGCAGATTTTTTTTTGCATTTCAAGTCTAATAATGTTGCATTGAAAATGATACTGCAACTTTCATTTCAAGGCAGTGCGATATTTGGATTATGTCTCTGCAATTTATGTATAGTTGATGTGCTCTGTGCATTTCTAAAATAAAAACAACCGCAATCATAGCTTTTTAAGAAAACTGCAATTATGCCTAGGTAGACCTAGGTAAAGAAAGAGAGACAATATTGAAGTTAAAATTTCACATTGTACTAAACATACTTCACTTTACCTTGCTAAATTAACTATTGTTTGCATTATTCTAATGCTTACCCTTCTCTTGTAGATGCCTTAAAGTGGTGACCTTTCCTTTTCCGGGGGTATGTGAACCAGATCCTGCTTTTGTCCATTGTAAAAGGTTGAGCGACACCTTTTTCTTTCTGTACTCTATATGCGAAGCCTGATGCTTTGTTTTTCATATCAATGGAAGTTTGTACCTTACATTTTGACACTAATGCATGTTTTATGTGATGTGAATGTTGTGCAATTTTTGTAAATGTTCTGTTGTTAGTCAATCAGTTTTTCGTTTTATGTGTTTGACAAAGTTGAAATGCAGTTTGTTGATCTGTCAGATTGGCACAACTAGAAGCCGAGCTATTCTTAATATGAAGAGAGGTGTGTAGTTATTTCTGCTGATTTTAGGGGTGTTGTTTCTTATTTTAGGATTCTTTTAGGCACACTAGATAAGCACCTGCCACCTGAGGTGAGACAGATCAGGGAGCACATCAGCACATATCTATAAGTATGGACTTTGAATAGATATTTGTATGTATTCTTTTTGCTGCAACTTATGTGTGATTTTGGCGGCAGAATCTTGAGTAGAGAGTTTTGTAGATTAAGTAGACTAAGATTGAATATTTAACTATCGCACGTGAGGAGAGATATGTAAGTTTAGAAGACCAAGTAGTGTTTAAGAAAGAATATTTTTCGATATCTGAGATCGATGCAAATAGATAAATATTAATATGGATACAAGTGTTGTTAAGTATTTGACATCCTCTATAATAAATGTTATATTATATGGAGTAGAATGTAGGTCTCGATAATATCATGTTTAATAGTTGAGATGCAGTTAGAAGGAGGGGGTGATGCTGTTGATTTTTGCTGTTTAAAACTATCGAATATTTGTGTGAAAACTATTTGTGGATGTTCGAATTGTTTATGCACAGTGTTCTGTCCATGTGTTTTGCTTTTTTGGGCAAGTTCTGTCAATTTCGGCTAGGTCATCAAGTGTTGTTAACCATCTCTCAATTTTCAATCCACTTGTATATATTTGAATTTTCAGTACTTCTACCTCTTTCCTCTCTTGGGCATAAATCTGAAATACTTCTGGTTAAAACAATATATTTTAATTAGAATAACTTCACAGAATCAAATAAAGTACTTTTGAAGATAAATATACACATACCATTTGTCTAAAACTAAATGTTTTACAATTAGTTGATACTCAAAATTTTAAAAGTTTGATCGACCAAATGCACTTAGAAAGTTTGACCATATCCACTTAGCTAACGAAACAGACGTGAAAGTATTTGCCACAGGCGATCTCGCGCTCCTCCTCGGCTGTGGCGATGACGTCCATCCTATTTGTACTTTGATGTGCTCCAAGTCCTCAAACTCACAAGTAAACATGCAAAAATCATATTGGCCATTTGGCCTACATATTCTTGTTCTAGCAAACGGAGAATAACCAGCTTATAAAAACGGTAAATAGTTAAATTTCCCTTTTAGAAAGGTAGAGGTAGAAAATGTATTTGACGTGATGCAGAAATTAGGCACCCTGACATAGATAATTGTGGCAATATTTGATTTGCTACTTCTCATATCCTGACAGTGTTGTGTGCAACTAGCCATAGGTTTTTTTTGTTCTCTCTGCATCATCCTCGGCAGAGCGCCTTGGTCACTTTCACCGAGTCAAGCGTCAACCTCGTGCTACACGCGGCAGCGTCGTGGTGATCTTGCCTCCCGAGCAGTGAGCATCGGTATCCAGAAGCTGAAGCTGCTTGTTCGAATTGATCCCTTCTAGTATACCTGTGACTACCACGATTCCACGGATCGGAGGTTTGCATGCACACATGCTGAAAGCAATGGACAATAGGGTCCTGTGTCTAAGACCACTAGTCTGTGCTATATATATACATATTTGTTATAGTCACTATACACATTCTACATAGTATCAGAGCGAGTTTAGACATTCTCGGCGTGCTAGCTTCTTCCTCCGGCGAGCCAACCTTTTCCTTCTTATCGTCGACGTTTTCTTCCTGTCGTCGACCCTCTTCCCGATACTCTCCTCGCTCTCTCGCCTCCATTTCTTCTTCTCCCCATCTCTTCCGCAGTCACCTTCTTTTCTCCGTTCCACCTCCGCGCGACCAGGCGACGACCTCGATCCACCTCCTCGTCTCGCCTCACACCTGTCTCCGCTCTTCTTCTTGCTCCGTGCATCTCTCCTTCTCTGATACCGACGCACCTCCGCGCTCGTCGTCTCCATCGGCTGAAAACCTCTCACGGTTCTCACCTTTTCCGACACGCTCAACGGCTCTCGGATATGAACCTTCTCTCCTCACGTCCGAGCCAGTCCAACGTGTCCACGTGTCCGCGGACACGAATCCCTGCCTCTCGGACACGAACATATTCTCTTCGCGTCCGGCCACTCCCTACCTTTTTCGCGTCCGCCTCACTCCTTGGCCTCCACAAGTCCACGGACGTCAATCTTCTCTTCACGGACGTGAATCTTCGCACGTCCGTGACCCAACTACTCTCTGACCCACCCACTCTGTCACCACCTTTTTTTTCCTCACCTACTCGCTGCCTACTCCCCATCGGCCAACCACTCCTCATCGGCTGACCGGCCCACTTTCCATCGGCTTCTCACATCCTTAATCGGCCGATCCGTCCTCTCATCGGCTTCCCCCTCCCATTGGCTTCTTTCTCCCATTGACTCTTTGCTCCCGTTCCCCCGTTATGGCCACCGAGTCCGCTCTCAGCTCCGACACTCTCCCAGTCGCCGAGTCTGCTTCGGCCCTCGGTACCTCAGACCACACCTCAGGCACCACCTCGCCAATCTTCTCCCCTCCTTACGCTGCTATGAACGTGAAATCTCACATTCATATCTCCCTTGACCTTAACGCCAATTATTCTAAGTGGGTTTTTTTCTTCAAATCCCTCTGTGGAAAATTTGGCCTCCGGTCCCATATTGATGGCTCCGTTCCACCTCGCCCCGATGATCCTAAGTGGGACATCGCCGAGTGCTGCGTGCGCAACTGGCTGCTCGGCTCGGTCGATGACTCTGTCCTGAACCTCGCCATGGACGATACCGACCCTACCGCCCGGGATCTCTGGGTGGCCATCGAGCGTATCTTCCTGGCCAACAAGCAGCCTCGCGCCATCTTCTTGCTCAACGAGTTCCACTTCATGGTACAAGACGACTCTTCTGTCTTCTCGTACTGTCAGCGCCTCAAAGTTAAGACTGCTGCTCTCCGAGATGTCGGCCACCCTATGGTTAACTCTCAACTTGTCCTCGTCCTTCTGCGAGGCCTCAATCCCCGCTTCTCCAACACCGCCGATGACATCGCCAACGCCACACCTCTTCTATTGTTCGCCCGGACTCATGACATGCTAGTTCTTAAATAACTCCGTCTGGCCAATGATGAGAAGACAGTGGCCCACATCGCTCTTCTTGTCACAGCTGATAATGGCTGCCGAGCTTCTTACGCTGCCCTTTCCTCCCGCGGTCCTGGTGGCCATGGCTCCGGCCATAGCAACACAGCTCGCACCGGGAAAGGCAAGGGCAAAGGCAAAGGCAGAACCTGGCAGAGTCCGACGCCATCACGACCTACCTCGGTCCCTCCCACCCTGCCGGTCCCACGGGTCCGTGGCTCTGCTACAACCCCTGGGCGCCCCAGCCCCAGCCACGCAGCCCCATCGGCTGGCAACCCGGAGTTCTCGGCGCCCATCCCTAGGCTCACCTGGCATCGACTCCCGTTCTACCGTCTCAGCCGATGTTACCGACCCCACCCACCCAGTTGGTTCTCTCCTGAAACCAGGCTAGCCTCGTCGCTACCCTCAACCAGATGACGCTCTAACCACAGCACCCTTGGGTGCTGGACTTTGGGGCGTCTTCACACATGGCGTCATCGGCCGGTATACTTCGCTCCTGTCACCCCTCTTCCTTCCCCTTTGTCACCATCGGCAATGGTCACTCTCTTCCTGTCCAATGCCGAGGTGACTACTCTCTGTCTACATCCACCACTACCCTCCCCCTACGCAATGTTCTTATCGTCCCTTCTCTTATTCACAATCTTATATCTGTTCGCCAATTCACACGAGACAACAACTGCTCCATTGAATTTGACGCGTCTGGTTTCTCTGTGAAGGATATCCCGATGTCAACTACGACGAGACCTTCAGTCCCGTTGTCAAATCCGCCACCATCCGAGTCGTCCTCACCTTGGCTGCCTCTCGCTCCTGGCCGATCCATCAACTAGACGTGAAGAACACCTTTTTTCACGGCCACCTGACGGAAACAGTCTACTGCCAGCAGCCCCTAGGCTTCGTCGACCCTTCTCGTCTCGACGACGTCTGTCTCCTTCAACGCTCTCTCTACGGTCTCAAATAAGCCCTCGTGCCTGGTACCAGCGCTTTGCTGCCTATCTTCGGCACATCGGCTTCGTGGCCTCTGCGTCCGATAGTTTCCTGTTCGCTTTCCATATCGGCTCCGCCACTGCCTATCTACTTCTCTATGTCGATGACATTGTCCTCACAGCGTCTTCGACATCTCTTCTCGACCAGATCATAGCCCGACTCCACTCTGAGTTTGCCATGATCGATCTTGGTCCTCTCCACCATTTTCTTGGCATCTCCGTAACCCGTTCCACCCACGGACTCTTTCTTTCCCAACGCCAGTACGCCATCGACCTCCTCCAGCGTGCGGGCATGGCCGACTGTCACCCCACGGCCACCCCGGTCGACACTCAAGCCAAACTCTCCGCTGTCGATGGCGCCCTCGTTGCCGATCCCTCTCACTATCGGAGTCTTGTCGGGGCTCTCCAATACCTCACACTCACCCGACCCGACCTCACGTACGCTGTCCAGTAAATGTGCCTCTTTATGCACGCTCCGCGTGAACCTCATCTCGCGCTGCTCAAGCGCATCCTACGCTACGTGAAGGGCACCCTCTCCAGCGGGTTGCATCTCAGCTCTAGCCCCATCGACTCCCTCACCACGTACTCCGACGCGGATTGGACAGGCTGCCCCGACTCTCGATGCTCTACGTCCGGCTACTGCGTTTATCTCGGTGACACTCTCGTATCCTAGTTCTCAAAACGCCAGACTACAGTGTTCCGGTCCAGTGCCGAAGCCAAGTACCACGCCGTCGCCGAGTGCTGCTGGCTTCGCCAGCTTCTCTAGGAGCTCTGTGCATCCCTCTCCACCACGACCGTCGTCTACTGCGACAATGCCAGTGCCGTCTACATGACTGTCAACCCGGTCTATCACCGACGCACCAAGCACATCGAGATCGATATCCATTTTGTCCGTGAGAAGGTTGTATTAGGACATGTTCGGGTGCTCCATGTACTATCGGTACATCAGTTTGCCGATATAATGACCAAAGGCCTGTCCATGCCTTTGTTCACCAGTTTTCGGTCCAGTTTCTGCGTCCGTTCCTCTCTCGCTGCGATTATAGGAGGGTGTTAGACAGACCACTGACCTGAACCAAAGCGGAACCAAAGCGGAGAACCAAAGCGGAGAAACTCTTGTGTCAAAAAAAGAAGGCGGAAAAACTCTCCAAATGAAAGAGAAATCTGGCTCAGTCTCATCACTGTAGCAGTCGAGAGGCTCATGTACATCGATTTTACTACAGTATTCTACGGTACAAATACGATGACCAGATTTACGATCTAAGTCCTTAGTAAACAGCCTCCATCATCATCCATGTCTCGACGAAACTGAAAGGACCACTTCATTAGCCACTCCATCCCATTCCTGTTGCAAGTTGCAACTCAATGTTCTTCAGAAAAGCAAGAAGAAACAATCACCAATCACAGGTATTGCAGAGACAGGTGCAGGACGAACACATTTTTTATGGTTGGTTAACATGATACCAAACAAAAACCATCTGCCATTCCTGTTGATAGTTAGCTTAGCTAACTTTCATGCTTTGCTTCTCCCATAGAACTAGCAAGTATAAACTGAAACGTGTTTGGCTTGGCACCGAAAGAAAACCAGCACGAACGTACGTACGATACCCGCGCCACGCAGCAAAAGCAACGCACAGATCTCTCCCCACCTCCAGACGCCACCAGAAACGGAACGGAGAGGAGAAAGCGCCAGAAGACTCACATCCAAAGCGTGGGCCCCACACGTCAGGGTCAGAGAGACCCCCAAGGGCCTGAACTCTCCGGAACCTTCACTTCCTCTCTCGCGCCTCCTCTCCATCGCTCGTCCGCCTTAAAGCTCCCTCGCCGCTCCGGCCATCACCACCGTGCGAGCTCAGAGAGGAGGAGAAGACATATCGGAGAAGGCAAGCAAACCTCACCGCCGCGAGCGCCGCGAGGAGAGGACGAAGAGAAGGCAAACGTCGTTAGTGTCCGTACATACACCACCGGCGAGAGAGGAGAGGAGAGAAGATGTATTTCCGGCCGCCGCCGAAGGGGCCAGAGTATGATGCGGAAGAGGGGCTGGCGGAGCGGCCGCTGTACCCGATGATGCTGGAGAGCCCGCAGCTGCGGTGGGCCTTCATACGGAAGGTGTACACCATCCTCTCCATCCAGATGCTTCTCACCATCGCCGTCGCTGCCGTGGTCGTCTACGTCCGCCCCGTCGCGCTTTTCTTCGTCTCCACCCCCGGCGGCTTCGGCCTCTACATCTTCCTCATCATCCTTCCCTTTATTGGTAAGCACACACCTGCTCCAACCCAATCGATATTTTCCATTCTGCTGTGATTGATCTGCTTTGCCTGAAATGAAATCTCATCTCCAATTCATCGATGGATGCAGTGCTGTGTCCGCTCTACTACTACTACCAGCACCACCCGGTGAACCTTCTCCTGCTGGGTCTCTTCACGGTGGCGATCAGCTTCGCCGTGGGTCTCACCTGCGCGTTCACGAAAGGGGAGGTGATCCTCGAGTCGGCGATCCTGACGGCGGTGGTGGTTGTGAGCCTGACGGCGTACACGTTCTGGGCGGCGAGGCGCGGTCACGACTTCAGCTTTCTGGGCCCGTTCCTGTTCGGCGCCGTGATGATCCTGATGGTGTTCGCGCTGATCCAGATCTTCTTCCCGCTGGGGAGGATCTCGCTGATGATCTACGGCGCGCTGGCGGCGATCGTGTTCTGCGGCTACATCGTGTACGACACCGATAACCTCATCAAGAGGTACTCCTACGACGAGTACGTCTGGGCCGCCGTCGCGCTATACCTCGACGTCATCAACCTCTTCCTCTCCCTCCTCACCCTCTTCAGGGCATCCGATTCGTAAATTGCTGTGTATCCAATCTAGCTCAGATGATGGATGCTTTCCTTTGCTTGATTTATTAGCTTTGGTTGCTTGCGCCGCGTAATCTGTAAAATAATTTGCTGATTTTTGTTTGGTTTCTTTCTTCTATGATCCCATGATGGTTAAATGAAATGAGATATTACTAATTTGCTGATTTTCTGTTTGTTTGTTTGTTTTGCTTCGATGATGCCATTATGGTTAAATGAAATGAGATGTTACTCTGCTACTGCGAGAGATTGTTCGACGAGACGGCGAGATGTTACTGTAGTAGAGTGCATGCCTGGCATGTGGTGCGGTAGTGAACGCGTTTCGTTTTGTTCTGTCGTGGCGCCTCGAGGGGCTGCACCTCCGTTTTCCCGGGTGAAAGCGAGAGAAAGTCCATTGTATTGAGTTTTTATTCACACCCTTAACCGTAGCGCTACGCCAACATCACAGTGAACAAGAGCTAAATTAAATAAACGTAATCGTTATGTCAGCTAAAACCCAGCTACACATAGTTACACATAGGATAAAAACCAAATCAAACAAGCTATCTCGTCGATTGAAATAATACTATTGAGAGATTTAGCTTATACTAGTTTTAAAAGTTAAGAGACTTAGCTTATACTAGTTTTAAAAGTTTTACAGTTAATAATATATGAATAAAACTCGAGTTTAGTTGAGAGACCTGAAGCATATGTTTTTCAAGCGGGGTCTTCTCTTCTGTTTTGGGTGGGCCGGCCGGCCCGTTCCATCCCAGCTGGATCGTGGAGGACCAGTAGCCGAGCGAGTTGGAGGTGGTCCCCACCAGTCAGCCATGAGTTTGGACCCCACCTGTAAGGCGGTAGCCGAGCGAGTGCAAGGTCGAGCCCACCTGTCAAGGTGGGCCCCAGCTGTCATAGGGATCGCTGAAACAGAACGAGCCGCATCTCATCTGCTGCGTCTTCCGTTTACTGACGAAAAAACCTGCAGAATTTCGCCGTTTCGTTTCGCTCGTAGTAACGCGTTGTTTGTTTTTGCCTGCGAGAGTGCCAGGCAAAGCCATGAATGGGTCTCTCCTCCCTTGATTCTCGCCAACATCCTCTTGCCTTCTTCCTCCCCTTCCATCCATTCTGAACCTCATTCGATTTTCCGGGGAGAGAAGAGAGATTGCGTTCATGGGGGATAGTTCTCTCTTAGCGTTGGGTTGGTTCGTTGGATCAAGAGGAGGCTAGTTCCATCGGGCATTAGCCTTCTTCTTGGTTAATTTAGTTTTTAGTTATTTATTAAGGGCAGTTCTTGATTTGAATTTTTTTCGCCCTGTTTATTTTCTTTTTACGCTTTCGGCGCCGTTGATTTCTGACTGAGATTTTTTTCCTTGTGTGTTTCTTTCCATTTGATTTTGCGCATTACGTCCAAGAGGGAGGGTGAGGAGCGCTCGCTCAAATTTTCGGATGGATGCATTGCGTGGGCTCGATATCTGGTTGTAGACACGTTGCATGCGTGCGTGTTCTTGGGAGATTTGGGGGCTTTTAATTGAAGCAGAAAAGAGGCAACGATTTCATATCCATGTTATCCTGCATTAGAAACAAAATTTAATTTGGCGCATCCAGGAAGAGGCCATATAAGGAGAAGAAAGCCAGTTCTTTCCATTTCACACAGCCAGCAAGGCAGGTCGTCCGGTCCGTCCATTGTGTCCGTCCCGTCCGTTCTTGCCGAGGAGCGAGATCGATCGACGAACTCCATGGCGAGCGGCGGCGCGGGCGCCGGGTACAGCCGCAGCCGCAGCCGCAGCTTGGGCGGCACCAGCAGCGACGGCGCCGACGTGTTCGTCCGGGCGGCGGACAACGAGATGTACGTGCGGGCGGACAAGATCGACCTCAAGAACCTGGACGTGCAGTTCGAGAAGACGCGGTCCAAGGTGTGGCTGGAGCAGCAGCGGTCGTCGTCGGCGTCGCCGCTGCCGCTGCTCGAGTGGGAGATCGACCTCGCCAAGCTCGACATCCAGAGCCAGGTCGCGCACGGCACCTTCGGCGTCGTCTACCGCGGCACCTACGACGGCCAGGACGTCGCCGGTAAATCAAATCAACCTTCGCGCGCCTTTCTTTCTGTATCTGCTCAGACTGTCACCATGATGAACGTGCATGCTGTGCACCTGTGCTTGCCAGCCGCACTCCGTCCTTACGCCGCTATGACGCTTTTGATATGGTACTGAATCTGAGCGTTCGTTTCTCACCAAAAGAGATTTTGAAAAATAGCACCTGTATTTCCTTTTGTAAGTGATCTTTGGTGGTGCGACGTATGGTAATCCTTAGTCTTTTTTTCCCTTACCATTATCGGAAATAGATTTTGCTTACTGTCGGTCAGCCGGTGGCGAGCACTCAAACAGAGGAGGACGATGAGCGGCGGTGGAGCTGACGATGATGGCGATGGTGATCGCACCGCCGGTCGCTACACACGAGGTGAAGGTCGACATTAGTGGATCAAGGACATGGGGGAAGATCAGCGTATGGCTCCGCCAAAGAGGAACTGGAGGTGGGTAGGGATGGAAGAACTTTGCTGACTACCTTTTTTGGCCGTCCGTACGTCATAGAGGCCGTTGGGGTGGCCGTCCGTACGTCACTGGAGGCTGTTGCGGCTGGTGGAGAAGATGAGAGAGATTGCGTTTGCCAAGTCTATTTTCTGTGCAACGTGTCAGTAGAGATATGAATTGACGTTGAGCGTTAGACAAACGATGATGTAGTGACGCAAGCTATGTGGTAACGGTTGCTGGGGATTCTTAGCTTATAGTAAGCGTGTGGACGGTACATCAATTATGTAAGGAAGGGTGGGTTCCTTGGATCCATGTGATGTTAGTGTTACTCTTTGAAATTTCAGTATTTCTCAGCTATAAAAACACCTCAGGAATACTCTATATATTTGTCATGTATTCATTAGGCAGAATGGTAACCAGCCTAGACCTAAGTAAATTTTTTTTATTTAAAATCTTGTCCTTCAGAACATCCAGTTGTGAAACATTAATATATAGTTCTTACATTTTCATTGATGAGTATAGATTTTTTTTTGCCGGGTCGGCAGCGAAGAAAAGGCCGATCAAATTTATTAAGATTTTGAGAAGGTGTTACAAATTACAACAAACATGTTGTTCTAGAAACGCAAATGAGTTACCTGACACTTGTTCTAGAAAGACGAGAGGGGGTTTTGCCGTCTATCAACTAACCACTTGCCACAAACACAAATGAGTTAACTGACACTTGTATCTCTTCAATCGTGATGCCTTCAAGATCAGCAGTGCTCTATGCCCACCGTTCTTCCAATATACACCAGGAGATCTCGATGGTGGTTTTGTTGCTTCCCTCAAATATCCTGGCGTTTCTCTCCTTGCAAATCATCCAAGTAATTAAGGTCAATGATATAGATTATTTGCAACCTGTTTCGCCCGTGTCACCAAAACAAGAGGGCTGGGTTCCATATATATTGGGTTTGTACCATTTAAAATGGAAGTGGAGAAATTTATAGATGGGGAAAAATCAATAACTTTTAATTGCTGGTTTGATCATCCATTTGCAAAGAAGATGAAAAAATATTTAGTAATTTTCAATTAATATTTTCTTGTACCATATATACATCAATATGTGACCCTTTATGCAAGGGAGTACACCTCTCTATATCTAGCTTGCATTCAAGTTCCTTGATAAAAATTTTGGGTACATATTTTCGCCAGTAGTAAATAGATACCGAATTCCTCATTGTTTTATTTTCCCCCAAAAAAACGACCCATTATTACATTAGAATCTAAGGTCTTTTGTATTCAATTGGTCCAAAAATTATTGTTGACTAGATGTGTTATCACTGGTCCAGCTGACAACATGAATCTGAAATATGTGTTTGTATATAAATGACCTTTGTGTCTCAGTTCCTGCAATGTACATGACATATTTATACGTGTAGTTCAATGTGTTCAATGCAGTGAAGGTGTTGGACTGGGGGCAGGAGGGGCAGGAGTCGACGGCGAAGCACCGTGAAGCCTTTGAGAAGGAGGTCGCCGTCTGGCAGAAGCTTGATCACCCTAACGTCACCAAGGTAAGCAAAGCATCAATCCTCGCCGTTGAATCCGTCGTGTACGGTGTACGTATGATCTGCCTGCATGTATGTGTACGTGCGTGCAGTTCGTGGGCGCGTCGATGGGGACGTCGCAGCTGAAGATCCCGTTGGCGAAGGAGTCGCGGTCCGGCGGCGGCAGCGTCGACGGCGGCGGCGGGCAGCGGTGCGTGGTGGTGGTGGAGTTCCAGCACGGCGGGACGCTGAAGACTCTGCTGTACAAGCACCGGGACAAGAAGCTGCCGTACAAGAAGGTGGTGCAGCTTGCGCTGGACATGGCGAGGGGGCTGAGCTACCTGCACGGGGAGAAGATCGTGCACCGCGACGTCAAGGCGGAGAACATGCTGCTCGACAGGAAGAAGACGCTCAAGATCGCCGACTTCGGGGTTGCGCGGGTGGAGGCCGGAGCCGACGGCGGCGACATGACGGGGCAGACGGGGACCATCGGGTACATGGCGCCCGAGGTGCTCCAGGGCCGCCCCTATGATCACAAGTGCGACGTCTACAGCTTCGGCGTCCTCCTGTGGGAGACCTACTGCTGCGCCATGGCCTACCCCAACTACAGCCTCGCCGACATCTCCTACCATGTCGTCAAGCTGGTTAGTGATATGTCTCTCCATCTAGTTGTACATCTCGCCATGAATCATCTATCCAAGGTTGTTGTCGATTCATCGTTTGCTTCTTGGTCGATGGACCATGGATGTGTGACAGGGTATCAGGCCGGACATACCGAGGTGCTGCCCGAAGGCGATGGCGGACATCATGACGAGGTGCTGGGACACGAACCCGGACAACCGGCCGGAGATGTCGGAGGTGGTGGCGCTGCTGGAGAAGATCGACACCTCACGCGGCAAGGGCATGACCCCGGTCCCCGAGCACGCCTCGCAGGGTTGCTCCTGCTTCGGCTTCTCCCGCGGCAGCGCATGAGCTAAGCACCCCTCCAGCGCGGCCGGAGACGCCGTCTCGAGCCTCGAACTGTCGAACACCGTGCATGCAGCTATGTGTCTGCGCTACCTAGTTTTTTTTTTCTGGATTGATCGATCGTGGTCTGCGTTGGCTTGAAGCTCTGTGTGTTCTCAGTCGTGTTGTTGTCTTCCTTGCTATGCAGGATGCTATCTTGGTGTGAAACTGTGAACTTGTGATGAATTGCCTGGCTACATTGGGAAAAAAACTGCTAGCTGTTCTTATTTGGATCGTGGTGAGAGTTCATTCTGCCTGTCTCCATTGCTCGGCTCGATCCGGTTCTTGCCGGCTAGTCGGCACTCGGCAACGCCTTTGTAGAGTGGAAAGGGATAAGTCTGATTTCTCCCTCAACCACAACATGGTATATCATCTCTACCAAAATCGGTTTAATTTAACTTCTCTAACGATTTGAAAGGCAATATTGTTCTACATGACATGTGAACCCAGTCTTCATGTGCATAGTGTCTATGTGGTGCTTACGTGACATCACCATTAGAAAAAAAATTACAAACACATGTCAATGCACAATCTTCCTCTTCCTCTAGTCTCGTGTAGGCCGACGGAGTGATGAAGAGGCTAGCACCACGAGGATAGCGGCACAGCATTTTCTCTGCCCTCTCCCTCTGCACCAGCTACCACCACCACTCCTCGCTAATCGTTGGCCGGATATCTAGGAGGCGAAGGCCAGGAAGGAGATGAGCCAACGACGGATGCTGAGTAGAAGGTTAACTTCACCTAGCACCTTGAACTTTCTCGATTGCTAGATCTAGGTTCTAAGGCTCTAGGGAGAAGTAGTGCCTCCTGATCCACAGAATACGCTGCATCCGGATCCTGATGGAGTTATCCTCCTCGTCCACCAAACCCGTTGCATTGCGCTTGAGGCGGGGCTGCCATCTTTGTCAGCCATGGATGGATGAAGAGGGAGGAAGAGGAACTGCCATGGCCCGCAATGATACATACAATCGATCTCCTCGATTGTGACATCCGCTTCCTCTCCTAAATGTGCCCCTTGACCACCATTACCATGACACGCTCCTTGACAATGGTCGCCGGTTCCTATTCCTCGTTGACCACTAATGTAGCTAGTATGTGGTTCTGTCTTAGGACAGGTGGAGACATAGACAAGGTGAGACATGTTTATGTCCCGCAAGCCAATGAATGTATTGACCTCACGCCTCGCGCACATGGCCCTAGACATGCTCAAGTCACAGCCATCTTATCCATGTCACCATTGTGGAGAAGGGGTAGATAAGGACCTAGCTCATCTCATTTGGGCTTGTTATCTTAATGAGCCAACTTGGCTCGACTCATTAGCCTTAACGAGCTAAAAGGCTAACTCGGCTCAATTCGTGAGCTGGCTCATTCACGAGCTATATTTCATTTAAATCACCTCTATAATTTATAAATTTACTATTTTATAATATATTAACATAAGAATATATACTAACTAATAAAAATTCACTAAGTAAAATAGTTTACATGTGATTATAACACTAATCACTAGTTAATAACCTCTAAATATAATAATATATTGATCTTTTACACTAACCAGTTAAAAGTCTAGCTTGGTTATAAGTTCAAGCCGACTCAAGTCAAGCTTAAAACTAGCCGATTCGAGCGACAAGATTTTAGCTTTTTGTCCACCCCTATAGAGAAGAGGAGAGAAGAGCGAAGGAAGGAGAGAGGAGATGACCCGTAGCCTACAGGAGAGAGGGAAAAATAGAAGGAAGAAGATGAGGTGAAGAAAGAATATGAGGTGGCACACTTATATATAGGTCCTATTGTATTGTTTTTTTATTGATATGGTGTCAACTTAGATAAAATCCAGGTTAACATGCCATGTAGATACTATCCTCTAAACCGATAGAGGAATCAAATTAAATCAGTTTTAATAGATGAGTAGATAATATATCTGATTTTACGTATAAGAAAGGAAAATCAGACTCAGAGAAGAGCAAATTGGACTCGGCTTATAGACTTAGGCCTTGCAGAAAAAAGCTCATCCTGTTGTAGACCTAGCTCATCCTGGTGCAGCCGGGTCTGCAACAGGCCTAGTGACGTTCCAGCCCAGTCCAGTTGGCCAGAACGGTATTGTGGCTGAGAGCCTAGGGAGAGATGAGAAAGCAGAGATGACATGTGTGTCTCATAATTTATTTTGGAAATAGCTATATAATATTTGATGTTTTTTACAAACTTTCAAATATAACTTTAGTGCAATTAGGATATAATCATATTGTAAATATCGTAACTATAGTTACATATGTAACTTATAGTTTGTATGTAAGTAAACAAAAAGATTTGTGGCTAGTTGGCTATTCTAAGCCTGGCATACGAATCTTAACGTAATTAGACGGCCCACAGATAAAAAAAACTATCGACAGAGAATTAGCAAAATTGTTTATTTTTTAGCGTGCTGTCCGAGCAATTTGAATTATTTATGGCTCATGATGTGTGATTTTCACCAAGTGAAGTGCAAATGGGATAATAATCCAACGATTTTGTAATAAGTTTATTTAATTTTAAGGCTGTACTTTATTAGTTTATAAGTAGGTTAACCCACGTGTGTAGCTGTGTGTTTGCGTGTGTAAATCACCCTAGCTACCTATCTTACTATTTTAGGAGTTTTGATCTAGCATAAATGTTAGCGATGCTCCCGATTAGACTGCGGGGAAGTGTTAGTCTATTATAATTATAGTAGTTTAACCCACGTGTGTAGCTGTGTGGTTGCGTGTGTAAGCTATCCTGGCTACTGATACATTAACAGAAATACAATCAACAATTCCCACACTTTCATACTTATTTTTAGCTCCAGGGTTTTTAAGTTATCATGTATGACCTCTGATTTGTCAAGGGAATCTTATGAAGCGTAGGGCCTCACCGTTTGCACCAATACATAGTAAAATAATTAGTTAGCGGTGTGCTTCAATGTCTGATGCAGCTACAAATCTCCTGGGTAAGAACACATGTCATCCATAGAACAGCACTGGACAGATGCATTATTATTTTCTCACTGACTTGGATGGATGCATTACTTTCTCAGATAACAAGTTCCATATAAACGGACGCTTACTAGCTACTAAGTAAGCGAACAGCCAAAAAAAAGAGAGAGAAACAATGTTAAACGTTTATAATGGAATAATAAGACAGAAGCCTCGAACAACAAAGTAAAATGGATAGTCGCAAACAAAAATAAAATAAAATGGAGAGAAACAATTATTGGACATTTACCATCCAATAAAAATCTTTAAGATTCTTTCAGTAGTTGTTTAATTTAATAAAAAGATTTAAAAAGTAGGGGTAACCTATCGTAATTTCTCCAGTCAGGCCTTGCATGAGGCTAATTGATTTATCAAGTACTAGTTGAAAAAAATCTGAGGTCATGGCAGAGTGATCCTACGAAGAACACCCCAATTGCCACTGCATGCATGAGTCCCCCCATGGTCTCATTCGGTGAAGATGGCATCCCCCGATGATGCAACAAAGATGTGTCAGCTCGGCGCCGACTCTAACGCCCGAGAGCGCCGTCCGATCCCCAACTCGAGGCATCAAAATCAATTATATATGTGCAGATAGATAATTAGACCGACCTGATTCAAATCGAACAAAAATTAGAATTAACTCAGCTTCATCGACATGCCTTACTTAGATCGATTAATTATAATTAACCGCTACATGGTAAAAAAACATAATAATCCGGGCTTGAACTTGAACGGCATGCAGACGAGGATGATAGCGAGCTGGTTGAGACGGCCCTCGTCCTTCGGCGAGGCAGAATATTTTTCGTGTTTTGAATTCAACATGGAGCACAAGGAAAGGACAAGTAGCTAGGACACGTACCGACCATGGTGGATTTTAAAAGGTAGAAATTATTGTTATTGTTAGAAAAAAATACCCCACGGTTACAGATAAATTAGTTATACTACATGCATCTCATAATTTTATTATATGCGTTACAACAGAGTAAATATACTCATGGTATGTGAACTTGCGTGGTGGGCATTACATGCGAATAAGTGCACCTTACATATTGATTATTTTGATATAACAATTTGGCTAGTCCGTGCGAAACTAGATCAAAATGGTCCACACAAGTGTAACACTACAACAAATTCATCCATAGTTGATGGCCCATCACGAAGCTAGCAATTTATTCCATCAGACCGAATAGCATGACCCATCATATAAAGAGCTCATCCATGATAGAATGATTATCGAGAATCATCACTAATTGTTGACGTCGGTTTAAATTACTCGGTCCATCACAAATAAGAATCTATCCGTAATGGGCCGCTAGTTCTCACCCATCGCAGGTATGTTTTTCTTCCTGTGACGCGTTGTGTCTTCTGACTTGTTAGAGGTATACCCATTCTATATATACTGAGTTCACTGAGTAATTGAACTACCACATCTAGTGTATTATTCACTATTAAGGTGGAAGAGCTAGGGGCGAACTTTTACTATAAAATGAGGTAATACAACCATTTTCACATCTAATTTCTAAAATTAACGTTGCCTTTTTTTAATGATGTAGGTTACATATTTATTTTATTGGATTTGTGTATTATTCTAATTAGTGTTTATATAATATTGCAAATAAATAGAAATTGGATGTACACTAGCAATCACAGTTATGATTATAGAGTTGGAGTTATTTAATTTTTAAATGTTGCAGATAATGACAAGTAAGGATAAAGAATTTATAGTATAACCATGTGTGGACTACAAGAATGAGAGGATGCTTGTGAAAAGAGTTCTGCTATAGTCTCACTTAATACGTAGAAGATTCATGAATGATTATACCAACATGGTGAGAAATAACCTGTAATGGCTACATCGATTAAAGTATTGGATGAGTATCATGATGACGATGACATGTTTGCTTCTTCTCCGTTGGGTAGAAAAATGTTTGGTGTCGACGATGATGCCTTAGTCACATATTGAGAGATGTCAAGGCTCTAGCGTATAACGAAAGAGACTATGAGAAGTTCACACGCTTGATAGCGGATTTTAAGATTCCTATCTTCCCTAGGTGCAAGCTAAAGTGCACTAAGTTGTTCATAGTACTTGAACCTACGAAACATAAGTTAAATAATATGTGGTCAGATAAGAGTTTCATATAGCTCCTTGATTCAACGACCTACGAGACTTATTTAGGCTTGGATAGCTTAGACACAAGATTGTTAATATCCTACTCTTTGTAAGTGATTTATACTTTACTACTATTATAAATATATTCTTCATATTTTAAACTATAATGTAATCATTACACGCTTTGCTGGCTCCATGCTCGAAAAATGGGCAATTTGGTTGGTTTTCTAGATCCAACTGTGATTAACGAGACCAATTTAAAATACGCACCGGACAACGCCGTTAAATACATAAGAAGGTGTTTATATGCCCACCAAGACATTTTCTGATGTTAGCGTATGGGACCTTATTTTCTTACTAAATTCACGCATTATAGAATAGCAAAGCGACAAACGAATAAATTAACTTTTTTTAGCTATCATTGGGTCCTCGTAGTCATAATTACCAAATAGAGTATGGTATACTAACTCAACTCCAATCCAGTCAAGAAATAAGACATTACACCTTTAGACGTTGCAATAGACACGACCTAGGGAGCATATGTAGAAAAAGGTGGCCGACATCGGACAACTGCGCTATCTCTCAACCACAAATATGACTCTCTGGTCCAATAGCAAGTCATCGAAACTTGCGGTTTTTATGTATGCCATCACAGGAAAACCTTGATGACACAAGTGACTACCTTTGATCCGAAGGTTAGAACCAAATCGAAAAAGATGACTTATAAAGTCAAACTCATTAATTATCATATCATGCTAACTATATTCATATATCGCAGAAAAACAATTGGAGGGCAAGTTAAATTGACCTAGCAAGTATTGGAGAGAAACTAGCCACCTTTTTTCTAGTCTAAGTGATAAACCAAGTTTCATCTAAAGTCTGGTTGCGGAGCTCATGTATTTCGTATTTTAATTATTTCATTCGCTTGTGGTGGAAGAATCGATTTTTTTTAAAAAAACATTTAGTTTATTTACATAACTTCTTGTAATTGTGGTCTTACAATGTGATTTCATTTAATTTATTTTAATTATTATGTCACTTGAGCTAATCGTTTGTTATTTTAAATTTTAAGAAGCTTCACCTATTTTGTGATGTGAATATTCAATTTGATGATGGGTGGTGTAAATTATGTAAATATAAATATTATGTGAATTATACGGATACAGATGTGAAATGTATATATATGTATGATGTGTGAATGTTGTGTGAATTCTATCTTTTTGGTGTGGCTAGCAATTACTTAAGGCTAGCCATAGGTTTATCTTTTTTATCGAAATAAGTCATTCGTAACGGGTGTTATTTCTGGATCGTCATAGGGACGATAACCAGCTACAAGGGACCCTATTTGTAATTGACCGTATTTATAATTCATCATAGTGCAGTTTGTTATCAGTATAGTGCAGTTTGTTATCAGTGACCCAACGTGTTTTCTTTTATAGATTTAGACCTGTTATCGATGAGGGTTTCGTTGTAGTGTAATGACCTTATATATTTATTAGATTGAGTTGCAATAGGGTAAATTACACATACATAAGTGAGCTCGTGTGGTGGGTGCAACGTGTAAATAAGTACGACTTACAAATTCCTCATTGTGGTACATTGTGGTACGACTTACACATGAGTAGAATGTGCGGATATCTTATTTCACGGAACTTCTCCAAGAAATGACCTAAAGGCACACAGGCTCGAGTTTATGATGAGACTAATTTTTTCCATATATTGCGATTGAAGAACTGCACCGACCCAATTCTAGTATATAGAAGCCCGTCCGGCAAAAGCACGCTGATGCATATCACTATCACACATGCGTGCGTCTCGCCAACAGTTGCAAATTTTTTTTTCTGATTCTGTTCGACAAGTTAGTTGTTATGAAATGGCAAGTAGCCAAATGGCCAAGTGCTAGGCTATATGTATTGACTCTTGACCAGTGACAATCTATTAATACATGATTACACAATGCTTTGATCTTGGTATTATGTGCGGAGCAAATTGTTATCAAATTAATTACGTGTGAACGGCATGAAATTTAGGTCCTAGTGATGGTGTCAACATTGAGATGCATGGAGATTTTTGCGTGGGGTATGATTGCTTTGGCACTATGTCGAAATAGCAAATTTATCCCTCAAGACAGCGTATGTTAGTTGGCTTGGTTTGTTATAACTAGAGTATCACTCCTCCGATGCCCTCTAAAACCATAATGCGGTGTTTATAAATACATTTTACAACTTTTTGAAATTTTCATTTTTTCAAAAAAAAAACATTTTTAAAGTGTACCTCCTACTCTGCATCATATTCTATTTTACTCCATTGTCAGAACGTGTGAACTAAGGGATATTCTCATCTTTTTAATAATTTCTCTCTCTAATTAGGCTAAAAATAATAAAATAATGGTCGCATCGTCTCTAGCAAATCAACATTATTTTTGCAGGTGTATACATTTTTACAATATCCACCATCAAATTACATAAATTAACCACTAGTAAAATGCGCCTTATTGTAATGACATGAACAATTTGCAAATTATTGTCTATTTTCACCCATTGATGTAGTTTACTACATACATTTGATAAATTTATTAGATTTTATAAAGAAAAAAATTAATTTTATAAACTTGGTCTAATAAAAATCTCATAAATTTATTAGATTTTATAAACTTTTCTAATAAAAATAGATTTTTATAGACTTATTCTAATAAAAATTATTAGATTTTATAAAGTTTTCTAATAAGAATAGATTTTATAGACTTATTCTAATAAAAATTATTATACCCGGAGTATTAAAAAATCAAATGACATAAAGAAGAGTAATGAAGTTATACTTGGACGACGAGAAGCTAGCGGCTGTATCACTCTTGATTGATCATTGCTTATATCTAGACATCGATGACTTATGATAGAGAATAATAATCCAATTAAAATATGATATAGGTGACTTAGTAATAAGTTAGCTTTCTCATAGGCACATCTACTTAGATTATCCATTGGTAGTTTCACAATAAATAAGATTTTAATATCAAAATCGAGACGTGTAACAAGATAAATCACTCTATATTCATCTGCTTCTGTATGGTATGGTACTTTAGGTTTTATATTTCCAGTATACGGTGAGAGGGAAAAATTAGATAGAGACCTAGATTGAGAATTGAGGCGATTGGTAAGCGACATTTGCACTTCGTCTTTTCCCCAATCAGCAACATGCCACAGCTAGAAACGGAAATCATATGAAGTGCATATAGATGATGCAGATTTTGTTATAGATATGTTAAAGTAGCAATGGTCCTTGCAGTGAACCATAGTACTACTCATCATCATATGCAGTACTAATTTAAATGATTACAGCCCGTTAGTGATGTTGAAATTATGTTTTCGTTACTCAAGCCGACATTCTCGCTTCCGCTTCGTTATATATATATATATATATATATAAAAAGAGAAATAACATACTAACAATAAACCTAACATGTCAACACCGCAACATAAAACTAACTGCTCAAAAAAAAAGGCAATCATAATCATTAGCTGGTCCTGAAAACAACAAAATTGATCTTAAAGTTAATCCTTTATAGAATCAATCAGATGCCCAACAAAAACCAGAACTTGGCATGGTGCCTGCCAGTGGGCTTATAATTTATATCAGACTGCAAAACACAGTGATCAATCCAATTACATGGATCATGAAGGCAGTACTAATTACAATTTTAGCTAGCAATTGATGACCTGAATGCGGAATCCTAACTGAATGAGTGCATGCAAAGTCACCTTGTGCAGTGTTTCAACGTTGGGAAAGCATCTCAGGAAACTGACCAGCGTAGTGGCCTCATCGAGGACAGCAAAATTCACTCAAGACCAATATCTTAATGCTTGGAACCGTGGAGCTTGGGCTCACCTTCGTGTCAGCCTGCATAAGAGATCACAAACCATTGACAAATGAGTGCCTAGTTGTTCTGTGGTCATTTAAAAGATTCATGCATCAGTCAGAGATGTGGATTTCATCGTCAGCAGAACAGGATGGAGAAATGTAGCTAGTACCTAGATGATGGTTTCACCAATCTGCAGCTGGTGAGCTCTTCGCTCCAAACAGACCAGGGATCTGCAGCTCCGGTGCACACGTTTGTACTAGAAGACGTACTCCACCACGGCGGCCTCCTCCTCCTGGGAGAACCAGAGAAGCACGCACTGGATACTTTGGCTGCAGAGGAGGACGCGATCGAGCTGGTTGTTGAGGACGAGCGCAAGCCTCTTGAGTACTGGGCTGCAGGCAAGCAGATGGTTGAGGCCCCGACTGACGGTATCCCAAATGTAAAGCTCGATGAGGTGGGGCAAGACGCCGGCGTTGTGGGGAAAGCCGTATCCGGGAACGTCCATTTGCCGAGGAAGAGGCGACGGAGAGCAACGCAACGGAGTACGTCGGCGGGGAGGAGTCCATTTATGTAATGCACGGCTCTGTTGACGAGATCTTCCACGCCCTTGGCGGCGACGAGACGCGCCCACTCGGCGACCTCGGGCCGGTGGAACGCGAACGCGAATACGCGAGACACGGGGCCCAACTGCCCGGGTGACCGGAGAGGGCGGCCGACGGCAGCGCAGTCGGCCTCGCCGGCGGAGAGGAGATCGGCGTCGCGCACGAAGGATGAGAGGCGTGGAGCTCCAGATGCGCCGACAGCGGGAAGCGAGCGCGGCGGCACGGGCCGCGTCCTTGGCTGGGAAGCAGATGAAGACGTTGGCGTCGCGGGGGAAGCCAGTGGTTCGTTCCCGTTGCCGAGGAAGAGGTGGCGGAAAGCGGCGCAGTGGAGAACGTCGTCGGGGAGGAGCACTTGGCGGCGACGAGGCGCGCCCACTCGGCGAGCTCCGACCGGTGGAACGCGTGGACGACCCGGAAGAGGCCGGGTGACCGGTGAGGACGCCCTCGCCGGCGGAGAGGAGATCGGGATAAGCGGCGTGGAGCTCCAGATGCGCCGCCAGCGGTAGGGGAGCGCGGCGGCACGGGCCGCGTCCTTGCGGGGAGGCGGAATACGACGTTGCCGAGGAAATCGTCGGGGAGCGCGCTTACGCGGTCCTCGCCGCCGTAGCCCTCAGCTGCGGAGAGGGAGACAGCGGCACTGTCCTATTCAGCAGCCACCGCGGGGCGCGGACCTTCGTCGTCGTGGAGGATGGTGTACTAGTAGATGAAGGCGTTGTCGCCGGCGTGGTTGAAGTCGTGCGTGAACACGCCGCCCTTGCCGTCGTCGCCCTCCACCAGAAGCCGGCTGGCGACGTGCTCCTCTCAGAAGCCGGCTGGCGACGGGTTCTCCACGATGGAGAACACCATGGTACGCGCGGGTGTCGAACACCAACCACCGGTGGGTGAGGTAGTCCAGCCAGTGGAAGCAACCGTGCTCGTAGTAGCGCCGGTTCCAGACGGTGTGCGACGGGCAGCCGAACGGCGAGCGGTGCCTGCTCCAGACGAAGCACTCCGCACGAGAAGGCGAACGCCACGACCTTCCTCTGGCATTGCGCCGTCCATATCACGCGAACGCTGCTCCGTCTCCACATTTTCGGCCGCGTCGCACGGGGTGAGGAAGGGCTCGCACCGTCGCTGCCCGCCGATGACCCCGAGCGGCCAATCGACAACGGCGACGAGCTCCTCCGGGATGGGCAGGAGCAGGACGTAATCACGTAACGGCTCACTTCTGCATTTACACAGAACGGGGAGGAGGAAATGTAGGGACACACATTGGATCCTTATCTCTGCGTTCCCCGTTTGCTTTTCTGAACTTATCTGTCTGATTTTGTAAACCAAAACAAACCCGTTGAAAAAAAATCAAAATAACAACCATACGCTCGGATGGCTAATTACTTATTTGGAAACGCCAAGCCGTGCTTTTGCAGAAAATATAAGACATACACGGAGGATACATCCACACGACCTTAAAACATAAGCATGGCAACATGTCGTCGAAACTGAACTCTCTGTTTGAGTTTTAAATTTTTGAATTGAAATTACAGAAATGCTAGAAGAAGTCAATATTTTTCAGGAGACGGTATGACTTAACGGCTGAACCCCCAAACCATTCACAAAAGCATAGGAAAAAAAAAAGAAAACAATGCCATCACCATTTGCTATATCCCGATTCCCCATCTTAAACCACATTAACACCGGGCGCTATGCTACCTACCCCTCAATCATTTTACGTCTGATGTTTTCCTTACACCCCTGTTGCCTTCGCTCAAGACCACCTAGGTGTCAACGCCAGGTTGACTAGCTACCCTCCCCAAGCCTATCCCCTCATCTATAGTGTTATCGGTGGCATTTAGCACTTGAGGATGCACCATCCCTTCTCGACAAGGTGCTTAATCTGATGGTCAATGCTTGATTTAGTAGGATGATGGGCTCAAGATCAACATTAAAGTGGTCAATCATATAGTAGCGCTCTCAATGTGGTAGCACACTGCTTGAGCTCGATATTGATCTAGTGCCAAGGTGCTCAATCCGGTACCACAACACTTGAGCTTAATGATGAGGCACTTGATTTGGTGGCCTGCACTCGAGCTTAATTATCATCACCATAGAGTGCTACCTTACTCCTACTAGCAAGGATAAATATGACTAGTGCTCCATCCGCATTTGGTGACGATGTTAGATATGTCCTAACTTTTTTTTTGGGAAGATACGATATCACGTAACAATACTATTGAAATTATAGAGACTAAACTATACAATTTTTGACAGAAAATCATTTTAAAATTTTTAAATATAACTATAATGTAATTATATTGTAATAGTTACTATATAACTTATATGTAAATAAAAAAAACTCATGTGTGGTGCTGTGACTATTGTGTGACACTGCAAAGCAACCAGTGAGAAAAAAATCTCTCTCTCTAGCATGAATCTCAGAGCATATCAAACGGCCAAAAAATCGAAAGTTTGCCAAGCAAAAAATCCCTCGCATGTTTTTTTAGCAAAACCGGAAATTATATTAGACGAGGTTGATTCAGAGCTTTGGAACCTAATGGTGTTGAGCGTTCATGGCCTCATGGGCTCCTTATAAGGCCGAAGCTAACAGCCTATAAGAATTTTGAAGTATCTGGACTTATCAAGTTTCTTGCCTGTGAAAAAAGTCCCAATGAAACTTTCTAGATTTGAGCCCATTATTCCTCACGAGGAAGCGACTCAAACCCTGTAGGCAAGAAAAATTGCCAATAATTTAGGCCCAAGACTGATCGCTTGGTGCTCCACCCGTGCTTCTTCCAAACCAAGTCACCATCTCCTCCCGCTTCGTGAAGCAGAGGGATCACCCACAAAGCAGCGCCTCCTCGTCGCATTTGATCTCGCCTCGCCTCATCTCTTCCTCTGCAACGGCGACGCTCAACCAAGCCACGATGAATTGCTTCTCATCTACGAGCGCATCCCGTGAGTGACCTGCGCCGCATGGGCCAGGTCTGCCACTCCTGGCGCGTCGCCGTCGCGCTGCAGCAGCCGCAGGCGGAAACGAGGCCTCTCCCGTACATCCTCGTCCCCCGCGCCGAGGGGCCTTCCTTCTCGTGCGCCCTCGCCGGCTGCGCCACCCACGGCTTCGGCCTCCCGCTCCAGGACGACGCACGCGCCGGCACCGCGTGCTACTTCGGCGCCTACGACGGTAGCTGGGCCTTCCTCGCCTCACCTCACCTCCTCCTCTGCAGCGGCGACGCTAAACGGAAAGCTCGACCACGATGAATTGCGCCTCATCCACGAACGCCTCCCGTGTCTCCTCGACCAGCGCCTCATGGGCCAGGTCTGCCACACCTGGCGTGTCGCCATCGCGCCGCAGCTGCCACAGCCGGAGACGAGGCCACTGCCGTCGATCCTCGTCCCCCGCGCAGAAGGGCTTTCCTCCCTCGCGGGCTGCGCCACCCACGGCTTAGACCTCCCGCTCCCGGACGACGCACGAGCCGGCGCCGCTCGCTACTTCGGCGGCTACGACGGTGGCTGGGTCTTCCTCGCCTTCGGCCACACCCTGGACGACGCCCTGCTCAGCCTCTGCAACGTCCAGCGATTGGGCATAGCCGTGGCATCCGCAACCCTCGCTTCGCCGCCGGAAGACGCACACTGCGTCTGGTTGATGGATGGCTCATTCTGGCGCATGGGGATGGAGTTCGGCGAGCGTTTGAAGAAACTGATGTAAAAAATTACCCGAAAACAGATCCAGGAAGTCGTCAAGTTGGTTTTGATCTATTTTGGCAAGAACAACGACGACGAGGACAAGACGAAGCATCCAGCACTTGAGAAGACGGACGCAGCAGCGGGAGGCGCGGCGGCCGGATTTTCCTGGAGGCGGTTTGGTGTCGTAGCAGTGTCTACTGCTGCCGTCCTCACGTTTCTCTTTTTCTACTACAAGCGCCGCCGCCCACTGTGTCGACCTCACCAGGCGCAGCGGCGGTATGTGGTGTCGATCCGTGCTCCCCCGACGCAGACGCCACCGGCTGGTCTCCTTCAGCTCCTCGACGACTTGCCGGAGGGTGTTATTCTGATCGGTACGCGATCCAGTCTCCCACACCTCCTCCTCTATTATTGGATGCAACCCATGGGTGGAAGCGGCTTGCACTGATGGGCTGAGTCAGATCGGTGGATTCACTGACGATGCGGAGGCGGCGCCGTCGTACGCGCGATGCTTCTTCACGTGTGCGAGGCGGAGCCGGATTGTGTTCCGCATGGCCATCGACGAGCTGCATCTCGGCGACAGTGGAGACTCGCCTGTTTGTTAGATAATAATAATAATAATTGGTAAAATAGTTTAGGTTGAAATTGAAAAAATATTTTATATTAAAATTGACATTATTTAATTATTTTTTATTTTAAATCATTTATTAAAAATATATGGTGAAGTGCGTCGTTAGATTACGATATATGTGCTAAAAACAAATATTCTATCTATTTATGTGCTGACGACTTAAGGTCAATTTTGATCAATCGAAATTATACTTAGTGATAAGCGAAGTTCTAGCACGGTCGGTATGATAAGATGGAATTCTTAAAACCAATATCGATTAACAACGAAATCAGAAACTAGGTTCAAGGAGCTGAGGTCTCAAACGGTTAATAATACTGAATGATGATATTGGATACAAGTTTGTATATGGTGGATGAACATTATGTGGGGATGATTTCATAACGAGCTTTAAAAGTTATGCGTGGAAGCGTTGAAAAAATCTTAGAGAAATTCAGGAAAAAAAGGAAAATTGAAAAATGATGGTTGCTAGAGTACACCAAGGCTTTAATGTGTTTGACTATAGCTCGTGGTATAGTAGCTCGATGTGCTGGCAATCCGATCTAGATTCTAGTGTAGAGAGATAGAAATTAATTCAGAGAATTGTAATAGATTTAAAAATCAAGTAGTTAAATCCTATAGGACTAAGAGTCCTATAATTTTTTTTATAAATATATGATAAGATGTGAGGGATTGAGAGACAGAAAATTGAGAGAGATTTTTATGTAACTTTTGTAAGGATAATTTTAGAAATATTAAATTTTGTCAGAATTTTGTGCAAAATATATTCTCTCTTTTTTACGTACCAATCATTTGATTTTAGATTAAATTATTTTCTGTTGATTTGATTTCTTTGATGCTAAATTTACCTAGGGGTTTTTTAGTTTTATGAAAAGTTCTATTGATTAATTATTTTCATATATCATATTATTAATTAGTGCTTAATTAATTTTGATCAACTTTTCATTCATTAATTTTGTTTTATTCTACAAAATTTTTAGGTCAATCGGGGTTATAAATTTTTAGGTCAATCGGGGTTATAAATTTTTAGATATAATATGTTTAATATATCTAGATTTAAAAAACACAATTTTTAGGTTTTATATTTAAGAAAACTTGTTAATTTTTTATGTTATCTTCCGCAATCATTCACCCTCGATTATTTTATTTAAGTGATTCGATCTACAAGTAGAGCAATGTTATTTTTTGAATTGATCTTAACAGATAATTAGAAAATATGTCGATAAATATATATATATTTTTTCGATGTATTGATTTTCATTATTAAAAGGTCAACATGGAGATATATATCCAAACTCAAGGCTTTTGCTATATGGGAGAAAATCTAAAGCTATATTAAGTTTTTGAAAATGATAAAGTGACATTGATAAATCTATCATATGTGGAGTTTAATAGTAAGACGAATAATTTGATTATTTAAAAGATAGGAAGAAGTGATTTGACCGTTTGTTACATCTTCAGTCAGTAAATGAGATATAAAAAATACTCTATGATTAATATAAAGGATTAAATATGGTAAAAGATATATGTTAGTACATGTTTATAAAAGAATACATACATTTTAACATAAAATTTAATGAATCACAGTAACTTATGTTATATTAATATTATATATTCTAAGATTAAAAATTCTCGTCGATATGTCTATATGAGATAAAAATAATATCAATTAGAGAATCTACATGTGTTTTATTCTAAATTAAAAACTCATAAGTTAGATATAAAATTTCATGTTAATCAAAGATACGGATCTTTTGCTATAATCTATTTAATAACAAAACGGTATATTAGAAAACATAATTTTTTTTCAGTTTTTATGTTTAAAAAAACTTGTGTCTTCCGCAATTGTTTAGCCCCTTTTTTCAAGTGATTCCGTCCTACACTGTCGCCAATGGTCGGGCTCTTCATGGCGACCGGCCGCCGTGGTTGACGCAAATCGTGGTGCCGGTGCTGTGAACATCCGGCTCATCTACTTCGGCAGGCGGCGCCTCTCGTTGTCCGGGGATGAACTGTTGTACTGATTGCTTCCACAAAGGGGAAAGCGAAGAAGATCGCCGCCGCTCAGATTGAATCCACGACGAGGTAAGGAGGCAGGTCGCCGCCGCTCTCGTCGCAGATGACGCATCGGCGCATCCTTAGTCTCGTCGTTGGAGATTGGTTTGGACAAGAAAGAAGGCCATGAAGGTCGGCCTCTCCTGCCTCCCGACCATCACGACGACGCGGCGCGCGGCGGCGGCGTGCGAGCTCCGAGATGGCGGCGGTGGTCCGGCTGGGCGATGTCCCGATGGTCCGAGATGGTTGCACTGACCAGCCGTGTCCGCGCACTGCACATTCATGTTGCCATGCCATGCCCCCTGCTACGGCAGTCTCCTTCCTTCAAATTGTATTGCTTTGATTACTCCTAATTTACTGTATTCAAATCCAAATCCTTCTGTATCTTTTCCCAAAACTTACACCAGAAACGACTAGTGGAATCGTATGTCCTCCATTCCTCTCAACATTGTGTGCGGCACACAACCACCGACTCAAAAAAACAGAAAAAACAAACGGTTGCTTAAATAATCCCCTAAAAGCCCGTGTAACACATCTTAGTCCCATAGACCTATTACAAATACACGGATATGTTACTAGTATATTAAAAGATATTGTACTGAGCAAGCCGTCTTCTCTCTTTTTCAGTCGGTATGCTATTTCACCCTCTTTTTCTCACCGTAACGAAAGCCCATCTCTCCTTTTCCTTTCCATGTGCAGCCTAGCTCAGCCTTCCTTTTACTTCCTCCTGCCCCCTTCTTTATTTAATATATGACGTTGCTAAATTATAAATATAAGTTTGATTATTTATCTTATTTAAAATTTTAGTGCAAATATACAAAACTATAAAGCAAGCCTTAAATTATTTTTAATAAATAAGTTACAACAATGTAAAATTTTAATATGATGAACGGCTAAATGTCATGTTTAAAAATGAAATCATCGTAAATTTAAAATTAGATCTCGTGGTAGCCCCTAGACAGATCCGGCCATGATGAGCTCAATGAAACGTGGAAAGATGGATGAAGGGTCACAATAATAGAGGAGGAGAGGCTGACGAAGGATTTGGTAGCGGAGACTGATGACTTTTCTCCAATGATCCTTGTGTGGTGGGTAGGATCTTGCTCAAATCCACCTCCTTCTCCTCTCATTATTAAAGCCGTGTTGCTTCTTAAATACGTATATTAGTCCGGTGAACTCCAACTAGCCGATGAAGCTAAACTGACTACCATGCATCATCGATTTCTACGCCATGTTAAGCTTGTCCCCACATGCCACGCTGCTATAAAGCATAGATCATCCCTACGCGCTACCTGAGCTCATCCCCATGCCCGGCATCACCAAGCTTGAAGGAGAATCACCATCATGACCAAGCTATGTCTTCATCGCCTCCACTGATATGTCTTTGTCGTATGACTCAAGATCTCTCTCTAGCGGTGAGGTAGAGGACCAGTTGAGTGGTGTGGCATTGGAAGCAAGCTTGCCTGAGAAAGGGAATGACGGAGGAAGAAATGAAAGTGGTCCCTTATATAAAATCATTGTAAAAACGCTTGGGAATGTTAGATATTGATAGTTAATGGAAACTTCGTATCTAGTTTGTAGTTGAAGGAGAAAAACCAAACTTGGAATATGTTTTTTTTCTTGTAGATTACATGCCATTCATCCCATAGCTCATTCACTTGACATGAAGGGGTGGCAGTTGGCTCAGCTGTTGGCTAGCTGTTGGGGTGAGTAGGGATGGCCGTGGGTCGGCTCGTGTGTAATTTAGAACATGCTCTAGTTCAACTGAAAGAGCTAAATTATTATTAAGTAGATTTCACCCAACGCCCCACATAGTTGCCATTATGGGATTGGTTTACACCAGTTGGGCCCATGGGGACCCGAAAGAAGGAAGGAACTAGATCAGGAGAGCGTAAATTGAATGGCCCATAAGGCCCAATAGACGTAGGAGTAACCTCATCTCTTTGTTTCCGCCGCACGCCCAGAAGCTGGCGCCCCGCGCATTCCCGAATTCCGGACCACGCGCCTATGTTCCCTCCTTCCCCTCTCTCTCCTCCCCAGTTCACCAGTTGTCGCTTTCTCCCACTCCGCCTCCGGTGAGCTCCGGAGAGATCCCACCGCCTGCCTGCGCAGATCCGCGCGCCGCCTTCCCACTTCCCCTTCCTCCCTCGCCGCTTCCGACCGGTGAGGTCCGGCGAGACGTGTGTCCCGTGCATCCACCTCCTCACCATCTCCTTTACTCGGGCCGGCGACCGTCCCTGCGCCGTCGTGTTCTGGGCGCGACACGGGGTCGCACGATCCGACTATGGGCGCGTTTGGGCGAAGACGACTCTTCGTGGTTCGCACACTCCTCTCTCGCTCCGTTGCCGCCCGTGCTCCTCTGGACGCCTGCCACCCTCCACCTAGATCACCTTCGTGCGCCGCTGCCATGCACGCCGCCGTCGCGTAACCTCGGTCTCATCACCTCCCGAGCTGCAATCTTTGCGCGCACTCGAAGTCGCACCTGGGCTGCCGAGGATCGAGGCGTTGTTTGGCCGTGCACGCGAGGTGCTCGACGGTTTGCCCGCCTAGCCTCCAAGCCGGAGAATGCGCCGGTGCTGCCAGATTCTTGTCCCTTCGTCTCTGAAGTTCGTGTTTCGCAGCGGCAGAAAGCGCGCCACAGCGCGCTGCTTTTCTACCATCGGGTTCGATCTGCCCGACTGGTTTAGGAACCCCAAGAGCGATGGCTCATGCACCGGCTTGGACGACAAGGAGGACCACATTTTTGTGCTCCCGACTGAACCCAATGTCTCAGATGAGCAGAGACAGAGCAGTGGCTCCAGGCCGCTGTTGATCTGCCCCGGCTATCCCACGACTGCCTCCCATGAGGATGCAGAGTTCGAGGCTGATGTTGATGAGGTCAGCAGTATCCTGAGTGCTCGCTTCACATCCCTGAGGCCATCGTGAAAGCCATGGACTGCTGCTCCGTCAGGGTTACGGGCGGCCTTGTTTACAAGATCTTGACAAGGTTCAGCAACGATTGGGTGGCCGCATTCGGGTTCTTCATGTGGGCTGGCACTCAGGGAGGGTACTGCCATTGTGCTGATTCTTATGATTTGATGGTTGACATACTGGGGAAGTTTAAGCAATTTGATTTGATGTGGGTTTGATCAATCAGATGGTTGAGGTTGGGGGCTTGGTGTCACTCGTGATGATGACTGAGGCGATGAGAAGGCTTGCTGGGGTAAGTCGATGGACGAGGCCATTGACGCCTTACATAAGATGGACTGGTTTGGAGTTGCGAAGGATGCAGAGGCCATGAATGTGCTCCTGGACACATTGTGCAAGGAGAGGAGCGTGAATCGTGCAAGAGGCGCTTTCCAAGAGTTGAGAGGAAGATTACCTCCTGACGAGAGTAGCTTCAATGCTCTGGTACATGGTCGGTGCAAAGCGCGGATGCTAAGGGAAGTTCTAGAGATGGAGGAGATGGTGCAGCATGGATTCAGTCCTTCAGTGGTGACTTACACCAGCCTGGTAGAGGCATACTGCATGGAGAAAGATTTTCAGATGGTTTACGCTCTCTTGGACGAGATGCACAAGAGGTGGAGTCCCCCAAATATTATTACATATACAATTGTGATGCACACCCTAGGGAAGACTGGGATAACGCGAGAAGCTTTAGATACTTTTGACAGATTGAAGGAGGATGGTGTTGCTCCAGATGCTTCCTTCTACAACTCCCTGATCTATATACTTGGCAGAGCTAGGAGGTTGGAAGATGCATACTCTGTGGTTGAGGAAATGCGCAGAACTGGAATCCCCCCTAATGTTACTACCTTCAACACATTGATTTCTGCTGCTTGTGACCACACTCAGGCAGAGAATGCCCTGAAGCTTATGGTTAAGATGGAGCAGTCATGCAAGCCAGACATAAAGACATACACGCCATTGCTGAAGTGTGCTGTGAAAGACAGTGGTTAAAGATACTTCTGTTCCTAGTGTGCCATATGTTCAGAAAGGACATTAGCCCTGATTTCAGCACTTACACCCTGTTGGTGAGCTGGCTATGTAGAAATGGGAAGGTTGTGCAGTCTTGCTTGTTCTTGGAGGAAATGGTATCGAAGGGTTTTACTCCAAAGCAGGAGATATTTGATCTTGTGATGGAGAAGCTTGAGAAGAGGAATCTGCAGACAATGCACAAAAAGATTCACGTTCTCAGGACGCTGGTAGCAAATCTGAAGCACACACTGGTTCCTTTCAATGAGAGGACGATGATGGTGGACAGCATTATGCTGCACTGTACCCTGGATGTTAAATAACTAGACATGAGAGGAAATCATAATTAAGAGGACGTACGCACTAATTATATAATTATATTTAAGACTATATCACTAATAATAAATTTAATTAAGATCATCTCTTTGACTTTTCATCTTCACCACATCATCATCTTCTCTTATTAATTAAAATTTCTACTTTCATTTTATTTAAAGTTGTCCACATATACTTAGAGCAAAGTCGATATTATCCACCTTTGTTTTTTTAATCTTTTTTATTTAATCTCTTGAATGCACAAAATATTTATATACTTTTTAATCGTCGTTTGGATTAGTTCTTTTAACTTACCTGTAAAAAACCTTATATTCTATCTATCTAAACGAATTTTAATTGGTTCGATTTTTTTCTTATTTTTCACTCCAACCGAGTTAGGTGTAAAGACACTTCTCATTTTTTACCATAACTAGACACTGATGTGGTGCGCTACTAAATATATGATGGCTTGATCTTTATACTCGATTTTTGCTCACTTAACATCTTGAGATCACGATATGATACATCACAAAGGTAATGACTCGGCCTTTACAGTTTTGATATAACGTGTCGTTAAGAGATCGTTAAGAGAGTTACATCATAACATAATTTTTTTAGGTTTTTATATTAGCTTATCAAGTTTAACACAATCCTTCTTTTTTATCAGGGTCCAAAGATAGCTAACCCTAATGAAGCTAAGGAAATCACTACTAATATATACTCATCAGTGGAATATTCATGCAAATGCTTTTCAACTGTTGCAGTGCTATGTTGAAGACACTACATTTGATACGCTAGTTTCAATGAAGCATCAAGAGTCTTCATCAATTGATGTCATTCTCAAGTACATTGTCGCATCAACGTCTGAAATACATTGAGAAGATAAAAGGCAACTGGTTGATTGATGATGAAGTTCTGCTTGCTCCGGCACATATAAGCATGTTCGTGAGTCCTAAAGAATGCGTGACATAGGCAATTCACGGGAAAGCGATTTGGCACGCACAAAAGAGGTGTAGCTGCCGAAGTGAGAGCACTTTGCACAAAAGAGGTGTGTAGCTGCCGAAGAGACAGCACTTCGACAACTGCTTTTCTGACATTTACACCTTTCCTTAAAGAGTTACTGCCGCAATTACAATCTTCTATGCAACTGAAAGTGGCATACAAGTTAGAGGTTACTGTCATTATGCATATCTGCTAGCACCCAGTGGCCAATAGTCCCACAAGTGGCTTCGTCCTGTCTATGTTAATAACGTTAACAAACTATTATGTAATTTAACGTAATGTACAGGTCCATTCGTGTTAGAAACAAAAAATGTAATGAAAGAATAACTACAAAATCATCAAGATGGAGGATATCTGCTGCCACATTGATTGCTTAAATGATTATGGTGCATGATGATCCCATTTTAGCTGTCATTCATAAAATGTATTGTCGCCTCTGTCGGCCATAAGGTATGCGATCAGAAGAGGTCCAGAAGTTGCTCAAATCTGGACTGAATGTTGTGAAACAACTTTCTAGTATGTAAGCCTATTGTTTTGATCTCACATCAATTTCTGGAAAATACTTGCGCCTGTTCATTAAGAGAGTTACATAAACAAATGCACTTAAAACTAAACATAACAATCACACAACTAAACATAACAATCACACCAGCAATTCAATAAAAGAGTGAAGTTAAGCGAAATTAGAAAAATGACTTTTACCAACAGGAAGACACAAATATATATTGTTATTTGGTAATTAGGACTTCATATGTTTTGCGGTATTGTAATACAACCTATCATTTTTAAAAGCTTATAAAGAATCTAGCTTAGCTCTGTACCCTCCCACAGTTGTGGGCAATTAAAACCCAACGCAAGTCATCAAAATTCATAACCATTTCCTAGAGAATCAAAATGCATAGGAATAGACATTTTTTTGATGGAAAATGCTGAAGCATGAGGAAAATGATCAACAGAGCAACTATTAGTACACGCATTTTTAGTTGAGACCCCTTATAATTTTCATTATCCACTACATGTATGATGTATCCCTGGAGTTAGATTAAGAGTTCTTACATCCTTCTAGCATAGTCACTCCCTTTATTAAATCAAAATAGTACCAGGCATTTGGGGAAAAAAGATCATACAATTGTGATGCATCATAGTCTTGGTGCACATTCTTTGACTTTTGTAAAAACTTCCTTTTCCCTTGTTGCTGCCAGCCAGACCTTTCCAGATATTCTTCAATCAACCTGATATTACCAGCAATAAAACCTCCAAAGAATTTATCAGTAACAAAAACAAAAAAAAAGTAAGCCCTAAATGGCACCCACATGCTACAGATTGACTTCTGGGAAGCTGCCAATTCACGGTCTGGGAAGGAATCCTCCATTCTGAAGCTCAACCACACATACAACTCTAGGACCTGCGTTTATAACCATTTAACAGAGTGATTAATCTAGCCGTAGAAATTGTTTGTGGACAGTGGTGTAATGGAAACCTACTGTGATTGATCTACATACTGTTTGAGGCTGCCATGATCAATCTTGCTGTACAAATGTTTGGAGACAATAGTATACTGAAATAGGAAGTGTCTAGACCACAACCCTATTGTCCCTATCTTAATTAAGTTTGAAGCTGAAATTTAAATGACCATGGGACAGATATATAACGGCCTTTGCACCATGAACCTTTGCATCAGAACAAAATAATATGTGTAGCGCTGTAGCAGAGAAACTTCACAAGATAATATAATAGTACTGCCTGACAAGCTAGTGGGGTACTGTCTAATGATAAATATGTACTGGAGACAAAATGTACAATAACCTTGTGAATTGATTCAAGCTCCTTCAGTTGATTGTGTGATTTAGGCACTTGGAGTGTCCCAGGTGTAAATATCTCCTTGAGTCGAACAATTCCTTTCTTTGCATAATTTTCTGCAAACTGCATCTCAGAGAAATTAGTGAAGTTGTTTCTTGATTCCGCCAAAAAGTAGAAATGAATAACAGTAGTGTAAAAATGTTTACCTGAATTAATCCTTGCGTAGATATATCATCATCAATGTCCACTGGACTGCAATATAAATTATTAAGTGTCAGTATAGCTGGCATTATATTTTGTACAAGAACAATTGTGACGAGACTGATATAGGATTATAGATTCATAGTAGTACAGATCACCTGAGACAGAAGAGGTATTTATCATATAATCCAAGTGGTAACTCATCAACAATAGCAGCAACTTTCTGTTAACAATACGAGGAATAAATGTTACTAAACAAAATGTTTGAATCTGCAACTCAACAAGAAAATATGCTTGGTAAAGTTCACTACTATTATAACTTTACATTTTGCTAAAATGCAGTGTTTGAAAGTACACTGTCAGTGCTTTCTACCCAGCTGATCTGATTTTGATATTTTATTGTGTTCCTTTTAGAACATGCCGTTAAACAAGAGTAAATTATACCTCTAAATACAAAACCATCCACGTTGTAATGTTGCACCCCTTAAGTATGGAAATCAAATCAATGCAAACAACGCCCATGCATTAAATGGGTAAACCACTCAAGTTTTAGTTGACAAGACATATAAGTGTAAGAGCTATGCTGATGTGAATGCAGAGTCATGAATACGCGTGCTGCCAACTTATTCTTTACTCTTAGTCTTTCTTCCCCTTTCTCTCCCTCCCTGTTCCTTTCTCTTACCTCCTCTATGCCAAAAAGTGTTTCAATTTTTTGAACCTTTACTTACAAATAATTTAAATATAAAATCGTATTTATCTTAACTTCCAATTTGAACCATTTAGCTTGGCAGAACAACACTGCGGTGCCACAAAAGTACCATAGTGTGGCAAGGATGCACTCACAGTCCATGAAAAACGATTATTTATGGCTTGACAATATTGCTTGCCATGCCACCATGGATGGCATGGGTGCATGGCCAAAAGGTTTGTTTTTAAAAAATGATGCATGGGAGTTTCTGAATTTATTTGCAAAATTAATAAAGGTCTAAATATATATATTTTTAAAATCCTCTTGTAAAACTGGGTTAAGCCACCAAGCACATGAGATGATGAAAGATGAGCATGTCGCCAAGATCTCAGCAGCTGATGCATCCATGGTTGTGGGCTGCACATCAGCCTGCTGAGCTCATCACAACAGCAGAGCCAGAGTTTTTCTTGCCTCTTCCTACTCTACTATGCAGCATGTTTCCTCATCATCTCTTTTCCCTTAATTTTTGAAATATTTTCCTTTGAATTGGAGATGGATAACTATTTAGTGTCATTCGTTCCTGCATGAATTGGTGTTTTCCTTTTACAATAAGGAAATAATTTGCTGCTTGTGTGGCTAAATTGCAAGAATATCACTTCTTGATTTCAGTTGCTACATTGTCACTAGACTCATGAACCTTATTATTATATTCCATGTAGGCTAAGTTTTTTATTCCTCATAGCTCCCTCTCGAACTAGTTCAGCGTTGGCTCTTGGCTGCGCAAGAGGCTACCAAAGCTATAGACCTGGCCATAACACTGAGAAATAGCGGGGAGAGGGAGGGGGAGGGTTCTGTATTAAGGATGATTTATATCAGTTTTGACTTTTGTGTTGAGTCTTGAGAGTAAAATTTGGAGTTTGGATAGAGTTGAGAGATGCAAAATTAACCCACTCCTAGATAATTTGACCAAATATAGAAAATGGTACTTATGGAGTGAAAGAAAATCTAAAATACCAGCATATCTTCACAATCAGCAATGAAATAGTCGGGAGATAGTTTAGCCTTATCCAAGAAACACTCCTGTGGTAGAATGAAAGGAGAAGTAAGATGCATGCCCTGACCAGAGGAAGTAACTGTCGATAGACAGAAGCACTGACAATTTGACATATGTTTAATGGTTAAAAAAGGTAACAAGTAATTGAGAAAGAGGTAGGTTGAGAAAAGTAGAAAAAAGAGTGAATATACTTTATAACTACTGAGAACAAACCAAAGTCAGGCCAAAGTCTAAACAGATACAAATAGGATATCTCATATTATGGCTAAATTTTATTCCATGCCACTGCAAAAGTTGCCAGGTTATAATTGACTTAACCAACCATCTGAAGAACTAAGTAATGCTTTGCAGCTCAAGTGCTACCAAAGCATAGAAGAATAGCAAACTGCACCATCCAAATTAGAAGGGCCAAAAGGGCGACACCCTTGTATTGTTTAGTAAATGTGTAATGACAATTCACTAAGCATAAATATATAAAACTGATCTATGCTTTTTCCCATATACAATATCATGAAGAATGGCTTTGACTAGCTGACCAATATAGCATATACAATATCAAGAAGAATGGGTTTGACTAGCTTACCAATACAGGGTGAAAAAAGTCATTTCCATGAAATCGTGAATACAGAGACAATAAATCAAATGTGGGGAAAAGTCCAGCTCGCTGAAGAGAAAGCAGTGCAGTATTAGCATGTACTAAGCTATGAATCATACCAAGATTCTTGCAGTTATCATCATATAATAAGAGCTGAACATCAATGTATCTTATGGACAGGGTGAGCACCTCTATAATGGGAGAAGGCGATTTCAGAGCTGAGTGTAGCAATGGAAGTTGATCAGCATCTAGACAGGTCACTTCACCAACAGGGAATTTAGATCCATATCTCCCAGCCCGGCCTACAAAATGAAGACAACGTATAGCAACATGAAGAGTATGCTCAATTCACTGCTCAAGCACCCATGCAACAAGGTAGGAAGGGATAATGTAAACAGCAAGAGGCAAAACTATTACGAAACAAATCTAATACCAGCAATTTGTTTGATCTCAGGCACGGTTAGTTCCCTTTTGCAGATGCCATCAAACTTCTTCAGTGTAGAGAAAATGATTCTAGAAATGTTCAGATTAAGACCCATTCCAATAGCATCACTAGCCACTAACACATTAAGGTCACTGGCTTCATCATTGAACATTGTCGCCTGCAAACTCAGGCAACAGATTAACCAATTTATTCAAATCACCACAACATCATCAAGAATAAAGCACAACATGGTAAAAAAGCCGTTTTTCCTCCTACAAACATAACTACCAATTTCTTGAAATTCTAGCTAAAATTAGGGTTGGTTGTGTTTATTTTAAAATCAACTTATACATAACTGATTAATCAACAAATTGGTAACTGAAAGTTCATCTCGCAGACATTAAACAGCAAGTAATATTCCTTCAGCACTGCTGATTTTACTGACTTTAATCATTATAAAAAACACTACCTAATAAACTTCATGCGACTCAGCTATCAGATACCTAATAAAGTTCATTTATAGAAAAATTCAGCAAGATGAAATTTTGCAAAAGAAAAGAAAATATATATATATTGAGATTAAGCCAAGTAACGCATCACATTACATTTTAATGTATTAAAAATGAAAGGTTTGGTGTTTTAGCTGTAACTTTTAGCTAGGTAAGTATTAAGGAACTAGAGACGTGAGAACACGGCGTAAACTATGATGGTACAATAGCAGATTCCCAAGGAAAGGAAGTACCTGTTTCGTTCGAGTATCTGGTGGCAATGAGCCATAGACTACAGAACAAAGATGCTTACCCCCCATTTCTATTCTTCTCTGCGTACAAATTTGCAATGTAAGAAAGATAGCTAAGCTTTCACATATCACTTCATATGCTAGATGATTAATTTTGGTAGCAATATGCACAACATAAGGATGCTTTGATACATTGTACCATGTATCTGAGTTTGTAGTCGCTTATTTCAAGGGCAGATCTGGGGCGGTAGGTTATCAGGGTCACAGTAAGGATATATATCAACAATAATAAGTAGTAATATCACAATGGGTACAAACTTCTTGTGTTTATGTGGGGGTATAAGGGTCACTGCATCCTGGTTCTTGTGTATTTGATCTGCCCCTAGCTAAGTTAGCTTAATTGGGTCGTATTTTTCAGATCATGGACTTGCAATTCTTATGTCCACTCCTTCAATTTATTTGTAGAACTAAATTTGTTTTTAGTATTAAATTCAATAAATATCATGATAAGCAAAAGGAAATGAAACAATTGGGACTTAACAAGTTTTCAAATCACATTTATGTACAGCAGAAAGTCAGATATCAACGGACTAGGCACCCTGTCAAAGCATGCTACATATCTATCTCTGCTCTGGCAACATAATGTAATTATTAGCAGAAAATATTAACTAATAATACACAGCTCTCCCTAGTCCCTATTGCAGGCCTAAAGGGTGCAAACATTCCTCCGTTCTTACATAGTTGCATTGCTTACATAGCTTTACAGGTTCCCCAACTTCAGTGTTAGGTATTTTATTCAGGCAATATTAGTTCCAATTTAACCAGAATTTAGGCATTTGATTGTGAGTAAATGTGGCTAAAAACACAATTAATGAAATTATATATATTATTAACTTTTGCCATCTGCTACTCCTATTAAATACCTCAGGAGCTACAGCAGAAAAGTAGTTGTGTGCAAAGAATTGGAATTGTATATCCTATTTAGAACAAAAGCTTTTTTCTGACAAAAATTGGCATGCTCAGTTTTCCTTTTCTTTTATCGCTTCTGTAGTGGGTCATCTAGTTCCCATCACTACCAACCATACTAGTATAGTCTTGTGAATAAAAATCTACAGAATTTAGTGTAGAGTGAGAAATACATCATCAAAAGAGTGATTTCTCCCCATTTTTTCCAGGAGAGATTAAAAAGGTGAAATGGTAAAGTAGAGCAGCAGACACACATGAGGTCATGCAAATGTAGATGCCAGAGGGGTGTGCAGTAATCATGGTTGTCAGAATTAATTTATTTCCAAATTTAGATGCTAAGATCAAGCTATGATGATATGCTTAGCCAAGATGGCATTTGAATAATCTCTTTCACCAAAATTAAATGAGACTTTCTCAGCTAATATTTTTTACAGTTTTTTGCAAGAATTTACAGAGAATATCTATTGTTACTCTTTTAACTATGGGACACAGGTCAGATATATACTATGTCAATATCTTTTCAAAATAACGAAGCATCTCATCTGCAAGGCTGCAATAATCATTTGAAGATACCAACCTTGAGCATATATATCGATTGTCGAGAGAACGTCACAATGCAATCCCCTGCCTTGATGTTAGAGAAAGATCCAAGCGTAGTCTTCAGAGGAACCAATGGAGATAACCTCTCATAATACTGGACCTGGATATAGACATACAACCAGCAAATCAGAACAAAACATGTTGCTTAGATGTTTGCATCAGTACTAACACCAAAGCAAATATTATACAACTGAACTAATTTTATTGAACAGGACTAGTTTCTCAAGTTCACTTGGAATATTCTATGCAGATACAAATGTCGGTTAATCACCCACAGAAGGCAGATGCATATGACATTACGATTGCATATTACTTTCTCCGGTGGAGGTCTCAAACTAGTGCCAATATCATGATGGGTACAATCTAAATTGTTGTGCAGGACCTCAAATTGGTAGGCAAAGGATAGGTTGAGTAACAGGTCACAGGGCTGCCATTGCTATCCACATATAATAATCACAGAGAATCATTGTGTATCTTAAGTTAAAACAGAATGAATTTGAACATTTTATGCATGGACTTTTGAAAACAACAAAAAACTTACACTTGCAAGAACATGCGATTTAATATTGAAGTTTCATCCCATACTAGGTAACTATATTGTCTATGACTCCATGTTATTGCTTTACAATGTAAACAAATATAACTTTGTAACAACAGCATTGTTCTGGCAGAGCAATATAATTGGCAACATACTAACATTAATACACTTCAATTTCAAACTATGTGAGTTTCAGTGATTACCGTAACCACATCACCAGTAGGATCAAGAATTCGCTGAATAAGAGGAACCACAGCTGGGTCACCACAAACATGAAGCTCATCTGAACAAAGCCCCAGAAGTGCACGAGTGAATGAAAACCCCCTTGATCTACAGCCAACCATCTACTATACAGAAGTAGATAACATGAGAATGATAAGGAAATGAGCAATATTCCAGTGCAAAATATGACTGGCTTGATGATCTATTCCAAAAAAAAAAGGAATGACAGTTCTCTTCATTACTATCTGTATTATGAATCTACATTTCCTTAGCATATCTATGGAATGAAGGTTGAAGTACCTGAATTTCATCAATAATGGCGCATTGATACTCAGTTGTCACATCAGCCATCTCGACTGTCACTGAGCTATGCTTTGCACCTTCAATTTCTTCCCTTTCTTGTCCAGTAATTAAGTTACAAGGGACATTAGCTTTGTTTAGTCTTTGAGCTACCTCTCGTGCTAACAATCTAAGAGGTCCACAATATACTCCTACAGAATTTGTTAATAAATCGGAGTAATCATTATAATTGTATATTAAATTAGTATCAGTAAGTAGATCAGAATACTACCTGAAGAACTTGCTTCTAGTCTCTTGAGGGCATTATGTGTTTTCCCACTGTTTGTAGGACCGACATGTAAAAAAACATTGCGTTTCTTTTCTCGGGCATTCGGATACCACATATGAGGATGGCTATTATTCAAAAGAGCACAGCACTTAACTCAAGTCTTTAGGAGAATATGAAGTGTTCTATACTAGATGTTGGTGTGTAAAATTTAAGGAAACGACAATACTGTGCATCCACACTAGATGCAAAGTCAAAAAATGGAGTCTATTATATGTGTGATACAGAATTTGTACACTCAGAAGAATCTGTAGGAAAATGGAATTGAACATACATAAAAGAAGGCTAGACAAATGGATTCTTACGTCAAATCAGTCAAATCAAACTTCCCGGAGTTGTGGTAGTTCCTCTGTAATCTCAAATTGGATGGTTGACCAACATTTACACCAGAATTAGAGCGAAGGCAATGGAAATTGGCATCTATGAGAAGCATAGACCATGTAAAGCACAAGTTATCGGCAAACATGTCTTACAAACCATTGTACTTTGCCTCTGAAATAAAGTCAGATCCCTAGGCAATTCCTAGAGGCACAAAACAGAGTTGGGCAACATAACATTCAACATCACGCAGTCATGATGCATAACTACACCCTCAAAGATGAGATGTCCATCCCAAACAGAACTTTTTCTTGCTGTGTTCGACATAAATATATTAAGGTTACATTCCCCAAAAAAGATAAGTATCTCCACAGCTATGCTCCGTTCATCAGAACAAGTAATCACAACCAACAGAGATAAAACGATCAACTTTTGTTTCCTTTCCCCAAAAGAGCGGCATTGAACCCATAATCCTCGATTGCTCCTTTTCCAATCAAAAATGAAACATAAACACCTACTTCGTCGCCCATAACATACCTATAGCAACACAGAGACCACCATTTTCATGATCGAGAATGAACGCTCCCTGGTTTTGGCATTTCGCCGGACAGATGCCGCGACCCCCCCCCCCCCCCCCCAACAAACGCAACGCACGATAATCCAACATGCCAAATCAGAGAAAGCGAGCACAAACCATGGAAGGAAGAGGACGGCGCAAGGGACGAATAGAGCGCCCTCCGCCGCAGAAGCGCCGCAGCCACCGCCATTGCGCCGTGCCCGCCCTTCCTTCCTCCTCCCCCAAACTCCGACGGCTGCAGGCGGCGAGTCCGAAACAGGAACAGCCTCAGTCCTCTCCACGCAACGGAGAAGAAACCAGCGCCGGTTACGTGCGGAGCACGCCAGCCGGACAAAGCGGGGAAGCCGGCGATGGGTTTCGCGGCGCCGGTGCGAGGCGGCGGACGGGCGGAGGTGATTGATTGGAAAAAAAAGAAAAGTCTCGCGTGGTCGCCAAGGCCGGAATATTCCATCCGCTTGTTAGTGGACATATTGGCCCTTACACTGGGCCCACGAGAGTCACTGATGGGCCACAAGTCACGAGCCATTGAGACCAATTCGGGCCCGTAACCAGTCTGGCCCACTAGTGCCCGATACGAGCCCGCGTCCAACTCGCGGCCCGAAACACCGTCTTCGCTTGCTTTCCTCCCCCGTTTCGTCTTCCTCTGATCCTCCCCGCTGCTCCCCCAACCGAAGCCGACGACCTCGCCACCGGGCACGCACGCACGTGACCTCCTCCTCTTCCTCCGCCGGAACCCACGGGACCTCCTCTCCGACGGATTCCACCCGACAATGTGAGGTTTTCTTGGAAGCAGGAGCTGTTCCATGGAATCTCTGTTCTTGTTTTGCTTGAGTGGGGTAGTGATTTCTTTGTTGGGTGCAGGACGGTGCTGGAGGCCGAGGCCAGCAGGGAGGCTATCCGGCGCGCCCTGAGGTCTCTGCGGCAGAGACATCTCGTCGAGGAGGGCGCCCACCGCCCCGCCATCGAGGCGCTCGCCTGGCCCTTCGCCGCCCAAGTAAATACCAATCTTATGTCTCTCTTTTTTTCTATCCTTGCAATTTGTTTCTTGCTTTGCATACTGGAATGGAACAATTTGTATTAAAAAAATCGATCCTTGGTAATGATGCTTTTGCTAAGTACCATGATGCCAGATGCTTCGTCTAGAGATCAAAAAGCCTGAAAATTTAGACATTATTGTGTGCCTGGATTTTTTTTATGGCGGCTTGTTTACTTATTTTTTTTCGTTCCCTTGTAGGCTGTGGAGTGGAAAGAGAAGGCTGAGAAGCATGAATTGGAGCTGCAGCAATGCTATAAAGCTCAGTCCTGTTTGTCAGAGCAGCTCGTCACCGAGATAGAAGAGGGGAAAGCATCAAAAGCACTGCTTAAAGAGAAAGAAACACTGGTTACTACTTTGCAGAATGAACTCGAGCAAACTAGGTATTGGATGTGATGGATAGTTTGCTTACTTCTTGATTGAGTTACAATGCTTGGTTATGGTTATGTAGAACATTGTCAGCTGACATTCTGAGCAAACAATTTTGCAGGGAAGAAAATATGCAGCTCAAGCAGTCACTTGAAGAGAAAACACATGTTTTAGATCTTCTAATTCAGGAGCACCAAGCAGTTAAAGCTGAACTTGAACAGGCATTAACAAAACAGAAATTGGCAGAAGATGAAAACAGGAATCTGATTGATCGATGGATGCTTGAGAAGATGAAGGATGCAGAGAGGCTTAATGAGGTACCTTATTTTCTTGTTACTAAAACTGCCACTTTCTATTTTATGGTGCCGCAAATCAAGATTATCTTTTTTGTAGCCGGGATGGCCGAAGGATTAGGCCGTCAGGATTATCTTTTCCCTTTTAAGGGCCTGGTAGGCTCAATAATGTGGCGAAGAAAAAACTTTACATGTTATGCATATATCCCTGCCATTGTTTCAATGGATCTACAATCGAGATACTTCAAGTACCGTCATGCTTTCCATGACATAACACAGGAGACATGGTGCACTATATGTAATCATCTTCAATTCCATTTAGATGGCAATTTACTATGTTAGAATATTTCTGCTCTTTAATTTTGCTTGACTAATACTATGTGCTGTTTTCGGAAATGACTTAACAGTTTTCAAGTACTTTCCCCTTTGATTATATTGAACTGAACTGTTGGTCACAACAGTTGAATCATTTTTATACTTGTACATAATGGTCAGACTCTTTTGCTTCTGTAACAGAAGTGGGAGTAGAACTAACTAAATATCAGTGATTGTTTTAGAGTCCAAAGATCTATTTTACTATTCTTTACATTGACAAATGTTCCCACAGTACTATTATACCAAGAAATTATCATTTTAAATTGGGGGAATTTTTTGTTCAGGCAAATGCAATGTATGAGGAGATGGTCTTAAAGCTGAAGTCAGCTGGGGTTGGTGGTATTGGTGGTATACAACACAATGCACTACAAGAAGCTGATGGCATCATTCGTCTTTCAGAAACTGCGTATATGGACATCATGGAAACACCTATCCCATCTGTATGCAGAATCACTATCCGTGCTCATGATGGTGGCTGTAGATCTATAATTTTCCAGCATAACACAGACAAGTTAATCAGTGGTGGCCAGGATCAAACTGTCAAGATTTGGTCTGCACATACCGGTGCTTTAACCTACACTCTACAAGGCTGTGTGGGGTCTGTCAATGATCTTGCTGTGACTAATGATAACAAGTTTGTGATTGCTGCCTGTAGCAACAAATTGTTAGTATGGGAGGTTAATGGTGGGCACCTCCATCACACCCTGACTGGTCACACGAAAAATGTTTCATCTGTCGACGCAAGCTGGGTGAAGAGCTGTGTTCTTGCTAGTTCATCCGCCGATCATACTATCAAGATTTGGGATCTTCAGACAGGCTTCTGCAAAAGCACCATAATGTCAGGGAGCACCGCGAACTCACTAGCTTTCATTGATGGTGATATCCTTTGCTCGGGTCATAGGGATGGACACCTTCGGTTATGGGATATTCGTAGTGGAAAATGCACTAGCCAAACATTTGCTCATCTTGATGTCAGCTCTGTTTGCGTGTCATGGAGCAAAAATTTCATTCTTACGAGTGGAAAAGATAACGTGCACAACCTTTTCGATCTTAGAACAATGGAGGTTTGTGGAAAATTCAAGGCCATGGGTAACAGAGTGGTTGGCAGCTGGGGAAGGCCTTGCATAAGCCCTGATGAAAACTCCATCGCTGCTGGTGCTAATGATGGTTCTGTTTACATATGGCCAAGATTGAAAAAGGATGGGGTGCCAACCATCCTACAGGGCCATTCTTCATCAGTAGTTTCAAGTGCATGGTGTGGGCTAGGACCTCTTGCTACCGCTGACAAGAATCATATTTATATCTGGACTTGAGATCTTTGGTTCCTACCAGGATTTTGAGAGTTTTGTTCCAATGTATCGTTGTCTATCTGGCTTTCCTCTCAAAAATGCTAGTTTACATGTAAATAGCTTAGTTTCTAAGCATTGTGATTAACTTAATCCACAAATTGACAGTAAAGTTCGTTGGCTTACTTTCCTCTGACTTCTGTTAATGATTGGTCAATGCTCTGCTGGGTTTTTAAGGCAGCAATATTCTGTAGGTTTTTAGTATGTGCAATTGCTGATCCATACGGTTATTGTTTGGAGGTGAAATTGGACAGCCATTCATCACAGCTTCAACCAAACCTTATGGGCAATATTACGTTGGCTTTACAAGCATGGATTTTCGTCCTACATCTCGAGGTGCATATGAATATTATTACTATTTGGATAATAGTTGCCTTATTATGACCTTTCATTGTCTTGCACAGTCTCTGCTTCAGTTACATGCTGTAGCTTAAATAAGGGGTGATATTTTTAGTAAAATGCGAGTGTTTTTCCTTCTACTTGCTAAAGCTACAGTTCATCGTAAAATGATGAACAGTGTGAGCAATTACATCGGCAAGTTGCATGCGAGGGGGGATGTATAGCTAGCAACCCTATGTACCCTTGCAGATATTTGAAGCAATGGGAGCTGGAGCGCAATTAAATTAGGTATATTTGGATTATGGACTTGGAGTATTAGTGCAGTCCCCCCCCCCCCCCCCCCTCGCTTTTTTTTTCTCTTCTGCAAGATTTTTATATCAGCTTTACATCAGACTTGAGTTGTTCTTGTTCAAAGGAAGATCAGTGTGTCTGTATAAGTTTTGCACTTGTATCTAAAGTTCAGACGAGAAAGTTAATGTCTGAATTTTTTTAATAACAAATTTCAGACAAATTACGGTTGGCATAAGCAGATTTACAGGTGTACTACACCCTACCGGCAGGCACAATTTTTGCCCCAGTACACCCTATCACCAATTAACCAACACTTGAAAACAATCTATTGATAAACTGGTTATTGTTGTACAGTTCAAGTGTACAAACTGATGACCTGAAACCTAAAATCCTCATGAATTCGAAATTCCTTCCTTGCGACTGATCATCCTGATTCCTGAATGTGTTCAGAGTTCAAGTGCTCAGTTTTGCACTTGCATCTGAAGTTCAGACGAGCAGGCTAAAATCTGCATTTTTACTTACAAATAACTTCAGATTTACATATTACAACATGCATCAACACCCTATCGACACTATTTTTTTTGCCCCGCTGCTAATCTAAAGCTACAACATGGCCACCTCCAACAAAACAATTATTTGATAAACTACTCTCTGACCTACCCACTCTGCCACCAATTTTTTTCTCACCTACTCCGCTGCCTACTCCCCATCGGTCAAACACTCCTCATCGGCTGGCCGGCCCACTCTCCAGGCTTCTTACATCTTTGATCGGCCAATCCGTCCTCTCATCGGCTTCTCTCTCTCATCTGCTTTTTTCTCCCATCGGCTATTTGCTCCCGTTCTCCCGTCATGGCCACCGAGTCCGCCCTCAGCTTCGGCACTCTCCCAGTCGCCGAGTCTGCTCCGGCCCTCGGTGCCTCAGACCACACCTCGAGCACCACCTTGCCGATCTTCTCCCCTCCTTACGCTGCTGTGAACGTGAAATCTCACGTTCCTACCTCTCTTGACCTTAACGTCAATTATTTCAAGTGGGTTTTCTTTTTTAATCTCTCTGTGGAAAATTCGGCCTCTGGTACCATATTGATGGCTCCGCTCCACCTCGCCCCAATGATACTTAGTGGGACATGGCTGAGTGCTACATGCGCAGCTGGCTGCTCGGCTCGGTCGATGACTCTGTCCTCAATCTTACCATGGACGATACCAACCCCACCGCCTAAGATCTCTGGGTGGCCATCGAGCGAATCTTTCTAGCCAATAAGCAGTATCGTATCATCTTCCTTCTCAACGAGTTTCACTCCATTATACAAGGAGACTCCTCTGTCTCCTCGTACTGTCAGCGCCTCAAGGTTAAGGCTGCTGCTCTCCGGGACGTCGGCCACCCTGTGGCTGACTCTCAACTCGTCCTCGCTCTTCTGCGAGGCATCAACCCTCGCTTCTCAAACATCGCCGATGACATTGCTAACGCCACACCTCTTCCATCGTTTGCCCGGGTCCATGACATGTTAGTTCTTAGAGAACTTCGTCTGGCCAACGATGAGAAGACAGTGGTTCACACCGCTCTTTTTGTCGCAGCCGATAATAGTTGCCGAGCATCCTGCACTGCCCCTTCCTCCCGCGGCTCTGGTAGGCATGGCTCCAGCCATGGCAACATAGCTTGCACCAGGAAAGGCAAGGGCAAAGGCAAAGGCAGGAACTGGCAGGGTCTGATGCAATCACGAACTACCTCAGTCCCTGCCCAACCTACCGGTCCCATAGGTCCATGGCTCTGCTACAACCCCTGGGCACCCCAGCCCCAGTCACGCAGCCCCATCGGCTGGCAACCCGGGGTTCTCGGCGCCTATCCCCAGGCTCACCTGGCATCGGCTCCCGTTCTGCCGTCTCAGCCGATGCTACTGACCCCACCCACCCAGTCGGTTCCCTCCTAGAACCAGGCTGACCTCGTCGCCGCCCTCAACTAGATGACGCTCCAACCACAGCACCCTTGGGTGCTGGACTCTGGGGCGTTTTCACACATGGCGTCATCGGCCGGTATATTTCGCTCCTATCACCCCTCTTTCTTCCCCTTTGTCACCATCGGCAATGGTCACTCTCTTCCTGTCCAATGCCGAGGTGACTCATCTCTGTCTACATCCACCACTAACCTCCTCCTTCGTAATGTTTTTATCGTATCTTCTCTTATTCATAATCTTATATTTGTTCGCCAATTCACAAGAGACAACAACTGTTCCATCGAATTTGAAGCGTCTGGTTTCTCTGTAAAGGATATCCCAACCCGGCGACAGATCTTTCGCTGCAATAGTGGCGGAGACCTCTACACCATTCTCGCTGCGCTGTCCACTCCACACGCCAGAGTCGCCCTCTCCACCAACCTTTGGCATCTTCGCCTCAGCCACCCTGGCCCCGACGCTGTCACCACCCTCCATCACAGCGCCTCCATCCGATGTACCCACAGTAGCTCCACAGTTTGCCACTTGTGTCAACTTGGCAAACATGTGCGTGTGCCTTTTTCTAGTTCTCTCTCTTGTACCTCGCATCCATTTGAACTTATACATTGTTGTGATGTATGGACCTCTCCAGTTAAAAGTGTCTCCGGTAATTAGTATTACCTCGCTATACTTGACGATTACACACACTATTGCTAGACCTTTCTGCTCATCAACAAATCTGAGGTTGCCTCTCACCTCACTCACTTCGTCACATACATGTACACTCAGTTCAACCTCCCCATCAAGGCTTTACAAATCGATAACGGTACGGAATTCATTAATCGTACCGTTACAATCTTCCTCACCTCGCAGGGCATCCATCTTCGGCTCTCCTGCCCCTACACCTCTCCTCAGAACGGCAAAGCCAAGCGCCTCCTTCGCACCCTCAACAACATCAGTCGCACCATGCTATTTCACACCCACTTATCTGCCACTTATTAGGTAAAAGCTCTGGCTACTGCGACGTATCTTCTCAATCGGCGCCCATGCTCCTCCGTTTAAAACAATGTTCCCTATGCCCTTCTCTACCGCACGGCGCCCGACTACTTCCACCTTCGCGTTTTCGGGTGCCTCTGCTACCCAAACCTCACCGCCACAACTTCCCACAAACTCGCTCCTCGCTCCACCGCCTATATTCTCCTCAGTTATCCCTCCTCTCATAAGGGATACCAATGTCTTGACCTTTCCACTCCATGGGTCATCGTCTCTCGTCATGTCATTTTTAACGAGACATGTTTTTCCTTCGGTCTACTTCATCCGAGATCCTCCTCTAGTGATCTCGACTTTCTCCTCACCAACACCGTGTCGACCAGGTCTCCTCCACTGTCCCCTCCATTGGCCCCCTTATCGGCTGCTGCTGAGGACTTACCCTTCATATATCCCACCACTATTCGGTCCGATGTCCCAACCATCGGACCCACATCGGCCCTACCTCCATCGGCCGATACCGATATAGTTTAGCCTTCAGTCGATACCGTCCCCTTTCAATCGGACACCCTATTTTTATCAGCTCCTCAACTTCCATCGGCTCCCCCCACCCTATCGGCTGATCCATCTCTATTAGACCGATCGGACCACTCGACCTACCCGACTCCATCGGCTCAGGCCAATCTAGTTCCTACTTTTTCTCTCATCTATAGTCGCCGACCCGGAGCCGATAACGCCCCCACCCGACCAGTTCTTCCCATTACTCCTGCACCCCCATCGACTCCAGTTCCCTCCACCTCTCATATGGTCACCCCCTCCTAGACCGGGTCTCTCCGCCCCACTAAGCGCTACGGGCTCTCCGCCGTCCACAGCTCTATCTCGCCCATCCCGGCGACATCTCGCTCCGCCCTAGCCGACCCTCAGTGGCGCGCGGCCATGGCCGACAAGTACAAGGCCCTAATGGACAACGAGACCTAGCGCCTCGTCCCCCGTCCTCCCGGTGCCAACATTGTGATCGGTAAGTGGATTTTCAAACACAAATTCCACGCCGATGGCTCCCTTGCCCGTCACAAGGCTCACTGGCTAGTCCGGGATTTCTCGCAACGACTTGGTGTCGATTACGACAAGACCTTCAGTCGCGTCATCAAACCCGCCACCATCCGGGTCGTCCTCACTTTGGTCGTCTTCACGGCCACCTGATGGAAACGGTCTACTACCAGTAGCCCCCAAGCTTCATCAACCCGTCTCGTTCCGACGACGTCTGTCTTCTTCAACGTTCTCTCTACAGCCTCAAACAAGTCTCTCGTGCCTGGTACCAACGCTTTGCTGCCTATTTTTGACACATCGGCTTCGTGGCCTCTGCGTCCGATAGTTCTCTGTTCACTTTCCATATCGGCTCCGCTACTGTCTATCTACTTCTATATGTCGATGACATTGTCCTTACAGCGTTTTCGATATCTCTCCTCGACCAGATCATGGCCCGACTCCACTCTGAGTTCGTCATGACCGATCTTGGTTCTCTCCACCATTTTCTTAGCATCTCCGTCACCCGTTCCTACCATGAGCTCTTTCTTTCCCAACGCTAGTACGCTATCAACCTCCTCCAGCATGCAGGCATGGTCAATTGTCACCCCACGGCCACCCCGGTCGACACTCGAGCCAAACTCTCCGCTGCCGATGGCGTACTCGTTGCCGATCCCTCTCACTATCGGAGTCTTGCCGGGGCTCTCCAATACCTCACCCTCACCTGGCCCGACCTCACGTACGCTGTCTAGCAAGTGTGCCTCTTCACGCACGCTCCGCGCGAACCTCACCTCGCGCTGCTCAAGCGAATCCTACGCTACGTGAAGGGCACCTTCTCCAGCGGGCTGCATCTCAGCTCCAGCCCCATCGAATCCCTCACCGCGTACTCCAACGCGAACTGGGCAGGCTTCCTAGACTCTCGATGCTCTACGTGTGGCTACTGCGTTTACCTTGGTGACACTCTCGTATTCTGGTCCTCAAAACGCTAGACTACAGTGTCCCGGTCTAGCGCCGAAGCCGAGTACCGCGCCGTCGCCCACGCCGTCGCCGAGTGCTGCTGGCTTCGCCAGCTTCTCCAGGAGTTCCGTGCAGCTCTTTCCACCGCAACCGTCGTTTACTACGACAATGTCAGTGCCGTCTACATGACCGCCAACCCGATACATCGTCGACACACCAAGCACATCGAGATCGATATCCAGTTTGTCTCTGACAAGGTCGCATTAGAACAGGTTCGGGTGCTCCATGTACCATCGGCATATCAGTTTGCCGATATAATGATTAAAGGCTGACCACAACTTTATTCACCAGTTTTTGGTACAGTCTCTGCGTCCGTTCCCCTTTCAGTACGACTATGGGGGTGTTAGACATACCACTGGTCTGGGTTATATATATATATATCCAACCCCTTATATATTCTCAGAGTTCTTAGTCACCGTACATATTTCTACACAACTGATGAATGAAACCTAAAATCCTCAAGAATTTATTTCTTTGCTTGCTTCTCATCATCCTGAACCTGAAAGAGAGAAGTTTTACTCTATACTGGAGTAATAACTGATCAATACATATCACATCAGATGACAGCAATACAGCATGACACCAAAACAAAACCAAAAAAAACTTCACAAAAAACACTAAACTGAAAAACTGGGCATCAAATTCGGTCAGTGTCACAGAAAAGAAGAAAGCACTGGCAATGAAACCGAAACACTGACTGTTACTGAAGCAGAGAAGGCATGAGATTGAGAGCCCAGCCTGCTTGAGTCTGACCCACACTGCTTTGGTTTATCCACAGGGGTTAGCTACAACCGTTTGCCAAAACCGGGGCCCTGACGTTGACAAGGCACCCGTTTCATGTGGCACAGCAGCTGATCGATCCATCGATCCATCGATCGATTTTGGATGCGTAGGCAAAGCTGGGCTCACCACAAGAAAACATCAATCATTGGATTCTTCTCCATCGGTGTGATGCTACAAGAAACCGTCAATGATTGATCCCTGCAGCTTATGCCACAAGCCTAGCAGTAGAACACCACTAGCCTCATGTTTGCTAAAATGTTCTGAAACTCTCTCAGAATTGATCTGAACTCTGATGTTTTCTTTCTGATTTTTTTGACGGAATTAAACTGTTTTTGTCTGAAGATTATGGGAAAAAATAGTTTGTGTTCAAGAACAGCTAGACTTGTTCTTTGGAGATAAAATTAAATTCATTGAGTTCATAGTTCAGTAAGTGATTTGCAGGTCCAGATTGTGCTGTACTACCAATATGCTGAAGCAAATATTTTTTTTCTGAATTTGTATTACAGATTCATCTCAAACTGAAGTACTGAACAAAACCATCTATTTGGATGGATTGATCATCTGACCAAGAAAGCATCTATTTAAATTTTGAGGATCAGATCAAGAAAGCATCTACTTGACCATCTGATTATCAAGATCAAACAAACAACCAATACAATATAATAATAACAACAGCATTAAACTCAACTTAATTTAATACTCCTCACCCAAACTTTACCTAAGCATCATTAATCAAGCTATCATCTATCACTGCATCACAAGCTCAAGAAGCCTCGAGCTTCGCGCACCGGCGGCGGCAAATTGATCGGCCGCGGCGAGCTCTCCCGGTCGCTGCTCGCGCCGCCGGCGCCGCTGCAGCTGCCCTCCACGACGCGGTCGCCGAAGATGTGCACCGTCCTCGGGTTCGGCCCGCGGGAGATGACGCAGGTGTAGTCCTCCGACGACGGCTCCATCTCACCAGATGCTTCCGCCGGCAAAGGCTCCCCGCTGCCGCCGCCGTGCAGCGGCAGCCAGGAGCTCTTGTTCTTGACGCCGAACTCGACGCGGCGGTCGAGGGAGCACGACCTGAGCAGAGGCTGGTGCTGCGCCTGCGCCTGCACTTTGACCGCCCGCGACACCGGCGCGAGGACGCTCCGCATCCGGCCGTCGTCGTCGTTGGTGCAGTCCAGCGCGTCGGCGAGGCCATGGGTGCCGGCGCCTCCGTCGCACCACGGCCGGCGCTTGCTGCCGCCGGCGTCCGGGCTGGGCGCGAACGCCGCGGACGAGTCGAGCACGGACGTCGGGCTCATGGAGTACGGCGTCTCGGGCTCAGAACCGCCGCCGCCGTTCTTGGTGTAGCTGCCGGAAGGGAGCGACGCACAGTGCAGCAGCCTCGGAGAGCCGAACAACACACCGACGGCGGTGGCACTCTTGCTGCCGCCGCCTCCGTTGCTGCCGTCGCATGGAACCGTCGAAGAGCTCGCGTGCTGGGTGGGCAGGTAGCTCTGCTGCGCGCCGCCGCTGTTCATCGATCTTGACCTCCTCCTCAGGAACATTTGATCACAGGAACATTTCAAGAACCGAACAAACTCAACAATCCACACAATTCTCTCTCTGCAAAATTGGCAGCACAAAACAAACGTCAAAATCGTGGCGCCTTAATCCTTTGCATATCTGGTGTTCAAGAACTGATCGGATAGCAGAAACGGAAGCGAATTTTCACTGAAGTGATCAGCTCAACTCAATACCTTCTTCTCCAAAAAGGACAGCAACACGCAGCAGCTAGCAGGAACAGTCAGATCTTGCAGCTCCGTCGACGATAGAGGCAGGCTGTGAGTTTAAGCACGGAGCACGAGGCCAAACGACGAAAGCCTCAGAAGTGTACTCAGACGCAACACCAACCAAGCTCAGGAGGAGAAGAAAAATAGGACCATGCAGCTCTGCAAGCTATTCCTACAAAAGAGTTGGCAAGATCCTCACGCTATCATCAATTCATCAGCTTCTTGTCGTAATTGTGTGTGCCTTGCTGCACGCACTCAAAGCAAGAACAGCTCAATCACTCACCCAGTCTCGAGTGACATGTACAGCACAAGCCTCACGACCACTAGGTGGAAGAAGAGGAAGAAGACAAGAGAGACAGAGGTTGGTGATAACATTGCACAATGCGGGAGGTTGGGAGGGTGGCGATCTTAAAGAAGCCTCTGCTCTCCTCACTGCGAATATGATGTCAGTGTTGGTTTGTGTGTGCTTGCTTCCAAAGTGCAGGTCCTTATCCTGAGTTTTTTTTCCTCTCTTTTTCTCTTTTGTTTTTACATCTTTTTCATTGGCAGAGTCCTTAGGGGCCAATGGGCCATGCTTGCTGCTGCTGCATTCTTGCGCTGGGTGTTACTGTGCCCATGCACACAATGGTAGATTCCATTGCTACAGCAGGTATATTTGCTGTCGACCTATGGAACATGCAAGGCTCAACGTCAATAAATCATAGAATCATTCATCTAATGCTGCTGATCAGATGAGATGATTCAGTGATCGGTTCATTTCACCCTTCTTCTGTAGTAACTAGGACCAGGCGGGTAGATCATGTAATGAGCTGAATTTCCATCGCTTCTCGGAACAACACCATTTTTACAGTATATATGAGATATTACTGCCAGAAAAGACCAGATTTTTTTGTCATCTAAACCTTTTTATCTAAACCTTTGTATGGAGTGGAATTAGTACTACTAGTAGTAGTAGATTACTGCACGATGCAAGATTACAATTACTCTTCCACTCTTCCACCATCCTAAAATACAAGGTTATATAAGAGGTTCTTATGTTTTGAGGCAGAGGGAATACTCCCTCAATCTCACAACTTCTAAAATTTAAATTTTGTTTCATAATATAAAAATTTCTACTGCATTATTTATCCTAACTATCACTTTTTATATAAATTTATTCTCATTTTACCCTACCAACCATCACAACTCATTCATTTTTTATTTATTAAGAAGTAATAAAGTTTTTTCCTTCTTAAATTTAATTCCTGTTAAATCAATCAGAAATATTTATATTATGAACGGAGATTGTATGTTGTTTCTCTAACTGTTCTTTTTTTTTCCTGGTCTGTTTTTCCTCTACTGAAGCGTATGCGATGCGCCTGCCTGCCCAACCCCTCACTTCTTTTGCTTGCTGCACTTAACTGCAAATCTGCAATGCTTCCCCCACACCTCGCCCACCACGTCTCCTGCTAAATAGAAACGCTAGAACGATAGAAATGGCAGCATTATGCAGCTCATTGCCAACCTAATTTGGGTGCTAATGGCACTGCAAATCAACCTCAGAAAACTGCTATAAAAGATTGTCGATGGCTAGTAAAAGTCTTTGTTGTTTAGGCTCGACGGTGCCGCTGACTCCGGGACCGCTGGTCTGGTCCTCCGGCGAGGAAACGACGAGCCAGCATTGCTGCTGGATGAAGAAATTCTTCATGCTGTTGCTTGCTGCCGCAATGCTTGTTTCCTACACGCCGGCGAACCGATCGGGGCCATGCCATTTGCCCTGCGCCAATTAGGATTCACAAATTCATGCGAATCTCCGTGGACGAAAATTTGGAGCTCTTTCAAGTCGTTCGGTTTAGAATTTCGAACGAAATTTACTGAATTTCGCAAAATTCGTTATCTCGCTGGAGCTCACGTTTCAACACAAAACGAGGCTGCGCGTTGCGGCAAATGGCGCCCTGCCTACCCGTTGGGATGTCACCTGGCCTTGACAATTATTGGAGCTCAGACTTGACACATCGATTTAATAATTTAATATTTGATTTGCAATTTGATATATGTACAGATTTTGGGGGTTTGATTTATAGTACTGTTTTTTCAGAGAGGGGGTGTACTAATATAGTGGCAACTGACTAATAAAGTGAGTGATTAGTGCAGTAAGGGATTGGCACACGATTTTAATCGCTAGTAAGAGTTATGCTACCTGATAATACTCTGCTAGTGCTACTTTTATAGGACTAGGCGTAGTACCATTTTCTTAGATAGAAGATTGCTGATAGAGTGATAGGTGGGCTCCATGTCTAAACAAGATGTTAATTAAGCACTAATATGTAACAATCACCCTCACATGAGACCATCGTATTATCGTAATATATATTTATTTATCCGTGCAAAAAATTGTCTATCCATTAGCAATATAGCGATCGCTACTTAATACGTGTTGCAATCTCATAACAGTGGTCAAGAAGTAGACATTTACTATAGGATTCCCCTTGAGAAAAAAAAAGAGAACTCATTTACGAAGTACTATAGAACGATGCAATCGTGTGACGACCATATGGCCACTGTGATTAACAGATGTTTAGTTAAAATATCTGGTTACTGACCTAGGCCAATGACAGTAAGTTTCCTTCAATTTTTTGACTGAACAAGTAGCCGCCGAGCATAATCTTGTGGGCAACATGGTGGCCCCATCGTGGCGCCATGGCACGTTGGAAGGGTGAGAGGAAGGCAGGTGTAAAGAACTTGGTGCTCTTTTGGTACTTGGTCCAAAGCATGAAAAAATTATTGACTAACAATGGCATCACCATCACACATGATTCTTTTTTTCTCATATGCTGAAATCTAAGAAATAATTAACCCTGAAGTTCTACTCCCTCCATTTTTAATAAATGACGATTTTGAACTAATTGCTTTGTTCTAAACATCATATATTTTAAAATACAGATATTACCTTTTTTTTCCGACGGTACAACAAGAAGGCACACAACACATGTAAATAAGGAGTTCTAGACATGCTTCATTTTTCCTGGAGGACAACACAAACTGCAGTCTCTTTTTTTTGTTGACAATGGGCAAAAGGTGAAAGAGAGGAGCACCAAACCTGACCCTCCTGGTGATGCAACTCTAGACTCCAGACTGTTGAGTTTTGCAATTTGCAAATACTCTTTGCACATGCAGCAACAGTGCCAGTGATTGGACAGGCCCTAATTTGTTTGAAAAGAAGAAAAAAAACAGACCAAGGTGATGATGAAGAAACCAACTGGACTAATCCTAATTACTTTAAGTTTGAGCTAGCCCCCATGCTCCCAAAGTATGCCGTTTTCTGACATTCTGTGAGCTGCGAAATTCAGTTGCAGTGGCAGAAAGGCAGCCTTCGCTTGGGTCAGGTGAAATGGACCCTTGCAAATGTCTCCCTTTCGCCTTCACTAAGAAGCATCAGCTTAATGTGGATGAAGGAACAAAGTTAGACACTGTTAGTCACAGTAAAATAAAAGTTCAGCTTTCATCATACATGGAAGCTTCATGCAGAGCTTTCAGGTAAAGAGACCAAGAAAAGCTTCTCACTGTATGCCAAGGCTGCTGGCCATTGTTGCAGTGGCGGCCATTAATTGCAAAGTCGCTGGACTGTCAAAATGTTAAAGCTGATCAGTTTTGGCTTCTTATTATCTTAATTGTTCTTGTTACTGTTCAGTTGATAGATACTTGTTTTGGTATGTTCATGGACAATTGAGGACACACCAGACAAACCAGTAATTTGATGAGAACAGAATACAGTGCCGTCTGATCAGTATCCAACGCTCTGGATTTCTTTCAATTGTAGGCATTGATTTTAATTTTAATTTTGATATGATTTTTTTGGTAGGTCAAGCACTAGAAGTGGTTTGTGCCGCTGGAACTAGAAGACATACAAATTCCTCGTACCTTAATGGGAATCGTTATCAATGAAGCTGACTAAAATTTGTTTGTGCCATCAGATTCATGGTTAGAAAAACCAATTAGAAGGAAGAAAACAAGGACACTGACTTATGAGATGTAGCCTCTCTACTCTACTAGTACCATGAGACTGATAATATTGTTTACAACTTTGAAAAATGAATCAGTGAGTTACTAGTTTTAATAGAAGTGCATCTAGAAGACAGAACAAAGGCAGCAAGCAGACATCATGTTGTTGACCATGGGAATTAACTTTCTTGCAGAGAACTCTTATCCACCTGATCAACCGTGTTCATCTTTGCATCTCTACTAACCGGATAAAGTTTTTTGGTCAGAATAAATTCCTGGACTTAGTTTAGCCATCCTCACCGGGATTGGGAATAAATTCTAACTCCCTTTCATTGCCCTTCCTCATCAATGAACTAACAGGCAATAATGCAGAGAGAGAGAAAGCAAGAAACACCAGTACCTATTTTTGGAACCAGATAAATTTCATCCAAATCCAGATCAAATTGCGTTGTTTTTTCATTGAAATTCCACTGGACTGAAGATCAGATGCAGGCGACAGACAGGTGATCGCAGGGGCTGCAAATATTCCTCCTGCCAGAGAGCAAAACATTACATGTGAGGGTAGCTGCTAGTTTCCAGCTCTGTAAAAACCATCAGGAACGTCACATACTCACGTTCAAATCAGTACACGGAAAGCTTTTGCAACACAAAGAAACAGAAAGCTTGTCCTTATCGTCATCATATCGGAGATCACGTCATGTAACTGTAACAGGATTCAGAGAAAGAGACAACACAGCCGGAATCCTCATGCTCTTTGGTTATTGATCTTTACGTCTCAGCCATAAGTTACGATCACGACAAAAAAAAGTAATCAGGGTGCAGTTAAATCAGCAGCAATTTGATGCATTGCCAAAAAAACGATATCATAGTGTGCAATTATCATTGGATAGCAGCACGGTTAATATAGGGTAAGTAACATTTCAAGTCACAGATCACAGTTGCTACAGGTAAGCAGACAACAAGAATTAGGGGCATCTCGACTGAAACAACAGGCATCAGAAGCCATTATAATATGGCCTATGGATAATAAGAAAATTATATGCTAGATTTACTCGTACAATTGTTGATATGCCTCTTGTGCTCTAAGCTTCTAATGGTACAACGCAGAAACAAAGAACTGGTTTTGTTGAAGCCGCAGGCCGAGCTACTTTTTGATCTTCTTATCGTTTCTGCCTCTTTTCCTCTGCTCTCTCCTTTCCTCCGAGTAGTGCTTCTTTACTAGCACCTTGTGCATTGAAACTTTCAGCGCTGCTAGCACTGAAGCTAACACCTCCTCTTGCTTTGCAATGTTAAGACTTCCTTGCAGCGCCAGAAGAAGCTTCTTGCCATGTGGTACTTCACTGTCTTCCAGGACTACAGGAACATTGTCAGACGAGGCTAGCGGATCCTTTTTGAAGTATGGGATGATTTTTAAACAGGTAAATAACTGAGAAGTAGCCTGGTTAGGCATATTTGATGCGCCCATGATGGTCCATAGAATATCTGCTGAGAAGCTGGAAGACAGGCTGGTAGGAATATAGCACTTCTCCATTGTAATCACCTGGTAGCGCACAAGAGGAATTGTTGGTTTTTCCAACAATATACAAAAAAAGTATAAATGATTATTGAACAGCTGAGCCAACAAAAGATCTTGCTAGTCACCAATAACCAAGATTTAACAACATTGCTCCAAATAAATCTTAATTAGCCCTATCACAGCTGACAACTTTCTAGTATGAACATTTTTCTCAAGCCAAAGCCTAGCAAGTGACAAGCATGAGTACCAATCTTTGTAAAGATCAACACAAGAAGGCTACCAGCAGTAATAAATAGTAGTGGTGCACTAAGTCTTGTTGTAAAACAAAATCCTGGTCAAGTGGTTATGCTCTTAATCCCAAACCAGATGCCTTGCTGAAGAGACATTTTCAAAGAGACATATCTTTAGAAAAGACTTCTTTGTGATGAGGTCACATGCTAAAAGCATTAGTCCATTTAAACTGCATGTTCAAAAAGATCAGAAGAACCCCATGTCACCAAGCAAATCATATTACTTACTGGAGAAGTGTTACCAATCAAGTTTACCTCTGAATGGCTACAGCAACCAATGAACCATCATTAGTCAGACATATATCTGCAACAGCTAGATTGCTGTCCTCAGTTTCACTTGGCTCTAAGAGTTCTCCCACCTGTGAATTGTTTTAAGAGCTAATTAACTACAAAATAACTCAAACAATTATTACCGGAATAAACAACATGATGAGTTTTTTTAGAAAACTCAACAAATATTTTCCGATGTTACCTTGTCTCGGACTTGACATGTATCAAGGAGGCAGTCGTTTATGTAGTCCCATAGACGAACCTAAATAATTGAATGAAACAAACAAAGGAATGAAACAACATCACGAGGAGCTTTGAAAAAGTTTGATCAAGAACATTTCAGTATTCCAAAATTATTTTGTACACACAGTAGAATCGCCGCCTCCAGATAAAAGAAAGCTTGGACCTTCTGAGAAGCATGTGAAGGCAATGCACGATACAAAGCTGCATTATTATCCAGAGAAAATATCAAATGTATCGACTAATATGTTGCAACATTTAACTCTAAAATTCCACTGGGGTCATAGATTATAAAAAAATGCAAGTTCTACAGATACAGAAAGAATGTAAACACTATGTAAAATCTAAAACAAGAAAGAAGGTACAGTATTCTGAGCATACTCTGTATGTCCTAGGCAAAAGCTTTGAATCTCATGAGCCTCTCTTAAAGGCCTTTTTGGGAATAATGTAATCTACAAAACAAATTTCACCATAGAAGAAAAGAAATAGTTGAGAATTACAATCCACGCAACTGCAGAAACTACAGCAAAGTACAAAGGTTTCGTACTCGGATTTTAAAGTCCCGGTCAGCTGTAGCAATGAATTGTCCGTCAGGTGAGAATTTCTGTGTTCCAATACATGATATAAGTGTGCAGGGATCAAAAGTTCGAAGTATAGCATGCTACTTTGAAATTTTCAATGGCATATACAAATAAACCACAGATGATTTAAAATATCAAAATTTATCATACCATGCTAGTAATAATACTACAGTAGTGACCAAGAATTGACACAGGTTTATTATCAGTTGTCTCCTGCCTTCCACTTTCCCCCATGGCAACTAACCAAACAACGCCAAATTTATCTGCAAAAGTTACATACAGGCCATCATTGCTGATAGCAACTGCACTGACCCTCTTTTCAGAAGTTCTGCAAAAACAGAAAAAATGCAAAAGAAATCAAACACATGCAAGAATAACTTCATTAATATATTAACAACAACTAAACGAAATTAGTTTAACACGGTTAACAATAACTCCAAGCTGCGAAGTGCAACAATAAGGTGTGTACTCTCATACACATTCAAATAAGCAGCAGAAGAATACTTATATATTGAATCACTGAATGCATGAAAAATAAAGGTTCAGTAACTTGGTTCTCCATTATGTTTTCACAGCGAAACAAAAGAAACAGAGCAACTTACATAGTCCGGATGCAGCACCACGAATCAGTCTTCCAAACCTTCACAAGCTTGTCATCACCAGCAGATGCGAACAAAACACCATTTGCACTAAACGAAATCGCTCTAATAGCATCCGAATGAGAACCACCGCCAGAATCGTCTGACAGTGAAACAGCGCTGCCAGCCCTGCATCCACAAATATACATTTATTTGCACATTTCAATCTTCACCAAGTGAAATGCATAAACAAAAAGGCAGACTTCCATTGAGACATTCGCATTGAGCAGTACAAAATTAAGCATCGGAGCTGGAAAAAAATCAGTAGTGCTAAATTGTAACCAATAGAAATTTCAGAATTTTCCATTCTTCGTCCATACGAGGCTAATATGCGCTAAGACTACAGTGCAATAGTACAACATAAGCATATGGGCTCAGGTCAAAAAACGCATCACTCCCCAATCTCCATCAAAATCAAATTGAAATATAATCAAACACGAACATCACCAACACATGAGATCCGACAATAAGCACGAAGGCAAGCCACAAGCGAAGAGAAGCGTTCCTTACTTGAGATCGAACACGCGGAGCTCGGGCCCGACGGCAACGGCGACGGATTGGCCGAGCGGGTGGGCGGCGACGAGAGCCGGCGCGAACTCCGCCCCGCCGCTCACCTCCGCCTCCTCGATCCCGGCGTCCTCCATTGCGGCGAGCAGCAGCCGAGACTCGCAGAAAATTTGCGTGGGCTTTGCTTTGCGGTCGGATTCGAATCGAGCGCGAGAACGCGAGATGAGGAAGACGGGGAGGGAAGTTCGCGAGGATTAGGGTTTATGGGTGGCTCGCTCGTGGGCCCACCTCCCAGTGTCACGGTTGGAGATTTGTAAGCGCCTTGGAAATTTCAGGCCGGCCCATGATATGTTAGGCCTTTTTAGATATTTTTTCTAAGGAACTTGGGCCTCTAGTTTACAGTATTCTTCAATGAATTTGAAGCCCATTCGAGATGGATCGTTAAACTCGAGAAATTTTGAACCAAAGAAAAAAAATTGTATTATCTGGAGAACATAGCAGCAGCAAATAGCCATTTCATTCTTTTCATATTGTAGTTGCTGCCAAAAAAACCAGCACCACCAGCAGTAATCGAAACTTCTCCTGTGTTTCTTTGGGATTTGCATCTCCTGCAGCTATCTATCTATCCACCAATCAACCAATCACCAGATTTTGCACCATTCGGCACCACACCATGATTCACTCGCTGCCGACAGGAGTATGAAGTCTGAACCAAATTTCCCGCGCAGCCACACATTTCTACAGGGAAGACGATTGATTGAATCGTTGCTTGCTCTCATCACACACGACAATGCAGCTGTCCCGACCAGGTTCCTCTGTGCTCCAGGTTTTATTTGGATAAAATTAGTCCGAATTCAATTTTCTTTAAAAAAAGGAAAATTTTGAGAAAAAAATTATGCTAATAGTTCTCAATTTGTAGAGCCTCTGATGAAGAAATTGTATGAAAATAACATAGGTATCAAATTCTAGAGCAAAACTAACATTGTTTGAAAAAAATAAATAAAACAATTGATTTTGCCACACTGTTCATACAATAGCCCAGATGAGGTTATCTAATCACATCTCAACTCAAACATAAGCCACAATAAGCCAAAATACAAGGGACTATCTTGTTGCTCGTCACCAATTACACCTTATCGTATAAGTCGCCACATATTTAATTGGATAGTGTAATTTTAAGTGCCATTATTTTATTTTTGGTAATTAATGATAAATCTAATGGTGTGAGATTAATAATTATATTAAGTATATTTTCTATAGTCTCTTTAGAGTATGAAAATAAAAATAAGGTATATATTAAACTCCTTATGTTCTTAATCTTTCTTATAAATCCAAAATATAGAGTGAATTTCTCCATTGTTCTTCATTAAAAATGTGCATATATATTTTTTATAGTCTCTTTAGTGTATGAAAATAAAAATAAGGTATTTACTAAACTTCTTATGTTCTTATTTGATCTCTCTTATGAATCTATAGTGAACTTCATCAAATATGTGCATATATATTTTCTATAGTCTCTTTTAGAGTATGAAAATAAAAATAAGATATATACTAAACTCCTTATGTTATTATTTGATCTGAAACTCATTTTATATTTTTGTGGTTTCTTATTATTGACCAATAATTTACTCATATTTACATAATTTATATCGAATTATCATACATTAAAAAAGAAAAAAGATTAAGATATTTATGATAATTTATGACAAACCGGTTTTACAGGATTAATAGTTGGTAGATAAGTTTCTCTAAAACTTAATATGAGTGGAGATGATGATACATTCTTTGATAATGAATCTTAATCACAATGATAAAATATAAGAAGATTAAGCTATATGTATCATTTTTTCTCTCTATCTATATATTAGCATTTATGTGATTTCTATATTATTGATATATTCTTGTTAGACTAATATTTTATTTAAGCTACATACTTTTAGTCTCAATTACTTAGAGAACATGGAGATCATAAAGGTATGTGTCTATATTTATCTATATTAATGCTACATGACTTCTATATATGTATATGTATAGAATAAAATCTGATTGGTTCACCTTTTGTATATTGTATGCATGTGCTTAGGAGAGCAAATCATATATATTTGTTATGTATGTTATATATCCATGTTGCTCATTTTCTCTTTAATATTGAATCTTTGAAATAAAGCACATATGTAAGTTATTAATTGATACTCAATAAATTAATTCATATTCTTCATATGCAATCGATTAGTCATCAAGTGGAGAATAACAACCGATTTGTAAGGAATAATATTTTTCTTTGAGTTATACAAAGCAATAGTTCCTACCATGATGAGGCTAATGAATCACACTATGGTTTAATAGTTATCAAGTTAAGAACTCATCATATTGATAAGAATAAAGACAAGCTTATAATAAGAAGTAATTCTAGACAAAGATTTATCAAGACCTAGCAGAAAGATGGTTCAACCAGATTGTCATAAATATTAATCTTAGCTCAAACATCGATCCTGATGTGGATGGCTTAAGATAAAGGTATAATAAAACTAATAATGCTTTTAGGGATCTCATGTGGATGATCTTTTACCGACAAAAGACTAGCAAAAATATTTTTAATTTTATTATACTTTTGTCTTGCACCATCCACATCGGGGTCGATGCTTAAGTTAAGATTAACACTTGTGACAATTCAATTGAATCATGTTTATGCCGAGTCTTGATCAATCTTTGTCCAAATATGCTTTTGTTGGATTGTTAGAAAGTCACCGTACTATCAAAAGGGGTCTATGAAGTGAGTATGTGAATGATTTTATACCATGTTAGTTCACTTGTACGTAGTGAGAGGTCTAGCCAAGTGTGGTGAACTTTTTCTCAAGTCACATACAAAGAGAGAGATAGACATATTTAATAAGAATGAGTGGTCTCTTATAACTATATCCACTCAAGTGTCTTTTAGAGTTCAAGTCATTTCTCATTGAGAAAAGTTACGATTCTTGGAATGATTGTTCATAGGTTGTATAGCTCTTTAAATAAGTTTTCACCTCCAACGACTAGTTTGGTTTTGTGGGTATATAAATATACCCTTCCCAACAACAAGGGTAAAGTTTTGTCACTCCATTGCATTATTTTGAGCCCTTACAAGGACTCTTACACTTTTTAGCACTTAGATCATTTAGTGAGATATTGGAGTGCGATTTGAGCCAAGCCAAGTATATTGCTTCATTATTAGAGCTAGTGTGGCACTTGATCATTCTCAGCAATTATTCTGAATTTGTTACTTTTAGAGTTTGTCACCTCCTAGAGGGTTTAGAGGAGTTTACTTGGTGATCTCTCTAAAGGAGTTAGTAGAGAGAAGGCCCGGTGGTTGATTGTGGGTGGCTTGGTGTTCGCCATCTTTGGAGTGGGGAAGAACAACCCCTAGCGATCGAGGTTTGTGTAGATCACTTTGGGATCAACTTTTATCTTGTCCATCTCTTGATGAGAAGATTTAGAGGCTTGTTAGTTTGAACGGTGAAGTTAGGCTCACCTCAATGGGGATTAGGAAATCGATGTGAAAAAATGTTTGTCACTTGCTTCATTTATTTTGTTATATTTTCTTTAAGCAAGTTTACATACTACAAATCATTTATGCTAATATCACCTTAGACTTACAAATCTCAATATAGACTAAGCTTCTTTGTTCATATAATTGAGACTAGTTGATTTAGGTTTTGAATTGTACAAAATTCATTTTGATTCTCTTTCGCATATAAAACTATGTTTCAACCAAAAGTTTTTTAATCATCTATTCACCCCCTCTAGCCGTCCTCCTCGATCGTATAGATAGGCTAGTAGAGTATATTGCTTCTACCTTATACTCTATATGCCCAAATCATCAAATACATATCAACAGGAATATTAGAGGGTTTAAATCTATTTAAAAAAATTTCTATGTATTCTTCTTATTACTATCTCATGGCTCATGACAGTAGCTTATTACCTTATTCCTCCTTCAGCCTCCTTTTCTTTTTTACTTCTATCTTCTTCCCCCTCCTCTCTCTCTTTGTTCTTCATGGGGATCCAGCGTGTAGTGGGGTTAAAGCCCTATGCTGAATCTGCCCTTAAATCTGATGTGAATTTACTAAAATCTCACTAGCCATGTAAAAGAATATACTCTGTATATATATCTTCAGAGGCTGATGGAAATGTTCAGATCTGAGTACATTACAATAACGTTTTCAGTTACTGTTCCTGAATAACTGAGTGAGTAACCAAACACTATTCACAATCAAACTCTGACCAAATATTATTTTAAAAATGTATTTTGTATTTTTTTTGAAAATGCAACATATTACCGAGCTATGTCACATGTTAGACATAGCCATGTTTTTTATGATAATCTAAAATTTAATTATTAATGATCAAAATTAAAACAACCCTTGACCTTGTCAACCGAGGGAGTATCGTTATCTTCTCCCTAAAATGGATTCCAAATAATCAGATTTTTAATAGTGGACAGATCATACCACGCGGATGCACTTTCTGTCCTGTCTGTATGATATATCCGGCGTCTTACTGAAATCTGGCATCGATTTACTGAAATCTCATTAACCGCGTAAAGAAAGATCTTTAGATATCAAACGTTCAGAAATATCTCTCCCGAAGTCTGAATCCACATCTTACATTACAAAATCGTTTTCAGTTAGTACTATCATTATCTTCTCTCCAAAACGGATATATGCCAATTAATTAAAATCTTAACCTTGGACAGATCATATCATGCGGATGCAGTCTCTGTCCTGTCTGTGTGATTGGTCCATGCATGCAAATGCAATCTTCCTAGTACTGTGCGAGACGATAAGAGAGAAGACATCAGTGAGACACGGAGGAGCAGGAGCTAGACATGGGCAAGGCGTTCACGGCCACGTCAGGCCTTTCAGGTGCCTTCAGGACCGGGAATTCGAGGAATGAACGTCCTGTCGCCCGTCGTCGATGCATACATACTGTCACACTGACATACTACGAATCCATCAGATAAACTCATAAAACCTCTCGCCATCAGACGTCGCTGCAGTGCGGCGAGCACCCTGGCGGCCATACACACACTGACATAGCCCCAGCTAAGCTCACAGATTCACCACCTTGGGCCATTCTGATTTCTGAATATGTTTCTGACAACACATTCCCTGACGATCGAGGCCATACTAGCCGCTAGCTGCGACAAGCCAAGATCATCAGCAGTGTGCAGGAGCAGTGAAACCGAGCTCCCGATGCGTCCACCACTCGATCGATCCATCGAACTTACATGCCCCAATCAACTGTCAGACTTTGTCACCAGCTTGTCACCAGCTGTGCCTTCTCTGCACCCTGGCTAGCTGCACTAGCAGCTTAGCTACAGCTGCTTGGAGATCGTTTACGTCGAATCAATCGCCGGTTGGTTGATCGGATAATGCTCAAGTCGCTTCGTCCATTTAGCCACCATTAGACTGTACAAGCACTACTACCTAGTCTCAGTGTATAGTGATAACTGATAAGACTGATGGTTCAGCTTCAACAATCAGCATACGCGTGCAGACACGCATGTTTATGGCACTGTACTATTATACCGTATTGACGTGTACCGTAGTATAGACTTTGTAAGCTGCTAGTACGTGGTAGGGTCCAGCGGTCATCATGCCATTTGTTATGGAGAGGGAGTATTGTGCTCAGTCAAGACTCAGCATTATCTTCAGTTAATTTATACTCTTTTAATTTTCAATATAAAATTATATACGTTTGATTAATTGTCTTATTTAAAAATTTTACACAAATATGAAACATATAAGTTATACTTAAAATGTCTTTAATAATAATTCAAAATCATAACAAAATAAATAATAATAATAATATAATTTTTTAAATAATTTGAATGGTTAAACATGTGTCTAAAAAGTAAACAGGGTTATTTATTAAAAACGAAGTAGAATTTAATGGTCAAGAGATGTCTTTTTTTAAGATAAGATGTCTGTTAGACTATTACATGTATACGACTTGATAGAGTTTCTAATTCAACTCTCCCTTGATCTTTGACAATAACTAACAAAGAAATAGCACATATGAAGATATGTAGACTACTAGTACTTACTCTTCTCAGTAAAATAGGGCAGAGATTCACTAAATTCTCCACACAACTTTTGACTTGGAAATCAAATTAGCGCGAAATCTTTGACATAGCGTCAGACATTTGCCTAAAAAACATGCACGTACATAGATGGAAGTAATGAGAGATTCGGAGTCAATAAATCAGTATGAAATCGTGAAACAGTACTCTGAACTATATCAGAACTGCTCTGTCCTCACCTGTTCTGTTACCCTGCTATCAGGGCAAAAAAAACACGATAAACAAATCAGTACTAGTCTAAGTTTAATTAACAGTTAGATGGCCTAGCAGTAGCATGCACCTGATCATCTGATGAGTGCTCTCCATGTGCCGAAAAGCAAAATCTCTTCTTTTTTTTAAATCCTTCTCCACAAGAAACAATCTGTACATTTCATCGCCGGTCGTCGTGACAGCGATAGGTATCATATCAAAACAATATAAAAGAAACCAACGCGTTGCACGCCAAACACAAAGAAACGCAATCAGAGTATGCAACACAAGGAAAAGAGCTCAAAGAGAGCTGCACCTACTATTACGACCTAGTAATATAATCCAGAGCTCAGAGGCAAGAACACTCGTCATCTTTGATCGATCCTGCAGTCAAAGAAGGGATAATTGTAAAGTACTAGTTCTTGGGGTGGTGGTCATCGTCGTTGCAAGATCGGCATGGAGGAGGAGACGGTGGCGGTGATGAGCTGCGACTGCTGCGGGCTGGAGGAGGAGTGCACAGGGGAGTACATCGGCGGCGTGAGGGCATACTTCGGGGGGAGGTGGCTCTGCGGGCTGTGCTCGGAGGCGGTTAAGTACGAGGCCGGAAAGAGCTCGCCGCGGGCGCCCGACGTGGAGGCGGCGGTGCGAGCGCACATGGCCTTCTGCCGCATGCTCAAGCGCGGCGGCCCCGCCGAGCGCGTCGCCGAGGGCATGTGCCAGATGCTGCGCACCGCATCCGGGAAGCAGCGGCGGCGCGCCTCCACCTCCTCCTCCGGATCCTCGTCGCCGTCGCCGTCGCCGCGAGCCGCGCCGGAGCACCACCGCTCGCCGTCGACGCTCTCGGTTCAGCTCATCTGATCGGCGATTGCTACATATACAGCCAACGAGCACGGTAGCGGTGCGGCGTCGCGTTCGGTTCTTGTGAGGTGCGCGCATGCATGCAGTCTCGATCGTCTTCTTCCTCTCGCGCGCCGCTAGTAGAGACTAGCATTAGTAGTACGTAAGCTTGTATGTAAATTTTGATTTTTGATTAACTGGTGTTACTCAAGGTTAAAGAGGTGTACATATATGTAACCAAAAGTTCAATGTCTCGTTTTTTTTGAAGTAAAAATAATATTTCATATGATCTCATGATGATTTAATACACTTGTCTTGCCTTTAGCTTGGCTTCGATTCTTTGATCATTCGAATGGTATATATATGGATCAAGGATCTTCTCCGAATAGCTAGTTTTCTTCTCTGTGATAATCTCAGTTTTTATTTTATTTCTTACTGAATATATTTGAGCTCAGCTCCTCCGTCCTCTACCTTTCCGATCTAGGCCATCGCCGGCGGGGAAGCTGGCTTGCTGCTTGCCGCGTAGCTCGTCGACCGTATTCTTTAGCACTTCCGCTGCGTTCGCTGTAAGTATGGCGGCACTGAAGCCTTGGCGTCGGCGGCGGTGGATCCGGTGAACTCCGGCACTCTCGGCTGTGTCCGTTCTTGGTCCAGGCGCCAGACTTATGGCAACCGTTCGATCGACCGTCCACGATCGTGATTGAGTAGAAACATCCATGAGCACTTTCGATAAATACCCCTTCTAATGTTCTATTTTCAACACTTGTCCGCAGACAGCTCCTTGGCTTTCGAATAACCGTTGGATCACTTTACGACGGTCCAGATCGAGAAATGGATTGCGACGGAAGAGATTTCCCCAAGGAACCCTCACATTAATTAATTAATCCATTTATAACCAATAGTAGCGACACAGAATCCGTTGGATTGGGTTTCAACGGTGTGATCAGATATGAAACTTTTTCGCTGCATATTTTTCTATATGAGTCCTAGTACTAACTCATATTTACATATTTACCCCGTTCGTCTTTCTCGCCGTCCCCTTCATCCCGTCTCTCTCCACCGCCACAGCCTCCGGTGCTCCGCACGGCGCCGACGGCGGTACGAAGATGCCATGCATAGAGGTCGCGTGGAACTCTGAAAAAGTGTCCGTCTCCATCGCCCTATAAGGCTTGAGGAATTGGGCGATTTTGGTCTGGTATTTTTCTCCATCACTCACTCCATGGTTGAATTCTTGCAAACCTAACCATCGAATGGTGCAGAGTTTACATACAGTATATTTCTCTGGATTTTGCCGCTCGATTTTACATGAATCTTTATCTCCATTGTTTTCTCTCAAGAATCTTTTTTGTACAGGCATTGCATTTGGTTTCTTCCTAGGATTTTGCAGATAAAATGTCCATTCTTACCAAATATTTCAAAGAAAAAGGACACCCACACACACACTGCGTTAATACTCTCCCAACGAAAATGCCCTTTTCAACGATAGTTTTCACAATTATCACTATCACCACACGTGAAGAAAAGTGAGAAGAGTTACGTCCAATTTCCCTGTAGCTGCACAATGTTAACATGCAGGGGCGGAGCCAGGCATGAGCTCAGTTCTATTGTCTTGTACAAACTCTCTATAAATTAATACAGTTTTTTTATATTTATATATTATTTGATGAAGTTTGGATCACAGGACTAGGGCTTAAGCCCTGCCTGCCTTAGGCCTGGATCCGCCCCTGTTAACATGGTGACAAATGATCAGAGAAAATGAGAGCTATAGAATGCACAAGATCCTATCTTCTTTTTTTTTTGCTCCTCCCTGAAATCTGAATATGTTTTTCATCAAGAAATTCAGAGAAATGCACAAGTTTATCCTCAGCTCAGTCCTCAACTACCACAAGTCCACCATGACACCTAATCCATCTCCCATGTTTGAAAAAAATGAGAGTAGCTGCTTTCCTACACTTGGCCGGCTGTACGTGTTAGATAGAGAAAGATAGCCTGATTTTCTCTTAAAAAAAACTATCTCTGAAGTCCAAGAAGACATCTCTACAGATTACTCTGATGTTGTACTTTGATCAGCTGACAGTGACATTTCAATTGGATGCCATGAAAAGTGTATTCTAGTTCAGAGAGTAGACACCATATGCCCCTGTCCTTCATGGATTGATGAATTCTTTTTTTTTAACAAAGTCTCGTGCCCATTTTATTTTATACAGCAGGAAGAAATTACATCGCGAGTGTCTATATCCTGGTCTCCTCTTTGATTTTTGCAAATAGGCTAGGGTTGAGGATCCTGTGCTCCAACACTCTTTTATTTGTTTTCCGTCAGATTTCCACGATCAGTAGAATTAGTGCATTCCTTCCTTAGGAGTGTCCTGATGTTTCACGAGCGTCTTCCATCACTCCTGGACTGTAGCATATGATCGCAATTTGCTGGTAGGCGACCCAGTTGGTCACAAGCCCCCATATCAACTTGGAGTATCTACATTGGGTAAATAGGTGCAATGACGATCTATTTACTCTGTGGCAGAGAGGATAGAGTGAATTGTTCGACCAGTCCCTTGCTGCCAACCGGTCTGATGTCCATATTCTGTCTATATCAGAAGACACGCAAAGAATTTATACTTTCGTGGGGCTCATGGCTTCCAAATGAGAGTATTGAAGGACGTGGAGCCTGACCCTGAACATTGTGCTTTATACGTCAATGATGCTGTGTGTTTGCTGTGGTTGGTGCACTTCCATTTAATTTGATCAGACACATTTAGATCAAGTTGCACTTAGTTGGACCGCGTTCCATAACGCTACGAGTTAGCTCACTGGGTCAATCATTATGCCTTGATTGGTTTACAAGTTGAGGTTTTCTATACAGGTATTGTTTTTAAGGGCTTGTTGTAAGGTTCTGTTTTTCTTTCTAAATCTCATGTATGCCAGCGGCATTACGTCTTTTGGCCTTTCTCTTTCAACCAAGCCGAGTTCTGTTTGCTGGTCGATTGCTGAATTCTGTCTCCCAGAAGAAATGGCAGGAGCTATCTTCTGCATATTACTGAAATAATACTGAAATAGTACAAAGTACTGTCCAAGATACTACTTCCTTTTAAAGTAAAACTTGAATGGCACCTTCTACACCATTCCACTGTTCATGTATGAAATTATTAGGGATGGCACGGTTGAAGTGAAATCAGAGCGCTTGTCTGATCCATGTCACTCAAGGATGTGTGTATGCTACAAGCTTGTCTGATCTTGAGACAAAAGCATTGCAATGGCTGCATCTCATTTGGACACTTGGTAGCATCCAGTGTGACCTGCAGAAAGTGCATGCAGCTATCTTTAGATCATTGCTGCTAGGATGATCGTTTCGATTGCTTCGATGATTGCAACGTGAAACATCATTTTTCAGGCCAAAGACTGCATTTTTTTTCTTTCGATCCGGGATCATTGCTTCCTTCACAGCAAAGTATCCAGAAATTAACAACTCGTGATTAACACTTCTGCTTCAAAGAAAGAACTTGTTGATTAATGATGATCTCAGTCAAAAGAGGGCTAGCTAACAAGCTATTAGCTGCTTGCATCACTGGCATGGACACTTGAGATTTACGTGCTTTGAAAAATTCAGAAGCTTCCGAGACGATCGAAGAAGACACCCAGAGAATGTAATGTGCTGACACTTGCAAACAACCTACAGGTTGCTGCTTGGAAGAAAAAAGATAGGGATATAAAACTTTGGGGATTAAAAACTGTGCCGACATATACTGGTCTGTGTCCATCCTCCCAGAAAAAAGGCTACGAAATACAGAGACTTATCTAGGCGTAGCAATACATACAAGTGGGACGGATTTGCGGGTTTTTAGACCCGCTAAATTATAATTGTAATTGTATTTCTACATTTGTTTTTATACTAATAGATGAAAAATAAACTAGTATACGGGCTTTTATATGGGGATAGCATGCTGTCCACCTGCATCCCTATATAGATGACTTGAAAAAGAAGTAATCCATCATCTTCTTATTCTTACAACCTTGATGAAATCCACAAAACCACTTCAACGACCTGAAAAAAGCAGTAGTACATAAAAGTTGTAAGAATTCTTTGAAATGCAAAAAAAAACGAAATTAGGTCAATTCTTATGAAATTCCTCTAACAAAATCCTCCCTTGCAAAGGAGGCATGTTACGTATATTTTGTGAAGGATCTCCTGAATTCAAAAGATAAGGCTAGTTCGATACTTCAATTGATCACAACTTCATCTTTTGATGCCTACATAATAGAACTGGTCACTATTAGGCCCAATAACACTTCAGTGCTTCACTGTGTGTTCATTTATCCAAGAGCCACCTCTCAGTTCAGAAAGTCCCCAAGGATCAGCTATGGGCCCCACCTATCAGTCTCACAACAACTACCTGATCCCCATCGAGTCGACCGTTGCGCTCGCGGAAGCCGTTAGTGCCACGCGATTTCAAAAAATTTTCAACTCGGGTCTCTCCGTTCTCTTGTACTACTAGCCTTTCTCCCCTTCTCGGCTTCTCCTCCACGCCGCCGCATCGTATTAACACCGCGCCGAACCAGACCACCAAGCGGATCCATCCAGTCAGCCATGGACGAGAGGGAGAAGGCGAGGAGAGCGGCAAGCGCCACCGCGCCATCCGCCACGGCGACGCACTGCTCCACCGCGTCGTCATGCTCCTCCAACTCCAACCCGAGCGTCGGCACCGTCGCTGCGGCGACGCGGACGCCGCCGCCCTCCATCGTCGTGCCGTGGGCGGCGCGCGCCGGAGGGGGCGATGGAGTTTCTGGAGGAGGGTGCTACTACCCGGGCTGCCGCAAGGACGCCAACTGCGCCTGCGAGATGTGCCTGGCCAGCATCAACGCCACCAGGGACCTCCTCCCCCCGGAGGCCGCCTCGGAGCGGAAGTGGTTCGCCGCCGCCGCTAGGGACAGGAAACCCGCCTCCCGCCCGCTATTCGCCGGCGCCGACACGCCGCCGCATGGGTCCTCCGTCACGGAGACGTGGACGCCGCCGATGCGGTCCACCGTGAAGTCGAGGAGGCCTCGGCAGGAGGCGGAGTTGCCCAGAGCCGACGCCGGGAAGAAGACCGGGGAATCGCATGATTGTGCTCTCTACGCGGCGACGGTTCTTGGGTTCCTCCTCCTCCTGTGGGTGGACTCCGGCCTCGTCCCGGAGATCGCGGCGAGAGGCTTCGGGCCCAAGCTCTCGCCGGAGACAGTGGCAATGCTGGGTTCAGAGGCGCGCCTCGCGCCCCGTGGCCTGAGCGACAAGCTCCGCGCATTGGAGCGGAGGCTCGGGCAGTTCGTCGGCGGCGAGAGGGTCTCTAATTGCAGCTCTCAAGATTCCTTCTGGCAATTCGAGCAGGTATTTACATTTTTTTTCTGTTCTTGCGAGAGGTCGCATTCCTTCTTGGTTTGGCTAAAGAAATTCCCTTTCGTGCAGAATGATCAGCGCGTGTTCTACTGGCGCTGCGCGGTGTACAAGTCAGCGGCGGAGGAGGTGACAGTCTGGGGAAGCCCCCTCCGCACCTCCGGCCTCCTCCCGCGCGCCCTCGCCGCACGGCACCTCACCCTCCTATCCGGCAAGATCACCGAGGTAACTGACAGAAACACGATCGCCGAGGATCTCCCTAAACCTATCTTCCATTTGCAGCTAGCTAGCTGAGCTGCATTGTGCCTCTTGCAGTGGTCTGACGGGAGGGTGTGGCCGACAGTGAGGGCGAGCAACGGCAGCTCGTGGAGCTACCGAGCGCGGAGCGCGCCGGCGATGAGGCTGGAGCCAGAGACGTGGGTGCTGGAGTACCATAGGAGCGTTGTGTTCGAGGGGACACGGCTGATACCCGCCACGGCGGAGCTGGTGGCGTCCAGGTGCTCGGCGATGGCGACGCGTGCTCGCCTCAAGCTGGCCAGGCGGCGGTTCCACGGTGGCGCCGGCGGGATCCAGGCGAACCCAACCTGACTCAGGAACGACCGGAAAGGCTTTAGGAAAGGCTTTGCTCGTTCTTCTCATTTCCTGTGAGATTGATCACTAAATATTCTGTGATCTTTTGGCTGTACTACTGTTTAGGCAGATGAACCGGATAAGAACTGCCTAAATTTCCTGATTACCAAGGTCATACCTTGACTGTTAACCTTCGGCTTCAGTAGTGTTATAGAACCTGGTTAATATAATCAAGCTAAAAAATACAAAACAAATGCAGGTTAGTGAAACGAGAAGGCTATTTCACACAATTTTGTGCGGACCTAGAATTATTAAAGTAGAATTAGATCGGTTCGCAATTCCAAAATACTCTGGATCCCCATCTCTGAGAGTCCGTGGGTGATGAACAAATCTGGACCTGAACTCAGCATGCCCGCAACAACGGAGTCAGGTGCAGTGACTCTTGCGTAATGACGCTGAAGATCCGTTTGACAACATCCACATTCGTGATGACCACACACCAGTGTCATAGTGACTATCATATCAAGCATGCTAAATTCAACCAACAAATCTCAGGCTGTCGCTTCCAGGGAGACTCGGCCACTACAGATTTATCAATCAGGGTTAGCAATCTTGGATGAGTGCAATATCAACCAAAGAGCTTCCACTCCCATCTCCATGAATTCTTCAGGATTGTGATTCCAATAGGAACAGCACCTAATCTTACAATTCACGAGCAGCAGTTACTGAAAGGAAAATTGCCTCCCTGCTGCACGCTGCTCCTTCTAGTCAAGTCTGCAAACGCTTTACTTCTCCAACATTGCTCTTGGATCACAGCAGCAGCAACCTGCAATATAGAATTACTTGCACGACAGAACACAGGTAAACGATGCTGACAGTACAACGAACATTTTAAGTACGGTAAAACTGGTACTGGTAAACTGGTAACAGGGGAACGAAGGTTCCTAAAGGCCTGTCCATGGATTACCAAGAGTTTCGCGGTATTACTGGTTTAGTCCAAACCAGATGGACGGGGGTGCCCTGTAGAGTGCAACAACCCCAATGAGGGTAACAAACCCATAGTACAACAACAACACAGGTAAAGCTCAGTTGGCAGTATCAGCAGATAGCCCAAAATGCTCCTGGATAACTCCTGATGGTGTTTTCCCAAATCCATCAGCAATTCCCAGCATGACCTTCAGCTTGTCCTCTTCACTCTTCACTTGATCCACACGTTTCATAACATTGGAGATTAGTGTACTGTATAGTGGACTATCATCATCAGATAAGGGCATAGGATCTGCAAGCACGGATCTTTCAGAATCAAGTTGCCGATACAGACTGAGGACATAATCCTTCTGGGAATAAAGCTTCTGTTCTGCCAGCCTGTACTCTGCTTCCTGAGATTTCTTCAGTTCTTTAAGAGCATGATCTATTGAATCTTCAAACCTGACAGACATAGTGTTGTGATCCTCAGTAATGTAAGCTGGAAGATTTTCAGCAGCCCTCTGCAAGTCATTATCAGCCAAATCAACATAATATGGAAACCCTGGAGGAGCACTCTCTTCTGGAGCTTGCTGGATCCCAAGCACTGTTACGCCACCAGTAGCTTGGGAAACTTCTGCATTAGACAAAAGGAAGAAACTCAATTATGCACAGGTATAGCAACACAAGCAAAACATGAAGCAACAGTAGAAGTAAATCTGTGATCCAAATTGCTGTCAGTCCTGTATGGTTTATATTGTGCTAAATTACAGACAATATGAGTATCAGTAGTATCTACAGCAATGAAGCGGGCATGGGCATTACAGAGGCTAGACTGCGCATGTTACAGCTTACAGAAACTACCAAAACACCACTTACATTTTCTAAAATAAAAGGTCTGTGTAGGACAAATCTCAGATGGTTTTGACTAATATGATTCAAATATCAGCATAATCTACAATATTGCAGTTCAACAAAATAACATAGAGGGCACCAAATGTCTGGGCCATTTCAGCTAGGCTGGGAATAGTTTGGGCAATGGATTGTCTTCTGAATTTCTATGATTAGTTGAATTCAAAATTAAGTTACCTGCATTCACTGTTGACTTGACATCATTATCTTCCATTTTCCAAACTTCAGCAAGATCAACCCCGCATTTTAGCTGTGTACAGCAGTAAACCATCAGCGCGTAGCCTCAAACTACTGACAAGAGACCAAAGAAGATAAAATGTGACCAAAATGGATGTTTCCACTATGGGCTAACAAAATAAAACAGACCATACCTTTGACATTGCTGATCCCATATAGTTCTCCAAGCTTTTTGCTCTTGCTTGTTTTGAACCACGCAGTAGGCATAAACCTGTATTCAGGATAGGTTCAATTTCATCCCTTGATTGAAGAGATTGACAAGTTTCTAAGAGTTTCTCTACATGCATCATCAAGTTGGTTTTGTTATCACAACGCCTGCAGCAATACTGCACATCCAAGTCAATACTTCCTCCAACTGTTCCAGCCATAAAAGTTCGGAGAGCACAATCAAGGTGCCCAATATGCCCGCATATTTTGTTCTCTTCCAGGACTGCCTCACACTTAATGTAGCTATAACCTCCAAAGGAATAGTCAACAACCCTGCGGCAGAAAACGCAGCAGCACTCTCGGCAGAAACCAGGCATTTTGCAGCAGATAATGCAATCCTGTGCTGCAGATGATTCAACGAATCCCTCTCTCTCAAGTTTGCACAAGTTATTCCTGGCCTGACATGGTCCAGCTGGATCAGCTGGCCTCACGTAAGGACAAAAGACCCTCCTCACTTCTCCACATCCTGAAGACATTTTGGTATCAAAGAACAGCAAAAAAAGGGGCAATCAACAGAAAAGTAGCAGAAAATATGCAAAGACAGTATATAGGATGCATCTTCTAACCCGTTAACGCACAAAAGAAAGAAGAACAAACATCTCAAACGAAGAAAAAAATCCCTTTGCTACATGTTACAGCCAAAGTACTGGATCAAACCTCAGAGCAATTGCAGGTTAGATATGAATAAAAATAAGACAAAGTCAGTTTAGATGCTACATGTGAATTTTGAACAAGGCAAATGACCTATTTTCCTTTATGAATGTTATGATTTGGGAAAACACCACTTGATAGAAAATAATGGAAAACACCACTTGATAGAAAAGAATGGAGCTCACTGTAACTTGACTCGAGAATATAGACGTAAAAACCATTGCCAGTGTTCCTCTGCGATGGAGGAAGGAGATAGCGTTCACGGATCCGCCTCAATGAGTTGGTTCGCCCAAACGGATCCATTAGCAGCACCACGATGAGGTGTAGGCAGAAGGACTGGGTTGGCGGCTAGGGTTTAGGATCTGGGAATGCAAGAGGTAAGTTGTGTAGAAGAACCTATATATATACAGAGGCGGAACCAGAAATGGGCTATTCCCCAGGCTGGACAAACAAACCATCCTGGTATGGGCCCTCTATACCTCCAAATTTTATTTTCTATGGGGTACAAGGGACTCTCAGGACTAGGCCCTGGCTGAAGCTCCAACAGCCCAAGGCCCGTCTTCGCTGATTTATAGATAAGATATGTGTATCATACACATTATATACATTAAAATGTTAAAACTGCATGCCACCCACCAAAAAAATAACAACTAAATCTTAAAGCACTTCCCAGATTATATGTGAACAAAAGTATTTCGTAAATAGATAGGAGTTATGTCATTCTAGCTAAACAATACTGGGAACATAGAGTATTGGCTTCACAATAGAGGCAACACACAAGGAGATTCCGCACACAATAACAACTGTGGACATAGATGGTACATTAGCAAGAAAAATCAAATGAAGTGAGGCTAATACACAGAGAATCTACATTGCAGCCTGAGCGGCCCTGTTGCCTATCAAGAATCAACTTCATTATTTCCAATGTACTTTTTTCAGATTTATTCCCAATGTAATAGTGCAGGCAACTTGTGCTATTGTCACATTTCTTCACTAGGTTATCCTGTTAGTTAGAAGTTATATTAAGTGGTAGAGGTGAATCAAGTTATTGGCGAAGATACATCAAAGCACAAAACCAATAGAAGGGTTTACAACGTAAAAGAATCAATGGCAAAGACTTTGTTAAAAGAAAGTCCAAAAATGTGGGTTGGGGATACATAGTGTAGAGTTCCAGTGATATATCAGCTGCTCAAACATAAAATAAAATACAAAAACATAAAAAATCTAAAATATGGAAGTTTATACAACACAACAATGACAAAGGTAAGCCATATAAAATGTGAGTCGATTACACAAGAAAGGGCACTATTAGATACAGGAAAGGAACATGGGAAGGTCCTCAGGCAGGCAGGCATTTTTAGTAAGTAATGTTGCTGATTAATTAATTCAAGAGAATCAAACAGAAAGCCAAAAAAAACTGTAGAGACTCCGATATGAAATAAATAGTTTCCAGAAAAAAGTCTGATCCTATATACAGAAGCACCCATATACACACAATGCACCATAGTGTATTGGCTAACACAGAATATCTCTGCAAATAAGCACCTGGTATTAGATGAGTCTAGGTCGCTCGTCACTACAGTGTCTGTGATGGTCTACTGTAGTATCCAAATCCGCATGGACTACAATAGTGACCACAAGTGCCACTGAGCTGATGTCATAACCCAGTCTCTGGTCTGGTGGTTGTACAGTACCGCTATGGAATACTTAAGAAACAATCTTACATGGAAATGGCTACTAAAATAACATAAAATGCAAAAGAAAGGGTTAACCTCTTTGTATGCTATTTCCTTTCGCAGGGATCCTCCAAATAAACATAGAAAAGAATGTGCTAGGATCAATATCTGGAAATTCTGTCCTGATAAATTCTTCAACCTTTAGTCTACTTGTGAATGATGTCTTTTTACCAGTAGCACCACGAAAACGTGAGGGCGGTGTAAGGTATCTGTTCACAGATGTATCCATAACAAAAGTCAATAATACAGCTAACGTTCATTTTCTTGACGGAACAACCATAGATAGCTTGAATAATTTTGATGGGAAATGCCAATGGCCTCGAGGTGGGGAGGCTGTTTAACTTAATTAGTTGAATTCAACTACCAAACTTGGCTAGTCCTATTCTAACTAACAATCAATGTCTTCTGTTCATTTTCTTCTCCTTATAGATAGATAAAGTAAAAAACTTCAGATCAAAACTACTTAGGCCTAGAAAGAAGCATTTACCTGTCAACCCAGTGGCCAGTTGCAGAAGCCCTGCCTCCTACTTTCCAACTCCATTGATCGTCAGGACATGGCCAATTTTCAGGAGCATAGGGCAAACCTGTACCACTTGAATTGGCCTCAACTGGCATAGCAAGAAGACCATTCTCACTTATGCAATTTTCTGATAGATCCTGCTCCTCAGCTATGTTCCTTTCTGTTACCACCTCACTAGGGACCTGAAAGAAACAGGAATCTCAAGAGCACATAGCTGAAATTGTATCCATGTAATGAACTCGGAGACTATTGCAAAAGACTTGCATCCATTCTTCATTGGGTTGAGTGAAAGAAACCAAAAAGAACAATTACTACAGTGGATTATCTCAATGCACAGAAGCACTTGTGTAAAGTGAAGTTTGGCAAGATGCAAAGGTTTCCGTATAATGAGAGGTTGAATTAGGCTCATTACTGTGTTTGAATAAAACTAGTGTTTGCAATGAGGCTGACATAATTATAAAAGTTGAATGCACTGACATATTGAAAACATCATAAAACAATATTTAGAACAACCAAGTATAATCAAAGTATTTAGATATAGTTGGCACAGGGTAATTAAAATAGCCACCTTGTGAAAGTGAATTGATCTACAAGTTGTTGTGCAACATATAAGAAGCAAGCAACTTTATGCCAAAATGGTAAAAGAACATACAGATAAAGAAAGAGGGCATAAAATAAAGATGCAAAAGAGGGGAAAAGTGAAAAGTGAAATATTGGCAAGATGATAATCGGTGATGTAAAACCAGAGTTTAAACTAGGCTTGCTATTCGTGTTTGAAGACAACTTCTATTTGCAAGAAGACAGAAAATTAGAGAAATCATATTAATTAACAGATAGAAAAACGTCATAAGAGAATATTGATTTGGACAAGTATAGTCGAATTATTCAGATCTAACAGGCATGGCTACTTAAAATAGCTACCTTGCAGGAGTGAATTGATAGATAATTTGACAGCAGGTGCATAAAATAGCAAAAATAGCTACCTTGCAGGAGTGAATTGATAGATAATTTGACAGCAGGTGCATAAAATAGCAAAAAGAAATTGTGCAGCCGTGTGAGAACATGCAGGTAATAACAGAGCACAAAATAAGGCTCAACGGCACAATTTATCTTATTTGCATTTTTTTTTAAAAAAAAGGACCTAGTGAACCAAAAGACCTGGTTACCCTATGATTATAGACAGCTTTGACATAAATTAGTGTTGGGCAAGTGTGTCTTGCAGCGGCAACCAAATAGCCCATCAAATAATTGCGACCAAGCTAGTAAAAAAGCTGTGTTTATCACATGCAGGACTGCGGGGACTAAAGAAACATTACATGCCATGATTTTGGCAATGAAACAAACAGTTGCATAAGAAAGCATAGTACAGTTATAGTTAGAGGTGGAGAAATTAAGTATTCAACCAATCAACTATCAAAATTATCAATGCTACACCCTCATTCAACCAATGACAACCAATAATTTCAGCAATATAATTAACTATATGTCTGATATTTATTCAGTTCCAGAGATAGATACCTCATTTTCGTTCACCGTTTCTTTCGAACTTTTGACAATAGGTGACACCAAACCATTTGATGGTGTCCATTGAGGTTTCTCCCTTGGTGGGTTTTTCCGCGCCTTTTTTGCCGGTGAACCTCCAAGAGCTGGACATCTTTCTCTATCCTTACCAAATAGCTCTAGTAACCTATCGTAATGATCAATGGGCTTGTTAATCCATTTCTTGGCTTCTGGCTTTCTCTACAAGATCAAGCGAAAGAGTTCACGTTAGCTCGAGAAATTCCATCAATGCTACTTGGTTGAAAGCAAAACAGACCTCGATGTACTCCCTCCAAACATTTGGGTCAGCATAAAACTTCTTGTTCATCGCACTCCACTTAAAACCACTCTGGTTCTGGAAAAGGTTCTCGCATTCATGGAAGTTCTCCTTGATGGACTTGAGACGGTTCTTGATGTTGGACCTATCGATGGTCACCCCGAACCTCTCGGCAACCCCCGAGATGATGCTATCGAAGGCCGCAGTCAGGAACCTGCCCTCGCTCCTGTTCCCGATCGCCTGCTGGTGCAGCAGCGCGTCGATGAGGTACTCGCTCATCTTATCGGACCACACCACCGCCTCCCTGGCGCCCAACCTGGGGCCTCCGGCATCGCTGCCGCTGCCGCTCGCGACGGAGCTATACTTGCTCTTCCCGTTCTTCTTCACCATCTCCCAGCCTCAGGAGCGCACCCCCCCTACCCCCGCGAGCGCTCCCCCGCCGCCTACACGCACGGGCAGCGGGCGCACGCAACAGAATTGACGGGATTGAAGCCTTACCCCACCTTGCTCCGAGCGGTTGCGCGATCAAACAATCTAGGGTTTACCTACCAATACCGCGAGCATCGATCCGAGATCAGCAATCGGCGAGGGCGAAGGCGAGGAGGAGGATTGGATTCGTGCGATCTTACCAGCGAGAAGGGGAGGAGGTGAGCAGCAGCGCGGAGAGCTGAGGAAGGAGGGGAACGGACGAGAGAGAGTGTGTATGGGAGTAACCGGGTTTTCTCTCTCCTTGAGAAGCGGTGCTCTACCATACGGTGCGGCGTATGTACGTATGTATAAACACGGTGAGTAGGCTCTAATGGACACGAGTTGATGCTGACATGAGCCGGGTTGGCCTTCGCGGGACTTGGCCTGCCACGTCACGGTCTAGTTGGCACGGCATAATATATGTAGAGAAATTTTTCGGTGTTACGAAGGGAGAACGATGACATGTAGTATTTATGACGTGGAAGTCTACAGTGGACTGGTTAGTCCATAAGACAGACCTTTATCATATATCTATATTTCATAATAACAATAATAAGGAAATAAACAAAAACTTCAACTTTGTTATAAGTTTTAGATTTCAGTTAATGTGCCTTATGTTATAGTTCATGATGAAATTATAATGCCTTGTTATTTGTTAGATAGGTACATTTCTCTTTCTATCATTTTGTCTGGGTACAAGTAAAGAGATTTTACGCTACATAGCTAAAACACTATTTTACCCCTTTCTAAAAAAAGTGGTATAGGCATATATATATATATATAGATGCACATGGATTCATTATATAGAAATTTTGTATAATATGATGATAAAAAAATATGTAGCATTTATATTGTCTATTATTAACATATAGCTTTTAAACGGTGTTATCTAATCACATCTATACTTGTATTTATCAACCCATCGTATCGTATGTTTTATTTATATTTCAATTAGTTGAATAAATTTGATAAGTTGTAGCGGTTCATGTTTGCTGATCTTTAAGTGAGGAAAACACGGCAAGGTTCATATTCTCTTATGTTTTTACCAAGAAACCATAGGGGATAAGTGTTATATACTAGAGAATAATAAAACAATCAAAAGATACTATGGCTTCTCTACCAAAAACAACAAAGGAAACATGGAGAAGGGCAATATCCCAAATGGGATGATAATAAAATGTATGATCAAGTTATCAACATTATATCAATACACTTTTGAATTTCAATAGTTCCTTGAAATGCTTCTTTTGCCTTCTAACACAATATGGCATGGTGTAAGTATGATAACATAATACAATCTTTCATTCTACTAACCGGTGACAACCACCTTCCTATTATATCTTAGATAAGATCAAATTTGGAAGCATATCTATCAAGCATAAAGGAAATAGATGGACAATGGTATCATGTTCTCTCTACGGGGAAACAAGATAAATCTATAAGAATTGCTAGCCTTCATATGATCAAAATCATTGTAAATTTCAATCACTTTGTCCTAATCATCGAGGACATTATCTTCATGCTTAAGATACGAGGATAAGGGAGCAAGGAGGGGTAACTCACCAAACAATGGTGACAACGATGGTGGTTGTCTTCTTTTAGTGACGACAAGCTCCTACTCTTATCCGTCACTGGTGACAATGCCCATAGATGGTGGTCCTTTTTGTCGAATTATGTTTTAAGGTTGGCGTAGGGTTAGAGAAAGAAAAAAATAAAGGGTTTTCGAGCTCACAAAGGTGGCCACAAACCATGGACATAGATGATGACGAATTGATAATAGGTAACTGATATGGATAGGTGATGAGGTGACGTTGACGAAGTCATAGAGTTGAAGTAGGCTGATGGATAGAGCCAACGACGGGACTAGATAATCCAAATGATTAGGTTAGATAAATATTCAACTAATGTTGTATCATAATTTTAGCATCACTTTCGGTTATAATTTAATTTAATTAAAGTAGCATAGACAATAAAAAACATTCATTTGAATGTTATTAAATACGTGTGCAGTTCTCCATGTTATCAGAAAAAGAAAAATATTTAAACAAGCGGAAAAATTCACCGTAACATACACTTGACAAATGCCAAGTCGTTCCATGTCACACCGACCAATAGGCACGGACATACGTGCACACGATGCCTACGAGGCCGCCACGCAAGCACCTCCCTCGCATCATCCACCGTCCAGAGCTAGGTCGACGGCCCAGATAATCCCACGCCGTGAGACAAAAATAAAAAATAAAAAAAGTCCTCTAGCAATCAAAGCACTAAACTGGAAAGGTCAATCTGCTCTCTCGAAGCCTCGAATGGCAGGTCCCCCGAACCCGAAGACGACGACGACGCTCCGAGTCGGCTCCCACTGATCGCTTCTAGAAGCTTCCGGAACGTTATAGCCGGCCATGGCCGCGCCCTTCTACTCCACGCCTTTCCAGCCCTACGTCTACCAGGTGGGATTCCTCCGCTACGCGATCTGATCCTTTACCTTTTCGTACGGTCTCGTCTCCTCTCGGCGTAGATGTTAGGGCTAGGTTCGAGCTCTTCGGGCTGGATCCGCCCGATCCGTAGCGTTTGGATCCTGATTGGAACCCCTATTGATCTAACCCGGTTTGAATTGCGTGGGTTGGTTTCAGAGCCAGGAAGGATCTGTGACGGCGTTCCAGATATCCGGCGGCGATGTGCAGGTCCTGCAGGTAGTTTCCGGTGCTCAAATTCTGGTTTGCTTGCTCGTCTCTTCCCTCTTTAGAGGAATCGAACCCTCCTCATTTGGAACTATTTTGTCAAAATGATGTTTAGGTGATGGTTAAGACACAGGAGAAGTTGACCGTGAAACCAGGTAACTTCATTAACCTTTTCTTTTGCGGCTAAAATATTTGCCACCAATTTACCAGTATTCTTTGTTTCAGATGAATTATCTGTTAGTTTTTAAGGCTAACTTTGTAACCATTGGGCTTGGTGGCAGAATTATAAATTACCGCCATACTTTTAGTTGTATGTTATTATGATAAATCTAATGTGTATATGAGCAGTTTCATTACTATCATGATTTTGTTCAGTAGTTCCTTTTTACTGTAACTTGTCCTGAAAATCCTAGTAAATTAAGGAGCTATCTGGGTTCCTTTACCTACCTAGGAGTACTTAGTACACACGGATTTACATGCTCATTAGATAGTCTAGGCAGCCAAACATACATGTATGTGATTGTTACTACTAGTGCTTGTTCTGTGAATTCTGTAGTGTTCTTAGAGATTGTTAGTGTGTGGCTTTCATCATTGTTATACTCTTTAGGTACAATGTGCTACATGTCTGGGAACATTCAAACAGACAACAATTACTTGCCTGAAAATGATGGAGGTGTGTGGCAGTGGATTTTTGGGAAAAGCATAAGCAGCAATGTTTTCTTCAACCCTGGATCCAATGATGGATATGTTGGAATTTCTGCGCCATTTCCTGGGAGGATACTACCTGTTAGTACCTTTTCTGAATATAGAATCGTGCTATATCATTCAAGTTCCTAGTATCACCTTTTTCCCACTGGTAGCTTAGCTTTGACTCTCTGAGCCGTTACTTTACTTACTGCACAAAACTGTATATTGCTCATGAGTATTACATCACTGTTGTCCTCTTACCATTACCAAGATTACATATTTATTAGTGAGAATTTCCATGATTCCTCTATTAAGACTATAACCATGACTGAGAATTTAGACTGTTGGAGGACTTGGTCATACTTTTGTTCAGAAATTTTCAAATGATACAGTCCAGCACTTAGTTGTTTTCCAATCTGAACCATATGTTTTACCTATAGACAAAAGGTCAATAGTTCATTGTGCTATTAGTTTGTGCGAACCAATTAACCTTGCCTGCAGACATTAGATTTTGGTCCTTCAGCAATTAATAATGAGGTGTAATGTGGATGTTAGCATCATAATAACATGTATGAGTTAATCTGCTAAGCTGTACATGAGATATATTCTGGATGGCTAGATGTGATGTTATCATGTTAAACCAGCAAGTTGCCCTCCTTGAAAATGAATATTTGATTTAGTATTCATATTAAATTTAATGGAATGCTGTACTTATATTATTGACTAAGGGCCCATTTGGGCCATAGGGTTTTTAGAGGACTTTTGTTGGATTGGCAATTCCTTTGGATTTGGCATTGTTTATGTGTTCGGTTCACAGGAATTACACATAGGAATTTATCAGGAACACTGTAGCAACCAAGTGAAAAACTTAGGAAATCCACATGAATCAAAACATCCACTCCGACCTCTTTTTTTCGTTGGCTGCCGTAGGATGGAGGCTAATTGCGTTGTTAATTTCGTAGGATACTGTAGCAACCCTGTGAAAACTAATACCGTATTGCTCAATTAGACTATAATCTATGAAATTACTATTAATTGTGAAATTCATGTGGTTTATATATTCCTGTGTTCCAAATGCTCCACTCCATCAAATTTTTATGTTTTTTAATCCTCTGTTTTGTATATGCAATCCTATATTATTCCTGCGTTTTCTCTATTCCTGTATTTTTCCTATACTGTGTTCCGAATAAGCCCTAAAGCTGCTTTCTTAGTCATAAATAGAAAATGTTTATTTTGTTACAGATGGATCTAGCAAACTTTGGTGGAGAACTTCTTTGCCAGGTAAGTTATGTGCTAAATTAGTTGTTTGGTTGAAAACAATAGTGGGAATCTCATATTACCTTATTGTCCTTTCAGGCAGATGCTTTTCTCTGCTCAGTTAATGATGTGTCAGTCACAAGTACAGTTGAACAGAGGCCACGAAACATCGAAATTGGTGCACAGGTAGGGTAATTAACTAATTATTATTGAGATATCTTGCTGATTTGGAGATCATGTGGACCTGTTCTTTGCAAGCTAGTACTTGTTAACTTATTATTGGGAAATGAACAGTATGCATTTTCTCTACAGATGATCCTCAAACAGAAGCTTAGAGGTCAAGGGATGGCTTTCCTTGTTGGTGGTGGATCAGGTACAATTCATTTCAACCATGCATCACAGGTTCACAGACTGGAGATAGATTTTAGAATTTGAAGCTGAAATACTGTTCTGCTCTTTGGAACACAGCTTGGGTAGATACCAGAATATATTAGATGTTCATACTATAATTAGGAGTTATGGTTCTGATTTGTGTAAAAAAGAGTTTAGGACGCATTGAGGGTATGTAGTGCTAAAGGAACATAGTAAGGTTGGAAATTGATGCCACAGTTTACATTGGAATGGTTTTGATGTCGTCAACATTGAGAATACTTGCGGCACTATCCTGTTCATTATATGTTTACATATTCTGTCATAAGCTAGATGTTGAAGTATGAAATCTCTGATTTGTTTCAAACTAACATGAAACCTTTTGAGCTCATGTCCTTTTTTTAATCTTGTCACAAGCAAGTTATTTTTTTATCTCTGGCCAGCAAAGCCCCTAACTCTTTCAGTTTTTTCTTTTCGTCCTTGCTAGTCATGCAGAAAATTCTTGCCCCTCGCGAGGTGATTACAGTTGATGCTGCTTGTATTGTGGCTATGACAACCACCATCAACATTCAGTTGAAAAGCCCAAACCAACCAAGAAGAGTAATCTTTGGTGTGAGTGCATATCCTTTCTCCTGCCCCCTACTGCTGATCGACTAAAGTTTCATCTCGCTGCGAATAGCTTCTTTCTTTACACTGAGGAAGCATTGGCCAATGCAGGGGGGCAACCTGCTTACAGCATCTCTTACAGGACCAGGTGTGGTCTTCATACAGAGCCTACCCTTTCATCGGCTTTCACAGCGCATTGCAAGGTAAGATGCTGCAGCACATCATTTTGCACTGCCCCTAGCTCATCACTGGCTGTATATAACTGAAAGTTTATTCTTGTTTTCTCAAGCAGTAGATCACTGGCCGCCCCAAGCTTGAGGGACAATCCCAAGTTCTTCATCCAGATTGTCATGTTCTTTTTCCTCGCATATGTCATGATTGTATCATCAATAATTCTGACAGATGTTTAGATGCTGCAACAAGCTGTTCGTGTATTTCTTAGGGAAATCGTCAAAGTTGAGAGAGTAAAATTTCTTACAACCCACAGTGCATTATCCACCACCCACCCCTTGTAGACGTGGCTCCCTGGCTCCGGATTGAGTTACAATGAAGGCAGTGCACAACTGTTGTTAGAAAGCTTAGTGCAAAGTTCAAACGTTTTTTTTAATACTTGCAGCGGCAGACCTTGTTGGACAATGAGTTATAAGTTGCATAGCGTATGGTGAAATATACACTAACACCGGTTGAGTAATTATATATGCTCTTATTGGCAGTAAATATCACTTAATGATTGTCAGGATTATGTAACTAATATTTAAAGTATTTTAAGTATTTTGTAACTAATCTTAGCATACTATCTCCGTTGTTTTTTATAAGGCATAATATATTTTCGAAAAAAATTAAGATTAAACTTTTTATCATTGATGTCTCATAAAAAAATATTCTTAATAGTTAAAATAACAATGCTGTGTGAGACTATGAGAGCACTTTATGATACAAATATATTAGTATTTTTTCTGCTAAAGTATACATGTAGTTTGATTACTTGATGATAAAAAAATTCTTCAAGGTCTGACTTCTTAAAACAGAATAAAAATACGTCTTATAAAAATCAAGCAAGCCTACTCCACAGTCTGTATTTAGTAATTTCGAATCGGTTGCCGCAGCAAGACAATAACCAAAGCTAAACTTAGACGAGAGCGGTGTTGGCTAGGGATGAGACCGGGTCACTCCTCGCGTACTTGATCTTTAATTTAACTAAATGGGCTAAATATATAATATGGGCTAAGAATTTAACTGATTTGATACCCACGAAATGGTCCGCACCCAACACTGACGGTTTATTCCAAATGTTACAAGCAACTCTAAACTGCCGAGATGTAGCAAAGCAGGAACATACGTATGTTTGTGAACAAGCAGGTTTTTAAGGTTTCATAGCTACTCAAACCGATTTACCTTAGCGACTAGCATCTGCAGGGACTAGACAGAAGAGCTGAAGATCTTGAAGACAGGTTTGGGGCCAACGAAGTAAGGTTCAGAACAAACAGATTGTTGCACCCTGGGAATCAATAGCGTTTTGTCCTAGCCAGCGTCAAGATCAAGAATCCAGAACGTCAGCTCTGGAGACAGATGAGAAAGTAGCACGCTTGGCATCCTAAGCACCACGGTATAATATGAATGAAACTGCCAAAAACACCAAATACAACATTGAGGGCTTCTTCACTTAATTACAAAAAAAACCTACCAAAGTTTAGAAAAAGAAGATAAAGTTATGTGGTGTTTAGTTCGAAGTCTTATCAAATCTTGATAGAAGTTTTGAGAGTAGAATATTCTAAAATTGTCAAAATTTAGTAAGGTTGTGTTGAAATGTTAGTAATGTTAAAATTTGGAAATATTCACAATGGTAACAAAGTGAATAAGCTCCGAATCTTCTCACCGGATGATTAAATATCCTTCCACGCCCGAACTCTTGCTCTTTGTGCATAGCCTTTTGGAACTTGCAGGTGCCTTCAAAAAATGCATGCCCAAACATGTTCCACTTGATAGTGAAAGATAATGATATTTCATTTCTCGGACTTCACTTTGGGATTTAAGCTCCATACTAAAAAATTCATAAGGCAGCATCTGTCCTCTATGTGAACTTTGTTTTTATATCTAGGACCAATGTGTTGAATTTGTTGATAAAGAGTTTGGAGAATCGAAGGCACGGCTTGTGGACTCCTGTAACCAAGAATTTGTCATAAATTTGTTCTTCTTTAATCTTAATCCTTTCTCATTTTACAATATGGCATCTTGTTGATGATTCTATTGGAGGTTTGAGACTACCAATGCAGGCTCAGGAAGATAAATCCTAAAATTCAGAATTGTTTGTCCTTATGCCTTGTTAATTATCATTACAAAGCTGAGTCATAGTAGGAACTGCTTCCTTTTAAACTTAAAAGTAAGAGAGGCATCCTCCGAGAGGCACAATAGGATCCTATGTATGAACACCCTAATTCTAGCATGTTGACCACTAACAATCTCTGCATCAATCGCATTATTCTAGAAATCTCTAATCATCAGTTTTGTCTCATTGCACAAACCATTGTGAGGGTCAAGATTTCATAGCAAAATCACTATACAATTTTCTTTCAACTTTAGAACATGTGGAGGGAGCCCATTTGGTGTGAGGGAATTGAGAAACTCATTGAAGTAGTTGTTGCTTAAATCATCCTCAATTGAAATAAAGCTATAGTAGATTCTTTCCTATCCTATGAACTGATCAATCATCTTCTCATTGAGCCCATTGACATACTCATTCTTTGTCGCAAGGATGGCACGTGTGCTCATATAGGAAGATGATGTTGCATTTGACTCAAGTGAAGGTAAAACGCTATCAATCAAACTTTCAAGCGATACTTTGCATCCGTGTAAGAATAACAATGTCATTTGGGAGACATATGAAATCATTCCCAATTGTTTCTTCAGTACCATTTTCAACCCTCAGTAGGAACTCTAAGAACCATAGGTCAAAATGAGCTCTAATGTTTCTAGTGAGATGTATTTTTCTTATGTTTTCTCAAAGATATGACCTTTGTAGTGTTACATCTGTGATCTATGCTCTAGTGCCACGCCTCATCACAGGCAATACCTGCCAAAACTCCCTCTCCCCCCCTCCCGCACTATAATCTTTCCACCAAAGGGCAAATTGCATCATGTAGCATTATGTAATGATCTATGTAGAGTCTCCACAGCTTGACACTTGGTCATGGTAACCTCATCCCATATTATCAATGATGCCTTTCGAAACAAATCAACAGTACCACTCTACTTGGTGAAGCTACACATGCTATTAGTGTCTAAATTGATGGGGATCTTGAACCTAGAGTGCATGGTGCATTCACTGGGTATAATCGATGCTACGATGCCAGATGTTGCTGTAGCAATGGCAATCAACCCCATCGATCACACCTTAGCTAATAGTGCTCAGATAGGTTTTCTCGGTTCTTCCTAGACCATCAACAAAGAAGACATTCCCAACCCTGCTATCCACATGGCCCATGATCTCATCAAAACCATCCTGTTGCTCAAGGTTTAAAGAGCCATATAAATCCAAATCACATTGTTCTACTTGTATAGATATTTCTTCTAATACCTCTCTGCAATCATGGTTATCTAAACTAGATCCTTCTTTGATGTCCAGAAGGACATAGGAATTCATATCTTTTCTCATGGAATGCAACAAATTCCCAATGTCTCTAAGAACATGTTGTTCAATTAAATGCTTGTTTGGCAAATTTCTTTGGTAATCCTCAAACATTGAGTCTAGATGCTTGTCCCACATCTCATGGATGTTGGTTGCCTCTCAAAATACCAAGATTGTTGCAAATAGCCTTCTAAGAGCACTCGACATTTGGAAATTTGTTGCCTCTATCATGTAGTCATCAATGGTCCTGTTAGTCTCGATTAGTTCCCTTTTTTTCGTCGCTAGCCTAAAAGATTGTTATGTGACCCCTTAAAAAGTATGTAGATCCTCAAATGACTATGCTCCGTGAACATGATTGAGTAACACCCTTAGAAAGTATCTCTCCCCCTCCAAAGGGTGTGGAAAAAAAGCCTTCCAATATGTATTTTTTTAGCCTTTCACCTGGTCCATATCTTTTGACCCTTTTGCCACACAAAGTACTTAGGAATTCTCTATATAGGTAATTATGGGCATTACTATAAACTCGATTGATTCTAAATTACTCGATAAGCATTGTTCATGAAGCATACTCTCTTGCAACAACATCTTTCAGGTTGTCAAATCCCCTAAAAGCAACCATGTGCACGCCTGGCAAATGTAGTTCTAGCTGTAGAACAGGAGGATAAGGTTCCAACAAATTGAAATGATATATCCTATACATGGCTTCTGCTGGCCCTATAAATCTTGCATTTTTTAACATACAAATCTCATCCACATCTACTTGTTAATGGGCGGCATCAATTGAGAAAGATGAACAATCATATCCTTTGTAAAGATACTTGAATAAATACTTTATTGGCTTAATGCTAGAGTAAATCTCAACATTGATGTGGCAATTGAATTGCATAAGAAGTATTAGGTTGTAGGTTACTACCCACCTATTGTCTTGGGGTAACCTCCTAACCTTCATTCCATGCCCATCATCCCTCCTCCTATAGATAGGATAGGAATCTTTTCCTTGTTGCGTAGCATTGCAAAATTGTCTTAGTAGCGGAACCTACATCAACCATCAACCATGTGGGTATTGTCTTTTTTGAGTGATCCGCATGGACCATGGAGCATGTGTTTGACGACCGGTCTATATAATTCACGATGTTTTCGTTCATTAGGGAGCTCAGCACTTATCATAGCATCCTTTTGGTCGGTCGTAATCTTAGACCCTGACTTCATGATTAAAAGGAAGTGCTCGTGTGAAAGACCCCTCTTCTAGAATTTAGTTACATTTACGATTGCTGCAACTACTCCAAAATAATGCTTTTTGATGACAAGCTCTTTTATATCCCTTAATTTGGCCCTAAACACTCTTGCAACTAAATCTGGGCAGTCATGTGGAGTCTGTCCAGGGGCAAGCTCTCTAGTGATCTCCTCCCAATGTGGGTTACATGTCATTATCATGAAAATACATGGCTTACCATATCGCTGCACTAAGACCATGACATCAAAAAATATGCACTTCATGTCACGTTCTCCACTGGTAAAAGAAGCTAGAAGCACAATCCTCTTACCAACCATTGCCGCACGTGTCTCACAGGTAGCTATGGTGTCAACAACACCTTGGTATAGTTCGGCCCGAATAAGCTTTTGAGTTTCAGGCCTTAGGAAGTAATCCAATCTTGATCTTTTAATCTTCATGTAGATGTCTACTACAAACTGTTGAAAGAGTCTCCCTCCATATAAAAGAACATTGAATATCTTTGGACGGATCTGTATCTTGAAACAATAGTATTCACGGGCCATGACATATTTACCAGTATGCTTCTCAACTTCTTCATCATTTGTTCGAATAAAGAAAAAAGAAAAACCAGCCATTATCACACACAAGATGTAGAAAATATATTTTAGTATAGCAATAGGCACTATTTATAATGAGCAAATAGAAACTACCTCCTTTTTCCATTGCTTCATCACCGATTTGGTGCACATCAAATGGGTGCTCATTGAGAGGTTCTTTATCATATGGAATGCCCCAATTCCATCCAACTTCTGCAACCGAGAAAAACAATGGATAGGACAAAGGATCATAGCAACCATGGTACGGTTTTATGTACTTAGGACGATCACGTCTACCGTAAACAATTACACTGCGGTCAAATTGATTTTGTGGATCATTGCTATCAATCCATATAGCCGCTACTTGCGAAGCGGTGGGAGTATTGTATACTCTTTGATCAAGGACGATACTCGTGTTCAAAGTAATCCTGTAGTCATCGAGGTTAGGAATAGAACCCATTGCACGAAAGGTATGCACATATGGGTTATGCTTCAAAATTCCTAGAATAGTCCTCATGACATTTTCATCCGGGAGAGCGTTGAGATCTATGTGATAACTCTGCATCGGTGTCATAGAAATGTAACTGAAGATGTCATGGACCATTATCACTTGGTTGCAGTTGATCAATGTGATGATAGATTTGTCCTTGGGCATGGAAGGTGTACACACCTGAGTCGCCATTGCAATATCTTTGGTCTAGCGTCACTCCCAAAGAACTGAAAGCGAAGTGTCTGTTGAAATACCGTATGTGCTCCCGAAAATATTTTGCATCTTCATCGGTATGGCTAGTAAATAATCTATGAAACTCATCTGGTACATCATGAGTAGCAAGCACTATCTTTTCCTTCCTACAACACCATGTGAGACTCTCGTACTGGAATCTCTTAGCGCTGCAGAACTTGCATTTCGGCGCTGTACACAAATAGATGGATGGATAGGAAGATCTTGGTAGATTTTATCATCTTCCAAGGTATTGTCTTGAACATGTAAATTTGGCACCTCTACTTGGTAAGACTCATATTGTACATCTACAGAAAGAAAAAAAAATCCGTGCTTAACGTTGCCATAAATTTTGAAAAAAATGTATTGAACACTACTACACTGATTTTGATGTTACCTAGTCCTCTTCTTACAAAGCTCTCATCATCGCCGTCGTCCTCCCCCTCATGGTTGCAATGAAAATTCACTGTTTTGTAGATATCAGATGTTATACTCGTGTTATATATGTTTCAGACAGAAGGTTTACTGTTTGGTTACCTTGAATACCATCGGATATAGGATCAAATATACTACTAATCATGCCTTCATGCATCGTGTGGTGTATATCTAGGTTAGCATCGAAGGTAGCAGGGACAGTACTGCCAATGGTCACATTATCCACAATCGTACTTTGTGTACACTGAATAGAGCAACCAATATCTGGAGTATTGAGTGGATTTCTTCCTACATGATCTGCGTTAATTAAAACATTCATTTTATTTTAGAACAAAAATTGAACCATGTTTTAAATGACATGGTATGTATACAGAATGATTAGTTTTCCTTATAACTTGTACCTCACCAATAAATTGAGTAATATTCTAGATCCGATTTAAGGTTGACATAAAAGATGAGACTAACCTGTTGTAATAGTAGCAGTAGACTGATTTATGGCATGAGATGCCCCCTTCCTCCGCTTCCTGTACTCACGGTCCTTCTGGTGTATCTTTGCTCTGCTGTCAATAAGGCATATCTTTCCCTCTGACGCTCTCTTCTTAAATCATCGGAGTTTAGAACAACTGTTTTTACATGTACATGTATACAAAAGTGTTAGGAGCATTTTCAACATAGGCAAAGTTTCCACAATGGCAATTGTAAGAGATCATATTGTACCATTTGCCATTTCACAAGGTGAAGGAGCAATGTTTGTTATGGTGCAGGAAGGCTGTTCAATGCGAACCACATTGTCGTTCACTGCAATTCGGAGACGCCTAGGTGTCATCACTGGCTGAGGAGTTTATACAAATTGGTAAATAAAAAAATCAAATTCTTACCTGTTCCAGTTGTTGTAGTGGATTGATCCAAACCCTTCTTTTTCTTATATTCACCGCTCTTCTGTTCCCTAACATGCTTTTGATCTGCTGTCAATGCAGCATACCTTTCCCTTTGACGCTTTCTTCTTAAATCGTCGGCACTTAAATTAGTAATGTCGCCAAGTGGAGCTGGTCAAATGAATACAACATACATGATTTTAGGGAGTAATTCATCTATCATATTAGTAGTTAACATATGACAGATGAACCTGAAACGGCTGAGGAAGCAGGGGTAGACAAAGTTGACGTGGTCCCATTTTCACATGTATTTTGCTCATGAAAATCTGTCGTGTTAACTCACATGAGTTGAAAACTTACAAAAAATGGCAAGGAGGTGCTTTTTAGGTGTGCTGTCCATACCTTGCATCACCTTCTTTGCTTTCTTCGTTGGCACAGAGGCTTGATATGGCTCGATTGAGTCACTAAATGTGAGGCTCCGAGGTGTGATTACGGATTGTATAAGTTCATTTCCTGGAAGATATAAGATAAATGCATATCATGGATTCCTGGGCCTATTGTTTTCATTTATTCCTTTAAACATGAAAAGTTCATTGAAGAGTAACCTGTTCCAGTTGAAGTCGAGGATTGATTCATAGCTTGAGATTCTGCCTTCTTCCTCTTTCTGTACTCACGGCTCTTCTGTAGCTTATTCTCCTTTTGCTCTGCTGACAATGAAGCATACCGTTCCCTTTCACGCTTTCATTGTAAATCATTGGCGCTTAAATTAGTAATATCTTCAAGTGGACCTACTCAAACATGAATAAATTATAAAATATTCAACAAGAAATCAATGTGGAGTATATGCGCTGATTGTCAAATGCAGCTCTTACCTCCAAAGAGTAAAGAAAACGACAAATACAATTATTTCTTTATTTATAAACAATGTGTTCACCTAGCTATAACAGAGAGGAAAATTGTGTTAAAGTGACGTCACTGAATATCTGTATTGCTTTCTTCCAAGCATCCAGCCATAACAGAGGAACAGATGAAGCTCACAGCTACTGGTAGAAGATGGATCAGTAAGTAAGAAAGAAAAACCTTTTCTTGCTGGCGCGGAGCCCTGATCAGTAGATTGAGAACATTGCACTCGTGGTGTGAAGGCCATGTTCAGGTTGCAGACGGCCAGGATCACTGAAAAACAGTAGCTAAAAAACCAATGTTATGCCTTCTATAGCACACATATGCAAAGACGAAATAGAGCAGCCACATCAGCCAGTTCTGTGGGACACGACTGGGCAATGGCAAACACACGAGGGCACCAAGTCCAACAACCGATTGATCAATTGCAGCAGACAGACTAAACTGGCCAAATGTAATATGACAACAGATTGCAAAACAAATTCAAGTATGATCTTAAGAAAAGCTGCTTCTTTTTTTTAGAAAAACAATTTCAGTATGATCTTAAAAGATAGATCTCAAGATATACACAGGTGACCAGAAGATTGCCACAATATTTGATTTATGTTTTGACATAAAAATGCATATGTTATCTGTCATCCTACAGAATATTTAGAAAACCATTTTTGATGGCATAGGGTAAACAGATCATGGTGGCATCTGGCATCTTAGAAAAACCTGGAACATTACCACAGGAACTTGGCTCGGAGTAATGCATCAGGTGAGATGGGTAGCTGCAACAGGAAGACCATAAATAATTGCCTGAACAAACAAACCTCGAAAAATCATTTCATCGAACAGTAGGGGAACATGGGCACAGAGCAATGTATCTGTCAGCATCGTCTTCCCGGACCACTCAATGATCTACCTCAGCAGTGGCCAGTGATTCACCGCCATCTTCTTCCTTCAACTGCAATGCAATCATGGGTAATGGCATGGGGATCCGTTCCGGCGGAGGAGGTGTGGGCGACCGAGGGCGTGCAAGCGTGCGGCGGCGCCGGGTGGATCCGTTTTCGTAGGAGGCTTGGGCGGCGCCAGAGATCGCAGCGGTCGGGTACGGCAGGGGGCGTGGGGCGGCCAGTGGCGGATGCGAGGAGGAGGACGCCTAGGGATTCCGGAGGTGGCTGGGCGGAGCCATTAATCGCAGCGGGCGGGTACTGCAGAGGGTGAGGGGCGGCCAGTGGGGGAGGCGGAGGCGCGGCGCCTAGGGCGGCGACGGAAGCCGGCGGAGAAAATGGCAGAGCGGAGGCGAGGAGGAGGGCGCGCGACGCGCAACCGAGAATTGGGCGCGGGCGATGGAGAAGTGCGTGGTTTCTCCCGGTAGAAACTATTTCCAATCCTGTGCGTTGGATGGTGAAGATCCGACGGTTCAGAAAGGACACAGGGAGGAGACAAAGTTGCTCCATTATTATAGTATGCTAGTACTAGTTAGCGTGCACGTGCAAGTCACGTCGACATATATCGAATAGTGTAAATTCACTTGTTAATTTTGTTTACAGTAACAATGAAGAGAAACATTAGTTCACGAAAAATACATCCATCTCTTGAATCAATCGAGTTACAATTTCTATTGTCGGTCATGTCCAAAGGCCATGTGAAGGATTAGTAGGACTCCCAAATCAGCCCACAACTGCGCATAGAGCCCCCAGGGAGAGTCCAACCCTAGCGCGTGCGGTGGCCGGTGGGGGCGCAACGGCTTCTACATGAGTAATGCTATGGATAACAATAGTCTTCAAGAATCAAGATCCAGTAGCCAAATTTATGACTTTACCAATTCAAACATTTGAGAAATGAGTGCAAGCACAGGGTTCACGACATATATCAAATGTAGTAATCTTATATTGTTGTTTATACTAACAATGGAGAGAAACACTGGTTCGCAAAAAATATTTTGAAACCTAACTTGTGAAAAAATGAGAATTGTTACCAACGAGCGAGATGGCAAATACCAAAAGCAACTTATTTTATTTCATAGCATTCCAACAGTACCAAGACAAGCTTACATTGAGAATATTTCAGTTATTTCAGCTTAGGTATAATCCATAATTGAGTATCTAGCTATCTGGTTTGTAGTCAAAATAAACGGATAATGCCATTTAGTCCCACATATAAGCTTCTGGTTTCTTCAGAATCATGACTCATATATAGTCCTGTGCCACACAATTGCATTGTAAACAAATGGGTAAAAAGTTTATGTCCAGCCATACAATTACACAATTTGCTTCTTAAACTAAACTGGTAAATGCTTTGTGTCCTATGGAAGAAAAATAAAGGGCCAGCTAAAAAATATTTGTTGAGATGATGTTTTTTTGTTTGATTCCTCGGGCCATCTACCATAACCTTCATTTATCGCTGCAGCTACATCATCCAGCATCCCATCTGCTGATCTGCACTTAACATAAACCAAATTAAAAAGCTTCTTTTTAAAGGTGTACAGACCACATAGTAAGCCATTTCCATGAATATAGCATATACCACAGAGCATTAATCGGTTGACATATGTACACTGATCATGCTAATCTGATTAAGCAGCGGCACTGCGGCGTCCCCTTCCATTTTTCTTAAGAAAAAAAAAGAGTTTCAGGATTCTGTTATAAAAGGAAGACTGAAACAGAGATAGTGATAATCTATAATATAAGCAGCTTATAACTACATATCATAAAGGAGAATGGTGTCAATCAGGCTCCAACCTTCAGAAGAGTGATTTTCCATGAACACAACTAATTTCCTACTGAATAATGCGAACAACCTTCATTCGGTTGGTAAGACTTAGTTTTCTGAGATGAGATATAAGCTCCCTTCATACACTATGAATGAGGATGCAACAAAGTCACAAAAAGCAAGAGGTCATTAATTTTTTCTTCTTGACATTTGAATTAACAGGAGTTCTAGTATATATCTTGAGCATATATATATACCAGGAGTTGAAATCAAAATCAATCAAAGGCTGCATATAGAAACAATACATATAATCTGTTCAAGGCATATAACATGGAATATAGCCTCTACTGGAAGATTATTATCTGTACACATTATCAGTGTATAAATATCGGTTGCTTTACTGACAGATAAATATTTGTGAGCAATCTAACAGGTGAAACTTCAAGCTTATAATCAAGTGTAACAGGATCAACTGTACTTTTGAGAGATATATACACAAAATCAAACCCAAAATCAAAAGCAGGGGTAGAATTCAGGCAATCAAATAATCTATGTAAGGTGTTTTTGCAGTGATGGCCAAATATCCGTTGATCCATGTAAGCTTGTAGCAGGGTTCAGATTTTGGGAACATATGGCATGACACAGCAGAAAAAAAACTCGAATAAAGAAGGCTGATATCTGTTGATTAAAAACTTTGCAAGTATCCTTCTTACTTTTGCCAGGATGACCGAAGCATTAGGCTATCCAATTTTATTAAGATCAGGAGAAGGTGTTACAAGAATTAGCAACATGTATTAGAACTATATACTATATATATGACCGTGCATATTATAGCTTGAAGAGTAACCTGTTCCAGATGAAGTTGAGGATTGGTTCATAGATTGAGATGCCGCCTTCTTCCTCTTTCTATACTCACCGCTGTACTCATGGCTCTTCTGAAGCTTATTCTCCTTTTGCTCTGCTGACCATGAACCATACCATTCCCCTTCACGCTTTCTTTGTAAATCGTTGGAGCTTAAATTAGTAATATCTTCAAGTAGACTTGTTCAAACATGAATAAATTATAAAATATCGATAAGAAACCAACGTGGAGTATATGCGTTGATTGTTAATAAACAATTATATCTTTATATTGAAACAGTGTGTTCACCTAGCTATAACAAAGAGGAAAATTATGCAAAAGTGACATAATTGAATATTTGTATTGCTTTCTTCCAAAAACCTAGCCATAACAGAGGAACAGATGAAATTCACAGCTACTGTTAGTAGATGGATCAGTGAAAGTCGCATTTGTCGAGTGGAGTCCATGTTGTTCAGGATGTAGACAGGCGAGGATGGCAGTGCTTGGCCGCAGGCTTCAAGATGGCAAGGATCACTGAATATACCTAAAAAACTGAGAAAGTAGCACAATGCTTCAAGCTGTGTTCAAAGACTGAATACACTTTGCGTGCATATGACATAGCAATATTGCAGCCAGGTGCCCACAACATCTATACAAGAACATAATCTGTGTAAATAAAAGATCTGATGGCGAGTGCATGCCCCTTGATAAATTACTCATGTTGTGATGCCCCTGACTGCTTCCTGAAGCACCAAATAATTTTGTTTCAAGGAAAACGTCAACTATTTATGTATCATCCAATATCCAGATCTTGTGACCTTAGAAAATGAACCTTAATCTTCTGTGCCAATGCCTTCTTTTTTAGGAATACAATTCCAGTATGATCTTAAATATGAAGATATACACAGATGGCCAGAAGATTGACACAATAGTTTATTTACTTTTTCACTTGAACAGAACATGATGGCATATGTTCTCTGTCATCCTACAGAATATTTAGAAAACTATTTTTGATGGCATATATATGGTTAACAGAACACGATGGCATATGGTATCTTAGAATAACCTAGAGCATTATGACAGGACCTTGGCTCAGACTATTATAAGCCTCTAAGAAATCTTCGTCAGCTGCAACAGGAAGATCAAAATAACAAAGAAATCCTAAAGGATCATTTCATCAAGCAGTAGGGGAGCATGTGCACAAAGGAATGTACATGTCGTCGTCATCTTCCCGGACCACTCAATGATATACCTCAGCGTTGGCTTGAAATCCCCTATCATCTTCTTCCTTCAACTGCAATCCTGGGAATGGCGTGGGGATCCGTTCTGGAGGAGCAGGCGCGGGCGACCGAGGGCGTGCAAGCGTGCGGCGGCACCGGTGGGATACGTTTTCTGGCGGAGGTGTGCGGCAGCGCCGGATGGATCCGTTTCCGGAGGAGGTTTGGGCGGCACCATTGATCGCCGAGGGCAGCTACAGCGGAGGGCGAGGGGCGGACTGGCGGACAGTGGCAGAGGCGTTGGACGCCTAGGGCTTCTGGAGGAGGCTTGGACGGTGCCATCGATCGCAAGGGGCGGCTACGACGGAGGGCGAGGGGAGGAGGGTGGTGTGGTGTGGAAGGAAAGTCGCGGGCGGCGAGCGAGGCGGCAGTGGCAGAGGCCAAGGGCGCGGAGGATTGTGTGGGGCCGGTAGGTTGGGGGAGGAGGATTGCAGGATTTCTCCGTATGGAAACTATTTTAGACGATCGGATGACTGTATTGAAGAAGAAGTTGCTCCATTATAATATTTGTGTGTATATAGAGAGAACAAAACATCACGTTTTACTAAAAAGAAGTAAAAAAAAAAGGAACAGTGTATCATTGTAACACATGCTCGCTTGAAATTACGGGACGTTGTGGTCGCCGACGCCCCCCGGGACGGTGACGGTGGGCCCCGTGGCCCACATCTCGGCGCCCTGGACGGCCGCCGCGTCGCTCTAGTCCACCGGCTTGCCCGCCGCGGCGGTCGCGGCCGATCGTAACGGCGTCCTCGTCCAGTGCGCCGGACGGCTCAGTCGCCACCACCGGCGGCGGGGTGACCAGCTGCCCCACTACCTGCCCGGCAACGGACTCGGTGACGACGAGGTGGCCGGGGAGCTCGGTCTCGGTGACGGTGACGCCAGCGTCGGCGGCTGGGCCGGTGACCTGCCCGCGGCCGACGTGCCCGGCCCGCACGTTGATCGCCGCCGCGGACTGCATGACGGCGGCGGGCCCTTCCTTTTGTCTCTGGCAGAGGACGGCCTGCTCCGCCGACTGCAGCAGCGCGGCGTCCCTGGGCGCGACAGGCTGGCCGGCCAGCTCGCCGGAGACGTCGAACTCGTCGCCGTACCGCACAGGGCGAACCTGCACGGGCACCCCGCCGCCCTCGGGCGGCCTCCTCGGCTGCCCCTGGCTCATGCCAGCCTCGGCACGTCCAAAAGCACTCCCGTTCTTCCCGTCCTCGCCGCCGCCTTTCCTGTCCACGCCGCCGCCGCCGCTCCAAGCGCCTTTGCTTCAAGCGTGACGTGTCGGGCCGAGCCGGATGGTGGCAGCGGTGACCCTTGTCTGGCAACGGCAACATGGCGTGAATACCCAGCACCAGCATTTGCCGCGCGCGAGGCATAAACCGCCATGGAATTCATGGCTCCATTTCGATTAAAAGGTCAAATCAGCTTGCATGCAAGTTTAATCAACTTCAACCACTCGCGGCTGAATTCGCTGTGCATTCGGCAAAGCCCGCGTTAATGCTTAATCAAACGCATGCTTTTTGATTTGAGAGGATAATCAAACGCATGCATTTAAGGGCGCGGAGCTAGTTTACCCTGAGTTTCTTTTATCTTTTTAGTTAAAATAGCGTGCTATGCGCTCTGTAGTAATCTTCTTAATTTTGTTCACGTCTTCGTGTTAAGCAGGTCAGTCAATTAAATTCCGTAATCTACAATTGTTGCTTTGATTCGAGGCTTTTTGTTAGACAGATCACTGGCCTTGGCTGTATATATAGACCCGACCTCTTTTATACGCTCGGAGAGATTTATAGTCACTGTATACATTTTACATAGTATCAAAGCAAGTCTAGACATCCCGGCGTGCTAGCTTCTTTCTCCGACGAGTCGACCCTTTCCTCCTCGTCGTTGACGACTTCTTCCCGTCACCGACTCTTTTTCCGGTACTCTCCTCGCTCTCTCGTCTCCTTTTTTTCTTCTCCCCGTCTCTCCCGCAGTCACCTTCTTTTCTTCGTCCTACCTCCGTGCGACCAGGCGACGGTCTCGATCCACCTTCTCGTTCCGCCTCGCACCCGTCTCCGGTAATCAGTATTATCTCGCTATACTTAACGATTACACACACTATTGTTGGACCTTCCCGCTCTGATACCATATAGAATATGTACAGTGACTATAAATCCTCCCAAGCGTATACAAGGGGGTCGGGTCTATATATATACAGCCCAGGCTCACATATCCCACCACTACTCGGTCTGATGTCCCCACCATCGGACCCACCTCCATCGGTCGATACCGATCCTATTTATCCTTCAGTCGATACCGTTCCCTCTCCATCAGACACCCCACTTCCATCGGTTCCTCACTTTCCATCGGCTTCCCCCACCCTATCGGCTGATCCATCTCTATCAGACCGATCGAAATACTCGGCCCACCCGACCTCATCGGCTCAGGCCGATCTAATTCCTCCTTTTCGTCTTGTCCACAGTCGTCGACTCGGAGCCGATGACGTCCCACCCGACCAGTTCTTCCCATTACTCCCGCACCCCCATCGGCTCCAGTTCCCTCCACCTCTCACATGGTCACCCGCTCCTAGACCGGGTCTCTCCGCTCTACTCCACGCTACGGTCTCTCCGCCGTCCACAGCTCTATCTCGCCCATCCCGGCGACTTCTCGCTCAGCCCTGGCCGACCCTCAGTGGCGCGCGGCCATGGCCGACGAGTACAAGGATCTAATGGACAACGAGACCTGGCGCCTCGTTCCCCGACCTCCCGGCGCCAACATTATGACCGGTAAGTGGATTTTCAAACATAAATTCCACGCCGATGGCTCCCTTGCCCATCACAAGGCTCGCTGGGTAGTCCGGGGTTTCTTCCAACGACCTGGTGTCGACTACGACAAGACCTTCAGTCCCGTTGTCAAACCCGCCACCATCCGAGTCGTCCTCACCTTGGCTGCCTCTTGCTTTTGGCCGATCTATCAACTAGACATGAAGAACGCCTTTCTTCACGGCCACCTGACGGAAATAGTCTACTGCCAGCAGCCTCCAGGCTTCGTCGACTCTTCTTGTCCCGACGACGTCTGTCTTCTTCAACGCTCTCTCTACGGCCTCAAACAAGCCCCTCGTGCCTGGTACCAGCGCTTTGCTGCCTATCTTCGGCACATCGGCTTCGTGGCCTCTGCGTTTCACTTTCCATATCGGCTCCGCCACTGCCTATCTACTTCTCTATGTCGGTGACATTGTCTTCACAGCGTCTTCGACATCTCTCCTCGACCAGATCATGGCCCGACTCCACTCTGAGTTCGCCATGACCGATCTTGGTTCTCTCCACCATTTTCTTGGCATCTCCGTAACCCGTTCCATCTACGGGCTCTTCCTTTCCCAACGCCAGTATGCCATCGACCTCCTCCAGCGTGTGGGCATGGCCGACTGTCACCCCACGACCACCCTAGTCGACACTCGAGCCAAACTCTCCGCCACCGATGGCGCCCTCGTTGCCGATCCCTCTCATAATTGGAGTCTTGCCGGGGCTCTTCAATACCTCACACTTACCCGACCCGACCTCACGTACGCTGTCCAACAAGTATGCCTCTTCAAGCACGTTCCGCGCGAATCTCACCTCGCGTTGCTCAAGCGCATCCTACGCTACATGAAGGGCACCCTCTCCAGCGGGCTGCATCTCAGCTCCAGCCCCATCGACTCCTTCACCGCGTACTCCGGCGCGGACTGGGCAGGCTGCCCCGACTCTCGACGCTCTACGTCCGGCTACTGCGTTTACCTCGGTGACACTCTCGTATCCTGGTCCTCAGAACGCTAGACTACAGTGTCCCGCTCCAGCGCTGAAGTCGAGTACCGCGTCGTCGCCCACGCCGTCGCCGAGTGCTGCTGGCTTCGCCAGCTTCTCCAGGAGCTCCGTGCACCCCTCTCCACCGCGACCATCGTCTACTGCGACAATATCAGTGCCGTCTATATGACCGCCAACCCGATCCATCACCGACGCACAAAGCACATCGAGATCGATATCCATTTTGTCCGTGACAAGATTGCATTAGGACAGGTTCGGGCGCTCTATGTACTATCGGCACATCAGTTTGCCAATATAATGACCAAAGGCCTGTCCACGCATTTATTCACCAGTTTTCGGTCCAGTCTCTGTGTCCGTTCCCCTCCCGCTGTGACTGCGGAGGAGATTTATAGTCATTGTACACATTCTATACTTTTGATTTCTACAAATTTTAAATCATCAAAAATTTGAAAGATTTCTAAAGATATAGCAGGTTGGATTCAAACCTTCTTCCATGATGTCGGCTTTAGCTAAGAAAATTAGTGGGGCTACTATATAAGTTAGTTACATATGTGTATCTAGTAACTTTAATAGCTAAGTAATTTAATTTCACTAAATGGATTGTATGAATATGATGGAACTATTTTTGAAAAGAAATTTTACTTTCAGTTGGTTAATTAGCACGAATTTCTTTTATTTTCTGTGTGTATTCGAACTGCTCGGCCAAAGTGGGCGTACATTCATCGGCTGCCCGTGGCAGCGTGCTCCTCTTCGACTGACACTCGGCGTCCTCCCGGTTGTGATTCGCCGCCGCGGTCAGCGCTGTGCTCACCTCCGTATGGCCTGGTCGCCGCGCCGGGGTCGTTCGCCGCCTCAGCTTCCGCGGCTGCCGTCGCGTTCTCCTCCGTCACCGCCTTCTACGTCGACAGCATCGCCGTCGCATTCCACTGAAAACGAGACGCATGTCATGACTGAGGGATGGATAGATTAATGTTGCATGAGGCGTACGGGACGTACCGTGAGGACGTCGGTGATGGTCACCTTGGCCTCCGCGGGCGCGTCCCCGACGTTGTCGTCGGCCGCCGCCTGCGCCTCCTCGGCGACGCCGCCGGGGACGACGGCCACCCCCGCGCGGGCCTCCGCGGTCCGTGTCGCCGCGGCGTCGGGCTCGCGCACGGGCTGGCCCCCGACCACCCTCGTCGCCGCCTCCAGCGCCTCGCCGATCTTGATCTTGGTGTCGTACCGGTCGTCGACCACGACGGGGCTGCCGCCAAGCTCATCAAGCTGTATGGGGGCTTCGCCTTCGCGTGCTCCTCTGGGTCGGGCTTGCGCCATGGCTGGCGAGTCGTGTTCCGGTCAGCTCGTGGTTGTGAGCGGGCGGCGCGCCGTGAGTGCCGCGACGGTTTATACCGGGGTGGCAGCCGGCGGTGCAGTGACCGGGAGGAGGATGACACGTGGGCGTACGTGACAGTCCCTGAATGTCTTGGCAGCGCAAGCTCGGCACGCGTGGGACGTGGCCCGAAAGTTTTGCAAGTTCTTAAGTGTAATTTACATTTTGGGCTGGAAAAGAGGTTTATAATGAGGCTGGAAAAGTCGTGCGCTATACTCCATTCGTCTTAATTACACACATCATAATATAACGAATATGAACAGGAACAGTCTAGATTCATCCTAATATGACGAATCTAAACAGTAACTGTCTAGATTGTTATAGTACGATGTGTCTTACTGTTAATGCTAAGTTACGTTTAATCAAGTATTGTTTTTTTATATTTTGAGAAAGAGAGTATGCACTAGGCTAATTCAATTGGATTTGATTTTTCTTTAACTAGCGTGGTGGACATTGTGCGGCTAAAATCGTTATTAGTTTTTTCCACATGATAGCATATATGCTTTCATATAAAATATATTAAAAATGACAATATATTTTAACCTCCAACCACGATTCCTATATCCATAAGAAAAACGTGATGTATCATTTATTATTCTTTTAATAAGATAATTAATCAAATATATATAAAGTATATTTGTTTATCTTATTTTCTTTATCTTTATCTTTAGTCTATTAATTGCATATTCTGTAACATTCTAGAATTTGAAACCTTTAAACAATTGAATGCTAAAAATGTGAACCATCAAAAATCTTTATTTTAAATAAATTGAATCTCATGTTAGACCTTCTGCTTCTTACGATCAATAAAATTCAATTGTGCAAGTTGAGTGTCAATTGGAGAATTTGGTATTTTAAAATAAAACCCTAAAATATATTTTGCCTCTTTAAAACTTAAAACTTTTGTTATACTTAAAATTCAAGCAATAAGGTGCTCTATCAAAAGTCCTAAAATCATGTTCAAACTTATCCCTTGGAAAAATTCATTCAAACATCCTAAAGTTTTAAAATATATTTTCTAAGAAAATTCAAAAGAGAATTTTCCTCTTCCTTTTGTTCACTCTTTCCCCCAGTTAGGCCAGTCGAGCAGGCAGGCCAAACAGGCCCAGGAGCTGGCCAAGTCTAGACCAGCCGTTCCCAGGCTAACCAAGTGGCTTGCCTAGCCGGCTTGCTAGCTGCCAAGACGTTGGCCAAGCATGGGCATGCCGATCGAGCTGCTGCGTCGCGCTAGTGGCCGTCGTTGTCGCCATGGTCATCGCCAATCAAGTCTCGCCATCCCACTGCACTCCTTGTGCAGTCACCAACCCGTTCTAACATATCGTGGCCACCATCTCCGCCTTGCTCATCTGCGTCGCATTGGTCAAACCAAGCCACCCCATCATGTGTGTCGCTCGCCATCACTATCCATTTGCTGCCTATCTCATCTGCCCCATCATTCCCGTCGTTCTGCCACACTTGTCACTCGCTCAACCTAGGGCCCCTCTGCCTAACCTTCATGCCCTTCTTTCCACATGCCGAGCTGTCATCTCTCCCCATCAACATCACCTCCTCCGTTGCCACGCCGTCTTACCACCGATTCCTATAGCTACCCCACGTGGGCCATGAGCAGAATCAAATCTCAAGCCGCTAGCTCGCAATCCCATGCGGCTACTCGCTGCCGAACACCACGTAGCATGATGTTGCCACTTCACTTCCTCTATTGTGGCCCTGTGCTCCCAAGGACATGCGTGCTCAACCTGCACCGCTGACCCCGCTCTTGCTTCTCCCTCCTCGCCTATAAAAGCTGCCAGCTCCCTTTGCTTTCCCTTGTCCCACCCTTCCTTTTCTTCTCCTTGTACCACCTTAGTTGTTTTCTGCTCACTGCATCATCCCATGCCACCGGCCACCTATATGGTGTTACACGATAAGACAACATGAACTATCATGCCAGCACCACTCTCACCATCTCAATTTCACTTTTCACCACCCCATCCACCCTAAATTGGTGGACTACTGCCACTGCCTGCACCTCTGCCCTGTCGCACCTAGCCACGGTGGCAAGTCCACCCGAGCCGCTCCCTAGCTATCTAGTTGCAAAAACAAAACCCTCTCGATGAGATGGAGTTTCTGCACAAATCGCCTTGCTTCGGGAAGACCCTAGACGTCATAGCCCTTTTTATCTCAAATTGACTCCTGCCGCACCCAAGCCCACACAACAGGAGTCACACCCAAGCCCACACAACACACTACTCCACTGCAGGGACTCTACTATCGTAAACCAGTGTTCCAAAGCCCCCTCACCCTTCCCTCATTGACCACACCCACCTTTGCCCTGACGTTGAGCTAGGAAGGCCAATCCTAGCGCTGGCGTTGCCTACCTGCAAGAAAGAGAGAGATACATAGGGGGAAGACGAAAGAGAGAAGAGATAGTGACATGTGGAGCCCAACAACAATCTTTTTTATTAAAAGGTTTAAATAAATCTCTTAATTCCATTTTAACTCTAATGAATTTTATTATATCAACCTAATTATTATTATTTGTGAATGCTACTACTAATACTACTTCTAGTATTATCAATTTACATAAAATGATGGTTTTTAATTTGTGAAGATAATAACAATTACATGACTAGTGGGATACATCACTAAGTTTTTACAATTAAAATTTAGTAAAGGTGTGAGTTTATTCACAAGTGGACCCCACAGGATTTAAAGGATAGTTGACCTGGTCAAACTAGACCCACATGTCTGAAAAAAACTAATACAAGAGGATCCAAGGCCCACCGGTCATATTCATATTAATTAAAGGAAATACCCTAGAAAACAATTAAAATATTTGAATAATAACTTTTAATGGTAAATTAAATAAATTCCATTTAAACCGATTTGATCTTTTCCTAATATTTGGATATTTTGGTATTATTTGGATTTTTTTGTTATGGGATAGATTTCATTTTGAATATTCGTTGAAACATGTTATGTTCTAGATGAGGAACCGAAAGGAGTGTAAGACAATCCCCACTCTAACCTAGAAAAGACATCACAATCTACCTCTTTGATAATATTGATCCTATTTTTTAACAAATGTTTTACTTTTAAAAGTGCATGTTATATTTAATTTATGCACTTGTTTGTTTCAGCTATTTCTTGACAACCATATTATTATTCTTATTATTATTCTAGTTGATACGTCTGACATGTGCTTACCTACTTTAGATTTACTTTACATATTCTTTGGGAATGTATTTATGGGAAACAATCAACTGGGTAGAGGTAGTTGTCAATGCAAATGGAGATATGTTTTGCCAACCTGCTGATCACATGGAAAAACCATTTGTGAAAAACCAAAACTAATATAATAAAACCCTTTTTAGACTATGACGGCAAGAAGATTTGGGCAGTTTCTAAACTATGTAGGAAACGAATTAAGTATGATTATTTCTTGAATGAATATAGACCTAGAGAACTAGCGCTACTAGAAGGAGCGATAACTTTGTCATGTTGAGGTTCTAACCATAATGGCATAGGTTATGTGCGACATGACACCCACATGTGGTGTGGTTTAATAACTAAAACTTGCCCAATTGTATTGAATACTTCTTTTCTTTAATATCCTAGAAATGCCAAAACTGCCCCACACTACTGGCTCGTGGAGCTAGGTGATATGATGGGGGCGTATTGTTCATAGGATGGGTACTGCAAATAAAAGAGAATTGAAGACCATGACATGTCTCATGTGTTGAGATTAGGCTTATGTATTGGGCAACGCCATAAAGTATGGGTAAAGTGTACATCCAATATAGTATAATTAAATTAATCTATTTGAATAGTTATGCTTGCGACATGAGCGGCTATACTTGTAATACTCTTGATAGACTCTTTAATTTTTAAAATGACTCAAGTAATGGTTGTAGATGATATTGGGATATAGGGTAACTTAATAACACGGTTGTTGGGTTGTATGTTGATGTTAAAATAAGTGTGAGGAAAAATCAAACTAAGAGCATCTTGGGAAGTTTGACGCAACCCTCAATGAATGATTGACAACTTAAACATAGCATGACTTTTATCAAAATGGACTATAGGCTTGTGAAAAGATTTATAAAAATTGACTTTATGTAAATAGCCCTTGCCTTGGTTTGCATAATCCCTTCACACACACTCTCTCTCTCTCACACACATATATATATATATTCCTTGTGGCTTATGGTGCTTCAGGGAGTACTTTTGTACTCATGCCATTCTCTGTTTTTTTATAGAAGTGGAGATGATGCTTATAATGTCTAGGAGTTTGAGGAGGCCTAACTAGTGATCGTTAGCTTATAGGTTAACGTAAGACCGTCTTTGTTTCGCTTCCACTACTCTATCTATTATCTACATTTTGGTATCGTCTTGATCTATTGGTACGGCTAAACATATGGTGTTCCCGACCTAAAAGATGGCATATTGTTTCATATATTTATAATAGTTTATATCCCATTTCAAATAAAAAAATATGTTAATATTTATCAACACTTTTTTATTACTGGGATTTTTTATATTTTAGTTTGTTGCTGCTGCTGCTGCTCACGGTCTAGACAATAGAAACTCTGTTGTCATATTGATATAAGTTTGAGCATCTAATCCCACTTCTCAGTTGTATTTTTTTTATTGTAGGTTGGATGATCAATCTATTCTTATTCTTTTTCTTTGATTAACGTGTAATTTTTTTAAAAAATTAATTATCGTTAAAAATTCTAGCTATTTTACCTTATGATGCTCCTAGCATAGCCTCCAGTTAATATAGATAAATATTTGGACTTATATCTAAATATTATTTATTTTTTATAAAGAATTAATATATTACTTGAACTCTTTTCTTAATAATATTTATTTTTAATTTAAATTTAATATATTTCAAAATTGTATGTTTACATATGCTCTTTCTCTTAATATTATTTATTTTTAATACTAACTTTTTATATTTCTAAATTGTATTTCTATGTGGACTTTTTCTCTTAATATTTTTTATTTTTAATCTAATATTGCTAAATTAAATTTCTATATGGACTCTTCTCCAAATATTAATCATTTTTATTTTTTAATGTAAATTTTATATTTTTTTAATTGTATTTCTATATGCACTATTATCTCAATATTAATTATTTATTAAAATTTTAATTAAAATTTTAATTTTTTTCTAAATTTTATTTCTACATAGAATCTTCTTTTATTTTTTTCATTTTTATTCCAAATTTGGATTTCTATTCGTACTCTATTTTTTCTTTTTTTTATTAATATACGAATTTATAGGCTGTGAGAGTTAAAGTGTGGCTTATTTTTCTATTAATAGATTATGAAACAGACGCTTAAATGCATGCTCACACATTTATCCTATAAAAGCACATGCTTACGTCCTATACTGTAAATACTACTAAAAGAATAATTTGATTTAAACACTTTACAAAATGTGATGTTTTTGTATTTGAGGCTATTGTTAGAAGTAAGAGTAAAAATTGGATAAAATGAGTGTAAAAATATAAATATGATCATACACGTACTTGTAAATGTCACGCTTCGACATATTTGCTCCTCTCTTACTTTAAATCTTAGAAGGATGCATATCTCATTATTTACACAATATTTTATTGGGACATTAAAACATCAAAGAGCCGTTGATTAAGATTATTATGCTATGACTTAAGCACCATGTTAGCTTGGGCAATCGTTTGTGAAATTTTGTAGTGCCTAATGGGTCTTTAGTTCCAGGCCCAGGGCCATAGCACTTCTTTATTGGGCCTGTGCCCGTCTTAGCTATGACTACATACATCTTCAATGCATAAGAAATACTCCGTCCTTCCTCAGTTATGCACGACAAAAAAATGATATTAATTCGATTTCATTAAATCCTACTACTAATTTGTTACTTTGCACATCATCTGCCAATACATGAATACGTTAAATTAGCAAACAATGCCAGCGCATCCAAATAAACAAACTACACAATAACTCCGCTCCATTTACTAGCTGTACATTATTATGGTCAAACAAAGCCTATCCAAAGAACGAAACATACTAAGACAAATAACTCCACTTCATTTATTAGTGGTACATTAATATGTCAATTAGCAAACAGAATCAAACAAATTAGATAATAACTCCACTTCATTTATTCACTATTGTTCTACTGTGTATGCCAAAATAGTGACGTGTAAGAGATAAAACACCACATCATCTCAACTATTTACCACACCAAAAATAGTTTAAATGCTTATATAATTATTAAACTATTGGTTTTTAAAGTGAACTCAGTCTATAAAGATATCTAACCCAACATCAACATATTTAGACTAGTCTATATTATTCATTATACCTAAGAAAAAAAGTGTTATCAAAGAAACAATTTCAAATGCACACCCAAAGACTCAAAAACCAAGTTCCTCCTCTTCCACATTCCCACTTGGTATCCCCCTCCAGTCTTCCAAACACGCACAGACCCAAAAAAAACCACCGGGACGCAGCCGCTCACGTGTCTCTGACCAGGGGGCCCCACCCGCCAGTTACCACCGCCAGCCCGGCTCGCTCGCCGCGGCCGGACGGCACGCCAACGCCAAACGCGAAGCGAGCCCAAGGCTGTCCTCACGACCTTCCCCACTTCACCACGCCGGAAACGGACAGGCCGCAGCACGCAGCGCAACCCCCCCTCTCTCTATATTCCGATTTAAAAGAAAAGAGGTGAGAGGGATTAAAACCCAAAACCAAAGCCGAGAGAGCACACGAGGAGACCAACCCCTCGTACTTCTCTCCTCTCTCCGCCCCCCAATTCCCCCTCGCGAACCACCGGCGCCGCCGAATTGGGCGCCCGATTCGGCGTGCTCCGCCGTGCCGCGGGCCGGATCGAGGCGGCGGAGGGTGCCGGAAGGCGGGTGCGCGGCCGCCTGGGTGCCGCTAGTCCCCCCCACCCCTCCACTCCGGCCTCCGGGTGCCGCCTGCTGTGGTGGCGGCTGTGGTGAAAGGACCGGAGGTGGGAGGAGGAGCCCCGGGGGTGCTCGCGGTGGCGAGGGATTAGGGTGCTCCCGCCGCACGATCTGCTGATCCGGGACATGCGTGAGGCGGGAGTGTTGTAGCAAAGCCATTTCCGCTGGCTATTTTTTGGGGGTGAGTTTGTCGTCTGGGATTTTATTTCCCCTTGTTTGGAATTGCTTTACTGCTCGGTGGTGATCTATTTAGAGTTCATCCGCGCATGGGGTTTCCTTTTAGGTTTTTTTTGTGTGCCTAGGTTGTTGAAGAAACTTATTAATTTTGCCATTTCATGTGTTTTATGTTGCATAGCCCTAAGTTTCTTAATTAGGCAGAGCCAAACCGGAAGTAGGGTGTAGGGTGGATCATACTGTCAATCTTCGTTTAGCCTAACATTTTTTATGAGAAAATGGTCGAACAATTTGAGATTTTTATGAGGTTTCTGGTCTTGCACAGGGCGTTGGAATTGGAATGGGACATAACGGTTCCAAGCGGAGCCCGACGGCTGGGGCCGAAGACGAAGTAATGAAGGATTTGGAGAAGGCTGCCTCCTTGGAGGTTGACGAGTCTACCATTGATGGTGATGTGGATCTTGTTGGAAGCCTCACTGTGGTGGGGAAGAAAAGAAAGGATGGAAGGGGTTCTGTGGATGAGAATGGGGGCTCCACAAAGAGGATTTTGAGGTCGAACTCCATGAGTCTGCATGTGGATGCTGAGACAGAGACAGCAGGGGGTGTGGCTTTGGATGTTTTCAAGGGTGACAGTTTCGAGAAGAAACAGTGTGATGCCATAGCAGAGGGTGATAGAGGAGGGGTGCTGACAGTTGATTCTTGCAATACTGAGGAAGATAGGGAAGTAATTGATGTGATACTAAGTGATGCTGTGGTAGAGGAAGTTAGGTCTTCCGCGAATAATGTGGAAAGTTTGGGTCTTGCTGAGGTTGAAGTTGCTGAAGGGAATGGCTTGGGCACTGAAATTCAGGAATCTGATGGTAAGAGAGAGAAGTCAGATAGCATAATGTCCACACCTTCTGAGGAGCAGAATGAATCTGGAGTGGGAACAAGTGTTAGGAGCATCAATGACTCCCAGGAAAACAAGGGGACTAATGGGCCTTGCCAGGGAGAGGTCATAGACCCATCAGCTGCAGCAAATGGAGATGATTTGATCATGGGCTTAAGCAGAAGCAACCTTAGAAGTGGACGAGAATCTATTAAGGAAGAAGATACCATTGTGTGTGCTGGTGATGATCAGAAAATCGAAAAGCATTGTCTGGTTGACGATGTGGATAAAGAAGCTGAGATTTCTCGGATTGAGAATGGAGGATGCACAGTTGATAACCACATTACATTAACTGATTGCACTAATCAGAAGAATGGGATGGACAGTCCTGTGAATGAAACTAAGGAGGATTCAACTCCTGACATTGTCTTTATAAGGAGAAAGTCCATAACTAGAAAAACGTGTGAAGCAAAGCAGGTGAAATCTGAAGATGAGGTTCAATTTGAGAAGCGAGTTACAAGGTCTGCTACAGTTAGACAGAGGGAAGTTTCTGCTGTGTACATAAGTGCTACAAGCGATGCTAACTTGGAAAGCAAAGAGAGGAAAGAAGATGTTCTTCATCATTATACAAGGAAAGTGGACAGCACTGTACGCTCAAAAATTCATCACATGGAAGTGGCAGAATGTGACACTGATACAAAGAAGAAACTAAAAGGAAATGTTACCACTCGAAGAAACTCAGGCATCACTGGCAATGATGATCTTGCAAGTATCACACAGAACAAGGAATCAGAAACTGAGATGAAGATCAATTTGAAGTCTCAACCACTCACAAGAAGGGGCAACATTGTAAATAAAACAGAAGATGCGGTCTCTGGGTTAGATCAGAATGTCTGTAGTTCAGCTATCACTGATAAAAATGATATAGAGCTAACAGATTCTGAAGGAGTTAAATCTAAGAATAGGACTGCCGTGCGGAAACCAATATTATCAGTTGGTGCTAAGATTGTTGCCAGTAAAAAAAGGATATTGGAATCAGGCCTTGATAAAACTGGCGGAGAGTCACCAGTTGCAAAACCATCCCTAAAGAAGGCAAGAGATACATCTTCAGACACTAAGCTAGAGCAACCAAAGAAGTCTTCTGGAAAGAAACTTACCAGCAATAACTGTGGCTTGGATAAGAAAGGTATGTCTACAGGACAACAACATTGCAGTCAAACAGCTGAGTTGAGGACATCTGTGAATCGTTCTACTAAAAATGAATCTAAGCTATCACATAATGAATCTGGTGATGATGGCTCTGATAGTGATACTTCCTTAAAGAACACTTATGTAAGACATACTCGAAGTGGTGGTCTTGTCCCCAAAAAACAAGAGGAGTCTAGTGAATCTGAGGAAGTGATCATAGTGAGAAAAAACTATCAAAGAAGAAAATATTCTTGGCAGAAACAAAGGGCTGGATCTACACCAAGGCATCCTCCTGGTTCTTCGAGAACAAGTCATTTTGATAAATCTGCTTTAACTAAATCTGAGCATAGATCCTTTTCTCGGCAATCTGAGAAGGGGAAACGTAAAGCTTGCAAAGGCAGTAGAAAGGAAGACAAGGTTTCCAGTGTGAAATCTTCAAGTCCAAGTGAGCAGATAAATACAGGAAGTCTCCGCGAAGAGAAACAAAAAATAAGTGAACATATAAAGGGCATACTTCTAGATGCTGGTTGGACGATTGATCTGAGACCCAGGAATGGCAGAAATTACTTGGATTCTGTGTATATACCTCCCAGTGGTAAAGGATCTTACTGGTCTGTCACAAAAGCTTATGCTGTGTTCCTTGAAGGCATGGAATCTGAGCAAAAGGGTGGAGCTAAAAATCAGAGATCATCAAAGAAATCTGTAGGTAGCCCTGGAAAAAGGCATGTTTCAGAGCAAATCCTTAGCAAATTGAAAAGAGTAGTCGTTAATAAACGAAGAACCAAAGTAGGACTTCAGAAGTTGAAAAAGAAGAAACACGGTTTACTGAAAAAGAAGAAAAGTTTTAAGGGCAAGTCAAGGGAAAATAAATTTCAAATTTCAACTTCGAGAAAGTTGCATTTAGGCAATGAAAGAAAAAAGCGAGGTGGTTGTGCTCTACTTGCTCGTGGATCAAATAAAGAAGGTGGAAGCAGCACTAATGGTTTTGTTCCATATGAATGGAAACGTACAGTTTTATCCTGGTTGATTGATCTTGATATTATTTCTACCAATGCTAAACTGAAATGTATGGATGAAACCCAATCAAACGTTTTACTGGAAGGTGTAATCACTAGGGATGGAATTAACTGCAGCTGTTGCAGCAAGGTCTTTCCAGTACTTGAATTTGTGGCTCATTCTGGGGGTCCATTCAGCAAACCTTATAGAAATGTGCTTGTAGATGGGCTGGACACTGACCTTTTGCATTGTCTCATTAATGCATGGGATAAGCAGTCTGATTCTGAAAGGCAGGGCTTTTTCCCTATTAACACTGAGACTGACGACCCCAATGATGACACATGTGGTATTTGCGGTGATGGAGGCAATTTGATCTGCTGTGATGGATGTCCCTCAACATTCCACATGAATTGTCTAGAACTTGAGGTATGCATTTATATCGAGCAAGTAAATGCTCTCTACACTCTATAGAAGTCTAGTTTCTTAACACCATATTTACTTAGCAATTTCTGTATGATATTTCTTTTGCATTTGTTTGCCTGCCGTATATATTTTTCTGATTTCTGGATTAGAGGAGATGGTTGAATAGCCTGACAGCATGACCTCCAATTTCATTTTCACACTAAGGCTTGATAATTTGATGCAGTGTTTTCTAATGGATAGAAACCTCTTATTTTCAGGCTCTTCCATCCGATGATTGGTGTTGTGCTAAGTGCTCCTGTAAATTTTGTCAGGAACATCAAAGTCAGGATGCTCAAGACATTGCTGAAGTTGACTCTTCACTCTGCACATGTTCCCAGTGTGAAGAGAAATGTATGTGGTCTCTGCTTATACTTCCTTTTATAGTGCTTCAGTACCTTCCAATCATGTTTTTTGTTTCTTTTTTTGAAACAATGTTTTTGATGTCTTCACAATGATTGCATGTAGATCACCCAGGTTGCTCTCCTGAGACTACTAATACATCCAGCGTCTCCAGTCGGGCAGGCAATTTATTCTGCCAACAAAGTTGCAGACTGGTAATAATTGTCAAACTTTGTTCCTTGTCGTTCCTAGGTTTGCTGAGCATGATTTCAGAACTGGTTGTTATAGTTTCAGCTTTCAGCAAAGTTAAGAGTAGGCTAGATATGAAATCCAAATCGAACCACACAAACCAAAAGGTTAAAGTAAGGTACAAAAAAGAGTAGGAATGGAATTCACGCCTGTTAAATATCTGTGTAGTCCGTTAGGGTTCATGCTGCCACTTTCGTTTTTCTGTTTTGTTATTTCCTTTTGTGTGCAAGTAGCTCTACTTTATAAGCAACTAATATTGTGTAATGTAAACCACTATAGATGTGTAATTTCACCAAAATCATTAACATTTAATTCTCCTTTAGTTTTTTCTGTATCTAAATATCCCTACATGGTGTTCATTTACTATTTGAAGTACATGTGTCATTGTTCGTCCTGAATTTTTGTAAGATTATCCTTGAAATATCAATTCCAAACATTAGTGATGTTTTAGGATGCGTGCTACTGAACTTTAAAAATTTCAATTGGAATTTCCGCATGCAGTCATTCACCTATAGTTTTTTCCTGTGATATTCATTATAGGGGAAAGCTAATGCACCTTGGATGTTGTGGGTAATTAAAAAGAATCATATTTTACAATGAAGTGACTATACATAATATATTTACTATAATACATGGAATCAATTTTTTTGTATCCCTATAATATTTTTTGCCAATTAAATCTAACCACATATATTACGTTACTGTATTAATCTTGTATTGAACTGGTTTAATGACATGATAACCTTGTCTTTTTATCCTACCGGTAAAATATTGTGAACTTATATTCCCTCCCTCAAACCTCACTCCACCAAGGATTTACTAAGAGTGATTTACAGAATCTGAAATAACATTTATGCGATGCAGCTGTTTGAGGGATTGCGGAATCTTCTTGCTGTGAAGAAGGATCTTGAATCTGAATTTTCATGCAGAATTATTCAGCGCATTTATGAAGATGTACCAGAAACAGTCATTGCTTTGGATGAAAGGGTTGAGTGTAATTCCAAGATTGCAGTTGCTCTTTCTTTAATGGATGAGTGCTTTCTTCCGATTGTTGACCAAAGAACTGGCATCAACTTGATACGTAATGTCGTGTACAACTGTGGGTAGGCATCACTCTTTCTACAATATTCACAGTACTCTATGCAAGTTTGAGGATATCCTGTGAAACCTCTGTGATGTTGATATTGTTTTGTCTTTATAACTCTTTGCATGCACTTCCCCTTGATCCCTCCTTCCTCTGTGTGTTTTTGGTGAGTGGGTCTATGGTGGGAGTTTATCTTACATTATCGCTATAACTACAATATGGTAACAGCAGCAGCATATGATACTACGGTAATTTAGGCTGATTTGCTTGAACACCTGCAAATTCATTTAGAACTGGGTGCACTTGCAAATCCATGCTGTTAGCTGACTATGCATGCAATTAGTGCACATATCACCACCAGGGCTTATGCGACACTGTTGTATTGCAAATTTGAAGAGAATTCTGTCCCGATTTAGTCCACTGGATGACTATCATGAGATTTCTGGCAATCCTAAATTTTCGATCCAGTGTGTCAGCTCAATCTGGGCTTAGTTATGAGCTTTTGGCACATTTCCTGATATAATAGTATGCTACCGTAGCCAAGTAAATATATTTCCTGATATGTATGCTACCATAGCCAAGTAAAAGTTTATGGAAGCCTTAACATTGTTTTCTCCAGCTTTCATTGCATGATGTAGTATGATCAAATGTTTTTAACTCAGAATAGTAGATGATAAGTCAATCAATGTACATATGCTTATGTGGATTGTGGCCTTATCTGTAATTTAACTAACCAGAATAAACATATTTGTACATCTAAAGGTGTATATGCTAAGTACAGATTGTAAATGCATCAAAACAACAAAAAGTCCTTATACGTGTTCCATATAACAAAAATATCCAAAAGAAGCATTATGATCAACCTGTGGACCTACTGTCTATTGCTAGTGCTTTGGACACATGTAACATTGCGGCCTCTTTGATTTTGATTTAGTACACTTGTATGAACCTTGTGGTTTTCATTTTGCTGATTTACTGGACTATGTTATTAATTTATGTTTTTTAGTTGATATTGGATAAAGTGGTCATGCTATGTCTAATAGTCGTATCATTTCTTCTATATTTGATAACAAGTTGAAATAAAAACTTTACTTCTTGAAAGACGTTTGTTTGCCATCATGTTTTTGCTTATGTGCAGGTCAAATTTTGTTCGGATGGACTTCCGGGGATTCTATATCTTTGTTTTGGAACGTGGAGATGAAATAATAGCCGCAGCATCAGTCAGGTAAGTTGCTTCCTCTTGCCTTTTTCTGGATGCTATGTTCAGTGGATATATTTCATCTACATTGAACTGAGTGTGCGATTCATAGATATCACAAATGCACTTACACTATTTTCTACATATACTGATCACAGTTTAGTTCCGTAGCTGAGTTGTTTTGTTTCAGTTGCAGGCATAACCGCAAGTGCTTAGATTGCAGTGCTTAAAATAAAATAATTGCAATTGTATACAACCGTTCTGGCCTTCTCTTTGCATGAACTTTGCAATGAAATAGGCTCGCTATGGTTGCTTTTGTGTAAATGTTTTTCTCAATGAATCACTGGGCACTAATAAGGTTTTTCTTTTTGGTCTCTTGTCCTGAAACAGAATACATGGAACCAAGTTAGCAGAGATGCCATTCATTGGTACTCGGAATATGTATCGTCGTCAAGGGATGTGCCGCCGATTGCTAGATGGAATTGAAATGGTATGTTGAGCTGAGCCTGAATCTAGGCATGCTTCATGGTGATTGTATAAAGGACAACAATTATTGCAGAAGGCCAGAAATTATATTCACAGCCCCCTAATTTAAACTTTCGGACACTGCTCAAAACATAACTTCTTAATTTATGTAACTTTTTTTGTTGCAACGTGAAATGTCACAAAAGTAGCATCTGCGCTTCTCTAATGTGGTGCTGACTATTTCAAGCATGCTATAAGTGGGTCTTTATAAAATAGCATCTTAGATAGTATTTTCCTATTTGGTATAATCAGATGACACATTGGGCTTTTGTATTACAGCTCTGAAGAGAATAATTAACATAGCTTGCCTGTCTATGCATCTTGTAGATAATAGTTTATATATGAACTGACTTCATGTTTTTCTTGTTTGGGCATTTGTTATGTATCTACTAACGTCTTCTGGTACTTGCGCTTCAGATCCTCAGCTCTCTCAATGTTGAGAAATTGATAATTCCTGCTATCTCTGAACTTGTGGACATCTGGACATCTAAATTTGGATTTAGTCCACTTGATGTTTCTCAAAAGCAAGAAGTCAAGTCTATCAGCATGTTAGTTTTTCCTGGTACAGGTCTTCTTCAAAAGCCATTGCTAAAGAAGACTTCACCTGAGGAACATCTGAGATCTCAAGGTCAGCACGTAGAATTTAACCCTCACGTATCAGTCAGTTTTCTCCTTTTATTTAATGGTGAGTGGCCATTTGTGCAGTTGATGGTGTTTTCTCTGAGCTCGAGCCTGGGAAAGCTTCTCATGTGACCAATGAAAATTCTCTTTGTTCTGCAAATGCTGAGACTCAAGGTTCGACAGTCACATATCATGGTGACAACAGCAAAGATGCTAACGATTGCAATGGTGATGTTTTGCAGTAATCTATGCTATGTTATGCCATGTTCTCTTTTCGTTTTTCTGGCATGGATCGTAAATCGAAAACTCAGAACATGGACTTGGTTTGCAAAAATTGTGTCATCTACATCACTACATGTCTTTGAAGAACTTGAACTGAGAGATTGGGTTTCTAGTTCTTTGGGAAGATAGGAACCCAGTACAAGATTGATTAATGATAATATGAATAATAGGCGGTAAAACATGACTGTTGCCTAGAAAACAATGCATGCATTCAAATTCTGTGATTTCAATATCTTTGTGTTGGTCTAACTACTTTGAATATCTGTTGCAGATTGATAAGATTCCTTCCTGTTTTTTTGGCCCTGTCAAAAGGCACACCTTGCTAGTGTCAAGCATTACAGATGTTATGAGGATGTGAAGCGCAGCAATCCTTCATTATTATTATTATTCTCGTTTGACTCGGCATGTGGTTCGTCAGTTGGCAGTAGCCTGGATTGGGAGGGCGCGATTTTGAAGATCCCTTGCAGCAGCACCTTGGTTCTGCTTCGTTGATGATTCAATTGACTCTGGTTTTGGTTTGACTTGAAGCCAGCCTGGGCTGTGTTGGACTCCGATCACCTAACTTTCAGTGGTTTACCTGTAAAGTCAGCATGTAGAACCGGGATGATAGTTTTTATTCCGTGTTTTTTGGATGGTTAACACCAAAGGCCAACGTGTGCTGCAAAATCTTCGTACATGTTTCTTTACCTGTTATGTAGCAGTAGCTTTTTTTTTTGCCAGCCCATTTTTGCGGCTAGATCTCATCTGTAAGACACTAATGTTTGGGCAAGCAGAAAAATCTCAGATAGGCTTCCTGTTCTCTCATGCAGCTAGTAATGTTAGTGTTCATGCGGATGCATGGTGCTTTTGTTCGCTGAGACGAACTGATCAGGTTTGATGTGGTCGGTCGCAAGCTTATCATCACACTGGAAAGCATTTACTTGTAATCATATGTTCTAGTATCTGCTTTTTTCTGTTTTTGCCAACGATACTGTAGCTGGTAAAATGGCTGCCTGCCTGGCTCCAATGCAATTATCGATCTTTGACTGCGTGAGATGCAATTTCTGACAGAAGAATTCTACAGGTAAGCGTCTGCAGTGTTGAGGTCAGCGAGGATCTTGTCCTTGACATCTTTTGGCAGGGAAGCGAATGGCCCTGCCTTGGAGTAGAACTCCGCCAGTGATCTGATGGCCCTCTCCAGCGCAACGTACGACTCCTGAATGTGCAGGCAAACAATTTTGTTAACAAATCATCAAGTAAGCAACCTAGTTTTGCTGTGCTATTTGCAAATTTGTCATCCCCGTTTCCTAAGGTGAGTGGACTCTGAACTTCAAACCAGCGATTACGCTTCGAATTTTCATGATCGTTTGCTTATAGGTTTGTTTCGATATGATCCTGCCACCCTTGCACATTCTGGCTTTGAAATGTAGACATTTTAAAGAATTTTCATGGGAATGGAACTAATTCCAAAAAAAAAATCTGTCCCCTAAATTAGCCCAAGTAGACTAACATGGGCTACACATCTCCATAAAATATTGTGAGTAATGATGATAAGTGAAGAACATGTGCTATGTGTTTCCATATGTTATTACGAGTAATTATAAGTGAACTCGCGGGTGTGTCATGTGCTCATGTGTCAATTTAGTAGTTTGCATCGAAAAGAAAAAGAAAATATTTAGCTTATTCCGCCGAAAGATGCACATGCAATTGTGCTATGCGAGTAGTACCACAGCCGCGACGGCTTGCTGGCCTCTCCAGCCGCCGAGGAACTCCCTGATGGACTCCTTGGCGGCGTCGGCGCCCCTCCGGAACTTGGCCACGTCGCCGCCGTCCTCCTCCAGCGACTCCCGGAGAGTCCGCACCACCTCCCTCGCCGCCTTCAGGTACGCCTTGGGCAGCACCTTCCCCGCCTTGGTCCTCTCGTTCGGGTCAAATATCGACTTGATGGCGCCGAGCACCCCCTCCTCCTTCTCCCTTCCGCCGCCGCTCCCCTCGGCCTTCTCCGCCGCCGCCCTGGCGCGCCCCACCGCCGAGCCCACCACGGCGGCCAGGAGTAGTGCTCTCCTCGTTACCGCCAGCCGCGCTCCGCCTGCACTGTTGCGTCACACACACACAAAGCACAGTTAGCGACCGTGAAAGATCGAGGCCATGGATCAACGCGAGAAACGAAAACGAAGGCGGCGATAAGTTACAGATGGACTGCTGCTGCTTGCTTTCGGCGTCTATCCGCTGCTTCGTCGGCGGCGGCGACGACGAGCAGCAGTAGCACCTGCTGACTACTAGCGACATGGAGGCAGGAGGAGGAGACGGCATTGCACGCATGCAAGATGCGACGCAAAGCCAGCTACGCTGCCCCTCGATCTGCGCGCGAGGATTGTCGAACAGATGCGCGAGGCGATCGGTGGCGAGATCGGCGGTGGCCGAGACGCTGGAGGAGGACGAGGACGAGGAGAGATTGGGGGTGAGCGTGAGCAGAGCCACCTTATCCGCAAGTACTACAAGCTTCAGACTTCGGGGAGGACGAGGCGACGCGAGTAGGAGTACGCGCGAGAGGATCAGAAGACGATCTGGCCCGCGTGAGATTTCCCTCGCAATGGGCTTTCCTATGTTACTCCCGCTATTCTTTGGAGGCCCAAAACTTGTCAGAATGGCAGCAACACCTGTTATGTTCACAGCAAATTCTCCCTGGTCAGAAAACCAACCTGACCTGCACCGCACATCATACAAAGAACACACATTTTTTTCAACACGCGGGATTTTGTTTCCTTTTTCTGTGTCGGTGAGAAGTTTGAACGCAAGTAAGATTCTACAAAATCTGCCATTAGAAATAGACTTATTATTTCGCTGATAATAAACATAAGCGAAACAAATTATTAACAATTAAAAATAATTTATAAATAAAATTTTTATAGACATATTCTTAATTTTGAAAAATAAACTTACGATAAGAATTTTAATATTAACAATATATTTAAAATTTAAATTTTAACTTATAAACATAAACCTTTCTTTCGGTCTTAAATCTACAGCCTCTCTCTCTCCATCGATCCGCCATTACCTATCTTCAACAACAGATAGTCATGGTAAAGCGATAGTTTTATCCTCCCTAAACCACTCCGATGTATGAGCACTTAGTGTAAAATAAAGCAGGAAGCGTTGAACCTCCTGTGGAGGTCGTAACTTTATTATATAGGCAAGAAAAAACCCCTTACGTGACTTATAAGATACATATCTAAGTTTATTGAGATTAATTAAAAAAACAACATATACAAGATATTCTATAACAATCTGATCTAACTAAATAATCAACTTAGTCTTATCTTTAACAAACTCGAACTACCACATACATGATATGATATACGTTTGTTAACATCCTCTCTCAATCTAAACTTGGTGTAATAAGGTTGATTGCGCTTTAACTCTTTTAACTTGTGGCCTAGAAGTGGTTTTGTGAACCCATCGGCCACTTTATTACCAGTACCAATCAATCGGATATGAAGCAACTTTTATGCCACTCTTTCACACATAAAGTGATAATCAATTTCTATATGTTTGGTTCGGGCATGGAATACTGGATTTGTAGACAAATACATTGCTCCAATGTTGTCACACCACAATCTAGTAGCAGGGAGAGATCGAACTCTAAGTTCTTGTAACAGAGACTGTATCCAGATAATCTCAGCTGTAGTATTTGCCATTGCTTTGTACTCTACCTATGTACTTGATCGTGAAACAGTGGTCTATTTTCTAGCACTCCAAGACACAAGATTGGATCCAAAAGAAGACGGCAAACCCTCCTGGAGAACTCCTGTCATCAACACATTCGGCCCAATCGGCATTAGAGAATCCACTAACAAAATTTGATGAGGACTTTGCTATTCTGAGCCCCAACTTTCCAGCATTCTTGAGATATCTCAAGATACACTTTACTGTTATCCAATAAACTAAAGTGGGTGCATGAAGATATTGACAAACTTTATTAACTCCAAAGGCATCAAAAGTCTTCTGTACTAAGAGGTGTTCCTTCATATGCAGATAGCTTCTCTGATGCTGACATTGGAGTGGTGGCTGGCTTGCAGTGCTGCATACCGGTTCTCTTGAGCACATCACTTACATACTTAGCTTGAGACAAAACTATTCCATCATGTACTTTAGAGACCTCTATGCCAAGAAAGTAGTGAAGCTCTCCTAAATCCTTTAGTGCAAAGTCATATCTGAGAGCTTGAAGTAGGACTTTAGTTCCTTTAGGAGATGAACTTACCACCATAATATCATCAACATAGATAAGAATAAATATAACTAGGTCACCTTTTCTGTTGAAGAAGAGGGAGGTGTCTCCCTTTGACGGTTTGAAGCCATGCTCTTGCAACTTTATGTTTAGCCGATGATACCAAGCACGTGATACTTGTTTAAGACCATAAAGTGTGTTATCAAGCTTACAAACATAGTTTGGATGTAACTTATCTTGATACCTACGAGGTTGTCTCATATATACTTCTTCCTCTAGAATGCCATGGAGAAACGTATTCTATACATCCAACTGATGGAGACTCCACCCATTTGACACTGCAATGGAGAGTATCGATCTTATAGTTGCTACCTTGACAACAGGACTAAATGTGTCCTCATAGTTAATGCCATACCTTTGCTTAAAGCCTTTAGCTACAAGTCTTGATTTATGCCTATCTATGCTACATCTGTCTTCCTCTTGATTATGTAAACCTACTTGCAATCTATAATGTTCCTCCCTTTCTCAGGTGGTACAAGATGTCAAGTTTTGTTTCTTTGAAGAGCACTAAACTCGGCTTCCATGGCTTGCCTCCAATTTCCATCCTGTAGTGATTCTTTCAAATTATTTGGTTTACCATTATCAGCCAAGAGTTCATACCTTATTGTTCCATTAGTGAAAAGTTTAGATTTGCGAATGTTTGCTTGCAACCTGGTCCTCAGCCGTGGTGGCAAAACCGTACCAGAGTTGAGCGTAGACTGATCCTCAGCATCGATGGTTGTCTTGTGTGGCACAGGTGGTGGAGGTGGCAAAGCCGAAGATCCACCCGCAGCAGAGGATCCATCCGAGAAGGATTTGTTTGAACCTCATACTAACGGCTGTACTGGCGTAGCAGGAGGATCGTCCTCGTGTTCCACACCCAGAGACAGCTAAACAAAATCATCATTTTCTCCTCCGTTGTGCCAAATTTTCCTGTAAACTTGAGGACTCGTTAGTAGTACTGTTCAGTAGGATATCAACATGATTCGCACGTGTATTGACACTTTCTGAACTAGAGAAATTTAGAAGATTTGGAGATAGAAGTCTAAGTTTAGAATGGAGTCGTGCACCAGCATTAGGATTTAGTTTGGAGAAAGGGAAAACACTTTCATCAAACACCACATCACGAGAAACATAAATTCATCTTGATACAATAACTAGGCATTTGAACCCCTTGTGAATGTTATTGTACCTAAGGAATGTACACTGTTTGGAGCGGAAGGAGAGTTTATGGGAGTTATAGGGCCTTAGATCAGACCAACATGCACACCCAAAGATCCTAAGAGAACTATAGTCGACTTGCATTTTGAGAAGCCGTTCAAGAGGGGTTTGATAATCAATGACTTTACTAGTAGTCCTATTTATGAGATAGGTGGTGACTAGAAAAGTTTCATCCCAATATTTTAGAGGCATGGAAGATTGAGCCAATAAAGATAACCCAATCTCAATTATATGTCTGTGTTTTCTTTCTGCTGCTCCATTCTGTTGATGGGTGTGTGGACAAGACACAAGATAAGAGATGTCAATCTTAGAGAAAAAAGAATTCAGCTTTTCATACTCTCCTCCCCATTCGGATTGTATGGTAAGAATTTTTCTATTAAATTGTCTTTCAACAAGTTTGAAACTCATGAAATCGTTGGAAAACTTTAGATTTATGTTAAGGAGATAAATCCAAGTGAACTTGCTATAGTCATCAATGAAACTGACATATTATTTATTTAGTCCAAAGGAATCACAAGCCACCCCCCATACATATGAGAAAACTAGTTGTAAAGGAAAACTAGACTGACTTGATGACTTTTGATATGACAGTTGATGGCTCTTGGCCATTTGACAAGAATCACACACTGAACCTATTCTAGACTCGGAGGAACATGGCAACTTGTTCCTTGACACAACCTGCTAAACAATTTGAAACGATGGATGCCCTAAGCGATGATGCCACCTCTCCTAGGAAAGATGAGCACCCTTGGACGTGCTGAGGGCTTGTTTATTTTTGAGGGCAGCGACTAGAGGATATAGGCCCTCTACACGTTCCTACTAGAAGTGTTTTCCTCGTTGCTCGGTCCTTGATAAAAAATAGACATGAATGAAATTCAAGATAAGCATTGTTATCGGATACTAGTTTGTGAACTGAAATGAGATTTTTTGGTGGCGCTAGGGACATGGAGAACATTGTTAAGAGGGAGATTTCGCTCAGGAGTGTGACAAATAACACGACTAATATGTGCTATATCCATACCTGAACCACTTGTAGTGTGGATATGTTCCTCTCCTGTGTAGCGATCATGGATCATCATCTTGTCCAGTTATCCAGTGATGTGGTTAGTGGCTCCGGTATTAGTGTACCAATTGGAGTCCATACCATATGCACTATGGCTTGCAGCGTTGGCGCTCTTCTCCTCAGGGACGACGAAGTTTTCATCGAAGCGGTACCAATAGTCCACCACACTATGCCCCTCTTTCTTGCAAAGTGGGCACTTGATCTTCGGCTTGCCGGAGTTGAGGTTGCCACGTCCACGCCCGCTGTTGCCACCTCCACGACCATGGCTGTCGTTGCCATGGCCACCGCTGTGGCCACGAGTAGCGATGTTTGCAGATGAAGAGGAGGACCCGCCATGAAGAAGATCCATCCTTTGCTCGAAGGATTGTAGCTGTGTGGACAATTCCGTGATGATTATTGGCTCGACATGGGCCAAAACAAAGGCGACGACGTGGTTGTACTCGATGTCGAAGGCGATGCAGATGTAGGAGACAAGCTCCTCGTCGTCGATGGGTTTGCCCGCTGTTGCTATTTCGTCAGCAAGGGCACGCATCTTGCTGATGTATTCATTGACAGACATGGCTCTCTTCTTCGTGGTCACAAGCGCAGTACGAGTGTTTACCGCGCGAGCCCAAGTTTGGGACAGGAATAGCTCCTCTAATGTCTTTCATACCTCTGCGGCGGTGTTACAGGTGGAAACCTACTTGAGCACATCACGCGAGAGAGAGGCGATGAGCTAGCTAAAGACTTGTTGGTCAAGAGCTAGCCAAGCCGAGTATGCCGGATTCGGCACCTTCTGCTTTCCATCCACTCCACCGCTGATCTCCTTGGCAGGGGTCATGAATGAAATCAACCAGCTACATCCCACGGATGGTAGAGAGAACTTGGAGCTTCCATAGGGCGTAGTTGGATCGAGAAAACTTCTCGGTCACAGGGTGACCGAAGGTGGATGGAAGGGTGGCGTCGATGGAGCTCAACATTTTTTGATAGAATTTATTTAGAGAATGGCTCTAAAAGTAGGAAGTGTTGAATCTCCCGTGAAGTCCGCACCTATGTAAGGGAAAACTCAATTACAATATGTATATCCGAGTTTATTGAGATTGAGTAAAAAAACAACTAAAACAATCTGATTTAATAAAACAATAGCTAACCAAATGTTTAACAAACTTAGATCGCCATATGATACATATTTCTTAACACTCAGTAGAATCGAGCATTACTTTCTCTAATCCCAATCGGGGATGGCATGACGTCATTGCTTACATTTACACGGGTAACCAACCAACCAGCACCATGACATCTCCTTGAGTTGCTCTGCAATCTGCAGCGGGGTCCACTTCCGCATCAACGGATGGCCCCCTGTTTGCCGCAGATAGGAAGAAAGCAAGCGCGGCTCGATCGAGCGGAGCAGTCCACCGGGCAATTTTCTCGAGGATTTTCGACGGTTGGTCGCAATTTTTTTTAAGTACGGGCGCGCTGCTCTCAGTCGCACCACACGAGATCCTGTCAAATGTACTCCACATAGTACGGGGCTCGGCTAACACAGGCAGGGGTGCATGCAAATGCTGAATTGTCGATCGGATGGAATGGAACTGTGGGTCCTACCGCATGGTAGTAGCAAATCGGAACAGAAATTGAATTTCATTTATATCTCTACTTTTGACAAAGCGAGAATTTTCTCAATTATGTTACTACCGACAACTAACTTAAAAGAGAGAGAGAGAGTATTAAAAACCTCTTCCCTTCCATTAAAACGGTCCAGCCTAACAAACAGATTTCAAAATTAAAAAAACGACCACAGTATTAAAAACCGACAGCTCAGTCGACCCAAATCCTTCCAACGCATATGTATGGAACTAGTTTATGCAAATTCTTTTCTTCTTTATACTAGTATAGAAGTTTTTTATGGAAAAAGACACGTGATACTGTAGCATGTACAGAATTGTATAGTCCCATGTCTGTCTTCTTCACAACTGACAACTGACAGGTGGAGCAGCACTACATAAAAGCGCAAGAGGGGGATGATGCGGGCGCTGCAAAGCGCTCCCCACACCTACTCGCTTTTGCCTTGTGCGCCCAGCAGTTTCGTTTCTTGATCCATCCGCCACAGCCGTCGGCTGGGAGTGGTTAGTGCCCGCCCGAAAAATTCGTCCTTTCCCTTCCTTTTCTCTTCCGATCTCGCGCGATTCATCGTATTTCCTGTCATTTCGCTCTGCCCGGTTCAGAACACTGAACACGCTTGTTTGATTTGTTTCTCCTCTTTTACTGTTTGTACCCTGCTGTTCGTTGGTTGATTTTGGTGCGAGTTGTGTGGATTGTGGCCGTTAAAGACTAGGCCTTGCATGTGTATGCTGTTATCTGTGTTCGTGTAAGTAAATGATCCGCTGGATTTGTTCATCGATCTGGACTTGGTACCTAGAATCCGGTAGAGTTGGTGATCGGTGGGAGAATTAGGGTTTAGTCCAGTTCAGAGGTGTGCGGATAATTTACCTTTGTGCTCCTTTTTTTCTTGCAGGCTTGCAGTAATATTGCGTAATGGCGGAATCAAGCCCCACGATTGCGAGTGATGTGACTGCAGTACGTAGACAAAATTTGGCATTTTTATGCTTGTGACTCCTCGTCCTGTGCTTCAATTCATCTTTAGTGATACTGATTTGCTCATTTTGGGATATCTCAGCTGATTGGCAAGACGCCGCTGGTGTACCTCAACAATGTGGTGGATGGATGTGAGGCTCAAATTGCTGCCAAGCTTGAGATCATGGAGCCCTGCTCCAGTGTCAAGGACAGGTATCAAGTGCCCCTGTTTGTCCCCTTCTACTGATAATTGTGTGCTTTACTTATTTGTGTTCTGGTGGGGATGATTTGCAGGATTGGTTATAGCATGATTACAGATGCAGAAGAGAAGGGTCTCATCACTCCAGGGAAGGTGAGGCCTGAAAGCATAAATCAACTTTCAGATTAGAATATACTGGAGTCAATGATGCTAAGAATTCAGATTAGAATATATTTGACTAGAGGGAGCACCTTACTGCTAGAAGATTACTGTCTTTAAGACCTGTCATTTAAGGGAGAGAACATAGCATTTAGATATATTTGAATGCATAATTATCTATTTTATCTTCTCCACAAGAAATGGTGATATCATGGTCGATAAATTAATACAAACATGCATGTATATCTGACCTTTTTTTTGGACTGGAATATGTCTGACTGTATTGTCTGACTGATCCTCCTTTTCTTATAGAGTATTTTGATTGAGCCTACTAGCGGAAATACTGGCATTGGGCTTGCTTTCATGGCTGCTGCCAAGGGTTACAAGCTAATCCTGACAATACTCTTCTTATAGAGTATTTTGATTGAGCCTACTAGCGGAAATACTGGCATTGGGCTTGCTTTCATGGCTGCTGCCAAGCGTTACAAGCTAATCCTGACAATGCCAGCATCCATGAGCATGGAGAGGAGGATCATACTTAAGGCCTTCGGTGCCGAGTTGGTCCTCACTGATCCACTTCTGGGCATGAAAGGCGCAATCCAGAAGGCAGATGAGTTGGCAGCAAAGATGCCTAACTCTTACATTCTTCAACAGTTTGAGAACCCCGCAAATCCTAAGGTGCTAAATCTCTAATATATTATTACCCTTGCTAGCAAGACGCAATCGTTTAGTTACTGTTTTGTTTTCTTGACTGTGGTCAGATCCACTATGAAACAACTGGACCTGAGATTTGGAATGCCACTGCTGGGAAAGTTGATATCCTTGTCTCCGGCATTGGAACCGGTGGTACAGTAACTGGAACAGGAAAGTACCTCAAGGAGCAGAACCCTGAGATCAAGGTAACTAATATGCATGGTTGGCATGTTTTTATGGTTTCATGTGTATGTGATGGTTACTTAGTTGTGTACTAATTTTGTCTTAAAGGTCTATGGTGTCGAACCGACAGAAAGTGCAATTTTATCTGGAGGAAGATCTGGTAAGATACTGCTCTTTGTATAGCTGGAGTTGCATAAATTGCATAAGGGCGTTATCCTAGTAGTAGTAATACTAGACCTGTTTGTCACACATAACTATGGTTTGTCAAAAAAGCTTTGAAACATAGGGTACACAGTATGGATGGTTCGCCCATTTGATGTAATAACTTGTCTGTCTTGATCCTGTTGAATCATCACGACATTATCACTGTTCCATGTTTTTGTTTTCAGGTCCACACAAAATCCAAGGTATCGGTGCTGGTTTTGTTCCTGGTGTACTTGACATCAATCTCCTGGACGAAGTGATCCAAGTAAGCAACTAAACCCAATTTTCTGTTACAGGTCACACTGTTCATATGAAAAAGATCTTGTACTGCTTTTTTTTCTGTAAACAGTGGAAATGCAGTATGTGCCGCTAAACCTCTATAAGGTCTGCATATAGAAACTATCTCGGCCTTACAACCACGTTTCTGTTGAATGCCCAGTTCACCTGATGAACTGTTTGCCAACCCCAACGTTAGAACTCATTTGTTGATACACACAGATGCACAGTTATGTATATAGAAACAAATGTCCGGAATGTGATTGCTTCATTGATCTGAACGATTTCTTGCAATTTTACTCTGGTAGGTCTCAAGTGATGAAGCCATCAGCATGGCAAAACAGCTGGCGTTGAAAGAAGGGCTACTTGTGAGCTCAGTACCTCTTTAGAATCCACTCAGCTCCTCTACCTATTGGTGCACCTATAGTTAGCTAATATGGTGTAATTTCTTGACAACTCCTTTTCAGGTTGGGATCTCATCTGGTGCTGCTGCAGTTGCTGCCATCAGGGTTGCACAGCGGCCCGAGAACAAAGGGAAGCTCGTAGTTGTAAGTGTCCTCAAAAGCCTGTTTCACCACCTGTTTCTTACACCTTCCGTGGTCACCATGGTTTTGGAACCTACAAACACCTCTAGATTGTCTGCTCTAACACGTCCATTGCGATCGGTTGCACTCGCAGGTCGTCTTCCCCAGCTTTGGAGAGCGTTACTTGTCATCTGTCCTCTTCGATTCGATCAAGAGAGAGGCTGAAAACATGGTGTTCGAGCCATGAACTACTCCACTGTGCAAATTGTGCGTCCATGGTTTGGGAGCTTGGAGAGAAGACTTGGTGAATGCATTTCTCCTATCTTGATTTTGGTTGCACTTGCCATGAAGTCGGTTAATCTGAATAAAAAAATTACATCTCGAATTCTTGATTAAAATATGGGGATTTGATCATCTTTCAAGGGATTATCATGTGCAGTTCATGTAATCTCCATGTTGAAAAGTTTTCTTAGCTGAAGGTTCCGTGGATTGCTGGTTGGCTCAAATTCAAGAGAACTCATCTGTGCAGCACGTCTGCAGCCTGCTCATAATCTAGGCCCATAATTGGCCCACGCATAGATTCGGCCCCCGTCAGGCCCATCCGAGAGCAGTCATAATACATTACCGTCTGTCCTACTGGTTGGCGCTACATTTGGAATATATAATCCTAATCGAAATCGATTATGAATTTTAAATTTTGATTTTGACTGCCGACAGCATCTTTTCCCGATGATTATAATATCTGTCTTGCCTGGCCCTACATTTGGAAAATAATCCTGATCGAAAAAAATCGATTTTGAATTTCAAAATCTGATTTTCGACTGCTGACAGTATCCTTTCCCCACGATTTCTGACCTGAAGGTCTTAGTCAGACAGCTTTCAAATCAAAAAGGAAAAAAAGAGAGAGGAATTCCAGATCAGACTAATTTTTCTTACATTCTTCCCTGGCAGAGATAAATTAAAAAAAGTTTAATTTAGGTGGCGGTAGCAATGCCAAGCTTTCTTTTCCCCCATCGAAAGGGAGCTCGAACCAGCTCACACCCCGCGACCGCCACCCCACTCCTTTGCACCACTTGCTCGTATATTCCTCTCCTCCTCCTCTTCCTCCTTCGCTCTCTCCTCTCCTCTCCTCTCTTCTCTGCTCAGCTGCCACCCTCACTTTCCAGTTGTCCGCGTGCGCATTCGCTACAAACCCATAGAATTGGTAGCTAGCCTTGCATGCGTGTGCTGTGGCGGCGGCGGCGATCGAGCTGAGGTGATCGGCCGGGGTGGAGGACGCACTGGCGGAGCTGACGGAATGGTCAGGAGATAGCAAGATAGTTCGTTGTGTCGCGGGCTGGATTGATAGCTTGCTATGTGTTGTGTTGTGTTGGCTTTTGGTGGTTGAATTGGGGGTGGTGTTTTGTTGGCAGGGGACGCCGATGAACGTCATCGTCGGGTCGCGTGTCTGGGCGGAGGATCCCGACGACGCGTGGATCGACGGGGAGGTCGTCGAGATCAGAGGTGGCGGCGCCACCATCGTCACATCCAATGGCAAAACGGTCCGTACGTTGTTTCCCTGATTACCTGAGCTAGTTGATCATTCTTCGTCCCGGGTCTTGATATGATCATTCCGAGTATTGTAGAGCTCGAAGAAAACGGTTCTGAATTCGTATTTGCAGTTGAACAGTGGCGCGCTCTGTGTTTGTAGAATTGCCTGAATGGAATTGCTACCGAAGCAACTGTTGATTTCGATTGCTTTTTGTGGGCAGATTGTGGCGAACCTCGCAAGCATATACCCCAAAGACACGGAAGCACCCCCTGCAGGAGTGGACGACATGACGAAGCTGGCTTACCTCCATGAACCAGGAGTCTTGTATAACCTCGCTTGTCGGTATGGTATTAACGAGATATATGTGAGTGTTTACCATTCATAATTCTCTATCTTTATGTTTACTACTCGTACTTTTGTTAAGAACCATTTGAGCTTAGACATCTTTCCTTTTACCATGAAAATATATCTGACAGACATACACCGGCAATATCTTGATTGCAGTAAACCCTTTCCGGAGGCTGCCTCATCTCTATGACGTGCACATGATGGAGCAGTACAAAGGTGCTGCATTTGGGGAGCTCAGCCCCCATCTGTTTGCGATCGCAGACGCTTGTTACCGGTGTGTCCTGTTCGTGCCTTTGGTGATCTATGGACTCTGTCAGTCTTGATTTGTGAGCCTGTGACTGATGTTCTTCCTTATTGGTGACATCAATCTCAGGGCAATGATCAATGAACAAGGGAGTTAATCGATATTGGTGAGTGGTGAGAGTAGTGCTGGTAAGACAGAGACGACCAAGATGCTCATGAGGTATCTTGCATTCATGGGAGGAAGGTCTGGAACAGAGGGTCGGACTGTTGAAAAGCAGGTTTTAGAGGTACGAAGAACTCACCATTTCTCTTCATCTTATTTGTTCTTACTGTTTTTTAGAACATCCCTACTCACTCTATTGATTCCTGTGCAATGCATATAGTCTAACCCAGTACTGGAAGCATTTGGAAATGCAAAGACAATGAAGAACAACTCGAGGTGAACTTTTGAACCAGCAACTACAAGATATGGCAATTGATAAGTTGTAGTTTCCAAACTTGATATGTCAAAACTTTCAGTAGATTCGGTAAGTTTGTTGAAATCCAATTCGACAAATATGGGAAGATATCAGGGGCTGCTGTTCGAACATATCTCCTTGAAAGATAGCGTGTATGTCAGGTCTCTGATCCTGAAAGGAACTACCATTGCTTTTACATGCTATGTTCTGCACTGCCAGAGGTAATTCTCCAGAAACACTTAAATACTACTTCCATCATCTGCATGCCCAAAATGCCCAAACACTGATTGCTTCTGAATGTCAACATGATATCAGGATGTAAAAAAGTTTAAGGTGGGAGAACCAAGATCATTCCATTATTTGAACCAAACAAACTGCTACGAAGTAGCTAATGTGGATGATGCAAGAGAGTACATAGAAACCAGAAATGCTATGGGTGTTGTTGGCATTGGCCAAGAAGAGCAGGTACTTCATAGAGTTCTTTTTTTCTTTTTTAAGATCTCCTTGCATGGGCTGGTATGTACTAAATAAGTTGCGGATTCTATAACTGGTTTCATCCTTTTAACTGCTCAAGGATGCAATCTTTAGAGTAGTATCAGCGATCCTTCATCTAGGAAACATCGATTTCTCCAAAGGGCAAGAAATTGATTCATCGAAGTTGAGGGATGAGAAATCAGTCTATCACCCGAAAACAGTGGCAGAACTTCTAATGTCTGTACAAATTCTTCACATGGTTATAATACATTATTTGCATAACTATTTTTGGTGTAATCAAGTATAAATATATTTTAGGTGTGATGAAAAGGCTCTTCAAGACTCACTTTGTGAGCGTGTTATTGGAACACCTGATGGAAATATCACAGAGCCACTTGATCCAGATTCTGCAGCATTGAGTCATGACGCCTTAGCAAAGACCATGTATTCACGATTGTTTGACTGGTAAGAATGAAGGTATATCGTATTTTTCATGGGTCAAACAACAAGTGCTACTGAATTACTCTTACCATGCTGTAAGATTTATTACCTCCTGGCACGTCCAGGTCTGAATGTGACAAAGGAATTTGTTATGAGTCAACAGGATTGTGGACAAGATTAACAACTCAATTGGTCAAGATCCAGATGCAAGTAATATAATAGGAGTGCTTGATATATATGGATTTGAGAGTTTTAAAATTGATAGGTTTGTGCCGACTAGTTTAGCAGTTATGCAATTGTGCTATTGGTTTTATTTCTTAATATCTGAAATACAATCATACTATACTTATCTGACAGCTTCGAACAACTATGTATCAACCTGACAAATGAGAAGTTGCAGCAGCACTTCAACCAGGTTAGCTAGACCTTTAAATTAATAGAAATTAATAAAACACTACTGCAGAATATTTATTACTAAGGAGACTGGCGAATTCCTCTTACAGCATGTATTCAAGATGGAGCAAGAAGACTACACTCAACTCAACCCAACAAGAGTCTCCAAATAACGATTTAGACACATAAATAACAAGAAGACTACACACGGGAAGAAATAAGCTGGAGCTATGTGGAATTTGTGGACAATCAAGATGTGCTGGAGCTAATTGAGAAAGTGAGTTCCCTAAGCATTTCAGAAGTGATAAGACTCCTGCAGAAAGCATTTTGTATGTATTTATCAACAACACCTGACCATTCCATGCAGAAACCTGGAGGAATAATTGCACTACTGGATGAAGCATGGTATGACTAATCATCTTTCTAAAAGAAAAATGGATTTCTATATGTAGTTTTATGTACATGCTGACACCTGCAACAGTTAAAAATATTACTTCTTATGTTTTGTCCATAAAAAATAATATCATGGTAGTTTTTCCTAGCAAAAACATCTAGTAGCATCAAATGTAAATTTCCATGTGTTACCCTATGACATGCGCCTATCCATGCAGCATGTTTCCAAACTCCACACCTGAAACATTTGCCCAAAATATGTATCAAACATACAAGGCACATAAGCGCTTCGGCAAGCCCAAACTTGCTCGGACAGCCTTTACAATCAACCACTATGCAGGAGATGTAAGTGTTAATTCAGTGAAATGTGATAGATCATGTTTAGATTTACCATCAAGGATTTTGAACAATTGTTCTAGTAAACAGGTCACATATCAAGCCGATCAGTTTCTTGACAAGAACGAAGACTATGTGGTGGCTGAACATCAGGCTCTACTTAATTCCTCAAGGTGCCCTTTTGTTGCAAATCTCTTTCCTCCATGACCTGAGGAAACCTTTAAACAGTCCAAATTCTCTTCCGTTGGCACTCACTTTAAGGTGTGTCACATTGTAGTTAGAGCTATATGATTAGCCTTGAGATTGTCTGTAACCTTTCGTTGTACCACAATATGTGCAGCAACAACTACAAGCCCTCATGGAAACACTCAGTACGACAGAGCTACACTACATTAGATGTGTGAAGCCCAATGCTGTACTTAAACCTTTGAGAACTTCAATGTCCTGAACCAATTGAGATGCGGGGTATGATGTGCATTTTTGCTCCAAATTGTTGTTCAGAAGCCTTGTTTTTATTGTGTCTTTTTACTTTCTATAAAAGCTAGACCGTGAAGGTCTTTTGTCTAAAATATATTTCATAAATTGCAGTGTATTAATGGTTAATGGTGCAGGGTGTTCTGGAAGCAATCTGGATCAGTTGTGCTGGCTATCCAACAAAAAAGACATTTGGTGAGTTCATTGATCGGTTTGGAATGCTTGCACCAGAGCTTGTCGACGGGTATGGATGCTGCAGTTATCAACTAGATTAGGTGATGTAAACATGTGAAAAACTCTTAATTGAAGTATGTCCATGAAATGTTCTCTTGTTCTTCTAAAAGGATAATAAAGGGACTTTAATGCTTGTACAGTTCTGATGAGAAGGCCGCCTGTACAGCAATATGTGATAAAATGGGTTTGAAGGGTATCAGGTAGTCTTTGTGAGCGGTGTAAATGGGATATAGCAACAATGCACACAATATATATTTGCAACTCATTGCATGTGTTAAACAGACCACTGGCCTAGGCTGTATATATATAGACCCGACCTTCTCGTATACGCTCGGGGGATTGATAGTCACTGTACACTTTCTACATGGTATCAGACCGAGTCTAGACATCCCGGCGCGCTAGCTTCTCCTTCCAGCGAGCCAACCCTTTTCTCCTCGTCGTCGACGTCTTCTTCCCGTCGCCGACTCTCTTCCCGGTACTCCCCTCGCTCTCTCGTCTCCATTTCTTCTTCTCCCCGTCTCTCCCGCAGTCACCTTTTCTCCGCTCCACCTCCGCGCGACCAGGCGACGGTCTCGATCCGCCTCCTCGTCCCTCCTCGCACCCGTCTCTGCTCTTCCTCTTGTTTCGTGCATCTCTCCTTCTCTGACGCCGGCGCACCTCCGCGCTCGTCGTCTCCATCGGCTAGAAACCTCCCTCGGTTCTTGCCCTTTCCGACACGTTCAACGGCTCTCGAACGCGAACCTTCTCCCTTCACGTCCGAGCCAGTCCAATGTGTACACGTGTCCACGGACACGAATCCCTGCCTCCCGGACGCGAACATATTCTCTTTGCGTCTGGCCACTCCCTGCCTTTTTCGCGTCCGCCCCACTCGTTGGCCTCCACGAGTCCACGGACGTGAATCTTCTCTTCACGGACGTGAATCCTCGCACGTCCGTGACCTAACCATTCTCTAATCCACCCACTCTGTCCTCACCTACTCCCCATCGGCCAACCACTCCTCATCGGCTGGCCACTCCTCACCTACTTCGCTGCCTACTCCTCATCGGCTGGCCACTACTCACCTACTCCGCTGCCTACTTCCCATCGGCCAACCACTCCTTATCGGCTGGCCACTCCTCACCTACTCCGCTGCCTACTTCCCATCGGCTTCTTACGTCCTTGATCGGCCGATCCTTCCTCTCATCGGCTTCCCCCTCCCATCGGCTTCTCTCTCCCATCGGCTCTTTGCTCCCGTTCTCCCGTCATGGGCACCGAGTCTGCCCTCAGCTCCGGTACTCTCCCAGTCGCCGAATCTGCTCCGGCCCTCGGTGCCACAGACCACACCTCGGGCACCACCTCGCCGATCTTCTCCCCTCCCTACGCTGCTGTGAACGTGAAATCTCACGTTCCTATCTCTCTTGACCTTAACGCAATTATTCCAAGTGGGTTTTTTTCTTGAAATCCCTCTGTGAAAAATTTGGCCTCCGGTCCCATATTGATGGCTCCGCTCCACCTCGTCCCGATGATCCTTAATGGGACATCGCCGAGTGCTGTGTGCGCAGCTGGCTGCTCGGCTCGGTTGACAACTCTGTCCTCGACCTCGCCATGGACGATACCGACCCCACCGCCCGGGACCTCTGGGTGGCCATCGAGCGGATCTTCCTGGCCAACAAGCAGCCTCGCGCCATCTTCCTCCTCAACGAGTTTCACTCCATGGTACAAGGCGATTCCTCTGTCTCCTCGTACTGTCAGCGCCTCAAAGTCAAGGCTGCTGCTCTCCGGGACGTCGGCCACCCTGTGGCCGACTCTCAACTCGTCCTCGCCCTTCTGCGAGGCCTCAATCCCCGCTTCTTCAACACCGCCGATGACATCGCCAATGCCACACCTCTTCCATCGTTCGCCCGGACTAATGACATGCTAGTTCTTAAAGAACTCCGTCTGGCCAATGATGAGAAGACAGTGGCCCACACCGCTCTTCTTGCCGCAGCCGATAATGGCTGCCGAGCTTCTTGCGCTGCCCCTTCCTCCCGCGGTCCTAGTGGCCATGGCTTCGGCCACAGCAACACAGCCCGCACCGAGAAAGGCAAGGGCAAAGGCAAAGGCAGGACCTGGCAGGGTCCGACGCCACCATGACCTACCTCGGTCCCTACCCACCCTGCCGGTCCCACGGGTCCATGGCTCTGCTACAACCCCTGGGCGCCCCAGCCCCAGCCACGCAGCACCATCGGCTGGCAATCCGGAGTTCTCGGCGCCCATCCCCAAGATCACCTGGCACCGGCTCCCGTTCTGCCGCCTCAGCCGATGCTACCGACCCCAACCACCCAGTCGGTTCCCTCCTGGAACTAGGCTGGCCTCGTCGCTGCTCTCAACCAGATGACGCTCCAACCACAGCACCATTGGGTGCTGGACTCTAGGGCGTCTTCACACATGACGTCATCGGCCGGTATACTTCGCTCCTGTCACCCCTCTTGCTCCCCTTTTGTCACTATCGGCAATGGTCACTCTTTTCCTGTCCAATGCCGCGGTGACTCCTCTCTGTCTACATCCACCACTAACATCCCCCTACGCAATGTTCTTATTGTCCCTTCTCTCATTCACAATCTTATATCTGTTCGTCAATTCACACGAGACAACCACTGCTCCATTGAATTTGACGCGTCTCGTTTCTCTGTGAAGGATATCCCAACCCGGCGACAGATCCTTCGCTGCAATAGTGGCGGTGACCTCTACACCATTCCCGCTACGCCGTCCACCCCACACGCCAGCGTCGCCCTCTCCACCAACATTTGGCACCTTCGCCTCGGCCACCCCGGCCCCAACGCTGTTGCCACCCTCCGTCGCAGCGCCTCCATCCGATGTACTCATAGCAGCTCCACAGTGCCACTCATGTCAACTTGGCAAACATATGCGTCTGCCCTTTTCTAGTTCTCTCTCCTGTACCTCGCGTCCATTTGAACTTATACATTGTGATGTATGGACGTCCCCAGTTAAAAGTGTCTCCGGTAATCAGTATTATCTCGCTATACTTAACGATTACACACACTATTGCTGGACCTTCCCGCTCATCCACAAATCCAAGGTCGCCTCTCACCTCACTCACTTCGTCACATACGTATCCACTCAGTTCAACCTCCCCATCAAGGCTTTACAAGCCGATAATGGTACGGAATTCGTCAACCATACCGTTACAAACCTCCTCACCTCGCAGGGTATCCATCTCCGGCTCTCCTGCCCCTACACCTCTCCTCAGAACGGCAAAGCCGAGCGCCTCCTTCGCACCGTCAACAACATCAGTCGCACCATGCTACTTCACGCCTACCTACCCGCCACTTATTGGGCCGAAGCTTTGGCTACTGCGACGTATCTTCTCAATCAGCGCCCATGCTCCTCCGTTCATAACAACGTTCCCTATGCCCTTCTCTACCGCACGGCGCCCAACTACTCCCACCTTCGCGTTTTCGGGTGCCTCTGCTACCCAAATCTCACCGCCACAGCTTCCCATAAACTCGCTCCCCGCTCCACCGCCTGTATTCTCCTCGGCTATTCCACCTCTCACAAGGGATACCGATGCCTCGACCTTTCCACCCGACGGGTCCTCGTCTCTCGTCACGTCATTTTTGACGAGACATGTTTTCCCTTCGGTCTCCTTTATCCGAGATCCTACTCTAGTGATCTCGACTTCCTCCTCACCAACACTGTGCTGACCAGGTCTTCCCCATTACCCTCTCCATCGGCCCCCTCATCGGCCGCTGCTGAGGATTTACCCGTCACATCTCCCACCACTACTCGGTCCGATGTCCCCACCATCGGACCCCCATCGGACCTACCTTTATCGGCCGATACCAATCCTATTTATCCTTCAGCCGATACCGTTCCCTCTCCATCGAACACCCCACTTCCATCGGCTCCTCACTTTCCATCGGCTCCCCCCACCCTATCGGTTGATCCATCTCTATCGGACCAATCGGAATACTCGGCCCACCCGACCTCATCGGCTCAGGTTGATCTAATTCCTCCTTTTCCTCTTGTCTACAGTCGCCGACTCGGAGCCGATAACGCCCCCATCCGACCAGTTCTTCCCATTACTCCCGCACCCCCATCGACTCCAGTTCCCTCCACCTCTCACATTGTCACCCGCTCCCAGACTGGGTCTCCCCGACCCAATCCGCGCTACGGTCTCTCCGCCGTCCACAACTCTATCTCGCCCATCCCGGCGACTTCTCGCTCAACCTTGGCCGACCCTCAGTGGCGCGCGGCCATGGCCGACGAGTACAAGGCCCTAATGGACAATGAGACCTGGCGCCTCGTTCCCCGACCTCCCGACGCCAACATTGTGACCGGTAAGTGGATTTTCAAACACAAACTCCACGCCGATGGCTCCCTTGCCCGTCACAAGGCTCGCTGGGTAGTCTGAGGTTTCTCTTAACGACCCGGTGTCGACTACGACGAGACCTTCAGTTCCGTTGTCAAACCCGCCACCATCCGAGTCGTCCTCACCTTGGCTGCCTCTCGCTCCTGGCCGATCCATCAACTAGACGTGAAGAACGCCTTTCTTCACGGCCACCTGACCAAAACAGTCTACTGCCAGCAGCCCCTAGGCTTCGTCGACCCTTCTCGGCCCGACGACGTCTGTCTCCTTCAACGCTCTCTCTACGGCCTCAAACAAGCCCCTCGTGCCTGGTACCAGTGCTTTGCTGCCTATCTTCGGCACATCGGCTTCGTGGCCTCTGCGTCCGATAGTTCCTTGTTCACTTTCCATATCAGCTTCGCCACTGCCTATTTACTTCTCTATATCGATGACATTGTCCTCACAGCATCTTCGACATCTCTCCTCGACCACATCATGGCCCGACTCCACTCTGAGTTCGCCATGACCGATCTTGGTCCTCTCCACCATTTCCTTGGCATCTCCGTAACCCGTTCCATCCACGGGCTCTTCCTTTCCCAACGCCAATACGCCATCGACCTCCTCCAGCGTGCGGGCATGGCCGACTGTCACCCCACGGCCACCCTAGTCGACACTCAAGCCAAACTCTCCGCCGCCGATGGCGCCCTCGTTGCCGATCCCTCTCACTATCGGAGTCTTGCCGGGGCTCTCCAATACCTCACACTCACCCGACCCGACCTCACGTACGCTGTCCAGCAAGTGTGCCTCTTCATGCAAGCTCTGCGTAAATCTCACCTCACGCTGCTCAAGCGCATCCTACGCTACGTGAAGGGCACCCTCTCCAGTGGGCTGTTTCTCAGCTCCAGCCCCATCGACTCTCTCACCGCGTACTCCGACGCGGACTGGGCAGGCTGCCCCGACTCTCGACGCTCTACGTCCGGCTACTACGTCTACCTCGGTGACACTCTCGTATCCTGGTCCTCAAAACGCCAGACTACAGTGTCCCGCTCCAGCGCTAAAACCGAGTACCGCGCCGTCGCCGAGTGCTGCTGGCTTCACCAGCTTCTCCAGGAGCTCCGTGCACCCCTCTCCACCGCGACCGTCGTCTACTGTGACAATGTCAGTGTCGTCTACATGACCGCCAACCCGGTCCATCACCGACGCACCAAGCACATCGAGATCGATATTCATTTTGTCCGTGACAAGGTTGCATTAGGACAGGTTCGGGTGCTCTATATACTATCGGCACATCAGTTTGCCGATATAATGACCAAAGGCCTGCCCACGCCTTTGTTCACCAGTTTTCGGTCCAGTCTCTGCTTTCGTTCCCCTCCCGCTGCGACTGCGGGGGTGTTAGACAGACCACTGGCCTAGGTTGTATATATATAGACCTGATCCCCTTTATACGTTCGGAATTGATAGTCACTGTACACTTTCTTCAAACTTTTTTCCTTTTACCAGATAGGAAAAACAAAGGTATTCCTAAGAGCTAGTCAGATGGCAGAGCTGGATGCTCGAAGAGCAGAAGTATTGGCCAATGCTGCACGGATTGTCCAGAGACGTATAAAGACACATCTTGCTCGAAAGGAATTCATCAACTTAAGAAAAGCCTCAATTCAGGCGCAGAAGTTTTGGAGGGGTATTTCTTCACTGATTTACCTTTAGCAATTCATACCAATAAGTTCTGACTTGGCACTGTCATACAATAACAAGACATTCTTTTAGCTATATATATATATATATATAAAAGACCACCCTGGTATGTGGACTGTGGGGGTCTCTTCCTTTCTCTCTTTCCATTCTATTCTCTTCTAGTATCAGAGCGACTAGACTTTCCTTCTCTTCTGCGCGTCAGTGTCCTTCTCACCCTTGTCAGCGGGCAGACGCTTCTCCGCCTTGGTACTCTTCCCAGCTGAGGCCTCCTCCGCGAGCTTCTTCACCACCGTGCTGGCCCCTCGCTTCTTCTCATCTCAAGACAGCTGAGCGCTCTCGCCATTCCGCATCGACCGCACTGCCTCCCTCCACGCCACTTTCCCTTCTGCGCGCTACCTCCCAAGCCACCCAACGCCGCCGCGGCCGCCTCCCCTTACTCATTTTCCACAAAGCGGGTGGCTCGGCTTGAAGACTCTCACATGAGGAGGAGACGGAGACAGAAGTTGGTGAGCACTGGCACTGTTCCGGATGCATCCAAGCACCGTTCCTCACCTCATCCGACTCCTCGCGCTTGTTTTCGCACTCCCGTGACCCCTTCTGCGTCGCGGACGTGAAAATCTCTCTTCACAGCTGTGTCGGCGCCCCTTCGCGCCCGAGCCTCGTCCCCCTTCGTTTCCGTCTGCGTTTGGAGCACACGCGCCCCTATCTACGTGATGCGGACGAGAAATTTCTCTTCGCGGACTCAAACTCACTCCTCTTGCCTCGCGTCCGTGCCAGCGCACACGCGTCTCTCCGTTCTTGCGGATGTGTCGCCTTGCTCTCCGTTTTCGATCGCATTCGTAGCACGTGCACCCCTATCTGCGCGACGCGGACATGAAATTTTTCTTCACACACGCAAACTCACTCCTCTCGCCTCGCGTCCGCGCCAGTACGTCACACACACGCGTCTCTCCGTTCTCGCGGACGTATCGCCTCGCTCTCCGTTTCCATTTGTGTCCGGAGCACGCACGCCTCTATCTACGCGACACGGATGGGAAAATTTCCTTCGCGGATGCAAACTCACTCCTTTTGCGCCCATGACTCCTCTTTCCTCTCATCCGCACCAGTACGTCGCGCACACGCGTCCGTGGACATGAAACTTTTTTCCACAGACGTGAATATCCTTCCTTCACGCCCATCTCTCTTCTTGCCTTGCGTCCGCTTTCTGTTTCGTTTCACGTCTGGAGCGCGCATGGTTGCATCCTCTTTCCCCTCCTCACTCTCGTCGCAGATGCAAAATTCTCTCTCCTCTCCACGGCTCGTCACCAGCACACCCGCGCGTGATCCCTTCACGCTGCGTGCAACCCTTCCTGGTGACCTTTCCAAAATGGCTACCGAGCCTGTTCTCGGCTTCGGCACCCTTTCGACTGCCGAATCTAGCTCTCTGCCTGCCATCAGTGATCTTTCCATCGAAGCCTTGGGCGCCGCTCCGGCTCTCCCCAATACCGCCGTCAACATGAAGTCCCATGTCCTGATTTCGCTTGATCTTAACGCCAACCACTTAAAGTGGGTCTTCTTCTTCAAATACCTATGTGGCAAGTTCAGTCTCTGCTCCCACATTAATGGCTCTGCTCCTCCTCGACCAGATGACCCCTAGTGGAACGTCGTTGAGTGCTGCATCTGCAGCTGGCTATTCGGCTCCGTTGATGACTCCGTTCTCGATCTTGTTATGGACAACACCAACCCAACCGTATGTGACCTATTGGTGGCCACCGAGAGGATCTTTCACGCCAACCAGTAACCACGTGCCATCTTCCTTCTCAACGAGTTTCACTCCATGATATAAGTAGACTCCTCCATCTCAGCGTACTGCCAGCACCTAAAGACCAAGACCACCGCCCTTCGCGATGTCGGTCATTCTGTGGAAGACTCGCAACTCATCCTCGCACTTCTGCGAGGTCTCAATCCTTGCTTCTCCAACACCGCCGACGACATCGCTAACTCCGCCATTCTTCCCACGTTCGTCAGAGTGCCTGCCTCAGGTGAAGAAGCAGACGCAGGGAATGTCGGCGTCAATCCTGATGAGGTTTTAGGCATCCCAAAATTTGCTGCATGCTGAGGGGTTGCATTCACAGAGTTAGCAGGAAACATATGCATATCGTAATTGTTCAAATTAAAACTGCCACTATCCTGATTAGGTGCAACGTTGCATGAAGGATAAGTGGAGAAAGAAAAAAATTGTTTTATCAAATATAACGTCAAGGGACACATACATGCGTTCGGAATCCATATCGAGATATTTGTATTCTTATGAAGACCACTATATCTCAAAAACACGCAGAGTTTGGATCGAAAGGAAAGTTTGTGATGGTTATAGAGTCGCAAATTGGGCTAACATGCGCAACCAAATATACGGAGCGTGGAATAATTCGGTGGAGTTTTGAAGAGGTGTTCTAGAGGGCATAGATTATCAAGGACTCGAGTGGACAATCTATTGATGAGATAAGTGGCTATAAGGAAGGCCTTGTCCCAAAATTTAATCGATATGGAGGCATAAGCTAGTAGAGCAAGACCGGTTTCAACTATATGACGATACTTGCGTTCAACCGATCCATTTTGTTGGTGAGTATGTGGGTAGGAAACACGATGTGTTATGCCAAGGGATCGGAAAAATTGAGTATGAAGTTTTTGGTACTTCCCGTCCCGATCGGATTGGACGCATTTAATTTTAGTATCAATGAGACGTTCTACATGTGCTTGAAATTGCAAGAAAATACGTTAAGCCTCAGTGCGATCATGCATCAAATATATCCATGTAAATTTACTAAAATCATCGATAAAACTTATGTAGTATTTATATTCACCAACATATTTAGAGGGGCAGGGCCCACACATCTGAAAAAATAAGTTCAAGAGGCGATGTAGAACGATGAATAGCATGAGTATAGAAGAGTTGATGACTCTTGCCTAATTGGCACACATAACAAACTGAGGGACTCGACTCCTTGATATATGGGAGATTATTTAAACTCAAAATAGATCGTACGACTAGGGTAGATGGGTGGCCAAGACGAGCATGCAACTAATCTGTGGATGTCTTGACACTGACAAGTGATTGTTTAAAGAATTTAACATTAGATGGCTTTATGGGATAGAGGTCGGATTTACACTTTTCTTCTAGGAGCACTTGTTTCGTTGCTTGGTCCTTTCCAAGAAAATGATAGGGATGAAATTTAAAAAATATATTATTGTCACATGATAGTTTATGAACTGAAAGGAGGTGTTTAGAGATATCAAATATGTGGAGAACATTATATAAGTCAAGAGGACGTGTAGCAGTATTAAGAGAACAAGAACCAATGTGCATAATTTGCAAATCTGTCCCGTTGCCAACTTAAACTGTTTCTCCATCATGGTATTGTTCACGCAAGGCTAGGCGATCCAGATCATTGGTTATGTGATCGGTAGCCTCTGTGTCGGTGTACCAGTTGATGTCGACCTTGTAGGATAAAGTAACAACCACCGTAGTATAGGGTTGTTTCTCCTGATAAGACTCATCCATACGATGCCAATATTTGATGGCAGTGTGACATGTACGACCGTAGATCTGACAGGGAAGGACGCCGTGTCCACGTCCCTGGGGCGGAGGACCGCCACGGCCACGGCACCGCTGCTGCCCATCTCGGCCGACGAAGTTGGCTGACACGCCGATGTTGAGGCGAGTCTCTGCCTGGTATTATAGTTGGCATGCCTCAAATGCTAGCAGATGTAAGTATACGTTATCGAGTGTGAGGTGCTCACTCTTTGTCATTATAGATGTGACAAACAGATCATAATCTGGGAGAAGACCCGCTAGAAGATAGGCAATGATCTCATCATCACAAAAAGGAGCATCAGCCGTAGCCAGCTCAAAGGCCAGACTCTTGATCTTGCAGAAGTAATCGATATCAGAGAGGTCGCGCTTCTTGGTTGTAGCAAGGTCGACATGCACTTGGACAGCGCACGCACGTGTGACGGATGAGAACATGCGCCAAAGAGTGTTCTAGGTTTCTTTGGATGTGGTGGCAGACACCACGTCCTAAAGGATGTCTTCAGTCATCGATGAGAGAAGACCACTTAGTAGTTATTGATCTTTATCATACCACAAGCAATATTCTGGGTTAGACATGAGCTCGGCATCATCAGCAGTCGAGGAAGAAATCTGCTAGGGAGGCGCGGTTCTAAATCCATCGATGAAGCCTATAAGCTTTTCACTCCGCAGATACGAGAGAAGCTAGGCGTGCTATAATGTATAGTTTATTTTGTTGAGTCAGATGGTAACGACATGATTAATTGGTATAGGGGCAAAGGTAGTAGTAGAGGAGAGGCTAGAAGTGGAGGTGGCGGAGGAGGAGATAGAAGATGATGTCGATATTGATTTAGAGAAAAAAAATGTTGACTCTAATACTTTATAATCACTCGTATATAGAGGATCGTATATATTAAATGTTACAGGTGTGACCAACGGTAATTAAGAGGCGCATTTATAAATATAGATGATCTTTTACTAAATATAGATTACACACTTCTATTTTTAACATAGCTTGACATAGAACAGGGACCAACACCACTCCTCAGTCATAACTCTCATTTCCTCTTTCTACTGCAGCATCACACCACACAGACTGATGCAGACTGATGTCATTGTTTTTTAATCTAAAATTGAAAACACAAACAGTTATTTTTGAATGGGATTGCAGGCTTGCCTTTTTTTTTTCAATTTCCGGTGGGAGATTTTTATAAGAAAGAAAAATATAGAATATTTTTTTACCATTCATTTCATTTGTTCTGATTATTTGGAAGAGGAAAGATTGTGTTTTTAATATAAAAGTGTACAGACGATAGTAAATATATGTATATTTTCCACAGCTAATTGTTTGTATGTGTGTGCGTGTGTCAATACGTACATATACCATTCATTTCGCAAAAGTGTAGAACCGAAATCTGATGTTAGCATTTCTGATATATACATGAGTGTCAGTACATAGCATATGTTTTGGACACCAGAATTTTTACTACCAACCACAGTTCTCAGAATTTAACTGTTCAGTTCAGAGTTCATTTTTCAAAAAAAAAAAGTCCTCTGGCCAAACGACAGTGTCACTGTTTGCCGTCACATGTGGACGGAAATTATCCGCAGCCTGACGAGGGATGGAGGAGGGGGTCGAGAAGCGCATGGGCGGTGCAGCGGCCGCCCGATGCTCCGATCGGCGCCGAGGCCAACCGGTGAGTAAGCGAAGCAAAGCAAGCAAGCGCACACACGTAGTAGGCGCCGTGGCGGTGGAGAGAGAGAGAGAGAGAGAGAGAGATTTTTGCCGCCGCGTGCGTGCGTGCAGGAGAGGGAGGAGCTCGGGTGATGCCGCGAGAACGCTCAGGGCTCCCCCGTTCATCCAAGGCCGACCTGACGACCGCCCGTTCTTATCCTGTAGCCAGAGCGGCAGGCATGCGGATGCTACTACTACACCAGCACATGCAAACGCAGGAACAAGCTCAGGTCCACCTCTTCTTTTTTTTTAAATCTTTTTGGAATTTACTCAGGTCCGCCCTGGAACAAGGGAGTTGTTTTTCTTGAAGAATTTGAATCGCTTGGAAAAATTATTACTTTATTTTTTAAATAATTATTGTTTTATTTGATGGTAGATATTTAACGTTTACAACGATATTTGATCAAACTTTTAAAAATTTAACCATCAATAATTTCGTATAAAATAGATTTATCTCAAAAATATTATTATAATATCATATACTTATTAAATACTGGTATAAATTTAATAGTCAGAATTTTAAAAGTTGATATAATTTTGTTATAAATGTTAAATATTTATAAATGGGTAGTATGACTTTTTTTAATGTTTTTTCTACCTGGTCTTATGCATATTGGTTCCGGTCTATTCTATTGTGATGATTCTATCATATATGTCTTGTGTTGAAAATCGATTATACGTTAGACACTTATGACCTCGTCCAACAAGAGTACCATTATTCTGGCGTTTGAACGGTCTTTTTATAGCAAGCAAAAAAAAGGTAAAACAATCTTGTCGATTCTATGGATATTCACGTTGAATTGTAGTTCAGGGCAATATACGTGGCCATGAATTGATGGAGGATAAGAAGACAAAAACAACTGAGATTTTTCGTCAAGCAACAAACATCTTCCAGATATGAACAAAAGTTGGATCTTTATGTGTGCAGTTGAACAAGGAGCATAGCAGTATGGGCCTGATTGCACTATGGGCTGGCCCAATGGAAGCTAGGGTTTCTTTTGCTTATTGTGTAAGTAATTTAATTGGGGCAGTGCTAAGGCCACACAGCTACTACCACTTTGTAATATAGGAAATCTCGGATTTTATTTGCCCCACTGCTATAATTTCTTTTCTCTCTAGAATCTTTCCACAACGTCTAACTATGGCTTATTTCGTAATAAGAAATATTATAATATATAAGCAGAGTAGGTTATAGATATAATTACGTGAACCACCAAAGGTTGTAAATATTTTTGAGATAATATAAGCTAAACTCTTTTATTGTGATAAGTAGGGCATACCACAAGTTTACCGAAACTTTGTTAAAGTTTTTTTCACATGATTTTTTTAACTAATATACCGTGAGAGAAAAAAAGTATAATCTCTCTAATGGGGTGTTCTTAGATTAAATCAGGCTACATTTTTTAAACAACACAATTATTTTTTTTTAAAAATCTTCTTTTACATGTCTTAAAACAATTTAAAATCAACCTATATTGTAATATTTAACTTATTCATTTATGCCTTCATAAAATTAGTTCAATCCATCTTTTATTGAGAATGCACCCAATAACTTGTACTCCCCGTTTTAAAATATAATCATTTATAGATTATTTAGGGAAAGACCTTTAGTGACTCACAATGAATGTACGAGTAGATAAGGATAAAGTGGAAAAAATTGAATGAAAAGTGATTGACATGACAAATATTAATATGAATAGTGCTAAAAATGCTTATATTGTGAAAAAAAATTGAGTTATAGAAATATAAATATTTTGGAATAGATAAATTATGATTTCTCCGTCGTAAAATACAACTAGCTCGGCAATTCAAATTCGTTTCAAAATATAACTATTTCTTCACTTATCTGTCTATCTCAATCAATCATGATCTTTTATATTTAATTTTTTTATCTATTTTTTTAACTAATCATAGCTATTTCTTATTTCTATCCTTTTTTTAAAAAAAGCATAATATTGAGACGGAGGGATATATCTTATGTAAGGTTTCCGGGTGCCCGGAGCAAAAGTGTGGAAGAGTGGTGGGGATGTGCCGGGACAGGTATTTGAATCACCGCCTCTCAATCGCTAAAACCCCTACTCGCCTGGCCTCTCCATCTCCTCGCCCTTCTCCCCACACTCGCGTCTGTGGCGGCTATCTTCGTGTCCCTCTCCTCCTCGTCTTCCTCCTCCCCCCCTCCTCTCCTAGGGTTTATCTACCACCACCTATCGCCTCTACCTACCACAAGAATTTATCTTCCTGTACCTTCTTCGTTGCCGGTAGCGCCTGGAATTGTTGCGTTCTTTGGATCCCATCCGGGGGAAGGCGGCGGGCGGTGTAGCAGGCCAGCAGCCGGTGTCTCTGTCCTAGATCGAATTGGAAGGAAGGAGGGAGGAGGAACCATGGCGGCCGTTGCTCCCGGCGCTGGCGACCGTATCCTTGTTCTGTTTGTTGATTTGTTTAATCTGTTTTAGCAGCTGGAGTTGCGGTTTTGGGCAACCGTTTGTGCGGCAGTTCTTTGTAAAGATTTGAATTTTTTTGTGTGATGGTTTAAACCGCTCCCCCCCTATGTTCGAATTCTATGGTCGGATTATTAGTTTTTTGCTTTGAATCGAATTGTTCCTCCCTTGATTCGCAAGCTACAGAAGCTACTGATATGATGCAAAAACTGTCCTTGGAGAGCAAGAAGGAAGGCGCCGCTCCTGACGCTGCCAAGAAGGTAGCTTTGCTGGCGATTCTTGGTTGCGGATGTGTTGTGCCATCCTTTTTTGGAGGAGAGCTAGCTAAAATTATGGTCCATTTTGTAAATTTCAGCCTTCTGGGATGGCTTATGGATCTGCCAGCGCCGGCGATGTGCCGAACGCGTCGTCGCCAGTGGACAGGTCGATAACTCCCCTGCTCCAGGAGGCTGTGGATGCTAACATCTTGTACCAGACCAATGGATATGGACCCTCAGCATATTACTATCCTACTGGTACTTACACCAATTTTCCATTTTGCTAATCAGATAGTCTAATTAATCGCTGACTCTAATTTTTGCATGGCTCAGCCAATGAGTGGGACTCCAGGTATGCTGGCTATGATGGAATGGAGATGCCTCCCGTAAGTTAACATATTTATAGTCAGTTCACACTTTGCAATCAATAGGTATTCTAAGGTATAATGTGTATTCGCGGGTTCATCTGTGTCTAGTGGAGGCTAAGGAAAAAATATGGACATAGAAACCGTGGGCACAAATATTGTTAATTTGGAATTTGGTGAATTGCTTTTCTACTCATGCTATATATAGGAGGTAAAATTGACTCGACTCTGTGGTTGCTGATGCAGCAAAGTGTTTATGGTGACATGTACCATGGATATGGCTATGCTCCCTATGGCCCATATCCTTCAGGTTCTCCTGTCCCAACTGTTGGGCATGATGGCCAGTCATATGGCACACAGCATTATCAGTGCCCTGGTCAATATTATCAGCAACCAGCTCCAACTAATGCAAGCCATGGTGTCAATGCTGGCAATTCTCAATCTGAGATGCCCTCTGTCGCTGCTCACCAGGCACGAGTTCAGGTAGATTCAGCAAATGCAAGTGCCAACCGGACTGCTAATGGGATGGCGAATACTAACAGTACTTCACTACCGCATAAGCAAACCCATCAAAATGTATCAGTAGCAAACAATGGTTCATACGGAAGAGGGACTTTGCAAGGTGGACCATCTGCTAGCAATTATGGTCACAATGGTCTTCATTCTTCAGTTCAATGGTATGATGGGCCGGTCTACTCTCATGGGCATCAGAGATCAAATGCTAATTCCACATCTTATGGTTCTAACTCGTATTCAGCAAAACATCAGAGCCAGCGCCCAACGGCAAACCTCATGGTGTGTTCTTCAGACGGTCCAATTGCCTTTTTTTGTGCATAGCTTATCATAGCAGTATGATGGTCTCACAACTAATTACTTTTTTTCTTCTTATTAAATGCATTTAACTATTACTCCTTCCATTTCAAAATATAGTACATATTTTATTTCGTTAGGACAAAACTTTGACCAACAAATACTCTATTAAAATATGTTTTTTGTGACAAAAAATTAATGTTATTAGATTCATATGATTATACTTTTATGTCACATAAATAGTATATTAATAAATCAATTGTTGGTTAAGGTCTTATCCTAACAAAACAAAATATGCCTTATATTTTACAATAGAAGAAGTAGATTCTATGATGACCCATACTACCTTTCGTTGAAATGGGTCATAGCAAAAATGATAATGCTGAATTGTGTGGTTCTCATGAGGTATAAATCTTAACTGTTGGTCTTCATTTGTTTTCAGGGTATGCATGCACAGATGCCTTCGTCAGGAATGGGTTTGACGTCTCCTAGTTATCATACTAGGATGTACCCAGACAGCAGATTATATGGGCAGTACGGTCAGTATGGGAACACACTGAAAACTGGACTTGGTTTTGGATATATGTATAACTCCAGAAATAATGGACGGTGGGGAATTGTTGATACCAAGTACAAGCCTAGAGGTCATGCTTCTTTTGGTTTTGGCAGTGAGAATCAAGATGGCTTCACTGAGCTGAACAGAGGACCAAGGTCTGGAGGATTCAAGCACCAAAAACAATTTGGACCTTCTGTCACTATTGCTGTGAAGGGCCAAGCCCTCCCTTCAGTTGGGAAACAGGAGAATAGTGCCATTCCAGATAAGAGCCAATTCAACCAGGAAGGTTTCCCTGTAACATACAAAGATGCAAAGTTCTTTGTTATTAAATCTTATAGTGAGGATGATGTGCACAAAAGTATAAAATATAATGTGTGGGCAAGCACTCCTAATGGAAACAAGAAACTGGATGCTGGATACCGTGAAGCGCAGGAGAAATCCAGTGAATGCTCAGTTTTCTTGTTCTTCTCTGTAAGTATATTATTACCACATTGTATGATCCATTTGCCCCTTATATCATTCTCTATTGATCTTGGGCACGTAATTTAGGTAAACACAAGTGGCCAGTTTGTTGGTGTTGCTGAAATGGTCGGTCCTGTTGATTTTGACAAGACCGTGGATTATTGGCAACAAGACAAGTGGAATGGGTGTTTTCCAATTAAGTGGCACATTGTCAAGGATGTTCCCAACAACATCCTGAAGCACATTACATTGGATAACAATGACAACAAGCCCGTGACAAACAGCCGTGATACGCAAGAGGTATCCTTTCTCAGTAACTCTTGCCAAGAACTGTTTATTGTGTATGGCACAATTGCACAATGAGGTCACTGACCATCAGGGGTACTGTTAATGTCACTGTCATTTTATTGAGATAATTCAAATTTCATATCATGAAATCAGATTGATCATTCAGTTAATGAGAACATAAAAGGTGATAATGTATTAATTTCTTCATCATGTTTATGGTCATGGGTGGATATTACCATAGACCATATGAACCTTCATGTATGAGCTATGCCGTAAGCTTCAGTCACGTTTTTCTGTGAAGTGTTAAATAGTATGATGAATTATATGTTATGAAGAATCAGTGTGGGGTGCGATTTGCAAATTGATGATGAAACCACGTAGATTGATATGAGCGATTGGCAAATTTTATTTTTATCTATTAATATGGTATGGCAATGTGATTGATCCTTTTAGTAGTCTCCATGAATGTTACTTACCAAGTATCTCTATAATGCTGAAGGTTAAGCTTGAGCAGGGTCTTGAAATGCTCAAGATTTTCAAGGACCACATCAGCAAGACCTCAATCTTGGATGATTTTGGTTTTTACGAGAACCGGCAAAAGCTGATGCAGGAGAAGAGAGCAAAGCAGCAGCTGCTTCAAGGCCAGGCAAGTATTATATTCACGAATAGGGTCTTTTTTGGTTAAAAGCATGTTCAGTATGTCAGGAGCATTCAGAGCTAGTGGTGATGATAGGTTCTGATGCCTCTGTTTTATGCGCTCTGTCCAGGGTTCTGTTGACAATGCTTCTCATGAAAAGGAGAAGAATGTCATTGATGGGAAATCCACAGTGCCGAAGCAGGCATTGAACAAGGAGAGCACCCCTTTTGTCGGGGAAATACCGAACGCCTCAAAATCTGCAGTTGAAAGCAGTGTAACAAATGGCAATTAGCGCAATATATTTTCTGCGCTTATTGCTACAGCCGAGCAGTCAGATTGTGCAAATTCTGAAGGCTCGCAGTGTGGTTGAGTAATAACTACTTTGGTTGGGACTTCGCAACTAAATTTTGTAAGAGACTTTTTATAGGCTTGGTGCCTTGGGAGTGGGTCAGTTCTTACTTTGATTTTAGCTTGCGTGACTGGTTCGTTGCATCTTGCTGTCAGTGTTAGATCTCATATATTACTTTATGACATCGGGTTTTATGTAACCCTTATCGTTTCTTGTTTTTTATCTTTTTTCTTTACCTTTTTCATCTATTGTTATTGCTAGAGAAGCAACCAATTTTCGCTATATCTGAACAAACATTAAGGTAGTTTTTCCGAGTTTTGCAGCACTGGAGAAAGTAATAAGACAAGGAACGCTGCCTTTTGAATAGAAAACAAATAGAAAAAATAGAAAATTATAGGAAATTAAAAAAACAAATGTTTAAATAGAAGAAATTCATGTTAAACATGATGATATGTATTTTTTAAAAAATATATAATATGAATATTACACAAAGAAATAAAAAAATTATCTAGGTAAGAAAATAGGAATATTTTTTAAGGGTTTAAAAATATAGAAAAAAATAAAATTATACTAAAATAAGGGAAAACGAGCGATAAATGTTGATATTAGGTGAAACACTTTACCATGTAAAAAAACATATCTAAGAAAATCATGAAAAAAAGAGTATGGTCTATAGCTAAAAAACTAAAAATAAAAATTGACTACTCTTGTACATTTGTATCAGTATAAAAATCTTCAAAGTGAGCAGCGAATTGTAAGTAACAACAAGCAACGTTTCTAACACGTTGCTATTTAGTTCATAAGTAAATAGGGTTTCATAAGTAATGAAAACTGATTTAGAGGATATGGTAGATATAACATCCCGTGCTAGTTAAAGAGCATAAACACATCTTGTGATCTTTCCACCACCTAAGCATAAGCATGTTGACTTCTTTATGCTTGAAGAAGTCATTATCTATAAAGGATAATACTCCCATAAACATACTATACTGTCAGATTTAATATTAGTTGTTGTGGATACGATATGCTCTTGTATAGTGACTCCTTCAATTATAAAAAATCAATATGCTTGGATGGTGAAAAGATCACAAGACTCAATATCCTGTGCTCTCCACAGACTATATGATGCTCGTATCTATGATATCTTTTAAATCAATTTTTAATACTTATGAGAGAATTATTGAAAACCAGAGATGAAATCTAAACAACAATGTGGTAGAAAAATTACTTGTTGTCAAAGAGTAGGATCTAGCTAATGAACATGTCAAACACTCCATAAAAAACTTGGAATTAGTCACTGGGTTTGAAGATCTGTACGTGAATACACATGTACAAGTTTTTATTTTTGAGTTTTCTTTTTTTAACGATTTTTTCAGATATAAGTTTTTATATGATAAAGTTTTTAACAAGAAAACCATATAATGGTTATCACTCCTTTACCCCTTATTTTTAGTTCAATTTTATTTTTAAATATTTTTAAAGCCCTAAAAAGCTATTCCTAATCATTATAAATTCAAGCATTACTTTATATAATATTTATATTATAATTTAAATAAATATAAATATATATATATATATATCATTGTGTTTAATCGACGTATATTTCTAAATTTTTATATTTTCCAATAATTATTTTATTTTTTATTTAAAAGGTCGGCCGGGCTACGCTGTGCTGTCAGGCCAATGCCGGCCCACGTGACGGCCCGGCACCTCTATAGGTCGTGGGCCAAGTATCGGTACGGCACAGACTGCTACAGTGATCATGGCGGAGGGTGCTAGGCCGTTCTAGCCGATCGGCCGTTTGGCCTAGTATAATTCAAACCATATAATGTTAGCCAATACTACTGTAGAAAGATTTGATAATTATAAAAGCTTTCACTCTTAAAAGCACTACTAATTTAAAAAATGATTTAAACCAAACGCATCTAACAATATCGATTTTTGGTACACCAAAGTATACTAAAATTGGTTGTTTTAGATAACAAACTGAAGTCCTTCGCTAGGTACTAGGACTAACTAGCTTTAACATTATTGAGTGCTGATAGTACTTCTTTTCTTTTCTGGGAGAGTAAGAGGTTTGAACTTTGGATGGGTTGAGGGACAACTTGTTTGTCGTGCGGTCCACCCGTTTGTTTGCATGTTACTAGGTGAAGCACGAAGCGAGGAGTCCAGGAAGGCAGGAACATGCATAATGGAATTGTTCTTGTTCGCCATGCTTTCTTTCATGCTAGCGGCAAGTCCTTGTCTAGTAAGAATGTAAGATATGGCGAATCTACTATGAAAATGGAAGGCTATGTGCCAAACATAAGAATCCTCAAATGTCTTTGGTTTCACCGTGTTGTGTTGTGTCGATGGTTTATTTTTCTAACGATAATGCTCTCCATCAGATCGTCCGATCTGAGAAGAAAAATCGAACGCCCTAGCTACATGTATTTCGCTATAAACCTCTCTTTTATCTCTCATCGCCTCATATGATTCTAAGTAGTCATTAGTGAGAGGCCTGCATGGTACATGCATGCATGTATGTAGCAACAAGGATAAGGCTCCATTAACCAGCTTCAAATATATTTTTTTCTTCTAAACTATTTATTTGATAGCATTGTTGTCTTCGTTTTAATTAAATTTTCATAACAAAATCTTAGATAAATATACTTTGATGAAAATATGCATATGTTTTAACCATTAAAATATACTGTTTTATGCATAAGAATAGAATGTTTCAACTGATATTTTACTGTGTTTCGTATTTTCTTTCGAATTTTTAATAAATAAGCTTTTTTTTCAATATATAACTTAGTGATTCACGGACGGTCAACTGAAACATTTTGATCGCAATTTTTATGCAGGGATTGGATGCCTGATCTTTTGTCTTGTCTTTTATTTATTAATCTAAGAAAAGGTTACTCCACAGCATTGTTATATAACATGGCTCAAGGACTGATTTCTAAATGTGGAGGAGCTAGCATACATGTAACCCATGCATGGGTCAGTTATCTCCACAACGTTTCAAAATAAACACCCTTAAAATTTGCCCATTTCATATAATAGTTTCTGAAAATACTATACACCACTCAACACATTTTGATATAATCATATGAATCTTTGACCTAATGATTTGCTATATGATTCGTATTTTACTTTCGTCCTTGATGAACTTTGACGAACTCCAACAACTTTCTAAGTGGTTAGGTTTCAGGGTTAGAATCAAGGGTGAGTTGTTTCCTAATTTAGATGGACGGATAGAGTGACGATGCAACACCCATAAAAGAAGAGCTGTGGCCGGTGTTGGGCGAAGATCATCAACACCGATGGGAGGTGATGGCAAAGGAGGAGAGCGGTGGCTAGTGTTGGGCTATTGGTGACAGGGAAGATCGTCATCAATGGTGGGAGGTGATGGTAAAGGAGGAGAGCAGAGACTGGTGTGTTAGTGGTAGGAAAGGCTCATCGTCGATGATAAGAAATAATTATAGATCCAACACCCGTTAAAGATAAGACAACAGCGTAAGTATACAAAACAAATAAGATATAGAAGAGTGAAATCGGGTTACGAGGAAGAGAGGGACATTGTGGCCCCATAAGCCTGTGAATGTGTTGTTTGAGGTATAAACAGTTGTAAAGTTTTTATAACCTCAATGGCACTGAACCCACGTTAGCATATGGTTCCGCCACTATTTAAACAAGAAACAAAGGAGAAATAACCGTGAGCAACCTCAAAGTCACTTAGTTCGATTTTTTTTTCAGAGTCACCTCCCTTCCATACTGCCAAATAGAATCAATTATGGGAGCTACCGATCAATATCATCTGGACAACACAGCACACGCACTGCACAGTCTACACTACCAGTGGATCCACCCACTCTGCCTGTCTGTAGTAGTCTATATCTCAAATCTTAATAGATAAACAGACGAACAGCGATTCAGTGAGATTATTTCACTGCATATATCTGCATGAATGGCAAAATTATAGTTAGCCGTAAAAGTGTACATATAGTAAATCCAGTGCCTATATATATGCCAAATCAATTGCTAGCTAGAGAACGCCACACTGAACGTGTAGATGGCTGAGTCGAAGACCAATGGCGTGGCCGCTGTGATGACGCCGATGATGATGCACGGCCGCGTGGCCATTGTCACCGGCGGCGCTGGCGGTATCGGGTCGGCCGTGTCGAGGCACCTCGCGTCCCTCGGGGCGCGCGTCGCTGTCGCCTACATCGGGGATCCCGCGCCGGCGAAGGAGCCCGTGAGTGGCATCAATAACTCCATGCCCGCGGACGACGACGGAGGGCCGCGGGCCATCGCGGTGGAGGCGGACGTGTCGGACGCGGCGCAGGTGAGGGCGCTGTTCGACGCGGCGGCGGCGGCGTTCGGCGGGGAGCTCCACATCCTGGTGACGGCGGCGGCCGTGTTGGACTTCACCTACCCGCCGCTGGCGGAGACGAGCGAGACGACGTTCGACGCACTTTCGGCACCAACGCTAAGGGCACCTTCCTGTGCTGCCGCGAGGCGGCGAATCGGTTGGCGCGCGACGGCCGGGGTCGCATCGTGACGTTCTCGTCGTCGGGTGTCGGGTCGCTCCGGCCGGGCTACGCGGCGTACGCGGCGAGCAAGGCGGCCGTGGAGACGATGACCAAGATCCTGGCGCGCGAGCTGCGGGGAACGGGGATCACGGCCCACGAGGTGGCGCCGGGGTCCACGGGCACGCCGATGATGTACACCGGCAAGTCGGAGGAGGACATGGCGCGGTACATCGCGGCGGCTCGGCATGCCCGAGGACATCGCGCCGCTCGTCGGCTTCCTCGCCAGCGATGCCGGCGGGTGGGTGAACGCCCAGGTTATCCGCTGCAACGGCGGTACCATCTAGCTAGCGTCTGTATAATTGCATGGTCCTGGTCTCCACGCTATCCTCCTCGTGTCTGTGTGCAGTACTGATGCGATGCATCGAATAATTTTCGCTAGCTACATGCTATAAATTGTCCCTTTGTGTAATTTGCGTTTGTTTTGTTGTTTACAAGTGGCTTTACGATACCTTCCGGTAACATTTTAAGAATAAAAAAATTCCTCTGTATAATTAATAAATTTGTATGAACCTAATCCTTCTAATTCTAAATATATATAATTCTAGATTGATACACGAATTAAGAAAATAATTGAATGACTTTATTACCCTTCATTAATATTGTATTGAGAAAGATGAATTGCTTTATTTGTAAGAGATATTATTTATTTGTCAAGGGTAGACAAGAAAGAATAATTAAAAAGTTGTTTAGAAGTTCTAAAATGATTTATAGCAAAGAGTAAAAAATGCTAAAACAATTTATATTTAGTATCGGAGTGAGTACTAGGTAAAATAGAATTGCGGAGTGGAACAGAAGAGAAGAAACAAGTAGACAGATAGGATCGAATAAAGCAAAGGCATTCAGAGTTTTTTTTTTAATATCATGTAAATCCCAGTTCCTATGCACAAGTGTTGCTCTTTGGTTGCCATAAAAACATATGACAACTGATTGTATATATGCGCATGCTCACTTTATTATTGTTATTTTTAATTCTACCAAATTAAATTTAGTAGCAAAACAAACTAAACATAATCTTACCATTAAAATTCTACCAAAATTTGAAAATTTTGGAAGCTCCTTTCATTATAACATTATCAAAATTTAAAAAGACTCTAAACTAAATATTTCCAATATTACTAAAATTTGGTAATCAAAATATGTGAAAACTTGACATAACCAAATTTAAAAAATGTTGTTTTTGGCAATAAAGCAAATAAGCGATATGTTGTCTGCGTTTCACGGAAGAAACCAAGTGACGAGGCATCGAACGTCGTCGAAGTCGAACATTACCATCGGTGGAACATTGTTTAGTAAGGAGCTGGTGCAACCAAAAGCCGAATGGCGCAACAACATGCAAACAAGTCCTCAACAATAACATTTAAAAAATAGCCCTAACAATTTAGAACACAACAGATAATGGTTTGGAGAGGAAGAGAGCTATAGAGATGAATGATCTCACTTGATGACCGGAGACAGTCTATACCCATGATATACAGGTTTGGTTGCTGAAGAAAAGGAGTATATATATACACACACACTAGCTATATAGAGCTGGCGTTTTTTTTCCTTTCGATTAGTTATAGACGCACAGCATCAATCATGTATGTTACGTAACACTCGACGATCTCAATAATTGTGCTATTTAACTGGTGCAATGCTGTAGTCCTTTTTCCATGTAATAAAAGTACTCCCTCCTTCCGCATTGCGTTTGACTTTTTTTTTCAAAATTAAATTTCCTTATATTTGATCGAACTTATAGAAAAAATAGTAGTATTTTTAATACAAAACAAATATAATATCAAAAATATATTCAATATTAAATTTAATGAAACTAATTTTTTATTATAAATATTGCTGTATTTTCTTATAAACTTATCAAACATAAAAAAGTTTAACTTTAAATAAAATCAAAATATTTTATAATATAGAATAGACATAGTATTACATATTTACGTACTCGTGTTGATCTATTACTCCCTCCTGTTTTATAATCTTTATCATTTTGGACAAATAAGATCAAACTTTTAAAATTTTGATTATTAATAACTATTAAAATATTTATTTTATAAACATGGAGAGTATATGTATAGATTAGTCTTAAAGTACTACTTTAATTTTTTTAAATGATGAACTAACCAATGTTATTTATATAAGAATGGATTAATAAAATCATATATTTGTTGATATTTTGTAATAGAAAATGGTGATTAAAATTATTTATTGAGATCGTGTTATTATTCAAAATAACAAGTATATATCCAAAAGTTCTTATGGTGTTCGTAGTTATCCTTCTTACTAATTGATTGACAATTTGGCATTCAGGTAACATAAAAAAATTGCAGGGAAAATGGCAAAAATTCTTTAAACTTAGGAACTAAATTAACAAAAAAAAAACAGAGAGAGAAAGACCCAACTCCCAAGGGAGAAGAAAAGAGCCCAGGCGGTCCACCTTTACGGGCCACAACCGACGCTCCAGTAGCCCACAGGACCAGACAGCCTAGTTCACCAAGCATTCAGATTAATGACGTCATCGCGAGGATTGGTTAAATTTCTCCGAAACGAGATTTTCCCTAGCCGCCGTCCTCCTCCGAAACCCTAATTCCCAAATCGAGGGATCGAGGCAAGGTCGGTGAGCCGCCGGATCCGTCCTCCAGTCGACTGCCATGGCTATCGCCCGCACCGGCGTGTACGTCGACGACTACCTGGAGTGTAAGACTACTAGCTCCCGTGCCAGAGGCCGTCGAATTGTTTGCTGTTGCCTTCGATTTGATTGTATTAAGTGGTTCCATTTATTGTCGCAGATTCGAGCACCCTGGCCGGCGACCTGCAGAGGATCCTCTCCACCATGCGCGAGCTCGACGAGAGGGCTCATGGTGATATCCTTTTTTACCCTTCTTTTCACTTTGAAAAAAATTTACAGATTATCTAAAAATATTGAAATAAATCATTTTGGGTAGTTCTTCATTTATCCCCTCTCCCATGGTATGCAGTCAAGTTTTAATAGTTGATACTTGATACTAGGTTAGAATGTCATGTGATTGTGTGGTATATGGCTACTGCCCACTTGTAGACTGAATTTATATGACGTTGGATAGTGTTTCTTAAGATTGTTATTCTGTGGATTATGTTCTTTTGATGCAGGTATCATGGGACAGACCAAAGAGCAGATAAAGTATCTACTGGGAGTACCATCCCATGGGTTTGACAGGTCAAACATGGATGATGATGAATCTGCATCAGAGAGAATGAAAAAGGACATTGAAGCTAGTCAGGACAACGCGTTGAGTCTCTGCACGGAGAAAGTGTTGCTCGCACGCCAAGCTTATGACCTGGTTCTGCTTTCACCCTTTGTTTTCTTCTAATCTCATAACTTATGGAACTTAATGCGTTTTATTTCATGTTAAGTAGTAATCATAGTTGCTTTTTTTCTTTTATATGAGATCTTAGATACTCTTTGATTGATACACCCAAACAAACTTGATCATTTTGTATTCAAGTCCAAACTGATTATAACAGTTTGCCTTTGTCAAATTCAATCTGGATTCAATAGTTACAAACTTATTCCACAGGAAGGCAAATGTTTGTAGTCAACACAAAAAACTCTTATGTTTTGCCACAATTATGATATGTTCAAAGCAAGTACTTCATGAAAACCACTACAAATTATCTGGTATCATGAGATTTTTTGAAAAGCCTGATGTCTGTCATACTGTGTTATGTCTCATGTTGCCCATATACTAAATTGAATGTTCAGATGCCTGACACTAAAATGCAAGTCCTAGTTCTAGAATCTCAATAACAGTGTCAATTCATTGTCTCCCATATGTGTTCAGGGACCCAGACCAATGAAACAAAATCCATTTTTTGGTATTCATTCCAATTTGTGGCATTTATATCCTATAATATTTTGTAAATACCTAACTATAAGTACCATGGGTGTGTTAATGTACAGATAGAGAGTCATATCAAACGTCTTGATGAAGACTTAGGCCAGTTTGCAGAAGACTTGAAGCAAGGTATAATCAAGGGATAGTAGCATTAACTTGTTTCTTAGGAAGGTCGTCCTAATTGAGCAGAATATTGATGAGAGATCATTTCATTTCCAGAAGGAAAAATACCGCCAGATGAACCATCAATCCTTCCTCCAATTTCAGTGTTTAGCAGGGATGACAAACGGAGGCCTGGTTTCAGTACACCTCAAGCAACAAAAAAGTTCAGAGAGAGGGAATGGGACAGGGAAAGGGGTATGGACTTTGACTTAATGCCCCCTCCAGGTAGCAACAAGAAAACAAGTACACCTATGGATGTGGATCAAACAATTGATCCAAATGAACCAACATACTGTATATGTCACCAGGTCAGCTTGGAATTTGACATATGATTTATATCAATATTCCTGGAAATTATTTTGATGTCTACATCAAACAGTTTTCTCAGATGTTTTCTAAAAGACACCTCTGTTTCTTATTGATTTTTCAGGTTTCATATGGTGATATGATTGCTTGTGACAATGAGAATGTAAGTCTCTATGGTGCTAAGTAATGATGGTTTTGTTTTGGAGGAGTTTAACTCTTGTGTTTCAAGTAACTTTTGTCAGGCAATTTTAGATAAGCTTTAGGGCTTTCTGAAGAGTGGTTTTTGTAGTTCTTTTAATTGTTATTTCAAACAATAGAATGTTGCATTGGATCCATGATGTTGCGACTAGACTGCTAGAGTGGTGGTTGATCATCTTATCTTTATGCTTTTTGTTTCCTTTTATCATTTGTTCCTACTTGCTATCCAGAATGAGGGCAGTGCTTTCTGCTTAGGGTTGATCATTTGGCTAATTTGGTCGGTTCTAAAAAAGAAAAGTTTTACACTGAATGGATTCTATATTTCCATTTAACAATCTTGAAAACCAAACTAGCCAAATCAAAAATAGAAACTGAACCTAATTATCTGAATAATATTTTGGTCGGTTCGGGCAGTTTATTCAACTCTACTAGAACAAATTGATAGGAATTACACACTGTCCATCATGTAAAAATAAAATGCTAACCTTGCAGTGAATGTATGGGCTGTAGCCATGGGCGGTCAGCCAATAGCTTGGGAAGGCTTCAGATGTTTCGACCACATTATGAATCCACACCCCATGATCTATTAAATCATTAGGATCCACAGGTGTATATATATTGTTACCATGTCTGCTGCAGATTTCTTGGTTCACTGTAAATGAAATCCTCAAAGGATCAAGCCATGCATGGTAAATGCAAAATTCACGACATCAGTTTTGGAGTGAACCTTAGAAAGTTGATTGCATATTAGTCTTGGGTTATTTTTTGGCTGGTCCGGTCTCCAAAGTCTCTAGGCTGACCGAACAGACTGGGCGAACTACATTGCACGAATCACTGAAGCCGATTGTCTTGCTGATTTTTAGCTACCCATTTGAGCAAAATACAGGATGTGCGGTTCGGTTTCTCGGGTTTTTAATTTTCTTGCTCACTCCTATCGCTACCTTGCTGTTGTGATTGGAGAATAAAAGGGATGCCTCTTGCTTATATATTCTTAAACTCGTTGCAATTAGCAGATGTTCTAGAACTTGTCAATAACAAGTTACTGAATTTTGTGTTTGTTGTACAAGAGGCATTAACATGCTAAGTGTTTGCTGTTTTGTGTTTTTCAACAGTGCGAAGGAGGTGAATGGTTCCATTACTCTTGTGTTGGTCTGACACCAGAAACGAGATTCAAGGGCAAATGGTTTTGCCCGACTTGCCGGAATCTTTAAGGAGAGGTTCTCCAAATTTGGTAAGAAGCATACTGCTTTCCACTTTTGATCTGTACAAATCTTAATCTACCTTATAGAGGGTCCTTCATTCATTTCATTTTCCAAAATAAAACATAAATTTGTAGAACCCTGTAGAGGAGAATTTATGTCATATAACTCAATCCTTCAATCAAGTCCAAAGCTTTGTTTTTCAGAATTTTATTTTTACAAATATATAGTGTATTAGGAGTATCCAAATTCCAAATTGGAATGTTGACCTCTGTAGTAACAAGAAGGGGAAGGGTGGGGGAGTTCGGAAAAAAAAAAGACTTAGAAAAGGCAAAGCAATATACATGGTAAGACAAAAATGAACTTGTCTAGAGAAACTTGCTAGTCATGGATCACATAATGGTTAACTAGGTCACATGGTATATTGCATATTGCAGTCACACATAAAGCTTCATACTTTGAATACTATCATTGCCAAAAAAAAACTGTGTGATAAACATTCTGCAGGAAAATATATGTCAATCCAATTATAGGACCACAATTGGAAGCCAATAAAATTTTAACCAACCATCACATGATCATGTTTGATGTGCCAGCTCATGTTATATTGATTGCATGGATTCAGATTTTGTATTAACGAGGCTGCCTTTCTATCCTAACTATTTTTTGTTTGCTCAACACTATGAAGCAGCCCAGTGACTCCATTGCTCGTGTCTTAGTCTGGCACCTGGAGCGGTTTCAGAAAATGCATGAGGGAAACCTCAGTATGAGGTGATCCAAAGTTGGTAGGATGCAAAATGGTGACAACTTTAGATAACAGTGAGTTAAGGTTGTTGGTTCACCAGGTTTATTTTATTTTATCCAAATGCTAGGGGCGACACAGCACTGTACTTGTTCAAAAATCTCCCCCTCTGAGACAGTTATGCCTGTAGTTATAAAATGCTTTTGCTGTACATTCCTTTGTGCTGGAATCTACGATTGTTAGCTATACCGGCGTCCATTTCCTTCAGTGGTGCTGCCAGCCTCACCTCTTTTAAGCTTCACCCCCACAGATCTCACCTTATCCTGCTCTTGAGCATCACATTTTCGCATTTGGCATGTGTAGAACACCACAGTAAGCAGTGAACACATTTGCAAACCTATTGTTTCACATATTTCTCTTGCATTATTATGAGCAACATATACAAACGCTCAACAATTTCACTGGACTGAATCACTGAATCCAGGATCATTGTTTGTTTCCCAGTACCAATGAGCAGCTAGCCTGTGCCTGTCTGTATCTCTAGAGGTTTGGGTAGGTATTGTGCCCCTGACCATGTGGCCCCAGGCCCCAGCACGATGAGCTCCAGCATCATGGCCCCACGCACACGTAGGCGTATTTCCCGTACCACTGGTACTTGGACCCCGGGCTGAACACGTACACCTCCTCGAACCCCCTCCACTGCACGCAAATGGAGTTCCTCCTCCCCTATATCATCAAACGAATCCTCATCAATCTCAAATTCTTCCTCGCATATCTGTTCATCATGATTCATATCGAATTTAGGATTTTTTTTTCAGTTTTTTTAATGAGAATTGAGCTGTTTCGCGCGGAATTCCCGCGTTTTTAGTGTACTGTTTTACCCTGTCGATGATGGTGAATTGGCGGGGCGCGTGGCTGTAGATGCGGCACATCTCCGCGGTCATCTGCTTGTAGTCGTCGTTTTCCTCGCCGTCGGGCTCTTCCACCGCCGCGCCGTGGCGGCCGCCGGCGGCGGTGAGGACAGCGTCGAAGCCCTTGGTGGCCCATCGCTGAGTGAACGTTGCGGCGTGCGATGACCGCGACATGAACTACGGGGGCACCATGGTGAACTCCGAGAGCGTGGGATCCATGGTGCGGTAGTCGGAGCCCTGGAGCACCTCTTCAGTTCCAATGTAAATTAACTAATACTTCAGATTTTAAACTTATTATAAAATAAATCAATTTATATCTTTTTAACTATAATTGGTCCACCGTTAATGTTGCCCTCGAGACGTTAGGGTTAGGTTATTTTTGGATGGAGAGTATCTACCCCCGTGCATCGCCAGCTATATCTGGAACTGCATACACACCGGAATGCCATAAAAGAAACTGAATGATAAGGGCCGGCTCTGGAGGCGGGCGATAGCTTAGCAGGCAAGGAGCCCAGCCCAGGAGACGACGAGACGCGCATCGATCGATCTCCATCACAGGCATCGCTGATCGCTCCGCCTCCGCTCCGCTAGTCACGGACGAGACAGGAAGCCAGCGACCGAGCTCTCCTCTTCCGCCGTTTCCGCGCCCTTGCCGCTTCGAGCCTTGGACGACGTCGTCGACGCCGAGCGCCCGAGCCGCCAGGCGGAGCTGCATCCGCCGAGCAAGAGCGCAAGACTAGTGGCTGATCAGCTGATGATCCAATCCAACAATTCATTGATTCTCTTCTCACTTATTAAAATTAATCTTATTTATTTTTCTGATTCTATTGCCTATTAAGTTAGGGTTCTAGGTTCAACCGTTCAAGATTCAACTTTATTTTCTATTAATCTTCTATGCATTAGATCACCCCTCATAAGTAAAAAGGTATGTGATGGAATTATGTATATTTAGTTTTTATTAGCCCTTGATTATATAGATTTTTTTCCCTAGTAATTTAAGTCATTAGGTGTTCTTGACTTCTTCTTCTTGTTCAGGTGTTTGTGTTCTTTTATTGATTGCTCTTTGGCTGGACTTTAAATAATGTTATCTAAAAAGCATTTGTCCGGTACCGAAAAGGAAGAAAAGGTTTGGTACTTTATTTCTATGATTTTTTTATCATGCTAGTAATATTTATTTGTATTATATGATTTATATAAATATATATTATAAGTAAAAAAAATAGTCTTAGAGGACATAACGCCTAGTTCGTCTAGGCCTTGATTACCGTACAACTGTGCTTTATTTTCCACTGAAATAACGCTGTCATTGATAATTCGTAAGTATGCAGCTGGAATATAATCGTATGGTACACCACACTGTCACTTATTACTGCTGCACTGAATTTTCAGGAATAGGCACTGCTACTATGCTACACTGATTTGGCAGCAGTGCTGCACCGCTGTTCCAGCTCGCCCCTCTGCACGCTACTGCGACGTGGCTCGTGAATCTTGAACGGTCGTATTTCGTCAGTTAAAACAGCTAGTACTCCTCCTAGTTGTCCATGCACGATTACCCATTTATCTTGTGGAATGAGCAAGAGAAATGCAGCTCCTCTCCCACCGGCGTACTACGTGTCCGCATCCGTGACCGAGAAAATCATATGCCACAGGGACCGATTTGATAAACCAGTAATATCACTACCAATATTCTACACTTCCCCCATTCAATTATACTTAGTCACCAAATACTATTTATATATAAACTTTGATTATTTATCTTTCCAAATATTTAGATAGCTATTATATTATTAAAGTATATTACATATTAAATTTTTTTATCATAATCTAATTATTTAAAAAATATTAATGGTTAAAGTTATAACAGTATCGATCAACACTGATAATTAAGAACGAAGGTCACTAGTATCTCTACCAATAATAACGTCCGAATTAGGGTCTTCTTGCATAAAATAGAATCGCTAGTTCGCTCCATGAGGGGATTGTTTTGCATAAAAAATTGAATCTCTTCCCTTGAGATAGGTCCTTCTTTACGTAAGATTCGAAGTCATGTGTCCCTCTTGTCCAAAGTCACTACAAGCTAGTAGTCGGTAGATCGTAGTCGAACCGCCCAGATTGAGCAACGATCCAGAAGATGGATCCTTACAAAATAGTCTCTGAAACTGATCTATTTTTTCTTGGATTCCCCTTTACCATCCTTTGGTCCTCTCCTACTTCTCTCCCGCCATGGCCGCATTGGAGCCCCGCACGAGGCGAGGACGAACCCCCAGCCGCCGTGAGTAGCCAAGAGATTGGAGGTTCTCGTACGCGTAGGTTCTCATGTAGCAATGGCCATGCACCATTGCTTACTCCTGGAGTGGTATCGTTTGAAAATGAATTAATACCATATCAAACAAATAGAGGAGATGGCAGAAAGGGAAAAAAGTCTAAGCCATATATGTCAAAAAAAAAAGGAAATCCATTTTCAATAATACGAAAGGTATATAGGTTGGGGATAATGGTTTATTTTTCAAATATGTTAGGAGATGCTTTACGGCTTGCCAACCTCACTAATCTCGTTTTTCACGCGTAAGCTTTTTAAACTATTAAATATTAAAAATATATAAAAAAGTTGCTTTAAAATTTATATTAATCTATTTTTAATTTTTTAAAACTAACACTTAATTAATTATATATTAATCAATAATATCATGCAAACTTAACCCCTAAGCTACTTCGAGGCTGACTAGGACAATATGGACCAGACCCTTCAATACCCTCCCCTCCGTAGCTCCGGTTCCCCTCGACGTTAGCAGATCGGCTGTGGCGATGGCCTCTGAAAAGTAGACCGCCCTACCGCGGCGGCTCCATGGCCAGGCAGTCTGGCCCTCTGATCTCTTCGCGTGCATCCAAGATTTCGTGGAGCAAACTGGCCTCTCAGGTAGCAAGAGTATGGGTAATGAAGCTACGAATCAGGCGAGCGAGCAGAGAGAGTTTCTTGCTCTGTGTGCTTCTAAGTTCTACAACTTCCGTCCGATGGTATGTGTTCAGTTTGGAGAAAAAGTAAGATGGGTTAGATTTATCATGGTATGATCTTAGTTATCTATTTAATATGAGAGATAAGATGATTCTAATTTATCAGATGACCCACGTGTTGTGAGAGAGAAAAATGAGCTGTATTGATTTATCAGTTTTACAAGAATAAAGCTAACCCGAATTATAGAGCGATATTCACTTTCGGGATTAATTCTGTTCCACTGAACCAAACATATTCAAAGTGGGCTCAAATCAAATACATACTGACATTACTATTGGCTATTGGCTAGTTCAAATTACAGTTAATATATCCATTGATTCTAGGTTGTTTTTAAAAAATTAAGCATAGAAAAAAAACTGCAATATTTTTCATTAATATAAAAATTAGACATTGATTGTAGGTAAAATAAATATAAATTTAAATAGAAGATAATTGACGTGATAAGGAGTAATATGGAATAGCTTATATTATTAGATAAAATTTAAATGTTAAAGTCACTTTGAGATGGAGGGAGTAGATATATAATATATATTATGGGACGGAGCTAGTTTTAGCAAGTGCAGGGGTAATTAAGGCTCGAAGAAAAAGCTAGCATTTTTTTATATTTTGACTATTTTCGAGCTCAAGCATGACTGAAGAGGACTTAGTGGAGGAAAATGATTAACTAAAACAAGCGGTTGATTACTTGATCTATCTGTTTGTGCTTTTTGTCTGTCGTACTGTTTGCTTAATATTATATCAGTGATTCTTTCGAACCGTACAGAGCTTCTAATTAACCAAACCAAAGTTCTAGACAAGTGGACATGGCCAAGCCTGCTCTACCTGCTCTTCTCTCTTCTCTAGAATATTCCAAGACGATACAGTGAATGCTTTTTCCGCATTTTTCAGATGCTCGTTGCTAAAATCTCCAAAATGAGAGAGAGAGAGAGAGGGGAGGAGGAGGAGGAGGAAGAAGAAATTTACCGTGTCAAGCAAATGGAGTTACAAGTTTATACGCGACGAATAAGTTGCAGCCATGTAGAATGTAGACCCAATATTTGTCCCGTATTCCACGTGTTTCAATTGCATGAGATTATTTCAGCACTATAGGTCAGTTCCCTTGTTTCTCTCCAACATGTCCACATCACGGTGGATGCATGTATATTTTTCAAGAAATTATTGATGCTTGAAATTGACCTCGTACTTGTCAGGGAGCATGAGCCTGAACATGAACTTGCTTTTTCATGTAGGCAAGGCCTTTTGTTTTTCCTATTAGCATTGGCGTCCTACACATTTAATATTTCTTGCAAAGAGAGTTTGGTCACTAGACAACAATATATGATTTCACTGAATCGTTGACACCTTGTTGTAAAATAAATAAATACTATTCACGGATAATAGTTACCTACACGCCTACACTAATAAATACAATTCACGTATAATGCTTACCTACACAGCTACAATACACCATCCTATTTTTCCATGATCGCACTCTATTATAAGTACATACGCCAAGATTTAATTTAAACTCTTGTTCACTACTATAACTCAAATGCATGATATTCATATGAATATTTAAGAATTTTAACATAAATATCTATAACACACATAAATCCATAAAGAATATTACCGCTAGTGTTACAAAAGCTAACACAAATCTCGTGTAAATAATAAATATATTGAGGTAAAAAACAAAGCTCATATAAAATTATTCGGTCCTATTTTTAATCCATACACATTCACACAACATAAGTTTTGAAAAGAAAAAAAACATGCCTAACATTAAATTTAAGAGTTAAAACCAAAATCCTAGATTACAAATGTGAGGGCGGGACCATTTTACAATTGGCCTTTATTCAATATTTTAATATAAGGTGCCCTCAAAGCGTGTATATTCACGGAGGATATTAGTTCGTCCGTCCTCTCAGAAAAAAAATCAAAAACCAAATTTAAAACTCGTTTGGTAAAAAATTAAGAGGGTAATTAGTAATAATTCGTCCCCACTGATAATAAAACGCACCCTCGAGCCGCGGTGAGCAGCGGAAGCGAGAGACGGCGAGCGCCATCACCGCCACCATCGCCACCACCAAAAGCAGCGCGGCGCCCCCAAAAACGTAATCCGCGCGGCCCACCGCCTCGCCCGGCGCCCAGATCTAGGCTCCCCCGCGATGGCGGAGGCGAAGGCGACGAGGAGGCGGGCGGAAGTGGCAGAGGAGGAGGCGATGGAGGCGGCGGCGGGGTCGGAGGGGGACGACAGCAGCGACTACACGTCAGAGGACGAGGGCACGGAGGACTACCGCCGGGGAGGGTACCACGCCGTCCGCGTCGGGGACTCCTTCAAGCAGGGCGCCTACGTCGTGCAGTCCAAGCTCGGATGGGGGCACTTCTCCACGGTCTGGCTCGCCTGGGACACCAACCACTCCGTACGTTCGAATCCCATGTCCCTAGATTCTGTTGCCGAATGGCGTTGCTCCTTCCTTCCTATATTCGTGATAATTTGTGAGAAATTTCGACCTGGATGTGTTTTATCCTCTGGTGTATTGCAGCAGTTTCCCTGTACCCGCAACCTGTTCATTTTATTGTCTTGGTGGATGTCATAATGGCTAAACTCATTGTTAATAAGTACTGTTATATATATTCGTTAATCCCATAACTTCATTGTTAATAAATACTGTTATATTCGTTAATCCCATCTTCATATATTAAATGCTCGTTCTTCTGACCCCTTTGAGCTGATAAATTTGTTGGTTATGTATGAATGCCCATTCTCCTCCTTTTGTGTTGATGAATTTGTTGGTTATGTATGCAGAGGTATGTGGCGCTAAAGGTGCAGAAGAGTGCGCAACACTACACAGAGGCAGCCATGGATGAGATCAAGATCTTGAAGCAGATTGCCGATGGTGATCCTGATGACTCTCGGTGTGTTGTTAAGCTTCTTGACCATTTCAAGCACTCGGGCCCTAATGGGAACCATGTCTGCATGGTGTTTGAGTTTCTTGGCGATAACTTGCTGACCCTGATAAAGTACACGGACTACCATGGAATTCCACTTTCCATGGTTAAGGAGATATGCCGACATGTGCTCATTGGCCTTGACTACCTCCACCGCATGCTTTCGATTATTCATACTGACCTTAAGCCTGAGAATATATTGCTTGTATCCACTATTGACCCCTCAAAGGACCCTTGGAAATCAGGTGTGCCGCTGGTGAAGCCTTCTGCAAAAACTGACGATCCAGCTCTGAAGGCACCTGCACTGTCAGCGAATGGTGGCCTCACCAGGAACCAAAAGAAGAAGATTCGGAGGAAAGCCAGGCGTGCAGCTGCTGCAACTTCAGAAGGAAGTGGGGCTGTTGCATCTGGGGACACGGATGTGTCAGATGACAGGGGAAATTTGAGTATGGCAAATGAGGGTAGTCCTAATCAGGATGGAGACAAGAAAGAAGAAGCTGAAGGAAGTAGACGGGGTAGCAAAGGGACCAGGAGAAAAATGGCAATGGAGGCTGACCTGAAGTGCAAACTGGTAGACTTTGGAAATGCATGTTGGACTTACAAACAGTTTACAAGTGATATCCAAACAAGACAATACAGATGCCCTGAGGTGATACTGGGATCCAAGTATTCTACACTTGCTGACTTGTGGTCCTTTGCATGCATATGCTTTGAGCTTGCCACAGGAGATGTGCTATTTGATCCGCACAGTGGTGACAGTTATGATAGGGATGAGGTATGTCTATTTATTTCTTTACAAGACTTTTTTCATATCTATACAAAACTTAACTCAAACTATCACCTGGCAACTAACTTTAGCTGAAAAAAAGGCATCTATCACAATAGACATTTTAGTCAATGACATCTACTAGCTACAGCCCAAACTCCAGTTTGGCATGTACCCATGATTTGCTTTTGTGACAATACTCTCTAAAATTTTGATATTTGTCAGCATCTAATTGTGCCATAATCCCATAACCAAAAGCAAATTTAAATGAAAGCTACAAAAATTGTTCTAGAGAAACTGTTTCTCAATTAAAGTTCTTGAACATTCCGATGGAGGATCACTTGACTCACATTTGTTGGATTGGTAAGAACCTAATCCATTATTCTGGGACAAAAAAAAACTATGATAATAAAATTTTAAATCCCCTTAAGAACATTTCGTTTTGAAGGCATTTGTGTTTGGCAATGGTAAGGTTGATGTACAAAAAGTTTTTAGGGGTACTGGCCTGACGCAACTCATTGATTATTCATGTTTGTTTACTGTTTCACAATAATTTTTAACGCCCAGTATATTTTCATTTCATACATAGTTATTGACAAGGCGCCCAAACCAAACTAATCACGACCACCTCACACAAGTACACAACACACCCTCCCTTCTGTCTTTCTCATGGAAGAAGTAAATAGCACATAAGATGACAGGACAATACTTGTTTATTCACCAATTTGTAGTGTATTGATCCCCAAACCAAAGTAATCACGGTTACCTCACACAAGTACACAACACACCCTCCCTTCTGTCTTTCTTATGGAAGAAGTAAATAGTACATAAGATGACAGGACAATACTTGTTTATTCACCAATTTGTAGTGTATTGACTATTTGAGTCTGATGTTTTCCTTTTAACCATGAATAGCATGCACCTATGCATTACAAACTCCCTCTATTCAAGAATAAACGAAGTTTGTGTTTTGGCATGGTCTTCGGCATATATTAGTTCAAATCTCATCATATTCTAACAACATGGTTATCTGAAATACCTGTTATACATTATTAGTGAAACCCGAGAGGCGTAAGCAGACTTTCTAAATGTTATCATTTTGAGGATCTGTGAACTTTCTCGCCTACATTATGTGATCAACGTAAGCTACTTGGAGTGTAAGATGGGAAAAAGAAAGAGAAGGAAACTAAGTCATACGAATGCGATAAAAGCTAATTTTAAGGACTGGGGTAGGCCAGTTCTTTTCGGGTATTTCATGATTATCTTGATTGAATGGATTTTGAAGGTGATTGATAATACATTTGCAGTTTTTGGTACATGGTATTGGAAAGTATCAACCACAGGAATAGTTGATGTCAACTGTTTTTTAAGCTGTTTTAGAAGCTCAAACCTTTTATTCAGTTTTTTTCTAGTTGATTGACCTCCACATATTTGTAGAAAATCAACTGCTGAATGTATTCAAACTCTTCAAATTTTCATTTAGCAATATTACTATTTGACAAGTTTTCTGAGTAATATTTTCATGAATCTTAAGCACCTGCCATGCTGAGTGAAATAGATATGGGCAAGTAGCAAAACCATAATGATATGACATCTAGTTGTTTGCCCTATAGTACAGAATGCTATCACTTCCCATAGGAAGTTTAGTCTGATCAATTCTTACTTGAAGCAGGATCACCTTGCACTGATGATGGAGCTATTAGGAATGATGCCTCGAAAGGTAACGAGTTTTCCATCTTAAGCTTTTGTGTGAATGTTGTAGCTTTTCTTAATTATAGATAAATCACAAAGACATATTGTTTCCTAGATTGCCTTGGGTGGTCGATATTCCCGTGAGTTCTTCAATCGTTATGGGGATTTGAGGCACATCCGGCGCTTGCGGTTCTGGCCTCTCAACAAGGTGCTAGTTGAGAAATATGAATTCAGTGATCGAGATGCAAATGACATGGCAGAGTTTCTTGTTCCTATTCTTGATTTTGTTCCTGAAAAGCGTCCTTCAGCTGCTCAACTGCTTCAGCATCCATGGCTTGATGCTGGGCCCCTTCGCCAGCAGCCTAAAAGCCTACCAGACCTGACACAGAATTCAGCAGATGGTGTTTCAGAGAAACAGAGGATTGAGAATGAAGCAAGAGATGCGATGGCTGTGGAGTTGGGGAACATTGCCATTGACGGTGCTTCATCCAAGACAACTCAAGACCCCCAAGCAAGTACCATGCAAAATAAAACAAATGTTACCCCTGCTAAGAAGTGAGATGCTATTAACTTCACAAGCTAAATTGTAAGACTGTTTTCGGATTAGATATGTTTCGTGAGAAATGAGTGTTTCTTTAGATATGTTAGGGAGAGGGAAGAAACGTAGGGCAGACATTTGTCGTATGGGGTTGGTTGGGCAATGTTAGATATGTTGGGGCTACAGAAATGCAGAGACCCCTGACCTTTTTCCTGGACGTATTCTTTGTACAACTAGAATCTTCAATTTTTTAAAAAGCTCATTAGGATTGCACAACGGTGAAATGAGAATGGTGAACAAGAGAACTTTTTTCCCTGTGTTCTTCTCGCTGAAGTTGCTTGGCATGTAACGGCGGTGGTGCCGGCCGGGGGCTGTATCTGGGAACGCCTTGAGCTATCTTTACTATCAGTGTATGCAAGTTTGCACGATACATTCAGAATTGGAAAAGTTACTGCTTTAGCAAATAGCAATGTTAATCCTGTTGGTTTGGAGGTGATCTTAGTTTTGTTGTCATACGTTAGTATGCGATATACTGATACGTTCAACGGGCTAATTCACACTATCAGTCTCGGTCATGCTATCTTTATTGGTGGCTTGTATAGGCAGTTCTAAATTGCATACAGTCTACGTCCTCTTCTCTTCCATAGTCCCAACATCAGATTTGGGGGCTCACCATCGTAAACTGATATAAAGGACAGGAAAATACAAGACAGTCATTTCGCACAATCCCGCTGAATTTCTAGCAGCACTATGCAGACTGGCAGACTGCAGAGCAATCTTCGAAGAGATCTGCTTGATTTCTCAGCCTAGTGGCAACGATAGCTTGAATCACGAGGCGCCGTGCACCATTTTCTTGACAAGTGTGGCCATGTACTTGCCGTGGTGCTCGGCGAGGGCCAACTCGAGCTCGGAGGGCGGCCTGGAGCCGTCGCCGGAGAAGACGCCCGCGCCGTACGGCGACCCGCCGCGGAGCTCGTCCACCTCGAACATCCCCTCCCCGAAGGTGTACCCGATGGGCACGAACAGCATGCCGTGGTGCGCCAGCTGCGTGATCGCCGTCCAGCTTCATCCATGCAGGCAGAGAGATTTACGGAGCAGAGTTAGCTGATCTGATGCGAACGATGCGATCTTGCGGCCGCTGCGGAGGTGGCGTGTACTTACGCGGTGGTTTCTTGGCCGCCGGACTGGGTGCCGGTGCTGACGAAGAAGCCGGCGGGCTTGCCGGCGAGGCGCTGGTGGCGGTAAAGCGGCGCGGTGGAGTCGAAGAAGGCCTGCATTTGCGCGGGCATGGCGCCGAACCTAGCGGGGAAACCGAAGAGGAAGCCGTCGGCGTCGGGGAGACCGTCGGGGTCCACGATGGGGATGACGTCCTCGCCGCCGCCCTCCGGCTCCACCTTGGCCTCCATCTGCACGAGGACGGCCGGCGGCAGCGTCTCCGGGACGCGGAAGAGGATCGCGCTCACGCCGGGGACGGAGCCCACCCCGCGCGCCACGGCGCGAGCCAGGAGCCGGACGTGCCCGTACATGGAGTAGAACACCACGTAGATGCGAACAGGCCGCGGCGGCGCTGGCGCCGGGATGGAGGTCCGCTCGCGCCGGTGCGACGCGGGCGGAGGCGGCTCGGCCGCCGCGGCGGCGGCGCGGTGCCTCTTGCTCGGGATGCAGCCGCTGCCCTTGCCCATCGCTGCTGCTGCCCACCTCCCCGCGCGTCACGCGGCACGCGCAGCAGTGGGATGGGACGCGCCGCGGCGGGTGTTGGTTTGGTCGCGCGTGACAGCTGCGTGCGCACAGCGCATCGCGTGCTCGCGAAATGGGGAGAAATCACGGTGAATTCCGTGTAATCTGGGCCGAAATCACGGTGGATTCCGTGTGAACTGTGGGCCGTGCGTGTGGGGCGCGAAGGCTCAATTAGGCCCGGTCCACAGTTGAATCGTCTCGCGTTGCGAAGGGGAAAAGTAAAAAAAAATCATTTATATACTTGTTTATTAAAATATTTAAATATATATATTATTTAGATATTTAATTTTAAAGAAAATTAGAAAGTGTGTAAAAAATATAATTGAGATGACTAAATTATCATGTAGAGATTTATTTATAAAGAAATTATATGATATTAGAAAATCATGACACTAATAATAAGAGTACTAGTTAATTAATAGCTTCATACGGAAATATTATTTAGATAATAGTGATAAAAATATTATAAGATACTATAAACAAACCATAAACATAATACAAATAATATAATGGGTAGCACGGTGCGGGTTTGTATTTGAAAATTGTGAAGATCATCATCACTTATAGTAGCGGAGCCAACTCTTTACTCTTACTCTACTTTAGTCTATATGTTTAATTATTTTAGACTAATCCTCATAGGGTTATACATTGATTTATTTGTATCTATCCATTGTTTAAATTTGCACGTTATTGATGGTTTTTATGAGAAAAAAAATGCATGCATAGCTATTTTAGTTAAGGTGGTAACAAAATTAAAATAAATTAGAGAGATATATAACTAACTTACAATAAAATCATTGTTAAAAATATTTAAATAAATAAAATAACTTCTATCAAATGTATCGGCACTTATTAACCTCATCACATGACAATGATCACCGTAAGCACAATTAGAACACTATGGAGGTAGTACAGGAGGTTGCAACCTTCAGTTTGACTATTTGACTTACCAACGTCATTTTTACTCCTCTTTCCTCATCTATACAAATGATTGGGGTCAAATACTGGATTTCCTCTATCAACCCATTCAATAAAGCTATGCATCTTTTCGTGGATCTGACAAAGAAAATATAGTTTGAATATTATGATAAAAAACAATTGAAAAAACCATAAACATACAATCTATATATTATAAGAATAATTTGGGCATTGGAAAAATATACTCCCATGAGTGTTAGGGTTCTAAAACGTCATAAGCTGACATCGATCACCATATATGCAAAATGGACGAACACACCTAAAAGTGCATCTAGCATCCTAAGATAGTTTTGGGTGATGAATGCCAAAATGGTTAAGGAACTAACATATTTATTCAATTACATATATAGATTAGTCCCTAGGAAACTAAGTGTGAGCATGAAGACCCCTAAAAATTCATGATTGAGATATGTTAAGAAGACTTGGAGTTTATTTTAAACTTTTTTGGAATTTCTTTTGAGTTTAGGAAAATCATACTATTAAGACAATTTGTAAACAATGCTACATGTCTACTCTTATATTTTAAGATCCATTTGTTAACTAAGAGACATATTTGCTTCTGCCTATGGGTCAAATGTTCTAGTCTTGGAGGATTAGAAATTCTAGCCCACTGCTATTTGTTAGTGGCTATGTGTTGGGTCGGAGGTTCCGGGATAGGTGTCGAAACTTCCGGGTATTTAAATCTGTGAGTAATAAATAGCTAGGTGACGTAGGGGAGTGGGTATATATATCCCTTTCCCTCCTAGAGTTGTTGAGGCATGTTTTATTTTTGTTTTCCTATCTCCTAGCTTCTCTTAGGGTTCTACACACTTCTACTACCAAGTTCTTGAGCTTCCATAGAAATTTAAGTAAAATTCTTGAGTATTTGAAGTGCTTGTTCTTATGAGAAGAGCTAGCAGGACGTTAAGTACTTAAGGATCGGCGTGGTTCACTGTTTAGAACTTATTACTCTTGGAGAATGACCTCCTAGACTGTTAGGCATTGTTCACGAGTTTTCTTAAGTTGTGAATTGCTCTGGGCAAGTTTTTAAGGGTGGACCTCACCTCCTTAAGAAAAAGAAGTAACAAATGATGTGAGAACCAAGTCGGTTTTTATGTTTAATTGGTGAGGTAAGGGCCGAGAGAGACCTAGCTCTCAGGAGTTTTTTAATGGAGATGTAGGATATTTGTGATCTGAACGTTAAGAAAAAAAATCCTTGTGTCTCCCTCTCTCTATCACTTTATGAATTTTGTGTCAAAACTTACTCCTTTTTTGTGTTGTTTACTATTTTCTACATTACAGTACATGTGCACATGTTTACTACTTCCATAATTATTTGTTGTGCTCCTGAGTTTGTATAGAAGGACCATAAGTTCTGACTAGTCATCTTGGCTTGTCCAAGAGAGCTAATAGGAAGTTTTGACCTATTGGTTTAGAAGCTTTTGTCAAGTTTGAATTTGACCGCTATGTTGAAGTAATTTTTCAGCAACACCTATTCACCCCCTCTAGGCTATCTCTAGGTCTTTCAACACCAAGGTGGAATTAGCCGAGCCAAAGGATCCCTTATCTAGTCTAGATCCTCATTGAAAGCACGTATAGTAACCATTGTTCTTTGATAATATATAAGATATAGTAAATAGGTGGTGTAGGAATTGCAAGGATATCAACGGGCAGAAAACTTGAGATTCATCATACATATGGTGGCCTTATATAGCATGAGTTGTGTTATGTATACAAGACATGACTGAAAGAATTAAAAATAACATGATAGTTACAAGCGGAAAGTGCCCTGGCTAGCAAAAATATTTTGAACACGTCGTGACATTAACGCTTTGAAAGTTGGCTGTTGGGTTTTGTTGAAAGTGACGTGATGATCGTAAGCCAAAAGTTGGTTGGTATTATTTAGTTTTGATTGTGATTCGGCAGTCATGTGCATGCAGTAAATAATGAAGACAACGAAAGCTAGTTGTCATATACTAACGACAATCATACGCGTATAGTAAAGAGTGATGGTGATGTGGCATTAACATATAGTAAATGATATAAATACATAGAACCGAAATAGTGAATACAAAGTAGTATAAAAAACAAGTCAACCTGTATAAAATAACATATCGTACGTAAGAGTCATAACACATTTAACTGAGACATAAAAGATTGATTGGCTCATGACGCAAAAGGAGATGTGGTCGTGGTGCCTAGGGTACACGTTTTGCACACCAACGATATGCGGCTACTGAGCATCGGGAGTGAATGTCACGAACATGCGGGTGTGAAGTTGATACCAACTCAAGTACACTAGATATGACGTCTCTATGTACATGTGCTGCTCCTCGATAACTTTCTCGGTCGCTAACAACCAATCATCCACATACTTCTAGAGACAGGGAATCCACAAAGTACTGGCTAATTATACCTAGTTACAAACATGGTGTTAGAATATGTATAAAGCATACGATCGTACATTCAATTTTTTATCGATACTTACTTGTGAACGTTGGCTAGTTCAATCGACATGATTGCTAGAGGGTACAACTAACATAGATCGAACTATTGTAACACGTGTTGCAAATAGTGTGGCTCAACAAAGATGTCCAACACCATCGACTGGGTCATCACTTAATAGGCATGGTCACGTGTGCACACTGTTTGTTTCGTCGACAAAGGTGTTGGCCTTCTACAATGCTCATATGTTTGTTTTGTTGTCATCTTATCCAATCTCCTCGAAAGCTCATTAAATTTCTTCTGTTGATTCTGAACACAGTCTCTTGAAAAGATCCATAAGGTATTTGTTCTTAAACTGCTTGTAAAAATTAGCACCCATATAACACATGCAACGTCTCTTGTGAACATCTACTCACTCTTATATGTACTCCTTCTTCACATTACCATCCCTACAATACTCAATAGCTCGCAGAAGGCCGATGTGATGGACATTTATAAGGTATACATCTGACCTCAAGCACATAACAACATCATTCACACGCTTTAGAACCCAGTACCAGCTTCTAGTGTTCTCGCTCTCAACAAAAACAAAAGCCACGTGTAACACCTGATTCTTCCTATTAACTCCTATTGCTATCAATATCCGTCCTCTGTATTTTCTAGTCAGAAATGTCCCATCGATGCTGAGTATGGGACAACAATATACAAATGGGTGAATACACACATTTAATATGAAGAAAGCTTGTTGAAGCACACTTTGTTGAGGATGGTCAAGTGATGGGAGTGATTTGAGGTTGTAGTAATTCTCTGGAAGAATGCAAGTTAGAAGATAAGACAAATTATCGTATAAAGCTTTGAATAATTTTTTGTTTCGTCTTTTATACCTTCGCATAGTTAACTATGTATTTATCCTTAATGTGACTAACAATTGACCTTGTTCATAACCCAGGTTATGTACAATATCGAAGTACATATCTATTACAACAAATGTAAATGTCATATTTTTATGGTATTTCTCAACTACTTGAAAGTGAGAATTATGCTCGCTGACAATTGATATTTTCTACTAATACTTTCATTTATCCTTAAATGCATACATCTTTATAGACACATATAACTTGAGTTCACGCACTTTACTTTTGTACACTGACTTACTTGACTGTGTGACCTAGAATTCCCTCCAAAGTGATACCACTTGATATTTAATTGTATTTATCAATTCCTCTTTGTATGTATACTTGGCCCCCTGAATTGCCTCATTTTAATTATACTCTTATGACACGTGATGCTCCTTAGAGATAACAAGTCTAAAGAAATTCTCGTTAGACTATTGTGAGAGATTTACATGACCATCCTCCCCATCTGAAGATTTATTATTATTTGTATGCTCGTATCAGAATCTTTCGTATCTATTACCTCAACGATAGTGTTGTTTTTCTCTCATCATTTACCAATTCTCTAAGCTCCCTCCTCCTCCTTTTTCTTCTTCTTGGTTCTCTGACTTATTTTACTCTATTGTTTTAGCTTCGCTTTTTATCATATTTAGAACCTCTTCATCTTGCATGGTCATTGGACCAATGTTGTTTTTCTTGTATACTGACACAAAAATGCTAAGTGTCTAATCTTGTTGTAATACATTATTTACGTTCCATCTCTAAGTGTGAGTGAAATTCATTGGTATCAATTCCCAGAGAAAATCTTTGATTGACTGACTCACCATAACATATACAACCATAACATATACAGTTATTATGTTACTCGGAAGTTGTACACTACTAAAAAAATTTCACTCAACTAGTCTTTTAATGCTCCTAAGAATTGAGCTGAGTTCTAAAAAAATCTACACCATATTTTATTTAACATATTTATTAAAAAAATAGAGTTAAACTAAGCAAGGAATTAATCGATATATTTTATACCATGCATTCGATATTTCAACCGTGATATGTCTTCAAACATTACGAATGAAAATCTATGAACGAAACTATTCATAAATCCAAAACAATATGATACATACTACTATATTTCATCATTAAAAATAATTTTTATAAAGTATATAATTTTTTTACCTTCATACAAATTCACAAGCCAAAATAGCTTCGTTATTTTCCTTCGTCTCTCAACCCTCTATTTTTTTTATTAACTAGATTTTTAGGTAGTTAAGAGAAGTCATATAAACAGCCTAAAAAACACCTAAACAAAAAATGACCACCTATAGAATTATAATACCTCCTAGCAAAGAGCGATCCACGTGTAAAAATAAATATACCCATCATTCTAAAATATTATCGGACTAGGTGATAAATAGATTGGCTATATAAATTTATTGAACTCCAACAAATATCTTTAATGAAAGATAATGAGTATTACCATATCGGATTTGATGAAGAGGTTTTTTTTAAAAAAAAACTCTGGACGTTAGGATACATATATGTAAATTTAAATATATATATATATATATAAATATTTAATAAAAAATATAGAAATGAAAAAAAATCAAAAGTCAACCGGAACGAGGATTCTTTCGTGTTTTTTCCTTGGTGCTGTTCCACGCTCACGGCCAGTCGCCACAACTCCTCCGCGACCATCGCAAAATCGGCAGGCGGCGCGATGGAGCGGAAGCTCCATGAGGCGGAGAAGGCAGGCGCTGACGCCGGCGCCGTCGAACCTCCTCCACCGCCGGTAAACCGGCTTACTTTTATACGGTAATTGGAGACGGAGATGTTGTTCAATGTGCGCTGTTGCTCGCAGTTCTTGGAGGTGACGTGCAGGAGCTCCGGCAAGGTGCGGCGGTTCGCGTTCGGGACGACGGCGCGGTACGCGCTGCACGCAGTCAACCGCAAGCTCGCTCCCGGCGACTCGGCGGCGCTGCACGTGGAGTCCGCGAAGGACGGCGAGGAGCCCGTCAGCTTCGGCCCCGCCGCGCCTCTCGCCGACTACGGCGACGGATGGAAGCTGCAGACCATCACCGAGCAGGACGCTCCGGGATGCTACCAAACGCCGGCATTCGACACGGTATATGCAAAAAAAAGGTTCAGATTTTTTTTCTTCTTTTCTTCTCAAGAATCAAGAACAGAATGAGTATAGATTTCCCCTCTGAATTTTGGTGACTTCACAGCAGAGACGAGATGACGCGAAGAAGCAGGCGAAGAATCCTCACGACAAGGAGACGATGGCCGCCTACATCACCAAGATCGTGCTCGCGTTCGTGTTCATCTTCTTGCTGGGTGGGCTGTTCACCTACCTGCTCGAGACGCTCCCCGACATGTTTCGGCCTGCATCTGAACCTGAACCTTTGTAGAATTGTTACTGATTTGCTGATGAAAATGCAGCACAAATGTATCGTTTATTTTCAGTGATTTTTGCCTTCTTGATAAGATAAAGTTTGCTGTTTTGAGCCTCGTACGGCGGTCCGCTGCACACCATCTCTTGTTTCTGTGCAATGCCAGTATTTGATTTACCCTCCATCTGAAAAAAAAATGTTGTTTTCCACAAGAATTTCCAGAGAGTTATCTAGATTCCAAGTGCAAAACCACGGGCCAGAAAGGTGCAGATTCTGAACACACAGCGGAGTTGGTCTTCTCATTAGTTTTTAATGAGCTTCGCAAAGTGAACTTTGATGTCTTCACTATCAAATGTCAACGGTGCATGCTAAGCTGTAGCCAAGTCTGATATTGTGTGCTGCTCAAGGTCAATGCAGAACCACAATACCGAAACGTTTGTTTCACCCACGTCATATAAACGTCAGGGATATAAAATGAGAAATATTCACTCTTGTACATAAAACAAAATGATGAACCATATTATAATAAACAGAACAGTATGACAAACAAGAAAAGGGCCATCACGTAATATTTCATAATTGCAATGGAATTATCAGCTAACCGATCAAAACCTATTTGGTTCATTTCATTTTTACAGGCTACAATTGCAACTGTGTTTTCCAGTCAGGTAGCAAGGTAATAGCCTATTAGTCTAACAAAACTCATTTGCTTGCAGGCTTTGATGATGTGTGTATTTTCTGTGTTCAACGTTTGCTTACTGTGGGCGGGGCACCATCACGGCTTGTGCCAGTGCCTACTGTTCCTCAAAGACCATAGGATTTCCAAATGGAACAAAAGACCTGACGTGCTATCACCAATTCTGCAACTGTGAAGCCATGCTTTTCACCACTGGGTGGTACTTTGTGTGTAGATACCTCTTCGCGTTTTCTGAACCAGGTTGCCCAAGCCACTCATCGTATAATCTTTTCACAATAGGGTTCTCAAAGGGGCTGGATATCGATACCTGGTACATATGGCCATAAGCTTTACGGTTAGTGGAAATACATATCTGACATTGCAAACATTTTCAGCAACATTCTTGCACAGTGGTACCTAGATCTTAGAAGCGTCACAGCTAGCATTGTCGATGCAAATGTGATGATATGTAAATCTGAATTGCATATTACTTCAAGTAACCATACAATTATACTTGATTTACACGTTAAAGTGGCATAACAAATTACAATCAATGACCTCTAAGTTAGAAATCTTTAAGATTATTTTCTCTTTGGCTAGGGGTACATCAAATCAGAAGTTTGAGATCTACTTCATATGTACATGGAAAAATGCAACAATCGCAGGAACAGAAAATAGCCTATAGAAAAAGAAGGGCCAAACGAACATCACGAAATTTAATAAGATTTCACCAACTTACATCTTGCAAGTAAACACCCTCCAGTAGTTGGATGAGATCCTTGGCAGATTGACCTTTGACAGGTTTTATTTGACCTCCACCATTCAGACAACCTGCAAGCCAAGAATCAGGATTATAAGAGTCAAGATCCTATGGCACAGAACCCATTTACTGAAAGAAACAAACAGTACCATATCACAAGTGGGATACCTGAAGGACAAGCCATAACTTCAATAAAGTGATATTCACATTTTCCCATCTTAATTTTTCTAACAATGTTCTGCAGGTTTCTGAATCCATAACAAAGTGCAAACTTAAGAACAGGTTTGCCCTCCACCTGCTAGCATGAAGAGCACATGTTATACAAAAGTGATAATTAAAAGCAGGCTAACATGAGGTGGGATGAATTTACCTCTAGTGAAACTTCACGAAAATCTGAATTTCGTAAGACTCTGAAATCAAGCGGTCCTTCTATTTCTCTATTGAAGAGTGCATGTGCTGCATATTGAAAGACTGTTTGTGCATAACCCCCTGAACCACCAGAAACCCCATATAGATGGCCATCATCATCAATATTGGTTAATCTGCATTAACAATGAATATAACTGTCTGTGAGTTTGCAGACAAATCTACCATAACAGATAAAGCGACTATGACATATCATGTGACATCCAAAACAGCCTAGAACTATTCTATTGACCTCTTATTAAAGGAGTGATTAAATTCAAGCTTTTCAAAAATTGTATATCAGAAATATAGGTTGAGCAGATTATGACTGATTTTACGGTCCATCATGAACTCTATTAGGACTTCACCTAAAGGGCAGAATGACAAAAGGCATACAAGGGACATACAGTCTGTCCAGGGAAGATTCCTCTAGGGTCTTGAAATCAACAGATTTGGCCTGCACAACCATGAAAATGGTATTAAGCTTCTCATGGTTTTTAAATACATATCAAAAGCAAGGACAGGAAAAAATCAATTACCTGTATCAAATCTAACACTTCACCAGTTGTTAATACTGAATCTACCTCTGTAACGTCTTTGTCTTCAACTGAGAAAATAAAATCATCCCGTACAGCTTCCAGCTTTTTATCATAACAGGGCATCACAGTAACATGATAAACATCATATGTCCTACAACAAATTCATGCATGACTATAAGTCAAAATATTTAAAAATAAGTAGCATATAAAATATGAAGACAACAACTTCATATTAAGAGCTATGGCAAAGTACTCACTTTAGACCAAGTTTTCCAGCCATATGATGCTTGATAGCAGCACCAATGGCCTGTTGGGGGCTCTTCACAGATGAGATGTAAGGCAAGATATATGAACCAAGAGTCTTTTCAGCATAACATATCCAACCTGCAAGTGGAAGAAATTTGAATATATTTGATTATACGTAAATTACATAGTAAGGTGAGTCAGATATCACATTCCCTGCAAACAATTTTACCTGGGCATGCAGATGAAAGCATGGGAAGATTTCTTCCAGCTTCACTGCCACTAGATAACTGATTTTGCTGATAACGAGTAACAAATTCACTGCATGATTCAATAAGGGACAGATCCCGGCTGGAACTTGTGTCATAAACTGCCTTCACACCCATCGACTTGAACAGTGTGGTCAGTTTTCTGATAACCTGAACAGAAAGGTATTATACCCAGCTTTTGTTACCATGGTCATAATTAAAATGCACTCTTTTATGCATCCTGAGCTGTGATATTTTCAGATAAACTAACATTTGAGATAACACCATTCAAAGGGGCAGATTTGACAGCCAAGCAGATAAGTGAAAAAAATATTTAATCACCTGCAATTGAGGAAGATCAAAGAATGCAGCTAGTGATGCCCTTGACTGTGGAGAGACAGATAATATGACGGATTTGCCAGAGTTGACGCGGTTAATGAAGTCACCAAAGCTTTGCTTCTCAAGCATAACTGTCTCTGCTGATGTTATGCAACCACTATGGAATCAAAATGAGACAGTCAACATTATTTAGATTGAGACAAGTCGCTGATTGAAATGAACAGCAAAAATCATTAAACCTGCAAGCCAAACAGTCTTTCAGTGAAATCTTGACTGCTTCTTCTGGAGGTTTTGTGCTCACCGCAACTTCCCTTTGTTTGATCTGTAAAACATAAGTGTCAAGAATACAGGGAAAGACGTGTAGATGGGAAGTGGATGAGTTCCGGTGTACTAATTTGAAGCTATTTTAACAATATAAACATGTGCACTGTAAATGGCTAATGAGCAGGAGCTCATAGAGTGAGCCATTTATGAAATTCTAGCTTGTACAGACAGTTTTTTCACCTAGATGTCAACTGTCGAGAAAGTGTACTAGTGGAGGTTATTCCAGAAGTACAGAACTGGGAATCAGTTTGAAACCACTATTTCTTTTCTTGAGACCTAATGTATGATCATACTTTGCTTTCCTGTTTGCAACTAACACCTGATACTGAACATCTGTTTTGGTTCTGTATGAGTTTCTCTACGAAAAAAATAGGGTGGCGTTGATTTAAATCTTAATAGCAAGGTATCCAGTATCTAATCAAGAGATGACAGTAGCGGCATTACAGATATTTCATGAACACCGCTGGACAGGTTGTAAGTTGCGTTCTCTCCACTAAAATGAACAAGAAGAAAGAAAGCGGTGGGCAAAGAGCATATGATGCCATAAATTGCACCCTATATACTGATGAATTCAGAGTGTTTGATCATGGTTGCTCCTTTTTTTTTGGTAAGATCATTTGATCCCCCTTGTATCGTTCACAAACAACCAAAAATCAGAAGGGGAAATCAATTCCGTCTACCTTTCTTCTCTAATCTCTACACGCTCTATCCATGCCTGTATACTGATATCACTCATCGGCATCCAATATCGATACAGAATCAATATCCAATATCCATACAAAATCAATAATCATGCTGCATAGTGAGAGCACCGGTACGCTGCTACGATTAACGCGCACTTCACCCGAGAAACTGATGCACGGAGTCACGAACTATACAGTTTGGGGTGGTTGGGCAATTTGACTAAGGAACCGGACCAGCAGCAGCCACGAGTTTGGCAACCAAGGGGAAGCAGCCGCGCGGATGGGCAAAGTTCGAGCCCTAGGAGAGAGTCCCTAACCAAGGCCAGAGCAGAAGGGAAGCAAAAACTTCTTCCGGTAAGCAGTCTCACCGGTAGGCGGCGGGCGGAGGGGCCCTTGTTGAGGGAGATGATGCAGTCCTGCGAGGGCGCTATGAAGTCGTTGAGATCCGACGCCTGCAGCGCCGGCGAGAACCTGCTCGACGACGACGCCATCGCCGCCGCTCTCCTCTCTCTCGCCCTTTGGTTCCGTAGCCTTCTGTCTTTTCGGCCTCCGGAACGAGAGAGCAATCAATTTTTCTCCTGCTTTGATGGAGAAGGGGAGAGAGGAAGAAGAAATCGCTGGGCCTGGGCCTTTTCGCTCGCCGGGTTGGCCTGGGCCCATAGCTCCGTCAGCTCTGGTCCAGTGACTTTTCTAGTAATTTCTAGATTAAAAAAATAGATCAGATTAAAAAAGATTTAAACTAAGGAAATTTTGTTATGGATGAACAAGTATGGGCGAAGTGGTTGGGGGAATATGAAATCAGGTGGAGGAGATGGACTGCGATTTGTCCTCCTCCTTCGTAAACTAAGTGCTTGCGAAAAGCAAAAGGAGAAGAGCATATGGTTACTTGTGTTTATGATATTCTACTCAACTCCTAATAACTGGGAGACGCGACAGCGACGTGAGGCTACACCACTCCAGTTCATCAGGCTCCGGCTAAATTAAATTAATTAAGCGGTGAAGGGGCAATTATGGTTCGGGTTTCTCTATCGTTATGTGGTCCAGACTCCAAGTGGGCTTGACGCTGGCTCCACGGGTGACGCACCTGATCGTGAAGGGTCAGGGAAGAAATCCGGTCGTCTGCTTCAGTTTTTTACACGAGCTGATGCACGATTATCGCCAGTGAATGCTGACTAAGTACAGATAAAATCTAGTGGTAGCTTCCATTTATCCTCCCTTGTCGATCATACATCATGCCGTTGTATACATAATAAGATAACCATGTTCAATATGATGCTGCAAAACAAACAATGGGACCGGTTATAAATATAAGCAACGCTGATTTGAGCATCTAAATGCGCGGCACGGAGCAACATTCCAAAAGGGGGAGATGAATCTGGTGAAGCCACTTGCGTAGACTCGAATGCATCCAACCAATAGGCCAACAAAAAAATGGCACCATAATTAAACTGCCATATCATGGGCTTATGAACCTATTTACTAGGCGCCCTTGAGCGGAAAATCATCTCCTAGAATTGTTTGTCGACCGGCGCCTTGGTCTACTAAGCAGCTTCAGCATGTTATCCGTCAGGTCAAGAGGGGAGTCATCACCATCATCCCTGAAGCTTTGTGCCTGAGGTTTGTGTCAGCCGTCCCAAGCGCTCCAATGGCCGCATCCCTCTCCGCGAGCTACTTGTTCCTCTTGGGTTTCCCGGCAAACTGCATCCCTTTTGAACTCCACTATGGCCCTGAACTCGTTGGTCTGGAGGTGCTTGGTCTTGTACTTCGGAGGGGTGTGGCCGGCCCTCGTCAGCAAGGTCCGGAGCAACCTCTTTGGGTTCATTCCATCCTTCACGTTGTTGCTTTCTGCTGAGCCTTGCTCTGCTTGTCTCGCCGCCAAACACGAATCTCCCTTCGCATAGACGTGCTTCCCTTCCTTGTGGATGTCAAAGCTGGGATCTTCAAGCTGGAGTTCAGAATGAAAACATTCTAGGATTATAAACATGATCGATATACAGGCGGAAGAAGTTGACTGAAATTAAGCACAAAACAGTGCACAGTTAGTTTCAGCCTTTATTTGCCCTAACTGACAGTATATCACAAACCCATGCTTCAATATGAAATGTCATTTCACGTGACAAGTAATAGCCAGCAAAAGGTTGTCTGTCTCTCTATCCGTTGCATGTGAATTTTCTCCTTTTTTTTCTTGCTTCCACAGAACATGGACAGAGTTAAGAGAAATAATATTCGGTGCATTATAGGAGCATACCGTTAGGGAAAAAAAGCTAGTTATACCTGCCTCTTAAGTCATAACAGCATTGGCAATGCCTGTCGCATACTTATCACATGCTGACTCAGCAACGGAAATATCTAGCGTAACGAAATCAGCAGAACATTTCATGGCTTACCTTCTTCCGTACAAGTTTATCAAGCTCTTCTTTAAGTTGCAAGTAGCATTCAGACAGGCTAGGATCCATAAATAAACCAATGTAACCATCGAGCATCTTCAGGTGCCCAGCCTATAATGCACAGGTTAGAAGGATAAAGGTCAGGGCAATAAAAATGCAAAAATGTCATAAAGCACTTGACCAAGATTTAATATGTATATACCATGCTTCCTTTTGTAACAGCACCGCCAAATAAGATCAGGATGGAATCTGATACTCCAGCTGAGTCACGGATGAAGACAGCATTTACCTTCACCTTCTCACCAAAGACTAGCCATGGATAAGGGATGGTCTGGTACTTAGCATTCATGGAATTCTGCAAGTGTAAAATACTCATAAATCAGCACTGTTTTGGTATATATGTAAGGCATTATACATGGCACCCTAGACAGAGGCTGTCTCCTATGAAAGGTACAGCAGAATAACAGCAAGGGTCTTGAATGATAAGGTATGAAAAGGTATAGCATAATAACAGCAAGGTCTTCAACGATGAGCTGTTAAACAGGGCATTGTACATGAGAACTTCAAGACATTCTAGTATGAACTTACAGCATACAGAAGAACTTGGCCATCATCCATGGTGTTGAACGACATGGAGTTTTCTCTATGCTGAAAGGAAAGTTCAAAAATTAACCGTGCAGCAAGCTTGGGTTTTTTTAATAGAATGAGACTTTACAAAGTAGTTTGACAGATTTTTACCACAACTGATGTTATCCCCGGAAAAAGTCCAGAACAGAAGATACCACCGACCAATTAATACTAGTAATTGGTGGAAAATAAAGGCATACATCTCTCTTATCCTGTGGCAACAGGAAAGGATCCCGGGCACTCAATCCAGCAACCACAGTAAGCACAGGATCAATGCAGCGGAAAACCGCACCCATTATAAGCATCTTCCCCAACTTTGGATCAACAGGAAGCATGGAAAGGTATCTTCCTACGAAGTTAGATTAGGGAATATTAAATATGTTTCAGTAATAGTATGTTTTGCTGTGCTAGCAAAGAAACAAAGTGTAGAATATCTCTAAACAAAAAACAGAGTATAGGATATACCTAGATCAGTAAGGCTCTCATTTTCATCTAATGCTCCAATCATCTTCAGGAATTCCACTGCATTTTGGACTTGCATATCTATCAATTGATCAGCCACATAAAAAGTTGAAATGATTGAGAACCCTTGCTAGCTCATATCACTTAAGACAACACGACATACAGCTAGTGGTTCTGGGGCTGTAAGGCAGCTGATAGAAACTCCCCAATCCTGCCAACATGCAAACTTTTTATTTGCAAAAACCAAGTTTACTAGAGAGGTTAAATGATAGAATTATCAAAAATTAAAAACTTTTAGTGGAATTAAAAGTTATCTCTAATTAATGAAATTAATCTTATTTTAGTTAAAATACTAGACATTTCTAGATATTACCGGTCTGATTGCTATGCTTCACCCGGTCCAACCACTACTAATATGTTGGTCTGGCTGCCTGTAACCAGAGAAAAATAATTTTAAAGAAAATCTTAAAGTATATCAACGATGTATCTATTGCATACAAAGCACTTATATCTCAACTTTTAATTAAACTTGTAACTCAAGTCTAAATTATAATTTTTCTCTCTTCAAAAATGCATAAAGACTCTGAATCCTATTAGAACTATTACTTCTAAAGCTATTATATAATTATCCAAGTCATCCATATCAAGTACAATATTTATTTTTTTTAAATTTGGACTCCATTTAAATTTGACTATCTCTCTTCTATGACATCAAACTTTACCTTCATATGTATTGTGCTCTAGTCTTAATATTCCACATGATCTCCTTAACCATCTAGAACACAACTTCTTCCAAGTTTAGTCTCGATTCATCACCAGCAATATTTTCAAAGTCTCAAGCAACATCTACATATGAACAACGAAAAAGACATCTACGCATAATTTCTTACATAATTTAACTCACATTAACATACAATATAATAATTTACATATAGAAATCATCTAAAAGTCATAAATATAAAGCAAACATCGTAAATCAAGAAATTAACTTAAAACTGACTTTTTTTTCAAGATTACATTGTTCTAACCGTCGGACTTTCCGATCTGACCGTACAGTGACCGACAATGTTTATCGATTTTACAATTTTAATTTAAACATACCATTTTCGCTTTATCTCGATAAAACCAACATTGTTAGCTGATTTTACAAATTTAATTTAAATACAAAATTTTTATTTTAATCTCAATAAATATATTATATTAATTATTCATCATACAATCTAAATCATTATAGTAATTTCATAATAGTGAATTCAAAGGAGTTTTAAGGAGCTTGGGAAGCTGGTAATCTGCTAACGCGTCATACACACATTTTAGGGTAGAGGTGACAGCATTCTCCAGGTTGCACACGACTAGCTCTGCCTCTCCTCTGTATGAAGATAATGGGGAAACTATCAGACATCTGGCAAAGAAGGATGGTAGATGAACACAAGAATATAGTGGGATTATATCTGAATCATGGAGTCATGTTCAAGTTTGATTCTTTGCTACAAATTTTACTGCTTTCTAATGTTGAGAAAATTGTTGCTGCCTATTGAAGCAGAAAAAAAGAGAGTGTAGATTGACTAACCAAACTCATGAGCAAAAGAGACACGTGGACGTGCTTGTTCAGAAATGTATTTGGTATCTTAACCACAAATCTAAGGCATGCCCTCCACAACTAAATGATAAAAAATTTGCTAAGCTGCAAAGTAAGAGCCAAAAGTACTAATATTATGCTATAGAACTCAAACTAGACAAATGTTCATTCATATTACATATAACAACAGAAGGCAAGGAAAAAAGGTTCAAGAAAACAAATGACAATGAAAGTAGGTCCAAGAAGATGCCATTTTATGCTGCTGATGAAAGATGAGAATGCAAAACCAAAGTTGAGCATTACCTGACGAGCAGAAGCCTTTGAAATCCATGAGGGAAGTAAGCATGGAGTGTTATTTAGTGCATCGTATGTGGTTTCCTTTGCTTTTCCACAATCCACGACAAAAACAATATCATTTATCGTAATACTTGCTTCTGCCATGTTAGTGGCAAGCACTACCTTCCGAACATTAGGAGGTGGATTCTCAAAGATTAACCGCTGTGAATATAATACATTTCATAGAAGTCAATAATAATGAATTATACGATGCATATGAGCTGCTAACAGAAATGAGTATCAATAGACTAACAATCGATATGCATATGTTATATACAAAATATATTTTATATGATCACATTAAGATAGATAGTCAAAAGGGATGAATGGTTGTGGAAGTCAAACATAAAATTTAACAATTTCCCTTAATCATAAAAAACTGAGAAACAGTGTCTCCTTGTTTGCCCAGCCGCTATGGCATTACGTGCTCTCACGCTCATGCTCGTTTATATAGCCCACCTATTAGCTACATGCTTTTGTTTGTGCATACGTCTATTTTTAAGTTGGGCCACGACCGTACTGGACATTCCATATGTTCTCGTTAATGTAACGAAGTCTAAAAAATTAATTTCTTAATTTTCATCCATTTTTTTTAAATTTTTAATGATGTTTAATCTATTTTTAGCATTTAATATCTACACACAAATAAACAAAAATATTCTCTTGACGTAGATTTTCATAACCTGATATATGTCAATGCATATATATATGCTCATCATATTTTTTTATAAATAATTATAATATAAACTTAATTAAGCAGTGCTAATTTTAATATAAAATAATTTTACAATGATAATTTTGATATAATCCAATTTTACTAATTTTAAACTAATTTTTTATTACTTTTATTTAACACATTTAGGTAATATAACTTATATCTCTAATCTAGTGGTATAACTCGCATCACATAAGCAATCTCAGTAAGAGAGTGGACACTTAGAAACAACTACCTGCTCAGCAGTAGCCATGCAACCATGGCATGCAAGCAGTAAAACTCTGTTAGGGTCTCCCAGCAATGGGTGTGCTTTTAGTTGATCCTTCATGCAACTGATATCGTCCCATCCAGTCATGAAAACTAAAACTGCACCAGGCCGTTCTTTACGACATATGTGGCAAAGAACAGCTTCTATCAGGTTAAATCCTATGCAATCAGGATTCCAATTTTACAGAGAATCACGTGTCCTCGAACAGTAGGTCTCAAGGCTCGAAGTTTTAAGGGCATCCTGCAAAGTACAATAATAGCATCAGAAGAATGTCGGGAAAGTGGTGCACTCGTTAATCTATATACATAGAAAATGTACCTCAACAAGCATTGTGATTTTATTTTTCCTTTTTCTAGGTAGTAGTTGCCTCTGAGTTTTCCAGACTTTATCTTGTCCATAATCATCAAGTTCGATTACTTGAGGTCAACTTATAGCCAGTTCTTTCTAATATATCTTCCAGAAAATGTGCCCTCACTGGATATGTGAATCCCTGAAAGCAGCAGCATTCATGAGAAGAATAAGGCAGATGTCAGATGTATGGTGTACATGTTTTTTATATGAGAAGATATTAACTCACGGGAATGTGGATAGTTGGCGCTCCTCCAAAATAACTTGAGAACAGTTCCGCGTTTAGAGTAGCACTCATCAATATCAACCTCAAATCACGGCGTCGTGATAATAGGTCTTTTAGGACAATCAATAAGAAATCTGAGAAACCAACAAAGGAAGGCAACTTAACTGTTCATCAGGAGTTGAATAAAGACGATCTCAGCAAAGTCAAAGATAACAATGCAATCTTCAAGTCTAACCTTCATTCATGCCTCTTTCATGTATCTCATCAACAAATACATGAGTCACTCGATTCAAGTTTCTGTCACTCAGCAATCGTCTTAATAAAATACCACTGGTGCAGAAAAGCAAATGTGTGTCTTTTGCTTTAATTCCCTCCAATCGAACTTTGTAGCCGACCTATTAAAAAAACTAGTGTTGTATAAAAAAAATTACAATAGAAGAATCTAGTAAAGACCTTTTGTCCTGAATAATATTAGAGATGGGACACAGTACCAAACGAGAGGAATAAAGAAAGCTCTGTGTTACCGATTCACCAAGATTCTCTCCTATCTCAGTGGATACTCTCTCTGCCATTGCCATTGCAGAAATTCTCCGAGGTTGTGTGCAGATTGTAGAAAGTATACAGTGACAATGAACCCCTGAGCGTATATAAGAGGAGTCGGGCCTATATATATATACAGTTTAGGCCAGTGGTCTGTCTAACACCCCTGCAGTCGCAGCGGGAGGGAAACGGACGCAGAGACTGGACCGAAAACTGGTGAACAAAGACGTGGGCAGGCCTTTGGTTATTATATCGACAAACTGATGTGCCGATGGTACATGGAGCATCCGAACCTATCCTAATGCAACCTTATCACGAATAAAATGGATATCGATCTCGATGTGCTTGGTGCGTCGGTGATGGACCGAGTTGGCGGTTATGTAGACGGCACTGACATTGTCGCAGTAGACGACGGTCGCGGTGGAGAGCGGTGCACGGAGCTCCTGGAGAAGTTGGCGAAGCCAGCAGCACTCGGCGACGGCGTGGGCGACGGCGCGGTACTCGGCTTCAGCGCTGGATCGGGACACTGTAGTCTGGTGTTTTGAGGACCAGGATACGAGAGTGTCACCGAGGTAAACGCAATAGCCGGACGTAGAGCGTCGAGAGTCGGGGCAGCCTACCCAGTCCGCGTCGGAGTATGCGATGAGGGAGTCAATAGGGCTGGAGCTGAGATGCAACCCGCTGGAGAGGGTGCCTTCACGTAGCGTAGAATGCGCTTGAGCAGCGCGAGGTGAGGTTCACGCGGAGCGTGCATGAAGAGGCATACTTGCTGGACAGCGTACGTGAGGTCGGGTCAGGTGAGTGTGAGATATTGGAGAGCCCCGGCAAGACTCCGATAGTGAGAGGGATCGGCAACGAGGGTGCCATCGGCAGCGGAGAGTTTGGCTCGAGTGTCGACTGGAGTGGCCGTGGGGTGATAGTCGGCCATGCCCTCACGCTGGAGGAGGTTGATGGCGTACTGGCGTTGGAAAAGAAAGAGCCTATGGATGGAACGGGTTACGGAGATGCCAAGGAAATGGTGGAGAGGACCAAGATCGGTCATGGCGAACTTAAAGTGGAGTCGGGCCATGATCTGGTCGAGGAGAGATGTCGAAAACGCTGTGAGGACAATGTCATCGACATAGAGAAGTAGATAGGCAGTGGCGGAGCCGATATGGAAAGTGAACAGGGAACTATCGGACGCAGAGGCCACGAAGCCGATGTGCCGAAGATAGGCAGCAAAGCGCTGGTACCAGGCACGAGGGGCTTGTTTGAGGCCGTAGAGAGAGCGTTGAAGGAAACAGACGTTGTCGGGCTGAGAAGGGTCGACGAAGCCTGGGGGCTGCTGGCAGTAGACTGTTTCCATCAGGTGGCCGTGAAGAAAGGCGTTCTTCACGTCTAGTTGATGGATCGGCCAGGAGCGAGAGGCAACCAAGGTGAGGACGACTCGGATGGTGGCAAGTTTGACAACGGGACTGAAGGTCTCATCGTAGTAGACACCGGGTCGTTGGGAGAAACCCCGGACTACCCAGCGAGCCTTGTGACGGGCAAGGGAGCCATCGGTTGAGGGTGCGAAGGAGGCGCTCGGCTTTGTCGTTCTGAGGAGAGGTGTAGGGGCAGGAGAGCCAGAGATGGATGCCCTACGAGGTGAGAAGGTTTGTAACGATATGGTTGATGAATTTCGTACCGTTATTGGCTTGTAAAGCCTTGATAGGGAGGTTGAACTGAATGGATACGTACGTGACGAAGTGAGTGAGATGAGAGACGACCTCGGATTTGTGGATGAGCGGGAAGGTCCAGCAATAGTGTGTGTAATCGTCAAGTATAGCGAGATAATACTGATTACCGAAGACACTTTTAACTGGGGACGTCCATACATCACAATGTATAAGTTCAAATGGACACGAGGTATAGGAGAGATAACTAGAAAAGGATAGATGCACATGTTTGCCAAGTTGATATGAGTGGCAAACTGTGGAGCTACTGTGAGTACATCGGATGGAGGTGCTGCGACGGAGGGTGGCAACAGCATCGGGGCCGAGGTGGCCGAGGCGAAGGTGCCAAAGGTTGGTGGAGAGGGCGACGCTGGCGTGTGGGGTGGACGGCGCAGCGGAAATGGTGTAGAGGTCTCCGCCACTATTGCAGCGAAGGATCTGTCGCCGGGTTATGATATCCTTCACAGAGAAACCAGACGCGTCAAATTCAATGGAGCAGTGGTTGTCTCGTGTGAATTGGCGAACAGATATAAGATTGTGAATAAGAGAAGGGATGATAAGAACATTGCGTAGGGAGAGGTCAGTGGTGGATGTAGACAGAGAGGAGTCACCTCGGTATTGGACAGGAAGAGAGTGACCATTGCCGATGGTGATAAAAGGAGAGGAAGAGGGGTGACAGGAGCGAAGTATACCGGCCGATGACACCATGTGTGAAGACGCCCTAGAGTCTAGCACCCAAGGGTGCTGTGGTTAGAGCGTCATTTAGTTGAGGGCAGCGACGAGGCCAGCCTGGTTCCAGGAGGAAACCGACTGGGTGGTTGGGGTCGGTAGCATCGGCTAAGGTGGCAGAACGGGAGCCGATGCCAGGTGAGCCTAGGGATGGGCGCCAAGAACTCCAGGTTGCCAGCCGATGGGGCTGTGTGGCTAGGGCTGGGGCGCCCAGGGGTTGCAGCAGAGCCACGGACCCGTGGGACCGACAGGGTGGATGCGGACTCGGTGGCCATGACGGGAAAACGGGAGCAAAGAGCCGATGGGAGAAAGAAGCCGATGGGAGGAGGAAGCTGATGAGAGGATGGATCGACCGATCAAGAATGTGAGAAGCCGATGGGAAGTGGGCCGACCAGCCGATGAGGAGTGGTTGGCCAATGGGGAGTAGGCAGCGGAGTAGGTGAGGACAGAGTGGGTGGGTTAGAGAGTGGTTGAGTCACGGACGTGCGAGGATTCATGTTCGTGAAGAAAAGATTCACGTCCGTGGACTCGTGGAGGCTAAAGAGTAGGGCGGACGCAAAAAAGGCGGGGAGTGGCTGGACGCGAAGAGAATATGTTCGCGTCCGGGAGACAGGGATTCGTGTCCGTGGACACGTTGGACTGGCTCGGACGTGAGGGGAGAAGGTTCGCGTCCGAGAGCCGTTGAGCATGTCGGAAAGGGTGAGAACCGAGGGAGGTTTCCAGTCGATGGGGACGACGAGCGCGGAGGTGCGCCGGCGTCAGAGAAGGAGAGATGCACGAAACAAGAGAAAGAGCGAAGACGGGTGCGAGGCGAGACGAGGAGGCGGATCGAGACTGTCGCCTGGTCGCGCGGAGGTGGGACGGAGGAAAGAAGGTGATTGCGGGAGAGACGGGGAGAAGAAGAAATGGAGGCGAGAGAGCGAGGAGAGTACCGGAAAGAGAGTCGGTGATGGGAAGAAGACGTCGACGATAAGGAGGAAAGGGTCGGCTCGCCGGAGAGAGAAGCTAGAGCGCCGGAATGTCTAAACTCGCTCTGATATCATGTAAAAAGTATACAGTGATTATGAACCCCCGAGTATATACAAGAGAGAATCGGGTTTATATATATACAACTCAGGCCAGTGTTCTGTTTAACACAGATTATATTACAAAAGCCCCACGGCCAGATTCTATCTCTGACTCTAATACAAATTGAGGCAACTGGGTTGTTTTGCCACACCCTGTCTCTCCAGATTTCGCTATGGCCTAGATTTGCATAAGAATGTTCAGAAAAATCGAACAATACAAAGGAATTGCTAAACATGTATGCCGTATGCACAGAGTTCATATGGTTCATAAACAAATGTCAGGCATTCTACAAGCATATTTACCTGATTCCGTGTAATGGCTGCTAGAAGCCTTTCTTTTTCCTTGTATGCAGGAAGTGATTTCCGGAATTATAGCATTTTAACACCTTCAGGTGATTCCTATTGTTACAGACAGATAGATGGTCAACTGTGACAAAGGAATTGTTGAAAATGCACAGAGATATAAAGGCATGATTTTATACTATAACTGTAGAAGGCACCTCTAAACTATCTGCATCGAGGCATTTGTAAATTATCCAGATAGACCCCACCAACTTCTGTATCCATTGTCTAGATACTGATCTATCTGTAAATCATCCAAATCTGTATGCAGATGGAATTCAAAGCAATGCAGGCATATCAAGTGTGTCATACCGCCAACTTCTCTGAAAATTGAGCATCCGTATGCTCTTCCTCTGAAGGATTTTCTCCATGACCGATTGATCAAGAAGAGAATCCTGCTGCTCATCCAGGTTCACATTCTCAGCCATCTCAGAACCATTTCCCATCTTGCCACTGCCTTTATCCATCGACAAGAGCGCACGATCAAGGTGCTCCTGCACAAGTTCTTCGACCCTCCTCTGTAAGCTTAGTGGAACCACCACCTGCTTGTTTCCATACATAGCAGAGGGATGCACAATATTTAAATACCATCAATTTGCAACAAGAGAAAGATGTTTCATCTTGCCATTGGAACTGAGTTCACCTTTCTTTGTGGCCGCTTGTCGTCCCGGTCTGGCCTGTAATTCGGCAGCGGGACCTTGCTTGCAACAATGACCCTCCCATACATCTCACTGTCCATTCCACAGGGACAGCGCCGCACCACGAAGTTCAGCATTTGCCTTGGAAATTATGAACAGGAAGGAGATAAATCAGTGGAAAACCTGTAGAGGCCCATCCTCTTGGCGAGGTTGGCGATCTGGTCGTAGTCCCGGCGGTCCCTCCGGTCTCTGAAGATGATCTCCTGCTCCTCCGCGTTGCGCTGCAGCATGCTCAGCTTCCACCTCCACTCGTCGATGTTCGCCACCGACGACGACGGCTGCGGTCACCAGCACGGGAGAAGAACAAAAGATAGACAAACTAGCTCTCCGCCTGCACGGAGGTGGTACCCGGTGATCCTCGAACTCGTGGCCGTACTCCTCGTCGGAGAACTGCTAGGCTTCGCATTCAGTTCTCCAAAGGCTGGGCCTGAAATGCTTGATGGGCTGATACCCAAGAACTACATCTATATTGCTCGTGATTGTACCGTGCTCTCTCCTATGTAATCTCCAAAAAAAAAAATGTTGTACCGTGCTCAATTAATGTTGTTACAACACATCACTGCACCTAAGTTTTTTTCCTCAGCAAATTTAGTTCTTACATACTCCTCTATCCTTAGATATGTTACTATTCCTAGCTATAAATATGTATTTTGGGATGGAAAGAGTAACATGAAGTTGTGCCAAAAAGCATCTAACATTGGATATAGCACTGAAATGACCAGATTTTACGATTCCGCACACCAAAAAAAATGACCTAGGAGTATATTTTAACATGGGCATGGACCTAGGAGTATATTTTAACATGGGCATGCATGTGTGATGTTAATACATTCGTAGAAATTTAAAACGTACTTATAGACCTTTTAGAAATTTCGCATGAAACATTCCATTTCTTGTAGAAATTGGAAAAAAAACTTACGGAAAAACTTATTTTATTTCGTTAAGATAAAAATTTAACCAATAATTACTTTATTAGAATATTTTTTCTATGATATAAAATTGATGTTAATACATTCATATTTAAGATTATTTTTTTCTTATGATTATGCTTTTTGCATCACATAAGTAACATAATTATTTATTAAAATTTTATCCTAATAAAATAAAACATATTGGATGGATAGAGTACTTGCCAACATGGCATATGGCTCGTATTGAAGCGTTACAGTAAAGTACTTGATGTACGGATCCTCTCTACATCACTTAAAAGCTTGCATTTGTTGCTATACAGTGAGATGGTACTAACCATGGCATTTACTTCTTACCACTACCTTCCTCGTAAAATATAAATATTTTTATCATTTAAATTTTATATCACAATATAAACATTTTAACGCTGATTTTTATGATTCTCATAATTCCTAACATAATCACTGTTTATGTGTATAAGAGTGGTGTAAAGAATTACACAAGAAGTCACAAATTGGAGGATGAAAGGAAGGAATTATAGTAGGGTCCACTCGCCAGTGAGAGAGATAGGAAGATGGCTCACCTCACATGCAACAATACAGAGCTCGTCATCATTCCGTGGTGGGAAGCAGACGACCGAGCTGGCCGTGGGCCCAACCAACCACCGTTCCATTTGCCCTAGGCCAAAACACATCGACGTCGGGCCCACCACGCCCATCAAATTAGATTAACCCCACGGCCCAGCGCCAAAAATAAACACCGGTTTTATACTACTTACCCGCACTGACAGTCACTGGCAGGTGGGCGCAGTCACTGACGTGTCATTATTTGATCGCTTAATACTTTATTAATAGTAATTTAATCAACATCGAAAATTATTAATTAATTACTAGCAAAACTGGTTTTATTTACAGGTCAGAGAGAGAGACAGATGGCGCCGCCGCGAAGCAAACTCAGCAGCCAGCATGTCTCGCAAGCAATACCAGCCTTCTGAAATTACCCTTTTACCCCTCATGCCACCACGTAGCGGTTGCCACGTGGGTGATACAGCCTTGGGTAGAACGGGTATTTTTGCCTTCCGAGGTGGAGTTGGTTCGTGTTGTGTAATACCTTTCTCGGCGACCAGCGAAGCGAACTGCTCGAGGAAAAGTTTTGCAGCGGCGGCGGCCAAGCCAACGCGGACGCCATTGCGGATCGCCCGAGCACCAAACCCTACCCAACTCAGACCAGCGCAGTTACCAGCCTTCCTCTTCTTCTGCTGCTGGCGCCGGGATTCCTGGTTGTTCCTCTGCTCGCGTCGTTTCTCTCGGTGTCGCGCCAACAGCCATGGAGGTGAGCGGTTCTTGGTTTTTGGTTTTGGGGTTGGAGGGGTGGTTGAAGGAAGGGGATAACCTTGTGGAGGGGATTGCTGCTTGCAGGGCGGAAGGAGGGCGGTGAGGACGGTGCGGGTGCGGAACATTTCAGATCTGGCCGGGGACCGGGAGGTGCGGGAGTTCTTCTCCTTCTCCGGCGAAATCGAGCACGTCGACATCAGAGGGTGAGCTCTGATTTTGCCTTTGATTGCTTGCTCGGATTGCTAATGGTTTTCTCCGCTGCTTTAACATTCAGTAGCGGTTTCTTTTTTTCGTGTTCTCTGAAAACCACATGGTGATTTTGGGCTTGCAGCGACGGGGTGGCAACAGGGAGGACGGCCTACGTCACGTTCAAGGATCCCAAGGCCCTAGAGATCGCGCTGCTGCTGTCGGTAGGGCTCTGTGTGCATTGATTGGCTAGATTGTGGAGGGGACTTTTCGCTATTTGGTTGTGGTGGTTATCTAATTGGTGTGCCTAATGAATGATTTAGTATTTTAGTATGCTGCCATTGTGAACAGTGTAGTTGGTACGTGTAGCTATATGCCTGTTATGGCTTGTTTAGTCACTGAAGAAGCCAAATTTTGTGTCGGTTGCTATCAATATCATGGCGTGTAGCGATAAAAAGAAAATATATAAACGGTATTTTGTCATTCTTATAATACGTCACACTTACTATAGAACTTGTTGGCATGCATGTACATATTAGGGATAATATAAATGTTTCAGTACTGAATGCTCAGTCGTGTTCCTTGTGGAGCTCTTCTGTATTAGATGAATGACCTAAAAATAAGTGAGGATCATTGTGTGATTTGAGGGTACATTTTTAATGTAAAAATCATTCAAATTTGAGTGTTTTATATTTTTGCTACTGTTACATATAACCATGTGCTGTATGGATTCATGCACTGGTAAGCAAATGATTGAAAGACGCTTGGTGCTTTCTTCAGTTGTCAGTAAAAATCATAGAAGCCATTGACCATGAAGTATAATAAACAAAAATAAAATAGATTTATATTAATGCCTGCTTTGATTGACATGGAAGCGAGTACCATATTATATGGGGTTACTGCTTTGATCCTTTGACTTTGTTATTCTGTTTTGCCATTTAAGAAATCTGTTCCCAGTTATTTCTTTATCTGCACTATGTGTGCAAATCTGATAAATGTGCATCAAGTTCAACATGACAATCTCAGTTGAAATGTGCCCCTGCTGTAATTGAGGGACTGTCCAGTTTATATGTTTTCATAATGAAATACAGTGCACAGATAATAATCCAGTGATTCTTTTAATTAGAGCATATTCAGCAGTTTAAATCTCATTATGCTACCTAGGTCTTGCAGCACTTAAAACAAAGAGATATTTGATAAGCTTCCCCTTTTAGTATGGATTATGGCTTATTATCTTCTAAATTCCCCTTTTCAGGGAGCAACAATTGTGGATCGGGTTGTCAACATAACCCCTGCTGAAGATTACATCTACATCCCTGTTACTGACCAGGTGCACCGTCCAACTAATTTTGTTACCCAAATGTCAGTACTCCTTTAATTCATCTTTTTCATAGAGACATCTGTTTTGAAAATCATGCAGCAACTTGTTGTCATTGAGGTGACAAGTACGGCTCCTACTGCAGATTTGGACCAACCTACTAAGGTGTCTTTCATTTCCAGTGTACTCTATTTTATTTTATCCAGTATAGTCCTGTAGCATATTATGAAGTTCTCATGAACCAGGGGGGAGTGGGCACTGATAAACTTGAACCAAAGGAGCATCTAGTAAGTTGTAGTAGGTGGGTGGTAGGGATGATTGGTAATCAAGTGCAACAGCATGTGTGACCCCTCCACCTGGCATGAAAATTCAGAACCTAGGCTTATTTGCTTATACATTTATTTTAGTGTATTATGCTCGGTGCTGATTAAATGTATCTCATCCTACCATACAGGCCAATGCCAGTTCCACTGCTGGTCGTGTTTATGCCACCAAGGCTCATGATGTCATGACAACTGTGATTGCAAGGGGTTCAGCAATGAGACAAGATGCTGTGAACAAAGCTAAAGCATTTGATGAGAAACATCAATTGAGGGCAAATGCATCGGCCAAGATCAGTTCCTTTGATAGGCATGTTGGCATTTCAGAGAAGATAAACAGCGGGATATCAGTTGTAAATGAGAAGGTGAAATCTGTGGACCAAAGACTACATGTTTCTGGCAAAACAATGGCTGCTTTGCTGGCTGCAGAGCGCAAGCTAAATGACACTGGCTCTGCTGTGAAAACCAACAGGTCTCTTCTTATCCATGCTTTTGCTTATGTTCAGCCAATCAATTTGTTTTGATGTTGTACCGACAACCAATGAGCATTCTTTTGTAATGGTTGAGTAGCTTGTAATTTTGATGAAATCTATTACCTTTTAATAAAAATGCCTCATCACTTTTAGGAGGAATATATAGTATCTTTTATATACGTGAATCTCCGAACACTTCTTTTACTGATTTTTGCCATCATCTGCCCCTACTTGTAGGCATGTGTCTGCTGGAACAAGCTGGCTAAATGGTGCCTTCAGCAAGGTTGCAAAGGCTGGTCATGTTGCTGGCTCAAGAACAAGAGAGAAGTTCCAAATAGCTGTGTCCAATCTAACAGTGAAAGTAAGTCAATGATTAGCTTGACTATTGGTTGCTACTGAGTAAATGAATCATGACTAGAGATGTAGGTTACAGCTGATAAATACATTTAGCAACTCTCGAGCAACAGTCTAATTTTGCTCTTTTATTTAGTCAAAATTAATAAATTACCATGAAACAGAACATCGGTTGCATTGTCTTTTATAGGCATGCCCAATAATTTAAGCTTGACTATTAGTCCTCTGCTTCAGTGAATGCAAAGTATCTCTTTGCATCTAAGCAATCACGTTAATAGAACTCTAGCATGACTCATAATTTCTTTCTCTTAGGGGCTGTGTTATTATATTACCCTGAACAATCAACTTAACATCGTATTTTCCTGGATATATTTGACTCAGGTTTTATTCTTATGATTCAAAAGTTCACAATTTAATAGAAGAATTCTCTGTTAGATAACATCTCAACCCTGAGAATGAGAGAACAAAGAAGAATAAATAGGGGCAAACAAGGGTGGGTAGTGCTGGAACAGTTTGACTGTGGAAGTATGGAATCTTAAATAAAAACTTACTATTGACAGTATGTTATATGAGACATATTTGCAACAAGTGTGATGCTAGGTGATGATTTTGTTAGCTTTTGGCCAACCTAAGTAGCATTGCTGAAGGCAGAACAAAGGCACATAGTCCCACCAGGAACAACTTAGCTTCTTGCAAAGTTCGCTCTAAGCCAATTGATTTGCATGGTTTTTTTCACTTGAGGAAATAGTAATTCAAGCAGGAAGGGCTATTTATGAAGCTTACTGGGATACAATGTTATGTGTGTATTTTGCTTCTCATTTCTCATACTTCAATTCCATGTTTTTCCCCATTATGCTGCAACAGGGCCCTGCCGTTGTTGCTTGAGCTGCTGTGCTGGTTATGGCATCTCTGGTTATGGCATCGGGTAATCACCTTCACTTGATGAGTATCGGCAGTGTGGCTTGTAACTCTTTATTTCACTGTTCACGTTTTTTCTTCGGGGAGGTTTTTCCAGTGAGCCACGTCATATCTGGTTCATAGAGGATCTCATGTTTTCAGGATTTTAGAGTCGCCATTCTTTTTTAGTGTTGATGTTAAATTGATTATAGGTGATAGTGATATTCTGGGCCATGTTCTTGACTCGGTATGAAGTATTGGTTGTTAATGATTTCTCTATGCTTGTGCCAAGTTTGTTCATTATCACGTTGTGACTTGTATTAACTGTTGGTAATTGGAATGCTCATCCATCGGTAGTGTTGTTCCTTTCTTCATGTGAGTACTTCCATGTCTTGTGTTGGCATTGCTTGAATTATTTGCTCACAACAGCGATTGGTTACTTCTGTAATCGAAGCTCAAAGTTGTCTTCTGATTGTACATTTGGCACGCTTGCCAGTATTGCTGACTCCAAACGAAGCATCTCTCACGAACAAATGGGAATAAATTATTTCTGCTCACTTTTTCCTTACAACGTCCGCCATCTGTACGTCGGCCTGCTTCATTGAGGCTTCACTGGTTCCTTTTTGGGAGTAAAAAATGAGCCATTTCCCTGTTCTCACCAGGGGAAAAAACAGAATCAGAAAACGAGGAATTTCAAATGAATTTTTGAGGAATTGAACTAAGTAATGCAAAAAATCATGTAAAATTCTTGCAATCAAGAAATCAAACACAACTCATGCGCTAATCGTCCCGCAAATTTGTGTACAACAAAATCTGGGGTGGTGGTCCAAAGGAATGAGTTCTCTAAGTTATTCGTTTTCTGACGTGGGTCACTGAGGCCCATATATCAGCTACCTAAGGTCAGAGGAGAGATCTGTTTCAGGTCAAAAGTATTTCAGGAATCTGCACGGTTTCCGGGATTCCCCCATGTCGGACGTTTCTCCCTTGTGATCCAACATAGCTCCTTCTCCACTTCCACTTGGCGCCATTTCCATTTCTTCTCTTCCTCCCCTGCCCGCGTTACCGCGAGTCCGCGAGCTAATGGCGACGGTGGCGGTGCCGGAGTGGCTGGAGAAAGGGGACAACACGTGGCAGCTAGCGGCGGCGACGCTGGTGGGGCTGCAGTGCGTGCTGGGGCTGGTGATCCTGTAACTCGGCGTTCGTGGCGCTCTACGCCTTCGCCGCCGTCCTCGTCTGCTGGTGCCTTTGGGCCTTCCGCATGTCGTTCGGCGACGAGCTCGCCCCCTTCGTCGGCCACCCCGACCTCTCCGGGCTCGACCAGGAGGGCTTCCTCTCGCGGCAGGGATTCGCCGGCGCCTACCCCGCCGCCACGCTCCTCTTCTTCCAATTCGTCTTCGCCGCCATCACGCTCATCCTCGTCGAGGGATCACTCCTGGGACGCATGAATTCCGGGCGTGGATGCTCTTCGTGCCGCTCTGGCTCACCTTCTCCTATACCGTCGGCGCCTTCAGCGTCTGGAGCCTCAACGGCTTCCTCTTCAAGGCCGGTGTCATGGACTTCTCCGGCGGCTACGTCATTCACCTCTCCTCCGGCATAACTGGCTTCACCGTCGCCTACTGGGGTACGTACCCTGCACGTACCATGCATGTCTTTTCATGCCAATTCGACCGCGATGCTTGAGTATGATGGATGCATGGACAGGTCGGTCCGAGGACGGCGAAGGACAGGGAGGCGTTCCCGCCGAACAACATCCTGCTGACGCTCGCCGGCGCCGGGCTGTTGTGGATGGGGTGGACGGGGTTCAGCGGCGGCGCGCCGTACGCCGCCAACATCGACGTGTCGGTCGCCGTCCTGAACACGCACCTCTGCACGGCGACCGGCCTCCTGGTCTGGCTCCTCCTCGACAGTTTCGTCTTCGGCCGCTCCTCTGTCATCGGCACCGTACAGGGCATGACCACCGGCCTCGTGTGCATCACCCCGGCGGCCGGGTTGGTACAGGGGTGGGCAGCGATGCTGATGGGCGCACTCTCCGGGAGCGTGCCGTGGTTCACCATGATGGTGTTGCATAAGCGGAGACGCCTCCTGGCACGAGTCGACGATACGCTCGCCGTGCTCCACACCCACGGAGTGTCCGGCAGCCTCGGCGGCGTCCTGATGGGGCTCCTCGCCGAGCCGCGCCTCGCCCAGCTCTTCTTCGGCGACGACCCGCGCTACGTAGGCCTCGCGTACGCCGTCAAAGAGGGTCGCGCCGGCGCTGGACTACGGCTGGTCGGCGTGCAGCTGGCCGGGATCGCGTTCGTGGTGACGCTCAACGTCGCAGTCACGAGCGCCGTGTGCCTGGCTGTCAGGGTGGCCGTGCCGCTGCGTCTCAGCGAGGAGCAGCTCGCCGCCGGCGACGACGCCATACATGGCAGCAACCACGGCGGCTACCCCATGACGGCCGATCCCATGGCGTCCAAAGCCGACGAGATGATATGATGAACGATCGATCAAGTTATCTACTAGCCTATCAATTAGCGCGTGTAAACCTGGAAACTCATGTGGCACTGAAATTAAGATAAGCGTACTCAGAGTTGTTTGTAATTTTATATAGCCTGCTTTGACTTGTCTAAGATTGTTGGAGGTTAATTAGTTACTGCTGCTGGAAACCGTGTGGTGAGCTATGACGGCGACAGCTTGATTTGTTGCCCGGTGGCAGTGGAGATGGCATGGCAGTGATGCGTGGTGGGGGTGGCTTCCCCCTCAAGCCTGGTGACCATGTCTAACATTCCCCACCTAGAGCTGGCGCTCGGCGCGGTGTGAAAGGCGCTTACTGCATGGGAAGCAGACGCGACAGCCTGTAAAGAGGCAGTGGCAGCGGCTGGCCTGCGTGAGGGCGGTTAGGTCAGCGGCAGCTAGAGTGGCCACGGTTGGCATTGGAAGCCAACATGTGGAAGGACGGCCATCCTCCGCCGGGCGTTGGCTAAGGTGCCTTGGTGGGCACATTGAGAGGGCGCCGGAGGGGAGTAGCGTCGTGGCCACGGTGGGCTGTGCTCCGTGAAGGACCGGTTGCTATGTCTCCGATGGCAGAAACATAGCGGCCTTCAACGCACATAATGGCTTGGATAATGATGAGCAGTCTCCCCCTGCTAATGGTCAGTATGCTTCTAGACCTTGGTTGTACGGAGAGTCAAGTTAGGGAGGTAGTGGTTTGATAGGAAGGGTGCTACTTTGTGGAGGATGGGTGGTCTTTGTCATCGATAGTGTGTTGAGAGCTTGTGGCTGCTAGATTTAGGTGGTTGTCTTGCACAGAGAAGATGCGGTATTGGTAGCTTCTGTAGTGTGACTATGCGCTTGTATGTTGAGGGCAGAGTCGAAGTCACCACACAAGATGACCAGCTGTATAATGAAAACCTACAACTTCTTTATTCTGGCAACGCAGAGGTTGTCATTGTTGGTAGGCAAAGGAATCTTAGGGGGGAAGCCTTGTTAGTCTCTAAATGGTGCCAGTAACATTGACGTCTGTGGACACCATTTTTCTCTTTGAAGGTGTCGTAGTGGCGCGCCTCGCTATTTATTTTTTAGATGGGTGTTTTTTTATAGGTCCGAATGGATGTTGATAGTGTGTTAGACATTAGAAGGCTCCGCCCCACATTTAGACCCTAGGATGCCTATACGACCTACTTCTCCCTCCGCACAATTCAACCCAACATGGTCCATGGCCCGCTCCACTGCCACCACGCGTTGCCTGCTCACTCGGTGTTGTCATGTGCGCTGGCCAATAGGCTAGGCCTACCCACTAATCGCGCTATAGACAATTGCCGGACATGTTGCGACACAGCCATCCCTTACCTCTAGCGTCGCCCCACGCGCGCCGAGTGCTCGACCAAATACGCTGGCCATCACGATGCGTGACCATGCCTCCCTGCCGCGCGCAACGCCGACCAACATGGCGACCTTGCCAGCGTCACACACGTGGACAATGCACCACCGTTGCCCTAAGAATAGACACGCCACTCTCCTCACCGCAAACCCTGGTGTGTCACCAACGTGTTGGGTCCGAGCCCCAGCGAGAGAGTGAAATTCCTCCGCTCTATTTCGTCCCACCCCTGCTATCATGTCGCCATGTTCTCTCTTCCCCTCACTCTGCTAAGCACCATTATGGTGCCACACCGCGCTTTGCTACCTTGCATTGCGTTGCACCATTACTAGTCATTGTGTGTGCCATACTGTTCCACACTGCATGTCTTCATTGTCGCCCTGCGCAACTTCATAGCTATAAAAGGTCATAGAGTTCTTTGTCTTGCCTCTCACCATCCAAACTCCTTTCGAGCTCCCGAACCACTACTACCTCTACTTCCTCTTTCGCTCTCTTCGCCAGGTGCCATTGTCGTTGCCTTTCTATGTTCTTCGAGGTAGCTTCTATGGGTTTCTCTTTCCTCCTCTCTACCTCACTTCATGCCGCCTCTCGCCAAGCCCTAGACAACCACCTACTCCGCCTATTTGGTCGCCAACAGTGGCCAAATGTCGTATCCCCGTTGTAGCTCCATTGCCGCACGTGACCAACCCCATTCTAATATTCCAATCAAATTCGAGCCGTACACTCGCTTCGCCTTCCTCCCTCGTTAGCACCATGACAACTAATCGCACTGGATCTCCAGTGTTTGCTAGAACACCACTTACCATCGCCAGCCGTCATCCCGCCAATTGATATGGTAGCTATGCTTGCTGCCTACTCCTCGCGCAGGCCTCATAGGATAGACCGCATGTTTGGGTCAGCCCATGCGTCAATGAAGCCCACAGGCCTTCGGCCCCTTTTCCCCGCTCGGCCCAAACCACCTCGGCCACTTACCCGACATAACAATACCTATTTGAGACCGTTAATTAACCCACCAGAGAAATATAAGTCTAGTTTGCCTTCCTCACCATGGCCCCACCTATTAACCTTTGTTTCAAATCTTTTTCTTTTCTATAAAATATTTAATTTCTTTTTCTATAATCTTGAAAATAATTTAATCTTCAAAAAATTATATGTCCTCCTTTGTAACTCTAACTAACCCCATTCAAGTCTCCAATTTTGTTTCTAAAAAAGAGATGTAGCTAATGGCAATATCATTTATTAAAAGTAGTCTTTTAGTTTTTTTATTGTTGTGTGTTTTCCTCTCTTTTTGCGCATAGTCAACATTCAAAAAAAATCATCAGACATTAGACTTCACAAAGATTTGACTGCAAAGACATAAGGCAAATCACCCTTTAATCATACTACTTTTAATTTATAAATATTTTATTTATAAAATTACATTGTTAGTACACATGATAAATTTGATCAGCCTCTATTCATGTGATGGGCTGATGGACCAATATAGTGTCACATTCTGATCTGACACCGCTGAAAAGCCAATGACACATAAGGCATATCGCTAAGGATGGCGAACCATCCCTAGCGGAACCACACGTATCAGTGTCTTAGACCTAAGATTCTAAGCTGGCAACCACGATAACTAAACAGTAATCACTACAAAAATTAATTAAATATATAATACCTTGTTACTATGTCAGATAGGCCCTTAGTAACAACTACTAAGAAAAACCGTAACAACAAAACTTAGCATGACTAGCACACCAATCCATAGGCAATGGCTTAGGTCTTGGGATGAAACTAAACTTTTTGGCATCTTCCATATGATTTTAAGGAGAAACAAAAATAATCAAATAGAGGGGTTGAGTAATTTCATACTCATAAATCACAAAAAACATGAATATGCAAGCTGTAGATGATGGGTAAGTTTATTTCACAAATCTTTTGGTTGAAAAATGTTTCACAATATCTAAGTTTAAGTTTCACCATTAATTTTGGAAAGACACTTACCATTTTGATTCGATGTGAGCTGCTTTACAATAACCCAAACATAATAACAAAGTTTTCTTTTCATTTTCCATTTCTTCAACAAACATTATTTCTTAAGTCATACATACAACCTTTATTTCACTCTATCCGGAGCTAAACCAACATCTTTATTTTTATTGGCTCTTTCTCGAAATCACCAAAACTTTAGTTTTCGCTTCCTCTCAGGAAGACTACCATATGATGCCATCACGGCATCCCAAGTCATACAGATCCGTTCTCGACCACCAATGTCATCTGTTAGTTAATAAGACTAACTCTGGTAATAGTTCTCATCTCCACAAATATTTTTTTATAAAATACTAGCAAATAAATTTATATTAGGAGAATCAACTTATATTCGCCCTTAACCGTGAGCACGACTATTCAAATAATTTAAGCTTTGTAGGGTTTGTACACTTTACTCACACGATATGAAACTAACACGGGATACTTGTTGGTATCAGAAGTTCGTGACAATGCCTTTTGCAAATCTAATTCATGAATATCCCATGTTAAATAGTTGGGTCGAATATCTTAAACATTATGCGTTCATCTACTCAAGACATACTGAAGATGTCTTCTATACCAAACTAGTCATGTTAAAAAAGACTAGAATAACACTCATCTCAGACAGTGAAGTTCCACAATCCCATCTTCTCATCCCAACGTTTCACAACAATTAACACACAATATTTTCATATGATAACTACTTAGCCAAGAACATTATATAAATACTCATGTGGTCATACGGTAAGATATTCAGATGTAATTACATAAGGAATCGGTCCTTACATATTATTACCAAATCAAGCCACATAGGCGAGATTCCACATTGTGAGTTTTCGCAAATCTTTTTCATTTTTTAAACTCACCAACTCCTCGAGTTGAGTTTTTGCAAAGATTTCACAACCTAATTTTTTTTTCATAACAACAAACAATAATGTAAGACGGGGCAATGGCATTTTCACTCAAGTAGTGAAAATTTCTAAGTAGCGTTATGGTGGAGTTATAATGATAGAATTTAATAACATCCTACATGCAACTATTATGTTAGTCTGTCGGTTGCGCACAAACCAATACTAATCAATTTAATTATGTATGCCAAGTATGCAACTTTACAAACAATCACATTTTATAAACTAGGAGCAATATGATTAAGGTTGACTTACTTTGCTTTGGTCCTTGGACTTCTCTATCGTATTCCTTGATTGACTGCTCCTCAGTGTCAACTACTTTGCATCACAAAAATAAGACAAACAAAAGAGCACAAAAATTAAAACATATTTTAGTTAACTAATAACACCAATATGTAGATCTCAATTTTTAAAACAATTTTGAGAGTTAAATGTTCTCAAACAGAGTTACGGTTAAAAAGATATGAAATTTTAAATTTTAAATCATTTTCGGGATACTATAAATATGTTAAAAGAAGAAATGGTTTTGGATAGAGGCTCACAAATCGGGTCAAGCTGAGGGAGGTAAAATAGACTTTTTTTATTGGATTAATGGATTAAATGGGCTATTGGGCTAGGGCCTATTGGGTTACGATGAATGCCCATGTCTTGTTGGGTCTTGAGGTTTGACGGGCCAAAGAGAAAGAGGGATCAAAAGACCGTATGTTTGACCCATCGGCTAGTGGCTTGGCCAAGGACGATGGGGCCTAGGTGGAAAGGAGAGCTCGCGTGTCGAGGATGTGGCAGCTATGTGGCCTTGCCACGTCTGTGTCGATCAGGATCAGTTGACCCTAGCACGGATCGATGGTTGAGGGTGGCTGAGTCCAATCCAGTAAACGACGATGAGGAGAGAAACATGATGCATGGTGGAAGAATGAGTGAGGCATGGTGAGTTTGATGAACAATTTGGATTAGAAAGATATGGATTGGAGATGGAGAGAATAGGCGATGTCTCTCACCAGTGAGAGCCACATATAAGAGGTCATCGGCGGTGATGATTTAGATGACAGAAGGGCTTGAGATGGAGATGATTGGACACATCATGACGTGAGGAAAAAGAAAGAAGGAAGGATAGGGCTATACCTTTGACGGCGATGAGCTTTGAGGCCAGCGGCAATAGGGGACTGTAGTAGCCGGGTTTGGGGAAAACCGGCTTAGCAGTGATTAGGCCTTTGGGATGGGTGGAACGAGATGACGTGGACATGAGGAGCTCAATGGTGGCGGTGGCTTGGTTGAGGAAAGGAGGAGAGGGGCAAGGCACGAGTTAGGAGAGCTCGCTAGCGCCTTATATAAGTAGCCTGGCACAGACACGGAGGAGACAAGAGTGCCATGACACGGTGACATGATGGCTTAGACAGGTGCAACGCGACAAGTGGGACAAAAAGGGAGAGTCAATAGGATTCTCGGTAGTGAGGGCCAAGCTTGGCATAGGGCTTGATGAAGCAATTTATGATGGTGGGGCCACGCTTGGCATGGCGCAGCGCAGTGTGGGGAGCTCGACGATGACACAACGATGGATGTGACCACATGCAAAGGAGGACAACCAACGAGATTCATGGCAGCGGGTGTGGTGCAGAATGGCGACACACGATGGGGGTGCACTATGCAAGGGAATGAGGTTGCGGCGCACAAGCTCAACATTTCGTCGAACACCCAGCGTGTGTGTAGGATTGATGTAGGGAAGAGGATGAGTGCATAGAGCAAGTGCATGTGGCTTAGTTGAGTGGCTAACAAGTAGACCTGGGTGGGGCGGTAGGCAACAGGCATGTGCACGGATGTGACGCGGGCGACCGACTATGGGAGGGAGATGGGACTGGGCCATGGGCCGCTAAGGAGGTTGGGGCAAAGGAAGGAAAGTGCTAGGCTAGCGTCTTTTTCTTTTTCTATAGATTTTATATTAGTATTTTGAGAGGATTTGGAGGGATTTTGAATTCTAACTTGGTATATAGTCTCAATATAATTTTGGTGATTTCAAGGGAAGGTATAAAAGGGGTGTTTGAAAGATTTGAAGGGAAATTTGAGTTCCAATTCGATATTTGAATTCATAAAAAATCTAAGAATGTCAAGAAAAAGGCTTTAAGATCATGACTTGTATATTTTGGAAATAGATTTGATTTTTTGGAAAAGAAAGAGAGAGTTTTAAAGGGATTTTGGATAAGATTCTAGAGGTATTTGATTTTAAGAATTTGAACCTCGCAATTCAAATCTTGAGATTTGCTTAGGAGAGAAAATTTGGATTGAAATTTTCTAGGGTCATGAGAAGGGATTTAATTAAGATCTTTAGCACTAGGACTTAGGTAAATAAGGAACCATTTTTTTTGAAATTATGATTTCAATGCTAAGCTAAAACTAGGGTGTTACTCCTAATAGTTGCATTATACCTATAGGTTGTTGATACCCATATCCTTGTTGCTCTACTCTCATGGCATCTCGACACTCATGCCTTTGGCATAGGTTCCGTCGGCCCCGCACCAATTAGACTTGTTTGTCAATTTGGGAAAATGGGTTTGCTTAACATCTAAAAACCTAACATGTGGTGTCAACGTATTTTAAAAAATAAAAGTAGATTGCAAAAACTCACCATGCAAAGTGGTCACATGTGTGGTGATCCTCTATATTTGCACATAAGGATGGAGAATTCTATCTGAGTATCTCACAGTGTGACCATATGGGTAGAATGGGACACCCCTGGCCATGTAATTAGCGGACTCTGGATGAGTTTGGAAGTCTTTGGAAGTGGAGTCGCTGAGGTGGTATTAGGGATGCACCTACGGGATCCTGAGTACAGAAAGTCTAGGACTTACCCGATGCTTGGTTTGGGACTTATTCAGTTGACAACCGACTATCTTAGGGATGCTTTGGAACGGTCTTGTCGTGAAACCCCCTCCCCCCATTTGGCCAGTGAGGGAGTAAAATTATGTCATATGGGTAAAGTGTGCATTTTTTATAGAAGCTAGTGAACTGTTTGAATAGTTGTGCCTACTGTCAAGGACGAATGTGAGGTGATTCATATAATATAGATTTATTTGCTAGTGCTTTGCAAAAATGGTTTGTGAGATTGGGAATCGTTACTAGAATTGGTGTCGGTGACTGATGGATGACCTAAGCGGTCAAAAATGATCCTGTGTGGATCAGGATGTTAGTGGACATCATAGACTAGGCTTCCAAGATGTAAGCAAAGTATGATAGGGAATATAGACAACTCTTGAAGTCAAAAAGATGATGTGATAAGATGGTTGATGTCCGATAGTTGGAAAGTGAAAAAAAAAGTTAAAAACTGCCTAAGGGCATGAGTATGTGCGTCGGTGACATGAGAAGAGGAATCGGCTATATAGTTTTTAATTAACTAAAATTTGTTCCATCTGCTTTAAAAATCAATTCGTGGATAAGATCGATGTGAGAGCCTCCTTTCGCTCACATTATGAATGATCCCATATTTAGTGTTTTGAAAAATATTTTCAAAACATTTGCAAAACAAACCCAAACCTCTTCTACAGCCTTCATACGATGAGTTGATGAGTATGCTAGTACTTAATTATTGTCTTTCCCTCCTCCAAGGAGATAAAGTCGAATATTATGGTTTTTTTATAGTCCTAAGCCATTGCTTGTGAATTAGGTTCTAGCTACGTCTGCTGCTTCTCTATTTATCAGTACAAGCTTAGAGCTTTTTCAAAGATGTGACCTCACTAAGATATAATCTATTCTTTTTTAGTTATAATGATACATATCAGTTGTCCACATATACCAGCATTATGACCTACAACTGATATCGGTATTATGTTTCTACGGGAGTCGATTCACATCGGTTTTCTATGTCACCCTTTAGTAGTGACAGGACAGGGTGTTACAAGATCACTCAAGTAAGTAATCATCTAAACAACTCACACTGAGCAGTAGACATACCACCCACTTTTATAGGTATTAGGCTCTGAATTTTCTTATAAACTAGATCAACTCTCCTCTTCTTTACGAAAAGCAGCAACTTCATGTCTTTTTGTGGTTTATTTAGAAAAGTGTTAAAATTAATTGGAGAAAGTCTTCTCAAGATTACTCATGTAATCCTCTAAACTAGGTATACCAGCCTCATTTGGAATGGAGGATTTTGAAAATATTTTAAAGAAATTGAATTAAATCCTATGAAAATTCTATAAAACGTTTGCTGTCCAGAGGAGTCCAATTTTTTTTGTAACTTTCCTCTAGGACCGTCGATTTGGCACTTAAGAAAGTCTTGCAAGCTTTATCATTAGAATCTTTTTTCTAACAGCATTTCTGTTCTGTTCGAGATGTGATGCATTCGCGGGTATGCGCTGGTGCGCGCGCTTGCGTCCTAAGTGTAATCGGAAAGAAGAAAAAAAAATCCTCTTCGAGATATATAATAAACTGCCTAACACTGAAAGGAGTAAAAAAACACTAGAAAAAGATTAAAGTTTCCCGAACTCCCGACTCTTCGTTCACCCGATCTGCGCTATTTTCTAGGATGGCAAGCAGTTACATTCGAAAGATCACATTCACATCACGCGTCGCTTTGAGTTCTTAATCAGCAGCCGTTCAATCGCCCAACGAACAATGATCAGCCGTTCGATCGTGCCCCGGACGTCCACGGTCAAACCCAACAGAGAATCCACCGCGGCGCGCCCATCTTTCGTCAACGACGATCGAGCGGAGATAGGATCGAGCTAACTAACCAACCACTGTAGAAGTGTAGATCCATTCGCCGCAGCTCGCTATAAATTCGCCGGAACTCTGGGTGAACCGTCCTAACTCTTCTCTTTCCTTATCTCTCTCTACGACGCGTACGTCGCGTTCTGTTGCCGCCGATCATGTGGCGTTCACCTGCGCCGGCGTGTCTTCTCGTTACCGTTCTCTTGTCGGCGTTCGCGGCGACGGGAGGAGCGGAGTATGTGAAGTATAAGGACCCGACGAAGCCGATCGGTGAGCGAGTCGATGACCTCCTCAGCCGGATGACGCTCGCGGAGAAGATCGGCCAGATGTCGCAGATCGAGCGCGCCAACGCGTCCTTCGCCGTCATCCAGAAGTACTTCGTCGGTAAGTGCGTCTCGTCAACGGCGGCCGCCGCCGAGGAGTCCATTGTTCAGTTCACTGACAATTATGTATGAGTTGGTATGATGCGTTGCACGTTGTTTTGCAGGGAGCGTGCTGAGCGGTGGCGGCAGCGTGCCGTCGGAGAAGGCGGCGGCGAAGGACTGGCAGCAGATGGTGACCAACATGCAGAAGGCGGCGCTCAAGACACGCCTCGGCATCCCCATCATCTACGGCATCGACGCCGTGCACGGCCATAACAACGTCTACAACGCCACCATCTTCCCGCACAACGTCGGCCTCGGCGCCACCAGGGACCCCAAGCTGGTCAAACAGATCGGCCAGTCCACCGCCCATGAGGCCCGCGCCACCGGCATCCCGTACACCTTCGCGCCATGCGTCGCCGTAAGCCAAACCGACGCACACATCGCAGCGAATTCAAAGTGAAATATTACGTGTGCTCATGGTGTTCGATCGAATGCACGCAGGTTTGCCGCGACCCGAGATGGGGCCGGTGCTACGAGAGCTACGGCGAGGACACGAGGCTGGTGCAGCTGATGACGTCGGCCGTAGTGCCCGGCCTTCAGGGCGAGCCGCCGGCGCGCCACCCGAAGGGGACGCCGTTTGTGGCGGGGCAGATGAACGTGGCCGGCTGCGCCAAGCACTTCGTCGGTGACGGCGGGACGAAGCGCGGCATCAACGAGAACAACACGGTGGTGAGCTTCCACGACCTGATGCGCATCCATATGCCGCCCTACGACGACGCCGTCATCAAGGGCGTCGCCTCCGTCATGATCTCCTACTCCAGCTGGAACGGCATCAAGATGCACGCGAACCGGTTCCTCGTCACTGACATGCTCAAGAACAAAATGAAATTCAGGGTATGCAATGTTCCAACGTTTTTTGATTTGAACCAAAAATGTCTTTTGATTTCTCGCTGAGATTGAACTGTTTTTCTGTGAAATTTTTGTACGTGAATGTGTACAAATGTGCAGGGCTTTGTGATCACGGACTGGCAAGCGGTGGACCGTATCACGTCGCCGCCGCACCAGCACTACTACCACTCAATCCAGGAGACCATCCATGCCGGCATCGACATGGTCATGATTCCGTACGACTACCCGGAGTTCGTCGCCGACCTGACGTTGCAGGTGTCGAACGGCTCGATCAAGATGGACAGGATCAACGACGCCGTCAGCCGGATCCTCCGTGTCAAGTTCGCCATGGGCCTCTTCGAGAACCCACTCCCCGACCCGCGCCTCGTCGGCGAGCTCGGCAACAAGGAGCACCGGGAGATCGCGCGCGAGGCCGTGCGCAAGTCGCTCGTCCTCCTCAAGAACGGCAAGGCCGGGCAAAAGCCGTTGCTGCCTCTGGCCAAGAAGGCCAAAAAGATCCTCGTCGCCGGCAGCCATGCGCACAACCTCGGCTTCCAGTGCGGCGGCTGGACCAAGTCGTGGCAGGGCCAGGGCGGCAACAACGTCACCGCCGGTAAGCGCAACGTCCGATCTCGAGAACGTCAGATGTACTCTTCGTTCTTTGCTTTTATCAATCAAAGAAACGCCATCTTGTGTCGTGCAGGCACGACGATCCTGGAGGCGATCAAGTCGGCGGTGGACAAGACCACGGTGGTCGACTACTCCGAGCACCCGGACAAGAGCTCCATCGCCAAGACCGCCGGGGAGTACGACTACGCGGTGGTGGTGGTGGGCGAGCCGCCGTACGCTGAGACGGCCGGAGACAACCAGAACCTGACCATCCCGTCGCCGGGGCCGGAGTTGATCAAGGACGTGTGCGGTCTCGTCAAGTGCGTGGTGGTGCTCGTGTCGGGAAGGCCGCTCGTGGTGGAGCCGTACCTCGGCGCCATGGACGCGTTCGTCGCTGCGTGGCTCCCCGGCACGGAGGGCCATGGCGTCGCCGACGTGCTGTTCGGAGATTATGGGTTCACTGGCAAGCTGCCACGGACGTGGTTCAAATCAGTTGATCAACTGCCGATGAATATCGGCGACAGGCGCTATGATCCTCTCTTCCCGTATGGATTCGGGCTCTCTACCAAGCCGGCGCCTCAAAGTTAGGGTTTAAACATTTTACCCGATAAATTACATCGTTAAGTTAGGGAGTCTATGGTATTAGAAATAAATATTAGGATTTTAATGGTCAGTTTATGTGCTTTTATTGATGGATACACTATACCATTTTGTTTCATATTATTTGTTTCCCACTATGGTTCGTTGTTGATAAGTTAGAAATGGATATACTGCCATACCATTAATTTACCATATTGGCAACATCAGTATCAGTTTGAAAGATGAAGGTCGATCATTAGCTCTACTACAATATAAATTCTCGGTATAAATAAGGTGATCATTAGCTCTACTACGATTACAATTTATTTCTACTACAAAGAGCAAAGAAGGTTGATCATTAGCTTCTACAATTGCATCGATGCCAGGTGTACGTATTCAGTGAGACTACTCGTTACCTGTATGCTGAGATTTACATGTCCTATGAGACAGAAAAAGGAATTAAATTTAACTCCAAGAAATTTTAAAGTGTTGTGTGTGTAACCTTTAAAAAAAAATGGAGCACTCGCAAGTCGAAATCGTGTTGGAATCCAACGGCTGATGATGGTGCTAATCAATTGTCTGGAACGTAATCTGCCTACTGAAATTTAGTCAGCGACGCTTTTTGTTCAGTTTAACGCAGAAGAATTTGTCAAAGCATCAGGATTCATAATAGGCCAGTCTCAATTTTCTCTACAGGTATGAGCTCCTGAAAGGGGATGTGTCCCGTTGACTAGAAAAATTGCCCCCATTTCGTTTATACCCTCCATAATTATATATTTTTTAAAATAATAATAATAACATATATCAATAAATGGTATCTGGGCACAAAGTCGGTATATATAGTAACTAAGATGCACCATTGAGATGCTTAAAAGTAAATTAAAATAAAACTATAGCTTTATATGTTGTCACTGTGGTAAACCCTTGGTACGAACATGTACGGAAGCAACATCAACGGAAAGCCGATGTAGCTTCAACCATTCCAGAAGTAGCCGTTTGGATTTAGAGGCGAAAGCCTAATTTTTACTATCTTCATCTCAAACCTGAAAAAAATAGCAAGAATAAATATTTAGTAGACCACGAAAAACGTTATTACTTGCATGTCATTTAGTTCTGAAAAATTTTAAAAATGTTTAACAAGATATCAAAACATAATATATCACTCAACATGCGGATTTATAAAAAGTAAATTTAAAATAATATACACACATTTATTTTTATTTTTTTAACTTATAAAAATTAAATTTAAATATATTACATATCAATCTATTTTTAAAATTTTTTATAACTATTTAAATAACAACTAGTTATATCTTTAAAATTGTTTCTCGGTTTGCGATGTATTCTACGTGCACCACCATCGACGTCCTCGGCTGGGCCCATACGTCGGCCTCCTTTTTCTTCCTTTCTGTCTTCTCTCTTGCTCTCTGTTTTCTCCATCTCGCGCAAGCGCCCGACTGTCGGAGCGGGGCACGGCGCGGGGGAGCGGTGTCCGGTGTGCGTCGCCGGCGGCGGGTCGAGGAGCTCGGGGAGAGAGTCACTGGGGCGCCCGCGAATGGCGGCGGAGAAGAGGTGCGCACGGAGGTCATTTGGCCGGGCCCGGAGGCGATTATTTCGTGCTGAAGGAGGTGGCGAGGTTCTGGTGAAGCTCCGGGGAGGGAGAAGGCCGTGAGAGCACGACCTTGCTGAATGTACCCTATACGTAGACCATGCATGTGGATGAGCGGCTCGGGTCGAGATCTCCTCGGTGACCGGACAGTAGAGAGGAGTTGGCGCGGCGGAGGGTGCTACGGGAGAGGAACGGCCTGATTGGCCGGGCGCTTAGCTTGGAGGGATGAGGAGGAGTGCGGAGGCGATCGGGCTCACCTTGGGGCAGAGCAACGGCGGAGTTCGGCTGATCGAGCGCCGGCGGTGGCGGAACGTGGGCATGAATACAAGGTGCTCGACCTGGTTTCGTAGGGAGATGGGGGTAGCCGTGGCGAGGTGGGCGGTGGGTGGAGGGAGTGCCGGTGTGAGCCCAAGGAGGATTGTGACGAAAGCAGCCGCTGGTTTGTGATGGCTGCCGTTCACGGCGCCGCCGACCTCACTCGCGTGCTCGGCATCCGCTCGCGCGGGCCGGCTTGCGGCGCGCCGCGGCCACGCGCCCTGCGCCCACGCCGGAAGTGGCCCCACTTGCGCGAGACAGCGTCTGCCACTTGCTGAGCGAGTGGACCCCTTTACTGCATCTTCTCTATAAAACCCGGTGCATCTTCTCTTCTCATTTCTCGCTTCCCCTTCCTTAACCCCCGTTACCCCCCACGAAATGGTGGTGATTCCGTGGCTTCTCCAATGGCGGCGGCGGCGGCGAGGGACGAACGGGCGGCGGCGGTGGGGAGGCGAGGGCCGGAGGAGGCTGAGGCGGCGGTCTCTGAGGGGAGAAGAGGGGCTGCTACGTGAGTATCGCTGTAGACCCTGTCTCAACTATCAATCTCCTATGATGCAGCTATGCTCTACTCTTCGTCGGCAATGGCAATCTAACCACAGTTCTTCATAGGTACCTCTCCCACGCTTACCGAGTCCTCATCAGGCGGATTCGAAACGCAAGTGACGAGGAGACCATCAACCGCGGGAACGACATGTATGGGGTCTTCAACAAGTACGAGGTGAACAACCGCCGCCTCTCCATCCCCGACCACCGGACCTTCCCCACGATGGAGTTCCTGGAGCACGTCAGCCACCCGTTCTACTTCATTGCACGGCGGAGAGTTTCTCTATTCCGGGCCTTGTATGTGCGTCAGGTAATCCACCGGATGTTGGGGACTGCTCCTTCCTGGAAGGAGATGTGTGTTGGATTGGGAGCCGTGGTAGTTGTCGTTGCTCTAGTTGCGCTTGTGAGGCGTCGCGGGTATGGAGAGGACGCAACGGATGTCGTTGATGGCCCTGGAGGAGGAGGTGGAGGTGGTTCCGGAGCTGGGGCAGGCGGTGGAGCGGAGGTGGTGGGGCACCTGGGGCACGAGGCGACGCTTGCGACGGTGACCGAGGCGAGAACATCGATTCGATACGTCTGGTTAGTTTTGATGTAAGTCGTTCTCTGCAATTTCTTATGCGTTTAAGCGACAGGTGGCTGCTGACGACGAGCCACCGGTGCCAGCGGGACTCGCGCAACTACTGAGAGGGATGCCCGCTCGGCCCTGGCCGAGACGGGGCGGCGGTGGGGTTGGCTTTCTCGCCAACCAGGGAGCATCGGGTACGTAAATCCATCGCTTGCGATTTGAATAATCGGCTTAGTATTAATGATTTTTATTCCCCTTCTTGATGCTGGTTTTAGATTCAGCTACCAGATTCAACCGCTGTGTTTTTCTCGTCCTTTGCAAGAATTGTTTGCATCGTTTCTTGTTTCAGTTACATGGTAGTGTAAGATGTTTTATGTGTGACGTTGGAAATTTGGAAGGTGTTTGTGCAGATTGTTCTCCCCTAATCTCTATGTTGATCTCAGATCGGTTGGTTCTGATGTGCATTACCTGCAGTTTGTTGTTCATGCGTAATTTTTCTACCACTTGAGGGGTGTAGATTAAGTTCAAAGATTGAATGTTGTTTCCTTCAGACGAAGGGTACGATGTTTGGGATGAAACTTTTTGTCATTTTGCATATTTTTAGGGGGAAATGAATATGTGTGATTCTGAGCCTGGGCGGTTGAGCATTATCTGTTCCTTAACAGATTCTCTAAAAAGAAATGTGAAATTAAAAATGATGAAAAATTATTCTTAGTTTATATTAAAATTATTATTACATAATTAAATTGTATTAAAATTATTAATAGTAAAATATGATACCCGTATACATACACTAACATAAATCAAATTATAGATCACCTTTGAATTAGTCTAACGAGTAAGCCGAAACAACGGATAGGCTGGCTGCACAGTATGAGCTTGGTCCAGTTGGGAGTGAGCTAGTGATAGCGTGAGCTAATGCGATAGACATGTCGATGTAACAGGCCGACAATGCAGAAGTGGCCTAGCATGCACGGGCATGAACGAGCGCAAGCACATGTGGAGGCGTAATGGCTAATAGGCTAGCCCGGCATAGCAATGATTGGTACAAGTGAGCGGGTGTGTTCACGCGCAAGCGATCCGCCCTAGGACAGCGGTTGACATGTGGTTGGTACAGGTGGCGTGCTTGGCGGGGACAACGAGATTCTCTGTGGAATCAAGTTGAAATCTATGGACTTTTGTATGTCTAATAACATGATGTATTTTAGAGCGTTGATTTCAAATTCAACGGCTAAGAATAGGTTGAGTAGTAGCTACGAAATCTTAAGGGTATTGATGTATTTTTCTTTAGGATTTTGTAATTATTTTGGGCTATAAAAAGAGGATAAAGTGTTTAAAATTATTTGGAGAGATCTTGGTAGAATTTTTGTAAACACATTCTTAGTAATAAATATAATATTTATAGAAGATTAGTATAGTAATTAATTTTTCTTTCTTGTTCACTTCTGTATATAGCTAGCGATCGATTTTAGATTAATTTGTTTTCTTCTATGATTTGGGTTGTTATTTTTACCTAAAATCTAGCTATGATGTTTTTTTAATTGGTTAATTATTTTTAGATATCATATTATTAATTAATTAGGTTTTAATTAATTTTTATCAATCTTTTTTTATTAATTTTGTTTTGTTAATATATCTAGATACATAAGTTTTAGCGATGAAATAGTGTTGTATACAGATTCAGAAAATGCGGTTTTCGGGTTTTATAATTAAGTTGAAGTGTTAAATTTTATTTTTGACTTCACAGTTATTTACCTCCTCTCTATATGCGTCGATCCTACAAAATAAACTCATACAAACAAGAGGGTATAATGTGCTTTTGAACTTCTTGTCTATACAGGCGTAGAAGAAGTGCTGACCTCATTGGATGCTGATGCTGAACTGCAGAATATAGCCAAGGATGCTGATGCTGACGGAAGTGTAGCCATTGATTATGATCTGTTCTTGAACATGATGGCCGACAGTTTGAACGTATGGCTTTTTGTCCTGCTGATGTCCTTCTTGGCATAATTCCTTTTACATAATCTGTATATATTATAGATAATGCTTGCTTCATGTACAGCATAATTTTGAATATGTTCTGCATCACTTCTACAATGTTGTGGTTTTATATCAAATGCAACACATAATTGATGACAACGTATTTCTTTGTGCTAAGAACAACTCATTTGTTGTAAAGACAGAAGTGCAATGCACATTGGCATGTCAGTTTATGGTATTTATCTGTTCTGAAGCGCAATGTTCTTGAATCAGTGATAGGTTTGTTCTGGTCTTTGTTTGTTCTGAAATTTGCATAACATGTAATGCTTTTCTTTGCTTCCGAGTAAGGTGTAACTTCTGAGTACAAATGGTCAATCGCAATTCAGCAATCTAAAGCTCTCTGTACTGGCTGACAAGCCAACTGCTATTGATTTGTTATGCCTTGCACCCAGTCCTTTTTGCCAATGTTTCATTACTTGTGTTTGTGTGCTTTCGGTACAACACTATTGATATTTGATGTTAGTTATATTGTGTAACTACCCAAGGAGAAAACAGTTTAAAAACTAAACTAGAATTTTGCTTCAGATTGGATCTAAAGAGAAGCAAATAAATCTACAGTAGTTATATATTCTGCAATTTTCATGTTTCAGACTGAATTTCTTTAGTTCATGTATTAATACTTCAATGTTGAGAGCAGTGACTTGAGTCATGAAAATATGTACATTGCTTGAAGTACATCAGTTGCTTTCCATTTCAATGGTGACATTTAACATGATCATGGTTTCCTCTAATATTAGCACAAGTCAGAATATCACTCATATTATTTTTGTCTGGCTTTAGACATGCAGAGCATTATTATGTGCACATTAAACTTGTTCTAAGTTCTAATAAATCTGATTTGTATACTTGAAGGACCCTGATTCAGATGAACTAAAGGAAGCATTCTATGTGTTTGACAAGGATGATGATGGGTACATTTCTGCAGCTGAGGTAAATTTTGTTCTTATCAACTGTGATCACTCAAATCACCCTCCCATTCAATCTTTTGTGTTCCATCTATCTCTTTTATGTTTTGCACATGTTATCAGGTCTGTTCTTCTCTAAGCAAGAAACGCTTGCAATCAGGACAACATTTCGCGGAACATTTTGGTCACTATTTCCTTTTCAGCTTCAAGAAGTGATGATCAGTTTCAAGGAGATAGCACATCAGGAAATCCATGAGGTGATGAAGGACACAGATTTGGAGTTGACGGCCGCTACGAGGAGTTTGAGCGAGTGATGGCGGACAATTGATTAGTGAAGCTGAAACATCGATCGTGTCAGGACCTTTTTTGCTCTTCGAGACAAGATGATTCAGGAGGCCAAGTTTTGGATGGTGATGGCCTTGCCAAGTACTAGGAAATTCTTTGGATCACGCTGGGTAAATGAGTTAAGCATAGTGTTTAGACTCATTGTTCTTCTCTTCGTTTAGCGAGCTTTCTTAGACATGTTAGCTTGTGCTAAATGCATCTACTGCCTGTAATTCCTGTGTCGTTACTCTCTTCAGTCTTCAGTTATTCACACACGCATAAACGATCCAAAGTTTTGGCTATTGAGGAAGATATATAGTTAGCAGCACATATGGGAAATCTTTACTTCAGCCGAGATTTTTTCTGGTTGCTTCCTGTTGATGTGTTCTGTTTTAATTTTCTACTGTATTTGTTATCCATTCAGAAACGGAGAATAGCAAATCTGACTAACAAACTGAGAAGGTCGCGCTTTGCGCCTACGAGGTGATGGGAGTCGTCTGATATGGATCGGACGTCTCAGATCGTGGCAAACCAGCCACCGGATCCACAGAACATGATCCACCACATCGCCGCCTCCCGCCGCGCCGCTCCGATGCCTCCGTTGGCAAATGGCAAAGACTCCACCGCCTCTCCCTCTCGCTCCTTGGCGGCCACTCGCCGCGCCATCCGTGGCTTCCTCCGCGGCGGGCTCGCCAGTCGCCACGTCCTCCTCGCTCCTCGCAGATGTTAGTATGTTACCCAGCAATGCACACATATATGTTCGTTTGCTATGCTCTTATCTATGGATTTTAATGGCTTTGTGATTGGTTTCAGTTCGGGTAAGGAAGAAGGTCGAGTCTTTGGTCAAGAATACAATTCCGGAAGAAGCTACTCCATTCGAGCACTCCAGCCTGTGGTCAAGTATGCAGTGGTCAAGCGGAGCCTGTGGTCGACGATGCAACTCCGGAGGAGGCTACTCCGGCTGCACTTTCAGCGGGGTTCTCGTACATCCAGGTGTTCAATATCGTGGCTGGGGACTCAGAGTTGTGAGGCCTTATCAGCTGATAGTAGTAGTAGTAGTTAGGAAATGTGCACCTGCTTGATATAACATCTTCTTCTGCATTGCGTTGATTAAATCTGTGAATCCTCTCGATGACATATTTTGCAGTGCGTTGATTAAATTTGTGCCGGTTCTATGCGCTCTTCTTTGATCATGGGGATGAACTGTCATTTAGTTCCTTTCGTTTTGCTGAACAAAAAGATGAATTAGCACGATGTGGCCTGTTTACCTGGGTGCTTCTTTCTGTTGAGTCTAACTTGCTGTGGTTATATGTGGGAAAGGAAAAAAAAATCTCTGATTGGTGTTTAGATTGTAAGTAGAACAGATGAGCTTTTGTTAGGGAGGTTTGAGTTCAATGTCTTCGTTGTTTTTTATTGTATTTATTTATTGGGTGACTTTGATCCTATTGGTTCATGAATTGGTGGTATTTCATCTAGTACCCTGCAGTCTGACGAGAATTGGTACTCCAGACTCCAGAGTCCAGACATGAGATTGGGAAGAAAATTGCATAGTTCTTGAGTCCAGCTCTGTTCTCTTCCATCATGCTAAGGCCAACACGTCTTTCGAATTTTCTATATAAAAGTTTACCTTTATAAAATATTTTTTTCGCTTTGTAATAGTTAATTCAGTAACTTATATTATTAAATAGCTATTAAAGATTCAGATAATTCTCCAATCCCATCTATCTCAAATACTACCTAACTCTTTCCCTCTCTTTCTCTTCAACGCCATTATTAGACTCATCTATAAAGTGGACCCATTCAATAATATCCTATTACAATACGTATGTGTATCTTTCTATCTTAAAAAAAACAACTCGAACTTCTACGGCGTCGGTAGCTGTTGCAGAACGTTCCGAGGTGGGTGACAGGCAGCCACGCCGTTTAGGTCGTCAGGAGGATTCCCTCTGGGGCCGAAAAGGCAATCATTAGTCACCGTCCCGTTACGGCCCAATAATTACAGTCCTCACGTAGTCACGTTAAGTCACGATCAGGTTCCAACCCAATCAATACGGACCGCACGCCAGTGCCAATCCATTCCGGCCCAAGTTCTATCGGTCGCACGTCCGTCGTAATCATATTCCGGGCCACTTGTCAGCCCGTGCTGCACAACCGTACAAGGAACTGCCCGGAGCAATGCCGCGATCGAATCACCTGTACGGCTGGTTCTCGTACCTTGGGTTCATTTCCGTTCAATAATTTCCCGATTTGACGGGGCATAAGAGTTTTACCAGTACCAGGGGGACCATATACAGTACTATACCCTTAACACGCTTGATGCCCAATCTACAGATATTTAGCCATTAGCAGAGCATCATCTATTATTTTGATAGAAAATAGAGAAGATACTGCACTTATTAACAACATTAGGAGGAAACACCCGTGAAGCAAATGCCCTCCGAAATATGTTTGTGACACTAACCCGCCTATCCCCGACTTTCCCAGGTTAAATCTTTATGCTTGAAAAGCTTGATGCTAACTGCGTCCTTCTGGTTTATTACCTACAGGCTGCGGTAGAGTAATGGACCTTATTTGTGTTGTTTCACAAGCTATAATTAATGTTATTGTCACATTCACTGCGAAAAGAAGCTGCCAACAATATAGAAGAAGGAACCTTAATTCCTGAATTAGGAGCAGACTCAAATATGATATACGTATCACTTAATACTTTGACAGGAATCCTTTGTCCTAAGGGGCGGAACTTTCTTGGCTCTCTGGCAAAGCATGATTCACAGTGAATATAGTTTGTTTCAATGCAGATGAGATCAAACTAACCAAGCATCAATACAGTCCACTTACGTGTCTCCAATAAGGATTGTTTGCACCTCCTCGCATTGATCACAATCAAACCTTATGGATTGCACATCATTGCATTGCCAGTAATACTGACACTGGATTGCCAGAAGTTTACAGCATTGGGGCTGTGCAGGTCAGACTCTATACGATGGTAAAGGGTATTTTTCCTTCACTTATAAAGTAGTTCTTTTATCCTACTACGATTAATATGAGATTGTTCAACAGTCTCTACGCTAACGCATGAGTTATCAGCCTCGGCAGGAGCTAAGGATATGTAGGTTCACGCATTGTCACCTTAGCGGGGTTCTTGCCATACAAGGAGGCACCAGGGATACCGCGGGAGCGCGCTTTCTCGAGTCGGGTGGTCGCGGGTGGCAAAGGGCGATAAATCGTGCCATAGGCCCTTGAGTCGGTACAGAACTCACTGCTCTCCAGTCCTTACTTTGGCGGCACATAGCTTCGTGCGACGCCACTGGATAGCGGCTCCGTTTAAGATCTACGATGAATTTTAGATTTCTACGGATACGTTTTTTGATCTTAATGTTTTTTTAAAAAAATCTATATAAAATTTAATTATCTAATATTTTTAGAATAATTTTTTAACTCTGTAGTTAAACCATTCATTTATATCCTTAAATATCATACAAATTAAAAAAAATCTTTCAATCCTTAATCTCAACTATCTCAGATGGGACGATAAAGATTTCTAACAAACGTATCAACCTTAGCTTCCTTGTTTAACTTTCACTCGAATCACTGATTTGCGGCGTCATTAACTTCTTTGCAAGGCTCTGTTGTATGCGAGCCAAACCAATCAAAATATGCGCCTGGCTGGACCGTATTCTGCTTCGAGTATTAATTAGAGACGGGATCGCTCAAGTATTCCATTACTAATTAGAGAGAAGATCTTACTGGTCAAGTGTAATTCGATTACTAATTTGAGACAGGATCGGTTAGCCGGTGGGTCGGTGACGATTGAGATTAACATGTGTAGCACCACAGTATATGTGGATCATATCAATGCAAAGCGTACGTTAGCCTTGACCCTCTACTCAAAGCCCTAATGAAGCCTACTGAAGACATCACCGCACCCTACTGATTCCAATTTTTTCTGTTGCTAAGCCCGGCCTGCTGTCGGACCCGCTGTTCGCCATTGCTGCCGCTTCAAGCTTTCGCCATCGAGGAGATAGCTGCCGCCTCTCTATCCTTTTTCCTTCTCAAACCCCGTAGCCGCCGTTGGCAGACCCATCGCACCTGGCGGCGTCACTACCCTTTTGGCCTAGGCTCACCACTATTGCTGCCGCTTAGCAACATTGCCGAGCCGCTGCCTAGTCGGCCGGCTGCTAGGGCGTTGTGCTAGCCCCGCCACCCCTCTAGGGCCACACCGTCTTATTGTGCCTTCCCTCGCCACCTGTTGCGTTAGCCACCTCCATGCCGCCACCGCTTGAGCCTCCTGGCGCTGGCCGTAGCCACCATGCCTTCTAGCCCTATTGCCACGCCATCGTCTGCCTCTGCCCTGTCGTCATCGTCGCAGTCATCATCACCTCTCTAAGCACTAGCATCACCATTGCCACCTCCTGCCACTAGGACAAATCATCGCCACAGCCATCACCATCCCCATGCTAGCATCACCGTTCTCCTCTTGGACTTCCCTGCACAGTGAAGAGAGGCAAAGAGAAGAGAGGGAAAAAAGAAGAAAAAAGATATAGGACCCACATGACCCCTACCCTTTCCAATTACCCTCGTGGACCCAGTCTACCGTAGACCATCCTCTATCTTCCACCGATGTTTAGGCCTCAATGTTAGCCAAGAAATATTCTCCAGAACATTCTTTTTGGAATTCTTTTTTATTTTTCTTAAAAACTTTTAAACTTTAAAAATTCATATCTTTTTATCCGTAACTTCATTTGATCTCATTCTGGTCCTAAATTTTTTATAAAATCCTTCTTTACGCAATGGCATTATTATTTTCTATATTTTATTACTTTTATGAGTACCCCATATAATGTTTGTATTTCTCACGTGTAGAGGTCACAATCGAAGGAGTGTTTGCTCTGGATTTTGTCACACCAAGAACCGCCGTGTACCAAGGCAAACCATTCTTGAAGATTTTGAACATATATTTATGAATTTCATTGTTTATAAAGATGCATTGTTAAATCACACTTTAATCATGTTTAGTCTTGATTAGCGTGAAACCAATGGCCTACCCAATAGTCACACTTATATTATATAGGATATTGATGACTCTCATCCTCATTAACTTTACTAAATATTCACCGGTATCGTCATCCCTTGAAAGCGATTACCAAAGTGGTTGCTTAGCTCGCTTAAGATTGTGATGTTATGTGAGAAAACTTGAGACTTCTAAATTTTACTTGAAAAGCAATATGATGTTAGAGTGTTTGTAAAATAAAAATGGTTTGTATTAACTAGATGGTACGGGGTTAGTGATTTCGTGTCTTGGCTATATATTGTCATTAAGAACCAATTCTTTTAAAAAATTCATCCAAGCATATTACAGTGCGACCACACAGGTGTTATGAGATACTCTTGGCTAAGTGATTAGCTATCACATAAAAATATTATATGTCAATAGTTATAGAACGCTACGAATGATGAGATGGTGTTGTGGACCATAATGAGTGTTATCCTAGCTTCACGTGAGGCGATTGATTAGGTATATAAGTCATCCCAGTCTATCATGACTTATCTAATACTCGATTTAAGAGATTTAACACAACTATGTGATATGAGATATTCATGGGTTAGTTTTAAAAAAATTATAATAAACCCTCCTTTGTCCACCATATTTGATCGGCACGTGTTGTGTAAAGAGAGAAGTTTATGACGTTTGGATAAAATGTGTAACCTCTGTAGAGTTTAGCTGAACTATTTAAACAATCGTGCTAGTGGTTATGGGCAAATATGAGATGCTTTTCATAGCATAGTTTAGTTTTTACAATGAACGTAATTGTTGAGATAAGAATCATTTTCCAAAGTCTGCCTATGTGGCAGACGGTCGACCTTCGTGGTCAGAATCAGATCTATGTGATCTAGAGTATCTTGTGGCACTATAGTGCCTTAGTGATGAGAAGGTGAATTTGTACTATGAAAGCTTGTTAATTATAACAAATAGTTAGGAAATGATATCTCATTAATTGTTAAGTGTTGAGAAAGTGAAAAGAAGCTCATAAAAGAGAGATGAGAAAATGTTAAGAATTTTGCTATCATATATAAACACGGTAACAAATTATTACAAATCAACTTGTAAAATAGATCGAGGTGTGAGTCTCTTTCCGATAATTATAATTTTGACTCACTAGTGTTTCACAATATAACTCCTTTAAAGAAAATACTACTTTTGCAAATAAAAACAAGAGCCTCCCTCGTCAAGCCAAAACATGTCATCTTTCCCCTTTAGACTACTGAGTACATAAACTACCCATCCTTGCTTATGTGTATGTATAGAGTTTAGAGAAGATAACGTACACCCGTTCGCCAAAAAGTTCTTTCAGGGGTAGGCGAAGTGTGAAGACTTCTAGGATTTCGAGCTTATCCCAAATTGTGTCTGTGGAATAAACAGTTGCCTAAGTGTTGTGCCTAATGTTTAGCCACTTAAGTTGCTTTCCGCTATTATCTTTCACTTAGTTGTTTTTACTTTTTGTATTGTGTTGTCCATTTAAGGTCTATTCATAATGGCAACTTATATAAAGAGTATTCTTAGTGATATAATAAAAGATTGTGTATTCTAGGACTGGTACAATATTGATAGGTAATTAAGTTGACCCTTGTCGCAGAGTTCAAAACATTACAACGAGACTCAAATTAAAACTTAATCACACTGCAAAACTTGTAGTAGGTGACTTTCTTTAAAACGTGGTGTTTCTTTGGCAACTTATGGTATACATACCAGCTTCATTATAATCAATGTCTGTAACTTCTGCATCATCAAGACAATCTATAGAATGATGGAGGATTGTACATAAGATTATATAGTTTTATAGATTAACTATAACTAGTGCCATACGATTTCAAAAAAAACTCACATTGTGTGTTAAATTGTGGATTTGCAAGCTTGAATAAACTACTATCAAACTCAATGTAATCAATATCTGTAATCTCCGAGTGAACATTTCTCATAGTTATATTTTTATCTCATGTAACTCCATCTGATTACAAAGGAACAATTAATTTACACTATGTGATTACAATCAGAGATCAATATATTAACTTCATATGAAGTGCTCACCTAGTACAGGTGTTTCTTCATGATGTTAAATGCTTTTCATTTTTCTCTTCTTGCATTGACGTTTGTAGTTTTCATTCCTACGAAGTCAATCTAAAGAATCATCTTGATGTATATTTTACTTATTGGATACACTCATTCCTTAAAGAAATGGTAGAAGCCGTCATTCGATGTAGTGACACTTCATGGTAAATTAAGTACATATAGTAAATAAACAACAAAACAAATAAGTAAGGCATAAACTACCCATAACACTAAATTTACCAATAGTAGGGGTGGAAGGTATTGAGTTCTCTCCATCAACATTGCTTGACTCAACTTTCTTTTTTGTGTGCCATTTGCGTTGTTTTTTTTATATGTTTCCTTTTTCTATCTTCCCTAGACATTCCAATATCTTTGACATCAACCTTTCTGTTTGCTGTGAATGACAAATAGCTGACGAATGCATAGAAGTGCCCAAAATCTCACCACCGTCAAGATTAGCTGGATTGGCCTTTTTTTCTTGCATGCACACGTTGTCTAATGTTTCTTCTTTGATCTCTTTTTTTCTTTATTGGTAGTTTTGTTAGATATCAACTCGTTCTATTTGTTGTGAAGGTCAAACAAACACCAAATGATTAGGAGTGACGGATATTTCACCAATGTTAAGATTGCTTGGCTCAATGTCAAGATTTGTTGGCTCAACTTTCTTTCTTATACACAATTCACGTTGTCTTATATGCCTTTGTTTTTTTTCTTATCTTTATCATTAAATTTAGACACTTCAACCTCACCCATTCATGGTTGTTGTGAAGGTGAAATCACCGAATGCATAGGAGTGATAGATATTTCACTATTGTTAAGATTGGTTGACTCAGCTTTCTTTCTTGCCCACAATTGACGCCATCTTAAGTTTTTCTCTTTGTTCTCTCTTTTTATCTTTATTGGATTTTTCTACCTTCCCCATCGTAAAAGTAGTTACTTACATAGGAATATCTTCGTCATGCGATATTTGCGCTATACATTGATTGTCCAGTGCCTTGATGTGTTCCTGGTCGTCACGTACTGTAGCATCTAAAATTAGTAGTAATGTTGTCAATGGCATACATATATAGACGAAAAAAACATATATAAACATATCTGTCTATGTACCATGATTTGGTTGATTGGTTTCAATCTTCTTTGTACCATGATATTCACAGTTTCTTTTGCTAGATTCTTCTGTCTTGCGTTGCACCTCATTACAAGGTTTTGTCTGATGTACATTCAATTTGTTTATATCTCCGAACACAATGTGTTGCTCACGTCCTATAGGTGGACCCTTTGCATCCATACCTAATTGACAAGTTATAATATCATTGTTAACTCCAATATGTATATAGTACATTCAAGTGCTCGCAGCTTGCAAAGTAAGAAATAAGCATGCGGTGCAACATTTTCAATATTTGTAGAGAGGATGATCTTACAGTATATTATTAACATCATCAAACATGATACAAGCATGCATATACAGCTGCGTTGATAATTTTAATATTGTTTTCACCATCTCATGACATCAATTCCTCTCAAACAATTGCCGTTCATTTTATGATATTGATATGCTCATGCTTACAAACCATACCATTTATACTTTATCAATCCATCACAAGCATCCTCACGGGTTATATATACGTCAAATGAACTAAGCCAATTATAACTATTAATCTCAGATGGTCCATTACACCAATTACATCATGTTACACCCAAGTCAAACTCCAGATTCTAAACAATTAATAACTCAATAATCCAATATGAATTTCAAGAGTAAAAACTAAATAAATCATTACAAGGGCATAGAACACATCCGCAAAACATACATCAAATCCATAAACTTAAAACCCTGCACTATTTAGTCAAATATCTATTCCATAAATTTAATCTTTAATTTATGGGAAAAAAACACATACACCAGTTATCCGGTATGCATGAACAGTTAGGTTCGGTACATTAATTAATTTACAAATAGCCCCATTACCATAAAGAATAGACTATTCTTTACCAGCCAGATAAAGTGGTACCATCTAATTTGTTAGTTCACTGAATTTCAACTGCAACTTTACTTCATATTTAAATGTTTTTTTTATTTCAAGGTATTATCGAATAGGTTGCACTTATGTTATTTGTCAATGTGACACCCAGTAAGCAACTAGGTGACTTTAACAGAAAATAAGACAACGGCAATGTTATTTCTTCCTTAGGATGACATGCAACAGTGTTTGGACCCTATAACAGTAAGAGTGGCTAACATACATCCTATACAGAAAACACTCATATGGCCCTCTAAATATGTCCCCAACAACAGTGAAAACCATAGATGGTGATTTACACTTTTTGCTGCTAGGACATGCATGCCATAAATCATAATTTTCTAGCACTTAGAAATAAAAAAGTGCGGCCCATTTTTGGACCCAAGATATGTTTGCAACAAATACATTATAGCTATGTTTACGTATATCTTTGAGGACATATTAGACAATCAAACTAAAAGCACTTTTAACCCTATTTTAAAAAATACATTCATTCATAAAGTGGTATACCTCGGTAGATAACAAACCACCTTGTCGCCCGCTGATGACCTCGGTAGAGAATACCTGTTGCAGAGGAGAACAGTGGAGATGGTGGTCAACATTGCAACGATTGTGACACCGGCGTTGAGATGGATCAGCAATGAATAGCAGATAGATGAGGGCGCCAACACAATGAATAAAGGGATGAATCAGCAATCTGCACACCATTAAATAGTTTTCCTCTTTCACAATCTACACACCCCTAATTTAGGAAATTTATCTGATCAATTAGCATGAGTCATTTGTTGCATGAAATTAATTCTGACAAGCAGGTCATAAAAAGGGAATATCTATCTAAACAATTTTGTACGTCAATATATAGCAGAAAATGTTTCAATATAATTATCATGTGAACTTCAGATATCCAAGAACCAGCTTAAAAGACTTGGTAGTGAATTTCTTAGATTGAGAGCAAATCAATATTTGTGATCATAAAAGAAAATGATTACATCACATCAACTATTGTAATTTTGGTGATGCAAAACTTTTCTATGAAAAATAGGTAAGATAACATTTACCAGTTTTAATTTAATTATTTCTAGCATGGCCCCTATAATGAGATTTCAAGATAGTTCCACATATGAAAAATGGTATGTAGAGGCTGCAAAAGGCATTTAGTGCCAGCTAGAGTGACAGCCCGAAGGAAGGCTCGCTGTTGCAGTGCTGATCAATTTCTTCACTCTTTGATGAGAATTTATATCATCCATATACAGCCAATGATCTGCAGATTGCAAGCCTGAGAAGATTCAGATAACTAACCTGAGGGGGATAGCAACCTGCCTATCTTCATTGAGATTTGAGACATGATAAACGCAGGAAACAGTGTATCTGAATGGAAAGTGCCATGCTCAGTTCCACTAACTGCAAATCCCTGTAACAAACAGATAAATTAGCATTCTAGGAGTGAGATCACAATTTCTTTATCGCTGCAGTAGTCCGCAGCTATATGCCTCAAAAATCAGAGTCCACACCTGCATGCATGTATTCACTGATAATAAATGGAAGTAAACCTTTTCTGAAATTTTCAAATAAAAATAGTATAATTCTGATGGAAGTAAATTCCACCATGTAGATGATAATCAAGTTAAATCATTTGTATTATTTAAAGATATGCATTTTGCTAATCAAATTGATTAAACCATGCCACACAAGATACTAATACAACTTTAAGATAGCTCAAGTTTCCTTAGTTGATTTCATGGTCAGGTTTTTGTAGACATTGCACACCAGTTGAAGCCACATATCCTTACGTGTATTGGTTGCCACTGTCATGATTTTCCTTGTTATATATCACAAACAACTTACAAAGCTAGATTGCAGTTTTTAGTAAAGTAGGGGAGCAGAAACAGCTCTAAAACATGCATGCATTGCTTATAATTTCAACCTTGGTACCACATTGTTCAACAATTTTGGATGCTAGTTGCCAAAAAAAATCAGAAACTATGTATATTCTCTTTCCTAACTTGAACACAATTTGAAACACCATGATGCCATAGATTAAGGTACCATTCTTATCCTACATCAATACATGAAAGCAGGGAATATAATTGAAAGAATAAAGTATCTTTTTATCCCACCAGTGAACGTCATATAGAAGATTCACAATGACAGAGAACAAGTTCATCACTGTTAACAACACAGTTATCACAACTTGCAGGAGCACTTTTGCAATGAATATTGAGGTACATATGTTTATTATCTACAAGGGGCATCAGAATATTGTCTAAATTAGTCTAGTAGAAATACATAGTATGACTGAAAAAAGAAACTGCGTCCACATAACCATACCAGTCATATAAAATAAATGTTCTTCATTTATATGAATTTTCATATCTTTTTCTGTAGGTAAAACGTTAACAGATTCATCTATTGTTCCTAATAAAATGAGTTGTCTGAATCGGGATTCGGGAATGAAGTAGCAGTATAACATACCGTGCATAGGATTCTAGTTCAAATGCAGCCACTGTTGGTGACACATCACTTCTAGGCAGCAGAGGCTGCGGCGTACTGAAACATTTTCCCATCAATCTAATGAAAATTTTTTTCTAAGAACATTAGTCTAATAGTGGCCTTTATGAATTTTTGTTTTTGAACATGTCACCAATCTTAAAAGGTGAGACCATTCAAAGACTTATTGCACAGTGAAAGAATATTTTATCGTATTATAGTCTATTAAACTTGGAGTTATATAAACAAACTGGTGATGTTAGACATCGATTGCATGTAGTGACATTTATCTCTGACATTATGGAATAATTGTTTTGGTACACAGTTTAAGGAAGTACCTGTCTGGATTTTCCCGTACTACACAGTTTTTTTCTTGCTCCTGTGCCACCAAAAAATTATGCTAAAGCTGCAAACAAGGATAGAATAGGAAGTTACATACACTGTAGGGAATACAGGAGTACATATTTTAAAAACAGAAATACACCCATGTATATCTTTAAAAAAAATACCCTAGTCTCTAAATCTGTTCATATAAATTTGACATGTTTATGCAGCCAAAAAGACAAAACAATGCACCAAGAAAAGCAGATGGACCATGGGTTGCTATGCATCTATCTATATGCTAGATGGTGAAAGAGGTTTGCATCTATATGAGGACTTTGTGAATCTACAGAGTCACTCGAAGTCTCCCATGCATCAGTGTTCAGTGGTTCATCCGCATCAAAAGATTTGGCACTAAGAAATACAAGATGAATTGAGGCAATCATTTGAGATCAGAATTATTATAGAGTAGCATGAGCATATGGATAGAGAAGCTAAGATAATCTGCAGCATATTATGCAGTCAGAGGCTTCTGAACCCATTCAATAATTTGGCAAAGAATCATTCATGAATTCAGATCCTCCTCTAGCCCATGTGTATTTAGAAATACTAATAACATATAACTTTCATCACTTAGAAATAATCAAACAATGGAGAATAGGATCATTTAGAAATAGTGAAACATATGTACAAATCCTGATCAATAAGCACCTGGGAGCTGTCCGTCGAGGCTCCGCTAGATCGCCGATGGGGAGGACCGAGCGGCTAGGTCGGTGACGAGGAGGGTCAACTATGGGGATTGCCAACGGTGTCGCGACGGAGAAGCGGTTGCGGCGGTGGCGCCGGAGAGGACGGTGAAGAGACACCCCGGTTGTCAAGAGGCGTCGGCGGCGACGCGGACGTGAATCGGAGGCGGAAACCTCGGCGACGGGGATCGACGGCGTCGGAGCGATAGAGAAGCGATGGCGGCGGTTGCGCCCGAGAGGATGGCGAGTTGACGTGCCGATTGCCGAGGCGTCGGCAGTGAGGCGGCGACCTAGAGCGTTGGGAGGGCACAAAGGGAAGGTCATCCGCGACGGCGACCTCGATGATGGGGGTCAGCGGCGGCACCTCGACGGAGAAGTGGTGGCGACGATGGCACCGGAGAGACGAAGGTGGAGATAGAGAAAGAGGCAGCGGCTGAGAAAGGAGAGGGGGGTTGGGGTGTGTGGGACGCGGCTCCGTTGGGTGGGGTGGGGTGGACCGTGGGGGAGAGGGGATGGGAAAGCGGGCGAGGGGATGGCAATTCGGGGCCATGAGTCATGAGTCATATGAGTTGATGTATTATAGAGTAGAAGAAAAAATAAGTGTAGACCGGTATCGTTTAATTTCTGATGAGAAATCAATTACATTGAGCAAAAATAGCTCCTGTTTGTATTGAGGTATTCTAGATCGCTGCCCGTGTTGATGCCGCTCCTGTTCGTATTCGATGGGATGAAAGACGGCTGCAGTTGCAATACTTTTGATGGGTTTTGGAGAGGGCCCACGAAGTGAAAAAAAGATTGGCCCACAATGTTGCATCGTATATGATTTACGGTCCTGATTATAGGATTACTATAATTAATGACCAAATATTTCTAATTAACATGTGAACTCATAGAAAGAGTATAGGTATAGATGTAGATATAATTAGAGGTAACAATTACCTTAACTATAATTAGATATAATACTTGCTCTAAACCGGCCATTTTTTACAGTGTAGTCCGGCTGATAAACCAAAATCCTAGCCTGTACAGGCCTCGTTTGAATACGCCAAAAACTCAGCCCATAGTTCAATTTCTCGGCCTATGCAATAGAATGGGCCACCCCTGGGATCCATCTAAACAAGACCAATCTATAGAGAACATGATTTCGGTCCATCCAAAGTTCCAAGCTCAATCGAGCCCTCGCTAGTCCTAGGCCCCATCGTTGCAGGCGTCACCGCCCAGACTGCCCGTGCTCCGGTGTAGCGCCGGCACCATCTCTTCTCCAGTCCTCCTCCGTTCACCAGATGCTCTTCCCGAACTCGCTCAATGTCCCTCGTTTTGTTTCTTCTGAAAACGATTCACTTACTCGCCGTGGGTCGCGGCAACGCCACGCGCACACAACAATGGCACGGCACGACCTTATTAACGCCAAAATCTGCACGATCCGATGGTGCTAAAACCGATCGGCTGAGAGGTCCGATGAAAAGTTTGATTCAGTTATCGATCGATGGAGATATTGGTCAGCTTGTGAGACAAATTCGATCGGAACTATCCGATCAGATTAGTAGAAGATTGGATCGACTTGAAGACAGGGAATTATCCGATCGGGGTCAGGTCCGAGAAGCCCGAGGAAAAATAGAAAAAGGATCGACCTGAGTAAAAGAAGGTCCGATTGCTATAGTGGAGAAGCTGATCGGGTTGTAGCAAAGAAAGACTCGGTTTCAAATTGAAAGATTATTCAGATGAAACCGGTTTTGCGGAAGAGCCGTGGAGTCCACGGCAAAATATTTGTCTTTGTAAATTGTAACCTTACTGTTAACGTCAAAATCTGGACGATCCGATAAGTGCTAAAGCTGATCGGCTGAGAGGTCCGATGGAGAGTTTAATGTAGTCATTGGCCGATGGAGATACTGAGACAAAGCCGATGAAGAACTGTATAAAAGCCGATCAGATTAGTAAAATATTGAATCGGCTTAAAGACAGAGAATTGTTCAATCAGGATTAGGTCTGAGAAGCCCGAGGAAAGAAAGGAAAAGAATCGGCTTGACTAAAAGAAGGTCCGATAGCTACAGTGGAGAAGCCGATTAGGTTACAGCAAAGAAAGACTCGGTTATAAATTAGAAGATTATTCAGATGAAACCGGGTTTGCGAAAAAGCCATGGACTCCACGGCAGGGTGCTTGTTTTTGTAAATTGTAACCCTACTTAATTAGGGAGGTTTAGCTGGTTAGTTAACTTCTTTAGAAATATTTTCCTTTGTTCTTACTAGGAAATAATGTCTGATGATCGTAGACGCGTCGGACTCTTTCTGTAAATCCAGGGTATAAATATAGACCCCTGGAAACATGTAAAATATCTCTCAATCATATACAAATTAGGCGCATCACCACCCTAGTTCATCTAGGTTTTATCCGGCGGGTTCTGGCTCTCGACACGGGGCTGCATCGGTTAAGTCCGATCTCCGGCGAAGGGGTAAGTCCCGCCACCATCCCGATATGTCCTGCTCTGTCTGAGGCTACATCGGTTAGGTCCGACCTCTTAGGACGATCAGACGTATCGCATCACGTCCGTGCTGGACCTATCGGCCCGTTAAGCTCCCTCTGCCATCATCAATTTCTTGCTGCATCGGTTAGGTCCGATCTACGGGGCTGCCGACGGTAGATCGAGTTTCAGGCCTATAGTCTTCTGCACGGCGTATTATCGGAGTGCTAGCCGATAAGTTATTCATGCTCTGAGCTTCACGCCCAGCGCATCGGCCCCTCGCCCGATACGCATCAACCTTTAGAGACGTCCCTCGACGCGTAACGCCAAACGTATCGGTCCCCCAGCCGATACGCACCCATCTTTAGAGATGCGTCCCCTCATCGGCTCAGCTAGCCGATGGGTTCGTTCGTATCCTTGCTACGGCATAGCCAATCCGGCATTCTCCATATCATCACCGCTGGCCCCGGCCTCGTACTGTCTCGGTTAGGTCCGATCTTCGAGGTTTGGTGTTGATGGCGTTGCCACGACGGGCGACGAGTCTCGTGCTGTCATATCTAGAGCGGCATCGGCTTTGCAACCCATGCCTTCTTATACTACTCCTTGCCTAGGCCGCATGCGCCTTCATCAGTTTTTCCAACCGATAAATCACTGTTCGGATGTCCAAAGGGATCCTGTGTGCCTCGATATCCTCTGAGCACACCCTGGTTTTTCCATCGGCTCTGCGGTTGACTCCTCGTAGACATATGTCCACATCGGCTCCCTAGCCGATCGAAGAGCATCCTGAACCTATCGGCAGCCAGCCGATAGCGAGCGTCTGTATCGGACCCACTCGTCTCACTTTTTTGTCAATTGTAGGGTCAAATTGACTAGCACGCCTACGAACCTCGATGCTTAAGGACCTGTACTAGAGTTAAGCAGACCTCCTAGCCTTTCACGTGACCGAGCCGCCATCCCTCCCCGGTCGCAGGATTTTTTGGCGGTGACACTTACTTAATTAGGAAGGTTTAGCTGGTTAGTTAACTTCTTTAGAAATATTTTCCTTTGTTCTTTTTAGGAAATAATGTCCGATGGTCGTAGATGCGTCGGACTCTGTTTGTAAATTCAGGGTATAAATATAGACCCCCTGAAAACATGTAAGAGATCTCTCGATCATATACAATCTCGGCGCATCGTCTCCCTAGTTCACCTAGGTGTTTACCGGCTGGTTCTGGCTCTTGACACGGAGCTGCATCGGTTAAGTCCGATCTCCGGCGAAGGGGTAAATCCCGCCACTATCCTGGTATACTTTGTACTGTCTAAGACTGTATCGTTTAGGTTCGAACTCTTAGTCAGATTAGGTGTACCGCATCACGTCCGTACAGGATCTATCGGCCTATCAAACTCCTTTCGCCGTCTTCAGTCTCGTGTTGTATCGGTTAGATCCGACCTACAGGTCTGCTGACAGAGGATTGAGTTTTAGATCTATACGTCTCTCTACGGCGTCTCATCGGAGTGAGTAGCCGATGAGTTATCCTAAACGCAGGTCCCTATCGCCGTGTGGCCGATGGGTTTAGACGTTAGGTCTGTAGGCAGCCGATGGCATCCCTCCTACCTCGTCGTCATGTTCGATCTGAGCCTCCGCCGTCTTAGTGTCATTAGTCTTTGGCCTCATACTGTTTCGATTAGGTCCGATCTATCGAGGCTGACGCTAACGGCGTCGTTACTGCTGTCGCTCGCCCGCATGGCCTCACGGGGGATCGGCTCTCGCTCCACGTATCGGATACGGGTAGCGCCATCGGCTCTTTGGTTGATTGACCTTTTAGCGCGTTACACGTATCTATCTCCCATACCTCCATCGGTTTTTCAGTCGATGCGCTAGCATTTTCATCTCTGTTGGTAATCAGCCGATAGGGAGAATCGGACAGGCCTTCCAGCTAACCAACGAACATGTCTTATTCCCTTTTACTTGTTAATTACAGGGTCAAATTGACTGACACGCTCATGAACCTTGATACTTAAGAACCTGCACTAGAGTTAAGCAGATCTTTCACGCCTTCGCGTGATCGAGTCGTCGTCCCTCTCCGATCGCGAAATTTTTGGCGGTGAGCAGATCCACAGGATCCATGCCCGTTTTTGCCTGTCACACCGCTCGGCTGCACGCGGCCAGTACGCCCGCCTGGTGCCGCTTGCTAGGCTGCGACGCATTTGACAGAGCGGCTTCGTGGAATCAGTTAGCATCGATAGCCCACCCTGTTCGGTTAGCTTAAACCCTTCGTACACCTGCTCTAATGGCACCGACACGTACGGCACGAACTGCATTAATCCATCCCTAATGACGAACATTAATCCCCCACGAGAGGAGAAGCAGAAACCTGCGTGTGCGTTGCCTGCATCTGCATCTGCACCGCCCGGTGGGAGACGCAGACGTTGTGATGATCGTGGAATTGAATTTGGATTCGCTCTGAGCCCCTTTGACTTGCAGATTTCCAACTGAAAAATTAGATCCCCTTGATTTAGCAATTCACCAATGGCCCAGAGATAACTTGTCTGCGTACTACTACTACAGTGAAGTCTAGCATGGTTGGCCATTAAACTGCCCAGCTTGCTGTGCGCTGCCGTTCTAGCTCGGCATCTCTCACCTGCCCCTAGCTGGCTGGGCCTTCACTGCATGTGCAGCTGTTACTGTTAATTCACCTACCAGATACTGACAGTAATGTGCTAATGTGACACTGCCGTACATGCTAATGGTAATGTGGTTATGCCAGTATGTACTCCACGTCCTCGCAGCCTCGCTGAATCCTAATCCATCTCCTTCGTAGCAGTAATTTCTTTTTTAGCCAGCTCCTGGTTGGATCGTACTGTCGCCTACGTGCCTGCGTGAACAATGCGTAATCCCATTATGCGTTCATGCTGCATAAACGCCTCGTTCTCCTGCCATCGGGTTCGTATCCTCTGCCATTCAACCCATAATGACAGCGGTGCATAGCAAAACGTGAGAAGTGCTACAGTGTTTACCATTATTACAGTAAAAAAAACTGTATAAACAATCATAATCACTATTTGTTTGTACTTTATTGATTCACTGTATTGGCTGATCTCGTGTGTTGACGTTTCATCCAACGGTTAAAAATAGCCTAAGGTAAAGAACACTACAGCTCTCTGTTGTGATGGCAGAGGATACGACCCCTACTATTATTCTCTGACGAGCTGAACCACTCTTGTTTAATTACTCTGCTCTTCTCTGCCCGGATCGATCAGTCGCGTGATCGGCGGAGCAATTTTTTTCTCATAATCTTAGACGCTATCTGGATTTTTCAAAGTCTGACGCGATCTGAAAGTTTTTGTCGACGACGAAGCCGCGAACGAGCCTGACGACTAGGGCGCAGTGCAGTACAGCGACAGTCATACATGTGCTGCGTGGAGCCTAATTCTTTCTCCAATTAAGCATGCGTGCCCGCGTCAGCCACCTGCCAATCATGGAGCACCTCTTCAGTTCCAATGTAAATTAACTAATACTTTAGATCTTAAACTTATTATAAAATAAATCAATTTATATCTTTTTAACTATAATTGGTCCACCGTTAATGTTGCCCTCGAGACGTTAGGGTTAGGTTATTTTTGGATGGAGAGTATCTACCCCCGTGCATCGCCAGCTATATCTGGAACTGCATACACACCGGAATGCCATAAAAGAAACTGAATGATAAGGGCCGGCTCTGGAGGCGGGCGATAGCTTAGCAGGCAAGGAGCCCAGCCCAGGAGACGACGAGACGCGCATCGATCGATCTCCATCACAGGCATCGCTGATCGCTCCGCCTCCGCTCCGCTAGTCACGGACGAGACAGGAAGCCAGCGACCGAGCTCTCCTCTTCCGCCGTTTCCGCGCCCTTGCCGCTTCGAGCCTTGGACGACGTCGTCGACGCCGAGCGCCCGAGCCGCCAGGCGGAGCTGCATCCGCCGAGCAAGAGCGCAAGACTAGTGGCTGATCAGCTGATGATCCAATCCAACAATTCGTTGATTCTCTTCTCACTTATTAAAATTAATCTTATTTATTTTTCTGCTTCTATTGCCTATTAAGTTAGGGTTCTAGGTTCAACCGTTCAAGAGATCAACTCCGTACTCAACTCTATTTTCTATTAATCTAAAGGTATGTGATGGCATTATGCATATTTAGTTTTCATTAGCCCTTGATTATATAGATTTTTCCCTCGGTAATTTAAGTCATTAGGTGTTCTTGACGTGTTGATGGTGTTTTTTTGTTGGTGTTTCTTTTTATTGATCTTTGGTTCGACCAGAAAGAATATTGCCTAAGAGTATTTGTTTGGTGCCAAAAAGAAAGAAAATGCTTGTTACTTTGTTTTCACAATTTTTATTATATTAGTATTTATTTATTTGTGTCGTATAATTTATATAAATATATAATTCAAGTAAAAAATAGCCCATAACGTTGAGTTCGCCCAGGCGCTCGAAATCTTAGAGCAGATCCTGTGCACGATTGCTTTAACGATTTCTATGTGTACACATTGATCTTTCAAAAAAATGTGTATGCATTTGCGTGATTGGGATTTAACAGGGGATGCAAATAGTAGAGAAGTCTTTTTTTTTCTGTGCATGCCTAGCTGGAAGTATAAGGAAATGCGATGATGGTCCATGACTCCATTGATGATACTCTCTCCCACATATATGTTAGTCATTTTAATTGTTTAAAAGGTAAATTTTCTTATATTTATCAAATTTTATAACAGATTATAGCAACATTTATAATACTAAATTATTTTTAATTTAATATTAAATATATTTTATGTTATATTTATTTTAGGTTAAAAATATTAATATATTTTTTTAAAAAATACGCCTCCCATTATGAGGAAAAGATAAGTACATCATAGATGCATGCATCTCTCTGTCTACTGTTTTTTTTTTTTTTGCCCTTTCCCTGCTTCTGGAATATCATTTTCACTATGAAGTGATAATTGAGTGCAGCCAGTACGTAGCAGCTGTAATACTTGGGAATTCTACTAGAGTAGTCGAAGAAGTCAGCGATGCCAGATGTAGCAATGAACATGTGTTGACACCGAAAATAAATGGTGGCATTAAAACCTTGGAGTAACACCTCTCGGAGCTAACTTGTCTGTGTTTTTTTCTCTTTTTTTTTCGTTAGAACGGTAGTACTAGACAAATTCGAAAAGGGGGACATTTGATTTTGATGGAAACGGCTCAAATCGAACTTTTGTCTACGTAATCTTCGACCGATCGACCGTTACTTGCATTGGTTACTTCTGGCAACGTGCCAACGTCTCTACGTTAGGTGGTAACCATTAATTAATGCGTAGACCGTGTCGTGTTAAACGGATCAGCCACTTGATCAGGATACAAACACTGTTCTTTAGAGGATAAAAATAGTCAAATACTGTTAAAAATACAGGAGTTGTCCATTAGCGAGACGTATGCCGGGGAAAGGAACAAAAGGTAGCCTGTCACAACTCCCGAGCACAGATCCCACGTCCACTAGGGAAACAAAACAAACAGATGACGGGAAAAAAAAAGAAAACTGATGAGTGATGACGGATGCCACAGCCTCAGCCACCCCGAACCCCACTAACATTCACTGACACGTGGGTCATGCGTGGTGGGTCATTGGAGCTTTGGGCATTGCCACCGTGGCCCGACATCCGCACGGTCAAATTTACCGTCGCCCAGCCTTTCGTCGCCGTCGCGTAGATTCGCGCGGATAAAAAAGAAAAAAAGCGCGCGAAAAGAGGTCGTAAAAAAAATCTCAGAGTGAACAGCAGCCGCAGTGCAGTACTGCAGTAGTAACTGGTTCGCAATAAAGCCTTGCGCTATTGTCTTCTGTCTCCCCTGCTCCGCCGCCCGCTGCGCCTCCCCCGTCCGCCGCCGCCGCTCGCCTCGCCGCACGGCTTAGCCTCCGCCGGCCGGCCGGTATCCCGGTGAGCACAAAGGTACCCGGCCAGTCTTCTTTTAACTTCTTTTTCTTCGTCTTCTTCTCCGGCAACCTCTGTGTCGGCTGTGCGCCGGAACACGCGCGTTGCATCCATAAGGGAAAAAAAAAAGATCTTTCCTGGGAAGACGCTGATTTGCGAGCTACCTCGCGTTGTCCCTGTGTGGCGCGTTCTCGTGCTCATCGCGTCGTCGTACTAGTATAGTGGTGGTCGACGACGACGGTGGTGTGGTGGAATGGATCGGTAGTTAGTTCCCATCCACGGCGATCGCTAGCTACGCTATACTAGCTAGCTGGAAAGATGCGTACTACATACCGATACATACATCAGGCTTGGGCGTTTGTGGAGTAGTGGAGAGTGACTACTAGCTCACCACCACCACTTTTGGCTCATGCTCAGGTGGCTCGATTGCCCGCACGCCAACCTCGCATGATTTTTGCATATGCTATCAAGCAATCCAGCAATTCTGGTTAGACTCACGGACCGATCTGTCTTGGCTTTGCTTAGAGAGAGAGAGAGAGAGAGAGAGAGATTTTGGTTGTTAAGATGCTTGTGCTGTTTCTTATTTCAGACAATGGAGCAAAATTCTATCCTCTAATATTATATGGTGCATAATGCGGAGATGCGTGTACTAGTATTTTTTTGCATTTGTATTTTTAGTGGTGGTTAGTGACTTGTTAGTGAGGCCGCTCGTGCGAGTCCAAAAATTTCTCCTAATTTAATTGAGCTATCTCCTATGGAGGTTAAGCCGTCTCGCTCTACGGCCTCTGACCCGGCGAAGCAGAGGACAGGGAGTTCGCTTGTGTCGAAGCCGTCGTCGCATGATTAGACACGCGATTCGTTCAGCTCTCACGTCCCTTTCTTGCGAATGAGAGATGAAAAAAACTCGCCGCCGCCGCCGCCGCCCGCGTGTGACGCCGGCCGGCCGGTGAGACGAACCAAAACAAAACGAATCTCTCGCAATCGGCCGCGTAGAGCGTGCAGTGACTGCAGCTCTCACGCGGCCTGTAGCTAACCAGGTTGTGGACTTGTGGCCAGTGTAACAGAGGAGAATATCAACAGCAATAATCAATGATTAGTCTCTGGCTGATCTTATCCACAGCGACATTTCACCAGATGGGGTGTATGAATGGATGGATGCATCCCTCTCGTCGCGGGCGATGTGGTGGTCACCGTTCTTGATTGGCTTGTGCCGCTTGGCTTTCTGCCCATATTGACTTGTACTAGTAGAATAATACTGGTATTAGCCGTCGATAGTAGCAGCGGCTCACGCGTCAGGTCTACTGACCACTGGGGCGATGCTAATCAAAGACGCTGATTTCTTTGGATTTCCTTTTTTCGTTGCGACGTGATCCTCATGTCGGCGCGGTTCGCAGGGGACATCGAGTTTGTAGCTTCGTTAGCTCACTTGTGCTTCCATTAGTCTATAAGAGGAATCGGACTTTTGCTTTGCTTTCAGGACATAGTCACCTCTTTCTGGCAGCAAGCGTGAGCAAGGCAGAGGAGAGGAAAAGAACCTCTTTGCAGTGTTGCTGCTGCTAGCTTTCAGAAAAAATCTCACCTTTTGCTGGAAGAGACATCTGTTTCTGCACTTGTGTGCATTTGGATTATTTATCCTGTCACTTTTTAGAGGGGAGTGTCTAGTAGTACCAGGTAATTAAGCATGCAGTCTTTGTTGAAAGGTGGTAAACATGCTAGTCTTGTGCTGTGTGTACAGGTCTTTGTCGTTTTTATCATTTGTTCTATGGTTGTCCGGCTGAGTGATGTTCATCTGCATTATCTGTTATTATTCAATAATTCAAACTCTTGTTATGTACTAGCTAGCTGTCTGGTTCAATTAATAAGGTGAGGTAAATGATTATTTTTCCCTGTAAGTCATGCTGGTTTTCAACAACTTGATCCGAAGTTTGAAAAATCGACCATGTTTTGAGTATGATGTACCCTTATTTCTATTTGATTGTAACTGGAGCGACTCTGACTTGTCCCATGTTTGAAGATATGTTGTCTCTTTGAACAAGAGACGTGCACTATGCCCCTATGTATTACACACATACTAGTCTGAAACGCTTACTGAATTTTTACTCAGAGATGCTTCTCTTATAGGTCTATATATTGCCAGGCGTTGGTGATAGCACAATCACACTGAGGCAAGATGGGGCGTTTGCACAAGTTCAGCTTTATTCTCCTCATGTTATGTTTCGCTACGTTGGGAAGTGCGGATTATCTGAAGTACAAGGATCCGAAGCAGCCTGTCGCCGTTCGTGTCAAGGATCTGCTCAGCCGGATGACTCTTGCTGAGAAGATCGGCCAGATGACCCAAATCGAGAGAGAGAATGCTACGGCGGAGCAGATTGCCAAATACTTCATAGGTTTGTCATGGTTTACTGATGCTAAAGTAATGCAAACGGTGAAAGGCTGGAGAGTGTTGTGTTTTGTCTTTTGACATTGGTGTGCTGTGATGCAGGTAGTGTACTGAGTGGAGGAGGCAGTGTGCCTGCTCCTAAAGCATCAGCTCAGGCTTGGGCTTCAATGGTGAATGAAATGCAAAAGGGTGCTCTTTCAACCCGACTAGGTATTCCAATGATCTATGGTATTGATGCTGTGCATGGCCACAATAATGTCTACAAGGCTACAATCTTCCCCCATAATGTTGGGCTCGGTGCTACCAGGTATGAAATGCTTTTACTTTTGATGTGATACTTACTTCTTACACCACAGTACGAATACTTTATTATGTTTGATTATAAGACTATAACATCTTAAGTAGATAACACAATCGTGATGCACACAGTGCTTGCTCGAAAAAAAAAAGGTTCTTATGAAGCATTTGTTGGCCTCTATTGGCATCTTGATTCTTGATTTGCTGTGCTGCAGGGACCCCGACCTAGTAAGGAGGATAGGAGAAGCAACTGCTCTTGAAGTTAGAGCTACTGGAATTCCCTACGTCTTTGCTCCTTGCGTTGCAGTAATTAAAAGATTATTCATCTTGTATAGTGGATGATCTCAGTTTGGTTAGCATACGTGTTCCCTTTCATCATCATTATGAACTCATTTTTGTGTTTACATGATACCTCTCAGGTTTGCAGAGACCCAAGATGGGGACGCTGCTACGAAAGCTATAGTGAAGACCCAAAGGTTGTCCAGTCATTAACCACACTCATTTCTGGCTTGCAAGGCGATGTTCCATCAAATGATATAGGAAGACCATATGTTGGTGGAAGGTATACATCTAACATTATATAAGCTAAAATCATATTTGTATATAATTGAAAAGAGAAACTGGCACGCCACTGCAATATATCTAACTTTGGTGCTACTCGCTTTCTGTGCAGTAAGAAAGTTGCTGCGTGTGCGAAGCATTATGTTGGTGATGGTGGAACGTTTATGGGAATCAATGAGAATAACACTATCATCGATATTCATGGGTTGATGACCATTCATATGCCCCCTTATTATAACGCTGTCATTAGAGGAGTCTCCACTGTCATGGTTTCATACTCTAGTTGGAATGGAGTGAAAATGCACGCAAATCATCACCTAGTCACCGATTTTCTGAAGAACAAGCTCCGCTTCAGGGTAAGTGTACTTTTCAAAAATATAAGATTATTCACTTGATTGGTTTTCTTCATATATATATTTGGAGATATTACAGGCGTTTTTAATCGCTTTAGATCTTGTGCAAACAGGGTTTTGTGATTTCAGACTGGCAAGGAATTGACCGTATCACTTCTCCTCCACACAAGAACTATTCTTATTCAATTGAGGCTGGAATTGGTGCCGGGATTGACATGGCAAGATATTCAAATCATGTGCATTGATTTCTCTTTTTTTTAATAGGATGATGAATTATATCCCTGGCCTTTGCATCAAGGACCTACACAACCATAATCAATTTCTTTAAAAATCCAATAAAACTCATACTTTGCTACTCTGTTCAACTTTAGTTTGTGGCATAAAAAGTGGATTCGATAATTAATGCATACATCATGTTAAAAGGGTGGTCCTTGTCTTTTGATTATGACTCATCCTTGATGAGCCTTTTCTTTACCACTAACAAAAATGCAATGGTACTTTATTCTCCTTTATTCTCTTTCTTATAATGCCTAACATATATGTATGTTGTTTGCAGATCATGGTTCCTTACACCTACACAGAATTTATTGATGATCTGACAGAGCAAGTTAACAACAAAATTATCCCCATGAGCAGAATTGATGATGCTGTCTACAGGATTCTCAGAGTGAAGTTCACCATGGGCCTATTTGAGAACCCTTTTGCTGATTCTAGCCTCGCCGATGAACTCGGAAAGCAAGTCAGTGCTGAACACCTCATCTTCCATTTCCTCACACTTCATCCATCAAGAACTTTTACTAATCAACTCCCTTTGAACCATAGGAGCACCGTGAACTGGCACGCAAAGCAGTTAGAAAGTCCTTGGTGCTGCTGAAGAACGGAAAATCCTCCTACTCTCCAGTGCTTCCCCTTCCAAAGAAGACCGGTAAGATCCTTGTCGCGGGAAGCCACGCTGACAACTTGGGCAGACAATGTGGAGGATGGACCATCACCTGGCAAGGACAGGCCGGCAACGAAAACGTCACTGCTGGTAAATTGTTCATGGCCTGATCAATCTGTTTCATTTCTGGTGAACTGTCATGGCCTGATCAAAAGACAAGGATGTGTTGGGGACAAGAACTAATATCTGAACAATGAACAGGCACGACGATCCTGTCGGCGATCAAGGCCACCGTGGATCCCAGCACGACGGTGGTGTACTCGGAGAACCCGGACAGCAGCATGGTGAACGGCGACAAGTACGACTACGCGATCGTGGTGGTCGGCGAGGAGCCGTACGCGGAGACCTTCGGCGACAACCTGAACCTGACGGTCCCGGAGCCCGGGCCGACCGTGATCCAGACGGTGTGCAAGAGCATCAAGTGCGTGGTGGTGCTCATCTCCGGCCGGCCGCTGGTGGTGGAGCCGTACATCGGCGCCATGGACGCGTTCGTGGCGGCGTGGTTGCCGGGCACCGAGGGGCAGGGCGTGGCCGACGTGCTGTTCGGCGACTACGGGTTCACCGGCAAGCTGTCGCGGACGTGGTTCAAGTCCGTGGATCAGCTGCCGATGAACGTCGGCGACGCGCACTACGACCCGCTCTTCCCCTTCGGCTACGGGCTCACCACGGAGGCGCACAAATGAGGTGGAGCAGCGCGAGCGCGAGACGGTGGTGTTGGTTGAGGCGTGAGATAGTGACAAAGCCCTACACATACACTTGTGTTGGTTGGATTTGTGGGGGGCAATGCAATAACGTTGTGAGTGAGTGATGGGTACGTGCAATTCTTGAGGCTGGCTGTCGTTAGTGTCGTAGCGTAGGTTGTGGAATAATAAAATCAGGCGCTTTTGCCTTCTCTTTCTCGCCACTCACCTTGTGCTGTGATGAACTGTCGACATATGCATATGGTTAGGTCCCGTTTTGAACGCATGAATTTCATAGGAGCTAGTTCATTTCCTTCATCAATCGGGAGTCATGAGAAATATTTAGTTGGCACCTCAGCAAGAATTCACGTGTTTCTAAGAGCCATCCACATCTAAGCCGACTTCGAGAGCCCTGCTCTGCACAAGCGCGAGGAGAAAAAATTACAATCTATATATAACTCCTGCTAAGCTGCCTAATTTCATAGGGGAAAAAGCACGGCACGAAAACTATCAATTATTACCTGAAACCCTCCGCACCAATTTCCATGCGACAACTGTTATCTCTAAATTTATCTTTTGTCTTTATCTGCCGTCTAACTGACGCTGACGTTTACATATATAACAATAAAATAAATAAATAAAAATAGTAGGACCTATGTTAGTCACAGAAAAAACCACGGACCACATGTCATCCATTCCTTCATTCCTCTCTATCCTCTCTCCCCCTCATCCTTTCTATCCCCGGCGCCCGACTCCCCCGTCTCCCCCGCCGCCGCCGTTGAGCCACCGCCGCGGTAGCCTCAACCTAGCAAGCGTCCGCAGGAACGCGGTTGTCGGCCTCGTCGTATAGCGCCCGCCTCTCCACCACTGCGAGCCCCCCAGCGCCACGAGCGCAGGCGTCGATGCTGCTAGGGATCGATGCCACGACCACCAGAGACGTCAGCGGTGGCGATGGCGGCGACTGCCTGATGCGGGCGGGCCTCCGACCAATGGTTTACAGGGCACCGGGCGGCGGAAGAGGAGCCGACGCGGCGGCGACCTTGTCTCCTTTCGAGCGGCGGCCGCACGGTCACCGAGCTTGACCGGCTCCACCTCGTCTTCTCTTCATCCTCTCTCCCGAGCGGCGCGGGCGGTGGCGTCACAGTCACCGAGTTCGACCGGCGCCACCTCGTCTCCTCCCGGCGAGCCTCCCCCGCGAGCTCGAGCTCGAGATCCGCCGCCGCTGCTCGACTCGCGCGCACCTACTCGCTCGGATCCTTCGACTACCGCGTGGATGAAGAGGTGGAGGCCGTCGTGTCCCGCATTGCGCGCCCGTTGGTGTGGCCGCGGCGGACGAGATGGCCGCCGTACCAGAGGAGGCCGGCGGGAAGGAGTTGAGGGTGGGGATTAGGTCGGCGACGTCGGGGAGGGCGCGGATGGCGCAGAGGAGTAGAGAGGGGCGGAGGAAGGGGAGCAGCGGCGGTGGAGGCGGAGGGAGAGCACGGTGGACCTCCCTATCCTCTCACTTGTCTCGCCGTAGATGTCACTCGATCACTGTGCAGTAAGAAAGTTGCTGCGTGTGCAAAGCACTATGTTGGTGATGGTGGAACGTTTATGGAATCAATGAGAACAATACAACCATTGAGTATCATGGGCTGATGATCCATATGGAGTGATGGCGACAAAATTTGGTTAACGTATGCTAGTCAATCCCACGTAATAAATAGTGAAAGCGATTCAATATTAATGTATAGTACTAATATAATTATTTTGAGTTAAAATAATAAGTATAACTGACACAATAGTACTAGCCTGGGTCTGATCTTTATCCCTTTTCGTCATCTTCTCATGCACTTGTACTTGACCTTGTGAGTAGATGAGGCTATTGGCTAAAATACCATTACGATAAATCTATTGCACATGAGTTTAAGCATACAACTTCTATGTATGCGATGGCAGAGCTCCTGTAAGTTGAGAGGAGCTAAGCAAGTCTTGATCTATCGTGAAGTTGTTCGGATGGAAGGAGTTGTATACTCATTCAGAGGTGGTCTGCCTAGATCCATTAGGGAATACGGTGATCTACGACGGTGTAGCCTGAAACCCTAAAAGAAAAATGGTTGAGTAATGTAATCTGAAATTTTGTGGACTCCTGCTATAGCCACCACTACGGGAGGAACCATATCGACATCACGATAGGTAAAAGCACAGAGGACAGTGCGCAACATGTTGTGTATCTTGTTGAAGGTAATTGTATGCCCATCCTCCGTCAGCACAACTCTAACTTCCAACTTTTAGCACACACTCTTAAGCTCACCGTCAACCTACCATGCAGTGTCAACCTATTTGAAATAAGATGTCATATATAAAGGCATAGCATATTTAAATAAGATATGTAAGATTGAGTGACTTATAGCGTGGAGAAAGTCCTAGTCGTGTTGTCTAGGGTATATGTATCACACACCGGCTACATGTAGTTACAGAGTGTTGGGAGTGAACATCACACGCGTGCAGGTAGGAGACCGGTACCAACTAAGGTATATTAGGTATGATACCTTTGTTTGCGACGTTGCTCCTCAATAACTTCCTCGAATGCTAGTAACTAGTCGATGATGTATTTCTAAAGATATGGAATCCACAAAGTGTCGGCTACATGTTCTCACTAATTATACCTACTTACTAACATAGTGTTAAAACGATTACTAGAACTTGTATTGAAAAAGAAAATTAACACAATTGTTGAAAAATAAAAAACACAATATACAATTCATACAGCTGTCGATAAATTGTTGTCATAGAAAACAAATAATAGTTAACATTACTACTAGGCCCAAAGTAAACGACATTATGATACATATAATTTATATAACATAGAAAAAAATATTCACGACACTGTAAATTATAAGAACTCAAGCTACATATTAACTCTCACAATAATACATACACTTAATATGAAGAAAGACCGTCGATATAGAATATAGAATAACAATGCACAAATGCATTAATGAATGTACCTAATGCGAAGAATTGATGGATGTGATTTGATATCGTAGTAGCTCAGTGGATTTCTCTAAAGAATACAAGATAGAAGACAAGATAAATTATTATATAAAACTTTAAATGTGTCAAACCCTATCTCCACAATCTACTATTTTGCCCTCCATACATTCGCATAGGTAACTGTGTACTTTAATTTATCAAATGTGCTTGATAGTTGACCTTGGTTTATACCTTAGGTTATGCACAATATTATAGTATATTTCTATTACAATAAATACATATGTTATATTTCTTTTGGTATTTTTTGACTCCTTGTAAATAACGGTAACAATTGACACATTTAAGTAATCTTTTCATTTACCCCTGAATGTATACATCCTCTATAGACACCTATAACTTACGTTTACACACTTCACTTTGTACATTGATATGCTTAACTTCATGACTCAGAATTTCCTTTGAAGTGATACCGTATAGTACTTAACTATTTCAGTCAATTCATCTTTATATGCATACTTAGCTCCTTAAATGACATCGTTCTCCTTATACTTTTATGGCATGTGATGCCTCTAAGAAATAATAAGTCTAAAAAAGTTATCCTTAGACTATTGTGACAGATTTATATTACCATTCTTCTCGTCCGATAATTCATCATTCTCTACTTACTTATTATTGGAATCTTCACTGTCCATTAGCTCAACGATGTTACCATTTCTCCCTCCTTCATTTACCAATCCTCTAGTTTCCTGTCTTTTCATCTTCCTCCTTCCTCTTATCCTTCTTTTTCTTTCCCTTCATTATTTAAGCATTATCTTCCATCATATTTGGACTCTCTTCATTATTCATGACCATTAAAACAGTGTCGCCTTTCTCGTATATTGACACAAGAATGTTAGGTGCTCAATTTTGGTTGCCCAGTTCATTACGATATACACGGTTATTGCATTGAACTGGGGTTTATTCGGAAACCTCGCATTAATTGGTTGTACAGTACTTTAAAAACTTTTCTCTCATGGCTCTTCAATACTCTGAAGAATTGAGCTGAGCTCTAACAGATTTACACCATATAGATCATAACGAATATTCACTTGATCATGATATAACTAAAATACCACTCTGTTTATGGAAAAATAGAGTTAAACTAAATAAGAAATTACCGTGTATTCAATATTTTAACATTGATATGTCTTTAAATATTATGGACGAAAATCTAATAACAAACTATTCATGAATTTAGAATTTATTACTAATAATAAATATTATAAATAATATAAATATTTTATCTCTATATGAATTCACAAGCTAGTAGAGCTTTACCGCTTTACATCGCCTCCTCTCAACCCTCTTTTTTTCTGTATTTTTTATTAAACTTAATTTTGGACAGTTGGAAAGGGTTTTATAGCCGGTTGCCAAAAAATACCTTAAGAGAAGGTGATAAGTAGCTGCTTGTAAAATTATCTGGCCCCACGGATGAGCTTAATAATTTTATAGATGATCCCCTAGAGACGAAAAAACATTCGAGCGGTAAGAGAGCTGCCTATAAAGATAATAGGTCTCATACTTTCTTACACGTCATAACATCTATAGATGAACCGAAAAAAATGTCATCGGCTAAGGCGGCATAGAGTCGTTTGTAAATTTTATAACCCTCATCGGTCCGCTGTTAACAGTTAACAAGCATTTAGTACATCATATTTTACGCTATTTGTGATGATGTTTTTTTAAATATGTTAGTAAAGATATGTAATTTTTTTTAAAAAAGATATTATATATATATATATTAATAAAAAAAATTTGGGGCATCAAGGTAGCACGCGATCGCGACGTGCCGGGGATGCGGCGCGCCGTGGACGTAGAACCCCCTAAAAAAAGGAACGCGTTTACGTAACACTTTTTTACCGGGGCTGATGCCGCTGCTTTTCCCAACCACCGAGTCTTCCTGGTTTCCGTTTCTGACTTCCGGTTCCTAGTAGTTCGTAGTACCACAAAAGGATTACTTTGAGTTGAGTTGGTGATTCAGCTTAGGTGATGCAATGTTGATTTGATATGTCCCAGTATAACAGGTTTATCATTTGCTCATTATCCGCCTTTTACAAGAAAGATATTAATAAAACGGTAGGCTGACAAGGCGCATCACCTGCCGAAAAATTAGTGCCAAAAACGTCAGCATCATCCTACGAGACCGTTGGTTATCTAGATCCTGCGTCCTGAATTGGTGTACGTACTGGACGGTGCCGACCACATTGCCATGCATATCCCTTCAGGGCTCAGGTTAGCATAGCTAAAACGGGAGATGGGTCGAGCGGCCAATCTACTACTACTACAATCTTTATCTGCCTTGTACTGCTTTGGAGAATTGGGGAATAACATTTGGTATTCACATACGTACACGGTACATATTATTACTCGTACAAATACATCTGCCGTCTCTCTGTACTGTACGGAACCGAACGGCAGCGGACACGGGCGCACATGCAGATGCAGCCGTCCTACCCCAGGGAAAATATCCGGCCGAGGAGGGCATCATATCTAGTAGCATCATGGCATCAAAGGGTCCACGGTTTTAGTATACGAGTGTACATGACAAAGACGCCGGCGACATCACGTCGCTCTGCCGGTACAGGTATAGGGCCCTGATCGCTGTCTCGTTATCGTCTTCCGTCCCCGGCCTTAGCGCATGAACGCGGCAGAGATCGATAACACCTGGCCAACTCGATCGGCGGCTAGCCAAGTTCACGTGACACGAGCCGGCGGCGGAACCTGGGGTAGTAGTAGTAGCACATGCCGGGTGACGAGGCGCGAGCTTGCGTACACGTCGGGGCCTGGCAACAGTTGATAGGTTGATCGATGATTCCACGCGCGCACATGCGTGAACCTGCCGTAGCAGCAGTGCAGCACGTCGGCGACCGGGTTTTCACGTACGGGGCGAGGAACACACGCTGACACGCATCGTCGCGTGCACGCGAAGCGATGGAGAGCGTACTACGCATGCACCGTGACCAAGGAGAGTAAGTAACGTGGCTTAGGCGGCATTTGTTGCTGTGTGTTATAAAAAAGATTTTGTGAAACAAAACAGTAAATTAAATTCAATTTAAAAGCTTGAATTATGATATAATCATAGGTATAATAAAAGCTAATAAGGGTTTATAAAAAAATAGGGCACATATATAAGCATAGTAAAATTTAGTAATTAGACTTAGTCATAGGAAAATTTAATTATGTCACCGGCGTATTAAATTTAAAATTTAATTATACCATAGCTATAGTAAATTTAAGAAATTATTATATTAAATTTGTAAAATTACATGACATATTAAATTTAATTTTATAGACATATATATATAGTAAATTTGAGTATGGCGTAGGCATAATAAATTTTAAAAAATAATAAAATTAAAATTATGATAGAGATAATAAATTTATAATTTAAAATTAATAGGAAAAGAGGCGCTACATTATCACTTAGTAAAATTACGAGTGGGGCTAGGGATGACTCTAATGATGCTGTTTGTAGGGCTACAAGCAATTCTGAAAAAAGTTTTTTTAAGAATTTATTTATAAAATAAGTTTTTAAAAAGGGCTAAAATGAAAAAAAAAAGCAGCTCCGGCCGCTTCGTCTCGTCATGTGTTTAGACAGCCGCCGTCGTTATGGCCAAAGCTTAATCATGGTGTGGTGCGAGTGTGCGTGCAATGCATCACATCATGTGATAGACGCATATTCTGTTAATTGTAGTCATCCACTTGTGTGTATCGTTATTGCTCTCCGCTACAGTACTACTAGCACCGGCAGCTTTCATTAAGAACAGTCACCGTGGGACAGCTGGTGCGCGGTTTGTGCCACCTCTGATCGCTTGATTTCATACTCGCCAATAGGCATGTCCCATTGAGGCTAAGCTTAGCTTCTGTTTCATTGGAGTCTGCCCCCACAGCGTTAAAGAGGGGCCTGGTTATTTGGGGACGAGACAACATCGGCAGACTCCTCCCTCCATAAATATATAAAAAAACTAAATTATCTTTCTTAACTATTATAGCAGTCTAATATATCTCTTTAAACTATAAAAACAGAAATTATTTAATAAAGTTTAAGTTTAAGGTGATTACTTTGATGCCCCTATGACCTTCACTTGACCGAGAAAGATAACATCTAACTATACAAACCATCAGTGAGTCATAAATACAATAATACTTTAATATTTCTTATATTTATGAATAAATAGAGAAACTTAAAATCCCTTATAGAATAGCTGCGGATGGAGGGAGTGTTTTACTGGGAAGATCAACTAGTATAATTCAGTACAGCTACCTGCCTGTACCTCCTGACTCTGCAAGTCTGAATGGCAGGGCAGCTCAGCTGACTAGCTCAGCATGTACTTGCACTGGGCCGCTGGGGTCTTGATCCGATTGAGCGACGACACGACGGCCTTAATGATTTGTTTTCCAGTTTTTTTCATTGTTTGGTATGTTTTTTAAATGGTTAAATGGTATATTTTTATAATAAATTTATCTATTATATTATTTTAACTAATTAATTTTATCGTTATATTATTTAAAAATTAGATATTTATTTATCATTTATCACTTTTAAACACAACCATTCGAATGAGCGGTTTCCTAGCTCCCATTGGCATTTTAGATGCGTTTTTTTAAACGAACCATTTTATACAACACCATTTCTAATCTTCTAAAGGATATAATTTTTATAAAAGCTTTTAATATTTACCATACAATTTTATAATAGCAATTTATTCATCTGTATGCTCAAATAATTCTCATAAAATATTTAACTATTCAGCATTTCATTCTATTTAACAGAAAAGAACAATCCTGGAAGAAAAAAAGTTTTCAAATTTCAGTAGAGCATGCGGCTTGAGATTAAATAAGGATTACATGTGTAGATATCTACTGCTGGTGAAAAAAAAAGGGCAAGTGGAGCACGAGATAGGAGAAACATTTGGTACGGCAAAACATAAGGAGGTTTTAATATTTTCTTTTCTGAGATGAACATCTCATTGTGGGCAAACGTGAGAACACACGCTATAGCAACATAGCATGTCTTGAATAAAGAGAGCACTAAATTCAATGAACAAGTTATATGTAATTATCGTGTCCCTGATTTTCGCTTCAATCATGTTCCTTCACGAGATCCTCCCTTTGATCTGCTTTTGTCATTGTTGCTTGCATGTTCATAGATCTTTTTTCTTTAGATAGTAGTGGAACAATTAACACTGTAGTTTCCGCATCATTGATGTGCGCAACCAAAAGTCGAGTTTACAGGAAAAAATCAAAGCAAGGACAAACCTCACTTGAGTAAAAGTGTATATGACATGGCTACATCAAATCGTTATTCACTGACTTTGTTTCTTGTACGTGATCCAAGCTTTGTTCCGTTAGCCATAGTACTCCTTATACTGTCATGTTTGTCCGATTTATACTCTTAAAAAAGATTTCAGATTATTTTTTTCATCGGAACCCTTAGCGTCCATAGATATATGTAGTAGTAGTAGCTCCTGTATATATGTATATACTTCCCATGTCTTCTTTTCTTCTAAAATGATAGTTGTCATTTGTCAAGTCAATCTTTAGAATGATCCTTTTTCTAGATGGATCATTTCAACGATCTAATCCTACCATAAGAGGGAGAAGATGTCACTCCAAGGACATCATTTCTTTCTCTTTTTTTGGAAATACAGGACATCATCTTTATTAAACAAGTCGATAATGCTACACACAAAATAAGAAAACAATTCATCTTAATCCATGCGGTTTACAGATTGTGGAGATAGTCTACAGCAGCAATTGTTCACGACTTGTGAACTCACAGTTTGCACGCTGCGTCATGTTGCCTTTTTTTCCCCCTCTGGGCCATTTTGCGTGAACCGCACTCAGCCTTTTCCATTAAACATGCATGACAAATTACCAGTTAATTTACTCTTTAGCCACTAGAGCGTCATTGCTTTTAATTTGTAGCAGCTCTTTGTTCTTAAGTTTAGGAACAAAATGTGTCCAAAATTCCGAAGTTTGGCAGCTTGAAAACTATCCGGAGTGAAAACAAAAGAATGGAATCAACTGCATCTCGTGAAGTGAAGGAAGTTCAGATCCATTAACTCATACCAAGAAGCGTAGAGATTTGCAGTAATAAAACGGTTTTGATGATGGGGATTGAGTAGCCGTTGGCTTTCTCGTGGGCAAAACGCGTCGTGATTCGTGAAACCCAAAAGAAAACCAGAGGCATCAAGCCTCACGTTCCCCTCGCATCGAAGTAGTACGCCCCCTCCCCCCCCCGGGGGGGCCTGGCACTACCTGCCGGACCATTCCTGGCCGTCGGATCACTCGGCAGACGGCCAGGATGACTCGAACGTTGGGATTTATTACTAATCTATGCGAGGCCCCGGCCGCCCTGCGCTTTTCGTGCCCGCTGCGGGCTTGACTCACTGGCTGTGTCCATTTCTTCATTTCTTGATTTCCTCGTAGTAATTCGCCGCTATAAATCACAGCCTCCATTCTGGCAGTTTACCCATCTCATCATCAGCCGCGCCGCCCATACCTAGCCGTTCTCCGGAATATCTCCTCTTCCTCCTGCCATTTCTTGGCAATTGCGAGTTCTTGGCAAGGGATTGGGGATTGGGCAAGAGTGATCTGAGCATGTGGTGATACGGCGTGAGAGGAGGAACAGTGGGTGGATCGTACTTCGGTGTGGTGGTTGCGGCGTCGCTTTCCGTCGGGTTTTGTGGACTTTCGGCGGGAGCGCGCGGCCGCCCGTCACCGTCGGTCCTCGGCACGCAACCGCGCCGTCGCTTCTAAACTCCGGTATGTAATCGGCACGGCAACGCCACCACTGCGCGCTCCCGGGTGGTTTTATATTCTTCGTCTCCTCTTTTGCTGGGTCTCTCTCCCTCCCTCTCTTGGTAGATGTAGTAGTCTCGGCGCCATTGCCGGCCTCGTGTTCGATCCCTCGTGCCCTGTCTCTCCTTTCTCGCCGCTGTGTGCTCTGTCTCGACTGAGTCCTCACATGGGGATCAAGAGGATGCAGAGAGTGAATGTCTGTTCCAAACTAGCGGAGTCTCCCAGCTTTGTTTCTTGTGCTTGATTGATGGCGCAGCAAGCGTTTCACAGTTTCACATTTGCTCCGTACGCGACTCTGGTCGTCGTCTTCTTCCCCGAGTAAAAAGTAACTCGTCATGGATTCGGGGGCTCACGTGTTCCGCCGCAGCTTTTCTCCTTGGGGCTAGCCTTTCCTTTTCCATCTCTCAGGCCGTTGTTTTCGCCGTGCTGGAATCCAGCAATTCCAAGTTCACAACGAGAGGAGGAAGAAGATGACATTTTTCGGCGGGAGTGCGGCCTTCATGAGTAAATGCCCCCTGCTCCAACCACTCCTCGATCCTTATCTCGTTTCCTGTATAAATAAGCCATTACCGTGGGCGGAGAATGGCAGGAAGAAGCACGGCACGCCTCCCCTTCTCCTCCCTCCGTCTTCTCACCCACCATAGCCACCAGCTTCCCTTTCTGGTAAGACCAAGCTCCAAGAATCCATCCATGGCGGTTTCTTTCTCCCTAGTATTCCATCCAGTAGTACGAATAAATTACAGTAAATGCACACGCACACACGGATGCATGCACTGCACTAAACTGCACTGCTTTGTCTACTGCTCCTGGCGTTTCCTGCGTGTCCGCGCTCGCCGTTGCTCATGCGTGCTGAACTTCGGGAAGGCAAAAACGGTGGCTTTGGGTGTTTCGGGTGAGAGATTCAACAAACGCATTGAATTTGCCTTTGCTCTCTCCATTCTCCATCTCTCTCATGGGAATTGTGCTTTAGTGTGAGAGCTCACAAATATAGCCGTGCTGATATTAAGCTGCCTCCTGCCTCTGCTTCCAAAGGCTCTCTGTGCAAGTCACATTTTTGCAGCACTGCTACTGTGCAAGTCTGCATGAGGAGCACTCTGCTTCTGCGTCTGGTGATTTATTTGCCTACATGCATACCGAGCTTCTCTCTGTTTTGCCTGGTTACATAAAGTTCAGTTTTTGGTTTTTTTTCAAGTACAAAATCACAATAACTACATGGATGTGAGGGTGTCTCTACAGTAGACCGGCAAGTTAATTTCTTTGTTAGGAGTAAATCATGCTGTTAAAAAAACGTCAGTTAGAGAATGCTAATAAAGTAATGCTGAAAACGTCTAGAGAACTTCATTGACAGTGGAAAAACTTTTGCTTTCACAATTGCGAATAAAAAAGAGCTCTGATCTTGACCCCAGAAGTAGGTTAGGACGTCATGGTTTCTTGCCCTGTTTCGTCTCTGCATTTCTTGGCTCCTATCGCCGTTGACCGCCGCCTTCACGGCCATCATCCGCAATGGCCGGCGGCGGCCTCACCGGCAGCCGTCGGGTCTGTTCCGGCGTGCTCGAGTCGCTGGAGGATTGCTTCACGGGGTTTCTGATCGTGTTGCTTGAATGGTATGAGCAGGTCCGGACGCGCCTGGTCCCGCTCCTGCGCCGGCAGAAGATGGCGCTGCTCACGGCGCCGGTGGTCGCCGCCGTGCTGCTGCTCACCTGGGCGGCGTACGGCGAGTCCGACTACGTGCTGTACAAGGACGCCACCAAGCCGGTGGAGGCCCGCGTCAGCGACCTCCTGGGGAGAATGACGCTAGCGGAGAAGATCGGCCAGATGACGCAGATCGAGCGGCAGGTCGCGTCGCCGCAGGTCCTCCAGGACTACTTCATCGGTGAGCAGCACATCACATTATACTCCGGTCGTGGCGACGGCCGCGAGTGAGTTCGAAACTGAGAAGCTTATTTCTGTGACGTGGCCAGGGAGCTTGCTTAGCGGCGGCGGGAGCGTGCCGCGGAAGCAGGCGACGGCGGCGGAGTGGATGAGCATGGTGAGCGATTTCCAGAAGGCGTGCCTCTCGACGCGGCTCGGCATCCCGATGATCTACGGCATCGACGCCGTGCACGGCCACAACAACGTCTACGGCGCCACCATCTTCCCCCACAACGTCGCGCTCGGAGCCACAAGGCAAGCACAGCACAGCAAACCAAACTAGCATCTCTCCTCCCAATATTTGAAAGCTCCATTTCACTAATCGAGAGCTCTGTTTGATCTTGGAGCAGGGACCCAAACCTGGTGAAGAGGATCGGAGCCGCGACGGCGCTGGAGGTGAGGGCGACCGGCATCCAGTACGCGTTCGCGCCATGCATAGCGGTAGGTTACTCATGATCTGGGCAGCAATGCCATCAGCCAGAGCGCGAGCTTCTTGAACTGCATTGTTCTGGATCGGGATATCATCATAGCGTTGACATCGATGAACAGGTGTGCAGAGATCCGAGGTGGGGGCGATGCTACGAGAGCTACAGCGAGGACCACCGCATCGTGCAAGCCATGACGGAGCTCATTCCCGGTCTGCAGGGCGACGTCCCCGCCAACTTCCAAAGCGGCATGCCCTACGTCGCCGGCAAGTAAGGCCTCAAGAGCCTCGTCACAGTGTCACTGAAGTGTTTGTCTGTATGTTCGTCCGACTGATGTGAATGTGGGGTGTTCGACGAAATGTCAGGAACAATGTGGCGGCGTGCGCCAAGCATTTCGTCGGCGACGGCGGCACCCAGAGTGGGATCAACGAGAACAACACCATCATCGATCGCCGAGGGTTGATGAGCATCCACATGCCGGCGTACCTGAACGCACTCCAGAAGGGTGTCTCCACCGTCATGATCTCTTACTCAAGCTGGAACGGCATCAAGATGCACGCCAACCATGACCTCGTCACTCGCTTCCTCAAGGACAGGCTCAATTTCAAGGTGAAACATCCAAAAACAACCTTGCACTTGTTTCAGATTTTTATTGGTGTGATTTTGGATGTTCATTGCCTTGATTTTGCTTTGTTGCTGCAGGGCTTCACAATCTCGGATTGGGAGGGCATTGACAGGATCACATCACCTGCAGGGGCAAACTACTCCTACTCTGTCCAGGCGGGAATTCTTGCTGGCATTGACATGGTGAGAAGCCAAACTTTCTTGTCAGACTAGCAGCTCTTAGTACAGTGTGCTTGCTGTTTAAGATTCGAGCATTCGATTTAAAGATGACTAATTGTGATGTTGGTTTGTAGATCATGGTGCCGAACAACTACCAGTCGTTCATCAGCATCCTGACTAGCCATGTCAACAACAACATTATTCCGATGAGCAGAATCGACGACGCTGTGACTAGGATTCTGCGCGTCAAATTCACCATGGGACTCTTTGAGAACCCTATGCCCGAGTCGAGCATGGCTGATCAGCTGGGAAAAAAGGTAACTAATGACACACTGATGCAATCAGATCATAATGTTGCTTCAATCTTTTCAGGAGATTGTTGACATGTCATTGTGAATTTTGATCCAGGAACACAGAGATTTGGCAAGGGAGGCAGTGAGGAAGTCGCTCGTGCTCCTGAAGAACGGCAAGACAAGTGACAAGCCGCTGCTACCGCTGTCCAAGAAGGCGCCCAAGATCCTCGTCGCCGGGAGCCACGCCGACAACCTGGGCTACCAGTGCGGTGGCTGGACGATCGAGTGGCAGGGCGACACCGGGCGCATAACTGTCGGCACGACCATCCTGGACGCCGTGAAGGCGGCGGTCGACCCATCGACGGCAGTGGTGTTCGTGGAGAACCCCGACGCGGCGTTCGTCAAGAACGCCGGCTTCTCCTACGCCATCGTGGTGGTGGGCGAGCACCCGTACACGGAGACCAAGGGCGACAGCCTGAACCTGACCATCCCGGACCCCGGGCCGAGCACCGTGACGACGGTGTGCGGCGCCGTACCGTGCGCTACGGTGCTCATCAGCGGCCGGCCCGTGGTGGTGCAGCCGTTCCTGGACTCCATGGACGCGCTCGTCGCCGCGTGGCTGCCGGGCACCGAGGGGCAGGGCGTCACTGACATGCTGTTCGGCGACTACGGGTTCACCGGCAAGCTGCCGCGGACGTGGTTCAAGTCCGTGGACCAGCTGCCGATGAACTACGGCGACGCGCACTACGACCCGCTGTTCCCGCTCGGGTTCGGGTTCACCACCCAGCCTAGGACCTACTAAGCTAGCTTCGCTGTAGTAACAAACAGATAGGACAGCTGAGACGTGCATGAACCGGGGAGTTGTTCCTCTCTGCCATGCGTGCGTACCGAATTACCGAACTCCGGGCAACTCTGTTTTTATTCTTTCTCTGAATTGGTGTATGCTCGATACTTGTCGCGGAGCAGTAATTATCAGATTAATGAGCAATTACATTTACATCAAGATGACTTCGTCTCGAATGCACAATCTTGGTTGATCTGTAACCCTCGCGCTCACACCAGCTAATCGTTAAGTAATCTCTAACTTTTCTAATGGCTTAAGGAGAATGCACATGCAGAGAGAGAGAGAGAGAGGGTCCGCCGACCCTCTCCTCCGGCCACCATCAGGGCCGTGGCACACTCTTGTGGGACGGGGAGTGTTTGTTTGCGTGGATGGGGTGTGGGGAGGAGGCGCCGGAGTGGGTGCGCCGCGTCGAGGCCACGCGGCGTGGGCGTGAAGGTGGCAGGGACGGTGGTTGCGGTGCTGAATCTTCAGACCGACGGGGCGGAACTGCGGAAGAAGCTATGCGAATGCGATGCGCGCGGACGCGCGGTTGCAGGCGGTTCGGGATTTTTTATTGAAATATTTTAAAAATATATTTTTATTTGAAAAAAATTATATATCCATGCTAAAACGCCTATGGTGAGTAAAATCCGACGTAAAGAATATCTATTATACCATGTTAACGGTGGGCCAACAAAGGCTAAAAAAAATTACAGTCGGTCTCCTTGCCGCTCTAATAGAGAGTGTTTTTTTTTGCGCTAGTGAGCCGCCTACAAAATAGCACGGCAGGGCGCGTGAGAGAGAAGAAAAGCCTACCATTTTACAGAAAGGCTAGTATAAAACCCCCTCGTAGCCGTCCAATCTATTTTAATCTAAAATTAGAAAAAAAAACAAGGGTTGAGAAGATGCGAAAGGAAGTGGCAAATAACTGTTGGTTTATAAATTCATACGGAGGTAAAATGTTTATAAATTTTACAATATGTATTCTTAGTGATGAAATAGTATTTTTTTATATTTATAAATAGTTTCATTTGTAGATATGTGGTTTGTTAGTTTTGATTCTAGATTCGTAGATATTTTTATTTATAATATTTGAAGACATATTAGTGTTAAAATATCGAATGTATGCTACCTAATGATTAATTTTTAGTTAGTTCAACTCTAGTTTTTTATGAATATATATGTTAAATAAAGTGGTATTTTGATTATATCATAATCTATGGTCTATATGTCGTAGATATTTTAGAGCTCACTTTAACCCTTAAGAACATTAAAAGATAAGTTGAGCCATGGCATAATGTTCCTTTAAGCATCTAGAGCACCATCGCCCATTGCGCAGGCTGCCAAGCTGGGCTGTGCATGCCCCAGTCGCACCAATCTCCTTGCATCACTACTGCCCGCCTCCTAGTGTCACCATCCCACCCTCTGGCGCCACCTAGCAGTGCTCACCGCCGCTCGCCGCACCCAACCGCCTCCAGAGCAACACCGTGGCCCCTACCCATTGCGCCCAGTGCGCTTGTGCAAGCAAGGAAGGCCAACGAGAGAGCGAGTGAGTGAAGGAGGAAGAAGAAGAGGAAAAAAGAGAGAAAGAGCATAGACCCATCCCACTCAGAAATCAAGTCTGAATCGGCTCCTCAACCATATTATAGGCTAACTGAAAACGGGCTGCAAGCCACATGCCTTAGCCCACTTGGCTCTTTCGCCACCCCGAGCGCAAAGTCCATTGGACCTCCCTCTGTCTGACACTGTCACCCAAGAGTATATTCTCTAGAATATACTTTTTAGAGTTAAATAAATCTCTTTTCCTTTTTAGAAAATTATTTAAACTTTAAAAAATCATATCTTTTTATCTGTCCCTATTTTTTTCTAAAATCCTAATGCGTTATTATTTTTGTGTTTTTGTTACTTTTAATGATACTACATATAATTGTTGTATTTCTCACGTATAGATTTTACAACCGAAATAGTGTTTACGCTGAATTTTGTCACACCAAGAACCGTCGCTCATCAAGACAAGCTATTCTTGAACATTTTGAACATATATTTATGAATTACTTTATTTATAAAAATACATTGCTTAGATTATATTTTAATGATGCTTAGTCTTGGTTCGCATAAAACCGATGGACCTACTCAGTAGTCGTAGTTATATTATATAGAATATTGATGACTCTTATCCTTGTTAACTTCACTAAATATATGCCGGTATCATCATCTATTGGATATAATTACTGAGATAGTTGCTTAGTTTGCTTACGATTGTGATGTCATGTGTGAAAACTTATGACTTTCAAACTTTACTTACAAATTTGATGTGATGTTCATTGTGTTTGTAAAATAAAAATATTTTATATTACTTGGGATGATATGGAGTCAATGCCTTTGTGGGTTGGTTACGTATTATCATTAAGTACTGATTTGTTGGAAAAATTCATCCAAACATATTATAGTGAGACCACATGGTGTTATGGGATGTCCTGGCTAAGTAATTAGCTACCACAAGAAAATCTTGCATGTCAATAGTTATAGAACATTGGGGATGAAGAGATTGTGTTGTAGATCGTATTACCCAAGAAGGGTGCTACCCTAGCCTCTTTTAAAGCGACTGAATAGGAGTAGTAGACATCCTTGTGTGTTATGAGTAAATAAGGGTGTGAGACTTGTTTAATACTCGGTTTTAAGATATTCGATCTAACTATATGACTTTAGGTATCCATGGCTTAGTTTTAAAAAATCCTTGTAGTGAGCTCTCCTTTGTCAACCGTATTTAATCGACACATGTTATGTAAAGAGATAAGTTCATGACGTATTGGTAAAGAGTGAAACCTCTATGGAGTTTATTTGAAGTGTTTAAACAATCGTGCATGCGGTTATAGACGGATGTAAGGTGTTTCTTATAGCGTAGTTTTGTTTTCGCCGAAAGTTTGTAAACACGGTTTTTGGATGTGAACCATTTTCATAGTTTGCTTGTGTGGCAGACGATCAATCTTTTTGGTTAGAAATAGGTTTGTGTGAACTGAAGGTGTCTATTGGTACCATAGTATTGTAATGCTAAGAATACGAAACTTGTGCTGTGAAAGATTGTTAACTATGAGAAATAGTTAAGGAACAATATTTGATTATGTGTTAATTGTTGAAAAAGCAAAAAGACTCTAATAAAGAAAAAGATGATGAAATATTGAATATTGATATCACTCCTAATCACAGTGACAAGTTGTTGCAAAGTAACTTATAGAATGGATCGAGATGTGAGCCTCTTTTCGATAATTAAAATTTTGATTCACTAATGTTTTGCGAAATAACTCTTTTGAGAAAAATATTGCATTCGCAAATTAAAACCCTAACCTCCCTTGTCTTTCCATCTAGCTTGTAGAGTATATATAAAGTACTCAACATTGCTTATATAGAGAGGAGTTTAGAGAAAACGACATTGACCCGTCCGCTGAGAAGTTCCTCCAAAAGAAGCACGAGTACAAAGACTTGGTTTCGGGCTTAATTCCTAAACTATGCCTACAGAATAAACTATTTGCCTAGATACTATGCCTAAGACTTAGCCACTTAAGTTATTTTTCGTTATTAACAAGTACGACCAGGACGATGGTACTTACAAGAAATGTTTACAAGATATAGTGGTTTCAAGTGCAACAGAAGATGCTCCATTAGGATCAGTGGCCGATGGAAGACGCCTCATGGGAGAAGGCACCGCTTCCAGACGAACCTGACCTAGGCATACTCGTGTACCTGATGGTTCAATCGTGTAGTATAAGTTTATTTATTATTATAAGAGTGGATATGTAACTTAAGTTGTCATAGTTTATAGAGTCATAAATATTTTCTTCTAAGTATGTAATGGTAATTGTTGTTTGTTTTCTCTAACAAAAATTTATCATCAATTCCACTTTAGTGTGACCGTTCATTCTGTATATGTGGTGGTCAATAACTACTTATGATATTTTAGAACTCCAACACTCGTGCAATGAGATTCTTTAAATGTCTAAACTATTCTAATGAGGTATGAATTATATGTTCTTTTTTTTAATTGTTTCTTATCATAACATGTTCTCACACTAATACTTTCTTTATCGGATCCATGAAAGAATGTGTAATTTCATTTAGTGATTTACATAGAAAATTCAGTATTTGACACTAGTTGTCAGTTCTCTAAGGGACATTGTTTTCCACCTTTAAAATCAAACAAACAATACATAAAAAGAAATAACGAGTATGAACGATATTAGCGAGCCGAATGGTCAAACTAGAGGCTACAACCTCTTATACTACTTTCTTAGCAGGAGCGTTCTAAATGTGCTTACGCTAATTGTTGCTAGTTGGTAAGGTAAATAAGAGACAATACTTTTGGTAGATGATACTTTATTTGTCTAAACATTCTTAACGATAGTTTTGTTATAAGTTCGCTATACATCTCCTTACTTTGCTTTAGTTTTATTATCATCTTGACTATAGTAGCTATGCATGTTTTTTTTTTCAATCTCCAAGAAGTTGCAAATTATAGACATGAAGAAATTATTATACAATTCTACGGGGATTATATAATCTAAAACAACTAAACAATATATGTTAAAGAGTCGACTCCTTTATTATTAACGGATGACGATAGATGATAATCTCCATAAGTTCCAAATAGTCATTCGTACCGTGTTACTCATTGTATTATTTGTATTATGTTTATGTTTTATCTATAAGATATAAATCTCTCACTAACCATGATTTTATCACTAGTATCTAAATAATATTCGCGTATAAATATATTAATGATATGACCCTATAATGATTTATTAGTATTAATGTTGAGTTGTCATGAATAAATCTCTACATTCATCTCAAATAACTCTCAAATTTTCATTACAATTAAATCTCTAAATTAAAATTGATTTATTTAAAATCTCTTTTTTCTTTTAAATAAATTCTTATATGTACGCTAAAAAAAACACCCTAACAAATGACGAAAAGAGATCCAACTGGAGGAAAAACAGCAAGACGACAAAGAAACCGCGTAAAGAATAACAGGCCCTCATCCTTCCTACCGTGCTATTTTATAGCTAGCATTCTAGCGTGAAAAAAAAACCAACATACATTTACCACGTATGGTTTTACATCATCCCTATAAAGACGTGAGGACGTTTAAAAAAAATTCTCAGAGGGTATAAATCTAAAAAAATTTTAAATAAAAAATATATTTTAAATATTTTAATAAAAAAATTCGGGAAGTCGCATACTCACGTGGGCCGTTTTCACTGGCCTTGGCCGAAATGCGCTTCCAACAATCCAACTCGGATATGGGATATTTGCCTGGGCGTCAGGTTGTGGGCCATCCATGCCTCTTTTGATCCTCTGCCCTGCCTATTGCCGAAGTAAACCCGCCATCCCCGAAATCCCAATTTCTATTTGCCATCGTTACTAGTAGAATGTAACGATTCCTCCCCGAACCAAATTGAATCCAGACACAAAAAAACATCAGTACCACATTATACTGGAAAAACATTTTTTTTCTTTTGAGGTAAACTTCGATTGTTCATCTGTTTTCCATGAACGGTAATTTGGCAGGCCACAACCTTTTAAACAACCATTTACCATTCACAGGGCCACTGGGCAGTCCTCACATTACGCATGCGAGCATCAACTATAAAGATTACCAAAGAGCATGGCCCATTCAAAATCAACGCCCTACCTCCTCCAGATTAAGAGGAGGTTCACCTGGCGTTTTTGTCATTGCTGTTATGGGCACAACTGATATTTACAAATATACAGTAGCACCCTTCGGAATATTCTTGAGCTTACCGGATCCTATACTATTTGCTGGTGCCCATCCCCGTCCAAAATAAATATGTTTTGGGGTTCTTGCGCAAGCGGCTGCCGATCCAAAATCTTGTCCTGCACTCTTAGGTTGTGCCTACCTCTTTGCATAAGACAGGTAAGGTTCTTGAGCAATAGTTAGAACGTCTGGTCTTTCTGCTTGATTGTATGTCAAGCAGCGATGAATAAGTTCCTGGAGTGTTCAGGTGATGCAGGATCAAAATTTCACCAAACTAGGTTCGATGTTATTAAAATTTGCATGTTGAGGGCCACAGATTTAAACCAAACAAACAGCCTCAGAGGTATGCATAGCATGGATAATCTAGTAAAGAAATCACTATAACTGATGGCTCTGAAGTCTGAAGGTATATTTACAATCACAGCTAATAATACGCATACCTTTGCCTCATTTGATACAGATGGCTTTGAAGGGAATTCCACTTTGCGTGCATTGATGATTGTATCTTCCCGAAGTATTCTCTCTTGGGTCTGATCATGGCCAAAAGGACGTCTTCCGAAGAGCATTTGGTAAAACATTACACCTGCTGACCAGACATCCACCTGCAGGAATGCAAACATAAATTTTACAACCAACAGGTACAAAGATAAAGTTGCCATAATCGGTTTGCTAGTATCACGGTTGTTTAGATTGAGAACTCAGGAGATCAAAATTGACTCTACTGAAATAAAATAAGGACTAATTGGGTCTCTAACGTTTTGAGTAAAAATTGCATACCCACTAACCCACATGGCCATTGCCTACATACCACTAAACGTAACCACCATCAGCCGACTACTATCCTCTTCATCTACCATTTCTGATGGCACCATCACTGTATTCCCCATCCCCACCTTCCCCATCAACAGCTGATCAATCCACCATATGTGGCCTGCACCTCCTGCTCTTGCACCTCCTTCTGAAAACTATTATCAGACTGATCCTGATTTGGCATATAGTTCTCAATCTTGACACAATTTAAGCTATGCGTATGAATTTCTTGATACTTTTCCCTGTTTGCCCTCATTCGGCCACTTCTTTGCTTTTCTGTATATGAGTAACACCCTTGTGAACTTTATCTTCCTACTTTCCATAGTGCCAAAACCAGACTGGACGGTGGTTAAACTGGAAATAACCTGAACCAGTGAATGGTCTGGTTCAACTTAGAAGAAAGTTGGTCCATGTATAGGATAAAATTGTATCCAGTTCTACCAACTCACAGCCTAAATGCGAAAAAAAGGATGTGTATGATGGGAATCGAACCCCACAACTCAGATAGGCCCTGTGAAGTACTCCGACAATGCACCTAACCAACCGGGCAATGGTGATTTCTCACTTTAATGGCAAAACAAATATATTTAACCTGTTATTTTCTTACCAAACTAGCAAAACTATTATTTTCTCAAACCAGCATTTGGACCGGCCGACTAGCGAATAGCAGAACCAAGGAGCTCACTGGCTCAATCAATGGTCCAAGTTTTTGTACTACTCTCTCTGAGGTTTTCAAGTATGGATGTTAAGCTCACCTTCTCTACTCATCTATAGCATTCTCAATGCCCGTCAAAATACGTCTTATAATTTGTACCATAGGGAGTAATGCTAATATCATATCGACATACAAGGGATTAATACTTTAGGAATGCTTAAAATTTGGCAAGTGAGCATGATTTGCATGTGACGGCAGACTCTGTTTAAGACAAAGAAAGGCCACAAGAATCCTAACATATTTATAGAAGGATCTATATTCTATTGATGCATGTTTTATCATATTGATTTGACACACTAAAATAGGATATATTTATTTACATTAAAAAGAAAACATGTTGCCAAATATACCTTCGATGAGATAAATGGTGTTTTGCTAAGATCAAAGCATTCAGGTGGCAGATACCTGGAAAAAGAACAGAGAACATAAATTAAAAAGAAAAATAAATGATTGGCATTCCAAAAGAATAATGGTTCTAAATGGGAAACAGCAACACTAACATAAATAAAAACTAAATTATGACATCCTTTGTTGGCACTAGATAAAAGTATTTCATTGGTAGCTGGCAGCGTGAGAATGGCTGTACTTCATGCAATAACTATTAATTCCCTTAGGTTCTACTATGATGCACCAAAGTGCGCAACTCTACTATATAGTGCAGTTGCACCAGGTATACCAATTTAATGCCAGCAGATAAAAGATTCCATAAGAAGAGGTAGTCAGGTAGAGTTAGTTCATCAATTTAGTACACAAAAATCAACAGGATAACTCACCAATAGGTTCCAGCTCCCTGAGAAGTAAGTTCCAATCCCTGAGAGCCAACATCATCCTCCACTATCTTGCTGAGGCCAAAGTCTGTAACTTTCGCAACACCAACCTCGTCGAAGAGAACATTGCCTGGTTTGAGATCATAGTGAATGATCTTTTGAGCTCTCTTGTTAAGATAAACTAGGCCTTGAAATATTTGAACAATTATGACTCTTGCTTCCTTTTCTGGAAGAATCGGTGTTGCTTTAAGGACCGCATCAAGATCCTTGCCTGCATAAAAAGTGGCAATTGATTTAGCATTATTACATACCAAGGCCTCCTGAACCAAAAAAATACTACATCATTCCACTTAAAAACAACCTCAAAGGGCTGACCAAAATGTATGTTAAACAGAAAGTGGTGTATGCCTATTCAAAGATAGTAGCAAAAAAGTAAGAAACTTCCATCATTATCCAATTAAAGCCAATTAAGCTTCATTAATGTCATGTTAACCACCTTAAATAATGACCTCAATATACATCAGATATCAGTCAAATATTCACGCACCATCCCGGCTTTCTGTGTGCTTCTTATGTAAGTGATTGAACATGGTGGTTTGCTTATGTGTCCCACATGATAATGTGCCATAAATGCGTAAATTGCTCCTATGGTAAATGATCCTAAAAGGCAACTGAATGAGTGTGGAAGTTATAAATGCAAATAAACTGCTACTAAATCTGTAGAACTATTATAAATGCTCTTTGATGTCAACATTCAGAGCAACATTTATCCACTCTCTTCACCAAGAACAACCTACTAGAAGAACGAAACAGTTTTGTGAAGGGATTGAGTGATTGACTCAGAAGAGCCTGGGCAATATCAATATCTGGCATAAAAACCATACCCATGCAGCCTTATTTATACAATGAAGCTTATTTATGTCAACAAGAGATATTTAAAAAAGAGGCCACACAATCTACATTGTCATGTCAAACAGAAAGTTGGAAGGTCATTATGAAAATAAATTTATTGTACCACTGCAATATTCTAGGACAGTGCAGAATGTATTGTGATCAATCTCAAATATGTCCCATAGCCTGACAATGTTTGGATGCACCAAAGTCTTATGGATGTTATATTCACGAATGGCATGGCGTATGTAGCTTTGCTTTTTCTCCTCACTCCACTGAGCATTCAAACCATGAAGCTTACATGCCACATACTTGTACTCCACCAAATCAAATGCCTGCCAGAAGAAATATCTCATGTAAATGCTGGTGTTAGCAAAATTGAAATTTCTATGAAGCAGATACACATGCTATATCAATAAACATTGAGGTAACTTCACCAAAGGAAAGCTCAACACCAATTAAATGCTTTGACGTGGATATAACCATCAAAGCTTCATAAACCTTACAAATTTTGACATAGGAAGGGTATGTCAAGGCACATTTACTTGAATGAGTTTGACGAGAAATCTGTAATACTGGACGTGTTATAAGTTGTTCTACTCCTCCAGTCTATTTCATTTTTTTTTATGACTTCCTCCTACATCTCAACCTTTTAGGCCATTTTGGGTGGACCAGGATCCCACCCAACTTCAGCCCACCAATAGGGCCCTACATTCTTTAAGCATACTACATCAATAATTGCATGCATCAAAGTGATAAACAAATAATGGTAACGTTCAATGTTCCTTCTTTATAAACAAAAAAAGCAGTTGGTATTTGAAGAGGTCATGGTTGACCATAGTAATAGTTTTTTAAAAGTAAAGCTGAAGCAAGGGCATACCTTATAAACCTCACTAAACCCTCCCTTTCCAAGAAGATTTAAAAGAGCATAACGATTGTGAAGAATCTGAAAGTTATTAAAGCGTGATCCATCTTCGTCTCTGAGACGCTTCATTTCACGTATAAGCCTACCCTTTTCCAATTCATACCGATCTCTTTCTCTCAAGTACTGTTCTTCCTCCTAAAATACAGTTCATGGGAATTAGATTAAGGGGATGCTTAATAACCAAGAAACAATAATCAGCAAAGTATTTTACCCGCTTTATACTTGTTAACCGAGATTTACATATCTCATCCTGCAACAGGAAATCTTCCTCAGACATGCTAGTTTCAGCATCACTGCCATCACCCTTATCTGCAATACAAAAGGTGGTTAACAAAAGAATAAGTGCCAGCAAGAATCCTAACTTGCATAATTAAGGTGCTATGTGTTGCTAGTTACTGTTTGTGCAAATGCAGGGAGGTTTCCTTTGCAGTAAAAAGAATGAAATGGAGTAGCATATGCACAAAACTACATAGATTGTAATGTTGTTTATAATCTTTTTCATGGAATAAGAGGTCATGCACAGGCGCTTTGTGCCAAACAAATGAAAGCCAATTCAAGTGGTAGCTTGTAAAGTAAATAAGCTGGAAGAAGACGGTACTTTTGAAAAAGAAGAAACTTTACCAGATTGTCTTTTCTTTAGTGATTTTCTATGCCTCTCAATAGCTTCTTTAGTCTCCAGCAAAGATTTCTACATAAAGGTCCACCAAACATGACAGGTTCAGAAAAAGGATGATGTATCAATCAAGAATAAAGGTTATGTAGAATGCTGCAAGGAAAAACACATAAAATATACAAATAGCAATAACAGTTCACAAGAGAGAAAAATCTGTGCCTGATAAATAAATGCACAACTGTATGTATCGGTTTGCATTGATAGTAAGCATTTGCCCTTACGAATACAAGGCATCAAAAGTTGCAAAACAGACACTGTGCCTTAATGGATGAAGCTTTATGAAAATTGGTACTGCATGTCCACATTACGTCAGTAGACTCAGTAATGCATGGAACTCAGTAATGTCTTCATGAAAGATATATCTCATAATATTTTGGGACTTCAATGACCTAAGGTTAGTAATGTGTGGCTGTGCTCAAAATTGTACAAAAAGCTTATGGAACAAAGATGTGTCTGTTAGTAGTATCTGGTAGCTTCTGAAGTAAATTGCAATTATCTGGATATTATCAACTGGACAGCCAGGGGGGAAATACCTGGGCAGGTCATTCAGATCTATGTACTACCGTTCTACACATTCTGAATTGCTAGCAGCTAGCAGCTAGCCATTATGTGATCCAGTTTCACAGCGGAACACGGTTATAATAGCATGTATGGAAAAAGACATACACAGAGAGCTGCAGAACTTACAAGATGAGAATTAAGATCCTTTATTGCCTGGCCATCCTCCCATGTTTCAGATATGACAGTTCCAGCTCTGCGTTATGACAGAGAGCAGTCAAAAAGAAAGGTAGCAATATATAGCCCATAACCAGAATACAAAACAGAAAGTGACACGTGCTGTTCACTAATCAAGATTTTAGTAGTCGATGCCAGAAGGCGCACTGCATATATACAGAAACTGAAGGCTCAAGCTACCACAGCTGTTTCTTGAAGGAAATAAGGTTTCATACATGCTCACATAGCTGTATAGCACTCCAAACTCCAAAGCTATAGTTAAAAGAACCGCATAACAAAGGAACATAATACAGGTAAGGAGCTTTAAATCTATCATTATGCATTTTCAAATCAATCATTATATATTTTTACTCTTCACATTAAGTGCTGGATGTATGGAAATGTTGGAGATTACCTCATAACACCAACATTACCAAGTCGGAAAGACTCCTGCTTTATTCGGATCCTTGCTTCTTGCCTCTCTGCTTTTGACACAGCTATCAGCAGATCTGATAGAACCTTCAATTGCTGCAATAATGGAGATCACCTTATAAGCGTATATATTTCATAGTCATGAGTAGTTATTATTCTATGGATAGCATGTAGGAGTAAATCCTCTGAGCTGTGCTGATGGAAGAGAACAGATACTAGCACAATAAGGCCAACCTGACCCCATTATGCATCTCAGTCTCCAAACATACACACACAAAGCAAAGGAAAATATCAACCATCACATGGTCATCCACAATCACAAAGCAGTTCACAAGGATCCCCCTATGCAACAATGTGCATAACCTTCTCTACCATGTTTATCAGGGAAACAAGTTGTTGCATATGACATTTAACAGGTTAGTATCCAAGATCCAATGCATATAGAAGAAAGCAAATCATTTCCCAAATTATTCAACAATGATAAGCTTGAGTGGTGAACTCTAAATTTTTGGGTAAAATTATATAATTTATACCAAGGAAAGAATGAAAAGTATGTTAACAAAAATGGTTAATAATAAGATAATAAATATCTGCCACTATAGCATCCGAGTTTCTTAGTATGAAAACCTTTGATTTCTTTTGTTGATCTTGATCTTTAAGATCCTTCAATTCCTGAAAGAATGAAGCAAAGCCAACAAGTCAGAGACCTGGGTAAGTCAAGATCAAACGAGAATGCGCATTGCATATCTCCTTACCTTTGTTAACCTATCACTAAGTTGACGGAACTCCGTGGCTTCTTGACGCGATTTAGAAAGCTCTTCTTCCAAAAAAGAAACTTTACCACGCAACAATGACAACTCTTCCTGTCGAGATATGAATGGGATTGCTTTAGATTTAAATTTGAAAAAGAAATGACTCTCAACATTTTTATCTGGTATATTATATTTTACAAGTATCTATAACAACCTATGTGATATGGCATGCTCCAGTACAATATTTCACATAAAGTTGTTCATGCTTTCTGCAGAATAACTTAACTGCAGATGATTACTTAATGGAATTAAGATGCACAGTTTAAAACAATTAAATGAAAGCAAATCAAAATGGTCATCTCAAAGAAAAAGGGGCAAGAGGCATAGACAGAATCTATCAGAGAATATCTATGCTACTATAATAAAGATCAGAAGAGGGATATTCATGGGGCGCCTCACAGAAAATGATGAAAGAAAGTGTCACCTGTAAAGCAGCCCTATCATCATTTCCAAGCACAACACTGGATCGGGATTCCTGATGGAAAGATAGTGACAGTTTAGAAGATGAGGATGGATCATCATGTAGCAGGTTGCTATCATGCACCTGATCTTTGTAAGATCTTTCTTTTGCCAATAATGGAAGAAAGTATGATGAAAACAGAAGAAGTGTGCCCCATAATGATTCAAACTGGTACTGTATAATAAATATAAGTGCAAGAGGAAAACATAATGCATCGTAACTACCTACAAACTGAGTTGCTGCAAATGAATTCTTCAAAAGCATCAGAGATAATTTGCCCTAAAAAATAAAAGTGCAAGAGATAACTGTATCTTGCATTGTTCGATCACAGAATATATGATTCTTTGGGGGATCATCACAGTAGGATTGTTAAAATAAATTTAGTCCAAGCTTATCTTCAAACAAGAATTTCACCATTTTCATCTAAAAAGGAGTTTCACCATTTAAATTTTTCCAGTCACGAAACTCTAAATTCACTTATGCTATTCCCACTTGACATGTATTTTTACATGTTCTGGATGATCACTTTTTATATATCAAAGTAATTTACACCAGTTTGCAAAACTAAGTATTCTAGTGCTCATATTTGCTACAAGATCTAGTTCAGGCATTCAATATTATCCAAATGACCAACATACATTCATAAATTCCTTTTTAAAAAAAGATATATCCATAAACAAGTGCACTTTATCGTAATAAAATCTTATGTGTCTAAAAATCTGAAAGGTGGAAAACTATGATATGTCAATTTCCTCATATTCGTTTCTATCTTATATGGTTGTAAGGCCTTAATGACCATGAGAGAACAAAAGTTTAGGAAGGTAAACCAAGATCTTGAGAATAAATACATGGCATACAATGTTGGTTGACATATCATGTCGACCATTTGCTACAACTGACGAAGTTGAAGTTGCTCGTGGTTGATCTACAGTTTTTGAACCACGCCCTCGGCCTCCTCCACCACGCCCCCTTCCACGACCTTGCTTTTTTCTGTTTGAGCTGTCTAAGGATGGCCGCGTGTCCATGACTTCTAAATGCTTTACCACCTCATTAGTTGATCCCTGGCATTTATAATGAAAAAGAGTGCACCAAACAGAAGAATGGTAAGAGTGAGCCACAAGCAAGTACAACATAGAATATCCTGCGCTGTTTAATTCAATCAATTCATATTGTATACCTCAAAATTTCCAACAGGTAGGCTATGATCATCATCTGGCAATCTCGGGCGCTTCAGTATGTTCTTCTGTATCAAGAACTCCTCGCCATTCTGATTTAGTGAATGCAAACAGCATTAGTATGGTCTCAGCGATAGGTAAAAAAAAAAGAGAGAGACAAACTTAGGTGTGGAAATGTTGGGCAAATCTGTAGCTAGAACAATCAATCAAGCTAAACATACAGGTTTACCAAAGTATACACTACAAATAGCTCCAAGCACCAAAAGGCACAATCATCGCATCACAATTCACAAGCATCGCATCACAATTCACAAGCAATGTGCAAGCAAGGAAATCGATGAAGATAAATACGGTATTGTAGTTTGAGGGGGAAAAGGAAAAAACAGGGGGGAGTCAGAGGTTTAGGGCTGACATCATCGTCGGATGAGGACGATTCAGCCAACTCCTCCTGGTCCATGAACGTGGTGGCGGAGGCAGAGGAAGCCACCAGATGGTGCGGCGGCGGCGGCGGCGGCGATGGCACCGGAACGGCCTTGCCAGCCATCCGGGCCTCGAGCTTGGCGAGCTTGGACGATGATGGGTTGGAATTAGACGAGAGGTGCTGCACTATATCCTCCCCCGCCGCCGATGATCCCGACATTGCCGCTGATTGCACCCAAACCGGATCGGCCGCGCACAGAAGCTTCCAGAACAAGCAAATCAACCGCCGCAAGCGCCAACCAGTCACCTCCTCTCACTAGTCACTACGGCCGCCCAAGCACACCCTCCTCAACGCAGCCACGCGAACCACCGGATGGTCCACGGGGAGGCGGCGCGTGGACGCCACGGCGGGGCAACGAACGAATGAGACCGACCGAACCGAGCCGGCGCCGCAGCTGCTTCCGCCTCTTCCCCTCCACCTGTTGACTCCCCCGCGTGCGGCGACGGCTAGGGTTTACCAGCGGCCAGTGGTGGCCTTAGGCCGGCCGCGCCGCCGACCAGAGGACGCAGGATTCGGAGGCGAGCTGGAATTCACTTGCCCCCTGGATTACACAAGCGCAGGCATCTCTCCTTTCCTCTCCGGTCTTCTTGCTCTTTCCCCCTGCGCCGCGACGCCGCTACTCGCAGCGGAATAACGGAAACCGAGACGCCTCGGCCCACATACCCATTTATTTCAGCCCATGTAGGCCCATCACTCGACCCACCGGCTCGTCGTGTCGGTATAGAGTTTCATCTTACAAGCGCCGCTCCGTCGGAGAGGGAGGCGAGGAGTGGGAGACAATGGCGAGCGGTGTGGAGGAGAGAGTGAGGGGGGAGGTGAGAGAGGGGGAGGAGGACGACCGACCGCAGCTGAGCGCCGCGGCGGCGGAGGCGCTGCGGGAGTTCCTGCTGGAGCAGCGGCGGGACGGAGGGGAGGGGGACGAAGGGGGAGGCGGCGGGGTGGAGCTGGTGGCGGAGGACTGGCGGCTTAGCCAATTCTGGTACGACGAGCGCACCGCGCGGGCGCTCGCCGAGGAGGTCGTCCGCCTCGTGTCCCTCTCCGGCCCGGCCCCCTCCTCCGCCGCCGCCGTGGCCTGCATCGCGTGCCCGACGCTCTACGCCTACCTCAAGTCGAGCAACCCGGATGTGCTCGCGCAGCTGCTGGAGTACGACGAGCGGTTCGGGCAGTACGGCGGAGACTTCACCTTCTACGACTACAACCAGCCGGAGGAGCTGCCGGCGGAGATGAAACACGCCTACCGGATCGTCGTCGCCGATCCTCCCTACCTGGTACAGAGGGATTATTCCTCTTCTTCTTGATTTATCCTTGATTGGACTGAAATCTTTGGAGAAATGTCGGTTTGTTGTTCGTGTAGAGTAAGGAGTGCTTGGAGAAGGTCGCAAAGACGATATCTTTTCTCGCGCATCCTGAGGGTTCATTCCTGCTGTTACTGACAGGTAAATTGAAGCTCGCAACGATTTTCGTGTCGGGTTAATGCTATTAGTATCCAAACTTTCTTTCGCGATGATAGAGAACCGCCGCTTCTTTTCCTTGTAAAATTGTGCGCAAGCAGGAAGATTGTAAATTGATTAGTGTCTTGATCATTGGATCTTTGTTTTTTGCAATCAAGTATGTCAAACTAGAGCAAACTGTTACAGTGTTAACTGAAACTTGGTGTTGGCTCCCTCCCTTGCTACTTACGCTTGAAATAATCTGACGTGCATTAGTGATTATAGACTATTACTCTATTAGTGTACTCCTATATAACCAGAGCAAGAGTGGCATATGCAGTTGTAGGCTTGTAGCTACTGCAGTATCCTCCATAATAATGTTGGCTTGTAGCTACTGTGATATCCTCCATAAAAATGATGGGTTCTCTTCGATGCAAAACATCTCCTGTTTTACTTGTATGAAATTCAATGTGATGTAGCTTGCTCAGCATATTACTATCATCTAATGTGCACTTGTTTGCGTGAATTAGTATTCCTGTTTTCTGTGCAGTATTTTGGTGTATTGGATCTCATGCCTCTTTGTCTTCTGGAATTTCTGGTGTTAAACCCTGAAACACATCGTTGGAATCAAGCTATTTTTCTCTAACGAAATTTCTCATGTTTTGCCAGGGGAAGTTCAGAGGGACAGGGCATTTGAGCTCCTAAATGTGCGTCCCTGTGTATTCAAGCCTCAGCACTCAAACAAACTAGGAAATGAATTCCGGTTGTTCTCAAATTATGATCCTGCAGACAGACTTGGTGGTTGGGAGCAAAATGATGGCACTACCGTTTAACTGTTTCAAATGTTCAAGTCTTGATGACTAGGGATGGATTTATGCTTTTACAGCTCCTGCGTTTTTGTTTGTAGCTCACTGAAGCAATAGCGTTAGTAGGAATTTCTGCAATGTTTTACAGAATGCCTGAATCTGTCTGTTGTGATGTGTTTGTTGGACTAAACTTTTCAATATAATGTGACCCCTTTTAGTTCCATGATTATGCTTAAAGGATCGTGGTTTCTTTCAATGTTCAACCTTATAAAGCAGTGATTTGGGGCTTTAATTTAATTAACGTTTTATGGCAATCTGCATGACCGTAACCGAGTATTTGAGGGTGCCTTTCCGATTCGGAACAAGTACTTTCGCATTGAACAAAGAAACATCGCAGTTCTATATCCACAAGTACTGATGTATTATTATTGTATTTGTTTCAGTTTGCGCATTACATCCACATAAGAGCTTTGAAGCTTCAACCGCAGTTCATGTATTTGTTTCAGTTTGCACATGACATCTACGTAAGACCTGCCTGCAGAAGCTTCAACATACTAGTATCCTTTTATTTTCAACACAAGTAACAGAAGGCAGCCACTGACTCCATGAGTAGCAAAAGAGAGCCAGGTCCTCGCTTCACAGGACATCCAGCAGGGAGCAGCAGATCGAGCTCACTTGTCGTGTGCCTTGGTCGGCTTCACGACGAGGACAGGGCAGCACGCGTGATGGACGAGGTAGTCGCTGACGCTGCCCAAGAACGCCCTGCGCCCACGAAGAAAAATGTTACAGCGTGCCGTTCGATTTCACAGCGTGGACGTGTGTGGATTTCAGCAGCTTTGGTGTGTGTTTTTACCTCTTGATCTTGCCTAGGCTGCAGCTGACCAGGACGAGGAGGTCGGCGTGCATCTCCTCCACGCCCTGGCAGACGGCCTCCTTGGTGTCGCCCTCCACCATGGCGCCCGTCGCGTTCACCTGCAGCAGCAGCAACAACCAGATCGCTCTGTTAATTTTCGGATCTGCTGGTGCAGCTACACGCTCCACTTGATGGTACTGCTGGGCGCTTGCCTCTCTCTGCTTGCAGACGTCCGGCGCGCGGGACACGACCTTCCTGGAGATCTCCTCCTGGGCCTTCCTCACGGACTCGATCGCCAAGGTAGGCGCGTAGGCTATGGCTGCTTAATTCCATCGCGCATGCACATGTACACGCCGTGTCAGTCTCTCGGGCAATGCGAGCGAACTACTGGTAAGGCTGCGTTATTTTGTTCCAGCTTCTTCTTCCGCTTTTGTTTATTTTGTTCCACCTTCTTTCTCCACTTTTGTTATGTTTTTTCGAACTGCTTACCAATATATTTTTAAATATATTATTTTATATTTTTAAGTATATGTTTAACTTTATAATAATTAATTTTATCATTTAGACTATTAAATAACTATCATAAAAATTAAATAATATTTTATCTTTTAAACACAACCTAAGTTAATGGTCTAGTGGTGTGCTGCTGACCGATACCATGCGCGGCGACGGGGTACACGAAGTGGTCGGCGCCGTGCTACGCGTGGAGGACGACGACCGACACGCCGCCTGCGCCGGCGCGGCGCTGCCCGATGACGTTGTCCAGCGCCCACGACAGCGCGTTCAGGCTCTCGATCGCGTCCACTGCCACCACAACCTTCATCCCCGCCGTCGGCGCCGCCGCCGCGGACGCGCCCTTCTCCTCCATGTCTCCCGCCTCTCCTCGGCCCTCGCTCTCAGTTACTGTCTACCTAGAGCGCCGTGCGTTCACCACCAGATCATCACCCGCGTGGCCGCGTGCTCTATATATTGCACGGGCCCAGGCGCGCCGCACCGCAAGCTGGGTTGCGTCCCCTGTTTTGTCGCGTGGACGGCGCGGGGTAGAGATGGCCGGAACCACCACCAACCACGGGGGCGGCCGTTTTTGTTCGCTACTTCGCTCGACGTGTCTCATGCTCTCTCCTCGTCTCCTGCTTGCGTTTGCACTTTGCATTCGTCTCCTCTTTTGCTCTACTACCATGCAAAGCATCCCTATCCCCAGCAGGCTGCAGCTATCGATCTCCAGTTGCCCACGGTTTTGCTGCACCGGGCGCCATGCATGCGTGCCAGCGCCCAGGCATGCAGCGCAGATACGCGCACGCACACACGTATTGGCAGTTGCCACCGCACCGGCATCATCTCTTCTTTCTTCAGCACATCTGCACGTCGGTAGTTTTTTTTTTTAAAAAAAAAAACAAGACGTCCTAGTGCATCTTTTATCTTGAAGCACTCCGTACTTACAAGGAAAACAAGAACTTATATTAAGAAAAACAAGAAACAACCAAAATTAACATTCTTCTCCACCACATCCATCGTAACCAAGACCACTCTATATTGTTACACATCTCCACCGATCCCATCCGTAGAAAAAAGAACAAACAGATAACCAGTTGCAAAAACCGCACGCCGGTTGTTGCTTTACTTGGAGCTGGTAACGGACAAGGCTCCTGCTGATTTCATGTGGATGTATGTCGCAAAATATTGTTGCCTCGTGCAGGATTGTTCAAATAGCAATGATCTTCGACAACAATCCAATCCGCACAACGGAAGAAAGCATTCAGATGTGCTGAACAAAGCAGTGAAAGAGCAATGCGAATATCGTCGATGCTAATTGCTAAGAACATCGTCGGTGGTTCCAATGTGAATAATCACACCATTGAGAAAAGTGCATCAATGTTCGCAGTACCAGATTTCACCGCTGAACAAAGACGAAAAACTGAAAGTTGGATCTTAGACTTCACGCAGGTCATTTGACAGAAAAAGGATGGTGCTCAAATTGGTTAGTAGAAATGGCGTACAAGATGGTTAGCAGAAAAAGGATGGTGCTCATCACTGTGCCACGCGCAAAATTAGGCCCAAGGCAATCTGCAGTACATTTTCAGTATGTTTCTCCAGAAAAATGCAATACTGAGCCATCTCAAGTAAAGGGATGGGGAAAAACTTGAGAATTGTACCTAATACTAGAAAGATCACACACCTCATTCTATAAAGCAACATCTAAAACCATACAAGAATGAGCAAGTTGCCAGCTTTTCTTCTCTGATCATATGTGTATACGCACTAACAATCATCAAAGTGTCAAACTGAACCTTGCTGTAGCATTATGGAAAAGACCAATTTCCTGCCTTGAACTCTCTATAGAAGGTCGATTTTCTTGAAACGACAAAGAACACTGCAAGTAGAAAGATGGGATCATTGATTACTATGCATTTAAATGTAATTATGTGAAATCATTCAAGGAGAGAGGAAACAGACCAGGAATTGCAGGGATGATAAAGTCTTTACGCTGCAGCACTTCTTGAAGAGTTTTTCCCTCTTTTACATTGATCCACTTAACAGAACCCCCGTCTACACATAAAAGAAAAATACTTAAGAGTTAAGAATACCATATACTGTCTGTAATACATGTAGTTTGTGGCAAAAAAGATATAGTGGAGATCACTGAAGCCGCTTCGTAAAAGTAAAAGAACGTCAGCATTCATTTGAGAAGAGTATATGAGATACCTACTTGTACTAGGACTCTAGGACGATGGTAGTATCATAAAATTTGACATATTTTTTTAAACTTGCTAAATACCCACGCATTTGCTACCAATAAAAATGAATCATACCTACTCAAAACTTTTTATCTTTTTTTTTGCATTGAACACCACCCTTTACATTTTTGTTACAGGGCACTTCGAATGGTTCACATGATTTTAATTGTAAAATTAGCATGTACACGCATATCTGATAATTTGGCCATCTTACACCTTTCCATGCTATATTTGTAATTAGACGGCCAAATAAGAAGATAATTAACAAAATGTAATGTAGAGGAGATGGACGTGAAGGTAGCAGATTTATCACCACCAACAACATTGCCTTCTTTTAGTATGACAAGCTAAAGAATATATTCATCCACGTACCTGACGATGTAATCATGTTGCTATTGCCAACGTCGTTTTCTCCATCCTCATCTTCATGCAGGCTTTTAGGAAGTGACTTCGAGTCCACAGTGCCTTCCAAAAGAAATTTCAATATTTCACCTTTGGACAGAACTGTGCCAACACCAGCCTGATGTAACAAAGTAAAGAATCAGTTAAACAGCAACAAACAAAATATGGACTATGGATATAGGAAGCTCACATATCCTAACAATAACTTGCCAACGAACTGTGTATGCCAAGAAGTAAAACAACCAATCCAGAAGAATACTGAATTACACAAACTGAATTGGATGACGACAATGATGATTAACTTGCTAGCATAAAAAACTGTGTTGCCCATGCCTCCCTATTTCTCATCAGAGGTTGTTTCTAAAATTGGCAAAATAATGTGAGGCTAAGATTTTCAAAATATTGACAACAACACTACCTTACATATACAAAAAAAAGATCAAACCATCTCTGTGTGTGATCCATGATTTTGCATCGTGTTAAACTGCATTGGCTAAATATGGAGACAATTTACAAGTGCAGCTTTTACAAGTTCCGTACAATATCCTATATGCTGACAAACAGACATGCTTGTTCACCTGAATTATACAGGAAACTGTTGGCAGCTAAAAATACAAATTAACATATTAATAGTTATTTAATCACTGGGCCATTTCTGTATTGTTACAATGTTCTATGAACAACGAAGTGTCTACATTCCAAGTTATTTAGACATATCCTCCAAGAACTTAAACATTTAGCAAATAGAAGCAAGTAGGTGCTTGCTTTCAAGGAAATTCAATTCATACGCACAAACCTGATAATATAACTCAATAGCGTCCCTTGTGTAAGCATGGTTATCATCCCATGGCAATGGAGGAGAACTTTCTGAGAACATGTTTGACAGTAGTTAAGGGTTCAACACAAATTTAGTGATTCCATCACATAGCCTATATTTATATGCACTTAATCTGAAGATATAACATTATATACCTTAGAAAGGATATGACATCGAGGTGGGGCACAAAAGTATCTGTCTCCAGAAAATCCTCAATGAAGTCACTCGACATGACCTCCGGGTAGAGCAGCAGAACTGGCCAGTGAAGCACGCCCTGCTCATCCAACTCCGGCTTCTTTATCCCAGTGAGTTCTTGAAATGTTGCTTTCCCAAGCGTCAACCCTCTCTTCTCTATTGCGGCAACAAGATCCTACATACATATAACACTGGTCAATTCCACACATTGGAAATAAAATACAGCAATGTAAAAATCCCAAATTTCGCGCAGAAGAGACCTTCGCAGCCGAGACGGCCTGTGCAACCTTGGCCTTGTGACGATCTTGCTCACTCTGTTGCGCGTCCACTTGTGCGAGTAACTTCTTGAGCTCCTCATTAGCAGGGTCCTGCTCGAGCCCCCGCCGGCAGAAGGACGCCGCCTCCGGCAGCAAGCTGAGAGCAAGCGCCGCTTTCGCCGACCGGTAGTACGCCTAGCTACAAGAATCACACATTACGCGACGACTTCTTTGCCGAATCCAATAAAGAACAAGCAGGGTAACGACCAACGAGCAGGGACCTTGACGTTGGAGGGGGAGAGCTGGATGGCCCGGTCGGCGTCGTCGAGGGCGCGGCGGTGATTCCCCAGGAGGAGATTGACGTGGGCGCGGTTGGCGAAGAGGACGGAGGCATCGGGGACTGGCCCCTGGGGAAGCGGCTCCATCTGGGCGATGGCCTTGGTGTAGCAGTCCACGGCGGCGGCGTAGTGCTTCCGGCCCATCTGGACGTACTGGTTGCCCTTCTTCTTGTACTCGACCGCCGCAGACTCCTTGATGGCGGCGATGGCGTCCAGGTCGGCCTTCTCGCTCTCCGTCAGGGGCCCCGCCTCGGGATCCATCAGCAGCGCCATGGCCGTCGAATTGCTCTCGGTGCGTCTTCTTCGTTAGTACTTCTCTCCGCCGCCGCTTTCGCAGTTTCCACAGATTTCTCGGCTGTCGCTTCGGCCCAGAACGGCTGGAGTGGGGTGGGGTGGATATTAAATACTATTATTATATTATTAAAGATATCCTGCGTTAATCAATCGGTAAGCGCCTGTAGCTCAGTGGATAGAGCGTCTGTTTCCTAAGCAGAAGGCCGTAGGTTCGACCCCTACCTGGCGCGGAGAGAATTTTGCTGAACTTCCATCTTAATTTTTTTATGCCAATGTTTCACCTCAGAAATATTAATTTTGCTTAACTTCATCTTCATTTTGTTTAATTTTTTTACGCCAATGTTTCTCCTCAGGAATTTGATTTGCTTAATTTCATCTTCATTTTTTTTCATCTTTGAAACAGCGTTCTTCGTGTTTTTTCAATCTTTGAGCCATTTTTTCTTTCATAAAAGATCTTTTTGTGCCATTGTTTATCTTAGCTTTTCGTCTTTGAGCCAATGTTCTTCTTTTTTTCTCAATCTTTGAGCCATTTTTCATTTCATAAAAGATCTTGGTATTTACTTAGAAGTACTATATGAGGGTTTTTCTTTCATCTTTGAGCCATGTTTTTCTTCATATATGGTTTTTTAGGTATTGAAGTAATGTCTGTCAGGTAGAGTGAAATTTGTAACATCACATGCGAATTATTCAGCTAACCTTTGCAAAAACACTGGCCATTTCTTTCCTTTCCAGTATATTATCTTATCATAGTTCACTTATAATGCACAACTGATTGATGGTATTTTCTGTTTGTTAATGTTAAGGCGCCTCATGGTTTCTACTTTCTATGGTATATAATTTCCCACACGTTATTAAGGATAAAACAAGAAAAAAAATGCAAAAATGTTGAACAAGTGCAAATTTCAGTGCAAAAGAAAAATGAATACATGCAAGTTATAAAAAAACATAAATGTATAACAGGATATTGAATTAATTAATCTCTGAGGATTTACTTTGATTGATATATAGGGTTACTTGTTTGCATTATGGGTTACAATTCCAAGGTATGGCTCTTTGGCAGAGAAAAGAAGCATTGTGTTGTCTTAAAACTTATAACTTTAACCTTATCAATATGCCCTTATAAAATGATGGCTCAGATCATTTCTATTAGTAATAAAATACTGCCAGAACGTGGAGCTCAAAGAGAAAACCCATGTGTTTGGACATTTTAGTTTTAGGTTGCACGTGTATCACAATATCCCTAAACACATATTCATAAGTCAACACATTGTGCATATAGCATCGCTACATACCTACACCCCAATCTGCAAGGAAGGGAGTAAATGAATTAGGAGGCGGTAATATGAAGCTATGTAAAATATACTCTAGTTATAAATAACTGAGATCATATCGCAGCGCAGCAGGGGAGATTGGATTACTTGCAATTATCGAGTATAACATGTTAATAAATGTTGAGCATATAATTTGTTTGGTGTTTGTGTGTATTTCACGTTGCAGGGTCTTAATGTTTCATGAGCATATATACTACTACTTGTAATCTACTAGGAATGAAACGAGAAAACCAGTGATTCATGGCATCTATGGTTATTTCGCTTACAGTGATTATAAGACATAACGGATTATCATTAACTTAAAAAAAAGTAAAACTTATATATATAACCTTAAAGATTTAAAAGCAAACGGTGGAAAATAAAATACGATGATGAAAAAACCTAAAATCAACTTAAAAATATCAAGTTTTAAAACTCAAAATTTCGTTGCGATTTATAAACTGAAGTATAAGTGTAACGTACGTATTTTTATGACCAAGAAAAACTTTTTAAATAAAAACCTATTTACGAAATTTAGAATTTTTTATTTCTTAAAAAGCTTGCCAAAGTATGGATCACAAATATTCGCCAAACCCACCCTAGACTCCCTTCCAAAAATTTCTCAAAATTTCCTAACTTCAAATGTTAAATTTAAATTCAAGTCCAAATTCAAATCTTTAAATATTCTTTTTCAAAATATTCATTTAAAATTCGAAAAGGCTATTATTCCTCCGGGCCGCCTTCCCCTTCTTTTTCTTACTCTCGATCAGCGCAGCCTCCTTTCTCTCCCCTTCTCTCTGCACAACCTGTCTTTCCCTCCACAGCCTATGGCTCGCTTGCAGCCATCACACGCATCCATGGTTTAACGTGTTGGCCGACAAGCTAGGGCCACCGGCCCCCATGTCACGGATAACCGTCCGATATGCAGTGGTGCGACCATCCCCTACCTCTAGCATCACCCCATGCCCGCCACTCGTTTAGTCAAATGCACCCAAGGAATGCACTAGCCATCGTCGCGCACGACCATACCCCCATGCTACACTGGCAACGCCTGCCATCATGTCACCATTGTCCACACTGTGCAAGCGATCATTGTGTCGTTGTTGCCATGAGAAACGACACGTTGCCCTCCTCGCCGCCAAATCCTAAAGCTTCGTCACCCGTTCTATCCGGGTCCTGACGAGCTCGCAAGCTTTCTTCATCTCATCCCGTCTCTATCATCGTGTCACCTACATCTTCTTTCTCTGCTTTGGTGGCACCATCATTTTGGCATCGCCCTTACACCATGAAACCTCGCGTGCAAAGTAGCTCAGCATCGGTCACCATGCCACCATCTCTCTCAATCGTCGTCTAGAGTGGGCCCCCGCCTATAAATAGGTTGGGGAGCTCCTTCACCCCACCCACGCCTTTCCAAGCTCCCAACCGCCACTGCCTATCTTTTCTCTCTTTCTCTCTTCTCTCCGACTCACATTACTGCCGTGCAAAATCCATGTTACCGGTGAATGTAGAACCCTTTTTTTTTCCTTTCTCTATTCCTTTCTTCACACCACCTCCAACTGAGCCCAAACCCAGCCACCTATGTTGCCCATTTGGCCTCTGGTCGCATCCCCACCGAAGTCGCCACTGTATGTTGTCGACCACCTCTTGCTCCTCTAGCCTTAATCTAAATCATACATCCTTCTTCTTGTCCCCCACTCGATGCTATGGTGGTTGTCGCTTATTGGGATTTGCCAACATTTACCGAGATACCACCAGCCATCAATCTCGCCCGATGAGTCAAATCTCCGGTCTACGCATTTAGGCCAGGCCAGTTGGCCCTAAGCCTTTGGCCTCTCCGCCCTACCAAACCCAAAACCATCTTGGACCACCTAGCCTACCCCAACACTTGGCTAAGCCCACTAATCTACATATCAGAGAAACAAATGTCTAATTTACCTCCTTCCCCCTTGGCCCTACCTGTGTCAGCATCTGTTCCAAATCTTTTTATTTAGAAAATATTTAACTCATTTTTCTATAATCCATAAAATAATTTAATCTTTAAAAATTAATATCTTTTTATCCGTAGCTCTGTTTGAGTTCGTCCAACTCTCAATTTTTTTCTTCTACCAATAAGATCATCTAATGGCACTATTAGTTATATGTTGGATTTTGATTTTATTTCTTTTTGTGTGTAACTCATAGTAGCCGATATTGAGGAGCAGCCAGTCGAGGAGTTAATGGAAGAAGTATAGGACCAGGACCAAGCCAAATAAACCCTTGATCATATTGATCCTATATTTTAAATTAATTTTTTTATGTACCATGTATGTTTAGGTACACGTTATCGGTCGCGGTTTGCAAGCCAATCCAATATGCCATAAACACATTTGCTACACTTACCCTTCCTGTTCATTGATGACTCTAGACTTTTGTTGCCATGTTGTTGTCCTATTACTTGTGCTCATCAAGCGAGAGTATCGATGATGTCTTTATCACTTAAAATTTGACGATAGGATAAAATGGATTCTAATGAAATGCTGAGATTCGTGGTCAGAGGCTTTGTGAATAAAATGGTTTTGTAAAACTTAATCATGAGTAGCCACTGCCTATGTGTTCTAACTTCCACGTGGTATATAAAGACTAATCCCTTTAGAAGTTTCACTGATAATAATAAAGAGCGACCACATGGATATAATAGGATGCTCCTAACCAAGTAATTAGTGGACTTATATGCATGTAGGATTCAATGGACGTGGAGTCATCAAGATGGCATCTAGAATACACTTACAGGATCCTGAGTATGAAAAGTCTAAGATTTAGACGATACTTGATTTGAGACCCATTCAGTTGACAACCAGATATCCTATGGATACTTTGAAACAACCTTTTCATGAATCAATCTCGCCCGATGAGTCATATCTGATTAATGCGTGTTAGGTGTTGAGAGTAAACTCGTGTCATGTGGATAAAGTGTGCACCTCTTTACGAAGTTTATAATCTATTCGAACAGTCGTGCCCACGATCATGAGTGGATGTGAAATGATTTGTCTAGCGTAGTTTTGTATTTGAAAATCTTGTGAAAATTTTGGTTAGGGTTTGGAAACCATTAACAAAACCAGCCTTTATGGTGGATGGAAGAACTTAGTGGTTTGAAATGGGGTTGTGTGACCCCAGTGCGTTGCATGGTGCTAGAATTGTAGTTGGTTAAGATGAAGTTGATATGTAATTAAGAAAGAAAAGGAAAGTGAAAACATATAAATGGAGGTACTATTTGGGACTGTACGCTTCGAAACAAAATCATGATAAGTTGTTGTAAATCAACTTATAAAAATAGATTGAGACATGAGCCTCTTCCTAATAATTTATGGTAAGTTGTTGTAGGACAACTCACGAAATGAATTGATATGTGAGTCTCTCTCTGATATATTAAAGAGCACACTTAATCAAACTTCTCTTGATAACTCTTACATGCCACGATAATTCTCGTGATTTGCTGATTACTTCATGTACTCACCATTATTATTATTATACCTTACCTAGAAGTGTATAAATATGAAGATCCAATTGTGAAGGTTCTTTCAGATGCAAGCTTCGTATGAAGACTTTTAGGATTTCGGTCTAGAACTTTAAACCGTGCTTGTGGGTTTAAGTCTAGCTTTGCTTCTATTGTTATTATTTTTTTTTTACCATTGTATGCCCAAGGTTTATTCGTGGTTACAACATATATAAGAGGCTTTAATAAATAAATAAAATCAGATTTAATAATGATTACGTATATCCTATAGACTATAGACTGGATTCCTAAGACAAGTACAGTACATATTAATGAGAAGGGTGTTACAGTAAATGTGTTTATCTGTTCCTCTCCTCTAGTCGAGATTAGGTGGTGTCTGTACGTTCTAACAAGGGTCCTAGTTCTCAGAGAAGGCATACCTTACATAAATTTTCTTTATATAAAATTTGGATAACTATAACTATTTTATTAAAACTATTGCTTCAATTTTATCTATACAATTTTAGGTCACCAACCATACACGCACGATATTGAATATATTATATGTTATTTTCACATGTCATATACATAAGTGGAAATAGATAGCTTTTCTATTATTTTTGTTGCTATTGTTGCGGTTCTGTGAAATACTTTTTCAGCAAGACGATAATTTTGACAAAATAAATGTAGTATTTCAAATTTAGTGCAAATAGATGAAATTCACATGTGGATGACTAGTGATTTACAAATGAATTACATTCCACGTGTAGTAGCAACCGAATTCCAATCACTGGTATTGGAAAACTCAGAGATGCATCTTGAAGGAGTCACACAGGCAAACATAGATGATTTTAGGTTGTGTATGATTGGATGAATAAAGTAAGGGGATGAAAAGCTGGCCACTATGTAGTGTATATAGTGTGGTTTACAGATGAGTGATAGATGGGCAACCATCCTAGGAATATTATTTAAATATGCTGGATGAGTGGATGAGGTAAAATATCAAGCTTAGAGTTAATTTGCTATGGAATTTAGAAAAAAAACATTTAATAATGTATAGGTTTTTTTTAGCTAGAATTTTTGACTCATTTTGATATGTGTCTTATCTCTTGTTGAATTCTGGTTCATTTTGATACGTGTGACAATACTCATTCGTGCATGTGTAGATAAAAAAGTTATAACTCATTTGTAAAAAATAAATCCATGTCTAGTACTACTTGAAAATTTCCGCTCCAACAGTACCCGAAATTGGAATTCGCTGCTCCTTATGCGGTGTTGTGAAATTTGAAACTTATAAACAAGTCCTTCACGAAACCCCTGTCACGACACTTCAATTTGGTGACCTGGACAGGGGCCCACCCACCAGCCGCAATTGCTTCGCTTTTGTTTTGGATGCCTCGCTCCCCCCGCGCTGCGCTGACGGGACCCCAAAATTCGAAATCGAGCCAGTGTCTCTCGTCGTCTCCCCGTCTGCTCCCCATTTCAAATCCTCCCATCTCGGCTTCCCCTCCTCTTCCACCGCCGCCGCCGCCGCCCCGCTCAGATCCTGGCCACCACAAGTCCATCGCCTCCTCCACCGTAACCTCCCCCCCCGCTGCGATGCTATCTGACTGCGGCGACGAAGACCATGGCAGCAGCTCCGCCCCCGCGGGGTTCGAGCTCCAGGAGGACCCCTCCTTCTGGAAGGACAACAACGTGCAGGTTAGGGCTCGGTTCACCTCCCTCGCTCGCCTCGACGCAAGCTCTCGCACCTCTGTGCCCCTCGCTTCTCCTTCGACTAGTGTCTCTCTCTAGCTCGCTCAGGCCGGCCGCAGCGACGTGCCCACGGAGCATTTCGCCGAGCACCTAGTTACTCCTGTTTGGGCTCCATTGATTGTTCCGTGCAACAGGTTGTGATACGTGTCCGGCCGCTGAGCAGCGGCGAGATATCGCTGCAGGGCCAGAAGAGGTGCGTCAGGCAGGATAGCTGCCAGAACATCACCTGGACGGACCACCCGGAGTCTCGGTTCACGTTCGATCTCGTTGCTGACGAGCATGTCACGCAGGTACACTCTTCATGCCCTTGTTTATCCGTGTCATTTCAATCTGTTTCTTTACTTGTTTTGTGAGACGTGTGAATGCTGGTCCTTTGGATGTATAGGAGAATCTGTTCAAGGTTGCCGGGGTGCCCATGGTGGAGAACTGTATGGCTGGCTACAACAGCTGCATGTTTGCTTATGGCCAGGTAAGCTACAGATTCTACTTGACATTTCAAAATCCTTAAGTACCCAGGGTAGCTGTTTGTGAATTTATATTTCAATGTTTGTGCTTAATGCTTACAAGATTGTCCAATTTTGATAGACTGGCAGTGGCAAGACGCACACGATGCTTGGTGATATAGAAAATGGCACACGAAGAAACAATGTGAATTGTGGTATGACACCTCGGGTGTTTGAACATCTCTTTTTAAGAATTCAGAAGGCAAGTTTTGTGATTTGTTGATTCTTGTGGTGTACGTAATGTACTGTTAGTCAATATTTTAACATTGCTGTTTCAGGAAAAGGAAATAAGAAGAGAAGAAAAACTCAGGTTTACTTGCAAATGCTCTTTTTTGGAGATATACAATGAGCAGATTCTGGATTTGCTCAATACGAATTCAGTAAATTTGCAGGTAGGGTAATAAAAGGCACGGTTTATTTGTGTCCTTAGATGTTTGCTGGTTGCATTTTAAGGCGTTGTTAGGAAATGTTTACAGTTTTGACATCTCAATTCTTCAAACAATAATATTATTAACCATATTTGCAGATAAGAGAGGATGCCAGAAAGGGTGTCCATGTCGAGAACTTGACTGAACATGAGGTTTCCAATGCTCGAGAAGCAATGCAACAACTTGTTGAGGTTCGTGTCTGAAAACTGGCTTAACATGAATGCTATTTATCCGAATAAAATGACTAAGACTGCTCCATTGGTTGGTTATTGCAAAACGAATAACGAAAACATGTTTAGCCAGGCAATAACTGATTACAAGACCAGCTATTTGATGCACCGTGTCTCTGTGATTAAAAAGCCATTGCGGTGATGCTCTTCTTCTACTATTCATGAAAATTTTGCAACGCTTTATATAAAAGAATCATGAGAGTTATTCCAAAATTTCCAAGAGTGTGCAGATAAGTAGTCCAATATACAATCGTCATTTATTAGGTGTGTAACAGTATAACTGTGTTGACTGAATGTCCAATTCTTTATGACTTTATCGATTTTACTTTTATTTTGTCCTTCTAGCAATTATTTTGATGGTTGCTAAGTTTTCTAGTAAATATAAATAGAACACAACACTCAATATTGTTTCTATGCTATATAAAAATACATACATGGTCTGAATTTTTTGATAGGAAAATGGTTACAAGGTAGTTTGTTTGATATAGAAAAAAAAGGTGGTTCTCCAAATGAATACCATTAGCTGATTCTTATAAATTATAATCTCGAGTGATGCTAAATTGAATAATTGATCAAATTCAGCATTTTAATTTTAAATAATAAAATTGAAGTTTGTCATTACTTGGTATTTTTGCAATGTTTTACTTTTTTGTTAGTTACACACTAAGCTTGGAAAACTTGATTTATTAGCTGATATCTTGCGTATATATGCTAGTTTCACTAGTTAGATCTCTTTAGCTAAACATTCCAAATTTCTTTTCAGGGTGCGGCAAACAGAAAGGTGGCAGCCACCAATATGAATCGAGCAAGCAGCCGTTCTCATAGTGTTTTCACTTGTCTAATCGAGAGTAAGGTATATGAATTGAACTGCTTGAACTTATTTATGTATTTTTGTGTAATAAGAGGGATATTATGTCATTAGTTTCAAGGATGGTGATGTTGATGGATATACTAGTTTAATTTGTGGCTAACCTAATTCGTGCATATGTATGCCCGTGCTATTATAACTAATCTTTTAACCATATAGTGGGAATCTCAAGGTATCAACCACCACCGATTTTCTCGGCTTAACCTAGTTGACCTTGCGGGCTCGGAGAGGTAATTTGTAACTTTTCTTTTCATACACTTCGAGTCTCCTATTCAGCATGAATGTTATATGCCTTGCAGGCAAAAGAGCTCAGGCGCTGAAGGGGAACGCTTGAAGGAAGCTACCAATATCAATAAGTCACTCTCCACTTTGGGGTTCGCTGATCAACTTGCTTTATTTATTTCATAATGTAAAACTATCCAAAACTTTATTTGAATTCAGTTTAATATTTTCAATTGCTTCTCCGAATCATTCTTGCAGACTTGTTATTACAAATCTTATTGCTGTATCAAACAAAAAGTCACATCATGTGCCCTACCGAGATTCAAAATTGACATTTCTCCTTCAGGTATTATGCACTACTTCAGCAAAACTTTTTCATATTTTATGTTATCTTATAGAGGCATTGGAGTTGGCATTTAACGAATTGCATTTCTACAACAACTCAGGATAGATCAAAATGGAATAGTTTTGATAATGCCTTATCTCCTCTTTCCAGGATTCACTTGGAGGGAATTCAAAGACAACTATAATTGCAAACATAAGCCCATCGAGCTGGTAGGCATATAGTGATCTCTTCCTTTAAAAAAAAGACTATTTGCACATTTCACATTATTGACGTTTTTGTTTGTTTTGTTATTAGCTGCGCGGCTGAGACACTAAGCACATTGAAATTTGCACAACGGGCCAAATACATCCGAAATAACGTATGCAATCAACACATGGTAGCTGTTAATTATTTTTGACATGCAAACACGAAGTGACTGTTGTTCATTGTAGGCTATTATAAATGAAGATGCCTCTGGTGATGTTTTGAGCATGCGTTTACAGATCCAACATCTTAAGGTACTGAGGATGCGTTCATTTTTGGCCTTATGATTGTTTCAGTGCATAAAAAGACATTAAGGTCCAGGATTAAATGTATTATATTTATCTATTCTGCTTTGTTTGATGTTTCATACTGATTAGTTCTGATAAATGATTTGTCTTATGTTTTCTCTGTAAGCACAGAAAGAGGTCAATCGCCTGCAAGGGCTAGTCAATTCTGACAAATCAGAATCTACTAGTTCCAATGGGTTTATCTGTGAATCTCCCAGCACAATCAAGTGGAATCAAGGTCAAGGCTCGTTCAGTCCACATATGTTTGATAAAAGAGTTATGCAGGTATTCATATCATATACTCAGTGCTTCTTGAACATGGTAACCATCTACTTACATATCATTCTCAATGTGTTATGTTCAGCGGAAAGATTATGATGCTGCGCTTGTCGCTGCTTTTAGGAGGGAGCAGGAAACTGATGCAAAGTTGAAGGCAGCACTTGCTGCAAAGCTAGTTGCTGAACAGCTGGTCTGCAGCTGTCTACCTAATTATGATTTTGTGTCGACTTCTCATGAATTTGACAAGACTAAAGCGATTGTACTACTGCATTTATTAAGTTTAATTATCTGTGGCATCACAGGCAACTCAAAGAGCGGAAGAGGTGAGAAGCTTCAAAATGAGGCTTCGTTTTCGTGAAGATCGAATAAAAAGATTGGAGCAACTTGCATCAGGGAAGTTATCTGCTGAAGCACATCTGCTGCAAGAAAAGGAAGACCTTGTGAAGGAAGTAGATGCTCTACGCGGCCTACTGGACCGCAATCCAGAAGTCACAAGGTTTGCTATGGAAAACTTACAATTGAAGGAAGATCTTCGTAGGTAAGCATTGCTATCCATCCACTTCTGCTTTCTCCACACTACAAATGCTTACTGTGTGTTCTTTTGGTTTATCTATTTGGCGTTGCTAATATAGTTGGAAGTTTGATGTCCTGCTATTATTAATACTTACAGGTTGCAAATATTTGTTGATGAAGGAGAACGCGAAATGATGCATGAGCAGATAATTGTTCTACAAGATAAGGTATCTACTTCAAGTTATGGTGACATCCTGAGTGGAGGAACCCTTTTCAGTGATATACTACCTTGTGTCTTTACTATTTCCTTGATGTATTGACTCATTTAACTTGTATAACCTGCAGCTACTGGAAGCACTTGATTGGAAACTTATGCATGAGAAGGATCCTATTAATAAGGTTGGCTATGTACACTCTTTTGAAGAAACCATGCGTATTGTGAAATATAAAGACACCCTTAATTTACCGAAAGCTGAACCTTTATTTACAATAAAACATTTGCTTCAGGGCATATTGTGTGTGTACCTAGCATCTGACTTAAATTCATCTGACCTTTCAGGACCTCTCATTATTTGAGGAGTCAGCAGCTGATGAGGAAATGGAGTTTCTTCGTTTGCAGGCCAGCATTATAAACCTATCCTGACATATAGAAAGTCTATTTACATCCCTGCTGATGCTACTTTTTCCTAGTTCCTAACATCAGTTTGCAATTTTGTATTACAGACTATTCAAAATGAGAGAGAAATTGAGTCGCTGCGTAAAAATTTGAGCTTCTGCCTTGAATCAAAAGAGAAACTTGAGAGGTACATAAAAAATTTCCTACAAAAAAAAAGTATATCACCATAATCAAACTATGCTATATGTTAAAGAGTTCTTGTATATTATGTTTCCTGTGTACTGCATTTTATGCCCCACATCTTACAAACTCTGACTTGAGATAGATGAATCCTTTGTTAACCCAACAAAAAGCTTACAATTGTGATGTCTACAAGACAACCAGTTGTGGCCGTGTACATCTGTTTAGGATGTAGAGGCTGGGTTTTAATTTAATCCATTATCTAAAAAGAAGAAGACAAACAGTTTGTCCAAGGTGATTTTATTCAGTATAACTAGTAAGCAAATATGGGTTTTGGCTCTTTGTATATTTATTATTTTTAGTTTTGCTTCTATGTTTGTTAATGTCAAATCATGTTGATGTAAATAGGCTGACCTACAAGCATTTCATTCAAGATAGCTAGCAAGTGATTAGGGAATTGATGCCTTGGTTGTAGTGCATAGCAGTATATGTTGATGTAAATGAATTTTGGAATTGGAGTTAATCATGCGTTTTTGATAGTAACATTTGTACTGCACTACTGTGGCATCTAGACCACTATATATTGAGCCCAAATGTGGGCCATGTAACTATGTGCATAAGTGCGTGGTAGAATAGTATCATCTTGCTAGTTAAGAGTTGTACCAATGTAAAAACCCACATGTTTCTATTATAACACCTTCGGGTTGACTCTTTTACACAAAGATAAAAGCGTAAGCAGTGTGCTATGTGTATGACGGTATGAGTTTACTTCTTGTAAATACATGCTAATGTGGATTTTCGAAGCTAGGGTGTGGCAACTACTATCTGTGCACTCTGAACGATATTTTGTGGATTCTGAAATACTTGTTTTTAATAGTTATCTGGCTTTAGATCAATCGTGACAACTCAATTGTTCTTTTATGTTTGATTGTAGCAATTTCCTTGACCAATGATATTTATGTTACTTAAGATGTCCGTGCATTGTAATCATCATTATTAAATTCTTTCAGTTGTATACAAAATGGGATAGGCTAGAAATAAAACTTAATAAAAATCATAAAGTTAAGGTATGAAAATAGTTGTTTTTCATGCACTCCTAATCAAAGAAAAACTTTAGTAATATTTCCGTGTATTGCAACTAATCACAAATAAGTGTTAACCTCTAAACTTAAAAAATTAAAATAATTATAGTCCTCCAATCTAAAATACTGCATACATAATTCACACCATAATAAATGGCTACATGCATCTGCCCATAAGTAGACGATACAATCTCTTACATTTGATTTCTAAATCATTTGATTTGTCATTTGTGTTCTCCGTAGCTACCTCTGGTAACTTTTATCCATCAAATTCCACTGAGCTAATAGCTTTTGAAACTATGGTGTTATTATGTACTTGTCCAGATTCCAGAGCTTATAATGCATTATGAACTTCTGTTCAATTACCATTACCTGAAACTGTGCAGGCGTGTTGATGAGTTGACATTAGAGTTGGAGGCAGCAAAGAAATGTCATGATGTAAACAAAGAATCTGAGGCTGTGGAACTCCAAGTACAAACCGAGGCAGATTTGCATGACCTGCCTGATGCTCAGACAGAACTTAAAACTTTGGTTGATGCCATAGCTACAGCAAGTCAAAGAGAAGCAGAAGCTCATGAAACTGCAATTGTGTTGGCCAAAGAGAATGATGAACTAAGAACACGGCTTACTGTTCTGATTGAGGATAACAAGAGATTAGTTGAGTTCTATGAACATGCCATCGCCAATGTTGAGGCGAATCAAGATGGATGCCATACCATTCCTCAAATTGAAGGTGTGAATGATCAGCCAAGTAGCCATCCTTCTTATGACGGGGGTGCTGTAAATGGGGTGCTTCTAGACGACCAGCCAGAGTGTGTAACATTTTTGCCTGCAGACAACTCATCCAGTGAGGCACCGAACTCCAAGATAATGGATAGACAGTACAGTCAGAAGGATAATTTTTCAACAACTGAACTGACAGATTTGCGACTTCAACTGAACAAGATGCATGAGGAAAATGATAAACTTATGGGTTTGTATGAGAAAGCTATGCAAGAAAGAGCTGAATTCAAAAGGAAATTTTTTGAGGGGAGCAATTCTGTAACTACAGTTGATACTCAATATGAAGATGTTGAAATGCATGACACAACAGATTCTGAAGATCTAGAAGTAAAACATGTAAATGACTCTGCAATATCAACTTTTAAAGAAATCCTGCGGCTTGTTCGAGGCAAGCTGGAGAATGTCCAAGACAAGCTTGTGACTACCCAGGATGCAGTAGAGTATTTTAAATTGCTTGAAATGGCTAGTACCAAGGCAGAAGAACTTTCAGCAAGCATTCAGCTCCGTTGCCTAGAACTGAAGCACGACCAGGATGACATCAATGCCCTTAAGTCTGAACTGACACAATCACAGAAGAGTAAAGAAACTTTGGAAGGCAAGCATTTCTCGCCTGTGGCATCTTGTTGGAACTTGGACTTGAAAACCAAAGACATTGTTGGGTCCAAGTTTGATGTCAGCTTGGAATTAATGAATCAAAAGAAGGAACAACTGAGTCATCTCCAAACTCTCAAAAAAGAATTTTCTGTTGCATGTACAAAAGCACATGAATCTGAAACTGCTTTGAGAAGCAAAATCGATGGTCTTAAACTAAAACTCCGCTCTTTCGAAGCTCAGAGAAAGGAGGCAGAAAGGGTCCTTTTTGCTATTGATAATTTGGACACTTCCACTCCTGCATTGTCGAAACCTGTGAATTTCGGCAAGGCATCTGAGCTGCTGAGATCTGAGGAGGAGCGAACAAAGCTTTTATCTGAACTTAAGAAGTCCCGTGAACAGCTTATCATGGTGCAGAAGGAAATAAAAAACATGAACAGACATGATGATATCGATCGTAAGATTGCATGTCTTGAATCAGAACTAGACTATTGCTGCCTCTCTCTGCTGGAAGCTGACATCGAGAAGTTTGTACGTGATAATACCTTGACAGAGGTTTGGAAGGAAGGGCGGCAAGACATGGCTTGCCTGCTGGTTGACTATCAGGAGTGTGTTTTTAGAGTCGATTTGAAGGAGGAGGAGATCAGAATATGCGACGAGTCCTTGGAGCATCAAACAAGGTCCTTGGATGAAATGAATTCGAAGCTAAATCAAGCGATGCGGGATCTGGGTGAACTTCTGCGAGACAGAACATCTTGCGACTTGGATGCATCCATGTTGCACGTTTCTGATAAGGTTAAAGGGGATCTTGATGCAATCGGGCTCCATGTTGCTGAAGCTAAGCAGCTTTTGCTTGTCCACGATGAGAACCAAACAAATCTGTGAGCCTGCCCAACTAGAACCAGGTTCCTTCACTGATGTAATAACTGACAGGCTAGTCTGTCTAAGCTTCATCTGTACACATCCTTGGTTGCACCACATCATAAGGGATAAGGCATCGCATTCTGTTAATTGGCTTCTACATGATGGAAGAAGCCCTGAATCAGAATGTGTTCAAAATTGTTCTGTGCGACCACCTATCTCTGGTGGTCGTGCCAAGCCATCAACAGGCCCTTATGTAAGCTATATATTTCTTTTAGACTTTTAGTTTGCACTTGAAGGTGCAATTCAGGTACTGATTCAGGAAGGTTTTCAATTCAAGGATCTGGCTTAAACTTGTCTTTGTTATTCTCTAGATTTATACTGTACGAAACAATGTGCATAGGTGCCTGCATCAGCGAAGGATGCTGCGCTTAGTTCGCAGAAAAAGGTTGACTATGCGCCAGTTTGTATTGAGGACTGAGGATTGACTGCTTCCAGAAGGTTTTTCATCTCGTCTCTTCTATTTGTTGCTTGCTCCACCGACCAGCGATTAGGCTGCCTTTGAATTTCTCTTTTCCTATTTCTACTTTCTCGTTTTTTAGATGTGTTTTTTAAAAGTTGTTTAAAAAAGTCATATTAATCAATTTTAAAGTTTTTTATAGATAATGTACACTAATTCGTAGCCGCATTTTATATGACAGGATTGGATCCGTTTCTCCTCAAATGCCTTAATGGGTTTTAAAAAATCTATCTGCTTAATGCATCCAATAACAATAATGTCAGCTGGCATTTCTTCAGATCACCAAGTGGCACACGCTTAATACACCCCATTATCCCCAACCCATCACCATCACTTGACCCATATCAATTACGCAACACATAATAAAGTGCACAGCTTGAATTACGTCACATGCTCTCAAAAACACAAAGCTCAATTACGCACGATAACGCCGACATCAATGGGGACACGGGTACTATAGAGGAGCAAGAAAAGTTTCCCAAGAAAAGAGAGGAGACAGTTGAAAACCCGTGGATGCTTAGCAGCGAAGCGCTGCGCCGTCGGATCGGGAAACCCCCACCCGACCGCGACACCGCGTGCGGCGCTGCTGGCTCTCTCGCTCCGTCGAGTTCGGGCTGCCGAGTCGGACTCCTCTCATCCGCGGACGCGACGCGCTCCGCTGTCCCTATCTGCATCGCGTCACTGGCTGCTGCCTGGCGTGGCGCGGCGGCCATCGTTCCTAAACTAATCCGGCATTCTGGCGTGTGCGTCCAAATTTTTTTTGGCAACCATATATTAGCTGGCAGTTGGTATTCCATCCGTTTCCAAATAGCACTTGGAATTTTTTGTTGTATTTTTATCTAGTAGTAGATTATAATTATTCGGATAAAGGTCCTATCAAACTTTTTAATATTTTGAAAATCAATTTTATATTATACTATGCTTATAAAATTTAATAAATTTATGATATTATGATGACTTTTCAAAGAAGATCTACGGTTGAAATTTTAAAAGTCTGATCATTATCCTAACTATTAAATATTTTTAACTAAAGAAAGCATTTTTTATTTCACATCTTGCCGTGCTCGATGATTTTTTGTGGATTGAAAATTTTTCTCAGGGGAGGGTAAATATTTTTCACAATTTTCCCTCTTCATTTCTCATGTTCAAAAACCTATATACTCTCTTTATTTAAAATATAATAAGATATGAATATAAACTAATACAAACCGTCCAGAGAATGTAAGAATGATTTGATCATTTAAACACGATCTTGTTTCCACGATTTCATAAATCCACAAAAGTATTTACAAGTTTAGGAAATATTAATATTGTCAATTAAAGTTGAATTATTTAAATTAAATGTAGTGATAGCAACTGCAAGAGGCATTAGAAAATTGGGGTTTGATCTTTTCCTCCCCTCTCCGTGGCTCCGTGGTGCAGACTGCAAAAGCAACCAACGCCACGCCATCGCCGCCTCTATCTCTCTCCTCCCGTGTCCTTTCCTCTCCTCTTTCTCTCTCCTCCACACCAACTGTAAGACCATCGTCTTCTCTCTCTCCCCCCTCGCGTGTCGCTAAATACCACTCCTACAGACTGCACCGCACGCGTTCCGGGGACTCTCGCGGAGGAGGATTATTCGGAGTGAGTCGACACGATCGGTGGTGAGGGGTGGAGTGGACGGATCAGTAAATGCGGGAGCGGGACGAGGAGGAGGAGGAGCATGAGCCCCGCCAGACGGGGTGCGGGGGAGGGGAGGCGGCAGGGCAGGCGGCGGCGAACTGCGCGGCGGTGTGCTGCTGCTGCCCCCTGGCGCTGCTGGAGATCCTGCTGCTCGTCACCGTCAGGCTCCCCGCCGGCGTCATGCGGCGGGTGAGGCGACGCCACCGCAGCCGCCGAGGAGGCGGAGGCGGTGGAGGTGGTGGAGGAGGAGGAGGCAAGAGGAGGCCCCCGGACGCGTCGCCGTCCGGGAGCGCCAAGGCGATGATCGGGACCGCGTCGGCGTTTGATATGATGGATGACGAGGCGGCGGCGGCGACATCTCGCGGCGAAACGGACGCGGACGCGGAGTCGGAGCTCGGGCGCGAGATCATGCGCTCCCGGTTCTACAGCGGCGGCTTCTGGCGCAGCCCCTCCTCCGGCTCCAGCTCCTGCGCCTCCTCCCTACGCAGCTAGTGCCACCTCCACCGCCACCAAACTCGCCGCCGCGCGCCGCTTCGCCGATTGCACCGAACAGCATCTCCGCCTCGCCGCACGTGCGCACACCGCAAGGTGATTCCCGCACGTGCGCAGCTCCAGATAGGATTAATTTTGTCTCTCCAGCTCGATCGATGCGATTCTTGCATCAAATTTTAGCAATAGGATTTGCAAGCGAAAGCTGGAGAAATTTTTGCGCAGCTCCGCTTGATTGCTTGGTCGATTGACCATCGCTCGCGCGCGTGCGTGCGACGGTTAGTTTGGAAGCGATTTGGGGGTGGACCACTTCTTTCTTCAGATGGAGCCTCGTCCAGATTGCTCCCAGGTTTCGCCTCAGCAAACGCTGAAACTCGTGGCAATGTATTGATTTCTACATGTTGGCCAAACAATATAGTACAATCAATTCGGTACAGTTGTTGACTAGATTTGTGTACTTTGTTGTTCTAAACGTTGCGTGTGGTTTTAGCCGTTTAGGACTGAAATTTGCAGGAATTGTGAATTGTCCTTCAAACTAGTGCTGGGCGCATAACTTCTGGTGAATCATCGAGGGGATCTGATGCTGACCTGGCAAACGTGTGGTCAAATATGAGGGGTTCCCTGCTAGTTTTGGACATAAACACGAGGGGTTCTGGTGAAACCACTGGGTACCGGTTTGTGAAAACCAAGCAGTTTTAACTGGTTTCCGTATGGAAATTGTCGGTTTTCACTGGTTTTAGCTCGGTTTTCGGTAAACTGAGCGGGTGCGGGTTTTATGTAGAAAACGTTAAGATAAACATTTGTCGGCTCTTTTTTTTTCCATCAACAATCGGTCCAGTTTTTAAAAGCAAGTTTGCTTTTTAGATTTCAGCTAGCAGGCCGGGAAGCCTAAAAGAGTGATCCTAGAATGGACTTAAGCTTATCCACAGGTAATATGTGTTGTTATATTCATCTTAAAATATATTAGTTTTGATCGATTAAATATATGTTGCTATATTCATAACATATTGAGCATGTATTTGATTAAACACTCATATAAATACATTTAGTTTAACTAAATGAATTAGGTTGAGCTTTTAATATCTAAAATGAAATTTAGTTCACTTAGGCCTTCTTTTAAATAAAGGGATATTGGAGAATTTTCATGGGAGTTGAAATGATTTATGTGGAAATATTGTATTTATGTTTTTCAAAGGATTCCTTAGTTAAAACTAGATTGGATTAAGGATTAGCAGTGTCGAACCATGCCCTCCCCTTTTGAGTGTGCAGGTGCTTACGATGTTACTCCTGCTTCTTGGAACCTTTTGAGTGTGGAGGTGCTCAAGACTCAGGAGTACCTGCTACAGTGACACTTCTTGGTCCCAAAACACTTCCTCCCCGGAGCACAAGATCACGCGGTAAATCAGATGTTGAGCGCGATTGGTTGCGAAGTTTCAATTATGTGAATAGAAAATCCATCTCAATTAAAAATGTCAGCAAGCCGCATGTGGTACTATCCTCTGCCCTAATTTGGCTGGGAACGGCAACGTCTGCCTTTGGCACATCCGAGACGTTCATCTGAAAGCATCGGTGGGAATTCTACTCAGCTATTGACCATGGTTCATGTCCCTTCTCTGGTTCTAATGCTCGTGCTTAGCAAAATTTTCAACTGGTATTAGAACAAGAATCACTTGCATCTACATCTTGATTTTATTTCGTCCATAACTGCTACTGGTATTATGTGGTTAAGTGCATACAGTCTGTCCAATGTCCACGAATGGAAACCTTTTCTTTTACGAACCTGAGAAGAGCTCCAGTGAGCAGGAAAGTGAACAAGAAAGAGCTGCAAGGCAGAAGTTGATGATTGAGCAGCAGAGCAGCGACGACGATGCAAAGAAAAAGAGGAAGACGAGCACTTCGCATAAGAACGAACAAAAGATGGAGGACGAGAGCAGCTGGAGCCAGATATATGGGACTGGACAATCCCACCGTTGTCCTCTCAGGTATTGGATTTTAAACTCTAGTTTGCGTATATACATTGTCATTTTTCTTTTGCAACTTTTACTTAAATTTCAACTTGTATATTTATGAAACGATGTATTATATATTAATATATTTTATTAATTTTATATATTTTTTTTGTAATTATTAAGATGACATATAAGTAACAAAGAGACATGTTTAAAAATGTTTTCCCTCTCATTTACCGATAAACGGATAAGCTAAAGGTAGACGTTGCCGTTCTCAGCCAAAGGCAGAGGATATGGATTCCTAAAAGACGAATTATGAAGCAAATCTAGGTTGCTTCAAGGCCAAAACACGCTAATACATGACTCTACTCACTGATGTTCGAATTCTAATGTACATGAGTATTATGTATATGTAGGTGTGCTTTTAACAGGAATTTAGTGAGATAAAAAATTATAAATTTCAGATTGTTCATCCTCCGGGGCAGTAGCATGCAAAGCTGCAACAGACACCCATGGATCCCCTAATTCCGATTCCATCCTCGCAAAAAATTCTCAGCTAAGACGCCTTGGCATAATCGAAGACGGCAATGAAGGGCATGATCACAGAACCCATCCAGAGCTTCCCATCTTTCTCCTCTACTTCACTGACCGATCTCACCACCTTCCCTTTACTGTCCTCCAATATGTAAAGAATATTTCCATCAGAGCTATACTTCATCACCACCGCATGCGGCCGGCCGCCGATCAGCATCGAGAAGTGGTACTTGGCAGATATCGGAAGGCTGAACAAGGACTTATTCAGCCTGATGTTACGACTCAGCAGCCTGACATACAGGCTGTGCCTGCAATGGATTGCTACCCAGAATTCACCCTTGTCGTTAGTCCTCACGTTGTCTGGAAACCCTGGCAGGATGGCGAAGAGATCGACCGTTCCTGCTTTCTCCCCTTTCAGCCAATATCTGCTCAACCTGTCTCAACAAAGATGCCGGAATCGGTGTCTGATACGAAGTTTACATGTGTAGAAGTGAAGTGAAAAGTGGCTGAACCAAATGGGAAGAAGATGATTGATCCGCATATGGACCTGCCACGTTGTCCTTCGGAGAAGAGAAAAAATAAGCCATCTTTGCTCAGGGACACACTGTTGGGGAACTGAAGGTTGCGGTGGAGAACTGTTATTTCCTTTGTGTTTGCGTTTGTATTTCAAGAGCCTCCCAGAGGGATCTGCCGAGAACGCCAACTGCATGAAATGCTTGCAAATTAACAGAATAGCCACACCTGACCATGATTGGTTACAACACTGATAATATTGGTAGGATTTCCATAACATCCGATCAGCAACGTACAACTGACCGTCTCTGGTAGTGGATGCTTCTGTCCGTGAAGTACACGTTGCCATCGTCGTCGAGGTCGAGATCGTTGGTGAAGTTGAAGCGAACGCCCTCGGCTTCGGTGGCGAGCGGCGTCGCGAGCCCGCCGTCGGGGCCGATCCTGAGCAGGCCGAAGTAGGCGTGGCGATGTAGAGGTCGCCCGTCCTCCGGTCGAAGCGGCGGACGAGCGCGCGGCCGCAGAGGTGCTCGTTGGCGTGGTACTCGGCCGGCGACGCCTTTGGTCCGGCGCACTGCTCGGCGGTCCAGTCCGGTGAGGCGTGCGCGAAGTAGGCCCAGCGCGCGCCGTCCCAGAAGAGGACGCAGCCGAGCGGATCGAAGGCGACGCTCTCGGGGCCCTGCACCTCCCCTCGGAACAGGATCTCCGTGCCGCGGAGCCGGTCGCACGCGTCCGCGACGTGCGGCGGGGTCTCCGTTGTGTCGGGAAGCTCGACGGGGAAAGGCCTCGAAGCCCGGGAAGTCTGCCATGCTCCCCATCCGCAGCGGGTCCGTCGCGCAGAACGCCGCCAGCGCCGCCTCCACCGCAACCGCTGCTGCGAGTATATATAAAAACCCGACCTCTGTCATTCTCATTGTGTATATATATATATATATATATATATATGATATCAAAGTAGATTTAAATATCTTTGACGCGCTAGCAATCCTCTTATCGGTGAGTCGACGCTTTCTCTCTGTCATAGACCTTCATGATGTTGACCACCCTATGACCGACTCATAACTCGTCCTTATCCTCCTGCGAGATCTTAACCCTTATTTTTTCAATACCGCCGATGACATCGTCAACTCCACACCTCTTTTCACGTTAGCCCGGGTCTATGACATGTTAGTTCTTAAGAAATTTCGCCTGGCCAACGATGAGAAGACTGTGACCCACACCGCTCTCCTTACTGCAACCGATCATGACTGCTCCAACTCCATCGACTACCGTCCACTGTGCGCTGCTACCACCTCTAGCGGCTCTGGTAGCCATGGCTTCGGCCACGACAATAAAGCCCGTACCGGTGGCAACGGTAAAGGCAAAAGAAAGGGTAAGGGCAAGAATTGGAACGGTCCGATATAACCGCGTCCTGCTCCTGTCCCTACCCCATCCACCAGTCCCATGGGTCCGTGGCTTTGCTACAACACCTAGGCATCCCAACCCCAGCTGCGTAGCCTCATCGGCTGGCAACCCGGGGTCCTCGGCGCACACCCTCAGGCCCACCTCGTGTCCGCTCCCGTCCAACCGCCTCAGCCGATCACACCGACCACCCAGTCGGCTCCCTTATGAAACCAGCCTGGCCTCATCGCCTCCCTCAACCAGATGACGCTCCAACTCTAGCACCCCTAGGTGCTGGACTCTGGTGCGTCATCCCATATGGCTTTATCGGACGATATATTATTCTCTCGCCATCCTTCCTCCTCCACTATCGTCACTGTTGGCAATGGGCAATCTCTCCTTATCACATGCCGTGGTGACTCCATCTTGCCCACAACCAATTTTCCACTCCATAATGTCCTCATAGTTCATTCACTCGTCCACAATCTACTTTATGTTTGCCAATTCACCAGAGATAATAATTGCTCAATTGAATTTGATACTTCTGGTTTCTCTGTGAAGGATATCCTGACCAGGCACGAGATACTTCGATGCAATAGTGACGGCGACCTCTACACCATCCCCGCTACGCCGTCCACTTCTCACACCAGCCTAGCCATCTCCACCAGCTTGTAGCATATTCGCCTTGGTCATCTCAGCCCCGACGCTGTCGCTACTCTTCGTTGGAGCGCCTCCATATAGTGCAACCACAACAGCTCTACTGTTTGTCACTCTTGTCAACTTGGCAAACATGTACGGCTGCCTTTCTTCTCCTCTATGTCTTGTACCTTTAGACGTTTTGAATTAATTCACTGTGATGTGTGGACTTCTTCAGTTAAGAGTATCTCAGGTTATCAGTACTATCTTGCAATACTTGATGTTTATGCACACTACCGCTGGACGTTTCCCCTCACAAGTAGGTCTGAGGTTACCTCTCACCTCATCAACTTCATAAACTATGTTTCCACCCAATTCAATCTCTCCATCCAAGCCATCCAGACCGATAATGGTACGGAGTTTATAAACCATACCATCCAAGCCTTTCTCACCTCCCGTGGTATCCATCTTCGCCTCTCCTGTCCTTACACCTCTCCCCAAAACGGCATGGCCGAACACCATCTTCGAACTCTAAACAACATCAGTCGCACTATGTTTCTTCATGCCCATCTACCTGCACCCTATTAGGCTAAAGCGCTAACCAGTGCGACTTACTTACTAAATTGGTGTCCTTGCTCTTCCATTCGTCACAACGTTCTCTACACCCTTCTGTACCACAAGACGTCTGATTACTCTCACTTACACGTCTTTGGGTGTCTCTGCTACCCCAACCTAACAGCCACCGTCCCTCATAAACTCGCACCACGCTCCACCACTTGTATCTTCCTTAGCTATCCCTCGTCCTATAAGGGATACCGCTGCCTTGATCTCTCCACCCGATGGATCATCATCTCCCGCTATGTTGTCTTTGACGAGTCCTGCTTCCCTTTTGGTTTACTTCACCATGGACCCTCGTCTGATGACCTCGACTTCCTTCTAACCAACACGGTACTATCTTGATATTCTCCACCCACCACACCTCCTCACTCTCCATCTGTCGTTCCTGAGGACCCCCTGAATGACTATCCCACTCTTCTCTACTTCGCTGTCACCCACATCGGACCTCCATCAGCTCCACAACCCTCATCGGCCCCCACACTCCATCGGCTCACCAACCCCTATCGGCCCCCCACCCTCCATCAGCTCAGGCCGGTCTCGTCCAGCCCTTTCTCCAAACCTACAGTCACCGATTCCGAGCCAATAACACCCTCCCCTGTTCTGACCCTGCCCCACCACCGACGCTACCATCGAACCGTACGGCCCCTGCTGTCTCCACCTCCTTTCATATGATCACCCGATCCCAAACCGGGTCCCTCCGTCCTACTCAGCACTACGGGTTCTCCATAGTCCATTGTGCCATCTTACCCATCCTGGTTACTCACCGTTCTGCCTTAGCCGATCCTCAGTGGCGCGCGGCTATGACCGATGAGTACAAGACCCTCATGGACAACGAGACCGGGTGCCTCGTCACTCGTCTTCCCGGTGCCAACGTTGTGACCGATAAGTGGATCTTTAAACACAAGTTCCACTCCGATGGCTCGCTTGCTTGTCACAACGCACGCTGGGTAATCCGCGACTTCTCTCAACGTCCCGGCGTTGACTACGACGAGACCTTCAGCCCCGTCGTCAAGCCCGCTATCATTCGGGTTGTGCTCATTCTCGCTGCCTCGTGTTCCTGACCAATCCATCAGCTCAACGTGAAGAATGGCTTCCTTCACGGTCATCTGACGAAAACGATCTACTGCCAGCAGCCTCTAGGCTTCGTCGACCCATCTCGTCCCGACGACGTCTACCTCCTTCAGCGCTCTCTCTATGGCCTCAAATAGGCTCCTCGGGCTTGGTACCAGCGCTTTGCTGTCTATCTTTGACAACTTGGTTTTGTGGCCTCCGTCTCCGATATGTCCCTCTTCGTCCTTCACACCGGAGACACAACCGCCTACCTCTTTCTTTATGTCGACGACATCATTCTTACGACGTCCTCGACAACTACCCTACAGCACATCATAGCCCGACTCCACTCGAAGTTTGCCATGACCGATCTAGGTCATCTCCATCACTTTCTTGGCATATCTGTTACGCGCTCTTTCCATGGGCTATTCCTCTGCTTGCGCCAGTATGCCATGGATCTTCTCCAGCATGCGGGCATGGCCGATGTCATTCTACCGCCACTTCGGTCGACACTCGCGCCAAGCTCTCCGTCACCGACGGCTCTCTTCTCCCCGACCCCGCTCAGTACCAGAGTTTTGCTGGTGCTCTCTAGTACCTAACACTCACATATGCTGTACAGCAAGTGTGCCTCTTTATGCATGTTCCGCGCGAACCTCACCTCACGCTGTTCAAGCGTATCGTTCGTTACGTAAAGGGGACACTATCCATCGGCCTAAATCTCAGCTCTAGCCTCATCGACTCTCTCACCGCGTATTCTGACACGGACTGGGCGGGTTGTCCTGACTCCTGACGCTCCACCTCCGACTACTGCGTCTTTCTCGGCGATACTCTAGTCTCTTGGTCCTCTAAGCGTCAGACTACAGTGTCTCGGTCCAGCGCCGAAGCCGAGTATCATGCCGTTGCTCACGTCGTCGTTGAGTGCTGCTAGATTCGCTAGCTTCTCTAGGAGCTCCGTACACCTATCGCTTCCACGACCGTTGCTACTACGACAATGTCAGTGCTGTCTATATGACCACTAATCCGGTTCATTATCGACACACGAAGCACATTGAGATTGACATTCACTTCGTACATGACAAGATCGTTCTAGGACACGTTCGGGTGTTCCATGTACTGTTGACGCACCAGTTTACCGATATCATGACCAAAGGCCTACCTGCGTATTTGTTCACCAATTTTTGCTCTAGTCTTTACGTCCGTTTTTCTTCCGCTATGACTGTGGAGGGTGTTAGACCACTGTACTTTTATATATATAGGCCAACTCTTTTATATAGAAAATGGGATCTCATATTGTATATACTTCTGCAGCCACCATGGCCGCCGACGCCATCACGCCACAGATGACAGTGCAAGTGCCCTCGCCTCACGGCGGCCGCAGCCGTGCAGCCTCCCGCGCGATGAGGTGAGGTGAGGCCAGTGACTCCTTGTGGTGCCGAAAATGTTAAAAATGTTACGGGAAAAACTATACCTGATCCCGCGGAGGCTCTCTGGCTCGCCGCTGCAACGGTGAGCGTGTCTCATATAGAAACAGCGTGTGCCAGTGTGCCAACGCCGTCGCTCTCGCTCCCGACGGCGATGGCCGGATGGGCGCGATGGATCATTGGAGCTCAAAGCCCAATCATGGAATTTGTGGGGAATGTGTGGATTAGATACAGTAGTGCTGCTAGCTACTAATTCGTGTACTTGGATGCTAGCTTGAGGTCTAAGGTCAATCACTTTTGAGAGGTCTAAGTTCTATTATTGATGTTAGCGGTCAGTCTTTGGTTTTCCTATGTTCTTTTGTTCTCCTGGCCTGAGCAATTTGTGATTCTGGATCGTCTGCCGTCGCAATTGTAATCTTGACCGTCTATTCCAATGATGAACGGTTCAGATTCACAGCTGTAACAATCAAGCTACAGTACAATGAATAGTGTTCCATTCTACTGCTCCCTTCCTTTAAAATAATATAATAGGATCATCTTTTATCCCTCTTGTCTCAAACTAAACTATCTTTGTTATATTGGAGTTTATAAAAATAAAGAATAAATATATTGAAAGTAGATAAAGTGAAAAACAAATGCATTGAAATTCAATAAAACAAAGGGTTTTGAAGTATTTTTTATTTTTTATTGGTATATGTGGGATATGTGAAAAATTAAGTTATTTTGTATAAAGGGAGCAGTACACTTGCTACGTTATCATGAACACTGTTTTTATTCTAAGTTGAGCTGGCCCAATAAGATACAATAATAAATAGTGTGACTGCAGCAGATCAGAACCCGGCAATCTGACAAATTATTATCGGGCGCAATAGGAAGGCACCAAACGAACGTGGACTCGGAAACAGGAACTAAAATGTAAGCAAGCTACATCTGCTACGAAAAGCTAAAACATGAAACAACTTAGGTTGTTGCTTCAAGGTCGAATTTATGAATTATCACCGGGATAGCTGTGTGAAACGGCACTATGAAATTCCACGTTTTCACACATGTATCCAGGCAAAATGGTTGCTTAAGATGCATTGGCGTAATCGAAGACGGCAATGAAGGGCATCAGAACAGATCCAATCCAGAGCTTCCCATCCTTCTCCTCCACTTCGCTGACGGCTCTAACCACCTGCCCCGTGGTGTCCTCCAAGATGTCAACTACTTCGCCGTCAGGGCTGTACTTGATGATTAGCGCACGGAGCTTGCCGCCGATCTGCATCAGGTAGTGGTACTTCGCAGGGATTGGGAGGCTAAGCAAGAATTTCCTCAGCCTGACATTGCGACTCACCATTCGGGAATATATGCTGCGCCTGCAATGGATTGCCACCCAGAATTCACCCTTCTCGTTGGTCCTCACATTGTCTGGAAACCCAGGCAAGATGGCGAAAAGATCAACTGTTCCTGCCTTCTCCCCTTTCAACCAGTATCGGCTCAACCTGTTTCAAGAAGGATGCAATAATCAGTGTTTGATATGAAGTTGAAATGGGCGAACCGGGAACAAATGGAGAGAGGAAGTACAGACCTGCCACGAGGTCCTTCGCAGAAGACGAAAAACGAGCCGTCCTTGCTTAAAGACACGCCATTCGGAAATTGAAGGTTGCCGTGGAGAACTGTTGTTTTCTTCGTGCTCGGGTCGTATTTCAAAAGCCTCCCTGAGGGATCTCCGGAGAAAACCAACTGCATGAAATGCCTGCAAACCCACTTCAGAGGATTACTTGACATACTGATAGTGGTAGTAAATCCGAAATGATCAGGATATCCCAACTCCCAACTAAACCTCTCTTTGCACAAAATGACCATGAAGAGAGAGAGAGCTATGAAGAGAGAGGAGGAGAGCTTGTATACTTAATCCCAAGTGAAAATAAATTAGCTCCACGATCAGCTGAAGTTACTGAAGGGCAGAAAGCGACAACTTATGACTGCAAACAGGCTTCTTGATTGATTTCAATTTTCAAATCAGCATATTTTTGTTGCCTTCACTGGCAAAGCGTCTGGTACACTAAGAGAAAACATAATTGGTTATCAAGTACTTGGATTTATGCAATTGATGTAATACGGTCGTATCTCTATTCTTCTTCAGTCGTACTCAATGGTTTAGAGAGTATTATATATAAGATACTAAGAGAATATTATTCGTGCAATCGTAGTCCAAAAATCCTTGGATCGTGGTGCTACTACGACTTTAATTAAAATTCAGACAAGAACTATTCCAACCTAACCTACTATAATCGTTCGATTAATCGTGATTATTTATTCTGACCGGTCTCCTGACTCCGATTAGGTGTAACCAATTTAATCAACCAATCAGAAATCTGATCATAATCACGATTAATTGTACAATTAGAAATGTGAACAATTAACTATAACTAAGTTTTAGACTTTGGGTTGACTAAGTGAGAAGTTGGGCCGACCCATTATCCATTGAGTTTACTTTCTCTCGTCACCTTCCTGTCTTTCTAATGCCATCGCCCTCTACCCCAACCGTTATTGCTGTAGAAATGTGGTGTACAGTGAGATTAAGACCTCCAACTCTATACAGGGGTCGGGTCTATATATATACAGTCTAGTGGTCTAACACTCTCCGCAGTTGCAGCGGGAGGAAAACGGACGTAGAGACTGGAGCGAAAATTGATAAACAAAGACGTGGAGAGGCCTTTGGTCATAATATCGGTAAACTGGTGCGCCGATGTTACATGAAGCATCCGAACCTATCATAGTGCGACCTTGTCATGTAAGAAATAAATATATATTTCTATATACTTCGTACGTCGATGATGGACCGAGATGGCGGTCATGTAAACAACACTAACGTTATCACAGTAGATGATGGTCGCAGAGGGGATAGGTACACGAAGCTCCTGGAGAAGCTGACAAAGCCAGCAACACTCGGGGACGTCGTGGACAACGGCACGATATTTAGCTTCTGTGCTGGACCGAGATACTGTAGTCTGACGCTTTGAGGACCAGGAGACTAGACTGTCGCCGAGAAAGATGCAGTAGCCGGACGTGAAGCATCGAGAGTCGGGGCAGCCCGCCTAGTCCGCGTCAGAGTACGCGGTGAGAGAGTCGATGGGGTTGGAGCTGAGATGTAAGCCGCTGGAGAGTGTGCCCTTCACGTAGCGAAGAATACGCTTGAGCAGCGTGAGGTGAGGTTCGCGCGGAGCATGCATAAAGAGACACACTTGCTGAATGGCGTAGGTGAGGTTGGGTCGTGTTAGGGTGAGGTATTGGAGGGCACCAGCAAGACTCCAGTACTAGGAGGGATCGGCTACGAGAGAGCCATCAGTAGCGGAGAGCTTGGCGCGAGTGTCGACAGAAGTGGTCGTGGGGTGACATTCGGCCATGCCCGTACGTTGGAGGAGATCGATGGCATACTGACACTGGGAAAGAAAGAGCCCGTTAGAAGAGCGGGTGATAGAGATGCTAAGGAAGTGATGGAGAGGACTGAGATCGATCATGGCAAACTCAAAGTGGAGTCAGGCCATGATCTGGTGTAGGGGAGACGGCAAGGACAATGTAAGAACAATGTCATTGACGTAGAGGAGAAGATAGACGGTGGTGTTGCCGATGTGAAGAACGAAGAGGGAAGTATCGGAGACGGAGGCCACAAAGCCGATGTGCCGAAGGTAGGCAGAAAAGTGCTGGTACCAGGCCCGAGGAGCCTGTTTGAGGCCATAGAGGGAGCGTTGAAAAAGGCAGATGTTGTCGGGACGAGAGGGATCGACGAAGCCTGGAGACTGTTGGCAGTAGCCTATTTCCATCAGATGACCATGAAGAAAGACGTTCTTTACGTCGAGCTGGTGGATCGGCCAAGAGTGCGAGACAGCGAGAGTGAGAACAACCTGAATGGTAGCGGGTTTGACGACAGGACTGAAGGTCTCATCGTAGTCAACACCAGGACGTTGGGAGAAACCCCGAACTACCCAGCGTGCTTTGTGATGAGCAAGCGATCTATCGGCGTGGAACTTGTGTTTAAAGATCTACTTACCGGTCACAACATTGGCACCGGAAGGACGAGGGACAAGACACCAGGTCTCATTGTCCATAAGTGCCTTGTACTCGTCGGCCATGGCCGCGCGCCACTAAGGATCGGCCAGGGTTGAACAAGGAGTCACCGGGATGGGTGAGATAGTATAATGGACTGCTGAGAGCTCGTAGCGCTTGGTAGAGCGGAGGGACCCGGTTTGTGATCGAGAAATCATATGAGAGGTGGAGGGGATAGGAGCCAATGGGAGCGTGAGAGGTGGGGTGGGGACTAGTTTGGGAAGGGTGGTATTGGCTCGGGATCAGCGACTGTATGTTCGGGAAAGGGATGAACGAGATCGGCCTGAGCCAATGGGGGTGGGTGAGCCAATGGATGTTTTTGGGCTGATTGGTTTAGGCGGTCCGATGGAGGCGGAGCAGCTGATAGGGAGGGACGAGTCGATGGAGGTAGATGGGCCGATAGGTGAGGACGAGCCAATGGAGGCTGAGGAGCCGATGGGGTTGATGTGTCCGATGAGAGGGAGACAGTATCAGCCAGAGCCAATGAGGGTGGTAGGGTCGATGGAGGTCCGGTGTGAGTAGCATCGGACCGAAGAGGAGTGGGATAGCTGAGCAAGAAGTCCTTACGAGCGACCGATGAGAGGGCCGGAGGTGAGATTGATGGAGGAGACCGAGAGGGTACGATGTTGGTGAGGAGAAAGTCGAGATCGCTAGATGAGGATCTAGGATGAAGTAGACCGAAGGGGAAGCAGGACTCGTTAAAGAAGATATGGCAGGACACGATGACCCGGCAGGTGGAGAGATCGAGACATCGGTATCCCTTGTGGGATGAGGGATATCCAAGGAAAATGCAGACGGTGGAGCGGGTGCAAGTTTGTGAGGAGCAGTATGATGAGATTGGGGTAGTAGAGACACCCGAAGACGCGTAGGTGAGAGTAGTCGGATGCCTTGCGGTACAGAAGGGTGTAGGGGACATTGTGGCGAACGGAGGAGCAAGGGCGCCGATTGATGATGTAAGTCACGGTGGTTAGTGGTTTAGCCTAGTAGGTTACGGGTAGATGGGTATGAAGTAGTATAGTGCGACTCATGTTGTTTAGTGTGTGAAGAAGGCGTTCGGCCTTGCCGTTTTGGGGAGAGGTGTAGGGACAAGGGAGGCGGAGATGGGTGCCACGGGAGGTAAGTAAGTTTTAGATGGAACGGTTGACAAACTCCGTACTGTTATCGACCTGCATGGTTTTAATGGAGAGGTTGAACTGTTTGGAGACATAGTTTGTAAAGTTAATGAGGTGGGAGGCGACCTTAGACTTGCTGGTTAGTGGAAAGGTCCAGCAATAGTGTGTATAGTCATCAAGTATTGCGAGATAGTACTAATTATCAGAAACACTCTTAACTGGAGAAGTCCACACATCACAGTGTATTAACTCAAAAGGTCGCGAGGTACAAGACATGGAGTTTGAAAAACACAGTCGTACGTATTTGCTAAGTTAACAAGAGTGACAAACAGTGGAACTGTTGTGGTTACACGTGACGGAGGCGTTGTGACGTAGATTGGCGACAGCGTCGGGGCTAGGATGACCAAGGCGAAGATGCCAGAGGTTGGTGGAAAAGACGATGCTAGTATGCGGAGTGGACGGCATAGTGGGGATGGTGTAGAGGTCGCCGCCACTATTGCATCGAAGTATCTGACGCCGAGTCGGGATATCCTTCACAGAGAAACCAGAAGCGTCAAATTCAATTGAGCAATTATTATCTCTTGTGAATAGGCGAACAGATACTAGATTGTGGATGAGGGAGGGGACGATGAGGACAATGCGAAGTGGAAGATCAGTTGTGGGTGTAGACACAAAGAAGTCACCACGGCATTGGATAGGAAGAGAGTGGCCATTGCCGATGGTGATGAAGGGGGAGGAGGGATGACGAGAGAGTAGTATACCGGTCGATGACGCTATATAGGATGACGCACCAGAGTCTAGCACCCAAGGGTGCTGAGTTTGAAGCGTCATCTGATTGAGGGCAGCGACGAGGCCAGCCTGGTTCCACGAGGGAACCGACTGGGTGGGTGGTGGCGGGAGGATCGGCTAAGGCGGTAGGGTGGGAGCCGATGCCAGGTGAGCCTGAGGATGAGCGTCGAGAACCCTTGGTTGCCAGCCGATAAGATTGCGTAGTTGGGCTAGGGTGCCTAGGGATTGTAGCATAGCCACGGACCTATGGGACTGGTAGACAGGACAGGGACTAGAGTAGGACGCGGTTGCGTTGGACCGCTCCAGTTCTTACCCTTGCCCTTGCCCTTGCCCTTGTCTTTGTTGTTGCCACCGGTGCGGGCTTTGTTGCCATGGTTAAGGCTATGGCTACTAGAGCCGTGAGAGGTGGTAGTAGCGCACGGTGGTCGGTAGCCGATGGGATTGGGGCAACCATGGTTGACTGCGGTGAAGAGAGCGGTGTGGGCCATAGTCTTTTCATCATTGGCCAGGCGTAGTTATTTAAGAACTAGCATGTCGTGCTACCGGGCGAACGACAAAAGGGGTGTGGAGTTGACGATATCGTCGGCGGTGTTGGAGAAACGTGGGTTAAGTCCTCGCAGGAAGACGAGGACAAGTTGTGAGTCGGCCACAGGGTGACCGACATTGTAGAGGGCGGCAGCTTTTACCTTGAGGTGCTGGCAGTACGAGGAGACATATGAGTCTCGTTGTATTATGGAGTGGAATTCATTTAGTAGGAAGATGGTGCGCGACTGTTTGTTGGCAAGGAAGATCCGCTCGATGGCCACCCAGAGATCTCGGGCGGTAGGGTCGGTGTCCTCTATTGCAAGGTCGAGGACGAAGTCATCGACCGAGGCAAGCAACCAGCTGCTTACATAGCACTCGGCGATGTCCCACTAGGGATCATCGGATCGAGGTGGAGCGAAGCCATCGATATGGGACCAGAGGCCGAACTTTCCACAGAGGGATTTGAAGAAAAATACCTACTTGAAGTAGTTGGCATTGAGGTCGAGGGAGATTGGAACGTGAGATTTCACGTTGACAGCGGCGTAAGGTGGTGAGAAGATCGGCAAAGTAGTGCTCGAGGTGTGATTAGGAGCGCCGATGGTCGGAACAGATTCGACGACTGCAAGAGTGCCGGAGCTAAGAGCCAACTCGGTGGTCATGACAAGAAGGTAACGAGCGCAAGAAGCCAATGAGGGTAAGGGCTAATGAGGAATAGGTGGCTGATGGGAGTAAGCCGATGAGAAGAGTGGTTGGCCGATGGGAGTAGGTGGACAATGAGGAGTAGGCAGCGGAGTAGTTGAGGGAGAAGTGGGTGGCAGAGTAGGTAGGCCACGGGTAGGAGATAGTAGGTGGGTCACAGACGTGAGAAGGTTCATGTTCGTGAAGAGAAGTTTCACGTTCGTGGACTTGTGAACGCAAAGAAGTGGAGCGGACGTGAAAACTCGGAGAAGGAGTAGACGCGAAAAGATGAGGTTTGCGTTTGGAAGGCAGAGATTAATGTCCGTAGACACGTGGACACGTCAGAGTGGCTCAGACGCGAGTGGAGAAGTTTCGTGTCTGGGAGCAGGTGAGCGTGTCGGAAAAGCAAGAACCGAGAGAGTTCCAGCCGATGAAGGGCGGATGGATCCAGCCGATAGAGAGCAGATGGGTCCAACCGATGGAGACGACGAACGCAGAGTTACACCGGTGTCGGAGGAGAAAAGGTGCGTCGAGGCAAGGAAAGAGTAAAGACGGGTGTGAAACGAGACGAGGAGGCGAATGGAAACTGTCGCCTTGTCGTGTGGTGAAAAAGGGAGGGGAGAGGGCTGTCTGCAGAGGAGACGAGGAGGAGAGAGCCGAGACGAGAAAGTAGAGAAGGAATACCGGGAAGAAGGTCTGCGACGGAAAGGAAGCGTCGGCTCGCCGGTGAGAGGATGTTAGCGTGCCGAGAATGTCTAGATCTGCTCTGATACCATATAGGAATATAGTATACAGTGAGACTAAGACCCTAACTCTATATAGAAAGGATCAGGTCTATATATATACAATCCAGTGGTTTAACAATTACATCGCTGCTCTTGCTCTCGCCACCACTAGCATCGCTGCTCTCATCACCATCTGCTCTACTTTTTCCTCCTCTAGATGTTCTGTTGCTAGACAGTTATCGTGTTTGAATAAGTGCCTCTAACCTATCCTTAAAGATCCTTAGTTCTTGACCCTCAAACACCGTCGACACAAGATAGCTTCTTATCTGATAGTTAGTGTGCCTCTTTTTTATCTTCTTCTTACATGTCTTTGCTCTATTTACTTGTTTAAGATCTGAGTTTGCTCCTTTTTTTTGTCTTGAGACAATCTTTCGTTTTGTTTTCTTATTATGAGACCTGACTTTGTTCTTTCTATGTTTTGCCATATTACGGTAATCTAGAATACTTAATCAATGATTAATCATAATTAAATGGCTGATCGATGCCATGGAGATTAGGATTAATCCAACGATCAAATATAACATTGATATAAGTTTTTAAAATTTATAATTCTGCAGTGACAAACTAAGCACGAGTGTTTCTGGAGTGAAGTGCACTAAACTAAGAACGGATGAGCCAATGGATACAGTGTAGCAGAGAAAGCAGGGAAAGGGAGCAGGAATTGCATAACGGACCGTCTCTGGTAGTGGACGCTGCTGTCAGTGAAGTAGACGTTGCCCTCGTCGTCGAGATCGAGGTCGTTGGTGAAGTTTAAGCGCACGCCATCGGCCTCGGTGGCGAGCGGGGTGGCGATACCGCCCTCGGGGCCGACCTTGAGCAAGCCGAAGTAGGCGTCGGCGATGTAAAAGGTCGCCCGTTCTCTGGTCGAACCGGAGGCCGAGCGGGCGGCCGCAGGTATGCTCGTCCTTGAGGTAGTCGAGCGGCGATGCCTTGGGGCCGCACAGCTCGGCGGTCCAGTTGGGGGAGGAGTGCGCGAAGTAGACCCACCGGGCGCCGTCCCAGAACACGACGCGGCCGTCGGCAACGCCGGTGTAGGGCCCGCGGCCGAGCGGGTCGAACGCCACGCTCTCGGGGCCCTGCACCTCGCCGCGGAACCGGATCTCCGCGCCCCGGAGCCGCTCGCTGGCGTCCGCGTGGGGCGGCATCTCGGACGCGTCGGGGAGCTCGACGAGGTGCAGCACGAAGCCCGGGAATTCCACCATGCTGCCCATCCGCAGCGGGTCCGTCCCGCAGAACGCCGCCAGCGCCGCCACCGCCACCGCGACCGCCACCACCGCCGGCGACGCCATCCTTCTCCTCCTCTACCTCGCTCTCTCCGCCCCCGCGCCCGCGCTGCTGGATGGTCCGGCTCTCGGCTCTCCCTATCACCGCTGCTGCCGGTGCTGCTGCTTTGTATGCGTCGCCGCTGGGACGGCGTGGTTGTGAATCTGATGGATACTACGATGCGACGACGCGAGGCGCACCTCGCAAACACACGCGTCAACTACCTCGCGTCAGCCTCCCTCTCTCTGGCTCCGTGCCTCTCATAGCTGCCGATCACTGCACACGTCATTACGACTAGGATCCGGTCGTTCCAATCTCACAGCGCTCACCTACCCTAAACTTCCTCTACTGTCTCGAATAAACCTCAGTAACAGGTACAAACCGGCTAATTTTAAACACCAATAACATTATAACGGACCATACGATTAATAATGGACTGCATAGCTCCATATGGCTGGTATGGTTGGGAATATGGATCAAGCAACCAACCAGTTTTTTCTTCTCTACCATTTCTCTCTTATTCTTTGGAGTTTCTCTCATTCTTGAGAGACACACGGAAGTGCGTGCTGCGCGTGAGAGGAGGCCGGACCAACGTCGTTTTTAAGTAGTAGAGTTATAACAACATTAAGTTTACTTGATCTTAGTCTTAGCGTGTAACTCTAACCACTATTTTTCTATCAAAATAATAATATCTAATAAAATTATACTGTTATAGAATTACTTATAAAAATTCTAGCCATATATATATATATGGCGGTTAAAGTTTCAAAAGACTATCTATTTAACATGACTCTTATAAACGTGGATATGAAATGTTGTGAGTAAATTTAAAAGAATTTTGTAAGCACGTGTAACAGTACTCTATTTAAATATGGAGGAGGTACTATGGTGTACTAGAGTAGTATAAAAGAAAGAATTCCTACTGTTCTAGAAGCAGTCCAGGTACAAATATAGGAGAAATCAGTAACATGCGCACAGTTAGCAAGTTGCTTTGAGCTTAGAAAATAATCTGCATAGTTAATAAAATATTGTGAGCTTACAAAATTTACCAGTGCAGATACAAAACTACCAGTGTATAGTTAGTAAATTATTGTGAGCTTACAAAACTTACCAGTGCAGATACAAAACTACCAGTGTATAGTTAGTGAATTATTGTGAGCTTATAAAACTTACAAGTACAGTTAGTAAATTACTGTGAGCTTACAAAAACTTACTTTTGCACAAGTAAACTTTTAAGTGCAAGTTAGTATTTTCGTCCAAAAAATTGTGCAAGTTAGTAAGTTACTATGAGCTTACAAAATCTACAAGCTTTTCTTCTTTAAAAAAAACTTGAAAGCTTTTGTTTATTCAAAAACAACCTACAAGCTTACTTTTTGGTGAAGACGAGATTTCCAGGTTGGAGAGGAAGCCATCTGATTTGTTTGAGTGATGGGCAAATACCAATGCTAACCAAATACTTAGCAAGCGCAGCTAGAATCAAATACGTGGTCGAGCAAACTTTTGATTTGATTGAGGCGTCTATCTATTTTTTTTATTTGAAATTGGTCGCTTAAAATCATGAATCATATCGAATTTTGGGGACACAATCTTCAGTTAACAAACTAATCCTAATTTTCTGGCTACCAGGTGTGCTAGAATCAAATGAGTAGTCAAGAAGACTTTGATTTGATTGAGGCATCTAGCTTTTTTTTTAATTTGAACTTGGACGCCTAAAACCATGAATCGAATTATGGAGATACAATCTTCAATTAAGAAACTAATCCTAATATCCTGGCTATCATATGGCCCACCTGGTTGTACCATGTACGAGGGTGTACCTACAGACAAGGGCCATATATATCTACAACAATCTCATTGACCAGAAAGATCAGCAAGAGAATAGAAGTAGTTTACGGCTAGGAGCCCTAATTAAGAATGTTAATCTAGGAAGAGCACATTGTGTTTCCAACTTGAATTCCAAGTAGCACTATCTGCGCAAGACAAAGTTTAGTGTAGTGTTTTTCTATGTTAAATCAAATGTGTAATCTTATTGTGTTTTCTCTGTATCTACCACGATTTAACTGCATAAATATTTTTTTAGTTTGTAGTTTTCTGAACGATGGTGACTTTTCTTAAGCTATATCTATATATTTGTAAAATAAGATAATAGTTAATAGGGATAATAGTAAATCTGTGGGCCATTAACTCTAGACAAAATTTGCTACGAAGCATCTAAAGATCTTTGCAAGAGACACTACAGAAGTGTGGATATACTAAAAGACATTGAATTTCATGGTTATTTGATATATGACACTAATACCATTAAAATGATAATTAAAATGATATTATCATGATTGATTAGAGAGAGAATACATATGAAATGTCATATTTACCCTCCATCCTTAGTTTATCCTATTTTCTGTGTATACCTATGACTATACAAACTCTAACGATAGGCACAAAGACACGAGCTATAGTAGCTTGGAGATTGCAAGTGGGTCAATCTTTAATTCTAAAACAAAGAAAAAAACAGTGGGCCAGTGAGGAGTAGCATATCCATATCCAACTAGCACACGAACATTGCTGAGGAGCGATGGAACCAATCAATGCTTGTTTGTACAGGGTGCGGAGGTGTGAAAAAAAAAGTAGAGGATGAATAAAGGATAGAAGGCAAATGGGACATTGCTCGTCGCTAAAAAATTTCATAATTGGTAAGGGACGGTGGCTTGATCACGCGAAGGTCTGCTTGTCTCTAGTACAGGTCCTTAGGTCTCGAGGTTCGTGGGTGTGCCAGTCAATTTGACCCTGCAATTGACAAGGAAGTGAGACGAGCGAATCCGATACAGACGCTCCCTATCGGCGAGCTGCCGATAGGTTCGGGATGCTGTTCGATCGGCTAGGGAGCCGATGTGGATAGGTGTCGATGAGCGATCGACCGTAAAGCCAATGGAGGAACCATAGTGTATTCAGAGGATGGTGAGGCGCACGGGATCCCTCCGGACAGTCGAACAGTGATTCATTGGCTAGAAAAACCGATGAGTGCGGATGCGGCCTAGGCGATGATTAGCGCAAAAAGGCACGGACCGCAAAGCGGATACCGCTCCGGATATGACAGCAAGAGACCGGTCGCCCGCCGTGGCAGCACCATCAACACTAAACCTCGAAGATCGGACCTAACCGAGACAGTACGAGGCCGGGGCCAGCGGTGATGATACGGAGGACGCCGGATCGGCTATGCCGTAGCAAGGATAGGAACGAACCCATCGGATAGCTGAGCCGATAAGGGGACGCCTCTCTGAAGGCGGGTGCGTATCGGCTGGGGGTCCGATATGTTTGGCGTTACGCGTCGTGGGATACCTCTAAAGGCTGATGCGTATCGGCCGAGGGGCCGATACGCTGGGCGTGAAGCACAGAGCATGGATAACTCATCGGCTAGCACTCTGATGAAACGCCGTGCAGGAGACTATAGGACTTAAGCTCGATCTACCGTCGGTAGACCTGTAGGTCGGACCAAATCGATGCAGCACGAGACTGATGACGGCAGAGGGAGCTTAACGGGCCGATAGGTCTAGCACGGACGTGATGCGATACATCCGATCGGCCTAAGAGGTCGGACCTAACCGATGCAGCCTCAGACAGAGCAAGTCCGTCTAACAAGGATGACATCCACGCCATCAACGATATAGATCAAATCCGTCTGCGCGCGATTGAGGCTATTAAGAAATTCTTGTAAAACTTTAGCCTCGGAGAAATCCAGATGTCATCTTGAACATTAACTTTTTGCAGTAAACTTCAATTAGCTTGATCAACAAAAGTTATGTATATATATTTTCTAAAGGCGATATCTCCACGATATCGGCTATATGTAACCGATACAAACTATATCGGCTTCCATACATTGTCCATCGGCTATGCCCCGGCCGATCATACGGATGGTACCGTCAGCGGGTACTACCTCTGAAACCTTATTTATCTTGAATCGGCTATGCTCAGCCGATTTAGGTGCCTACCCACATGTTAGGATAATACTTTTTCAAATATTTACCATTAAACGCTTTGGTAAACTTCTCTCCTTCAAGACTTTCCAATATGTAAGCATTGCCAGGCACACACCGATTGATCCGATAAGGTCCTTCTCAATTCGGTGACCATTTTCCAAACTTATTATCCCTAGATCCAATCGGCAAAATTAACTTCCAAACGAGATCTCCTTCAGAAAATGATTTGGTCATTATTTTTTGTTATAATGCCTAGCGACCTTAGCCTTGTTTTTCTTGATCTTCTTAAATGCTTCTAACCGACTCTGAGTCAAATCATCAAGCTCATTGGTCATCAATGTGTAATAATCATCGGCTGTCAACTGATCTTGTAAAGACACCCTCCTGGAGCCAATGTTAACTTTTCACGGAAGAACTGCTTCATTACCGTATACCAACTGATATGGTGGCACCTAGGTAGATCCATGACATATCATCTGATAGGCCCACAACGCATCATTCAAAGTGACATGCCACCTCCGTGGTTATTCATCAGTCTTACGCTTGATCAATTTTATTAAACTCTTCTTAGAAGTTTTTGCCTATCCATTAGCTTGAGCATAATACGATGACGAATTTAGCAACTTAATCCTCATACTAGCAGCAAACCTCTGAAACTCTTCTGACATAAAGACAGAACCCTGATCAGTGGTAATTGTCTGTAGAATTCCAAATCGATGTATGATATGTTCCTTAATGAATTCAATTGCATCCCTAGAAGAAACCTTCTTCAAGGGAATAACTTCTACCCACTTTGTAAAGTAGTCTGTTGCCGCCAATATGAACTTATGCCCTTTATTGGATAGAGGATAAATCTGGCCGATCACGTCAATTCCCCAACCTCTAAACAACCATGGCTTGACTATCGGATTCATAACTGATGCTGGAGCTCGTTGTACATTCCCAAACTTCTAACAATCTTGGCATCCCTTGTAGTATTTAAAACAATCCTCCAGCATACTCGGCCAAAAGTATCCAGCCCTCCTCATCATCCATCTCATGTTATGAGCTGATTGATGGGCTCCACAGATGCCTTCATGCACCTCGCTCATCACCAACGTGGCTTCTTCAGCACCCAAACATCTCAAGAGCATTCCATCGACTAATCAATAATACAACTCTTCATCAAGTAGAATGTACTTAATAGCCTTGTACCGAAGCTTCCTGGAAACCGATCTTGATGGATTCTGCAAATACTGAACGATCTCCCATCTCCAATCATCGGCTTCCATACGGCTCTCGATATCGGCTATCTCAACTTCCACTCTACTGATCAGCCGATACCTTGAAGCAGTCTGAGCAAGATCATTGGCCTCCGTGTTTTGCTCTCTAGGAATATGATCCAATGTCACTATCTTGAAATCCTTTAACAACTGTTGATATTTTTCATAGTATGACTTCAGAATTTCATCTTTGCATTCATATTCCCCAGATAATTGTTTGATTACCAATAAAGAATCCCCAATGACCTCTATCGTATCGGCTCCAATTTCTCTCAGCAGCTAAAGTCCCTTGAGTACTGCCTCATATTCTGCTTGGTTATTTGTACTATACGGTTTGATTGTGAAGGCAAACTCAAAACTTGCCCCCCGAGGCAAAATAATCACCAAACCGATACCAGATCCATGTTTACAAACCGATCCATCAAAGAATAACATCCACGGGATTGGCTACACATAATTCTCTTGGACTCCTCTATGTTGTACAATAAAATCGGCTACCGCTTGTCCCTTGACTGCCTTAGCCGATTCATACCTCAGATCGAACTCCATCAGAGCGAATATCCATTTACCAACCCGCCCCCTCAAGACTGGAGCCGATAGCATGTATTTGATCACATCGGTTTTGCAAAGCACTGTACACTCAGCTGATAGAAGATAATGCCTTAATTTTATACATGAGAAATACAAATATAGTCATAACTTTTCCATAGCAGGATACCTAGTCTCAGCATCCAGAAGTCGTCGGCTCAAGTAAAATACTACTCGTTCTTTTGACTCAAACTCTTGTACAAGCACTAATCCGATCGACTACTCATCAGCTGACAAATATAATTTGAATGGTGTTCCCTTTTGCGGTGGAATCAGTACTGGTGGAGAATTCAAGTATTCCTTGATATGATCAAAGGCTTTTTACTGGTCATCACCCCACACAAACTCTTGATCGGCTCGTAACTTTAATAAAGGAGTGAACGACTCAATTCTTCCTGATAAGTTCGAAATAAATCTCCTTATGAAATTGAGTTTGCCGATCAAGGACTACAGCTGTAGTTTGTTGCAGGGTGGCTCGGTGGTCTGGATGGCCCTGATGCTTCGTTGACTGACTTCAATTCTTCTCTCATGCACCATGAAACCCAAAAATTATCCAGCCGATACGCCAAAAGCACACTTGTGAGGATTCATTTTGAGTCCGTATTTCTTCGTCCTCTCAAGCACTTTTCGTAGATCGGCTATATGTTCTTCAATACTTTTGGATTTCACCACCATGTCATCAATGTATATCTTCACCAACTGTCCGATAAAATCATGGAACATATAATTCATGGCTCTTTGATAGGTAGCACCCGCATTCTTCAATCCGAAAGTCATGACTACCCACTCGTATAAACCAATAGCTCCAGGACACCTAAATGCAGTCTTGTGGATATCTTCTTCGGCCATAAAAATTTGATTGTAGCCTGCATTTTCATCCATGAAGCTAATAATCTTGTTACCAGATGCAGCGTCAATTAATAAATCTGTCATCAGCATCGAGTACTCATCTTTAGGGGTTGCTTTATTTAAATCCCGGAAGTCGATACATATTCTTAACTTTCCATTTTTCTTTTTCACTGGGACAATATTGGATACCCATTCAGCATATCGGCATGGTCTGATGAAATTTGCATTGTATAACTTCGTGATCTCCGCCTTGATTTCATCATGCCACTCTGCTTTGAATCTCCTCTATGGCTGCCTAAATGGCAGCTATCCCGGTCTGATAGGAAGCCGATGTTCCACAATCGATCGGCTTAATACCAGCATCTCAAGGTAGTCCCAAACAAAGCATTTCCAGAATTCCTTTAATAAATTTATTAGCTTTTCTCGGAATTCAACACATAGATTCTTACTAATGTACGTCGGTCTCGACTTGTCTCCTGATCCTATGTCTATTTGTTCCAACTCATCGGCCGACGTAAATCCTTGCCCTAACTTTCCTTCGGAGTTTTCTAAAGTTCTCATGGAAACAATGGATCCGAGCCGACTTGCTGAATCGGCTATATTCCTCTATCAGTCACCTCTAGGAAATTTACCACCCATGTTTGTCCGGATAGGCAGTTGAATCCATCAGCTTCCCAGAATGGCACATCAGTTGTTGCCACGCTAGTCGACTGATCGGCCGTGATCACTTCAACTCTGTCTCCTTGCCATTGTATGAGGCTTTGATACATTGTTGAAGGAATATAACAGTTGGCATGAATTCAATCCCTGCCAAAAAGTAGGCTATACGACCCCTTACTATCGATGACAAAAAATATGGTAGGCAATGTCTTACTTCCAACCGTTAGCTCCACATTCAGTACTCCTTTGGTTTCTGATGGATTACCTCCGAAGTCTTTCAACACCATATTTGTCTTGACTAAGTCTCCAACCGTCTTACCCAATTTGCGGTATGTAGAATATGGTATCAAATTGACGGCTGCGTCTCCGTCAACTAGCATCTTTGCCATCGGCTTACCATCGACATATCCGTTGATATACAATGGCTTTAGGTGCCGATGCTTGGATTCTTTTGGTTTGTCAAATATGGCTTGACTCGGTTCCAATATTAATTGGGCAAAATCCTCTTCTTGACTTTCTTCATCCGATACATATGCTTTATATTCTATTGGCAAGAAAAATACCATGTTAGCCTGAGCCGATGTACCAGCCTCTTCCTCTCTTTGCTTTACTTTCCATACTTTATTAATTTTCTGGTTCCGATCGGCTTCTTCATGGTCCTGCCGTTGTCTTTTATGCTGCTCTCTATGTCACAGCCTTTGCGATCTCCTCTTCTGATTCTTTGTAAAAATCCCGGATGGACACCACTGATCCTTCATGGAGTATAACCCTTTGTTTAACTCCTGGTCCTTAATTATCCTTTGATCATGCCCTTCGTTGATCGGCCCCAATCGGCTATGTGCCGATGCCCTAGTGATGGAAGGCTGATCATACAATGTTTGGCTCTGGTCGCAATACCGAAATCCTGGTTTATTGCATTCACTATAGTTCTCGATTAACGGCAACATCATGTTTTGATCCCAATAGTACTGAAAAAAGGGACAACCCCAGTGTGGATTATACCTTTCTTGTTGTGTTGTGACTCATCTTTCTTCGTCCTGTAGTCTGGAATATTTTTCGATTAAGTCCGATGAAGTAACCATTGACCTCTTCCAGCGCCTTTTTTCATCGAACCAATCTCCTGAGGTTCCTGCAATCACCATATTCACCGGGAAAGGATGCCCATCAACTTTCATCGGCCTTTTGTCCTCGAACTTGATCCTCCCCTGTTTGACAACCAATTGTAACTGTTGCCAGAAGACCTTGCACTCATTGGTATGATGAGATATTGAATTATGCTACTTGTAATACTTCTTTTTTATGAGTTCTTCAGCAGCCGGGATTATATGATTCGGTAGCAACTGGATCTGCTTCTCTTAGAGGAGAAGATCAAATATCTTGTCAGCTTTGTTAACATCAAAATCATATCTTTCTTCTTTATTTGCTTTCTTGATCCATGGACATGATACGGGTTTTTATTCCTGGTCCATTCTGCCAGTCTCACCTCCGCATCGGATCCCTCATCATCCGAGTCCGATGTGTATACCTGTAGCTGATCGGCTTTCCGATGAAACCTTTCTTTCTTGGCACCTACAAATCGGCTTTCATGAGCCGATACTCTCTGGAGTAGATGAGACAAACTTTTGAATTCTTGTGAAGGGAAACGCTCCCGAATCGGAACCAACAATCCTTGGAAAGCCAAATCGGCTAGTTGTCCGTCACTTAAAATGAGACTGTAGCATCGACTTATGACGTCTCGGAAACGTTGGACGAATTCCGGGACGGATTCATCATGCCTTTGTCTAACCGCTGTTAAGTCTGATAACCTCAACTCTTGAAGTCCGGCAAATAAATACTTATGAAACTGTTTCTCCAAATCAGCCCATCCCCTGATTGAATTTGGAGGTAACGAAGAAAACCAAGAAAAGGCTGGTCCAGATAAAGACAATGGAAACAATCGGACCCTCAGAGCTTCATCAGCCGATGCCTCCCCGCATTGAGCCAAGAATCGACTAATATGTTCCGACGTAGATACATTATCTTGCCTTGAGAACTTGGAGAAATCTAGAATTTTGAATCGGTGCAGTAGCGAAATTATGTCGAACCACTCTAGGTAAGGGTGTCGATACATGAAAGTTTGCTTTTTAGGCTTGATACCGAATTGCTCCCTTACAACTTCCGCAATCCTCGCAGTCCAATCTTCTTCCTTTAGATTCTCCTTTTGGTGCTGTGGGATAAAAGTTGGTATCTGATATGATCCATAATGATCTCCTTGATAGTTATTACCAGGATATTCTTGTTTATACCCCCGTAATAAGCCGTCCGATGATACCCTGGCATCATGTCTTCATGTTGCCCCCCAATCCGCTCTTGCACTGGCGGAAACATATTTACCGATATATCCCTTCTGGATCCGTAAGTAACTTGTGGTTGTTCTATTTTCATTGGCAAATAGACCGGCCCTTGATCAGGTTCCTTAACAATAGATCCATCCACAGTTTTCTTGATTAAATTGTGCAAAGTATTCACCAGTACACCCGATTGGTTAATGAGCGCATGGTGAACAGCTTCGTCAACTATCTCCTGTAGTGGCTTTTGAGGACTAATGGGCGGCGATCGGCTCGATTCTCCTTTCAAAACTGGCTTTGGCATTTTGGACTTTTGAATCGGCCCTTGTCGAGTCATACTAAAGGACTCCAGACAGAGCTTTTGAAAATTAGTTATGTTCTGCTCCACCTGGTATCTCTGTTCCTCAGTTAAATCCTTCATCGTTATAGGGATTATGTTATCTGCGTTGATTTCTTTACCCTCCATTTGAGCACCGTTGATTGAAGGACTTTCAACTGATGAAAAAGGTCTTCTAGTCCCATCGGGCGTGCCAAGAAGCGTGCTTGCCGCCAAAAAATCCCGTGACCGGGGAGGGACGACGGCTCAGTCACACGAAGGCCTGGGAGGTCTGCTTGTCTCCAGTGCAGGTCCTTAGGTCTCGAGGTTCGTGGGCGTGCCAGTTAATTTGACCCTGCAATTGACAAGGAAGTGAGACGAGCGAATCCGATACAGGCGCTCCCTATCGGCTGACTGCCGATAGGTTCGAGATGCTGTTTGATCGGCTGGGGAGCCGATGTAGATAGGTGTCGACGAGCGGTCGACCGTAGAACCGATGGAGGAACCAGGGTGTATTCAGAGGATAGCGAGGCGCACGGGATCCCTCCGGATAGCCGAACAGTGATTCATCGACTAGAAAAAATGATGAGTGCAGATGCGGCCTAGGCGATGATTAGCGCAAGAAGGCACGGGCCGCAAAGCGGATGCCGCTCCGGATATGACAGCAAGAGACCTCATCGCCCGCCGTGGCAGCGCCATCAATACCGAACCTCGAAGGTCGGATCTAACCGAGACAGTACAAGGCCGGGGCCAGCGGCAATGATACGGAGGACGCCGGATCGGCTATGCCGTAGCAAGGATAGGAACGAACCCATCGGCTAGCTGAGCCGATGAGGGGACGCCTCTCTAAAGGCGGGTGCGTATCGGCTGGGGGTCCGATATGTTTGGCGTTACACGTCGTGGGACGCCTCTAAAGGCTGATGCGTATCAACCGAGGGGCCGATGCGCTGGGCGTGAAGCATAGAGCATGGATAACTCATCGGCTAGCACTCCGATGACACGCCGTGTAGGAGACTATAGGCCTGAAGCTCAATTTACCGTCGGCAGCCCCGTAGGTCGGACCTAACCGATGCAACACGAGACTGACGATGGCAGAGGGAGCTTAACGGGCCGATAGGTCCAGCACGGACGTGATGCGATACATCCGATCGGCCTAAGAGGTTGGACCTAACCGATACAGCCTCAGACAGAGCAAGACATAACGGGATGGTGGCAGGACTTACCCCTTCGCCGGAGATCGGATTTAACCGACGCAACCCCGCGTCGAGAGCCAGAACCCGCCGGTAGAACCTAGATGAACTAGGGTGGCGATGCGCCGAATTTGTATATGATCCAGGGATATCTTACATGTTTTCAGGGGGTCTATATTTATACCCTGGATTTATATACAAAGTCCGACGCGTCTACGACCATCGGACATTATTTCCTAGTAAGAACAAAGGAAAATATTCCTAAAGCAGTTAACTAACCAGCTAAACCTCCCTAATTGAGTATGGTTACAATTTACAAAAATAAACACCCTGCTGTGGAGTCCACGGCTCTTCCGCAAACCCGGTTTCATCTGAATAATCTTCCAATTTACAACCAGGTCTTCCTTTTCCGTAACTTGATCGGCTTCTCTACTGTAGTTATCGGACCTTCTTTTAGCCAAGCCGATCCTTTCCCTTCCTTCCCTCGAGCTTCTCAGATCTGATCCCGATTGGACAATCCCCTGTCTTCAAGTCGATCCAATCTTCTACTAATCTGATCGGCCTTTCTACAGTTCTCCATCGGCTTTGTCTCAATATCTCCATCGGTCGATGACTGCATTAAACCCTCCATCGGACCTCTCAGCCGATCGGCTTTAGTCCCATCGGATCTCCCAGCCGATCGGTTTGAGCGTCATCGAATCGTCCAGATTTTGTTAAAGCGTTAACAGACATCTCACACCCGCCCGTACGATTATCAGGGGGATTCGGTAAGCCAGTGAACCCTCGAATATGCTCGAAGATCTCGAAATGATCTTTTAGGTCGGAGAGAATTCGCAAAACTCTATTTCCATAAAGAATTTGATGGAGTTTGCACATATTTATATTTTCAATCAATTAAGTAATATTATTTTAATAGTTTTAGTGTCCTATAATAAATAACCACACTTTTTTTCTCTTATAAACTTTAGATATTAAATTTTATCTTTTAACTCTATTAATTTTTTACCAACTATATTAATATTATAAAATATTAACGGTATCACTAAATATAATAGATGGACAAGGAGATACTTAATTTATTTATAACAAAAGTTAAATATTATATATTATAGTTTAGAATAAGAAATGCCAACTTAAGAAACCATATTTTACAAGCGTGGTATAAATTATCCATAAGTACTATGTGCTTAATAATTCGTTTAGAATGGGTTGTAACACAAGATTTTCTTCTTTCAAAAACAACTCACAAGCTTTTTCTGGTGAAGAGGGGATTTCCAGGTTGGAGAGAGCCATCTGATTTTGGGTGACGACACCACCAAGTGCCATGCTTGGTCTGCTTTTTAACTGAAATGATGCTTTTGATTTGGATGTGCCAGCAGCTGAATTTGTATTTTGTTCTGCCTTAGAAAGCAAACATAATTCAGAGACATCACACAATGGATAGATACTCTCTCATTTTATCTACCAACGAGAGTGAGTGTGAGACTGGTTCATTGGAGTGAACCTGAATCTGTCCAAAAGCTAGAGCACAGCACGCGCATCTTTGACGACACACGAGTAGTATGTGAATATGGATTATTATACTCTTGTGAACAAGAAGTACTGTCATTAGCTTTTAAATGCTTCACGTAATCACCTTTGTTTAAACGCCGTTTTAATAATATATATAGAAGAAACATCGCATACTTGTTGCCAAGCATCAACTTGCATCTGATTATTTTAGACCGAATCCGAGGGAATGGGCAATGAACTAGAAAAATAAAGCATGGTGGATCAATATTCAATTCAAAACCCACGGTTTTTGTCCCATTATAATACAAAATCACCTGCCTAATAGTTTTTGTCAGCCGTGGCTGCATGCGTATAAAAACTATACAGAACCGAGAGTATATTTTTAATTCTGTAAAAACTAGTTCTGTCTGTTGACCATAAGTTTGTGTCTGGAATGGGCATTGCCAATTTGCCAACTTTTCAAAATTTACTGTGTTGTGTCCGTGCCATAGTGTGTCAGCAATGTAAGTGTGATTGTAAAGCTGTATTGGGTTTAATCAAATTAAAAAAGAATGTATTCATATTGTTATGAAAACTTATTAATAGTTCGATAATATTGAAAGAAATTGGATCTATTATGTCACAGAGTTTCAAATTTATTAATGTCATTCTACATCAAGAAATATAGAGTATATTTTCAGTGAATACGAGGCTCATCTTTTTTTCCATTTAGTACAATTTTTCTTCCTGACATACGTTGGAACAGGCACACATTTTTTGGCGGGGGGGGGGGGGGGGGGGTGGGTACTTCATTTTCATGGCTGTTCATCTGTGCTGCAACGTGCGAGCTAACCCCTCATGAACAGAAAACAACGTAAGGGGTAAATAACAACAGAAAAATCTCGATAATGTCATCGACGAAGTCATGCAGTTGAGTGGCTAAGCCCCCCTTTTCGTCAGATTTTCATGGCTGGACAAATGCAGGAATCGATGGGGGAAAACGGCAGAAAGGGCGTCGGGGAACGGGAGTTCCTCTTACCTTTGGCGCGAAGCGCCGCCGGGGCCGCGGAAGGGATGCGGCGGCGACCACGGCCACGGCGACACGGCGTGCTTGTTTACTTGGTTCGCGGCGTTGATCGGCGAGGAGACCCAAGAGAGAACGCTTTGCGACGGCGGCGTGGTCAGGGTCGTGGGTGGCTTTTTTTGTTTTGAGAGGTTGCATCTAACGACTTGCACTACACTCACTTACGTAACACGTATAAACGTGTGTGTTCAACACACATTTATAACTAGAGATTTAAAATAATAAACCTTTCTATATATAATATGTACAGTAGCATTAAACGTACATATGTGTATATACCCGATGCTGACATGACAAACAACCCAAGGAAAGAAAAACCCAGCGCTGGTGCAGAACCATAAATCGAACCCCCAAACAATAGGTGGCTCATCAGCGAATCCACCGCTGCGCTACGAGCGCATCTGCAGGGTAGTGGGTGGTGATGGCCTGGTGGGTGATCTACGGTATAAGGCCACCACGGTCCAAGTAAAGGCCATCCCTTATTTTGGATCGCAGCCATTACTACCTAGCGATCCTAAGATTTTGCATTTAGGACCCTGTTCAGCACCGCCTTTACTATTTACGGTCCTAGCGGGCGACTTGTTTGGCTGTCAGCCTGACGCCGCCACCCGCCGCCTGCCGTCGCGGTGGTTCGCCTTTCCTCTCCCGTTCCATCTTCTCATCTGCGACTGGGCTCCATATTCTCATCTGCGACTGGGCCAAGGACGTGATCCTCCGCTGCCATGCCAGGATGATGTTAATCAGTTGCTGCTGAAAAGGTGCAGATGAACAGAGGGATTGGAGTGGTTTTAGTGTATATATAGAGAACAAATCTGCTACTAGAATTTCTTGTGGGATTTTTAAATTTTTAAAATTATCTAATTTTATGATAGTTATTTAAGAGTATAAACTACTGAATTAATTATTACAAGCTTAAAATTTTGATTTAGAAATATCAAATGATAACTTTACTTTAGAAATATCAAAGGAATTTTTATATATTTTTTTTATAAAACACACTATTTAAAGTTTGAAAAACATATGACCACAATAATTCACAATCGACGAGACAAGAACAAAGCCGTATTGTGCCGTTGGTATGAAGCGACGAATATGAACCAACCCAACAGATAAAAAACGCAGCAAAAGCATCGCAACGACATGTTTGTTATACAGAATGTAACATTGAATAAACAAGGAGGGAAACATCTCAGGAGGTGAGATGCAACAATTAATAGCGTCTGGTATCGGAACGATGTCACAGATGGAAAAGATGGCAATGTTTTACATACATCATTTCAGGCACTATACCACAGCAAGGCCCTTTCAGCGTCACTGCAACACGTTACACTTAAACAAGGGCGACCATCCTCTTAAAATGGAGAGTAATGGTATAGTAACTCATGCTACACATTCCAATTGGGGCAGTAATTTTACAATTTGGCTGGAATGCTTTATTGTGTACTTCTTCAGGCATCTCACACAAATTTCAATTACAGCCAATTCAATTCAAGTATAGCCTCCATTATGGTTGTCTCGGTAATCATGATGCAAATCAAAAACCACGAGCTGATTTTTTGGAACTAAAAAACATGGCTACACTGTTGGGGCCTCCTCGTTGGTACCCAACTTTTTCGTCACCATATCGTAAACGGAATCTACTTTGGCAGGGTCAACCTTAAACAATACATGGGCATCTTCCTTCTTGGCGACACTACCCTTGAATATTTCCTGCATCAACACCCCCTGCATTTTCAGGTAATGGCTAGGTAACAATCTGTTCTGACAGCATAGAACTTTTTCCTGAAATAGAAAAATGAACAATTTATTTACTGTAGGAAGTATGAACCAATGACAAGATTAATATGCACAGATGAATGTAAACTATTAGGACATTGAAATTTGAAATATACATACGCTGGTGCTTAATAGCTCTGCCCCGGGAAGACCAACAATATCCCAATCATCCCAATGTTTAGTGCCTGCATGCCCTGTTGTTTTTGGAGAATCCCTGCCACCAGAATCTAAGCTGGCACCACCTTTCTTCTGATCCAAATTACCATCTGACTCAATTTTCATAGGCCGATTCGTCTTATGCACCACTTTAGTGTTGGATAAGAGCTGACCACTTTCCTTAGCTTTTTGGGCATTCAGCTCATGTTCCCTTTTCCTCTTTTGCTCTATGTGAATCTTTGCTTCAGCCAATGTACGGCATCCAGCAGAGCGACATTCCTGACCATTATCAAAGCAAAACAACCAAGAACATTTATACTTGTGCATCAGAATATCTCGATGCAACCAAAACAATGAAGGGAGAATCAGCAAATCAGAAAACAATAGTTACTCGTGTGATCAGTGAAGAACAATCTTACCAATCCAATATCGAATTCAAATGGCAATACAAACATCAATCAGAACTACTGTTAAGGGAAAACAATGAAAGCTTCCTTGATTATTAAAAAAAAGACATGGAGAATAAAACGTCTGCATAAAGGACAACATGCTCTAGAAGATTTGTTGGGCAGCAACCTCTTTCATAACCTACACCATTTCTTTCTTTTGTTGTGTTTAAATAAAGGAATTGCACCATCATGTTATTATCCTACTGTCTGAGTATAAAGCTGGCTAGCGTGGAACAAAATAATTAACAGTAAGATTTGTTCTAAGGGGTAAAACAGAGAGATGTTACAGAATAGAGGCTGAAATATGCCATTAAATTTATTGATTCAGTTCCTTTGCTTGTAAACTAAATAAGCAATCCATCTTTCCCAGCTTCCTCTAGCATTATAGCATATATATAGTGTCAACAGTAATGGAATAATTCTTGCAGATCAAAGAATGATGGAACTCAACATGTAATCATTTTGTGTGTCAGTTACAAAGGCATCAATAAAGTAGAACTTTATGACAAATGAAATGGAAAGAAAAGGGTATGACTGCATAAAGTATAGTACAAATTAAATACCTGAAGCTCTTGAATCCTCCTCCGAATTTTTCGTTCCTCAAGAACACTCCTAACAAGTGCTTCATGTTCCTCCTTAGAAAGGAAACGCATGAACACCTTATAGCGATGGTAAACTTCCTTGTCTTCATTTGTGAGATCCTTCTCCAAAGGATTAGGAAATAGTAAGTTCCTTTCCAATATGAACTCTTTTCTCCTTTTTCTTTCATCAAGCCTACGTATGAAACAAAAGGGAGTTCTCTTAATGGACCGAACACATAATATGGCTCTGTAAAATATACATAACTTCAAGTGGGATATTTGGATTATCAAACAATTGAGTAACAGGCATTTAGCAAGTCAGCCAAAAAAAATGAAGATCTGTAATGATTAATTAGCAACTAAAGCAATGGAAACATGACCTTTTCATCTGAATAACTAAGATGAACAAAAAAAAGGATGCTGATCTTTTTAATCTCCAGAATGGACTCACTGCAATAACACAGTTAAAATAATCATCACTGATAACTAACCTTGACAAGTAAATACGCAATACCCGTAGCTTCAGTTCACGATCAGTTTCTGAATCTGTTTCTTTAAACTCCATCTCTGCGAGTGCTTGTTCAGCATCGTTATCATATTCTGGGTCAAATTCATTTCTCTTTGAATTGTATCCACTAAGTTCAGTCATAGAAGGCCCTTCATCTGCAGAATACCGGGGTTTTTTCACGCCTATACTTCTATCCACATGACCGTCTGGGACATGCAAGTAAAACAAGGCAATATTAAACAAATGGTTGTACAAGAATGTGAAAAATTCTAGATGCAAGGTGTATATTGCAAAATGGTAAAGGGAAACCAATTTCCTATAAACACTTCACACATCCCTTGAATAAAAATAAGTAGCTTTAGTTCATTTTGCTGCTAGTATAAATTTCTGGTGGATAGGATTTTGATACTGCTATTTTCGTAAATTCCTAAAAATGCAACAACCATGAGTAGACATATCTCAAAGATTGAAATTTGTGAGCCTGGGAATCCATGCAAAGAATTGTTCCGTTTAAATTTGATCTGGTCACTCATGATTGGTGATAACGATAAATGTAAGTATTATTTTACTGACATCAGTGCAATGCTAAGTGATGTGTTTAGAATATAAAATAAGACTAATGTGTTTATTTACAATTATACCTTCAACTTTTGCTACATTAGCACCATCTTTGAATTGTCCAACATTTGAAGCTTTCTTATTTGCACCTGGACAGATTCAACAGCATCAGCATAATGTGATAGCATGTTTCCATAAAATAGGCAGATATATTATTTCAGGATTATATTGTTCAAGGTTGTCAAGTTAATGACATGCACCACCAGCTATGTGTGAAGGTGATCGACCAGCCAAACCTTCTCCAAGTGCATCTTCCACCCTATGCAAGTTAAAAAGTTGTTGAACAACCTCTTGAAAATTTCAATTAATGCTTACAGCATGTGCAAAGCAAGAACAGCATACTTGACCCTTGGAGGAGAAAATGGAGATTCGTCCTTAGGGGCCAAATCCCCTGGTAACACTGAAGTTCCTATATGAATAAGAGGAAACATAAAATGTCGCATATTTGAATTATTACAAAAGGCAACAATTATCCCATAGAAACTTATATTCAGAGGGGGGAAATTTGCCCTTGCTAAGGTTGGCACTCTACGATGACACAAGCAGGGGCAAATCCAAGTGCACCAGTCTTTGCAGTACAAATAATGGATTCCCCCTTCGGTTCAGAGTCATCACACAGTGCAATGTTTTCTTATTTGATTATTAACTTGTACATCTATACAAATCCTAGTCTTCATATATTTGCATACAGTTACATGCTGTGCGGTGGCAACTCAGCTGCTCTGACGGGAATAACAATAACTCAGTGAAGGGTGTTTATCCCATAGGTGGATAGGCCAAAGCATGTAGGGTAGGATCAACAAGTTAATGATATGTGTTTGTTGGAACCACAGATATCAAATCCAAGCTTTTGTTTGGATGTGAGATCAACACTGCACATTGATTGCTCAAATGAATCTCACATCCAATTGAAAGTAATGCAGCACGACCAATTCACCAGGTAAAGAACATGACATAGATGACCCACTAACTAGCACCTTACATTGGCACTGCAATTGACCAAGATTTTATATTTTAATATTGCCCTTCATAATTTTAAGATATTATATTGCTGCATGTGATGTGGTTCAGTGCTTTAGCCTTAAATCTTCGTCAACATGACTACGTAGTTCTAAAACTATTTTTTGTTATCATATAAGAGTGCGATCTTCAAATGTGGTTCAACAATAGGATATTTGATGGCATACAAGTTAAAGACTGTTTACATTAACCGAAAAGAAGTATGGTAGCACCTTTTTTACTCTCGCCTTGTACTTTAGCCATGGCAAGCAATTCCTTCCTATTCTTACCATTAACATGAGACATATCCTACAATGAGCAGACATTATATTGAATTAACGAGTGCCAATTGAACTGCAGAAAGGAACAGCTTGAGAAAATAATTACCGGAAGGGGGTAACAAGGTGAGTTCATGTACACAGTTGTATAATGATCAATGCATTGTGCCTTGCCCTTGGTGCCAACATGCTCCGCAACTTCGGTCCAGTTTCCCAGACCATACATTTCAATTCCCTTTTATAATGATAACAAGTAAACAATCAAAACCCAACAGTCAGAAAGTAAATAGAGCAAATGAAAGCAGAAAGTACCTCTAGAAGAAGGATTTCCTCGTCTGCATTCCAATCTGGACAAATAAGAGGGAAAGACAGGTTGTCCTGGTGCGAAATTACATTCAACATAAACCATGCATCAGGAATGGCATGCACCAAAGTGACAAATATTTCAAGTGATTAGCTCCATTACACTTAGAGGCTAGCCAATTATGTAAGAATTGCATGGCACTAGCTGATTAGTATAGTAATAATAAATGACAACGTCAAGCAAAGGCAGCTGAAGCTAACAAAAACGGAAGTGAAGTTAACTGAAGCTGCACTGACCATGACTCTGTACGGATGGTTGCTGCGGTGTGGGGTGACCTCGGCTCCGACCGAGAAGCACTCAACACAGAGGTCGAAGTCGGGGCACTTGGAGCACTTGATCCGGATCTTCCCGGAAATGTCCTTATTGCAGTAGTTGCAGTGGTACAGCGCCTTCTTCCCACCACCCTCTCCGGTTCCCCCGCAGGCCGAAGAGAGGGAGTCCGACGCATCGCCGCTCGACGCGACTCTCCGCCGCTTCGACCTGCAGCGCAGAGTAGCAAACCCAACCAGGCGTTGGATCACTCCCCCAGCCCGTACCCAAGCAAAAGCCAAATGCAAAGGAGGGAAGCACTGCTAGAACCTGTGGTTCGTGTCGTCGTCGCCGGAATTGGGCACCCCGCGAGACCGGCCCATCCCGGGCGCGCCCAAAACCCTAGCGCAAACCCTAGAAACCCTAAGGTACCCTAGCTCAGGCGCGTCTCCGCTACGCTTCCGCGCGCCACCGCCGCCTCCTCCACTTGCATCGGGTGGAATCGAATCGAATCGAGGGGACTGATCGGAGGAAGGGGAGGGCGGATTGGAATTGGGGATTTTGGGGAGAGATCTGCTGGGTTTGCGTTTGGGAATTGGGGCCGGGGTGTCGCGGAGACGACCATTGCGGATCGCGACACGGAGAGGGGAAGGGGAGAGGAGAGAGATTGTATATTCGGCATCCTGGAATCTGGAACGTCCATCCTCAATCGGACGGATCTGTTTTTTCCACTTGCAAGTAATCCCAGAAAGCTCTGAAGCAACGTTTGCAATCTCGATTGGCTAGTGAAATTCAGGCCCCGGTGAGGTGTCGATTTTTCTTTTGCTAACTTCGAACAAATTTAGATAATTTTTAAATAAAATTTGACATAAACCATTTGACATGCACATTTCAAGCCAGTTCAAGACGCTTGAAATTCATTTAAAATTTGCTGAGATTGTAAACCATGACTGAAGACTAAGTCTGAAGAAAGATATAAATTCTGGCTTGTTTAAAATTTATGCTCCATTCCGACAGCCACAAGTGGATTCAGAATTTGAGCTTTCACCGTGCGCTTCTTTACAATTAAATCATTTTCACCACAATTCTGGAACATGTCAAATGATGAGAACTAGAATAGAATTTCTTTGAATCTCACACACATCAAGCATTAAGCAACAAAATTGCATTTCGCACTTCAACTTGCAATACGCCACAGAATGCAAGCAAAACATGCTTTGCTGTTTCCTCTTATCAAGGCATAGTTTATCCATATAACTTAGACAAAAGCATTCCAAATAGCTGGGCAAGGGCAAGCATACACCGCAAACAGCAAAGCACAACCAAGACACCATTACAACAACTCGAGACATGTATCAAACTATCAATGGACCAAACAGGTCCACACGCTTATGAATATTTCACAGTGGAGACTGCTGGAGCGTGGTTACGGCCAGAAAAGCCACGGTAAACGGCAAAGCTAGAACAGGTTCTGATGGATCTTGTCTTGGTCTGATCTGTATACTCTCCGCTTGTTGTTGGTGCCTGAGGTACGCTTGTGATGATCAGAGCTCTTTGACATCGGCCTGCTACGGGAACTGCAGGACAGGCTCTCCGGTCCGGCCATCCTGCTGCCATGATGAGAACTGGTTGATTGCTTGTACTCCTGTTCAAGTTCATGGTTCGAGTGAGAAAATTGAATCTTCGGTTTGGCTTGATGACAACATTAAGATCATAAGAGCAGGCATTTCTTCTGGGTATAAATGGACAGTACTATAGAAGAAAAATAGATGTACCAAGATCAGCCTGAATACCTCGGATTGGCTCTTGGAGATGCATGGAGTTAGGCAAGGATTAAGATCCTTGCTGAACATTTCATCTGGGCTACCATACTTTGGTGTATCATCTTCTCCAATGCTACACTCCTGTGTTGACAGCAAACATCATTAATGAACTTGTTGAATCTGTACGTTCAATAACTTGGTATACACAGATAGGTGGAATCATAGTCACAGGAAACAGAGTCGATGGCAGCACTTCTCGACCTAGGAACGTCGTCCCCGTTCCAGGAACGTGGAGACATTTTCATCGCCACCACGTAAAAACATCTCGTAAATAGTGTACCACGTTTCTTGATCCTATTCCTCGATCCCATTGACCCAAAAACTTCATGACTATGGGTGGAATAGTAGTCCATGGCCATGCAGGCTTTATGTTGTTAGAGGATCTTTTTGAAAGAAAGAGAATGAAAAGGACCATTTACGTGAAATATAAAACTTAAAACTATAACCAAATTAACCATAAAGCTTATGTAACAAAAATAGCTTTTGCAAAAATTTCTTAGCAAACTATCACTTGGGAAAATGAAGAGTGTGTATTGAAATCAGAAATAACTAATGTAATCAGCGAAATGACGTCAAGAATGTGGTGTGCAATGTATGTTGCATTGCCCCAAGACAGAAGTATGTCAAAACGTGACACAGTGCAGACGGAAAACCAACAATTTTCAGTATGTGCTATCTGTTTACAATGGGATGTATAAATCTCTTCTGGTTAAGTGATCAAAGTGTTAAAAAGGAGAGCTATGTGAACTGTTATATTGAACGAAAGACTTGCTGGTTTCTTTGCCTGTCAGTCTCACAGGGTACCTTGTGAAAAGGAATTAGCATGTCTAATCTAAAGAACAGGGCAAGAATGGGACACTAAAAATGTTCAAACATGAACTGATGCACTCCCTTAGCATCGCGGGTTATCAATTTCAAGAAGGAAATGCATATTGCAACACAAACTTTATTTTTTAAAAAAAAGATTAATTTGAATGCTATTTACGGAGTACATATAAACCAGACAATAGTAGCAATCAAACGGTGGAGCATCTGGAGACTATTGCCTATCTAACATATACATCATCTAAGATGAATGGTGGAACAAACGAAAATTACCAGAGAAAAAGCGGTCTCCTCATTAAGCACCGGTGTTCTTGGTGAAGAGCAGTATTCGTCATCAAAACATGACCTTGGCGTGTGTTTGTCGGCCTTAACCTGTACATAGTGAAGCAATTGGAACCGAAAATTAGGTGGGCACTTAGTAATTACAGTACGAGTTTAGACTGCATTGCAAAATCGTCAAGAACGTGCCTGGGCGAGCTCTTCGGCAAGGCATTGGATCTGACCCGTGAGCGTGGATATCTCATCCCGGAGGTGGCGGTCCGGCTGCGTGTCCGGGAAGAGCACAGCGTCCTTCAGTGTCCTGATCTCCTCCCGCTGCCGCAGGCACAGGTCCTTGAGGCGTTCAACCTACTCGCCGCAATCGCCGTAAGCCCGCATTGGTATCAGAGGATGTGGAGAGGAGAGAGGGGAGGTGCATGTGTGCCCCTGTGTGTACCTCAATGTCCTTCTGCTCGAGCTGGAGGCGGAGGGCGGCGATCTCGTCCTCCTGCTCCTTGCTCTGGGTGAGGAGCTCCCGCTCGCTGCGCAGCACCATGGCGAGCGTCCGCGTGTTGCCGGCGTTATTGACCTCCGTGAGTGCCTTCTTCTTGGGCTCCGACGACGCCCCCTTCTGGAACAGCTTTCGCGACAGTCCCGGCAACTTCCTACCGCTGCCGTTCTTCCCGGCGCCAGCAGCGGCGGCTGCCGCGGGAGGCACGGAGAGATTCTTCGCGGGCTTCTTGTCCATGGAGATGAGCCTGCGTAGCACGGACCCGAGGTTCCCGTGCTGCGGCGGCGGGGCCGCCTGTGCCCGCAGGTCGCGGCCGGATCTGGCCGCCACCAGCGCGCGGCTCCCGTACCCTCCTGGGGTCGCCGCCGCGCCGGTGCCTGCACGGCGCGGAGACGGGGACGGTGACGGCGAGTCGTAAGAGGCGTAGCGCGACACCGCGGTCGCCTTCCTCATCACGTCTCACACCTTCGCCTCCCACTACCACAGTACCACCCCGCTCTCCCTCTCTCTCTCTATCTCTATCGCCTTTGCTGCTCACCGGGAGGAAGAGGAGGGGGGGGAGCGGCGGCCGGGGTGGCGTTTGAAATTCAAAATGCGGGTTGATTGATTGTGATGATTTGGGCCGCTCGGTCGGTTGCCTTTTTTTTCTCTTTCGCGTGGGAAAGGCGACGACGCTGCGTCGCTGCCAGTGCCGACCTTTTCGCTGCGCTGCACACCGCGCAGGGCTTGGTGCCGGCACATCGAGGAAGAGTTCAAAAAAAGTTTCAGCGAACCGGACCGAGCGTCCGAGCCCCAAGAGCATGGATTTCTCTCCGTTTTTGGCACGAGTAGCATTTTCGATGGGGTTACAAATCCTGGTACCCGGCGGGATCACCGGTTTTCACGAAAATCGACAAAACTTGATAAAAACCGGATGAATCTAGTAAACCAAAATTTGCATTCAAACGTGTGAGTTGAGTGTAACCTCACAACATGCAACATAATATATCCGTGATAAATATAACTTCCATTGACATTTTAACTACATAGTCCAGGACATTGAAGTCCATCACCTATCTCACCAATCTCTTTTTTTAAAAGTATCTTTTCTACTTTATAGTTTAAAAACACGGTGAATATTAATTGTTTTTTTATTTTTTTCTGTGTGTATAAATATCAATTTTTCTTGACTCAAAATTGAGTTTAACAGAATGTTTGGAATTTCCTGTCAAAAATATATATTGCTCCACATCACGTCGAATTTTTTTATAGATATTTAGAAAGCCGCTGCTATCCTGAAGCCTAATTTTTTACCTGCCCAAACACCAAGCACGATATGTCCAATGGAGTTTGGTACGACCCGTCCTATTAAACAGTGTCGTTGCTCTTTAGACACATCAGGCTACATGGCCCGTCTCGATCTACAAAGGCATGGAGTGGTTCGGTAGGTGGGAGAATAAAAACCGCTACGGTTGAATAACTTGGAATGTTAATCGAATGTATATGGCTCTGTTTCTAGTGTTGTTGAGTTGTTAATTCAATCATTTTGTAATTGCTAAATAAAGTAAAATAAGCTATGTCAATAATTAAATCGGACTAGCCGAGCACGACGTGCTGTGTTTGGACAACAAAGGCCATGGCCTTATCCACACCGGTCCGACTACACAACATATCGTGCCCGAACCGATGACATCAGACCATGTTTTTATCGTCGTATTGTGCCAAGCGGACCACTTGGATGCTCTGTTTCCACGGGGACGGTAAAACCCCTGGCCACGAGAGCCGAGCGCGGGCGTGTGGGCGTGTGGCTTCGGCCGGCTCCGTTTTAGAGCAAACAGGCCGGAGCGGTGGAATGGTTGGGTTGTGCTGGGCTAATTGGGCCATAGGAGTGCAAAGCAAGGCAGCGGCGTCATTTCGCAGTTTCCTGGGGTTATCTTGGGAAGAATGGAACGCTGATGACTGGTGGAGAGTGGCGACGACGAACGGGGAAGAAAACAGAAGCGAGCGAGCAAAGAAGACGACCCAAAGAAGAAGATGGCGGTGGCCATGAGGGATCCGATGCTGTGGCACAAGGTGGCCGCCGTCTCCGGTACTCCGTCCTTCCCCTTCGCCCCCCTCCAGTCCTCCTCCTCCTCCTCCTCCTCGTCCTGTTGCTTCCCTAACCTCACGGTTGGGTGACTGGTTTGAGCAGGGGTTGCTGCCCTTGGACTTGGCACCTATGGCGCGCACATGTTCCGCCCCAAGAACCCCGCGTACAAGGAGGTACTTGAGTCACTTCCTGGTGTTCATCCTCGCCAGAATTTGTGTTCTATTCGCGGCCTTTTTCTGCCAATTTGTTGATCCGCTTCTTGCGATTCCGGGGGAAAATGACGACAGGTTTGGCACACTGCGTCCCTATACCATCTCGTCCACACCGCGGCGTTGGTCGGGGCTCCCATCACCAAGCGTCCTAATGTCGTTAGTATACTTGCTATCTACATTGCTGTTCATTTCCTTCCCTATTTCCACGGGTTCTTCAGTGCTTGTCATCTTTGCAGTTCGGAGGGCTTCTTACTGCTGGGATTGTTCTCTTCTCTGGAACGTACGTGTTTTTCTCCCTTTTAAACTAGTCGAAATTATCAGGAAACGGCAAATGAAGGGGAAACAGTATCTTGACGGTTTCACATTGCATTATAACTGCTATATTGTTGTTGATGGAGAATTGGTTGTTTTCATTTAGGTGCTACACTGTGGCCTATCTCGAAGACAGGAAGTATTCTTCCCCAGCACCGTTGGGTGGCTTTGCGTTCATTGCTGCTTGGGCTAGTCTGCTCTTCTGATTATATTGTGTTTTAGCATGTGAAAACATATCGCATTACTGGACGCTTTGTATTCTGTGCTCTATCAGGTCATTCAATTGACTTGTATGCATCTCTATCATGACCTTCTAGAAAAGAAATAAAATAAAGCCAAAATTACTTTGATGGTCACAGCTAAGTATGTGTGGTGCTTACATTCTGTGATCGACCTATTGTGACATTGAAACTATTTCTTCAATTTAATGCAATCTCATAGGCTCATAGTCATGTCTTTAAAAGCATGGATTTCCTGTACCATGGCAATCCTGATCGTTTGACCTTCATTGTTGGTCTGCAAACCTGTGGGTCTTAATTCTGTCTACACCATGTCCTCATCATCACTCTATAGATTGGTTCAGCACTTCCAACTAGTATGCCTAAAATGAAGCCTATGTTGTTTACATTGTACTTAAGATCATTTGGGTACTACTTAGTGTAGCAATGGTTTGACCTGCTTCCTCTAGAATTGTCAGTTTATAATCTTGCTCATGGGTCGCTGACTAAAGTGAATACTGGACCAACTAGCTATTAAATGCTGGGTTATAACTATATTCTAGCCGTCTGGCCCCTTTAATGCATTGTAGGAAACCTGCCCAATCACTCACTTTACTGTTTGAACAATTTGCAGTATGCCAGTATGAACATTGAAAATGATTCTTATTGAAGTTAACTCACATAACAAAAATATCTTGAAGTATGGAGGAACATTTCATCTCTTGTGTTCCATCCCAAATATTTTTAGAAGCAATGATAGTCTGCATAAAGAGGAACTATCTGTCGAGCATATTTTTCCTTTTCATTTATTAAATGGCCAGGGAAAGAAAACACACTAACCAAGAAGCTTTCTTCTTTTTGTGCTCTGCTTATTGGTGTATCAGGGAACCACTTCAAAATGACACAAATCATGACCTGCAAGATGGCATGAAGTGATTGACATAAGATTAACAATTTTATGTTTGTATTTCTAGACAACATAAGTAATCATGTTTTGGTGCTATCCATAATTGCTCTGAGTAAGATGTTTTCTTAGCAGAGTTTTCTGCATGCAACTGGAATTGTATATTTACGACTATATCTCAAAAAATGGCCTCACATTAAAAGGAAAAGGTAGACTGGTTGCTGCAAAAATGATATGCAAGTTTTTTGCAAAGATTGTAGATGCATTGAATGTGTATCTGTATTATATAATTTTTACATGCTAACTAACAAGTAGTAAATGAAGAGATTCCTTGTACAGAATATCAGAATAGTTTTTTTTTTGCATAAAGAGTTTATTTCTCTCTTTTTGTGCTGAAATATGTCCCCTTCTGGCGGGCCACGAATGTGCATGAGTTTTTCTTTGTACTCTTGCTGCAATGCTAGTAACATGTACCAGAAAAAACAGTGCTTCTAATACTAGATCAGTTAAGTAGCAGAGTTTCAGAGGGCAAACATACTTGGATCCAGGTCAGTGACCATAGCAGCTGCATTGAAGTAGCAGGAACCACCTTGTTTCTTGAATTTTTGCCAGTAACTGTTGAAGGCATATGACGCATGGTCTTTGACATTACTGGGAAAATAACAAGATTTATTTGGTTCAATCATCGTGCAGTCTGCACCACCAGGACCACATGCCCAGCTGAGAGCTTGCTGCAGTATATCATCTGGAGTTTGCTGATCTGCTATGCACCATTGTTTCTCCCAATTGCAATCCTCTGCTTGCATTTAGAGTAAGGAGAAATTACTCAATTTTCTAAAGTTTGATCATTTCTGTGGGAGACATGACTTAAAATGTCAGTTATAACTTCCTTCACTTTCCATGTTCGGAGATACTTTTCACATTTACTTAAGGAATCAAGGCAGAATGTTGGACTAATTAATATCACTGTGGAAGAAACAATGTGGTATTAATACATGCAGAGCTTGCAGTATAAGCTCTAGTAAAAAGTTATAGCTCTAATGCATCTAATTAGCACCTTGTGAGTTGGAATGTCATTGAGGTTTTTTCATCCAAGGTTCAAATGCTTGTCTGATTCTAGAGCATTCACTCTACCTGGCTAATGCTGTATTACACAAGTCATTATTCTCTTCAATATATATGAAAGCATTGCCAATCAATGTCTCTCTTTTTTCATTGAGTATTGACATAGTTTGAAGTTTGCACGTCTTCTTAAAATTTTTGTAGTAAATAAATTAAGCACTCAGTGTTGTTCCAGATATGCACACACATTTTTTCCCTTATGTTGACCCAAATTATAGAAATATTTCTTGGTTATGGACTGTTTTGGTTTAGCATTTGTCAGCAGATTTTCACTTCAGGAATTCCCATTGTTTTTCAGGTTCACCCTACCACATTATCCAGGCTTTAGTCTAAGAATCTAAGATTTTGCTTATTGTGCGAGCTTGAACATGATATTCAATTTGGCAGAAAAGGCAAGGGAAAACTGAAATTGACATAAGATGAGACAATAAAACAATACTTAAATTGTTAGAATATTTTTAAAGTTTAGTCATTTAAGTGTATGAAAAACAACTATTGATATGTGGTTTCTGTGGGTTTTATTTCTACTCTATTCTAATTTAATTGAGATTAAAAGGCTTAATGATGATGATAATGACAACAATGAGATAATTGGAGACATATAACTTAAAAAAGAAATTAAGGGCAAGAGGACTTGTGAGCCTTTTGGTCCAGGACTTAGATATTATTTTCTTACCTTGCCGAGCTGATGTTGCAAGGAAGTGGAGGATCAAACAAAGCAGCCGTATCACCCTTGTTGCTGCTTGCTTCATTAGGTCCCAATTCTTCACCCTGCCTGCATTTGGCTGTAAGGAAGTACAAATTTTGTTTTCTTTCACCTTCTTGGCACTAAAACTTAAGTTCCTACACAACACTTTGAAATTGAACAGATCTACAAGTGGGTAGCTTGATCTGTGTGAAGTCCGTTTGTTGGTATTATGGTCAATGATTGTGGACTCTAATATAGAGAATGATGGGTTCACTTTGCTTGTCTAGCATCCTGCAATTATTCCTTACTTCAGTCACAAATCTGAGAATCTATATTCCCTCTATATGAAGCAAAAATGCTGCTGCCAAACGCAATATAATAAGACAATAAAGAAGAAATAGTTCCATTAAAACACTCATTTGCTTTTGGTTACATGAAGACATGGGAAGATCTTTTTTTTGTTTGTTTTCTGAATGATGCCAATGAAAAAATATATCAACACAAAGTATCTTGTTCTGTTTGTTGTTTTATAGTGTGAATGCTGATGTTTGCAAAGTGCATGTTGGTGTTTGGGTGGGCTTCACCTAGGTTGGATGGACTGATGGAGCATATGTATGATTTGGTCATGTTTGATTTTATATAACATTGAGAATCAAGACAAAACTATGATTTTATTTTCCTGGTGTTAAATTTGAGTTTTTGGCAGATGAAACTACCTAAATAATCTGGTGGCTGCTTCGGAAGATGTTTATCCTTACAATCATTTTTCTTTATTCTGATTCTTGCACAGTTGCACATTGCCTCTTTCTCTTTTCTGATTCACCAATCATCCCTCTTCAGGACAACAAAGTAAGATAAAGGTAGTTCCTTTCTTTGTCATGCTTGCTTGACAAGCTAGGAATCTGATGCATGTCCTTGTAACTCATCTTTTCAAAACATTCTTTCCAGTTGTAATATGCAACATCGATCCACAAAAACCTCCTTTGATACCTATATACATCTTCCTTGCATGTAAAAGACTATCTTCGTCTTTACTTCCTCTTCCTTGTTCAACTCTTCTTCAGTGTCGCCTTCCAGCATGGGTGACAAGATGATCACAAGAAAATTACCATCTAATCAAGAGGACATGAGGGATGTCACAGAGATTGATTTGCAGGATTACAAGGATGTGGATAGCATTGCTTTCTACCAGGTTCCAACAAACTTGGGATCAGGAATGTCCATGGAAAGCGGGAGATCGGTAAGAGTTCATGCATGTACAGATCACAATGGTGTCAATTTTTTGCACAAGTTGCTACATCGTCTTTTGGAGCACAAGGAGATTTACAGCAATGTGGTGAACCTCCAATTTCATGGTATTGAATGGCAAACTGAGGGGGTGCAACACCTCTGTTCATTTTTAGGCCCTGGATCGAGTGTGAAGCAGGTAGAATTCCAAAAGAATGTCTTCGGCACAAAATCAGCAGCTGCTTTGGTCCCACTATCAGAAATGATCCAAAGGAACAACACCATCAAGGCAATTGTTTTTTCTGAGTGTAGAATTGGAGCCACTGGAGCCAAACTGCTTGCTTCAGCTTTGGCAAACAACAGGAGCGTGGAAGAGGTTCAGCTATTGGACGATTCCATAGGCACTAAGGGAGCTGAAGAACTCTCAAAGATGATTGAGGTAAACTGTGTATTGAAGCTGTTGGTCGTCCTTGACAATAGCTCCATTGCAGCAGCCCCGATTTTCTCTGCTGTGCTCACACGCAACCGCAGAGTGGAGGTGCATATCTGGGGACGCTGTCGTGATACTAGAGGTGGTATGGACAACTGTAAAATTGCTGAATTTCAACCTGGAATTGGAAGCCTGAGGATTTACAATAACATTAACTCCACAGGCCTGCAAAGGATTGCATGTGCTATGGCATGGAATACCATAGTGACAACATTGGACATGTCTGGTGTACCATTAAAGTCCAAGTGGACCAGAGAGCTCAGAGGAGTCCTTGAACGGAATATGATGCTGAAAACCATCAAGCTTACCAGGTGTTGCCTCAGGGACAAAGCTGTTGTGTATATAGCTGCAGGGCTCTTCAAGAACAGCTATTTGGAGAGCTTGAGTTTGGATGGAAATAGATTTGATGGAGTTGGGTTGGAGCATTTACTGTGCCCATTGAGTACATTTTCACCACTTCAGAGACAAGCCAATCTCACTTTGAAGTTTTTGAGTTTTGGTGGGCGACAAACGAATATAGGAAGATATGGCATAACAGCAATCTTGCAGATGTTGGAGACGAACCAGAGCCTACTTCAGTTGGCCATATACAATGATGTAAGCTTGAGGCCAAATGATGTCATCAGAATCTTTACAAGCTTAGAAAGGAATACTACTCTTCGAAGCCTATCATTGAAAGGTTGCAGGGGAGTTGAGGGGGAAGTAGTCTTGCAGACCATTATGGGCGTGTTGCAGGTCAATCCTTGGATTGAAGAAATTGACCTGCATGAAACACCTCTGCATGTTGCTGGTAAGACCAGTGAAATTTATGAGAAACTTGGTCAGAATGGGAGTTTAGTTGTACCAAATGATTTGCTCGATTTGCCACTAAGTGCGCCTACTTGCTGCCAAGTTTTCCTCTATGGCCAAGAATTATCAGGTACTCTTTGGCGTTGTCCACTATTGACTCTTCGTAATTTATAGATAGAAACAAGGCAACTATATCTATAATGTTATTATGTTCAGCTCTTCTTTTGTTTTAACTTGTCAATTTACTGGTTAAACTACATAGTAATTCAATTTGTTTTTCTGGAACCTGGATGGCATTCAAATGAAATCTACCTTCTGTAGGCCTAAATTCAGTTGATTTCTGAGCTTGGTGCTATATAATGTTTGCACCTCAAGCATACAAACCATTGATTTATTTTGCTCGTTTTTAATGATCCTGCAGGTAAAAGCACTCTGTGTAGTTCCATAAAGCACTGCATGAATTCAATGAAATTGCCTTGCATAGATGAAATAAGCGCTTCAAAGACTCCAATTGAGCAAATGGCACACACTGATGAGAATGGGATGAATATTATTTTCGATGGCAACACAAAATTGACTATGTGTAATCTTGGTGGACCTGAGGAAAGTATTGGGTTGCATGATTTCATGTTTGTTGTGCATGGTGGTCCAAGGATTTTCATGGTTGTATCTAGTTTGATCAGAAAGCCTTCTGATAAATATCCAAAAAGCATAGACGTGGTTGAACGGGAGCTGATATATTGGCTGAAGTTTATTGTTTCAAATTCTAGGAGAAAGGTGTCACACTCGTTTATACCCTGTGTTACAATAGTTCTCACCCATTATGATAAGGTATCTCATCTAGCAGAAGGGCTACAATTGATCGTTGCCACTGTAGAAAGACTCAGAGAAGACTTCTGTTCATATGCTGAAATTTACCCCACTGTTTTTGCGGTAGACTCAAGATCACCGTTTTCAGTAAGTAAGCTCACCCATCACCTGCGAAAGACAACAAAGACAATTCTCCAACAAGCTCCTCAAGTTTATGAAGTATGCAATGATTTGGTTAAGTATTTGCATGATTGGAGATTGAAGAATAATAAAGCAGTGGTCAAATGGTCTGAGTTCTGCGAGATATGTCAGCTCAGCATTCCAGTGCTAAGGTTGAGATCAAGGCATGATAATGCAGAGAAATTAGACACAAGAAGACGTTCTGTTGCAAAGTCACTGCATAATTTGGGTGAAATAATATTCTTTGAAGAGCTTGGAGTGCTGATAATGAACTGCGAATGGTTCCGTCAAGATATACTCAGCCAACTAGGTGCATTTAAATCCATCAAGACAGAAAATAGTGGTTTTGTCCACAAACAAGATCTGGAGAAGATTCTGCAAGAGAAGCTGTGTAACCAAATTCAAAGATCAAACTGGAGAGCTGGTGCATCCTTGCAATCCAGTGATATCATAAATATTTTGTTGAAACTTGAATTATGCTATGAACAAGACCCTGGGAACCCAAACACATTACTTCTAGTACCAGTTATGCTTGAGGAAAGCAAAGAAGGGACCCAACGGTGGCAGTTAACCATGCAAGAGGGCAGATATGCTGGAAGGCATATGGAATGTGAAGATACGCATATGTTTCTGACAGACGACTTCTTTCCAAGGCTACAGGTAAAACATATTGTAACTCTAACTACTACATTGCTGCCAAAGGAATAGTCCTGTTATTTAAAGAGTTCTACAGACCACACTTGGATATGATTAAGTCGATTACTATAATGATTCGATATTCTAAAAGATTATCTTCCTTCCAGGTCCGTCTGCACAATAAAATCATGTGCCTGGGAAATCAGCAAGGAGCAGTCTACAACTTGGAGAAAAACCTTATTTATATGGTGATCAATGGTATCCATGTAAGGGTCGAGCTGGGAATGAAGTTGGGCTCATCCATAGATGTACTTGCATGCTCCACTAGAAATGTTACTGACATGGTGAGGCTTCTGCACAAGTTAGTAATCACAACTATACTAAATCTGTCTCCCAGTATGACATTCAAGGAAAGCATTGTCAGACCTGACTGTGTACAATATCTCATACCGCAAAGGTTCCGTACAACTCAGCTGCTACCTGTGAAAAAAATTAAGCAAATTCTGCTGTCATTGCCAGCAGAAAGCATATACGATTATCAACATACCTGGAGTGCAGTTGAAAGCAATAAAAGGGTCATACTAATATCAGGATTAGATCATGCTAGAGATCTTCTATCAGACGATGACTTCCATGATGTTTTGCATCGTAGGTACTATGATCTACAGCATCTTGCAACTGAACTTGCAGTAACCCCAGACAATCTGCAGCAATCTGAAACTATCATTGAATCAGATGCGGTTGATCCCTCCATACTAGGCATCGCCAAAGGTGTTGAGATGGTTCTCCAAAGACTGAAGAGAATAGAGCAAGGAATACAAGACTTGAAGGAGGAAATCGTAAGGTTGAGGTACTATGAGTATCACCTTGTGACTGAGCTCCACAGGAAAATGGACTATGTAATGAACTACAGCATTCAGTTGGAGGAAAGAAAGGTGCCTCAGTTGTTCTATCTCGTAAGCTTGGATAGCCACTCCAAGAAGCTTGTCACAAGAATACTGCCTGGCATGCGATCCCTACGGGTGCACATGTGTTGTGAGTTCAGACGAGAAATGCATGTGTTGGAGGATCAAGTCGGGTGCGATCTGATTCAAGTAGACAACCAGGCAGTGCAATCCTTGCTGCCTTACATGAGCAAGTTCATGAAACTGTTGACTTTTGCTCTGAAGATCGGGGCGCATTTCATCGTCGGGATGGGAGAGATGATACCTGACCTGAGCAGGGAGGTTGTCCACTTGCTAGACTCTTCAGTCTTGTATGGTGCAACTACATCAGTCTTGTCATTGGGGGCTTTAGGTGCAGCGGCAATGTATGGAAAAGCAAGGAATAACAGCAACCAGAGTGGTGCAAATGACGTGGGGGAGGATATGAAAACGGCCAGACAGTGGCTTGTGGATTTCTTGAAAGGGCAGGGGATTTTGACAGGGATGGACATAGCACAGAGATTTGGTCTGTGGCGGGTTAGGTACAGAGATGACGGCCACATTGCATGGATCTGCAGGAAGCACATCGTCGCGAGAGCAGACGAGATCTTTGAATTGCCACTTTGAACCATCCAGGGTGCAGTTGGTTTCATGGCCACAAGGTGCCTATCTGATGTCCCTGTGCTTCTGTGCTGATGGTGACAACTGACGAGTGTGCAATTGTAATGGATGGTGCCATTGCTGATTACCAGTATCTCATGTTGCCAATCATATGCTCTGCTCCAGTTTCTATCACTCTGCTTCTGTCAACGGTGTGCTTTTACATTTTCCTTTTTACTTCATTGTGGATTCTTCACGCTATTGTTAAGTTTCTGATGGCATATTCTTTCATGTTCCATTAATGACTTCAATTCATTTATTTTGCTTCAATAATGAAGTTATACATACTCCCCAAGTCCTGTAATATAATGGATTATGCTATTTTTAAAAAAATAAGAAAGTAGCAAAAATATAAGGTATATTAAAAAAGATAATAGTTAGAGGGATAAAGTAGTATAAAAGTTAATAGATGGGAAATAAAGTAATATAAAAATTGATAGTTAGGAAATAAAATAGTGATAAATAAAATACTGTTTTAGCATCATAAAATCTTTTGTATTTTTTTGGGCAAATTTGAAATATAAAATTCCTTATATTATGGAACGGGGAGGGAGTATTCATACTACTACATCGTGTTACCTAAGCTGATGACAACTAGTTGTTATTTTCTTTTCCTTGTTAATACTCTGCTTCATTTCTGATACTTAACTACTAGCAGAACTCAGTTTCAGCATACGCAGATTGACATGATCTTATATGAACAGCTCGCTATATAGCATTTCCTTGCAGAAAGCCAAATTGTTACACTCAAGACACAGGAGGTGAAAACTGACAACTACAATGACTGTATCAGTAGATTGATGCCAGGCTGAATTCATGTTTTTTCCCAATCCAAACCCAAATGCTTGTTACCTACATACATGGCAGGGTGCAGCTCCGGCCGGCGAGCTCAAAAACTCAGAACACCGGGCATCCCTTGATGGCGATGCCCGGCGCTGTGGGGCATGAGGCGAGCGGGCAGTGGTCGACTTCCGTGCCCCACCACTTGAGCTCGTGGTGTGCGTTCTGGAGGGCGAAGAAGATGAGCACCCCCATGAAGGCCGTGCCAGCGTCGAGCGCCGCCGACAGCACGTAGTTGTACTTCTGCCACCACCCCTTGCGGTACTTGAAGACGAAGTAGTTGAAGATGGTGCCCGTGACGAGCCAGCTGGCGATGTTGGTCGGCGTCGCCGGCGGCATCCCGGCGAACCCGTAGGAGATGACCGGAATGTTGATGAGTGCGATCCACTTCTTCTCCGGGAACGCCCTGCTGAGCAGCCACACCGGCACTGGCAGCACGGCGCCGGCGAGGAACAACCACACCAGGTTGCGGTACAGACCGTGCCGGCCGAACAGCCGGGCGGGGCCGATGAGCCCCCAGATGACCGACGCGTCGAACGTGACGCGGTATTTTGGGCACGTCCACGGGCTGTCCGGGTGCAGCGCCTCCACGTCGCAGATGTTGTCGATGTTGCCCAGCATCCACCAAGCCACCGCCAGGTTCACCACGCCGGCGACCACCGTGCCCACCAGCTGCGCCGTGTACATGCATCGGGGAGGGATCTTCATGTAGTGGCCGAGCTTGAGGTCGGCGAGGAATGACAGCGCGTGCACCGTGCTGATCCGGCCGTAGATCTTGAACAGCAGGTTCGCGATCGGTTTCCCCGGCAGCGCGTACCCGATCATGAACTGTGCGATGATGTCATATCCCGGTTGCTGCAAGAACAAGTTTTGAAACGATCAGAGACGATGACGACGACAATTCATGGTGATCGATCGATGGGTGGATGCGTGCCTGGTTGGTGGTGGCCTGGATGACGCCAATGGGGAGGGTGACGACGAATGCGAGGGCGAAGGCGAAAAGCATCCCCCACCACGGCAGCTGCACCTCCTCCTTGTAGACGAACGACATGAGCAGCGACACGGCCACGCTGCCGACGAGCAGCACGACGAACCACCACTGCGGCACCTGCTTGTACCGCCGCATCAGCTTGGCGTGCACGTCCAGCTTCGCCGCCGCGGAGCTCATCGCCGACCTGCTCTGCCTCCAGATGTCCCCGCCGTGGAACAGCATCACGTGGACGATCGTCGCCGTGAACCGCAGGAACCCGGAGCCGATGGAGATGGCGAACAGCGGGCTCAGGTACAGCTTCCCGTAGTTCTCGTACGCCGCCACGTTGAGGTCGAAGTCCCTGGTCAGCACCTTGGTGGTGTCGTACTTCTGCCCGGCCGCCGTGAACAGCTGGTTGGAGAAGATTGGGAACTTCCTCGCGTCGAACGTGTTGAACTTCCAGTAGCAGAGCGGCACGATGACGTAGATGAACATGACGAAGCCGGCAGCGGTGTTGGCGATGGACGACCACGGCGCCACCAGCGGGCTGCCATGGTACGCCGAGATGCCAGCCCAGTCCAGCGTGAAGGCGCCGACGCCGAGGCCGTGGTACCCGGAGCCCACCTGCTGCGCCGTGATGCTGTGCGGCCACGCCCAGCAAGCCCACGAGAAGAAGGTCAGGATGGGCAGCAGGTACCCCGGCAGCGCGTAGTAGGCGAAGCTCGCGAAGAAGAAGATGAGGAAGAAGCGCATCCGCGTCAGCCCCCTCGACGACGACCCCTTCCCGCCATCCTCCTCCTCCTTCTCGTGCAACGCCCTGCATGTCAGAGAGATCATTAGCTTGCATAATTAATTAACTGCTCCAGTAATTGATCTTATTTAACAGAGATATTTACGAATATTTAATTACCTGAAGAGTGAGACCTGGGCTAAATTCGAAGGCCACCACATGTCGGCCGGGTCAACCAGGTACCTCCTCAGGATCCCGGCCCAACCATAGCCCAGTATCTGCAGCACAGTTCACAGAGCCAAATCAAGCATGACGTCACCACTCAGCACTACATTCTCTCCAGCATTTCTAAGCTATATTCACAGAATCACAGTGTAGAACTAAAATGGTGTGAGAATAACATTCTCTTATTCATGATTAGTTAACTACTGTTTTCTTTTGCTTTGGATTAGATTAGTTAAACGACTAGTCTATTCATGATGCAAGAATAATCTTTGTACTACCACTGCTTAATGTTGACTCGGCCATGACCATCCGAATGACCAAATACCCCATCTTGCATCTAGTGGCAGCAATCAGACAGGAGTGTTAAAAATTGGGCATTATTATGAAATTTGAAGGAGGCACATGCAGCCATGCAGGCTAGACGAACAAAATATCGCCAATTGTTTGTAGGGCCTCCTAGTAAATGGATTCACGGTGACATGCGAACATGGGATTTTCAATTTCAACTTCAACGCTCCATGATTGGTGACGACTCGTACGCGAGCTAAAGCAGAGCAAGAACATTTGATGGGTCCAGTATTTGTCACATCTTTTGGACAAAAACACACACGTCGACTTCGCGTGACAAATTATAAGACTAATGCGAGAAAAAAAATAGAACACACGAGTCAATTCTCAGTACTAAAGGAAGCAAGCAATCGAATTGACAAAAATAGACATGGATGAAGTGGTTTTGTTAATTGTTTTAAGTGATTAATTAACTGATTAAGCATTCAATTAACGTGATGAGTAATAGGAGTGGGTGTTGAGAGAGACCTGCGTGGTGAGGACGATGAGGAGGGCGCAGAGGAAGCTGAGGGACTGCTTGTAGTAGGCCTTCATGACGGTGATGGCGCCGATGGAGTAGGCGTCGCCGCCGCCGTAGGAGACGCCGCAGTTGGCGAAGATGGTGATGATGACGTGCTCCTTGATATTGAACGGCCCCGGGTTGAGGTTGAAGATGCCGAGGCGGCCGCCGAAGAGGCGCACCTCGCGGTTGGGCAGCACGGCGGCCATGAACTGCCCGGCGGGGAGCACGAGGATCTGGGCCAGGATGCCCGAGATGGTGAGCGGCTGTGTGCGGTACGTGAAGAAGGTGTTGAGGAAGATGAGCACGACGCAGGAGGTGAGCCCCAGCGTCCACGCCCGGAATGTCATCACCGGTGTCGTCGGGTCGTCCGTCTCCGGCACCACCAGCGCCACCTCCTCCACCGGACACCTCTCCCCCTCCCCTCCCCCCTTCCCCGCCGCCGCCACCGGCGACTTCAACGACGCCATCTCCTCTCCTCCGCCTCACAAGTCACCACTACTACTAGCTAAGGTAGCTCCTCCACTGAGCTCTGATCTCTGAAGCTACGAATGATTTGTAAATTGTTGCCTGTATCTACAGCGGAAGGTAGTACGCTTTCGGAGATTCGATTTGGATGGTAGCACTTGAGCGCTGCTCGCCTCTATTTATATTCCAATTCGCGTCTCCATTGCCCTCTCCTCGTACATGGCTGGGGTTTAGCGGCGTGATGACTCAAATTTCCCAGGGCTCTGCGCGACTAGGGAATCTTGGGCGTCCGCGGGTGCGATCGAACGGTGGGGGAGCGGCCAGCTGGACACCCCGCGGCCACGCGCAGGCTTAACCCCCGCACGCGCGGGGCGAGCGTGGGCACATGATACGCAGCCGCTTAATCTAATCGCGCTTTAATTTCCTTCCAAATTGCAAATTCATCGTGGTCAGTGGAAAAAGACGCCTTGCTTTGCAAAGTGGCTATGTGTTCTCTCTGACTTCACCGTGCATTGTGCAAAGCAAAACACACTACAACTGTACAGCATGAGCGTGCGTGGTAAGCAGTTGACTTTGTACGGACACCTCGAATTAGCATGGCTTCTTGTCCATGCTCCATACCACATCCACAGCCAAAGCATATGGATTACCCAGAAGAAAAAATCGAAGAGAAACCTTAGAACTTCGATGGGAATCTGGTGCAATCATGGCCCGGCGAGAAAAAAATAAGAATCCGGCGCATGCAGTCATGGTGTCTATCTAATAAAAGAAGTTTTTAGTTTGATTGATGTGTTCACATATAACTTGATGGCTTGATGCCCCATCCGGATTGGATTGGCGTATTTTCGTTGTTTGTAGGTTTGCTCGGCCAGAAACGGCAGTGCGCCCGTTGCCCTCACAGAAAACGGCAGCCAAATCTTCCTATCTGCTTATTGCAACGCGTGGTAATATATTCCTCATCCGCGTCACTGTTCCATAAGATTTTGTACTTGTGTGGCTGTGCTCAACCGACGGCTGCCGGCTGCGTTGGCGTTGGCGGGCATCCTGTTCTGGCGACATCACACAGATCGATTGGTGGTGGGCGCGGCGGTGTGTTCTGCCGCGCCTGCTACGGCTATGGCTACAGCGAGAGGGCAGCGAGGACGGCAGGTCGGCAGCGTGCCATGCGCAGTTGCAGACAGTACTGCCATTGCAGACACTGAGGCATGCATGCATGAACGGGGGCCATCTGCACACGGGCTGAGACCTTTTTGGAATCTTGTTTACAGAATTAGCCAGTTTAAAGTGGATCATCACTGTACACACGTGGCTATATAGGCACAGTGATTAGTACTGCCCACGACGGAAATCCATCCGTAAATCATCATGGCTGACGAGCAGTGGCGGAGCTAGGTTTCCGTTGAAGAGGGTTTCATCTTCTTCCCTCTCTTTTCCCTCTTTTTCTCCGTAAAGTCCAGCGGGGTAGGAGGGCTCGAGCCCCCAGCCCCCACGCTGGCTCCGCCCCTGCTGACGAGCGAAGTTCAACAGGCCAATAAATAGAGCAGCTCCCCTAATTTAACTAGCTAGCAGAACTGTACGTTTGTGATCGAGTTCGTTTTGGTTTCAGTGGAGCATTGTCCAAGCTAGCTACTTCAGTACTGCTTGCTCCGTAGGTAGCATTGCCGCTTTAACTCCTTACAGTGACCTCCACGATCACGTTCGTTACATGCATGCCACTCGTTTGCATGCGCGTATTTGCCAACGCGAAAGTGGAGTAGAGTAGCGATAGATTTTGATAGATAACGGTGGTTGGCGCACACTAACCACGCCTCGCAATGGGCCGGCTCCCCGGTGCGGCGAGGCATGTGGGGGTCGCGAGGCGTCGCGCCCCCGCCACATGCCCGGGCACGCTGCCCCCGGGCCCCGCGCGCGCCACCTCGGCGGCGCCGTGGCCGCGGCCACGCGGGCGGCACGCTCCCGGCCGATCGGTCACCGTGCACCGAGCGAGCGAGCGCGCGATTAGTGGGGAAATCATGAGCTTAATTTTTAGCGCGCATGCACTTTTGCTCCATCGAGTGCTCCATGTACACATGAACGGAGGGTAGACGTAGACTGTGGACCAACGATAAAAGGCGTAGAAGAGACTACAGAGTAGTCGGCTTGTAGCTCTCTGTGGCCATGGCCACATGAACAGGAAGGAGCAGCGAAAGCAAAGGAATCTAGGTCTCTCTGGGTCAGGGGCCTTTTGCAGCACGTACGTGTTGGGCCGGGGCGGGGCGTGTGTGCAGGTGCGGCTCGTCGTATCGTATCGCATCGCATCCTGTAGCACCGCAGGAGAGTGACAGCGAGTATTGACCCCGGCGAGTCGCGCGCGCTTTTCGCCGTGCCGTTTCGCTCTCTGCTTTTGCAAACTTGCAGGTCCCCCCTCCCTCTCCCTGCCCCCGCGCTCGGCCGCTCGCGTACCGTGGATTCGTCAAAATCAGGCCCAACCAGCCAGCTATTCATCCGTCGCTCGCGCACGCGTGGTTCGGTTCTGCACTCTCCACTATCCCGACCTTTTTCTCCTCCACGCGGTGAGGCGCAGGAGCTGGCCAAAAAAGCATACTGTCTCTCCGTTCTAATATGATAGATTACAGTCAGTTTTTCAGATTTACAGTGCTATATTATATTTAATTTAAAACAAAGGTAGTTCGTTAGCTAGCATTAGCTCACCTCGCCGTCGCATCTTGGCGCTCGGGACGGGTGCGCCACGCCGCCACCCGTCCACCTCCTGTTACAGTGATTAACGTCAAAATTTAAACAGTCCGATAATGAGTTGAAAAAAGTCGATCGATTGAAGAGGTGTCCAATCGCTATATAGAAGAAGCCGATCGGATTAAAGCAATGGAAGACTCGGTCCCGTAATAGAAGACTATACAGATAAGACTGAGTTTACGGAGGAACCGTGAAATCCATGGCATCGTATTTTATCTTTTCTAAATCTTATTTTATATGGATAGAAAGATTTAGTTAGTTTAGGTAACTACGTCAGAGATATTTTCTTTCATCTATATAAAGAGATAACGCCCGATAGTTGCTGAAAACGCGTCGAACTCTGTAAAACCGGGGTATAAATATAGACCCCTGAAGATATGTAAAGAATCAATCTCTCAATCAATACAATCTCGACGCATCACCACTCTAGTTCATCTAGGTTTCTACTGGCGAGGTCTGACTCTCGACGCGGGGCTGCATCGATTAGGTTCGATCTACAGCGAAGGGGTAAGTCCCGTCACTATCTTGATATGTTCTGCTCCGTCTAAGGCTGCATCAGTTAGGTTCGATCTCTTAGATCGATCGGATGTATTGCATCACCTATCGACCTATTAAGCTCCCTTCGCCGTCGTCAATTTCGTGCTACATCGGTTAGGTTCGACCTACGGGGCTGCCAACGGTAGATTGAGCTTTAGGCTTATAGCCGATATGCGCCAGGCCTTTAAAGGGTTTCCTTGACACGCCACGCCGAGCGCATCGGTCTCCTAGCCGATGCGTGCCCGCCTTTAGAGAGGCGTTCCCTCATCGACTCAGCTAGCCGATGGGTTCGCTCCTGTCTTTACTTTAGCACGATCGGTCCGACGTCCTCCGTATCATCACTGTTGGCCTCGGCCTCGTATTGTCTCGGTTAGGTCCGATCTTCGAGGTTTGATATTAATGTCGCTGTCACGACGGGCGACGGGTTATCGTGATGCTATCTCTAGAGCAGCATCGGCTTTGCAGCCGATGCGTCTATATGTTTTCCTTGCTACTCGATATATGCCTTAATCGGCTTTCTAGTTGATGGATGATCGCTACGACCTCCGCCGGCTAATAGGAGGGATCTCGTCTGCTCTGCTATCCTCTGGGCGCGATCTGGTGCCTCCATCGGCTCTATAGCCGATAGAGATGAATTTCGCTTTCGCTACACCCGGAGCCATCGACACTTGTCCGTGCCCTCATCGGCTTCTCAGCCGATGGAAGAGCACCCTGATTTCTATCAGCTATCGGTCGATAGTGAGAGCTATCTGGACGTGACCGATGACCAACCCGATCCTATCGGCAGCCAGCCAATAGCGAGCGCTCGTATCGGTCCGTCGTCTGACTAACCCGTTTGCCTCACCTCCTTATAAATTACAGGGTTAAATTGACTGGCACGCTCATACCTGTACTGTCGCGTCGGAGCCAACCGAACCCCATGACCTCCGACGTGCGTACCTCGAATCACGGAGAGAAGCCAACTGACCTACACTGAAGCTAAGCATATCTTCTAAACGTCGACGTGCTCACGTCGAAAAACGGCACGAACAAGTGGATGAGGAGCCAGTGCCAGTTTCTCCGATCTGGTGCGGAGATGGGTGGATGGTGCCGGGCTGGGATCTTGCTAAGTATCCAACGAACGCGCAAGTGCCGAGTTACCGAGACGTGTGTGTCCAACAACTGTTGTTCACTCTCGCAATATGGAAACTGGAAAGGACTGTAACACACAGGTAGGAAATGGTTCGTGGAGCCGCCAATGTTTTCTGCATTGCTGTCTCTGCACTCTGTTGTGCCGGCGTGACGGCGTCCTTTCCCTTTCTTGAGACGTATTAGAGTATTGTCCAGCGATTGCACAGCGTATAGCACCAATGCGTCAACGCGGGACGAAACTCATACACAATCTTTGTTTGAGACGTGTATCTCAACTTAGGTAGTGCTTCATACATTCTTAGAGATAAAATAAACCATTTGTAAAGGGAAGAATTGATTCCATAAGATGAAAAGATTGTGATTCTAGTTTTATGCTTCAATACCTCAAAAGTTACCTCTCTTACTCTATTTCCCATTCCATCCAAACTTCTGTTAAATTTCTTTTAATTTTATTTCTTTTTCTAAAAACAAGACAATAAATGACAGTTGTAACGCTCGGATTTTTGCTCCATCAAAAAAAATCTTATTTTAAATAAAAATATGTTTAAAGAACTTTTTGTTTTTTAAAACATCAAACCCCAAGACAAAAATCTCTTAAGTTTTAACTCTAATCATCCTCTTCTAAATTTTTTCTAACTTTTAATTCTATTTTTGAAACACGGGCTTTTTGATTTCGAGAATTTCAAACGTATCGATAAAATAATTCATTCCTGTCTAAAAAATCTAAATTTTAATCTCAAATTGCCCGACAAATATATCCCCTGTATATTTAATATTTTCTTGCCACTTGTTTATTTCTCCACCTTACGTACAAATAGTTGTTTTCTAGTCAAATTTAATCATGAACGGACGAAACCAGCAAAAAGTCATAATTCTCTCTGATTTCTATTAATTTTCACATGCAACCAAATTTTTCCTACACTCCACCTCCTTACCGAATCAATTTGTGCTTCTCCAACATTTCTTCCTCCTCCACACTCTAACCAACAGGAAGGCATCATCATACATGCAGTAAGGAGAGAGGAGGAGAAGCTCAAGAGCAGCATGCATATACACTCACCCGTCTTCTCTACTATCAACCCACGAGCAAAACATGGCAACATAGGTGCTTTCATCTTCACTGCTCACACGAAAGGCAGCATGATGTGCATGCAAGCAACTACCACCCTATCCATCGTCAAGACCTCGCCTTCATACCTCACAACACACCATGTAGTCAGTAAGCAATCACTACCTACACACCACTTACCATCCTCCACTCCACCTCCCTGAGCACACTACTAGGATCAACTTGTACTCTCTCAACACCTCTACTCCTCACTCCAAATAAAGGAAAGGTAGCAAAAAAGGAGACCGTGGGAGGAGAAGAAGACACAGGACTGAGCATGGCCACGGTGTTGTCCTTGCTCAGCAAGGAGCTATAAGTCTAGGGCTTCGACGGTGCCCTTACCTCCCGCACGTCCTATTTTTGCCTCACGCTATAGCCCGCCAAGTGGCTATAGAAGCGCCGTCGTTGTCCACCCGCCTCGATCGTAGCCCCGACGACCTGGCGTTGCCCCACAATCGGCTTGGAGCCGCTTACCTAGTGCACGTATGGCGCCTTTACCACGCCGCACACCAAGCTCAACTTTTTGCCCCTCACTGCCATGGCTGCCCAACTGTCGCCTGGCACCTGCCCTTTCATGCCACTCACGTGTGCCCATACCACCTCGGCGTCCTCCTACCGTGACCTCTCGATGACTGCCTCGCCTCGGACCCCGCCCTTGCTTATGCATTGTCCCTCGACCACGTCGACGCCACCCTCCTTGCACCACGTGCTCCGATGCCCTCCTACACCACCAGCCCAGAGCTGCACCCTTGCCATGACCACGTCCACCCAGCCCGGCCGTCCTTACCTACGCGCTATCTTGCGAATGCGCCTACTCCCATGCTGACACCGTCCTCCTACTTCCTTCTTGCGCTTGCACTGCCCTGCACGGCAACAACACCGTTGACTCTTCTCGTGGTGCCACCTCCATCTCCTCCTTGTGCATGCACCATGCCCTCCTTGCCTGCCACGCCACCTCCTCTTGCGCGTGCACGCTCCGGTGCCTTTTAGGTTGCCCCTCCTCCCGTGCCAGGGCCACCCTCTCTGGTCATCGCCTGCACCACCGCTTATGCCCGACCATGCATGTGAGGAGAGAAGCTGAAGGGAAGAGCGACAAAAGAAAGAAGGAAAAGATAGAAGAGAAGGAAAGAGAGGAAAGAAAAAGAAGGAAGAGAAAAAAAGGGAAAAAAGAAAGAAGTAAGACTCATGTGTGGATTAGTCTCACTCTCTCCATGGTAAACTTGGTCCACCATAGACCACCATCCATTCCTCACTAACATGTGGGTCCTCCTAGTCTAAGTCTAGATCACATCTTCCTTCATTCCTTCATAGGCCGAATCTCATCAGCAGCATTTCTTCTCACTAAAGTTCAAATTACCTCTCCTATACATTCTTAGGCCGCAGCCCAATAGCCACTCCCCAATTCTAGAAAGTCCAAATTTCATACTTCTACACCCCCAAGCCCTTCTCTAAAAGTCTACATCAAACTTTTTCTCCCTCAGGCTTAAGCCCATAAGTCGGTCCACCAGCCTCACCAATTTCTTTTCCTCATTTCATAAAGTCTATATTTCACCCCTTCTAAATTATTTTATTTCCCAATTATAATAATCATTTTTTTCTTTTTTAGAAATTCAATAAAACTTTTAAAAATCATATATCTTCAACCGTAAGTTTATTTTCACTCTTTCAACTTGTAGAACCTTTAAAAAATGAGATTTATCTCCTATCTAGTTATTTATAATAATATTTTTTTGGTGTGTTGTTTCTATTTTGCGATTAGTCAATAACTACGGGATTTCTATTTAGCTACACTTTGGCCGTGGATTTCCGGATGGTCCACTTGGAGACTTGGAATTATCGAAGGATTACTCGTCAACTTAATACCTTGACCTTCTAGAAGAATTCTCTATTCTTAAAGACCCTGTTTTCTTAGAGAGTTTTCTCGTCAGCCAAGGACCAAGGCAAGCCACCCTTTGATCATATTGCTACTATATTATAAAATACTTTTATTACAAATATGTATGTTTAGCATACATATTAATTTATCCAGCCATGAGTCTACAAGCACTTGACCAACAGATCTATCTACTAGTTGCACTATTTTCGGTACGACCCTGATAAACTAAATCCTTGTCGCTCCACCATAGTGGTGCCATGATACTTGTGCCATCTAGACACAGGTGTATATCTGCACCATATTTTATTTTATATTATTAACATGTGTGCTGGTTTGTCGTTATGAAAAACATATGTCATGAAAGATTTATAAAACCCGACTATAGGAGTCAGCGGTTTTGGAAAATAAAATGTTTTATGGGAAAACTTGCGGTACAATTCCTCTCCTATGTGGTTTGGTTTTGTATTCGCGCACAATGACTGGTTTCTTTGAGATGTTCATTTGAGCATAAAACTATACGACCACATAGACAACATGGGATGTCTATGGTAGAGTAATTAGCTAAAATATGGGTGTCTTGTATATTAATAGTTGAGAAATGCCGGGATAGAGAGATAAAGATATTCTTCTAAGATGGGGGTTTGTCTTAACCATGAGATACAGCTTGTGATATACGGCATGTCGTGAGTAGACGAGAGCCTGAGACTGGCCTGATATTAGGTTTTAGAGAGTAACCCAATTGTGTGATATGTGATGTGTATGGGTTGGTTATGGAAAAGATTTGTAGTGAACTCTCATTTGTCAGTCAAGTATTGGCCCACATATGCTAGATAAAGCGGGATGCTCATGACGTATGGGTAAAGTGTGTAACCTCTGTAAAGTTAAAATGTTTAAACAGCCATGCCCACGATTATGGGTGGATATAAGGTGTTTGTCATAGTGTATATTTGTTTAGAAAGCATGTTTGATAAATTGATTCCTGAGATGAGAGTCATTACCAGAGTCCTTCTTTGTGACGGACGACTAGTCTTCATGGTTGGGAACAAGTCTATGTGACCTGAGGTGTCGGATGGCACCATAAGGCTAAGGTGGCCAAGTTAGGATATGGCTAATAATGTCGGTTATGAGACCAAGAAGGCCGATTGTGAGGCCGAGAAGGCCGAATTTGGGTTGGTAGGTCGAGAAGACCGAACCCGGAGCCGAGAAGGGTGGTTAACAATAAGACTTGTTTAACTGTTGGTTCTGAGAAAATATTGGTTTATGTTTTTGAAGGAGAAAAGAATTTGGTGAAGAAAAAGATGTTTTAAGTACTAAAATTTAGTTTTTTTTCACTTAAGTTGATATAAAACTACTCGTGGACGAATGGAGGTGAGATGCCTCCCACCGAAGGAATTTTTGAAACCTACATTTAGAGTTTTAAAAAATATTTTAAATAATTGATTTGCTAAATAAACCCGAACCTAACTCTGCATCTTACACTTACACATTTCTTGTGGTATATAGAGTACGAAAGTACTCACCCCTCATTATTGTTGTTTTTCTCCTCTTGTCTTAAGTTCAGGTAGAAGATAAAGGTTGGAGTTTTGTCTCTAGACCCACACTACTGCTTGTGGAGTAGTGCCCTAGCTTCGCTGAGTTCTGCTACTGCTATCTTTGATTAAAGGTCGCAACTTAGGGATTACTCAAATTTGTAACGTGAAGTTATATTATATTTATAATGTAGAAAATCTTGCATTGATTCATCATGTTTCTGTTGATGCTAGCATAGTGATCTTAGAACTGGTACCTATTTCGTGGTTTCATAGGGAAACGGTTTTGCTATTTTCTTACGACACACCCCTCAGCGTCATTGGTACAGTGGCACATGGTGGAATGTGACAACAATCCCTTCTCTTTTCTTCTTCATTCACCCATTTTCTTTCCTTTTTCATTCAGCCATTTTCTTTCCCATCTGACACTTGACGTTTGCATTCGTCTTGCCTCTGTCGTGAACTTTCACTTTGTTGCTGCCTCAGTCACACTCAAGCTCACCAAAGACAACTGCCCTCAAAGTCACCCATGGCCATGGCCCTTAAGCTTGAATGCCATCTATGGATGTTACCCTTGATCAAGCTTACCACATTCATCATCCTTAAGGTAGTCACACATGGCCATAGAAATGGCCTTCATGCTCGCAAGGTTGCTATGATCATTGCCCTTTAAGCTTGCCATAGGTCGTCATCGTCGGGGTCGCCCATGACCGTAGCCATTGAGCTCACAATGTTGCCTAAGTTCATGACCCATGATCTAGCTCGTCATGAGTCGCTTTCTTGAGGTGTCCATAGCTACAATAGCTATTGATAAGTGCACAAATGATAACCATTGTCAAGCTCATTATATCACACCATCGTTGAACTAGCATGTTGTCAACCTAGCACTCATGTCTATTGCTTGTATAAGAGCATTCCCAGCAATAGCCCCTATTTTACATCCCCTAAAAGCTAAATGGGAGTTGCCCTCAGTTTTTGAGGACCCAAAAATACATCTAAACCCTCGTGTGAGTTTTATATGGTTGATAACAAACCATTAACGCACTAATATGCTTAATAATAAGTGAATAAGTAGGAGATTAGTCTAATAAAGATATTGAAGAAGAATAATAGAATAAAATATGGTTTTATTATCATACAAGGCAACAAGTGACAAAAAAATAATATATGGTAAAAGGTTGATAAGACTTGCTATGCGAAGTATCATGCAAGAACAAGGGTAAGTATACGCGAGCAAACAGGCTGACTAAGCCAGCATGACTCGCACTAGCCACTGTAGCGGGTCGTGTCATGCCGAAACATTTGCCGGTGGTTCGGCTAGGCATAGCCCATGGAGGCATCGGGACATTTCGTGTTGACACGGCTTAATTGCGACATGTGGGCCGTGGTGGCCTAGCAGCGTGGCGCTGTCCGATCGACCATTTCAATAGGAAAAAATAGAAAATTATAGGAAATTAGAAAAAAAATAAATGCTTAAATAGAAGAAATCTATGTCAATTAAACATCATGATATATATTTTTGAAATTATAATATAAATACTTAAATAAAAGAAATTTATATCGGTTAAATATAATGATACCTTAGAAAATAGGAATAATTTTTAGGTGCTTTAAAAATATAGAAAAATTAAAATTATACTAAAAGTTAGGGGAAAAGGAGCAATAACCTTTATTAATGCTGATATTACATAGATGCCTTGTTAAAAACTTTATCATATAAAAAATTATATTTGAGAAAATCATGATAAAGAAAAAAGTGTTGAAAACTCAAAAATAAAAACTGGTAATCTTATCGACATAGTGATCTTTGAACTAAGCCATTTCAAAGTTCTCTAAGTGTTGGGCATGTATGTTAGTTAGCTCCTAGACTTTGACAGCAAGCAGCATTTCTATCACGTTGTTACTCATATTTCTTCTCGGTTCCTCAGTAATTCTTCCACAAGTACTAAAATCTGATTTAGAGGATATCGTAGATGCAAGCACCGTGAACACATCCCATGCTAGTTTTAAGAGCATGGGATATTATGTCTTGTGATTATTCCACCACATGAGTATATTGATTTCTTCATGATTGAAGGAGTCACTATCTAAGAAGAAGGATAGTTATGACAAATCAGCGGCAGTTCCTATGTCAAAATTCCCAGCAGAGGTGGAAGAGGAACCACCTCTTCAAATTCGAGCCTACTGCAATTTCTTCTTACTTGCCACATGAAGAGGTGAAGGTTTTTGCAGGCATATTGTCGTACTTTGCAAATACCTTATATAATTTAGTCTTAGCATCAAAACAAAAGTTATATAATCTATATTCACTGTGTCTCCAATAAGATTTAACATACTAAGTAATCCCAACAATTTATCCCTAGGATCAAGAATAAATACAAAAGGATGCAACATATGGATTTCCGATATTTTTGTTTCATATAAAATATTGCAGATCCTAGTAGGTATCATTCTCATTTTTCTCTTAATAAAGTAGCAATCTTAAAAAGTTTGTGCAATATTAAATTAGCTATTGGATAATATACTTCAAATAAAGCAACAATGACATCATAAAATATCTCAAGAAATGTAACACACATTTCAACAACATACCAAGCTTCTTCTATTATTACCGGTTGCTCAACAATGGTTGTAAAAAATAGTTAGTAAATTCTTATAAGATAATATATGCCTCAATATCACATATGTACTATTCCACTGATGGTCCACATCAGTTTAGAACTTACTTGATTTTAGATCCGATGCATCATAGAATCTTTTTCATTTCACAATTTGTTTGTTCAATCCATTTAATCATATAATTGCTTCATGTCAATGTAGGCGGTTACCCTCTTAAAACCACTTTTAACTATGAGATTAATGATATGACATACGCAAAATTGATGTAAAATAAATGATTCAGCATAAACAAAGAAAAGTGCCTATAGAATTTCCATGGACTTAGAATTTGAATATGCATTATCTAGTGTTTCAGCAAAAATTGTATTTATAAAGCCAAATTTCTTGGTGTCCATTGATATTCTTTTAGAGATATTCTCAATAGTATGTGAAATATCAATTAATCTTAAAGCTATGAGTCTTTTTTAGAGTTCCCAATTATCATTAACAAAATAACAAAATAAGCTATGAGTCTTTTTTAGCCATACTACTCCAGATATCAGAGGTGATACTAACAGAAAAGGTACAAGTAATAAATAAATCCTTCAATGCATCACGACCTTGTTTATAAACCTAGGGTTATGAGCTATTTGAATGTAACTTTCAAATGCACTTGACTCACCAAAGTTTAGGGATAAATATTATCTAACAATTAAACGAGTAAGAGATTATCACGCTACCTGAGGATCGTACTCCCACGAATGTACTGTACAGTTTGGATTTAGTACTAGTTGTTGTTGTCACAGTTGATATCCTTGCTTCTTCACATAAGCCTTAGCACGCATCCTATTCCACCAAAAAAATCTTTAGATAATTTATTTCTGCATATTTTACATCGAGCCCAAGTTACCTCTCTTTCGTTGGGGCCGATCTCATTTATTTCATCAAAATTTTGCCAAGCGGTAGAAGTTCTTGATCTCTTTAAGACCATGGTCGTCGACATGCTTACGCTCATAGTTCGTGATACTTCTAAAGTTGCATATGTGTTCACTTACTCTTCTCATGTCGATGCTAATTCGCTACCATCTTACTCGATATTTGGGTACGACATCGGTATGAAGTTTAGGTCGTACTCGGTCAGAGAGAACGATGGATAGTTTGGCTTGTCCATACTAAAATTTTAAAATTACATGTATGTAATTTCAATAAATAGGTGTTCTACTATCGTAGCAACAAATAACTAATAAATAGTAATAAAAAATAAATATATTTCTTACCTCCTTCAGCCCATGGTTTGCAACTTTCAAATAAGAGTATATCTCTTCTCTAAGCTAGTTTTGATTTTTGATGAATAGGAGAAATTTTTGATGACTCAGCGTATCAAACTAGCACACACAATATCACAAAAGAGCATAAGATGAAATGTTTGGATCAGCCAAGAAATTTGGATTGGCTACCCTATTTATAAGAAAAAAATTCATATTTTTTAGGATTTTTTTTTAGATTTTTAAAGCTCTGATAACTAATTTTTGGATTTTAGCCATTGGAGTAGCCGTTACCAGGTGGTCATTGCAATTTCACAAGCATGACCAAATTAGACGTCAACATGTGGCATGGAGGGAGGCACAAGCGCGGCGTGGCCACGCGTGTGCTCGTGTGACATAGTGTGGGCCCACACATGTCCTTATGTCGTACTATGCCATCTCATGCCATGCCATACTATGAAGAGTAATTGTGCCAGGTCATGCTGTCACATCGGGCCGAGGTGATAGCCCATACATGACATGACCATGGTGAAATAGGCCATCCTATGCTTGGGCATTGAACTATGCCTCCATGCCTAGGTCGGCCCAATTAGGCATGACCCATTTGACCCTTAATAAGGGTAAGCGAGGACTTGGCGTCGAATGACTAATATAGTGGTGAACAAGCAAGTGCTTGGTGCTATACCAATGGATCAATTGAGACTATAAGAAATCACAAGTTGTGGAGTATCAACCTTTTTTGAAGTAGAAGTAAGCGGGGAAAATCTCAAAAGAAAGGAGATCAAGTTGCTCTTATGTAGGTTGAACAATCCAGGTGATGCCAGACAATCCAACCTAGTGCGTCTGGCTGGTTGTTACAGCTAGATCGGATAGTCCGACATCAACTTGGACTATTTGGCTCAATAATGATCACTAGATCATATGTTGATTATGTGAGATCAAGTGTTGAGTCAGATGATTTAGTGGTGATCGGACTGTCCAGCTAGTTCAATATCCAGAGTGGTCATATGTTGACTACACAAAGAAAATGAATTAGCCAAACAATTCTATACTGATGAGACAATTTAGTCCCATTGTGATCAATTTGAGCCGAACAGTCCGTAGCGGTATCATACAATTTGACTTACACTTTGTCTGGAGGTAATTAGACAAAGTATAATGATGTGTTTGTCTGACTTTGGTGCCAGACAATACGCAATGGATAATTCAGTGCGGTTTTGGATTATCCAACCAAATATTGGAGCGGCCGGACGATTGCATGACCGAACAATGAAGAATAGTTGACCGAACAAACCGATGGAGACTGGACTGTCCGGGGGAGGCACGGTCGGATAGTCCAACAATTGACTGGATTGTTCGGCTCTTTATCACTTAATGGCTAGTTGTCAGTGACCGTTGCAAAATTTGTATAAGGTTGGACAATCCAATAAGGTTTTGGACTGTTCGCCCTAGTGTATTTCTAGCAAACTATTACAACAACTACAAATGGCTAGTTAGAGTAGTTGAAACTATATATGGGCATTACTATGGAGTTGTTTGGTGACTTTTGGACTCTCTACTACCTAAGCAACCTAAGTGATAGTCTAAGAGTCTTATTGAAGAATTTTTTAGAAGAGTTTTAGCCTTGAGAGTGTATTTAGTGCAAAATTTAGAAGGCTTAGTTAATCTTCAACAATCAAGAGTGTTCTAGAGCTTGTGCGTTGCTAGTGAGTGAAGTTGGGAGTGGTGGGGAGTGTGTGCGCTTAAATTGGTGAACTTGAGTAATTGTAAATAGAGAAGATGAAGAAGCCCGTGAACAACAAGTTGCATGTGATATGCATGAGAGAAGATTGTGAAGATTTTTGCCTTACCTTCGTAAGTGAAGAAGTAAATTGAGTGGAAGCCAAGCTTCGTCTAGGTGGTTACTTGGTAAAGCAAGCTCGACCGATCAAGAGGATTCACGTGTCATTCAAGCTTAGGCCATCGTTTGTAGCACGTACTTGCTCTTGGTGATAGCTTGAAGACCAAGGCTATACGGAAGATAGTTACTTAAAAAAGAAAGTGATTGAAAGAGACCTAGCTTTAGTAGAAGCTTCCGAAGAATCAGAACGGTTGGTTTTGAATTTTAATAAAACAAATAGGTATCTCATCTTCTCTCTTTTACTTGTTGCTTTTATCTCTTAATCTATTGTTCGCCTTTAGTCATAGTGTACAAGTCTATATCTTGCCATTGTTTTCTTTGTGTGGATCAGATTGTTAGCCGTACTATCCGACACGGTGTGTTGTCAAACTAGCTGTTCTGGACTGTACTAATTATGTTGTAAAATTCTTATAATTTTAGGTAATCATCATTTATCTCTCCTCTCGACAGCATCAACGATCATCAAGATAATTCAGCCTGTAACTCTAGCAACAACCCTATTTCCCCTATTTCTTTGTTCTATTTAAATATATGCTCTATATATGTTTACATCTAACACTATAATAATTTAAATATAAATATTTCTAATGCAACAATTCAACCATACATAAAAATCACTACCATCACAATATTGCAAAATCTACCGGATTCAATTTCCACCATCACAAACACCCAAAGAGAAAGCAAGTAATCTGTAGTTCAAGTACCAATTTCTAATATAAATTTGTGATACCTAGTGATATCACAAACTAACAAAACATTGTGGCTAATTAGTACATCGATCTGTGCGCGCGCGCGCGTGTAGCAGCAGCTACGTAGTATCAATTAATTTACCAGGAGTGCTCCATCTGCGCATATATATTAGTGTGAGTGCAAGCGTGGCTTAGCTGGAATGCTCGATCAGTTCATCTGCTGCAACTACTTAGCAGCAGCAGCAGTTAATCACGGCGAACTAAATTATTTCATCAGCTCAATTAAGCATGGCCCACTTTGTCCACCAAACTCAGCCCACGGAAGGCCCCCAGTCTCCAACTAGGGTTCGGTGTTCCTCTGCACCTCCTCACGGCGACGGCACTGTGTTCCAACCTACTACCTGACTTCTGACCTCCTCCTCACCGTTAACCTTCTCCTTTAATTTCTGCCACCGTTAACCTTTTCCTTCTCGTCATTATTCTATTCCTATCCATCTGAATAGAATAATGCTCTTTCATCTTCTTCCAGCGAGAACCACACTATATCTATTCTTCGAGCAACTCTCCAATGGAGACCATCCTCTCATCTGTGCTTCCCGTTGGAATTGGCTACATTTCACAAGCATCCAAGCAGTTGTCCTAAAGGATCAACGGCATATTCAGCGCCTCTCTCACTTGGATGAATGTCCGGGTGTGTGTGTCGCCTGACAAGGACGTCTTTTCCCAAGTCGGCATCCCAATATTTGATGTGCTAGAGGCATGGCTCGCAGCAGATGGCCATTGTATCTACCTTCTACACTAGGTTTGCCTCTGTTTTAACTGCAGTACTGCCTCCCATGGCTGTGCTTTTTTTTTTCATATTTCAGCTTTCTCTGTGGACAAAGACTTCTGTCAAGATATTTCACTCTGCATCATTGGATATACAGATTGATTTTATCACTCTTGTCGCCAGCAATGGCAGCTAGGCTCCAAATGCACATTGACATACATGCGCTAAATCAGCAAGTATATGACGAAAAAGAAATTAAATCATTCTTCATTCCGTTTTTAAGGAATTTTGTGCTGTACTTTTCAGGTACCCCAACCCAGAAATGTTATATTTTGGATTGGCATTTTTTTCCTGCATGGTATCGATGGTAAATTTTATTCGGAGATACTACTTCAATTTTTTATTTGCCATTTATCTTTACCAAATGTGCTCTGCATGTTGATTTATATACTGAAAGGGATGTATATTCTGTACTCATCGCTATTTATTTGGGCTTTAAATTTCCAGTTATGCTTTGAAACAACAAATTACTTGAATATAATAGATGTCTTTTCTGCCCCCATCCTCCTCCCAATGACAAAATTCTCCCTCATCAATCTAACGATCTTTCTCCCCCACCAATTCGTATCGATGTACATGATGAATTAATCATTTCCTTGCTCTCCTGTGATCGAATGCTGGTTTGTCCCCAGCAGTTCCAGAACCTTTGTACCTAATGTTTTGCTTTCTGAAAAGCAGGGCTAAGAGCCTTTTCATCAAAAAAATTAATCATTTCCTCCCCACCAAACTGAAGATTTTCAGTTTCATAAAGAAATTCCATTATAAGAACATTTTCTACTGCCGATACCTCTCTAAAAAAATTACCTATTCTTCTATTCTTCATAATATAATAGTAATTTTAACGTTTTTTTTCCTTTTTAGTTCATATATGCCACCCAAGCCAACGCAGGATGTTTGTTTCTCTTTTGTTTAGTTCGACCAATCTTCACCATAGGTACATGGATGCAGTTACAGAATTGAAAAGCATTTTTTTCTAACTAACACAAATCTCAGGACGAAGACATGGCCAAGCTATAGCTACTTGAGACTCACCATTGGTTCATCGAAAATGGAATGGATCACCTCACCTCCTACAGCCATTATAACTGAAGGGAATGTCAAAGAAAACTACAATCAGTAGTAGTACCATACTTACATTACTGTTTGTATTACTACTTATACTTCATTCTACAAATAACCACTTCAATATTTTCCATTATAAGAACAATAATTCCAACTACTACATTTTACATCATATTTTTACATCATATTTTGTAAGTCTTACTTTCTGAAAGTAGCATTTTATATTTATCTTAGATTTTTCGTAGCAACGTGCAAGATATCTTCTAGCATCGTACATTATGATAGACTGGCATGCATAAGGCAGATCAAATTATTTGGTCGCCGGCGGCAGATTGGAATTTGACAGAATCGACCACGCATCTGATCGATCTGCAGAAGCATCCATGTATGCCAGCGACCAATCCTAATCGCTACCGGTACGATCATGAACATTTCAGTACTGACCTTCAATCACGCGGTGGCCGGAGAGGAACCGCCGAACGAGGGCCGGCGGTGATCGTACGGGATGGAGGTAGCACGTGCGAAAAAAAAAACTGGATAGGGGCTGAGGTATAGAACCACTAGGACGGGGGGCTGTAGATAAGATTTGAGGGTCTCTATTTTAAGGGCTATAATAGAGACCATGCTATATTTGTTCCCTTAACTCTAAAAACTGTTAAGGGGCCGTGTCTTAGGGCTTTGCTGAAGATGCTTGGAGGAGAAAGAGCAATGGTGGTTCGCATGGAATGGTAAATAAAGTAATAGATGTGATTTTTGATGGTGTTAAAGTGAACTAGGATAGATAAATCTCTAAAATAAGTTTATTATGCAAACACATCTATAGAGTCAAATTGTTTTAGCATACACACAATTCATATTTATCTATAGCAAAGTCTAGTAAAATTAAAATCATGATCTTTTAATACTGTAGAACCATTTTTTTGTGTAAAGCGTTAACAGGGTGCAATTAATGTACGAGCAATGGCAATAGTAAAGCGGAAGAAAAATACTTTCACGACGGTGTTTTTTAGAACTAGCGTTCATTGTTGACAATCCTTAGAATCGATCGATTGTCAGTGACAACTAGATTTTCCTAAGGAGAAAAGAAACATAATTTCGTCTGGCCCCGAGTACACCGCCTCGGCCTGTAAGCACCAATGGCCCATGGAGAAATGTGCAGTTCGGTTCTCGGGCTTTTCGGCCTGGCCATCGTTCACGCCTTCACTATGTTCCTTCATTTCTGGGCTCTCTATGGCTTCCTCGGTGGACGGGATAATACAAAGATAAGAAAACGGCACAAGCAACACAGCAAGCGAAGCCATCGATCGAGCGGAGCGGCTCCTCCTGCGACGCGACATAGAGGCGTCCATGGCGCACGATTTTTACATTTTATCATTTTTAAAAACTTATTTTATAATTAATTTTTTAAAAAAACTTTAATTTAGACATCAACATCAAGGATGCTGACACGGAGGTCAACAGAGCATCATTAACACCATTTTTCTGGTCTTACCAATAATTTTACTATACAAATGGTAATGTGACAAATAGATAACGTCGACCCTACCCTCATATAGACCAACGTGCAGTTCTAAATTTTAATTTTTAATTTAGTACTTAAAATTATCAGTGTAGAATCATATGGTGGGGTCAATACCTATACCATGGTGTAAATAATGTTATCTACATTGGTGAGATCTATTTGTAAAATAAATTTTTAAAAAGACTAAAATATAAAAAAATCCTATCCATGACGTCCCTCTCTCTCCCTTCACCACTCCACCACTCATGGTAAGCTTGCTCCTTCCTGCAAATAGCCTACCCTCTGGGATGCACAGTCTTTGCTGCTTGCATTTTCCCTCTCTTTCTCTCTGTGGACGGAATCGCTACTGTTATACTTGTTTACAAGGATGGGTAGGAGCAAATCTAGAGTAAAAATAGACCGTGTCCCATGTATAATAGTACAATACTAAATTACAATAGATCCCTAATATTTTTTTATACATATCGAATAGCGCTATTTTCAATAGTAGGTTAATAACTTTTAACACGGTAGTTACTAGAGAGAATGTTCCAGTTGCTCAGTTGTTGTAATTGTTGAAGAAATAGACACATAGAAGTGTGTGACTATAATATTTTTTAACTATAATCTAATTATTTCAAACTATATGTTTATTACTTGGCACAAATTAATTAAGGGAAAACCCATCAAATTGAATCTCTGGGTTAGAAAATATATAAAATTTAAAATAACTTTAATTTTAAAGCCTCTAAACTTGATGTCTGCATAGTTTTGCTCCTAACTATCTAGGTGGCCGACGATCATACAGTGGCGCAAGAGAAGACCAAAAATATTTGACTCGAGTTCACTTTTTTTTTTCTGTATGCTGCACAGCAGCTCAGAGATCAGAACTCCCTTCATCGAACATATGCTCCAGGTCATACTGCCAAAACCCATGTGATTACCTTATTATCTAGGCTTGAAACTCTTAGTATCTCATATATGGGCTGCTTATATGGGCTTAATATTTTTTAATGCTGCTCGCATGGACTGCTACACCTCAAATCAGTCCGTGTGAGGCATGGACTGCTGCAGTGCTTCGTTGTGCAATGCTACGGGCTGACCAGCTGGAGCTCCCGGTATCCCAGTAGGTAAAATAACGGGTGTCCCACTTATATTTATATTGGTTTTAGCAATTAAAAACGAAAATCTATCTATGTCCCGTGCATCAGGGTAGCGTAACGTAGCGTCACCGCTGGGGATGGGAATGCTTTTGTGGTTGTGGCTTCAGCGATTTGGTTGGCTTTCTGCATTTTCTGCTTCCAAGAAATGGGCCTCGCCAAGAAAAGGGCAGGTGGTAATGGTACCGATATTCTTGATTCAGATGCAGTTGGCTTAGGAGTGTGCAAATAGTGCTCACTGCTAAAAATCCCGTGATCGATGAAGAACAGCGACTTGGTTATGTGAAGGCTTGGGAGGTCTGCTTAACTTTAGTGCAGGTCTTTAAGTCTCGAGGTTCACGAGCGTACCAGTCAATTTAACCATATAATTGATAAGGAAAAGAGGATAAGACATATTCATTGGTCGGCCGAAAGGCCTGCCCGACTCTCCCTATCGGCTAGATATCGATAGAGATGTGAATGCTAGCGCATCGGCTGAAAAGCCGATGAAGATGCGAGAGATAGACATGTGTAACGCACTAAAGGACATATCAACCAAAGAGCCAATGGCGCTACCCGTATCCGATATGCAGAGCGGGAGCAGATCCCCCGTGAGGCTATGCGGGCGAGCGATAGCAGTAACGGTGCCGTTAGGGCCAGCCTCGATAAATCGAACCTAACCGAGACAGTATGAGGCCGGAGGCTAACGACACCGAGACGGTGGAGGCTCGGACCGAACATGATGACAAGGTAGAAGGGATGCCATCGGCTAGCTACAGGCCTAACGCCTGAATCCATCGGCCACATGACGATGGGACCTTATATTTATGATAACTCATCGACTGCTCACTCAAATGAGACGTCGTAGAGAGACGTATAGACCTAAAACTCAATCCTTCGTCAGTAGACCCGTAGGTCGGATCTAACCGATGCAGCATGAGACCGACGACGGCAAAGGGAGTTTGATAGACCAATAGATCTTACACGGACATGATGCGATACACCTGATCTAACTAAAAGTTCAAACTTAAACGATACAGCCTTAGACAGAACAAAGTATACCAGGATAGTGGCGGGACTTATCCCTCACCGGAGATCGGACTTAATCGATGTAGCCTTGCGTCGAGAGCAAGAACCCACCGGTAAATACCTAGGTGAACTAGGATGACGATGCGCCGAGATTATATATTGATAGAGAGATATGTTACATGTTTCCAGGGGGCCTATATTTATACTTTGGGTTTACAGAGTCCGACGTGTTTACAACTACCATCGGACGTCATCTCTTAACAAAAATAACAGAAAACATCTCTAAAGCAGTTAACTAAACTAACTAAGACTTTCTAATCATATATGATACAATTTAATTAAAGATAGTACCCTGCCGTGAACCCCACGGCTCATTCATAAACTCAGTCTTATTTGGATAATCTTTTATTTTAGACCGAATCTTTCTTTGCTCCACCCGACCGGCTCCCTTCCTGTAGCAATTGGACTTCTTTTTACTCAAGCTGATCCTTCACCAATCTCTCCTTGGGCTTCTCGGATCTGACCCCAATCGAATAATTTTCTGTCTTCAAACCGATCCAATCTTCTACTAATTTGGTCGGCTTCTCTACAGTACCGATCGGCTTTGTCTCACGAACCGATCAGTATTTTCATCGGCCAATCCTGTTTACAGGCTGAATCAAATTCTAACATTAACAGATTCCAGTTGGGTGTAATAAGATGTGTCTCGCCAGTTTGCAGGCAGGATAGTACTCCTAATTTGCTAGACACATACAGCTCAGGGGGTTTGTTCATTTTGTAACCATAAGGTTGTAGTTGTCGATGAAGGGATCAACAATTTGGATGTGTGTAGTGACTATCTGACATAAATGTTTACTTCCATGGAAGCATTGGATTATTGCCCAATCAGTTAGTACAATGTGTCAATGTGCCACGACCTTGAATATAGTACTACCTTATTTTACTTTCATGGGTCACCAGACACCAGTTGATAAACCTTCATGTACTATGTATATATGGTTGTACATCTGAAACCTTACAAATTCAAATTACATGGTGGTACTGATGAATCATGGAGTTGATCCTGCTGTCACCTTTCTGTTGTTAAAATCATGGTCATGGTAAAGTATCCATAACTCTTTTTTTTTAACAATGGGGAGCCATACCTGAAATTGTGCTAGAAAAATTAGATCCGGAGGTTTAACTTGTTAACAGCTAGTGCGTTGATCCACCACCAATAAACTGAATAGTGAATAACAACCAAAGAACTACATGTAATTCAAGTATCAGGCATTAACTGAAATAGTTATGGTCTATACAGGTTCAATGGTTTCCACCTGTTATTACTAAACAGGAAAAACGGGTCACTGTCCATAGTTGGTATGCTGCCTGAAATTTTCAAGGTGAGCATGCAACATTTTATCATCTAATTTTACTGTTATGAACTTTTGCTGTTTGGCCTTTGGATCCCATCTTTCTAGCTAGTAAATATATCTTTGCTAGCTATTCATGGATTGTATTCATATTGTTTTACTTGCCTGTTTAAAATTAAAGTAATCCATTTTTAATGTGAAGCACAACTTCTTATTTGCACTATTATATGGGGGTTTTGAGTGACTTTTCTTTTATTTAAATCAGTAATTCAAGAACCGGCTTCCTTGGAAACAAAAAATATTCGTTCTCGTGTAATCCCTTCTGGCAGAGTTGGTTTTGTCAGAAAAATAGTGGAGTGCAAGGAATCTAGAATTGGAAAGAAACCGATCGAGATTCCATCAAATGTTACCCTTACATTAGAAGAACAATTTATAAAAGCTAAGGGTCCATTGGGGGAATTATCACTAAACTATCCAGGTGAAGTCAAAGTGGTGAAAGAAGAATCTGGTAAGCTTAGAGTCTCCAAAATTGTGGAAACCAAAAGGGCAAACCAGATGCATGGCCTTTTCAGGTAAGATGACTTTTTTCTATTTCATCTTGCTCTGGTTCACTTACCATTATATGTTTTCAGTGTTTTCATTTTATTGTTTGTTTTCCATAAATTTTCCTGGTCTTCCAAAATTTTGCTGCTGACTTAGGATCCCCCACCTTCCATCACAAGTCACAAAAATAAGCATTTGTTCTTGCAGCCAAGAACACCAAGCATAGGATTCACATGAGTAACGGCCTAATGCTAATGGGTATTTGATAATCACGCCATCAATGCCTTAAAATAACTTATACCGCAACATACTATTTGCAATGTGGGAATAGATAGTCACAGCCATATACTCCTAGTAGCTTGTATAAGGATGCAGATTCTAGGTAGCAATATCCAACTTCTTGAGTTTGCATTTCTGACCTCTTTTTGATAATAATCAATATAAGTGATGATCTTGCCTTGTTATGGATATTAAGAACTAAGCTCTATGCTTTCAAGTTGTATTGAACATAATATGATATACCTCAAGGGGGCAGAAAAACGAAAACAGTTTTAGTGGTACATCTGACAAAATCTAGAAAAGAATGTTTATTCTTGCATTCTTCAGTCTGTCCTATATTCATACTAAGGCAATAGGTGGGCACATGTTGTGTTACTGCTCCTTTTTGTGGATTCAAGATCTGTGAATCTGTTCTTGAACACCAACCATCATCTAGTGTTACTGACACTTGGGCTATAATTTCTCCCTTTTTGATAGTAATAAATAGTAAGATATTATGTGTACTAAATTGGGAAAAGTACTCGCCTTGATTGGAAGGAGCACTCAGTACAGGTGATGCAGGATCAAGGATTCATGGAAGGTGTGATATGCCACCAAACCTTTTCTGTTCACTGTTAACAAGCCTACTTTCAAAACCTCCAGGCCCGTGTGCCAATCCTTTTCCTGTTTCTCTCACTCGCATCTAGTTTGTCTTTGCCTCATTGATGAAGGGCCTTCTATAGAATGATGTTTGATTTTTGCTTGCTAATCATAGCATATTCAGCTGAATGATCTTGTCACGTCTTCCTCTTTATCTATCCCTCTAAAGACATGGGTGCAAATATCCAATGCAGGACCTGACAAACATCATCGTAGGAGTATCAAAAGGGTTCGACAAGAAGCTTCTGTTAGTTGGGGTCGGGTACCGTGCAGCAGTGGAGGGCAAGGATCTCATGATGAACCTGGGATTTTTGCACCCTGTTCGGATGGCTGTTCCTGAAGGCCTGAAGGGTTAAGGCGGAGGAAAACATCAGGATCATCGTGAGTGGATACGACAAGAGCGAGATTGATCAATTTGCTGCCTGCATAAAGAAGTGGAGGCTACTTAGCCATACAAGGGGAAGGGCATCCGATACGCCGATAAGGTTGTCAGAAGAAAGGAGGGTAAAGCTGGGAAAAAGTAGAAAGGCGCTGCTGCATCATTGTTCTGTTATACTTCCTTTTGGTTTTGATTCTTCCCCTTTGTAATCCATCTTTTGTGAAAAAAGAAGTCAATTTGCTGCCTGCATAAAGAAGTGGAGGCTACTTAGCCGTACAAGGGGAAGGGCATCCGATACGCCGATAAGGTTGTCAGAAGAAAGGAGGGTAAAACTGGGAAAAAGTAGAAAGGCGCTGCTGTATCATTGTTCTGTTATACTTCCTTTTGGTTTTGATTCTTCCCCTTTGTAATCCATCTTTTGTGAAAAAAGAAAACAACTTTTCTGAAATCATGTAATCTGCTTTTTCACGGATTGTCGAGATAGTACTCATAGTAGTTCTACCGTTTCCATCAACCCATGTTTTGGCACTGCCGTGAATTAAAACTAGGGTTGATTAACCTTCACTTTGCTGCGCAGAAGTCCAAAAAGAAGCCAGACTTTCAGAGCCCAAAGTTCGACAAAACTGTGGTTAACAACCTGGAAGTCAGAAAGCACGCCACGCAATTTAAGGGCCCGAGAAATCTGATGCGGCCGCCCATCAGTCATCACGTGGTCCGTCTGCCTCTGATTCCCGGTTCCGATACCGCACCGCAACGCGCGCGCGCAAAGCTGACGCGCTACGAAAGCGATCTCGCCGGACACGGTCACACGGCCGTTGCGCACTACGCGCCGAACCCATCTGCTGCCCGGTGATCGAAGCGCTATCTAGCAGCCTAGCACGTGTGCGCACCAGCACACCAAAAATGATCCATAAAACACGCACTTTTGCTGCTAGGTGGTGTTATTTTGTTATGAGATTTTTAGATTTATTAGATTATCTTATTTTATAATAACTATTTAAGGTTATAAATAACTAAATTAGCTATTATAAAATTTTAAAAAATCACATAAAACTTGTTACTATGTTTAAAAAGTACGCCATGATAATTGATATAATGGAGAAAAGAACGGGCTAGTCGTAGCACCTGGTTGCGTTGAGTGCGCTGGTCGGAGTTGTCGATCTCATCATCTCACTGGACAGAAGAATCAGCGGCGCATACACGCCAATCGAGGCAGCGATGTTCGTTCATCCGATCCTCTGGCCTACACAAAGTCACAAACAAACAAGGCTCTAGTGGTGTAGTGTGACACTTTCGATCTTCTCTGTGATCGCGGCCTTATATTCGCCATGCACTTCGAAGGCAGGGTGGGTAAATAAAGTTAATAAAAATTGGGCACCAACTCCAGAATTGAGTAGTGCAACAAGCCACCAGCTACTTGGAAAATTCTCCCTTTCGTGTCATCATGTTCCCTTCTCTCGCAATCGGCAGGTGATCTACCTATTATTTCGATCTGCTAATTAAGTAGTAGTATCTCTGACTCCCTTCTTTGTGTTGAGTAGGTTCCGTTTCCTCAAGTGGAAAGCGGTGGTGTCCTACTTGGCTGCAGCTAGATTATGCCACGTATTCAACCCAGGTAAGTATAGTTTATAGGCTAGTATTAGAGGTAAGTTAGTATATATATGCAATGTGAATGCAATTAGTTAGTTAGTTACCTGTGGCTGTTTGATACGTAAGTCAGATCTATGCTAGCTGCATTTCTTTATAAGTCAGCGAACCCTTTTTCCTTCACATGCACACGGACACAAAAGGGAGAAAAGCATTCTTCAACCAAACAGAGCAGCCCTAAACTCACTAACTAACCCCAAAGAAAGGAATATATAGTTAACTTTTTGTTCCAATAAAAATAAACTACTATTGTCAAACCAGCAAGCAACCTGGCTGCATTGTAGCACGTCGGCACCCAACATATCATACAGATTCCTTTGCTCCTAATCTCACTCAAATAGAAGCATGCACCGGGCATTTTCGGCGCCGTGAAAGTCGGTCGATCTCCGCCCAAATCCACGTGTCAGCACACGCGAAGATGCATATGATACATTGCTCAATCATCTAGGCTAACTTCAAGAATTGGAATCTTACTGCAGACGTAACGAGTTGCATCTTTTGATTCCCTCACTTTGCTGTTGCAGTAACTAAGCAGTAGTAGGAGAAAGGAGCTATTGCTAGCGATCACGACGGCCACCGACACCGGCCGCCATCCTCCGTTCCTTTTTCGCACACCTCGTGGAGGAGATGCCGCCCGGCTGAACGGTAGGTTCCACGAGGCGACAGCGACACCGAGGGGGCAAAAGAAAGATTGAAAGAAGCGAGCCCAATAACGCGACCGTGCGAGGTTGGGAGCGGCAATCGCAGCACTGTTCGGGCGGGGCAAGATTAGGTCACGTCCGGTTGGGCCGCTCGAGATTTTTCTCATCTTGCTCTCGCGCCGCGTGCCTCGCCAGCTAGCATGCGACAGGCGAATCGATCGATCTGCAGCTCTGTGCTACCATCGCCCGCCCTCCCCCTTGGGGAGCGGGGTGGGGTGAGGCTACCGTGAGTTGAATGGTAGCCATATAGACCATTGTTCTCAACAAAACATGTGAAAAAAGAGATAATGGCTCATGAACCATATGCATCATCCTGATATTAATTCATACTTCCAAATTCAACCAATTTAGTGCTTGGATCTTCTGGGTAGCATGCATATACGTGCCAAAAAAAATTCTTGGGATGTCAACTTCCTCTTTTATCTCTGCCAACTTGAGTTATTGGTAAAGTGGCTAATGCAGTGTACTCAACATTGAAATTATATAAACATCACTTGTAAAGTTGTACTGCTAATCAATTATTTAATGTTAGTTGTCGCTATCAAAAGGTCGTGGACACCCTGTGCGTATCAAAAGGTCACATGATGTTCTTCGTTGCCACCTTGAGTAATGCTCGCCCTACTGTGTAGTAGTAGATGACGTGTTCGTACTTTGGACTCTCAAGGTCAACCGCAAGCTTCTGCTGCTGCTGTCTAATTGGTCGCATGGCTCGGCAGCTGCAGCTGGGACCCATTCACACATACAGGCCACATTGTACTAGCATGGTTATACTGAGAGAGAGAGAACGTGCTGGTGCACTAAACTTGCGGCTAGTGGGCACACGGCATGGTCCAAGCTTCCAACAGCAGCCTGCCTACCTGCCGGCTCAGACCCCCCCCCCCCACCCCACCCCCCGGGACTCTGCAACAGCAACAGCAAAGATTGCTCTGAATTCTGAACTCTTAATTTGGTCGGCATTATAATCACCTCGTTACTGGCAGTAGTTTACAGTCTCGCTCATTGTCTGCTTGACCCATCTTTTGTCCCCGGGTCGACGCCCCCAAAGAAAGCAGAGAATGATTACGCACTAGTTTTTATTTTCACCGGTTGGGTGACTCATCCAGACGTGTGTACCAAAGCGACAAGAAAAACAACACCAAACTCACCGTCACATCAGGTGGGTACGTATGTGTGTATGTCAACCGTGCAAAAGAAGCAAAGCTCTTTTTTTTTTCTTGGTGCAGCGGTAGCGCTCTGTAAGAACGCCAGGAAACAACAGCCGTGACTCGACGCGCGCGCGATCTGTTTCCTTTCGGTTGCGGACGTGTGGACGATGATGGCGCAAGAACGCAGCCTGCTGCCGCCGTTTTTTTTTCTTTTGCCATTCTTCTCCCTTCAAATCTTCTAGTTACCTCCTCCTGACTTCTTCCTCCGCCTCTTCTTCTTTCTTCTCTCACCGCTGTCTCTCGAAAAGATGGTGGGTGTATAGCTACATATTCACGCCACCGCATCGTCGTCATCTACACATCTCCACCTCCCACTACATCACCACACCACCGCCGCCGCTTGTTCGCATCTCTTCCTCCTTCTCGCATTGCAGGGGCGGCTGCCGACTGAATCGAGGTGAGTGATGTGTGACTGTGTGCTTTCTCCTCTCTGTTCATCAGTAAGAGTTAGAAGCCAATGAATTTTATGAGGTAGGATTGGGTATTAATTTTGATGGTGCTAGCGTTCTTGATGGTTGCAGGAAGGTGACTGTCCAGCCAATATTTAATTTCAGTTGATATTTGGAGTGTGTTTCACGCTTCGAATTATCCTTTGCTTCTTCTTCTTGTTCCCTCCTGTGCTTAGTTCTCTCTTCTTTTTGTGCTTTGCGTATACCTCCTTAGCTAGCTGGTACTGGTAGTCGATTACCTAATACAAACAACAATAAAATCAGAAGCAACCAACACTCTGGTTTCCTCTCTTCTTTATAGTCCGTAAAACTCTGTTTTTTCTCAGCTCTGATCTGTTTTGGAAGAAAAGGAATTTAGGTAGGATTCCTAGTTCTGATCAGGAAGCTGTGCGTTGCAAATGCGGCGGACCATTATTGTCAAGGTGGACCTGGAATGCGAGCGCTGCTATGCCAAGATCGACAGGGTGCTCACCAGGATCAGAGGTAGGTGCTCGTCCCACGGTTTGCAAGTCGTAGGATCAAATGGTGCTTCTGGCATGCTTTGTGCTTGGTTAATCGTGATACAAGATGAATCTTTGAGATTTTTTGAGCGGTTTCTGCGTGTGCAGACAAGGGTGAGTTCGTCATCGAAGACATCGAGTTCGACGTGAAGAACAACAAGGTGATCGTGTCGGGGCCCTTCGACTCCGACAAGCTCGCGGACAAGCTCTGCTGCAAGGCCTGCAAGATCATCAAGGAGATCGAGATCGTCGATCTCCCGCCTCCTCCGCCGCCGCCGGAGGAACCCAAGAAAGAAGAGCCCAAGTCGACGCCGGCGGTGGTGGTCATCGAGCCGCAGGTTGAACCCGAGACCAAGCCGGAGCCGTCGAAGAAAGATCCTAAGGAGGAGGCCCCTCCGCCGCCACCTCCCAAGCAGGAGCTCAGCCCGCCGCCGCCCAAGATCGTCGAGGTCCCTTACCCCTGGCCCTACCCCTACCCGTGGCCGTCCGGCTGCTGCTGCCACCACGGCCACGGCGGCTGCCACTGCTGCTCCTGCGGGAAGGCACCGGAGCCGGCGCCGGCGCCCGCGCCTCCGCCACCGCAGTGCATCCCCTGCTACCCGCCGCCGCAGCCGTACCCCTGCGGCGGCTACAGAATCGTCTGCGAGGAGGACCCCTCCTACGCCTGCGCCATCATGTGACCGGACTCGGTGGCTAATCATCATTATATTCTCCTTAATCACCCTCTCCCTCCTCCTGTATAATTAAGCACGCACCGTACAGATACACGCGCACATATATAATACGCATCCTATACGTACTCTTCTTATTCTATACTATCCCCTCTGTAACTCTGTTGATTTCCTTACGACCCATTTAGAGGTGAAAAAGTAAGTATATCGTCATAATTAACAGTGCCAAGTAAATCATGTACATGCATTTTAATGCATTTTAGACAGAAAAAAAAAGGAGGAAGAGATAAAAAAAGAGAAGAGCTCTTCAGTCTGCCCATCGATCGAAATCGAATGATCGTTTCGTCGGCACCACGACTTTTATTCATGTTGCCCTCGGACATCTCACTGTCGCCAGCGCCTTCGCTTTTGCTCCCTTGCCTCCATTTGTCACCGTGTGGTGATAGAAAATCACAGAACAGATACTGGCACCAGCTCGCCTTTTCTTCTCACACATCGTAATCCCGCCGATTGGTGCGAAAAGACGCCATTGATGGCTGCTGATACGCCGAAGCGATCTGGATGAGAGGCTCGGGCCATGGATCGATGGCGTGGTGATGCGATGGGAGAGGCGGGCGACGTGGTGGCGTCGCCGTCCCGTAAGCCTACGGCACATCCTGTGACTTCATTTTAAATGGCCGATACGTGGGTTTAATATATATATTGGACTCACTTATCCGTGACCTACGTGTGAGAGAGTAACAGAGGACTCTTTCCCGGAGGATGGGGATCCGCAGTATCCCGGGCTCGGGGTGCGCACGTCGGCGTCTGATGTGGACGGGCCACCGGGCCACGGACCACCACCGGCTGTCGCTGCACTGCAGCCGCCGGGGGCGTGGGCCTTGGCGACGTTCCGTTTCGTGTTCACGTGCGTGTGTGCCGGTGTTTCGGTTCATGGGCCTTCTTTTTCTGGAGTTTGGCACGCTGGGGTACTGGGTTTTGTCCTTTGGCGTTGCGTGGATGCATTGCCTATTTGCATGCATGGGAGGCATGGACCGCGGGGGACTTGGTGGTATATGTGCGTGGCAAAAGTTGCTGGGTTTTTTTTTTTTTGATATCTGGGATATGTATGCGTGGATATCTTGATGGAATGCATGGGAACTACTGAAACTGGTCCTAAACTGGAGGAAGAACGTTACCCAAGAAGTTCCATCGGAGACTCATCCGTGGCAGATGATCATTCCTGGTGGCCTCTTTGGTTAGATGGCCATGGCCCTGAAGGCCATGACTGCCAACTCGAAAGGAAAAGAATATATATATTCTGATGATCATAAAGCCACCACACAGACCAGACAGCCTCCTCTGCGTTACTGTGTTCTGAACAGTTGTCATATCTGGATTGCAGGATTCTGGACTCTAGAGCCATCTTATCCCCTTATCCTTAGCGGCATTGGCTAACAACAGCGTGAGTGTAGGACTCCCAAGCCAACTGGCACCCACACGGCGGCCGTTCAGACGTCCTATCAGGTGGCCATGGCGCTTACGTGTGGAGCACCTCTCCTTTGCTTGACACTGTCCCATTAGCAAATCCTTCGTCTTCTAGCCTACTGATCTGAATGCATCCAATGGCAGCCTCCCACCAAATCATGATTCCTGACCTGTATGTATCTAGGATCCATAATTCATTGGACATACATGCGTGGTGGCATACTTGCATAGTTGCATCTTGCATGCCTCTTGTGTTTTTGAACGTTTGATTAGAGAGACATTTTACAGTGTTTGGGAGCTACCTTGCGTACCTCCCAAACAACTAAACGTCCACCGTTGATCATACGAAGGGCAAATAAGGAATACTGTAGCCTGTTCTTAGCTATGATTTTGTCCGATTTCTGTTACGCATCTTCCGCTCAAACTCCCCTTCATGATGATCAATTATTTGCCGATACTCATCTTCCTGCTTGAAGATCAATCACTTGCCAATTCTCATGTGCTTGCTCACCGTACGTTTATTGAACGATGCATAACAATTGATCAATTACTTAGTTTAATCCTTAATTACGTACTCGGCCATCAAGTACCAATTACTTAGTTTTATCTTCCGTACGGTCCATACGTATTCAAGGTATGTAATGATTGGTCAATTACCTAGTTTTATCATTAATTTCTCAATTCTCGATCAATTACTTAGTTTTAGAATATGATATGCAATATTCTGTAATCGATCTTAAACATCTTAGTAATACGGTCCATAAGCATGCGATTTTTTACTACTCCAGACGAAGCGGCGATGGCCAAGAGGTGCAGTTTGGAATTCGTCCTTATCTAGGCCTTATCTGAGATAGCCCATGAAGATTCCAGGATAATGGACCTCAGGAGAGAAACCCAAGAAGGGAAAAGGGAACTCAAATGGAATGATGGGCTGGGAGCCTGGGACCATGGCACAATGGTGTTTATGTTTTTGTACGCGGAAAAAGAAAAACCAGTATGTAGTTAACTGAGCTTATTACGTGGATTGGTATCTCAATTTTTGCTTTTTGTCAGTGAAATACCGTAGAAATGTAAATGTTCATATACATTTATCTACGATCACACGTACATTATGCCTCTATAAATAACTTCAAAAACTTAATCGATATATATATATAATTAATAGATATATCATCTACCGTTAAAAAATAATAAAGTGATATACAACGTGTAATTATTCACGATTAAGTTCCGCTGACATACATACGCCCACTTTTGTTTCTTGAATCTAGACTATCTATCTCAATTTTGAGCGTGCGTGGAATCTGGGTGATCCAATACATAAAAATAATTTCTCCGTTTTAAAATATATCTGTTCTGAGATTTAAATTTTGTATAATGCATTCTTGCGTTGATTATTTAGTCAAATAGTTGCTTAAAAAGGAATTCTATAATTCCAAAATTGACCATTAACATAACTAAAAAAACTTAAAATATTTATATTTTAAAATAGAGGTAGTATTTTTCATTTGACTTCCAAGGAAAATTCCGTGATAAGAACGTTCAGCTCGTCATGGGAATAACCCGTGTTTTGACAGCCGTTCCCTCATGCTGTCAAGCCTGGACTTATGGAGCAGTTCCGTTTGAAACAACAATCCACGTGCTCCAGCCGTCTTTGGTGGACGCAGCATATGTCTATTTTACTCCTAGCTAGCGAGCTAGCTATAGATGTTAAATGGTTGATAATTCGGATGTACACGATGCGCGATCGGTACATCTATTTAATAATAAATCATACCAACATGCTTCGTTAGGTGATGTCAGCTTTGGGTCCGACTCCTATAGTATGCTAGCTTAAGCACGAGCACAAGTGACTGGCCCACCATTTTTTTATTTTTTCCTTTATTTTTTCTTTTCTTTTATTTTTTTTCGTATTTTATTTATTTTTTCCGTCATATAGCTCGTAATTGTCCTACGCGTCTTTGCCGTGTCCTTTTGACCCGGTATAACCTGTCTATGCCGTGATATCGGTATGTAACGACACTATAGTCATATCTAGCCAGGCCATCGTTATTATTAAAAAAATAATTAATTATAAATATAAGTATGTGTTAAATTTATGATACAAATATTCCACCGTAATTAAACATTCACTTCAGATATTTTTAAAATTTTAATTGTGTCGTATGAAGAGTTTCATTGAAACGACCAATGAACTCTGTACGACCATACCGATGGCAGCACGAATTTCGCGCAGGGGAAACGTTATCCATCGCATTTCGCTGTGTCAAAATTTGTACTGATGCTATAGCTGTACAATTTCGTAGCAACGATATCGTACGTGTTGAGTGGTGACTATTCGTCTGGGATCGGTCGTAAGTGCAATGTCAACAGTAGAACCAACTACTAATAATAAAAATTGATATATCATCTGGCCAATCTAAATATTTAATAGCTCAGCTGTAACAGCTAAATATTTAAAATATGTATTAGTAGTCCACCTCTTATATATATATATATAACTTATTGATACTCTCTTTCCTATCTAAACATAAATTTATTATATCAACGTCTAATTGCATCATCCCTATTCTATTTATTTTGGTTTTTTTTCACAGCAGGGCGATCGTGGACTCGTGGTGTTGTGGGTATGTGGTCCCACATACAAAAGCAGCGTGCATGGCCGGCTGAGGTCTATGGACAAAAGGGCATATATCTTATGCCTTTTGCATATTAGAATTTTCATTTGCTAAAAGGGAGAAAGGCATATTCGGTGAAAAAGAAAAGGTTTTAAAGGTGCATCCATGGGTCTGTTGCTTTGTAATTTAGTTATTGTTATTAATTTAGGAATGTGTACTATATTTAACTTAAAATTAATTAAGTTTTTTTTCTGAGGTTGTATCTTTTTACCAAGTTTCAAAAACTTATCATTTTAGACTATATTTATCTATAAAATAATTGCATTTTAGACATTAAAAGGGAAGAAAATATGCTAAACCTATGCAGCACCAAGATCCATGTCTTTAACTTGGCAAGTAGTAAAGAGTTTTTCTTACCGTTAGCTAAGGGGCGCGGTAATGGTAAGTAGGATAAAAACCAATCAGATTTGGATGAATATTGATCATGTTATATCCTATTAGATTCGGAGTGGGTGTTAATGGTGTATGGATGCAGATGTAAATGCAAAGAATATTATTTTGGATGCAGATGTAATTGCAAAGACGTCAGCAACAAGGACGATAGGCAACAGTATGGTGTGTTCTGTGTCGGCATGTGGACGTGGTGGCTTCTACGTGCAGCTTGCCTGTCTTGGCGTGAGGGAGATTCAGACCATGAGAGCCTGGGTCCTGATACTGATAGAAAGTTAGGTTAACTAATGGGTGGGCTAGATGGTTGGATGGGATGGCTAATGTTAAATGGATCAAATAAAGTGGTCGCATGGGCTAATAAAGTTGGATTATCTGCCAAATTATCTATCAAATAATCCGCATCTGTTAGATATTAATGATATCACGTCTGGCTTTGAATCTGCATGCTACTATTTGAATTTGAATCCATATTTGCTAAATACAAACCTTTGACATATCCTTACTTCGTAGATAGATAAATTGAGGATCAAATTAGATATTATTCTATTTGTGTTTCATCCTTAATGGTAAGGAATTGGTAGCCTGACCAAGTTCAAACAAACATCTAAACATTTAAATTTTTTGTAATTTTTTTTGTTTTTCTTTGGTACTGTAGTGCCACAATAACCATGTGTATATCATAGGGAGAGTTAACCTCTCTCCAAATGGTATGGAAGACGCTGGTGTCAAACCCTTTAAAGTACTTCATCAAAATTAAAGCTGGCCGAGGGCTTTAATTAATTTTGATGAACTAAAGTAATCAATGGTTACCAACGGATTTTGGATTTTTTAAAGACTCGTATAAGCTTACCCACAGAGGGGCAGACAGACTGGCATATAGCATGGTTTGCAAAAGGACCCCATAAATATGGATAAATTACATAAGGATCCTAGAAATGAGCAAAGAAGGACTCTCGAAGAAAATAAAAAAAAACAACTAGTCCTTGTCTTTTTGTTTGGTGACCAAGACAATGAAACCGACGGCAACGATGGCAAAAATGAGGTTAGATAGCTCCAAGCCACAAACCCTAACAACGACCTCATAAAGGTGGAGGTTAAAGTAGATTAAAGCAAAAGGAGAAATTTTAGCCTAACCTTGATGGTAATCCGTTGAAGATAAGATAGGGCACCAAATCAATGGCTATAAAGTCGTTGGAGTAGGTTCGAACGACTAGTGCAATCTCATCATTGTGGATGAAGAAAACCTCCAACCCTATGCTGCACTTGTCTTCCTAAACATCAGAGAGAAATCCCATAGCTGTCATCCAAATAATAGGCGGAATTAGCTCCGAACAAACCAAAGCACACTCTGTCCATAAACAACAGCAAGCCAGACAAAGAAAATGGGTGTTGGTATCTCCTTCAAGCTGTACAAGAAAGGAGGAGAAGAAATCCTAATATGAGATAAACTTGGACTACAATGAGATGACCCAACTATGGGATGGGGCTTCTTGGAACCTCTCCCCTTGTTGGCCACCAACGGCCCTAGAGATGAGCGAAAAGGGGTCAGGTGGAATGAAGATGGTGACACACTTTCTTTTAACTGTTAGAGGAGTGACAGATAGAGAGAAGGAGACAAAGTCCATATTACTTTACAACGGAATGACCTGTATCCGTTCCTACCGAAACAAAGACAATAAAACAAAAGCGAGAAGTTACGTGGTATCGTTACTTTTTTTTATCAATCATAGACACTAGAATACATTATTAGATGAGATCGTTGTCTACTTAGTACCTGCATAAGCTTTATCTTGGGCAGTGAAAGGATGGATCACGTTTCAATCGCTATACATAGAAAACTAATACTCCGGTAACAACCTATAAAATTCACATCAGCGGAGGTTTGAAGGTGATTCCTTCGGTAACATTTATGAACCTAATTAAGGCATATTCGACCATGAGACAATGCACTAGTTCTAATGTTATTCACATCATTGGGAGGGGGTGTTCGTGCTGGATCTCACGCGCCTGGCGCGAGCATGCTGGATCTCACGCGTCTAACGTGAGCATACCGACGCCTGAAAGATTTGCTTAGTTCTAGTACAGTTCGGTTGGTTTCTCTTCGTGGCTCGAGGTACACACGCCGGGCCCATAAGATTCGCTCTGCTCCGACACGACGGTGTGGGTGTGAACGTGCCAGTCAATTTGATCCTACAATTGATAAGGAGGTGAGACAAACGGGTTAGTAGGACGATAAGCCGATATGAACTCTTGCTATCGGCTGGCCGCCGATAGGATCAAGGTGGTTATCGGCCACGTCCGGATGACTCCTGCTATCAGCTGGTTGCCAATAGAGATCAAGACGCTCTTTCATCGGTTAGGGAGCCGATGAAGACATAGACAGATGTCGACGAAGGACGTGATGGCTCTGGGTGCAGCGAAATGTGAGATTCTGATCCATCGGCCGCAGAGCCGATGGAGGCACCGAAGGGTATTAAAAACAAAGTGCGCAGGATCCCTCCTAGTAGTCGACAGAAGCTGTACCGCTCGTTCATCGACTAAAATGTCGATAAAGATATATGCGAACTAGTAAGAAATTGTATAAAAGACACCGGTTATAAAGTCGATACCGTTCCGGATATGATAGTATGAAACCTATTGCCTATCGTGACGACACCGCTAGCACCGAATCTCGAAGATCGAACCTAATCGAGATAGGACGAGACCGAGGCCAATGTCAACTGGACGGTGGATAACGGATCGGTTGTGCTGAAGTAAGGGCGAAGCGAACCCATCGACTAACTGAGTCGATGAGAAGACGTCTTTCTGAAGACAGGCACGCATCCGCTGAAAGGCCGATGCGCTTGGCGTGGCGCTCAAGAAAAGTCTTCTGAAGACTGATGCGTATCGGCTGAGTAGCTAGGGTGGTGATGCGCTGAAGTAGTATTGATTGAAAAATATGTTCATATATGTTTTCAGGAGGTCTATATTTATATCCTAGGTTTATAAAGTCCGACGCGTTTAGACGTTACAAGTTAACTAACTAATTAAACTTTTCTATCTATATAAGATATGATTTACATAGATAGAATACTCTGTCGTGAGTTCTATGACTCCTCCTTAAACTCGATCTCATTTGTATAACCTTATATTCTTAAATCGAATCTTTTTCTGCTTCGTTCGATCGGTTTTCTTACTGTAGCAACCGGACTCTTATTTATTTAAGCTAATCTTTTTTCTAATATTTCTTTAGGCTTTTTAAATTTTGTCGTTGACACTGGCTACTCAAAATTTGCTATACGCAATGGGCATACATAAGGGTTTGACTTGACCGGATGCATATGTCAAGGCGCAAGCTATGAACATTGATGCTTGCACAGAAATTCCATCTACGTTCAACGTTCCGTCGCTTTTGTCGACAAGATAATTGCAAAAAAGCTAATAGTTCACGTTTGTTAGAATAAAAAAACAATGTATTCCAAACAAATGGCAAGTATGCTAACGGTATTGAGGTGTATAATTATGGATCAATATACTTTGGAGTGAAAGGCTAACTCTATTTGCTACTATAATAGGAAGAGCCATGGCAAGAAGCTTCACTAGCCCTATAAAACTAAACACTGAACTTATTCACTGGCTCTATGTTGTTCGATTACTAAAACTTTCAGAAATTGATTATTTGCCCTAAATGATTATAGCCTTCATTGTAAACATTGATTTTTAATTTGCCAAAAATCTCTGGTTTATTTTTCACCGGCTTTTATCCGTAACTAAAAAGATCATCTAATTCAAAGCTCAATTCAAGTGGCTGAGTAAGGAAAAAATGTTTTTTTATTAATTTAAAGTCTCATCAAAATCATCAAATCCAATTAATACATGGCCTCTTTTTTAATTAGATTCATGCTATTAAAAATTTCTCGGATTTAAAATCTGCTATTATAATTCGCATATTTAGTATAGGTAGAAACATTCCACTACTTTCTTGTGAGAATAATATCTATACCATTGTAACCCATTTCTAACCAAATTAGCCTTTTCTTCTCTTCTCATTCTTTCCTTCTTTCATCAATGGCCACCGGCGACGAACTGGTGGCGCGCTCCTGCAACCGCCGCCGTGCTTCGGCGACTCGACAATGGCGGCTCGTGCTCCTCTCCGCCGGCGCTCACTCCATCCTAAACACCTTGGCGAGCGTCTGTACTCTCTGGTGGTGCCATGCCCGATACAGCACGATGAGCAGTAGCCAACAGCGGCAACCACATGAACGGTTCACATGTTTGCGCACTGTCCGCGCCGAGGTAAACGAAGGTCGAGCGGACGCGTGCCGGAGGCCAAGGCTCAGATCCATCTGGGGACTCGGCGACGGCGGCTCGTGCCAGACCTTCCGCCCTCCTCTTCAAGTGAGCCGCCGTCCCTGATGCTCCACGCCGTCGCACCCTCTTCCCCGGTGTCAGACCTATTCCACGCCGTCGACATCGATCCACCGCCGATCTGCCCTGCAAGATCTGGTGTAGAAGGGGCGCCCGGCATTCCAGGAGGAGTTGGCGAGGCGGATGGAGTCATGGCCTTCCTCGTCGGCGGATGGATCTGAGCCGCCTGTGTCTTGATCCCCTCCTGAAGGTCCGACGTCCGGCAACAACGAGAAAGAGGGCGGTGGGAGACGTCAGCCTCAGAGACGGCAGCCGGCGATGCCGAGAAGAGGTCCGGCGTCGCCATGGCTAACTACCGTCGACCGCACCTCTAACCCCCCTTGGGCTTGCCTTCCTCAGCCGTCAGCCCTCACCGTCCGCCATTGCCATGGCTCTCTGCTCAATCTCAGGCCAAACGGAGACAAGGGCAAGGACCAAGGTTGAGGGTGAGGGCATTTTTATTAAATACATGCAAAATATGTATACCGATAGCACCATTACAATTGAAAACAAGAAGTGGCATATATATATATATTCTAAAACCGAGAAATTTATTATAGTGTGAATTTAATTATTTTTAATAGCATTTAACCACGGAGGGACCAGATAGTATACATGAAAAAAATAAAAAATAGGAGCGTCCTTACCCCTTTATCTGATTAGTACGGAAAGGACCCCACGGAAATCTTACTCTTCTAACCTGATTTTTTAAATCTATTCTACAGCCTACATACGGGTTTGCTATTTTTATTTCTAAAAATAACAAACAGAAAGCTTTGCTGATGGTCAGCATCTCTCTATTTATTCATTTTGTTTGTTAAGAAGGGGGACTTCTGCGCGCGGAAGAAGAACCGGATGACGTTGTACGGCTTTCCTCTCTCGGTTTCCCGACGCGATCATCGCCGCCGCCTCGGCCTCGCCTGTCTCCTCGTCCCCGCGTAAGCCCGCATCCCGCTCACCCCCGGTTCCAACCCCCCGCGAGCGCACGCGGCCGCTCTTCGCCTCGCCGGCGGCCTCTCCCATCGCCTCGCCTCCGCGCGGTGAGCTAGTAGCTACGCATCGCTTTTACTTCGGTTTACCTTTCGAAGGTGGGAGGAGGAAGACGAAAAGAGGGAGGAGGAAGATATTATCTTCGCTGCCCTGCCGTGCAGTGCCGCTAGCTGTCCCACTCAGGTGCTATTCCCGTCCCGTGCTTATCCCCGGCGGAATCCAATCCCCCTCCTGGCTTTTCTCCAAAAGCCCCCGCTTTTCGCCTATTTTGCTCGCTGCCGCGGTCATGATTCCCCGTTGATACCTCCGCCCATTTGGTGCTCGCCAAATCCCCTTCACAGCCGGTGGTTCTAGTTCTGTAGGGGAGGAGGAGGAGGAGGAGGAGGGAGGGGGTTAGGTCGGGGGGAGGAGGAGGAGGGGGTTGCGGAGATGTCGTCGTCGCGGTCGAACAACCGGGCGACGTGCTCGCGGAGCAGCTCCGCGCGGTCCAAGCACAGCGCGCGGGTGGTGGCGCAGACGCCGGTGGACGCGCAGCTGCACGCCGAGTTCGAGGGTTCGCAGCGCCACTTCGACTACTCGTCGTCGGTCAGCGCCGCCAATCGGTCGGGCGCCACCACCAGCAACGTCTCCGCCTACCTCCAGAACATGCAGCGCGGCCGCTTCATCCAGCCCTTCGGATGCCTGCTCGCCGTCCACTCGGAGACATTCGCGCTGCTCGCTTACAGCGAGAACGCCGCCGAGATGCTCGACCTCACGCCGCACGCCGTGCCCACCATTGACCAGCGCGAGGCGCTCGCCGTCGGCACCGACGTGCGCACGCTCTTCCGCTCGCACAGCTTCGTCGCGCTGCAGAAGGCCGCCACCTTCGGGGACGTCAATCTGCTCAACCCCATCCTCGTGCACGCCAGAACCTCCGGGAAGCCCTTCTACGCCATCATGCACCGCATCGACGTCGGCCTCGTCATCGACCTCGAGCCGGTCAATCCCGTCGACTTGCCCGTCACCGCCACTGGCGCGATCAAGTCGTACAAGCTCGCTGCCAGGGCAATCGCCAGGCTGCAGTCCCTGCCCAGTGGGAACCTCTCCCTGCTGTGTGACGTGCTGGTCCGCGAGGTGAGCGAGCTCACTGGTTATGACAGGGTGATGGCATACAAGTTCCATGAAGATGAGCATGGTGAGGTGATTGCTGAGTGCAGGAGATCTGATTTGGAGCCGTATCTTGGCCTGCACTACCCAGCAACTGACATTCCTCAGGCATCCAGGTTTTTGTTTATGAAGAACAAAGTGAGGATGATATGTGACTGCTCCGCTACGCCTGTGAAGATCATCCAAGATGACAACCTAACACAACCTATAAGCATATGTGGATCGACTCTCAGGGCACCCCATGGTTGCCATGCACAGTACATGGCGAACATGGGCTCCGCTGCATCACTTGTGATGTCGGTCACTATCAATGAGGATGAGGATGACGATGGAGACACTGGGAGTGACCAGCAGCCGAAAGGCAGGAAGCTATGGGGGTTGATTGTCTGCCATCACACAAGCCCAAGGTTCATCCCTTTCCCGCTTAGGTATGCTTGCGAGTTTCTCTTGCAAGTATTTGGGATACAGATCAGCAAGGAGGTGGAACTGGCAGCTCAGGCAAAGGAGAGGCACATCCTGCGCACACAGACTCTTCTCTGTGATATGCTCCTTCGAGATGCTCCTGTTGGGATATTTACCCAATCACCTAATGTAATGGATCTAGTGAAGTGTGATGGTGCAGCGTTGTATTACCAAAACCAGCTTTGGGTGCTAGGAACAACGCTCTCTGAAGCTGAGATAAAAAACATTGTTGCTTGGTTGCAGGAGTGTCATGACAGTTCTACTGGATTGAGTACCGACAGTTTAGTCGAAGCAGGTTATCCTGGCGCTGCTGCACTTGGTGATGTCGTGTGTGGCATGGCAGCTATAAAGATCTCTTCAAGAGATTTCATCTTCTGGTTCCGATCCCACACGGCAAAGGAGATTAAATGGGGTGGAGCTAAGCATGAAACAATTGATGCAGATGACAATGGTAGGAGGATGCATCCACGATCTTCATTCAAAGCCTTCTTGGAGGTAGTAAAATGGAGGAGTGCTCCTTGGGAGGATGTTGAAATGGATGCTATCCATTCTCTGCAGCTAATATTACGAGGCTCCTTGCAAAATGAAGATGCCAACAAGAATAACAACACAAAGTCCATTGTTACAGCTCCATCTGATGATATGAAGAAGATTCAGGGGCTACTTGAACTGAGAACCGTTACAAATGAAATGGTGCGCCTAATTGAGACAGCAACAGTGCCTATCTTGGCTGTTGACATCACTGGGAGCATAAACGGATGGAATAATAAAGCTGCAGAGCTCACTGGGTTACCTGTCATGGAAGCCATAGGGAAGCCTCTGGTAGATCTTGTCGTTGATGATTCTGTTGAAGTTGTTAAGCAGATTTTAAACTCAGCTTTACAAGGTTGCCACTATGTTGAACTCAACCTTTTGTACCATCCAACTTATTAATCATAATGTGTTCATTATTTTTGGGGTGACAACTTATGTGTCTTCTTTATTGTATTTCAGGTATAGAAGAGCAAAATCTGGAAATTAAGCTTAAAACATTTAATCACCAGGAAAATACTGGACCTGTAATTTTGATGGTTAACGCCTGCTGTAGTTGTGACCTTTCAGAGAAAGTTGTGGGGGTTTGCTTTGTAGCACAAGATTTGACAGGGCAGAAGATTATCATGGATAAGTATACTCAGATACAAGGGGACTATGTTGCTATAGTAAAGAACCCTACGGAGCTCATCCCCCCTATATTTATGATCAATGATCTCGGCTCCTGCTTAGAGTGGAATGAAGCTATGCAAAAAATTACTGGTATAAAGAGGGAAGATGCAGTAGATAAATTGTTAATTGGGGAACTTTTCACCCATCATGACTATGGCTGTAGGGTGAAAGACAATGGTACACTGACCAAACTTAACATATTAATAAATGCAGTGATATCTGGTCAAGATACCGAGAAGCTTCTTTTTGGTTTTTTCAACACCGATGGCAAGTACATAGAATCACTGCTGACAGCAACCAAGAGGACAAGTGCTGAGGGTAAGATCACTGGTGCTCTTTGCTTTCTTCATGTGGCCAGTCCAGAGCTTCAACATGCTCTGCAGGTGCAGAAAATGTCTGAACAAGCTGCTCTGAACAGCTTCAAGGAATTGACGTACATACGTCAAGAATTAAGGAACCCACTCAATGGCATGCAGTTTACTCGTAATTTGCTGGAACCTTCTGAATTGACTGAGGAGCAGAGGAAACTTCTGTCATCAAATGTTCTCTGTCAAGAACAGCTGAAAAAGATTTTACATGACACTGATCTAGAGAGCATTGAACAGTGGTGAGTGCCATTTGTTCCACCATCATCTGACATATAGATACTCATCGATTCGCCAACTTTTATTCTGAGCCCTTCAATTGGTACTGAGATCATGCTTTAATGCCTTTTAACCATAGCAAATTTAGATGGTCATGCAAGTTCAGAACTGAAATTACCACTATTTCATGCCTTTTTCCCAGTTGTATTATCTATGTAGGACAACATGGCATGTAAAAAGGAAACTTTCTATTTAATGGTTGGAATCCCATGACATGAAAATTTCTACCAATACCATAACAGCGCCAGCACTAGAAAATAAGTTCATATACAGCTGTATAATATGCCTGTTCAATTTGCTTTTACATGCACTAGAAGATTTGATAGAATAAGTATGAATTGGTTACTAATTCTGCGATCCCACAGCTACACGGAGATGAGCACAGTAGAGTTCAACCTTGAGGAAGCTCTGAATACAGTTCTAATGCAAGGCATGCCCCAGAGCAAGGAGAAGCATATTTCTCTTGACCATGATTGGCCTGCAGAAGTATCACGTATGCACCTCTGTGGGGACAATTTAAGGCTTCAGCAAGTCCTAGCAGACTTCCTGGCATGCACGCTTCAATTTACACAGCCAGCTGAAGGACCTATTGTACTCCAAGTCATCCCCAGGATGGAAAATATTGGGTCCGGCATGCAGATTGCTCATCTAGAGTTCAGGTAAGCCACCATTTGCCTCGTGGAGCTTATATTGATGTTTCTTGAATTGTGAGTACAGCTTTACAGATATAGAACTACTTAAACTTTGCATGCAGTTATCTAATTTCCATTACACCAACCCAACTTCTGTGTTGAAAAATCTGTTTGTTAACATACATTATAAGTACTCTGTCTATTTCAAAATACAAGTATTTCTAGTTTGTTTAGTAAATACTAACGTTAGATCAAAATATTCTCTTTTAGTCATTTCATAGGTTAAGTTTTGAATTTTGAATTGCTTAAATTCTCTTTCGAAGCACTTAATTGGCTTTGGGATCATCGGAATGATAAAAATCAAGAGAATCAGCGCGAGAATGCTTATATTGTGGTACATAATTTTAATATTATAAATCCTTATATTTATTTATATTTTGGAATGGAGGTAATACAAACTAGAGGCAGTTGCACTATTGAGTTCCAAACACCATTATTCCTGCAGTCTGTGCTTACTGTCCAACTTTATCAATAGAGACAGGACACAAATAAGTACACTAGTCACATAAAACTGACAGTTCAAAATTAGACCTTCCATATTGTCTCAACATATACATTAAGTCACACAGAAAATTCTTATGTAGTAACATCAGAGTAATAACTATAACCAGTGCGATGATGCAATCCTTACAACTGTGAGTAAAAAGAGATTGGTTAGATGGTGTAAAGCTTTTGATTGTTTCATGAGTTTTCTGGGATACACTTTCACTTAACCGAAGCGTAATCGAACATCTGCTTAACTGTTGGCTCCATGCAGGCTTGTCCATCCAGCACCGGGCGTTCCAGAGGCTCTGATACAAGAGATGTTTTGCCACAGCCCAGGGACATCTCGAGAAGGCCTTGGCCTGTACATAAGCCAGAAGCTTGTGAAGACGATGAGCGGCACGGTACAGTACCTCCGAGAAGCAGAGAGCTCGTCGTTCATCGTTCTGGTGGAGTTCCCGGTCGCGCAGCTCAGCACCAAGAGGTGCAAGGCTTCCACGAGTAAATTCTGAACTAGCCTAGGGCCATTCTTGCGGTGCTGTGCTGGTCGTGTTGAGTTGTTGTTGGTGTTGCTGCTGCTAGTTGATCAGGCATTCTGGGAGACGTTAACTACTGATGTATCGAATGTGTAGCTTGTGGAAGTGAAGCTAGTGGTTGGAAAAATGTGTTGATCACATTGGTATCTGGAGAGCTAGGGGTTAGTTTAATTTACCCGGCAACTGTATTAGTTTAATTTACCCGGCAACTGTATGAATGAATTATGAATAAAATCTTCACTTATGTTGTCAATCTCTCTCAAATTATATATAAAAAAGACAGTTTATATCTACTATAAATATAAATATAGAAATATAGAAGTGTGTAACTTATATTTAGTAAGAGATCATTTATATTGAAGCTGTATCTTTTGATTATCGTTAAACATACTTGTAACTTTGTAATTTTTATGTATGCGTAACTTTTTATGTATGATGTATAGAGGTCATCCAACGTTAATTACATTAATATGATATCAGAGTCAATATTTTTTCTTTAAATTAATGTCAACATCATCTTTTACCTCCTCACCACCTCCGCCTCCACTTCCAGTCTTTTCTCTGCTACTACCTTTGCCCATATATCAATTCATCATGTCATCATCATCTGACTCAACAAAACAAACTATACATTACGACACGCCTAGCTTCTCTCGTATTTGTAGAGTGTAAAGCTTAATCGATGGATCAACTACCTCATCTTCCTAGCAGATTCCTTCATCGATTGTTGATGGCACCGACCTTATGTATAACCTAGAATATTGCCTGTGGTATGATAAAGATCAATAATTATTAAGTGGTCTTCTCTCATCGATGACTAAAGACATCCTTCAGGACGTGATATCTATCGCCACATCCAAAGAAGCCTAGGACACTTTTCGACGTATGTTCTCCTCCGTCACACGTGCGCGTGTTGTCCAAGTGCGTGTCGATCTTGCTACAACCAAGAAGCGTGACCTCTCTGCTACCGATTACTTTCGTAAGATCAAGAGTTTAGCCTCCGAGCTGGTTGCGACTGATGCTCCTCTTCGTGATGACAAGATCATTGCCTATCTTCTAGCGGGTCTTTCCCTAGATTATGATCAGTTCGTCACATCTATGACGACAAAGAGTGAGCTCCTCACGCTCGACGACGTCTACTCATATCTGCTAACATTTGATGTGCGCCAACCACAGTACCAGGTGGAGACTCGCCTCAACATCGGTGCGTCGGCCAACTTCGCCGGCCGAGATGGGCAGCAGCGGGGCCGTGGCTGTGGTGGTCCTCTACCCCAGGGATGTGGATGCGGCGCCCCTCCCTGTCAGATCTGCGGTCGTATAGGTCACACTACCATCAAATATTGGTATCGTATGTATGAGTCTTACCAAGAGAAATAATCCTATGCTGCGGTGGCTACTACTTAATCTTATAAGGTCGACACCAACTGGCACATCGATACGGAGGCTACCGATCACATAACCAGTGATCTAGATCGCCAAGCCTTAAGTGAACAATATCATGGTGGAGAAACGGTTCAAGTTGGCAATAGGGCTGGTTTGCAAATTATACATATTTGTTCTTGTTCTCTTAATACTACTACACGTCCTCTTGATTTACATAATGTTCTTCACGTACCTGATATCTCTAAACACCTCCTTTCGGTTCATAAACTATCACGTGATAATAATATATTTTTTGAATTTCATTCCTATCATTTTCTTGTAAAGTATCAAGCAATGAAACAAGTGCTCCTGAAAGAAAGGTATGAATCTGGCCTCTATCCCATAAAGTCTATCCCTGCGCCTGCTTCTTTACCTAAGGCAGGCGCTCCGCATGTAGTGTCTGACGCTGACCTGCTTGCATCGGAGTCTCTGCCTGCCTCTCCCGTGTCCCCTATGGCAAGCACAGAGGCTGCGGCTGGGTTGTCATCTGCCAACCCATCATCATCAGCATCGCGGTAAACTTCGTCACCGAGCGTTCGGCCTGAGGCCGTGCACCACTCAGAGGTTCCTGCACTGGATCCTCCTACCCACAAGTACGGACGCGCTTAACCCACAACATCAAGAAGCCCAAGGTTCATACCGACGACACGGTTACTTATTCTACCATATGGATTTAAGATATAGAGCCTATATTATATGTTACTACGATGGCACATTCTCTTTGAAGGTCAGCAATGAATGATGAATTTTAAGCCCTTGTCAAGAACAAGACTTGGCATCTGGTTCCTCTACATGTCGGCCTTAATGCCATTGATTGAAAGTGGATTTTTAAACTGAAGCACAAAGCTAATGGCTCCGTTGATTGCTATAAAGCACGATTGTTCACCAAGGACTTTAAGCAGCAGTATGGAGTTGATTATGATGATACATTCAGTATGGTAGTGAAACCTACTATTATTCGAGTCTTATTGTCTCTTGCAGTCTCTTGTGATTGGTTTCTTCGAAAAATTGATATTCAAAATACATTCTTACATGGCCATCTTCAAGAGGACGTCTATATGAAATAACCACTTGGTTTTATTGACTCGGCTTATACTTATCTTTGTAAGTTGGACAAGTCATCATATGGTCTCAAACAGGCCCCACGTGCCTGTTTTTCTCGTCTCAGTAATAAACTATTATAACTGGGGCTTTAGGCTTCTAAGGCTGATGTTTCTCTTTTCATGTTCAACAGCGGTGGCATTCAGATGCATATTATCATCTATATGGATGATATTATTATTATGAGCTTCTCGTCATCAGCTACAGATGATCTACGCATTCAACTTGAACCTGAGTTTGCCGTGAAAGATCTTGGCACTCTTGAATATTTTCTTGGCATTGAAGCACAACATACTTTTACTGGTCTCATTTTGACACAACATAAATATATCTAAGACTTGCTGCAGCGCACAAATATGGTCTCCTCTAACAGTGTTTCAACAGCTATGCTTCCTAACAACAAGTTACTCTTAAAGAGTGGCAATCCTCTCTCAGCTAAAGATACTACACGCTAACGCAGTGTTGTTGGGGCTCTCCAATATGTCTTTCACTTGCCCCGATATCTCCTTTGTCAATCGGGTATGCCAATTTCTGTTAGCCCCAACGATGACTCATTGAGCGGCAGTAAAACGTATACTGCGTTATCTTCATTTCACATCTGATATAGGGTTATGCATCACTAAATCTAGGTCTTCATTGCTAAGGGCGTTCTCTGATGCCGATTGGGCCAAGAACCCAGATGATCGGTGCAATATAGGTGGCTATGACATTTTCTTTGGTGGCAATCTTGTTTCTTAGAGCTTTCGCAAACATCAACTGTTTCTCACTCGAGCACAGAGGCTGAATACAAGGCTGTTATCAATGTTATCGCTGAAGTAATATGGATACAAGTGTTGCTAAGGAAACTTAAGATCTCTTAGCTTCGGCCACCGTATCTATGGTGTGACAACATTATTGTCACTTATCTCTCTATCAATCTCATATTTCATCGTCGCACGAAGCATGTCAAGGTTGATTACCATTTTGTTCGTGAACGTGTTGCCTCTCGCCAACTCGACGTTCGCTTCATCTCATCTAAGGACCAGGTGGCTGACATCATTACTAAGCCGCTCCCGATTACTCCCTACTACAATTTACAGTGCAATCTAAATCTAGTATACCTTTATCTAGATTGAGGGATGTTAAATATAGAAGTGTGTAATCTATATTTAGTAAGATATCATATATATTTTAAGCTATGTTTTTTGATTGTCGTTGATCATGCTTGTAACTTTCTATATATATGTACCCTTTTATATATGCGATCCTCTCTGGTTATGACCCATATAGTTTATCTAACGCCAATTACTAATCCTATCTAATAAGAGCCGTGTAACCAATTTTTATTGATATTAAATATGATTTTTTTCTTGTTCCTATCGGCCGCCATGTTACGTAAGAGTTAAATATGTAGTAAAGTATTTTTTGAGAGGAGTAGAGTGTTTTTTCAGCCGCTATGCACGCTATGTTACGCAAGAGTTAAATATTTTTTTTAGAGGAGTAGAGTTTTATTTTTTAAAAAATGTTAACAATAGCCCACGGAGTTTTCACATGCCCATCGGGAGTATGGGCTAGCCGTTGTTGGCCCAAGCGCGTAAGGCTCACACCTCACTGCGATCGATCATGGCGGGGAGGGAGAAGAGGAAGCGCGCGGCGGCGCTCAACGACGACGACGACGACGAGCAGCGGCGAGTGCGGCGGCAGGAGGGAGCGGCAGCAACCCTCCTCCGCAGGATCAGAGGTGCGCGTCCCTCCCTCTCCTCGATCGCTTACGAATTTCGCCGGAATCTAAACACGCATCCCCGTCAGAATCAGCAGGGCTGGTGCGCTGGGTCTTCGCCGAGGTCGCTGCCGGCCGCTCCCCGTCCGTCGCGCTCCACCGCTATCAGAACTACTGCGCCTCCGCCGCCGCATCCCCATGGCCGGCCTCCGCGTCTCGCCCTCTCATCGGTTCCACTCACTGTTTCAGATTCTTACCCCTGTGTGTGCGCGTGCAGTGCCTGCAGCTACGACGTCCCTGTCGGCACAGACGTCCTCTCGCTCTTCCACACGGACTCCCACGCTCTCGTTGATTTTATCTAAACCTGCGTATCTCTGATCACGTTAATCAGTTTGGGATGTGTTTATTGATGTGCAGACGTGCTTCTCAGAGTTCTCCTCGTCGTTCAGCAACTCCTGAAGCGGAATAAGCACTGCTCCAAGAGGGACATCTACTACATGTACCCCTCCCTGTTCCAATGTCTTCACAGTTTTCATATCTGCCTCCTGCTTTTGTTTCCTGATATATGTGATTCCTCGAATTCAGAACCTGTTTTGTCTCATCACTGCAGAACAAGCAATTGTTGACAGTGCGATCAATGATATATGCATACTCTTTAAGTGCAGCCGGCACAATCTCAATGTGGTAAATACCACTTATTCTGTGTTTTTTTTCTGAAGCTTCAATTATGCTTTTAGAAATTCCATCATGGCATACTGTGTACCACTGTTAATTTGATGTATTAGTCATCCATGTCTGCATCTCTTTCATGAATCATCTGAAGCTGTTTTATTGTTTTCTCAATGCTATCTTCTTTCTTGAATTCATTCGTATGAACTGTTATAACTGACTAGAATGTGTGCTCCCTTGGCTGATTGCACGTTCCTGTGGCGAAAGGGTAGGAACTCTCTATTTTCATAGAATTGGAGTGTCTGAAGATATGTTTAACTCATTCTACCGTCCTATCATATTTGATGCTCCATGCCAATACTTAACAAAACAACTTTTTTACCCCTTAATCTCCCAATCACGGTCTGCTTTACTTAAAACAAGATATCTAGCAAGGGCTTATAAAGCACTGTGACAGCTGCTATTACAGTGCTGGGCTCATATATTTCTTCACCTATTCATTTCCCCTGTTATTTACTCATCAACACCTTTATCATTCCAGTTTGGTGATGGGATGGATAATATTTTGGAGGGTGAAAAGAAAGTCTCTTGCATAAAGAATGTCAATGCTGTAAGCTTCTAAGAGTCTCATCTAATCACATTTCTTTTATTTCTTTTATTGACTTGGTTGCCATTTGCCTTCAAATGCAGGCCTTCTCTATCCCAGTTAGCATCGAAGCAATAAAAGGTTGTTCAGCGGTTTAAAGATCCATATTTCAATATTGATGTTACTGTTAATCTGCAGTGTGAAAATAATTGCTTCATAATGTGCTGACATGGGATCGCATTAGGGGCTGTACCATAATCTCAATTATATAGAATTAGTTTTTCTAAGAGAATTCACTTTCATATATTCTGAATTGGACAGCTAAGATTGATCTCCTGGCAAGGTACTGTTCATTATAATATAGAATAAAGCCAGTGCTTAGTGTCTTTAGCCAACTAGATTTAGGTATGGCAGAAAAAAACTGGAGAACAAGTGAAACCGCAGTTTGTTCCTTTTTTTTTTTACAAATGATTATACTTATTCTTTTACTCACTTTATGTTATAGGTTTCCTATCTTGTTATCTGTGAACTTCAGTATTATACCATATACCTGAATTACATCGCAATGAACTTGAGCTGTCTTAGGTTCTCTTTTGTAGATGTTGTTAGTGTTGCGGACTACATACTTGTTGTTGAGAAGGAGGCAGGTATGAGGCTTAAAGATTCCCCATGTGCATTTTATACTTGTACTCTTCCTGTCTTCCTACATTTTGCTTCTGAACTCCCCTTGCAGTGTTTCAACGATTGGCTCATGATAAGTTCCGTGAAAGGAATCGCTGCATTGTGATTACAGTACTTACTAACTACTGAATCTAGTGTCATACACAGATTATTTTCTTGCATTTATTCTTATCTAGTTTGATGATATTGTTTTATCTGCTCAGGGAAGAGGCTACCCAGATATTCCAACAAGAAGGCATATGCTCTTTCTTAAACTTTTCTCTTGTACTTATCTGAGTTTATATTTCGAATGTAAATTATTATTTTTTTACTATTCCAGATTCTTGCACTACCTTGTTGAACACCTGCACTTGCCAGCTTATTGTTTGGTGGATGCAGACCCTTATGGTCTTGACATTATGGCCACCTATAAGTTTGGTTCACTAGTGGGTTATTATTTATCTAAATAGCTTTTAGTTATTAATTATAATATATGGGCCTTGATATACTTAACAATTTATTGCTATTCTGCACTATTTTAGCATACCTGTTAATTAAAACTTCAAATAACAACTTCATGTAAATGGTCAATTGGTCATACTACACTTTCTTGTCATCCAACAGTTGGATTGGTCATACTACACTTTCTTGTCATCCAACATTTGCTCTTTTGTCCAATATCAAGGCACATTTGAATCAAACAGTATGACTTTAGTTTGTTTGACTCTCTAAGCCCATTTAGCATGTCTTACTTTCCTGAAATTCTGTCCCATTTTTGCTGGGAGATTTGAACCTTGCAAGTTTATTTAATCATCCTTTAATGTATGGTATATTACTTGTGCTAACTAACCAAATTTTACTACTCCCTTGTGCAATCCTCACTCAATTTAAGCAATTGGCATATGTTGCAAATTTCCTGCATGTGCCTGATATTCGGTGGCTTGGGGTCTTCACATCTGATTTTGAGGATTATTGCCTTGCAGACTGCTGCCTACTTCACTTGTCATCTGAAGGTGACTAGATTTCAGGGATATAAATGGCATTTCTATTCCATTTTATTGGAAGTTAGAAGTACCTTGTTTGTTATCATATTCAAATTCCATGTATTCTGCTGCAGATAGGAGGAAAGCTGAAGGAATTCTCTCAAGGTGTTACTTGCACAGGGAAGCCCCACAATAGAGGTAAAGAAACAGGAAATTTTACTTTTCGTACCTGTATTACAACTTTACAAGCAACTCATGATCATGATGGGATTTTACAAGTAATAGCTTAGACTTAGCAAGTGGACCATTTTCTTTCCCCCCTTTTTTTTGTCTTAACAGTAATTAAACTCATTTTTTCAAAATCTTTCTTATGGATCCACATAGATAGCATGCTAAATTGCTAATAAAAGCTGTACGTCTAATTCAGTGCCTTCCCTTAGTCCATTTCATTAGTTTGAAAAACTCCATTAGGCATAGTAGGTGCAAGTAAGTTTTATTTGGAATGAACTTTAGTGTATGATTTGCCTAGGAAGACTTGGTTCATTTTATCTGTAGGAACTTTAGTCCTGAATTTTACCTGCTATACTTCATTTGGCAGGTTGGAGTTAGAAGCCACGTTGCAAAAGGGTGTCATATTTGAGATTGAGGCACTATCTGCAAGTTACATTTCCTTTTTATCAGAATATTAAGGGATCTTAACCAAATTAAGTGATTAAGAACAAGATAGCAATACTTAGTGAAAGAGCGATAAGTAAGAGTATTTTAATAATTTATTTAATAGTAATAATGAGAATAATTTTTTAGTTTGATGACTCTTTTAATGACATCAATAAATGTTTTGTGTAGAGAATTCAAGAATATGAGATCGGATAAACATTGAAAAAGATGAAGCTAGATAAGTCAATAAGCCCTGATGGTATCCTAATCGAGATGTGAAAATAGGTTATAATATGATTGACTAAATTGTTCAACTATATTTTTGGGTCGAATAAAATACCTGAAAAATAGAAAAGCATATTAGTATCGGTTTACAAGAATAAGAGATATTTAAAATTGTATTAATTACAAAAAAATTAAGTTGATGAGCCATAAGTTATTGATTATTGTTTAAGAAGATATCTTTATAAAACAATTTGATTTCATATCTATAAGGTTAAACATAAAAGCAAATTTTTTAATAAGATAAGTTATAGAGCGATATAGAAAGCATAAGAAGGATATACACATGATTTTTATTGCCTTAAAAAAACCTTATGACAAAATAACAATGAATGTTACGTGGTGGGCTTTGTACAGTTTCAATAAATTTTGTTACCATCATTTAATATTCGTACGACAATGTTATAATTAGAGTTTGAACAAGTAATGGAGACACTAATGACTTTTTATCAAAATATAACTTCATCAAGGGTCAGTTTTGAACCCTTATATTTTTGACTTGGTCATGAATGAAGTCACAAGTAACTTATAAGGGAATATCATTTAGTATATGATTTTTGCTGATGTTGTTGTGTTAGTCGATGAAAGTTGAGCGGGAGCGAATATGAAGCTGGAGTTATGGCGGCATACTCTAGAGCCAAAATATTTTAAATTTAGTAAAACTAAGACTGAAAATATAAAATGCGACTTTGGTACTACATAAGATAGAAAATGTTATTTTGGAGGATTAAGTAATATCTAAGAAAGAAATATTTTGCTATTTGGGATAGATACATAGATGGAGATGTTGATGAAAATATTAGCTATTGAATTAAAGCAAGGTGAATGAAATGACAAAAATCATCGAGCATTCTCTGTGATAAGAAACTATCTAAAAAACTAAAAGGTAACTTTTATATAATGACGATTAGTCATGTAATATTGTATAGTGTAGAATGTTAATATATAAAAAGATGACATATTCAATAGTTAAGTGTTAAGGAGATACGCATGTTGTGTTGAATTTATGGGTATATAAGAATGGATGGGGTTTGGAACCAAGCCGGTGCACCAAGGGCTTCGACATATGTCCACCGAATAGGCACAAGTGGCCTGTGAGGAGGTGCGCAAGTTGCTCATGGTTGAAGTCATCTAGGAAGTACAACACTTTCAATGGCTTTGCAATCCTATAGTGATAAAGAAGGCCAAAGGAAAATGGCAGATGTGCATTGATTTCACCACGCTTAACAAGATGTGCCTGTATGACCCATTTCTCTCGCCACGCATCAACCAGCTCGTTGACTCTACTGTAGGGTGTGAGCTATTGAGCTTTCTCGATGTATACTCCAGGTACCACTAAGTGTGGATGGCCCCGGAGGACGAAGATAAGACAAACTTTGTCACGTTGAATGGAGTGTATCGCTACATTAGTATGCCTTTTGGCCTCTAGGATGCCGGATCCATCTTCTCTATGCTCATTCACCAAGTGCTCTATGTGCAACTAGGCTGCAACTTCGAGACCTACATTGATGATATTGTTGTCAAGAGCAAGCATGTGCCTCATCACATGGTCGATCTACAAGAAACCTTCGCTAGCCTACGGGCTATTGGCATCAAGTTCAACATGAAGTGCACCTTTGGGGTGACTACTAGGAGGTTCCTAGGCTATTATGTCTCAAAGCGAGGCATCGAAACCAATCCAAAGAAGAAAAAACAATAATGAACATAACCGTCCTTTGCAACCTGAAGGAGGTCTAGCAGCTCGCAAGCCGCCTGGCGGCCCTTAGTTGTTTTCTAGCTAAGTTAGCCAAGAATTATCTCTCATTCAAGTGGAAGGATGAATGCTAGCAGGTGTTCAACAACCTTAAGGCCCAAACTCACCAGCTTGGCAACCTCTTCACTGGTCAGGGGTTGTTGTTGTACCTATAGGCCTCTATAGTAGTCGTCTCTGTTATGCTTGTGTTGGAAAGTGATGGCGACCCCCACTCAATCTAGCGCTCGATTTACTATGTATCTGATGCTCTGGGCAGCCCTGAGATGCGCTACATCGAACTTGAGAAAATGGCTTACGCCCTCATCATGGCTTCCCACATGCTCTACCATTACTTCCAAGAGTACGACATAACAATGCCCATGGTGTACCCTATGGAGGACATGATTTGGATCAGGGAAGCTATAGGCCGCATCGATAAATGGGTGATCGAGGTGGCTGTGTTCGCTTTGCGCTTCATTGCATGAACGACAATCAAATTACAAGTACTTGCTGACTTCATCGCAGAATGGACGAAGCCCCCTCAAGAGCTAACAACTATGCCCATAGAAGAAGTATGGATTGTGTATACAGACGGAGTGTGCAACACCACCGAGGTTGGCATGGCCGGGGTGATCACCTCGCCCATAGACCGAAAGGTAGTTTTCCCCGCAAAACTCGAGTTCTCGGCCACCAACAACATACTCAAATACGATGCCATCCTTCTTGTGCTTCGCAAAGCCTAAGAAATGGGCGTCCCCCGTATAATCATCAGCATCGACTCTCAGGTGATGGCGGGGCACATTGACAAGTGTTACTAGGCTTAGAACCCGAAGCTCGCTAAGTACCTCATGCCATTTAGGAAGGCTGAGGTGCACTTCCGAGGCATCACGGTTTCTGACACCCCTCACGCCAACATCATGACGCTGATGCTTTGTCCAAGGCTACAACAACAAACACGCCACTACCACCGCATGTTTTGTACAAGATCTTGCACACCCTTGCGGCCCAGCCTACAAACATGCTGCCCTTCATTGTGGTAGTGATCCTCACGATAGCAGACTAGTGCACCCCCATCATTATTATCCTGACTGCCGGGTGGAAGCCATAGCAGGAACGTAAGAACAACGTCTTCTATAGGGAGCCAAAGGCTCTATCCTCGTTGAGGGCATGCTCTGCAAGATGGGCGTGTGCGCCCCCTTGCTCTAATGTATCAATAAGGAGCAGCAAGCCTAGCTTTTAAAGAAAGTATACGAGGGCTACTATAGCACTCACCTCACTTCGTGGGCGTTGGCATGCAAAACTCTCCGCTAGGGGCTATATTGGCTCACAATTATAGAAGATACAGAGCACCTAGTCCACTACTACTAGGTATGACAGTGGATGGGAAGGGAATTCCACAGGCCGTTGACATAGCTGGCACACATACCTTCGGTATGGTCCTTTACTTGTTGGGGGTATCGACATAGTCAGTCCCTTTCCATGAGCCCTCGACAACCTCCGTTTCATCGTGATGGCCATTGAGTACTTCTCCGAGTGAATCGAGGCAGAGGCCCTCTCCACAATCATCACGTGTAGTGTCCAACACTTCATTTGGCGAAATATAATGTACTATTTTGGAGTGCCCTGGCAATTGACTATGGACAACGACCGGCAATTCTATTCAGCCTCCTTCAAGGAGTTTTGCACTAGCATGGGAACGGAATTATGCTTTGCCTCCATCCGACACCTATAGAGTAATGGAGCAATCGAACGTGCCAACGACAACATCCTCTCATTCCTCACTAAACACCTTGCTGACACCCCAAAAGGGACATGGGTAGACGAGCTACCCACAGTACTGTGGGTGCATGGGACCTCAACAATGTGAGTGACTGGGTTCATCCCTTTCAAACTACTATTCAATGATGAAGCCATGACGCCAATGAAGATCAAGGGCTAAGGATTGTCCTACCTAAGCATGTAGACGAGCGAAGTGTTTCCATCCATTTGGTCGAGGAAGTAAGACAAGTTGCCACCGAGGACCTCAACCATTACGCAGCGACCACCACGGCGTGGTACAACAAGTTGACACCTCGCCACTTCGCCCCGATGTTAACACCAAAATTTTAAAAAGCTATTAATGATTCAATCAAAAGAGGAAAGCCAATGAAGGTGATAGGGATTGTCCAATGGAGACCAGATTCAAATAAGTTTTCATAAGTGGAGAAAAGGAATATATCTCTTGAAGCTGTTATGAATCGGTTCTGTGCTTGTAAATATCTCATGTAAATAGGTAATAATAAGTATTTTCCTTTTCTTTTAGAAAATGCTCTTTTGGCACTCTGGTCGCGTCAAAAATGTCTCGGGCGACCACGCCGACGCATGGAAGGTCTACTCAGCTCTAGTGCAGGCCGGCCGTCTTCTCTCTATGGCTCGAGGTACGCACGCCGGGGTCCGTGAGGTTCGCTCAGCTTTGACGTGACGGTGCGGATGCGGGCGTGCCAGTCAATTTGACTCTGCAATTGATAAGGAGGTGAGGTAAATGAGTAAGTCGGACGACGGGCCGATGCGAGCCCTTACTATCGGCTGGCTGCAGATAGGATCGAGTTAGTCATCAACCCCGTCCGGATGGTTACTGCTATCGACTGATCGCTGATAGGAATCAGGACGGCACTGGGACGGTGGACGCCGGATCGGTTGTGCTGAAGTAAGGGCGAAGCAAACCTATCGGCTAGCTGAGCCGATGAGAGGACATCTCTCTAAAGACAGGCATGCATCGGTCAACCGATACGCTTGGCGTGGCGCTACAGGGAAGTCTTTGAAGACTGGTGCGTATCGGCCGAGGAGCCGATACGTTGGACGTGTTGCTCAACGTATAGATAAATCATCGGCTAACACTCCGATGAAACACCGTATAGAGACCTATAGGCCTAAAGCTCAATCTACCGTCGGCAGCCTCGTAGGTCGAACCTAACCGATGTACCACGAGACCGACGACAGCGGATAGAGCTTGATAGATTGATAGACCCTGCACGGACGTGATGCGATACATTCGATCGGTCTAAGAGGTTAAATCTAACCGATGCAGCTTTAGATAGAGCAAGACATATCGAGATAGTAGCGGGACTTACCCCTTCATCGGAGATCGAAGTTAACCGATGCAGCCTCGCGTCGAGAGCCAGACCCTGCCGATAAAAACCTAGATAGACTAGGGTGGTGATGCACCGAAGTTGTATTGATTGAAGGATATCTATACATGTTTTCAGGGGGTCTATATTTATACCCTGGGTTTACATAGTCTGACACGTTTACAATAACCATCGGACGTTATTTCCTAACAAAGATAAAGGAAAATATCTCTAAGAAAGTTAACTAAACTAACTAAATCTTCCTATCCATATAAGACATGATTTAGATACATAGAATACCTACCGTGAATCCCACGGCTCCTCCTCAAGCTCGGTCTCATTTGGATAACCTTTTAATCTTGAAGCGAATCTTTCCCTGATTTGTTCGATCGGCTTCCTCCTTGTAGCAACTGGACTCTTATTTACTTAAGCCGAACTTTTTTCCAAACTTTCCGTGGGCTTTCAAATTTTGGCGTTAACACATGTCCCTCAATTTCGAAGTATAAGGCTCATGCTTTAAAATTCTCTTTCTCAGGCCTCCAATGCTTCGAAATCTCCTCTTTTTCTAATAATCGACTCTCGTAAGCTGATATCACATGCATCAGATGTGCTAAACTGTTGAACTCTTGGGAAGAAAATTTCCACCTGATACGACTCGACAATGCCTAGAAGGCCAAATCAGCTAACTGTTTATCGCTCAGAACAAGACTATAACAACGGCTTCTAATATCCCAAAAATGTTGGATGTACTCCAGAACTGACTCATTAGGCCTCTGTTTAACCAATGTCAAATCTGACAGTCTCATTTCTTGAATACCAGTAAAGAAATATTTATGGAATTGCTATTCTAGATCGGCCCATCTCTTAATTGAGTTTGTTGATAACGAAGAAAACCAGGTGAAAGCCGATCTAGAGAGGGACAATAGAAAGAAACGGACTTGGAGGGCTTCCTCGGCCGATGCTTCTTCACACTGTGCTAAGAATCGGCTGATGTGCTTTATTGTAGATATATTGTCTTGCCCTGAGAATTTGGAGAAATCCAATATCATGTATCGACAAGGCAATGGAACTCTATCAAACCATTCTGGATACGGGTGCCGATACATAACTGTTTGTTCTTTGGGCTTGATACCAAATTGCTCTTTCACCGTGTTCACAATTCTGGTTAACCAATCATTCTCTCTTAGAATATCTCTCTGATAATGTAGAGGTGGATATGGTACTTGATTCTGCCTGCGATACTCTTCATAATAAGTGTGTAAATCGGAATCGCCATCTGAGTAGACACGTTGATATCCTCTACCATAATTACCCTGAAAGAATTTTAGAGGTACCTCCTGCCGTTGCCCCCTGAATCGATATTGTGTTGGTGAATATACATTTGCCGATAAGTCCTTCTTATTTTTATAAGTTTCCTGAGATAACTTCGACTCTATTGGCAAAGATACATGATCTTGATCAGGCTCTTGAGTTGATAATTCTTGTATCATCTTCTTGATCAGATCTTGTAGTGTATCCATTCATACTCCCGATGGATTACTAAATGCTTAATAAAATGCTTTGTTGAACATTTCTTGCAACGGCTTGGGAGAATTCACAGGTGATAAATGGCCTGATTCTTTCGATAAGACACATTTTGGTAACTGTGCTTTTTGAATCGGCCCTTATTTATTCATACCGAAGGACTTCAAATAGAGCTTCCGAAAGTTGTCCATGTTCTACTCTATTTGCTGCCTTTGGTCTTTCCTTAGATCCTCCATGGTTATTGGAATTATAATATCCTCATCGGCTTCTTCTTCGGACGAATGTATCTTGGCATCAACTTCTTCTTTAGACATATTGGCAACAAGATGCTCCTCAAGTTGATGAGTAAAAATTCTGACTTCTAATCAGGCAATTGTACAGTCTCGCTGGTCGATGAGTGGTCTTCAAGTTTCTCCAACTGATGAATGAAATCCCGTCCAATCATCTAATGAATGAAGATTTCTACCCCATCGGCTGATGAATGAAGTATGAGTACTATTAGCCGATGAATGAAATCTTCAGTCCCATCGGGCATGCCAAAAAGTATGTTCGCGCTGGAATCTCGCGCGCCCGGTGCGAACACGCCGACACCTGGGAGGTCTGCTTAGCTCCAGTGCAGGCCGGTCGGCTTCTCTCTGTGGCACGAGGTACACGTGCCGGGGGCCGTGGGTCTCGCTCGGCTCTAGCGCGACGGTGCGGGTGCGGGCGTGCCAGTCAATTTGACCCTGCAATTGATAAGGAGGCGAGACGAAAAGGTTAGTCGGACGATGGGCCGATGCGAGCCCTCGCTATCGGCTGGCTGCAGATAGGATTGAGTTGGTCATCGGCCACGTCCAGATGGTTCCTGCTATCGGTTGATCACCGATAGGAATCATGACACTCTTCCATCGGCTGGAGAGCCGATGAAGGCGTAGGCGGATGTTGACGAAGGATATGATGGCTCTGGGTGTAGTGAAAGCGAGATCCTGATCCATCGGCCGCAGAGCCGATGGAGACACTAGAGTGTATTCAGAGAATAGCAAAGCGCACGGGATCCCTCCTGGTAGTCAACGAAGGCTGTAGCGGTTGTTCATCGGCTAGAAAGCCGATAAAAATATATGCGAACTGGCAAGGAATCGTATAAAAGGCATCGGCTACAAAGCTGATGCGGCTCTGGATATGGTAGCACGAGACCCATCGTCCGTCGTGACGACGCCGCTAGCATCGAATCTCGAAGATCAGACCTAACCGAGACAGTATGAAACCAAGGCCAACGGCAACGGGTCGGTGGACGCCGGATTAGTTGTGCTGAAGTAAGGGCGAAGCGAACCTTCCGGCTAGCTGAGCCGATAAGAGGACGTCTCTCTGAAGACAGGTGTGCCATTGGGCGGCCTAATAACGGAGGAGGCCAACAAGGGGCCGCCCCAGTAGCTGTTGCTCTAGGTGGTGTAGAGGCCGCTGCGGCAGCCCGTGTCATGGAGCTAGGCAGAACATCTGATAGGTAGGCTCTAGTGCCGCATGCGCCTGGTCGTTGCATGGTTGACCCGACCGATGAGAGCCTACGAAACAGCAGAAAAATCCTCCAAAAAGTTCAAGTCAGTAGCGCATTCTTCATTGGCAGACATCTCCGCATAAGGGAAAGAGTGCTCATCAAAGGTAACATGGTGGGAGATGATGATCCAGTTTGACACGGGGTCAAAGCAATGATACCCTTTATGCTCTAAGGGATAGCCAAGAAAGATACACTAGACAGACCGATGTGATAGTTTATTGGGAACTGTGGCAGAGAGGTTTGGGTAGCAGGTGTAGCCAAAAACACGAAAATGACTGTAAGATGGGTGGGTGCCATAGAGTGCAAAATAAGATATGGCATGGTTAAGAGTTTTTGAGGAGTGTCAGTTGATAAGATAAATGATGGTGTGAAAAGCCTCAACTCAAAAGGAAGGGAAGAGACTAACTTGAAAGAGAAGGGACCGCATAATGTTGTTCAAAGAGTGAAGCATGCATTTGGCTTTTCTATTTTGAGATGAGATGTGTGGACAAGACATGCGCATGGTGATACCCTTGGTTAGGAAGCAATTACGAGTGAAAAAATTATCAAATTCCCGCTTATTGTCACACTTAACACTATGGATGGTAGTGGAAAATTGCGTAAGCACATATACAAAAAAAATATGACAGTGGCAAATGTGTTAGATATGAGACGAAGGGGAAAAGTTCAAACATAATGTGAAATATCATCAAGAATCACAAGATAGTATTTGTAGCTCAAAACACTCGTAATGAAGAAGGTCCATAAGTCATAATGTGTCAACTCAAAGGTAAAAGTAGTACTACTGGTGGAACTAGTAAAAGAAAGATGAGTATGACATCCAAGTTGACATGAATGACAAAGGGTGGTGGAGACTCTAAGAGGAACGACCGATAAATGAGCGAGGTGAGTAAGGGCTTCATGACTAGGATGTACGAGACACTGGTGCCAATGAGTAGTAGAGTCAATGGTGAAGGCACCGGCGGGCAGTGACTGACAAAAAGGGTAAATGCCATTGAAACTATTGCACCTGGCGATCATGGTTCTAAAATTGAGATCCTTAACAAAGAAACCAAGAGGATCAAACTCAGTGGTACAATTGTTATTGGAAACAAAATGAAGAACAAAAATTAAATTCTTGATTATTTAAGGTAAGACAAGAACGTTGTTAAGGGACAAGGAGGTAGAACTGCCACCTAGACGTGTAGAACCAACGGATGTAACAGATAGAGTAGAGTCATTACCAACAATAATATTAGAGGGAGCATATGTAGAAGGAGGGTGGGAAAAAGAAAGTATACCGTTATCGAAAACCATGTGAGATGTAACACCCATGTCCATGTACCAATCATGAGCACCCGAGGGAGGCGTTGTCAAAGAGATGGTGCTAAAGGCATTCGCCAATATGTGTTGATCCCACACCGGTGCCGAGGTGCTAGCCGCATTGTTCTAATGTGTCGGTGTAGCTGATGTAGTGGAGGAAACAACCATAGGCAGCCCAGTGCTAAGGCCAGGGTGACCAAGCAGTGCGGTAGGGAGACCAACAAAGGCGGCCCAAGCAAATTGGCCTGCACCGAGTGGACCAACCGGTCATGGGCTAAGAACACCATGGCCTAAAGGGACTAGGCCACATGTGGATTGTTCCAGCCCATGGATTATGTAGGCTAAGCCAGGAAGTGGGAGTTGCCTGTTGCTGTTGACCGAGAGGGGATTGCTGTGGAGCAGTGTTGCCAAAACTATGACCCTATCTACATCGCCGCGCCAGCGGTGGTTGTTGCCATTGGAGCCGAATCCAATGGCATGGGAAGGATTAGGAGTCGGAGTGTCCCTAGAAATCAAGCCACGGCCGACGCCATCACCGGCGGCAAGAAGAGCCGTTGAAGCGCTAGTGGGATGAATGCGCGTGTTATTTCCTTAAGGAGAAGTTGTGAGTGTGCTTCCACAAATGTGGGAAAAAGCTTCTGTAGAGGAAGAATTTTTTGCAAGTGATGGTACTTTTCATTCAAACCTTTGAGGATGGTAAGAACTAGCGTGTAGTCCATGAGTGGCTTGCCGAGGTCAACAAGCCCGTCAGCCATCGTCTTGAGGCGGCGACAGTAGCCTGTGACGAAGAGGTCGCCTTGAGCGAAGGAGTAGAATTGCATTGATAGATTGAGGGCATGTTGCTTGCGATTCCCCAAGAATTGGTGTTCGAGGCTGCGCCACACGAGACGAGTAGTGAAAGAAGACGTCATGATAATCTCTAGGAGTTTGGTCAAGATGGAGCCGTAGAGCCATGAAGGACCATACAGTCCATCCAGACCCAATCTAGACGATCTAGGAGAGATTTGTCGAAGAGGACGTGGTGGGCAAAGGTGTACTTGCCGAGGATGACGAGGAACAACCCACTTCACCTTATGTAGTTAGAGGAAGCGAGGTCAAGGGTGACGGGCACCAACGTATTGATGTTGAGAACGACAATGGCTTGGGCGTGAAGGGAGGCGGTGGCATCGTCCTCTAAAGACAACATCCAAGGGTGATATCATGGGCGATAAAGTTACCGTAAGTAGCGAGGTGAGGGTGGCACGTACAACTTTCGTTGTAGGTAGATAGGCGAGGGCAGCACGCACGACATCTGCAATGGCTATGGCGACGACATCGACAAGTGTGGCATCGAAGGGGCATCACTCGTGGAGGAAAGGATGGCTGCGCAAGCGACGGCATCAGCGAGAGCGGCATTGGAGGCCGTAGCACCCGCAGAAGAGAGGAGGGTCACACAAGCGACGACGCCAACCGCGATAGTGATGGCATTGGTGAGAACGACGTTGGAGGCTGCAGCGCCCGTAGAGAATAGGATGACCGCACTAGCAGCCGTGGCTACATTGGCAACGTCGACAGTCGTTGCGAGCAGCGCAGAGGAGTCAATAGGGGTAATCATGAGAGTTGTCATCGTCGACGAGAGAAGATAGAAAGGAGCGAAAGAGTAGTATCTGATAACTCTAATTCTATGATAGTGTTTAAACGAGAAGAATGCGGAAGACTCAATGCGATAATATGTTAATCACGAAAAGCATAGTATATATAGCCAAAACCTTCGATGGAAGAGATTACCGGTGATACAATATTAAAAATAATACACGACTAACATGTTAAAAATTATTTCGCCGAATACAAGTAATGCAAGGCAGATCCGCGGATGACAGTATTATAAAATTAATTAAGGCGTGCATATGCTATAGTATGTATAGCGCCACCGCACCATATCATGCGTGCATATGGTTAACTAGTAGTAGTGGCGATGCATGTATGTATTCTGCATTGGCTCAATTAGCAAGTCTGCAAGCTGGACTCGCAGGGCTGTACGTAGTTGTGCATACTTACCATGATGAACATATAGTTTGTACAAAGTATGAATGAATGTACATACCATATTACCGTACACGACGTCGTCACATGTTTGCTGCCTGCACGACACTGTGACCTTGCTCTGGTATGCTGTGTGCGTGCAGTGCACCGTTGCCTCAACCGCTCCGGCGGCGAGGGGAAAAAACTGCCACCCGATTCACGAGACGCCCGCGGAAAAATCGCTCGCGTCGCGGCCCATCGATCGCTGGTACGCGCGGCTGCGCGGCGGAAAATTTCCACGGAAACGCCCGGAAAATCCGAGGGGAGCGTGGTGGTTTTGCCAACCTCCCGCCCCTGGCCCCAAAAAAACACCCGAAAATAAAAGCGGATTGGAATCCGGTGGTTTGGAGTCCGTGCGGGTGCGGCTCGACTTCGACTCCACCCTCGACCGCCCGCCTCCTCTCTCCATCGCTTTCCCCCTCGCCTCGGTCGCCTCGTCTACCTGTACCGGAGTCCCCCCGACTCGGAAAGTCCAAACTCCAAAGCCAAATCTTTCCGTTCAGTTTTCTCTTCCCCCTACCGTCTCCTCCCGGGATCGGAAGAGGAGGGGAAAGCTAGCTTCCCCCGTCAATTCTCGCCGCCGTAAGCGCGATCCTCCCTTTTCCCTCTCTTTTTCTTTTTTTTTTTCGATCGGGTTGTTGGAAATTAGGGTTCTTGGTTTTGGTTTGGGATCGGTCTGGTCCGATTGATCGAATCGAGGTTTGCGCCTTGTTCTCTGCAGGGTTTCTGTGGGCCCTGGAGGGGCGCCGGCGTTTCTTGGCATGCCCTAGCCCTGGCTGACGCCGCCATCGCTGCTGGGGCTGATCGATTGCGATGTCGTGGGGGCGCTTCCACCGCTCCCCGTTTCACTTGGGGATTCCGTCGATGGCGAGGTGCTCCAGGCACAAGCCCTCGCCCACCGTGGTGGTTATCGACGAAGACAATGACTTTGGTGACGGTTCCTCCGAAGAGGAGGTCTTCATAATCGATGGTGATGCTTCTGGGTGTAAGACCAAGAGAGGGAACAGCTCCAGTAGTAATGTGATTAACTTAGATGATGATGAGGATGAAGAGGATAGGGGTGGTGATGTTGATAGGACAGGCCCCAACACTGCCCATGCCGCTTGTTCTCCAGAAGCGACGACACCTGGCCATGATTCCCAGAGAAACAGATATGGACTGGATTATATTTCTGACGGCTATGAGAGTGATTCGTCTGAAGGGGACTCCGGTGGAGATGGCAACTCAGATTGTGAGATTCTTGATGACACCTCTGGGACGGCTCGTAAACAGTGGGAGAAGGCTGCTTCGAAAAAGTGTATGCCTCAAGGTCGCTGGAAGTGTAAAAATGGTATGGCTAGTACATCTGCATCAAGTGCTGAGTCAAGTACACAACCAGATGAAAGTGCGGAGAATGGTGCTGAATGCCATATAAGTGAGGGCACCTGGAAGTATTTTAGTGATATATTGAAGGAAGGTGTGCCAAACAGTACAAGCGGTGCAACGTTTGGTGCTAAACCTTCAACGCCAGATGTCCATGAATGTCCGAAGGACAATGCTTTCAATGTAAACGAAACTGAAGACTGTAATGCCACCTCCAGAATTGATCGTGGCACAGCTTGTAATGATGAAGCAACTCATTGCCAGAATGGTGCTGTGCCTGAAAAAGCTGCAGAAAGAAGTCAGTCTCAACACCTAGATGAAGCCTTTAAACCTGAACAACGTACAGTCTACAGCTTTGTCTCTGCCAACAGGGTTTTTCCTGCATGCTTCTCAGCAAATTGGAATGGTGAAAGTCCAATATTTGTCAGTACTCCTGAAAATCTGGATGGCACTTCTTCACAAAAGGATGAAATGCCAACGGATGCTCACAACAAAAGTACCAAAAAGAACAAAGAGAAGAGTCCTGCACCGGATAATGGTTCACTCAATGGTCTACTACCAAAAGATCCACCTTTTTCTAGCAGATGTGACTGCTCAAGGCAATCTGGGAAGAACTTGGCACATTTAGAGGCAAACTGTTGTGCATCTGCTGCTGCCTCCAATAAGGATGCTTCCGCAAATGCCATGTTGGGGGATTGCACGTCACCTCAGAAGGATTTGATTGATGTTCCTGAAAAACCAGGCCAATTTGCCATGGTTAAGGATGCTCCAGACATTCAGGATGGTCTAATTGGTGAACGTGAGAAGCACAAAGAATCCGATGAGTACAAACGAGCAGAAGAGGAGGAGTGGGCATCCAGACAGCGCCAATTGCGAATTCAGGTACAATTTTTGCCCAATTTTAGTTTAATTGTTTTAAGTCTTTACAAGAATGACGTGATAACGTGCATGAATATTAGAATGTAAATCAATTCATTGTTACTCTTAAGGAGCATCATGCTCATGCTTATCTTTGGCATGTTTAGTTTTGAGAACAGTGCCGCATGATAATGTAATCACCAAAAACAGATAGCAGGCTTAAGGCAAGTGATTAGCATCTCTACATGTAATTTATGATGTTTCCTTTTAAACATTTCTTACAGGCTGAGGAAGCACAGAGATTGCGAAAGAGAAAGAAAGCAGAAGCACAGCGATTACTCAACATGGAGAAGAGACAAAAACAAAGATTACAGGAAGTCCGCGAATCACAGCGAAAGGTCTGTTTTTATAGCTCTAGCTTATTAGCAGATAGTTGCACAACTCTCTATTATCCATGTATGTTTGCAAGAACATTCTCTTGCTTCTATCTTTATGTGATCTCATTTAATATTTAAATTCTTCCTCTTTTTGTTGAAAAGAATGAAGAAGACATACAACTAAAAGAAAAGTACCGAGGGGTGGTAAGATTGCAGCTCGAAAATATGGAAAGAAGATACATTGATATGGCTTCAATATTGAGTGCATTAGGCATCTCTGTTGTAAATGGCGAGGTATGTCTTATCTTAATTCCTAGTTTCCTATGGGTATGTTTAACTCATCTCTTCCTTCAGTTCCTTGTAGTAAAAGAGTATTAACTGCTCTTTTTCTTGTATTGATTTTGTTTATGTCTCTAGTACAGTTAAGCTCAATACCTTATAACAGTAAGCTTCATGAACAGTTGTACACAATTCATTTCATGATATCTATCTCATTCCACCGTTCATGTGGACTAACTGACCACTAATTGATCTCAAATAAAAAATTGATGAGGAATTGTCATACATACTCATACTAAACTACAATCTGGAACCACTTAACCACTTCTACAGCACTAAACTAATGATAAGAGTGAAAAATTGTACTCCCATTGTTCAAAATTTTTGTCCCTTTTGATTTCATTTTGTTGATCTATGAAAGGCACGCACAATGCGTGATGCAAAATTTGTGTATATTTTCCCCTTCTGACACTATCAACTTACATGCTTTACATTCACATGCATCCATGAATTTCGGTTTCAAACAACACATTTCGCATGGAGAGAACTATATTGAATGCAGATTATTGTGTTATTACTAATGTAGTTTGGTCTTTTACCTTTGTCAATCTCTGTGCTAAGTTCAAAGGCGCTTAAAAAATTTCAACTGAGGAAGTTATAATCACGCTTGTTTTCATAACATTTATTGGGACGATTGACAAACATCATGAAATGGAAGGAGTGGCTTCTAACTGTATCACATAAACCTCATGTACAAATCTGTTTTTGAAATCATTCCATGTGGAGTTTGTTTTTGCCCTGGCACATGCATGGAAATACACATGTAAATTATATTTCAATTTTCTGAAGAGCAATCCTAGATTCATTTGTTTGTTTAGAAAATAGGAAGCTTCTCATGGCAAATTTTGAAAAAGGGCCTGCCAATTATTTTGTACAGACAAAATCAATTGCTGCCCTGATTTCATAAACAAATGTTCTGACCCAAATCCATAAAACTGATTCTAATGCAAGTTTTCTTTTGTGATGACCATATATAAATAACGAATTATTAATCTCCTTTCCTTCTGACAATCATTTAATATGAAACCTTTTTTTTCCAGGTTAAATCTGCCTACAAGCAAGCTCTTTTGAAATTCCATCCGGACAGAGTATCAAGAAGTGATATGTATCAACAGGTCAAAGCAGAAGAGACATTCAAGTTCATTTCACGCCTGAAAGAGAAGCTGTTTCTCTAATAGCATATTCCTGTTCAGTTAAACGCAATCCCCAACCAATATCTTTTTTGTTAAGTTTTGGCTAGATTAATTTATTCATAGGCTGAATTCTCATCAGCAGGCACAAAGTTCCACAGTTCTGAATGACATTCTTAGAACTAATGGTTAGCATTCGTTATCCTCTGTTTAGGGTTTTTAGTGGCAGGGGAGTTAGTGTAGCAGTGAGCTTGGGTGCCTTGATATACTTGTTTTGAGATGGTTAAAATGTTAATATAGGAGTGACGGCAGAAGATCATCATATACCGATCTTTCATTATCTAACTGACAGAATGGCATGCCTTGTTTCCTTTTTTAAGAGTCTAAAACTGCTGCCCGTTCAATTTGTTCGATACGATTTTCTATGTATGCATTTCACAGAATTGGTCAATGAAGGAGACGACTGCATTTCCCACGTTAGTGCTTTACCTTTTTTACTATACTCGGTATGCACAAACTCTGCTGGAGATCCGACAAATTCAACTTAATCAGGGAGGCAATGGAGACATGATCTACAAAGTTTATTTATGTTGCAGTTATCACACTATGCACAATGCTGAAATTTAGCTATTTTACTCACACATGACACCAATGGAGATGGTTGGAAACTGGAAATTTTTTTTCATGCTACTCGCATATATTACATGGGTAGATTACTGATGGGAGGAAGACGGTGCTGGAGGACGAAGCAAAATATAGACATTGCAGCTTGCTACTAGTGCTGAATTTAGGGCTAAATGCTTTCTTCGTCTCGCAACCGCAAGATGACCAATAATACTAGTAATAAACCAGGCCGAGCAGCTGTCGATCGGGTCAGGTTGCAACTTGTGATGAACAACAAATTAACATGGATCTGAAGCCTCTTAGCCGTTGATGTGGCTTAGCATCCATGGTGGCAGCCCAATGCGAACCTGCTGCGGCTGCCCTGCTACATCCTCTGCCCTTACGCCTGCTGCCACAGGGTAGCTACTGTGAAGCCAAGCACAAGCACATCTCTTAGCTACATCACCAAAATGACAAGAAAAGGGTCTTCGCCGTTTGAAAAAAGGGCATTTTTTGCGAGCGTGTTTTTAGACAAAAAAAATCAGTGTAAAATCCTGATGTGCCTGAAAAAGGTTGATAGATATTGGTCTGCAATAGGACGAAACTAACTTCCAAGGTTGGTTACCTGATATTAGTTGTTCGCTGGGCTTCCCTCATCATGAAGGAGGACGACGAGGAACTTGTTTGAGTTTGTGTTTGGTCCCATTGCACTCGTTGCTTCTGGACTTTCTGCTTCTCCACGAGCTGTAGGAAGGAGCAAGGGTTCTGTCAGTTTAACTTGATTGGTGTTAAAGAAATCAAGATCAGCTGAAGCATGGAAACTAGGGGGAATCAGGGCGAGCAGCCTACCTCTTTCTGCAGAACTTTATTCTCCTCCTGGAGTGACTTCTCCTGCAGCAAGAATCCGGTGTGCATATTAGAAAATGAAAATGAAGGCAGCACTTGCAGGCATGGTGGGAACTTAAAATAGGAGTGCAAAACATAACACGCGATGATATCAACTGATGGCCGGCCAAAGATGCCATGAGTTTTGACAAAGTTATTTCTACTTTTCTAGCAAGTCCCAATATCAAATTAAGGTCTAGGAAGGTGGATTTTACCTTCCGTTGAAGCTCGTTAATGGACTCAAGCATAAGTTGGCTCTGCACATACAGGAGATTTGTAATTGTCAGCTTTTAAACATACAGGACATATATATTTAGCGGTATAAAAAGAATATAAGTGTAGCATATATTGTTGATATCAGCCTTGAATAACTTTCATCACAAATACTACCTTTCTGGATCTGATATGTTTCAATGAATTTTCCAGCTGCTGCTCCAGTTGCTGCAGCTCTTTGAGATTCAAAGGTTCAAGATCCTCTCCCATGAGATGCCTGAAGGATTTACAGGCAATCAATTTTATGTCAACAGTGTATTAAAGTACATAGTGGCAGTAGCTGTGAGTAGTTTCTAATTACTTTTGACATTTCTGTATTGTTTCAACTTTAGCCTTCATTTTCCTATATTCGTGGCACCAGTTGCCCTATACAAGCATAGAAGAATTGCATTAGTACATTTGAGTAAATAGGAAGTATCACAGTACTATTTATACATTAACTGATATTTGATAAAATGTGCCTTTTGGAGTACCTTGAATATCTATACCAAATCAATTTTGGCACTGCATATAGCTAAAACTATAGACACCTAGAACTGTGAGATAACCTTTGTGGATAATTGCTTGAATACAGTGTATACTGAATAAACGGATTTACTTCAGTTGTGCTTGCTGTAAAATATGAGTAACTTTCCCCCCTCCACGCTCACTTTTCTTCTCGATCCTCCAAATTAAATCCACTGGTGGATGTTCAATGACCTCCACAATTCTAAGCAAAGAATTACTGCCACCACGGGTCCAAGGCTACTCCCCCATCTAAAAATAATACATCTTTAGTTATAAATTTAAACGTAGACTATGTTAGATTCGTAACTAAAAATTATTTTTTTATTTTTGGAAACGGAGGGTGTATGATGCAATCTTAGAAATCTAATGTGGTGAAGAGTACTATAGCGCCATCCAAAATCTATATAGAAAAGTGTTAACATGTTGGGAAAGGGAACTACATATATTGCCTTGACAATGCATCAGCATGATAACTATATTATCTACTATCCCCAAAGTAGAAAACGTTTCTAGGAATGATAACAGGTATACAGTTTGGCTAGTTCAACTCTTTTGAAATATCTTGATTAGACAATTCCCGATCTCACTCTTCGTAGTATGGAAATATAACTTAACAATTGTATACATAACTACATTAGCTCAGTGAACAATGTTAATACAGAGCAGTTTCATACAAAAATATTGTAAACAAAGCATATGCGTGTCTACATGTATCTAGGCATAAAAGAACTTTTTATTTGGGAGTACACCATTAGTCCACCCCAACTAAACAGTAAAGATATTAGTAATAAGTAGACAAATGGATTTTTTTAGTTGGACAAAATAATTGACTAAAGTAATTAAGTCCAAGCTAAATGAACAGAAGGATTACTTCAGGTTCTGAACTGATGAGCCAAGAGGCCAAGACTCAAGTTCCGGAAAATGTTTTTGTTTGTATTTGATGAAAATATGTTTTGTGATATTCTTGTGGCATACAAAATTCCATAATGGGTGTTGATGTATCTAAAAATGCTAATATTTGGGAAAGGAGGGAGTAGGCATGTAGCTAAAAATGGTGTTATTGCTGATGGGAAAACCAGCTCTGCTGGGCACCAAGCGTTTTTTTCATTAGATAATAACTATCGAAATTTTTAAGTGTTTTTGCTCCTCTACTCCACAAAAGGTACGCTGAATTATAACGTAAAAATGTTCGAATAAGAGGAACTGGCAGAGCTGCATACATGTAAACAAACATGGAAGATAAATGTGATCTTCTAATTTGTGAACAAAATCCATTTATTAAATGCAACAGTACTACAATTTTTAATATGTTTCAAGGTGGAGATGGCCTAATTAATTGCTCTAATATGAAGAATAGTTCGGTTTGAGTTGTCAAAATTTCAGACAGCAAAGGTTCAATTGGGTTGAGATGCCTTAAAGGACATTATGTAACAAAAAAAAAGGATATGATCTAATTTATAATATATATATATATACATTTGATAAGTACATCGAAGTGAGAGATTATTGGCCAAAGAGATGAAAAGCAATATTTATTAAAAGTTGATCAACACAACAATGGAAAATTGCCCTAAAAATTAATGCCTAATTGATTTGGGTCCAAATTGAGGAGAGCTAATAAAGTGATGGATTATACATCTTGAATGAGTCAATTGAAACTGGCGTAGCGAATAAAATTTAGAAAAATAAATAAGATATGGAGATTTGAGAAACAACGGAATTTATAGCTCAAGAAAATCATTCCTTTATTTTTACCTGAGTTTCAGATTCAGCTGAGATAACCTTTTCCGCATAGGAGTAGCGCTCGTAACGTTCAAGAATTTTGTCCATACTGTGAAAAATGAGGAATATGCATTTCATCATTTGAAGTAATTGTAAACATGACTAAGCAGTATATATATTCTTCAATCTCAATAACAAATGCACATATGTCTGTAAAACTTTTACATATAGTGTACCTTTTCATATACAAGTCAGATTCACAAACTGTATTTATGATTCTGGTTTTTTTTCCCTGTAGTCATTTTTTTCAGAAGAAAGGACAGAAATTTAACGGGAAATCTACTTTAATTTCCAGATATGCAGATATGAAATAAAACTAACCAAGAAAGCTGTTCTACACAGACAAATTTACTACTGCAAACATGTACTTTAGTGCAACCCCCCCCCCCCCAAATCTCTGTAACTAGGCTGTGTCAGTTGGTTCGAAGTGGCAATAGATTCAGGTGGGATCCCCCCCCCCCCCCCACACACAAAAAAAAAACAGAGAGAGAAAATATGGAGTTGCTTTAGAAACCGTGTATGCACAGTATTATTGAAACAAAAGGGTGTATCACTGTTACCGTAGTGAAGTCTTAACTGAAGTGTGTCCATTGTTCTCTGAAGAGAATATATAAAACTAGATATTTTGTATATTAATGTGTTGAAGTAACTTGCATATTGTGAGGGATTATCAATATGATTTCACTTGGCATACATGTATTTACCAAAATCACATAGACATAGTAGTATATCTAAACTTTGTGGTGCAAAACAAAGGTCCTAAATAGTAACCTCTGGTGTAAAACAAAGGTCGTCCTAAATTAGTAACCTCTAGCTCAAAACAAAGTGTAAATGCGTAATCTCAATAAAATACTCTGTACCTGAATACTTCGTAGAAGTATAAATTGCAACACTTAATTTCGTAGTTGATTTTTAGACGATATTTTAAAGATCGTTGGACCTTGTAAAATAAAATACAGAATAGACTTGTTAATATGCTTCTAACAAAGAGTTGGAGTAATACCACCCCCTCCCAAAAAAACAAAAAAAGGTTAATGTTAACTTATATGCAGCTATGCATGCAATTCATGAAGACAGCCCCTTTTTTTTGGCAAAACTAATAATTGAAATTTTCATATATCATGATGGTCAACTTTTGGTGATAATGATAGCTAGGCATTAATCAAGATCGAATGGAGGTACCACCAATCTGTTTCAAGTTCTAGAACATTATTAAGTCCTAGCTTCACTTTTTGCTGAAGTATTCCACGTTCTTGTGTCGCTCTGAACAACTTCACTTTATATAGATATTTTCTACTAGATAGCAACCCTTCAAAAGCGTTTGTGTAACCTTTTGGGGATAGATAATACAAGCATATATAAATTCTTAAGCAACTGAACTGTATATCTTTTTAAGAAAAAAGAAAAGAAACAGGACATCAAGGATAACTATCTATAGAAAAAATTAAGGGGAAATACAACACCCTAGACTCTTAAGCAAACATAACTGTGTTGAAACAGAACAGATTTTCTGTGTATTGCTAGACAAGATCTAGCCGATGATAATCAAGTAAGATCACATAGGATATTGGGTTGTATACGTTGTTAATAACTTGACATCAATCAACCCACGGAAAATTATCAAAATTATTTAAAAAATGAAGTGTCAAGAGAAATAATACAGTACAAATGCGTAAGAGATATTGTGAACAAATGCATTATGTGCATGTGAGGAATGTTCTAAATCTAAACTGAACACTTGCCACTAGTTCCCGATAGCGACGTTGCTACAGATCAGTCACCAGTAGGAATCAACTCCGTACTGCATAACCAAATAGCTGTACAGGTATATTTTGCGCTTATGCGTTTGTATGTCCTATATGCGAGTTGGACCAATAAGTCTCCAAGCATGCGTTGCCATAGTTAGATCCATTTGGTTGTTTTGGGCTAGCTTATGAAACAAACATTATATATTCCAGAACCAAGTAGACTGGAAGTCTGGAACCCTAAAAGCGTGGAGGAGCCAGAGTTAACTCATTGCTGACTCATAGTCCAAAGGGCAGTGGGAGAGAGTACTTTATATACATTTGAAGTACGGAGAGTTTTCTAAGTTGGCATCCAAACAAATAAGGTAAAAGTGCAGTTCGTACTAACTAAGATACTAATTTATCTAATGATGACTGTAGATTTTTCACAATGGGCCATTAGAGCGGTGAATAAAATTCGTCTAGGCTATCTATGGTGAGGTCGCAAGGAAGCGCAAGGTGACCATTGCCTTGTGGCATAGAGTACAGTTTGCCTTCCAATACAACTTGGAGGCCTTGGTATCTCTGATCTCAAGAATTTGATGTTGGCACTGAGAATAAGATGGGTGTGACTGTAGAAAACAGAGCCTCATCATCCTTGGGCAACTCTGCCTATACAGGTATCAGCACAGGTCCAAGTCTTCTTCTCGATCACCCTCGAAATTGAAATAGGTGATGACTCACGAACTTTATTTTAGATGGATCGTTGGATCCATGGACAGTGCATTGCTGATTTGGCTCCTTGCTTGTTTGCTATAATTCCAAAGAAAAGAATTCAGAGACGCACCGTTCAAGAAGGCCTCATAAACCGCACTTAGGTCTCAGATCTACAGGGAGCACTTTCAATGAGAGTTCTAATTGAATATTTACATATTTAGGATCTCTTATCGGATTTCACACTGTAGGTTGATGTCGAAGATAAACACATCTGGCAATTCTCTTCGAGTGGGCAAGTAGCCAAATATGCGTATGAGAGCATTTTCATAGGTGCTATTCAGTTCAGGCCTTGGGAGAGAATTTGAAAAACTTGGGCATCTACTAAATGTCGTTTCTTTTTGTGGTTGGTTACTCATAATCGTTGTTGGACGGTGGATCGTCTTGCAAAGCAGGAACTACCTAAATTTGAGTAATGCCCTTTATGTGACCAAGAAGAAAAAAAATATCAATCACCTCCTCACTTCCTATGTTTTCACTAGATAACTTTGGTATTTTTTTTCTTAGGCGGGTTGGGCTTCACTCTCTTGCTACTCAACTCTCGGATCAGTTCTTTGATGCTTGGTGGGAGAGAGTCAATGAAGCAACTAGTGGTATGGTCCAGCGTAGGCTCAACTCTGATAATTTTGGGTGCTTAGATCATATGGAACCACTGGAACGGTATGACTCCTAGTGTTTCTCAAGTCCTGATCATGGTAGGAGAAGAGCATTAACTTTGGTCTATGATATGGACTAAAGAATCTCCTTTTAGAAAGTCCTCATGGCTAGGTTTTGAGTGGGGTTATTTTAGATAGGTCGTTCTATGTCCTATCTTTAATCGGCGCATTTGTAATTTATGTGTAGTGTTTATAGTGTGTGTTGTAAATGGTTTCTTATCCTATTTTCTTCTTAATATAATGAAGCGCAGCTCTCCTGCATTTTCGAGAAAAAAACTAGTGTTTCGCTATTCCTAAACAACAATCGTTTATAAATATTATCCAGCGCACCAATGGAGTAACCTAAATAGTCTTGTCACAGTACATTAAATCATTAACTAGGAGTACTTAGCTGTTACAAGAAATCCAGTCTAACGTCTTGTAAGTGGCTTGTATTGCCGCTACGTATACCAGCTTAAGGCAGACTAATTACTATTAATATCTTAAGCTCCGAAGAGGATTTGTCTTGTTTCTCAACTAGGTTCATGAAAGCATCTGGCACGCTTAAAGCTATAAACCTTGGTACTTAAGACCTGCAGGAACCTAGTGGACTTCATTTTCCAAAAAACGTTTAATGACTTTAGAGAAACGAAAAAAAATCAGATTAATCCATCGGCTAGCGAGTATTCCTATACCCCAAACTTCACACCTTGAAATCCAAACACTGTTACCCACGTGTGTGCTTTAAGCTCTATGTCCCCTCGAGCTACCCCGTTAATTCCAACTCACTAATCAGTGGTCAGAGTGAGAGGAGGGGTTTGAAAGTATTAGATGCGAATGGTTCTTATCTAGAGATGTTGGTTGCTAACATTATGGGGATGCCCACTACCCTTATTGGATTAATTTTTTGGAGTTCAGATAATTAGTCGTTCATGTATAGAACTAGAAGAGTGTGTATATATAAGCTGCTAATCACTGATCGTCTGGGGAGTCTGATTGGTTAACAGGATGCCCACACAACTGAAGAAAATTTTATAACAGCCAGATCGAACTCTATGTATATGTGTATATATAAGCTGCTAATCACTGATCATCTAGGTAAGTAGGTGGTTTAACTTTATATAATATAAGAACTGGGATTAGCCATCAAAATTTAAGAATTGCATGTCTACTTAACAAAGGTTGCATAACAATGCATTAAGAGTAAATCATTGTCAAAAACATCGAGAAGGATAAATATCCTTAGTGATAAGGTATACTGGAAGCATCCAACTTTTTGCTTCTAAGTTCTACTGTCTGTTTCTTCAGAAACCATGAACATCCCAAGAAGAACCTTACAGAAAAGGTAGACCCAGCAACTAATGAACTAATTAGGATGAACTAGTGACAACCAGAAAGAAGTAAATATTAAAGGCTGAGCCGTAGCTTATAAGTTTTTTTTTGTAAATTCTTTTCTAGTTGAAAATCATGGCATCAGCAAGCTAGAAGCATGGCTGTTTCTTCAGAAACCATGAACGTCCCAAGAAGAACCTAACAGCAAAGGCAGAACCCAGAAACTAATGAACTATTAGGATGAACTAATGACAGCCAGGAAGAAGAAAAGATTAAAGGCTGAGCCCTAACTTACAAGTCGAAGTAGGAAAAGGGTCCAACAGCTTATATATGAACGAACTCCTCCATCTCCCGATGCATCCCGTTTCATCATCTCCCGTAAGATGCTTAGAAGAAAGCTACAAACAGTCCCTACGAACTAACTGCTTGCGCCATGGACAAAATCTCAAAGAGAAAAGGGAAAGGACAGAGAAAGAGAAGGAAGATTTAAACGAAACCTAGAATCTGAGGATTAGTGAAGAAATAAGAGGCCGAAACAAGCAGCAGGTCCAGTAGAATTCTAGATGAGCACAAGCCGAAACCATTCTAATCCCCAAATAATCCCAGGTCCATCAAAGCTACGTACTGCGCCCAACTAACCACCAGGCTCCCCCTTCTGTGCAAGGCTAGCTTGTCGTCAAGCAAGCAGCACCCATCGGCAGGGACAAAAAAATTGGCCAAATAGAGCAGCACCAACGCCTTCTTTAGCGAAAGCGGAGCATAAAATTACCCTCGTACGAGCACTGTAGCTACAGTACAGAGCATACAGCACGAACACATCTCACGCCGTCGTCTCAAAGTCGGAAATAGCTCCATCGCTGACAAGCAAGCAACAATGGCAGCAGAATTCAAACAGATTGAGGATGACCCCAAAACACAGGCAGCAAAAGGCAGGTTTAATTATTCGAGCAATCAGGAGTTCAGAACTGAATTCAAGCAATCGATACGAACAGAACGGAAACGGAAGCAGCAGGCAGCACGAGGATGACAATTAAGCGAACGAACTGAAGCTTAGAGACAGTAGTGATGAACTGATGAGGAGGAAACCGCGTAAGAGCGCACGTACCATGAGTCCGTGGCGTACTCGTAGAGCTTGCCCTTGGTGGAGAAGATGATGAGCGCGACCTCAGCGTCGCAGAGCACGGAGATCTCATTCGCCTTCTTGAGCAACCCCGACCGGCGCTTGGAGAAGGTCACCTGCCGGTTGATCTTGTTCTCGATCCGCTTCAGCTGCACCTTGCCGCGCCCCATCCTCTTCTTCCTCCGCCGCCTCCGCCTCCTTCCCTCTCTCTCCCTACAACCAAAACAGAAATTAACCCTACCTACCTCGCTATCTAGCAGAGTAGCCCGTACAGCGACGACCACCAGCCACTAGTTGGATTTACCTATCCACAAGGCAGGACTGGTGGTTAGCTTCTCTGTTACTCCACCTCTCTCACGCGCTGCTTACGTGGAGACGGCGCGGCGGCGGTGGCATGCGTCGCGCGCGTAGCCGGAACGGGATGGAAGAGAGAAGGTGGGAGACGACCGACCGATCGATCGAGGCGAGGCGGCGACGACGACGACGACGACGAGAGGAGGAATAGAGGGGGATTTTAAAGAGAGCGCGCGACGGATCGGAGGAGGGGGGCGGTTTGGCGAAACCGGCATGGTTTCGATGCCAACCGCTGTCGAGCGGCCATTGGCCGAGGGGGCACCGGGCGGGCCCCTCCGCGCCCGCTTCGTGGGCTAGGCTCTACCACTCCAGAAACGGGCCGGGACAGGAGGAAGGAGGACTTCCCTGGCTAGCCCCAATCAGGCCGCGGCAGCATGCGTCGCGATGCGACGGATGGCTTGGGTGGAACAGTGCGTCGTCGCCCTTCCCTGGCTGGCTGGCCTCCCCGGCGGGCGTGCCCATCAATGGCGTCGTCTGTCGCTCACAGAGTGGATGATTGCCTGAGCAGGCGGGTGTGTTTTTTCTTTTGTGCTTTTCACCTTTGTGATGAATGCATTTTCGGACAGGAAAAAAGGCCCTACCCTTGCAGTTGGATGATTGCCCTCCCTCCCAGCATCCCTCCTCCGTACTGTAGAAAGTTAACACCGGCTTGTCTGGGTCTGGGGGAGCTTCACAAAAACTTGAAATGTTTCGGATCAGATCTAACTTCAAGACTACAACTTCACACAGCGTTCTCAACGTCAGCTTATATATATGCGCACATATACGAAAATTTAAATTTTAGAACTTAATATTAATATTTTTTTATTGTAGTTTATTTTTCAACTTTGTTTTTAAATCGCCAAGAAATATATATATATATAAGTTATATATATAATATTTTAAAATCGTTTTTATTTATAATAAGTATAACCGAGGCAATAAGATTGAACTTCGGGCTTAGTTAACTGTGCTATTTGATCATGCATCCGTCTCTTTATGATCATTCATCCACATAATGGTCTTCTTTCCCCTGTTTTGGTATTTACCACCATAAGTTAAATGCAAGTGCGTTGCTATGGAACAACAAAACAATTGCTTATCACGTACATAAAGTCATGCAAGAGATTTTATAAGGGAAGGAAGTTGTGATTTTTTAATTGGTTTTTAGGCGATTTTTTAATTAGCCAATTGCATGGAATCGATGTTTTTTAACTTTGTTTTAGCATTTTTTCCGTTTTGCTAGGGAAGAGGAGGTTGTTCGTTGCTCAAGGTGGGTATGAAGAGGGTGAACGGAGAAACTCTTCTTTAGTAGTAGAGATGTATTCCATTTTCGAACAGACTCATCTACATATATATCACTACAACCTCACTTGGAAATCTGTTATATGATTGTAGTTGGATTCCTAACCGGGAGAACCATCAATAGTTTATTGTCCTTTATAACTTGCAACTGCAATGCAGTTCATAGTTTTATGATCTATAGGTGGAATACCTATAGTGGACCCAAGGGAATAGAGAATCATGAGAAATGACTATAGTAGATGAACCAAGAGAATATAGGACACACTAAAGTGTTGATAAATACTAAAGATACCCAGAAAAAAATTCCCCTCCTACGAAATAGGGAACAAATGGAATTTAATTTTGGATGAGGGGATTGAATCCAAGAAAAACAAAGAGAACAGGAACTGTGTTGTCACACTCACATGTTATGCTTAATTTGGGAATTTGAGGTGATGACAAATGATGAAATATCAAAATGTAAGCAAAATGCCAAGTATCTTAAATAAGCTCAAACACAGTTTGGACTGGTAGGATCAGGTTTTCCTGATTATTTTTTATAATGAAAAATATTGATCAAATGTTTAATTCATTTTTAAAAGGACAGTTGTTTTTTTTTCTGATAGCTAGGATCACTCCAAGATTAATATAGCTCAACCTAACCTTATCCTCCCTCCCAATCATCTCTCATTCTCCATCCTTTCCTTAACTCCTACATCACCTCTTAAGTACCACTAAGTTTTCTTACCATCAGTTACCGCTAGAACCGAGGAAAAGGGCTTGGTAACTCTACCAAGTTTTCAAAAAAATCAAAAATTTAAATTTTTGGTATATTTCATCTAGTTTTCCTACTGTTTATCGCGGTTACTAGAATTACCACCAAGGTATGGGTCGGCAGATGATCGCTGATAGCGGAAATCCAGTGATATCCTTTTGTGAGATCAACCAGGGGGTTAGTGATCTTGGAATTTACTGAGATCGGAGAGGGAATAAGTTGGTGCAAAACAGTTATCTAAGTTCAGACCGTACGGAGGCGTAATAGCCTACTTATGTGTGTTCTTGGTTTCTTCTTCGGGTGAAATGCGAGTTTACACCACTTAGTTTTGATGAGTGTGAGAATGGCTTAATTCCCCCTTTATGGTCTCAGTCCCCCTATATTCTGCAGAGGGCACCACAATAACCAAACTCATGGAGTGAGGCCCTGGTGCACAGGTGGTTGGCATCAGATGTCTAATTGGTAGGCTCCCCCTTGCTTGCTCTGTCCATCAATACGGGAAAAGCTTATGGGAGATGGCGTCCACCTCACATGTGTCATCACCGGGCCTACCTATCGGTGGGCTAATGAGGTAGACAAGAAGTAGTGGAACTAGGTGGGCGGCACGATTGTCAAACATATTGTTTGCCACCCCACAACCCCTAATAGGGTTTACACAGTGTTTCAACAAGACAGTTGGTAGGTGAGTTAGTCACCATCTTGTACCTCCATTGTAAGTTTTAATGGATAGATAACCATTACATCACACTTGATGGAAAGGGCACGGAAAGGATGAGGCAAAGCGACATGTCTCATCCCGTCACATTAAATGCAGGGGTTGCCATAGCAGCCATGTACTAGCCTCTTGAGCTTGGGTGTGGTGATGAGGACCCTATTTCTACATTACCGATAGTGCATTAAAACCTCCTTCTCTGGTAATTTAAACCTTGGTGCTGCTTCCTCAACCTTACAAATAGTAGTGAACCTTCTAGGCCTGTTCATGGTAGGCCTAGCCTAATCAATGTGACTTAGGACTTGCCTGCAAATATGTCCCAAAGCCCATAGAGCCTAAATAATAAATTAAACATTAATATTTAAATGCTTTAAATTTATAATAGTAGTAATGACAAAATAATATTATCTAGTTACAAAGGAGGAAAAATGCCATTTCGTTTTGGGCTGGCTAAACTAAGCATGAGCCTATTTTTTTGTTAGTTTGACTTTAAGGATGCCTATCTTGAAAGATCTAATTAATGAATCTTATGAAAAGTTTGGTGATTAATGATATTGTGATTAACTATTTTCATGAGTTAAAGTGACTAAGTTGAGTGACGATGCTAATTTAAAGATGTTGATAAAGAAGAAAAGCTAGAAAATAAAAAAATCATTGGTAATAACAAAGTAAAGATATTAAAGATATAGGGGTACAAAGTGACTTTATATGGCAATACAATAAAATGTAATCAATGCTCGATCACGATGGACTATGTAGTGGTGAAGGGTAAGTAAATGACTTGGCGTTGACGAACCAATACGGTGATGAAGTGTGAGTAAAGGCTTAGCGCTAATGGATCATGCAGGCTATGTAAAGTTACAAATGATTTACATTAATCAAATGAAGAAAAGAAAACAAGATATGTTGGCAACTCTCAAGATGAAGAAAAAGATGGCATGAAAATATTCACATTGGTGTAACTTTTTTATTTGCATTTAATTATAAAAATGACATATCATTAAGAAAAGTGCAATATTGATGTTTTTGTTTATGTCTTGGTGCTCAAAATATTTTAACCAAATGCTTTATGTAGAGAAATCCAAGCCTTATCCTAACCTCCAAGTGGTTTTAGTTTTGGGGCTCACATATTTAAACCCCTCCATCTTCTCCTTAAGTGGTTGCTGAGTTTGAGTGAGAGAGACTATCCAAAGCTAAATAATATCTCCTAAATCTTTTACCTTTGTGGTGGTTTTTTGTGAGAGAGATTTAAGAAGACAAAAATGTTGGATTGAGATTGCAAGGTTGAGAGCTAGAGAGATTCACTCTATTCTATAAGCATTTGATTTTATAGCAAACAGTTCTTCAATTGTGTTTGTTACTTTTTGATATCAAAATCTTCTAGAAGGTTAGAAGTTAGTAATGAGCTCCTAAGGTTGTGGTGAGACTCTGAAAAGTTTGTGAAGTTTTTCCCTTGTCTCTGAATGTGAAGATGTATTTGAGTAAGAGCTAGATGGTAAAGCAAGCTTTACTAAAGATGGTTTCTCGTTGTCCAAACTTGGACCTTGGTAGTAGCTTGAAAATGGTGTTTGGGCTGGTTGCTTAGAATCCAAAGTTTTATCTATGGTGCGTGTTTAGTGAGACTTAAGATCTAGAGAACCTTGACTCTTTAGATTATCTCAACAAAGACATAGGTTCATTGAGATTCGAACTTTGGTAAACAAATTATTTATTTGCACCTCTCTTTTGTGTTCTAACCGTTATTATGTTTTATATTACTCGATCTACTATTTGCTAGCTTGTGTTTATTGGTGGCATTATCTATTGCTCATATAACTTATTTGTCAGCTTCTAGTTTAAGTAGATTTTATGCTTTGTCACTAGATTGCTCTTGTGGTTACTTTGTTTCCAGTGGATCGAAACCTCCGGTGCTTGTGTCCATAAGTTCCAATTGGTAGTAATCCTCTTGAAAATTTGTAAATTTTAAAAAACGTCTATTTACCCACACGACATTAAAATCCATTCATACTTATTAACCACCATCTCTCTACCATTCACCGTCATCTCTTCTTCATTATCTATGATAAGCTATCTCGTTAGCTCTGTCTAACCACTTCCATCTACGGCTCACTCCACTAGATTTGTCACTACTACACTTTCATTTAATCACTTTGGCTAGCTGGCCACCTTGCTCAGGGATCCCTCTAGAGTGGTCATCAAGAGAAAAGGATGAGTTAAATTTTGATAGTGTAAAAAAGACAGTGCAAAGTGGTCTCATGGTGTGTATTATAAGAAAGAGTATGTGGCACATAGACTAAAACCACTATAAAAGACACTTCCTTCGTAATATATAGTTACTTAAATGGATCATATACAAGTAATAGTTACAAGAGCAGTGCTCGTATAATGCGACTATCTAGCTAGTGCTTCCGTGCGCCATGCTACTTTTTAAGCCGAGACTACTGTGCCTTCACGAGGATATTAGTATATGGTAGCTCGGATTTAACATGAAAGTACGTGATTATTTGTTATAGCACCACGCTATAAAAGCTATAAGGATTACAATGGCGAACTAGCTATGGGCTAACGCAAAGATATTGGAGAACAATGTGCACTTTATCTTATATGTATTTTACCTCTCTACCGTTATGCTTTATGCCGACCACGACCGTCAAAGAGCTGATGAATGTACAACATGCAAGCTTGGCAAAAATATTGCGTACTTGACAGCCATTGGATGGTAACCACGCCAATTGGTGTTCCTTACGAATGATGACGACGACAGCTTTCACTCTCATGTCATGTCATTGCCAAAAAGCAGGGAAGAAACTTATCTTCTCTGGTTAAATACATAGTATCTGCACAATGGATGAGATGCAAACATGTAATTATCCAGGGCAATAGAGAGTAGAGAAATCATGTTACTGAAAAGCGACAAAGCATATGTTGACAGAAGGATAACCCATTAGATAACGTTCTTTCTGGTTACTTACTAGCAAACATTCATCGTGGCGCAACTACTCAACTGCTTAACCTGACGCTAAATGTTTCCAGAAGATTTAGTGTTCTTGAGAGAAAAAAAACCTCTGAAAAAATAATTACGTAATATTAACTCCTGCACATCTCATTTAAAATAGTTAGTACATCTTGCTGATTAGTTATAACTAGGAACATATTCTATATACACAAGTTTTACATACGCTCAACCATGCACATCAACTAACAAGCAAAAAATTATACATATACTTCTAATATTATTACATCAATATATAAAATCTCAATTTTAAATTCGTCTGACAAATTTATACTATACACATGTGTATTTTTTAAAAAAATAGTAATATTTGTTAATTGATGTGTATAGTGAGTACACATAATACATATGCTCACATGTACCATTTTTTAACCCTATGAAAAATGTATATATGCATCCACTCCGAAGACACCTCGCTAACTGTTAGCTTCTCTCTCTCAAAATACTACTCCTTATAAGATTTAAATTTATCTTATAATACTATACTTTTTCACCTATCTCCTTATATCAATCAATTGTATTTTTTTCTATTTAAATTTTTTCTTACTTTCTTATTTGAACCGATTATAATCATTTTTAATTTGAACCTTAATTTCTTAAAAAATAGCGTAAGTTATATTATTTTGAGATGAAGAGAGCAAATATTAAAAAGCAATAAAAACAATAAGCTCTCGTCTGTACAGAAAGCGTTGGACGGAGAGCATAAATGCAAGCAACGTACACGCTGTGCAAATATTCTCAAGTATGGAAATCTGATCCCGGACAACAGTGGAGGAGAAAAAGATGGGTATATGTTCTACGTAGGCAGGAAGCTGTCGGCGTCGCCTCGTCACTCATCAGATTCCCACCTGCAGCCAAAAAATATATATGTGGACTGTAGAGCATGTCCATGGAGAGCACAATTCATCAATAATCTCTGCCTAAAGCTAGAAAAAAGAAGAAAACAGCCAATATTTAGACAGGCATATTCCTAAATGAGATTAGAACAAATGGGAAGTAGGCCACAGATCTTGCTATGCGACATAGTTAATTAATTTTGGAGATGGAGCTTGCGAGGAGGCCCGCAGGCAGACAGCGTCGCTGTCTCAAAGATGTACGGGCGTCCCTGTCTAGTGCCCCTCATTGGCGCCACGCGGCCCCTCTCCCGTTAATTTCATTTTGGTGGCGAGAGTGCGTGCGGTATTTTTACATTCTAGCCTGTCGGTGGACCTCGACAGCGCCACTAGCACTGTCCATTGGTTCGTGTTGTCGGCGTGGCTATATGTGTCTCACCATACGAATTTTAGCATAGTTTTTATTAATGGCTGAAATTATACTGTCTCTTATAAGATAACGAAGAGAGTAATATTTGAAAAAGTGTATAATTGTCAAATAGTTTAATACCATAAACATTTGATATTATAAATATGGTATAGGGATGATTTGGTTTGTTATCGTACAAAGTGACAGCAATGCCAAAATTTAGATAAGTTTTGACAGCGTCAATTTTTTTACAGCTTATATGTGTTATTGGCATAATTTAGTAATAAATCAAATACTAGCAAAAGTACTTAAATGACACATTTTGGCTTCAAACCAAAATGCCCCCATAAAGCCCAAAAGGATGGTTGCCCAGCTTTTGTTTTTACAGTGCTATATCACCTTACTACGAAGTAACAGTGCTGGCAAACGGTTCATACAAGACAAGCTATACATATTGTACTTAAAAAAAGTTTGGCAAGCATTTGTATTCCAACAAATTGTAGAGGAAGGAGAGGTACTGGGAAGCAGCATAGAATCCATACATATGATGCTTTAGTCAGGATACTTGACCCTGATTAACTGAAATTGAAATGGTAGCTAGCTAGGCCATCCACTCAGGAGGATAGCCGCCCGGTGGCGGCACCGGTGGCTGGTTCACATCCACGGCATGAAACCTGCAAAAATTAGTAAATGCATATTGCCATCAGTCAATCATCATTCATCGACAAATCATCACTTTTCCATTAGGACAGTTCTCTATAATTCGCATAAAAACCAAAACTAGTTTGGTGAAGAGGTTTGGTGCGAAAGCCGAATGCTTTTGTTCTATTAATGAAATCTCCATTATCTGCTTTTTGCGAGGAAATCTCCATTAATATCTAATATAGCAAGAAGGTAGAGTGCAATTTACGTAGAGGGTAGAATACGGTCGCACCCCAGGGCCTGGAAGAAGTGCTCTGGCTGCGGAGGCTCACTGGAAAATACGCTGCCGCCGCCACCGCCGTCGCCAATGCTGCAGTTGCCGTTCCATGTGGGTTGTGGGGGAGCTGCTTCTACGTCGATCTCGTCCAGCTGAAACAGGAGAGGATCAAACAATCAAATAACAGGAAGAGCAACGCTGCACTTCTGATTACAGAGAATGAAGTATCCTGAAACTCCTATGTTCTCCAAATAGCATGTCAAGGTGCAGCAACAAAGTTGATGCAGAGGTGAGGGCTGTAACCTCATGGTCCATTTTTTACTGCTGCCATGCCACCAGCAGGCAGCAGCGGGGGCCTACCGACCTATACTAGGCTACTTGTAAATCATCAGCTTTCCAATAACGAGCCCACAACACATCTAGTTCAGAGAACATTTTTTTTCTTGGGGTGGTCCATGCAGTGAGTCACGCAGCCCCTACCTACAAATGCAGAGCTTTCTATGGTTTCTAGGTAGCAATTAATTGAGTAAACGGCAATCTCGTACCTTCCTTTTCAGGACCTTGTTTGCATCTTGTAGCATTTGTTCCTGAAGAAGATCAATGGAGCATTTATAAAAAGGAAATTAAACTGGATTTGACACTGAAGGACAAAACATTTCTGTAGTGTATGCCATTTGGCGACATTGTAGAAAATGTTTCAGTGTTACCTTTCTCTTTAGGTCGCAGAGTTCATCAAGTAGCACCTGAGTCTGCAGATTACAAATGTAGTCATGCACAGAAGAGTTAGCTAAGATCAACTTGGGAGTTGGAGCAGCTTTCTTAATTGTAGAGAGCAGTATATATATTTCCCTTAAATTCTTTCATTGCAAAAAGGAAAGCAAATAGCTGCACCTTTTCTACTCAATTGGTAGTCACCAAGAGTATCAACACTATCTAATATAGAAATGGCACTGAGAACACTACAGACCAGTATGGCAAATTGCAGCTGTTATTCATCAATCCTAGCCACAAAACCAACTTTTATTTTTTAACTCAACCTTTATAAGTTCTAATTAATCTTAAACAACAAAAATAAGGATTATGCCTCGTATAGAACATTGATCTATTAATCACATGTTTGTTGAATTAGTCAATCTATTCAGATCCACAGTACATATATATCACCACTTGGATGTATATCTACAGATATTAGGTCCAGTTTCACCAAAATAGGATATAAGGTACAGTAAGCAAACCATAACATACACAAGAAAGAAGCTAGCACAATGATTCGAATGAAATCGGAAAATTTTAATCGATATATTATTTATACTCAATGAGTTTTCTTGCAATATTGATTTACCTTTCTTGATCTGATTTGCTTCAAGGTTCTGACTACCTGATTCTCAAGCTGATCAAGTTCATTTGTGCTCAGTGGAGCCAAATCCTCACCTAGAAGATTCCTGCAGCAACATCACTAGTAAAATATTTAATAACATAAAAGGGCATTGGAATAAAGCCAGAGTTTTTTAGACTACGGTTGACCAACAAAATTGAGCACATGAACACACACACACACATATATATATGCACACATGTAACATACTACACTTAAAGTGTGTTATAGGTAAAACAAGCTTATCACATATTACCTAGGTAACTCCCACCCCCACCCCCACCCCCACCGCACCATGTCCCACCCCCATCCTTGATCACAGTCGAAGTAATTCTTTTACCGATGCACAGCCTCACCCATCCTCCCACACACCCCTGTCGAACCCCTCAACTCAAGTAATTATATTTTACTGATAGTATTAAATTTGAATACTATTAGTATCTAATCCACTATACAAAATCATTCATGTATATATATATATATGTATGCATGTGTATATATATGTATGTATATATATACTGGTCCCCACACCGTAACCAACCAGCAATTCATTTTTTCTTCGATTTTTTGGATCTGAAGAGGCAAGAGGCAGTGGTTTTCAAGAGAGAAAGGCCGATGGCTCAGCAACAGCGACATTAGGGAGTGGCGGCAACGTGCAATAGGGAGAAGGTGGCATCCTAGATCCGTTCCCGCCAGTGGCAGTGGCATGCTAGATTGGATGGGTCAAGCGGCAGGAAAAGGCCCTCTACCTCCACATCTGGCGAGGAGGCGGCGACAGCGTCCTCCACCTTTGCAACAATTGTGCTCTGTGACTATGGTGGCGGCTCGAGAAGTAGGTAGCACCAGAGGAATCCTAGGAGGAAGCAACCGACGACGAGCAGTGGGATTAGGGATGCAGTGGTTTCGCAATCCAATGTCTTAGATGTAGAGGGGGTATATCCCTCTGTCAGCAGCCATTGCCTCATCCACTCCGCGCATGGTGGCACCGACAACCAAGGTGGAGGGATGCCAATCGGTGCAGAATCATCTCTCATGCCTCCATTGGTGAGAATTGGGGGACGCTGATGAAGCTACTCAAGGCAATCCTAGTAGTGTGTTCGATATCTAAGCGAGCGATGGCAACATTGACATGAATCAATGATGGCGAAGAGGATGGTGGCAGCCGTCTTAAGGTAGTGACCATCCTGACTGGTGGTGGTGTTAATCTTACCCATTGCACGATGCATGAGGAAGACAGAAGTAACAGCCAGTGAGGCAAAGAAGATGCTGGTGGTGGATTCAATTTCAAGCGAGGCAAAGAAGATAGTGGTGGATGCGATTTCTAGCTAGCCTCAGGCCTGTCGCTACTACATGCTACTTTGCTTGTATGTAGACTACATCCGCTCCCTATGTTTTTCTCATTCCAATATGATCTTCCCACTTTCTCATGCTTGTTTTTCTTTTTTTTTCCTTTTCTTTTTCATGCTTGTTGTTTTTAGGTATAATTTAATTTGTTGTTAGAAACTACACTTGGTGATGAGCCAATCCATTTGTTCTAATTGATAGCCTCTAGAGGCACATCAAAAAGGTGATTATCCATGAATTCAAAGTGTAAAGAAGTGAGCTTTGTCAAGTTCATAGGTGGCCGTGGGCAAGTGCTAGAGAAAACTTTTGTTGGGTCGATACATGCATGTTCATCTTCGATCAATATGAGGACTTTTCATGGCTTCTACAAATTTGGCCACTAAAGATGCTATAGCATGGTGCTTCGAGGGGATGTCTAAATGGGGATGACAGCCGGCACCGGCGATGGTAGAGGTGGTTCGTGACCTAGAAGTTTGGCATCGGTTGATTTTTCTTTTTCTTAGATCAAGATGAATATGTGTGTTTCTCTCTTATGTGTAATTTTTTGTTTTTTAATAATACAACAAAGATACGATTGTCATGATATTACTATGTTCCTGTTAATGCTATTACAATTAGTAAAAAAATTACTTACAAATAACTAGTGGTAATATTATAATTGAATTAAGGCAAAGCAGAGTGAACAAATTGTAAATACAAACATGTCCCGATAATATTGTAAATACATTAATAAAATGCAAACATGTGTTGGTAAAAATACATGGGAGTAAAAATTTTACTGAAGAGATTAAATTGGGTTACGGAGGAGTAAAAGTATTACTATCTTAAATGATCGATTGGGGAGTAATAATATTACTATCAGTACAAGGGTTGGTTTGCTAGAGGTCCTTATTCTTGGTGTTAGTAATTCTTTCTCTCGGATTTAAACATGAGTAATATTTTTACTTACGTTCTCATGCTAGAGGGGCCTTAATCTTGTTGTTAGTAATTCTTTTACTCCCAGACTTACGGCTTGAGTAATCTTTTGACTTACGAGCCCATAAGGGAAGACAACGGGGGAGCGAAAGGAGTGCAGAAGGAAAAATAGGAATGGTAACAGGACGGGGTGCGGATGGGCGCCAGAAAAATGAAAAACTCAGGATGGTGGGAGGGGTGCGGTGGATGGTTTAGAGGGTGGGGCGTGTAGGGAGGGGATATGTGAGGAATGTGTTTTAGTTATTGTGCACCTAAAGCGCGTTTTAGTGCATCCCCCACACACACATATATATGTATGGACATAAAAGAATTTTTTACCTTTGTGAGTGTTGCAGAACCTCAACTTGTGCCTTTAAGTTCACATATTCCTGGTAGTTGTTCTGCATTGTAAAGAAAAATGAAGTTGAAAACTAGGTAAAATTTTAAATTTAATTGTTCTTGTGATCTACAGAATCTAACATCCGTTCTATGTTAATCTTTAAAAAATGATCTAGATTATACTCAGTGTAGAGCAAGTATATTTGCAATAGTATTGTTCTTTGCCAAAGTAAATTAGATAAATAAAAACATGTGAACAACGGGGTAAAACTAGAAAGTCCTAATGCGCGCAAAGATTTGAGCGCAGAGTTTCTGTTGAATGTCAATAATTGACAACTAAGAGATGATTCTATCTAGTGCACCCCCCAGATCTCCATGGATGTTCAATAAACAATTATCATATTTGTATTATTTACATGCCGCACATATAGATAGATAGATAGATACTGTATATGTAGGTATCTAAGTTTTTTAATGTAACTTTGCTGTCATTTGAAAAGCATCAGGGTTAAGTTAACACATGCATATGCAATCTGACGCATGAGACGCGGGCAAATTATCAAGAAGTTGTTATGTGCTTCTTTCGGCTTGCAGCAAATCAAAAGTTCCACAAGCTTACGTAAACTGGAATTCAAGGAAGTGCACAACGCATATTAGTATGTGCTTGCATGAGAGTTGAACAAAGAGATCCTTCGAACCACTATATGCTGAAAATGCATGAATTGCACTTGGCCAATGGCCATCGATTTACATGCAAGATCCCAATTTTCGGTGACTTAGCTATCTCTGGCCTTCATGTCCTTGGCAAATTACTACAAATGGCCACAATTGATATTTCTGTTTCCCTGTCAGAAAGTTAAGATTGCCGGTGAAGCTATGAGAGAAGGCGATATTTGCCTTAAGAAGAGTCATTATATTTTGAGTTATAGATGTCTATGGCTCTCAAGATTCTCTTTCTTTCTTCTGACATTGAGAGAGATTATATCCACACAAACAGAAAAAAAAAGGTTTTATGAGTATTTTTAAAAACAAGTTGAATTTCATGCAAATCAGTTTGTAGCATAGATTGTTACACAAATAAAAAATACGAGAAGCAATTACATGATGGTTTCGAGAACTAGGCAACATATAGAAAAAAAAATATTTCAAGAAAAAACATCAACACATAATGTACCATAAACGGTATAAAATTATCAAACCTGCATCTCATTGCTAGCTGGTGCGGCAGCATCTTGTGAAGCATAAATGTACCTTTGGTATCTCTCAAGGGTCTTAAGAATGCTGAAATATGAATTGAAAATAGATTATTAGCTAGCACAAGATACAGAAAAACATGTATCCAATGAAAAGAAAAGATAAATTAATAAAGGTGTTAATTATGCTTTCCAATCAATTTGTGGAAGTTTCACTGTCATTTTCTTCTTAAGACATGAAAATATTGATGATTAAAGAAAACATGGATTATTATCAATAAACAGTAAGTTGATAATATTATTAGCCTTTTCTTCCTACTATCTGTGGAAGTTTCTCTGTCATTGTCTTCTTCATGCCAAAAAATCAAGCCCCTTCTTAGTTCATCTTTGAGGTGCTTTATTTGATGTGTCACCAAAAAAATGATTCTACCAAATTAAACAAAAAAAATTGTAAATAGGTATATAGAAAATGTTGCTTTCAATTGGTATGCAAATATTAATATCTTTTGTGGTGCAAATTTGAACACATTTTATACCTTTCTATGCAACACCACCAGAATATTTTTCATCTCCCCTCAGCTTTAGGAGAGTAAAAAGGGTGGTTTAACAAAGCTGCCCTAGTCTATGCCAAGCCACTCATTATACATCCTTTTTCACTGAGGATGAAGAAGGGTAAAAAGAACAATAATATTTTAGTTTGTTATACCCCAAGAATATATACACACCATATCATTTTTTATAGCAACATCAAAAAAAATTGAATATGATACTTGTCTCAATGGATATGATGATGCATGTTATTTTTAGCAAATTGGTAAAACCTTGTGTGATCATCACATGGTAGTTAGTGAACACATTTATCCTACAAAAATAAGATACGATTGTGGCACGTGATAAAAAAACCACTATTGACATAACATTCTTTTAGCATTAATAAAAAATCTAGTTCAAATAGAATAACTTGTCTCTATGGATTTTGTGATCATCATACGGTAGCTACTGAATGCATATTCCTACAAAAATATGGCACAGGACACTTGACAACAAAGAACCAACAAGAAACAAACAAAAAAAACTCGTCCCTTATGGTAATTTACTGATTGATTGGCAAAACTAAATGTACAATAATTCAGTATAGCAATTAGGTCGTTTGTTTTCCCTTTGTAACATACATTGTTAGAATGTAGCATACGTTCATATGAAAAAAAAAGTGCCAAAACAGTTTAAAATCCCAAAGCATATAGCTAACTAGCATTGATTAAACATGGTCAGTTTATTCTTTAGTATGCAATTTTACTAATATGGGTTTCCACAATTACATGCACATAGCCCAGATTTTAAAATTATCATGTACTGATCAACAATATACTAGTACATAATAATGTACTCTAAATTAGGGAATTCTATCTTAGAGAGTGGATATATTTGGATGAGACAACACGCACTTGCCTACAATGAACTAGTTTGTTTTAGAATTGGAATTACATGTACAGCCGTTGATCTTTTCCAACGTATTTATAAGGCAATAGTACTTGGTACTGTCAGATACAAAGTCTGAGCATGTACGTTAAAGTATTCGTATTCATGGGATACAACGTACGTAGTTCTCGGCAAGGCCCCAAACCAGAGTTGAATTAACACCTGACAAAGTTGGTCCGTTTACCTAGTGCTGTGTTCATGAGATATTTGCGGTAAGTGTGTGTAGTTAACACACAGCAAGTATCCTAGATAATGTAAGTAAACGTCAAAATTTTAGCAACTGGTACTCAAAGTGTCATTCTTCCAATTAAATTATTTAAACCACATAAATCTAAATCACCAAAATTTTAGGCTAATTCACCTTCGAACATGTGTATATCTGGCCAGGAAAGATGCACATCAAATGAAACCCCTTTCTTTTCCAAAGCGAGTGACACATACATATACGGTATACGAACTTATATACATGTGTGGATCTCCTGCCGAGGACAACATCGGTTTTGCCTTGTTCTGTTTGTAGCCTTTTTGATATGAACAGTACCTTTGGGCAATAGAACAGAAAGGAACAGGCGTAGAAAAACAACACGTCAGAAATAATGCCCCCCCACAATAAGTTCATGCACGGATGACGACGGATACAGTAGTCGCGAGAAAAATTCAGATCGATCGTAATTTCGTTCAGATTTTACGCGAAAAGAGCAAATTGCGGTTGGGGAACTTGATTAGGGGGAGACGAAGAGGAGGCCGAGATCAGAGTGAAACGGATTGAGTGAGAGTGAGTTACTTGGATGAGGAGGAGAACTGGTAGAGGCGGCCGGCGTGGGAGAAGAGGACGAGCGCGACCTCGGCGTCGCAGAGGATGGACAGTTCGTACGCCTTCTTGAGCAGGCCGTTCCGCCGCTTGGCGAACGTCACCTGCCGGCTGATCTTGTTCTCGATCCGCTGCAGCACCACCTTGCCTCGCCCCATCTCCGCTCCGCTCGAGATCGCTTCCTTCCTCTCTCCTCCTCTCAAGATCGATCGATCTCAAGCACAGTGGAGAAGAATTCAGCAATCTGCTAGAACCGCTGCTGCTCCTCCATGCAGCATCTGCATGATGGATGGATGGATCGATCGATCAGTACATGAAATCAATTCCGATTCCTTGCTCGCTCGCGCGCTCTCTCCCCCAAGGTCACACACACCTGCAGGCTGCAGCTGATCTGCTCAAGCTCTAGCTTAATTAGGAGTTGCTTTTTCTCTATGCCCTACTTAATCTCTCTCTCCCCCCTCTCGAGAGGCCGTCCCGTTCCTGGCCCAGTCTGCAGCGCCCTGTGGTGGTGGTGGCCGATCTGCAGCTTAATTGGCTGAGCCTGAGGGAGACTGAGACCGAAAGAAAGGCAGCGACAGCGAGAGGTAGAGACTGGGTCGTCGACGAAGAAGAATCTTTTCTTTCGTGGGGTGCAGATTGGATTTGGATCTCATCTCGTCTCGCCTCGGCCCCTAGGTCACGTACGATTCCGTCGCCCAGGTACAGCGAATTAATACAGCTAGCTAGCACTCGCAATCGCACGCAAGCAAGCGAGCAAAGCTTGTCACAGCGACGTACTGCCGGCGAGTACGCGCGAGCGAGAGCGAGAAGGATGGGAGCGGTTGACCGATACCATGGATATTACGATGTGGATGGCGAGAAATCTCGTTGATGGACGATGTGGATCATGCGCGGCGCGAGGCTGCGAGAGCGAGCGACCGGGTCGGGGCGGCGAAGCCGAGGTGTAGCGTATCACGGTGGCTGCAGCGCGCACAGCAGCCGAATCGCGACGTGTCGAGCGGTCGCTGGTGCCGCGCCTTTTATGCCCACAGGCTAAGCAGCCAAGCGCCTGTAGCAACTAGCAAGCCAGCTCGTTGACGCAACAGCTAAGGTGGTTCCCTCTCTCCCCCCCGCCGGTACGGCCGCTTTCCCCTCTCGTTGCTGCTGCGGTGTTTCCTACGTACTCGACGCGTACGCACGCCGCCGGGCGACACGGCGAGGCCGGTCGCGACTGCGCGAGCAAGGCTTGCACCTGCACGTGCACCAGGCGTACGTGCCCGCGGGCCGCGGATAGCTAGCTGGAGTGATCAGCTAGGCCGGACGGGCGTGTCGCCAGCAGGCAGGGGGCCGGACGACGACGCGGCGTGCGAGTTCTGGTCACAGTGCACGTCGCGTCGACAGGGCGGGGGGGCATATCAGCCATCAACTCGGGCGTCGCCTCTCGTGACCACGTCCTCGGCCTGCTCGCGGAGGACAGAGGAAGGGGATGAGGAGAGAATAGAGATCGCTGAGGGCATGAGCGCATCTGCACAGTGATAGCAACTACTCCGCCTTGCTAGCAGCTATAGCCTAGTATTGTCACTCCTAAAGGCTATAATGGCTGCTGGGCCCGCCCCGTAACCCTCTCTCTCGCTCTCGATCGGGTGTACAGTGTACTGTAGCTGCAATCAAAGTAGTCACCACAACCTCAAGAGTGTTAGTACAAGCTAAAAGTCTAAATTAAACAAGCTAGTTTTACTTTACAGTTTTCACATTGAAGTTTACTTTACAGTTTTCACATTGAAGTTGCTAAAACCATATCGTCATCGCCTAATTCTCTCTCTTAAACGAAAGGCTCGTTTGGAACACATAAATTTTAATATATTTTCATAAGAAACAATTCATTTTTTTCCAAATTTTCTTCAAAACTTCTCTATTCTAGAAATTTCGGACCATGGAATAAGGCTTAATTATATGGGTACATCGTGGATTTAATATAATTCCAATCGCTAGAAGAAAGATAAATATAAATCCATTTAAACAGAATTAGAATTAGGCTACTCAATGGCGTAACACCATACTTATATGTTCTTACTTTTTTTAAATATGGATTATAGTGGTAAGTATATCAAAGTGGTGTTGTCTTCCTCCTCTCTGTCCACAATCGTTGCCTTATATATTCTTTGAGGTATTACAATAGATAAAAAGAAATACTCATGACCCGATACTTGTGAGTCTTACACAGAGAGTTTAAATATAACTGGTCTAATCCTGTCAGAAACACGCTCCATAGGCTCTACTCTACTATGTGGTGGCGCACGCCACACTCATCCTATAGGGCCCACTGTGCAGCGAGTCTATCAAACACGTGGAGGGCGACAGATGTGGTATGGTTCAACAAGGCCCTCACCCTTTGCTACAATGGGCGTGAATGGCACTAACCATTTTGTCGCACGTCGCCCGTCTGTCAAGATAGATATCGTCTTGTCACTCTGACTAGAACAAGCACGTGAGCACTGAACCAAACTATGTGTTATGCATCATGGCATTGCATGCGGTGATTAGGGTAGTTAGGGCTACTATGACCCTGAGCACTCCAAGATCTCGTCATCAAGGGGCAAGAAAACTTGGGGTCGCCTACTAGAGGTCGTCTACCAAGGACGGGCATCTCGGGGTCGCCTGCTTGGGGTAGTCATCCCAAAATGACTAGCTTAGGTCAATCATCTCGAGCTAGCTAGCCTAGGACTAAGGGCATGAAGGCATCAATTCAGGATAGTTGGCGCCAAACTATGTATGTCCATACCTAGGATGTCCCCAAAGGTTAGGGCATCTAGTCACCACTTGAACGCCTCCTGGCCACTGGAGTGGACCCCTAATTCCCACTTCACCAATAGTAGCCTTGGCCCCTACCACCAAGTATCACACCGAACATTAGGGGTAGAGCATGTCTCTTCAGAGAACTAGCAGCAGCATGGCTTTCATTGATTTCATCATCTCCTTGGGCTTAGTACACTTGTTCTTAACAAATGTTGATGTAGCTATATGGTGGCATGCATCATTGGTCTTGACATGGACCACTTCCTAATCTATCTAGCAAACACACAAGTGCTCGGGGGTTTAATCCTCGAGCTCGCGTTTAAACAAGCCTACGACTCAAGAGCCACCACACGCACCCATGGCCTTAAAACTTTTCCACCCTATCCAAGTCGAGTCCTTAGCCTCCCACGTAGCACACAAGTGCTTGGAGGAAACCAACCCTCAACTCACCCATAGTGTATGGGATAACTTGTGATTTTACCTAGATCGACCTACCCCTGCAAACCAAGTAAACAGGGTTTTTCGCTCGTAGAAAACACCAGCAGCCTAGGGAGTGCCCTTTTGAGTTCGAACTAGAGGGTAGGGCTCAATCGCGCGGGTAGATTGTAGAGTTAATGCAACTCCAATCTCTAGGATAAAGATGAACACAAATCTGTTTTAACATGTTTGGGTCACTTAGTGACGTAACACACTGCTCCTATGTTCTTGCTTCTTTTAGATGTGGATTACAGTGACTAAGCATTTCAAAGTGGCATTTTCTCTTCATCCTCTCTGTCCATAGTTATCTCTTTATATAATCTTGAAAAGTACCATAATAGATAAAGAAATGCTCATGACATAAGGCTTGTGAGTCCTACACATAGAATTTATGTATGATCGGTCTAATTCTATTGGAAGCACACCCTATAGCATGTACTCTATTGTGCGATGGTAAGTACGACGCTCGTTCAACGAGGCCCATAGTGCAGTGAGTTGGTCGGACACATAGAAGATAGAGGATGTGGTGTGGTTCAACAAGACCCCCTACCCTCCTACTAAAATGGGTGTAGAGGCAGTATCCATCTTTTCACACATTACATGCCTGTTAGGGTAGATATCTGTTTTATCACTCTAACTAGAGCAGGTATGTGAGTGCCAAACTAGACGGTGCATTCTAAATCACTGCATTAAATGTGGTGATTGGAGTAATTGGGTCTACCATAACCCGAGCACCCCTTGATGTAGTCATTAAAGGGCAAGAGAGCTCAAGGTCGTCTACCTAAGGCCGTCTACCTAAGGCAAGAAGCTCATGATAACCATTCTAAAATGATTATCTTAGGACTAGCCAATTTAGGCAAGCCAGCTCGGGGCTAAGGGCATGGAGGCACTAACTCGGGTCAGTTGGTGTCAATCCATGTCTGTCCATACCTAGGATGTTCCTAAAGGTTAGGGCAACTAGTCACTACTTAAATGCCTCTTAACCACTTAGGTGAGACTCGTCTCACTTCACTAACAAATAATAATAGGAAAAATTCCAAAATTATTAAGGAGAACACAAGCCCCATCTAACCCATATGTATAATAGGACATTTGCATTAATCTCACATGAAACAATTCAAATGTCACATATGGTAGGAAACATTTTGTATGTTCGAAATGAGCCTTGAATAGGTTAGTACTTTTGTCATTTTGTTCAACAAATGTTCGTGACGGTATTTATGAACTTATGTGCGAAGAATTTCAATTGTATTCCTGGTGTGAAATTAAATGGCCTAACGAAACCATATGTCCATGACCATAGGTTGAAGCTCGAGGAAAGATTCTCTTTGAAAATTCAAATTGCACACTTAAAAAAAATAAAGTTTCCTTTATTTTTTAAAAATATCTACAAACATTGGCTACATATACTGTGCATAGTCACACTAGTGATCATCGTGCATGTATTGTTCCTTCTTGCACGCACCTTGGTTTGCATATATACACACACATGCGAGCCCTCCATCTAACACATGATCATCGGATAAAGCACGGGGGCAAATTTCCAAAGACTAGTTATATTTATGGCACCTCATCTTATTAAAAAGATATTTTTATACATTGCAAATTGATATGATTACACTGTTCAATGTAAAATTCAAAAAATTTCTAGTACACATTGATTTAAGATAAATGCAACTGATTATCTTTTAGAGATAGATGAGGTGGAAAACATACTACATCGGAGGGAGAAATAATTGAAAAGTCGCTAAAATTAAGCTAAAATGTGGTATTGTAATTTTAATAAAATTGAAATTACAATGAGTAAAAGGCTAAAAGCATAACAAAACAAAAAAAATAAAAATACATGTGCAAAATAGAATAGAGGAGAACAAAAACCAACTCAAATTAATTGGTGTATCGAGAACATGAATTTGTGGGTGTGAATGTAACATCCATGTATTGTTTCTTTATCCACGGAAAAATTTCGCTTGGGCAAGGCACGCGACTACAGGGTGCGTGTGCAACCGATAGTCCTAATCAGCCTATGCTCCAACATAGCATAAATAGTATCGTACTACTTCCTTTGTGCACGTCTTTAAAGAAAAAATGACCGTATGTTTTCCTGCATGTGCCCAACGTCAGCTTAGGCTTGATCTTACATCCAAAAACAGCGCGGCAAAAATTACTAGCAAAAAAATATGCTAGTAAATCATGCAGCAAAAGAGTTGAAATAGCAAGCTATGCTGGTAAATTCAATGAGGCCTAAAAATAATTAAAATAAATTATAGAAGTAAACAAAACTAACTATTTGTTGTATTATAAGTAATTTAGGCAAACTATAGAAGCAACTTAACACATAATTAGAAGTAATTTTGGTAAACTATAGAAGTAACTCTTCATTGTATTTAAAAGTAATTTCAGTAAACTATAAAAGTAGCTCAACACAAAAATAAAAATAACTCTTTATTGTATTATAAGTAATTATGCATTGGGAGAGTTCAAACAAAATCAATCTAACATGGTTTGTGTGGCATAATCGAGCAGTTGCCACATATGTACTTTTTATCAAAAGAAATAATAACGAGAAATTATAGATGAAGTTATTTCTACTTAAAAACAAATAAATGTTGCTATTGTAGCTGGCGTTGCATATTCAAACAAAATATGTGCGTTCTGGTCCGTCTGAACATTATACACTTACTTTTACTATTTTATAAGTTAATTTTAGACATAATTAAATTTAGTTTTGCTATTGCCATATAGATGTAACATAATATTAAGACAAAAATGATGATTATTGATATGCATGGCTCATACAGAAGATGCATAAAGTTATACTAGTACTACATACTATTCAGGTTAAGCTGAAAACAATACATGTGTCATCTACGTGAAATGAATATTGTTGAAATTAAAACAGGAAAATAGCTAGCTAATTAATTAAGATCGTATGCACCTATAATCCACTCGCTGGACGTGAAATTTTCTCCCCATCTGACGGACAACATGCAGTCAAGCGTTCAGACCAATTAGTGCGCGCGCACTAATTAGATTTTGCGTTGAGCAAAACGTATGCAATTTTCCAATGGAACCCGCTGCCTAGTCTTTTCTCTCTTTTTATTATGTTTGCTGGACAAGACAGTCGAAGTGGAAGGACTTTCCGCATTAAATTAAATTCAGATTGAAATTGTTAAACTTGGTATGTAGTAAAATTGATAAATTAGTTTATATTAAAATTTAGCATTACAAAACTAATTTATATTAAATTTGATGTTGCTTAATAGGTTTATATTAAAGTTATTTATAAAAATTATGATGAGCTTACGTATATAATAGTTATGAAAATATGTGTTTAGAGAATTTTTTTTATATATGTCTAGGTATTAAATGCGGAAAATCAATGAAAACTCGCTGAAAGTATATATAAGAATTTTGGACAAAAATTAATAAATTAATTTTTAGATATTACTACAGTAACATACTAAAACCCGACTAGCCCGAATGCAAAATACGCAGTGGCCAAGCTAAAAGTGGACTGGCGATGACGCGTGAGCAAACTGATGTGGGCTGAAAAAGACCGAAAGTTTATAAGCTGGCAAATAGACCGACTTAGCAGGCTGGTCAAGAGTTACCAGCCTAACAAAATAGGCTAATGATATGGAAGCGGGTTAGCAGTAGGTACGAGCGCGCGCGAGAGGTATGCGACTAACGTGCGTGCCTGGTGTGGCAGCGAACATGTGCATGACAATATGTGCGGCTGACAGGTGGGTTTGGTGTGGCAACGAGTGTAGGCACGAGGGCATGTAGTAGTGCAATGGCTAACAGTGGACCTGGATGTGGTGGAGACGTGGTGTGCGAAGGCGCGCAAGCACAGGCGTAGGAGATTCTAGGGAGACATGTCATTATGGGATTAATGCAGAGGCGTGAAAATAATGTATGAGCGAGATTTTCTATGGAAACGCATCGAACCCCGTATTGTTCCGTGTGTTTAGGTCTTCTCTTTTGGTATGTTTTGGTTATTTTTTAGGTAAGATTTTAGGGATTTTAACATAGAGAGTTGAAAAAGCTTTTGGGTGACTTTTGTATGTATAATTTTAATAATAAAGATAAAATTTATGTAAGATTGATGTGGTAATTAATATTTCTTTGTTGATGTTTAGTGATCAATTTTAGATTAATTTATTTTTCTCTGTGATTTTGAATCGTCTATTTAATTTTTCTAATATTCTGAAAGGTTTGATTGCTAATTATTTTTAGATCTCAAATTATTAATTAATTAGGATTTAATTAACTTTGGATATTTAGTAATTTTATTTCGTTAATCTTGATATCTAGAATTCTATTTGTAAATTTTATCTAATTTATTCTATAAAATTTTTAGATCAATCGACGTTACGTATCTACGATTATAATCTGTTTAATTTATTTAGTAATAAAATAGTTATTTGTTTAAATTAAAAATACGATTTTTCAGGTTTTGTGATTAGAAAGAAATGTTAAATTTTATTTTTACTTCCATAATTATTCATCTGTCTGATTATAATCTGATTAGCTATCTTAGCGTGAATGGATCCTACACTCACTCTTATAAAAGTTGCATTGATATTTAGGAAGTGGAAAACAAAGGTTTTCAATGAATAATCATATATATGTGACTCTTGATTTGGCCAAAAGGATCAAAGGGGCGAAAAGAATACCGCGATTTCTCAGTGCTCATGTTTTCCTTAAATTAATTTCTCATAACGGAGCTCTAGTGTGTGTCCTGTGTGTGTTGGAGGTGCACACATCTGAGTATGTGTTGGTGTGGTAGGTCGTAGCCGTCCCCATTAATGTACCTTGATGAAGTACTCCAAGCACTCAGATGTAGCCCTGTTGTGATGTCCGAGACAGCGAGAACACATAGAGAGGTACGTCAGAAAGCACACACGGCCAATGTCTGTTTCAATTGGTATGTTTTGTGCTTTGTTCTTTGATTCTCTTTATTTTGCGTACCACTGCCATTTGCTATCAGATCTTTTGGTGTGAAAAAACAATCCCAACCATATATTCTTATCAGTGTTATTTATTTATGCTCTATATTTTAAAATCTAATACTAATTTTTTTATATTTTAGGACGGACAAATTAGTTAGATAATTATAAACAAACCTGCACATGGTCCTAAACTAACTCCATTTCACGCATGTGATACGTTCGGAACTTCAGATAACCCGATAATGTCACTCGTTTCACCGTTCCATTGATCCAGTACTCCTGTCGACAACTTGATTACATATATGATCAATCACCCAACTGTGTGTTACACAGTGGACAAGACAAGTGACCACCAAGTTTAGGATATATTCAGGCTTACATATGGCAAAATTGCGAAGTGGGAGGAGCGATGTCGGCACCACATAAAGCCAGCCATATGAACTCGTGACAGAAAGTAGGACAAGATCGATGGAAAAGGGAGGCGACCAGGTTGAGTAGGAGTATATAGCAAAGTGGAAGAAGGCCAGATCTATGCACACACGCATGACACGCCCTAGGTACAGGCTACAGTCTACACCAGAAGAGGAGAGAAAAAGAAAAGGCGAGTCGTAGTGGTAGAGCTGTAGCCCGTAGCTGGCTGGGCAGGGCGGCTCGGGCTCGGGCGCACACATACGTCGCGGCGGTATTCGCCATGATCGCCATGTAGGGAGTGGCATGTCGGGCCTCTCTCGGCTCGGCTAAAGCGCAGCGCGGTCGGTCGGTCTCGTCGCGCAGGTGGCGCCCCGCCCCCCCGCCCAAACGCGCGGGCGCGTGACATCCCTCCGTCCGGCGCGCCGCGGGGCCGGTCACGCTTCCCGCCTCCGCTGCAATTACCTGCTATTGCGGGCTTTCTCTACGCGAGCAGTAGCAGCGGGCGCGCCGTGCGCAGCAGGCGGGTGGGGTGGGTGCGTGCTTGCGTCGCGTCGCGTCGCGCTGCGCGGCCTGCGGGTTCCGTGTCGCCGTTCCGTGTGCGCAGCCGCACGGCGCGCCCCGGGGCTCGAAACATGGCGCCGGTGGCGGGAGCGCGCATCGGAATTGGCGGATTGCCTCCCAGCTCCGTGTGCTGGCGCTCGCCAACTGGTCACCGGCCACAACGCGTCAGCACCACTCCAGGATCCGAGGACCGAAGTGGCAGCGGTATTGAGGAGTACTTTTGATTGGTCAGGCTCTCGCCGAGAACCGTGCGGGATTCAGACAATTGTGTAGACTTAGCGCTAGTTTACACGGGCATCGAGGTGTTAAATTCGTATCGAGTCCAGGAAATTACAATATTGTAAAAAAATGCTTTTTCTATAGCTTAAACATTAGTAATGGACTAACAAAGACTAACTCTAGACAGTTTATTTTTACTAAAATTATATAAATGTAACTACAGTTTTAATTGTAATATAACTAATACATAATTACACGATCATGTTATATAAATATACAAAAATATTCATTAGCGTTATGTGTATGATGCAAGAGTTAATCTCGGTGGCTAGCATAGATGTTGGCGTACATCAGATGATAAAAAAAACATTAAATCTTAGAGAGAAAAAATCACACGACTGATTTTTAGTAAAATCTTATTAAAAAAGCTCGGTGAACTACCTGTTTTAGTTTCTTAACGATGCCAATCTTGCTATAAATTAGTGCCCACCTAGTCAAAATCAAACCAACCTGAGTAATCAAATTCTCAATAACCTAATTTGGCAAGGCGATACATGTTTGATGATGAAGCAGTAAGCAAACGGCTCATGGTGTTAGTGAACGAAAAATTCCAGCGTTCATAACATTGTCCGAATAAATCTTCAGTCAATATATAATCAGTAAACACACACATACGCGCGCGCGCACAGAAGAACTATCCAATCAATCTTTCTTTGTTCAAGATGATGGGGGGAATCCAATTTATATCAAACCGATCGAGTCAATCATGAGCCATATAAACCTCAAGTAAGTATTAAAGAGACATTTAGGCAGTACCGAAACAAGCCCATATTATGGGCATGAAGTGATGGCTCTCATAACCTGATCTCGAGAAAAGTTTAGATGCTCCCGCACTACAAGATTTACTTGCTATCAGTCTCTGCATGTTGTCCTCCTCCCTCCATTGCCGGCCAACAGAACAGTGCACAACTTGATTAGATGGATGACAGTGCTAACGACATAACATATTTGCTAGAGTTGTCAACAAAAAAATGAGAATGAGTGATGGCACGTAGAAAATCGTTTACAGCATCGGCAGGTTGAAATTGACAGTTCAGAATCTTCAGATGAGGATGTCACGTAAGAAAACTAATTACCAATTTCAAAATGTACGAATTACAAAATTCACACGAAGCTGTGGGATAGCAGCAAAACTGATTACTTGACTAACCCCAGGATCAAATCAGCTCCTCAATTCTCATTCAACTTCCCTTTGCCTTCGCCATGAACAACAAGGTGCTGGCTCTGAAGGTATCTGAAGAACGAGCAGCCCATCGAAGGAGCAGGAATGGCTATGAACGGGGATCAGGAAAGACGACTGGACAGAACGATCCTCTTGCTTTCCATGTCGAACCCTAAACTCGATAGATTATCAAGATCGAGTTTAAGTAGGAATCATGGTTCACGGTAGAGTAGTCTATCCTATCTTATATATATATAAGGATTTAGTTATTTAACTAGATATTTTTTTTTATTTTTGTTAGTAGATAACATTCGATGGTTGTTATAAATATGTCGGACTCTGTAATCTTAAGATATAAATATAGAACCCTAAAAATATATAATCATCAATCCTTCGATTAATAAAACCTCGGTATATTGTCATCCTAGTTTATCTAGACTTTTACCCGCGGGGTCTGGCTCTCGACGTAGGGCTGCATCAGTTAAGTCCGATATCTAGCGAATTGGTAAGTCCCGCTATTATCTCAATATATCTTGCTTTGTTTAAGACTGCATCGGTTAGGTTCGATCTCTTAAGGCGATAGGATGTAACACATCATATCCGTGTGGTATCTATCGGTCTATTAAGCTCTCTTCGCCGTCGTCGATCTTGTGCTGCATCGATTAGATTCGATCTACGAGGCCGCCGATGATAAAATGAGATTTAGGCCTATAGATCTCTTTATAGTGTTTTATCGAAGTGTTAGCCAATGAGTTATCTATACATTGAGCGTCAAGCCCAGCGTATCGGCTCCTCGACCGATATGCACCAGGTTTTTAAAGACTTTCCTTCGAGTGTAACGCTAAGCACATCGGTCTTCCAGCCGACGCGCGCCTGTTTCGAAATAGACGTCCACTCATCAACTTAGCTAGCCGATGGGTTCGCTTCGCCCTCGCTTCAGCACGTCCGATCCAACATCCACCGTCCCGTTGTCGTTGGCCTCGTTCTCGTACTATCTTGGTTAGGTCCGATCTTCGAGATTCGATGTCAGCGGCGTTGTCATGACGGACGACGGATCTCATGTTGCCATCTCCATCTTGTGCCTCCATCGGCCGTAGAGTCGATGGATCAGGGCCTTACGTTCGCTATACCTAGAGGTGTCCTATCCTTTATCGACTTTCGCCTATATCTACATCGGCTCCCTAGCCGATGGAAGAGCGTCCTGATTCCTATCGACGACCAGCCGATAGCAAGAGCCATCCGGACGTGGCCGATGACCAACTCAATCCTATCGGTAGCCAGCCGATAGCGAGGGCTCGTATCGACACGTCATTCGACTGATCCGTTTGCCTCATCTGCTTATCAATTGCAAAGTCAAATTGACTGTCACGCCTGCATCCGTACCGTTGCGTCGGAGCCAACATGAGCCCATGGGCCCAGCGCGCGTACCTCGAGCAACGGAGAGAAGCCAATCAGTCTACACTAGAGCTAAGTAGACCTCTTAGATGTCGACGTGCTCGTGTCGGAATCCGGCGCGAACACACATATGGTGCACCAGGATCGTGAAGCTTCCAGCGCGGCTCGAACAGCACGAAGCAGAGGGCCGTCGTCGCCTTCCTCAGTGCTCAGGAGGGGGTACAGGGGCTCGCTCTTCGGCAATCCATGTTTCTTGAAGTCCACATGTTGCCACAGGGCTCCCACACGAAGCTCCGCGTTCTTGTTCCACTGCCAGGTGGTGTTGTCCAGCGTCCACTCCGTCACCGTCGAGTCCGCCACCCGCAAGGAATCGTCGAAGGAGACGTGACGAACTTGACTGAGCCGCCGGAGGTGCAGCCCATGGTGCGGAGCTTCTTTGCCGGCCCATTATCGGAGACGTGATGGGTGTCACACCTGCACCCAGGAGGGGGGGGGGGGGATCCATGAAGCTGAAGTCAGCGGAATAGCCGCCTGAGAGCACGTCGCTGCAGCGGCAGCAGAGGACGCCCTGCGTGCCCAGAAGGCATGGCCATTGGACGTGAACTTCACGTGGTGGCAGAACCGCGCTGGCGTCTCCTCCGGGAAGTGTGGTTCCTTGAAGAGCCAATGTTCACGGGCAGGTGGCGGGCGGCGACGGCGACCAGAGGCAGAGCACGTCACCGTAGGTGAATCCCTCTTCCTCGCAAAGAGGACTAGGGCGTACGCGTCGCCGTAGCGCACCGGGAGAGGGTTCGACGGGAATTGGATCGTGCAGCAGCAACACGGGAGTGGGATCATGGACACAGACGCGAGGGTGGCATCTTAGACGAGGTAGTGCTCGGCAGTACAGAAGGCGAAGGATATGGAGATGACGAGGAGGTTCTTGTCCGCGACCCTGCCAAAGCCGGTGACACTTGACATCCAGTAGATCTCGTCGAACTCGACCATGCGATCCTGCAGCAGATCCGTCAGCTTGAGGCCGGGGAGAGATTTGGCCTCGGACGCTTGCTCCTTGAGATCTTCGTCTACGATGTAGAGGATGATCTCCTCGTCGGCGCTGATGGCCAACTGGGAGCGATCCGGGTGCTTCTCGGCGAGGCTTGCGTGGAGCTTCCGACTCTCCGCCATCAAGGAGCAGTACTTCCCGCGTCCATGGAACTCCTTCTTCGTGAGCTCGATAGACGCCCACCCTTGTCCCAGTGGACTGAAGGAAAACACGTAGTCTGCCACACCTTGTTCCAGAAAGACCCGGAAGGCAGAGGCCGAGACGCCGGCGCCGCCTTCGCTAATGGTTCGGTGGTGGAACGACGGCGAGGAGGAGGAGGCGACGAGGGGTTAGGGGAGATGAGATGATTGAGTGGGTTGATTGGATTTTTTCTTTTTCGGCGTACATGGGATATTAAATGGGCCTTACGAATGGCCGTTGGGCCTTCGCGTGTCACCACCCAGAGCCCTAACGAGCGGAGGTAAGTAGTAGCCGCTGCTCTTCTTCCGCGGCAAGCCGTGGAACCTGTGCCCCGTGGTAAGTTCGTCTCGCTCCAAACTTGTGATACTTGGCCGCCGCCGATTCGGCAGGTGAGGAGGAGGGAATCACCGGAGCAGGAGAGGGAGGATATGCCGACGCTGACGAAGTTGTACAGCATGGAGGAGTCGGCGCGCCACAACACCCCGGACGACTGCTGGGTTGTCGTCGACGGCAAGGTAGTTATCTCCTCCTAGCGCCCGCCGCTTCCTTGGTTCCCCATCTCGCTCTACTCTCTGCTGCTGATGGAGCAGCTCTTGAAAAGGTCGGGAGATCGGTAGGTGGATTGGTAGGGGTGGAAACTACGAAGCACGCCCCTTGCTGCACCAAGAAACTGCCCGTAACTTGTTCGACGGAATGGCTACTAGATCACGCGCTCGATTTCTTTGTGCTAAACTGCAATTTACCATCTTAAGACGCAGTAGAGATTTTTGTTGTTAACTAGTCAGGAGATCTAATATTTTGTGTTACTGTGCTGAGTTATCATTTTTGTGCGGGTTTCCTTTCTCGCGGAAAGCCATCATATTTGCCTGTATTGAAACTTTTGAAAGGTTTTGGTCAAATTGTGCTAGGATCAGTAGAGAATTAGAGATGTAATTCTACACGTTACATTGTTCTTACCTACTACCCAGACAAGCTCATACCTTGTCCAATAATGCACTGCAGATTTATGATGTCACCAAGTATTTGGATGACCATCCTGGGGGTGCTGATGTTCTTCTCGAGGTGACCGGTACTGATACTTCCCCATTAATCTTGTGTCCTTTTTTCAGTAATATTTAGTTTTAGGTGGACTGATCATATCTGATTATCTATTTTAAGGTAAGGATGCGAAGGAGGAATTTGATGATGCAGGGCACAGCAAGAGTGCCAAGGAGCTAATGCAAGATTATTTCATTGGGGAGTTGGATCCAACACCCAGCATCCCTGAGATGGAGGTTTTCAGGAAGGAGCAGGATGTGAGCTTCACAAGCAAGCTGATGGCCAATGCAACGCAGTACTGGGCCATTCCAGCGACAGTAGTAGGGATATCAGTCGTTATTGCTGTATTGTATGCACGCCAGAAGTGATAATCCTTTGTGACATTGATTCAAGGGTCATTTGAGGCGTTGAGGGAAGCCAACCCATTTTTACCCACTCATAGATGGTCATATGTATTTCTGTCCAGAGCCCAACAAATTACAAACATTGAGTCCTTAGGTACATTAATTGAAATATTTATCTGAAATTGATGAAAACTATTTTGTTGAGGTGACAAACATCCGATGAATTATTGGATTCAATACTATTTAAACATCCTTGAGCCAGCTGCTGGCAAAACAAAATTTCATGCAACTGCTGCTGCTTTTGAAATATCATGGCTTTTCAGCTTATATTGCTTTCTGTCTGAACCACTGCAGTTTTCTGTTATTTTCTTTTAAGAGTATTTACTATGCAACGCTGAAGTTACGAGAGAATAGATTTTTGTTTAGTGTTCCATCTGGATTTTGATTTATCAGCGGTGTTCTTGTGTTGAACATCAGATGCCTATCCCATTGTTATCCCATTTTCTTCCAGATTATCCCCTCTGTCGAGCGATTTGAATAAGGTGGAGATAGTTGAGCAGTAGATTTCAGAAAGATGTAAGGTTATTGTTGTCGGCCTGCTTTTTTTTGTCTCCCTTGGTAAGAGTTGGTGAATTTTCATTCCTCATGACTCTCCTGAATCCTGAGTAACCTGGGAGGTTGCATTTTGCCTTATTCATTGTACAGAAGTCTCACTCCAATGGGATGGCATTGCTTATAGGCAGAGCAAGCAACCAACATGTGGAAGATGGATAGGGTGCTGAGCTTCAAGCTGAGGTTTGCTTGGAAGTGCAACTGGCCAACAAACCAATAGCTACGGGCGAACCATATCCATCCTTCCATTGCAATGCATCTTTCTCTTCTCATGGGTATTTATTCCATGCCATGGCTGGCATTTGGTCTCCTCTGATCTCTGAAGGCCTCAGAGCAGCAGCGCTCTTGGCACAAGCCAAAAACATGGATCCCTTTGAAGAAGGCTGAGTGTGTCGAGGACCTGGATCCAAGATCATCTATAAGGTAAAAGCGTTTCAATGAATTCATGTTGCTATGTGTTGCGGTGCGTTTTTGCAGTAGTTTTTTTTAATGTTTCTTGTAGTGGTCTGGAGGTCTGGTTCTCTTCTAGAGAAGTGCAGAAGTAGACAGCTAGTTCCACTAGTTTGGTTGACAACCATTATATCTGTCCTTACATCGGCCAAAGTTTGTAGCTTCAATTTCCAGTATAAAAATCTGCGATGGTTCTCCAACTCCAAATCTTTAGGAATGATCTCTCCCTTCGTAATACATGCTTGTACCCTGCTGGTACAGTTCCAAATAAAATAGCACTATACTTTAAGCTTCCATATACCCTTGGATCGTTATCGTTTTATGATCTTTGGGTTACATGTTCTTGAAGTCGTTCACAACATCTTTTTCATTTTGTTTTTCGTTTCCTGTTATCTGGACAGGTGAACACTAACATCACCAAATTGAACATCTTAGTTCAATAGACCAGTGGAACCAAGAAAACAAAATTAAATGATCTCACTCAACAACATCTTTTCTGTTCACAAATTCTTATAAAGCATTATTATGGAATCTATACATGTACTACAAGAAGGGAAGTCATATAATTCAATTAAATTTATGGGTTGCTACAAAATACAAAAGGTGCAACTGTAATTACCTAATTTGCAGTAGCTAAGTTCACCAAAGTGTTGTGGCCAGTATATACCAAACAAGAAATACACTTTGGCCCTTTTTAACTTACAAAACACACACATATCAGCTTTCCGCAGCGTGACATCTTTCCCATGCAACCATGGAATTGAATGATCAAATGATTTGTTGCAGTGTACACCGTGGAGCCAGACAACAACTTGAACCTTGCCGAATTTCTTGGTCTCGCTCATCATGCATAAGCCAGCAAAGTAGCCAACACAATCCAAAATGCCAAAAGAGAGAGCGTCAATGGTTGTTTTGTTAGAGGGCTTGCATTAGGCAACCATGGATATGCATCTGGAGATGGCATGACACAATTGTCACCATTGAAGTACACACGCCGTGGGAAGGCCCATCCCTTGTCAAAGGTGAAAGCCATGGAGTCCTTTTGCAGAAGTAGTTCTGACTGCGCGTTTCCAAGTGGACCAGCTTGCATGAGCAAATCGTTGTAAAATTTTACTCCCCAGAACATGGCAGTATCATCTAAAACAGAAGGAACAAGCAATGTTAGAGAGAGAGAAGGAGGGAGGGGCATGTCACAGGTGCATTCTATTTTTTATTTTGAAAATAAAGTAGAACAAATTGCTTACTTATCCTTGTTCCATATGGTGTAAGTGGCTTGTAGTTGAAGCTAAACAGCTGGGTGATATTATCAAAGTTAGGATGCTGAACGACCAAGTTCCATTGTGTGTAGTTCATGCGATAGTTGAAGTTCGTGATTGTGATCTTTACTCTCCAGTATTCTTTGTAGTTGAGCTTCACGTGCCAGTGGATTCTTATTGGGCACATGTGGGAAGTGCATTGGACAAGAGGCTGGCCAGTCCATTTGCCAGGGCCATCGATGGCAGATTGCAAATAGGGTGAATTCTCACTGTGGAAATGAATGGAACTTGTTAGAGCTTTTGCAGAAAACTAGTGCCTCGATAGGAACTGAAGTAGTGTAACAGTTTATTAACTCACTTTACACAGCTTCCAGGACTAGTTTTATTGTTTTGGCAGCCACAAGAGCATGTCGGGCAGTTCACAATTGTGTCATTATAAAATGATGAGAGAGATACACAGCAGGTTGGAGTCTTCTGAGAAAGAAATTGTGAGTATGTGCAGGTCACATTCCATGTCACTGCAAACAGAATTTATTTTGTTAATAACAAAAGATAAACAGAATTTTATGGTATAAGCACAATGCTTATCTGCATTTGATACATTATTTGCTAGACAACAATATTAACCGAGCATGCTACATTCTATGAAGCCTAGCAATAACCTACCACCAACTAGCATTCCTAGGTAATGAACTCATCTCACTTTGAGAATAACCTCTTTGTTATTCAACAGATTATATTTTTCTTACTAACCCTACAGATATGGTAACCTAGCTTAGACATGCAAGTTTTTTGTTTGTTTAGCATGCAAATGCATTTACTCAAAGAGTACAAGCAATTGATATCAAGCAGGAAAGAGAAACGAATGAGATACTTACTTAGAGCTTGGGTTGCCCTGCGCCCATCCTGACTGAAAAACTTAGTAGGCCTGACAATCATAGCACGCCCACATGTGTACCCAGGACCTGGGGCCTTAAGAGTGAAGTTCTTAGGCAGCTTAACTGTCTTATTGGTAGTTCCAGCAAGACCTACACTGATCTGGAAGGATGAAGCAGCATTTGCTGGGTCCTGGTTAAATGTGTTTATAACTCCTGCTTTGCAGCAATTGGCAATTTGCATGTTGTATGGGGTGCCTGGAAGTAGATCAACAATCGTGGGATCTTTCTTGCAGCAGTGGGGTGTGTTTCCCTTGAACTTTGAGCAATCACCCTGCTCAGTGGTCTGTGCTCCAACCATCGACCAAATGACCTCCTTCTTAGCCCATGTCCAGCCCAGCTGCCACCCAGGTGCTTGGATGTGTCGGAACTGTTGGTAGTTGAACATTGTGACTACAGCCTGCACAGGAGACATTTAGGAGAAGGATCATGATACACATACAGGGTAACCAGATGTAACCAGATATCCATAATATGCTGACATAAAACTTGGTATTATAGTAATGTGGCATATGTTCATAATCAGTTGTTGGTTATACTGTCTGTCTACATTGTACTACAAGACAACTTCCATAAAATAAAATAAAATCATGGCTCAATAATAGGCTGAGATGCAAGATACAGCTGGTGATGTGGAGTTGGTACTTACAACATAACCATCAGGAGTCCACTGCATAACGTCCCATTTTATCGTGATGTTCCCATTTGGATCCAGTGAGTCATAAGCCTCTGCAAGAAAAAGAAGAGCACATCAAGATCCCAAGCAAGAGAAGCAAAGACGGGTGAATTGGAACAGCAGATGAAACCTAAATTACATCGTGATTCCGATTTGAAAGGTCCACAGTACACACCTAACTTCACCCCTGGATACTTTTAGAAGCAAATTACAAGTACTAAGATTTTTTTCACAATTTTGCCTCTCCTGAACAGATCTACCATCGCGGAGAAGCTTGAGGTGAAGATTCAGCAAAGACTAGCGTTGGCTAGTGTGAGAAGGAAGCTCCATGTGTGCTTCTCCCAATAGCGCTAAGCTACCTAATTTAACCCCAGAACTCGTGCAAACAAGAGCGGAACAAACTGGAGAGAACTGAAGCCCAGCCGGGAGGACCAAAAATAGAAACCAGCGACACCGAGCTGGAGCCACCGACACTGCCAGGACGAGCGAAGTGGGGGTCGCATTGCCCAAACACGCAGCGGAATCTCGCGGCCACCACGCCCCATCCTCCTCCTCTACGATCGGGGCCATAGATCTAACCAGCCCGCCGCCGATATCAACGCAGGGCCAACGGACACGCCGCGAGCAGAACGAGAAGGTTACGGGCAACGAGGGAACAGAGGAGGAGTCGAAGTCGAACCTGTGGCGGCCGGCGCGGAGAAGAGCACTGCCGCCGCGAGCAGCACGGCGAAGCAGGCGACGGATCTGGAGGAGCCCCCGACGCCAACACCTCCACCCACCGCCATCATCCCCGGCAGGAACCACGCTCCACCGACGCGCTCTCCCGCGGAACAGGGTACAGACAGCCGCCCCACCGCGCGCCCCCGCCGATCTCGCACTCCGCCCGCCACCGGAATGCGCGCGTCGGCGTGCGTCAGGAGGGGGCAATTGGGATGCGAGGAGCGGAGGTGGTGGGAGATCTGGAGGGTGGTGGGGGGGAAGTGGGACTTAAAGCATGTGCGGCCGCGCTGCTGGCTGCCGCCTCCTCCCTTTTTTTTTTTTTTTACCGCGACGACGCGGCGTCACTTGGTCACTCCCTCCCCCGCGCTCTGCTCTCCGCGGGCGTTCGTGGAGTGGAGTCATATTGGAGCATTTTCTTTGCCGCGATGGCGTAGTAGATGGATGTGACGCACTAACCTCTGGGTGTAATATTACGGGAATGCCCCTCGCTCACCCAAGCTATTGTTAACGGGCTGATGGTTGATTTCAGACAGGGACAACCGACAACCTGACAGCCAGGGGATCTGCTTGAGGTTAATCAGCAAAATTTTGAAAATAAAACTAAATGCTCTCATTATTTTTAATTATGTTTATCTAAAATTTAAGTTGATTTTGTTATTTTTCATCATAGTTTATTTTATTTTATTTTATTTGTTTTTAATATTTAAAAACATGTATATAAAAAATTTGATCATAAATTATTTTTTAATTATTAATAAATTTTACGGATAAGTATAAGTAAGTGAAATGATGGGATATTAAGTTGATAATATATTGGAATGTTTAGGTTTAACTAATAACATTTGTTCCCCAATCTGAAATCAGCATATATGAAATCTATCACATGTTTAAAATACAAAACAATTTACAGAAATTCGATACAAACCTCAAATGAAACTTTCCAACCTTCGCATGAAATAAGAAAGCAATTATTAAAAACAGCTGAGCTTTGATCTCCCACTCAATTATTCAATGTTGCATCTTCTTATCTGCCATTTACTTAGAGCTTTTTTAAATATTAACAATGTTGTCTGGTCAGACTAAGAATGAGGCAATCATTCAAAAGGTTCGTTCCACCTTCACTTTCACCCAGCTTGCAGCCTGCAAGTAATTGTCACCAGAGGTAAAACCGGAAACACTCGGGTACGACCGAGCTTTACTAATTTGTTAAAATAATGACAGAGGCTGATGACTTTGATTAGAGAGAGAGAGGCCAAGCCACACATGCGCCGACACTGCAGGGAATAAAGAAGAGCAGAAGAATCAGTAGAGGAGAGAGAGAGAACGAGGCTGCTTAGTTTAGTCATGGCACTAATCAACCCAGCGATGATGCAAGCAAATTGCAGCTTAGGACGAAAAGGGCGAGAAAGCTGCGTGAGCTCGGCGCACCAACTAATGCCGTGGACCCCGTCGCCATGGCGCCGGTTGGTGCTGCTATCTGGACGTATCAACAACCCAATTTCCATCGGCCATGCTAGTAATTAACAATTAGGTATAGTTATGCACTTGTTTTATTTTGTTTTGCTCATGGCTAATTAATTAATTGTATTTGCATCGAAATCTCCAGCTCTGTGCATAGTCTGTAGCTAGCCCAGCTCTAACAACCTCCATGTGTTTCTTAATTTTCTTTTATTTTCTTTGTGGGAAACATGAGATGAATGAGCTGAGTATTGAGCAGTGATTTTGGCCCACATGTCAGTAATGGAATGGATGGTTTCTGTTGGTCCACATGTCAATAATGGAATGGATGGTTTGTGTTGGTTTTTTTCAGGCTCAGTCGGTTTAGGTTGTTCAGATGTCTGCATGGTTGAATAGCTAGCCCGGGAGATTGGTTGTGCAATGATTTATAATGGCAGAGATATTTTGCATATCTGCTCAAAATATCTGAACAGTTTGTAAAATTGATTTCATTGTTTATAAATATTCAGCACTAGATTAACTTGGGAGTTCTCAAACATGGAAAGCATATGGTGATCATATACAATCAAACGATGAAGAGAAATGTGCTGAATCTTTAGTCCCTACCGCTTATAAGATATTTATGATAAATACACACTTAATCCCGTTTTGAAAAAAAAGATTAAACACTCCATGCTTGGAGAGGAACTCTTCCCTTCCTCTTCGTTACGGTACTATGAGAACGTTAATTTTGTTACAAGAAGTTGTGTTCTTTTTTTATTTTCTTTTTTTCAAAATAAAATGCATTCTTTTTCTAGTCATGGACCTGAATGAAAGTTCATCACCCACGAGTTAAACACCTTTTTTTAACATTTACACGTAAGATGTACATGTGCACACATGCTTCAAAATGTAATAAACAATTCGGAACATGATAGGAATTGGGACACAATTTGGTGATAGGCTTAGGTTTTTTCCCTTCTCGTAAAGATAATCTTGATGGGAAACATTATAAAAATGGGTTTCTTTTACTATCTGCTAAAGGGATAATATATCACATAGCAACTCATTGCCAGGAGACCAAGTTGTACTTTCCAGATTATATGAATCTGCATGACCTCTGAGCAGTGATACCATGATACTCCTCTTCTTTTAGCCTTAAACCCTTAATATACGATTTTATATAGGATACCATTAACAGGTGTTGATTAATAAAACTTAAAGCATATGCCTATACCGTGCAAGCAATTTTATCCCAGCTAGATGAACCCATGTACTAGGTGCCTACATCTTATCTATCTGTTTCTCTAAGTTTTAGCAACAATAATTTTAGCAAAAACCCACAAGCATGACGGTCATCAATTCATGGTTCAAATCCCCGCGCCAAAGAAAACGAGTACAACGTGACAAATACTATATGGGCCTCCATTGCCTTAATGGGCTAACTTGAGAGCCCAGAGACTTTCTTTCTTTTGGCTCAAGCAAAAATAGAAAAAGAAAAGAGAAAAGGAAAACGGCGAACACGAGAATAGGAGCCCCGAAACGGGACTCCATTGACGCCCTCGAACTCATTCTCTCATCCTCCCCTCGTGGAAGATTAGTAGTTGGTGTTGCCAAGAAGAGCACGGAAGCGAAACGCGGGAGGGGAAGAGAGCAAAGCAGCCGGGCGACCGTTCTTGCCGCCGCGGCGGCGCCGTCGCTGTCCTTCTCACCTTGGGAGATCGCGCATTAGTTAGAGGAGTTGGGGAAGGAGGAGTAGGAGGGTTGGGGACAATGGATACTACCACTAGGGCCAAGATCCCCTCCCTCCACCACCAGACAGAGATCAACTGGGACAAGTAACAGCCGCTTATTCTCCCTTCCGTTTTTTTTTCTTGTCAATTTCCCCTTCTCCCGTGCTTCGGGGAATCTAGCTCTGTACATTGTAATGCATCCTATGGACTATTAGAGATCGGCCTTAGAAATTGTCATCTAAGAAGTATTGTTGTAACTGGATGGAGCACAATTAAGGAAGACGTGGATGATTCCGTCTTATTGGTTAGCTTTCTGATTCCTGTGTTATTCTCAAATTGCTGTATGTATCTATCTAAATGTTGCAGCCTCGACAAGACCAAGCTCTATGTGGTGGGAGCCGGGATGTTCAGTGGAGTGACTGTGGCGTTGTACCCGGTATCGGTGATCAAGACCCGGATGCAGGTAGCCACCGGGGAAGCTGTGAGGAGGAATGCCCTGGCAACATTTAGGAACATTCTGAAGGTGGATGGAGTGCCCGGGCTGTACCGAGGGTTCGGGACAGTTATCACAGGAGCCATCCCTGCTAGGATTATCTTTCTTACAGCACTCGAGACAACAAAGGCGGCCTCACTTAAGTTTGTTGAGCCATTTAAGCTGTCAGAGCCGGTACAAGCAGCCTTTGCCAATGGCCTTGGTGGTTTGTTTGCGTCTCTATGTTCGCAGGCTGTGTTTGTGCCCATTGATGTGGTATGCCTATTGGTTTCCTTTTTCATGATATATTATAGAGAATTATGATATTGCTGCTAATTACTAGACTAGGAAAATGTGTTAACCATGTTCATTTGGTCCGATCAGGTTAGCCAGAAATTGATGGTTCAAGGATATTCTGGTCATATTAGATATAAGGGTGGGCTAGATGTTGCTCAAAAGATTATAAAGGCTGATGGGATTCGGGGGCTGTACAGAGGATTTGGCCTGTCTGTTATGACGTACTCACCATCTAGTGCTGTGTGGTGGGCAAGCTATGGGTCCAGCCAGCGCATAATTTGGAGGTTAGCTATTATCTGATTGGCTTATCAGTTACCACTATGTTCTTTGCAGTCTCGTGCATGTTATGATGCTTAATTTTATAATGCCTGGACAGTGCTCTTGATCGTTGGAATGATAAAGAAAGTTCTCCTAGCCAGTTGACAATAGTTGGTGTCCAAGCTACAGGAGGGATTATTGCTGGTGCAGTGACATCCTGTGCCACAACTCCTATAGATACTATCAAAACCAGACTACAGGTGCTGTTTTGCATTTTTGTTATTGCTGCTTATTCTGCCTACAGGATGCACCACCAACAACAAAACCTTTCAGTTTTAGGATAAATTATAGTTGAAACTTAATATGAATCTTAAATCACGGTTTAGACATGTTGTTTTCTAAACAATCATATTCAATTATAAATCTATAGTTATATTCTAATCTGTCAATTTTTTTTTATTAATTCTCCTTATGTTAATTTCAGACTTCCCCTGTCCCTCCTCATATTATTATATTAATTTGGGATTTTATAATGTACTGATGTCTCTGGTGATATTCTTTGATCATTAACAAACCATCTCAACCGATGTTAAACAAATTTTTATTCAAATTTTCTTTAATTGGTATTATTTTTAGCCGATTACGTATATTATCGTTCTGGACTCAATCCATTCTTGTATAACACTCAGCTGTTGAACATGTCATCTTTTTATAGTCTAACATTTTATATCATACAGCATAACAGATCTAATCGCCGTTCTATAAAACCTGTCTTTTAGTTTCTGCGGCACCCTTTTATCATAAAGAATTTCAGATGCTTTGTGATATGTCATCCACCCCGCTTTGATTCTATGGTTAACATCTGTATCAATATCCCTATCCATCTGTAACATTAATCTCAGATATCAAAAAATATCTTTTTTATACATTACTTATCTTTTAAACTTACATCTCCCTTATATGCAACGGTGCCAAAGTCACATCTCAAGTATTTAATTTTAGTTTTGCTTACTCTAAAACCTTTGAACTTAAGGGTTTAATATCACAACTCTAGTTTCCTATTTACTTCTCTTGGCTCTTATTAACTAACTCTATATTATTTGCGAATAGCATATACCAAGAGATATCTTCTTGTAACCTCATCCATTACAAAGTTAAAGAGATACGAGTTCAAGATTGATATCTGATATAGTCCTATTTCAATCAAAAAATAACATGTGTTACTTCGAACACTAGTTCTAATATTGTTGTATATGTCTTTGATGAAGGCAACATATTTTGTTGAGACTTTATGTTTGTCTAAAGTCCAACACATAATATTTTTTAGATATCTTATTATAAGTCTTCTCTAAATTAATGAAAACTATGTATAAATTTTTCTTCTACTCTTTAAATCGTTTCATAACTTATTTTATTAGGAACATTACTTTTATGGTTAATCTTGTGGACATAAAACCAAATTGGTTTATAGATATCCATATCGTTCCTTTCAAACGGTGCTCAATAATTCTCAAGCAAATTAATTTTCTTTTTCCAGGCCTACTCTTGTCACTAGTGTTTCTTTGAGTTTTACATTGATGCCATTCATATGACAGTAAACTGACTCCATTATCAATACACTTGTTGGGACTTAGAAACATGAAAACCGTGTGTTGAAAGTTTGTTGATGTCAGACTTAAAGACATAAAAGACTATTGGTATATGTAATACCGTCGTTATACTGAGAAAATAGGTTATACTGAGAAAAAAGGCTTGAGGAATGCTTTCTATGTTAGGCAAGATCCACTTCTGTGATTCATTCTGTTGATTTATTAGATACTTATCATTATGAGATTGGAAAGAAAAGCTTCATTATTGGCAATTTCGCTTTTATAGGTGAGTAGCATAAATGCTGCATTTCTTAACTGACTTGGGAGTATTTCAGTGCTGTATATCACACATTCAATCAACAGCCCCTTTTCTTACTTTTACAAGTTGCATCTGTATCGGTTAATCTTGCAAACTTTTGAATTCTTTACTACTTTCCGTCACAACTAACTTCTTGCTCTTGACCTTATTCAATCTCCTTTTCTTCTATCTGTTTATAAATTAGCTTTCTTCTTCTGCGTTTCTTTAAAAATCAGTACAACAGATGCTCTATACATTTGCCAGATTTAGCATTTGTGTTATTTTTTTACGATTGTAACTAACTTCTTTGTTTAAGTCAGTTTTACCAAGTTTTCTTTCTTGCCAATTAGGTTAATCAAAATAAGCCAAAAGCCAGTGAAGTAGTTAGAAGATTGATTGCTGAAGATGGATGGAAAGGTTTCTACAGAGGTTTAGGTCCAAGATTTTTCAGCTCATCAGTTTGGGGTACCTCAATGATAGTATGCTACGAATATCTAAGTAAGTCCATCTCTTTTTTTCCCCAGGTGTCGGTATAGTAGTGTACTGTATGTTCTACTGTTGAAACCAACATTTCCTGTGCAATTTGCATCCATATATTACTACAGTTCATGTGATTAATTATGTGGCATGAAAAATTCTTATTTAAAACTTAAGGTGTATGTTCTCATGTTGTTGTCTTGTCATTGTCAGTGCTAAAGGAAACCTTTTTTTTCTTCTGACAGAGTCGTACTAGTGTAGTGTTACATGAATAACTACACAAATATGCGAATTTACATGCTTTTCTTCTTTCTGTTGAATGAGTGTTACATTTCATAATTTATTTGAATATAAGTCTAGGGAAGTTGTTTGTAATTCATACAGGCTATCCATATGAGCTTCCTGTTAAAAAGCTAAAATTTCTCGACACAGCACCAGGCCATAATTATTGGGAAATGGACTAACTGTATATTGCTTATGTGCTTTTTTTCAGAGCGCTTGTGTGCTAAAGTTGAAGAGATCTGAGTCAGCTTAAATCTATCACTCTGATGATCGCAGTGGTGGAAAATTTGTAGCAAAAATCCAATAATGCTGTATGTCAACAACTGTGACTCATGAGGAAGCTCTATTTCTTGCTGACTTGATACTAGATATCTTTTTAGTGCTCTTGAGGCTATTTTGAAAATGCAGAGGCTCATATTATTTGCCTCTAACGATGAATATGGATTAGGCAGAATGTTTTACATGATATATAAACGAGAGATCAGATGTAATCACTTTTCATACTTTTCAGCTCCAGCCTCCAGGGCTTGTAATAGTGAGGCCGGAGTATTGCAACCGGCTTCAGTTAGGGAGATAAAGGATATAGACATTTGCTCGTTTCTCTTCGATGCGCTCAAAATATTGTTCTCCGATTTTTGCGATTAATCAAGTCTTCATAAGTTCTTTTTCCAGGTCTTTGTTCATATTCTCGGTTGAATGCCCAAATTTGCACCCTTTTTTTGGAGACCCACGGTCAATGTTTTCAAGATAAATTTGGTTATATATCACCAAAAGGTCACGTATTTACCCAAAATTTTGACAATGTTCAGGAGTTCCGTACTGGAAGAAAGCAGCAATGCCTTCCCGTTCCCCGTTCCGAATCCGAAGTCCAATCCGGGAATAAACAGTAGCTCGTCAGTCCAACAATTCTACTACTACGAGACCTCGCTGCACAGCCGAAATCCAACGCAGAGGAGGAGAGGGAGGGGAAGAGGAGGGCGAAATGGACGCGGCGGTGCAGGAGGCGAATCTGCTGAGGCAGGTGAACGCCCTCATCGTAGCGCACCTCCGCGACCAGAACCTCACGCAGTCCGCCTCCGCCGTCGCCGCCGCCACAGACGCCCCTCGCCCAACCCGACGATACCATCCCCACGAACCAGCTCCTCCTCCTCGTCGCCAAGGTCATCGCTTCGCCCCTGCCCTCCCGAGGGGGTTCGTGCAGCGGCATCCGGCCTAAACCCTCGCTGTCGTTGTTACTGGTTCGCAGGGCCTCGCGGTGGAGCGGGAGGAGGCCGGGAGGGGAGGAGGAGCGTTCGATTCTGCCACTGCCGCCGGATACGGTGAACTGCCGCCGCTTGGCACCAATGCCGTGGATTTCAGGTATGCTAATTGCTCGTGACTCTGGCATCGACTCGTTAATTGTGTGTATTGAGTAGCTGCTGATCATTTATGAATTTGATGGTGAGTGGTTGCCCTGGTGCTCTGTACAGTGTGCAGGATGTTAAGGGCTCGTCCAAGAGCTTCCCCAAGCATGAGGCCAGGCACGTATCCGATCATAAGGTGCTGATGATTAAAGTTCTCCTTTGCGTGATGTGCCATATGAATTTCATCATTTATGCCATTTCCTTCTACTTATCTGAACGAAATGTAAAACCAACTGAGCAACCATATTTGTCTGGCATAAACATGAATTTACTACTAAAAAAAAGCAAGGCATAGAATGGCTTAGACATCCAGGAAGATTTTAGGAGCATACATCTGGTACCATTTTCAATTTGCACTTGCCATGGTATTTTGATACACATAAATCTTGCTGTAGATTCCAATAGTAACGGATGGTATCTTCATTTGCTTACTCCTATGTTGTGTAGAATGCTGTCTGATGTGCAGAATTTAGTCCTGATGGGAAATATTTTGTATCTGGGAGTGGTGACACATCGATTAAGTTCTTTGAGGTGAGATTGAATTGAAACTCAAGTCTCTATCTGCAGGATGGGATCTGTTAAATTTTACTTGTTCATTAGTGTGCTTTCTCTTGCAGGTTGCTAAAATAAAGCAGATGATGCTAGGAGATTCCAAAGATGGCCCTGTCCGGCTTGTTATCTGTACATTTTATGATCACATGCAGGTGGGTGTGTCATTCTCATGCATGATAGTTGTTTGTACTAGCATGTTCCCTCTGTTAGCAAGTGAACTTGTTTAATTTATTGCAGCCCTTCAATGATCTTGATTTTCACCCTGAGAGCCATATACTGATATCCGCAACAAAAGACAATACGATAAGGTATGCTTAAATTGGTCCCTACCCACCTTTGTTATTTTTGTTGCGATCTGAGCTGTTCATCTGGCATTAAGAATATTTGGCACAAATATATTGTGCATTAGTTAATAGCTTATTTGTTTTCCTTGATAGACTTGCCCAACAGGTTCTTTGACTTCTCAAAAAGTGTTGCAAGGAAAGCATTCAGAGTTATTCAGGTGGTGAAATTCTTATTAACATTAGATTGAATCTTGTAAGATATTCTGTAAAATGCGTGCTAGCTGCATCCAGTTAGGCTCATATTTTCAATGTTTACTTGAACAGGACACTCACAACGTTAGATCCGTATGTTTTCACCCTTGTGGGGATTACCTTTTAGCAGGTACTGTTCTCCTTTCACCCTATGGACTTACCTGTAAACTTGCTCCGTTGCTCTGATTATGAGGTTGTTGTATTAATTTGGTTAACACTGAACTTTTCTTAGCCTTTCATTTTTGGATCGAAGATCGATCAGATGATTAATCCAGCTTTGCTAAAAAGCCAACAAAGTCTTACAGGAGAAAACAAAAGATAGCAGGGCTGGGTTTTCCAGCTTACAAGCATGAACACTGAGCCAAAACTATCCACATCTAAACTGAAGAACTACCTAAACATATCACTACCTTTTCCAGTTTACTTTAAACTCCACCAGCTATGAAACACCACATCTGCTGCACAATCAAATGTCTTCAGGCAAAATGTCCCTGGGCTTCAGTTCATTGAGTTTCGTCATGATATCACTGCACCACTTCTCCGATAGCTCACGATCCTCATCCTTCTAAAGTTTTTTCCAACACTGCAAAAAGGAGATCAACTTATAACCCACTTGCAGTGAAGATTTAACTAATCTCCTGCAAAGACTAACAAACCCCTGCAAGCAAGACAATTTCCGCATATACCTGTTTATGTTAATCATAAAAGGAAAATCATCTATGGTGCTTGGCAAGACATTTAGTTCACATATATCCCTCCCTCAAAACACTCCAAACAAAAATTGCTAAAGGACAAGCAATCAGAATGTGATTAGTTCTCTTTTCTTACACCATTTTCAAAAGTTTTTAGTCAATTTCTTAGCCTTTCATTTGTCAAATTTAATTTTGTGCTGATGAACTCATAGAAGTACCTACATTTGTAATTTGGCTTCATATCATACCTTTTCATTGTATTCGATGTGATTCTGAAGTATATTACTGGTCAATGTGCTTGTTGGTATTCTATGTGATTGTGAACTATAACTGGTCAATGTGCCCTTTGGTGTTATCTGATTGTCAATGCTGAAGATTGGCAATACTCTCATGGGGTATGCACAAGACCTTAAAAACGATGGTAACATAGGGAAACGATTTATGTTCAGACCCTTGGCGAGAGGTAATACCTTACTCCTGTTGTGTGTGGATTAAATCGCCTATGTTAGGGTTTACAATACAGCATATGCCTCCCTCTAATGGGAATCAAGGCATCCCTTTATATAGAGGTAGGGAGCCAGATCTTAGGGTATCCGACTTAACAAACTTAGCCGGATACTTTCCTACCTTATCCCTCCAAGATGTCTAGGATAGAGGTTTTATTTTTTATCGCCTATCCCTTCCTTCCTTAGATTATAAGTTAGGGCTATCCCCCTACCGGCGGTGCCATCCCTTACTTGGCCCACTATGGGTGGGCCGATCTGGAAACGCAAGGCTGATATACCCGGGTTCTATAAGCCAAGTGACCTTACTTACTGTAGTGTAAGACCCATGCTGATAAACTCTTTAATTGATTCTTAAGTTTTAGCTGTGTTTTTGAGCCTATGTGCCCACTGATGCTAAACATGTCTGTACTAAACTCTAGACTGTTCAAACGGCTTATGCACTTTGTGATTTCTTGTTTTCTAAGAAATATGAGGAACCAGACTCTAGGCTCTTCAATTCTAGAAACTCTTTAATTCATTTGACTAAAACTTTTTGACATTCTAGACTGAGGATTTCAATTTTGTTCTGGAATCAGGCATATTCTTTACTTCTTTTATTTGATGTACTCTAATAAATCGGGAGGTTAACCGTATTCTGGGAGAGCTCAGACAGCAATGATTTTTTTGGGCGGTGGTGGTGGTGGGGGGGGGGGGGTGTTGTGGAACAATGCTAAGCCTTGAAGGAGGCACTGATTGGGCCATCGGGGAAGGATTAGACCTGGAATAGATGAGCATGGCAGGGACCTATTGACTTGTGGGTCAATTCGTCTCTGTTTGCATCATCTAATGCCAATGCATCCCCTTTAGTGAAGATGCTCATAGCAAGATTGCTAACAAAGTGATAAATATGATAATGCAATTTTTTTCTATCCATTAGCTATTTTGTTCATTCAGCTGATTAAGATAATTTGGGCAGTGCCATCCTTGCCTCCTGGCAAGCAGGCTGCTCCCCTTAGTGTGCATGGGCTGTTCCTGATGCACCCTCTGTGCACATGCTCATGATGCCACCTGATGCAGCACACACAGAACTCGCCTGTGCTATTGATGGCCCAGTCTGAACTACCATGCACATGTTACTAGTACATGCTTGATATTTGACAAATACCACAAGTTAAGTTTCTACAGTTTTCTCTGCATTCATTACCACATTAATCAAGCAAATGATATAAACATTTGTAGGGACTGATCACCCAGTTGCTCATCTCTATGATACTAACACTTTCACATGCTACTTATTGGGAAATTCACATGATTCAAGTGCTGCCATTAATCAGGTATTTGTTTTTTGTGAAAGGAATTATTCTGCACCTTTTTATTATCTCTATAAAGAGGTAAATATTTACTATCCTAGCGCTACTCACTGATGTTGGTGCCAGGTTCGCTACTCTTCGGTTGGGAGCTTGTATGTGACTGCTTCCAAGGATGGTTCTCTGCGCATATGGGATGTAATATCTGCTGAATGTGTCCGGCCCATAATCAGAGCACATGCGTCCCATAATCAGAGCACATGCGTCTGCAGAGGTTACTAGTGCAATATTCACAAAAGATGAGAGGTTAGCACGCTGCCTTGTATAAATGAAATCATGTAGCATTGCTATCTGTTATGATGGCCTACAATGTTCTTTCAGCTATGTCCTGTCATGCGGGAAGGATTCTTGTATAAAGTTATGGGAAGTTGGCTCTGGACGACTTGTCAAGCAATACGTAGGTGCTGTTCACAGACAATTCCGATGTCAGGTTAGCAATATGCTTCTGTACCACAATATATTTGATTTACACCATTATATATGTGCCGTTGTCAGCTAAGAACTCCATCTTGGTTGGAACTTTAAAATGTGAGAAAGAGGGTTCGTAATGGTACCTTTAACTTTGTTACGGTAATAATGATAATAATTGCCTTTTCTTTTCAGGCTGTCTTCAACCAAACGGAGGAATTTGTACTATCAACCTATGAGCAAAAACATTGAGGTAGATTTCAAATTCAGACTAGTAGTATTTGTAGCTTTATTTTAGCATTGTCAACAGAAGCCTGAGTTCCTGACTGTAATACTAATTCACCTTCAGGTTGTCGTCTGGGAAGCACTGACCTCTGAATTGTAGCAAGGTTGCCATCTGGCCACACCGGCGCCCAAGGTGGCTTGTCCACTCTCCTGTAGAACCAGCTTTTGTTACCTGCGGCGACGATAGATCCGTCAGATTCTGGAAACAAACCGTGTAGAAATATAGAAGATGCACCAACCAGTCAAATCATAAGTTGGTGGTAGAATTAACTAATGCATTAGTGATGAGATTAAAAAACTTGCTCATGTGATGTCCCTTAATTATTTGATTAGTTATATACTTATAGTCTCTTAAAATATAATAAATTAGTATTGAATTAGATATAAAACGGAGAGTAGATGTTACCGAAGTTATACACTGGTACTTTAGCCAACATGGTAAGAAAATTGTCTCTTGGCATACTGCTTGCTAATGCTTTCGATGATTTGTGCGTGTTGGAAACTTGGAATCGTGTAACCCTCCAAAATAGAAGATGCGAACATGCGAATCTTCTCTCCTTGTGAGAAGATGGGCCCAGTTTCGTGAACCGGCTCCAGACGGAAGGCCCATTTGAGCCCAATCCCTATATTCTAGTGAACTGGCTCCAACTAAACTAATTTCCCTTCTCTCTCTCTCTCTTCCCGACGAGCACGTTCCCCGTCCTCCTCCGCCCCACGTCGCGTGGTACACCCATGGCGTTTTCCCCGCGCTCGCCATGGTCGCGCCCCAGGAAGCCCGACGTGTACTCCACCGTCATCGTCCACGGGGACAACGGGGACGACGGCGCCCGCGGCGGCCATGCCCTGCCCGAGGATGACGACGACGAGGACCCGTCGTCGCTGCCCCCGCTCCTCCAGCGCCTCCCCAAGGACTTCGGCGGCGGTGCCTCCTTCGACGAGGACGACGACCCCTACTCGTCGGACCTGGACGACGCCTCGCTCTCCGCCACCGTCGTCGTCAAGCGCGGCGCCCTCGCCTCCAACTCGGGCTCCTCCCGATCCCCGTTCCTGGATCTGCGCCGCTCCAGTCCCCGGGCCGCCGAGGACGATCCGTACTCTACCTTCGTAGTACATGGAACCGCCCGCTCCGGCGGCACCACCAGCCCGCGGGAATCCGCCTCCGGCACATTCATCCGCCTCTCCGGTGGTTCCTGCAGCCCCCGCGAGTCCGTGTCCGGCACATTCATCCGCCGCACCGGCAGCCCATCTAGTCCCCACGAGTCGTTCTCCGGCACCTTCATTCACCATACCAGCGGCGCTGCCAGTCCCCGCGAGTCTGCCCCGGGTGGTGGAGGGTTTGGTTCCTCGTTCTGGAGTCCTGCGGTGGGGCAGGCCGAGGAGCACCGGCAACCGTCGCTTCTTCTGCAGCAGCAGCACCAACAACAGCAGCATTCAAGGAGGAAAGCATCGGTGAGCTCTGTGCCGGAGAGCGTCACCAGGGAGGATCCTTCTTCTAAGTACGAGCTGCTCCATGAGCTTGGTGCGCCCTTGTTTTGGAATTATTTTTCCTTTTTTATATTTGTAAAATACTTAGAATTATTTTCGATCTGTTTGTAATTTTGCATAAGCACAACTCGATGAATGCAGGTAAAGGTTCCTATGGTGCAGTGTACAAAGCTAGGGATCTCAGAACACAAGAGCTTGTGGCTATCAAGATCATCTCCTTGACAGAAGGGGTTGGTTTCTCTGTTGATAAATTTCAGTTGAGATTGCAAAGATCGTCATATTAATTAGCTTGCACGTGTACTGAATGTTCAAATTATAACGTGTATGAAATAAAGACAAACCAAATATTCTGTCTAGTTAGTACTCCCTCTATTCACGAATGTATGGTGCTTTTTTTAATTATATTTATTGTCTCTAATGCAAGACTTCTACTGCACATTGTTGTGTAATATATTACATGATAGCATTTTGCAAGATGATTCCAATGGCATTATTGTCGAGTAGTTAATCTATATACTTCAAGCACATATTGAATTCTAAAGTTTAAAACGTTGACCACACGTGCATGAATTACACATTGACCTACCTATATTCGGAGATAGAGGGAGGGAGTATTAGCCATCTAGGATGGCTACAATAAAAACACATATTAATATAAGAAGTTTATCTGTATTTGTTTTCACAACTTCTCTGCTTCCTACTCTTTAGCTCAGCAAACAAACTTCGGACTGCCCCACTTGCATATTGACATTGTTTTGTGAGCATTTAACCTTTAATCTTGATGGGTTAAATTATAGCATTGACAGAATATTAAAAAAAGGATATCCCATTATGACCCTCTGTATTTCTTTAAATTCTAAACCTGTCTTTGTTATCAGGAAGAGGGATATGAAGACATACGGGGAGAAATTGAGATGCTGCAGCAATGCAGCCATCCGAATGTCGTCCGCTACTTTGGGAGCTATCAAGGAGAAAAATACCTTTGGGTATAATCCAATATCCTGATAATATCTTCTTTCTTATTAATATTTTGAGATAGCTACACTATTTGATTTTTATAATATTTGTCTACTTGTGAACTCATTAATTATGTTTGATGTGTACTTCAATTTGCAGATAGTTATGGAGTACTGTGGTGGTGGAAGCGTTGCCGATTTGATAAGCATTACAGAGGAGCCCCTTGATGAATCCCAAATAGCCTATATATGTAGAGAAGCACTAAAGGTTCATTTGTTCATACTTCGTATGATGCAGTTGTATGTAGAATTGAACTATTATCTTAAGTAGCTATGAGCTTTGCTACTTTTATTGCACTAAGATTCACCATCAGTTTTAACAGTATTCTTTTAACTAAGATTCATCATCAGTTTTAACAGTATTCTTTTAAGCCAGAATTATGCTACAGATAACCTTTAGAGGCCCAACAAAAGACTGGGCACCCTTATGGTGATCATTTCCAGATATTTTACTCACATATGTTCTGCTGCAGGGTCTTGCTTACTTGCATTCAATTTTTAAAGTTCATAGAGATATTAAGGGTGGCAATATTCTGCTAACTGAGCAAGGAGAGGTGAAGTTGGGTAAGTCAAGTTGTTCTCTGGTATGCTTCAATTAAATTGTTAGGGCTTGTTTGGATATGGACAGGATGGGTAGGATATGGATGGAGGTTTATACTGAAGAATTTGTGAAAGATTGGGAGGATTACGAACTTCCTTTTTCTTAATCCCTGCCCCACACCTCTATCCCTGAATCCAATACCCAGTTAGTGCTACTTTGATAGTTGCCTACATTTGTGAATTTTACAAGACATCTCACCAAAATGATGTTTCAAACAGGCGATTTTGGGGTAGCTGCACAGCTGACGAGAACCATGTCAAAGCGCAACACGGTATTTTTCTTGATGTTTTTTTTCTATTGTATATCCAAAGCTGCAGAACTTTAGTTATTGATTGTTGCGACAAAAAAGGAAGTGCTGATAAAATTACTATAGTAGTTACCACAAATGGGAGGTCCGTTTGTGCATAACCATTGATTACTAAGTTAATTTGATGAGGGAATGGATGTATGCTTATTTTGGATAGAGGATTACTCCAAGCTAGTTCTGTCAAGTTTTATGCCACTTAGGTTCCATCATATTATAGATGGAACAGGAGAAGTAACTATTTGCTCTATTTTGTATGACATAATTCCTTGGCACTTGTTTGATCCTAAATTGGTTGAACCCAACCGAGCCCAAGCAAATCTAGCACCGGAAAGATCCTACAGCTTCTTATTCCTCTCTGTTTGCGATGGCTTCTTGTCCCCAAATATCACCTCATAAGTACCCTCACCAACCCTTTCCACACGTTCCCAACAATTCAGCTATTGTTCTATGCTTTATCGCTGTGAGGATCTATATCTTTGCCTCCAGGCGTGAGATGAGAGGTATTTTGTTGCAGGCTGGTAAAATGGGGAGTGGGAGAAAGATGGAGGGCAAATCATGTCACAAGCATGTCCAGTGCATAAATTTTGAACTTTATGGGTGTGTACAAAAGGGTGACATTAGCTGTCTATAAGAGATGTCACAGGGGATTTTCTTATCAGGTGTAGGAAAGGGATACGAGAGAGTGAGAGAGCTCTGTGTGGATGTCTTCTGCATTGTGTGGCCCCAATTTTCTAAATTTGTGCAATAATTAGGATCCTGTACAGACTAATTGAGAGTTGAGATAATCCATTGTTTTATTGTGCAAGAATGACTTAGAGGGTCAGTACAGAAAACAGCAGTCATGCACCATTATACATGCACTAAGAATATACCATCTCTTCTATCTTTATGACTATGTTACAGTCTTTTCTCATAGCATCATTCATCTCTTTTCTATGAGCAGAATAAGCAGCCACTTCTAAAAAAACACACACTAACTTTGTCAGATTTGCATACCATGCACTAAGACTGGATCCCTGTACAATCAGCTTGCTTATTGCCAATTTTGAATACTTGAATGTTGTCTTGCTAATCTACTGACATCAAAGCACAATGATGTCCAAACTGATGGGGATATAATTCTATCAGTGCATGACGCATTTTGGTAGCTAATATTTGTCTAGGGTGGCGTTTTCACACACATGCTAATTTATGTAATTCAGTGTTTTATGTTTATGCCTTTCAGTTCATTGGCACTCCACATTGGATGGCACCTGAGGTTATTCAAGAGAGTCGTTACGATGGAAAGGTACCGTCTCTCTCTCATACCCACTCACAATTATGCACAGGAGTGCATCGCTTTCCATTATATAACTACTAGATTGCTGCATATGCTGCATTCTAGCGATATTTATGTATTTTGCATTCAGAATTAGGAACTTTGAAGTCTCTGCTTTGAGATTCTTTATAGGAATATTTGTCTACTTGGGTTTGGCATAAAAAAACTTCTTTAAATGCCACAGGCAAAAGTTGTACCTTGGTTTTTTGGACATAGAAGGTTTTTAGTATATTCTGTACTAAACAAATTGCTGTACAACCCTGCCCAGACATGTGATGCCTTTTTTCTTTTTCTTTTTGATCTCTTTCCTTGATGGTTCCTGAAGTGAAAAGTTATTACCTGATAATTTAAACTTCTATTTTTTTCTTGAAAACACAAGAAACATTTCATTTCATTAAGAGAGAGCAAAAATATGTACAAGGAACAAGAAAAGGAACAAAACACCTATCCGAGCAAAAATAATTTAAACTTCTAAAGTTACACAACAATGTCACAACGTTAAGGACATCTTGACAGTTTGAATTTTCTCCATTTTATTCTTCCACTGTTTTCATGGACATCTTGTAGAAAAGCTAATCATGCATTATTGTTTTTTTTTTCAATATCCAGGTAGATGTGTGGGCATTAGGTGTATCTGCAATTGAGATGGCAGAGGTAGGAAATATTATTTGGTTCTTCCTTTTGAAACTGTTTGTTTTTTGACCTTTTGGTTATGTGATGCATAAATATTTATCCTTAATCAATTTTTTTCTGGTGTCTCTGACTGTAGGGTATGCCACCGAGATCCACCGTGCATCCAATGAGAGTAATCAGAAAACTTCTTGATTCATTTAATTCTCCACCCTCAAGTGATTATAAATGTATCAAAGCTACTTTGATGCATTGTGCTTTGTATCCCTTTACTATTCTATGTATTCTGGTTTCTGTGATAAGTTTTCCTGCTAGCTTTTATTTCCTCTCTTTTTCCAAATAATATTTCCCAATAATTATATCAAAACTATTTGGTTGTATTCCATGGATGCATGGATGTATTCTTGAATAAGTGAATCAAAGCTGTTGATTCCTGAATCCTTTGTTTCTTGTCTTGCTAAATATTATATAAACCTATAGATTTTTTTACTCCGTCATTCTGCTTGAAGGCTTGAAGCATTAGATAATTACATATCTTTTGTCCTTGCTGCAGGTGATCTTTATGATATCTAGTGAACCCGCACCAATGCTTGAGGATAAGGAGAAGTGGTGAGTGCCATCTAATACACCATGAACTGTTTTTGCTTCGCTGAGTAGCGGAACAGCTGATAAAGAGCTTGAACATAAAACTTTCAGCCCAGCATTCTTTTCAAGTCTCCTGTTTCTTTTGATCTGCAAAGAAATTATAGCAGTGTCAACTGTGTTCTATTTTATACACCATGAAATGTTTCTTTTGATCTGCAGAGTAATAAATTATACATCAATTTTTTTTGTATTGGTTACTATAGTGCATTAGCAGGTTTCAAAACTGAGGCTTGAATCAATTGATTGTCGGTATTATTATTTCCAAGCACATAACAATTTAGTTTTCACATATTTGACCCATATTATGATTAGACTCCTCTAGATCAACCTTTTGAGCAGAACCATTTGGAATGAGCTGGTGCAGAACTACAGTAGAAGCATCAATATATGGTGCCCTTTTTATTTATACTAATTGAGGTGACAGTTTGCGAAGTTCTCATATGCTAATCTCCTGCTTCTATAATCAGGTGAACTGTCTGTAGTGATCAATAGAAGTTGTGCCATCTTATATGAATATTTTCCCTCAGCAGCCTAAGCTTTATGAATTAGGAGCCCATCACAGGCACAGCTTGACACAGTTGTACCAAGTAAATATGGTGATGCTGATGTAGTTAACACAAACAAGATGCACTTCAGTCAACAGTTAAACCATTGACTCCACCTAATGTTCATTTCATTTGATCTCTAAGATTCTCATGCTTTTGTGTGGATAAGGTGGCTAGTTTTATCTTTGCCTTTTAAACTATTGTGGGTTGTCAAACTTTAACTAGAGCACAAACAAATGAGAGTGTATTCTAAAAGTAGTCACACGACCTTTAGTTTTATTCCCTTTGTTCATCCACTAATTCTTGTTATTAGCTACTTCTTTGGTCGAGGACATCCAATTTCTTGTGCATTGGTCTAAGTTCTTGTTACCCTACCCTTCAGGTCCCTTCTTTTCCATGATTTTATTGCCAAGTGCTTAACAAAAGATCCAAGACTTCGCCCAGCTGCAAATGAGATGCTGAAGGTACTTCATTAGTGCTTAGGTCAACTTTCTTATGCATTTTCATGATTATTTATTTCTACATTTACTTATGTCATTCCCTCGTTATCTCTCTCTTTCTCCAATTCCTCATGCAGCACAAATTCATTGAAAAATGCAACCCTGGAGCTTCAAAAATGTTGGCAAAAATCAAGGAAGCAAAGAAGATCAGAGCAAAAGTTGCTGTAGAGACCGAGTTATCTGGCCCTGACAGTGTACATTAACTCTATTACTTTTAATGTTCTGTGCATTGATTTTTGTCAATGAGGTATTCTGAGTTTGATATCTGTAGACAATGCAAGATGCAATTGTTCGAATTAATGAAGACTTTGGAGAAACTGTTCCAACAAACCCTCAGCAACAAACAAATATCACAACATATGATGGTGGGGCAGGTAACTGTAAGTGATAACCGTGCAAGTATAATAAACAATATTCCCTTTACATGTCTTACACATCAATTTCAGTTTTTCTTTTTTGGTATCTGTTGTTTCGTTGGGACTTTCCTCCACATGCGATCTTTCTTCAATTGTTCCATTCTCCCTCTAGGACGCTAATGATAAATGGCAAACCTGAAACATGATGTTCATGAGCATTAGTTATTTCTGGTTACCTCCAATTCGTGCACCTTCAGAATTACTTGTCCTTATGACTCTGCTACAAAACAAAGTGCCATGTGCCATACTGATTGAGCACACAATATTAGTGTTTGCTTTCTTTCCTCAGTCTTGTGCTCTCCACTTGAAACAACCACTAAATTGCTTCTCCTTACAGGTGATTTTGGTACGATGATAGTTCATCCTGAAGACGGTGACAAAGTTGATGAATCACCCATTTTCCCAAGTTCAGAATTCATACCAGGCCTTGGTAGCATCCACTCTTTCACGCATGATCCAAAGAGGGCTGAGCTTATTTCAAATTTTTGGTATGATAAACAGAAAATTATTTTGTTATGTATGTTTTTCACTCAGAAAGCAACACAGCCACAAAAAAAACTTTCTGCCATCACAATTCACAAATAAGTTTATGTATGACATCTTTATCAGGTTGGAGAACACTTCTGATATTGAAGCCAATAAAGAGCAATATCTAGATGAACATCCTGATATGCAAGAAACAAAACCAGTGCCATCTTCAACTGGCACGGTTAAAAAGCTTAAAGTTGCAGAAGGGGCTATGCCACGCCATGGTAATCAAGTTAGCTCTGCCTCACCAGGCGTTGCTAGCACAACCGCCAAATTAAACAGCAGCCCAAGCCGGAAAACATTTTCGGTTCAGGATAAGGTATATATTTTGTGGTCGGTCACTCATGCTGCAGATATTTAACTTTATGTAGTTATGAACCAGACGAAAATACTTAGATTTATTAATGCAGCTGTACACCCCTCCCCCTTTCACTCTATGTACAAATTGAAAATGCCTCTAATTTTCCTTTTGTAGCTCTGGTCAATTTATGCTGCGGGTAACACTGTACCTATACCATTTCTCAAGGCGATTGATGTTTCACCACTAGCTCTAGTATCAGATAGTGTAGTAGGAAATGGCTTGGCTGGGTCAAATAAAACTGATGCCTTGGAGGCAGTTAGGGAGCTTTTCAGTGGTGATGGGCAGACAAAGAAAGGGCGCAAAGGGCAAAATGAGGTATGATTCAGACTCTCTTTAAAGTACACACTAGTTCTCATGCCCATATGTGTCTCTGATATTGGGTTTGCTTGCATTAGGCTCCTCTCCCTCCTGGGGTGCACAGCAGATTGACCACAAGCCCCACATTGATGAACCTGGCCCTAGCTCTTGCTTACCACAAGACGTGAGTTGTTTGCACTGATGTTTGTTGATCTACCTTTTACACTACAATTAAAGCAATGAAGAGATATATATTCATTTCTTCCATAAATATTAGGTGTTACCAGGACATGCCTCTACAAGATTCGCAAGCAACACAAGAGCAGCAGACAATACAGAACCTTTGTGATACACTACGAACCATACTGAGACTGTAGACATGCTTATGAGTAAAATCTACGGCCTTGAATTATACCGAACATCAAAATGCTGCGCCGAGGCAAGGGCTGATTTTGGCTTCTCAATTTGATGGCGAGCATTGATCCGGCCAGCATGGAGTCCTGTAATCGAAAGCAGGCACGGCATAGTGCCTACTGAAGAGCAACGATGATGGGATGGAGTTTGCCGTTAGCATATGCTCTCTCTGTTTCAAAATTTAAATTTATAGTACTAAGACATATCTAATTCAGTATTAGATTTTATATTTTAAAACAGAGAAAGTAGATACTGGTGACTTTGACTTTGGATGGACGGAAGGAATTCTGTTTTGGAGATGGATGGAAATTTTGTCTGATGTTTATAGTGGGTATTTTCTGTGGTTAGTGTATGTAGAGATCGTTTTCGACCTGTTGCTAATCAAAATTTTGCGGCTCAAATGGTGATGTGTACTCTGGCTTTGTATTTTTAAAATGTTGCACTTTGTTTTTTTCCCAGAATAAAGAGAAACAGTAGCTATTAGTACTAAGTAGTCTATTCGTTGCCAGATAAAGAGAGCATGGTACTATGTACCCTTTTCCTGCTGTCCGATGGCTTGAAAGTTGTGTTCATTAGTATTCTCATTTGCACTGTAGTACTGTAGTACTCTGTTGACCGAAGACTGGAGCGGCAGGGTTCACGCTGTAATGGGCGTCTCTCCTTCTCCAGTATTCTTGCAAAGGATGTAACGACGAAAAGACATCGAACTAACTCAATCTATTGGTCCATTTGTCAGAAAAAATGATGCTAATTTGTATAGACAATCTTTAACCAAATCATAGGGAAGCAATTTGTATGTCATTAAAAAAAATTAATGGCAATAGGAATCGTGGAATTTTTGAGGATTTGAGCTAGATCTTGTGAATATCGTATAAAATTCATACTACAGTCTATAGAAACATCTTGTGAGTATTTAGAAAAGTTAAATTAATTGAAAATATAAACTAATTAGAGATTGGAGAAGCTGAAGATTCTTAAAGAAGCTAATAATGCCAAAATCTATTTAAACCTTGATTGCTCTACGCCCAAACAATGTCTCACGAGGAAGATGGTATAGGTGAGGCCTGGAGCATAACCTTTTCTGCAGCAAACCCTTGTATACAACCATGGTATCCAACTATCCATGTATATGAACCCAGGGTAGTGCATTTTAATACGAATTTGATGAGGCGCATATGCTATCCCAGTCGCTGTTGATAATTAGGTAATCAAAGGAGGGACATTCGAACAGTGCGCATCATGGCGGTAGCCTCGTAGGATTGGAATCTGGAGGGGCGACGCGATGCAGGTGCAGTGCGCGCCGCCTTCGCCCACCGGGACTGGTGGGGAGCCAGGTGATACCTGCTGTCTCGGTTGCGCTCGCCCTCCCTCCCCCGCTTGCGGCTTGTCCTGTAGCGCTGTACGTGCGCCGGTGCGTAGGCCGAGGCTGCGAGAGCGTGCCATGTGATCGACGCAGCAGCAACAGCACACGCCACGAGGCAAAGCGATACAAAAGGCGCGTCCCCCTGTCTCGTCTCGTCTCGTCTGAATCCCACCCGGGTCAGGCCAGTCCCCCCGCGCCCCACCCGAACAGCCCACCACCACAACCACCCATCCGTTGGCCACCGGCGGCGGCGGAGAGGAGGGCGGCGCCGGTGGCCATGGGGAAGAACATGCGTATCAAGACCGGCAGCCGCGCCCCGCTCCTCGACCACGGGGTAGGTTCCCCGCCTCTTTATCTCTGTCTATCTCTCTCGGTCTCTCCCCCTAACTCTCTGCTTTTGCGCGCCTAATTCTTCTATTTTCGTGCTCCCGTCCCGTGTGGTTCGCAGGAGACGTCGAGGGTGCTCTCTGATCTCGAGGAGGGCAGCAACGTCCAGGTTCGGAGACGAATCCCGTCCTAGTTCATGCTTTCTCGATTACACCGAATGGTGCCGCTGCTAGAGCCTAATTGATCCTTTTTTTTTCTTCCTCGTCTGATTGTGATCCTCTCAGCCAGCGAACGTCGGGTTCTGCCGAGTCATCAAGTTGGTGAGCCATGCTCTGCACGAGACGAGGAAAAAAAATTCTCTGGTTATTTTTGGTGATGCAGTAGCTGAACGCGTGAGCATATGGTTTTCAGGCGAGGCATGACGCGGGGAAACTGGTTCTTGCCACCATGGCGCTGCTCGTCGCCTCGCTCAGTAACATTCTCGTTGTAAGTACTCGCCACCTATTGGTAGAGTTGCAGCTAATTTTTTTTCTTTAAAGTTCTGCGGTGTTGTTTTGATGCCAAAACTTCCAAGGCACAACGTTGGTTCTTCGAGACAAAGGTCTTCATTGAACTGAAGTACTAACTCAGGTGGTTCTTAGTAGTTTTGCTGTAAACATGTAACTATTATCGTCAGGAGTGGAGGACTGCTTATTTACCTGAAAAAAAAATCTGAATTAGTAAACAACCACGGGAGTGTCATTTCATCTTTGACTTGAAATGAAGTTAACACTATAGCTACCTGAGGAGTTGTTTTTATATCTGAAAAAGTGTAGGACAGGATCGAAGGGTGTGCAGCTCCTTTCTCAGAGCGTGTGTTGTTTTATTAGTAAAGTATCATTGTTGCACATTTTTGTTGTCGTAATGTTTGGATCATCTTGTACCATCCCACAGCCAAAATATGGTGGCAAGATAATTGACATTGTGTCAAGAGATGTTCGGCTTCCAGAAGATAAGGCACAAGCCCTAGAGGATGTGACAGGCACAATATTGTATATTGTCATAATCGTTCTAATTGGGTATCTTTCTTGAAAACCTTGAATTTTAATATTGTGAAGATGCATTCTGTCTATGACATACGAAGTTACCAACTTCTGTTTGTTCAGTACAAATTTGGTAGATCTAACATGCTGCAACTTTTAATTAGTAATTATTAAACCATTGATATCTAATACTTCATATTTTCAGAAAGTAATTCATGACAATGTGATAAACAAAAGTGGTATTTTTTACGTAAATGTCATAACCCAACTGCCCCTGTTTCAGTTCAGTTTGCACAGCGCTTCGGGCATGGCTATTCAATTCTGCTAGTGAGAGAGTAGTTGCTCGACTGAGGAAGGACTTGTTTAGTCATCTAGTAAATCTGGCAAGCACCTTAGTTCCATTGAAATTTTTTTCAGCATTGAAAGTATTGCATGCAGCTATATTCATTCTCAACGGTTATCTTGTGCAACCACAGGAAATAGCATTTTTTGATGTCACTAGAACAGGAGAGCTATTAAGCAGGCTTTCTGAAGATACACAAATTATAAAGAATGCTGCTACAACTAACCTTTCAGAAGCATTGCGCAATGTTACTACTACTACTATTGGTCTTGGTTTTATGTTTGCAACTTCATGGAAATTAACATGTAAGTTCATCAACGCCAAATGTTTTTTTGCTCTATATTTAAAGAACTTGCTGGCATTCTATTTTGGTTTTGTGAGGCTTAATTATGCACATTAGTTACATAAGCTTAACTAAACTTTGCAGATGAGCATTTCACTGAAGTTTGTTCGACCTTTGATTTAATTTATTGTACAACTGTGTATGTATGTTCCCTGTACAATTAAAGTAAATCTCCTTACTACTTTCTTCACAGTGCTGGCACTTGTAATCGTTCCGGTTATATCTGTTGCTGTGCGCAAATTTGGGCGTTTTCTTCGTGAACTTTCACATCAGACACAGGCCGCAGCTGCTGTAGCTTCATCCATAGCCGAGGTTTGTAGCATCAGAATGTACTTGAGCATGTTAAGTGGTTTTATTGAATCTTTTTCTTTAGGTGCTGTCACCAAATATGAAATATGTGATTTAGTTTGATTGCTAGCATATGGTAGAAGTAGAATCCTAGGTTCAATTTTATTCTTTGACAATCTATCTAATTGTGTTAAGGAATCTTTTGGTGCCATTCGCACAGTAAGATCATTTGCTCAAGAGACTCATGAAATCTTACGCTATGGTGAGAAAGTAGATGAGACACTGAAACTTGGTCTCAAGCAAGCTGTGAGTACAATACCATTAATGTAAAAACAGCAACATATTGCACAGCGATCTGATTCAGTGCATTCTTTTGTAGAAAGTTGTTGGCATGTTTTCTGGAGGGCTCAACGCAGCATCAACCCTATCAGTGGTCATTGTCGTTATTTATGGCGCTAACTTAACCATCAACGGTTACATGACAACTGGTTCTCTCACATCATTCATCTTGTACAGCCTTACAGGTACTGTTCAGTTTTGATGGTACCACTTTCTAATGATGCCATATATTAGAACTACATCCAGAAGTTGTCGCTAGTCATTATGTTCAGTATGCTCTGATCTTTCTGAACAATTACATCTCTTTGTGTATGCAGTTGGGTCGTCAGTCTCTGCCCTGTCAGGACTATACACAACTGTAATGAAAGCATCAGGCGCAAGCCGTCGAGTTTTTCAACTTCTGGATCGTGCTTCCTCAATGGCGAACTCTGGGGACAAATGCCCAACAAAGTATGTTTCTGATGGTATATCAGCATTCCTGTATTGTTCTACCTATTGTCTTTTGACATTTCTTTCATTTTAGTGAAAATGATGGGGAGGTTGAGCTCGATGATGTCTGGTTTGCATATCCTTCTCGACCTTCTCATATGATTCTTAAGGTAAAATATTTTTTCAATGCATTACTTTGCAGATTTGCAGCCAATATGGCAACTTAGAAGATTTGATAATTTACCTAGCATTCTGTGTGCATGTCAAGAAAAAACTGGCATTGAAATTGCATCACTTATAATTCTTCTGTCCTATAAATGTATGATCTTTTAGTATTATGGGTTCATTTTCTGAAAATGGTGGGTTGTGGCTCCTAAAGTTTGGGTATGACTCCATTACTGGTACTGGCTGTACATTTTTTAACAGTCCGTTTCAGATCTTTCACAATGTTTTATCTACAAACATAACAGCAATATATAGTATACACAGGAAACTGCCATGCCACGCATGAAAGCACATCAGAAACTACCAAATATGTATTAGTTTCCTATCATTGTAGTTGTTTTTGTATGTAAAGAAGTAGATAGATTTAGATATGAGAGTTTTAGCATTGCATGTGGATCATGGGTTAAATAATTACTCTCTCCGTTTCAAAATATAAAGCTTATTATGTTTTGTTAGAATAAAACTTCAACCAATAATTACTCTATTAGAATATAATTCTTGTGACACAAAATTGATGTCATTAGATTTGTGTTCAAAATTAATTTCTTATGATTATACTTTTGTGACATATAAATGATATATTAGTAAAGTAATTGTTAAAATCTTGTTATAACAAAACAAAATACATCTTCTATTTTTAAATAGGGGACTATATGCTTCAACTCATAACCTGTAATAAGTTCTTAAGTTAAAATGGTAGGCATACAATCATTTACAAGCTTTACCTAGAACGTTGAATGCATTTTTTAACTATGGTAAAATCCACATTGGATACCTTAGCTTAAGTTTTTGTCTGATCTCGTCAATTTGCAGGGAATAACATTGAAGTTAGCGCCAGGTTCGAAGGCAGCTCTCGTTGGGCCAAGTGGCGGGGGAAAAGTAAGGATTGTTTTCCTATATAACAATTACTTGACATATTTGGCCAATGAATTTGTTTTTCAATTGCACTTTACAATTTAACAACGCATGTTTGCAGACTACGATAGCAAATTTAATTGAACGGTTTTATGACCCTCTAAAAGGAAGAATCTTGCTAAATGGAGTGCTTTTGCCAGAGATTTCACATCAGTTTCTCCACAAGAAGGTATGTTGTGCAACTATTTGTCATATAGTGAACTGTTACTTGTTATAACACGGAAACAAGTATTTCTATAGTAATTTAACACAGGATTGCATCCCTAGGTTCACATTTCTAGTGGCTGGCTTGATAGCACTTCGATTTTATTTATTATATAAGTCTAATTGTATGGTATCCAGCAGCACTGTGCTATCTTTGGCCCAAAGTGTTGAACGCCAATCCTTTGAATCCAGGAATCTTGTAAATCCTGTAAACATGGTTCAACAATGGAACCCAGAAGTACGCAGAATTTGACAACAATCACTTGAATGATTTCTGAACCCATTACAGTTAGAAGCTCGTGATGGATATAGATGTGCATGCTTATCTGAGTTCAGAAAATGCTTGTCTTTCTTAATGTTAGACCAACTGATTTCAGGTAAGCATTGTTAGTCAGGAACCTGTGCTCTTTAACTGCTCCATCGAAGAGAATATTGCTTACGGATTGGAGGGCAAAGCCAGCTCTGCTGACGTTGAGAATGCAGCTGTAAGTATTTCTACGTAGAACCACTAAGCATGCTGGGGAAAAAAGAAAAGGAATATCTTACATCTCACTGGCTAACTTCTGGATGCAGAAAATGGCAAACGCCCACAACTTCATATGCAGCTTTCCAGACCAATACAAGACTGTCGTTGGAGAGCGAGGCATCAGGTTATCTGGTGGGCAGAAGCAAAGAGTCGCCATTGCAAGAGCTTTGCTTATGAATCCACGAGTGCTCCTCTTGGATGAAGCTACCAGTGCGCTGGACGCCGAAAGCGAGTATCTTGTTCAGGTACCTCTATCACTCGATTGCTACTAATTCCTGAACTGAGACCAACCAAAAAGAACAGTTATCTTTCTTCAATGAACATATTTTATCTCCTGCTTGGAGAGCCAGAACATAACATAGTCCTTTCATGCCACAGGATGCAATGGACTCTCTGATGAAAGGGAGGACAGTGCTTGTGATCGCTCACCGGCTCTCCACCGTCAAGAGCGCCGATACCGTCGCCGTCATTTCCGATGGCCAGATAGTGGAGAGCGGCACGCATGACGAGCTGCTCAGCCGCGACGGCATCTACACGGCCTTGGTGAAGAGGCAGCTGCAAGGGCCAAGGTTCGAAGGCACTGGCAGCGCAACAACCGAGATAGAATCCATTAGCAATGGCCAATAGCTTCTTGCGTAGTTGTTTTCTCCCTTTTCCGGGCTGGCGGATAAACACCGTTTCATTGTGATACACTGTATGTAACTTTATGCATTCCACTCTGAATAGTGAAAACGCCACGCACAGCACATTCTAATTGTCCCGAGCCTGTCTTACACAACTGACTCACTTATTTTTAGTTTATAGAATATGTTTATGCCGTTATATGTGCTATGTTGGGCAGCCGGGCTGGCTGCCTGGCAAAGTTCACGGCAATGGCTGTTCTCAATATTGTGATGCTTGTTTACCTCTACGCGTGTGCATCACCGGACACAATTCATTTTCAAACTTTGACTACTTTTTGTTTTGCAAAAATTCGTTTCAAGAAAATCCTTTTTTGCAAAAAAAGAAGTTACAATACTTTAAAAAAGGATGAATATTTTTTGCCAATCTAGCCCCTAAAGTTTCACCAAGTCTCAATTTAGTTCTTTAAGTTCCATTTTGTCCAACATATAACATATATAGTTGGATGTATGTCTAATAGAAAGTTGGGTACAAGGGGTCTTGTCAAATAGGTTCACCGACCGAATAGTAAGATACAGTTTTTCCCTTCTTCTTATATATGCAAATGAGGGGGCATAAAGGTTATTTATTAAGAGATAATTATTAGGTTTAGTCATGTGGCTCCCACCAAGCGGGTCCAATGACAAGTTTGAACTAAAATGAAAATTTGAAGGATTAAGGACAGATCGAAAGCCTTAGGTAAAACTTGAAGGCCCAATTTGCGAGCAGCACATAATTATGAAACTTTCATTCAACACAGGCTAATGATTTTTCTATTATTGTAAGGGTTCCTTTGGGATATATGATTTTAAAAATACAAGTATAGAGAAGGTTCCTTTAGGATATGTGATTTTAAAAATATAGGTATAGAGAAAACACTGGATTAAAAGGCCAAATAGAAATGAATCCTATAGAAATCTAAAACACCGAAAATTGAACGATGGTATCGCTCACGGAAAAATAATATAGAAATTTGGTTTTTTTTAGGAGAAGAAGATAAAGAGAGTTGTATGACTTCTCAAAGGAAAAATAGAATCAGGTTTGAGCTCATGTGCTGACTTTCTATGAAATAAAATATTTTTTTGCGAGGATGAAATAAAATAAAATTTGGAATGCAAATTCTTAAGGCACAATGGTTAACGTTGGATGTTGCTGGTAGATTATTTGTACTATGAAATTTTATTTGTCCTTCGGTGATTGCTGAATTCAACTGTTGGCTTCAAGGATTATTGACATGCTTTTGTTCTCTTTGTGTCAAGACAATACCCAACATTTTCTCAGTACCATTTTCAACATTTTGCAATATATTTTGATGGTATAAAAGTAATCCGTGGATCTTGTGTTTGGTAACATGCAAGTAAACAAGATGGTGCTGCCAGCGGCCGGTGAGGCCATCCTTCGCAACATATTTTTGTCTCGGTCGGTCTCTACCATATTAGTTTTGTGCACCGTTGGTTTGGCCTGATTAAGTGCAATTTTAGCACCTTCTTTTTGTCTACTTTTATCGATGCAGTGCGATGAGGCATTGCCGCTCTGTTTTGTTGAGATGAACTTTTTGCAGCTTGTATTGTCGTTAGTGATGCCAGAATGTTCTATGTTTTGATGTGAGTAAATGAAATTATGTCATATCATGATTGTATGAAATGCTTGAAAGAGGGGGCCTCTCTTCTTTTTCCAGTGAAATATGAATCACTGCCTGAGGACATAAACCAACATTTCGGTTAAAAACCAACAGTGATACTAGGAACGGCTGATTTGTTACTGCCGGTTCCAAAACCCGCGGTGATTCCAGTTTGAAACCGGCAGTAAAGAGTGTGTTGTATTGTAGAGGCAAGTACAGAAAGAAACTAAAGAAGGCCCTTTGTAGTAGGCACTGCGCTTATGCTCGTCGTGTTCTTGCCTGTGAACTGTCACTTCACCTTGACAATCTGAGCGGCTAAGCCCCCTCGTCGAGCTCCACGCACCACTAGACATTAGTAGTGCCGCCGGCCAGCGTAGGAGCAAGTTAGCTAGCTAGGTTCGTCGGCGATGAGGCCGTCGTTGGAAGGGGAAGCTTCTCTTGCGTCGCAAAACTCCACAGCAAAGCAGCTACATTTTGGGTTTACGGCGCCGTTAATCTAGGTGTCATCGCATGTGTATGATTGGTCCGGTGAGGTCCACGTAGATGTACACCGTCATCAGTGTTTGGTGGTGATACGCTAATTAAGCATCTTGACTAAATATCTCCCTCTTTTATTTGTATTGTATCCAGTCGATCCCCCTCAAACTAGCTTGACCTGCTTCGCCAAGTCAACACAACGCCGACGACGGCAGGAGGAGAGGAGAAGGCCGGATCGGAGCTCAGCCATGAAGAGCGGCGACAGCCTCATCAAGATCGCCACTCTGGGGATCTGCATCGGCAGGTGGTTCATGCGGGCCGCCGGCGTGAACCTCGTGGGGACGCTGTTCGTGGTCGGGCTCACGACGCTGTTCGTGGTCGCGAGCGTGGCCAAGGCCAAGTACGGCGAGCCGCCGGTGGAGGGGAAGGACTTGGACCCCGCCTGGTGGATCCTCGCGGGGGCCTTCGGTGTCTCCGTGGTCACCATGTGGGTCGCGCTCTTGATTCGATTCCACCCGCGCCGGCGCCGCTACCATGTAGCCGGCAAGGTCGCCCTCGGCGTCGCCGCGGTAGCGCTGGCTGCGGTCGTCGCCGTCGGCGACCTCGACCCCGCGGAGGTGTTCCAGTTCATGGAGGCTATGATATAAGTAAGCTGTACGGATCTTCCAATTATTGCTTTAATTAATTTTAAGTACCGCCATCCTATATATGACGCGAGACCTAAGTATCTAACTAGATCGGTTGCTCTTCTTCATTTTACTAAATATATATGCCCTGCCTTTAACAGATCAAACATGTGGCATGTATTGGATTAGAGTTTCTAGTGAGATAAATCTTGCCAATTTTTGCATATACTAGGAGGATCAGGGGGTGCCGGGTGGGCACCGGCACACCCAAAAAATCTTGTAACTTCCTAGGATCACCTCTGTATTAGTGTGTCAAAACGTAATCAACAAATTAAGGTGCAGGTGCCCATGTAATCACGTTGTCACACGGAGAAAGTAGCAGGAGCGCATGAGCCATCTGCGTGCTTACTTGAGCCGGTGAGGACGGCGTCGCGGCATCACGCCCAGCAGCCGCGCGGCCGCATAAGCAGGCCAGCCAATATAATCGGCCTTAATTTAATTTGGTTTGAGACTATAGCAGTAGCCGTGTGCCTTTTTTGTCCGAAATTACTAGCTAAGTTAGTTCATTTTCCAAACTAATTCATTGGTTGTCCCCTACATCAATTAGTCTGACAGTCTTCTTCGTATATTTTTAAAAGATGGTCTTTAAATCTTCTCCAACCTAGCTTAATTTTGAATTTGTGAGTTGATTTTACAAAATCGAGATCACTGCCAACATTTATTACTTTCAAAAGGTCCATTTGGACTATATATAGATACACCTAATATTAGCATTGTTGGATCGACTGAACATGTCATACTGGTGGAAGAAACTAATTAGATTACTTAGTTGCAACTTCCTATTTCTAGCCCCAAGATATATGGAGATAATGGAATAGTTATTAAAAAAACATTTTTTAGAGGGTGACCACACAGCCCGGCATGCCTGCTTTGTGACCAAACATAGGGAACGGCTACTCCTTCTTAAGTGCGTTTTTGCCCATGAGGTGTGGGTAAAAGAGGCAACATGGATACACGCTCTTTATCTATACACGACTAGCAACACCCACAGCATTGCACAATGGTGAGAAGAGGTTTCCGGTTGCTTTGACAAAACGAACCGAAGGTGACTCAACGACGTTATAATCTACACGTGTTAGAACATTTGGAAGGAGCACAACAAACAAACCTTCCAAAATGAGGCACTCATGGCAAACGACATCTTCCTCGGAATCAAGGAGGAGGTGCAGCAGGGAGAGCTAGCAAGCTTTAGCGGTACTCACCACTTAACCATGTAATAGGACTGTGCCTCCTTGCCGGGCCTCCAGATGGTGAACTGGAGGTCTGGGGCCTGGGTGTTTCACCAAACTCCTTTTTCCTCCAATTGATAAGTGCAGAGCTCCTGCCTATTAAAAAACATTTCTTTGGAACTCCGTAATTTCATTTCTAGTGTATCATTTGCATAATGATCATTTGCCATGCATAATTTGACAGCGGACTCACAGTTCATATAAGTTTTACACTTCTCTTAGAAAGATCTTCAATTTTAGGACTTTTAAGTCTTATACTTCTCTTAGATTTTCAATATTAGGTCTAACATACCGAGACGTGTGTGATCATTTACACACCACTGACTAATAAGATGATTTAGGAACTCCTTTATTTAACTCCACTGCACTTCTTTCCTTGATGAGTCTATTTGACAACCTTTTTGTTAGTGTTCACTCGCTATTCAAACTACAAATTTGGTTTAGGCTGAAAGGCTGAGAGGCAGTCCGAGTGGGGTGAATATATGTTTACCTGAAATTATAAAATTTATAGCCCAATTAGAATTAGTCGGATAGTCCAAAACCGCTGCGGACATTTCGACTATAGAGTAGTCAGGCAGTCCGATAATTATCGGATAATCCGGTCAGTGTAACAAAATAAAGGACTTAGATTTTCCGACCTTAACACAATAATCTAGCCAACATAGAGATAAACAACTTATAGAAAGAATAAGATATAAACTATAGAGGCTCCCCAAGCACAAGACCAAGTGATGATAGAAAAAGATAACCTAGCACAAGAAAAATACAATCTTAAGATAGAAAATAGTAAATGTAAGATAAAGATAGTACAGAAGATAGTGATGTGTTTAACAAAGTTAAGAACTAGCTGTTTCTACTCTTCATTGAGAAAACTTCTATTGAAGCCAAGTGTCTTTCAACCGCTTTTTTCTCCTAAAAATCACCTCCGGTGAAACCTTGGTCTCCAAACTACCACCAAGAGTAAGTCCATGCTCTAAGTGATTACCAAGATTCAAGCTTAGATGCGACGTGGCTCTTTTTGATCAGTTAAGCTTGCTCTACTAAGTTGTTAATGTTAAAAATTGGCACGGACTAACACATCGACATGGTAGTTTTGATGGGTTTGATGAAAGTGATTGTCCTTGACAAAGGCCGATGGTGATGGGTTAGCTGGAGCCGATGGTTGATAGATCGATAAGCATGTTTGAGTTTGGATCAGGATTAGCCCACAAATGATTGAGTCCAGACCGGTTCGTGGAAAGCAAAGATAGGAGCTATCTTTAGGAATATTTATTGTAATTAGATAAGATTGTATCGTAATTATAAAGATTTGTTAGTTTCTATTTTATCCGTAATTGTTTTAGTTATTTGTATTTCTTGAGTAGGAAGTAATATCCGGACGGATTGTTTGTGACCATGTAGGACTCATGTAATCTTAGAGTATAAATACAAACACTATGAGGTCTTATAATATATCTCTTGATCAATACAATATAATTTTGGTATATCGCCATTTTAGTTCTCTAGTTTTTTTCTCAGTGGGTTCTGGTTCTCAACGTAGTGCTGCATCAATTAAGTTTATTCTCTGGCGAAGGGGTAAGCTCTATCACCTGACAGTTGTATCAGCTAGATTAGTCTTGTCTAAGGCTACATCGTCTCGATCTCTTAGATTGATCTAGTGTATCTGTCAAGTTTGCTTATGATCCATTAGCTAGATAGGTCTTTTTCTTATTATCTGCAATCTGGTGTTGTTTCGGTTAGGTCCGATCTATTAGATTATTGCTAATAGGTTAAATTATGTTTAGTCGATAGGTTTTATACAACGTTTTATTATATTATAGTGTTAGCCGATGAGTTATCTTTTATTAGCCGATGAGTTATCTTTTATTAGCCTATAAATATTTATGCTACGATTAATCTACTATCAATTGATCTAGTTTTATTAGTTTTAATCTTATATTGTATCGGTTTAGCCCGATCTATCAAGATTGTTGTTAATAAGGTTAGCGTTAGTAGGTTTTATTCTCTTTTATCGCATCGGCTTACATCAGACATTTGGCTGATATATTTATCTTCGTTATGAGCTTCAATGTTTACATTATTTGTTTTATACCTATATCAAACCCCTGACTGATGTTCATTTTAACCTTTATTGGCAATCTAGCCGATAGCAGGAGTCTGTACCAGCCTATCGTCTGATTGGCTCATGTATTTAATTCTTTCCATATTTTTTGTCAAATACAAGGTCAAATTAACTGGCACGTCTGCACCTCATTAATTCAAGGACACCAAAGAGCTTAAGGAACTGCACTAGAGCTAAGCAGAATTCATAGGCCTCCATGCGCGACGCAAGAGTCTTTATGATTTTTGCGTCAACACATTTTTGGCACGTACTAAATGAATCAGACTAGGACCTGCACTGGAGTTAAGCAAATCTCTCAGGCCTTTGTATATGCCAACGCGAGCCATCAACAGATTTCGCGTCAATGCAAGTAACAACAAGATGAAGCTCGGCTTGCACTCAATTCACATCTTCCCTTTCGGATACGAGATTGAACATTCACAAGGGTTCCCGGATAACCACACCCTTTGGTTGCTCCACAACTATAGTTCTCTTACACACATTCTCAAATCAACCCACTATTTAGATTACACAGAGATAGAGAATTGAGAGGAAGTTTAGCTTTCCAAACAACAACACAAGAATACTTAACACTAAACCCTATCACAAAGTTTTTCAATTTGCTCTTTAAGATTATTGGACATTTGCTTAGCTTCTTATGATGAAGGAGGTCTAAAAGTCATCAAATACTCTATAGCAATGTCCATATATAGCCCCAACTTTTTCATCTAGTCATTTATAGCCATTGTAAAAGTCTGTTGGAAACATACTACATCGGACAGTCCATTACTGCACCAAATTATCTAACCCTATATAATTTTTGTAACGGTCGCTGACAACTAGTCTTTGGGTCATAACAAATCGGATAGTCTAATACCGCTGTTAGACTATTCATCTATGTCTTTGCCAAACAGTACATTAGACAACTCGGTACTAAATCTGACTATTCGGTACATCAGACAGCTCGGTACTTCAACATCTATCTTTGAGTTTATAGCATGTTGGATAGTCTAGTATTGCGTTGGATTGTCTGATAAAGTTTGTTCAACATCTCTTGGACAAATCTTCTACTTGAGCTTTTCATGCTCATTTTCTTTCAGATTGTTCGACGCCTCTCGGATCGTCTGGTCTTTGCTAGACCTAGACTGTCTGGTACCACACAAGATAATATGACTCGCAACTTTAGGGCAACTTGATTTTCTATCTTCTAAACTTTGTACAAATTGTTTTCAATTCAACTTTTTTCTGAGAATTGTCTTTGCCTACTTTACAACTTCAAAAGATCTAATGTATTCTCATTACTCAATAATTATATTAGTTTTTAATTATTTATTATTAATTAGTTAAGTCCAATAGAAAGCCTAAATACATCTTCATAGTCTTGTCGAATATGAGCCCAACGGATCCATGCTAATGGATTATCGTTTTGGGTCCATGCATATGTGCTTTTATAGATTAGAAGATTTGTTTCGATCCATTGCTTTAATATATATGTATGATTCGGAATGGATGGATTCTAAAAAAAGTTTACACATTTTCAATGTAGGAAGAGGTTATGCGGTGGTGAGCTGGGAGATTATAACGTAACCAATTCTTCGTGATGCATGTGCTGCTACTTCCAGATCCCATTTTAACGGATGGTACAACTTGTAATGGTAATTATTGTATAGTTAATTTTGTCATTTATATTTAATAGAAGTAAACAAGTCAGGTATGGTATCAGGGGGACACTGTATTGTTTTCATACTGAATGGTGCCTTGCAAACATCTTAAGCTTAATTTCGAGGTGTCAGGTCATTTGATATGCTTCTTTGACGTGATTTGTCTATAATGGGGCTTATATATGGTTATCTTTGGTGGATATTGTGTTTGTAATTAAGGACAACCTTGCAGGCTACTTTTTTTCATGATGGCCATATGCGATACTTTTCTTCATGATGTCCATACGCCAGAAAGGATTACATGTTAATGTTTAATTTGCTCTCGATTTTCATCTTCCCAATACTAGCATGGCACATCCCTCACGGCCCCACCCAGATAGTTCAGATGCTACAGCTGTACATAGAAGGAGAGGACTCAAAAGAAAATATGTGCAGGGTAAAAGTGTATTGGTCTTTGGTTTCTTAAATTCCGTAAAGTTGTATTGTTGTTGAGACATGCACTTGTTACATTCTATGGATGTAATTTATTATCACTGTGCCTGTAACAATTTGGTGTTCATTTCCTTTCAAGTCATCATCGTCATTATATATATACACACACATATTACATTTAAAGTACGTAATAACTACTGTGTATTAAAAATTTTAGTTATTATGTATTTTAGTTGTAAGTATAGTATGTCTATATATATTAGAAAAAAAGGGAAAGTGTCAATTTCATTATGGTAAAAGAAATAGATATTGCTTTGTTTTTCTATAAATTTCATCAAATTTTTAAAAAATAACTTAAGCAAACCAAAGTATCTTATAATACAAAATATAAAATAGAGAAAGTGCTAATATTTTTTTACTACCGTATAATCTAACAGTTATTCTGCTGGAATTTGTTCGGTAATTGCCGCTCTCAATACTGTGTTGCTTGATCCTTTAGCGTACTGTATACCCTGAACTTCTCATACGGCTTGCAAATATCTAAGAGCATTCGTAATACAAGCCACTTCATTTGAATGATCTCAAGTGCCATTAGGATGGAGACCCATCACTATCATCCTTCTAGTGCAAGTGATTTCATTTTTTTCATTTTAGCTATTTTAGTTCTCATTTTTTTTAATTTATAGAAAAGACCAATATTTTACACAGAATATCGAAAAATCAATAAAATCGGTCATTCTTTTTTCACTGTTGGTGGCCTTCTATCCTTCCCCTTTAATTGCCGTCTGTCAATACTACCACCGCTACCACTTGAGTACACAGTTAGGAGACAAGGATGAGGACGAACTCAACAACAACCGATAAGGGTGGACAGATGCTTGAGGACAAGCTCATTGAGACGGAAAAGAAGAAGGAGAAGCGAGCGGCCTTGGCAGATTTTAACGCCACGAGGCTCGCCGCTGCCCCTGTGGCAGCCCTAGCTCATGCATCGTGAATCAAGGACGGAACTGGCTGTCTCGGCTCGACTGCCGAGCTTTGCGGCATCATGAATTGATGGAGGCCGCAGCTTGGCCGAGACAACGGCACTCGACGCCGGCTAGCTAACGCGGTGCTCCACGATAGCCGACGAGTTCCAAGGTGGCCGCTCCTCCCATTTTATCCCTCATTTTGTCCCTTTTGTCCCATCCCTTGCGCCCGGATCACATTCTCTCCTGACACGAGGATCCCTGTGAAGACACTCGTCCCTACCCCCCTCTCCTCCATGGCAGCATACGATGTGATCGGTTAGAACCACTCGTCACATCACCGCATTGTGCAAGGCCTAAGGGAGGAAAAACGGAAATGTCTCGCAACTGCAGTCGAAACGTCGAATGATCACTCCAGCCGAAACCCCAGTCGGCTCAACCCCACAAAAATTCCAAAAAGAACGGTCACGCGACGCACGCGTGATCCGCCGTTCGATTTCGGGGAGCCCGACGCAACAAGACAGAGAAGGGTTTAAAGCTTCTTCAGGCGTTTTTGTTGTGCCCTGACGTTAACGGCTTGAGCAGAGCACCTCGTCACACGCTTCCCCCTCTCCTCGTCTCCCCGCATCACGATTTCGTCTCCTCGGTGCGGCGGCGGCGAGGGATGGCGATGCTCCAGGGTGGTGCTGCCGCCACCTCCTCGTCGTCGAAGCGACTGAACCAGCAGCGCAGGCAGCGGCGGAAACGCGACGCCGAGAGGAAGAAGCGGAGAGCCGCTGCCTCAGGTACCGCGTAGAGACGTGCTATTGTTGCTCGGGTTTCATCTCTCCCCCTAATAATAATAGACATTATTCTGCGGTTCGATCAATCTAGCTAGCAACCTAGCATCTGTGAAATCCTCTTGTATGAGAAGATGTTGTAGACACTAGACATGCTTTGTTTTTCTGATATTTGTTTGAGTTTCAGAAACCTCTGTTTGGAAATTTGTTGGATTTATTAAGGTTGAAGGCTACCTGATTAGATTATTTTTCTTTGCAGAAAACACTGGAGAGGAACACGCTGATGCTCAAGGATGCCTACATGACATATCTATTAACAAGTCTGAAAATGAAGGTGCCTTTTCAACTCAAGGAGATCTGCCCCGGAAATCAGGTTGTTATTTGGAAGCAATGGAAGCAGATTTTTGCGTAGACTCAGTGCATAGTGCCTCCAATCAGATGGTGTATTCAAATGAGAATAACAATCCGGAATGTCCAGAAGCGAAGAACACTAGCTCGGCAGAGAATTCAGAACACTGCACGCTCGACTCAAACAGAGCAACAGACCATGATACACCTTTTATGCCACTTCAAAGGTTCTAGATTTGATGAAAATGTTAGGATCAACGGTCTACAGTCCACAACCGAAGAGAGAATCTGTCAGAGCACATGGTGCGGGTTTTACCAGCATGTCAAGTGTTGGTTACAACCCTTATATACAGGACAACCAGAGAATAGGATCTTTTATGAGAGAAGCTGCCCCGCACAGCCATTTTCTGCATCCGTTATATGTCAGGGGTTACATAGACAATCCATTTATGATTTTTCCTCCTGTATACCCAATGAATGCATTAGATCCATTCAATCAAGGTTTTAACTTCTTCCAGACAGGAAATGTGCCCCCTTACGGTGTATCAGATGTTCATAATGATCTAAACATGCATGAGTTAGGTGCCATTGGGGAACTGGGAATATGTATATGGAAGAATTATGGATTTTACCAATGTAGAGAGAAATAAACTGCAGATGAAAGAAGAAGCTTACTTATCAACAAACTATAGTATCTGTTAAATATGTGATCTGAATTATATTCCGATTAGTTTCCTAGCAAGATTTTAAGTCTTTTTGTATTATAGAATTAGTTTCCTAATAAGATTTTAAATCTTTACCTATTAGAACTCTAAAATTTTCTTGTAAGCCGCACGGGATGGGTGTGACTGTCCTGTTATTTTTCTACGCTTGTAACAACTCCTCAATAGTAATTATTGCCGATTGGCACCCGTAGTTTTTTCCCATAAGGGATTTCACATAAAAAATCGTATCTTCGTTATGCATCTGTTTTCATAACAGTATCAACTGCATAAGGCCTTCAAGTTTATCTCAGGCATATGAGCAAAGGCCTCCAATCACCTTGTCACCAAGACTATCCTTGAGAGGGTTTCAGAAGAAAAAGCTTCTTATTCTAGATCTTAATGGTTTGCTTGTGGACATCAATCAAGATAACCACAATGCCCATATGGCTGATGCAAAGGTTCGAGGCAGACTAGGTGAATTTACTTGCACTCATCCAGTATTATTATTTGCAAAATGTTGTTCTAGAGTTGTTACAGAAGATGTTAATGCTCAAAATATGCCTCCCAACCAGTCTTCCGAAGACCTTACTGCCATGATTTTCTTAGTTGTTGCTTACAAAATTTTGAGCTAGGCATATGGTCCTCAAGGAAAAAGTATGATCACTTGCCCATATCTTTCTTTTGTGACTTTGCCATCATTGCTTCAATGGTACTTACCGTGTAACTCCCATTTTTCCAGGCAAAATTTTGATTCAATCATTGATATCATCATGAGAGATTTCTAACCTTTCTTACTATTTTGTTGGGTATGTCATATGTAACATGTTGGTTTCTGTGTCTCTATTGCAAGTTATTTTTGTCCTGGAACCTTCACGATCTTACAATGGGCAGGGCATGTCTAAATGCACATTTACTGGACCCAAAACATTGGAGAACATTCACAAACCATTGGTACTGAAGGAATTGAGGAAACTGTGGAACAAGGAAGAACCTGATCTACCATGGGAGGAGGGGGACTGTTCACCTTCGAATACACTACTTGTGGATGATTCTCCTTACAAGGCTCTGCACAATCCGGTATTAGCTCCATTCTCTTTCACGTACCACCTCAATTTTTACAGTACATTTGCCTTATTGTTTTTTTCCCATGCCTATGTTGTGCAGCCATATACTGCCATTTTCCCTCGCCTCTACAGTTATCTTGACTGCAATGATAGTTCATTGGGTATGTGATCATTTCATATTTGTAGATGCTCTTCTTACCTTCCAGAGTAATACAGCTTATTCATGCTGCAAATTGCAATGCCTACAACTAAGCAGGCCCTGGTGGAGATCTTCGTGTTTATCTGGAGAACCTCGCAGTTGCAGAAGATGTCGAGTGCTACATTCGCAACAATCCATTTGGCCAACCTTTCATCACACAGAACGATCCAAACTGGAGCTTCTATGCTCAAATAGCTAACTAGTGACTCTATTTCCTGAGTTCTAGGAATATTAGTTCTCTGAATTCTTTTCGTGACCATGGGAAATATTTGCGAGGTATAGTTATTGTAGTGTTTTTTTAAACAAATAGGTATTATAGTGTTAATTAGAAGGTATATACCTTCTTGTTAGAGGTATTATATACCGTGATTAACACTATTTCATACCTCTACCTCTTAATATCTCTCAAGGACCAAGTTGCACTACAGCTTGTATGTCGATCTTCTGCTGATTGTTTCGACTCCTGACCAGGCGGAAAGTTATACTACTTTGTTATTATACCATTGTATACGTTGTTTTTTTTTTGGAAAGGTATATACATTGTCTTGAAAAGCATATCGTGAAAAAAAATCAGTGTACTGAGATCAGAGGCTTATGCACCATTTTCAAGCTTTATACGATAGTCTTAAATGAATGAATAGTGTGTCACGCTGCCACCGACCAGTGCCTCAATGTTCATGGCTGCTCAATGTTTATTCAGTTCTGCTTCCAGGATTTCAGCATGAAACTTTTCATTTACTTGTAATTTCAAATAATTACCATATACTCATAACCATCCATAATCTACAAAGAAGAACAGACCATTAGTCTCTTGCTCATCTACATGTGCGTCATTTTTTCCATTCGAACTGCGATACTGAACATTACATCTTTCCAAACTGAAAAACAAGATTATGTTTCTTTGATTTTTTTTCATGTTATTAATATTTCTCCCTTCGATTTTTTTATATCTGACGCTATTTACTTTTAAATTTGTGTTTGATCATTTATCTTATTTAAAAAATTTACGTAATTATTATTATTTTGTAATGATTTATTTTATCTTTTAAGATATTTTAAGCATGACTTATATTTTTTATTGTTGTACAAAAAAATTGAAGAAATGTCCAAAATTCAACTGTGCCAATCAATTACCTGCCCATGCAAAGACTCAAACTAATCTAGTCTTTCCCTATTTTTGGACCAATTATGGTAAGCATTTTTAGCAAGCGTATTGGGCCAGAGAACACGACCCGGCCCAACAACGAGTGCAAGCGGACACCCTAACAGGGAGGATCTATAAATAAGAAACCCTAGCGCCTCACCCCATTCCCATTCCGCCTCTACCCCCGCCACCGTCCAAACCCTAGCGCCGCCGCCGCCTCCAGGAGGTAAGTCGAAGATGGTGTCTGGCTCCGGCGTGTGCGCGCCGCGCGTGGTGGTGGACGCGCGCCACCACATGCTCGGCCGTCTGGCGTCGATCGTCGCCAAGGAGCTTCTCAACGGGCAGCGCGTGGTGGTCGTCCGCTGCGAGGAGATCTGCATGTCCGGCGGCCTCGTCCGGCAGAAGATGAAGTACCTCCGCTTCCTCCGCAAGAGGATGAACACCAAGCCGTCTCATGGCCCCATCCACTTCCGCTCCCCCGCCAAGATCCTCTGGCGCACCGTCCGTGGGTAAGGAAACAGCGAGCAGAAGCAGTTCCATGGCTTCTCTCCATCTCCAACTCCTTTGTCATTTCGATTTCTGTTCTGATTGTTTGGGACGCATGGTGTATTTGTCAGCATGATCCCGCACAAGACCAAGAGGGGGGAGGCGGCTCTGGCCAGGCTGAAGGCGTACGAGGGCGTCCCGCCGCCGTACGACAGGACCAAGCGCATGGTCATCCCCGACGCGCTCAAGTACGTGGGATTCGCTTGCTGTTCAGATCTCTGCGCGGTTATTGTGCGCGAGTCCGTGTTCTGATGTTTGTTTGGTGCCGTCTTGTAGGGTTCTAAGGCTGCAGCCTGGGCACAAGTACTGCCTCCTCGGCCAGCTCTCCAAGGAGGTTGGCTGGAACTACTATGACACCATCAGGGTAAGCTAAAATTCCTACAATTCCTTGCTTTGCTTTGTAGTAGTCATGGTTGTGATTGGATTGTTACCAGTGGTGATCATAGTTGTGATTGGATTGTTACCAGCTTAGATTTATGGATTGAGCCATTTATTTAGTTTTTGGAATGCTCGTACCTTAAATTAAGTGGGAATTATACACTTTATAAAAATGCAATTGAGCTTAATACTTTAGACACTGATTTGTGTTATTTCAATTGTGATCATCCATCTTTTGATATATTGCCTTGTTGAAGTTGCTAGTTTCCTAGTGGAAGTAGACATTTAAAATGTTTCTTTTTTGTTGAAATGCACATGATCTCAGTGATGAAGAAAAATCAGACGGATTCCCATTGATTTTGCAATATGATTTTAACAACCAGCTAACTTCTGACAGATTATGCCATTTCTGACAAAATTTAATCTTCTTTCCATCTGTGATGCTTGTGATATGTTATCTATTCAGATAAAATTTTGTGCACTAGCTACACATGATTTTATTTTGATTCAAAGAATGTTTATTGGATTGATGATGTATTAAATTGTGTGATTGGTTTTTAAATGGGCCTGTGATGTAAGCTAAATATTTGCTACTCTTGATGGGGATTCCCAGTTGATGATCTCATACCACCAAAATCTCTGAGGCTCATAACATATAAGTTGCTTGTTCAATAAAGATCCCTTGTGGTTCTTATTACGTTTTCAGCTTACCACTACTGTGTTGCTTCTAACCTGGTGTTTGGCAAATTTATTGAATTTGCTCTATGCCCTTGATTTGATGATGGATGCATCAATTCTCACTGTTTCCGTTAAATCTTCAGGAGCTTGAGGAGAAGAGGAAGGAGAAGGCCAAGGTTGCCTATGAGAGGAGGAAGCAACTGACGAAGCTGCGTGTCAAGGCTGAGAAGACAGCCGAGGAGAAGCTGGGTCCTCAGCTGGTGATTCTTGCTCCGATCAAATACTGAAGCTGTGCTTTCGTGCATCATCAGTTTTGTGAAACATGTGCCCTCTTATTCCAAGTAGTTTGGTGACTCATGATAGTACAATCGAGGTGTTTAAAACCGTTGTTATGCATCCCAGTTCTGCTACTCCTATTTGAAATTTTCGTTGGTGAACTGTTTTGTTTGTCAAATGTGTGTGCATTTGGAGATTCTACCGATGCCTGTCATATTCTATATTGACAATGCGGTTTTTTGTTCTTGTTTGTTTGCCCATGTTAGCGTCCGTCAAGTGCGTGTTAGGGAGTTATTTTCGACAACGTGTCCTTTCCTGCTCATGCAGGTCTAGCTTGGCCAAGTCCCTGCTGTGGAGAAAATGGTTACTCTTATCTCAGTTTGATTAACACCTTATAAATCTAACTCGAAAGAAATAGAATTCGAAGGTTCTCTAATGAAATAGAAATTTGAAGAGATGATGCCTACGAGGCATTAAGATTACTACGTTGTGGTGAAGTGATAGTTGCTCTGCATTAGGCTTGCCACGCGCGTTAGCCCGCCCTTGTCGCTGCCCCTCTTGCTCCTCCCCGCATCCACCGTGGCTGCCCCTCGCCGTTCCGTTCTCTTCCCCGCCACCGGCACAGCACCGCTCTTGGCTTCTTCCACCTTGCCGGCGCTGCTGCCCCTGGCACTAGGAAGTGCCTTTCGCCTCTCCCGGCCGAAAAGTCTAATACGCGAACGCGCACGCGTGAATGCGTCTCCTTTCTGTATTTGACAAGCACGTCACGCCTTCTCCTTCCCTTTTCAGTTGGAAAAAAAATCATTTGACTTCCCTAACTATCGTTTGAGCTCGATTTTTCCCCAAACCGTAAAACCGAGTATATCGTATCCCATACATATTAAAACCAGTGTAAAACGACTCCTTAGTTTGTTTTGAAAGTGGTTTTAATTAACGTGACATCATATGCCATCAATCTAGTCATCAATGAAATTAAAAAATAAATATAAGTATCACATATCTTAATTTTTATAGGATGTAAAATGACTACCTCTCATATTCATAGGGCCCACATGTCTTTCACCTCCACATCATGGTCATACACGTATTCTGCTCCGAGGACGCCTCCTCCACGAAGCCCTCCTCTTGACACATTGTCGCGATGCCCAACCTTCATGGCACTGTCCAGCACGAGCGTGGGGATGCCTTTGTGCTGTCCTATGGATTGAGGTTTGGGTTGCATGTCATAATGGTGGACTCACAGTGATAGGTCACGTGGTAAAGCTATGGTGTAGCTTGTAATTGATCTGTGAGGAAGATGAGGCTCATCCGTCATGGCTTCTCCTCCTCCTATCCCCTATTTTCTACCCAAAGGAATTGAGCATGTAAGCTCGTCCTCATCCAAAACACCACCACGACCACTGGCAGGATCTGCTGTTGTGCGCCGTCTCTCACCGTCCCACTACACCACCAGCTTTGTGCCACTTTGATGAGGACTCTCTCTCAACCTCCTCATCTTTCACCGCCATGGATGTCAACCATGGCTACTCCTCCGCTCTAGATCCATTTCACTGCTACCAACCTTACCCATATCTCTTCTAACATCAAAAACGACTTCCTCGTCACTAGGAATGCGTGATGACACCCTTAGAAGGCTAAGATCCTGACAGGAGCTCATCGTCATCTCTTCTCTCTCCATTAGGGCTGAGCTCTTGACAACCACGTTCCCGCCACTTCCACCATCTTCGTCATTGGTAGCCGCTACTTATGGATGAGACATTGTACCTGCCGTTCTATCGCTAGAACACCAATGCTCAAGCCCCATCTCCTCTAGCCTCCCATGGCTCCATTGAGAGTTGCCATTGTCGACCGGGAGCAAGATGGAGACGAGGAAGTAAGACATGTGGGCCGGAGAGGTAGTCACTTACGTGTAGGCCTGATGTCTATTTTTTTTATTTCTTTGATGACTGAGATGCCACATGGATACCATCTAAACCAAAATCACCCTCAAAACAGCCAAATACATCGTTTTGCCCTATTTTTAATACAAAACAATTTTTTAAAAAAATTTATTTTAAATCTATATATATAAATTTTATGTGTACAAATTTTATACGTACAAAGTTTCTATGTACAAAATTTACATGAACAAGTTTATACATACAAACTTTATATGTACAAATATAAATATAAAGTTTCCATGTATAAAGTTTTATACACCAAATATTTGTATGTATAAAATTTCTAGTACAAATTTTATATGTGTAAATTTTTCTATGTATAACTTTTTTTTAGCTTTCTCTAGCTGAGTTAAAATACATTCCAATAAATGGTCTGTACATGCTCATGGGCCTAAGTGGAAAGACCGACCCACTCACGGGCTTCAAAAGAAGAAAACGTGTGCACGTGGGCTTGAAGCCGCTTCGGAGTTCGGACAACAGCCTGATTAAAATCAATTCGCGCGGGTGAGGAGGTGCGCGCACGCCCGCGCATTAGACTGCCCCGCTCCCGGCGGCTACCTCTGCCGCCCAACTCCGCTTCCCTCGCGCGAGTGTTAAACTGTTAATCCTTCGCGTATGGTTGAAGCTACATCACGGTAAGACATCAGCCTACTATTTTTTTTTCTTCATGAAGCTGAGGAACAATCCTACATTTCGTTTTTCTTCAGCCGTTTTAGCAATCTTTGCTGGCATTACGGGGTAATCAAAGTCATGATTCATGTTCAGGAAACTAGACATGAATGCACCTTGTGTTGAAATGCACATGATTCTGTTGGATGAAGAGAATCAGATGAATTCCCATTGATTTTCCAGTATGATTTTAGCAACCAGACGACGAATGATAAAACTTCTGTTCTTTTTTTTTTTTTGAAAAAGGTAAGCAAAGGCTGATTTTTTTTCCATCGATAAAGGACTGGTACACAGAGATTATTTACTAGAGTGGGCCTTTGGCCCTTATCATTCCGAATTCCTACTCTCCCAATTGGAAGAACTCGCTTAGTTTCCTGGCCTTTGCTAGGTACCAGGTTCGTGCTTCCTCCATCTTCATTACAATGGTGTTTATAAGAAAATGCTTTATAATGTGTTCTTTCATGATTATTATTTATTTTCAGTGATTTCGCATATATTCCAGGAACGGTATTTGAGATGATATGCCATAAGTCCATAATAGTGTGCTCTGATGCGAAATTGTAATTCTTTTAGACAATGGGCATTTCGTTAAGTATGTGAAATTGTAATGGGCTTGTGATATAAGCTGAATAATTGCTACTCTTGACGGAGTTCCCCAGTCGATGTCTAACCACCAAGATCTCAGAGGTTCATTACATACCTGTCTACTTATTCAGTAAAATTTCTATGGATTTGACCCTGAATCTTGGTTGGCTAATGTGGTGTGGCTTTTTTCCGATTTTTCTGAACCGTGATGTTGTTCTGTAGCAAGTTTTTTGTTGTGTTCTCCCTATGATCATCTGCATTTTGTTCTGCGCCTTGTGCTTGCTACTCCATACTATACAATTGCTTTGAACCTACTATTTGATCTGACTATCAGAGTATGAATGTATCATGTGTACCTGGTGTGGTTGTTACTTGTTAATCTTCAGGAGCTGGAGGAGAACTGGAGAAGGCCAAGGTTGCCTATGAGAGGAGGAAGCAACTTGCAATTAGCCGAGAAGCTTGAATCCAAATATAAATTTTAGATGCAGTTCAAACAAGCAAGATGACTCCGTGGCCCAATGGATAAGGCGCTGGTCTACGGAACCAGAGATTCTGGGTTCGATCCCCAGCGGAGCCGTTTACCTCGCCTTTTTTTTCGACTTTTGTTCTACTATCTCTTACCTGGTCTTTCATTTTTTTCGTTTTTTCTTTGCCATTTTTTTTCACTTTCTTCTACTATCTCTTACCTGATCTTTCCATTTTTCGTTTTTTCTTTGCATTTTTTTCACTTTCTTCTACTATCTCTTACCTGATCTTTGCCCACTTTCTGCTACCATCTCTTACCTGATCCATTGCAGGACAATACAAGCCGGAGAACGGCTTTCAGATTGCGCCCATGCATACACACCTGGTCATATAGTAGTACCAGGTCATTTCAACACTAAAGACGAATAATTAACGGTTGATACTGGTACATCCTTTCGCATTTGATGGGGAAAAAAGACACAAGATTGATAATCTAGGAGTATATGGTAGCACAGAAATGGGCAAGATAGGACGGGCACCCACTGGCCACAGTTACGACACCTTTCAACAAGTGAACACTCCCCAAATTTGCAAAATAATGACGGTCTATCAAAGCAAAGGCTTCTCTTCAACAATCTTCCCGTTATCCATGAGTTGCAGACTTGCGATATTATGCAACCACAAATATTGACTACCTCATAATGCCATCAAAGATTGCTACTGCTGCTGGAGTGTGCTTTAGCCTGTACCGAGTACAGCAGCCAAACCTTCCATGCATTTCCATTTTTCCAGAATTCAAGGATTGCCACCAGGAATTCTGGAGATGGATTAGCATGCAAAATTTCCAACAAGAAATTTCATCGTCCCACCGCATCATGACAGTCGATTTCCAATGAGGAGAGGAGAACCACGCTTTGCAATTTGCAAAGCGTACAAACCTATCTTCCGTAACGTTGACTAGTTATGCATGCCTTGTACTGCATGGATGAACAAGAGAAAAAAGGTACCCACATGTTAGGCAACCATACATATGATCAACCAGGTAAAAACTCAATCAGGGATTAACATCTCACCCTCTCAGAAGAAAAAAAAGTATTATGATTGTAGGACATGCCAGGCACAGCCAGACTTCCTCAGACATCCCCTTCCACTGAGTAGCTTTACTAGACTACTTAGTTCCAATCTGTCAGTCAAGCAGTAATCCAAAACCAGGTAATCAACAAGGGTTTAACTGCCATGCATGTCCTACTTGATCAGCAGCAGAGTAGTGATTTGAGAGTACTGGCATGTGGCCAGTTTGTCCATTATTTGTTTGGAACATCATTGGCAGTTGTGATCAACAGAATCCTCAACCTACATACGAGAATTCAATAACTTCATAAATGTGCATTCATATGTCATACAGAAAAACTGAATTCTACTCTTATTGATCAAAAATTTAGCATCACATCAAATTGGACATATAATGATAGAATTTACATATCACCATACAAACGGAAATCAGGGATGGTCATCTAAAAAAAGAAAAATGAACTTACTCTGCTAGCAGATCATCTGATCAAGATCACCAACTTTATCCCTCTGATGTTCCATTGCTTCCTGTAGATAAAAATACATCAATAAAATATCCAAGAAAAATGCACTAATTCATAATAAATGGCCATACAATGAATCAGCAGCGGTTTGAACAAAGAACAAACACTTGTTTTAACATATCAAATTCACATGAGAGAACTAATTGTTATTCCAGTTGTTTCTGCAAACCATTAAGCTTCTTGGGTTATCAAGTTCTAATAGGATAGGATGGTCCAATGTTCACTAAACTTCTTGGGGTATCGACAATTCGATATCGGTTGATTACATGAAACTCGCTGATGATCCAAGCCCCCACAGAAATTTCAAATGTTCATAACACACAACATAATTCTATCTGAAAGTTAATGTGCAGTTTTAAAGAATTTCTAGTAATAAGTTGAAAGGACAATTTAATGAAAGTAGAAAGCACAGTCCACATGTATTAAAAATGTGCTCTCCAAAATAACAAGGATATCACATGGGAAGACTTATGTTGAACCGCGTTTTAATGATTTCTTAAATACAACCACGTGTGGAAAAACGGTTACACTACAAATATTCCAATCAAAGTCTGGTTCCATCATTGTTTGGTTAAAAAAAACCCAGTAAATTTAACAGATATGAAAAGCTAGCTCATTGTACCTTTCTCAGTTTGCAGACATTGGATTACCCTTGAATTGCTATTCCTAGTAAGAAGGCGGTCTGAGTTCCTTTAGTCGTCTAACAACTTGCTTCATTGTGGGCCTAGATGAAAGAGAGTCAACAGTGCACTTGATACCAAGGTGGAGAATCTCAACTAAGTCATCATGTGGGGCCACATCCCACAGCCCTTCTATGAAGAACTCACGGGCTCGACCCTTCTGCAGAAGCATGCATGCCCAGGCAACAATGTTGAACCCATTACCATATGGAGAAAAAGAAGGGTCCAATGCTTTCTTGTCTGAAATAAGCTCAAGAAGTACAACTCCATAGCTGTACACATCTGCCTTATCAGAAACACGACATGTCATGGCATACTCTGGGGCAACGTATCCAAAAGTACCTGCTACACCAGTTGTTGCATGTGTTTCTGAATTCCCAAGCAGTCTTGCTAATCCGAAATCAGACAGGTATGCATTGTATTCATTGTCCAGTAAAATGTTGCTTGGTTTCACATCTCGGTGCAGAATGCGCGGAACACAACTATCATGAAGGAATCCAAGTGCACGTGCAATATCTAGAGCAATTTTGTGAAGCATTCTCCAATCAATTGATCTCTTAGTCCTTTCTTGTATGAATCTTTCCAAATTACCACCAGGCAGAAAATTATATATAAGAAACATCTCCGAATCACTGAGATGGTACCCTATGAGTGTTACAAGATTTGGATGGCGGCACCTCCCAAGAGTTTTTATCTCTGCCTGGAACTGCTGAATACCTTGGAACCTTCCAATCGCGAGCCTCTTTATTGCCACCAGAACTCCGGGTGCAATCTCAGCTTTGTATGTTGCTCCAAAGCCACCACTTCCAATACAATTGCTTGCATTAAAATTTCCAGTAGCATGTACAACAGTCTCGTATGTCAATGGAGCACCAATATCCACAAAAACAGTCACTTCCCTTCTCCTGAGTGAACGTTTTGATTGTCTGGATGCACATTTCCGTGTGTAAATATATAGGATAATCAGAGCCAAGAGAACTGCAACAATAGCTGATGCTGATGTAATCGAGGCAATCTCTATTTTGCTGAAGCCACCACCACTATCAGCACTTGCACTATCTGGTGCCAAACCATCTCCCTCTGTAAGTGCTCGGACCTTCATTAATGTATTTGAGAGTGTAGACAACCCACAAGGCTGGAGGGATGGATTTCCATGAATACTGCTGCATGTCAACGAGTGCATATTCAAAGGCAATGGGCCAGACAAGTTATTGAATGAAATGTTAAAAATGGATAGTGATGCTGAAGGGGTAGCATCAGGAATATTTCCAGAAAGTTTATTATTGTTCAGCAAAAGTGTGGTAAGATCTCCAAGTGTCACAAGATTCCTTGGGATCTTCCCCAACAGGGAATTAGACGAGAGATCCAAAACCTCCAGTGATCTCAACTTACCCAAACAGGATGGAATGGTGCCACTGAGATTATTCCCAGCTAATGAGAGAAATTTCAAACTCTTTAGATCGCTGAAAGTGGCAGGAATATGACCCTCCAGCAAATTCCTGCTAATGTCCATCTTGACAAGAGCACCCAACAAACCAATGTTAGCAGGCATCACTCCTGATATTTGATTACCAGCAAGATCCAAAGCTCTGATAGCACTGCATTTTGCACTCAATTCCGCTGTGAACCCACCAGATATCTTGTTGCCTCGGAAACTGACAATCAGCCCCTTCACGTTACTACACTGTTCCAGCAAAATTTCATGCAAAGATCCTGTAAAGTTATTGTAATCAACATGAAAAGCATACAAGATCTTGTTTCCAAATCTGTCTGCACTAAATGGCAATGACATAAGGTGGCCTCCAAGATTGTTATTTGCAAAATTATGGTATACAACAGAACAATTTCCAGAGTTGCAATAACTAAATGATAGTTGTGCTAGAGCTTTGGACATGAAGTCTGACGGATAATGAGATGGCATGTCATCCGATAGCTGGGATGCACAACTTTTGTGAGCACATGCTGGAATTGTACCAGATAGTTCATTTCTGCTGACATCAAAAACAGCCATACAATGGGGACAAAGACCGTTATCAAGGGAACCGGACAATTTATTCAAGCTGAGATTGAGAAACTTGAGGTTACTGCACTGCCCTAGCGCCCTCGGAATCACTCCAGAGAGTAAGTTCTCCCCAAGGTTAACCATTTCCAAACTATGACACCTTCCCCAATTGCTCGGAATGTTCCCTTCAAGACCTGCCCTTGGCGCCCATAGCACCCGAAGCATTGGCAAAGCTGTCACACTTTCTGGGATTCCTCTTTTAAATGTATTGAGCTCAGACAAATTGACATCATTAAACTGGCTTGACAATACAAGTACCGACAAATCCAAGCAATTTCCTAGTTCCGTTGGGATCAAACCGTTCAATCGGTTACCCGATATATCCAAAACCTGCAACCTCCTCAACCTTCCAATCTCTGGTGGAATTGAACCGTCCAGCAAATTGGAGAACAGCTGCAGGGTGCGGAGCTGGCCGCAATTCCCCAAACCTGAGGGGATTCTCCCGGTAAGAATGTTCCGGGACAAGTCAAGCTGCTTCAACTTGGTCAAGCTGCCAAGAACTCCTGGCACCGACCCGGCGAGCCGGTTGCCGGAAAGATTCAGCCTCTGCAAGCTCTTGCAGTTGGAGAGGGAGCCCTGAATCTCACCATGCAGAAGGTTGGAGGCGAGGTCAAGCACCCTCAGCCGCGGCGGGAAGGTGGCCGGAAGCGCGCCCCGGAGAGAGTTCCCTGCGAGGTTGACCACCTCAAGCTTCTCTAGCCTCCAGATCTCCGCAGGGATCTCGCCGCGAAGGCCGCACGAGGGTAAGGAGAGCTCTCTCAGCTCGGTGAGGAGCCCCACCGCCGTGGGAAGCTCGCCGGCGACCTCCCGCCGCGCCAAGGAAGGGGGCACCACAAGAGCAACGACCCGGTGACTTGCATCGCAAGTTACCCCAGGCCAGGAGCAGTGGTCAGCGACCCCAGAGCCCGGCGACCACCGCCACAGATGTTCGGCGGCGTCCCTGAGCTGGAGAAGCGCCGATCTGTCCCGTTCTTGGCCACGGTCCAACGACGCGTAGCAAGACACAGAGAGCACCAGCAAGAAGAAGGAGGTGGTGGAGGCCGCGCTCCGGCGAGCTGCCACCATCTTCGCCCAGCCGACGTAGACGACCTGGCCCTGGGGATGACGCGGTGGAGTGGACCAGCACTAGCAGCGGCAGCAGCGCGCCTTCTCTTCTTCCGGTAGGTGCAGGCGGCGACGAGGAGGAGGAGAGGGAAGAGAGAGACGACGACTCGACTCACATCGGGGAGAAGGACCGGAAGGTTATTGCGGCTTTCCCGAGGGGAGACACGTAATCCGGCTGCTTTCCTCTTCCAGTGGTTAAGTTTGCCGGTGCTTTTTTTAATTTATTCTCCATTTTCGTTATCATATTTTTCAAACCTCTAAATAATATATTTTTAAAAAATAACTAATTTTATTGTTTATATTATTAAATAAATATAATAAAAATTAGATAGTTTTTTATGTCCTAGCTATCTCGAACAAAGTCTTCGCATTTGTTGCTTGCTTGCTGTGTTGATCTTCTTTTTCTTCACTGTCGTCTGCTCGTTCGTTTCCTGTAGTAATAATATTTTTTTTAATAATTGTTAATTAATCTATTTTTTATTCTGTGGAGGTTGTTGGTTTTTGACGGTTTTGTCCTTGGAAAGATGGGTTTTGTTTGTTGATGGGTGTGGATGTCGGCTGTCCCTTCCTGCCCACTGCCCATGCTTTTGATTTTTTGACTGGTTCTTGCCTTTCCTGGCTCAAGACTTCACAAGGGAAAAAATAACAAAAAATGTACTGTAACCAAATTGAGCAGAAAGTACAAGAAAAATAGTGGTTTATCAGTAGATTTATTGCAAGCAATCTATTATGGGAGTTCAATAATTGTACTAAGAGGCTCCAGTTTAACTCTATATAATTGTTGGAGTGGAGATGAATTTACCAAATATCATGCACATTAAATTAAGCCCAAACTAGAAATAATAAAGCGGGCATCACTCCTCTTGCACCATGCAATCCCCACCATCAATTCTCATTTCAGATATCGGCTCCAAATTAAACGATTTTTTGCCTATTATTTATTCATCCACCTATCATCCATTAAATCCACCCCCACTGACTTGTGGGGCCCAGCCAGGGTGGGGAGGGGGAGACTGGGCGTGCGACTCGGTCGGGTCGTGTGACTGTGGCCCTCGTCCTTTCGTGGACCCCAGCCACAGCGATGGATATGATGGTGCCTGCAGCCACCTCTTTCCTGGCACTTTCCTCACTTCCACCACATTTTTTTTCCTAACCATAGTTATCGGTTTTCCCCTTGTTTGGTTCAATTGATGACCCCCTTTCTCTGTAGCTTGAAATTAATCATTCTTAGAGAAAAATTCGAATTTTAAGGGTTCTTATAGGAAGCAAGAAACGACAAGTAAAGCAATGTCATAGTAGAAGACAAATTTGACGTTTGAAATTTTGGTTTTATAATTGTGTATAGAGAGAGCGGTGTGCCGTTGCTCCGTCGCGCTGGCTGCGTGACGGCAGCGGCACGGAGGGCGAGGACCGCAGCACACGAGCTCAGGACTCACGTCCACAGCCTGGAGCCCCACCGCGTGGCACTGAACCGTCTGCCCCACAGTGAACGGGGCCCACGTGCCAGCGTCGTAACGCGCGCGTGTGAGCGCACGGTGCAGCAGCAGCAGCAGGGGTGGGGTGGGACCCACCCCGCGCGGTGGCGGTGGCGCCCGGTGCCCCCGGTCGAGTAGCCGAGAGCGTGCACCAGACGGGTCAGGCCGGCTGGCCGGCTGGTAGACCCTGCCCATTCACAGCTGCGCCGCGCGCGGGGCCCACATGTCATGGCGCCAGCTTGACGTGGGCGTCCACGTGTGGTGGCAGCGGTGGCGCCTACGTGTAGTCGTAGTAGACCGACTCGTGTCCGTTCACTCGGCTCAGCCATGGATGATGGCACGTGTCTTTCTTTTTGGTAAGCAAAGCATATATTAGCAGGCGAGACTGGATTTTCGATGTAGAAGCACAAACAGCTACGAGTAAATTTTGCAGATACCACGGATGCTCAAGTTCGTACCTTTCCGGTAGATGGCGAAGAAAAAACATCAGCGTTTTCTTCCCACGAGATGATAAATCCATGCACCCAATTACCCAACAGTACTTGCAAGTTTCAAATTTATGGCCACGAATTCACGGATTAGCTAGTATGCACGGTTTGGTAATGTTACAGTGCCTACATTTCAAACAGGATGGGAACAACTTGATCGGCTGCTCAGACATTTTTGTGTTACTATGGTTTTTACACGGGGTTTTCACCGATGACCAGTCAATCATCACCAAAGAACTGCTAATGTCCCATGGAGAAGGGATCGAGTGCTTTTACAAGGAAACTACCTGAATTGGGCAATTGAAATACTCACTCTGATTTTTAATATTTAACACCGTTAACTCTTACATACACTTTTAACAATTTATTTTATTTAAAAAATTATGTAATTATTAATTATTTTGTTATGATTTGTTTTATAATTACAACTACTTTAAACATGGCTTATATTTTTTATATTTATATAAAATTTTTAAATAATACAAATGATCAAACATATATTTAAAAAGTTGATGTTAAACATTAAAAATCAGAAGGAGTGGAAATTTGGGTCTTTAGGCACTTGCTTTACATTCTATTTTTGTTTTCAAGTGTTGTCACAAAATCTCTCAGTTGATATTACTCATTTTATCTTTTTTTTAGTTAAAGTCAAAATGTTGACTTTTTATTGTAAATCATGGTCACTAGATTTAGTGAGGAATATCATGTACGTTAGGTATAACACATGGAAATGGCCATGGACGTCATTGGATTGCTAGTAACAAGGACAATCGCAACGTTGTGTATTGGTGGTAAGTCGAGCAAGCTACCTAAGGTTGTTGGTCCTTCACCCATGATCTCGAAGGATGTGTTAACAGTTGTTTTACGTGATGCCTATGGTGATGCTAGCTTACTACAAACGACATCTCCGCATTTAACATCTTGTATTATTCCTCTTCTGTATACGTCGCTCTAATCTTCGTCTTGTCGTCATTATTGGAAAGCTATTTTCGGTCTTTAACGCCAAAGAGAAGATAGTATATGCGGTGACGACATGGAAAAGACGCGGGAGAGTGTATATAATTATGGAGCTCGAGCGCCAATAGAAATGAGACAGGAGCGGTCAAATACTATACGCGTATAAGTAATTATATGCCAATTATTTTAAATTTAAAAAATAAGTTTAATTAATTTTTAAAGTAATATATATATTTATTTAAAAAATAGCTTGGGACGCACGAGCGCAAACGAGGAAGTTATCCTCAAACAAACTCCGTCCTAATGCTTATATTACGAAACTAACAGATTTTCTGGTTAGAGGATTTCAACATCTAGAATTGGACCATCCACTATGGCATCATTTCATAAATTTGAGGAATGACTCCATCCTTCATCCACTAGTTTAATATGTGCTTTTGAGGAATGAGGTGGTGATGCATAAACCTATTCCATTTCTCAAACCAAATAATATCATGTGTTGAATTCATCGTTATTAGGAGTGAAAACCGAGCGGGTTTAGATAGATGGTAGCCATATTATATCTTCATATTTTTAGCAGATTAGGAGTGAGTGTGGATGGTCTGCATATAGTTTTGAATGTTATAAATGGTGTGTAATCGCCTTAGAAATGAATTAAAATCGTTGGATGTTACATATATATATATATGCAATTAATATAATATCAGGTTAGCCATATAACTAACAACAACACAATAACAATACCATATGTGAACATAATAATCTGCACTATCGATTGCAGGTGACGGAAGCATCGTGATATGCACAATCAGCCATCATTCGGTTAGTGACTTGGTGAACTGAATAGGTGGATTATCCGTCAAATAGTATATCGGATAACCGAAATACCAGATAATCTACATCTGCTCTTTTTTTCAATATCACATCTGAATCAGCATCCACACCATACTCTTCGTATCCAAATTTGTCAGGTTTAAAAAACATGTACCATATCCTTGCTCTAACTAGATTCGAAGCGGATTATTATACTATTCGTTTTCACCCCTAATCGTTTCACTTGTCAGACCTAACAAGCCTTTAAAAAAACGAACGATAGAAATTCAATGACAAAGGCTTATAGAGATCCAATTACTAAAAGGCTTTTGAGAGAAACTGATCCAATGACTAAAAGGCTGAAGAACAATAGAACGATAGAGATCCAATGACTAAAAGGCTTTTGAGAGAAACTTGTGAATGGCACACAAACTTATTTTCAGATGCAAATTTGCAAGGATCTTCCTCACAACTTTTTTGGAGTATGTAACTCCAAACTTGTGAAAGGATGTATATGCAATTATGAATCTGATATGTGCAAAGAAAATTTGCTGTTTCAGCTCACTAACCGCTCACTTGTACATTAAACAATTCCAAATGGAGCTTTCAGAATTGTTGGTGACGCACCGCTCGACAGAAAATGGGTGCAGAATTACGGTGCTGGCATTGGCAAGAGTCACCATTTCACTAATATCAGATCATCAAAGCAACATCCCCGTCATATCAAGAAATGAAGGAAATATACGGGCACGTTTAGATAATGGATATTTCATTAAAAAAATGAAATTACATCAAGTCACTGTATTTACTAGGGATGAACACACAACCCACTCCAACAAACCAAAACGGCAACACAATGATTGTGATATACTCTGTCACACCTTCAATAAGGAATCAATGTTTGTCCCACGATGTTGAAGAACGCATGAATTTATACTAGGAATTTTGCAGGAATTTCGCATAAAAAACAGCTCCAAATATGTTCTTCCCACCATCAGGACAACCATGCACAGGAAATACTGACCATGAAATTTCATAACAGGACTACATCAACCACGGCACTCCATAAAGCATCATCAGAGATTCAGAGCAACCATGCAGAGGACAACTGATCATAACAAGTCATAAATGAAGCCTCCCAAGTCCCACCTAGCATGACCTAAAATTTACAGCAGAGAAAGTGAAAAGGAAATGGCAGCAACAACATGCAACCCGTTGGGGTCTCGCACTCCCAAATTCTCCACTAGAATGGAATACCATCATTGCCGTCAAAGGGTTCTTTTTCTGCTTGCCACTACCGCTAGAAAGAAAAGTGCAAGAAACAAGACCCCTGAACAGTAGAGGGGGAGAGTGTCTTGATATTGCCCTAAACTCAACTAAAGTTCAGAGCCATGAGCGAGCAGCAAGCGAGGATCAGCATCCACGCTGCCATTCCGGCCACCGGGAGGACGCTGGCGCCACTGTTGTCATTGAAGCTTGAAGGACCTAGCCCCATTCCAGGAGGGCTGTATACGCCGGTGGTGCCCCCGGTACCACTTGTCGTGCCAGTACCAGCAGCGCTGCAAAACAGATTTGCAAAGAACAATTAGCAGTGTGACAAGAGTTCGTTGAGTTGGCTTCTTTGAAACTTCATTGAATTCACATCTTTGAAACTTACTGTCAGAAGAAGTGATCGCTAGCATATCAATGTGATCAGCCTGATATTGTGACTTTAACTAGACCCACTTAAAAACACAGCAGTTTTATGTATGATATCATGAAATCACTTCCTTTAGGCTTTAACATGTTGTACTTTTCAGATCATATTCTAAATGTGGTGCTTGCTCAATGGATGCTCACTCTTAATTTATTGCCAGCACTGATAGAAGTCTGAAAAGAATACAGTACATTCTTGCACATGCAGACTTATTTACAAAGTGTAGTACCATGGTGGGGTTAGGAGCACAAGAGAAAGGGGACCACATCATATCAGCCCAGAGACTTACGACTAACCAAAAGATTGGAATCCATTCTAAAGAATCCACACATGTAATGACCCAACAAATCTCTAGGCTCTTCTAAATACTAGTTCTAGTTTGAAAAGGAGGTGTTAGAGAGCAACGCTGAGAATCTGCATACAAACAAGTGACAAGAAAGGGCCTCCATCATCTAGCTTGGAGATGGAACCGCATGGGTATAGGATTCCCCTAAAAAGACGCTCTGAAGACTCAGTTGTTCATCGATGCAGCCAAATGTGGGAAAAGGAACGGTACCCCACGCGCAAAATGGCCTTTAGTCCGAGATGACCAACCAAAGAACACACCACCGTCCATCATTGAATGCTCCCACATGGCATTTACCAAGGAACAACCAGAGTTGCATTAAGTTCTCTTCAAGAATGAGAGCCAAAGAGCAGACTGATTATGTTGCTAGAGACTCACTGAAAGATGTGGAATTTACTAATCAATCTCTATCTTGATTCAATCTGTTCAGTGAATGTCTGGAATCTTTGTTGATTTCCTACTGTTATTAGTGAATGAAAGACATGCAATGCATCAAAGTGGCATTTAGTGGTTGAAGAACGGGACTGAAAGTCGAACTGAAACGGCAATTTCTTGGACCATCCCACACCTGTGATGTTGATGTGCAAAGAAGAAGATGACAAACACAAACTTGAATCTTGCAGTACGCTCTAGGGGACTAGGCCATGTATCAAGAGAATAAGAAAAAAAAAAGACGGAACTTTGCAAAATAGCAATGCAGCGAAAGGATAGATTACCTAGCAGAGGCAGGGTACTGGCAGCCGTTGGAGCCTGCATCCAAGAACAAACACACAACAAACAAGAAGCATTAGAAGAAAAACAATCAAATCTGAACCCACAAAAAATCTCTCATCAAACTTCTGCACTGAACTTTGAGACAGTAGGACCCATGCTGCATGTAGGGGAACCAAAGAAATCAAGAGAGAAGATTTGAAAGAGGGAAAGAAGAGACTGTAGTATATTACTTGGGTCGGTGGTGACGAGCGTGGCGGTGCCGGAGAAGACGCAGGCCTGGGAGTTCTGGTTGTTCCGCTGGTAGAAGCTGTTGACGGCGTAGGAGCAGTGCGCCTTGACGGTGTCCGGGCTGAAGCAGGCCCCGTTCTGCTGGATGGGCTTGCAGTCGGCGCCGTCACCGCACGCGTAGTCCAGCGTCTTCTGCAGCGTCGCGTCCGGCAGGTCCTGCCTGCAAATGCACCACGCGCCGTCTTCGCCGCCGCCGCCGCCGCGGCGCAAGGGTACAAGTCAGCCAAAGAATCGCCAAGAAATCAAACGTGAAGAGAAGAGAGCAAGAACGAGGGATGTGTGGTATATATACCTGACCGGCCGGCGAGGGCGGCGGCCATAAGAGCCAGCAGGATGAGACGGGGCGCGGTCGCCGCCATGGATGATACAGGCAAGGAGCACGGTGCTGTGTGCTCACAGTGCTGGCTTGGCTGGCAGGAAGTGCCAGAAGTGTATCGGTTTTTTCTCACTGACTCGCCCTCCGCTCTCCCTCTCTTCTGGCTGTTTTGCACAATGGATCGATGGAGATGGAGAGGAGAGACGGGCGCAGTGGCGACGAGGCGAGCAAAACAGCAGATTTCACGAGAGAAACGCAAGCAGAAGGGGCCGTTTTATAAAAGTTTGCGTGTCCCGTAGCATCGGGACTCGGGAGCCAAGCCGCCAGCGCCAGCGCCAGCGGCAGGCGCCGTGGCTGGCGTGCTTGGCTGGCCGGTCCAGAAGGGCCGTAGCGACTAGCGAGCGATGTGTGCGTGGCTTTTCACAGACGATCAAAAAACCGCGTGACCCGCCGGTACACACCACCCGGCTGCGCGCCGGGTCCCGTCACGACGCCATGGCCGTGTGACACTGTGATGTTACTACTGCGCTGGCAGGGAAACGCCACCCTAGCAACGACACGGTACAGGGAGGGTGGGGTTGTTTGTCTCTGCAAATTTTTTATTTATATATTTTTATTAAAATATTTATAAAACTATATTTTTTTAAAAAAGTTATATATATATACGCTTTATAAAAGGTTTATCTTTTAAAAAAACATAATTCGTTAAATCTAACGTGTCAAATATCCGTAAATCCTATTAACTGAGCTATCAACTTACCATTTTAGCTAAGATCGTTTTTTATAGTAACAATAGGCCGCCTACAAAATAGTGTGGCAAGACACTCAAGGGGAGGAGGGAGCATGCTATTTTTATAGGTAATCCACTTAATGCTCTCTACTGAGTGTTTTTTTATCTCGTAGAATTATCGGTTTCGTCTCTCCCACGGGCTTACCTGATAATTTTACAGCCGCTCTATTTGATGTTTTTTGAACGGTTGTCTATATAACCATTTTCAGCTGTCCAAAAATCTAGTTAATCAAAAAAATAGAAATAAAAAAGGAAGATAGGGTTGAGGGGAGGCGAAGGGAAGCAGCCAAGCCTTGCTATCTTGTCGATTCGTACAGAGGTAAAATATTTATACATTTTGTAATATTTATTCTTAGTGATAAAATAAATTAGTATATGTAGTATTATTTTAGATTCATGAATAGTTTCATTCGTAAATCCATAGATAATTTCAGTCATAATATATAAAGATATATTGGTGTTGAAATATCGAATGCACAGTAATAGATATGACGATTAATTTCTTACTTACTTCAACTCTATTTTTCCAGATATGTTAAATAAATTTGTATTTTGGTTATATCACTATCGAGTGAATGTTTGGTATGGTCTATATAATGTATATCTATTAAAGCTCGGCTCAATTCTTAGGATAATGAAAGGCCAGCTGAGAAAAGTTTTTCTACTAATGTACAATTGATTAATGCGAGTTTTTTGAGTCAACCCCTAGATCAACGAAATAATCGTATATGTTGTAGTGAGCCGGACAATCAAAGATTTTTTTCTAGAAATTGATGTCGGTAGATTTCACTATTACTTAATGATGATACATGGAGAATGCATTACAATGACATTGACCACCTAACATTCTTAAGCTAATATATGAGAAAAACAATACTAGTCTAATAGCTGTGCAAGATGAAGTGGATTAAGTATGATGAAAAGTAATATTGAAACAATGGAGAGAAATGAGTTAGAGATTCAAGAAGAAGAAGAAGAAGAAGAAGAAGAAGAAGAAGAAGAAGAAGAAGAAGAAGAAGAAGAAGAAGAAGAAGAAGAAGAAGAAGATGGAGAAGGAGAAGACAAGGAGACTAGAGGATTGGCAGATGAGGGAGAGGAAAACAACATCATCATTGAGGTAATAGATATAAAAGACTCTGATAACGAACATATAGAGAATGATGACTTGTCGAACGAGGAGGGCAGTAATATAAATCACTTATAATAATCCAACAAGTATTTCTCTAGACTTATTATCTCTAAAGGAAATTACGTGCCATGAGTGTACAAGGAGAATGAGGTCATTTAAGAGGGCTAAGCATGCATGCAAAGAGAAATTGATTGAGACATTTAAGTACTAGATGGTATTACTTCGTTGAGAGTTTTGTGTTGTGCAGTTAAGTAAGTCAATTTACGAAATGAAGTGCGTGAACTCAAGTTATGGGTGTCCATAGAGAGTGCATGTATTCAAGGATAATTAAAATAATTACTAGAAGGTATTAATCATCACCGAGTATAATTGTCATTTATAAGAAATCAAGAAATACCACAGAAACATGGCATCTATATTTGTTGCAAGAAAGATGTATTTCAATGTTGTGTACAAACTAAAATATGAACCAAGATATTGAGGACAAATTTAAGTATATAAATACCTATATGAAGATATAGATAGCAAAATAAAAGATTTTAGAGATGAGATTTGGTACATTTAAAACTTCAAACGATAATTTATCTTGTTTTCTATCTTGCATTCTTTAGAGAAATTCGGAAAGCTATTATGATCTCAAATTGCTCATATCACTTGACTTTTCAGCAGAGTGCGCTTCAACGGGCTTTCTTCACATTAAGTGCATACATTCACGTATTTGTGCATTATCGTCCCATGTTCTGTATCGAAGGGATATTCCTAACTAAAAAGTATATATGACAGATATTGACAGATATTAACAGCAATTGAAGTTGATGAAAATAATCGAGTGTTACCTATAGCTTTCGTTTTTGTTATGAGTGAGAACACTGAAAGTTGATACTAGTTTCTGAAGCGGGTGAAGAATGTAATTGTGCGTATAAGGTCAGGTGTATGTCTTATATATAACCATCACGTCGAGTTATTGAGTATTTGAGAGATGGTAATATGGAGAAGATGTATGCATAAGAGTAGCCAGATATTTGTAGTAGATGGTTTATGTGTCATATGGGTGCTAATTTCTATAAGTAGTTTAAAAACAAATAATTTATGAATCTTTTTAAAAGTCTCTGTGTTTAGAATCAACAGAAGAAATTCAATAAACTTTAGAGAAGCTTGAACAAGCTAACAACAAAATAAATAAATGAGTATTCCAAAAGGTCAATACCTATAGGTGATGAGATTTCGAAAGCTCAAGACCACTTTTCAGTGATGATCACACTATGAAAAGAAGGTTGACATTTTAGGCTAGAAATTTTTTTCACTGGATTAAGAATGAATCAGAGGAGAAATGTGCCTTATTGTATAACGATGGTGATGATGGGTCTGACATAATGACCATTAATTTAGCTGAAACTTACAACTAGGTGATATGTGGTGTAAGAGGGCTAATTGAGATTACCATACATGATATATTTTAAAGATCGGTACGAAATAGCTGGACCCTTTATGATAAATAATAGGATTTTATTTGGCACAGTGATAACGAAGTGCTTGGAAAAAAAACCATAAAAATACAAAAAAATATTAAATTATATCTCAAGATACACAACAGCATATATTTAAAATCTTATGTGCTAATAAGGCTAGGCGTGAAATATACTATAAGAGAGTTACACATGAATATGCTCGAAAGAACGACGGGACCTACTCGTGCTCATGCCAAAAGTTAAGACTATACCACAAAATATGTTCTCATGTTATTAGTATAAACTTAGAGTTTGGAATACTGAACTATTATTTTATATCGAAATAAAGCTATTTTGTATATTTAGAGTGATAAGGTATTTGGCCTCGGTATTACAGAGTCTTTCATACCTCAACAACCTTAACCTTTTTATATTTCGGACCAACGAAAATAAGGTATAAGGTAGGTCGCTACAAGATTAGACAAATTCGTAATGATATGGATAAATATAAAACACGTGAAATATTAAAGAATGACATGCCTCTCTCGTCTCTCTCATGCCTTGCAACAAAAGAAAAACGCTTTCGACTAAGATGGTAGGAGTCCGACTGTAAATTTTCTATCTATTATTGATCCATCATTAATAGAATTAATAGATATTTGTTAGGTTGAATTTGACATGAGAGATTATTTTAAAGAAAACTTTGTAGGAGGACGCTTGGTGTAATAAAAAAATATTTTTATTAATATTTTAATAAAAAATATAAAAAAATTCTGCTGCTTGCTTCTTGGGCGTGGCGCGGGGGGTTTGGGTTGGGCAATGAGCCAACCCCCGGAGTGATGATACTGGATGGACTTACGCCTATACTGCTACTACTCCAGTACTAGGTACTAATCTCAATGTGTATCACCGTAACAACGCTTCAAAAGGTAAGCGACTGTGCAAAAAGTCGGTCAATTAAGATTAAGAGTGGTATCAACATCCTCTTAGACAGAAGATCACCGCTACAAAAGCTACAGTACATTACTAAGATAATGTGCTCAAACGGCACGAGTATAGTGCTAGTACTAGTACTCTCTTCAAGCTGATCGAGTATGGCTGAACCGTGTGCAGGGAAGCAGAAGGGTTGCTGTTTCGGCCCGTTGAGGCGCTGTCGCAGTCGGAACTCCTTTTTTGTCTAGGCTCACTTGAATCCTAGCACGCTCGCAGCACAAACCACGGAGAACGTAACGTGTATACTCGCGTGTGGGTGTAAAGTTGGCACTCCCGCGTCAAGGAGTAAATGATCCTACTAGGCATCAACACCAGTACAGTACACCACGCCGTCATCAGCATAGGCAACACAATGTTGCTATGCGGCTATGCCCATACGCCCATGCCGAATCCAACCCAACGTGAACGTAGGCTGAGTATTGGAAGTGGCGGGATGGACGGTGCCACACACAACGCTTGACCGGATGAGCAGTCATAGCATCGCGTCTCAAATCTCTCTACTTGGATTTGCTCGAGGGACCGGGGATGAGCAGTCATACAGGTTGCAAGGTGCATTGTGCTTTTTTTTTTTGGTGCTAAACAAAGAGATGCATTGTGCTGACTACTCCGGTAGTTACTCTAATTATCTACAGGAACTCCACTATTATGGTCGACGTCAGTCAAACATCCTGCTACTGTTCTACAATACTTGTCATCATCATTTTAAACTTTGACCATCTATTTCTATAATTCCATTCGGTTACACACACTACGATCATATATTTGTATGACTATATGTCACACACTACGAAGAAATATTTGTAAATTTGTTTTTGTTGAAAGAGTGACCAAAGTTTTTCTGGTTATAATGCCTGCTCACATTTTGTGACATACAGTGACAAGTATTATGAGGAACAGATCTGTACAAGGGCAAAACTTTGGTATAAACACACGCATTTAGAAATACCAAACATAGCTTTCAACAGCACCTCGTGGTAGGCATGGTATTTTTTACACATTGAGGTGACAAAACGTAATCATTCAGTAGGGTGATAGTTTCATAGTTGTTAAAAAACAACCTTTCTCATCCATGGTTAAGTTGGGCTGCTAACCACCTGTCATAAAAGAAAAAGATTATGCGTATCGAGATCAATTTACATATTTCATTTGATTATAATGGTTGTTTACATACAGTTTCTCATCTAAAATTGACTAGTTCCAGAAATTAAAGCGACAACTGTAAATTCACATGAAAGTGGTCATCCGGCATGGCATTGGCAGATCAATCCCAGTCAGCATCAAAGAACCCGGCGTCTTTCATCTCTGAGTAGTACACGTTCTCTAGGAGCATATCTTCCTCCTAAATACACATGAACCAGAAAAAAAATTATAAAGAAAATGCTATAAGAGCAATAGGGTGCATATAATATTCCCAATGTACAAGATCAAGAAAGCAGTGAATAGTAAGTTGATAGGAAAGAAGATACATACCTGGAAAAAGTCTGCTAGGAAAGTCAGGTAGAGAAGCGGAAGGTAAAGAGAATGATAACAGGCACTGGTGAGATTGTACAACCTGCAACATGAAGTATTTGCTCAAATAATGCTCTCAAATGTTGGATTAACATCACAGTGAAATACCACAAAAGGGCTAGTATTTACCATAAACCAAATCCAGCTCCAGTTGCAACAAGGAAACATCCAAACAGTGATATGCCATTCAGTAGTAACATTGCACAGACGTAGTTATAGTATGCTGGTTTTGCTGCAAGGAAGTAATAACAAAGCGCTGATTATGGAACAATAAATGCACAACTTAAACATGCATAACTGTGCTGTAAATTGTAAGCAATTACCAGGTAGCCTGTCTCTCCACCTCGAATGATACATGAACACAATCAGGCCGTAGACACCAGTAAGCACCAATTTGTGTAGAATCCATAGGCCCCACTTCCCACCAGTTCCTTGATCAACATCAACGAACAAAGAAACACCAAAGATAAAAACATATGTAGTCTGTAGAAGGAGCAAATGTGAGTTCAAAGTTAACTTAGTGCTCTCTAGGCTCTAGCTACAATATGACAACTAAAATGTATGGCAATAATGAATGGCATAGAGGGTTATGTTACAGAATCTTGTTTTCTTTTGAGCAGTTGAATACATCTTCTACAGTATGATAAGATGAGAGCAGGCAAGAGCAACTATCAATAGAAATGCACAGTGAGTTATACACTGGAAATAACATACTATTGTGTTCTCATAAACAAACATGATGAGCCTCATATGCTACTAAATTTACATCTCTAGCACATAGTTGTTAAGAAAGCAAAATAACATAGCATTGCAATTTTGGTCTGATTATTCATAAGTGTGGGTGTGCCACGAGCCAGGTAAAGCAACACAATTCCATCACTAAAACAAACAAAGGCAGGTATGAGGTAAGCGGTACTTCTACTCTGCCTGAAGCCCTGAACAATGGAGCAGTGGCATACCTTGAGCAATACATCAGCAGCAACTACAGCTCCAGAGATAATAAATGTACGTGCCAAAGATTCAAAACCACTGGTTTCATTTCCTTGAAGTAGAAATGCTATGAGGCTAACTTCCAAGAATAACATCCCTGATTTGGTAAACAGAGACAGAACACTCCATGAGAATGCCCTTTCAGGCATACATTGCCACGCCTGCCATTGCAAAGAATAAAACAACTGTCATACAAGACTATGAGAAATAAACAATATATATGGCACTGTATGGTAGAAATAAAATAGGTCAAAACTTGTTTGGTTTCATCACAACCCAATCTTCACTCACTTAATTGCCAACTTGATCAAGAAAAGGCTAAATGTATGTTCGCCAAAACAACTTGTCCAATGAACACAACCATCCACCTAACTTCCTCCCTGGCTTATTCTACTTCACAACAAAACATTAACTAAACAGACAAACGTTGCACTATTCATCAACCCACTAATTCTGCCCCGTAATCAAACACTAACATGCCATACACACATCGCCTTGTTCATCATTCATCAGAACCAGGAACGCAATTCATAGGGTTAATAATCAGCATTTAAGTACTCGTAACCTTCTCACAGATTATTCTGCTCCCACAAGCTAGTGCCAGTGTGTCACATCACAATCATTTACCCTATCTCTCATCATTACTAGACCAACAATCATCATGTCACAGACTCACAGCCAGCAAATCAAAAGTTCAATACTCTAACGAAGCAAGCAGGCAGTTAGTTCCACGACCCACCAATCCAATTTGAAGAAGAGGAATACCAAGCGAGCCGAACCTGAAGGAAGCACCAGAGGAGGTTGAGGATGGCGACGGCCCAGAGGAGCGCGTAGTAGGCGACAACGACGACGTGGGAGCGGCCGTAGCTGAGCCTGCGGAAGCTCCGGCGCGCCTGCCACGCCAGGAACCCGACGAACGCCAGCGACGGGAGCATCACCGCCAGGCTGTACAGCGTCCCGTGGCATCCCGACACCCACCACATCGGCCCCGACGGCGAGGAGGAGTTGGCCTCCGGCGCCTCCACCGCCAGCTCCATGACCCCCTCCGCCAGCCACCTCCGCATCGCCGCGGGCGGGGAGAGGGGAGCAAGCTAGGGTTTGCCGCGATGGGGGAGTAGGAGGGGATCGAGAGGAGGTTGCCGAAGTGGTAAGGCGCCGCACGCTCGCGTCGTGGGTCGGTGGGGTTGGGTCAAAAGGGGAGGAGGACGATGCGGTGCGATGCATGCGAGCAGAAGAGGACGAGACGATCTATGGTCCATGGGCTGTGGGCTTCGGGGTGGGCCCACCGGTGACGTGTTGGACGGGCCGACACGAACCTGAGGTTTCGTAAATTTGTCATTGGTTTTTTTTCTATTTTATATGGATGTTAATTAGTAATTTTTAATCTTTTAATAACAGTTTTGTAATAATGATTTAAGTCAGTGATAAATTTATAATTGCTACTTCTTTTATCCGTTTTGTTTTTTCGTAAGGATTACTAGTGGCTCAAGGCTCATGTCTAGCAAATCCATCTGAAATTTGGTTTGAGAAAGAGAGGTTTCGTTTTCAAAGATATATTTTATTCTCGTTCACAAGCTAATAGTAGACTATCGCATTGCTTTTGCACAGACATGTAATCACAATGTTTGTGAACAAAATTGATCACTTTTGGATGGCTAACAGCATGCCCACGACATGCCTTAAATATATAGTGACTATGAATCCCCCTGTGTATACGAGAGGGTCGGGTCTATATATATACAGGCTAGGCCAGTGGTCTGTCTAACACCCCCACAGTCGCAGCGGGAGGGGGAACGGACGCAGAGACTGGACCGAAAACTAGTGAACAAAGGCGTGGGCAGACCTTTGGTCATTATGTTGGCAAACTGATATGCCGATGATACATGGAGCACCCGAACCTGTCCTAATGCAACCTTGTCACGGACAAAATGAATATCGATCTCGATGCGCTTGGTGCGTCGGTGATGGACTGGGTTGGCGGTCATGTAGACGGCACTGACATTGTCACAGTAGACGACGGTTGCGGTGGAGAGGGGTGCACAAAGCTCCTGGAGAAGCTGGCGAAGCCAGCAGCACTCGGCGATGGCGTGGACGACGGCACGGTACTCGGCTTCAGCGCTGGAGTGGGACACTGTAGTCTGGCGTTTTGAGGACCAGGATACGAGAGTGTCACCGAGGTAGACGCAGTAGCCGGACGTAGAGCGTCGAGAGTCGAGGTAGCTTGCCCAGTCCGCATCGGAGTACGCGGTGAGGGAGTCGATGGGGCTAGAGCTGAGATGCAGCCCGCTGGAGAGGGTGCCCTTCACGTAGCGTAGGATGCGCTTGAGCTGCGCGAGGTGAGGTTCGCGCGGAGCGTGCATAAAGAGGCATACTTGCTGGACAACGTACGTGAAGTCGGGTCGGGTGAGTGTGAGGTATTGGAGAGCCCCGGCAAGACTCCGATAGTGAGAGGGATCGGCAACGAGGGCGCCATCGGCGGTGGAGAGTTTGGCTCGAGTGTTGACTGGGGTGGCCGTGGGGTGACAGTCAGCCATGCCCGCACGCTGGAGAAGGTCGATGGCGTACTGGCGTTAGGAAAGGAAGAGCCTGTGGATGGAACGGGTTACGGAGATGCCAAGGAAATGGCAGAGAGGACCAAGATCGGTTATGGCGAACTCAGAGTAGAGTCGGGCCATGATCTGGTCGAGGAGAGATGTCGAAGACGCTATGAGGACAATGTCATCGACATAGAGAAGTAGATAGGCAGTGGCGGAGTCGATATGGAAAGTGAACAGGGAACTATCGGACGCAGAGGCCACGAAGCCGATGTGCCGAAGATAGGCAGTAAAGCGATAGTACCAGGCACGAGGGGCTTGTTTGAGGCCGTAGAGAGAGCATTGAAGGAGACAGACGTCGTCGGGCCGAGAAGGGTCGACGAAGCCTGGGGGCTGCTGGCAGTAGACTGTTCCCGTCAGGTGGCCGTGAAGAAAGGCGTTGTTCACGTCTAGTTGATGGACCGGCCAGGAGCGAGAGGCAGCCAAGGTGAGGACGACTCGGATGGTGGCGGGTTTGACAACGGGACTGAAGGTCTCGTCGTAGTCGACACCGGGTCGTTGGGAGAAACCTCGGACTACCCAGCGAGCCTTGTGACTGGCAAGGGAGCCATCGGCGTGGAATTTGTGTTTGAAAATCCACTTGCCGGTCACAATGTTGGCGCCGGGAGGTCGGGGAATGAGGCGCCAGGTCTCATTGTCCATTAGGGCCTTGTACTTGTCGGCTATGGCCGCGCGCCACTGAGGGTCAGCCAAGGCTGAGCGAGAAGTCGCCGGGATGGGCGAGATAGAGCTGTGGACGGCGGAGAGACCGTAGCGCAGATTGGGTCGGAGAGACCCGGTCTGGGAGCGGGTGACAATGTGAGAGGTGGAGGGAACTGGAGCCGATGGGGGTGCGGGAGTAATGGGAAGAACTGGTCGGGTGGTGGCGTCATCGGCTCCGAGTCGGCGACTGTAGACAAGAGGAAAAGGAGGGATTAGATCGGCCTGAGCCGATGAGGTTGGGTGGGCCGAGTAGTCCGATCGGTCCGATAGAGGTGGATCAACCGATAGGGTGGGGGGAACCGATGGAAAGTGAGGAGCCGATGGAAGTAGGGTGTCCGATGGAGAGGGAACGGTATCGGCTGAAGGATAAATAGGATCGGTATCGGCCGATAAAGGTGGGTCCGATGGGGGTCCGATGGTGGGGACATCGGACCGAGTAGTGGTGGGAAATGTGACGGGTAAATCCTCAGCAGCGGCCGATGAGGGGGCCGATGGAGAGGACAGTTGGGAAGACCTGGTCGGCACGGTGTTGGTGAGGAGGAAGTCGAGATCACTAGAGGAGGATCTCGGATGAAGGAGACCGAAGGGAAAACATGTCTCGTCAAAAATGACGTGACGAGAGACGAGGACCCATCGGGTGGAAAGGTCGAGGCATCGGTATCCCTTGTGAGAGGTGGAATAACCGAGGAGAATACAAGCGGTGGAGCGGGGAGCGAGTTTGTGGGAAGCTGTGGCGGTGAGATTTGGGTAGCAGAGGCACCCGAAAACGCGAAGGTGGGAGTAGTCGGGCGCCGTGCGGTAGAGAAGGGCATAAAGAATGTTGTTATGAACGGAGGAGCATGGGCGCCGATTGAGAAGGTACATCGCAGTAGCCAGAGCTTCGGCCCAATAAGTGGCGGGTAGGTGGGCGTGAAGTAGCATGGTGCGACTGATGTTGTTGAGGGTGCGAAGGAGGCGCTCGGCTTTGCCGTTCTGAGGAGAGGTGTAGGGGCAGGAGAGCGGGAGATGGATGCCCTGCGAGGTGAGGAGGTTTGTAATGGTATGGTTGACGAATTCCGTACCATTATCGGCTTGTAAAGCCTTGATGGGGAGGTTAAACTGAGTGGATACGTGCGTGACGAAGTGAGTGAGGTGAGAGGCGACCTCGGATTTGTGGATGAGCGGGAAGGTCCAGCAATAGTGTGTGTAATCGTCAAGTATAGCGAGATAATACTGATTACCAGAGACACTTTTAACTGGGGACGTCCATACATTATAATGTATAAGTTCAAATGGACGCGAGGTATAGGAGAAAGAACTAGAAAAGGGCAGACGCACATGTTTGCTAAGTTAACATGAGTGACAAACTGTGGAGCTGCTGTGAGTACATCGGATGGAGGTGCTGCAACGGAGGGTGGCGACAGCGTCGGGGCCGGGGTGGCCGAGGCGAAGGTGCCAAAGGTTGGTGGAGAGGGTGGCGCTGGCGTGTGGGGTGGACGGCGCAGCGGGAATGGTGTAGAGGTCGCCGCCACTATTGCAGCGAAGGATCTGTCGCCGGGTTGGGATATCCTTCACAGAGAAACCAAACGCGTCAAATTCAATGGAGCAGTGGTTATCTCGTGTGAATTGACGGACAGATATAAGATTGTGAATGAGAGAAGGGACAATAAGAACATTGCGTAGGGGGAGGTTAGTGGTGGATGTAGACAGAGAGGAGTCACTGCGGCATTGGACAGGAAGAGAGTGACCATTGCCGATAGTGACAAAAGGGGACGAAGAGGGGTGACAAGAGCGAAGTATACCGGCCGATGACGTCATGTGTGAAGACGCCCCGGAGTTCAGCACCCAAGGGTGCTGTGGTTGGAGCGTCATCTGGTTGAGGGCAGCGACGAGGCCAGCCTGGTTCCAGGAGGGAACCGACTGGGTGGTTGGGGTCGGTAGCATCGGCTGAGGCGGCAGAACGGGAGCCGATGCCAGGTGAGCCTAGGGATGGGCGCCGAGAACTCCGGGTTGCTAGCCGATGGGGCTGCGTGGCTGGAGCTGGGGCGCCCAGGGGTTGTAGCAGAGCCACGGACCCGTGGGACTGGCAGGGTGGATAGGGACCGAGGTAGGTCGTGGTGGCGTTGGACCCTGCCAGGTCCTGCCTTTGCCTTTGCTCTTGCCTTTTCTGGTGCGGGCTGTGTTGTTGTGGCCGAAGCCATGGCCACCAGGACCGCGGGAGGAAGGGGCAGCGCAAGAAGCTCGACAGCCATTATCAGCTGCGGCAAGAAGAGCGGTGTGGACCACTGTCTTCTCATCATTGGCCAGACGGAGTTATTTAAGAACTAGCATGTCATGAGCCCGGGCGAACGATGGAAAGTGTGTGGCGTTGGCGATGTCATCGGCGGTGTTGGAGAAGCGGGGATTGAGACCTCGCAGAAGGGCGAGGACGAGTTGAGAGTCGGCCATAAGGTGGCCGACGTCTCGGAGAGCAGCAGCCTTGACTTTGAGGCGCTGACAATACGAGGAGACAGAGGAGTCGTCTTGTACCATGGAGTGGAACTCGTTGAGGAGGAAGATGGCGCGAGGTTGCTTGTTGGCCAGGAAGATCCACTCGATGGCCACCCAGAGGTCCCAGGCGGTGGGGTCGGTATCGTCCATGGCGAGGTCGAGGACAGAGTCAACGACCGAGCCGAGCAGCCAGTTGCGCACGTAGCACTCGGCGATGTCCCACTGAGGATCATCGGGGCAAGGTGGAGCGGAGCCATCAATATAGGACCGGAGGCCGAATTTTCCACAGAGGGATTTAAAGAAGAAAACCCACTTGGAATAATTGGCGTTAAGGTCAAGGGAGATAGGAACGTGAGATTTCACGTTCACAGCAGCGTAGGGAGGGGAGAAGATCGGCAAGGTGGTGCCCGAGGTGTGGTCTATGGCACCGAGGGCCGGAGCAGATTCGGCGACTGGAAGAGTGCCAGAGCTGAGGGCGGACTCGGAGGCCATGATGGGAGAACGGGAGCAAAGAGCCGATGGGAGAGAGAAGCCGATGGGAGGAGGAAGCCGATGAGAGGACAGATCGGCCAATCAAGAACGTGAGAAGCCGATGGGAAGTGGGCAGCGGAGTAGGTGAGGAGTGGCCAGCCGATGAGGAGTGGTTGGCCGATGGGGAGTAGGCAGTGGAGTAGGTGAGGAGTGGCCAGCCGATGAGGAGTAGGCAGCGGAGTAGGTGAGGAGTGGCCAGCCGATGAGGAGTGGTTGGCTGATGGGGAGTAGGCAGCGGAGTAGGTGAGGATAGAGTGGGTGGGTCAGAGAGTGGTTGGGTCACGGACGTGTGAGGATTCACGTCCGTGAAGAAAAGATTCACGTCCATGGACTCATGGAGGCCAAGGAGTGGGGCGGACGCGAAAAAGGCAGGGAGTGGCCGGATGCGAAGAGAAAATGTTCGCGTCCGGGAGGCAGAGATTCGTGTCCGTGGACACGTGGACACGTTGGACTGGCTCGGACGTAAGGGGAGAAGGTTCGCGTCCAAGAGCCGTTGAGCGTGTCGGAAAGGGCAAGAACCAAGGGATGTTTTCAGCCGATGGAGACGACGAGCGCGGAGGTGCGCCGGCGTCAGAGAAGGAGAGATGCATGAAACAAGAGGAAGAGCGGAGACGGGTGCGAGGAGGGACGAGGAGGCGGAGCGAGACCGTCGCCTGGTCGCGCGGAGGTGGGGCGGAGAAAAGGTGACTGCGGGAGAGACGGGGAGAAGAAGAAATAGAGACGACAGAGCGAGGGGAGTACCGAGAAGAGAGTCGGCGACGGGAAGAAGACGTTGACGACGAGGAGCAAAGAGTCGGCTCGCTGGAGGGAGAAGCTAGCGCGCCGGAATGTCTAGACTCGCTCTGATACCATGTAGAAAATGTATAGTGACTATGAATCCTCTCGTGTATACAAAAGGGTCGGATCTATATATATACAGCACATGTCAGTGGTCTGTCTAACACTTATATCTCTTCCATGTTTTTTATTATACATGAGTTGCTTTACACAAGACTGATGGTTCAAGTTTTTGTGAGGGGTTTAACTATGGCCATGTACTTGCAAAACCATCGTTTGATCATTTCTATTACCATTAACAGAATTCGGAGCACATAAGCCAAACATTTAGCACCATCCTCTCCTTCGGACATGGGGCCGATCCCAGGTTTTCTTTAAGGAAATCACCCGCTAAAACAACGACGTACATGCACGCCTGACGCCCCCTTTCTCTCTCCCACGCACCGATCCAATTTCAACTGAAAGTTTAAGCAACTTTCAACTACTTTTTTTAGCCTTGTAATGTAAACTTCCACTGTCAAAAGAATTGAGACACCTTTTAACTAAAAGTTCGAAAGTTTCAACTCAAAAGCGACCAACAAAACTTCAGTTTAATTCCCCAAATCCGCACCGCTGACCGTTGTATCAGCCTCACGGTCACGGCCCTCGCATAGTCCCACAGTGCTCACACTGCTCCGAGCGGCTATGGTGGGTAGAAGAAGAATCTCAACAGACGGAAACCATCTAACTAGTCGATCCAATGGTTTAGAGCAGGGAAGACAGTAAAACTTGTAGCAAACAGCCTGTGTCAGATAGTCGGTGGCAATAATTCATTGTCATCGGAATTTAGAAAACGGTAAGCATTTCTGGCAGTGAAGTATCTTTTATGGTAGATTTTAGCCACAACAATAATAACAAACCATTTCTAAAATAAGTTAGGGTGAGTTAAAAATTAACATGAGTTTTAAATTATGATTTAGGGTAAGTTAAAAATTAACGTAAGTTTTAAATAATGGTGTAGGCATATAAAAGTTGTTTTTCAATCACTATAGATTAATTTTTACTCGTATTTCTCCATCTTTTCTTATATTATTATCTTTTTACTTTAATACGATCTAAATTTTTTTCAATTAATATTATCTCTAACCGATCACATATATACTCAATCACTATAAATTCAATATTACATACGTATTTTTATAACCTTAAGCTGTTGACATTAGATTGTCATTCTATCTTATATTTACGAAACTCCAAATGACGTCACTTTATTCACCTGTTAACGTCTATATATGCGATCTCAAGTATTAAAATATATTATTTTTATTTTTATATATTGCTTAAGCTCCTAAACTAACATCTTTTTTCGTGTGCGATGATATCAAACTCACATCTTCTTCCTCCTAGATATTTGATGGTAGATTTTATGTGAGAAAAATTAGAACTAGGATAAATCCCACATGCACTATGCACTATTCATTAGATTGGTTGTCTGCTGTCTCTATTAGTAGATACGAAACACTTTTAGTATCTCCCTGCATTCAACTCTAACGTCAGGATCTAAAGATGTTGATATTTCGACATAGGACCAAGTAATGTGAGTTTTCTTTTCCAAAATATGATACACATTTTAAGCAATATAGCATATATGAACTCCAACAGCAGCAGCTGCATCTGCCAAACAGCACGGGCAAGATGGATTACTTAAGATTTGCAGTGGAGACCAAATAACTGTTTAAGAGGCAGAGTTTGGCGCTTACTGTCTCTCACTCGTCATCACTGTCAAAAACAATTGTCTTTTTACGATTAAGAGGCTGTTTCCTTGGTGGAGATTCGTTGTCGTCAGAGTCAATCCCTTTGCGCTCCTTTACATGCTCTTGTTCCTGTAATAGAAAGTTAGAAATAGGTTGAATGCTGACAACAAAAACCAAATACACAAAAAAGAAGCATGGGACAGAAGTTCCAGGTAAAATGTGAAATATTTGTACGAGACAGCGTCACTAGAAAAAGTCCATAGAACTGATATTTGGTAGACGTAATGAACGCAATCGATCAACATCAGCCAACAACATTTAAAATGAATTATGATGGCAAGTGTCAGTGCATTGTCAAGAACTCAAGATAGTACAAATGATGAATGCAAATAGCTGGCTCAATTAAAGATTTTATCATCCAGTAAGGCAGTTCATGCTAGATATTATAGCTGATATGCTATTAGGATTATCTATGTCCATTTGTTAATGAATTATCTATGTCCTTGCCATCTGTTTCATATTCTGATTCTTCCCTTTCACTCTCGGCATACTCATTCACCTGATGCCTAGCTACACCAGCAGATGAAACAGCTTTCCCTACATTTTCCTGAAATCATGAACAAAAAATTATGAATAAATGGCAACAGGTTCATCAAAATAAGATGGCTCCATCACTGACCTTCTTTACATTAGTTACATGTCTCTTAGAAAGTGTTTCAGCCTGCAAGTGATCCTCAAAGTATGCGTGGCCTGGGCCTCGGCGCCGATTATAACCAACACCAGGTGCCTCATCCTACACCCATCATAAGTACAATCGATGATTCAAAACAGAAGCAGAAGTTTGCTTGACACTAGCACCCTCCAGAAAATGTCCAGCAGAGTATGTTTTGCATGTGAGGGATTAAAAGAGTAATCTTCCAAGAAAGATGAGTGGTAAAGACTGCAGAATTGTTTTTAGCAGTGCACATATTGTTGTACGAGGAATGTTTTTCCACCAAAAACTGCAGTTCCGCACAACTTTTAAAGTGAATTGGAAGGCTGAGACTAGTTTTATGAACGGTAATTTGGTACTACCTTTAAATTATTTACGAAAAATCCTAATATCATGCTTCAGCCCATCTACACATGCGGCCCCAAGACACTGACCACATAGCTGTTTGCTGATTCCCATGCAGTTGGTTGAAGACATGGCTGTGGCTATGGTAGGCCACAACGGCAGCCTCTGCAATGGCTCATGGGACCATGAGGCTATGCAAGCAATGGTTTTTTACTTTTTTTGTTGGAACCACTGATCGAATATATGCTCATGGCCATTTAGTGAATACAATTTTTATATCTCAAACATAATTTTTGCATGTCTATCTAGTTAAGTGCAAGAGAGTTGCTCAAGCATGGATGGCCAAATAAGTATACTTGATATTGGTCACAGTGGAGAGAGAAAAAGGTATAGGGATAGGTCTATGTAGACATCATCGTCTCTCACATGACATGAGGACTTGAGGGCAAGATCACTGATGGAAAATCATGAAGGATTAGTTAGACATGATGGGTCTCAATCTTTGGTTTTAGGTCCTAGCTGGATGGGTATCAAATCCTATGTTACTAATTTGCCCCAGCCCCCAATGAATAATTAATTTGTGCAAAATTATGGTGAAGTGGAAGAGTGTGGGAGCACCCTAATTACAGAATCACCTCTTAAATGAGTAAACTCAATACTAAGGCAAGAAACTAACCTCATCTAATGCATCTTCCAGAAAACCATGGGTAAGTTTCTGCCTTTGCCTGAGAGGCTGGCTATATTTGCGCTTCACCTGTTCTCTTTTCCGTTGAAGACTTGAATTAGCTCGAATATTTTCCCCTTCAGCCTGACAGACTCCGTCTAAGTTGTTCCTTCAAACAATATTCATCCCAAGTCAAAATAGATAATTTTAACATAATGATAAGAGCAATATCACAATGATTTGCATGAATGAAATAAATTGAGACAATCCCAACATGGCATATAATATTTAGACCCCAAAAAAGGACCATGAATTTAAACCGTGTAGCCTAAAGAAACCTACCTGTACAGACATTTTCTTTTGAGTATATTGTTCCTTCAAGTACATACACACACATGCGTGTGCACACATACCAAAAAAAAGATAAGTGCCTAGAAGTCTAGTCATCTCTCATCGCGTACATAGACATCCCACACCCATAAAATATTAACCATTAGTCAGTAGCCACAATTTAGGATTGGGGATGGATGAACATTAAGTTGGAGAAACACTTTCAGACCAAATCAAATAGTTAGAATAACCAGTGATTATTGCCACAAATCATGTAAATAATGTTTAGTGGAAGTCCTAAAGAAGGTAAACTTACAGGAACATAAATCAGATACATGCTATTGAGGTGCTGTGTATCTATAACAAAACCTTTTATTACCTTTTCTTTTTCTTCCTTCACCTTCTCAGGATCCTTTTCATCAATCCATGTTTGCATCTTAATCGTTTTCTTGTTTTGAGAATCAACAAGAGCAGTTAATAAGCGATGGGATCTTGAGGACAGTGAAGAAGGCAAAAATCTCATCTTCTGTAGAAGCCTTCCTTGTGATTGCATAAGCCCCTGAGAAGAATTCAGTTGTGAATTATGAGTATGACGATGATGGATAAAAGAGGCAGTGATGAGATTGTATAAAAGCGCATAGATGAATAATTGCCTTTCCATTCCTCAGAAACAGGTGGGAATTATCTTGATTTGACTCATTTACAGATATATCAAGAACTTCATTGCCAATCAGTAGTTGTATGCTTCCATCTTTCCACTTTACAAAACGTGCATTGCTTTCATACTGCAAGAAATAAACGCTTAAAGATTCAACATTAATTGAGAAGAAAAACAATCATGAGCCATTACAGCTTAAACAGAACACCAATAACGTGCAAGACCCCTGATATCTAATTCTCACATACTTGAATGATAGAACATAAAATATGACAACTTGCAATGTCTAAGCAAAGTCATAAAACTGTTTTATCCTATCAGATATATGTTCCATAGTAAAAACGAACAAAAATGCCATAATGATAAAGTGCAGAGAACAGTGAGTGCAATCCACTTGCCACTGTAATGAGTTAGACGGCTCTCAAAGAAAGTGACAGGGTTTCTAAGGAAGAAGAAACTACAAAACATGACATAAAGAACATGGCATGAAAATTTTGACTCATAGATTCAGTGCCACCAGCATTCTTAGCAATTCTCCAGCGGACAACATTATCCTCCAAGCGTATCTTTTTCCTGCACCTGGATTCATCTGTCATGGAAGCATTCTCTTCCACATATGTTTCAGGATCAAAAGGTTTTGGATTAACCCCAATAATATTTGAAACCTTGATCACATTCATCTACAAAAAGGAAACCAGTCAGAAACAGAAATCTATTTGTGCAAGGTGCCAAAAAAAACTCATGGGCTCATAAAACAGATATTATTGCTAATTATGAGAACTTTAGGAGTTAGGACAGAGAACTATCTGATTACATTTGTTCATACATTATTGTTTCACCAGCAAGAAGCATGCAATCGAAAGTTTTTGATATTTGGTCAACTACTCCCTACGTTTTTGAATAATTGACACTCTTGACCAAAACATGCATACCAAGGAAATTGTGCTTTTAATCTAATAAAGTGAGCAGAAATACCTCCTCAATAGTATCTCATGCATGAATAACAAGGTGGAAAAGAAAGGGGCATGCATAGAGGTAAGGGAAGCATGGAGTGCCAAGTATTTGAAACCTAACATGCCAATTGTTCAATAATGAAGGGAGTATCTTCATAGATATGCATTGATTGGCCACAAGTATGGCACATTTATGTAGTTAGAAATACTATGTTGGTAGCAAAATACATGGTGAAATATACAGTTCACTGCTACGTGTGTCCTAGTATTACAGAAACTCACTCTATCAGGTTGACCAGGTGGCAGCATACGTGGAACCACCAAATTCAGCAGAGGACCAAGTGGCTTATCTTTCTGTTCATGTTCAATATTTTCATCCAGTTGATAATGCTTATCTTCATCAACCATGTCCTCTGGCTGTAATTCCTCATAGTGGCCTTCATTGTGCATAAGTGAACCCTGCAAAGATACAGGATTTGTTCCCTACGTTGAGTGATCCCCAAGGGCTAAAAACACATATGGAAACAGTGAAATAAGTTTTCCACTTGATAAAAGATTAGTGCAAACATCGATATACTGCCTATTCATGCAAAGAATAATCATGTAGAAAAGAAGTACCAAACCAGAAAGGAAATCAAATGACGTTGTAGAATTCCTATGTTCTTTTAGCATGCAATGTACAAAGTAGAAACAAAAATAACACTTCCTCTATTAAAAAGTGATGAGGATGGCTGATATCAGACCTTTAAAACTTCCACTATCAATATCTCATTGAATTTTATTTTGGATTACAGAATTAAATCAAGTGATGCATCTAGGTTTTTCTTGAAAAATGCTTTCATGATCTTGTAATTTTACTGACTTTTACAAATATGCTATAATGGAAACTAGCAGCCAAATTTGGTGTTTTTCAATACTGTGCCAATGTTCAAAAGGTGACTTGTTTGTCACTGGATGGTGTGACACTCCTCTTTCATCTTTAACTTACATGCCAAGGCACATGGAACCAGTGATTCGGAAACCATGTATTGCTGATACTCCAATATCATCTCAATACACATAAAAATACACGAAAACTTACATAGATAGAGCAAAATGTTACACAGAGAATATATAAGTTAAGAGAGTTCATTTGTTGTCTCACATGGGCATGTTCATTGTCATCTTGAACACCGTATGGAGCAAACTCATCTTCATCATTATCACCAAAAACATCATGGACAACTTCATGGTCTTCTTCATCCTCTATTGACCTGCCGTAGGATTAGATGTCAGGTCTTACTGCATTAACAGTAAAGGTTGGGAAGGGTGAATAGTCAAGACACTGGATAAAAATAGGTGAATTCTGTTGTCAGCAGATGATGGTTATCACTCAAATAGTCAACTTGAAAATGACAGATGCTAGCTTTGATACTATATTTCATAATACATAAAGCATAACAATAGTCATCAGATCCTCAGATTTAGAGGCAGCAAACCTTGTTTCGTTGGTTACTGTTATCTTGACATGGCCTCCCTCTGCAGTATTCACACCTTTCCTGTGACCTTGTGTACTCTGATTGCCAAGTTCCACATCATGAGCATCAGCCTCAATTTCCTGAGACATGCCACCTGACCCTTGGCTTTCACCTTGCCCTTCCTCCTGTACAATTACATCAGTGGTTCGTATTACAATAATAAATTGGGAGGCAAATACAGAGTTAACCAAATAAATGCAGCACATGAAGATGGGAAATAAGGAATTAGTCAGAAACATAACATAGCAAGCAATCAGAATGAATAGCAGTGTAGCACCATTATCAACAAAAGCACAGCAATTCAATTCCCGGAGTAATTTTGCAAAGTCCTCCACAGGCAATCTGGGACACACTGCTGGAACAGTGGAACCTGAGCTTAGAATTCCCTGCAAGTGGTATATGCTCCAAATGCCAACGCACCAAATCTGCTTGGGGTTTCATAGTATAAGCTCCCAGGTTAATTAAGCATACTTCTTATGATTTGAAAATCAATAGAAAAGAGTAAACGACATGGGGCATACATCATGATACCCATATCTAACAATTCACAACTCCTCCATGAATTTTTCCTTGTGGGAACAGAGGCGACCACTCTAACTGATTCTAGCCTCCAAAACTTACTGATGGTCTCGTACTTCTTTTTTATAAAAAAAAAAATCACTACTTGACTACTAAATGCATCAACAATTTCAACACGGTGAAAACTTGTGCCCAAACGCAACCAGAGCGCGACAAGTGTACCGCAGCAAGCCCAGCGAAAAAACCCCAAACCGCAATCACATTTCCGAATTTCTATAGCACCTCCGAGGGAGGAGCCCATTTTCGCTCTCCTAAGCATAAACCCTAAAGCCCAAGGCAAGCAGTAAATAAGCCGAGATCACGGGACGGGAGTCGGGAGGCCATGTTACCCGTTGTCCAACTCGTCCTCGTCCTCCGCTGCCGCAGGGGACGGGAAGAGGCGGTTCTGCTGATGGCCCCCACCGGCGCGGCCGCCGCTGCCGCGATCACCGCCACTCGCAACGTAGACGTCGTCGCCGCCATCCGCCTGGTACTCCTCCACCTCCTCCACCACCACCGCCTCGTCAGACTCGTCGCCGAAGATTTTCTGCATAATCTGGTTCCGCTTCTCCTCCACGTCCCCCTTCCCCGTGTCCCATCCGTACGCCATGACCCCTCCTCCTACCACCGCTGATACCCTCCTCTTCCTCCCGTAGCGTGTGCGCGAGGAAGCGGAGACCGCCGCGCTCGCTGGGGTTTTGGGTGGCTGCACACTGGCACAATGAAGCCGGCGGAGCCCGGCGAGGTGGGTACTGGAGTACCATTTAAGTCGAGGGCCCCTGGAGTACGTGGCAGGCGGCAGCGTCGCGTAGTGGGAGGAATGGGGGCCACACTGCCACGTTGTCACTGGCTTACGTGGCACCCACAGGTCAGGCGTGGGTCTAAAAAGCCTACGGCTGTGATCATCGGTTTGCCACGATCTGACGGCTGTAGTTTTTCTCCTCACTTTTTCTGCCAGGGTGGCTCTAAAATCTTACTACGAAATTGAGAATGGTTGATACCACCATTTCGATCTGAAATTCAAGTGGCGGATCGCAAGCTGGGGTGGGAATTCTCCAGCTGATGAGAGGGGCCAGCGGTGGAGACAGCTCATTGGCTGGTTCGGTTTGGTGAAAACGCCCGTGAAACATTGCCGCAATTTGGAAATGCTCTTTCGTCAAGTAGTCGTCTGTGGTGCTATCAGTTACGCAGTACCAACATTGATTGGTGAAAGTCCAGGCTTCAGTACACTGGTGTTACCACCAATTGATCGGTGAAAAACTGAGTGAAAAACGCCCGTGAAATGTTGTCAGCGATTCGGAAACGCTCTTCATTGGGTGGTCGTCTGGGCTCCATCACTAGTGTTAATCAGCTATCATCGTTGATCGGTGAAAGTCTAGGCTCCGCTGTTGGAGTTACCACCGTTTGGTCGGCGAAAACGCACGTGAAATATTGCCGGCGATCCAAAAATGCTCTGTAATGGGTGGTCATCCGGGCTCCGTCACTGGTCGTTGCGTTCTCAGTTATCACCGTTGATCGGTGAAAACATTCGTAAAATATTGCCAGTGGTCTGGAAATGCTCTTCAGTGTCCATGCTCGACGGCACAGTGTGGACATTGTGCTTCAAGTTCACAGTCATGAAAACAATCATTCACCAGCTAGATAACATCAAGTCATCAACGCATAAAGCTCCAGCTAACAGGTGTAAATGATAGCTGCAAATGGAAACGAAATTAGGTCTGTTTCAAACCCAATTTATGATAATTTATTCAATTCTCATTTTACTTAATATTCTAAAGAATCAGGCTTCATTTGGAGAGTACAAATTTCATGGAAATACTTCAATTCCCGTATGAAACTATGAACGGAGAATTTTTACTACATTCCAATCGGGAGCGAAACACTGATCAAACATATACAATAGGCTGGCCCAACTTATCAAATTTAATGGAGTTCCAAATCAGTGCGGTTTTCTAAAAAAGATGTAGATTTTGGCTTTCATACTTGTACTTTACAAAATTATAAAAGAAAATTTGCATGTCGACAATAGCATAACATTTCCACCTGTACAAATATATGGACAAGAAAATTGAATAATTCACACTCCAGCTTCCAGCTGGACAGACCATTATCAAGGTAAAAAAAAAGATGAAGAATCGAAAGAACATGAACATCTTGTGAAGCGAGTAGATATTGCTATCAGTAGTAGTGTTAATTTCGTTTAGTAAGCATATTGTAGAGGTTCGCAAAAGGACATCAACATGCTCCCCACTTCTTGTCCAGAATATAAGAATCAAGATCTATAATCTCCTAGCAGGAGAAGGGGACGGTAGTACATTCTAGTTATTATGTTCCTCAACAGCCTGGCTTTACAACATGCACGGGCTGCAGAGTACAGGGCTAGAATTGTTGGTTACCGTGCAATTCTAGTTCAGAAGGCGACAACGAACGCTACTCAGCAAGTCCACTGGCACTTCAACAGCCCCAGCATGCTTCCGTCCAGTTGATCTGCAGGGGTTGGGTCTAGAATTCGAGATACCATCCTCATGTAATCTGGAGTATCTGTGCAACTTTATAAAATGGTGGAGAATGGACCAGCGCTCCAAATCCCGTATCTCAGATACCAAATCTTGAAACGTTGTTGCCTTCTCAGCTCTGAAATAGACAGAAGGCCTATAAGAGAATTTGACAGGTGCAATGTGCTGAAAACTAGAGGATATTATGCCATAAATTGGCAGTGCAATTTTGGAACTGTCTAAAGGGGGCAAGGTCTTCAGCTGGTCAAGATGAATGACAACAGAAGAATGAACCTTGATAAGGAACCTTGCAACTCATCAAACCTCATGGTGAATGTTTCCAGAACTTCAGGTACGATTTTATCGTCATTTTCAGAAGTGCTAGTTTGGTTCTGTAGCCTGGCCAAATACCACAAGAAGACTCAAGATCAATGCAAGATGGGACAATTGGAGTAATGCCAAAGCTTATGGATAGTAGCAATAAATGCACAGCTAGTTATGATATATATAGACTACCTCTGGTCAGAAATATGTCATTTTGGACATGGACATGGTATCTAAAATACAAAGGACATTGATCAAAGATGTCCATTTAATATATTTGTAAACTCTAACAAATAATATTATGGAAGTACTTTTCGAGATGAATCTAAACATATGGTTTTCACATATATCCATTCTAACTATTAAAGATTTTGAATCTCAAAAGTTATCTAAGTTTGACCAACAGTATGTTCAAAACAACAGACATTGTGACTGGAGGAAGTAATTATAACCTGTTAGACTACACTGGGATTCCTTACTTATCAAGATTTTTATGTAAAACTAACATCTTGAATTGTAGCCCTTATGCTAAAACAGGGATCAAAATTCGAACAAAAACCTTACACGCTTTCACTTTGCATGAAGTTGTTTGCCTTGCTGACAGAAGATATAATGGGGTCAAGTGCATCAGAAAGTGCCAGTCGAGAAGTGTGGTATACAATGGTTTCACCGGGATTAATAGCATTTGTTGCAAGAAGTCTATGTGGCAGAACAGGAAGTATGTACTGAATCAGGCTAGTCGTCAAAGCAAGTCTTTTCCGAGCTCGAGACACAATGGTGCTACTTTTGGTCATTGTATTTTCAGCATCTACCTGGCGTGGGTAATAAGCTTGTCAGTCAAGTAAAATGATGCAGCACAATAGAAAGGGTTTTTATACAACTTGAAAAAAAATAGATGTAGAACCTTCTCAACCAATCTCCTGGTAGCATGAGCCCAATCCAAATCAGGTGTTCTGAGAAATATTACAGCAATTATTAGCCCATCTAAATTATTTATGCTGAGCCAAAAAGAATTGCATAGACATTAATCATACACCAGCTACAAGAAATATCTGTCAGCAAAAGCAAATTACACTAAAAAGCTATGATACATTATTGATTATTCATCTAATTCAAAACCATCACCTTCTATGATGCATCTTGCTACACCCAGACATGACTTGTGCATGCCACGCTAAAAGACTTGCTGTTGCCCTTTTCCGCTTTTTTTGCCATGAAATCAGCTTACCATCGAACTTGTTAGTTGGCAAACCGCTGGAGTGTGAAGCTTTATTCAGTGGGAGTAGAATTCCTAGTTGATTACCAACAATCTGGTTATAATCATTACATTCGTACTCAGCAGCTTTACTACAAATATTCTCAGAAACATTTTGTTCAAAAGATTTAGGGAAGATGATGCCCTTCCTTTCTGAATGATCAAGCTCCGAGTAATTCTGTGTAGTGTTGTATGCTCCCATTAGCTCGACCTTCTTATGATCTGTTGCTTCGATAAATGATGAGTTGGGATCATTGGGCAAGCTTGGAGAAGGTAGAGCATGAGTAGTATATGTCACAGGCAGCTCCATTTGTGAATGCGCATTATAGTTTGAAGAACATACTCCAAGTGAGCGATTTTCCATCATGTCACAGCGTCCTTTCCATACATCATTGGTTGCCATTGATCCATCATGGCATATATGTGTCCTTTTGAGACTAGATTGACCATCCAAAATATTTGTGAACTCAAGAACAGAATTAGCAACATCATCAGTCAACTTGTACCTAGTACCACAAGAGGCAGTTTGTTGCTCATGCTGTAAAATATGGTCATCTGTGAGCAAGTGATCTTCACTGCTTCCCCCCAGGCTACTCATTGGATTGGACCCAAAAAAAGGTAAAGGCAAAACAGAACTTGACGTCGTTTCCCATTGAGATGCTGAAGTGTAAAATAGACCAATTACTTGAGAAGTAGAATGACACTGTTGACGGCAATAAGATCCATCAGATATAGCTGACTCAGGGGCCCCAGCTTGCATATAAGGAGTGGTATTGCTGAAGCATGTGGCAGAAATGCTTTCCTCTAATTTATCCTTATCCTTTTTGTCAGGGTCAACAAAACTTCCACTGCATTTTATTACATTCAGTTTATCAGAAATTAAAAAATACAAAATACAGCTGCGCATAATTTCAGAACAACAATTCTAATTCTATGCAAGAAAGGTCACGGATTTTAACTTTAAACTGGAAAATGAAATTGTGAGTTTATTGCAGCAACGATATAACGAGATTGCAGATCAGGTTTACCTTTTCTGGAATATTTCATATGTTTGTGAAAAGGCATCACTTGGTGCACTAAATGAATTTAGTAGTGAGTCAATTTCCATTTGCTCTTCAGATTCATACAGGCCATGTAGCTTTTCTGTGCCATTACAAGCAGATCCATCTACATTGATTACAGAAGAATTAAACTGTCCATGCAATACTTTATTCTGCCTATACTGGGTAGTTGGCATCAAATCAGAAGATTCTTCATTACCAGGATATGTTCCCCATTCAGCAGAATGCATTTCATCTCGATGTTGACAAATATGGCTTCTTGTTGCCCCCTTATGTTGGGGCACTCTGAGCTCAGAAGATGGTTTGTCTTGCTCATTATTATTCATATCATGTGGAAGGTCAACAAAATTTTGTAAGTTACTAACAGTGTTGGCACTTGTGAATGTGACATCGGCATCTCCAGGGAAGGGCAAAAAATTGGAGGTAAAAGATGGACTTGTTAAGCAGCCATTGTCCCAGACAACTTGATTTTGCATGGTATTCCCACCTGAAAACTCTGTATTACTGAAAGTCAAGTCGCTGCCATCTTCATTAAGTCCATTGTTACTGTTAGACGCTTCAAAAGATTCTTGCATAAGAGCAGTCCAAGTACAGTCCCGTGTGTCTGTAATGTGGTTATTTCTTTGCAAATGGCTAATATACAGATAACTTGCAGGCATTGTGCTACAGCTACTTCCATATGAGATTGTTCTATCATCGTAACCAACAGTATCATATGAAGTTATTTCTTCTGCATGATCAAGACAGGACGCATTAGAAGGAATGCTGCTGTGGGTGATGTTTAGGTTATCATTTTGCATCTGCATTCCTTCACATTGTCCAGGCTGAAAAGGTCTCAAAAGGTGGTCAAATTGATGACATTCTCCCAATGCAGCTGAAGGATTATTCAGAACAAACTCTGGGGCTGCCACTGAAAAAGTTTTTTCTCCAAAGGCCGGTCCAGAAACTGAATAGCCATGTTGTAAAGCTTGGTTTGAGAATTCATAATTAGCATTTTGTTGAAAGCCAGATGTACTGCAGTTGACTGAAAAATCTTTTATACTGGATTCATTTACTTTTGCCAACATTTGGCCACACTCACTATACCAGGACTGCAAAAACAAATTAACTGGTCCCCTGAAACTTGAAACAGTAGTGTTTTTAATTGTTCAGCATACTATAGTAATTGATAAAACTCTGTAATAGACCAACATTGCTAGTGGGTATTGAGTACGGCTTATAGTCCTAACAAGTAAGATCATGATTGGTCATTTAAATATTTAACTGCCCAATAAGGTGTGCCATAAACAGCCTAATCATTGTAAGCACATTTTGATTGATCACGTTCGCTTTTTCAAACAATTAGCCAATGAACATGTATGGCTTGTCAGCCCAACGGTTAGTAGCATTGTATCTTAGAGCCTAAAGTGTGTACCTACTAGAAAATTTAAGGATGAGGTACATCTTAATTGAAGAGAGAAGACAAATGAAGATGCACAGCTATCTGACACCTTCAAAGAGTGATCAATTAATATTTATTCCCTTCAATTTATTAACATTTGAATAATCAGCTTGACTTGTGTACCATGCAAAAAGCCAACGGGGCACCAAGGTACGTCTCTTCAAAATCACATGCATTACAGGCCATGTATATCTTAATCACAAAGTGTGGACCAACTAAAATCACATTGAACAATCAAATTGTATCAAAGAAGGTACAGTAATTAGTAAGCTAACATTCAGCATCTTAACAAGGCAATGCTACGGACAGTCCTACAAAAACCATGGCTCCAGATCATGTGTTCTTGCCGGTGAACCTCCACGCATGCAGCCAGTTAGCTAGCAACAGGAAAGAGAGATTTTAAGTGACATCTCGAAGCTACTACAGTGCTACTAGAACTGAACTAAAGGCAGTGCCACCAGGCAACAGCTAATGGCTAATGTTAAAACTTAAAACCCCCAAACCCCAAGCTCAATATGTATCTAATTAAACCCCCAAAACCACTTGAGCTAATCGCAAACACACGCGAACCCAGTGCAATTAGCAGCTTAGCAGTATCCAACCTGCTTAAAATTCGGAACTCAGCCTAACAGCTTAAACAGCCCAAGCTAAAGCTACCAAAACAAGCGTGCAAACGAGCTGAAAGCCAGCAATCATAGGGTGCATACCGAATACGCGGCGGCGGAGGCGATGAGGCACAGCGCCCGTGCTATTCCGAGCTCCCCCGCGTTCCCTCCGCGCCGCGGCTAGCTCAGGGAGCTAGGGTTTTGGAGGTGGCGAGAAAGAGCAAGAGAGAGAGAGGAGTGGGCGACAAAAAAAGAAGCAGCAGAAGGGACGGACGACGCAGTGTGAACCGGAGGTAGCCGACTCGTGCCCCGCTTTGACTTTTCGGTGCTCGGACCGAAGCGGTGGGCCCCGGACAGTGGGTCTGTGGGCCCGGACCAAGCCGATTAATTATTAAACTAGATATCATTTTCTTATAGTATTTTTTCCTTTTCTTCGGTTTCTGCTGTTCTGCTCCGCTTCGTCCAGTTTCTTCTCCAGTTTTGTTTCGAATCGTGGGGAGAGATGAAGGAGGCGACCTCGTCGGGGGGCGGGAGCGCGGGGGGAAGCGGCCCGCGGATGCCGTCGACGGCGAGGCAGTACACGCCGCCGAAGCTGTCGCCGCAGGACCTGCCCATCGACTACGCGGGATTCCTCGCCGTCGTCTTCGGCGTCGTCGGCGTCATTCTGCGCGTATGTATTGATCTCGGCACCCCGCCGTCCACTTCTACTTCCCGTCTAAGTTTAACGCCGTGTGCTAAATAGATCTGGGAGGGAGGCTGCTAGATTTGTATTGCCCCCGTTTGTGAATTGTGGTTGCTAAGTAATCTGTGTTCGGTGGTGATTGATGTTCTGTTGTGTTGTTTTAGTAGGTGTTCGCGCCGGATCCTGGCGCGAGCACGCCGACGCCTGTGAGGTACTCTAGTTCAGACTGGTCGGCTTCTCTCCGTGGCTCGAGGTATGATCGCCGGGAGCCATGGGTTCACATCGGCTCCAGCGCGACGGTGCGGGTGCGAGCGTGCCAATCAATTTGATCCTGCAATTGACAAGGAGGTGAGGCAAACGGGTCAGTCGGACGACAAGCCGATACGAGCCCTCGCTATCGGCTGGCTGCCGATAGGATCGAGTCAGTCATCAGTTGCGTTCGGATGACTCCTGCTATCGGCTGGTCGCTAATAGGAATCAAGACGCCCTTCCATCAGCTGGGGAGCCGATGCAGGCGCAGGCGAATGTCGAGTAGCCGTAGAGCCGATGGAGGCACAGGTTGGAGATGGCAGCACGATGCCGCTGGCACCGAATCTCGAAGATCGGACCTAACCGAGACAGTACGAGACTAAGGCCAAAGGCGACGGAACGGTGGACGCCGGATCGGACGTGTTGAAGCAAGGGCGAAGCGAACCCATCGGCTAACTAAGCCGATGAGTGGACGCCTCTCTGAAGACAGGCGCGCATCGGCTAGAAGGCCGATGCGCTTGGCGTGGCGCTCGAAGGGAAGTCTCTGAAGAACTGGTGCGTATCGGCCGAAGAGCCGATATGCTGAGCGTGACGCTCAACGTATGGATAACTCATCGGCTAACACCCCGATGAAACACCGTACAGAGACCTATAGGCCTAAAGCTCATTCCGTCGTCGGCTACCTCGTAGGCCGAATCTAACCGATGCAGCACGAGACCGACGACGGCGAAAAGAGCTTGATAGATCGATAGAGACTGCACGGATGTGATGTGATACATCCTATCGGTCTAAGAGGTTGAACCTAACCGATACAGGCTTAGACAGAACGAGACATATCGAGATAGTGGCAAGACTTACCCCTTTGCCGAAGATCGGACCTAACCGATGCAGCTTCACGTCGAGAGCCAGACCTCGCCGGTAAAAACCTAAATAAACTAGGGGGGCGATGCGCCGAAGTTGTATTGATCGAAGGATTGATCCTTTACATATTTCCAGAGGTCTATATTTATAACCTAGGTTTACAGAGTCCAACGCGTTTATAACAATCATCGAACATTACTTCCTAACAAAAATAAAGGAAAAATATATCTAAAGAAGTTAAATAACTAACTAAATCTTCCTATGCATATAAGATAGGATAGACTACCCTGTCGTGAACCACGGCTCCTCCTCAAACTCGGTCTTATCCGGATAATATTTTATTTTGGAACCGAGTCTTTTCTTGCTTCAATCCGATCGACTTCTTCCCTGTAGCAATCAGACACCTCTTCAGCCGATCGGTCTTTTTCAATCCATCATCGGGTTGTCCAAATTTTAGCATTAACAGTAGGTCTGGACTTGGGGCTGCTATTTGGTTCAGTTATTGTTGGATTTGTTTAAAATTAGCTTGCTACTTGTTTGCAGTACAAGGTGTGCTCATGGATCGCGATCATCTTCTGCTCGCAGTCTCTGGCGAACATGAAGAACTTCGAGAATGATCTCAAGCAGCTATCCATGGCTTTCATGCAAGTTCCTTTTCACGTATATGGGTTTATGCTCTAAATTAGGGGTTTAACCACTAGACGGAAATGCTATTCGAATTTAAAATCTAGAGGAATGAGCACCGATGTATGTTAACTAGAAGTGAAGCAAAATGTGTATGGTCAAGAACTTATATAGTACTTGTGTGTGCTCCGATTTCCTACATATATTGTGGATGTCTGTTCACTGTGCCAAATTTAAGGGATGGGCTGACTGGAAGGAACAGTTATCAGCACCCACCAGTTGACCCCAAGGGGAAATTATGTGCTCATCTTGTATTTTGAAGGTCATTTCTAACAGTTGTAGACTTGTAGTTATTATAACTTATATGATGTTATCCCAGGCTACTGACCTAATACTGTACAATCAAGTATGGCTTTTGTTTTTTTCCACTCTTTGTGCATAATTGGTTTGCCGTGGAGTTTTTATTGTTATTTTTCTAAGTGGTGCCTCCAAAATAAGGCAATAAGCAGTAGGAACTAATTTCAAACTTTGCTTGTACTAAGATTAGCTGATTTGCTCAATAAGTTCATAGAAATGTATATTATACTTTTGTATTATAACCATATCAGGTTGGATATCATTGCTTATCAAAAAATAATTCTAATGATGTTTCTCTCTGGAGCAGAGGAATAAAAGTAGATTAGTAGAAAGGATTTTTGGGCTGGCAGTTTTTTTTGTTTTACAGTTTTTTCTTAGATATTACCTGCTTCTTTTGGGACTTGTGTACATCTTCGTCACTGTTGAAATAATATAATTTTGCTAACATATGGAACTTATTGGTCAAACCTAAGACATGTACAGCCATAGGTGATATGTTTGTCTATTAGTACATTATGAATACAACACTAACAAGCTAAATGTCAAATCAAACAGATATATACCAACCACTTCTCTAGTTGGTGGTATAAAGCAGTTAAAGGCATGGATAAAGACTCAAAAAAGGATTCAATTCGCTCATTATTCTTGTGGCCTGGGAAATCTGGAAACATAGGAACGATTGTGTATTGAATGGCGTCAATCCTAGTGTCATGTCTGTTATCCAAATGATATGTAATGAGTGTGGTCTTTGGTGTATGGCTGGAGCTTCTAAGCTTAGTGAGTTCCTTAATAGGTCGTCTACCCCAGTTGGGTAAAAGGTCATGTCGCGTGGGTCTCTTGTAAATGTAAGTTTTGTATGGGTGTAGGGTGAGTGGGTTGTTTCACCCCCCTCCCCTGTGTTGTTTTTTCCTCTCTTAATGAAAAGATATGCAACGCTCATGCGTATTCAAGAAAAAAAATCAAACAGATATATCTATAACATGTTTAGGAGCCTAAATAACACCTTCCCCTGTTTAGGGACCTAAATAACACCTTCCCTTGTTTTGTACTCTGTCATTTTGCTTTAAAAATATTTATCACAACTTCACAAGTATGTTTTCAGAAAGAGAACCTCATCAGCTGGACTGCTCAACTCAAAATGAAATCTCCAATACTCTAAATGTGATTATGTTGAGCAATATTCTATTGACCAAAATGCAAGAATGGAAATATTATCCAGATTTTGGATCATGTTATGTCATCCTAAAATGAATTTTGTTTCTATTATCAATAAGTTGTATGAAAATAAACTTCTTCATGGAGTTAGGTTGCCTCCATTCTTTCTACTTTTGGCCTTTGATTTCCCCTGAGTTCATGAATGTTCTATTCGCTTATGAGAAGTAGAATGTTTATCTATGACACCAGATCTTGGACAGTAGATCCATCTTGTTTGTGTACCTGTCTTGTATTATCAGCACCCAACCAGTTGATCCCAAGTGGAAATTACGTACCTATCTTGCGAAGGCCATTTCTAATAGTTGTAGTCATTACTCCATATAACTTACAAGATTATCCCAGACTATGGATCTAATGCTGTAGAATTAGATATGGCCATTATTTTTCCACTCTTCTGCATAATTGGTCTGTCAACATTAGTTCGGTAATATGGTGGATGGAAAATAAGGCAATAAGCAGTAGGGAACTAATTTCAAACTTTGCTTGTATCAAGATTAGCTGATTTGCTCAATAAGTTCATAGAAATGCATTCAATAATTTCCTGTTCTAACCATAGTTGATAAGATATCATTGCTTATCAAACAATAATTCAAATGATGTTTTTCTCTGGTGCAGAGGAATGAAATTCGATTAATTGAAAATATTTTTAGGTTGACATTTTTTTCCTAGACGTCGTAAACCTTACCTGCCTTCTTTTGGGAATTGAGACTTGTGTACTTCCGTCAATGTTGAAATTATCTAACTTTGCTAACCTATTAAACTTATTGGTCAAATTTGACATAGGTATAGTTATAGGTGATATGTGATATGTTTGGTTAATTGGAGTTATAAATGAAGGTTATAAGGTTGGTCTATTACTTTATTATTATGAAAACAATACTAAAAGAATAAAGAAATTGTCAAATCAACCAGATATGTCTATAATATGGAAGGGCACTACATACCACCTTCCCTTGTTTTTCATTCTGCCGTTTTGCTTTAAGAGTATTTTATCAAAGGTATGTTTTCAGAAGGAGATCACCGTCTGCTAAACTGCTCATCTCAAAATAAAATCTCTAATACTCTAGATGTGATCACATTGAGTAATGTTTTATTGACCAAATTTCATTAACAGAAATATTATCCAGATCTTGGATATCATCCTATGTCAGCCAAAAATGAATCCTGTTATTATTAGCAAGGAACAAGAAGTTAAGAAAATAATCTTCCTCATGTGCTTGTGTTGCGTTCCTTCTGTCAACTTTTGGTCTTTGATTTTCTGAGTTCATAAGTGCTCTATTCGTTTTATGAGAGTTAGAATGGATCTCTATGTTGCCAGATATTTGAATAGAAGAAACTAACCCAAAATTGTGATATTGTCAGGTTTGCTGTTATGGGCTTGGTGACGAACTATCTTGGCCCCCCTCGTCCAGGCAGTACAAGGCGCTAATCAGGATGCACACTATGTACCTGTACGAGATATCACTTGTATTTTGATGCTCCAGAAGCCTTTAGCCGCACTCACATCTCTGAATTTCATCTGAGTATGCATCAAATACACTGCCTCAGTTACTAGGGAGACAAGAATGTGTATGATGCTCGATAATTTAATTGTGCGGTACTAGTTCTTCTGGGTGTTATTTGCTTCTAGATTTCTTCCTTTTTTATTTTTATAGTGATGTCTACATCAAGCACGTTGATCAGTACTCCTTGAGCTCTTGTTTCTGTTTCAGTCTTTTCATTTTACTGGACGAACAGTCACTTTCAAGCCCATGCATGTTCGAGAGTTGAGAATAAGGTGCTGCATGCAGTGGCAACCAACCTCGCATTTTTTTTGTTTAAAATATATACAAGTACTTGTTGTAGGATCTTCCCCATATTTCGTTGAAAACCTGAAGCACCAAAGTGAAAATAATAATGATAATAAAATAATAATGACGAGATCACAAGATATCAAGTGACAAATGACAACTTACAAGTTTGCGGTGCCTGTTTTGTTCTGCTTCTTGAGTTTCTTGGCAACTGGGAGTTGAACAAAGACTACTCGGCAAAGCTGATGCAGCGCATGATTGAATGCACTCTTGTTGTTCCCGAGTGTTCTTCCAACAGTTGCGTGCGCATATCAGAATTGTGCACCCCCGTGATCGCAACCTGTTTGTTCAGCATTCCAAGCGTCTTTCGCCTCTGCCATTCTTGTCGCCGGGGCGTTTTCGTGCGTGGAATTTGTCAGTGGTCCTTGATTACTGAACGGACAATCGAGCGGTCCTCGAATTCCCGAGCAATTTTCGCTGAACGGATAATCGTTTGGTCTTTGAATTACCGGGCATTTTCCAGTAGTAGTGCTGGACTTTAGTTTGGTAGCCACCTTGTGAAGCAATAACAAGTCCACCGATAGGAGATTTTTGCAAACCAAAAACAGGTACCTTGCCAAGGACTTCGAAAAATGTGATAGAAAATCACATAAGCCAAAATTAGGTACCTTGGCAGGACTTCGAAAATTATGACACACAATCCTGCACGGTCTCATCCTCAGTTATTATATCCCGGACGATGATTTTGGGCCATAAAGAGACTTCCCTTTCCAGATATTAATTTGTTGTGGTCAGTCACTCACTCCTTGCCCACCCCTCTAATGTTCGTCTTCTTTTTAGCGACTTCACCCAATTATTATCGTAAATTATTTTTCTCTAAAAATACATTTTAAAAATACATTTGCTTAAAAACATTTTTCTACTGTATTATATAGACTATTTGTTTTAATGTATTATTTCTTAAAATAATTAATTTATCCATATGACTAAGCAGATAATCTATGACGATAAACTGAAGAATAATCTATTTCAAATGTAGCCAAAGTATGGTTATAGTTGATTCCGACTTTAGAAACTTTCTATTTAAAAACATATAAACATCCTATTGAGACAAAACTACTAATAATAACGTTTCTACTTGGTTATACTTTCTGTTAGAAAGCAAAACATTCTACCCAAACAATAAATACAATAAAAAGTTTGTCTACTTCATTAAAAAACCTTCTAATAAAATATTAGTACTCCATACTAACTTTCTAATAAAAACACTAAGCATCTATGTTTGAGAAATTTCCAAAAAAAATTCTATATTAAAGTTTATGTCGAATATATATATGTAGTCGATTATAATTTAGAAATTATATTTATAATAGATATTAAAGTGAAGTTAGAGTCTGTCATAGACTCTTTCTTAAATAAATATACACATCTGTAATTGCATAATAACTAAACATAGATGAATGATGATTGGCTAACAGCCTAACCGATCGAGGGTTGTAGATACCTAATACACTACAGCTAGATCTAGGAAGAAGCAGTTGTAATTATTACCTCAGGAATTAGGTTATCCCTAGACCTTGTTAACAAATATTATGGTTTAGTATCATCATTAAGTTTAGATATTTTATTGTGTACTTCTGCGTTAGCTATCGATTATGATTTCAAAGCCGTTTTTTAACAAGTAATATTAGAGCTTGGCGATAGAGAGAGATATATAGATATAGGCACAATGAAGGTGCCACATGCCACGCCACTTGTGGTTGACGTCTAGGGACGGACATGCACGCAAGGAGGAGCACGATAGTCAACGACTTGATCGGTGGATTCGGACACTTTGGGTGGACAACTTGAACCGTTCAGTAAGCTACTTTCAATAGGAGATGATCAGATGTGATGCTTAAGATTGATTGAAGCTGGAGGTGATCGGTGCTCTTGATTAGTGGAGTCGAATACTCTAGACGGGGTGGTCTGAGTCTTTCGATGAGTTGCGTTCAATAGAGAGATGGCTAGATGTAGCGCTCGGGTTGTTCGGTGGATATGAAGATGGCATGACAATTTGTCGGCTTTAGCTCGCAACTAGATTAACGAGTGGTTAATCAAAAATTAGGGCGGATGGACCCTAAGGTTGTTTTAGGAGATGTTGATGAGGTATTTGCATGATGGGTTGCTACAACGACTGCATATGTACGGCGTGTGGTGGAATCGGCTATGGGTTGTTCGGTTCAACCGTGGTAGCACAACAGCACACGCTAGTTGCATCACACTAGCAACACTTGTTGTCAGAGGAGTTGATAAGTGGTGCTAGGGAGGCTAAGTCAGGAGGTCGTGAAAGTATGTGAAGCTAGGTCTGCCATGGCAGTGTGCGTATCCATGCGTCGAGGCCATGTTGTGGCAAAGTACAGTGTCAAGGTGTGCTAACCCAATGATTTGGGATCGTGCAATATGTGTTCTATGGTTTGTGGTGTAGGAAAGGAGTCAAACTTGGAGGCTAACTCTAGCTCCGGCTCGATCACGGCGTCGATGCAAACAGATAGCTGCTGAAAGAAACCTAGTAAGACATGAAAGAGGGATGAAAAAGGACTCCAGTTTGGACAAGAATTGGATTAAAAAGAATTTCCAATAAATACAGTAGAGAATTCCACTAGATTGCATCAAATTGCAATCGAGCAAATCACCAAGCGAAGGTGAGATCTAACCATTTTTGAAAGTGCATCTCAGCTCCTAAGTTGATTTTGGATGATGAATGATAAAACGGTTAAGAGACTAATATATTTATTGAGTTACAAACAAAGATTAGTTTGTGTATGATCATTTTAATTCTTATAAATTTATAATTGAGTTATGACGAGAGGAATTATAGTTTATTTTAAACTTCTTTTGGATTTTTTTTAGTCTAGATAAGCCATACTATTAAAAGGGGTTGTAAACAACACTCAAAATCTACTCTTTTGCTCAAAGATCTATTTCTTAGTTGAGAGACACATTTGCAAAGCATTTGTACTATTATGAGTTTGCTTGCTAAGTGTTGGGTTGGAGGTTCTAGGACAGGGGTCGAAACTTTTAGGTGTTCAAATATGTAAGTAATGGCAAGGCGACATAGGGGAGTGGGTATAAACATGTCATTTCCCTCCTAGAGTCGTTTTGGCCTTTCCACTTTAATTTTCATATTTCCTAACATCCTTAGGGCTCTACACACCTCTTCCACTAGGTTCTTGAGTTTTCATAGGGATTTGAGTAAAATTCTTGAGTGGTTGGAGTGCTTTTTCCTGTGAGAAGAGCTAGGAGGATCTTGAGTAATTGAAGATCAATGTGGGTCGATGTTTGTAGGTTGTTACTCTTAGAGGGTGATCTCCTAGACTGTTAAGTGTCGTCCGCAAGCTTCCTCAAGCTGTGAATTGTCTGTGAGGCTAGACCTCGCCTCCGAAAACAAAAGAGATACTTGGTGAAGTGAGAATTAAGTTAGTCTTTATGACTATTTGGTGAGGCAAGGGGTTGAGAGAGACTAAGCTCTTAAGAGTATCTCAATGGACACATATGATCTTTATGATCCGAACTTCAAGAAAAAAAATTATTGTGTCTCCCACTCTTGCTTATGAATTTTGTATTAAAAGTTGCTCTTTTTCTACATTGTTTACTATTTTCTGCATTACAGTAATTGTGCACCTATTGCTTCCGTTGGTATTACTTGTGTTTATGAAATTATGGAAAAAGACTTAAAAGAGTTCCTCTTGTTTCATCAAAAATTCTTTCCTCAATAGACCAAAGGTTCTGACCAGCTATCTCAGTCCGCTCGAGAGAGTTGATTGGAAGTTTTGACCATTAGTTCGAAAGTTTAAGTCAAGCTTGAATTTAATTACTGTATTGAAATAATTTTTAGGAACGCCTATTCAACCCCCTCTAGACTATCTCTAGAGGTTTTAATTTCGACGGAGTGAGGTGATTTGGCCAATGAGTATAGGCGGTGGTGCACGACTTCAGCAAGCAGTGCAGGTGACACCAGTGCTCAGCGGGCTGGCTCCTAGAGAGGCGGCAATTAGCAATGAGGAAAGCCAGCAAAGGTTGGCTTTGGCAAGCGACAGCGGCAGCTTTTCCCTCAGGCTAAGCTGGCGGAAGCTTGGGATAGTGGCGATGTCTTTCCACCGCTAGAGCCAGTGTAAGAGCGACGATGGCTTCGTGAAGAGGCAGAGTAGCTTGACGGCCTCCAATGAGGAGGCAACAGTGGAGTTTTCGGATGGAGCTAAGGCTCTAGGCAATGGCGGCCACTCCTAGGTGTTTGGTGAAACCATCAAGCGTGGGGGAGGCACGGCTACGACGAAGTATCGGGTGGTGGCGGCACAATTCAGGCACTCCAGTTGGTTGGAGGTCGACAGTTGAGAGATCATGGATATCTTGATATGTTATAACTATACTGGATTAGCTAGAAGTACTCGTAATAAGGCTCGCTATGGCTAAAACTTAGTTAACAAATATTATATCTTGGTGCTATTATTATGGTTGGATTTTTTTATCGTATGTTTTCGTGTTTAGCTATCATAATTTTAGAATCGATTTTCTAACACCCTAAAACAACGATACAAATTATGAGTCCACAATGCATAAAGACACATCCAAAACAAGATCTGATCTCAAAGCCTGGTCCTCGCATCCGCGATGCGATATCGCATCACCGGTTGTTCTCTACCACAACTGAGAGAACAACAGGGGAAATGAAGAACCGTGTGGAAGCGTTCGCGCGGAGGAAGTCCACACGAGCGTGCGGTCGTTAGACTTTTCCGCAGAGAGGTTGGGGACCAGAACTGCGTGCATGCCTCGGCACTACTATAACATAATTACTAGTACTGGTCAGTTGTCACTAATGTCAGGAGTAATGGCGAGATAGGAAGTAGGCATCGTAATAACGATCATTTAGCACGATTTCTCTGTATATAACACATACCATATCACCTGTGGTCTGATAAGCTGCAATTTTCCATAGCGGGTACAGTAGTAATACGTCGATCGAGCTGGTTAGATTGATTGATTGCGCGATGGCCCGACCAAGAAAATTAATCGTACGATCTAACCGTGACCAGAACCACAAATGTGATTCGTGGCGACCGCTAGCTCTACCTAATTCACTAATACTATCTACATTGTCCTGTTGCTAGGTGACGTACGCATACGCTCAGCTTGTCAACACTTGTTGATCACCTCGCTGGATCAAGATACTGTTGCTTGACAGCGTATACTATGACATGTGAGGCTGCTGCTGATTGGTGCACGGTGAGCAAGAAAAAAAATATTGCTCCCAGTTATCTGTTTAAGGACTTATCAGATGCAACTGAAATTTGAATTAAACTTATTTTTAAAGTTTATTTTGGGGTTTTTATGTAGCCTATTTTTCAGCCTAATCTTTTAAAGCACAAATAATATGGATATAAAACTTTTATCTATATTTTTTTATTGTTCTGTTCATATTTATACCGTTTATCAACCGTAGCTCTAACCCATATGTCATAGCCCTAAGGCTTATAAACTGCCAGTGCCGCAGTGCGTGCAGTTGCCACCTCTCGCCACACACTCTTGCAGCCTCCACAGATAGCCATAGATAGCATCACAAGGTAGAGCAAGAGAGATCGAGAGATGGCTAAGGGCCACGTCTTCGTGCTGCCCATGCCGTGCCAGGGGCACGTCATCCCGCTCATGGAGCTCTCGCACCGCCTCGTCGACGACGGCTTCGAGGTCACCTTCGTCAACACGGAGGTGGACCACGCGCTTGTGGTGGCCGCGCTGCCGCCCGGCGGCGCGGCGGAGCTCCGGGAGCGCGGGATCCACCTGGCCTTCATCCCGGACGGGCTCGCCGACGACGAGGACCGCAAGGACCTCAACAAGCTCATCGACGCCTACTCGCGCCACATGCCGGGCCACCTGGAGCGGCTCATCCGGGACATGGAGGCCGCCGGCGGGAGGCCCAAGGTGCGGTGGCTCGTCGGCGACGTCAACATGGGGTGGTCGTTCGTCGTCGCCCGGAAGCTCGGCATCCGCGTAGCCTCGTTCTGGCCGGCGTCCACGGCGTGCCTCGCCATCATGCTCAAGATCCCCAAGCTGATCGAGGACGGCGTCCTTAACGACAAGGGTTAGTAAATTAATCTCAGCTTGCGTTTGCTCTATTGGCAGTAGCATGGTAAGTCGTAAAATAGATTTTTTGCATTGTTTTTGACTTTGGGGTATTTGTTGACTAAACACCGACCTAAACTTCTCGTTGGCCAGCTAAAAGTAGTCAGTCAAAACAATCTGCTTAAGATTTGTTTAAGGCTGCTAACACACTAGACTACGAGAGTTGTTGCTGACTTGCTATTACAGTAATAAAGTTTTATCCATTTGAGCATGATTTTTTTAATAACAAAGATGGGCTATATCTCCAGCCTCTCGCATTAAACACACACGATCATTGATTTTTACTACTAGAATAAAATAAAAGAGTAAATATATAGGGCGATGGGAGAAACACTAACCCACCTAAAATGATGATAAGGTTATTTAATGCTACAACTATAAGATGTCAAGATCATAAAGATTATAGCATATAATTTTGTAAGTATTATGTCATCCAGAGTAGAACAATAGACTGATCTTGCCCATCAATTTTGGTAGTGTAGCACCATCGCGTATATTACATGATAGTAGTGGAGTTAGTAGAAATATATGAATATAATATGAATAGGGTTGGATGATTTTTATTGTTAATTTAAGCCTGATTAATCTGAGAAACAATCAACTGTTAGGACTTATGACTGACACGGAGGCGTGAATTGACATTAGCGACTTGTATCGATTTCTTGATATCTCACGAACAGGCGCGAACACCTGTAGGATGGCCGGAGCGGCAGGAGACGCTGCAGCTGGCGCCGGGGATACCGCCGCTGCACACGTCGCTGCTATCGTGGAACAACTCCGGCGCGCCCGAGGGGCAGCACATCATCTTTGACCTCGTATGCCGGAACAACAAGCTCAACGACCTCGCCGAGATTACCGTGTGCAACTCCTTCCACGAGGGCGAGGCCGGCGTGTTCATGCTCTTCCCGAACCTCCTCCCCATCGGCCCGCTCGTCGCCGACCGGGAGCTCCGGCGTCCCGTGGGCCACTACCTGCCGGAGGACACGAGGTGGCTGGAGTGGCTCGACGCGCAGCCGGACAGTTCCGTCGTGTACGTGGCGTTCGGCAGCATGGCCATCTTCGACCCGCGTCAGTTCCAGGAGCTCGCCGAGGGGCTCAAGCTCACCGGGCGGCCGTTCCTGTGGGTGGTCCGGCCGGACTTCACCCCGGGCCTGAGCAAACCGTGGCTGGACGACTTCCGGCGCCGCGTCGACGCCGGCGGCAACGGCAAGGGCATGATCGTCAGCTGGTGCTCCCAGCAGCGCGTCCTGGCGCACCCCGCCGTGGCGTGCTTCGTGTCGCACTGCGGGTGGAACTCGACGCTGGAGGGGGTGCGCAACGGCGTGCCGTTCTTGTGCTGGCCCTACTTCTGCGACCAGTTCCTCGACAGGAGCTACATCACCGCCGTGTGGCGCACCGGGCTGGCGGTGTCGGCCGGCGAGGACGGCGTCGTGACGAAGGAGGAGGTGAGGAGCAAGGTGGAGCAGGTCGTCGGCGACGCCGAGATCAGGGAGAGGGCGCGGCTGCTCAGGGACACGGCGCGCGCGTGCGTCAGCGAGGGCGGCTCGTCGCACAAGAATTTCAGGAAATTTATCGACCTCCTCAGTGAATGATATAGACTATTGAAATTCATGCATCCAAATTATACTCCAGTTTGAACTCCAAACTTACCATGATTGTATCATTTTGGTGTAGAATTAAATCCAACTCATCTTACCTACAAAAGATTGCCGTACGTAGATTTTAACTTTTTAAAATCCTCCTTTGGAATGGAGGATTTTCAAAGGAAATTGGACTAGATCCTACGAAAATCTTCTAAAGTTCGTGAGTTTCAAAGGAGCCCTCAGAAGATTCTCGCAGATTTTTATATATTTGGCATCATTTAGAACGGAGTAATTTCAAAATATTTTTTACTAAATCCTAAGAAATCCTTTATTTGTTCTTTGGAAAACAAACCAAACATGAGATTAGGCCCAGAAAAACCAGAAATATCTTAACCCGAGAAAGGATATTAGTTATGGGCTAGAAATGGAGTTTATTTGGGGCAGTAGAACAGAGGAGAAGTCTTGTCCGCTCTCCGCCGGTTGGGCAGAGTAATCTGGGCCGGTTGCGGGGAGAGGCTGAGCCTGAGGCCGTGAAGCAGACAGGTAAGAGAGAAGAGGGAGCCGAACTCGCCACCTCTCACCGCCGCCGGCGCGATGCTCCACCTACAGATCCTCCCCCGTCGCCACTCCGCTGCACACAACGTCTTCTCCCTTCGCCACGTGCTCCTCGCCACCACCGCCGCCGACGGCTCGCCGGGGAAGTTCGCCGTCGAGCACTACCTCGTCGCCACTTGCGGCCTCACCAGGAAGCAGGCCGTGAAATCGCCCCCGCACATCGCCCACCAGAAATCCCCATCGAACGGCGAAGCCGTCCTTGCTTTCATCGTCGGCCCCGCCCTCCGCCTCTCCAAGGCTGACATCTCCGACGACGTGGCCCGCGCATCCTCAACTGCAGCGTGCAGAAAACCCTCAAGATTCGCGCCGCCAGCATCCGTGCCCCCGGCTTCTCCGATGACCAGCTCCGGAGCCTCTTCCGCCTAGGCCCTAGCGCCTCCCGCCACTTCAACATCCGCAAGATGCTAGGCTTCTGGATCCCCTTCCTGGGGTCGCCGGAGAAGCTCCTCTACTTCATCAAGCGCAGATCCTACCTCCTCACATCAGACCTCGATGGGTTGATCAAGCCCAACGTCGTGCTGCTACGGCAACGCTAACTTTACTAACTAATGATGACTATAATTCGAGGCTATCTGCTCTCACTTATTGTTTCAATATTTAGGTTCTGAAATGAAAACTACCATGTTATTACGACCCATGAAAGTGTTTGCATGGATAACATAAAAGTTTTGCGACCTGTCTGGGAAGTTCTTGAAAATACGTTAGTCTTGTCTGTTAAGACTCATGGCCTGTTCATTTTTGCAAATTCATCTTAGAATGGGCACTAGAATTGTTGCGATATATCTTGGGGCTGCTTTATTTCTGCATGGTTATTCAATTGGAAGTTGCAGGGATACAGTACATACATTTGCCTTCACATTTATGCATCCATGCATGGTTGGATGTGATATCCAATGATGGTCCCTTTCAGATTTTTTATCCCATGGTCAGAATTTTCGTTCTCTGAAGCATGAACCTTCATCTAGGAGAACATTAGGCAGGTAGGATTAGGTTCGCATGAACCTTCAGCATATGGTGCACAGGGCCAGCTGTCGAAGACTAAAGAAATGCACTGGCATTGTATATTTGTATAGACCGCAATCTCTTAGATCGAAATAATTTTGTGAAGTGGAGTACCTACTACTACAGCAATTGTGTTCCAGTTCCAGGGCCTGCAGAGAAGCTCATGCTTGCCAAAATTCCAAATTTGAGATCTTGAAACGGTTCCCAAGCTGGTGTGTTCTGCATTTTAGTAAATTTTTAGTGCTGCAGTGCTGCACACCTCAGACAGGGTTTATAGTGTTACCATATGATTTGGTTTATATTACCTTGATATCTTGCTGTTTTGGTTCTCTGCTGTTCATGTGTGGAAAGGCTTCCAAGCATGCATGCACCGATGTGCTCGGCTGAGTAAGTGACCGCATGGTTGTATTCACAGTGTCATTACAGTCGTTGACATGTGGGTTCTACTCTACTACGAATTCGCATGTTAGTGTCTGTGATGACAATACTGTCATAATGACAGACAACATGAACCCATGACGCATACATCACTTATACTGACAAGACTTCTACCAGATTTTTTGTTCCTGAAGGTGACACTGGGATATGATTGGCTCAGTCTTACTGCATTGAAACTAACCACAGAAACGAATGGTCGTCGTTGCCATCCATCCATCTCGCCGGGCGGCGCTCTTGATACAAACCCAGAAAGCTAGCACGTCTGTCGTGTGGGGCAGCCATGGTCAATGGCGATGTCTCATGTGTTGGCCTTGGCCTTCCCGGCCCAGGGCCACGTCCTCCCTCTGATGGAGCTCGCCCACTGCCTACTCGAGCATGGAGTCAAGGTCACCTTCGTTAACACTGAGGTTAACCACGGCCTCATTCTTGGCGCCTTGGATGCGGATGCCAACCATGGCGGCGAGCTTGGAGGGGTCGACATGGTGTCCATACCGGACGGCCTGGGCCACGGCGACGACCGGAGGGATCTTGGCCGGCTAACCGAGGCGTTCTTGGCTACCATGCCCGGCGAGCTGGAGAAGCTCGTCGGGAGGATCAACGCGTCGGCGGCGGGAGGTGGGAGGGAGGTCACGTGGATGATCGCCGACGTGAACATGGCGTGGGCGTTTCCTGTGGCGAAGAAGCTCGGCCTCCGCGTCGCTGGCTTCTGCCCTTCGTCGGCGGCGATGTTTGTGACGAGGATTAGGATCCCTGAGCTGGTAAGGGATGGCGTTCTTGACGAGAGAGGCATGCCGAGGTGGCGCGGTACGTTCCGGCTGGCTCCGGCAATGCCGCCCGTCGACACGGCGGAGTTCTCGTGGAACCGCGCCGGAGACCCCAAGGGACAGCCGGCCATCTTCCGGCTGATCCTCCGGAACAACGCGACCACCCACCTCGCCGAGGCCATAGTCTGCAATTCCTTCAAGGAGCTCGAGCCGGGGGCCTTCGAGCTCGTCCCCGGCGTCCTCCCCGTCGGTCCGTTGGTCTCCGGCGGCAAGCCGGTCGGCAGCTTCTGGGCAGAGGACGCCTCATGCGCGGCATGGCTCGACGAGCAACCGGCCAGCTCCGTCGTGTACGTCGCGTTCGGCAGCATCGCTGCCTTCGACGTCGCGCAGCTCGTCGAGCTCGCCGAGGGGCTCGCGCTGACGTCCCGGCCGTTCCTGTGGGTCGTGAGGCCGGGATCCACCAGCGAGCGGTGGCTCGACCGCCTCCGTGTCCACGCCGGGCCGCGCGGGCGCGTCGTGAGCTGGTGCCCGCAGCAGCGGGTGCTGGCGCACGCGTCGACGGCGTGCTTCGTCTCCCACTGCGGCTGGAACTCCGCCGTGGAAGGCGTCTGCAACGGCGTGCCGTTCCTGTGCTGGCCGTACTTCGCCGACCAGTTCCTCAACCAGAGCTGCATCTGCGACGTGTGGAGAACGGGGATGAGGGTGGCGCCGGCGCCGGTGACGGCCGACGAGCCGGTACGGATCGTGGAGAGGGAACTGATACGGCGAAAGGTGGAGGAGCTGCTCGGCGACCCGGAGATGAAGGCGAGGGCGCTCGCGCTGCGGGACGCTGCCCGGCTCGCCGTCGGCGACAGCGGATCATCGCGCCGTAATCTCACAAGGTTCTTGGACCTCATTCGGAGCTAGTCGAACTTTCCATAGACTGAATTGACTGGCTCGACTAATTGCAGAACACGAGAAGGCGAATTTGAGCCTCTGAGTAACAATATTGCAACTGCTGCAGCCTTCAGAAACGAGGGCCCAGTTTTTTTCCGTCAAAAGATACCGTACCAAATAACTTGATGAAATTCAGTGTTCTTTCACTACTGAAAAATCTGTACCTACTGGAGTCTTGTAAGCCTTCTGTCCATTTCCTAATTCATCCCCATCCGTTTTAAAATATATTTCCTCCATCACAAACATAATCAATCTCTAGCTATAAATCTAAACATGTGTACCCAAATTCATATTTACAAGTTTTTTTTATGAAGAGGGTAAGTATTTTTTAAATTTAAAATTTATATTATAATAAAAGTATTTATATTATATTGATTTTAATACCGAAAATCTATACATTTGGCTAATCAGGTGCTTGGGCAGTGAAATAAAGTTAATTATTAAGTCTATTTCTTAAAATAGTTTATCTTTATAATTAAATAGATATTTCATGATAATAAGTCGGTGAATAATTTATCTTTGCTTAATTTCTCGCTTTCTTGGCCGGTCTCCGCATCATCAGGAGGATGTGACGCGAAGCCGGCAATTCTACACAACTGCTCCTGTACAAATGGCTGCCGCTCAAACTAACACTCTTTTTAGCACCAAGTTGTAACTGAAAAAGAAAGCAAAACACTATAAGTCCAACAGGGTACTGCAAAATAGGTGATGCATGAATCGAGATCCGATGCAAAAGCACATCCAGATCCACATTGATTTGATATATCTATCCAGAAGGAATGGTAACTGACAACTTATATATCACACCCAGCTAGAGAGTTCCTGTAATCTTGTAGCCAGTGGTAAAATCATACTAGCACACTCAGCCTCATGTCATGGTCCTACCCTTCCCTGCACAAGGTCATGTCATGCCTCTCATGGAGCTCTCTCACCGGCTCGTCGACCTCAGCTTCGACTTCGTGCACACCGGCTTCAACCGTGATCGCGTCCTCAAGGTGGCCATGGCGGACGACACGGGAGCGATCCCTGATGGGATCCACATGGTCTCCTTCCCCAACGGCATGGACCCTGACGGTAACCGTGCTGACATCGCTAAGCTGGCCGATGGGTTGCCGGCCGCCATTTCGGCGGCATCGAGGAGATGATCAGGATGGAGGGGATCAGGTGGGTGATCGCCGATGTGTCCATGACCTGGATGATGGAGCTGGCTGCCACGGTGGGTATCCACCTCGCCCTGTTCTCAACTTACTCCGCGGCCATGCTGGCGCTCAGGATGCATTTTCCCAAGCTGCTTGAGGACGGCATCCTGGACGAAAATGGTAAGAACAAATCAGCAATCATATCATCCATTAACAGAAGTGCGCAAATCCTGAACTTGACATTTATAATTGTCATCTTGAAGTTCTTTGTTGGTTGTACTATTCTCATGCGGTTAATTAAGATCAAGAACATCTAATCGATGAAGGGAACGTGAAGAGGAACGAGATGATCCCGTTGAGCCACATGTTGCCATCCGTACAGGCAGTGTTAGACCGTTAGACATGTATATATAGTCCCGACCTCCCTGTACAGTAAACGAAGTCTCAGTCTCACTGTCTGTACACTTCACTTCTATATGGTCTCAGAGCGAGGTTCAGACATTCCCCGCGCGCTGACATCGTTCTCGCCGGTGAGCTGACACCTCTTCTCCATCGTAGGCGTCTCCTTCGAGACCTCCCCCTCTACCACATGTTTTCCTTTCACTTCTTTCTCTGGTGTTTTTTTCTCCTCGATGACTTCTGAGCTTCTTTACCTCAGTTTTTTATCCTCATCGTCTCTTTCATCCACCTTCTGGTCCCATCTACCTCCACCTTCCCTTATATTCTCACATCATCCTTCTCTCTACAGTTGCGTCGGCGCTCCTTTGCACCCACGCTCTCTATCGGCCAGAACACCCTTTGGGTTCCTGCCATTCCAATACGTTCAACTGTCCACGGATGCGAAACTTGCCTCCCGGACACGAACTTTCTCTCCTCGCACCCACAGCCTTGCTCGCTTTTAGGTTTGTGTCACTCCGACGTGTCCACATGTCCATGGACGCGAAACTCTGTCTCTTGGACGCGAACTTTTCTTCCTTCGTGCCCGGTTTCTCTTGTTTTCATTTTCGACTTCCACCACCATCGCGTCAGTGGTCGCCCCGGCTGACCTAGTCCAGCCCTTTCTCCGGACCTACAGCCATCGGCCTCGCCTCGCTATCACCTCCGCTCTTGCACACTCCACCACACAACCAACATCACCATCAGATCGCGCGGCCGCCCCCGTCCCGACCGTCTCCCACATGATCACCCATTCTTAGATCGGGTCCCTCCATCCACCTCAGCGCTATGGGTTCTCCGCAGTCCACTGTGTCATCTTGCCCATTCTGGTGAATCACCGTTCCGCTCTGGTCGACCCTCAGTGACACGTGGTCATGACTGATGAGACCTAGTGCCTCGTGCCTCGTCCTACCGACGTCAACATTGTGACTAACAAGTGGATCTTTAAACACAAATTTCACTCCAATGGATCTCTTATTCGTCACAAAGCGCGTTGGGTAGTTCGAGGCTTCTCCCAATACTCCGGCATCAACTATGACGAGACATTCAGTCCCGTTGTCAAGCCTGCCACTATTCGGGTCGTTCTTACCCTCGCTGCCTCGCGCTCCTAGCCGATCCACCAGCTTGACGTGAAAAACGTCTTTCTTCATGGTCATCTAACAGAGACCGTCTATTGCCAGCAGTTGTTCGCGCCGAGATCCCTCGCGCGCCCTGGTGCGAACACGCCGAACGCTTGGGAGATCTGCTTAGCTCTAGTGCAGGCCGATCGGCTTCTCTCCGTGGCTTGAGGTACGCACACCGGGGGCCGTGGGGTTCGATCGGCTCCGGCGCGACGGTATGGGTGCGGGCGCGCCAGTCAATTTGACCCTACAATTGATAAGGAAGTGAGACGAGCAGGTCCATCGGACGGTGGGCCGATACAGGCGCTCACTATCGGCTGAGTGCCGATAGGATCGGGATGGCCATCGGCCGCGCCTAGAAGGCCCTTCACTATCGGCTATTTGCCGATAAGAATTAGGAAGCTTTTCGATCGGCTGGGAAACCAATGAAGGCCTGGACATGTGTCAATGAGGGATCGGCAGCAGAGCCGATGGAGGAACCAGGGTGTACTCAGAGGATAGCAAGACGCACAGGATCCCTCCGGATAGCCGACAGAAGCCCTAACAGTCGTTCATCGGCTGGAAAAACCGATGAAGGCACATGCGGACTGGCAAGGAATAGTATAAAAAGGTACGGGCTGCAAATCCGATGCCGCTCCGGATATGACAGCACGAAACCCGTCGCCCGCCGTGACAGTGCCATTAACACCGAATCTCAAAGATCAGATCTAACAAAGACAGTACAAGACCGAAGCCAACAACGATAATACGGAGGACGTTGGATCAGCTATGCTGAAGCAAAGATAGTAACGAACCCATCGGCTAGATGAGTCGATGAGGGGACGCCTCTTTGAAGGCGGGTGCGTATCAGCTGGGAGACCGATGCGCTCGGCATTACGCGTCAAGGGACACCTCTAAAGGCTGATGTGTATCGACCGAGGGGCCGATGTGCTGGACGTGAAGCTCAGAGCATGGATAACTCATCGGCTAGCACTTCGATGAGATGCCGTGCAGAAAACTATAAGCCTGAAGTTCGATCTTCCGTCGGCAGCCCCGTAGGTCGAACCTAACCGATGCAGCTCGAAATTGACGACGGCAAAGGGAGCTTAACAAGCCGATAGGCCCTGCACGGACGTGATGCGATACGTCTGATCGGCCTAAGAGGTCGAACCAAACCGATGCAGTCTTAGACAGAGCAGAACATATCGAGATAGTAGCGGGACTTACCCCTTCGTCGGAGATCGAACTTAACCGATGCAACCCCGTGTCTAGAGCCAGAACCCGCCGGTATAAACCTAGATGAACTAGGGTAGCGATGCGCCGAGATTGTATTGATCGAGAAATATATTACATATCTCCAGGGGTCTATATTTATACCCTGGATTTACAGACAGAGTCCGATGTGTTTACAACCATCGGACGTTATTTCCTAACAAAAACAAAGGAAAATGTCTCTAAAGAAGCTAACTAACTAACTAAACCTTCCTAATTAGATAAGGTTATAATTTACAAAAATAAAATACCCTGCCGTGGATTCCACGGCTCCGCAAACTCGGTTTTATCTAAATAATTTTCCAATTTGGAACCGAGTCTTCCTTCGCTACAACTCGATCGGCTCCTTCACTGCAGTCATCGGACACCTCTCAGCCGATCGGCTTTAGCACCATCGAGTCGTCCAGATTTTGGCGTTAACAGCAGCCCATAGGCTTCGTCGACCCAGCTCGTCCTGACACCGTCTGTCTCCTTCAGCGCTCTCGCTATGGCCTCAAGGCTACTTAGGCTTGGTACTAGCGTTTTGTCACCTACCTTCGGCAACTCAGTTTCATTGCCTCCATCTCCGACGCATTTCTTTTCGTACTTCACACAGAGGATGCCATCACCCGCCTACTCCTATATGTCGACGACATCATCCTTACGACATTCTCACCCGTCACCCTACAGCACATCATGACACGACTCCACTCGGAGTCCACCATGACCGATCTTGGTCCCCTGCACCACTTTCTTAGCATTTCCATCACGCGCTTTTCCCACGGATTATTTCTCTCCTAACGTCAATATGCCATGGATCTTCTCCAGCGTATGGGCATGGCTGAGTGTCACTCTAGTGCAAATCTGGTCGACACTCGTGCCAAGCTCTCAGCCACCGACGGCTCTCTCGTCGCTGACCCCTCCCAGTACTGGAGCCTTGCTGGTGCTCTACAGTACTTGACGCTCACACGGCCTGACCTCACCTATGCGGTTCTATGCGGTTCAGCAAGTGTGTCTCTTCATGCATGTTTCCCGCGAACCTCATCTTGTGTTGCTCAAGCGTATTATTCGCTACGTGAAGGGCATCCTAACCACTAGCCTCCATTTTAGCTCCAACTCCATCGACTCTCTCACCGCGTATTCTGACGCGGACTGGACGGATTGTCTCGACTGCCGATGCTCCACATTCAGTTATTGCGTCTTCGTAGGTGACACCTTGGTCTCTTGGTCCTTTAATCGCTAAACCACGATGTCCCGGTTGAGCTTAGAAGCCGAGTACCATGCCGTTGCTCATGTCGTCACCGAGTGTTATTGGATTCGTCAACTTCTCCAGGAACTCCATACACCCATCGTCTCCGCGACTGCTGTTTACTGTGACAATGTGAGTGTCGTCTACATGACCGTCAACCCGGTTCACCATCGCTGCACGAAACACATCAAGATCGACATTCACTTCGTCCGTAACAAGGTCGCTCTGGGACTCGTTCAGGTGCTCCATATACCGTCGATGCATCAATTTGCCGACATCATGACCAAATGTCTGTCCGCGTTTTTGTTCACTAGTTTTTGGTCCAGTCTTTGTGTCCGTGCCCCTCCCGCTACAACTGCGGAGGGTGTTAGACCATTAGACATGTATATATAGTCCTAATCCTCTTGTACAGTAAACGAGGTCTCGGTCTCACTGTCTGTACATTTCACTTCTACACTGGGTCACCCTCAGCGGCACGCCGGAGGGGCGCAGAATGATCATCCAGAACGTGTTCAAGACCAACCCAGCAATATCATCGGCCATGGTCATCATCTGCAACACGTTCCAGGACATCGAGCTAGGGACGCTGGCTCTAGTCCCCAACGCGCTGCCAGTCGGACCACTTGAAGCACTGGCGACGTCGAGGTCAGCCGGCCATTTCTGGTCGGAGGACCCAACCTGCCTGGCTCTGTCATCTACGTGGCGTTCAGGAGCTTCTCTTGTCTTCGACATGGCAAGGGTCCAAGAGCTCGCTGACGGGCTGGTGCTAGCCGGTCGGCCATTCCTGTGGGTGATCAGGCAAAACTTCGCCAATGGTGTCGGCAAAGGCTGGCTGGAGGAGTTCAGGCGCCATGACAGTGGCAAGGGGATGATCATCGGCTGGGCTTCCCAGCAGCGAGTGCTCTCACACCCATCAGCTGCCTGCTTCGTGTCACACTGTGGGTGGAACTCGATGATGGAAGGGCTCAGGCACAGCATGCCATTTCTGTGCTGGCCATACTTCACTGACCAGTACTACAACCAGAGCTACATCTGCAATGTGTGGGGAACTGGAGTGAAGCTCCAGGCCGGTGAGCAAGGGGTCGTCACCAAGGAGGACATCAAGAACAAGATCGAGCAGTTGCTTCACAACAAGGAGATCAAGGCGAGGGCGGCAAAGTGGAAGAATGCGGCATGCGCATGCATAGCAGAGGGAGGGTCATCGCATGAAAACTTGCTGAAGTTTGTGAATCTTCTAAGAAAACAGTAGTACACTAGAATGTGAGGTGGTTGAAATTATTTTGACCGTTCAGAAGTCAGAATTAGTCATTGAGTTGCTTTAGCCAATTCATGGGACTGGGAGCATACCGATTTTTCTGGAAAAGAGTACTAGGTCTAGGAGCCTTTCCACTAGTGCTAAATGTAATGCACTATAATAAAAGCTATTGTTTTTTTTCAGATGGTGCATGAACAAGTACTGAAATTGAGAGCCAATCACTTCATAAAAGAACTTTTTTAACACTCCAGCTAGGAATCAAGTGTGATATCATTAGCAAAGAAATGCCCGGTGCATGCCACTTATACCAAGCCAGGTAGAGCTTACTTCTTTATTAGAAATGAAACCCAATTGTAGAACTGAAGCTGAGAATCAAGTTCAGCCAAAGTTTTAAGTTAGAACAACTCGTCCATGGTAGACCAAAGGCTATCTTTATACAACAGGAACATGTGGAAGACAGATTATATGCATCAGGATTCAGATTTCAGTTTCAAACAGCATATTCCATGATAAAAGTATTCCTGATGTATCAACTAATTGGGTAAGGAATAGCTCACCTTAACAAATGCAGGCAACCAGAAAACCGGTGGAATGGTTGCACCCACTCTTTAAATGTGACCACTTTACTCCTAAATGACCTGAAATGCCACCTTTCAGCTGGCGGTCTGGAGTATCATGACAAATCAAAATTACCAAGATTGTTCAATGAAACTGAGGCCACAGCATTTGAATTATCTATTAGCATACCATCCATAAAGTCTAGATGAATAAAACAAGCCACTATTATTATTATTTTGCAAGTGATAAATGTGCATTAGTTCTCAAATTAAACAGATGAGACTACTCATAAAAAAATTCAAAACCCGGTTGATGTTTGCTAACAGCCAACAGAAGATACTATACATGAAATAACTTGACATGCGTGGTTTTCACAAGTGCTGAAAAATCTGTACCTTCCACCGCAGTATGGCACCATTCCTGAGAAAATTGTCAACACTCAACTTTGGCAAGTAAAGGATCAGAACATTTTTTAATAAGTTGTTCTGAAGAAGTACTCAAGAATCAATACAAGACCAGTTCTGAATTTATCCTATTTTCCAGATGAATTATATGATGTTCAACTTTTAGTATAGCTAGCTAAATTACAGAAAAGAACTTCATTTTGTAAAAAAGAAATTTTGGAAATAACTTCATGCATTGGTATTATGGGATGGCAATTTTTTTGACCTATTCTAATCTAGTGAAGCTCTTTATGCATAATGGATAGGCCAAGCTAGTAGAAGCTCCATAACGGAAATCTGTCACATACATGTGTATAAGGTATGCAAATATGATAGTCATTTCATACACGGCTACATCTAGGCTGCAGCAATCAAATGCAGATCCCATGTGACATCTCCTTCCTTAGTATATGTTGGCTATTTTGCTTGCCCTAACATGACAAAGACAGCAACGTGGTCCTCAAGTTTGGTAATTTATAATAAGTTATATGAATGGTTGTTTGATAACCTTTTCTTGGGAAAGGAGAAACTTAAAGTCAACAGATTACATATTTGCTGATGCAACAGGGATGCCTAGGTGGCCCTTGGTGTGTACAACGCCACATTGGACCTATCAGGCTATATCTATCCACAGGAAGTTCCAGTATTTCACCTCACAAGCTTCTTGTAGCCATAGACAATTCTAAGAAGACAGATTTCAATCTTTCATGGCTGCTGCTACTCAACGTCATGTCATGGTGCTACCCTTCCCTGCACAAGGTCATGTCATTCCACTCATGGAGTTATCTCATAGGCTTGTTGAGCAAGGCTTTAAGATTGACTTTGTAAACACTGAGTTCAACCACGACTGTGTCCTCAAGGCCTTGGAAGAGAAAGGAACAATCCCTGGTGGAATTCGCATGCTCTCCATTCCAGATGGTTTGAGCCCTGCTGACGACCACACAGACATCGGCAAGTTGGTTCAGGTCTTACCAGCCGCTATGCTCAGCCACCTGGAGAAGATGATCAGATCCAAGAAGATAAAGTGGGTAATAGTAGATGTGTCCATGAGCTGGGCACTAGAGCTGGCTACAACAGTGGGTGCCCGAATTGCCTTATTCTCAACTTACTCTGCAGCTGTCTTTACACTCAGGATGAACCTTCCTAAACTGATAGAGGATGGTATTCTTGATGAAACTGGTATGGGCAACTAAATCACCCGCAACAAAGTAATTTCTGTGTCACATGCTTATTTAATTCATATGGTTTAAGCAGCCAAACATATGCCATCTATGCAGGGAATGTAAAGAGGCACGAGATGGTCCAACTGATGCCACCCATTGATACAGCTGAGATCCCTTGGGTCAGCCTTGGCAGCACCCAAGAAAGACGGAGATTTAACATCCAAAATGTCTTTAAGACCAACCGACTAATGGCACTTGCTGAAATGATCATATGCAATACTTTCAGGGAAATAGAATCTGAAGCATTGGCTCTCCACTCAAATGCACTGCCTGTCGGCCCACTTGTAGCACGTGCTTCGGGGCCAACAGGCCATTTCTTGCCTGAAGACCTGACCTGCCTCACCTGGTTCAACAAACAGGCCCCTGTCTCCGTTATCTACGTGGCCTTTGGGAGCTCCACCATCTTCGACGTAGCACAGTTCCATGAGCTTGCCAATGGGCTCGCCCTCTCTGGCCAACCATTTTTGTGGGTTGTCCGACCTAACTTCACCAATGGAATCCAAGAAGATTGGTTCAATGAATTTAAAGACCGTGTTGAGGGCAAGGGGTTGGTCATCAGCTGGGCTCCCCAGCAACGCGTACTATCACACCCTTCAATCGCTTGCTTCATGTCGCACTGTGGGTGGAACTCCACAATGGAAGGTGTTCTGCACGGAGTCCCGTTCTTGTGCTGGCCTTATTTTTCTGACCAATTCTGCAACCAGAGCTACATATGCAATGTGTGGAAGACAGGCATTAAGCTTTGCCAAGACAAGAAAGGGGTCGTCACACAGGAGGAGATCAAGAACAAGGTAGCAAAGCTGCTAGGAGACGAGGAGATCAAAGAAAGAGCAGTGACACTGAAGACCACTGCCCGTGCAAGCATCCGAGAGGGAGGCTCCTCGCATCAGAACTTTCTCAAGTTTGTGAATTCTCTGAGAGATCAATGATCTTTCAGGATTCAGAATTAACTGATACACAGATCACTGCAGTATTGGTGCAGCCAAATAAGAATAATCGGTCAATAAAATAGACGGAACGCACACTGTAATAAAAGATCCATTTTTTTTATGCAAACTATTGTTCATGAGTCTATCATTTAATGTAGAAAGTAGTAGTAGATTATGAACTGTTTAATACCATCATTGGAGCAAGACAGATATGTGAAAGCTCTTGGCGTCAGATATCCCCTGTGGAGAATGGCTAGCCGCTAGACTACCGAAAGTGTAAAATCGACTCGATTAAGCGGCTCTCAATCTCCATAGTGACAGGAGGCACTCAAGAAGGGGGAATGCGAGCTAGTAAGTAAAGCATGACACCCTGCATGCCTTAACAAAAGAGTTCTCCGGTGCACTAGTGGTGTTCGACGGAATGCTCAATCCCGGACTCCGGCGACGGAACGCCGCGCGTTGTCCACCAACATTAGAAACTTCCCTCATTGCCCATTCCGCAGCAAGGAAAATGAGCAAAAAGCGGGACATCGCCAGATCCTTACCGTTCTCAGGCCCGCGCGGCGGCTCGACATGGCTCAACGGATGCCCCCGCCCCCCCCCCCCCCCCTTCCCCGCGCCGTGCCACGGGGTTCGAGCAAGGAGGGCTGGCTCGAAGCAACCGAACACGGCGCCTGCGCCCGCGCGCGCACCGATTCACCCCCTCCTCCTCCTCCTCGTCGGAGCCTCGGAATCCTCTGCTCCACCTCCCCGGGACCCCGCCGCACCGGCGACAGCCGTGGGGCGCCGGTAATCATGGAACTGAATTTGCTGGGCGTGTCACGTGTGTGCGCGAATGTGGCCGTGCCCTCCAGAGGAATCAGGGGCTGTGTAGATTGAAACTGTTCATCCCAGAAGAAAGTTTGGTCCAAGTTGGGATTTCCAATCCCATCGTGTACTTCGGATAGAATGAGTTCAGGTGGGACTTGGGCCGGGCTGCCGATGCTGTGTACGGAGTGAAGAAAAAGGCCATCGATTGCAGCGTTGGTCGTTGGACTGGGCCGCATTTGTTAGATCAAAACAGGCATAAATAACCCGACACCTATCAAGGCCCTAGTCTCTACTATATTAAAATCGAAGTCGCCCATCCTCCTCTCTCGCCCTATCATGAATTGATATTTCATTGCAAGCACGGACATTCCTACTAGTAAGGAACAGCGAGCCGACTAGCTGCAAGCCTGCAACAAGGAATCTGTCGTTCTGTCTTGATCCCAGCAGCTGCGCGGCAATACGGGTCCCAAACAGTTATCACGAACGTGGAAGCCGCAACCGTCAACGCACCGTCGCACGCTGTTTACCGTCATCGGCTTGCACAGAGCGGCGCGCGCACCGGGTGAGACGCGCCGAGTCAGAAACCGCAAAAGGTCAAAAGCTTCGCCTAATCAATCGCCTCGTCCCCGGCCGATTCGGAGCAGGGCGAGCCACTGTAAAATACTCCTGCACACTCCGGTTCGTTCGTTCCAGCTCATCTACTCGATCCAGCCACCATCCCCGCGCCGCCGTCTCGCTCGCGGCGAGAAGGAAAACGGCGCGCTACGCCTCGTCTGGACCGGGGCGCCGATGCGATCGCGGTGGCGGTGCTCGCCTGCAACGACCGGTCGGTTGGCGCTTCCCTCCCCGGTTGGTTGAACGCATGGGCGATGGAACCCGGCCGGCGGCGCCCGCTGACACCGAGACTTCGCTTCCCACATGCGCGAGGAATCGAAGATAATCATATTCCTGCCGGTGTCGTCTTGCTCGCGCGCACGAATTCTTAGCCCACGAGTGTACGCTGTACAGGCGTACAGGTACTAAATTTCAGAAGATTTGGCACGAGATGACCGGGTGAACGTGTTCATCAGAAACTTGAACTACAGGCTGGTACGTGTAGTGCACGTGCTTCCAGTTCAGACCGAACCCCGCGGCTGCAGAATTTAGCAGCGTACAAGAATAAAAGTCGTTCAGTGCACAAGCATAACCTTTTTTTGGTTTCAACAGTTGCAACTTCTCCATGTTGCTTCTCCAAGGGTACAAAAGAACCTGAACTTTTCTGTGCAGAGATCAATGGTCTTTCATCACCTCCCCAATAGGTGCGCCTGGCTGACCACATGTTCCCTAGCACATTGCAATGTGCCCAAAGTAGACAAGCCATGTTGGTCATCCTGATTCAACAGAGAATAAAGGAGGAAAAAAAAAGAGCACCACATGACCGTAGGTTATTGGTGCATGCCATTTTCTCTACTCCCTCTAAGCCTAACTGAACTTTTTTTTTTTGGTCAGCTTGATTGGTACCCCTCCTAACTTTGCCAAATTCACATCACATGTACTGCTACGAGCACTCATTAGACCCGGAATTTGTAGGCCAACGACCTACTAACATCACAGGGATAGATACACATTTCTCCCAATTCTTGACGAAATTGTACCAATCATCCAGGCTCCAATCACGGGCCGTTATCCAGGTGTCCAATTTTAGGCAAGGATTTCGTTGAAGTTGTCTCGAGTGTGTGCAGGAGTTCGTCAGAAGATTCAGCTGGACTATAGTGCAAGCAAAATTGGTTTTGTTTGATCATGTGTGATGTATGAATTCCCGTTTGTGTTTGAGCTAAATTTCCACTTTGCAACAACCTTGTCCGATCGCTTAATCGGGATGCTGACTGGATTGTCTGATTAATCATCATTTCAACTCACTGAATTATGATAAAAAAAATTGAACCTTTTCGTTTTTACATCAGGACCTTTAGTTCCAGAGTTTAGTACTTGAATATTTTTCAGAACTCCTTAAGAATACAGAAATTTTATAGGATTTTCACAAACAATTCAGTTTCTCTAATTTTTTTGTTAAATTCCTCTAATTCAAATAGGCCCTAAAGAAGCATATGATTACTGTGGTTTTTTATTACAATTAGGTGTGAGTGCATGTGATTAATATCATGACATGGCTCTTTAGAAACATCATTACCGTTTGATGGCAAAGGTACGCGCTATGCTTACTGCCCTTACGTGCTTCACAACTTTAACACGTACAACAACTTTTAGTAAACTATTGCAGGCATATATACAGCACCTTGATCTAAATAAAATACTAGGAGAGAAAATTACTTGATCTTCTGGAATAAATTACACGGTGGTTCCGGTGTTTTTATTTAAGTTTTCAGGTAATCTACTACAGATAAAAATAAAAATACTACTTTCTGGAATAAAATTACACGACGCCGAATAAAATAGACTCAGAAAAAGACACAGGCCAAACAAAACAAAAGAAAAAAAATCAGGAGAGTTCTAACGACCAAACAACAGCCAAATTGACGTCGCTTTCCATCCCGGTCTCTCCTCTCTGTTCGATTGATTGTTCCGATCGGCGTCCCGTACTCGCCGTTCTTCCACATTTTGCGTGTTGAGGACGCATGGATCCATCCATCCATCCGCCACCAAAACGCCCTAAATTCCTGCGGGCTGGTTGATGCATTTTCTTGGTCACTTGAGTGGCACTCAAAAGCGAAATCATCAGCTTTTGTTCTGTTAGTTGCATCTCAACAGAAATCTGATGGGGGGATGGTACTGGGATTGCGTTTCCTTTCCTTTGCTCCCCTCCAATGTCAGTGGCCTTGTGTGCTTAAATTATTGTTTGGGGATTGAGGGGAAGTGCCTTGAGATGCAGATGTCGTAATGTTTGTTTAAATGTCTCTTAGGGAGTACTTTATCTTTATTTGTTGCTGTGATCGTTGTTGATATTGATAGTGGTTGTTTTATTTATGATTGATATGTTGTCTTGTGTATTTTATGACTAGGTTGGTTATAGAAAACGGTAAGGTCTAGGATTTCTATTTTTTAAAAAGTAGAGTTTATGGCCGGTCCAAAAAATTAAACCGAGATACCATATTACATTAATAAAAGTATAGCTTTATAGCACACCTTTACCATTGTGCAAGCACACCATAAGAGCCATGCAACCAAAATTGAATTTATGCTTACAGTGTGGCAATAAGACAATAAAATACAACATTTTTATTGTTTTATTGTTGACAAGTAAAAGACAGTAAATTACAACAAACTTATGGTGAACGAGGCCACGGTGGTACAGCACGGGCCATAGATCTAGGCGACCAAATGAGGAGTGGCCGGGAGCAGCACGATGTTGATGCCATCCTAGCCAGCCGAATGAATTGGGGATCGAGTTAGCACCGTTAGCGGTCTTGCAGGCTACAAAGCTAGACAACCAAAGGAGAGGTGGCTGAGAGCACCCATGACGTTGGCTCCATCTTAATCACGAGAGAAATTAAGGATATAGCAATCGCTCATTGTTAAAAGGAATTGGATCTGGTGAAGGCTGAAGAAATTTTCTATCGCACAAACGGAGTTCATGGACAGATTAGGATGTGATTTTTTCCTTATATGGGACCCAATGGGCCTAGCTTATTTTCTCCCACACATATAACCATTGTAGGCATTGCCACAACTATTACTCCTACAATGGTTACCACTCTTATTGCTAATGGAGTCATAAACATTGGCCTTGCTCTTAGTCCATAATGTTGTAAATTGCTTATCTAGGTCTATAATCTTGTTTTAATATATCACAGTAGGTCCAAAGCATTTTTGACCCGAGATGATTGTCTATGTGGTTGTTCATGGTGGCTAAAACTTTACATTCAACCTCTCATGTTGTAGCCATAGTGACAACAAATTTGCTTATAGCCCCTCCTGTCATTGAAACAAATTTGTATGGCTGCACATTCAATGGAACAAATTTTAAAAAATTATGGAGCCCACATGTCATTGATGATACAATCTTTCTCCTCTTCCTAATTCTATCATCCCCCTCAGTAGTGGGTGACTTCTCTTGATGTTGCTATCATCGGTCTTCCACCCGTCAATGAGCAATAACTTTTCCCACGATGAATACATGGAGCAAAGCTCAAGACCAATGTCGTCCTTGATACTTCACCGCTATAAGATTAGCTTTGCCCACTGCTACAATATTCACCTCTCGTTGTAGATCGATGTGTCCATCAGATCAAGAAAGAGGTTGCCGGTGGTGGCGGCCCTTGGAAAGGAGCTTTTAAGGGAATATGATGATGTGGTAGTTAGCCAAATCTAATATAGGAGGATGCACCACCTCCTCGAGTAGCTCCCTGATCTACGTCCACCATCACAGAACCTCTTACCTAAGATTCCTCCATCGTAAGCCTTGAGGTCCACCGCTAGTTCCACAACTCTCTATACTGAGCTCAAGAAGGACAGCGACAAGCTGACATTAGGAAGGCTACATGCGAGCTTGACATAGAGCTAACCCCAAGGGTCATGGCTGCTGCGCGATAGGTGGATTGAGGGGAGAGCGAGAGAGAGGGAGAGAGGAGAAGAAAGTCGATCTTAATCTTTGATTAGGTAGGGCCCACATGGGCTGACATGGCAAAACTATATGCAAATTTATTACCATGATGGCTAGAGGGGCTAAATGCAAGGTTTCGACCACCATGGACAACCATATAGGCGGTCATCTTAAGTCAAAGATATTTTAGATCTGCTATGATACATTAGATATTATGAACCTATATGAGCAATTTATAAGATTATAGAGCTAAGTGACATCACGGTCTAACTTTACCTTTACTCTTTTTTTATAAAAAGTATAAGGACTTGTTTGAGTTGTAGATCATAAACTACAACATATTTTGAATTTCAGAACTTAATTTTAGTATTAACTCAAGGGTTTTTCCTTGTGTTTTAACTAATCCAAAATTGTTTTTTGTTGCATCGACTACATGTATTAGTCTTATAAGCTGCATGGAATGGAATATATATGTTTGTGGTTTGTAGAGGTAATGTTTATATAGACTTGTGTATATTAATAGTAATTTATTACTTACTCTATCCTGATTCTAGCAGAGACCAAACTAGTCAAGCAAACTAGCAAATCAATTAAGATACACATTACGTGGTTTTTATCTCCAAATCACAACATGTTACTATCAATCTTACTTGTGTTAGAGGTAAATGGTCCATTATTAGGCTTATCTAAGAGCATCTATCAGAGGCGCTAAACAACATCCCTATTTATAATTTGGGAGCTAAGGTTAAAAAAAACAAATCTCCTTCTCAACCCTTTTCTCAAAGCTCCTACTTTATTGTGGTCATTTCTTCCATGCTTCTATGCCACGACCTCTCTTTGCACGTGGGCGTATCCGTGTTTGCTATTGTTGGAAACTTCAAAAATTGAACCTTGCCACTCAAAGTTATGTATTTTTTTAGTTTTTAGATGTTTTGGTAGATTAGTTATTTGGTTGCTAGTTTTAGATAGTTGAATTGGGTTGTTAGAGTTCTAAAGTCTTTATCATAGGAAAAAAAAGACGTGAGATATATTAGTTTTGTTTTTATCTATAATTTGTATTACCAATCTACGTAGAAGAGAGAAATTTGGGTTAAGAAATAGGGGCCATTACTTAGAGTTAGAGGCAAATTATCAGAGAACCAGGTAGCCCTTATTTGATCTCTAGTTTTTAGATTTATTGTTCAAAATATTCTAATATTAAAAAAAATCTCTAAATCCGTCACTATGTGTTTGGTGATATGTCTGTATGCATATTATGTGTAATAGACCTTGCCCACGAACAAGTTCGATTGGGAGAAAATGGCAGCAGGTCAATTTTGTTGCAAAATAGCAGCACTCTTGTTTTCTCTCATTTCATCTTTTTTTTCCTGTGCAGCGAATGTCAGCACGTGTAAAGTAAACTGACCACGCAACCCACTGCATGCTGTTAGGCTGCTTTCTGCGCTGGGTGTTGGAGCAGTAGGAAATGATCAGTGTACGTTATTAGGAAATGATTAGCTATTATAAACGGATTAATATAATTTTTAAAATAATTTTAAATAATTAAAAAAACTTATTATTTACCCATTTAGAAAGCATGAAACCAAATACTTAGAAATGAACTCAATTTAATATTGAAGGTGAGTGAAGAAGACGAAGATAATCACGTAAAATGAGGATGATTATTGGTGAATAATTAATTAATTATTAAAAACTTACAAAATAAATTAATGCTATTTTAAAAGTAACTTTTGTATAAAAAAATTTAACCATTTGAAAAACACGCTCGTTAAAATTGAGGAAGTTTTCTTCCGTGCCGAAAGGAGATTAAAACTGAATACAAGAATTCGTAGATGTTTTGATGCTGCCTGTTCTCATTTTTACCGTGCCATGCAGCCTCTCATGACCAACCACCGTAGAAGAGAAGCTGGAGAGGGCGACGTGCCAGTCCCCACAATCTTGACTCAGCTTCCGCCGCTGACTTGGGCCGGTGCCCCGGTGAGCACTGCACGTGGTAAGCGGGCGCCCGGTTCGACAGCAACAACGGTAGGCGCGCCGTGTGCGTGCGCGGCACCGTGTCCCCATTCTTGTGCTGGCCTGGTCTCGTCTCGCCGACCAGCTATGCAACGGGAGGCGGTAGCATGTGGCCTCGCCCCAACCCCGACCAAGTAAGGAGTAACCACACACACGGATCGGAGGACGCCGCCGATCGGGCCGTCGGTCGGTGGCGCCGCGCACACGGGGAAAAACCGGCAGCGGGCGCACGAGTGCACGACACGGTGGGAAAACGCGGAGTCAAAAAATTCTGCTTGCCTCGAAGGGAGGGGTGGTGGGAAGGGTGGAGGCTTCGGCGCGCGGCACACACGCGGCACGCATCGTTCGTTCCAGCTGATCACTCGGTGTGTGTCGCCGTCTCGCGGAAGGAAACGCGGCCCCAGCTTCGTCGTCCCGTATGGACCCGGGGCTCCGATGTCACATTGTCACCGGTGAACCGGCGTTTCCTCCCCCGGGCCGCTTGGCGTGGCGTGGCGTGGCGATGGAGAGCTGCGCGGCAGCTTCGAACCGAAACGGGCCCGTCCCGTCGGCCTCGGCTGACTCTGCGTCTTCGCTTATTATTAGTCGTTTCTCACGTGCACAAGAAGTCAAAAACGGCCCATCGGTTACCCAAATAAAAAAAATATGCCAAACGATATATTAGTTAAAAATAATTTATGATTAAAACTTTTATATTTATGTTTGAAAAAGAAACTATGATAAATAAACCTCAAAATTAATTCTATTTTAAATTTAAATTTTAACAGCGGCTTGGTATACAACACTCTGCATTTGCATTTGTATTGCTGCTAGTACTATTACCGTGTCTCTTAGAGATTTTCTGCATGAGCAAAAGAGGACATAATCCTATTTGAAATGAATTATTGAGTAGATTATTGTGGTAGATTATTAATTTGATTATATAGATAAATTAAATATTTTAAAAATAAAGTTAACAAACAACTTAAAACGTCTAAGCAATGCCGTAGAAAAATATTTTTTTGAGAAAGCGTTATTTTGAAGCGTGGAGTATATAATCCATTTTTATAATCTGGTAAATAAATTTAAAATAACAGTCCTAACTCCAGATTTTTACCAACTAGCACATTGCCTATGTGTTACAACGGGATTTTAATTAAAGAAAATTATCATTAACTCTCTATTACCATCATTTTATGTATAAATCGTCTCTTAATATGTTGCATATATTTGTTATTAATATTTGGACCCTTTAATCACATACTGTCATTTTTTCTTTCCAAAAATCCACAGAGTTAGGAATATTTGACATGTGAACCCTCTCTTTTTTTCCTTTGCAAAAAAAATAGGGAGCTGGTAGTGGTGTGACGATAGATTTACTACTTATTATTATCATTAATTTTTTAAAAGAGTAAAGATAGGTATAACCCACTCATCAAGTTCCGACTTTAGAGAAACGAAGCCGTTATTTTTGTGCAAAGACAGTTGCAGAGACCACAGAAACCAGCATGTACGTCGTCTACTAACTCTGGATCTCATCCTTTTGTTGTAAAATCAATTCCAAAAATTAAATTTTAAAATTGAAATTTTGGGTTATAAACAGAAGCAGACGTGAAACGATGGGAGGCCCTGTCTGTGCAGCGGCGGTAGTAAAATCTTTTTGGTTCCACGTACCAACTTCTCAGTACTGTCGCTGCTCCAAACAATGAAAAACTGAAAAAGGCAGGGAAAGAACGTGCACTTTTCTGCAGAAAACCACGAGCCCACCTGTTGTGTGCCCAAAGTAGACAGAGGCCACGTTGGCCAATGGTCATCATCATCATGACTCATGAGAGACTAGAAAGAAAAAACTAAGAAACACAAACAAAAGAGTGAAGTGAAGTTGGTAACGCATCACAATTATCTCTGCTGACTGATTCCCTAGGCCTAATTAAACCGTTTCTTTCCAGCCTAATTGGCTCCCCTCCTAACTTCTCCAAACCCGCACCACATCATCCACTGTTGCAACTCCAAGCATTCACTAGGCCAGTGGCAGTAAGATCGCATCAACCATCCCGGCTCCGATCACGGGCTGACAGTCCATTTTTTTTAGCAAATCTGGGTCACTCTTCACTTTTTCAGTGTGTGCAAGCACAACCTGCAACCTGATGCTGACCGGATATAGTTTGGAAAAGTTTGTCAAGTATATAAAACAATGTGAAGCAGTGTCAAGTGGCATACGTTGAGATGCAAACAAGGAATATATTTAGTGTCATGTTTAAAAAAGGGATCTATCTAGTGCAATCTTCACAATTACGTTTTTCCTTAAATATTTCCTTGCAGCAATTAAAAGTTTAAAACAGTGCCCTATAAAACGGCACTCACTTTGAAAAAAAAACCCAAACCCAAATCAGATCAGAAGAACAGCCGAATTCCCGTCCAACCAATCAACCGCGACGCTGCAGCAGCCTGAAGGTAAAAAAATGCAGCAAGAAACTCAATCCCTTGATCCTTTCCCCTGTTTTCCAGATCTGTGTGCTTCTCTTCTCTTTGCTTCTGATTTGGGACGCCTAGATCCATCCATTTCACCGTAGGAGCGTCCCAAATTTACATCGCGATGTTCATGCGTGGGGTTGGTTGATCACCTCGATCAGTTGTTGTTGATCGGATGCGTTTCATGGTCTCGCTTGAGGCTCACTCAAAGGCGAATCAATCACCAGCTTTTCTTTCTTTTTTTCTTCGTGGGTGGTTAGCTTCTGCTGCGGTTGCAACCGATTCGGGTGGGGGAGGAGAGGAGATGGTACTGCGAAGGACGCTGCTTTTTCTTCTGTCTGCTCCTCCTCCAATGTCGGTGATCTTGTGCGTCAATTAGTGCTGGGGGAAGCGACTTCAGATGCAGATTACTAGATTAGTGTTTGTTTAGTGAATATTAAATGTCTCTTACTGAGGTTCTCTGTGTACTACTAGTATCTTGCTGTTCTGATTGTTGTTGGTGATGTGTTCTGGGGATTTTTTTTTCATCTTCAGAAACACAAATGCTTTTGTTGATTTGTTTTTAGGTGGGTGTGACATATTCTTTGATTTGTATGAATCACGATGAGCGTCTATGCATAAAGGTAGAAAAAAACATTGCACTTAATGGACTGGACTATGATTTTCATGAAAGAAATGCTGGAACTTTTTGCCTGCTCGTTAGCCGTAAGCCTGGAACATGTGACAGTCCTGGACTTTGGACTGTGTAAACAAATGTCTCTCATTAGCAGCGTTTTCTAAATGATGCCTTCAGAAAAAAGAGAATTGAGGTTAAATCATTAAATCTGTTAGTTACAGAAAGCAAATAGAAGTGACTTAACACCAAGAAAGTTCTCTCCTTTTCTCCTTTTTGTGTTTAAAGAAAGCCTCCAGAATTCTTCCATGGACGCTGAAGCTTCCCTGTTGAACAGCAACTGTATCTTATTCAGATAACAGTACAAAAACATTAATCATACAAACGTTTTGGTTGGTGAGAGTGTCACGTTGGGCTGCATCAGCATCACCTTCCTCCAATTTGTCAGTGTCTACAGTCTGCCCTTGGAGGTTTCTACCGTTCTACTACTACTACTAGTACTTCCTCTCGATGGATTGGGTACAGCTTGACAGTTCTTACATCCCAATTTAACTCCATAATCTCTGCATTCTGGTTTCATTTAGCCCCGTTCATTTCTTCTCGTGACGAAGATTTTTTTTCTGTCACTCAAAACAAGAAAGTTCAAGAAAGTTAAGAATATGATTAATTAAGTATAAACTATTAAAAATTTAAAAATAGATTTATTTGGTTTTTACGCAACTTTTTTATACAAACATACAGTTAGTAATTTTAAAAACGTATTTATAGAAATCGGAAAAAAATCTTCACCCAAACTATATCAATGGACTAAAATCATTATCTAAAAAAAATCCATGTACTAAAATACTAAGAATGTCATATTGTACCCGTTCCCTATACAGTATTATTGTACATGTATATCTTGATGGGCTACATGCACACAGCTTGACATACACGCTTTCGGTTCACCATTTCTAGAATCTGAACTTCAGTTCTCTGCACTGAACAACAACTTAGTACTAGTATTATCTCCTTTGTTTATGTATCCACTATTCTTTTTCCTAATAATAACGGGTCAAATGAGACTTATCTCGTTTTTTTATGTGCACTTGTTAAACGATATATTTTTTAAATAAATATATATATATAAAAGTTAGATTAAAAATCATATTAATTTATTTTTAAATTTAAAATAATTAATATTTAATTAATCATACATTAATAATTATCTTCCACTTCCTCTCTTTTTATCCTGACTCAAACACACCTAAATTGGTTTTGCGCTGAACCTACTCTATATGGATTGCGTGACTTCAACTTGTCAGGGCCAACTCAGACTTGCTCGTGTATGTTGGTGTCTGACCGGTCTTTGACACAGTAACTTCTCGAGTGGGGAGGGGTAGATCCAATTCGGAGGCTTCGTGGAGCGGCCGATATAACGGGTTGCCTCCTCCCCTCTGAATACACACGACTTGTAGGCAGCAGCGTCTCTCTGTATACAAGAGGAAGTCTCCTTGCCTAGTGACTCCCTCCTCAAGATCTTGCCCCATCTTGTTGAGATCTGGTGAGTCTCTTGAGATCTTGTGGATCAACTGTGGTTTAGTTTGTAGTTTGAAGTTTGTATGGGATCTTTGCAAAGGTGTGTGCTTTCTTGATCTAGTTGTCAGTCCTGAATTTCTCTGAAGATGCATACTTGCTGTCTTCGGATCTGGGAGATCTCATTTTCATTTAACCGCCTTTCTGGATTACGGGTTCTTTGTTTTACCGCTTAAATTCATGATTTTGGTGGCAAATTTAGTTTCTTTAGGCAAAAATCGGGTTAGAATTGTTGCGGGGATGGATCTCGTCCCTGTCTATGATTCTCCCTTGGATGTAGGTTGATACTTCTTCCCGAAACTGCTTGATTTGATTGGGTGGCTTTCTCAGTACCCGACCTCGCAATCTTACTCATTTCCGTGTTTCCTGCTAGATCCCGGTTCGTCTGCTTGTGATCTGCGAACCCCGATTGCATATGTTGACTCAGAAATGCGTCCACTTCATTCAGTTTGCTACGCTGCAACTGCAATCCCCTGAAAAAATGTTATTTTTATGCAGCAAGAGCAGGCAAGATGGTGAAGATCTGCTGCATCGGAGCTGGCTACGTCGGCGGCCCGACCATGGCCGTCATTGCCCTCAAGTGCCCGGCGATTGAGGTGGTCGTCGTCGACATCTCCAAGCCCCGCATTGACGCCTGGAACAGCGAGCAGCTCCCGATCTACGAGCCCGGCCTCGACGAGGTCGTCAAGGAGTGCAGGGGCAGGAACCTCTTCTTCAGCACCGACGTCGAGAGGCACGTCGCCGAGGCCGACATAATCTTCGTCTCCGTCAACACCCCGACCAAGACCCGCGGCCTCGGCGCCGGCAAGGCCGCCGACCTCACCTACTGGGAGAGCGCCGCCCGGATGATCGCCGACGTCTCCAAGTCCGACAAGATCGTCGTGGAGAAGTCCACCGTCCCCGTCAAGACCGCCGAGGCCATCGAGAAGATCTTGACGCACAACAGCAAGGGCATCAACTACCAGATCCTCTCCAACCCGGAGTTCCTCGCCGAGGGCACCGCCATCGAGGACCTATTCAAGCCCGACAGGGTGCTCATCGGTGGCCGGGAGACGCCGGAGGGGAAGAAGGCCGTTCAGGCGCTCAAGGAGGTGTACGCGCACTGGGTCCCGGAGGACAGGATCATCACCACCAACCTTTGGTCGGCCGAGCTCTCCAAGCTCGCCGCCAATGCGTTCTTGGCGCAGAGGATCTCGTCGGTGAACGCCATCTCGGCGCTCTGCGAGGCCACCGGCGCCAATGTCTCCGAGGTGGCGTACGCGGTCGGCAAGGACTCCAGGATCGGCCCCAAGTTCCTCAACGCCAGCGTCGGGTTCGGCGGCTCATGCTTCCAGAAGGACATCCTGAATTTGGTGTACATCTGCGAGTGCAATGGCCTCCCCGAGGTTGCCAACTACTGGAAGCAGGTGATCAAGATCAACGACTACCAGAAGAGCCGGTTCGTGAACCGCGTCGTGTCCTCCATGTTCAACACCGTCTCCGGCAAGAAGATCGCCGTGCTCGGGTTCGCGTTCAAGAAGGACACCGGCGACACGCGTGAGACGCCGGCGATCGACGTGTGCCACGGCCTTCTCGGCGACAAGGCCCAGATCAGCATCTACGACCCGCAGGTGACCGAGGACCAGATCCAGCGGGACCTCGCCATGGGCAAGTTCGACTGGGACCACCCGATGCACCTGCAGCCGACGAGCCCCACGGCGTTCAAGCAGGTGAGCGTGGTGTGGGACGCGTACGAGGCCACCAAGAACGCCCATGGCCTCTGCATCCTCACCGAGTGGGACGAGTTCAAGACCCTCGACTACCAGAAGATCTACGACAACATGCAGAAGCCAGCCTTCGTCTTCGACGGCCGCAACGTCGTTGACCCGGAGAAGCTCAGGGAGATCGGCTTCATCGTCTACTCCATCGGCAAGCCGCTCGACGCCTGGCTCAAGGACATGCCCGCCGTGGCATAAGATGGTTTCCCAATCTCCTCACCTTCGAGCTGCAGGAATTCGACATGGAAAAGGAGCGAGAAGCTGGTTGGCGCCATTATTCTTTATAGTTCGTTTTTTTGCAGGAGACACTACCACATTTTCTCAGGCATAAAAAGTTGTGTTCTGTTAGTAATCATCATCATTTTCATCGTTTGCACTGTTCTAGAACCTATAATCCCCTGTCATGGCCCTCTGCTCTTTGGGGGCCATCTGAACGAATATTTACTTGTAATTCAGTGAACTTGTTATAACGAATTGATTATTCGATTGTATTCCCAAATATCACTGCAAACTTTTGTCAGTATTTTTGTGAGAGCAAAATACAGGTGTCGGTCGTATTCGTCGAAACGCTCTCTTTTTTCCCTTTTAACGCGGCCTCGCGTCGGTTCCGTGGTGTCCAGCCCAACTACCGAATACGCCGCGTAGATTGCGGCGCGGCCCTGCTAATCAACCGCCGCTCGGTCCCATCTCCGATGTGCCCGCCGCTATCGAGAGCCGCGTGGGATGTGAGCGAATATATCATGCCGGCCCATCTCCACGCGCTCCGCGTTCCATCTCCGCATCCGCGTGGGGCGCGGGGCGCGGGCGCCCGTAAACGTGGCAAAATATGGTGCTGTACTGCTCTTTTCCTTCTCCGATTACATGAAAACGTACATATAGGAGTACATTACTACTATAAATATATATGGCATACACCTATAAATATATTTTTAACATATATTTAAAGAAAAAAATATCAATGTTAAATCTCTAACATTAATAGCTTCACTTATAATAGGATTTAAATACGAGTAGAAACCACCCGTGTTTCTCACGAGAAAATGCCACACCGAATTCAAACATATGAGCGTGGTGGGTGCAACCAAGGTGGACAAGATGGCTTCTTTAGGTTAATTTAACAAGCTTTTGTCTGCCATGATTGTTATAATTGGCTTTGATTGGCCAAGACTTGTTAGTAACCCATTGGTCGTGGTCTTGGCCACCACTTGAGCTTTTGCATGTGTGGTACAGTTGTACCAATTGTATAACAGTAGATAGTAGATATAGTTGTTAAAATAGATAATAGTAGATATAGTAGTATGTAAAGTTTTTTTAAACTTAAAATCTTATATGATATTCCTATATTACAACCTCATTAAGATATGTTCATAGTACTAGGGATAAAAGTTTGTTAGAGTTAAATGTATGTTTACCATAAGCACTTTTTAATAAGGACCTATTGAGGGGTACAAGAGGGAATATATATGGTTTAGGCCTAAGTAGTCTAGACTTGTTATCTTAGAGTCATGGCCTATTCACTGTAAATTAACATGAATGGATTAAACTTGGTGAGTCTTATTGGTATGGTTCGAAGTACCCATAGTACAAACAACATTTTGACCGGCCACTTGTTTTTTGGTGCCTCATTCAGCTTCTTCTTGAATGCTTCCAAGATCTTGCTATTCACCCTATCCATTACTTTGTTGGACTGCGGATGGGCTACAGATAAGAAGTTGATTTATAAGTTCAGGCCTTCCCACATATCTTTGAATTTGGCAGAATCGAATTGCTTGCTGTTGTCTGTTATGATCACCTTTGGAATATTGAACCGGCGGATTATGTTCTTCCACATGAAATATTTCACTACCACCGAAGTAATGCTTACTAATGTCTCGTCTTAGATCTATTTGGAGAAGTATTCAATAGCTGCAATGGCAAACTTGTAGCCATTTCTTGCTAGAGGAAATATGCTTATGATGTCAAGTCCCTACCTGGCGAAGGGCAAGACAGATTGGAGTGGCTGCAAGTCGTATGATGGGACGCTTTGAGATATGCCTTGGCACTGGCAACCTGAGCATTTTTTAATGTTCTCTTCACAATCTTGCATAATAATAGGCCAATATATGTCTCGACGAAGCACTGCAATTGCCACTACCCTTTGTTCTTGGTATGTCCCATATTGGCTTTCGTGTACCTCCTTCACCATTTTCTTACCTTCAGCATCTGACACACACCGATGCAAGGGCTACAAGATGTCTATCTTGTACAACTCCTCGTTGACCAAGGTGTATTGCCGTACCCTTGCTTGAAGCCTATACACTATGGCCTCACTCTCAGGAAACACTCCTTCTAAGATGTACTTCACGAAGGGAACTCTTCAGTCTTTGCCCAGCTCTCCTGGTATGTCGATTTCCATCATTTTGGTTTGGTCCTTTTTAAGCTTCGTACTGGGGTATATAACACTTTGAAGAAAACTCTAGGATAAGATGGACCCCTCGTGGTGGCTGCTTTCGCTAGTTCATCAACTTCATCATTATCACTCCTCAAGTGGTGTTGTACTATAATACCAACGAATGCTTTCTTTATTTTCTAGACTTCTTCAAATTACCTTGCCATACCCTCATTTTTGGCTTCAAAACTTTTATCAATATGGCCTACCACTAACATGGAATCGGTCTTGAACAGCAGGTTCTTTGCCCCTAAGGCCTTCACCTTTCTCAGCCTCAATAGGACCACTTCATACTTCGTCGTATTATTCATTGCAGGGAACTGCAATCTCGTCGCATATTGCTTGGCCATGTTGCTTGGTGAATACAATATTGCTACAGCACCTGCTCCCAAATGTAACCAGGACACATCAGAGTATATAGTCTAAAACTCTTCATGTGACTCCGCCCGCGCCTCTCCTAACGAAGTCTACTCAACGATAAAGTCAAAGGTGGAGAGCTTGGTTACCTACTTGCTCAACTGTCTTATTGTTTCTTTATTCCAAAGCACTTCACAAATTGGGTACTGTAAGGATGTTGTTATCTTGCGCATTTGAAAGTAATGTCTAAGCTTTTGCAATGCCACCAAGAGGGCATACAATATCTTCTTCACTACTGTGTGCCTTGTCTTGGCCCTTTAAAGGGCCTTGGACACAAAGTAGACGGGCTTCTACAAATTTTTCTCTTCTTTCATTAGGACGATGTTGATAGCGATCAGCAAAGCTGATAGGTATAAAAATAGCTCTTTGCCTTCTTGAAAGCTTGCTAGCTTCGATACTTCTTACAAGTATGGTTTGAGGCTTTCAAAGTATCTTAGCACTCTATCATCCATTAGAATTTGTGTCTGTCCCCTTAATGTCTTGAAGAAAGGTAATGACATATTTGCCGAGCACGTCATGAACCGGCTAAGCACTGTAATTCACTGGGTTAGGCACTATACTTCTCTAGGTGTCTTCGGTAGTTCCATTTGCAATATTTTTTTATTTTCTCTAGGTTCGCTTCTATGCCCCTTTCGAACACCAAGAATCCTAGGAATTTGCCCAGTCGTACACCAAAAACACACTTATCTGGGTTTAGGTTTACATTTTCTTGTCATAGACAGTTAAAGGTTTCTTGTAGATCTTAAGTGTGACATGTCGCTTTTCGGCTCTTGACTACTATGTCATCAACATATGCCTCAACATTGTGACCTATCTACTCCTTGAGCACCTTATACACTAGCCTGGTGAAAGTTGCTTTGACGTTCTTGAGCTCAAAGGGCATTCTGATAAAATATAACATCCTGAAAGGCATGATGAAATATGTTCTCTTCATCTTTTGCCAACATAAATACTTATTGATAGCCTAAGTAAGCGTCTATAAAACTCATTACTTCGCACTTAGTCATTGAGTCAATAAGCTAGTCAACTCTTGGCAAAGAAAAGTCATCCTTCGAGCAAGCCTTGTTTAAGTCAATGAAGTCTAGGCACATTCTCCACTTGCCATTAGTCTTTTTAATGAGCATTAGGCTTGCTAGTCATTTTGGGTGCTGCACTTTTCTTATGACATGAGTACGAAGTAGTTTCTCTACCTCTACTTTGGCCGCTTCTTGGCGATCCACGACATCTTGTGAAGCTTTTCATTACATGGTCGTAGACTTCATTGCTAGGCGATATTTGATTGACGTTTAACTCACTCCTTGAAGTTCTTCAACCACCAAGGTGAAGACGTCAAGGTTTTTCTTAAAAACATACAAGATGCTTTTTGCTAGGACCTCACACACTTCGCCTGTTGTGGACACCATTCTTGATGGGCTGTTCAGGTCAACTTGGTGCTTGTTTATGCCTACTTGTAGGGACGACTTCTCCTTGTAGGTTTCCTTTGGCACTTCGTTCCATCTTGGCTCGATGTCATGGACTTTCCTTGGTGCTTCGATTACTCGAAGGTCTTATCTTATCGAAGCTTGGCTCCCTATACTGCGATCACTTCTTGGGGACCTAACATTTTCATGCACAAGTAGTTGTGGTAGGTTACCGCTTTGAACTTATTCAGCGTTGCTCGTCAAAGATGGCGTTGTAATGATAGGGATGTCAACAACGTCAAAGGTGATCCACTCTTACCTCTTGTTTTGGTCTTTTCCGAACATCACTTGCAGAGGTATTTGGCCTAAAGCTTACACCGTTACCCCACTGAAGCCTTGAAAGGGCATCAATGCTGGCTCTAGTGCATCTAGAGAAATGCTCATCTGCCAAAAAAGAAGATGATGTCCGTTGAATTGCCCCCTATCCACTAGTATGCGACGCATTTCATAGCCAGCAATGTCAGCGGAGATCACCATTGGGTCTTGATGCGGTAAAAAGATGTTATTGGCATAATTTGGTCCGAAGTAGATTAGAGTGGTCGAAAACGATAGCGATGATATTACAATGTGGTTTATTGCTCTTCCATGTGCTTTCTTTTGACGCTTCAATGCTAAGCGTTGTGTAGACCCTCCCGTAATGACTGCAATCACCCTTCTGGTGCCATTTACCCCTGCTTCAACTTGTAGCTATCTTGGTGCTTCTTGCTGGTTTACAGCTTCGTTACCCGCCATAGGTGGAGTGGCTCTTTGTTGTTGCTAGACATGTTGTTGGATATTTCGACGCTGCTCTGTGGAGTGTGTAGACTTTCTATGGAATATGCAGTACTTGATTTTGCCTTTCCTTGTCCTCTTTAGTGCTAATGACTGATTTATATGATAATTTCTACATAGCTTTGGCACTTTTTTGACCGTCTTTACTTGTTTGCCTTTGTCACTTTAGAATTTTTTTGATATCTGCTGCTGATGCTACTGTGCCGACGCTTGCATGGTGTGCTACGTATCATCCATTTTTTGCTGTTGGCGCTTCAAGCTCAGCCTGAATCTCATTCCTTCACTTGGTTTCTTCTTCGCCCTAGTCATAGTCATCAATAATCTTGAACATCTCATTTAGGGTTTTCAGCTGATGCCTTGTTATCTTTTCGGTCAATGGACACATACGGAGGCCATCCAAAGCCGCATTGATCATTAAGGTTTCTGTGTCATTGTTCACCTTGCACCCTGCTTGGGTGAACCGATGAGCAAACTACTGGATGGACTCATTCGACTTTTATCATATTTCGAAGAGCTCTCATTGTGTCTTGAGCTGTTGATAGGTTTCCTAAAAGTTAGTAATGAACACTTACCTCAACTAATCCTGTGAGTATATGTTGCCCATAGAGAGATTGAAGTACCGTAAACTGGTGTAACCCTTGAGAGGTAGGTGGATGACTTTCGACTTGGTTTTTTCATCCCCATATGCTGCTTTGATTGTCAATTTGTAGACAAAAAGGAAATCACTAGGGTCAGAGTTGCCTTCATAATTGGCGATGAATGGATTCGTAAATGATGAGGGATTGGGTGGCTCTGAAGGCCAAAATTCAATGGGTAATTTTTGGTCACCCGAGCCTCGGAGGGAGAAAACTACATATTCATGTGAGAGGTGTCAAAATCCACAACCCCTTGTAGGAGTTTGAAAGGTTGAGGTTAGGGGGACGACTACGCGAAGTTTGAAAACCAGAGGCAACACTTGGTCCTTATCGCGACCACACTAACTGCACCTAGGACTAGATGATGATCTACAACAATACTTTGAGATGTGCTTGTGCCACTATCATCGGATTGGGTGGTGGCACTTGTGTCGAAGAGGTTGGGCGATTGGGTGAAGGTGAAACGGTGTCAACTACCTCTGGGATGGAATTAGTTACAATGGCTATACTTGTATTGCTCTCACTAAAGCATCTTGAGCTTAAGGATGATGAGGTGCGGCTTGTGCTCTTGCGTACGTTGCTTGGGATTGTGCCTGTGCTGTATCGACCTTTTCTTGCATGTCTTATTGTTGTTACTACATTTGCCAAAGCATGTCTCAAAGTTTCATCACGTCTTACCTCATTGCCTTGTATTTTGCTCTAGGCACCACGACCGTTTTACTCGACTCGGCCGCTATGGCTTCCACCAAAACTCTAGCCACTTCTTTGCCACCGGTAGGGGCCATTGCTGCACCAGACGTGCTAGCTACCTCCTCCATTTGCTCTAGCTCGAGGACTTCTTCAGCTACCTAGCACTACTCTTTAGCCCCTACAACCTCTTCAGCTCCTAGCTCTTTTGTTTTGCCTTCTAAACTCGGCGTGGCTTCTCCCTACTCCAAAACATCTTTGACTAGTCCTTTGACCCCCGCCATAGCTTCGATTGCTTAACTTGGCGCGACTTCGAACTCTGTCTCGACTTCGGCTCTGGATTCCCACGCACTCTCTAACTCTTTGCTTCTCACGTAGCACCTCGGGACAGTTTTCTTCCTTGTTGACTTTCGCTTCAGTGGCACGTGGCTTCATCACATATGGTTGGGTTCCCCACGATCAACACTAACTGTTGTTAAAATAAACAATAGTATATATAGTAGTATATGAAGTTTTTCAAAGTTAAAGTCTTATAGTATTCTCTCCTATTATAGTTCACTTAGTTTTATTTATACCTTAGTAATAAGAGTTTACGTATATATTTATAAGATTCACCTCTCGATAGGAATATATTTAGTGGTATAAGAGATAATATACATCTAATTGAGCTAAGTAACTTTACCTTTTCTTCTTCAAGCATTCATAGCCTTAAACTGTTGATGCGTAGGACTTAGATGAAAGACTCATTAGTTGAAGGCTCCGTCCTCCCTAAATCTAGATGTTAGAGACCTACCGGCCAAAGGCATATCCGTCAAAGCCCCGTGGGCTAGAGGCTTAACCTAAACTGCCGTCTAGTCAGAAACGTGGAAGATGGGTCCATAACGGTTGGTATCCTCCAACACCACTATAAAAAATTAAGGTCAGTGCAGTGATCACGTCAAAACAGATGTGAACCAATCTTCTGCAAAGTGAGTAACGAGGTGCTTCGTATACCTTGCACATGGACACATGGGCCCAAGAGCACTACTACACTACTCTCGCTGGCTTGCCACGCGGTGCAACCGCGGGCATCTCTACTAGGGAGTACTAGTACGTGCGTGCATGGCCGCAGATATGCCGGCATCCCTGCGTGTGTCATACGGCGGGGAGATTCCAGAGCATGGAGGTAGCTAGCTCAGCTAGCTGCTTTCCACGCACTTTCCCACCGACGTAGTACGCGGTTTCAGGTCAAGTCAGCACCTTCCAGCGGCAGTTCACCCACGGTTAATTAGCACCAAAAAGAAAGAAAAAAATTCAGAATTTTGTTGTACTAATTACAACCTCGAGTTTAGTAATTTAACCAACGATACCATTTCCAAAGCCTATATTTAACTATAACTTCTATTATAATATATAAAAAATTAAATAAATATTTAATTTTATTTAAGGTTAAGACCACGTCTATATATATACTGCGTTCAAACTAAATATTTTAATAATTATTTATAGTTAAAGTTTTAAAATTTTAATCTTAATCTTATTCAAAATAAAAAGAATTATAAAATTAAAGAGAGTTCATTGCAGGCCACAGTATTAGTGATGGCATAATAGTAAAATTTGCTACTGTATTTGCTACTTTCGCTATTTATAGTATGTAGTAGAAAGTATTATCTTTGATTTCAAATACCTATCAACCCTAACTACTACATTTTTGTTTGATTGCCAGTTATTTTTAAATGTTACTGTCGGCGGTGAATCGTGCTAACGTACACGTCAGCACCTTATGTACATAGATCGGTTTGTCTTTTAACTTGGTAGGACAACTAGGATATCCTTAATGTCCTAAAGACGAGATATGATGAAGTTTAGGTGCTGAAAAGGTTTAGTGCAAGGATTAAAAAAAGGTAAAAGTAAATATATTTTGACAATTGATTATATGTTGCTTTAATTAGTCTTGGCTCAAGGGGTGGTGTTACGTTTATAGGAAATTATTTATATTCTATTAGGCTTAGAAGCATTATAACTCGAAAAATCTCCATCTCTAGATACAAAGAACATGAAAATGTTTTAAATTGGACTCAGATCGAAAATCTGCATGTCAAACTGTCCAAACACATAACACATAGGATCAGTTAATTGCACGGTCTGATGGACCACATAATAGAGATCGGATCGGACTTTATGGTAAATGTCTAGTTATTTTCAAATTTAGTTTAGACTCGCTATAAATTCTAATTATAGTTAATTTTAGGTTGTCAATTGTTACGCTACCATCAACCAAAGTTTTATGATTATGATTAACAAACAAGAGGTTAAAGTTTTTAGAACGAACGGTTCTGTTGTCGGTTGTTTAATGCAAGATACGGCAGTGCACTTACGCGTGACAGACTGACAGTCCGTGTAATACTGGGGTCCGGGATCTGACGTGCCCGTACAAGCTATATAAAGGGATTGCTGAACAAAAAGGGAACATTTCATCCACATCAAAATTAATTCAAAGTAGGAGTAGATGGCATTCTTGGCATATGCCTGACTGCTTGCACACAGCTTTATCTATGTGCTTGCACACAGCTTTATCAATGAATGCATGCCTAGTTAGTTACTCCAAAATTAGTCACATTATTACTGAAAATAAAAAATCCAAAATTGATCTCAATTGAAGTCACTTGGAATAAAGAAGAAAAGGTTAAATGATTGTCATTATGCTACTCCAACACAACATTTAGCAAAAGTGTACATAGATATAGCTATATATCTACACCAACCTACTGTACCTACATACACATTAATGCAGAAGTAGTTAACATAGGTAGAGATTCTTCTGCCAAGAAGACAGTCAGGGAATGTCTAATGCTGCCAAGTGCATACACAGACTACGGTTAATCGGGCACATAAAAGTTTGCCATTAGAAATATTCCACCGGCTGCTGGCCTGACAATGAGGTTTGCAATTAATCACTTGTAAGTCTAGTCATTTGGATAACTAGCCCTGCACCATTGCAATAAGCTTGATTAATATATACTCCTAACACCCAAGCCATTAGGTAGGTAATGACAGAGTCCATTTAGCAGGAGTAAATTAAAGAACCCAAGCTGCGTGATTTGCCTTCCTGTCTGCTGCCTCCGTGCAGTGAGGGAGAGATTAGTCTGCAATAAATGTACATTTGAATTAGATCGATTAGGTGAAGTCAGTAGTGCTATATATGTTTAAAAAACATGTATAATTAAGTATATGAAACTATGAAGGCGTGCATACACATCTTCACACCACGAAATATATGCATAAATATTACATCTTTGTATATTGCAATAGGGTTGTTGGAAAGAACATAGTATGTAATGTATGCAGCATTGTTGTCAGAATTTTGTTCACGTACCGGTAAGTAACTAGTACTAGATCAATTGCCCATGCTTGAGAATAATCCATCCAAACTGAGGAAATAAGCAAATAATAATGTAGATGTCCAAAAGAACTTGTCACAATTTGGGAGATCATACTATACTATTTGTCCTAAACACACCAACTACGTACTCCCAAAGAACTCTACATATATGCATTTGCAAAAGACATGCAAACTAAGAATATTAATAAAACCTGATATATGAACCATATGCAAATATATAAAAATTAATATGCCATGCTATGTTGATGAGTTAATCTGATCAAACCATGCTGATTCTAGCTAGCTAGTGATCAAAAGAATTAAACAAGAGTTCTGTGTGCACATATGCTAAATAATAAAAAAATTGAGGAGAGAAAGCTAATTAATAATTTCTATCTTCAGTTCGTATATATACACTGCCACTACTCCACCAGAACCTAAAACGGTGGCAAAACAAATTAAGGATATTAATATCAAACAAAGAAATATATGCTAAAATATTTCAAGCAAAACAAACAAATATAAATTATGTGACAGAGAACATATACTTTGTCGGGCTAACTACTAGCAGAATAATTATACAATTTAATTCTGTTAATGTGTGGCCTTTAATTATAAGAATCAACTTCATCAAGTAGTGTCCAGAAAAATTAAATCGCATGAGTTCCAAGGTTCTTTAGCAATATCATAAATAGGTATCCAATTTAACATATACTAATTCTATTGCGGTCCAATATATATTTACCATGCATATATGTTTTCATCCAAATCTTACTCCAGGAGGCACGATATCATCAAGTAGCCCCTTGTCAAACGAAACAGAAGGCGCAGGCACCGACGGCGGCGGCGGCTCCGCTATGGTCACCGGCGCCTGCGGGTTATAGGGCTGCAGCCCCTCGATATTGTTCATTTCCTGCAAAGATGTCGACATCGAGCTGACGACAGTCTCGGAGGAGGATGGAGGGTTAAGCTGCGGGTGCAACCGGGGCAAGCTGTATGGCATCTTCGGTGGCGCCAGTGGCGGTGGCGGGGAGACGAACGACGACATTTGCTCGGCGAGGGCGACGGCCGCCGCGCCGTGGATGTGCGCGGCTACGGCGGCGGCGCCGACACCGCGCTGGAAGGAGGCGGTTTGATGGCAGTGCTGGCCCTCGTAGGTGGTGATCACCACGGAGGGGTCGTCGGAAGACCGCTCCACGCGCTTCTTCACAGTGCATTTGCTATTGGTGCACCTATAGTAGCTCCTGAGAGTCAAGCAAACCAATTTGTTATGGTTTGTTTATTTGAGCCTTAAATAATCAAATCCATGTTTAATAATGATGGCAATTATGGATGATGACTTGGTGATTATGACATATATTCTAATTTGACAAATCAAGTAGTAGCACATGCTTTGATAGATATAGAGTTAGAATATGAAATACTTCAATATATTTTTTAGATAATAGTACTTCAATATATAATGGGCAAATATATAATACTCCCTACATCCAAAAGTATAACAACAAATTCATACCCCCCATATTCTTATGTTCTTGGATGGAGGGAGTAGTAGAAGATATACTCACAAAAAGAAGAATTTCTTCGATAGAGTGGATAAAAGAAGAATGTTCCATTACGGCATACGAGAGATATCTAGTTGCACAGATTCTCTGTCAAAAGTACCCCACTACTATACCTGCTCTATATAATCATCTAATATAGAGAATATATGAAGCGCAATGAAATAACAGTATTGTACTATAGGGACGAACTAGATGAAAACATTCTAGTGAGAAAAAAAAGCTATTAAATGGTTAACTGATCAGGGAAAAACACCCAGATTAACTACTCCTATTAATACTAGCTCACTTTAAGCTAGAAAACAGCCACACACACTTCAAACCATAGGCAAGGTGTTTATACTATATATTGAACGCTCATTCTATGAAACAATTTACAGTATGATCTTAATTAATTATTTCAAAAATGCTTTTGTCGACCAAAACTCTAAATCAAACGATTAGCATGTTCAAAAAGATTTTTCACCTCACACACACAAGTACACAACAGTACTGTGGCATATATTGGGATGTGATGAAATTAAATCAGCATAGAAACAATCAATCAAAACTTTCCCATGCCTGTGAAAGAACATGAACACGAGATATGATCGATCGATGGATGGACAGAACATGAAGCGATCGATCGTTCATGCACTCACCTTGGGAATGGGCTGTTCTTGACAGCCTTTTGCCCATACTTCCTCCACCTGTAGCCATCCTCGAGGTGATCTATCTCGCTCTTGGTAATGAACGCGAACCGCGGTTGCCGCGCCCTCTTCTGCCCCTTCTTCGTCGCCGTCACCGCCGCCGCCGGCCTGACGCACACAAACACATGCATGCACTGTGAAAACCGGTCAGAAACCGCCATGAAAAGCTCAAAACTTTCTTCAGTGAAACCACGACGTCGGTCATATCATATCATCCTTCCGATCGCTCGAAGCTGCAGATAGGAAATGCAGTGTGGGCTGGAGATGTGCATGGAGTGCAAGGTTTAATGATGACTACTCCTACTTGGATCAACTTAGCTAAGGTAAGACAAAGAAATTGATCGGTCGGTCGTCAGGTCAGTGCTACAGACAGTGCGACGTACGTGTAGATAGCCCCACTACTCCATTAGTAGCTACAACTGACATGCAGATTTTAGATCACCAATGCATAGAAATTGCCAAAAAATTTTATCTCAACCCGTTTGGGACGAGATTAATCGCAGGCTTGCATGAACAAGATTAACCAAGAACACCACACTGCTTGCAGGCTAAATAAATGGTACACTACGAAATACGCGTATCCGTATTGGTGATGATAACATACGGACGGTGTAGGATACGGGCGCTGATTAATTTATCATAGGGTGGTAGTACTTGACACGACGATGATGAATAGTGTAATGACCGAGATCAAACGAGGCGAGAAGAGGGGTAAAGAACAAGAGAAACTGCGTGAAACTTGGAACAATCTAAGCACGCAAATCGCGGCGAGCGAGACAAACGACGCGGCACGCGGATCTGCGCGAGCGTGCTAAGCTTTTTTTCCCCTTTTTTTTTACCAGATTGCCCCTCCCCGACGCGGAATCCACGTAAACGTGTTGCAATTTGCAACGAGAGAAGAAGAGAAAAAAAAACTCGCGCGAGCTAGCTCCGCCGCTCGCCGGAGAAGCAAAGGACGGCGGCGGTTATGTTACCACGCGAAGAACTAACGCACACCACGTGTACTTACGCTGCCTCGGTGGCGGGCGGCTGCTTGCCGACGTTCTCCGGCGCTCCGGGCTCGCCGCTGGAGCTCGACGACGCGGCGGCACCGTCGCCCGATCTCGCCGGCGCCTCCTCCTCCTCCTCCTCCCGCTCCGCCGCCACCGTCCCCACCTGCACGTCCTCTGGCAGATCCAGCGCCGGCACCACCATCCCCGCGCCGGCTGCCCATCCACCTAGCTCAGCCAACACCGCCGACGAGTCCTCCGCAAACACATCCCCATCAAACGGCGACCACTCCCCACCACCATCACCTCCTCCGACCCCATCCTGCCCGCCTCCCGCCGCCCCGGCCATGGCCACCGATCAACTCACCCGATCTCGTTCTCTTCTCTCCGCTCGTGTGTTCGTTTCGCTCTAGTAGTTAGCTACTTCTAGGCTACTAGAGTATAGTGCAGTGCAGTGGGGGTGGGATTATTTTGGGCGATTGGGTGGATTAATTAACGGATGGGTGTGGTGGGGAGTAGCTTTGGTGATTTTTATCGGTGTCTGGAGTAGACGCGTCGTCGGATGTTAAATGGGTAGCTTTCACGGGGGCGCTTTCTTTGTCTCTATCTCGGTCACTGTGGGTACGAGGGTAAAACTGTAAAAGCGGGCGGTTTTGCTGGACTTTTTGAAGAAAAAGCTTCGGTTTGTTATATTTGGAGAGTAGGAAAGCATCGCATAATCAATTTACTTTTTTTCGATAATAGAATTTAATAAAAGTTCTGTGCTATAGTAAAAGTTTTTTTAAAAAAAATCAACATTATTTTTATTTAAATCAACATTATTTTCAAATCATTTGATTTGTAAGTGGTGGAGTTGTAGTTTATGACAGTTTTTTCTGTAGAGTAGGATTTTACTATCAACAATTACAATCATTTTAAATAATTTTAGTAATAATTATATAACATTCCAAGTAGTTTTAACATCGATCTAAATATTACGATGATACATTTATAAATATTATAATACATATGGGTCAAATTGCTCTTTGTAATTTAGGGAGACTATCCTTTACCAAATCATGATTCTGGCAGTTTGGCGCAAAAAAAAAACAGAATCCTGAAATAAAAATACACCAATGCAAGCTCAAACATTGTATTTGTAGTTCTAGGGATAATAAATAGAGGGTAGATAAGAGAATGTTAACCAACATGCCCATTGACCAATTCTCTTACGAGGTTGGACGTCATAAACAACGAGGTGACCGCTGCTTAAATAATTCTGCAGGTCGCCTCTGGGCGCCATTAGCTGGATCCCTACATGATTACAATTCCGTTTTACGAATTGATGAAAGATTAATTAGGCGCCACATCGACGCTTCAGTTAGTATTATAACACACCTTCTAGCCACATGCGTTCAACTAACCGAAACACCAAAGGTGTAACGCAAAAACATGCGATCGGGGCAGTGGATCCTCTACGGCCGAGCGTTACACCCTTTTCACGCTGAATAAAAAACTATTTTCAAAATTTAGATTTTTTTTAAGAGCATGTCAACATATGGATATCAAATTCTCTCTAAATCTATCGTAAAATCCCTTCCAAAGATTCTTTCATGCGGGATCCATTCTTTCTGGGCCCCGGTGAGCTTGTGAGCTCTTTCTATCCCATCCCGTCTCTACCGCCGTATCACCATCATTATCTTCCACTGTCCTAGCCAATACTATCATTACGGTGCTATCCTCACATCGCGAGACCTAGCTGTCTTGACCAGGAAAGCTTGGACTGTACGCCACCACCTCTTCGAACCATCAATTAATGCCAGCCCTTCGCCTATAAATAGACCAAGGATTCTCCTCACTCCACCGCACTCCCTCGGCTCGCTTCAACCTCGACCACCTTCGCCGCTCCTCTTTCCCTTTCCACTGAGCTCCATTGTCGTCGCCATTCTCCTCATTCTCTAAGGTAGCTATTCCCAATTCTTTCTACCACTCTCTTCTAATTTTTACACCATCTCTAATCGGGCCTAAACCTAGCAACTCCGCCGCCTATTTGGTCACCGGCAGCGACCAAATGACATTCCCTTCCTAGAGTTCACCACTCTCGTCACCAGCCACCTTCCGTCCCCTTAAGACCAAATCCGAGCCGTCCACATTACTTCTCGTCCTGTACTCGATGATCCGATGACCACGGCTTGTTGAGGATAGCTGTCGTTTGCTTGGACATCGTCGAGCTCCCCCGGCCATTGATTTCCCCTTCGATGTCCTCTCCTCAGTTAGCGACCATATAGACACCACGTGGCAACCATGTCGGACGACCATAGGTCCATCGTGCCCACATGGCATGCTAGCCTCGACCAAGCCAGACTATGTGCTAGCCTACGTAGTTGAAAGGCCACAGCCCACTTTTTTCTACATAACAACCCTCAGCCCAAAAGCTCATTAACCATACAAAAAAAATAAGTGTGTTTTACCTCCTCACCCTTAGCCCCACCTGCTAGCCTCTATTTTGAAACTTTAAATTTTTAGAAAATATTTAGTTCCATTTCTCTGTTTGAACCTGTTCAACTCTTAAAATTTTTCTTTCCATCTAATATTACTATTTGTTATATATATATATATATATATATATATATATTAGGTTCTGATTTTATTTATTTTCATGTGTCGTAGTTTTATACTGTGTAGTAGCCGATGTCGAGAAGTCACTAGTTAGGAAGTTCGCCAAAAAAGACCAAGACCAAGGCCAAGGCAAGTCACCCCTTGATCATGTAGATCTCATATTTTTGAATTAAAAATTATTTTATTTATAAACCATACATGCTTAAATACACGATATCGACTGTGAATCGCTAGTCGATCTAATAGTCCTCAAACCCACTTATTGCACATACTATCTCCTTGTTCATTGATAACACTACACTCTTGTCACCTATTGTCGTCTTGTCACTCATGCTCATCAAAGCATGGGTATAGATCACACCCTGTCACTGAAAAATTGTTGATGGTATAAAAATGGATTTTAAAAAAGGTTTAAAATACCGACACTTGCGGTTGGGAGTTTTACGAAATAAAATGTCTTTATAAAACTTGGTCATGGTAGTCACCTCCTATGTGGCCTGACTTTTGTATGAATATAAGGACCGATACCTTGAGTAGTTTTACTAATCATATTAAAGTGCAAACATATGGGCGGAATAGGATGCCCCTAGCCAAGTAATTAGTGGAACTTGGATGTGTGTGAGAATCAATAGATATAGAGTCGCTGAGGTGACATCTAGGATGCACCCGTAGAACCCTAAGTACAGGAAGTCTAATTCTTACCCGATACTTGGTATGGGATCCATTCAATGGATAACCAAATATCTTGGGAAGGTTTTAGAAAGGATTTGTCACAAATCTCCCCTCAAAATGCGTATATGATCAATACATATTGGGTATTTAGAGTAAGCTCGTGTTGGGTGGGTAAAGCTTGTACCCTTTGCAAAGGTTATAATCTATTTGAACAGTCGTACTCACGGTTATGGGTAGATGAGAAGTGATACCTCTAGCGTAGTCTTATATTTAGAAAAGTTTTGTGAAAAGATCTATTGTGGTGTAGGAATCGTTAGCAAAACTAGGCTATGTGGTCAGTGGAAGACTTGAGTGGTCTAAAATAGGACTTTGTGATCCGAAGTGTCGCTTGGCACTAGAAATAGAATTGGATAATATGAAGTTGAGTTGTGATTGAGAAAGAAAAAGAAATTAAAAGCACAAAAATAGAGGTATCGTCTGGTACCATATGCTCTAAATCAGAATAGAGGCAAGTCGTAAAGCGACTTATAGAATGGGTTGAGACATGAGTCTTTTCCTGATAAATGTGATGAGGTATTGTCAGACAATTCACGGAATTGATTGAGCTATGAGCCTCTATTCAATAACTTAAAGAGTACACTTAGAATTTACAAAGATGATTTAAAAAATAATATGGATTGCCAAACAAAATCAAACCCCTTCCCGTAACTTGCTGAGTAACTCGTGTATTCACCCTTACTTTTATCCCCTACCAAAAAGCAGTATGACAAAGATCCAACCATGGAGTTCCTTTAGGAGTAAGCGGAGTACAGATTTTGTTTTAGGATCTAAGCCATGCTTGTGAGTTTAGGTCTAGCTTTACTTTTGTTGTCTAGTTCTGTTCACAACTACAACCTATATATTAGACTTTATTAATAAATAAAATGAGATTTGATGATGATCCACATATATGTTGTTGATATCAGCTAAATTCCTTAGACTGGTAGTAGTATATAGGTAAAAGTGTTTCACTCATATTGACTATATATTGATTAATAGAAATGGAAAAGGGATGTCACAAAAGGAGTTAACCTCTAAATTGCCCTAGAGAAAAATTTGAGAGATTGAAGTCTCTTAAAATCTTTTAGAATTAAGAATTCTCAACAAAGATATATCAATTATTCACATATGACCTACTTAGTCGATATAGATTTACAATAGTTAAGATTTAAATACCAAAACTTAGATAAGTTTTACGTATATATTTTAGAAAATGAATCGCTCTATATTTACCCTACTCAAAATTAAGTTCTGGAATTAGAGAAAACCATTTGTGGCTGGGATTTGGATGAAGATAAACGTAAAATCCCAGTTAAACTTGACTTAAATCACTCAATAAAACTAGTCCATTCCTATGGGTAAGACTGCATTATTAGTTAATTAAGGTAGATTCATTGGGTTATAAACATTTGATGATTAAAACATGATTCGGTAAAAAAAATTAAAACTTTAATTATCAATTATATATTACAACAAATTTATAAAATATAATAATTTTTATCATATTATGATAATACTTTTTAGACAAAACTATGTTTTTCTTAGAATTTAATAAAATAATTAAACGTTGATCCAAACTTTAAATATTTATAAATGCACGGAATATTATTTTTTTAGAAAAACGGAGTATTACCGAATCTGTCATATTCTTATTGAAGCTTTGGCTGCTCATCTCATTCCTTATTTAGAAAATAAAGCTGTGCATATATTTAATTTCACAGGTCCGTTTCCATTGCGTCGAACGATTTGAATGTTCCAACAAAGATCTATCGAATCGATAAAGTAACCTTTAACCTTTTTTATAAAAAGTTTTCAGAAGTCACGGGTGAATTAGTTTACTGATTAATTACTACCAGTATTATCTTAAGATTAATTACCACCATCGATTACTTGGTTGCGAGGGTAGAGAAGAGACTTGACCGTGGAAAGGACGATGGTGAAAAGAGAGGTGGGGTGCGCGTGGACCCCAGCAGAGAATCATTTTTGCACCTAGCTTGGCCCGCACGAAACCACCACTCCTGTCCCTACGTCGATTAATCACCATCAACGTTAATATTCTTTGCATCCATTTTAACCCACTGATTTTTATACATGCCCACATTCACTCCTATTAACCAACGCACGATATTTTTAAGAGACCAAACAAGTATATATTATTATTATGAATACTAAAACCTATATCATGAGTTATTATAAATAGTTTATTATTGATAGATAGTTTAATTATTATTAGAAGGATAATTACTTGTAAATATAAGAGCTCATATTTTAGACTTCGACCAAAATAATTTTGCAGTTTTACATTGAAACCGACTCACCTAAATTTGTCAATCTGCCAAAATTTTGTTTTTGTCCTTGTAGATGGATATACATATCAAATAAGATGTAGTACTGCTAGACACACAACGAACTTATGCACTTCTATACTATTATTATATACTTTGTAAAATTATTACTTTCTTCGTTTACTTTAGGTTTTAAATTTATCTTAAAATATAACAAATTCTTTACCTACTTTTTTACTTAACCAATCACAACATTCGCTATTTAATTTATATATATTTTCTTAATTAATTATAATTATTACTCTTTCTTAATTTTCTTTAAAAAGAATGTAAGTCTCTGTATTTCGAAATTGAAGTACTTTTCTTTTCTCCTTACACAGCGTGTGATGCTGACCTGTGTGTCGCACGCAATAACGTAAAATAGGGATCACATGCACGTGAGGCTAGGGGACACCATCTCATTCAATGTGCACATCCAACCATATATTCATCTCCCCAATTCTGTGCTATAACTGCCCACTTGTAATTGCCGCAAATTATCGCCCCATGTCTGCATTTTTCAAGTATTACCTAATTGTGATCAGCTGTTCACTTACTAATTAACCCGCCGGGTAGTCAGGATTAACCATTGGATCACTTGGTACATATATTTGACGAGCTACAGGGCATGTTTGTTTGAGTAGCCAGTTTTTAATTTTAGAATTAGTATGTGTTATTTTTTTTCTTCTGCTACTTAGCTTTGCTTTTGGACCGCTAAAAATAGAACCGTAAAAATCTTACCTTACAATTGCTTTGGCTAATATAAACAATAGCACTAAAATGTCTTCCAATCAGACCTTAAATATCCAAATGTGCCCCCATTTTCCCGTTGTTTTCTTCCCAGTGCAGACATTTGTACCTGAGGTAGGTATATCTAGTGATGCTGTTTTGATGGCAATATCTTGGACACGGTGGCGTGCTTTTTTTGGATGATTTGAAATGCATCAATTGTATGGAATATGACTGGCCACATTCATTTCTGATCATGGCTGAACTCTACAAGACAATTAACTATCTACCTAGTGACGCACGTACGGTTAATTCAAATCCAGGTTCAGATTTTGCCCGACGAAAAACAGAAAGACATGAGATCACAATAAAAGCTGCATAAATTAAGCCAGCTACTCTAGTTTAATTTTAAGCAAGTTGGCTTTCAGACTATTACCATAAATTAATTACTTGATTATAAAAATAAATTATTCTTTTATAAATAACTTAACAAATAGTTTAGAATGAGTAATCCAAGCATAGAGTTTTTTTTAGAAAATATATTTTTAAGGTCGTAAAGTAGATAATTCATAACAATAGTATGATGAGGTATGTTAAAAAGAATAGGGTGGGACGAGCGAGGAGACAAATCATCCAAGAGGGGACCTTTTCTTTTCACCTTTTGGCCTAAAAAAGGCAGAGGCCGTAGGTAGATAGATGGGGTGGTCCATTGAACTCCATGACTATATCAAATCCTCTTATCTCTGCCCCCATATCTCCTCTAATATATATAGCTGGTACATTTGTTTAAGCTTGGTCTATTCTATCCTTGATCCTAATCCTTCGTTCTAGTATATCCCTTTCTTCTCATTTTGGTGAGGAGAAGAGGAAGAAAATGATGCTTTGAATGCTTTGTGATCTTGTGGGTGATTAATTAAAGATGGCACTAATTAAACCAACCCCACTAATCGATTGATCTCATTAAGAATGGTGAAGGGTAGTAGACTAGTACTAGCAACCTAGCGCCTTCTTCACTTTCCCTCTAGGACGGGATCACACGGCAACTGACTCCCTGTTTGAAGAATTCAAGTGCAGACTGCAGAGAAGAGATTGAGATTCTGCATGAATTTTCTCGTCAAAAGTAAAGGGAGAGAAGACGTTGCAAAAGGCTAAAGCAAAAATGGGCTAATTGGGCTAGGTGTTTCAAGCACGTGAGTATGTACTGGGCCCGAGTGCGACCGTGCAGTGGCCCACTTGAAGTGACCAGGCTCACCTGTCCAAAACCGCGCAACAACGGAGGAAGGCTTTTGACCACCTTTTCTCTGAAAGGCCGGCAGACCTGTGGTTCAATGGCTCCTCTAATCCCTATGATCAAATGCCTCCAAATCTGCACTTTAATTCCTTCTGCGTATGATATGAACATATTTAAGTCGGATCTAATCAATCCTTGATCCTCGTCATCATTCAGTATATCCCATTATCCTCACTTGCAAAAAAGAGCATACCATGCTAGTGATCTCGGAGATTGTAAAGCGCCCCCCACCAACCGATCTCTGTAACTATGGTTCACTTCAGAATACCATAGCGCACATCAGCAGAAGAAGCTGCTACACATTACAGATAAACAAAGGGTGTTCCAGGCTAGGTAACACGGCTACAACGCATGGTTCCAGCGTTTATCGATGCCTGAACTTCTGTATACACAAAACTGAGAGCTAGCGAACCTTCCTGCTGTCACCGGTTGCGCACCTTCGCCCTGAAAGGTCGCCGGCTGGGAGCTGCTGGTGTCCTGGTCTAGGGCAGGGTGACAGAGCTGATGTCCCAGATGTCCTTGGCGTACTCATGGATCGTCCGGTCGCTGCTGCACTTGGAGGAACCAGCTGTGTTCAGGATGGACATCCTTGTCCATAGCTGCAGGTAGAGAGATGGATATGTGAGTAGAAGGTATAGCAATTTGAATACCCGTTTGTGGGCTGTGATGAATTATTAACAATGTTAAGCGCAGTCGGAATAGATATGCTCTATAGTGTTAATGTCACAAAAACTATGGTCTGATACATCTTTAAAATCTTTAAAATATTGTGCCAAGCAGGAAAAATGGGAGGAGAAACTGCCCGTTTGTAGAGCAGTGCATTTTATGTTTGACCCAGAAATTAAGTTGCAGATTCCAAAACATTCATTCAGTGTTAGAGAATCCGCCCCGACATTCCCATTAATTGCTTGATTATTTTCAAAGCTTTTAGGGAGCATAGGAGCTCTTGTCTGAAGGGAATGGCCAGGTATGTACATGAAACCTCATCTAATAGCAGGTGTAACCAGCGACACTATTTTCTGACAGTTATACATTGCTGTTATGGAATTTGTTCGATTCTTGCTTATAGTAAACCATAAGTAGAACATAACAATCACAAATTGACAATACAAGATGTTTATGTAATAGTCACATGCAATGTGCAAAAGAAGATAACTTACTTTCTGATTGTGGTATGCTTCATCAACCTTCTCCTGGCATTCAATGTAGCTGGGAAAATCTTTGCCAACAAGAAAATAATCTGCACGTCCATAACTTTCATTTCCTTCCAGAGAACCCATCAATTCATCATAGTTATAAGTTCCGAAGACCCCACTGCGAACATATTTCTTAACCTCTTCGAATCTTGGGTCAGGCACAAACTACAAGTTAAAAAAAAGACATGGTCATAATGTTTCTTGAACTACTCTGTTTGGTTCACGCCATTAAAGGAAAATATCTTTGTGGGCTTGATCAGAAGCATGGGTACATGAACAAGAGAGATACCTTTCCTTGGGCTCTCACTTTCCTTAAACCAGCAATTTCATGTGCCTCAGCACCAAAAGGAAGAAGTTTTCCTCTCCAACCTCCTCTCTGATTTCGACATTAGCACCATCCAAAGTTCCAATAAGGATACATCCATACCAGCAGTACTTCATGTTGCTGGTTCCACTAGCTTCCATTCCAGCAGTACTACGTGAATTTAAATGTGGTAACACTTATAATTTGCAGTCTGGCAAAAACTCTAAATTATAATAAAAGAAGAGGTACACGAGAGAATCTACTTCAACCAATATAGGCAAGAAAGCTTTTCTATGAATTTGCAGACTGAAACGTAGCCAGATTGTTACCTGATATGCTGAGACAATTCACTGGCAGGGATTAGTGCCTCAGCAACACTAACATTATAGTCTGGAACAAAAACAACCTGGACAACAAAGAAAATCCTCAGATATTTAATTGGTTACTGTATGTTTTCCTCATGCCAATTGTCAATAATATCACAGTTAGTTCTCTAATTGCAATGTAAGGAAATTATTGCGTTTCAATGGCAGCTGGGCCATATGGACCAATGATGGAAATGAAGATGAAAGGTGAATTTAAAAACGACAAAAAATACCTTCAATAGATCTCCAATTTCTAGATCATGATTTACAGTAGCTGCAACATCTGTAATAAATTTCACAATCCTCTTTGCCTGTATGTAAGTGGCAAATGCTTTCCCACCAAATATGCATACCCTTGGAACAAAGCTCTTTATTCTGTCTTTTGCACTCATTTCTTTCATCTTCTTGTAGCAGTAGACAATTCCAAGGATATTTAGCAGTTGCCGCTTATATTCATGTATACTTTTCACCTAAGGATCCAGGAGACAAAAACTAAGTCTTGTGATCCAGGTGACAAAAACGGGATCCAAGGTTACATGGCAGAAGGGAAATGCTTTCATATAAAATATACCTGCACATCAAACATTGCATCTAGACTGACGATATATCCTGTTTTTTCTCTTATTAGAGAAACAACCTTCATCTTGCTAGCCTTTTTAGCAGCAGACCACTCTGATTGCAGATCATCATCATCAGCAAACTGTAACAGGAAGTGAATGAGCTATTTAAAAAGGTGCCTTACTGAAAATTGGAGAAAGAGACAACAGAAAGTCTAGAAATACCTTCTTTAATTCTGCGAGTTTATCGGTGTTCAAAATCCAATCATCAGAGCCTATCCATTTTGAAATGATTGTACTTAATTCAGTATTAAAAAACCAAATCCAACGTCTAGGAGTCACTCCATTTGTTTTATTTTGAAACTTGGTGGGCCACATCTGTCAGCAAAATGGGAAAATGAATATCGCATTATTAGATGATTATGGAAGCAGGAAAATAAATGAGAAAAGTATCACAATCCCAAAAATCGCCATGTAAATACCTCATAAAAGCTGTGGAATACATCTTCTTTCACAATTTTGCTGTGAATCTCAGCCATACCATTAACTGAATGAATGCCCACCAACAACACAGAGGTTAGCCATTCAGACAACTCTAGGTAATTTAGGATCTGATTTTACAAATGTATCTAACTCATCCTCGGAGTCCTCATTTTATGCCTCCACAACTTCTTTAGATTCTACCACTACCTCCACCTCCTTCTCTACTGTGGACTCAGTTTTCTCCTCAACCACAGCACTAGCCTCCAAAGATTTGACAAGCAACTTCTCTTTCAATTTAGCAGGAGATTCTTTTTTTTCTTTTGGTTTACGAATAGTTTGGCAATAGAATCTGGTAGGTCAATGTTGTCTAAGATCCTCGTTTCTTTGATCTTCTTTTTTAACAGTGAAGTATCTGCTGTTCCACATTTTGAGATGATGATGTTCATCAGCTGTTTCAGATCAGGGAAAAAACAACAAAACATAAGTGAGCCTACAGAGCATAAAGCTAGTTGTGTAAGAATTGTGCACATGTGGTACCTCCCCATCAATTTTTTCTATGATTTCAACATGTCGAGGAAGAAGTTTCTGCATTATGTCCAAGCTCCACTTCTCCAGAGCTTCAGGAAGCACCATGTGGTTTGTGTATGCCACAGTTCTGGCAAAAATTCCAAAATTAGTACAACAATTAATGGAGGACAAATGATGAAGTAAACTAGGTTTATATGGATCGGTGGAACACCAAAACACATCAAACTGCAGTTTCTAATAGATTTCAAGATTAGGTCATTTGGTTGTGCAAACCTTTCTGTGATACTCCAAGCCTCATTCCAGCTCAATCCTTTAACATCAATCAATATTCTCATTAACTCAGGAATGCACAGTGTTGGATGAGTATCATTCATCTGCACTGCAACTTTAGAGGGGAAGTCCTCCCAGTTGAGAGAATCACCAGCTCTCCTCTCAAAACGAGCAATAATATCCTGTAGTGAGGCTGAGCATAAAGTATATTGTTACTTCAGGCGAAGAACTTTCCCCTCTGGTGATTCATCCCCAGGATACAATACGTGACATATCTGGCATGACGAGAAAACAAGCAAATCAAACTTACGGGATTAAATAACTCATCAAGTTTGAACACAGTGATGACAAGGAGCAATACTATAAGTCCATAATGTGGCAAAAAAAAAACTAATGTATACCATATAAGTAGATACTAGTGAACATGTTGAGGACAGGACAATATGACCCAGGATTTTTTTAGAACTAGCCCAGTAACACATGATGATGTTTTTATCCACACAGTGCACAAAATACACCACAATTGAGCATGAACAACACAAATAAGAAGCATGCAGCAATAAATACAGTTCACCAGCCATGAAGTTTTGGGCTTCCACCTCAAAAGCCATTTCACCATGTGCTAACTAGTCTACTAGATGCAACCATATCCCATCAGTCTTGATCTATTGATTCAGAGGAGCAATATAAATGGATTTACTCTTTGTGATTTAATTAAAAAATGAAACCTATTCTTAAACAATTGTTTGAATCAAATCAAAAAGTTATTGGGTGCGTGCAGATATCTTTTAGCCTTTAAAATAGTCTGTCAAAGAGTTAATGCTTTGTGCTGAAAGGAGAATTGGCAAAATAATACCTTTTCAGCATTTAGATGAGCTTCATATGCGCCTGCATGATCTCCAGCATTAAAAGCTTCCAAATCAAAATCTTGCAATGGCACTGTTGTTGACCAAAGACGAAGATTGTTGGTAGTTTTAGTCTTGTAGCAAGGAATAGGGATATCATGAGCAACAGCCTTAATATTTTCTCCTCCAATCCAATGTTTTCTCCCATCAGTGCCTTCAACCACTTTACCATAGAACTTCAAAGGATAGGATACATCGTTTCTTACGATCTCATAAGGATTTCCCATCTGGAAGATAAGTATGCAGTCATAAATGGCTAGCCAGTACAACCAATATATCAACATAATCAAAATTCTGCAGATCAAGCAGCAAATAAATGAGAACGCATATCAGTACCTCGAGCCAATTTCAGCTACCTCCTCCTGACCATCCTACGTAATGATTTCCTTAAAGAGGCCTTGTTTGTATTGAAGTTCATATCCCCATGCTGGATAATTTAGGGTTGCCAGAGAATCCAAGAAACAGGAAGCTAACCGGCCTAGACCACCATTGCCAAGGGCAGCATTTGGCTCCTACTTGATTGTAATTAGAAAAGTAGCATATCAAGTCTTAATATTTCTAGAATAAAGGGAACTCTTTGCATCAATAAGCTATTGGTGAAATTTAATATAGTCACTCAATCTGATAGTTAGATGAAGAACATAAGTTAGACAGTGAATCATCGTAGAAAATGAGTTTTGCCCTTGCAGATAGTTTCAGAACAAAGGGAAGGTAATGAATTAATAGTAAATGTTGTTTTTCGTTCATTTAAATAATAAATTGCATCAAACAAATTTGATATGGACAAAGATCCAAATCTCCTCTAGAAATTCCTTACCTGAGTAGCAACATCCTCTAGGCTTTGTCCAAGTTGTTTTAGCACTTCTGTGTATTGTCCAACAGCATTAGTGAGAACTCTTCCCTACAATACAAAAGAACAACAAAATAAGATGCAATGCATTCACTGAACGGTAATAGATGTGGCTTGAGGAAGCAGCATGTGAGACCTGTAAAAACTCCATGGACAGGTAATACGCTTGCTTCACATTTGTTTTGTCATAATAGTCATATGTTGCATTCCAATTTATTATCAGAGTATCAAGGACACTTTTAGCAGTTGCATGGTAAGCCTTTAGGGGTGAAAAGTGCTCTGGAGAGAACACGGGTGTGAACTCCACATGGTGCTTAATGTTTGATGCAATGGTAGAGGAATCGATGGAATTCGGCACACTTGGAATCTCTGCATTACAAGAACAACAGTTTTAGCGTCCAAAAATCTATTTATTAAAAAACAGGGACAAAATCCTTAGGAATAGTAGAAATTAACAGTTAAAACGAAAGAAATGTATGGAAATAGTTGTGTTAATGTGAAGATTCTTCAACTTCCAAAACACCCTGGACATTTAGGGAAGCCCACAGTGCTAATTCTTCTTGTCTTACAAGTTGTCTGATTTAGTGGTCTAAGGATGTAGATGCTGTGTCAAACTTTGCTTTTTAGTTGTAACTGCTGTCCCTTTCTGGTTGATCAAGGGGCAGTGATCAAGAATGGTGCAGCTTTTGCCTGCTCCAGTTGCTCTTTTCTTCTCTTGAAATAGAATGACGTGCAGATCTCCTACTAACTCTCGGAAAGAAAATGTCATACTTCATAATTTATCCTTTGCCACCAAAGTTGATGGTTGCTATCAAGTCTTATTGAATCTTCTGTCTTAATTAAACGTTTCAACCACCTCACAGAAAAACTAAGCATTAGTATATCAATCATCTTCTTGATTAGTTACAACTACCTTCATAAATCAACCCTGCATAAACTTATATTGAAATCTAACAATATAGTTTTCAGCTGCAAGTTTAGAGGATTTTGTAAGACATCTTCTACAATTACTAGAAACGTTCACTGCACCACCACACGAAGTCATGAACAATTAGAATGCCACAGTCACACCTAGAAGTTTCTCAGAACTTACTGTTCGGGTACAGAATTCCCATTTCGCACCGAATCATTACAATTCAGTCAAAACAACACCCAGTTCATCTGCCAGCCAAAACTCAGAGTAGTAAATTTGTAGGGGACACATTTTTCAGTTCATTCGCAAATGTGGCAACCTTCTAATCCGAAAACCCTAACAACCGAAAATAAAAACCCACCAGAGCTCCCGCGCCACCACAATTCCGACCACACACCACATCCGTGCACTTACCGTTACGAGGATCAACGCATCCGCGCATCGCACCAGCAGCAATTCAAACCACATTACGCCCAACCACCACCCCGGGAACCAGAGCTACCTGGGAGGGCCAGCCGCGTACCTTCCTCGGGCGACACCGACCCCTGCACGCCCCGATCGCTCGCCACGCTCCGCACCGCCAGCCTCCGCGTCAGTGGCGCGACCCCGCCACGGCCACCCACGTGGACTCCCTCCCCCCCCCCCACCCACCCACCCCCCCGCCTCCGCTGAAGGAGAGCGGCCGGGACGCGGTGGCGAGCTGCAGCGGCGCCGAGGAGGTCGCCATTGTCGCGCTTCGCGCGCAGTGGCAAGTGTGCCTGTATCCGCCGCGAGTGAGAGAGGAGAGAGGCGAGGCGATGTGTAGGATGCGAGGAGGAGGGATACTAATCGAGGTGGGGTTAAAATATCTGGGCGTTGGCGTGCCGTGTCATCGAGAGGGGGTACACGTGGTGTGCCACTGGCTGGTGGGGCCGCGTCTGCAGACGGCGTGGTTCATGTGCAAGTACCGCTGCTGTGTCACGCCTGTTGCCTTGCGGGAGGTTTCGACGGCTGGGAATTAAAAGGGGCCACTTTTTTTCCCGAGGCATTTTTGTTGCATTTTTCGACGGCTGGGAATTGCTCCAGGGCTTTCTGTTTTTCTTCAAGATCCTTTTCTTTGTGTGTTTTGGAATTTTTGTCGCTTTTTTTACTGGAAAAGATTAGCCATGAAGAGCCACGGTGATGCAAGGCGATGCTGTCATGGTTGCTTATTCATGTGACAGGAAGGGCTAGGGGTAAATGAGAAGAAAAGACAGACACAATTGTAGTGTAGGTCCTGGAATTTGTGTAATTAAACTTGGAGGTCTGATTTTGTTTAGGTAAAACTTTGAGTTTGATTTGGTTGATCCGAGAATTCCAGCTCTCTTTTGGAATAGGAAAATACAAAAAAAAAAAGCAAGAGATCTGGGATAGATATCTGGTTCAAATATAGGGACTGATTCTGAGAACCAAAAAATTGAGTGGTTCATATCGATAAAATAAGACTTTAGGGGATTAATCACACAAAATATTTTTTTCAGGGTATATAATGCTAGTTTGACCAAATGAATCATGAGACCTGCCTGGCGTGTACTGCAGCTCTACTGCACTGCACAGCCCAGCAAGCGAGGGCCGGGCGTGTCTTCCATCGACCGATCGACGAGCGGGGACCATCTTGGGGGTTCTTGACAGCCGAGGAAGCCTCACGGATGAGGTGATTTTGATCTGTTGTCGTGATAATTATTTGCTTGGAAATGGACAGTTCAATTTTATTTCTTGTTTGGACTGATTGCTTAATGACACACTAGCTCTGTCTGCTCTTCGATAAGCAAGGGACAATGGGCAGGTGAAGAAACTTCCTTCCCTTAATGCTTTAGTTAGGAATGGAAAACATCTGCATGGTTTGCTTGCGGAAGATGATTGCTTTATCATAAACCTCTTCTCTACATTTTGTTATGCTTTTTCTAGCATCATTTTGTTTTTTTTTCTTATTTTATGTGGGGTACCTGGAAAGAAAAATGTCAAGTCTGTTTTGCCCAGGTGTCACTAGAAAAACGATTTTTAATTTTTTTATTAAAATATTTAAAATATATTTTTATTTAAAAAATTTGCAGTCTTATAGAGCGTAAAATTCGATGTGGTAAATGGTTGTTGACATCCATTAATAGCGGGCCGGCAGGAGGCTGTCGACCCTCCTTATCATCCTAAACAAAAATATTTTTTCTCTGCTAGGAAGTTACTGCAAAATGGCGTGGCAAGATGTATGAAGAAGGAGGGGAGCCCGTCATTTTTACAAACGGCCCTTTGCTAAGGTATTTTCCTCTAAAGGACAACCTATAAAATTATCAAGCATACTTATGAAAAAAAGGAGGTCTAACAATTTTACAGATAGGTCTCTTGGCGTCCTCTGTTACCATGTTTTTTTGGGTTGGGTATAAAAACCTCTTCTAACTATCTAAAAATCCATTTAATTCAAAAAATAGAAAAAAAGAAGAAGGGATGGTTAAGAGGAGGAGAACTTATGGATTCATATAGAGATAAAGATTTATATCATTTGTAATATTTATTTTTAGTGACGAAACAAGATAGTATATATAGTATTGTTATAGATTCGTGGATAGTTTTGTTTCTAGATTCGTGATTTGTTAGTTTTATCCTATATAGTTTTATTTATAATGTTTAAAAACATATCGGTGTTAAAATATCGAATGCACGTTACTACATCTGACGATTAATTTCTTATTTAGCCCAACTCTACTTTTCTATGAACAGATATGTCAAATAAAATGTTATTTCGGTTATATCACATCTAAGTAAATATTAGATATGATCCGATATGTCAGAGCTCGTTTCAACCCTTAAAGGTATTAAAAGGCCATCTGAAAGAAGTTTTCCAGCAGCGTACAAATTGTTAATGTGATGCTTCCACGTCAACCCCTAGGTCAACACAATAACCGTGTATGTCATAATAAGTCGGGCAATCAATTTTTTTTTTTTGGAAATTGATGTCGATGGATTTCACTGCCACTTGAGGATGGTACGTAAAAAATCCATTGTAACGAGATTGACCACTTAGCATTCTTGTGTCAGTGTACGAGAAAGACAATATTGGAATCCTACAAGACGAAGAGGATCTAAGTATAATAGGATATGATGTTGAAACAGTGGAGGAAAATAAGTCAAATCAACCAGAAGAAGGAGGAGGAGGAGAAGACATAAAGACTAAAGGATTGGCAGATATGAGAAAGAGAAATAGTATCATCGTTGAGATAATGGATAAGAAAGATTCTAATAATAAATATGCAGAGGATGATGAATCCCCAGATGAGAATGGTGGTAATGTACATCCCTCACAATGGTCTAACCAGCGGTTCACAATTGACTGATCAATGGTGAACCATATCGCCTATAATAACGACATGTACACATAGAGACCGCCTAAGGACTTTCCCATTAAAAGTGCATATAAGTCCTCTATTAGATTTTGAGTGATATATGATAATAAATTAGGGAGCTAATATGTTATAATTAAGAATCTTACAGTAATTCGTCTAGTGAGAAATTATTTTGGTTAAAAAAAAGACCCCATAAAGGTTAGAAAAAAAGAAAGAACTTGAAGCAATGAAAATATATTTTTATTATTTCTTGAGCCTTTAGAATAAGTCGACTATTAAAAGGGGCTCAAGTTCAAAAGGCAAGTGCTCAAGTAAATATTCAAGTCTATATGAGCGAACACTCGCACTACGTACATGTTGGGGTTTTGGTTTTTCTCTCCCAATGTTTTAGATGTTTGTGTCTGGACTTTATGAAAACTTGTTGACAAGTTTCTCTATCAAACAGAGAAATCAGCTCAGAGTCTCCAAACATTTATGTCAAAGTTTTCAAATTGAGCTCTCTATCTAGCAGATAGGCATGTCTAAAGTCTCTAGAGGTTTAGACCAAATACTTCTATCCTCTCTCTCTCAAAACTAAGTATTATCTAAAGTCTTTAGATCCTTTTGCCAAAATATCCAAACTGAGCTTTCTGTCTAGGTAGAAAGGGATGTCCGAAGTCTTCATACACTTTGGATGGATGCTCTAGAATTTGAAATATGTGAGTAACAGCTAGTTTTAAGAGTGGTAGTTATTTAACCCCACTAACCTCCTCTTTGAGAAATGAGCTGCTCATTCATTTCTATACAACTCTCAAGAGCTTTATAGATGTTCTCCACTCTACTCTTTTAGATCTTGAGTCTAATCCACCCTCTAAGTTTGCTTTTAGGTTGATTTATAAGACAGTGGACTTTGGGATTTGAGTAAGTACTTATGGATCAATGCTGATGAAGACTTAAACTTGTTACTCTTGGAAGACCACCTCCTAGACGACTAGATGTTGACCGCGATGATTCAATGTGTGAATCACCCGAGACATTTGTAAAAGTATTTCTCACATTCGCAACGAAAGAGATATATTAGTATATTTCTGAGTTCTTCTTTAGAGGTTAGTTTAGTATAGCAAACTCCATAGAAAATGAAAGCACGATATCCTAGTAGAGACCTTAGTGGTTATTTTGGACTAAGTGCTACGTTTTGATGAGAGCTTGGAGGCTAAACTAGTCTCTAGAGATTGAACTTGGTGATACAAGAGATCGAGTGTGATAGGACTCTTTGTAGTTTCTCAATGGAGACATAGGATCGATTGATCCTAACTTCGATGAAAAACTGCTTATCTCCTAGTATCTCGTTACCTATTTTATTATCTGTTATTTTGTTTCCTTACATCCTTCCCAACCCTCAGGGTTAGTCTCATTTGAGTATTCTTTGAATATTTTGAAGGAGCTCCAAAATCTCAAGACCATATATCCGGAGACTTCGGACATTAGAACCAGATACTCTAGAGGAAGTTTTAATTACCACTGCTAGTTTATTTTAGGATTAAAAGTGTGCACATTCACCCCCCTCTGTGTGACTTAAGATCCTTTCACCTACAATGGGGATAGTGTAGTGTCATCGTCATGTATGTAATGTGTTAATTCAGTATTCGTACCTAAAAAACTAACTAGCTGAGACTTCCTCTCGTGCTCTGCAATGACGATGGGCCTACTTATAGGTCATGAGATTCTACTCATACTTCATGCTGGAGATCGATTGGATGTAGTCAAATGACGTCATCTGAGAGCCATATAGCACTACGGCTCTACAAGCTTATGCACCACTTGGACTTTCAACTTTATACACACATAATCAAGCCTACTGGTTGATGATCCAACCGATGGTGTTCAACATATTTGTTAATCTGTACTATCCGTAAGGTGAGTTGCGATAGTACAGTCTACAATAGACATACCATCTACCAGTCGATGTTCACTGGTAAGTATCAATACAAAATCAAATGTATGATTGTATGCTTTCTATATATTCTAACATCGTATTTGTAACTAGGTATGATCAGCGAGGATAAGCAGCTAGCACTTTATGGGTTTCCCATCTCTAAAAGTACATCGACGACTAGTTGCTGGTGATAGAGGAAATCATCGAGGAGTAGCGCCCACACAGAGGCGTCGTACCTAATATACCTCAGTTGTTACCAGCTTTGTACCTGCACACGCATGACGTTCACTCTCTAATGCTCCACAACCACACGTCGCTAGTGTGCGAGATATGTACCCTAAGCACCACGACCAAGATTTCTTCCATGTCGTGAGTCAATCAATCTTCCATATCTCGGTTAAATATACTATGCCTCTTACTGTTAACGCCAAAATCTGGCGGATCCGATGGCGCTAAAGCCAATCGGCTGGGAGATCCGATGGGGCTAAAGCCGATACGCATCAGCCTTTAGAGGCGTCCCACGACGCGTAACGCCAAACGTATCGGACCTCCAGCCGATATGCACTCGCCTTCAGAGAGGCGTCCCCTCATCGGCTCAGCTAGCCGATGGGTTTGTTTCTATCCTTGCTACGGCATAGCCGATCCGGCGTCCTCCGTATCATCGCCGCTGGCCCCAGCCTCGTACTGTCTCGGTTAGGTCCGATCTTCGAGGTTCGGTGTTGATGGCGCTGTCACGGCAGGCGACGGGTCTCTTGCTGTCATATCCAGAGCGGCATCGGCTTTGCAGCCCATGCCTTCTTGCGCTAATCATCGTCTAGGCCGCATCCGTTTTCATCGGTTTTTCCAGCCGATGGATCACTGTTCGGCTGTCCGGAGGGATCCCGTGCGCCTCGATGTCCTCTAAGCACACCCTGGTTCCTCCATCGGCTCTACTGTCGACCGCTCATCGACACCTGTCCACATCGGCTCCCCAGCCGATCAAACAGCATCCCGAACCTATCGGCAGCCAGCCGATAGCGAGCGTCTGTATCGGACCCGCTCGTCTCACCTCCTTGTGAATTGTAGGGTCAAATTGACTGGCACGCTCGCGAACCTCGAGACCTAAGGACCTGCACTGGAGACAAGCAGACCTCCCAGGCCTTCGCGTGACCGAGCCGCCATCCCTCCCCGGTCGTGGGATTTTTTGGCGGCGAGCACTTACGTATAACATGTCATTTCAAACAGATTGACGTTACTCGATAGATTAACGATGAGCTTAAGCAGTGTGCCGATAGTTGAAGGCTGGTGTTGTGCTGATGGGGGATGAGTAGAGAATTACCTTCGATAGGATGCACAACATGATGCGTATTGTCCTCTATGCTCTCACCTATCGTGCCGTTGATGTGATTCTTCTCATAGTGATGGTTGTAGTAGGAGTCCACCCTCTAACAACGCGGCCCAAAGGTAACTTTGGCTATCCACTATTTAAATACATTATTTCCTTCTTTTCATATGACACTATTGTTCATAAAATATACTCTTGACAACTTTTGCTACACCGCGCCTTGGTTCCTCCATAGCGGGAATGTCGACATAGGGAGCAGAGACGTCAACACAAGGACCGCATACTCTCTATTTCATCCTAGGAGGGTTTTAAGGTTTGTTGCATGGTATATATTTTCATTCGGTCTATAAAATTTCAGTTTGCATTGTTCAACAATTTTTCTCATAAAGTTTCAGGCTACACCGTCACAGATGTCTACAACCACGGATGGATCTAGGTAGGGCACCTCTAGATGGGCACACGACTCCTTCGACGATGATGACCTCACAGTAGATCAGGATGTGCTTGTCTCTTTCTAACTTGCAAGAGCTCCACCATCGCACACACAAAAGTCGCTCGCTTTGACTCATATGCAATAGGTCCATGCTAGCCATGTCATCCTATCCGACAACCTCACCTACTCCTAGGATCATGTATAGTAGCAAGGGAGGAGGACGAAGAGGAGTAGAGGCCAGGCCTAAGCCAGTAGTATGTTACACTGGTTGTACTTACTATTTATAATACTTTGTATTCACTATATCAGTTTTACACACCTATATCATTTACTATACGTTAATGTCATGTCGCCCAATCATAATTAATGCTGAGTAATGGCAGCCAACTTTCTGCGTGTAACCGTCACGTCGCTTTTAACACAATTCGACAACCAACTTTCGACGTGTTAATGTCACGTCATGTTAAAAGTATTTTTTTCAAGCCAGGGCACTTTCTGTGCGTGAATGTCACGTTATTTTTAATGTTTTCAGTCATATCTTCTACACCTAACACAACCCACACTATATAAGATATCCGTATGCATAATGAATCTTAAGTTTTTCACTCATTGATACCCCTACAAATCCCACACTATATGTCTGCGCTATCTCCTATAAGATTAAAGAACAATGGCTACTAAATCTGTTTTTAGTGATGATTCGGATTGAAGAAGGGATTATTTGGCTTAGATAATTTCACCTTGATGTGATCGTCATTCTGCAAATGTAGTGATCGATGATAGTTTATGACATCTCAAGACCTTAATACTTATGGGAGAAGATTCTTCCAATGCACAAAATATTCTTATGAAGTATGGATTGTATACCTATATTTTTTTCAAATGTTCCTTCTAAATTTTTTTTTCTCAAACTAATATTTTTTTTGCCAGATCAACAAAAGAATGTGTAACTTCATTTGTGGGTTGATTAAAAAAATTATTATTTGATTCCAACCGTTGGTTCTCCGAGGCCCTTTGGTTTTTCCCCTTAGAATCAAACGAATAATACATTAGGAGAAATGAGTAGTACGAATGACGTTGGTAAGCCAAATGGTCAGATTAGAGGTTGAAACCTCTTTTATTACATCTATGGTGAGACCGTCCTAAGTGCACTTACATTGATTGTTGCTAGGTGATGATACTTTTGGTAGAAGTTTTTTTTTCAAACATTCTTAACAGCGATTTTGTTGTAAGTTCGTTACATGTCTCTTTGCTTTATTTTTGTTATTACATTGACTACAATAGTTATGTATGTACTTTTTACCATAGAAACTCTTAAGAAGATGGTAATTCAAATAATAGATAAATATGAAGAAATTATCATAAAACTCTGTAAGTATCATATAGTCTAAAATAATTAAATAATATATATAGGCTAAAATAGAGTACGAATGAAGAATTGCCTTCTTTAGCAATGGGTAACAACAAGCGGAGCATAGATAATGATCTCCACGAGTTCCAAATATGCGTCCATACTATATTATCCGTTGTATTATTTGTATTACGTATATATTTTGTTTGTAACATGTAAACCTCTCAGTAACCGTTAATATTTTTATTACTATTATCTAAATAATATTACTATTATCTAAATAATATCCGTGTGTATCTATTAATTGTCTAACCATCTAATTAATTTGTGTAATGATATTTTAGTATTAACGATGTGTTCTCACATAATTCATTTCTAAATAAATCTTTAGATAATAATTTAGTCATCTTAATTATCTATTCTACGTACTCTCAAATTTTTTTACAATTAAATCTATAAATAAAAATAGATTTATTTACAATCTTGTTTTTTCTTTAGACTTATTCTTATCTGTATGCTAGGGAAAAATGTCATAGCAGAGGGCAACAATAGGCCACCTACAAAATTGATAGGCCTCTCCACTTTCACGGGAATACATGATAATTTTACAAGCACCCCTAGGGAAAAGCACTCTAATAGAGGGTGGCAAGGAGTCGCCTATTAAAATAATAGGCCCACATCCTCTCTCGCACGCCCTATCATGCCATTTTGCAAGTAACCTCTTGTGTGCAAGAAAAAATATTCTCGGCTAAAGCGGCAAAATGGTATTCTTGCCTCCATCGGCTCACCATCAACGGGGTCAAGGGATGTTAACACATTGAATTTCATGTCCTTTTAAAAAACATTCCAAAGGACAATGATATAGATTTGTAAATTTTCCAAATAAAATATATTTTTTTAAATATTTTAATTAAAAATATATAAATAATTTTTTTTTGTGTGGAATGATTTAACCTAATCGAGGGCCATGGCCAGGTGCACCCACCCTACTTCTATTTTTGTCTATACAACCTCCTAGTCGGGTCCACCGGCCCACTCAGAGTGCCAAACACATTGTAGCCCACCTGTATCCATCCTCCTAGAATGGAAGTGCTAAACATCACTTCACACACTTTTTAAGTAAAACAATGCAGATTCCTAACCTTGCATTTGCTCCATGATTCGTGTTTAGTTTTTTCTCAACCGAACACTTGAATGGTTAAGTTTTGGGGTTGGAAGAGAGGGTGGAGAAGGTGAAAGTTGTTCCTAATTTAGAGGGATGATGGTGCCCTTGTGATAAATCAGTGGCCATGTGGAGCATGGAGACGGTGGTGCTACCTTGGACATAGGAGAGGAGGATGATGGACCAGCCTTGATAATGGGAGAAGCTAAGCTAGTAGTTGGAGTGACTACAAGACCATGAAAAAAGACATGAAAAGTGTCAACTGATCCGATGATGAAAGCACTAGAGACAGGGGAGGACAACGTCAAGAGACACTGAAGTATGAAGTATAAGATAGAAAAAGACAATAACATAGGGGTTGCATGGTCCAATGTCCTCGCCAGTGCTGCAGATGGAAGTGTAGGACGGCTGAAAATCATGTGATGAGTGATGGACACTAACCTTGTTGACTTTGCTGTCATTTTTAACCCTAACTAAATTTTAGTCATGGGTAGTAAACATACATTTGCCATTACCACCATACCAAAATTTAATAACATTGTATTTGATTGGGTGTATGGAATATGACTACTTGGATTTTTATAATGTTTGGTTTATGTGCCCGAGATGAATATGACAGTCACCTTGAGAATATTCAGATCTGGTTAATTTGGACCGATGAGGCCATACACCCATGCTAACAACTATTATTAGCAATTAATTAGTAATAATTAGCATATTTTATATTAATTAGTGATTATCGTTTTAATATTAGTGTTGATTATGATAATTGGTATTTTGTTATTAATTAGTATTAATTATGGTAAGACTAGTAATAATTAATATATTTTATTATTAATTAATAATTTACTATTTTTATTACATCTACCTTCACCCATCCAACCAAACCAGAAAATTAAGCTCATCCTATTTATCCAATCAAACAGCTAGCATGATCATCCTATCTAATAACATAGGGATCCTTATATCCCATCTAACCTTGCTCGTGAACCAAATGCTCTGTAAGGCTGTAAACCAAACACAGTTAAAATTTAATAATATCATAATGTTCTAAATTTTAGCAACACTAAATTTTAGTAAGTTTAATTACGGCAACAATCTGAACAAGCCCTTCCTATCAGAATACACACGTTGACGAGCCGCATCTCCCTCTCCTCGACCGCATGGACCAGGTCCACGAACCGGACCATCTCGTCTCCTCGTCAGAGGCTTCCAAGGGCGCCGCTCTACCATAAGACCGCGACGTCGGTCCGCAGCAGCCTCTCGTCTCGAAACGGAACAAAAAAGAGTAGATGGGCCTCTTCCCAAAATACGTATACGTAGTCTTTGGCTAGTGATCTACTACTTATCTCCAGAAAACATCCGTAGAGAGCGACGCGATACCTACCAAAAGGAAGAGAATGTGAGGAAAAAAGTGAGAGAAAAACAAGCTGCTTCTTTCAATGTATTGTTGGATACAGAAAGCACTATTCGTAACTCCCGTTTTAAGTTTTGATACCATAAATGTTATGCACGGTTATATTTTTTTAATATAAATTTAAAACACTAATGAATGGGAAATTTAAATTTTTTTAAAAAGCTCAATACAAATTTAAAATTATATACACATAATGCTATAAAGACAATATGTTGATATGAAATTAGAAGATCCAACGATTTTTATTTTATGGTGACGTGAGTTAACATATACTAAGGTTTATACCAATATAAGTATAATTAAAACATGAGAAAGATTTAAAGGATATAATTTTTTAATAATATAGCTCAATAAATATTGATATTTTGCTTTCAACTAGTATTGGTTTTTTGAGTGATTAAGATCACAACAAGCAACCGGTGAAAATCTATAAATACTGTATTTCTCAACTTCTAATTTATTTTTTAAATTTTATGACTATATATATTTTTACGACTATGTATTTTTTAGAAACCGATAAAGTCTGGAATGAATTGGATTCGTTGTGCGTTCTTACGTGTAATCCGAAAAAATAAATTGTCTCGTCGAGTACTGTACGGTGGTGTTTGAGACGATAGGTAGACGCGGTGCGGCCGCGCTTGGCGCATGGTGGCGGTGTGTCCACGTACGGCCCACGTGGAAACGTAGGTGGGGCTCGGTACAGTTGTATTACCTACACCTCTCTCTCCACGTCACCTTCTTCGCTCTATCTCATCATTCGGAGTCACTTCTCCGTTGCCGTACGCACGAGGCAGAGCCCTCGGGCTCCGTTTCCTTGCTCTTCAACGCTTCGAGCTCGGCCCTTTCATGGTTTCCGCCACCGTTCATGGGACATGCCTTCCCCCTCCTTCCTCCGCTTCCTCCCCGGGAGGTGAGGGCTCGATTTCGCTGCCTGGGGATGTACTTGGCAATGGCGGATTTCTTGATTTGGGCTCGTTGGAGATTGATCGTGTGGTTGTTTTGGTGTGTGTGTGTGTGTGTGAGTGAGTGAGTAGGTCGCTTGCGGATGTGTGTGGTGGGGTGAAGAGAAGGCTGGGCTTGGGAGATGACGAAGGCCAGGATGAGGAGGCTGGTCTGACCGGAGGAATCGGTGGGTCGAGCAGGCCGGCGGCGGGGCCTCCCGGCGAATGCTACGCGTGCACGCAGCCAGGGGTACCGGCGTTCCATTCCACGACGTGCGACCAAGTACACTCGCCGGACTGGGACGCGGATGCTGGCTCGTCTCTAGTGCCGGTACAGGCACAGGCACAGCCGTCGGCAGCGCACAACGCGGCGGCGGCGGCTGCGAGGTGGGTGTTCGGCCCGGTGCTGGACCCGCGGAGCAAGCGCGTGCAGCGGTGGAACCGGTGGATCCTACTGGCCCGCGCCACCGCGCTTGCGGTGGATCCGCTCTTCTTCTACGCGCTCTCCATCGGCCGCGCCGGGCAGCCGTGCATGTACATCGACGCCGGCCTAGCCGCCGCCGTCACGGCGCTCCGGACCTGCGCCGACCTGGCGCACCTGGCGCACGTCCTGCTCCAGTTCCGCCTCGCCTACGTCTCCCGCGAGTCCCTCGTTGTCGGCTGCGGCAAGCTCGTCTGGGACCCCCGCGCCATCGCCGCGCACTACGCCCACTCCCTCAAGGGCCTCTGGTTCGACCTCTTCGTCATCCTGCCCTTTCCACAGGTCAGCTCCATCCCTCATCATCATTTTTAATTCACCCCCATTTTCTCCGTTTTCACCGTAGAAATCAAGGATCCAGAACACCTAGAACGACATGCTTCATCCATATCACAATCTAACCATGTAGATGATTGATCAAACACCCGCAATTATTGGGCATTCATCATGTCTGTTTCTGAGACACATCACAGCTTCCTTGTCGAACATGTTACAGTAGGAATTGTAGGGCACACTACATTAGATAATACATTGCAGGTACAGACAATGTCCAGTAACTATTGAGAGAGCCCATGTGTAAACCTTCAAGTTTCTACTTCGCTACTTGTTCGTTGAATGTGGCAATGTCTGTTCGTAGTGACAACTAGTGAGGCTCCGCTTACTGGAATGACTCTGATCTCAATGATGGATGGGTTTGCTAGAATTCTGGCCGAAACTCAGTACATATAAATTATAATAGAGTTCAATGAGCTTACGAAAGAAGTACGGATGATGAAGATGTAGCCCCAACGATTTGCAGTGGTAGTAATGTTTGAAATATAACTACTGATGCAGTATTTAAAAGATAATAGTAAGGAAAGTGACTGTTTCAGACATTCGATGGTGCATATCACTATATCAGCATGGTGCTAAATGCTAATTGTAGCATGGCTTATTTGAACGGTTGAAGTTTTCTGGTGACCCACCTGATTGGAATTTGCAAGAAGACAAGCTTTAGGACTAAGGGTGTAAAATGCTGTGGTTTGTCCTGAAGCACAATAAGCATTCTCCTTTCACCTCTGCCATTGATACCTCTTGTGTGGCTGGTATTGTGGGGAAATTTGGAGATTTCTGGTCGTGAGAATAGAAATGATTTTTGCTGATTATCTACCAGCCTCTGTTTTCCAGATGCCATGGTTATTTTTATAAAAAAAAGTGAAGTTGGTCCCTTTTTCCCCTAATAATTTGGATCACCGATCATCTCGTTATGTTTTTTTTTGCTTGTACATGCCGGCATTGGATGTATGCATGGCCACCCAATGCTACATGTGTCCTTTTCATATCATGTTTGGATTGTTGATGAGATGATTTGTCAATTGTCGTGAATACTGAAGATGAATTATTGTTAATAGTGACTGCTCAATAATATTCAACATGCCTAGTATGTTGAGAGCTCAGCCACAGCAGCATGTTAGACAGTTAGAATAAGGCATGTTCGTCTGACATGAATTAAGGTCATATTTGTATTCCTATCTTGTTTCTTTAATGTTTTATAATGTATGCGAAATATGTCATGGCAGTGATAATGTGGTAAAAAGTATCCTGCACAATTCATTGTTTGAAAATTTGCTACTAAGCAAACACAAGTTCTTGAAAAATATCATTACAAACAGAAAGAGACTATTTATCCATTATGTCTGTTAGGCATTACATTAAGTAAACATAAGGACATATTAACATCTAATCCCATAGATATTGTCAGAAGCTTCAGAAGACAGAATTTAAAGTCATATTTCCCTAGTTCTTCAATTAGTTCTTATGTGTTTCTAGGGTGCTTCGTAGTGAAGTGTAACAAACATATATTAAGTAAGAATTTGAACTAGAATAATTCTGAATTGTCCATTACTTTTAATATTTCCTGTTGCTCAGCAAGTTGATCCATCAAAATCTGCAGGTCATCTTCTGGCTGGTCATACCAAAGTTAATCAGAGAAGAGCAAATTAAACTTATCATGACAATACTGCTGCTCTTGTTCTTGCTACAATTTCTCCCCAAGGTGTATCATAGTATTTATATCATGAGGAAAATGCAGAAGGTGACTGGTTACATCTTTGGAACGATATGGTGGGGATTTGGTCTTAATCTTTTTGCCTATTTCATTGCTTCTCACGTGAGTATTCCCTCCTTCCATTAGTTATTTGGAAAATCTAATAGATAATAGATGTAGAATTGTTGAATCTTTCTCCTAGTCTCACTGAGTGCAATTGAAATGCTAATCATTGATATCTGGTTGTCAGTATGTCAATGATGTTTTGAATTTACTATTTCCCAAGAAAATCAAGGGTTGGTTTGAATATCTGCAAACAGTGCTGCCTAATTTGTTCCATAGCAAGATATTCTACTTATATATGAAGCATTGATTATCTCAAGGGAAAGTAACAAATTGTTTTTGATGAGCATCGTATTTAAATATTAAGTACATGGTGTACTGTTCCAACAACAACAACAATAATAATACAGCCTTTCAGTTCTAAACAACTTGTTAAAACCCAATAAGAACCTTTAATCACGGTTCAATCACATCAATAACTGTATACCAAGTATTTCTATTCATTATAAGTCTTTAGATACTTCTAATTCAGAACAATATCTATTGAACAGATAAATAGTCCCAGACAATCACATGCCATATTATTGCTGAAAACTGTTGAATAAAAGAAGGTTGATGGTCCAGGGACAAAGATGCAAATTAAATTCTGCAATGACCGCAAAGTTGTCAGAAAAAAATATCTTGAAATTTTCTACCTAAAACGTACTTGCCTGTGTTTCCTGTATCCTATACGCTCACCAAGATATTGATGCGATTGAACTACGAAATTATACTGATCATTCATCATTTTTTTTTCTGTCGGCTGCAGATCACAGGTGGGTGTTGGTATGTCCTTGCTATTCAGCGCGTCGTCTCCTGCCTCCAGGAGGAATGCAAGATAAAGAACACTTGCAACCTAATATCAATGGCTTGCTCCAAAGAGATGTGTTTTCACCTTCCTTGGTCAGATAAGAATGGACTAGCATATGATACAAACTTAACTTCTTTTGGTCAACAAAACATTCCAGACTGTCTAAGTGGAAATGGGCCCTTTGCTTATGGAATCTACAAAGGGGCTCTGCCTGTTATTTCCAACAATTCACTTGCTGTCAAAGTACTCTACCCTATTTTTTGGGGACTCATGACTCTCAGGTAATTTTTGTCATGGAGTTAATTTCATTTAGGAATTTGTTTGACTTGCACATAACTTGAATGATTCAAGGTTGAGTAGTTATCTCTAGATCAGGCTATCATTCTATTTGAGTAGTTTGTCCTTGATCCCCACACTATTATTTTCTTTACTACGTATTTTGTTTTATCTTGGCAGTACTTTTGGTAATGATCTTGAGCCCACAAGCAATTGGCTTGAGGTGATTTTCAGCATAATCAACGTACTCAGTGGTCTGATGCTCTTCACATTGCTGATTGGAAACATACAGGTAGAGTACTACCAATTTTCTGTTTACTGCATTTGTATTAAGCTAATATTTTCCCTAACAAGATTGCATGATTCATGTTGCAGGTCTTCTTGCATGCTGTCTTAGCAAGAAAGCGAAAGATGCAATTGCGGTTCCGGGACATGGAATGGTGGATGCGGCGGAGGCAGTTGCCATCCCGCCTGAGGCAAAGGGTCCGGCAGTATGAGCGTGAATGCTGGGCAGCCATCACAGGAGATGAGGAGATGGAGATGATCAAGGACTTCCCTGAAGGGCTCAGGCGAGACATCAAGCGCTACCTCTGCCTCGAGCTGGTTAAAAAGGTTCACAGTCTACACAAATTCGAGCTACAGGCTTAATTTGTTGCTAACCATTCTGCAAACAACATTTGAAGTTGTTATTGTATCAGTGTAGTTTTCAGTACCAGAAAGCTGCAGTAATTAACCCATGAGCGATGCTGCATTATGTGAAAATTCTTTTATTTTTTCTTGCTCAGGTTCCTCTCTTCCATGGCATGGACGATCTCATCCTGGACAACATCTGCGACAGGCTGAGGCCTCTCGTGTTCTCCAGCGGCGAGAAGGTGATCCGGGAGGGCGACCCGGTGCAGCGGATGGTGTTCGTCCTCCATGGCAAGCTCCGGAGCACGCAGCCGCTGGCCAAGGGCGTGGTGGCCACGTGCGTGCTCGGCGCCGGCAACTTCCTCGGCGACGAGCTGCTGTCGTGGTGCCTCCGGCGGCCGTTCTTGGACCGGCTGCCGGCTTCGTCGGCGACGTTCGAGTGCGTCGAAACGGCGCAGGCGTTCTGCCTCGACGCCCCCGACCTGCACTTCATCACGGAGCAGTTCCGGTACAAGTTCGCCAACGAGAAGCTGAAGCGGACGGCGCGCCACTACTCGTCCAACTGGCGGACGTGGGCGGCCGTCAACATCCAGCTCGCGTGGCGCCGGTACAAGGCCAGGACGACCGACCTGGCGGCGGCGATGCCGCCGTCCGGTGGGGTGTCCGGGCCCGACTACGGGGACCGCCGGCTCCGCCATTACGCGGCCATGTTCATGTCGCTCAGGCCACACGATCATCTCGAGTGAGCAGAGCAGCCGAGGATGGGACCATGTGACTGGGCATGGCATGCAACCGTGCATGGCACGGACGTCGGACCACCCTGCACCGGCCATATCATTGACTCCTTGTCTCGACGATTGATTAGCATTCGTCATTCTAAGATTACCAATAATGGAGATGTAGTTCCAAGAAAATGATGCAAATGCGTTCCTTGATTGGTGCGGCAAATCGAATAAAGCATTTAGCCCCTTAATCATTCTTGGGAATGTAGAAAATTTTCTATGAGAGTCGTGTGAACTGAATGGATTTCTAACAAAACCTGTAAAATCCTGTACAAAAAATTTCTACATTCCGAAGACGATTTTTAGATCTCCTTACACGCAAATGGACTACGATTTTTAAGGCCTTCATTGGCCTGGCCCATCTTGCTTAGTACCCCTACATCCAACCAAGGGCCAGCTTGTCGAGGGCCATTAGCCCAACGACCCCAACCAGGCCCGCAAGCCGCAAATGTAGCATGATAGATTACACGACTACAAGTTCTAATACGCCTACCCGTTTGAGACGCGTACTTTCACGACCGGATTCCGGAGGAAACGCAACCCGAACTCTCGAAGCGCCTTCGCCGTAGTAGTTGCGCGCACTCACCCTCGATGGCTGCTGCAATGGACGTCGACGGCGGCGGAGAGAGGTCGTCGGGGAAGGAGCTCTTCCGCGCGGCGGAGTCCGGCAACGCCGAGGCCTTCTCCTCCCTCGCCCCCGCCGAGCTCGCCGCCGCGCTCTCCCTCCGCGACGAGGACGGCCGCTCCCTCCTCCACGTCGCCGCCACCTACGGCCACGCCCAGGCAAGTAACTGTGGATTGTATGGGATCCTCTAGGACTCGAATCTTCTCGGCCTCTCTGGGTTTAGGGTTTTTGACGGTATCCCCCCTGTGCGCTAGTTTAGGTAGTGAGAATGCTTGCGGCGGTGGGCGGCGACGCTGCGGCCGGCGTTGTGAACGGGAAGGACGAGGAGGGGTGGGCGCCGATCCACACGGCAGCGAGCAGCGGAAACGCTGAGATCATCTCTATCCTGCTCGATCAAGGTACGGGATCTTACCGTCGCTTTTGTGTAAGATGTGCTATTTGTGCAGCAAGTTGTACTGTTTTTCAGGGATACGAGATGATTGTTGGGGAATTATAGGGATGGGTCGTCGCATGAGATTGTTTTCTGTTAATTGCAGTAGGTAGGGCTTAATTGCGAGCAGCATGCTCTGTGACACAGGAGAATTTGTTATTGCTCACTGAAAAATGTTCCTTCTTGTTACAGTGATAATAGCTGATCTCAGATATATTAGATATACTCCTATGCTAGGTGAAGCAGGGTTTATGAATTTTGTAATTCCTTTGGACTTGAGGAACGTCCTTTGCAGTTGATAAAGGCCAGTTAATCGGGGTTGTTGTGTTGCAACTGTTGATTCATGTTGTGTATCAAGATCCATGCAGCATTATAATATGCTGCACAGTGTGCCTTTACCTTCCAGAATGAACACTAGTGTTCAATGACCACATTTTTCACTATAAGCCTGAAGTTCTAAGCAATGTTTGTGTTGGGGAGAGACCGGTGCTCATTGATCCTGTGGTGCTTAATTTGTTCAGGGGCAAAAGTTGCCATGGATATGACAACAGGTTACTGATGTTGCTGTAGTGTGTATATCTAACCAGAGCAGGACTGTTTTATAGAGGAATTTTACATGTCTATTTCTGATTACCCTGTTCTTTATCAAATTTCCTCAGTTGCCATGTAGTAGATCTGTCCTCAGTAGCAAGCATTATAATGGCATCTTTGCTTTTCTTTTATTTAAATTGAGTTTGTATATACTCTCTGCATTAGTTATAACATTTAAATAGTCTTGTATTTATTATTTGTATGTTCTTGCTGACTGGTGTAATGATAAATTTGTAATGTCAGGTGCTAATGTTGATTTGACAACTGATGCTGGTCGGACTGCTCTTCACTATGCTTCTAGTAAAGGACGGATTAATATAGCAGAAACACTAATAGTGCACAGTGCAAATGTCAACAAGAAAGATAAGGTCTCTTAGATTACTAACAATCTAGGAGGATATTCCTGCTATATCGCCAAGTCTCATTTTCCTCAATAACTGCATGGTTTCATTGGTCAGAAAAGAAATCAAAGAAAGAAGGAAATCTTGTATAATTAGGGGTATGCTAGTATGAACTAATAAGCATCAAGTTTACCAAGAAAACTGATCATGTTGTAGACATCTGCCTGTATATAAGAATATAACATGGATTCTTCTATATCTGAGGATATGTGCTGTAGACATCTAGGTATCTTTAAAGTATTTCATCATATATGTCTTCTACTGTTGCTGAGTATGCCCATTACTTCATGCATTTCACTGTACTGCAATTGAATTCTCCCGACATGTAAACATTGAATTACTCTCTTGTCAGTTTGGTTGCACACCCTTGCATAGAGCTGCGAGTACTGGAAATGCTGAACTGTGTGAATTCCTGATTGAGGAGGGGGCTGATGTTGATGCAGTTGACAGGACAGGACAAACACCGCTAATGCATGCCGTTATTTCTGAGGAGAAAGGGGTATTTTTCTTGCCTCTCTTGCCTCAGCCCTCAGGACGTTGATAGCATAGTTTTTTTATAGTCTTCCAAGTAGTATCAAATCCTCCGATTTTCTGTTTTATATTATATGATAATCTGCATGAATACACACTTATATTTCATTTAGGAATTCATGTCAATGTTTCTAGCATTTTCCACTGACTTGTTAAACCCTATTGACTGTTTATTAGCAACATGGTGGCTTTCAAATGTCAAGTAATACTCCTGATCTCTCCAGTAGTTTTTTTGATAGCACAAAAAAGGAACCTGGTTGATTGCCTCTGGTTTCCTAAGTATATGGATGTGGATTATAACTTAATCTTGTGTGGCAATTACTCTGTAGGTTGCTCTTCTGCTAATTAGACATGGTGCTGATGTTGACATTGAGGACAAGGAAGGCTATACCGTCCTTGGTCGAGCATCTGATAGCTTTAGACCTGCACTAATTGACGCAGCCAAGGCAATGCTTGAAGGGTGAAAATGTTATGCTGCACAAAGGTAAAAGAAGGAAAAAATGTATGGAATGGAAACCTGTACTAAATATTTTATGTTGAATTCTTGTTTTTGAAGTATAAACCATTCCAATCTAGAATCAGTTTGACCAACTTGTCCAAAATTCATAGTCAAGAATTCATGTAGTAACTGTCATGTCAGTTTACTCTTGCGCTTCTTTACCCCTTTTATCAAAATTTCCACCCAAGATTAACACTCATCATAGCTTTCACAAAATAAGAAGCCGGTTCGGTGCCCAACTAATGTCAGGGTGCTGCTAATTCAATGTTGGCGTCATATGGGCCATTACTCCCATTGGACGTAGCTTGGTAATGTTACGGATTGAAAAACTTGCTGGGCAATTCTGGCTAACCTAAAAAAAGATAAACAATAAAGTACCCAGCCCTTCTCGATCTGCTGACAACTTCTCGAGAAGACTTCGGGTGGTAGTACTATGTTGAAAAACTGTTTCCAGATAATCCGCATTATACGCCTGTAATGTGCCAGCCATTCATTCAATGATTGGTGCCCCACTGACCTAAAACAAAGACATTATGTCGCTGACAGTAATGATATCTGGTTCACCGTCCACGCTGGAGGAACGCAAATCGCGCAGTGATATCGGCAAACCGGACGTGCCTTTATTGATGTCACATGATCGGTACCGTCTTTTCATTATCGCGTGCATAATTATAGCTAAAACTACTTATGATCGGTAATTCGATGTGCTCCATTGCTATATCATCCATGTTTATTTCCAGCTCTCTATTTTTTTTCCTCGGTGTTGCACTCCCAAGAAAACGCAGGTGTTTTCCTTTGATGATCTGCTGCATCTACACGCCATGTCTGAGACTGAGTTCGTGCATGCGAACCTATATTTGGGCGCATTTGATTCAGGGTGGTGAGCTTTTGATATACGCTTAAACAACCTATCTATCATAAATGCAAAGCTACATTGCAAAGGCTGGGATGAAATGCTTCTGATTTGGTGTATCTTCCTGCTGTTTTCTTCTTCTTGTTTGCTCTTCCGAGAACGAACCCGCCCGGGTCCAGAGATGGAGGGGAACCCGGGTCCGTCGCTGGTGCCCTGCGTGCAATCTGCATTCAAACAAGGGCACGTGATGCCCAACGCAGATGCATGTGAATCGACCACATTTCTGCCCACTGGGCACTGCCTCGCCTGGATCCTGATTTTCTGACCATCCTGCCTCATGGCTCTTGCCCGTAGGTAGCTCTCATTGAGGACGAGCAGCTGCTCTAGCCAGCAAGTACTACACATTTATCAACAGGGCGTTTAGTGCGTGCATTATTAGGTGCGAAAAGAAACCGCTAGTGCTGGGGAAGATTGGCTCCTAAATCATCCTATTATCATCAGCTAATAGCAAGATCAATAGTGTAGCTAACTAATAGCTCTAAAAATTAGCAAATTATCTACGGTCAATTTAACAGCACATCCACGTCTTTTTTAAATACATACTACAGCTGGTTACTAATCATTTTATTATACTCGCTATGACAACTTTGCTGCAGCTTATGAAACAACAGTAGCTGCACACGGACTACAGACCTCTCCCTTTGCGTAAGAGTCATCAGGAAGCTTTTTGCTTTTGTGCCAACTAGTATCACTGAATAGCTAGTGACCCAAGCCAGCCTCGGGCCATTATTTACTCGTGTAACTACAGTTACCGCAAGAACTAGAACCAGCCAGCATTGCGGGCACGGTAGCGTTTTTCGCACACTTCTTCCGTGCGCAAAACGCGGGAAGCTGTAGTTACGGATAAAGCCAAGCAAAATCGTCACACTTCTTGATCCGGGAACGAACTGTCAAGGACGTATTCCCAGATAAACCATTAGCAATGCTGCATTTTGGAGATACCCAATAGTAGTAGAGTGGAAAAGAAGAGACAAATTGTTGATTAAAAATGTTCTTCTCTCCGAGATTCAAGATGAAACGGTAGCAATGCCGCATTCTGGAGATACCTAGCAGAGAGGAATGGTGGATTAAAAATGCTGTTCCAATTCTCTCCAAGATTCAAGATGCAGAGTTAAAAACGAGCTCTGAACTTCTTCACACGTGATACAATGATTGATTAATCTTTGCCCAATCGACAGCTTAAGGCTTACGCAAATCCACACCACTAATCGAGGTACTAATCCAGGGTTCCAAACACTAAAAAAATTAGGGAAGGAGGTCCAAACCAGACCCAAAAAAAAAACACAAATGCTAGCTAGTGGAGATGCCTAGACCATCCTGAGGAGCGCGGCGAGGACGGCGACGGCGGCGCAGAGAAGCGAGGTGACGGGAGAGCCGGCGAAGGCAGGGGCGGCGGACTTGGCCTTGGCGGCGGCCGGAGGGGACGGTGGCGGAAGCTTCTCGGTCTTGCCGCCGAAGCAGTAGCCGTAGCTGCAGATGAAGTAGTAGGTCTTGGTCTCGTTGAGCTCGAAGGCGTAGCTCCGGCCCTTGCTGTAGTTGGAGATGGCGTTGGTGGCGTCGCACTTGTTGTACCCCGCCGCGTCCACCTGGATCAGATCCGCCTGCCCCGCCGTGTAGTAGAACACTGCGAAAAAACAAATCGGAGCAACCGAATCAGACACAGAACCAGCCAGATCTGGGCACGAGGCGCGCGCGTCGAGCAGAAGAGGAGGAGACGGCGAGGATTACCGAGCCAGTCGCCCTTGTAGAAGGGGCCGTGCTGCGCCGGCCAGTCGGAGTAGTTGGTGTTGGGCTGCCAGTTCAGAACTTGTCCGCCGTCGTCGTCGCTGGCAGCGCCGCGCACGCCGCCACAGCCACCAGCAGAGCGCGCACGGCACTCCTCCTCGTCTCCATCGTCGTACGTCACACTCCCCCTCACCTCCACCTCTCCCTCGTCCTCAAAACCCAAACTAAACTGAGAACCTCTCCCGCGCGCGCTCTCGCCTGAAACGAAAGTGAGCCGGCCGGCGCGGCGGCCTTAAAAAGGCGCGGCCGCCGGCACATGGGTTGCAGCCTTGGTGCGGCGGGGGCCGTGCGATCGCGGCCGTGTCCGTTCGTGTATCGTACGCGGGCGGGCGCGGGACCCACGTGCTCGTCGTTGGGAGGCGGGAAGGCTGGAGCGCGTGTGATCTGGCGCGCGTGGAGGCGCACAGTCTCGGCCCCGCCGTGCTGTGTTTCGGCGTGTGTGATCGCCTGAGCGAGCGACTGTCTGCGTCACTGTTGAGCTTGTCCAAGAAGCTCTTACAAACGGGAGCCTAGCTATATTAGACCTATATTTTTCTTCCTCCTAAAATATATTTTTTAAAATTTTTTAATACTAAATAGTGATATTTAATTATAATATTTTAAGATGGATGGAGTATTACTCAGTGTACACTCTTTCCTTTTTTCCTTCTTAAGCAAATCATAGAAATTTTAAAAAAAGTAAAGGATTAGAATGTTTCTTATGATTTTTTTTCAATAGAAATCACATCACGCTAATATTTTTTTAAAATAAGGTCATAAAAATGCCGTCCTTAAAGATCCTGTAGGTCTATTCCTATGAAATAAATAATACCTATGGAAAAAAATTCCTAAGGTTCAATCCCTATAATCCTTTGGAAATACTATGAACCGAAAAAAAGCTATGAATTTGTACGTTCTATATTTATACTCTTAAAACAAGTAGTAGCAACGAAACATATAAATCTATTACCAGTCCACTATACAAGGATCTCCTACTCCGTTACTAGTATTTTCCAATGCCTAATCAGACACTACACTGCGATCTAAGATACGTACTACTTCTTCCAGAAGAATTCTAGATGGATTCAGCCGCACCTAAATGTAGCGAAATCCAAACATTCCTAGAAGATCCGGTCGCTCGGCTAATCAGGCGCAAATGCTGAGCTTGCTGACTGATCTGAGAGCTTTTTTCTCTTTGCGGTTCTTTTTCGCTTCGGCTGCTTACCACAGCGCACAGCGCACAGCTCGCAGCCAATTGGGCCGTTGGTTGGTACCAGTGAGGTCCAGGAGTACGATTTTTTTTTTTTTTGAGCCAGTGATGCAGATCCATCACTTTTTTTTCACTATAGTCCTTTCCTTTTTGTCTCTTCCAACTTGCAGCCGGTTAGGATCGGATAGAAATTATCTGGGCCTTGTCATGGGCCAGAGAAAGCTGACAAACCGAGAGCCCGAGAGCAGACTGGACAGTAGGGCCCATTTGTCCATTGCCTGCATCAATACACTGTGTCATGTTGGATAGGTAGACAGGCCTCCAATACAAATATTCCTACTACTTTGGATTTCAGTATTTAACGGGCCTCCTTAGTATTATATCTAGGCCCACAACTAGGCACATCAACTCTTTTTCTGAACTTTCTCCACACTGTCATTTCCTGAACAAAGGGATCAAAATATCTTAATAAGAGTACAATTTTTAAGGACGGGACCAATAGTTTGATGAGTTGTATAAGAAGATGACACGACAAGCGCTGAACCCGAGATGATGAGTTTGCTCCAAGAACAGGGCAGATCCAGACGCCTAGCAGTGCTGTTAAGTGAACAAAGCCGATCTACACGCCTAGTGTCCGACGTGAGGCGTCGCGGTCATCGAATTCTCCGGATCACCACGAACGCTTGTCTCTCTTCCATGCCGTTTTCTCAAAATTGTCTGCATCAATTTTTACAAAAGCTCACCCCTGTCCCTAGCCGTGAAAAATATGTGCTTCTCACGATTAGCAGTAGGAGTAGATCCAAACTGTGACCTTGCTCACCTTGTTGCAGCTTACTACACACAAGTTTTTTTTTTCTCAAGAGACAAGGGTACCTGTAGAGGAAAGCTCAAGGACTGGAACTGCAAAATTATTCGGTGTGATCTGCAGCTTCAGGATTATATCGCAGCCTTTGCAGTTCTCTGCACAGGACTGAGACAAGCAACAAAGCCTGTGCAATGCAGTGCAGTGCAGTACAGGGGCAGTGCAGATAGACAGGGAGGCATTAATGCGTAACCTAAATTTGCCAGTTCTAATCTGGCTGGGTGGGCCCACACGTCCCCCACACTGTCACGTGAGAGGTCTACTTTGCTCGGATCTCGTGATCCGTATGATTGCACGATCGCTGCCTACTTGGTGTTTGATTAAGCGGAGTGTTAGCTAAAGTAATTTGTTTGGATGCCTTTCATGTTACCCCGAGCCGTCAATTCTTTGTAGATTTGGATGGTTTGTTTAGTGTTGTACTACTTGTAAGCATTTTGAGTGGGTCGTTCTCACTTTTAGATGAAAGTCTTCCGCTGACTCCGTCCTAAAAGATGTTTTTTTTACTCTACCTTAAGATTAATATGGAACGTCCATCTTCCTGATCCAACTTATTGGATTGTTTTCTACTTCACGTCAGAATAGGTGTAGTATAATCGGTGGAGGGGTTAAAGATGGAAACAATTTGTATGGCATAAAAGTAAATTTGTTTGTTATTTTAGACCTTAGTCATATAACTTGGCTAGGCAGCAAAGGACCAGATCAACCAGAATAGCTGGCCCAGTGTAGATTCGTGCCGAATTTGATGGCCAAAATTCAGGAGAGCCATTAATTGGCTCGATAACGAAGGTGGTTAAGAATAGGTTTTCCTGCTGCTCGTCAGGTTGTATGATCCAAGGGATCAGACCTAGTCGTCATCTTCTTGTGCCGGTGGCGACCAGCAAGTTATACAATTTCAGACAATAAGGCTCCTGTCGATGGTTTTGAAAGAGAACGTCAAATTTGCCCCTATGTTCTACTGAATAAAAATATTAATTACGGCCGATAAATAATAATTTAACTACAATATTTATATATATACAATATATTTAAATAAATTTATAAATCAGCTAATGTGAATGAATAGAAAGTAAAGGAGACCAGATTTTTTTGGTAATGAACCAGTCAAGAGCATAAGTTAGATAGGATTTTTTATGCAAATTCAGGTCCACTATATACTATAACATAACATATTGAGAAAAATATAATCTAGTCGTAACTATATTGACATAGAGCTCGGGCATATTTGTTAGTAACTAGATATTGTCGGGCTACTTTAATATTGATTCAATGAGATTGAAAGCGGCTTGTATTTTTCTCCCTCTCCTTCATAGGTACTCTTGAATGTCTGCTTATCTAAGTAGAATTAAGGATGCCAATATAAATACTATCCGAAAAGTCTCTTTGTAAGAACTAGGTAGAAATATATATTTGTTTTCTTTTCTGCATATGATATTTATTTCCATATATGATAGTAAGTACATGTCGGTTAACCCATCATATCTGTTAAACTGACAAATACACTGATGGTGGGATCTCACTTATACTACACTACAATGTTGCTATATTTTTAGAAAGATATAGTATTTAATTTTTTATCTACTTTTTATCTTGCCACATCCTATTTAATTTTACTCATATCTTTAATACCATGAAAAATTATTATGTTTATTGAATATGGCTTGTATTATCTTGTCTATATTAGCTTATACCTCCCCTTCATGTAAGCTTTATATTTATACTTAGATGTTTGTTTTTTCAAGTAGAACTGGGGATATCATTATAGATACTATTCGAAAAGTCTTTGGTAGGACCTGTATTTATTTTTCTTATCTCCTCAGAACTTTATCCATATATACAATCTTTCTTTTCATATGTGACAATAATTTTGATGAAGTAGTTACATGTTTATAGGTAACCAATCATATCTGTTATACTAACAAATACCCTTGATGGTGGGATCTCACTTATACTACATTACTGCCTCCCCAATGGCACATTAAAAACGTCCCAAAATATAATATTTTTATGAGATTAAGGATGTGAGTAAAATTAAATGGGATGTGACTGTGATGATTGAGAATAGAAGGTAGAGGAAGAAATTAAATACTCTATCTTTCTCAAAATATAGGAATTTTGGATGGATTAAGGATGGTAGTGAAAGATCTAAAATACCCCTATTAATGTTAATAGAGAGTTAATGTGACTAATGATGGTATGGGTGAGGTGTAAGTGGGCTAATACGGTGATAGAGTCCACTAGAGATAGCCTAAAAGTAATGGGATAAAAGCTACTCCCTTTTACATGTCCCAGTTAGCTATATTTGGGAGTTATATTTTACACAAAATTTAAATACAAAGGTGGATGTATTTTAGGATGTAGAGAGTAAGAGATGGTTATAATTAATTGATACAAATAAGTAATAGGAAGAGAAGGCTCTATATTATAAGACAAATTTTAAATGTTAGAAGCTGTTGGATTTTGGGATGGAGGGAGTAGCAAAGATTCACTGTGCCTTACACATTGTGAATTCTTGGGAAAAAACATCACAATTGACAATATCTTTTTTGAGAAAAAAACATCTTTTTATTTTTTCAAAAAAAATTAAAGCACATGAATCCTACTACAAATCTAGTGTGTTTGACCCTTTCGGTATCAAGATCTTACGCAACAATTGTGTTGAAAATCAGATCTGAATGTGACCTTGATCAAAATATGAGTATCTTGAAGAGGAGAGATGTGCCGACAGGGCAATTAGTTAGAGTCCTCTAATTCCACAATCATTTTCATTCTCATTACACAGAGGTCAGGTCAGGTCAGCTAGATCTTTCTTCCAATGGACAATTAAGAATGTCATGACCCATTCTACCATGTCACATTGGAAAAGGGAAAGCAAATTCAGAGCACTCAGCAAAACGGCAAATTCCTGGATAAGATCCAGGGCTATCTTCTTCTCCTCGTCAGAGGCAGCTGCAGCCACATGAACCCTAGACTTGGAGCATTTTAAGCCAACCAACAGGAGCTAAAGGCTAATAAAAGGACAAGGGAAGAAAGGCTGCAAAGCTACTTCTCCTGTCATGGAGTGTTTGCTTGCCTGTCTGTCTGTGACTGTGTGTATGTGAGTGGCACTACTGTTTGACAGTATATTTGATTAAATCAGTCACTGGCCAGAAAAAGTGTGAGCAGGCTGAATCTGGTATTTACACATTGTTGCTTGCTATACTTTTCTTGTGACAAACCTTTTGGGTTCTCCCCTGGACTTTTTAGGTTTCCAATTGCACATCTCCAATAGGCAAACAGATCACAAAGATCAGTACTACTCAGGTATAGTAGCCACTTCTTACTTCTCACTTCTTTTTACAATCCCTTGTTGAAAGTATAAGGAGCATAATAAGTGCACCGTACGTCAAGTCTTCATGGTGTGATGATAATCTTCCGTTTATGGTGGCACTAACATGACTCAATTTTTTTTAGGTGTGGCGAAAAGGAAATGATAACCATAGCCTTTGCGCTACCTACAGATACACGTAACGATATCTAACTGTGGCCAAGATTTTATACCTCGATTGATAGAGTCATCTTAACTCAATTGCTATGGTAATAATGTTATTCTTGAAACTGTTTTCATGGTACACCTGCTCCCTCACCTGTTGAAACGTTTTAGAAATTGATCGTTACAAGGCAATTGTGGGTATTGTAGCTGATAGTACTTCTTAGAAGGGCATGAAATTACTAAAGCAAATTACAGCTAGGCTACTTATTATTGTCAAAGTTTTATATTGTGCTACGCTTTATCCAAAATTTTCACTTGAGGTAAGCCTTTCTTGCAATCTACACGCTACATTTGGCAGTCTATTTTTCATCTTCTACCCTCATTTTTCCATACATTTTTTGAACTATTAAATAATATTTTTTAAAAAATATATACAAAATTACTTTAAAAATCATATTAATTTATTTTTAACTTTTTTAACTAATACTTTATTAATTATGTGCTATTGAGCTAGTTCTTTTTCCATGCAGAGAGAGAAGTTATGGAACTTAGGTTGAAACACACCGTTGGGTTTCATTTAGCAGGGAAGGGTTTGGAACTATTTTCCAACACATAAAACGATATATCCAATTGCATAATTAATTTAGTTATTCGCTAAAAAACTTAAAAATATATAGATATATTTTTTAAAGCAACTTATATGTATATATATATTTAAAAACACACCATTTAGTAATTAAGAAAACATGCTTATAGAAATCGAGGAAGTGGAAGTTGGAAAAGCGGAGAAAAGAACATAGCCTTAAACCTCTTACTTAACACATCAATAATCTTGAGCACGTCAGGACTCATATGCACACTTCTACTATATAGATAGTAGAAAGTATAACCAACATAAAAATTCCCTAATCTAAAATGAAAATGAAAAGATTAGGTAAAAATTTAAAATAAAAACAATAAAAAACAGCACAAACCATAATTTACTCAAATTATCCCAAAATATAAGAGATTTTAGCTATATGTTTATCATTTGTAACATCTAAAATCCTTTATATTCTGATAAAAAAGAGTATCATTTGTAACATCGAAATTTACCGCTTGATCAAAAAAAATCTACAGCAAACAGTTCAAGTGCAGTAAGAATCGATCAGTAGATTTCCTAAGGTGCAAGCTGGACCAAAAGAACCCCTCCACCACCAACTAGTTGGCGTTTTCCTTGGTACTATCAGCCAATAGTTTTGGGATAAACACAGGTGCTCTGCATGACGAACTTACTGAGTCTATCATTGCCAACCACAGTCACCACACCAGCTTTGCTTACCTCCAATTCTTTTTCATCAACTGGGAATAATGTATTACTATATCCCTTACCATCTAATCTAATCCCACCCAAATAACTAGTACTAGTATACTAATCCGGTTCCCTATCCCGTGATACTACTACAGGGATGGATTCCCATGGCAACCCAACACAAGTGGGCAGCTGCAGCATCGGCAGCAGCAACGGCCCAAATTTCCAAGAGAGTTCGTTGCTTTCACAGGAAGTGTAGGGCGCCTAACTGCCACCCCGGCCAGTAGATACACTGGTCGTACCACCAGTACTCCTACGGCTCCCAACACGCGTGTCCTTTTCGACGCGCACGCACTCACACCCGACATGGCAACTTCTGTGCGGGCCCCACATGCAGGGACCAGAACCCTCCTGGCTCCTGGGCCATCGACGCTCCCATGGATTTTATGGACGTCACTAGAAAACGCGCGCGTCTTCCCCGCGCGGAAGTGGACATAGGCCAATAGGGTAACGCATGTACGTAGATGTAAACAGGGTAGCACTATTATTAAGTAGCCAATGATTTATCTGCTTTTAAATAGATGTGAAATAGATCACATATACTTTATATGATCTCTTCGTAGAGCAATACGTTTGCTTGGGTTTTTAGTTCCATATTTAACTTCTAGAAGATTGAAAGATTTGCAATTATCTTTCAAAAAAAATAGTTTATTTTGATAGAGTTCGTCTTTTTTTTTAAGATGGGGTGTGTGAGTTTCATATCCACATGACGTAGCAAAATTTAGTTTGATGTAAAAATGAGCTAATACGATTTCACTATATCGTTCACGTCTTCGTGCGTCTAGCTCGTGTGAGATGTCTTAACAATTTAGCTCATATTATTTTTTTAGCATGTGTATACTATTTAGAGGCTATTTTGTATATTTTTAGAGCACTTATTACTTTAATGGTTGAAAATTTTATGTAAATATCATACATCTAAAAGTATTATTTGGCGTTTTTTTAATTTGATTTTTATGTAATAACGATGAAGAAGCAAAGCATGATAGTAAGATATGCTAATGAATTCCTAAAACAATATTTTAAAAGGAATATGAGAAGAATTATGCATTATCCTTTTTGGGGGGTGGTTGACGGCATGGGTGCTACTGCGACATAGTATAGAACAATTAGAAACAAACACGGGAACTACTACGTAAAGTACGATAAAATGCTAGGCTATTTACAGATTTACTCAATATATAGGGGCTAAACTACAAAATCAACCAAACCTGGGCCGGAGCCCATGCGGCCTTTCGGCCTGCTTCATAGCGCGTGCGGGCGGGGGGGGGGGGTGTGGCATTAGAGCTTAGGAATAATTAGTTCGTTATTATGCACATATGTATAGTAATAACACCAAATTTCAACATCTCAATTGATGGTAAGCTAGGCAAGAGAATGCTCGATTTTGATGAAATCCTGCTGGTCATAGAGACTCTGTGTTACTAATAGAGTGCTAGTGCTAGCTTGGGTCTCTCCTGTGCTAGCGGTCAATTTGGCGCCTTGGTCAATTTACCGAGGCGTGGCCCACCGGTCGTGCCGCTGCAGCATGTCTCACACAAGAGAACAAGCCCGCTGCCGCTAGCCCATGTGCTCGGTATTGTATGTTATGGGATAGCAGTGTTTGTGGTGCTTCGTCCGGTGGAATCGGGTATCGATCCCAGCTTTTGCTGCTACGGCTCTGCTTCCAAACGATAAATTTTATAAAAAATATATATAGGAATTGGTTGAATTTCCTTTGAATTTATGGGGAAAATCGTACATTTTAATAAGTTTTCCAGTGAATTTCTGAGTTCCAATTTTACGTAGCAGATTGTATTGAAATATTGAAAAGGAATTCCTCAAATTTCTGTTTTTTTCCCGTCCATACTGTGTAGGGTTCCTTTGTAATTTAAAATTTTAAAGCGTTCTAGATTTTTGTTTTGTGAGGAGCTATGATTTTTTCCTCCATGATCCTGTTTGGGATCAGTGTATGTAGAGGTCCAGATAAAAACATCCATCAATTTTTTTCTTAATACGTTGGATCAAAAATGTTAATTAAGCCTCTTTTTTCTCTCTACAGATCTGTATATTATTTAGAGATTATTTGGCACACAGGATTTGTTAAAGTTTAATATTAGTGTGTATTCAGTTTTATATTTGTAGATTACTGGTGAAGAATATAATAATAAGGGTGAAAGTCTTTTCACTGTTGACCATATAATTTTATCATTTTTTACAATATCTTCATAAGCAAACACTATGTCTAGCCAACCTTCTTACAAATATGTAGCCTGCACTGCATATGGATCAGGAGTTCATCGGTTGGTTGAAAATTTATGTATGGTTGAACTGAACTCCTAATGGCAATTATAGAAAAGATAATGGCATTACTCTCACACCAAAAATCATTGGCAATACACACTAATGCTTCGTTAAGCCATAAATCTTAGTTTAAATTTCAGCTGGGCACAAAAGGTCCTTGACAAAAAAAAAGTGAGTATCAACCTAAAGATATTTTCAGAAATAGTTTTACTATTTACTGGAGCATATGTGTACGTACGTACGTGCACATATTAGAGATGTGTGTACGTACGTGCGTGCTCCTGGTACGTAAACTACAGTTCTAATTGTATGTACTAATTGTACAGTATTGATGTACTATACTGGTTGTATGTATGGATGTACGTACGGGTTTTCTGTAGGCATGGTGGCATGGGTGTTGTCCTGTACGGTGTATGCGTACGATTATAGTATACGCCTGGAGAGACATCTTGTTGCTGGGGGGACTTGGATTTTTTTTTTTGTGCTAGGTTTTCGCGTACGTGCTTTATTTATGTGAGTGGGTCCTATGAAATTAGTTAGCGTGTGCGTAGTGTACAGTGTGGAATAGTGATTTTGACGCACTGCATCAGCATCAGGATGGAAGTTTAATGAGCGTAATCAAGTCAATCATTGTCGATGTATGTATAATGCACAAGCAAATGTCCATCTATCTCAGAAATATAACTATACAAAAACAATTTTTACAATTAACTGCTTTAGACAAATAGCTACAGCGCTCAAAATCGACTGCTTTAGCACTTCATTTGGACCATCGGTCTAGTTTACCATACCGTTTGAGGAGTTGCCGCACAACAATGATAACCTCGATTACCGTGGTAAAAAAACAAAAAATATCTATTTTCTAAAAATAATTTAAAACTTGGTCAGGCTACTGTATTCATATCGTTGCCACACTACGACAGTAAACCTGTTTATCAATGCCACATTAACCACTAAGAGAAATCCTACCATCAGCAATGTCTTACGAAAAACGCTATATCCATCTTTAATTTATTTTTAGTACTATATTTAAATTTAAACTAGAAAGATAGATATATTTTATGATGAATTCTTATAAAAATATTTTAAGATGAAGAGAGCTACAATAATTTTGTAAGTTGGGGGTTCAAGGTAAGACCATTGAGTAAAAAGATGAGGAAAATTCACTCCACGAATACAACTGTATTCTCTAAAAGCGGTAGAGTAGCTTGCGGATCAGCACATGCTCAAGGATGCCCCTTCCTCGTATCCTTCGTCCCTTTCCTATGAGATTTTAGGGTCAACTAAATGCAGCAGTTACATTTCACAAAAGGACATTAAAAAAAAGTGAACTACTACTATACTGCAACATGGAGCAAGCGCTAAAACTTTGCTATTTCTCATGTAACTGTGATAAATCATCTAACATACTCTCTCCGTAAAAAAACATAAGGACTCAAAAGACACTTATTCAAATTCATACTCACTATATCTTGTATTTTTAGATGAGAATAGTACACTTTATGGAAATTTTGTGTTTCCACTGGGAGCTAAAACTGCGGCTAGATGGTTCAGTGGTGAGTGGTGTATCTAGTCCACCTATGTTGGGTATACACGTGCTTGTGTTCTAGGTATGTTTGGCGTCTTTTACAACATTGTAAGTGGATCTAACAATATTTCAAGCGTGCGTACAAATATATGCTGTGTGATCGAGTGATTAGGCTATGTGTAGGGATTACCATATTGAAGAAACAAGGGTTACCACATCAGAAGCCTAATAATCAATGAAAAAAACGGTCTCTTACTATATATTATTATATTCCGATGGTAAGCTAGACTTATTGTAGTAATCAGTGTTAAGAAACCCTGTTTGTATTCTTTGAGCTATAGTCAAGAAAAAATAAGATATGTTAGTGATAGAGTGATTCAATGATGCGTGGGATAGGGGGGTTATTTTTTCTTTTACCATACCATTTTAGGGCAAAGAAAAAAAATGTCGGAGAATAGTTATCTCTGTTTCCTTGGACGTCAAGAATAGATGGATTCCCTGTGGAATATACCCAAATTAATATACCTAAGAATATACGTTGTAACGATAAAAATAACACAGACAAAACACTACATAAGTCAGCGTGTTATTTTCCCTTTCGCTTGACATTGACAATACATGTACAACAAACTTATTAGCCCCATTAAAATGTTAGGGATTTGAAAAGAATCAGCTGGTCAGACCAAATAGCCTTTTCCAAATGAGACATTTAAATTGGAAATCGTCCTACAGTATCATGTTTCATCATGCATGTGACGAGGATCAAGCAAGATGCCATATACCAAGCTTTCGGAAAACTATTATCCTGAACTTTCAGGACATGCATTCCATGTGTGCGCTCGCGCGTGGAGGGAGCGTGAAACATGTTTAAAGTAGATTCTACATAAAGCTAATGAAAAAAATCAACGTACTTCCTTTGTTTTTATAATTGACACTGACGTCACCTGTCTTTTTTAATATAAAATTTGTAAATATTGTCATATATACCGTCGGCGAAGTTTATAGTGTTATAAATATAATCATATAAATTTTGTTTCATTACAATATTATCATTTCAAAGTAATTTACGGTTAACCTAATCACACTATACCACACGAAACACACGTGAGCTAGGCGTGCCTAGGTCGCACGCACGCACGGACCCAAACCGGCCCCGTGTCCCGGTCGGAGTCGAGTGCAGTACGTCGCGTCCAGAGAACGCGACCCAGGCGTGCTCTGTGAACAGTGACACCCTACCAATACGAGTACTACATCTACCTGCGAATGTTGGTCAGGTCAGCTTGTGGGCCGCGCCATTAATAACTCCAAAATAAAAACTTTGTACCACTATTTGATGCACATATATACCGTGTCGTGTAGAGATCGTATTCAACCACACTGGTACACCGCAATTTAATTGCTGGTCCGATCGAGGCCAGCACATTTTAAACAGATTATTCATCGTATTATTATTGAGTATTATTTAATTTCGCTTGTAATAATAATATTTTTTAAAAAAATTAAAGATATTTATGTTTATAGTATGTAATATTTAATTATTTTTATAAAACAAGTAGATTATCTGTTTTATTTTGTTAGCATTTTGTCACCATAGAATACTGCCTTCCTTCAGTTCACTGATCTGCTGCTGCTACCTGTACAGTATATGTAAGTGTGTGGTTTCAAAAGTTACCGACATCAGTACGACTACTCGAGCCACAGGCTCTATGCGGTGCCCGGCTAAATATCTTGAACTGCAGTACGACCGCATGAAATTAGTCTTAGGTTTGCAATTTTGAAGAGATAGTGTAGATAAAAAATTTTCTGTCCTTGTGCCGGTTAATAATGACAGGTTATATGTAGTTATGAGTGTTCTAAAAAGGATCTAATAGGGCCATGTAATCAGTTATAATCAATACAAAGGTGGGTGACCCGTCGAGTAATACTGTAATAGTTGTCGATCTTTAGAAACAAACAGCTGTTTGAAGACGAGAAAAAAAGACAGATAATCATGTAATAAGAGACTCATTAGTGATTAATTAAATAAATATAAAAGACTTATTAATGACTGATTAATTAAGTATTAGATATTGCAAGCTTAAAAATAGATTAATATAATTTTTAAAACAGATAGATTTTTTAAATATATTATTTACTTATATCCTACTAATCTACTGAATTGAACAGAGACAGCGTGTTTAAAGGTGAATGAAAAGAAAAGAAAGATTATTACGTAAAACGAGGTGAGATATTAACACATAAATAATTAAGTAAAATAAAATAATACGATTTTTAATGCATTTTAAAAATATTTTTTAAAAAATATTATTTATTAATTTAAAAACGTGACTACGAAAAACAAATAAATAGAAGTTGGTAACTTCCTGAAACAAACGTAGGCTTAGAGTAGTGTTTGTGGTACTTCGGTTACTGCTCGGTAACCAGCTTTACTGAATTTGTTCAGATTTTGTCGGTAACCTTTTTGCGCTAGCTGTGGTATCGCTGAGTCTAGTAACCTTTTTCTTAGTGATAATGCAAACGCTACTTTAAAGTAACGATTCTCGATTATATATGTTTTCCAAACTGTGTAGTGCAATTCTTCATTCTCTACCTTTTAAATTTCTGTCAATATGATCTTGTTGTGTTAAACAATCGATGTGTTATCACTTTGTGATGGAAGAATGCGTTTACCTCGCTGCCCACGCAGGGGACCGAGCTCTGTTTCCAGGCGCGTATTGGAACGGGACGACTCTCCTGCCTCAGCTCTTCTCAGCTCGAGGAATCCGAGGCCAAATCGGCAAACCCCAACGTCCTAACCGAAACCAGGGTCCTTTAAAAAAACATCGAATTTAGCAGCAACAGGAGCTGCAAAAAGCTTGCAGTGTCTCACAGCCGTCCGATCGGCCAACTGGACTGGCAAGATTGTAAAATCATACGATGATTTAAGTTTTTTATGAGAAAATAATAAAAGTTTTTGACATTTGGTCATTGAAATTTGTAAAATGATGTTAAAATTAATGATGTGGTCTTACGGTTAGACCAGCACGGCTAGTTAGATCGACGGTATTTATACGATCAGATTAGCTTAGGTAGCTGTAATCTGACTGGTGGCATATATACGGTTAGACAGTGTTGTATGATGATCCGATCCATAGGCTCTTGTTTTGAGTTGGTTTTAAATTGATTTTTTACTATGTTTATTGTATGCTTATGATTTATATATGGTTTTATACGTGATATATTCTATTATATGCTAATGTGACTTAAGTTATGTGATAACCTATACTTGGATATGGCTTTTTATTTTTCATGTGCATGTGTTGGCTAAGACATCGGGAGCATTGCTAGTGATAGATCAAGACTAAACTTGAAAAAAGTTGAGACCCAAACGGTATAAATCATGCGAGATATTAAGACTAGATAACAATACAGATGGAGTTGAAGTTTTCATATGGGATTACATGTGTATTGAAAGCAGACTCAAATTTAGAAAATGTTCAAATTTAAGAAGATTAGAGTTCGTATTTAGTATATATAAGTTAATACTTGTACGGAAGACTTTTCTATATGATTACAACATTTTGTTTTAATTGGATTCATGGCTATGGATAGTCATAACCAAAGGGTATAAATATAGAGGGAGCTAGGTCCTAATGTGAAGTCTAAAAGCCGAAAAAGTTATGATTGAGAAATTTAAAAGTTGAGAGTTTTGTGTATTATGTTTTTATGACAAACTTATGAGGGGTTCTGGTTACATCTTGTAAACAAATATTCGAGTAATAAAGATCCTATTTAATCATTGACGATCTCCTTCTATTTCATAATTTTTATGTTTGTTATTTGGTTTTGATATTAAATTATGATTTTGCTCAAGTTAATTCATCGAAAATCAGATTTGTTGATTGTTTTTTTTCTAGATTTGAAATTGTCAAGTTTTTATTCAGATTTACAAAAAATTTTAAGATAATGTTTTCTCTTAAAAACCGTTAATTAGTTTTTAAATCCTCGATAAGGTTGCAGCTTAGTTATATAGGACTAAATTTAAGCTTAATCTTTTTAATAAATAGTGTTTTTATAGAAGTGATGTTAGGCTAAAAATTGTATTAAGGTTAGATTAGTCCTCGGCCCGGTCAGACTCCATTAGAAGTCTGGACAAATCGCCAGAAAGGGTGTTTTTTTTTTCTTTTAAGGTTAGTGCAAGATCTTTTAAAATTCGATTATTTAACTTTTATGTACCTATCATTCATCCTCTTAAATAAACTTAGTCCCGTGTATTCCATCGTACAAAACAAAGGAGATAACCATCGACGAGTTCCCTCCTCATGATGACGCTGACGATATGGTCCCACATGTCAGACTAGTGGAGCCTCTTGCTTGGCTTGATCCAAACTGAAGGAGGTGGACACTCGCCAGATCGCCAGATTCTCCGAAGTCCCAATCCTCACTGGCTCACTGACCGAAAGGGACAGAGATAATATATGTAGTAGCATCAAGCTAAGCTAACAACTGTCTGGTCTGATCCCACAGGGAAATCAGATCCTTAACAAGACTCTCCTTCATAATTAAATCAGGGCTTGAAAATGCACACTTTCACACCGAAATTATGAAAGAGACAGTAGCAGGTATGCAGGGGAAAAAAGGATGTAAGGAAACATTAATTCTTGATGAGAGAGAAGGGAGATTGGGAGAGCCAGTGGGTGAGAAGGATCAGGGGGAGGGGGAAGAGGAGGAGAGAGAATAAAAGACCAGATGCCAACAAATATGCTTTGATTGCACGTAGGAGTAGTTAAGAAGGTCGTTCCTCAGAGGAGGAAGAGAAGAGAGAGAGTGAACAAGCAATACCCATCCAAGAACCCCCCACGAAAGGAGTTTTTTTTTGAGAGAAGTGAAGAAGTGCGTCGTCATTCTTGAGGCAAAACAACAACAGCAAGAACCAACCACCCCCCCCTCTTCGCCTCTTCGTCTTCCTCCGTGGCCCATCGAATCCAATTATCCTCCAGCTCGATCGCCTCTCTCGCCCTGGAATTCGTTTAGCCCATAAAAATCGTGCCTGAGGTCAACTTGGGACTCTGATGTTGGGTTTCTAGGGGGCCATGGGGGTGGTGGCGCCTGCGAGGCTGTTCGTCCTGCGGATGCTGCGTGTGGTCAGGCTCAATCCTCTCCAGCGCAGTTCGTTGAGCGTCGTTGAGGTGAAATGTTTGAGCTGTGGGTTTGTCACTTGTGATGGGTTTGGTTGTTGCTGTGAAAAAAAAAGCTGCGGTTTTGCAGTCTTTTCTTTGCTGTTTAAGGATTCTGGCTTCTCTGCTTGGCAGTTTTATTTGGTCTTGGGTTTAGCTGTTCTGTGAAATTTTCGGTGACCAGGAGAAGTCGGTAATTTCGTATTTTCGATGAATTGATGGCGATAGATAAAATCTTTCTGCTGAAAGAAGTGATTTTTAGGACTTCTGTCGAGTTGGTTGAGCTACCGAGAGTATCGAGGGTGTTGACTTGTATTGTCTCCCGCACGACGACGAGCTGACAGCCGAGCCGCCATCCATGCATGTCTCTGCCGCCGGGCGTCGCCGCTACGGCCGCGGCGTCCGCCGGTGAGGTCGTCACCAGATCCGGCGTCTTGCCCGGGGCCGGTCGCCGCAGATCCAGTGGATCCATTGGAAACCGCTCCGGATCGAGGTCCCCGCCTGAGGATTCACCTGCCTCGAGCTCTGGGACGTTGGATTTGCGGGTGGAGGCCACATCCCCGGTCGGTTTGGTCCAGTTGGGCTCCTGAGCTCGAGAAGGCAAGTTGGGGCATTTCTTCGTCTCCGCCGCTCTAAGCTGCCTTCTCAGGATGCCTAACCTTGGGAATGCTTGAATTTGATCGCATCGCAGCATGCACAAAAAAAAGCTACAGGCTTCACTAGAAGCCTACATTTGGAAACGAGTGATAGGGCCACCTGAAGATCACAAGCTTAGTGGCTCACGGCATAGCTTAGGGTATCTTCTCTCGTTTTGTTCTTTCTTCAATTACCCTCCTGTTTCTTCAAAGAAAGTATTTTCCGTAAAAATTGGGACTTTGGCGCTGCTTCATTTGATGCAATGCGTGCATTTTCGGAATATTATATGGGAATGGCGAGCTTTGATATTGTGTTTTTGTAAATATTTGCCATCTTGTTTGATAGATCATTTCGTAGTACTCACTGCAGTATTTCATGAACAGGATATTTCTTGAAGCACGATTCAGATTGTGAAGCAATATTGGTTGATCATACATCCGGATAGGTTGAGTTATCCATTTGGCTGATTAGTTCAGAACAGTGAAGAGTCGCATTGTATATTTCCGTTGTGTCGACTCTCTAATTTTGAGTTGGTGCACTTGATGCGAAGATTGCAAAATCCTCACAGGCTGGGTTCATATCACGGCACCAGGGATCGTATATGATCAATGCAGGCCTCTTCTTTTGGTATTTGTTCAATGGAATCCCAAAAGACCTTCTTTTTGTATATCTCTGTTTGACATTGCTTGCCTGCTCTACTTATTCTGGTTTCTGGTACTTTTAAGTAACACAATTTTGCTGAAACCTCTTAAATCTTCTCAATTTTCCTGCGATGAAATGTTGCTTAGGCTGATGCCCTTAGAATTACCGATGAGTAGGTCCTGTGCTTATGTTACTTGTATTGAAGCTTTTGCTTTTCAAACTTGATGTAAAAATGCAATTTGACATCATGTTTGTAAATGTACAAACCATTAAAGTAAAGTTTTATCTTTCTCAGTGTTTATGGTTGATCATCATCTTTAACTTTACCAGAAACAACTGATTATCATGCAAGTTGCCAGTTTATTCTTTCTGTTTCCTTCTTCAAGCAAATTAAAAAAAACACACACACATTTGTCGTTTTGCCATATTTGAGGCTGATATTGCAAAAGTGGTACCAGGTCTTGTTTAACTTTGTATAATTCAAAATTTTGAATGTTCTGTTGAACAGATTAACAAGAATGGGAGCAAAGGTAGAAGGTGACAATTACATGCTTGGGTATTATGCCACGGGGGATTTCAATATGGATGTGAATGGTAGGTGGTCTCCATACCATGAGGAGAAGACATCAAATGGTCATATGTGCAATGGCTTCATGGCAAAACTGGCAAATGGTTATTCAGAATACGACAAAGAGATGCTCACGCGCACTATGCTTGAACATGAAGCTATATTTAGGCAACAAGTGAGTATCCTGGCATGAATTACATTAGCATCTTAATCCATCATTATAAGCCACAGCAGCACAGCAGGAATTTTCATCCCCCCCTTCATATTTCCTTATGTCATACCTGACAATCCTGCCACTATCCAGGTGTATGAATTGCACCGGGTTTACAAAATACAGAGAGACCTGATGAAACAGTATCAAAACAAAGATATATATGCATATCCAATGCTGGAAGATGCATCAAAGACAAATTCACCATCACGAGTTCCACCAAATGGCGCAAAGATGATTTGGCCAATTCGGACACCTCCTGTGTCCATAACATACAGAAAGACTCCTATTGCAGAGCGTGGTGTTACGAATCACTCCTTGAAGTTCCTTAGAGAAGGAAGTGTACAGTCCTCTCCAAATGGGTTCCCCCCTAGTGATGTTGCTTTGAACACCAAACGAGGCACTTTTGATCTTCAGCTGTCAGCCGATCATTATGTTGATGATGATAATGCATCAGAGAATAACCCTATAGATTTCCTTGGTATAGCATCAGACAAAAAACCTCAGAATAATGCTGACCTCACATTAGTTAGTCCAGAAGGTTTAGGGAGGTTCAGTGATAATAGTTCAACCTCAGGATTGCATGCTACAAATAATTTAGGAGGCTTGCAAGTTGTTGACCTGAATGAGCCAATTACAGGCACATATATGGGTAGAGCTAACGGGTCAGTATCCAAAGGTCTTTCCTATACCTTGGAGAACTCGTGGCACCAATCTATATTGAGACCAAGCACAGCTAACTTCAATTTCAATAAAGAATACTCCAAAGAGAAGCATTTGGACGAAGGAACAAGCTCAAATTTCTTTGCTGCAAATGCCAAGACAAAGCAGGAGGAGAAACGATTGATTGATAAAGGTAATGATAACCTTCACGTAAAGCATATTTATTCCTGGGCAGATGAGTTATTTTTATCTTTGCATGATTAAAAATGTTAATGCCATACTTACCAGATTTGTTTACTACAAGATAATATGCACTACGTGGTATGGGTTCATTGTGGAATTTGGGAGGAAAAGTCCTGTTATCATGTAACATGATACTGTATAGTGACTAGATTCCAACGCCCATGTAACTATGGCCAATACAATCTGTAACTAACGTGGCATAACAACTTTCTCCTATACATTCAAAACTGTGTTTCCCTTAACTATGCCAGTTTCACTTTTCTATACTTCATTGTGGTGAGAACACCTTCATGACCTTAAACCTTTCTTTTTGTTCTATATGGTTCATTGCTTTGACCTGTTAGGTGTGATATACTATTAAAGCATGGACTGTATAATGCTGCAGGCTGGTTTTTTCTAGTCCTGTAGTTCTGCACTAATCTAGCAAAGTAGCAATTGATAAATTAATAGCCACTTTTCATCTGTGGCTTCCCAACTCATACCGCTGAATGACTGTGCTGCGCTCCTGCTTTGTTGATTAAACTTGTAATCCTATTTCTTTCAGATAAAGTAACCTACTTGTTTCCGAATGCACCGCATGCCCGTTTTTGTGTGTGTTCTGTATTTTGCTCTCTAGTCTCTACTACATGTACATGTGGACATTTGGTAACAGCATGAATAGAGCCTAGGAAGCATCTCTGGATGTTCTTTGTTTACTGATCTTTTTCTTACAGCTAACTTGATCCAGTCTAAATGTCTTACAGTCATTCTGTCTCTTGCTTCATCCATCAGGTAAACAGGTCAGCATACATGTTTTCACACCCAGATACAGCGATGCAAATCTGCAAATGCCCATGAAAGGTGTTGATGGGAGATCTGCAAGCAATAACCAGTTTCTTCACCAAGGTCAAAATAGTTCAGTTGGATGGTTTGCAAGAAGTCCTCTGGAAGCCCCTGCCATCAATAATTTTCCTAGACTTGACCGCTTGCATCATTCAACTCTTGGTGCACTTGCTGCTCCCATGTCTGCTCCTCGCATAGACCATCCTTCAGGTGCTTCCCCGATCGGTTCCTGTACGGTAGATCCAAGGAGCAGTGCAATCAATAATGCTGCATTCCAACCAATTCCAAGCTTCAAAGGTTCTTCAACTGTGAACCAAAGCATTGGAACTTCAATTCTTAAGGTGAAGAAAAGTGATGACTTAGATGGCAGCTGTCCAGGTTTTGCACTTGATCCTTTTTGTGCATCAAGATCACGCCATCAAGTAGCAATTTCAAGTGACGAGGAGCAAACCGAGTGCTTGATGTTTGAACATTCAGCAAGACATCGTGAGGATCCTCATTTTGCAAATGACAAGTGCCCAAAGAACTTCAACTTGAATGAAGCATTGTCAGATGGACAAGAAGATTGTCTTGTAGAACAAGATGGAGGAAGTGTTAGTAGTTTACCACATAGTAAAGCCAGTGGATCAGTTCTTGGGTTCCCATGGCTCATAAAAACAACTGATACATGTACTCGTCCATCAGATTTGCAAAATTCAAGGAAGGGTTTTATCCATTCAAATAGGACTGTAATTGATCTGAACAGCAATAAAGATAGGAAAGAAACAGCTTTGACTATTCATAGCCTGTCAGATTCTGCTTCAACATCCCTAGACTGTGGGGTTAAGAAGGAATCCTTGGATTGCGGGGTTAAAAAGGATCAATCTTTTGAGGACATTACCACTAGAACTCAGCTGGCATGTAATACGACTCAGGAGTGCGCTACATGTTTACCTGTTTTATGCCAGAAATATGTGCCTGGAGATGATAAACCTGCTAAAGGAGTCGACAAGAAATGTAGTGCTCCCAAAAGGAATTTCATTGATCTGAATGATGATGCACCAAATGAAGACAATTCAGAGTCATCTGTGGTGTCACATGAATGCCATGTGGCCTCCTTACAGAACAACCATGGCAAACGCAAATTTGTCATTGACTTAGAAGTCCCTGCTTGTGAAGAGGGCGCTGCCTGGACTTTTAATCAGGAATGTACGCCATCTGGTAAACTTGGTGCAACCCAGGAGGCTGATGATGCATATTTTGCATCCACTAGAATTGCAGCAGAGAGCATTGTTGCTTTGTCGATGCATGGTCCAACAATTGCAGAGACGTCTGATGATATGCTGCAGTGGTTTGCAGATCTTGCTGTATCAAGCATTGATTACCATGATGAGCAAGTAGAAGTCCAAGATTGCACCAATAATTCCAGTGATGACGGTCCAGATTCATTTGAATTGTTGACACTGAAGCTGGAAGAGACCAAGATTGATGAGTACTGGAGCAGGCCACAGGCACCTGAAATTCCAAACGATGAACAAGCAGGATTAGCAGTGAACCTTCTCACTAAGCCAAAAAGAGGCCAGCAAAGGAGGAGGAGGCAGAAGCGCGATTTTCAGAAAGATATCTTGCCTGGCCTTACATCACTTGCGCGACCTGAAATCATAGAGGACATTCAGTTACTAGAGGGGTTAGTACAGGCATCTGGTGGATCATGGCAATCGAGTTTAACTAGGCGAGGAAGATATGGTGGGCGACCAAGAGGTAGAAAACCTCGCAAGAATCTGTCAGAAACTATAGAGGAAGAAGAAGTCCCGGTTACTCCACCGGCAAAACCTGATGCTGCAGATATAGATGCTAGTGATAGGGGGATCATTGGTTGGGGACGAACAACGAGACGTTGTCGCAGACCAAGGTGTCCATCAGGCTATAACATTTCTGCGGCATCTTGAAAATATGTTGACAGCAAACATCCGATTATATTTGCATTTGTCGTAGAGATCTTGGAGTGGTATAAGAAGGTAAGTACAGCCATGAGTGCACATACCTCGTTGGCCTATTTGGGCGCCCAACTTTCACGCTTTGGGGTTGAGACATGGTGTGCATTTTCAATAAGAAATTCTTAAATTAGTTCATAAGATATTTCTGCAACAACATTGTATTAAGCTGTTTCAGTGAAATATGGTATGATTCGTTATGAGAATTGCCAGGGAAGTAACCCTGGCTGATATCTGAAGAATAGCTCTTGAATGATGACAGCAGCAAAATGGGGTTATAAATGAGAGGTCTAGCCTGTATGTTTAGCTGGATATGCGTTTGCTGAAATACCAGCTGATTTTGGCAATTCCCTGAATCTTGCATGCTGTAGTTTTTGGTCATTTTGCAAGTGATGCTTCGGTATATGGACATATGAAAAGCAAGGCATGACCAGTTGATAATGTAGCACAAAAACGTGTTCAAAGTGCGAATAAACGTGCAATTTTGTCGTCTAAGTATTACTTTCTGGATTGATTTGGAACTGTCGATAACCTTTACGTGCTAATCACAACTCATATAAATGCATTTTCATCAAAATGCATGTCAACGGATGGAATCACAAGTTGTTTATCGCAATATTTCACTCTGAACACATACTTACAATGTCAACCAATTTGACCTTGACCCCCGTAGATTCAATGCATGTGTGAATTTTATACAAAATTGCAAACCGGAGCTCAATTTGGTAAATTACATGCAAGAACCAAAAGTGACTTATGCTCTGTTCTTTAGTCATTATTGATTATGGATTATTATGGATACGCTTTTCAAACTTGTAAGTGATGAGTTTCGTGTAAAAATTTTTTATATAAAAGCTTTTAATTTGATATTTCTAAAGCATGATTTTTATTTTGTAGTAGTTAATTCAGTTGTTTATATTTTTAAATAGTTATAAAAAAATCCAAAAAAATCAAAATATTCTTAAGAAACGAATGGATCCTAACAATAAATTCCATCAAAAGCATCCTTAAAAAATCAATAAAATCGAACTAATCGTCGGAGCCGAAACTCAAAAGCTACAGGGACTAGACGTAACATACCAGGTGGCCTGCTTGCTGCGGCCCACAAACATCGCGAGTTCACCAGTGGAAAAAAAAAGAGCGGCTAAAAACTCAAAACTCAAAACCCTCTCTCTGCGTCTCCTCCACCTCCAGGCTCCCGTGGTTGCAGACTTCCACAGTACTCCATCCTCGGCGGAGAATCGATGGCGATGGGATGGCGGAGGAGGGCGGGCGGCGGCCCCGTCGCCGGCGCGGCCTCGAGGCTTCGATTCGCTCCGTCCTCCAACAACCTGATCGTCTCCTCGTGGGATTCGGTGAGATATCTACTCCCCCCGTCCTGATTTAGGGTGGCTCCGCCGTTCGGATGGATTGGGTGCGTGGGTGCTTCTGATTTGGTCCGGTTGTTGGGTGCTTCTGAGTTGTCTGCGGGCTCCCGGATTTGAGTTTTTTTGGCCGCGTGAAAATGTGGAATCGAGGGGAGTTTGGCTTCGCCGGGGAGACACCTGATACTGTTTTTTCCCCGTCTTTTTGTGGGATTTGTTCCGTAGGGGCTGCGGTTGTACGATGCAGATGCGTCAGAGCTCCGGTTGGTGGCGAGGTCGGAGGCGGCGCTTCTGGACTGCTGCTTCCAGGATGAGGCCGTGGCGCTCGCAGGTGGTTCTGATGGATCTGTAACAAGGTAATATTCCTACAAAAATGGGCTGCAATCAGTACTGGGGCTGTATATTGAAAATATGCCAACCGCTTCATTTCCTCGGACGATCTTTATCTGCTGAATTTTGGACCAAGTTAAGTGTTATCTGCTTGTGTTCCCATTTTGCTGTTCATGATGGCATGCCTTAGCACTCTCTGGGAAATGTTCTCAGGTATGACTTGCATTCAGGGGCTCAAGGTGTAGTTTGGCTGCACGACGAAGTGGTTTCCTGCATTGAGTTCTCCCAGATAACCCGTAAGGAACAGTACATAGCGATGATTTTCTTTTCTAGATGGATGCTTGCCCCTGAATATCCAATTGGTGGAAACTAACACTGCCTATGTTTCCTTATTTGCTAAATAGTTTTCAGCATCTGACATTTTATTATGCAGATGATACTAGGGAAGAAAGTTATGTTAGTTTGAGACTACAGTTTTTTTAAAAAAAATCTGAAATTAAAGCATTGTGGATTCCTGCAATTATCTATTTAGCGAGTTTCATAATTAGATATGGCAGCCTTTACTTATTATATCTTAAATATGCAATTCAACCATTGAATCATTAATTTGCAATTATTGTTGTGTTGTATGCTTCGAGCAAGTTTAATAGTATAACTAACTATTAGCTCTAAAAATTGACACGTTATCTATAGCCAATATAATAGTGTACCCATACAATAATTACATATAAATATATAATACACACAATGCTTTGGAGCCCATGTTGCAGCTGTTTACAAATCTATAGTTGGTTTTTCTTCTCTCCTCCTCTCTCCTCTACCTAAGATATAAATTTGATGTGGCAATTTTTAGAGCCTGCTTACATCATTTATTGCACTCACTTTTATCAGGTCAAGTTGTAACTGCTACTCTTGACAAGAAGTTATTGTTCTGGGATGCACAAACAAGAAATGTGAGCCCTAGCAGCATCATAATCTTGGATTCAGATGTGGCATCACTTTCAGTTTGCGGGATGTATATATTAGCCTCAGTTGACAGAGAAGTTTACATTTATGACATGAGGAACCTGACAGGACCAGTTAAGTCGAAAGATTCCCCTGTGAAGTATCATATAAGAAGCCTTCACTCTTCTCCGGAGTGGAACGGTATGATATCTATTTCTATTTATGAGTTTCCATATGTTTTTCTTGATAGTAGTACTATTGAAAACTAAGGCTCCGAGTTTTATTTCCTGAATTTCTCCAAGTAGAGATGAGTTATGTAACAATAGTAGCTGTTGATACCATTTTGTATACCACAATTAAAACCTTGCCTAGAGTCCTCTTTGTTGCTCCTTGTTTGAAATAAACAATTTCTCTTACCAGTTATGGTCATCATCATGTAGATGGTGATATCTTTTCAAGAATGGGGTCACCCATGTGGCCTAATAGTAAAACTTGAGGTTTTGGTTGAGGTTATGTGTTGAACTCACCATTCTCGTATAAATCAAACATATGCACGTTCAGACATTCTCTGACTTATTGCGTTTTTTTTCTTTCATATCCTTTCAAGGTGAGATGTTGCAAAGAATAGATCCTTTTATTGTATTCTTTGATTTTCTTTGAAGTACTTTCCAGGGGTCTGTTATTGAGTGTTTATTTATCTAAAACAACTATTTTTAAACAACAAACATCCACTTTATGATTAGCTGGCTGATTGCTCTTTTTTCCCAGGATATGTAGCTGGATCTATGGATGGAGTTGTTGCATTGAAGTATTTTGATCATGGAACTGATGGTGATATGGGGTAAGTTTTGGTGCCCTCACCAGAAAAATCAATGACAAATGTTTCAAAGAAACAATTGATGATTGCTAAATCACTATAAACAGAAAACCATCTTATTTGAATGGCGATTATGCGGATTTATTTGTTGACATTTTCAGGCCTCTTTTCTCAAATTGTATCTATTTGCTCTCATGTAAAAAAATTTCAAATCCAAACAGGCAAGAATAATAACACAGAAATGTTTTTGCATGAAATATCTATTTCGATAAATTTCTTATGTACTAAGTTTTCTGTCTTTTTTTTTGCAAAAGGGCCAACTTGGAAGGCGATACATATCAATCTTTATTTTTTTTTTAAAGTAGAGGGACCAAAACAAGTCCTATAGCAATGTGTCCAAAGTACCAACTACCCTCAGTACTTCATCGAGATATTTGTATTTATGCAGATACGTTTTCCGGTGTCATCCAAAATCTAGAGATGGAAGATCCAATATGGTTCCCATAAATAGCATCACAATTCATCCTTTGTACGTTTTGTAATTTGGTGCATCTTCCTACTGTCATGTTCCTCAAAGTGATGTGGATATACTGGTTTCTAATTGGCAGTGACAAAACGTTTGTTACCGGAGATAATGAAGGATACACCATTGTCTGGGATGCTCAATCAAAAAAGAAGCTGCACGAGGTAATATGTGATCCTTGACGTGAATAAGTATATTGTCTGAAACCGTTTGATTGTGGAAATTTAAAATTGACTAAGAATGAAATGTCTTGTAAGGCCCTTCTGCTAACTCTTGTAGCACCCTCCTTTCACTCACCTTTCTTTTTTGCTTTCCATATATACTAGTGGCTTCTATTATCTGAGGACTTAGTTGCAATAGGATATTTCTAATGTTATATGGAGTATATTAGAGAAATATTACAGAAGTGTACAGCTACTGTGAAGTGATCAAGATTGGATTGTTCTTTATTCTTATGATTGTGTGTGTTAACTGTGAAATGACTGATGCTGCCTTGAACAACTAAACATAGAAGTTTACCTTGTTTGTTGCTGTTGGGTTAATAATCTAGATCTGCATTTCACCTCTGCAGTTCCCTATCTATTCAGGCAGTGTGGCATCGATAGCATACAATCATAATGGTCAACTTTTTGCGGTTGTTTCAAACTTCACTTACCAAGAAGCAGACAAAATGTGAGTGGCTACTGAACCAGAAAATTTCTTGTTGCTATATCATCATCAATAGCATTAGATTCATTCAGAAGTTGTGATGTTAGATCATAGTTTGCAATCAAAATCTATTGCAAAAGACATTGCTACTTATAAATATCTACATTTGGCTGGTGAAACTGATAAAAATCATTATCCAAGTACATAAGTTTTGCTCCCCTGTAGGTATCTCAAATTCTCGCACATGGTGCTTCAGAATGAGAGGGTGTCTGAAGACAAAGGATGATGCTATCTCTCTCTCCCCACCATTAATTTTTTTTCTAAACATCGAGGGGGTAGGTGCTTGCATTGTGGGGAGGGGTGTGTGTGTCTGTGGTGGTGGTTGGGGTGGGGGGGGGGGGGGGGCTGTCTCTGGCAGTTGAGTATTCTGATTATCCCATTCAACTAAGTAGGAGTAGCCTTTTCATTTGCTGAATTCATGCAATCATCTTTGCTTACTTGATCTGTATGCTGATTATTCCATGTTTGATCTTTCCTTATCGTTTTTTTTTCCTGATGAGAACCTCTTCCCCCTTGTTTTTTTTTCCTCGCTCAGATAATCTTTGTATTCCCTCATCATTAAGAAAGCATTCACTCTGCCTACTAATCATCTCTCTTGCACGTTTCCTTTGTTCAGGGTAGAGGAGCACCAGATATTTTTCGAAACAGTGCAGCACTTCTAAGGACTGTCTGACTTTTTACTTGGAGCTGCCTACCTTCCTGTTGTACAACTAATAGAGCTAAACTTATTCGTAGGTATTCTTTACACCCATCATTTTGTTATCTGCGCAGGATGTAGCTGAATGTTGTTGCATTGTTGTATCGGTAAGCATTATTCTTATATACTAGATTAGCAAGTTTGTCTCATCTTATGTACGCAAGAGATGCTTCTGTACTCAGTCAAGGCCAGGGTAAATTTCTAGCTATTGTGTCATAAACCACCTCATGGGTTGTATGTTTATATTTGTAGGAATGTGGTATACAGTGAGATTAAGACTTTAACTCTATACAGGGGGTCGGGTCTATATATATATACAGTCCAGTGGTTCAGTGGTCTAACACTCCTCCGCAGTTATAGTGGGAGCGGAACGGACACAGAGACTGGAGCGAAAACTGGTAAACAAAGACGCGGGAAGGCCTTTGGTCATAATATCGGTGGACTGGTACGTTGATGGTACATGAAGCATCTGAACCTATCCTAATACGACCTTGTCACGTATAAAATGAATATCTATCTCTATATGCTTCATGCTTTGATGATGGACCGGGTTGTATAGACGGCACTGACGTTGTCGCAGTAGATGATGGTCGTAGAGGAGATAGGTGCACGGAGCTCCTAGAGAAGCTGGTGAAGCTAGCAACGCTTGACGACAGCGTGGGTAATGGCGCGATACTCGGCTTTGACGCTGGACTGAGACACTGTAGTTTGGCGTTTTGAGGACCAGGAGACTAGAGTGTCGTCGAGGAAGATGTAGTAGCTGGACGTGGAGCGTCGAGAGTTAGGGCAGCCCACTTAGTCTGCGTCGAAGTGCACGGTGAGAGAGTCGATGGGGCTGGAGCTAAGATGTAAGCCCCTAGAGAGTGTGCCCTTTACGTAGCGAAGGATACGCTTGAGCAACGCGAGGTGAGATTCGCGTGGAGCATGAAAGAGGCACACTTGCTTGACGGCGTAGGTGAGGTCGGGCCATGTTAGGGTGAGGTATTGGAGAGCACCAACAAGACTTCGGTACCGGGAGGGATCGGCGACGAGAGAGCCATCGGTAGCGGAGAGCTTGGCATGAATATCGACGGGAGTGGCTGTGGAGTGCCATTCGGCCATGCTCGTATGCTAGAGGAGATTGATGGCGTACTGACGCTGGAAAAGGAAGAGCCCGTGAGAAGAGCGGGTGACAGATATGCCAAGGAAGTGATGGAGAGGACCGAGATGGTCATGGCGAAATCGGAGTGGAGTCGGGCCATGATCTGGTACAGGAGGGACGGTGAGAACGCTGTAAGTACAATGTCGTCGACGTAGAGGAGAAGATAGGGTTGAGTTCTCGCAGGAGGGCGAGGACAGAGTCATTGATCAAGCCAACCAACCAATTGGGGATCATCGGGTTGAGGTGGAGCGGAGCCATCGATGTGAGACCGGAGGCCGAACTTTTCACAGAGAGATTTGAAGAAAAATACCCACTTGGAGTAGTTGGCGTTGAGGTCGAAAGAGATAGGAATATGGGATTTCACGTTGACGGTGGCGTACGGTGGTGAGAAGATCGACGAAGTAGTGCCTGAGGTGTGGTAGGAGCGCCGATGGCCGGAACAGATTCGGCGACTGGGAGAGTGCCGGAGCTAAGGGCCGACTTGGTGGTCATGACGAGAGGGTAACGGACGCAAGAAGCTGATGAGGGTAAGGGCCGATGAGGAATAAGTGGCCAATAAGAGTAAGCCGATGGGAGTAGGCAGTGGAGTAGTTGAGGGAGAAGTGGATGGCAGAGTAGATAGGTCAGAGAGTAGGTGGGTCACGGACGTGAGAAGTTTCGTGTCCGTGGACTCGTGGACGCAAAAGAGTGGAACGGACATAAAAACTCGGAGAAGTCACGGACGCGAAGAGAGGAGGTTCGCATCCGGAAGGCAGAGATTCGTGTCCGTGGACACGTCAGAATGGCTCGGACGTGAGTATAGAAGTTTCGTGTCTGTGAGCAGGTGAGCGTATCGGAAAACGGGAACCGAGAGAGTTCTAACCAATAGAGGGCGAACGGGTCCAGCCGATGGAGACGACGAATGCAGAGTTGCGTCGGCGTTGAAGGAGAAAGGGTGCACCAAGGCAAGAAAAGAGCGAAGGCGGGTGTGAGACGAGACGAGGAGACGGATGAAGATCGTCGCTTTGTCACGTGGTGGAAAATGGAGGGAGAGGGTGGTGGAGGAGAAGAAGGCTGTCTGCGGAGGAGACGGGTAGAAAAGAGCCGAGACAAGAAAGTAGAGAAGGAATACTAGGAAGAAGGTCTGTGACGGGAAGGAAGCGTCGGCTCGCCAACGAGAGGATATTAGTGCACCGGGGATGTCTAGACTTGCTCTGATATTATAGAAATGTGGTGTACAGTGAGACTAAGACCCTAACTCTATACAGAGGATCGGATCTATATATATATATTCCAGTGATTCAGTGCTCCCTTGTGGAATTGTAACTATGGAATTGTAACACTTCTAATTGAACAGGAACTTGGTTGTTCGTGTGCAAAACGGTCGAAGCAAATTTGAGTTGTCCTTTTTCACAGTAGGAACTAGGAATATCATCTCGAGGAATCTGTGCCTTTCTTCTTTAGCACATTTTCTCTTTTGGAATTGCTCTAGCGTCCAGACATATTGAAGTGTGTGTGTCTGTTTGACTTGATGTGCTTGCGTCTGGAATCTTTGCCGCACTAGGGTGCAGTGGAGATCCAGATAGGATTGTTGTTATCAGGCTTTCTCTCTTCTAGGGATGTAAATTTTCAGACAGTAGTAACTTTGCTGCATATGGAAAGGCCTACCAAGGTCGTATGGATCCTGTCAAATGTCTCATGAATTTTCTGGGTTATCCTAACCTTTCTATCGTCGATTTCTCTGATTGCTGCAGCTGGTTGAAGACACGATCTGATGAGCTTCTGCCCTCTGTAGGTGAAACATGTTATCTTTCTTGCTTTCTGCCTTGCAGATATCGTGACAGGTGACAACACGCAAAAAAATTGTGCTCCAGTACACTGCAATTTGCAATTTTCTTCGTTCCTTCAAGTTCACGGCAACTAGGCCTGCTAATGGGTTGGATATGGATTGGATTTCAATTTGGATTTACTTTGGTTGGGTTGAGATGAGCTGACTCTTTAGTGGGTTGTATTGGTTTGGGTGCACAGGGAAAATGGATTGGTATGGATTGGTTGTGAATCGATGCTTGTGGGTTCGAAATGGGTTCAACCCCTGAGGGCAAATTGGTTTGGACTAAACGGGGGTGACGGACTGAATTCCTCCTCTCAACTGGACTATGCAAGATCCACAAACTGTCATGATGGGAAGAAGGGCGAGAAGGTGACGGATGAGCGGGCTATGCCCTACGAGTAGCACCAGCAGCGGTGGAAAGCCCTCACGGCCGTTAAGGCAGGCAATGGTGGTGACGAGTGACAACCGTGGGCTCATCTATGAGGCCACGCGCTTGCTTGTGCTGCACAGTCTCCACATCATCCTCACCTACCTCCAATGACATAGCACGGAGGCAGAGGATGTGGTAGAGCAAAAATTCGAGTGGTAGAGGAGCCTGGCATGAGCGTGATGAAGCATCGGTGAGGAAATTTGCGGCCTAGTGGAGCATGCCTATGGCAGCATCCATGGCATCATGGATTGATGCCACCACTTGCCTGTCTCCTTTATGCTGTTTGATAATGCTCTCTTTCTCCCCTGTGTCCATGCCGGTGCACCACCTATTGCGCTCCTCATCTGCAGCTTGTATTGATGATGAATAGGTACGATACGTCCATGGGAGCCTGCAGCCTCAACCCATGGATCCGAAATGGGCTGAGTCCGTTTTACTGAAATGGGTTGGGCTTGTATGGACTGAAATCCTTATGGGTTGGACCGGTTTGGGGGTTAGAGGTGGAGAAATAGGTTGGGTTTGTTTGATGGGCTGGTTCCTCAGGAGATGGGCTTTGTCTGTTGTGGGTTGTGTTTCAACCAATTAACAGGCCTAACCGCAACAACACGCAACTTCTGTGCGCTGCGAAAAGTCATCAAAAAACCGGCCCACTTAGAGTGGGCCCACGTCTAGGAAAAAGACGAGCCGCTTTGCAGCACGTGCGGCCGGATACGTCTACACCCTCGATCCGACGGCTACGAGCGGGCGCCAACCCGGCCGACCAAACGGTCTCGATGGAGCGGATTGGATGGGCCAGGAGAAAGCCCACGGCCCTCTCAGCCGTAGCTACCAGCGCAGCGGATGCAGTGCCGCATCAATCACTAGTGAGTGCGCCCGTGCGGAACCCTAATCAACCGGATCGCCTGCCCCCTCGCACCCTCTCGCGCATCCTCCCCCGACTACCTCGGTGAGCCGCCGCCGCCTCTATTTTCCCTCTCCTATCTGCTGCTATTGTCGTATTTTCGATCTGATCCAGGGTTCGTGGCCCAAGAGGTTCTTCCGTTCCTCCCTGATTTGTGTGCGCGTGGTGGTTGGTGGTGGTGGTGGCGGCGGCAGGTTGGGTTTGGGCGGCTGGAGATGTCGGACTCCGAGGAGCACCACTTCGAGTCGAAGGCCGACGCCGGCGCGTCCAAGACCTACCCGCAGCAGGCCGGTACCATCCGCAAGAACGGCTACATCGTCATCAAGAACCGCCCATGCAAGGTCCGGATCCCGCTTACATCCCCCTCGTCGTTTTGTCCTAGATTTGTTAGGTTGTAGCAGTTGTGGGCGACATGATGTGGTATGTATTGCTTGGCCTGCAAACTCGAAATGGTTGGTGTTTTCCGACGTTCCTGGCATGCATTTACTGCAGGATTCAGCAAGTTTGTTAGTTTCATCTGCTAAGTATTTGTAATTCGTTTACCTTTTTATGTTTATACGTGTAGATTTATCTTGGTAGTCTGAATTGTGCTTCTGCAATTTTGCGTATGTTGTCTCCACTGTTGTCCTGTAAGTCAATTCCCCTTTTGCACTTCTCTTGTATTTTTCTCATCAGCAGTAGCTAGCCGTCTGTGTTCTGTATCCATATATAGTCCCTGTCATTGTTGTAGTGGTTTGGATATTATTAAGTTATCTGGAAGGCTTGGTCTATAAAGTACCGTTTCTGCAGGTAACTTGACTATTGATGATTTCAGCCAAAAGGTTGTGGTGAAATCTGTGTGCCCTTTTAGCTTTTTGGTAGTGCAATGCTTTGCCTGTTACTGCACATATTACATGTAGTTAACTCACTATGTCAGTGTGATTCGCCCCATAATTTGAAATACCTCACTGTGGTTATCATGTTTTGTGCTATTTTCTTGCTATTGTTGGTTGGTGACGACTATTTTCATTGTTCTTTTAACACAACAGTTGCTGCTTGGAATCATGTTTGCTTTTCTTTTAAGAATGTTAAGGTGGGCGGGCAACCATTGCTAGTGTTTGTTTGAACTGAAGGTTTGATGAACACATAATGCAATGGTTTGAGTATCTTATCATTTCCTTTTTCCTTGCTGTAGGTTGTTGAGGTCTCCACTTCCAAGACTGGGAAGCATGGGCATGCAAAATGCCACTTTGTGGCCATTGACATTTTCAATGGGAAGAAGCTCGAGGATATTGTCCCCTCCTCCCACAACTGTGACGTGAGTATAAATCTCTAGCCATGTTAAGAGTATTGTCTGTTTGATTGTTGACATGCTGTTCATCAGTTTTTCTTCTACTGTGTAGGTCCCCCACGTCAACCGTACTGACTACCAGCTGATTGACATTTCTGAAGATGGATTTGTATGTTCCTTCAGCCTTTTTTTTAGCTTTTTTCTGAAATGGCTCTTGGTATTGTTTAGTTTGTAATGTGCATTTCACACATCCCACAGGTCAGCCTCCTGACTGAAAGTGGCGGCACTAAGGATGACCTGAGGCTCCCTAGTGATGAGACCCTGCTTGCTCAGGTTAGTGATTTGGTCTTCTGCTATAGCTTTGGCATCCCTCTTCTTCCCTTAATTGCTAAAACTCTTTTCTTTATCTAAATATAGATCAAGGATGGATTCGCTGAGGGGAAGGATCTGATTGTTACCGTTATGTCTGCCATGGGTGAGGAGCAGATCTGCGCTCTGAAGGATATTGGCCCCAAGAACTAGAGTTGCCTTGTAGACTTTGGCTATCTGTCTGGTCGCTTTAGGTTGGGAGGTGGTCTTGAGTTGATATATAAAACTTTTGGTTTGAGATTAAGTTAAAAAGACATATGGGCTGTTGTTCCATCTTGTGGTTTATACTGAATGATTTGGATGTACCTTTGCTATCTGTAATGCTATTTTGAACCAGTAGCTTTACTACCATCTTTCTCGTTATTTATATACAATGTTCTTTGGGTTAGATGCAAATTTCCTGTAATTTGTCGCACACTTTTAGCTCTGCTTTTGTGTGCCTTTTGACTTGGTTTTTGCTGCCTTTTCCAAGTTATCCTCCTGAATAAGTCTTTGCTGACTTTTCCAAGTTATCCTCCTGAATATTTCTTACTGTAAAGATCATTTGATTATTTTGGTTGTGATGCTGCAGTTGGAGTGTGAACTTGAGGTGTTGAACAATGCGAGCAAACCGTACATTTTTATAGGACTAGGCCTTGTTCTAAAGTGCTAGATATAGTGGGTATGTTTTCCAAGCTGTTACTTAAAATACTTTTAGAAAAACAGTTTTCGGTTTTGTTAATATATATTCATTCATTTGTACAATTAAATAATTGTCATGAAATTGGAATAAACTACCTAGCTTTTAATTGGTTTCGTTTTTTATAGTCACCCGAACATGTTACTGGCATGTTGTATGGTTTATAACATGCGTATTATGTGTTGGTACTATATACTACCTGTCTAAAATATAAGTTTGGCTATACAAATGCTAGGTAAAATTTCTCATATATTTTGGGACAAAGTATGTTAGTACAAGTTAGCTCGTGATTCCTGTGATCCTGTCTTTTTGTCCTATACGGTCTACAATCTGCTTTCCTTTTTTTTCAAAATGAATTGCACGAGAGTTTAGGGTGTGTTTGGTTTACGGATGAAATATGATCATCTGATATAGTGATCTAATTTTTTATTTGGTTGAGTGGATGGAATTATCATTCTGTTTGGTTGGAGGGATAAAGATGGATGAGGATTGAAGTTTATGTTTGATTAGAGGAAGTAGGATGGATAAGCTGTTGTGATCACCGTTCACTTTGAGAGATGGTGAGAATACATCTCCACTCTATATATCTCACAAATTAAGGCTTGTTTGTGTATTAGTAGCAACAAATAAATTTCCTCTCATGATAAAAATAGTAGTAATATCCATGTACAAGTTTAGCACCAGACTAGAAATTTTGTTCTTTTTTATTTTTCTGTGATTACCAGGAGGACCAAAGCTCTGTTTTGCAACAAGCCAACAAATCATCAAACGAAGGTAAGTAAACCACCATAAGCCAGAAAAAAAAATCGTCCAACACCGTGTACTGCTTGTTGCCGGCCTGACCACCTCGCTGCCGGAAGCCAGCCCAAGCATCGATCCTGCTTGCCCCTTTTCCCCAATAGAAGCCGACCACCGAGAAAGCAGTCTAAGCGCCGCCCTTGCTCGCCCCTTCCCGCCGCCGAGAAAGCCGCCCCAGCGCGGCCCCTGCTCGTCCCTTTCCGTCGCCGGCCGCCGGCCGCCGGCCCCTATGCCGTCGAGCACCCTTTCTCCGCCAGACCGCGCACCCTACGCCGTCGAGCACCGCCCCCCTGCGCCGCCACTGCGTCGCCGGGCGTCGCCCCCTGCGCCACCGGAGGAAGAGAGGTAAGGGATGGTTTCTAGGGCTTTGCTCTTCACCGAATATTCTTAGTGGCTACTAGCCATATTCCATGCTTCTCCAACCAAACACCCCCTAAAAAAGTGACGAAGGCACATCCCACCAGCCAAGCACACTTTTAGATTACACATACAGGTGAAGAACTGAAGGCGGTCTCAAATCAAAACGCCGTTGCTGGTAGAAATCTGGAGTACTACAGTTTGTAGTTTATCGTGCGTCTCTGACATTGTGGGCCCTCCTCTAGCGGCGCACAAACTGATAAGGTTCAAAGCCGCAAGCGCACTGCACGAGCGGCGCACTCGCATCCCGCTCCCCAACGCTTCTCCCTCTGCTCGCTCTGCCATGGCGGAGGCGCTCGTCGCCGGCCTCCGGCTCGTGGCGTCCGCCGTCGCGCGTCCTCGGAGCCTCCGCCCCCACGGCTGCTTCTGCGCGGCGCGTGTCCCCCGCCTCGGCCCATTCCCGTTCCGGCGCGGCAGGCTGTGCGCCCGGGCTGCGGTGGCCGTCCCGCCGGAGGTGGACGAGGACGAGGCGATGAGCATCGACAACCTCCGCCGCTTCTTCGACGTCAATGTCAGCAAGTGGAACGGAGCCTTCTACGTGCGCTCGCCTCCCTCTAGTAGTTTTTTGGGCCTTCCGTTTTCTGGGTTCATAATGTGCCGACTGAGACGCTTAGTGTTTGTTCGTGTGCTTGCGCTTGTGTTCTGCTCATCAGCAATTCGATGCGCATGGGAGGGTTTTGCAGGGGGTTAGCACGCGGCTGTCAGTGAGCACCTACGGGGAGGACGACCTCATCAGCCTCATGCAATCGTATGATCCTCCACTCGTGCTAAATCCTCTTTGTTTCAATTATTTTGGTCCTTTCTTTTATTCAGTTTTGCTTCATATATTCCATGTTTATACTATCTTCCTTACCATTACCAGTAATTAAGTATAATTGGACGTTTAATTGTGGTCAGGGATCCTAACGACATATTTACATAATTTGATTTCTAGGCCGTATATCAAGCAAGCTTCTTCGCAGGTATCGTTTGTAGATGAGGAGGATTCTGAACCAGAGTGGGTAGAGTACAAAATCAAAGAGACAAACATGTTCACTGCAGATAAATATCAGCAGGTGCACTGACGCTTGTTGATCTCTTCAACTCTTTAGATATCATCAAAATTTTGTAGTTCTGAATTCTTTTAACGAGTGGTGTTGTTTAGTGTACCGATAGGATTCTTTACTGAAGAGAAGGCATTTTCTCTTGAGGTATCAGACTGCTGGAATGCTGGAGACTGTCCTTCGGGCTGGGGTGCTAGGAGAGGATGATTGCTGGTGAACAATCCCCTAAGTAATCAATCTAGTAACATTCTTACATGCTTACTGCATTGCAATGCTTGTATAATAAGCTTTTACTTATCTGTTTTGTGCTACACCAGAAACTTGAAGATCCCTTCTCGTAAGTCATCTATTGTATGTGAGAATTGTCTTTACTCTCTTGAAGGCAATGGTCGAGTAAGGGCTTTCCACATCATGGACCCAAAGGGTGCTCGACACGCTTCTATTTTTTTCATGAAAAGCAGGGATCTGTAGTGCCACTTATCTATGCTTCAGCTGATGCGTATGTGAGTTCTTACAGGCAAATGGTATAATTTTTACCTAACAATCTGACAATGGGATGATGCTGAGGTAGCCCTTTTCTTTTTCACCAGATCACCAACGATGATAGAATAGCTCCACTACTTGGAAGATGCGAGGGTCGTTCTGTGACTAAGAGGAGCGGGGTGTATGGAGCAACACTTGCTGAAGATGATACGGTGGTTCTCCTTGAAAAGGACAGCAGTGGTCAGCTAATTATGGTATGCTTCGAAGTTCAGAGTTTACATATGATTGTTTCCCCATAGACTTTTAACTATGGAGTTGGATATATGTACTTCTATGAAGATGATATTTCCAATCAGCATCTTGGCAAAAAATAACCTAAAATGCTGCCATAAACTCATGGGTGATGGATTTCAAAATTTGCATGGCATGGCTAGACAACTGGGCGTGTCTGCATTAGCGTGTACATCAGCATATTGTGTTCATTCTTTACCTTAAATTTACATACATATGATTAGGTAGATCTATTGTTTACAAGCACTATAAAATTTCTATTAAGATCTTATGAAGTTATGATGTATAAAAAACTACAAATGCACTTGACAAGAAAGTGTTTGTTTTCAGTATTGCTAAGTATTTGTCACAAAATTGTGTAGCATGTAGTTCATGCTGTTTGTAGGATAACATATCAACAAAATCTGGAACTAACACAACAACAACTGTCCACTGGACAGGATCAGAAAACGACAACTTGCTTCAGTTTGATGGAGGGTATGAAACGACCTTGTTACCTGGAGGAATGTACATGGGATATCCGTCAGACATCGATAAGATTGTGAATGACTTAGATTCTTTTCATTTGGAGTTCTTCTGGATGGAATCACCAGGAAAGAGGCAGCGATTTGTGTGGACTTATGACTCAGCTGGTTTGGCTGTTTCATCAACTTACTTCTTTGAGACTAAAGTATGAAGGGCAGCTTTTACTTCAATATGTAATTCATAGATTTTGTAGTTCACCAACGATCTTATTGAGTTGTGCGTAGTCTTGCAGTTTGTTACTCAGTACATGATAGCGGAGTATATATTTCCAAACAGCTTCATTCTATGCAAATAGAAGAAACCTATGAAAGCAGTGTTCCGCTCTTCTTTGGCTAAAATTCTACTAGCATGCCGCATTCATATATTTCAACTGGCCTTTTTTTCCTGGTGTAGCTCGGTAGGCAACCTTCAGAATTTGAAAGTCTCCCATTCTAAATGCTTATATCATCCTGCCCAAATTTTGTTTTTGCTGAAAACTAGATTATGATCTGTTTTGGAACTGAAAAAGATGACGGCCATGTAATGTTCTTTATATTTCTGCTGCAAGACTTGGGAAGTCAAAATTCTTGACTTATTCATCGTGGGGAGGGGGGAAACCTGACTACTCTGCAGGTTAGTTCAGTCAATTTTACCAAAGCCTATTTGAAACCAGAGGTTAATAGATAATGGAAGACGTAGCTAGTAAACAAGGCGACTTTCTATCTCGAACAACTTAATATGTTAGAAAGAAGCTTATTTTAGATGATAATTGATATAAAAAAAAGTTGAGGGTTAATGTGTTTTAATAAGTTAAAGGGTAGGCATAAGTTGATAAAAAACAGCCCATATCATAAAATAAAATAAAGTGTCAAAAGATGACTTTATATGTGCTTTAAATATTTTTTTAAGTTCTAGCAATTATAAAGTAAGTGTTTAATTAAATTTATTAATTTTTTTAATGAACACTTGCACCTCTAAGTTTTAATTTTTTCTAGAAATTATTTTAGATATTTTGTCTAGTTTACTAAACACGTTGTTGCTAAGTTTTTATGTCTAAGAGTCTTCATCGTTAAGTGATAAGAGTCTTCATAGAATTTTTTCTATCTGAGATAAGATAATTTGAATTAGCTTTACTGCTTCAGATTTAAGTATGTTTGGAGTCTTTGGCCTCTAAGGGTGGATGCTCTAGAGTTTAAAAATATGATTAACGTCTAGTTTTATAGGAGCTTTATTTTTAGCTCCATTAACCTCCTATTTGAGTGAGTGGTTGTTTATTTATTTCTCCCTATTCCCCATATGGTTTCTCACTCCATCTCGTTGTGATTCATCTTTTAGAACTAGTAAGTAAGAGAGTTAGTAATTGGATTGAGCACGTGTAGATTGATGCCTAATAAGATTTACACTTGTTATTCTTGGATATTTTTCTTCTAGACGACTAGGCGTCGCCTGTGAGGATTTAAAATTATGAATCATTTAAAAATTTTTGTGAATGTCTTTCTTACCTCTATAAGAAAAATATAGTTAATATCAAACTCATTCTTACAGATTAATTTTAGTAGAGCTAAATTCATCAAAGATAATAGCATCGTGTTTGTAAGTAGAGATCTTAATAGTTGTCAAACTTTATATAGTCTTAATAGTAACTTAAAGATTGGATCTCTTTTTAATTTTGAGTTTGGTGAGGCTTAGGATAGAGTTAAATCCGACTCCTTAGAGCCTCTTAACAATGTTAAGATGTGTGATATTTTGATTTGATTCTTATATTTATTTATTATTTTTAAATCATGTATCATCCATCTTTCTCTCTAGAGAGCTCTCTTCACGCTCTCTTTTATTTTCTAGCAGTAAATCTCGACCGAAGTCTTTAGATATTAGGATTGGATAACCCACGGAGAGTTTTATTTTCACTACAAGTTTCTTTCAAGTTCAAGTTCATAGATTTACACATTTACCATACCTATCTATATGACATATGACTAAAGATCCTTTCGGTTACTATCACAAAGTATTCTATTATCTATGATAGGGATGGAAGATAAAGATGATTTAACTCACTGGAGGGAAACCTCTGTAGGTAATCCATGATTTTTTTACTCTACATTACCGTGTTATTGCTTTTGTTTTGTACTCCAATTAACAGAGATATACAGCTAGAAATTATTGAAAACTAGATGTCTCTAGCTAAGGAATTAAGTGCAATACTTGTTTGGCCACCAATTGCGCTAGCAACCGCGTGAAGAGATCTTACATAGAGCTGGAGAAAGCTGCTGTTTTGTCAACGAAATGAATATGGTATTTGACCATAATAGTTGCAAAATATACTTTTGCCGACAGTTGGAAAGGAACGTGTAATGTTATAAAACTGCCTTGAGGTTAGTGTGATACATGTATATATAAATGTACCAAGAATTATATATATAGCGTGCAAAAGAAGGGGATTTTTTTCCTGTTTGGATGCTGTATAGAGACATCCAATGAGCACCGATCGGTCCACGTTGTGTATTGCCCCTCCTCAATTATCCCCACACACCTCTCAAATCTCTGCTTTGAGAAAACAATTCTTATTAGTTGTACACAGCACGCATAGAGGATGAAGCTAATCTACCTTAATTAAACTAAGCTAAGCCGATCCTAACTAAGCTAATAACACTTGATCCATGACTCCATTTGTCGTCTTGGAAGAGGCTCACAGCTCATCTTCATCGCCGTGTCGGCGACCATTGCTTAGAATAACCAAGTGAACGATGCAATCAGGGTTGGTGCCAGACCAAGCACTCACCGGCGTCGACTCCAGAGAAGGCGATCGCTTCAACGCCGGCGAGTGCAGTCCGCCGCGGAGGTAAGCAGTAGGTGGTGGCTGCTGCAGCTGCTGCTGTGATCGATCGAGCAAAGTCACCGGAGGGCAGAGGCTTCCGTTGGTTTTGGAACGGTTCAGCACCAGCCGTTGGAGCGAGTCAGTCCAAAACCTCTCTCTCTCTGGTCGGCAACCGTCTCTGTCGTTGGGCGGGTTGCCATTGCGCGTACGGCCGGACTGGTTCGGCCTGAGAAGAAGCAAGGAGAAGCTAGCTAATGGCCGATCGGCGCGGCGGCGGAGACGCCATGCGCCAGCCGCCGATCTCGTCGGCGGCGCAAGAGAGGGTGTTCGACGGCGGAGGCGGCGGTGTTCCTGGACCGGCGATCGCGCAGTATGGGAGTGATTTTCATCAGGGCGCCTCTTACATGGCGCTTCTTGCCGCCGGCGCCGTCGTTCCCCAGCCGGCGGCATGGGCTGTCGACGAGGAGGTTGCGGCGGCGCCTCCTGAGATTAGCTTGACGCCTCAGTTCTCCATGGTAATGTTGGTCTCATAGACTCTCCTCTCGTGATTAATTTGGCGTTGAGAATTTGAGATTTCTCGTTGCAGAACTATCAAATGGGAGGTTTTTTTTGTGCTTGGTAATGCTTGCTAGAGACCTGCTACTTAATTCTGAGGAATACTTTTCGAAATTGGGATCCCATGATCATGGAGAGTGATCAGTCTTTGCTATTGTGTTATTTCATGAGATTCTAATTGCAAGAAAAAACTCCGTTTTATGTTCTTGCTAGGTTTGATTTGCAAGGTTCACTGTAGCAACTAATTACATGTTCTGTCGAAAAAAAACTAATTACATGTTCACTAAAGTACATCTACTATCATATAAGTCAAACTACTTGCATAAGATTTAGATTTGCATAATCACAAGTAAAAACACAATGAGAAAATTCGTTCAAGAAAAATCACTGAAAAAAACTGCACCTTTGCACTCCATGGCTCCATGCAGGCGAATTGCGCGCCGCCGTCGTACCAACATCCAGCCTCGCTCGTCTCCCCACCCCTCGCTGCCGGCCTCCACCCCTACCCGCCGCCGTACCTCCACGGAGTCGACGCGCCACCGCAATGGCCTCCACAACCGATGCCGTCGGCCACATCCCTGCAGCCACCGCCACCCAACTTCACCCTCCTCGCAGCGGCGCCGCACGAGCAGCACCACAGCATGGATCAGCTGCTCCTCCGCGCAGCAGCGTTCGGCACCGGCGCCGGCTCCGGCGGCATGCACGCGGCGGCAGCGGCGCCCCCGGCGGCCACAATCGAGCAGCCGGCGAAGGACGGGTACAACTGGCGCAAGTACGGGCAGAAGCAGCTCAAGGACGCCGAGTCGCCGCGGAGCTACTACAAGTGCACCCGCGACGGCTGCCCCGTCAAGAAGATCGTCGAGCGCTCGTCCGACGGGTGCATCAAGGAGATCACCTACAAGGGCCGGCACAACCACCCCCGGTCCCTGGAGCCCCGCCGCGGCAACAACTCCGGTCTGGCCGGTGACAATGTCGCCGTGGACGGCGCCGGCCCCTCCGCCGACGTCGTCGACGAGGACGAGCCCAGCGACGACGACATGTTGCATGAGGACGACGACGGAGAGGAAGGCCATGGCAGGTGGTTTACACGTCTTTCCTTTGATCTGAGTTGTTCGATCATTGAGCCGACGATTATCGTCCGTTGGATCAAATGATGTGGTTGACACTGGTGTGCATTGGTCAGGGGTGCAGACGGCGAGGGCGAGCAAAGGGTGGTGAGGAAGCCGAAGATCATACTACAGACTCCCAGCGAGGTTGATCTGCTCGACGACGGCTACCGGTGGCGCAAGTACGGCCAGAAAGTCGTCAAGGGCAATCCACGTCCAAGGTAAACATCACTGCATTTTTTGTTTTTCCAAAACGCGCAAAATCTTTGCACGTAATCTCATCAAGAAGAGAAATTTGACGGTCCTCAAGGAGGTATTGACGGTCCTTAAGGAGGTATCAAGACGAAGATTTTTTACACCTACATATAATCCCACCTATTATTTACAGTTGAACTAAATAATTATAAAAAATAAAAAAATTAGCAACACTGATTAGGATGATTTAAATATATATACAAAGGCTGATTCGATCTTAGAACTACATAAACAAAAATAATAAAAATAGGCAGCCAATAGTACCTATACATCAAAAATAAAATTTGTTATTTTTTATTCTTGATGTACAGATCAAATTTAGACTTGTGTGTTTGTACAAATAATATTCTATGTAACTTTACGAAAAAAAATCATAACTATATAAGTCACATGCACATATCTTGGTGTGATTACAACTAGGTGTAAAAAAACTTTGTAGAGATATCAAAATGTACTATATTTTTTTTTATTTTAGATATTAAACTATACTATAAAATATATAACATTGTAGCTTCGCATATTTCGTCAAAGTTGGAAAAGGGCAAAAGAACACAACAAATGAGCGTTGCAACTTACTACAACGTCATTGCATTTCCAATCTTCAAATGCATGACGAACCGGACACGTACGGTCTGAATTCTGCAGCTCTGAACCGAGTCCTGAATCCTGAGTAAATTGTGTTGTGCAGGAGCTACTACAAGTGCACGGCGGACGGGTGCAACGTGCGGAAGCAGATCGAGAGGGCGTCCGCCGATCCCAAGTGCGTCCTGACGACGTACACCGGCCGGCATAACCACGACCCGCCGGGGAGGGCCGCCGGAGCTGCCGCCGCCGCCTCCGCTAACCTGCAGATGCCTGGTCCGGCCATGAACTTGGCCGGTGGTGGCATGGCTCAGCAACCGAGTGGCGGCAGTGGCACTCGTCAGATGAAAGAAGAGACAGCCGGATTAATAGAGCTGGATGATTGATTCTTTTGGGCAGTGTTGCACGGATGCTTTTGTTTGGTTATCTGTGTGGTTTTCCACTGTGTGAATAATAGAGCTGAATGATTGATTCTTTTGGGCAGATTTTCCTGCCGGCTAGTTGTTGTTCTTCTTCTTTTTTTTTTCTCGCGAATACGCATAAGGCTTGCGTAATATCGCTAGTTGTTGTTGTTCATAACGTTTGATTAGATGTCAGTTGTTTGTTTAGGGAGACTGACATGTTTGTTTTGGCTGCAGTTTGTCTGGGGCTGCTCCTGGCTTTGCTTTTGTATGGTCTGTAACTCTGTATATTTTGTTATTTCCCTTGCATTTTTCAATGGAAAGGTTCTAGGGTTAGAGTGGTGACTTGTTAACGTCTCCATTGTAAATTGTAAATGATTTCCGAATGCAAGTTATTCGATCAGCTGAAAATCAGATAATTTATTGTAAGTGACTCATCTGCACCAGACCATTAGTTTAGTCTTAACTAGTAAAAAGCACTTCTTCTCATTGCAGAATGCTCCTTTTGTCATTCATTGGCAAATAATGAATATTTACATGATCTTCATGCAGCTTACTGCATAAATTTTGTGTTAGTTCTACTTCAATCTCCCGATCTGTACAATTTTTTCCTCTCAAAGTTAGTAAATTTCAGTGACATAAGAAATTTATTCGTTAATCGTCATTGGACATTATCAGTCTCGGTATTTGCCCGTTGTCGGCAAAGTCGATCTTGTTGAGCCTCATGCAGCACAAGACATGCTCAGGTAGCTCCTCAGCCTTCTGTGCCTGCACCAAGATCAGACCGTGCTTAAGTTTCAGATTTTCAGTCAAGAACAAGTTTTTTTTTTCAGGCCAACAAAGTACCTGAATGGTCAGGCCAAGATCAAGAACTCCATGTTTCAGTCGTTCCCGGAAGGCCTCGAGCCCTTTCCTTGAAATGAAGCTGAAACGGTGCACATCCAGATCGATCTCAAAGTAGTTCGACCCCTGCATTACAATGAATATTGACGCTTCAGTCAGAACTTGTTGCAACATGAAGATTTCAGCACCTGTAATCAAATTGATGGACAGATGGGATAAGTCTGAAGATGTATATTGCTACCTTGAAGAATTTGTGTTGGGGGCGAGACAACACCGGTTTCTGATTGTAGGTTTGCACAAACTTCCTCTCAGCTGCACTAAGTTGCAGGTCGTCAGGGTTCACCAAACCAGCCAGAATTTTCAGCCTCTCTGTGTAGGGTACATTGCTGTCAACTGGAAAGCCCTTAACTCTCTCCAATTCCTCACCCATAAGCTTCTGTATAGCCAAGTAGCCATCAGCAATTTGACGGCACTGAAATGGGTGAGATGAAACTTCAAGCAATCTGAATATACCTTCATGCTTTCTTTTAGTTGAGGAGAAATTTCCTTGTCAAAACTGTCAGAAATCTTGAAATAAAGAACCAGGCTTATCCCATCGCCGTCGTTCTCACCAAACATGGTGGCTGGATAGGTAGGCATCTGCGAAAATCAGTAAAACTTGTTAGGTTCAGAGATAACCAAAGAAATGAACAATGTTACAGAAACAGTAGTAAAGTTCATCTTAGTTACCTGAATGTTCACAATGAGAAGTGATGGGAAGGTCTCATGGGTTCTCAGAGATGGAAGCGCGAGATGCTGTGCAATGTGATTTATCTTCCTTGTATAGGCAAACATGTCTGCTCCAATTGGGAAGTATGGTGAGCAGTTTGGAGCTGGGGATTTCCTCTTGTCTCTATAAAAAAGCATTTCATAAGTTAAGTCAAGCATACTGATATACATCACACACAATGTATGTTTATCAATGCCATTGCTTCTTACTTGAAGAAACCCTCTCCTCGGACTCTGAACACTGACGGTTCAATTGCTGACCAGCAACCATCTGACAGTTTTTTGCCTGTCGAACATGGCAACGATGAACCTGCTCTTGGACGGTACAGATAGTTCGTAGAACCACCTGCGTTGGTAATTTTGTCAGAAAAGTGAGGAAATATTTGATCGCACACATCAACACATGGCAAGATGCAGTAATAAGTTGAGTGATGAATTGCTGATGCTAACTCACTCATTTCAGTCATCTCATCACCCTCGTATGATCTCCTCCTGAATGAGAGCCTGACGACGGCCGCTTTCTTCTTCTGGTTGTGCGGGCTGACGCTGATGATCGGCATCGGCTGTATCTTGTTGCTCGGAATCGACGGCGGGAATGGAGGTCGGGCCGAGCTCGCCACCGTGCTCTGCAATTCCTTCAGGTTACTGCCGCTGCAGCACTCTTCAGCAACAGCAGCAGTAGCAGCGTTTGAGTCTTCGTTTTTCTCTGGAGGATCATCCTGGCATGCCTCTGCGCTCGCGATGCTCCTGAGGCGATGCACCGCGTCGTTGCGCTGCGGCGGCGTGGTTGTGGTGCCGCCGGCGGTGACATCCGGGAGAGGATCTGGGTTGGAGGAGAAGATGAAAGCTTGAGCTCTGAAAACTCTGTAACTACACTGGATTACTGAACATTTTGACAGTTTCTGAAGAAATGTTTACCTCCACTGACGCTGGCGAAGTCGTTGTCGAGATCGTCGTCGGAGTCGGCCGAGTCGAGGATACTGACGGAATCGTACCACGCTTCTTCACAGATCACTGGGCGCGAAAAAAAGTTTAGACATTCGAGAAATTTCGTACCAGGAAGATTCGAAAAAAGTTTCAGAAATTCGAATGCTATATTGTTCGTACCACTCCCTGCGTCCATCTGGCTGTGCTGCCACTGCAGCTGCGTGAGGTGAAGCGTCACGTTCGAGACCGGCGCCTCGACATGGACGACCTCGTGGCGGGCGAAGTAGTTCGCCGCCGCGTCGCCGGCGCCGGAGCGGGCGATGGGCGCGTCGGCGATCGCCGCGGACACCTTCCGGCGGAACTTCCTCGCCGCGACCGACAGCTTCCTCGACCTCCGCCGCCGCCTCGTCGTCGAAACGCAAGAACCCATGGTCACCTGGATCAGCCAACCAAGAAGTCAAGCTTACACCTTTAATCTGCAGAATTAACGACCACAGGACGCCATGGAAAAAGAACTGTACTTTCAAGAACTCAAAGGGCAAACAAGATAGCATTATTGATTACCTTGAATCAACCAATCCAATCCAGTGATCTCCAATAATCTCTCCCTCTCCTCTCTCTTTGGATAATGCTAGCTCGAAGAAGAATGCTTTTGCAAGCTCACTGGCACAAATATAATTCTGAAATTGCCAGCATAATCCAATCCAAACCAATCCAGCCTCTACCTAGTGCCTTCCTCTCTACTACTTGTAACTTGCAACGCATCATTTCATCGGCAAGAACGTGATGTGCATGCCATTATTTAATGGCAGGGAGGACCCGTGTATGGACTAAAGCGTGTTGATATCGATCTCTCTCTGTATCTGTCTGAGCTTTTCTGTTCAGCAAAAGCGTGGCATATAAATCAAAGGAGACGGATAAAGAAAAGGGAAGAGAGGGTACAGGTCACTGTCACGCGTGTTTGAAGAACCTAGCCGCCTGGGGCAGCAACAGTACAACGACTTGGCTAAACTAATACGTCCATGAAGGTTCTAAATTCTTGCTTACTATTTGATGTTCTTGTATTTTTGTGTGTTGGGGACAGGGAATACTAGTTAGGTGAGACAACTACAAAATGCATGGTTTGATCAGCCAAGACTTGGCACAATCTAGTCAATGAATTGTAGGTGTATAAACATTCTAGGGTTCTTTAATTTACTAATGTAAAAAAATGTAGGTGTATATATGTAGCAACTTGGACCAAAAAGGAAAGATAATGGATAGAAGCAAAAAAGAGTGGAGAAAATCTCAAATTGGTGATTTTGGCATGGCTTGCAAATATCAGCAACCTGTTTATACAAGGATAGAAAATCTTCAGATTCAGACATCTAGGAAAATGTCAATTATTTGATTGATGCTTTGTGTAAACACTAAATGCTCTCATGATTAACGAATAACGATATGTTTATGCTAGTTCAATTAAAAAACAAAAAGGTCCATTTTTCCTTAAGGAAGCTGCATGCAAACTAATTAATGCAACTGAAGAGGGAATTTTAGGGCGTGAGAAATAAATGGTTTGTAACCAACTGCTGAAAAGGTCATCCAACCTGATCAACAAAGCTCAAGGCCAATTATTTAAACAAAGAAGCCCTAAACAATGATGCAACAAGTCAAAGTGTGACCTTTTCAAATACTAGAAGAGCACGTCATACTACCTCCCTTTATTTCCTTGTTCCTGTCTGTTGGTGTGCTCTGCATGTCGGAGCACGCACATAAATGATGTGTCGTCAAATCAAGCTCCAATAAAAAGGAAAAAAATAAAGAACAACTGTAACACACAAACAGTCTATCAAAATAGTATATCAAGCTAAAAAAAGATTTAAAAAATTGCAAGCCTGCAAAGTTGCAAACACTCTATCAGCAAGTGAATGATGCAACTTGTTATAGTACTCTCTGAAAACTTAAACATTTCTAAACCAAACACACGGCATTAAACCCAACAAAAACACCATCATTATGATTAAGTGCAAGAATTGACAGATCACCTGTTGATCACTATAGCAGAGTAGATGCCCTGCCAGTGTGCTCACAAGAACCAGATGCTAGAAAACGCCAATGCACCAGTGATAAACAGCTAGCAGCTGGAAAGAACAAGTGAGGGAGGGATATTGATGGAAGCTGCGATCGAACATTGACTGAAGACGAATCGAAGTCGCTTTCAGTCTCAAGCTTTTCATCATCAACTTGGGCCTTGGGGTTGCAGGTACAGATGCTGTCTCTGATGTTGCCATTGCACGAGAGGCAGTAGGAGAAGGAGAGGATGCCCATGGCCTAAAGGCTTTTTGTGACGGCGACGTGTGCAGCCGCAAAGCGCCGTGCGTTGCAGAGGGTCGGTCAGTGTTGGCCGCTTGCCGCTGCCGCGCGCGGCGCCGGTGGCCGAACGTTTCGCTGTCTCGATTGGTTGTTCGCATCAGCTGCTGCTGCTAATGCGCTTTGGTTTATCCTTTTTGTCTCGCTCAAACGGCGAGGTCGACGTCGACTGCTCCTCGGCTCGGTTTGGCTGGCTGGCTCCCTCCGTTGCAGAGGCGTTGCCTCTATTGGGGGAGCACGTGGCTGGCCAGTTGCCGTTGGATCGGGAGCGAGCGGTTAAGATCTAATCCATGGTCTCAATTCTAACCAGGCATTGCAACGGGGCTAGGAGGATAAATTAACACATGCACCAAGTCCATAAAATTTGAGATAGGTTGAAAGTGTAGAAATAAAATATTTGATACTACTTATGGTTATGCACGGATGAAAAGAGCAGAGGATGTGTTGCGCGTGGTGGTGGAAGGAAGAGAGGGCACACAGTTAGAGAAGAGAGGGAGAACGGACGGCTGCGCTATTAGTATAGTAGAGGGTGGAGATAGAGATGTAGCTGGTTGGTAGCACAGTGGCGTGTCAAAGCGCTACAACAATAGTTGAACTTATATGCTTAGTAGAGACGCGCTATCTATTGTTAGGTTTTAAGAAGGGCTTCAATTACATGGTTAAGTAATGGTTTGCAGATATCAAAAGTACGAATGTTATCATCGTCTGAAACTCTGAATAACTTTAGAAATCAACGTTATATTAATCTGAATTAATCTCGTTTACGAGGTGGTACAATTAACCATGCGTCAGGGGGAACAGAACATAACAATATAACGCCAATAGTGCTGCTTCTTTTTAGATCACTACTGGTCTTCTTTTATTAGTCTTCAAAAACTACTGTCCTTTTGGAAAGAAAAAGGGTTTGAGAGTGAATGACATATGCAGTGGTTGGTCAACCCGGTACTGTAGCTGTTACTTGCTCTTTACATAGGAATTTCTTGCGGTTTTCGACAAGATATGATTCTGAAAATCGTGTCTCTACTGTTGGTCAACATGTGTTGTCGTTGCCATGAGATCAAGCCGCTCTGCGTCTCAGTCGTTGTAGGACATATTGCCGGTTATGCCAGCAGTGTGCCCTCAAAGCAAATATTTCTTGTTTATTAAGACCATTTTTTAAAAAAAACACAATACAATCGTAAACACTTATATACATATGCGTATACTCATAGCACAACCTAAACCGCCTCCTAAATCTCGGACATTGCAGTCTCCAAAATATTGGCCACTAGGTCCATCCCACCGCAATTTGTATCGCCTCGTTAGGCATCGGCCGTCGATTCATCGTCTCGTCTTTGTGAATTGTGACTATGCTCCTTCCTCGTCTCGTTTTGGTGATGTATGTTCTATGCGCCTTCGTCTTCAAGACGCCAGGCACGGTGATGCTTGTTCGCTAGTGCATACATCACCATCAGTGCCCTAGCCAACAGGCAGCAGCCTAGCACCCAACTTATCTGGTTTATAATTAGATAACGATGTATAATGAATTATATACTACAAAGATTATCGCTTCCTTTTCGAATGAGAGGTGCCATTTTTTATGGTCTTTTATGGCTTAGTTTATAATTGTATTTTACTATCTCTACCAAAATATATCAACTTTTAGTTATAAATTTGGACAAGTATTTTTTTAGATTTAGATTTATAGTTAGAAATTCTTATCTTATAATTTAAGATGGGAAACATTTTTTATGTGATTGCAATTGTGTTCTATTGTCTTCAAGCATTTTCGCTATATCTATATTTTGGTGCTAAGTCCACCACTGTCTCCCCGAGACTTGGGCTGGCATTATTTTTGAGATGGGAACAACAAAGATTTTACAAGCCATTCCATCCATTTTCAAATAAACTACGCTTAAAATGCGAACAAGCAAGCCTACAAAATTATTTTAGTTGATATATAAAAAATATTTGATATATGAAAATATCATAAATATATTTATCATGAAAACCAATTTCATTAGTTATATCTCTTGAATAAAATTTATTAAAAAAACGATCAGGAAAAAAATTAATCTAGCATGTGCGTTAGAGTTTGCTTCGAACGTTAAGTTACCTCAATTTACTCTATTGTTTGCCCCCTTTCCTCGTCACCCTTTCTTTCGATGGGCTGCTGCTGTTTCTTTTGAAGCTTTCTCCCCCTGTCGCATTGTTACCATGTTTATGTGGAAAGACGATGCGCAATATGATACCAACGACAAATCTCCATCAGCATATCGCCAGCGACCACTCCTCTTGGTTACCAATCCGTTAATTTTTAGGCTTACTTGGACGATAAGCTGTCCAAATCGATCCTTCACAAGATTAATTAACACGAGGTTCTTCTTGCTTAGTTGCTTGCTTGTGACAGTAATTAACAAGAAGAGTTATCGGAATGTTTGATTGGTATAGGTAGACAAAAGTTGATTGAGCAGCAGTCTACCTGTGGCGTTCCTTTGACCGGAAGGCATCAAACGTAGCCTCGTGTGCACGTGGTAATTACTAGGACCGTGTGGACGTCAGGACGTGTGGTGATATTCGGGATTATTTGAGCTCGTGTGGACACTGCTTGATGTTTGACGAGGCCGCGAGGCACATGATGATAGGGTTAAATGGCTGGACAAACGCTGGAACAATAGTCTGGATCAATATTGGTTCTGGCACGGAGTTGGTATAGCACTAGTTGGACAAATAGTATGGTCAGAAATAAAGTCTGAAATCAGGATAGAGATAATATCTTTTTTTAAAAAAAAAACAACGAACATGCCACGGACCACTTGCCTGTGTTTATTCGGATACGGGGCCATCCATTTTTGCTCAGATATCTGTTGATGATGATAGGAGGAGAAACAAGACATGGCATTTCTTTGGTTAGGTAGATCACAATAATAAAAAAAAAGAAGAAAGAAAAATCGCACCATTCAGTTGTCCCTTCCAATTAAATTTATTTGATGCTGAAGGATCATACTGGAGGAAGTAGTACATTCCATCGAATATCGTTGTGATGTAAACCAAAGAAAATTATATTTTGAGTAAATTTCTTAAAACAACGGATCAAAGTATCATAAAATTATAAATTTAACTGAGTATAACAAAACTATAGCACTAAATTATTTAGAAACTATAGATTGAAGGTGAAGTATTACATAGCTACAGATTTTACGGTTTATATCTCTAGTACTGTTGTTTTGTTTTGCTATAGTTATAAAAGTTATATTTTAAAAAAAAAAACTGGCACAAAATATTCAGTTTTACAACTTTATGCCTTAAATTTGTAGTTCTATAATAAATTTAATATCAAATGTGTAGTTTGGTGGTACATTCCCTTATCATTCTATAGTTATACCAACTACTCGGATATTGAGTCTTATAAAATTTAGTGTAGCTCCACATAATTGGAGCAATTACGATAGTTTTTTTTTTTTGTTGCCAAATTACAATAGTTTGATTGAAGGGTCCAGAACTGCGAATGGGCACGGATCGATCCACTCATCCACCAAACAGAGGATATCTGAATCTGACCTGTCCAAAGACCTAACTCTGGCCCATCTAGATGATTGCTACAGATGGGCCTCTTTACCCGAACAGCACGTCAGTCAGGAAAAAGTCCACTTTAGATCCCTTATCGTCAAGTTTAAATTGCATCCCATAATACCAAAAATCTTGACCTCTAACTAATAAAATCAGATTAAATTAGATCTCATCGGTTTTAGCTACGTGGCATTGATTGATGTTGTAGTGAAAGTAAAATCTAAAAAAGTGTTAGTAAAAATAGTAGGCCCCACCTGTTAGTGGCCTCACATCCTCTATCTCACCTTTCTCTCTCATCTTCTCTCTTTGCTAGCAAGCATAATGAGTCGACAATAGTAATCGGCCAAGGAACGTGCTCGTCATCAATACCGATGACGAGGGCCTTAACAGCATGCTAGCCCTAGTCATCCTTTGTCTTCCTCAACATGCCCACATCTGGTTGGAGCTTGACCACTGCCCCTCATCCCTCTCTAGAGCAAGCCACCTTCTCACGACAGTTTCTCTTCCTAATGTGACCAAACATTCAGAGTGAGAGCATTGCCGCTACATGCCCACCAAGCCAAGCTTTGCCTTCTCGCATTCAGGCCTAGCTTCCTGTCGAGCTTCGCCTCTCATCTCATCTCCAAATAGCCCTACCTCTCCTCTCAACCATGTCCATGCTTAGGAATCCACTGGTGGAGGAGGATGACTATGCAAACGAGAGAGACGGAGAATATACTCGTCTTCCGCAGGGCTGCCTTGCCGTCATTGTCTTGCCTTCTCTCTCTGAGTTTGCTTGCCACCACGGTGACCACCTCAAGAGAAAGGAAAAGCTTGTCGCCACTGTCCCTCTTGTCCTGTGGCTCCCTGGCAATCAAAGGCATGCCAGCTAAGGGACGTCACCGCTGATCTTAGACTTGTGGCTTGCCTCTCTCTCTCTTCACTTGCTGATGTGGACCAACCAAGGAGCTAACGAACTCGAGCTTGCCATCCCGTTTGCTATATGGTAGTGGTGGTAGACAATGAGAAAGGTAGCAAGAGGGAAAGAGAGGGCATTGACGCTAATATTGTCAAGCTCCCCTGTCTCCATTGTCATAGTCCAAGAGAACGCAAATAAAGCTAGAGTGTTGTTGCCACCTTGAGCTCTTATGTCTTTGATTGCTGTAGTTAGCCATGGTCGTGATCTGTCATCGCATGTTGCTGCTCGGTGGTGTCAGTTTGTGTTGTAGAAGGGAAAAAAAGAGAGATGGGGAGAGTGAAGGATAAAGAGATGGTTCTCATGGTTCCATGTGTTTATTTTTTTCTAGGATGTCACGTCAATGAAACTATGTATATTATCGGAGGACCTAATTTAAACCGGTCTTAGTAAGTTGGAGCGTTTCGGTATTACGGTTCTGGATTCAATTTAAACTCTACGACAAGATAAGCAACCTGACTTTTTTCACATCAGTCCATGAGCTGCCTGCTGTCCCATTCAAGGCCATTCTACCCACTTGATTGGCCCATAAAAAGTCTACTCCACGGCCCACCGCGTGCTCTTCCACCCCGCCGATTCCCGCCCAAAAATTCCCCAACTCCCGCCCGCTGCCGTTCCCCTTCCTTCCTTCCCCGCGTCGCGCTCGCGTCTACTAGGGTTCCGTCGCCCTCCTCACGCCGCCGGCCGCCGGCGCCTCGTCGGTCATCCTCCGCCATGTCCCAGCCTGTCACACCTCGCGGCACCACCCACTCCTCGGCGTCCGCGTCCGCCTCCCCTTCTTCTGCCCCCGCCTCGCCGTCCTCTGCGCCCAACTTCAGGCCCAAACCCTCGCCCCGACTCCAGCTCCTCGCCGCCGCCGCCGCTGCCACCGCCCCGAAGGAGGATGGGTCCTCCGTGGACGAGCTCGTCGATGCGCTGCCCTGCCGCCGTGCGCAGGCGATGGATCTCCTCCGGCTCCTCGCGCCGGCGCCGGCGCCGGCCCTCCCCTTGATACTTCACGGCGGCGCCTCCTCCTGGCGCTGCGGCACCCCCGCCCCAACCAGCGCCGCGTCTACGCCGCGCTCCGTTCCCTCCCCTCCCCTCCCCTCGCGCGCTCATTGCTTCTCTCCTCTCTCAGCTTGGCGCAACGTCATTCTCCGCCTCCTCTCGCCAGCGCCTCCCTGACTAGCCCTCCAACTTCGTCGCCGCCCTCCGCGATGCCCTCACCGGCATCGTCTCCCAGGGCGAGGTATATACTGTTCGACAACTTGGAAGTTGTTAGGAGTTGGGGTAAGGGCGGTCAGCTTCTTTCTCTCCTCCTCCGACTCCATGATCTCCTCCAATTACCGCAGGTTGTGCTCGTGTATGTGAGTAGCGCAACACCAAATGCCTACTATTTCATGACCGGCTCTGTTGAGCCAATTTATGTTTACTTACTGGATTACACAGTGGATGAAGTTCGCAACATTCTGATGCATGGGCATCCTAACCCGAAGCTTTATTCATCCTTCCTGAGGTAAGGGTTGAAACTGGATTATGGTATATTTGGTGCAACATTGTAGCACATCGGCAGCATGATGCTATTTTTTTACTTGTGCTACTTCTGCTTGGCGGTGTGGCACTGAAGCCATTATTTCGCCTAACACAAAGAGTGGATGAGCTTTTGGCGGTGCTGGAGTAACTTTTCAGGAGGTACTGTGAGCCACTGGGTGACTTGAAGGCAGTTCCTGATGAAGGCTTGAAGAGGAGGTTGTTTGAACATGTTCAGCCACATCTGGCAGTTGCATTTAATGAGACATTCAGTGTCCCCATGAGAGCTTCCATGGATGAAATCAAGGACGGTGGTTCTGCTGGGAAGGGCAGTGCTAAAAGATAGTTTGCTGGTAGAGATGGTCTCTGCAGTGAACTGGAGTTCCATATGTCTGTGCCTGCCAAGTACCTTCTGCTGTCTGCTTTCTTGGCTTCAAGGAACCCTGCTACTCTTGATGCAGCTTTGTTTGATTCCACTGGAGGATGAGATAACTGTAAGCGCAAGAGAAAGTATGCCATGTTATGCCATCTCTGAGCTTATACAAACTATAAAGACTTATTTCCATGACTCACATTACAGCTCTTTGATGTAGGAGCTCCCAGCCTTCAATGGACATGAAGGACACCATAGTTGAAGAGATGCTTATGAAATGGCCTGGTACATTTCCTCTTGAGAGGCTCTTGGCTATATTTCAGTGCATCACATTGGTGTCCGAAGATATACTTGATGAAGTTGAATGCCCTGACAATATGGCAAGTGAAAGTGGAACGACTGGTTTGATGTTGGATGTTCTGCTACAGCTGTCAACATTGTGCAATTCTAATTTCCTCTCGAAAAGCTGGAGCTTCCCATTAGAGGGCACAGCTAGATACCATTCCAACATTGATGAAGATTTAGCTCTCAAGGTGAGCATCTCACATTACTCATCTGTAAGATCTCAAATACAATGGCACTGCATAATTTAGTACTTGCATCTTGTACTGTGTTTTTTTTTATGAATATGTGCTTTTATTATTTGATAGGTTGCCTGGAGTGTTAACCTTCCCCTCTCAAAGTATATGTACAGAAGATAGCCTTGATATTTACTCTAAGCAGCAGAAACTACTGGTGACCGTTCTCCAGTTACCTTGATTGTAGAGTATTGAGGCAAGTGCTAGATGTCCCCCTTTTTCCTTTTAGTTTCTTCTGTTGTTTCTCCTTCAAAGATCGAGTGCCATAGCCAATTCTGAATTTAATGTTGACTGAGCAATCTCCAGTTAAATGCTTTGGTAGTTTCAATATGTTGGTTGTGTGACTTAACCGCCAGCAAATCAAGGTTTCGTAGTGGCTAGAATGTAAGCGTTTGTTCTTCAAATCTGGATATAATGGCAACCATTGTTGTTGTGTAATTCTATGGTTCTGAGCAACGACTTAATAGATCGCTTGTGCAATGTCATATATTTATTGGTAAGATTGTAGCTGAGTCTATATTTACTCCATACACAATGATTCACCGTTCCAAATTACATTCACACCATTTTAACTTCTGTTGCTGTTTTCATAGCCAAATGATAGGTTGTTTATCATCGAGCTGTTGTCAAGTTGCTCCTATCAGCTGATTGATCATTATAGTGCAGTTTTTGTATTTGTGGGCTTTTATGCATTTAACTGTGCTCTATTTGAAAGGATCCATATAACATCTCCAGATGTATGGAAATAAGAAAGTTTATGCTTCCTAAGTATCAATGGCAAATCCTTAACTAGTCTGGTATTAATCAATTGAACTACATGCATCCCTATCTTTAGTGTGTGTTTTCTTTCTTTTTTTGTGAATACCGAGATCTAATCTTCATTCAATATGCACGTACATGATGCTGAACGACCCTTATCCTAAAAATCATTATATTATTTGCAGGATTGTGGTCCAAACTTTACACTTGTGGCATCTGTCATAATTAACATCATAAATGAGCTATGGAGTACGTCATATCAATATTACATTTCCAAAGTCCAAACTCCTTTTCTGCTCCATAATGTATTCACTGGCTGTTCTGAAGTTTACTAGTGGCAGATTGCAGCAGGGCTCTTCATGATTAACTTTCCTTTTAATTCTCTGTTTATTGCATTAGATGCGTATTTTGTATGTGCAATGAGGGATACTTTGTTATGTAGTTTTGTACTGATAACTTCTGCCATAGAGATCTATTATGTTTTCCTTTGTTCCGTTTCTGTTTAGGTGCATGCTGTATGATGACTGTATATCAAGATAGCTATTTGCATGGTGCACAAAACTGGAAATATTTGACATTAGTATTACATTCAGCAGACAAGGGAGAATACTTTGCCTCCAAACATGCAATAATCATAATTATCTTCTGGTGTTATGTAATTTACAAAGTCTGACAATGTTCTATAATTCAATAATTGAAGAATATATTCTTAAATCATACAACACAATCACTACCACTAGTTCAAATAAAAAAAAATGCCATGGAGGATTTTCTGTTAGGAGCCTATTGCCAATTAATATTGTACCATATCAAGGCAAAGTTCTTTCTATTAAGGCAGTAGATATGTCTGCATGATATTGAACTACAAAATGCACCACTATGGCTAATGCCTTTGTAGATTTTGATGACCCTCTTTATCTTCCTTGGACATAAGATGGAACTACATTACCAGATTTCTCCATGCTATCACCATTTGTCACTTCTAAGCTCTTCATTGGGAACTGATTGCTGGTTCCATCAACGATGTCACCCTTCTCTTGAAGTTGCAAGGCAAATTCGAGTTTCCATAACACATCACCCATTGATGGGCGGTCGACACCATAGTCAGCAAGGCATTTCTCAGCAGCCTCAGCAAATATTTCAAGTGAATCAGGACGGATTTGCCCTGAAATGTGGGGATCAATTATTTTATTCAGCTCTCCCTTGCGGTACCATGTACGGGCCCATTCCGCAAGGTTCACCTGGTCTCTTGGAAGAGCTGGATTTATGGCTGGCCTTGCACACAATACTTCAAAGAGTACCACTCCAAAAGAGTATACATCGGACTTCTCTGTCAGCTGTTGACGTCTGAAGTACTCTGGATCAAGATACCCAAAACTTCCTTTGACAGCTGTGCTGACATGAGTTTGCTCAAGGGATGGAGCAGCTTTTGATAAACCAAAATCTGCAACTTTGGCTACAAAATTTTCATCAAGCAGTATATTGGTGGTCTTGACATCACGGTGAATTATGCCCTGAACTGCACCTGTATGAAGATAATGCAGGCCTTTTGCTGCCCCAATGCTAATTTCCAGCCGTTGCTTCCAAGAGAGAGGCTTGATGTCTGCGCCACCATACAAATGATCCCTGAGCGGACCATTTGACATGAACTCGTAAACCAGGATCATCTCGTTGTTCTCATCACAGCAACCAATAAGTGAAACTAGGTGACGATGACGAAGCTTTGATAACATTTGAATCTCAGTGAGGAACTCGTTCATACCTTGATCAGAAGATGGATTGCCTCGTTTGATAGCCAGCTTTGTTCCATCCTCAAGAACACCAAGGTAAACTTTTCCAAAGCCACCAACTCCAATAACAGCCTTTTCTTCAAAGTTTTTTGTGGCTTTCTGAATTTCTACAAAGGTGAAATAGTGTCCCACTCCATATGCACTAGATGCAAAGATACTCGAAAAGCCGCTTTTGGTCCTTGTAGAGCCAAAACGATTTCTGGAGCTCAGCCTGCTGCAGGTGCTTATGAAGCTGTATTGTGTGGAGTTGAGTGGAAGGAACCAAGACTGGAAGCTATTTGTCTTCTGCCATCCAGGCCTATGATGTCGCCTGCAGCACATGACTACAGCTAGAGCGGTGGTCATTACCGCCATTGCAAGCCCTATGCTAGTCATTGTCTTCTTACCAAGCCGTGAACTTCTTTCTGGTGAAAAGAGCCCATCTAAGCTGTTTGCTTGGTTGCTTATCTTCATGATCTCAAGGCCATTAAGAATGGCATTGGGATTGCTGGCGTCAGTTGTGCCTGGACCAATTTGCACTTTGAGGGTGGAGTTGATGATACCGGAGGAGTCAATGATGAAGTCTCTGTAGTAGGGTACTGCAAGCCCCACTGTCAGGCTTGACAAGTCGAGGTTGAGGACACCCATCATGCCATTTATGTATACATTGAAATAGAGGCTGTTGAGTGCCTTACTGACAATGTCACAGAAATGTAGGCGGACAAAATAGCTGAATCCTGGCTCAGCCACCATTTCCCATGTTATGTTGAATCTTGCATCCGCTGTGTTTGTTGAGGCCATCTGTTGTGCGGTTGAATAGATATTTGCTGGAGCAATGAGGAGTGTGTTGGTCTTGTCATCTGGGTATTTTATGGTTCTAGGAGGAACCCAGGCTGCCTTTGCTGCTGCCTCAAGTTTCAGAAATGGTTCATCTGGCAGCCAGATTCTACCTAGCGTGTCATTGAAGGCTGTAACCAGTGGTCCCCCCATGTTCAGCCGGTAGACAACCTGCAACGCGTTGTTGGAGATGTCAAGTTGGCCCTGAGGAGCCATGCCGGTGGTGGTATTTGGAATAAGGCTTGGAGGGGCTGAAACAACCTCAATGGCATTGATGAATGCTATTGAGTCTTTTTTGGGGGTAAAAATGATTTTCACGGTGTCTCCCTGTGTTGCAACAACATACTCCCTGAGGACAGGGTTAGGAGGAATGGCTGTAAAGGAGAAGTCGTGAAGAAGAATCATGTCATCAGTGGAGACAGAGAATGTAGCTGTAGTCAGGTTGTGATGGTCATCAGGGATAGGTAAAAAATGGAGACGGATCCAATGGCGACCAGGCTGGGAGATGAAGAAGCTATAGGTCGAGATGTCAGAGAAAACTCTTGCTGTAAGGTAGAGTAGGGATGATGGTGCACCTGAAGCCAGGTAGTTTTTAGCAGCAATCTTGATGTCCACTGGGGTAGAGAGAAAAGATGCCGAGTCAGGATCAGAATGGAACGTCCTGCCATCATCAAGCTTTACAGCAGCAGGCGCCCCGCAGCTGAGAAGGTAGTTGTCACGAGGTATGAATCTATCTGCTTGTGATGCAATTGCATAAGATGTGGCTATATTAGTGATGGAAAGTATGAAGAGGATGGAGAACAGTGGTACTCTCTTCCACCCAAGCATGCTTCTTGCCATCATTGCCAAAATTGGCATCAGAAGCATTGTCTTGTAGCATGAACTATTGGTGGCCTCTCATGGGAGGAGGAAAATGCTCAGGATTGAAGAAGAGGGGAAGATGCAGGGGGAGTCTTTGATGGCTTTTGGAGGGAAGGCATTGATGATTTGATTCCTAAGAGGGACGATACATTGGTTGGATGCACGTTCAGATTATATCAGGTCTTCATCGAAACATCATGTCTAGTGACTAACCTTTAGTATCTGCTTGGAGCTGTTATACAGAAATGACAGGCGGGTGCCTTAATGTACTTTGCGAGGGAACAGGTCGATCAGGCCAATCGCTGCAACTTCAATAATCAGTCAAACCATAACTGTCCAGGTATGATTCTTTATTTCTTTTCTAAATATTGGTTCCGTATCACGTTGAGTTCAGATTTTTTTTTAATCTTAGAGGTCTTACAATTGTCTGAGGGAATTTTCTGTGATGGTTCGCTGTAGGATATTAACATAGACTAGTCCATCGACCTATCCATTGGATGTTAACGAGTGATCGCAATAGTATGTTGTCTTACGAGAAGCCCGATGTCCTGCTACTCTAAAGTCTAAACCTTACGGACACTCCAATTATCTAGTTCTCTTTGGAAGTTGTTTGCTTTCAGAACTCTCTTGAGAATTACCTGGTAGTTCAGGTTACAAAATAATTGACACTGGATGCCGAAGAACATGGTCCATGCACTTGTCGTTGGAGCAAATTGTGTTCCTTAGCAAGTTTTTTTTTTCTTTCTGAAAGATAACCGCCACCTGAAATTCCATTGTTCCTTACCAAATTACCGGATACTTGCTTCTCAACGAACGGCATATTTGATCTTCTGTTTGTTAGTCACTGAACTATAGACGTGGGAGCCTTGTCAGTGCAAATGTCCAATATGCTCCACCTGTTGGACAGCTGCAGCTGTGGATCATGTAGTGGCTGCCCATTTTCTCCGGTCAGGTATTTCTATGTTTGACCAGCTAATTAGTGGGTCTCCATTAACTTTTGCTGCAACAATTTGTTTATCATTTTCTTGCTCTGATGCTTGAACCAGAAGTACAACCAAATCATATGGTTTTTATTCAAAGTCTTGTGCCAACGTAATCTGTGATCATTATTAAAAGGGAAAAAAGTATGATAACCATTCTCTGTACACGTTTAGGATTGAGGATAGCTGTGTGCAAGTATAGCCATTTTTTGCACGAGCATCAACTGTATGCAGAATTGCAGATAACCCGTCCTAAGAAAAAAAAAAAGAAAGGGAAAGACAAACAACTGAGTCTTGAGGCCCAGCTGTACTGGACAGAACTTAAAAGGTTGATGGCCCTGTAAGCCCACTGCTTGGCCGATACTCTTACACTAAAGTCTGAAATGGGACTTACATACTGATTGGACCAAATAGCAACAATCGAAGTTGAGAGATATCTTCCCTTTTAACAATTGTTTCTCTTTTCTTGGGTTTGGCAGCATAGTAATTGCAAGTTGAACTGATGCTCACCGATTGTTATGCACCCAAAAAACTTTTTATCTTTATATTAAATATACCAGTTTCATGCTGTCTTGTACAATTGTTGGTCAAGTTCAGACTTGGTATAAACGTAACTACTATGGTCCTATATGGTCAACAATTTTCAAATCCTCGCAACTTCGTTGTTTTAGGAAATATCAACTTTGCTTTATTTTTTTCTGTTTAAATCCTTCATTTATTTTCATTTACCAAACTAGAAAAGAGAGCCATAGGTGTTCTGTTATTACTCTACTTCCAGTCAGGTAAGACACGCGAACGGAATAGGAGGCCCGTGATCTATTGGACCATTCATGCACTTAAACAAGACAAGCTTTGCTCCAAGAAAACCAAACCACGGTAGGCCACCTTCCACGACCAGAACACAGGCGCAGACAACTCCATGGACTTGTCCTTTGGATTTTGATGTCAACGTTAGCACGCTTAATCCGTGCGACCTCGCTCTCATACTAAAGGACCCTTCACGAGCACCTAAAATTCATTTAGCCATGCCGAAATGAACGCCTATTGTCTTTGATAGAAAATCAATATATATATATATATATATGCTTCTCATATCATCAGTCTGAGTTGTAAGGTGCTTTTTTTTATGGTAGCCAATCCAAACAAATGATGACTAAAAGGTATGAATAGAGTCTAGTTTAGGCTTATTGAAGGCTACATATTTGGCCCTTTCTGTCACAAGAAACAATTTTGGTGGTGTATTTTTCTTTCAAGCCAATGCTGAATGGACCCTTCTTTGACGACCATGACATTAATAGCTCATCTTGCAGGAGCATCTTTGGTACGGATCCTTCAACGTACTAGTTGCCTAATATTTTGGGAAGTCCTCCTAGCTAACTAAAAGTATATACAAAACGTCGACATGATTGCGAGTCAACGACGATGAATGCAAAATTGCAAAGGTATAGTAACTCTGAGCATGAAGGGTTTGATTTCAGCATTCTTCTTCCATCACATAATTTCAACATACTTCTTCCAGATCCATCATATAAGATATTCCTTTGTCATGTGTTACGCTAACATTAGGCACCGCTATCTCTGAGGTTTGTTAATGTTTGTACTCTTATGCTGTTCTTTTTCAGGGTTTCGAATGGAAGATTCTTAATCCGTGGGGTTTTGTTGTTGGGTAACTTTGCCGTCTCTGCTAGGCAAACAGGTAGTAGGAGCTAAGGAGCCTAAAGACCTACCCTTGGATTATGATTTGACTCAACTTGGTGAGCATATCTTAACCATCTACACTACCCTATATTTCTCTCTGCTGAGCTTCTCGTAGAGATACTCAGACAGCCGGATTGTATATACTGCTATAGTAGTAGTATATAGTAGTATATCAGACAGAATACGGACGTGTGGATAGGCAGCCATGGAGGCGACAAATCCAGGCGTGCTGAAGGGTTGGAACTTGGACGAACGAAGGCAGAGACAGGCCAAGGGCCAAGGCACCGCCCTCTCCTAGGCCTTCTCGGGCACCACATGTCGGTTTTGACCCCACGGTTTCCGAGGCCCAATCAACACTGCGAGAACAAGCACACACCCTACCCTGCCTCATAGAAAATTACTACAAAAATACACGCGAGGTAAATACAAGGTAAAAGCTCACTGTTGCTCGCTGAAAATTTCTCTTAACTATAAAAATCATTTTATCTCCTCGGTGATTTATAAATTAATTTTAACTAAATGTTGATCCGGTAACCATCTACGAGATGCTTCCGTGACATTAGGTAGAAAAAATATTAAAAAACTAGTGGTCTCACATTAGTGACGCGTTGCATCTCTTCTTCCTCTACCTTCTCTCTCTCCTCTCTTCCCCTCTCAGCCGCGGCGACGGAGCCGGAGCTCACCGGCGCCCGCTTCGGGTAGGAGGGAGGAGGACGTCGGGAGGCAGCGAGAAGTCCTGCCTTCCGGCCCGCCGCATCGGGCGTACGCCATCCTCGGTCTCGCCCCTAGCTCAGACGAGCGCACGCCGCCGAAGACGGTGAGAGCGTCGTCCTCCACCGAAAGGGGGAGAAAGGACGCCGCCGCTCCCCATTACTCGAGCATCACCGCTCTCCTTGAATCTGCCGGAGTTGAGGAAGCGGGAGGGAGGAGCAGTGGCGGCGGTAGGCGTGGCTCCGACCTAGAGCCTGGTAGCAGCATACTCGGGCAGCGGAGATGGGCCCCGGGGTTGGTGGCGGCGGCAGCCTCCAAATCCCGGGAGGGGACCCGGCGGCGACCTCTGGATGACTGAGGGCAGAGAGGAGATGGGGGGTCCCGGGGCAGCACTCATTTGCAGAAAGCAGCAGTCGGCGAGGACTTCCATGAGCTCCGCCGCCGCCGCCACCTCCGAGCTGCCATGGCGTGGTCGTCCCCGTCGATCTGCTCCCCTCTTCTCTCCCTCCTCTCCCTCCCCAATCTTCTCTCGCGCGGGGCTCGCCGGCTGCTCGAGCACGCGCAAGGCTCACCACCCGCCGCCGCCGCCGCCGCTCCCTCAACTATGGCATCCACTGGGAGAGAGGAGAGGAGCAGGGAGAAGGAAGATGATGACGTGTGGGCCCGTAATTATTTATTTAGTTTTTTTGGAATTGAATGTCACGTAATTGTTTTATAGATGTCACTTATCGGGTCGGGTCAAAGTGGCACGTAGAAAAAAATTAATTTGATGGACTTGCATTTATATTAATACTTAAAAAATAATTCATATTCGACCTTATGATTGAGGAATAAAATCGGACTCGATAAATAATTGAGATAGCCGATTTTTTTACTAAATACAGACACAGCAGCAGCAGTGGTAAAATTTGAGCCCATGGATTTGGCCCGATAAGATGAGGAGGAGGAGAAAACGAGTTTGCGAAATCCCAGTAAAGAAAAGGAAAGAGAAGCGACAAGTCCTACGCAAACATGTCTCCCCATGTGGGGCCCGCTCCGCTCCGCATCGCGGTCGTTGGTTGGTTTGTCGCGAAGGCGACGACGGCGCGCCGGACAAGGCTAGGGTTAAACGGCCGGCCGGCCGACCGACCAGAACCGAGCCACACTTTACGCGGCTGATGATCGCATGGTCTTCACAGTACACACAGCAAATTGGGTAAAAAATGCGGCGGTAGCCTATGAATACTAGAGGCTATCGAAATTTTAGCAAATTCTGTAATGGCTTGCTTAGGCTGTCTCGCCCACGTATGATCACGAAATGATGCAAATGATATTGTTCTAGGATTATATTAACATTATGTACACACCTACGTATAATCTAATTAAATTTTAACCGAACAATATAAATTTATATGACTATGACATGACCTAAACGGATATATCAGAGAGAAGACAAATGTAAATTTCTCTATATATCATGCACTTCCTCTGCTCTTGCATGCCCGCAGTAACGCGCGGGTTGTTTGGCTAGTTTTATACGATTTATGTACAAATTGGTTCAATTAATTCCTGCAAAAGTCCCATATTCCAAAGAAGGCCTAAGTAAAGTTGTTCACACATTTTTTTATTTCTTTTTGCTGTCTCATGTTAGCGTGCATGGCAGCAAGTAGTTGGAGCATACACGATGAAAAGATGGTCGGCAAAAGTTTTGCCGAATATATTAGGAGTAAAAGAGGCCAGAGGACCTTACAACAGTTCAAGACAGGAGGAGGTTACAACGCTCTTACGGAAGAGATGGGGTTACGACTGAAAAGCAGTAGGAATTAGGATATACAGAAATCTAGCTCGTCTATATTCTCGTTAAATGGGGGTGCCACCTGAAGCTCATTTTGGGATGAATGATTGAAAATTGTTCTATTCTGTTCTAGCCAGATGTGCCACCAAGTAATTAAAAGAGCCTCGGTGGTTCTTTTTCTCATACTTTTGGTCATCGAGGAGCAGACTTGAGCCCACCAATCTTCTAGTGCATCCATCGGTTGCTGACGTGCTAAAAATGCAAAACCTTTTCAGTTGCACACTAGAGACCACACAGCTATGGTGTAGCTGCAGTCCTTTGTGAGATGGGTGGTGTCTTCAAAAGCCTCTCGGAAGAGCCAACAAATCCAGTCACAGGGCCAGCATCGACGGAGTAAGTTCTCCGCTGTTAAAATTTTTTGGTGCAGAACTAGCCATCAAGCCAATGATCGCCCCAGAAGCACCTTTTGCGTCCATCTCCTAAAATGATTGTCGTCCCTGCCTGGAATAGACCGTTGTCGATTTTTTCATTTTCGACCAGGGTTTGGAATGATCTTTCCATTGCTTCCAAAGCCATCGCAATCTTAGGGCTCGCTCAAATTTCTTGAGATTTAGTATGCCTAGTCCTCCCAATTTCTTTGGCTTGCAAACTCCCTGCCAATTCAGCAGGCTGTTCCCTGCGCTAACCTATTCAAGGTCATCACCTTTCTACAGAAACGCTTGGCGGATGTGATCTAATCTCTTGTAGAGCATTTCAGTGGCGGGAGAACCGTGAGGTGGTATATCGGGGTGGACGTCAACGTTGATTTTACTAGCAATTCTCTGCTGGCTGAGAAGAAAAAACTTTCCTTTCCAGCCCAGCAATCTTGATCCCACTTTATCGATTAGGGGCTGCAATTCTATCTTTCTCAATTTTCTTGTGTGGTGTGGTATGTCCAAATAGTTGCAGGGGAATGATTTTAGAGCTCCAGGGAAGAGGTGTAGCAAATTTTCCAACTCCATATTGTTGCAGGATATTGGATAGATTTTTGTTTTGGTCATATTGGTGTGTAGACCGCTTATTTGTGAAAAGGATTGTAAGATCTTCCTTCAACAGGTCTTCACATTTGGGAGCAACAAAGATTGCAACATCATCAGCATAGAAGGAGCGTCTAACTTTGTTATGCTTGTTATCAAAGTGTGATAGACGTGAGGCTTCCTCTGCTGCTTGGATTAAAAGGTGTAGAGGCTCCATCGCAAGGATAAACAGCATCGGTGAGAGAGGGTCACCCTGTCTCAAACCTCTTGCGTGCGCTATTTCATTTCCAGGGCACCCATTCAAAAGAATGCTTGAGGAGGAGGTGCTCAGCAAGTTCACAATCCAGTTACACCATCTCGAACCAAAACCAAAGTTTTAGAGTAATTCGATTAAATATGCCCAGTTTATCATATCAAATGTCTTGGAAATGTCTACTTTGACGAAGATAATCTGTTTTTTTCCTTTTATAGAAAAGTTGAACCATGTTTTGAACATATAGGAAGTTGTCATGTTTTGCTCTTTTTCGAATGAACACACTTTGACTTTGCGAGACAAGCTCGTTCAATCTTGGTGCTAATTTGTTGGCCAACAGTTTGGTAACAATTTTGGCGAAACTATGCATGAGGCTGATAAGTCTGAAGTCCTCCACTTTGTTGGCTTCTCCCTTCTTTAGAATTAGGCAGATATTAGCTGTGTTGAGGTCACACACCAGATGCGTGTTAAAACTCAAAAAATGCTTTACTACTTGCACTAGATCCCATCTAATAATTTCCTAGCATCTTCTATAAAAGCCCCCAATGAAACCATCGAGTCCTGGGGCCTTTTCTGCTGGTTGTCCAAAGAATGTCTCCTTGAGCTCCTCTTCATTGATATCGACTTCTAGTTCCGAAAGGTCATGTGATAGCATATTTATGCTTGTTCAGTTTAAGCATTTTTGTCAGGCCACCTGCTCCCCTAGTCTTTGAGAGAAATACCTTTCAGTTTATTAGCCTTTTGCTCTTCGGTTACGGTTATGCCATTGGTGGTCTGTAGAGTTTGGATGAAGTTTTTTCTGTGCCGAGCGTTTGCTTTGATGTGGAAACATTTTGAGTTAACATCTCCAGCTTTTAACCGAGTCAATTTGGTTATCTGTCTAATGCGATTTTCTCTAGAACAACCAGTCCCAACACTTCGTTTTTAAGGAAGTTTAAAAAGATAAGTTCGTCGTCAGATAGCGCTCTATTTTCTTGCGCTGCATCAAATTGAAAAATCACTTCGTTGGCCTCCGCAATTTGCAGTCTCAGGTTACCAGCACGATATTTGTTCTAGCGCCTTAGATCTCGTGCTAAATGGTTGTGCTTCAGATGAAAAATGGTGAAAGGATTTATTGCTCTGATGTCCCTTTCCCAAGATTTTTTTAACCTGGTCTATGAAATCTAGGAGGTTGAGCCAATAAGACTCGAATGTAAATTTTGAGTAGCACTATCTTCTTTCGCAGCCAACTAGAAAGAGAGGGGCATGATCAGAAGAGGAGGATAGGACGTACAGATGGAAGGCACGGAAAAGAAAATCCCAGTTTATGGAGCAAAAGGCTCTATCGATTTTGGTTTGTGTGGGACTAGCACCTTGCATTTTCCAAGTGAATCTTCTTCCTAAGTTCTTTGATCCATGGCCTGTCAATTAGTCCCTCGAACCTTTGCATCATTCTTCTATCCAGCCTAGTGTTGTTTTTGTTAGCAGCTTGATAGATCAGGTTGGAAGTCGCCTATTATCAACTACGCAGGGTGCATGACAGTTTGGAGGTCCTGCCGTTTAGCAAAAAAATTGATATTTTCATTTTCCTGTTGTGGTCCATACACCATTGTACTAGACCATTGTTGGTTTTTAGTCTTCATTGAAATTGTGGCCGAGAGGCTATATTGTTTCTGTATTACATCAGAAATGGCGAAGTAGTTCTCATAGCAGGCTAAGATGGTTCCCTCCTCGCGCTCGTGGCTAGGAGCACTACATAATTTTATGTGAATTGTCGTCCCAGTGTCTGCAAGATTATTTCATCAGAGACCATCTGTAGCTTTTTTTTCCTGCAAACACACTACTGTTGCATCCATCTATTCAATGAAGAGTTTGACGCAATCTTTCTTGCATTGGGCATTAAGGCCCCTAACATCCTAGTTAAAAATTAATCAATTTTCCTCAGACATAATTAGGATATAATTAGGATACATAACACCTGGGGAGGCAAGCAAAAAACTCATTGACTTAAGGCCTAACTTGCCAAAGAACATCTTGAAACACAACCACCTAGGGGTGGCTAAAACACTAAGAGATCTATGAAAGGCTTTATTCACTTTGGATGTGAGGCCAGAAACAATAGACACAAACTTGGCAGGAGTGTCAAAAAAGTAGCTTCTGGTAGACATCTTCTTCATGGGTGGAAATCTACGACTAGTAGGCAGCAGGTTGGTGGTCGCCAAGCCAGGACCACCATTGCCGAACGTTTGCCGCCCCTCAGTCCCTTCAGCTTGACGCTCTTGCAACCTTCCTTCTCCACAAGTGTAGCGACCGTCTTCATGGAGGATGAGGACAACTGCTTCTTATAGTGCTGTAAGTAAATATTTCTTTATCTAGTCATCAAGAGGTTTATTTTCAGCAAGTAAACTGAATTTGTTTAGAAGAATCTCTTAGGCGATAACTTCCAGTCTAGTTTCTCTCTTGGCCTTGTTGGCTAGTCTAACACTGTGACGTTGTGTGGAGTGTGTCACCTTATTGTAGCAAGGTTGACGCTATGGGTGAGGCAATAGAGATAGATTCATCAGAGTGGTCACTTCATTGAGGAAAGAGAAGATGTTGGCTTGCAGACTCTTTACTGGAGCAACAGAGGATGAGACAAACATAGGTGATAAAGGAAGAGGTTCAAAAGTAGTTGGGGAGTACATGGATCTCTGCAACGTGACCTCATGGAGCATTGGGTCAAAGTGCTCCTCCATCAAGATGAGGATGTAGCCTTGATCCTACAAGGGTAGAACTAGGTTAGACTAAGGAAACACCAAAGTACCAGGAGTTCTTGAGGCTATAGCTCCTGCATCTATGTTCCTGCTACCGTAGGATCAAGATGTCGACTAGAGAGGGATGAATAGACGATATTAAAAATTTCTCTAATAACCAAGAATAATCTAGATTGCTATGGCTTGGTAAAAGAGAAAATATCTAAGGAACTAAATTAAGTTTTGCAAGTCTAGGGTGATAAGGGCTCAAAAATCTCTATCAAAGTAAATTAAATAAAGATAAAAGTAATATGTAAAGAAGATAGCGAGACAAATATTTTAATCCGATGTTTGGAAACTTATCGGTTTCCTACTCCCCGTTAAGGCGAGCCCAACTTTACCGCTCAAACCATCAAGCCTCCAAAACCCTTTGTCAAAGGATAAACAAAATAGGAGCTGGCCTTGAAGAGGTCTACCTAAAACTCGATCACTAGGGTAGTCATCCTTTACTCCGAATATGGTAAACTCCAAATCACTCACAAACATGCCGGGTCTTCACCACAACCTTCTTGGAGAATTTCTCAAGAAACACTTCCTCCAAGCCATCTAGGAGACGTCAATCTTTAAAAGTAACAAGTGACAACCAATGCTTGAAGATGATCAAGAAACGATGATCCAATGCACTTGACTTGGTTAATACAACTCTCAACCACTCTTCAATTAGAGAGTAAGCTCAATTGGTATGAGAAGTGAGGCAAAGTTTCATATGAAATGAATGCAAAGCCAAGAGATGACTCTTATTGCTGGTGGGTGATTATTTATACCCCACCAAACAAAAACTAACCATTGGAAGTGAAATCCCTAATTCCGCATATGTCCAGTCCAATCGTCGTTTGTGGGCTAGTTCGACTAGACTCCTTCTCAACAGGAAAAAATAGCCGTTGGTGCTTATTAAATGCGCCTGACCCGGTCTGATAGAAGGCAAGATTTCAGTCTGACTGCTCCTACACCCAGATTGACTTACCTAACCCTTGGATTGACCGACTCTCCAAAACCTTTCTATAAACTCTTGGTCCAATCGGAGTTTAGTCCTCGGTTTAACCGGCTGACAGAGCAGCGCTCGAAAACATTTCTGAAAGATCACTGTCTGACCACATGCAAGGGTTCGGTCTGATCGGCTAACAGAGCAGCTTAGAAACCTTTCTATCACCTAGAGCATATTTCTAACTAAAGAAACTTTGGCAAATTTTCTAATGTGGCATTTTGATCAACTCTTTGTAATTGTTACCACCCCTCCTGATAGTACGGCAAACTAAAAAACAAACCTAACGCGATCGTCCAACATATCAATTGGTATACAAGTGTAATAAATATTTTCTTTGTTTTGCCACCTTCTTGCTTATCAATTTTAATCGGTGGTCAAACTCTTTCGCTAATTCTTAGTGAGTACATAACTTAATCATAATACTTAAATATAATCATTAGTACATAATTTATGTTTGTCATTAATTACCAAAAATAACAAAGGGGCCTAGATGATTCAGTTGCGTCCTAAAGAAAAATATTTTCAAGGTGAGGCGACCTGATCTCCATCTTGCACCCTCGGCAAAGGAGAAGTAGGACATAGGGGGCATTGATGGATTGATGGCGCAGTCTTGTCTCGCCTGGCTCCACCGACCTTGACAACTGATGGCTTTTGCTTCCGCTATCCCACATTTGTTTACATACAATTGTTTTTTATCATGATACTAAATTTCTTAGCCACTTTTAAAGAACTTTATAAGCTAAACTAGTAATTATGGATTTATTTTCTACTACTTGTCATTCCCAAATTAATGTTCAAACTAAAGTTATGAATAGAACTTTGTTTACTATATTACGAACAGTTTTAAAGAACATTAAAATTTGGGAAGACTCCTTGCCGCATATTGAATTTGTTTATAATTGTTTGTTGCATTCTATTACAAAGATGTGTCCGTTTGAGATTATTTATGGGTTGGTGTCTCGCCCTCCAATTGATTTATTGCCTTTACCATCTTCTAAAAAAATGAATTTCGATACTAAGCGACGTGCCAAATTGATGTTAAGATTGCACAAGACCATAAAAGAGAACATAGAGCGCTTGAATGTTAAGTTGTTAAGTATAAGATTGCTAGTGATAAAGGTAGAAGGTGACTAATTTTAAGTATGTGTCCTACTTATTTAGACAATAAGAATGTGTGTACTCTTGTTTTACTTAGAAATGATGGAGAACACTGAAAAGGAGAGGGATTCACATAGGCTGATTTTGGACTGTGGAAGAACGCCAACTTGTGATGGTCACCACAGTTGCATACAAATTTTGATTCGAGCGTTCTTGTACTTCACGTAAATCTTATTAAGTTTACTTCAAATGAACCTTACATCCATATTTGCTCAGAGTTAGCCGCAATCGTCATTTTAATGCCATCGGCCTATGTATCAAGTTGGGTCCATTAGTGACATATTCTAGGGTTGGAGCATAACCCCAACACCCTTGTGGTTGTCCTCCCACTTGTATATAATCTCTAAAACCACCATAAAACAGGACGGGTTTTATTAGATGAAAGTTAGCTATTACTACTTCACTTGTAGCGCGCGTGTCGACTAGATTGTCCGTCTGTTCGTGTTCGGAACCATATTTTTCTCATTGTATTTTCAGATTAAACCCTTTATTTTAATTTAGTAATTTAGTGCTTGATCTACTTGTTCTTCGATTGCTTACGGGACGAGTGTCCTCGTGGCTGGGTTGATCGCACTCTACCATTGGAATCGGTGTATCAGTTGCTAAGGCGTAGCATCTCTAGGCGGTTGTAGTCGGGTCGTAAACGTTATTCCAACCATCAATTGAGTTATCCATCTTCATCGAAAGATCGGGACCAAATCTGCCATCAGCTCCTTCCTTGCATGGGATTCTATGTCTGGAAGTTGTTGCTGATGGAATTAAGAGGACAAGTCGATGATCCGTCCGCTTGCTAGTATCCTATGCTTTTCTCTCTTCGCAGGCTTTGGGTGTGATGGATTGAAACTGGTTCAGGTGAAGACTGGCTGACACCCTAGGATTCCTTTCTCTACTCTCCTGCAATCCTTCAAGGGATCTAGGAATATTTTCCACCACATACCTAGGGGAGATTTGTTGGTACCTGAATGAAGACGGTTTTGACCTAGGGGTTTGGGGGGCAGTCTGAAGCGAGGACATGCATGGCAGACGTCTCCTCTCAGTACGTTGGAGTATAGAGAGGGATTTGGGGATCTTCATTGGAGGGATGGGGATCTACTGTGATCTTTTCAGATCTTGGACAGCTTTGGGGGGAGATTTGAATCTCGAACTAGCCAATCTTGAGGCTATCTATGATTCAGGGTTATCTTCTTGGCTTGAAAGCTACAACTAAGAATCGAGACTCCAATTGGACTGAGGCCAGTATATCTGAAACTCCCTGTAGAAAACAGATCTAGACTAAGTGATCTGACAAACTTTCTCTTGTTTAGGGAAGGGGGATTTCTTACTTGTTGGGGAAAAGCGTGAGGAGATCGAGGAGAGGAATTTGTGAAGAAGAATTCTAGAACTAGGGTAAAAAGAGATGGAAGTGGAGTGGTGGCTATCGGCGTTGCGGAGTGTTGCCAGTGCCAGGGGTGGGTGCTAGGGCTAATGAATGTCTTTTTCTTTTTACTCTGAAGGTGGAGATTGGAGTTAAGTACAGTGGTTAACTTCCGGCATCAGCAAGAGCAAGAGAGGAGAAAAGCCACCCGGAGTATATATGATGCATTGGTCAAGGTAAGAGGATAGAATTAAAATGGATAATATTTCTGTTGGGGGCTAAACCAGAAACAAAGTTCACAATCTAACTTATGATTTCTTTCAACAAATTTTGCCCACTTCTCATACGTAGATAGATATCTTAACATCAATGTGCGGTGTGATCATAAGGGAAGACAATTACTCAATCATGATTTGGTATGTGTAACTGACAAGCCTTCCCTACATATGTCTTGCAAGAAGCTTCCATTGTATCATAGATCGTGTTGCCTTGCCTGTGGGCTACCCAGCTATACATACAAAACGAGCCAACAAGCGTACATGGTCCCCTTCTATCTGAACTCCCCACCGGCCTCTGTCTAGTCCTGAGCAGTTCTCACTCTCAACTTAAAAAGTGGAGTGAGTCGTCGTCTGAAGCATTTGCAAGGTCTGCACACACAGACAAAGGTCACGGAGCGGCTGCAGCGCCTGCTGCTCTAGAGCGAAAGTTCTTTGACCCAAAGAAACATCCCCGACTGGTACTACTAATCTTCTTCTTCTTCTTCCATTCCATAACACCCAGCCATGATCCATCTATTCATCTTGTTGTTTCCTTGTGTATAATCGTGTACTGACAGCTAGGGATCATGGTGAAGGAAGAGGAGATCATTACAGAGGCAGCAGGAGCAAGAGGCTGCATGGACATGCTTGGGCCTGGAGAGGAGACCGACTACTTGATGTGCCTGTCTCCTTCCTCCTACCTGTCTTCTCCTGCTGCTTCTACAACCACAGCTGTGGCTTCTCCTGCCTGTGCCTCCTACCTGGCTCCTCCCCTCTACCACCACCTCCTAAGCTTCAGTGGTCAACAAGATCAGTACCACGGTGATGGCGTCTTTGGCTTCCAGTATTACGGCGGCGATCATGTAATTCCGGCGGTGGTTCCACAGAAATCCAGCCCAACCACCGAGTGCTCATCCTCCGTCTCCTCCATGTTGTCCTCGCCGACGGCTACCGCCATTTCCAACTCCAAGTCACAGGCCTTCAAGGTGCGTACTTGTCAGTAACTAACTACAGGCTTGGTTGCAACTGTACTGTTCTTGGCTTCTGCAAGTCAGGATGGTTTCTTGGAACGCCAATTTATTTGTGGCTTTTCAGTGTGTGGCTGTGCTGGTTTCATGTGTTGCCAAATGGCAACTGATGTTTTTTTTACTGCACGTTTGTCATGGTTTCTTCCTTGATCGTTCTTGCATATTTACATGGTTCATTAACTGTTTCGATGGTTGATCTTATTTAGAAGAAGGGATCGAGAGGTTGTGATCAGATGAAGACTACTGCTCCTGCTGCTGCCCCAACCACAAACAAGAGGCCCAGGGTGAGTGATGCTTGTAAGTAATATTTGTGCCAATTAGCCGTGGCCAATCTTGGCTGTTGGTTAGGGGTGAGCCGCTTCTTGTTGTGTCAGCCAGTTCGTCCGGTCAAAAAGACTAATATCTGCTTTGTGGTAGGTGAGGAGGGAGAGGCTCGGAGAGAGGATCATAGCGCTGCAGCAGCTCGTTTCTCCGTTCGGGAAGGTAAGACAGTGAAAAGGGCAGAAAAAAGCCTCCATCTTTTGGCGATACGCTCTTTCCTGGAGCCTGTTGTATTTTGCCTTTTCATCCTCGTGTAGGTGTAAACTGTAAACCATGTGGTAATTACTGGGCGCAATTTTTCATTTTACCACTGAAAAAAATACAGCCATCACTGGTAATCTGGTAATATCACTGTTGTTTCTAAACGCACGCCATCGAGACAACAAATGGTTAATGCAAGAATAATATTCTTTTTCAAAATTTCAATAGCAAAGGAATTTACCCTTAATTACTGTTAGTACTCCTACCTGCTATAGTCTGCCAGCTTTTTAACCTCGTTACGGCCCTGAATAACACCGAAAGCAAACAGTAGCTCAATGCAAGATTGGCAGTACTACTGCGACATTTACTCCGTGGAACAGAAAGTGGTCAAAACTCAAAACACCAAAGCTCAAAAGAACCAACACGGTATACACACATTAACGGCGACATTTTCATAGATACGGGAGTAGGAGTACATACTCTAGCTGATGTACTAGTAGTTATTAGAGGAGTAGTAATTAATTATACCATGCAACCTGTTTGTCTTTTTTGAACTTTGACTGATGGATGGTTATAAACTGCATTGCCCTGCCTTACAGTCTGATACGGCTTCCGTTCTTCACGAGGCGCTGGGATACATACGCTTCCTGCACGACCAAGTTCAGGTGCGCCATCACTACCTTTTACTCCGTTTGCCCCATTTCTGCTTGGTCTTCGTCTTCCGTGAGCTTGGAAAACGTGTCTGGGACTGTGACTTGTGTAAACACTCCGTCTTCGATTCGGTTTGTAAATAAGCTCATCGAAGACGAAGAGTGTTTACACACATTCATCAGAAGGGTTTTGTCTTTTGTAATAAGCTGGTACCAACACTGTGGCCGGGACTAATTGCCACCGGTCGCTTTTCGTGTGCCAGGTCCTGAGCTCGCTGTACATGGAGCGCCTGCCGCCCTCTGCGCGCGTCCCGGTAAGCAGCAAATGACGAGCCCCAGTACCAGTACTTGATTACCCGTGCTAATCAATGGCTTTGTAGTAAAACTTTTACTCGTAATTACACCGATGGTACTTGACGCCTTGATGCGACGTGCACCGTGTAAACTGTGTCACTGTGCTGGTGCAGGCGCAGGAGAGCGCGGCCGGCGGCGTGGTGGCCGAGCAGCCGACGCGGCCGAGCGACCTGAGGAACCGTGGGCTGTGCCTAGTGCCGATCTCGTGCACCGAGCACGTTGCCGGCGGCACCGGGCACGGCAATGGCGCCGACCTCTGGTCGGTGGCGGATGGCATGGCGAAGGCGACGGCGACGGCTGCCGTGGAGAGGAGCAAGGAGGCTGCCGTTGCCGCATTGCTGCGTGGTGATCGTCCCGGGAAGCAGCTGGCCTAAGCTGCTGACCTGCAATATACTCTACTCTACTTTCTTTACAGCAGCAGGGTTTAGAATTAAGCCAGATCTTTTTGGGGGCTAATCTGTCATAGAAATCCACTACTTTTTGCTGTTCGTTTGGAGGGGACTAATCTGTTCGTGGAAAATTGGAAAGTGGCGCAGGGATCCAGAGTCCACTGCGGCTAAAAGCAAGAATTGAAGTGTGTAAATGGAGGGGCTTTAGTTGATTAAAGTAGTACTAGTTCTCCTGCTTTTTTAGCTTAGAGAGACACTTGATGCGATGACGCCGAGTTGCATTGGACACGAATGTCTCTGTGGCATCGAAAGGTACTTGATTGTGCTAGGGAGCAGTGCAGTGGCAGGCTTCGATATCGGGGGTTTGTGTAGGGGATAGCTCCAGATTATGCTCTCTTTCTTTATCGTCCTCGGTAATCGGGTCGGCCATCGTTGGAGGCTGCGTAACATGTTTTCTTTTTTCTTTTTTCCATGGCCTTACTTTTGATGCTATCTTATCAATCTATGGTCCGGTTGCGGAGGTTTTGGTAGATAGATCGTCTTATCTTAGAACCAAAAACTCTCTCATCCATATTTTGAAAACCATTAGTTAAAAAAAATATTCCAGTTTTCCATTAGCTTAAATTGCTTCTTAAAATCTTAAATTTCCTAAACAGGATCTTTGTCTCACCGTAGACTAGACGGTTCCTAAAATTACACTCCAGGTTTTTGAAGTGAAATAACAGTACCGTGTAGAACGAACAAATGAGAAAACATTGCTCGCTACGCAGGCCATAAGCAGCAGTGGCAGCAGGTGTTCCAGTATCTTTTACGCAGAGTCAGTAGACCGGACACGAATCGCCGGTGGTTCCAAAAGGACAGGCAAGACGGCAATCATTCAACAGGCCAGTGAAAAAGACTGTACTCTGAGCAGAAAGGACGGTGCTTCAAGAGAGTTTCATCTCAGTTTTTTTTTTACTTCTCTGTTTTTTGTACCTTGAAAATGTCGCTTCAAATAATTTAATGTTATTGGCGTCACATAGAAAACACGGTAGTCTTGACTCTTGACTCCACCTTTAGCAGCCACAGAACATCTTTAAAATTATTTATCAAATTTAAAGTGGAATCTATAGGGTAAATCTATAGGGAATACGCGAACACATACTTCACAATGCAATATATTTATCAAATTTAAAGTGGAATCGCGCTTGGAAATCTTTTCCATGTAATTGATTTTTTATAGGGTTAGTGATTTGTGTGGGATAACATAATTATGAAACTTTGACCAATGCACCTTGCTGTACGTATTGTTTGTTGACTATAACTCATGAACCTAGTTATCATAGGAAATGTATTCTAAATATCTATGAAAAAGGTATGTCTACAGTTCAGCTGCTCCAAAACCTAGGGCAGACTCGAGGCCTTCCCCAGCTCGAGCCGAACAAAAATCGTCTAAAAAAAAATGGACTTCCTTTTCGGCCCATTGGCCAAATGGATCGTTTGTATCGGTAGCGATCTTACCAACGCGTGCACACGAAACGTTTGGGCGCGACAGGATGATCTCGAGCCCAACCCAACCACATCCACTGATCCACACGGCCTTCTTCAAGAGATTTCTCGTCCATTTCGCTTCACTGAATCGATGACATCTGTAGCCACAGCGCACACTTGACGCCGGGGCAGTTTCGTAACTGGTTCGTGCTGACTGCTGACTCGACGACCAACACGTACTAGTCAAATCACTCTCTACACGTTTTAAATGAGCTAGCAAATCAGGTTTACGAGGGCTATAAACTAATCCACGGATCTTGCACGAAGCAATTGAATAATCGAGTTGATTTCTTGCCTCCAAAGCAAAGTCTCACAGTCTTACACGCAGGGTAATAAGGTGGAATCGTTTTTTTGTCTGAGTATCGATCGGGATATATAGAATTCTAGAAAGTAAATACTTTTTATATAAAATCTATAATATATTATATCAATTGAAGCATGTACCATTGATTTATCAAAATTTAATCGACTTTTTAAAACTTGTGTATTTATTTATATTATTTTCAATCTAACTTATTTTTAAATAATATTTTCATAAGGTCGTAGCAATACTAAATTAGTAAATTGAGATCTTATAAAAATTAAAATACGATTGATATCGTTTTGACCTTGACATCGTAAAATAGGGCTATGCGGATCGAGATAGTCTCCGTCGGTCTCATCGCAAGAGTCGTAGTGCGATTTTGGGCTCTGTAAGCTAGGAGAAAGGTCAAATGGTAGGTGGATCCAGCAGCGCTCTTTTCCCTGTTCGCTCTTTCTCGCTCTCACGCGCGCGCGGGAAGCAGCCAAGTCGCACTACGACGCCGTTTCGGGCTTCCAGGTAGCAACCTGCCAATCTCGCCAACGCAACGACGCAGGTGCAACGAGACCCGTGCATGCAGCGATCGCCTCTCGCCTCTGCATGCGGGCGTCAGCGATGGCGTCCGCAAGATCTGATCCGTTTCGCTTTCTTCTTCTAGAAGCACAGCGCCGCTCGGTATAAATGCCGGCGCCATGTCACATGTAGTGCATCAGAGCCACAAACATCAAACATCAGTGAGCTCAGCTCAGCTATAACCATGGATAACGCCTACGGTGCAGTTCTTCTCTGTGTAGCCATCCTCTTCTTGCTCCACTACTACCTAGTAAGAGGCAACGGCGGGAGCAAGGCGGCGCGGCTGCCGCCGGGGCCACCGGCCGTTCCGATACTGGGACACCTCCACCTCGTCAAGAAGCCGATGCACGTGACCATGTCCCGCCTCGCCGAGCGGTACGGGCCGGCGTTCTCACTGCGCCTCGGCTCGCGCCGCGCCGTGGTGGTGTCGTCGCCGGAGTGCGCCAGGGAGTGCTTCACGGAGCACGACGTCACCTTCGCCAACCGCCCTCGGTTCGAGTCGCAGCTGCTCGTGTCCTTCAACGGCGCCGCGCTGGCCACGTCGAGCTACGGCCCGCACTGGCGCAACCTGCGGCGGATCGTCGCCGTGCAGCTGCTCTCCGCGCACCGCGTCGGCCTCATGTCGGGGCTCATCGCCGGAGAGGTGCGCGCCATGTTGCGGAGGATGTACCACGCCGCCGCCGCGTCCCCCGGCGGTGCCGCTCGCATCCAGCTGAAGCGGAGGCTGTTCGAGCTCTCCCTCAGCGTGCTCATGGAGACCATCGCCCAGACCAAGGCGACACGCCCCGAGACGGACCCGGACACAGACATGTCCGTGGAGGCCCAGGAGTTCAAGCAGGTCGTCGACGAGATCATCCCACACCTCGGCACGGCCAACCTGTGGGATTATTTACCGGTGCTTCGGTGGTTCGACGTGTTCGGCGTCAAGAACAAGATCCTCGCTGCGGTAAGCCGGAGAGACGCGTTCCTTCGCCGTCTGATCGACGCGGAGCGGCGGAGGCTGGACGACGGCGACGAGAGCGAGAAGAAGAGCATGATCGCCGTGCTGCTCACTCTGCAGAAGACAGAGCCAGAGATCTACACTGAAAATATGATCACGGCTCTTTGTGCGGTGAGTTCATAGTATCTTCTGTTTATCCTGCTGATCAGAACTGAAGTTCATTATTACACAGCACTTATCTGTCTGCTTATTGATTGCCTTTATTTAAATGTTTCTTCGATGCAATCATTGGTACTATTTTTTCTAAAGAACCATCGATAACATTATTTTTTACTAATCACAGTACAGACGACACACTCAAAACACGTGAATACTTACCCATGAACCATCAATAATCGACAATGTGCCATTTTGCTCTGATAGTCGGTATAGCTATCTTCTTACTCCAATAGCCTTGCAATTACTAAAAATAACAATCAGTAGCTTATTACATGGTTGAGTCAGTCAGTGGCTCCGGCACTATCAGCCCCTTTTACTGTACTATCGTTTATCATCATAATCATATGTGTCCAACGGTCACTAACACGACAGATTATTCAGCATGCAAGTCGTTGTCAATGGAGACTGGAGATTACTGTGGCATCATCGACTGTTGTCGCACGCCACACGCATTTTTTTTTATTATTATTTTCCTCGAAAAGTCACCAAACTATTGGAATTATTGCATGATTCAGAGAGAAAAAAACACTTAAATTTACATTGTTTTCTCCTGTCATGCAGAACCTGTTTGGGGCAGGAACAGAGACAACCTCGACGACGACAGAATGGGCGATGTCACTCCTGCTGAACCACCCAGAGGCACTCAAGAAAGCACAAGCCGAGATCGACGCATCCGTGGGCAACTCCCGTCTGATCACCGCTGACGATGTGCCTCACCTTGGCTACCTCCAGTGCATCGTCAGGGAGACGCTCCGCCTGTACCCTGCCGCGCCGATGCTCCTCCCGCACGAGTCGTCCGCCGACTGCAAGGTCGGTGGCTACAACGTCCCACGTGGTACGATGCTGTTCGTCAACGCATACGCCATCCACAGAGACCCGGCGGTGTGGGAGGAGCCTGGGAAGTTCATGCCAGAGAGGTTCGAGGATGGCAAGTGTGATGGACTGTTGTTGATGCCGTTCGGGATGGGGAGGCGGAGCTGCCCCGGCGAGACGCTGGCACTGCGTACGGTTGGGTTGGTGTTGGGGACTTTGATCCAGTGTTTCGATTGGGAGAGAGTCGATGGCGTGGAGGTCGACATGACTGAAGGTGGCGGTATTACCATCCCCAAGGTTGTCCCGTTGGAGGCCATGTGCAGGCCGCGCGACGCCATGGGTGGTGTTCTTCGGGAGCTCTTCTGAATGTTTTGGCGTCGTTCGGATTTCCAGGATGAACACATGCACCAAACTACAAGCTATGTCGCAATAAGCTTCTTGTGAGTGTATGTATGCTGTTGTATGTAAATTGCACGTAGAGGAGTCTAGGAAGTGAATGGTTTCGCTGGCATTAGCTCTTTGACCGGACACCGGAGGTGATTTATAATGAGGGATCAGTTTGTATTGATGTGGAAATTATAATCCTGTATAAAGTATAATTATATACACCGAGTATTTCAATTTCCTATTACTTGTGTGATGTACGCGTTCAATACTAATACAGTCAACAGAGTGGAACAAAATTACTATGACCTTGCACAAGCAGCACAACCAACGTTCAAAATACCTGTCAGTCACTAGCTGGTAAATGCATGGTTGGGTACCAGTTATGGGTCGAAAGGTTATGAACTTAAATTCATAGTAGTTTTTTAGCCGGAAAACGGTTTAGCTCAGGAGACTGATCTTTTAAGAGTAAACCCGGTCTTCCTCTCATTTTCCGAGCGAAGCAAACTGGGTCATTTCCCCCATTGTTTGGGAGGAGGGCCCTTCTGGGCTGTTGGCCTAGCAAAAAATTCTAAGTAAAAATGTTGCCTACCAAAGCATTCGGCCTGGTTTGCACGCGTTGTGGGGGTTGGGAAAGAAAACTCCGACCCCCCACGGGCGACAGGCCCAGCCCAGCAATTTCAATCGCTCGTCCTAGTTTGCACGCTTGCTGGAATCGGAAAAGAAGACTCCGAGCCCCACGGCCTACGCCCGTCAATTGCAATCGAGGTGAGGTGCTAAGCAGACGTGCCCTATCCAGCCTCGCCGTCGGTCGACGGACGAGTTCGTCCACGGCGGCGACGCGGCCGGCTGGCCAGCTTCGTCCAGGAAAAAAGATGAGCAGGAGGAAGCCGCCCGGCCTTGGAAGTTGGAACCTGCAAATGGCGGCTGGAATCCTTCATCTATGATCCCGGAAATTCGTAGGGCTTCGGATGCTAGTTTGCTTTCATAAGAAAAATCTTCTACAGCGAGGAAGGCGACTCGGCGGCGGCCAACGATGACGACCCGTCGATCTCTTTGCCCTCTCGAAGGCGAGGGCCTGGAGTGGAGCCGAGGCCGATCGATCGGTTTGAATCGCCCTTCCTGCCCGGTGTCCCGGTGATTCGCCGCTGGTAACCCTGTCAAACTGCTACTAGCTTTTATCAACTACTATGCCTTTTTTTCAACAGAAGGTAGAAACTACCAGCCTTTACAGAAAGCTTAAAGAGAGTAATCGCAGGTTTACTAGCTTACACATGCGTACGGTCTCCGGTTTTTAATAGGTAACTGACTATTCGTTTTATTTAAAAATTTTATGTAAATATGTAAAAAGTATCTTTGATAATAAATTAAGTCACGATAAAATAAAACGATTTTTTAAACATATTTTAAAAATCAAAGGGAGTAGACTTTGACACCTAAAGCTTTATAAGAACACTTAAAGAAAGAAAATTATGTAGAACACTATAAAAACATAATTTTTGCGGAAGGACATCTTCAAATGTGATTTTGTCTATAGCCAAAAAAAAAGTTTCTTTAGGGCTACATGCCTCTTAAAATATTTTATCATTCCTACTAATTTGAAATTTTATATGATATAGCTATAATACCCCAAAGACCAAAGCCATACCCGCTGCCATGTCATGATTAGGTGCTTGGGGTGGGGGAGTGGCTGCACCGAGTCAATTTGTTAAAACCAAATACAGGGGTATGTTAGTCATTTTCTTCTTCAAAATAGCTAGAAACAATATCATACAACAAAGAACCATATTTTTTGGGTGTTCATGAGCAAAGCAGTGTCTTTTGCTAAAGACCATAGTCATTTCTGTTCTTTTCTTATTCTGAATTTTTATTAAACATTTTTAAGCTTCTGTTTTATGAAAAAAAATATTTATTATACTTTTCTAGAATATTTTTTAACTTTATAAAAGTTAATTCATTTATACTCTCAAATAATTATCACAATTATTAATTTTTTCTATATCAAACAGCGCCTATTTCTTATTAACCCCGTATTCCTCGTGCTTTGCCTTTTAAGATTATATAATCTAGTTCACCGTATTTGCTATAACTAATGGGCCAATCATCGATAGTTTCTTGTTTCAAAAGCAAAGATATCACGTAAGATTAAAAAATAATTGGATTAGCTCCATGTGTTCAGCTGTCTCTTGCATGAACAACGTAATCAACGATGGCGAATGCAAACCGTACTATCACAAAAAAATGGTCATTACTCACTCTAAAATATACCACTCTAACCATTCTTCCTCCTGTATATTAACATGTGAAATATCTAAGTTAATGATATGTCATTAAATAACCGAGTGAAGTGGCATCTCAGTGATGTACTAAGTGATGTTCCCAAGGCCCTATTCTATTCTTTTCAGTATTTTACTAGATTATCTTCGCAGATTATTTTCTCAATTGCTCTAAACATACATATTTTTTAAAAAAATTAGATAAGTTATTTTTAAGTTTTTTTTAAAAATACCTAGTTTATTCTTTAATAAATTCAATAATTCACGGTAATAATCCATCCAACTATCTCAAACAGACTCAACGGAATAAAAATGTTTCATGTAAAAAATGAAAAAAAAACTAAGCCACTCTTACTGTAACGTCCACTATTTTATTAAAATTATAATTTCAAAAATTTTGTTAGCAATACCATTAATGTCCAAATGCCAAAAATACTTAAATAATCCTATTCCTAAAATTTTCTAATCCTTCAAAAATTTTAATTTCGAATTTCAACCATACCAACTATTATTTCTGTCCGACCCTAAATATACAAATTCCTTTTCAAAACATAGCTACGACTATCCTTATTTCTTAACATCCTTCCTCAGTCATAAATTAAATTTTATTCTTTTTTCTCAAACCGAACCAGTGGCCACCTACAGTTTTATTTCTTACTTCCTTTCTATGCAAACTTTTCTCCTCAACCAAAAACTCTACAAAAGCAAGTAAAGCCACACCTTACTAAATCAAAATAAATAGCAAAGATAATAGCCCCTAACAAATTAACTTGTACCTCCTCAATAAGATCCCTCTAATACGAGCAGTCTGCCAAGGCCACCACCCCATTCTCTGGTCTCAACAGCTGCCTTTGGCTCTCCAATATTTGCTTCCTATTCCCTCTTCACGCTACAGGACGCAGTGACAGACTCCTCTTTGTGTGTGTGCGATCTTTAAGAAATAGGAGTATATCTCTATACGTGTGGGTGATAACTGTAGCATTGAACATAAGTATTAAGGATAACAGAGGTGGGTGAATAGAATAAAAAACTTTTAGCAGAATAAAAAAAATTAATATTGCTATAATTAAAATCCTAGCCTCTCTAAATATAGTTGATCTAATCGGTTCTTACTGTTGATCCGACCATGATACACCTTTTGTGATACTGCTTTTGTCTAGCTGGTCTGATCACAAGGAGAGAAAAATAATATTAACAACGAAAATATCAAAAGCTGACAAAACACTTATATCGACATATGTTTATAAATTACATATAAAACTTTTAACTTTTGACTAAACCCACAACAAGTCTAAACCCTAATTTTTCTTTCTTTTAAAAGTGATAATTTGAGAAGTAGACCGTCTCTTTATTTATATCCATAGCTGGTTATAAAAAAAATTCATAAATCTCAGTATGACTAACACTTCTAATAATCATACAGTAAACTCTCTTATACGGGTATATAGCCTATCTCTACAGGAATTTGAACTTAATCTTTTTAAACTCAGATTATTTTTAAATTTAACTTCAATTCTCATACACATATAATCAATTTTGTATGCTATATAAAAACTTTATATTATTCTCAAATCTTAGTATTCCGTATGATTTCTTTGACCATCTGAATTTTAATTTCTCTAAAGCCTAATCCTGATCTATCACTGACAATACTTCTAAGGTCTTAAATAACACCTACACATAAAAAAAATATATCCAAACATAATTTCTTACATAACTTACTCATATTAGCATATAACAGAATAATTTATATATAGAAAATATTTAGAAGTCATAAACATAAACCAAACACTATAAACTAAGAAATCAATTTAAAATCTAACACTTTTCAGGATTCCGTTAGTCCTCAGTCTGACCACTCTCATGTCTATGATCGAACCGGTAAGTGTTCACTAGAATTGTTCAACTGGCTTACTGATACTGTTCACATATCTGACCAATACTGTTCATAGCTAATCGAAAATATTCATCAATTTTATAAATTTAATTCAAATCTAACATTTTCACTTTAATTTCAATAAAACGCATTATACTTAATTTATTAATAACATAATCTAAATCATCACCATAATTTAAAAAAATATCATGAGTGACTGCACACTGCAACAAAGCTGATGCATCAGAGATTCACAGCTACACTCTCTGCGGGGCTCAAGCTTCATGCTGCCTCAACTAAGCTAATGCAAATCCGTTGTTTAGCAAAGTGGCATTATAGACATGACCTTGAAAAGGTTCCGACAGAAATGCATAGTTATCCTGCGAGGCATGCATGCCTTCATTACTTCAGTTCTTTGCTCGATCAATCCTGATTATTCCGATTCCACTGTTTCAGGCAGCATTTCTATCCTATCTTGATCACCACTTTTACTATAGCCATTGAGCAAAGTAAGCAACAAACCTCTATGCCTAACAGCATTAACCAAAGCTAGAGAGTTCTGTAGAGAGCATCTGTACCAGATCGGCAGTGGCATTGGCATGTGCATCAGCCCTTCCCGATGCTATGCTGCAGCTCCATATCATAAGGTTCCTTCCGCCATCATGCATGGGTCTCTACCCAGCTCTGACCTCAGATTTGTTTCTACCATGCAGTGCAGCGGCAGCTCACACCATTTACTCCCCATCTGGTGAAGTGAGAGAGAGAGAGACGAGTCAGATACTTAAATTGTGATGGACTGATATTATTGTCGACTAACGTGTGCCCCCCTGGCATGTCATTCCAAAGGGTCAGCCCTGTGCTGCTGCTTTGCCCATCTAGTCCACTGCAATTTTGCACTGTCTTCTGCTGCCCACTCTAATGGGAGCCAGGGTCGAGGCCGGCAGCAATAGCAGTCAGGTAGTAGTGAAGACAGTGAGAAGAGAAAAAAAAAACCCACAAATTAGCACATGTATATATTTAATTTTTTTTCTACACTTCACCTCCCTCCTACTAAGTCAAATTATGTCTCCCCGATACATCCTCTTCATACTCCAAGCCAGCACATGTATACAATAAGGACAGGAGAGAGCAGGATGTTTTAAGACCAAAACAAACAGAATAAGAAGAGAAACATTAGAAGTGGAACTGTGCATGCCCATTTTTGGTTATCGTTTTCCTATTGTTACAATTGGTGGAAGTATGCCTATAAAGCATCAAATACCTAACTATCACCACTCCATTTTCTCCTACTGTTTCTCCTACTTTCTTCCTACCTCCATTTTTCTCTCTGTTAGCCACTGCCATTGCTATCCCCTCCCGTTGCCACACCGAAGCAGAGAATGTTGTGGTCAATTCCCCGCTCACAGTAAATTGTAGACTTAATCCACCTTCCTCTCATGCTCTCATGGATATCGTGTCCCAATTGTTAGTCTCTCATGAAAAAGAATTCTAAGAATATTCTCTTTCGATTATCTAGATAATTCTTTTAAAATTTATATCCTTATCCGTAACTCTCTTTTTAATCTTGTTCTAATCCTAATTTTTTTTCTAAAATCCTCCTATGTACAATAACACTGTTATTTTCTATGTTTTGTTATTTTCAATAGCATTTTATTTAATATTCATATTGTTATGGCTGAAGGCGTTTATGACCAAAAATGTTCTTTTAAATGAGGGTATTCGTGCGTGGATGGCAGCTCAGGATCACCCTCATAAAAATCTTATATTCCTAGGTTCTACCATGTGGAAATGCTCTTTAATGCTCTTTAATGGAACTTTCGTTAGTGACCAAGAAACCACTGGTTTTGATTAGTGGACTGAGAATGCCAGACTTATAAATTTGTCGGGTAAACTACTTAGAGCTCATATAGCCCATGTAGGATTAATCGTATTGTAGGCTAGAGCAATGAACCTATTTGAAGTGGTCCATTTCGTACTAGAAAAACCCATGTATGAATAAGAATTGATTTTACTTCTGCACTTATCTACTCTAGGTTGGGGAGTAGTGGAGGAGGAGAAATTCTAGATACTTTTTCGTAATTTGTATTTAGATTTCTTCATCTAATTTTCTCCATAGTCTTAGGCTTCGGTGACATTTATCACGCGCTTTTAGGACTGAAAGAATCTCATGTGGAAAGAAATAAAATGATTATAATTTTTGGTATTCACTTAATTTTGTTAGGTATAGGTGCTTTTTTTTTCTTTCTAGTACTCAAAGCTCTCTCTTTATTTTGGTGGTATATATGATCCCTGGGCTACTGGGGAGGAGATAGAAAAAATCACGGAAGATAGAACTTGCTTAGTATAAAATCAATTTCTTATTTTGGATTTTTGGAATGGAATAAAAAATTCCAATTTTCTGGGTCTAATGAATAAATGGATAGAGGCTGGCTCCAATTATGGTAAAATAAAAAGCAACGAGCTTAACTTCTTAATTGGAAGGACTCCTGCTCTAATTAGACGTTAAAAATAGATTAGTGCCTGATGTAGGGAAAGGCTGGTTTTCCTATGAGTAGACCTTTTATTTTTCTTTTTTTTAGAAATCCTAATTATTCTTGATTTTGGATTGAAAAGGATGTTATGGATTGAATGTGTAAAAGAAGCAGTATATTGAAAAAGAAACTGTATTCCAAAGTCAAAAGAGCGATTGGCCTGCAAAACTAAAGGATTTATTCTAAAGGATTTATTCTCTTTTGTAATTAGAACAAACATAAACTAATTGGATAGAAAAGGAGCGGAAAAAGATCCGTGGATTAGACTCCTTTTCTTCCCTAGGGTTTGTATTAAAAAAAATGCAACACCCTGTTCTGGCCATATTGCACTATGTATCACCATTTCATAAACCGAGAAATATTTCTCTCTCTTAGAAATACAAATGGAAAAATTCGAGAGATATTTAGAAAAACTTAAATTTCTTAGACAATATTTCGTCTACCCCTACTCTTTCTGGAGTACATTTATGTGTTTGCCCATGATTATGGATTAAATGGTTCTGAACTTGCCGAAATTATTTGTTCTAATAACAAGAAATTTAGTTCACTACTTGTGAAACGGTTAATGATTCGAATGCATCAGCAGAATTTTTGGATTAATTTGGTTAATCATCCTAACCAACATCGCTTATTGGATTACAACAATTATTTTTACCTAAATTTGTGGGTCTTGGGCAGATCCCATATTAGCCCTAAGACACTGATCTCTAACTTAGAAAAATAAATGCTTGAGCTTGAGAAGCTTCTGCCCAGTAGGTCCATAAAATTCCAAATACACAAATGAAACCCAATCATACATGTCCCCCAATTATATCTTCTAAATCATCCACACTAACAATCTAACCCTCTCCCCCAAAAGAGAATTTTAGTAAATAACCAAATATAACACCAGGATTAAGGTTTAAATTGGTAATTTTTCCTACATCTCCTCCCCATGAGCCTAGGTAGATACCGTCAAAAAATATAGAGATTTGATTACTAGAAGAAAAGCACCTTTACCTAATAAAAGTAGTTGAATATCCAAAAATGTAGTCATTTTATTTCTATCTTTTCACACATAAACAAATAATGGAAAAGATTCTTCAAGAGTCTCAGATCCCCGAAGCGCATGATAAATACCACTAAAGCCTAAGAATGTAGAGAAAATTAGATGAAGTATTCTAAATACAAAGTACGAAAAAGTATCTAGAACTTCTTCCCATGTCCTACTCTCCAACTTAAGTAAGAAAGCAAAATCAACCATTGTTATATATAGGTTTTTCTGATATGAAATGAACCACTTCAAGTAGGTTCATTGCTCCGACCTACAATACGATTAATACTGTATGGGCTATGTGAGCTCCAAGTAGTTTATCTAATAAATTAATAAGATTCTCAGCCCACCAAGTGGTTTCTTTGTCACGACCTAAAACGAAAGTTTGAGCGTTTCCAGTAAAACCTCCTCAGGGAGGTTACATATCTGTGGAGGCCCAGGAGTTCAAGAATATTCTTGCCGAGATCAACCCGCTTCTCGGCGCGGCCAACCTGTGGGATTACTTGCCGGCGCTCCGGTGGTTCGACGTGTTCGGCGAGGGGAAGAAGATGCTCGCCGCGGTGAACAAGAGGAACGCGTTCCTTCGCCGGCTGATCGACGCGGAGCGGCAGAGGATGGACAACGATGAAGACGGTGGTGGCGATGGCGAGAAGAAGAGCATGATTTTCGTGCTGCTTACTCTGCAAAAGAGTGAGCCAGATGTCACACAGATACTGTGATCATGACTCTTTGTGCGGTGATTAAACTGTTTACTCCCTCGATCACAATTAGATGAAATTTTAGTAAACACCGATTAAAATGTTGTAAATTTTACTATCAATGAATTTATAATTATTCATTTGAAACCATAAAGATGATATCAATAGGTCTGGTTTGAAAAATACTTTCATAATACCATGAAATTATTAGGTCTTGAACTTATGATCAACGTCTCATCTTGAAGACCCTAAAAGAACATTTTTGCTATTTATTAATTGATAGATATTTTTCTTATCTTTTAGTTACCTAAACTTGCACAATATAAACGTGTAACTTTTGTATAAGTACTCTGCAACATTTCTATTGCTTTATTTTTTCTATTATGTATTAACTTAGCCTATGATTTATGCTAATCAAGATCACAGTTTATCTTTTAATACTAGTTGGATCACACCAATGTGTATATATTTTTAATTTTAAGTTATAGTATTCTTTATTTCTTAAAAAAGAAAGAAGTAGACCTATTGGATGTTGATCCAGTAGTTTAGAAAGGTGTTTGATATATAAGAAAAAAAAGGCACTCAGCAAGTAGATGAACCCTTAAAAAAAATCAAGCGACATGAAATTTTTTGACCGAAGAAAGTGTTAAAAGCAATATGGTATTCATTAGTTGCGTTCTTCTGTCAACTTATTCGCCTTCAAATTTCTTAAACATTTTTTAAATTGTTTTTGACAAACTACACAATCTCATTCACACCTGTTTTCTACTTTTGTGAAGCCATTATTTGCCGCTGGAACAGAAACAACAGCAATCACAATAGAGTGGGCGATGTGGCTTCTACTGAACCATCCAGAGACACTCAAGAAAGCGCAAGCAGAAATAGACTCATCTGTTGGGAACTCTCGCTTGATCACGGCAAACGACATGCCTCGTCTGAGCTATCTCCAACGCATCATCAGCGAGACTCTTCGCCTAAGCCCTATACCCTGCAGCGCCGCTGCTGCTATCTCACGAATCATCCGCGGATTGCAAGGTCAGTGGCTATCACATCCCGAGCAGAACGATGCTGCTTGTCAACATGGTTGCCATCCACAGACACCCGACGATTTGGGTTCAAGACGGAGAGGTTCGAGGATGGCAAGTCCGATGGACTGTTCATGATACCGTTCGGGATGGGGAGGCGAAGGTGTCCTGGGGAGACGCTAGCTTCGCAGACAACTGGATTGATTTTGGGGACTTTTATTCAGTGCTTCGATTGGAGCAGAGTTGATGTCACGAAGGTTGATATGACACAAGGCAGTGGACTGACCAATCCTAGGGCCATCCCGTTGGAGGCCATGTACAAACCACGTAAAGCTATGTGCGATGTTCTTCAGAAACTCTTGTGAAGCCATGTGCGTTAGCGTGGGAGGAAGTCAGGTTTACATGACTACGAGAATAAACTAGTCTTGCCGTTTTTTATCAAACCATGCACGCATCATTTTAGCAGAAATGCTGCTTATGGAAGTTACAAAACTAATTTCCACTGCATGTTCTTGAACACACATCATGAGATCGGGCTGGCTTCCTGTTTGGTCTGAACTCTGTAACCTCGTTCGGTATCGCTCACATAGGAGAAGATAAAAAGGGAAATCAGGTAAACCCAAGCATGCAGTACCCCGGTGGATCGTCTTATTCAAGCATGGCGAGTAACGGGGAGTTAACAAGTTGATAATCCAGTGGACAATAGCCTTTACCATAAGAGTTTTTATACTGTTGACAACTACAGAAACGTACATCCACAGACCACAGCAAGAGATAAGCAGAAAGAGGACACCATCCAACAGTCAGTGAAAAAAAAGTAACTGATGTACAAAAGATGTGTTAGTGGGTTAATCGGGTAATTTCAGCTTTTGGGTCTTCTGCATCACAACCGGAAGTTTATGAGCAATACGATTGGGGTCTCCATACGCTGCGGAGTCGGAAGGATATCCTTTCTGTATTACATAAAAGATGCATATAAGATGGATGCACTTCAATAAGCTTGAGATGAACTGGTTCAAAGTATTTAGTTGATTCTCAGATAGCATACCGCAGACAGACTAGCAAATGTCGCTTCCCTCCAGCAGCATTCACGCAGTACAACGGGTTTTGCTTCATCACTACCAAAAGAGCAATACACCCGAGTATCCCTCAATCTCATAAGTACACCATCAACCCTAAGCTGTTAACACAAAGGGAAAAAAAATTGCTGTTACGAAACTGCAATGCAGTTTTTTTTCTTCTTTTTTTTTAAAAAAACAAGCTGCTTAGGTATCTCTTCCTTATGTATGATGTTCTTAAAGATTATATTTATAAAGAGGGAGCAGGTGTACAGTACAGGCAGCAGATCATACCCAAAAACGCAAGAGCAGAAACCAACCAGTTGGCATCACCCTCTGCATATATGCAATAAAAGGCCATATGAAGTGTTAACTAAAAGTCCAATTAGAAAACAGTCAGTTAGAAAACACTTACCACTCGCACAGTGAGGAATGAAATGCCATTATCAGCTAACTCATCTTCATACAGGATAACCTAAATATATTTGGTGAGAGTTTAACCAGTGTATAGAGCAAGTATGGAGAATTTGTTTCGTCTTCATACCTCGTCATAGAAAAGAATTGGTTCTTTTGCTGAAAGGGCAACAAGGTCAATCCGATCCTCAGTATCCTCCCAACACAAATTGCTGGATTCATCTAAATTTGTTTGAATCTGGAAAAAACATGGAAAAAAGAGTTACTTGTCTGAAAGAGATACCCAACTAATAAGAAAACAGGACCACCCAGGGCCACATGAAAAGCCAAAGCCAAAACAGGTGAAACAAATATAGTACAGGGATAAGGCACATACAATATCTGGGTTCTGAACCACAGCATCACTCCCAGAGTATGGTGTCGTGAATGTATAGTCATAATCAAGTATTACTTGATCAGAAGGTTTACTGCATGAAAACACACCAAAAACTTGCTCTGAGCTTTCTCTTAATAAACCCAGAGTTCATCATTTTTTTTCTTAAATGATTCTAGAAGGAAAGGAACTACAGGCATGTTCTATAAAAATCCTTTAAGACTAAATTGAGCATATTAAAAAAAAATAAAGCCAGCACCTTTGCAGTTTTATAGAAAAAAAAGTAAACAAAGCAATATCAATTTTGTTTCTTTATGGCATTCATGTGTGGGACTATATAGAGCTGACACCAAGAAAAATCCAACTGTTTTCACCAGAAACACTTCCTAGCATGCAGTATTACAACTTATAAGTAATAAAGTGCAGTTATAGAAGAACCTCCTGAACTTCCACTTTGCTGCCGCAGGAACTTCAACAGGTGGTTGTGCCTCTTGTTTCCATGCCTTCAGAGCATCAAATGCATTAAAGTACAATCTAATGCCAGATTGAGCACGCTGAAGTGATAAGAAACTCTCCCCAAAGACCATCTCAGGCAAATGTGTTGTTTGAAGTTTATCTTCAAAGCTGAAAAAGAAGAAGGCAGAGATTGCAAACCAGCTTTCTCCATCTCTAAGTTTCAATTAACTCATATAAAATCTTTCCTACGCTAACTGACCAATGATTTACTACAAGTGGACAGATCCAATATCTATATTATGCAGAATGCACTCTTTTAAGGTGGAGGGGCTATAGAAGCTGCTAGGTTAGATGGATTGTGTTAAATCAACATAAGTCATAATAGGTTACAGAAATTATCTGACAAAATGTACCAACAGAAATGAGTGGTATGCTAGCATTATTCATTACTCTATTCATGAATACTTATTTGTTCACAGATACCTCATTCTCCCCAATGCATGAATTCTCATTCTTCCCTCTACAAGTTCTACCTTGCTCTTCACCAGTTAAATTAGTTCTCATTTCTCATGAGCAGTTTGATCAGATAAACGTGCTTCAGTACCAGCTGTCGTTCAGATCCCATTTTCCAATTAGCGATATACATGATTCAGTGCCATAATAAATGCATAAATTACCAAGCAAAAGTAGACATAACTTACAGGAAATGTTAAAAAAAAGGCGAAAATAAAGGAGAACTAAGAAATCCGCAAGCAAATTGGTCAGACATCAGGTATTCAGGTTAGTAAAATTTGTAATGTTCTACCTCTAGTAACACCGAAATCTTAATTCTCACAATTTTACTCCGCGAACCAAACTAATAGAGATCGGAAAGGTTAGGGTTTAAGCCTTTAAGGTGGGGATGGCTCGTACCGCTGAAGCGAGGCGGAGTTGAGGATAGGGCCGTTGTGGGACTGGATGACCCACCCCTTCACCCGCACCCCGCCGGGGATGGCTTCAGCGCCCGCCGCCTTCAGCTCCTCCGCCGTCGGGCCGTCCCACGCCCCCACCTTCGCCATCGTCAGCAGTCTGCTTCGTCACGATGGCCCTGGCTGTTTGGACTTTCGAGTTTCGACGCTCCAGCCTCCAAGTGGGGTTCTATTCGCAGTAATCCGCCTCAGCAGAAGCGGCCCCGGTCGTGGCGGCGCAGATCGAGGCGGCGGGGGTGGGGACTGGGAGGGGACCCCGACAGACGACGGCGGCGGCGGACCGTAGGAGAGCGGCGCAAGCCCGAGGTCGAGGCGAGCCGGTTTTTGCGTGTGAGCTCGCGTGAAGTGGAAAGTGGAGTGGTGGGCTTTCAAGAAGGGCGTGATGTTACTTAGGCCGAAAGGTTTGGAGGTTAGCTAATACGCTTTGAGGCCCATGATCCACTCAACATTTTCCTCACGCTTCGTACTACATTGTACTTTTCTTTTTAGGGATTTTTTTGAATCGACTATACAATGTACGTTTTGGTTTCAAATCAACGGTATATTGTACATGATGCAAAGCACAGTAATTTTAATTGCTTTTTTCATACTGTTGTTCCATCTGGAAAACTGGGTCCTGGGGCATTGATGTGCCGTTCTTCCATCCATCGGTTGATCCAAGCAACGTCGAGAGGACTATCATGTACAAGGCCCGAGCAATTAAGTGTGAAAACAGCTGTGAAAATTTCCGACGGATTTGTTTCCAATAATGGAACCATCTGAAAATTATAACCAACAAAAATAAAAATAGTAAAAAAAATAAAACAGGAACGATTTTACTATTCTATCAACCATTTCCTTATTTTTACCATATTTTTGTGCAAAATATATTTTTTTATAATATGTTAATTACCGTATCTATAGATACCCGTCTCTCTTACCCATCAATTCCTCAAACAAAAAATCCCTAATTTGAGTGTAAGGAGAGCTTAGTTTGTAGTTTTTCTAGTGTAAATTTGAATTTGTATAGTCATGTTAAGTTTAATGTTTTCCACATTAATTATCTGTTTCTAATAGATGTCGTTTTGATCCGTATAGTCGTGCTTCCAATTTTCGATGATTTCAATAACTTTTTTCCAACTCTACTGTTTTGATAAAGTTTTGGGGAAAAATTATGGCTACGGAAATAGTTAAGGCTGTATTGTTTTCATCCCTACGAGCAATGTGCTATTATCACACTAACTAACGCCCATTGGCCGGTGTTCTGAGATTGGAACGCAAGCACGTCTAGATTCGGCTTATGAAACTCTACAAAATGCTGCCCTTTAGGCTGAGTTAAACATCGCGCACTCGCCAGTGCGCCCGCGGCGCCGCCGACACAGTCCAGACCAGGACACGACGACGCGCCCCACGTTGGTTGCCGCCGCGCGACGCGCCCACGCCCGCCAACAAGAACACCACCCAATCTCAATCCCCGCCTCCCACCCCATCCACCACCCTCCGCCTCCCAACTCCTAAAACCCTAAAGGCCGCCGCCGCCACAATGCAGGCCGCCGCCGCCGTCCACCGCCCTTACCTCCTCGGCGCCTCCCCGGGCGGCCGGGCGCGCACTGCGCGGCGTCCGTCCACCGTGCGCATGGCGCTGCGGGAGAACGGCCCGTCCGTGGCCATCGTGGGCGCCACGGGCGCCGTGGGGCAGGAGTTCCTTCGTGTTATCTCCTCCCGCGACTTCCCCTACCGGAGCCTCCGCCTCCTCGCCAGCGAGCGCTCCGCGGGGAAGCGCCTCTCCTTCGAGGACCGCGAGTACACCGTCCAGGACCTCGCCGCGCCGGGGGCGTTCGACGGGGTGGACATCGCGCTCTTCAGCGCCGGAGGCGGGGTCAGCCGGAAGCACGCGCCTGCGGCTGTCGCCAGTGGCGCCGTCGTCGTGGACAACAGCTCCGCCTTCCGGATGGACCCCGAGGTGCCGCTCGTGATCCCGGAGGTCAATCCCGAGGCCATGGCGCACGTCCGGCTGGGACAGGGGGTTATCGTGGCGAACCCGAACTGTTCTACCATCATCTGCCTCATGGCTGCCACACCTCTGCATCGCCACGCCAAGGTACCTCCGAACCACCTTTTTCTTTGACAGTAATAAAGATTTTGCCTTGAGAAATCAGCAGAACTAAGATGCCAGTAAATCAGAAAAAAAAAAGGTGCCCGATTTCTAGAAGGGCTACTGCTACCTGAGACCAATGAAAAGTATCTAGTTCCACGTGTCTGGAACAAAACTGATCTCAACCTTGGTATTTGGTTGTCTGAAGCAGAATAAAAGTGTAATCTTTTACAGAATTAAGCCTAATAAATCACCACCTATAGAGGAAAAAATGTGTCAAATCGAAAATCTATGCACCAGAATCGAATTTCTTTTAATTGTAAAGGGCAATTTTTGTTTGCAGTTTGATAACCACAACACTTTATGTCCAGAACATATATGGTTAGCTTTGTGAATCTTCCATTAAAGCAATTTGAGTGAACAAATATATGCATTGATAATGTTTGTGCATTTCAGAGGAAAATGTAATTTGACATCTGTCAATGTAATTTTCTGAACTGTTATAACTGAGTTCAAGACGATGAAATTTGGTCATATCCATAATATTAATTGATGGATCTGTATAGGTAATTATTCTTATTTCTGCTCATTATTTGTTGGGTGAGATTGAGTGTTTCTAAAATATGCTTTTTTCTGCTTGAGGGTGCACTGCAAAGCATATTTGATGTGTAAAAGTTCTTGTTTGGTTCATAGATTGGTAGACCAACAAATTGATGATTATCAATATGGCAGGTGGTAAGGATGGTTGTCAGCACTTATCAAGCAGCAAGTGGTGCTGGGGCTGCAGCCATGGAAGAACTCAAACTTCAAACTCAAGAGGTAATATATTTTCCCTACTATGTTTCCCTTTCCAGTTCTTGTGCTAATTCAGTACATGATTGCCATTTTACACTCTATTTAGGTCTTGGCAGGGAAGGCGCCAACATGCAACATTTTCAGTCAGCAGGTTCTAACTCAAATATCCTGAACACATTCCAGATCATTTTTTATTAGCCCTTAATGCTGAATTTGCTTTTCCTTGTGCAGTATGCTTTTAATATATTTTCACATAATGCACCCATTCTTGAAAATGGGTACAATGAGGAGGAGATGAAAATGGTGAAGGAGACCAGAAAAATCTGGGTAAGTGTAACCCTAATCAATGTCTGTGAAGTCATTTCACACTCCATCAAACTTTTCTCTTAACTTTATAATAAGCAAACATAAACTCCATCCTAACTTTATGCTCCTCTATTCCTAGAACGACAAAGATGTGAAGGTAACTGCAACCTGCATACGAGTTCCTGTGATGCGTGCACATGCTGAAAGTGTGAATCTACAGTTTGAAAAGCCACTTGATGAGGTTAGCATAAAATATTTCTTCTTGATAAATGCCAGTTAGCATGAAGAATCCTTTCTGTTTGTGGTAATCTTATAACCTTGTTTGGTTGGGTATTAATATGTTTGTCAGGTCCATATTGTTTTCTATTGATCACCCTAATTGGAATATTGGATTCTTCCTCACTTGGAAGGCCCTCCTTTTTGTCATCAATCAGTAGATTGGTCATTTGATTTTACTGAGAATGCAAAAAATGATAAGCACCATCTTGTGCTAAAAGATTTTCCTCCTGTGCAACTCATTTGATGAGAAGGGGGAGTAGAAAGGATGGATCATTAACTGTTTCTATAATTGATTGGCTTGTTTTCATCCATGCCAAGGACATTGGCTTTTTTTCCTCCATGCCAAGGACATTAGAATCCAGTTGATTAGTCAATGCTTTTGCTGGCAATTGTTATGGTCATGCTGCTAGTTCAAATTCTGAAATTGCTTGCATATTTACTATGAAGGATACTGCAAGAGAAATCTTGAGATCTGCTAAAGGTGTTACAATTATTGATGACCATGCTTCCAATCACTTCCCCACACCTCTTGAGGTAATTGGCTTTTCTTTTCATGATCCTATCTTATATTAGAGAGTGGAGCAGGTACTGTTATTTATTTCAGAGCCAGGCAGATAACTGTTATCTATAATAATCATGTGCACACCATTGAATTTTGCATCTGAGAAGTAATTCTTGATTTTTCAGGTATCAGATAAAGATGATGTTGCAGTGGGTAGAATCCGTCAGGACTTGTCACAAGATGATAACAAAGGGTAAAATCATGTTTAATGAATTCAATTATGGATTTATGAGGATAAGCATTTGTTTTTTAAGCATCAGTTGGGTAGCAATTAGCAGCATGGATCTTCATACTGGAAACTAATTAAATTTACAATTACAGGTTGGACATATTTGTTTGTGGAGATCAAATACGTAAAGGTGCTGCACTCAATGCTGTGCAGATTGCTGAAATGCTACTCAAGTGATTTCCTTTTTTATTTCTCTTTGATCTAGTCATTGCTTGACGGATGCACTCTGGTTAGTTTGAGGTCAATTTTGGTTATCATCTTTTGTGATCTATATTTCTAGTGAAATAAATGTAAAACGGTCTTGTGCTATCAATCTTTTGCACACAGAAGTGTAGTAGGAATCGGAAGTTGGGAAATGGAGTGTGTCCCTTGTTCAGCACTGTGTTTTGTACTCAGAATTTACTTGCTTTTGCTTTAGGGCTTAGGCTTTAGTTTCTCTGTACATTATCTGGCTTATCATTTTTTTTTGTGGACAATGGAAGCCAAAGGGGACAAAACCAGGGCCTGATGTAACCTGAACTAGAAAAGCCCTGAAAAACGCCCCCAAGCAGGAAGTTTCTGGTGCAGTTTTATTGAAAGCAAACAACTGGAGTAAAACACTTCTGTCCACTGGTCTTTTGTGGTTGCATGGTCTGCGATGTTGCTGTATTGGAATTTACCTTGATTGATTTTATAGACAGTGAAAGAGCAGAGTATTGTGCAACTACTACTCAGTAAATTTAAGTGATTTGCCCTGTTCTTTGCAGCATTAGCTTTATATAGATACGGATGACATTGAAAGGTCATATTTTTCCTCCACGGCTAAAATAGGTTGCACAAGAGGTTGAGTGCATGTGCTTGCGTTTGCCTGTATATTGTTTGTATCCTTTGCTAGAAACAAAGAGCGGTACTCTTGGGCATCTGTAACCATCTAGAAATGTCATTTGTTTTTGGGCGCAACTAGCAATCTTTTACTCCGTATATCAAAACCAAAGGACCTGGAACGAGGAACGAGAGGTCATCCTGGCCATGCGTTTTACTTTGACCAATGGTCCAAACTGTGACGAACATAGCAGCCAAATTGATGTTTTGATTCTGTGATTCTCTCAAGCATACGGTGTGCTACCATCTCTGTAAAATTTTAGCACTGCCTAATGCATCTGTTCGAGGTGAATAGTTAAAGAATTGAAGAAAGGGTTTACAAAATCTGACTGATAATTACAGTAAAAATTCCAGAAACTGCTTGCAATCACTTCGTCATCACTAGCCGGCAGCTGGACGATGAGAGCAATACTAGCAATGGATCCCACAGTTTTCCACTTTGAGCTCAGCACTAGTATTGGATCCAGTGCTCATCACTGCAAGTTGGAATAATTGCAACAAACTCAGTAAAGACTACTTCATCTCGATGATAAATTGCACAGCTGAGTTGGGGCTGGGTGACGGGAAAAAAATTAAAAAAAATCTTCGATTCCTCACATTCAGTTTGCACTAGTTTCAGGAGTAACTGAAAGAGACTCTAGTAGGCCCAGCTCATTTGCCCCGACGCCCATCTCATGGCTCTGAAATCACACCGACACACACAAAATCTGCATGCTAATCGGCATGCATTTGTGTACACTAAACTGAACATGTACCTAAAGTACTCCAATTAAGAAAACACTGCACTACAGCAACATTATTATCACCAGGCAAGCTAAACTGAAGATGTACCTAAAGTAGTCCAATTATGCCAACACTTTATTACAGCACACACCATTATTATCACCAGGCATGCATGTATATATACATTACATATCTGATGTCATTTTCTCATGTACATAGTAACTAGCAGTAAAAAAAAGAAAACCAAGAACATGGGAGAGGTTGCAGGTTGAGATCTCAACCTAGCAGCAGAGATAGAGGACTCAAGAGTCGATCCTCACACAGACATGCTTGCTTGCTTTCCATGGTCAACCATGGAAAGCATGCATGCATATGTAGTTATGTACTAGCTCGATCATGAGCATGCATCATGTATATAACTTGGATGGCTTAAGCATGCTGCATGGATGGTAGCTAGGTAAACCAAATCATGGGCACTTGGGTCTCTTGCGAGTGCCTTGGCCGGTGGTCATGTCGCGGTAGCAGGGGCACTCGTCCTTGTTGCCGGCCGTCCCCGACGGCACGCAGTTGCAGGAGGCGCAGCACACTCCGCAGTACTTGAGGCAGTCGTCGTGCCTGCTCGCCTTCGAGCATCTCACCTTGCACTTGCCGTCGCAGAAAGCTACCAAAGATTTTGAGTACACCAAGTTAGTTAACAGCAAGCAAGAAATCTGAACATCTTGTAACTAAAAAAAAATGCTTGTGAACTAACCTGATCCAGCCATGGAAGCTTGAAGGGATGAGGAGGCCAAGAGGAGGAAGAGGAGGAGAGCCAGGGTGGTGGTGGTGTTGAGCTTCATTGTGCTTGAGATATCTGGTCCTAGCAGAGTTTGCTTCTCGGTGTGAGCTTCAGAAAGTGGGTGCAGTGGAGAGTGTGAGTTGGTGACTGAGGTTTTGGGATGATTTATAGGAGCAGAGGATTCGGCTAGATGCAGAGGTGGTTGGGGCTAGCTAAGCATTGGGTTCTTTGCTTTGGGGTAGGGTAAGTAGGTTAACTTGCTCCCCTTTTTTTTCTAAAAATTAAAAAGGCAGCAGCTAATTTGCTCCTTGTGGCCTGTGGGATAACACTAGCACCCCCCACACAGCACAGAGGAGACCACCAGGGAGGGCATGGTGATGTATTGATGAGCTGCGAGCTGGCATCCAAAAGGCAGGCCTTTCTTTAAAGAGAGTAATTAGCTTAGGTGTGGCCACACTGCTATTGATGAGCTGTAGGCCCTATCAGTTAACTAAATAAAAAAATATGTTAAACAGCGTATTAGTGAAAAAAATATGATTAAAATTTTTATATTTGTGTTGTTAAACGTCAGTATGTAAAACTACGATAAAAAATCTTTAAAATAATTTTTAATTTTTAATTTTAACTGCTGTATATACGTTTTAGACCGATCATTTGGGCCTCTAAGCTCACATACCCAATATAACCATTCTTCCTGTCAAATTTTACTTCCTAATTAAGTTAGCTAGGTCGTATAACACAGGCGTGCAGACAGTAGGCACTTGGTACTGATCCCAAGTAGTACTGGTGTTTGAATCAGTGTGTTTCTGTACCAAAAAATGGAGAGAGATGAGTAGTGTCCGGCCGTGTACTCAGGCTCTGGTGCGTAGGAGCACGGCCCTCAGGGCGGTGCTGGAGTGGGGGACCGGAGGTTCATCATGGCTCATCAATGCCAAGTGTGGAGTACGACTGCGACCACCTGCCGGGATCGATCGAGCTAGCTAATATGATCCTTAAGGCCAAACAAGGATAATGCTTGCCTTGCCTTTGCTGGACTGCTTCGATGTGGCCGTGCAAAAGTTTGGAGGTGTCAGCACACAGCATGCAGTACTCAGTACCGTGCGCTAGCTGGTTGCCTTGGCCTGCTGCCGACGCGTATCTGGCTATAGTCAAGGCCTCGAACGTTCCAGAATTCACTTTTCTTGCTCGGTGACTCCACTAGTTTAGCTTTGTGGCATTGATGAGAGTAAAGCTGATGCTGTTCTTACAAGGCAAGTAGGCAACCTCGATCGGCTGGCTCGGTTCGGTTGTTCACGCTGTTAAGCATGTTCTTTCCAGGATAGGTCGGCCTAGATACGCCCGGTACATATCGAAACCTTCTTCTTTTTTTTTTGAACACATGATTGGCACTATAGCTAGGGTCACTTTTTTTTTATTGAGTTGACAGCGTCTCCCGAGATGGGCAAATGCACACTGCGGTCGCAGCGGATCGCCACAGAGGTGACAGTGTTGGTTTCTGTTGTTTTCGATCGCAGCTGTCACGCCGCGCCACCGAGGAGAATCTGCATGCGCCCGACAGCACGGGCGGCGCTGGTGCGTGGAGCCGGCACGGGCACGGGCACGGGCGCGTCGGCTCTGGCAAATCAACAAGACGCGACGCGAGGGCTTTCGTGCGGCGTGTGGTGTGGTCCGCGTGCCGCGTGCAAGTGCGCGCGAGCCGCTGGTGGCGACGACGACGACGCGGTTTCCCTCGTCGCATTCTCGTGGGAGGCCGGGAGGCTGCGCGCGCGGCGGCCGGTGATCCGCGGTTTTTTCCACGCGTAACGAGGCGCAGGGGGTAGGCAGAGTTGAGCGATTTCGTTGGGATCTACAGGAGATTGGGAGTATGGTGGTGGTACGAGGAATGGTCTGGAACCGTGTGCCAAAATAAGTAGCCTCTCCCTCGAACGGCCAATTCGGCGGATAGGATAGGAGCCTGTGGAAAACCAATTTTGTGGTGGTCTCCATTAAGGTTGAAAAGCTGGTTCGATAAAACACATAGATAGAAATATCGTAGAATGTAATGTTTGTTAATAGATTTTTATGGGATTTCAAAACATAAAAAATATTGAAACTATCATTTGATTGACACATAAAAAAATTCAACACTTAGGATTTCCTATTCCATAGGAATTTTAAAGGAATCGATGTAAATCAGTCAAGTGCTCCATAAGATTATTCCCGTAGAATATTTTTTAGAATTTTTATGTTTTTTTATTAAAAAGGACCGAATTGTCGACTGCTCAACGCCTACGTCGGATGAGGCCCAATAGCCTCGGCTGTTAGCGTGTTGAAGTTAAAGGTTGGAGTAGTTGGACCCCTCTGAGAGTCTGAGGTATGAATCGGTCCATTGGGCCGGCTCCAACCTTGTTAAGCTGGCCCAGGTTGCTCTCTTGCCAATACAGCAACTGATACGCAACATTTCACCAGCGACGCCGATGGAACACATTCCAAATACATGCTACCGGCATTGCGCATCTTGATTTAAAGATAGAAAGAATGACACATACACAAGGAGTACAATGCCGTATCAGCAAAGCAACCGGGTGTGGAATTTCCTAAACATACCACTGGAAAACAGAGGTGCATGCATATGCATCAGCAACGGAAGTGGGTGAGCTTGGCAAGCTTAGATCCCAGAACACATCTCCACTTGTTAATACATAAACATGCATACGTGCTTAAAGTTCCTAAGAAGGTGCTAGAGGCACACTACCATTGTCTTCCGTGAGCTAGGTAAACCTACGAAGTCGAGCTAACTCTGGCCAACAAAACCAACCTACGCATCCTTCAGGATCACTAGAAACCATCTAAGCTAACTCAACTCCACTGAATAGAGCAGTCACTTCACAAAGTGCGGGTTCAGGAGCTTGGCGACCTCAAGGAATCCCACGCGCTCTTGGCCAAACAGGACCTTCAGCTTCTCATCACACACGATCACCTTCTTGTCCGCAGGATCCTGGAATCAAGATGGGGGAATTGTTAATTCGTCAACATAAGAACAAAAGCAAACTAAGGGCACGCCAATACTGGAATGATATCTACACCCCCTGAACTAGGACATTTGGGACACGACACAAGCAATTATGACAAAGGCATGTCTTAAAGAATATTACGAAATTTGCTATGACATTTGGGACACAAGCAATCTATGGTGAGGGAGGGGACCTCACTGCTGTCTTTCGAAGCCCCTACATGTAGCGTCATATTAGGTAAACCCTTGTCTATTCAAACTATTGTATGAGCTGAAGTTGGATACTAATCCCTATGAGTGTACTACACAGAGTGATTGGGCCTATTCATGATCATGAAATGAAGCAAACACCATATCAAGCATAATATAAAATTGGATTAATACGATTTTTTAGTCAATAAATAGTGCAGGAAAATGTAGAGTCAAATCTATAAAGTGGAAGTCACAGTTGAATCATAATGTCTCTTTTACCACCACCTAGCCATGAACCGCTGCTCCAACTCATGTCTGCCGTGCTGCCTACTGATCGCCATGGCACATCGATGATCAAAGCGTTACAGACTCTGCCATTACTATCTTACCACAGATATTTAGTACTCCACATACCAGCCTGCACTAGAGTCAGATAATAGCAGGCAAACTCTACGTGCATCATGAGAAACCAATGTGGCATATGAACAACACGATGGAATCATGGGACATACAAGCTCCTTGTTTATTTCCACTAGAATCATTCAACACGTAAGTGACATTATCAATTTATTAGCATGGAGGCAGGGAAAAGTGCTGCAGTAGCTACAGACAAATGCTACACAATACATCAGCATTCAGCTACAGTTTCTACTTAGCGGGGTGTACCTGGTGAAAATGAGCTTAGTGTTGACAATGTGCAGTGTGTGTGGAAATATTTTTTTAGAGGAAACGCCGAAGCCCAGCTTTTTATATAAAGCTTAGAGATATTACATGTGTGTGGAAATGTTGTAAGCAACATATGCACATTGGGTGCAACGAGAAACAAAAACGTTGCACCATTGCATTTCAAGGTGTGCAACATTTCCAATCACTGCTTGCAACAAATACAATCAATGGCTGCAAAAATTTTTTACACATTTCAACACCTAATACATTTCCACCTGATACGCCCCCTTGTAATTATTCCAAACGAAAATGCCAGATCTGTTCCTGTTATATGCAATGAGAGCTCCAAGCTTTCATCTCAAAGTTGCGATTGCTCACCCCATTTATCGCATTCAAGCCTATAGATAGAACACAAAAACTGCACAGGGAAGATAAAGGGTTGGGGGTTTGCTTGGAGACCTGGAGGTCGTGCTGCTTGATGTAGGCCCAGAGGCGCTTGAGGGCCTCGGTGCGGGGGATCTCCGCGGCTCCCACCACCGCCTGCAGCGACGGTGACACGGGCCGGGGCTTCGTCAGGCCGGTCGCAGACCTCTTCTTGGGGGCAGCAGCGGCCGGGGAGTTGGACGACGCCGCAGCCTCCGCGCGCACGGCTACGGCGGCGGCGGTGCGCCGCGGCGGAGCGAAGGATGCGGCGGGGCGGGGCGGGCGGGGGGCGCCGAGCGGGGAGAGGGCCAGCGACGCGGCGCTGAGCATGGAGGCGGACGCCATTTTTGGTCGGTATCTCTCTTCTGCGTGCAGGAGGAAAACTTTGGGTTTGGTTTGGATAATGGCTGCGGGAAACGGGTTTTTTTTTAACTATTTCTTTCTAGTGGCACTCATGAGATGTCACTCTTTTTTTTCAGATAAAAGAGAGAACTCATATTTATAAATTGCCAATTTAATCATGTCAGCCACACCAGCGTAAAAGGGTACTTCAAATAACTTTTTTACCACTAGATTGAAAATACGGTTAATTTGTTCATGCCAATAGAGGAATTACATCAATTAAAATTTGTGTATGTTTAAAATAAACTTGGTATGCATTCTAAACTCAACGAACAATACATTTAAAATACCGTTATTTGTCTACTAAAACAATATTTTAGAAATTATATACAAACATATTAAAAAATACGGTTTAACGTGTCTTTATAGCATATATCACGGGCAAAAATTTAACAATATGAATAAGTTCACCATAATATAATAATAGATTTAACATTGACACACCCATACATAACTGAACCACACACTTATATATTGCCAAGCTTACATGTTCACAAGGCCATAACATGGCATCTATTATAAGTTCATAATAAAGTTCATTGAGAGATACTAGGCCATACATAGAGTCCATAAAGTAGTTCAGAGCTATATGTCAGTTCATAGCAAAATAAGAAGGCATAGACTCATTAATCCATACATCATATCATAACAAAAGGAGCCATAGACTAATCAGGTCATACGTTATTTCAGGCCATTTATTTTCATAAGAAGTTCATCAGTCCATAAACTCACGTCACATCGCAAAATACTTGTAATGTCAATTCAAAAGCTTGAGTGGTAAAGCAGCTTTGGGCTTATGGGTTAGCTTCTTTCCTAGGAGCAAGCTTCTTAGGTTGTTGCACTAGTGTAGTTGACACTTCACTTGAGTCTTGGCCTATTTCCAATGCAAAACTCCTGGTGTTAGTAGAGCATAATTTAGATAAAAAGATGTAGTTGCGTGTAGTAAAAAAATAAAAAGGAAAACAACAAAATTAGGCATTGCATTCTAGTTATTGGTTCAAGACTCATTGTTTGTGATGTTTAGGGTGGTGTTTGTGTACCTACTGCAGCTGCCCTTGTTCTTAGAGTAGTTGCTCTTCTACAACATATTTTATATTTCTAGTATTCCTAGCATTCTCTACATAGTTAGAGGTTTTACTATCCTTTCAGCATGCTCAAATGGACAACCAAACTTGACTGACAATGTGCATTAGATTTGTCTACTGTATTACTTATCATATCATCACACAAATTGACAAGAGAATAACCATTGTATCTATCAACCCACAAACCAAACTCTTGTTCTACCATCTCTAGCATCCCATACTCTAGGTTGCTATGTACTTAGCACATTTAACAACAATTCTAAATACATTACCAAGATCAATCCTAACATAACCAGAAACATACAACAAATTTGGAGTTAGGACAAATCTAACTCCAACAACAAACACACCTAAGAAAAGAAGTTTATTAAGCAAGAAGATAAACTCACCAAGAGGGAGAATCAGTTAGCTTCATCACTGCCATAGCTGCCACCAAGAGATGGCCAGCCAACATTAGGGTTAGGGTTTCTAGCCGCCAATCATGGCCATTGGAGGTGACGGCACGAGCAGACAGGAGGGGACGACACAAGCAAGCAGGAGGGGCGCAAGCGGAAGGAAATGGCGACGGAGGTGACACAAATAGGCGAGAAAAACGGTGCCACTAGTAGGCTAGAAGGGTGCTAGGGTTAGGGTTCTAGCCACTAGCCATGGCTTAGGAGCAATGGCGCCAGTAGACTAGAGGGGTGGCGCGAGCGAGTGGGAGGGCAGCGGAGGTGGTGCTAGGGAGCAGAGGGGCTGCGACATGAGTAGGTAGGAGGAGCGGTGATGCGATCGAGCGAGAGGAGCAATGGGATGATAAAGAGAAAAGAATAAGCAATTTGGTTTGAAACGAGAAAAAAAAGTATTACTTTGACCCAAAAGGTAAAAGTCATTTAAAGTCTCCGCTAACACAATTGACATGATGCTCCATCGAGGTAAAATCAATAATTTGTAAACATCAATTAGGGTGGCATCTCAAAAATACCAACAAACAGTTAAAAACTCCATGAGAAACGGGAGGGTTTGCTGGGGTTTTAGAGACGGGGGAGGGAGCGTTTTTAGCACAGACACGTCTTCTGTGATAAACCGCCTTCTTAGTTAGAAGGCAGCTTTAAACCCAGTAAATGCACACAAATGTTTGACTTCCAAGCACATAAATGTTGGACATGTCATTTATAGTTTAGGTGAACGGGAGGTGTTTGATTTTTTTAAAAAAACATCCACTTATGTTCATCCGTCCAGTTTTATTCATCCAAATATTACTTCATCTGTTTTTAATACAAGATGTTAAGAGTAAAGAATCATTTATTTTATTGTTATTTGTTTTATCATTAAAAAGTGCTTTAAGCATGACTAAGTATCTCTTTATATATTTAAACTAAATTTAAATTAGCCCAAAAACTATCTCTGCAGTTAAATTAGCCCAAAAAGGAAAAAGAATCAAATGATCTTCTCCCACGTCAAAACGCCACGCGCCGACACTATTTATGTACATTCCCGCGTTCTTCCGATGATGCCACTGCAGCTAGTGTTACTGATCAGCAGCTCTACATGTTTACTACTATAATTAACAAGAAACGGTCTTTGATCTTTGCAGGGAGGCGTCCCAGTCCTCTACCAACCGGAGCCCCGATGGGTTTGCAGAGTCTCTGCGGATTGGCCGGAGTTGGAGGAGTAGATGTCCACGGGGGCGCTGGTGCAGTTGCTGCTCGAGTCGACGACCCTGGTGCGACGGCGACCCCGGTGGCGGTCAAGGTAGACGACGATGACGCTTATGTCGTCGTGGAAATGGCGCCTCACTCCCTTCTCAATCGTCTTCAGATCACGGAAGCTGACTTCCCTCTTCCTCGTGGCTTCCTTCAAGGCAGCCTTTACCAATCTGTATGCTATTCCCTGCAAGAATATTCACATGACCTTGGTGTTATCTCATCGCGTAACTCATCATTCGTACACAGAGAACATATGCCCACGATGGCATGATCAAATGATGCTGATGCTATCTGAACTTACTGTTCTTGGATTCTTGAAGACAATCTGCACCGCAGCATCATCGCTGAGATGCTCCCAGAGACCATCTGAAGCAAATATCAGAAATAGGTCATTTGGTTTCAGCTTGTGGACTTGAATCGATGGTTCTGCGCTAAGAGCTGGCCGCTTCAAAGGAATAGGGGGACCAATATTCCGAAACAAGGGATCCATGCTATACTCTGGTTTCTTCAAGTAAACATCACCAATGGATCTCGAGACCTGACAGTAGAAGAGTCAAATATGAGCCCATGTCTGTAATATTTGTTACGGAGAGGAACTTCAGAATAAAAATTTTATGTTTTCTTAATATAATTAGATAAGTGGACCGAAAGAAAAAACCTGATCAAAAGATCAAAACATGTCCAAGTTCATTAGTTCTGTTAAGATGCAATAAGAGTAGCCGTCATACTTGCACACTTGACATTAGAAATGGTGGAAAGCAAAATATGAAAACAATAAAACTTGTCATTTTTCATTAGTTCTCCTAAGAATACATAAGAGTAGCTGTCACACTACGCACAGTTGCCACTACAAAATGGGTTAAAACAAAAATATTAAAAATTGTCATTTTTGCATTTGTTCTAAAACAATGGCAAAATAGTAGTCACAAGTTAACAGCATCTTCTAAAAGAACTGCATGCTGAACTGGTCCAAGTCCTGGAACGCGTAAAACGACTTTTAAGTTGTGAGATCTACAAAGCAAGATCTCTAAGACTCAAACAATTAGTCTAACACATAATCTAAACTGTACCAACAACAAAGGATGGGCAATTGACAGAAAGGAGAAATTTATTTAACTCCTTCGGCAGTAAGTTCAGCAATTTCTGATTCAATTCTAATGCAATTCCTCTGAATCTCCGATACATCATATGAGATGGTGCAAAAGACACAGAATCATTTATACCACAAAAGACTGCAGATTTTAGCAACAAGCAGCAATTTTTAACGCCAAATCCTCGCATATATGCATCGGATGGATTAATTAAGTAAAGGTAAGTGTTTTCTCATCAAATTCTCACCTGAATGATCCCCTTCACCCTCCACGCACCCCTGGTGTGCACCACGATCTGCCCATCGTCCGGGTTGAGGGCGGCGAGCTCCCGCCGGACCTCCTCAGAGCCCGCGTTGTGCTCGTCCGTGAGCCGCTCGGCGACGGCCACCCCGCCCCCGACCACGCGGCGGCCGAGCACGGCGCGGGAGTCGCCGAGGTTGGCCACGTAGAGCGTGTCTCCGGAGATAGCACCGAGCAGGCAGCAGGAACCCACGGCCGCCATCCGCGGCCGCTGGCGCCAGTCCTGCCTCACCTGCTGCAGGAACTCCTCCTCCGCCGCGCCGAACGCCCTCCGGATCACCTCCGTGCTCATGCCCCCCTGCTCCTTCTCGAAGCCTGCCGTTGACGCCACCGCGAACACCATCAACGATCGCGCAAAATCAGTACTCGTGGCATGCATAACCAGGAAACGCAAGGGGAAGAGAGGGAGGGAGATCAAACAGCATACATACGTTGGACATGGGGGAAGAGGCGAGACCGGAGGAATCGGGAGGCGTCGGCGCCGCCGTGTCCATCATACACGCCGACGAGCGTGGCGGAAGGGGAAGCCAGCAACTGCGCCTGGTCCTCCATGGTCGGGTTCGCCTGCGCCGCCGCCATCGAGAACTCCCCCGCCACGTGCGGCCTCAGCTCCGTCTGCCACAGCATGCCGTCCGCCGCCGCAGCCCCCGGCGGCCAGTGCCCGCAGCAGCTCGCCACCGCCCTCAACATCTCCTCCGATCCAACCTCTCGTCGTCTCCGACACGCACGCACGAGACTATCTTCGTTTCCTGTGGGCTGTTGGAAAATGGAATTGAGATTTGGTTTTGAGAAGGTGGAGTTAGGTTTTGTAGAGAAAGCGTGGGGAAAGCGCGTGAGGAGGAAGAGGAGGATGAGTGGAAATGGGCGGAGGGAAGACGGACGAGGCTACGGTGGTTATCTGGTGATGTGTCGCTTTACAGGATTGGGCGATTTGACTTGCCGTTGTTAGGCTTTTGAATATGTGCCGTTGGATTCGTATTTAGAAAATTGTTGGTTTCAGACAGGTGGCCTTGTAGTTGGATGATAGGTGGTTGCCGCTATATGTATTTCCTTTTTTATTTTTTTATACTATACTAGTACAAAGTATAGAGATAAAAAGTGTTCAGGAGTATCACCGTTCTAGTACTTCAGAAGTATTAAATAAATGTACGAAGTAGTGTACATGACAACGGCATGCCTAGTTGGCATACTAATCTTCAGGATAACGTCGATACGTCATTCGTATGGAAACAGAGGTGAGGTTTCTACATACGATGTATAGAAAAGGGTAAAGCACTACCGCGCAAGTAGCACGATAAGCGAGTTGCAGCCAGTAAACACGATGACCGATGAAATATTGACACATTTTACTGTACGTGGAATGCTTGCAACATACACCTGCCCCACTAGCCATAGATTCCGGGGCACGATAAGCTGTCGTTTTTCTTTTCTTTTCTGGTTTTCTTTATGGCCGAACAGCTGTGATGATGATAAGTAGACTTCGCGCCGCCTGATAGGCAGGCAGGCGTGCGAGTGGCGGGCAGATATTTACGTGCCCTGCTGGTTAGCCCACAGCGCGGGACAGCTGTCGCGCGACGCCGATGCTTCCAGAAAGAGGCAAAGCGGCAGAGCGAGCTCGCTCTCGCCGCCAGCCAACATCAATGCTCGCCCGCCGCCCGTGACGGCGGCGGTGACCGCGGTGGCGTGAGTCCCGGACGCCCAGCTTCCCCGGCGACGAGTTCACATCGCCGGTCGGTCTCGCGCGCCGCCGGGCAGAAGAAGCACTGAACAACTTGGGTTGCAACTCGACGTGAGGATAGGGCAGGTGTCTGTATTGTTTACCTCTACTCGTATAGTACTAGTATTCTTTTTTTTTTGGGTACGAATTTCACGACCAAGATATACAAGTAGCAGCAGTGTTCAGAACCCGAGTGCAGCGACACGGATAGTCTCTGGGCTAAGCAAGCGACCATGTGGTTATCGTACTAGTAGCCCTTTTTTTTTTCCATGGACCACACGGACAGTGACGTTTCTCGAGAGACCTAGAATTATCGCCCAGAAGAAAATGTGATACAGTAGGTGGCGCACTAGCGCTACTTCCATCGCAGCATCACGGGAATGGTGCTACTGTTTGGTGGGTACTACGTGACTGCGTTAACTCCGTGCCGTTTCAGACAACGCCAGTGCGTCGTCGCGGCTCACAAGTCAAAGGAATGCAAGAGTTCGAACTAACTTGCAGTGTCGTTGCTGCAGATAGAAGGACGCGTCCAGAACATGAGAAACTGGAAAGGTTAGCAACAGAACATGAGAAAATTGGAAAAGCTTAGCAACATGCTGTAGACTAGCAGAAAGAATTCGGGGCGTTGTTCCAGCCTTCCAGAACAACGACATTGCGCGGATTGGAACGAAAAAAAAAACAGCAGCATGATGCATGCGCGAGAATTGAACGACTCTGAAACTGGAACATCGTTGCCAAGAAAACAAGTTTCAGTGGGAGTTCTCTTTCATTGGCCACAGGCCAAAACTGAAAAAGTTCATTGGCCACAGGCCAAAACTGAAAAAGTATCTCTAACTGGAGTAGAATAGTAGTAGGAGGAGATAGCAGTGGAAACGTCACATGCACAACGTAAGTTCCAGCTCCGGAGATGGTGCTTGTAATTCAGAAGAACGCTTGAACAAACGTAGCAGCAGCCAAGCAACCAGGCATTGACGCTGGCACGATTGACTAGCCAATTCAGCGGCTATTGCTCCGGTTCTGATTCTGCTTGGCACACGGGGAGGTGGTAAGTATCCAGTTGCCAGTATTTTTGCTTCACTCCATTCCATATTTCCTCTGAAAGACAATCTTTGACTGGGAGTGGGATGAATTGTGTGGAGTAGCCAAGATTTGCCAACTCTAGTGCTACAAGCTGGCAATACACTACATGGAAGAATGCATTATCACCACAAAGGCCATTGAAATATGAATAAATCCCTCCAGGCTTCAGTAACTTGGGAAGGTGTTGATGGAACTCTCTCATGTCCTCGTAGTATTCTCCATATGTATCAAAGAATATACCTGCGCATTACATAGGAATCACAAGGCATTAGACAAGATTTGGGAGTTATGGCAAAGAATGTCTCCATAGCTTAAGCGATTGAAGGATTACTTGAGTTTAGATACCAATATATACTAAAATACCATTTGAGAAGTGTGCTAGCTTATCGAATTCTCCAAAAATACTAAAAGTGGGCCACCACAAATAATGCTTGTCACCGATTACCGTGCTGTTTTGTAATGAAATAAACATGAACAGGCATTTTTGGATAATAATGAATAAGGAAGATTGATTTATCCAATGGAATTTTAATATTTATCACTCTTAGGTTTCATCTCTATTTTGAGTAGCTGGGTTTTTACATTGGCTCGCCAATCTTAATATAATCTTTTCGAGACAGAACTTTATCCTTTACCAGGGCTTAGTATCTGCTAGGTTATTTCTCAACATAAGATTTTGATGTCCGACTTTCCTTTTCAGGTGTGTGCCTTAGGGATAAACAAACCAAGATTGTAAGAACAAAGTGATAAAAATTAAAAAAAGAAACATCAGTTATCTTTTAAAAAAAGTTATCAAATAGGGTACTTATAACGAAAAAGACAACATAAACAACATGTGAAAAAAAGATAGCAACCTGTATCTGAAAGATGACTTTAAAAGTGTTTAGAGTGACCAAAGAGAATAAATGTAAACCTAAAGAACTATTAAAGAGAAAAAAAATACTATAGACTCTTATACCATGACAAGATTACGAACAACATAGAGAAATACAAGATAGCGAAGAAGTCCACAAAATAAGCTGTGAGTGAAACAAAGGAGTAGGCTTACGAGATGTTTACCAACGATTGAATACGAAGAAAGTAAAGAAAGACATCTATAAAATGGTTAAAGTTCGCGAGAGAAAGACAAAAGACCTCAACTAAATTAAATGCATTAAGGATGAGATAGAGCAGCTTTTAGTGAAGAAGAAGAATATCAAACATAGAAGGCAAGAGTATTTTGATAATTTATTTAATAAGACAAGTTATGGAGCGGTATAAGGAAAAGAAAAATAACTTGCGCATGATTTTTATTGGCTTGGAGAAGACTTATGACCAAATACTAAGAAATATTATGTGGTGAGCTTTTTAGAAGCATAAAATTTCAACAAAGTATGTTACCCTCATTAAGGATATATATAACAATGACTAGATTTCGAACAAGTGATAGGAACACATATGACTTTTCGATTAAAATAGAACTACATCAAAAATCGGCTTTAAGCCCTTATCTTTTTGACATGGTCATAGATAAGGTTATAAGAGACAAACAAAGGGATATCTTTTGGTGTATGCTTTTCACTGACGACGTAGTGCTAGCCAATAAAAGTCGAGTAAGAGTAAATAGAAATCTAGAGTTGTGGCGGCAAACACTAGAGTTAAAATGTATTAAAATCAACGGAACTAAAACTAAATATATGATATGTAACTTCGGCACTATTACACATGAGACGAGAAATGTTAGTTTGGAGGGTCAAGTAATTCCAAGAAGAAATATCTTTCGCTATTTAGGATCGATGTTACAGAGAAATAGAGATATTGATTAAGATGCTAGCCATATAATGAAAGCGGAGTCCATAGAATAAAAGCGGAGTGGATGAAACGGCAAAAATCATCAGGCATTCTCTATAATAAGAAGGTACCTCAAAAGTTAAAAGATAGGCTTTATAGAATGGTGATTAGACATATGATGTTATATGTCATAGAATTTTTATCTAAAAAACAATATATTTAATAGTTAAGTGTTACAGAAATACGTATGTTGCGTTGGATTTATGGATATACCAGAACGGATCGGATCTAGAACGATGATATACGTGAGACTAGAAATAACACTAATTGAAAAAAAGTTTGTCTAACAATAGTTGAGATGATTTGGACATATCAAACGAAGACCTTCAGAGACACCCGTACATAAAAACGCAATAATAATATAAGGAGAGAGAGAAAAATGACAAAATTAATATGGAAAGAAGCAATAAATAGAGATTGTTAGAATATTTTTAAAGTTTAATCCACGAAGAGAATTACAACACATCTATTTTCGTTAGAATCTTGATATGTGGTTTATGTTGAATTTTACTTCTAGCCTACCCCATAGATTTATATTTATCACTAGAGTGAAAAGTTGAGACAAATTGAAAAGGTAGAAATTCTGTAAGCAAATTGCATATCCTTTTCAGCTGACATAGCCAAATGTAATTTTCCAGTCACTTACAGTCTACAGACCCTTTCTTGCTTTACTATGATATTATATTGTCAAAAAAGTTCAAGGAAAGTAAGCTTGGGCGTGTGCTCACACGAGCCTGCGCGTGAGTGCAGATCAGGCATGGCTAACAGCACATGCTTTGACATAGCTAACACTAGTTAATTTGAGTACTCAGTTCAATGAGTTACCATAAAGTGCATTAAGAATGATTAAATTGTGTTGATTGACAATTATGGTTTACAACTTTCAGGATTAGCAACTTTTGCTGATGAAAAAGAAGTATGAAAAGACATGATGCACAAAGATGCATGCACTTAATTTAAGAAAAGAAAGAAAGATGCATCCACATCATCACCAAAATAGGTACTCACCCACTTTGAACAGTTTGCTACACTATTCAAACAGAACTACAAACTTTTATCAGAAACTGACATATCAGATAATAGTTATTCTAACACAATTGCAGTTTAAATAGGTATGTACTTAAAAGATGAAAAGTACACTCTTTTTTTTAAAAAAAACAAGGCAACATTTCAAAATTTATCTAATTCCACTATAAAATATTTATGAATCAATGTAAAGATTTTTCACATGGTATTGCAACTCTTTTAGATGTAAAATACTAAAAATAAAAATAAATTCTTTTTGCTTGTAAATGTTTCCAAAGGTGAGTACCTGCAGATACAAAGTCTCTAAAGATGTACCATGTTCGAACATCTGAGGTCTAACAAACAATCTACATATAAGTTCTTTGAATTTGTCTAGAAGCAATGCTTCAAAAATAAATATTATATTCTTAGCAATCGTATGATGCAGAATCACCTTATTAGAATTTTTTTTAGTTCTTTTTTGAGCATTTTGTTTTATTTATTTAAATTGTGAAAACACATTTTGTTCTTACTCCCCCCTGTTCATAGATATAAGGTGTGTATGTGTACCAAGATTCAAAATTTTTAACTCTTGACTAACAATTAGCCTAGAAATATATATGTTTAGAGACATACAGGTGGTACCATTGGATTTGTATTTCAAATTTATTTCACATGATGCTAATTTTGTTGTTGTTGATACTGCACTCTAAAAGAACATGATGGCCAAAGTTCAATGGTGAAAATCATATCACATCTTATATTTAAGTGTGACTGAGGGAATACTAACTTGCATAAGAAACAAGTTACCAAAACAAAAGTAATTCACTAAGCTTCTTTGCAATCCCTTCAAAAAAAGAGATCTTAATCAACATTTCTGATGCTCCACAGCGCATAGCTACTAAATAAATGAACTCCCATACATGCATAATTATAAGGTGAACTCCCATACATGCATAATTATAAGGTAAACTCCCATACATGCATAATTATAAGGTACTGGCACAAAGACAACAGATTTCCATAGGAATTCTACCAAATTGTAGCTTCACATTTAACAATTGCTCTAACTACAAATACTAACGCATGACCATTGAAATGTTAAATAACACTAACATGACTATGAATTTATGATTAAACTGGAAACCTAATCTAATAGGACTACAGGAGTACTAGCAGTGTAACACCAACATCATTTGACAAAACAGCATCAACTATCTATCCCAACTCCCAAGGGCCCAAACGAACAAGCAAAGCAATGGTTCAGAGCTCACACATGACAATGTCGAACTTAAGCAAAGGAGAAAGGTGTCATTATACCGTCATAAGACCCGAGCTGCGGGATCATGTCTTGCCACCGTCCGAACACGACCTTGACGTTCTTCTTCTCGCCCCAACCCAGCTTGAGCATCCGGGCATACACCTCCGGGTGGGCCTCGACGATCGTATGCTCCTCGGGCTCGTACCTCTGGATCGCCGTGTCAACGAGCCCCATCCCGAAGCCAACGTTGAGCACCTTGCCACCGCCGCCGGAGCACACCGCCCGCGCGTGCGCCTCCATCAGCGGCCGCTCCCACTCCATCATCACAGCCTTGCTCTCCGCGTCCATCACCCTCTCCTCGCTGAACGAAACCCTGGATTCGAGGTAGCTCTCGGCGGGGCCCCCATCGGAGGCGTTCCCCGAGCCCGCTTGCCGTCGAGCGACGGTGCCAAGGACGAGCTCGGAGCGGAGGGCGTGGTCGAGGAGGAGGTCGAAGGTGGCGGAATCGGAGGCGAGGTCTCCAGCGGAGATACCCGAGGGGGAGAGCGCATTCCAGGGTGCGCTGGCGTCGAGCAGAAGTTGCACAACGGCGGCGTGGCCCCCGGCGGCCGCGTGCATCAGCGGGGTTATGCCGGAGGCATCGAAGTGAGTGGGGTCGGCGCCTTCAGCGAGGAGTTCAGTGACGGCCTCCACGTCACCGGACTCCGCCGCCGCGCACAGGAGCTCCTCCGGAGATTTGCCCGCCTTGCTCTCCTCTGGCGCCGCCGCCATTTTGGGTGCCTATCCTCCTCTCGCCCTCGCGTTGATCGAGGCTTTTAGCCGGTGTTGCTTGCGAGCTTTGGGCCTTCATGATCTATCAAAAAGTTTATTTATCTTTGTGGGCTATCCATGGGCTCTTTTCCAAGTTTTATTCCCACATGGTGGCCCAACTTATCAGCACGTGGCATTCGTTCAGATAGGAGTATTTCGGTTCGGCGAGGCAGAGCTCCGCGTCCCCGTCGCCGGCGGCCTCGGCGGCGCCGGCGCAAGGCATGGCGCTTAGATCAAGGTGAGTCAAGTAGTGGGGGCAGAGCGATTGACCACAGTCTTGACTACACCGGCGTCGCGTCAGCGCTGTGGGCGGAGTTCGCCACACCTGGTTGAGGCACGCAAGGTGTTTGTTAGAATGCTTAGCAGCGGCGTAGGCAGCGGTGACGCCCTGGTGGACGCAGCCGACACTGCCAAGAACCTGTGCAAGCTGATCATCTCCTGACAGAAGGCCTCTGCGATCGAGCACGAGCTCGACCACAGCGGCGTCCGCGACACGCCCGATGTCGCCGAGCGCGTCCTGGAGCGCCTCGACAACGCCGGCATGCTAACCTACCGGTTCTTCGAGTGGGCGCGCAGGCAGAAACGCGGCGGCTGCGCGCGCACAGTCCGTTCATACCACACGGTGGTCGCGTCCCTCGCCAAGATCCGGCAGTACCAGCTCATGTGGGAGGTCGTGGCTGTCATGCGCCGGGACGGCGTGGCCAATGTCGAGACGTTTGGCATCATCATGAGGAAGTATGCCCGGGTGCAGAAGGTTGATGAGGCAGTTTACACCGTCAATGTCATGAAGAAGTATGGCGTGGTGCCTAACCTTGCAGCGTTCATCAGCCTGCCTGGCGCGTTGTGCAAGTCCAAGAATGTGCGCAAAGCACAGGAGATCTTTGACAAGATGAATAACCAGTTCAGTCCTGATGCCAAGACCCATAGCATCTTGCTTGAGGACTGGGGGAGAGCGCCTAACCTCCCAAAGATGCGAGAGGTCTATAGTGAGATGCTCAACGCTGGTAGCAAGCCTGATATTGTCACATATGGCATCATGGTCGATTCACTCTGCAAGACAGGCTGCGTTGAGGAAGCTGTCCGTGTGGTGCAGGACATGACATCCAGGGGATGCCAACCGACAACTTTCATATACAGTGTCTTAGTGCATACTTATGGTGTTGAGATGCGGATAGAAGATGCTGTGGCAACATTTTTGGATATGGAGAAGGATGGGATTGAACCAGATGTTGTTGTCTACAATGCACTTGTCAGTGCTTGCAAAGCGAAAAAATTTGAGAATGCGTTTAGAGTCCTAAATGATATGGAAGGCCATGAAATCTCTCCTAACTCAAGGACCTGGAACATCATCCTTAACCATCTGATTAGCCTTGGAAGGGATGACGAAGCATACAGGGCATTCCGCCGCATGTTTTGCGAGACTGAAAAGGTAGAGATGGCACTAAAGGTATGGAAGTACATGAGGTTGAAGCAATTTCTCCCAAGCATGCACACGTTTTCTGTGCTGATCAATGGGTTGTGTGACAAGGGTGAGGTTAGCTAAGCTTGTGTTTTGCTTGAAGATATGATAGAGAAGGGCATCAGACCTCCTGGTTCAACATTTGGCAAGCTAAGGCAGCTGTTTTTGAAGGAAGGAAGGAAAGATGTGCTTGACTTTCTTGTTGAGAGAATCAATATCCTGATTCAGGAACCTTTGTTTGATTGATCATTCATATCTTATAATGGTATGAGCACTTGATCTTTGGACATATGTTTTGATACACACCATTAAAATTAGGTCAATGTTCCATATGTTATGCACTTTGTTTCTTCATTTTGTTTGCTTTGGTATACTATTCCATTAGTTATGCTACTCCTGACCACTTTTCTGCTAATTTCAGGGTTCATACTTTTTGATGTGCTGCTCCAACACATCGAGAATTTGTTCTTGCATATGTGAATGTCCCCAGAAAGAGGATGAGTGGAGGTCCATTCAAGGCTTGTTTGGATAGGAAGGGATTGCAGTGTCTCCATTCCATTCTGATAAGCAGGGATTTTAGTCAACTTCCCTGTCGAAAGGGATTGGACATGATCCAATTGCATCCAAAACAGGACTTAAGCTTTGCATTCCATTCTGATCAGCAGGGATTTTAGTCAATTTCCCTGTCGAAAGGGATTGGACATGATCCAATTGTATCCAAAACAGGACTTAAGCCTTGGCCATGGTTTTATCATCAGCCAGAGGTGTGCTGATCACCAGGTTTGTGCTTAAAGTGCTCAACTGCTGACTGCTAGCCTGCTAGGTAGCAGCCTGTTGTGCTGATCAACCAGAGGTGTGCTGATCAGAAGAACTTGTCAGTCAGAAGTGTCGATGTTCTGAATTCATGTGCTTCATGCCAACCTGCAGAATAAAAAAGCTACTGCTGCATTTTTTACAAGGCTGGAAAATTCAGCGAGCAATTGATTGGTGCTAGTTGCAATGGTAAGTGGTAGCAAATGATCAAGTATTGCCCATGACAAGTTGGAGAATTCGTTGAACGGTTGAACTGCCAAGATGAGGAATTTGAGATGAACACGAGGAAATTCTCGAGCTCAAATTTTATGTGCGTGTGCTGACAAGCAAGACAGGCGATAGAAATAACTTCGTATGTGTTTTTATAAAACATATTAAAATTATGTTGTATAAAACTAGATCACAGGTAGACACTAGTTGAGTTCCTAGAAATACCATCTTACCATCTTAGCGTGCCAGAATGGGCATTGCTTGCTTACTCTGCTAGGCATCCTACAGCAGTGAATTGATCAAGAATTCAAGATATATCCATCATTTGCGTGATTCACCCTTTAAATAGTGCGTATTAAGGCCCTTATTTTACGGGCCAACAAGTGATCCGCCCATGAAGTCAAAAGCTGCAACACTCGGCCCAACCAGCCCGGCCATGACTCAAACCAGCCCGTGCTGCTCATGACTGTCTGTCTGTTTTGTGTGTGTGTGGAAGTTTATTAGTTCATCACACTACGATGTGACAGGAAACAGATAGGTGATGAAATCTTGTCTGTTTTTCACGTATGGCAAACCTGTTTTTGTTGGTAACTTAGCGTGTGTTGATTTGGAGACAAGATGGGATGGTTTATACTCATCCTAATTTTGGGATAGAATGATTCTTCATGAGGAATAATATGATCATGTTTTTTTTAAAAAAAAAGAATGGCCCATATGACAATGAAAAGGGAAAGTGAGTTAGAATTGGATTGGTTCACCGGTCTCTAAGAGATAAGTTCAAGCTGGATTTTAGAGGATTATTTTCTTTTGGGGATGAATCCGATTCACATATCTCCAAATCAAACAACTCGACCTATCCCGTTCCAATCTATCCCATAAACCAAACACACGATTAAAGACTAGACTAAGGTTGATAGGTTGGTTGATTCGCCAATTTGCTTCTCTGAGCTGTAGAAACAACTGAACAAAGTACTACTACTACTACATTTGTTTTCCTGCTTAAAAAGGACAGTGAGAGAGAGCTACTCCTACAAGTGATATGTTGCCTAGTCCCTCTTCTTCCTTCAGATATTTCAGAACCCACGAATCCGCGATCAGATCAGATTTTGTTGCCGTGCTCACCTAAATCTCACAGAAGCGCGAGCACCCCACCGCACCCGCACAACCAAGCAACCAGAAACAGACCGTGGCAGCATTCAATAGCGTTGCGCCGCCCACCGCCGGCGATTTCCCTTGCTTCGAGACAACGCAACGACGAAGGACGGTTACAGAGAGGTGAAAACGGTGGCGCCACCGTATCCCATCCCGTGGCACAGACGCGGTGCGGCGCGCTGCTGCGCTCATCCGCATTGAATTTCCGCGCCGTGAGCACGGGTGGTGGGTGGGTCAGGTGGCGTGACGAGCGGCGGCGCCCGCGCGCGCGGGCCACCACGACATGCTCCGTCGCGAGCACGGCGGTCGGCGCTATGCTCGCCGCGCCCGTCGCGGCAACCGATGGCAGTGCCGACTGCTTGCCCGAGGAAAGTGCCCTGCTCCAACGGCTAGTCAGGTCACGGCAACAGCGTCGCACATCCGTCTCCTTCCTGTAGCTGGCACGGTACAGGTCCTAGGAAAAAAATTCTAAATTACTTCCCTAAATATTAAATATTAAAGTCGTCAGAATTACTCCTAAAATTTAAATACTAAATATTTTACATCTCAAACTATTTAAATAGGATGAATTATCCTCTTCATTTAATCCGATGCGGTTTTTTATGAATTATCCTTTTCGTTTAATCCGATGTGGTTTTTTACAAAGTGGCCAATAAAAAATAATTAAAAAATCGGTAAGCCCTACCTGTCAGTGATTCTCAAATATATCTCTCTCTTCCCGGCTCGACTCTGGCAAGCAACGACGGCGAGGGGGCCTCTATTCCTCCCTTCTGACAGAATTTCGATAGGGAGAGGGTGAACACACGCGAACACAGAGGACACAAATGTTTTGGTGCTGCAAGCGATAGCTTTTCTCTTAATGTTTCATTTCTATATAAAGCAAAATTACAAGCTAAATATAGATACAAAATACTGATGCAATCACAGTATGCTCGTGCGCAATTGTTGCCATCCCAACAATCTGGGGCATGCCATTCTTAGCACAGCCGGCTAATCAATTTCCTACTTGCTAAATTAGGATACTCAGGGCTTATTCAAACATTCTCCTCCTAAGCCCTAGAGCTGCTAGACTAAATTCTTCATGCCGATCTCACCACGAAGTTCCTGAAACCGAACGCGCCCAAGAGCTTTGGTGAGAATGTCTCCTAGCTGTAGTTCGGTGCCAACAGATTCGACGTCGATTAGCTTCTTTTCATAGCATTCCCGGATGAAGTAAAATTTCACGTCGATGTGCTTACTCCAGTCATGATGCACCGGGTTCTTCATCAGGGAAATGGCAGACTTATTGTCTACCTTGAGCTTCGGCGCAAGGACAGCTCCTCCGACGAGCTCAGCCATCAAGCGTGCTAGCCAAACTGCTTCACACGCAACTCCGGCGGCCGCTATGTATTTCGCCTCACATGAGGATAACGCGACCACTTTCTGCTTGGCCGATTGCCAGGCAACCGGTCCACCTGCAAGGAAGAAGATGAGCCCGCTAGTGCTCTCGGCGTCTCCGGCGAGATCGCTGTCAGAGTAGCCAACCAGCTTGGGGACTCCTTCTGTTCTTCTTCCGGGACAGTAGTGCAAGCCCCAATGTACTGTCCCTGCCACATAGCGGAGCACCCTCTTGACGGCAGCAAGATGCTCCTCCCGAGGTGCTTCCATGAATCGACTCAAGTACCCAACTGCGTAGGCCAAGTCAGGTCTAGAGTTGCACAGGTACCTGAGGCTCCCGATGAGGCTGCGGTAGTCAGTAGCATCAACACTCGGTGTTGTTTCTTCCTTCAACAGCTTGAGCTTCATCTCCATGGGAGTGGCGCTTGGCTTGCAAGCGCCCAGCCCCGTCTTCTCAAGAATTTTAGTGGCGTAGGCTCCTTGCCGAAGGGTAATGCCGCCCGCACCCTGCGTCACCTTCAGACCGAGGTAGTATGAGAGGAGCCCGAGGTCACTCATACGGAACGTGTTCATCATCTCAGCTTTGAACTTGTTCACCGCTCCAGTGTTGCCTCCTGTGATGATTAGATCATCCACGTACACGCCTATGATCAGTCATGCAGCTCCTCCTCCACGGGTGTACATCCCGTGCTCATTGATGCAGCGAGTGAAGCCGGGCGCCAACAGCGAGGCGTCGAGCTTCTGATTCCACGCTCATGGCGCCTGCCGGAGTCCATACAGCGCCTTGTGCAGGCGCAGTACCTTCTGCTGGTGCGTGCCGTCGGCGAACCCCGATGGTTGCTGAACGTAAACCTCTTCCTGGAGATCACCATTCAAGAACGACGATTTGACGTCCATGTGGTGGACGCCCTAGCCGTAGTGCGCTGCTATGGCGAGGAGCAGTCGCACCGACTCCAACCGAGCCACAGGAGCGAAGACTTCTTCAAAGTCGATGCCAGGGCGCTGCACATAACCCTTGGCGACGAGGCGTGCCTTGTATTTGGCCACGTTCCCGTTCTCGTCGCACTTCACCTTATAGACCCACTTGAGGCCAATGGCACGGTGGCCACGCGGGAGTTCCACCAGGGACCAGGTCCCGTTCTCTCGAATGGAGTTCATCTCCTCCTCCATCGCGGCAATCCAGTTTGGATCGCCTCTGGCCTCCTTCACCGAATGTGGCTCCTCCACGCTGACCGAGTGCAGCTCGACCTCCATTATATCACGGTCCGCCAGGCCTGGAACGGCTCCAGAGCCGATGATGTTGTCCAGCCTGCGGTACCGGTGCACCATGTCCTCGTCATCATCTGCGTCGAGGTTGGGGTCGTCGCTGAGTGGAATGACAAACTCGGCCTGTGTCCCCGTGGGAACGATCGGAGTTCACGGCGATGATGTGCCAACCGGCGCAGGAGATGCTGGTGACACCGCGGCCGCGGGTGACTCCGGCATGGCGAACGACATCGTGGACGCTTCCCACGTCGTGCTGGGCGATGGTGTTCCAGCAGCTCATAGTGGAAGCTCGTATTCCTCCTCGATGGTGAAGGGCTCGAAATCGGATCCAGAAGATGTACTCCCCCAATCCCAGCGCGTGCTCTCGTCGAAGACCGCGTCTCGCGAGACATGGACGCGCTCCGTCGCGGGGTCGTAGAAGCGATACGCTTTGGACCCGCTTTGGTAGCCGATGAAGACGACCTTCTAGCCGCGGTCTTCTAACTTGGCGACATGTGGGCGCAGCCGCTTGATGTACGCGACACATCCGAACACCTTCAGAAAATGCACTGGAGGTTTCTTCCCGTACCATGCCTGGTACGAGGTCTTGCCTTCGAGCGCCGCCGTCGGTGCCCGGTTAAGGAGATACACGGCAGTGTGGACCGCCTCTCCCTAGAAACGTCCGGGCACGCCACGTGCGCGCAGGATGCTCCGCGCCATGCCTGCAATCATCTGATTGCGGCGCTCTACGACGCCATTCTAGTGCGGCGAGTAAGAAGCTGAGAGGTGGCGCTGGACTCCCTCACCTACACAGTAAGAAGCAAACTCGACCGAGATAAACTCGCCTCCATTGTCAGTTCGCAGGACCTTGAGTTTCTTGCCCGTCTCACGCTCGGTACGGGCTTGGAACTCCATGATGGCCGCTGGTGCGTCCGCCTTAGTGCGCAGGAGGGTGAGCCACATGTAGCGGCTCATGTCATCCACCAGCAGCAGGAAATAGGCATTCCCGGCTGGTGTGTGCGGCGTGATCGGCCCGCACAGATCACCATGGACGAGTTCAAGCTGCTCCTCAGCTCTGAACTTCGCGGTCTGCGGGAACGACGTGCGCTTTTGCTTGGCCAGCACGCAGTCCTCACAGACCTGATCAACGTGATCAACCACCGGCAGCCCGCGCACGAGTTCGTCGCGTCTCAGCTTCCTCAGTGTCTGGAAATTGAGATGCCCATACCTCTCATGCCAGCGCCAAGCGACGTTACCGGCTCTGGCAGTAAGGCAGACTAGCGCCACGACATTCATGTCGAGGTAGTAGAGCCGACTTGCCGATCGCTGCACCTTGGCGAGTAGCCTGCGCTGCAGGTCATAGAGGCGCAGGAAGCCGGACTCGATGTCCACCTTGAGGCCATCCTCATCCATCTGCCCGAGGCTGATGATGTTGGTGGTGAGCCTCGGGATGAAGTAGACGCCGTCGAGACGCCGGTGTTCTCCGTTCTTTAGGGCGAACAGCACGGTGCCTTTTCCTTCGATGGTGACAACTGAACCGTCACCGAACTTGACAGTCCCGACGACGTTGGTGTTTAGCTCGGCGAAGACAGAACGCGACCCCGTCATGTGGTTCGTCGCGCCAGTGTCGAGCACCCAGCGGCGAGGCCCCACAATCTCCTGCTCCTCCTCATTGAGATGGAGCAGAACCTTTCGTTCGACGAGGTGGACGCGAGCCTGCGGAACAGCATGTGGTGGCGACGCGGGATGAGAGCACAAGTCCGGCGACGCGCATACCTCAGTGTCCGCGGCGATGTACATGAGCGCCCCTTCTTCCTCTTCAGCTTGCGCGACATGTGCCATGCCCTTCTTCTTCCCGCGGCAATCCTTGGCCCAATGGCCACCCTTGCCGCAGTTGTGGCAAAGAGTGCCGGGCGGTGGCTTCCCACCATCGGCGTTCCCGGCACCGATGTTCTGGCCATCGCGGCCATCACGCGACGAAGATCCTGCGCCGCCGCCACGACCGCGTCCGCGCCCTCGGCGCTTCCCGCGGTTGCTGGGGCCGGAGCTGCCGCTAGAGCTCTCCTGCTCACGGCACGCCTTGCGTCAGGCCTCCCAGTCTTCTTCACAGAGCATCAAACGCTCCATGCCATCCGTGATCTCCTTCGGCTTGCCGCGTTCCTCGAACACGCGCAGCCGCCCGATGACTTCCTCGATCGAGACCTTGTTCAGATCGAGGAACATCTCGAGGGAGACGGCGGCCTGTGACAACCGCTCTGGGACGACCTGCAGGAGTTTCTTCACTACCTCGGCGTCCGAGATGTTGTCTCCGAGGATGCAAAGGTTGGTGGCGAGCGTCGTGATGCGGATGCCGAACTCCGAGACGGACTCGCCCTCCTTGAAGACGAGCATGCCGAACTCGCGGTGAAGCTACGGCGCGCTGGCGTCGCGTGCGCGATCGTCGCCGATCCGGAGCACCTTGACGGCGTCCCACGCTTCCTTCATGGTCCGCTTGCGACCGAGCGTCCCCCACATCTTGGAGGGAATCGAGCGCAGGAGACCCGCCATGGCCTGGCGGTCCTGTTGGTACTCATCTTCATCGGCGTCTTCATCGATGCCGATGTCAACGGCGTCCCAGATGCGGAGCGTCTGGAAGTTCACCTTCATCACCAGCGCCCACTCCGGGTAGTTCGTTCGTGTGAGCATCGGCCATGCGACGTTTGCGGATGGTCGCTCGATGACGCGCTCCATGACTCGTGAGCCAGAGCGGCGTCGGCTGTTGGAGCGGCCACGGCGTCGCGGCAGCGATCGCGAAGGCTTGACCTTCTTCTCACCGTTGCCATCGTCCGTTGGCTTCAGTTTGGATGGCGACTAGGACGACATGGCAGCGATGGAGAACCTGGCTCTGATACCAATTGACAGAAGTCTGATAGAGAGAGGGTGAACACACACGAACATAGAGGACACAAATGTTTTGGTGCTGCAAGCGATAACTTTTCTCTTGATGTTTCATTTCTATATAAAGCAAAATTACAAGCTAAATATGGATACAAAATGCTGATACAATCACAGATGCTCGTGCGCAATTATTGTCATCCTAACAATCTAGAACATGTCATTCTTGGTATAGCCGGCTAATCAATTTTCTAAGATGCTCAGGGCTTATTCAAACAGCTTGCTCCTCACCAAGATCGATCTCAGCTGGCGAGGCGAGCGTCATCCAATGCCGCCCCTCTTCTCCCTGATCGACCTACGAGGCGGTTTAGATTCCGGCGATGCGGGCCTCAGCCTCCGCCGCCCCTCTTCCCCCGGATCGACCTCGGGAGGCGATGCGGACTCCGGCGAGGCGGGGCCTCAGCCGCCGCTGCCGCCCCTCTTCAGAGGCTGGACCTGGGCAGGCTACGCCCATCCGTCCTCCTTGAGGCCTGCCTCCGCAGCCGAGGCTGCGCGTCTCCCCCGACCTACGACTCCACCTGCGGGCGGCGAGCGGCGGCCTGGGCGCAGTGCCACCGTTGTGGGCGATGGCTATCATTGGAGAGGAGGGCAGATGGGGGAATCTCGGCGAGGCGGAACTCTTGGAGGTGCGGCGGCGGGGACAATGGAGCTGAGCGCCGTTTGAGGTCCTCACCGGGCGCGGCTGCCTCCACGGCTCTAGGTGATGGAGCTCGAGCTTGAGCTTGTACGGAGGCGGCGGCGAGTTAGGAGGCCAGCCATAGAAAAGCGGAAAATATCGAGCGGATAGCCTCATAGCCTTATCGCGTTTATCCGACTTTGATGACGTGAGGTTTGATTTGATTTCGTGCCGAAGCGACATGTGAGATCGACGGGAATGGCAATCAATCATTGCATAAACCTGGTAAAATGTCAGTTATTTCGAACGTCCTTAGCAAAAATCAATCCCTTCGTGCATATCACCATTGTGGCGTGCGCTGGGCTGCAGGGGGCAGATCGGTGCGTAATGCGTGTACAGGGCAAAAAATGTTACTAGTAACAAGTACTAACATCCATTCTACTCCTGTCAGAAGAGTAGTATACCTATCTGATGATAGGCTTTCTTCGCAAATCACAAGCATGCCCAGACCAAAAAGGCAAAAACCCATTTTCATTCTCATGCCGTTTTCACTAACTCATTCCGCAATTAACGCAATCGCGCCGACCACGTCGAATAAACGAGTGCTGGCTGCTGCTACTACTGACCACATATCACGCGTCTGCGCGAGGAAAAGCGGCGAAATATCTATGATCCGTCCATAATCCACCATCCATTATCCAGCCTGGGACCGCGGCGCCCGCACGGAGATGCACGTGAAGAGGTCGCCACGAGCATGTGGGGGCTCAACTCTGAAACAAGAAGAAAAAAGGGTAAAACCTGACGCCTATCCATCATGCCACATGCCACGGACGCGACGAGAAAAAAGGGCTCACACGTTTGTGTGGGTACATGCGTGTAGGTAGGAGGTTGCCGCAGTTGTACCCTTGCAGTACTGTACAACTCCTACTACCCAGGCAAGCTGGACAACGGGTTGTGTCTGCTAATTTGCAAGGATGGTACACGCGCCCATGATCCAGCGAAGAAAAGGTGTAGGGATTTCGTCTCATCAATTAGGGTGGAAAAAATTTGATGTTTTATTGAGCTTCCTTTTAATATATTTTTTTAATGGTTTATTATAATTTTTTCTATTATTTGAGACTAATTAGTTAACGAGTTAACGGACCGAGCCTAGGTAAAAATATTTTTTATTTTTTTTAAAAAATAGATTAATCAGAGCAATTTTAAACCGAGCGAACCAATTGTCATCAATCGCCGCGTTACTAGGATTTTAATGTGAGATTCGTAGACGAGTTGGGGGGAGATTTTCCTTTTCCTTTTCCCTTTGTCGATGATGACAGTGATAGGTCGCTCTCAAGGCTGCATGCATGCAACGATTATACTGTCTGAAACTCTGAATCAAGTACTCCCGTATCAACTTGGTTTTATCATGGTTCAGGCTTGGTTCAGTTAGCATCCGCAGTGACTGACAAAAGTGGCGCTGAGTGCTGATGGAGTCGTGCCTAATTACAGAATCTGATGCTTTAAATTGAGACCGACCACTGTCAACTAGATGGAGTATACAATTCTGATTCTTCGTGGTTTCGAGGAGCAGATGATGAACGGACAAGTTGTTACAGTGAGTAACGGTGTACGAAATGAAGTAATAAATCACCGGAGATTGATCCGTATATACTACTAACCACTTGCTGGTCCATTCATTATCCATTAATTTTTGGACACCTGTTTAGGAGTAGAGCTAACTCGATCGATCGCTCGCTCGCTATGCCACAGTTCGAACTAACAAGGCTGAAAGCTAAGAAATTGAAACGATAATTCGCCACACTAATCGGCAGATTACACGCCAGTTGTCCCGAATGATCTCTTGCATCTGGGGATGGATCACCATTGCTGTCCTGCCGCTTCGTCGAGAAGATCTAGCTAGGAGCGCGATGCTTTAGCTGCTACGTAGAGACGACGGCGGTGGTCAGGTCCATGTAACGGCGATTGGGCTGGCGACCACGTGGTGGTCGCTGGACCAGACGAGCCGGCCGAGCCCGTTCGTGCCGGACGGCATCGCGCCCGCCGCGAAGCTCACCGTGTAGCTCTGCTTCTCGCTGGACTTGGTGAAGGACAGAGTTGATGGCTCGACGGACACCGTGACCGGCGTGCTGCCTGCGGCGGCGCTGGCGGTCACCTTGTATGTGCCGGGCTGGCCTACGTTGGTGACCGTGCGGGTGTGCTTCTCCGTGCCGCCGGTCGCCGGGAACGTGACCGAGAATGACGGGTAGTTGAGCGCGGTCACCGCGTACGTGCGGTTGGCGCTGCAAGCGTCCGTCGTCGTGTGCTTGGTTAGCGCGGCGATCTGCATCGGCCCGTAGTTGATGGCGCAGAGGAAGTCGAGGTAGTCCGCGGCGGTGATGTCGTACACGAGGCCCGGATCCACCGCCTTGCTTGGGTCGACGTGGCCGGCGCCGACGTCGAGCGGCGTGGCCGGGAGGCCGGTCGCCACGTCGAGGATGCCGTTGCCGTTGGGGTAACCGTTGTACGACGTGGTCATCAGTGCCGAGCGGATCGCCGCCGGGCTCCAGTCCTGGTGCGCCGTGCGGAGCAACGCCGCCAGCCCGCTTACGTGCGGGCACGACATGGACGTGCCGGAGATGATGTTGAATCCGACGCGCCGGCTGTCGCTGGTGAGCCCCGAGGGGCCGACGGATCCCGACCACGCCGCGAGGATGTTGACCCCGGGCGCGATCAGGTCCGGCTTGAGGATGCCAGGCGTCACGGTGTTCGGCCCCCTGGAGGAGAAGGCGGCCACGACGGGGGACGGCTGGATGCCAACCTGTGTTCCAGCGAACACAATGGAGGCAGTCGGGTTCGGATCGGACAATGCGTACGCTCTCATGGTGTCGCCGGCCTTCTGCCCGACGCCGGCGCCCGGGAGGACGTGTGCATCAGCAACGAGTTCCTCGCCGTTCGCAGCCGTGTTCGCGAGCACCATACCGGCACCACCGGCGTCCTTGACGATGAAGCCCTTCTGGACCCTGGCATTGGTTCCACGGTCGCAGAGGACGATCTTGCCGGTGACCTTCTCCGGGATGAGGCTACCGGACATGCAGAGCGCGCCCATGCTGCTGTTCGACGCGTTGCCGGCATAGATAAACGGCACCGGCGTGGTGGGCAAAGGCTTGCCGCTGTAAAGAGAGACGCCGGAGTAATTCTTTCCGTTGCCGAGGACGATGTGGGCGGGGAAGTCGCGGTCGAGTGTCCCCGCGCCAACGGTGGTGATCCATGGCGCGCCGTTCGACAGCGTCGCCGCGCCCGGCCCGGCGTTCCCCGCCGAGCAGGACACAAAGATCCCCCTTTCCATGGCGCTGTAAGCGCCCACCGCGATGCTGTCGCGGTAGTAATCCGCAGTGCCGCCGCCGAGCGAGAGCGAGAGCACGTCCACGCCGTCGGTTACCGCCACCTCCATGGCCTTCAAGATGTCGGAGCTGAAGCACCCACCGACCCAGCACACCTTGTAAGTCGCGACGCGCGCGTGCGGCGCCATGCCCTTGGCCGTCCCGGCGGCGTACCCGAGCAGGTCCGCGCCGCGCACGGCGGAGCCCGCCGCCGTGCTCGAGGTGTGCGTGCCGTGGCCGTCGTTGTCCCTCGGCGACCGCGACTCCTTGGACGTGTCGACGGGGCCCTTCGCTGCCTCGTACCCGGTCAAGAAGAACCTCGCGCCGATGAGCTTCTTGTTACACGCGGAGGCGTTGAAGTCGTTACCTTCCTCGCACTTCCCCTTCCAGCCCGCCGGCACGGGACCGAGCCCGGTGTCGTCGTAGCTCGGCCTCTCCGGCCACACGCCGGTGTCGAGCACCCCGACGATGACGTCGCTGCCGGTGCTCGACTGCGGGAACAGCGCGTCCGTGCGGTCCAGCCCTAGGAACTCCGGCGTCCGGGTGGTGTGCAGCTCATACCGCACCTCCGGGTTGACGAGGAGCACCCCCGGCTGCGACTCCAGCGCCTCGGCCTCCGCGCGCGTCAGCCGCGCCGAGTAACCATGGACGAGGGTGTCGTAGGTGTACAGCACGGTGGCCGCCTCGGACACTGACTGCAGCGACGCCGCGTACCACTCGCCGTGCTCCACAAAATCGTTCGGCATCGCCGAACGCGCCATTTGAACGATGTACGTCCTCCTCTCATCCCGAACGGTCACCGCCGCCGCCGCCACAAGAACCGCGGCGGCGACAGCCAAGATGACACATTTCTCGCCATGGCGCCACATCCTGGAAGAAGAGAAGCCGGGAACAACGTCGACCTCTGCCCCTCAGCAATGGCACCGAGGGGGACGGATCGGAGCTTACTGTGTGTTTATAGATTCGGGCAAGGTAGAGTGAATGATTGCAAGAGGAGGACAAGGGAACAGATGGACGGATGCTTCAGCGAAGGGAAGGCGAACGAGCCAGCGAGTGAGAGGAGGAAGGAGGAGAGTGTTGTACATGACCGTTTCAGGCAGCAAAAAGATGCCCGCTTTGCAGAGACAGTGAAAAGGTGAGTAACCGACCAAGTGGTGGTGGTGGTCAACAACAGTTGCCACCTTGCGAATTGTTAAAGTGCGATGCCGCGTGCTAATCCCATGGGGCCAGGCAAGTTGTGCTGTGCTGTTCCTGTGATTTATCACCATATGGATGATGAACTCCTCCCGTTGCTCCATCAGTCCATCTACCATTTAATTAAGAAATGCCTTGAATATTTTACACACTGATAGCGTTCAGAAATGTTACTGTAATGCAGTTAGCTCTTCGCATGATCACAGGTGCATGTGCTTATGTGCTGCAGGATTTGTGTTTCCTTTGGCTACGTCAGTGGCTGCTGCTGTGATCGTATCATGTAGGTGTTGATGCCGTGGTGGACTGGGCATGGCGTCCGCTTCGCTGTGCTCCCGTGCCCGTGCGTGGGGGTTGGGCTGCTTGGATGATGGCAACAAATGTGTCTCGATGCGATAGCTAGAATGCAACACTTGCTTTTGTTAAACACATGTTAGTTTGTTGCCCAGTAGCCTACGAGTCCACACGACTATCACGAAACTGCTTGTCCACATCGACCGCAAAACAGATCATGATCAACTCGTGAGCATCATCAGCAAAGAAATGGCAAGATTCATCGGTTTTTACGTGTGCGGTGTGCCGTGTCTCATTGTCTGAACTGGGAAATTCAGTGCGGAACGGTGAAAAACCAAGATTGTGTTCCGTACAATAAGTTACAATATTCTATTCTTTCGTTTTTAATACATAGTTTGAGCGATGAGTATTGATTATAACTAATATTTTTAAATTTATATATTAATAAAAAACCATATTAATCTATTTTTAAATTTATTATAACTAATAATTAATTAATTATATATTAATAAATCACTCCGTTTTTCGTGCGTATTGATTACCAACCCTCCTCCATAACTTGGAGACGGCGCATCCTGTCTGGAGTCGGGACCTCTAGCGTGTGGGCCGGGTTGCATGCGGTCGGCCTAAAAGTGCGGCTCGGCCCAATGTTGCGTGAAGTGCGAAATCCATGAGTGTGCCGACCGTTGTAGTGGCAGATTGGACGATACGAATTTATCCGCAACAAACTTGCCAAAAGAACGTGGAACACAAAGAATTTCGCCAGTTTCAGACTGGTCTGCAAGTCGCAATTTGCGTTCGTGGTGTATCAGCAGTCTCGGCGTTTGCATCCACTGCTCGTAGCCAGTAGCCTTTTCTAGCTTCCATCCCACTCTATGAAGTAACGAACCGTTTCTGGATTGCATCACAGGTCACAGCCTCACCAGCTCACGGCAGCCGTCCGTCCGTTCCTTCCTTTGTCTCGGCTAGGGACACCACCACACGCCCATATTCCCATACGGCTACGCATGCATGTGCCGTTGTGCGTCGGCCGCAGTAATGGCACGGCACGGACGATCACTGACTATTCCGCGTGAACAACACGGGACGTACGGCTGGCCAGGGACCCACGGCGAGTCGGCGACGTCGGCTCCGTGCTTTGCCCACCCGCCACCGCCAGGCCATCGGAGGCTCGCGGTGGGCGCGGCGGCGCTGTGAGGCTCGTGAGCAGGCAGAGCGGGGCGTGGCTGTCAGGCAAAAGCGGGTCACGCGGTGGTCGTCAGAGCACGAGTAGCACGGTGCTTTCGCTCTCGTTTGCCGCGTTTTTACTACTTGTACATTTTCCTCGATATTTTATTTTTCACCTTTTGATGGCTGGCTCTTTTCGGGCACACGCGCGTGCTTGCACAGCTCCACCAACCTAGGGCAGTGTGAAATGGCGAGAGCCGAGAGTGCGTGCCCATGCCGTGTGTTGCTTCGGGCCTTACCTGTCCGTTGCTGTGATGTGGATAAGTGCGAGGCAGAAATTACACAACTGAGCAAGGTGATGTACTGATGTTTACACCTACTCAACACAGAATGTATGTACTAATTTACTCTCCGACTATCACCAAAGAACCCGCAGTTCCCGAAGTGACGCATGTGTAAGTTTACGTCGGACGACGGTGAAGGTGGCTGGACAAACGTGCCGAATCGCTCCTCGTCAGAGGTCTGGGAAAAACCTTTTAAAGCGCACTCCTGATAGGAGTTTCATTTTTATTAAATAGTGCCATATCACTACTTTTAACAATATGGAAAGAGTAAATGGAAAGAGAGATGAAATGAGTTTTATATAGTTGAAATTATATATGCACTATTTTTAATATAACTGGTCTCTTATATGTATTGCCTATAAAACAATAAAAATAAAACAATACACTGTATGCACTATTTTAACCATTTAAATGACATGTTGCTTATGTGACCTTTTTGAAAACATAATAATGAAATTTACCACTATGAATGGCCTAATAAAATGACCCACCGTACTGGACATATTTCACGCTGGTCTAAGCCGTCTGTTTGTTTTTCTTAAAAAGATGCACACGCCATGTCCACACGAGTGACTCCTAGGGCACCTTCGATTAGTAAAAAAATATTAATTTTGTAAGATATAAATTATATAAAAAAATGAATTTTGTAAGATATAAATTATATATATAATTTTTCTATTTATTTCTTTGAAATAAATGATTATGGTTTCGACAATAAGAGGTTTTAATGAAAAGTTAGCATAAGGTAAATTATCCTTTAAATCTATCCCTCTTTTCTAATTCCTATATTATTGTCATTCCCATGTTTTTAATTATCTATTTTACACTTGTATTTCTATCAAATTTTTACGTTTTTCCTATCCTGCATTTTAAAAGGGCTCTTAATGACAGTGTCTTAAAAAAATGCAAACCAAACAGTGGAAATTTAAGTTATATATTTGACACGGATGATTATATTTATAACTAATTATTTTTTTAAGTAGAGATAACGTACCTATCAACCATAAGACATCTATAATGATTTTGTTAATTATAAGATATATTAGTAAGATAGGTTGTGCGTATATTCTTAAAGGGACGAATGTGTACGCATCGTAAGCGTCTGCATTTGTATTGTAGCGTGTTTAAAAAAAACTCTCAATGACAGTGGTCACTGATCACCAAATTCTCCAATGACGGACAAAAAGAAAATTGGGCCGGACAGTTGTTTTTCCACCACAAAAGTTCGAGGAGATAGAGGGGCCCAATAACGGGCCGGTCGTTCGTCGCATCCAATCAATCCTTCTCCCACGTCGCTTACCTCAGCTGCGGCACCGGTGCCTCATTCCGGCCCCACTCGACAGGCCATCGGCGACAGCGGAGTGATGGCGCTTCGGGCGGCGGAGCTCCGGCGACTCCTACTCCTCCTCCGCGGCGAGGCGGCCCTTTCTCTCCCCCTCGCGTGGCGCGGTCGGCCTGTGAGCACCGCCGCCCGCGACGATGAGCTCGCCGGGAAGAGCGCCTACGAGGTTCTCGGGGTGGGGGAGACCAGCTCCTCCGCCGAGATCAAGGCCTCCTTCCATCGCCTCGCGAAGGAGACCCACCCGGATGTCGCCGCTGCCGCCACCGGTTCCAGCCGCTTCCTTCAGATCCTCGCTGCCTACGAGGTATATATTCGATTCACTTGGCTACTGAGATAAGGGAATGGGGCTCCAGTCTTCTTCTATATCACTATATTAGCACAATCAGATCCCGAGTACACACATATTACCACAACTAGTTATGGTATTGATCAATTGAGGCTGCAAGATGTTAGTGTTTCCGTACACATTCTGAGGATTAGATCGGTTCAGTAATAACTGATTACATTGTATACCACATTTTGGGACGGAGGGAGTACCAGTCAGAAATTCACTTGATTATGAACTAGGAAGCAAGCTAAACATTGACAAACTGAATGATTAGTTCTCTTGTGGTGTTACAGATCCTATCAGATTCACAGAAAAGGTCTCATTATGATATCTACCTGCAGTCGCAGAGGCATGTTTTGCAGAAGCATCCTAGGTCATCTCCATATCCGTATCTAAATCCAAGTGGTTCAGGCATTGTAGTAACAAGAGAAAGCAATGTTGTTGAGTGGCTAAAATGGTATAGGCTCACTATTGATGACATCGTTACAAAGAAGAGGGCTGCGACAGGGTCAGGCTACTTTGATAGGCTTGAAAGTGAATTGTACTCAGCAATCCATGCTGCATACTATGGTCCAGATGTTCAGACTGTGGATCTCCTTCCTGATTGCTTTGAAGCTGAGGAGAGGTCTGTATATGAGACCCCTGAGTTATTGCATCTTGTATCAGGTCGTGATCTGTTTGGTATTGTTAGTCTTGCTGATAGATTTCAAGAGCTGCCTGATGCTTGTCCAGAGAAGCGGACACTATCTGGTTTTAAAACTTACGAGATTAGTAAGCGTGTTTCAACAAACTTGGAGAAAGGTTCAGTTCAAGCCAGCCCTGTATATATTCATGAGAGAGAGAGGGACAATAATGATAATCCTCAATCAGATGCCTACAAGGATATTGAATTGTGGATCTGTGGGAAATTATTAGCTACTGCAACGAGAAGCCCTAAGTGCAATTGCATTGACAAATCAGATGTGGAAGATCACATACATGTATTTCTTGTTCCAAATGAAGTAGCTTCGTCTGATTTGATACAAGGGCATCCTGTCCTGGGAACTATTACTGGCTTGGCCACCACTGGGGAGGAAGGATCTTGTTGTGTCTATGATAGCCATGGGATAAAGACACATGTAATTGTCAAGCATAGAACATTAATGGTATGCGCAGCTGTGCACATTTATGACCTTTTTCTATTCATGTTCAAGTCTCTTTGGTATATTATGTAATACACATGATCTGCAAATGGAATTCAAGCACCCCCCCCACCCAATCTCTAGCTTGCACTATCTATTGCTGTATAACTGCATGCGATGTAACATTAATCTTCAGGCACATACTGTGTTGAATGTTGCCTGTGCTTCTTTTACAGGTCAAACATATGCACTGGTATCAACTTGGAGATGAAATTTCTCCCTGTGAGTGTCGATGTAGTAGGGCTCGGTTACCACCTAGTAGGTATGATTTGCTTTCTATCTTCTTGTCTGGGCTGCACTCATGCTGCATGATCTTACAAATAGCATTGATGAGCTCAAGCCTTAAATGTCATGATCGTTTGGGGTTAACTGGTTTAGTAATCATAATGCATATTGACATTAATTTTTGCATATAATCTCACTCTCTGTTCTTATATCAAATGAATGATACAATCCTATGTTTCTCCCTTCAAGGACTGGAGGGGGGCAATCTTAAGATAGGTTTGGTGATACTGTGGAAAACTGTCTGTGTATGGTGTGGTAATAGCAAACCCTCTTTTAGTTGTAACACTCCTCTTTTCAGATATTGGCTTTTTGAGCCTCGTTGTTACATGCATGACACTGGTGGCTGGTACATCGAGACATTTGGAAGAGACAAGAAAGGGAGGAAAATTCTATCACCAAGACAGTGGGATGGTTCCAATGAACACTCTGAAAGGTGTGCTTGACAATGTTAGCTCAGATTGTTTATAATGCTGTGTTACTATCCAGCGGAAAGGATTTGGTAACTTTCCATGAAAATGTACATCTTTCAGGGTATTATTTTACTTCAGCCTTTTGGAGTGGCTGAGAAAGCTAATTTCCTAAAGTATTCCATCAATCTAGATTTAAAGTTTAAAAAAAAAACTGCCTTTCACTACTTTCTTATGTAATATGTTATTGTTGTTGCAATCATCCGTCCAGTTTTTTTATCTAGACAAATCCTCATTGATGCTGAATGCAATGGATTTTTTTAAACTGTTATTTTTACAAAAGGTTGAGTTATAAAGTATGTATGCTATGGATCATTTTAGCTTTATGTCCGGGGAAATGTTTTTTGTAGGATACATGAGTTCATTTCAGGTAAGATTTTTCCTTTCCATAATTGGTTGGCAATTATATGTTGACTTGACCATTCATATCTAGCTTTATTTTAATTTTTGCACTTAAGATTCTTTTAAAACCAAAATTGCAGGAGGTTGCATCCAGCAATGTATCTGGCGGCTCTTGCTTACAGATCTTTGGATATCGAGGATGCTCAGCGAAGGAAATGGAGCACTACTGCCTTCCTGGAACTTCAGTCATCTCATATTCGTCAATTGTTTAAAAAATTCTTCAATGGGGTGAAGGGAAGTTGATATGAGAACACCATGAGAAATGGGCAGCAGTTTCAGGAATCTGATATCCTTCTTTAACAGCTCTGATGCTATGATGCCATGCCTTTCTCACCTGTTTATCCTATCTTTGAGATTATGGTGTGGCTATGTAGCATCATGGCACTGGCTAAAGATATATCATGCAGCTCTACAAACGATAAGTAAAATTATCTGAGGCAGTTCACTGTGCTGATTGTTGGATGTGGGAACCCTCGTTAATAGTTTTTTGCTATGCTGATGCCAGGATTTCCACACCGTTTGCTACGAAAGGAAAAACATTATGACATTATGGTAAATAAGCTAAACCGGTGCATTTCTCTGCTATTTACAATCTTCACAATTCTAAGTCTCTGTATTATATTCTTTGTTGATTATAGTTGCACTTTGTAACCACTTATTGTTTGGATGAGCATTCAGCACTACATACAACTAAGGAACCCTGAACATTACAACAATATGGTTCATAGGTGAAAGAAATCACCTGAAGTTTTGTAAACTCTTCTACCTGCCATTTCTTTCTGGGAAAAAGGAATGGCTGGTTTGAACTCTTTGGGAGAAGGGATGCTACTCTAAACATTGGCAACACCATCTGGCATCTGGACATCATGCTGTTTTGTCTTAATCCACAGAAATGGTTCGATATGAAAATTGACTTTATGTTACTGCAGATGTATGCAGTTTACCGCAGGATATGTACTCACTGTCATGCAAATAGAAAACTTGAAGACATGTTTGTCTGTTATCCAGTAGCAGAAATTTTACCCGAGTTCTACAGTAGCACATTTGCAATGGCATGCACCTTCTCCATGGTTATTGTTATCAAACATTGTGTATGTATTGTAATATTGCCCATGTGTATATATGTTGTAAGAATTTTAATCCAAAATTACGTTGAATGTCCTACGGCCATGGCCAGTTATCTTGGAGATTTTTGACTATTTGCCACTCTCTCGGATGCCGTATTCTCAAATACCATCCTCTTTGTAACCTTAATTATTTGTTACCCGGATTCATTAAACAATTTCTATTTTTCCGTTCTCACATGCTAAGTCAACAAAAAATGACTACCCTCTCATCTCATCTCTTCTTTCTTTCTCCCAGGACCTAAAAAAACTAATGGCCATGACCACAAGCCAACCACCACATTTCCTACCCTATCACCACTGTCGTGCTGGCGATGCTCGGTGGCCCCTCACGTGTCACCTATGTAGATGGCATGTAGGTCTATGGGTACCTTTCGTAACAATGTCCCTTCTGTCATGGATGTCACTATGTAACTCTGGCAAGTTCTGTCACAAGAGATGGAGCTGACATCCTAAAGGATGTAGGATGGTTGAGGAGGAGGTGCCACCACTCCTCCCGTTCTGGTTTTGTAGCGGATGACGAGGATGGTGTCAACAGCGACAAAGCGTGAGTGTGGCTTGGATCTAAGCACCGTAACCGATTTTCGACTGTTGGTGGCAACGGTTGAGGCATCATTCTTGCTCGCCTTGGCACCGTTGTTGACTTTTGGCTACTGTTGTTGGTCTTCTCTTTAGCTTCTTTGGCTACTAGTCCTCGTCCCCCTCCCTTCCCCTTCATCAAAATCTCATCCTTAGCTAGTCGCCGCTATGGAGCACATCGCACTGTCACTAACTGACGCTCAAAGAGGTGAAGACTAGAGCGGTGCCTTATAGCTCTAGGAAGAAGATCCCACCGCCTGTCGTCATTTTTGTTGTCCCATCGCTGGTGTCGAGAAGGAAGAGGAGTTATCTCCACTGCAACCACTACCAACACATTGATCTCGGTAGTGACCACCGTGGCATGAGCAACTTCGTCGCCATGGGCTTGCCTGTTGTGCTCCCCATTGTTTTTTGAGAGAAGAGATGAGGGAGATTGAAGAGAAGAGATCAGGGTAGCATAGTCATTTTCTCTTCGATGCCACATCACTCAACTAATGTGGTATGCATTTTAGGCCATAAATGTCATATGACCAAGTTAACATGGGAACACGCTAGTAAATAATCAAAGTTATTGAAGAGTATGACATTTGAGAATACGTTATTGAAGAAAGTGGCAAATAGTCAAAAGTCCCGTTATCGAGGTCTATCTTATTACCATGGTGGGAATAAGTTTGGTTACTTGCTACTTGGCTAGAGTTTTATCTTCTTGGCGTATTGATTTTGTACTAGGTTACAAGGATAAGGAGACATCACCCTCTAAATTTGTGAGGCAAGAGATGAAGGTGCCACCGAGCTTAGCAAATACATTCTAAGCTAGTATGTCATTCAGATAATACTGGTATATTCTCTTATACCTTTTAGATTATTGTTTTCGATTATTGTTTAGCAGTTTACAGGAATTACTAGGATTTTGTTTGGTCAATTCATCAATTAGGGAAGAACAATATGGACGCCTTTGTTGACGTGTTATTGCTGTTGAGTCAATGAATTTTGCTTCTCCAGTTCCACTTGATGAAAGGTTGCACTCTGATTCTGGCACACTAACTCTGTAGTTGATCTTCCGTTGGGAACTTTGACTCTTCAGTACAATGCAGTTCAAGAAGATAATACTTATTAAGTTAAACTTAATAAATAGGTTAATTTAATAAAACTAATTTGATATTATAGATGTTTACGCATTTTTTAATAAATTTGATTAAAGTTAAAAAAATTAATTTAGGTCAAAAATAAAACTAAAATAGCTTATCATATGAAATGGTGAAATGGAGGGAGTAGACGTTAGTGTCTGGTATAGTCATTGTCTGGGAGGAACTAACTAGACAATAATCTGGTTAAATACTTCGTATGCATGGAATTGTCTTGAGTTCACTGACCAAGAGGCCTAAACATTTTCTGGAGAACACATGCTGTTCTGCATTAATTTAATTTAGATTTAAAGAACTTGGTCTTTTTTTATGTTGCATGATTATATCCTGATATATACACATCACTGATGAAGAAAGTGCCAATGTGTCCTCATGTTCACGCGTTGGTTGTGAGTACAAGCTTGTGTTCAGGACCCCCAGGAGTTGCTTTTCACCATATGATTGCACATTCCTTTTCTTTTGGCTCCAATAATTGTTCTATAAAATTGAGATGACCAGCCATCCGATTCCTATCGCACATCTGTCGTCGAGGAGGAACAAGAAATAGATAAGCAAGACAAGCGAGGCGTTTACGAAGATCCTACGGGTGTATTTGAAGAATACCCTTTCAGCCATTTGGACGGCTGCGATCTACTATATGAAACCATGAGATAAACTGGCGAATGGTGTTATGAGCGAGAGTTGACTCATTAGTTTCTAAAATTTTCAAATTATTAAGCAAATATTATGATTATATCAAAAGATTTATTTTTAGTCAATCAATTTTTTATTTTAAATTACATAGATTATCTTTCCAAGCACCTAATTAACTTTAAAATTATTAGAATAATAAGAATTATGAAAATCAGCATAAAAATATTTATACTGTGATATAAAATTTGAATTCTAGAAATATTTATATTTTAAAATAGAGGAGTAGCAAAAGACTTGAAGCAATGCAGTTCATCTGCTTATATTTTGACATGTCTCCTCATATTAGTAATTTTTTTAAGATGTAATCTCTCTAATGATTTTTTAACTAAAAGGGTAAAAGAGTGGTAATGAAATATTGGCTAATAATGAGAGTTACGCTCCACACGGGAGAGAAGACCCGCCTCCCTCCTGACTCTCTCTCTCTCTCTCTGACTCTCTCCTTGTCTTCGTCCTCGTCACCACTCAACGGGGATCGAGGTTGCGGGCGGCATGAAGGGCGGGGTCATCAGGGGCGGCGGCGGCGGCGGCGGGGGAGCCGGCGTGGGGCTGATGCGCGCGCGGCTGCGGATCCCCGTGGTGCTCCTCTCGTGCTCCCTCTTCTTCCTCGCCGGCTTCTTCGGCTCCCTCCTCTTCACCCAGGTAGTAGAGCGTCACCGCGGCGTCGGCGAGACTGACCGTCTCTCGTTTGTCGAGTATTCGTTGCGTCGGTTCTGATCTGGGTGGTTTTGGTTTTTTTGGCGCGCGGTTGTGTCGTGTGGTGTGTCCGAGGCAGGATCCGCAGGGGGAGGAGGAACTGGACGCGCCGATGAGGAGGGAGCGGCTGCTGGAGGCGGCGTGGCCCCGTATGGCGTATGGCGAGTCCGGCGAGCCGGAGCCGTCCTTGATCCCTTACCAGGTCAATGCCTCGTTTGGATGCCATCCCGCTACGATTTGATGCATTGTTGTTTTTTCCTGATTGAGAATGATTCAGAATAGTAGGTTTGGCTTGAGGTGACTAGCACTGGGGCCATGGTGTTCTTCGTGAATTTTACGCCACGATGAGAATCCATTGTTCCATTATTTGTTTCGTTGTTCGGTCACTTCACTTGCGCGGGAGGTAATTTGTTGGCGTAAAGTGCCGGCCCAACCTGAACTTACTTTCTGTATAAAAGAGATTCTATGTGATAATGATAGACATGGTATATTTGCTAGTGGGGAATTCAGGTTGTTGTGAGCATGCAAATGTCGTGGGCTTGGATGTGATGACTTCATGGTATACTCGTGCTCGTGTGGAATATGTGACTGCTGCGCACTGTGTTAGCGTCATTACATAAGTTACGAGTGAAACAAGTTATTTGTGACAATTATGCTATGTGCATGTCCATGATCAGTTTGTTTTTCTGCTAGTTGAGCTGATCCATTAGCTAATCGCATGAGAAATTAGCCTATTTGATGTTTCTAGTACATCACTATATAATATAATTTTATAAGAGATAATTATAAACAGTACTAGAGAATGTGGACAGGCTGTTGGCCTTTTTTAGTAAAGTTGTTACCATTAATTGATGGAGCTGCTAGATTTCATGCCTTGTATGGCTTTAATCTGCACATTTATTACTCTAAGTTCTGTTCATTAATTTGACATTCAGTGCAGTAACCCTGAAGAACAACCCACTAATCCTTTTAGTAAGTATGCAGTGAACTTCTTTTGTGTATAAGCTTATTTCTGTGGAACTTGCATTAATTAATGCTTTTTATCTCCCTTCTATTTTTCTATGGTAATCTGGCTGATGGTGCTTTAGTAATGTAAAGTTGACTCTTCTGCAGATTTTGAGCTGGCAACCTCGTGCATTATATTTTCCACAATTCGCAACATCGCAGCAGTGTGAAAATATTGTAAAAACTGCTAAACAAAGGCTTATGCCATCGACATTGGCTTTAAGGAAAGGGGAAACTGAGGAGAGCACCAAAGGAATAAGGACAAGGTAACTGCAAAATTTGTCACACAGTGCTTGCCATAAATAAAAAGTTAAGGTAATTGGATCCGTGATCATTAGGTAGTTATGTCAGATTTCTGATACTTGTATAGTGGTACGATGTAAGTTCTAAGCAATTGAAATTTATTTTGTTTCTTTTGTTTATGTGCTTCCTTTAGTGGGAACACAATACATAGGTTGAAAATTTATATGGTTCCAAAAGAAATTAGTCATTTGTTCTCTTTCCTGTATTTCCTATTTAAATGATTTTACATGTAAGAGTGCTTGGCCGTATATTTCATTTTGACATGCTGATTCTATAGTAATATATGCTTCTTGTAGTTGCAGCTTTAAAGTATGATTTGCATTGATCTAACTGGAACCCTTTCAGAAATGACTGTTCATTATGGTCTTATTTGGTTTTGCAATGCACTAATGGTAAATTTCTGTTGCCAAACAGCTCAGGCACATTTCTAAGTTATGATGAAGATCCAACTGGAACCCTTGCAGAAGTTGAAAAGAAGATTGCAAAGGTCACCATGATCCCTAGAAGTCATGGGGAGGTACTCTTTTATAAATTTTGTAATTACCCACTAAATTATAGCATTCCTCTTTCCAATTAGAAGAACCGAAGGAAATTGTTCTTTCTAGGATTTCATTCACATGTTCATTACTTTTTTTTCTAGTTGATTCATTCTTTCTGCTAAGCACACTGATGCTGGCAATTGCATTTTGTATCAAAGAAGACCTTTGGAGCTTAAATTGTTCTTTTTCACATCATATTTGCATACGAATAGTATGTATAAATAATGCAATCATCAAGAAAGTGATATGTTGTGGTGGTTTTAATATTGGTCCTTGCAGTACCATAATTTATGCTCATTTTTACTTCATTTTTTTACCCTTTCTTGAAAAGAGATGATGACACTGATATATGAATGCAAACCTTGTGGTGTTCTTGTGTGTAATTATGAATTGTTTGTCTTCATTGAAGTATTAAATATTTGTATTCCTACCTATATAAAATATAGCTTTGGGATCATATTGATTTGTTAACTTGTTATGTTACAGCCCTTTAATGTCCTGCGCTATGAGATTGGACAGAGGTATGCTTCACACTATGATGCATTTGACCCAGCTCAGTACGGGCCACAAAAAAGTCAAAGGGTATGCTCCTATATTTGCTTGCGTTATGCCTAACCTATACTTTCTTTGTTTTTGATGTCTAGAAGATTGGACTCTTTTTTGATATTATGTGAACATAAGTGCTAGGATTTTGAAAATGCCAGCTAATCATGACTTGTCCATTTTACCATAAAACCGTATGGCAGTCTGCTTAATAGACCACTGGACAAAAATAATTTTTTGTTTAATGATTTAATAATAAATAGCTAAGGAACTATTGAAATGTAATTTTTCAGGTTGCATCTTTCTTGCTTTATCTCACGGATGTTGAAGAAGGGGGAGAAACTATGTTCCCGTATGAGGTGAGCATTGAGGATTTTGCCACGTATTCTGTTAACAGATATAATTTGTTCTTTATTGATTTACAGAACGGGGAAAACATGGCTATAGGGTATGACTATGAAAAGTGCATCGGCTTAAAGGTTAAACCAAGGAAGGGTGATGGTCTCTTGTTTTACTCCCTTATGGTAAATGGCACCATTGATCCGGTATGTTGTTGCCACTCAATTTGTTTGTGACTTCCCTTTTGCAAAAGATTCTAAGTTAGTAATTTACATCATAGCAAAATCGAAGATTTTAGTAAATCGAGATTCGTCTTTTATCTGTACTGCATGCTAATTTCTGTGCAAGACATGTAGAGTCGTTATGTTCAATTATAATATCGAGTCTAGATAGCTTGCAGACAGGCATCGTTTGGGATCTTAACTTTGTTGTGGGCGTACTGTTTGCAGACATCTCTTCATGGTAGCTGCCCTGTTATCAAAGGAGAAAAATGGGTCGCCACAAAATGGATTAGAGATAAGAATAAGGCAGTGTAAATGGGGTTAGCAGTCTCCACGTCCCGTATAGATCATAGGCATATAGTAACAATCTGTGTACACGTTTCTGTACGAACATTACATTTATTCAATTTTCATCAGCGTGAATGAACTAGTGAGAAAATAAGTTACTTTCTCTTTTTGAGTCTTCTAGGAGAACTATTTGCACTTGTAGATTTGGGAGTCGGCAATTTTTTCACACAATAGAAGGAAAGAAGAAGGCAGGAACTTCCGCAAGTTTTTTGGAGGAGTTAATCTATACTTTCTCATCAGCTTTTATTGTACGCTCATCTTGGCCAGTAAATTGCAAAACCGGGTAAAACGACTACTCCACCTATTAAAACCGTGCAAAACAACTCTATTTAACTGACGTAACGTTTATATTTAACTGATGTAACGTACGATTATATGACAAACTGTCAGCAACAAAAATAAAAAAAATATGGTGGAACTTACATATCAGTTACCACTTCACTCTCCACGTCTCTTTCTTTCAGTCAATAAGGACCATCGACGCCATCGTAGCTTTCTGTCGACGACATGTTGCTAGTATAGCTCGACACATTCCTCAAAAACAACGATAGATTCTCTATGTGCTTGGCCACCGTGCCTACACCTTGAGGAGCTACACCTCGACCATCACTAGACCAGTAACAGGGATGTGGAGCAGTGTCTCCTCTCGGATGCCCCTCAATGGCCTATCTTCCGCAATGCGCTCCTAGCTACAAGACAAGGAGGAGCTCACCAGGATTGTTGCGTTAGTATGCGCGGACAGTGGTCAGCACGGTTACCTTCTCCACCCACTTAGGTTTGAGGTGTCTCGGGTCCTCATCGAGACAAGGGCTGTCGTCGTGTCCATGTCTCTATGGCTATCGAGAACGCCACGTCTCTAAATCTGGTGGCTACAAGGTATAAAAACTGTTGATGCTAGTGCGCCCTCGCCGTTATCAAGAAAATGGCACGCTAGGACAGGGAAGGCTAAGGCCATCGAGAGGATGGAGCGTGAGGGTCGGCGAGGTGCTGTGCCTTGGTCACGGTTGATGAGCCCCTAGAGCTCGAGTTTGCCATCTCGTTCATACCACATGGATCTTCTTAGGCCGTTCGAGAAGGTAGGACGAAGGAGATCAAGGTTGACTTCACCTTGTTCGAGCATCTTCTGTCGTGTTAGTCGCTCAAGCACGGCTTACGCCTTTATATTGACTTCATTTGCTCCACATGCGGGGTTAGCGAGTGCGTTGAGAGGTGGCCTCCTATTGTTGGCCTAGGACATCAAGTTTGAGAAGTATCCATCGTCGCCACCTAGTACTCGTCTCACGGTGCTAAGAAGCTGCTCCTGTGACTTGCTACCCTAGTTCTCCCATCGTCATGCCGAGCCGCCATGGTGGCCTGCTGCTAGCTCCCATCCTCCTTGCCTGTTGCTCATGCCACGACAAGAGAAGAGGAGAGAGATAGGGTGGAGAGAGAAAGAGGAAGAAGGGTGGGAGGGAGAGAGGATAATATGTGGGCTCATATATTCTTTTGATTTTATTAAAAAACTGTTAAAACATGTGAGTCTTATTTTCTACCACGTTAGCGAACGATCAGGATTAGATGGGTCGATATAACCAATTGAGATATATAATTAGGTCCGATCTACACTTGGTTAACGTGGACTTATTCGTTTATGTAATATGAGACCCATATGCGGCTTGTCTAGAATAAGGTCCGTTTTGTGCAAAATTAGTCATATTTGGCCCATTTACGTCCACTCATCCAACGGATTGTCCATGTACGGCCTGATTATCTTATTTATGGCCCATTTATATAATTTAAGGCTCATTTCAGACCTAATTATATATTGTATGGCCCATCCCATTTACGGCCCAATTACGTGACAGACTGTCCACTACGGCCTAATTATGCCAGACTGGCCATTTACGGCCTAATTTTGGGTTTTACAAGTCACATAAATGTCGCACCGATAATTTTACCGAGAAAATAAGATTCAGGATGCATTCGAAGGAGGGGTTATGAGCCCTTCCCGCAAAACACAAAATGAAATGGCGAAATAATATAATTAATTAATTAATAGTTTAAAAAACTTTAAAATAGATTAATATGATTTTTTATAACATCTTATAAACTTTTTTGTATAAAACACACGTTTTACGGTTCAAGAAATATGCAAGAGGAACACAACCTTAAGGCTCATAGTCTCACAGTAACTGTTGCATCTTAAACTTTGTTAACACCCTTACAAAAATAAATTATGTGCACGTCACGGCATTCATCGGAGTGAATTACAGTATACAAATACAAGCTCTTCAACGATCGTCCACAGTCCACACATTTAAATCAAAGTAGTAACTCGGTCGTGGATCATGTTGCTAGTATAACAACAGCATCGTTTTAGCAGGCTCACAAGATCATTGTGGTCGTGCCCTGCTATTCTCTGCAGCTCTCACTTGAAGGAAATACGGGTGTGCCTACAAGTACCATGCTTTTGGCATTATTTTGACGAGTCCAAGAGTAATCAATGACGACGATATATGTGAGGATGAAAAAAATGTTTATTGAATACAAAAACCAATGTGACGGAGAAATTTGACGGGTTCTATCTTATGCCAAATGCACCACTAGCCAAATTATATTGGGTTGAAGTGTATCTATACAAATGCATAACTTGCCAAATTATTTTTGGTTGAAAGAGTCAGTGAAATGTTTTATGATACTGTCGTAACACCAGTGCAAGAGCAAGCAGTGAAATGGAATACGCTTAAATTGAAAATTGTACAGAAAGTTGTTATGGGGAGATGAAAAGTACTAAACATTATGACATAATTGAAGTAGTTATGACTAAAAAGGAGAATATATACTAAAATATGCAGTAATAAATTAACAATCTCAGTGAACAGTCAACACGATGCATCAGTAGCAAATCCTGTCAAACAAAATTATGATCTACTTGGAGTGTAACAGAAAAAATATTTGTAGGAGTTTTGACTTACCATAGCTTCACGTGCAGTGAGCCTATCTTGGTGATCATAGCGTAGAAGCTTATCAAGAAAATCTACAGCCTACAAAAATATGCGAAAGCATTTCGTTAAGCAAAGAAAGCTTAAGGCTGATTTGGAAACAGCAAGAGCCATTAACAAACCTCAGGAGATACTAGATGTTGGTTATCAGCATTAATGAATTTTGACCATGGTTTTCTACTATGCCTGAATATGTATATATGTAGGTGTTATAATCTGAATCTTCAGAGAATGAATTCAAATTCAACATCCAAAAGCATGATAATTTACCTCCCAACAAGAGCTTCAAGCTGAGGATCAAGCTCAATATGGTACTTGTTCAAATAAGCATTTAGCGCTTCTGTTCCAAGTACCTGAGAATAATGGGGAAAGAACAGGAATTAGATATGATGCCACAGAGTCATTAGTCATAAACTACTTTTTTTTCTTCACACAGGAGAGCCACATGCCATTTCATCAAGAAGAAAGAAAGTTACAAGGAGAGAGGAAAAACCCTCTCCCATCAGTCATAAAAATACAAACACTTCACAGGCAACTGATGCGAATATGACCAAACTCACTAACATTAGTCATAAACTATCAATATTTCACCTGTAGTTGTTTTATTGCAATCCCAAAATAAGCACTTACATAAACAAATAAAACAGAGCAGGAATAAAATGTACATGTACTAATATTCCTTAATATAAGATATCAAAATTATGCCATCAGCATTAGTGCGATATCAATAGTGTAATGTTGGATAAAACTTGGTTTTGGGCCGAAGACAAGCGAGTTCACACACACTGGAGGCATTATTGGATGTTCAAAATATCTTTGATGCCAAAAGCTGTCCTAGTAAGAGCTCATGAGCAATAAATAAATACTTCAAAAATCACAAATTACAAATAAACATACTCCAATTTATTTTGAAGAAACCACTGCTTATATACCAAAGTAAAAGAAAAGTACTTAACTAAAAGGAGCACAAACAGCATTAAAAAAAACTTGTATCAACCAGTCCAAACCACGAGTTGCATAAAACACATTTACCAGGCATGCCTAACCATTTTTTTCCCACAACACATGTGAGAGCCCAGAATCAAACTGGGACTTACCTTTGCAATCTTCACAAGTTGATCATGGTTATCATGACCATAGAAGAATGGCTCCTTGCGGAATATCTGCAATAGCGCACAAGTAACTGAGTTCAGTCATCGACTTATTATCAATACCACAGTCCATTATATATCCGGACATTGGCCTAGACAAATGATTTTTTACAGCGGTACATACCATCCCAGCAAACATGCAACCGAGGCTCCACATGTCCAAAGAATAATCATAATCTTGCAAATCAACAAGAAGCTCAGGCCCCTTGAAATACCTAAATAAAAATGAGAAAACATATGCTTAACTCACGTACCAAAGGGAAAATGGACATGGAACATGTGAGATTGACACATTAGTAAGCAATAATTGCATGATCTATTCCTGTGATAACGTGCTTACAAAAAATAATAAAGGGATAGTGATGGTATGATTGGTATCTGTTTTATAATTTTTCCTCAGACGTACACTAAGTTGTTTAAAGCTCAACAACTTAATCGCTTAACTTTCAGCACTTCATGTTACAAAAGGGCCACTAGGCAGTTCAGACTTCAAGCAGTACCAGTGAATTCAAAACCAAGTAATTTCTCAGTTCATGTGTTACTTCTAGAGCCAAGTTAGAACCTTCTTAAGTTAGTGCCCTCATAATCCAAGTGATTATTCGGGTGTCATCCCATTCAATAACAAAGCAAGAAAAATCATAACCAAACAAGTGATTTGCTTGTAACTACACCAACCTTGAAGCAACACGAACATTATATTCCTTTCCTGGATGGTAGAACTCAGCCAGGCCCCAGTCTATCAACCGAAGTTTTCGGAGCTCATGATCTATCATAACATTGTGGGGCTTGACATCTCGATGCATAATGCCTTGTGAATGGCAGTAGTCTAATGCCTGGGACCAGAAAATGTTGTAAAGAAAATCAACTAGATTCTTTAAACAAACTTAACCACAGGATTAAGGGCAAACGGTGCTGCTGTTCTTGTCTAAGAACATCAACATTAAAAAGACACTGTGCACTAACAATTTATCACCATGCATAGAAGCATTAAAATATATAGCCTAGCACATATCATAATAAGCCTATAGATGGCTGAATTCTCAACACCAACATTATTTTGAATTTAGAACTTCATAAAATGGTGCTTTTCTTCAAAATCCCAGATCATAAAGCATTAAAGCGCATACGCAATTCAGATATTCTTTTCTCATATGCACATTATAACTGCAGGTTGCTACTATAATTATAACTCAAAACAGAAGTTGGTTCATAAAATGCTTGAGATTGTGCAAATGCCATAGGACTTGTAAGGCATGTAACAAGGAAATATTAGAGTTCATATACATAAAGAATCAAAGATTTGTTGCAACTTGCAAGCAGTGAGAATGATGATATCTATCTAGGATATATTACCAAGTGTGTTTAGTCGGATCTTAACAAAATAGAAAAATAATTACAATTTCTATACAAGAATAACAGCATTCTACAGATCCAGAGAAGAGAGTGCTACTGAATATAGATTAAAATAAATAGGAATGACAATGAAAGACTTAATGAAGACCTTGAGTAGCTCATATATGTAGTAGCGGATATCATAATCTATCAAAGTGGGGTACAGCACTTTGAAGTCTGTATTGTTGACATATTCAAAAATCAAGCTTGGAGTCTTAGAATGTTGATCTCTGACAATATCAAGAAGCTTCACAATGTTTGGACCTCCACAAAGATTCTGAAGTATTTTAATCTCCCTTTTGATCTGTTCAAGCATATGAAAGGTAGGCTAAGAACTTCAATACTAATATTTTCATTTTTCTTTTCAAAATGTGTATCATAACATGATGACATCTTCGGAACTTACAAAAGCATAGTACATTAAAATTAGCTTAATATGTAAAACTTAGAAAGAGCATCCCAAATGCCATTGGACTGATCTAAGCTAGAAAATACATCCAGATTTTTGTCAATGCAGGGTTAGCAGAAAAATAGCCCATCCCTCTTGAAGCTCTGAACAGAGAAAATTTGGCCACAGCATGTCAAGCATCCTAATATTCTTTTTCAAACATGGCATATATGCTTACATAATGGCAGGGCACAAATCCTGAGCTGACAAAAGAGATGCTAAGTGGGCTCAAATAGATAAACGCACAGCTCGACTCTCTGTGGATGCTGAGAGGAAGAATGTGCACTCTACTAGTCTGGCAATGCATCTGATTCTAGGTTTTAGTATTTCGAGTATTGCTCTAATTAGTTCTAATTCAATAATATGACAAAAAAAAGAAGTATATCAGTATGGAATGGATGATATATGTTTCATGCAACTGAATACCTGGAAACTCTAGTTGTTCTACAAAAGAAAATGTATTTTCCCTATCTAGGAAAAAGGACTCTAATTCAACATGAAAATGAATAGAAGACATCTAAATAAATGCTCACGAAAAAGCTAAAAAATAATGACCAGTAAGATCAATTAAATACCTTCTTTTTCTTAACAGGCTTGAGTATCTTAATGATGCATTTCTCATTATTGTTAACATTGATGCCTTCAAAGACTTCACTATATTTACCTCTTCCGACTTTCCTGACAACTTCATAGTTATCCTGCTCACTGTCAAAGATGCAAATTATAATAGTTAATGAGGTATTGTGTACACCCTCCATCCCCCCAAAATGGAAACAACTTGTGGCTATGAATCTAGACACACTCATGTCGAAATTCATAGCCAGCAGTTGATTCTTTTTGGGACAGAGAGAATAAGTCATAACATACTGTCAGGTCCACCAATGGCTTAAGGTAAAAATAATTAAATTAGCCGAAAGATGGACATGTATGGCAATTCTTAGTGTTGGTGTGTAAACTGAACAGACACTGGTTGAAAACTTCAAACAAGAGCTCATTTCTTCTCAAGCATCTAACATTATCTTAGAAAGCACCATTGCTTTCTATATAGTTTCTCATAAAGTTCAATCAGACAAGGGCCACCAATAAATGAGCTACAGTACATCTCTTCTTTTTTGTCACAAGACAACTTATTTAACAACTCACCACAGATAAGGAATACATCTACAGGAAACACAACTAGTAACAGAGTCAAATTGAGATCTTAAGTCTTAACCCAGACAAGAAAAATAGTGCAATTTCTGGAGTACCAAAAATTAAACAAGCACACTCCGACCAGGTAGCATGACATGCGCTAAGTATACTAGCAATAGGACCACAGCTTCTATTGGGAAAAAAAAGGTGGGTTGGTAAGAACAGTGTTATGTGTGTTGAGTTGTTTGGCACCATATTACTCAGCAAGTTACCAACTTACCATCATATAGGTGGAAACAAAGTTATATTTGATTTTTTATTGCTTTTAGGTAGTATATTCTAGGGTGAATGAATGAAAACACAATGCTACAATTGAGATTGCATAGAAGTGCAAAACTTGATGAATTTTCCGTGCTAGACAAAGCTAGGCCCAAAGCACTATACTACCAGGCTATGCTATATTCTTGAATCTTTATTATCTGATGATGCAAAAAGAAACACAAGAAACCCATCACCAACTCGAAAATTATTTTGCTCCAATAAATAACATAAACATTACTAATTTCATAGGCCTTATTTAACATGAGATTTTATCCCCAACAAAGATTAGTACCTATAGCCTGCCATTCAGAATCAAACACTGGCTGTTAATTCAACAGAAAAAAGATATAGTGGGGTTGATTTCAAAAGTAAAATCATATCAGTTTCTTCAGCCATTCGATTAAACATGTGTTTAGTACACACATGTGAAGCCACCAAGGTGGTCTTGGGTTTCAATCCATGTGAACCTGTGCATTTCAGATGACTCAATAAAGCTCGTCCTACGAAAAACAGTTTCAAGCAATTCAATCCAACCTTCAAGCCACAATAAATTCCAAACCCCCTACCCAGAACCAAAATCCATAGGCATGGGCATCCAAGCAAACCTGCCCATAATCCAAATAATACCACCTAATCCCAACAAAAAAAACACACCACATACAGTGGTGTACGGACTACGGATCGCAAACTTAAGCTCGAGAATACAAGCTACGGCCGCTGATCAGGAGTAGTTCAGGACGGGGCTTGCCGTGACATCAGCGGCTGCTGCTTACCCCCATTGAACGATCAGCGCCTCGTAGTCCCAGTACTCCTTGGGGCGCAGGACGTTGACGTCGGCGTAGACCCTCGCCTTCGACATGGCGATCCTGGATCCCGCGGCGACCGGGGCGCGCCGGGGCTGCAGGGCGAGGAAGGAGGACGCGAGAGCGGCTACGATCACGGCTGCGGCGGCGGGCACGGCGACGCTGGGTGTAGTAGGCAGGCGAATCCTCCGCAGCGCATCGGTCATGCGGCCATCGCGTCGCCGGCGGCGAGGTCGGGGGCTCGGGGCTAGGGTTTCGGGGACAGGTGGGGAGGGAGAGGGGAGGAGGTGTGGGGGCGAATCTTGCGGGGCTTTGTTCGATTTCGCGTGGAGATAAAGGCGGCGTGGGACGGCGACTCTGGAATCTGCTGGCCTTTGGTCATTGACAGGTGGATTGTTCCCTTCCGTGGGCCCGGCCTTTCAGTTTCACTTTCACCCCAAGAGGGCCGGGGAAGACAAGAATCACGGGATTACGCCTTCTGGGCCGTGAAGCTTTGTTTTGTTCGCGCATCCGTCTTCGTATTCGGATTAGCAGTTCGAAACATGAAAGTCTTCAAAAATCCACAGTAGCTTTGCATCTTAACTTCCAATTAAATGCTTTCTTCGGTCATAAATTTTGAAAATTAGAACAAAATTCTTTGAAACTTGGATCATTATTTTTTTTCAAATACTTAGGCCCCATTATTTTTCAATTGTAGCTACAAAATTATTGTGTACATGAGTTTTTTTATAAAATCAAATAAATCTATTTTTAAGTTTCTAATAATTAATATGAAATTAATCATACACTAACAATATCACGCTTACAATAAGCTCACCCTCGTGAGCCTCTTCTAAAGGGATTTTAGTTTAAATACAATGTCTAAATTTTGCTTGAAAAGCACTATCATAAGCTTATTAGCAAGATGCATATATGTTATTGAGAGATTAAAAATTTATATTGGCATATTGCGAAGAGCTTGAAGGAGCTAGATATGTTGTTGTTAGCATACAAGCATGATCATGGTTGAGAGCTCAGTTTGTCCACGAGTTTAAAGAGTATAGAGTATAGATAATATAAAAAATAGATGGCCAAAATTTCAAAAATTTTATTATAACTTATCCTAAACATCATTTTTTTATGATCAGGAAAGTAAGTAATTAGAAAAAAACCTCCAAATAGACTATATTTCAAGTTTTATTTGATAGTACACTATTTTTGTTTATCGTCAAAAAATTAATGCACAAGTCTTAGGTCCAATTTGAGTAGCTGAAGATTGAGGAGATGAAGATTTTGAGAATGCTAAGATATTCTTTAAGTAGCTAAAACTGCCAAAAACTACTCAAACTAACCATTCTTGCACTGGGAGCTAACCATGAACACTTAATGTGAAACCTACCGCATTCTTCTCCCTCCTTTGGAAAGTACCTTCCTCTTCTACATTCTCTTCAACAAGTCAACTTATTTTTCTAGACTCGATCCATCATCACCAAGCTGGAAGCAAAAGCAAAGAAAAATGGTACAACTCGACGACAAAGAAGTCAGCTGCTGGCTGGCTGACACCCGCCGGCCGGGCCGGCGCATGCACGCGTCTGTGCTTTTCCTTCCTCTCGTCTCATGCCATCCGAAGGCTGAGCCAGTGGAACAGCAACGGCGACGGCGCCTGCACGCCGCCGTCGTCCACCTGCACCACGTCGAACGCCGCCGCGGGCCTCCGCTTGTGGTGGTACGGCGGCGAGGATGCGTCCGCGGTCGCGCTCGCGCCGCCGTGCGCCTGCCACTCCCGGACGCCAGTGACGAGCACGTCGGACTCCGTCGACGACGACGAGAAGCTCTGCCCGGGGGAGTGCTCGTTGCCGTTGTACGTCTTCTTGGCGTTGTTGGTGGCCGCGGCGCTGCCCACGGCGAGCGTAAGCTCCAGCTCCGCCGCCGCCTCGTCCTCGTCGTCGATCTCCTCCGCGTACTCCACCGCCGGCACCACGACGTCCAGGCTCAGCGCGGCGCGCGCCGCCGCCGCTGCCGCTGCGTGGTGGACGGCGCCGCCGCCGCGAGTGACCGCGCCGTAGCATTGCTGGTAGGAGCACATGGCGTCCAGTGCGGCCCTGCTGTACTCGGAGAAGCCGCTTGGGGAGGTTGACAGATTGCTCTGGTTCTTGAGCTCCCTCTTCAGGTCTCTCATCAGAAGCTTCTGAATTCTGTACAGACGATGGAGCTCATGAACCTGCAAATCAGAACCAAGAAATTTAATCAATACATTGTTCAATGCTTCTTAAGATGAACAAATTCAAACTTTTGAGAGATTGAAGCTTTTGATATGTCACCTGCTGTCTGAAAGTCTCCTCATGCTTCAGCATGGCCATCTTTAGGGTGTCTTTGTCGTAGTGCTCGAAGACTTGTTCCATCGGCGTTGTGTAAGGGAAGATGTGCTTCTTGCTTTGTTAGTCTAACCTGCATGAAGTAGCAGATGAACCTTTGCTCTAAGTTTCATAGGTTTAATAAAACTTTTTTTTCGATAAAATGGACTTGAAAAATAAGTACAAAGATGATTATTTGGTACAATGCAACTACAGGGAAAGAAGTATTAAGAGTATGATCGAAGAATGTAATAGTACATCCGGTGAAAAAAGTGAAATGAAAGTGAAAAACAGCAGTGGCTAGAATCTGAAAGGAAGAGGAGTAACTGTATTCTGAAATAAGTTCAGTTCAGAGTATGCTCGCACAGCATGTAAGAAAGCCTGATAAAAAGACCAACATCATAGCAAACTCCACTCCAAAGCTCAAGAATGATTGAAAAGAGTATTGAAGATTGATGAGCAAATAAGATGGAGGAATGAGCACCCATCTCTCACCTATAAATGCTCTATCAGCTTATGTCAGAGAAGCGACTCTAAAACTGTTACCTACTGAGCTCTAACTACTTCTTGGCTCTCTCCTCTCACTCTCAGTTTCTGATCATTGTATGCTTCGAAAGACCACAGGCTTTCCCTTTTATACACACCAACAGATCACCATCACCTTCCTACTACCTCCATCCCTATCTCTAAAAAAAAAGTTTAAGGAGACGAGAGATGAATGATGGGAGATGGATTTTTATCCTATAGGAGACATCCCTTCATTTATTGCATGCCCTAAATAGTTATTAAAAAAATTAACAAGATATATTAATATAAGATATATCACTTCACAAATATAAATATATAAGGTTAAATTCAACTTCTACAAGTTATAATAAAAAGAACAAATTAAACCGAAACTAGTTAACACACATTCACAGTTATATTTATTATTTTCGTTATAACTTATAAAAGTTGAATTTTGAAATGTTTGTGAAGTGATGTATGTTATATTATTCAATTTTGTTATTTTTTTAAAAAATAACTATTTAGATGACATATAAGAAACAATATGATGTCCCTTAAGAAATAAAAAAAACTTCCCATAAATGATGTAAAATTCCTTTCACAGTGGTATTTTAATTAGTCCCCCTTAGGCATGTCAAATAATGGAGTACTGTGGCATTGTTCTTGCGGCTGAGAAGCAGGAGGGATAGAAAGGAAGCATGCAAAGGGACATGACATGGATTAAGAAACTGACCATCTGTATTACACGTGCCACTTGTGTAATCATGTAACTGTAATACTGTAAGGATGGTCAGTAAAAAACAGGCAAAGATGAAAAGGAGTGTGTGATGGATGAATCCAAGCTTTTGGAGCCAAATGGACAGTACATTGCTTTTAGATGACAGCCATACGTCATTGAACTTCTTTTGAAATGTACGTACTACAGACACATATACAAGCTGCAACGCAAACTTTAAATCATTTTCTACCGGACAGTCCTTTTCCACCATTAAACCCTGTTTTAATTTCAAAGTAAGAGCTTGGTAGGTACAGCAGGGAGAGCTCTGTAAGACTAACTATGTGATATACACGGTTATAAAGACATGCATATTACTGGCCATGTTCTTGCAAGTACTTGTTACAGGAGAAAGATAAAGTACTGATTAATCAGACATATGGTGCTATGACATGAAATTCATTGGCAGAATGAACACCTTTTCTCCAATGCATGCCACTAGTTCTGAATTCTGATTGCTCTGTTAGGTCTTAATATACAGCATTTGACTGCTTTAAAGCTGATCAAGAATTGTTCATGATAGTGAAACAAACACTTCTGTAACATGTGTGGCTCCATGACTAGTAAGTGGGTGTACAATTTTTCCATGGACCATTCAGTGGTCATTATCATGCATGATTTAAGCCAAAGAGCTATCTAGTCTCCGGCCAGTGCTTCATGGGGGCCAAGCCAAGCAAGTGGTCCAGCAGCTAGCCATTCTGCCATTTCTCCTCAGTCTTCACACCTGAGGTACACTCCTAGTCCTAATGGAAATTGGAAGCTAGTGACATTAGCACAAAGCGAAGTGTTTTGAGACAGACAAATTGTGTGTTACTAGACTAACAAAAAGTGCCTTTTCAGCTTCAACCATCATGTCACTCCACAGGCCATGTAGGGCAAGTTAGCTAAGCTCTAAGTGCGCTTACAAGAAAAGAAGAGCTGAAACCTGAAAGGTTGTCATGCATGGTCATGTAAGATTCAGTGAAGCAACTAAACAATCCCTGAAGAATATAGTGGTGAATACTTTACTAATTAGTTAATTAAAATCGCCATTCAGACGATCAAGCTCCACTGCTCCACAGCCACACACCATTTCTTCCCTAGGATTGCAAAGAACATTTGGCCCGAGATGATCTGTGTGCCTTGCAGAAGGATTTCTTGCATAGTTTGGCCTGCTTAACGGACCTCTCTTGTTTATGTCGGTAGATTTCTAAACCTCGAAGTACTAGTTGAAAGTTGAATCCTAACCGGCGTCGTTGGCGCCGCCTTTCCAACGGCGCTGAGGCGCGTGTGATTGAAGGGTGAGCCGGCCGACAACGGTGCACGCGCTGCCGCAAGTCAGAGGTGCATTCCGGCCAGGTGACGGACCCGCAACTGCATTTTTTATATTTTAGCTTTCTTTAACTTATTTTATAAATATATTATCGTTTTTTCGACGCTGATGTCGAGAGTCAATAGCACGATATCAGCATCATTGGCGTCATTTCCCTGGTTCCGCTAATAATTTTATCGCGCAACAGTGATATGATATAGACTTTTTATTAAGTTATATGCATATTAAAAATTACTACAGCTATAACATAAAATTTTAGGATAGAAAAAGATTATGAAAGCTAGTAAAATTAGAATTATAATATAGACATAATAAAAACTGATATATAATATAGAACTCAAAATTAATGATACGGTAATATATACGCCGACCCATGACATTAGAGAGACTAGCGTCAACCCCTATCATCGCTTATGTGACAAAATTACCAGCATTACTAGAGGAACAACGTCAATGATATTGACACCGTATTATTAAACCTCGGTGACAACGTTGCTAGCACTTAAAAGTTTATTTTTAATTAATGTTTTTTAATCTATTTATAAAATAAGTTTTTTTAAAAAATTAAAATATAAAAACTATGGACCCACACCCTTGTGTAGTGTACATCAGCAGCCCATGGCCTGGCTTATTGGACCAGCTCGGATTCTCCAAGCCACCTTATTAGGCCATTTCGTGTGCCTTCTTATGTCTCGACTAATAGTTTTGTTTTTCAGCTTTATGTGCAGATATGAAGTTAGGATTGAGAGACTAATCATAAGACTGGTGTATTGAGAATAATTGATCGATATATATATGGTTGGTGTCATGTGCACGACGATTAGCTGCAAAGAGCAAAGAACAAGAACATACAGATCACGTTTCGTCTTAGTGGCTTTGACCCTACGGAGCGGTGGCCTCAGCCTCGCCTAATTGTACCTTATCACATGTGCATGGTTTAAGTTGACTGTGAGATGGTGATGTCACGATGATGAGACACGATCGAATTTTGCCACATCGAATGTAGGAGGACATGCATAGTATGCTAAAGAATGAGGCATCAAGACATCTCGTATACATCAACTACGTAGAAGTGAGAAAAAGAGATGAGTAATACGCTATGCATCCCTTCCTCTCTATTTCTCTCTTACTTAGACTATGAGCTTGTATATAAATAGATGGGGGTTCTAGTCTCACACGATGTCTTGTCGGACACACTATAGGAGATTAATATTTTCACAAGTATATGATATTAAAATAATTATCTTTATAAGTTAGATACGTATATTAAGATTTTCGTATGATAAAAAACATAAAATTTGATGTACGTTTGGATAGGTTTACACTATGCATGTGAGGGTAGGAACATTCTCCGTTATCAGTCATAGAAGATCCATGGCCAAGTACGCAGACAACTTTGACTGAAAAACTGTGGATAGAAAATGGAAGGTTGACAAGCTTAAAGAAGGAATCAAAAGAAGCAAAACAGCAGAAAGTTTGTGGGAAGGGGAGAAAGCCCCTGTCCCTCTTGTCCTGCTATCCCTACAACCACCCTCTGTAAAAACAAGTAACCACTTTGGCAAGTAACAGCCAAGTACCACTGCTTCCTCTGCTGAGCTCGGTGTGCATCATGGCTACCGTGCAAAGAAGCACTGGACAACTCAGTAGAACTACTATTACAACTATCTCATTCGGCTCAGCATGTGCTTGTGTCTAGCTTCTACTAAGAAATGCAGTGTATTTAGTCAGTTCATCAGTTGGGAACAGTTTAATCACATTCAGAGTAGATTAGAATGGTTTGGATAATCCTGACAGTAGTTTCCGTTTGATGCGGCGGTGAAATGGGAAGAATGATGAGAGCCGATGCATGCTTGGCAGCAATCCACAAGCTAAACCTATAGCTACTTAAATTCAGTGCTGAACTTTTTCCCAAAAGCATATTGAATCATGCTCATGCCGTTAGGGATCATCATGGAGATGGCCAGGCTCCAGGATAAGAATAATAATAACTTAATTACTGACATATTATTCATCCTGAGTGATAAGCCTGATGACATGATGTTATACGGACAGACTTTCTGGTGCTCTCTTATATATATCTAATATCTCCAATCAATTCAGTGTAATGAAAAATGGTTACTTTCATGTTCTTCTCTTCTCTCTCTCTCTTGTTCCCTCCACAATTGTGTTGTTCCTTGTCTTTCCAGTGAAGCACAATAAGAGCCCCTTTCTTGACCTCAGAATGTTCCTTAAAGCAACCACATTCATAGGAGAGAAGGATACAAATTAGAAAGAATAAGGTTGTTTTTCTTCTGCGTGACTGCATATGTTCTTGTCTGAATTTCAAAATTCAATCTTAAATTACTAAGAATCTAATCCTCTCTCTAACAGCATCATCATTTTATCATACTTGCTCTTATGACAAATTAATACCAGCACTAATCAAACCGAAAACACATTTTGGATTACTGAGGAGGCCTACATGATCTATATCCATGCCAAAATAAAATTAATAAAAACAAAGAAAGGGATCCATATGTACAGTAACACAGTACATATGCAGCGTTCAAAAGGGAACATACTGCAACCTTAAAGCTATCCAAGCCAGCAAAAGCACCACGAAACATGCGTCTTTTAGCCCTCGCAAAGCGCAGCACCGAATGCAGCAGATGACTCGTTGTCGATGAGGCGTTCGCTTTGATCAGGGAAAAAAGAGAGAGCTAGTACCCCACAGGAAGCAGAAGCCGCCGCTGTGCTTTATGACCAGCAACATAGCATACACACAAACATGGGGCCCAAAGCCAATGCGATCTTGACACCACTTAGCTCGGAGATCTGATCCAAGCACAGATGCAACAAATGCTAGGCTTGAGATTTTGCTGCTCTGCTGGAAATGGTCCGACTACTATGTTTGTTTACAGTATGGGGACGGATTCAAGCAGTGACTGAACTTTCGTGTCAGACTTCACGAATGCAGAAACTCACCCCTGCCGTGTTTCGAACACCATTCTTCTGAAAATGACATTCGATTCTGAATGTTGGAAGTGTTAGACTGAATTTACTCTCTTGTAATTAAGTGAACCGTACGTGTTGCTGTTTGTCAAACACTCAAACTGCATGCCAAACACTCAAACTGCATGATTTTCACACGAAAGTGGAACAGGTTTTGGCTGGTTTTCCTGTCAATTACCAACGGTGAAATGGAAATTTTGCACAACCTTTTTACTTGGTTAAAAAAATGTAGTTGGGCCTAAATGGTTGGACCGGGTCAGCGGCAAGGCTGGACTTTTGGGACTATGACTTGATTAACTACCTGACCACCAAGTTTTAAGCTATGGACTATTGGATTTTAAAAATGTATAGCATTTCAAATCTTATGTTTGAGCGGTTCATGCATGCCGACTGATCTTACTCGGTTTGTCAAGAAACACAAAATGCTTTACATCTCACAAGAAAGGCAACTTATTACTTAAAAACTGTATCTTGGAGATGTTTAGTGGATGATAATACACGAACGATTCCTATTTTTCCGCAGTACGTACTTGTGTTTGGAGTCTTATGATAATTTTTTTCTCGCAGTTCACGTGTGGCGTCTGGCGTGTCATCGATGTACGTTGGACAACTGGTAAATAAATCATTTTATTATCTAAACACCGTTGCGTTTAGTACATGTTTAAGATGTCATCAACATGGCGGCTTAAAATCGACTTAATTAAATTGAGTGTTCAGTTAGTTATCCCAATATCCCATAAGAACAATGTCAGACCTTTACGTAGCACTAGTAGTTGGTATGTCTCGGTCAGATATATAGCCAAGCCACGTAGCAGGTTCTCGATAAGATAATTGCTTTGTTCATGTAGAAAAGAAATGCTATTACATGATTAGGTCAAATTAACGCACGAATGACCATGAAGCCAAGCCAGCAGAAGAATCATGCATGGAATAATATAATCACACAAGCATCTATAGTTTATCCCCTGTAGGCTGCAATATAATCACACAAGCATCTATAGTTTATCCCCTGTAGGCTGCAATAGAAGTAAAAGATGTTTCTCTGGCACCATGTTAACAGTACAAAAATTTTCAGGCAAGCTTCTTGATGATAGTCATGTGACAGTGGATTGATGCGCTATTTCATATCAACACTATCATCCTGCTAGCTGGATATACAAGTGAAAAGGACCTGGATTTACAACTGTTCATAAGTTCATTTAATTACCACTGTATTATTTTCTTAGTCACAAGTGTTGTTTACAAAAGTTAAACTTCTAGTGTCACAGCGACTAGCTTGATGTGACCTGGATGGATTTTACACCCAGCAACTGTGAGTACAAGATCGTATGCGATAGCATGTTTCTACAAAGTTGCCTTCACACTCATCAGGGTTCAAGTCCTAGGACTGGTATATGGATATCAATTTCCTTGGGTGAATGACAGCATGTCTATCCAATTTTTATTTTTTTCAAAAAGGAAGAAAAAACATTGTATTCATCATATGATTATTTGATAAATCGAGACTTTCAGTTGGTTTAGTGACATACAAATGACCGCCATAAATCAGTAACACACATAATTTTCAGTTACTTTCCCTTTTGACATAAAACAGTGACAACACGTTATTGTCAATCTATTCTTAAGTGTGTGACCATGAAGCAACATTGAATTCCTTGTATGATCGACAAGTAACTAGTAATCATTTAATGCACAAATTGCATTCCATGACGCAAGCACCAAAAAAATATTCAACGTTCCTTCCTTCAATGTAAAAAAAATTCCTCAAGAAGCATCTATATGCGTGGATCAAGAATCAGTCTAAGAGGGGACAAAAACGCATGCACAAATACAACGATAACATGGCCCTCGCTTGATCAATAATGTCAATTTTCTCCCTTTCTGTAGTGCCCCAGATGTCCACATATCTGGTATGCTGCACCAAAACCCAAACAAAAACACTGAGTACTAAAATTAGTAGAAATTTTGATAGAATCTCTCATATAAGTAAGCACATCCACGATAGGCAAATATAAAACAAACTCTAATCTATCACGAACTTCAAAAAACCACACATAACATGACCACATAATTTAAACCATATTTATAAGTCTAAATCACGATCTATATTGAGTAAAATTATGAAACTAAGCTATTCTGTAATAGTGTGCAATAAAATAAATAGATGAAGGGTACTACTCCCATCCCATGCATATACATGTTATTTTATACTTAAAAACTAAATAAAATATAAGAGTGAGTAAATATTACCAAGTAGTACTTTTACTCTCAGTCATACATAAACATCCTTTAGCATTACCGATAAGCTGAGTAAGTAGGGCCAGCACTAACTATTAGAATCATAAATAAAGAACCAAATGAATACCAACGGTGAATCATGAATATAATAGAGCATGAATTATAGCTTGAACAAAAGTCAAGAAGTTACCAAATCACATGGATAATATTGATAAAATAGAATTAAGGTAAATAAAGTAAAAACAAATTATTGATCACATCACACAAGTTCGCCATGTAATTGACTTAACTCCTTCGATAACCTAGCTCAACATCTCCCACGTTTGAACCCTTCACATCTGCAGAGCAAAACTATATATAAAATCTTTATACGTGACTAACTATCAATACTTATAACATCTATAACAATAAAACATTCTATATTTCTCCATGACCGGTATTTAACTCTCATACCGGTCCCTTCACTGTTTTATACGTAACTTGCAAATCGGCAAACAAAAAGTGGCAAAAGATAGCACCTTGGATATCTACAGAAAATTACTTACAACTTTTATTTTAGAAGGAAAACCAGATTATGCCTCTATCAAGCTCAGTTAAAGAAAAAGAATTGCTGTACAGGGTTCTGACCCGATCAGCAGCACTGATTTTAGCATTTCTCCTAAACTGTTTGTCCGAATCGAACGAAACAAACGGTGTTAGAAAGATAGAATCAAGACCTATAACTTTTATTTAGATGACCTACCCTGAATTCTAATAGTTTAATACCATAATCGAAAATACGGTTTTAGCCCAAAATCGAGAAATTCAAAATTTACGCAACCCGCTATCGAATCACTCGAACACTCAAATTAGAACAAATTCCACGAATTTGAGAAACCACCAAAAAATCCCTAATTCCTTCTCCTCCCTCTCTTCCTGCTTGACCCCTCCTGTTTTTTCCCCTCTACTGGCTGTAGCAGCAGCAGCAGAAGCAGCAGGGCATCATCAACAACAACAACAAGTCAACACGCAGCAACAGCAGAAGTAGATCGATCGCGTACATCAACGGCACAGCAACAGCAGCACTTACCAGTTGCAGCCGTGGGAAACACAGCAGCAGCAAGAGCAGAAGGGCAGAAGAAGATAGGCAGCGTTAGTGGCAACCGGCGGCGGCGAGCGGTCGGCAGCGGCGATGGCGGTGGCGCTGCAGCAGCGCGAGCAGCAGCGACGATGGCGGCGCTAGGGCTGCAGCCTCGATCGACCGATTCACTTGTTTTTTTTTCTATGTTGGTTAAACAAGGAAAGTCTAATGAAGATCGAACGGTCCAAATTGATTCGATCACTGCACATTAATCCGGACTCCAACCCCTACAAACTTAGTCTATTTTGCACTGCTAAATGAGCACTACGTCGTCTATTCATGCAATGGTTTAAAAGTTGAATTTTCACACCTCCTTAACTATTTACCGAAAATATCCAGTGTGACAAAATCTTGCACATCACACTTTGATCATCACTTGTCCTGTTAATTAACCTTCCATATATATGTCCCTGAAACTAATTCTAGATTGCACTTGCACCACATACGCCTAGCTACTATAGGGTTTAACACGATGGCGAGGCCGTCGAGTTGGATGGTGCTGCTCGTCGTCGCCGCCGTCGTGCAGCTCGGCGCGTCCGACCTGAGGCCGGACTACTACAACAGCACCTGCCCCAACGTCGAGAGCATCGTGCTCGCAGTGGTGAAGGACAAGACGCAGGCCACCATCCGGACCATCGGCTCCACCGTCCGCCTCTTCTTCCACGACTGCTTCGTCGATGTACAAGACTACTAACTAATACTGATCACTTTGCTTAATTGGCGATGTGTCAAATTTAACATGGCGATCGATTGACGTATGTGCGCGCGCGGCGCGCCGCGGCGTGGCGTGGCGTGCAGGGGTGCGACGGCTCGGTGCTGATCCAGTCGACGCCGGGCAACACGGCGGAGAGGGACGCCCCCGACAACCTCTCCCTGGCGTTCGAGGGATTCGAGACGGTGAGGAGCGCCAAGGCCGCCGTCGAGGCCCAGTGCCCCGACCAGGTCTCCTGTGCCGACGTGCTCACCATCGCTGCGCGCGACGCCATCGCCCTGGTACGTACAAGTGTAGTACTACACAAACTCGCACGCACGTGCACTACACAGCACGTTCTACCTGGTGATCGATCATGCCAAACACTACAAGATTCGTGCAGAGCGGTGGGCCTTTCTTCCCGGTGGAGCTGGGCAGGCTGGACGGCTTCCGCTCCAGCGCAAGCAACGTCGCCGGCAAGCTGCCGCAGCCGAACAACACCTTCAGCCAGCTCGTCGCCATCTTCAAAGCCAACGGCCTCAACATGTCCGACATGGTCGCCCTCTCAGGCAAGACAACTTGACACACTACTCATATATCCCCTGAGATGTTTCGACTTTCAACGCGATGATCGATCGGTCTCGGTGCATGCAGCGGCGCACACCGTCGGGCTGGCGCACTGCAGCAAGTTCTCGGATCGGCTGTACCGGTACGATCCACCGTCGCAGCCGACGGACCCGACGCTGAACCACAAGTACGCGGCGTTCCTCAAGGGGAAGTGTCCCGACGGCGGACAGGACATCATGGTACTCATGGACCAGGCCACGCCGGCGCTGTTCGACAACCAGTACTACCGGAATCTGCAGGACGGAGGTGGCCTGCTCGCCTCTGACGAGGTGCTCTACACCAACAACCGCACGCGGCCCATGGTGGACTCGCTGGCGGCCAGCACGCCGGACTTCTACAAGGCCTTCGTCGAGGCCATCGTCAAGCTCGGCCGCGTCGGGGTCAAGTCCGGCGGCAAGGGCAACATCCGCAAGCAGTGTGACGTCTTCAACTGAGAAAGGGATCGACGACTATACGTACCATTTGTAGATTGTATATATGCCGTTGGTGCATGTGTACACAGTACAGACGACTCGACTGAAATGTGCGTTGACACGGTATATACGTTCCAAAGGAGGAGTCTGGTCGAGTGATTCGTTGGGTTTGCCAGTTTTCTGTTTTTACATCGTTTGATCGATATTTGTTCAATTCTTTGTGTTAAATATGTGTTTTCTGCACATAATTTGGATTCAATGAAGTAATAAGTGAATAAACACTACACTATCAACAAAAATAGTTTTTGCGTTTTTGGTGTGTGCTAACGGAATAAACTACAACAGTTGCTTGGATGGAACTGCAGGGCAGTTAGCGATGAATTGCTTACTATTCTCAGTCTCAAGCCGAAACATTTCTCTGACAAATTCGTGTGCAATCACCGTATTCTCGGTGTTGGAATTTCCCACAAATTATTGGTGAGTCTGGAATTCGCCAATCTACGGATCAATTATTGGTTTCAGAAGTCGATATAAGACACGGTACTACTTCGTCATAGTGAGTGATAGTCTGAAGAAGGTGAAGTTCAAATTCTCTGCTAGTAGTCTGCTACCAAGTTCAACACTCTTGTAACTTTGTCGGTAACTTTCTTCCATGCTTACAACTGCATGTCTAGTTAATTTCATAATACAAATCAAACAACAGCTCCCAAAACTTGCCCCTTCAAATATTCAGAGCCATAAATTTTCAAAAAAAAACGCAGAACAATCACAACAGTTTCAGACAACGAATAGCATGACCAAGACCATCGGATGGTACAGCTAGGCGACGGTTTTATGTGGAAAAACTAAAAAAGTTGTGATCTTTTTCAAGTAAACGACGTACGCGCAACTCGCAGAAAAAAAGTGTAGCAACACAAATCCTTCGGTGCCGTCTCAGACATGGCGCTCCGAGCCTCCGACTTCAACTCCAAGTCCTCCATGGCGAAATTTCTGAAGTCGCCCCGTGTGAATAGCCGAATATGCGGTGCTTTGCTACGCGCCCCCTGCAGCTAACCACCGGGGAATTGACGTCCCAACCGAACCATCTAAGTCGCATTATTATTAGACCGTTATGTTTATATATATATATATGTCCGACCTTTATATTTAGCGAGATCTCGGTTTTACTGTTTATATATTTTACTTTTATAATTATCTTGTCTCATACTAGGATAACTTCCATACCCACGTCGCTGCAACAATCAGAATCGGTGATGTGTAGGTGTCTTCCTCAGTTTGAGCAACTTAAGTTTCCTATGAACTTCCGACTGATCAACTGCCCAAACAGTTGCTTGTGAGTAGGAGTATTTGTTTTGTTAGAAAATGGTTAAAAACCTGACCTCTACATCTAAACTAAATGTACATTGCAACGGATCTATATGATCGATGATGGCATGTAGGGTCCATACAATTGAAGATGGACTGTAAGTGTGGATTAAGTAACCGGTTTTTCATAAGTTTTTTCTCGTTTTTGGGGGACACAGGAGTGCGCGCTGTGTGCGTGAAGGGAGGAGGGGAGGACGATTCTGATTTTTAGTATAGATATGTGTTTCCGTTGCCTATTTGTTAGGACTCACGATGTCACGCTGAAAAAAGCCCGTGTGGAAAACCGTGGGCCGGCCATGTACAGTGCTGAGATTTGCAAAACATTGATGAGATGATGGAGAAAGGAAACGGCCTGAAAAGCATTGAGCCGTTAAGGGGGGCGCGGGGGGAGCGGATTAGCATGTCTGACGTCGCTCTCACAGATCAAAAGGATGTCATTTCTCTCGCCATTTGGCAGCTAACATCGAAGGTCTTTTTTATCCATATTGCGTGGATTACTCGACTAATCGAACATCATGTTCCCAGAAGAAGTGTGCAAATCAAGCTGATAGAGAATCATAGCTGCCGAGTGGTGACATTTTCTGACAAGTTGCCAGTAGGAAGATACAGAACAACTCTTTGGGCCTTTGAGGTGAAAAGCTGAGGAGCAGTCACCATGACACCAATATTTCATGCCTCCTTTTCGGATGTCTAACAGTACTTGCTGCCATCCAGAATTGCAACGCCGGTAGGAGTACGTGTTAGAGTAGCTTGTGATCGCCGTCTCCAATAATACAACAAACCTGCTCCGGGACGCAGGACGAGAGAACAACTCACCATTCTTGGCCGCATTTGCCTTTCCAGAGGGGCAGAGCAGGGGCTACCATCGGCTGTATCGAGCTTCGCATCGGCTATCGAGTGTACAGTTGTGCACGAAGCTGCAACGTGCTTGTTTTGACTGGTGCCGGCTCCCATACGTACATTGCGTGATACACGTGTCTTCATTATCGGCTGCCTCATCCCATGTGTATCTATCCTTGTAGTACTCCATCTGGAGCCTCGTTAATCTCCAGGTTATTCAAGTTCAAGCGCTTTCTAAAGCATGCATTTTAAACAAGACAAGTCGCCAGGTCAGTCCCAATGTACAAACATCACGCTTAAATTTCCCCATAAATCTACACGAAGTAGCTCAAATCACATACATAATTTACTACTAAACCCTAAACTTGCTGCAATTAAGAGCTCCGCTACTCGTGCCGTTGCTGCTGCCGCCTGCCGGAGCCGGAAGTTTTTAATGCGCGGAGCATATGCGGCAACGCACCAACCGCGCCGTGTGGGGTTACACATATTGTTGGCATGCAAGCGGCTCGGCACGGCTGCACCTGCACCTGCATGCCCGTGGCCGTGAGCCAGCCCAGCCCAGCCGCCCCCGAATAGAACACGCGCATGTGGCGACGTGGGCCCAGCACGTCACTTCTAGATCCCCCTCTCGCCTCGCCGTGACATGATCGACATGCATCCACCGCGCCGCCACGCTATCCTACCCGCCCGGCGAGTCAGTCCACCCCCTCGCTTAGCTTCCCCCCACTACGGAGAGATTTGGCCTCTACATCACTCGACCATAATAACTACGCTACCAGCCACTGATCCACCACGACTCGCACGCTCTTCTTCTGCTGCTGCTGCTGCCGCCGCCGCGGGCACGCGCTGGGTGTGCCTGTGAGGTTTGGTTGGGCGAGCTAGCGACCGGCACGGCATGGGCGCCGGGATTAGGATTCTGGTGGCGCTGTTGGCGCTCGCGGCGGCAGGGTGCGGTGTGGTGACGCGCTGTGCGGCGCAGCTCCGGCAGGACTACTACGCTAGCGTGTGCCCCGACGTCGAGAGCATCGTGCGCGCCTCGGTGTCGAAGAAGGTGCAGGAAACGCCCGTCACCGTCGGCGCCACCGTACGCCTCTTCTTCCACGACTGCTTCGTTGAGGTTCTCTAGCTGACGACACAGCCATCGATCCCCCCAGAGATTTTTTTTTCCCTCTTGAGATCAGGAGAATCGTGCCACCCTGATGTGTCAATGTGGCTGCAGGGCTGCGACGCGTCGGTGATCGTGGTGTCGTCGGGGAACAACACGGCGGAGAAGGACCACCCAAACAACCTCTCCCTCGCCGGCGACGGCTTCGACACGGTGATCAAGGCCAAGGCGGCCGTCGACGGCGTGCCGCAGTGCACCAACCAGGTCTCGTGCGCGGACATCCTGGTCATGGCCACCCGAGACGTCATTGCGCTGGTACGTGCACACAGACACACACTGACACACTCACAAATCCTCGACAAATCAAGCTCCTTTCCGCCGAGATCCATGGAAAGTTTCCGAGCTTTCGGAAGATCCCCTGTAAAGTCACACTGAAAAAACCTCTGGTTTTCTGGGTGATGGTTCGTCTAGGCCGGCGGACCGTCGTACGCCGTGGAGCTCGGGAGGCTGGACGGGCTGGGCTCGACGGCGACCAGTGTTGACGGGAAGCTGCCGCCGCCGTCGTTCAACCTGGACCAGCTGACGTCGCTGTTCGCCGCGAACAACCTGTCCCAGATCGACATGATCGCTTTATCCGGTAAGCAATAATTAAACAGTTATCAACAATAACCTCTATCACAAAATAATTTTACTCCACTTTAGCTGATGTACACTGTACTAGTGGAAGGGGAAGTAGTACCACATAGACTAGTTTTCCATGAGCTTTTGTTTCATAATCTTACAAGTAAAGCAAAGGGCCCCAAATCCAACGCTCAACTGTGCAATTAAAGGCAGAATTTTGTGTGGGCTCAGGAGAATTGCTGGGCAGTACAAAATGTTTGATCGTTATAGATTATTAGAGTAGACAACTTCATCATAGTGAGCGAAAATATTGGTGAGTGACACTGTGGCTAGCTGATTATTCGGTGCTAGTAGTACTTAACTAGATCTAAGACGAGTCAATGTGGAGACTCTCTGATCCCGTTGCTTGCACGTGAAAAAGAGGTCAGCCTTGTTTTATTGTATAGTGGTATCAGAAACCCTGATGACAGGTTGCTGCAGCGTCCTGCTCCTTAATTTCGACCCGTTTATTTCAGCAAACTATGGGCCTGCCAAATGAGTCGTCAAAACAGGAAAAAAGAAATCCTCTGGGATCGGTGCCACGTTGTACAAACGGCAGAACAGAAGAGAAGCAAATTCAGGGTTCTCCCGAAAACGCATGAGCTGTCATGCTGCCAACTAGCCATCCATTTTGCTCAGTGGTTTTCGGTAGTTCATAACTTTATATCATCAATGAAGAACGTTTTAACCTTCTATTTTAGCACACTGTTGCTGATATAGGATTGCAATTCTTCCGTGTTTCCGTAGTAGCACAGGCCAAAATAGGAGTCAACGGGTGTGGGCATAACTGCATGTGTTTGTCTGCCCCACTGTCCCATTTCCAATTTCACCTTGGAATAATGGATCATAACTTCACAAGATTCATAGCTAGTGGCCAGTAGCTGCGAGATCATACAGTGTTTTGTCCACGCTTCTGAATATCTGTGCAGAATTATGACGGAAACACTAAAAAACCTCTCTTTTTTTTTGGCAGCGGCGCACACGGTGGGGTTCGCGCATTGCAGTACATTCGCGAGCCGGATCCAGCCGGCGGCGGTGGACCCGACGATGGACGCCGGGTACGCGTCGCAGCTGCAGGCGGCGTGCCCCGCCGGCGTGGACCCGAACATCGCGTTGGAGCTGGACCCGGTGACGCCGCAGGCCTTCGACAACCAGTACTTCGTCAATCTGCAGAAGGGGATGGGCCTGTTCACCTCCGACCAGGTGCTCTACTCCGACGACCGGTCGCGCCCCACCGTTGACGCATGGGCGGCCAACAGCTCCGACTTCGAGCAGGCCTTCGTCGCCGCCATGACCAACCTCGCCCGCGTCGGCGTCAAGACCGACCCGTCGCAGGGCAACATCCGCCGCGACTGCGCGGTGCTCAACTGACAACGCCGACGTGATCGGTACGCCGACGGTTTGGCGGTGCGTGCGGATCTCTCGATTGTTCATAGTTGCTGCAGCCTGCAGCGCTGAAGTTCTTAAAAGTTTAAGAGTTGGATACACAAGGTGAGATTAAACGAGAAAATGTTGTGCATAAGGTGAGATTAAACGAGAAAATATTGTGATTAGTCGAGAAAAAAAATTAGATGAAAAATTTAGTGGTAAAAGTTTATAATTGATTGAAAAAAATGATGTAAGCGTAGAAATTGTTATATTTTAAAATAAATTTTAAATATTGTTATATTTTAAAACGAATGTGATTACTTTTTACAGCATAAAGTTAATCAATCTTATTATTGGAAACCAAGAAGATTATTTGTGTATTTGATAGTGGTGAAATTAATTACGTAGGTTAAACGTATTATTTTTGTGTTATAACTATCGGAGATTAAGGCTGGTTGGTGAAGGGTCTCAACTTCTCCTATTTCTTACGTGTACGCTTGCCAAATAAACGGTATATTTTAAAAAAATATATAGAGAGAAGTTATTTTAAATAATTATATTGATTTATTTTGATTTTTTTAAGCTAGTATGCGTACATCGATCACCTCATTTTTTGTGAGGAGGGAGAGGTTTCCAATCTCTACCCACAAAAGCAGCCTAATTATTCAGACATTTTGTCATTTACATCTGCATGGTTGCATGCGTATGGATTTTGGGTGCATGGATCTTTTCGACGACGACTGGAAATAAAATCAAGACAGGTAGCACAGGCTTAATCCGGAAAGGCGAGACGAGGAGAGCAGAAATGCAGAATTAGTCAGCTGCAGTGTTCTATCTGCAGAATTAGTACTTGGAATGTTGGATACACCAAAGCGTGCACAGTTGCACACTCGTCAGAAAAGTGACTTGAATACAAGCATATGGCGTAAATCAAACCGTCTGGGTTGCAACGAATTGAAGATCGTCACGGTACTCGGAAAATAATGCATTTTTCTGAATCCACTAGCCCTTTACCTCACACGGTAACAAGGGCTATAAGATTATGGCAGTTAGTTAGCATCAACGATACCATGACCGCTACATTCGTTCTAAAATATAATTATTTTTAATTACGAATCTAAAACTAATCAAAATGGTAATAATTATTTTAGAGGAGACCGTACATATGTGTAACAGTACCATTCAGTCCAGCAGAATACAATCAGTATCATCCAGCCCTAAGGCAAAAATCCCGTGCCGACTTTGACATGACATCCACGTTGTCGTACACCAAGAATTAAATGCATGGATGAGGCCGGCCAGATAACTATTGTCATGGTGACAAGGGCAACAAAAGGAACAAAAAGATACTATAAAAGAACAACAAAAGGTTAGAAACATGATGAATCAGTGGAGTCAGATACTCACATAACCAAAAAAAAACAGGCAAGGGCATTTGGTCACTTCAGTGGCGCGCCCAAGTGGTTAAAAACTTTGGTTAAGGCTTAGTTTAAAAATAAGTGAAGAAGAGAATAAAAAATAATAATGTAAAATTAGATATCTTATTAATAAATAATTATTAACTGTCGTAAAATATGATTTTAAATCAACATTTAGATATATTTTTTTTTAAAACGAGAGAAGTTTTTACCTTATCCCCCACATCCATCCGAACTCGGACTAAATCATCATCCAGATGCAAAATGGCAAATCAAGTTGATTGTCAGAAACCACTATATGCCTTGACCATGTGTCTTTCCCTGGGCCTCTAAAATCATGAATCGTCTGCCCTCTACCAGTCCTCTTCAACCCTGATACCCAAAGTGCGCGGTTTAATAGTGGATAAGCACTCCCATTTCAGGAGATTAAAGTATCAAGTGGTGCGCCGCTAGTGGCCCTAGACTACTTATACTGCAATCCTTGGTACAATCACGATCATTCGGAGCCTGCTTTGGTGAGTGGTGGCATGTAAGCGTCCAGGCATAAGCCACAAATTCACATGTACATACGTATCTTCAGAGCTTCAGATATCTGAGAATCTTCCACCACAGCGTCAGAGTCACTAGGATAACTGAATCTCCAGCGCTTACTGTACAGCGTTCCTGCAGTCAGTGATTGGACACGCAAGCAAGCATCATCTCGTGGCGCACACTCGCAGATTGCAAAAAGGAAATAAGGTCAGGATGATCAGTTGTACTCCGCGCTGGTGAATGCATCGGTAGTGATCCTATCCCGTTAGCCAGGACGAACTGAAGAAACTGATGGAGTGTAGCTATCCATCCATCTTGCTAGTGGGGCATGACTGTTCGCACACGCATAAAGCCGGCACCGTTTCGAAAAGAAGGACGGCGAAGATGGCGTGACGCCGACACGGACATGGTGCGTCCAAGATGGACTCACCGAGGCAGCTAGTTGTGGCCGTTTACCCTGGAAGAGATGCAACGGCGCCAGTCGACTCGATCCCAACTGTGTCATAGCTTGGCGTGAGCGACAGCCAGCGTCGTTGCGCGCGATGCATGCACTACTGCACGACGCCGCGGCCCACGCCGGCCGGCATGCAACAGCGCCATGTACGTTCACATCGGCGACGGCGACGCCTGAGAGCTACCCACTCGATCGGCGTAAGCGGGACAACTGACTGACCGCGCATCCGACGCACTCACGGAAAGGGGCTAATGAGAGCAGTCAAAGTTATCTGAGAGAATTGTTAATTATATTTTCTATTAATATATTAGTCAGTCGGATGTCTTACACGCAACCGTATAGCTATATGGGTTAACCTACTATAATTATATTAGACTAACACTCCCCTACAGTCTAATCGGGAGCATCGCTAACATTCAGGCTGGATCAAAACTCCTGAAATAATGAGTAGGAAGGTCCTTAGTAAAGACGTCGGTGTACTATGATGTCGTCGAAACATGTAGGATCCGAACGTGACCAAGAGCGACCTTCTCTCAAACGAAATGGAGATCAATTTCAACATGCTTCGTTCGCTGATGCTGCATCGGAATATCCAGCACTGATATTGTCAAAATAGACCAAGGTGGAACATCGAGTGGGGTGGCGAAGCTTAAGAAGCAGCTGGCGCAGCCAGTTAGCTTCAGCAACACTATTTGCCACAGCACGATATTCAGCTTCAGTACTCGATCTAGAGATCGTATGCTGATGGTTTAGAAGACCAGGACACTAAGTTATTCCCAAGAAATACTGCATAGCCAGAGGTCGATCGGCGAGTGTCAGAACAGCTAGCCCAGTCAGCATCTGTGTAAACAACAAGATCTACGGGCGAAGATCGGCGCATGGTCAGCCCAAGATACAGGGTGCCATATAGGTAGCGCAACATCCGCTTGAGAGCAGCGAGGTGCGGCTCTCGAGAATCATGCATATAGAGGCAGATTTACTGAACTGCAAAGGTAATGTCTGGTCGGGTGAAAGTCAGATGCTGCAGAACGCCGGTGAGACTACAGTACTGTGTAGCATCAGCGACAAGCGGTCCGTCAGCAGATAATTTGGAGTGGAGATTAACAGGCGTGCTGCACGGCTTGCACGTACTCATCTCGGCACGCTCCAAAATATCATGACTGTACTGCCGTTGAGAAAAGAATAGACCATCTGTGGAGCGGGTCATAGAGATGTCCAGAAAATGATGCAGCTGACCCATATCCGCCATAGCAAACCCACGCCAGAGAGCCTCAATGATATTCTTGAGTAATCCAACAGAAGAGGTAGTAAGGACAATATCATCAACATATAGCAGTAAGTAGGCTATGTCTGGACCGTGGCGATATAAGAAGAAAGAAGTATCTGACTTTGTTTCAACAAATCCAAGTGACATAAGGTGAGAGACGAACCTGTGATGCCAAGCACGAGGAGCCTGCTTCAACCCATATAAGGACTTGTTGAGCCGACAAACAAAATCTGAGTGAGAAGAATACACAAATCCAGAAGGCTGCACGCTGTACACTGTCTCAGTGAGAGTGCCATGGAGAAAAGCATTCTTCACATCCAGCTGATGAATGTGCCAGTTCTAAGATAATACCAAAGAGAGAACCACGCGAATTATCACAGGCTTGACAACTGAACTAAAAGTCTCATCATAGTTAACACCAGGCCGTTGTATGAAACCCCACAGAACCCAACGAGCCTTGTAACGATCCAGAGACCCATCGGCGAGCAAGTTGTGACGATAAATCCACTTCTCAGTCACAACATTGACGCCAGGAGGGCGAGGCACAAAACTCCATGTATTGTTGGCAATCAAAACGTCATACTCAGCCTGCATAACAGATCGCCAATTAGGGTCAGACACGGCATCACGAACGGAGCGAGGAAGAGGCGACATGGGTACAGTGTGGAGATTGAGATGATCCACGGGCTGCACAATGCCATCTTTGCTATGTGTGCGCATAGAGTGCGCATTGGTCATCGAAGGGATAACAGTCGGTCGAGTGGTAGCTGTGCGGCTGGTACCGCTGGCAACAACCTGAGCGCGAGCAGCAGGGGTAGCAGGACCGACAACACTCGTGGTCAGTGGGGCACTGTTGGCAGCGACCTGTGCGGGGTGCACAAGGGTAGCGACACCAGATGACGCGGACTCGGGCGACCACGGCCCTGCACCAAGGCTCGACGGCACAAGTGGGGCCTCGAGCATGGGGTGTGCCACTGAGGAAGCTGCTGTACCTGCACGCAAAAAAGAGGCTCCAGGAACTGAAGCGGTGAGATCATGATCATCGACAAGAAAGTCCAGGGCGGAGGGTGCCATGGGTGTGATAGACATGTAAGAGAAAGGGAAGAAGGATTCATTAAAAATAACATGTCTAGAAATAAGAATGCGGTTCGACTAAAGTTCGAGGCATCGATAGCCTTTATGCTCCAAGGAGTAGCCAAGAATCACGCATAGAGAAGAACGAGGAGCAAATTTATGGGGCGCTGTAGAGGACATATTGGGGTAACAGGCGCAACCAAAAACTTTGAGATAATCATAGGAGGGCGGGACAGAGAAGAGAACGGAGTATGGTGTGGAGGAGGCGAGTGTTGTGGTGGGGAGGCGGTTCATAAGATATGTGGCAGTGTGAAGGGCCTCAACCCAGTAAGCTGGAGGGAGACTCGCCTAAAACAAAAGGGAACGTAGAGAGTTATTGATGGTATGAATAGAACACTCTGCTTTATCATTTTGTTGAGAAGTGTATGGGCATGACATGCGGAGGGCAACACCGTAGGAGAGAAAAAACGTACGGGCCTAGGAATTATCGAATTCACGGTCATTGTCGCATTGGATGCTCTTGATGGTGGTGCCAAACTGTGTGCGAACATACGCAAAAAAGATAGAAATAGTGGAAAATGTCTCAGATTTGAGACGAAGGGGAAAAGTCCAAATGTAGTGAGAGCAGTCATCAAGAATAACAAGATAATATCTGTATCCTGACACACTAACAATTGAAGAGGTTCATAGATCACAATGGATTAAATCAAATTTGTGAATAGCATGAGAGGTAGATGAAACGAAAGGTAGACGTACATAACGACCGAGTTGACACGCATGACATAAATGATCAATGTCATCTTTATTGCAGGAAATGACATTGGGCCTAAGAAGCTTGAACAGAATATCGCGCCCAAGATGACCGAGACGGCAATGCCAAAGGGAGGTGGATGCAGCGACGAACGCGGAGGTGCTCGTAGATGGTGCAAAAAATGGGTAGAGGTCACCGGAACTATTGCACCTGGCGATCACGTTCCTGGTTTGCAGATCCTTCGCAGAAAGACCAAATAGATCAAACTCAATGGAACAATTATTGTCGGTGGTAAACCAATGAATAGAATTTAAATTCTTAATAATATTAGGGGATACCAGAACATTATTAAGAGTAAGATCATGGTGCGGTAAGGAAAAATGATGGGATCCAGTGATGGTGACAGGAAGTAAAACATCATTGCCCACAATGATAGATGAAGGAGTAGATGAAGAGAGTGGGGAAATGGTGAAGAGTATATCAGCGTCCGAGGTCATGTGGGAACCGACACCCGTATCAACATACCATTCATAGGCTGATTGATTGAGCGTTATAGTGTTGAAAGAGTGCGCCAGGGAGTCCTGGTGCCAACCTTCATGACTAGACGGCCAAGGTGCCGCCTGGTACACCGATGAGGGTGCCTGGAAGCCTACCGATGAGGGCTCTTGGAAGCCCAGCAGTATAGTTCCCCCATAGTACGTGCTATACGGGGACGATGGGGCACCGTATGAGCCGTCATAGGTGCTAGGAAGAGCACCAAAACCGCCATAGTGCGGGGCTGCGTGGAACGCAGGCTGTGGCGGCAGAGGACGGCCAGACTGATCATACGGCCACATGCGCATGGTGCTAGCCCAAGGATGGGCAAACGACAGGTACATAGTCGTTCAGGGAGGGACGCCACCCTGTCCACCTAGGGCCACTCCAGCAGAGGTTGCTGGAGAACTGCCACTAGTAGAATTGCCGCGTCCACCGCGGCCGCGGTGGCGGCCGTTGCGCTGGCCTCCGGTTGGTGCAGCTGGACGCGGAGGAGGAGGCGCCCCTGGACGAGAAGCAGCTGGGGCACCTGGGGCCACTGGACGTGGCGTCGCAGCGACGAGAGCAGCCGGCGGGGACGGAGGGCGAGCGTCGATCTCTAGCTCCTCTAACAACAGATGAGTGCGTGCTTCCGTAAATATTAGAAATGGCCGATGCATCTTGAGAATGGATACCATATGGCGAAACTTACCACTGAGGCCACAGAGAAGCGTGAGGACCATCTGTCAGTCGTCAATAGGGTCGTCGAATTCGGCGAGGGAGGCAGCCATGGATTCAAGACGACGGCACTAGTCGGTGACGCTCAGGGAGTCCTGGTGAAATGTGCGAAACTGCATCTCGAGGAGAAGGGCACGAGACTCATTCTGGCATGCATTACCGGCGCGTCCGGGTCGCATCATCAGCGACTGCTGCAGGTCGCTGGAGACGATGCCGTACACCCACGTGAGGACGCAGCAATCCGCCTGGAGCCACGCCGGGCACGCGGGGAACGCATCATCCTCAAGGACGTGGCGGGTGAGGGCATATTTCCCAAGGAAAGTGAGAAACATGCAGCGCCATTTAGTGTAGGAGTTCGTGGCCTTGTCGAGGACGATGGGGATAAGCGCCTTGATGTTGACGACAGCGGTGGCTTGCGCCCAAAGAGCCGCGTGAGCGCTCTCGTACGTGTCCAGAGCGTCGTCAGAGCGAGAAAGATCTGCCGCGAGACAGCGTTCTTCGAAAGTAGCGGCGCCAGTGTTGCCGCCAGCCATGGGTGGCACGACAGCCGATTGGAGGGATTAGTCGATGAGAGTCGGATCGACAGCTGATCGGCTGATCAGAGTCGGGTCAGCAGCCGATCGCCCGATCGAATCGGTAATGGGCAGATCGGCTGGATGATGAGCAGCCGATCAGTTCGGAAGCCGATGAGCAGCCGATCAGTTCGAAAGCCGATGAGCAGTCGATCAGATCGGATGGATCAGATCGACAATAGAAATCGGTTGGCCGATGAGCAGCCAATCAGTTCGGAGGCCGATCGGATCGGCAATAGGCAGGATCCAATTGGGTCGATTGACAGATCCAATCAGATCGGATTGGTGGACGATCTGGTTGGCAACGGAGAGCCGATTGAATCGGCAATAAGCAGGATCCGATCGGGCCGATCGACGGATCCGATCAGATTGGATCGGTGGGCGATCTGGTTGACAACGGAGAGCCGATCAGCCGATCGACTCGGCAATAAACATGATCTGATCGAACCGATCGACGGATTCGATTAGGTTAGATCGGCGGGTGATTTGATCGGCGACAGCGTGGGCGATAAGACCGACGACACCTAGTGGTGACGATCGAATCGGCTACAGGCGCTGGTGCAGAAGCATAAGTAGGATCGGATCGGCGACCACACCCGGTGACAAGGACAACTACAGGGTGGGCGATCAGATCGGCAGTGCTGGTGATGAAATCAGCGACACTCCTAGTGACGTGCAATCAGCACCAGTGGTGGCATTCGGATTGGCGACGAGCGCTGGTTCAAAAATGGCAGCGTTGAGGGCGTCGGACCTCGACAGTCTCTCGCACAGTAGTGGCGGATAAGGAGACCAGCGACGGCAGCAACAGTGACGGCGTTTTTGGTTACGGAAAGATAGCAGATTGAAACCGCTCTGATACCATGAAAATGTGGGAATTGTTGATTGTATTCCCTGTTAATATATCAGTATATATAGATAGTCGGGATGGCGTACACACGTAACCGCACAGCTACACACGCGGGTTAACCCTAACAATATCTACTACTAAACAATATCTACTACTAAAGAACTTGTGATGGAGCCCCATCCTTGGATCAAATTAGGATTTCCCCTTACCGTCTGAAGAGGCTGGTTATCACACAATAACCACGGTAAACCATAAAATATCAAATAAAATTTATCAAAAATCTAAAACTTTATTTAATTTTTTTGAACTTAATAGGGATACTGTTACTGTACCCAAACAATAAACCCGGTTATCGCCATAGCTATATAATAATTGACGGTAAGAGAAAAACTTGTATCAAATAGCGTAGCATTTTTGCTAAAATTTTCACAATTAACAAGAAAATATATCAACATGTGCCTTTATGTCTTGTATGCGATCTACTAACATAGGAAAAGAAAATGATCAACATGGATTATGATGTCATCTAATGGTTACAATCTAGCACTAGAGGAAGATCCGGTGGCATCTCATTTCGGTAAGATGGTATCGTGCCCACAGTTTATTTACTCCTAGGCCCTAGCTATATGATCAACAAAGTTACTGGTTACGATTAAGTTCCAAAGCGGACGTATATAGGCCGATTAAAAAGTGGTAGCTCATTGCACTATCTCAGCAAGTCTGTTAAGCGACCACGACGAGAAATGCGTCTTGCAGCGCCTTTCCATTTCCTTTTCGTCATATTGAGGAGATATCCTCGTGCAGCCGTCAGGCCGTACTAAAAGGTGAACTGCCATGAAAGCAAACGGGCCCTGTAGGCTGACGACTGACGAGACATTTGATGTTGCAAGCATGAGTCGACCACCAGCGAGTTGAGCACTAGCTGAAAAGGCACACCCACATTGCGGTACACTGGTGGCATATCACCGGAGGCCGGCCCCGGATGTTTAATTTCTGCTATGGACGGTGGTGATGTCCCCCGGAGCTTCTCAGTGGAAGAATTGCGTGCATGCTTTCGATTAGTTGAACATAACTGGCGCGGTGTACGATGAGTAGAGATGTAGAGGTATAAAAAGATTGTTATTTGTCAGACCGGTTGCTTCTATATCTTGGCGACGATCAAGGGCGAGTATCCATGTCTCTCTTAAAAAAACGAGAGAAGAGGAAAAATGAACCCCTAGCTAGTTGGTCGAGGCGTGAAACGGTTTTCTCGGATTGATACGAGTAGTTATTAATGACTGCCACGCTACGTGTTACCGGGCGCCATCGCATTCACTCCACAGAGGCAGCAGTAAGTCAAAAAGCACGCATGTGAGCTTTTTCATGTAACATCGATGAGTCAGACAGAGATCACGAAACGATACAGTAACACCGCCTCTTTTTTCGATCGCTCCACCGGTCTGGACCCCGACGGATCGATGAAAAAGGCCAACTCGAAACCAAACTTGACTTCGAACAACGAGCAGTTTTCTCCTTTTCTTTTCTCGCGCGGGTACATGCAGCAGTTAGTCGTGTACCAGTTTACCACCAGCTCACGCCGCGCCGAGCCGTCGGATCCCCTCACGCGGCACCGAAATCGCGCGTGCGTAAGTGCGGCCGGATGACGAGGCGAACCCGCGCGGAAGCCGCCCGATCCAGCCGGGGACAGCGACACCTGTAGCACAGCTGCGCGCTGTGACTTGCTGCGTGCGCGGCCGCGGCCGCGGACAGCGACCTGACCGTCTGATCACGCTCGATCGCGTCGCGCGCGGCTCGATCGCCCGTCCAAATCAGCGGGTGACGACGCCGCGCCGACGGATCCAAAAAGTTTCTTTCTTTCTCCTCCTGATGATCGCACGCGGGCGCACCCCTACCTAGCTAGCCCGGCTCGTATGTCTCTCCCCGCCTCTCGCTCTCGCTATAAAAGCTCGTGGCCACGGGCGAAGCTGGTCACGGCTCTGTTGCAACGGGAGGCCGCGAAGCACAAGCTAGGTCGCAGGAGCTTCTTCAGAGCTTGCCTGAGGAGTGAGTGCTCGGCACACTCGGACACTCCCGGTTTGCAGAGAGAGAGAGGAGAGGAGAGGGTGGGAAAGCAATCGATCAAGATGTGCATGGACCGAGCTGCCGTGCCGGTGAAGAGGGTGTGGCTCGGCATCGCCGCGCGCCTAGGCCTCCGGCGAACCAGCGGTACGTAGTTTCACCGCGTGAGCTCTTCTCTTCTCCGGCCGTCTTGCCTCGTCGGATCGGATCAGATGCATCTATCTATCGGGAGCTGTGTTTCTGATGGATGCATGGGTTGTGCTTGTGATGTCGCAGGGCTGAGACAGCTGAAGAAGGAGGTGAGGACGTGCGAGTACCACGACGTGCACATCATGTGGGAGATGCTGAGGAAGACGGACGCGCCGGTGCCGATGGCGGAGAAGGAGGCCGCCGCCGCCGCGGCAGTCGCGGCTGCCGCCGGCGCCAGGAGGAGGAAGGCAGCGTGGAGACGGTTCCTCTACTACTGCTGCGCGTTCTAAGCTTCAGGGATCAAGAACCAAAAATCAAAGACTGCTTGCTTTCTGGCCTCTCGCCGCCTCAGTTCTTCCCAGCTCGGACTCGATCGTCTTTCGGCGAGCTTCGAAGGAAGCTCTTCGCGTTCTTGGTTCGAGACTGTCCCGGCGAAGTTTGCTGGCACCAATCGTCCCGGCAAAGAGGCGGCGAACCAGAACGAAATGGTGCATATGCAGAGGTTGCAAACTTACAATAATAAGTATAGAGACAGAAATGATGATCGCCATGAGTCGATCATCAATCGAGATGTATAAAGTGAATAAAAAGGTTTTGGTTTTGATCTATATCAGTGAAAATTCTCCTCATCACCAGAAGATCTTTGTCAGTGAAGAGATCCTCCACGTTCTCCCAACTTTTGCCTAGGTTGCTTCTCCTATCGAAAACCTCGCTGACTAGAGCTGTACAGGTGTACCTAGAGATACTATAGCTCGAGTACAACTGGAAACACCGGAAAGGCGCGTGCGAGCTGCCGAGGAAGACGAAAGAACGCATCTGGTTTTCTTCTCCGCGAGAAGAGGAAGGGAAAAAAAAGACACAGATAGCTGGGGTGTGGGTGTGGCGATTGCTGCTAACCTTTGCCGCTTTGCCGTTGACGTACTCATGAAGTCGGGTCTCAACCAGTGCAGAATGAAAACGCTAGCTGGTGGTGTTCTTACTGACAAGTGACAGCAACTTCAGCTTTAACTTGAGCTGGTTTATGGCGAATCCGCGGATCGACCTGAAGTTTGTCTGGATCAAACGGAAAGCGCGCTGTAGTCAAGCGAAAGAAAAAATTGTACGAAACTATTATTAACAGTAGCATTAACTGGCCTCAAGTTTCAGACGAAAGCCTTTACCGATTCTCCAATGGATGAGCTAGTCAAACGAATTAAGAATTTTTCATGTAAGAATAGTGATAGAAATGCAAACAGTTTTCTGAACCATTTTGTAGTTCTGAATTGACTTAGAACTAACTAATTTTCTATTTTTGGATTAACTAATCAGCAATGTACTTTTGGAGCCATTTTCATTGCACAGTATTACATCAAAGAAAATGTTCGACTTGTTCTCAAATTCCAGTAGAAAAGAAAATGGAAATTCTCAAAGCATTTTCCATGCTCATTTAAGTTCAGAAAAGGATTAAACATCATGCATGGAAGCATCACCTTATATATGGAACAATAATGAGTAGTGCCTGTGCACATGTCATATGCACCAGAAAATGATAGGGAGGAAAAAGAAGGAATCTTTCGCTTATTGATTGGATTGAGACATCTCCATTTTCGTTCCGAGCATTTTTAAACCATATATTCAGAGAACCGAATATTAAAATGTAGTGTTCAAAAAAGACAAGCTATATGCTTGTTCCCCTGTCCAAATCGAAGTTCAGGAGTAGCTCTTGTCCCTCGTACCAGATAAAGAAGATATGTCTGATTCCGGCTTCGTAGAAACCCATAATATAGTATTTTTATAAGCCTGTGATGAAATATAGAGCACATGATGATGACCCATAGTTTAGCAGAAAATAAAAACAACATATTCTTTGTGCATGTTGTTGGTACCTTGTGCAACCACAGTTAACTGTTTAGGGTTTTTTCTTCGACAATCAATTAATTGTTTAGTTCTAGTATTGTTCCCATTCTGATGGGTAAATTAATTTGAGATGGATAAACAGGAACACCAAATGTGTAATGAGACAATGATGTGGGGCAAGACTACCTTCTGAATGCAACTGCAGAATAACTACTCATAGCATTGTATTAACTGTCTAGTTTTACTCACTTGGGAACTCGATCAGTACAAAATTGCTCCTTTGCCAGAAAATTTCTTGTAGTACTATGACAAGAGAAGGCTAATTTAGTCTCTAACTCTATATAGGATTTGAATGGTAAAACTAGGTACTTATCTTGCAATTTTACAAAACATTAGGAGGACATGGCCAAAGTTAGCCCTAGAGAAGCTCCAACCCTGAATGCTTACGTTGTCAGATGAAGAGAACTTGTCTATGTTCAGCTGCGACTGGAAGGAGCGGTAATCACAAACGTTGCAAGGCTGCGCAGTTCCAGAACTGTGACCCCAGAGCCCTGTAAAAATGGCAGACCAAACGGAAAGCTGCAGATCACGTTAAATATAAAACAAAAATGTCAAATGCAGTTCCTTTTACTGAATTTTTAGTCTCGATAGGGTATAGGAAGGAGCATAGTACATCACAGATTTGATACAATGGAGCAGTTGATGACATTGATACATAAAACATGGCAAAATTGCATCTTACCGAATACCATAGACCATAGCCCATGAGCTTCAACTTCCAAGGGATAACATAGACCTGAAAAATATCACAGAAGCATGCTAACTACAGAATATCTATCATCAATCACATGACTTCTGAGCTAGTGGCAACTTGGGGTCCAGGAGGACTTTCACATCCAGGGAACTCCAGTCAACAAATACTCACATTTCCAGATAGTTATGCCAAGCAGCTTTCCTGCTTTGAGAGGGCGGCTTGTCATACGACAAACAAAGAAGACAGCTTAGAGTACAAAAGACACTAGCTGCACACAAAATCATCAAATTGTAGTGTCTAAAAAGTACATTTCTCAAACCAAGAGAATATAACAAAAAAGTTTCACTATTGAAGTTATGCTTCCATCACTTTATTGAACTTATAGGTACAAATCCGGTTCTGCTTGATGCCTTGATGTGAATTACCCCCACATAGTTGGTCCAGGCATAGCTAGTTCAACTTCATGCCCTGTAAACAGAGAGATCGGCAAGAGATGAAACGACAATATGGATCATACTATCTCAGTATCTTCAGTCATTTCATCAGTCACCAAAATGTTAGGGGAAACAGTAGTCAGGACAATCAATTGTCTACAAATAAACACAAAGCAAAAGACTTTCATCAATGCGAGCCAAATTGCCCCCACATAGCAAGATTGATATTCTAGTCTACTAGCCAGACTATGGAAAAGGAATCAATTGACAGGTGGGCAGATATCAACACAAATTAGCAGTGCTGCAAAACTGATCGAAATGAGAAGGCATGTATCATAAATTATCATATAGTGTGTGTGTGTGTGTATTCTCAACAGTGACATATGCAAATCAGTTACAGTCATGCAATTTACAAAAGTTATATCCAGACACGAGAGAGATTTCAACGTCCAAGACCAAAAGAAGTTTATATATTATTCAATAGGCTAACTTGCACCCTGATTACAAGCAGTAGTTACCATAATCTGAACACAATGTACAGGAGCAACGAAAATATATAATTCTTATGGTCACTGCAAAAAATTATTGCAACTCAATTTGAAACAAGGAAAAATATGCTCTATTACAACATCACAGAGATACCCTAGAAGCACTATGAGAATACCATGTGTTACATGCCAAGCCTATAAGTGTTTATCGACAAGTTGCTCAATTTGTTCCACAACATCAACCGACTCTGTTGATTCTCTCCTTTATACCAACTGTCATAAATTTCCAAGGAAGAACATATGCTACATTTGTCCAGCACAGCACCAATTGGTTACTTGTTTCAACTTTGCTTGCTCGTGAGCGAAGCAGTCCTCAGATTTGCATCCCTGTTGGCTCATAGCTCCGTTTACTTCAGTGATAATATTTTTCAACAAACTGAACCTCTTTTCAAAGGTTCATCAATAACAGGGCAATCAGACTCATTCACCAAATGACATTGCCTGTATCTTTTCGAGCTGTGTAGACCAATTGGTCCCAAGCAAACGTGGATCAGATTCCATAGCAACAGCAAAATCTTGTACTGTTGTACAATGCCCATGGTTGGCTTGTTGCAAGCCATTTGTCCTAGCTGCAAACATCACATTGCCTATGCTAGCTCTTCTAGCACTGGACCTTACCCTGGACAATTCCACGCATGGTTTAATCAACCTCCGCAAAAACTCATCTAACCCACGATTTAAAACTTCAGCACACTGCACTTTCACTCCAATGCTATCACTCTCCAACCGACGCTGCAAACCTCTGAACAAAGAACCCGTATCTAGCAGATGTCCGGAATCATAACATGAAACCATCAGATCATCCAACCTCCGTGTCCTTGCACCATAGCATGCTGTAGTCGAAATCCCCAATGGGGCAGTTATTGGGCTTCGGCTCTGAACACATGGAGCAGACCTAACCTGCTCCACCTCCTCTCCATCCTCCACTGACAACACCTTGCCGGCCACCGCCCGCTCCCTCGCAAAGTCGCCATCACCCGAATCCACCACAGCCCCTACATTCCCCTTGTTCAGCAGCGTGACGCCGAAGCACTGCCCGCTCGGAGCCGTGGTAGTCCCCGACTGCCCCGTCACCGCCTGGCGGCTCGGTGGGGGCACCCCCGACAGCGCATTGCTGATGATCCCCCTAATCAGGGCGTTGTGCAGCGCGATGTTCTCCCTCCCGATGGTGGCGTAGCACAGCTTATCGAACTCCACCTTGGTCAGCTTCAGATTCAGCAGCCTGGTGAGGTGCATGAAGTACTGGCCGGCCCGCTGCCGGCCCAGCCGCTTCACCAGCCGCTGCTTGAGCTCGGCGATGTCGACCCGGGCCAGCTTGCGGGAGGTCGCCATCTCCTCCTCCCGCTGGAATGCGGCCTCGCGATCGAAACCCTAAACAGGGCAAGCGCGCGGATGTCCGGATCCAATTAGCAAGCGAACACCAAGAGAAAAACACGGGGCAGAGGTGTCGAATCAGCATACACAGGAGCGGATTGAGCGGTACTTACTTCGGGCGGCGAATTGGGCTGGGGATTTGGGGGGATTTCGACGCTAGGGTTTCGCCGGCGCGATCGGGGTGGGGAGGAAGGAGAGGGGAAGTGGGGAACGGAGGGGAAAGGGAAGGGGCAGGAGGACCGGGTGTACGAGAAGTCGTGGGCGGAGGGAGGGGAGGAGTGCCAGAGGGAGAGGGTGTATGGTGTTGGGTGCAGGAGAGGGAGGGGGTGGTGCGAGTCGTTCTGGTTCTTGGTTGGTCGGGTTTGGGGTCAGGATGGGAACGGCGGCGGCGGTCAACTGCACGTGCAGATTTGAGGTGTGGCAGCTGACGCCAACCGGTTTTCAAATCCAAGGGTCACTTCAGTTCTTACACTAGCCATTCCTGGCATTTTTATCTACTGAGCTAATAGATCAAGAGATTATGCAGGTTTTTTTTTTGGCATTTCATCGGGAGGATAAGCACAAAGTTTTCACAGAGGAGAGGAAATAGTATAGGCCTTGCACGATTGTGCTGGTTACAGCTGCAGCTACAGTACTATCAAAAAAAAACTTTTGTTGTGATTGTGCCGTGGAAGCCAACTAATCACTTCTATAATATTTTATTGTCAAAGAAACGCTTCAAATACTCTAACATATGCCGAGTAGTGATAGTAGATATAAAATAAAATAGTTTAGAATGCTGTTGAGTTTATAGATATTAGATAGTGCAAGGTTCAATAGTCTTTATTATAATCTAAGTACTCTCTTATATCCTTTTCACTATTTATCATTACTAATTAAGAGTAGTTGGAAAATTATTTTTTATCATCCTATTTGTTTCTCTACCCATTAACAATATATATTATATTATAAAAATAGCTTTAAAAATAACCATGTTTATGAGAAATTATCATATTAATCTAAGAAAGAAATTCTTAACCATTACAGGGTTTATAACAGCATAAATTAATTAGGGTTTACGGTTAGTAACATTTACATCCTCATTTACCATATGCATATTTCATAAATTGCTAAATATTGTATTTTTTATAAAATGTATAAAATCTGAAGTTAAGAGTTGTATATGAAATTTAAATCTACTTCTACGCGCAATTAGAAATAAAATATCGGTACTGTATATATTAAATCTAACTCTAGGTGAATTATTTACCTCCAGACAAAACTACCCAGTTAATCTAATGTGTACCTTATAGCAGATTGAATATATAACGTACAGTGTAAATGTTTTGCAACACACTTTCTATGTAATATTACAACGTTTAGATCGCTTTGACGGGGGATAAATGCAGCAAGCGGCATAACATCACATCGAACTTCTCTTTCAGAAGATTTAAGGGAACGTATACTACGTTGTTGTCACCCATCCTAGAGACTTTGGTATATAGGATTGGGAGTGACATGTAGGAGAAAAGAGAGATAATTAGCCGATCTTGGGCTTATTCACAACATAGAAATTTTATAGGATTTGCATAGAATTTAGTTCAGTTTATCCAGAATCCCTCCAAATTTCCTCCAATTCGGAGAAGCCCTCGAGTACGAACGTTGCTGTCTGTTGTTTTATTATCCCTGTGATGATTTGATCTGGGGCGGTTTGGTGCGGAAGATTGATCTCTCCATGAGGCCAGGCCCAAAACTAGACATATGCCCGATGGTGATGTGGCACAATAAAATGGGCCTTCTCAGTTAAGTGTTGCTTGACCCATTGGTGTAGTTTAGCTTTTGTCAAGTCCCGTAGGTACGCGAACGTGCTTAAAGCTCGGTGGCAGCGGCTGGCGGTGGCCACGCTACCTGCCCGTATTTATCCCTGGATGGAGCAGCGGGCGTCGTACCGGGGTTTTTTTATCGATGTAGCCCTAAGGTGTATGGTTAAAGTATATACAAGTATGTGTGTTCGAAGGTATTGCATGTTTTCCGTGTGGCTTTAGGTTTTATCTCTAGCTTAAAGCGCGTGTTGAGTGTGGACGTATGGGTGCGTGGGTTGTATGAGCGTGGGATGTGTGTGCGTCCTAAACATATCCTCTCTCCCAAAAAAAAAGTCGCGTAGGTACAAAAGTATGGCGTACAGCACAACGTCACTGTTGTGTTCAAACACTGTAGCAAACTATGTTCTCCCAAAGTATCAACGTGATACTAGCGCTGACACTCCCAGATTCGTGTTAGCAATATGGGGTGTTAGTATTCACACCTCGTTTAGACTTTAGAACTCCCCTTTTCCTTTGAATTATGCATGGTTCGAAAAAGGTTTCTTCCCTCTAATGACGCTCATCTAATGATATACACTTATCTAGTGGCTAATAGCCGAATACTCTAGTGTGTAAGCCCATGAATTGGAACTGACGTCTCATCGATGTAACCAAAACATTTGTGGATCCCTTCTGCTTTCCACTCTGAAAGTGCGGTGTAACAGTAGCGAGCATATCTTCGTTCGCAAATGAAAACATGGCCAGCCTAACCACGATATATATAGCATCTGAAACCGTTAGATTGATTCATTGCTTCGGCCACAAAACTGGACGGGAATAAGGTTGAATCAGAGCAATTATTGCACGCACAAACAGTGATCTCCTTAAGCTTCCTCCTTAAGCAAGATCGACAAAAGAAAAGCGGAAGATCCAGGGTGCGTGGCTTAGGACGTCACTTGACCTTTTGACAGCTCCGTTGATCTGCATGCAGCACAGGACAGGAGATTCAGAGATTGCTCACCAAAACAGATCTAAATGCCTGTCACTTTCGCTAGGATTATTCCTAGGTAGTTGAAATGCGTTACTCCTACTTGTCGGCAAATTTGAAGTTCGCAACTCTGCAAGCTGTTAACAGCTTTGCATCACAAATGTGTGCATCGATGATCGATCTGGTGCAGCTAGTGATCATGCCCACCGGCGCAAGATAAAGGGAAAGGACTAGGTGGAATATCTGCGGTGAGTTGGAAGCTTGGGACAGACTTACGGCCATTTCCCTTCCTACTGATCTCTAAAAAAGAGTTTTTTTTCAAAATATAACTTTTAATATTTAAAATTTATTTTAAAATATAACATTTTCTATATCTATATTATTTTTCCATCAATCATAAACTTTCACCACTGAATTTTTCAACCTAATTTCTCTTATCACCAATCATAACTTTTTTATTTAATTCTATCAATTTTTTAATACCCATATCTAACTAACAACTTTATATTTTCTAGAGAACGTAGCACTCTATCCATCAAGCATTCGGGCACCAATAGGCTCCGCCGTTGTACCGTGTCACGGGTGCTGCCACCGGAATCGACGCATGCACGGTTCCATCTTCAGATTCAGAGCACTTCAAAGTTCCATCCATCCCCAGGCATGGCTGCAGCTTAAGCCAAAAACGCGACTTGGAAAATCGTACGCGTCAGTCCGTATCCTGCCGTGGTGCCTGGTCGGGCAACACGTACGATGCTTAACCCCGCAAACCTGCGGAGAATGCGGCGCGGTCGGACTCGGTCACCTTTGCCCTCCCTCGTGACGGATATGCCCAGTCCAGCCAGCATCCAAAGCAGGTTGCCGTGGCGGCGCGCGCGGTCAATATCGGGATCAGCGCAGTAGCCGACGCCGCGGACACCAGCAGGACGTACGTCGCACACGGAAACCAGCCGCGCACCACGCTGACGCCCCGCAGCCGCCGCCACGGTGGATCACACGGCAGGGGCGCGTGGCCACCACTCCCCCTGTGTCTTATCACGAGTCGATTTATCTTTTTCAAGTTAATTTTTTAAAGTTTTATTAATTTTATAAAAAATAGAATAACATTTAAAATATTAAATTAGTTTTATTATATTTAATATTGCATATGTTTTAATAGTATATTTGTTCTGCGTTAAAAATGTTGTTATATTATCCTATAAATTTAATCAAACGAAAAATTGATTAAAAAAATAAGCGACTAGTAATATAAAACAGGCCGGTTTAACGGAAGAGCACCGGAGATCGACCGTACGTACGTCGCGGGCGCGAAAGGGAAGCAAAAGCTCGATCGCCCAATGCTAGCGAACGTCGTACTGCTACGTACCACATGTACACACGGATCGCGTACGACTCATGTCATGTCAGCCTCTTCTTTTGGAGAAAAGGCACTGTTTGCGTGATCACTGTTGTTTTCATGCTTGATTACTCCCTCGCAACAGAGACGCGCGTCGTCTGGTGCGATCTCAAGCTCACGTACGTTTGGTTGTTGTTCGATCGTCCAGGTATTAATTGTCGATCCATGCATCCACGTGCACAGCGGTTCATGTTTAATTCGTGACTAACATGTACTTTATGGTTGATGTTCCATCGGATTATTCACTTTTCCTGGGGATAATTAGACGGTTCTATTCCGATAAAAAGTTGAAAGCAAACACTACAGCAGCAAATCGGAGTGGATTTAGTGCGTACTTGAGTCACAGTCAAAGAGGATAGGTGATTGTAAATGGGAAACCGGCCCGACGTGGAATCAGTTTGTTTCTTTCCAACGCACGTTCAGTTATGTTTTTGCCCTGTTTTCACTTTACTACGCTAGCCTTAGGCAGTGTTTGTTTGTGTGTGTGTGTGTGTTTTTTTTAAAACTTTCTATACAGAATTTTTTAATCAAATAAATATATTTTTTAAATTCGTAATAGATATATATTTTTTTAATCAAATAAAAATATTTTTAAAAATCTGTAATTGTTAAACTTTAGATTGGGTGCAAATTTACTATATGCAATTTGCTTCTACGTACGGCATATGCATGTATTTCGAAGAGAGCAGTACTGATAATTATAGTGCTCTGTGCTCCGCCTATGCCTCACCTGATGATGATGCCTGGACAAGATCTATAATTACACATTTGCACTTTAATAGTACCAGTATCATGTAATACACCAATACTACTATAGCACTGTACCACCCCTATGAGTAACAATGTAAGGGTACCTGCAGAGATTGAAGGAATACTAAGCTGTAATAATATAAACAAAGGACATGCACGTGGACGGGACAAACGTTTGACCGAGTTGACTCCTTGTGACATTCTTAAACACAACAAAACAGACTAAGCACACAATGTTAACAGACTAGTTAATCAATCTCACCTCGAAACTAATTAACTAAGGATTAAGAACTGAACATATATACAGACAGCTTCTACTGTTTATACAGTATCACCTCATACATAGCAGGCATATATTCAGTTCTTGTTAGACTATTACCCGGATGATGGACAGTGCCTGCATCTGCGTGCATGCATGCCGGACACCTGCATCCGCCCGCCCGGCCGTACGTCAGTTGTCACGTAACATTTGTTCAGTTGATTCGCAGGTGAATCCACTCAGCAGAGTGGTCACATACTCGCACATAGTCACGTGCCAAGAGAGATATAGACTCGCCTGGTTTTCCGACGTGCACCTTGCTTTGAATTTTGTTGGCATTTGGATTATTTTGATTATATTATATATGCGTCCATATTTTCCATCCATGTGGAATTATTGCCTTAATTTATACATGTACCGATGCTTGCCTTTGAGGGATTAAAAAGAATAATATCTTGACGTATGTTAAAAACTTTAAACGTGAATTTTCTACTCCATCCATTCTAAAATGTAAGAATTTTTAATATTTAAATATTATCTAATACTATTTATAATATTATTTGCCTTATCATTACATTCTATTTAAATTTACTCGTATCTTATCTCACCTCCTCTTACCTTTACCAATTCTCTATTATCATTTTTTTATTTATTAAGAGTCACTAAACTTTTTTAATTTTAATCTCTATTATACAATCTAAAAATGTTTAAATTTTGGAGAGTACGAAGTGGTTCGTTAGTGCATGGGACGAGGTAGAGCATAAACTATGCGGTATGCGGCAGGAGCACATTTCCCTCTGCACGGGCTTGTCACATTTCCCTCTGCGCACACTTGTTTTTTCAGACTCGATCGAAGCCCGGCCGTACGTTTTTTCTTCGTCGTTGGGGAAATGATGGTGTCAGGCCGTTTCCCTACGTCGTTCTCCGCAGGTATGCTATGGATTTATCGTCTAGGCAAATTCGAGCCGGTCGGGCAGCCTCTGTACTCCGAATCTCTGATGTCCGATACAACGCAAATTCGATTCTACTCTAAAAACCTATTTAGGCCCCTTTAAAATAGAGGATTGACATATGACTTTTTTAATTCAACTTTCTAAGAGAAATTTTCATGAAAAACAGTTTAATTCATATGACGATAAGAAATTTCCTATAAAACTGTATTCATATAACTCAATTTTATATGAAAATAAACAAGAGGTTCAATCTTTTATAAACTTTCATTTGTTTTGTTTGTTTTTCTGTGATATGCTATCAAAAAGCTCCTCATATTCTTTTATGTATTTTTATTTATATGTTTAGAGAAACATGTCACTCAATTTCTACAATTGTCATATTACTGTGTTTTTTCTATCATACTTTTCAAATGCGGAAATTAAGCCTATAGTTTCAATGGAAAGACATGAATTTGTTCAAATCTGATAAAATTCTATGAAATTTGTTTGTTAATTCAAAGTTTTGGTTTTCTCTTTTAAGACAAAAAAGAGTAAACCTGGGTATTCATTGGCTATGTTATTTTTCTCTATAACGCTTTTCAAGCAACTTAAACAATGTATTTTGTAAAAAAGAATTTGATATAAAAGTTTCTCATCTTTTTTCTTAAGCAAAATTTTAACTTTACAATAGTTAATTTATTTGTTTATAACTTGAAATATAATAGAAAAATCTAAAATCTTTAGATGTTTCAAACAGTCCATTGTCTACTTTGATCAAAATTTAAATTTTAAGTTAATTTTGAGTTTTTTATTTCACAATGTATTTTCTACCTTCTCGTTTAAACCGTAAATAGATAGATATACAAATTTTAATTATAAATATATTATTTGTTGCTTTGTTTAACCCTGGCTTATTCGTAGAGACGGGCCACGAATTGTACGTTTCTAAAGGGATCCATATGCCGAGGCAGTTATAACAGAAAGGAGGCTTGTTTGGAATATACAAATTTCATTTGATTTAGTATTCATTTCCAGGGAAGAATATAAAATTTCCATTGGAGAGCAGCTAACTGGAGACGGAGCGGACTGAGTTGACGCCGTTACTTCCGCCCCCATGAGCCCACGCTTTTCCACCACCCCCCTGGCCTCACCCCCGCCGTTTCACTCGGCTAAGTCCAACCACTTCGCTTCACTCACACTCCCCCCAAGCGAGTCGGCCGCTCCGCTCCTCCACCCTCTGTCCGCCTCGCCCGCTCGCTCTCCCCATCTTGAAACCCAAACCCCACTCCAAATCCAAGCCCGCGCGGAGATTCCGCGAGATCTGCGCGGTCGCCGCAGGCGCAGCGGCGGCCGCGCCCAGGATGAACCCGTCGCCGCCCCCGCACCGCCGCCGCGCCTCCTCCGCGCTCTCCCCGTCCAAATCCACCAACGCCAACGCCGACGCCGTCAGGGCCGGCGGCGGCGGCGCAGGCGGCAAGCCCAAGGGGAAGGCCGTCCCCTCCCGCTACCTCCTCGCACCCTCCTCCAAATCCACCACCACATCGACGTCGTCATCCTCGACCACCACCACCAACTCCTCGGCGACCTCTAACTCGACCTCGACCTCGGCCTCCACGCCCTCCCGCCGCTTCGCGTCGCCGCTCTCGAGGCGGTCGGCCTCCGTCGACCGACCGCGCCCCACGAGCAATGCGGCTGCTGGTGAGGCCTTGGGGCCCAATGGGGCTACCACCACCACCACGAGGAGCTTCTCCGTCGCCTTCCAGGGCCGCTCCTACTTCCTGGAGACCAGCACGGCGAAGCCGGCCACGTCCCCTTCGCCGGTGCGGCGGCCGGTGGCGGTGGCATCCACCACACCCGAGAGAAGGAGGCCTAGTATGAGTACAGTGCCGCAAAGAGGGAAGGTGTTTGAAAGTGGTCACCAGAGGTGGCCAATGTCGGCGAGGGCTTCCCATGGGTTCGAGGGGAGTCCGCTTACCAAGAGCTTGGATTGTTCTCTGGACAAGAGGGGTGCTGCTGTACTCTCACTGAGGCAGTCAGTGGTGCTCGAGGAGGGGATGCGGCGCAGCTCGTTTGATAGTGGAAACTACTTGATGTCATCGGACACAGAGAGTGTGTCATCAGGGAGCAATTCTGGGTCTCAGGATGCAGGCATGGGCATTTCTCACAGAGCACGCCCGTCCCCAAAGGGGATGAGTGTGCCTGCACGGTTCTTGCAGGATGCTGCAGCCAGCAGGCCGAATCATCTCGCAGATCCAAGCACACCATTCATGACGCATAACTCTGGGTTTGCATCATCTCCCAGGACAGCACCAGTCAAGAAATCATTGTTGAATGGCTTGGTTTCGTCTCCACTGAATAGGCCAATTAGGCAGCCTTCACCAAGTAAGCTTGTAGGGTCACGGAGAATGTCAAATCCATCCCGTGCAAGGAACTCTGTGGGGGTGAGTGCATCATATGGAGATCAACAGGGAAGAAGTTCATCTGGTTATGGTTTGAATGGTGAATTGAGAAGGAGGTGGCTTGGGTGTAGTAAGGTTGACTGTGAGCACCTATTGAGGATTTTATGTAATCGACATTTACAGTGGCGGTGTGTAAATGCACAGGCTGATGCTGCACTTGCCGCTCAGAAGATGACTGCAGAGGTGAGTTTATCAAATCTTCGGTTTGACTCTTTGACAAATTAGTGTGAATACTTAACATGCTATCAGCTTTTCCATTGCAATTTTTTGAAGCGGCCTGTTCCTGTACAATCAAAATCTGTAATATATTTATCTAGAAATTTATCTCTATACATGTTGATGCACATCTGAAAATTAACATACGCACATGGCTTGTGGATTTTAGACTTTACCTGATTCCTGTCAACCTAGTAGTTTCACCAATAACCTGTAAGATACAATTAAAAAAATCCAAGGTGAAGGGTTTCGTGCTATGGCTTGTACTAGTACACATGGCTGTTTGCTCATGCTTATAATGTAGCACATCATCATATTTGAGTAAATTTTTACTCTTTAATTTCTCACGAAATGCTTCTGGAACATAAATACACCAGGAAATGTATAACTGTCTAGTGTCAATCATATGTCAGGTATTTTATCAGTTTTTCCTTCCAAGTGAACAACAGTTGCCATAGCATGGAAAATAAAGAACTAACAGAAGGTTTTGCAAGTTCTTTGCCTATTGAAGCCTAAATTGTTTAAGATGTATTTGAATATTGTAGAATGGAAGCTTGAATTTTGCATTTGAGTCGGACAAAGTCTGTTTATGATCTAAGTGGTTAATTGAAGGAGTCAAGTGACTGTCTTTTATTATCACTATACCTAGACCAAAAAAAGGTCCATACTAGCCAGATTATTAGGCAAATGTTATGTTTTCTTACTTATTCATTCGTTTTCTGCTAACATTTCGTGATTTCCTTTTTCAGAAATACTTATGTGATGCATGGATTACTACCTTAGGAATGCGTAAATCTGTTGCTCTTAAAAGGTTTCAGCTACAACTATTCCGGAACAATTGGAAACTCATGACAGTTCTAAAGGGACAAGTAAGAACTGTATCTGGTTTCTTCTGCAAACTTGGGTTTACTGTTTTTGTCACAGCTTCACATAGCCAACATTTTTTTGGTTAACTTTAATAATTATGATTCCTGATAATTCCTCCCATTACCTTGAAATATCCTGCATATCAAGTTTGTATATATTGTTAGCAAGAGAATATTTTACCAACAGGAAACAGAAGACTCTGAAATTACTCTAGGACAAGCTAGCTCTATGCTGGATTATCTGAATACAGATTTCCTTTGTTTGCATAAGTAACTGCTCCACGTGGGGCCTTTTTGTTTCACATAATGGCCTTGTTTGTTCAATACATTGCACATGGCCCTTTCATGTGCATAACTGTAAAGTTGAAACGGAAAAAGATCAGCATGTGGCCTCTGTAGTGGGAGTGGGGCATATGCAATCTACAGTATCATTCTGAGGTCATAATTTGGTCTGATAGAGCTACTAGCTTTCTGTAATAGCTTTGAATTTCATTTCTCTACAATGTCTTGTTATACAGATGGACTTTCTGGAGGAGTGGTCTTTGTTAGAGAAGGATCATGCAAATTCTTTATCTGGGATTGTGGAAGCTCTAACTGCCACCATCCTGTGCCTTCCTGTTACTGATGGAGCAAAGGTTGGCAATAACTTCTCAGCTAACTAATTTACTTTCATGTATTTCTACCTACTGATAAAATCTCTGATCCTTCTTGCTGCTTTCTCACTTGTAGGCTGATATCCAAGATGTGAAAAATGCCGTTGGCTCTGCAGTTGACATCATGCAGATGATAGGAAGTTTGATATGTACTTTGCTGGCTAAGGTACTGTTTATTTTATATTTCTCTTATTCCCTTTCTGCATAGTGAAGCTGGTTATCTACCTATACATGTGTTAATGATAACAATACCTTGATAACATACATAGTACCCTACAGACACCTTTAATTTTCTCTCATGACAGAATAAATGTACATGTAGTTCTCTCCATGGATGTATAACAGAGTTTCAAAGTCATCTAATCTGGAATGGATGATTGGATTGGCTTGATCATATCATCAATAATTTATGTCGATTAGGCTGATCCTAGTCAATCGTACTAGATCAGATGACTTTAACAACCCTGTTAAGCTTCTGATTTATGAATAATAGAAGGCTAGGATAAAAGTGGGTTCATTTGGTCATACTTCTGTAGTTGGGTTAAATTGTGATGTTACAAATTTAATTCATTTCAGAGCTCCATGCATTGCCATAAACTGTCCAAAAGATTGTGCCATGAAGGCGTTCTTAGAGGATTTAATAAGAACAGGATTGCATATAATTACTTTTACGCTCGCAGAAATATATTCTGAGAGGCTGCATTTTTCTTACATTTAGCTGAGTGATCTGTCACTGCGCAGCTATCTGGGACAAGTATTTTGGTGTCTGACCTTGCCAAAATTGCTACACAAGAACGCTCTCTAATGAACCAATCCAGAGAATTGTTGTCCACACTAGCATCAATGCACGTAAGTAATACAATCTGCTCAGTTTTATTTCCAATATGTACGCAACTTTTAGAATGATTATTCTAATTTGCACATCTCGATTATGGTCAAACAGGTCAAACACTGTAGCCTACAAGGTCAAAGAGTACAGACGACAATTCACAGGAGGCGCATGCGTTCTTAGGGCAGACTAATCTTAACTCACTAGTCACTAACCGAAGAGCGTAGGTGCAGTTGCAAAGTCTGACTGGCTTGCTGGGTGCCGACTGAGTGATCTGACTCTTCTGAAGAAGCAATCGCAATCCGTTAATACAATCCAATTGAGTTTCTAGTGCTCTTTTGGCCCTTTTTTGTTTTGTTTGGTAGGTTCTGAGTGCTGAGTTGAGCTATGCCAAGCCTATGTAGAACAGATGAAATGCAACTTGTATATAGTTGTAGTTTTATATGAGCATTAGGTCTAACTAATTAAGGGTTCTTTTTTGTTCGTTAGATGACGTTCGGCGCCATCAGCCATGGCAATGCAGTAGATCCTTCATTCCTGTAGCCTTACTGATTAATTTCTTCCCATTTGCCAAAAATGAAGACTGATTGTTATTTTACCTTGATTTGCTATTACCAAATGTTAGGTTTGAACCTAACCGGTTGCACTCTACTCAGCCGGTATTCATTTCTTGTTCCCGTTGAACATGACAGAATGAACACCGTTTCAGAGCAGCAGCATAAATGGAGCAGTAACACTCTGCTCACGGGAACGGAATGCGTGCCAGCCGTTAGCCCATTACAGCAGTGAGCAGCTGTTCCCTGCCTTGTCGCTGATGAGATGTCATCTCCCAAGACGTTGAGTCCGTACGAATGGTTACGCCAGAGAGCTCTCGCCAAGGCCGGGGACCATGGCGCCGACGTGAAGCCTGCCAGCCTCTGCCGGAAAGAGACGGCGTCACAGTTGATGTAGAAGAGCACGGCGCAGCCGACGCAGCAACAGAGGAGCCGTGGCTCTGGCACCCGGACTGCCGGACACCTGGTAACCGTGTGCCAGCTAGACTCGTTCGTTCCTTCCGGGATGGAAAATGATTGCAAGGGGATTAGTTGGTGCCTCTCGATCTTGCTACATTGCAGATTGTGTCTGTAAAGTTTACTATTGATTGTACAAATATTCCATGTATACCTTTTATTATTTCTTTGTATAAAATTTTCATGTATAATTTTTACTATTTCTAGTATAAAGTTTATACATATAAAGTTTACTATTTCTACTACTCCTTTTGTCTTATAAAGATTTTAATTTTGTTTTATAAAAACTTTATCTATTAAAGTTTGATGAAGTACAAGGAAAAGCGCATTGCAATTTATAAAAGTAGGGGATAAATATACTGTAATTCGATAAAGTAAAGGTAATTATACTAAAGATATTAGTCTTTTTTATTTTATATTAGTATGTGTGAGCGGAGAGAAATATAAAGTTTTTTTAACAGAGTTAGTAGTATTCTGTATATAAATATTTTCATTTATGTAGAAATTTTTTAGTAGATTATTTAATCATTTAGTGACAATTTAAGTGAATATTTATTAAGAAAAAGTCTTAAACCAATGTTATATTTTTTTCGTAGAATTCATAATATAGATAGAGTTTTATATGAAATCAATTTAATTTCGTTTTATTTTGCACGGAGGATAATGGGTAAGTAACAGCAGTAGAGGCTAACGTGCTAGCGCTAATCATGGTTTAATCCGGTCAGGACGATGATGCACGTAGTTTGTTAACAGACAAAAAGGGTACGCGGTGTGAACCCGTTCGCGCGGGCGCTGCGCGCGCATGCATTCGCGTGTTAGACCGGCCCACCGCCGATCGCCTTCAGTTGCTCGTCAAAATGCCCCGGATTTGGATCGCTCCAAATGGGCGACGACTCATGGGCCCGTACACCTGTGAAGAATGACGGCCTATTATACTTTCTCCCAACTCAATGTCTCAAACTGGTACAACATCCCATTAGACTAACTGGCCCAGTAGGCCAGTACTTTGAGTCCCCTCGTTTTAACTTCAACTTTTCCTAATCTCAAAAATAAAAAAAAAAACCATAAACTTTTCCTCTTCCCCCGTTGTTCGCTTGTTCTCCGGTAGCCACTCCCCATATGAAGCAGAGATGTGCGCCGGTCGCCGGAGAAGAACGGATGGGAGGATGCAACCGCCGCCGCCGCTGCGGGGAGATAGAGATTCTCAAGTTCAGCATACGTTCGAAGCCTCTCACTGCCAGCAGGCAGCAGAAGATGTATCTCACGGCTGCCTACGAATCTCCCTCCATCGATGGATTTGGTGTTAGGTTGGGGAAATCATCTATGCACGGTGACGATTGCGGAAAATCGTGTTGGCTGGCAGACGCTGTTTGTATGGACCGGCTGCAGTAATGCCGGCAATGCTGCCCATGCTTCGATGTTTTCTAACTCATGCTTTATTTACGCAAGATCACTGTAATTGTACTATTTCGTTAGAAACATAGTATGGTGCCTCCTAGCTAGCTAAAATGCCTAGAACCATGTCATGAATGAAATATTGTCTTAGTACAAACAAAAAAGCATGCTGAAATAATAAGGACAATAATGGGCAAGAAGTTAAAACTTAATAAATGAAAATGATGAACTAGTATGATTTTCATGATGTAATACATGAAAATGCTGTACTACTATCATTTTACGTGATAAATCTTCCAAATTACATACACAAATGAAAATAAAAAAAGTTCCTGCAGGAGTCTTAAAACAAAATAGACGACAATGATTAGCGTGCACACACAAAATCCAAAATCCCCATCCACATGCATTATACACTACAACGTACATAAATACATCAGAATCCAGAAAAACAGGACAAGGAGTCAGCAAGATGACTACAGTCTACATTAGCGGTTTCTTCCTTTTCCTTATTGTGAATGCAATCAACTGAGGACGAGGAAATTTTTCCCCAGTTTTTGCATGCACATCCAATTTAGTATCCTCCGTGGTTGCTGGGGCATCGCCATTTTCATGGCAAGGAATTGCCAATTTTCTCCTTTTAGGAATTTCGATCTGTTCTTGACTGCCATGGTGCCCGCCACCACCAGATTCCTCCCTTAACGGTGTACCAGCTGCTTCTCCAGCGAAAGAATTCAGAAGCTTCTCTCCAACACTAGTGATATGCAAAACTTCAACAGGGATAACAGATTTTTGCACGACTGGAGGGTCCAACATGCCATTCTTCATCTTTGCATCTGTTGGTTCCTCTCCAGGTGTATCTATAATATCAGTCGTAGCATCTTCTACAGGTGTGCTGATAATGTCCTGCAAATTGACTTCTGTCATGGACACATCAAGTGGATCTTCTTGGTGGTGAAAATCCTCAGTCTGGTCATTAGTGCCATCTCTTGTAGGAGGCGACTCTAGATCAAGAGTTCTGCCTGAAGGTTGAATTATCTCCATTTTATCCAATTGCAGTATGGTGTTTCCCTAAACATAATCATCACTAACTTGTTCCAGATTAGCAATAGTAGCTTGAACTGGATCAACACAAGACCAGGGCGTGGCTGAAATAACACTTCCATTTACAATTCCAGTTGGAGCAACCATTTGTATAACATGCAGTGAACCTGAGGGCAGAACTATCTGTTGCCGTTTGTACTTTATGTATGTAGGTTTGTTAGTGCATGACGTGAGAGAAAATTGCTTAGCCTTATTCATTTCAGCAGTAATGTACTTATCAATATCACCAAGTGATTCTTTGACCCTCTTCGCATCAATTTTACTTGACAGCAGTGTTCTAATTCATCCCTGCACTGTATTTAACAAATCAACCTGTTCAAGGTTTACAATGTTGGTCAGAAGCATATAATTCACGCAAACAGACTACAAATTTCATTATAAAATTCTTACCAGAACTCTCTCTCTACGGCCAGAAAACTCATAGGTTATGACTGGACATTCAACAGGAGTGGATATCCATCGATGTGTGATTTGCCAATACCAATCTAAGTAGCAATTCCTTACTTCAGAAGGATCTGAATTACTTGTATCATGCCACTCAACAGCCGTTACTGCTTAATGTACTTATCAAGGTAAGTAGACCAATCCTCGTCAGCTTTTCCCTGCGTTGTAACTCGTTCAACTGCCTCGACTGGGTCTGGGATGTGCTGTATCATTCCAAATTGTAGCAAGATACGATCAGGTACATGCATTTCCACAAATTGGAAGCAGATTAGTGGAGTCCTTGATCTCCAAACAGCAGATCCAAATGTATGTAGGGCAGGCACCTCACCAATCAGACTTGGCATGTACGGGTCCCATGTGATCTAGACAACATCCAAAGATACATCGATAGCATTATACTTCTTATATGTGTATGTGGCAGTATGGATATACTTCTCTGTAGTCAATCATACCTGATAATCTGATATAGTATCAAGTCCATGCCCGTAAAACTCATGGTCCATGGACCGAATACTTTCACGGTTCTTGAGGTTTACATTCCACCTAGTATGAGATAATGTTTATACCAAGGAGAATAAACTGGAATAAAGAAGTGTTAAAAACAATCTGAGCGCAAAAGAACCTGCATCCAAGTGGCTGGTAATTGTGCAGTCTTATCCACTAGTCGTTGAGGACGGCCTATCTGGATATGCTCCCATGCCCATATCTGCGATGTTTATGGGTTACAACATCAGTTGCTTCCTGTATAAGATGAGGATGGAAGTTCTACAGAACTGGAGCACACATTACCTGAAGAAGAGTTAGAAACGCACAGCACTTAGCCTTTGCCCTTCATGCTGGCCTTTCCAAATTCTCTGTAAAGGTGAGCAAGAACAACAGCTCCCCAGGCCATCTCTCCTGAGGCATCAAAATCATGGAGAAGTGCCAAGTATCTTAAGTGAACCTGGGTTCCACTTGGATCAGGAAATAAGCTGCAGCCAATTTGGTACAGTATGCAGGCTCGTGTTGCGTACCCTATATCTGACTGACTGGCACCTTCTGGTAAGTTTTTGAATCTCTCATGCAACCATGTGATATTGATGGAACCACCTTTGATCTGTGGAGGCTCTTGGCCTAGCAGCTCTAAGCACAATTGTCCCCAATGACAATCTGTTGGTCGTCCTGTCACTGGAGTACCATGTACACAAAGTTCAGTAAGAATTTCTACATCCTTCAAGAGCACTGTCATCTCCCAAAAACGCAAATGAAAGGTTTGTGTTTCACATCTCCACCTTTCGACTAGTGCATTTAATAATGCATGGCCCAGCTGAACCCTCTTCAAAAAAGACAGGTGGTAGAATCCAGCATTTTGTAGTATTGCAAGCATTCCCTCATGTCTCACCTCCCACTGGATAAGTTTGGTGCCATGTTCAACAAATCTAATAGGTTTGTAGACCTGCATTTTTCACGTGAACCAGATGACAAACCAAAAGAGGTGAAGAACCAGTAACTGAGAATATTAATAGAAAAATTGAGGAAAAACCTCCAAAGTGTTACCTTTCCAGTGGATATAGCTTCTGACTTGTGTAGCTCCTGCTCCACAAGGACTGATTTATCAACAGGACCAGGGTCTAGGTTCTGCTCCATGTACAGCAAATAGATATACAAAAGTGTTAGTGTGATTATAGGAAAAATATCAACAGAAAAGTAGGTAAATTGAAAAAATAACTAAGACATCTTTTGCGGAATTTCTAATGCCGATTTCTGAATCAGAGCAGAAGTTATTGTACAATTCACACTGAAGGTAATTGTGCATTTGTGCTTGTCAATGAGAAACTCTACGCAGATAAACAGATTCAGGCATTAAGCGAGCTAGAAAACCAGCAGCGACGAGAGAGATGTAAGAATGCTTACATTTGTGGGCTGACTACTGAATGCTACTCATCTGAACATGTGTCGCAGTTCATCTGAATGACCGAATCCTACCTTGACGCTACAATCTGAATAGGAAATCGTGATGACCGAACTCAAGCGCTAAACATTTTGTGCACCCAGTGGTTTGTACACACCCCACTCCCAATCAACCTATGGAATCCCAGCAAAACTGCAAGAGTCCTCCTGGTTCCCCCCACGCCATGCACATTTACCAACCACAAAGCTCAGTCACCTTGAACTACTAACAGTTACAGAAATGGAATCAAGTGCACAGCCGCGTAGCCTACAACTACAACGCAAGTCGCAAGGACGATGCCCGAACCACGTATGCTAAACATGAAGAAGATGCCATTTCTTATTTCGAACTTCCATCAGGAGCTAGGGTTTGATTGACCAAGCTTACCTGCGCTCGGGGCGTCGCGTCTCCGCGCTCCTCGCCACCCGCTTCCATGGCGGCAGCAGCGCGCGCGTGCCCCCTTCTGGTGGGCAGTCGGGGAAGGAGGGTGGGGTGGAAGCCGGCGGCGAGTCCCGGGTGGGAGGCCCATTTAGTTGTAGCTAGCTGGGCCATCGCGACGACGCGGGCCAAAGATTTTTCTCCAGATATTTCCCGTGAGAGGCCCATGCCAAGCCGTGGTCTCCTCCTTCCGGTGGTTGGCTCACGCTCTATTGCACTCTCTCTCTCTTTCTCTCTCCTCCTAGCCGAGCTGTGCGCCGTGGGTAGCGGACGACAACCCAACCCTCGCGCCGGAATTTACATGGCCTGGTGCGCCCCGCGCAGCCGCCTCCTCCCGCTCGCCACCGCGCCCCAGCTGCTCCGCCTCCTCTCCTCCGCCGCGGCCCCGCGCTACGCTTACCACCACAGCCGCCGCCGCCGCCTCGCCCCCACCATCTACGCCGCTGCGGCCGCAGCAGCAGCAGCCACAGCCGCCGAGGCGCCGCTCCCCATGCCGCCCCGCATCGGACGCGCTACACGGCACCCCGGGGGCGCCGCCTCCGTGGCGCGCGTCCACGCCGACGCCAACTCCCAGCGGCCCAAGGAGTACTGGGACTACGATTCGCTTGACATCGAGTGGGGGTACGGTGGCGAGGCAGCTGATGCTGATCCATAACCTCCAGATTTGGGGCTAGGGTTTGTGCACTGATGGAGATACACCTGTGTGTATGTGTAGGGAGCAGGATGGGTACGAGGTGCTGCGCAAGCTTGGGAGGGGGAAGTACAGCGAGGTGTTCGAGGGCTTCCGACCCGGTGGTGACGAGAGGTGCGTTATTAAGATCCTCAAGCCCGTCAAGAAGAAAAAGGTAGGATTTAACTTTCTATGCCTGAAAATGTAGTATGCCCCTGTAGTGGAACTTTGAATTGTATGCTCAAATTTAGCTTCCCCACAAATGTCTAGTAAAATTTGTCATTTCTATTAGACTTGCATCTTCTACTCGAAGAATCTAGGATGCACGTGAATGTTGGGCAATGCAGTTCGGGCTGATCGTGCAGATGGTTTTAGGAGTTTTGGATGATGTGACTCCATGAGTGTTATTTTGCCTTGTGTTAAACAAAATTACTAGAAAAACTTATCACTTTTAAATCTTATTGATGTTTAAGTTAGGGGAAAGTATAGTGCAATGAGGCGTGCTTTATACTTGTGTGTGTATTTATGTTTTGCTTGGTTGCATAGTGTTCTCATATTGCAGTTCACATGTCTTCTTAGCAATCCTAATTGAATTCGTTTTATAATGCAGATAAAGAGGGAAATAAAGATACTTCAAAACTTATATGGCGGACCAAATATTGTAAAGCTACTTGATGTTGTCAGGGATGATGAATCGAAGACTCCTAGTTTGATCTTTGAATACGTCAACAATACTGACTTCAAAGTGCTCTACCCAACACTGTTGGACTATGATATCAGATACTATATTTACGAATTATTAAAGGTAAGAATCTGAATTGTGGAACCCTATATCTGCAGGGATGGTGCAGTTCTTTGTCATGATAATATTTTGAGTTTTTGACATGTTTGGTTCTAACTTCTAAGAATGTATCCTAACCCTAGGAGTTAACTAGCTCGTGTATACTGTATGCTGATAGATAATTAAATTTAATTGTCATGGTAGTTTTTATTCTTAGACAGCTTTCCTGTTTGTAGGCGAAGTGCATAGAGTATAATGGTTTGATGGATGGGTAGATTGTGTCAAGATGGCTTGGACAAGGTCAGGGAGATAGAATTATAGTTTGCTTACATGATAATGATGTTAACAGATCTGTTTGGAAAGCTAGGGTATGTTCCTATCAGTTGAGATGCATGTGCAGGCACACAGAAAGAAGTTTGCTATTAAAAAGTAAAAGGCGAACAATCTTTAACGGCTGTTTCAGCAATCATCTTTGAACTTCTGGCTGAATTAATCATGCCATTTCAAGCAATATATCTACTGGAGCCAGCCTTGTAAATTGGAATGAATTCAGATCAATTAAATCCAGGGCAGAGATTAAATAGCGGTAAATCAGATAAGTATGAAATGTCTACTACACAATATAAACTACATCACTTCATATATGTTCTACAAACCAATTCCGTAGCATGCGCTGACCTGTAGGTGAGCTGCCTGACCAGCCTCTTTAGTAGTGTAAGCATGGCATTTGGCAGGCTTTTACCCCAATTTCTTTTTGCCAAAATTTGCATGGTGTAAATTTAACTTGCTAACAATGACACACACACCGCACTGTGTAGACATCTGAGTCTGTTGCAAATCATCTGTCATGATACTTGGTTCTCCAGTTTTAAAATCTAAAAGTTCAAAATGTGTGCACAGTACCCTTTATATGTATTTTATAACTGTAATAGATATCAATGAGATCATATTTTACATATCCGTAAGCCAGTGAAAATGAAATTAATCACTTGATTTATTTTGGGAGGAATCAAAACGGCAAAAAAGGCAACAGCTGATGTTGTAAAGTTTTGGTATTTTTCAGATATTGTTTGTTCTATGGGCCTCTTTCTGCCAGATTAAATACTGCAAATCAGATTTCTGTGTTTTTTATTAATATGCTAACACGGTTTACAAGCAAACCTTCATTCTATTTACACCAGTCTACATTTATTTTGATGGTCTTTAACTTATTCAGGCGTGTCTGTAGGCACTAGATTATTGTCATTCACAAGGCATCATGCATCGAGATGTCAAACCTCACAATATCATGATCGATCATGAGAAACGCCAGCTTTGTCTTATTGATTGGGGTCTAGCAGAGTTCTATCATCCCAGGATGGAATATAATGCTAGAGTTGCTTCAAGGTTAGTCTCCCTTGCATTGAAACTTGAATATTTTAGACTTGTTCAGCTTGTTGAGAAGGAACTTCACCTTACGTGCCTTAACCCTCTGCGATCCTTTCATATTGGATATATTTGATATTTTTGTATTTAAGAAAATTTGCAAGATCACATTTCCCTAACTCAGAGGAAAGAGCCATGCAGGGACTGAGATTCACTTTATTGTATGGTACTATTCACATATATTTATAAAATAACTTCATGTGTACCAATGACTCTAACAATTTCATTAATCCCCACTCCAGCTGATCCCATTGGTTGCTATTCTATAGTAGTTTTCATATTTCCCCCATCCTTGACATACTGCATGCATGTGCTCGTGCTGTGTTATTACAGAAGCTATAAGGGCCCTGAACTTCTTGTGGACTTGTTAGATTATGATTACTCGTTGGATTTGTGGAGCCTTGGCTGCATGTTTGCAGCAATGGTAAGTGTAAATTTAGGGTCAGCCAGTTATCTTTGATAACAGAACCTTATTGATATGCATTTTGGTAATCTTTGCAGATATTCCAAGTTGACCCCTTCTTTAATGGTCAGGATAACTACGACCAATTAGTCAAAATAACCAAGGTATGTCTGAAGCTTAAACTTCCTTCCAAATACTTCTGGCTGCCATTTTGTGTTGGATATACTGTGGAACATATTTAGTTAAGGGAATCTGTACTAAATTTAGTAAGATTTTCTGTTGTAGCTCCAACAAAAATGATTTCAGCTAAATGCTGAATCAAAGTAGGAACATTTTAAATCTTCTAAATTGGGTAGCTCCGACCAACTGCTACATATACTTAGATGTTTGCTTGTCTTTTGCAAAGAAAGATCGCTTAATGAAACAACTTGATAACTAAACATTGTTTATTGTGAGTAATATATGCAACACATACCATCAATTGTAGGTTCTTGGAACAGCAGATTTCTACAACTACCTCGAAAAGTATGGTCTTGAACTTGACCCACAGCTTGAAAGACTTGTTGGAAGGTCATGCGTTGCTTTGGATAATCTTGAATATAAATCATTGTCATTACTTAGCATGATCTAACTGGAAATTTATTTGCTGCAGACATAGTAGGAAGCCATGGTTAATGTTTGTCAACTCGGGGAACAAACACCTAGCAAGCCCTGAGGTGATTTCCATTAGCCTAGTGGCTTAGTGCATCACACCTCATTTGATGTATTTTTGACATGTTTCTACCTCTATAGGCTATTGATTTGGTAGACAGGTTGCTTCGCTACGATCACCAGGAAAGGCCTACAGCAAAGGAAGCCATGGTAAGTTGGTGACTCTCCTTCTCCAACTTTATAGAAGCATATTGCCAAGCATATGTCATAGACGAAACCTTAAATTTCTGCACTCTAATTGTATATATTTGCTGTGTGCAGGCTCATCCATATTTCAATCCTGTGAGAAGCACTTAAAACAGCAGGAAGAGTGTCCAATAGTGATTTGCGACATATTTGACAATTTTTGCAGCTGTCAAATATAGAGGGAAATTTAATTTTCAAGGCTGGTGTATGGTTTGTCCAGAATAAATCCTTGATCAACATGTAACTGTCACATCATTTGTGTGAATTAATTCATTCTTGTCTGCTAACTCATTTTAATGATCAGTTTTTATCTATAATAATTCATGTCTGCAGTTTCATCACCAAGAAATGTTCAGCCATCGTATTCCCAATTATTTGCTCAGGTGTTACTTCATTATTGGAATCATGCGTATCTCCTTGTGATGGTGCCCTGTGATGCTTCTGGGCTTCTCGGTAAGGCTTGCGATGATCCACGCCCTGTTCTGCCTGGCCGTGTAGGCTCCAGATGACTTCCCTGTGGTCAATTCAGTTGTCATGCGACTCTTGACATTCTGTGAACCTGTTACGTAAAATATCTTGTTTTTTGATATTTGTAAGTCGACTAATGCGTATTCCTGTCAGAGAATTCAGAAGATGCCGCATTGCAGTCAGTTCGATCGGGTGCTTGGGTTCCAATCCAACCGTTGTTCGCCTGCCACTCACTAGTTAACTACTACAGTATTCCGTGCAACTGAAGAAACAGTATCACGACTTGTCAAAACTACTCTGCAACCACGTTCTTGCGAATCAGATGAATGCTTTTTCGCGTACGGTTCCATGGATCCATTCCATCAGGGTGGGGGATTCATGTAGTCATCATCTTTGTTCGACGCCTTGTCAAAGGTAAAACACCCTTTTTGAAGTGCTCTGCTCCTACTACGTTGTTCGAACGGGATAAGGGCTCTGTTTCAACTTAGCAGATGTGGAGAAGATCCCTCTTTCTTTCCGCAGATGCTAGTACCACGGTGAAATCTGAGAAGTGGCAACCAAAACAAAAAAGAAGGCTGAAAAGTTGGGCACTTGGGCTCGAGCCTGTCCCCTACCACAAACCTCTCCGTATCTCGTACACCTCCCCAACACGCGCTTGTCGAAACGGCCGGGCTTATATGCAAGCCCTGCCACCAACACCCGTTCAGGGCTTCAGGTGGAAAAAAAACCATGTAACATCCGCAGCCTTTTGAACCCACGACCATTTCCTGCTACCACCACCCGATCAGAGTATCATATGCTCTCGCATTGCCATTTCGTTCTTATTTTCTCACGAAAAACAGCTTAATACCAGCAGTAGTATTTCATTTCTTTTCGTCCAACTAAGCAGTTGACACTGGAGTACGGAGACGACTCACTCGGCGGTGCATGCGAAGGGCGCCCCCTGAAAACCGTTGGTCCTCGAGATCGCGCCATGGCACGGCCGGCGCCGACCACCACGCTAGGCGATCCACGCGTCCCGTGGCCTCCGCCCCCTCGCCCCTGGTCCCCTCCCCCTACGTGCTCGCCAACCAAGCAAGCAGCAACGCACTCCCACGGAGGTGCCGCCAAGTCGCCGTGGTACGCGCGCGCGGCACGGTAAATCCCCAGCACTGCCCCGACACGCATGCGGTCCCGGCCGGCAAATGCCGTGCATGCACGCACACTATGCATGCTCTCCACCTGCAAATCGAGATCAAACCATCGGCGGTTCAAAGCATCGGCCGTAAAGCCTAAAGTCGTCTACCTAGCTACTAGGATCGATACATGCAGTGTTGGCGCCGTACGCTCGTACGTAGCTGTGGACCTGCCGGCCTCTCACATTCTGCGGATCACCAAGGTACTACGTACGTCTAGTACGTGCACCCCGAAACCTATCTTTGTCCGTTTGTCGTCTTCCTTGATGAGCCACACACAAAGAAAGCGCGAATGCTTGTGGTTTTCCGATCCGCCACGCCTCCCAAATGTATGGGGCGTTTGAAAATTGCATTGGTAGGCTGAGAACCTGGACGTGATGCGTTTTACATACTGTCCAGACCAAAGTCTATGGATGATTGGATGATGGATCGTATATATTATTGTTGGTTGGTCTAGGTGGTTTAAACTTTGCTCTATTATGTGGTGATGAACCGGACGATGAATTGATGATTGATCCTCTCATGCATTTGGATTAGCACGAATGCACGATGGTTGATATTCTAACAGCAAAAGGGCAACCCCGGTATGAATCGTGCGTGACAACTAACCCACAAATTAGGGGATTCTTGAGTATATACCATCGTTTATATATAGCACGTGCTTAAAGTGCCTTCAGTCATTTAATTCACATCTTTTTTTTATTAAACGGAGTACATACATACACGTACTACTCATATTCCACAAGTATATATGTTGTCTTGACAAATTCTTAACACATGCATTTGGGTCCATAATATTGAAGTCCGTATTGGTCAAATTTGTATTTTAGTGACACACATAATATAACTGTTGAAGGATTAGTAACTGATCATAGTATCCGTATACGTATGGTATATTTATAGCTAATGGCAAGGCTGATACGATTTTTATATAAGTTCGGACTTAGAGAGAATAAAACTACTCCTGTTTGACCGAGTGATCTCTATTATATCAATGTTACAAGTATAAAATATGAAAAAACCTTAATTTAATTTAAAATAACATTGACATAGAGCTCGGACATAGTGATCGATGACTAGTAGCAGTCAGGCTCCTCTAATATTGACTCAACGAGATCGGACATATAGTGTATATGTGGATAGTGTATATGTGGCTTATGTTGTCTTAGCCTCTATTGGCTTTTTTTCGCCTTTCTCCTTCTAGGATTTTGTATTTATACTCTAGATACTCCTGTTTAAGTAGAACTAAAGTATAAATGTGATCTGAGTAGTCTTGGTCAGATTCAAGTAGGACTCTGTATCTCTTTTCTTTTTAGAGATAACTTACTTATCTACTCCAGACTCTATCCATACAGTAGGGTTGTTTTCCATATATAATATAATATGCAATATTCCGCCAAGTTATATATATGCATGTAGGGTACACCATATATAGAACATTAACAGTAGCCCTCGAACTCTTCTCAAATGAAGACATCGGCTAATCTAATTGCTTCGAAGAATCAATTAGTCAGAGTAAATAAATGTAGTCGGATTCCTACCAGCTAGGTCAGGTCTAATATATTTAATTCTTTTGTCCGAGTAGCTTGTAAATATAGTCGTCTCTAAAATGAGAGCAAAGTTCATAACTTGTCTGCCTAAAAGTGTGCATGACATCTCAACGGTGCAGCTACTTATTTTGTCTATTCTTTCTTTATTTTAAAATACTCGAATAAACTTGTCAAAAAATATTTAAGCCCTCGAGCAATGTCAAGTAGCTCAACATAGGTATTAAACATAAGTAAATAAATACATATATAAAATACTTAAAAAACATTGTGCCTAGATGTAATTTATCTATAACCATAAACTTGTACTTTCTCTTCTTTGACCAGCGTTAGGTTGTTTTCTTTATATATCTAATTCCGACCATAAGCACTTTGAGCATTATGGGTGGTACCTCATGTGATGGCAAAGTTAGAACGACATATTTGAGACAATGCTCTTTGTTGGTTAGAGAACAAGAAATATAAAGTTTAACTAAGTACTAAGAAAATATGCACATATCGCGTAATTTGGTAACATAAAAGCACCTTTCGATCTTAACCACTCGGGTAAATTAGAGTGGTATCTATCATGCGAGCCATCAAAGATCACGAATATAGGGAAAAAAACACCAACATAGGGAATAACAAGGTACACTATGTGATATATGTAAAACATTTACAGATACAATGCCCTTCCTTGTCAGCCATCACAAGAGTAGTTGGATCACCTCAAAGCTATACATAATGAGACTTGAAGTTGTTGGTGTAACACACATCTAATCAAAACAGAGTTCCGATTAGTGGGCTCCATTAGACTAGTATACATCTTGCCATCGAGTTATAGAGTTGTTGGACCGAGCTTCATTTAGTTGAGATAAGATGTCGACCAGCAGAAAGCTTCTAACCAGTCTCTATCTTACTCGATGTGATCTCATACCTATTGTTTCGTCATTTGATTTTTCATGAAATCAACTACCTAAAACAAAACATCAAATAACAAGCCCAAGTGATGCTTAGGAGTAACATAAACCTGAAATTTTAAAAAGCTTTTTAGCCAATAGATAGAATTTATGCATTTAACGTTCTTAGACTCTATAGAAAGCATATTCAAAGGACTATATAACCCATGAACAATTCATCCAAGAATTGTAACTTTTATTAAAGAAAAATGACTCAAACTCTAAAAGACACTCGAGTGGACATAAGCAGAAGAGATTACTTATTCTTATTAGATATGTCCACCTCTCTATGCATTGGACTTGAGAAAAGGCTCACCACACTTGGCTAAGACACTCTCACTATGTACAAGTGAACTAATATAACACAAGATCATCCACAAACTCACTTCATATACCCCTTTTGATAGTACAACGCCTATTTAGCAATCCGGTCTTTTTACCAAACACCAAGACCGGTAAAAGACTAACAAAAATATTCTTAGTTGTATTATATCTTTGTCTTGCGCCATCCACATCGGGGTCGATGCTTGAGCTAATATCAATACTTGTGACAATCTAATTGAACCATCTTTATATCGGATCTTGATTAACCTTTGTCTAGAGTTACTTCTTGTCACAAACTTGAATTTATTCTTGTCAACATGACGAGTTATTGACTTGATAACCATCAAACCATATTGTCATCCATTAGCCCCATCATGGTAGGACCTATCCATTTGCATAGCTCAAAGAAAAATATTAGTCCTAACAAATTAGTTGTCATGCTCTACTTGATGACCAACCGATTGCATATAAAGAATATATATTAATTTATTGAGTATCCATTAATACCAAATATCATGCACTCACATATATGCTCAATTTCAAAACTCCAATATTAAAGAAAGGTGAGTAACATGGATCTAAAACATGCATACCAAATATATAGGATTTACTCCCCCTAAACACATGCATACAAAAAAATATATCTATATAAGAAGAAGTGCACATATAACTAAAGTTGAATTAATAGAGTTTTATCCTATACATATATAGAATGCATGTAGCATTGACATAGATAAACACAGACATATATCTTCGTGATCTCTATGTTCTCAAAGTAATTGAGACTAAAAGGATATAGCTCAAATAAAAAAACTAGTCTTATAAGAATATATCAATACATGGAAATCACATATATGTAAATATATAGATAGAGAGAAAGAATGATACATATAACTTGATCTCCTTGTGTTTCATCATTGTGATTAAGATTCATCATCAAATAATATATCATCATCTTCACTTATATTATGTTTGGGAAAAACCTATCCACCAACTCATGGATAGAGATTAGTCCCGCAAAACTAGTTTGTCACAAACTATCAAAATAATAATTATTCATATTTGTTTGATCATAAATCTCTCAACCTTTTTCCTTTTTAAGATGCATGACAAGCCGATATAAATTATATAAATATGAGTAAATGATATATCAATATTAATAAACCATAAAATATAGAATGAGATCCTATAAAGATGTACATGCATATAAATATGGTGAAAAGCATATGCACATATTTAATGAATGACAATAGAGAAGTTCACTATATATTTTGGATCCATAAGAGAGATTAAATAAAAACATAAGGAGTTTAGTATATACCTCATTTTCATTTTTATTTCCCATAGAGACTATACAAACATATGCTTAATAATTATATTAGCCTCACATAATTAGATTTGTCATTAATCACTGAAACCAAACTAATGACACTTAAACTTACACACATGAAGGCTAACCCATTTGCTTTGAAATAATGGTACTTTAAACTTCACATAGTTCATCTCTCGTATCTCCTCTATTTGCCTGGAGTTCTTTAGCCACATGCTGTGTGTTTCTTCCATACAGTTCGAGCATATCTTCTTGGCTTTTATAGTTTGTCCCTATAGGTTGCCTAGTGCAGGATAGTCGTTAATCGTGTAGAACAACAACATATAGAGGGTAAAATTCTCGCACCCAGATGCATCCCATGTCTCTATATCTTTTTTAGAGTTAGAAGATCATCGTACAACAATTCTAAAAATATGTCTGTCATTACCAGGTTATCTCAGTCCTTACATTAGTATGCGCAACATGATATAGTTTCTCTTGAGGCACAATCAAGGAGGTGGATTGTAGTTCACAAATGGGATTGTCCACGTCCTATGATGACCGTTCATATCTCTAAAAGGATTCATGCCATACGTACTTAAAAGCAAGTCATATGTTTCTTAAGTCTTCTATAAATTGTAAGTATATACTATTGATGTGTCTCTATTCTATCGAATCCACTAGGTGCTTAAGCAAATCCTCTTTTTCGGTCAATGTCATGCCAACGAAATTACTTAGCCTTCTTCTCATTCATAAATAGTCATCTGAAATAGTCTTCAACAAGTAGTACCACACGACCTTTATAGGGCCACCTTTTTTTGACTTTTTACCCTCTATAGAATTGTTATTCCTCTTATACACAGAAGCTTGGCACGTATGGCATGAATCCAAATCTACATACTTGTAATACAATATGCAATCATTTGGTAATGCATGAATCCATTTGATCTCCAACCCCAAAGGACACATCATCTTCTTTGCTTCGTACGTCATACTTGGCAAAGTATTTGGCTTAGGGAGCAAGTTTTTCATCAAATCAAGGAGTTCTACAAAACTCTTATCTAACCACTCATTACTTGGCTTAAACTTTATAAGTTCAAGTAGTATCGACAACTTCGTGTACTTCAACTTGCACCTAGGGATGATAGGAGTCTCGGAATCCGCTACCAAGCACGTGAACTTCTCAGAGTCTCTTTCGTTATACGTTGGAGTCTCGACATCCTACAACATCTGACCAAGGGCATCATCGTCGATGCCAAACATTTTTCTACCTAACAGAGAAGGAACGAACATGTTATCATCATCATGCTGCTTGTTTGGTACTTTCACTAATATAGCCATCATAGATTCTTCCTCACCATGTTTAGATCAACAAGTGTATCTATTCATGAATTCTCTATGTATTAAGTGATACTATAGGTAAACTCTTTCCACAAACATTTTCTTATTCTTATAATCTACGTATGGGCATACCATAAATTCTGTCTCTCCTAAACTTGTTATCCTACACATCATTTAAAAATTGAATAACTCCAACCCTATACTCCTCGCTCAAACGATTGCTAGTGTACATCTAGTTTCTATCCATCTACAATATTATGTAAACAATAATTAGAATAATACATATATTAGACAAAAAAACATGCAAACTACATCTAAAAAATTAGCAACTCTAATTTTAAAAATTAAATGTGGAAATAGTTTTTATCTTTATTTTAGAGCAAAAGTTCACCCCTAGGTCTTTTATCTCAATAGTGAATAGTACATTAGGTAAGATAGTTCAATTATTAAATAAGCTCAGCACTAAGTATATATATGATGGGCATATCTCTGATGGGTCAAAAGACACAACTCGTCATGGGTAAAAAAGTATACCTGCGATGAGTGGGAACTAGCGGCACGTCATAAATAGATTCTCATCTGTGATGGACCCAACACTCTAAACCAACACTGACGACGGTTAGTGACTGTTGCTAGTAATAGGCCCGTCACAGATGAGCTCTTTCTATGACGAGCTATGATGTAATAAATTATGTGAGGTGCTGTTTGGTTCTGTGTCACAGGTAGGCCATCAATGATGGGTGGGTCTATAAGTATTGGACGGATGAAAAACAGAAACACTTCGTAATTTTTTAAGTAGGTAAAGATTTATAGATATAATTTGTTAGTACTAATATGAAAATTAGTTTCCACTAAGTTAGTTATATTTTGGGACTGATGAAGTATTTTGCTTCTTGAGTTTATTGTTTGAGGAATTTTTCGGCATATATGTACGGCCAGCTTCAAGTTTGATTTTTACGAAGTATCTCTAGCTAAAGTTTCTTCCAGTTGGAATGTGCTCAAGCATAAGCTAGCATTATCATCGTGGTACATTATGCTGATATTTTAGACTAAAACCTTTAGATAAAGGAATATGTATTTATTAATTAAATCTTCAGCCTTTATAAGAAATAAATAAACTTAGACAACATGAGCTGTCTTAAAACATCTTGCACAGGTAGCGATAGTATGAAAGCACGAAGACTAAAATCAAATGATTAAGACATGCCAAAAGGCCCTTAATGCTCAGTAGGGCCCTATTTTTGAAAGGCAACTTCAGCAGTAGCACTTGGTTTAAGTTTAACACCACCCCACCCCATACTAATACACCCTGATTAGCGAATAGTAATGTTAATAATACCGGCAATAATTCATAAATCACGAACTCCTCTCTTCGTGTCCACTTCTGCCATCATCCGCATGGCAAAGCATATTTGTCTCGTACGCCTGCAAGTTGGAACTCACGGGTCAGTGAAGCGATCCCACGTACCCCTCCAGCGGTAGGCTTGCAAGGCAGCACATGCATGATGCATGCACGGCAGAGAGTATCAGTAGTAGCTCGTATATATAGTATAGCTCGCTAGGTTTTTTTTTTCTTCGTCCCCTCGTAGACTTTTGCTAGCTAGGTTTGTAGTTGTAGCTCGATAGGATATGGGAAAGACGACGCTAGCTTTCTTGTGTTGCGAGGCCTTTTCCTGTTTCCGCTGCAAAGCTGATCAGTATGCTGGTCAGCGTCAAAGATACGGTCTCTGTTTTGTTCGTAGGGCACGTGGAAATCGCCAGCTGATAACGGTCGGCCTTTAGCCCTTTTTTTCTGGCGTCCGGCCTATCGTCGAGTGCGATCTAGCTAGCTTGTTATTTTTTACGGTGCGGTTAAAAATTGCATCGCAGTTAGTTCGAACACTGTTGACTCGCAGCTCGCTCGCTACCGTTTTATTATTTTCCAATCACAATACAAATATATACACTTATATACATATATACACATTTATTTTTATTATTATTACTAATATATTTTAAGATTGATGACCAATAAAAATACTCTATATCCAGTAAGTATATTACTTGACCAGAGAAGTAACCGGAGGAATTACCGAATATTATCGGTAACATCACACTTATTAACACGTTAGTACATTTCATCATAGTGTGTGCAAAGTTAGGTTCGATGGGAATAAAAAGGAAAATGTTTTAAGGCCATATGCAATATGGGTAGAAATTTTTCTCATAAATACGGCAGCGGCAATCTAAATAACAGAAATGTGCATTCAAAAATATTCCAAAAGGACCATAGCAATGTAATTGTATTATATTTAAATCACTACAATAAAACTATATTTATATCCGATATACCATCCACGTAAACAGCAGGATCGAATATTATAGTAAATCCCTTAATCTCTCGACCCATTTGCTTGCCTCTGTGTTGTAGGCACCACATTGATCCCCAATACTGTATAGAGCGTCTTAGTGTTGTCACATTGATCCCCAATACGCCGAAAACCCCCAAAACCACCCCCGCGCACGGGTATACCCTCTCTCGCGTCCTACGCACGCGTACGTTACGCCCCCGGGCCGAGCACGAACGCGGGCGGGCGCGCGCTGTCGCGGCGTGAAACCGCAGGCAAGAGGGTAGGGGGATAGCCGGCCGGCCCATGCATGCGAGGACGACGGATTCGCACACGGTGGCGGTGAGGCGGCGGTAGCGGTAGCAGCAGCAGGTAGTGGTCGGGGGTCCATGCTAAGCTGTACCGCCATGCCATGCCGGCTGGCCCGGCCGTACGCTGCTGCGGCCGGCGATCGATATGGGGTATGGAGGCCACGAGGGGTTAGCGTTAAGGGCCGGCCGTTCGGTCGGCCGGCGCGTGTACGTGCCCCATCTGGCCATCTCCATCTGACCATCCATCGCTCGAGCCTCGAGTGAGCCTTACAAGAGAGAGAGAGAGAGAGAGAGAGAGAGCCGTACTACTCATCACATCTCCTTGTCGCGCGACGGGTGGGATCGAGATTAAGGAGTGCACTAGTAACTAGCCAGGGAGCCTAGGGCCACTGTACTAGCCATGCATGCATGACACTAGGAACGTGCACATTTCAAAAAAAAAAGAGAAGAAGACACTAGGACGTGCACCCGACGATGGCTAACTATAGCTAGCTAGCTCCTGCTACTGTTTGATTGTACGTACGGTTCTTTGCTCTGATCGCAACAGGCCATCTAATCTAGCCGATTAGAGTCCCTCTCACGTTAAGATAAGCTAACCACATCTCAGAAAGAAAAGAAGAAGGCAAGCTAGCTAACCCGAGTAGCACCAAAATTTGTGCTTCTTGTACTCTACTACTGTTGTCAGATCTCGCTAGCTAGTACCATGAGATCGACTAACCAGTACCATGTCTTGCTAATGTAACCATTATGTGCTTTGACTAATAATCGATTAGCACGCTGCTAGCTGCAGCTCCGGCCGGCATAACAAGATAAAATTCGGCCGTCGCCGCCGGAGCTGGGAACAAAACCGAATTTCCAGCTCGATCGACCGAGCAACGGAGATCGATCGATGTGCCACGCCAACTGGCCGGCGTTCGCCTGTGATCCAGCATGAACACGCAGGATCGATCGAAGCTAGAACCGGCCAGGAATCGAACGACGACGCTGGCTTCGCGTCCGGTGCTCCTTGCACAGGGCTGCAGGCCATCTACCAAAATGCGCCGTCCGTGATGCTATCCGAGGATCGTCCAGCACCATGTGACACTCCTGTCCCGGGACAAACCGGATCATATCAACTCACCAGACTTATAATGCAAAACGCAACAACGAAGGATCATATATATTCATTCATGGAAGGGTGTGCGCCAATGACAACATGCTACGCTGTGCTCTTGCAGCAGCTACTAAGAGTAATTAACACACTCACACGTCACTTATTATTAGCCTAGGGTTTTGCATGAGTATTAATCAGAGGAGAGCCAGTGCAGTACTAGTGGTATATTTCAACTCCTACTAAAGAAACGTGTAACAGGGTACAGACCATCGTGTGCCGGTTCCGACCGATCAAGCCCACGAGATATGGGCGTCATTAACTTGCCTTGCAGTGAATATGAAAAGGGACTCTATCGGCCAATATATGCAAGTGGCGATCCATCGGATGGACGCCATCAGCTGCCTTGTCAATTTTATTCGATGCTCTCGATGCATGCGTCCATGCATGATATGATGATCAATTATCGGGCAGACACTTGTAGCGTTGGCAATGGTCCAGGAGTACACTTGGGTCACGGGTATAGGTACTCCACTTGATTTAATTTGCTGCGACCAAATATATATACTCAGTCCTTAGGTTTACGACGTTCTACATGTTTAGTTAATAAACCTTAAAATTTTAAATCATTAATTAATAAAAATATTAGAGCTTGATATTTTGTTGGCTTTTTTTCACCGGTTAAACTTTTAGATTAAACTTGGTGCGTAAAACTAAATATATTATGATAGTCATAGGTCTCAGGTTTAAATCCTATCTGGTGTAAAATTACAGCCACTTCTATTATATACTTAAATCCTAGTTCGAGTTAATTAAGGCTTTGGGAGAGCTTCGTATGAGAGGGAGTATTCTTGAGACTTGAGAATTAGTTGGTGCATATAACTCAATACTTGAAAATGATATTGTTAATAAATTTATCGTGAAAACTACTTTCAAATAGTTATATTTTTAATAACTTTTTACAAATATATTGTTTAAAACGTCAAGTACGTACTATAGTCTAATTAACTATCTTCTCCACTCTTTGACCCCCATTAATACGTGCCACCCCGATTATTGATCTATGGATTAACCAAATCCATGCACACCTCGAGCCACTTCAAAGGTGAACCTAGCCCCGCCTAACTCTCCATGGATGCCACACTAGCTAGCTAGAACTACGTACTGTGAAGTCAAAGCTTGAATATTTCATCACGCCTTTCGATCGACCGGACACCGTCGACACAAGGGCATCACCGGTCAATTAATGTGGATTTGGCCTGTGCTAATCCCCAGCCCTGCAAGATTATTAGGACAATAATCCCAGATTAGCGCGACCCTGCTTCCCTGTCTGCCCACTGGCGTTTCATCCTTGAGGTTTTTAATATTGGGATTCTCGGAGCTGGAGAAGAAAGGCCCATGTGTGCATATATGGTCCATGTGTGAGGTTTTGAGGGAGGAGCTTCATTTCCGGCACGGCAACCTCATGCTACCAATATAGCGATTTGTGATCCTTGACGACATGTGCCGCAGCACTGTCGAACTACTCTAGTTTGCTATCTGTAATTCCATGCGACCACTTAAGACATTTAGGTGTACTAATCCAAATATATTGCTGAAATTCAAATCACATGGAGACAGTAAGTTTTTTTCTAAATACATTGTAAAACTCATAGATTGTGAAACGTTTTCAAATAAAAGATTTATAAAATAAAAATAATCTTCCTTTACAGCTTACAAACTCATGTATTTCATTATTTGCGAGCACGAAAATACACACACTCTCTTTGTTTTTCCTTCTCTCTTCTTAAATTCAGGTGAAAGATGTTCTGCGTCACAGTTTTTCTTGTGAGTTAATTTCAAGGGTCTAGATATAATATATTTGTTTAGTTTTTATAATAATTACTATTTTATTACTATGAGTGATAGCTTGGAATTTTGGACTGGCACTGATACATGTGGTTCTGCTAGAGATGATTCATCGTCCTTGATGACACGCCCTATTTGACACTGATCTTTCAATGGTGTTAGATTGGGGTGTGAAAAAATAAAGTAGATCGATCTCCATGGTAAACCTTCTGGTAAATTTAGAATGTAGGCGCAGCAAAAACGGAATGTGAATTTGACTTCACGTGAACAGAACTAAAGCAATGCATAGAGATTGATTACCTAGTAGACCTTGCACATAACACAATTCGTCAGAAATTTTGACCACTTCCACGTGATCAAAATAGAAGCAAGCTAACGGTCTCTCTTGCGAATTCTTTTTTTATCAAAGAACGTCGTCTTAAATCGATTTGGTCGAGGTCTACACTTTGGGCTTGCTTTATCGATGAGTTGACGATCCGAGGCAAACTTGGTAGTTGGCACTTGATGCGCTAGAATTCGATCTCATCGAGCAAGTTGAATTGTCAAGAATGACAAACACGATAGTAGTGGGATAGTAGATCGGATCTTCAATGTTCTGATACTATTTATTATTAAAATAAATGCACAACAGAGACATAATTTTTTTACGTATAAAACCCTTACAGAAAAATATGGGCATCAACTAGCAATAATCACTATTGAGAGTTGCTTACAAATACAGGAGAATAATAGGCTGTCGCACCTTTCCTGTGCGGTTTACAATAGCATATAAATGATAAATTAATAGCTAAATATTCTGTTATATTAGTAAACTAATCTTATAATACGGCTACAAAACTAATTCAAATATATTGCTAACTGAAAATCAAATAAAATATTTAACATATTGTTTAGCAAATAGCATGCGGTGGTTTGACTGTTGCATACCCCACAATAATATTTGGTGCCATTCTGCTGTAAGATATTTCAACCCACAGCACTAAAATTTTATCGAGCTTTAGTTTAAGGGAACCTCACCTATTGTTCTGTAAGCATTGCTCCACCATGGAAACATTTGTGGTTTTGTGAACACAGATCCACCACGGAAACAGACGATGAACATTGTTCGTTCCTCAGAGCAACGAAACACAGGAAAATCCCATGGCGGAGCCAAAACCAGGGATGGGACCAGCAAGCAGCGACGTACTCAACCCTTTTCCTTTGTGGCCCCACAGCGTAGGGTGAAAAAATTCAGGTATAAATAGCGCAGCAGCCACAGCTAGCCCTCCCACACAGCAGCTAAGCTAAGCTAGCCCAGGTCATACCGCTCGATCGCTCGCTGGCTACAGCACCACATCCATCTGAGCAGTAGTATCATCATCATCTCGGTCTGATCCTAGCTGTTCTTCGTTCCTCGTTGCAAAACCAACGGATCAATCGAGGTCTCGCTGCAGCAGCCACAGCCTTTATTGCCGACTCCTCCAAGCCGCAGTTACTCCTCCAGAATTTAAAGCAGCAGCAGCAGCAGCTGTAGACAGTATATAGATAGATAGCCACTTCCCAGCCGGGCTATCGATCCTTCGTGTGCAGAGGAGGCGGGCGGCGGCGCTCGTCGAGCACTTATATGGCAGCTACGTAGTTACTGCACCGGGGAATTCGTCCTCCGTCGCGTTGGGCGGCCGGGCGGCTCTCGGTTTTGATAGGTAGCGTAGTTAGCTTTGCGTGGATTTCGCGCTGCGGTTGTGTGTGTTCGGTGCGGGGAGAGTAATTGCACGCATCACAAGAACACTCTCGCCTCTCGCTTCTACTTGGCCTCTCCCTGCTCACGTGATTCATACCCGCCTCCTGCCTCTTCTCCCCCACTCCGTCGCCTGGCATATATACATACATCTTGGTGCCTGTGCCGACGAGATTGAGAGTGAGAGATATGGAGGAGGCGGTGGAGGTGCGCGAGTACAGGGGAGAGCGGGACCGCGCCGCCGTGGAGGAGGTGGAGCGCGAGTGCGAGGTGGGCTCCTCCAGCGGCGGCGGAGGCGCCAAGATGTGCCTGTTCACGGATCTCCTCGGCGATCCGCTCTGCCGCATTCGCCACTCACCGGCCTACCTCATGCTGGTATGCCCCGGCCACCACCTGTCCACTTCTCTTCTCTCTCCCTCCCTTTTGTGCGGTCGTGATGAGGCCATTGCTTTTCTTTCTTTTTTTCTTCCGGTCGTACGGTTTTCGCTTCGGTTCCGTTTTGGCGTGGGGTCCGTCCAGGCTCCGAAACTGATAAATGTTTTTGTTTTGAGCAAAAAGGTAGCGGACACAGCGACCGGCGGCGGCGGCGGCGGCAATGGCAGGGAGATCATCGGCCTCATCCGTGGTTGCGTTAAGACCGTCGTCTCCAGCAGCGTACATGGCAAGGACCCCATCTACACCAAGGTCGCATACATTCTCGGCCTTCGCGTCTCGCCTCGTTACCGGTACGTATGTGCACTTGCATAGTTGTATAGTCGTATGTACAGTTGTCATATACAAAGCCCATTCAAGAAACGTCCAACTGTCAAGTGGATGGCACGGCATTGCCAGTTCGCGTACTTCTACCCGCGGGTATTTAACCATTTACCACTCTTACGATACACACCCTTTAAATACCACTTTTACCATTATTTCTATCTTTTCACTAAAACCATATGAAATGTCTCTTATTTTCCTCCCTCCCCTTCTCCTCATCTCTCTCCTTTTTCTGCGCCCAGCGCACACGCCGCATCCTCGTCGTCCTCGCCGCCAGTGACCACCGCGTCGCACTGCACTCCGTCTGACTGTGGACAGCGCGTACTCCGGCTCTCCCACGTTGCCCTGTTGTTGCCCTCTGCGGCTCGACGTGCGAGCGGCGCCACGGCTCCAGAGACCATGAGATGGCCTTCGGGTTGACCGTTGAGGCGAGGCCATGATGGTACGGTGGCGTCGGTGGCACTTCTGCTCACCCCAGTGTTCGCGCCGACCTCCGCTCGGTCTTCGCCCCTTTCACCAACGTCCTCATCATGCCCGACACCGTCCGTCGCCGCGTCGTCGTAAAGTGCTCCCGATCCTCGCCTACAGCATCCGCCACTAGCTCCACCCGGTAGTCCTCTATCTCCGTCGCTTTCCGCTTCCGCATGTCCTGGTCGAGCGCACCATGACTCCCAAGCTGGTCTTCCTCGCCGGACTTGGCATGTCTAGCACGCCGTCGCCATGGTGCTCTGCCTCACCATGCGACAGCTGGGGCAACGTGGGAGAGCCGAAGTGCGCGTTGGCCGCAGTCGAGCATATCTACCGGAGTGCGATGCGACGCGGTGGTCACCGGCGGCAGGGACGGCGAGGCGGTGGCGTGTGCGTTGGGAAGAAGGGGAGGGGAGGAGCACGAGAGATATTTCGTAAGGTTTCAGTGATAAAAAAAATAAAAATAATAGTAAGAGTGAAGTAACAATTGATAAATACTTAAATACCCTCTACTCAGCAGCTAGCGCTGCTTTAACGAGGACGACACGAAATTGATCGAAAGATGGTAACTTTCTGGTGGTGATCTCTGCAGGAGGAAGGGGGTGGGAAAGAAGCTGGTGGGCAGGATGGAGGAGTGGTTCCGGCAGACCGGGGCGGAGTACTCGTACATGGCGACGGAGCAGGACAACGAAGCGTCGGTGCGGCTGTTCACCGGCCGCTGCGGCTACTTCAAGTTCCGGACGCCGTCGTTGCTCGTGCACCCGGTGTTCGGCCACTCCCTCCAGCCCTCGCGCAACGCTACCATCAGGAAGCTCGAGCAGCGGGAGGCCGAGCTGCTGTACCGGTGGCACTTCGCCGCTGTCGAGTTCTTCCCCGCCGACATCGGCGTCGTGCTGTCGAAGGAGCTCTCGCTCGGGACGTACCTGGCCGTGCCGGCGGGGACGCGGTGGGAGAGCGTCGAGGCGTTCATGGACGCGCCACCGGCGTCGTGGGCGGTGATGAGCGTGTGGAACTGCATGGGCGCCTTCCGCCTCGAGGTGCGCGGCGCCCCGAGGCTGATGCGCGCAGCGGCGAGCGCGACGCGGCTGGTGGACCGCGCGGCGCCGTGGCTCAAGATCCCCTCCATCCCAAACCTCTTCGCGCCCTTCGGTCTCTACTTCCTCTATGGCCTCGGCGGCGACGGCCCGGCCTCCCCGAGGCTCGTCCGCGCGCTGTGCCGCCACGCCCACAACATGGCCCGCAAGGGTGGCTGCGGCGTGGTCGCCACCGAGGTCTCCGCCTGCGAGCCCGTCCGCGCCGGCGTGCCGCACTGGGCGCGCCTCGGCGCCGAAGACCTATGGTGCATCAAGCGTCTCGCCGACGGCTACACGCACGGCCCGCTCGGCGACTGGACCAAGGCGCCGCCGGGGCGCTCCATCTTCGTCGACCCAAGAGAGATTTAGGATTTTAGCTTTCCATTTTTCCCTAGGCCTTAGGGTTTTTTCCCGACCGTCCGATCTTCCGCATCCGACGGCGGAAAGTTGCTCCCTAGAACCAGCAGCGTCCAAACATGTCACCCTACAATCTCGTCGTATTTCCCGTTTCATCACCATCACTTTTTTAGAGGTCTCTAGCACGTTTAGGAGTGAAAACAGTAATAGTAGTACCTTTTCCCCAGCTAAAATTCAGAAAAGGGAGCTGCTTAACTGTAACCCGTTTTTTGACCCCGATACCAGAGTGGAAACCTTCATGGCCGCTTGTCCTTTTTATTACTGTACGTACTTTAGCCTCGTGGCCGTCCGTTGCAGCCGGCTTACCGGAATTTTGCCGTGGCGGAGTACTAGAATCTTCTCTTCCGAGATCTGCTTGCTTTGCCTCCTTTTTGTATGTGCTCTCTCTGCAATCTTTCCATCTGTTTCGGTGCCGTGGATATGTGGTTGGTTGTCGTCGGGATGGTGTACGTGTAAACCCGTAGGCTGCCACGGCCCCATTACAAAATCTACGGGAGGGGTTCAATAGGGATCGGTCGAGGGCAATGATTCGGTCCTTGGTGACAATTATGCTCTGCACAGGTTTCTCTTTTTCCACTCGGGCGTTGAGTTGGTTCAGAAACGCCAGTACGTGTAGCGCCTGGCTGTCGGCTGGCCGGGCCTTTGTCGTGGAAATGATTGCTGCGCGGAATTGCGTCCGGAAACGACTGGTTTCGACGCCACTCGTGCGTAGATCTCGCGTGTCGCCGTCTGTGTACGCTGATCCACTGAACCTGTGATCCTACCGAGTAGTAGTAGCAACCTGCCAAGTTCCAGCAAATGGACGAGAAAAATTAAAGCGTTAGCCAACGGCTGAGCGAGCCCATGGCGAACGAGAGAAATCCGTCGATGATCCCATGCACGCGCGTACGTGAAGGGCCACAATCAAGCCGCGGCATGCGGCGCATCGTGCGTGTTAGTAAAGAGTTTCACGGCAGGGTAAGGGTAGTAGGGGCGTCCGGCGTGAGCGGAAGTAACCATCGTCCGACACGGCCGCCTCTGAATTTACGGCGGCGTACGTCGTACGTGCGTCGTCGGTGCCGTTCGGCCGTTGTCATGTGGACGCCAGGACGCCGTATTTATGGTGGCCTAATCATTCGGAAATTCATCCAGGGCGGCCGCAGCTCGATCGGAACACGGCGCTTTGGCTAATGCTTAGTTCCAGTTACAGGTAGAGAGAGAAAAAAAAGCTCCTTTGTAATGAAGATTTTTTTAAAAAAAATAAGGGGATGAATTGAACCAATCCAGTAAAGTTCCTGCAAATTACAATCTGCTCATCAATATGACAAGCTCTGGTCAAAGATCAGTGGGCCTTGACTTATTGCAGGACTGGAAAAGGGCAGTCCTACTTCAAGTATAGCGATGTTACCTGCTGTGGTGCCCTCACCTAGTCACCTGCAAAGCTCTTGTTGACAGAATCTTGATCAGTCTAGTGGACCGCCAACTAAGCAAACAACCAAGATTTGGTAATCTTCTTGACTCCAAGCTAACAGTCGTAGCCTCGTGAAAGCTGGATCATAAACAGGATTCACACAAATTAATTAGCTGAATAATCTACGGCCTGAATTTCCTGTAGACTCAGCAGGATTTCGGAATTGCATCCTAAGTTATCTGTTAGGATAAAGTTGGACTGAGATATGCGGCTGGCATTCTTTTCTTATTAAATGTAGATTTTTTAATTCGTTAGTATATTTTTAAACTATGTTTTATATGAAAAATTTATAAGTATCTTTAAAATATTAAATAAATTTATTTTCAGGGTTTATAATAATTAAATATAATTAATTATACAGTTATAACTTATCACATTTTACGTGTAATCACTTACTCTTCATCCACCGCTGGATCTAACGCGGCCGCTGGATCTAACGCGGCCTAAGCGTTGCAAGTACTCGAGCAGAGCTGGCACACTCACTTGTCAGAATTACCACTCGATCTGCATGCATATCTTCCTGTTAATTATAGATTGTTACTACTGCCTGCCACATTATTTCTTACCAGCTGGTATCTTGGGAGGTGGGACCAGTTTAGGTCCTGATTTAAGCCATGTGGAACACAAAGGATGAAACTTTGAAAGGATACCGGCACAGTACGACCATTTGACCTTTATTCAACAGTTCTGTGATCAATAGTGTTTTGATTACTATTTGTATCATAGTCCCATCTTAACTTTTCTACCTCAAAAACGTACGAGAAAAGGATGGTGCATTATTCAATACAGTGAGCCGGCTTTTATCTTCAGATTACACTTCATCAAAATAATGTCACAAGAACCAAAGATAAAAATTCTTTAAACCCCAAGAAGATAGTAATCACTAGCTTCAGAAAATGAGCATGTCTATTTTGCTCATCAATGTGAAAATGTCAAAAGTAGAATTTGATTATTTTTACACGATACAAAGTTAGGAACAAAATCTTTGCAAAGAAAAGGAGAGGACAAAATCATAACTAGTATCAAATTCTGACATTACAAACCAAAGTTCCAACAGAATCTTCCAGATGAACTGCTACTGTTTTTCTCTGCCTTCCACTACTTATTTTCCACATTCTACTAGGCAGTGATAATTGGTACCTTTTCGTTACCAACTACACTACTACTCCTGATTTACTTGAGCCATGTGAAACTGTGTTCTCTTGTCCACCTTCCAATCCTTCTGTTGCCACCAAGCCCTACCTGTCGACCTTTGATCAAGAGTAGCTGTCTGTTTGCCTGCGAATGATCATGTCTATGGAAGCATTTCTACACCAAGACCAGAGGCCTTATCTTAGGCCGTTAAGTGGGCCTACAGTCCAGACACGCGCTCATGGACTTCTTGTGTCTCATGGCCATGTTTGCAACTTGTGGGCCTGACCTGTCAGCTATTTGAGCCCAGCAAGTTGTCCATTTCAGTCATGGAAAAAGTCCATCTGACCTTCCTAAACTATAGTCCGATTTCCTTGCTTAACCGTAAAACCGGGTAAAACACCTTCTTCAGTTATTAATATCAGTTTAATTTGTCTAATCGAGTGCTTTTGAAGATGGTTTTATCATATGTAGCGCCACATAGATTGAGAGGGCCTACCTACCATGAGCCTTCGTATTTTCCTCTACCTTTTCTTTCTTCCTTACCTCTTATCTCAATTTAGACTCATCGTCTCCCCATTCTCGAATCACTGTTGTTGAGTTTCCCAACGCCGCCGCGCTCCGTGAGCTTTGCCCTCACTACCCCCTCTTCGTCAGTAGCACAATGGCAACGACGTAGGAGGCCCTTCGCCTCCACCTCTATTAAGATGATGAAAGAGGGAAAAGAGGGATCTCCTTCTTGCATCCGTCTCTGTCTTCGTTGGCGCCACCGCAATCTCTATCCTTACCAATGCCTAGCTCTCGTAAATATGTTGCTTCCTAGGCTTGGCAGCGGCACAACAAGAACTCGAGCACCTCATGCACAACAATGTGAGAGGATACAAAGCTTGAGACTAAGCGTTGATGGAAGTGGGTGCAGAGCTCAAGCATTTGAGATCGACGAGGTGGCAGAGGGGTGGAGCGATGACACAACCCTAGATAAACTGGTTAGCATCCTGCGGCGAGAGGAGCTTGATGTCACTATCGACACACACGTGTGCCTCGCAACCCTATTAAACTCGAGCTTGCCAACTTGTCTGTGGGAAAGAAGGGCATGACATTTGGCGAGCCTTGTCGGCTATGGCTACAGACCACTTCCTCATCATCGATGTGGATCAAGGTTGTCTTAGAAGAAGCGACAGCAGGGAAGGGAGACGGATAGATGACGACTTTGAGAGGCTGAGCTCGTCACGCTTGACAGATTGATGGTGAGCCTACTACAGAGTGTTGCAACCACCGATGAGGACCCTTACGCCTCGAATCCTCATTGCCTCCTTTCGAGCGATTGACTAGCTTAAGCTTGAGCTCATCCTCTACCGTCGCTTTTCAAGCAATATCTGCTCAGATCTATGACGCCGATGTTTTTTCACGTGCCGGTTTACTCTCTACTCAGGCGCGGGCACCACGGCCCTCTACACCTAGGTTTTTAGTCGGACGGGTTGGATGAGAGTAGAAGAGGAGAAAGAGATAACAACATGTGAGCCATTGTTTTTCTTTTTTAATGGCGTCCATATTGAAGCAGATGTGGATGCAACGCTAGCGTGAATTGACTGGTCATCACGGCACGAATGACAGAACTAAGGTACGGAGATAAATTTAAAGATAGTTGAAGGAGGTGTTTCATGTAAAAATTGGACTCGGCCTATAATTGAGGGAGGTAACATGGACTTTTTTCTTCAGCCATTCAGTGGAGACGCTCATCACTCCATGGCGACATCTATTCTTGAGTTGCTTTGTGCTACGCTATAAATCAGTCATAAAGTACTTGTTTCTTCGAAGAAAGATCCTCAAGTTTGCATGAACAGTAGTCAACAGACGGTAGTACTTTGAGTGCTACTTCGTGTACCACCATATTATTAGTCTTATCTCAGGAAAAATGTAACAGCCACCATTAGCCCATTTCGTTTATTATGCTTCCTCGTCAAAGCCCTACGGAACATGTGCCGGACTTCCGAGAAGCTTGGGAATTAAGTTGCGGCTCGGTATTCCATCAAGGCAAATCAATCTGGACTCGACGCCTGAATGGAATTTTGTCGCGGCCCATGCAATTTCAGAGGAAACACCTCGAATTAGACGCGTGGGCGAGTGAAACCGTGAAAGTGAAATGCCGGCCAGGCAAAAATCGCCGGCTCGCAGCCGCGCCGGCCGTGAGGTGGCAATTGGCAACGCCAACAACCGAGGAGCTCTCGCGCTGTGCATAGATGGCAATTGTCAGGACTCAGGAGGGAACAGGCTGCAGGTCACAGGAGGATTTGCAGAGAGCCACGACCTATGTGATCGCCCTTCGTCGCAAACTCACTGGCAACGCATCGTCCAGTAAGGCAGGCGTTACCGCTGGCCCAGGCGCCCAGCCGAGAAAGCAAACGATGCGTCGGCCCTTGAATGGGTAAAACGAAACGTCCAATTCTAGACATGCTTCTAATATCGCACCAATTCCGTCCAGTCGTGGCACCAGCAAATTTCTTAATTAAAAGAGAAAAGTAGCATGGCGTCGCCGTGTCGTCAGCCCGAGACCACGTCTAGAACGAGCACGCCGAACCCCCGGAAGACGTGTGCACCGCCGCGGAACGGTGGTGGTGGCGCCGGGTCTCGCACGAAACCCGCCCACGCCATGTCAGACACGCCGCCCGCGTACGTACCCACGCACGTAGCGTCTGCCCAACCCGACCCCGTCGACGCTTCAACGCGCCCCCGTACGCGGGCAAGCAAGCGACACAAGCGGAAGCGTCGAGGCAGCACGACACGAGGCGGACGCCGAACTCAAGTTACTCAACCCTCCCTCCCATCCCGTTCCAAACATGCGGGCGGCCGCTGCGTCGAAAGCGATCGCTTCCATCCACCGCTCGCGCGGGCAGGTCGGCAAGCGCGAACATATCAACGCACAGGCAGCCGCCCGCCCGCCCGCCGTCGCTGTCGCGGCCTTTCCACCACCTCCCTCTACTACTATACTACCCAGTGGGCGCCGTCGATCGGCGTTCCCAAAGCTGCAAAACCAGCCGGGGTTTGTCTGTTCCCATCTCCGGAGGGTACGTATATGGCTGTCACTCCCCGGCCCCCAGCTAAACCAGACGGTGGAACAGCTGTTAATTAATCCCGGATTCACGTCACCGAATACGTGTTCAAGAACGGTCTAGATTGGCAGCTCTTGGCAGTTGGCAGAAGGGGTTAGGTTGAGTGCATTTGTCTGCTTCTGTGTGTTGTGAACTGACCAACCAGAGGCTTCTGTTTCTTACAGTGTCTGTAAGCAACGGAGATTGAGGTGGCAAAACAAGGGACTGCGAAATTAAGGGCCTTCCATTTTTTTAAACATATATAATCTTGAAATCAATCTAGGTTTATGTTACAGAGTATTGTGCACGAATCAATCTTTGTGTGATTGAATGGTCTACAATATACTGACTGCCAAAGAACAAGGTGTAAAAGATACAGGTACAGTCCCAATGTTACGAAGAACCAAGGGGCTAGGAGGCCTATATCTGTATGACTATGTATGTATGGCTATGCATGACTCACTTTCTCTGTACAAAAGCAGGAACAAATTAATAATAGCGGCACAAAACGAATCAACGAATAGTGTGTTCGATTGAATTTCACTCCCTAGACCAAAAACTCTCTGACGGATCAGATCCGTGCAGCTGAATTACGCCGTGAGAAGGCGCAGCTTCTTGAAGGCGAGGGGGCTCTGGACCTCCTCCTCGTCGTCCCACATCTTCTTGCCCTTGGAGCACGAACGCCACACGAACTCCGGCACGGCCGGGAGGTTGAGGTCGAACGCCCGGGCGGCGGAGTGGCCGTTGCCGGAGCTGCCCACCTCGGACTCGGCGGCCACCGTGGCCAGGAGCTCGGTTGAAGATGCGCCGGCGCCGGCGCCGGAGCCTATGCCTCCGTCGTAGTGCTTCCTCTTGTGCCCGCCGAGCGCCTGCCCGGTGGGGAACTCCTTGTGGCAGATGGAGCACCTGTGGATTCTGCCCGACGCGCCGTCGGAGGATGCGGCGGTGGATGACGTGGCTGGCTCGCGGTCCTCGGCCGAAGGCAGCACGGCGGCGACGGGGGCGGGAGCCAAGAGGGGAGCTGCGGGAACTGGCAGCTTGACCCGGTGGCTCGTCTTGTGGCCGCCGAGCGCCTGGTAGGAGCTGAAGGACTTGCCGCAGACGGAGCACTTGAACTCCGCCGCCGCCGCCGAGAGAGGAGGCGGCGCCTGGACGCGGTGGTGGCCGTCGCGGGAGAGCATGAGGAGGCAGAGCGCGAGGTTCTCCTCCTCCGATCGCTGGCGGCGCGACCGCTTCCGCTTCGCCCACCCCTGCGGCAGGTGCCCGCCCTCCTCCCCGCTCGTGGCGCTGCTGCTCGTCGCCACCGTCACGACTGCCGCCTCCTCCTCGAGCACCGCGGCGTGGAGCGCTTCCATGGACGACGCGCTCGACATGCCTCCACCGCAATTCACAAAAGCTAAAGCAGCAGCAAGCAAGCAGATCGATCGACGACTTGTTCTCTCCGCTAGCTAAGCTTAGCTCGCTCGATCGCCTCTAGTGTGGCAGCTGGCTGGTTGCTGTGTGGTCTGGTGTGCGGAGTGGGGGTAGTGAGATGTGAAGTAGTTTTAAAGCTGAGGGGTGAGGCGGAGGCGTTCGCGCGGGAGTGTGCTGAGGAGAGACGTGAGAAGTTGCGTCGTAGGTGGGGGCAGCGCAGCGCGCGAGCGAGGTGGTTGTGGCGTGGGCGCGCGAGAGGGTGACGAGTGGGGGCGCGTCGTCGTGGGGACGGCGTGGCAGCCACCGTGAGACCGGTGGAGTGGCGGCGAAGGAGGGAGGCGGTTGGGTGATTGGGTGGGCTTGGCCGGCTCGGGTGCCGGAGTGGAGGAGGCGAGGCCGCAACGAAAAAGTCGTGGTCAACGTGGATGGGAGGGCAAGGCGCAACTTTGAGTGGAGCAAGCGTGGTTGGAACGTGTGTGTATGTGTGTGTGTGTGTGAGAGAGAGAGAGACTGCGTGGGAGGAGGGGAGAGTGAGGAACTGAGGACTGAGTAGGCTGAGCGCGCCGTGGCCTGTGGACTGCGGCGAAGCGGTCGTCGTCGTCGTCGGTTGTTGCGGATGGGTTTGGCGTGCAAAGCGTACCCGTCCCAGTAACGACACTTCCGCTCGCTACTGGAGTGGCCAAGTTGGAGGCTTGGAGCTGGGTTAAGAGATTAATTACGCAACCGTTCCGAACCTGACAACTAATATCTCTCCATCGAGGCACTGGCCAAAAACAGTCTCAGTCAGGTCTTTTGCATGGATTGGATGAGCTGACGAGCAAATCCATATACTTGTGTTATCCTACTGTATTAGGGTAGTTCTTGATGCTTGTCGGTTTATCAACGCGTTGAGAAAGGCCACATATAGGAGTAGGTGCTTCAAAGTTTTCTCCACTTTCTGAGAAAAAAAAAGATGATGAAAACCGTGAGTGATAGTGTGAAATGACAGCGGGTCAATGGATAATAATGGTTTCAACCCCGCGGGCTATTAATTAAGCACATGCGTAAGACATCGCCGAAATGGTCATCGACCTCGTGCTCTGGCTCCGATCCACGATGTTCCACGACCCGATAGCAAGTCAGACACTGACCAGGCAAAATGGCAAATGGAGTTGGGCCAGAAGTGGTGGTGCGTGCGTGGAAGATTCCAACAGACTGGTGGCCTTTGGGGTCAAATAAAAATAACTGATCGACTGTGAGTTTCCGTCGGCTGAGCCGCCAAGGTTGCCATCCGCAGCTGGGATCTTCCGCACCCAGCAGCTATACCTGGTTAGATTAGGTAGGTCACTGTCGCATCGTTTAGCATTGATACACTCGGTTAGAAGTTAGAGCGCCACTAGCACTAGTGGCACCGGTCTATCCGTCGCTAATCGTGTGTGGCGTGTGGATACGATTTTTTCTTCTTTCTTTCGGGGCAGTTTGTGGACACACTGTTGATGCCGCAACAGTGATGGAAAAATCAAACTATTTATGTGGTTCTGATTTCAGTTTGATTCATGGGCCCTTCTGTCAGTAAAGAGACAACGCTGCTACATCCCACGCTACACTTATACCCTACTACTGCGACAATCTTATTACACGCTATGCCTGCGCAAGCTCTCCTCCCGCCGGAGACGTCGCGCACGTTGAGACCGGGCGGAGGCCGCACCTAACACGTCGCTTCTCTAGATAAAACTCACACTTGCAGGATAACTACTAGGCGTTTTTTTTTTTTTGTGGTGCCCACGGGCCAGCCAACGAGTGACGCCCCAAAACCGCGGCAGACGCCAGCCCCACCGTCGGATCACACGAAGCGACGCGACCACCACAAGGCGTCGCCGCCGCCGGGCTCCCCTCCGGAGTCGATCGCCTCCCCTCTCGTATTCTCCATCCGCCACAGGCGCCCGTGGAGTCATGGGCTCATATCAACTGGTGCGTGCGTGCGTGCGTCGCGTCGCGGCAAGCGAGACGTCCCCGTCTCTTGCCCCAGGATTGATATTTGATACGGTGCGCCGCGTGGGTGGGCGCGCCGTTAATTTCTCCCTCTCACCACGTGCTCCTTGTGCTAGCGCTTTCGCTTCGCTAGCTGCTGCTGGTCCTGTGTGGTCGCTCGCCGACGACGCAGTCACGCTTACGTACGTACGTACGTACACGTACGTAAGTAGGCACGCGATTGGGCAGGCCGGCACCGCGCCTAAGCACATGGCGATTAGATCGGAGAGGGGAGGAATCAGTGCATGCGCGATTCGATCCATGGGCAGCCAGCCTAACCAGTAACCAACCACCCACCCCTCGTGCCGTGCCAGTACGTACGAGCTCCTCCTGGTTGGGCGCGGCGACGTACGTAGCGTTGCGCGCGGTGCGAGCGGCGATGACGACGGCGCGAATCTGAACGGGGGATGCCCGGTGGTTGCCCGGTTGGCATGAGGCTGGTGAGTGTGGTGAGCTAGCAGAGGGTGTAGCAATTGATAAAGCACCTACACCTTACTGCCTATAACAGAAACAGAGAAAGGTTAATGTTTTTTCTTTCGGTTGGTTGGCTCCATGCTACCAGCTGCTAGCTACACTCATCCATCGATCTCCGGCTTCTTCAGTTTGAAGCTACTGTCATCAAGCAGAATCTGGTTCGTTACTCGACGGTGCCGCGCTGTCGCTTCCCTGAAAAGACGCATTGCCTTTTTTGAACGAACTGAAAAGATTATTGTCCCTGAAAGCAAGCTTAGCTGAGTTAGCTCAGCTCAGTAGTCAGCGCAAGTTATCACCTTCAGCTAGCTCAACAGGCAATGGCAAGCTTTAGCTGTACATGTTCAAGCACAGGTATCCCTATTTTCTATCAAACTGCAACTTTGTTTTCACAGCCACCCTGTACTATAGAGAACACTTGAAGTTTTCTTCAGAAGTAACCTTTGCCTAATTGCCTGAAAGTACACACGTGTCACTTGCTAGTTGAATTGATTAAACTTGCTGGTCTGGCTAGTTATCTATGCATTAAGCCACCCTGTACTACAGAGAACAATTGCAGTTTTCTTCAGAAGTAACCTTTGCCTGATTGCCTGAAAGTATACGCGTGTCACTTGCTAGTTGAATTGATTAAACTTGCTGGTCTGGTTAGTTATCTATGCATTAATGCATACGGTTGTCTGGCCGGTGTAGTATAACATTTTTAAGCAAGGTATATGTGAGTAATGTTTCCTGCTGTATCGGCGCCACTGAAAATTTGGGGGGAGCGAAATAGTGACAGCTACAGTCTCCAGCTCTAGCTGCAGCTTGCAAGACTGTCAGCATGTGGACGTGTTGCCAACGCTCACAGCTATACTACACGCGTGCAGCTAGTCGAATGAAATTAGCAATTATGTCTGAAAAACACTTGCTGGCTACTGTTTCGAGAAGGAAAAAATAAGTGGCTAGAAAAAATATGCAAAACATCACCAACATTGCAGACTATGGTCTGTAGATCGCTGAACTACCATACTGTGATACTCCTACCTTACATACGACTGGTACTTCTAGAATTGGCTCAATTTCTACGATGATATCGACAGTTCAAAGCAGACTTCATTTTAGCGAACGGCGTTCTAGCGTTGCAATATGCACGAACGGGTTGCTGTTGCTCTGGCGCATAGAGGCGACGATATTTGGCCACAAAAGATGTCATAGCAAAAGTATGCTGTTTCTGTTATCCAGCATACCTTTTTGCACAGCATCTCAACGATATGCGAGAATGGTTTGACAGAACAAAACAGAAAAGGAAATCTTAAGAATTCTTAAATATTCATTATATAAGAGGTAAAGCCAAGCAAATGTTTATCGCTCCAAACTAAACGATTTTACCTTCGCTTCTATTCTCAACTACTGGTACACAAATCATGTGGAGTCAGCCACAAAAAAACATTTCAACGGTATCTTCACCAATTGAGAAAGAAGTGTGCATATGATAAAATTTAGCCAAATCTCGCTTCTCGCTGTAAAACCTGAAAAAAAAGGCATTTAACATAAGGTTACCATATGTACCAAGAGCTAACGGCCATCGAGACCATTGTATTAGATATGCCTTGCACTACTAAATAGAATTTCAGTAGATTTTTCATTTAAGATACTTCCATGACAAATTTTATGATACTTGCTAATATATAACCCTCATTTAGCTCACCTGTTTGATGGGCGTCTAAAACTCCCGCCTGATAGGTCTAGTATTAACTTACATTTATTCACTTAACATGCAGCAGAAGTATATAAGAAAATATTACATTTCACTACAATATTTTTGCAAATACAAAAGGACGAGTATTGTACGCATTTTCACATTTTTATGTGTACCATATCTGGGAGTACGAATTAGTGGGAAAAAGTAACAGTGCAGAAGGTAATGAAATTTGCAGCTACAAATATTTGGTTGCGTCTAATAGATAGAAGGATGAGTATTGTTCAGAAACAGTTAACTGTGTGCCTGTAATAATATTAAGTTCTAAAGAAAGAAAAACAAATACAAGCATCTCCTACCTCTTCAGCAAATTTTATCAAGATTGTTGTCCTTGGCCTTTGTTGGCCTTCGATTGGCACAAAGTGTGCAGTAACTACTGCAGGAAAGCCAGCATTTTCCAGTACACCCTACAAACATTTTAAAAGCCGTGTTAGAATATTAATCTAAAAATTTATCGCACATGAAAAGATATTTGGGCTAAAATCCTCACCCTTACAATTCCCGCAACAAAAGCTCCACAATTGAATGCTCCCATGTCCTTCGGCACCGAAATGAACCTGTTCAAACAAGAATAGAATCAAGGCATAAACTTGTACCAAAAGAAACACAATATGAAGCTTGACAAACCGGTTAACAAGAAGCTCCTTTTCACTAATCATGTATTCATCCTCATGTTCTGTTCCTTTCTCAAGTGAGTCAGCCACCTGAAAACAAAATAAGAAATCAACTATCAGGATCAGCATATAAACAAGAGCACTGAAGTCAGTGATCAGACTAAAAACACAGGTAATTTTATTATAACTACAAACTTGGGCAAATTTCTTCCATATGTAACTGTAGGAAACTGGTTTAAAAGCTGACACCAAAATATATGATGAGCATCTATGCTGAATTGGCTTGTGAGAAACAGCAGCAGCATTATCTACTTATTACATTATTAAGTGCATATCAAAGCAAAGCTGTGTTAAAAACTTAGAATGTTAAAAAAGTTGCAACCACACAACTTATAGAACACTTTAAGTACATGTACATTTAAAGTCGTACATAAACTACAATTATTTCAAACTACAAGAATCAACTGGCTAATAGTAATACAGCTCAAGAGACAGATTATGGTAACATTGAGTAGGAATCAGAAGTGACTGATAGGTAGAGCACAGTACCTTCCCAAACAATACTTTCCATACAGTGCTGTGAATGAATGATAATATACCCAGCAGTCGAGTCTCTCGTTTATTCCCCTGAATTAAATATTTGTACACACAAGATTCTCAAAAAGAAAAAAAAGATAGAAACCTATAAGGAAGATCAAACAAATATACAATAGCAAGAAGGTTGATGCTGTTAATCTGGAGTGCACCTGAAACACTTACAGATATTATATACTTTCACAATTACAAAGTGAATTGAAAATGAAGAGTTGGAACTTCAGCCGTTATTATTATTCAATAATTAGTCTGGAAAATTTAGTACCACAGTTTATCCTATATTTATACAAGGTGGATACTGGTATATCACATGTGCTACAACTAATATGTTTCCCATCCAAACAACACTATGCAACATGATTGCAATGTCCTTTGTAACAAATGAGGAAGGATAATTTTATATTATAAAATCACATAATGCAGATCATATAAAGCAAGAGGTAATACGGATATACTTCACTATGCACCATATTTAAGACCATCTCAACCATAGAAAAAGAAGGTAAAAGGAATCATGCATCCAACCTTCTCTCTGTGGCAGAGTAGTTCAAGAACTCTTGCACCGACAGCATAACCAGAATCCTCCAGCCTGTGCATAAAACAATAGAAAGAGATGCTAAGACCTATGTTGGCATACCAGAATACAAATGAAAAAGATTCATCAAAGGAATATTGTGGCCTTCATTCTGCAAAGGTAAGCTCAGTATCTTACAGGATAATACAGATTTAAATCATAACTTTGATTTGTATGGGAAATATTTGACCAGAATTTTTTTAAAAAAAACAGGGCCAACAAACTACTTTAGTTGAGTGAGATTAGACATCTCAATGTCTTAACAAGCAGTTGTAAAACATTTACATTATGTGAAATTCTGAAATCAAGACATTAGCACACATTAAGTGCCAAACACCTAGCACCTGAGAATTTATTTCATGGATATGATTGTAATTTTGTAATGTGTAGTCATCTACTAACCATGAAGTTTGTACTAGGTACAAATTGAGACAAAATGAGAAAACCACATGACAGGAACAAATTAATTGTATATTTATCTCTATACAATTAATTCTAAGAGTTAATTTCACTTTATGCTACCTTTTATTACCGATGTTTCTTTTTGGACCATTATTTAACCAATGTTTTCACTTTGAATCGGATAATTTTACCTTTGTGTCACTTTGGATCACCCTCAACTCATTTATTTATCTACATCCAACTTGACATATATCAAAAAAATGTTCTACATACAACCATGTGAGTTCATTGACAAGAGCCGGCATACTCAGGATCGTTCATATGCTTAAGAAGAGTCAGGGTGATTCAAAGTACAACAAAGGCAATATTACTCGGTCCAAAGTGAAAACATTGATTAAAGGATGGTCCAAAATAAAAGGTGACCCAATATAAAATTTACTCCAATTTTAATGTTCACTGTTCTGAAAAAAATGATGTCTCACAATATAAGCTACCTTCTTTCCAGCTCAGCAATGTTATCAACCTGTGTCTGGTTGTATTGAACCAACTCTGAGAACAGGAATGCAAATGCACTCAAACTGACCTATCAAATACACAAAACATTCATTAAGCATATTTGGCACCAAAACAGGTAAGGAACTAAAATTATTTGCCCGAACTTGTAAAACACACAAACTGTACATCTAGAAATGGGTCAACAACATCAAGAAAGCATAACATAGTTTTTTTTTACTTTTTATGCAATCTTTACCAATGAACAAATTTGTCAAGAAAAGTAGTTTGTTTAGAAGAAAACATTAAAATGACAACTAATAAGACCATCGCCTGTAAAAAATTGCAATTCCAGAGGAATAAAGAAAAGAAATATTACAAAATCTCATCTTTTGACTTGTTTTGAAATTATATGTTCCAAATTGAGCATCTTATGTGGGCACATCTATCAGGGTATCCAGGCCCAACTATTTGAGACTAGTGTACTGTATCAGAATATGATTGTGAGCACTCAATGTTCCCCACAAGTGCATGGACATGAAGCACCAAAATTTGGTCTTCCATGATGCTAAGATCAGTACTTACTATTTTTTATTATTTCTTTCTGTATCCTCCACAAGACACGAGCAATGCATCAGACTGCTGTGAGTATAATGGGTAGGGCAGCAGGCTTTTCATCCATGCCAAAATTCTCTTCTCATTTTCAGTTCCTACAGTACTAATTCATCACCAAGAGTGCCTATTCTGCAGGTTTTAGCACCATATTGATGTAATAAGCAGGTGGAATTACCTGCATCTATGCAATAGAATGACATGCTGGTAACTTGGTTATGCAATTGTGTCATGGCCATAGGCTATGCAGCACCCCCAGTATGGAAAATTCAGTGGAGTCAGATAATCTATCTTATGCCTCGAGTCAATTATGATTTGGTTTGTTTCAGTTGGTAGCTTATACTATCTCCTATTATGGCATCATATCTTGTGTTAATTGGAAATTTTCTTTAATGGAATATGTTGGGGGAAGCACTATAAAGACCTGGCAAACCTATCAATTCAATTATGAGGCAAAAGATTAACCAAATTTCCTTCCTCACATATCAACTCCCTGCTGCAAGATAGAAGCCTATCTGCTATCTCCTTGCCGTTCCTATGTAATCTACTGCATGCTCTTTATCTCGTACCCCAGATACCCTTCCTCCAAAGCTGCAAGTGACAAACTGCTCTTGGTATTAGGTTTGGAGACCGAAATAACCAAACTTTATTTGGATGCTTTCTATTCCATTTATTCTTCTTTGATCCACCCTTATTTGCTACCCCTTTAGGATTCAAGAATGTTTTTCAAACTGAATTCAAGCTCATTATTCTTAATGCACAGCATGCCAACCTGAATTTTGGAAAGCAGAAATTCAACCATTACCATCCTCCCAATGTATAAAACTAGTATGTACAATACAAAAAGATCTGGCTAAAATACAAATAACTGCTAACAAAAGCGTAGGTCTTGGTTTCAAAAGCAATTCCAGGAAAACTGCATAAATAATGAGAAATAACTATGGAACATACATTTACACCCTTTCAATTGTGTGAGTCGGATATTTGCATAGTGTGATCAGGGTAATCTCCATGCAATATGTAATACTTAAATTTTGTTTATTCAAACCTGAGTTAAAATTAAGCATGACAATGACAGCTTAGTTTTCCAAGCGAAGACATTCTCTGCACAATGATAGCTTCGCTTAGTGATCCTCTCGAATCATTACCAGTCCATGAGCCAATAACTGAGACCAGGAGCTAACAAACATTTCACTGAACAACTAACTCTCGCGCAGCTACCACTATAACCAGCAAACTTGGGCTAAATCAACTCCATTCCTAACATTCATAGCGAGATCTAAACCTCTACCACGGATCGGGGCCCGGGGCGTGGGCAGATCTGAGGGAGGCTCGAGGTGGGGGGAAGGTTAGTGAGTGAGTACCTCCTGCCTGCCGCGACTGAGGGGCTTGTCGAGCACGTTCGCGTACTGCTTCGCCTTCCCGACGCCGATCATCTTGCCCACCCGGCCGTCGCCCGCTGCTGCGCTCCTTCCTGCGGTCGAGGGGGCGACCGGGAGATGTGGGTGAGGTAAATTGGGCTGTCCCGGTGGAGCGGACACGGCAGGAGAAAGGGGAAGCTAGGTGGACGGCCTGCGGACGTGCTGGCCTGGGCCTGGGGGCGAGGCGACGATCCCCGGCTGCGCGGGGACTGAGGACGAGGTGGGACGGCCGGACGGTGCGATGCGACGCGAGCGCTCGAGAACTGGCCAACTGGGTCGTGGTCGTGACGCGTGAGATCTGGGTCTCGTCGGTCGGACTCGGAGTGGCGCGAGCGCTCGCTACTCTCCCCTAAAAACTCAAAATTAGGTTTCTCTCAGGTGGGATTTAAGGTAGAAAATTCGAATGTATATCATATAGTTTCTTATGATTAGATTCTTAACTCCGATGAGCTGTGAATATGGACCATGATCGCTTACATGTCATGCTTAGAGTAGTCTCTGATGGCTATAGTTTCTCTCGTCCGGACTGTTAGAATTTTTTTAAACAGTTTATATATTATAAGATCTATAGCTTAGAATTTAAAAAATATTTTTTTTAGATTTTTATTAGCTAGCTTCTCAAACAAGGTCTCCTCTCTCTCCCGATGATGGGCTAAATTCAACTGACTACCATCTCAACGAGTTGAAAACATGATGAGTCAAGGCTAAAAGAGCAATTTGAATGGCTAAGTATATGCAGCCTTTGACGCTGACGAAATTACAGACATAGGGTTTGCCATCTATCAATGTCTCATCTTCAAACTGCAAATAGGAAGGATCAAATCATCATATCAAAAGAACCCATTATGCCTCTTCAGAACACCAGAATTTTATAGAAGTTTCACAGTAAACAATTCAATTCTTTTTTCTTTTTCTTTAAAAATTCATGCATATGAACTGTGTAATGGCATCTTCTCTACAAGTTGAAGCCCTTGCTTCCATGCTAACAACTAACTCAAGCTGTAGCAAATTTATTTCGAGACAAAACTCACGCAATTCAGGAAGTCAATGATCATGGCCTTCGTGATAATTCAGTCTATGGGAACATCAAACTGTTTCTCGTACGTATTTTTAATGCAACCGACCACTGGCAGCATATATGCCTGATGTTTTTTTTGGCACAATTTGTGTTCCGTTAGTCTCTGTAGTTTCATTGCAAAGTTATAACTTCAAACTCTGCATCACATTTGCCTCTAATGTAAGGGGGAAAAAGATACCTATTCACTATGAGACCTTGCTCGATTAATCCTTTAGAGATTAAAAGAGATTTTTGGAAGAATTTATTTCACACCTATTGTGATGTGAAATTATTCTCTCTCAACCACTTTCTTTAAGGATTAACCGAATAAAATCTAATTGGTTTTTTTACTTGTTTGCTATTCGCCTTAGAATACAGCTTTGATAATTTTCTGAAGCTGAATTGACACTCCTCGACCACCACCCAACATCATTGTCAACTTTGGAGGTGGCATATCAGCACATGTAACTATATCAGCAGTTAACCTTTAGCTTTCAGATGCTCAGATTATGCCGTGTACTGTACGAATAAGCATGGAGCACACGTGAGGTTGAGATCAAACGTGCAAATCTACTTCCAAAAGGAGCTTCAAAAATACAAAAGAGATTGTGCACATCTTGATCCCCTTTTGCCAACTCTTATTATTATTACTGGGCCTCAAAAAATCAACAATGATTACATCGTGGAGTGGCTACACAACAGCAAAAATAACATAAGCTACAACTACAACCTGTCCTATCTGTTGGCAACAATCAGAGCCATTAGTTTTACCTACAGCTAACCCTAAATAATATGTTACAAAGGAAACACCATCATTTCCTTGAAAACAAACATTACAGGTTTCAGAAGCTATCACGTTCATATCGGGGTGATGATACCCTTCACATGCTCGGTACTTTAACCCAGAAAATGGTCAATTACGATGACGGGCAGTACAGGGGTCAGAAGTTAAGAATGCGCTCGCATCTAACATATTGGCGACCTGCTTCTTGAGTCATGAGAGTGTGCTTTTTGTGGACAGACATGTCTCCTCACCTAGGTAGGCAGCTCGCCGTGCTTCATTGTGAACAAATTTATTGGTTCCTTCCCATTTGGCCTTGACAATGGACTAGGCTGATGATATGCAATAGAAAAGTGCATACTACTCGGTGTATGGATTGCAGAGCCAGGACTGGACCTCAAACTCATAGGTTGAGGGGATAAGCTACGAGTTTCCAAGTTTGGCAGGGCTGTTAGGCCTACTGCCACCCGATTAGACAATGAACCGGAAGATCTAGCACTGCTTGTTTCATTGGCAGGAAAAGGGAAAAAATGCCAGGGTTAAGAGCCATGGGTCTCACATAATGCATTAACTCACAAATAGAGAAAGGTCAACAAATCACTCACCCAGTTGTAATTGTATGTTTCCCCCTCGTACATGAATCAATCTTACAGGACTTTCTGTCTCTTGCATTGTGTCCAGTATCCTGTCATAACCAGCCAAATTATAAGCGAGCATGAAACTTGATACTCAGTATACAGCATTCACATGAGTGTGTGTGAGAAGCATGCTTACGGTGGATTTAAGTCTAACAGAAGAATGTAAAGCATTGTGCTTGTTGTAGTGATTTGAATTGTGGACAAATGGATGTTCCAGCAACTTGATTGCTGTTGGTCTCTCAGCTGGGTTTCTCTTGAAGCAGCATCTCAGAAAATCCTTTCCCTCTGGGGATAAACTATCTGGAATTGACGGATCTTTATGCAACACCTTAAACATTGCAGCAGGCTGTTGCATAATGAAAATCAGATTTCATCCTTTAGAGTATGAGTACAAATACCCTGATATTGAAATACATTACTTTTTTATAACATTCATAATCTTGATCAAGGCAAGGTGCCAGAGTTGACAGGTCATCATTATTCATTAGATAAACCCAAGCAATGAAAGATGAGCTATACCAATTACACAAATCCACCTCATGAAACACACATTAGTTTGCTAGCAAAAAGAAGTGAAGGTTCCAAGCTGTTTACCCCTTCAAGACCACTCCAAGGAGGCTTTCCTGTGAACATCTCGATAATTGTGCAACCTAGACTCCAGATATCCACAGCAAGATCGTACCCTACATCTTTGATAAGTGTAGCCTGAACAACCTGCAATATAAAATGTGCAAGCATGAGTACGCGATATACTGATGCAATACAATTCTATTTGGAATAGCAAAAAAACAGAAGCTGCAAATCTAAATACCACTTTGCTGAAAACATTTTTTTACTGAGTATGCCTGATGCTGAGGGTGATTATAAAGTATGAGATATTTTATACAACCATAAACATCAAGGTCCTTTTGGGACACAGGAATTTCATAGGATATCAATAGAAAACAGTTCAATTCGCACAGGAATTGGGGAAGATTCCCATGTTCCAAACAGGGTTTAAGATTTCGGAGCCATTGGGAACTTTACAAATCACAGCTATTAAGTTAGAATATACTAGTGGTATACAGTTACAAGAGGTCATCCCAAGTTCCTAACATCAAATCTGTTTTAAAGAAAGGGAGATAAGTACCCACTAAACATATTGTCACATTGTATGGAAAATTGGACTAACCTTAGCCAGATGGAATAGTTAATGTTCAAAAAAACAGCTCTTAGTAGCAACATTGAAAAGGAGAAATTCCCTTATATGCATTAATTCCAGTCAAGGATTTGTAACTTTCAGTGTTTAGTTTATCTGTTGTTTGACCATGAATCATATGCATTTTTATTTGGCTGGCATTTCAAACCAACATATGTTAGCATTTTTCTCTACAACAGTAATTCCGATACATACTACCCTTGTTATTCTGAATAATGCATATAAAAAATGAAGCACATAAATACATAGAGCAAAATCAATATTATTGCAATCAGGACAAGGAGAGAAAAATAAATGATGAAATTTATACGAAGAATAAGCAGTCTCACCTCAGGAGCCATCCAGTATGGAGTTCCCTTCAGTGAAAGATTAGGAGCTGCAGTACTCAACTGAAAAGAAGAAAAAACATTGAAAAAGTAATTAGAGATGTAATCCTACCAAATAGGGCAAACCTAAAACCATATAATCCACTCACAAAATAAACCATATCATCAACAGTCGCATTCGAAAAACACTCGTCAAAAATATTATCTCTGTTCCAAAATATAAGTATTTCTAGGTTGTTTAACAGAGATTAAGATTAAGAGAAAAATATATGGTGCCCCTCAATAAATAAGATGTGGTTGGGAGTGAGAGGGTGGTAGGAGGTAAGATGAAGAGAAATTTAAATGAGAGGTGGTAGGTGGGAGTAGTAATACTCTATGAATGCTTATATTTCAGTAAATATTTCAAATTCTAGAAGTGCTTATATTTTGGAATGGAGCAGTAGGGAAGACCAATACTGTTTCAAATGATATTATGCCCTGTTTGGATTCCTATGTATTGTGCTGAATTGGAATCCAGAATTTGAAGTGTTTGGCCCCCTCTAGAGTTTGAATCCATAATTCCTCTTGAACTTCTAGAGGCCTAAGGAGCAAGACTTAATTCTTCAGTTAAAAACATGAATAAAATAGAATCCAAACCAGTCATGTCCCTGTCGTCTACCCCAGGTACAAACTTGCAAAGGTCTCCAAGTCTGCCATCTCTCCTCACCTCATCAGCCAGCTGGCCCCTTCACCACCACATCCTTCCCTCTCCTTCACTACTTGTCCCTCTGCCTGGCTTCCAAGCTCTCCATTGCTCTCGTTCATCATTGCCGCCACCAAGCAACATAGCCACAGAAAACCCTAGGTCACTGTCAGCCTTTCCTCTCCTTGTTTGACTCTCTCTCTCCATCCTTGGCACTCTACCCTGTTGGCCCCCAGCCATCGCAGCCAAGCACCATAAAGTGCATGATGTACTCTAGATCGGATTGCCCTCGCCCCAATCCACATCAAGGATTGAGATGAAGGGGATGGTGTCATGGTATCTGATGTGTTTTTATGTTTTTTCTTGATTACTTTGATTTTGCATCCAATGCAATGCCTAGAGGATTCTAGCTATGATCCCCAAATTCAACATTCAAACACGTTTTTTTCTGAATTGATTCATGTGTTATAATTCCACACATCCAAACATAAATATTCAAATTTAAACAATATTCTAGCCAATTCAAAATCTACTGGAATCTGAAAATGAATCCAATTTTTTTCAATTAGTGGGATCCAAACAGGGCCTTAGTGTCACACCAAACTGCTTCTCTACAAACTAAAGCAGCTGAAAAATAGACAGTATTTTTTACCAAATATCAAAGGTTTACATTTATGCATAACAGCTTATGCCCCTAAGTCCCCAAAAAAAAGCCTATACCCATACATATAGTAATGGAATGGTTGCCATTATGCTGGTTATAATTATATAAGCAAATAGTTGCTTGTTTTAGTGCTTAATCATTTTTTAAGTGCACCACAAAATGGATGGACATGCTATTATCGTCTCGAAGGCAGCAATGACGAGCTTAATTCAAACAAATCAAATTGGATTACCAACTACTGGATATTTGTATGTAATAGTGCCAGCAGAACACGATGCATCAAATCACCATGAGATACTCACATGCTTAGCCATTCCAAAGTCAGCCAATTTGACTACACCATTCACATCAACAAGCAAATTTGCTCCTTTGATATCTCTGCAAGAGTATAATGATTTCATTTACATGTGTGCTCTTTCAGCATCATGTGGTCCAAAGTTTAAACGAAATAAGAAAAGGAAGTTGATAAAAAAACATCTTTGGCAAAGTTGGGCCTAAAAAACATGGGAAATGACAAAAGGCACAGGTACACACACAAAGGACTATCATCAACTGTGACCTGTTCTACCATACTTGCGAGCAGACAGGTGGGATCTGAATCAGCTCTAAGAGGAATGTAGGTAGAAATAAGAATAAGCTTGAAAAACACAGTAACATAACAAACAATAGAAAACCAAAACAGCACAGAAATAGGATGCAGAAATCTCAACGTGTAAAAAAGAAAACGAGACCATCTAAAAGAGATGAATGAAAAGTAGGTCCAAAAAATTTTGAAATAGTGAGAGTTAAACCATTATTAGTTAAGAAAATGAAACAAGAAAAAAAAGTTACCTATGCATAATTTTCTGACTATGTAAAAAGGCAAGGCCTTTAAGAATATGGCGAGTGAAGCTGCGGATTACTGATTCTGTCATTGCTCCACAATGTTGGTTAACATACTTATTAATCGAACCAGGATGAACATATTCCAGGTATATGTAGAATCGATCTCCAATCTGCGAGGTATCCAGATGATTATTAGATAGCAATAACATTAATAACTAGCACAGAATATCACCTCAATTTGGCACATGAAACTTACAGTTTCACTGCCGTAATACTGCACTATGTTTTCATGCTTGAATTGACTAAGGAATTTTATTTCCTGAAACAAAGGTGAGATCCAGTCAAATAGAGCAAGGGCAAAACTTACATCATCTTTAGATAGAATCATATAAGAGGAGAGTACTCAAGCACAGTTACAATAACATTATACAGCCATGTCTCCATAAAAATGATATGCATGTTGCATGCTCATAAACTAATATGTAGTTAATAATAATAATAATAATTAATCTTCAAAGTAAGAGAAAAGTTATTCTGTTCTGGGAAACCGGCACATAAGATTTTTTTAAAATAATACTGTCAATGTAGAATAAACAGCATATATCATCTATGTCCAATTGTCCTTACAAAGTGATACTAATAACACAAGGCCAAACCTGCTCCAATTGCTTCAGAGATTCAGCTGATTTAGCATCATCAGGAATTATGTTGACCTCTTTCATGGCACACAGAGCTCCAGTGTGTCTGTATGTTAGATGCCAGAGGATAATGTTCAAACTTTAAGATGATACAGCAAACATAATGCTATATAAAATTCACTTGCATACCTATTGGTGGCCTCATATACACATCCAAATGTGCCACTGCCAATGAGCTTTCCTTTTTGCCACTGACCAGCCATTGAGGGTGTATCAACTTTTGGAACTGGCTGGTGACTAAAATTCGTCTGCTTTGGGCTTGCAGAGGCAGGAGGGAGGGGTAATGGATGGAAATTTACACTCCCGTTGCCCTCAGGACGAGAAAAATGCTTCTCTGGGAACAATTTTGGATGTATTGGTGAAGGAGGTGCACTTGGGTTTTTCGATCTTAGAACAGGGCTTCTCAATGGACTGGAGCGAGGAGATCGCTCCTGACCACCCATAAGTTTTTCAGGTGAGGCGCAAGGAGGTGAAGATCCATATAGATCAGGAGACCAGATTGACTGTGCTGACCATAAATTGGTGCCTTGGATGGAGGTTGCAGTGGACAAGAAGTCTACATTACTTTGTCTTCGAGGACTCTGTACAGGGCTTGAAAATCCACTGCTTGGAGCACTTTTAGCAGGTATGTTCAATCTGAAGGTCAATGCTTCAGCTGAGCTCTTATCCTGTAATTTCACTTTAAATGCCTTCCTCCGTTGTCCACAGGTAATCCCATTGGTGCCATTTAATCGCAAGTCGCCGTGCTCAGGGTTCTTTTGCACAGTTTTAGCCATCACTCTATATTCAGAAACATAAAAACATCAGAATCACTAGTAATGAAGAACTGCACTGCGTTTCCAGGGAACATTAAACATTTTCTGAACATCAAATGATCTAATTAATGTGTAATGGAGCTAACAGATAGTTCAAAAGGTAGTACAGGAAAAAAACAGAAAGCATAGAGATGCACTATTGGAAATTTTTTTCATTATCTCCTGTAAATGTAAAATTGCTATTGGCCTGAGATACAGGAATAGTGTTTTGTACCAGTTCACAGACTTGTTGAATCTTTATTTTTATTTTAGCTTAGCGACTTCATGTAAATCCAGTTCAACCAAATCAAATTAAAGTGACTTTGTTATTGTCAAAATCCTAGTATCCTACAACTAGCTAATAAGTTCAAATAAAGTCAAAATTAACTTGGTAAAGTGTGATCCAGCTGAACTCTATGAAGGATATGTGCAAATGTCCTCAACCCTTTTAACTCTATTTAGTCAAAACCCTATAACCAGTGCAAAGGATATCCTCCCCGGTCTCAACTGCTGGGCATTTGCATTTCACAATTCACTTAAATTGCTCTTATCCACAACAAAACGTTCTGCCATCTTAAGTGTTCAAATACCAATGCTACCGCAGCATGAATGAACAGTATTATCCCTTCGAATTAGATGGCTGGCAAAATAGCAATCCCGATATGGCTTAGAAATGCTAAATCAGTGTGAGCGGACATCACAGCTAACGCACTATCCTCTTGATGATTTAAGAGCGAAAACTAATTAACTTGGCACAGTTCGAACTTGTTTAGCACAGCAAGGAAGATTATCAAGTAATAACACTTCAAAAACCATCACCTCGGCAACGACGAAGCTCTCTCGCTTCCGATCTCCGAAACCCCGAGCAACTGCGACTCCATGGCCGACCCATTCCAGTCCCCTTCGAATAGCTTCGGCGACGGAAGGGGCCTCCCGTACCCGCGGCAGGGCGAATCCCCCTCATCGGGCAAGGGCAGTGGGTGCGGCAGCAGCACGGGCGACGACGACGACCTCGGCGGTGCCATCTCCATGTTACTCGCGGTCCTCGAGATCGGCGTCGAGCTCGCGGTCACGAGGCCAAACCCCATCGAATCCCTCCTGGAGGGGCACGACGAGGGCGCGGCGGGCGATGAGGAGGAATCCAGCAAGAGCGCCGAGATCCCGACCTCGATGTCGTCGACGTTCCGCAGCCGCCGCTGCCTGGTCAACCGCGGTTGCGGATCACTCCCCCCATCGCGGCGGCGGCTGGAGACGCCGCCGCCGCCAACGCGGGAGGTGGAAGCCCGCGCGGGGGACGCGGGCGTGGACGCGGACGACGAGGACGGGGAAGGGGAAACCGAACGCTTCCACCACCGCATCGGCGAAGGAGACGCACAGAGGGGGAGGAGTTGGCTTACCGCGAGCGCGTAACCCTAGTGAGCACAGTGGTAATGGCGCCGGGGGGGGGAGGTGGTGGGGGTGGAGGAGGCGAGGGGGATCGGCCCCGGGGGGAAGACGACGACGACGACCCCCGCCATTTGGGCGAATATTTTTTCTCTCTCTCCGCTCCTCGGGAGTCGTTTTTGCTGTTGTTTTTCTCGTTTTTTTCTTTCCGGGGTTTGGTCTTTCCCGTCGGGGGCACGCGGCTTGGAGGAAGAAGTTCAGCAAAGTCAATGGCTCCAATACACATCACGTATACTGTACATGGCTTCCTTTCCGTTTCGTTTCGTGTTTTTTTCTTTTGGGGGATTTTGCTTCGCTCTTTCCTTTCCTCCTTTGTCAAGGACTTTTTTTCCCAAGCGATTACAGTTTAGACATGTGTCTACTGCTTCTGATGCATATTTGCGTGTTATGTCTGCGTCATAAAACATTTATAAAGAGTTTTTTTCCTAAATCAAATGTTTTAAAGTTTAACTTGAGGAAAAATAACGACATCTATAACATTAAATTTTTTCATTACATCCATTGAATATATTTTTATAATATACTTATCTTAAAAATGTTATTGTCTTTATATAAATAACAAATTCAACAAATTACATTCTAAAAATGGAGGGAGTATCAAAAGGATCTTAATAAAAGAGGTATTGTGTGTAGACTGATAATTTTTTTAAAAAATTTTCGATGATATTTGTTAGTTGATGTGTACGGTGTGTACACCAAAAGCTTATGTGTGTATATCATATGTCAGTCTCAGCAATAAATATTTTATGTATTAATGAAACATTATTTTATTTTATGCTATTATCACTTTTTCTTTATGCTGTAAACTTCAACCAACATGGCTTATGTATATCATTTTTTTAACTTGTTATCTACCACCGCATTTTGACATATAAAATGAGTCACCAACAAAATTGGGCTACTGAGAGCGTTATTAAGATCCAACAAATTTCTGTAGTGTTATAGAGGGAGAGACTTTTCGTTAAGACTCCTAATTTGCATTTATATGTTAGTATCTAGCAACTTGCTATACAGTATTTTTGGAGGCAGATAATTGCTAGAAACATGTGGATACCCTTACATAAAAACCCACGACATCTGTACGTATGATACGCAACACACATACCATCCATTTATCACACGATCTGCAAAAAAAAAAAAAACACAAGAAAACCTCGTGTGGAATTGACTGGAGTACATGAATGGCGATTTTTTGGCAGGTCAGATTATAAAAAGTTGATTTGCCATGTGATAGTCACTTTTGGCACATTTAGGCTGCGTTCCTTTGTTGTGTTGGGAATAGATAAGGCTCGTTAGCGTATAATTATTTTTTTAAAATAAATTGATATGATTTAAATAATATATATATTAAAAAAATCTTTATTATTTTGAAAAACATAAACGTGAAAAACAAGATCTTTCTTACTCTACTCCCGACTTTGGCATAACGAGTACTTCGGCACCACATGCTATACAACATTTTTGGGATGAAAGATTTGACATGCAATGTATGTAGTACACATCATAACACACTAATCATCCATTTTATCACACTATTTGTAAGCACGGAGGAAAACCTCTTACAACAATTTTTGAAGGAAAGATTTGCCACGCAATATATGTAGATTCTTACGTAATAAATCATAGTATGCTTACATGTGATACACATCATAACACACAGATCATCTATTTTATCACAACTATTTGTAAGCACGGAGAAAAAAAAAAGAAAACCTCTTACAATCTTAGCTAGAATAGTTGGATGGTGGCTTATTTGTTGGCCGACAATCACATGATCTTCGCTTGTATATCAATTACTAGGATCTGGTCCCCCAACATATCTTACCATACAACTTGTATAAAAGAAAAGCTAAATTTTACCAAATGCGTAATTTTCAAGCAGAAGCTGCCTTCAATAAAAGCAAAGGGGATAAAAGGAAGGCAAAACCCTCGCTAAACATGAGAAGGCGGGCTTGGGCCCAGGCGCCCCCAGAAAACCCAAATTTCAGCCCAAGCAAACCAAACCAGTCGAGCGAGCGAACCCCTCCTCCACCAACCCGTGCGCCACGGCCGCACTGACCCCCCCACCGAGCAGGCGAGAGACAGACAGAGCGGGCGGGCTGGCGGCGATGGTGTCGGACTCGGAGCTGGTGGAGCGGCTGCGGGAGGTGCTGCGGTCATCGGACCTCAACACCACCACCACCGCCATCCTGCGCCGTCGCCTCGAGGAGGACTTCGGGGTCGACCTCTCCGACAAGAAGCTCTTCATCCGGGAGCAGGTCGACCTCCTCCTCTCCGAGGTTGCCGGCAAGGCGGAGCAGGAGGAGGCGGAGGTGCCCAAGGAGGAGGAGCCCGGGACGGAGGAGACGGGGGCGGAGGCCGCGGGAGGGGAGGGCAGTGAAGGCGAGGGGGAGGGGGAGGAGGAGGAAGAGGAAGAGGAAGTGGAAGAGGAGGAGGAAGATAGTAGCGGCAGCCGGAAGAAGCAGCGGTGAGGGGCTTTCGCTCTCCGTTTCTCTCGCTGCATTCGATGCATCCTGTAGGGTTCTCTGCGTGCTCCTGTCTCGTCGATTTGCCAGGAAATGTGGCTGCTCGGCGCGTTCCGTGCGTGATGTTCGATGCGAACAGTGCTGGAGGATTCGGGGCTTTCGTGCGTGATGATTTGATGCGAACAGCGGTCGTCTTGCTTGGTGGGTTCTGGGGTTGTTTTGCATCCTGTGTTTAGGTTGCTATGAAGCTGTTCTCTAGTGGGGAAATGTCGAATGGTCTGCTTGGCGATGTAATTTTTCCCCAATTAGCGCGTTATTGCAAAGATTTCCGCATTTGGTATTGCTAGTTACATTTGTGCTAAGTTGATTCGCTCTAGCCGTTCATTGCTGTAATTCTCCAGGCGTTTTTTGGGTGATATTGTGCCAATTTCGCAGGATGTTCTGATTGATCTGCTGGTTTTTTCTCTTCTTGCCATGGTTAATGGCTACATATTTTCTGGGTCTGACTGTTACGCTTTCAGAAGGGCGTTAGTTTTTTGCTTTAGGTGACCTACTTTTGTTGAGTTGTTGTGTGTATGGAGTATCATGCGGTTGTGCCTGTTATTTTTTTGGTGGGTTTTAGGTCGCATAATGTACTTAGGATGGTCTAATGCTTAGGTTCGTGGTAGGTTGATGTATTCGTGAGTTTGCAGGGCCTCAACTCGATGCAAAATTTCTTGATGGTTAATACAACATCCTGCTGCAGTTGTTTCTGCACTTCAAATCTTCCGAGTTTAGACAGGCACATACCACACCACGCAGGCACACCGCCAGTGCGCTCCATAGCATATGCCTAAACTGATGAAGACTAGGGATTAATCCGTGAACCTAACGAAAATCATACCAAGCTCCAACTTGCGTGTACATTAATGTGGTTTAACTGATAGGTTCTGATTTTTAATGGAGTGGCGGTTATGATCCTTACTGATGCTAAAACTTAGTAAATATTCTATACTTGATAATTGCTGCAAAATATTCACAATCAGGGGAGACCATGCAGTGATCTTACTCCTCAGTCCTCCTCATTGCACCCACTGACTAGCTCAGGGACATTCCCATAGAACTGAACTCACATTCTTTGTGCGCTTTGTAGTATGTTAAACCCTAAGTCCTGACAATTCAGGCCTTTTATTTGCATTGTAATGTTTTGTCTGTTTTTTAGTTGCATGTCCTTGCTGGCTTCAGTTAGAATCTACCATGTCAACGTGTGAAGTGGCAAATTTTTAGTGATCATGTGTTGCCATGTGCTTTCGTGTTACTTGGTGCTCCTTTGATCGAATGTGCTGGTGTATAGGCTGCTTACATTTGTGTAGGTAGAGGAAGCTTACTGGCTGTATTGGACTAAAAAGGGTATATTTCTGCTCAACTTCTGGGTTAGTTGGCCGGGTATTTTCTGTTCCTATTTCAGTGCTCTGACAATATTTCAAAGATGTGGAAATTATTTACTTTGATTTTGTTGTTGTTCGGATGTCTTGAAATGTTTTCAATGTTATGGAGTAGTCTCTTTTAGTTCCTTTCTGTCAGGACATGGTTTTGCTATGATGAATTGAAGTGTAGACTTAGGTTTCATTGTTTCACGGTTACAGGCTATGGTGATTATTCAGATTATAATGAAATATCTTGGACAATCCGAGAAAATAAAGAAAATATGTGCTGATATATGTGAGAAGAGGATAACTGTAATCAGTTGGTACTTAGTACTGTTAATCCCTGACAGATTTGTTGGGGTCTAACACTATTAGGTTTATTATAGAGGAACTTTCATGGGCCTTTTTTCTTGAACTGTTGCTGACAACTAAGGCATGCTGTTATTCTTATGTTGTGCTTTGGAGCTGTACTTCTGTCTGACTCATGAGATTGGCAAACTGACTTATCACCATTTTTCACATATTTATTTTTTGAGCATATTTTAGCTATTGAACAGGCTATTCTTTGAGCATATTTACGAGCGGTGCAAAAAGACTTGGATCACCATTGTACATATATTTATGCAATGTTCTTTGAGCATGTCTTAGCTATTTAAGAGATTAAATCATTTTTCCTTTCTGAATGTGAATGGTCACACTATACCCAAAATGTTTATTTATTTTATCATTGATAATAGATCAGATGGATCTAATAGTGATGGCAAGAGAAGGGGTGGTGGATTCACCAAATTATGCAGCCTTTCCCCAACGCTTCAAGAGTTTGTTGGTGCCTCTGAGTTAGCTAGGACAGAGGTAACACCACTTCCTAATTATGGACATTTCTTAATACTTCATCAGATGAATGATAGAGTAGTTGATCGTGAAAAGGATGCACAGTGCAGTTTTTCTTCGCTTCTTTCATGTTGTTATTTACTTTCAGGTAGTCAAGAGGCTTTGGGCATATATCCGAGAAAATAGCTTGCAGGACCCAAACAATAAGAGGAAGATTCTCTGTGATGAGAGACTGAAGAAAATATTCAATGTCAACTCCATTGATATGTTCCAAATGAGTAAAGCGTTGACGAAGCACATATGGCCATTGAATTCTGAGGGTCTCTCTCTCTCCCTTCCCTTTCTCTCTACGTCTCCCCTTCCTCTCTATACACATAAACACAGGAAAAAAAAGTGCACACATTGTGGTCCAATTTCTTATTACTGCACAATTTTCAGTAAACTTTCCTCAACATATTAGCATCATCTGGCCCTTGCCTGTTACCAAAATGATATGTGTACTAATCCAAACAGGAAGTACATAGCACCAGCTGTTTCATGTTAAGTTTACTCTCCATTATGTTGGTGACGTTCCAAAGTTCTTTACATGTTGTGCTAGGAAAAAAGTTTCTGGTCACTGATGAATACACTACAACACAGAATTGTGAACGAGCATTGCAGTAAAATCAACAAGGTTTTTGTAATCTGAGCATGGTGCTGGTAGAATTTTTTTCAGTGGAGTGGTGAGAGAAAGCGAACAAAAAAAATTGCAAAGGTGTAATGATATCTGGATTTCATTTATTGAAGTACTCTGGGCTTGACCTAGGTTGTGGTTATATAAGTCACCCAGTGAGACTTCTTGCCAGAAGTCCAATGAGCACCTGAAGTTAGAAACTATTTATACAATAATAAATTACATCGTTCAAAGTTTGTTCCTTTAAAGTGACTTAGATGTCAACGTCTTTGGGTTCTTATGTTTTGTGCCAATAGGTTCATTTAATTTCTTGCTTATAGCTATAGTTTCTTTCTCTTTACTTAGTTTTGTGTGAAAGATTACACTAGCACTTGCATTGTTCCGAGTAAGAAGCTGGACCATATATCTTTTGCATCTTTCTTACAAGTCCGGTTCCTACTGTCTCTGCTATTTGTAACAGTACTACACTGTTGGCATGCCTTGGCATCCCAGTTCAGAGCAGCATAAGGAAAATCATGTACCCTAAGTTCTGATCCATATAGCCTCTGAGTGGGCAGGTTCTCACAAAATGCCGTTTTACATTCTCAGCAACAAACAATCATATTTACTGTAATGCTCACTGCTATCTCAGTGTTTCTTCTAGACTTGGCTGGACATCTTTTACTACCTGAACTGGGTTAACATTATGTGATGGAACCACAAGGGAGAATCTGTAGAGCTTGTTTAGTGTGTTATCTTTCTTTTTTACCAATGGTAACTTTGTCACCAAGCTTGAGCTTATGGCATACTAATTTCTTTTGCTGCTAGTTAAGCCAATCAAAATAATTTTAAGAAATACTGAATACCTTGTCTATTTTTGTTCTTTGATTTATGTTGTCAAGATCAGCATCGGGCTTTATACAAGAATGTATCTGTTGATAAGTCATATACTCATGTCCCTAATCGTAATTCTGTACTTAATTGATGTCTAACCATTGGAAACTTGGTATGGGGCCTTCAATGTTTGCTAATTTTTTGGCCAGCTTGTGTGTATTATCTAGGTTAACCCTCTGCCATTTAACATACTTAAAAGGAGTAAATGGTGTAGGTGGTTCCATGCCACATAATTTAGCCTCCTTTGCTGATTGAACTTATTCTAGTTTACTACTCTGCCAGATCTAGCTCCGAGTATTTAATCTGATACCTTATGTTTTTTCAGGTCCTGTGACCTCTGCCTCACCTGAGAGATCAACACCCAAAGAGAAGCCTCAAAAGAGAGAAAGAAATGAAGGTTGGAAAATGTTTACTTCATCCTCCTACAGCCATGAGTTTCTGTTCTCATGTTGTTATTGAAATTTCCTGTCAGGGAAGAAGCAAAAAGGTGGTTCTTCTGGGTCTGGATCTGGTTTTCTTGTGCCCCTTCAACTTTCTGATGATTTAGTGAAATTCATCGGCACTGGTGAGAGTATGCTTTCACGATCTGATGTCGTGAAGAGAATATGGGATTATATAAAAGAGAATAAATTACAGGTAAATATTTTCCTCCTTGGTATTGATGTACTGTTTGTTAATCTGTTCAAATATATGATGTTTTGGACATCCGCATGGTGTCTGACATGCAATTTTTACGGTCACTTTTTTATTTATAAATGTTAGTAGAAGTTAAAACATGCTATCTTGTGAAGTCATTTTTCATACGACTGATCTATTTGCTATCATTTTCGTATTATCAATTTAATAGATTTTACATATTAGTAGTCAGAGCTAGAAAACATTCTGTTGTGATTATTTTTTGGGGAAAAGTTAGAGAAGTTTGATAGCACACTTTTCTAAAACATTCATATATATTTCAATAAAACACAATATCAATTTCAAAATACTTAGTGTCTTAAGCTACTGATTGATTGAATGGCACATGGGGATGGGTGCCTTGATCAATGCAAAATTTAATGAAGAAAAGCTCACAGGATGATCCAATCCTGTGGATGTATGAAAATTTATGCTTATTTCATTGCTGAATGTGTTCCTATGGTCCAATATATTAGGCTTGTATTGTACTCATTCCGTGCATAGCTAATAATATGGGCAGGCTTTTATTTGGAGTAACTAATATATAAGATCGTGTAGTATATATGTTTTGAACCCATCACAGCCATATGATGGTCTGAAGCATATGAGCTGAACTGCTGAAGAAATTCTGTCGTTTTATGAAAAATGTTGCCCTGATAGGCTAACAATTTTTTTTAGATAATGGATAGAAATCCGGCATCTATTTCCACAAGTGGATATATACAGGCAAACGCTACAAACAGAAGTTCTTAGACTCCAAGCCTCATAACTGAGGAACATAAAAAAAGCTAGAATACTAAGCTTCAAATATTCTTCTACGCCCTTGCTTTAATTTTGCTCTATCATTATCACATCGTTCATCTACTTAGAAACTTCAATGTTAGAATCATTCTGTTAGAAATCTGTCATCTGTTGCTTGCCAAGCCATATCAAGTAAATCACATTAAGACATCACTAGAGCAGGCACAACCACTCCAACCTTCTTCAAACGCACGAGAAGGAAGGAAGGGACGGATCTAGCCCGCCCTACCACTGCCGCCATATCCTGATGTATCATGTCTGCTGATGCTGGATTTGGCGGTGAGCGGAACTAGCCCACGTCTATCGTTTCCATACGCTGCCCTGCCGCTGAAGGCCTAGTCAACCAAGCACTACCTGCGCCTGTCGCATTCGTTGCTGCCGCAGCAGCTGGCCATCCTCATATTCGCAACCAGCCGTTAGGGACAGTACAGTCGATTTCACCGCTAGTGGAACCTGGTGAGGGAAGGCTGGACCTAGCCAGCCTTCCTAACACCGCTCCCAGATGGCGCGGTCGACGTGGCTCGCCGTCCCGCTGATCTCATCCCGCCTATCTGCATCGACGTGGGCTACCCCGATCACTGCCACTCAGAGCCAGCCACGCAGCCGCTGGATCCAGCCGAAAAGGGCCAGCCGCTGCCGACCTTGCTGCTGCTCCTGCGCCGCCTGTGCACGAGCTGGCTACCAATTTCCACCTCTGCTTGCCTGAGCCGTTGAGCTTGCCCCTGCTTTCCCACCTCGTCGCCAATCGCCCCCACAAGGCTGCCTCATTGCAGACCTCCACCCCTGCGCAACTCCGGCTGAGGGCATCGGATCTGGCCGCGAAGACGCCAGATTGGGCCATGAAGCGCAGGATCTGGCCCTCTCCACCCTGTCGCTGTCTCGGAAGGCCGAAGGTGTGCTCTTGGGTTTTGGGTGGAAAACGGAGCGAAGGCCCCGCCACCGCTTCCATGCGCACTGGCTAGCAGGTGCGCCTTCAAGCTGCCGCCACCACGCTGTGACACTTCCCTGCCCATGAGCTGACGTTGCCAAGCCAGGACCTGGTGATTCGGCCTTGCTGCCGCTGTCATAGTGGCCTGGTGACGAGGAGGGAGGAAAGGAAGAGGGGCTGTGAGCTAACAAGTGTTGGACTGTACACTAAGATGTGCATAAAAAAGGTGACTTTTCAGGCTAACAATTATTTGGTACTACACAGTCATATAATGCCTTTACTACCTTGTTCTGGATCACATGCAAGCACTCTGTAGATTCTAACTGTATTTTTGTTCACATCGCAACACTTACAATCTACCTCAGCAGATGATCAAGTGTACTGTCAGACAGATATATAGCATTGGTAATGGCAGTGAGATTCTACAGCCTTGGAATGGTGTAAACACATTGCTGTAATGTATGCAGGTCTAGACTGCAAAAATGAACATGAGCTTTTGCTTTTCTTTCAAACAAACACTGAATAGCCAACTCAATTATATGCTGTGTAATACTTATGGTATACATGTTTCTAAGTTACTACAGTTGTCACTGGCCTCAGGAATGCACACTTACAATCAATAGTTTGGTTTTGAGATATATCATTATTTCAATGGTTTTGTAGTCTTACATTTTGGTAAACATTGAGAAAATTAATACTTATGTTGGGAAACTGTTTGGAGAAAACGAATGCATAGACCAATCCAGGCCAGAACTTTCCATTCTCTTGATTTTTTTTGGAATAAACAAGTCTTAATTGTTGTAACAGAACTCTCACATTGTTTGTTTGCATGCGCCTGTTAATACTTTGGAGATTGCAAGTATTGGAATTAATCCTAGTACTGAAACTTTCCTATTTTGTGCTGATCCCTTTTAGCTATAGCAAATCTGACTCATCAAACTCAATTACTTTCTTCCTTTATTGTTTCGTGGAAGGATCCTTCTGACCGGAGGAAAATAATATGTGATGAGAAGCTGAAGGATCTATTGCAAGTTGAATCATTCAATGGCTTCACTGTTTCGAAGCTGCTTGCTCCCCATTTCATCAAGACAAAGTAGTGATTTGCACCATCCAGATCTGCCAAACCCAGAAGGATGGGTGATTTTGTTTTGCAGAATGTGTAACATGGAACTGTTTGGAAACTATGTGAGAAATGTGGAATTTTAACTTGTGGGTGGAATCTCCTTCCATAATCAATAGTAGGTTCTTGAAAATCTAATTAAGTTTGCATCTGTTGACTAAACATTTCGCTCCACCGCCCCCCCCCCCCCCCAAAAAAAAAGTAGGGACATAAAATTATGCTTTTTGCGTTCTTGCTGAGCTATTGGTTTGCCATTTTATGCTGTGGGGGTGGCGATAAGATTTTTTGTTTCCACAATGGCTTTAGTACTTATGGCGCCAGAAAGGCAAAAGGATGGCACGAGCATGTCTCTGAAGATTGCAGATTGCAGGGGTTGTGAATTGGGGCTTGGATGGTGCAGTGAATCTTTCACTTTTGTATCCAGCACTAGCATATTTGCAGCTGCTTTCTGTGTTTGCACTGTTCTACTATAAGTGGAGTCTCCATTTCTGTGGGGCGATGCACACAACCCACACGTGTGTGCGACATGTGTAGGTCAACTGCTTCTGCTGCTACTAATGTTGTGTGTTTCTACACATTTCATGAGAGATGCAGCACCAAATGCTTTGATTTTTAACTCTTGTGGCTATGCATCGTTGCTTCATTCAGGCAAGGGCGATCAGAGTCTGGTTATTTCCGATCAAGTGATGGTCGTGTGAATCTGATCAGCTCGAGACGATTCTGGTTCTCCTTCTGGATTGTGGCATCGTGCACTGTCGTCTTCGGCAGTTGTCGCCGTCAGCCGGTGGTTGCAGCGCTATGTCCGTCCATAACTCCATGTGAAGTGCCCTTCTCTTTAATCCTATATTCCTATCGCCATATATAGCAACGATTAGTGGTAGATTTATCTATCAATCAGTGCTACAATTTCCTTCAAAATAAAATGGTTACTTCGTCCTCACCACGTTCGGATACCACAAAAAATGATTTAAGTAATCACCTGTCAAAATCGCAGCAGTCCCAGCATGGTTTGCTAGTGAGCAGCGACAAGATTCTTGACAGGAAGTAGCAGCACCTGTGCACCACTTGAGAAATGCGAGGAAGAGACGTAGTAAAGCATCCCTCGACGACGCCCGGTGGTGTCGCTGTTACGAGCCGCGGATTCTAGTTGGCGTCCAAATCGCCAAAGATTGGGAGCAGATTCCGTCCAAACCAGCTGTGAGAGAGTGAATCGTACTTCTGCAGGGAAAAAACTAATAGCAATCACAATTCAAAACACTAATAATGATTTTTATATCCTTCGTATTATAAAAAAAATCAATACTACTATTCTAATATAAACACTACTAATTTATATTTAAATTTAATACTATTTATCTCTTATTATGTCTCATGTCTTACGCAAGACATCCTTCTCTTTATTTATTTAATTACGTACCATATTATATTTTATAGATTTATTGTGAATGCTGTATAAACATCGGGCGAAAGATTGGTTCCGGTTGCCGTGTGGCCCGTGCTCCGGTCCTTGTCGCGCGGATGGTCCCCCGATTCGCTTCGCTTCATTGCATGATGATGCCTTTTTTTCCCGGGAAAATTAAGTTAGCTACGGCAAATATTTCAGATTCTCAAAGCTTATGTGCTTCACTGGTCATCTTATTTCCCGGCCGTTGACAGTGTCTCATATGAATGGAAAAATTGTCAAACTTTCTTTAGTTTGTACGGTAATTCATATGCTCTTTTAATGCTTTGAGAGTGCTAGCTTATGGTCAAACTCTATGAGGTCAGTGTTGTGAACTGTGGGATCAACCTAACATCCCGTGATAGCGAGAAAGATAATCATGCGATATTTATCCCTTTTCTCCCTCTGCATTGGTGGCTGCTCTTTCCCCCTTCCCTCTTCCCTCACCAATTTTTTTTCAATTTTATAGATATTATGATCTTTTCTAATCACATGTTTTTATACATGTTAAATAAACACAACTATTATGGAGTTTCATAAAACCATATTTTTAATTAAATACGAGTTATAAAATTACATATAAAATTATATTAGATTTATATATAAGTTGTAGACAACTAAGATTAATTATTTTACTTTTTTATAGTACCAAGTTAAATTTGTTAATAGTGTAGTTTTATAAAGTTCTTGAATCATAATATCTAGGGTTATATATCACATGCTAAATTTTTTTTAGTTTTGTACAATATGAACTATAATAACTATGGTTTTGTAAAATTTACTTTTAAAAAATCACGGTCACTACAAGCTAAGCTACTGCATGCAATACCAGCCATCCAATTTCCTGATGAACGCTGAACGGACCAGATCATCAGCTACATACCGATGTATAATACTCTACAAAACTTTGATATAGTGAGCTACAATACCCGTATACATGTTGATCCTCGGATTCAGATGTAACCGTCGGTAGTGGACTGCATAACTTGTAGTACCTAATCCCAATCTCACTAAATAAGTTATTGTGATTGGAATCCTCCACCGTAGCTATATTTGCTACCCGTTTGTACCGTTAGATCTAGAATGGATCGACAAGATCGTGCTTGCTACAGTACATGGTACTATTCATGCCGGTGAACTACTGTAGCAACTCATTTGTACTGTTGCGACAATAACTCTGCTATAACTCAACGGACCTCAATCTTAGCTATCGGGATGTCACTCCGCAAAAAGCATCTAGTGCTACTGCGCGAGCTCCAAAAGAGGAAAATGCGAGCATGATAATACATTGACGCCTATATATTTATCCCCTTCTTTTTCATTAACCCTTAAATTTTTTATATTTGTTTCATTTTTTATGTTGAACTTTTACTTCGGTTTTTTTTCAACATTTTGTTTTTGCCTATCTTTTACTGACCTTATAGCATAGTATGCGAGATAGTTTTGTGCGTCTGTGGGGGTGAAGGTTGTACTCAATGACCTCTCAAAGTTTCGACTATATAAGGTGCCTTTCTATCTTGGATTCTTGGTGAGTTTGCACCAAGCCAACAACTAGGCAACTAGTGCAAAGGAGAAGAGGTCATGAGAGAAAATCTGGGACCAGACTGACGGGAAGGAGGCGAGGTCAAAGCAAACATCTTTAGACAGATAGGTAGATAAGGATAAAGCTAGCTAGCTCGACGTGTTGTGTTGGTGTGCGCCGTGGAGAATTGATATCGTTTGCCGGCTTGCTCATCTCATGCAAAAATCAAAGCCTTTTATAAAAAAAGAAAAGGAGAAAAAAGTTTTTAAAACTAGCCACTGGCCAAGCAAGACTTTTATCCCACTTTTGGTGGCCCTCATTTGCATGCAGTGAGTTCTACTAGTGCAGTACATGTGTACTTTGGTTGGTGCCTCTTCTGATGTTCTCCATGACTGAAGAAAAAAGAATTTCTAGGTCAAACATTTCTTAATTATTTGAGTAATTAGTGTGGTTGATCTGATGGAGATAACTGGGATACATGAAACAAAACCCAATATATGCTTTTGCATTTGGAAAACTACTTGAAAAATTCACACTGAAGTAGCACATGAAAAAGAAATGCATTCCTGTTATGTGAACACAACGTACTCTTATTCTTATCCATATCATTCCAACTAGCTTTTTTTTGGTCTGTATAAGAGCATTTTCTAAGCTTAGAAGAATGTGTACATGAACTTTGTCAAAGGACTTGACTTTTAATACTATACGTTATCAAGTCTCTATTATCTTCTATATATATCTATATCTATTGCTGAAGAATATTTGTGGATCTAATATCAAGATTCTGGATATTTGCAGTAATATAATTTTATTAGTTGGGAACTTGGGTGGAAGAACACCATGCTGAAACTAGCTACTCCATTGATAATCCTGGTCAGAGTGGTTTTCTGAGCAAATCACGCGAGCCCAAGCAAATTAATACTAATAAAAAATGGCTAGAGAATTGCATTGCTCTCTCTTGGATACTGGGATATTTGTGTGGACGTTAGGACCAGGCTATCATAGAACACGCAGATGAAGACTAGGAAAATGCCATGTTGGTCATGCAACATGTTATTCTAGAAGAATCTTTCGCTTGGCCAGGCGAGGATGAGCCATACCCACGTAAGCCCTGAGATAGTAGTAGTAGTATTAGGTCGGTTAAGAATGCAACTTCTCCTTTGCAACCTTCATAGCTAGGGTTTGTCACTACCTTCTTTGCAACTCATCTAGGAACGGTATAAACGTCAAAAAATTACATACACATATTTCAGATTTGGCTGTTTCTTGTGGCTAAGATTCATCTGTTCTAAATAAGTTATTCTACTTTACGTACAAACATCTGTGGTAAGTACTAACACAAGGAAGTACTAATACCTGGCGATACATCATATACATACCAAGAACCATAAAAATCCCAAAACAAAAAACGGCATTACTACATGATAATAACTCTACCTCTCAATAACTCACAAGTCACAAGAACAGCAAAATTTCTCGTTCCATACATTTGTAAAAAAGAAAGAAAGAAAGATGAAAAATATCAGATATGTATGTGACCCTCCAGCTGACTTGAGGCCACTCTGTGGGGCTGAGACGCCTCTGCACAAATAGCAACCGGATGGGACCAAGCTACCCCGGCCAGGTAGCCATCACCCAAAAGTCATCAAATTCTGTTGATGCAATTGGAGAGGAGTAAAGAGCACTTAACCGAGCAAGGAATCCAATTCAGCACTACTAAATAATGCTCTCTTTTGGCCGGAGAAGTCCATGCATGATTCATCTTCTTGCCTTTGCTCTGGGCCCTCTCCTTGTCCTATGATCTGGCTAAACTGGCTTCCTTCTTTTTGGTGTGGTGCCGGCTTGAAAGGCGAGATTCCTCAGCCCGCACATCCGAAGTGCTCGACTTTTGTTCGCTTCAGAATCCAACGTTGTCAAGATGGGGGAATTACAAGTGCTAGCTTTTGGATTCTGTACTCTGTTGTTCTTGTCAAGAATCAATCCTAGGGTTCAGTCTCGGGATGATTTTTTTAGGACCAAATCTCGAATAAAATGAATTCAAATAGATTTTCAAAAAATCTCTTATAAAATATATTAGAAAAACTGTACTGATATAAACCTTAATAGTTGAACATAAAACAACACCATAAGATCAGTATCAAAACATAATATTTATTGATGAAATTTAGCCAGAGCTTATAAGCAATCTTAGCATAATTATAACGTATAATGATAATATCGAAACATAATATTTATTGATGAAATTTAGCTAGAGCTTATAAACAATCTAGCATAATTATAACGTATATATTCCATCGGTCAATTGTCCCTCTCTACACTATTATTATCCGGTTATAACCAAGTCTAAAATAGAACCTGATTCTAACTCTAATATCTATTACAAACTATAAGTAATAACTTATAATCGACTTTCTACACACAAACTTTAACAAAATTAAAAAAAAAGCTTTTGGCCACATATGCATCCTACCCTACCCATCGGTAGACCCAAGATTTTAAACCTTTACCAGCTCAAGACTGATTGACAATAGCTAGACACCCTGCAGCTGCTATGCATATTCGCCCTGAGGAAAAATGGCGATTTGTCATCACTGCAAATTGAAGTATTGATAATATTGGTATGTTATTTAATCGAGTTTGCCCTACCAATCATGCAGGTTTTCTACTAGCCAAAGTCTGAGGCGTGACATATTTTCCATCTGATTGGAGAATCCACATTCTAGGGTTTGGATAAGAGGGCAGGTACAGTGGATTCTTGTGTCTGTCTCCATCATCTTCTTAAGCCTCATAGAGTGACGACCTTTATCCTCATCCAGCCAATGACGATGGTCTTCTTGCTGATCACTACTAGATATTAACACAGTGCATTTTTTTTCTCTCTCTCTCTTTGAGATGAGAAGAGAAGAGATGGGATTTGATTCATTGATTGCTCGGCCATGTAGTAGAGATGCGCCAATCGTGCCGAACTTATCCTCCACATAAAGCGCCCAGTTGCTGTACTGCGTAAGATGATTCCCTATCTGAAACAGTAAAACTGATCAGTGCAAAAGGAGAATCAGTTTGTTTACTTTGGTGAAAGAGGTCAGCTGAAGCCAGCCGTAACAAGGGAAGGTAAGGGAAATTGTGGTGAAGATAACATGACAGAGGTGGAAAGTAAACTTAAAAATAGAGTCATTTCCACACTTTACAGCTATCCACAAGGCGATTTATTTCCCCTTTCCTTTTGGGGAGAGATAAGATGCAGATGAAAACAGCAAGGATATTTTTCTTAAAAGACCACACACAAGAAGGATGGTTTACATATGGCCTTTTGTAGTCTCTGAATCACACGGTAGGCAAATCAAATCTTGTAGGACTGATTTGGTTTGAAACCAAAACAAGTCTTATTAAATTCTGGCCATAGACATTTTGGCATTGTCAATATTTAGGAAGGTTAAATTATGTTTGGTTAGGATCAAAATTAACCTTCCCAATTTTTTTCCCTCATCGTTGTTATTACTATTCTTTTTATAGTCTAGCCAAAGTTTAGATTAAAACCAGAACTTTCTTTTCTACTGTTTATGTGACCAAAACATTGATAAAGTCAGTTTAGCCCAGGAACCAAACAAGTCCGTAGAGATATGATAACTACATAGCTCGGAAATTTAACAGCAGCGAAAAAGTCCAGCTTAGTACGTGCGTACCGTAACGGCGAATCGATTCCGTGTCGGGGGTGTAGATTGCAGGATGCGCTCGGTGAGTGTGGGCCACCGGAGCGGACGGCTCTCCCTCCTCTCTCTCTCTCTCGCGGAGAAAGGAGCATCTTATCTCCGATCTAGCCAGCAGCCAGAGCCAGCCACTCCGGACTTCGGCGTGAGAACGGCCGTCGTTTTTCCGCGGTTCGCGCGGCGGCGGCTGCGCACGCACGCACGATCGATCGATGCGAGAGCGCAGCACCGCGCGCGTGCGTGCATCGTGCGCAGGCGGACGAGCTTTGGCTGGCCGGCCGGCCGTTGAGATCGCGTCGTCTTCTGCCGCGGCCGGGCTGCTGCTACAAGAGATATCGCAACGAGCGAAACAGCATTCTTTGTCCGCACACCGAACCGATCGGAGGGGAGTGGGCCAGTAGGGGACCGTGAGGAGTCGAACACAGTGGGGGCAACATCAGGGGAGTGCGCCCGAACTTGGATAGCCAGTGACCGAATTGAAGAGACACAAAGCACTATGATTGCAAACAAAGAAGATATCGAGCACTAATGCCTCGATCGCTCCCGTCTTCCCAGCTGTTTGTGATGAACAAAGTAATTATTGAGGAACAAACTTATAGGTCTTCTTTTGGACACTAGTTTAAGAGAAACCATATGCTCACCAGCACCACACTGATTGATACTCACCGCTCCGTAAATTAAGGCCACCTTTAAAACTTGGGATTTTATAGGGTTTTTAATCATTTTAACTCGCTTTAAACTGAGAAATTTTGAGAAAATTTGCACGTTCTGAAGAGAAGTTATTGAGTTTTGCAAAGGCTCTTCACCTTGCAACCATGGTCGTGTGCTTTTGCACCGAGAAAAAAAAACTTACATTGGTTGTGGGGATCAAGTACAAGTGGACGATAAAAACCACCCTCAATTCAACCTTAGGCAATTATCATATCCTTACAACTAGTGCATTAGAATATGAAGGTCAATTAAGAAAACATCTCACGCAAGGAGTGTAGTTAGGAAATATTTCTAGCGGGGATTGCAATAGCATCAACCAAATCACACCTCCCTAATATTTAACTTTTTATGTGTTGTCATACCTATATTGGAACGTCGAGACCCTGATGGCACTATATATACTCTCTATGTTTTTAATTGATGTTGGTTAGTTTAAAAATGAACTAAACATAAGAACGGAGGGAGTACTTCTCTATAAACTTGCATCCATGTTTTAGTTGCATAAGTTCATCTGCTTGGGTAAAATTGTAATGTCCAAATTTACACATATATAAATATGTCTTGGATGAAATCTTGTGAGATTCCTAAAAGGTTGTGAAAATTAAGGAGATAAACTCGTGGATATGCACATGCCCGTGATGTTGTGTCCTACTGTCATGTACGCCGCCGCCTCCTGTGAGGGCAAAGCCAAACCGCAGCGCAAACTCGCCTCCCACAAAAGCAAAACGTACTTGTGCAGTCGATTTGGATCCTTCGCAGATACACGGAATCATTTGCCACCGTGCCGGACAAGTGGAGCACTGACAGGAGGACCATCCGGCCTTGGAGCGTTGCATGCAACCCCCACAAAAACCCAAAATCTACTGCACCATCTGGCTTTGGAGCGTTGCATGCAGCCGTCAAAATTCCCACTCAAAACCAATCGCCGTTCGCCGAGCCGATGGGCTGGCTCCGCCTGCGCTGCGCCGCGAGACCAGGGAATCGAAGCCGCGGAAGAAGAATCCACCACGGGATTATTCCAACTCACGGAAGCCTTCCGTCCTTCCGTTATCTAAAAACGCAAGCTACGAAACGAAGATACGACACGCAAGGACCGCACGGTAAAAACTCTGCCCACCTCCAGGGCCCTTATCGCAAAAAAAAAGTCTGTGCGTGATATGGACTGGAGTGTGAAATTGGGCAGGAGCGTGAGAAGCGGTGGATCGACATCGCTAGCGCTCTCCTTCCGGGGGACGGACGAGACGACGGGACGCGACGTTAGGAATCGGCAACGCATCGCGCCCGCCCACCCCACGCGCCGCGCGGTCTCTCGCCTCCGCACCCCGAGAGACGAACAAATCCTGCGGTCCAGCTCGCAGATTCCCACCTCCCCGCTATATATCCCGCAGCTTCCAGATCCCCCTCACCCACCACCGCCTTCTTCCTCCTTTGTTCCAATCCACGACCTTTGCTGTTCTTGTTCTTGTTGTTCTTTCTCCTGCAAAGATTCCAGAGAGGGGGAGAGAGAGTTTGTTGGTGTTGTGTGTAAGTGTGCGTATATGGGGCTGGACGTCGGGGAGATCGGGAGGGGGCTGGATTTGAGCCTGGACCTTAAGATGTTCGCGGCGAGGAGCGCCGTGAAGATGGCGGCGGCGGCGGCCAAGGAGGCGTCGGGGCTGGACGCGTGCATCAGGACCCTCGAGGAGGAGCGCCGCAAGATCGAGATGTTCAGGCGCGAGCTGCCGCTCTGCGTGCGCCTCCTCGCCGACGGTGAGAAAGGAGCTTTGCTTGCTTCCCCGGTTCTTTCCTTTTGGATTCGGTAACCGGTTTTCTGACGTTGGTATTGTTGTGTGGCGGTGCAGTGATCGAGCTGATGAAGGAGGAGGCGGGGAAGAGAAGGAAGGACGGGGACGACGCCGCCGCCGCCGCGGAGGCGAAGGCAGAGGACGGCGATAAGACGAAATGGATGAGCACGGCGCAGCTCTGGGTGGACAGCCGCGGCAGCGACGCCGATTCCGAGGTTGACGAATCATTTCCATTTACGAGTATATATTTTGTTCTGATTCCTATCCCTTTTTGATTGATTTATTTATATATTATTTTTCTAAGTTTTTGTGTTTGTTACGATCACGAAGGTTTTATTTTTATTGAAACGGATCTGTGTTTTCAATTCCAGAATGAACGACGGAGTGGTAACACCTCGCCGGCGTCGAGGCTGCTCGGCGGCGCGGAAGAGTCGTCGAGGGCCGTCGGCTCTGTCGCGCCAACGCCGTACTTTAGAAGGGAGGACAGGGTGGGTCTACGACCTGCTATGCCGTTGCTACCTTCTCCTGTCCACAGGTCGCCTCCTCCGGCGGCTGCCACCGCCGCCGCCGGAGATGACCACCGGCACGTTGTCGCTACAAGCTTTGCCCCCGCCGTGCCGTCACTCGTCCCGGCGCTTAGCTTGCAGACTCAGGCTCAGCAACAGCAGCAGGCGAGGAAGTCGAGGCGGTGCTGGTCGCCGGAGCTTCACCGGCAGTTTGTCGCCGCCTTGCAGCAACTAGGTGGCCCCCAAGGTATAAACAGGGCCGAACACCATTTTATTTTCCTTAATTTGCAAAGATCACCGGAATCCTTATATCAAATTGTTCCACCATGATTGCAGTTGCTACTCCGAAGCAGATCAGGGAGGTGATGAAGGTTGATGGGCTCACCAACGATGAAGTGAAAAGCCATCTCCAGGTGAGCAACTCCCCTCATTTCTGCAAACATTTCTTGAACAAACTCTTCTTAGTTCATTCGTTTCACTGTTCTACATCTTGCTTGTGGACACTGATTTGGATCATGTCATGCAAATTTTCAGAAGTATCGGCTGCACAACCGGAAATCGCCAGGCACAGCTCCGACGAGCCAGTCAATTGTACTTGTTGGTGATCTTTGGGTTCCTCAGGAAGTAACCTGCTCGCATTCCGGGTCACCTCAAGGTCCCCTTCAGCTCTCCGGCTCAGGGGTGGCCGTCTCTGCAGCCACCACTGGCGACGGCTGCTTCGAGGACGACGACAAGTCGGAAGGCTATGTCCGAAAATGATCCAAAGATCGCGCTTGTGGAATCTTGCTAGACAGAGTGGTAGATTGATGGATTTCCGGCTTGTGCATCGATGTCAATAATGGACTCAGAAACTCGGAGAGGATGTAGTGTTGGCCATGTATATAGGGAAGATTGAGCTGTTGAGAGCTCAAGTGATGAACTGATCATGATCTGGGTTGTGGTGGTGTAGGTGAGGCTTGAGAATTTTCGGGCAGATCCCAAATTTTCGCCCTGAGATTGACATATATATACAATATTCGCATATTGTTGTTTTCTCATGTGATGAACTGATGATCACTTGATCAGTGACCTCAGTTCAGTGTGATGAACTTGGTATGCTGAGGTGAATAAAAATGTTGGTTTTCTCCTCTCTGCGTTCGGTGGAGCTCAAACCGTTGCAGTTTGGTTCTTGCATCTGCTTAACTTTGAGCAGATATTTGCAACAGTAGATTGCCAAACTGTAATCTGGCCAGATGAAAACTGTAAACATGTCTCCTGCCTTGATAGCTGGTTTGATTTTCTGAATTATCTTTTGTCCTCTGTTGTTGAAATTTTACTTAGTAACAACTTTCGATTCAGTATCTTAGTCTTTCTTGTTAGAAGTGTTGAGACATCTGAGTTTTGGTATGACTTGGTGTAACTTGGACTTAAATTTATTGTTAACCTCCTCTACTCACATTCTTCTGAATGGCAAACCAGGACAGTCTATACAACATCAACGAGAGCTGCGACAGAGGAATCCCCTCTCCCCACTCTTTATAAACTCAATAGCTTGTTTGTGAAGGTAGGAAGTAAGGAGCTCTTGCAACCTCTATCTTGATGTGTCTCGTCTCTGGGCAAAGACTTTCTCTATATATGTAGATAATGTTGTCTTATTTTTTAAGCCAGTTGAGGAGGAGCTGCAGATTACAAAGTATATTCTCAGCATTTTCGACGGTGCTTCTGGGTTGCAAACTAATCTTTAAAAATATAGTATCATACCCATTCGTTATGAGGAAGATATCAATAGTATTTTGCCCTGCTCTATATCAGAATTTCCATGCACATATTTGGAGCTGCCACTATCAAATAAGAAACTTCGGAAGTCTAATCTTATGCCTTGGGTTAAAAAAATTATAGATAAGCTCTTAGGTTGGAAGGCGTCACTTTTGAACAGGGCAGGGCGTGCCACCATGGTCCACTTTGTCCTCTCCGTCATACCTGTGTACCTACTAATTGCTCTAAACGTCCCTAAATGGTTCATCAAGGCGATAGATAAGTTCAGAAAGGAATTTCTTTGGAAAGGACAAGCTCAAGCTAATGGACGATGTTGCTTGGTTGCCTAGGTGAAGTTAATCAGATCATTGGATTTTGGTGGCCTTAGTATTCCTAACCTAGAGGTCATGGCCTGGGCATTATAGTTGAGGTGGCAGTGGTTTAAAAGGACTAGAGCTGATCGTTCGTGGATTGATTTGGAGCTCCTGTCTCACTCGAATTCTTTAGCACTCTTCACCATCGCGATTATCATAGAAGTGGGTAATGGGAATAGCACACTTTTTTGACTGATCGATGGTTGTACGGCTGTTCTATTGAGAACTTGGCACCAATAGTTTTTGCATGTGTACCTTCTAGTATTTGCAAGAAAAGAACGGTAGCTAAGGCACTCGACAACCTTAGATGGCTACATGATATTCAGGGTGGTCTGTCTAGAAATGGCTTAAGGGAATTTCTCTGACTATGGGACTATCTTCAAGAGTTTCCATTGAATGATCAAAATGATCGCCATGTTTGGAGATTTGATGCTTCCGGGGTTTTTTCTTCTAAGTCTGCGTATAGAGCTTATTTCTATGGATCAGTGACCTTTGAACCTTGGCGTTGGTTGTGGAAGTCTTAGGCCTCCACAAAATGCAAAATTTTTCTATGGTTAGTGATCCGTAATAGATGTTGGACAACAGACAAGCTTGCTAAGAGGGGACTCTGATCTAGATAAGTGCCTCTTTGCGATCAAGAAGATGATGTCAATACAACACCTCCTAACAACGTGTGCAGTGGCAAGAGAATTTTGGTTTAGATTGTTTGCTCCAATTGGTCTTGTTGATTCTGTTCCTAGACCGAATGAAGGTAACTTTGTCAACTTGTGGTACAAGACAATAAAAAGGGTGGAGAAATAACATGGAAGGAGAGTGAATTCTCTAATAATCTTGGGCGCTTGGATTATTTAGAAGTTTAGAAATGCATGTGTCTTCGAGGGTATTGCACCTTCGGTAATATTAATTTTGAGGGAGTTCAAAGATAAACATAGCCTCTGGTGTCTAACCAAAGCTAAGAAGCTACAGACGTAGAGCTTGGTGGTAGAATATATTTTTCTTTATAGTTTTGGTTGGGTTTTAGCTTAAGTTTCTCGTATTTATTTTGATGCTCATATCACCTCTCATATTTAGTCTATAAGTGGGCTGTATGGGACCATTTTCTTTCCTAATACAATAAAGCGCAGCTCTCCTTTTTTTGAAAAGAAAAAAAAACAAGGCAAATAAGAACTAGAACTAAGAGCATCACTGCTGCTCTATCTGATCTGTGGTTCCGACACAGGAAGTTACTTTAATACCTCCATTTTCTCCTTTGAATTGCAATCTCAATACTACTGGTTTTTAATAAAAACACTGTTAGACAGGATTGCTTACACCACCCTGACTTAAGAGCAATCTTGCTCAAACTTACAAGGAAAACCCCCACTGCAAATTCTAGATCATCCATGAGCTGGATACCCTGTATAGATTCCACGATAAGTTGCACGTCGTTCTCATATCATGCATGCCCTAGCTAGCATTGCGATCCTTGCGAGTCAACAACTATTAACTAATCTTACACCTCTGACCGTCCGTGCTTATCCGTTGATTAGTATATTAATCCGAAGGGCTCATTGGCAACAAGTTGATCCTCCTCTGAGCATGTGTGGGGTATGTGAATTGGCATGCTTGGTGCGAGATTATCTCCACGTAATTATATTCAGGAGCAGAATTAATTTTCTCTCCTGCTTTATTTTTTGTCCGTCCAATTTGGCACACGAACTGAATTTCCCTCGGGGTTTTTTTTTTCTGATCCTGCCTGGCTCACTGAGCTCGCAGCCTGCGAATATTCTTGCTGTTGCTTGCAGCATCTTCTGCGTCCTTTTCGCTGTAAGACGACTACGCGGTGAGCTGCTTTCATTTGCTGGTAAGGTTATTTAAAACGCCGGTTTGATTGCCATTTGCCCTAATTAATCGGCTGCTTGATCCTGCGATGGACGCGTGTGCCTTTCCATGTTCGGTGAACTGATGACTGAATATTCTGGGTTCTTTTTCTTTCTCTACTGTTCTGCAAAGACAGCTAATGATCGATCGATCAGGAGCAAGTACGAATTTTCTCTCTCTTTGTTTTATTGGTGTTCTGTGGTGCTGGCTCTGATTCTGCTATGAAAGAATCATGGAGCTGTGTTTGATCTCACATTTCTGCGTAATTTTCTCTGTGCAGAATACAGAGCTGTTGCTGAAATGTAAATGCATAAAGAATCTGACTACAGTTTGGTGCTATGATTAAGGCCTTTGAAACAAACAAAAAAAATTCTATAGAATTTGTATCCTATGGAGCATTTTAAAATAAATGATTGATTTGTACCAATTTCTAAAAAATTTCTATAGAATGGACCATTCTAGAGTAATTTTAGAGAAAAATAAGTATAAGATCTCATTATATATATATATTTTTATTTCTCTATCTTAAAATTCATACCTTTTTTTACCTATCAAACGACAGTTTCAATTTTTAAACTTTGCTACATTTTGAGTTCTCATCGAAATATAATGAACATGACATTTTATTTATATGTTTTTTCTATTTCTGTGTTTTAACAGTTTTGCGTTTTAAAGGAGTCATAGAATGTTTCATTTTGCCACGTTTCACTGAAATTACTCTTTTTTTTTCTGAGATTGGGGATTGAGATGGCCAAGCGAATTTGGGAAAAGAAGAGAAAAAATTAAGGTGCAGATTGGTTTGTACAGGTGGATGCAGTGTGACTGTGTGAGTATTTCTAGCATAAGATCCTTCTTTTGCATTTGATGGCTCATGTAGAGTTAGTGATGGTTTCTTTTTTGGATTTTTGCATGGTTTGTTGGTGAGTAGCATTTTGGGTGGCAAAACCAATTATATGAGATGGGCTGATCCACAGTGATGTTTGGGCTGAAGGTAGTATTGGGCCTAGAAAGGATTCAGGCCACATACATGGCATACGTTGCCCTCTTGCCTTTTCCTCTGAGCTATCTTTCTTGAATCGGCATACTAGTTCGTTGACAATCCACATGCCTAGCACGATCAAAATCTTACCTTAAGAAAAACAAGATCTAAATCCATAATGTTACAAGTAGATATTCTTAAGAATCACGGAATTGTGAATTTGCTCTACAGTTTTGAAGTTCAACAGGTACAAACTGAACTTAAAAGTATCATTTCCCTTTTTATTGAGGATATCCATTGATTGGAACTGTAAACCTCTTTTATTATCTTAAAAAAAAATCAAGGGCGGCGTGAAAAAAAAAACCAAACTAAAAATGATGCATCCAACATCAGTAGTGATGAAAGACAAATAGTCAAAGGATAGCATACACCGTTTATCATGCAAAATATGAATTTGGTGTAAGAACCGGCGCACCATTTAGTACAATCATATAACATATTAACAAAATTTAAACTGCTATAGAATTAATTACTATCTCCTGTACTGAAAGAGTTTTTTTTACCATCCCATTTGCTAAGAATTCTCATTAGTCACCAAAATTTGGATGCACCTGGGTTCTAACACCTCAAATGCCAAATTTGATACCTCTATATATGCTATAGATTGAAATCTCTTATGTTTTCTTGGGAATTACAAAAGGTTCATAAAAATAGAATATGAAAGGGTGACAAAATAAACACAAACTAATAATGATGCATCCGGCACCAGTAGTAATGAAAAAAAAAGAGCAAAAGGATAGACTAGCGTGCAGTATTATAACCGACACACTGTAGAGTATAGTCAAAGAACATATTTGTAATGTTTCAACCGTTATGGAATTAATTATCAACTACTCCACCTATTTGCTATGAGCTCTCATCAATAACGAAATTTTGGAGGCGCCCAGTTTGATTACCTCAAATACCAAATTTAGTACCTCTATTATAATTTCAAATCTCTCTTTTTTTTTAAATCATAAAAAGTACATAAAAATAGAATATGAAAATGTGACAAATAAAAACAAACAAAAAGTGATGCATCGGACATGGATAGAGACGAGGACAAAGATCCAAAGATAGTGTACACCATCTATCATGCAAAATACAACTTTGTTATTACAAGTGATACATTGTAAAACATATTTGTAATATTTAAATGGTTATGTAAATGAGTTTTTACCACCCATTTCGTGAGAGTTCTTGTTAGTTGCCAAAATTTGGAGGCGTTAAGTCTTAATACTTCAAATACCAAATTTGGTACCTCTATATAGGCTATAATTTAAAATCTTTTATGTTTTTGGGAATTGCAAGAAATTCATGAAAACAATATATAAAAGTGTGACAAATAAAAACCAAGAATGACGCACCAGACATCAGTGACAAGGACAAAGATCCAAAGGATAGCGTACTCCATCTATCATGCAAAATACAACTTTGGTATTAGAAGTGACACACCATAGAGTATAGTCATAAAACATATTTGCAATATTTAAATGGCTATGTAAATGAGTTTTTACCACCCATTTCATGAGAGTTCTAGTTAGTTGCCAAAATTTGGAGGCGTTAAGTCTTAATACTTCAAATACCAAATTTGGTACCTCTATACAGGCTATAATTTAAAATCTTTTATGTTTTTAGGAATCACAAGAAGTTCATGAAAACAATTTATGAAAGTGTGACAAATGAAAACCAAGAATGACGCACCAGACATCAGTAGTGACTAGGACAAAGAGCCAAAGGATAGCCTAAGCTATCTATCATGCAAAATACGACTTTGCTATTAGACCTAACGCACCATGGAGTATAGTCGTAAAACATATTTGCAATATTTAAATGACTATGTAACTATGAGTTCTTTACCACCCGTTTGCTAAGAGTTCTTGTCAGTCACCAAATTTTGGAAGCGTTAAATCTTAGTACATCAAATACCAATTTTGGTATAGGCTATAATTCAAAATCTTTTATGTTTTTGAGAATTGTAAAAAGTTCATAAAAACAAAATATAATAAACCATTATGAAACTATGAGTTATTTTACCAACCATTTGCTAAGAGTTTATTTTACCAACCATTTGCTAAGAGTTCTTGCCACTTGCCAAAATTTGATGATGCTAAGTCTTAGTACCTAAAATAACCAAATTTGGTATCTCTATATAGGCTGTAATTTGAAAGCTTTATAGGCTATAATTCAAAATCTTTTATGTTTTTTGGGAATTATAAAAAAGTTCATAAAAAACATAAAATAAAAATGTGACAAATAAAAACAAACTAAAAATGACGCGTTGGACGTAGCTTGTGAGACAAACCATCTATCATGCCAAATACGACTTTGATGTTAGAATGGGCACACCACTTAGTATAGCTAGAGCATATGAATAGTTTTCTAGTAACAATTGTGGAATTACATTTATCACCAAAAATTTAGCAAGTTTTAGTACATTATTATGTGCCAATTTTTTAACTATGTTATTATTGTGTTTTTATCTCTGTGTCATTAAGAATTATGACAATGCTCAAATAAAAGAACAGAGAAGGGAGATGTTGTCCTTCTAGAAGAGCAGTACTCACACTTAAATCAAGATGGTCATTTTAGGAAAGTGGGGCAAAAAACACACCATCAATATCCAGCAGTATCAGACAGGAACTACTCCTCTACACCCATTTATGACATAAATCAAAAGATGAAGCCTATAATTAAATAAAAAGCCACTTTATAAGAGCCCTAGCTATAGCAAAGCAAGCACCAAAACGGAAGGCGATTGGAAAAAAAAAGGGGGCAAGTGAGGCGAGTGTATTGCTCTCTCCTGGTCGGCCAGTGTCACCTCACCAACTCGTCGAGGAGAGAGACGGGGACGCGAGGAGGAGGGGGAGGGGGAGAGAGCTCGTCGCCGATTCGGGTAGGGGGGGGGGGGGGGAGGGGAGCCACCGCCTCGGTTGGAGGCGAGGCCTTGGAAGCTGCGGGTAGGTAGACCCCCTTGCTGTCGCCGGCCATGGCAGCGGCGGGGGCGGGGGCGGGGGCGGGGGCGCCGGATCGGGCGGCGCTGACGGTGGGCCCGGGGATGGACATGCCGATCATGCACGACAGCGACCGGTACGAGCTCGTGCGGGACATCGGCTCCGGCAACTTCGGGGTCGCCCGCCTCATGCGCGACCGCCGCACCATGGAGCTCGTCGCCGTCAAGTACATCGAGCGCGGAGAGAAGGTACGCCGCTGTTTTCCTCTTCCCCTGGTGCCTCTCCCTCCATTTCTAGGTTCGATTCGGCGCTGGTTGAGTGATCGATTCGAGCTGGTGTGCCCAAACGTGGCCGATTTGGGCTCTCGTTGGTTCGATCAGCGTTGCGCCTAGGACCTGTACGATCCTAACCGTTCCGGTTTTGCGGTGAGTCCTACAGCGGTGTAGGATGCGTTGTTTCATGGATTAGGGATTCGTATCTTCAGTACCAGGAGTGAATTGCTTTGTTTTAGTGTTTTAATCCATTGTGATTATTGCATGTAGCTATTGCTACCCTTTTCATTGTATATGCATAGTATGCTTGAGCTCTATTGCTCTAGTTCTGTTTACATGTGGATTTTATTTAGATATACCGTAATTAGGGGTTTAGGGCTAACCAAGCATCAGTCATACTCCACTGCCGTACACCAAATCAAATTAAAAAAAAAGAAGGTAAAATTGGCATCAATCTCTACACCTCAGTGGCTCACTGGAAATGCAATGTGCTCGAATTCACTGCTGAATAGCATCAAATACTATTCCAACAGGCAATGGGCTAAGCTATTTAGATATATGCTGGATTGGCTACTGTTTAGTCATGAACTCACATTATATATCCGTATTTTTTTTTGTTTTATGTGCACTTACTAAATGTGGTGTTTAAGAGTAGAAACAAGTAGATGTAGTGACGTTCATGGGTAGCGTAGCTGTTGAAAATTGCTAAGTCAGGCGGCTTTGGTAAATTCCTAACAAGTTTTTTAGCTTAGTATTTACCCCTGAAAAGGTTTCTTGTTTTGAGATGCCCTCCTAACATTTTCTGTATGTATAATTTAACCGTAAATGACAAATAAATCTTGAACCAATCATTACTGCTTTTGTGTGTTTGGTATTGTCCTTTTGACCCGGAAAAGCTGCCTTCAATGATTATGAATGTCGTTCATGATTACTGGTTTGATGCTAAAGGAATGATCGCTCAATATGCGAAGATTTTATCATCCATGGTCCAAGTGCTGGGTACAACATATATTGTTGATCCCAGTGTGATTAATGCCAGATGGTAAAAGAAACCCCAGTGCCTCTTTTCTAGTCCAAGTAAACTTATGATCAATTGATGACCCTATAATCATGTATAACTCCTATCACTTCAAACCATTCAGCTTCCTGCATCCCTACTCAGTGGATAAGTAAAAAATAGTAGGTATATTGCATCTAGAAATCTACACCCATTTAAAGTCAAGAACTTGTCCCTAAATTGGTGTGTTCCTAATGAGTTTGGCTCTTTTAGTTGTTAACTTAGACTTGGTATTCATAACATAGATTGGAATGTCAATTATGGTTCTCAATCAAAGTTGTAGCTTGCATTATTAAGTGCCAAAGAGTGTGTTGCCTTTTGTAAGAGATTTTAATATTGTAAGCTTGTTGAATTATGGGAAAACATCAATAGACAACCTGTTATGACCCAACCTCAATGGTTGTCTTGTGAGTACACTCAATTGTAGGAATTGAGCGCAACTCAGTTGTTCGATGGTGTTGATGTATGCCTAGACCACCCAAGTTTGAGTCCTTGTTGAGGCAAATTTGGGTGCCTATTTTTCATATAAATACAAAGTCATCTAGTTCCTCCTAGGTTGATCCCATTTTTTTAATACACTCAATTGTTTCACATGTCTTATTTATTACTTATTTTGTTTATTCTCTTGTACAGATAGATGATAATGTCCAGCGTGAGATTATAAATCATCGATCATTAAAACATCCTAACATTATTAGGTTTAAGGAGGTAAGTTGAGATCTTCCTGATGCTTGTTCCCTAGTTTTGCCATTTTCAATATTTCCCAGCAGAAAAAACTTGTATCATGTATCTACAGGTTATTTTAACTCCAACCCATCTTGCTATTGTCATGGAATATGCCTCTGGTGGTGAGCTTTTCGAGCGAATATGTAAAAATGTACGGTTCAGTGAAGATGAGGTACACACCATCTACCTAATGCATCCATTTTCTCAATGCATCTTCCTTGTGTGACAGATTGATCATAGTAAATGCATCTGTCTGTTTCCAGGCTCGCTACTTCTTCCAGCAACTTATATCAGGAGTCAGCTACTGCCATTCAATGGTACAGTATTTTCTTTCATTCTGTTGTTATTCTGTACTAATGGCTCATGGGAAGCTGAACTATCCTACTTTATCCGTTTTCAAGCAAGTATGTCACCGTGATTTGAAGTTGGAGAACACACTGCTTGATGGAAGCCCTGCTCCGCGCTTAAAGATATGTGATTTTGGCTATTCTAAGGTACTTACCTAAGTCAAAACATTCTTAATATAGCTAACGGTTTTTATATTACGTTATGGAAGGCTGTTTTCAGAACATTTCATTAATCATCAATTCATCATAGGAAAAGTCAATGGACTGGACTGCTGTGTGGAAATTTCATTACTTTGTTGTTTTGTATTTGGAATACATGAGAATTGGTATTACTTTATGCATAAGGAAGCAATAAATTCTTTCTTTTTATGCAGTCTTCTGTTCTCCATTCACAACCAAAATCCACTGTAGGAACCCCTGCTTATATTGCGCCTGAAGTTTTGTTGAAGAAAGAATATGATGGCAAGGTACATAACTTATTGAAATTTGTTAACTAATCCTGAGAGCGATGTCTTTTGGAGTAGGGCGTTAGCTTTTTGTCTTGCATTGTATTTTGACAAACATAAACAGTCAATACTCAACGGGTTGTTTGGTCCCCTGTTCTGTATCATGCATTTGCAGTGAGGTACAATCAAAATGCTCTTACAAGCTCACAATTAGCTGAGAAAAATTTAGCCATTTTGTCAAGATTATGTGCCAATCACTTGACCAAGTTTTTATCATGTGGTGAGGTCTACAATGGTGAAATAGCTTTCCCATTTTTCCTCTTATTCAAGTATACAGAATTTGTCCCATTGTGGTTGATACACTGGACCTTTTCCTGGGATGATGTTCATGATGCCCTGCCCTGGTATGCTCTGTTTTATTTTTTTTTCTTGAAAATGCAGGAGCTTATGCTCTGTTATAATGTTTCAAACTGGAGAAATTCTATGCATACTGGTGTTTCTAAAATTTATAAAACACCGGTTGCCATTCTAGACAGTTACTGATTATTGGTGGTAACCAATATGACCTAATGTTGGGAGGAACCTTCACCAGCAACCTGGCTGGGACCTAGATATCCCCTCTTTTTCTAAAAATAATTGCAAGTATTTCGATTTACTGATAACCTCTTAGCTTAAGGAATCCTGGCTCATGCTGATATGTTATTTAAATGACTGAAACAGACTGCTGATGTATGGTCCTGTGGTGTGACTCTATATGTTATGGTAGTTGGTGCATATCCTTTTGAGGATCCAGAAGAGCCTAAGAACTTCCGTAAAACAATTCAGGTTATATAGTTTCTTTTCTTGTTTCTGTTGCCTTGTTTACATTGGAGTTGAACTTTTTTTCATCCTTGGCTTTCTCTGTGAAAAGCTGATGTTAGTGATATTTTTCTGCAGCGTATCTTGAATGTTCAGTACTCGATTCCAGAAAATGTGGACATATCTCCAGAATGTAGGCATCTAATTTCGAGGATTTTCGTTGGGGATCCGTCTTTGGTGAGTCCTTGCATAGTTTCATGTTGTACTTCATAGTAATTAGGCTTTTCAGGTGCACATCCTGTGATGTGCTCCCTTGTTTTGTTGAGTTTTTTAATGATCCTTGTGATGTATTGAGGGGTACATATATTGAAATTAACACTAAAAATACCTCTACAGCTCTACCTCCCAAAGACTGTAGAAAATTCAGTGCTTGTGTTGTTGGTGTGCATTTGTTCTGTCTCATCATATAAGTTAGGGGTATTATACATCCGAATTAACAAAATTTCTCTACCTCCCAAGGATCATAGAAAACCTCAATGCCCGTGCTGTTGGTGTGCATGTCTTCTTTCCATCATAGAAGTTAGGAGTGGACTTGCTGTACGGGTGGTTCTACCCATTTCCTTCTGTATATGCCCTAGGCTATGGATAGAATTGTTTGGCATACTACAGCTCCTCTAAATGAATTTTATTACTATAGGTCTGCTACATGCTGCCATGTTGACAAAAAAAGAATATGTTTGTCAGTAGGATGTCTTTGATGTAGGCACAGTATTCCTGTAGTTAGCTCTGCATGTTAACAGTTTTTTTATTCTTTTTCTACTTCACCATATTCATGTTAAATATTTGATGTACTGCTTTCATCCTAACATATAAGGGATTTTGATGATATAAATGTATAATCAAAATTCCTTTATATTTTAAAATGGAGGTAGTAATTGTTATTCATCATCATAAATGACATCTAAAATTTCATAATGTTTTTAGTCACGTCACTTTTGGTGATGGCAAATGCAGAGGATAACGATTCCTGAAATACGGAACCATGGCTGGTTTTTGAAGAACCTTCCTGCAGATTTGATGGACGATGATAGTATGAGCAGCCAATACGAGGAACCTGATCAGCCAATGCAAACCATGGATCAGATCATGCAAATTTTGACTGAGGCCACCATACCGCCTGCTTGCTCTCGAATAAACCACATCCTAACTGATGGACTCGACCTAGACGATGACATGGATGATCTCGATTCCGACTCAGACATTGATGTTGATAGCAGCGGCGAGATTGTCTATGCGATGTGAGTCACACCTCAGAGACTCAGATAGCATGTCATCGAGCAACCAGACAACCGAAGGGACAAGGTGCCCTGATGTGTACCTTGTCAAAGTACTAGCAGCCCTTTCTGAAAAGAATCACTCTGTATTTTGCTTAGCTTCTTGCCGTGGAACCCCAACGATGTTCTTGTAACTCATGATGCTGTTGTAATTGAACTGGGGTTACTTCCCTGGAATAACAGCTTTCCCACATCCCCGTTGCTGTGGCTTGGCTACCTTTAAGCTTCAACAATGTGTTACAGATGTGCTAGTTATTAATCCTGTTAATGCGTAACACCCAAAAATAAAATAAAAAATTAAGGATCGGATGTGTTTGGACCTAAAGAGCGTATTAGCTGGTGTCTCACTGTTACATAGGGAGACATCCACCTTCACTTTTCCATCCACCGTCCCCTCTCTTCCTCCTTTTTCTTCCTCTTGTAATTTTTCACTTGATTTTCCTATGTAGCACTGTTTAAGAATGTTTTTAATGCCCTAAGTCATATTTGTGAATGATTTGAGGAGGGGTTTGGGTGTGATTTTCAGGTTGGTCGTGTAGATAGATTCTTAGGGTTTTTGTATTTCTTCTATTTGGTTGTCAAAATGATTTTTAATGTAAAAATAAATAAGTAGAAAGTTATAGATATCGTCACCTTTTAGTTGGTAAAATTTAGTAATTTTTTGATGGCTAGAACTCTAGATATCACTGTTTTACTTTTTTACTGTCCAAAATTTTTGGGCAGATTCTGAAGTTCAAGTGCAAATTAGAGTAACTGGATGACATAATTAAGTTATGGTTTTAACATGAAAGTTGTAGATATTATTCTGTAGATTCTGAGAATATACTTGCTTATAGTTATAGCTTTTATAATTTTAAAGATATAAAAATGTGAAGCAGCAGTGTTGTATTTAGTCGTATGCAGTTTCAGATGTATGCAGTTTTAAGTGTTAGGTTTAAACCATAGAAGCGTGTTATCTATCATATTATATAAATGGTTGAATATTTATACTAAAAAATCTCTTGCGATTAGTGGTGGTGCTCCAGATGGAGACTTCTATTTCTTCTTGGTTGGAGACAAGTAAACGATGGTTAGTACTTGTTTTAACTTGTTGTCATTTGTTTTCTATTTATTTATTATAGTTGATGCTATACGGTTCGAAAGAAGTTATGATTTTTATATGCTGATATCATTTTGCATTTATATCATTTATATAGCATTTGAAGTGATATCATGAACTTATAGTTGCGACCATATCGGTATAGCATCATATATTGTCGTAATATGATGCAACTTCACAATCTTGTGAAGACAGTGCACATACATCACATTGCATTTACACTTACAAATTTAATATATATTGATCATTTCTTATGAAGATATATGTGTATATAAAGTTTATGCACTTGATGTCTGTCTATTGTTATAATAGACTTTTGCCCTTTACACTTAATTCATCTTCTAATTATATAGATTAATTAATATGTTAAAATGGTTTGCTTGTTGAGATTTATTCTTACGCCCAATATATTTTTTATATGCTTGGTGTCGCTTGGCTTTCGAGAATAGGAGTAGTAATACTTTTTCACATTAACTTTTATGATAGTTTAGATGTTATGCTATTTTTTTAAACAGTTAGTTACTTGTTTGATTAATTAAGTTGATGAATATTTGTGCCGTAAGACTTTGTTTAAAACATTTTAAAATTGTTTTGCTTGATAGTGTGATATTGGCTTATGTGATATATATATGTTTGTGTGTGTGTTATGATTGATTCCGCTAATGTCTTGTTTTAGAGGAGTTACTATGGAAATTTATTATTTTAGCATGTGTATGATTGTTTAGTAGCATTGGTTGCTAAAGTTATATAATGTTTGAAATTTAGAGTTGGGTTTCAGTTTTACTGTACAGGTAGGTTAGTTGTTATGAGAGTGCTCCTAGGTAATTTTCATGGGAAGTTAACCTCAAAGTACTTTTTTCCCTTTTTGCTGTATGTTTATACAGTATATCTACATTACATATCGTTTCTAGTTTCTACCACAACTTGTACATAAGCTTGAAGTGTCCTGCTCAATTTCATGTTACTTCTGTACTTGTCAGAATAAGGTGATGATTCGTTCGTTTGTCAGCCCATATGTTTTGACGGTAAAATGCCGATAATTCAAGGCGCTGGCAGTCTAAGTATGAGAAAAATCTATGATTGGCTTCAAAATTATTACAGATAGAAATCTTATAGTAACATGAACTTATTGGTGACAAATCATCTCTTGCCTTCAATTCTGCAATCTGTTTTTTTAGAGAAAAAAGATTGCCTTCAAACCAGCTGCTGGCCACCTCAAAACTGCTGTTTGCTGGGCCTCATTTACATTAGGACAGATTTTGTCCTCAAAACTGCAGTTTGCTTTTAAGCTTGTTAGGACTCCAGTGTTTCCATCCACGGATCACGGATGGTTTGACTAAGTCAACCCTCGATGAACCGAATCTTTGGCTGCCGCCAGTTGGGCGCCACGTCATGCAAAACTTGCAACAGATACCGACAAAACTGAAGTTCTGGGGTACAGCACGCCACCTCACAAGAACAGCACTGTACGTGCACGCAGCCTGTACACACACACTACTATTCCTACATAACAGCATGTTACTACTATGCTTTTCATTTATCGTGTTCCAAATAACAGAGAATTATACTATTTGCTACTCCAAACAAAACAAAAGGGAGCTGAGGCCTCGAGAAGCTTTCTACAAAACGGCCAAAAGGCTTTTTAGCCGACAGCAGAATAAACCAGAAACCGGCTCAGCGGTAGCCTGGGAGTAGTAGCCATGGCAGCTACGAGAATAACAATGACCCCGGCGCAGCTGCGCAGGCACAGCGTATGCCATGACCGACAACAAACTGGCCGGCGTGATATAGGAAACAGACATTCCATGGTCGATCGAGCCATAGCTCAGAGAGAGAGAGAGACTACTGAGAGAGAGAGCATCATCGTTCTTCTCGATGCGGGCGAGATGGAGACGGACTATTGAAGTGCGTGTTCCGAGGACGACGACACCACTAGCACCACCGACGACTTTTTCAATTTTACATTTTCTCTGTTTATAAAAACTTATTTTATAAATAGATTTTAAAAAAAAACTACAACCAGACCATCTTTTTCAAACAACGATGACCTAGAGAATCAATCAACAGTAGGACGTCAGTATCATTAGCTTAGTTTCTCCTATCCCGCTGATAATTTTGCTATGTAAAAGCTGACGTGGCAAGGTCGGTGCCAGAGACCCTGGTGTCGACTTCACCCCCCTACAACCCCACATCGATAATTTTAAGTACTAAATTTTATTATAATATAGGTATATTTTACTTATATCTATATCACAATTCTAATTTCATTATCTCCTTAAATTTATTACCTCTATATCATACTCAAATTTACTATATTATAGCTATACTAATTTTTGACAATACAAATTTAATATACTAACTTTTTAAATTTATAGTATAATTAAAGTTTGCTATGCTTATAAATGTTAAATTTTGGGACAGAGATAGGTATAGTAAATTTGATTATGATATAGATGTAGTAAATTTAAGATGTTAGTGAAATTAGAATTATGATATAGTTATAGTAAAAATTAATATACTTATATTATAGTAAAATTTAGAAAGTAAAATTATTAGCGTGAGGCTATATAGGAGGTGGAGGTCGGTACCAGGTCTCTAGAGCTGACCCTGTATCACGTCATCGTTTATATAGCAAAATTGTTAACAGGCCAGAGAGAGGCGTTAATAATGCTGACTTCGTACTATTGACCTAAGCGACAAAAAAAAAAGGGTGATTGAAGTTTTTTAAAAAATTTAGCTCACACATGCCTTGCATCTCCTAGTAGTACTGCACATTCTCTCTCTCTATAGATCTCTGTATCTTTCTCATGGTAGAGTAGCTAGCAATGTTGGAGATGGATGGACGGATCGGTGCATGCAGATGCTTCGTCGGAGGCAGCGACAAAACAACCAGCCTCTCTCTCTCTCTCTCTCTCTCTCTCTCTCTCTGTGTATTCGTATCTAGCTCTCTCACACACACACTCCACCAACCCCGAGCACCACACTAACATAAGGCTGCACACATTCTTTAGCTAGCAAGCTTGTTAGCCAGCCAATATCAGTCGCCAACCTCTGGTTGGGCACCGTGCATGAGAGAATCGAATCCACCTGCCGTTTCAGCTATACTAACTTCGTTCTCAAGGCTGCATGCCATGCCTGCATGCATGCTCTATCCCTCTCTCACACTCTATCGTCTTCTTTCCCTCTCTACAGTTAGCATGCACACTGATCTTGTGGTGAATGTATCTGCCATCTCCGTCCCCGACCAGCCGGCCAGTCTAGCTAGTTTCGCCTCTCTCTCTTGTTCTCTGCTCGCTTGACTGCACCAGTGTAGCTATAGCGACTAGTGTTGTTCCCATATGGCTGCGTTCTGCATGCGTGGTCTGAACTCTGAACAAGGCCTGGCTAGCTGCTTCTCTGAACGATTTCAGAAAAAAAAAGGTTTGAACAAGCAAAGGTAGGAGTAGCAAATGGATGAGTTAGGATTAAGTACCCATGATGGTCCAATCACGCTGTGTGACTGTATCTTGAGTAGCTGAGATGCCATGTGCTAGTACTACTACTACGGATTAGCCAATTTAGATAGGCATTGATGACCTACTAATTTTGATCACCGTGCGATCGATGCGATGGGAATAAGGCATGTGAAATACAGTAGTAGTAGTAGTAGTAGTAGCGGTAGAGAGCGCAGCACTAGATGCAGGTATATATATGCAACACATTTTATGAAGCACTAGATGGAACGTTTTATGCTTTGCTATCCTGTTACTTATGTGTTGGGCATCAGCGCTATATCTAGCTAATTTGGTAGACAGACACAAGCGAGCTAGAAGATATATATGTGTGAAGTAACTAATTAAAAGGGAACTGCCAAGTTAGACACGTATTGCTAGCTAGAGGTATATAAACTAGTATTTTTCAGCTGTAATGCTGTGAAGCACACTGGTGAATCTATAGATTATGAAAGCCAATTATAAATGTGGGTTATTACCAACTAGTGGGAAGGCCGAATACCAACAATAGCTAGACTGGTTCAAATCTCATGCACTAGTACTCAAGATTAACTACACTTGAGAAAATAGACCTAATTAAAAAGTGATCAAGCGGATCTGATGAATAGTGTGGTCATGGGGCACTTACAATATAGGACAATAAGACATGATAAATGTAATGTTCATGTTCCAAAATTACTCGGTAAACAAGGTTAGCTAAAGATGAGCTCTCTGTACTTATAGAGCAATAATCCCAATTCCTACTACTCAAGATTGCTAATTCACGGCCCATCTTTAGGTCATATATATGTTGCAGTTTGCTACAGTACAATATCTATTATACATGTGTAGTCCTTATCATGCTGTCCCTGATCTGAAGTATGCAAAAAAACAATAATAATTTCAGTGAGGGTTTCACTCATTTCTATGAGCAAAGAAACAAGGAAGCATGACAGCATGTATGCTCCAGATAAACCCAGGTCCAGGACTGCATACATAGCATGCATTATAACGATCAGAATCAGGCCAAAGTTGAATGCAAACAAAAGAGTTTCACCTTTTGCAGCAAGTTCTTGCGATCTACTACAACGAAGCCCTGCACTTTGCATTTCAGAGTACGTCGAAAGTGAAATTTCCAGCGAGATAAGTCCACGAGCTTGCAGGAAATGTAAACCTTACAACCATACATGGATCAACCTGAATGAAACCGACAACACGTACATCTCATAGTACAGCCCCATCTATGCGTTGATCACGACTTAACACTATACCAGTTACCACCAAACCCTAAGTAGTAGTTAAAACCTTAGTAAACAGTAAAAAAGGCTACTTGATCCCCACTGACTAACAAAAACACCAGTAATTAAAACACCTTAATTAATCCCTCAAGAGTTCTCGCTGATTAACTGAAGCCACACGAGATGATTAAAGCTAATTAAACTCAGCTACACTAATAGTGTCATGCATACATGCGTCGTCGTCGTCGTCTATCTCATGGGAACGCGCCGTTGGAAGTGGGCAAGTCCGGCCACGCCACCGACATCGCCGCGGGGCCATTCCAGTACTGCATTTCCGGCGCGGCGAGCGACACGGGTGGCAGATCCATCCCGACGGTGTTGCTGATGATCGGCGGCGCAGCTGAGACGCTCGATAGCGCCGCCGAGAGTGAGGTCGCCGCGGTGGTGCAAGGGAGGGAAGCGGAGGCGTCGTATGCCTGAGGGCGCCCGGCGTTGCTCACCACCGCGTGCAGCTGGTCGCTGTAGTAGCTCGCGCCCGGCGAGGACGACGCGGACGACGGAAGCTTGAGGCCGAGGTTTGACAGCACGTCGTGGTGGCCCATCGTCCCCATGCCAAGCTGCGAGTCCATGTGGGATGGAGTGGCCGACAGCGGCGCGGACTGCGGCCAGAGCGACGCCGCCGTGCTGGCGCCAGCATTGGGAGCGCCTGGCAAGATCTGGAGGTGCCCCGTGGTGTCCAGCCCAAGAAGCCGGTGGACATTGCTGCCGCCGTGGCCTTGCACTCCCCTGGCGCTGTTGAGCAGCGCCACGAGGTGCGCGGTGGCGGCCTGCTGCCCGGAGGTCCAGGAGATGGGCCCGCCGCCAACGCCCACGCCGAGGCCAAGCGGCGGCGGGGCCTTGCACGACATGGCCGGCTTGGCAACCGGCGCTGGCATGGGGCGCGGTTTGCGGCAGCCGCCGCCGATGGGCACGTTGCGGAGCGCGCCGCCCTTGGTCCAGTACCGGCGGCACGTCTTGCAGAAGTGGCGCGGCTGGGTGAGGTTGTAGTTGTTGTAGTAGCAGAACTTGGTGTTCGACGAGTTGCACCGGGGGCACCGCAGCGGCGCCTGCTCCGCCGCGCCCTGCCCCTGCCCCTGCGACGAAGAGGTCGCCGACGACGACCTCTGCTGCGTCGCCTGCGCCGACGACCGCGACGACGTCGACGACGACGACGTGGGCGACGGGTTGGACACCATAGGCTGCGTCACCATCGGCAGGGACGCAGGATTCAGAGCTCTGGTTCTCTTGAGTTGGTCCATGGCTGTCCCTCCAAGGAGTTCTTGGATCATGGTGATGAGTGGATGGATGGATAGAGAGAATTCAAGCTAAAAAGGCTTCCTGAAGCTGAGAAGAAGACAACACAGGCAGTGTGGTGTTGTGGCTTTCAGAAGCTTTGTGGCACGATGATGGTGTTGGGTGGGGTAGGGCTAGTAGTACTTGGGGTGGGGGTGATGAGGGTTTATAAAGAGGAGATGTTGGTAGCTAAGCAAGCATGCTAGGGCTAGAAGAAGCTGCTTTCTTTCTGTGCCTTGTTTGTCCATGTTCAGAAACTAAAACTTGTCTTTGCTCTGTAAATTATTGGCTGGTTGGATGGCAGCATGGATTAGGGTTCTAGATGTGGTGTAGATGGGGGCCTCATTGCAGTTCCTTGGGATGATGAATGGTGGGGTTGCATTGTTTTGCACTGTCATGTTTCTAGTTCTAACTAACTGGGTTATCTCTGTTTATTTTTGTCTTCTCCGTTCTTATGTTGGTAATAGATAATCATTGTTCCTTACAGTTAAAATATTTTGCTTGGTTCCTTGGTCCCTAGTATTTTTTTCAACTGGTTTTAGCGCATAGTACGTTCTTACAATATCATTCTAGGTAACATTCAAATGATTCTTTTTCATTTTGGTTTCAGTAATATAATGTACAGTACCAAGGGCCACCAACTTTAATTTACCTCACATGCCAAACTTTCCTAAAATCTAAGTTCTAAAGGTTTGGATTTTCAGGCAAAAAGTAAAAGGTTTTGAAACAAAAATTTGAGGTTTTGATTGTTGTGAGTTAGAATATTAGTGTTGAAAGCCCTTTTTAAGGTGAAAGTAAAATTCTCAAGAAAATTGCAATCAAAAGATCAAATCTTTATTTCAAAAAGGTCTGGGAAAAAAGATACCAATATTATAACAGATTTGATGTTCAAAAATGATGAGAGAACAAAGCTAAAGTCCTTATTTTTGTAACAAACTAACGTGTATTGTAGAAAGTATGACAAACTTATTCTTGGTTTGTCACCCCCTATTACATATTCTGGGATGCTCATTTTAGAATTATCAATTGCACGATACAAAAATTGGTGTGCATATTCTCCTATTTTTCCATCACTGATAATATACATGAAAATTGTCTTTAGATTGAACAATTTCTAGTTTCTGCCATTTCTGACGAGTCAGATATACGCCAGTGTCACAACAGCAAATTAGTGGATCAATGTATGAATTTAGTCAAACTTGTCTTTATTCTTTCTCAGTCACAACTCGACTTTATCTTATCCAATTCTATTTTTAGTGCCAAGAGACACTTTAGGTTACACAATCCTGTTTCAGACCACTCAGTTCTTTTACCAGTCACGTAGAATAGTAATGATTCCTACACCATAATATTTTTTAATAAAACTTTTTCAAATACAATACTATGCTATAGAGATTACTTTTTATCCACCCATAACCATGGGCATAGCTGTTCAAACGGATTATAACCTTTTTAAAGGGTGCACACTTACCCACACAATGTTAGCTTACTCTAAACACCCAATATGTATTGATCATATATACATTGTGAGGGGAGGTTCACGACAAGGTCTTTTCAAAGCATTTTTGAGATAGTCTGTTGTCAACTCAACGGGTCTCAGACTAAGTACTGGGCAAGTTCTAGACTTCTCGTACTCAGGGTCCCGCAGACACATCCTAGATGTCAACTCAGCGACTTCACGTGCATTGACTTCTGCACATATCCAAGGTCCATTAATTACTTAGCAAGGGGTGTTCCATTCCACACATGTGGTCCTACTTTAATGTGATTAGTGAAACTTCCTAAGGGATTGGTCTTTATATGCAGAAGTCAGGCTACATAGGCAATGACTACCCATATCTAAGTTTTACAAAGTTATTTTATTTCGCAAAGCTCTCGACTATGAGTGTCATTATTTCAATCCATTTTTAAAATATATTTTTATCTCATCAACAAGTTTTAAGTGATAGGGGTGTCGTTGATACTCGCGCTTTGATAAGCATGAGTAACAAGATGGCAATAGGGTGTCCAGGATGTAGGGTCATCAATAATCAAGGAGGACATGTGTAACAAGTGGTCTCAAGGCCTATTAGATTGACTGGTGATTTATGGCCTATATAATGTACCTAAGCATACATGGTTCACAAACATAATATTTTTCAATTTTAAAATATGAGATCAACATGATCAAGGAGTGACTTGACTTAGTCTTGGTCATGGTCTTCTTCGACAAACTCCTAGACTAACGGCTCCTCGGTGTTGGCTACTACGAGGTACGAAACAACAACACATAAAAAGAAATAAAAATCAAATGCTAATACATATAACTAATATTGCCATTAGATGGATTTCATTTTTAGAATTTTTTTAGAGATGAATGGGCTCAAACATAGTTTCAGTTAAAAAGATATGAATTTTGGAAGATTAAATTATTCTGCAGATTATAGAAAAAGAATTAAATATTTTATAGAAAAATATTTGAATCAGAGGCTGACAGGTAGTGCCATGACGAGGGATGCAAATTGGACATTTATTTCTCTAGTGGGTAAGTCAACGGGCTCACGCAGATGTTGTTGGGTTAGCTAGGTAGGCCGAGGTAGTTTGGGCTAAGCGGGGTAAGAAGACTGAAGGCCTGTGGGTTTCACCGATGCATGGGCTAGTCCATATGTGTGACCTAGCCTATGAGGCTTGTGCAAGGCGCAAGCAGCGGACACGATTGCCACATTGCCTGGAGAGATCTACGATTGGCGGCGGCCGGTGGCATTCCGATGAATACTGGTGAACCAACGCGAATGGTTGTCGAGATGCTAACGATGGAGGAGGGTGAAGCAAGTGAACTACTCATATTGGCTTAGGGAGGCCGGAATAGGGTCAATGGTGTGTGGCAGTGGAGCTCCGGTGAGTGATGCGACATTTGGTTGCCGTCGGGGATCAATTGAGTAGTGTAGGTGATTGGCTAGGGATTGGCTAGAGGTGGGGTGAAGTAAGGCAGAGAGAGGGAGATAACCTGTAGAAGCTACCTTGGAGAACGTGGAAAGGTGATGACAATGGTGCTTAACGAAAAGAGGGAAAGAGGAAGAGAAGGGGGGTGCTGGTGTAGCAGCTTGGAGGGAGTTCGGATAGTGCGAGGTGAGGCGAAGGACTCCGTTATCATTTTATAGCAGCGGGCTGCGCATGGTGACGATGAAGACAGGTGATGCGGCAGCGTGCTATGTACGGCAACAAGTGGTCGTGCGACATAGCGTGACACCATGATGGTGTTGGCCGGGGCAATAGGGAAGCGAGAACACGGGCAACACGGTTGCTTGAGCGGAAAGGGATGGAATGGAGATAGTGCATGCGCTCATCGGGGACCAGACCTAATATGGTGGCGACGTGCTAGGGTTTAACGACAAGTAGTGTGGTGTGCTGATTTCTAGGTTGACAGTGGCGCATTGTCCGCGAGCAAGGGAGGCGTGTTGGCAGGCAGTGTCGATGCGGTAGGGTGGCCTAGTCGCACGCGCCGTGGAGGCTAACACATTTGACCAAGCTCTAGGTGCGTGTGGGGCAGCGCTGGAGGTAGCGAACGGCCATGACACCACGTTGTTAGTCACCGAATCTCGCGGAGGCTGATCGGACTGGTGAAGTTGTGAATGACCCAGCGGAGGTCTGATCAAGGGAGACAACACCTTGGTCATGCAAAGACCCAGGAGACCTGCTTAGCTTCAGTGCAGGTCCTTAGTCTTCAAGATTCAGAGGTGTTCTAGTCAATTTGACCCTATAATTGACAAGGAGAATAGAATATGAGATCTACGAATCAATCGGTCGATGGACCAATACGGCTCACCCTATCGGCTAGGTGCCAATAGGAAGGTAGCACTTAAGCATTGGCTGAAAAGCCAATGAAGGCATAAGCGAGAGACGCGTGGAATAAAATAAAGAACTTATTGGCCAAAGAGACGATGACGCTCCGAATATGGTAGGTGACGAAAGTGCGGAGCGAGACCCAACCTCCATGAAGTCACGAGGATCAGCGACTACCATAATGGCACCGCTAGACGCAATATCGATAGATCGAACCAAACCGAGACATTATGAAACCAAGTCTGACGGCACAGAGATGACTGAGGCTAGATCAAATGTAACTACGAAAAAGAAAGGGGTGAGGTCATTACCTGCTTATCGCTCGAATGTCTGACGCAAACCTATATCTAACCTCGTCGGCTATTTGAGCCGATGGGGAACGAAACCCTATTGATCTCAACGCCAATCCCGTCAGACACGAACTTGATAGATCGGATCTAACTGAGACAATATCAAGTTGAATCCAACGTGATCAGATTGATCGCTATCATATTAAATGTTGGGTGATATATAAAACAGATATAAGGCGTGGTAATGATAACTTATTGGCTATTCACTCCGATGAAATGTCGCACAAGAACTCATCAGACATGAACTTGATAGATCGGATCTAACTGAGACAATATCAAGTTGAATCCAACGAGATCAGATTGATCGCTATCATAATAAATGTTGGGTGATATATAAAACAGATATAAGGCGCGATAATGATAACTTATTGGCTACTCACTCCGACGAAATGTCGTACAAGAACTCATCGGGCTAATGGCTCAATCCACCACCACCAATCTCATAGGTTGGACCTAATTGATGCAGCACGATTTTAGAGACGATGAAGAGAGATCGATGTACCGATGAGGCTCACACGAATATGATGTGGTACGCCTGATCAGACTAGGAGGTTAGACCTAACCGATATAGCCTTAGACAGAGCAAAATGAATTATGATAATGACGGGACTTACCACTTCGGCGGAGATCGAACTTAATGTATGCAGCCCTGCGTCGAGAGCTAGAACCCATCGGAGTAAAACCTAGACGAGCTAGGGTGGTGATGCGCTGAAGTTTAATTGTGTATGAACTTGTTGATATCTCAATAGATTCCAGGGGTCCATATTTATACTCTAGATTTACAAGAGTCCAATGCATTTGCAGATAACCGCTGGACAATATTTTCTAAACATATATAAGAAAACTAATATATAAGAAGTTGTAAAATAACTAAACTTGACTAGCTTACATAATATATTCTATATAGATAAAGCACCTTGTTATGATTCTCACGACTCCTCCTAATACTTGGTCCCATGTAGAAAACCTTCTGTCTTCAATCAGACTGAATCCATCCTTAAACCGTTCGATCGGCTCTCTCACTATGTCAATCGGCTTCCCTCTACGAGCCGATTAGTCTTCCCTTCATTGGCCGATCCTGTTTATAGGCTAACCAAATTCTGATGTTAACACACATGTCAGGTAGCTTTTTGCGACATGGTTGATGGTGGGTCTGACTTGTTGGCCAATGCATTAAGTCACGGGAGCGCACGGCGGGAGTGAGCGAGCGGGCAGCGCACAAGAGCGGCAGAGTGGGCCGTGGGCCGTGTTGAGTTTGGCCGTGCGGAGGGAAAAGCACGCCGTGCAAGCTTGAAGAGGAAAATAGTGGCCTATGTGAATAGTAGTTTCATGAATTTCTAGCAATATTTTGAAAAAGGAAGTTTTAGACGTTTGAATTTGAAGTCAAATTTGATATTTAAACTTAAAGATTTTTTGGGAATCTTTAGAAGGGATTTTATGGTAGGTTTGGAGAGAATTTGAGATCCATATATTGACACACTCTTTAAGAAATACAAAAAGATCCAAATTTTGTAAATATGTTTTTATTCGAATTGTTTTTCTTAGGAGCAAAACACAGGAATTATAGGATATTAGCTGCAACTGCTGCTGCATTCTCATTATCCCAGATATGTTCTTTCCTAACATATCCCGATGTCTCCAATTGTTGTGGGTGCTCGTTGCCAGTTTGCAACTGTCGATGCCTCTTGATTGTTTGTGTAAACTCTACACAAGACTTCTGAGCACATCACTTCACTCATATTGCCTCAGTTATTTGAGGGTACTCGGGTTATAGGGACCGGTTGCCTGGTGGAACGGCATACTTTGTGACGAGCTTAGACTTGAACTTCTTTTAGTCTTTACCCATCTTAGAGAGTGCACGTCTCTTCAGCCTTTGCTCTACCTCATCCAGGTAATCAAACTTTTCCTTTAATGTTACCCAAGTTGTTTTCTTCTCGCTTTCAAGGACGTGTCTAATATCTTTGTGAAGGATGACAAAGTACCTTCTCGCCATCGCACCACAGCTGTTTCCAAATGAGCCGATAACACTTCGTGGCTTCGTTGGTCTATTGGAATCATCAACCTCTATGATCATTTGCCTATGCTTTGGCAACACGTTGTGAGATTGAGGGTTATGACTGAAGGTCAAACAACTAGTTTCAGCCGATGTTTTTATTTTTTGGTTACCGGACATTGTGGCTTCCTAACTTAATTAATGTAAACTAACTACCGCGTGTCACTACTAAATTAATAAAGCACATCATTTAAAAAATAATTAGTCTAAAATTCATAAATTCCTAAATTCTGAAATACTACATTCCTAAATTCATTTCTTACATTCTATAGCTATAGATTCACCAAAAGTAGATAAAAATATATGAGAAAGATGAAGAACCGATAGAAGCCGGCGCACATGAGCTCGGGGTGGCTAAGGAGCTCAGGGAGGCGTAGGAGCTCGGAGAGGCACATGGAGCTCATAAAGGCAAGCTTGAGAAGGCGCGGGGAGCTTGGGGAGTCCTATGGCATATCTTGTGGATGCACGGGGAGCTCGGGGAGGCCAACGATGGGGTCGTGAAGGCGCGGGGAGCTTGATTATATGCGACGACGTGGGATCTACCCGACTGCTAGGACTTAGGGTTTTAACCCGTGAGTTAATTTTTTTTATTATTCTTTCTAGTTAGTGTTTTATCAAAAAAATTATTATATATACATAGTGGTGGAATATACATTTTTTAACGAGGGGTACATTAAATTTAAAAACTTCAAATTCTTTATTTCAATGAAAATAAGCGTGCTATTCTCAATCTAACTGAAGTTAACCTTGCAATGCTCAATCGAATTTCATATGCAAATGTTGACATACATACATATCAGAATAAACATTAGTGCTTATATTACATAAGAATGCATTCTTCATGGTCGAAGTGTTCATACATGACACCATCTTCTCGTTGCACTTCTTAAAGATAGGCTTCTTGGCTAATAACACGACGTACTTGTCGTAATCTTCCTCATCTACGACATTATCGATCCTAACAATTCTTCTTTTATCGTCACGAACTACATGAAGTTTCCTGTTTGTCAGATCGGTTATGTAGAAAATCTGGACAACCTGTTTAGCTAGAACAAATGGCTCATCCTTGTATCCATTGGACTGTAAATTTATAAGTGTGAATCTCTCCTTATCAACCGTAATGCCCTTTAGTTCAACCCAACTACACTAGAACAATGCCACTTTAAAATTCACATAGCTCAGCTCCCATATTTCATCTATGCGACCGTAGTACTGATTACGCGTGTCAAATTGGTCATTAACTATTTCTATTCGTATATCACTATTCTGCAATGTGTTTTTGTCGTCTTACATGGACATATAGAACACATATCCATTGATGTCATATCCTTACCATGTTAGGACATCCCATCCAAGGCCTTGCGCTAACCATTTCACTGTCTCACTTGTGACATTGCGTGAATTACAAACATGATCCTTGAACCATTCATTAAAGTCCACAATGTGTTTTCTTTAGACCCAACTTACCAATTGGTTGACATTGTCTTATCGGATCTTTGTTTCGTGTTCCTCCAAGTACGGTACCACCTTGGTTATATGTTGCAATACTACGAGATGGGCTTTGTCATATTGGGTGTGGTCTAGATTGATAGTTTTCCTTTCGATGGTCCCAACCTCTTCTAGCTTGCCCTCATGTCTTGATAGCAGTACTCTAATTGGTTGGATCTCTAATATATAGTCTATACAAAATTTAATGATTTCCTCAGCGGTGTACCCTTCGATTATGCTTTCCTCATGATAATACCAATTTTGTATGTAGCTCTTTAAAATTTGCATATACCTCTCGAATGGGTATATCTGCCTCATGAACGTAGGACCGCACATTTTTGTTTTTTTCACCGGGCGAATAATGAGATATACCATGATATCAAAGAATATAGATGAGAATTATATCTCGAGATGACAGAGTGTATTCACGAATCTACTTGTAGGTCATCTAGTCCCTTTGGTTTGATGACCATATGTCCAATTACATTGAAGTAGGAGCATAACCGTATTATTGCATGCCACACTTTTAGTGGCAGAATCTTTCTAATGACAACTGGTAGTAAGAGTGTAAATAGGACATAATAGTAGCGGGACTTCATCCCAACCATTTTAAGGTTGTCCATCGAAACCCACTTACTCAGTCGTGATGAGTGCCCAGATAGAACTTTATTACTCTCAATATATGATAACATATCTATTTTCTTATCCTTAGAGTATGACAAGCTAGAGAGAGGTATAGTCCTTCAGACTCAAAAGTTGTTGGGTGTAATTCCTTACGCATTTTCATAGCTTCCATATCTCACCGTGAATTTATCCCATTCTTTATATTTCTTGGGATATTGAGTAGTAATCTGACAGGGCTCTTACAAATATTCTTCTCTACATACATCAAATCAATACAATGGCGTACCTCTATAGCTTTCCAATATAGTAGCCGTCAGAATATTAACTTCTTCCACATGTTATTCAACTTTGAGTTAGTAGCATTCTTCTTCTTTCCAAAATCATTACGGATGTCCCTCACTAGGGCATGCACCTCTCTTCCAATTAAATCCAATGATGCATTGGCCCTTTCCCTCTTGCTATTGAAATTTTTCTCATTTTTCTATATGGGTGATACATCGAAAGGAATCCTCTATGACCCATATATACCATCTTGCGTAAGTTCTTTATCTACACGCTATGTGTTTCATCCATATAGTCCAAACAAGTTTTCTTTTCTTTTATGGTCTGATAAGAAAAGTTACCAAGCATAGGATAATTGCTGATAGTACAAAACAACAACGCATGGATCCTAAAGTTCTCCCGTCAGTAAGAATCTCATGTCTGAGACCCCTTATACCATAGCATTTTTAAGTCATCGATAAAAGGCTCTAAGTACATATCAATATTGTCAGACTCTCTCGGCCCTTGAACTAGCATGTAAAGTATAATGTCTTTCTTTTAAAGCACAACTAAGATGATAGGTTAAAATTCACGAGAAGCACTGGCCAAGTGCTATGATGACTACTCATTCACCAAAAGGATTCGTGCTATCTATACTTAGGTCAAATCTTTTGTTTCTCAGATCTTCCGTAAATTCGAGGTAATCCCTATCAGTGTTTCTCCACTACGCAGAATCAGCTGGGTGCCTAAGCATTCCATCTCCTTCCTGTCAATTACATGCCAACGAACCAACCTAGCTTCTTTTAGATTGACGAACATTTGCTTTATGTTGTTGGCAATAGGGAGATATCAAATAACCTTTGAGGGACAACCCCTCTTAGGCTTCCTCCCTTAAAGAATACTCTTCTTTTGCTTGTATCGAGAAGCTTTGCATTTTGGGCACGTATCCAAGTTGTCAGATTCTTTCTAAAACAAGATACAATCGATTTGACATATATAAATTCTTCTAACCTCCAACCTCAATAAACATAGCACTCACTTTGCTTCATATGTAGTCTTCGGTATTTCGTTCTACTCAGGTGGTAAGGTTTTTAGATAATCAGGCAGATCCGTGAAATTTTTTGTCTGACCAACCGTTACTTTTGCTCAGTTTTGTTAGATCGAGGATAATAAATAACTTTGTATGCTTTTGCTTACATCTAGGATATATAGGTGTCTGAATCATCTACCAAAGTGGAGAATTTCTCATAATTCCTATCTTTGTACGATGGTTTCTCAACGTCACGAAACATCTCAGAAAGATCAAGATTGATATCAATGATATCACCTTCTAACGAACAAGAGATGAATATATCATCTCCATCTTCTTGTTTCTTGTTTTGCTCATCGTCTACTTCATCATCACGAATATTTAATGGCTCTTGCTTACTGTGGTTACTCTAGCAACTGTAGTTATTCATAAAACCTCTTCATATAAGATAAAACTATAACTGTGCTCTGTCTACAAACATCTTCTTATTTTTATAGTCTACGCACAGACAAGCCACATATTAATTGCTCCTTCTCTTATCATCCTCCGTAGCATTCAAGAATTCAACAACTCTATTTATGTACTCTTGGCTCAGACGGTTAATATTGTACATCCAACTACGATCAATCTAAAATAATAGAAAACATATAACAAATTTAGCTATACTAATACAAATTATATTTGGATAATAGCTAGGTTTTAGATTATTTTTTACCCTTAACAAAAATTTATAACAAAGATTTGCCCCCTGCTCTCCCACCTAAATTATGTACAGTGCATATGGTGAGATGGCAAAGCAATGTATCGGTAGATGTATCTATAAAATTCATCATACCTCTGTTAATTCAATTACACAACACGTTAGAGATGTGTTAAGTTAGCTCTAACGGGTTGTGAAATCATATACATGTCAGAGGCACTCTCTTACCTCAGACAGGTGTCATCCTAAACCCGTCAAAAGTTCAAACCCTTACATATGATGGCCTTTTAATGAAGACCTATCACATGTAACCAGATTACCTATGACATACTAACTTTTAGACCCATTAGAAGTATCTTACGTTTACCTCTAACTAATGGAGAAGTGGACATGCCACAGATAAAGTCTTACGGCCCATCAAAGATAATACTATCAGGTACTGTGGTCCGTCGTAGATAGTCCATCCTAAATGAGAAAATCTAGCATAGTGAATCATCTTTATTATCTTAAAGTTATCTAAAAAATACAGCTCTTACTACTAGCAAGCTAGTTTCAAAGTTCAAAATACAACTCTTACTTCTAACTAGTTGGTTCTATAAATAACATTCTAATTTGGTGTTCCATCTTACTGTACCAAAAACTACAAATTTTACGTACATACCCGTGATCACATATATAAGACAATACTACTACTTGTCTACAAGAAACGTCCTTGTATGCCATTCTTACGTGAGTATATTAATTTGTATAATGAAGTGAATCCCATGCAACATGCATAATCACATTCTGTACTTAACACGTAGTGATCAGTACACTGCTTGCATGTTTCTGGCCGTGTAGGGCCAACCCAGCAACGTGTGCTATCATGCATGGCACCCCGTAATTCAGACACATAGCATTCCAGGGAGAACTAATCGATCATTACATTTTCTAAACCGAAAGTACATGAGAAAGAAAGCAACATGCTTATGAGCTAATTGATGGCAACAGGTTAATGGTCAATCAAGGGATGGATCTAATCATGCAATCCATGGGAGAGAATGCTTGGAAGCACAAGAGTACAAGGCCATGTGTCGTTGCCCAAGCAGCGAGCTTAACTCAAGAGCTAACTAACTAATTATATGCAAGAACAGTGTATTTATTGGGTGCTTAATTTGACTACTTGTGAGCTTGTGAGACCTCTACAACTGAAATGGCCTTGTCACTCACTCGCGTGGTCGGCTGGACTGAACTAACTGCAGCCTTGACTCCTCGAGAACATCCAGAATTCTGACTCATGCATGAGACCTTTTGACCCCTTTTGCAATCTGGTTTGAACAAGCTTGCTTGTCAAAGAGGATGAATAGTGGAATTATCAAAAATCAAAATTTTTCATAGAATTAAAAGTTACCCAACACAATAAAGTCAATCTTGAAATTATAGATCTCCATATCACCTTTTAGATTTTACGGGTCCGATCGTCCTTGTGCTGCAAGTCCAATCGCCATTCTGCTGCACACTACTTAGTCTGATCATCGCTTTGCCTCTGGTAAGAGGTCTTATCGTCTACAATCAAACAAAAATAATCTCGACAAAAATCTTAAAATTTGATAAAATTCTTAAAAATATATTAACTCAATTTCATCCAGATGTGCCTACAAGTTACGTACAAAATACTCATATCTTAATTTTCGATTAAACTTACAACTCAAATTTAAACTCTAACTTTTTCTTTCTTATAATGCATTAAAGATTGTATTTCTGTTTATACTCATAGGTAGCTACACACAAAGAGAGTTTTATCATTTTTTTCATTTAAAACCTTTTGCAAGTAAGTCTATCATAAGGTATTCTAGGAACATTATCATAAAATTTTAAGTTTTTAAGACTAATTATTTATCATAAAATTTTAAATATTAAATTTTAAGCTAATTGTTTATTTTAAAAATTTAAATTAAGATAATAATTTTACAGGTGGATTACTGCCAATGTTTTGGCGACATGCATGGTGTGATGTTTTGGGCTTTCATTCATTCAGACATTCAGTCGTCAGTTTCCCCTGATCACTACTGAATGATTCCCTCAAGTTCCTTTAGCGAAACCATCATGACGAGGCTTGAACAGTAGCAGTTCCACAAAAGAGAACATTGCTAGTGTGAGCCTGGCTGATCACTGCAGTGTTTTCTTCCTTTATGATGCGATGGAGAGAGAGAAGGGCAAGGACAATACTATGATAACATGCGAAAAGACCTGAACTAGGGGTTAGAATTTAAGGCCTGTTCTAAACAGCTGCTGTTCCGTTGTTTCTTGGTGCACACCTCTACATTTTATCTCTTTCCAAGGGTATTAGAGTCTGCATGCATGTTCTGAACTAATCCCATCTTCAAAAAAAGGTACACCTATATGGAAGGGTGTTTTTATCCCATAAACATGTTATTAATTTATTTTTTTAAAAAATAATAAGGTAAATTAATATGAGAAATGTCACTCTACAAACATATTCAATTTTTTTTATTTTTAAATAATGATAGGTAAAAACAAGCGGATATCACTGGAGAAATGAAAATCCATCTCTCTCATGCTCATAAGTTCATTCTTGGTGTGAAATTTGATGTTGATGACACCACTTATGTAATTACATAATTTTTAATAGGTTTCTATAAAACACAAGAATCTATAGGATTTTTATAGAAATAAGAGTCAGTTATTTTCTACCAGCTGAATTAAATTGCTCACGTAAAACAAAGTAAATTATTAGAGTATGATTAATTACATTTTTGTAAAAAATTTCTATAGGAAAGTTATTTAAAAAAACAAATAAACCTATTTTTAAATTTAAAATATTTAATATGTAATTAAACATACAGTAATAACTTTATCTCATTTTATATACATTCCAAACGGCTATAATGAACTTTGCTAATAGCTTAGCTGCTTCGTGTACTCGTCGGTGGTCTGAACAACAAGCAGCATGGTAGTAGTAGTACTATATTTCGGAGCTGCCAAGCTGCCACAAAGCGCAGCACAGCATCCGAACCGGTCTCCTGGTCTCGGTCGGTCAGAGCGTGGCCCACTTCCCAATAACCTGGGCCCACCAGACCTAGTACTGTACGTACACAGCTCATCTCGTAACGCCTATCATCATCACGGCCATATCCTTCGGTCCTTCCACAAATTGGGGAGAGAGAACCATGCCACCTCAGAATTCCCATTTGCCTTGCATTCTTTTCATCTTCCGTGGCTACACTTTGCAAATTGGAATTCCCTTTTTTTTTTTGATCGGCTGAACCCGTGGAATCGAACGGGTAAAGGGTTGATTGGGGAAACGGCGGCTATTGGCCGAAAACGATCGCTTAGACCGTGGAGCACGCGAGTACGCGACACGCCCAGTCCAACTGTTGTGCGCACGCCCGCGTCCGTTGCGGCGTGCCGTGCCGCCCGGAAACACGGCAGCACGCAGACGCAGCGCAGCTGCGCAGCCCGACAGCGCGGCCGTACCCGGCGAAAACGACGGCGCGCGAGGTCAGATTCGGCTCATCCGAGCCGAGGCTAGTCGATCGAGCAGGTGACACGGCCGGTGTGCGGCGCCGCGGCCGCGGCTAGGCGCAGTCGCTGGGGGTGAGCGTGTGGTGCGTCGCTTGTTCGGGGCCGACCCCGTTCAAAGGCAGGGCAGGCAGGGAACACAAAGCGGTGAAGTGACACAGGCCTAAGCTAGTGGCCAGTAAAAGAGAAGCTACTACTTCAGCGAGCTACAGGCGGCTAGGCAGCGGTGCTAGCCAGTAGTAGTACAGGACAGTGCTGCGCGTTTGTGCCGATTGACTCCTAGAAACCCGGGCTGCTACTAGCTCGTTTCTTGCCCGCCGGCTCGGGCCTGCTTTACCTTGCCTTGCTGCTTCTCTTCTCCTGGACATGACGACCAATCATGGACACGAGATAGAATGCACCCCTGGTACTACACTGACTGAGCTACGTACCTAACTATCCCTGCTCCGTCATTCGTTTCTACAATGTACCTACGTGTTCTCTCATCCACGGAGTCGGTTGTATAGTACCATGAGAAATTGACAACGAGTTCTTTCTACTCCGTATTCTTAGCAAAGATTACTGCAAAAACCATAGCATTTTTAGTTCACATGCCTTTCTTTGCCATCGTAATTTATCAAGGTATACACTCCTATTCTTATATAAAAATACCCTGCCATCAAGGAGTACTTAGCTGAATCAGTGTGAGATTGGGAACCGATCATCAGGGCATCAAAAGGTTCCAAAGTGGGGTACTAGCGGTGCATCGATAAAGAGTGCATCTAGATGGAAAGGACGTCCATATATACATGCATGCATCCGGCAGCCCTGTACGTATTATCAGAGTCCGGGCCGGCACGGCACGCTGGAATTTCGCTGAACGCATGTCACGCCATGGCGATCGATCGATGGATGGAGTGCCCGATAGATGCATGCGTGCAGCAGCTAGCCGACGACCACATCGGAATGCCGCGCTGCCGGGCCGGGCATTCGTTGTGTCTGCCGTGCACTTCCGGTGCCTGGGAACCGACGGACGAGTGGATGGACGGATGGAGCTACTCCAGCAGCAGCAGCAGCAGGGAGAGCCTCGTACGCGCCAATGCCCAGCTGCTGCTGCCTGCTTGCCCACCATGCGTCCATGCCTGTCATTCAGCAGTGAGCTGAACGACGCGACGTGACATGAGGAAACAAACTCTCGTACCATCCGGTGCCATGGCCTTCTTGCTTGCTTTTTCATCTCGTGCCATTCTTCTTCCTCCTCCCTGCTGCGATATCTCTCTCGCGCGCGGAGATCGATGCGCGCGCCAAGAAGAATATCGGGTGGTGGGGTGGGGGCACGGTGTCTTTTCGTCAGCGAGGGAGCGCGCGAAAGGGAGGAGAGGAGACAACGACGACGACGGGGGGCGGGGCCGGGGGCGCGAGTAGATGCTGGCTAGCCGGCCGGCCTGGGTGCTACGGTCCTAATCATGATGGGTCAAGCTTGGGATTCGTGCCATCTGCTTTGGGCTGTTCAAAAAGGTGCCAACTGCAAAGTCACGCGCTTGGTAATAGCTCTCGTAGAATTGCTCGCTCGCTTGCCGACCCAAAAGCTAGCTTCAAACGAGCCCATTGTGGCCAATTTTCGGTCTTTCCACTCTGCAAACCTTCCCACAGATGACATGTTTTTGATCGAACAAATCACATGCATGGAGTAGTAGCATGTAACGTTGGTGATCATCCACGATCGACTGGGATCTACGTAAACCGTGATGATGAATTTAGAATTAACTCTAATGATCTCGACGGTCGGATCATTTTATAAGATTAACAAATTGGCGCGGGATACGTCACAGCTTTATCAGATCACCTCGCGTCGCTTTTGTTCTCACCTCGGAATTCATCACGCGGGGAAGAGAGCGAGAGCGAGGCAGGCAGCGGCAGCCGGCTTGGTAAAAAAAAAAACTTGGTGTTTCCAATCCATCGATCAGGGCGCCCTGCCAGGGGCAACAAAGATTCGATCGGGAGACGCCATCATTACGAGGGGGATAAGACACCATCCTGCTGCCTATCAGCATCGCCCCCCAAGAACATTCTCATGCATCAGATCTTTGCCCAATCTTTTTGTTTAATCGATCGCTACGTACTGCTAGTAGTGCGAGCACTACAACTCCTACTCGCTAGCTATAGCTAGGGCTCTGTACGTACCAGCAGCTAGCATGGCCTCTGTAGATGCGTGTGTGAGATTGGAAGGAATCGAAGACCAGATCGATGCATGCCATGCACAGTACACGAACAAGAGTAGTATACTAGTGGTGGTCGCAGTGAGCCAGTGACTACTGCGAGCTGCCGCCTCGGACTGCACGAGCTAGAGAAGAGAGAACGTATTACGCCCATAACGTAATCGAAATACGTAACTCCATGCCGTTTCCGCGTCACGGTAGCCAAGGCTGGGATCGATATATATGCGGCCGTTATATTATACTAGTACTCTACTGATGGGCCTTCAGGCAGGCCGGCATGAACCATTTGCGATGTGAAAAAGAAACGGCGATCGGAATCGTACTCCAAAGCGAGCACACGGCATGATTATGTTCGGCCAATGCGCGCTGGGGATTCGGTGCCATTCCGTTTCAAAACACATGCAGATGGTGCAATCTCTCTTTCTCTCTCTACCCCATCATCCATGTGGCCATGGAATCCTGCAACTTGGTCAATCGTTCAACTAATTTTTTTTACTCCAATTTTGCGTTGGATTTAAACTTTTTACGTGTGCGCTCCAAACTTTTTTTTTGAACCCTCCAAACATTGATCCGTAACGTTGTTACGTGTGTTTGGGTGGGGGAAAGGGTGGTCGGAATATGGCCATATGGGCCGAGATAAGAGGATGGCCGATTGACATCAACTGCAGTCGTAACTTGGCCCATGTGGTGGCTCATGAAGATATTTCAGCCCGTAGGACGTGGGGGCAGCCAGGCAATCTCACGGTCTCAGGCCTTTTAACTGGCGTCATTGTCGGTACGGAAATGTTTGTGTTATCTTTTGATTCTGGCTCTGAGACTATAGTAGCTTCAAGAAAAAAAAAAACTCCTACGTAGTAGTAACGGTTTTTTTTCTTTGGCGACGGAAAAGATGGTAATGTTTGGTTCATTACCCTAGAAAAGTTCTGAAATAAGAGGCGGCAGTAAATCAAATATTGCTATTTACTCCTTCAGTTCCTTTTTACTTGTCATCCAGCACTCTTCATATTTAAAACCATTCGTTTTTTTGCAAAAAAAAATAAAAATACTTAAATATATGTCATATTATTGAAGTGTGTAATCATAAGTATTGCACTTTTATTCATTATAATCTAATTATTTAATAAAATCATTAGTGGTCAAGTTCAAGTTATACTTGTACTAGTAAACAGTGGTCATTATAAAGGAACGTAGGGAGTAGCTATGAAAAATAATTGAAGTACGAATTATTTGGGGGCGGAGGAATTTGTACAAAAGCATGTCAATATCCATTCCACCCCGTCCGGCCCAACTGCTGCTCAAGGTCAAATGCCCACACGAAATTTTCCCCTAAATTTCCTCAGATCGCAACGCGCGGAGAGGCAGCATCGCAGCACGGTGGATGCACGGCGCCGCCGTCGTAGAACGGGGAACCGACGCGGCCGTCTTCGTGGGTCTCTCCCATTCAAATTCAAATGAGTTCCCAAAGTACCGTTACTTCTCTCTCGAATCCCAATTCCCCACCGCCTCAGGCCCAATCCCTCAGCCGCCCGCACGGCGCCCCGCGCCCTCGGCTCTTCCTCGTCGACCGCCTCGTCGCGCCTCCACCTACCACCGCCCCGGTGTCCGATGGAGAAGCCGGAGTGGAGCATGAAGGACTTCGAGATCGGCAAGTACATCGGTGAGGGCAAGTTCGGGAAGGTCTACCTCGCCCGGGAGAAGCAGGTGCGCCTCCAAAGCTTTAGCCCTAGCCCCCAACACCTTCGATTTCCTCTCGATTTTGCCTTCGTGGGAGCTAATTTTGCCCCACGGCTTTTCCAGAGCGGCTACGTGGTGGCGCTCAAGGTGATATTCAAGGCGAAGCTGGTCAAGTACCGGTTCCACGCGCACCTGCGGCGGGAGATCGAGATCCAGCACGGCCTCGACCACCCTAACGTTCTCCGCCTCTTCGCATGGTTCCACGACGCCGAGCGAGTTGTCCTTGTGCTCGAGTACGCCGCCCGTGGGGAGCTGTACAAGCTCCTTCGCACCGTCCGCCGCTTCTCTGAGCGCACCGCTGCCACTGTGAGCCCCCCTCCCCCATGCCCCTTTTTTTCGGATATATTTCCCCCAATTTTTTTGTTGATATTTTTTGTTGCAATTTACAAATCAATTTCGTGTAGTAATGAACTAATGATTAGATAGACAAAGTGCTGTTCGTCAGTAATTTTTATGACCCAAACCATTTGAAAAACCATAACCGTTATAAAGCTGTTCATGCTACTGGGGTATGCTAGAAATTCCCATAATCTCGTTGGAACATTACGAATTGCAGGCTCTAATATTTTTTTAGATATACAGAGCATTTTTTAATTCCATTAATTGAAATAAACTAAAGCAAAGCCACTTTTTTTTTGCCTACAAAATCCACCTTAAAGAGTAACACCGTGAGCAAAACCATTTTCTCAGACATGAATTCATGAAACATCGTGATTGTCTGTTTTCCATTGACCAGACTATATGAACATTTCCTTTTATTCTTTACCATGAGCTATCAACGGGGCACTGGCCTTGCCATATATGATATCTCAGGCCTATAATTATGATGTACACATACTGCTTTCATTCTGATTTTCTTATCTTCGAATTACATTTTGTGATGACCTTGTATCTTGTTTATTTTAGTATGTTGCCAGCCTTGCTGGTGCACTCGCATACTGTCATAAGAAGCAGGTTATTCATAGGGACATCAAGCCAGAGAATTTACTCCTTGATATTGAGGTTGGTTCTTCTATCTGCAGTTTTGCGCATCTACTGTTACCCTTCTCAAAAACCATCTTAGGTTTGAGTTTTTATATGGGATGACAAACTGTTGCAATTGAATTGAATGGTGTATTTCTATCTTTAAATTTGCTCACAGTTAGAATCTATAAGCTGATAATGAAAATGCCAAAACCTGATAAATGCAATTTCTAGGAAGGACCTTAATGAACCATTAAGATGTGGAATGCAAGAATAAATATGTAAATATAATGTGTCCCATTGCGCCTGAGTAGTAGTATGGTACACATCTGTAGACATCTTACATGTGAATAATGATGGCACATGGCATATAATGCCTCTACTGAACTTGGAACTCTCTCACACGATGCTGCTGGTTTACATACTGTGTATGTGGACTGGCAGCTAAGTAATTGCTTTAGAATTCTCTCAGTATTTCTGAAGAATTGATAGTGTCGCAATCACGATGAATACAATCAAATGCTATTAGATAAATTTAGTTGTGCTGCCTCAAATATTAGAGTAAAGAGTTGATAGATAACATACTTAATGCATTTATATGATGCGCTTGATGGTTGATGTGACCTTAACTGTGTGTCAGTACATGACATGCTGACATTTTGTTTGAAATAACTATGTGCCTCCCCTTTTCCAGGGACGACTTAAAATTGCAGATTTTGGATGGGCAGTTAGATCAAATACTAAACGGCACACACTCTGTGGTACAATTGATTACCTGGCACCTGAGATGATAGAGAAAAAGGCTCATGACCACGCTGTTGATAACTGGACATTAGGAATCTTGTGCTATGAGTTCTTATATGGGTCACCACCTTTTGAAGCGGCCGAGCAGGATGATACCCTGAGGAGGTAAGACCTACTGAGTTAAATGTTTTCTCCAATCTAATTTGTTACATATTTTCACTCTCTGTAATATGAATTCTGAGCAGGATAGTTAAAGTGGATTTGTCATTCCCTACAACTCATGTTTCTGCTGATGCTAAGGATCTCATTTCCAAGGTAAAATCTGAAGTCTTGATTATACTTATTATATATTTATTTAGACTAAAGTAGGTAGAACATTTGAGTTTCTATGCAGCTTTTGGTGAAGGATTCAAGCAAGAGACTTTCTCTTGATGACATTATGAGACATCCATGGATTGTGAAGAATGCCGACCCATCAGGGAGTTGCAGTGAGCAAAAGGCTCGCACATAATGCCTTTAAGAAGCAAGGTATGTTGGGAAGCATAAAGTGCCAATGAAATACACACCTTATCTTCTGATCTAAATTCCCACTCATCACCCTAGTATGCTGAGGTTACACGTGTGTTTGGCAGGCTACATTAAACAATTTTGTTCTGTTTCATTATGAACCAAAATAATTTTGGTCATTTGTTTGTGAAGCATTTTATTGATTACAAATAGTGTCATTTAGCTTTCTCAAACTTTGTATAATACTCTACTTTGCAAGTGGGAGGTTAAGGATTGACCTCTGGAATGCATACACCAGTCTGATCTCTGATGTCTAAATGCCAATGCTTGTCCTGTAAGATTTTGGTGCTGTGAGAAGTTGTGAAACTAATCCAAAATGTAGTCTAGATGCACCATACGAGGAATTGGAAATTTAGTTTTTCCATCATGTGCCCGTTTTGTATTTGGACTCAAATTCTTGTGCCTTTCCCTGCTTTCTCTTACCTGTATTATTTTTTTTGTTTTTTACAGGTTACTCCGTCTCTTATCTGTATTAATTTTTTTTTGCAGGTTACTCCGTCTCTTATCTGTATTAGTTTTTTGTTTTTTGCAGGTTACTCCGTGGCATCGAGGGACCTGGTGAAGGCTGGTGTAATTTTTTGGAGAAAGGGGTTGTTTGCTGGTGGCCCGTATTTTTTTTGCAGAGCTAATTAAGTAATTATAGATGTCTGTATATGTATCCGCTATTCCCAACTCACTGGGAAGTTATCCCCAAGCTAATCCCAACTACACTGCTCTATTGAGTATGCACCTTGACATTTAAGACTCTGGCTAACGCATGATGTGAAGTAGAACCAATGCTTATGGTTGCTGATGTTGATCGCTCCTCAAGAAAGTCGATCCCAGTTCCTCATCAGGACGTGATCACGTCTTCATTACCCTAAGTGCCATGTTGTGGTGGATATAACTGTATTTACATATCATATACAATTCTACCTTAGCAAGATTGGTTTGATTTACATTATTAAAGTAGATTATCCATTTGATTTAGATTATTAAGTAGATTATTTAAATTATCAACTTAACTATAGAAATAAACTAAATATTTTTAAAAATAAGCTTTAACAAGCGGTCTATAAAGAAGATAATATTTTGGAAAAAATATTTTTAATAATCTGTTTGAATAATTCAGTGAATAAGTTTAAAAGAACTAATGATTTAGGTTTTTTTCTAAACAGTTGAATAATTTTATTATAGCCATTTGATGTACAACGAATAAATTAGCTATTATAAAGTTAAAAAATATATTTTAAATAGTTTTTTTTATAAAACTCATATATAATTTTTTTTATAAAAATCAGTTCAGAAAGTATACTGAATGAACCACACACTCTATACCCTTACATGAGAAACACTAGTGTAGTTAACCGTGAAATGAACCGAGCAACGTAGAAAGGTGCCTAGACCATAAAAAACTAAATAAGTATTATTTAGAATCAAAAATTTTTTAAGGGATTTTGTGTGAATTGGACTAGTTATGTAGAGATCTGGCCAAATTCCCAGGGGCATTTACAAGTTTACTATTGGTTTTCTTATTTTATAAGTATGTCAATAATTTAAGTGATATTTTTATAATTTTTTAGCCGTAGTCTTACAACACCATTAAACCGGTAAAAAATTTGTAATTGCGCTCTACTTTCAAATGAACTGAAGTGCTTAAAAGAAAAAGAAAAGGTCTTACGGGCCTCTCCAATCCAGTTATCTGGGCCCACCAGTCAGCGTTTGATTTACTCTATAAACAATCCCACCATCCTTTCTGGGTCTTCCCCATTCTTCCCTCCGTGAAGACAGAGATCCCTATCCGCCTTCGGGGAAGGCAAGCCTCGAGCCCTCGACTCGAGCCCTACCTCTCTCCGAGCTCGAATCCTTCTCGAAGCTTCTAGATTCTTCCACCTCTACCCCCCGCGGCTATGGCCTCCTCCTCGCCCCTGCCCCTACTCTGCATCCTCCTCATGCTGCTCCCCTCCCCCTCGGCCTCCGCCTCGTTCTCCCTCGTCACCGCATCCTCCAACGCCTCGGCCTCCGCCTTCAGCGAGAGCGAGGGCGACCCGGAACTAGAGCTCGCGCGGGAGCCTACTTTCCTCGAGGAGGTCATCGATGCCGTATCGGAGAAGTACGACTGGGACCCCGACTCGGAGGTCCGGGTCTGGCCGCTCGACGCCGACACCGCCCGGGTAGGCGCCGTGCAGCAGTACGAGTTCCGCGCCAGGGCAGGGTCGGCGTCGGCGCTGGTGCGCCTCACCGACGAGTCTGTGGAGTGGAGGCGCCCCGTCGCGCCGGCTGTGGAGGAGGTTGACGGGCCGGACGGGCTCGACATCGTCCCCGGCGATGGCGCGTGGGGGTTTCGCCCGGGCGTGAGGGATGTGGACCTCTTCGGACCAGTAGAGGTGAGGGTTGCAAGCGGCGGGGATGGTGGCTCCATCGAACTGCAGTTGCCGTCGGTGAGTGGAGTTGACTTGACATCGCTTTCTAATTTCGCTTGGGATCGGTTGATTACATGTTAGGGTTCTAATGATAACTGATGCGAAAGCTGTGTTAGCTCTAGCATTACGTGATTATGACCAAATTACAGAACTGATCTATTGGTGAACAAAAATTGCTTGTCGCTATATTATTTGAATTCTAAATCAACAGAATCCCATGTTTCACTTGTATGTTGCCAATTAATCTCCATGTAGAACAGGGCTATCAAGTATTAGACCGTTGTATGGTGAAGGCTAAACATAAAGTGTAATATTTTCATGTATGTGAATTAACCATATGAATTAATGAATCTCTTCATGTACAAATACACGCAAGTGCGCAACACCATTTGGTAGAATGAGTTATTAACAGATGCAATAGACTGTTTTTTTCCCAATCAATGCTGTGTAGTTTATATTAAATGTGATTCTCAGGCTGCTTGATCTGGAATTTAGCGTAACAACAAAATATAAGATTGGATGGCAACAGAACACAAACATTTTATTTACCGTATTATGTGGACACTAGCAGTTGTTCTGGGTGGAATGGAAGGGTTATCGATGGAATAACTAGGCATGCAAATATGTTCTTCAATAGATGCTGTGTAGTTTATCTTGAATGCATCGCTTGAGCTGGGATTTAGCTTAACGACAAAACATAAGATTGGATGGCATGTGGAACAGAACGCAAACATTTTATTTACCATATGGACGCTACAGTTGTTCTGGGTGGAATGGAAGGGTCATGGATGGCATAACTAGGAAATATGTTTTTGTGGTTAATAAATGACCAAGTGTGAAGCCTATAAATTCTGTTAGCAAGAGATTGCAGTTCTTTAATGTGCAGTTGTGATTTCTAGACTTTCTGTTCGCAGCATAATGAAGTTGTGTAAATGGCATTTTAATAACGTGCTATTCTGTTGTATTATGCAATTTAGAAAGGGGTATTTACATATAAAATAACAAGGCATATGTTCTAAATCTTTTGGTGAGGTTCTTGTTTAAGAACTTTGGTAGAGATATTTTAGATATTTGATTTAGAGTTATGCTATTGTTGTTTCTTGGTTTGCAATTTGCACAGTAGTTCTCTGTATGTGCCAGTCACCAATTAAAGATTGGCTGCAGAGCTATTTTTTCCATTTCTGTAATCTGGGCAAGTTCTCTGTGACTATAGCATTCACTTTCTTACCATGAACTAGCTGACGAAACTTCATTAGTATAGACTATTAGGTTTAAAGATCAGTTTCATGCAATCTATGTTTTAGCAACTTCAAGCATTTGGAAACATATGTTGTAATCCCACCTTGATTGCTGCAGATTCTTATGTCACACTTCTTATGCAGCGGAATGCTACCTATGCAGGACTGAGGAGGGTACTTGTTGCTGCTGGCGTAGCATTGAAGGTTGTTGGTGCGTGGAAAGTTTCCTTTACTCATCCTCACAGTATAGGTCTATTAACAAATGGAAGCCTATTGGCTGGTAATAATGATCTAAGTCGAATATGGCCTCTCAGCTATGCAACTTGTGCTCCGATACTTCAAGCGAATGTTGTAGGATCAGTCATAGCAGTTGTTAATGAAAGCAATGTACATGGAGGCCAGGTAAAGACTTTGAGATCACATGGCGCTATGGAATTATTATCAGAAAAATGTGAAGTGGATGTGCCAAATCGGTTGATCTCAGTTTGTGTGTTCTGCTCAATTAGTTCAAGACTGCCAAGGCTAGATAAAATCTTGAAGAATTGGTTTAGTAAGAAAACTGAGGATAAAAAATCAATGCAGTTTGTTCAAGCTAAAGTCACATCAATACCTTTGATAAAATTCCGTTTGGAGCTTGAGAGGGACATCACTGAAGAGGATGGACTCTGGGAAAATATTTCGGAGTGGAAAACAGTACATATGGTCCAGCGAGTCACACTTGACGTTGTAGCTAGGGTTGAAGAAGAAGGAAGACTGAAGGCTATGTCAGTGAAGAAGGTTAAAAAACCTTTTCCAATAGTGGACGCTAGTTCTTGGAGCAGCTTGACTTCAAACATTTCTTTCACAAAGTTCATGTCCTTTGTTTTGCCACCAGAACCGTTGACACTGGATGTAAAGTGGTGATAATTTCTGGTTCTCATTTACTCATAAGATTTATAGGAAATTGCACATATTTATCAAATCCGTGTATAATTTACTAGGCTCAAAGAAAATGTACCTGAAAACGGGGTTTGAGTGTACTACTATATTAAAATTTTGGATTGTCCCTGACTAACTGTTGTTTCAACCTTATTCTTCAGAAACGATAGTTCTCTTGTGCAATGTCTATGCTTACATGCTCTCTTATTTTGGGTCTATTTCTGATATGACATGGAAGATTCAGACTAGAGTTGCTCCGGTTTGTGGTGTTGCGCCAGCTTGTAAGTCTAGCGTTGCCCATGAAATGCCAAGCATGAGCACACAGCATGGTAAATGCCAAATGAGATGAGGTACCTACGTTCCTGGTAATATGAAATGAGATTAGAGGTTCCAAGGAACAGCATCGCAAAAACCAAATGAGATGAGGTACCTACGTTCGTGGTAATATGAAATGAGATTAGAGGTACATAGGCCATTTGACAGCTAGGAGTCAAACAAAACCCAAACCATATGGCAACAATGACTGTCTGAAAACCTCAAATTCATCCACAGCTACTACAAAGAATGCAAATTAGGTCAATTCATTATTGTACAACAGCAAAATTTACCATAATATCGGTACAAATCACACATGCATACATCAATTCATGCAAAAGGTGAGGTTGACCTTCAATCAACACTGCATAAATTCACAAGGCTTGAGGGGGCACAGAAGCGTCATGCTTTCTATTTCTTTTACATCAAAATTTGAACATTATGTGATGCCCACTCTCTTTTTGTCTGAAACAGAACATGATCTTCATGGGGAACTAAGCCTACAACTACGGATGTTCATTTATCCGTGTTTCATAAATATGAAGGAGGTTCCTTCTTTACATTACAGAGTACAGGAATTGCTGCCTTTAACCATGCATCTGTCACTTGGGCAGGCAAAAACTCATAGTCAACCCGGCGCCAAAAGGGTATTTGAGGCAAGGTGACATCCAACAAAATAAAAATTAGAGGAAAAAATGTGGCTCAGCTCATCATCAAAGCTCAGCCAAAAGAATGGATTTGTTTCTGGTCTGCCACAATAAATATTTCTCAGGAGATGCCTGCTGTGCAGTGAACTGCATCATGCTCAAAGACTGTATCTGTTATTTTCGACGGAGGCCAGTATCGAAGCACAGATCTCCCAAGAATGTTCTTCACGGGGAGAGGTCCCCTACAATGACACAGAGACATAAGATACTTGTGGTAAACTGGCAACTGGGTTAACAGCTGAGGTAGTAAACCACCCATTGAGATTTAGCATACCAATTATGTGAATCGAAGCTGTTGTTTCTGTTGTCCCCCAACACAAACACATAACCTTCAGGAACAGTCTGGCAAAAGTAACCACAATTGATAAATATGTATGTTCTACTATGGTTTTTGCAAATGAAGGTACTAATATTAACGTGATAAACTCATATTGGACCCTGTGAGGCAATAATCAAATGAAGGGTACACAGAAAACAAAATGCAGTCAATTCCACATTGCAAGCAACTTATGATGCCAAGACACCAACATCGTAATACCTGATCTAACAGAGTCAGCAATTTACTCAGACTTGATGCCGTCGAACTGTGACGCTAACTGGAGGAAAATAAGGAGTACATTGGTATGCAATAAGAAGAGATGTTGTCATACCACTTGACCCATTTCATAGTTGAGTGGCTCCAGCACAAATTCCTCATCCTGGACTATTCCATTAACCAATAATTTACCATCACGGGCCTATTAAAAACAGGGAATAACAACAGTTATTACTCATGCAAATAACAAAGAAAAGCATGGCAAAACTAGGTGAAAAAAAAGGAAAACAAATAGGTGTCACTACCATTCGGATAAAAGCTTACTTCAATGGTATCCCCACCCTTGGCAACAACTCTCTTGATGAATACATCTCCTGAACTGCAGCCCAATGCCTGAAAAAAATGTTCAACTCTAGTCATAACACATTGTATTATGAACTAAATAAGACAACAGATAAAAAGGAGAACATACCTGCAGGACTGGAGGGGCATGGAAGATCACAATGTCCAAAACATTAGGCTCCCGGAAAACATATGAAACCTGACACCACAACAACATAAAAAAAACAAGCACAACAAAATACTGCAATTCATGGAGCACTGGGATTGACTTTACCTTCTCGGCAAGGATTCGGTCACCAACATCAAATGTCGGATACATAGACTTGGATGGGATGGACCTTGGCTCAGCTAAAGCTGATCTATAGAGCAGTGGCACAGTCACAGCGGCGAAGACAGTCTTGGCATCATCCGAGCAGGAGCTCACCCACCTTGATAGCCAGCTCTTCCTGCTCACCCCTGCAGCACCACCAAGAGCAGCACTGCTCTTTCTAACCATTTCAGCAGCACCGGAGTTGATTACGCCACCACCAACCATTCCAGCAGCACCAGAGTTGATTACGCCACTATCAACCAATGCTTTCACGCCCACCTTAGAAGGGGCAGCCACCGCAGGGGAGGGCACATGCGCAGGACGAGGCGAAGGCGCAGGTGTAGTTCGTGACACAGGCGTAGCAGCAGGTCGTGCGGACTTGCGGGAGGGCGCCGAGTTGATGAGGTCACTGCAGGGGAGCCACTTGGTCGCCTGCAAGAAGGGGAGGAGCGCCGCGGGGTTGAGTCCGGACGATATGGACGGCGACGCCGAGTGCGAGGAGGCGCCCGTCCCGGAGGCGAACAACGTCAGCAACCCGACAGCCAGCGATGCTGGCGGGTCATTCACCGGCGCCTTCGTCGAGCACGAACGCGAGAGCAACAGCGAATGGCCCCCTCCGTTGGTGGAAGCGGAGGGGGAGGCGGCGGGGAGAGCCTTGGCCTTGGGCTTCGGATGTTTGTGATCGTCGGCGTCATGGTGGTACTCGGAGCGGCGGGAGGAAGCGAAGAGGCAGAAGGGGCGGGGGAGCGCGTCCTGGAGGAAGCGGGCCCCGGCCCCCGGCGCCGCACCGGAGGCGGCGGCAGCGGCACCGGCAGTGCAGCGCAGGCCAAAGGACGAGGCAAGGTTCTGCACCACGTAGCCGGAGTACGATATGGTGATGCGGATCGCCATCGAGGCAGCCCGTAGCACCAGCGCAAAGCTGGATTCCTGGTCGCTGGATCTTACTGAGGATTGTCGGAGACTTTCATGCCGGCGGTCGGGACGGCGGCGGAAAGGGGCGCGGGGTATCGGAGATCTAGGGTTCTGCCGAGCAGGAGGCGAGCGGTATAGGGGTTCGCGGGGTTGGCAGCACGGGCAAAGGAGAGATCGAAGATGCGGCGGTGGCTGGGTTAGGCCTCCGGCGGTATGGGAAGTTGCCGCCGCCGGCGGCGGCAGCCACAGAGGTCAGCGGCGGCGGAGTTGGGAGAAGGAGAGGTGGGAGATGGGGATGGAAGACACGCGTCAGTTTTTCTATGTTGAGGTGGTGGAATCGCGGAGGCCGCTTGGATTTTCCAGATTTTTTTGCGAATTTTTTCCATAAAAGTTGGAGAGAGGTGGGTGGATAATTGGGACATATACATTAATTGGATTTTGCTAAAGGGAATAGGTTGGTTTAAAAGGTATATGTTGCTGTTAAAATTTAGAACTTAAATTTAATTTTTAAAATTATTTTAAAGGTTTTTTATCATAATTTCTTTTTTATATTAACGTTTAAGTTGCTAAGAATACAAATATAGAAATTTTAATCATAATTTTTTTAATATGTCTGACATATTTTTCTTATTTAATCGACCAATGTCCTAAGTGTTTAAAGTTTTAAAAGGATAGAGGGAAATAGCGTTATGAAATTTGAAATAAGTGTTTCTATAGTAGACGACTAATCATAACAATCGTCTAGTTAAACTTCGTCATGCTACGACTAATCATGACAATCGTCTAGTTAAACTTCGTCGTGCTAAACTGCATCATCTTGTGGCAGTGCCTCAATTGTTTTGACACAAGATTAAAATTCCAATTCAAAAGGTTTGCGTTTAAAAAAACGACACTATAATTCTTATTGGAAAAAAATTAAGAATAAAAATAAATGATATCCATGCGTAACTTCATATTATTTGAACTAAAGAAGAACTCAAACTTAGGTGGCATGTAACATCACACCACACCTCTGAGTTAAGCTTATTTCTTAAACCTCATTACAAAACATTATTTTTTGCACTTTATATCTCCTACAGCAGCTACAGATCATATGTACAGTACAGGATTCCTAAAGTTACAAAGCTACAGTCACATTATCCAAAAAAGTGTGGCGAAAGATGTGCAAAAATCATACCATTCCACCACCAGAAGGAGCAGATCAAATTGGACCTCCCACTGTCTCACCAGGCATGAAGCTGTATGACCTGAAGCTTTGGAGACAAGTGACGACCTAGAGCACATTTCCACTAGTTTAACAAGTGCCACCATGACCGGAATATTTAACTTTTTATCACTCCAATTTATCATTTATGAGAGAATATTATGAGAGAGATTAAACTTATTTGGTGCAGAGTGACACATAGCTACAACAACAACAACAGGAGGCTGAAGTTGACAATTCCCAAGTGGTCCCAAGTGGTTGCCAGGGTGTTGTTTCTTCCCTAGTGCTTCACCTGCCTGACGTCCCGGTCAAAGAAATTGGTTATTTGATTTCCTCGTATGCATGATTGGTCACAGTGGCACAGCTTGACATGAAACCCCGGGGTTACCAAGAAATGCTAAATTAGTTAAAGAAAAGAGGAAATTGTATTTTTGGTACACAAAGATAGTAATATGTAAAATGCTAATAATGGTGCACGAATTTATCTAATTTGTAAGAACCGTGTTTAAAATGATATATTATGACTAATTATGTAAAGCTAGAGTCTAATTATAAAGGCATGAAAACTATCATATGTGCAAATAACCATATATTTTATATTTACTTTGTTATTTCATTATTTTGTATCTATTAGAGTCTTTATATTTATATATCTTTTATTCTACAATCAAACTATCTTAATTTAGCATATACATATCTATGTAATATCGTTTAACATATGAGCTGTGACATCCTAATTATCGTCCAACTTAGTGAAATTAATCATAGCATGCCCTTTTGTCTTTGAATTACACATATCAGGTTTGCGAAAAAAAGAGTAAATTATAAGTTTATATACAAAATTATAACCACCTCAAAAGTCGTGAACTGATAGTGCAATTTACTCTAAAGAAAACTACTGCAGGTTATAGGATATAATCGGCTGAAAAGAATCACGTACATAATGTTCCACTTCCACTGTACCTTATTTCTTTCTTAATATATAAAAGTATATATCAGTGAAAGAATAATACTAAATATTGTTAAAAGTTCAGCATAACATATACACTAAATTAGCTTTAATAACCTACACGTTATAGGATATAATTGGCTGAAAATAATACCCTTATAATATACAAAAGCAAATCAGTGAAATAAACTAAATATTGTTAATAGTACAACATAACATATACACTAAATTAATTTAAAAAAACGACATGTTATAGGACTGAATTGGCTGAAAAGAATACATAATTTTCTACTTCCGCTGGAGCCCTGAGGGCAATCACAAATCACTGAAAGAAACTAAATATTGTTAATAGTACAACATAACATATACACTAAATTAGTTAAAAAAATTACTTGTTATAGGGTACAATTGGCTGAAGAGAATACATAATTTGCAGCGTTGCACAAGAATCTAACCTACAACATGTTGGATGAAACAAGCTCACACTAACCAGTGCACCAGAGAACTAGGAATACGAACCATGTATGAAGGCATTCATGTGTTGGGGGGCCATGATCCAGTTTGACCTCCACTAAGCTCCACCGCTGATTGGTCATAAGAGATAGCAGTGGACACCGTGATCTGATCTCCAAACTGCATGGGGGAATTCATGAAACATAGTATGTTCATGTCAAAGCTGAACATTTCAAGATCTCAATAGAAGTAAACAGCATAGTAGTATGAGCTTTAGTTGGAATAATTCAGAGACAAAAGATGTGCATTGACACGGGATAACTGAATAAACTAACGTGTGTATATCTTTTGCGTCTAATCATGATTATCCTGTAAGCTTTACATGCCAATAGCTAAAACTTCATTATTGTTTTCGTACCTAACGTGTGAACTCTCATATGCACTTACGTGGAGAGGTATACAAACCCTAAATATATATATATATATATATATATATATAAAGAGTAGCTCTAAAAGATATGTCAATATATCCCTTGAAGTGAGGGTGGACTTGCACCTCTATAAACTAGTTCCAATTAGGAATTCTCAAAAGAAGCCAATCAAAACTTTCAATTATAACCTCTTGTCTGATGGAGGGATATCTGATCAAAACTTCTAATCAACTTATCTGAACCTCCAACCAACACTTAAACATAGAGAACATTTTCATATGTGATTGATGTGCTTTGTGTCTCTCTCTAAATATCAAAGGCAACTTTAGAGCACTTGAACACAAATATCAAGTCTTTGTTTAGGTTATCTTAGTACAGATTTTCTATTACTTAAGTTTAAAATTAAAGAGCCCTTAAATCTTTTTCTTTCTTTTATAGGGATCACCATGCATCTCATAAGATCAACATAGGAACTAAACATGCACTTATTCTCAATAAGTCATTAGTCATCTAATTCTCTTAACATCTATAACCCAAAATTCATTAGGGTCTAAATATACTTTCAATACTCACAAAAGTTTACAAATTGCGTGGACTGAAATGTGTTGAAACTTGAAACGTCAGTGCATTGCAATGGTGATGCGACAACAAAGATGCATGCATCTAAAAAATACTAGTATCACTGATATTTCATAATCGTTATGCATTTCAAAATTAAAAAAAATGCCCATTCTATCAGTTTCCATCTTCTGGTTTTTGCATTCTTCTGCATCTTTGATAACAACACTAGTAGCTCCAGCCACTAACCTTTGCACACAACCTCTGGTAGCTAGATCCTATGCTCGTGCTCTCTAGTATATAATATGTATTATTTATTGTATTTCGCACATATAACTTTATCTATTGTTAGTAGTAATTATTGTATATATCAGTAATACTTGATGCATCTATGTTGCTTAATTGGTTGTTAGAAATTAGGAGATATTTTTTTCTAAAAATGTTTTACAATGCTCTAAGCTAGTAATATATGTAGATATTATTCAATAATATATAGTCCTATGAATATCTACATTTTTTATGAAAGAATAGAAGAGTAACATTTGTTATGAATCTATTGACCAGAATACACTGTAAATATTGTTCGAGTGTCATTCACTATCTGCAATACACTATAAGTCTTGCTGCTCATAAATAGTGACCATTTGTTAATGATTAACCTGAACTAACATCCTATGTGATGCATTATTGTTTTCCATCCTGTGTGATCGTTGCTATGTAATCTAGCTTTGGAACTTTCCTTAAATGTGAATGGATATAAATAGTTTTAAATTTAGTTGAAGGGGTCACTGAATTTGTATCAATTCTGTACGAATTAGGACTTATATGCAACCTTTCAATTCACGTGTCTATAACTAGCTAGTAACATATTGTACTAGTCCAATACATATGAGGATATTTGAGACAACAACCTGATGTGTATATTTGGGGAAAAAGAGTTACCAATAAACTATTGTTTAACTAAGAGAATATTTTGAATTTTAAGCATAGCTTCTATGCCTGATAATATTGATTCTTATGGTTTAATAATTGAGTTGGTTACAAACATTAGGTCTGACAATGGTAATATAAAGGTACTTTTTAGTAAAACATTTTTTATTAATGGATGTTTATAACACTAGATCTTCCTGTAAGAAACACCTTTAGTCTAAGAGGAAGTTAATTGTAGAAGGCAATATATTAGAATATGTTATATATAAGAATAAGGCATTGCCAAAACTAAAATTAAGTTAGAATATATGAAATAAATATATGTTGTGTATTCATGGCATATTTCCATAATGATTTAAAATAGACAATTAGTTACGAATCCAAATATATATCACATATTTCCCAAAATGATTTAAAAATTGACAATAAATTACTAATAGAAATATAAAAGGGTATTGGATATCTTCACAATTTTCATACCCTACTCTGTATCACCTAGTGACACCAAAAAGATGTGTTGTAGAAGATCGGTGTGAACAAATCCTTGCAAAATCACAATGTTGGCACTGGTCTTAGGATAAAGCACTAGTACTCGTGGTCGATAGAGTTGCATTATTGCAACTAGATATTGACTTATATTATACCTATATAGGTAACAACTTCGAAACAATTCCAAAAATGCAAAACCTAACCCATAAGCAATGGCTTGGAACTAAGAAAGAAACCATAATATCTAGCTTCATCATACTAGAGGAGAAAAAAACAACAGTTAAGTACTCAACAAGCCACTAAAAAATTTAGTTATGCAAGCTTTAAAGGTGTACTGGGGTTTATTTCATCAACATTTTCTTTTGAAAATATTTTCTAAAACTCTAAATGTAGGTTGACCATCATGTGCTTGGAAAGAGGTTTTCGCCTTAATCCTATACATAAATTGTTTTACAACAACTCAAATGGATGAATCATATTTTACTTGATTAAAATTAATAGTGAAGTCTACTCCTATACCGGCTGTCAGATCACGACGCCAGTTCAGAGGTACTTGCAATTAGACAACTTTTAACTCATTCCTCCTAGCTTCTTTTCATTTTTTATCAGGCAACAAGCCATCTCTTGTCTCAATCTCTTTGGCTCAACGAGCCATCCATGATCTCAACCTTAAGCACACATTACTACCACTCAGGAAGTCCAATCTATGATGCCAATTGACATCCCGATCCACATAGTTCCATATGGTCATTCATCAACCATACTGACTGATTCTAGTAATGGTTCCCAACCTACAAACCACTTTCGCAAAACACTAGCAAATAAATCTATGCTAAAGGATTACTTTATGCTTTCCCATGACCGTGAGCATGGTTGTTCATGAAAGCCTTAGAGAAATCATAGAGAGGGTGAATAGGTGTTCATGAAAATTATTTAATGCAGTGGTCAAATTCAAACTTGACTGAAACTTACAAACCAATGGATCGGAACTTCTGATTAGCTCTCTCGGGCAGGTCGAGACGGCTGGTCGGAATCTTCAGTCTATTGAGACAGGAAATTCCGATCAAGAAGGAGATGAATTCTTCCGAATCCTTTTCCACAATCTCAAGAACACAAGAAACAACAACAGAAGCAGTAAACAGGTAAACAAGTACTATGATGCAGAAATTAGTAAACAACATAGAAAAGGAGCAAGTTTTGACATAAAATTTAAAAAGTAAGAGAGAGGGAGACACAATGATGTTTTTCCTGAAGTTCGGATCATAAATATCCTACATCTTTGTTGAGAAACTTTAAAGAGCTGGGTCTCTCTTGACCCCTTGCCTCATCACATAGTCACAAAGACTAACTTTATTTTCACTCTATTGGTTATCTTTTTTTCTTGTGGAGGCAAGGTACACCCTTACAAACTTTCCTAGGACAATCCACAGCTTGAGAAAGCTCACAGGCAACACCTAACCATATAGGAGGTTACCCTCCGAGAGTAATAAGCTTCAAACAACGTCCCACACCGATCCTCAAGTACTCAAGATTCCCCTAGCTCTTCTCATAAGAAAAGTCACTCCAACCACTCAAGAACTTCACTCAAATACCTATGAAAGCTTAAGAACTTAGTGAAAGAGATGTAGTGAGCCCTAAGAGAAACTAGGAGACAGGAAAATGAAAGTGGAAAAATCCTCAATGGCTCTGGGAGATAAATAGGATATTTATACCAACTCCCATATGTCACCTAGTCATTACTTACATATTTAAATATTCAAAAGTTCCGACCCCTATCCAGAAACCTTCAACCCAACACTTAGCCACAGATAGACAGTAGTGGACTGAAACCTTTGACCTACAGGCAGAAGCAAACTCATATCAGTGCAAGTGTTGTGTAAATATATCTCTTAACTAAGAAATGGATCTTTGAGCACAAAAGTAGACATGAAGCACTATTTGCAAACCCTATTAATAGTAAGACTTTCCTAGACTCAAAAGAAATTCAAAAGATGTTTAAAATAAACTTTGAGTCTTCTTGCCATAGCTTAATCATGAATTTATAGGAGTCATCATGTTCACACTTAGTTTAGGGACTAATCTTTACATGTACCTCAATAAACATATTAGTCTCTTAACCGTTTTGTCATTCATATCTAAAACCGACTTAGAAAACTAGATACACTTTCAATCTCCCTCTTTTTTGGTAATTGATAACAACACTGTTAAAGCTTACAACATAATGAATATGATTTGAATTTTGAATAAGAAGAGGTGAGTTGAGCTCCTCCTAAATATATGTATAAGGAGATATGAGTAAAACATATATATAAGTAAGAGAGAATACATAGAAAGCTCAATTCAACACCTTTTATCCATGGGGTGCAATGTATGATAGAGAGATATAAAATCAATGTATATGACATAGTAAGCACACATAAAGAGAAAAGAACATTGCACCACACAAGCAATTAATGATATAAGGAACATCGCACCATACAAGCAATTACTGATATATGGACTGAAACTAAGCTAACAAAAATTACCAGTCATTACATTATAGCTCACATAGATTAACCACTTGTCCATAGAAGATTACATAAGTTCTTAAGATAGAAATAATAGAAGGGGTGGTCTGACTGAAACTTTCGACCAAGAGGTCGGAACTTTTGACCAAGACAGACTGACAGAGGTAAAATTAAAATTGACCCCTCTCATTCTGCATTTGTCTCCCCCTTTGGCATTAAGGCACCAAAAAAGATGGCAAAGCAGGAGAAGAGAAGAATCACTCACCATCTGAAGGGACCACCTCTATATCTTTCTAGTGCACACTCGTATCATCATCATCATTAGAAGATGCCTTCTTGGTATCTCCACTAGCATCATCATCATCATCCTATTTTGTATCAGCTACACCCTTAAATGCTCCCTCGGTAGCAATATTGAATTTCTCATCAATCTCCTCATTTGAAGATATGTATCGAGTAGCTCCTGATGCTTCCTCAAAGGCCTGAGAAGAGCCAAAACCTATAGCCAAGTTCTAGGCAGTCTTATAAAGAGCAAAGGGATCCTCGAGCTCATGCTTCTCAGAATCACTAGAGAGCACCTTTCCTGTATTCCTCATCAACTCTTTCTATCTCTTCTCCATCTTGCTGACATTGGCATTATTTCTTTTACAGTTGTTGAAGATAGCCTTAAGATCCCCGATGATCAAAGAAGAGTCACTAGAACTAGGAGGTTGATGTGGAGCTGAGCTAGTACCAACATCAGGATCAAAAGAAGAAGTGGGAGGCACCTTAGGGCGAAAGGACTTGTGAACTAGCTCCTTGCATAATGAGATACCTAGTCATTGCCTCAATGACCCTCATGAGATAGGGGGCATAGGCATATCCCCTCTTAGGATCTGTGGAGATACTAAATATCTCGAACTATATGAACTTTGTAATCCTGATGGGAGGCTTGTTGGATCTGAGGCAAGAAAGAAAATGATGAAGTGTGATAGGAAGGGCAGTAGCATCACCAGCTTTGAGACTCGAAGTAACCTTCAACATGTTTAGAAAAATCTTATAGGCGGGCAAAATACCCTTGGTAATTCCCATGCAATTTCTAGGAGCATCTCTAGCGTACATGAATATGGTGTGACTGATGGGAAGAAGCTTCTCGTTGTAAATATTGACCCTATTGAGATCATTTTGGGTCAATGTATAGAATCTAAATAAACTGAGCTATAATCACTAAGAACTATCTCCCTGAGTCAACCACCTCATCTATAGCTCCCCTGGTCACTCTTTTCAAAGAACATTGTGCATAGAATTGGAGAATTTGCTCTTCACACTAATCATACTAGAAACCCATAATGCCTCCCAACTCTTTGTCTAAGCATATCTTTAACACATCCTTGAAGATGACAAACCTCTGCTGACTGATGTAGTGTCAGCCTATCCACTTTATCTCAATCACTAGTTTGGGTCTGGCCATACACACTGTGTTGTACCAGTCCAACTGAACTACAGTCTTAAATCTAGAATATGTGATATCCTGAGGTAATGTATCTAGATCCTTTCTTCTATCGGTGTTCCCCCTTTCTTCTGTCGGTGTCCCCCTTGCCATGTTATACAGATAATCCACCATCTTGCACCCAATGTGACCAGCTAGACTATCACTTTTGCCTAGTGCTTGTAGAGTTTGTTTTGGTCTCCACCACTTCTTCTCTCTTGAGTGGTTCCTCTCCCTTAAGAGTCACTTCTATCACCTCCTTTGTTGTCTTTGCCTCTAAATCTCCCTTCTTGTCCTCCTTGAGTGGCCACAACCTTCTCTTTAGCTACAGTGGTGCGATGATAAAGACGATGAGTAGTAGGAGGGGATGGGATATCATCCTCACTTTCAGTTAACTGCACATCCTACCTTGCATTATGTCTTTTCTCATGCACCATGGCGAGCTGCAGAACATGAATCAAGAGTGGAATTTAGAGCACAAAGGAACAAAAGTAGAGTCAAGGGAGTATGAACGGCTAAGGATGGTCAGAACTTCTAGTCAAGAACACCGGAACTTTCGACTGACTGTAAGAAAACTAGGGTAACATAATATTAGCCAATGCATTTAACAATACTCTATAGATCGAAGTTCTCTAAGTTCCAAGGTTGAGTTCTATCCGAGAGAAACCTCATCTAGGTCCATAAATTGATAGATTGGGCAAGAAAAGAGATAAAATCTTATAAAGGAGATAGAATCAATACCTTGAGAAGAAAAACAAATGAATAGATGGAGGATTGATGCTTCCAATCACCAATGTGATGAGAAATACGAAGTCTTGAAGGATTTCGTCAGTGAAGAACCAAAATCGATGGTGGGAAGGAGAGGAGTAGGAGAGAGGTTATAAGAGAAGAGGAAAGAGAGAAACTGACTTTAACTCCCCTAAGGATCTTAAAACCCCTACCAGTCGGAACTTTTGATCGAAATGACAGGAACCTCCAACAACCCAAGAAAAAGATCAAGGTAAAGATCGAGAGCCCAGTCAAAACTTTTAGGCTAGGGGCTGAAACTTCCAATAGGACACAAAAAGTTGAAAAATCAAAGATGTTTTAAGAGCAAGTAAGAAGTGGACAAGCTACAAATATTCTACAAGGGAGAAGTGTGGAAAGAGTAGGCCGGTGGACCAAGGCATTTGGGCCTAATGGGTTGTCAAGGCCATGTGGGAGCCACGTTAGCTTGGAGCAAGCACGATTGACCTCGACACTAATCGATAGCCAACAACGGCCAGGATCGATCCGATGAACGATGATAGTTTGGGAGGAGAGGAGTACGACGTGAGGATGCGTGAGGGTTGGCAAACTTGGTGGACAATTCAGATTGGACGAAGGTGGACTAGAGGTGACGAAGCTAGTGGCGACTTTCACTGGTGAGGGGTGTTGTCATTAGGTCACTAGCAGTGACCATTCGAGTAGCGATTTGGTTTAGGGCGGTTACCGTGGTGTGTCAAGAGGGAGAGAAAGTTGGGGGAAAATGACCACTACCTTTCATGGAGGTAGCAACCCAAGGCAGCAGTAATAGTAGATGGTGAAGGTCAATTTTTGGGATTTCGAGTTGGGTGGCATTCCAGTGGCGATGAGACATGGAATGGGGTTGCATGGAGGTGAGGAACTTGGTGGTTGTCTTGGTTCTAGGAATTTGGGGCCAGAGACGGTGGATTGGTAGGGGTCAAAGGTGATGGAGCTGTCCTAGAGCTTAGAGGTGTGTGCCAGAGATGTGGGGCTCAGACTGTGGTTAGTTTCTTAGTGGCTAAGCGAAGGGGCTTGGACCCTATTTATAGAGGGAGCCTAACGCTAGAGAACGAGGAACTATGGCGGTGATTACAGCGGTGATACTGGCATAACTGATTGATAAGACAAGGCACTACGATAGGTCACTCTGGCCTTCATTAATGGTTGCGATGGGTTGTAGCAGAAGAGGAGAGAGGAGGCAGGAATGATGGTGAGGCGACAAGACTGAGATGTGTGCAGCTTTAACTATGGTGTTCTCTGGCGGGAGAAATATCCTGAATTCATCAGCTTTTGATCGGAATGGCTCCTAGCAAGTAAAGGAGTGTGATTTTGCATAGAGCTCATCCTGCAAGGTGGTGTGAAGCAGGACGTGTGGCTTGAGCTAGTTGGGACAATGCGGTATGGCTACAGGGGGTGCTGCCAGGGAAAAGATAGGAAGAATCGAGAGAAGAGAGGGAGAGAGATAGAGTGGTGGGAGAAGGAAGAAACGCCTAACAGGCTGTCTCGCGCATGTGGAGATGGAGGTTGCTCACGCGTGGATGTCTGAGAGGGCAAGCGTAAGGTAGAGAGCAGGGTGATAGGTAGGTCCTGTTGAAGGTTAGGAGGAGGGCGCATGTGGAGAAGGCTACGTAGGTGGGAGTAGTCACGGTGGCTAGCTAAATCGGCTGGGTTGTGTGGCGAGTTGGGCTACGAGCGGCTGGGAGGGAAGATGTAGGGGGAGGTTGGTTAGGCTAGGGAGAAAGAGGGAAATAGTGGACAAAAAAACAATAGATCTTTTGGGATTTTTCAATAATTTGTTGGAAGTATTTTGGAAGACTTGAAATGGATTTTTTAACTCAAATTGAAAACTATCAGGATCCAAATCAAAGGCTTGATGTCTAGGTTTTAGATAAATTTTGAAATGAATTTTAATTTTTTAAAATAATTTGTAGGAAAAGTTGAGAGGTGAAAAGAGACGGAGTTCAAGGAAGAATTTGGATTGAAAAAAAGGGGAATTTGGACCAAGATATTTAGGAGAGTAGTTGTGTTTGGAAATTGGAATTTTGGGAGAAAAGGAAATGATAGATTTGGGATGGATTTTGCATAGGATCCCAGAGGGAAAATTATAATTATAAAATTTGAATTTTAATATTTTGAATTTAGATAGGAATTTTTGATTGGAAGTTTTGGGGTCTCAAGCAGGGATTAATAGATCCTTAAAAAATAAAGTTTTATTAAAATAATTTTTAATGATCCTAAAACCAGAGCTTTACAACAATGTATTCAAAATGTAAGAGATATTTAATATTTGATCTAAATATGCTTGCTCCAAGATATAACGGATATATAAGCTCATTTTTTATGTGAAGTTTATAAATTAGTTAGATACAACATGAATAATTTATTTTATGACCTTACAAAATATCTTAATTATAAATGCTTTAGTGGAGAAGAGCTTTAGGATGAAGTTTCAACAAAATGTGCATGACATGTTATGGTCTGTTGTATGACATCGAGCTAATAAGACCATTGTTTACACCATTAACACAACCAATATTCTAATTACATAGGCAATGGTCTGAACATTTGAACTTAGATCACTCAAGTTTTGCAAAGCCAATACCTTTCTAATATGTACATGCAGCTTGATTATTTGATCCATTTGCGATACCTTAACTTTCTAGGATCCATTTGAGATACCTTAACTTTCTGGGATCCATTTGCGATACCTTATCTTTCTGGTCGTAAGTTGTCACGTTATCAGAATAATTATGCTTTGTTTTACCACTTGCAAACACTAAAACTCAACTACTGCCAGAACATGTAATCTTGTCTAGTGTGGATCCAACATGGGGCACCCCTACTGGTTTCTAGCCCTTGGTGACCCCATAATTTTTGGACTACACGATGGAAGAATTGTTTAGGATACTACCATCCGAAGGTTGAAACCATGTTTCCTCTTCTATCAAACGCATGGGCTTTTTGAACCAAAGATGAAAGTTAAGTGTCCAAGCCGGTAAGAATCCAGCCTTATCTAGTGGCCCAGCAAGAGCCCAAGCATGCAACTGCAGTCCAATAATCCATCTTGGATATGTTTGGTTTCAAGCTATAGCCTTGCCAAAATATTTGGCAATGGCAAGATTTGGCCATTCCAAAATTGTTGACAAAGTTGTCTTTCGGTTATTGTTAAATTTTTTTACTAGTATTTTTCGTACATTACAATATACAAATGTAAATCTAATCGGATTTTCTTGTTAACCAACCCATTGTTTTTTTTCTCAGGGACACCGGTTTTGTGCTTCGTACAACATGATTAGAAGCCTGACTGATGACTCTTCTTTTAAGTCTACTAGTAACATGTTGCGTTGCAATGGGCATATATGATAAAAATGGGTTGTATAGGCTCATATTCGCTAGCAATGGGTTGAGAAGTTGGATGGAGCAATTGGTTTTCTTTTATAACCAACTGTCCTACTATCGTTGCACTTGTGCGATATGGGTATGAAAGTACTCTATTTTTAAGTATTAGATTAGGAATATATCTATTACGACAGAACCATATGATTAAGAATGGGCTGTGAGTTGGATAAGCAACTGTTATTTCTTCTTGTTGATTAAAACTGTTATTTCTTGTTGATTTTGAGAGGGAGAGAGTGGTTGTGCTCGGTGCTATATAAGTGCAAAAGTGCGGGCCACGCAAGAGGAAAGAATGGACGGCCCGTTTTTAGGTATTAGAAACACACCTAGAGAACATCTAAGAAAATAAATCCTTATATCGAAAATAAAAGAGAGGAACAATAATGGACGGAGAGTATTCACAACCAAACGGAACCTGACACTTGTAAATCTGTCGAGATCACTAGCCAGCCATGCATGCTGGGAGCAGGTTTACGAAACCGAGCGGTTACTATATTAAATGTGCTTACCGGAGACGGTAACGGTAAATGTGCGGTATGGTTTGATAAATTTTTTAAATTTTATTTTTTAAAAAAAAGCTAAAAATCTAAATAATTTTTTACAAGTAGTACTCAATTTTTATTGCTATATGATGAACAAAATTTATGAAAATAATAAAGCTTACTTTATATTTTGAAGCTCCATCGAAATTAAAAAAAACTTTAAAAAACAAAACATGGGTTGGAATATGATTTTACTTAAAAATATATTAAAGGTGATGCCAGCAAATTCATGCAATGTTACATTATTTTTCTAGAGGTATCTACAATTTTCCTAATTTTTTCATAATTTTTAAAGATTTTTAGTAAGCTTTGTAATTTTTTTCTTTTTTCTTTTCAGTTTAAACCACCGCGGTTACCATACTTACCGTGTGTTACCTCAATCCACACACGGAGTTCAAAATTTCGAATGGCAAATTTGTACGATTTTTCTAAAACGGTTTCACAAGAATTTTCTACACACACCCACCCACCCAAAGTGTATATGAATGTAACCCTTAATTCTCGTCCTAGCAAAGCATGGCTGCCTCCTCTCTCGCATCGCCTCGCTCACTGCTGCTGCAACTCCTCGTCCTCGTCGGCGCCACAGGCAGCTACGACCCTAAGGCGTTGTGCTCCAAGACGACAGACATGGGCGTCGTGCCTCGAGATGTTTCCAACTCTCCCGGACGACATCGCCAAGGCGCACGACAACCGCTAGCTGTACACACTGCTGGAAACCTACTGCGGATCCAAGACCTACGAGGCCATGTCGCTCGCGGAAGCCATGCTGCAGAGGAAAGGGGAGGAGACAACAGCCCCCGGCAAGTGCCTCGTGAGCTGCAGCAAGATCATCGACGACGTTTACGCCATCCTGACCTGCGGAAACATCTACCTTGAAGACAGGCCCCCCATCATCCACCAGAACCTCACCGTGTTGTTCCGCGGCGGCCACCCGCCGCCGCTCTGCAAGAGTGACTGCCCGGACAGGTCGTCCTCGGATGGCGAGGCCCTCCTCGCGACCAAGTCCCCGAGCTTGTTGGATCTCATGGAAGCTATTCTCCAGGAGTTTTTCTCCGGGACTGGGACGACGGCGATGACCAATACGACACCGTCTCCTGTCGTAACTGTTGCTGCAGTAGCCGCGGTGCCATGAGAAACTACAGTATTTTCGACCAGTGCACAACAATGCGCATAGAATCCATGCATGGACATATGTAGCTAAGAAATAATTAAGTCTACTCAGACATCACTTTGTCTGAATAGCCGATTTAATTTGATCCATCAATAGTTTCGCCACATTAGTATCCGTTTTGTCCTTTTTGTATGTTATTAGGATTGATATATCCCACCATTCATTAATTGAGAAGAACCATTGGTATGTTCAGTGGCGGAGACAGGGAGACGGCCAGGGTCTAGCCCACTTCAACAATTTTTTACATTTGATCATTTATTTAATTAATTAGACAATTAACCTATATAATAGCGTATTAGATATTTTCTGCGTTTAAATCCTAACTCCGCCACTGGGGGTATGTGGTGATCGTGGGTGTACGAAATAATGGTGTGCATCAAACTTATCCACCAAAATTCAAATTCTTTTATCCACAAATTAAAGGAAAAATGCTCTGGGATGGGTGCCAATCCCAGCCGAAATATGCGCTCTCCCATCACCACGGCTGCTCTGTAGCACTACAAATCGCATGTGAATCTGTATGCATGCGCATGCGCATACATCACGGTGAGTCGCAGTGATCTCTCTCACTTCTCTTTCCTCCCCATGTAACAGCTTTCAAAAGTAAATTTTTTAAATAATTTGTTCCCCTAAATTTTTAATTCGATTTATAATTCAATTACACCGTTTTATTCCGAAAATAATTCTGTTCTGGCGCCCAATCGAGGCGCAGATATCGGGTGTCCTGCCGTACATGCCACGGCGCGTCTCCCTCTTTTTTCCTCTCAGTTGCATGCGCTGCACTTAATCTTTCTCCCCCCATATTATATTAATTGTAATTTTATCATTTTTTCCGATGATTCAGTCAATATATTTTAATATTTCTTTTTAGGTATTTTGATGGTGTTTCTTTTTTTATCTTTGATGCATAAGACCTGTTGATGATGTTGTAATTTTACAATTTTTTCAATGCATTGAAATGTACACACGGTTTTTTAACGTTGTTTCATACTTCTATCTTTATTTTTTTTGAATTTATTGATGTTTCAATGGTTGAAGATCAATATTTTATATGTGAAAACTAAATATTTCAATCTGTGATTTAGTTGTGTTTCAATATTTTGATATATTGAAATAATTTTAGTCATAGTGGTGAAATATTTTTCTATTAGCAATGGAACATTGATGTTTCAATCATAATTTAATTGTGTTTTAATAATTTAGTTTATTGAACAATTTTTAACATAGCATTAAAACATTTCTTATATTAGCGATGTAACAAAGTATTAGACATCCGATCGGTAGTCTCCTCCCAAATTAAATATGGTTACGCTCAGATTATCATGTCCACAAAAATTACTCTGTAATTTAGTGAAGGGCCAGAAATTTACCAAAAAATATTGAGACATGGTGTGGTCAAAATTGTGAGCACTGACTATTTTGATTTGAATCCATACCAAAATTTTAGTGTGTCAACAAACCTTTTATTCACCTTGTTGATTTAATAAACTAATGAGAGAACCTACTCTATGCCACTAAGTTTATCCCAATTCAACAATTTATTATTGACATTATCATTTTTTATAATATATCAATGACTTTATCATTTATTCTATAATATGTTATTGGGCTAGAGTTTTTTTAAAAAAATACATAAAATACTCTTATAGACATACAATATTAACAATTGATTTATCTCATCATAAGTTTTAAAAAATTATGAATTTTGTGTACCCACTTTACATATTATGTATAAGTTTGAAAGATTTTTATATTGCTATTTTTTGTCAAATATAATTTATCCGTTATATGCTATATAGCATTTTTTATTGTTGTCTTTAATATAAATCATCTTTCATATTCTACACAAAATATTCTTGTGATATTATCTTTTGCGTAAGCAATTTCTCTCATATACCATGCAAAATAACCTTTTTTAAAAAAATAAAAAATTCCAAAAAAACTTTGAACTTATACAAACTTTCAAATTGTGTAAGAAGGCTACATAAAAAAATTTATATTTTTTAAAACTTCTAATAGGATAAATTAATTATTAACCTTATATGTTTTGAAGGGTATTTTAGGTATTTTAAAAAATCCTGGCCTAATGTTATATATTGTAGAATAATTAATAAGCTCACCAGTATATTATAAAAAAGATACAATGTCAATGAGAAATTGTTAAAGTGGAACAAACTCAGTAACAATTATTTCTAAATTAATAGATAAATATAGTATCTATCTCTACAATAAATTAACATTAACATGTGCTAATATCATATATTTATCTTAGCTATTTTTCTACTCTTTTATTACTGTGATTAACTTAAAAAAATAATTATATTTATCAAGAGAGTATTACTAAAATATATATTATGCTACTTACCGCCGAGCTCGAGCTCAAACTGTGCTTGTTTAAAAGCTCGAGTGTATAATAGGCTCGGCTTGTTGATAGCCTTTCTTAGAAGGTTTCGCACTGCCAAAATTAGTAGGGTAGAATTGATGAATGCATGTTTGGTTCAGTGACAATTTCATCCAAAGCAATAATAGACAACAATTAGTATCGGAAAATAAAGATTTTGTTTTTACATAATGGACATTTTATTAAGTAAATGAAAGCATCCGGCTTCTGCACAAAGTGCACCCGGCCAAGGAAAGCAAAAAATTCTAATGAAGTGTTTCGGTTGCTAACCTACCAAAATTATTTGAAAGGCAAATTCTGGTAGGATAGTAAATCAAAATGCCCTAGAAATCTAAGACTTTGTGCCTTTGTCTTTAACTGCTGGAACGATCTGCGCGACGAGGCCATCCGCGTTACCCAGCTGTTTCCATGCTTCTTTGAACTTGACGGCAAACAGCGACCTCTTCCATGGAGCACGACCTGATTGGGCACACGCTCTGGCAGATCGGTGGTTGTTTACGGGCAATCGGTGCTCGTAGAAACCCCATGAGGAAATGGTCCATGACCGATGTCCCTGTATTTTTTGTCAATGTCGTCCACATCCTTGCCGCCGCCGGAGAAGAAGGTGGCCAGGGCCCTGGACAGTGCGTCGATGCTGGCGGCGCACTGCTCGAGGCACATGGGTGGTATGCCCTTCCCCTTCGCAGCGGCTAGCTGCGTGCTAGCCAGCGCCTTCGCCTCCGCCGTCTGGTTGGCAACGGCCTGCGGGTAAAGCACGGCGAGAGGGGGCACCGTCGTCGCCTTCCGGGCCTCCGGGAAGGCCGACAAGAACTCAATGCACGCCTTTTTGTCTTTCGTACGTGAGCATGTCCACAGGAAGCTCACTGGGACATCGTGCGCCGCCGCCTCGGCGAGGGCTGATTCAACGACTGCGACGCCTCCGGCGACGAGCAGGAGTACTACGGAGAGGAGAGGCATTTGCAATAACAAGCCATGCGTGGAAGAAGCCATGCTTGGAGTTGGAGATGATTTTGCTAGAGCTAGAGAGATTCTCTGCGATCGAACTTGTACATACAACTCAACTCCTTGGATTATATATATATGCCTTTCTTAAGACAATGGGTTAGTGGTGTGCATGAATGGGTTCTCTAGCTAACAGCACGTACACGTATGCATTGACCAATTTGCATGGTCACCGATATTTTTGTCCACTCATTTTCTTTCCTCTCTGATCTTGTCCATTTAACATTGGTTATCCTACACAATAGCTTTTAGCCTGGCCATTGATTACTTACTTCTGTCGGCATAAATAAATAAATGTAGCATGGCCATTTTTGCGCTCCTTCTTGATATGTTGTCATCACTCATCACACGCACCCACTCCCACCACCCATACTCGGTGTGGCCATTTGCCCGCCATCTTCGTCGCCTCCGCTTGGCTCTGCTCCTCTCTCCTCTGCTCCGTTGCAACGGTATGGCTTGGATCCAGCGGATCGAGGTTGCAACGGCGAGATCCAGCAAAGGTGGATGGAGACCGAGCAGCTGCGGGGCTGGGGTAGCGAGAGGAAGAGGTGCGGCACTGCCAGGAGGGAGGGAAGAGGCGGAGGCAGGCATCCCTCACGTTAAAGCCCAGACCGTCACTCACTCGCCACCCTCCATGTCCTTGCCGCCGTCCTCAGGGCTCAGGCACATCTGGTGGCGGCTGCGGCGGCTAGATCTAGGGGCTTCTCCTGCCTCAGGAACTCGTCCAAGGATGCTGCGGCTCGAGCGGAAGGGCTCCCGCTTCGGGATCGAGTCGTAGTTCCGCACCGCGCGAACCACCGCCCCCGCCCCCGACGTCAAGAAGGCAAGCGCGCATGAAGCCCATGATGACGATCAAAGCCAACGGCTGGGCAAGGCCAAGAACGAAGAAGACAGGAGCGCGGTCGCGGGGGCGGAAAGCGTAGCCAGCTGTGCCGGCCCAGTGCAGCGGCTGACCAAAGGACTCGGAGTCAAATATGGTAACAAACCAACAATAACAGTAGACAATCGTAATCTACCTGCATGATTATTGTTTTGTACGGTAACACGTAACAATCCAATCAAAGAATAAAGCACCACGATTTCCTGTTACTCCATACAAGCACAGCGTCAGTTTTCATCCAGTTTTTATTCATCAGTTTTTGATTCAGTATTTACATTCGTTCTCCTACCGCTACGATTATAAGGAGTGTTAGACTATTGGATCAAGCCTAATCTCTATATAGCATTTGAAGTCTTAGTCTCACTGTACATATTCTTATAAATTTATCTAAAATAGTCATATAATATACTGATTGTGTGCAATGTGTACAATGGTCATGTGACAACAATGTTTACCATATGCGCATCTGCAAATACTGTTCAAAATAGCAATCGCTGTGTACAATAGTTCACTGAAATGAAATCATCAGGTCATTTTCACATCCAAATCATAGAGTGAAAAGCCCAAAATAAAATCAACTTTCAATCCTTCCAAAAAAAACCTTGTACAAATGAGATTTTCGTGGTTGTAGGTTTAATGGCATTTGTAGAATTGTGTAGTTAGACAAATTGGGTAATCACTGCGATCATGCGGAACAACATATCCCAGCTTAGCCTAGATCCGTCATGGTTGTTAACCGATGATTCGAGTCTAAAGAAAACACGAAATGGTTATGGTATTCATTACGTTGACCAGAAGTTTAGCAGCTTGTCAAATAAAAATTTACAAAGCAACTTTACGGTTTATTATTGAGTACATTCTAAGTTTCAAAGAGCACAAAGGTTTCATCTGAAAGGTGAGCCAATTAAGCAGTGATATACCGAAGAATTGTCATCACTTTTTCTAATATGAGCAAAACTACAGAAGCAATCTTATGCTATACTCGAATGGGGAAAAATTGTGGCGTCCTGAAGCCGTATAGATTCCAATAAGGCAATAACAGGTATATCTATATGCAAAACAAAGGATCACCATTCAGTCACAGCTAGATTCATTTAGCTAGCTCGTTAAACCAGTTGATTAAGAAAACAGATAAGGAGCAGAATGTTAGTACATGTAAGGAGATTCATTTACATATCTATCAGTCACAGCTAGATCCAGTTAGCTAGCTCTACCATGATTGCTCGTTAAACCAGTTGATCAAGAAAACAGAAAAGGAGCAGAATCAAAAGTACATGTAAGGGTATACATTTACATTTCTATCAGACTATCACCTTTTGGGGGGCATCATCATCCCCTGCAACACTGCTAATTGGTATCAGAAATTGAAGGTTGAAGCAATCAAGCAGGATGGGATGGAAACTACAGAACTCTCAGTACTAGCATCCTGCCTGTGATTAAGATACAATGTTATAATCTTCATCTGTGACATGAAAGAGAAAGCAAATAAGGTTAGGAAAAATAATTTCATAGTGCCAGTAAGGAAGCTAACAGATTTCCATTATCGAAAAAAGTAAGGAAGCTAACAAATAGTGTGCAATACACAAGGTTAATCACAGATGCAAAATAACATGATGAATATGAAATGTAGAACTGTAGATGAATTCTCATTTTGGCCACTTTCACTACATGCATCTCAATATTTATATAGAATAATACCATACAAAGGATTGATAAAATTCTGATATGATTCATTTGAATGCACTATAGTGATCTGGAAATATTACTCTATCCTTCACATCACCAAAAGAATGCATTGGCTTTACAAATTTAGAAAGAAAAAGGTACACTATATTGACTAATGATGTCCACATTGGATTACATGTCCAGTTAAATAAAAATAACTTCTGAATCAAATGGTCCTTTAATATGTTCTATCCAGTTACACGTAGTATATTATGTATACTTCCAGGTGGTGTTCTGAATAGTGAAGTGCCACCCAAAGCAGAGAAAGTTGAAGATGCAAATCTTGCTGGAGTGGATCCTAATGCAAGTGTGGAGGCTGACCCAAATGGTGTGGGCTGCAGCATAAACCCAGATGAACTGAAAGTGCTGGGTGATGGAGCAGGACTTGCTCGAAGAATTGCATGAGTACTAGATGAAGAAGCACCGGTGAGGGATGAAGATTGCCATGGTTGGCTTGCCAGCATTGATACACCAACCCCTGTAGGATGCACTATTCTGGCTGCGGCTTCTTTTTTAGTTGCCTCTCTTCTATCTGCGTCCAGAAAAGGATCGCTACAATCACCCATGAGTCGCCAAACATTCCGATAGTGAGCTCTCATTATCTCAGCATATTGATGAAGATTTTCCACCTGGACAAACAAAAATATCAGAGAAGCTCAGTATTCTCTGAACACCAAGCAATGGTTCCAAACAAGAAGAATCTAACCTAATTCAGAAACACACAAAGCGAGCTTACCCCTAGGGTATGTTTTTGCTGTGTTACTAAACGACGTAGATATATTAGCTTAAATATGCTAATAACACAACAATTTACAAAACTATAAAGAACCAACCACCTTGACAGACAGCTTTAATTACGAATTTAAACTGAACTTCAGAATGAATCTAAGAAATATATAAAGAAAAATACATGCAGTGTTCAGAATATGTAATGCCTGTGATCAATACATGTATCATAAATTACCTGGGAAGCAACATGGATGAGATAGTCATACATATTAGGCACTACTATTGACAGGGATTCAAACGCATTTGAATATTTCATATCATTCTTTATTTGAATAAGCTGCTCTAGCTGTCCAACCATTCTGCTGCATTCTTCAAGATGGTTCTCCAACTTGGAAACAGTGCATTGCATAAAAGGAGAAGGCCGCATTGCAGCACTGCTGTAGAAATCAAATGCTGGCACCATTGCTGAGGGTTGATTGAAATCAGTTGGAGCACCAGATGGTCTAGCATGATGAGCAAAACCAGCATCTGCAGTTCCAGAATATCTATGGATAAATTTTGGTCTTAACTTTATATATGAGTGTATAGCGAAATCTGCATTCCGCACCATTTCTTTGACCACAGCCATTAAGCTATGAATGGAAGTCATCTCCCTGTCCATGATGGTGAAGGTCGATCCAATCTCCTGTTACAGAAAGCAAAATCCTCCGGTTACAAACAAGAAGTAAAGCTGAAGGCACTATGTGGAGTTGTGAACTAGTAGGTTCACGAAGTATTCCTTCCTCTTTTATTTTGAGCATCTTTTCAAGATAAAGCAGTCTCAGAAAGTAACCTAATCAACAAAGGAGGCTGAAGGTCAAGCCCAGTAAATGCTATATCTTTTTGTACTGTACAAACAAAATACATCATATTATCCCAATTATTTGAGGCTAAAAGTTTTTCTGCTGCAGAATAATTGATTTTTTGTGCTGCAGAATAATTATTTTTTGTGCTTCAGAATAATTGATATCTCACACATTTGTGAAGTAACATTAAGTCATTACACAACCAAAGATATGCACACTATACTTAAAAGCGTTGAGTTGATGGTACTGCATAAATCTGTGAAGATTGAAAACGATATAATTGAGTGATGACCAGCGCAAAAGTTTTACATAATAAAAAGCATGCAAGCAAGTAATGCAATAGTTTCATGATAATACATTAATATGTGGAGGCCAAAACATTTCCAAAGCAATTAGTAGTACCAAACATGAGCTGGAAATAAGAATCATGAACAGCCCAAGAAGTAAAATGAAACCTGCGGTATATGGCTAGCATACAGCTCAAAAACCCTGTTAGACATTGACGGATCGTAGAGGCGACCGCACTGGTCCAACAGATCACTCTCATGCTTGTACTCCCTCATCTTGTTCCTGACAAATGGCAGGTTAACCAGGTGACGATAGTACAGCAATAGCAGTTTAGACAAAGCAATTAACACAAAGCACAGCGATCTTTGTCAAGGAAACTCCATCAAGAACACACCCAAACACGGAAATCTCCATTGATCTGCCTTTACCTTCTTCCAAAAAAGCTCGTCGAAACCCACAAAATCACAGAGAAGCCAATAAAATTCAGTCGACGACAATGTGGAAGAAGAAGCCAAAAGATTCAAACCGTCTCCCGAGAATATCAAGAAAGCGACGCCACAATGTCCGCGATTCACATCTCAATAATGCAAGGCGCCCTCCCTTACCTTACCAAAAATGGAAGACGCAACTGAACCTCAAAGAGAAGCCCCAACTCAATCGGATTCCCAACCAAAAAAAAAAGAGGAACGCAATGAACCTCGCCCCAATCCCCCCAATAGAAGATCAAGAATGCGGAGAAAATCCTACTCGATGTGTAGCAGAAGCTCCTGCGACTGCGGATGCAGCTCCGCCCAGTTCGTCCCGTACCCCGCGGGCATCCTCTCCACCGTGTACAGCCTCAGCTCCTGCGACTGCTGACGCGCTGCCTGTGCTGCCCACACCTGCAGCTGCTGCAGCTGCAGTTGCTGCAATGCCGCGTCGGCCGCGCGACTCCGTTCAAATTCCCTCAACGCCGCGCACACGACCACCTGCTGCTGATGGCTAGTCACCGGCACCTGACCCGTTGGCACGCGCATCGCACGAGATGGCGGAGGGGTATCCACCTGCATCCGACCCGTCCCCTGACCCGTCGGCATGTGAATCGTACGAGACGGCGGAGGGCCATCCACCTGCATACGACCCGTCCCCTGATCCGCCGGCATGAGCATCGCACGAGACGGCGGAGGGCCATCCACCTGCATCCGACCCATCCCCTGACCCGTCGGAATGAGCATCGCACGAGAAGCCGGAGGGCTATCCACCTGCATCCGACCCGCCCCCGGCGTGCGCGGCGCACGAGACCGCTTAGGGCTAGCCACCTGCCTCTGACCCGTCGGCGGCGCGTGCATCGCATGATACGGCGGCGGGGCCCATGTAGAGGGCGGTGGTGGGCACGCCGGCGTCGCCATTCCCGCCGCCGCCGCTGCCGCCCGCTCCCCAGGGCCATCCTCCACGATCGGCGGGAGCCCCGGCTGCCTCTGCGGCGATCGGCGAGGGGGAATGGGCGGCTTCCGCTGCGACGAGGACGACGGCGAGGGCGAGGAGAAGCTGAAGCGCCTAGCCAGGGTCTGCAGGTCCGACTCCAATTCTTCATCCACGACCCTGAAGCGCGACATGGCGGTTGCCTCGCAGAAGAGGAAGGGGGCGTTCCGGCGCGTGGCGGGGGACGGCTTGGATGGACGGATTTACCCCTAGCAATTGCGGCGAATTACGGGCATCCTTGGTGGTGGGCGCTACGTGGTTTCGGAGAGAATGCGGGGCATTTATGGGATCAGAGGGTTTCTCGCTGACGTCATCGCTCGTCAGTGAAAAACGACGCAAATGAGAGGTGCCTGTAAAAAGGATAACTGAATGTATGTATTCTCTTCTTTCGCAACAAAGATAAGTGAAAATCGCCAGCAATTTGGCACTGTTGCAAGCATACTCTGTTCAGTCTGTTGAATACTTTGACATTAACAGGGAAATAATATATCATTAATCCAACAAGTGATTAATCATAACTCTTAACAGTGAACCAGGAAACAGATCCAGAAACTCTAATCCAGAACACATATACAGAAAGACAACTTTGTGCAAGCCTTTGTATGGGCAAAACTTAGAGTTTACAAGGAAGGAGCTATCAGAATCCTGAGGGGAGGACCTGAACACCATTATACAATCAGGAAGCACGCAACAGCAATCTAACCTGGATAGCTACCGTGATGAACCTTAATACATAACCTAACACCCACAGAGCTTCAGGCATCATAATTATCCCGCCACGAGTACCAAATTTTCACAGGGAGAAATATAAAGACTAAAGATGCTTTGGCGACTTCATTCAGTCGGTTTCATGATCTGGCCGAGGTGTATACCAATCGGGATATCTCCCCATTCTTCTCAGTAGCCTTGTATAATCCGACTCTGGCATTAGGGCCTCCTGTTCTTCATCAAGCTCTTCCTGCGTTTTTGGCAAACCGTCAGGCACAGGGAAAGGCCTTGGCTTCGCAGCTTGCCCCACTGAGTCTGATAATACTGAATTACAAGATTTCTCGGCCATCTTCTTTCGTAGATCTGAACGGTGATGGATGCTATTGATCAGGTACCTTGGATCTCCCTCTGAATCCTTCACCATCCTTGCAATTTCCTCTTTGGGTAGCTCTTGCTGTGTCACAAAAGGAGAAAGCCTGTTAATTCGATGAGTTCCAAGTTGACTGCCAGATTACTAATCTTGATGAGATTATACAACAATGCATACGAATGGCACATACCTCAAGTTTATTAAGTTCAAAGTAAGCATCCCAACAGCTGCAGCATTCATCGCCTTCAAGGGTTGTGCAATAATCTGTATCCAGATCAGAGGAACCATTGTTAGGAACTTGATTAGACAACTTCTTATGCAGCCGATGTTGCAGACATGAACTTACTTAAATTAGGTTCCTAACTGAATCACACAAGCCAAAAATCATGACAATTGAAGTTTATTTGTGCCTTTCCATCCTCATTTTATTGCTCTAATTGGAAATTTATTTAGACCCCTGTGTTATCACTGTACATTCGGCATTGAAAACATGAATTGCATATCATGTTATACAACAGCACAACTCTGTCTTGTCTGGTTGCAGCATTTACAGACATCGCAACATGAAATTCATATTACACTGAAATTATAGCATCTCAAAGCATATACGCTCAATCCTCAATAAAAGAAACTATTTTAGCCTCTACATCTTAGATTACACGCTAATTACAGCACTTCTTCTTAACTCTCAACTCTCAACTCTTATGCTTGTTAATCACCACATCAAATTTAGTTGGAGCATATTTTGGTTTGATCTGGCAGACTCTCTGCTCCTAAGAAATTATCACGAATCCCCCTAAATTACCCCCAATTAACTAAAGCAACTTACATCCAAAGTAGAGTAAAATCTCAGAACTGGAGCATGCACTGATGCACTGCTACTAAAACTAACCGGCAAGTGGCCTAGACCTCGGCAGGAAGCCGCATCACACGCAGTAAAATAACACAAAAATATTTTAAAAATCAGGAGGTCTCTGGGCTAAGCACCAACCGAGAAGCCTTACCTGTGATCTGGTCCTTGGTGCGCTGGACGAGGGGCTTCTCCTGCCTGAGGAACTCGTCGAGGATGCTGCGGCTCGAGCTGAAGGGCTCCCGCTTCGGGATCGAATCGTAGTTCCGCACAGCGCGAACCACCGCCCCCGCCCCCGACGCGCGCCGCCCTGCCGCGGCGGCCGCGCGGGAGACCGAAGCGGCGGTGGCGGACTGCGCCGCCGGTGGCGTCGCCGGCGGCAGCGGCCGGAGAACGGTGGAGGACAGCATTTTTTTCCGGCGTGGTCCTTATTTACCGTGGATTTCGGGAAAGAACCGTGCGAGTGGATTGGCTCGCGGCCGTATATATACCCGCAGTAGCGGCGGAACGGATATGGATCGGCCGCAAGATAGTTTATTTTGTTTTGTTTAGATTTGTTTATTTTTCAATTCCAACCTTCCAGTTGTCCTGTATTGGCGAAAACAAAGACGAAAGGGATTAAAACATCTTGGGATACTCCGGCTTTCGGTGACTTTTCCAGTGTCAGCGTACCCGGGATCCAAATCGGTGGGATCTGATCTGGGATTAAAATATCTTGGGATACTCCGGGTTTCGATGACCTTTCCAGCGTCAGCGTACCCGGGATCCAAATCGGTGGGATCTAAGCCGTCGGTTTAAAAATTTCAATACGGCTCGCCGTGTATAAACCACGGCAAGAAGTGTCGCCCACTCGAAGTTGTACAGACTTTGACTACCTGTGAGTAGTACTTGACAGATATTTGTTACTACTGCTATACGTACAGTTCATACATATGGTTAAGTAGTGTTAATATAGCTACTTGGAAAAGAATATCACTAAACGTGTGAAAAAATATGTTATCATAAAAAAATATTTATGAAATTATTTTTCTAAATTGGCTCATCTTCTGATAGAATTTAGTGGTAAAGATGAAAACCATATAAAAACAAATCTCGACAAAAGCAAAGGAAAAAAATCTCACTGACAAAGCCTTCTTAGTCGATGCCTTCTTAGTCGATGGTTCTTCACATTGAGCTAAAAATCGGTTTATATCCTCCATAGTGTAAATGTTGTCCTATCTTGAGAATTTAGAAAATTTTGGTATTTTATATTAGCATGGCAACGAAATTCTATCAAACCACTCAGGATAAAGACGCTGATATATGAAATTTTTCTCGTTTGATTTTAAGCTGGACAGTTCCTTCATCACTTCGACTATCTTTACAGTTCACTCATTGCTTCCATCGTACTACCTCCTAAACTTAACATAATCATCGAGCCAATTTAACATCGGCGTCTATAGACCAATATTTGCTAATGTATAAACTTGTGGCTTTTGAATAATTAATCCATCCATTCTTTTCCTAATTAAGTCCTGAAGCATATTCATCAACTCTTTAGCTTTCGATCGATACGTGATGTATAGCTTCATCAACTAAGGACAAATTTCTGTTAACTTGAAAATGCAGGTGAGTTGGTTCATGGATTAGAGTTGGTCTTCTGGATCGGTCCTAGTTGCATAATGCTAAAAGATTGTAAGCAAAGTTTCTAAAAATTAGCAACAAATTGCTCCACTTGTTGCCTTTGTTTCTCTGTTAACTCCTCTAATATGACTGAAATTACAATCTCTTCATCTACCTTTTTATCAGACATGTTAATTTTTAGGATTTGGTCCTACCAAGATTTAGTCCAAAAATGTATCCCACTAGGATTTGGTCAAAAATGTGTCCCACCGAGATTTGGTCCCACCAAGATTTGATCAAAAATGTGTCCCACCAGATGTGCCAAAAATGTGTTGACGCGAAAATCTGACGATGGCCCGTGTCGATACACAAGGAATAAAGAGTCCCACTGGGCGTGCAAAAAAATGTGTTGGCGCAAAAATCGTTAAGACCCTTACATTGCACACAGAGCCCTAAGAGATCTACTTAGCTCCAGTACAGGTTCTTAAATTCTTTGGTGTTTTTGCTTGATGAGGTGCAGGTGTATCAATTAATTTGACTTTCTAATTGATAAGAAAGATAAAAAGAATTGCATCAACGAGCCAATCGGCTAATAAGCCGATACGGACTCCTTCTATCGATTGCATTGCTGATAGAGATTAAAACGAACATCGATCAGGGGTCCGATGCAAGTATCAAGAAAATGATATAAACATCGAAGCTCATAACAAAGATAAACATATCGGCCGAAGGTCCGATGTAAGCCGATACAATGAAGAGAGAATGAAATCTACTAACTTATGATGCTAACCTTATTAACAATAATCTTGATAGATCGAATGAAACCAAGACAATATAAGATTGAAATTAATAAAGCTAGATCGGTTAATAATAGATTAATCATAGCATAAATATTTATCGACTAATAAAGAGATAACTCATCGGCTAACATCTCGATAAAACGTTGCATAAAACCTATCGATTAAACAGAATTTAACCTATTAACATCAATCTAATAGATCGGACCTAACCGAGACAATATCAGATTATAAATAATAAAAGAATTCTACTTAACCAATAGATCCTACGCAAGCATGATGGATACACTAAATCGATCTAAGAGATCAAAACGATACAGCCTTAGAATAAGTTAATTAATCAGGATAAACTAACAACCATAGTAGACCGAACTAGAATAATCTAAGAGATCGAAATAATACAACCTTAGACAAGACTAGTCTAGCCGATACAACTTCCAGGTGACAAAACTTACTCCTTCACTAGAGATCAAACTTAACCGATATAGTCCCATGTTGAGAGCTCAAACCAGCCGAAATAAACCTAGAGAACTAGGGTGACAATGTGCCAAAATTATATTGTATTGATTGAGAGATATTTTACAAGACCTCAAGGTGTTTGTATTTATACCCTAGGATTATATGAGTCATAGGCAATTACATGCAATCCGCTCGAATATTAATTCCTAATAAAAAAATAACTTATATTCTAAATATAAAAACCACATTAACGTGCCCTTCATTTTTTTTCTTAAATTTGGTCTTCCTCGGATATACTTCTATAAGCCGATTGGCCACTTTCCTTAACCAAATTTGTTAGTGAACCTTACCGATCGACTCCTTTTCTAATTACAATAGATATTTCTAAATATAACTTTCTTTATCTTCCATAAATTGGCCTAGGCTCAAACATTCACGGGCCATTTGATCCATCTGAACCCAAACTTAAACATACCAGTCGATTCATCAACCATTGGCTTTAGCCGATTCATCATCATCGGTATTTATCAAGGACCATTAGCTTTCATCAAACCTACCAAAACTATCGTGCCGATTGTGCTATTTCGTACCAATTTTTGGCGTTAATATTCACTTTTAGCCTGATAGCCAAGATCTTGGTTAAAAGTTTGATAATGTGTATTCATTTAGCAAAATTTGCTCCACAACGCTAATTAGCCTGTGGGATACCACAAAACATAGCTCGACTCGAGGAAACTCCTAAAAACATGTAACTTACTAGAGTACACTGAAAATATTATTTTATTAGGTTTGATTCGAACATGCATACAATGAGCCATCCATCCTCACTCCATCTCTTCTACCATTGCTCACTGCTGCTTTTGCCATGTAGCCACTGAAACTGTCATATCTCGATCTGACACCACTAAAATGCCAGTGTCACATAGGACATACCACCGAGAATGGCAAAACATTCCTAGCAGAATTGCACGTATTGGTGTTAGTCCTGGGATTCTAAGCTAGTAATCATGATAACAAAAGAGTGATCATTGCAAAAACTAAATAAATGTATTATACATTTTTGCCCTATTAGGTAGACCCTTAGCATCAACTATTAAGAAAAACTGTAATAGCGGTATTTAGCACAGCTAGCACACTAATCTACATGGAGGCAGCTATAAAGAAATGATAGGTTTATTTCGTAACTTTTTTGTTTGAAAATGTTTTGCAATCTCTAAGCATGAGTTTCACAATTCATTTGTAAAGAGACTTATAGTCTCGATCCGACGTGAGTTACTTTAGTTTCATTAATAGTTTTTTTTATTTTTCATCTCTTCAACATACATCATTTCTTAAGCTATCTATATAACCTTTATCTCGCTCTATCTGGAGCTAAACCAACATATTTCTTTTCATCGGCTCCTTCTCAGAACCATCCAAGCTTTAGTTTTTGCTTTCTCTCGAAAAACCTATTTCATAATGCCATCACGGCATCCCGGTCACATAAACTCATTCCTGACAACCAAGTTCATCCGTGAGCCACCAAGATCAATTTGAGTAATGGTTCTCATCCCCTCAAATATTTTCCATAAAACACTGGCAAATAAATCTACGTTAGAAAAATCACCTTACATTCACCCTAAATCATAGGCATAGCTATTCACATATTTTAAACTCTACAGAGTTTGTATGCTTTATCCACACGACACGAAACTGACACCGGATACCCATCAGCACCGAAAGTTCGTGATAAGAACTTTCTAAAACTAACACATGAATATCTCATATCACATATTTGGGTTGAATTTCTCAAAACCGAGTATTATGATAGTCTCATGCCTTTATCTAATTAGGACACACTGGGGATGTCTCATATACTAAACCAATTGCCTTAAAAGAGGATAGGATAACACACATCTCAGGCAATAAAAATCCACAATCATATCTCTTCATCCCTAGCATTTCACAACTATTAACATACATGATTTCTATGTAGCAGCTAATCACTCAACTAAGAGCATCATATAAATACTCATGTGGTCATATTGTAAGATGCTTGGACATAACTCTCCAAGAAATTGATCCTTACATGTAATTATAAAACTAAGCCACACAGGCGAGGTTTTATATCACGGGTTTTCTCAAATATTTTCTCTTTTCAAACCCACCGACTTCACGAGTTGGGTTTTCACAAAAGTTTTCACAGCCCAATTTTTTATAACGACAAATAACAATATAAGATGGGACGGTGGTATTTCCACTCAAAGAGTGAGGATTTCCAAGAAACATTATAGTGAAGTTACAAGGATATGATTTAACTATGTACACTAAGCATGTAACTTTGTAAACAATCATATTTTATAAATTAATAGCAATATGATCAAGGGTGACTTGCCTTGCTCTTGGTCGGTGAGAAATTTTTTTAGAATCATCGTCCGTGCATTTCCGATGACAAACTACGTGCGAAACATGAAAAATCTAAATAAAACCCTAAATATACAATAAAACACTGTGCCATGTAATACATCTCAATTTTAGAAAAAATCTAAAAGTTAAACGAAGTCAATCTAATTTATGATTTAAGATATATTGATTTTTTAAGTTTTATTGAATTATTGAAAATAAAAAGGATTAAATTAAATATAAAAAGTAATATTGTTCGAAAATATTCCTGGTTGTCAAGTGGGGGCCAAGTGTCAATGAAAAGAGGGAGGGCCTTGGCCTTGGGTCCATGGTGAACCATGTCCATAAAGGGAGTAAGAAAAAAAGGGTTGTGGACTGATTTTACTGTGCCAGCTTAACGGGCTAGTCAAGGGCCTTTAGCCCAAGAGTGGAAGAAGCCAGGTAGAGGGCGAAGGCAGCTTGGGTTGAGAGGGGGCAACTCAATACATGACATCCATGATGGCTCGTGGCCTCTTCGAGGATGGGTTGACCGAAGGAGGAGATCAACAGCTGATGGCACCTGGTGGCAACAACAATTGACTTCGGTGTTCGGCGACAATCCGAGGCGGTGGCTTGGGCCAACGAGTAGCAAGGGAGGCAAGGGAGTTATTGAGTGGCTCGGATGGGCTAGGGAATGGGTGATGGCGGCTGACGACAAGATACCTAAGACGGTAGTGGGAGGAAATGGCGTCGCTTGGCAACGAGCAATACATGGTGGATGGTGGCAGGTTAGGAGGAATTAAAGGGGCGAGAGAGATGTTTGGGTACTTGGAATTAGGGCAGGAGAGGGATGGAAAAGGACTCATGGGCGGCGGCTAACTTAAGCTTGAGCTGGGTTTAGGGCATGGCGACACTGCAAGAGCAAGTAGGAGGCGTAGCCGAAATAAGGAAAAGGAGAGAAGTTGCTAGCTTTTATAACTATGTGATGGTGCAAAACGATGAGTGAGAGTGGAGGTGGAGCGGCTAGGCACATGGCAACATGACAACTTGACGAGACGATGGCGATAGTGGCTTTCTTTTTTACCCAAGCGTATGTTGGATGACAGCTCTTGCGCTGAGGTGGTGTCGACTGGCCCATGAGTTAACAAGAATGGCTGAGGTCACATGGGGTGCCGGCTATGTCAGGGGAAAGAGGAGATATTAGAGGGCAACAGAGATACTCCTTAGCGACATTGCATCGAGCATGTGCAGCATGAGGGGGAAATGGCAGAGAAGGAAGACGATAGCGCTCGCGCGGATATGGGCTGAGCGTTACTAGGCCGTGGTAGTTGTGGGTGCATGAGAGGCCTCAGGCCGTTGTGGCCATAAACGGAGAGCAAGGAGTAGGCCAATTCATGCGTGAGCGAGAGAGGGGAGAGGACGGGCATTGCAGGGTTGGGCCGTAGTGGGAAGTTGGGCCGATCGGTAAGGGGAGAGAGAGGGGGGAACAGGGAGGCTAGCGAGCCAGCGCTAGTGTTGGCCCAAAGGGGATGAGAGGTCAAGGGAGAGAGAGAATGAACCAGAGATAATTGGCCTGTTGGAACAATAGCTTTTGGGAATTTTCCATAGAGTTATTTGATGGATACTTGGGTATTTTGAAATGGATTAGTTGAACTCAAATTCTAATTTATAAGTTCACAAAATTTGGGGATTCAAGCGAAGGGATCTTGACTTGAATTTGAAGATTTTGTAAATGGACCATAATTTTTAAAAAGAATAAATGGTAAGGATTTGATTTAAAGTTTTAATATTTAATTTATAAATTTTAAGGGTATTTATAGTGGATTCTTGGATTTATGAATTTTAAAGGGAGGGATTTAAATAACCTTGGGGTCTCAAGCAGGGGATTAATCAAGACACATTATGTCCTTAGTTGCACATATGAAGTTTCAAAATTTTGAAATATAGAATTTTATTAAGATAGTTTTCAACGGAACATGAAGATCGAGGCATTATATAAACTTGCCACATTCCACCACTGCCCATCATCAGTCATGGCCGTCACTATGGATAGCATCACCGCCACCGTGGAAGCTAGGATTTTTAGAGAGGGGTTGAGGAAGAGACTGTGGTTGGCGTTCGGGCTAGATGCTACTGGCTCGATAGACAATCTATCTTTTTTTTTTATTTTCTCTCTTTATTAGGCCTGAAACTAATAAAATAATATTTTTTATGTCCTTAGCAATTACATGAGTTCTCGAGCCGAGCTACAGTACCTCACAGCTAATTACATCTCTTTTAGATGTACTGTAGAAATTTTGCCTGTTCTTTTATGTTGAATAGATTTAAAATAATATTTTAAGAAATTCACATGTTATAAAGTTTTTTAAAAATTACATCTACAAGCTTCGGAAGCGTGCACATCAGTATATTCATCCATTACTTGAAAAAGTATGGGAGAATTTTTTTTAACCAGCTTCCTCATTCCAAAAATAATGTATGTACAATTACGATTAGCACATCATTTGCCAAGCTGGTTAATATTAATTGTTGTAGCACTTCATAAACATGGACTGTTATATGTGTATTATCACTACGGTGATAAATGTTGTATATTGACAGTGTACAGATGTTGACCGGTAAGTATATAATATTATACCTGATATATGTATTAATTTTGTACTTGTTAATAATATATTATAATAAAAATTAATAGTCAAAATTTTACGTTTAAGACCATGTAAAACAACTTATGCATCTTATATTTCAGGATGTTGTTGATACATTTGGTTTGATCTAGCTTAGCTAACTGATGGCTGGGAATTAACAGTTTAATTAACAGAGCCTAATGTATCTCTGACTCTCTGTCCCATCTGATTTGTGCAGCTCGGAGAAACTAGAAAGATATGGAAGAACATTTTCAATACAAAACCAGCATGCCCATTTGAAAACTATACATGTATTAGTGTCAAGCTGACCAAGCTTGATGTATACATGGACTCTGATATCTGTGTCTTATCATTACAGAGTTGCACAGAATGACAGTGCTCTGCATAGAGGTAACGGTAATTGCGTGAAGCTCATCTTCACTTCATCAGTCATGATCTGCCATTCTTCTGAGCAGCCTATTTTGTGTGGACTCCGGCATGGCAGCTTCCGTTTTCCCCCTCGAGCTCTTCTGCCGTCTTTGGCAGATCGTCCGGCGCAGGGAAGTAAGGTTTGGTCTTGGCTGGGTGATCACCGGGAGAAAAAGACGACGACGACGACTCGGCCGCCGTCTTCTGCTCCTGCGCACTGCGGTGGATGGCGCTGATCAGGTGGTCCATGTTGCCGCCTGCATCATTCACCATCGTCTCCAGCTCCGCTCTCGGCAACTCCATCTGTACATCAAATCATCGATTCGGAAATCTAACAGTGGTTAATCAATTATTATTAGTGGTAATTAATTAGCTCGCCTAGATTGTCCAAAGAAGCACGATTTAGCCGTGCCTCGAGCTTACTGAATTCCTCGACAGCGTCCCAGCAGCTGCAGCACTCTTCATCTTTGAGCATCGTGCACTAATCTGCAAATACGTGCAGCATCGTCCAGTTTGGTTATCACCTCTGGTGCCCCGTGCCAGGTTGCACAGGGAGTGCGTCACGAACAGACGAGAAGAGTTCACCGCACGTACCGGACATCCGGTCCTTGGTGTGCTCGACGAGATGCTTCTCCTTGACGGACTCGTCGGCGGCGTCGCGCCAGCTGAGAGTCGTCTCCCGCTCCGGCACCCCGTGGCTCCTGAGACGAACGGTGCGCCCGCGCACGGGCGGAGCTGCGGCGGGGAGGAGGAGCCGGACCATCGGCAGCGGCCACAGCGTTGCGGTGGGCGGCAACATTCGCGGAATCGCACGTGTCTGTGTACGTTGGCGCGTGGCGAATTCTCGTCTGCGTACGTCGCTGGCTGGCTCGACCGTGTCGTCGCGGGGCGCAGGTGCGGAGACCCTCGCGGCAAATCCGGCAGGAAAGCCGTAACACCGCCGCCGTTCCGTCACATCCACTTGGCGGCAACCGCGCAAGCCATTGGTTCGGCGGAAACCGTGGGTTTCCCGTGAGATCCCGCAGCCGAGAGCAGCCCAGCCCATGGTGAAACGGTAGCGATGGCGGTCTACACGGCCTATTGGACTAGGCCCGCTATTGGGATGTAACACATGTGAGTAAGCCCAATCCATCTCCTGGGCTTCAGCCTCCAATTGCCGTGCAAATCGACAAGCGTGGAATCATTCAGCGTGGTGTCCAAATGACAACTTGTCAATTGTCACGCTACATTTCGTAGGTGTTGACAACTTTTACTATTGTGAAATCATGTCCCCTGAGATTACTAACGTGGTTTGTTCTGAAGCTTGACAGCAGCGTCTACATTTGGACAGATGGGCTCCATATGTCCAGTCTGGAACAGTGTTGCAGTGTCAAGAAGTGCTTACAGAAAAAGTTGCAGGCTTTAATTGATTATCCTAGTTCAAAGGAGAAAGTAGACAAGCAGATAGAGCTTCTTTTCCAAAAGGCAAGATAGCCTCACATTACTCCATCTGGAACTTGGACCTTTGAAGTAACAAAGAATACAATCACAAGTGAAGCTACAAGTCTACACGAGAAATATATATATGGTGATTGTTTTGTAGTTGTCTTGGACCATCAGTTGATTTATCACATGGTTAAACAATTTTTTTGAGAGTGATAGTTAAAGAAAATTAATCAGACAGCTGCAGCTGCCAAACGCACTCTTTCCTCAGTTGCAGCTGGCTAGCCACTCATGGGCCATGGCTGTAAAGAAGCCATGAAAAGCAGTTGTTAGGTACCCCCATACATGCTTTGTCTATGAACTTTTTTTGCGATTTGTGACAACAAACCTTTATTAATCTCTTACTCCTATTTCTCAAATTACTATATGAAATGCCACGCAGGCAGAACCAACCAAGAGCCATGACCCAAGGGCCCAAAGGCCACATCTTTTTGTACAACATTATGGTCGAATTAAATGGAGGATTCTTCTGACAAAGCTTAATTGCTTGCAACTAAGTCATCACCTGAGCTTCTGAATAGACTGAAACTATACAAAATTGGTAGATTTGAGATGGTTTCATCAGAAAGAAATCTAAGCCGCCATGTTATAATCCCAGAATTTTATAAGTAGTTGAGTACCATGGATGCTCCACATGGGAATAAAATATGGGAATGATCGTCATCCATGGTCATTGACCTAAATTAGTTTAATTTGTTCTCTGCCTTTTTTATCTTAATCAATAAGTAATCCTTTAAAAATCTAATTGCTGTCTTTTTAAGGTTGTGGTCATGCATCTATGCCCTTTCCCATCCAGTAGCCTTGCAACCTGTGAGCATCATCAGAGTCATCACACCATGATTGGCTATAATTAAGTCTATCCATGCATGCATATTGCCACTGTTACAGAGCTTGACACACTTTGTCTTATTACAGGACACATTAGGTGTTCATGCACAGTAGACCGATAGTATCACAAAAACTAATCCAACATAGCACTTATCTTGATCAGCTCAAATCAATTATTGGAGGCTCAAAATCAGACTTTGCCGGCACTGCGGTGGGACCTACGTGTCCGTCTCATTTGGTTGACAAAATGTCAGTGATGTGTGCTTGAAAAGATTGGAAGAATTCAGAAGATGACCTTCCGATGCTTCGATGCAGGTAGAACTAATAGCCATGGTCGCCAACGTTGACTTAGTGCATAATTAAATGTTTCCCCGATCTCGAAGAAATTCTCTTTCCTTAGGCCATAGCTGACCCGAGTACATCAACATAAAATAGTTTGATCTGAATTTAGTTATTACCAACATATATGGTTCCAATCGAATGCAACACTGTGTATGACAGGTTTTAACTGTAAACATTATTACGGAGGTTTAGTATTACAAAGTATTCATCTTTCTGAAATTGTTTCGGCCAGGTCTCTGAATTTGAGCTGATGTACTTTGAACGTTCTGAACATGACCATAAACGAAACTAAGAGCCAAACTGTATGTATTATGAAATTGAGCTCATATATCTTCTTTAAAAAGACAGTGTCAGCATTACGTTATACCGATAAGAAAGTCACAACCGGGTTTTCAGATTGACCATGGACCGGTTGACAATTATATATTACCAAACCTTGACATAAGTTAATTGTGCTTGGGCAATGCAGCCAGAATTTTCATAGTCGATGGGAGTTCATCCACGTCAGAGAAGTGTACTCGCATGCATGCACACCGAATGTCAATAGTCATTGAGTCGATGATCGGAGCTGTCTGGCAGCATCATTTTTGCATGGCTGCGACAAAATCGATTGGTGACAATTCTTTCAACTGAAATTACTACTAGAAGATTCTGAAGGCGTGCTGGCACTCTACAATGAAATTTGTCTGCTGCTACCCAGTACTTTTTGATTCCATAATATTTATCGTTTTAAATAAATCTAAAATCTAACTTATAATATATTTTGAAGACTATATTTATACATTAATTTGAAAAGATACTCCAATAAAATTATATATTTATTAATATTTATATATATACTATAATAGAAAAACAGTCAAAGTCATTTTTTAAAGATTGTGTTCCTGTCAAAACGATAGATTCAATTAAAGATTATGGACTAGAGGGTGTACTCAGTTTGGTCGTAAATAGGATAAGATTCAATTAAACTTTTTAAATTTTTAACTATTTTATATTAGAATAAATTTACAAAAATCTAATATGTTGATGTTACAATTGTACTTTTGAAGATAAATTTATGCGTATATTTTTTCAACTTAAGTATTTGAGAAGTTATTAATAGTCTAAAAGGTTTTAATTGACCTTTTTCTAATCTCCTGAATTTACCTATTTCATCATGAGACTAGTTAACCATTGAGGTTCTACGAGCACGGGGATTTCACATGAAACAACTTATACTCGTTTCTATTGGAATCTGAACATTTTTCTCGTGTTCCAAGTTTGGAACCAGACCTTTTGGTCCATTGATCCCTCATATCATCACACACTCCCCCCTCCTAAAAAATTTCTCAAACTAATGCATGCCCAAGATTTTTATACCCAAGAATTGAACCAGTGTTCATCACTCTAACATGGGTTCAATTCTGCACCAGGGGTGGGCCTTCTTCATCCTTAGATGTATATCTAAGATTTTTAACAAAAAAAATACAGTATGTAATATGTATGTATATACAAAAATACAAAAAAGCTGTATTCTCCACCCTCCTTTAATGGCCTAATTTGCACAGTTCTGATGGCCTAAATGTGATTGTCAATTTTTTTATCCCTTCACATTTTGAATACACGACCTCAAAATCATGGTCCACCCCTGTTCTGTACACACGTTCAAATAAAATTTTCATATGGAAAAGGATCGTCCAGTGAGAAGCACTGAATTCTGAAATGGTGTATATAGTCAAAAATAGCTTTCCAATATGCTTCCATACAAAAGATACAATTTCCGTTGCAACGCACTAGAACACATACATCCATGTGCCACTCCGCCAGTAACTCTACTTGACTTGTAGATTTCTAATACTTCGACAAGCAAAGAGACAATAACAAAGATTATGTACCATATGCTTGCATGGCACTGGCCTCCTTCCTGTTGACAATCTTGTCGCCGTTATTTTCATTATATTTATAAATTTACCGGATTATTAAAATTGATTATTTGTTTCATATTTTTAAAAATATATTATCTCAAAAAAAATATTTACAAAATCAATAGATCACTTATTTTAAATTACTTTATTTGTTTTAAAATATAAGCATGTCTAACTACGTACATATGTACATGATGTTTAGATTAAATACTATAGAACGAAGATAATATCTGTTAATTTTATTTTTTAAAATATTTAATTTATCACTATCGTCAAATAGATCAAATGATAATCGAAGCTTACGATGGAGCTGCATATCTCTGTCACTCTCGCTGGTCACCGCGCGTTGCTCCGGCGTTTACTTGCTCTTGGCAGAAAATTATTAAAGCACAGGTTTCCCAGTTGATCGACGACAAATTCGCCGTTCCACGCGCATAGCAGAATCGTTTTCACTGCGGATGACATGAGTTCATGCGAAGCTCCATGTTAAGTAGTAACCTCTTTGGTCTCTGAATTTCTGGGTTCAGAAACTCCGGGCAGAGAAAGTGTCAGCTTTAATCCGTCCCATCTCCGGTTGTTAACAACTGCTCGTGTCCATGACTCCATTCGGATGTTCTGGACAAAAAAAATGTACTTGGATCTTCTACAGTATTTTTTTTCCTCTTCGCGTTCAGATGCGCTACCATCCAAAGAGGCGATACGTCCCTTACTCTTTTGAGTTTTGTCTGAACATTTCATCAGCAAAACGACCAAAACGAAGATCCTGATAACACTTTCAGACTAAACCGCCATTGCTGAGCAGCATACAAGTCTGAACTTTAGACGCGAGCATGACAAGGACGCAGCAAGGACATTCTTGCCCCGATCGTTGTTGAGCGTTTTGACTTCCTGGAGCAGTGCAAATGCTGCGTGTTCGAGCGATTCCACGTGTGAGAAGAAACTGTGTACGAGCTGACATGAACTCTTCAGGAAGCAGGAGACTTGTTCGTATTTTTTTGCAGTGCTTATCTTTCGTGTTTATTTCTGATGGAGAAGTTTGGCCCTTCTGAAGTATGAAATTGTGTACGGATCGTTTGAACGAAGCGTCTATATGGAGGTTACCTAGAATTTCTGTGCTACAAGGAAGGTGTACTTGATTATTGCTAATTATTACTAATAACTTACTATGCACTTGATCTTCGTTGCTTTTTTTGAGCTTATTGCAAGTTTAAATTATAGGTTTATGGTATTTCATTCAGAAATATATTCTAATGGCCAGAGCATTGCTATCTTGAAACACATCCACAATCAGATATTATAGAGCCTGATGAACGTACTTTAACCAGCGTAGGTTAAGCGTATACCTCCTCCGATCTTATTACTCATATAGATAATTAAAAATATGAATACATGAAAATATTTTTCATAAAAAAATTGCTAGTCGTTTTCGCATAACAAAATGTAATATTTTTACACATATTAACAAGTTAAGATTTCGAGGCAGCTGTTCTAAAACACCATCTACTCGATAACATAGGAAGCAAACTGACAAAGGCCCTGCTTATAGCTCAGATTCCGAAAATACCCTAAATTATTCTGACATTCCACTGGCATAATTTGGACCAAACTAGGAGCAGTTCACATTAGCTGACATAGTAAAAAAGACGTTATCTATGCTTCAGAAAAAGTGTCATTTGGATGCTTGTGCGTATAAAGCTTATTGCAATGTCTCTGAAGGTATAAGCAGCTAGAGTGGTTTTTTGCTTCTCTTTTTCTTCCATCCACCCCCGGTTTTACTAAAGCAATCTATGGCATAATAGTGATATCTGACCGGTAATCACCACAACATATAACAACCTATGTATTATCCAACCCCTTAAGTTTGCACCGCAAATACTCGCATAATCTCTATAATTTTTACTACCGCCAAACCCTACTATAATTCAAAACAAATATTGTACCAATTTAAATAATGATGTTAGAAATGCTCCTCCAATATAAGTAGTTTACACACGAATTGCAAGGAATTTGAATAAAAGGAAGTATTACTTCCAATTTTCTTTAGCCCTTTCCTATGTCTCTCGTCCAATTCTATATTTGTAATGATTTTATTGAGTTATACGTAGTTTTTTAAAATTTACTTATACTACACCCTATTTTACATTTAAAGATATTTGTGGTTTCAAAATAAACATGTGGGATTAGTTAGAGCTAGGAGCCCACTAGCATGATAATTAGGCCGGGCCCATTCTCGATGAAATGTGACTGAGATTTTCTGAGCCAGCACTACAGGATGCAAAAATTGTAGGCCTGGAGGACTGGCATGAAAGACCTCCCATGAAAAAGGAATCTCTAGGAAGAAGTCAATGATCATGACCATCAAATTTGCACTCCCATTCTTTTTCCACCAAATCAAGCCTCCAATTATTCAAACGATCATAAGATTATTCAACAGCCCTCCAGACAGCAAATCTGAATTGGAAAATCATATGCGGTGGACTCTTTTTGAAAATTAAAACACATAAAAGATAAGACCTGAGATTCGGAATGGTTAGAAAAAAATAAATGTGTGTACATATAAGATGAGTAGGACGGTGTACTCTGTCCGTAAAGATCTGCCAATATATGATGGATCCAGTACAGAGTTAATAAAGATTATGCAAAAATTACAACAAAATTTATTGGAATCGCCATTAAATGCCCAAATGGGTCCCCTGCTTTTAATTTCGTGCAGGCGAGTTAGTGTGTTCCAATTAACTCCTCTCCCCCTCCCCTCTTCTTCTCTCTTCCTCCCTCTCGGTCCTCTCCCCTTCTCTCTTCCCCCCCCCCCCCCCCTGCTCTGCTCCATTCTTGATCCAGGATTCCAGATTCCGTACGGGGGCACGCATCCCCAACCCGATCGTTCGCCTCCGTCGATCCCCCGCGCCCTGGGGGGAATTCTGCTTGGCGGGGAATTCGATCGCGGCTTGGTTTGATCCCGAGGAGGAGGAGGAGGCGAATCAGATGGTGTAGGGGGGGGGGGGGGGGGCTGGAAGGGGAGGTGATGTTGTGCGGGGAGGGCGGCGGCCATGCATCTGTCGCTATGGAAGCCGCTGGCTCACTGCGCCACACTGCTGATGGACAAGAAGAGCCGGCCGCCGCGGCCGCGGGCGGCGGGGGCGGGGGCGGGGGGAAGCGGGAGGCGGCTGCAGGAGAGAAAGCTGCGGGAGGCGCTGGAGGAGGCGTCGGAGGACGGGTCCCTCGCCAAGTCCCGCGACGCGGCGCTCCTCGACGACGGCGACGGCGGCGGCGGGGAGGAGGGCTCCGCCGTCGGGCGCTCGCGGTCGATGGCGCGGCTCCACGCGCAGCGCGAGTTCCTGCGCGCGACGGCGGTGGCCGCGGAGCACGCGTTCCTGTCGCCCGACGCGCTTCCGGCGCTGGAGGAGGCGCTGGAGACGTTCCTGTCCATGTACCCCAAGTACTCGTCGTCGGCGGACGTGGACCGCCTCCGCGCCGACGAGTACCCACACCTGGACAAGGTATGCCTCGACTACTGCGGCTTCGGCCTCTTCTCCTACCTCCAGAGCTGCAACCCTTCCGACTCCACCGCGTCGTTCACGCTCTCGGAGATCACCGCCAATCTCAGCAACCACGCGCTCTACGGCGCCGCCGAGAAAGGCACCTGCGAGCACGACGTCAAGACCCGTATCATGGAGTACCTCAACATCCCGGAGTCCGAGTACTGCCTCGTCTTCACGGTCAGCCGCGGCTCGGCGTTCCGGCTGCTCGCCGAGTGCTACCCCTTTGGCATCAACAAACGGCTGCTCACCATGTTCGACCATGAGTCCCAGTCCGTGAATTGGATGGCGCAGTCCGCACGCGACAAGGGGGCCAAGGCCTACTCCGCCTGGTTCAAGTGGCCTACCCTCAAGATCTGCTCCACCGAGCTCCGGAAGCTGATCTCAACCAAAAAGCGGCGGCGCAAGGATTCTGCTACTGGGCTGTTCGTGTTCCCGGTGCAGTCGAGGGTGACCGGAGCGAAGTACTCGTATCAATGGATGGCATTGGCGCAGCAGAATCACTGGCATGTCCTGCTGGACGCTGGGGCATTAGGGCCTAAGGACATGGACTCGCTGGGGTTGTCTTTGTTCCGGCCAGACTTCATCATCACATCATTTTACAGGGTGTTTGGGGCTGACCCGATGGGTTTTGGCTGCTTGCTGATCAAGAAGTCGGTCATGTCGTGCTTGCAGAACCCAAATGGTGGGACAGGTACAGGGATGGTGCGGATCATGCCGGTATTCCCTCAATATTTGAGTGATTCAGTCGATGGGTTCGATGGTGTCCTGGATGGCCTTGAGGATGATACAATCATCCCAATCGAGGAGGGTTCAAAGTTGAACAGTCTCCACGCACCTCACTTGCCTGCATTCTCAGGTGCTTATTCATCAGCTCAGGTGAGGGAGGTGATCGAGGATGAAATGGACCAGGACAGCTCTGATAGGGATGGTGCCAGCACAATATATGAGGAGAATGAGAGTGTTTGTGTAGGGGAGGTGATGAAGAGCCCAGTGTTCAGCGAGGATGAGTCATCGGAGAACTCTTTCTGGGTTGATTTGGGACAGAGTCCGCTTGGTTCGGACCATTCAGAACAGTCAAGCAAGGGGAAGTTAGGATATCCACTGCCAGCATCTTGGTTTTCTGGTAGGAAGAACGTGAAGAAGGCATCGCCAAAGGTTCCGTCCAAACTGGGAAGGAGCCCTATTGGTGACAACCATGTTGTGTCCTTTGACACAGCTGTGAGATCAGTATCACAAGAGCTAGAAGATTGTTCACAAAATGGTATCAAGAATGTTGTTCCTATCAAGGTCAGTGAGATTGAAGAAGATCAAGATGGTAAGCAGAACAAAAGGTTTGTAAAGTTCTCTTGTGCTAATGGCCCTGCAGAAGGTAGCTCAACTTCTGTTTTTGGTGGTTGCACCACCCGTGGGAATGGCTCCACTTCGGGGATCTGTTCAGAAGCCAAAGATAGTGCCATCAGAAGGGAAACCGAAGGGGACTTCCGTCTACTGGGAAGGAGAGAAGCACATAATAGCAGATTCAATGGTGGTAGGTTTGTTGGAGTGGAAGAAGCAGAGCTAGTGTCAAGTATGGGCCACAAGGTATCATTCAGCATGGAGGATAGCAGGCTGTGTCGCAATTCAGAAAATGCAGAAACGTCTGTATATGCAATGGCAGATGATGATGATGATGATGAATACAGTGACTATGATGATGTTCAGGATGGCAGGCGAGAGCCTGAAATTATCTGCAAGCATCTTGATCATGTGAACCAGCTAGGTCTCAGTAAGACTACATTGAGACTGCGGTACCTTATCAACTGGTTGGTGACCTCACTACTTCAACTTCAGTTGCCTGATTCCGGAGATGGTGAAGGGGTACCCCTTGTTTACATCTATGGTCCGAAGATCAAATATGAACGAGGAGCAGCAGTTGCATTCAATATAAAGGACTGCAGTACCGGAACATCACTGATCAATCCTGAAACTGTACAAAAACTGGCAGAGAAAGAAGGACTCTCTCTGGGCATCGGCTTTCTTAGTCATATTTGCATCATGGACAACCAAAAACAAGGAGTGGTTGATGTGGGACTAAGTTCTTCCCTGTGTCGGCCTACGTCAAATGGCCATCGCGAGAAGAAAAGTAGCAAAAATAATATAATTGGGATTGAAGTGGTTACAGCTTCTCTTGGGTTCCTCACAATCTTTGAGGATGTATACAGGTTGTGGGCATTTGTTGCAAAATTTCTGGACTCATCATTTCTTGAGCAACAGAGGTTATCATCAATTCCTGAGGATTCAGAGAGATAGTATTTAGAAGATTTCGGTCTTGCCTGTTGCAACTACATATATACAGGAGGGTGGTGGCGGCAGCGGCAATGTAATTGTGAGGACATTAGAAGAGATGTCAAGGAGCTTTTGTATTCCAAAATGACTCCACTTGGCATAAAGGGGCAATAGTTGTGGTGTGGCTGGTATATTTCTTCGTTCTTCTTTTTCCCTTTTCTCAAGGTATGCAGCTTTTTTGCTTGTAGATTTTTTCCAGGATTTATGTCACCTAATTATTTTTTAGCAACATCTTTTTCCATGTACTTGTTTGTAAAGTGGCTTCATTGGCCATGAAGTAAGCTTGCTTGTATGATTCTTTTAACATGAATAGCATGGTGAAAGGTGATCAGCCTCTTTTCAGTTCTCCTGTCGAGCTTTGACATTGTTCTCTCAGTCCAACTTCTCTGTACTTCTTGTTTTTGCTACACTGCTGGCACTAAGCTACCATCATAATCCTGTTCTGTTATATCTGTACAATAAACTTATCTTCTGGCCATTATTGCTCTCTTCCTAATGTGCTGTCATTTTCTGGGTGCTGTTTTACATTGGAAGCTTCCTGTTGTTGTGGTCAGCTGTAAAACTTATCAGAGGATTGCTACCTGCTAAGCTGTTCTGTGGCTGTGTCTGTCAATTTTTTTGCTGGAAGTGTTGCGTTGTTGCTGGCATTTGCAGGTTGGGTTTAGGGGGTTGTGAAAGCAGTAGGGTAGGCCCTGCTGTCTGTGAAGTGTGATGTGGGTGGAAATGGAGCGTGCGCGCGGGCGCGCGGGGTTGACAAGAAAAGCTACGGCGAAGCTAGCGATCGAGGCCGCTTGCTTTTTGGCGGCTTTCGCTCGCATCAGTCAGAGGCGCGGATGGTGTGGTGTGGTGGGGCGGCAGAGCGCTGCGAGAGCGACACTTGGAGGCACAGCTCGGCCAAGGCCAGCAGCCGGCACGAGAGGTGGTGCTGCTTGCTGTAGCCACTAGCCAAGGGTGGTAAAAAGGCATCATGATCAACATGGTAAGGTTTCCTTTGAGCAAAAGAATTTTGCTCGGATCCTGGCGGGAAATACTCCCTCGCATCCTATACAAAATATAATTGCTTCTGGATTTTTTTTATAAATGATTGTAATCGGTTAAAATAAAAAACTAGGTAGAAAAATTAAACAGGAGATTGTTACGATTTGTTGAGATGAGGGAGCGGATTGAGAACCAGCTATTTTTTTAATATAAAATTTAAATACTAGAAGTAGCTATATTTAAAATAAATGAAGTAGAATGCTTGAATTACTACAAAATTTCTGCCAAATTCTTTACGATTCTGTAAAGTTACCGAAACTTATCGGAGAGAAAGAAGTTGTTGGCAATGCATCTAGTCAAATCATCAAATACACTGAATCACTTGTCACTACTGGTATTCACAAATGGAGCATCAACATTCGTGAACTTGACGTAGTAGAGACCCAGCCACAAATGAGGATCAGACCCAGGTAGGCAGGAAGAGCAGAGCCTGAACCTTGAAAGCCTGGCTATGAGCCGTGAGCCGTTGCGACGACAAAGAGCTTACCTGTGCCGGGCTGCCGGGGCTGTGCTGGCTATTATCACCTGGGGGGATAGCTCTGCGTAATCATGTGGTGCACATGCTCGCGGTACATGCAGCAGTCATCAGTGGGCGGTGGTTGGTTGGTTACTTGGTTTGGTTGATTGCTCGAGCGTGTGCGCTGTTCGCAGCAGCTACCGCCTCGCTGTGGCATGCGCGGCGTTCACCCTAGCGGGGATGGGCTGGCCGCTCCTAGAGGCTTTTCTGGACTGTGCAATAGTAGGGTGGGTGGCCACCCCGTTACGAGGTTGGAGCCCAGTTTTGTGTCGCGGACTCGTGGCCTCCGCTTGGGCTTTTTAGGTAAAGGACTGGAATTTTATATATTTATATATAATATTTTAAAAAAAATTATAAATTCCTCTAAGAGTTTTTTTTAATAAATATGGCATGCAATCTAACGAGCTAAACACTTATTCTACTCTGTTAACAGCAGGCCAACAGAAAGCTAAGAAATTTACAAACTACTTCTGTCATAAGTAAAGTTGTTTTTTTTCTTGTAACAAAAGACCGAGAGGAGGAGGCCTGCTGTTTTTGCAGGCAAACCTACTTGCTGCCTTCTGTTATGAGTTATGGGGTCTTTCACGGCTCAATAATTTTAGGTTTTTTATATTTTGGATTCAATGAAAATGAGGGAAGACATGTCGCCGTAAGATTGGATAGATTCACAATAACATGATGAGTTTAAAGTAAATGGAATGTTCAAACGTTATAGGAAGCGCGACTAATACGGACATAAGAAGTTTCTAAAAAATATATAGAGATTTCGAGTGAAACAAAAATCCTCAGATAGGAGTAGAGGTTGATGGAAGAAGCCCTATGAGGAAATACACCACTTCAATACCAACTTAATCTAGATGTTCTTGTGCATCTGATTTCTCATAATTTAGATAGTTATAATTATTTTCTTCTAAATTATATCAACTATAGTAACTATTGTTTGTTTTCTCTGACAAAAATTTATCATCAATTGTCTGACACAATACATATGTGTCCTTAGTGCTCTAACCTATCGTGTCGCTGATATAGTTCTTCTCATAGCAGCAGCTGCAGCAGGAGTTGGCTCTATAAGAGCGTAGCCTATAGGTAACTTCGACTATCCACCGCTTAAATATATTATTTTTTTAATTACGACGTTGTATTGTTTTTTAAGTACGACGTTGTTATTAATAAAGTATACTCTTATCTAAATAATGCCTATATGAAATTATTAATCATTTAATCTTCTAGTATTAATGGTAAGTTCTTTCATAACTCAATCATCTCAATTATCTTTTCTACGTAATCTCAATTTTTTTAATAATTAATCTCTAAATAAAAATAGATTTATTTAAAATCTCTTTTTTTATATTTATAAGGTAGAGACAAAAAATAGTCTAACAGATGGTGGCAAGGGGGTTGTCTACAAAATTATCAACCCCTCCTCTTCCGTCGGGTGGCCATCTAGAATCAAAAAAACGTCCAAACAGAGAACAACAAGAGGATTGTCTCTCCTTCCTCACGTGTCCTGTTGCGGTATTTTACAAGTCTTCTACCGTGAAAAAAAAGTCCTCAGTTAGGACGATAAATGGACCTATAAATTTTATAGTTTTCGCCAGCTCACTGTTAATAGGGGCTAATGAGTGTTTAATACGTCAGATTTCATATGTTTGGAATGATTTTTTAAAAAAATCTTGACGTCGGAATATAGATATATTTTTTTAAAAAAATAGATTTTATAAATAGTTTAATAATTTATATAATATAAAAATATTTTATAAATATTCTTAGGTGGCTCTCTGCACTTGGCAATTGGCACTAGCGGTAGTCCGATACCCTCCATCCACTCAAGCTACATAAATGAGTCGACACCTAGCCACTGGAGAACACAATAATTTGACACGGTGCAAAGAACCGAATCTCAAATAAGAGTCGATGTTATAACATTAAATATTATATTTAAACAGTGTCTCGAACTGACAAAACTTCCAAACCGTCGCGCAAACTTCTCGGGTGGGAGAGAACGAAGATTATTTTTTTTATTTTCGATGGCCCCACATGACGGGTAGGCACCACTAGAGATCGACGAGTCGGCTCGAACCATTCGAACGTGGCCTAAATGAATTGGTTTGCTACTACAGATGCCCTTGTACCCCTCCGCTTTAAATCATTTATCACTTTGTCAAAGGCCTATTTTTAATCATTATTTCTAGAAATTTTTATAGTTTAACAATATACCAATCATATATTATAAAAATATTTCTTAAGATCAATTTAAAAATATAAATTTTATGATATTAAACTTTATAGATTTCTTAAAATGGTTAAAATATATAAATGTTTCACTTCAGACAAGTAATTTAAAACGGATTGTATAGCATATGAAAACCAATTCAACTTGACAGAATTTAGAAAAAATTCTCACGTTGGGCGTTGACGCATGCAGAAAACTGGGGTAAACACTAAGGGTGAAAACGGTCGTTCAGACCATTTCTGCAATCATATTTTCTTTTCATAGAAATAGAATTAAAATGGTGGAGCTGAAAACAAAAACAAAATAGATACTAATGAAACATCATAAACATAACTGTTGGAACATAGCCTCAAAATTACCGTAATATTTACATGATATGCAACTATCATTAAAGATTCAAAGGATAAACTTACTATTTTGAGAGCTTCATGAGGATGATATAATATCAAGATTTTCTTTTAATTCTGATATATTGTCGGTACTATACAATAATTTTTTTAAAAAGTTCTAGATAAAAACGGTATCATGCTAAAAACAATATGAGAAGGCCTCTACCATTTATATTCCATTTTCTGACAATGCAGAAGATTTTAAAAAATGGTCTGTGCAAACGGAAACTATGGTCAAAACGGTCATGATTTCTGTACTACCTCTTTCTCGTTTAGTTGTATATAGATGATCACATATTTATAGATAGAGGTAGTACAACTTTCACCCCGAGTTAACACAGCTCCGGCGCATACTGAATGTGCAGTGTTACCATGCAGCGTGTAGTTTGTACTACATAGTACACAAGTACTAACACGGAGCAGTATGATTTAGGACAGTCCTGACTGTGTGCTGGAGCTAGTAGAGCCAGGAACCAGCCAGCGTGTGCATTCCACGAACCGGCCCGGAAAAGAGAAACGGAGAGGGGAAAACGTACGTCGCCATGTGGACCATCTAGGGCCAATCAGGATCCCTCTGGCACCAATTGCACCTCCTTGTCACAGGCAAGGATAAAAACTCCCTGGCCACCATCCATTTCGCCGGCGCCTTATCCTAGCCTCGTCTCCCGGACAAAACCACTCCCTCCCTCCCTCCCAACCTGACCAGCTCCAACCCTGCGCCATTGCCGGCCACACTCCTCCATCGCCAAGAACCGCCACGAGGTAGGTGTCCATCGATCTTTCCCGTCGCGATGCATTCCGAGCTGCAGCATTGTTTGGTTTCATCGTTGGTTTGTTGAATGCAGCAGTGTCAGGTGAGTCGAGAGAGAGAGAGAGAGAGAGAGAGAGCAATGGCGTCGCTGTCCGTGATCACAACGCTGCCGTCGCTGGCGGCCGCCGCACCGGCGGCGAGGAAGAGGAACGGCGTGACGTACGTGGAGGGGATGAACGCGTACAGCGGGCTCAAGGCGCTCAACAAGGTGACCCTGCTGGGCGTGCGCAAGACCGCCGAATACTCGTTCGCCACGGTGGTGGCCAAGCTGAGCCCCGCCGGCGGGAAGAGCCGTGGCGGCTCGTTCGGCGCGCAGTGCAACGCCGCCGGGGAGATATTCAGGATCGCCGTCATCATGAACGGCCTCGTGCTCGTCGGCGTCGCCGTCGGCTTCGTGCTGCTCCGGGTGGAGGCGGCCGTCGAGGAGTCGGAGCAGTGAGGCGCCGGCGCGCCGCCCCGAGCAATAGCACAGGGCCCGACCATGCACCCAGGCAGGCTAGCTGGCCCATATGTCGTGATGATATATAAATGTGATGTATGTGGATTAAATTTGCTTTCGTTTTGTACCCATGACGATTGGTGAATACCCTTGGAACAGACACGTTTTGGAGGCAGAACCTGCAAATGCAATTGGCCTGTCAGCTGCACACATTACAATATGTAAAATTCTCCTTTCAAAATCCAGAGTTCTCTTTGGTTTTGAAACATTTCAAAAACCAGAATGCAAACATTGATCAGATGATCATCAGCACTCATAATTCTCAGCAGGGTGATGCAACATTATTTTTCCCATAAACTGATGACAAAACTGAGTGTTGTAGTTTTTCATTCTAGACGATGCCATACGGTTGACAGAAGCATAGCAGGGGAAAATATACTTTTAGTTCAATGCCTAGAAGAGCTGTTCCACTGGCAACTCACTGGACCATGTATTTCTCCACTAAAGCTCACAGAAAAAGGATTCTAAATAATAAGTTATGTGATCGAACCCCAGAAAAGATATAATGTCAAGGCCGAAAAGGAGCATCCTAATTCTGCAGAAGTACAACAGGCGGCGTCTCAGGAGCTTCAAACTCCGGCAATTTGCAGTACTTTGCTCATTGATTACATTGGTCTCTGGCAAGCTGAGAACAGCTGCCAGCTGATGAAAGCCATGACCAGCGAGGAGAATAGCTCGAAGCCAACCACATTTGGAGTCTGCCACTCTAATGATCTCCTCAAGTAACTGCAATAATTATTAGCATGTTTAGCACAGTGAGGAAGAAAACAAAATTAATGAACTTGGAAAAAAAATGAGCCATGCAAGGACAGTAACTAAACAAACAAACGAATGAATCAAAAAAGTGATAAAACAAACAATGATACCCTGGTTAGCACATATCCAAGAAACATAAGTAAGCGATCTAGACGAATCGGTCCTAGCTTAACCTTTGTAAACAATAAAGAAACATCGCAAACCAAAGACATACTACTCAACCGCCATTGGCATAGCCATGTGCCAGAAAACAGAATTTCAGTTTGCATGTTTTATTGAAGTTTTCTTTTGGGCTTTTACTCAAGCTTCCGCAAGGAAGTTTCAGATTGCTAAATAAAGAAAATGATGAAGAATGTGGGCTACCTAAAAAAGAATCTGAGAACTGATCCATCAGAAATGTTATGAGCTGGATATCTAGTTCTTGCTTTGGGTGTTAAGCATAGCATAAAGGGCATTAATCAAAAGTCTCTAGATTGACACATGCTAGAGGAAACTTGGAACCTAGTTGTCAGAAAATGGTAAAGCAATGCTACCTATTATTAATATTATCAATATCAATTCATTGTAGTCAAACGTTCTGTGTTTCAGGACATATTTTTAGAAGAACATAAACACATGATGGAGCGTGATAGAAAGGGAATAACCTGGTGATAGATGGCATTGTTGCCAGAAGCAGAGCACACGCATAAATTATTGGAACCAAAGTCCTAGGTTTGTTTTTCCTCAGCCACATCAAGGATCCTAAAGCAGCAAGGGACAGCGTCATAACCTGCCGAAGTATAAAAGTAAGCCTTCTGGGATCAGGGATTAGTGAAATACGTATAAGGAATATTTTGTCAACTACTATGCCTAGTAATCATCAGAAGTCAGAGCACCAGGAAGTTGCTCTCTTTGTAAACTAGGAATCTGGCATATTGTAGTGTTCACAATTTCACATTATATTGAGAAACATACAAGATTCGCATTTGCTTCAAGTCCTTGAAAAATGTACTCCCACGTAAATTCAAGTCCTCTTGCACCAATCCAGAGGGGTGCCAGACGATGAAGAACTGAGTCAGCAAAAGCCCAACCTGAAACCCTCGAAAATATTGACCCTATCAATGATAGTCAGAATAGAACTATGCACAGCTGGTTAAGGTCAAATGACGGTATTACTTCAACATATACAGAGTAACAAACTTAAGGAGATGGCAGTCCAATCAAATAATGATTCAGTTTCCTAATAAGCAATATCAATAGCCAATAAAAATTACATGATTGTCCATTCATTTGTAACAGTCCCAAGCCATAAGCATGGAAAACAAACTCCATGCAGCTAAAAAATAAGGACAATATAGTAACAAGACAATGCATAACAGGAATGACATGAGGAATTCCTTTATCTACAAAAAAAGTGCACAGTAAATTGAAAGATAGTAATTCCGATGTGAAGGCAGATGAACCCTCAGAACAGAGATAAAAATCAAATGAGGAAACATGTCACCATGGATCAGTATGATAACTTGGCAGGTTTAACTTCAGTAGAAAGAACTAGATCAGGCAGTGATAAATGTCCTTCTCCCGTTTATTTTTATAGTACATATAGTTACTTGTTGTGAAATATAAGACACGCATGCAAACTTGTTGATCCTATTCACTGTTTCTCTCCCCTGCATTTATAAGTAATATCTTACTCCATTATTTGTGCTATTTGTGCTATTTCACAGGTATCTAAGTAGTAGTATCAAGGATATTTTTCTGTTCACTTTCTCTTGGTTCCTCACTTTCATGCTTTTAATCCTTGTGGTCACCAAAAATACGACTTATTTTTTACAATGGAGGGAGCACTCACCAAGACCAACGGCCTGAAACTTGTGATTCTGGGAGATGTTTCTATGAGTCAACTGCGTCAAAGCAAAATAAAGACCAGCAACATCTATAAGCCCAATAAAGATTTTCATCAATTCCTGCAAAGAAAAATAGCATGCAAATTAGATGAAACCAACAAACATGTTAAATCTAAGCAAAGTTTGCTAAAAAAAAGCAGAAAATGCACCTGATAAGGATCAAAGTTATCATTCTCAGGTACTTTGAGCAATGTCGCTAAACAAACAAGCTGTCAGTAGAATTAGTCACAGTTAGTAACCCCACAAATCTCCTTTATTAAATGAAAAAAATAACAACAATCATAACATAAATTTAATAAAAAACATGTGAAATCATTAAAACAGAAAATAGGCAAAATTACAAGAATATTAAACATGCTAAGTTGAAAAATATCAGGATGGAAAAATTGGATGAGTTTAAAACATAATCCGAAACTGCACAGCAGGAAAGATAACCAGCCCATACCATGCAGGATGATATAGTCAGTTGACAACCTTTGTGTAACTAATTAAGGATTATGACAGCAACAACTAAAGAGAAACATGTATGCTAAATGTTCTGTGACCCTTAATACTGGTTTGTTACAGAAAGATATCCTTATTCCACTTAAGAAAAAGGTATATAAATGGCTATTCCAAACAAAATGTGGAACTTCTGAATCAAGAAAAGTAGATCACAAGAGCAAATGATCAAACAACTAGGAGCAAGTCTCAAATAATGACATATCATTCAATGGTAGATAATTTGAGTCTAGCAATCATGCCACTTACCACATGTTATCAGTTTGACATTACAACAAGGTCATTTGACTAGCTACTGACCTTTACAAGTGCTGTTCCAAGATAAACAACAGCCGATTTTACACAAGTGCCAATCGTGTCATACTCTGACCTGCAGAAAATAACAGGGCATAAGCAAGCAAAGAACTAATTTTCATTGATATACAACAATATTTTTATCTATATATTGACAGACATCTAACCAGTAACAACCACCCTCTAATAAGATTCTTAAAAAAAAGCACTTCATTCATCAATGATCATCTGCAACCCGCCATCAAAAGTAAAATGTCAAGATCTATGTGACCATCCAAAACTCTACGTTATCAGGACATATACAACAGCCCTGCTTCCAACTCTATTTTCACAAACCCGTTTGCTTCCACCACTTATTATCACTTGTGTTATCAATTATGCCAGATTAAACTGTTATCACTTATGACCCATACATTTTGAAACAACCGCAATGTTACACAAATGGGGATATGTTAACATGAGATGTCAAGCTTGCTCTAACTAGCATTAGAATAATTTACATGCTCCTGGGGTATAGAGAATTTAAGATCATGTGGGAATGTGAAGTAGGTTGGGTCCAAGGGGGAACTCCAACATGTACAGCATGACTTTCAAGAGGAACATGAGAAATACCGAATAGCTGAAAGTCTGAAAACAGCTGATTAATATTTTATTCAATGGTTCTTATTTCTAGTGTTTGCACATGATAGCATGCAACACTTATTACTAGAGTACATGTAACCAAAATATGATCAACAACAAGCACAGGGAGAAAGCTGGAAGTTGACAGGGGCCATGTTGCACATGTATGGCATCTGCATCGCCATCTTCATCACCTTCTGCTGCTCAAGTCCAGCACAAATAACTTGTTGGATGTTCTGCATCATCTGGCAACTGGTGCCACAGTGGCACTGCGGCATCATGCCTGGCAGCTGCATGCAACATTGCTGCCAAAGTAAAGCCATTGGCTGCGACATGAACATGGCCGTGGAATTACCCATGCCCGATGTTTGCATCATGTACTGCCTACACAGATCCATGGTGCCCATTGCTAATGTTGGTGGGAAATATTGCACAGTGGTGATTGCAGTAGCAGCACTTGCAGAAAGAGTAATTAAGGCAAAGAGGGCAAAGATCTTGGTGGCTGCCATTGTTGATACTACAGTACTAGTGTTCAACAAGATTCTAGATGGTGTAGACGATATTGTTGAGGGTGATGGAATGATGGTTACCTAGGGGCTAAGTCACAAAAGTTCTCAGGTTGATGGGTCAAGGAACCAGAACAAGGAACACGGGACTCTACCTTTGAAAAACATGGAACAATAGGAGTATACATCTTCGAAATGACCATTCAAGAGATGGAATGTGTCCCACATATTCTCGGGACGATAGTCCGAAACGATAATAGAAATAAGAAATCCATTGCAATATAAGGAATAAGCTTCAGTAAAAAATAGATATAAACTTTAGGGCTAGTATGCAAGAAATCAATTAAATGAAGGACTTTTCATAATATTTATAAAGTCAAAGGGCTAAAATGAAATTTGATGATTGATATTTATCCTCTTATCATCTCATCCGTTCCCCACCATGGAAATCGATTTCATCGATGGAATCCACGACAACAGCGGTGGCCTTCCCTTGACTGTGGTGACAGCGGCGTGCTTCCCTGTCCTTCCTTGGCACGACAGCAGTGGCGGCACTCTGCTGTACTCCCTCGACGCAACAGTGATGGCACTATCCTGTCTGTCCCTTGAGACAACGATGGCAGCGCATCCTCAATGCATTTCCCATCCCTAACCCTAATCCTTCTTTCTTTTGCCTCCATCGTCCCGCCTTGTATCGGACGACGATCCACCAGCGTTCGGGGCGTCATCCCACATCGTCCCTGTTCCCCGTTTCGGGACGAAGTTCCTAGGATGAGGAGCGTGGCACCATCCTGCGTTCCGTGTTACTGAGCCTAGGGATCTATTTATACATGCTAGTAGTTGTGCAAGCCAAGAAAGATTTTGGCCTTTGCAAAACCACCTAGTGGAGGCCACATAAGATAGAAATCATGAGGTGTGAGATTTATTTGGTCATTTGTTCAACAAATATTTTGGAATGTCTACACAAAGTATTCTGCCAATGCTTTAATGCGTGGAAAGAAACTATGATGATAAGGCTGCACCAGATTGCTTTGGCATTTTGCAAAGCTAAATTAGCAGTATTGTAAATTATTAGCTGGATAAAGAAACTTTTGTGAACAGAATTCGTATGGGACTTGTAGAATGTGTTACACATGTCACAACTTACACAGATAACAATTCAGAGACTGAATCATCGCCACGTGTGAATGATTGAGTAGGTAAACTTGGAGCTTTGTAAATGTGCTTTAAGCATACATATGTATGCAGTTGGCATGTATTTGGAGTTCTTAACAAGAATTGGAAGTAAAGAACATTGTTATAAAGGAAAAGAAGTAAAGGAGGAACAAATTTTTGGGTCCATCCCAAAAAATAAAGCAAATATTTAAGTTTGGCCATACTCTTTGCAATCCTACTTTCCATGTAACTAGTCCTTTATCTTAATAATAAAGAGAAATGAGGAAGTAAACATATTTTATTTATTTGTATTACGAAAAGAAGCGGTTTTTAGCCAGGCACCACTGATACTATGGAAGTATGGACTTGCATTACTTCCAAATTTAACTGATATTATAATTAGCCAGCACAACGAGTGCAAAGTGAATAGGGGTGGAGAACTATACAATGTCCATGTTACAGTCTTCATGCTTTTAGTACTAGAGTGGTAGAGTTGTACCAAATGTGATGTATAGATCTCAAAATTTTCATCCTAGATTGAAGAAAGATTCAACCCCATTTTGAAAGTCATATAACAACTCACAAACTGCAATTAAATTCAATGCTGTCTGCCGGTCTAGATGACTAGATTGTGATAAATATAGGGTTAAGACATCATAGAACTAATTCATATGTTCATGAGTACTGTTCATTGCTCGAGCAGATAAAATTTCAAGGATTAATTAGTTCTACTGAACTACGGAGCAAAATATTACACAAGGCAAGATCAATATGTTGCTGAAACAGAAAAGAACTATCTGACATGCTATCAGGAACCAATGCACTATAAATAAACCATCCTACCTACTTATCCTGTTAACATGTTATATGTAGTGAAACACACCAATGTTCAAGTGTTGAGTAGGCAATTAGCAAGAAGAAGAAAAACTTTTTTCAATCCAGGAGTTCTAATCTCTCCTCCTCGGTGTGGGTAATTCTCTGACTTAAGCCAATATGAAAAAGTGTGGAAAATGGGTGGTTGTACTTTCATCAAGGAAGGCCAATGAGACTAGTATATGTATAGTACTGACACATTGAACTCAAATACAGCAACTACCACTTGAGATTTACCACCTATCCTTCAATGTGATCCTCTCCCAGCTAGAATGATTTACAGTTTGCTGTCACTGTCACAAAGTTACTCTTTTACTGACGACATGTATAAGGTTGGCGTATTTTCCAGTTTCACAACATCAAGGTCATCACAATATTCAGGTGGCATTAGTTATATCACTTGATATTTGCTGTAGTTGGTTCATAAACAGTGTATTCCCCAGGATTGTGATCCCGTCTAGCTCTGAAAACGACGAAACCACTCATCTGAACTTACTTGATACTCAGAGATCGAGCAACCTAATTCAGACAACAAAGCTCCGATCCAGAACGAGCAACGAATTTCAAGTTCGCCAACACACGCGGAACCATTCTCGTGCCTATCCAACAGAGCTGAGCAAAATTCACTGAAAATGCACCGACTAAACCCCATCTCACAAGCCAAAACACACATGGAACTCCGGCATCAGGGGTTCAACCTCCTCCTTCCGCCGAACACGCTACGAATCACGGCCCATAACGCTCACCAGAAACAGATCTAGCACATTCGTGATACGGATATCGTGCGCACGGGGAGATAGAAAGGGGAGGCAGGGGGGGGGGGGGGGGGAGGGAAGGGAAGAGAGAGTTACAAGGGTGTGGCGGAGTAGTAGACGACGTGGGGGCCGAAGGTGAGGGCGGCGCAGTTGAGGAAGTGGAAAACCGTCATCTCGTCCTCGCCGCCGCCGCCGCCGCCGCCGCCGTCTCCGGCGTCTGAGCAAGCAATGGCGAGGTCGGATCGCCCGAGGCCGTGAGTGCGCGACGACTGGGAGAGCTGCGGGTGGGTAAAAATATATTGGGCCACGTGGATCGGTTAGTGGGCCTCGCCCAATCTCTCATGGGCTTCGCACGGGAGGTGGCGGCCCAAAAAAAAGCCCCGCACGTCGGTGATAATAAACCGTTCTGGCCCAACCGGACACGATTAGGCAGCAATAGCAATGTCCTTTGGCCCAACTGATGGGTCACACGTAGGAGGCAACACGGTTGTCGGTTAATCACTACAAGTGCAAATATTGAACATAAATGGATACTTTATTCCCTTATTCTTATTCTAGCCAGTCACACACGATAGTATGCAACGGCTTGTTATTGGATTACATGCAACCAAAAGTTTGATCAACAGCAACCGTAGAGAGAACTGACAATACGCAGGGGCCATACTACGCATGTTTGAAAGCTGTATCGCCATCTTCATCATCATTTGCTGCTGCACGAGTCCACCACAAAATAGCATGCTGCATGTTCTGTATCATCAGGCAACCAGCACCATATTGGCACTGTGGCATGCCTTGGAGCTACATGCAACATTGTTGTTGTAGGAGAGCCAATGGCTGTGACATGAGTATGGTAGCGTAGCTACCCATGCCCCGCGTTTGTGTTATGTACTACCTACACAGATCCATGGTGTCTATTGCTATTGTTGGTGGAAAATATTGCATAGTGGCACTTGTAAAAGGAGCAAGCAAGGCAAAGAGAGCTAGATCTTATATGTTGCCATTGCGAACCAGCACTAGTGTCAAACAAGATCCGTAGATGTCTAGATGATGTTTGTTGAGTGTGATGAGAGATGGCTGCTTAGGGACCTATTTATACATACTAGAAGCAGTGCAGGCGAAGCAAAATTTTGTTCTTTGCAAAACTACCTAATAGAGGCCACATAAGATGGGAACCATGAGGTGTGAGGCTTATGTGGACATTTGTTCAACATTATTTTGGAAGAACACAAAATAGGTGTTAATGTAGATATATTCAAAATGCTGCTTTTTTGCCAATGTTTTTAGGAATACGTCAAAAGAAGCTAATATGACAAGGCTATAACATATAGGTTTGGCACTTTGTAAATCTTAATTTGTAGTATTGTAATTTTTTTAGGTGGATCAAGAAACTTTTTTTGAGCAGAAATTGTCTAGGCCTTGTAGAACGTGTTACTTAAGTCACAACACATATATATCATTTCAGAGCTAATTGTGCTTTAATAGTATACATACGTAGTTGTCATGTATTTGGAGCTTGTTACCAAGAAATAGAAGTAAAAGCTAAGGGAAAAGGAATAAGCTATCCTTTGCTCCATCCTAAAAAACTAAAGCAAATATGAGTTGTGACAACTGTCTTTTATCCTTTTATCCTTATTTGTTCAATGTGTATGATTAGTCATTTATTTTATAAAATATGAGAGAAAATTGGGAAAATCAAACTGTTTTTACTCAAATTATGAAATGGATCATTTTTAGGCTAGAAACCATCGACGCTATGGAAATATAGAGCTTCATAATTTGAAAATATAATTGATATTTTTTACTAACAAGTGCATTCATGTAGGTATGATCAATTCATCTTGAATCATTATAGCTTGAATAGAAATTAATGAAAGTGTGGTGAAATTTAGAATGTCCGCATCACTCTTTATGTGTTTAGTAATGGAGTTATACCAAAAGTGATGTCTAGATTGCAAATATTTTATCCTAGATAGAGAAAATACATCCGGGTTCTAGTCTTAATGTTTCATATAATTAATTCACTTGTTCCTTGTGTATTGTCATTACTCGAGTAGATAAATATCAAGAGAGTTTTGGCTAAACATGATAATGAATGAGGGAAATTGTTGCACAAAGGTACTCTTTACTCCTATTTTGTGTGTTCAGTAATATTTTGTGTTTCACTAACATCAAGTCCATAATGATATTCAAGTGGTATAACTTAGATAATGTGAGCATTCATACAACAGACAATAGGATTTTCAAGAAGGACAAAGGGAAACAAGTGCAAGTATTGAATAGCTGAAGACAGTCCATCGATATTTTATTCTATGGTTCTTATTCTAGTGAGTTGCACACAATAGTATGCAACATACACTTGTCACTTGAGTATACATATAACCAACGTTTGATCACCAACAACCATAAGGAGAGAGCTAGAAGTTGGCAATTTCTATGTTGCACATGTATGGCAGTTGCATCTCCATCTTCTTCATTATCTCCTGTTGCCCGAGTCCACCACAAATAGCCTGCTGCATGTTTTGCATCACTTGGCACCTAGCACCACAGTGGCATTGGGGTATCATGCCATGTAGTTGCATGAAATATTGTTGTTGCAGGAGATCAATTGGTTGCGATATGAACATGGTTGCATAGCTACCCATACCCAATGTTTGCATCATGTACTGCTTAGACAGATCCATGGTGCCTATGGGTATCGTTGATGGGAAATACTGCAATGTAGCAGAAGTTGTACTTGCAAAAAGAGCAAGCAAGGCAAAGAGGGCCAAGATCTTGTATGATGCCATTGTTGATGATAAAGAGTAGGTGTTAAATAAGATTACTAGACAGAGTAAAATTGTAGATAATTTTGTTGAGGGTGATGGGATGATGGTTGCCCAAGGGACCTATTTATACATAATAGCAGTTGTACATGGAAAAAATGATTTTGGCATTTGCAAAACTACCTAGTGGAGATTAGGTAAGCTAGAAATCATAAGTGTGAGGTGTATTTGGACATTTGTTCAACTAGTATTTTGGAAGAACACAAAATATGTGCTAGTATGACATAGTAGATATATTCAAAAGGCAGTTTTTTTGCCAATGTTTTAAGGAATACGTGGAAAGAAGCTAAGATGACAAAGCTATACCATATATGTTTGGCACTTTGTAAATCTTAATTTATAGTATTGTAATTTGTTGAGCTGGATCAAGAAACTTTTTTGAGCAGAAATTGTCTGAACCTTATAGAACATATTACTTAAGTCACAACTCATATATATCATTTCTTAGTTAATTGTGCTTTAATAGCATACAACTATATGTAGTTCTCATGTATTTGGAGGTTTGGAAGAGTAGAGAATATGTGGTATAAGATGATGATGTAGATATCTACAAAGCTATTTCTAGTGACACTTTTTTGATAATTGTGTATAAAGGAATTACAGTGACAAAGCTATACCACATAGGTTGGCAATCTATTAAGCTAAATTGTTAGTATCCTAGAAATTTTTTTAGGTAGATGAAGAAACATTTGTAAGCTTAATTTGTCTAACTTGAAGAGCGTGTTACATAAGTCATTACTTCCATATATAACATTTAGCCTAGGTGATCTGTCATATATGTGTGAATACTGAACTGGTAAGTTACATACAAGCATCTTTGTAAAAGTGCTTTAATACAATACATACATTGAGTTTTGTTAACAAGAAATAGAAGGAACAAACATGGTTGTAAATGAAAATAGGGAAAAAAAGATAAGAAACTACATTTAGCCCCACTCCATATGTGTTCGCGCCGGATCCCGATGCAAGCACGCCGACGCCTAGAAAGTCTGCTTAGCTCTAGTGTAGGCCGATTGGTTTCTCTACATGGCTAGAGGTACGCGAGCCGGGGGCCGTGGGTTTTACGTCGGCTCCAGCACGACGGTGCGGGTGCGGGCGTGCCAGTCAATTTGATCCTGTAATTGACAAGGAGGTGAGGCAAACGGATCAGTCGGATGACAGGCCGATACAAGCGCTCGCTATCGGCTAGCTGCCGATAGGATCGAGTTGGTCATCGGCCGCGTCCGGATGGCTCATGCTATCGGCTGGTTGCCGATAGAAATCGGGGCGCTCTTCAATCGACTGGAAAGCCGATGCAGACGTAGGCGAATGTCGACAAGGATACGACGCCTCTAGGTGTAGCGAAAGCGAGGCCCTGATCCATCGGCCGTAGAGCCGATGGAGGCACATGATGGAGATAGCAGCACGAGACCCGTCACCCATCGTGACGACGCCACTATCACCAAATCTCGAAGATCGGACATAACCGAGACAGCACGATAACATGGCCAAAGGCGACGGGACGGTGGACGTCGTATCGGACGTGCTGAAGCAAGGGCGAAGCGAACCTATCGGCTAGCTGAGCCGATGAGAGGATGTCTCTCTGAAGATAGGCGCGCATCGGCTAGAGGGCCGATGCGTTTGACATGGCGCTCAAGGGAAAGTCTCTGAAGACCTGGCGCGTATCGGCCGAGGAGCCGATACGCTGGGTGTGACGCTCAACGTATAGATAACTCATCGGCTAGCACTCTGATGAAACACCATACAGAGACCTATAGGTCTAAAGCTCATTCTACCGTTGGTTGTCTCATAGGTCGAACCTAACCGATGCAGCACGAGACCGACAACGGCGAAGAGAGTTTGATATACCAATAGACCCTGCACGGACGTGATGCGATACATCCGATCGACCTAAGAGGTCGAACCTAACCGATGCAGCCTTAGACAAAACAAGACATATCGAGATAGTGGCGGGACTTACCCCTTCGCTGGAGATCGGACCTAACCGATGTAGCCCCGTGTCAAGAGCCAGACCCCGCCGGTAGAAACCTAGATAAACTAGGGTGGCGATGCGCCGAAGTTATATTGATCTGAGGATTGATCTATTTACATGTCTCTAGGGGTCTATATTTATACCCCGGGTTTACAGAGTACGACGTGTTTTCAACAACTATCAGGCGTTATCTCTTTACATAGATAAAAGAAAATATCTCTAAGGTAGTTATCTAAAATAACTAAACCTTTCTAATTAGATAAGATACGATTTACAAAAGATAAAATACCCTATCGTAGCTTTCACGGTTCCTTCTCAAACTCGGTCTTATCTGGATAGTCTTTTATTTCAGGACTGAGTCTTCCCTTGCTTTAATCCAATCGGCTTCTTCCCTCTAGCGATCGGACACCTCTTCAACTGATCAGTCTTTTCCAATCCATCATCGGGCTGTCCACATTTTGGCGTTAACAATATGATGATTTATATATTGTGATAAAAAATTGGCAAAGGAAATTGAAACCGAGTTGTTTTTTGTTGAAAATTTGATTTGAAAAGTTGACGATTATCTACGTGAGTGTATACAACTAATATGGATCAGTTTGCGATATTTGTATCTAGAAACGATCTGTTTGATCTATGTGTATGTAGGTGATGGAGGTCAACATTAATCAACGGGGAAATGAGACTATATTTAGGGATGAGTTGAGGTCTAGAGCGATTAAGCATACCAAGTGATAAAGTTAAATATAATATGGCACACGGTGGATGAACAGGAGGTGTTTGCAACAGGCTTCACAAGGTTAAGTATGCAAGCACTGTAAATTCACGAATAAAATTGGAGAATAAAAGGAAAAGAGAGAGGCAACCCAAGGTAGGAGGTTCATTCGACCTCTCTGATGAGGACATCAACACCCTCGATACATCTCTACCTAAACGAATGGAACATACTGCACCGCTTACTCATATCCACGCTCGTCAACTTAATTATTAAGTGAGTTTGTTCTTAAGTATGTGTCCTACTTATTTATATAATGGTAATATGTGCACGATGGAGAATACCAAAAAAGAGAGGGATTCACGCATACTGATTTTAGACTACAGAACAACGTCAACTTGTGATGGTTACCACAGTTGCATGCGGACTCTGATTTGGACGTCCTTAGACTTAACAGGAAGCCTATCAAGTCTACTTTTAAATGGATTTGGCCTCACGTCCATATCTGATCAGAATAAGCAACAATAGTCATTTTAATGCTGAGACCTTAGTCTATCAACGGTGTTGCGTCACCCTATTTTGGGCCGATGGCCTAATGTATTCAGTTGAGTCCTTAAGAGACGTGTCCTAGGGTTGGAGCACGACTCTTAACACCCTTGTGGTTGTCCTCCCACCTATATATAATCTTTAGAGTCACCACAAAATAGGGTGGGTTTTGTTAGACTAAAAGTTAGCCATTACTACTTTGCTTGCAGCGCGCATGTCGACTAGATTGCCCACCTATTTGTCTTTGAAACTCCACCTGTCTCGTATTTTTGACTGAACCCTTCATCTTAATTTAGCAATTCAGTACTTGATATACTTGTTCTTTGATTGCTAGCAGGACGAGTGCCCTTATAGCTAGGTTGATCGCGCTCAACCATTAGAATCGGTGTATTAGTTACTAATGTGTGGTGTCTCTAGATGATTATAGTTGGGCTGTGAACGTTGTTCCAACCATCAATCGAGTTATCTATCTTCATCGAAAGATCGGGACCAAATCTACCATCACTCTCCCTGCATCACTCTCCCTGCCTCTCCTCCTCGTGGCCTGCACTCGCGCGGTGCAACCCAACAAGCACGCGCATGCGGTAGCAGCAGCCTGCGCGGCACGACGGCCAAGTGCATGGAGGTGGCCTACACGCGGTGGCAACCCAAGGCATGCAGGCGCACAAGAAGGAGCATTAGCAGGAGTGGGTTGAGCGATGGCCCACAACAATCAAGCGCACGCGATGTGAGTGCGGTGCACGCAAGCGCGGAGTTGGTTGATAGGCAGGCCAAGCAGTGGCATACGGAGGCTCGTGTGCGCAAGAGATCACGAGGGACACACGTTGCCTTGCAGTTGGTGCAGCAGACATGGGCGGTTGGGTAGCTAGATTCTCTACGGCAGCACGTCGGTACCTGTGGTCTCTCATGTGGCGACCTACATGGCGTAATCTAGAGCATTTACTTAAGAATCAGATCAATAGCTGATATTTCACTTGAGCTAGGGTTTCGCTCTAACGGCATTTTCAATTTTATCTTAGTGATTTTCTAGCTATCCTTAGCTTATAAAAGAAGATATATAGGTAAGAGAGCGAGTGTAATTTTGGAGAGAACTTTGAGAGGATAAGTGGAAGTTTTTGTGAGAAAGATGAAAGAAGGATAGGAGAGTATTGGAGAGCTCTCTTTTAAAATTTTTAAGAGAATTTTAAAAGCTTTGTGAAAGCTATGTAAACATATTTCAATCAACAAAAATAGTGTGTATTTTAAAATTGTTTTATCTTTCTTATTTACATTTCACAATTTAAGTTACGTATTATAATTTAAATTTTAGTTATTGCTCTCCTCCTCCTACATTCTAGTGGTGTGAGTTTCTTCTCTACTTCTAACTTTTTGGTTTTTGATTTGACATGTGATGAAAAGAGAGTAAACCTCCAAATTGCTCTAGAGTAGAAATCTGAAAAGTTAAAAACTTTTACTCTCTTGGTTGATCATTGCTTAGGTTTTGTGATAGGCATATATAACTCGTGATAGGGATAGAAAAACCTCAATTGAGATATGCTTATAATTTACATGTGACTTTCTGGAGATATAATTTTCTCATAGCGACATCTGCTTCATAATAGTTAAGATTCTAGTATCAAAATTGAGACAACTTTTGTAGATTTTTTTGAGTAAACTGAATCGCTCTATATATTTAGCTAGTGTGGTACGGTCATTAAAAAACGAATTAGGGAATTGCCTTGCACAATTTTGCGTGGAGCTAGATAATTCATATAGAATTAGATTTAATATATAACTCTAAAATTTTATTTTATAGATACTGTATATAGAGGTATATTTGGAATTTATATGTAACTCTTAGTTTCTATTATTTCTATAGATTTGGATTTCATATATAATTAATATAGTAATTTATAGTCTTCAGGTGGCTTATTTTAAATATGTTTTTTAATATAATAGATTGATAGATATAAATGCATTCTAAGTAGTATCCAACTATGCCCAAAAAAATCACTACCATAAATCAGACTTCCCCTGGAGTACTTCAGTATTCCTGACTCTCATGTGACTTTCAGAATGAAAGTTAAACCAATAATTTCTGACTAGCTGATCAGCTGTACAGTCTGACCAGAGCCTAGATAAATCATATAACCGCGGGGAAGAAAATAGGAGTAGGTAACAACATGTACGTCTCCATTTCCGTGTGCATCGTTCCTCTGTGTTCCGGGACACCTGACGAGCTCTTCTCGTCACCGCAGTTTGGCCGTTTATGCTTGGAAGTGGCTCCTTCTCGCAAGACGCAGATAGCATGCCGACGAGACCCAACAAAACTCCGTGGTCTCTGTTGACACCTGCTGCTTCTTGCCTCTCGCTTTAATCAACTGACAGCCGAAGAACGGGCTACGAGTTCATCAGGAGAGAGATCAGCAGCGAAGAAACGGAAACCATCATGGATACGGATACCAATTGATCGATCGGGCAGGCCACCACTACGACGGACCGTACCGTGGCACCGCGACGCCCGGCGATCCGGCAGACGGAAGGGAAAACCACCAATGATCGCGTGGAAAAGGCGGCCGATTGATCTCCACCGAAAAGTCCCGTGGACTCGTCCGCGCGCGCGCCGTGGGCCACGGCCGCGTGCAGTGGGGGAGGGGAGAAATAGCTAGCTGGGCCGGCCCGGGCAGAGAGGCGTCGCGAGAGCCAATCATGCAGGCGGCACCGCCGCGGCAGCAGCGGCAGGGGGGACGCATCGCGCGCTGGCGCTGTGCCGCGACGGGAGCAGCGAAGCGCAGCGCGGCAGCATGCAGCTTTAGGCTGGGCGCGCGCCCGCGTCGCGGTCAGTGCCCACTGCCCAGCTAGCACCGACCACGCTACTGCCCGACCAACCCGCGCCTTTGGAAGAAAGGAAAGGCGCATCAGTAAGGGGAGACCACAATATGCACATTCATGTTCCGAGGTCCACACACGCCATCGTCGATCATCAGGAGACGATCGATCGATGCTCAGTTAGTCGTGTGGATAGCGCGCGTACGTGCAAAAAACGAAGGGCCAGTTAGTACGCATAGATGTACACGACTACACGGAACGATCGATGCCAATGCACACCAAGAAAATAAGTTGTGTGGGCACTGCACCGGTACATGCATGCAGGACAGCACAGGTGAGCTGCAAAGTGCAACCCCAAGTAGTCGCGAGGGCACTCATGACGATCCAAACATGCAGCTTCAATAGGTTGCGCCATTCAACACGGTAACACGCACTTGGCATTTCCAATATTGTTAGTGATTCGTATTGCAAAGAAGAAGGTGGTTTTGGTATTGGTGTTTGTTTTTCTCTCTCCAGTTTCGGTGTTTCCACTAAGGTGGAGACATGGTCTGGGCCATAGACTGCCAAACTGCATTCCCGACGCTAGCTATTGGCGAGTTAGCAGACGTGCCTGAGTCCCACGGCCATGCAGCCAGCAGCAGTGCAGCAGAGTACACAAGACTGTTACTAGTACTACTATAGTATCAGCGGGGTTGCCATCAGAGATGCACCATGCATGTTAGCCTCTCAGCTACAATGCTCCCCTGATATCTTCAAAAAAAAGAGAGAGATAGGAGTAATTAATTTCACTGTTAGCTAAGCTAGCTTAGGCACGCAGCAGGCTCAATCAGCTCTTATTGGCCCCGCAATTCCCTGTAGCGCTTTTTCAGTAGTGACTTTTGGTCTAAGCTAGCTAAGACATGGGAATGATGCCATTTGCTCCAGACACCCTGATCCCCATATATAGTCATATATAGTTATTGCCTCTCTGCCGCGAACGTACACACATCATATCATGCATATATTCAGGTCTCATCCCATCTATCAAGCAATCAACTGAACCCCCTGAACGCCATTGTCGCCAAAAAAACACTCAGAGAGTGAGTGGTGAGTGAGTGCGTGAGTGAGTGAGTGGAGCCATATTAGCACATGAGCACCACAGAGTGGAGCTAAGACAGACAGGATTACCAACTCACGACAGCGATTAAACTAGTTCATGTAGCACCCCGGACCAAGATCAAGGCACGCACAAACAGACGGTAGCAAGCTGGAATAGCTAGCTTAGGGCAGCAAGCACATTAACTCGCATGGGAATTAGCAAGGGCGATCGAAAAAGCCGGGAATGCTTTATGCGAGGAACACGCCGCATGAGGCGCTGACCGGAGCTACGAGACGCATCAAACAGGCCGGAATCGGAATTGCCTTTCAATTTTTCCGCCATTTGTTTAGCGCCTCGAGAAGTTCTTCCCGCTTGTTCCCATCTCCCCAGCTGCCGGCCGCTGCTGCTGCCCACCGTCGTCGCGTCGTTAACAACATGTACGTGCGCGCGGTCGGAATCGTCGTACGCGCCATGCATGCTGCTACCTATAATTCTTTAATTATTTTCTGTCTTCCTTGCTGTTCAATTCGCATCGATCTGCATGCGAGTTGTGAGCTCGTCGTCCTTTCGATCGAGGTCATGGTTAATTAACTTTGGCCGTGGCGAGTGATTCATTGGTCCACGCATTAATTAGGGTTTGTGCGAGCTGAAGACGACGACGAGACCGGAATGTATGCCACCTGCCATTCTTGTTTAGTACTGCTCTTTCATAGCTAGTGCAGCTAGCTAAGAGAGAGATCGATAGGCAGCCATAATCTATTATCCCCCTTGTTCATCTTGGTCTCACGTGACATCTACACGTGCGTGCTGATTCGGCCTCGTATGGACTACTCTTACGTACATAAGTTAATCACTGTTTACTGTATGCTAGCTAGTGATCAGATCAGTAAGTAAGTATTTTACAAGCAAATATAATCATAAACAACAGTGTAAATTTGGAAAATTTACAATTTGCCAGGTGAGTGAAGCTGCCTCATTTTCTGAACCGACCATCGCTTGCGATTGATGCTGCATATGTCCTGATGGATATATCACTATCATGTCACTCCCTCTAGTAGCAGTGCACCCATATCGTGCTGTCGGATTCCGCCACATTCATTTCAGCCTGCAGCGTTGCATCGTCACATACCCTCTTACTTTCATGAATACGGAAAGATCCCAAGAGGCCTCGGTTGGGGGCATTACATCCCTGCTTTGCTGAATATGTGCGCCTCCAAAAGAGAGAGGTGTTGTCAGCACATTCTACACCTTATTGGTCCTGCACCCCTGCAGAGACCCTTTCTGCCTTCAGATCAAAAAGCTACCCATCTCTGGAGCAAACAATGCATAGCACTGGTTGGCTAGGATTCTTGAGCAAGTCCCTACCATGTTTCAATGGGTCGGTCACCGGAATCAAAACAAAATCAATTTCTTTTAAGATGTAGAGTACTTTGCTATATATTGATGGTATAGAACTTCCAAAACATTAAATTAAACGTCTGTTAATTTGGATGCGACAACATTTCAGTACGTATAAGGTGTGCATGATGTTGGTTTTTAAATTTTAACACTGCAAATTCGCATTATTAAGAAAAAGAAGCATTCAATGTTTCCAGTATTTGCAGCATTTAGCAACATAGCACTCTATCTGTTTATCCTTCAACTTATAAGTGAAAATTTAAATTTTAAAACTTAATTTTGGAGCCAATTTTGAGGGTTTTTTCATCATTTGCACATGTTTATAAAAGTTTTATATATAATTATTTTTTAATCGCAAATAACTGTAGTTTGCTTATATATAATCACTAATAAGCCATTTTAATATACCTTTTAGATTAGTTTACTAGATACCCCCCATAATTACGAAAAGCTGTCACGTTTTAGACACACCTCTAGTCAAAAAAAGTTCCAAAACATTAGGAATCAATATCTTTTAAAACATTTAAATTAGATATATGGAAACTGTATTGGTACATTTATCTTCAAAGTATTTCATAATAGTATACTTTTAGTTGATTGTACAAATTAGCGGTCACAATAGTATTTGATTACATGTTTGCTTAACCAAAGTGAGTATTGTTTACAAAAATTAGATACACACTTCAAACATGTACTTTACTTTATCTAACCATGCATTTCACATTGGATTCATGTACATATAGGGAACACAAACCGCATCTATTTTTTAAAAAATAATAGATAGAAATCTGGCCTCTATATTCCCAAGTGGATATACATAGCCAAAGATTACATAAGTGTATATACAATAAATCTCATAACTAAGATTCACGAAAAACAAACAATCGAAAAGACTAAAAGACTGAGCTTTAAGCTTTTTCTCCTTTCTTCTCCAAGAAGATGTGGACCTAACCCACCCTTCCATCATCACGCGCTTATTGCTACCACTACAACCACAACAACAACTCCTCTGTTCAGTCGTGAGCAAAGGAAGGGGATGGAACTAGTCCGTTTGGCCACTTGTTGTTGCAAAGCACTGGTCACATGCTGTCCAAACAACCTACGCCCCCGTAACATAAACAAATCTATTGCTGCCATAGTCGTTGCCGCAAAGCACCTCTTCCACTGAGCTACCATATCTCACCGAAAGTCATCGCCGCTACACCGTTGTTGTAGCATAGCACAACACTCGTCACTCTCTCAACGTGAACGAGCTTGCAGATAGCCTACCATCGTTGCCATAGAGCCTTAATTCCGTTGAGCTACCAAAGCTTATCTCACGGGAGAACTGCCACGACCACGTCGTCGTCACCACAACCACGACCTTCACTAAACTATCATAGTTTATTTCGTTGGAGAACCATCACCGCCACGACGTCATTGCCGTAGACCACAACATCCGCCAAGCTACCGACACAACCTATCTCGTCAGGGAGCCACCACCGCCACGCCATATTTTGTTAGTGATATGCTCTAGAGGCAACATGGAGATGTTCTATATATCACATGTTTATGATATATTGATTTATTTTTTAAAATAAATATTATTATTATTGATCAATAAATATATAACTTATTCATAACACTCCTAATGTTAAATGTTGGTATTTCTAAACAATCCCTGATCATGTATCATATAAGAAACAAATATGATTGTAATATCAGCATATGTATTGTCTCATAGATCATGATATGAAAATACCAAATCGATAATATGGACATATGTTAATGAATATATATTAGACAGCCCCACTATAAGATACTGTAGAGATTTTATGTATCATCGGTTAATTTTAAATAGTGTTTACATAGAGTACTTAGACTTGATATCATCATGATTCCCAACATAAATGATAGCTTATTTTGAGACTACCAAACGCTACTCCTTAACAGGATAGTCATAAAAGTAGTCTTCAGGTTTGCTATAAAATATATAGTAAAATGTGAGTGATCAAGATATAATTTGCTTCTACTATGGAAGAGATATCTTTAGCCATCTTGATGTAATGGATTATAGAAGTGCATGGTCATGCCAAGGTAATTGATGAGTTAATCACAAGTTTATAATCAATCACAGGATCGAGAGGATGATTGAGTTATTAAGATAATGACATAAGTCTCGTCTTGAGCTTAATCAATATCATAAGGCAAATAGATCTATACATAAGAACATTACAGATTCAACCGATATGATTTATATATATATTTTGGGGTTAATATATCTTGCTAGAGACCGCTATTAACAGGGTAACCAAAAAGGCGTTTTTGGGTCACGACCAAATATACGTGAACCTACAGGATCGCATGCTTAAGGGGTTGAAATGCTTATTTAAATGTGATTCGGATAAGGGCTCAATTTGAATAGACATCTGAGTAGATTCCTATTGGGCCACAGTCCCCTATGTCTAAGTGAGGAAGCCTATATATAGAGAGGCAGGGCGGTTGAGAAAATACACCTTTGTTTACCTCGAGCAAAACCCTAGCTGCTACCTCTCGAGCCAAACTTTAGCCGCTTGCGAGTGCTAGTACACCCTCAATTGGTGTTCCAGCCCTGGACGTGTGGATACCGGTAGAGGCACTGCTTGTTGCGACGTTGATTGACATCAAGATTGCGATGATCAACTATTTCATCTACTATCTCGACGCATGCATGGTTGGATTGGCTTCTCCAACTCTACTTTCACTGCACTGTGCGTTTTATGGTAACGATCCATGATTCCTATTTCGCATGATGCCCTAATGCATGGTAGAATTTTTTTTGTTGTATGCTATCATAGCCTATGTCTTATCCTACAATATTCACTGCTGACCTTCACCAACTTCACCACCTCCCTTGACACTACTATTGCACCTAGCATCACTCCTAGCGCACCGCCAAGCCAAACAGTCGACAATCTCTACCTTTGCTACCACCATCACCATCGCCACCTAGGCTTTTCGAGTGGCGTCACTGCGTACACCACTAGTGCACCGCCACAACCAATGGCGCCTCTAAGGACTCCCCCACTGCTGCGCACGCTGCACACTACCACTGACGGACCAACCATCTAGATCTTGCCTGGCCAACTAGCCTCCACCATGCATCCGTTCCATGTCAAAACATGAATGTATAATTTTGCAGTTTTTTTTGTTGGAGTGCACTAAATAACTAGTAATTAGCACCAGCAAATTAACTTTTTTTTTTCAGATACAATAAAAACTATAGTAATATTTGTATGTATGAAACAATATTATGGCAAAAACAAAATATGTTTTGATCATTTATATTAGATCAACCGTATAGTAGTATATATATATTTGTTTCTTTGTCGGCTTGTACATGAATACCGGCCTGGAACAACAACTGTAGCTCCATTATGGCCTTCTCGAAGAAACTAGTACCTTCATCTTATACACCCACGTCCTCCAACAAAGTTCACATACTCTAGACTCTCTTTGAGCAGCATTCCCAAGGACCAAATCATAAACCACTCATGACCTAATCACTTCTTTTTTTTTGCCCTCGTCACTACCCCAGGTTCCAAGCCTCTCCTTTTTTTTCCCCTCCTCCTCACTCCTTTTTACCGCTACCACTTTGCTCAAATCCACTACCCCACTTCTCCCTTTCTCTCCCCTTCTCTCCTTCTGCCATCTCTCTACATCTCCTTTTCCCTCCCTCCCTCTCTCTCTCCATGTCCTCTTCTTTCCTCTTCTTATCACACCAGAACCACCACTGCTATAACTCTCCTTCCATCTTCCTCCTCCTCCACCACCATGGTCCTCTACTATCTTAATTCTAGAAGTGTATGATCATTTGATCCAAGAAGTAGTTAGTAGAGACTAGCTAGAGAGTAGCTGGTGTGCCCTGTATTGTCTTGATCTTGATCATTGAGGTAAGCTAGCTGTAACAACAACTTCCCATAGCTTGATATTGCAATGCTGCAAAGGAACCTGCCGAATCTATCCCTCCGGATAAGCCCTCCGGCCGTCTCGGCGGCGGTGGCATCGTCCGAAGCATCGACGGCGGCGAAGCATCATCTGCCGACAGTAGCAAACGCCGTGACAGACGCAGAAGGAAGAGGCGAGGTCGGGTTCTTTGCAAACCCTAGCTCCGGCACGGCCGAGCCCCCTGGCCTGAGCCTGGGGCTCGGGACGCCGGCGCAGGCAGACAACGCCGCCGGCCGCCATAGCGACCACCTGCAGCCGCAGGGTTGCGCGTTCAAGCGCGCGGCCACAAGGGCATCCCTGCCGGCGGGCTCGAAGCGGAGCGTCCGCGCGCCGCGGATGCGCTGGACCACCGCGCTCCACGCCCGCTTCGTGCACGCCGTCGAGCTCCTCGGGGGCCACGAGAGTAAGCTAGCTACCTTATCACCATCATCACTGTGCGCCATGTTATTATCATGTCCTATCGTAATGTGATATGCATTTGTGCAGCTACATTTTCTTTCCCTTTTGCCTGAGATTACTAGCTACATTGTTTTGTATGCTTAATTCCCACGAGCTCTTTCTTGGCGATTATATTGATATGCTGTTGTGTCCCGGCACAGGAGCGACGCCGAAGTCGGTGCTGGAGCTGATGAACGTCAAGGATCTGACACTGGCTCATGTCAAGAGCCACCTCCAGGTACGTGTAGAAAGAAAGAGAAAAAACCGAGAGAGAGGAGAGAGGTGATACCATGATAGAGGGAAGCTAGCTAGCAGTAATAAACTACTACCACCATGCAGGGAAAAAAGGATGGTGCATCTTGTTGCATGATGGCTTATTTTTGTTTTTTCCACCACTTTTATGGGTGTTCTTACTATTGGTAACTACATATGTACTTTGTCTCTGGTGAATCCCTGGGTCAAGTACTAAGTGACAAACAAACGGCATCTAGCTAGCCAGGACAAGCCAGATATATATCCCTTAAATTAGTTACCACCTTAGCATATGTAATTAACTATACGAGCCATTTTTGTATCATCATGCAACACAAGGCATGCACCTCATTGATCACTCATCTACTGGTATGCAGATGTACAGGACAGTGAAGAGCACAGACAGATCATCCCACATTGCATCAGGTAGACATGTAGCATAATTTATTTTCGCAAAAAAATATCATTCATTGGATGAGAAGCACATATATATACCATGTCTAATTGAGCTACACACAGACGATGCAGCGATCTGGTGATTTATTTAAATATAATGGAAATTAAACAACTTCCTGTCTCTGCACAAACTATGGATACACACGACACGGTGATTAAATTGACCATTGCGCGCGTTTGCAGGAGAGGTGCCGCAGCTGCAGCGGCAGACAGGAATGGAGCTGGAGGTGGAGGCGGCAGCTGGAGGAGGAGATGGTGGTGGTGGTGGGGTGGTGCTACCGATGATGCCGGCATGTGACGACATGGTTGGGATCTGTAGCTCTCCAGCGGCGCCTGCAGCGGCGACTAGTTCCGCTGCTTCCTACTTCCTCTGTGCGACGTCAACAGCGACTGCTCCACTGGCAGTAGTAGTGCCATCGCCTCCAGCTCCAACCATTACTCCAAGGTCTGTTCAGTTCGACCCTGTCTGCTTCAGAACTTAGCATTAATCTCTTCATGCATTTGCATTTAAGGGTGACCTTTATATGTATGCATTCCATTGCCATTAATTTCCACTGCTAAACTCGTCAGGATGATGAGGTATATATTGAGGTTTCATCCGAGTTGACATTGATAAGCTGTCAAGCCGCATGCATGCCCAGTTTGCTTACTGAAACGCATGCACATATACATGCATATGTGAACAGCATTCTCATCTTCAAATACAGTATTTTAGCCTCATCCAGTGCATTGGAAGGTTATTTGCGCATGTTGCACGTGCTTTACAATGGGAGCAATGTCTGAACTCTAAACTTTGTCTACTCTTGAGAAGATCACTTCTCTTTTTATCTTTTTGAAACAATTCTTTATGTACACACTGCATATAGCTACTGACAAGAGGAAAAGGACACCATTTTGCATGAAATGTGCTCATGTGTTTGAGGGGTTTTTTAAATAAATCTTGGCAGCGTTTTACCTAAGTACGCGATTATAAATTTGTTAATTGTAGATATTAACAAAGGGGGCATATATCCTGCACCCGATTTGCTAGTTATTGTATAAGAACTTGCAATTAATTGATAAAAATATATGTGAGTGTAGAACAAATACTAACGCTGTCAGCATATAAATCCTGGCCTAGTATATATTATAACAAAATGTATTGAGTTCAATGTATGCTTGTGCATGTATGGTGTTAATAAGGATGTGTGAAGTGGATTGAGTAGAGGTGCGCATAATCTACTTCTGATTTGGTTGATTTACAACATAAGACATATATATATATATAGTCAAACCATTTCCAATGCTATTATTAAACTGTTTGTCGAAACAACCCTACAGTAAGAAATAAAATATTTTCTTCCAATTAAAAAATGCCGTTTTGGGTTACGTACACTGGAACAGTCTATAAACTTTTGTTTTTCTTACCTATTTAAATCTTTGAAGTGGTTACATGAAAATGTTATGCGTAGTTTTATCTTGAAACTGGTTTCATAACGTTATAATACTACCTTCATTCTCAAAAGGATGGCATCCTAGATACGCACAATTATATCTTTATATTTTAAATCATTAATAGACATAAAAATATTAGAATTTAAAATGTAAAAATTATATTAGTAGATTTATTATTAAAAACTCTTTCATAGAGTTATATATTTAATGTTTTTATAAATATATAGTTTGAGAAAATAATAATAAAACATGTGCATCGTAAACTGTGTTAATATCTAAAATGACATCCTAATAAGAACTGAGACAGTAGTTTACAACATAAATTGAGGCTAAAATTTTACTCCGTGTTGATATTTAAAACTAGTACCTGAGGAAATGCCCCTGCATGCACTGAGCGACAGCTAGTGTTTTCTCTGTAGTGCATATGTTTCCTGCCGACCTCTTCCCCGTGTCGTCACGCTCCCATGCACGCTTGTCCTTGTCTGCGTCCACATGCATCTCCTCACTCATAATGCCCCATTGCTGCTCTTACATAGCTTTGTTCTCTACCTTGTTCTTGATATAATATCCCCTTTATACAGTAATGGCACGAAATAAACGGTGTTATGATATTGAGTGAATATCAGCCGTTCGTTTTAAGATGGACGGTTCTAGGTCGATACATCATTTGCTACAGCATAAAAACAGTGATGTTTAGCAGCACATTCTAGTACAGTAATTGCCACAGTATTGTACAGCATTCTCGCTACAGTGCATTACCGTTATCCTCACTGGCGTCACTGTGCTCCTATACAATGTTGAGGATACGGACCATCTCTCTCTGAGTAACTCGATGTTCTCGTCAAGTAGGAGAAATTAAGTGAAGGCCGAGGCACAGTAGTCGAGGCAAGAAGCTAGCTGTGGATGGGTATTGTAAGCATATGGAGATCGAGCTATGCTACATACGCATGCATGAACAAAGGCAGTAGCTGTGGATGGGTGCTGCGTTTTCTGAAGAGTTCCTGACCGAGGCCCGGTGGCCATGCATGCAAAAATGGATCGGTTAAGTCAATCAGTCAGTGTTCCAGGTTGTTGGGTGCATTGCATTGGTAGTGTAGGTACAGATCAAGCCATACATGTTCCCATATGCAACGCAACGGCCCAAGGGGATGACTGTTTCGTGATCTATATATATATATATCACGGATTAAACAGTGTTGACCTAGCTAAGCAACAAAGAAATATGGAAGAGTGTTCGTTCATGTCTGCAATGACAAAGCATGTTGGTGGGCTAGCTCAGTAGCTCTTGATTACTTAGTTATACATACACTGCAGTGATGGATTAAACATATACACAGTAGCTAGTACATGTCTTGTAGGTTCATCCATGGATGCATATATGAAGATGTTCATAACCTCTGCATGTAATTCTGACCATGGACTGAATGGTTTACAGTTAATTTCAATTGTATACTCTGTTCTACTACATGGAATTGATAAGGGATGCCTCTCTTAATTTCTCTTTTGAGCACAGGACTGACCATACGCCAGTACTGGAAAAGGGTGTCGCAATTGTTGACTCGTTGCGCCGGTGTCAGAAACATAACTACTCACCAGTGCTTCAAGATGCTCTTCAGGTACGCATCTATGCATGCATTTCTTGAGATCACAGGCATAAATGGGAAGAGCGTATTAGCTTCTGACTATAACTGTTAAGTAGGCCCTGAAACAGTTCTAGTCAGTACCCCTTATCTGATCATAAATAGTTATAGCACGGGAATTGAAAGTGTATACATCTCTATGTATAAAAAGAATTGAACAATTATACATGAGCATTCCCTCATGAATGCGTTGTACAACAAATCCATCTTTTTCTCAGGAACCATCAAGCATGCACATTTTCTTTCAGTAAAAGTTTAGAAAATCATGCACGTATCTGTTGTCATGTGTTGTGAATAGGGAGCTGAAGAAAACCATCATCTTACCGGGAACTTGCCAACGGGAGCAGCAGCGAGCATTGAGGCGATGGCGGCTACCAACTCCTCAAGCCCTGCAAGTTCATCTCCATCCCTTGCAAGTCTAGAGCAGCTGCTACCTGAAGATCACCCGTTTGCACCAAACCTGGAGATCTCCCTTGGGAGACAGGACTGGAACATGGACCATCCTGAAGAACTGAGCCTGAAATACCTGTGAAAAAAGAAAAACAAAGGGTTCTCTCAACTAACCATTGATGATTGATCGATCAGATCGTTGTGATGATGACTGAAAATATATTCAGTAACCGCGTCCGTCCGTCCGATGTTTTGCCTGAATTTTTTTTGGCCCAGCTTGAGAGTGTATTCTCAAATTCTGAAGTCTAGTATTCTCGGCCCGTTTCCAACAAAGCCCAGTAGCCAGTACGCGTGGACTTACCTGTGTTCCAGGCAGAAGCGTTGGTAAGCAAAAACGTCAGCTTGCACGGGAGTCAGATTCAGTAGTACGCGGCGATGGCGACGTGGCAGAACAGTCCAGGATGAATCTGTCGTCGCCGTCGCCGTCGCCGTCGCGAGCCCACGGTAACACGACGACTCCAGTACTCCACCCACCGTTTACCGCTCACCGCCGGCATGGGCATGAAACTGCCCACCGCTAGCTGCCGCGACCGCGCAGCCTGCCCTATCAAGATCGCGCGCGTGTTTCAGATAGCTCCTCCCTTGCATATGCATGCCGGATTGCCGGCTTTTAGACCGCGGCCCGGTAGGCGTGCACAGTGTGTAAATTAAAGCGGCAAGAACGACATCCAGATGGCTGACCAGCTTCAATCCTGTGTGCCAAGCATGGAGTATAGAACTATAGATACGTCACTAGGTTCCAATTGTTATTCTGCTAGGTCCCAGCCGCACTAGCTGTAATAGATCTGAGCTAGCTGCAAGAACCCCTATAAATTGTCCTGCTCGTGCAAGCACACCCTTCTCGGGCAGATCTCTGTGTTTGATTATTTGCTTTCTTGCTGTCCTCGTCTCAGACAATCAGTTGTTCTATGCTCTAAACTCTGAAGATTCTGAAGTAGCTGTGGTCGGTCGGCGATCGGGATGTCGAGCCTGATAGACATTTGGACGCTGGAACGGGAGAGGATCCGGGTCAGCGGCGCGCAGGCGTTCAGGACGGTGGCTTCGATCGGCAAGCAAGGCTGGACGGCTCGTTCTGACGGCCAGAATAAGCCTGACGGCGCGGTCGTGGAAACGGTTGCCAAGAAGCAGGCCGCTGCTGTTGGTAGCACGCCGGCGAGCGTAGTCCAAGAAGACTCTTTCTTGGACATCCTGATCGATTGCTTCGGTCAGTAGAGTAGCCTTGTCCTTATGGAGTAGCTAGTACGTAATTCACCTAAGCAGGTTGATTTTAACCGTCTTGTGTGATTTTTCTGTAAATCATCAGAAATATCAAAGGCTGTCGGGTCTGAATCCTGAAAGTCTCTGTAGCAAAAGACTACTTGTCTCCAATCGAGATAGTTTACTAATTCAAAGTGCATGATCGTGAGAAGATTTGAGCGAAGGGGATTCGGTAATTCACTGCCACCACTCGGCTACATCAGATATTTTGATTTCACTCTCTCTGACGATATGTGTGAAATATCTCTCTGTGGAGATAATTTGCTTCACTTCCAGGAAAGATATTTCGCTTCCTTTACTGACTAACACGTATGGGAAACTCAGATCCAGAAGCCAGGAACCTTTTCGCCAGCTCGTAGTAACCAGTGAGTTAAATCGTGCAAAATTTGTGTCGGTACAGCAACAGTGCGCAAATACAGTTTTACTTGTCTCGGTGATTTTGAAACTATCGGTCACACCATTACCAATACCATGGATGTTCTCCAATGCTCCCGCAGTTTTGGCACACCGTTATTCCAAGCAGTCCATAACGACCACGACCTGACGTTCCTGCACCAACGATAACAACGGCGCGCGCGGGGTTGGTTCAATGATTTCCCCGAATCAAATACTGCGCCCCGTTCTTACGTGCCGTGGAACCGAGAGATCGATCGCGCGCGGCTGGCATCGCAGCGCGGCATCTCCGCATCCGCTCGCGGGATCGCGGGAACCCAACCGGTATATCCCACCCCGTGCCCCCGCGCGGATCCACCGCTGTCGCTGCTCATCCACCCACCGCACGACGGCGGTAGCCGTAGCAGCCGAATCAACCGTGCGTCCAGTCGTTCCAGACGCGTGGGCCGTGGTCATCCTGCGGCCTCCTCCAAACCCGAAGCGGACAAAGACAGCAAGAGAGGCGGCCGCGGCCGCGCGCACGGCGCCGAAACCACGCAGCTTTCCACGACTATTCCCCGTTCCATCCTCACATATAGCGAGTAGACACGTAGGTTATTCCCGTCTTCCACCCGCCCAGCCCCCGGCTTGCTGGAGCCGGTGCCGGACGCGTATAAGTAGAGGCCCAGCGCCGCGCGGTTAGCCAGCGAAGCAACCAGCCAAGTACTCTAGTGAGAGCTAGCTCACGAGCTTTCTTTGCAGTGTGTGTGTGCAAAGCTAGTGGATTTTCACAGCTGAGAGAGGAGTTAGTCAATGGCCGATCTGGTAGGAGTTTGGCTGGGGGAGTTCGCCAAGATGGGCCGGGAGGCGCCACCGGCCGCCGACGCCGGGGTCGGCCGGCGGGATCAGAGCGAGGGGGAGAGCGCGAAGAGTGGTAAGTGTGGTGTTGTGCAGGAGAGCACGACGAGGAGGAGGGACATCGGCGTCCTCTCCGACTCCGAGGCCACGGTGTGCATGCTGATGGACCGCTTCGCCCCTGCCTGACGCAGCTCGCTGGGTTTCGCCGGTAAAATGGATCGATGGAAGCTTGTACTGTATATACATACTCTGTATATGACACTATGCCTAGCTATTTGCATCAACTGTATTGTGTGGGTTGTATCTTTGAATTTGGAGTCGATTCATTGGTTAATATATGAAGCAGCAGTGCTGGTTCTGATATTCGTATCCGTTTCCCCATCTGATTTCCCAACTGGATTGTTATTGCCGTCACTGTCTTACTTGAACATTTGCCATTATCAGCCGATGCTCAGTTCCTTCTGTGTGTACGTCTCGTTGGAAAGAAATTAGAAGCGTGCTTTAGGAACAGAATCTGTAACTACCTTCTTTGAATGACCTGATCAGGTGGACATAAGTAACATGCTCTGCAATCAAATATCTGGCCTGAGATCCAAGAGCGCTTTAGGGTGGTTTGTGTTTCGTGTAACTTGGAGTTATCCCAGGTTCACGAAACCCACCCTCCAGCAGTTTTGTTGATAACCGTGATTACAGCTCGGTTATAGACAAAAATCGATGAATCTTGGACATTTTTTTGTTAAAAAAAATGTTTTTCTTTCTTTTAACTTGGCTGCTTTACTAAATGGATTCTCAATCCTTACGGACTCGATAAGCCTGATAAACTGCGATAACCGAGCGGTTACCGTTGGAGTATTTGTCAATTCTCATCAGTTCTGTCCTAACTGCAGATCTTCTCTTACAGGGTTCCGGAGTTCCTCAGTTGATGTAGTGATTGTAAAGTTTGTAACCCTGCAACGATCGGTAACAAAACTCATGTAATTTACCCCGAAAATGTCATGCTTACTGCAAATTTACGATTGCGCTGTGGATTTGTTTCAACTTTCCTGTGGTCTTTACCTCTCCAGTTGTGGGCTCATCGGGTTGGGATGGAAAGTTGAAACATGGCCCTTCTCTGAGAGTTCGTTAGGTTGGGCTGGAAATTTGGAACCTGACCTTTCTCTGATTTTTATTACCCACTACTTGGGCCAGGCCAGGATACAGCCAGTCCGGCTCATTGTACGACTTTTTATTTATATATTTTTATAAAAATATATTTTTTAAAAAAATTAATAGATGTATACTCCTAACATCGTTTTTTTTTAAAAAAATCTAATCAGATGGCTAGAAATCTAACTTGACAAATGTTGGTTAGCACACGGTTATTGATAGAGCAGCAGGGCGCTAGGAAATTTGTAGGCGGTCCTCTTGTCTTCTATCTAGATATGTTTTTTCCTAGATTAGGGGCCTGCAAAATGGGCGAGGAGAGGAGAGAGCCTGCCATTTTTGCTCTTCCAGGGTGACACCTGTAAAGTTGTTAGGTCTTCTCCTATGGGTGGACATAGCAATTTTATTGGCGACTCCCTTAACATTGTGTGTTATGGTGTTTTGTGTCTACTGTATAAATGTCACAAATAAAAAAGATATTTTTAATAAAATTATTTTTATTTATAGATATAATTGTAAAGAAAATTTAGGAGTACGTGAAAAGATAATTGAAATGACTGAATTATGTCATAAACTCAATGTTAATTATAGTAAATCGTTACACCATTAAATAGATTGCCAAACGATTAATAGATCATACGTGAACATCATTTAGATAATACTAGTAAAAATATTATACGGTTATTGAGAGATTTACATGTTACAAATATAGACGCAATATAAATAATGTAATGGGTAACACAGTATAAGCGCATATTTGAAACTTGTGTATATTATCGTCCACTTATAGCCACATGTTGCTAGAGAAGGCATCTTTTTGCTCATACTACACTTTAGCTGGTATATATTGTTTAATTATTTCAGGCTATACGATCCATGGAGAGGTGTATGCTGATTTTTTTTCCAGGTCTATTCATTATTTGAATTCATACATTCTTGATGGTTTCTGTGGGAAAAAAGTGTATATATAGCTATTTGTAGTCACGATGATAACAATTTGAAGTAAACTAGAGAGATGTATAACAAACTTATAACAAAATCATTGTTAAAAATATTTGGACAAACAAAATATCTTGTACCAAAAGTATGGACATTTGTTAACCTCACCACCTGGCAAGTATCATCGCAAGCGTACTTAGGACGCTCCCACTATAGAAGTAGTATAAAAGGTTACAATCTTTAGTCTTACCATTCAGCTCGACGACGTCATTCATACTCATCCTTCCTTCTCATATACTGTTCGTTTGTTTTTTAGAGAAAAACTAATGGCACTCGGAGAACCAACGGTTATAATCAAATACTAAATTTTCTGTATCAAACCACTAAATGAAGCTACACAGACTTTTGTGGATTCGACAAAAAAGTATTAGTTCGAAGAAAATTTTGTGATAAGGAATGTTTAAAAAAATAAGTGTGTACAATGCATATCTCATGAGATTAGTCTGCGAATCACTACTTCGCTGGATCCTACTCGTGTGCTGAGGCCTCGACTAGCCTGACAACAGAAGGAGGCTAGCCTAACGTAACCTTAAAAAAGACAACATATATATTATTGGCTAGGATTCATATGTAAAGTTAGAGTAACCAACAATGATATTTATTAGCACAAAAGCGAGGGTCCACATACAGTAGGTGTTGCGAAGGGCATGGACGAAGGGTGATCAGCATGGTGTTCTTGATCACTGAGAGGTACGAGCAGTGTGACCGATCAAGGCCGCATTTTAACAATTCCGATGTCTGGTACGTCATACCTACATTAAAAAAAGTTAGTATGATTATCATAAATAAAAACATAATTTACAGTTTGTAGAACTAGCAATAAATTTTTGTAACATAAAATGAACAACAGTTGCCATTACTATAGGGCCAAAAGTAAACAATATTACGATACATATATTTCATACAATATAGAAGACAATGTTCATAACTCTCTAAATTATGACAACTTAAGTTATACATTTTTTCTTAAAATAATACATAAACTTGTACTAAATGACTAAACTGCCATGTGCACAAAAACGCCTAGGCCAGGTTGGTCTTAAAATGGTGCCTTCCCCTATAGGGCGTCTTCCATTGGGCCCTGCTCCTGATGAAGGAGTTTCTCTTTACTCAGAACCTTCGCATCTTTTAGACACTTCTTATAGGTATGCTCCTTCTTGTCATACTAGCTACAACATTATAACCTTTCACCTGCTTCGAACTCATCCATATCATTGTGAATCTATTTAGTTTTGCGATGACCTGTATTATCCCTCATTTTTGTTAGGTCCGAAATGTACAAAACATGAGTTTGTTTAGCTGTGAAATACCTCATAATACCAAAGCCTTCTACCTCATCACTCTAAGTATATAAGATAGCTTCCTTTCTAAAATAAAACAACATAAAATGATGGTATAGTATTACACACTTTGAGCTCGTGACAATTATATGAGAATATGGTTTGTAATACAAGCTTGAGTTTAGGATATAGTCCTGCACAACTTTCTTACAGTAGATTTCACACTTTATCTTGTTAGTACACAAGATTTTGAATCTGTACTGATGTGTACCTTGAGGTATAACTCGATGTTGCTAGGCTTTTTTATGCTTTTTATCCATGTACTCCGTCATCAATATGCCAAAAAATTACCATTGTCTAACATAGAAGGGGCTAGCTGCTTTATATCCATATCTAAAATACTTATATATATCATACATGATAAATTCAATAATGGTAACAAACGGTAGTCCTCTTATACCATGCATCACATAATTATAAATCTCAGTTAAATTGTGGTCATTATAACAACACTAGCGCCACCATTGTCATATAATAAGGCACATTTCTCCTTTGACTCATTCTCGATCCAATATAAAAATTTTCTAACCTGAGATGCTGACCTCCTTCTCACAGAATGATCATCACTAGAGAGTGATCGTAGAGCTTTAGGAGGCTCCTCACTTATAGATGTTGGTCTTTTTGATTGCTCATCTGTTTGTTTCATTGTCAACTTGTCCAACCTCTTTTCAAGCTCATTGAATTTTTTATGTTGATTATAAAGATCCATAAGTTACTTGTTATTGAACTGCTTGTAGAAATTAGCATCAATATGACACATTCACCATCTGCTGTGAACATCTGATTACTCTTATGCATATCCTTTCTCCACGTTACCATCCCTCAAATACTCAATAGCCTATAGAAGACCAGCGTGATAGTCATGTATAAGGTATACACCTAGCCTCATACGCATAACTACGTCCTTCATTCACTTCAGAAACTAATACCAACTTTTGGTGTTCTCGCTCTCAACGAAAGCGAAAGCCATGTGTAACACCTAATTGTTTTCATCAACTCTAATTACTGTTAATATTTGTCATATGTACTTTTTAGTTAGGAATGTCTCGCTAAATTAAAGTATGGGACGACAATGCACAAATACTTTAATACACACACTTAATGTAAAAAAAGCTCATTAAAACACACTCTGCTGAGAATAATCAAGTAATGGGAGTGATTTGAGATCATACTAGCTTCTCGGATTCATCTGAAGAATACAAGCTAAAAGACGAGGCAAATTACAATATGAAGCTTTGAATGTGCTAAATCTCATTTCTACAATCTTTTGTTTCGTTCTTCATGTCTTGTATAGCTAATTATGTATTTGAATTTATTCTCAATATGCCTTATAATTGATCTTGGTTCGGACATCAGATTGTGCACAACATTGGATTACATCTATGTTGCAACGAATATAGATGTCATATTTCTGTGTTATTTCTTAACCCCATATAAGTGACAATTATGCTCGGTGATGATTAACATCTTCTAGTAATCCTTCCATTTACCCTTGAATGCAAGCACGCTACATGGATACCCATAAATTGAGTTCACACACTTCACTTCGTATACTGACTTACTTAATTTTATGACTCAGAACTTCTGCCAAAGTGATACCGCCTAGTGCTTGACTGCCTCCGTCAATTCCTCTTTATTAGCCTCTTGAATGACCTTGTTCTCCTTTCACTCTCATGGCACGTGATGTCTTTTAGAGATAATAAGTCTAGAGAAATCCTCGTTGGACCATTGTGACGGATTTATATTACCGTCCTCTTCGTTCAACGATTGATCATCCTTTATATGCTCATTATCAGAATATTATCTATTAATTATCTTAATAATGGTGTTGTCTCTCTTTCCATCATCTACCAATCATCTTGGCTCATTGTCTTCTCGTCTTCATCCTCATTCTTCTCCTCCTCCTTCTTCTTCGTGTTCGGACTCATTTTCCTTCCATTGTTTCAACATCACATCCCATCAAACCGGGACCCTCTTTGTTTTACACGGTTATTGAAATTGTCTTTCTCATATACTGACATAAGAATGCTAGATGTCAAACCTCGTTCTAATGCATTCTTCACGTACAATTCTATGTGGCAGTGGAATCCATCGGCATCGATTCTCAGAAAAAGCCTTTAGTTGTTCGACGTTGACGTTGATTTGGAAGTCTCGTATTAACCAGTTATACACCACTAAAAAACTTCTCTTAACTAACCTTTTAATACCCTTGGGTTGAGCCAAACTCTGACAAATCCACACTATATGGACCATATATAATATTTTCTTAACCGTAATAGAACCAAAATACCGCTTTGTTTGAAACATCTATTAAAAAAATAAAGTTGATCTAAGTAAGAAATTAATCGTTATATTTAGTACATGAATTTCATATTTCAATAAAATGTCTTTTAAAAACGAAAATATCTTTTAAGAACGAAATTATCAAACCATATATCTAAAAATAAAATTATTTATAAATCTAGAACAATATTACACATATTTTGTTTCATTAAAAAAATAAATATTAAAAAGTGTATAAATCCTTTACCTATGTATAAATCAACAAGCCAGCAGGAATTCGTCGCTTCTATTCGTCTCTCCTCAACTCTCTCTTTTTTTTTGTTTTTTAAATAAAATGGACTTTTAGTTGGCTGAAAGGGCCTTTATAGACAGCCGCCCAAAATCACCATAACAAAGGGCGTCAATGGGGTTGTTTGTCAAATTATCAGGCCTCATTCTCTTTCACGGGTGAGTCTAGTAATTTTGCAGTTGACCCTCTCAAGAAAAATCATCTAGAAGACTCTAAGAGGACTGACTATTAAAACAACAGACTCTCTCCTAGCACGCTCATTTTGTAGGTGACGTCTTGCTATGTTAAAAAAATAGCCGCCTGTAATTTTCTTATCCTCTTTAGTATGCATTATACTCCCAACGGAGTAGAGATGTGTAAAATTTTCAAGTAAAAAAATATATTTTTAAATATTGTAATATATATATATATATATATATATATAATTCCTCGTTTTACTCTCAAAGCTGAAGCAAATCACGACCCAGTTGGAGCCCAACAACGAAATCGAATCGAATTTTCCCCGTCTCCACAACGCAACGAGCGGTGTGGAATTCGTATTTCTCTCGTTTCTCTCCCACCCGCTGCCTCCATCGCCAGCCCACGGCACCGCAGTTTTGAGTCCTCCAACTTCTCGCCCTAGTTTTGAACGGATCGAGCGCCGCCGCCGCCGGGATGGAGCACGCCGTCGTTGAGGGGGAGTCCTTCTCGCCCGATTGCTCCACCTTCCTCATGGTACGGGTCGCCCTAAGCCTTTCCTCTCTCCGGTGCCCGTTGGAATCGCTTGCTCTCGCTGGCTCCTGACGCCGGTTGGTGATCCCTTTTTTCCCCCTCGGATGCAGCCGGCGCTCTCGATCGGAAACGTGGGGCAGCTCGCCGTCGACCTGCTGGTGTCGTCGTCGCGGGCGAGGCGGGTGGCGTACCTCGACGAGCCCTCCGTGCTGCCCTGCGCCGGCAACGACGCCTTCGGCCCCGACGCCATCGGCGACCTCGCTCTCGCGCTTGAAGGTTAGGTGCTCGATCCTTTGCTCTGCTCTGCTGTGCTACCAGGACACTTGGTGGATCGGGTTGTGTTAGTGGTGGTTATCAGTTGGTTTGTACTTTTAGTCTTTCAGCTATGCACACCAACTGTTCGATGAAATGTGTAGTAGTCCAGCGCGAACACTTTCTGCTCTACACACCAGCTACTTGATGAAATGCCTTCTTCAGGTCTAACAGAATAACCGACAGAAGAAATAAAGAGGAACCTATGTTTAGAATTACACTATATTTTAAGATTCAGCCAAACATATTGTTCTTCAGCATGGTACTAATAGTGCATGAATAATTAGAATACAATGCCACGTCACCTAGTCACCTTCTGTCTCTTTTTTCTTTGCAGCTTATGAATCTTCATCCCATAGGCTTGCTTTCATTCAGCAACGATCTCCAATTATTACAGTATGTTGATTTTTACCTATTTCCCACATATTTTTCCTGTTTTAACTTTAACAAATCTCAAATGGTACTTAGAGATACTTTTCATTTGCTTATGTGGGTATATGATATTATGATTCATGCTGTTACATAATATCGTGACCTTTGTTGCACATGCATCAAGGTTCTTTCAGTCATGCAGAAAAGAGCAATATTGTGCTCTATTTTATTTTATTTTATAATACTAAAAGCATTCTTCCTTTGTTTGAAATTATAGATTCACCTTCCTTTTTTTTACATCGCACATTACATTTCCTACACTAGCATCTGTCCCTTGGATATTTGTTCCTTGTGAATTAATTTTACATAGCACATTTGGTATTCTGAAATGATTTAGAGAAAATCCAGTTATTGATCTATTGACCTTTTCTTTAAAGAGGTATGATGGGGGCAAAACTTTGAGTTGCAGGTGATGCTTGGGCTTTTTATTCTTTGTTTGGAATTGTGGTAGTTGGTAAAGTCCTATAAGTTGTCTGCAGTCTGCACCTATAATTTGATTATTTATTCATGAGTCTTGACACCTTTAACCTTTTATGCTGATTCAGGGGATGGTGGTTTCATTTGCAAAAAATGTTGCTAATTTTATAAGCAGCATTGAGAAAGACCATGTTGTTATCCTTTCAAGTTTAGATTCAGGCAAGAGAAGGGTAATTGATGCATCCAGGTAATTGAAATGTATAGCTTCACATATCCTCTCTTTTAGGATCAGGATTGCATCTTTCATTCTCATTAATTGTTTTATTATGTAGTGATATGCAAGTGTATTACCTTTCGAGTTGCAACGAGGATGGTTCTGATCCGAAATGTGAGAAGTTAGGCTGGAAAAAGCTTGAGGAATATGATCCATCTCAAAGAAGGTGGAAGTATCTTGCTGGCCTAGTTGAAGGTGGTGATCTTTCAGAAGATATGACTGGTGATCCTGATGAGATGACAATAAACGATTACTACTCAAGCTTGCCATTTGCAGCACTATACTCTGCCTGCAAGGTTTGATTGATTTGTTTTTACCATTTGAGGTCAGTGTTGTAATATGTTTAATGTCTTATTATTTTTTTACAGGCCAAAGGCTTGAAAGTTACTTGTGTACTGTGCTACTGCTCAGAAGGGGACAATATGCCAGAATCTTTCCAGTTGGCTGAGGCAGTATGTAAATTTGTTGCTCAAGACCCTCAGCAGTTCCATGGTACATTTCTATATCAACTTATTAACTGTTGTTAATTTGCCTCAATTTCCTTATTTAGGAATATTCAATATTCTGTGATCAGATTTTGGGTTCCTGTGTTTATGAATCCTGCTGTGAATTTTCAGGAAATGGGCCCAATGGATGGACTATTCCATTATCTTGGAAATCAGTATATGGACCTCCACCTGACCTCTCTATTTTCTGAATTCAAGACCTATCTAGTAAGTCAAATTTGTATTGAGAAAGGTAGTATTATCCATAATATGTTACCATGGTGTTTTAGCAGGCAATTTCAAACATTTTATATTTTAAATTTGAGTGCAAAAGAACTGCTAAGGATATGTCAAATCACCTCAAATGCTTTATGCCATCAATTTGCATCCAATAAACCAGAATGCCTCTGTGGAGTTTAGAGTATGAATCTCCCTAGAACATATAGGGAATTCTCTTGTTAGACTACCTGCATCATAAACCCGCAGACCTATATTATGTATCTCCTTGATAGTCTAAGCTCAGTATATTTAAAAATAAAGATGATTTGATGCACTTAATCAGAGATACATCGTAAGATATTCTCTATTATAAAACCATAGCAAGACTTGGGCTTCGCTTTAGTTCTCTCGATTTCTTGTAGATTAGCTTATTTGTACACTTTTGGCTTAGGATGATTTTTCTTGTTAGAAAACTATATTCTGCAGCATAATATCTGCTGATAATGTTCTGTCTTTCTTTTGCACCATTATCTAGGCATCTTAAAATCATTGTTAGGCGTGCACATTTTGGAATGAAAAGTTTGTCGCCCAATATAATCCTATCATGAAAGTTTTTCATGTATCTTGTATCTGACTGAGTTTCTGTTATGGAAGAACTGCACCTTTCGAATACTATAGTGTTGGAAGACAATGGTTGACGTTTCCTGGTTTATAACTGGTTTTTGACAGATAGGGAGCCACTATTGACCTTGGACGCAAAATTTTATTACAATATTGCGATTCATGAAATTAGTAACAACTCCTAATCAACATCAGGGCCCTTGTGGTAACTATCAGTACAGTTTGATAATGGTTTTCACCATCTTGATTGTTATTAGACCACTGTTGTGGCAATAACATGACCTTGATATGGCAGCTGTAGTGGACCAGTAGCACATTATTCCATGTGGCCCATGATGTTAAACAAAGCTACACTTGGATCTAGGCAGAAACATGTCGGTCTATACCGCAGTGTGATACATATTTTATGCCTTCTTCATCACTGAAGCCTACGATAAAAAATTCTTAGAATGGTCCTGTCAGCAATCAAGGACTCAAGTTAGCATTACAGCTAACCACTCGCCAATAATCAGATTCTAAGGTTTGAATTTTGTCTAACAATATAAGATATCCTACACTACTATTTATCACATCAATTATTTTTTATTTAAATTTTTATTTATTTTATCTTTAACCACCCTCTACTCTCTATATTAATAAGATGGTACTATAGTCTTTTTCTCTATCTTTAATTTATTTAAAACAATCTAGAATTCTTTACATTTAAGAAAAGAAGTACTAATAATTTGTTGATACTCCACTTGAGCTACTACTGCCTCCTTTTTTTTATTTGCAACTTTTTGTTCGCTAATAAAGTCGCTTTTTGCACGATTTGATAGGTGATGTTGCTATCATGAGCACGTATTTAGAATTGAGGATGTTGAACTTTTAGCATGAGGGTTGAGGGGGTGTGCCAGAAATCTCCAGGAAGGTGATGAGTATCAAGTGACAAAAATGTAATTCCAGTTTTCTTGCTGAACTCGTGGCATGATTGTACCTTTTTTAAGATCCGGTTGCCCGGCTATATTATAAGGGCATGATTGTACTTGAACCTACAATTAATTAGTCGGAATGTTTGTGACTGATAGCTGTGGTAACAAAATGTCAGATATATGTCAATTCAGTTGGTGGCGTTCTGTAGCTTACCATGTGCAATGTATAAGCTGATTGTGGAATTCCAAGCTCCAAGTGGTGGTTCTATCCGGCAGCAACTGCCGTTTTGCATTTTGGTTGGATTGATTTTGATGTTGTGGAAGAATCTGTATTGTGCTAGTGCGCACCACTTTATGGGAAAGTTGCTACCAAAAGGTAGACTGTTGGCAAGGCAATCGCGAAGGTGATGCCCATTTTCGTTGCCCTCTGGCAACTAAGGTAAAGAATAATTGCATCTTTTTTAAGCTCTGTATGCATCTGTGACTAGGAAATGTATTCTTCATGTCTAATCCCTTTTGCATATCTGAGCGAGGCGGCCTGGGTGCGGTCATCCTGACCGGATGATCCACTTTTGTGGATGTGCTGATCGTCGAGCTGCTGAGTCCGAGGATGAAAGCTTGTAATCGCCTTAGCTACAGGTAATTTGCAAGGCCACAAAGATTCCGATCAAAAAAATATTGTTTAGTTGAGAACGCATGTGCTTCTGTTTTATACTCACTATTGTCAGGATAGTAGTTAACATACTTTTATTTTACTCATGGTTGATTGTCAGGGTTTGTCATTGGGTCATAGGTAATGGTCATTCAGGTTGACGGAGATAAAACCATAATACTTTATACTAAAGATTCCAAGATATGGATCTATATATTTTAGGAGTACATGATACGCACTGGTATAGGTCCTACGCACTTTATATTTGGGGTGGTCCTATAAGACCGTACCAATGTATTTGCCATTTAGGCAGTATGACAACTTTGGCTATTCTTTGTCTACAAGCAGTTCGTGCGTTGAACTGTCCTTCTCCAGTCCTATGACTATGGGTGTGGCAGCGTGCACACACGGGCTAGTTCAATACATGATCGCAGGGTTGATAGTGGACACAAGGCGACCATTCAACGCAGAAAATAGAACAATATTTAGTCGCTCGGGCACTATCACACCGATCACTTTCGGTTTGTCCATCCATCCACCATCTCTAAACATTCACCATTAATGCATAATGCGACCTCACATGTGCTAATTAGCCGACCAACGCGAAAACAATTTGTTGGCTATCTACAATTGTACGCAGCATTTATGTATTATGCATCAAGTTTGATTATCAGTACGAGGGTAGATCTCCTGTTATATTAGCCACAATAATTTGCACACCTGCTCCATATGGCTATTAACACTTCGACAGCACATGGTGACATGAACACGATACTGGCCATCATCATCACCGACTCTGGATCTTAATTCAGCTTTATGGCACTAATCTAAATGTCGTCTTGCTTCACTAGCACTGGAGATTCCCGGATCTTACCAAGAAGCTTACAATCATCAAGACACCAAATTCTCTGGGGGAAAAATGTCTTCTAATTTCTAAGCAAAGAAAATTTTCTTACTACTTACAACTCCGTATCCGTACAAGCTGATCGATCACATATTAGAGTGGAAAAAATACTGCTAAAATACTAGTAAAGAATAGGGGGAAATGACCATGACCGAGAGCCGGAGACTTTGACCGGCGGTCAGAAGGTGGCCTTTTTGAGCGAGGTGACGGTGATCGAGGAGCCGAGCGCGGAGGTGCCGACCTCGACGTCGAAGGAGTCGTAGCGGAGGAAGAGCTCGACGAGGAGGAGGCGCGCGACGAGCACGACGAAGTCCTTGCCGGCGCACTGCTTGTCGTGCAGGGTGGGCGCCGCCGTCTCGGGCCCGTTCGACCAGACGACGTGGCGGAGCAGCCGCGCGCCGTCCTCGCCGAGGAACCTGTCCGGCACGTACTCCTCCGGCCGCGCGAACACCCGCGGGTCCTTGGTCGCCATGGGCTGGTACCCGAACAGCATCTCCCCCTCCCTCACCTCGTACCCGTAGTCGTGGCTCTCCACCACCATGTCCCGCTTCGCCTTCCCGTACTGCATCGCCACCGGCGGCTCGATCCGCAGCCCCTCGTACACCGCCGACTTCACCAGCGGCATCTCCGCCAGCGCCTTCATCGTCACCTCGCCGCCGTTGTCCCGCACGGCGCCGCGCACCTCCGTCGCCAGCCGCCCGTGCACCCGCGCTCCGGCGCGGCCCAGCCACTTCACCAGCGTCGGGAACAGTACCTTCATGCCGCCGAAGGAGTTGAAGCACAGCGCGAAGAGGATATTGTGCACTGCCTCCTCCCGCGCAATGCCGAGGCGCTCCCCCTCGTCGACGACGGACTTGGCGGCGTCCCCGAAGAACTCGGCGAGGCGGTCGTAGTCCTTCTTCACCAGCGCCGGCGGGAGGCGCAGCGAGTGGAGGAGCGTGTCCTCGACGAGGGTGGGGAGGCCGAGGCTGAGCAGCGGGCTAAGCTGGAACAGCACCCACTTGGTGATCAGCTTGGGCCCGTCGCGGCCGAGGGCCGACTTGGCCGGGTCGCTCCCGAGGAGCACCTGGCAGAGGAAGCCGAACGCCGCGGCGTCGTTGTGGACGCCGAAGTCGGCCTTGCCGACGCGGGCGAGATCGTTCTCCATGAGGCCGAACAGGTCGCCGTACACCTCGCGGAATCCCGGGATCACGTGCTGCCGCCGGTGGGAGAGGAGGTAGAAGAGGAGGGTCTTGAGTGGCGCGTGGTTGGGCTCGGCGGGATCAAGGTAGGAGAGAACTCGATAGCCGCCGGTGAGGTCGGTGGACGGCATGAAGGTGCCGGTGAAGAGGTCGGTCTTGTCGACGAGCGACGTGTCGAACAGCACCGGGAAGGAGGCGGCGTCGAGCAGCGCCACCACCCGCGGGTCGCGCGCCACGAACGGGCCGGGGGGCATGTTGAGCCGCACCACCGTGGAGCGGTGCGCGCGGACGCGCGCCGCGAAGAAGCCGTCGCGGCCGCCGGGACCGTAGAAGTACTCGTACCTGTCCCGGAGCGCGCCCACCACCGGCGGCCCGTAGTCCCCCGGCACCATCCGCATCGGCAGCCGCCGCTTCGGTGACACCACCTCCTGTTTGTCCGTCGCCGACGCCGACGCCCGCGTCTGCTGCCGCACCACGGCGCGCGCCGGCATCGGCGACACAAACGAGATGCAAGACGCCGCCGTGGCCATCCCCCTTGATCCGATGAACTACACCTAGTAGCTACTCCTATCTAGCTAGTAGCTCCAACTGCAAGTCCACAGACACGGCCGTGCAGGGGCGCAGGTGAGCAGGTGGCTTAGTAAATTCGTCGAACAGTATGAGCACAATTCATCTCGGATCGAGCGTTGAGGGAGGCGTGCCTTTTAAAAGTGGGGGAGACGCAGTCGGAGTTGGCAGGTGAGTCTACTCTATTCTTCGCCGCGTGCGTGCCGGTGCGAGTGGGAAAACGTGGGATTTGATTTTATTTTACCGGGTGGATCGCGCGGCGGCGGGCTGGCCGGCGGTGGCTGTCCGGGTGACCGGCGGGCGGCGGTGGGCGCGCACGTGGAGAAGATGGGTGCAGACCACGGAACGTGTACACGGCACACACACACTGATCGGAAAAGGTGGTGAGATGATCAGCTGAACCGCTACTACTCAACAGCTCACCGGCCGCAGACCACTCGGTGTGGCCTGGTGTCGTACAGGCGTAGTAGCATGTGTATTACTAAGTACTCGTACTCTACTACTCTACGTACGACATCCGTTTCTTTTTCTTTAAGTACTAAGACACAAGATAGTAGACACATTCCCGTTAGCATGGCCCTTAACACAAACTGAAATACTAGGAGTTAGTAGTAAATCCCCGATCTCAATAAATTGTTATTCTAAGCACACCCGTATTGTGCATTCTTTCATGCTTACGGATGATATATTCAGAATGTAAGCTTCATTGGGGCATTTTATCCTAGTGTGCTAAATAGGTTTTGCAAAAACCACGATTATTGTTTAGTTACCGACATAAGTAGGTAAAATTCACACAAGCTCTTTTTCAAACTTTGGGTTTCATTTTTTATAGGGAAAATTACAAAAACTATTCCAAATATCATCCTGATTTTAAGATTTTCACCCATAAAATGATTTGTTGTAAATAACCTCTCTTCTAATTTAATTTGGTTTGAGATTTCCTATACCGCCGCTCTTTGCACATTCTCGTGCCCACGGAACCCCACATGCACTTGTAGAAATACAAATAGGCTAAAAATATCTGTGGTCACCGTTTAGACTGTCTAGGACTAATTGAGATCACTAGAATAGGTTGTTATGTCTGTCTTATTAGGTTTAGTGGCAACTGATTTCTTTGACAGATTAAAGGTGGGAAGGATGTGCTCGCTGAGGCAGAGAATGTGTTTGAGGTCAAGTTAAATCAGGAGATAATTATTTACAACAAATTATCTTATAGGTGAGAAACTTAAAATTATGGTGATATTTATGTTGGTATTTGTAATTTTTTTATTACTTAGCTAGTTTACCAAGTGATTTTCTGATTCATGCTAGCACCAATTTTTTTTTAAAAAAACATAATAACCGTGTAGTTATAGTCATACTCCCTCCATAAAAAAACATAAGAATATAAATATGGACAGAGGATATTTTTAATTTATAATATTATAATATGACTAATTTAATACTAAATTATTATATTTTGAGATAGAAAGAGTGTGTGTTAACCCTTCTACTAACTTCCAACATGACAAGCATAGACGTCGCTGGCAAGGCTACCTATCAACCGACAGTACTTTGAAATAATAGGAATTCAGCTTAAAGTACTTTGAAATAATAGGAATTCAGCTTAAAGATTTAACGGCTTTGGCAATTGGTATCTAACGATTATAGTGCGTATTTTTCCGATCGTCCACGAGCTCCATGTGTGATCAGAGTGACGAGTGACGGAAGAAAGGATGTGCGGCCGGGCTGTTGGAGCTTGGGCGCTGGTCGGTACGTGCAGTGATCGCACGAGCTGAAGGCCTGAAGCTCCAACATTATTCCGATGTCGATCTGGTCGGTGAGAGGGAGAGGGATTTCGCACGTGGAGACCATGCCCACGGCCCACCAATACATCCTACTGCCGCACTCAATCAACCACCGGGGCCTACGGTGAAAGAAGCAAATATTCTCAGTGTCTGCATTTTTTTTTTGAAGCGTGCACACCTCACACCTGAATTTGCAATGGCTACCCATCCACTTTTGCTAGCCGAACCTGCAAACAGTAAAACCTGCGTTGGTTTTTACGTTGGAACGAAAAATTAGTAAAAGAAACGTGATCATATTTTGATTTTTGTTAAAAATTTAGTTTGTAAAGTTTATAGTTGTCATCATAAACAACTAATATATGTTAATTTATAATATGCAAGGTCAATACGGTAGAAATGATGTAAATTAAAGATGACGTATTAGAAGAGTTAAGTTTTAGTGATAAAATTAAATATAAGATAACAACATAATAAATAAATAACATGTGAAAAGTTAGCTTTGTAAGGTATGTACGTTGAATTCACGAGAAAAAATGATTAAGTGAAAGGAAACAGAGATGTGCATACGTACTACATTGCTGCTACAGTACTTTGGTGCTGTAGCATGGAGTGTGCGTGCGTACGTGGTTGGCCAGTTTACGCGGTCAACATGGGTTAGCTGGCCGTGTGGCTCAGTGGTACAGCCGAGCTAGCTAGCTTGTGGGCTTGGCCATCAGACGCACGCGGGCCCAGGAGGAGGTTGCCAAGACGTGGCCCAGCGAGCTATTCACGTGCCGAGGAGCACGGGAGATCGAGCGGTCGCGGAGTGAATCGCGGACTCCAGGGACGCGCGTCGCAACGTCGTTGGCGAGCGCGTGGGCGAGGGCGCATGCGCGCAGGAGATCCGAGGTGACACGCACCAGCTCGAGATTGGCCCGGGTGGCGTAGGCGGCTGCGGCTGTGGATCCTCTGCGCCTACCTGTTGGACATTGTCGCCATCTATGTGACAGACGACGTGATGCCATCTAATTAGTGGCTAAAATTTAGTATGATGTACAGGTAATGGATGGAGTAGAACTTTGATAGAGTTTTAGAGAGAGGATTGATGAATGTTTTGAGAGTGAGATGAGAGATAATTTTGAAAGATTTATAAACATATTTCAATTAATAAAATAATATTTATTTTTAATTAATTTTATCATTTCAATTTAAATTCCATGTGTTAATTTAAATTTTAGTTATTATTTCTCTTCTTCTACATGGTGTGAGTTTATTTTTTCTTTTAACTACTATGATTTTTTATTTGCTTTTTTGATGGAAAGTGGGTCAATATATATATTATCTTCGAGCAAAAACTGAGAGGTTGAAGTTGTAGAAGTATAATGTGTTTTATACTATTTGCTATTTGAATTTTGTTATAGGTATTTATGACTTATGGTTCAAACATGCTCAACCAAATGTTACTCTTAATTCATGAGATTTCACCTGAATATTTAATTTCTTTATATCTATATCCTCTGAAGCGATCAACTATCGGTTGTTATTTTGATATAACTAAGTCAAGATTTTACAAATATTTTAGGATAAAGTGAACTGCTTTTGTTCTAGTTTTTCACAAACTTATTACATACTGCAGCAGTAATATAGCCAAGCTGTTGCGAGGGAGCAATAGCCGAGCCAGTATAAGCAATAAGATATTTTTTTTAGAAAATTTTTAGATACGTGTAGCAAATAATTCATGGTAATACTGTAGTGAAGTAGGCTGCGAAAGGCTGTGGCAGCTAGACGGTGTACTGCTTTCGTTTGAGTGGTCACTGTTGCACGCGGAGGATTGTTCCTGCTTTGTGTGTGGCTTCTTGCGATGAAAATGAGAAAAAGTTAAGAGGTTAAAGTCTCTAAAAAACAAGATTTTTATATTATTTACTATTTATTATTCGGATTTTATGAGAAGTATTTGGATATTGTAATATGTATTCATAAATAGTGTATGAAAAACTAGCGATGCTGAGTTCAGAACTAGTTTCCTTATAATCTATCAATTTTTTTAATAGATATGATTTTAATAACCAAACCGGTTTATCCTTTTCTATAACGTATTCTGATTTTTTTTATAAATTTGTCACATAATTGTAACGGTAACATAGCCATACCGTTGCGAGGGAGCAATAGCCTAGCCGATAGATAGAAGAAATGATCTAAGTAATAAGATATTTTTTAAAAAATATATTTATAATTCGTGTAGCAAATTTACAGTAATAATGTGGTGAAGTAGGCCGTGAAACGCCGTGGCAGCGAGACGGCGTCCTGTTCCCATTTGAGTGGTCACCGTCGCACGCCGCGGCTCCTTTTTCGATATATTTTTTTGGTCATTGCATATAGCTGCAGTCTTAGCTCCGTGATGTGAACGTGATCAATATTTGATTCGGAAGCTCCCAGCTCGATCAAGATTCAAGGCGAACAGGTCGGCGAACGTACACCATGTTTGAGTTGCCAAGAAACTTTTCCGTAGTAGTCGTCTTATTGACCGGCGACTTCGTTTCAGGCAGAGAAAAGAAGACCTGGGTGCAGCAGAGTCAGTCAAATGCTTTGCTTTCGGAGCGTATAATGTCACGATTTAGACCCTCGAAGTACCGGCCGCACTCCCGTTTCGCGCTGACGCAGCAGCGGGCGCTCGTGCGAGAGCGATTCGATGCGGCGTCCGCTGACTCGCGCTTGGCCGGTCATCGTTGCGCGGGGCGCATCCAGCTCGATCAGGAAAACTGGAAGAAGTACTAGCAACTTGGACATGTAACGTGACAGATCCATATGATTAAGAATAGACTGAAATGTTGAATTAGAGATAAAACATTAGGCCATACGGTGGTTATGCACACAACATGAAAAGAAACGGATGGGCGTGCTGTGCCGAAGACTCCATTTTTCAGTAGTAGAGAAGAGACTAGGGACAAGCAGCTCTGTTCTTAAGAAGGGGCTTGCTGTTAAAAGAAAGGCCAAACGACTTCATGCGAACAGAACTGGGAATTGGACAGAGTTCAGACCTCTGTCGACAATGGGGACAATCAGCCCTGCGTCACAATTCTGTCTCATTAGAATGATTAAAATTTGGAAAGTCACAGTGGAAAATTCTGACGAACAGATACATCTAGCTTGCAGTTGTCATAGGGGTAAGTCATTAGCCATAGTCGGGGCCGAACGGCACACGGCAACAGTTGGCTTGCAAGTACAGACTAGAGAGTAGGCTAAGATGGATCAACACGGGTTGTAGCTTTTCAGTTTGAGCTCAAGAGCAGAAGAAGCATATATATCACACAAATTTTAGTAAGCTCCTGTAAATAATCATTCTACTGAAGTATTAACTAGTGGTAAACAATGTACTAAGCATGCTAGCCGCTCACGGCTGTAACACATGCCTGCATTGCAGTATGCAAATATGTATGAAGACCTGCACTGATTTAAATATCACTAAAGTATCATTGTTGTAACCGAATGCCTGAATCCACCAGAAAAATCATATACAATTGAATACGTTTGCCTTTTTTAGGGGATTTCTGGAGTTGGCCAGTTCTGCATCTCTGTCCAACACCCTCATGCTTGGTTCAAGGACTGAGCATGCAGCCCATAATAGCCTCCTGCAGGAATTAGATCATCTTTTAGAAATCGAAATGCAGGTAAAGGGAAGCACATGACGATATACAGGTGAGGAGAGCACACAATAATAATAATAATAATCAAATAAAATATATTTAAAACGAGTTTTTGAACTCTACATATTACTATGTGGAGTATTGCTTGGCTGGAAAGGTAGCTTTCATAAAGGTCCACAGTTTCTGCCAGCAGGACATTTTAGTGTGTAAAATAAGCTGGAAGGTCAAGTAATCTACTCCGTATGGCACTTCTGTTATTTTGTAAACAGACTATAGACATGCTAGTGCTCAGGCAGATAGCCCATGGTACCTCTTCAACAGAAAACGAAACTTACTTGTAAATAGGTCTTCGCATAACAACTAAAATTGATCACCAGAACAAGCTATTATTAGCCATGGATTCTTGGATCAGAAAGTTGATGAACTTTTCGGGATTCTGCACTTAAGAATTGGCCAAGAACTCGGGAATGAAGTACAGTGGGTTCACTGGAAGCAAGAGCAACCACATTATCAAGAAAATATTGTTTTGGAAGTCTCCCAACAAAATTGCCTTCCTCGTTTCCCTCCTTATCCAGAAAGGCAAAATGAGGAATGCCTTCTATTCCAAACTAGTCAAGTTCTTACTCCCACTTTGTGCTGTCAAACATTTAACATGAGAAAGTTGACACGGTCCCTGGGAAGAAGACTTAAGGTAAGTAATGAGCACTGAAGAGAAAAATAAAGAAAAATTCAAAGATGAGTTCAGTCAGTAATTGTATCTCAGGTTGAATCCGAAACTGGAGGAAAACTTTTGAACATGATTTCTAGACTAGTTGATTATTTGTGGTTCATCAGTTTATGAATAATGCAAGAACTTAAACAATCAGGTTAAATTCTACAGGGTGACATGTTACGATCTGTAAGAAGGTACAGAGCACCAACGATCACTTATCCAATAAAGGAAACTAATCAGAGTTGCTTTTACCATGGGAAAAGGTTAAGGTACAACAGTAGATAGAAAAACTGGACGTCCCAAAGAGAGTTTACTTACTCCAAAAAAACAAAGGAGAATTTACCTGTACTGTTGCTCAACTTTGAAGACATCCGGTGCTAACTCTCAACAAACTTCACACCAGTCCGCATAAAACAGAACTACAGTGGGCTTGCCATTTGAGAGAGCCTGCAGATATATTATCAGGTTATATTCATATGCATGTTAAAAAAAGTTTTCACAGGAAACACAGCAAATACAGATACCAATTCGAAGCAACAGCATGGAAGGTTTGCTTGCCATTCAAGCTATTTATCATAGCAGATGAAGAAATTATGAATATTAGTTAACCAATAGACAAGTCATACAAGTGAAAGTTTTCACATGTAAAGGCATCAAATTTATTAGTTGGAAATGAATGCATCATCAATCTGTGACAACTGCCCAGAGAAAGACATGATCTTGTGATTAATGGAAAAATACAGTGCATTTACTGAAGAAAACATTTTTCAGATTAACATCCAAAACAACATTTTGTTCAAGATGATTAGATGTTTAACTTAGCTTGCCTAGAGTCAGAAACATCATCTCATCTTAGCTTGATGAATTTTATGTTTTAAATACTGCACATAAAACATGTCAATTCGGGTGTTCATCTTCCTTCGTGAACGTAAAAGGTTCTGGTCAATTTCCCCCCAAAAAAGGCTACTATAATGGGTGGTTCTTAAAGACCAACCTATGAATTACAAGTATATGACATTGCGCCACAATTTTTTTCCCTTTTTTTGTTGGTGGATTGCAGTTAGCAATTAGAAATTCTGCATTGTTTTCCAGTAATGGTTTGAGTATAAGCCTCATGGAAGAAAGGCTAGGAACTGTCAACCTCTTCATATGGTGTAGCATTAGCCGCAAGATCTTTGAGAGAAACGCCTCCAAAGTCGAGTCTTTGAGATGCAAAGAGGCCCACAGCTTCAATAGTGGAGGCCAGAGCTATTCTTCTGCTGAGATCCTTATTGGGAAAAGTTGGATTTCCGGAGGGATGTACTACTTGCCTCGGCCTTATCTTCAGTCGAATCATCTTTGGCGACCTGCTCATCCTAAGCAAGCAAAGAAACCATCAATCCATCAATAATTCAATGTCATTGAAGACTTAAAGTATAGCAGTATAGCACTACTGAACTAGTATTGTAAACGTGAAGCGTGTTTCTGACTTTGTGCTAGTTATCCCCAAAATTAGCATATTTAGTTCGGGTATGCTATTAGCAAAACTGCAAGAGTATTGGTCATTAAAATGTAAAATCCCAGCAACTCAATTTTTGTGCTTTTTCATCGGGAGCAGCAACCCAGCAAGCAGTATATATAGAACACTATGACAGCGAAAAACATAATTTTTCAAGGACTCACCGTCTGCGGCTCCGCCGAATCCGGCGGCGCGACGCAGGCGACCGACCCTAGCCGGCGACGGCCCCTTCGCTGGCGGAGGCCGGGAGAAGAAGCCGGCGAGGCTCGTGCGGAGGTCGGGGAGGAGCAGTCCCGTACACCTCGAGGCCACGACCGCCATCTCCCTGTACCCTCCCTGTTTTTATCTTCCAACGTTGGCCTGCAATGAGCCAGTGATGATGAGGTGGCCGGCGCGTCGCCACGTCGCCCACAATCGTGCGATGAGGCGGGGCACTCGGCACTCCACGCTACCAGAGCAAACAAAAGCCCATCAGCACGCGAGCACGATACTTCCGGCCCATCTCACTGCCAACAGGGGAAACCACCGAGCCGGTCCAGTGCTCCACCTTCGCTCGCCGGCGGAAAAAAACTGCACTTTTCCGCCAAAAACTCTTCTTTTTTTCCCCAAAAAAGACACTCGGCCGCGCCGCGCGGCACGTCGTGCGACGGAGACGAAGATCCGTCCAAGTTGGGGCCCGGCCTCCCGGGCCGGCCGGATGATTGCCGGCACTAGCTGCGCAGCTGGAGCTGACCAGTCACCGGTGGATCGGTCACACACTCGCACGCTGGCGAGCCAGCGGCGGAGGCGATAATGCAGTCGATCATTCTGTCCACCGATCGATGGCATTGCATCGCCACGCAAACATGCAACGCATGCACGCACGCTTGCGTGCCAAGCTGGGCTTGTCCGATTGTTTGTCCCCATCATCAGGAATGCTTTGCCCGGATCCCTGCAGAATACAAAGGGGAATTCATCAATTGAACGAGGTGCAAACGCTGCAAAACATACTAGGAGAGCAATAATGGGTAGTGGTTGTGCGTATTTATTTTATTTTTCAGAAGAGGTTGGTCAAGTCTTGTGAGAGAGTGAAAGACAGGCCCACATTTGCTACACGTCTAGATCTTGGTATATAGTTATATTTGTAGTTTTATACTGCCTCCAATTGTATGTTAGCAGTGATGCTTACCTGCAAATGCGTCCAATTGTTGTGCAGCATGTGACTGATTGGTTATCCTGGTTGATACATATAGCTGTGAAGGGAATGTTGATGGATTTGTTTAGGCCAATTCAGAAGCTTTGTCCCTTGCTCCGTGCTGTTACCGCTGTAACTTTTCTTCTCTGGAAATTCTTCACTTCCACCTCCCATTCTTCAGATGCCGGTACAGAGATGTTTGTCCTCTTCCAATAGTGTTTTATGAAGGAACAATTAGAGTAGGCCTCATACGTCCTGTCAGATGAACATGGTGTGAGTTTGAGTGGTACATTGTACTCCATGTTCAATAGTAAGAGACCAAGATTTGACATGAACAAGCCACCATAGTGTCCACTAACATGATGTTTCACTAAGACCCATCAGAAGGCTAAATTTAGTCCCCACAAGCAAGGACATCTGGCTATAAAAGCTACTGCACAATAAAAATTATGTTATCTCGTGAATAAATAGAGTACAAGGGTTGTCAAAGCGTGCACACTCATTACCTGAAGATTAAGAAAGTCAGTGGATCAACAAAAGGCTCAGGAAAGGTTGCTTGGAGCAGGACCGCATGAAATGACTCTTTCTGTTACTTACATAAAGGTTTCACAAAGCTGAGACACACCACTAGTTGCTCACACCCCATATGGTCCATGCCCTGTCTCTCCAAGATTGCCAGCATCTGCATTGTTATCTCTAACAAAAACTGCTTCACATTAATGTGTCAGTGCTGAATACTAGTAGGATCTTTTTCCCTGGACGGAGTGAGCATAACATAGGAGTAGATGTGGATGTGGAGCGAACAAGAAGCAAAAGGGACAGACCGAGCAACACGTTGTGGGCTGTAAGATGATGATGACTAGCACATATCAGTTTTGATGAACATCACCAGGCTCACTCATCAGAAGCGACTTCATCTGGCTTGAGGATATCAAACTTTCAGAGGCAAAATGTTACTCCTACAGTCCTACTAGCACTGAAATGGCTCCTGACCTTAGCCTTTTTCTCGAACTCCAATGCTTTGAACACTTTTGTTTCTGAGAGAAAATGCTTTGAACACTTTCAGAAAGTTGAAGCAAGCCATCTCTGCCTTTGCATATCGCTGCGTTTGCATATCACTGGGCTACTATATTCCCTGGATTTCTCTAACCTCGTCAACTAAACAACCAAAAGCTGAGACCAATGCCCATACAACCACAGACAGTATATCATCTATACACCCTGATGCCTTGTGCAGTTCATGCCAAGCCTCCACAGTTCCACAGTCACACGCACTCCCGAACGATCTGTTGCAGAATCCAAGCAAAGTTAAGGTTGTCATAGCTAGTGTTGCTGCCTTTGCGCCTTTTTCTCCTTCAGTGTGTCCTCCAGGCCATGGCGCTGCCAGGTCCATGTCCAGCACACGCAGGCACGCCCACGCACTACACTGATATTAAAAAGTACATTTAGACCTGATATTAAGCGGTCTTGAAATTTAAATTAAAAAAAGAAAAAAAAGGGACATAAAAAAATATTTTTATGTTTCATTCATTATGATAAATCATACAATTAAAAGAAACTTAATTAACTAGATTAAGAAGCATGTGCTTAATAAATATCTAAATCTAGATAAGCGAATAATTGCACCACGTATATTTTGTTTTTTCTCTCCCATTATTTTGAATGTTTGTATCTAGTCTTTGTAGAAATTTATAAACAAGTTTTTCTGTTAAATAGAGAAATATGTCTGGAATCTCTAAACCATTTGGCGGAATCTTTAGACTGAGTTATCTGTCTGGCAGAGAGGTCAGTCCGTTGTTTTCGAAAGTTTAGACTAGACACTCCAAACCCCTTTCTCTTCTCAAGTCTAAGTGTTGTCCGAAATCTCTAGATCATTGGTCGAAGTCTCTGTACCAAGTTTTCTGTTTAGGTTGAAAGACATATTTGGAGTCTCCGGATTATTTGGCTGGAGTCTTCGGACTGAAGTTTCTATTCAGGCCGAAAGAAGTGGGTATTTAATCCTACCAACCCCTTTTAAGGGAGTGGCTGCTCATTCATTGCTACATCTCTCTAAAAAGCTTCCTGGAAATTCTCCACTCCACTCTCTTGGATCTAGAGCTTAATCCACACTTTAAGAGTGTCTTTTGGTTAATTTGGAAGAAGTTAGATCTTGTGATTCGTGTGAGCATTTGTGGATCAACGTCAGTGAAGACTTAATCTTGTTACTCTTGGAGAATCATCTCCTAGACGACTAAACATTACCCATAAGGATTCAACATGTGAATCGCCCTGGAAGTTTGTAAATGTTTTTTTCACCTCCCTAAGGAAAGATATTTTAATGATTCTCTAAGTTCTACCTTAGATATTGATTTGGTAGAGCAAACTCTATAGTAAGTGAGAGTACGTATCCTAGTGGAGACTTTGGTGGTGACTCCACAATGAGAATGACTCCACAAACAAGAGTTTTTTCAAGAAGAGAGTGTTTATTCTTCTAGACTATGATAAGCTCAATTCTAATTCTTCCATCAACTTTGTCTCTATGCCTTTCTAGCGTGCTTGTCATTTTGATAGGACACACTATATCGCTTGGAAGCATAAGATGGAATTGCATATAATGTCTTTACACCCTAGTATGTGGAAGATTGTAATTACAGGTCTCGACATTTCGGAAAAGAACATTAAGCTCATACCGGCTCAAGAGGTGCTTATCCATCGTAACGCACAAGCTACAAGTGTGATTCTTAGGTCTCTAAGTCCTAAAGAGTTCAACAAGATAGACTAGCTTGAAGAGGTTAAGGAAATATGGGAGACTCTTCAATTGGTGCACGAAGGATCATCTAGGGTGTGAGAGTCACGGATTGAACTGTTGGAGGGATACCTCAGCTGATTCATGATGGAAGACGATGAGACACCGCAAAAGATATATGATCGCATGATGGTCATCATCAACAATATCCGTGGCCTTGAAAGCAAAGGCATAATCGACCACATAGTGGTCAAGAAGTTTCTTCGAGCCTTCGTGCTAAGGAACTCAACCTTAGTGATACTCATCCGGGAGAACAAGAACTTCAAGAGGCTCACTTCAAGCGATGTTCTCTAAAGAATTGTCTCCCATGAGCTCTTGAAAGAAGATGGCAAGAATGTCAAGGCACTCACCAAGAACGCCGCTATCACCAAGAACAAGGAGGTTGACTTGAATACAAAAGAAAGAAGCAAGGAGAACTCAAGCAATAATGAGAGCGATGATGAGTACTTTGCTCTTGTCATCAAAAAGTTTAAAAAGTTCTTGCGAAGTGGCAGATACGGTAAGAAGGGCAGATATAAGTCTAAGACTTATCACTCCAAGAGAGATGTGGCGAGTATGGGCACCTCATCGCCGATTGTCCCAAGAAGAAAAAAATCAAGGCGATAAGCCCAAGTACTACAGGAAGAAGAGCTTGAGGCACACTCACATTGGAGAGGAATGAATCTACCAAAGTGAGTCTAGCTCCAAAGATAAGAAGACAGTGGAGACAATCGCTATCAAGTCTTCGTTGCCAAAGGAATCATTATTCAATAACTTGAGCGATGACAACAATTATTACACTCCCATATGTCTTATGGCATCAAGGCGTAAGGTACTGTCTCCTTTCAAGTCCTTAGATAGTGATAATGATAGCATTGATGATGATGTTAATGAACTTAATTATGAGGGCATCAATAAAAACACACTATCTCAAATGGCTAAGCTTGTGAAGGCGTTAGAGAGCAAAGAGGAGACTCTCGAGAAGCAAGAGTACTTGAGAATGAGAGAAACCTTGCCCTTAAGAATTCGTTGGGTAGGGAGAAGGAGAATGTTGATAAATTGACCAACACTTTAAGTGTTGTCAATGAATTAATGGCTACCCTAAGGAGCTCCAACGAGACACTTGTAGAGAGGTTTAAGAGTTTGAAAGAAACCCACAAATCTCTTGAAGTGAAGTTTAAGGTTCTTTCGGACAGCACCATCTCCTCAACTCAAGTCACTAAGCTCTCTAATTCCTCCATAAGCAATAGATATGCTAGATGCTTTGATGTTAATATGAATTCCTATTCAACTAACATGCAAGCACTAGATGAGCTTAAGAAGGAGAATATTAGGTTAGCACTTTGGTTAAATACGGATGTATGAAGACATATCAATCCAAAGACACGCTTTACAAGACTCTCTCCACTTACAACAACAAGCATCGCTTTGAACTCGACTTCCACTCAAATGAGAACAATCCGTTAAAGCAAAACAATGTGAAGTATAACAAGCCCCTCAAATTTGTGAGAAGTGGAAAGAGAGCACAAGCCTAAGAGAAGAAGCATATGCCTCAATGTCTATTCTATGTTTCTTACATGCTTAAGCAAGACCACCGTGGTAAAGTGGTAGCTCACTTTGTTGGTTCTCACGATGAAAAATGCAAGAAATGTTTGTGGATACTCAAGTCGCTTGTTGATAACTTTCTAGGATTTACAAATTTAGGTACTTAAATCCCAAGCATGAATTTGTCTTGTAGGCATACTCCTCTGGTGTATCAAGTTTGGTTATGCATAGCGGATGTACAAATCATATAATCGGAGAGAAGAGTATATTTACCTTTATTGAAGACAGTGAAGGACAACATGACAACATTGTGTTGGATGACAATGGTAAAGGCAAAGTGATGGAATTTGGTAAAATCACTATCTCAAATGTGCTTCATGTTAAATTCCTAAGTTACAACTTACTTTCGGTTTCTCAATTATACAAAATTGGGTACAATTATCTCTTTACCGATGAGAGTGCGACCGTATCTAGGCGTGAAGATGAGTCCGTGGCTTTCATAGGCAAGTTAAAGGACAATCTCTATCTCGTTGATTCCTCATGGGATAGAGTGAGTTTTGAAACTTGCTTGATTGCTAAATTTAGTAAGGGTTAGCTTTGGCATTGTTGGCTACCTCATGTTGGAATGCGGAACTTATCAAAACCTCTAAAAGGGGATTACATCCTCAGTCTATCTAATGTGATCTTTGAGAAGGATCGTGTGTGTAGCGCTTGCTAAGCGGAAAAATAAGTTGGAGCTCACCATCCGACTAAAAACGTCGTGACAACATCTCGCCCCTTGGAGCTTCTTCACATGGACCTCTTCGAATATGTGACTTATCTAAGCATAGGAAGTAACAAGTATGGCTTTGTCATTATTGATGATTATTTATGCCACTCTTGGATATTTTTGCATATCAAGCATAAACATGAGTTCGATTTAAAGATCAAAAGAGTGAGAAGTGACAATGACAGTAAGTTCAAGAACACTCAAGTGGAAGAGTTTCTCGATGAAGAAGGAATCAAACATAAATTCTCTAGTCCGTACGATCCTTCCCAAAATGGGATCGTGGAGAGGAGGAACCAAATACTTATCGAGACGGTGAGAACTATGCTTAATGAATATAAGACCTCCGACATCTTTTGGGTAGAGGTCGTCAATACCGCATGTTATGCCATCAGACCGTCTCTATCTCCATAAGCTCTTAAACAAGACCACCTATAAGCTTCTCACCGGTAAAAAACTAAATATCTCATACTTTTGAGTTTTTAGGAGCAAGTGTTACATCTTGAGCAAGAGACCTCGTTCCTCAAAATTCTCCCCTAAAGTTGATGAAGGTTTCTTGCTCGACCACAAGTCAAATGCTTATGCCTATTGAGTCTTCAATTATACTTCTAGTATTGTTGAGGTCACGAGAGGCATGACATTTGACTAATTTAATGGCTTCCAAGAAGAGCAAGTTGGTGATTGTGTTGTAGGCAAAGAAATTTCGAGTCAAGCAATTGTGAACAAGCTAATTGGTGATGTGAGACCTTGTGATGTGCCAAGCAAACAAGATGGGGTACTTGATCAACCCTCCTCTACAATTACGCAAATTCCGAAGACATCATATGGTGATGTTGTGTAAGAAGGTCACACACATATGGATGGCATTGATGCTGAGGTTACTATAGAGCAAAGAGACACCGATCAAGCTCAAGTCCTCTCGGTGCACCACCCACGAGTCCATCAAAGCATACAATGAGACAATCCCATTGACGACATTCTTGGTCACATAAGAAAGGGGGTAACAACTCGTTCTCGTGTTGCTAATTTTTGTGGATGTTACTTATTTGTCTCTTCGTTGAAATCTTTGAAGGTTAAGGAGGCACTTACGGACGCGAATTGGATGATGACTATGCAAGAAGAACTAAATAATTTCACCCATAACCATGTTTGAACCTTAGTGGAAGGACCCGACACCAACATCATAGAAACAAGATAGGTGTTTCACAACAAACAAGACGAACATGAGGTTATCACTCAAAATAAAGCACGTTAGTGGCAAAGGTATTCACACAAGTCAAAGGTCTCGACTTTGGTGAAACATTTGCAACAGTCGCACGTCTTGAGTTTATTCGCATACTATTGGCTTTTGCTACTAACAACAATTTTAAGCTATATCAAATAGACGTCAAGAGTGTGTTCCTCAACAAGCCAATTGAGAAGCTCATGTATGTGGAACAACCATCGGGATTTAAAGACCCTAAGCACCCTCACCATGTGTACAAGCTTTATAAGATGCTCTATGTGCTCAAGCAAGCCCCTAGAATATAGTACGAATGTCTTTGTGATTTCCTTCTCAAAAACGAATTTGAGATGAGAAAGACGGACACTACTCTCTACACTAAGAAATTCAAGAATAATTTATTTGTGTACTAAATATATCTCGATAACATAATATTTGGATCTACTAACAAAGATTTTAGTGATGAGTTTAGTAGGATGATGATAAAGAGATTCGAGATGTCAATGATGGATGAGCTTAGATTCTTCCTCGGATTTCAAATCAAGCAACTAAACAGAGAAACCTTCATTTCTCAAATGAAATATCTCAACGATGTCCTAAAGAAGTTTGAGATGGAGGGAGCCAAACCCATCAAAACAACAATGCCATCAAACAAACATCTTGATCTAGGTGAGAAATGTAAACTCATTGACCAAAAACTTTATCATTTCATGATAGTTTCATTACTTTACCTTTGTGTATCTATGCCTGATATCATGCTTAGTGTGCATGTGTGCTCGTTTTTAAGCCTCTTTAAGAGAATGTCATTTGATTGCTACAAAGTGAATCTTGAGATATCTAGTTTATACTCCAAACCTAGGATTGTAGTACTCAAAAGGCTCAAAATTTGATCTAATTGGCTATTCCGACTTGGTCTATGCTAGTTGCAAAATGGATAGGAAAAACTACTTCGGAACTTGCCAATTTCTTAGGAGATCACTTTTTTCTTGGTCATCCAAGAAGCAAAATTACATAGCCTTATCCACGACCGAAGCTAAATACATAGCTGTCAGAAGTTATTGTGCCCAACTCCTTTAGATGAAACAAACTCTTCGTGACTATGGGTATAATATGACACATATTTCACTCCTATATGACAATAAAAGTGTTATCAAAATAGTAAATAATTCCGATCAACACTCAAGAATCAAGCACATCGACATTCACCACCACTTCTTGAGAGATCATAAAGGCAAAGGAGATATTTGCCTAAGCCATGTGTCAACTGATAAACAACTTGCCGATATTTTTACCAAACCTTTAGATGAGCGACAGTTTATAGAGCTAAAAAATGAACTAAATGTTCTTGATTCTCGAAACATTTCTTAGAGAGAAGCACATGTAGGACTTAAATGCTTATTTAACAAATAATTAAGTATACATCTTAAAATATCTAACAAATCATGAGCTCTCATGTCTAGAGATATCACTTTGCTAAGTGTAGTCCTTGACCCATAATTGAGAGCTCAAACATTCTTACTTTTTCCTAAAAATTCCGAAGTTTGTGAAAATTTTGCGTGCGTATTTTGTGTTTGAAATTGTGTGTCTTTCTCTAGGGAATCTCAGTGTAATCATTGTTTTGTAATGTTGTTTGCTTGCTGATTACACCAAGGTTCCCATATATTGCTTGTCCAAGCCTCCTTTGTTTCAAAAGGTTGGAGTCTCTGGACCCTTGCCCTGGAGTCTCCGCTAGACCTTCTCTATCTCTAGCTTAAAGTTGTCTAGAGTATCCGGCTCTCCATACTGGAGTCTCCGGTCTCGCTTCTCTATCTTCATTTCTAATCCCATCGGAGTCTCTGGTTGAATCCATCGAAAATCTCCGGAGTCCAGAATCTTCGTAGAAATTCACCAAAGTATCCGGACCTAAGGGTATAAATACCTAGGTGCTGTTGGGTTTTTACTCTAATCCTCACTTTTTATCGTCTCCTTCTCCTCTCCACGGTGCACTATCATCTTTCAGCGATTTCCACCTTCCACCATCGTTTTCTGAAGGATTTTGGTCTCCCATGCGGCAAGTCTTTGAATCCATCATTCGTTCTTCAATCTATTCACAAGATAATCTAAATACTAGATTGTGTTCTCTCTTTTTAGGTTTGATCTCTCAATCTGTGAACCTAGGATTAGAAACCTTGCTCTATGATGGTTCCTTCTAACTCCTAGAAACGCTATCTAGTCCCCCATCACAACACTATGGCTAGATCCTATGGTCCTCTATGAAAGACCGGAGTCTCTAGCAAGCATAACCAGAGTCTCTAGATCGGCTCCTCTGCCTGACAGAGAGAGCTAAGCGGAGAATCCAAACATTATGTCTAGATACTCTAGCCCGCTATCCCCTCTAGTCATCTATTCTTACCTCAACAATAATCATCGTTATGTTCATGGTTCTTAGGTTGTTCTCTATGGGTCGAGAGAAGAAGCGCACTCGCACTCCCAATGGATCTTCTAGCAACAGTCATAAAGCTCCAAAGGGTGGTGCTACTCAAGGGGCCACCTCCCGTGTGAACCCTTCATGGGTCCCTAAGGGAACAGAGGAAAAACAAAGGTTGTCCCTCCTTGTGGAAGAATCGAGAAAACAGTGAAAAGAGGTGGGGTACTATCTTCTCCATTGAATGTTGCCCACACAAGTACAGATGCCAATCCTAGAACTTCATCGGCATTCCTAGAGACCATCCTAATCCACATCCCTTTCATGGCTTAAGAAGAAAGGTTCATACAAATCTTCTCTTCATTCAAAGGTTTCCTCTCAATCTTCCTTCCTGTGTACTCATATGTCATGTGCACGACTACAAGTGAAAACTACATCAGTGCATGAATGACAGAAAGGATGATCCCAACACCATCAGTTGTTTTGGCATTTTTGATCCCTAGTTGCAGATATGGTTCCAACAGGATTACTATAATATTTTTATCTTGGGACGAACTAAACCCTTTGTGGACATGCAGTGGATAAATTGTGTTGCTATGGAATAAAAGGAGAAACCTGTTTTCAATGTCGTTATTCGAATCTACAAGAAGAGAGTACTCTACAACCTCATGGGACTTGAGCAAAATTGGTGTGAGGAAGTTATAGTTACGTTCTAGGCCATCGTATTCTTCATCTCTACTGAGGACGATGAGTACTCGATTAAGTGGATGACCAATGGATGGTAGTTTTGGGCCACAATTTAGACTTTTGCCTGATTTCTAAAGCTAGACCCGCTTGATCTTACTTATCCAAGTCTCCACCATCAATGGCACATCCTTCCCCATGACTCCACTTTTATGTACGCCCAAATGGAACCATCAAGACAACTCATGGGCTACTTCCTCACTATAATATCTTGAACAAGCTCTTCCGCCTATCAATCAATCCTAAGATGGGAGATGCTTTTACAATTCAGTCTATAGCCATTGATCTCTTGGCTAATTCTTGCTCCGCCAGACCATGATTCAGCATCATGAAATTCTTAAGGAAGTAGATGTATGATATCTCTATGGATCCTCAACGCTCTCCCACATACTCACCCTACATCATGAAACTGGTTGAGACAGTGTTCATGATACATTTCATCACGAAGGTGCGATATCTTTCGTATTGTCGTCACGCTCCTCCTACTGCTCCATAAGGGCCTAGGTGTAGGATCAATATGCCAACTAGAGGGGGTGAATAGACAATATTAAAAATTTCTCTAATAACCAAGGCTAATCTAGGTTGCTATGGCTTGGTGAAAGAGAAACTAAGTAACTAAATTAAGTTTTGCAAGTCTAGGATGATAAGGGCTTAAAAATCTCTATTAAATTAAATTGCATAAAGATAAAAGCAATATGTAAAGGAGACAAACAGATAGATTTTAACTCGAGGTTCGAAAACTTGCCAGTTTCCTACTCTCCGTTGAGGTGAGTCTAACTTCATCGCTCAAATTATCAAGCCTCCAAATCCCTTCGTCAAAGGATGAGCAAGATAGGAGCCAGACTTGAAGAGGTCTACGCAAGTCTTGATCACTAGTGTAGTTCTTTCTTCACTCTAAAGGTGATGAACTCCAAACCACTCACAAACACACCGGATCTTCTTCACAACATTCTTGGAGAATTTCCCGAGAATCACTTCCTCCGAACTGTCTAGAAGGTAGCAACCTTCAAGAATAACAAGTGACAACCAATGCTTGGAGATGATCAAGTGCCACACTAGCTAAACGATAATGCAATGCATTTAACTTGGCTAAAACAACCCTCAACCACCCTCACAATTAGAGTGTAAGCTCAATAGGTATGAGAGAGGAGGTAAGGGTTCATATAAAATGAATGCCAGACCAAGAGTGGACTCTTGTTGCTAGTGGTGAGTATTTATATCTCCACCAACAAAAACTAGCTGTTGGGGGGTGAAATCCCCAATTCTACACATGTCTGGTCCGACCACCGTTTGAGGGCCGGTCTGACCAGACTTCTTCCTAAAGACTGTAAAAAGAGTCGTTTGTGCGCATTAAATGCACCTGATCTAGTCCGACCGAAGGCAAGATTATGGTCCAACTACTTCTACACTCAGACTGACTTACCTAAGCCCCGGACTGATCGACCCTTTAAAACCTTTCTGTAAACTCTCGGTCCAATCGGTGTTTAGTCTTGGTTCGACCGGTTGACAGAGCAGTGCTCATAAATGTTTCTGGAAGATCGCGGCCTGATTGGATCCAAGGGCCTGGTCCGACCAGCCGACAGAGCAGCTTAGAAACTTTTTTAGAAACTTCTAGTCAGACCAACCCTAAAGCCCAGTCCAATCGACCGACAAAGCAACGCTTGGAAGCCTTTTTGGAAACTTTTGGTTAGACCGGCCCTAAAGCCTGGTCTGACCGGCTTTACCTAAAGCACATTCCTAACTTAAGAAACTTTATACAATTTTTCTAATGTGGCATTTTGATCAACTCTTTGCAATCGTTACCACCCCTCTTGATAGTACAACAAACCTAAAAATAAACCTAACACGATCATCCAACATCTCAATCAGTATATAAGAGTAATAAATGTTTTCTTTGCTTTGCCACCTTCTTGCCTATCAATTTTAATCGGTGGTCAAACTCCTTCGTTGATTCTTAGTGAGTATCTAACTTAATCACAATACTCAAATGCAATCATTAGTATACAATTTATGTTCGTCATTGATTACCAAAAGCAACAAAGGGGCCTAGATGCTTCATCGAGGCCTCCTCCACCTCACATCGTCAACCTCCCCAAATTGTCAAGCCTGAGTCAACCTTGAAGAAGGCTATGAAAGCCCTATTCTCCATCTGCTCCACTACTACTGACAATATTTATCGCCTAGAACAACGCCAAAAGGCTTATCTTCGGTCTCAGGGTGTTGATGTCTCTCCAAATCATGAGCCACCTGTCTACATCAATCCTTTTGGTGAAGAGGATGATGTTCTAGCTGCCGCGCAAGGTGCTCCCGTATAGCCCTTTGCCAAGACTTCCAACATCAGTCATGCTAGCCATCACTCTAGCACACCTCTTGGGTCGACTGATTCTAAGGATGCGGACGATGATCATGATGGAGACACCGGCGACGACAATGAAGACGCAGCGTCTAGCTAATCCTCTCCGTAGTTCTTTCCTTTTTGTGCTTTGATGACAAAGAGGAAGTAATATAGTCTTGGCTCTTTCTTTAATTTCTTCAAGTTTTTTTTAATTAGCTTAGGAGTTTGCATACTCCATTTTTAGGTTGGACAAGTAATATCTAAATTATTTGTGTGAATTGTAATGCCGGTTAGTTTTTATTTATCGTACTTTAAGTTTCTTACATTATGTTGAGATGCTTGGTTGAATGGTGCTTGTTTTATTTGTCTTTTCTTGTTTGTGCTATACCATGTCACATGCATCGTAGTTCGCCATGTTTTTTTTTCACTTCTACACTATGCACCCCACGGTTGCAAGGAAATAGAGGGAGCTTTAATGTTTTCCTTAATATGTACATAGACTTAAAATTCACTTATGTGTATGTACTTATTTAGGGGGAGCTTCTTCCATCTTCTTTCAATCAAAATATCAACTTTGATATCTCTTTGTGAGCCTTATAAGTATTGTCATCAATCACAAAATGAGGAGATTAAAAGTGCATTTAGGCCACCTAGTGAATTTTAAGTGATAGATGATAAGAAATTAGAGGCAACAATTCGTCAAATGGAGTGTTCTATTTAAAAGAAGACCCCTCATGACGAAAAGAAAAGAATATAAAAAGAAAAGAGGACTTGAAATGAAGAAAAAATATATTTATTTTTCCTTAGGTTCTTAGGACAAGTCGTACGGAGTTCAAGTTTAACCGGATCAAGAAGCAAGTGCTCAATAAAACATTCAAGTCTAAATGAGCGAACGCTCATACTGCATATACCTTAGGGTTTGGGTTTTTCTCTCTCCGTGTCTTGGATGTTTGTGTCTAGCATTTTTGAAAACTTATGAACAAGTTTTTTTTGTTAAAGAGAGAAATCTATCTGGAGTCTCCAAACCGTTTGGCCGGAATCTCCGGACTGAGTTCGTTATCTGGTAGAGAGACTTGTTCAGAGTCTTCGGAAGTTTAGACCGGACGCTCTGAACCCATTTCTCTTCTCGAGGCTAAGTGTTGTTCGAAATCTCTAAACCGTTGGCCAAAGTCTCTGGAGTAAGGTCTCTATCTAGGCCGAAAGGCATGTTTGGAGTCTCTGGATTGTTTGGCTGAAGTATTTGGACTAGAGTCTCTATTCAGGCCGAAAGGTCTGTCCGGATACTCCAGAGTTTGAATTCTATGAGTAATGGCTAGCTTAGAGAGATGGGGGTATTTAATCCCACCAACCCCTTTTGAGAGAGTGGTTGCTCATTCATTACTACGTCTCTCAAAAACTTGCTAGAGATTCTCCACTTAACTCTCTTGGATCTAAAGCTTAATCCACACTTTGAGAGTACTTTTTGATTGATTTGGGAGAAGTTAGATCTTGTGATTTGTATAAACACTTGTGTATCAATGTTGGTGAAGACTCAAGCTTATTACTCTTGGAGAATCACCCCTAAATGACTAGACCTTGTCCGTCAGGATTCAACGTATGAATCACCCAGAAAGTTAGTAAAGGTTTTCCTCACCTCACTAAAGAAAGATATATTCTAATGATTTCTCGAGTTCTACCTTAGAGATTAATTTGATATAACAAGTTCCATAGTAAGTATGAGTACGTATCTTAATAGAGATCTTGGTGATCGCCTTCGACTAAATACTGTATTTTGGTAAGAGCTTAAAAGCCAAACTGATTTTTAGAGTTGAATTTGGTAAGACAAAGGATTGAAAGAGATTTGTCGCTTTAGAACTCCTCAACGGAAACTTAGTATCAGTCGATCTAAATTTTAATAAGAAATTATATTGTCTCGTAGCTTACTTTTATATTTTATATTTTTTATGATTTTGTTATCTTATTTTTTTTAATTTATAGGGTGAATTAGCTTCTCTATTACACAGAAAACTGATCTGGTTATTTTAGACTTTAGTACTACAGATTTTGAGAGTAGATTAGTTTTCGCTGTCAGTATATTTTATTTTAGATATAAAATTTACACATTATTCTCTCTTTATATGCTTAAAAGCCCTTTTCAACATGCCACTGGCACGAGTGTTGGGTATTGAAACTGAAGCCTTTCTTTTTCAGGCGGTGAGGAAGCAGCCGGATTTGAGGCTCACCTTCCGGAGTTGTGTACAACTATAAAAGAAAGAGAGGCAGTAACACACTGACAGGTACGCCAGGACACTACCACCTCCAGTCTCGATGACAGGATCATGTCTTCACATTTATTATTGTCCGATCAGGCGATTATCTTCCCTTGGCTCTCGCTACTGCAGGCGGCAACTGGTGTTCAAAGTTCAAAATCCAGGTTTGTCAGAGCACTTCTTGGCCTTGAGCTGACAAAAAAGACGGCTGGATCATATGGGTGTTGGTTACTTTCAAGGCGTGTAAAAATTTGGGGTACTGGACAAAAGGAAAAGAACAGTCTTTACCATGGTCTCTTGTGCGCTTGTGCCGTAGATTCCTTCATTCTTCTCGTTGTTAGTACTTAATTAACCTGACCCGCGGTCACTTAGGTTAAAATAAGGGTGCCTTTGGTTCATGACTTCATTTTATGGAGGTGATGTCTGAATCTTCATATTGTAATATTGGATGTTGATACTCTACCTGATAGGTGAGGGCTTGTTTTGGAATGCACCCTATAAACCCGTACAAAATTTCTTGAAAAAAATGGTTCTATAAATGAACTCCAGGCAATGTAGTTAAATTCTTGTGTCAGTGTCACACTATACATATGATGGATGATCAGACAGTTCCAAGCATACCAGACATTCTTTAGGAGTAAAACATGCTATTATGAGAAGTGGCTGTGTAGGTGAATTTTGCTTTTACTGAGATAGATTTGGGTGTCAAATGGCAATGCGTAAAACAAGGTTATAACTGTCACTGCCTAGAGTAGATGACAATCTTGCAGAAAGAGACAGTAAATCATTAGATTAAGAGAAAGCAAGTACGGATGGTTGGATAAACAAATGGCTAATGGAAGATACGTGCTTTTTAGGCAAGCCGAATGACATTCAAAAAACCAAAAACTCTATCTTGTCTTGGTCTTCCCCCACTGGGGAATCCTTCGCTTCCCTGCGTTCGGGGAGTAGGTAACTCTCTCTCCTAAACATAAACACATAACAGAGAGTAATAGATACAGATTAATAGATTAGTGTATAATTAATTAAATACTAATTAAAATTTAAAAATAGATTAATATAATTTTTAAAATGATATATATTTTTTTAAAAAAATATATATCGTTTAACTGTTAAAAATATTAGTGCGAAAAATAAGACGAGTGAAGTTTAGAACACGTCGAAACTAAGGTACCCTAAAACCAAGCACCAGAATAGTAAGCCATTATTGCGAGCTCCCTCGCCTCTCCTGGTGTCCTTCCCCTTTTCTTCTCTGATTCCCACAGCAACAGCAACAAATCATACACCCTTCCTTTCCCCCGAGAAATGCCTTAGCACAAAGCAGAGTTTTTTTTTCCTTTTTTCGCCATTGCCGTTATCTGCTCCAAGGATCACGAGATGCAGGGGAGGAAGACGAAGAGCTCAAAGGAGATTGCCTGGGAGGAGAAGCACCATCACCAGCAGCAGCAATCGAGCTCCAAAGGCCAAGCATGGCAAGCAACTGAGCTCTGCCTCTGTCTCTGTCACCGGTTTCTGCGGCCGATTTGCTATTCTCTGAACTCTAATCTGTGTGTCTTTGTGTTCGTCAGGTTCTGCACGACCGGACTGCCCAGCGACGTCGTGATCGAGGTGGGCGACATGACATTCCATCTTCACAAGGTTGGTGAATCTTATCCCCACACTGTTACTTAAATTTCCCATGTTTTTTTCCCCGAATCTCTTTGATGCAAGGACAGTGTTGCTTGATCACTTCTTTTCCTTGATCTCAATTAATTTGCTGCTAAATCTCGTACAAATCTCTGACATGATTCATGATTTCGTGTGGTCCATTTCTTGATGTCGGGCTGTGGAAAGTGTGAAGATTTTCTGCCGTTGTTGATATTGAGAATTAGCTGCTAAAGGCGGTGCCTTTCTTGCAGTTCCCGTTAATGTCGAGGAGCAAGAAGCTCCACGACCTCATCACCAACAGGGAGTCGCGGGCGGTAGGCGGAGGAGAGCAAGAGGAGGAGGATGCCGGTGAGATCAGGGAGGAGGAGGTGGTGCTGGAGGCGGACGAGGAGTCCGACGTCCACCGCATCCGCCTCCCGGACTTCCCCGGCGGCGCGGAGGCGTTCGAGCTGGCGGCCAAGTTCTGCTACGGCGTCAAGCTCGACCTCACGCCGGCCACCGCCGCGCCGCTTCGATGCTCCGCCGAGCGCCTCGCCATGTCCGATGACCACTCCGACGACAACCTCATCTCCCGCGCCGACAGGTTCATCTCCCATACCGTCCTGAGGAACCCGAGGGACGCCATCCGCGCCCTCAGATCGTGCGAGGGCCTCCTCCCCCTTGCCGACGACCTCGGCCTCGTGTCGCGCTGCGCCGACGCCATCGCCGCCAAGGCCGCCGCGTCCACGCCCACCGCCCTCTTCGGCTGGCCCATTACCGATTCCGCCGGGGGCGGCGGCGACCGTCCGCGCCGCAAGAACAATGCTGGTGACGGGGCGACGTGGTTCGACGACCTCGCCAGCTTGTCCCTGGCCACATTCACCCGTGTCATTGCCACCATGAAGGAGCGGGGCGTCGGCCCTGAGATCGTTGAGGGCGCTCTAATTGCCTACGCCAAGCGCTCAATCCCCGGCCTGTCACGCTCCGGCCGGCATGTAGGCGGAGGCGGCGGGGGAGCCACCGCTGCCGCTGCTGCTCCGCCGTCATCGGACGGCGAGCAGAAGGCGCTTCTGGAGACCGTCATCGCCAACCTCCCGGAGGAGACCATCAAGAGCAACGCCCACACCGGCACGGCTGTGGGCGCCACGACGGCGCGTGTCCTCTTCGGCCTCCTGCGCACGACGAGCATCCTGCAGGCATCAGAGTCCTCCCGCGACATGCTCGAGCGGCGCATAGCCGCGAGGCTCCCCGACGCGGCCGTCGACGACCTGCTCATCCCGAGCTACTCCTACCTCGTCGAGACGCTCTACGACGTGGACTGCGTGGAGCGCATCGTGCGCTACTTCCTCGAAGGACGAGACGCCGACGAGGGCAACGACGACGGCAGCGAGCCGGAGACACCGGGAAGAGAGGCCAGCCGACGCGCCATGCTCGCCGTGGGGAGGCTGATGGATGCCTACCTGGGGGAGATCGCCGCAGATGCCAACCTGAAGCCGGACAAATTCTGCGACCTCGCCTGCGCATTGCCGGACGGCGCCCGCGTCTACGCCGACGGCCTCTACCGTGCCGTCGACATCTATTTCAAGGTAAACGAACACTAATCACGCGTGTTTTCGCTTAGCAGCACAATGCAATTACTTAGCAATGGTTGTTCTGTTCGTAGGCTCATCCTGGACTGAGGGAAGATGAGAAGGAGAAGGTGAGCGGTGTCGTCGACGGGCGCAAGCTGACACTAGAGGCGTGCACGCACGCGGCACAGAACGAACGGCTGCCGCTGCGGACAGTTGTGCAGGTGCTCTTCTTCGAGCAGCTCCAGCTGCGCCGTGCCATCACACGGACGATCATGGCTAACGAAGTTGGAGCAGCTGGTCAAGGGGAGGACGAAGGCGACAGTGATGCTGGTGGAACATGGCGGGTGGCGACAAGGGGAAACCAGATGCTGAGACTGGACATGGACAGCATGCAAAACCGGGTGCAGGAGCTGGAGCGTGAGTGCACGAGCATGAGGAAAGCCATTGAGAAGATGGACCGGCGAGGCAGCAGCACACCGGGGGAGAGAGGAGCAACACCGGCGATGGAAGGACGGTGGGGGTCTATGGTGACGAAGAGATTCGGGTGCAAGTTCCCAGCACAGGTGTGCCAGTCACAGCAGCGCACGGTGGTGGCACGGCCTCGCCGGCCACGGATCGAGCAGACCCCCTGAATTCTTCCCCACTGCACATCATAGCTTCCACTTGTTTTGTTGTGTTGATTATTTACTTGGATTTGTGGAAAATGGAGGGGTTATTGAGTTTTACCATGTTTGATCATTGAATTGTAGTGGTGCACAATTGTTCAGTGTCATCTCTTGATTGCCAATGGATCAAGTCATACGTTGGCTAAGCAAAGTGATTCATCATTCTTTCATCACTGACACGATCCAGTGGCAATAACAATTTACAAACTTGGTGAAAGAATTCAGCTATAGTAATGGATGCCAATGGTAGTAGTGGTGGAGAGACGGCTCACCTCACCAGTAATCCCCACAGGAGCAGACGCCGTCCTAGAAGTGGTGGAACCGCTTGTTGTCCCTAACGACGATCTCGCGGCCGGTGACCTTGGCGATGAGCTTGACAGCGTTGTGGCAGTAGCCGCAGATGCGGAGGTTCTTGATGACGAGGAGCGGGGTGCCCGGCGGCGTGCTGATCAGCCCGAACGCGATGGCGAAGCGCTCGCTGTTGTACATGAGAGCGCGGGCCTTGGCGTCCTCGTCGATGTCGTGCAGCACGTAGCGGGTGTCCGGCACGTACCCCGCCGCGCGTATCTCCTCGTGCAGCTCGCGCACCTTGTCGTACGCCTCCCGCCGCTTCGCGCGCGTCGCCTCGTCCTTTCCGTCCTCCTGCTACTTCCCTGGCGGACTCGACGCTCCCTCCAGGGCTCGCCGCGCGTCGCCGCGGGAGTCGACGCGGAGGGCTCCCATCTTTTGCAAGATGGGCGTGGCGATCCCGGGCAGGGACCCGGACAGCAGGCGATGGGCTTGCCTGAGCGAGGACAGAGACCGCGCCTCGCCGCATGCCTGGAGGACCTCGGCCTGCTCCTCCGGAGCGAGGTCCGCCAACGCGCCGGCGCCGCCTCGCTGGAGCATTTCGTCGAGCAGGTTAACGGCCGCCTCAGGGTTAGTCTCCTGGCACAACCTTCGGAGCTCGTCGCGATCGGCACGTCCCTCCGCGTGCCGATTACTTACATTACACGTGACGGCAGCAGCCCCGGGAGGCCCAGACTGGCGCAGCAAGCGGCATCCTCCAGATGGGCGTCGACTCCACACCGACGCAGCGGCCGGCGGGAGGAAGAAGTCGAGGCAGCGGGGACTTGAAGCGCCTGCAGAAGGGGACCGATTACACGCGGGAGAAGCTGTAACTCCGGGAGATACTAGCATGTTCGCCGGCGATATGGAGAGCGGGAGTGGTGGTGGAGCAAATCCCCGTCTGACGGTGCGGAAGACGAAACCGCAGCCGAGCGACTGAGCGAGGGAGATAGACGATGAGGCCAACGCGCCCGGCCCATGTAAACCCATTTATTGGGCCGAGAGACCGTTGTAAGGTTTTGCCGCCTGGGCTAGACTAGAACAGACGCTTTCCATGTGGGCCGTGATGAGAAACTTTCAGTTTCCTCATGAAGAAGACCATAATTGGAACAGAAACCAGGCCTCAGTTAGCCCAATAAGCCCACATGTATTTTTCCCGTCTTCTCGTTTTTCTGATGTTAACTCGACCCGACAATAAAGTGATAAACTTGCCAGATACGGAAAAAAAATTAACGGATCTTATCTACGCCATAGCCGTGTACAGTCAAAGCAAGTTTCAGATCACAGAAACAACGTGTAAGCAACCCACCCGAAGCACAATTCGAAACCTGAAAATGGAAGTTTCTTAAGGAGCTCGATAGGAAAGTTAGAGCAGTGAAACTGTCAAAACAGTAAAGTTTGGTTTCAAACTATCGGGTTTGTGCTTCATCAGTGTTGAAAATGTCAGGGCTCTTTTCTCTTTATCATTTAAGCCCCTTATATTTCATGACAAGATAGCTATTATAGCTCATCACGAAAGAGGACTCCGCTTGTCTAAATGGAAAAAAAACCTTAAAAGCAAGCATGCTAAGTAGTCGCAAAAAAAGAAAGAAAGAAGGATAAACCAAGTAATCAAATGGAGACCCAGAACAAATAGACTAATATGAAAACTAGATGGAAGCACCAGACTTTAGTAGAAACACAAATAGGGTATAGACACTAGACCATCCAACCTTGAAGAGGTTCAGAATTGCTAAACCAAAAGAAAAACTAATAAAAGTAAACCTAGGCCTTGCCCACACGATAACAAGAATGACAGTAGACAAGACCAAGATTTAGATTAGGCTTGACCTAAGGACAACTGCTGAAAGGAGACATGTCTATTGCTCTAAAGGCCTAGTACAAATGATCAACCATCAATGCTATCTTTCTTTTTTGGCTTCGCTTGCCTTAGCTACTTCGGATTCTGTGATGATTTTGTCACCATCTAGACCATAAAGCTTTTCAACCTCTTTGATATTCTTCTTCGGTGTGGGTTTTAGAGTGTCAAGAATTTGGATGGTCATGATTTCCTTTAGCTTCTTGGGTTTCTTCTTTGGACGAGAACTGCATCTGCTTGTACTGCCAGAACTTGAGATGATTGATTGCACAGCTGTTGCCATTCTTCGACTAGCTCTTTCAATAGGATCCACACGTTCTCCATTATAAGCCTCCTTGATACATGGGCTATGCCTCACATACACATTGAGGTTTAGGTCTGGCGGTAGTGGGAATAGCCTGGATGTGCGTGGATCATCAGGGGCCATGCTTGCTGTTTTTATGGCCTCTTGTTGGGCCTCTTTTCTTTCAGCTTTTCTTCATACAGAATAACAATCTCCTCCAAGGGCCTCGTGATAAGTGAGCATGGCTCAACAAGCATAAGTGAGCATGGCCCTATAGGCAATGTCAAGATCGCCATCAGCTTCGACCCAACACCAAATGGCTCGTGAGCTGCCTGGCTAGGTTCGGTGGCAGCATCATGCACACCGGTGGAGGTGTAATCATGAGGGATGGCTCTAGTTGGAGCAGATCAATGACTTGCTATATGAAACTTGTCTCAAGGTTAGGCACTCAGTGAGAGGAAACAAAGAAATGGGCTTAAAGTTAACGGTAATTGGGTTCATCGAAATGGCCTCATTAGTGGAGTAATAGTAGTCTATAGCGAGCAACAAGTTAAGAGCTAGGCTTTCTGGTGGAAAGAGGCTGAAAAGCAATTCACGGGCTAAAAGCTTGGAGAGTTCACCCATTGTGAGATGAAAACAAGGAAAAACTAGTGCATCAAGATTATTGGCTTGCTCAACAAAAATCTAGAATTACACATTGACTTTGAAGGTGTCTTGCTCAAAAACTATAGTGACATGCGGGGTTTGCAAAGGAAAGTTAGGTAGAGCAATCGTGGGCAGCAGAGTTATGAGAGCGAACAGGTCATGCAGCGTAAGGTTGATATTTCTGGCTAGATTATTTTTTCCCTTGGCGCCATGATGCCTAAGTTCCCTAGGTTGCCAAAGCAGCAAGTGACAATCCTAGGAGAGGAGCCCTGAGACAAGTTTGGGGTTATTGTGTCAGCTTGAAGACCAAAAGCCAACAAGTTATTACTGCCCCGCCTCACCTGCCTACATGGTTCTGGTCTAGGGTGGCACCCAAACTTTGGTGCCAGCAGAGAAGACGGCAATGGAGAAGGTGTGCTATTGTCCTAGATTTTGTTGATGAACACATCAGCGAACGCCCTTGACTCGTTAGCCCTGTAGAAGGCAAGGTGGTGTAGAATGTGTTCAAGGGCTTCCACCTTGATCATGGCAAATATGGTGGTGAAGTCATGGCCATAGATGCATGCATGATCGACGTTCAACAAGTTGGTGAAGCCTAAGAGACAGGTTGCTATTCCTCTTCTATGTCGAAGTCAAGGGGGATTTTTCTAGAGTAATACAAATAATTTATTGGTAGAAAAAAAAGTAAATGAGTTTTCCCTCCTGTCATGTGGGAAGATGGAGACTGAGCGGCCCCATTTTCTTATCAGGCTGAGCCTGAAAGCCCTTTCCTGGTCCTCATGGCGAAGGAACACGATGAAGACATGACCAACGCCACTAGCCATGAACTGTATGTGAGCGCCACCAAGCCTGATGTGGAACATGCGTTTTAGGCAAGGGATCGATGCGACAATTGGTGGATTGATGGCCACTGCAACCACCAACAAGTTTTGGTCTCTCACCGACGGGCAGTGGACATCAGGGGACACTAGGTGTCCTTGAATTGATGGCTCTATTGCAACAATGGGGATCGGCTGATGTAGAGATTTGTTTGGGTGTTTTTTTTGTGGGAGGGATCTAACAGAGCCTAGAAAGGACACTGTGATCAGGTGTGGCTAGTGGATCTGCAAAGCTAGCCGAGGATGGGATCTCAGCAAGAAGCTTTAAAATGCGAGTACGAGAGATAGTAGAAGCTTCTTTGATCTAGGTTTTTTGGCTTGAGTGAAAAGAGCAGTTGTTGCTTCTTGATGGCGGAAGAAGTAGTTGTGGAATTGACGGATGAAAGAAGGGCCTTTTTACAGGAGAATGGGTGAGAGAAAGACGAAGAGGAGCTAGGGTTTTGACCACCACTTCGAACGTTGTGATGTTGGATCAGATTATGTTGCATGGCCTTGGGCGATGGGATCGAAAAGTTTGTCTCCTTTTTGGCTTGGCTTGTTTGCAACAAAAGAGGTGGAAAAGCATACACTTCAGGAGCCATGAGTGCCCTAGCGAGGCTGTCATTGGGTGTGAATCCCCCTCGAATCCTGCTTTGGCTGTTCTTAGCACTTGGATTATTTGGCCTATGCATTGTTTGCTACATCATTAGCTCGCTCAAATGCACCGAGGAAAGATTTGGATGATTTTGGACCCGAGCCCCCAGGCGTGAGCATGGTGTGTATCTAGCTAAAAAGGTTGTGCCATTGGGCTAAGGGAGATGGAGAGAAAGAAGTATGCAGCCAATTATTTTGCCACGTAGAAAAATCTTGTTGACAACATCTCTTGTTACAACTTTGATTTGAAAATTCCCACTTCCATCTGTTGGACATGAAAGGCGACCGAAGTTGCTCCAAAGGTGTCGAAGAGAAGCAAGGTGGCTCTTTCCGATGAGAGCGCTATCCAAGAATTATGGACGGCAGTTATCACGTAGACACTCGACTTGTTGTGGCATTGATGGGATCACAAGTACCAATAAAGTTGCTGGATAGTACGTGAGTTTCAAAAACAACACCAGGCATGTCAAGATAATGGTACTGTGTCCTTGGCGACATGACCACAACCTAGAACAGAGCCAGAGCTAAGCTCAGGCAAGGAACCAAGCTACATAGAGAAGACCTAGACTTAGACCACCCTATACATGACCTAGAGAGCAAGGCAAAGCAAAAGAGGAAGGCAAGAGAAACGAGGGAAAATGACGACAACTTAACTTCAAAAGGAGGTGTGGTGGAGAACTTAGCTAGACATTGGCGGGCCAAGATCCAGTGTAACACCCAACGAGATCAATTTCTCCTCTTTCTAAGGTAGAGGTGGTTGAATAGGCCGCCTAGAGGTAGGCTAATGATGTCAGACCAGATGTCATCAATCTGGCTATATGTTGGTTGACGGGGTCAGAGTGACTGCCATCAAGAAGTGGCAACTGTCTGACAAGGCCGAAGTGGCCATTGTCGTGTGGTAGAGTGGTTGTGTCAAAGGCCACTAGTTCATCGGGACGAACGTCCGAGGCGAACGCTAGTGGCGGAGGCGGCTCCTAGCATCCATCAGGATCACGATTTCGTGACACCCTCTAGTCTCTTCGTCTCTCATTGTCTCCCAAATTTTAGGGTGTTCTTATTTCCAAACAAGATTGCTTTGTCACAATTACCTTCAAGTCCAACGGCAACCAAGTCAACTTCATGATCACAAATATATATGCACCACACTTAGATCAGGACAGAGAGGCCCTCTTCCACACACTTTCAAATCCACTCTATCAAACCCATGGCTTTGCATTGGTGACTATAACATTTACCGATTCAGTCACGAAAAGAATAATGCAAACTTAATCACGTCGGGACGGATAACTTCAATGCTTGGATCAATGGCGAAGGCCTCATGATATCCCTAATCAAAAATTCACATGTACAAAAAAGAGAAGGAATCCAACCTTGGTTAGATTGGATAGAGCCCTGGTGAACATAGGATGGGTTCAGGCATTCTTAGGATCCTCTGCTAAAACTCTGTTGCAACAACTTCATACCACACCCCAATTTTAGTGGACACCATTGACAGTTTTTGGCCTTCAAGGTTGTTTCGAATGAAAAATTTCTGGTTGCACCAATAAGAGTATATTGCCCTAACAAAATCAAGCCTACAGAGAGGCATAAAATAATTAAATCCAATCACCCATTTCAATCACAAATTAAGGAGGTTAAGAGCAAGGATGAGAGATTGAATCAAGACCAGGGAAAACCTACCAACTCGTATCTCAGATAACAAGGCCACTTTGGGATACTTGGATGCAATAGAAGAATGGTGTCAGCTCACCTTACTAGAGTTCTTTTTTCGACAAAAGATTCAGCAACATATCAGAGCTAAACTAGTACACAACACTAAAATGGCAAAGGAGAGCAAGAGTGAGATTCTGCTCTCTAGGAGACAAAAACACCAATTTCTACCGCACAGTAGCAATGGTAAATAAGCAGAAGAACAACATTAAAATGCTTATTGATGATGGCATAGAACATTTTGACACGGCCAAAAAATTGGAAGTTGCAGCCATGATCTCCAGATAGATTTTCAGTGAGACCACACCCACTACCAACACTATCGATTTGTCCACTCTCTATCCTGATCAGAGGACAATGAATAATCTCTGCACAAATTTCACCAAGGATGAGATCTCCAGGGCAATCCTTCGGGCACCTAACAACAAAAGTCCTAGCCCATATGGTTTCGCCAATGAGTTCTATAAGAAATTTCTGAACATTCTTTGGCCTAATCTACAATCTATCTTTGACAGTCTACATGGCAATCAAATTGATTTATCAAGACTTAATCACTGGTTCATAGTGCTCCTAGCTAAAACATCGACCCTGATGAATATAAGAGACTCCAGGCCAACTCACTATTGCACAGCCTTCCAAAATTAATCAACAAAGTTCTTGCAAACAGATTGCAAGAAGAAATAGAAGGCTTGATAGATCCCATGCAATTAGGGTTCATGAAAAACAGGTCCATCATAGAAAATTTCATTTCGGCATCCGAGATGGTACAATTTGCAATCAAACGGAGAAAAAACTGATAGTCTTAAAGCTGGACTTCCACAAAGCGTTTGACACGGTTGACTGGAGCTCGTTTCTTTGTGTTGGAAGCTCGTGGATTCCTAGCAATTTGGATTGAATGTATGAGATCTCTCTTACGTTTAGGAAAGTCACAAATAATTATTAATGGAAAATGGGAGAGCAGATCCAATACAAACGGGAAGTACGTCAAGGTGACCCGTTGTCGCCATATTTATTCATAAATGTAACGGATGTCTTGCAAAAAAATGATTCAACGGGCATACTACACTAGACTGCTTTCACATCCTTTGGACATCCAGGGAGCCTACCAACGTTACAATATGCCAATGACACACTAATTCTGCTTAAAAGAGAGGCATGAAAATTGACTTTCATAAAAGCACCCTTGTTTCAATACATATGACAAAAAACAGATTCACAAATGGCATCACAGATATGTCAATGTCCCACGAGCACATTACCCTGCAGTTACCTGGGATTGCCTCTATCGACTACAAAAATCACACACAATACGCTGAGGCATGTAATCTCAAAGATCGACAAAAGACTAGTCGGGTGGCTTCCAATTTCTTCACGAGGCAGGCTAATAATGTTATATTCAGTTTTATCAGCCATCCCAACATACTATATGTCTTGCTTTCAACGGCTGGAAAAATCGATTGAAGCAATCGACAAGCTAAGATGATCCTTCTTTTGGAAGGACAAAAAGGAAATAAAGGCCTAGTAGCATGGAAGACAGTTCAGCCTCCAAAACAGCACGGTGGACTCGGAGTGAAGGACTTAGAGCACAAAATGCAGCACTCCTCATTAAACTTAGTAATAATATTTTGTCTGGAAGAGATGAGCCCATAAACAAGTGGTTTAAAACACAATATTTACAGAACTGCATCCCACTGATGCCTCGGACAAACCACACCCTAACCTGGAAAAACATTGCTGCTAACATCCAAATTCTGGTGCAAATCACTAAGGTAAGACTGGGGGATGGAACCAAAACACTATTATGGAAAGATGATTGGTCTTCTCACAGGTTTACTCTTGAGTTCCCAGTCCTGTTCTCCTTTGCAATCGACGAGAATTGTACGGTTTCTTCACCATTGGAGAATCAGCAGTGGCAACTCAAGCTTCACCCGAATCTGTCTCATCAAGCGCAGCTGGAACTACATGAAATCCGGCAAATCGTCGAGGAACTCAAACCACAACCGAGTTCCCCTGATCAACGGGAACTCTTATACGGGCAACACTAGTTACCACTGCCAACATATACCACTTGTTGACACACCATGGACAACTATGGCAACCAGTAGTCCACATTTGGTCCAACATCATACCAAACAGAAACAAAGAGTTCCTCTGGCTAGCCGATAGGGGCAGACTGAATACCAACGCAAAAATGACACACCCTGCACTGTGACATTTGACCAGCACATGAAACGACTGATCACATAATTTTAAGATGCCGATCAGCAACCAAACTTTGGAGAAAGTTGGGTCTCCCCTCCATAGCCACTGCTTCTGAATCAATCACCCACTTTATGGAAGCAATAGCCAAAAAACGCCGGGAACAATCAAAACACTGCCCAAGTTTGTTTTGCGGCTTGTACTAATACTCTTTGGAAGGCAAGGAACATAAAGATTTTCGAAAGTCAAGACCCTAGTCTCCCTGTCATCATCCATCAAATTTTAGAATTGCTGGATCTTTGATGCCATCGCGCTAATCCTGTAGCTCAAACTAAAATCAGTGTTTGGGTAGAGACTCTGAGAACAAGCTAACACCTTGCACGTTCTCTTTACTGTTTCTTTTCTTTCCTCTATGTTTCCTTCCTTTTGTACAGTTTTGAGTTTTGCATTTTGCATTTTGCTTTTTTTAAGATTTGTAAGCTTCACTTGTTTCTTAATGAAATGGAAATAAGGTAGAGCCGTCTCTACCTTCCTTTTTTTAAAAAAAAAACAGAAACAACGTGTACAAAACGAACACAGCAAAGCCACGAGCTACGTGCTTGTCACCGGAGCTATCTCTGAAAGTCTGCATGCCGACGTGCCACCACGCGGCCACACACGAACGGACTCTAGCTGCGAAATCGGCAAAACCGTTGCGCGATTTGGTCGGCTCTCACATGGAGCTAGCCAACGACACGATCATGGCGACTGGCCATTGGCGAGACCAACGGATGGGAGCGTCTGCCGTGGAGGAGCTGGCAGATTGATCCAGAGATAAAAGGTGGAGACAGCGATGCCCGAAATTAGTGTTTGGACTTGGTTAATTATGATCGGTTGATAAGCGGAATTAATTAGTTGATTAGTAGGATGAGAATGGTCAGTCTACTACCATCCTTTTCGGACGGTGGGTCTGATCTGGCCGATGCTCCATTATTGAATTTTTGCTCTGTCGTTTATCCATCCAGTCTGCCCACGATTAGATATGCAAAACGATTCATTATGACTGTTTATCGGTTGTGTGTGGAGCACGTGGCTGACACGTCGGCTATGCAGTTTTAAAGTACTGTTGACATTGCTCTAAAGGCATTTCTTTATATGTTTTAAATGCCAAATAATTGCATCGGTCGGCTTGTCAGTTATCAAACATGTGAGCACGAAATCATCAAAACGGCAAAAACACGTCTGACAGGCTAAAATTAGTCGTAGGTTACAACGTGTTATTTGGTCATAGGCTCATACGGAGTGACAACTGGCAAGAAACTGAGATAAGGAATACACAAGTATCATTATACTTTGCAGGGTAAGGACCCTTGATTGTAGAAAAAACGTAGAAAACTTGGAGGATTTTAATTTTATAAACAAAGCTACTAAGTAATTATTTGAATGAACTTTGAAATTCGTATAGAATTAACAATTATATAGATTTTAGAGAAAAATAATAATGATATTATATCTTGTGTTTTTTTCTTCACATGGCTCTAAAATATGTGTTTCTCCTATGTGGATTAAACGGCAATTTTAAAATCTTCTATGTTTTTTAGTTCTCCTAAGAATTTAATGGAGGAGAAGACCGTTCCATTTTCTTTTTTTTTTTCTATCATGTGATTGTGACCATATTCTATCCAGTTTACAAACAAAAAGCAATCAAAATGCTAAAAACCGGATTATTTATTCCATAATAAACCACATCTATAGGCAAGTCAAAACAGTAAAGCGTAGAATAATGCGTGCGTGCAAATACTGTAGGACCTGGAGTTCTCCACCACGTCGCCCCGGAATCGTCCAGATCGAGCGCCACCTAGTCCACCTGTACCGATCCATCCACACCAACAAACCAAACCAAACCCAACCTCGCGCAGACAGCAGAGCAGAGCTTGATCCGCCCGCGGAGAAGACGAGGAGGGAGAGAGGAGGACGAGGAGGAGACTAGTAGGGTTGCTATCCGCTTCGGGAGAGGAGCCGCGCGTCGTTCGGCGATGGGGAAGGGCCTCATGTCGTACCTGGCGATGAAGACGGACCCGGCGGGCGGGGACGCCGCGCAGGCGGCGCTGATCGACGCCGACCTGCAGGAGATCAGCGTGGCGGCACGGAAGCTCGCCAACCACGCGCTCCTCCTCGGCGGAGGCCTCGGCTTCGGCACCACCTTCCTCAAGTGGCTCGCCTTCTTCGCCGCCGTGTCAGTAACCGAATTCTTTTCCCTTCCTCTCGTATCCCTTGTTCCTTTCAGTATATTCTTGCACAGGACCGCAAGCGAGCTGGTTCCTAAGGGGCATCTCTGATCTCGCCATTTTTGGGCTCAAAAGCTCCTTGTTTCGCGGATTGGGACACGGCATGGAGGATCGGAGTTCGTTTGTTGCTAGGTTGGCTAGGACTGAGAATAAATGTACGCCATTTTGGGGGATAGGAGTAATTGGTAGTACTACTTTTGTACCGGATATCACAGACTCCATGAGAGACGCGGCATGTCTGCTGGGAACATTTGATTTGTGTTAGAAAACTAGAGATAGCCCAGAGATTTTGGCAATTGCATCAAAACTAATTTGGGGAAACTGGTCAAGAGTTTGATTATATGTGTGCGCTTAGTGCTCAATTCACGGGTTATGATCTTTTTAACATGTGAGCAGAAAGTCAAGGCACAATTGCACTTTACCAAATTTCTATGCTATGTCAGTCAGTTTGTGTATCCTACCAGCCTAACTTCTGCATATTAAGTATTTTTGGCACTGTATGCAGTGTAATAAACTAGTGATGGTGATGGTGTACTGAATTGTGAATTTGTGATGTGATATGAGTGATACACTGATATATGCATACTGTACCATGGGAAGAGCAGAGTAACTGCCATACATGGAGTTTTAGTGGTAATTAGGACCCTCCATGGAAGTTGTGCTTTGTGAATATCATAATATGCTTCATGTGCAAGTGGTGCTACTCCACCCTTTGTAAATTTGATGGATTTCACTCAGTCTTTTCAGTCTTTTACTTTCAAGACTGTTTGTTTAGAACTTTTATTGTTCATTTAACCTGAGAACGGTCCTTATATTCCCACTTGTCAGTTTTCATTTATGCATTCGACTGAACCCCCTCTGTTCTCTTCTACTGCAGGTACCTCCTGATATTGGATCGGACAAACTGGAAGACCAACATGCTGACCGCTCTCTTGGTCCCTTACATTTTCTTTACACTGCCTGGTGGGCTGTTTTCTCTGTTGAGGTATAGATGCAAATACCCTGATGTATTTCCCACATTCTTTAGCCCACATAACATGAAAGATATATTAGTAAACTGACAATTGGCTCCATGGGATTTAGTGCTGAATGATAATCATGGTCAAAACAAATGTTTTGAAGAATTGAGGGTTTTTTAGAAAAAAAAAGTTGTAGGTTTTTTATAAGCATAAAATGCAAGCAGGTTATATGCAGCTCAAGCTATCTTTTCATACTTTGTGGCCTTGTTGGAGGACTAGTGATATAGTTGTAAATACTTACAAAAAAGAACGTTCTGTTCTGTTCTATTACAACATCACATATAGATATATGAAACAGATTTTCGTATCACTAAAAGCATAAATTGCAGGGGAGAGGTTGGAAAATGGATTGCGATCATTGCTGTCATCCTCCGTCTCTTCTTTCCTCGCCACTTCCCTGGTATCATTTGATGTCTACTTTCTAGAATTGTTTGCATCCTATCAAAACATGGATATACATATATTAACCTTGTGCTCCTTAAAGAGTTTATTAAGGTTCAGTTCGTTTGGTACTGTCAAAATGTGTTTTCTGCTTAATAGTCTGACAAAAATGCACATGGATCTCACAACAATGTTTTATCATGTTCGATAGATTGGTTAGAGCTGCCTGGTGCTGTGATCCTTCTAATAGTGGTTGCCCCAAACCTGTTCGCGAGCACCTTCCGAGGCAACTTAGTCGGCATCTTCATATGCCTCATCATTGGGTGCTACCTGCTTCAAGAGCACGTCAAGGCATCAGGTGGATTCAGGAACGCCTTCAGGAAGGGCAACGGAGTGTCCAACAGCATCGGCATCCTCTTGCTCTTCATCTACCCTGTCTGGGCCCTGGTGCTGACCTTCCTGTAGGCGTCACTGCTTCAGCGCCACCCTGCGACATCCAACCTCCCATTGTTGTTTGTTCTTGTGTACATGTCTTGCGTGGTGATTTGGTATCTGGTGATCTGGTAGTATCGCTTTGAGGAGATGGATAATGTATGTTTGGACCTCCTACCTCCTGACGCACATTTTCTTGTCATATTCGTTTGTTGTAGCTTTGCTGTCAGGCTGTGTTCGCCGGTCTGAGTGTACAAGCGTCAATAAATTCATCTCTGTTGCCTTCTGTAAGGTCGATGAGCTTTTACCCAAGTTCTCTTATGTGATCTTCCCCAATGCTACTTCTGAACAATGTGCTATGCAGTTATGTGAATATCCAATGCTACTTCTGATACAAATAATCAGCAAACATATTTGTAGTAGTACATGAACATGTTTGGGCCAAGTGGGGTTGGACGTATGTATGCTACAGTAGCAGCTGTGGACGCCACTAGCCTACTTAGCCAGTGTCACTCGCGCCTGGCTTGCTCGCTGCCGCTGTTTCAAGCTTTCATTTGCCTTTTTCTTTCCTCGTCGCGGCGCGACCACACAAGGTGGGAAGCACAGCACATTCCCTTCTTCCCGGCTGCTATCATCCAGCCTTTTTCAGGCATTATTCTTCACTTCTAGTGGAACACTAGATGATCCAAACCACTCGGACATGCAACATGCAACAGGCGAGAAAGAGAACCGTTTGTCCATCGGATGATCACTGTTGCAATCAGTGAACACGATTGATCAAATTGTTTACTCGAAACACACACAGTTCGTTACGTTACGTTGCGTTACGTGCCCAGCCTGGAATGCTGCCACATCTTCCCAGATGCCGTGATCAGTGTATGAGTGTAATTAGCTTGTGCCATTTCAGCTGCTAGAGTACCACTCCGAGTAGGGCTCTGTACAAAAAAGAAGAATCCGTTCTGATCCAAGGTGGAGACAGACGTGAGGAGGAGAATTACGCGAAGTCAAAAGCAGTAACCATGACGAGCTGCGACGAGAGAGAGAAAGAGAGAGAGAGAGAGCAATCGAGAGGAAAGGGAAGGAACGAAGAGAATCAGCTCCACCTCCTCTCGCTGCTGCCCGTGCCCCTGTATCCATCCACCCAAAGCTCTGGCCTTTTCATCTTTGTCCCCTGCCTTTTTCTCCTCTTCGTCTTCCTATAGCTGCATTCCACATCTCCGTCGCACCGATCAAGAACCCCATTCAGAGCAGCACACAGCCGGCTGCCGGCCGGCGGCGACGGTAGGCACCCTGAGGGAGCAAGACTGTAGCGCGTATGGGATATCATGAGCCGGCGGTGTGAGGGCGCAGCCGAGGGATGGAGAACCGGGAGAGGGCGGGGGCCAGCGCCGTCAGCCTCGGCCTCCGCGTCGGGCAGGCCGTCTTCTCGTCGGCGTCCTTGATGTTCATGTCCGTCGGCGTCGAGTTCTTCAGCTATACTGCCTTCTGGTAAGTAACCACTACTCACTTGCATGCTTCTGTTTGGATTTCTCAAGTTTCTTCAGATGTGTATGGGAGTGCATGCCCACGGTTCTAGCCTAGTGATCACCAGACATGTCAAACTTATCAGCCTTCTGGATTTATGATGCAACCTTATCCTTACATAGCTTCACTCAAATTGTAAATACAAGCAAATTCAACCCACTCCACCACTAGCCCACTACAGGCTCCATCCCTTGAAAGTTGAAACTCTTCATGTCCATAGTTATTTATGCTGAATTTGATGTAAACGTGGCAGCTTCCTAGTTACAATCATGGGCTTGGTGATCCCCTGGAGCTGCACGCTTGCCATGATCGACGTGTACTCCATACTTGTAGGGTGCCCTCCTCGGGTACCAGGTGTCATGGTCATCGTCGTCATTGGAGACTGGGTATGTACATGATTATACCTCCTGTTACTCACCGAACTCTCTATTTCACCATGTGTTGTGCAAATAAGGTAGAATTCCAAGAATTTTATATGCAACCTTTTTCAGGTTCTGGCAATACTCTCACTAGCAGCTGCCAGCTCAAGCGCGGCAGTCATCGATCTCCTGCTCCAGTTCCATGGATCTCACTGCTCTCCCAGGTTCTGTGGGAGGTATCAGCTGTCTGCGATGATGGCGTTCTTGTCCTGGTTCCTGACGGCCGCTTCCTCCCTCCTGAACCTCTGGTTCATCGCGTCACAGTGACCAAAGCTGATTGCTGACTCTAGATACCATCCTAACTCCAGTATGATGACTCCAATCAGTCATGGTTTTGGATATAGTATGTGCATAGCACTATAGATTGGAAGTCTATTTACATGTATCTTGCATCTTTGCTAAGGGTTTGAGTGAAGAGTGGTGAAGTTACGCTTCACATGAACACACGATCAGCAGTGTCTGAACCTACCACAATGCAGTTCTGTTCCATCTATGCTAGCACAATCTGGTCTTAATTGATTAGAAACGAGGTCACGATGAATATGAAAATGAAACTGAAACATTACCTCGCTCAATTCAATGCTGGTGGCTCTAATTGGTGCCGGCGGCTTGATCTTGGTAACTCTGGTGCCTCAGAAAGATAATGAAACACAGGGTCCGCATTTCGTCGAGCAGGTTGCAGACCAGAATGCACCGCCAGAGATTCATCCACAAAACCATGCGAGCTTCCTGAGGCGCTGACCGCTGTTCACCTCGTCAGTTTAAGTATCTGGTGGCTCTAACAGCAGAATAACGGAGCAGCCGGCGGTGACGGAGCGCCCACCATCTCGTAAGTGTACGAGGCTGCGCTGATGTTGCGCTTGCGGCTTTCCCATGGGAGAGACACGGGAGAAGATGGGGCGACGGATGCCAGGGATAGTCCATGCAGTAGAAGAGGGAGACTACCGGCGCCTCGCCGTGTCAGCTGATGGAGACCACGACCTCGACGGCGTGGGCGGTGAGCGGCGTGGCGACCGTGCCACCATGGGGGGTTTTTCCCGTGCCCTGTAGTAGGAGAAGTTGTGCTTCCCGCGTAAGGAAAGGCGATGCGGGGCGGAGCGGCGCGGCTATGCCTGCCCTTCGGCGACGCGGCGGAAGGCATCACCGTCGCCGGCTCGCCGCCGGCGGCGAGAGGCAGGAGGAGGGGAAAGCGAGAAACGCGAGGGCCACTACGCAAAAATCCAATTCGTTAGCACTGGTAGCGATCCAAACCACGTCCCGGGCCGTCTTGGAAAGAGAACCAAGGCCCATAGGCTACATTATTCGCATCGTCCTAGAAAAAAAAAAAGAAAAGTCCACTTTTATCTTCTTACGAGTTGAACTCATGTCCCAGCTATAGAGACTTTCTCATCTATTAAAACTAGTTAATTTATATCCTCGATGGTTTAGAGGACCGTTTTGTCCAACATAGAGCCACATTTAGTCAAGGACAGTGGTTTTCTCCTATATATAGCAGTATGGTGATTGTCTGGTTAACGACCTACATTACTTCTCCTCTCTCCTCTATTTTCTTTTCCCTATATAGTTGTAGGTTACAGACAATGGCAGCACTATGACGATAAGGAAGCCGAATGAGGCGACCACCATTGGTACACGACCAGTAGTAGCGGAGCAGCCCACGGAGGAGGCCATTGACAACCTGTTATAGGCTCTAGAGCCATTGCTGATGCTAGCCCCTTCCTCTTTCTCCTACCAATGCCAATTCCTTTCCCTTCCTCTTCACCCTACTGCTAGAGTTGAGCTCGAGCTCGACGAGAAAGGAAGGCATCCAGATCTGTACAAGTCGCGTCAAGGAGGAGCAGGGGACCAAACGTGGCATGTGAAGCAAGTGACAGTCGGTGGATTCCCTCCTCCCCCTTGTCGCCCTCCACTTCAGGCTTCCTTACCACCCTCGACCACCTCACCAACTAATCGCCTTTCTCAATCCTCTCTGAGCTCATCGCCCTTCGCCTCAGGGTGGCGAAGTTAGCTCGTTGAGGGTGGAGTAAGAGGGTGAATAGGGAAGAAGCAGTGAAGGCTACGACAATGACAACGTGATAAAGGCACCAGCAGCAACAGAAGGTCACGACGTAGCTTACCCCTAACACTGTTGGCATCCACTGTCAACCACGACGTCCCTATGCGCTCCTGCAACCCCTCGTACGCCATCCACGATAGGTGCCGTCAGTGTGGGCATGGTGCTTGAGCTTGAGCGAGGTAGGTTTCAAATCCGCCATTGTCGCCTAGGCTTCGATAGAGCCATGGAGTGGTGGATGTAGTTTTAGTTCAACGGCCTCACCGCCTACTATTGCCACGCTCTCTCCGTCATGCTGCACTCAAGCCAAGAGACGCCTTCAAGGGTTCATCGTCAGGCTAGAGGAGAAAGAGAGGATGACATGTGGGCTCTATGTTGTGATTGACATGTAGATTTTGCAGGTTCTTTTGATTTTTAGAAATTACCACTAACATGTAGACTTCATTTAGTTTTTAACTGTTATATAGGACGAAAACCACGTCAATGGAGAGAGTCATTTTACACTGATTTAATAGTTTAAAAAGTTATTATACCTAATTTTATAGTTTTATAGTTGAGAGCATAAGTTAAACTCGGCCGATGGTTAAGAAAGTCAGACCTTTTTTTCCCCACAAAAATATCTAGCCTTCATAGGCCAAATTTGCTATCTCGTTGAAGAAACAAAAAACCATCCCGGCCAAAACATCAGGTCTTCTGCTCAAGGCTCACAGTACCTGTCGTTTTCTTCCACGGGCAAACCAGCTCATCTATAGTGTAGTAATTGTTTTTTTAAAACGAAATAAGAACCGTCAATTATATTTTAATAAATATAAGTAAAAATCTAAATACATGAAAAAAAACAGCCAAACACCTTAAATAGCGTCTGGTTAGACAACTAAATTTACAACACCAACTCTCAAACAACTAAACAACGACACAGGGCATCGCTGCTGATTTCGACACGATGACACATCAGTTTTGACTTTGCAAACGCGTATTATTGTTGTTGAGTTTGTCATAAAATTGACAGGGCAGCTCCGATTTAACTGTAGACACATCATCGTTGCCAAGCTAACCGTCGAAAAGAAAAAACAGCTCCGACCAACTCATATACTCCGATTCTTTCGCTTTTCTGGTGGACCGATGAACCGATCCGTGCCCGTTCTCAGTTCAGCACCCTTCAATCAGTGAACGGGTTCTTTAAAATGGAGAACATATTTTATGTACTTTTGCGGTATGCAGATATTGCATTAAGTGAAATCTCTGTGCTTAGTATAGTCTAATACATAAAAATGATTGGAGAATCACCAAACTAATCAGTAATCGGGCTCCAAAAGCCAGAAGCTGCCCAGCCTTCTTGTTCATTCATCCCTGCTAATTATTGGCTCAACCTTGTTCATCCATCCCGGCCTATTCATTATTGGCTCATGCTGTTTCCCGGCAAAAACACCCTGCTAGGGCAAAAATGCTTCCTGTTTACGCGAGTGCTTTTGCAACTGCAACTTGCAACGCATTATGAGCGCCTTGTTACGACAGGATCAGATCGGAAGTCAGGTAATGCGAAACGTGGTTCTCCTTTCTGGTCGAGAGCCATTCTCTGAATCCGCGTGCCATGGCTCTGCCTCCCAATCTGGCCGGCTTTTCCAGCCTGTGCTATAAAACTCTGCAAGAAAGCGATTATAATTGAATTCGGTTTGCAACGGAACAAACACAAATGGTTTGTATGTCGCTGCCTCTGGGACAAGACTGTCCCGATCTTGGATGGTTCGACGCATCCAAATCTAGGGGCTAGATCATCTGGTTTGCATGCATCACAGCCTGCTTTAGCTGGATAACTAGTTCACAACTTGGAGTTTGGTTGGATAACTAGTATACTTATACAATGGTGATGCTTGCTATTGTCTACTTGTTCAATTTTATTTTCTACTAGATCGGATGCTGGTTAGATCATGCAAGGTAGAAGTTTCGTTGACACTTCAGCAGTGTTTACAAACATGTTTACAGCTAGCTGATTTAAACCGTGTTCTTTTGCGAAATGTTTGTATGTGCAATTATTCATTTTGCGACATTATTTGTGTGTAACTGTGTTTGCAAACATGTCTACAGTTGACTGATTTAAACCATGTTGTGTTTGCGAAATGGTTATGAGTGCAATAATGATGCATTTTTGCTAATTATTGTGTGCAACTGTGCAACACATTTGTTGTCACCGGGGGAAGAGGGAACACAGATCAGTTCAGAATTATTGGAGGGCCGGCCAGCGAACACCTGGCGTTTGAGCGTTCATGAAAGCAACCGATTTTGGACGCATCTCAAACGCAAGTGGCCTCTGAAAACATCGTGAAAACTGGCAGAAGCAATCCAACGAGTAGGCCAAATTTGTGTGCAACTAGCGGCTGCCTAGTACCTTTGTTCGCATGCATCAGTTACAGGCCAGTCTGTTGGATCCAGTTTGCAGCTAAGTACAGAAGGAACTTGACCAATACTATTACCTAGTCAAACTCGTCAAACACAATGTGATGTGCACGAAATATGTACATAGTCATGTAGACCAATGTACTTTCATGCAGTGTTCGGTTTTGTGAATAAATAAAACATTGTATTTTGTGATGGTTCAAGTAACAAGTCACTACTATTAACTCTCTAAAATATCACCATTATATTTATTTTTATATTTTTATCATTGAAAAGACATGAGTCTTTTTTTATCACTGATATTATCATCATCTTTCTCCTTCATCCCCTCTTTTCTCACTGCTATCTATCTCTAAATCCTATCGGCCACTACCCCAAATTCCACCAGCCACTCGCTGGAGACATCATTGGAGCAAAGCTATAGGTAGAGGTCAACAAGAATAGATAGATGCAAATCATGGTGCATAAGTTAATGAGCTCTTATTTCAAGGCAGCATCCTCCCTATTATGTCTATCCCTATCCTACCATCGTCAAAAGGAATAGTGGCAACTACCTACCTTGTGCCATGGCCACGTACTCCACTCCTACTTTATTGCACCCAACACAACTCGAACGACCTAGCCCGTGACCTCACCCATGACTTTAGATGCCTAGCCCTTTAGCTCACCTCTCTTGTTGTTCCCACACGTAGAGCACTTCCTCCTTTGTTGCCACCTCTCTTCCAACACCTCTGCCGACACCGCCTCCTCCTCCTCTAAACTGCTTCCTTCTGCCTCTAACCAACACCTCCGCGTCGTGTTCGCGTGCAACGACGTGGGGGAGGCAACATCTACATGGCAATCGTACTCGCCGACAAGCTCCATGCTCCCCCTCCTTCGACTACCTCTTCCTTAACGTCTTTGCCCTCTACCTTGAATCTACGATTATTATGTCCACCGCGCCCTATCCGCTCATGCCCATCCTACGTTGCCTCCATCACGTGGTCTTCACCATAGTGTTGCACCTTCGCCTCTTCCGCCCTCACGTGCTCAACACCATTGGTAGCGCTCCCTTACTACTAGCCTACATTACCATCTTGTCCTTTCCTTTGTGGTCCAGCGCAAAGAGATGATGAAAGAAAAAGGAGAGATTGAAGGAGGAAGGTGATGGCGAGACGGCTGTCCACGTCAACACGTTATGGTCTTATGCCATGTAGTAAAAAAAATAAAAAGTCATCTCTATCAAATATAAGAGTGGTATTTGGAGACTTGCCTCTTCTAATTGGAATAGTTAAATTTGCCGTCTCCTATAGCCGTCCACGATGCACGTGCTTGTAATTTCCGTGCGTCTTCCTCTACCAGTTTGTGAACCGATCTACCTACCGTCTACGGAGCAACGGGCGATCGATGATCCAAATCGATCCCGATCTCTCGTCTCTGCAGACCGCAGCTTCCCCGTCCGTTCTCCTCAGAAACAAAGCCCAATGCCCAATACATTCCGTTTCGTGGTCAGTCACGTACAAATTGTACAGGTGCGGCACCGTACGGTCGCGGAGTAAACTAGTCGCTCCCCCCGATCGCATCTGGCCACGTTGAGACGTGCGTGCCGACTGGCCGTCCAAGATTTAAGATTCCGCCTGCCTCCCCCGCGTCCGGCCTCCGGTCGACGCAACGGCGGACAGGATCTACGCCCCCGCTCCGCCGAGCGAACGTTCGCGGAAGCTGGCTGATGCTGAACCCAGAGCCGTGGCACGGCCGCGCGGGGGAGGGGGGGGGGGGCGGCGACACGCCACGCGACTCGGCGTCGGGGTGGTCGCGCGCATGCACGGCGCCACGCGCTCACCGACGCCCCGTCGCCCGTCCTCGCGGGTGCGAAAAACCGCATGCGACCGGCGCCGGGCTGGGCGTCGTCGTCGTTTCCGGCATATTTAAGTACGTTATCTCTGGCTCTCTGCACGGATCGATTGATTGATCGTCTCGATCGTCTGGCGCGTGCATCGGCGCATCAATGTATGGTCCTGGAAATGGTGCCTCCTTTTGGAGTCCTTCTTGACGCAAGTTTCTGCTCCCCCAGCCTTAGGTTTGGACTGGCCTTCCGTATTATTCTACTCCCTGGACCATATGTACGTGAGTTTGTGACAGGCTTATGGATAGGCTAGTCAGTCGTCGCTTCGAATTATATATGAGCGATCCATCTGTTTAGTTATACGCTGTCTTCCATATAAGCGTATGCTTGCTAGCTGCGTTCCATATGCAGCCAAGCCAATTTATGAATCCATGTTACAGGAGTGATCGAGCTAAGAGAGTGACTCCACCATCACTCTAGTGCACGCACGCCGTTTGCCCTAAGCGTAACCGACGATGACGAATCCATGCACAGAAACGAAACCGTGCAGCGTTTGCTGAACCTAGCTAGTACTAGCAAAGTAATCCTACGTGCCATCAATGGCAGGCTACCGCGCGCCTACGTCAAAACGCCCATGACGCCACGTGATCTCCGCGTCCGGCTCCCGCTGCCGGGGCCGTGGTGACGACGAGCACCGATGGCCCCCCCGCCTCGCTCCCCGGACCGGAGGCTACGCAGCTACGCACCCCAACAAAATGTGCTAGCCTTTTGGACTACCTGCAACTGAAAGGTCGCAAGTGATGGATGCAAAGGAAGACGACGACGACGACGACGGAAGAAGATCCCAGCAAAGCAAAGAAGCTTCTGCAATACGACCGGCCGGACGTACGCTCGATATATCTTTACGCTGCGTGCCGTGTTCATCCGTCGGTTTTTGCGACCGTGGATTTGCTATGAGGTGCAAGGGGACTGAAAATCGCTCTGTACTAATTGGAGGGATCCAAGGAAAAATATCTCATTTTTTGGAAGATCACCAAAGGAAAAAAAAATAGTATCTCATTGCACTCAAGTTGATTGCAACTTTCTCGTGCAATATTTACTCGGCTAGATTTTCGGAGTGTTGTTACTACATGAGAAGATTTCTCCTTAAACAACTCTTATCAAATATTAATATTGGTTGATATATTTTTGATAAAAGATTTTAAGGTGTGTTCTAAAACGTCATCTTAAAATCTAAGTAGGGTTTACAAAACCAACAAAAACTGAACGGTTTTCATGCGGACTTCTGGAGCTAGCTTGGGCACACTAATCGTTCGGTTCACTTAGTCAAGTAAAAAATCAATTTGGATTTCAATTTTTGACACTATTTGATCAAATTTCACCAGTAATCAACTGTTTTCATAAAACAAAGGACTGTCAATATATTACTCGATATTTTTTTACTAAAATTACACGAATATAACTAACATATAATTATAAATATAAATAATATATACTAGTACGTAAGTCTCAAGTAAATAAAAAAATAGAAATCGATAACTTTCTATCGATAGAAATTTGGGACGAGGGATTTTAGTCAAATTTTGGACCACCGGATCTATGCTATGATTTGTGCGGGTGTCCTTCTCCTCCAGCTCTAGCGAGTCATGGCAGCTCTAGCGAGGCAACGACGAGCTCGACCAATTAGGATTTAGGGTTGGGATTAAGGTAGAAGGAGGCTTAAGGGAGGGGAAAGAGGAGGGTTTTCTCAAGTTTAGAGGGATGACTGTAAGTGGTGGTCGAACTAACAATGGGCTGCGGTGACGATGGGTGGCGAGACAACGAGGGTGCCGCTAAAGCTACGAGGATGTAGGCTGGCAGTGGGCAAGAGCAAGGGAGACCATGAGATTAGGAAGTAGGGGCGACGGTGGTATCTTCGATGGCAAGGGAACCACTAGAGACAGAGAAGACGGCAAAGCAGGGCACTGCTTCATCGCCTAGCTTGAGGAGGAGGATAGGTAGGGAGAGGCGTTGCTGGCGAGGCCAGGGAGCGACGTGCGGCAACAGTGACGATGGTAGGGAAAAGATCAACCATGAGGCCATAACTGCATGCGTGCAAGAGAGATGGAAAGGAGAGGCTAAGTTGTAGATATTGTTGTTGCACAAATCTTGAAGATATCTGAGCTGTTTTTCAGTTAAATTTTAGCTAGACAGAATGCTAGTTACTCTCTTCGTTGCATATTATAAATCACTTTAGTTTTGTTCTAAGTCAAAATACATTAAATTTGATCAAGTTTATAAAAAAATATAGCAACATATAAAACACTATATTAATTTAATTAAATCCTTCATTTAATATATTTTTATAGTTATTTATTTTATGTTAAAGAATATTGCTATATTTTTCTATAAGCTATGCTAAACTTAGAGGCTTAAGTGCCTTATAATATGAGACGAAGAGATTATATTATAATTATGTACTAATTATAAATTTGAAATTACATTATAGTTACATAATGATTTTAGCGAAAAAAACCTCATTAGTCCAGGTTTTGTGGGTTGTTTGGTTTTGTGAACCCTACCATCAAATCTGAATCTGACAGCGGTGTACCATCCTGCACTCGTCCGTCGGATAGTGTCCGGATATAGAGCCATCCTATTTCTGATACGTAAAATTTAATGTTTTGATACTCTCCTCGTTATCATTTTAATTATGTTGACACTTATGAGAATAATATATGGGACTATATGAACCAATGACAATGGGCCGGAATGCCAAGTAATCAAACCTCATTCTGTGAAGGGTCAAAAAAAATCAAATCTATCATTTCTATCCAATCAAAGCCAACGTACATCTACGTGAAATTGACCGGCAAAGCTAATCTAGCTGACCAAATATAATGGCAACAGCACTGCTTAATCATCGTAGAGAACTTCAGATTATACTCTAATAATCCAGAGTCCCTGACCACGTTTACCCAGAAAACCCCGCCAAATCGCTACCCGCAACGAACCTCCAGCCTGTGCTGCCCCCACTCCCCCCTCCTCTCGTCGTCTACCTCCCGCCCCCGCTATATATGCCCTCCTCGTCCTCATCGCCGTCTCCGGCACAGACCACGGCAAGATCGAACAGGCGCCGCACAGCAACCCCCAGCACAGAGCAATCGATCGAGGAAGAGAATTCGTTTGTATATTGATATTGCGGCGATGGGCATCTGCGTGTCGTGCGACGCGGTCGAGGAGGGGGCGGCGACGGCGAGGGTGGTGATGCCTGGTGGTGAGTTGAGGGAGTACTCGCAGTCGGCCACGGCGGCGATGGCGCTGGAGGAGGCTGGCGAGGGGTGGTTCCTATGCGACGCGGATGGGGTGGGGTTTGAGGGGCATCTCGTGGCCGTGGCCGGCGACGAGGAGCTCCGCCCGGGACAGATCTACTTCGTGCTCCCCACCGAGGTGCGCCGCCGCTGCCTCACCCGCGAGGAGGTCGCCGCGCTGGCGGTAAAGGCCAGCGCCGCTCTCGTCAAGGCCGCGGCGGCGGCACCCTTCCCCGCTGGAGGCCGTCGCCGGCGTGGCGCGGTGGCCCCGCTCGTGTTCCCGCTCCCCGAGGAGGATGACACGGCGGGGGCAGCCGCTCCCAAGCAGCCGGTGGTGGTGCGGAAGAGGCGGGTGGCGTGCCGAGGCGGGAGGGCGACCAAGTTCTCTCCCGACCTGACTGCCATTCCGGAGGCCGAGTAGAGTGCCCACTGCCCAGACGGCGGCCGCCATAACCACGACCTCGAGACAGCGAGAGGCATCAGTGCACTGTCTCACTAGCAGTGGGTCCCAGGCCAGGGGAGACGGGTGGGCCCGACCGACGGAGCTTGATCGGTCGGCTGGGAATCTCTGATCTGATGGCGAGCGTTTTGAGCTTGCGCTTGTGTTGTGCTGTGTAGCAACGGTAGCCAGCCTGCGTCCGTTCTTGGTGCGGTTAATTTAGGCGCCAAAAACATGAGAAGAACATGTAGGTAGATTTAAATGTAAATATAAATATAAATGATACTACTACTTCTGCTGCTGAAATGGTATGCTGCCAAATCACTGCCTAAGCTCATAATGTTTGTGCTGCCATTTGTGATTTGCCTTTTGAATCTTCTAAAACTGAAATTGGTGAATGGCATATGGATCAAAAGTTCAGAACACAAGAGCTAACAATATCAAATTTCCAGTACTTCCATCATGCGCTTTCCTCTTAAATATGGCACACCAAAAATCAAATCTTGATACAAATAGTCAAAAAAAGATATAGGAATAATGGTAGCATCGGCACAAAATTAGTTTATGGCATGAAAGGAGGAATAGAGTAACCTAACTGGCATTTTTCTTCAGGTGCTACGTACTTGATTAGTCAACAGCCTCATCTGAAAAAAAAAACCAATCGATTAATTTACCAAAGATAACAAATGTATTCTCCAGCTAACACACCATCCAATGTGCTCTTAATTGAAGACTTTCTTTAAAGCCAGTGTTCATTTGGAATCTTCAGCTCTGAAACTGTACAAAAAAAAAAGAACGTTGTGGTGCTGGCCCAAATATGCGTATTTTAACCTGAACATTTGTCAGTTGTCGGACGGCCTGAGCATTGTTACCTAGTTTGGATGGGCGGAAATGACGGCCATCCATGCAATCCAGGCAAGTTCCAAATAGACGAAAATTTGAACCAACTTTTGGCACACACAAGGAGGCTTAACATGGCACACAATGACACAGAGAACACACCGAAATTGTCAGATAACCGAAGAATGTTTTTTTTTCTCATTTCTTGCTCTATTTCCTGTTCATCTACAAATTTTTTTACAGGCCCAGATACACACTACGACTCACACATCAACCCTACACAATCCATGCGTCTAAATCTATATGATACAATGCATATACTTCAGCTCATTTCACAGCCTATTTGAGCAGTAACATCAGTCAGTTCAGTTCAGGTGAGGAAATGCCAGGTCTCTAGACAGCAGATACCGAAAGTTCAAGTTGTGAGGCACCCATTCTATGATCTTTCTCGATCTGCTCTGCTGGCACTTCTGCATTGCCGTCCTCAAGGACTCCGGGAGGTAGCGCTGCACCATGTCGACGAGGCCCTGCGACGAGAGCTTGACGTCTTTCGCATACGCCTCGACGAGCTTTGGAAACAGTATCTTCTGCTCCTTCCAGATGCCCATCGTTGCCCGGATGAACTCCTCCTTGGCAGCCTCCAGCTGATGGAACAGCCTCTTTGGAGTGTACACTCTCACCTACAGAAAAGAGGTGAGATGATTGTGACTAAAGAGGCCTAAAGGGGATTGATTGGTTTGGCACCAGCAAGTAATTATGCTTGCAGTACTTTGGGGTGAGATTCCTAATATGATGAGATTCCAAACATGAAGAATGATTGATTGATTCCTAAACAACATTCCCCAATCAAAAAAAGGTTTCCAGTTCATAACTCATAAGCATGTTTTGACAATGTGTCTGGGTATGATTTCCTCAGGACACGTGAGACTTTTCATACCAAAATTGTACCTAAAAGCTAAAAGGCTTGAATTACTCAAGTATGGTTTGATAAAAGGAAGAATGGATTAGTTTAAAATAGATTTGAGGTACAATGAAGACGTAATGAGCTTACCGCGGGATCAGAATGGCTTCCTGAACAAAGCGCAAAGCGTAAAAGAGGCTCTGATTGTGCAACGGCAAAGGCTTGCCACATATGCCCTACTTTGCCCACTTTGCTTTTGATCCTTGGGTGTAGCAAAGTACGTAGCCACTGCATTAAAAGGAACAACACATAGAATTAGCACGCTTGTTATATAATCAGTACAGTACGAATATTACACTTTTAACTAGTTTTGACCTAATTATGTTTGCTTTACCTGGCCGGGATAGTGCGTGTTGCATCCAAGAATCATGCTCTGGATAACAGCTACATTGATGCTACGTCCAGCAATTTTGCAGGAAGCCTGTGGGTTAACAGATGTCGGGGAAAGCAGGAACTTCATCTGAATTGTGTACATGCATGGGAGCATTCCGTTGATTCTACAAAGGAAATGTTTTCGCTTTACCTTAACAAGTAGTGATGTTTTCTTCAGATTGTTCTGTGGGACGCCATACTTTAGATAAGCCTGTTCAATTAGTACAAATAAACCCCATTAAGAACAAAAATGGTTGAGAACGCTAGAATTTTTTAGTGAACTGCAATAGTAGAAGTATTACATGCATCAGCAGGGCGTTGTGTATGTTGACCCAGAATGCAATCTTTTCTTCGTTTGTCATTCTCCTGAGATCGACAGTTTCCAACCGGTACAAAATCAATCTGAAGTAATCAATTCAGCATATTGTGTTACAACATTGAACAGATAAGCAAAATATTTGGATTCACCAAACAGAATAAGATTGATTTTAGCTCACTTGTAAGTCTGGAGCAGATCCTCAACTTCTTTTAGCCTTCGACTATCACGGCAAATCAGTGGAACCTCAACCATTGTATTGTATGGTCCGCTGAACTCTTTCAGCCCCGCAACATGGAAAGGGTTTATCAAACGAGAGTCTAGAGTAGATTCTCTCTTGTAATTGGGACTCCAGATATCCCCCAGACACTGTGGAGATATCGCACTCATCGAGGAGAACGATGATGTTGGCGAAGACGACGAGCCATGGTGAACCAACGGGGGGTCTGAAAGTTTGCAGTACGCCCCTGCCATGCATCTCACCATCTCCTCTGATAGGTTGTTGGGAGTTTCAGGGATGTGGTCAGCCACGTTAGTACCTAGATACTCTGCTAAGCTTATCACTCCTGCTGCAGTACTCTCTCCTTCCTGCTCACAAAACCATAACAAGCAACTTAGAATCTTTTACAGGTTCAGACAGTAACTATCTCAACTTATTGATTCCAGCCATGTTTCTCATAGTCTCATAACCACAATGCAACATCATTTTTTATCATGTCCTAGGACTTGTAATTGTACCAAAAAAAATGTAGTGTAAATCATTACCTCCAGAAATGAGAAGGGTTGAGAGTGGCACGAGCGAAGAGCCCTCGCGAGACTGTCCTCCGATGGTGAAATCCTGGATGAACAAATGCCACGGTACGACAATGCAGACTGGCACCGGAGCACATCGGAGTCACCTAGCCTGGCAGAGCAACCCGACGTAGAGCAATCCATCACTGGATCGTTCAACGTCCTACGGGACGGCGGTGGGTAGCTGGATTGCAGCATTGCGTCAGGTCTGTTGTTCTTGCGAGATGCCATGAAACTGGGTGACTTCTGCAGCTGCGCAGGCAGCGAGCTCGTCGCCGTCGCCGTCGCCGGTGCCGGCGGCTTTGGTGCTCCCCGGTGGTCAGGAGGAGAAAACGTTGGCTCTTGCTGCTCAAACGCCTTCCTGTACAGGGTAAGGAGGTACTGCTCCATGTTCTTGACCTCAAGCTCCAGTGTGGCAATCTCCCTGATCAGTTCTTTGGTAGCCTGAAAAACCAAATATGTTCAGATTAGTATTGTTCATGTTGGAGGAAAAAATTGGCAAAATTAACACCTGTGGTTAGGCAAAGGAGTCACCTTTGGCATTGGATTTTCGTTTGATACGTTGACCGGAGCAGCAGCGTTTGGCCCCAGAGCCTTCTCCAGGGCGCCACGCATGACCTGCTGATCCTTGAGGTGTTTTTCTAGCTGTAGAATCTGCATCAGGCCGTCATGATGAGTATAAGCTATATTGAATTCAGAAGAAAAAGGAGACATTATCCTATACTATTTGCAGAGAAATTCAGGTGGACAAAGAGTTTACCAAGAAATATTCACTGTAAAAAATATGTTCTGCAATTTCACGTTTGTAAAAGAAAACAAAAATCCGACTAGCTTAAGGCTGGCTGTGCATTGTCCAACTAAAAATGAAAGAAAAAAAAATGTGACATCGGCAACAAGGAAATACACAAAGGAAATGCAATTTCCTGGTTGTATTGAGCTAGTATGAATCTTTTCCCTACTAAAAAAAATAAGTTCAGAAAGGCGAGCTGGCGATAAAATCGTTGAAGAAAATTAGCATTTTACACTCATTACCTCTTTTCTCGAGAAACTCTGCGCTTCTCTCCCAGGTTGCACTTCAGTGTTGATATCACTTTTTACCTTAACTTTTACAGCATCCTGAGAAATAAATCAGAACACAGAATGCTCAAGATTACTGAAAATATGCGGAAGCATTATTGCATTTACTGCAGAATACAGTTGAAAAACGTGGATGGCGGAACAGAGAACAGAGAAGCAACTTACTGGCTTAGGCTGCATGCATGTTTTATCTGAAGAATACAGCGCATCTTTAGCACACATATCCTCAAGATCACTGCCATAGATAAACGTCCAGATCTCATTACTAGCATTGGTGACAACAGAAACAAAGAACTTTGCAGAAGAAATCCGAAGTCACAAACCTCTTAGAACGCTTTTGCCTTTCTGAAGAACTGAAAGACTTAATTGCCTTGGCAAAGGCTCTGTGTCCCTTCTTCTCCGGTGCCTCCACCTCCATTTCTTGGCACCAGGTATGAATCAATCAAGAACTGAAAGCAACCATCCAAAACACTCTAAGCAACAGGACATCAAGCAGTAGTCATACTCTTGGAGGCAAGGGAGAAGGAATAGGAGAAGAAGAAAGAACAAAAAAGAACTTACAAAGATAAGTAGGCGCACAGAACTCAGAAGCAGGAAGAGAAGAAACCCAACAAGCAACAACCAAGAAGCTCCAAATGATCCAAGAATGCAGAAATGTGGCTGCTTCTGAAGCCACACTAAGCTCCAACAAACCCTGCACTGTGCTTGGTAACCAGTGTCAATGCCGTCAACCGCCACTAGCCCATTACCACACCCTTCAGGTCAAGAACTAAAATGTTGTTCTCTCCTCCTGCTCTGCAGAAACCCCCACTGCATTATATACAGCACAGCAACAACCAGTTACGCACACTAACGTGAGGGTGCCTGCAAAAAGCCCGTTGACTGTGACATCTCGGGAAAATGCCACACACAACTTTTCCCATGGTTTCATGCTGGTCATGGATAAATGGATCACTAATCACTGTACTTTTTTTGCATGCTCCAGGTCTGAAAATTTTAGTAACTCGCGGTTTCTTTACCCATACCAATATACAGCTAAAAACTAAATATTATTTACTTTCTTGAACTTTAATACATTTATCAATTAATTTCTCAGACTCTAATGAATTTATACCCTATTTTATTATACTTTAATGTAATGTTTACTTAAAAAGCAAAAGTAAAATATATTGCTATAGCTTGCAGTTCGAACTGGTAACACAAAGATAGGAAATATATTGTTTTTCACACGTACGAACTGCTAAGCTAAACGGTGTGTTTCTTGTAATAAAATTATAAGAAGTTGCTTTAAATATATGTATATTTTCTTTTTTCTCTTTTCTCCACTACTCAAACACTCCAAGGTTAGCTTTTTTCTTTTTTTACATCAGCTTGGTTATAGGAGTATGTGTCTTAGGCTTTCTACCCTCAACCTCGAGAAACAGTTTTTGGGGTTGTGAGCAGCAGAAAGATTATGGGATTATATTAAATCAAAGATTACTGCATCCAGCTCCTAATGGAGCCAAGCTTGCTTGCCTAACCGACAAAACGACAGCATTGTTAATTAGGTCATTGCCTACCAAACTTGCTTAGAGGGATTTCAGCATCAGAATAGTACTAGTAAGTAGCGGTTGATGAAGAGCACGCCAAACTATGAAACATAAGAAAGAAGTATTAGTATATATTGAAATTGTACTTTGGAATTCTTAATGGAACAGGTAGGTTTCCAGATGTGCCTGACATAGCTCTTCAGAAATCTTCGTTACACCTTTTTTTTTGCCCTGTCATTAGTTTGTTTTATGATAGTGACATGCCAGCAAATGAGGTGAGAGCAGGTAGTCTGCTGTGCCATTTGTAGAACGGCACCATTATTGATTTGTTTCAAATTAATCAGCGTACGTGCTTAACTACCAGGACTAATGAGTCCACTTGTTAATCCTTGTCCTTGCATTATGGTCAACAATGATACAAATTTCAATGTAAGCAAAGTTCCCATTGGCTCATGCAAATAAGACTCATAAGAAATGGCCTGAAGATAGAGACCTGGTACTACACATTGCTTGTACTAACTAAAATCGGTAAGCATTTGGAAGTAATGGGACTCAACACTAATGCAACCAACCATCCCATTTATTCCTTTTGCATTGCAATAATCGGTTGGTGAAGCTATCCTGAATTCCTGTGTCTCAAGCAATCGCGATGTACCATACCATACCACCTAGATTAGCCCAACGTTTGCACTTGCCATCAGTACAATTTTCGGGTATCTATATCCATTAAAGATGCACATTTATTCTTAGAATAAAAACAATGTTAAGACATCATTCAATGTGACATTGTAAACATATGTACCTGTTGCTCCACAAAAATGTACACCTAAACAAAAACACCAAAAGGAACACATTTCATTCAATTTAGTCTCTAAGAGAGCAATCCAAACCTGAAATGATCCTAGTAGTGCTACAGAAACAAAAGGCTAGAACCTACCCTGCTAAGACAAACAGTCATTAAAGACAAAACTACATGCATTTGCCGAAAAGAATGTTTAAGCCATTCTTTAGGGGCACAAACCCTAACGAATGGAACAAAAACAGTAGTAACAAATCCTCAAAAGAAACTAAAGCATGAGGAGGATAAAGGATCTCAGCTCCTCTCCTGTTGGGCGCTTCCTCTTGTTCTCTCGTCGCTAATCCAACATCGCTCGTCGTCTCTCGCCACTTTACCCATCTCTCATCAAAAGGAAAGCAACGGGAGAGGCGAGCACTTGTCGTCCGCGGTGAGACGCCGCTCGGTTTGTCACAGGAATAATCAGCCGGTGCGCCGCGGCGGCGGGCGGTTGGTGGTGGTGTGGTTTGGGCGCCGCGGCCGCATGGGATTTGGGGGGGCGTGGGGGTGGTAGGTCAGGCAGGTTTGGTCGTGCAGGGAAAACTGGGCGGGGCAAAGGGAAAAGTGTGGGGCTTTTGGTGATCTTCTGTGGAGAGAGCGGCTGTGGGCAACAGTGTGCTGGCGCAGCGACACGATCTTTCTGGGCAAAAAACAAAATGTAAATAAAAATGTTTGAGATTTGCTATGTTTTGTGCACCTGAAAATTTAGCACACTGCTAAGAGTGAAATTTTTGATCTATATATCTAAAAATTATTACAAGATTACCATATTAATTGAAAAAAATAAAATCTACTTTGTTAGATAGCGGTGGAACTAAATTTAAATTATAATAGTGAAGATTAATAGAATTAGTTGTATATAAAATATAATTGTATCTATAAAAATAAAATAAAAGATTTGTATATTAAATCTAATTATAATTATACTTTTAGTATCTAATATATATATAATATAATTATATATATGAAAATAGGAGCTATGAGTAGTATATCAAATCCAATTAAGCATTTCAAATAGCCCACGTAAAATTGCACAAGAAAATCCTCTAGTTTTTTCTATTATAGCTACAATTATGTTGTTTTACTTTATTTTTTATCTAGGTTTGGTTTTTTATGTAGTTTTATTTTTTATGAGTTATAAGCTTATTTTATGAAATTTTGTAAATTTTATAGGTTAGAATAATTTATTGTTCAACTTTTTTTATCTAAAGAATGGACTTTGTTTAAATAAGTAATAGAGAAGTGATGAGAACTATTATATTTCTACTTGATGGGAATTAAAACTAACAAGTGAGTTCTATTGAGATTGGACAGAAACGACCAAACAAAGGTTGCTAATTGAAGTATGGTCAGTTGAATGTGCCATCTATCCTCCTATGTAAATTGCTACTCTTTCATCAATTCTATAACTTAAACATAACAATAAGAACCTACTAGTAGAATATTTGGATAGGTTTTTTTTGCGCTGTTCTTTAGTGTCTAGGGTCCATGGCTTGATATGTGCAGTGAGGCGTATGCCGTATCACATCCCTAGAATGATAGCATGTAGGATGTGGACGAGATTAAAGGTATAAAAAGTATTGTGATTCAAGAAAATGTAAGGAAGAATAATATGTAGATTACATAAAATCTTATAATTGCTTACAGCCGATAATTTTTATCTCCTATTAATTATCAAACAAATGGTTATTAGAGATGACCGCGACATCATCGTCTCATGAACAATCATAATAACGCACTACTATCTCTCCTACATATCATGTTCTTCTTGTTGCTTACTTCCTCTATTGCAAAAGGAAGCAACTCCTAGCATCCAAGGAGGTGTTAAAGGGGAGTATAAAAGACCTAAATATTCCTTATTAATATATAAAATATTATTGGATGGGTAGGTAAAAAATATTAAAGGAATAAATTTTTTTATAGATGTAGAAGTTGATTTATTTTAAAATAAAATTTAAATTTTAAAAGTTAGTTTATATTAGAATAGTGGAAGTAACACTTGAAAAAAAATACTGGGAGCTCTGTTTTATATGACACCCAAACTGCAGCCAATTTTTTGTCGGCTTTAACCGTGTCAAACGTTGGTCTAATTTCCATGCGCTTCTTTGGCCACAAGCGATGCCATACCATGCCAATGCCGTCGCCAATCTTCAGCTTTGCACACACTACCAGCACGTTATTACAAACTTCCCTAATGTACACGAGGACAAAACCATCATTGCTCCCATCCGGCAATGGCTGCCACCATGGAAGAAGGCAGGCCAGGAGCCCAGCTTCTCCATGGCCAGCCGGTGCAGAGTGGAGTACTCACTGCTCTTCCTTGGGTTGTGAAGTGATGGATAGGTGTCCCTGCCATCTTTTCACAAGCCACCACATGGCATGTCCCAAGTCAATCAATACATGATTGGCCACTGCATCACAGGATGATTAAGTATTAATCGCATCTCACCCTGCACCAACATCCTGAGTAAGCGATTCACGTTATATCACTGTTCATCCTACTCCACTATACTCCTAGGCCATACTGTACTACTCCACTCATCGGTGGTTAATTGGATGTGTCAGTGTGTAGACAGAGAGATTGAGAGAGGGGATAAAAGATTCTTCCTTTTTTTTCTTTACCAACAAGAACAAGACTGGCAGAGACAGACATACTTGCAGTCACTGGGTGTGTGATGGTCTGAGATGGAGCTTGGAATCTTGATTTCCAATGTCAAATGTCACATGGCGATGTAGGAGTACTCCAGTAGACTAATGCTAACTTTGGCCTTTGTTTTGCCCCTGGCACATGCAAATGCATCTCATTTGCTTCGTTGCATGCATGGATGGATCATCTTGAGATCCCAAAAGATGCATGTGTGCACTGCACAGAGAGAGAGAGAGGGACAATGTCCGGCTCTTTCTTTCTATCAAATCCATCGGTATCCGTCCGTCCGCCCGTCTCATTTTTTTGGGTCTCTCCAAAACCCAAGGTCTGCGGCTGCCTCTGCTGCTCGTCCCTTGGCCAGCGAGCCCGGCTGGCTGTTGTGTTCTTTATTGCATGGTCAAAAGACACGCGAATCCAATGTCTTTTTGCCAAGCAAAGGTCCATGATGGATACTATAGTTGGATACAGATGGATATACTTGATGCAAAAAGTAGAAGTATTAGATGCTGATTAATCACCACGGTGATCTACTAGCTTTCACTGCCTTTTCAGCTTTTACCCCCAGAGTGCATTGTACTGTTGCAGTTATTGGTCATCAATATGGTTCATGAAGAGTTCCATCATGTAATAGGAGCACATACAGTGTGTCAATGTGTCATGATCTGAACTTCTGAAGTCTCATGATCAGTAATCTGCCCAACTCAAAGTATCAGAGAGAAACACAATTTGTCATTTGAGTATGCTGCCAGTGTCGTTAACTTGCCAATCCCAACCTGTGTTCTCAATACGTAGGCTGAATAACTGTGTTTGGTTTTCAAGCAAGCTGCACCAAGGAGGCAATGAATACTATTTTACTTTGCCTGCAGTGCACAGAAACAGTTACTCCTACTAACGAAAAAAAAACCGTGTCAGAAGGAAGATTTGACGCAGAAAACCATAGCCTTCGATGACAGGATGCCTCCAAACCCCATCACAATTACCAACACAAACACCTCGCTTTGCTTTAACCAGAGGCCACTCCACGTCTCCACCTGCGACAAGAACACGGCGGTATCTCGCACACGCACACCGGCCGCGAATCCTGGGCAGCTTCGCTTCTCCCACCGTAACAAAAGCGGAACGGGTCAGTGCTACGTGCGGCTGATCTTTTACACGGCGATAGAGAGATGGAACAAGAGAAACGCGAGGGGTGAAGAAATCTAAAGAGAAAGGTTACGCGGGAAGAGCCGAAGGGAAAGCTCACATACCTGGTGGTGGCTTTGCTGCTGCACGCAAAACGCAACCGAAGAAAATAACAGAAAAAGAGACTGAGATGAGAGAGCAAAAGAGAGGGAGGAAAAGCGGCGAAAGCCCAGAGCTTGCAGCATCTTTTCTGCCAGAAAGACGAGCGTTTTCTGGATAAAATTAAGCAGGATCGCTCCACTGATCTCAGCGCGCGTGCGTGCGTGGACTTGGGATGCCGACGCTTCGGATTCGCGGTGGTGGCACTTGATACAGTGCCAGAGAACTCTCCAAAGCGGCATTGGATTCGACGGCGACTTTCTTTCAGTTCATCACCATCCTTTCACCCCTGCCCGTAGTAGTTGACGGCAAAATAAAAAAAAATAAAGATATTAAGCCGTCAAAAGTCAAAGCTGATGAACTGAACTGCGTTTGATACAATTTGCATGAATTATCACGTTCCAAATATCGCCTTAGGAAACGTCATATCAGGCGCAAATGTGCCTCCTACGAGGGAGAACAGCACACGATCTCGCATCGCAACTGTAGCTCATCAAAAACGTCCACTGTTACGTCTGCTCCACCGAGTACAGTAACAAGAACAGGCCATTGTCTCAAGCTGGTTTCTAGTACTCGAAGAACGTCATAGTCCTGCACAAGTTCTTGCCTGCAGAGTGAGGCAGGCGCTGCACGCCCATTCCATAAGACGGGCACACACTACACACAGTGACACAGAGAGGCATTCACTTCGCCTACCAACTTTCAGTTCAGACTTCAGAGGCACTGGGGTAAATGAAGATGATAAATTCGTGCTCTTAAGGGCATCCGAGTGGCGAGTCGACCCGTTACGGCCACTGGAAGAGGTCAAGTCGATTCATTGCTCTCCAGTGATGCCACCCAGCATTAAAAAAATTACTTCGTCCTCCCCAACCCTACTGCTCTCCAGTGACGCAGCAAAGTAGAACTTTCCGTTCCTTTTGCTCTCGATCCCCATCTTTCTCAACTCTTCTATCCACGCCACCGTGTAGTTGGAGTCAGAGGTTTGTAGATCAGGTGTTCTAGAAGCTATATTGCACGCTGGTGCATCGGTTTTGTGACGCTAGAAGGTCACCAGCGCTAGATCCATTGCAAAAGCGGGGAGTATGGCAGTGCGAGGAAGATGCGTGGGTGTGGGTGGCTGCCATGGTGCTTTGCTGGGGCTGGAAGCAGGCGCTTCACCGGCCGGCGTCGTTGGCCGGTGCGCAGCAGGAGCTCTCCCGGTCAGCGCTTGATTGGCCATGGCCGCGCCACGCCGCGGCAAGGGCACGAGGAGAGCTGCTTCGTGGATGCCTAATTGGTAGCGTACCGCTGCATGTACTACACTTCTTTGCTTGGATTTGATTTATGCATTCGTAGCCACCCCTTACTTGTGTACACTATTGTTGATTATTTGTTTCTTCTACCGAAACGTTTGCAATAATGTTGGCCGTGGGAATACAGTGACGGTACACCTCTCTCATGTCAGCCTCACCTTTGCATGCTTTGCATGTACTGTATGTGTTGGGCAGAGAGACGCTTGATGAGTTGGTAGGTACATACAGTACTACTCTCCAAATATGAGTGACTGCCCCGAAAGGTATGTAAAGTTCAGAGTATTTATTGAACTGTGTCTTTCGCAAACAACATTGGGGCACAATCGACCGGAAACCCGGCAGGGCCCCAACGGCTGTATCTGCACAAACAACAGAGCTACAGTCGCTGTATGAAAGTGCGAAAAACATGAACAGTCTCGTCTTGCAATAAGAGGATTCTTCTACGGATTAGTAGTTTCAAAAAAAGACTTCTTCTACGGATACAAAGAACTTAAGAATGGTGAGCTGCCTCTGTTGCCCTGGGCAACACCGATGCAATGTGTCTGGTACTCTGGTTATAACCATTTTTACCTATCTAATGCTACGCTATAAACACTAGTAGTAGGTACTCACCTTGAATGAGTGCATGCTCCTTTGTCCACGTCAGCATCATCTAGTCATCTACACAACGAGTTGATGAATGGGGAAACAACTGCAGACTAAGCTGGTCAATCTGATCCATGCTTTGAATTACCAAAATTGCAGGGTAGAGTAGTTTTGCAGAAGCTATCTTCCCTCCCTGGCAAGAGGCTTCACCTTGCGCCTATGCCCCATGCTGTTAACAAGGTCTTTGCGGGCACACACCGGGAACAGATGGACACCAGGCATCCTTAGACGCCTCAGTACGTAAGGGAAGCTCAGCTGATCCCGGGATGTGAACCTAACCACTTCGTTGAACCAAAGGCACATGAAGAGGTTGGTCAAAGGGGTATGATCCCTCACAATAACTGAAGCTTCTGCAAGAGCTGTAAAAAAAAAGGCAGAAAATTCATTAACAAACTTATCATCTCCTAGGACCACTTGGAAGGACATATATGTTCATTTTGAACAAGTATGATTTGAGGCGAAACATTAGGTTGCTTTGGTGGTGGTTCTGATTCTACGTAGCCTACCTGTGGGGTAACTGGGCTAAGACATGCCAGTGTCTTGTTTCACTACCTCACTGGACTGGACACTGGTTGAGGTGCAGAAAGGAGCTCGCTATTTATGTTAAACGCATGCAGCCTGGCGAACTTTATAGCCCATGCTTTTTGCACAACTACAGCTGTGCAGTAACACCAACCAAAGTTATCTACAACACTGGGTATTATTTTATTTATTTAAGTGAGCCCCAGAATTTTAATTTCCAGGCTCACACTGTAAATGCTATAGAATAGAACCGACTTCTCACATAAAGCAAATGAATGGCAAACCATCTTATGTTACACAATAGAAAGATCACTACTGGGGATACGAGGCAATACATAACCTAAGAATCTGAACTCTGATGGTGAATGGGGACTAAGTTGGGTGAGTAGAGCTACAGAGCCATGTAGAAGTTGCTGTATATCGATACATGAACTACGTAAACCAAATTGAAAACAACATAAGTTCAGTGCCAGTCAAAAGTAGAACGTTGTACAAATGCAAGGCATGGTTCAACTGTAAGAAGGAAATGAAGATAAGCAGACCAAAACAAGACTAGAAGCGAACCTTTCTTTCCATTGAATCGTTTTTCATCTGGAATGCCATCTTGTCGGTACTGATCCAATTGTACTTTAACTTCTTCCGGAGTTGCTTTGTGCTTCTTAACAATCGCTTTACCTTCATCATACAAACTACTCCTAGCTCCATGTTCAGATAATGCTAAAGAAGAGTTTGAACGCCACAGAACTGCTTCAAGGACTCCAAGTGGATCTCTCCGAAACTGAGATTTTGAATCCACCCAAATTGAGTATCTTGCCATAGGGAAAAGGCGATGACTTATCAGCTGAAGAGAATAAATCACCAAAATTGAAATCAGCTTTGTAAAATGAATATCCCATACTGACATCATCGGAAACTAAGATATTCCTATGATAAGCTCCCTTCAGCATTTTTCTTTTCACGAGCTACCAAAATATGAAAATTTGAAGTTGAATGTGGAGAGTTGAGATAATATTATCCTGCAACTAAGACAATGTATCCACAAAGTTTTAAATGATACCTTGGGAATTTTCCCATTCAATCGTTGATCTGAGAAAGGAAGATCTCTCACAAGAATAATCCGCCAAAGGCCAATCATGAGGTTTTCATTAATCTTGTTCCCTTCCACCTCTTGAGCTGCATGAGTGACTTCATCCCAGAATGCAACATAGCATACCTAGAACAAACACCAAGTGCCAATGAACAAACCTGAAAGGACCAGAAGATATTAACATCCAACACAAGACAAACAGCAAACCTTCTTTATGGACACTTCTGTCATCCCTATTGGCTGGTGAAGGTCATCCCCTCCACCAAATGCACAAGTGGCCACAACAACACTACAAGTTCTCATATAATCTTTATCAACATCAGAAATTTTAAACCCTCCGTTTTCATTATAGAAGCCACAATGCACAGTTGTGATTTCCTTCATCTGTAGAAGTCAGTGGCAAGCATAGCATGAGAATGGTAGGCAATAAACAATTTCTCCATAATTGTATTGCATATGATGTAGCATCCATTTCCACGATAGCTGCCATATGGGAAAGAGAAGAAATGCCACACCTGGTGTTCTTATACAAAACTAAACAAGAACATAGTGACGAAGTTTTAGAACAACTAAAGCACAGTTTGCATAATTTTCAAGAACAAAACAAGAGGCCAAAACAAAACCTTGAAACTTTCTTCTCTTTCATTTAGAGTCTGGTACCCTGTGAATGAGTTAAAACGTGCAATCTTTGTTTGGGATGAATCATCGTCATCAAGATGCAGCGGACTGGACCTGTACACAACTTTTTTAACTGGCTGATTTTGTTCAGGAACTTCAGGAAGTTCCAGATTCTGCAAGTTCTCAGGATCAAGAATCTTCAAGCATGCTGTCAATGTAACAGCACTGACTCATTAGCAAATCATGTGTATTAGTGACCACATTTTATCTAAGTGTAAATAAACAAAAGCAGGCAAAGGAAACATAAAGTAAATTTACTAAGACCATAAGAATCAAAAGGGTCAGAAGAATACATGGGCTAGAATTGCAAATCAGATAAGAGATTGCAGCTGAAGTTTCTCCTCTTTCACTAAAAAATTATCCAGCCTAAATTAGTAATTCAGGGCACCAACAAAAGCTAGAGAATAGGTTAACTCAAGCTGAAATTTATATCAAGTCTTGGAAACCCAGATACTTGAAACAAGTATTGGTCAATATCTTGATCTAGGACAGCTACAAATACTGGTGGTAAAAATTTACCAGTACTACTGTGCAACATATCATGCAGAACCCATGTTGTTTTAGTGAAACCCTCCATCAGCTCCTCATCTCTAAAACTAAACAGCAGACATTCAAGCGGATTTAAGAGAACGCGCTTGACATTCCTCCACTCACAACCTACAGAATTTTCATGCTTCAAATCAATTTGACAAAGTCAGGACTCCATACTCCCAATTGATGACCTTAGTCATTCAGGCAGATGCTTATTGACCAACTTGCAATTATTTACCACGTTAGAGTCGTTATACTAATACACTGCAAACAGCCACCACTGACAACACATAGTGCAAAGCAGAAATAAACGGAATTTGTTTTAAATATTCGAATATTTAAAAGTACAGTACAACTAAGCAGGTCAATATTATACAGTGCTGCTACATCCATTGCCTAATTAGAAACTCTTTCACTACAATACAAACTGAGATGGCAATATAATATATCCACAGTTCAGCATCCAGACATCGTTGAATACGAATATCAAATGAAAAGCTAAACTAAGACGAAGTTTAATACACGCCAATTTAGGGTTTAAGGATCGGGCATAAACTTACACTTCCGGGTGCCATCGGCGGCGCGGGCGGTGCCGGTGTGGTCGACACGGGTAAGGTCGCCAGAGGGAGGCGGCGTGTGGGAGGACGGGGAGAGGCGGTAGGACTCGTAGAGGAGGAGGGAGACGGCGAGGGTCGCGAGGAGGAGCGGGACGCCCAACCGCGCAGCGCGGCGGAGGCGGCGGCGTCGGGCGGAGGCCGGATGGCGGTGCCCCTTGCGACGGACACGGACGCGCACCTTCCCCGAGGCCTCGTCGTCGTCGGAGACGGAGATGGAGATGCCGTGGATCAGCGACGACGACGACGACATGGACGGAGCTGGAAGGAGGAAGGATGGGCCGGCTCCGGTGGTGGGCTCGGCGGCTGGGGCTAATGGGTTCGCCCAGCGCGAGTCGGAACCCGGAATGGTTCGATTTAGCTCGGTCGGAGTTTGTACGGATCGGTCGCTTTGAGCTTCGGCGATACGGGTGCAGTTGCGACTTGGGAGGAGGAAGCAAATTTTATAGCTTTTGGATTTGCAATTCGAGACACAACTTCACAGACGAATAAGATTGAGCATACTTGACAGAATTGCGCTTCTCTGCATCTGACATTTTATGGTATTCTCAACCTAGCTTCCCTCCAAAAAAAGCATTTTCAACATGAGAATTGTCTAGAAAATGTCCTCTCTATATATAAAAAAACTCTCCATTCAGAGTTCAGACCATATGTTGAGTTTCAGATCTATAACTGTCCTATACTCCTGTGTGAGGGTGTAAAGTTGAACAGCTGTGCCCATTAGATTTCAGGAATGGTTTCACGATAATTGCCTTTTGTGAGCTCAACAAATTGCTTACAGAAAACGAAGATTACAAGTCTGTGGCGAGGAGCACAGAAATTTGCACAGAAAATGACAGAGAAGGGCCAAATCAGGCTGTGGAAGGTAGAACTTTTAAACGAGTCTAAGGATGCATACTCAACGCTTTGAGAATTGCGGACGCTTGCGTGCCTTCTTAAGACCAGCCTTCTTCCTTTCAACGATACGAGTGTCTCTTGTCAGCAAACCTTCTGACCTCAGTGTAACTTTGTTGGCAGTGCTGATCTTCACCAATGCACGGGCGACGCCAAGGCAAATGGCCTGGGCTTGGCCTGAGAGACCACCGCCATGAACTTTGACAAAGACGTCATAGCTGTTCTCAAACCCAAGGGTCACCAAAGGTACCTTGCAGTACTCCATCCACATTGGATTTCCTTGCAAATACTCCTGTGGATTTTTAATGTTTTGAGCACAGATTCATAAAAGACATGTGCTTGCGCACAACAATTTCAGGCCATCAGTCAAACTTGATAAAAGCTACTAGTAATGTTTTGATCCATGTGACCACAATTTATAGATAGATCACAATAATTTAAAATTTATGTCCAAAACCATAATTTGATCAATATCAAGATCAGATACAATTTAGTAGACCAATTAATTAACAAAAAAAAGAATATTCGGTTTTGATTGTAGTTAATATATCTACATCCCTTGAGATAAGAATAGTTTAATCCTCAAGAAAATGATCAAAGACAATATAGACATTATCATCATTAAAACTTCTATATGGTAGTGGACAATATTATTGATTATTTTCAAGAATGTGAAGTACTGAAGCATATGGTGACAATCAAGGCATAGCCCGAGAGCATCCTAATTTGTGAGATTAGATTAATCATCTATGTAATAAAACAGTAGTTTTCATAATGTCCCTCAATCATTTACAGATCAACTTCAAGTTAACTTGGTTAGATGAATTTTCCTCACACATCATCAGTGTAACAAAACAAGCAGTTTACACAATCTCCCCGAAGCATGTACCACTTTGTTAGTTGGAAGTTTACTGACATCTTAAGTTTGCTCTTTCTGGTGCATTGCATCCAACATCCAATTGAAGCATGAATTGTGCAGTCAATTGCAGGATTTCATTAGAGCCTACAGGCTACATCCCCAAACCAAAGAGAAATGCCGCTGCGATGGTTGCACGAGGTTAGCAAGTGCGCACTTCTCGAATCAAAGCGGCAGGTAAGCACGCAGAGCACACCTTGGCATCGCGGAAGTTGATGAAGACCCTGCCGGTGCCCTCCTGGAGCACGACGCGGGCGATGGCCGTCTTGCGGCGGCCCGTGGCGGTGATCCGCTGCGCCGCGAAGCCCCCCGGCAGCCGCTGCTTCACGTACTTGCGCAGCGCCACCCCGGACAGATCGTCCTCCACGGAAACCACCTCATCCACCCCGTCCTCGGCGGCGGGCGGCGCCTCCTCCGCCTCGACCGGCTCGGCGGCCTCGGGGGCGGCGGCGACGGATGCGGAGAGCACCAAGCGGGCGGCGCGGCGGGAGGAGGAGGAGGGGAGGTGGAGGAGGAGAGGTAGTGGCTTGGAGGAGGCGGAGGTGGAGGGGAGGGAGAGGTGGGAGAAGGCGGTGGTGAGGGAGAGCGCCATGGTTGGCTCGGTGGCGGGCGGGCGGGCGGACGCGCGTGTGGGGGGAGGAGATGGATAGGCCGCGGCGATGGGAGAGGGATAAGCTTTCGCTCCTCGCCTGAACGAGTAAAGCGTGGCAGTGTGCCTCGCTACAACGGTGGATCGGAAATCGACGCTCAAGATGTGCTTGGGTTAGGGCCTAGATGCTGGAACGGGTGAATAACACAGTCGGAAACAACAGACCTCGGTGTTTCGAAAGTAAAAATTGGCATGTGCATTTCAATCATAAGCTCTATCATGTTTACAAACTATTGATTGTGAGTTGTGACATCAAACTATGAAATATAAGATTGGACGATTTGTGATAGTGTAGTAGTGTTATATATCATCAGTATTTGTCTTTTCAGTGTTTTGCTACAGCTCTGTCAACCAAGTTTTTATCTGAAAGTTTTCTGTCATCTGGTTTTATCTGGAGGTTTACTTCCCTTTTTCAATTTTACCACCTTTCCAAAAGGATGGTTTTCCAAAAAGACAATGCATGAAGGAATTCAATTCCCTAACTTATGTACTCTGTTCTTAATCTGATAATGCCCTGAGTTTTAAAAAGAAAAGACCTTCTAGGACTCCAGGTAGAGATGACAATTGGACCGTGACTCGAGACGTGATGGATGTACTAATGGGAAAAAAATAATTATCTACCCAAAGATAGGTATGAATTTGTTCTTTAGCCAACCATAACCACTAACTCTTGGATAAAAAACCCCCATATACCTAGCTAAAGACTATGAGTGATCCAAGGCTGACTGTCAAACTTTAGCATATAGCTCATTTTACCTCTTAACATCTACCCTAATCCGGTTGTATAGAATTATAATTTAATTTCCTAGCGTGAGTTAGAGCAGAGTACAATACATGCCATTAAAGATTATTTTTTTAAGAACGGTTAAGACAATAAATACTTTAATCATCAATTTTGGAACGTAGTTGTGTGGTTTGTTTTTAATGTTAATGTTAAAATCAATTTTTAGCTGACATGATGTTGATGGTTAACTATCACAATCTCGTGATTGTTGTGCAAAATTACAATTGCTCTAAGTTAGTATTAGTATGAGGAGAATCTTGTACCCGCAAGTGAGTTTGAGTGTTGGAGTGTAAATTTATAGTCATCACTAGTACGGATATGGGATATGAAAAGCCGATAGCTACATATCCGTTGCCATCTCTAGCTCCGGATAGTAGTACCAAACACAGCCAGTTAGAACTTGAGAAAACGTTGAATATGGGCCGGTCTACCATCCACCCCGCAGTATTATTTCGATGTGCTTAGTGGACTAGGTCTACCCCGTAAGTTTACGTACATAACTGAAAGAAAGACTTTCATCTTCATAGGGCCCACAGCATGAGAAGTTGGGTCTTTTTCCGGGCCCAGATTGAGGCCCGTGAGGCCGTACAGCTGGGCTTTATTAAGCAGTAAACAAAAAATAAACGTTCCATTGCCGGGATTTGAACCCGGGTCGCCTGGGTGAAAGCCAGGTATCCTAACCGGACTAGACGACAATGGATCTGTGGCAGGCATATTTGTTATCGTTGTGTCAACACGCTACCTCCCCGTACAAAGGCTTCACCGAGCAAAACTCTGTGAAATTAGTGGCTGTTGCCACGAGCTAACAGTGCAACGGGTGGCGTCTGCGTGAGACTGTCGGAAGAGAGACCACCAAAAATGTCGCCGCATGACAGACCTTATCGCGCTAAGCACGAACCAAACAACGCGCGAAGCGACAACGTACGCAGAGCCGGCAGCACGCGCGCGCGTGAAAGAAACCAGGCGTGTTTTCACGCGACCAAGAGGAGTCGACCGGGTACATGACACAAAGCCAGCGCCCGCGTGGTGCCCCGTCACACGGCGATCCGGGGAGCTCGCCTCGCCGGCCGAGCGGCTCGCTCGGCACGCGCGCCCGCGGACGGGGAGAGGAAGAGCAACGCGCCAACGCGGGCGCGCCGCGAAATCACGCACGCACGCACCGGCGCCCCATGTGCGCTCTCCTTCGCCGCGGCAAACGCCATCCAAGCCAACTTGCTCGCCGAACTCCAGCTAAGACGCCGCCCTGTGCCCATGCATGGCGCCACGAGCCCATGGCTAACGACGTGTCGTGTGCAAACACGTCCCTGCCCTTGCCCATCACACGCCTCGCCCAACTCTTCTTGCCTCTAAACTCGTAGCCGTAGGCGACGCACACTTGTGCCTGGACCTAGAGGAGAAGGGAACATTGGTTGGGTTTCGTTGAACGTTGAGCAGATTCAGTTCAGACCAACCGCCGGCTAATGTGATGCTTTTCCTGAATCTAGGGCCCTGTTTGGGGATGTTTTAGCAGCCGGAGATTCTCACAGAAGTTGCAGTTGTGGAAAACTCACCTGAACAACACTCAAATTCAAAGTTATTACTATCTCGATCCGTATCGTAGTATCTTACCATATTACTACGATCATACCAAGTCAAATGATATTGATCTCAACTGCCATTTACACGATCCTACTAAATTTGTTAGGTAGTATATTAATTCTAGGATCCTATAATTTTATAAAAATATTATTTAAAATAAAGTAAATTGAAAATAATATGAATAAACATGCTCAATTTTACGAACAATCAATTAAATTTAAATAATTTTAATTTATACAGTATATTATATATAAAATATATGCTTTCTAGAATCTAATCTAGTTACAGAATTTAGAAAATAAATTAAAAGTCAAAAGTAAGAAACCCCTTTTTTTAATTTCCATTTCTCACTGGTTGCCTCTTAAAGAAAATCTTTAGCCAGCTCGATTCCAAATCGGTTCCACCTAACTGGTAACCAGCTCGATTCTAATCACTCCACTTACGAGAGGAAAGCTAACTTCCTACTTTGATTAATGATTAGCTGATCTATCACTGGAAATTTTTTTCTAAAACAAAAGGGCATGGCAACTGTAAGCTGGAATGAACCGTGTTCACACACAAAGTCGATCGAAAACCAGGACAAAAATAATTACGATCACTGACCAGTCATAGCCAAGAACAAGATACGATCAGAGAGGTCAAAAGCATCGAGTCAAGGCGCTACCTTTCTTCTCATCTGCTGTCCAATTTGAACGACGGAAATGAAAAGAAAAAAGGAAACAAAATAAAAAGAAAAGGAGGTAAAGAGAGATGCAGATTTGAACCACAGCTTTAAACTGAACAGAAGCATCGACGCTGACACTCATAACAAGTCAATGCCTATTTCGACCTGCGAAACCGTGAAACAAACTCGCACGAACAATTGCTAAATGCTCTCTGATAAGCGTAAAAAAAAAAGCTCTCTGATTTGGAGTGCAGACCGGGTTGTAGAACCGTGCAAATTTACGGTCAAAATTAACATTTCCTAGCTTATAGATTCTAATTCCAAAGACATGCAACCCGTGCATTCTACTCTTCACACCCCAAATTCCTCCTCAGTTTTAGCAAGATTTTTGGACCTGTGTTCCCAAACCAGAGTACATACCTCGAATTACATGCATTCATCACAAGTATACTTGTGGATGTCGAGGCTCCAAAGCTCCCAAAGCAAATGTTACTGGTGTCAGGTCAAGCAAATGACACAGGCCATCTGGAGCAGTAGTACGTACACTGGTGGTTGGCTGCTTGGCTGCCTGCTTGCCAACTCTGATGGCATCTTGGATTTCGGATTTCTTGGTGTCTTTTGCAGGTTTTGCCTTGTCATTGTTCTGTCCTGCTCCCCTACTAGGATTATGTCCCACATTTCTCAGGACAAATTTCAAATCCTAGCTCGCAAATGCGCAATGTACTGCTCCCTAATGATCACAGTTCTGTACCCGTTCTTGACCATACCTGGTTGATTGCTCTAGGGCGATAGCCCCTAGGGCATGCATAATACTAAGAGTACGCAAGAAAGAACGTGTCTCGGCTGATGATGAGTTCTTCTGAAGCAACATGCCGACATGCTTCGAGGTTAATTTGATTGCAAGAATCTTTTATTCAGATGTATACATGTGTACACAAGCTTAAAGCAACAGAAAGAAAATATAATCTTGATATGATACAAGTCTGCGTTTGTTTACTTTGGTTGGGAAACTTTTCCTCCTCATTTTTCACCTTCATATTTCTTTAAAAATCATATTAATCTATTTTTTAAAAAAATTAACTAATAATTAATTAATTATAAGCTAATAAGTCTCCGTGTATGAGAGAGAGTTTCCAACCAAAGAAAACGACAGCACCCCAACAGTACTTAGTAAGAACCAAGTGTATGTATCCATCGTCATGGTAAGATCGAAACATGCATGTGATCAAAAGCTTTTTGGTGTAAAATCATGTGGTAGTTTATATGTTGTGATTGAATGTTGACAAAAGAAATGTAAACTTTATTGAAATTTTGGTTTAAAAAATTAATGATTATCATTATGAGTGTATACAATTAATGTGAATTAGATTATGACATTATATACAGGTGATTAAAATCAATCTTAGTTAATAATAATGATTGGCATTATACTCAGAAAGAAACAAAGCTCGAGCATAACCTAGCCAGTATGCCATATGAGAAGTGAGACTAAAGTTAGTATTTTTAAAGATCAATCTTGGTTAATGTTAAATCGAGATTAGACTTATGGTGGAGTTAAAGTCTAAAATGATTAAGATTGCTAGACAACAAAGTTGAATATAAGATGTCATATGATATAGATAGACACTACGTGAAAAGTTCTTCACAACAGGCTTCATAAGGTTTGTTTGGAAGCGTCAAAAATTCATGAAAAAAATAAAAAAAAGAAGATGAAGAGAGAGCCGACACATGGCATGAAGGCCTAGCTGGTCTCCCTCTTCCCTAGTAGTGCAACCCATGGCCTAGTGGCTTAGCATGGCGAGTGGCATTGGCCTAGCGATGCGTGGGCAAGGCGAGCGGCTTGACATCAACAGCCCATCAGGAGCGCAATGCGGTCCAAGCACGAGGTGTGCTAGTGCACGCTCATGTGTGTGAGCGATGACCGCACTAGATTTGGAGGGTGACATGGCAACGTGCAATTGACGCGAAGTGCATGGCCTACCATGATAGAGGATGCTCTGTGCCAGAGCGTTGGACTTTTTGACCTCCTATGTGTCTGGCTACATGGCAGCATCTAGTAGTTTTCTTAGCTTCTAAGAATTAGATCAATGGTTAAGATTTCTATAGAGGTAAAGTCTTGCTCTATGGATAATTACTAGTTTTTCAACCATTCTTAAGATATATGTGAATGAAGTGTTGGACTATACTTAAGAGGATTTAAGAGATGATTAAGTGATGTTTCAAGAGGGAGATGGGAGGGAATTCCTAAGGGAATTTTGTAAATTTTATAAACATATTTCAATCAATGAAAAAAATATTTATTTTAGAATTAATTTTACTGTTATAATTCAAATTTTATATTTAAATTCCGTAATTTAATTTCCATATCGTAATTTAAATTCTCCCCTCATTTTATATGCTTATTATGTAAGTTTTTCTTTTCTCTCTAAGTCCAATTGTCTTACAACAAAAACAAAGGTTTGAATTTTTTAAAAATTAATATATTTTAGTATTTATCGACCGTTATTATTTTAATTTATTTATCTCTCCGTAACACGTTCTGATGTTCACCGGGCGAATCAACCGCCAAGATAAATTACCCTTCTTCCAACCAGAATGATTCCAAGCGCCGAGGCTGGTGGTAAAAACAAAACAATTGCAGTATCAAGACTGGAGTAGATCACACACTGACTACGGGCGCCACGTTGCCATGCACAGTGTGAGATGAAGAGCTCTTCACAAGAACCAATGGAGATAGAGAGTGAAAAAAGTTTCCTCACGATCAACTATTTACTTTAAAAATTAATATGTTATCTACGGTAAATATAATAATATATCTATATAATATTATATATAAATATATATACTATATTATTAATATCTAGTCCATCTCTTATACACACGTAACGCTTTAGAACCCATACTTTAGCTAACTATAAATATATACTAAGCTTTTCTTCTCTCCTTTTATCTCTTTTTTATTTAAATATAAATTTATTGTAGTAATTTTTAGTCTCCTATCACACTGTTAGAGTTAGTGAGGTGTCTGATGCGAGAAGAGGACGGAGAAGAGCCAAGTCGCCAGCCACTAGCGTCTGTGCTCTGTGCAGCTGCCTGTGAGCCGGTAGTACAAACAGGAATAGAGAGAGAGCACCCAGAGTCAGGACCCAGGAGGGATAAAGGGGAAGCAAATAAGCAATAGGAGAGCTGGGGAGGAAGAAAGAAAAGCTAGGAGAAGAGAAATTTCAGAGAGGTGGGAGGAGAGGTTGGCCGCCATGATGGCCGGTGTGGTAGCTTAGATGGCTAAAGGGAGGACACCACTCATCTGGTAAAGCTCAAAGGAAGCTGCTTTGTGCTCTTTTGCTTCCATTGCTTTCTCCCTTGCTCCTTTTCTTTGCCCTTCGTCTTTTTTTCAACTTTGGGGTGGAAAGAAATGATGTGAGGTTCTTGTCATGCCTGGATAGATGCTGCATGGGCTCATGATTAATACTGGCTGCCGCCGAGCTGTGTCGGGGGAGGCATTTGTTCTCTTCTTGGCAATTTGTTCAGTCTGTGTCATTGTGTGACAGCTTGAACTCTAAGAACTTTTGAGGAGAATTTGTCCATATTCTGCCCCATATTAGGTGATTTTTGGTGAATTGGTGATGTTGCAGCTCGTGATTTTACTCAAAGGTTGGGCCTTGGTGCGTGGCCGGAACTGACGAGTGAAGGAGGATTGTGTCGCAGAGGTATGTGATTAGCTCCTTTGGTCCTTTTCCTTTCTGCACTTCAGTTTTCTTGCATTTGTTAGTTTGTTACGACTTAGGGCCGTTTGCTTGTGTCTTATATTGGATCTGGCGGCTCTGTAAGGTGTGATTTCTGGTCGCCGTTCCAATTCCAATTCGCTGAAGTTAGGGGCATCCTGTTTTCCGTTTCTGCAAAATTTGGGCTTTGTGGTTGTTCCTGTTAGGTTCCAAGCATACAAATTTTCCTAGTAATTGGTGTCAAATTTGGGCTTTGTGGTTGTTTTCTGTAGTTTGTACTTACTACTTTGCAGACCGGGAAAGAGGGGTTTAGCGGAAAATTATGAATGTTCTATATGGTGTGCTCCCTGCTCACATAGTAGATACTCTAAATTGTCAGCTTCTTGTTTACATCAGCTATACATTCAGTATCATGAACATTCTAGCTAGTTGCTTAAAACTTAAGTTCACTAACTTATCCCTAATGGATTGCTGCTCAGGTATATGAACAAGTGCTAGTTCTACAGTTTATATCGGATAAGTCATCGGTCATAAGCTTCCTAAGGCAACATGACAGAGTTCAAGGTTGGGAACCTCGATGCCCGAGCGACAAAGATCAGAAATGTCCCCATTGCTGTAACCCCAGAAGGATTCTGGTGCTGCCCATCTCAGGCTGTGCTCCAAAAAACAATGAAGAACCAAAATCAGCAGGCAAAGCCTAAAGGGGGTGCATCTCCTCTTGCCTCAAAGGCCTCTTCAGTTCAGAGGGCGCCTACCATTTCGTCGGAGAGAAGAACGCATTCAACTCTGACAAGGTCTAGAATCAATTCGGATGAACAGAAGAGCTCGCCAGCAGAAAATTCAACACCCAATCCACCGAAGGTAGCAAATGACAGACCACACAAGCAACATAAGATATCTGTTGGATTTGGACAACTTGAGATGAGTGATCTCAAGGTTGTGTTGTATGGCAAGGATGGGGTTGCTGTAAAAATGAGTGTTCACAGGAACATCCTTGCAGAAAAGAGTACCTGGTTTGCTGATAAGCTCTCAAGGCAATCCCCAATGTCAAGCATGGAGGTGCCTGATTGTGAGGATGTGGAGATTTATGTTGAGACAGTTGGATTGATGTACTGCAATGATGCCAAGCAGAGACTTATCAAGCAAAGTGTTCCACGCGTTCTTCGGATCTTAAAGGTTTGCTCCAGTTGAATATAGGTTCTGTTTATTTTCTCAGTTGACTAAAATTCCATGTAGTCATCGATTTTCCTATTTCAACTCTTTAAGCTAATTAAAAAAAGAAACATCTACTTAGATCAATTTACCTATAGCTGACTCTTAAAACCTAGCAAATTACCTTTAACCGATTTCAAGTTGCTATTGGTTTTATGTAGCGAACACGTGGCAGCGGTTTACTCGCGTGACAATCCGGTCATAAAATTAAAAAAACAGTATTTCAGAAAATATGGTAGACCCACATGTCATCCTCTACTCGCCTTCTTCCTCATTCCCTCTCCCCACGTGTCGAACTCCGCCGGCGACACTGATAGTGGCGTAGGCCGCTGAGGCAGCACCGCCGCTCTGCCCCGAGCTCCTCATTTGCCGGCCGCCGCTCGGAGAACGCCTCAAGCTCGAGCTCCTTGTTCGCTGGCGCCGCTCGGCGCTCGCATCCACCCGTACCGGTCGCCACTCGGAGCTACGCATCCACCTGCGCCGCGGCCACCTCGTCGAGCTCGCTCTCTGTAGCCTGAGACGCACACAGGCGGACGCCGAGGTCAAAGAGGAGGGGGAGAAGCGGCGGAGGTCGGGGAGGGGACGCACGCCGGCGGCCGCCTCATCGGGCTCGAGCTCTCCCGCCATTCTTCCTCTCTTCCCCACTTCTCGGGGCTTGACCTCGACCGAAGCCAACGCCGGCGAGGCAAGCCTCAGCCATCGCTGCCCCTCTTCCCCAGGCTCAGCCTCACCATGCGACACCCATCCACCCTCTTTGAGACCCGCCGCCGCCGCCGTGCGTCTCCCCCAACCTTCGACTCCACATATGCAGGCGGTGGGTAGCGGCTACCTGATCGAGCTTACTAAGACGGGGGCGTCGAAGGGGGTCGGGGAAGTGGCGGCGGAGGCCAGATCGATGCCGCCCTCTGTCCTCCGCGCTCCGTTGCCGTCGCGCTAGGTGGGGGTGCGCCCGATGAGGTCACTCGTCACGACAGATCCAAAGGATACCGAGGCAACTTCGACAGCCCCTCTCGTCGCCGGTGGGGAGAAGCCCATGGTCGTCGTGCTGCTCGTGGATGGATGGCGATGAGCTCTCTCTCGCCTCTCGGAAGTCGGAACAGATGAAGGTAGGGAGTAGTAACACTGACATGTGGGATCTACAATTTTTTTTTAATTTTTGTGTGCTGACTGGATTGCCACGTGGTCAAACCGCTATCACGTGTGTGTGTCACGTTGGACCAATACTGACTTAAAATTAGCTAGGGGATTTGGCGTATAATGTCTGGTATTAAAGTATAAGAAAAGTATGGGGTAATTTGGACTGTCATAATAGTTTAGAGGTAATTTGGACTTTTTCCTAAAAAAAAGGCAGAATTCTAACTTTTATCACTCTGTCAGAATTGAATTTTACTTATTTGTTTAACTTACTACAGTATTAGCTATATGTAAAGTCCATATGTAAAAAGAGCCTTCACTGTATTGCAACTTTTGAAATTTCTACGAGCTTTTTCATATGCAATCTACTTAAGTTGTCATTAATGTCAGTTTTATATGTCTAACCAACAGAAATATTCCCTAAAAGCTATGTTATTTACCACTTGTAATTAACAATCTTTAATGTAAAAAAGAAAAAAGAAGCCATTGTATGCCCTATATGTATGTCTGTTTCATGCTGTTACATCAAAGGATATGGTCTTTCTGTCTTCTATACACATAATACAATGTGGCACTTAATAAATATAAGTTTACGAACTCTGAATAGAGCCCACAACTGATAAATATCTTGCCATACCAGTTGGTGGGGGGTTGGAACAAAATCAAGCCAGGCAGGCTGCCATGCATTATTGTGTCAGTGCTTTATGGAGCAATTATAAGGAAAATTTTTCCACAGATCAGGCCCACAACATCCATGGACCTTGGTCATTCCTCACCAATAAGACATCTCAATTAGGAGTTAGAACCAACCAGTGTCGAAACTTTAGAAGAAATTAACCTTTTGTTCTATACACTAGTTTGGTTGTTCCCTGTATAATGTTGAATTTATGATGTGCAGGTTGCAGAGTTATTAGGTTTTCAAGCATGTTTCTTGTCTTGCTTGGAATACTTGGAAGCCGTCCCTTGGGTTGGAGAAGAAGAGGAGAATGTGGTATCAACTGTTCGGCATCTGCAGAGTGGGAATTATGGTGTTAGCCCAATACTGAAGAGGGTATGCTCTGATCTAACAAGCCCGCCAAATGACACATTTGTGCATATCATAGAATTAGTCTTGAAGAGTAGCGAGGATAGAGGGCGGCGCGAAATGAAATCCCTGGTGCTGAAGCTTCTGAAGGAGAATAGCAGCTGTACCAGTAGTCCTGTGGACATATATGCTGAGACTCTTTACAGCTCTTGCCAGAATTGCCTGGAATCCTTGTTGACCTTGTTTCGACAAGTTTGTTCCGATGATTTTGCTGAGCAATCTTTAGACCTTAAAGGGCCATTTTTTCGACAAATTGCTCTAGAAGCAGACAATCTCCTTTGGTTAGCTGATATTCTGGCCGACAGGACCGCTGCTGGTGAGTTTGCAGTTATGTGGTCTAACCAGCGTGAGTTGGCTGAACTTCACTCCAAGTTACCAACCAAGTCGCGCCACCTTGTCAGCTGTGTCACAGCAAGGCTCTTTGTGGCAATTGGGAAAGGGGAGATGCTCCCTTCAAAGGACACAAGGAAGCTTCTCTTGGATGTCTGGCTACAGCCTCTCATGGATGACTACAACTGGTTGCAGCATGGCTGCAGGTCATTTGACCGCAAAGTTGTGGAGGAAGGAATCGGGCGTACTATCTTGACACTCCCTCTTGAGGATCAGCAGACAATATTGCTCTCGTGGCTCGGGAGCTTCTTGAAGGTTGGGGATAGCTGCCCCAATTTGCAGACGGCCTTTGAGGTGTGGTGGAGGAGGACTTTTGTGCGGCCTTATGTTGAACAAGGGAGTCAATCTCAGTTGGGTCGGAGTTGAGGTCTCAAGTGATTATAGACTGCAAGAAAATTGTCATCTTTTTCCATGTAGAATATCACTGAGAAAGTAGAGTGGTAATGTCTTACTTGGTAATTGTCTTTTAGATAATGGGTAATATCTTGCTTTGTATGCTGTTAGGGAGAACCCCAGGTAGTGAAAACAAAATGGGGGTGTAAATTAGTACTTTTATTGCAAGGCTTGAGAATATGTGCTTATTGTGCTTCTGATGCTTCATATCATCACATATATAAGTGAAGCTCTCTGAATTCTGGGTACATAATTTCTTGTCTGCTTTGTATTGAATATTACAACATTGTGCAATAGTAGATTTTTTTACTGTATTATGGATTCATGCACAAACTTAATGGTTGCATGCAATTGTAAAGATTTCCTGAGATGTACTGTCTATAATTTGAAAGAAAAACAGCCTCTATGTTTGAATTTTATTTAATTTAAGGTTAACCAATCGAATTGTACTATGTGAAAATTAGCAAGTTATTGCGTGTTTCCTCGTATGTCGGTAAATTTTAATCTGTCATATTCACTCATTTCCAGATGACAAAAATATGGTTTCATTGCATTCCAAATGCTATTCCATTAGACAACATTCGTTATTTTACATACTTTTTGCAGGTGAAGCTCTGAAAAATCGTACTTCTCAAACAGGTGAAGCACTGGTTGGGAAATCGAATGTAACTTCTTTTTCTTTTGAAAGAAGGAATCAACTGTAACTTCACTGATGCACTGGATTAAGTGTGTGACACACCAAACAACTCAAGCTGACACAGCAAATTTGCTTCATGCAAGCAGAGAGCTCTGAAGAACTCTTCTGCCCTGTGACAATCTGCAACGTGTCATCTGGATGCAGACTTATCAACAACCTGTAATTTTTCGAGATTCTGAATTCTGAAACTGAAAGACCTCACTGTAGCAGCTCCAAGCTGAGGCCTTCAGCTAGCTCATCATCCTCTGGAACTCATGGAAGTCGAGGCCGCCGTCGCCGTTGACGTCGTAGGCCCTTATCATGGCCTCGCAGTCGGCGACCGACCTCTCGTCGCCGAGCTGGGCGAGCACTCTCTGCAGGGCCCTCGCCGTGATCCTCCCGGTGGACTCGACGGCGTTGAACACCTCGAACGCGCTCCTCAGGTCCTCTTCTTGGCTGCCCCCTCCTCTCTCCATCAGCGCCACGAACCCGGCGAAGTCGAGCGTGTATCCGCCGCTGCCGCCGCCCGACGAGGGCATCGGCATTTCGTCGCCCATGGACGCAAAGAAGGCGCTCAGCTCGGCGCCGGAGATCTTGCCGTCGTTGTCCCTGTCGAAGTGCTGGAAGATCCTGTGCAGCTCGCCCTGCCTTCTCCCCGACGACGACGATGAACGGCCGCTGCCGCCTGGGCTCGCCACGTCGGACTGCCCGCAGAGCAGTGGCAATCCGAGCCTGAAGCTCCTCTTGCGCGACAGACGCTTCGCCGGCTTAGGAACACTCAGGTTCGCCATTCTTGCCGTCACAAACACTGCAAGAACTGAAGAAAATTTTGCGCTCTTCTACACTTGTGCAATGACAAATTGCCAATGCAGCTGTGGAAGAACAGGTGAGGTGTGATCCTCCACTTATAGGTGATGAGCTCTCATCACTCAGCAGGGAGAAGAAGCTGCAATCTTTGTGTGTGTTTTGACTCGTTAGACTGGATGCTAACTACTACCTAGCACAGTGCCTCAGATACTGTCAGCTTGGCATTATCTAACTCCCATCAGGCAGTGCCATCACATGCTCATGATCCTCGCGCCGCCGCCCACCGAACAACGATATCTTGGAATCCGTGATTTAGTTATGAGTTCAAGATTCCGCTTGTTTGATTTACCAGTTTGAGACTGAGAGAGGCCCTTGACCTGACGAGAGCGAAAAAAATCGGTCTTTGCAGGCTTGCAGGTCTTCAGAAGCTGACAGGAAGAGTAAACTGAATGCAGTGAAGCAGTGACTTCTGCAGAATTCAGTTTTCAGTTGGTTATGTTATGGAGCACTTATCCTTGAATTTCAAAAAGAGGGGAAAATGTCTAAAAAATTAAGGAAGAATCATTCAGTCCTAAATGATTTTTAGTGATCTTGTTTTCTTCAAATGCTAAGATTGGCAAGATTGGCATCTTTCTTTTCAGTGGATATTGAGATCTGAAGAGAGATCATACCACGTTTTGGGGAGCAGGAAATCTGAAATTTTGGTACCACTCAATAAAGAGGGGGCTAAAAACAATTGCAGAGCTTCCATGTGCGTCTCATGGAAGCTTACATTAGGAACTGAGCGGCACATGTCTGTGTAGCATCACCACATGGCAGTAGATGTGACCGGTTAATTAGTTATAGATAAATGACCTACCTGAAACTCATCATTGGGTTCAAGCATCGAAAATGACCAGCAGAATAACCTTGCTTGTTAGTTTATGTTCATCACCGGTATGAGAAATAGTACTCTATTCGTCCCAGCTATATATAATTAAAAAAACTAATAGAATTAAATGAAAAAAAATATTACGATTGGTTAAGAAGAGAAGATATGTGAAAATTTTAGTGGTGGAAGCGATTAAAAAATATAAATATAGAAATTGTTATATTTTAGATAAATTTTAAATACTAAAAATTATTATATTTTAGGGTGAACCACTCATAAGATGGATGCTCCAACCTCACCACACCGACTATAGCAATAATGATAGGGTGTGTTCTCGTTGACAATACCATAGTTCAATTCCTAATGCAATATTGCCATGGCAGTATTTACACACATCTATGATCCATATCTCAACAACAAGCATCGTTTGTATCATTTTCAACAAATAAGCTCCCAAAAAAGGGTTACAGAACCAGATACATCTTCCGTGTATAATTTGGTAGGTTATTATTTAAAAATACATATATTTATTGAGATATATATAGATATTAGTATTTATGAAACTAATTGTGAGCACAATAATTCCTACAAATTTTTGATTAAACTATGGTGAGATAACTCAGAGTTTATTTTAAACTTATTTTGAATCTTATTTTATTCTAGAAAATCCATACTATTAAGAGGGGTTAAAATAGTGTTCCAAGTCTATTATTGCATCTAAAGATCCATCTTTTTAAGTTAAGAGATACATTTGTACAACACTTACGTTGTTGTGAGTTTGCTTCTACCTATGGGTCATAGGTTCTAAGGGATCAGAGGTTCCGGTCCATTGTTGTTTGTTAACGGCTGAGTGTTAAGTCGAAGGTTTTGGAATAGGATTGGAACTTTCAAGTCTTTAAATCTGTGAGTAACGGCTAGGTGATATAGGAGAGTGAATATAAATATCTTCTTTCCTCTCAGAGCTATTTTGATCTTTTCACTTTCGTTTTGCTGTCTTCTAACTTCTCTTAGAGCTCTACACATCTCTTCTACCAAGTTCTTGAGTTTTCAAGAGATTTGAGTGAAGTTCTTGTGTGGTTAGAGTGTCTTTTCCTGTGAGAAGAACTAGGAGGATCTTGAGTAATTGAGAATCGACATGGATAACTGTTTGAAGCTTATTACTCTTAGAGAGTAACCTCCTATACGGTTAGGCATTGCACGTGAGCTTTCTCAAGCTGTGCATTGTCCCGAGCAAGCTTGTAAGGGTGGACTTCGCCTCTGTAAAGAAAAAGGTAATTAATAAAGTGATAACCAAGTTAGTTTTTATGACTATTTGGTGAGACAAGGGATCGAGAGAGACAGCTCTCAGGAGCTCCTTAATGGAAACGTAGAATCTTTGTTATCTGAACTTTGAAAAAAAATTTGTGTCTCTCTCTCACTTTGTTAATTTTGTATTAAAGCTTACTCTTTTTTATGTTGTTTACTATTTTCTATATTACAGTACTTATGCACATGTTTACTACTTTCGTTGCTATTTTTTGTGTTGCCGAGAGTATGAAGAATGACTCGAAAGAGTTCGTATCCTACTTGATTGGTAGTTTCTGCCTCAATAGATTGAAGGTTCTGACTAGCCATCTCAGTCTGACCGAGAAAGTTGATTAGAAATTCTGACCCATTGGTCAACAGTTCTAGTCAAGTTTAAATTTGACAGCTACATTGAAGTAATTTTTAGGAACACCTTCCCTAAGATATCTCTAGGGTTATCAATTGATATTATCTCTTTAGATTGACTTAACCACTAGAAGAGAAGATATTGGGGGACGAATCTATGCCATCACATAACGGCAAAAATTCTTCGCTTGACGGTAGGTCTACCAAGAAAAGCGATGCTAAGAGGGTAGCCATACCTTTTGATTATGACAAGATCAAATCACATTCTCATACTCAATTCATCTCTATGGATTTTGGGTGGCCACCTCACTTTGATGTGACCTTTTATTGCGCTTAGAAGAATAAGATGAAGTTGTACCTAATCTCTTTACATATAAGTGTTTGTAAAATTATATGCACAGGTTGTGACATACTGGAGGACACCAAGAACCCCACATCGAAACAAGAGCAAATGATTCATCGGAATGCTCAAGTTGCCAGTGTCATACTTAGTGCCTTGGGTCTGAAAGAATTTAACAAGGTTAATCAGCTTGAGGAGGTCAAGAAGATATGTAAAACTCTCCAACTCACTCATGAAGGCTCTCTGGGCGTGAAGGAGGCAAGGATCGAGTTATTGGAATGACAACTCAGTTGATTCGTGATGGAGGATGACGAGATACCTCAAGAGATGTATGACCACATGATAATTATCGTCAGCAAGATCCGTAGGCTTGGTGGCGAGGACGTGACCGACCATGTCATCGTCAAGAAACTTCTTCGAGCTTTTGTCCCAAGAAACAACACCTTGATAACTTTTATTTAAGAGATGAAGAACTACAAGAGGCTTACTCCAAGTGATGCATTCTTAAGATTTATCTCCCATGAGATTCATGAAGAAGACACCAAGTATGCCAAGACACTTCAGGTAAGCCACTCTCGCTAAGAACTAGGGCATCACTCTCAAGGCCAAGAAAGAAGTTTCAAGTGATGAGGAGAGCAAAGATGATGACTTCTCACTAAGAAATTTTTGATAAGTGAATGTGGCTTTAGCAAGAAAAACCAAGGTGACAAGGGCAAGAGTTAACCAAGCAAGAGGGTGTCACCAATGTGGTGAGCATAGACACTTCGTCGCCGATTGTCCCTACAAGACCAAGGATAATAGCGACAATACCAAGCATCACAAGAAAAGAAGTAGTCATGCATACATTAGTGAAGAGTGGATCTCCGATGGTGAATCTGGAGTCGAAGAGGAAGATGACAAGAAGAGTAGAGTTTCTATCTTTCCCTACAAGTTATCATCGTTAATGGATTCTCTCCTCCCCAATTTGAGCGACGATGAGGACTTCAATGCTCCTATTTGTCTTATAGTGAGAGAGCGCAAGGTAACTTTCAATCCCAAACCTTTTGATAGTGATGATGAGGATAGTGATAAAAGTGATCTTGATGATGATGTGCTTAAGGGTTATAGCAAGGCCACCTTGAATTAAGTATCCATGCTTATAAATGCATTAAAGGAAAATAATAAGACTCTCGAAAGACAAGATGACTTGCTCATCTTTAAGAAAGAGAGAAAACTTATTCTTGAGAGATTTTTGGGTAAGGAGAAGGAGATGTAGTGATATTGACCACTCAACTTGATTCGATCAATGAATTTATTACTACTATCAAGAGCTCAAATGATGCACTTGTTGAGAAATTTATAGGACTAGATAAGGCTCACAAAGATCTCAAAGTACAATTTTAGACTCTTTGGAGTAGCTCCTATACTTTCCCTCAAGCCACTCAATACTCTAATGCCTGCAAGCAATGGGTATGTTAGATATTATAATGTTAATGCGAATGCTTTTGCTACTAAGCTACTAACTTACAAGCTTTAGAGGTCATTAAGAAGGAGAATGAAATGTGGGGGACTCTTGTGAAGTATAGTTACATGAAGTCCTATGAATCACAAGATGCACTCTATAAGATCATCACCACTCATAACAATAAGAATGGATATGGACTTAGCTTTTGTCCATATGAAAGCAAGCCTATAGCAAGGAACATTATGAAGGGAAATGAGTGCTTAAAGTTTGTAAGGAAGGGAGTGCACCATCACTCTTTGAGAGCACTCGACTTCCTATTGGACAATTGGCTAAAAGTTCCAACAATATAGATTGGAGGTTTCGACCAAGGTTCTCAGGTCGACCGAGAGCCCCAGCTAGAAGTTTCGGTCAACACAGTTGGAGGTTTCGACCAAATGTCTCAAACAAGCTGAGAGAGCCGGCTGGAGGTTCCGACTCCAATGGTTGGAGGTTCTAAGCTAGTCAACTCTACTATAATTCATACTTGATCACCAAGAATCGTTGTGGTAAAGTGATCGCTCTCTTTAATGGTGGTTAGGATGATGAATACAATGTAGTTGTGTGGGTGCCAAAGGCTATTGTTACTAATGTTCTAGGACCCAAAATTTGATAAATTTGGGTTCTTAAATCTCTAACTTGACTTCCTTTTGTACGCATATTCCTCTGACGGATCAAGTTGGATTATTAATAGCGGGTGCACCAACCAAATGATAGGAAAGAGATGTTTACTTGTCTCGACAAGAATGGAAGAGATCACGACAACATCACATTTGGCGACAATGGCAAGGAATAGGTAAAAGGCATTAGTAAAGTCACTAACAAGCTTTCTATCTCTAATATCTTTCTTGTTGAGTCTTTGAGCTACAATCTTTTATCGGTTTCTCAATTGTGCAAAATGAAATATAATTGCTTATTCACCGATGAGGATTTGATCATCTTTAAGAGAACTGATAACTTTGTTTCTTTTAAGGGAAGGTTAAAATGTGATATCTATCTAGTTGACTTTGAGCGACAATGGAGGAGAATTCAAGAATACTCAAGTTGAAGAATTCCTTGATGAAGGCATTAAGCATGAGGTCTTCGGTCCATATGGTCCACCTCAAAACTGCATTGTTGAAAGAAAGAATCAAGGACTCATTAAAGCGGTAAGGACATGCTTGATGAGTATAAGATGTCGAACATTTTCTGGATGGAGGCCATCAACATCTCTTGCCATGCAATCAATCGCCTCTACCTATACAAAATCTTGAAGAAAACATCCTATGAGCTCTTGATCGATAAAAAACCAGTATGTCTTATTTTTGAGTCTTTGGGTGTGAGTGTTATATTTTTAGCAAAAGTTCTATTTACACCCAAAGTTGATGAAAGTTTTCTTGTCGGTTATGAGGCAAACGCTCATGCCTATTGTATTTTTAATAAATCTTCTATTATTGTTGAAACTATAAGAGATATGATGTTTGATAAGACTAATGGCTTCCAAGCAGAATAAGTTGAGCTTGATGTGCTAGATAGAGGAATATCAAGCAATGACATCAAGAAAAAGGCAATAGATGAGATGAGACCATAAGAAGTAGAGTAACAAAGAGACACCAAGCAATATCCTTCCACTCAAGTGGCACCTCCAAGTCTAAGCGTTGATCAAGGGGTTGATCTAACACAAGTAGATGTGATTGATGCTAAGGACATTCAAGATAAAAAAGACACCATACATGATCAAGTCCCTCCGGTGTACCATTAAAAGATTCATCAAACCGTGCAAAGGGATCACCCAATTGACAACATACTTAGAGACATTTAAATAGGGGTAACTACTTATTCTAGAATTATAAATTTTTATGAACATTACTCTTTTGTGTCATCTTTGAACTAATTAGGGTGGAGGATGCGCTTGATGATTCGGATTGGGTGATGGACATGCAAGAAGAGTTAAACAACTTTACACAAAATGAAGTATGGTCATTGGTAGAATGTGTCATGTGTTGAAAATATCCTCTTTTGGAATGCTAGTGTATTGATCCCTATTCCAGGAAAAGCCAAAGAACACCACAACAACTTGATATAAAGGACACATATTTAATACATCGATATACTTACATCATTACAAAGACTCATATGTCCTAACAACAAAAGAAAAATGACATTGAACTAGCGGTCCTATAGCTCCATCTTCACAGGGGCTTAAGTGGGTTATAAGCTAAAACTCCACCTAGGACTTCTCCAAAACTTAAGAGAAAATTGAGCAAGACTAAGTACCATCCACAATACTCAACAGGACATACTCGAAAAATACAAATTTAATATATAGGGGTACAAGGAATTAATTTATAGGGCTATTTTGTAGTAAATAATATTTTAAAGACATTTAATAAATTAAAGATAGTTTAATTAAAAGCATGAACCTAATCTCCAATTCATTATTATTATGCAAGTTACACCTTAATGCAACTTGCCCTATCAAATCAGTTACACCGTGGCTTGATCCAAGAACATATCAAGCTCTGCTACATCATATAGCTAGTCCAAGATATCACCTATCATTCTAGTGTAACAGAGGTGTAGACTTTACCCACTAGACACTCCTACCTCACGCTACTGTGTGCCACGTACCACCACGGTACATGGGCAAAAGTCATAATATAACCATTCACTTAACATAGTCATAACCAAAGAAACTAACATAGGCCTCCTAGGCTAGTAACCTCTAGGACAGAAGAGACAGTCTATGCTCCAAGCATCTTGATTAAATTCACCTTTATTTGCAAGGCATGTCTGTCCAAACCCAGATTTCATCTGCCCTATCTGTGTCTCTTTGATTAGAACCAGTCTAAGCTTTAGGCTAAACCTTACCCATTATACATGTGGTCATATAGATATGCTTTGCATTTGAGACACCGAAGACCGGTCCTTATAGTGGTCGAGGTGTTCCTAACAGAATCACGCACCTTGCGCCCCACCAAAGATAAGTTTATGGAATTTTGAAGGGAGAATCCATCATTTCATAGCTAAAATCCCTCCTTTTTAAAATTACCAAAGTTATGGAGTTATTTTCAAAGTCTAACTATTAGAAAAACAACTAAATGTGTCTAATAAAAGCAAGGATAAATATATTCCTAAATTTTCGAGTAAGTACCACATATAGAGTTCCCACTAGCTAGTTTTTGTTATCTAGGGTTGTCAAAAATAAATTATATATAAATAATAAGGCTATAACAAGGAATATAGTGAAAACTAAGTAAAATAGTTATATCCTTGGTAAATTTAATAAAGCATAATACAATAATTTAAATTAAAATAATTTTCACAAACCGGGATTCAATATGCTCAAGGAGAGTGTAACTTGCCTTGCACAAGGGAAAAAGTCTCCTGACTACCTAATCTTCACATTGGCAACCTCCGAAATGACAACAACTACACGATAAAAGAGAAACAAAGTTAAAACACAAAGAAATAAGCAACAACGGCAAATAAAAAGCACCCAAATAGATTCTTGAGATTTTAACGAAAAATTTAGAGTTTGTATGGCTAAGATATGAATATTCAAAGTTTAAATGTGTTTAAATGGCAATTTCTGATTTAGTTGAATCATTTTTCTTAAGAAAAAAGATTTATTGCACGCGCAAGCACTAGCGTCTATCTAGGCCTATTGGCCAAAGTCTCTGAACTGAGGTCTCTATCTAGGCCAAAAGGCCTGTTCAGAGTGTCTAGATTGTTTGGCCGGAGTCTTCGGACTAGAATCTTTGTTCAGGCCAAAAGGTCTGCCCAGAGTCTCCTGACATTTTGTCCGGATACTTCAGAGTTTGAATTATGTGATTAATAGCTAGCTTCGAGAGAGGTGAGTATTTAATTCCACCAACCCCGTTTTGAGGGTGTGGCTGCTCATTCATGGCTACCTCTCTCCCAAAAACTTGCTAGAGATTCTCTACTCCACTCTCTTAGATTTTAAGCTTAATCTATACTTTAATAGTGACTTTTGGTTGATTTGAGAGAAGTTAGATCTTATGATTTATGTAATCACTTGTGAATCAACGCCAGTGAAGACTCAAGCTTGTTACTCTTAGATAATCACTTCCTAGATGACTAGGTGTTGTCTGTGAGGATTCAACGTGTGAATCACCTAGAAAATTTGTGAAGGTTTTCCTCACCTTTGTAAGGAAAGATGTATTTAGTGATTCCCTGAGTTCTACCTTAGAGATTGATTTGGTAGAGCAAACTCCATAGTAAGTGGGAGCACATATCCTAGTGGAGATCTTAATAGTTGCCTTAGACTAAGTGCTATACTTTGATGATAACTTAAATGTCAAACTGATTTCTATGGTTGAACTTTATGAGGTAAGGAATCAAAAGAAATCTAGCTCTTTAGAGCTCCTCAACGGAAACGTAGAATTGGTTGATCCGAACTTTGATAAAAAATTACATTGTCTCCTCGCTTATTTTTGTATTTTATATTTTCTATGATTTTGTTACCTTTCCTCCTTCCCAACCTGTAGGGTTCACCCTTCTTTATATGTCCCTTAGATATTTTGAAAGAGGTACAGAATCTCCAAACCATACTACTGAAGACTCCGGGCTAACTTCTCTGTCTGACAGAAAGACTGGTTTGGATATTCCGGACTTTATGACCGAAGACTCCGGAGGGAAACTAATTTTTGCTATCAGTGCATTTTAGATTTAAAAGTTTACACATTCACTCTCTCTCTATGCAACTAAAGATCCTTTTAGTCAGCGAAGGTATGTTATCTTTAAGGATGCACTAAACCTGTGCTGAGATAAAGTATTGGAAAATATGATGGGTTTCAAGCATGATTGGCGTGAGGTGATTCTCCAGTTCTACGCCACATTGTTCTTTAAGGAGAGATCGAGGGATCTACAGATGAGGTGGCTAACTCAAGAGACATAATACTCAATGACCATAGCTCAATTTTTTCAGATTCTGTACCTTGACCTAAATAATCTCAACATGGTCAATATTCACAATGAAAAGTTGGTCGCCGCCAAAAAATCCCGCGACCGCGGAGGGACGGCGGCTCGGTCACGCGAAGGCCTGGGAGGTCTGCTTATCTCTAGTGCAGGTCCTTAAGCCTCGAGGTTCACGAGTGTGCCAGTCAATTTGACCCTGCAATTGACAAGAAAGTGAGACGAGCGGGTCCGATACAGACGCTCACTATTGGCCGGCTGCCGATAGGTTCGGGATGCTGTTCGATCGGCTGGAGAGCCGATGTGGACAGGTGTCGACGAGGGGTCGACCGCAGAGCCGATGGAGGAACCAGGGTGTATATGGAGGATGGCGAGGCGCACGGGATCCCTCTAGATAGCCGAATAGTGATTCATCGGCTAGAAAAACCGATGAGTGCGCATGTGGCCTAGGTATTGATTAGCGCAAGAAGACACGGGCTGTAAAGCCAATGCCGCTCCGGATATGACAGTACAAGACTCGTCGCTCGCCATGGCAGCACCATCAACACCGAACCTCGAAGATCGGACCTAACCGAGACAGTACGAGGACGGGGCTAACGGCGATGATACGGAGGACGCCGGATCGGCTATGCCGTAGCAAGGATAGGAATGAACCCATCGGCTAGCTGAGCCAATGAGGGGACACCTCTCTAAAGACGGGTGCGTATCGGCTGGGGGACCGATAAGTTTGGCGTTACGCGTCGTGGGACACCTCTAAAGGCTGATGCGTATCGGCCGAAGGGTCGATGCGCTGAGCGTGAAGCATAGAGCATGGATAACTCATCGGCTAGCACTCCGATGATACGCCGTGCAGAAGGCTATAGGCCTGAAGCTCGATCTACTGTCAGCAACCCCGTAGGTCAGACCTAACCGATGCAGCACGAAACTGACGACGGCAAAGGGAGCTTAACGGGCCGATAGATTCAGCACGGATGTGATGCGATACATCCGATCGGCCTAAGAGGTTGGACCTAACCGATGCAGCCTCAGACAGAGCAGGACATATCGGGATAATGGCGGGACTTACCCCTTCACCGGAGATCAGACTTAACCGATGCAACCCGCGTCGAGAGCCAGAACCCACCGGTAAACACCTAGATGAACTAGGGTGGTGATGCGTCGAATTTGTATATGATCGAGAGATATCTTACATGTTTCCAGGGAGTCTATATTTATACCCTGGTTTTACAGACAGAGTCTGACACGTCTACGACCTAGTAAGAACAAAGGAAAATATTCCTAAATAAGTTAACTAACCAGCTAAACCTCCCTAATTGAGTAATGTTATAATTTACAAAAATAAGCACCCTGCCGTGGAGTCCACGGCTCTTCCACAAACCCGGTTTCATCTGAATAATCTTCCAATTTGTAACCGAGTCTTCCTTTGCTGCAACCTGATCGGCTTCTCCACTGTAGCTATCGGACCTTCTTTTAGTCAAGCCGATCCTTATCCTTCCTTCCCTTGGGCTTTTCGGACCTGATCTCGATTGGACAATCCTCTGTCTTCAAGCCGATCCAATCTTCTACTAATCCGATTGGCTTTTCTATAGTTCTTCATCGGCTTTGTCTCAGTATCTCCATCGGCCAATGACTACATTAAACCCTTCATCAGACCTCTTAGCCGATCGGCTTTAGCCCCATCGGATCTCTCAGTCGACCAGCTTTAGCGCCATCAGATCGTCCAGATTTTGGTGTTAACAGAAGCTCATTCCCATCAGCCGCATCGTGTTCATATACACTAGAGATGCCCCTAGAGATTGCATGGGAACCACCAAGGATATGTTGCCTGCCTACAAGATTCTCATGAATATGTTAAAGGTTACTCTGAGTTTCAAAGTTGGTGATGCTATTGTTCTTCCTGTCAGGCTCTATCACCTTGTTTCTTACCTCAGATCCAACAAACCTCCCATTAACTTTGTAAAGTTTATCTAGTTTGAGATCTTCTACATTTTCACTGATCCTAAGAATGGATGTGCTTATGCCCCCTATCTCATAAGGGTCATTGAGGCAGTGACTGGCATATCTTTCTACAAGGAGGTAGTTCACAAGCCCTTTTGCCCCAAGACGCCTTCCACTCTTTCTTTTGATCCGGATGTTGGCACCAGCTTAGCTCCACATCAGCCTCCTAGTTCTAGTGTCTCTTCTTTGATCATTAGAGGTCTCAAGACTATTTTCAACAGCTGCAAGAGAATTGATACCTTTAAGGAAGAGTCAGGAGTCACTTGATACACAACTTTAGATGAGGAGTTCAAGATTGCAACTGAGCTTGTTACTCTTATAGGGTGATCTCTTAGATGGTTAGACATCGCTCGCGAGCTTCTTAAGCTATGGATTGTCCTATGCAGGTTTACGAAGGTAAATCTCATCTTCGTAAAGAAAAGAGATAACCGATAAAGTAATAACTATGTTGATATTTATGACTACTTGGTGAGACAAGAGGTCGAGAGAAACCCAGCTCTTAGGAGCTCCTCAATAAAGACGTATAATCTTTGTGATCCAAATTTTAGAAAAAAAATTCTTGTGTCTCTATCACTTTGTGAATTTTGTCAAAACTTACTATTTTTGTGTGTTGTTTATTATTTCATGCAATATAGTACTTACGCACCTATTTTGTTGCTTTCATTGCTATTACTTGTGTTCATATGATCATGGAGAAAGACTCGAAAAATTTATCTTCTGTTTGATTAAAAGTTTACATCTCAATAAAACGAAGGTTTTGACTAGCTGTCTCGATCTATCCGAGCTGATCGAAAATTTTGACTCATAGGTTTAAACATTTTGATCAAGCTTAAATTTAATCATTGCATTAAAGTAAATTTTAAAAATATGTATTCATCTTCCTTTAGACTATCTCTATTCAGTTTTGTTGTAATGTAGCTACGTTATCAGTTCAGGTTTCTAGTGGAATTGTATCGTGGCCTTCTGATAAGCAAATTATTTCTTTGTGCCGTTGTGCGTCGTATACAGATTCCAATCAATTGTGGCGTAGCCTATCTTCCACCGGAAAAAGGGTATAATTTCTGTTCTTGATGATGCTTTCTGAATTAAATACTCTCTATCACAAGTGAACAGTGCATTTCTCAAGCAGTCTAGTCCCAAGTAAGAATCCCTTAAGTAGCACTTTGTTTACTATCTACTGTGTTCTCATTGACGCTGATCAATTCTGGTACCTAATCAAGTAATCAGTTCATCTCTTCTGAAAATTCAAGCTTGGCTCGATTTGTCTTCCCTGCTGTGACTACTGTACTTCCATCTTGCAATGCCCATATCTAGACAGAAATCGAATCATAAATCTGTAGGGTTCTACAATACTTATATTTCAAAAAAATCACTCAAAAAAATCATAGGATGTGTCATTTGCACACAACTGAGAGTGCGAAAGATAGCTAATGCAGGTCGTTAACATGAGCGCACCAAATCCAGCATACACAATAGGAACTCCTGGATCAGTCTGATGGAGAGGGAAATACATACAAGGCACAATTAATGATATATCAAACATGTACAAAATGTCTGCAGATTGAAAACAATTTTATCAGGAGCACTGACCAAACCGGTGCTACCGATGGCATCTTCAATAACTATTTCGTTACCATCTATTTCAATGGGCAGTTTTGAGCTTGGCCGACGAACCCCTACAAACTTACACTCTTGATCATACAACACGATAGACTGCAGATCTCGAGCAAGCATTGATCTACAAGCCATCAAGAGAAGATGTTAATAGCTCATAGGGAATGGGTCCAGTTTATCATTTAACTTCGAACAGGGAAAAGGTTAAACTTACATTCCCTTGACGTTAGAAGAACCCGAGTTTTGAAGTGGTAACAATGTTCCAAAAACTTCTTATCACCATTCAATTTCAAGGGGACCATTGCCAAATTGGACCTTCACCATTTTTCTTTGCTTGCAATGCTGAAAATCCCCAATCAGTTTGCCAAATTGTGACCCCACTATACCTCAGTGGATCATTCACTTTGATCGTCTTCCTCATCACCTCTTTGCCATCAAGGTCGAAAAGTGAAAGATCGCTACAAAATTGTGAAACCTGGCAAAACCAAAATATTTGCCACATGTAAATCTGACATCAGACAGGCATATGAAATGCTGGGCAAAAGTGACTACCTCTCCACTATCATAGTACTCCATGTAGAACCGATTGACATGGACTTCAGAATTGAAAACATCAGGCGCGAACGAGAGAAAGCCTTCGCGTTTCATCACATCTCCAATAACAAAGTTCAGTCCTTGGGGTACATCCACCGACCCTTTAAAGCTCCACGTTGCACTAAGCGTAGCTCCTGCCATGATGAAAAGCATAGCTATGTGCACACCGATAGGAGCAAACCGACCGGCCAGTCCTTTGAAAGCATACAGAGACGGTCCCTTAGCGAATACCGGAAACACACATCAGGCAGACATAACGTACATGAATATCGGAGCAATTGAAATGCACTGAATGTGACAACAATCACCTCATATCCATAACCCATCAATGTAACCCACAAATCCTGAATGGATGCGCGGGCAGAGAGTCCGCAAATTCTTTGCTTCCGGATGCTTCCTGCAGAATGCATGAACGACCATCTGCAATAAACAATTAATCAGCACTTACAATTATATACAAGTATAACTCATGTTCTGATCAGCCAAGATATCAATTATCAAGAGGAGAACTTGCACAGCAGAATGGCCAATTGTACCTTCTTGCAAACTTGACAATGGGGATTTGGGTCGGGTAGGTGCAGGTCATGAGCGACGCCGCGAGCAATGCGAGGAGCCCGAGGAAGACCGGCGAGGAGAACATGTGGCCGAACCCTGGTGTGAGGATCCACCTCCACGTGATGAATCCGAACACCGGGTTGTCCTCGGGGAACTTCTCGAAGTAGTAGCTCGGCGCCTCCCCTTGATCAATCACCGTGCCTGCAATGCAATCGTAAGCAGTAATCCAAGAAGCAGCACTCACATACTAGCAATTCATTCCGGAGAAGCTAGAAATTTCAGAGTATCAGAAAGCAACTCAGATTTCAGGAGAAAGTGCGGACTAAGCGCCATGAATGCGGCAATGGCGAACTTCTCGGAGATGGCGAGCGGGAGGTTGGAGAGCAGCGACAGCGTCCTCTTGGTCGCCCTCCTAAGCAACCCCAACGCTGCGTTCTCCTTCTTCTTCTTCCCCGCCATCTCCCCCTCCTCCCCGCCGCCGCCGCTCCGCTGCGACACCGGCTCGCGCGGCGTCGAAGAACACGACCTGCTTCTTAGCCTTCCCTGCTCCCGCCGGTATGGCCTCGCGCTTCACCCATCCTCCACCTCCTCCTCCGCCGCCGCAGCCGCCGCCTGTGCCGACCCTCCTCTGCGCGTCGCAGGAGACATGGACCAGCCGGCGCGGCGGGGAGGAGGCGGGGGCGGTGGCAGGACCTGGAGGAGGGGCTGAGGAGAAAGTAGCAGGTCGGGGAAGGCATGGCGGGACAGTGGAGGGAGTGGGAGCGGGAGCGGCGGCGAGGTGGGAGTGACTACGAGGCGCATCGCGTCGTACGTGGAGCGGCGAAGACGAAAACGCACGGAGGAATTATCTTGAACTTGGGCCGGGTATTTCGACGAATTAACGGCCCAGTTATAAGGCTGCAGTGGTGACACTAGCGGGCCATGATTTGAAGAACGGTCCAAGCTAGATGGGCCGTTTACCAGCTCAGTCTTCATTCCTTTCATGGCTTGTTTGGATAGAAGATGCCACAAGTTGCCACATATTTCTTGCCTAACTTGTCTTTTTAAAAAGGAAAACGAAAGGGAAAGGTGTACGTTGCCACGCTTTTCTTTTCAATTTGGTCGCCACAAGTTTTGGATGGCTAGGTGATGTGTTCATCAATACCGAGTTACTAGTAATGAATTTATCATTATCAATAACTCAATTTCTCGGAGATATTCATAAATGTGTCGTGAGTATCCATATTTATTCTACTATCTTTATTCTAAATTATAAATGATTTTGGCTATACATTTGTATTTTAAAATATAAAAACCTCTTATATTTTAAAACTTGGGTAGCATGTTAAAAAAAAGATATTTGCAAATGGGACTATAGTACATTGTGTGGGCGTATGCATGCTGCACGGTCTTTCTGATGGGAAGAAAAACTGTCACCAGCGGAAATGTCCAGTATGCTCGAGAAAGTCAATAAGCTCTCATGTAACCAGCGACAATCCGAGCTAATCCTCCCAGACGGAAGCAGATAAACATGGTCGTCTCTGTCATCGACCAATCACCAGTCCACGCCGGTTTCAACAGTTCCCCGTCAGCGTAGCAATCAAAGAAAGGCTCAGCACCAGCACTCCATCCTGCAGCTCCGCATCAGGTCCCCGCCATGTCCGCTTCGGTCTCACGCTTCAGCGAGCCGGCCGTTGAACCGACGGCACGGCGGCGACCCACCCCGGCGACTCCCACACCGTCATCCAGAACAAAAGGCTACCCTGCCCTGCGTACGCGCGTGCAGTTTACAGTGGTTTGCGCGTATCGAATTCAAACCGAACCTCTGATCAGCATCGAAGCTTCCATCGCCAGCGTTATGTTTGCCTGCAGAGACGCGAGGCGGCGCGGCTCTTGGGAATTGAATTGGGATGGATCCGCCCGCCGTTTCTTCGGCCGTCGCTTACTGCTCCGCGGGCATGCACCGGCGGCGCACGGCACTCGCTCGCTCGCTCGCTGAACGGACGAGAGTGCGACGCCGCATCGGAAGCAACGTTGAGAGTATCGCCAGTCCGTCGCGCGCACGCGCGCGGCTACGCACCTCCGGGCCTCTCGTGACCGAATCGCGATCGCTCGCCAGCTCGTCGTACTAGTAGCTTGCTCCGGCTGCGCCATGGCGCGGGTTTTGTTTGGTTTTGTGAAACATGAGTTCTGTTTGTTTTTGTTTGTTTGTTTGTTTTTCCTGTCGAGGTTAACGGATCGGGTTTGCTGCCTGCCAAGACTGAAGCAAAGCAAAATTCGTGTTTTTTTTTAAAAAAATAAAGCAAGACCGGTACTGGTGGGCGCACCACGCAATGCATGATTGGGTTAAGATATTTGCGAACAGCGACCCACGATCGGCAGGCAACTCGTCCTGATTCCTGAATAATAAGCAGTATAAGAAGAACGACAATTTGTGCCTGCTCGTCAGTAAGTCCACTATAACCTTCAAGGCTGTAACAATAATTGCTCACGTGACCATTTGTAACACCAATCAGCACCCCCGATCCAACCCTCCTCCGTCCGACAAGGCACGTCAAACTCTGCGAGGCCGTTTCAAACATTTTTTTTTTAAAAAAAACCTGCGAATATAAATACCAGGCAGGCACTATCACACACTGTACCGGTGCAGCTGATGCCAATGTCACACTTTGGCTCTGACTCACCGCTTCCCATCTCCATCTAGAAGGCCAGGGCACAAAACACCAAAGCGAAACGCTATCGATTAATCAACGTCGCCGCAGGATTACAGGAATACTGGAGTGTGTGGTGGGCGCGCGCGCGCATGAAGCACACAGGTTTTTCTCCCCTTTTCTACGCACGTTTTCCCACCTCCCTCTTCTCTTCTTCCCCGTCAGTCACCAACCCGCGGCCCCCGCGCGCACCCACCGTTGTATAAGAAGCGCAATCCGCCTTCACCGGTGAGAGCTCCACGTCTCCAACCAAACCCATCGTCTTCAAGTTCAACCAAATCCGTTGTGTTGCCTGTGAAGAAGGTCAGCAACCAACCACCCGGTGTTTGTCTGCCTGCCATTGAAGCGTCGGTTTTGTGACTTTGTGAGTGTGAGCTGGTGAGGAGCTGAGATTGAGAGCATGAGCAGGGGGAGGAGTAGGCTGAGCTGGCTGTGGAGGGCGCCGGCGAGGGCGCTGGGGAGGGTGCGGGACATGTACGTGAGGGGGCTGACGGGGTGCGCGCGGTGCGTGCCGGCGGACGCCGCGTTCGGCTACCCGGTGTTCGTGCCGTCCGGGTCGATGAGGAGCAACAGCTTCGGGTCGGAGTGGGCTGGCGCGCGCGAGTGGGGAGGCGCCGCCGACGATGACCTCCGGGAGCTGATACGCGCCGCGTCGCAGAGGCGCGCCGCCGAGCAGGCGCGGGAGGCGCAGGCCGTGGCGAGGAGTCAGAGCATGGTGGGGCTCTCCATGGCGCGGATCGACGAGGACGCGCCGTGCGAGGAGTTCGGCGGCGCCGGCATGATGCTGTACCCGAGGAGCCAGAGCTGCGTCGGCGGCATCGGTGGCCGCGCCGGCGGGAGGATCGCTCACTGTCAGAGGAAGGTGGCGGCCTTGGCCTGAGCTGCAGCAGCTGCTCGTGCTCGCGACGGTGTCATCGCCATTAATTGTCTCGGGTGGTCTAGTAGCCAATCAAACTTTGGGATTTTGCGTTTGTAAATATGATTTTGTTAAGAATTCGTGAATCGTGGTTGCTATTTTTTGTTGCTTCCCAAGGGCAAATGCTACTATGCAAGAGACTGGATATTTTATTTTGGATCAATTTTGTCACGCAAAAGTAAGCCGAATTTTGTTTTTTTTTCCTAATGCAACTATGCAAGACACTGTATAGTTTAATAATTCACCAAGGACATTACGCGTAGCCTAATACCCACGTATCATAGACCAGTTCGTTAACAAAAAAAAAAAGGACTCCGCATAGCAATGTCTCAACTGAAAAGTACTCCTTCAGTCCTACAATTATTTTATTTTTCATCTCTTTATCTGTCCATAAAAAATTTATTTTTAAATAATTAATGCATTGGAAATTAAAAATATGGAGGGACAAATACATTAAATTTTAAAAATATGGAAAAAATACATTGAATTTTGAAAAGGTTAAGGATATTTTAATTTTTAGCTTTGTATCGGTATGTGTAAAATAGTTAAAAATAAAGTTTTTCTATGACAAAAAATATAGTAGTACTATAATTTTAAATGTCTAGTCCACTTCAAAAGAATTATCACTACAAGCAAAATAAACAACATGGTTATCAATCCATTAATAGAAAATAATTCTCTCCAAGCCTAGAAATATTAGACGCCTTCCTCCTCTCCACACGAGCATGACCCCCTCCCTCCCACCTAATTTCTCTCTCTCCTGACTTCTTTATATCCTCCCTGATATTGCCATCTTTCCCTAGGAGATCTCTAGTGCTAACATTAAGATGTCTAAAGTAGCATAGGAGTATAGGAACCGCACCATCTTCTTTGATATGACCAATAGTGATGAGGTGGCGTCGAGGCACCTGATCCAATGACTAGGGTTAAGGAAGCTAGGTTCGACATAGGCAAGGCTTCGAGATGACGGATCTAGAGCAACAATGCTTAAGGTGCATGATTCGATGCCAATGAGGCTTAAGGAAGCCTGGTCTAGTAGTGGTAGTGGAGTTCAGGGGCACCTCGTCCTTCGCTAGCACCACTAGTTCCTCTACTGGTTAATACTAAAGTAGAAGAAGAATACATCACTGAGCATCGAAATAGAGGAAAAAGGTGAAGAATAGGCTTGTTGCAATTTATTGTTTTTATCTTGTTGTATTTTCATTATATTCATGTGTTTCGCGCTCTTTGATCGGATGTTACACGTGATGTGCATCGTAGATAATTTTTTCTTCATGCTGCACATGTACTCAATTTTATTTGATGCTGTGCATAATGATTTCTTGGTGTTGAAATTAGTGTTCTTAAATGTTTCATTTGGCTAAAACAGTTTTCATCGAGTGATAAAACATACGATTATCATTTTTGAATGTTGCATCTTGTTGAAATATTTTCACCAAGTGATAACATATTTAAAACAATTCTTGTTAAAATATTTTCACCGAATGATAAAATATCTAAAATATTTCTTGACAAGTAATGAAATACTGTTCAATGTTTTGCTTGGATCGGACGTCCGGTTCCTAGTCACGTCCTCGAAAAACATAAACTTGTGCCTATGATCATCTCCCACAAACTGAAACCATTGCTAAGTTGCCAAACAGTGTAATGCAATCAGATAACGTTACAATCCCCAACCAAACAATTCATGGCATCGACGACTGTTACAGCTGCTTCACAATTATTTATTATATAGTATTGATTAAGGGCTTATTTGGGACGTTACAGTATTTTCACAGGAATAAATTCAATTCCCGTAAAATTCTTCTAAAAATCCACCATTCAAACAAAAAAAATACTAAAACACCATGAGCGGTGCGACATTGTTGCATTCCCCGACGCTATAGCGTACAGATCTGTGCTTGACCATCAGAAAACTTGTGCCAAGCTCGCCGAACCGCACCACCTCGACGGCGGTCAGGACGGCGAACACTTCCTCACATCGGGGCGGCTGGTCCCACCCCTACTCAGACTGTCACTCCGACGATGGCTTGCCGAAAATCCTGACGATGCAGAACCTACCGGAGCCCAGGTGCACGAGGTTGAAGTAATGCGGCACCTACTCCTTGTGCGGCTTAACGTCGTGCTCCCAGACGTTGCGCAGGACAGGCGGAGAGCCCCGGCCGCCGCCGGCGGCGAGGTCGCAGGCGCACATGGGGTTACCTTTGCTATCCCTCGAGATCCCGAACCAGAGCTTGTGCTCGGGGACGTACTCCGCGAGGCCGTAGAAGGGGAGCGCCCAGTCTGCATGCTTGGCCCAAGCGCGGCGCGGGATGTCGTACGCGTAGGTGCCGTCACCGTCGTCGGAGACCCAGATGCTGTCGCCGCCGCCGGCCAAGGTGTAGGCTCGGTGGGATCCAAGGGGCAATCCTTTGTGCGCCGGCGGGAGTGCCTCGCAGGCCCAATCCTCGTACGAGGAGAGTGTCGGGCGATCAACATCGGGGACTGACCCGTGGACGAACACCTGGAGGCAGTTCTTCCTGTCCAGAACGTTGAGGCCGCCGCCGCTGCCGCCGTCGCTGTCGCCGTCGACAAGTACGGAGATGGGAAAGTCCACTGGTGGCTTGTGGAATACAGGGCCACTTCGCACGATGCGGAAGCCGTCGTCGTAGATGGTGCTGCCGCCGGTTGGGTCCGCGGCCAGCACCTCGTCGCGCGTGAGGGGCATGAACTCCATGCGGCCATTGCTATCCTACGAAGTGGAAGCGGAGAACCTCGCGCATTCTGGAGGCAGGGGAGCCTCCTCGATGCCGGGAGACGACGGCACCGGCGGTGGCGCCGCATCTGGATGGAAGAAGCGTGACATGCTGATGAGTAGAGGATACAATAATTAACTGATGAGTAGAGGATACCAAGATTAATTGATGAGTACAACTATGCTTGTTCATGAAATAAGTGTAGTGTAGTTGCAATTCTCCATTAGTTCAACAAACGGTATTTAGCAGCTGATTAGATGTAAAATAACCAATTAATCTGGCCATGCAGCTCTATAATCTTTGGAAACATCGTACCGTTCCGATTTGGCAATACGGTGCGGTTTGTCCAACGTTTCCGTTTAAACGGCCTCCATCGGCCGGCTCAAATGGACCTATCACTATCAGAATCTATGGGCCTCAAATCACTCCGGCTCATATTAATATATGATACTTTTCAGGCCCATATAAACATAGGCCGCACGTAGGCTACAAAAGGCCCATATTAATATGGCACGCACGTCGGCCGAGATCCAGTTGCGGTCTATTTGAATATAGGCCTCACGTGGGCCACAATCCCGTCCGGGATGACGCGAGATTTCTTCGTGCGGACCACAATCTCAACGACTCCGCGTGTGGGCCCCATCGCCATTATCCGCCGGACGTCCGCCGGAGTCCCCACGAAAAACACGCCGAGGAGGGAAAAAGAGACCGTCACGCTACGCGCACCGAGCCGGCCCTTCTCCCCATCCGAACCCTAGCTCCGGCGAAGCCGCCGCCATGGACAGCCTCGTCGCCTTCTCCCTTCGCCGCCGGCGCTGGATCCTCCTCGCGGCGGGCGGGACGGCGGCGGTGGCGTTCGGGGCGTACAAGATCTCCCACCACCCAGCCGTGGCCGCCCGCCGGCGCCGCCTGGTGCGGTTGGCTGGCGCGGTCGCGGCCTTCCTCGACGCCGCCGCGTCCTCCGCCGACGCGGCGGCGCTGGTGGCCTCCGACATCTCCGATTTCGTCCGCTCCGGCTCGGACGAGCTACCCCGCAGCGTCACGCAGCTCGCCAAGCTCGCCTCATCCCCCGAGGTCTCCGCCACCGTCGCCGCGATATCCGAGGCCATCATCGCCGGGATACTCCGCGGAGTTGGTTCCACCTCCGGGCCCGGCTCCGGCGGTGGCGTGGCCCTCTCCGATCGCCTCGTCGACAAGCTCTTCTCCGACTCCGGGGAGCGCCTTGCGTCTGCCATAGCCGGGAGCTTCGCCCGCCATCTTGTAATTGCTTTCTACTCCGCTCAATCGACTCCGGGGAAGACCTCCTCGCCGATGAAGTGGGTCAACTTGATTGCTACTGGAAAGGGCCAGGAGACGATTAGTAACTGGGTTGAGGTCTTCGTTAGAACAGCCGTGGGGGTGTTCGTTGACAAGACAATCCACATAAATACCTATGATCAGCTCTTCCAAGGCCTTACCAATGCAAGCCACAATGCCAAGGTTAAAGAATTGCTTGTTTCAGTATGCAATGGGGCAGTGGAGACTTTGGTGAAGACCACTCACCATGTTATGGCCAATGCCAATGATAAATCAGGTGGCAATGGTAGCAATGGTGCTGGGGAAGGGTGGGTTGAGACAGTGTCGAGCACATTGGCAGTTCCAAACAACAGGAAGTTTGTGCTTGATGTTACTGGTAGAGTTACGTTTGAGACAGTGAGGTCTTTTCTTGAATTCACATTGTGGAAAATGCACGATGGCGCAAGGAAGGGTGGGAGCACAGTGATGGATAGTGGACTGCGTGCCATGCAGTACATGACTGATAAATCTATGGTTATCACCACAATATGCATTGCACTTTGCTTGAATGTTTTGAATGGCACTCGGCTTCTGGTAACAGCTTGATATTGTGTTCAAGATCAACACGGGTGTATTTGGATTGCATTATTTGGCACATGATTGTGTACAATTGTAGGTAAATTTATACTGAAACTGTAAATTCCTATAGGACAGAAGAGCTGAAAGGTGGTAAATTGATTTCAAGGTTTTATGGTGTCGTGTTTGAGATTGTTATTCAAAACTGCAGTGCAGAGATGGTTGATCTGTTGTGCCCTTGGGGAAGTGTAACGCGGGATTTACTGGTAAGGAGATGTGATGTTGGGTTTTAAGGGAACTAGGTTCATTGTTCCATTCCTGATATCATCAGGCAATTTTTATCAGTTTAATATTAATGATGGCGTCAACATTACCATGATCTGGTTGCTTCACCAACTTGCATAATTCTGTATTTCCTGCTATATATGGTATCTCACCAGATTGTTTGTTATGTGTGTCTTTTAGTTTATATTGTCTAACTTGACTTTCTCATGTCATTACTTGCGAAGTAACTTAAGTTTTGGTTTATTGTTTTGAACAAGTTTAAATTAGTACTACTGAGTTCGATGTTGATGAGTTAGCAATATGTTATCCATCTTATGTATATCATAATTTTTTTAGCAAGTCATACCTACTGTATATTATCTATTGATGGGATCTCACCCTCACAACCAGTGAGTAGTGACTTGTATTCTTTGTTCTAAGTCCAAGGATAAGACTAATATATCAGAGCTTATTTCATCCCATCCGCATGTGATATATCGGATTCAGCTGGCAGTAATATTTTTTTTTTACATCGTGGTAGATTCTTCTTCCTTTTGGATATGTCCTGAAGGTTAGAAACAGGAGGAAAGTTACTTTTCACTATCCATTGTGGTTGGCCGAGGCCGCTTTGTACATATTTCCGTGTTTGTGTGTTTCTTTAGCAAAGCCAAGCAAATGCTTCTTTTTTTTTTTCTGTGAAGACGTGAATCACTTGAAAATTATCTGTGAAGTTAACAATTCTGTAAACGCAATGGCACATCTTTAATGTTCTCTGCTTGCTGGTGTGCTCTTGACTAGCAATGTTTTCTCCTGTTTGTTGCGTGCCCCTACCCCGTACTTTTTAAAGAATGGAAGAATGGCATAATGTTCATGCTTTTTGAGCTCTTGAATTGTGCGATTTTTGCAAAACAAATCATATATGAATTTCATAGAAAACTGTTTTAAATTTATTTTTTCAAATTTATAATAACTAATTAATTCGTTTATATCTTAAATAGTTATCACAAATCATTAAGCTATTGACGTATTCAGCATAAAACAACAAACATTGCCGTTCTCCACTGCACAATGAATTTTGGGCAGTGCATAACTTCGCGTTCATAACAGACATAAGTAGTACCAAACCATGCAGATGGTTTAAAGTCAGAGCATTTTACTCGGTGCAAAATACAATTTACTCTTAAAATCATACGGATACAGCGGTGTGAAATGCCAACATGCGTCTTCTTAAAATCATACAGATACAACGGTGTGAGATGCCAACATGTGTCGTCTTTTACTATTTGGTGTGTACAGTGCCATACGCGGATACACAAAAACATTCAGAAAAGGTGACAGGCTCTTTCTGTGCGGTTGCACCATCGTGCTTCAGGAAAAGAAGCCACAACTACTTGCACAAGGGGAGGTAGAAAGAAAGGCTAATACCAGAAACAAAGGTTGCATGCACATAAAGCATCTGCCAGGCCCCAATTGTAGCAGATGGGAAGTTTTCAACGTGTTTCCCTTTTCGCCTGGGGCACGGCAACTGCAAGAATTCTAATTTGCACGCGTGATGGACGTGCGAGCGGTTTCCAGTAGCGTTGCGACAGATGGTATGCAAATTAGGACTTTAGGGTTGGAGGGAGGGGAAGAGTGGGGACGCTAGGAAAGGGTAGTAGAGGATTTTTGAGATTAGAAGGATGACTGAAAAGACAGCAGATCAGTGGTGGGAGACAGACACAAATAAACATCAAGGTGGTAGTGGCTCCATCAGAGCCCTAGGGTTAGGAGAGGGTGGTGGTCTGGTATTGATGGTGAGAACAAAAGAGAGGAGAAAGGGATGTGGCTAACCAGGCAGGTCTCATTGGTATCGTTGGTGTCTTTGGGCGGTGGCAAGACTAAGATGGCAGCCAAGGTAATAAATAGCATTCATAGCGGCTACTATAGCGCCCGCTATAATAGTATGGCCCTTTTAACACTCTTCTACGAGATAGCAGGGTAGATGTAATAGAATGAAACTTAACGGAAGCTAATTGACTTAATGAGCCACTACAGCAGGCCACAATTTGACTTAGCGGCTGCTATAGCATGACCATAAAGCCGATGAGATTAGTGTTTCGAATGATGATAGCGAATAACTAGTTCACCATATGTTTTATCTTTCATAATCTTGTATTCTTATAAGTCGTGACATGAACACTATATTTCAACGAAACATTAACTCTTGGAGTGCAATTAAATATCTATTTACACTCTAAAGTTATATGTTTGTTGATATATCACAAATTTGTTTCTCGATTGCTTAGTTAATGTATTAGAAAGTTATTATTTGTAATATATATGTTCAAATTTATGTGTGATTATTAAATGTCACTATTGGAACTCAGTGTTTGCTATAACACTCGCTATAGACAATAATCCGCTACCGATCTGCTATTCGCTATTTATTACCTTAGTGATGTTATGGTGGAACAATAACGATGAAGGAGACAAGGAATTAACCTAGTTCTTAAGCTTATTGGAGAGAGAAGGGACTCATTAAAGGGAAGGAGGAGGGAGCTCGTCGGAGAAGGCCGTCGCCATCGATATCATCGTCGTCTAAGGGAGCCGTGGTGGGAGAGATCGCTGGCATCATCGTCTCGGCGTCCTTTCATTCCCCTCCCCTCGCTCGTGTGTGTCTGAGGATGAGGACGAGGATAAGGTTGACAGGGAGTGGGCTGTGGGCCAACGATGTAATGTGGTGGGCCACACGTTGGCTTTGTCTGTCCTTTTGCATTTGCTGTTAGATCGGCCGCACGAACGTTTGCCCATTAGGTTGCTCCGGCAAACTGGGTAGGGCAAACAAAACATGGACAATTTTCCATGGCCAGGCCTCAGTCTAGTCCAGGGCTCCAGGCCATCCGTATTGAGATATTTTTCAGCCCTCAATTTCCTCTCAAAAAGCAGATGGCCCGGTAACCAGAAACATCAAGACTTTATTTGGAAAGCTTACGACAAGTGCAGCTTTTTTTACAATCTTAAACTTATTCAAACAATTTAAATTTTTATCCGCTTTTTTGAGAATCAATAGCTATAGAATCTAGAAAATGAACTAAAAGTAATAAACTAGAAAAACCAACTTTCCTAAATTATCACAACTAACCACTTATCAACGAATTTTTAGAATCTCCGGCTGCTCATATAGAGTCCAAGGCAGACTCCGGCATAGTTTCAGTATCTCTCAATGACGAAGCTCAAGTTAAAGCTAGAAAAAAAAGGCAATGCCATCACACTATCACACGAGAGACTACTCTAAGTGAACAGAAGAAGTGAAGTCGATTGCCAAAAAGGTGAACAGAACTTATCTACACCGTACGTAGCACTACTCCCCGGTTTACTTTACATTCCGCTACTCTGCTGTTCGGCTATCTCAATATCTTTCCCATTGAAAAGAAAAGAATCGACTAGTCATGCAGCAGCGGCAGCAGCTACGGCGTACTCGATTGTCACAGTTGCTTGCCACGCTTGTTCCGCGCCTCGTCGTCCCGGCGAGCGGCAGCCGGGCGCGCCACACGTCGCCGCCGCGATCCATTGCCATGATACGCTTCGCTTAGCCGCATCCGCTAAGCTAGCTCGCGCCACCTCCACTGCGAATGCTCTCCCGCCAGCTAGCTAGCTAAGCTAAGCTACCTCACTGTCCGCTCGCCTTTCACGTGCACAGCCATGTTGGCGCCGGCTGCCGGAATGGCTACGCCGATGGCGATTTTTGACGCTCAGTGACCGTGCTCGTGCATGACGTCGCCCTGAGTTTTCTCTCACGCTCGCTCTGATTGTAACTGAATGCGAAAGAGATAGCGCTGTCAAAACGTTGCAGCTAACTCGGTCTTTCTGTTTCTATTTATTCACGGTGTTTACATAGTCTGATAACCAACGAATCCCCCCGCCATGCACGCCTCATGCTGCGTCGTGCCCGCCTTGTGCGCGGGGACGTTTTATACACGCATGGCGGTGATCACTCATAGCCACACCATGATCGCAGCATGGTTCGGGCCCTCTCCACCGCTAAACTCGCAATTAAATGCAACTGCCTAATTACAGAATGATGGTTTAAGTATGCACGAGATTATGACAACATTTCACCCTCTAATCTCGCTGCACCTCTATCACACCTAGCTACTGGCAGAGCTTGACGAACCTGATGCGCCCAAGCGCCTTTGTCAGAATATCTACAAGCTGTTCACCTGTGCTCACATGATTGATATCAACCTCTCCTCTATTAACACAATCTCTGACGAAATGATATTTTGTGTCGATGTGTTTACTTCTCTCATGATGTACTGGATTCTTGCTTAGAGCAATTGTTGATTTGTTGTCAACTAACAACCTTACCTTTGGTGCTTGAATTCTTAGCAGTTCACCAAGTAATCGGCTGATCCAAATGCCCTGACACGCTACATTTGCACTGGCAATATATTCAGCCTCGCAGGATGAGAGTGCTACCACTCTCTGCTTCTCTGACACCTAAGTCACTAAACTGTTCCCTAACAGAAACACTGAACCGCTTGTGCTCTTCCTGTTATCAACATCTCTAGCCAAGTCACTGTCGCTGTAGCCCAGCAGCTTGGTTTTAGTTGTGCCCATCTTCTTGTATACACAACCATAGTTCACTGTCCCTGCCAAGTATCTGAGAATCTGCTTGACTGCTGCCCAGTGTTTTGCTCTTGGATCTTCCATGAACCTGCTTGCAATCCCAACAGCAAAAGCAATGTCTGGCCTCGTGTTCACTAGGTATCTCAGGCTCCCAATTACACTTCTGTACTTGGTCTTGTCAACCGGTGGTGACTCATCTTTCTTGCTCAATTTCAGTTTGTTTTCCATTGGAACACTGCAGGCGTTATAGTCTTTCATTCTTGCCTGCTCCAAGATTTTTAGAGTGTATGAGCTTTGACACAATGTGGTCACCCCTTTCATTGGATTCACCTGAATACCCAGATAGTAACTTAGCAGTCCTAAATCACTCATACTGAAGCTTCTCATCATCTCCTCCTTGAACGCATCAATGATTTGCTTGCTGGACCCAATAATTATCAGATCATCTACATAGACCCCTACCAGCAACAGGTCTATGCCTTGACTTCTTCTGTACACAGCATGCTCAAGTGGGTTTCTGATGAAACCGAGTTTCAGCAATTCCTTATCAAGCCGAGCATTCCAAGCTCTAGAAGCCTGATGCAACCCATACAGAGCTTTCTTCAGTTTGAGTACCATGCCACTACCATTCTTAACAACAAATCCAAGAGGTTGCTGAACATACACCTCCTCACTCAGATCACCATTCAGAAAAGCTGATTTAACATCCATGTGATGCACTTGCCATCCTCTTTGGGTAGCTAAAGCAATCAACAGCCTTACTGTTTCAATTCTTGCCACTAGGGCATAAACCTCATCAAAGTCCACCCCCTCACGCTGAGCATACCTCTATGCAACTAAACGAGCCTTGTATTTGTTGATCTTCCCATCTGGATCTCTTTTTACTTTGAAGATCCACTTCAACCCAATTGCTCGATGTCCAGGTGGTAGCACTGTCAGCTCCTAGGTCTTGTTGGTCTGAATTGAACTCATTTCTGTGACCATGGCCTCCCTCCAACACTGTTCTCCCAATGCCTCTTCCACACTTCTAGGCTCCTCTGCAGCAAAATAACATAAGCCACTGTACTGGAAATCTAAACCTCTTCAGTCTCATCATACAAGCTCTGCAGTGTTCTGAATCTCCCTTCTCCACTCTCAGAGTTTCCTGCATTAGTGGGTGGTGTAGCAAACACCATCTCTTGCTCAATGGGACTTCCTGGTGGTGTGTTCTGATTTGATCCAGCACTAGAATCAGTGTTGATCTGCCATTGACCTTGGATGGGTGACTCTAAATCAGACCAGCCAGCTGCTGTCACTCCTTCAGTTTCACTGCCTGCACCTTCAGTCACTGTTCCTTGTTCGGCAATAGTACAAAATTCCACATCAAAAGCAGATGTCATTGGATCGGGTTGAGCTTCACCTTGCCAATCCCAAGCTTTAGCTTCTTCAAATATCACATCCCTTGATATGTGAAGTTTCTTAGCTATCGGGTCATAGACTCAATATCCCTTTGTTCCTGTTTCATAGCTAATAAACACCATAGGTGTTGATCTGTCAGTTAACTTGGATATGTCCAGTCCTACTTTCTTCACATGAACAAGACAACCAAATGTTATCAGATGATGCACTTTAGGCTTCCTCTTGTACCAAACTTCATAAGGTGTTCTGCCCTAAAGACTCTTAGTGGGGGCTCGATTCAGCAGATACACTGCTGTGGTGACTGTCTCTCCCTAGAATTCTCCAGGCATGTTCTTACTCTTCAACAGGCATCTCGCCATTTCCACCACAGTCCTGTTGCGACGTTCCACAACACCGTTTTGTTGTGGTGTGTAGGGCGTGGTGGTGAAATGCTTGACACCCTGCTCATCACAGTATTATTTAAACTCTATGGAGTTAAATTCACCCCCTCGATCACTGTGAAAAGCACGAAGTTTTCCACCCAACTCAGTTTCTGTCAGAGCCTTCACACGCTTGAAACATCCGAATGCTTCATCTTTGATTGCTAACAGGTCAATCCACATATACCGTGAATAGTCATCAACTAAAAGTAGGAAGTAGCTCTTACCCTCTGGTGTTTTTGGCTTGATCTGGCCACAGAGATCAGCATGGAACAAATCCAATGGATTATTTGCTCTGTAGTTTGCCACTTGTGGGAAAGGCTGTCGATGCTGCTTCCCTAGTACACAGCCATCATAGAACTCCTCCACACGGTCCAATGTTGGCAAACCCTTCACCGTTCCCTTTACACTGAGCTCCCTGAGTGCTATGAAGTTGAGATGGCCATATCGGCCATGCCACAGCCAGGCCTTATCATTCACATTTGTGGCCAAACAGATAGGAGCAGCAAGCTGTACCTTGAGCAAATATAAACGATTTTTCACTCAAGGTGCTTTTGCTAACAATGTGCGTTTAGTGTCATACACACTGTAGAAACCATTTTTGAGCACAACCTTGCATCCCCTTTCTCCAGTTTGCCTAAACTGACTATGTTGCTTTTCAACTTAGGAATGTAATAGACTTTAGTTAATACCTTGTGACCTTGCTTCTTCTTTTGGAGCATGACAGAGCCCATGCCCTCGATCGCGACGAGTGAACCATCGCCGAACCGCACCGTCCTGCCGATCGACGTGTCGAGCGACGTCAGTGCATCATGCCACCCGGTGTCTAGGACCCAGGCGTCGTCATCCTCATCACAATCAGCAACAGAAGTTGTCTCCTCATGCAGATGCACGACTGGACCCGAAGCCCGCCGTGTTACCTCCTGAATGCCCACGGCATTCATAGTGGCCAGCAGCAACGTCGGCTCCTTTCCTGCTTGCACATGATGTGCTTCCTCCTTTCGCTCCTTCTTGGGCCTCTTGTAGTCCTCCGCCTAGTGGCCATATATGCCATAGTTCCTACATCACCCCTTGCGTCTTGGAGTCCACATTGATGTGAGCTTGACGATGGGCTCTTTCTTCTTGCCACGGTCCCCGTACCCACCACCACCACCCGACTTCGGCTTCCACGACTTCTTTTCACCTCCAGGCGACTGAGAGGATTCTGGCATGAGGTGATGACGGTTCCTCGATGCCCAATCTTCTTGCCAGTCTTGTCGGTGACAGTTTCTAGGCCGAGACGATCTTCGGCCATCTTCAGTCTTCCAACGAGCTCCTCGGTCATCAGAGTTTTCAGATCGAGTAGAGTCTCAATGGAGATGGTGATCTGCAGGTACCTCCTGGGGAGAACGCGCATCATCTTCTTTACCACCCGGGCATCTTCAATGGCCTCCCTGAGGTGCGCAGATCCGCTGCCAGAGCATTGATGCGCAGGGCGAAATCATCTACTGTTTCTTCCTCCTTGAACGTGATATTTTCAAATTCTTGGAGCAGGCGTTGAGCATTAACTTCCTTCATGCGTTCAGCTCCAACGCGCATACTCTTCATTGCCTCCCACGCCTCCTTGACATTTTTCTTCGCCCCCAGCATCTGTCACATCTCCTGAGGAACGGACCGGAGAAGTCCGCCCATGGCCTGGCGATCTTGGACCCTCTTTATCGTCTCGCCTCCCAAACCTCTAAGATCTCGAAGTTGCACTTCATCAGGACTGTCCACTCGGCATAATTCGAGCGGGTGAGCATCGGCCACATCAGAGAGCCTTCACGAACTCCATGCGCCGATCCGCCTGACCCCGACGCGCCCGACGCACTCGTGCTAGTCATCTCCGGCGGTGGCGGCGGCGGCGGTGATCTTCGAGGGACGATGAACTTCTTATGGGGTGGTTCACGCGGTGGACTGTCGGAATGGTTGTTGGCGCTCTGATACTAGTTGTTGGCGCCGGCTGTCGGAATGGCTACGCCGACGATGATCTTTCGACACTCGATGACCGCGCTCGCGCACGACGTCGCCCTTAGCTTTCTCGCACGCTCGCTCTGATTGTAACTGAATGCAAAAGAGATGGCGCAGCCAAAATGTTGCAGCTAACTCGGTCTTTCTGTTTCTATTTATTCACGGTGTTTACACGGTCTGATGACCGACGATCCCCCCGCCATGCGTGCCTCACGCTGCGTCGTGCCCGTCTTGTGCACGGGGATGTTTTATACACGCATGGCGGTGACCACTCATAGCCGCACCATGATCGTAGCATGGTTCGAGCCCTCTCCACCGCTAAACTCGCACCTAAATGCAACTGACTAATTACGAAATGAGGTTTAAGTATGCACGAGATCATGACAACAAGCCACGCACTCCGAGCTAGCGCTCCTGTGGCCTTATTACTCGATCAGCTACTGATCGATCCGGGAGAGGCTGAGAGAAAAGCAACCAGCTAAAGCAGCTGCAGCTAGCTAGCAAAGGTAGTACGTAGTGATAAGAAATGAAAAAAAAAAGAAGAGCAAAGCCTTAAAAACGAAAGTTGAGATCGATCGAGGTGGAATCCTCTCCCAAATCTTGCTTTGCCGTGATGGCTCTTATGATGCAAAAAGCCTTGCCGTGGCCTACCTATCCGAACATCTGTTTTACAGTAAAAATACATAAGACATTCTACGAACATTGCTAAACTACCATACGTCCACTTCTATAAACGTTTTTAAACCGTCACGTGCCACTTTAATAAATTAAAAAAATATTATAAAATCTAAGAAAAAACAACTAAACCTATTTAAATTTAAAAATCCCATGCACTCTACATGCGTACAGTCCATTAAACATTTTATAAACACTCCTGTAACTTTTACAATCTCTTCAACCGTTACATGACACTATAATAAATTAAAAAAACTTTAAAAAATGGTCCCCCATCCGACTCTCCCCTCCTCCTTCAATTTTCTACCTAACACTTAATATTAAAAAAAAATTAGATAGCTAAATAATCATGTCTCAAGTTACATATATTTTTTCTCAATTTATTTAAAATGTTGTTTTATTTATAATTAAATATATAATCCAATATCTGTCCATATTTTGCTACATAAAGATTATAATATGGCACTTAGACATAGACCCTATCTCTAGCATAGCAACCAAATAGCAATAAAATATTATAAACAAAATTGAGAACATATTATATTATGTCATCCTAAATCAATCAATAAACATACATATCTAAATTAAATCATCACTATTGAAACGAAAAATTATAAATTTAACAATGAATCAATTTTCACATAAAAGATCATATAAAAATCTATTAAACATTCTATAAATATTGTTAGGACACCACATAGTACTCCTAAAAATGCTGCTATGTGATGCCACTCTAATAAATATTGAAAAAAAATAAAAATATCTAACCATTATTTTTTTTAATTTGATGGATATATTTTTTTTAAAAAAATCAAAGCCTATAATCAAATCCTTCCCCACGTGTTAGTGCCCTTCGGTTTCCTCAGTTTAGTCAGTCGGAATTTTTGGGTAATAAGAAATCCGGTTTCTTCAAATGTAAACCGAAGCGGTCCCTAAAACAATGTTAACTGAGCAAAATAAACCGAAGAAAATCGACAGTTTTTTCAGTTTTGGCTTTTACCGAGGAGGACAATGGGCCGCACGGTGAGTTGTTCTCCTATGAGGATGCACGCTTGGCGCCGCCCAGATCACGTGAGACTGTTAGCTTGCACCACTGTCCTACCTCAGGGTCACCTCCCGGCTCCACCGTTTCGTGCACCAACGAGAGAGAGATTAGATTTGCACCAGGGGCGAATCCAGCAGTTGGCTCCATTAGGCTTTACCCTAACCTCCATTTTTTTAAAAAAAAAATTCAAGTATATATCATACATCTCGATTTGCAGTGCATATGAGTTCTTTGTCTCTGTCTGCCGGAGGAAAAAGATGAACAAGAGCTATCAATATGGGCAGAAGTTGAAGCGGTACGCACTTGGTCCAATTGGCATAATGCAGGCCCACATGGCAGTAGCAGGCTAGTAGCATCGCCGGCACCATTAGTTCATTCGAGGCTAGGGTTGGAGTTAAAGACCTAGAGCAGTGTGGCTGACAGTGTCAATTCAGTAGTCTAAGTGGGCATGAACTATTTAGAAATTTGGTCTAGAAGACCATCTTCTTTCACTATAAACCACTCGCTCTATAGGACCGTACCCTAACATAGACTAAGTCATAGAAAAACAGGGGAGATGACGATTGAGTCAAATGAATCATCCTTTATCTCACATGCAACCGTGTGTCATTTCTCCTCTCTTCCTTTTGCATCGTTGTTTACCCACCTTGCCTAATCGTCATTGACACCGTTCCGTCGTGCCGGTGCCTTCTCTGGCGACTGTAGATTTAGTCATTGTCATTGTGCTTGTCGGTCGCTGCCGTCCACCGTTGCCCAATGCACTAAGATGCAAGCACGGTAGACAGAGCTGCTTGTGTTCGTAGGTGTCGTACTGCTCACAGCTGACACGATGTTGGCCTCTGAGAGGCCGCGCTATCATCAAGATTGTGATTATAAGTCTTGTTATGGACATTAGTTAAATTTATGGTGCATATTGAAGACTGTGTCCTCGTATGTATGATAAATTATGGAATGATTGTTTAATCACTTTTATTGAACGAAATATTTTCTTGAAAGTTAGGAAAGATAACATATGAGAAGGCAGAAGAATAAAGCAGAGAAGAATAAGTAGTACTGTAATCTTCTAATATTTTATATTTAAACTAGTAATATTATATTTATGTATGGATTTTATGATGTGAGATATTATTGTTATATTTGTGATATATTTTGAGTAAATTTTGTATATTTATATTGAGTTGGTGGTGTTAAAAAAATTTAGAGCGTCATGTAGAACCACCCAGTAAAAAAATCTTGGCGCCGCCACTGTGTCTGGCAGCATGACAGGGTGGCGCGGCGGGAGCACGGCAACAGATTGCTTGGGCGCATGGCGTCGTCCCATTCTGCTACTACTATGCTCAAGTGCTCACACGCTCTTGGTAATCAGCTAATGATGCTAATCAGTGAGTATCCTCTGTAGCCTCTAGATAGACTCTACTCTAATCTAGAAGAGACTAACATTAATTACCAAACAATTCACCTAACTCCCTCAATTACCAAAAAGGCTTTGGGTAGATTTGGTTCTACTGATTTTTTTACCGATTCAGCACAATGAATACCAGTAGAGAATATATTGGCGGTATACAGTTTCTTTGCGGTATGTTATTGTGTCTTTTGGTTAATATTTATTTGCCATTGATTTGTCACTAGTTTTGCTAATTTGTATATACATGTGGCTGCTCACTTGACTTTAGGCCAAGACCTAAAGAATGCACTCTGTGTTCAGAGTTGGCAAGGTCCTTTGTTTTCTTTTTTTTCTTTTTTGTTTGATTATATAAACATTAATTTTGACCTACAAAATTGCTTAAGGGTATCAACTTTATTTTAGTTGAGCTCACCCACCATTTTTGTTCTGGATTCGCCATTGATTTGCACCTCACGACCAGTGGGCTAGGGATAGATATGGGTTGTAATAGGTAACTTCGGGTTTTTGGCCCATTCGGTTTTTGATAAGGAAACACCGTACACCGAACTACGGAAAAACAAAACGAACAGAGAAACCGTAACCGGAATAAACCGTTACTTCGGTTCGGCTCGATGCTCAGCTAATTTTTGCTCACCCCTACCACTCACGGCATGAAAGCGTATCCTCCGGCGTTTGGGATGGTTATGGCACCCTGCCGTTCTTCAATCCAGACTCTTTATTTTAGATGGATGGTTAAGATTGAAACAACCTTAAACTCCATCTTCTCCATCGAGCTCTATCTGAAGGAGGGAAATGCTAAATCAAAGAGTCAGGTACAAGATGATGTGCGTTTTTTATTTTACTGGATGACATTCCTATTGTCTTCAAATAGAAGAACAATAACTTGCTGCTTTTTTTTTCTCCCTTAGCTGCTGCAGAACTATTCCGATGGAAGCAGAAGAAGAGGAGGATGGGGGAGAGAAACATCGTAGCACATCTTAATCATTCATTGCGAAGGGATGGCTGGATTGAAGAACGGCAGGTGCCACCCCACCCCACCTCCCCTATGCCAACTCCTCTTCGCTTTCTCTTCTATTTTCACGCAAATAATTTAAGATAAGAAAGCCAATTATTAAATATTCAAACTATTATAGTTTTAATCCACATAATCAATTTCCATTCTATCTAACCATTGTTTTATTCAAAATTAAACCAATAATTCAACATCCATAATATCCAATATTTTTCTATGTAAGGAATTTGTCACATATTCACACCCTTTGCTTGGTATTTAAATTGCTATAATACGTTGTAAAAAATGACAATATATATTTGTATCATCATGCACAGTTCTAAAAATATTCATGCATAGCTAAATTAGATCTAAAATATCTAGAAATGATACTATGCAAGAAAGAGGCTTACTCGTATGGAGTTCGAAGGAAATCAAGTTTTGTTAGTTTAATAGATAAGACATGCAGCTATGGAATGGGAAGAAAAGGCTCGCTACTATAGTTAAGGTAAATAATCTTTTAAGATATTTCATTTACACAGAATAAATATTTAGTGACAACTTAGAATACTCAACTATAGACTAAAAAAATTATGTCCTTATACCGTATCATACATACAATAGCACGAAGTACATATGCGACCTCCATGGCTATGAATGCGCTTGAGCGTAAGCGAGGTATCTGCAAGTGAGCATGAGGCTGGTGACAGCAACGATATCAGACATACCTAAGGAAGATGCTGCTAGGTGAGCTCGAGAGAGACAACGCTAAAGTTAATAGTGACAAAGCTATGGGCAAGCTCAAGGACGTGGCTATAGACAGAGTTGTGCCAACATAAATAAGCAAGCTTGAGGACGTACAAAATTAATATTTAAAATAATTTGATTGAAAAAGAAAATTCAAGGATTTTTTAGAAATTCCATTTATTAATCTAATTAGAGTAAAATTAAAAGCACATAAATTCAAGATGTGTAAAGAATAAGTAAACCTTTTTTAAAAAAATAACAGGGTGTAGTTCCCAAATTTTCATATAAAAAATTATGTTGCCAAATGTGCTTCTGGCACACTCTTTTTTTTACACTAGCAAAAAAAATTACAATAATCAGTTTCAAATATATATTTTTTACTTTTATAAATAAGAAAATACTCATCAAAAGAAAAGATATAGTATGATGTCGAAGTCAGCCATAATATATAACTAAATATATGTACCTGGGCCCTAGTTACATGTAAAAACCCAGCTTTTGCGTCTGGTACAAACAATCTCTGACTGTCCCCGAGCAGAACACCTCATGTGTACGCTACATTGCATGTTCATATATCCATCTGAAAGCTAGCTTTGTGCGGAAGGTTGCTTTTGGTTCTTGGGCAGCTACAGGTTGGTTAAATGTTTGGTCAGTAGAGTAGAGCTTCTTCGGAAAAACAGCCTATTGTTAGCAAGCTAGATGCACGTATAGCTGTGGAATTTTGATCGATCGATCACATGGCGTTTTTGTGTTGGCACTGCTACGTTTCTTATCCGCGAATTAAAGAGTGGTCGCTAGTGATTCCTAGAACAGTGCAGGGAGTCAACTTGGATGCCACCAAATGGTAGGATAAAAATTAGTGTGTTTATATAAGATGATGGAAGAAGTGTTGAGACTGACTAGGATGCACGGTGGAGTGTACTTCTATCTGAAGATTTTGTGTTGATTATGACCACGGAAAGAGGTTGGAAGCACCGGGAAAAATTAGCATCAGGTGGGAAAAATATAGTGTGTTCTCTTGAAAGAAAAGTTGAAATGGTCATTAAGAAAAATCGAGAACATTGACACAAAAAATTAGGAAATTTTTTAATAGCCTCACGTTAATTTGTATTTCTATTTTTTATAAATATAATTTATCCGCTAAATGCTACATAAAATAATTTTTAATTGTTTTTAATGTAAATCATTCTTTAAATTCTTAAAAAAATATTTTTGTGCTATTATCTTTTGGGTAAACAATTACTCTCTTATATACCACACAAAATAACTTTTTTAAACAATAAAAAAAACTTGAAACATATACACAAACTACGTTCAAGTTGGCTATAAAAAAGTTTATAATTTTTGAAACTTCTATTGGGTCAATAAATTATCAACACTTATTTATATATAGATATAAAGGCATTTTGGGTATTTGTGAAAAAAATCTATGGCCTAATAACATATTATAGAAAAATTGATAAACTATAATAATATTATAGTAATGTCAATAATAAATTATTAAAATATAAAGTAGATTCTCTTAAAACGAGAAGATATTTACTATATCTCACCGGTCGTTGTGCTTAGGCACTTCCGCACCTCTAAGTGATGTTTTGAGTTTAAAAAAACGACTATATTCTCGTTAGCCTTCTGTGACCTCGCATTTTCAAGGATGCCATTTTTTATGTATTTATTGGATCCTTTCAGACTTAAAAAATATATATTTTTAATTTTTTTTAAAAAAACTTCTGTATAAAAAATATTTTTAAAAACATATGAAAATAGCTGAATCAAACGGTGCCAAAGTAGTTGTTTCTCTTTCTTTTTTTTATGAGAGAGAGAAGTAGCCGTTTCTTTTCACCTCAAATGTTCTTTTCTTGATGAAATCATGCTGATAGGCGCCATTATCTGTGGACGGCTAACTAAAAGTAAATGACAGCCAATTCTGTCAAATATAAAAGACTCGCAAGCACACAATCCCAAAGTGCTGAAAGCATTGCACAAATAAATTGTGGTGCCTTTTGTCTAAATTACTCACTTTCTTTAGCCCATCCGTCCTTTCTGGATGTTTCCTTTGGCTATACTACATTCTTTTAGACCAGTACTCTACTTAACACCCTAAACCTACCCCCTAAATTGCATTGGATCAATAACTAATTCGTCCAGGCGTCAAGCTGCTAATCGACCATAAAAGAAACAATCCTGATTATTCCAACAAATTAGGCCAGGTTTCATTAGGGCTTAGGCTCACAGGCAATTGGAGGTTTCGTCGACATAACCGGGGATGCTGGGAAGGACGGAAAAAACGATTTCATCAGACAGAAAGAGTAGCAAAAAACAAAGGTTTTCCACCGCTAATAATAATGCAATCCAAAGCTTAGAAAAAACTCAGAGTTAAGTTGATCTGACCATGCGAGCACTACAACTATAGCTCCGGTAGCGTTGTTGATCGATCTGGATATTTAGAGTGATCTGACACTGTCCCTTAATTAATTAGCGGCCGTCATGGAGCCCGTGATGTAGTTAATTGTCGATGCTGTCGATGATGTATATGCGGATCCGTGATAAGGTAGTGGTAAGGTAGAAAGTGATGGGATGCATGCTCATAAGTTTCACATAATTATGGTGACTCACTTGGGCTGGATAGGTGCTCTTACTTTGTACGCGTAGAAATTAAATTGCTATCAATCACCGGCCAGCAGCAACTTAATTAACAACAGAGCTAAATTCCTTTATCTGTGCTGTGTTTGTATATATAGTAGCCTAGTAGGCAGTGCACGCAATGAAGCATAGAAATGTTAACACCTACTTCCTCCCTTTTTTTATAATTGCTAGTGTTGATTGATACTATTATAGCTTTAACCATTAATAATTTTTAAATAATTAGATTATTGAAAAAAAGTTTGATGCTTTTGTTTAATATACAATACAATTCTATAATATGATATCTATTTACGTATTTAGAAAAGATTTTTAAAAAGACAAATTGTTAAAGTTTATATATAAATAATGTTTGGTAAAGTATAAAGGAATGGACGGAGTATAAGTGCCGTATAAATTACTTCTAAATGCATGCCACCTGTCGCAGTTACAGTGACAAAACCAAATATAAAATATGCATGCTGAACAAATGCTGCCACAACATGCTCGATTCTGGTAGTACATGAAAGCTCGACTGATCGATAGCACTCATCGCAATTAGCAACGTTAGATAATCTTATGACTAGGAATCGTATATATGAAAGATTACGTATATATAGAAAAGGTTACAAGTATAACAAACAATAATCAGGAGACGACAGGAGATATAACTTAAATACAGATGATCTTATAGATTACATGATTCTATATTTAATACCTCCTCAATCTAAACGGAGGTAGATTAGATTATACCGTAAATTACAATAGGAAGTAACCAAAAGCGACTTGGTCATAGTATCGGTCACCTATTCCTTAGATGAGATGAAGCGAACATCGGGTTAACTAAAGGCAATACGCTCATAAACAAAATGATAATTAACCTCGATATTGATTTAAAGATGTTAATATAATTGACACTAGATAATCTCTATGGGTCATAACCACTCATATACAACGACAATAAAAAAACACAGCTCCACATATAAATAATCTCTTACTAAATTATACACTTATATATTTAAACACTTGCAACCACTCTATAAATTTAGCTGTAGCAACTGGCAATCGGGATCGAAATACCAACTGTGCATATGTTTGCACGCAGAATGCCCACGTTCATACTGATGCACTCTCGTACGGTTAGGCACAGATCACCGTAGACTCCCAGCTTAATTTCACTTGTCACGTGTATACGTGTAACACAACTACAGTGTCTAGCTAGACAGCTGCCACCGACGCTTTGAGCTCGCAGTCACGTTATTTTCCATGTGATGCAACGGCCTCTCTAGTGTCGTAAGCATGCATGTGTGCATCGTGATTCGTGCACGTCGCAGATACGACAGCCAGGTTTCCGCCTGTGCCAGGTGGCGCAACGCGCGGCCACCAGGCGCGACACGTAGGATAGCTCACGGGCGCCACCTGTCAGAGAGCTTGTGGCGCAGGCGCCTGACACGTGCGCAGCGGCGCAAGCCATCGATGCGCAGGATCGCGCGGCGGCCATTACTTCGCGATTAAGCTAGACGAGAGGACGACCTCGCGCGCGCGTGGGGCCCATGCCCACGACGCACCAACCGGGCACCCACAAAAGCAGCGAGAGACGTCGTCATCTACGCGGCTTGCACACCTCCGCCGTCCGATCGCGCCTCTAGACTCGTCCCCAGCCGTTGGATCGGTGCGGGCGTAGATACGAATATACTTGTTGGAGTAGAATCTCTCGGCGCCACGGCCTTAAAGCTTAAAAGCGACCGGGAGTTTTTTAACCCACAAAGGAAGGAGAAACCCCACGCAACTGTGGGACCCACGTAGTGGGTGGGGCCCACTGCCCGAGGATCGGGGTATGGTCGCCTCTGGTCTATAAATAGCACGCGTTTCCTCATCGTTCCTCCCTTTTCCCCGATTCTCTACTCGATCCCTCTAGTTTTCTGAAATTACGGATAGTTTCTTTCTTTGTGTGTTAGGGACAGAGAGAAAATGCCGTCAGTGCATGAGGCGCTTGACTTTGACCTGGACGTTATGACGTCCGGGTTCGGGTTCACGCCGTGGGCGCCTGACACGTGTCCCACCTTGGAGCAGCTGATGGCGGCGGCGTCGTCGTCTTCGCCGTCGCCGACGTCCTCTGATGATAACGCGGCGGCGTGCGGCGGGACGGTGGAGGAGAACGAGGAGGAGGAGAGGAGGCGGCAGCGGCGGAAGATGTCGAACCGACTGTCGGCGCAGCGGTCGCGGGCGCGGAGGCAGCAGCGGCTGGAGGAGCTGCGGGAGACGAGCGCGCGGCTCCGTGCCGAGAACCGGGAGCTGGCGGGGAGGCTTCACGCCGTGGCGCGGCACGCGCTCGCCGCGCGGTGCCAGAACGCCCGGCTCCGCTTCGAGGCCACCGCGTTCGCCCGCCGCCTCCGCGAGGCCCGACACCTCCTCGAGCTCCAACGGCTCGCCCGGCGCCACATGACGCCACAGCAGCAGCCGCCGCCGCCGAGGGGTGCTCCCGGTGGCGCCGCCGTAGTTCTGGCGTCGCTGATGGAGTAGAGGGAGTACGTGCCGTTGACACGAAACCTTCTCACATCACGCAGGTGAAGTTTCGGAATGGACGATGAGTAGTACGTGATTGCTTGTGGTGAAACCGAAACGATCGTGAGAACGATTTGGACGACGCTGAATGACACTACTATTAGAAGGGGTCTCGTCTCTCGTGTCGACGTACGTATAGTACACAGTACATATGTACGTGTGCATTGCATGGATTCATAATATAAGTACATGGAACTTGATGTAAATTACCACTACCAAAGCTAAAATTACCAGTTTGCATTGTGACTTTACGGAGAAACAGTTTCCGAAGCCAATACGGTCGCGTATTCACACGTACTCGTTTTCTAACGCGATGAACAAGAACGTACTCGATCATATATATATGCATGTGTGATCTGTGTGCAAACGAAAAGAAGCTGAGAGATTACATAAGATCGGTTTGGGACCCACTACTTCTTCAGTTGCCGCTCTCGTGGACTCCAAATTAATCACTCTCAGTCGCTGGCAAATACGACAAGCACAGGTCCACAGAAATAATCTACCAGCTGCTTCGTCCTAAAAAGGGAGAAAATCTACCAGCTTGCTTAAAAAGCTATGCGAGGTGAATAAATAAAATGTATTTGTAATCGGGAAAAAATGTACAACTAAATTTTGGCGTTAGCAAACAAAAGTACAGAAAACCATGTTGAGGTCAGTTAATTTAGTTAGCATTCCATGGTCAGAATGCAAAAACTAAAAATGTTGTGCTGGACCTTAGCTTGTCTTTCATCTGCTTCTACTAGTATTTGCTCTCGATGAGTCGATAGGCCTCTATCCTCTAATTGTTGGACTTGTTTGAGAGCCCACTATTCTGGCCTAATCCACGTGAGTAGGCCGAGTTCTGTTTAAATTTCAAGCTCATCTACCTTAGATTGGGCCAGAATTAATTGTGGCTCCCAAACTAAATCTTCACGGCAACTTTGTTGTTGCCTCTGCAGGGCGACACTTGACAGGACACGGGGGAAGGTTGGCCAAGGGCCTAGCTAGCAAGAATAAGATCCTCTCCTCTTCAAGCACACACACACAAAGAGTATCAGCCTGATATATATTTCGCTGTAAAAAAGGTACCGTATCCAATAAGGATGGGAGTACATACTCCTGATATATGTTCCGTGTTCTCTTTTCCGTGCATATGTAGATCGGGGACATGTAGATATTGTAGCAATTGTTAGCATACTCCTAATAAATATATAGTCTGCTCTAAGTAATGTTTTTTTTGCACGATGCACGTGTCAGCAATCCAAAGCAAAAGCTAACATATTTATTATTCGGAGGTATCTATACACTGATCACCATACTTAATTTGCATCAACGAAGTATGAAATAAATACACCCTCTGTGTTTGACAAACCTGACAATTGTGCGTATAGAAGACAATAGTTGAGTTGCCTGATTGATGCATGGTAATCCCCTTTGTTTCTTATAGGGCACAAGCACAACCTGTCTTCGCTGATTATGTTGCTCAGAGAAGAGGGTTTTTTTTTTTTTACTTTATGCAATCACCCCAGTTGGTGTATTCTCAAATGCCCCGTTCCTCCCGTCGCTAACGCTAGGGGCCACCGAGGGCTGCCAGTTCTCCTTTCAACTTCCTCGAGATAGCGCTAGGGGCAAGCATGCCTTATTTCCCCTCGATAGCACACTGAAATGGTAATAGGGCACTCGCGAGCTGAAAAATGTCACATATGCAATAATTCTTTTCTCTTTCTCTGGTGGTAAAACACTAAAGTCTTTTAGAAAGGTGTCATTTAAGAATGAACTGTTTGAAATGATAGCATAAAGTAAAAAAAACATTTTGAGAAAGCTAAAGAAAACTGTCTCTAATCTATCGTTTTAGTAGAGGTTCAGACCAGGCGGAGTGTTTCTGTTGCTTATCTGTTGGAGAAGACACAGTGTTTCTGTTGATTATCTATTGGAGAAGATAATCCAAAGGTAAAGTTGCTAAAACATCGTCAGGTGTAGCCGAATCTAGAAAATCATCGTCAAGTGGGCCGGATCATCATCAACTGAAGATGGAGCTAGAGCAGCATAGCAGGTTGAGGCATAAAGTTGAACAGGGGATGCAGAGACATGCCAATAAAGCATTTGTTTCTTGAGAATCTAACCCGCCCAGAACCAAGATTAAGCACCTACCGGTTGCCAATTTTTTTGTTATTACTGCTATGCTAGTTGGATGCTTTTAAGTAGCTAGGAAATTCTACCAATTTAATGAGCTCGCTTGCTCGCTAATACGGCTTGATTGTAACGGACCAGTAGTCAGTACAAGATGCATGCATGTTCAATCCTAGATTTGCTAAGCTCAATTTTAATAGCGGGTCAGTTGAGTATGTATTTTTAAGTATTTTATTTACTTCTAAGACTAAAACTAGACGCATGCTGTGCTGATCAACAGTTTTCTGTATTATACCCTCGTTCTCAAAATATAGAAATTTATGTTTTTTTAAAGAAATTAAGAAAGAGGGTAAGTAATGTCTATGATTAGCTGATAGAAAAAATATATGAAAAAAATAAATAAATATGACAATGTTGTGAATGATTAAGATGTATAGTTAGGTGGAAAGTAGTTTTATTTTTAAGATTAATTTAAATTTTAAAAATAGCTAAAGTCGAATGGATACATTTTAGATCATATCTTATTTATTCACAAAGAAACTTACAAGATTCTCGCATCGTTGTTCTCAAAAGCTCCATTTACTTTATAACATTTTTAATTTATGTAGCGGGTTTGGAGTAAGCAGTTACATACGGATGTGAAAAAAATTATTTGGTATTTTTGCACTGTGCCTTTAATATATTTGATATGTGATCTAACTTTAATTAAAATTCAATTAAACTTATTTTAGGAAAATTAATTTAGCTAACATGAAAATTAATAATTTTTTAACCACAATATCATGTCGCTGTAACGCCAACATGGATATATTACTAAAGTTCAAAAGTATCTTAACCCAGAACTAGGCTTTATAATCGGGGTTTGACATCTTGATAGGTGACAGTAGCAACCTGTCTCGAAGGAGAGTTATCCATGTCATCTGAAATAGCAAGCGCCGTCAAATCAAACTGGTGAAGAAAGGTACACAGTTGAATATTCGTATCTATTGGACTAATCAGAAATTATCTATGAGAGTGAATCCATTGGAGCAATCAGAAGGCTTCCAGACAAAAGGTTCCAGAAGGCAGAAAACTCACTTAGTCTTTTTAACACTATGTTCTACTGCAAATAAAGCCAAAAAAAAGCCTCAGCCATGAATAAGTACTGGATTTATTAACCTCTATGATTATCCTTAATCAAGTGATTTGCGGAAAGATTAGCATGAGATCGTTTCCTTTCCCTGGACGTGCTCACATTCGGATGGGAAGTCCTACAGATGCCATGATTGGACATCAAGTTTATTATCTACGTCAATCTGCAATTTCATGTGTTTGCACCATCTAAGCATTTTTTATGTGTATGTTTACATCTATAACGTATGAGAGAATGTAAAAATACTCTGTTACTTTTATTTGATACAAGAGAACACAGCGGCATCCACATAGTGCCAATTTTGTTATTATACCCATAAAACAGCAACGCTATTGGCATGATCACCGACTCATACAGGTAGGTTATGTCCGCCCCGAGAGTAGCGAGAAGCACGACTAAACGGCTAGTACTGTTTATTAACAAAACAGTAGAATATCAAATTAATTTATATTATCACAAAATATGTTTCAGCATTTTTATTAATACTATTGCGCATAGACATTACTAACATATTTTTTCTTATTATTTACATTATACATAATAATTTGCCACATTATTATACACTAAATTAGAAAAATAACTAACCATACAATACCCTTATCTTCAGTTCTAAACTATTTAACAAACAATATATACATTTGAAGACGATGATTTGTTTGAACAATAGGACATTACAACCATCAGATTGATCCAAATATCACCCTTCAATTTTTCTATAAAAAGCATAGATATTTGTTCAACTATCTCTATCAATCATTGAATAATATTTATATCTACATATATTATTAGTTTAGAGCATTGTAGAACACTTTTGGGAAAAGTATTTCTCTTAATTTATGAAAAAACTAGTCAATCAATATCGGCGTATCAAATATTATTGATATTTGCACTAATTAGTACTAACATAGATAAACTGGAATATACCTCACTTGAGCCTCTCTCTCTATCAGAAGAAGCATGGGGCGAGAAAAAAAAAAGGTGATCTAAATAGTTCCTTCCCTCATCTCCTTTCTCCACCGCCTCCGGTGTCCGTTGGTCCCGTTACTGGGTCTTTCCCATAGTTTCTCCCATTTAGGCCGACGTTCATTATCTTCGTCCCAGTGGCATCTAGCTGTTGCTGGAGCACTCCGGTGTCTATCGACTGGCTAAAGGCCACTGGGTCCATCAACGCCTCTCGCTGCTTAGGGAGCAACAGTTTGGCAATGGTGGTGAGGTCAGCACCCTACTTCTTCTTCGTATAGTAGTGCCAGCCATTATGTTTTTGTTTGGTGAGCTCGCTGCAGTTCTGGAGCGTCATCTCTTTAAGGATTGGTTGATGCTTTGCCATAGTGTCATGGATGCTATTACCTCCACCTCTTGGAGGCCCCTTTCGGATATGCGTCTTGGCTCCACCTTCTGCAGCCATCCTCACTTCCACCGGTATTCTGCCTGGGTGCACGACTGCAATGAGTGCGTGGAACTTGATGTTAATTACGACTACCAAAGTTGAAATTACTGGTTTAATTTGCATTGAGACTCAAAGCTTCTTGAGTATGGGCATATACAGTGGCCTGGGACCACAAAAATAGTCCTAATCTAAGATCTATATATATACATACATATATATGTGGGTGCAAAATAATGAAAAAAAAACTCCTATAAAAAGAAAAAACTCCTATAAAGAGAAAAAAAGAAAAAACTTTTTATTAGTATATGATGATGCATTTTTTTATTAATTCTATGCTTGTATCGTATATTTAGAATGTTACATTTGTGATATTTTAAAGAATATATAAATTAGGCCGATACGCCACAGCTCTTGACGGCGACGAAGTGTCTGAAGCCAGCTGATCCGTACCTATCAGGTCACGTATTCACGTACTCCGATTTTTAACGGGATGAGCAAAAACTCGTGTTCGTCTCTGGGGCAAACGGAAAGAAGCTGTCTACGTCTTCTTCTACAGCGAGATTACCAGAACCACACATAAGATGGATGTGGGATCCACTTCTTGTGGACTTTAAATAAATCACACTGGGTCGCGCTGTATGCAGCAAACCTGCAAATACAACAAGCACAGTTACCCGGAAATAATCTACTACACCAGCTACTACCTCCGTCTCGACTTCGCTTTTCTACGCGAGTATGGACGGCATTTTTCTAGATTCATATAGAAAAATAAACTTTCAGGATGGAAACAGCAACTTGCTGAAACAGTGCTACGTGGGACGAATGAATAAATAAAATGTACTCCTATTTGCAATCGCACAAGGGAAAAAAATATATCATTACTATAGCAAACCAAAACACGTTCAGATGGCACTTCAGGTGGGCCCACCTGTCAGCCAGTTAGTCAAGGAGTACTGGATTACTATATGAGGCGGACAGGTAGAAGAAACCCAGGAGTCTACGACATCCAATACACACACACGGCCCAGGGAGAGTCCACTTACGATCCAGGCCGTCCGCTCTCCACCACTTAAACGCCAGCCGCCAGCAAGGCCCACGCCAAAGTAACCCTAAGCCTTTCTTTGCTTCCACCCACGCGCAAATAGCCGAGCGAGCAAAGGAAATTTTTTATTTATATATTTTCAAAAATATTTATAAAAATATTTTTTAAAAAAATTTACAGGTTCATACCAAATAATTTTTTTATAAAAAAACATCATTCTATAAAACTTAACTCATTAATGATGGACCGATGGGGCATTATATTTATAGATGGTCTCTAGCCACAATACAACATGTGATAGAGGAGGGGGCATGTAATTTTTATAAGTGGTCCTATTGCCACTCTCTGTTAGGGCGATTCTTAGCCGCTTGCAAAATTATGAGTGCTCCTTGTGAGAAGGCAGGAGTCTGACAATTTTATAAGCGGTTCCCTCGTCGTATTTTGTTAGGACGTTTTTTTGGTATAGAAAATAATTTGCCTAAAAAATAAATAAACTTATTTTTTATTTACAAATTTAATTGTAAAGAAAATTTTGGAGAACATAGAAAAGGTAATATATAGATGCATGAATTATTATAAAGAAATTTAATAAGAAAGAAATTATGTGAGGACATAATGTTAATACTAGAAAATTATTACATCATTAATTAGAGAGCATAGACAGGATATTATTTAGATAATAGTAAAAAAATATTATATGATTACATAGAACTTTACATGATATGCATAAAACATAGACAAAAGTTAAATAATACAATGGGTAATATGTTACGAATAACTATTTAGAACTTGTTAAGATAAGTATTTATGCTCCGCTTGTAGTCACTCAGCAAGAGGAGCCGACTCTTTACTTGCACTTTACTTTAAATTACATGTATTGTTTAATTATTTTAGTTTTTATGATCCCTATAAGGTTCTACGGTGTTTTTTTAACGTCTATCCATTATTAGAATTCGCATGTTCTTCACATTTCTTATAAAAAAGTGTATACATAGCTATTGTAGTAAATATGATAACAAATATATATATATATATATAGCAAACTTACAATAAAATCGTCATTTAGAATGTTCAGACAAATAAAGTTTTTTCTATCAAAACCAAAAGTACTATCTTATTATTTATTGACCTCACCATCTGGTGATGATCACCACAAATACACTTAGGACACTCACATTTTGGAGGTAGTATGAGAGGTTACAACCTCGAGTCAAACCATTTGTCCCTTCGACATTGTTCGTCCTTCTACTTACTCCTCATGCATTTTTCATTTGATTCTAAGGGGAAAAACCAATAGCTCTTAGAGAAATAACAGTTGGGATTAAATATTGGATTTTTTTGTATCAATCTACTGAATGAAGTTACATATTTTTCCATGGATCTGATAAAAAAATATTATGATAAGAAACAATTGAAAAAATATATGTATACAATTCATAACTTATGAGAATAGTTTGTGCATTAGAAAAATCTCAACCCACAAGTGTTGGAATCCCTAGATGTCATAATCTGATATCGATCACCACATATGTAGAACGGACAGTCATACCAATGTGGAATTAGTTAAGCCAAACAATCTCTTCTCTAATTTGCATTCTTAGTGAAAGTAGGTTTAGCAACCATTGTTCTTCAATCTTATAGGAGATAGAGCAAACCGGTGGTGTGAGCCTTTTTTTGAAGTGATACTCATTAGGAGTGTTAACTATCTAGTGGTTACGTAATCATAAATTAGATTCTTACGGATTCTACAAAGTCCCTATGCAAGGACTTGACTTGGGATTTACAAAAGTTTCAGCTAGCGAAAAAAATTTAGATTCATCGTGCATACGGAGACCTCATATAGCTCGTGTTGTGTTAGGTGTGGAAGATAGGACTAAAAGCATTGATAAAGACGTAACATTCACACACGGAAAGCGCCTTAGCTTGTAGTTTTTTTTAACATGACATAACATTAACACGCCAAAAGTTGTTTGTTAGGTTGTGTTAAAAGCGATGTGATGGTCATGTGTCGAAAGCTGACTGACATCACTCAGCGTTGATTGTGACTCGGTAATAACGCGCGTGCAATAAAGAGTAAGGCGTAGAAATCTAATTGTCGTATGCTAACGGCAATCATGCACGCATAGTAAAGAGTGATAATGATGTGACATTAATGCGCTAAAAGTGTGTTGTCAGGTTGTGCAAAAAGCAATGTGTGACCCGACACCAACGCACAAACTATAGTGAAGTTAGAAAACTAAGGTACACAAATGTTGTAGGTAAGTACAACTGATACAGTGAATACAAACTAGTGTAGTCAGTACAACTGGTATAACGTACTATTAGCTCAGGGCCTAGCCTCTAGTCCTCTTCATCCTCCTCCCCAACGCACACACATCAAGCTCGCCATCAACCTGCCATGTAGCGTCGACCTGTTGAAATGATATGTCATACATAAGAGGCATAACATATTTAACCAAGATATGTAAGTTGAAATATTGATTGACTCATGACGCGAAAGAGGTCCTAATCGCGATACCTAGGGTATGCATCTCACACACCAGTGACATGTGGTTGCAGATTGTTGAGAGTGAACATCACACACGCATAGGTGCGAGGTTGGTACCAACTAAGGTACGCTAGATACGATGTCTCTATGGGTGGACACTGCTCCTCGATGACTTTCTCGGTCGTTAACAACCAGTTATCGATATACTTTTTGAGACGAGGAGCCTATAAAGTGTCCGCTACCTGTCCCTGACAATTATATTGTGTTACAAACATGATGTTAGAATATGTAAGAAATATACAATTATATGCTTGATTTATAGTCGGCATGACTAGTAGAGGGTATAGCTAACGCATACCAAATTGTCGCAACACACGTGTGGATAATGTGACTTGATAAAGATGTTGAACACCATCGATTACGTTGTCAACCAATAAATATGGTCATGTGTATACAAAGTTGAAGTGTCAATATGCTCTTCGTGGAGAGATTGTTACATAAGCTCAGGTGTGTGGAATATGTTTTCGTTACATCAACACATATTACATAACTACGAGATGTAAAATTTCAGTAGGGGTTTTAGTGTTAGATAGCTTGGAGTAGCTTTGTAGAAGCCAAATTATCGATTAGTAAATATTGCTATGTCTTAGTTCATGATTGGAGAAAAGGGATCTAATATTATCCATTTTGGTGACATGACCGATGCTATGTGATAACTATTAAATAGTGATCTAATGTTTCAGTATGAGCGACTATGGCTGATCCAATATGGTCTGAAACAATACATTTGGCCAATATAGTATGCCCATTTTTCAGGGGCATGAGAACATCTAGATCGGGTTGATCTTAAAGTGATGCCTTCTCTTATGAGGTGTCTTCCATCGGTTCCTGATTCTGCTATATTTGGATCCTCAACATCTTTTGGATACTTTTTATAAGTATGCATGTCTTGATCACACTTGTTATAACATTTGGATCTTCCACTTACTTTGGACTCATCTTGTTATAAATCTGTCTAGTCTTGCAGCAACCTGACTTGTTCCTCACTTTTGTTAGGTCCAAAATATAAAAAATCTGAGATTGTTGAGCTGTGAAAGACCCTACAATATCGAAGTTAAATACCTCATCACTTAATATATGCAAGATAGATTCCTTCTTAAAATAAGTTGACACAAAATGAGTATTTAGTATTTCACACTCCCAGCTTACGATAATAACATAAGAACATGTCTTATGGTATAACCTTGGCTTTAAGAATGAGTATGAGCGATTCCTATTAACCTTCATGATACACTCATACACAATTCTCTTATGGTAGATTCTATGCCTAGCTTTATCAGCACACAAGATTTTAAATATATTATTGTATACCTTTGAGATATAATTTAATGCTATTGGCATTTTTACATTTTTCTTCCAAATACTTTGCCATCACTATATCGAAGAAAATACTATTATCTACCATAGAGGGCCCGGTTGATTTGTACCAGTCTATAAAATACTTATATGTAACATACATGATAAACTAACAATAGCAACAAGTGAGAGCCCACTTATACCACGCATCACCAAGTTGTAAATTCCAACCAAATTGATGGTCATTATTCTAAACCTAGCATCACCATCATAACACAATAAAGACCATTTCTCCTTCGACTTATTCTCAATTAAGTGTGAAAATTTTCTAATCGAAGATGCCAACCTCATTATCATAGTATTGTCATCGTTGAGGAGTGGTTCTAGAACTTCTAAAGTCTCGTCACCTATAGGTGTTGGCCTTCAGGACTACTTATGTTTTTTTTTGTCAACTTGTCCAACCTCTTACAAAACTTATTGAATTTCTTCTGTTGATTCTTGACACAGAGCCTCTTAAAATGATCCATAAGATATTTGTTTTTGAATTGTTTATAGAAATTAGCACCCATATAATTCATCGACCATCTACTATAAATATCTAGCCACACTTGTACACTCCCCTTCTCCATGCTGCCATCCCCCAACTCCTCAATAACCCACAGAAGGCTGGCGTGGCAGTTATGTATAAGACATACACCAAGCATCATATACACAATTACATCCTTCACTTGCTTTAGAAATAGTACCAGCCTTTAATGTTCTTGTTATCAATAAAAACAAAAGCCATAGGTAATATTTGATTGTTTTCATCAACTTGAATTGTTGTCAATATCATGCCTCTATACTTTTCAGTCAAGAATATCTTATCGATACAAAGTATGAGACGACAATGCATAAGTGCGTGAATGCACATACTTAATACAAAGAATACCATTAAAGCACACTCTACTGAGAATAGTCAAGTAATGGAAATGATTTGATTCCTTTTAAGAATACAAGACAGAATACGAGGTAAATTGTCGCATGAAACATTGAATGTGTCAATCCTCATCTCAATAATTATATGTTTCGCCCTCTATGCCTTCCTATAGGTAATTGTGCACTTAAAATTTTTTTCTCAAAATGCCTAATAATTGACCTTGGTTTGTACTCCAGGTTGTTCACAACTTCAGATTACATCTTTGTTGCAACAAACGCATATATCATATTTCTATGATATTTTTTGACCCCTTATAAGTGACCATTATACTTGCCGATGATTGACACTTTCTATTAATCGTTCTATTTACTCTTAAATTCATTCACCCTCTATATACAATCATAACTTAAGTTCACGCACTTTATTTTGTACACTGACTTCTTAACTCTATAACCCAGAACTCTCTCCGAAGTGACACTACTCAATACTTAACTGTTTTGGTCAATTCCTCTTTATATGCATACTTAGCGCCTAAATGATCTCGTTCTCCTTGTACTCTCATGGCATGTGATGCCCTTTAAAATTAACAAGTCCAAAGAAGTACTCGTTAGACAATTGTGAAGGGTCTACATTACCACTCTCCTCAACTAACAATTCCCATGTTATCAAAATCTTTCTTATCCATTATGTCAACAATGGTGATAATTCTCTCTTGCTCGTCTGCCAATCTTCTAGGCTCCTTGTCTCCTCCTCCTCATCTTCCTCCTCCTTTTTGTTCTTCTTCTTGGTGCTCTAACTCATTTTTCTTCACTATTTCAACATCACATCCCATCATACTTGAACCATCTTCATCTTGCACAACTATTAAAATAGTGTTATCTTTCTTGTAGACTAACACAAGAATGTCAAGTGGCCAACCTCGTTGTAATGCATTCTTCATGTAACATCTCCAAGTGGCAGTGGAATCCACCATTATAAATTTCTAAACAAATATTTGGTTGCTTGTCTCACTACGACATACACACTTATTGCGTTGACCTAGGGGTCAACTCGGAAGCTCATATTAACAAGTTATACACTATTAGAAAACTTTTTCCAGCTAGCCTTTCAATACATTAAGGGTTGAGCCGAGCTCTAATAAATATACACCATATAGGCCAGATCTAACGTTCTCTTAACCATGATATAACCAAAATAACACTATATTTGACATATTTATTCATGGAAGAATAGAGCTATTCAAAGGAAGAAATTAAGCGTCAGATCTTGTACCATGTATTTGATATTTCAATACCGATATGTATTTAAACATTACGAGCAAAACTATGAATGGATCTAGGAACGAAACTAACAAATCATAGATCTAGGAAAGAAAATATTCAAGAATATAGAATAACACTACACATAATACTTCATTTTATCACCAAGAATAAATATTGTAAATGGTATAAATCATTTATCTGCATATAAATCTACAAGTTAGAAGGGCTTCGCCTCTTTCCTTTGCTTCCCCTCAACCCTTCCTTCTTTTTACTAGTTTCTTGGTTCAAAATAGATTTTCAGGTAGCTAAAAGGGGGGGTTTTATTCCTAGCCGCCTAAAAAACACCATAACAGAGAGTGGTAAGAGGGACACCTCCCCTCCGACGGGCGAGACTAACAATTTTGCAAGTGGTCCCTTAGGAAAAAAGGCTTCCCAGCAAAGGGCGGCAAAGGAGCACCTACAAAATGGCAGGGCCTCCTCCTACATCGTGCTCTCTATCGTGGTATTTTACAGGTGGATCTCCTGGTGAAGGGAAAAATACATTTGGCTAGGGCAGCAAGATGGTCACCTGTCAATGGGGGCAACGGTCATTTGCCTTGTCGGATTTTACGTCTTCTAAGAGGGCATTTAAAAAAAATCGTAGAGGGCATTGGTGGCATTGATCTATAAATTTTCCAAATAAAAAATATTTTTGTAAATATCTTAATAACAAATACAGAAATAAAAAATTCTGAGCAAGGCTATTGGTAGTGGGCGGGTGCTCTTGATTGAGGAAAATCTCGAGCCAGGATGCTAGAGAGCATAGTTATGCCAGAAGAATAAAGGCTCTTCACTGAAGGCCTTTCGTGGGAGACACAGGAGCCGATCTATGGGGGCACTTCGCACGATACAGCGTGGTCATGTATACTAGGGTGGCACTAGACCTAGAGAGCGGCAAGAGCCATGGCTGTAAGTTCAAGTGTCATTATTTTGGTTTCGGTGACTAATGATAAATCTAATTATATAAGACTAACATAATTATTAAGCATATTTTTTATAGTCTCTTTGGAATATAAAAATGAAAATGAGTACAATATTCTTATTTGATCTCTCTTATGAATGCAAAATATGCAGTGAACTTCTCTGTTGTCCTTCAGTAAATATATACATATGCTTTCCACCATATTTATATGCATGAACATCTTTTAAGGAGCTCATTCTATATTTTATGGTTTATTAGTATTCATCTATCATTTACTCATATTTATATAATTTATATCGGCTTGTCATGCATCACAAAAAGAAAAAGGTTGAGAGATTTATGATAATAAATTATTGTTTTGGTAGTTTGTGATAAATCTCTATTGGTGGATAGGTTTTTCCTAAACTTAATATGAGTAGAGATGGTGATATATTCTTGGATGATAAATATTAATCACAATCATAAAACACAAGGAGATCAAGCTATATGTATCATTTTTTCTCTCCATCTACGTATTAACATATATATGATTTTCTAGTTATTATTATATTCTTGTGAGATTAATATTTTATTTGAGCCCATCTTTTAGTCTCAATTACTTTGAAAACATGGAGATCATGAAGGTACATATCTATATCTATCAATGTCTATGCTACATGTCTTCCATATATGTATAGGATAAAATCCTATTGTTTCACATTTAGTTATATATGCGCGTGCTTCTTATATATATTTTTTATATGCATGTGATTAGGGGAGCAAATACTATATATTTATTATGCATGTTCTAGATCCACGTTGTTCACCTTTTATTTAACATTGGAACTTTGAAATTGAGCATATATACGAGTACATAATATTTGATGTTAATGAATACTCAACAAATTAATTTATATGTTTCATATGCAACCAGTTGTTCATCAAGTGGAGAATGATAATCGATTTATTATGACTAATATTTTTCTTTAAATTATGAAAAGAAATAGGTTCTACAATGATAAGGTTAATGGATGATACTATGGTTATCAAGCCAAGAACTTATTATGTTAACAATGACGAAATCAAGCTTATAATAAGAAGTAACTCTGGACAAAGATTGATCACGACCCGGCATAGGGATGGTTCATCCAGATTGTCACAAGTGTTATCTTAGCTCAAGTATCGACCCTAATGTGGATGGTGTAAGACAAAGGTATAATACAACTAAGAATATTTTTGTTAGTCTTTTGCTGATATTGATGTTTGGTGAAAAGACCAGATTACTAGATAGATACCGTACTATTAAGAGGGGTCTATGAAGTAAGCATATGGATGATCTTGTATCATATTAGTTCACTTACACATGGTAATAGTGTATAGCCATGTGTAGTGAGCCTTTTCTCAAGTCCCATTCAAAGAGAGAGATGGATATATCTAATAGGAATGAGTTGTCTCTTATGGTTATGTCCACTTGAGTGTTTTTTAGAGTTTGAGTTATTTCTCCTTTAGAAAAGTTATGATTCTTGGATGGATTGTTTATGGGTTGTATAATCCTTTGAATAATATTTTCATAGAGTCCAAAAACATCGAATTTCGATACTCGAATCATGAGATATCGTTGTTTTTATATTAGTCGGTCGTGCTAAAAAATGCCTGCGGTCGGACCGCCAGGTGAATTGTGGTCAAATCAAGCAGTTCGGGGTCTTCTAGAGACATTTTTTCCCCACCAAGGAGGGTGTCAGTCGGACCGAGACTAAAGACCAGTTAGACCAGAAGTTTGCAGATAGATTTTTAAAGGTGTCGCTCTAACCAAGACTAAAGGTCGGTCGGACCAAAAGTTTACAGAAAGCTTTTTAAAGGTGCCGATCGAACTGATACCTCAATGTTGGTCGGACTAGCATGCGCATTAAATGCGCTACAATGGCTCTTTTTTTACTGTTGCACGGGCTAGGCGGTCGGATCGACTCTCTCATGACGGTCGGATCGGCAATATCTAGAAGTTGGAGGATCTCGCCTCCGACAGCTAGTTTGGCTTTGTAGGTGTATAAATAAACCCTCTCCAACAGAAATGGTAAGGTTTTGGTATCTCATTGCATTATTTTGAGCCCTTGTAAGAACTCTCACACTCTTAAACACTTTGATCATTTTTAGCAAGCATCCTAGACTTATTAATCTTGAAAGTTGTCACCTCCTAGACGGCTTATAGCAGTTTATCCAGTGACATCTCTAAAGGAGTTTATGGAGGAGGCCTAATGGTTAATTATGAGTGGCTCGGTGTTTGCCATCTTTGGAGTAGGGGAAGAACAACCTCTAGTAATCGAGGCTTGTGTAGACCACTTTGAGACCGGATCCTACTGTTCCCATCTCTTGATGAGGAGATTCAGAGCCTTGGTAGTTTGAGTAACGAAATTGGGCTCACCTCAATGGGGATTAGGAAACCGATAAGTTTTTGAATCTTTGTGAAAAAATTATTTGTTATTTACCTCATTTACTTTGTTGTATTTCCTTTGAGCATACTAGATATTATTTGTGCTAATATCACCACAGGTTTGCAAAAATCATCATGGGCTAAGCTTCTTATGCATATAGTTGAAACTAGTTGATTTAGCCATTGAATTGTGCAAAAATCGTTTTGATTCTCTTCCACATATAAAACCCGGTTTTAGCTAAAACTTTTTGAACCGCCTATTCACCTTCCTCTTGTCAGCCTCCTTAATCCTATAGTAGCTTTAGCTTCGTAGAATTTGCAGGTGAGGCGACGACATAGAGGGCACTTGCCGAGGAGGAGAAGCCCAACCATGTCTTTCGTGGCTGCAAGGTAAGCAAGCTCGCTCCACTTGTTGTTGTCGACAACACTTAGCAGTGCAACGTTAGGGAAACGAAGGTTTGTGGGGGAGGGTTTAAATGTGATGAATTTTTTGGTTAAACCTGGTTTGTTGTGATAATCGGATAATCTATTAGATTAGTACATTAAATGTGGTTAATTTTTGTTAAACTTCGGCTTGTTGTGATTATCAGGTGGTATCTATTAAATTAGCATATTAGATTGGTTTGCATTGTTGTGGTCTAGTGATAAGGAAACTTGAGAAGATCTTATTGAAGGATAATTAGTTAGCATGTATGTACAGATTTAGAATTTAGAATTCCGTTTACACCCATTTGGTGAAGTACAAGAATCATTTTCAGCTTAGAATATGATTTAACTTTCTAAAATTACTCTAAACATTTAAACTCGTTAGTTACATCTGTGAAGTGCATTGCAAAGCTCGGGGTTTCTTTTGTTGATGTTGATGTGGTAAGATGCATACTTTTTCCCATGTCTAGAGCAAATCTAGAATTCTCAATGTAATTTACAAATGAGTCAAGCTTGTCATAATAATTTTATTCTGAAATTCCCGTATATATCTTTAGGTGTTGTCTGTGACTATAATACTCTAATTTATAAACATTGTATGATTTATCTTTTTCATGGTTTCGTAATAGTTTATCATCATAAGAGCTTATCATCTAGTTTGCTCTTTATTTGAGTTTTTTTATAATTATTTGTTAGCTTGTTTTAATCAGAATGTTTATTGATGCATTTGATAGGTTGATGTTAAGAGAGCTGAACACTTACCTATGCATCAGCAAACTAAGCAGTCTCTTCACACGCACAACACAAATCAAAACCAAAATGGTTTTTCACACAAAAATCAGTTTATTAATCAAAAGAAGCTCTTTGTCGTTGGATTGAATGAGAAAGTTAGTAGAGAGAACTTCATTAGTTATTTCAATAAATTTGGGATGTCGTCGTCATACGTGAGAGGATTACTAGGATTTATTACTTTTGCTTCGAATAAAGCTATGCAAGGTATTGCAAAATAGGTTCTATAAGGACAACTGTCAAGGTGAAGATTACCCTAAGAGTCAAATGAGGAAAGTCATTGGCTCAGAATGTTGGATATGAGTCTTAGTGTCCATTATTACAATGTAATGTAACCACCCTACATCTCACCGTATTATCTAGCTATGATTTATATTAATCCATATTTTTTATGCACAACACATGTTTGGGGCTCAGATGATGTATTCAGGTTATGGTTATGAAAAACCAACTGGGCATGAGGATGATCTTAGGGGTGATGACCATGATAACCGACAGTAGATATCATAAATACAGAATTCGACAAACCCTCCAATGAATCATTGCTGGTAAGTACTCAATAATATGTCTGTCCAAGTTTTCTTAAGTACAATGAAACAGGGTGTGGTCTTCTCATTTTACTTAAATTGTTGATTGTTGAGAAACTAACGACTAATGAACATCTCTTAATATGGCATAGTTGATTTGTTACTATGTCATTTGGATTGTTAGTTTTTTTTTGTTGATTTGATTCTTTTCTTGATTTGACACGTGAATTATTTTGATATTTGTCTTTGATGTCTAGAATCCTCAGCTATTCTTTTAAATTAACGTGAATGTCTTTTAGACAATATTTACCAACATAAAAAGATGACAAAAAAAAGATGAAAAGTTACTTAAAATCATATGAATCTAAATTTAAAATAATTAATAATTAATTAATTATATACTAATGACTCATTTCTGCTTCTTCTCTTTCGCTCCTCTCAGCCTAATATATTCATACCACTTACTTACTGCTACATTCATATATTAATCATATGTGCATATTCAAAAATCAATATAAATTTAATAAATTTATTGAACATGTGTTAACTTGTGGATGCCGTTATACGTTTGGGCTTCCAATATAAAGTCAATAAATTTTGTTGCAGTGTTTATGACTGTGCCCGTGGTGTACAAACATGTGTATTTTGTGTAATCGAAAAAAAATCAATCCTTTACCTATTAAACATGATTTCACACAGCTTTTGTTTTATTTTTCTGTTGTTTCATTATTATTTTCTTGCATCAGTGCAATGTTTCTTCAATCAGTCTTTAATGTGTTTGGTGTGCACGAGGTAACGTGTGATAAGATACTTCTACTACTACAACATTTAAAAAGAAAGGAAAAAGATACAACTGCTACTTCTACTAGCAGCAACTAGGCTATAGGCGCTTTGTAGGCATGGCAAGGCCCACAGAAGCTATGGAGGTGCGAGTGAGAGTGAGCTGACCCCTCGTGTCATTCCTTGTCCCTCTTGTGCTATACTACCGCCTAGCTCGTCGTCCTCATCAAATGCGTGCATGCATGGCCATGTCCATGGAAGACGAGACGCCAGAAGAGAAAGATGGAGTAGTAGAATGCTCTCTTTCTCTTTCACATGTTCTTATTATACCCTAGTGATGTTATCGATGGGAGTGAGTGACAGAGGGATGGATGGATGGATGGAAAAGACGGGCGTACATGATGGATGAGCGATGATACCATGGAAACGCCGATTTCGGGCCGGGGCGCCGAACATTTTCCGGCAACCGCTCGACGATCGATTGATTTGGTTTTGCTGCTGGTACTGTGTTTGTGCCGTCTCCAAGCGTTGGTTGCAGCAGCAAAGCATTACTGCTGCGTCTTTGATGCCGGGGGGTAGTTTAGATTGATGGGGTCAAGTGAGACTTTTGACAATGGTGGTCAGCAACAGCAAGTAGGAGTAAGGTCTAGAATGCTGCCATGTTTGGTGCATTTGATTTTTTGGTCAGTTTTAGCTATGTCGACAGCCTGCTGCTTCTCGAAAGGTTGCACCTAGTTCAGGCCATAATTGGTGAGGAACGCTGAAATTTCGCGTCGAATTATTCAGCTCCCATTTCTGCGAATTTTGGGGGGTGGGGGGGGTAAAAAAGGGTTAATGTTTTAATTAAGGTTAGAGTGTCGGTTTTGACCTTGATGTGCTAACATAAAAAAAATCGTATCACTAGATGTTGCAACTCGAAGTACTTATTAATATCACACATAAACATATCCGCTACTATATCCTATAAAGACTAAAATATCATTGGCTTGTTTAAACTCTAATATATCTCTTGTTTTTTTTAAATCTAATATATTTATTTAATATTTTATCAAATTAAAATGCATTGTTTGCTTCAAAGTATAAATAAGAAGTGCTAGAATTTAAAAAGGTGAAAAGTATTATAGCATTTTAGTTTTGCATCAATATATGTGAGATATGTGAAAGATAAAGTATTTTCATATAGATTAAAATCGATCAAAATCGATATGAGCCACGGGTCCTACAAATTTGCTAGGTTACGTGTTACTGTTAATACTAAAATTTGGTACATACTAGCGCATCAGTATGGTGGATTTAATGGGTTTGACACAAGCCAATGGTCCTTAACAAAAGTCGATGGTGATGAATTAGCTAGAACCGATGGTTGATAGATCAGCTGGTATATTTGAGTTTGGGTTCGGATGTATCAATTAGCCCGCGAATGATTAAATCTAGACCGATTCGTGGACACCAAACGAAGGATTTATGTTTAGGAATATCTATTATAATTAGGTGAGATTGTATCATAATTTGTAATGTGTGTTAGTTTCTATTTTATCCGTAAGTGTTTAACATATTTTTCTTTTTTAATTAGAAAGTAATATCCGAGTGGATTGTTTATAACCGCTTAGAACTCATATAATTCTAGAATATAAATACAAACACTCCGAGGTCTTGTAAGAAATCTCTTGATCAATATAATATAATTTTAGCGCATCATTAGCCTAGTTCTCTAAGTTTTTCCCAACGAGTTATGGTTCTCGACGCGGAACTATATCGATTAAGTTTGATCTCTCGCAAAGGGGTAAGTTTTGCCACCTAGTAGTTATATCAGCTAGATTAGTCTCATTTAAGACTGCATCATTTTGATCTCTTAGATTATTTTAGTTCGGCCGACTACGGTTGCCGGTTTATCCTGATTCATTAGTTTATTCTAAGCCTACATCGTCTCGATTTCTTAGATTGATACAGTGTATTCATCACATTTGTATAGGATCTATTGGCTAGATAAGTCTTTTTCTCATTATATTTCTATTGTCTGTAATCTGATATTGTCCCGTTTAGATTTGATATATTAGATTGTTGCTAATATGTTAAATCCTAATTAGTCAATAGTTTTTATGCAATTTTTCATCAGAGTGTTAGCCGATGAGTTATCTTTTATTAGCCAATAAATATTCAAGCCATGATTAATCTATTATCAACTTATCATTTATTAGTTTTAATCTTATACTGTCTCAATTCAATCCGATGTATCAAGATTGTTGTTAATAAGATTGGTGTTGCAAGCTAGTAGGTTTTGTTCTCTTTTTATCGTATTGACTTACAACACCTTCGGCCAATACATTTATCTTCGTTATGAACTCCAATATTTATATCATTTGCTTTATATCTATATCGGACCCCTAACCAATATTCGTTTTAACCCATATCGACAATCTAGAAAATAGCAGGAGTTCACATCAATCTGATTAGCTCATTGATATAATTCTTTGTTTCTTGCTTGTCAATTAAAAGATTAAATTGGTTGGCAAGCCCCACACCTCAACAACACAAGGACGTTAAAAAGATTAAGAACTTACACTAGAATTTAGCAGATCGCTTAGGCCTACAGTAGGACACAAGAGTCATTTTTAAGTCAAATATGCTAATGTCACGTTCAATGGACCCTTTCCTCTGTGTACTGATGTGGACCATTGTCAGATTTTTACATCAACATTTACCGTTCTAAAGATAATCTATTATAAGACCGTAGAAATAGAATATACTTCTTAATTTGATATACTTTATGCTTGCATGAAAAGCTTGATAGACAATTGGAAAACTATTTGTGATTATAAAGTGTGATTTATTTTTTATTTGGATTGTAAGTTAGTTGAAAGATTAAGTTTATCTATCATGTGTCAACATGTATGTTAGTGTTATATTCCGTGTATTGAATATGTGTTTATATCATTATGATAAGTACGTGTAGTTGTTAAAATGTTAGTATAGTATTATTCAATTTGTTGTGTTGTTTTTACTGAGTATTCGCTCCATACGGTTGAGCAAGGTTCCACTCACCGCCGGATCCCCTACGGGGGTGGGGATGCGGTGATTTTAATCCGATTGTCGTTGCAGGGCTAGGGCGGGGGTGTTTCTGTTAAACCCGTCCCGTCTTATTGCCACCTCTAGTGAAAAGACGGAGTATATACGAGAAGAGATTGGTTGGTGTAAATCATGGACGTTTTTCCTCTTCATGGTCGCTGCAGTAGGAGTAAACAAGGTGATTCGAATGAGCCCTGTACCTCTGACTCCCCAGCATTGCTCACCATGAAACAAACCCAGTCTGCCGAATTCCTAAGACGGCCAAACTCATGTGTAGAAGCATATATTGCCTCCTCGTGCCTCATGTCTCGTGCAACAGCATCCCTGGTAAAGAAGCAGTACATATAAACAGTCCTGTCCTCCGTCCATCGACAATTTATTTGCAAATGGACAAGGCCAACTACAGTGTGTCGTCTTGGAAAGATTGAGAGTTCATAGAAAATTCAGGTCGAAATTGGTTACTGTTACTATTGCAAGAATGCAACGTGGCTATAGCTTTTAACTTTCACTCTCTCTCTCTCTCGGATAATTAACGGTTCATATTTCAACGTGGCTTCTGATCTCTTTAACCAAAATCAAATTATTAATGTAATTAGAGTCGTGTTTAACTCCATGTACGATAACGGTAACAACTCGGTATATCGACCAACTCCATATTTGATCAATTTTATGTGTTAACCATGGTTACCGCATGATAATCGGGCTTACTGTGGCGGAGAGATAAACGGTAACGTAAACCCTAATTAGAGTTCTTGCAATGTAGGAGTACTCTCCGTACTGATCTATTGGCATAGGAACTAGCCATATTATTCCTACGTACTGATCTAGTATTCTCGTAGTAGGCACCTTGTCTCATCTTCTCTTTTCTTTCTTTCTAATCTTGTTGCCAACCTCAGGTACTCTACTACTTTATTGATCTACTGCCACTATTGCTACACGTACTCCCTCTGATTATAATAATTATAGTTTTAGATTAGACTGAGATTAAACTTTTAAAATTTTAACTATTAATAAATTTTAAAATTGTTAATTTAAAAACATTGATTAATTTTGAAAGATGCTTTAATAAAATTATATATGTATATATATATTATAATAGAAAATAGTGATTAAAGTTATCTATTATTTAAAATGAGAAGTATTATGGAAGGGGAGAGACGCACAGGAGGCCATGGCCATGCGATGCAATGCACGCATACTACAAACGACGCCGGCCAGTGCTTGCAGCTATTTTTCTAGGGTCATGCAGGCATGAAGAAAGCAAGACAGAATGAGAAAAAAGGCAAAGCAAAAAGTTGCAGAAAGCACAGCACAACGGGGAGCAAAGTGGGCTATTTTCAGCCTTGCAAGAAGCTGCTCATCCCAGCCATCTCTCTCTCTCTCTCTCTCTCTCTCTCTCTGAGCGCTATGTCCATCTACTCGTTGGCTTTAATCGGCTATGGCTGATGGCTGTGGCAGCTTGGGGTGGGGAATGAGGAGTACATGTGCGTGCCCCACTGCACATGCACGAGACCAAACCGCAAACTGCACGCCGGGCCGGCCGTTTCGCTGCATTGCCAGCGGCGCCGCGGCAGCAGCAGTAGCAGGAGGAGGAAGATGAGGTTTCTCTCTCATCGCCGCAGGAATTAGGGCTCGTAGGCATGTCCATTCCGGTGTAAAATCTCCATCAGTGCACTCTCTCTCCAGATAGCATTACAAGTTTTCAACCACTCTCATGTCGGCATGCCAACCTTAGTCGTTCAGTGGTCTCATGCAGTCAAAAGCTAGTAGTAGTATTTACTCCACTCTACAAGGATGGAATGGAATGTTTAGCAAGCTAGAGATGCAGAGATATAATATCCTTTGGTATAATGATAGTGATTGCAGCAAAGTATCATGTGTACAGTGTACGAGACGCTGAATGATCGGTATATCACGTACCAATCTCCATTGGTCTCATACTCTCTCATCATGTACTGGCGTGTGCGTGTTCTGACAGGCTACGTAGTACAAAACAACGTGAAATACCAAAGCATCTCAAGCTGACTCTCTGTAGCCTGTACCATCTTTGCAGGCTCGCGTAATAATACTGCTCCTGTTTGCTCTCGTACGTATACTAAGTTAAACTACAGTGACGACCAAAAGTAAAGAAAGAAAGAGAAAATGGAATCTGCAACGGCGTACTAACCCCACAAAATTCTCGTCTGAAACAAACAAAAACTCCATCAGCTTCACTCCAAAGTGAGAAAAAAATCGCAACTTTTCGGCCTGAATCTGCGCAAGTCGCCATTGCCAGGTTCAGCCATGTAAAACCGCCCGGCAAAGAGCATCGGTTTTGCAAGAGCGTACTAGCAAACGTATTACGCATGTAATGTACCGAGAAAAACATGAAAAAACTGGTCGATCGCCTGGCTAGCTACGTGCCTGCATAGACCACGACGTGTCTGTCACCAACCCAAGGTACCATTAGCAGGGCCATGCAGAGATGATCAGCTAGAAAAAAAACAAAAATAAAGCCTGAGATGTCAGCAGCAGGGACCAAAACAAAAATGAGGCCTGAGATGTGAGCAGCAGGGGCCAAAGACACCAGTTTGCATGCCAATTAAGTACAAGGAGTTTGTAGATAAGGACCAAGGATCGTGTCATGCAGGCGGCCAGAAGCAGAAGCAGGCCTGCTGATGATGATGCAGCAGATTCAGAAGTGTGTGTAGCATCATGTATCCTAGCAAATTCCAAATGCGATTTATTATCATCGATTCGATTCGATCGGATCGAGCTGGAGTAGTAGCTCTCTCTGCATCCTGCGTTCTGAAGGGTTGTGTTCAGAGAAGGGAAGCAGCACATGCGCGGGAGGACATGGACGCACCTTCAGATGGCGACCCCTCAGTGCAGGCTAGTGCAGATGCAGAGAGAGGCCGGTGATGAGGAGTATGCATATGCATGTGTCAGTACTGTGTTACTAGTGGCATTATATTAGGGTTGTTTTGTTATGGTAGGCAGGAGGAGCAGAAGGGAGGTAAGTTGCTTTTAATGAAACACTTCAATGTGCGCGCTGTAACGTCATGTGGGGGCATGGCTCATTTGCAGGTGCGGATGAGAATAGTAGCAGATTAAGCTTCATAGAGAGGAAAAGAGAATGAGATCATTCCTGCATTTTTTTGATATCTTCCTGCAGTTAATTAGGAGTTGTTCCTATGCACAGGATGATCAGAGAAGTAGAAAACAATTCATGAATGAATTGTAATTTTATTATGTTGCAAGAGTTGGGCTGTACATATTTGCCTGTCTTGATGGTAGGCTGGTCTAGTAAACTTGTAATATATGCAAATCAAGCAGCCAAATTGAACCAGCGTTGTTCAAACTAGCTGGTCTCTCGTTCAAACCTGTGGTGGTTGACATGGAACAAAAGGACAGAACAAAGCAAATGCAAGGAGAAAGGGAGAGAGAGATGGGAAAGAAAAATTCCAGCAGCTGTTTTGCAGTCATGTATAGTTTCTATCTTAGCCCCCACCCCCCACTCTCAGTACTTCTCTTTGGGCAGCTTGTACCTCTCTCCCTGCTTTCTGGTTCCAGTGTACAGCTCTCTCGTTCTCTCTCACACACACACACACACTCAGAACTCTCACATTCTCTCTCTAGCACAGCACATACAAATCTACCTTAGATTTTGTTTGGATCTTGTGCACCCATCCACTCGTGAAGGGACAATGAAAAACCACAGCCGTCCCAGGTCCAGTGCCACAGCCACCTTTAAATTCAACCATTGCAGCTGCAGCTGCTAGCTAGCACTGTGCTTAACACAGAAGCGGCAGCAGTCTAGCACCAACACCACGCCTGCAGCTATCGCCACGGCCACAGCCATGCACGCTTCCTACCAGCAGCTGACGGATCGACATGTACATAGGAGTACATCGCTTGCTACATCACTCACTCGCTCACTCGCACAGATTGATAAGCTAAGCTAGCTAGGCTACGACGACGTACGTACGCACGCACGCGACGTTGCCAACGGATCGACCGGAGCATGATGATGCATGGACAGATTGAGCACTGCTCCTTCTCTTGCGTACGCTGCTCGATCGATCGATCGATCGATCGGTCTACCCGGTCACTGGATGGTTGGAGGCATCTCGCCCGCGGTCGGCGTGCGTGTGTTAGGCCATATATGGGAACGCATGCAACTGCTGGGCAGTAGAGGCCAAACGGAGACGACGACGAGGACCCTGATCTGCTAGTGCCCGATCGCCGGTAGCTCCAGCGTGCATGCAGCTGAGCTGAGCTGCATATGTGTTCGTCGCCTGTGAGCTCTCGGTCTGGCCAGCTGTTGCTACCGCTACTAGGTAGCCCTGGCTGAAGTAGCTAGTAGTAGCTGATCACTAGCAGCTAGCTGGAGCTGGATGTGGCTAGCTACACTCTGGCGCCAATGTTATCTATTCTCGTGATCCCCGTGTATATTCTAGTGCTCGTTATTTGTAGCTACTCATGCTTGCATTGTTGGCTTCTTGTGATCTTGCTGCTCTGACCTTTCTCCAGTTGAAGCGTGTACTGCTTGCTGCCTGTTCATCAAGCCGACTTTTTTTTTATCGTAGTAGTGCTCTACTGTCTATACATACATGAAACCATCAATTATATACCCCCCACAAAAGCTAGGTTTTTGTTATCACTAACATATCAACCAATTTAACCTATTCAGAAGTGAATGCTAGCACTACTAGCTACTAGCATAGGTGAAGCTTCACCCTGTTCGTTCTTAAACGTGCCAACACCTTGTCCACATTAAGATATCTCCAAGCAATAACGACATTTCGACTTGTCTCTTGTCGTGCGCCGCTAGCTATATAGCTTGAGATCACTGAAAGAAAGTTAGCTAATTCCAAATTCCAAACCGAGATTGACAATTTGACATGACGCGCTGCATGCACCACATGGATTACTTGTTGGTTGCACGAAACTGACTGGCCCGGACGACACGTATGTGTCACGTAAGTTAGCTGGCTACTTAAGCCAGGCAGCAATTCGATCAAGCGGCGCCGGCAGTTACAGCTCCCTCCATATTAGACACATCGTATCCTTAATTCAATATTAAACTACTATATTTTAAAACGGAGGAAATAGCTGTGTATGCATGCATGGTTGGTTCGACAGATAGTTGGCATGTGCACTCCTGTACTGGCTTTGCCTGAGAAAGGAATGAATTCTGCAAAAATTGCTCTGTAAAAGCGAGACAAGGTAAGGCCTTCACTGGGAAAAAGGCACGTAGGATATCTAGTATCGTTTCTAATCACACCTCTCATCGGTTAAACCAAAATTAACATGCATACTTATATCTGAAGTGCTAGCTGAAGTATACTAGGTAGTATACTATTATAACCTCGTAGCCGATCTGTTAATACCCCAAAGGCTGTTTGTACAGGTGCCGTCTGAAAATAGCTCTGATATTGATCGGTTCCTATTCTAGATAGGAAAGACTAGTAATACCATTATTCTCTATCTGAAGCGCAAATGCACGTGTCATAATTTAATAAAATCACCCAACATATTGTAATACAGCAGTAGTAGGTAGGGGTACGTATAGTAGGTACCGCATTGCCACGCCAAAAATATGCGAGTATATATAATAGTACTACTCCACAACTTAATAGTAATATTCTTGTTCTGTGTACTACCACTTGTTGCATGCAACTTCAGATAGCCATGCAAGCATGAGGGAACATACATGGAGCTTTAGGTTTTCCATGGTGGAGACGGAGATACCTTGCTCCATGAATTGTCAAATCGCATGCGGTGGACACGGATGGGCCCTCCATGTCTCTCGTGCATGCATGCATGGCAACCTCGCAGCTACAACTCCAACGTACAAATCAACGGAAACGAATTTAATCTCTCGACGGATTCCATTTATTTCTTGTATTTCATCTACTCCTAACTAATTTCGAAAAAGTTTAACAAGAGATATATTAGTATGAAATATATCACTCCACATATATGCAAGTTATAACTTAATAGAAAATAAATATAACTATGAATATACGTTGAATACTTACAATTTAATTTATTGTTTTTTATAACTTATAAGATCAAATATAAATGTGTATGTTTGTGAAATAATATATCGTATTATTTTTTTAGATCATATTGCTAAAAAAATAAAGTGGTGGTAATAGTGAATCTGCCATGCCACCTATTTTCATCGTAAAATTTGGATGTTACACATTAATTTCTTAATATTAAAAATAATAAAATCTAAATGTACATATAAGTGAATTAATACATTTCAAAAAAATATTTTCTTTTATTTTTAATAATATTTATAGTATTTTTTATCTGTAGGAAAGTACAAGCATTAAGCTAGTTTAAATGTTATGCAAACAACGGGAGATGTCCTCTGTCGTGAGTTTAAAATCTAGTAATATTCCCCAAATCAACAAAGGGACATTCAAGGACCAATAATTTCTCAAGTTCTCAAAAAAGAAAAGCATCTTTCATGCATGTATTCTACCATTGCATCAACCCATCTATCTACAGTATAATACACTTATTATTTGTTTTGGCACGTAGGTACACGAATGGTATATATATTCTCAATTGGAACCAAATACTTAACTATACGATGCAGGTGTAGCTTAGCTAGCTAGTATAGCTCTTACCTGGCTACAGGAATCACTGAACCAATTCATGGGAATCAATTCTTTGATCGATCGGAGATAGACTGCACACACGGAGAATGTAACATGAGCAACACTGTAGTCGATCTGAATGCATGCATGCGACCTTCTCTGAATCCTAATAACTAGTCGCAATAAAGAAAAAAAAAACATACATGATGGATCTATAGCCAGGAATAGCTCTACTAATTAAAATCTATCTGTAAATGCGACGGAATATAATAAAATCGATCTATAAATGCAAGGAATAAAATCGATCGATCAATCAACTGAAACCGGCAAATTTAATTTCTTTATGGTGCCTTCTGCATCTTGCCTGCAATGCCCCTGCATGAAAGGGACTGGAGCATGGGGTGAGTAAAAGAGCAAGAGAAGCGATTAATTCTTCATTATATTATTTCTTTCCTTTTCTTTTCAGTGGTGTTTCTTGAAAAAAAAGAATAAATTTCACAAAAGCATGGGTCTTGAAGTATCCAAAACACAAAACTCGGTTTTTAATTTGTTTTAAGTAACCCAGGTTTTACAGCAAAATGTTTTGTAAAACTTCATATTTATGCAAAATACTTATATTTCACTGTAATAAACAGTATTGCCAAGCATACACTCATATTAGATGTTAAAAATACACATTTTTATAACATCTACTCTATTTCCTTCGTAACCTTTTTAATTCACAATGTAAAAGATTAAAATATAAACCCTGGTAGCAGTATTATGAATAAATTATATAAACCCGACATTAATATAATTGGTAAGCGAAAGTGACCAGTATCTATTTAAAAAATACAACATATTATTTTTTATATATGTATTATGTATAAATATAATAGCCAAACCAATGAATTTAGATGGTTTTATGAAATATTTTGTCATAAATCTTAGGATTTCTTAAAACATATTTCAAAACTTGGGTTTTTATATGAGTGTCCTAAAAATTTAGAGTTTTATAAATTTATCCTTAAAAAAAGAGAAACCGGTAGGAGTAGTACAGCTGCTAGTCTTAGGCCTTTGGGTCTAGACCTGAATGCGATGTGTGCCGTTTGCTCCTCTCCAAGTCGACTCCAAGGTGGTACTGCTCCTAGCAAAAGTGCTTGCACGGGTTGTAGCTGCTGGCCCCTCGCCATCATGACCTTAATCAAAGTTGAGTGTGTGAGGAGAGCATGAAGTAATGGGTTAGCAGGGTGGATCCCTAGTTTCAAGCAACCAGCTGCGCCATGGATCCTTTGTGGCATGGAGATGCATTAGTTTCTGTGGTTGAAATGTGGCTGAGAAGGTGGATTGTTTTATTAGTAGGATTTAGTGGCACTTCTATATACTATATTTACAATTTTGCTTTACTTATATATGCGTGAGAATTAATTGAGTTAGGGATATATGGTGAAAGTCTATAGACTATAGACTACCTATTGGTACATATAGTCGTACAAAACACAATATGGTTCTAGTTAAAATATAGGCAAAATAGGTTGATGTAGTAAAACATTTTTTTGCCTTTATGGTAGGTAAGGTATTCACTAGTTTTAGAAATCCAATTAACCATGATAACTAGGGTTGAATTACTTGTCTAAAATCTAGTTGATATATATAAGGCCATTCACAACACGGTGAAATAGCAAGTAGCTTGGATTGATCACGTCAGAGATATGCTGTCATGGAGGAAAGAGGAATTAGAGCAAGTGGCTTCACGGGGTGTTTGTGCCATGTACAAAGCATGGTAGCCTCTCCAGAAAAAGCACAAAGCCATGGCTTAGTTTCTTCATTTAGGCGAACAAGACATTTCGCTTCACCTGGTGCTACATCTGGAGGAGGGGCAAACGGTGAAGAGGAGATGGCTACAAGCAACGTATCAACTTGTGTGTGGAGTCACCACCGTCAAGTTCAACAATGAGGGGTCATTAGCATTAAGCTTCTCGTCCAATCTATGCCGCCACTCAACCCTTTTATTTGATCTTCGTCATCACCAAGCCTTGTCCTCATTATCCAATTTGTGCCATTGCAAAGCTTGCTAGCCCTTTTCGACCTACACTGCTAGGTGCTTGCTGACCCACCCCGTCTATATATGCATTGTGGGGGAGCTCATCAACCCATGCCACCCTAATCAGTGCCGTTGGAGAGGTCGCTGGCCCACACCACTTTGATATGTGCCAAGAAGCTCATCTGGCGGTGTGGGAGACAATGATGCAGAGAAAGGATAGAGGCCAATATTTACACCAATAAAGACTACAATAAGGGTAGTGGCCATGACGATGATGTGGTGGGATGACGGTGATGGTGTGTAAAGCTAGGGAGAGCGATGAATACGTGCGCTGGGTTTGGTTTACATAATAGTTTTACATTATTTTATGGTTTTTAATGTACAGTTTTGGACTTATTTATAAATTGAAAGATGATGATGGCTAAACTATAAAACTTTGAAGTCACCGCATCGAGCCATGTGCTTTGTGGGGGAGTTTTTTTTTAGACATGTGGTCTTAGTCTATGTGGTATTCAGGCCACTTCAGGAGTTCAGTTGCATGGTGAGTGCACTAAGTCTTTGTTCGAACCTATGTCACACCAAAATTGTAAGAGGAAAAGCAATATATGGAAAGCACAACTGATATGCTTGTGAGTTGTGTTGTAACGGGTTTAAATTCTAGCGCTCATAAATATTATATACGTATATATAGATGAATTTTTAATAGAAATTTAGTAATGTCATTAATTTATAGCTAGTCTATGTATGTCATTTTAAGTATGAATTAAGAAACACATACATGAATATACGAGTGTGGTATTCACCCTCTATAAAAAAATAATTTTTAGCTACTGCTAAGTGACAGTTTCATGGAGGCCAATCTTGGCCATGGTTATGATCTAAGTATTACACAAAATAGTATTATTGTCCCTGCTTCAAATGATTTTTTTACATAGGCACCCTTCAATTTATCGATCAAGCTCAGCCACTAAATGTATTCGTAGTTAGGAATTTGTTTTTTTAAGATGGAGGGTGTAGATGCCTAGCAGTAGTGTACGTGCGAATCTGTATAATTGAAAAACAACAGCGTAGAGCAATGTTCTGAACCCAATCAAGTCTGCGTTTTCAAGTTTTAATTATATTTTGAACCATGCATTTTTATCCCTCATTATTTCGATTTTGCGTACTTTGTCATATGCTTCTAGCACATCTACATCATGTATATACTACATTAGTAGGAAAATACTCCTGTCTCTGATGTCTCATGCATCTCCGATCAGTGTTCTTTCTCTCCCCTTCTTATCTCTCTCATGGGAACATCCTACTCTCCTCCCGGAAGTTGACCCTTGACTTCAGGCAAATTTAAAAAGAAAACGATTGAAGGCTGCCTTCGAGCAAAGAAATCATTCCTTTTTTCAATCGCTTTTTTGCTAAACAGTTAAATTGTATTGTTTTTATTTAAAAAATTATAAAAATTTTGCTTTAAAATTATACTAATACATTTTGAGCTTAAAATAATTAATACTTAATTAATTATATGTTTTATATGTCTACTCATTCTTCTCCACTTAACACATCCTAAATTGAAAGCTACCACACATATCTATTCCTCATCCAGATACATATATATAGTGGTAGTTGTACTTCGCTAAATGGTCTGTTCTTCCGGGTAGGGTTTAATATCAGGAGGGGTTCCTACGTCCTGACCGTAAGCCGGTAGGCATGTGGTTACGACGGTGAAGAGTGAAAAATCGGATGAAATTAAATAAAAAAATTATTTTTATTTTTTCCTAACTTTATGAGGACTTTACTATTTTTGCACGTACCAATATACCATGCAAGAAAAACGTATTGGGTTTTTTCATCATATTTATTTTTACATTAAATTTTAAACCACTAATAATACACATATAAAAATTTTACCTATATGCTTTATTTATTTATCTACATTAAAGTTTGAAGAAGATTTCAGCTAGCAGTACGTACCAGTATGTGCAGTTTATTTATCCTGTAGTAAAGTTTCGTGCAAGATTTTCTACTCCAACAGTCTTGCTCTCGATCCTCTAGGCACAAAAGAGGGACAACAGCTATGCAAATTCTCGATTGAAATCCTTCATGCCGTAGTACTACAAGATTTCAATGCCGTATATTTATTTGTACATGTACAGTACATTACCTTTGCCCTTCATTTGGCAATGGCATATCAACATCAAGGAACAGTTACTCGTATATACGATATGTGTACATACGTATATTCTTCATTTCACGTTGACATGCATCGTCCCTCCATCAATCTGCCATCTCTCTTTGAGTTATTGTCCCTGCTACAGGCTACAAAGACTGTTGAGAGACGTGTGTGGGCATGTAATGGGTAGCATGCAGCTGACCAGTAGTAGTATAAATTTCATACAAGATGGAATTAAATCAGATCAATCACCAGTTGTATTGAGTACTCTAAAGAGACTAAAGAGATGGCTACTACAGTGTGCTGGCCTGAAGTGACAAGCTAGCTAAAGGCTCTAGTGACTCTCTCCTCTCTCCATCCGCTCAGTGAGATGGCCAGATCCATAGTCCACAGAAGTTTATCTAAAGCGACTAGGGCCAGTTTAATTTAGATTATTAAATAAATTATTATCATAGATAAATTAAATATTTAAGAAATAATACAATAGAAAAACTTGTTTCAAGAAAATATATTTTTCAAAGCGTGGAGTAAATAATTTATTTCAATATTTTGATTAATAAACTAAAAAGAAGATGCCCAATGTCTAGTTCATAACGTAGGAATTTTATTAGATTTTTATATGAATTGATTCCATTCTTGTTAAAAACCTCTAAAATTCCTCCATGCCGGAGGAAGTGTAATAAATAAAGGATGTTTGGCAAGCACAAGCAGAAAAACATACGGCAACTGAAGTGCTATATAAGTATTGAATCACAACATAACAGGAATTACTATGTGAAGTAATGAATTGGTATATTGCCGGACAGAAAAAAAAAAGAATTTTGTGGACTAGGTGTCCACTTGCTTAGAGACGAAGTAGATGAGAACGAGAAAATGTGTTAGTCCTTGTTTGAAAGGAAGGAATTTCTAGTTTCTACGAGAATTGAATTGTTTCCTATAAGTTGTTGTGAAAATCTCATAAGAATTAATACAACATCTATGAGAAACACAGGCTATCATATGTACATAGGTGAATCATTCATAAGGTGTTGTGATTCCTCTATGTAGCAATAGGTACAGGTCGACAAATAAAAAATTTATGGCAAGCTCTAGTTAAAACTTACTACTTTATTTGGTTAAACTAGAGACAAAACCGAGATTATGCGTGAACCGATCCGCGTTCATTTCTACCTCTACGCCTTTGTATCATATTGAAATGAATCATGATTATTACAGCATCCATTCAGGGCATCTTTTAGACGTTGGTTAACGTTAAGATACCACAACGCGCAAAGAAAATACCTTTAAGTGCAAAGCGTTTTGCTCGTGCATTCTCTACCCCCTGTCGTACTACTCCCACTTATGGTCTAATGATAGCCACCGTTTTATGGCTCCTTTAGATTGTAGAAGTGCAGAATTTTCATAGCAAAAATGAAGGAGTAGGAGCAGAATTTTTATAGGAAATATGAAGGAGTTTGATCCGTTGGATTTTTTCTATAGAGGCCATTTGGATCACAGTATTTGAATATCCGATCTATCCTTTCAGAAGTCCAATACAAACTCTTTTTTCTCTCTCTGTTATCTTTTAATGTAAGTATCATATAATCTCAAAATTCCTATATTTTTTGTGAAACATCTAAGCCCATGTTTTGAGTAGTTACTGTGGTTTTGTTTACTGTTGTATTTAACTGTAATATTCCAATCATGTGTTTTTTTATTCCTATATTGTAAAGGAGCACTCAACTGTTGTAGATAATACCAATATCAAGTTAAAGCTCTTCTGTAGCCGAATGATTTTATGCTAATTATATTGGATGCTACAAACAAATGAGTTAATCATCATAAGGTTGACAAATAAATATAAAATAGTTTTCTAAAAGGTAAAAAAATTATAAAAATCATTCTGTTCGAAAGCTTGAAAAACGTGTACACTAATCCATCAATCTATTCACACACTCAGGTGGTGTTGAGATTAAAAAATTATCTGATTTTTTAATAGTTATTTAAGGATATAAACGACTAAATTAAAAATCTTACTTTAGAAATGTGAGACAATGAACTTTTGTATAAAATTTTTTTATATGAGACGGTTTAGATGTTTGAGAAGTATGATTATGAAAATCTAAAATCTATTAGTGGAAGGGTTTGTTTTCATCTCCCTACCAACACAGATCCCCATGCAAAACATAGAGATAAGAAGAGAATGTTGTAGATTCTTTCCTGTGTGCAAAAAGAAAAAAAAAGCCAAGCCCAAGATCAGCAACTCATTCCTTTTGCACACTTTCAAAGCCCCACCCATCCTCTCCTCTCCTCTCCTCTCCCCTTGCCCTTAATAACAACGGCGTGATCTCTCCTCGCCTCATCGGCCACCGCTCCACGCCCACACGCGCCACGGCTCGCCTTAGCTTATAGCATAAACCTCTCTCGCTCTCCGTCCGGGCACACGCACGCGCACACACGCACCGAAGCCCTCCCGCTCCGAACGCGCCGCGCGGCTAGCAATGGAGGGCGGCATCATTGCGACATGTACTCGCCAATGATTGATCGCCTCATTCCCTCCCTCCTCGCTTCTTCCACCCGCCACCTCCTCCTGAATCCCTGATCCATCCATCCATCCATCCCGACCGGTTGGGCTCCCTGTTGCTCTCTACAGGATGGCCAGTGGCAGCGGTAGCAGCGGCAGCATCGCTGCCACCGCCGGTGGTGGCAGCTGGTTGGGATTCTCGCTGTCGCCGAACATGGCGGCGGCGACGCACTGCGCCGGCGTAGATGATGTCGGCCACCACCACGTGCATCAGCATCAGCAGCAGCAGCATGGAGGAGTGCTGTTCTACAATCCTGCTGCGGTGGCCTCCTCGTTCTACTACGGCGGCCTCGGCGGCGGGCATGATGGCGTGGTCACCTCGGCGGCGGCCGGCAATGGTGGTGGGTACTACGCCGACGGGTTCTCCTCCATGCCGCTCAAGTCCGATGGCTCCCTCTGCATCATGGAGGCGCTCCGGGGAAGCGAGCAAGAACAGCAAGGTGAGCTACTGAACTACTAGCTAGTAGCTAGAAGAGAGATAGGTAGCTCGTGCTGGCGTTCGTCTAGACAGTGCGGGTTCTTGCTGCTACAGTCGCGTTCATGGTCGCTTTGGCTTGTAGCAAATGCATGTCTTTTTATGTCTCTTGGTTGACTCGTGATCAGGGGTGATGGTGTCGGCGTCGCCGAAGCTCGAGGATTTCCTAGGCGCGGGCCCCGCCATGGAGCTGAGCTTGGACAACTCCGGCTTCTACTACGGTGGCCACGATCACCACCACGGGCACGGCCAGGACGGCGGCGCCGTAGGTGGCCACCCGCACCACGGTGGTGACGGCTTTCTGCAGTGCGCGGTGATCCCCGGTGCCGGCGGCGGCCATGACGCGGCGTATGCCCACGCGGCGATGGTGCACGAGCAGTCCGCCGCGGCAATGGCGGCCGGCTGGGCGATGCACGGCGGCGGCGCCATTGGCGGAGCCTACGACACCGCCAACGGCGCCGACGATGTCTGCGGCGCTGGTGCCATCATGCCCGGTGGTCCCCCTGGCGCCCACCTGCACCCTCTCACCCTGTCCATGAGGTCGGCCGGGTCCCAGTCCAGCTGCGTGACCGTGCAGGCCGCCGCCGGCGCGCCCCACCACGGCGGCGTGCCATACATGGCCATGGACGCCGTGAGCAAGAAGCGGGGCACAGACCGCGGCGGGCAGAAGCAGCCGGTACACCGCAAGTCCATCGACACGTTCGGGCAGAGGACGTCGCAGTACAGAGGCGTCACCAGGTAGTAGCAGCGCCGTAGTGAGACAGACAGCTCTCGCCATGGCTTCTTCTCCTTCACAGCTTCACCTAACCCCAAGTAAACCTTGTAAAAAGCAGGCATAGGTGGACGGGGAGGTATGAAGCGCACCTCTGGGACAACAGCAGCAAGAAGGAAGGCCAGACCAGGAAGGGACGCCAAGGTTAGTGCTACCACTCATCATCATCGTCTTCTTCCTCCTGCACCCTAGCTAACTACTAGTGCTATGATACTATCACTCCTAGCTACTAGTTCATGTGATTAATCACACTTTCAAGCTTCGAATGCTGATGAAATGTGTGTTCTTGCATGTGCGATCGTCCTGCTGAATCTTTTGCCTGGGACTGATTGATGTATGTATGCTGGCACGTACTACTCTGCAGTGTATCTTGGTGAGTAGCAGTACTACTAGTAGTATCTGCCTATCTGAGATGCAAAGATTATTTCATTTTGTATTTTGTAAGAAAAAAAGTGATTTTGAGATTGCAACGTAACCTTGCTAGGTGGGTATGACATGGAGGAGAAGGCTGCTAGGGCGTATGACCTGGCGGCGCTCAAGTACTGGGGGCCTTCCACGCACATCAACTTCCCGGTGATTAAATTACCGACTGATTAGTTCATTTCTTTTTTTTTCTTGCAAGTAAAAAAACACACATTTTTAGTTTACATTTCATAGCTCTAGCTCAAGGCCACTGTAAATAACTGTCTGTAATGGCGTGATTACACTGTAGTTATGGTGTTATTGATGTTGTTTTCACCATTTCTGAACAGTTGGAGGACTACCAGGAGGAGCTGGAGGAGACGAAGAACATGACCAGGCAGGAGTATGTGGCTCACCTCAGAAGGTAAACGGCAGAGCTACCTGCCAAGTCGCCCCAAGTCACTGAACAAACAAGATTGTAAATTTGTGATACTGACATCTATAAACCTCAATCGCCATTGCTGCAGGAAAAGCAGCGGCTTCTCGCGTGGCGCTTCGATCTACCGTGGAGTCACCAGGTCGTTAATCACATGGCAAATGCTGCAAATGCATCCGTGTTTACTGAAGATAAAGTGAGAGGTCATTACATTTGGTGTGTTTTGTGTCAACGCATGCAGGCATCATCAGCACGGGCGGTGGCAGGCGCGAATTGGCCGCGTCTCAGGCAACAAGGACCTCTACTTGGGAACATTCAGTGAGTGTTCTTCATCATCCCCTATCTCTGCAACTGTACCATGATCTCGTTATCGTTGTGCATTCGACTAGCCAGAAAGCCAGATTCTTCTCTGCATGCATCATGATCAGCAATGAGAGTAGTAGTTGTGTTGCGGCAAAGTGTATGAGGTTGGCGTTGCAGAGGCTGTCACGGTTTAAGGACGCAGGGTGTCCTGTCACAATGATCATAAGACCTCAGTCAGCTAGCTAGCTTCAATGATGCCTCTGCATCTGCTGCTTCACTGCATGGCCATGGCCATGGCCATGGCCTAGCCCAGCTCCAAAGAATGTATGGCCCTGCCGTTTCTTGCATGCTTTTGATTGCTGCTGCAGCCCAAGGACTTTTGCGCATGCAAAGCCGTCCCCAGTCTGCGTATGCATGCATGCGCCTTGCTCGCCTTTTGTTCCCTTCCTTTCCTAAGGCTGTGCTCGCCGCAGTCGCGTCGCATGCTCGCGTCGCTTTTGCCACCGCGCGCGCGCGCCATGCCCCCGACCGCGCCGGCGAAAGCTCACTTCGTTTCATCCTGTGTGATTGGCTGTTTTTGTGCAGGCACGCAGGAGGAAGCGGCCGAGGCGTACGACGTGGCGGCGATCAAGTTCCGGGGGCTCAACGCCGTCACAAACTTCGACATCACGAGGTACGCCGTGGACAAGATCATGGAGAGCAACACGCTCCTCCCGGGTGAGCTGGCGCGGCGCAAGGGTAATATGGAGGGCGACGGTGGTACGGCGGCGGACGCGATCGCGGAGAACGTGGCGGTCGCCAACGCCGCGGCTGCCTTGGTGCAGGCCGGGAACGCGGCGGAGTGGAAGATGACCGCTGCCGCCGCGAGAACGGGCTGCGTCGAGCAGCAGCACGGCGGCGGCCACCACCAGCACCATGACCTCCTGTCGAACGACGCCTTCTCGGTGCTGCAAGACATCGTGTCGACCGTGCACGCGGCGGGCGAGGACAGCAGCAGCGCCGCGCACATGTCGAACGCGGGGTCGTCGCTGGCGACCACGAGCCTGGCCAACTCCAGGGAGCAGAGCCCGGACAGGGGCGTCGGCGGCCTCGCCATGCTGTTCGCGAAGCCCGCGGCGTCGAAGCTGATCAGCCCGCTGCCGCTCAACTCCTGGGCCTCGCCCACGCCGCCGGTGCCGACGAGGCCCGGCGTGTCCATCGCGCACCTGCCAATGTTCGCGGCATGGACTGACGCATGAGCAGACGTCACTCACACCACCATCATCCTTTGTCGTTAGGCGAGGTCGATAGGCACTTACCGTAGGAGCTGATTAGTGCTAGTTGGCGAAGAAATAGGGTGAAATTCGATATGCGTCTGCATGCTTTGCCTCTTCCTTTCCCTTCTTCAGTATAAGGGTTTTTGTAATAGTGAGGCCAGCAACAGCGACAGCATATTTGTACCAGTTGTTACATCCTCCAACACATGCCGCCACACTGATTGGAGTTGGTTGGCTTAGTGTTCTCACATAACTTCAACAGAAACTATGGGTAGGTTTTGCAAAGCTCGTCTCACCGTTCTTGTGTTTATCGTCTCAACGTTTGAGGACTGCACTCCATTCCATGTGGAATTAGAACACCATCAAATCGTAAGTATAGGTATCGCGTTCCAGTGCTCGATATACTGCGTAGGATTCTGTCTGCTTGATTCTTGACCGCACGTTCTTGATTGGACGGTTCTCGTTAACCCACAGGGCGGGGGGAAAGAAATCTCCGCCCCCCCGCATACTCGCAGCTCCCTTGGGCCACCGCCCCCGGCCCTGTCTTGCCCGCACGTTCTCGATCGGATGCATATGTATGCCCTCTTAGGCCATGCACATTACTCCACCGTGGATAGTGGTCTTATGCATCCACGTCGGAGCCGAGCCTACGTGGCAGCCGGACCGTGGTCTCGCAAGGTTGTGTGTGACCTACAAGGTCATTATGCCCTCTTGTGGCCTTGGATTGGGAAACTGCAGCGCCATGGCTTAGAGCCACGCGTTGGGTGAATTCATGTCCCCTTGATCAGCTCTCCTCTATCTCATGTGAACGAGCAGCAACAATAATGGTGATGAAGAAAACGAGAAGCAAAGAAGGGCAAAAAAAAGCAGCAAGCGATAGCAAGGATTCAGACGAGGACAGCATACCTCTTTCTCAACCAAATCCGCATGGGCAAATCTGAGGCGGCTGCAACGATGGAAAGGGTCTAGCACGCATTTGGAGAGGGGAGAGATAGTGGCGCCAAGGAGGTGGGAGAAGTGGCTTAAATACTAGTGGAGAAGGAGAGGGTGGGAGAGAGATAGCAGAAAAATGGACAAGGGAAGAGCGAAGGCGTTATCGGTGACTAAGAGATTTGGTGGAATTGTGGGGGGAAGAAGGTGTAGTGGAGGAGGGAGAGGAAAAAGAGTGTGAGAGGGGTTCATAATGGGGTATGTAAAGAGGTTAGGGGCATATATATATATATATATATTACTATAGGGTCTAAAATATAAGAGTTTTAATTATTTTGATAATAAGCAACATTAGAAAGGCTATAACACGAAATGTCCTGGCAAGTGATCTCTATCATGGGTGGTCTGGCTTATGTGTGGCTTTAGCCAATATGGTACAAGACCTTCCCGCTCTGCCGTTGTGGCTCCTCCTCCGCCCCTTCCTGCCTACACCGCATGTTCTTGATCTAACGGTCCGCGTGTATCGGAGGGGCTTCCGAGAAATTCTCCGACCTCCCCAACCCGCGTGATCCATCCGCCGCAGATTGTCCCGGTTTCTCCGCGCGTGCCGTGAACGGATGGGGGCCGTGAAAATCTGGGTTGGCTTACGGCCCAGGCCTATTGGGCTTCTTGCGTTTGGAGTCCAGACTTTGGACCGGTCTACTAGCTAGCGACGGGCTGCTTCAGTTCTCGCGCGACGGCCAGGCCGGACTGGTGGTCCACTCAGCGGTATAAAGTTTTTCGTTCTGTTTGGAAATTACTGTTGTGAAACAGATTCCCGGAAGATAATTTTTTTATAAGCCAGTTCGGAGATAATATTTATCTTCTCGGAGTGGACATAAACTGTTTCTCTCCTGAGAAAGCCCTGTTATAGATGGGGCGCTCTGCTGCTGCTGTACAAGGAAAGAAAAAGGATCCGACCATCAACTAATAGACGCATGGTTTTACAACAAATACTACTGCTCTGTCGCACGAAAAAAATATATATTACTCTGTTATGAACTCTGAAGCATTGCCATGTTGAGTACTGTGCTTGTGCTGTTGTGCATACTACTAGTGCCAAGAATTTTGATACCATGTTTCTTTTTATTAGAAATAGGATTAGTTAATAATCAATTACGAAGAGACACTTCTTTGTAGACATGTCTTTAATAGGATGTGTTTACACCATGTTCACATATCCTCCTACTCTATAAACACTTGTAATCATTTATGTATAAATCATTGATGGAATATATAAATTTATCTTTCAATTCTTTTGTTCTTTACTTCTAATACGTTATCAGCCACGCTAGTCTTTCACTGAGCAACGAGAAGAACAAGAGGGAAGGAGAAAAAGAAGGCCTGCACACAGGTACGAAAAACGCTATCAGCCACGCTAGATCATGAGCCTCTGTCGTTGGTGCTAGTTGTTAGGCCACCTCCAACTCGCAGCTTAGAGGGGCGCTTAGAAAAACAAACCGGTTTTTTTCCCCCCACGTTGGATGGATAGGATGCTTCCCGCACAAAGTCGCTGCCTCGTGTGGCGTCGACGCCTGAGGGACGCTAGGATCTCGTAACCAACAGGATTTTGAGGACATCGTTCCACAACAAACTGGAGAATCTGATGGCAAACGAACCACCCTACAAACCAGGCGTTGGACTGTTCTGCTGCTTGCACGGATGCTACAAATAGAGTCCATTATTTTGAGCACCTGCCTAACTTCGTTGCATTGGACCATTGGACTCTGAAGTATGGCGCTTAGCATGATCATCTTTTAAGCACCTAGCATTGGAGGTGCCCATAGGCAAGGCGAGGTCGATAGGCACTCTGTTCGGGAGCTGGATTGGTGCTAGTTGGGCAAGAATTAGGGTGGAATTCGATGTGCGCACGCATGCTTTCTCCAGTAGAAGGGTTCTTGTTATATTGGGCCCAGCAGCAGCAGCAGCATATTATTAGTCGTTAGATACTCCAGCACGTGCAGCCACACTGATTGGAGTTGGTTGGTCAGCGTGCTCGCTCAACTTCAGCAGAAACTATGGGTAGGTTTTGCAGAGCTCATCTCACCGTTCTTGTGTTTATCATCTCAACGGTTGAGAACTGCGCTCCAGTCCATGTGGAATTAGAATATCCCCCAAAAGGCAAAAACCCTATCCGCTGCTGCGGCCACTAGGCCGTCCCGGTTTTGGCGTCGCAACGGGCTAGGCCTCTTGGTTTTTGGGTGTTGGGATTGTCTTGTTTTCAGTCCAAACTCTAGACGGATCGGCCTGCTTCACTTCTGGCGTTCCGTCGCAGCCAGGTCGGACCGGTGGTCCATTTATAGTACTACCTTTGAACCGGTGACTCGTCGGTATAAAGTTTTTCGTTCTCTTTGGAAAATACTGTTGTCAAACAAAATTCCGGAACATAAGTTTCCCATGTGCCAATCCAGAGATGAAATTTATCTTAACAGAAGTAGCCAAGTAGGAATAAATTGTTTACCTCCTTCCGACAGGACGAGAGATACTTAAAACAGCTTGTATACTTACGATTGCGAAAGCAAACAAAATAGACACCTGATTTTTCAACAAACCGTACTACACTCCGAACGAAGCATTGCCATGTTGAGTACTGTGCTTGTGCTGTTGTTTTGACATGTATGTTTTCTTTTTTCTAATTTAGTTTAGCCTTCGAGACTGGCTGTGTTTGGCAGGCTAAGTTCAATTAAATATTATTTAAAAAACTTAAAAAATATATTAATATAGTTTTTAAAATAACTTTTCTATAAAAAATTTTATATAAAAATATCAATTCAGAAAACGTAAGACACCCTAAGTTACTGTGACCGCCACTCACTCAGATGAGTGCCGGGTGTACTCACACGTGTGCGCCGACTGTTGTTCACCAGTTAGGCGTGTCGTGGGTGGACCAATTGAGCAAATAATTGGGCCATTATATATTTTGCCTTTTCACACGGCAAAAAATACACAGATCATTACAGCGAAGCCAAGTGTCAGGTACTGCTGGTATTAATGCGTGACATCATCATTAAGCCATGGCTACTTCCCCAAGCTTGCAGAGCTGCGGCAATCATTCGTAATGATCAGAACTTCAGAAGAGGTCGAGTTGATCCAGCAATACAGATCACCGAATGTAAGAACGCAACTAAGCCGTGTCGGTCTTTGCATGCATGAAACCATGCCCGTCACTTGGCTTATACTGCACGAAGGCAAGCAGCTGACAAAGCTGCGTACTTAACACTCGAGCAGACCAGCACTAGCACCTAATACTCCTGCTAATACTTGTTATGAGGCTATGCTATCTTCATATTATTAACCGGATTATTGAAATGGGTTATATGCTCCATGCTTTAAAAAAAACTTTTTTACTGTGTTGATTAGGTTATTTATTTTATTAGGTTTATTTCTTACAATATTTAATTTACCATATAATTAAATAGATAGTACGTCACAGTAATCTGTGGGTCTGCTATTTTGTGTTGAATTGCTAAATAGCTGGACGAATTAATTAAATAATATAAACCTGAAAATATATTTAAAATAATTTTCTAAGAAATTCATATGCATATGAAGCTTATGTGAAAATCGCATTGATTAAAAGTTTAAAAAACGTACGCATTTATCCGCCATTCTATTTCTTGGAAAAAAAAAGACATCTGGGTGTTTCTCCAGTTCAGAAGGACAACATGCGTCGTCACGTGAAACGCTCGCTTAGTACGGCCGCCCCGAACCAGCAGCAGGACAGACGCCTTGGCGCGACACAGCTGTCTCGCAGCAACATGCCGTGCAGATAAGGCGATGGACTCGGCACAGGCCAAGCTCAGCTCAGCTCACTCTCACACTAGCCGCAGCTGATGCTGCTGCCACCACTCTCGGAAGATCACAGCACATCTCCAGTGGAGACACACCATCCGGAGCTAGTTTTTGTTGCCATCTCACCATCCGCCATTTCTGGCTCCTTGAAATGGACCGGTTACGTCCATGGACACCGGCTGTATGCAGCTGGAGACGTGTGCTCCCTGAATTGAGCCGGATTGGAATTCTGAATTTTCTTGTGCAAATGGGATGGAATGGAATAGATCAGCAGACAGACAGCAGGTGTGTGTGGTGCGTCCAGCTGTAGCCTGTAGGATCATGTTTTCTGGTCTTGTACGTCACACCATGTAGTAGGCCACTCGGAAAAGGCATGCCATTTCACAAGCTCTCTTCCGGTTTGACGCTTTTTGATCAAAAGTTCGTCAACATTTATATTCCTGATGAATATCAGAAGGGCAGCTTCTTTATTGACTACCTACTGGAATCTGGACGCAAACATTTAAGACACAAAAGCTTCCACTCATGTGACATTTTTTATGGACAGCATCAGTTTTGCTGGTGTCATGTTATAGTAGAACGGGTTCAACAAAAGCTGATTGACCAACATAGTAGGTAGGATAATATGGTTATCAGAATTCAGAAGCAGACACAAGAGGAAGGGATGACTTCTAATTTCAGGGCATTTTGGATTCCGAATCACTCGTACAGGAAGTAATGTGTGTTGCCTCCTAAGATAAATACCCCCCCCCCCCCCCCGAACACCAAAATTGGTTACAAAAGCATTGGAGAGCCCTGGAACAACCAAATGTACAGTCCTAGAAGAACAATATCTACACAACCGTGACGGAGGGGCCTATTTGGGCGTTGTACATTGTGGATCATGTTGTGTGAAGTCATGACTTAACCCATGGACAACAAAATTGCTTCAATGCAACATTTCAAAATCGCCAAAGAGCTTCGACACAACATCCTTGGAGCACCTCCATGGTCACTGTTTTTTTAACATCTATCTTGCTTTTTACAGTCTACTCAATCTGCTCGCCTATGAGATCAAGGCCTACTAACAAGAAAGAGATACCCTGGAACAAGAGGAAGTAGAAATGTATACCCTGTTTCGAGAGCAAACTGCGAGCCGCAGCGGTTAGGAGGAGCAATGACAGTGCAAGCTCTTTCTTGTATATCCGGTTGTGCTTCTTCTTAGCATCCTTTCTAGGAGCAGACTGCTCCTTCGCAATAGCATCGAGGTTAGGCGCCGATTCAGTTTTTTGGTGTTTCAACTCTTTGGGTGCCAAAGAAATGAGGTCGCCCTCCGATGATCGGCCTGACTTCTTGGTCACCACCCACTCATATGCACTTCCAAGCTGGAACAGACCAGAGATCATGGCGTTGAATTTTGTCACGGACATGGTGTTCTCAAACAGTAGGTATGGGATAATGAAAGGGAAAGACTTTGGAGAAGGAAGGATGTTGAGCAAGGACATCAGGGCTGGAATGTAGCATACGACCCAGTCAGGAAGCTCAGCTTCAGGCACAAACATCGTCATTGGGAGGATGATGCAGAAGAGTGTGAAAGAGTATAATGGTAGTATGAGCTTCCGGAGAAGGAAGAAAAGGAATATCAAGTTGGCTTTCTTCCAAAACCCAATCTGCAGCAGAATAAAACAAGTTAATAAGCAATCAGACTGGGAAAATAGAGGTATCAACAAGCCAGTTGTTTCATCTAGACATCCTATCAGGTAGAACACTGTTTTGATGACAATGACAAAAAAAGGTGATAAGCAAATTCAAATTTCACCATGGTAATGCAAAAACAAAGGTCTAGTTGTAAGAAGGGCATACACAATATACATTTAGAGATCTACAATTTATATTGTAGTGAAATGGATGGTACTTGATGAGGATGCATCTTTATTAAAGCGTATCAACCTAAGTACTTCACAGAAAAGGTTAATGGTACAGGAAATATAAAGAATTGAATTGAATGGTTCCAGGATCAGTTAAAAAGTACCATAAAGCGTCTAACATTTTAGAATTTCATCATCATGTTCACATAATTGGAGCATATTCACAAAGCCACGAGCATATGTGTCATGTATCCAAGAAATGTATCCAACACACATTTTTGTCAATATCACATTGATTTATCTGTATATGTTCAAATTTTCACTTTAAGTACCAAACAGATTGAATGATATACCTATATTTGAAGACAAGTTACATAGAATTGTTACAGGGAAAAATGTCATAAAGACTTAATCTTATATCATGTTCACCCTAACAAGCTATTTATCCAGACCAATCCGCTGTGTGCATAAGTCATAACAACAATTGATTAAATAAATTCATTGTTCAGATGTTTACAAAAATAAAGTACAACAAATAAGTGCAAATCAGTACCTTGCATTTGATAATGTCCGGTAAGCAGAGTCTGAATAGCTGCATTGGACCAGAATGCCATCGATGCTGCTGCTTCCTATAAGCTTCGTAGGACTCTGGCAATTCACATTGGCACTGTCCATAATAAGGGAAATGGGTTATTTCAACTGAAAAGGTGAACAAACATAACCCAATAACCAGTTACTAAGAATGTTTGACATATATAATACCTCGACGTCATTCAGGAAGATAAATTTCCAGCCCTTAAGATGTGCCCGGACTGCAATATCCATGTCCTCCACTGTCGTACGCTCCATCCACCCGCCTGAGTCATCCAATGCCTTGATTCTCCACACCCCAGCAGTGCCATTGAACCCGAAGAAGTTTAGGAATATCCCATTCACTTGCTGTTCAACCTCAAAGTGGAAGCAAAGATTAATGTTTTGCAGACGAGTCAATAGGTTCTCATCCTTATTCACAAATGACCATCTGGCTTGCACCAGCCCCAATTCGTCATTGTCCTGCACCAGCAATAAATGAATCAGAATTAGAACCCTAAATCATATACATTATCACCACTAACTAAAGGTGCAAAATTCATCTCAATTTACCTTGAAATGCGGCACAGTGCGCTTCAAGAAGTCCGGATTCGGTTGGAAGTCTGCATCAAAGATGGCAACAAACTCATAGTCCTTGACATAGCTGCAGCTCATCGCTGACTTGAGATTTCCAGCCTTGTAACCATCCCTAAGGACACGATGCCTGTACACAATCCGAGCACCATTCTGCTGCCACTTCAACACCTCCTCTCTGATCAGCGTCTGAGTCGTCGGGTCATCTGAATCATCCAACACCTGAACTAAGAAGTTGGACCTCGGCCAATCAATATTGCACACGGCCGCAATTGATTGTTGATAAACCTGGACAGACCAACAAACAAACGTCAAAAGGTTGCACCTTTGGAGACCAAAATAGCATGATTTAGGGCGATAGCAACACCACCAACCTCCTTCTCGTTGCACATTGGTATCTGCACGAGTACCATGGGGTAGTACCCGGCGTCGGGGTCTTCGGCGTCGGGCAATGCCGGTGACTTGGGCGTAGGCTTGATGCGCTTGAGATGGATGTAGAAGCAGCCGAGGCACTGGATGAGGCGGTCGGCGCTCTGGATGAGGAAGAGCACGACGCACGCGTCGGTGAGGAACTGGATTAATGGCGCGATGTAGGTGGCGCGGAAGCGCAACCAAGACGCGTAGAGTGACTCGACGCCGATGACGGGGAGGGCGAGCGCGGAGGCGGCGAGGTTGTCCCAGCCATTGATGTAGGCGCCGAGCTCGACGATAAGGAGGAGCACCGAGAGGACGAGGAAGGCCTTGATGAACCCGTAGAAGCGGGAGCGGAGAACGGGGCTCTCGCCGGCAGCGGCGGCCACGCCGGCGTCCGCGTCCGTCCTCCCGGCGGCCACCCTCCTCCTGGCGGCGGCGCCGAGCGCGACGGCCGCGGAGGCCAGGGACGCGAGGCATCCTGCGGCACGGTGCGCCTTGAGCAGCAGCACCCAGGTGATCTGCTTGGCGTTCTTGCCGTGTCCCCCCTTCCTCCGGCCACCGACCAAGAACTCCTCGTCGTCGTCATCCGGCGAGGAGACCTCGGAGATGGACCAGTTGGGGTTCTCCATCTTGACCACCACCGGCGTGCCCCGGTAGTGGCCGCCGCCGGCCTTTTCGCCCCATAAGCCGCTCCACGGCGCCATCAATGGCCGGTCCAAGAACCAGCCTCCACCTCCCCCGGCCTCACCTTCACCCCCTCAGCTCACCTCTCGTTCTCCTCACCCCAAATTAGCCTCCCACTTCACCACACACTATTCCTGGCTCTGCCCCACTCCTTTAGCCCCCCTCGCCTCAATTCTCCACCCCAATGCCAACCTCTCCCACACCGCTGCAGCTACGCAGCTGATCCTACTGCCATTTGAGCTTAAGAAGAAAGAAGCGAGAGGAAGAGCAAGGCGAGGTGAGCTGAGCCTGGGCGAAGAGGACGGAGTGGGAAGTGGGAACAGCTCAACACGTCAAGAGGTTTGGTAAGGTTTTTATGTCGGGAGTTAATTAGTGGGGCAAATTACGCGGTTCCCGCGGTTTAAACTCGGCAGGGGAAGGGCAAAAGGGGGAACATATCGTACTGTGTCCTTTATAACTTTTATTTTACTGTATTTTTTTATTTTGGTGTGGAATGTTTGGAGAGGCTTTGGACTGTGGTCCTTGCTTTGAAAATTTTTGCAAATTTCGTTCTTTTTCATGTATTTTGTGTTTGTTTGGTTTAATCATTGCGACATCTCCGTCCAGTGGAGTGTTCAGTTGAGTATGCCAATTTTTTTTGTTTTTTAGCTCTTGCGTTGGGTTTGGAATTTGGTTATTCAGGGATCTGTAATCTTTACCACGGAAGAAACAGTAGCGTGCTTTTCAGATGGAGACTTTTTTACAAACACCCCTCTCTGCCTACATTCTAGAAATCAATCCTTGTATCCCGCTAAACGAGACAAAACCAGGCACAGATTAGTAGTTCCCCGTAATTATCTCCTTCTCAGAGGGCGCTCCTGCAAAAGGGACCCAACGAAGCCGTAACTCCTGTGAGCGACGCTGTCGTCCACCCCGTGAACAGTAGCAGCAGCAGCGCAACGTGGCCGATCGGACGGCCCATATTCTGCACCGACGCGGCCCTTCAAACCGCGCCGTCCGATCGCCTGCGCTGCTCCGCGTCCCCGCTGGAGTAAAAAAAGAGGAGGAAGGCGACGGCCGCCTGACGGTGACCGGGAAGGGAGAGGAAAGCGCAGGGTGTGGGTCCCACGGCGGGGCACAGAGACGGGCGTGTGGGCCCCACAGGAGGAAGGAAGCGGCCGGGTGGTGGTCCCACACGAGACGGGAGCGGGGGCTGGCGGGCGCGGCGCCGAGTCATCGCCGCTGTTCCAGAAAAAGCGGCCGGCCTAGGTGGCAGCTCGACGGCCGGGTCCGGTCCGTGTACGGTTTTTCTCTTGCTCCGCCCGCCGGCTGCACGCGACTCGATCCGGTATCCGGTCCGGCGGTGTTCGTTTGCTGCGTGCTGGGTTTCACATTCATCTGGGCAGACACCCGCTTTGTCACGTGTATTTTTAAATATACGACGTTATTGTGATATTTGGTAGTACATGTATCTTTTTATTGTGCGACATTTAGCCATACATTTTTTACGGACGTGAGCGATGATTAGCAGTGAAAACGTCAACGACGGAGCTCGGGCAGCCACAGGCTGGCTGTGCTGGTGAGCGATATATATGTGTGGGGGGGATGGTTTGGTGTCATTTGTGTAATCAAAAAGGTATACTTATGTTTTAATTAGAAAAAAGTATATGTTGTACACATTTATGTAAACAAACCTTAGTTGTGCTTGATTTTGCTAAGGTTTATAATCACTTGAGTTTAATAATTCCTGTTTTAGACGACAGTCTTAAAAACTATCATGATTTTCTATTATAATATATATAATAAATAAATATTTAATTTTATTAAAGTATTTTTTAAAACGTATGTTTTAGTGCTCTTAAATTAAATATTTTAAAAAGTTATTGATAGTTAAAGTTTAAGTTAAAATTTATTGTTGGAATAAAACTGGTGCTTCAAACTCATGTTAGTTGACTTCATTAATTGATCATACTCTAGGCTGTTACCAAGCAGTTTGGCCATGGTTTCAGACCTCTGAGTGGAGCACCGTGGGCGACGACAACCATACGTGCCAAGCGGATAGTACCGGTGGCCTGGCTCGCTGGTTGTGGTTCTCTCTGTCTAAAAATATTTTTAAAAATATAGATATAGACTATATCTAAATTTATAGTTATAACTTTTTTAGAGGATGCATTTATCAAGGTCCTTTTTTGTGGTTAGAAACAGGACGCGATGCATGCACTGTTCTCGATCGTGAGTTCGTGATAAGAGCGTGCATGTATACGCTTCGATCGGATCATGAAACGTCCCCTGGAAAATGACCAATGCTGATGCTACTCTTTGGTACGCAGGCGCAAGGACGAACGATAGATATAATGCGCAGCTAGCAATAGCAAGCAAAACGATTGACCCGACAGGACAGTGAGCATTACTAGTACATGCAAGCATGCGCGTGCCAATCAATATCGCCATGAATGAGTGGCCGGGCTGGATACATGCATCCATGGCTATCACTAGCAGGGTAGCGAATGCAGCATCAGCAATTCAGCATGCTGCAGGCTGAGCCCTGCACGGCAACAGTGAAATATCTCACGTAGGAGTACTACGTCGTCGTGTTTACGTTGTTCATACGTATAGGTCGGGCTGGCTCAATGAATTCCTTGATGCGCCGCAGTGGCGCCATCGATCGGTACGTTCGCACGGTGCTCATTAACGCCCATGTAACTATGCAAGCGTCAGCAATACAGGCTACTAACAACAGTGGATAGGCTACTGCCGTGCCACACTGTTGTACACATGGACTCTTGCATGTGTACGCAGCCGAAGTGGCAAAAATAGCGTCCAGTGAGAAAAATAACTTGCTATCCTCTTGAGAACGTAGCTCTACACTAGACCTACGTATACATTAACAGCGACACGAACGCATCTCTCCGTCGATGACTCTTTTGTGCGACGTCGACTTTTCGTCGTCGTCGTCTTTTGATCGTTCAATTAAGAACGGCCGGCGGCGAGCTGGCTGTTTAGGCCGAAGCCACCCGATTCTGGACGCCGCCGTGAAACCCTTGGGCGCCCGAAATCGGATTAGCGTGTTCCGGCGGCCGGCTAACGGAATACACATATATGCTTGGTAGCTGACTACTGGGCTAGCCATGTCGGGCAAGGCGGCGTCAAACCGTCGAAGACGCGGCATGCCTGTCTTTTTCTATCAGTCCCACGGGATTTCTCCTTGTGATTTGTCAAGACCACCAAACTCCCGGCGGCAATCAAGCAGATCGCGCTGCGAACATCAATGGAAAACCTGCGATCAGGGGCACGGAAACGGGGGTCCGATCTCGGTTGGGCCCCAGCCCGCGATCACATACCTTCACTCGTGGGTGGGCGCATGTGGCAGCCCCGTCCATATTCGTAATTTTTTTCCCCTTCTTCTGCTAGACCATTTGAGAATTTTGGCCCAGCTATGATGGTGGTTACGACAGCTTTAATGTAGTAATACATTCTCGTTAGCAAGCTGATCTTATGCCAGATGTTACGCCTGCCGTTTACAAGAGTGGACTGCTCACCGGTCTGCGCACAAACTGTGGCATACTGCTGGACAAACCCAACAAGCGTGCGTGCACCCCTTGCTTGTCACGTACCAGTGTCCAGTGCACCACATGCATGCCAGATCGGAAAAAAAAATAACCGGCCGGCGACCCCACCGGGCGCCCTCGCCAGCCACCGCACGGCACGCCGTGATCCGCTGCGGCACCCCCTGCCCCCACCACGTCCTGCAAGTTGCAGCGAGAGTACGTACGCCTCCTATTTTAACCCGGTGCTTTAGCACGGTTGCTGCCGCTAGTCCACGCTACCCTATACATAAATCACACATCTTTTTTTTTTCCTGTACCGCTTTCCACTACCATGCATCGGTTTAACTGAGAGGAAAGGAGGGTTTACTGGCATCTCCGATCTCGAGCCCCCGCCGTTTGTGGGAGGATGTTTCGGCCGCTGGAGAGAAGGAAGCTTCTCGCCTTCGGTGCGGAGCAACAAGCTGGTTTGGTTATGAGCGCAGAGCAACAAGCAATGGACTTGAGTTAAGCTATGATAAATAAAGCAACTGAATATAATTTATGACTACAAATTTTATATTTAAATTATTTGTGGTTTGAAATACAAAGCTAAAAATAGAATACGATAAAAAAAACACCGAAATTAACTTTAAATTAGGTTTTAAAATCTAAATGTTGGCTGCGGCCGATAAGCGAAGGAGTAGAGGATGATAGATCGAGTGAAATGGAAACGTGCAAATCCTTGTGCTTTTTTTTGGGCAAAGCCTGTTTGCTGCTCGTGCGATGCTACAGGCAGCTGGACCTGCAAGAATCAAATATGCTGCAAGAGATCAGATTTTTGTTTGGTCCATTTGGGCCATCCTGAAGTACCCCATTGAGAAGCTTCCTAGTCCTACATTTTTAGCTTTGAAACATTACCAGAGGGCAGGCAGAGAGAAGCACACATATGTTGACACCGTGAAAATCCATCATTGATCGATCTGTTGCAAATCCGTCGAACTATTCGCCGGATCCCACGCTGCCGCGCAGCCAGTTCTTCGTGCGAGAGGACCATGGGTTCACCAAATGGCAGAGTTGATGGCAGCCGTATCCGTAGGAACACGGAGCGAGATGCACCTCTTCTGTACAGCTACAACTCTGTACAATGCAGGCATGCAGCGTGGTGTGTCTGCGTGTGGTCCATGGATGGCAATGGCATCGCCTCGTGCTTCTGGCCGTGTGGTGAGATGGCGACGCTGTTCGACTTCGGTCTCAGCGTTTGGATGGATGCAGAGAGGGGGGAGAGAGAGAGAGGGACCAGGCGACCAGCAGCTGCAGCTTGGCTTCGATTGGTTGGGCGGCAGGCAGGACATTCTGGATTCAAATTTATGTCCCGCCATTCTGCATTTTGTTCAGAAAGAACATCAGTGAGGAAAATGGGCTTACATTTACAACAACAAAAACTACGTGAACTGAGATGCTAAGCTGAATTTCTCCTGGGCTGGGCCTCATTTTCTCCATAGTTTAGTGGTGTTTTTTTTCTAATAAAGATAAAGATAAAGGTAGACATGTAAAATAATAAAGACATTAGTATATGATTAATTAAGTTTTAATTATTATAAATTTAAAAACTAGATTTATTTGATATTTTAAGACAATGTTATCGTACGAAAATATATAACACCGTTTAAAAAACGTGATAATAAGAAAAAATCTCGATGATTCAAATATATGTCCCGCCATTCCTTAATTTGTACACCACAAAACATCAGTATTCAGTAAGGCCAATGGGCTTGCTTTTGCATCACGGAGGAAAAAAAAGAAAAAAAAGAGTATATTTTACCATTTTACCTAAGTCTAAATTTTTTCTGTTAGTTGTAAAATCAGATATAAACAACGGTTTAACTATGAAAATCATGTCAATTTTATCTTATTTTGTCCGTGGCATCCACGGGACAGTCTGATAAAAAACTAAAACTAAAAATAGGCGGGGTCACATGTAAGTGAGTAGAACCTCCTCTTTCGTCATCCATCTCTCCCCACTCCGATCTCCCAGCCCACACCGTCAGGATGCTCGCTAGCGCTGGGGAACAGTCGCCCGCCGACGCCGCCCTTCCTGGTCCTCTGCTCTGTTCGCTGCTTGCTGTCTTCCCGTGAGGTCGGGCGAGGCTGAGGAGCTCGATAAGGGCGGGACAACCTGAGCGGCGGTGAGCTGAAGCCGAGCTCGACGCGGGACATTGGGCTTCTCCCCCTCGCCCTCGCTGACGAACATGTCGGAGACGACGACCGCGACGCAAATTGGAGCTGGCGCAGTCGGGACGCCCACCATCGGGCGGTGAGGAGGGGGGCGGTGGCCTGGCGAAGTCGGTCGGTGGAGAGGCTGCGCAGTCAGTGGGAGGAGAGGTATTGCCTCGCCTGGCGTTACGGACGGCCGGACAGTCGCCGCCGCCATCGATCTGATCCGTCCCCGTGCTGCTCGCTGCCTCCACGGCGGCCGGAACTCTTTTCCCTAGCGGCGGCGAGCGTCCTCTTGCTCCCTCCCGGAGGCCAGCGGCGGTGAGCTTCTCCTCAACCTAGTCGTGTACAATGGGCCGCAGCAGCCTATCCGAGCTCGAAGGGCTTGCTGGCCTCCCGAGAGGCGGGAGTGGCGGAGGAGGTACCGCCTCCGACTCAGCATAGGCGGAACTGTGGTGGAAGCAGGGCCGGCGTCGAGGCGATGTCGACCTCCGTCCCCCCTCGCTGCCTCCTCTAACCCTTCACGGCGGCGTGCCCGAGCTTGACAAGGCGGCGGCGGCGGTAACGGGAGCAGGAGGCTGGACGCCGCCGGGCTCGTCGAGAGCGCCGCTGCTGTCTCCCCAATCGCCCTCATCTCCCTCGCCGCGTCGGCCACGGCCAGCTCCGCCCCCTGCTGCGCCGTCCCCAAGCTGGGCCGCGTGGAGAGAGATGATACGAGGAGAGACAGAGAGTGAAGATAAGAAAGGAAAGAAGTAGCTGACATGACATATGGGTCCTATATTTTTTAATTGTAATGATAACTATGTGCCACGTTAAATAGAGACAAAGGCAAGGCAACGTAGTGCCATACAGCACTCCGAAGATAAAAAAGCGGGACTCAGAAGGTAAAAATAACGCTGGTTTTAGTAGTTAAGTAAGTTTCTATATATATGATTTTATGATTGAGGGTTTTGTGGTTAAGTAATGAACTCCTGAGCTGAATATCTCATGGACTGGACCACTTCTTCTCCCCAGTTTTCTGTCAGGTTACAAAAGACAGAACAAAAGAATTCCACTCAACACACAAATAGCATGGACAAAACAAGGAAACAGGATACATCCTTGTTGGTGTAAGTGTGATAAAGATTACAGACTACAGTGTAGTTCAAAAAGACCGGGAAATGAATTTGATGCAGTAAATACATATTTTCATCCTTGGAGCTGACAATAAAACAATTGTCAAGCAGCAGCTGCTTGGAGTCTGGATATTTTCACTGAGGCCTTCTTTTTTCCAATGGAGCAACTGAACAAACACAAAATAAAATTTACATGATGGAAAATTTGTCAAACAATGACTGTTAACTCATCCAAAGATTTCTTTTTTTTTTGCATGAAATTTACTCTTTTTGGGGGCAAACCTTGTTATCTTGGTATTTCTTGTTGATGATATCGCTCTGGAAGCTCTCCGTGACTTCCCAACTACTTTTCCATTCGTCATCGCAGGCTTCACAGTGTTACAACGAATGCTCTTCAAGACCCTTTTGGCTTCATCAAGCTGACCCCCGGCAACGTTTCTGATTTGTTTGTTCTGACCATACAGTTTGCACAGACCAGCAATTCAATGTTAGTGTTTTCTAAATTGAATTGGACCTGCAATATTTTTTGGAGACAACAATGCTCACCAGTTTGTCGCCGCAGGTCGGTTTGTGTCGTCCCTTTCCATCATGACATCTTCCAGTTTGCTGCTGCATCAGCGTGCATACATACAGATCAGAGTAGAATGAACACTACATTGGGAATCCTATGGTTGGGCGTCCTTTTACGGTACCTTTTACTACCGATGGAAGTAGTGTAAGTATAAATCGGAACGTTGATTTATATGGGTATTGTGGTATTTCTACAAAAATAATAATATAGGTATTTTGATCATTTGTTTAAAATCCAATCCGAGAAAGTCTCTCGGCATCTCACCGCGCCATCGTGATCGACTTGATCAGTGCCGGCGGCCGGTCGGCCTGCTCGCCGCTGTTTCTTAATGCTAGCCGCTTCGCTGCCCCAAACATCCTATTTCATGCAAGCAGAATGAAAGAACAAAGATTCATGCAACCAGATTGATTTAGATTACCTATTGATTTTAGATTGTGCACATACCCATGATGGATGATACGATGGATCAAAAAAAGAAATGAGGAAGCAGGGCATTCAATCATTCATGGCAGCCATGCGTGAATTACGAATGATTAGGTGCACAACAGCAATCCCGAAAGAATTGGAAACCGCAACCAAAATTCAGATGATTTTCTTTACTCAACAAGAAATTACTTCTCTACCATGCTTTTTTTACCTAATCTACCCTTTCGCTCGTTCTACTGCTCAAACTACGATGTGTAGTGTAATAGATTGTAGTCCGTTAGAGCAAATCGAATAGACGGCCCATAACCATTCAAAGGTACCTTAAAAATGCCCATAGTTGGACATGAATAACTTACCAGCACTGCTCTATTTCCATCCTTGAGTGTCGCCATGGAGTTGTTCTCGGTGAGCGTCTGGTGTCTTTCTGGATTTGCTTCTTTCAACACTCTTCTTTCCTGATTGAAGGAGTGAAGAATGTTAGTAATAAGTGAAACACTGCACACCAACGAGTAATAATTGACTCACATCAGTCCTCAGCCTAAATGGCTTCGGATGGGTAGTCTTCTTGAGCTTTCCTCCTTGCTCTGCGTTCACTTTGATCTGCATTTTCGCTTCCTGCATATTGTCCATTACAGTATTTCAGGTTGAACATATCTTAACTACAGTCACAAAAAGGAAGACAATTTCAGTGTCACCAGTTTCAATACCTTCATAGGAACGTTCTCATTGTTCTCCAGCCGCTGTAGGCTTTCACCTTCAAAATGCGAACTGATAACTGTTTTCTCGGTTGGCTGATCAACATATGACAAATTCTCCTTGTTGTCATCATAATTGTCAGTCTGCGATGTTTCCACCTCGATTCTGGATTCCTGCACCACCTCCGTCCGTTCTTCATGGGAGTCTGCAGTTTCTGTACATGCATTCTCATCTGCAGCTGTGTTCTGACGGCCACTTCTGTTTTCTTTACCTACTTCAGAATTGGCACGTTTCAACGAGCAGCCTAAGATTTTCTTCTTCACATCTGTCCTGGACTCTTGAGCTGTCTTGATGCTCTTCGCTGCAGTCTGGTTGCATTTCTTGGCAGTCTTCTGATTCGACGACTGGCAGAGATACCTTATTGGCACCTCCCGGCACGCCAAATTCAGCTTCCTCATCTTGGAACAGACCTCAGACAGTGGCGGCTCCGCCTGGCCCTTCGCCGGCGCCTGGTTGGCGTCCTTCTTGGGCGTGGTCATGAACAGAGCTTTCACGACCGTCCCCTTCCTCGCCGCCGCGACCGGCTCCTTCTGGTGGTTCGCGCTGAGAAACGGCTCCTGCCTCGGCCGAACGGGCTTGCTCCTCGGCGTCGTGAGGGCTTTCTTCCTTGCGCTGGACGCCTCGATCCTCACCGTCTTGGCCCGGGTCGGAGACGACCGCAGGGTGCAAATCCGGTGGGTCTTCACCTTCTCGGCGGCCTCCGTCGCCGTGCTTAGCCTCGCGATCCGAGCCCTGGGAGGCTTCGGCGGCGCGGAGTGCGGGCATTTCAGCATCGAGCTGCACCAGATCACGAAATGGACACGTCAATCGAATGAACCACACAAAATTCATGCAGATAGCAAGAGAAATCAAAATTCCACCTTTGATTCCTCCTCCTGATCGCCTTCTGCAGCCGGACGTTGGGGCTCCTCGCCGCCATGACCTGCCACCGTTAAACCAGAAGCGTTACAACCTCCCAACCACAAAATCGCGCACATACCACGGCGAGACGAGGGAGGAAGAAGCGACGCACCCGCAGGAAGAAGCTTCTGTGCAGCGCCTCCGGGTCGACATGCTCATGATTCTGGTCGCAACCTGCGCGCACCCATCATATGACAGAGATCGGGAATTCAGGATCGGCGCCTACGCATTCATCACGAAAAACTTTCGCATCAATGCGCTGGATCGGTGTGTTCCCGTACCGATGCGGAGGCAGAACCAGAAGGGGTCGTCGGTGGGGCGTGCGGCGTCGGGCGCGGTGAGGTCAACGAACTTCGGCGCCTCAATGTCCTCGTAGAAAACGCGGTCGTACTCCTCCTCGCTGCCGCCGTCGCCGTCGTCCTCCGCCTCCGCTGCCCGCGCCATGCCCTTCTTCGAGCAGGGGATCGCCATGACCATCTCTCGCTCCCGGTGGTGGGGGATCGTATCGCGCCTCCTAGCAGCTAGCTAGCTCGCGAGTGTAGCGGCGAAATTGGGGTGAGGTGTTTTGGTCGAGTTGGGGCAATGGATTTTTGAGTGCGATCCAGTGGGGAGGCGGCCTCTCGCGAAATTAGCCGTTGGAGCGGCGCGTTGGTGGGTAGCTCATTTTTGGAAAAAAAAAAACGATGGTTGCCGGCACATGGCACGGTCTCCTCGAGAGGCCAGAGCCGTTGGAACTTGGCACGCAGTAACACGGGAGTGAGAATGTGAAACTGTACCAGAAATTACCCAATGTAAAAACGATCGTGCTACTTCTGATCAGCCGTTGCCATCCCAGCCAACGAGTCGAAGGAAAGCGAGAGCTTGTTTAGAAAAAAAACAAATGATTTGGATCTATTAATTTCTATAAGTGCTATTTGATTTAGAGGAATGAAGCATATAAAAATTGAAGAAAATTTTCTTTTCTATGTAGAGGGAAAACGTATGATATTTTCTATCCACTTAAACCTCTTGAAATTTCTATATATATTAATATGCGTATGCATTCATATACCTCCACTTTTGCTATTCCTATCGGTTGAAATAAAAAGCCCGAGTGAGAAGGAGATTGAGAAGATTACTTGGAAGCTTAGTACTGATAGGTTAACCAGAGTAGGAAGTTAAATGTGCTGGGTAAAGTAAATACAAGTTGAAGGTACTGTGTCCTAGCGGCCTAGTTAAGTTTTCACGGAGGCCCATAAGTACTCAGGCCGAAGCTGAGTGCCGCTTCCGCCTAATTTGCACGGAGCAATGGAAGCCTCGCGGCCTCGGCCTGACAGCAACTGAAGCCGAGAAATCAGGCCTAATGAGCATATAAACGTAAAAGGCCATATTCTTGGTCCAGCGCAGTTAGGCCCATCAGCTCACGCTGTGTCCCCTCGGCTTCTTCTTGGTCCAGCGCGAGGGCGGCCGCCTGCCACCCCGTCGTGCCGCCAAAAATTTCCCACCCAAGTATTGGGATCGAGGCTTGCGAAGAGGAGGCGGCGGCCGAGACCCTGGTCCTAGGGTTTCCTCGACCCGTCGCGTTTGCTCGAGCCGAATCCCCCTCCTGCGCGCGCATCAGAGGTACTGGTCCGGAGGTTTGCCCTTAACTTTCCCCCCACCTGGATGGTTGGATCGTGTGGTTCGCGCGATTCCTTCGAAATCTCTGGCTCGTTGAACGGTCGGCACGGCCCATGCGGATTTTGGTGGTGGTTGGAATGTTGGTGTTGGAGTCGGTGGCGGTGTTGTTTCGTTTGATCTGCAAATCACGTCGTGTGACGACAATGGCGGTTTCCGGTAGTGTACGATTGGGCGATAAATCACTTTTAGAGTTTAGGGAGCGGGATGCTATTGAGGGGGCCTAACACGCCTGTGATGTGAGATTAGGTCAGATAGAACGTGAGGCGGAGAAAATTGTCGTGTGGAATTTCGGTTTTCAGTTTCATCCTCTGTATGAAAAAGGAGTAGTGATCACTTGTCCTTTTAGTTGGTACTAGCTTGATAGTGCTTTTGTTTTTACATAAGCATGACCTTTTGTGTTTTAACTGTCACTGTTGGGTGGCACAGTGAGATAATCAGGCCCATGAAATGCGCCATAGAACGTCTTCCCTTTGGCTTCTTCTAGTTGTATAGGGACCTCAACTGTATGATTAGACCAATGATGTACTGAAGTCAAGCATTTGCTCAGTTAGATTTGGTTGCAACTAGAGTTTACATCTCATCTGTTTATTCCTTCTGTCAATCAATACAGTGTTGCTACACCAAGCTAGTGAGATAGCTTGGATTTTTGTTCGTTAATGCTCTTCCTTGCAAGCTTTTTCAAGCCTTGACTAAATTGTCCATATACAAGTTTTATTAAAGACAAAATAACTTATTGAACATAAATCCTTGCCTACTCAACCCAGTCAATAAATCACCATATTTCCTCTTCTCATGCATCCATATGGTTGTATGGTGCACTAGGACATGGATTCATATTTCCAGGCCTTTACCGAGTTAAAATCTGCAAGGTCTTGTAGAAATTGTATCACAAACGAGCCTCTTTAATAAAATCTGTAAGGTCTATTTATAATCAGCAATAGATCTATATGTTGGAGAAACACCTTTACTGAGTCAAGGGGCTATCCTTCCCCCTTTTTCCTTTTCACTGTTAGGGGGGCCATCAGTTTATCAGAGATCATGAAAAGGGGATCCAATCTTGTGCCGAAAGAGCAAATAGTAGATCCTATACCTATTCTAGCATTTCATCAATCTGTACCGTGTGTTCCTAAGGTGAAACCAGTTACATCGAGTAAGGATGCAATAGAATAACTTTGGATTCCCGTTTATTGGCATACATTAACCTGATTGGATCAAATGCACCTCTCATCACATGATCTGGAATCTACTTGACCGGCTCTATATTTATCCATGAGAGGTGACACAAAAACCAGTCTTCAGACTAATCATGTTTACATGCCATATAAAATTTCATGCGTGTTGAACAACAGGAGCGTGCTGTTTTATGGAGAAGCTTAGATATTTCTTACATGTCTCTGCTTGCATCTTTTATTCAGTTTGATGCCATGCATGCTGACTGATCTGCTGCTGGATGAAATGTTAGTCTGTAACGGAAGCATAAGATAGCGCATTGATTCAATAATATTTCCTTATTTCCATCATTTAATTTATAGAGAAGGATTTTTTAAATGATTATACATTCCATAATTATCTAATGTAGGAACAGAGTGATCCAAGACAATATACCTTTTTGTCTTCAAAGAATGGATCCTCCTCATGGAAATTGTGAGGACTGTAAAGGTGGTAAGATCTCTTATTACGTGAAAAATATCATATTTCTTGAACTTTACCGCATCCTTAGCCAAATTTTACATATCATCAGTAAGGATTTAATCACTACTAGAAATGCTCAGTTCCCCTACCATAAATTTTACTAGGGAAAGTTTTAAAACGTAGGAAAAGGGTTCCCCTACCGTTATTCGTAGGAGACGATTCGTAAGGAAAAAAATGTTGGGGAAGAGAACGTGCCCTACCGTTTCTCATAAAAAATGGTAGGGAAAGTTTGCTGTCCACCTGCAGACCCAACCACGTGGAAAGGAGATTTCCCTACGCTTGCACCTTCTAGAGAAACAATATACATATAAATGCCAGATTTTACACTGTTTTACTATTTTATTTTATTTTTATATGTTCTCTACTGACATTTCTTAAGTTATTGTATGCAAATTGTGAGATATATTTGATTTTATAGGATTGAATCATGTACACTAGGATCCATAGGTCTCACATACACCAAAATAAAATATTTCATGTACAAGAAGCTAGTTTGACATCCAAAAGAACTAATTCTGTTACAAGATTCACTAGCTGGCAGCTGCTGATCATCTTGCCACATTGCGGCATAACATGGACCACGTCTTGCATGTAGCTGTGCCTTGTCTTGCTATTGTGGCTAGCTGCTCCCGAAAATAGCTTTCCCAGCTCGAAATTTTACGTTGCTCCTCTCTAATGCCTCATGTAGTACATGCCCCCAAAAAACAGAGTTAATCAAGAACAAGAATTTGATCAAAGACTAGCCAAGAAATTGCACAAACCAAGATAAAGAAATTGATCCCATTGAGACAAGTTTTCAGCAGTAAACCAAAGAAATCTCTCAAATCAAGACTAGCTGTCCAAATCAGACCAAAATCCAACTAAATGCATAGATCGGTACCTTTAAGGCTTTGAGACGTCATTCTAGATTATCAGAACACCACAAAAAACATATAGTCAAGGAAATTTAGTTGGAGAATTGGAGATGGTGGTGATTGATTTGGAGCTATGAAGAACTTGTGCATGAACAAGTGAAAGAGAGGAGGGATTAATGATTTCTGGTGCTGCTATGCGAGACTCAGAAAAACGATAAATATGCAGGGGATGGGGATGTTAGGTCAAATGACATTTGTGCCGTTCCTATAACAGCAGTTCCTAATGTATTTCATAGGTAGAATTGTCAATAGACCTCTGCCGCCTGGGCTTTCAAAATATTAACTTTGTCAGGAGCACAATGGTAACGTAGCCGAAGTTGACATGCTGGACGCCCACGTGTCAAGAGTACCTAGGGATGTGACAAATGGTAGGAGAATCCAAGTTTCCCTACGTTCTCTTTGGCTCTGTAGGGGATCATTATTGGTTTCAGTGGTACGGAAAGTTTCAAAAGGTAGCGAAAATGGAGAATTCTAGTAGTGAATTGGTATGATTCGGTTATTTGTCAAGCAATTAGTCGAATGAAAAATATTAGTGTATTGTTAATTTGGCTTTTGACCGATTAGTTTTGGTGATTGGCTGAATAGATGAAGTAAAACACTAATTGGCCAAGGCTAATCAAGGCTATGCACATATTTTATTCGATTAATGGGACTACACACGACGCATGGTGTCAGGGGTTTGCATGTAGGATTACGGGTGTTTGGGATTTTCTGTGACGCATGGGAGTTGAAGACAAAGTTACGACATGATATTGGTTGTAGAAGATCCCAGATTCCTGTGGGTGGTGTATGGTTTGGACGAAAGTGACGAACAGGAAGCAGCTTGCTTGCCAGCAGGATTTTCTGCAATGGATCGCGCCTAGTGATTTTTCATTTTATCCATCTATTTGCACAGAGATAATTTGTAATTCTGTGCCAATTAATATGGTGAACCCAAGCTAAAGACCAGACGCGGTTAAGGCCGATTAAAGAAATTCCCTCCAACACAATCGACAAAAATATTTTTACGTCACTTTTCTGCTCTTTTTTTCTTTATGCTTAGGATTAGATTAATTTATTGTTTACCGATTTGCCTGGAAATCGGTCACTTGTCACCGTGAAAGTGTGATAGTTATTTTTTTTATTAATTTATGTTTGATGACTACGTGTTGATTTTTGACGCCAATACATCCTTCCTAAGCGTTTCAGAGCATATGTAATGTTTATTCATGGACAAGGTCACATGAGTGGGCCCCACGATGGAGATAGCACCTTGTGAAAAATTCTGCAGTTCAGTGTATAAAACTCTTAAAATAACATGGGTGGGACCCACTGCTGTTAAAATTTTTTTTGGGGAGGCTAGTCTAAACACACTCTCTCCTATGGCATTAGGGACTACGGCTGGTATTTTGGTCTTCACGTTATGAAAGGTTAAAAAATAGCTATAGTGTTTAGGGTAGACTCTCTCTCTCTCCTTTAGGGCCTCCACCAAAACCAACGTTGTGCATGCTCTCATACGCTTCACATTGTTGCATCATAACCACACTTTCTCCATTCATTTATTATTTATACGATTTGATGGTGCAACGACAATTGCGACACCCTTTTCATCCATCCAGCCAGATAATTGCTTAAATTTTCTAATATAGCAAACTTGCTGTCATCCTAATATAAAATAAGTAGATTCATAATATATTTGTTGAGGATAGAATAATATGGAATACGGTGGTCAGTGAGGTTACTATATGATTATTCTTTTATCTTTTCTTAGACAACATAATCAGAGCCAGTTCGACTTCTTCCTCTTGCAACTTCCTCTTGTAATGGAATAATGAACAAGTTAGTAAGTGGCTGCCCTGTGACAGTCAATAAATTTACATAGGTGCATATATTATACTACCCAGAGTGGGAGGAGGCCACTAGATTAAAAAAGCTTTTAGGTTAGTATCAGAAAAGTTAAGCAACATCAAAACCTTAGTGTCTGTCCCTGTCATACAATAAACAAACGAGCCTTCTTTCTCAGATTTCTTGAGTACTTAATCATCGCAGTACTGGCTCTTTAGCTCTTGTCTCAGGTGCAGGCAATACTTGGCTATACAATAAATTAACTCAGCTGTGTTGACGGCATGTGCCATCAAGTTGTGAATGATGTTTGACGTTTTGCAAGGCGCTCTTTCTTGCAGAAACCTAGTTTGGGCGAGATATTCTCACACCTTTACAGCCAGTGTACGGTTTTTATAGTGAAATTTGGGTAGCTCTAAGGAAAGTCACTACGCCAGAGCAGTTCACATATAATGAGTCTAAATCCATACGTATGTTGGATTTAATACTTGTCTACGACATTGTCGACTATGATATTAGGCACATATCTAAGTTGGTATATTAATAAAATACAGTTATTTTAATACGTATGAATTATTTTAACCTCTAACTTCAACGGACGGATATAGTACTCTTTGATTTATACGTCGTCTTTGACATTTTGTTCTCCTTAAGTAATAATTCTTTTAGAAAATTAAGTAGATCCATGAAACTTTTATTTGATCAACCGTTACTTGCCTTCACTTTTGTTATATTGAGGACAACAGATAGTTTCGTGTAATTCTGCTTACATACATGATATATAAGTGTCTCAGAATCATTCACCAAAACAAAAAATTTCTCATAATTTCTCTAGCTCCTTAATATCATGAATTATCTTAAAAAGATCAGGATCGACATCAATGATATCATCTTCTAAAGGATAATGGATGAATATGTCATCTCTATCTTCTTATTTTTGGCTGTGCTCATCGTCCACTTCATCATCACTAATATTCAACAGCTTTTACTCATCGTGTTACTCCACCAACTGTATTTCTTTATGAAACCTCTCCGTATCAGATAAAATTATAATTACACTCTATGTACAAATATCTTCTCATTTTTGCCGTCTACGTATGGACAAACCATATATTTATTGTTTCTCCTTCTCTTATCATTCTTCGCACCATTCAAGAATTCAACAACTCTATTTCTGTACTCCTGACTCAGGCTATTAGTGTTATACATCCAACTACAATCCATCTAGAGTAATAGAAAAACATATAACAAATTTAGCTATACTCATATAAATTATATTCGAATAATTGTTAGGTTTCAGATTATTTTTTTACCCTTAACACAATTTTTTGATGAAGATTAATTCACCCTCTTTCTCTTTCACCTGAATTATGTACAGTGCATATAGTGGTATGTCATAGTAATGCATCAATGGAGGTATTTATAGAAATTATCATATCTTTATCGGTTAAAATACATAACTCGTCAGAGGTGTGCCAAGTTATCTTTGATGGGTTGTGAAATCACATACATGTCAAAGGTGCTCACTCACCTCAGATGGGTGACATCCTAAACCTGTCATATGTTCAAACCCTTACCTGTGACAGACTAACTTCTAAACTCGTCAGAATTGTTGTACGTTTACCTCTGATAGGCGAATAAGTGGACCCGTCATAGGTAAAGCCTTACCTGTGATAGGTCAAGCCGTTAGACGTGATCTATGATGGACTCTTGTACGGTCCGTTAGAGTTAATGCTATCCATAATGAGGCACTGTGGCCTATCACAGGTAGCCCATCCTAGATGAGGGGATCTGATATAGTGAGTCATTTTTTTGAAAATACATGTAGCTTATCCTATTGAGATTAGTTGTTTGTGGGAGGTTCTTGTTACAACTTTTAGCGATTTTCTACACATTAGCTTCTCGTTTGCACAAAGCAGCATATATATATATATATATGTCATTTTTGCACATATTTATCCTTTTCCTAGCTAATTGATTTGATTCCGTTTTAAAAATATGGTGTTATGCAAATTAATTAGGGTTAATTTTGATTTACCCCTCTCAATTATCATGAAAGTTCAATTTACCTCTCTTAACTATGAAACCGAACAATTGACACTCCTCAATTGTTTAAACCGGACAAATCATCCCCTTTAACCACTTTAAGGTGGTATTGGAGTCTACGTGGCCTACACATGGCAGGGGGTTGGCTATATGGCAATCCAGTCATCACTTTCAGTGAACCAATTTATAAACATTTACCTAGATTGACATGCCATTCATCTTCAACATCAATTCCACACTCTACCCTAAGCTAGCATTGACAACACCCGAGCACTAGAGACGCCTCTCGCTAGAGCCCCTCTAGCAGAGCCCCTAGCTAAAGCTACCTCAAGCTCCCTTTCTTGCTGATGCAAGGTGTTGCCTTGAGTCCCTAGCTCATGCCAACACCAAGAGAGGGACGAAAGGGGAGGGCATCATCGCCGCTTGAGCATAGAATATTGAGGAGCTTCTACCATGACCTACTTGGTTGGAGCTAACCGTCTAGATCCAAGGAGAGAGAGATCGCGCACGATATAGAGGGAGAAGAAAAGAAAAAGGTTAACATACGAGACTAGTATGAATTTTTCTAATTTTGTTTGTTAATTTTTGTGGCACATTATTGCTAGATTTCCATGTCATCAAAATGTGAATCACGTATCCACCACATATCAAAACCACTTTATTTACTATTTTGTCTAGATTTAATAGTTTGGGTGTCAGATGTCTCATATCATAGTTGAGAGAGATAATTAATATTTTACAATAGTAAGAGTGTAAATCAGACTTAACCCATATCTCTGTGTAGTATTGAATTAATCAGTGAAGCTAGGTTGCGAAGCAAGCAACCACCCGTCCACCGCCTAACTGTTTATGATAGCCATACTAACAAGTAACATGTGTCTGTCCCCTAATTCTAGCTAGCAACATAGTAAAATATACTAAATAGATAAATAGTTATCTCTATCATCTTATAACAAAGGTTTAACATTTGTCTGAAATTTTCAAGGAGAGATGAAAAGAATAGAAGCTGAAAATATCATATATTTTGGAGAGAGCATCAAATGGCCAGTTCATCACGGAAAGTATATATTACATAGAAGCTGAATAATTTTGTTTTGTTGTGGAAAAATTAAGTTGCTTTTGCCTAACAGAAAAATAGGACAGCTGTACTTGTTTTTTTTGTGTGTTGTATTGGCGTGTAAGGGCCTAGCATAGGAAAAACTGGCATTATCAAAATGTAAGTGCGTTTGAACTTATAGCAACAGTGTGGTTTACTTCTGAAACAGTGTTTAATACCTAATAAAATGAAATGTCACTTAGCTTCGTAATCTAAACTTGTTCTGTTAGACACTTATGCTTCCTTAGTAAAATTCTTGTCTAACAAAATGGGACAAATGATGCACGTCCATTATCTGGGGCGCCAATTATTGCTCACTGACTCTAAAGCAGATGATCAGCCAAACCAAAGTGTATGTAAATTCCCTGCGGTGTCATTGCTTACGTAACAGAGTCCTTGATTTTAAAAGATTTCACATGGCACTACTTCTGCATATCTTTAGTGCATCTATCTCATGTGATCATTCATATGATTTATTTTAATTCATGCCAAAGAGGATGTTGTAGGCTTGTAGCTCGTGAATAGCTGCACGGGTTAAAAAATGTATCGCTAACAATATTAATGTCATTTTGGGTCCAACTTTTACAAGCATTTATGCCTTTTGGAACATTGTTTCGCTGTGTGATTAGTGTTGTTCAATCAAGGAGAATATGACTCTGGTGAGAACCATGTAGCATATAATACCTATTAATTATAGCATTAGCGTTCAGTTTTTTTTCTTCAAAATGAAAGGCAAGCTGTTGCCCCATGTGTGCAGGTGTTAGGTATTGATTGAAACTGAGCTGTTACAGCAAGTGTACTTCAAGATGTCTCTAAAGATGTGCTGTACGGGACTTCATATTAACAAGCTATACTAATCATTAACACGTCTGATAAGATGGCCATGAGGTGTGGCCTCAGCTTAAATATTGTATCTTAAGATTGTTTTAATATAGCATATGGTGGAAATGTCTAATGCAATTACATAAATAGGTTATAAGATGATAAATCTATAATTAGCTACGGCAGCCTGTAGATATTATGAATTAACAAATTACATTATGAAAATTGAGACGACCAATGTGATGACTTTTATTGATTGACTGCCTCATGAAAATTCAATTCAAATAAGTTTCATGTCACAACAGATGAGATGCATGTATGGCCTTTGTCCCATCAACTCAATCATTTTAAAACATGCCTATAACTCACCTATGTGGAGGTTAGGTAACCAAAGCAGCATTGACTTCTTGCCATTCTTGTTAGTCTGGTAGATCCACATGTTCCTTTCTGGCTTGGACTGTGAATGGGTAACTTTTCTACCGACGAGAGCCAAACCAATTTACTAAAGTAAAATTAGGTAATTCATTAATATATAATTAATTATATTTTTTTAATAAAATTATAATGAAGTTGTTTTAAAATAACAAATAAACCTATTTTTATATTTAAAATAATTAATATGTAATTAATTATATACTAATAATTTATCTCGTTTTATATGAATAAATTTATTTTTACCCTTATAAGCGAACTCATCCTTAGTCTATTTCTTTTATAACTGATGATAGACTTGTTTGTCCATGCATGTCTCCTAATAATCATATAGACGGGCCTCCTTTTGGTCTGAACTGCGAACTTCTTTTACCAAACAAAGCAACATATGTAAACTCGACCTTTCTGATTCGGCTGATTATTGTGGTGCCGATGAAAATAGTTTATTTTAATTTCATTGATCCATGCATGTGATTTCTTTAATTAGCAAAACATATTTTCCAAAGACATCCAAATGTATATATTTATCTAATTTCTTGTAGGTTCAGTCCCTCCTATAATAAAGCAGAAATGGTGATATCGGAAATTAAGAACTCTATCGTAAATGAACGATCTCTATGTAACATGTTTGTTGATTAATTACTCCTTTACATTCTCTTCGTTAGAAGTACAATTTCATATTTTGTATTGTAAACCAAATAAACACTATGGCTGTAATAACCCAAAACAACAAGAGTATTCTAAAACTTTTTACAATTCTGTTGCATCTTTCCTTTACATATTTATTAGGAGCTCCTAAAAAGCATGCCCCTTCATTTTATGCAAGCATCCAAATGGAAAATGCAATGAAGACATCTCGCTGGAACAATGTGTGGTGTCAATGATGGGAGAGGTCAGTTGAGTAATCATTTTTCTAGAACAAGTTTGTTCAGCTGACATCTTCCTTGGTCGTAGGAAGGGGAATGCTAGCTTAGTAGTAGATATAAATATAGTTTAGCTAGTACCTGGAAAGAGATCTGTTTTCTTCTTCAGTATGTCAGCTAGTTGTTCGAGACAAATGTCAACTCACGGTTATATTAACACTGCAGTAACTTGTCTACTGTACGGAATGATAAATCAAAGAAGCTAAGTCAAAACGTTTTGATAATTGCATATGAAGGCCAGAGAAATGAAAGGGCATCATTTCAGACTCCAAAATTCCAAACTTGAACTGATCGGTCACCATAAATATATTTGACACAGAATGGGGAAGTTTGAACAAAATGAACCTCAAACTCATGTGTCATGAATGAAATCACCTGTGGCACTTAATTAAGTAGAATATTATTTTACTTTACCAAAATGCCCAGTGCCCTGGAATATCAAATAATAAATTATGGCTGTAGACACTTAAGTAATACTGGAATATATACTGATTCTTCTCTTACTTTTGCATACAAGAAGGTAGAACATATATGTTGTGCTGGGGATTTTGTAGACATGCGTGCCTTAGTATGTCTCTTAATATCACATGAAGTACCATGTATCTTTGGCCAAAATTAAGCAAACATTGGACAAAAAATTTAAAGTTCGTTATCCACCTTAATGAAGTGTGTGTACGTATGATCTTAAAAAGGGTAAATATTATGCCCTATGGTATGGCATTAGGAACACAAAACAAATTTCTAGCTATAAGCCTTAAGTCTTAGGGTCAATAGTTGTCACTTGGTACAAATAAAAATATAAAATACGCCAAAACACACCAAATGAAGTGACAGATAAGTGCAACCCGTACAATCTAATGTAAACTGTTTCTGTATGGCAGTAAGAGAGTAGAGGAAAAATAATACCATTTAAAGACTAGACTCACATTAAGATCACCTGAAAAATTAGGAATACAGCTATCTCTCTTGTAGCTCAACCTTATTGCTCTTAGTTCAAAGCAGCTTGATCTCATCTTTCCCCATTCCCCATGAATGCGACAGATTCACACCACAATCATTCATGTACACGAAAACACAACCAAATTGCTACTGCATCCCGAGGTCAACTGGTTCTTCATCTAGGCAGTACTGCTGCATCCCTTGGGAGCTAGACGCCACAGCATTATTAGGGCAAACCAATGGGCTCACCTCATTCCACCTCATGTTCTGATCTCCCATCCCGAAGAAGCACTCTAGCCCGTCCAGCTTGACTTGATTGAAGTGGAAGCTCTCGTCCAGCTCCAGCGCCGGCAGAGCGCTGGAACACTGCATGCCGCCTTCGTTGAGCGGCGGCATGCCATGCGCCGCCAATGGCGCCGCGAAGCCTGGGGCTTCCTCGTACATTGGTTGAGGAGCTGTGCATGGCGGTGCCGGCAAGGCTGCGAATGGGTTCCCTCCGAGCTTGAACAGAAGCTTCAGGATTGACTCATTGACATCGTCTCCCACACGACCTCCTTCCACCATTGGTGCCGACATCGGGTGCACCGGCACGGACATGGTGTGGTGGTGGTGCCAGCTACTGTAATTGGCACCGGCAGCCAAGCCAGTTTCGTTTGCATCCGTGTTTGCCTCTTGCTTGATCTGCCCGTCACCTGCAGCAGCTGCTGCCTGGCGCGCCAGCTGCTGCTGCTGCCTCTGATCCTTGCGCGACTTCTTGCCAAAGAGCTTCTTCTTGAGCCTCGTGTTCCAATAGTTCTTGATGTCATTGTCCGTCCTCCCCGGCAGCTGCGCTGCTATTATCGACCACCTGTGCCATGCATACATGGTCATGTCAGATCATAGATTGTACCGCACTCTCATGCCCATGTGCCCGTCTGCCTGCCTGCCTACCGGTTTCGCAGCCAATTCTACAGTTGAGTTGATCGTAGGAGTGACTAGACGTGTGTGCACAGATGAATTAGCTAGTACCTGCTGCCTATGCTGATGTAGAGGCTGAGGATGATCCTGTCTTCCTCCTCCGAGAACCCGCCGTGCTTGATGTTTGGCCGGAGGTAGTTCAGCCACCGGAGGCGGCAGCTCTTGCCGCACCTCTTCAAACCTACATGAACAAACCCCCAAAGACACACGCGCGCTTGATTAGCTTTCTTCTATCATATCACTACAGCTGCTGCTGCTCACACAATCATCAAATCTTGCATGAGAATTGTCAAACACATACCAATCTTCTGGGGGAGGGCGATCCAGTTGCCGCCGGTGCCGTTCTGCTCGATGTAGGACTTGAGTTTCGCATCCTCCTCCGGCGACCATGGCCCCTTCTTCACGCTCGCCTTGTCGCAGCACGGAGCTCTCCCCATGGCGGCGTGGGTTATCCTCTACCTCCTCTTCTAGCTGTCAGGGGCTCTCTTGCAAGGTGTGCAGCTGAGCAAAGAGTTGATTAGGGCCTAAATTTGGTTAGGCATGATGATGGCGAGGGCGGTGTGTTTATGTGCTCGAAAGGCAGACATGAGAGAAGAGTGTATTATTGGCACGGAAAAAAGGGGCTGCGTGTGACAGTAATAAAATACGGTTTAATTCGTGGTGGTGTGATCTGGGTTGCTTTCTTTCTAATTGTTGTTTCCCTTGGATTAGAATCTCCATCATGCGGCCATCAGCAAGGCAGCAGCCATGCTCTTGCCTCTTCCTTGGACCTGGTCTTTGTGCACCGTAGGCTTGAAGTTTTAATATCTGATCCGGTTCCTTTGGATCATGCTGTCGACTACTACTCTTGCATTTATACACTAGTGCAGACATCCAGACAGTGATCAGTGTAGCGGAGTGTAAAAATCATACTCCATCTCGGAATTGCAACTCATGTACATTATATATCTTTTGTTTTGGAAAATGCAATTTATTTTGAATAATTTCCATATTATGGGAGAGAAGAAAGAAGTTTTAATTGCAAGCTTACAGGATGAATTAATGAAATAACAATCTAATAACTCCCTTATAAACTCTACATATGTACGCTTTGCATTGTAAATAAAATGCATGCATTTCGGTGTTTAAAAAACTCACCTCATCATTTCTTAAAGAAAGCTTGCCTAACTGCCCATCCTTCTTCAGTTTGGTAGAAGCATAGTAACTTACTATAGCACGGACTAGCTAGCAACAAGTACAGTGCTTGAATTTTCTAAAAACATCTTTGTTTCCAATACAAGGTACAACAATCAGGTGGCATGATGATCCTCACATTGCCATATTGGAGATTAGTGAAAATCGATGAATTATCTAATTTTTATGATAGCTATTTGAGGATATAAGCGAATGAATTAACTTCTACAAGGTTAAAAACGTTGTTCCAAAAAAGTATTTCTAAAAAATTTGATATAGAAAATTTTTGTACATATACAATTTAGGAGCTTGTGAAGCATGCAAATGAAAATCCAAAATCCAGAATAGAATAGAACATGACTTAAGTTTGCTGAATCCTGCTGAAGTTGTTCTGTTCAGACTTTCATTCCAAAAAAGTATTTCTGAAAAATTTGATATAGAAATTTTTTGTACATATACAATTTAGGAGCTTGTGAAGCATGCAAATGAAAATCCAAAATCCAGAATAGAATAGAACATGACTTAAGTTTGCTGAATCCTGCTGAAGTTGTTCTGTTCAGACTTTCATTCTTGCTTGCTGCAAAGCTTTTGTGCTAATCTTCAAGGGGAGTGAGATTTTGCTGTGTTCTGTTTGGAGAGGAGCCATTTGATGTGTGATTGCCATCCATGGATGCATACCAACCCTGTGAGCATATTATCATATTCAACACCATTTTTGTGTGCCTTGATTGAGCCACTTGTGGAGAAAGTAAGTCAATTAAAGAAGTTGCTTGATTTCCAAGTGCTTTGAAATATACTCACATAATAAACGAGTCCTTGGCATTTGGTACTTGGCCTCCCTTGGTCCCTTTACTCCTCCAGTTGCTGTCAATGCTATGGTGAATGGATGATGTAGGCTGGCTTGCATCAGTTTAGATTTTCTGTTAATTTGTGTTGTATTGTTATTCTTGTTCTGTTCTACTCAGTCTTACATTGTTCGTGCTGATCATTTTAGATGGTACACTTTGAGCTGTGCTCTTTTATGGTTTATAGTTCCTTTAGTTGAAGAAAAACAATATATTTTAATGAAAGAAAAACAATCTATTTTAATAAACAATGGGACCAAATTGGTCTGACTGGTTGATTATCTGTTATATATAAATAAAGGCCCAAGCCAATTTACATAGTTATTGTGCTGTTACATTATTAAGCCACATTAGAATGTCTGAAAGCAACTTGATTTTGCTCTATGGATTAATGATATCAATTGAGAAATAATTGAATATATATTAGTAGATGTCTAGATGACATGCTTTGTTGGATTTATTTGAATATCAGGGTGTCTGGTCTTGTTTCTCTTCTCTTATTTTTCTTGTCGTCTGGTCAAACGCTTCCTGTGACATCTCATATTGTTAGTAACTTGGAAGAAATATGATGTTCATATATACCATGTATCATGTCTAATTTCTATGTACGTCTGATTTTTGTCTTTGTATTCGTAGTAGTATCGACTCATATTAAGTAGGTAATGAAAGTTGTTGAATGACTATAGAAATCAAAAATAAAATTTAATACTTCCCCTAATACCAAAATATGAAAAATCGTGTTTTCGATTATAACTGTAAATCCGTAATTTGGATTGACCTAGAAATAGAATCATCTTAATCAGACTCCTCCATGTTAAGATTAACGAAACGAACAGAATGTTGACTAAAATTAATTAAACTAATTAATTAATAGTGTAAGATCTAAAAATAATTAATCGATCCAACACTAGAAAAAAAAGAGAAAAGAAATTAATCCAAATCACACAGAAAGCAAATTAATCTATAATCAATTGCTACGAATGCACAGAGATAAAAAAAAGATTAATTACTGTACTAATCTTTATAAACTTTATTTTTATTACTAAAATTATACTTACAAAATTTACTAAAAACTCTCTCAACTCTCTCAACTCTTTGTTAAAATCCCTAACAACTTACCCTCATTTTATAAAAAAACTAGAAAATCTAAAAAAACGAGATTTCATACCTACTACTCTATTTTTTATAGAGAATACTCATACACCATTCCCATGGCCCCGTGCTAATCTCATGATGACAAGTGTCCTCGAGATGTCCTATGCGACCACACATGCCACGCCTCCACCACGTCCGAGCCTACCTGTCAGTCACTGTATCACCACACGTCCGCGTTCGCTACCACAACGGGTCCACCTATTAGCTGCACATATTTTTCTATGTGTGCCTGTGCCTGCTGCTATACCGATTATTTCATGCCGTTAGTCTATTTCACTAGCCTACTAACTCTCGGCATACTTGACAAGTAGACCCAGCCCATCGACCTGCTACCTTTCGGCTTTCTCTAGCCCCCGCCAGCTCGCTCGTGCTCTATCGCCAACCTACTTCTAGCTGGGCCACGCCCATACTATATCCGAATTGCTCCAAGTTTTAGCCTATTATTATGCTAAACTTTAAAAATTAATTTATCAATTTTTATTCAAAATTCTTTCAAATTTTTTCAATGATTTTTCATCTATTTTTAACATTTAATATCTGCACATATATAAATAAAAAAATTCACATAGACTACACATGTTTACCATAGTTTATCATAAATAATTTTAATATAAAATAATTAAGCAATTTCAAATTTAATATAAACTAATTTTACCAATTTTAATATAAACTAATTTTAATATAAAATAATTTTTCATCACTTTTTTAACAGTATCCAATAATCAAAGCTTATTTACTGATTAATTGCTTCTGATACAGTATCCAATAATCAAAGCCTAAACTGTGAGCATCCAACTGTCGAGTTTAACGTTGAAACTGCAACGCTTTTTGTCGTTGGTTTGAATTCTTGTTGTATTTACTCGTGGTATCATTCATTTGTGGGGACTAAGGAAGTAAAAAAGTTGTTTCTATATATGACTGCAGGTTTGTAACTGAAGTAATCTGGAGTTTCTGGACGGGAGAAAGTGACATTCGAGCAAAAAGATCAGACAGGTCAGGGAATGGACACGTAATTATTTATACTATCCATCAACCCATGCTGCTGTACAGACTAGAGATAAGAAAAATAGTTTGTTTTAATTTCATAAACTTTTTTCCTAATTAAATTCACTTACTTTCCCGTTTGATTTTTCCACTAAATCTAATTCACAGGTTTTATTTTATCTATAATTTTGCATTCCAAACATTAATAGTTTATTTTATTTTTGTTTACCATACATTCAGATTTAATTTATCACTATATTATTATTTGGAACACATTTTTTTAATTTCAAGTTAATTTGTTGATTACCAGCTTAAAAGCAGGTTAATAACTCTCTGTTTTTTTTTGTTGTTTCATGTACAAACGCCAATATATACCCTAATTAATTTAGTCTAATTGAGAGTAGTTTGATTGCCGTATACTGTACATATTAGAATAGGACTTGAGAATTTTGGGTTTGTTTCTAATCGGGCATGGCTGGTGAGCTGTAATTAATGACCATATTGCACCGAACCCTTTATTATTTCAGATAGATTAATTTGAGACCTAATTGGACTCTACATTAATGAACCGTATTGCATACATGTGAAGAATTTTTTTCTTTTCTTTAACTAACGTGGGAATTTCTAGATTTTTTTTATTAATGTGGGAATTTCTAGTAATTTTTGATTTTTAGGATTAACATGGGAGCCTATAAGAGAGTCTCCAATAAACATATATAAAGATATATTCTAAAAGACCTCTGACAGTAACTTGGAATGGTGGGTGTGATTAGGCTCTGTCTGTCATTTAGCTGGCTGGCTTCTTTTTGTGAGAGAGGATCTTGAAAAGCTATCTTAGTAAAGGAAAACTGGCTCATGCTGGGGTAACAATTACATTGAGAAAGATCAGTCCACACTTGGACAGCATGGCTCAAAGGCATAAATGGGCTCCAGATAATCTAACTGTGCTGAAGCCTGAGGCAGATATGGCCCATACAACACAACATGTTTGGAAGCACTACCTGTTTGTGTTGGGGCTGTGGATGAATGGCAGCAATACAAGGCCAAGGTTCTACTGCATCGATCTGCATTACAAGTTAATCTGAACCCGACCGCACAAGCTGAAGCTTTGTGGAGTATTTAGCAGGGTTGCCACAGTAAGTGAGAGCTGGCCATTCTTTTCCTTTTCAGCAGGAAGGAGGATTGGCCCATGCATGTATGCGAGCGAAACTGCCGCCGCTGCACACGAGCGCCAGGTTGATGGAGGCTGTACCCACGTCCATGCACGTGGCCGGCCGGGCTCAAACTCCCGCCATTCACGCCCCTCTCCAAGCTTCCGGCCTCCATCCATAGGGCCCCACTGGTCAGTTGTATTACTACTCTACGTTTCTACCAGTGCGCTGCTCACCCTGCTTTGTTGAAATTTTGCTAATTCTGACATTAATATCTTAAATAAACTTACCACTTTTAAAATATACATGTACACGTATATATCAAACGGCTGGGTGAACTGATACTACTAGATACGACGCCACATAAAATATACGAGACAGTACAGAATACAAACAACACCTAGCTGATCCCTGAGACAGTAGTACACGATCGCTAGGCCAATTAGTTAGCCGACGGATCGAGCATCCACCCTGGGTCTAAGGGTACTCGAAATGATATTCTTTATGACAAGTCTTCGAGTCCCATCTTTACTTTTAGATAAGATTCTTTGCCTGCGTTATTCCACCACTATATCCAAAAGATTTCTGAGGTAATCTCTGTAGGCCGATTTAATGTTACAAAGGCCACCTGCAAAGACGTTCTCTGTGAGCAGCTTTTCAACAAAAACAACTCGGTGATTAATCACCTATCTTGGGGCGGCTATGCAAAATAGCGACGTTAGATAATGTTTGATCTTACTTCGAGGACGACGTTTTCCATCGGAAAGTCAGAGGTAAATCGGTCGATACCCTACCACCAACTCTCTAAAATTGACACATAGGACGACTGTTTATCTCATCTTCCAGCCAAACATACAGTAAAGAAGTCACGAATAGACCAGATATTGATCGATATGTAAATTTTTACAGCTAAAATATAAAAAGATTAAGAAAACATTTAATTTAATTCTAAAATTAATCTCTAAATTTTAAAATAAATTTCTTTTTTCAATGCGCCTATATTATTATTTTAAATTCTATTATAATAACGTATAGTCGGAACGAACTCCTACGCATTTTAATTTGATTAGTACACATAATTTCTATTTCATCATTACACGCACTCTTCCTATCTTCTATTCGTAAATATTTAATATCTAAAATAATATTTGGTCAAACTTTTATCTTTAGTTTTATATAAGACTAAGTTTATAAAATATGATAATTCTAGGATATTATGGCAACATTTTTCAATGAATTTTAAGTATCTGCTACTATTTAGATTTGGCTACTAAATGCTACCATTATAAAATTACCACCAAAGAAAGAAGCCTCTTTTATCTATTTGCCTGTGTGAAGTGCCTCCTGAAAGACAGGCACGCAAAATAACCACCCTACCATTGGCGAGCGGAACAAATACACGTGTCATCTTTACTCTCTCTCCCTGATTCCCCATTTCTCACTCGATCCCATCCCCTCTTTGCATTATCCATTGATGGTGCCATATCATCGCTCACTGACCCTGCTCCCCTTGTGCCAATGCTCGCGCATTTGCCGTTGTCAGTGTATGAATGTCAGTAGCAGGGTTCCGACATTATTCTTTTATGAGTTTGGCAGGGGGTTAGAAACGCTTAAGTGCATCTAAATGAAAACAAAACAGGACTAAATAACTATATAGATTTAGGCTGCGTAGATGCCTCTTGATTTTCTCTTTGGTGGGAGGAGTGCTCACTAGTCTTATTTTTTATGTAAGCCTTTCTTCCATATCCATATTTTTGCTTTGGTTCTCCTCTTATATACAATAGGAGAGCATCACAGTAACCGAAGTAGGGAATGAGCCTCAGTAAGTCATTATGTACGGGTGTTTGGTACGTGTTGTCTAATCGGTAGATTTCTACCTTGCCTACTCCGTCCATCAACTTGAGATGGCAAGTTTTGTCTCATATGAGTCGTCGTAGGGCTTGTATGTCGGCATGTTGATGAAGTAGGTAAAAAGCTATGGGCTCAGATGGGTGACGCGCTAGTCAACTGCGTTACCTATGCCTGTCCATACCATTTCACGAGGTGCACAAGCCACAGTGCCCAAATGACGAGTGATAGGAGCGTTAGTCACCATCTTGTCCTCCATGCTGCATGCCTCAATGGGTATATAATTATCACATCATCCTTAATGGGTGGAGCATACGAAGGCTAAGGTAGGGCAATCACAGTGGTCATGGTGGTAGCGGCTTAGTTCCCAAGCAATCTGTTGCTACACCTAGCGGGTAACGAGTGCTCGAGGGCCACCAACTTGGGAGATACAAGGCCCACGGGGCAGAGGTCAAAGCTAATGTTGATGGGGCAAGGGTCAAGCTCATGCCTAGGAGCAACTAGCTCGGGGCTTTTCACTCCTAGTCGTAGACCTGATGTCTTCCTGTGGCAAGGGTCATGTGTTTCTCCTAAACTGGTTCACAACATCCCATGAAGCCCAGAGAACATGTGACATGACGGTAGGGTGCTTCATGCCCTCGGTGGTAAGGACCCTAGTTCCTATATTACTGATAACCATGGCAACACTACATCCCCGTCCTATTGATCCACACCCCTAGCCCACATCCATTCTATTGCCGCTGACCCCTTAATAGAAAGTAGATATGTCCATAATAGAAAGTAGATATGCCCATGATAAAAGGTCTAGGATTGTCCTCTTTGGTAAGTTCATTTCCTCCTCTATAACTCCATTGTAATATGTGCTATATGCATGTGTAGTTAGATGTGTCCTAACTTCAAAATTTTTGTATGTCTATGATTATGTCAGGATTAATTTAGCAATGTGTCTAGACTTGTTAAATGTGCTAGGTATGCTGCAAACCTAGAGCATGGAATGCTTCACATGTTAGAGGAAGAGCATGATGACATGGCTAGCAAGGTAATTTGGATGCCGAGCTAAGAAATTGTAGGTTTCAATTTGGATAGTGAAATTGGCTACCAATGATACTCCTTCCATTCCATATTACAAGATGTTATGACTTTTTTAAAGTTAAATTTCTTTATGTTTGACAAAATTTATAGAAAAATGTTATAACATCTACAACACCAAATTTGTTTCATTAAATCTAGCTTTAAATATATTTTGATTGAATATTAATTTTGCATTGAAAATGTTGCTATATTTTTTTAAAAATATGATTAAACTTAAAAGATTTATCTTTAAAAAAATTAAAACATCTTATAATATAAAACGAAGAGACTAGTTGACAACCAATGAACTATTTAAATAGTGAATGGAGTCCACATGGTTGAGAAGATGGTAGAGATTGGTGTTGAATTACACATCTTTTTACTGTTGGGAATATTAATCTTTGTACGTGGCTATTTATTTATTGTTTGATATATTTTGAGGTTCAATAGTAATTTGTAAAATTTATAATATGAGTAGTGGAGTGGTAGATTTTTCGCCACCATCACCATCTTAATTTAAGTTAAAAGAAGTAAGGAATCACACATATGCATCCATTGCATTTCTAATAGTACACATAATTTCTATTTAATCACTATGCGCACAACTCGTCTTCTCTTATCATAAATATTTAAGTAAACTTTGATTATTAATTTATTATTAATTTTATATTAAAAGCTTATAAAATATAATAAGCTTATGATCTACTCGCATCATAAAATTATTTGAGGATGGGGAGGAATTGATGATTGAAGTTTAAAAGTTGGACATCGAAAATTTTTAATTGGAGGAAGTAATAGCGTGCATAAATTAAATAGTCATATTCCTTATTGATTGATGCGATATTATTTCTATCGTTCTTGTAAGGTGTTAGGTATGGTAAAATTACATTTTTGTCACCTCCAAAATACAATTAAGCAGAAGATATCTAGAACTCATATTTTAATCTGTTGTTTTCCATTCATGACCCATATCTGTGTTAGGACAAATTTGTTTAGTTAAAAGAGACAGTTTGTTGCATTGATTGATTAAAGAAAACTCTACATGACACTGTATGAGGGCACAAATTGGATTTCCCCGGTTGTGCCACTTGGTTGCTTCGGTTATTCTAGAATCGGGACGATTGACAGTCAGTACTTAGTTAGTAGTACTTGTAGCTCTAAGCACGCCCCATGTGCCTACGGCCCTATGCCTGGCTCAGTCTCTGAGGCTGCGGAGACCGAGCATCGATAACTATACTTGCGCATCTGTGGACGTGGATTTGACAGGACGAGCTGAAAACACGGGCACTCCGCACAAACTGTCCGGAGCTCGTACGGAGGATTGAAGCTACTCGAGCTCTCGATTACTGCAAGTCTACGTACCCCCGTTTCACGGTATACTAGACCCTCTCGTCCCACGATATAACATAATACTATGTTAGGGGTACACTACTACTATGAATTTTGATAATGAAAGTTTAGATTTGTAATAGGTCTAATCCAATATTAATTCTATTAGAATACTACTTTCGATATGATATCCGAAGCTATTAGCAAAACGATGATGTAGATGGTGAACAGCTGAATTTCTGATATGATATCTCAGGCTAGGATATATAGTACAGTGCCATCACATTACTTCTCAAAAATATTTCCATCTTGGTGAAAAGAAGTTAAGGAGATCGACTGCTCAACACATGGAACTAACACAGCTCTACTGTAGCCTGTGGCTTTCATCCCTCGTACAACTACAGTCTACAGTCCGGCTTCTGTGCATGGAACGCCTGGTACTGCATGCAACGCTGCTGCCGCCGCATGCCGACCTAGAGACGAACCGAGCTGCGGATCAGCACTGGCCAGGCTATGAATATCCCGGACTTAACGATCGGGCGATCGACCTGGCTGAAAGCCCTGAAACCTCAAAAAATTCGCATGAGAACGAGAGAAACATCCCGCATGAGAGGTGCATGCATGTGCCTTGCATCAGCTGCGCCTGCCGCTATTACGTCTCCAGTTCTTTTTCTCCTGCTGTTTTTATTTGCCGTCCTTCCTTTGTCCATGATTTAGATGAGTATAATCATTCCATCCATCTCATGTGTGTTGTAGTAGTAGCACTGTAACTGCTGCGGCTGCTGGAAAACAGTGGTGGTACAGTACCCTAGCCTCTTAATTTTGCTCTGATTTGACATTAGAACAAAGCTAGATAGCCACCAGCCACACATACATAGTGTATCATCGTCTCCTTTCTTCCTCCCCTTCACATTCCCAGTATCTGTCTCAACCACGACCTCCTCTTTTCAGGACATCATCTCCTCCTTTTCATTGCTAGGGTTTGTTTGCCATAACTATCGCCTCTTCTTCTTGACCTGTCGGCCATGGAGAGCTTCGCGAGTCTCGCAGCAGGAGGGGGCTGCACCAGCAACGACAAATCTTCTTCCTTGTTGCAGCTTCCGTTGGCGCCAGCGGCCGCGTGGTCGGCGCCGGACAACCAGCACCACAGCTCGCCGCGTCCGTTGTACCAGCTGCTCGCCGGCCCGGCGTCGTCGGCGCGGCATGGCCACCACCACCACCACACAGGCGGCGCAGCAGCAGCAGCTGTACAGGGACGACAGATCTCGCCGGAGGACACGGAGGAAGTCAAGGCCGACATCATGTCGCACCCCCAGTACTCGGCTCTCCTCGATTCCTATTTAGGCTGCAAAAAGGTAGCTAGCTAGGTAGCGAGCAGAAGCATATTAAACCCCATGCAGATACACACGACACACGCCATGTGCTTAGCGCTGACTGGTTTGTTGATTTTTATCAGGTTGGAGCCCCGCCGGATGTACTGGCTAGGCTCCCGGCCGTGCCGGCGAAGCTGGACGCAGACGACGGCCACCCTCGTCGCCGGCGTGATGACCCTGAGCTCGATCAGTTCATGGTCTCGACATGGATCAACTCCTTTGCTAGTATATATGCTTAGCTACTTTCTGATCGATCGATGGGCTCTGATCTTGTCATCACAGAACGCATACTGCAGCATGCTGGTGAGGTATAGGGAGGAGCTGGAGCGGCCGATCCAGGAAGCGGCGGAATTCTTCAAAAGTGTGGAGACGCAGCTCGATTCGATCGTTGGTGAGTATTTATACGCTTCTTTTAAAAAAAGATTTGCAGCTTGCCTTATTGGGAAATAGTATCTCACTTTGTTGGATTGGAGTTAGCTTTTTTTTTCCTCCTCTTTGGACTTGTTGCAGCTGTTTTTTAAGCCGCTAATTTTTTATGCTTTAATTCGTTTATTATGGTAGGGGATATTAAGGTTTTGCAGCCTTGTTGCATGTATTAGGCCACTTTCTTAATAATTGGAGCTTAACGAAGTATAAATCATGAGTGTCGTCGTACATTTTTTATTCCCATTAGTCTTTGCAGATCTTGAGTGCTACAGTCTCAAAAATTCCCAATTGTTTTTATAAGACCTGAATTACTGCTGTGATTTTTTTTTGTTGCAAATGCTTATGGGTAATAACGCCACTCGGTTGAATGTGCTTGCTGGTTATCGATTTGTAGCATCCTCGTGACTTGCATCCTCATACCAACACTGAGGATTTGTTTTCTTTTTATTGTTTGCTTTTTAATCTTCTGAACCTTCAAGAGTTCATTCGTTTCACGCTCACTGACTCGCTGCTTCTTCACTTTGCGGCTGTCGGGCATACGGGCGTGCCCGCGGGCAACGGGCATGAGACGTGATCTTTGCCCGTCATGCTTGACGGACATGCCCACGGGCAGGAAATGCACTCACGGGCACGGGCATGGGTAGACACCACCCATGCCCGTCGTGCCGATTGCCATCCCTAATTCCCGATCGAGTCTTGGCTGTTGGACATGAATGGACACTGTTAGTACGCCGTGCACTTTGTGTCATGGCCTGGCTAGTTACTGGAGTGGGGTAAGGATCCAGCTATATATTAGACGATTGATTAGTGTGTACGACCATCTGTGCAGTGCCGTTGTTTTCAAACATTAATTATTGAGCACTTTCCATAGGCATAGATGGCCAAACCAAAATTATATATTTGTTATATATACATGCATCAATTAGGAGCCATATAATTGAAAAAAAATAAGGAAGGCAACATGGTGACCGGCATGCATATCATTGTATTTTGTTGAAATCCTCCATTTGCATGTTAATATATATTTGGAAGAATATGGTTCTTATCCATCTATCTGCCTTCTATTATATATATTATAAATATAACTTAAAAAACAGACATCATGTTCACTCTGTAAGTGTTCGAGAAAAAATGTTTACTTTGAATATTAGAAATTCTCATATTAATCAAAGAAAAAGATAAAGATATTGACCGCCCTAGATCAAAATTATAATGCTACAATACGATTGTTACAGTTGTATAGAAGTTGTGATTGTATATATGGAAACATAAGCTAATCCAGAGTTTTTTTATATGAAATCTAATCATAATTTTAAAAACCATTGTATAAAAAATGCATTTGTACCTTAATATTATCTTAATAGTAATTTCTATGTCTATAAATCAAACATGATAATTTTTTTAATATTATCTTAATATTACAATACATCAAATATGTATAAACTTTATGTATATTTTATTACTTTCTTCTCTTCATCTTTTATTCCTTTCTTATCTTCGTATCTTTTGTTGTATCTTCTTAGTCTTTCTAACATGTTTTAAATAAAAAATGCCCATCCTTATCTATACTTATTTATTATCTGGTTTTTTATATTTTATTTTATTGTTGTTGCTCATGGTTTCAACTCTTCAACTTCGTTATCACATTGGTGGTATAGGTTTGAGTATTTAATCTCATAGTTGTGTTTCTTACTTAGATTGGATTGGATGATCAAGATATTTTATCTGAATTTATAGCTATTTTTATATCCTAGGATTAATATAGGGCTCTTATCCTAAAGATATGGACTCTTCTATCTTAATATTATATATTTTAAATTTAGATTTAAAATATTTCTAAACTACAGTCCTACCTGAATGGTTTTCTCAATAATATTTATTTTTAACCTAAATTTAAGATATTATATGGATTATTTCTCTTAATATTATTTATTTCTAATCTAATTTTAATTTTTTTTCTAAAATGAACTCCTACATGAACTCTCTTCTTCCTAATATTTATTTTTTAATCCTAAATTAAGATATTTATAAATTTTATTTCTACCTAGACTCTTCTCTTAATACTAATTATTTTTTTATTTTTTAATCTGAATTTTATATTTTTCAAAATTATATTTATATATGAACTCTTATCTTAATATTAATTATTTTATATTTTAAACCCAAATTTATTTTTTTTCTAAATTGTATTTGTCACACCCATCCTAACATCAACATACAGACAGCACCAAGGAGGGTGTGCCACAGTGAAAAAGTGAACCGTCTCTTGCGGAACCGTGATGCTACTTCCCGTCTTAGGATGTATATGCTGATACCCATGGTAATAAAAATGAATACTTGCAATTCAAATTATTGCAATCCAAATAATAAATTATATCTCTGTGTTACATCTTAGGTAATCTCTAAAACATAACCTTCAATTAAAAGCAGTAGCAACAGAATTTTAGTATAGCTGGACACGAATCCACGGCAAACGGCTTGATCTAGTGATAAAAACTAACCTTCTCCATCTTCATCTTGGACTTAGAAAAAGGGAAAACAACAACAAAAGAGGTGAGTATTTTCGTACTCCACTAGCCATTGGGAAAGGTGTAACTTCAAAGGAAGTCTGGGCTTACTTGGTAATCTATTTAATTTTAAAACACTTTTCAAAGTTCTAAGTGTGAGTTTTCTTATAAAATAATTAGAAGGAGACTTCCGTATCGATCCGCCCACAAGTTACTTTGCAACAACTCAATTAAGAGAGTCAAATTTTATTTTTTGTTTATTTTCTTCTCTTTTTTGTATATTAATTTCTTTTCACTTTCTTAAATATCTCTCTCAATTATCTTCACTTATCATAACATGACTTGGCTCCTCTAAGCCGTACATATACTATACCACTCAACTTTTACTCGGAAAGCTTACTTTATGATGCTATTTTGACATCCTAGGTCACACATGCCCATTTCAAACCACTCAGGTTATTTTTTCGACTCTATCAATGACTCCAATCCCATAAATCAATTTTACAAGGCATAGGCAAACAAATCTACACAAAGTGAATCACCTCACATTCATCCTTGATCGTGAACACGACTATTTGAATATTTTAGCTAAACTCTATAGAGCTTGTATGTTTTACGCACATAACACGAAACATACACCGAGTACTAGCTGGTACTGTAAGTTTGCGACAGTGCCTTTCCAAAGCTAGTTCACGAAAGTCCCATACCACATGCATCAGGCAAGGTCAGCCATTATCTACTTAGGGTACACTAGGAATGCTTCTATACCTATTAATACCGTAACGCTACAATAGAGGTGAGTGCCAGAGGGTTGATATCAGAACACAAAGCTTCATCTCCTCATAACCAATGTCCCACAATCACTGACATACAAGATAACTATGAACTAATAAATTACTTTTTTAACGGTATCCCATAATATCCGTGTTGTCGCACTATAAAATACTCAGATGGAATTCTCAAAGGACTCTATCCTTATATGTGAATATAAAATCAAGCCACACAGGCAAGATTTTGCATCGCAAACTTTCATGAAACATATTTTCCTTTTCAACTCTTAGACATCGAGTGCTATGTTTCTCCAAAATAATTCCTAAACCCCTTTTCCACAAGTCGGTATAGTGTTAGGGTTTGACTAGTATCTATGCCTAAGGGCATGGATACCAAGCTAACTCCTTGGTGGAGTGATAAGAATATTGGTATTACAACAACTATGGAAAGTAATGGAACTGCTGGGCAGTTTTGTTAGTCGCATAAAATGAGGCCAATCAAATTAACGTGTACGCTAAACATGTAATTTTATAATCAGCGCATTTCATAATTTAGGAGTTACATGATTGAAGAGTGTGTTTGCCCTAGTGTTGATCTCAATTCTTTGAGAAATCCACGTCCGTTGAACCTCTGGAATGTCCGCTAAGCGCTCAATAAGAGAAAATCATCTAAAACCCTATAAAATAAATAATAACTATTATAAACTAATAGTGAAATTTGATAAAGCTCAATTTTACAAAAAAAAATTATGAGAGTTGAATGGTCAATCGGACTTATGGTTGATGAGATATGAATTTTTGAAACTTAATTGAATTTGTATTGAAAAGGGAAATTATTTATTAACAATGGAAAAAAATATTTTAAGAGAATATTCGGGATGATTTAGTGAACTTGGTTCATGTTCTACAGATTGATGCGTGAGGCCTAGCGGTCGATGACATGGCCTATGAAGACCCATAGATCGTGGACCGAGTGCATGGTGACTTACGGGGTCCTACTAGTGGGTCCTACCTTCTTTCATTTTTTTTGTTTTTTTCTTCTTCATTTATTTCTCCCACTTCGTTCTTCTTCGCTTTTCTCTCTCGCACAGGCAATGGCTAGGGTGAGTGCACGCAGTAGTCAGTAGGGCTGAAGCCTAGGTGGCCAACGAGGGGTGGCCCATGGCAGCCTCGACCACCCATGGATGGCAGCGGAGTGGCTCACGGTGGTTGCATGGATAGGTGCGGTGGCTTGTTGGCTCGGGCAAAGAAGGACGCTGGTGAAGCAACAACCAAGTGACAGAGCAGAGGCCGTTTGGAGGGCTTTTGAGGTTCCTAGGAGCACAACGGTGGGGTGCAGGTGACTGGTGGTGAAAGGGGCCGACGCGGCAGTGAGGCTCTAGGCAGACATGGTGGTTGTGGGGTGGAGCTCCACTTTCTGACGAAATTCGCTGTCACAGTTACGAAGTCGGCCAGCACAAAGCTCGGAAGGGGTTCTTCATGGTTAGGGGAAGGTTTCTACTCGCTTGCACCATTCGGAGTAGGACTGAAGTTGTTTGGCCTTGGCGGTCCATCACAAGGCGAGGCAGCGTGGCTGCTATGGCGACGAGCTCCAACGGTTCGTTGCCAAATTGGGCTAGGCACTAAGGTCTAGGAAGGGAGATCAGTGTGCAAGTGTGGTGGCTTTTTTCGTGATAGTCATGTCATGAAGGATGACTAGTCATAGTCAAAGCGAGGTCGAGTAGGACACTGGTCTAGTCCAACGGAGATAGCGACACGCTAATTACGGCAGCGTCGATGGCCTAGCGGCTTAGTTGCCACAAGAAACATTCAGGGGAATAGGATAGAGGGGTGGAAGGAGCGGCAGCTCACCTTGCGGCAGATGGGGAGTGGCACGCTGTGGCTCGGTGCAAGAACAATGATGGGCGGTGAGGTTCTTGTTGAGGAGTGTGTGTGTGGTTCTTTCGATGGGTTCACAGCGAAGGCATCCTTGTGTACATGCGGATCGTCCTGGCTCACGGCGACAACATGACGACGAGGTTCACATGGTGTTCTTCCTAGACTTACGGACTAACTTGGCTTGTGGTTCATCGAGTTGATGCATGGCATTACCGTCTAGGTCATGGCCTTCTTTTCCTTGTAACGAACTTGGCTGAGGTCTAGCTCAGGCATAAGGGCTTGAGTGAGCTTTGGCTACCAAACAAGGAAACCATGTCCCTAGCTCTAGTGTCGCTTAGAGGCAAGACAGGGTGCCACGGGTTGGTGCGATGATGGTGTTTTCGTAGCAAGCGAGGAAAAAGGGAAGAGCGACCTGGGTGATGCGATTTTGTAGATATGGCTAGCTGCTCGAAGGCTTGGCTGGGGAGCAATGGCGTGAGAAAGCTAATAGGGAGACATGTAAGTCATCTATGGTGATGTGGGCTTTGTCCTTGCCCCCTGTGTGCTATGCAACATGGGACCAGGTGAGTCATCGTCACCAATAATCGGTGCGGACGAGGCAGTGCGTGGTTGGAGTCTTAGAAGCGAGCATGGTGCGTGGGACTGGAGCGGTGCGGTGCAGGAGGGAGAGGACGGTGATGGTGTCATGGACAAACAACGCATAGGAGGAAGGCTATGCAACGATGAAGAGGGACGCGGTCTAGCACTTTTGGCGTGGACGCATGACTTTGGACGGTAGTGCTTGACATAGGGGGCACTAAACTAGGTACTTGGCAGGCGATGAGATCGTCGGTCATTAGGGTGGCTGGGGAAAGAAAAGGGAGGCAGAGGTGAGGTGGTAGGCGGTCGTCATTTGGGCAGTGTGGATGGCATTGATGTGGCACGGACTCTGAGCTACACAGTTGCGGTTGGTGCGATTCTAGGGCACTAAGAGATGGGATAGTCGTCTATAAGGGCCTACTTGGCCAGTGGAAATCATGGCTGAAGACGGGTGTGATAGGGTGATGTTGTGCGTCCTATGTGACTAACACGGCGACGGCGGTGTACGGCGAGGCATGAAAGTCATCGAGCGGGGCTCGCCTAGCCAACAAGATTCGAGTCGGGCTTGTGGCTTGGTGCGACGTGCGTATGGCAACGTGCAATGCACGGGGAGGCGCGGCACAAGCCTTGGCTCAGCGCTACCCTTGCATGATGCTGCCCTAGCACAACATTTCGCCAAACGGGTGGCGTGCGAGGGCAGTCGACTCATGGGGGAAGAAGGAGGCAGCCAGGCATGGGTCTCTTGTGGCATGAATGGGCGGACTACACAGACTGCCAAGGAGGCATGCCCTAGGTAGAAGGGAAATTGGTCAAGGACGTAGTTGGGCCTTAAGGCCGAGGGTAGAGGGAGGGATGACGGATGGGTTGTTGAGGCTATGGCTCAAAGAAGGATGAGTTAAAGGGAAAAGAGGGAGAGAGAATTGGCCATGAGAGATGATATGGCGTGAGTGTACTTTGCTTTTTTGGATTTTAATGGGATTTCGGAATTAGAAAATTGATTGGACGAAAAGAGGTATTAGAGTTTAGAAAATTGCAAGGAATTCAAGCAAACGTACTTAGAGCATGTGTTCGAATTAGATATAATATTTTGGAGGATTTAGGTGGGAATAGATTTAACAGATTGTTTTTTAAAAAAATGGTTTGCTTTTAAATTTGTAAAGAATGGAATGAATAGACAACTAAGAGCATATATGAATTTGAGAGGTAATTTTGGATAAATATCTAGATAGTGATTTAGAATGTGATTTGAATTCCAAAATTACTTTTATTTGGAAGAGGGTTTCTGGACATAGGTTTTTAGGATTTTACTAATAGCTTAATTTAGATATTGATACTGGATTATTTTTTTAGTGGACTAAAATGGCAGGGAATAACAAAGAAGTTGATTAAGATAGGAATAAAATCATGGGCACTAGATACTTAATACATAACTACTAAACTTTTTGAAAGTAGGATCTTATTTCATAGTTTTAAAGGGTTACACCAATAGGGTGTTACAGTATTCTCCCAAGGTCTCTTTTTAATTTTCTTTATTTTTTATTCCAAATTTTAGATATTTTAAATTGTTTATCTACATGGACTTTCTCTTAGTATTATTTATTTTTAATATGAATTTAAAATATTTCTAAATTGTGCTTCTACATGAACTCTTTTCTCCACAATATTTATTTTTTAGTTTGAATTTTAGATATTTCTAAATTTTGTTTCTACATAGAATCTATTTTAATATTATTTATTTTTAATGCCAGTTCTAGATGTTTTAAATTGTATTTCTGTGTACTCTTCTAATAATATTAATTATTAATTATTTTTAATCTAAATTACAGATATTCCCTAGATTGTATTTGTAGATGGACTCTTATATCACTATTAATTATTATTTAATTTTAATCTGAGTTTTACTTTTGCTTAATTATATTTCAACATGAACTCTTTATATAGTTTAATTTATTTTTTCAAAAAAATTTAGTCCAAATTTTAGGATTTTCTAAATTTTATTTCAAGGTGGACTCTTCCTTTAATTTTCTCTATTTTTATTTTGAATTTTAGTTATTTTAAATAATATTTATACTTGGACTCTTTTTTTCTTTTTTCAATTAACGTGGAAATTTTTAGAGTGAACGTGGTGGCTTCTTTTTCTATTATTTTGTATTTTTTTTAAGATAATAAATTTTAAATTGAATCTTGTAAATTTGAGTTTTTCCCTTTGATTTTAATAGTTATTCATGTTCATCATGAAGTATTTATTAATATTCTTAATTTATATTATACATTATTTAGAAATTTTGTAAAATTTTCGTGGAAATCTAATTGCTAATTTTCATATGAAAAATGCAACTAGTTGTTGATGCTATACTTATGGTTTTATGTGAGAGGCCTAAAGATTGATGATGACATGTCGACAAGGTTTACACTCGATGTGTGTTAATTGTCCTATTTCTAGGATTTGTGTATGATGAACATGCTGCAGTTGTGACGTCATATGTTGACCTGTCAGTTGTCCAATAGAGACCCATGCCCGGATGAGGGGAGGGTTACAAAAAGTTTATCTAATCAGTTGTAACTAAATCCTCCTATTCTATCTATAAATAATATTTAGATTCTTGTGATTTATATCTTATTTCTTTCTTAGATTTCAAATTTTTTAGATTACAAGTTACAATAATATCTTTGGAATCCAAAGCACATGTTTTGGTCCACCCTTGTTAGCCCAGTCGGATATGGCTCCTTGTTATCCAGTTCCATATCCCTACACTACTCTAATAGTAATAGAATGGTATTGAAATAAACTCTCCGGGTAAATTTATATTGTTCTTTTTTTTAGTGTTATAGGAATTTGCTATTAAAATTTCATCAAAATCAATTATATTTGATTTTTTTAAATTTAGAATTAATGTCACTCTAGTAATTTTTTGCATGCATTGTTCTTTTGATATTTCAACCATTACATCGGATATTTATAAGTTGTATTTATATATGGGCTTTTGATTAATTTTTTGTGATTTAATAACTTTAATTTGGAATCCATATTGAAATCAAATTGTTGGTTTTATTATATTTTTATTCAAAATTGTCGTTAATCTCATATTGTATTGTGTATTTGGACTATTCTTTTAATACATATCTTTCTTTTATTATTCCAAATTTCACATATTATAGCTTGTAATTTAATATGGACTATTCATATTTTATATTTTACATGGTCACTTATTATATTTACTTAATTCCAAATTTCAGTGAAAATTTTATTTTAATTTGACATTTCTATTGTAATCAATTTGCTTAGTTTCTTTTTTTATTCTGAATTTTAATTGGTCCATATTGTGTTTTATATGGGCTCTTCTTTTTATTTTTCTTTTTTTATCCAAATTTCATATATTTTAAATTGTATTTGTATTTGGACTCTTCTTTTTTTCTTTATTTTGTATTCCGAATTTCATGTATTTTAAGTTGTGTTGACTCTTTTTTTTCTTTTTCACCAATTAGCGTGGGAATTTCTAGGGCATGAGAACAAATGTGGTGGCTACATTTTCTATTACTTTATTAATATAATACATATGCTAAGGGTTGTATATCAAATCCAATCTAACTTTTAAAATCTATCATATATAAATTACGATTATATTAATGGAATCAAAAGTGATGAGCTGTACCAAATCTAATTCTACTTTTATCTAACCCTGCAAAAAATTGTGCAGGACAATCCACTGGTTAGCGCTAAACTGTCATGCAGCAATTCCCCTACGGATGATGAGGCATTTTTGTGTGTACATATATTTCCTGGCTACATATGGTCTCTTTTTGAGGAATGAATAAACGACTTTTTTGTTGGATATTTGTTTGAATATATAGTGCAACAATTCATACCCTAACACATCAGACCAAAATGATTATTGAGGTCGTGCAGTACGAATTGAATAGACCTACATATGTGACTATTCCATGTCATCGGTGCTATTTGAACTCCTATTATTTCAACAGTTCGACAGTTTGGGTCATACTCAGATACTTGCATTTTTTTCATATATATTACATTAGGAGTTATTACGAATGATAAATACGGCTTGTCCTTTAGTGGATGAGCATCTAGCTTAAGATATATTACTCACAACACAAGAGAAAATTACAGTCTTCTAGGCACAAATTCACTTTAACAAATGTCTTGTACTAGCATAAATGCTACCTAGACTTTGCAGCTTGATGTCGTTTCTTGTATTTGTGTTGTCATTTGAGAAATATCCATTTAATTGTTCATATGTTTTTGTCTATACTAAAGTTTTTCAAGCAATTAGTTACATTTTAAATCATATTCTGGTTGCATGCTGCTGTACTGTCTGGAAATATTCCAATTTGAATAGAATGTGTATATAAACTTGAATCATAAATAGCTCCTAAAAAGTTCCTAAGAAATTTTGGTGGTGGATGGAATTTGAACTGCATGCCTGGTAAATTTTGGCATAGATCAGTGAACAGAAATGTGAAGGACAACACTTTGACGTCTAGTATTTACTATCTAAATGTTTGTATTTGTTATTTATATATTCTCTCCGGTCAAAAATATTTGATAATTCGGTAATCTTTTAAAATTTTAATGATGAATTCTATATTAGAATAAGTTTATAATAATATGATAGTAGTTTTTGAGGAAAATCAACATGTATCATTTATTTTGCTTTTAAACCTAGCGTTTTAGAAATTATTGATGGTAAGAATTTAAAATTTTGATCGAATATTGTTGTAAACTTTAATTTTTTTTACTAGAGGGAGTAATTTTTATGGTCATCTGAAGTCTAACGGTAAATAAATTTTAGTGGAACTGCTGTGGTCTTTGCATGTTTTTGCACTGTTTTATTGTTAAAATCGATTATTTTGTGTACATGAACTAGTGTGTTTTTTTACACTAGTAGCATATATACAAGGTAGGCTTTCGTAAGTCAACAAATATGGAAAAAAAATTATGCAATTCGCTATCCATACAAATCCTGAATTCTGAATCTATATATTGCTATTGCTTGGCGATGAATGCAAAGAATGGATGCAATTTTTCATAGCACGATGTAATGGTTTCTCTGTTTGTCACCATCATTTCGGACTCATGTTTATTATTTGCCTGCTAATTCTACTTTAAAACTGTTCTCCATCTATGTATTCGTTGAAGATCGCTGAAAATTGCCTGAAATTGAATATATGCTTGTAAAAGCTTTTCCCGGCGAATCAAAATGAATATCCCTTTTTGAAATTGAATGGTATGGCTATTGTTTGATTAGTAGTCCTAGTCTATTGTCCGCTTGGAATTTGGGAACACTGTGTCTAGATGAGTAGGGACAAAAGGGTGTACAACATGTCCAGAGTTGTACTGTTGCTTCCTTCAATCTACTTAAGCTCGAGGTAATTGTACCTAGCTAAACACAATGAATTAATTGACGGACAGCGGTGGGACTGGGTAGTGTCACTTCAGCACGGATTGACTAATCTACAATCTAGGACATTTTAACCAGAATTATGTTACAATTGCTTTGAGATGAATGCAAACAATGGGTGCAATGTTTTCATTGCACGGTGGAATGGTTTGTCTGTTTGCCACCATCATTTCGGACTCATGTGGTTTGCCTTTGATGCATATTCTACTCGATCTTCCACACCTCCCTTCATATGTGGTTTACCTTTGATGCATGCAGCCGGCCATTTTTAAATTTACCTGTCAATATGTATAAAAACATATGGATCATATATGTCAAATATTGCCATAGGATATGTCATGAAAAGCTGTTGGTAATTTATATTTATTATTTGTGGTCTAGAAGCAGAGAGTACATTTACTGCGGCTAATCTTTTCTTCCCAACTACTAATTCTTTTTTTTACTGCTATCTATATATAGACAGTAATGGTGATGGCCCGGCATCATCCGAGGAAGAGCAAGACACGAGCTGCCATGAAGAGATCGAGCCTAGTGACATGGAGCTGAAGCACCAGCTTCTGAGGAAGTACGGTGGCTCTTTGGGCGATCTCCGGCACGAGTTCTCCAAGAGGACCAAGAAAGGGAAGCTCCCCAAGGAGGCCAGGCAGAAGCTACTGCACTGGTGGGAGCTGCACTACAAGTGGCCGTACCCTTCTGTAAGTATCATGCCAGTGCCATGCATCATTCCAATTCAACCACATTTTCATTATTATCAAACGGGCGAAATTTAAAATCATTTGCAAATGCGCGCTAAATTTTGCGCATGGGTATATGGGCAGGAGACGGAGAAGATGACGCTGGCGCAGTCGACGGGCCTGGACCAGAAGCAGATCAACAACTGGTTCATCAACCAGAGGAAGCGGCACTGGAAACCGGCGCCGGCAGGCACGGCCTTCCCGGCGATGGAAGCTGAAAGAGGCGGCTTCCACCACTCCCACCAGGGCGGCATGGCGGCGGGCAGGCCGTTCGTGGTGGACGGCATGTACCGGCTTGGGTCTTGAAGCCTTTGGGAATCGCATGCGATTGGTTCCTGCTGGTTCTTCGGCTCGTAATCTGGAGATAGAGTTGACGCTACTACTGATGCTGCTTGGTATAGTAGTATATTTTGCTAGTATCCCTCATGATCAGAATTGGTGAATCCTGACCACGATCTTTCTTTTTCCTTTTTTGTACTTTTGTGTGATAAAAGCTCAGATATACCACTACTGCTTCTTCAATTCCCAAATGGATATGTAATCGAAAGCTTTAATTCTAAACATATTTCATTCTTGGGTACGTAAGCTCTGTCTAATGGTGGGTTCCATCCATGCTTAACTGCCCATTACAAGGCTTCACGCGCTGTCCGTGAATGAACTCGTCCTATACTACCGATCGGCCATCAAGAGTCAAACCGTGGCCATGTTACCCTTGGAATAGCATCATTGTATGCATGCATCCAACTTCTCGTCGACGACGACCATATCTCGGCAGGGCAAGTAGCATGCATGGTTTGGAAGCCAGAGAATACCGATCGAGCGGATTCTATATATAAACGTCTGATTGTCAGTGTAACGGCGTGGCTCTGTTTTGAATCTGGCGACTGAGAGTAAATAACCAGTGATTATAAAATTTTAAAGATATTTATTTTTTTATTTTTTTATACAAATAGAGGATAAGATATTAGTGATTTTTTAAAAAAAATTGTAAATAATAAAGTTAAAATTTATGAAAGATTAGCACTATAATTAATCTCTTTTATGCATGTCTAATGATTTTAGATTAATTTGTTTCTCTTACAAATTTAATCAGTTGATTGTTTTTAGTTAACTTTGTAATTAATAATTAATTAGGGTTTAATTAATTTTAGTTAACTTTCTAATTTTTTTTGTTAATATCTCGAGATCATAGTCCAATTGAGTTAATTTTTTTTGCAAATTTTATTTAATTTTTTTTACAAAATTTATAGATCCACGGATCTACAATAAATAAAATAGTATTATGTCTAGATTAAAAAAACAGTTTTTTAGTTTTATAATTAAAAAATATTAAATTTTAGTTTAAACTTTCACAATCATTCACCTTTCTCCAATTACCTATCTTAAACCCACACCTTCACATTATCCACATTAAAGGCTTCAGGCTCTGTCCGTGAATGAACTCGTCCTATACTACCGATCGGCCATCAAGAGTCCAACCGTGGCCTTGTTACCATTGGAACAGCATCATTGTACGCACGCATCCAACCTCCTTCTCGTCGACGACGACCCCATCTCGGCAGGGGCAGGTAGCATGCATGGAAGCTTTGCAGGCGGCCGGTGCGGGGACCGGGCGGCGGCACGTACTGTTCCGCATTGCCGCGCGCACAGTGCTCGGCCAGGTGCAGCACCAGTATGGTTTTAACGAACCCGGCAGCTTTCTAATTAAGTCGCGGAGTAAATGGCCTGCCCGCGTTGCGGCTCGTGCAGACCACGAGTCCACGACACGGCTCTCCTTGATGGAGGCGTGAAGCTGCGCGTACTTTCCACTGTTCATCGCAGGGAGAACCCGTACTCCCGCCCTGTGCGAGTCTTGGACAGCCATGCAGGAGCTGCAGCATTTACTAGGAGTACTACCTAGGGAAGCCATTGGCCAATGCCAAGTGCCAAATCCCTCTCCCCTTCGCTGGCTTTGCTCTACGACGACGACGACGTGAAATAAGAGCAAAGCGGCCCAATGGTACGCGAACTCAGCCCGGCCGCGGTTGGCGGCCCAGTAGATAGGTGCAGACGGGAAGCCCGTTGTTGTGGCATCAGACCAACTATACCTGGCCAAACTGACCGGCTGAGCCTGCACGGCTCACACCCCGTTAACATAAACTATTATACCGAACCGTGTCATATCGATTCATTCATGTGTTGATATCACACAGAGTCGGGTCATGCCGGACAGGATAGAGACCTATTACGACAATTCTAAATAAATAAAAATACAAAAAAGAGAAAATAAAAGAAAAAAAGAAAAATTGGTGTACTAACCAAACGTGCTCGTACTTATACCCGACCTACTATAATTGGCCGGCCCATCACTTCTGAGCACGGCATGACTCATTATCAACCGGTTGTAACAGTTTTGGATCGTACACAATAAGCTTTTGTTCGGACTGGCTTGTGACAAACCTATGGCTATAGATATTCTTTTTATTTTATATTACAATATGTTTTGATTTTTTTATAATTTAAATCTTTAATCAAGTTTATAAAAAAACATGGCATTATTTTAAATATAAAATAAATATATTATTATATTATATTTAATATTGAATTTAATGAAACAAAAATTGGAATATATTTCTATAAACTTTAAAATGTCTCGTAATGGAGGGAGTGCGTAATTGTATCCTACGACTATGCGAGTCTGAGTCAACGAGTCAATCAACCTAGTCATACTTGGCTGGCTGTGGCAGCGACATCACACCAGTACAGCACAGCAGTCGCTACGTGATTGGAACGGCCACTGGGGAAGCTTACCAGTCTATGCAATTCATACTCTAGATCAAGTTGAACAGGAAGTTGGTACTACGTAAGGATCAAATCAACTTCCAGAACACCAGGCAAACTAATTGCTGCAATGATTTGAAACTTGGACTAATATATCCATCTCGTTCCAATTCATATACTACTACGGTGTACATCTGTCAAGTTCCCGCCAAGTTAGCAGAAATTTTTTTTTCTCCACGACTAAATGCATGATCTGGTCACATCGCTTGGCACGATAGAGAGTATATCAATTCTCATCAACGTTAACGAATGATCGCATCTGTTTCTGTTCAAGAGTTCACACGAACAAAAAATCCTGGTCGTTTTATTGGCGTATATGAATTCTAGAAAAACACTGTCTTTGCCGCCCTTTGAATCGATTACAGTGACGTCTGGATCGATCACGTCAGCCATGGCCCCCATTTTTTGACAGGTATCTACATCAGCGTGCGTACAAGTGTGCAAGCCTCGTGCTAGGCTCCAAACACGGAAGTTTCCCACTGGTCCCGGGTTGCACTTGGGTCCAAACGAGACGAGATAAACAAGGGCATCTTCTGATCGCCTCAGACTAGACTACAACGTGATCTGTCATTTGTCGCCGCCGTGGCCACAGGAAGCGAGGAAGGCGATGAATTATAGATTTAATTATATGGATAAAATAAAAATTTTAAGAAATAAATCTAATAAACATGTTAAATTAAGTGGTCTAACAATGTAGTTGAAAAATGCTTTTTTTAGAAAAAGGTTTTTGTAAAGCATAAGCCGAACAAAACGTGGGTTAAGTCAAGCTGACTCCGCGCGCGCGGTGCTGGTTGCTCTGCTCCGAGCTGCGGCTTCATATGCCGCGCCGGCTGCATGCTCTGAGACGCAACGCGCTAAAGCCACACGCGCACGCGCAATGGCTGAGGGGAATGGCGCGGGTGTCCTTCTCGCTGTGCTCGTCGTCGTCCTCGTTGGCTTCGGGGTCGGCGGCGTGCTCGGCGCCGGCGGAAGCGATGACCAGTTTGTGTACTCCGGATTCACCGGCGCGCCCCTCGCGTTGGACGGGACGGCCGTCATCACGCCGACCGGGCTGCTCGAGCTGACCAACGGCACGGCGCAGCTCAAGGCCCACGCGGTGCACCCGGCGGCGCTGCGCTTCTACGGTGGTTCGCCCGGCGGCGGCGGCGTGGCGCGGTCCTTCTCGACGTCGTTCGTGTTCGGTATCATTCCACCATACTCCGACCTGAGTGGCCATGGCATCGTCTTCTTCGTCGGGAAGAACAACTTCTCCACCGCGCTGCCGAGCCAGTACCTGGGCCTCCTCAACAGCGGAAACAACGGCAACGCCACCAACCACATATTCGGCGTCGAGCTCGACACAATCGTCAGCTCCGAGTTCCAGGATCCTAACGACAACCACGTCGGCATCGACGTCAACAGCCTCAAGTCCGTCGCCGTGCACACCGCCGGCTACTACGACGACAAGACCGGCGCCTTCCACGATCTATCCCTGATCAGCGGCAAGGCCATGCAAGTTTGGGTGGACTACGACGGCGTCACCACGCAGATCAACGTGTTCATGGCTCCTCTCAAAATGGCCAAACCTTCGAAGCCACTGGTGTCTACCATGTACAACCTCTCAAACGTGCTTCTCGATCGGGTATACGTCGGCTTCTCGTCAGCGACGGGCACGGTGAGGTCACGCCACTACGTTCTTGGCTGGAGCTTTGCCATGGACGGCCCTGCTCCTGCCATTGACATCGCCATGCTACCCAAGCTGCCATTTTATGGCAGCAAGGCACGGTCCAAGGTATTGGATATCGTTTTGCCCATAGCGACCGCGGTGTTCGTCCTCGGTGTAGTGTCGGTTGTGGTTTTGCTTGTCAGGAGGAGAATGAAGTATGCTGAGCTGCGAGAAGATTGGGAGGTTGAATTCGGGCCACACCGATTCACATACAAGGACTTGTTCCGTGCGACGGAAGGGTTCAAGCCTAAGATGTTGCTTGGTATAGGAGGATTTGGGAGAGTGTACATGGGAGTTCTACCGAAATCCAATATGGAGGTTGCAGTAAAGAAAGTGTCCCATGAATCAAGACAAGGCATAAGGGAGTTTATTGCAGAGGTTGTAAGTATTGGCCGTCTTCGTCATCGGAACCTTGTGCCATTGCTAGGTTATTGCCGGCGAAAAGGTGAACTCATTTTGGTTTATGATTATATGCCAAACGGTAGCCTTGATAAATATCTATATGATGATAAGAATAAGCCTACTTTGGATTGGACTCAGAGGCTTCGCATCATTAAAGGGGTTGCATCTGGCCTGCTATATATTCATGAAGATTGGGAGCAGGTCGTCATCCATCGAGACATCAAAGCAAGTAATGTGCTCCTTGATAATGAGATGAATGGACGGCTAGGTGACTTTGGTCTAGCAAGATTGTACGATCATGGTGCTGATCCACAAACAACGCATGTGGTTGGTACAATGGGATACCTTGCCCCAGAATTAGCGCGATCTGGAAAAGCTTCCCCTCTAACCGATGTTTTTGCCTTTGGTGCCTTCATCCTAGAAGTTACATGTGGACGGAGACCTGTTGAGCAAGCCATGCAAGACAGCCAGCTCATGTTGGTCGATTGGGTGATTGAACATTGGCAGAAGGGATCCCTCACAAAGGTAATCGATGCGAGGCTCAATGGCAACTATGATGTTGATGAGGCAATCCTTGCATTGAAGTTAGGGTTGTTGTGTTCACATCCACTGCCCGGTGCAAGACCTAGCATGCGACAAGTTGTGCAGTATCTTGAAGGTGACATGCCCTTCCCCGAACTAACGCCAACACATCTTAGCTTCAGCATGCTAGCTCTTATGCAGAATGAAGGCTTTGACTCTTTTGTCATGTCAACATCGCATCCATCCGAGACGATGATGACCATTGGCACAGTGAGTGGCCTTTCTGGAGGAAGATAGCTCTTGCTTGTTAGTTTTATTTTTTTGGGAAAAAGTTTACTTTGTGTAAATCTTTGTAATATCGAGAGTAAGTAATAATTCACTGTTTTTCCTTTGAAGTATCTCGAAGATAGTGCACGGTAGCGTCACCCTGCACAAAAGTAATCCTCTGCCTTACAGAAGACGAACACAATAAAATATACTCCCTCTTATTTTAACGTTGTTTAGTTTAAAATTGGACTAATCAACGCTAAACATTTGAAAACGAAGGTAGTGTCCAGAAATATGATGCACAGATGTAGTTGTTGACTGTAGCATAATGTAGTAAATTGTAGTATTATGACGACGTACCGTAGCAGTAATATATGTGCTAACAGTACTGTTTTACTCTTTGGCTGGTACTGTAGTGATGGATTTCAATATGAATTTCTTACATTTGTGTTTGATCTTACGGTTGGAAAGAGTTACTCCCTGTCTCGGAAAGAATCCGTTGGTGGTTAGGAATCTAGACATAGTATTCGTAATTAAGAATTGTTTTTTTATAAAGGGTGTAAAGGTCTTTATAATTGGTTAACGAGCTAGCTAAACAATTTTCAATATAAAATTTCTTCAACAACTTTGGGAATAAAGAAATTTCACGGGATCTTTTGGGAGAATAAACTGTGAAGTGAGTGCTGGTTATGTTTTTTATTCATCTTATCTACCCGGTTTTAATTCATAGATTTGACACGTATGTTTGGATTTACGTTTTTCTTAATCTTAATATATATTCGGTCAGATGTTTATAGATATAAACAGTACATATATATTTATATATAGATATGAGTGTACGCGTATTATAAGCGTATATGTTTGTACTATATTTTTTTTAAAAAAAAAACTCTAAGGAGGGCAGAGGATCCTCTCCCTCGCGCACGAAGTACACATGCACCGTAGAGGCGAAGACTGAACGCAAAAACGACGCTGCCCGTGGTGACCTCCCGGTCGATGCGCGTCGGCTTGCTCGGCTGCGCCTAAGCGGCTCCGCGTTCCGCGCAAAATGGCCGTAAGAATCGTTGTAGCTAGGCCGTTCCCCTGCCACCCGCGGCCAGCCTCTGAGCTCGCGGGGCAATTTTGCAAGTCTTCAGAGTTTAAACAGATGTTATCAGTTTTGCGGCAAATCTAGTGGTTCTGCGTGAAATTTTCCGAAACAACGCGTCATACAAAGCTATTCAATTCCTTCCACACAAAAAAAGGGGGAAAAAACTAACCACGCTCACGATAAGACTTCATTATACATTGCAATATTGCATCGCTAGAGAAGCTTGGTACACGGCTACTATTAATAGTCTGTTGAGCGTGTCGAACGAGACGTAGCCGTGGAAGCCGGCGGGAACGACGACGGCAAGAAAGAAATTGTCGTTGCCGCTGTTTCCCTAAGAGCCGCCGATCGGTTGGAGTTGGCGCGGTAAACCACACAGGGTGCGTGCCGCCGCTAGAGGAGGCGAGGAAGGCGGTGGTCGTGTCGGCTGGTTGGTGGCCCTTCGTAATCTCGTGGAGCAACAACTGAGAGCGAGCCTTGACGGGAAGATACGCTGCAAAGGCAAGATTGTGCGCAGGTTGTCAAACTAATCGTTCAAACCTCTAAGGAGCGTGAGGACGAGCGCGCGGTCGGTGACGGGCTCGTCGGAGATTGTTAGCCATCGCCTTGAGCCGACGACAACGTTTGCCGACGGAGAGATCGCTTTGCGTGAGGGCGTGAAACTCGATCGTTCTCTATTGCCAAGGATTGCAGCTCAACATCACACAGGCCGAGTGTGTCATGGCGATAGGGGACATCTCTTCGTGGAGGAGGTCGAGGAAGATAGTACATATGTGGCCAATCCATGTAATCAAAGTGAAGAGCGTTCTAGAGAATGTGGTCCGTTAAGATATACTTGCTAAGAACCATGAGAAACAAGCCTTGCCAGCGGGTGTAGTTGGATACGGCAAGGTCGAACGGGATGAACACCAAGGCCTTCACATGAAGGACATCGACGGCCCAGCCAAGCAAGGCGGCAAGGGCATCCTCATCAAGCGCGAGAGGCACGAGAGGAGGCGGGCTACCATTGCGGTCCTGCAGCGTGCCGGTCGTTGGGAACACGTCTGGGACACCCTAATCGGAGAGATGGGTGAGGAGCACCATAATCTCAGAAGGCAATGACACGAAGGGCGGAATGGCCAGCAGCATAGACACCGTGGGGACAGGTGGGGGCATCACCATGATAGAGGAGATGGCATTGTTGTTGTCGGCGATGGTCGAGCGTGCTAAAGGAGTATGTTGAGGACGGGAGTGAGGGCTATGTGAGCCACCATGGATGCCTTGGTTTCTACATTATTAACGAGCATTATCAATTTGCAAACTAGGGGTAGAGTGAAAGGAAAGTGTCATCAATAGGAGTCTCATAAGAGATGGATAAGAAGAGGCCTATGGTGGCGAGAGAGAGCGTCAGCCGACCAGTGTTTAGAATTTGAGAGCAGAAGCAAAAAACCTAATCTGATACCATGTGAGCGAGATAGTACTCAATGTAATGATTAGATTGATAATACTGTAGAGTGCTTATAGGTTCGAGCCTTCCATTATTTTCTCAACTAACTTATAGAAACCGAATTATGAGAGATATTAGGAAGGGCAACAAGAGATAGCATGCGATATATCTCCATATACATACGATAGTCTAACAATCACTACAGTTCTGATCATACCATCTACAACACCATTCATCCAGGAAGGAACAACTATGGCGTCAGAAGAGTTCATCGGAGGAGCAACGCTGCCATCAATCCTATCTGCCTGAAGGAAATATGTCATAATTGTCTTTGTCGTTGCCGAAAAGGCCATCCTTGGCAATGTACATGTTGTCATCTTCTTCATCAATCTCATTGTCATAATCCTTGCCGCCGTCACCTCTGGTTCACCTTGCTCACCCTTACTTAGCTAACCAATTGTGACACCCCGTTCTATTTTGGTTTCGATACTAACATTGTTCCGGCCACCCATGACCCCACAAACGCCATCACCACTAGACGTGTCACCAGTGAAGTCGATGAAGCACTTCCTACCTAGCTGGTGCCGAGTCACCTCACCGTCCATGTCGGCAGTGGCGGTGTTCTCCACAACCACTACTGCTTGTCGCCGGTTGCTGTAGGCTATTAAAAATATAAATATGTAGATTTAATTTATTACATACATATAAATCATGATATTAATTGTATAAAATAATATGACCATATCATTCATCTATATATATACGATAGTAATCAACATAGATAAATATAGAAGATATATGCATACGATAGTAATAAAGATGAATAGATAAATATAGAAGATATAATGTAGACGTACCGATGGTCCTATTTTGGTGCGTTAACAGTAGCAACACTTAGTATCACACGAATAACATGCAGTATAGGACAATGACAACGATGCGCCGTAGCTGACCGGAGATAAAGATGAGCTGTAGTGGATAGCTAGTGAAAAGTCATGTGGAGCACTTCCCAAAGACTTTATTCACTCTCTCCTCGTGTATGACTTCACAAGAATGAGGTTCTAGAGACCTGCTCTCCCGATTCACTGATGCTTGCCGACAAGCGGGACGAAGTAGATGATGTGCGACAGCGCAACGTAGAAAATGTGGCAAAACTCTATATTATTTTTACGTGTATCGAGTTAAGACAACGGCTCGATACATATAAAGATATTAGGACATATGATTAGGACACCAACATAATCACCATAACGTGTAATCGATATGAATAAATCACATGTAACCTATTAGACTCCACACCACTCTAACGTAAACACGAATCAACCGTTAGATGCAACAAAATAAAACTACAAATCTAAGTCACAACCGTGCAAGTATGAGAACCCAATTTAGATAAACTATTCACACATATGTCACGTGCACGCGCCACCTAATCCAGTATGACAGCGCACACGTGTTCCTCTAGTTTTGTCCACCATACATAACTCAAATAGCTAGAAAAATATCCATCCTAATGAAAATATCTCTCTTCTACAACTAACAAGTTAGTATTAAATGTTCACATATAACATTTTTTATGAAGTATTTTTTTTAAAAAAAATAATTATTATTCTTCATATGTGTCTTAGCCCTATCTGCAAATTGGAACTTAGAATGTCTCATCTGGTACATCAGCCAGACACCGGCGGCGACTAGCAGGAAGACCTGGATGCTGTGCTTTGGCCTAAGAAGCTTCTTTGATCTGTGGCATCTACTGGATCACTGCCTCACCAAAGCGAATCTGTCCCAGTTTGTGCGGTGGTAGAGGTAGACTTGTGCACTGATCACTGTGGAAGTGTGGAGTGTTCAGCTCTGCACTCCAGCTGGTATAATCAAGAAAAGTTTTAGGGGAAGCAAATAGTCTGAACCTTCTGAAAGTTAACTACTAGAAGTACTATGCTCAAAGAAACTACAGTGCATGTTTTACTTATGCACCTCAACAAATGCGTTTTCAGAATTGGGAATGAAGTGCATTTGCCATGATTCAGTTAAGCGAAGCATATGAGCAGCCGTATAATTCAGAATCGTCATAGCCTAGTAAAACTGGCTTCCACCGATTGAGTTTGGCACATCTCAAATATTAATGTGTGTTTAACTGGAGAATAAAATAAGATAAACTATTAGCGTATAATTAATTAAGTATTAATAGATTAATATTATTTTAAAAAACAACTTTTTAATATATTTTTTAAAAAACATACATTGTTTAATCATTTAAAAAATATGTTGGTAGAAAGCGAGGATTTCTTTTCCTTTTGTCTTGCGAACGCGCCCTAGGGGTGAAACTGGTTGTAAGAAGAACATTCTCGTAGAGAACTCAGTGTGTTTACCTTCTAAAAGTGAAGCTGTGAGAGGACTGGAAAAAAAATTCTAATCTCCTGGACCTTCGCGGCAAAGGGTTTGATACTCGTATGAAACTGCGGATGGGAGGAAGAATATCTTCTCTTGATCGCTATATCCGGCTACTCCTAGTACAACACTGCTTCATCTGGAAGCCTGAATCACTGATGCAGCTTTCACCCCACAATTACTACTGCCACTGTATTTGTTTGGTTTTCAGCTGCCACAGTATCATGACCGAGTACAAGGTTGCACGACGACACCATGATCACCGTGGAAATCATGATGCAGTACGCATGAGCAATAAAGCAGGAGACGGTCACAGGGTGAAGAAAGCAGCGTACCATAGCCATGGCAAAGTTGAGGACCAACAGTAGTTGGGCGGAGAGGAAAAAAAGTTCAGAATCCGATCAGGACAGCAACGGATCTGGGCGAACGAATCATCAAATTTCCAAAAGCTGACTGCGCAGAGCTCGAAGGGATGGTGTTCTTGGTTCGGTCAAATCGTCAAAGCAGCAGGCAGGCATGTAGTGCAGCTAGTGTGCGCGTGTGATGTGGTGGTGCAGGCAGGCGTACAACACTACGGCCACGTCCATGTGGCTCTGCATCCCTGCATCTCTGTCTGATGTGGTGGTGCTTTGACACCCAGTGAATAGCAAACCTCAATCCTTTTGTGTCTCCAATGCCAGTAGTACTCGTATTCGTACTACTCCCTACTTGTTTTTTAAAAAACTGAAGGATAGCGGAGAACTTTTCTCTCAAAAAAAATAACTGAAGAACTGAAGAAGAATACTCCTCGGCCCATGAAATATGGGCTTGGATAGGGGCCCAACAAGAGGGTTAGGCACAAGGCATTAGCCAAGACACCGGGCGGGCCATGTGCTCTTCGTTTCTGCAACTCATCAGTGAGAGCTTAGCTGACGTACGTTCATTGATACTAGTAGCACATAGCAGAGCAGCGTGAGGGTCACGACGCTGGCGTTGCCTCCGGCCATCGATCGATGCAGCCAACGCGCTCGGCGCTTGCATCTCTGCCGTTACGGCCCCCTTCTTTTTCTGCCTGCCTGCGTGTGTTCGTGTGTACGTTGCCACTTGCCAGCAACACACGCGATCTGTATGATCGTAGAACGCAGCAAAGACACATTTCCTGTTTCCATAAACTGCCAGCGCGTACACCCAGCTCCTCGTCGATCCTCTAATCTCGTAGTACTAGAGTAGTATATACTCAGTACACACACAAATATTTTTTAGCATTAGTCTTTTAAACAGTTAGAAATTATAAAAGTTTTGTCTATAGATTTTTTTTCTTAGTTCATTTTTCTATCGTTTATTTGCCGTACATGAAACAATCAGACCTAGCCATGTGATTTACCTGTAAACTCTTGAAAAATCCTCTAATCGCGTAGTAGACCAGTAGTATTTCCATGAGCCGCCTTAAATTATTTTATTTTCATTTCTGTACCTGTACAGCTACTAATAATACCCAGAGATTTCTTCGCCGGTTTATAGCTGTAAGTGTACAGTACAAATCACAGCCAGGAAATCCTGAGCTGTCATGATTTGGATGTTTTTTTAAGGGGATGAGAACACCTATTTATACCACCAAATTCTCGCCAAATTTCAGTCGTGGCAGCTAATTCAACCTTCGATCGCCGCCGCCTTCCCCGCCGCACGCATCGTTTTCTCCGTGATCAATCGATCAAATCGAACACACCACCACGCTGGACTGGACTGGACATGAATATATCCATCTGGGTAGTAGCTGTCTCGCCAGCTAGATTAGCAATCACCGGACGCATGGAAGAGACGAGAGAGATTTGCGACAAGCATGGGCAACCGGCTTGCTTAACTGATCAGAAAGCCACCGTTTTGCGAGAGGTGCAGTACAGTAGTAGTAGTAGAAAGTATAGAAACCACTGTGAGTGAATTCAAACAAAAAAAACAGAGAGATCATGAAGAATAATAATAAAAAAAAGAAGACGGGTGATGCAGTGATGTTGTGTGGGCGCAGGAGGTGGTTGCGTTGGATTCCTTTTTGCCCAAAGCGACCGGACCCAACTCCACGGCAGCGCGGGCGCAGCAGACGACAACCAACGGGAATGCATGGCCTTGGGCGCCAATCCCAACAAACCATCCAACACCGCTACGCTACCCTACGCCGCGGTCCACGCTCCGCCACTCACTGCCTACTGCCATCCAGCTCCTCCTCGCATTCAAAGTCCCCTTCTATGTTCTCACTCTCATCAGGGGAAACTGGGAAGCTTTTTTTTAAAAAAAAAAATCTTTTTGCAGAAGCAATGTCACCTGAAACGCACTCCAAAACGAAGCTTTTCGGTTGTGTAACAAGGGGAGCTCGGTGGTTGTTTCTACCATGTCACGATCATTAAGCTGTTGCAGGGACAGATTCATATGGATTGCAAATTTCTTCTCAATTATAGACAACGGGAAGGAAGTCACAGACGCACACTAGAAATCACAGAAATTGATCACCAAAACTGAACTACCACTACTACACCAACGAACCAACTAAAGAACATCTCGTGTCAAAAGAGTCTCAAACTACTTATGTACAATTTGCTCGTGAGCCGTGGAAGCTGATCGGCCGGCGACCGGTGGTCGGTGTTCGGTCACCGGAGCACGTCGGACCGCAGGTGGGAGAGCTCCTTCCTGAGCTTGTGCGAGAACAGCCTGCACGCGTCCATGCTCAGGTCGACCGCCGCCGCCAGCGCCACGAACGCCGCCGCGTCCTCCGCGCACCCGACGTGGGGGACGCCGAGCTCCACTGTAGGTTTGCTGCACCGTCCCTCGCCTTGCACCGAGGAAGACATGACGAAGCCGCGGTAGCTGTAGCTAGCTAGTGGCCACTGGCTGAAGTCGCCGCTGCCTCGCGGGCTGCACCCCGGCGTGCCGCCCCGGCTCTGGGGCTGCATGGATGTGAGGTCGATGGCGAACTTGCCGCCCTTGGACGCGCCGATGGAGGACTCGGCTAAAGGGACGGCGTGGTCGACGCCGGGGAGGAGGAGGTCGAAGCGGTAGCCGAGGCTGTCGGAGGCGCCCGCCCCGCCGCGCTCGCGCCAGCACTCGAGGCGGCCCCAGGGTTCCCACGAGCCGTCGCCGGCGGGGCGGAGGATGAGCCACGCGCCAGGGTTGGAGCGGCTCACGCGGTCGGTCCCCGGCGAGGCCACGAACGGCGTCACCATCGAGGCCAGCGCCACGGGAGAGCCCGACAGGTCGTGCACCGTCACCGACCACCCCTTTCGCTCCTTCCCGGCGGCGGCGTCCCGCTCCGGCTGGACCATCGATCTCCGCAGGTCACTGTTGCTGCGGCACCCGAACTTGCAGGTGAACATCGGCTGCTTCATGTTGCCCCTCACCTGCAGCACCTGCGGGCTGCACTCCGGCTCGCCGTCGAACTCAAACACAAACCGAGGGTCCGGCTCCGCGCGCACGGTGAGGCTGAGCTCCGCGGCCGCAGAGCCGCCCTTGCCACCGCCGCTCTTCCCAATACAGATCCAGCCGCTATGCAGAACCGCCGCCTTCGCCTCGGCGCCCTTGAGGTCCACCGGAATGGTAGCCTTCCCAATCAACCGCCCGGAGCTAACACCACACGTCGTCCCCTTGCGCCCGGCGTACACCGCCACCTTCAGCACCGCCGGGCCACGAGACGACGAGAACAGCGACGGCTTCCGCGCGAACCACTCGAGATCAGCCTTCGACAGATGGAACGCCGCGGCCAGCGTCCCCGACCCCGACGGCGTCTTCTCGCCCCCATCCGCGACCACCAGCGGCGCCGTGGCGGTCTGCCACTGCATCCTCCCTAGCCGGATCTTACAGTAACACGGCGAGGTCGACGGGTGGACCCCCGCTCCGGCGCCGGCTGCCGGCGGCGCCACCGGCATTCTGAGCGCGAGGTTGCCGACCAGCACCCGCACGAATGGGCACGGATCCATGGCGCACTCACTCCTCACTTCCACACTCCAATTCTCCCGAAATTCTCCCCGGATCAGCTTGGATCGCTAGCGATGGATGCGAAGACGACGAGAGGGATAAGGAGTATATGAATCGGGAGGTGGGGTTGGGGCGTGGCCAGGCTGGATCCCGGTGAGCTGTGGGCTGGTGAGACGCAGGCCAGGTCGGGATCACTCGCTTACATGCAGGGCCCGGGGGGAGTGGGGTCCGATGTCAGTGACAGTGTTGGGGATGGTGGCCGTGTGGTGGGTGGATGTGAGGAGGCGTGCTGGCATCAGGGGGAAGGCGAGCTGGAGCCTAGCCGGATCCGAACGGGCAGTGTGGCTCTGCTGCCGTGGTTTGCTTTGCTGTGTTGTGCCGCGCGGGATGAGGGGGGAGATCTCGGTTGATTGGGTGCTGCTTTTCGGGTTGGGACTCGTTGCCTTCCAGCAACAGAGGCTGGGGCCTGGGAATACTGGTGGTAATCTATCGGGATACTGCCTTTTTTTTTAAATAGTATCATAGGATTATGACACTGTCCGATTTTAGAACGTTAATATTTTTATATAAAATTTATAATATACTGTATAAATTGAAGTATATAATATTGATTTTAGGAAATTTAATTGACTTTTTTTAAAAAACTTAAGCATACTTATTCATATTATTTTTATCATCCTATTTAAAATAATATTTTTATAAAATCGTATGAATCGTAGAATCAGGATACCATCTAATAACAGCTGGTATGATTGTATAAAAGTAAATAGCAAATAGTATTATTAAGACACTAATTAGAATACTGGATAGGATCTGACATTGTTTTGGCTTGGTAGAATGATAGCATCTATGATTCTACGAGATATGGATAGGGATACTAAGAGCATCACTAACAAATACCCAATATGATTCATAATCCTAAACTTTAGCTCTTCTCCGGTATACAGTACCCAATATGATTCCTAATCTCAAAGCAACAGTTTTCTTATATAACTGCTAAAATATTAGAATCACTTTTCATGTTCTTCTCGTTCTCGTTCTCTACTTGTGGTTTTCATTCTTCTCCTTCTCCACTTGTAGAAGAGAGACAGCACTGGTTCTCAATATGTGATCGAGACGAGAGAGAAGCCCACCGTCATAACACGTGGGAGAAGAAAACGGGAGGTAAACCTGCTTTTTTATTACTATGAGTCAATTCATAGGGCAATTAATTTACATATTAAAAATCTGATTAGGCATCCTAAAAGGAGAATTTCTGGTAAATATGTGTAGGCTTTTGTTGGTGATGTTCTAGCAACCTTGGTGGGAACCGGTCCAGGCCCACAGTCAGTTTAACTCTAATCAACTGAACAGTTTTTTAAATAAAGATTCCCACTTAAGTGAAAAAATGTTTATCAAAATAGTTTTTTTTTGCTTTTCAGGAAGTATTTAACTAAAATAAAGGCAAGTATTTTTTTTCACGATTATATAGAAGCTGCACATATATACACCCCACGTATAACACAGAAGTAGTGGTAAGTCGTTGGTTCATTAAAATTTTATTAAAAACGTTCGTATATACGTGTTATTTACTAGCATCATAATTCCGAACCTGGTGGAAAGAACGGCCATTTGGCCATTTTTCACCTAAAATGCGGCTCTATAATCTAATGTATCCACTTTTGTAGGCAATTGTAAACCGATGATTTCTTCGTGAGTCCTAACAGAAACCCAGCAAGGACTAGGACGAAGCGGTCCAAAGCTTCAAGCGGATTAGAAGCCGGCAACAACCTCTTGAATCTTGAATTCAGCATTGACAATTTGATATACGTCCAACGACGACATGGAAAAACTGCATCCATTCCAAGGCGGCATCCACCCGTCCATCCAGCGATCAATCGCTATTTTGTGTGGGAGCGCGGCGCGGACGCATTCACTAGTCAGCAACAGGAGCCATTCACGCTGGTGGCTCAGCCGCGCTCTCGAGCTGTCGTCGTCTTGGATCGCGGAGACAGAGAAAGCGAGCCGGAGTACGCAGGTGGTCATAGATTAGTAAAGAAATTGAGTAAAGCTGGAGCAGCCGAGTAGCAGCGATGATCGGCAGTACGAGAAGGCGACGATCTTGACGGCATATGCGCTGTGAGACTTTACAAACGAGAAAGCAAAAGGATGGATGACCTGCCCATTTCCATCAGTTATCCTAACCCGAATCGCCCCATTATATTCCTCCCAAATGCCACGATAATCTAATCCAAACCCTCGTCGTCATCCAGCCATGCGCAGGTACGCCGGTGTACGCACCCACAGGAACGAGGCCAGCGACAGGGACCCCACACGTCAGCGGCGTGATGTGAACGGCCGGGTGCGAGCGTGGGCTGCTCCTGTGCTTCTCCCGTTGGAGTCCAGGCTGGGGACAGCGCACAGCGGGGGAGCCCGGATTGTTCCGGTTCGCTTCCACCGAGCCGGCCGCCGGTTTCTCTTCTCTCTCCGACAAGAATCCGCGCCGCGATTGGGCGGTGGTCGCGTCGCGCATTCAGTACGTGCGGGGGCTTCGCGCGCGCGGTGCCAGCCCGCAGCTGAGCTGAGAGATGAGCCCATGCAGCTCATCAGCGCTCCTGCAAACGAGAATGCCAGACCCCATGATCCCATCCAGGCATCCAACCGTGCGGCCCCCCGCATGTGCGCGCGGCTCCTCCGATCCCATCCACCGGGTGATGGAGTAATCAGCACTTAACTTAGCCCACAGATAAATTATACACACAAGCTTTACTACTATTATCATAAAAATGTGTAATATACTCAATAAGTAATAAAAAAATCACCAAGCATATTATAAAAACACGAATAAAATCTAAACATATATAATCTTTTTAAAAAATAACTTGAAAATACGTAATTAGATAATAATGCACCTGCTTGTCACTCTAAGAAGAAGCTTTGTTAAAAATCTCTTGCAGTCACCCAATAAAATAACTTTATTAAAAGCTGTGGTTGTACTCTTAATGAATAAGTAAGGAAGTGAATAGTTATATTGAATGCTTCTAAAAACCTTATTCATCCTTTTTTCATAGAATTTTTAAAACAGATACTTACTCTTACGATTGTAGTGCACGTCAATAACAATAACAATATGGAAAATCTACCTTTAATAGCACAGTAGATGGAGTAGACAAAACCAATGTATAATGCAAATTGATTTTTATATAAAGCGGTGATCTCCTTGTATAGCGAGAATAACTCTCAACTTCTCAATTTCTTTTTAGATTAGCAATATGGTACTATCTAATTGAACTTTCTTTTAAGATTTCTTCAGAATTATTAGATGACCCAACCAATTAGCGGTCCGCCCAATAAATCTACAGTCTGGAACGGACCCGGCCTATCGTTGACATCTGCTTCGATCTGTTCAGTAACATGGCATGCATGCGTGCATCTGCGCGTCCTGATGACACGGCATGAACACGAGTATGAGTATTCGTTTAGGTGGCAATCACTTGGTTGTTGTTCTGCTGGTCGCATATCACGCGCGTTTTGAGTTTAACCAGGCAGGCGTGATGGTTTGTTTCTGTCGAAACGCCTTGAGAAACAGGAGCACTCCTACTCCGTATGAACAGATTTCTCGGTGGACCAGCGTACGAATGTCCCGTGTGCCTCTAGCTCGCCTCGTCATCGAACGCACGCTGGAAGGACGGCTCGGGCGTGAAACATGAGATCCCTATGCTTTGGGTCACTCTTGGATCGTGCGCGATACAGTACTTACCAAGAGTGCCGCGTAGTACGTTTGCTTTAGATTCCTTGGACCTTTGCCAATGAAATCTCTCTCTAGCCTGTAGCCACCACGGACGGCACGACAGCTCCAGTGGCTTCTACTAGCTATTACCAGCAAAATCCTCGTAACTTGGCGGCAACTGCACTCTGCCTGCCCGCAAGGGCATGCATGGTGTCAGCATCAGAGCGGACTGCCCTACTACGCACGCGCCTATTGTCCATGAAGGCAACTGGACAGCTCGCTCGCTGTCGTCGTCTATGATTCCATGTGTGCATGAATTCGTGGAAATTCATTCTGCCGTCTTGGCATTGCTTCTGAGATGGTTGATGGTGGATGCGACTGCATGCAGGTCTGCTTTTTTGCTCAAACCCAACATTGACAAAAGAACCCTCCCGATACAGAGGCAATTGAAGGCACAAATTTACGTTTGGGTCCGGCCCAAGTTTGATGGGAAGAAGCCCAGTTGAGTGATCTCATATGTAATTTCTTCTGTACCCTTTGCCCACCACACCTAGTAAGGTTTCAGCGCCCCCCCCCCCCCCCCAAAAAAAAAAAAAAAAGAGAAATCCTGGCATTGCCTTGCAAAACTAACACTGCTCGCATACTATCACAAACAGCACAATCTGACGATAAAAAGCACCAGATATCAAAAGCAAAGCTGAGACTGGTTCAGGGACAAAACACAGTGCCCATTCGGCAATTGATCTGATACCTGTATACACGGCAGGAGAAGCTTTATTGTATCCAAGCGACTGTGTGACCTTTTTGTACAAGAACACCACAATTTACACGAGATGCAGTACATGTTAGTACAGCGCTTTCGTTATCTTACACGGCAGCGTGCGTCCCTCTTGACTGCAAAGAACAGCAAGCCTGCAGCTGTTGGATTACCCACAAACAGCTTCACTTGGACGATACAAAGCCTATTCAGCGAGCTGCAGCGTTGGGCGGTACTTTTTTTGCTAGCCAATGTAGCAAGCAACAAGAGAGATGAAAGAAGTCCAGAATTAACAGTTCTACATGATGGATGGGATCGAGTCATTCTTATCTGCAGTGAAGATTTGGCATCATCCATACAAGGATTATCAGCAACCTCTGCTCCAGCTAAGTCTTGCAACGCAAAATAAATCATAAATTAGCAATACTGACGTGTAAAAATCGTTTTATTCTAGGTGACCAATAAATGGAAACAAATCTGAAGAAAACCTTGAAACCCTTCTGAGGTTGAAGGATGAACATCACTGTCACTATCAGGAGGGCTGCTAGCTGAAGTGTTTGAACTTTCTTGCTTCCTGGATGCTGCTAAGTTAAAACTGAACTCATCACAGGTTTCTTCAGCACCCCAGTCCCCAGATGGTCAAACGGGATGCTAGGGCTGGCTGCTCTGCTGCTTTATAACGAGAAGCGTGAAGAGCAACAACAGCATTGCAGGGATTCTCAAGAAACAATGTATTTTTGGCAGTAGATGTCCCTGGACAATCTGTATTAGTGCCTTTGGATGCTTCTGTTAGCAAGTATCCTACACTGATATCAGTAAGGGTATCTGCCCACTCTCCTTCAGATATTGTAGCACAATCCGTCCCTACATTAGCCTGAAGTATAATAGAAGTAATTAGAAGATAGCAGATTAATGCTCACTTGACAAAAGTATGGATGGAACTGAAGTAGGACCTCAAAAACTTGGTTTACAGTAACTTGTTCTTTCTTCTGCCTGCTAAAGTGTGAGGGGGGAACACTGTTGCACAGCTCTGACCCCTCAGCACTCTTGCCTGTTCAAGATGGCATAGCAAGCAATAATGCTGCCCAACTTTTGAATTACAAAGGCGCTCCTCAGGAGCACAACTACTGAGCAAAGTACCATCTTTTTGCACACAAGTCTCTGAGGAAGATTTACCATGGCTGTCTTCAGGTATCTTGCAATTCTCAATACGAGTTAAAGATACCCCAACTACTTCAAGCTCAGCAAGGGAAACCAACCATATCTTATTGGCAAAAGGTCGGTACAACAGTTATCACTTGTTATGGCTGTCAACAAATGGTCTAATAGTTTTTTTATGCAGGAACTCCATACCTTAATCGAAAAACAGACGGGCTATTCACAGAAAGAAAAACATCAGCCACCGCAACAGCATCTCTTGGGGTCCACCTCTGATAGGTAGCTAAATCTTCTTGGTGAGCACAATATGGAAAAAGCAAAAGCTCTCCAGATGCAATATTTGAGCTGTCCCACTTGCTGTTCGGATGTTCTAGTACAGAAGATATTTTCTTCCTAGCGCTTAATGTGAGTTCCAGACTTGAAAACTGAACAGAATGTCTCAAACACCATAAAAAATTCATACTGCAAATAGTACTAATCAGGTTATTTGCACTCCAAATTCCATTAGTCCCCTTTATTCTGAGAAATTTTATCAACCACAGCGATTTGAGTGTCCGGGCGGCCAACATTAAACCAGTAATAGCTGTTGTGCTAAATACAGCTGCTGCTGGAAACACGTGATTCATAATTTCATATTGCAACTTGGTGTCAACAAACGGATATATTTGCCTTTTCCAGTGCCTTTTGTATGGCTTCATTTATTGGAAATAACTACAACTTCAGTTTTGCAAGTGCTTGTTGATCTGCTTCATTTATATGATTTGTGCCCTGACCTGCCAATGCAGAACAAAAATATCAAGACAATAGGAACCTGTTTGAGCCATTTCTAGTCAGAGAGCATATGAAACATCGTGTAGTAAATATAAGAACTATAAAGCAGTGATAATAAAGAATACCATCAACAGTACAAATATTGCTTGATGAGGGAGATAACATTATTGCCTCAACACTCACTGTGTTGCGCGGCAACTAAAGAAACACCAGCCATGGCAGCTCTCTCCCATTTTCTAAATGCAGCAGATGCAATGACACCACCTAAAACACAAGTCCACTGCTCTCAAAACTGTTGTAAGGAAAATTTAACACTTCAAGCGCATGTAATAAATTTTATTGGATTATTAACATTTAGAGCATACAAACTGCATATCGCATAAGATGAAAAGGGTAAGGCCATGCCACATGAAGCCAAAACAAAAGTCAGTGTCGCCTGCTCTCCTTTTCTGTTTCACAGTTATTGTGGCAGAGAGGTCCCCTTTAGTTGAACCTGACTTGTTATTGGAATTTGGTTCTGCAACCCTCTTGGAAAATTCCCCTTTCGGAGATGCTACTTTGCTACCATTTGAGAAATCCACAGGCAGGAGTTTCACTGAGAAAAATTCATTTCCAGGAGTCCTGTTCAGAATTGGAGATGGAGAAGAAAGGCACACATCCCCTCATGGACACTTTTTTCTGGTTTTATTCCTGTCCTTTAGCAGATGATTTCCCTATAAAGTTGGATGTATCGCATGAGAAAAAATAACAAAAATGAAAAATTTTGCACTTACTAAAGACTGGGAGAGATATATCGCATGAGAAAAAAAAACAAAAATGAACATTTTTGCACTTACTAAAGGCTAGGAGAGTAATAAGTGGTAACACACCAATGCTTCTATGAATGTTTTGAATCTCCGAGGCTTCAGATGCAGTTATGATGCGCTGCAGCTAAATTTTTCAAGCAGAGACCAACTGCATAATCAAGTTAGTATCTGAGAGTTTTCCATGCAATGTAAAAGAAACAGCATCAGATCAAATCAAAAGCAATGACAATAAGCAGCAGACACTATCCTCTTCCTTCTTGCTCATATAGACAAGAAGGCAATCTGCATGGGAATAAAAAAAATCTTTGTTCAGAAAAACATTCTGAACTGTGAAGTATGCCACCAAAATTTCAGAGAATCGATGAAATCATCTATAAGTAAAGAAGAGTGATCAGCTGCAAGTGAGGAAGAGAAATCGGCTGCAAGTGAAAGCACACAATCTGGATGGGAATATAAGGATGGAGATTGCAATCCATCCACCCTGAAGCCCTTCTCCAGTTGTGCAGGACCAAATTTGGCGAGAATGTAAGCATCCGCCAAAGTCGGTGAGAATGTAGGTATACGCTCAAGGGATACTGGCACTACGTCAATTGTCAAGCAACAACAAAGACCATGGTTGAAAATGAAATTTCCCCATGACGGTTACTTCTGGAATTTTTTTTGTCTCAATGCAAAATGGATTTTATTCAATTCTAATGACATCTCATCATGGTGAAAGTCATTTTAGCACGGTGCACACAGAATTAAAACTTACAGACTAACGTGAATGAAGACTCATTCAATTTTCCTAATCAATTAAATAAAGAATGAAAAATAACATAAAAACATACTAAATTTACGATCTAATGTGTATCTACCCCTGCTTTAACTTCCTAATGTGTCAATATAGAATGTTAAACATCATAAGACGTCTTGTGCTCTTGGCTGAAAATGGTGTACCTGATCCTTAATCTTCTCAAAATTCTGACACAAAGGACAGGTTATTGTACATCTATCGGTTAGCACACACATTGACTAGTTTGCAAGTATATACCGCAGCATCGCATCAACAACGTGTCTTACTTTTCCTTCCTGGAGCAGCGCATTGAAAAAAATTCTGTTCCTTTTGGCGTGTCCATGCCGCCCATTCTCGGCAGAGGCAAACCTAACGTTGGGTATAGAGCTCAGCTGAACCCCAATTTTTTCTGGAAACAGACTGCTGTTAGTATTCAGTAGTGCACCACGCACACACGCGAAAGGAAACAGCGACGAAACTGGACGGATGGATTGGGGAACAAATCAATCAAATTCTGAATGGATCTCCAATCTACGCCGTGAAGAGGGAGGTGGAGAGGGCTACTTGAGAAGAATGAATACCTTCAATTAGATTGGAACCGAGATGGAAGCCGGCAGCTCGCGCCCTGTGGCTCCCCGCGAGGATCGTGCGCGGAGGAGGCGAGTCGGGGGAGAAAGCTGGCCGTGCCTCCGCCGGAGCTAGGGAGACGGAGAGAGAGTACCGGTGAGCGGATCGGAGGAGAGGATGCCAAGGGCGGTGAACCGTGCAAGAGCCGAGCTCGAACGAGCCAACCAGCATAGTAAGCCCCAAGCCGAGCCTGTATGGCTCGAAGTAGGCTTGGAAGCTCGGTTCGTCTGAGCCTAGCAATTAGCAATGCAAAGAGTATTGAACACGATGCCAAAAAGAAGAAGAAGAAGAGAGAGTACATTCTACAAATATTGTTCGGAGTTTGTAAGGAAAATGTAGTTTCACGAAAGTTCATAAATCACCTCTAAACTTCAACATTACAGTTTGTTTTAGAATTTAAAGCAACATTAGACGAAATATTATAGGGTGTCTGTTAGACCATTAGACTACTCTTTTATAAATTAAGTTAGGCCACATTCCTACATTCCTATACTATCCTGTTGAAATCTTCGTATTGTCATCTGTCATTCTGTACCGCTGCCCTGTTGTACCCAGACAGTGTCTGGCTGTCCGCCTAAACAAACCATGCCTCACAAATACGGCCGTCGCTTGCAGAAATAAAACAATCTGAGAATAAGGCATAAGATATCAAAGCAATGCTGAGACCGATTCAGGGACGAAGTGGCAGGCATCAGAAGAAGCCTGCAGCTCGAGATAGCATAAACTTCAATTATATCTTACAGCACTAAAACATGCTCGAGAATATGTGAAGGGGTATCAGAACCGATATTGCCCATCAGACCATCACTCATGTTCAAATATCAAGAATTTGTTACATATAATATGATGACGATTGTATCAAAAAGGATAATACTCAATAAGACTATTACACTTGCATAAAAAGTTTCCCGATCTACATTCCCATTCCATTTGAGCTTCCAAACTTTCAACGGTACTGCAAAAACAAGACGCGCATTGAGATATCCAGAGATTAAAAGAACAAAAAACACACAGATAATACAAACATCTGCATGATAAAATGATCACACATCCAATCAAGTATTCCAGAACAATAAGATGAAACAATGTGAAAAATTCTAGCATCTCCAAAAGGCCTACACATAAATTCTAGTATAAAATCGGGTGCATTAGATATCAGGAGTAAAAATGTGAAAAAATTTTAAGCAAGAAGTAACCTCTTAAAAGTGGTTAATTACATTTTTTGTTACAAAGGAAACAACCCTGCTTTAATTGGATGCAACATTAAAGATCAAAAATGAAAAACAGAAAAGAAACTGGGACTGGGAACACCATTAAACAGGAGACAGCTCACAAGATACCAAGGACTATAACAAAAAAAATCTTACTATTAAGACCAGTAAACAGAAAACACCATGCTTCAAAGGTCATTCCCACATCCACAGTTGAATGATGATAGATGTAATCTATTGTTTAACGATGGATCCTCCTATTGTTCATTGAACTATGATTACACTTAGAGATGTTGCAATACATATTAAGTGTTGACATTTAGAAGGTATCCACGAGTGATAGCTATCTTTCTTGTATATCGGCCCTTTAAACTCTCTAATCTTACCTATCTTCTTGGGATCTCGCTCAGGAATCATAAATCCCAAGAACTTACCCTTTGACACACCAAAATGCAATCCATACTAATACAACGATGGATAAGCAGTGGAGATAACAGATAAGATAGGTTTTCAAAATTAACTCATAACAAGTATAGTATTAGCAGCTGCAAGATAAGATCGGCAACACAAGCAGCATGCACATCTATTCCAATTCTAACTGGCCATCTTATGATCTGTAATTATTCCTACCAGCCCAACCAGCACAGAACACTAACTGACAAAATGAGAATGGGAACATAAGGTGATAACTGATAATGCAATACTCAAGCAGGAAGTAAAACGTGGCAAGACGAACAACGCGGTACAGTTTGTAACAATTAACGCTACTTCGTTTGAAACTACCGCAACAAAGCACACGGGATGCAACACTACTGCAATAAACAATGTCACCATCACAAGCAAAACTACTAACTCGAGCCTGCATGTTACATGTAGCAACACACACACAAAAAAGAAGAGTATACCTTAATGAAGCCAATGTCCTTGGCGTTGCTGCGGAAGCACTGCCTGCAGCACATGAGCCCGTACTTCCGGATCAAGCCATGCGGGTTGCCGCAAACACGGCTGCAACAGTAAATCCACGCCAGAAATCCGTGAGCACTCGTCAAGCAATCCAAGAGAAAAGGGCGCACAGACCTATACAGGAAGCGCAAGATATACTAGTGCAGTAATAAAAGCTAAGATGCGAATCTACGCCACAAAATCTTCACATTCAGATAGAAATACTCCTACGGTTTGCCACCGAACTGAAAGTCTGAAACAAGGCGCGGTGGTAGAGTTCCAGATCGATGAGAGGCTGATTGCGAGTAGAGAGGATTACCAAACCCTGGAACCGGGGCCGTAGTTCTTGGGGTGCGAGTTCCACACGTTGGAGTGTCCCATATCAGCGGCGGAGGAGGAGGTCCTGACTTGTAAACCCTAGCGATTCTCCTGCTTGGCTAGAACGAAATGAGCTTGTGGACGCTGTCGCCGGCGGCTTCGCTTGTTGGGTTTTGCGTTTCAGAAGTCCACACACGGGTGGACTTTCATGTGAACGTATCATGGGCCGCGTGCCTAGTAGCAGCTACACTATAGAGTTTTTTATGTATATATTTTTTTATTAAAATATTTTAAAATTTTTATAGATTTATACTCCCAACGAGTGTGTTTAAAAACATTTAGTGAAAAATCTAACGTGACAAATATCTATTAGCATACATTAAGGACCATACAGTGGAGCGTTAGGAGGCTAAAAATTTTATAGATGATCATTTACCACTTTAACTAAGTATGTTTTTTCTCACCACAGAAAGTTATCTATAAAATGAGCATAGGGAGGAGGAGGGTCTATAGTTTTTTAGTCAACCCTCTTACATCTCTCTAGTTGGGCATTTTTCTCATCTAGAGGGCCGTTTATAAAATCAGAAGGCACGCATGTGAGATAGTAGCCTGGCAGTTTTACATGCGGTTCCTTTGACGTTTTCTGTTATGATGTTTTTGTCCCCACTATACAAATGTAAAAAAACAGAGATTTTAAATAAAACTATTTTTATTTATACCTATAATTGTGAAGAAAATTTGAAACTACGAGAAAAAAATAATTGAGATGCCTAATTAGGTAAGAAACCAGAAAATTATTACACCATTAAATACAAGACCGAACGATTAATAAATTTACACACGAATATTATTTAGATAATAGTGATAAAATATTATACGTTTACTGAAATTTTTACATGTTACAGTCAAAACATAGACGTAATATAAATAATATAATGGATGATGACTATTTGAAACTTATGGATATTATCATCTATGGTTTACTTGTAGTCACCCATTGCAAGAAAAATAGACTCTTCACTCGTACTGCATTTTAGCTTGTATGTATTGTTTAATTGTATTGGTTTACATGATCCTTGCAGAGTTGTATATCCATGGTTTGAATTTGCACCTTCTTGATGGTTTATGTAACAGAAAAATGCATATATTGCTATTGTAGTAATGGTGATAATAAATTGAAACAAATTAAATAGATGTATAGTAAACTTATAATAAAATCGTTGTCAAAAAATGTTTGAACAAACAAAATATATTCTACTAAAAGTATGGACATTTATTAATCTCACCAACTATCAATGATCATCGCAAGCGCACATAGGACACTCTTTGCATGAAAGTAGTAAAAGAGGTTGCAATCTACAGTCAGACCATTCGGCTTGCTAACGTCGTTTGTACCCCTCCTGTAGTGTTTGATTTTAAGGGGGAAAATCAACGGCCCTAGGAGAACCAATAGTTAGGTCAAATATTAGATTTTTTATCAACCCACCGAATAAAATCTCCTCCTACAAATATTAGGGTATTGAGATATTATAAGCTGACATTGATCAACACATATGTAAAATGGACAGTCACATCAATGTGAAATTAACCAAGACAAAAGATCTCTTCTCCAGTCGGGATCTTTGGTAAAAGCGCATTTAGCAAGTATTGTTCTTAGATGCTATAGGAGATAGAGTAAACAGGTAGTGTAGAATTTGCAAGGGTATTAGTATGTGAAAAACTTAAGCTCCATCATACTTACGGAGGTCTTATATAACGTGAATTATGTTAGATACGGAAGATATGAATGACAACATTAAAAATGATGTGACATTCACATGTGGAAAATGTTGTGCATGTAAAAACCTTTTGAACGTGACATGCATTAACGTGCTGAAAGTTGGCCATCGGGTTGTGATGAAAACGAAGTGACGGTGAAGAGTCAAAAGTTGGTTGTCGATTTGTGTTGAGAGCGATGGGATGGTAACACGCCGAAAGTTGGTTGGCATCACTAATCATCGATTGTGATTTGGCAATTGTGTGCGTAGTAAGAAATGAAAGCACCAAAAGTTAGTTGTCGTATACTACCGGTAGTTATGCATGTAAAATAAAGAGTGAAAGCGATATGGTTTTAATGTATAATAAGTGATGTAGGTACGTAAAGCCGAATCAGTGAACATAAAGTAGTATAAATAGTAGGTACAAATGGCACAGCATGCTATTGGCCCAGGAGCTGCCCTTTACCCCTCTTCGTTCTATTACCCTACACTCACATGTGACCCTAAGAGTAGGTAAGGCGGTCGGCTAGGATGTCACAGCTAGCATAGAAATGCTACACATGAGTCAAAGCATGTGGCTCCTATATGTGAGGTGGCGTAGCTCCTACAAGCTGAGAGGAGCCGAGCACATCCTGATATGCCATGATGTCATCGTGGTCAAAGGAGTCGTGTGCCCATCCAGAGATGTCCTGCATAGATTCACCCCCGACTATAGAGATATGTGGCAATGTAGCTTAGAACCCTATGAGAAAAGTGATTGAGCAATGCAAACTAGAATATCGTGAATCAAATGGAAATTTGTACCATGCGGTAAACCTTAAAACCCTTGTGTGAGCGTTCCCGCTCTTTATGTCGACGTCCTCGCTCCTTGTGTCAACACCCGCTCCCTTGTTGACATCCCCTCTCAACAGGAAGCAAGGTACGGTGTAGCGAAAACTATAAAAAGTATGTCAACAACAGCGTCGCATGCCAAGAAGTAAGCAATATATTTAAGAAATGGATAGACAAAGTTACCTCCAGGCAACATTCCTATAGAGTGGACTCCTGATGTTGTCACCACTACAGGAGGTACCACATCGATAGCACGATAAGTAAGAGCATGGAGGACATTGCGCATCGTATTGTGTATCCTGCTGAAGGTAATCCTCTTATTGTCCTCCGTCAGCACAACTATAACCTCCAACCATTGGCACACAACCTTAAGCTCACCGTCAACTTGTCGCATAGCATCGACCTATTTGATATGATACGTCATACATAATAGGAGTAATACATTTAACTGAGATACGAGATATTGATTAACTCACAGCGCGAAAGAAGTCATGGTCACAATATCTAGGGTACGCGTCTCGCACACCAACTACATGTGGCTATGGAGCGTCGGGAGTAAAGGTCATGTGAGTGCACGTATGAGGCTCCCAAACGATGTCGTTTGGCTGCAATCGATCGATCTATAGCACAAAGTCTAAGTAGAACCTTGTGACCTACAAGTGGGCCCATTGTCACTGCAGATCATGATAGAAAGTATCAACTGATCATTTTTTTAATGTATGAACACTAAACAAACACATTACGTATCTAAAAATGACACCACGCTATCCCCATTAAGAGGAAGTACTCGGGGGCCTCTGTGTGTACATGTCGTTGTCGTAGGCGCTATGATCCACCACTGGTAAGTTGATCGTGAACCGCTCGGCCGCCCATAGCTACAGAAGTAGTGGATAGCTGGTAATCAACGAATCTATGTCCGTCTTCGTGCACGCATCACAAAGTCCCCGATACGTCACTGCGAGGACAACGGATCCCCAACTCCACTGAGTTACACTCCTATACTCACCATCGGCGATCAGCAGAGCATAGTGGATAAGCCCATTGTCCACAGTGTGACCGGCTGTACTGGTGAACATCACTCAGCTTAAGAGCCACAGCAGGTATGTCTTGAAGCTTCATCGCACGGAGTAGTTGTTAGTCTCATGATAGAGCTAGTCAGGCTATATAGGGATAATAAAGTTATTTTCATAAGTAATTAATTAGACCTAAATACGCATATAACATCATAGAAATTGCTTTATTTACAGTGAACTTAAGTAGCCAAGCCTGAGTAAGGCTGCATGTGGTGTAGTGAAGGAGTACTCCCGGAGCTACAAGACCAGGCAAGTGCTAAACATGAGCGAAGAGAAATGCTCTTGGATGTTCTCGTGCCATCCCTAAAGTTTGTCAACCAAACCTACTATGTCCCCCATGAGGGAAAGATCCAGAAGATACGAGACATCTTTAAGCATATGGGCCATCTCCCTATATGACGGGTAAAAAGTGTGTCTTTGGCCTCCAGCGGCTCAGAAGAGACCTTTCTATGAACCATCACTTCATCGAATCATTCTCGTGTGTTGAGGCCTTGACTAGCCTGCACAACCGAAGAAGACCAGCCTCACGTAACCTGTAAAAAAAAGGCAACATGTATTATCGATTAGGATTCTTATTTAATGTTATAGCAAAAAACAATAATATCTCTTACCTAGCAAGAAAGTGATGGTCCATAGGTATTAGGTCTCGCGAAGGATGTGGATGAAGGGTGGTCAGCACGGTGTTCTCAACTGTTAAGAGGTATGAGCGGTATGACTGATTAAGGCCACGTTCTAGCAACTCTGGTATCTGGTAGACTAAACCTACATTGAAAAAAGTTAGCATGATTATCACAAATAAAACATAATTTACAATTTATACAATTGGCAACAATTTTTTGAGCAGTAAATGAACATCAGTTAGCATTACTACAAATCCCAAAAGTAAACAACATTATGATAAAGAAAAAGTTTACAATTCTCTAAATTGTGATAACTTAAGTTATATATCTATTTTTAAAATAATACATGAACTTGCACTAAATGATCAGATGTATGAGAACGACTAGTCCAGGTTGGTTTTGAAGTGATGCCTTCCCTCGTAGGGCGTCTTCCATCAAACCCTGCTCTTGATGGAGAAGCTTCCACTTCACTCCGAACATCCACATCTCTTAGACACTTTACTAGGATCCTCCACATCAAAAGTAATAAAAAATTGGTTTATATTTAAATTGGTAAATTTTGACTATATTAAAATTGGTAAATTAGTTTATATTAAAATTAGCATTGCATAATTGAGTTATATTAAAATTGTTTATGTCAAAGTGTGGTAAGCGTGTGTGTATACTGATATAACAATTTGTATATGTGCGCATGTATTAAATGATGAAAATAGATGAAATATCGCTAAAAATTGAGGAATTTTGAACAAAAATTGATAAATTAAATTTTAGAGTTTACAACAGTGTTGGGTTGAAATAGCGGGCAGGTCGGTTGCACAGTATAGGCAAGGCCCAACCGAAAGTAGGATGACGACGACGTGTAAGTGGGCTGGCATGAGCTAAAGAAGACCGAAAGTTAGCAGGCCAGTGAGTGGGCTGACTTGACAGGAAAGCCAAGAGTTAGTAGAGTGGTTGAATAGGCCGATGGCGGGAAATTAGCCCAACAGAAGGCGCGAGCGCGCGCGGGAGGTGTGCAGTGGATAGGCGGGCCTAGCGTGGTAGCGACCGTGGGCACAAGGGCAATAGTGTAGTGGATGACATGAGGGTCTAAAAGAGGCAAAGATGTGGCGCATAGGTGAGCACGAAAGCAAGGTGCAAGAGATCTAAAGGACACATGTTGTAACCAGAATGGTGCGGAGGCATGGAAACAGTGTACAAGAGAATATCTGTGAAAACGCATTGGACTCTGTGGTCTTCTATGTGTTGGGGACGTGGTGCAACCTAGAGCATCGATTTTGAATCCGACGGATGAGAATAAATAGTGTAGTTGTTACCAAATCTTAAAGTTATTTAGGTTTTTTTCTTTGAGATTTTGTAATTATTTTTTGCTATAAAAAGAGAGTAAGATGTTATAGATTTTAACATAGAGAGTACAGAGGGATTTTGGTAGAATTTTATAAAGTTTATGGATGATTAGTGCAGTAATTAATATCTTTTTCTCGTTATATTTGTGCATGCATAGCGATCGATTTTAGATTAATTTATTTTTCTCTCTGATTTGGATTGGTTTTTTGATCTAAAATTTAGCAATGGTGTTTTTCTAGTGTTCTGAAAGTTTAATTGGTTAATTTTTTTAGATTTCATATTATTAATTAATTAGAATTTAATTAATTTTGGTTAATGTTCTATTCACTAATATTATTTCATTAATATCTCAAGATCTAAAAGTCCGATTGAGATGATTCTAGTTATGTTTATTTGTAAATTTTATCTAGTTTATTTTGTCAAATTTCTAGATCAATCAGAGTTATAGATCTATAATTATAATTTATTTAGTAATAAAACAATATTTTATCTAGAATCTAAAAACACGGTTTTTATTTTAGACTTCCACAATCATTTACCCATCTCTGATTGCATACCTTAATATGAATCGAATGGTATCAAAGCAATATTATTTATTTTATTATCTTTTTTAATTGATCTTAGCCGGCTATTAGAAAATATGTCGACGGATAATTATTCTACAAAACCTTATATTTTCGATGGTGTTGATTTTTAGTATTTGAAAGCTAAAATAGAGGCATACATTCAAGCTAAGACTTTACGATATGAGAGAAGATCCTCAAGCCATTTTAAGTTTCTAAAAACGATGTAGTGGCAGTGGTGAACATTCCACATCTGGAGGCTAATAGTAAAGTGATGAATTTGTTTATTTGAGGGCTAGGAAGAAGTGACTTTGACGTTGTAGTGCATCTCAAGTTAGCACATGAGGTATGAAGAACACTTTGTGATTATTACAAAGGGTCAAATACGGTAAAAGAGGTATGTCAGGACATTTATAAAAAGAAATATATGTGTTTTGAGATGAAAACTGATAAATCTCCAGATGATTTCTTTGCCCTCTTTAATAAGATTCTTAGCAACTTACATTGAGTTAATGTAAAATATTCTGAGGCTAAAAATTATTGTCAATTTCTATGAGCTTTAGATATATATATATATATATATATATATATATATGGAAGATTAAGGTACAATCAATTAGAGAATACACTAACATGAGTACACTTATATTAGATGTGTTTTATTCTAAATTAAAAAAGTCATGAGCTAGATATTTTTGCTAGATAAAATATGGCTAATAAATCAATAGCTTTAAGTTCACAAACTAGCAACTCTATTAGTGATAACTCTTTATCTAGCTATGCTTTATATTGTTTATCTTTACCGACTCATGAATATCTAGAATAGCTTTCTAAAGATGATTTAATACTCCTCTCCATTCACTTCATAAGAGATTTGCCAAATATTTGATCCAAAAAGAGAGCAAAGGTGGAGAATCCCAAAGATATTTTAAATCCGGCTCGCTTAATCATCTTTATCTTAAATATCTAAAATTTCTAACGAGAATTTCTAGAGACCAAGATGAGGAGGAAGATGAGGTAGAGAGTGACAAGAAGCGAACACTCAAGAGTACCAAGAAGTACTATTTGAACAAAAAGGTAGTGTAGTATTCTTTTTTTGCTCTTGAACAGGTAAATCTAAACAATATAGATATCGAGAGTGATTATGATGCTACTTCTAAAGACAAAAAAAAAGCTTGATTAGTCTATGTATGATAACAAGTAGCAGAAGTGTCACCAATAGTGACATCAACAATGATAACAGCAATGAGCTAAAACCTTCTTATGATGATTTAGCCTACGCTATTGAAAAACTTGGTAATTTATTAGAGAATAGAGATAAAAAGATTAAGAAATAATAAGCTTTTGTTAAACAACTAAATACTAAAATTGTAATATTTAAAACTTTGATTGCTATAGATGATTTTTTAAAATCATGTTACTTATTTATACTGAATTTACTTCCCTTAAAGATATACATACTTCTATTTTAAAGAAACTTAAGCTTGAAAAGGAGAAAAATAATAAATATATTTATATAGATGATAAATCTGCTTATTGTGATAATTACAATTCTCTTAAGTAGAAGTTGAAAAATGTTGATATTACAATTGTTCAACTAATAGATGATCTTGCTACTCATAAGGTTCTTTCATCCTCTAATGGTGGTAATAAGGATGAATTTTAACATATCTCTTCTAAAAATTATACCACTCTTTTAAATCATATTGATTACTTACAAGGAAATATGTGAACTAAAAGATTAAATTAAATTTTGAATCAAAACACTAGTTCTCAATAGTTTAAAACAAGTTTAGGTTATTATCCTTATGATTATTGTAAGACTCATTGACTAACTATTATTAAATCACTTGATAGTGACATAATTGGAATATCTGATAAAACTAAAGGACAATCTTCAAATCTTGTAGTACCATATCATCCACTCACATAACTATTATAAGAGTTGTTTCTACTCTTAAAAATAAATATAAAATTAAGTAAACTTATACTCATTGTGGTAGAGATGGACATAAAATAGAATTTTATTTTAGACTTGCTAAGCAACAGATAAGAGAAAAGATTAAGGCATGGTCTAATTTGAGAAAGACATGCCCTTTTAATTATACTAACATAAGTAATAATAAATCTAAGTTTTTACATAAAATACTTGTGTTATGTCTACTACTGCGCATCGTGTGGCTTAGTAGTGAATTTCTAAATATTATATTACAAACTCCAGTACAAAGACCTCGGCATTATATTCTTCTATATAGTCACTTTAAGTGAGGAAGGAGAACTTTTGGCTAGTGAATTCTAGATGCTTATACATGTTTGGTGACAAGAATTGATTCTAGTATCGTATATTAAAAATATAACTTTTGGATATGCTTCTACTTCTATGGTCATAGCTATAGGTACATACGCATACATTCAGGAGAAGAATATTTTTGTTGATTAAGATGATAAAGATGATAAAAATGAAGCTTTGGTTCCTCACACATAATCAATTGAATTGGTTTTAGCACCTAACACAAACAACTGAACATGTTCAAGAAGATATATAATTTGTGGTATGTTTATGTGCATAATTTCAAGCTTTCACACGTGCTTCATATTTTTAAGTAATTAAGAAAATTCTCAGTTATGTTTATGGTACTAAAGATTTTAGTATATGGCTATCTGTATCCTCATGTATTAGTTTAAGAGCTTTTTTTATACTAATTTAGAAGTGTGTAGACTTGATTGGAAAAATACTTTCGATATTTGTTTCTTTCTAGATAATTTACTTATTGCTTGGTCTTCTAGAAAATAATCCTCTGTTGCATAATCAACTGCTGAATTAACTATATGGTTGCTACTAATTGTTGTTCTCAAATAATTTGGATAGTAGCTATACTTAAGAATTATGGTGCTATTTTCAAAAATGTATCACTTTTCTGTGATAACACAAATGACATTTATATTGCTAATAACCCACTACAATATTCTAGAACAAAATATATTGATTATATTTCATTTTTTAAGATCATGTTGAAAAAGAAAATATGGCACTTCATCATGTGGATATTGAACATCAATTGACAGATATTTTTATAAAACCTTTAGATTTTTCTCGTTTTGCTTGACTTCAAGGAGAATTTAGGGTTATTCATACTATGGAATTATTTTGAGGGAGAGCATCAAGCTTTTGTAACATTTTTTGTTATTTATTTGAAAAGTAAAAAAATATATTAAAAAATAATGAGCACTAAATATAATTTATATGTATTAATTATAGCCATATTCATTTCATATGATATGATTGCTTTCATGTTTATATATGTGATGTTGGCCTTTGCATAACTAACTAAATGACAACTTAAACTAAATATTTACATGATTATTCTTATCTATTTTGATATTATTTTAAATGTACTAATATAGTATAAAAAAGATAAAATGAGAATGATCAAAATTATGTCGTATGAAAAATATTAGAAAGATTCAAAAATATGCATTGTGACACTTCTTTTTAATGAGATTGCTTACTAAAAGAAATTATGTATAATTGAAATCTAATTCTTAAGCTTAAAATTGTTAAAAGACGTAGGCTTTAACAAGTTAAAAATTAAGAATAATGTTGCATATAATTTCTTATAATTTATATCATAATTAAAATTAAGTTCTCAATTTATTAAAAAAGGCATTAATGAAGTGACTCATTTTAATGCTTATAAATTTTAAAATAGTTGAGTAAATATCATATATTAAAATAAATTATTAATTGCGCTTTATTTTTAGTTATGCTGGATTTATATTGTGCGTGTATGGATAAAAAGTGCAAATTACTTTTAACATGTCATATGCAACCTTGTTTTTATTGCTGATTTGCAGTGCTCATAAACATAATATTACTAACAAAAATTAGTAAAAAATTGAAAACTTTCTTTCATTATGTTTTCTTAATGATTCCATTGTCAAAAAGCAGAAAGAGTTTACACATAAATTCTAAATTTTTTTAAAAGGTAAATGCCAATGTTTTTTTAAGTAAATGTCAATATTAAATATTTATGTGTTGTTGCCAATATTTTCATAAGGAGGATTGTTAAATTAAAAGTAATAAAAAATTGGTTTAAAAGTGTGGTGAGTATGTGTACACTGATATAGTCAACTTGTAAAAATCTATACTTGAAAAATATTTTTTTTGTTTATATGTGTTCAGTATTAAATGTTGAAAATAGATAAAATATCACTAAATAAATTTGGAGGAATTTTAGATAAAAATTGATAAATTAAATTTCAAAGTTTGCTACTTTATTGTGCTATAACGGTGGGCAAGTTGGTTGCATAGTACCAGCATTGTCTGAAAGTAAACTGGCGACAACACATGAGCAGGCTAATGTGGGCTAAAGTAGCTCGAAAGTTATGAGGCCAGCGAGTGGGCTGACTTGGCAGACAAGCTGAGAATTACTAGATCGGTGAAACGAGCTGACAATGGAAAATCGGCCTAACAATAGGCGCGAGGGCGCACAGTAGCGTAGTGGCTGATTGGTGGGTCCGGACGAGGTGGAGACATGGTGCGCGTGGAGATCCAGAGGAACACGTGTCATAAGTAAATTGGTGCAGAAGCGTGGAAACAGTGTATGAGCGGGATTCTCTTCGAAAACGCGTCGGACTCTATGGATTTCTATGTGTTGGTGACATGGCATAATTTAGAGTGTCAATTTCAAATTCGATGACTAAGAATAAGCAAAACAATGGTTACAAAATCTTAATAGTATTTTGGTCTTTTTCTTTGGGATTTTCTGGTTATTTTTTGCTATGAAAAGATAGTAAGGTGTTAGGGATTTTAACACAGAGTAGAGAGAGTTCGGTGGAATTTTTATAAGCAAAATTTTCATAATAAATGTAAAGTTTATAAAAGATTAGTGTGATAATTAATCTCTTTTTCTTATTTATCTTTGTGCATGACTAATGATCGATTTTAGATTAATTTATTTTTCTTAATTTTTTTACTAAAATTTAGCTATGTTCTGAAGATTTTATTTGTTAATTATTTTTAGATCTCATAGTTGGGTTTATTTAAATTTTGTCTATTTTATTCTATCAATTTGATTGGGGTTACGGATTTATTTCAGTTGGATTTATTTATAAATTTTATATAGTTTATTCTTTCAAGTTTTTATAGATTGATCCTAATTATGATGTACAACTATAATCTAATCTATTTATTAACAAAATAATTATCTATCAAGATCCTAAAAATACGATTTTTAACTTTATGATTATGAAGAAGCGTGAAATTTTATTTTTACTTTCACAGACACTCACCCCTCTTAATACATATATTAGTGTGAGTAAATACTACGGGACGAATGTTGTGACAGGAGCCAGTGACCGGATCGGCAGCTGATTCTTCAGCCAGATGATTCTTCCGATTCAAACTCCGTTGGGTTCCCTTCATTACAAAAGCACCAACCTGCTTTAACGACATCATCTCCCCAATCCTTAGGCTTAGACTACAAAATTCGTGCTCAGATTCAGAACTCCAGAATGACAAAATGGTTGTCCACAAAAATTCTGGCCCTTGCATTTCAAGCACCGCACACCGTTGTGCCACTTATTCTCTCAGAATCTCAGTTGCAGATTACGCAACACTGAAATGAAAAGGGAAAAGAAGAGGAAAAAAACTCTAATTACTATATGCACAGTTTTTTTCACCTAGAGGCATCAGGAGATGCGCATCAGAGGATGAATTATACACACTGAGATAAATCTCAGAGCATGTATAGTATAGCTAATCTGTGCTGATCCTACAAAACATCATTCTCTTCCAACTCTACCGACATGTCAGGGAGAATCTCCCGTGAAGCCCTCATGAAGGAGAATGAATCCTCCTCCTCATCCTCGTCACTTCCTTGTGACTTCACTGACTGCTTCTGAGCGACTGATTGCCCCAATGTTGGCATGAACTCTGAGCTCCTGTACGAGTGCCCATGAAAGGCGAATTGCCAAGAGCTTCGAGATGAGGTACTCCTGAGCTGTGATGAATTTGATCGTAATTCTTCCCTCACCACCCGTAGCGGGTTCTCCAACGCTTTCAGGATGTACCGAGCTAGTGGACGCCTGGAGGGCTTTGGGTTCAGGCATGTCTTTGCAACAATGGAAACTGCCCATACCTCTTCTAGGTGGTCCTCATCTACTACGAGTGAAGGGTCTACAATATTTGAAAGACCCTCCTTGTCATGGGCATCGATGAAATTTAATGTTCTTGCCAACCACTCCTCTAAGTCAGTGTCATTTGAGCCACTCACGCCGAAATTCCCAGTGATTAGCACAAGTAGCACCTTTCCAAAGCAGTATACATCATACGAGCAGCTAGCTGGTGGACCTGTTAGGTGAGAGATACATACAGTAATGTTAGACCATCTTTATTTTGAGCATCATAATTCTTTACACAAATAGTTGTATAGTATAATAGTAGATATTATAAAATCTCCATAGAAAAGTTATGCAGAAGCTTTACACACCTGATGTGTTCCTGCCAAGAGACCTGCCACAAGAAAGAGACGAATATTAGCGTTAAGCAAGGCCCTGATATTCTATACAGATTTAAACAAACACAAGTTTCATAGCAAGCGTGATGTTGCCATGTTAACAAGTGGGCTGCCATATTTTATGATCTGCAGGTGGTAGGTTTTTCTTCTTTTATTTGTGTGGGTGGGTTGGTCTGACCATTAATTTACAAAGACTGGCTCTTGATGAGAATTTCCTTTTTAGAAGTGACTTAACAAGAATTATTGTTACCTATGTAAGAGAAAGGAGAAACACTTATAAATGATATGTGTCCACTTATGTATACTCAAACGAAAATAAATTACTGCAGCCATGATATATTTCATTAACAAAATCCAGTGCATTTACCTTCAGTTCAAAAACTAAACTTAGGTTAAAGAATTAACTTCACAAAGAGGCAATTGCCTTTGCCTTCGTATTTTTTAGTGCGAAAGGCATCCTTAAGTTAGCACCATTCAGGTGATCATAAAATACTTAAGTTTCTTTCAAAAGGAATATACCAACTAAAGCTGCAAGTTTCAGAGCAATTGATAAGAGCAGTTATACCCATTCTGAACTCATGCAAAAACAAGAGGAGAGGATAAATATAAAAATCTTACTTTGATGATCTCAACATCCTAGAGAAGAAACTCCTGCTACCCTCACTTTGTTGAGTGCATACATCACTCAAACTCCCAAGGCACACTTCAAATTTGTCATCAAGAAGCACACTGCTGGCTTGGATATCTCTACAGTTATAATTAAGAGATTAGAAAAAAAACGATGGACTTGAAAGTAACTAAAACATCCAAGAACAACATGCATCAAATAAGAATTGCAGAGTCAAAATAAAATGAAATAGAAAGATGAGGCAACTAAAGTCATGCAACTGGAATAAAAGATGACTAACTCCAAATACGTCTGAAGTTTAATGCATTGAGTCACCTACAATGATTGATGACACTAAACCTCAAAAGACAAGTTACCACAAAATAACTGCAGCACCATGATAGAGACATGGGTTTCTCATATAGTTATAGAAATGGTGTATAAATGAATTTGTGTACTTCCCTTGCATACAACTTTCCTAATTTCTTACAACATATCGTGCATGAGAAGTTATGAACAAACCATATGTACATGAATAACAAGAAGCAACATTCTAAGTTCAGAAAGGCAAGCACTTCATCTGAAAAAAAATTCAAATTAAACTCAATTTAGTATTGGAATGTAGTGCTGATATGGATCCAATGAAGCTTGTAAATTAGTTCATATAGTATTTATATTATAATTGTGGGATTTCATGTCCTCATAAGTAAACAGCTGGTCGAGGAAGCTTTGCACATATTTTTTCCCTTTCACCTATACTTCTTAGAAAAACTAGTGGGCCAACTGATGTAATAGGGCCACAAGAGGCCAAGCAAAAGACTATCAAATGTGTAACAAGAAACAATTTTAAATGCATATATAGATTAAATTGCCCTGCTTCTTTCACTCACGCATTTGCGATAACAAGTGCAGCTTCTTCATTAAATAGGCAATAGCCATGCTGAGTTAAATAGCGTGTGAAACTTCCGCGCTCTTTTTTATCATGGCATTAATGTTCAAACTTTCATAAGGTGCTTTATGCAATTAAAATATTGTCAGTACTACTATAAACCAGCTAGTTGAAATTAAAATATTAGCAAATTAGCTAACAAACCAATAATATCATTAGGCATACCTGTGAACCAATGGTGGACTACACTCGTCATGCAGGAAGCACAACGCCTCAGCAACACCAATGGCAATCTTCAGCCTTGTTATCCAATCCAAGGAGCGCAACCCCTCCTCAGCATCCACTGACTTCTTGTGCAATGCAGTAGTCAAGTCTCCCTTTGCCATGTACTTGTAGACCAGCAATTCCTCGTCATCCATGGCTAGATGCCCCAGCAATGGAACAATCCTCCCATGGGAATTCTTTGCAAGGAAGCCCAATTCCTCCAAGTTCTTATTACTGCTCTTCAGATCAACCTTTTTGACGACAACATTGAAGCCACTCTCCAGTGCACCACAGTAAATGTCCCCAGAGTGCCCATGCTTGATAAGATGGTCATCCCCAAAACCCCCAGTAACATGGTGCAATTGCTCATAGGTGAACTCCACTACAATGGTAGGCAGACCTTTCACAGCACTGTTTGCTGCTGGCGATGCCGCCATGGATGACAGCATCACAGGATTAACACTGCTACTCTTGCGCCCTGAACGAATCCCTTCCTCATTCTGCTCCACCCCTCTTCCTCTCGATCGCGTTCCCCCTCTCCTCATCAAGCAAAACACTAGTGCTGCAAGGAAAAAAACCACCAAAATTGCCGCACCTGCCAGGACTCCGGCAAGTACATGCTTCCACTTCACCCCTTTCTTGCTTGGTGATGGCAATGCATTTGGTGGCTCTGGCAATGAAGCCCCATTCCTCTTGTAGAAGGCTTCACAATCCCCCTGGCTTCGCTGGCTTGATCCAGACAAGCAATTCATCTTTATGTTCACTGCTCCATCGGAGCTGTTCCCAAATCCAGTTCCAACCACCTCATTGAAGTAATTTCTCGACACATCAACCTGACGAAATCTCTTCATGAGGCGCCCAAGGACATTTCCAATGGCACCGTACAAGGAATTCCCGGAAGCGTTAAAAACTCCGCTTCCATCGCCGGCAGAGATGGACACGTTTGGTAACTCCCCGGTGAGATTATTGTCAGAAATATCAAGAAATTTGAGGCCCTTGATGAGGAACAATGTCGCCGGAATCGGGCCGGAGATGCTATTACCAGAGAGGTCAAGGGTCGTCAGGTTCCCGGACATGCCAAGATCGGCTGGAAGCTCGCCATTGACAGCGGTAGAACGAAGGTCCAAAACTGCCAGCGACGGCGGAAGGCCAGTGCCGAACCACGCCGGGATCCGCCCAGGGAGAGGGAACCCCGAGGCGTTGAAAGCCTCGAGCGCCGTGAGCTTCCTCAGCGGGTCGACGGTGAATCCCTGGCTCTGTACGCCGGCGCGGGTGCGCCGGAGCCCGGTGAGCCAGAGCTCCGCGACGCGCCCGCCGCGGCAGACGACGCCGGTCCAGCTGCAGGGGTGGCCCTTCACCGGCCAGTACTCCGCGCGCATGCCGAGCGACCCGCGCAGGACGTGCAGCGCGAGGAGGTCCTGCCTCGCGAGCAGAAACCGCCGCTGCTCACCCCGCGCGGACGCCGCGCACGTGTGGACGACGACGACGAGCAGGAGAACCGCGACTGCGACGAGGCAGCGCGGAAGCATGGGGGAGGATCAGGAAGGTGAATAACACAAGCGGCAGAGGAGAGGAGGAGCGGCGTGGCGGTGCCGGTGCCGGTGGGCGTGGCTGGTGGCCTCATAGCGCGGGCGCGACCATGGCGACGCGAGAGCGGAGCGGAGCGGGAGCGGGGAAGGGAGCGCGAAGTGGAGGCGGGGGGGGGGGGGTGGGGGGTGCGCGCAAGGTGTTCGCCTTTTTGGGCGGCCTCTGCCTGCCTATTTCGGCACAAGGAGGAAGAGGCCGCAGCGAGTTGACCACGCGGAGCCCGGGGGGACGCGGGTGGTGGCCGCACGCAGAGGCGCATCCCTCCCCCCTCACTGACAAGTGGACCCAGTTGGAGGTTCTGTGGGTCCCACGCGGCAGTGGCGGCGCGCGACGGAGTTGGTGCAGTCTGACTGGACTGGTCGACAGGATTCCCCCCGCCTGTGTCGTCGCTTATCTGACATGTGGGCCATGGCGTCATGCGAAACTGTGGGGCCCGCTTTGTCAGTGGTTGTCAGTGGCGTTAGTGCCTGTGGGACCCGCATCTACTAGTGATCGCGGAATGTTCTCTCGCGTCTCACTCCTCCCTTTTTAGGCTCGTGTCCTTTTCGGAAAGAAAGCTCACGAAAGGTCGTGTCTCGATCAGTTTATACACGATAAACGGAAGCGTGCAGCTCATCGTTTCATCGTGTTCCTCGAGGTTATTTTCTTCGAAAAGTTACTAACGTTATACCTATGCAAATTGCTCCACTTGTTATATCGTATATATGGCTTTTATAAATCCCTGCCATTTTTATTGAGACTTTATACATGTAGATCAGTGTATATATTACTCTTACTCAGTCTATGACTGAGACTCGAGAGAGCAACATCACAGAGCTGGCAATTGCACGTGGAAAAGTATAAATGGAAGAAACAATGACTCCTGTTCATTCCGGCTGGAGCTAGCTAAGCTAGCAAAGAATTCCAAACTCAACACTCCAGATCCAGCGACTTGTGGTAAATTGGCAGTAATTCCATTTGTTTTTTGTTGTTGTTGTTGTGTGCACACATTGACACATATATCCGTGCGTAGCTGTCAGTCGACGAATGATTTTGATTCGCCGTGTCGCCGAATGATCCAAGTGAAGGCTACTGCCCGGTCCAAGTCTTCACCTGGGTCGTCGAGATCGTTTGTGTACATGGACGCAGCATGATTGACCACTCGCCATGCCGACAGGTGAGTGAGTCGGACAGTTGAGTCATCACGGGCGCTGCCAACACCACAGGCATCAAGTTAATCAACACCTCCCCTGTTACAATTCCAATACTAGTTAAATTTGATCGATTACTTTTAACTAACCACACTTGTACGGAGCACTCGAACACGACAGGGTCTAAATTAATCAAGACCGTTAGTTTACGACTAAAATTGGTGCTCCTGCGCCTAAACACGTACTGTACGTACCTAATTACGAGTACTATATAATATGAGAAGCTTCGTATGTTACATCAGCAACCGTGACCCTCTCGACCAGCTGCCGACTAGACGCCATCTAGCTAAGCCACAGCTAGCCCACTCACTCGAGTGATCGAGTCAAGCTTGCAATCTGCGACTCCTACCTTGTAGTTTTATCGTGCGTCACAGTCGTAATAGTCGTTCATATTATGCGTGTTTTTTTCCCCTCTCGTGATCGGATAACTAAGACGTGACACGGCAGGCCAAACTGGACGTGCAGCGCGGACCGGTCAAAAACCTTCGTGGGGATGGCGCAAGACGGCGATTCCATGGCCCATGGACGGATGGACTAGTCTATATGGTGGGGTTACAGCTACTTTCGTCCTAAAAAATCTAAGGACGTCTATATTCATATATCCCACGTCGTGCTTGTTGAGATTTATACCTTTTACGTTTTTATATATTTTAGAATGAAGATAGCAGTACATATGTGTATGTGTTGTGTTCTGACACTAGGCTTGTAGCGTGTGTATAAGTTGTGCGGATGAAAAACGAAGTGTTGGAGCGGCAACGTTTTGAACGTCGAATCATCGTACAACACTCGTACTATCCGATGCAGCCGTTTACTGTTTAGCAACTATTCTCTCCGTCTTAGAAAAAACCGATTTCTAAAGCCGACCCGTTTGTAAAAAAAATCGATTTCTACTCCAGAGGTCGAGAGGCATTAAACTGGCTTTCTCTTGTTTCCTGTATCTTGTGTAGTCAATCGGGCATCGGACAGACAACCTGTGTTGTTTTTCAAGAATAAGAGTATTTTAGTCTTTTCTGTTAGCACTAAACTTGCATAGGAAATCTAGGGATCGTTTTTTTCTAGAACGGAGGGAGCACTCCTTAGCAAAGTTGTTTTCGGTTTATGGCTCTGCCCATTTATGCGTGAAAAAGAAGTCTACATATATATATATATATATATATATATATATATATCCATGAACTTTTGCCAAAATCTAAACTTCGGCTGCTTTCGTTTGTCCATGCTTCCAACCTCTTCACTCACGTGTATGCTTTAAGCGATATTTTTTAAAATATATATATCAAAAATTACTTAAAAAACCATATAAATTTTAATACTTAATTAACCAGATGTACCGTTTTATATACCGAGAGTCAGGTTTTAACCCCAATTGAACCCAACCTTAATTCATCTTTAAACTTTCATATAGGACACTATTCATCCCTTGATTTTAAATTAAACGTTTGCTTCACATCAAGGTGAGACGGTTTTGGCCTTACCTTATATTCTACTCAGCGAAAAAGATTAAAGACTCCTTTAAAACATTAGATTGAAAAAAAAACACAAAAAAACGTATGATTTTAAATGGCCGTTTGATGGGACTGCATGAAAAACACACTTTCCATGAAATTAGATCACGTACTAAAATTTCTTCAAAACTTGCATGGATTGTGTAACGAACCAAAATTTGTTAAACTTGGAAAAAATAATATATTAGATATTGTTGGCAAATATCCCCCGTTATGAATTTTATTTTGTTGTTTTTGGATTTTTCCGTGCATCTCATAATGCATTTGCATGCATTAAATTAACTTGGAAAAATTGAAGAACAAATCTAATTGGAATATAAATATTCGAACAAAAAAATTGAGATAAGTAGTAAAGACCTCCTTCTGTAAAATTTTCACCAAATTGGATCACTTATTTTGGCTGCCCAAATAATTTATTCAACTCAACCCAAAAAATTATTTAAATTCCAAGAAAATAGTAGACTTCTCTGGATTTTCACCAGAAAAACTACACATGATAAAAATCTGGAAAATTAACCAAATGAACTTCATAACCACATGAATACCCAGAAAAATTGGCACAAAATTTCGACCACTCAAATTTCCGTCAAATCTCTCTCTCTCTCTCTCGTTCTCCCCCTCCCGCTGCCGCACGCAACTCGCGCGCGCCGCTTGCGACACGGCGACACCGCCTGACCCCGCCCGTGCCTGCGCCTGCACCGCTCCTGCTCGCGTCCGCCGCGCCGCGCGACAGCCGCCGAGTCGCCGTGTAAGTTCGCTACCGCCTCCAGGCCGCGCCGCGGCTGAGCGCAACAGGCGCAACGCACCAAGCCGCCGCTGCGCCGCGTCCTGACGCCGCCCGACTCCTAAGCCGCGCCCGACCGACCAAGCGCGGCCCACACGCGACGAGCCGACGCTGAAGCCTGTCCCAGGCTGCGCCGTTCCCGCTCTGCCTGCGCCCGCGCCAGACGAGCCGAGACGAGCCAAGCCGCCGCGCCCGATGCGCTCTGACCCCACCGCCTGCCTCGACTCCGCTCTGCCGCCTGCGCCTGAGCCCCTGCGCACGCTAGGTCACGCCAGCCGCCGCACTACGACGCCTGCAGCCGTACGCGCGATATGTCGCAACGACACCGTGAATCCCGGACGTCCGCCGCAGCCGCCCACGCGCTCCACGACGTCACCCGACAAAAGCCGATCGACGCTGGTGCGAGCACTGCGAAGGCCGACGCCATGCTTCCGTGTTCCACGCCTGCAAAGCTGACGCCGCCCCTACCGATCTCTGCTCTGCTCTGCCTCACTGCTCTGATTCCCTGCCGCCTGTGGCCCGTGTCCCCCGCCGGCCGCGCCTGGGCGCAAATGGACGAACAGGTCGCGACAGCCGCCATCCGACGCGTCCGTGCCTCCCCCTCTCCCTTGCTCTGCTATAAATTGAGCCCTAGCTCGCAAGACAACTCCCCATCTCTTCCTCGTCCTCCCTCATCCAAAGCCGAAGCCCGGCTCCCTCTTCTCCGCCAAGAATGGCCACGCCACCATCACTGCTCTGCCCGTCCAGAGAAGATCCGCTGACGCCGCGCCGGTCCAACCTCCTCCTCCGGTGAGCCCCCTCCTGATTACTCGCACCATAGCCATTCCCAGGACCCCATAAACCCATCCCCTCGCCCAATTTCAGTACTTCTTCGCCGGAGCGCCACCACCGCCATCGCCGCCGTCCGCCTGGTCGGGATAACGCCGCCACGCCGCCCCGGGCTATCTCCGACAAAATAAATAAATTTTTAAGCCTTCTAGTAGTCCCTAGACTCCCTATTTTCTCCGAATCGAGACGCCGTCCACCATGGCTCCACGGCCGCCGCCATCCGAACAACTGCAAGCTCATCGCTTCCCGCTCCAGACGCTGTGCGCCTCGCCGCGTGCATCGCCAATGGTAGCCAGCACCTCCCTCGCTCACCCCGGCCTTCGGCCGAGCCCTACGCACCGCTGGCGACCTAGCCCTGAGCCTCTCCCGTGCGTGGAGAAAAAGGACCTATCCGCTGTTAGACTTATACACCGACATGTGGGCCCAGGTGATTTATATGGGTTAAAAATAATAAAAGGCGCTTTCACTTATACAAGTTTACTCTTTCCCGAACATAAAACGTAATCCTAACTGCATGTCGTCGGTTGGTTCGCCTTTTCTGTTGGAAAGAGTAGTCCTGATAGTGCGCCAACCCTCTCTAATAAAATAAATCTGGAAAATGGTTTAAGGAATTATTTTTGTACTATAAAATGCTGAAACTTTAGAAAATCTTAGAAAATACATTTTAGCTCTGATTGAAGTGAACCAAATTTTGTTGGGATCATAAAAATATTCTCTTTATTACTGTTAGCTACAATTTAACAAAACTACAATTCCACAATTCTCTTTATTGCAGTTCAGCGTATAAATATCGCATTTGACCGTATTAAAACTTTGATCACTTATAGGGGAGTGTTTGCCCGATTCGATTAAGAACCAAACTATTGTCACCAACTAAAATTACCATGCAACCACATGTGTTAATTATAAGATGACCTTAAGATGCTTGATGACTAGACTTGCAATAGTAAGCCTATTGTTGTAAGCATAATATGGGACGGGTTGTCAGTGTACGCAATGATTGAGGGACTGTTTATAGGAACTATGTTTATAGGAACTACCCAAGGGGCAATGAGGGACGGTGTAATCCTCTTATGACTTGGGCGTCTAAGTGCATCAAATATAATAAAGTAGTGCCTTATGGGGAATGACTAATTGTTCCACTCATGGTGTTAGAGGTGGCCGGCCAACAACCTCAAGCACACTAGGAGCTGAGACTAGTGGGATTTACATTTCTCCTTGCTCGTACAAGGTTAGGCATAAGGTAATGTAATGGCTTCATTATGATATCTAGACTATCAATGTGTAGAGTGTGGTGATACCGATGGATATCGAGCAAATTAGAGAGTTCATACTATATGAGTAAAGCTGCATAACTCTGTAGAGTCTAAACTAATTGGTTAGCTACTAACGATAATAAGTGACTTGGTGAAATGATACAAGTATATTGTTTGTGATTATGCTAAAATGGTTAGTGAAATTTGGGTGTGGTGTGAAAATGGTGATGATTTTGCCCTGTGTGGGCTGAGAATAAATTGATTACTTGATGATATGGAGGGCACAGGGATAAGATATGATGATATTTATGTTATTACTATTATTGTTGATTACTTATTGTGTTTACAAAATTCCGTTGTAATATATTGTTAACCAAAATTTAGTGAAAATGAGTCCATAAATAAAGCCATCTCTGATAAAAGCCTGCAATATTCTTAGGTTTCTCAAGTCTAAATTATGGCTTGCTAATATCTCATGTATTGACCTATTATTTTTTGACTAGTTGCAGAATCTAAGATACCTAAGTGACGATTAGTTTGCACCGGGTTTTGGAATTTTTAGGATGGTTCTTTGTAAATTGATTCCTAATCGGATGCTTGCGTAGTTTCCACCAAAGAACATATATATATTCTCTATTCTTCCGCTATGCTTGAACTCTTGTATTTTGGCTGGTTGGTCTAATATGATGTATATCCACCGTTACACTAATTTATATTAACCTTATTATATATTTATAAATAAAGTTGATGTATGCATGTGATAATAAGATTATAAATACGTATGCTAGCTATTGATCATAGGACTAGCACATGATACACATGAGAGGAAACTGGGATTCAAGTTTCCAAGATTTTTCTGTCCTCACAGATTGAGGAATTCCATATGAATTTTATATAATTCAATAGGATCTAATCATTTATTTTAAAAGATCGTATGAGAAAAATTCGTATAGGATTAGAATTATACAAAATTCATGTGTTTTCCTTCAAATTGAAGGAGGCCTAAAGAAAAAAAAGGGAAGGGGAGGCCCATCTGTCTTCTAGTTTAGATCGGCCTAGAGTTGAACCCATCTAACTTTTCTGGGCTTACCAAATCTGCACCGTTCCCTCTTGCAATGCGCAAACCGATCCCATACAGCCCATGTACGATCCATGGCAAACTATAGACCTTTTTTAGATCGCTCAGTAGTGATACATTGCCACACAAAATCGTATTCCATGGAGTAATACAAGGGAAAAGGAGATACGTACGTAGCAGTACTAGTGCACAAAGAGAAGCAATACAAAACGTATAATCTTAGAACGTGATCACGCGAATCTGGGATACTTGCTGCTTCCTGGGGCTATACATACAAATACAAGTATCACTGTATCAGTGCGCATCAACGCGACTCTAGTGTATTCCAAGGGAAACGACGCCCTTTGCAGCTAAGGTAGGGCAAATCACGACGTACGCCTGAGCCCTCAGGTACGGCGGATTACGTGCACGACGGATCTAATCTTGTGCGATCCTCTCTCTTGCGAACGCGTGAGAGCACACTTACTGGCGTACAGCCGGCGCCGTTTATTGCCTCCCACGCGTGCCGCGCGTTATATACGCGCGTCAGGTCTGTCACGTACGTCCGTTCGCCCTCGCTTCGAGGCGACGCCTCTCCCTGGCCACGCATCGCACCCAATAGCCGCCGCCGACGGCGAGTCGATCGGCGAAGACACAAAACCGGGCGCCGCCAGTAAATGCAACCCCTCCCCCCGCATCGGTGGAAAGGAACGTGTCGCCCCCCAGCCGCAGAGCAAGCAAGGCCGTGCGCGCACGAAGCGGTTGGGCAACGAGGTGATCCCCAGCTGCTCGAGGGTCGCGCCGTCGCGGTCGTGGGCTGGTACAGCTAGAACAGGTAACGGAACGACCCGGGCGGACCTAGTTGCCATGCCATGAGCCCACGAGGCAAACCGGCATCGGTTTTGCGCCCGGTGGGTGACCCGGTGCGCCAACCTGACGAGGTGAGATCGCCCGCCGTGCTGCCTGCCCCCCCACCTACACGTACGGATGAAAAAACAACGCGTCTTGTCCAACCCGCCTACGAGCGCGCAATCCAGACGCGATCTTCGAGAGACGGTGGACGCGGCATCTCTACTCGCTAGCATGATCCCCTCTTCCAAGTGCTCCATTGTCTACGCGCCCAGGAAGATCTTGTCCAGCTCCTGTTCCCCCGCGCCGGCTGAGCTCACTCTCCACCGGCAGTCACATGGTCGGGAACTCGGGGATGAATTGTTCTGTTACTTATTTAGTAATCTTGGCACGGCCAGTTTTTACTTCTTTCTACTGGGGATCACGTAGCCTCCAGCCATTTTTGGCTCGAATTGGACTCAACTCAATTCTCGCTTCCGTGTAGTAGTACTTTGTTTCAGCAACAGCAAAACAATTGACAGGTGGCCAGTTCGTACCACTACGATTACTGCCACCGACAATGGAGAGCACCTCGTCATGCTCGGGCACAGAGCATCACACGGTGTGTACCACTAAAACTGTTACTGTGTTTGCCACCTCACACATGAAGAAAGCTATAGCGGTGGCTGCTACCGTCGCAGAGCATCTGCAGGAGCAGATGCAAACGTCGACAGAAACGGAAGCATCCGTACTACCCCAGCCGCGGCGGCAGAAAAAGTTAATCCCCTCGAGAGCAAGCATGGTCGGAAAAAAAACAAGAGAAAAGAAATCGTCACTGCTATGCTCGCTAGATTCCACCAAGCTATGATTCGTGGTTGATTAGCCCAATGACGAACTTACTTAGAGCCGTCTCAACCTTTCAACTCTTTATTTTTTATAGTATTAAATATGTTATCACGGATGTAAAAAAAATATTATCATGTAAAAAAATTAAGGTAAGAGAGTTAATAAGGAGAGAGAGAAAGATAAAGAAATCGTTTTTCATGCTAAAAGAGGAGACATGGAGATTAAGAAGAGAGGTGCTTGGATAAGAATTTGTTTTTAAAAAAAACCATCTACTACATAGCATCTATATAATATAATATAGCGAGTATGTAAAACATCTTATAGTTTCTGGGGGTTAAGATTTGTCCTCATGCGCGGTGTTCTCGCCTCTGCGTCGACGACTTGTTGGCTAGAGAAAAATAAACGAGAATCCGTGGTGAGTGGAGCCAAGGGTGGCTCTCATCTCAACCACCTCGTCGCCAACTTGTCCTTTGCAGAGCGCCGTGGCATCCCCCGTGATTGAGGGCGGTATGCGCTAGCTGGGCCCGGCTGCTTCGTATCCGTGCGCACTCATCAACACGACAAGACACGAGCCGAGCATGTTTGTGTCCTCATCCCGTCCGAGCGCTCGTTTCTCGGCAGGCGTTAAGCGGAGGAGCGAGGACCAACGGACCAAAGCAGGACAAGCAATGTTGGGTAAACTAGTAGTACCACTCTACGTTGCATTTTATTTCTAGGATCCATTTTATATCGATTTCTCCTTAGCCCTTTGCTTGTTTAAGCACATGTCAACTTGTCAAGCATACGTATAGAGTCACACAGATCTACGTATGCATATGAGATTTTCGTACACACATTGTGTACACGGACTAATAAATATTATAAAAAAATCTTTTAAAAAATATATATCTACTTCTACTGACATTATACCATAGTATCACCTCTGAATTTATTATATTTTAGCTGTAACAAAAATACAAAATTGATTATTCTTTACCTTAAACGTTTAGAAACTTCTAGAAACAGGACTGATTGATTTTAGTAGTGGTTTTAGCCATTTTAAAAATCACATGGTTAATTTTATGCTTTATTAGTCGGTAATTGACATTGCCCCACATATTCTACACTTTGTATCTCTTTTGCTCTTCACATCTCGCATTCACATCATTATACTTTGTTAGGAAATAAGAAGGAAAATATGTGGCATGTAAATTTATTGTCATATTATCAGCAAGAATATTGCTACTTTACGTGGTAAAAAACACAGTTAACATTAGACTCGGAATGAATTGGTTTTAAAAATTTAGGATAAAAAATTAGTTTTGTAGCTGAATGTGAAAACTGGACTTTTGTGAAAGTTTAAGGGCTTACTTTACCCCAATTTAAAATAGTTAAATTTTGACCAATAATTAGTCATATTATAAGTATATTAAGCATATAAAAATTATACCAATAGATTTGAATATCTTAAAATAATGTGCTTATGAAAAAAGTATTGATGGAAGCTTAATTTTGAAGTTTTTTAGAGCTAAAATATGTTATTATATAGAAATCAGATAACACTTGTAAGGATCCGGGGAAAAAAAAGCTCCTGCGCATACGTACGAGTGCAAGTTTGCATCTACAGGAGCAACCTCCAGATTCCAGATGATGCCGTTTATTATGGAGGAATTAATTTAGCAACAGCGCCGCTTAATGTATTGTTTAGGTGTGCAATTGTTAGACTTAAATTGATTGTAGAATAATTTAGTCCAGCAACTTGTCATTATTATACTATCAAAAGAATTGTTTTATATGGCCATTACATAGTTTTTCATTTTGCTCTATGTAGACGGCAGCGATAAACTCTAACAGGATCATATGGGAGTTAAAGATTCTAATTAAGATCAAAAATTTTATATGATTTCTTCATAGAAAAATAATTTAGTGAAATATGATCTCTCTAAAAGGAATTAGAGGGGAGACGGTTAATGTTGTTTTTGTAATGTGCAAGAGACAGTTCAACGTATATTTTTTATTATCATATTGTCTGTTTTGTATGGCATAGGTTTTCTATGCTTTCAATATCCCTACTCCCAAAAATGTAAAAAATATTTTTGGTAGTTGTCTAAAGGAGTGTCTAAACTTATTTTATTTGGTACTAATAGTTGATCAATTTAGCGTTGCCTATATGATAAAAAAATCTAATCTTATGATTATCTTTATGTCCTTTGGCTGCCTCCAGTATTAATATATGATGTTAACATATAAGAAACATAATATTATGCGCAATGTTACTATAATATTGGAATCAATTGCCAAGAATCTCTTGTTCTATAAGGCGTAAGTATATGCACTTATTTGTTATAATTTATATTGTTTTTTGCATTTCAACTATTTTTTATTATCTAAGAGTAGTTATGATGTGTCCTATTACTTTTTTGTTTTTTCTTTTGTTAAAAACTCATTAGTTGTGTGTGTAGAGGACGGGATGAAAAACATTTTCATTATTTTTTAAAAAATAGCATGCAGTTATGAATGTGACCAACATACGTCAACATTAACTTAAATGCGTACTCCTCCACGTTTTTTTCGCTTTCATAACCGGTTAATTAATGTTTTAAGGAAGCAGGGCAATCAAAGATACAATAACACATCATCCTAGTAGTTTTTTTTGCTTGACACCAAACAAAAGAAACGCTTTCAGTTTATTCAGTTTTGAGGAATTTTAACCCATAGAAATAAGAAAAATGAACGAATACAAATGTATGTACTTTTTATTCCATAGAAATTTTTCTAAAAGGTTTGAGTGGATACTTAATTTTTTATGTTTTATCTTTACAGTTCTTAGAAAAATAAAATTTTCTTTGGTTTTCCTATACTTTAATCATATAAATTGAATGCCATATATAGAAACTAATGCTTAGAAATTCAAATCATCTGTTTTCCTTCAAAACGAACAGGGTCTTATTGAAATGTTTTCCATAATAATTGATATACACATAGTTGCGAGAATTTGTATGAGATAAAATAAGCAATCTGAAAATTTAACATTAGGAAAAAAATTAATAGCTAGGAACTGTGCAAGTCAAATATATTGACCCAGCAGCTTCTTGACGAATGTGCCCATTTATACTACCTTTGTACTTTATTTTTAACTTATCTCATGCATACCAATATAAATCTAAAAATACTAAAATGTCCTCCACTTTCTTAAATTTTAATACACTTATTCCCCGCTTTCTCAAACGTATTTATCCCTTATTTTTTTAAACTACAATGTATTTATTGCCTCAAAGATAAAATCTTTGTGGAAGAGAATGAAAAATGAAGTCCCTGTAGAATGGAAGGAGTAGAAGTAATCTAAGTATAATATCAGGCTACAAACTGCTATAATCATATATATATATATATATATATATATATATATATATATGAGAGAGAATAAAAACTAAGGAGTGTTGTATCTCATATAAGAGCTAACTATACACACGTACTCTAAAATAGTGACATTAAATACATAAGTGAGAAAGAGATATAAGAAAAATAGAAGATCCAATCTTATAGCTAATATATTATATATGTTACCTAAGTTTATATAAGCTACTAATTGACTCTACTTATTAAACTTGCTCTAAATATTGTAATGACTCCATTCCATTTTTAACAGTTTTGTCGTTGATTTTTTACATATATTTAACTTTTTATCTTATTTATAAAAAAATATGTATATATATACATTACAAATCATAATAAAATAAATAATAATTATATAATTTTTATTAAATATAAAGTCAACGAAATCGTCAATGATAGATTTTAAGCGTCTGCCCCGACGATCCCAACGACTTTTGACGAAACCTATGACAAAACCAAATGTACTATACACCATCCTGACACCGATGTATCAAATTTGTAGTTTACCGCTGCTCCAGACACACACTCTCGAGCTTGGTATTTTGGGGGTAGGGAGACACAACACAGTACATGCATACGCCGAGCAGCGTGTAGAATCCAATGTGAGGTGAGGCCATCCATGGCTATGGCCATGGCAGTCTGAGGATGGCGTTGCATTGCATGGAATGCCATGCATGGTCCAGAGCTTAGCTGAGAACGCCATGGATGGTTGGTTGGTGCGGCTGAGTGGTGTGTGGATGGATGGATGGAGCCTCGGGAGGTACGGCGTCGCGTACCGGAGGGGAAACGGACCGTTGGTGAGGGTAGGCCCTCACCTCTCCCCTTCCGTTTCGTGTCATCTTCTTCCTCGCGAGGCCACGACAGCTGCCGCCAATTAACTATTCTACCCCCATTAACACCACCTCCACCTCCACCTCCACGCTCTTCTTCTTCTTCCCACCTTCCCCACTCCTCCCTCCCCCTCGCGCGCGCCTAATCCTTCCCCTGAATCTTCGTGCCTACCCCGTCTCCGCCCACTCCTCCTCCTCCTCCTCGTTGTGCCACCCACCAACTGCTTGTCTCGGGCGTCGTAACTGTTCTTCTCTTGGCGGCAATTTGGTATTGGGGAGGAGTCGCCGACCTTCCTGGCGGTTCTTGGCGTGCGCCGGGGAGGGAGAAGGGGCTCGCGGGATCGCGTTTTGGCTGCTCAGGTGGCATTCTGATCCGGCATTCGTGGTTTCGTGTGGTGGTTGGTGGCTAGGCGAGTCACAACCAGTGCCGTGGCGCCTTTCCGCGGAAGCTTTGGTTTTTCGCCGGCACTGTACTGCTGGTGTCTGATGGGGATGCGCCTCGCCTTTTTGCCGCCTCCGTGTAGCGTGGTTCTGAAGCGTCGGCGCTATTGCGTTGGTTTCTGGTAGATAAAAATCGCATCTTTTGTTGGGTGGAGCTCAGGCGAAGGTTGCTGACAAGACAATGCCGAGCATCCGAGCTCCGGCTTCCAAGCAGACGGCCACGCTACAGGTAGATAGATCCTCTTGCTATGGATGGGATAGAATGGAGTAATTTCTCGCAATTGTTGGTTTTTGGTGGCATAGTGGTACTTACTCTGTTGCTGTGTAATCCTGTGTCTCTCTGCAGGTGGCTGTCAAATGCAGGCCACTAACAGACAGCGAGCGGCGGCGTTCACGGCATATCATACAAGTCATTGATGATAAGGTGCTGGCTCTGGTTTAGCAATACGCAATTAGTTGTGTAATTGGTCAGTTAGAATATTGCCAGAATGTGATTGTATTGTGTTGCTTATATGTTTTTTCCCCAGAATGTGGTTGTGCGAATATTGCCAGAATGTTCTTGTAATGTGTTGCTTGTATGTTTTTCCCCAGAATGTGGTTGTGCTGGACCCTGATCTCTCCAAGGACTACCTGGAGCTCATCCAAAACCGGACCAAGGAGAGAAGATACAGCTTTGATCATGTCTATGCGCCCGGTTGCTCCAATGCGGTAAGCAGGCTCAGATAGCTTGTGATGCTCTAATCTGGAACTACTTTATCTGTTACCAAATGGGCTCAGATGCTGACTACAGCAAGTGCTTGGAACTGCACCACAGCTTGGAAGTTCCTGAATTGTTCATAACTAGCATGTTAGGAAATGATGCCCCAAAAGGCCAAACCCCCACCAACTTCTTTGAATCATTAACTGCTAAATTTAGGAGTTTATCGTGCTTTGTACAGTTGAAACAATACTGTTGGTACCTACAAAGGCCAATGCGGAGTATTGTACTATTATTCAGTCTTGAGCACCATTAGATGTAGTGTTACTGTTAAGAGCGTTAGGTAGAATACCTAACACACATACGTCTGGTTCAGGGAAAAGGACTGCAGTTTAGTTGTATTAAACTCCAAAACCCAAATCTTTTTTAGGAAAGCCTTCACTGTATGCATGCACTATATACGTATACATTACCTTAAGTGTTCTAACCTGTGATACTCGCAACTGACCGCTCATATGATCAATCAATTTTCATCCCATGGTTCTGTCAACACTGGGTCTTCCTTACATAGTTCCAGTATTCTACACTAGGGCCATCTTATATGCCCATGAGGTTTTGTACCTATTGTATTAAGATCTGAAACTTATGTAGGTTAGTGAGTTACTGCATATGTTTTGTGGTTATTTGGTTGACATATAACCTTGAAAGTGCAGGAGTGCCCAATTGCTTAATTGCCTGTATACTAACCTATTAGCCTGTTTTTAGCAAAATTGTGTATGGCGCTAAAACAATTTATATTCTATATCTGGTCTCTGTCAGTTTCATTCATATAGACAAGATATACAAAACATTAAGCAGCCGATGTTCAATGATTGGGCGATTGAGCCATGTTGGGCTGATTAATAAAGACATGTAAATGGTGACCATATGCTTTGTCAACGTAAATTTAATTAGCTTATATATAATTGGGCTAACCTATTTGTAGTTATTTATGTGCTTATATATTGTGTTAACAAGTATGCAGCTATGTACCTACTTTTATAACCCTTTTCTGCATTTAGTTTCATTATCTCATGAGATATTTTATTCAACTGCGATTGCCTAAAACTGTATGTCTGTAGACTATAAGAAAACGTTAAATAACCACTTTTAGACCTTGAGAGCTTTTCAGTATCTAGGTTAGCATTACTGAAAAATGTATGAGAACTACAAGATGAGAATCAGTTGTGCGCGCGTATATACACATCTGCCTGCTTGCGTGCTAACTGCTGGGAACAAATGCCATGTTCTCTTGTACTCTCCAGTCTCCACTATCATTTTAAGATTGTGTTTTGACAATGCAATTACATTACTCATGCAGGACGTATATAAGAATATATCTTCTACAATTTCTGGTGTAGTTCAAGGTCTTAATGCAACAGTCTTTGCTTATGGTTCTACTGGAAGGTATGTATTAACTGGATAATTTTGTTATTGGCAAGCAGACTGCCTTCTCAACATCTTGCCATCATTAAAAAAAAGCTGGATATGAATGGAGGAACTTTCATATCAATGGTATTAAGAAGAGGGGGGTGGACACAAGCATCGGCCCGAACGAGGTTCGAATGCCGGTGGGCGCGCACGCAACTCAGCATCCTGGCCATCTGCGCTATGCGCAGCTTCCATCTTGCCATCATTACATATACTTACAGCCGTACATTCCTGAAGTATCTCGTTTGTTGCTATTGTTAGGTGTGGCGTACATTTGAAAAACTTGCTAGGTTTGGGCAGTATGATATCAGAGTGTTTCTTCTAATCAACCACACTATGCTTGCCTGAATTTCCTCTTAAGATTTTTCTTTAAGAAGCCTAACTAAGATTATTGTGATATTTAATATATACTATACCTGCTGATTTTACCTCATGTCTACTTAAAACAAAATCATGATTAATTGTTTAATTACATCATACTTGTATTTAGTCTTTATCTAAAAAAAACTTATATTTAGTCTGTTGTGATTTTTTGTTTGATCGTTAAACAATTCTAAAACAATCTTGGTTCATTCTATCTTTTATCAGTAAAATTGAACTTTGGTAGGAAAGGCTTCTTTTCTTCTATTGTTATCATGACATAACAGAAAATATGACCATACCACTTTACAAAGTTTCTTTGGTGAATAACTATTATACTATTTGTGCACATTCATTTTTCTCTTGTACGGGAATCCACATCCAACATTATGCTCATTAATAATGATGTTCTTACAAATAGTTCGTACTGATCTAGAAGTTGATATGGCTGGTATTAAGCTCCATATGCATAATATGATATATTCTGTTGTATGTGAATTTGCAGTGGGAAAACTTATACGATGGTTGGAATCCATAGTGATCCTGGTCTTATGGTTCTTAGCTTTCGCACAATCTTTGATCTGGTAAAGAAGGATGACAGTAAAGATACATTTGAGGTCTCATGTTCATATCTTGAAGTGTACAATGAGGTAGTGTGCAATATATTTTGTTAAAAATTCAACTATGAGTCCTTAAATTCTCTTGTGAAACAACTCTGTGCTTTCTGAATTCCAGGTTATATACGATCTGCTTGAAAAATCCTCAGGTCACCTGGAGCTTCGTGAAGATCCTGAGCATGGTATAATGGTTGCTGGTTTAAGAAGCATTAAGGTTTCCAACTCTGTCTAATCTGTTTATATTTTTGCGATAATCAGAAAAAAATGAATTGTGCTAGTAATACTGTCGATTTTGGCCATTTATTTTTTCTTGATTTTTTTGGTTATCCTAATGTTTATAGCCTCTTTTTTGTGCATATGATATCCTCTGTTCATTAAGCCAATTAACGAAGAGAACAGTTTTTAAGCTGCACTATTTAATTGTTCTGTCTGATTATTTCGTCCTTTTCTTTTCTGGAAGAACTGAAGAAATACTTGTCTTGTCGATACCAATTTATTCAGATTTCTTCAGCCATTTAGTTCTCTTGTTTATGATTAGTTCATATGACCAATTTCTGCACTTGGTTTTTCATGAGGCCCAATGTTATCTGATCGTCCGACGGACCCTGATTGTCCAAGGCACCGATCAGGTCGATTAATCGAGGCTAATCGATATTATATATATCAGGACTTATATAATATATAGTGCATAGTATAAACAATCATTAAGAAAATATTTGATGGTCAGTTTTGATTTGTGATGGCTTTTGGAGACTAAACCCTATGGGGAATAGGCCGGACTAATATTGCAGAGGCCCAACTTCACATGCAGCCAAAAATTCCTATTAAAATTAATCATTACCTAGCCTAATTGGATGACTAATCACGATTGATCAGTGGCTAATCGGACGATCAGATTTCTGATTGAGTTAATACCCCTTATCGGAGTTAGGGACCGATCAGAACAATTAATCATGATTAATTGAAATTAATCGGACGATCAGATAACATTGATGAGGCCTTCATCCTACGTTTTTTCCCTAGTATTTTCGTTACAGCATGAAGTGGTTTATTGTGTTTGGATGCCATTTCCTCGTCATGTTTGAAAAACACACCCGATCAATGTCCCATTCACTTCTACATAAAAGAATAAGTTGAACAACTTTTTATTTGCTTAGGTTCACTCAGCAGATAAGATTCTTGAACTCTTGAACATAGGGAATAGTCGGCGCAAGACAGAGAGCACAGAAGCAAACTCAACTTCTTCACGGTAATATTTCATTGTGATTTTTCTGCTTTCCTTTCTGAAAGCTTTCATGACCACCACCTTTTCAAAAATTCGTTGATACCTTGCTTAGCAAATTAATGCATTTGTTTCTTTTGAACAACTATTATTAAAGGAGTACTTACTATATTAATCTGATGCATCATTGAGGTTTTGTTTCTATGAATGAGAACTATTTGTTTCTTTTTTTATTCAAGTTCACATGCTGTCCTGGAGATAACTGTAAAGCGAAAGCAAAAAGGACAATATGGTAGTCAGGTTCTTCGTGGAAAGCTTGCGTTGGTTGACCTAGCGGGCAGGTAATACACTAATACCTACTTTTTTTGGATTGTTTTTCTCATTTCACCCTGCTAAGAAAAGCAAGCTTTAAGTAACACTATATTAACAGTGAGAGGGCCTCTGAAACAAACAACAATGGGCAAAAGCTAAGAGATGGAGCCAACATTAACCGTTCACTTCTAGCGCTGGCGAACTGCATCAATGCCCTTGGCAAGCAAAACAAGAAAGGTCTTGCATATGTTCCATATCGAAACAGGTATTTCAGGTGTATACATTCTGGAATCCATTTTTTGTATTAGCTTTATATGACAACGGTAATTTGCAGCAAATTAACACGAATCCTGAAGGATGGGCTCTCTGGTAATTCTCGAACTGTTATGGTTGCTACAATATCACCAGCTGATGATCAGTATCATCACACCACCAATACACTCAAGTATGCTGATCGTGCAAAGGAGATAAAAACACATGTCCATGTAAGGGACCATTTCTTTTAGTCAACTGGAACAAATTACAAGATCCTATGTCTATCTGGTTATCACTATTCCCATCCATGCAATAATTTAATGTTTCTGAATCATAGATGTGAAAAAAACCAGTTTTTGTGTTGTTTGTTGTCCTGTATAGAAAAATATTGGACATCTTGACACTCATGTTGAAGACTACAAAAGGATGATTGACAATCTCCAGGTTTGCCTTAATGGAAAAACACAAATGAACTTTCTACAATTCTATCAGCATTCGGCACATTAAAATATGTTCCATTGTAACTTTGTAGGTTGAGGTTTTTCGGTTGAATAAGGAATTAGCTGAGAAAGAGCATCAATTAAGTGTAAAACCTACTGAAAAAGCTGCAGACAATGAGCTATCTTGGCTGAATATCTTGAGCCAGGAAACTGGCGAGAGTGTTCAAGAACGCATTAATCTACAGAAAGCATTGTTTGAACTTGAAGAAACCAATAAGCGTAATCGAATGGAGCTCCAGCATCTTGATGATGCAATTGCAAGACAACAGGTTGATTACTCATCTATTCGGTTTGTTGACAACTCCATTTTATCAAGCCTCAACACATAGTCAAAACTCTTTTGGGAGTTCTTTAGACACTAGCAGCTTACAAGCCCCTTCCAGACAGCACTCTAGTTAATATCTGCAATGCAACAACAACAACATCATCAAACCCTTTCAGTCCCAGACAAATTGGGGCAACATCAATAAAAAGGAAATAACGCATAACTAAGAATTGTACTGTGGCATTGCAGACTGTAGCTGCTCTTTCCCACATAAGTTGTTGCAATAGTATCTGTGAAATTTCCTTGCAATGTACAGAACTCTGATGAATTTGCGATCAGGTTAAAGATAAGGATTCGGCTGTTCTGCAAGCATTAACATCACGGAGACAAGTTATTCTTGACAACATCCGTGACAATGATGAAGCTGGTGCTGGCTACAGAAAGGTATTTGTAATATAAGTTTGCATTGTCCTTTGTTTTTTGTTTCCATAAAGAAAAGCTTATATGGCAATCATTCTCTGTAGGATATTGAACTAAATGAGAGTCGCAGATGTCAGCTCCAAGATATGATCGAGGAAGCTATCAGTAACAATGGCAACAGAACCTACCTCCACATACTCAGTCAGTATAGGCTTCTTGTGAGTAACTGCAACCTTGTAGTATATTTTCCTCATTAAAGTTGATATCCCACAATCTGCTTATGAACAATGTGTATTTCAGGAGATGACTAATGCTGAGCTTCAAATTGAGATGGCTCTGAGGGATCAAGTAATACATAACCAGAGGGAATCTCTAAGGAGTCTGTGGAGCATCCTTTATGGAACAGGGCTAAACCAGAAACAGATTCTTAAACTAGCTGCAAAGCAAGGCTTAACTATAGAAGGCTGTCCTTTGCCTGTCTCAAGTCCTGATGTTACCCCACCTTCCTTTTCACCCCATGGAAGGCTATCACCATTTATGTCATTTCCTAGTCCACAATCACAGCCTTATTCTCCGTCATCTTGCTTTGTCCAACATGGTTTCAGCACAATGTCTTATCTCAGAAACCAACATGAGATACCTACAATATGTAGGCAGGAGCACCTCAGTTCTTACTACATGATGTCTGAGTGCTCAACTTTTGATGGCGATGGAAAACAAAAGACAAGTGGAAAGTCAATGCCATACTTTTCTACCCCAGGAAAACCAAAAGAAATGTATATCTTTTCCCCTGGAACTGAAAGTGAGCGACCTCCTTGCAGTAACCTCACATCATATTCTGGCAATGGAGATTTCCATCAGCAAAGGAAGGTAAACAGTTTTCCCTATACACAAAAATAGTGATTGTAAGTCTGTAATGCACGTGATCCCAAGTAGACAGTTTTTCATGCAATCAGAACCTAGAATGAAGTGACACCTAAATAAGCATAACATTCCAAACTGTGTAACTAGCGTACTAATTGACTTGCAGCATAGGCTTTTGTCGTGATTACGTTTCCAACATTTTTGACTAGTTTGGAATATAATAACCTATAGCTCAAAGGACCAAAATGCTAATATTGACTTTCAACTCAATTGAAACCGTCTCTTCAGTATAAAAGGGCCCTGAGATTTTGCATCTTTTAATTATTTAAGCTTCAAGGTAAAAACAAAAAAACCATGTCAAACATGGGATGTTACAACTATTTTAGAAGTGAAATTACAACATTTCTTCCTGGCTAAAGAAAATTACAACTTATCATTCTGCAGTAGTCCTGGCATACAGAAGAAAGGCAGTGAAGGACATCATCAGGACTCCATTGTACAACAGATGCTGACATGGCTATATTATCAGGCCGGACATTTGCAACTTCAGCCCGTTCCTACATCTTCTGTCAACACCAAGTCACCAATGTTACCCGGAGTTCATGAAATGCGATAAGCCATCATCTTTCAGTTAGATGCTAGGATATTCAGCCAAGTTGTTTCCTTTCCATATGGGCCATGAGGCCACGGCCATTTTGATCTTGGTGCTTCTATGAATCCCAACAACATGGCTCACTCCACCTGTACAGTAGCTGTTAGTCTCTGGTTCTTCTATTCTGTCTCTCTTCTTTCTTCTCCCTTGTAGTCTCTTTTCTCTAGGGCCGAATCCGATTTTTACGACTAAGAATGCTGTAAATCTGCTGTGATTCTAACCCTTTTCTCCATTAAATCAACAAAAAAAGGCTTTCACAAGATTGGTCTCCAAACACAGATGAAATAAAATGAGCAGCAGATATCAGCATCACTCACTACTGTTCACATCACCATCTGCTCTCTTCTGGAATGCATGCAAGGCATGTGCATGTTGATTGTTCTTGCCACACTGATAATTGATTGATGAACAGGACATCAAAGCTACTTTGATGGATGACCGGGCACGGGCATGTGTTGTGCATGGGATGCTCTGCTGCTCTCTCATGAACGTCCCGGAGTTGTTGCAGGTAAGGATAGGAACTCCTCCGGATCATTGAATAATCTCCTGGGGGCGTCACTCACCTACTCTAGAGACCACCATTCATGTCAGATAAGGTAACCACACTGCATGGTCCAGCCAAGCCAAGCTCGATTCATTCATGCTCAGCTGCAGCTAAAGCGGCAGCAGCACGGCGAGCACATTGCATTGCACACCAAACGCCATATCCACCATTGCAGTCAACAGTTGGCTGGCTAGCTGGGGCTTCTTCAGTCTGGCTACCTGCCCAACTGAATGACTGACAGGTTAAGTCCCTGTTGATTTTGTGTGACTCCACTACACAATTACTGAAACTTAGGACCGTTTTTGGATCTCTACCCTACCAATTCTTTCGCAGTGCCGAAATTTGTCTAGATTTTGGCACTATCGATTCTTTAGTAGGGTGAGATTACATTACTCATGTTTGGTTTACTACCAACATGGAGTCAAAGTTGTGATACTATGGTGAAGAATGTTCTAGATTGATACCAAATTTACTATGTGCATTATCAATAACTTGGCTTCAATCCAAACCGATCACAAGTACAATTCAAGCTATCAAAACATTGATATGGCACATTTGATACCAATCCAAAAGGCCCTTAATTACTGTAAAATTCAACTAGGATAGTAGTACATGATTAGCAGCTTAACAACACTGTCGCCTGTGTGTCCGTGTCACATTCATTTAGCAGTGTAGTTAGCTGTTAATTGTCTTGGGCTGTCCAGGTGAGCTATCGTTGAGACAGTGAGATCAGTGCGATGCATGCGACAGGGTTTCTTCTGGGAGCCCATCCACTGAAGATTGTTTCAGGGGACCGCCGTACGTAACAGCGCGGCTTCCTTGGAACCACGACTTTGTCCCAATTGCCAAAGGCTTCATCGCATGCATCGTGCTACTAATAATTTACTTAATAAATTCGTCCCATGATAATGTGATGGAGATTAATTAGCCACAGATGATAAGCCATGTTTTTATCTGTTTAATTACAATGTGTGTGTGTGAATGTGTACTAGAGGTTGGCAAGGGGGACAAATTGCACACAACTCGGGGCTTGCAAGTGGCGACCCTCACACCAAAGCCATAGTTTTCTTTCTAGGCCTAATGCAAAATATAGGCCATCCACTTTGTTTACTTTCACCTAGGCTCTAACACCCCCCCCCCACACACACACCCCAATCAAGGACATAATTGATCATTACTACGTTGAAAACGTTGGCCCAAGCATTAGCATCATTTATCGAGATCCTTCAATGAATTTCTAGCTAACACAAGTTCAGTGGGGTAAGCGCATACATGGTTAACAGTTGGAGATGGAGCTAATTAACAAGGGACCATATGATTATGAGGAGAAGAAGCCATGGAAGTTCTTCATGGAGGTGACCACCTAGAGGCTGTGTTATCCATGGTCGCCTACTACAGTAGCAGGGAGAATATCTGAATCTCACCTCTCGTTCTTTTCACCGATCTCAAGGCAATTCATTCACATGGGGCGTGTGGGGTAAAGGGCCTTGGCTGGACCATTCTTTTTATCAAAGAAGAGGCCTATAAAAATGCATAAACATTTTTATTTTGGTTTGGTTATCTAAAGGTGATTAAAGGTATCAATATATCATTCGTCATTCCGGATTTCAGAGTTCAGACTTCAGACTTATGAACTCAACACATGCGGCTCGAAGACAGAAGCAAGTTCATGTTTCAGACATCACGGTGACAATACTGTATTATTACTGAATTAGAGCATCCTCATTACTGGGGTTAAGTAACTTAAGTTTTTAATTCCCGGCAATTAAGGAGTGATCACTTTTGACTTTTGATCAGCAAACGAGCTCTGAAGGTCATAGCCTTTCCTAGTTTCTTTTCTTCCGTTTGAGCTGTGAATATAGAAATATGTACAGTGACTAAGACCATAAACATATATAAGGGAGGTCGGGTCTATATATAAACAACTCAGGCCAGTGGTCTAACATCTCTGCAGTCGCAGCGGGAGGAGAACGGACGTAGAGACTAAACCAAAAACTGGTGAACAAAGGCATAGACATGCCTTTAGTCATTATATCGGCGAACTAGTACGCCGATGGTACATGGAGCACTTGAACCTGTCCTAATAGAACCTTGTCACGGACAAAATGAATATCGATCTCAATGTACTTGGTGCGTCGATGATAAACCGGGTTAGCGGTCATATAGACGGCACTGATATTGTCGTAGTAGATAACGGTCGTGGAGGAGAGGGGTGCTCGGAGCTCCTGGAGAAGTTGGCGAAGCCAGCAGCACTCGGCGACGACGTGGGCGACGGCGCGGTACTTGGTTTCGGCGCTAGACCGGGACATTGTAGTCTGGCGTTTTGAGGACCAGGAGACTAGAGTGTCACCGAGAAAGACACAGTAGCCAGACGTAGAGCGTCGAGAGTCGGGACAGCCTACCTAATCTGCGTCGAAGTACGCGGTGAGAGAGTCGATGGGGCTGGAGCTAAGATGCGGCCCGCTAGAGAGCGTGCCCTTCACATAGCGTAGGATGCGCTTGAGCAGCGCGAGGTGAGATTCGCGCAGAACGTGTATGAAGAGGCACACTTGCTGAATAGTGTACGTGAGGTCGGGTCGTGTGAGGGTGAGGTATTGGAGAGCTCCGGCAAGACTCCAATACTGAGAGGGATCGGCAACGAGTGCGCCATCGGCAGCGGAGAGTTTGTCTCGAGTGTCGACCGGGGTGGTCATGGGGTGACAATCGGCCATGCCCGCACGCTGGAGAAGGTCGATGGCGTACTGGCGCTGGGAAAGATAGAGCCCATGAGAGGAACGGGTGACGGAGATGCCAAGAAAGTGGTGGAGAGGACTAAGATCGGTCATGGCGAACTCAGAGTGGAGTCGGGCCATGATTTGGTTGAGGAGAGATGTTGAAGACGCTGTAAAGACAATGTTGTCGACATATAGAAGGAGATAGGTAGTAGCGGAGCCGATATGAAGAGTGAACAAGGAGCTATCAGACGCAGAGGCCACGAAACCGATGTGCCGAAGATAGGCAGCAAAGCGCTGGTACCAGGCACGAGGGGCTTATTTGAGGCTGTAGAGGGAACATTGAAGGAGGCAAACATTGTCGGGACGAGAAGGGTCGATGAAGCCTGGGGGCTGCTGACAGTAGACCGTTTCCGTCAAATGACCGTGAAGAAAGGCGTTCTTCACGTCAAGCTGATGGATTGGCCAGAAGCGCGAGGCAGCCAAAGTGAGGACGACCCGGATGGTGGCGGGTTTAACGACGGGACTAAATGTCCCGTCGTAATCGACACCGGGGCGTTGGAAGAAACCCCGAACTACCTAGCGAGCCTTGTGACGGGCAAGGGAGCCATCGGTGTAGAACTTGTGTTTAAAAATCTACTTGCCGATCACAATGTTGGCGCCGGGAGGATGGGGAACGAGGCGCTAGATCTCGTTGTCCATTAGGGCATTATACTCGTCAACCATGGCTGCGCACTACTGAGGGTCGGCCAGGGCGGAGTGAGATGTCGCCGGGATGGGCGAGATAGATCTGTAGACGGTGGAGAGCCCATAGCGCTTGGTGGGGCGGAGGGACTCGGTCTGTGAGCGAATGACCATATGAGAGGTGGAGGGTACTAGAGCCGATGAGAGTGCGGGAGAGATGGGAAGAACTGGTTGGGTGGGGGCGTCATTGGCTCCAGATCGGCGGCTGTAAGTGAGTGGAAATGAGGGAACTAGATTAGCCTGAGTCGATGGAGTTGGATGGGCCGATTGGTCCAGTCGATCTGATGGAGATGGAGCAGCCGATAGGGAGGGGGGAGCCGATGGAAGTGGGGTGTCCGATGGAAAAAGGACGGGATCGACTAAAACCGATGAGAGAGGTGGGGCCGATGGGGGTCCGATGGGTGAGACATCAGATCGAATAGTAGTGGGATAGGTAAAAGGTAAGTCGTTAGCAGCGGTCGATGAGGGGGGTGATGGAGAGGACAATGGAGGAGACCGGGTTAGCATGGTGTTGGTGAGGAGGAAGTCGAGATCGCTAGAGGAAGATCTCGGATGAAGTAGACCGAAGGGAAAGCATGTCTCGTCAAAAATAACATGATGAGAGAGGATGACCCGTCGGGTGAAAAGATCGAGACATCGGTATCTCTTGTGAGAGGAATGATAGCTGAGGAGAATGCATACGGTGGAGCGGGGAGTGAGTTTGTGGGAAGTAGTGGCGGTGAGGTTTGGGTAGCAAAGGCTCCCGAAGATGCGAAGGTGGGAGTAGTCGGGCGCCGTGTAGTAAAGAAGGGCATATGGAACGTTGTTTTGAACGGAAGAGCATGGGCTCCGATTGAGGAGATAAGTCACAATAGCCAGAGCTTTTGCCCAGTAAGTGGCAGGTAAGTGGGCGTGAAGTAGCATAATACGACTGATGTTGTTGAGGGTGCGAAGGAGACGCTCGGCTTTGCCGTTCTGAGGAGAGGTGTAGGGGCAGGAGAGCCGTAGATGGATGCCCTGCGAGGTGAGGAAGATTATAACGGTATGGTTAACGAATTCCGTACCGTTATCGCCTTGTAGAGCCTTGATAGGTAGGTTGAACTAAGTAGAAACGTATGTGGCGAAGTTAGTGAGGTGAGAGGCGACCTCGGATTTGCTGATGAGTGGAAAAGTCTAGCAATAGTGTGTGTAATCGTCAAGTATGACAAGGTAATACTGATTACCGAAGACACTTTTAACTGGAGATGTCCATACATCACAATGTATAAGTTCAAATGGGCGCGAGGTACAAGAGAGAGAACTAGAAAAAGGTAGGCGCACATGTTTGCCAAGTTGACATGAGTGACAAACTGTGGAGCTGCTATGGGTACATCGGATGGAGGCGCTGTGACAGAGGATGGCGACAGCGTCAGGGCTGGGGTGGCCGAGACGAAGACGCCAAAGGTTGGTGAAGAGGGTGACGCTGGTGTGTGCAGTGGATGGCGCAGCAGGAATGGTGTAGAGGTCTTCGCCACTATTGCATCGAAGGATCTATCGACGGGTTGAGATATCCTTTACAAAGAAACCAACAGCGTCAAATTCGATGGAGCAGTTGTTGTCTCTTGTGAATTGGCGAACAGATACAAGATTGTGAATAAGGGAAGGTACGATAAGAACATTGCGAAGTGGAAGGTTAGTGGTGGATGTAAACAGAGAGGAGTCACCTCAGCATTGGACAGGAAGAGAATGACCATTGCCGATGGTGACAAAGGGAGAGGAAGAGAGGTGACAAGAACAAAGTATACTGGCCGATGACGCCATGTGGGAGAACGCCTCAGAGTCCAGCACCCAAGGGTGTTGTGGTTGGAGCGTCATCTGGTTGAGGGCGGCGACGAGGCCAGCCTGGTTCTAGGAGGGAACCGACTTGGTGGGTGGTGTCGGTAGCATCGGCTGAGGCGGTAGAATAGGAGCCGATGCCAGGTGAGCCTGAGGATGGGCGTCGAGAACCCCTGATTGACATCCAATTGGGCTACATGGCTAGGGCTGGGGTGCCCAGGGGTTGTAGCAGAGCCACGGACCCATGTGACCGGCAGGTTGGGCAGGGACTGAGGCAGGTTGCGATTGCATCGGATCTTGCCAGTTCCTGCCTTTGTCTTTGCCCTTGCCTTTTTCGGTTCGGACTGTGTTGCCATGGTTGGAGCCATGGTCGCCAGAGACTCGGGAGGGGGCGGCAGCGCAGGATGCTCGGCAGCCATTATCGGTTGCGACGAGGAGAGCGGTGTGGGTCACTGTCTTCTCATCATTTGTCAGACGGAGTTTTTTAAGAACTAATATGTCATGGGCTCAGACAAACGATGGAAGGGTGTGGCGTTGGTGATGCCATCGGCGGTGTTTGAGAAGCGGGGGTTGAGGCATCGCAGAAGGGCGAGAACGAGTTGAGAGTCAGTTACAGGGTGGCCGACATCCCGGAAAGCAGCGGCCTTGATCTTAAGGCGCTGGCAGTACGAGGAGACAGAGAAGTCTTCTTGTACCATGGAATAGAACTCGTTGAGGAGGAAGATAGCGCAGGGCTGCTTGTTCACGAGGAAGATCTGCTCGATAGCCACCTAGAGATTCCGGGCAGTGGGGTCGGTATCGTCCATGGCGAGGTCAAGGATAGAGTCGTCGATCGAGCTGAGCAAACAACTACGCACGCAGCACTCGGCGATGTCCCATTGGGGGTCATCGGGGCGAGGTGGAGCGGAGCCATCGATATGTGACTGTAGGCCGAACTTTTCACAGAGGGATTTGAAGAAAAAAACCCATTTGGAATAGTTGGCATTAAGATCAAGAGAGATAGGAACATGAGATTTCACGTTCACAGTAGCGTAGGGAGGGAAAAAGATCGGCGAGGTGGTGCCCGAAGTGTGGTATGGGGCACCGAGAGCCGGAGCAGACTCGGCGACTGGGAGAGTGCCGGAGCTAAGGGCGGACTCAGTGGCTATGGCGAGAGAAGAATATGGACAAATAGCCGATGGGAGGAAGAAGCCGATAGGAGGACGGATCGGCCGATCAGAGAGATAAGAAGCTGATAGAGAGTGGGCCTGCCAGCCGATGTGGAGTAGGCAGCGGAGTAGGTGAGGAAAATGTGGTGGCAGATTAGGTAGGTCAGAGAGTGGTTGGATCACGGACGTGCAAGGATTTACGTCAGTGAAGGGAAGATTCACGTCCGTGGACTCGTGGAGACCAAGGAGTGATGCGGACGCGAAAAAGGTAGAGAGGAGCTGGACACGAAAAGAAGATGTTCGTATTCGGGAGGCAGGGATTCGTGTCCGTGGATACGTGGACACGTCAGATTGGCTCGGACGTGAGGGAAGAAGGTTTGCGTTCGAGATCCGTTGAGCGTGTCAGAAAGGTGGGAACCGGTGGAGGGTTCCAGCCGATGGAGGGTGGACAAGTCCAGTTGATGGGAGGGCGGACGAGTTCAGCTGATGGAGACGACGAGCGTAGAGGTGCGTCGGTGTCAGAGAAGAAAGGATGCACGAAGCAAAAAGAAGGGCGGAGAAGGGTGCGAGGCGGGACGAGAAGATGGATGGAGAACGTTGGTTTGTCGCGTGAAGGTGAAACGGAGAAAAAGAAGGTGACCACGGAAAAGACGAGGAGAAGAGAGGAATGGAGACGAGAGAGCGAGGAGAGTACCGGGAAGAAGGTCGGTGATGAGAAGAAAACATCGACGAGGAGGAGGAAAAAGATCAGCTCGTTGATGGGAGAAAGCTAATGCGTCTGGATATCTAGACTCGCACTAATATTATGTAGAAATATGCACAGTGACTAAGACCTTAAATATATAAAGAGATCGGATCTATATATATACAACCAGTCCAGTGGTCAGCCGTTGTGGTTGCTTGGTCATTTTCTTTATGCAGTGCCCACGTATCAACTATTAATAGCTAAAAGTTCATTAGCCATTGATAAAAGTGAGAGAGAAAAAATATGCTGCAGAAGTGGTAGTTGTTGGCCATGTGTTCTCTTTGTTGCAGTTGAAGATTTGCAGTAGAGTGGACTGACGACTGAAATACGTGCATCCATCGTCGTCAGATTAAGCTAAGCATCATTGATATTGTTAACATCCTAGTTAATTAAACTCTGCAGGCTAAACACTGGTGATCAGTGGATGTTACGGCAGCTAATACGAACAGTAAAAAACTCTATTTTTTTACCGGGTCCTGGCCTCTCCTCCCAGTCATCGCCAATGGCGAAACTCTGACGAGAATAGAACAGCGAGTAAGGTGGCAATCTTGGAATCACGCGAGGAAATGGAGATGTTTTCTGCCGCTACGATGCTGGGAGTGGGCAAGTGCGAGAATTTGACTGTCCTCTCCTCTCTCTTCTCTACTAGTGCCAGGCAGGAAGTGGGGCCCACGATGTCAGGGCAGGAACGAATGCCAGAAGTAGAAAGCAATGATACGCTGCCTGCCTCTACCTGCTTGCTCGAGTAAAGCAGTGGCACTACTACGGAAAAAATCTGCAAAAGAAAAACTGTAGAAAGAAAGAACAACGAATAATTACTCTCAGTTTGATCAAGTTCTTTTTTTGAAACCCTTTTGATCAAGTTCTGAAACTGCAATCGAAATCGTAACAAAAACTGTAATTGCGATTGTACTGGTAATTATCGGTGCTGTAATTTTGGAGATGGATTTTAGTTGCAGGGTGCAGTGGTAAAGCTCTCTGGCCAGATCTTGCAAGTGCCGATATGTACATCCAACATCCAGGCCTGCAAAAATTAACTGCGGCTCTGAAAAAAATTGATGAATTATGGACAGCAGCAGCTCACGGTACTACTGGTGCGATTTTACTCCTTTTCCTCCTGCAAGTCAACAATGTTTGGTGGAGTTATAAAGCTGCTGGAAATGCAGCCTTGCAGGAATACTGAAGAAAAAATTATACTCGTATCACTAATTATTTCCAGTCATTCTACCAGTCAAAATTATCGGTGAGGCTGATAAAAGTTGCCCTGAATGCACAGCTGCATAATTGCATCAATGGTCAGTTGGTCACCTATCGTATACAGTATACACAGCAGCTTGTAATAAAGCTCCAAAATACACGTAGCTGGAGTACTCTACAAGCAAATACTACTACAATATACACTGCATCTACTCACAGTAGCAGCAGCGTTTGACACCAGTATTAATTCGTACTTCACTACTGTATATTATTGTGTCATCCGATGAAAATAATTGAAAATAATATTATTTATACGGAAACGGGGATTTAGGAATTTCTATGTTTATCGTTTTGTGTCTGTTGTAATACAATGCTAAAAAGATTTTAAAAACTATAAATTATATAAAAACGATTGAAAATGGTATCACTTTCTACGAAAACGATATTTCAGTGAGGTCAAAATTACTGGTGAAGCCTATAAATTCGCCGGCTTTGGCTGCGACCTTTTCTGCGACGAGTGAATGCAACGCCGGCATTAAACGCAGGCGAGCGAATCAGCGGCTGTACTACCCGGTGGACGGTAGAGAAAACCGATCCCGCCGCCGCCGGCGACCGTGGAGAATGTGGATTGGATGCCCCATCAATCTCGCACGTTTTGTCCTCTTATCAGTAACTACTGCCCTTCTTTAGCTTGGAGCATGCAAGCCGTGTTGCCGTGCGTGGTGAGTGATCTGCTTGTGCTGTTTCTGCGTTGGATTTTAGCGTGATAATTGCAGCGTAATGATGGTAATGTCCAGGCTTGAAGCCCATGAACTGCTCTGCCTCAGCGCCATTACCACAGTCTGGTTGTGGGGATCGGACCGGTGGCTATGCAATAGAATTTTGATGTTGATTTAGTAATTGAAAATATAATTTTTTTCTAACAAAATGTTTGACGCAGTTAGATTAGATTTTTCTCTTCGTCACTGCGTTGGACAGGGAATTTTTTTTTAAAAAAACTTGGATTATAGGGTAATGTAGATGTTGGGTGAGGATTCCGTTGCTGCGGTTTTTGTGCAGGTGTCTCTGTCGATGTGCTGCCCCCCTACCACAAAAGTAGAAGCCTGATTCTGCAAAGCAGCTCGGCTGCCGGTGTCTCGCCGTTGCTCTGAAGCTTTGCTTTTTCTCTGAAGTTTTTGCTGGCTCGCGCCGGGGGTGTGCCAGTGCCATTGCCATGCTTCCGTTTCCATCGCATTGCGTTCGTCACCCCCAGTCTCTGTCATCGGTAGCCGTTTGGTGCCGGACTGCCTGGTGTATCTGAATCTTGATTTTGCGCATAATTTTCAGATTTGGGTATTTCCAATTTCATTTCCAACTAGTACTAATTTATTCTAAGTTCTATTCAATAATGAATAATGAAGGACCGAGAGGTGAGATTTAATCCCTCACAAAAAAAAACTCTCTCTCTTAAGTAGCTAGTATTATATAGGACACATTTTGGAGTGTAAGAATTTGCAAGAAACAATTTAATTCCTGCAAGAATGTTAGAAAAATGCACCCAAGCATTAAAACTAGGCCTACTTGCAAGAGCATTGTCAAATATTATTTTTTCAGTATCTACTATCAACAAATTATCTCACCAAAGGCTTAAAAAACAAGGTCTACTAGGAGCAGTTTGCCTGTCTTCTCTAGATAAGGGAACTTGTAGTGCATTTTGTACCTTTTTTCATTCTCCCGTATTGCTCGGTGTAATTATCATCAATAGGTATCCGTTCATCTTGTACCAGAGAAATAAATTCAAACTAAAAATTACAAATATCAAATATATATATATTTAAAAAGTCCAGACAAACAATATAAAACAAAAGAATAATCGTGGGTCAAACTGCCCATATGGTAACATCTATCCATCCAAGAACCAAGATCACATTATAAAACCAACCCAATCCCACCACACCCCAAAGGAAACCAAAAGAAAAATAAAATCTTTTTTACGAGCCCAATATCCCCCTTGTGTGTTCAAAACCACATCAAACTTGCAAAAGACAACCACCTCACGCCTTCCCTCCTCCCTCACTCTCTTGTCTAAGCTCTCCTCGCCGAGAGTGTGAACTTCCCTCACCTCTCCGCCTCCTTCTTCCAAGGAACCCAATGCATCTCCGCCTCCGCCTCCTCCTCCCCCTCGCGCTGCTGCTCCTCGTCGGCCTCGCCGCCGGCGCCGGCGCGGCGGATGACGACGCTGATGCGCTGCTCGCGGCGAAGGCCGCCGTGTCGGACCCCACCGGGGCGCTGGCGTCGTGGGGAAACGGGACGAACACCAGCCACTGCGCGTGGGCCGGCGTGACCTGCAGCTCCCGTGGCACGGTGGTCGGCCTCGACGTGTCCGGGCTGAACCTCTCCGGCGCGCTGCCGGCGGAGCTGTCCCGCCTCAGGGGGCTCATCCGCCTCTCCGTCGGCGCCAACGCCTTCTCCGGGCCCATCCCGGCGTCGCTGGGGCGGCTCCAGTTCCTCACCTACCTCAACCTCTCCAATAACGTGTTCAATGGCTCCTTCCCGGCGGCGCTCGCGCGCCTCCGGGGACTCCGGGTGCTCGACCTCTACAACAATAACCTCACCAGCCCGCTCCCCATGGAGGTCGTGCAGATGCCGCTGCTCCGGCACCTGCACCTCGGCGGCAACTTCTTCTCCGGGGAGATACCGCCGGAGTACGGGCGGTGGGGGCGGATGCAGTACCTCGCCGTCTCCGGGAACGAGCTCTCCGGCAGAATCCCGCCGGAGCTGGGGAACCTGACGAGCCTCAGGGAGTTGTACATTGGGTACTACAACAGCTACTCCGGTGGGCTCCCTCCGGAGCTGGGTAACCTGACCGAGCTCGTCCGGCTCGACGCCGCCAACTGCGTGCTCTCCGGCGAGATACCGCCGGAGCTCGGAAAGCTGCAGAATCTCGACACGCTGTTCTTACAGGTGAACGGCCTCACCGGCGGCATACCATCGGAGCTAGGGTACCTCAAGAGCCTGAGTTCTTTGGACCTGTCGAACAATGTCCTCACCGGCGAGATACCGGCGAGCTTCTCCGAGCTCAAGAAACTGACGCTGCTCAACCTGTTCCGCAACAAGCTCCGTGGCGACATCCCTGATTTCGTCGGCGACCTGCCCAGCCTCGAGGTGCTGCAGCTCTGGGAGAACAACTTCACGGGCGGCGTGCCCCGCCGCCTTGGCCGCAATGGTCGCCTCCAGCTGCTCGACCTCTCGTCGAACAGGCTCACCGGCACGCTGCCGCCGGACCTCTGCACCGGGGGCAAGATGCACACACTCATCGCGCTTGGCAACTTCTTGTTCGGCGCCATCCCGGACTCCCTTGGTGCATGCAAATCTTTGAGCCGCGTTCGTCTTGGGGAGAACTACTTGAACGGCTCAATTCCAAAGGGTCTCTTTGAGTTGCCGAAGCTGACGCAGGTGGAGCTGCAAGATAACCTCCTCACTGGTAATTTCCCGGCCGTGTCTGGCTTTGCAGCGCCTAATCTTGGAGAGATCAGCCTGTCCAACAACCAGCTCACTGGTGCATTGCCGGCATCTATTGGAAACTTTTCTGGTGTTCAGAAGCTGGTTCTTGATCGGAATTCATTCTCTGGTGTCGTTCCACGTGAGATTGGGCGACTGCAGCAACTCTCCAAGGCTGACCTTAGCAGCAATGCATTTGAGGGAGGTGTCCCACCGGAGATTGGGAAATGTCGGCTGCTCACTTATTTGGACTTGAGCCGGAACAACATCTCAGGGAAGATACCTCCAGCCGTCTCTGGAATGCGGATACTCAACTATCTCAACCTGTCCCGGAACCATCTTGACGGAGAGATACCTCCATCCATTGCAACAATGCAGAGCTTGACAGCGGTTGACTTCTCATATAACAACTTGTCTGGGCTTGTGCCAGGAACTGGGCAATTCAGCTACTTCAATGCCACATCTTTCGTTGGTAACCCAGGCTTGTGTGGACTGTACCTTGGACCATGCCGCCCTGGCGTTGCTGGCACTAACCATGGTGGCCACGGCCACGGCGGGCTATCCAATGGTGTCAAACTGCTCATAGTTATTGGCCTGTTGGCCTGCTCCATTGCATTTGCTCTTGGGGCAATTCTAAAGGCCCGGTCGTTGAAGAAAGCTAGTGAGGCAAGTGTGTGGAAACTCACAGCATTCCAGCGCCTCGACTTCACCTGTGATGATGTGCTTGACTGCTTGAAGGAAGAAAACATTATTGGCAAAGGTGGTGCTGGGATTGTGTACAAGGGGGCTATGCCTAATGGAGGGCATGTTGCTGTGAAGCGTCTCCCAGCTATGGGCCGTGGCTCTTCACATGATCATGGTTTTTCAGCAGAGATACAAACACTTGGGAGAATTCGGCACCGTCATATTGTGCGCTTGCTAGGCTTCTGCTCAAACAATGAGACTAATCTGTTGGTTTATGAGTACATGCCCAATGGCAGTTTGGGGGAGCTGCTCCATGGCAAGAAAGGTGGACACCTCCACTGGGACACCCGGTACAAGATCGCCATTGAGGCTGCAAAGGGGCTCTGCTACCTTCACCATGACTGTTCCCCATTGATACTTCACCGTGATGTCAAGTCAAACAATATCCTACTTGACTCAGACTTTGAAGCTCATGTGGCGGACTTTGGCCTTGCAAAGTTCTTGCAGGACACCGGTGCATCCGAGTGCATGTCTGCTATTGCCGGCTCATATGGTTACATTGCTCCAGGTAAACCATCATCTCCCATAGTATTTCAATTTGTTCGATAATCTACCAACAATAATTGTATTTAGTTGCAAAATAATCTTTCCTCAATTTGTCAATACAATTGATAAATGGGCAAGAAACTTAAGAGTGATTCTTAAATTGCTGTTTTTAGTTCCTTGTCTTGTTTTATATAGTATATAGTAGTTGCTGAGTAAGCTTAGCTCCTTAATAAATTGCGTTGCTTAATAATCTGAAATGTCCTTATTCACTTCAAATGGACTGAACCTTGTTGGATTGTATTTTGTGGATATCCAGAATATGCATACACCCTCAAGGTCGATGAAAAGAGTGATGTCTACAGCTTTGGCGTTGTGCTTCTTGAGCTGGTTACTGGACGGAAGCCAGTTGGGGAGTTTGGAGATGGTGTTGACATTGTCCAATGGGTGAGGATGATGACCGACTCAAACAAGGAACAAGTGATGAAGGTCCTGGACCCAAGGCTCTCAACAGTTCCACTGCATGAGGTCATGCACATCTTCTATGTCGCTTTGCTCTGCATTGAGGAACAGAGTGTGCAGCGACCGACAATGCGGGAGGTTGTACAGATCCTCAGTGAGCTTCCAAAGCTAACTCCCAGGCAAGGAGAAGTGTTTTCACATGCTGTTGATGGTTCTGCATCTAATCCTTCAGCTCCAATTCCCTCTGGGTCTGCCCAAGCACCAACTGGTGACACGAAGGATCAGCAACAGCAACAAACAACTTCAGAGTCAACAACGCCTCCTGATCTCATCAGCATATGAGTAACCAAGTCTAAAGTTGTTGCAAAGTTTGCAAGCTTCAGTATCGGAAACTTGAGTAATCAAGTCTAGGTATGGATTTAGGTCTTGGTAAGTTTTAGGTGTTTTCTGCTGTACATACTCCAGTTTGGTGGGTTGTCCTGTTACAAGTTTGTCTCCTTCGGTGCTGCAATGTAGGATTCTGTAGCGAGTTTTTCAGGTACTTCAGAGCTTTTTATCATCCATCTTCAATGTAGGCAATGGCTTCCTATCCAATTTAGCATCAAAATTTAAGCTTTACTGTGGAACCAAGTTTACTTTAAAGCACTTCTTGTGTTCTGTTCCTGGTCCTGTGTAAACAGCTGAAGTTGGGTCCTTTAAATTGAGAAACCCATACTAGAATGCCATCATGGAAAAGCCCCTTTGCATGGTGAACAGATATGCACTCAATCAAAGCGAAGTCAAAATATTCTGCACTTTTTATTCTTTTGAAGCTGAATAAAATCAAAGAACAAGAGTGGTGCTTCCTTTGTTTTCTTGTCAAAGAAGGCTATTCTTTTTTTGTGATGTGAAGAAAGCTGGCACAAGAATGGTTAACAAATGCTTACCCTTTGTGGCTGCTTTGCTTAACGTTAAGTGCACTAATGCAGCATCAGATTGTGTTGGATCAACATATGGAGGAGAGAAGCTTAGCAGAGCTAAACTTTGAGAAAACGCATGCTTTCCAATGTCAAAAAAAGAAACCACTGGTTCAATTCTGGTAGGAAAATTGCTCAAATTCCATTAAAAAATGCAGAAAAATTCTGGAGATAGGCGTCCAGAGATCGAGACTCATGACCTGAGTATAACTGGCAAGTTGAAGCCATGCGCTGCTGCTGTTAGTGCTGCGTGAGGCCCATCGCATGATGGTGCCTCTCTGCTCCCCTGCTGCAATCATGCAGCAACAGTGCCTAACCTTTTTGAAGTTCCTGTCCTCTCGATAAGTGTACTGCAAGCTGGAGACATTTCAGTGTTAATCAAAGCGTATAATGGACATATAGATTACACTACGAGGTACTTATATTTCGAATACTGGATTGTTTAAACTTCTCTTATTCAGATACTGAATTGTCTTGTTCTGAAGAGAAAAATCCCGTAAAATCCTCGCAAGAGACGGTCGGCTCGTGAGGAATGGACAGGGCCGGCCGTACCTAGATTTCATCGTGCGATGGTGATAATGTCGGGAGGCAAAAGGACCATCCGATCCGATCAGATCAGATGGAGAGTGCGATTGAATTCTGACGCTGCTCTTCTGCCGTTTATTCGGTGCAGTTCGATGCGTCCAACCGAAAGGTCACGTCGGCAACGAGACGAAACAGCGAGCGTGCACGGTCGCGACCACTACAACACAGCGGCAAGCAAACGCCATGTATTCATCCATGCACAAATTCTCTAGTAATTACCACTCAGATTATTATTGCTCTCTACTAAATTCCGTTTACCTGCAAGTAAGTGCAGGAGGATGTGCTTCTGTTTCTGTTTCTGCAAACAAAAACAAAGAGATTTGGCAGCTGCAAGGTTAAGGTTGTTTGCTTCATCATCATGGTAAGAGAGAAAACAATGAACAGAAAGGTTCCCAAGAGTCTGGTCTCCTATGGAGCAAGCAGCTATGCTGTCATTACTGCAATCATGCAATGCAGCAGTTCTCCCACTACAGCGTTTGGTGTGTGGCTGGTCAGAGATGAACACCACCATGGCTCCAACACAGCAACACTGCTATGCCAACCTTACTTACTGTTCACTACACCACTATTTACCACAGTTACAAACTTACAGTGGCTTCAGCTACCACTGTTTTACTCTCTCTGGTTCATTGCTGGGGAGGTTGTCTCCAAGCAATGCCAGTACGTGTTCCAGGGCACCACTACTGCACTGCGCCAGCTTGTTTTGTACATTTGCAGAGCAAGCATGAGCATGAGCCCTATCAAACATCACCACAAGATGCCGCTCATCCAGATCATGCAGCACAGGACTGGCTATCCCTGTAACCTCATGTGCTTAATGATCCAGCCATTTGTACTGTTTTCAACAGACAAAGTACACTTAGATTCTGATAAGGGAGGTCACTCCAAATGACACTCTGCCTAATGGCAGTTATCAATCACATAATGAAATGTGAAGCAGAATGCAAGGCTGTATTTGGAGTGGTCCATCCATGGATGCAGACTGCAGAGAGACCGAGACGTGTTTGGCAGTGACGACCTTTCACTACTGCTCACATGGGTAGGGGACTCGGTGAGCTGCCATTCTTCTTTCTCTGAAGAAGATGTGCACTTAGCCGAAACAAGGGCCAACATTGGCACAGCGATGGAGAATAGTGACAGTACACGCAGAAGGGACCATTGCTCCTCTGATCAATCGCTCACGCATGTCTGATTTTCTTTTTTCTTTTCTTTTCTTTTTTTTGATTTTTTGTTTCTTGTCTCTCTCAATCTCTCTTCTGTTATGCAGACGTTGGATCGGAATAAGGAACAATTTGTGCTTGCGTCATGTTAATTACGAGGAAAATGATTGCTCATCTGCATCATGGACACCGTAAACCCTAGGAGTTTCTTGGATTCAGAAGTGAAAACTGAAAAACGAAGGACAAAATGAATATGAAAGAGAGAAACCTGGCGGAGAATCAGGATGGGAATTACCGAGGGAAGCGCTTAATTACACGGATCCCCGACCATTTTCATGGGAGAGAGCGGCCGAGGAGATAAGCTCCCCCCCTCCCCCTCCGCCTCCGGCGCCGACGGCGAACCTGCCTCGAGACTAGACGCATGGCAGAGAGAAAGACAAGGTGCAGAGATCACCATTGGATAGAAACCGTGCGGTCAAGATCTAACTGGAATGGAAGTGCAGGCTAATTTCGTCAGTGTGATCAAACACACTCCCATGCCATAAGAAGTGAACGAACATTGACTAAACAATATTACTATGTTGTTTGACCATGTCAGTTGAGATGGTGTGGTTAAAATGTTCAAGCGTATAAATAAATTTTAGAGTGGTTTAGTTTTACAATCAAAAGAATAAAAAGTCAATAAAATAAAAAAAATCACGCAGGGGAGAGAAGGCGAGTTTTGCTAAACAGCCCCTGAGTTACTGTCGTATCGACTCAAACACCCGCTCTTTGTTGCCGTCGTCTCCTATGCCTCCGCGTCCGGCCGCCTCACGCCGCTCCGGCGAGGCTGAACGGCGGCGGAGGCCGGAGGAAGCGGTGCAACGTCTCGCGGTAACCACCGGCAGATGATATCTATATGGCGGCCGGCGGGTACAATCTTGCTCGATGTTTTTCGTGTCATCATGCTGATCTGCAGCAACGAGGACCGATTTGCTTAAAATCTCAACGATTTTCCATGGAGACAAACAAGTCGGTAGAGAAGAAATGCAAAGGCAAACTTTGGGAAACAAATGCGAGTTATAACCTAGGACGGGATACAAGTGGGACATGCAGAATCCTATGAAAATGAGGATCACTCGATCAAAGATTCAGAGACGCACCAGTCACCACCAACCCTAACAACTTCCTGGATTCAGAGATGTAAGGGCACCCACCAAGAGGACAGAAAATGGAAATGCGGGGACAAGCTATAGAGGGAGAGAAGAATCCTGCAGCATTCCAGGCTAGCATGCATGCACACAGATCTTTTTGCGATAGAAATGAAGTCGGCTCATGTTTCCTCCTCCTTCATCGATGTACTCTTTGATTGGCCCATCTGTTCTGATAAATGGTTCCTGGTTAGGTTGGTCCTTTGAGATAAATGATGCTTCGCTGACCTGTCTCATGCAAACGCTGATACTGAAATTCAGAAACGTTGCACTGCTCTGTTCGTCCAGAACATCTGAGAACAGACGGTCTAGAATTATGTGAACATTTCAGAGTTTGGTCTCTGCCTCCATGCGGCGCACAAAATGAGTTCTATTTAATCACAGAATTAAGGATAAGCTTTTTATAAAAAAAACTTGTCTATTTGTATTTACAACTAATTATAGACAATAAAGCATTTATGTCACTTTAGCAATCTTAAAATATTTTTCTGTTTATAAGAGTGATTATGCGTTTATAAGATGATATATGTTTGTGTTTATAAGAGTGATTATGCGTACAACGCATATAAACGTATGCATTTATAGCGTGTTTCGCAAAGAAAAGATAGGTCCCAATTATATGAAGCCTTATGACCGTGCCAATACAACAGGCAGCCAGGCACAGAATCAGCAGCAGTAAATGCAGGTCAAACTGTTAGAAGCCTGGAGCAGAGCAAATCAATGCTGATTTGCAGGTTCAAGGTATTGGTCTGCTGGAGATTGGAAACTGCCATGGACCAATGAATGAAACCCAATCATAGCGAGAGCATGAAAAATTGTTCACAACAGGATGTTGTCTAGTAAAGGATTTTATTCCAGGGAAAAAGGTTCAGTGCAACTAAAAGGGTAATTAGCATTTCACTGTTGTATACAAAAGTGATTTTACATTTATATGAGCACTATAGGACACTCTTTACATCTATGCATAACTTTAGTCCCTTCATACACCTCACTTCATGAAATTGATGCCCTTCTGAATGCTCTCCATCAGCTCTTTCTTTGCCATCTCCAAGCCAGCTCTGTCGTGTCAAATAAGTTAAAACACACATCAAGCGAACCAATTATTTGGATGGTGTTTGAAGCAACAGCATTTGAAAGAGAATAGTTAGATACAACTAATGCACCTCTCAAAATCATTTAACGGCCCAAGAGGGAGAACCTCTTCGGCTCCACCACGACCTAACCTCACTTTTGTTGCAAAGAACGGCAACTCGGTCACCTAGTACAAGGAAAATGGGGATAATCATAAGATGATGATATTGATTGATGGGAAGGATGAATATTCAGATTTGGTGTAAACATACTGCAGATGCCACATATGAACATTCCACAACGCCAGCATCACCACGCATTGCTCGCAAGCATGCATCAGCAAATTTTGCTGCAGCAAAAGCCTGAGATGGTTTTCTGTTAGTATGCATTTCTAATTAAGATACTAACCATGAAGTGTAAGCAGCCATATAACCTACCATCGACAAAGTTGCAGAGCCTGCTCCTGCCTTTGCCTGAATCACAAACAAAAAGAACCTTATACATACATTCAAGTAATTAGAAACACCAAAACTAAAAAAAAAATCAAATTGGACCTGATAGTTTCAGAGACATATAATGACATGTAACTAAACTGATATGCAAATACCGCTATCTACTGCCACCAGCAACTTCCTTCATTCTTGTTTAAGGGCATTCCGTTACATTTATAGAGTGTAGGAGCTGAAACATTCTTACATAAAAACTCAAAAACGCTCGCTCATCAATACCTAGTAACTTGGCCTATTAAAGTTATGGAGATATGTATTCCATAACTGGAATATATCACTAGATGAAGGGATAAAATTACAGCTAAGGCAATATTTGACACTAAATAAATCACAAACTCATAATAATATGTTTTTCTTTCTGGACACTAGACACAACTAACAGGTTTGCTAATCGAAACCAGCCATTTTGTTAATCAACTCTAGGACTAGAACTTGGCATATAGACATTTCTTCTGAATATAAACAATAAATTTAGGTTAGACATCTCCACACAAATAACCATATTATGGTTAGCCTTATGCAGATTTCCGAGTAAAAAATATGTGCATGTATGCATGTACTGTTTGAAGAAAATCAAATGAACAGCATAGTTGGGGCAAAATTAATCATGTGCATCAAGGCTAATTTCAGCACTCTGAATATAAATGCGTTATACCTCAACAACTTCTGTGCCACCATTCTGTATGCGTTTAGTCAAATAGCTGATTTCATCTGGAGTAAATGAGCACGGGGGGTTGACCTGCATAGATACAGGTCTCGAATTAGCAAGTAATTAAATTTGCAAAAGTTGAGAGTATCTCAGAAATGCATATAATTAGCAGTTTTTCTGTGCTGACATTGATGGGACAATACCTGGGATAGGAGCGGTAATATAGTCACTCCAGCATGACCACCAACAACTGGAACACTGACATCTTTTGGATCAATTCCAAGTACTTCAGCCTGTGAGAAGCGGTACAAAGAGGAAAAATGAGTAGCCAAGAATTTTAAAGAGATGATATGACATGACAATTTTTGTTAAGCTGCATACCACAAAGGTGTTTGCCCTTGCTACATCCAGTGTTGTCACTCCAAGGAGACGTTTGGGATCATAAGTACCAGCTTTCTTGAAAACCTCTGCTGCAATGGGGACGGTTGAGTTCACCGGGTTGCTAATCAAGTTCACAATTGCATTAGGACAGCATTTGGCAACTCCTTCACAAAGTGAGCGAACAATCCCAGCATTTTTGTTGAACAAATCATCCCTTGTCATTCCTGGTTTTCTTGGGAGACCAGCAGGGATAATGACAAGATCCATTCCTGAAAGTGCTGTCTCAAGTTGTTTGGGTCCAAGGAAACTGCGGACCTGCAAGGGATTTTTTGGTACAGTTATTTGTTATAGCAGTATCTATGTACAGATCATTGTCACAAAGTTTTCGGGTCGATGGGATCAAGGAACATGGTACGCTACTTGTGAGAGATTTTTACAAGGTGGGAATAAAAATATCCTCACATTCCCAGGACGGGGACGACGTTTCCGAGTCAAGGAACGCTGCCACTGACTCTGTTTCCTGTGACTATGGTACAGATAAGAATTAACCAATATTCCATTCAAGCAATCTGAAAATAGTGGAGCACAATTTTCAGTTGAAAGTAAAAAAAAAACACCTTTCTTCCTTTTCAGTTTGCAGCCAAATTCGTTTTTACACATTTCACCTTTTTATTTTAGAATTTCAATAACCAGAAGTTGAACTGCAGTATCATTTGTGCTGCTGATAATAATTAAACTGGAAATGAACTAACAAAATGGCTTTCTTTTCAACACAAGACAAGATGCTGTCAGAGTTTCCAAGGCATTTTGGGAACTTTACTAGTCCAAAACGAAAATGGGAAACCCGTAAAGAATGCGAAATCAATGTTGGCAAGCCGTTTGGTTAAGTACGAGGGAAAAAAACCCTAAAAAGCTACTAGCACTATAAATGAAAAACGACCGAGAAATCATTGTATTTGCAATATTACAAGTTACAATGAAAATTGGAAAGATAACAACTCAATCGTGCTAATTACGTTAGCTTGGTATCATCATCGCTGTGCAAAGTGCTAGTGCAATACTACCAATAAGCGGCCCGGTGAATACTACCAACAAGCTAGCAATGGAATGGAATGAATAGGTTACCACGGCGGTGGTGTCCATGTGGCTGACATCGGCAGTGACCCCGGGCGTGTTGACAACATCATAGAGGTGGAGAACGGAGACGAGGGGGTTCATCTTCATGAGCAGCGACAGCGGCTGCCCGATCCCTCCGGCCGCGCCCAGCACGGCCACCTTGAACCCCGGCGCGCCGCCCTTGGCGCGGCAGGGCGCGGTCCTCAAGCCATCCTCCATCTGCACACCGAGTGGTCACACCTCAGTCACAGCTCACGAACCCTCAAGTAATCGCAGGTAGGAACCGGGAGGCGCACCTGCGGGAGCGGTGACGGGCTAAGGTGCGCGGCGACGCGGGCGATGCGGTGCGAAGCTGAATCGGGCTGCATGGCTGGTTGCGGCGGCGGCGGCGGCGGAGGAGGAGGAGGCAGAGAGCGGTTGGCGCGCGGGGGGTTTTGATGGGGGAAGCCGGGCGCGTTATCCGGTGGCCTGTGGCTGCGAGGGGTGGCGGGGATCGGGAGGCGGGGAGGCAAGCTCAGCCTCAGCAGCTAGCTCTCCTCTCTCCCGGGAAGCTCATCTCATCTCTTTTCTATCTCCGCCACTGCTTCGGCGACGTCGCCGTCGCTCCTCGTCCGCCTGCGCTGCGTCGCCACCGTGTTCAGTTCAGTTCAGGCCGTTGGGCCGGGAAGACGCCGCCGCTCACGGTTGGTTTTGGTGGGCCCTAATGGTATTGTGGCTCACGTGAGGGCCCATTCGTACTTCGGCCACGATGGAACGGAATTCCAAATTTCAAAATTTGGACGGCGAACGGAGCCGTTCCCTCCCGTTGCCGTCCTCCGGAAGAATCGTCATCTTCTATAGTACTTGACTGAGGCATACGTACATCTCGCACTTCACTGTAAGTCACGGACATGTGGCCCAAACAATGTCTTGATCCTACATGTCAGCGTGTAAGCCTCGGAACGATATGCGCGACCAACAATTCGAGCGCAGAAGCATTTCCGTGTGGGGCCCACAGCCAGTTCACGGCTAGGCCGGCCCGGCGTCACGGCCGTTAGACTCCGTCGCTCGCCGGCTTGCCGCCCCCGCAAGGTGACAAAGACCTAAGCAGACTGGGCCGTGGGCCACCACCACCCAAACGGCGGTTAGGTTAACGGGGCCACTCCGCCAATCACGCACACCGCGCCGCCGCCTCACCTTCTATAAAAGGGCCATGGGGTGCCGAGCCGGAGGAGCGCTCCTCCACACACACCGGCGTCTTCACAAACGCCGGCGCAACGAGACGCTCGGCTTCGTCTTCACCCTCCGCCGCCGATCGCGAGACTCCTGTTGGTCGGAGACGAGGGAGTGCATCTCCATCCACATCGGGCAGGCCGGCATCCAGGTGGGGAACGCGTGCTGGGAACTTTACTGCCGCGAGCATGGCATCCAGGTCCGGTGATCTCTCGCCCGCACCGCCCAGCCCCGCCTCCGTCGCTTGCCTGTCTCCTGCTCTTCCGCTCATTGCGTCTCTGGCCGTTTCGTAGGAGGCTCCGCGTGGTGGCTCGATCGCTTGACGGTGACACGCGGATTTAGGGCGAACCGAAATGTTTCCGGTTTAGCCAGATCAGTTCGTGTTGGGAAATTAACCTCCGCACGGTTTAGGCAGGGTAGTTTCTCTAGGATTTTGATTATTTTGATTGGAGTAGCGTTCCGTTTGTGTTTTTCTGTGCATCAACGTCTGCCTCTCCGGTATTCTCCTGTTCGATTTGGGCGTGTGGTTGCGGATCATTCACGTTGTCGTCATCTAGAGGAGTACTACTTGAGTTCTGTGCTGTTCATCGCTCAAATTTTGCAGATTCGATTAGATTTGTATGCGACTTTATATGGCTATTGATGTATCGTTTGGATTGTTTTCACTGTTCCTCATCAGAAATATGCATGAGAACTTTGCATTTCTCTGCGACTGCGCGAAGATAGTACAGTCACAAATGGATTTCTATGTAGTCTTCTGATCTGTGTCACCCTTCTTGTGTACTCCGTATGAAGTTTATAGCTCAATGCATCAAGCCAATCATTTTGATCTCTGCGTGATTGATGCTCACAGAAGATAGTACAGTCACAAATGGATTTGTATGTTGTATTGTGATCTGTGTCGCCTTTACAGATCAATGCATCAAGCCAATCATTTTAATCGCTGTCTGATACCATCACCACAAATATGAATTGCATTCGACTGAACAGCTTTATGTTTCCTGCAGCCTGATGGCCGAAAGCCCAGTGTCAAGACTGTTGGAGGCGTTGATGATGCCTTCAATACCTTCTTCAGCGAGACCGGCGGAGGCAAGCATATGCCCCGTGCTGTCTTCGTCGATCTCGAACCCACCGTGATCGATGAGGTGCGCGCCGGCGCCTATCGCCAGCTCTTCCACCCTGAGCAGCTCATCAGCGGCAAGGAGGACGCTGCCAACAACTTCTCCCGTGGCCACTACACAAGTAATTGATCACCTGATCAAAACCTGTCTACCACTTCTTGAACACCTAGTTACAATATCGCTATGTTTGGTTGCTGATGGATGGGCAATTTTGTAGTTGGCAAGGAGATTGTTGATCTCGTCCTTGATCGCATCCGCCAGCTCACCAATAACTGCACCGGCCTGCAGGGCTTCCTGGTCTTCAATGCCGTCGGCGGCGGCACTGGCTCCGGCCTCGGCTCGCTCCTCCTTGAGCGCCTGTCCGTGGATTATGGCAAGAAGTCCAAGCTGGGATTCACTGTCTACCCATCTCCACAGGTGTCGACCTCTGTTGTTGAGCCTTACAACAGTGTGCTCTCCACTCGCTCTCTCCTGGAGCACACTGACGTCTCCATCCTGCCCGACAACGAGGCCATCTACGACATCTGCAGGCGCTCCCTTGGTATCGAGAGGCCCAACTACACCAACGTGAATCGCCTCGTGTCTCAGGTAACAATGGAAAGCTGAATATTCTGTGCAATCTGTGAATTGAAGCTCAAACATCTGTTGATCGAGGTGTTGATTTGTGTTACACAGGTGATCTCGTCGCTGACTGCTTCGCTCAGGTTCGATGGTGCGCTGAATGTGGATGTTACCGAGTTCCAAACAAACCTGGTGCCGTACCCGAGGATCCACTTCATGCTGTCCTCGTACGCTCCGGTGATCTCTGCGGCGAAGGCGTTCCACGAGCAGCTGTCGGTGGCGGAGATCACCAGCAGCGCGTTCGAGCCGTCTTCGATGATGGTCAAGTGCGACCCGAGGCTCGACATGTACATGGCGTGCTGCCTGATGTATCGCGGCGACGTGGTGCCAAGGACGTGAACGCCGCGGTGGCCGCCATCAAGACGAAGCGCACCATCCAGTTCGTGGACTGGTGCCCGACGGGGTTCAGGTGCGGGATCAACTACCAGCCGCCCACTGCGGTGCCCGGCGGCGACCTCGCCAAGGTGCAGTGGGCCGTGTGCATGATCTCCAACTCCACCAGCGTCGCCGAGGTGTTCTCGCGCATCGACCGCAAGTTCGACCTCATGTACGCCAAGCGCGCGTTCGTGCACTGGTACGTCGGGGAGGGCATGGAGGAGGGGGAGTTCTCCGAGGCCCGTGAGGACCTGGCCGCCCTGGAGAGGGACTACGAGGAGGTCGGCGGCGAGGGCGGCGGCGAGGACGGGGTAGACTGATCATGCTGCTGCATCTGCTTCCTGCTTGCAGGATTTGATACGTCATTCGTCTGCCTACCTTTCTATTGTTCTGGTGTTTATTTGTTAGGGGTTTTTTGGGTTTTCTATTGTTACCCGAACAATATCGTACTGTGTTGGCCTTCATTATTTTTTTGGCTTAACATATGCGAAATAGAAAACCCAAAAAATAAACACGATTTTCACTGTCCCGAACAATGAAGCTATGAACAAAGAAAAGCAACACTTCACATTTCTTTAAACATAGTTTTCACTGTTGAGCAAACAAAATTGTCACCAAAATAAAAATAGAGAACCAATTTCTTTGAACAAAATTTTCACTGTTGAACAAATAGAAATTGCCACCAAAATAGAGAACCAATTTCTTTGGACATAGTTTTCACTGTTGAACAAAAAAAATTGCCACCAAAACAGAACCAGTTTCTTTGAACATAGTTGAACAAATAAAAATTGCCAGCAAAACAGAGAACCAATTCCTTTGAACAAAGTTTGCACTGTTGAACAAAACAAATTGCCACCAAACCAGAGAACCAATTTCTTTGATCATGTTTTTCACTGTCTTGAACAATGAAAGGTATGCACAAAATAGAAAACGAAAAAAGAAAAAAAAAATTCCCCCAAAATAGAGAACCCAAAAATAAACATGATTTTCAGTCTTGAACAAATAAAAGTAACACATCACTTATTCGTCACATATGCGAAATAGAAAACCCAAAACGATTTTCACTGTCTTGAACAATGAAGCTACGAACAAAGAAAAGCAACACTTCACACTTCTTTAAACATAGTTTTCACTGTTGAACAAAGAAAATTGCCACCAAAATAGAGAACCAATTTCTTTGAACAAAGTTTGCACTGTTGAACAAATAGAAATTGCCACCAAAATAGAGAATTTCTTTGGACATAGTTTTCACTGTTGAACAAAAAAAAATTGCCACCTAAACAGAGAACCAATTTTTTTGAACATAGTTGAACAAATAAAAACTGCCAGCAAAACAGAGAACCAATTTCTTTGACCATAGTTTGCACTGTTGAACAAAAAAATTGCCACCAAAACAGAGAAGCAATTTCTTTGAACATAGTTTGCACTGTAGAACAAAAAAATTTTGCCGCCAAAATAGAGAACTGTGCTTTCGTTGAGAGTCGAACTCAACGATTTTATCGAACTCAAGACCTCCCAATTACTAAACGGGTGCTCTAACTGAGCTACAAAAGCTCTCAGTTACCAAATTGCTTCAAAATCTCTCAGCTCGTATTTGCTCAATTGCTTCAAAACCTCTCAACTGATTCGCATTTGCTCAATTGCTGCTTCAAAAGCTTAATAGTATTCTTATCAGTGATGAATGATAATAAACTTACGAGAATGCTTAATTACCCATTCACTTATGATAATGATAGTATTCATATCAATGACTAATGATATGTCACAAGCCAAGGCCATGATAGGATGAGAACAACCGAACGATAGCGGCTACTAAAGATGGAATGTAGAATTAGATTAGAAAAAAGAACATCTAAAGAGAGATTAGAGTAATTTTTATTCATTACTTAACTCAATAGAAATACAATCCCATTCTTATATAAATGGATCAACTATTTTTAAGAACTCAGCATAATCTTAGCGAGAAGAACATCTAGGAAAAGATTAATTCTAATTCATTATTTAACTCAACAGAGATACAATAAGATGAACTAACTTAACCCCTAAGCAAAAAATCAATCTAATCATATTTCTAACCAGCCTGCTACAGTACGGCTACTCACTATTCACCGCCCATCGTCCAGATGCAAGAGGTTTACTAACAAGAAAGTGGTGCATTCGTACAGTGATAGCAAAAAAAAATGGCAATGCACCTTTACCCTGGCACAAAGTACAACAAATGGACCAAGGTACGAAAGCATGGTAACAGGTATTTAGGTAATGATACAAAGTTTGCTTATTTATCAGCTAGCTGAGTAAAACAGGGAAATGTCGAATCCTTATCATGAGTAGGAAAAATCAACGGTAAAGACTCTCGGACTCCAAGTTTGCAGCAATCTCAGTCTCCCAACGATTGCCATTCTCAAGCAATTTCTCCTTGTCGTATAGCAGTTCCTATCATTGCAGAAAAAGATAAATGCATGATATCCCAGCGCTACGTCAAAAAAGAACCTACAGTCGAATCAAGTGTTTACCTCATGGGTTTCAGTAGCAAACTCAAAGTTAGGACCCTCAACAATAGCATCAACAGGACAGGCTTCTTGGCAGAACCCACAGTAGATGCATTTGGTCATATCAATATCATATCTGCAAAAAGGAATTCATCAGAACAGAGCATAACTGCAGATGTAGAGGCAGTAAATCATCAACCTTTCATAATTCACGCAGTTCAAGGAAAACCATCCAAGGGATTACCTTGTAGTTCGACGACTACCGTCTTCACGTTCTTCTGCTTCAATTGTAATTGCCTGAGCTGGGCATATCTGGTCATTTGCAATGCCAAGTGAGCAAAAGATATTTCTTACATAAACACATAAAAAAATGCAACAATTGCAACATCAGACCTTCAACCATATCAAGCTAAACACACACTGCTTTACATGAGTAAACCTGGTTCCCTTAGGCTTTTCAAGTTGTTTCTCTTACATTTCACACAAATCAATATATTGTATTAGTCGGTAGAACTAACATTGCATACCAAGCGAGTGCAGGAACTTACAGTTTTTAGTGTTTCTGGTAATTTTTGGCAAATTTTTAGTATGCAACTTGTGCACATATGGAGTCCTCGCAAATTTTAGATTCATATATTCAACTGTGAAATATCAACAATCAAGATATGACCCATCCAAAAATTTCTTAGGCCTATTATGTGCACTCAGTTTGTATACTGTATTAGATTCAAAAGGAGCTTCTCCAAAAAAAAAAAGAACAGATAGACAAGATGACCACATAGTCTAATGCACCGTAATAGGTTCAGAAGGGGTTCCAATTGATATACAGCTCAAAGTTCAAACACTATGAACAATCACCAATTTAACTATCATTGATGGATACTGGGAAGACTATGTTTATCTTACTTCCTCTATGGCTAAATTCCTACACTTACCTATACCTATAATATCTTACTTCCTCTATGGGTAACTAGGTTTAACATCAGCTAGCTTATTTAGCATGCAAAATATAAGAAAATGTAGCTTACAGCTTCACATAGTTTACAGGCGATGCAACGCTCTTCTCCAGTAGGATAGCGTCTGAGAGCATGCTCTCCTCGGAAGCGGGGACTCAAAGGACCCTTCTCAAATGGATAGTTGATCTGTAAGAAGGTAGGATAAAAAAGGGTAAATACAAGCATACAATTACATTATGAAAAACATAGTATGCCAAATTCACTACTTAACTGTAACGTTCCTCTCGAAGAAGTACTTCAGTGTCAGCATCAAGCCACGGACCATTTCAGTCAAAAACAATGTGTTGATGCTCCTTTCAAACACTGAAGCAAGAACGTTCAAAATAAGCATTGAAGGGAACAGCGGATCACAAAACTTTTCTGATGCGTAGATAAAGAATATCATTAGAAATTCACCAGCATTCCAATCTTTCGTTATCTCCTTTGCAAGCTGCTCTTTCTCCTCATCCTCTGGTAATAAGGAAGAACAAAATACTTTCAGAGCAATGTAGCGACATCGCACAAATTTAAATGAAGTATGCACACCCAAAGGAAACGGATAAATAAGGTCATGGCATGTCAAAAATACAACGGCCTTTTGTGGGGTTTTGGCTAAGAAATTCTGCAGATTATTCTAAAATTACTACACCCAGCACGGCGCAAATTCATCATATCAGCTTCCTTAAATAACTTGATAATGCCACCTCAATAATCCAATACCTATAGCATGAAGCTTCTGACACATCATTAATTCACTGCTCTTACAACTGTGCACCTCAAAACAACAGCAGATAGGAGGTCCGGATATAGTCACTACTCTTACACTAGTATGATAATTACTTCCAACATATAGGATTCCTAGCAATCATACGATGAAACCAACGCAGCACGGATCGATTCAAAGTAGCTATTCCAATACCAAACTGTCCAATCCACAGGGACAAGGATTACGACCTTTGAACCTCGTGGGCTTCCCTGCGCCCATGTAGGTCCGGATGTGCCCCTGCATCGCCGTCGCGGACGGCCCGAGCTGCGCCTGCAAAGTGCAAACACCATCACCCCCGGAATCACACTCAAATCACAACCAGAAGCGTGGAGCAGAAATACTCGATCTGAGAGAGGAGGGGGAGGGGAGGGAGAGAGATCTAGGAGGTCGGGGGTGGGGGAGGGGGATGATAGGGTCCCCGCACCATCTGGCGCGAGCGGAGCGCCTGCGCTGCCTGCCGGGCGAGGAGCGCCGCCATGGTGAGGTGGCGTCGACGGCGGATCGAGGCGACGGTGTGGGCTGCAGCCTGGCGAGCTAGCGGCTGGGGAGGTGGCCGGGGTGGAGGGGAGGAAGAGGCGCTGCTGCTTGCGTCGTTGGGCTGGGCTGCGTTCGAGAGCGGCCCAATTAGAGCGTGGAGGCGGTTCTTCTCTTCGGGTCGGTTTTGTGCCATTTCACCAATGTCTGGCCCGCCCGACCGCCTGACCTTGAACCGGTTGGGCCACGACCGACGTAGGAACATGGCAAAAATTGCGACAGAACAATGTAATCTTGTGTTATTTTCTCATTTTCTGTGATACTACCCCTGTTGTTGTAGAAAGACTTTTTTTTTATAAACGAATCTAGACACGTCAATGTGGGACGGAGGTATTATATTCTAAAAGTGAACTTTTCCATATGACAAAGACAGGAGTGTGCCATAGTAAATACCACAAAAAATATATAAAATATTCTACAGCAAATTTTGCGAGGAATATCTGTACATTGTGACCATGATGGCATTTATTCCCATTATAACGGGGCAAGCATGTTGAAACCGAAAATTAATCGTGCGGACACATATAATTCAGAAAAATAGACGAGCGGTTCATACACAGCATTACTTTTTTTTTTATCGAGGGTTCTAGCGATTGATTTCCTTTTGCAAATAATTGAAATGTAATACAAACACCCTCCTCAACAGTCTTGCCGTCTTGTGTAAGCTTGCTACTAGTACTTGTGATGGTTATAGCATGAAGTTGAAGCTACCAAACAGGACAAACTGATCATCTTACGAAGGCTATGCTAATCCATGCAAACCAGAGTAATACATAGATTGCGGAACGAACAACATTGCAAATGTGCAGATTGTTTCCATGCAGGAATATGTAAAAGCAATAAACTTCTGAAACGATCTTACATTATGGTCACTTGACCAAAGCACCCTCACCAAAAGTTCTGCTGTAAACATGATAAAACTTCACCTCTGGTCCTTTACCAATTATCCGTGTGGTCAAGAATTTTATTATTATTCTTTCTCAATTTCTAGCATCAATCTAAAAAATGCATGAAAATACTTAACAAAAGTTTGGGATTGTTGTTTTTCAAAATCGATGGATTGTCGGCCTCGGGTACAAGCGGATGTTGAGTGCCAGCCACACATTACACGAAAATATTGCAAGTTAAACCAACATATGCAATCCCACACCCCCGTTGTTTGCCACTCGTTTCAGATTTAGCAGCACAGCTCTACTCTTGTTAAAATTTCATTACTTTTAATTTCGCTTTAATCTTGTTATTATGTACAAAAAGATTGAAAAACGGGTGAACATTCACAGTGCTCTGCTATGGCCGACTAAAATAACTACAGATAAACCTTTCGCTTTCTTTCCAGCGGTAACTTGAAAAACGGGTGAACATTCACCAGAGCCACCCCAGATTTGTTTACAGAACTAACAGAAACTACAATGTTATTCGATGACAAAGCGTCACAGGACTAAGATCATGCTCCTAGCCAGATGCAGGTCAAACTCTAATTCAAGGGAGAGCTCCTACAGCACAAGCACGTCGAACTCATGGGGCATGTAATCTTCGCTTGGACGGTAGTACTTGTTGGGAGAATACAAAGCGAAGTTTGTGACTTGACTACTGTAGAGACACGCAAATCTCTCGACCTGTGGAAAAATGCGTGGTCAATTACCAGAGATGGCAACCAACATGAATTTTCAGTACAGGACGCCAGATGATGTTTAACAGCGTTTTACCTGATGAGCAAATCGGGAGTTCTGATAACCCGTCTTCATGAGCTGCCCCCACACCTTATGGAACTAACTTATAATAAAAGTAGCAATCAGTAGATATGGAGAAGAGGCTATGTAAAATCCAGAAGTCCAGAAAAGGTAGTTACAATTCAACATTCTTTTTTTACTTACGTGTTCAATATTGAATAGAATATTGAAAGGTTTTGTAAGTGTTAGACAGAACACTGACCTAGTTATATATATATATAGACCCGACTCTCTTTATATACGCTCGGGGTTTTAATCACTGTACACATTCTATATGTTATCAGAGCGAGTTTAGACATCTCCGACGTGCTAGTTTCTTCCTCCAGGGAGCCGACTCTTTCCTCCTCGTCGTCGACGTCTTCTTCCCGTCGCCGACCCTCTTCCCGGTACTCTCCTCGCTCTCTCGCCCCCGTTTCTTCTTCTCCCTGTCTCTCCCGCAGTCACCTTTTTTTCTCCGTCCCACCTCCGCGCGACCAGGCGACAATCTCGATCCGCCTCCTCGTCTCGTCTCGCACCTGTCTCCGCTCTTCTTCTTGCTTCGTGCATCTCTCCTTCACTGACGCCGGCGCACCTCCACGCTCGTCGTCTCCATCGGCTGAACTCGTCCGTCCTCCCATCGGCTAGAACCCTACCTCGGTTCTCGCCTTTTTCGACACGCTCAACAGACATCCCGGCGCGCTAGCTTCTCCCTCCGGCAAGCCGACCCTTTCCTCCTCCTCGTCGATGTCTTCTTCCCATCGCCGACCCTCTTCCTGATACTCTCCTCGCTCTCTCGCCCCTGTTTCTTCTTCTCCCCGTCTCTCCCGTAGTCACCTTCTTTTCTCCGTCCCACCTCCGTGCGACCAGGCGACGGTCTCGATCCGCCTCCTCGTCTCGCCTCAAACCCGTCTCCGCTCTTCTTCTTGCTTCGTGCATCTCTCCTTCTCTGATGCCGACGCACCTCCATGCTGTCGTCTCGAACTCGTCCGCCCTCCCATCGGCTGGAACCCTACCTCGGTTATCGCCTTTTTTGACATGCTCAACGGCTCTCGGACGCGAACCTTCTCCCCTTATGTCCGAGACAGTCAAACGTGTCCACGTGTCCATGGACACGAATCCCTGCCTCCCGGACGCGAACATATTCTCTTCGCGTCCTGCCACTCCTCGCCTTTTTCGCATCCGCCCCACTCCTTGGCCTCCACAAGTCCACGGACGTGAATCTTCTCTTCACGGACGTGAATCTTCGTACGTCCGTGACCCACCTACTCTGTCACCACCTTTTCCTCACCTACTCCACTGCCTACTCCCTATCAGCCAACCACTCCTCATCGACTGGCCGGCTCACTTCCCACTTCTCACATCCTTGATCGGCCGATCCGTCCTCTCATCGGCTCTTTGCTCCCGTTTTCCCGTCATGGAAACCAAGTCCGCTCTCAGCTTCGGCACTCTCCCAGTCGTCGAGTCTGCTTCGACCCTCGGTGCCTCAGACCACACCTCGGGCACCATCTCGCCGATCTTCTCCCCTCCTTACGCTGCTGTGAACGTGAAATCTCACGTTCCTATCTCCCTTGACCTTAACGCCAATTATTCCAAGTGGGTTTTCTTCTTTAAATCTCTCTATGAAAAATTCAGCCTCCGGTCTCATATTGATGGCTCCACTTCACCTTGCCCCGATGATCCTCAGTGGACATCGCCGAGTGCTGCGTGCGCAGCTGGTTGCTCGGCTCAGTCGATGACTCCACCGCTCAGGATCTCTAGGTGGCCATCGAGCGGATCTTCCTGGCCAACAAGCAGCCTCGCGCCATCTTTCTCCTCAACGAGTTCCACTCCATGGTACAAGGCGACTCCTGTATCCTCGTATTGTCAACGCCTCGAAGTCAAGGCTGCTGCTCTCCGGGACGTCAGCCATCCTATGGCCGACTCTCAACTCGTCCTCGCCCTTCTGCGAGGCCTTAATCTTCGCTTCTCCAACACCGCCGATGACATCGCTAATGCCACACCTCTTCCATCGTTCGTCCGGGCTCATGACATGTTAGTTCTTAAAGAACTCCGTCTGGCTAACGATGAGAAGACAGTGTTCCATACCGTTCTTCTTGCCGCAGCCGATAATGGCTGCCGAGCTTCTTGCTGCCCCTTCCTCCCACGGTTCTGGTGGCCCTGGCTCCGGCCACAGCAACACAGCCCGCACCGGGAAAGGCAAGGGCAAAGGCAAAGGCAGGACCTGGCAGGGTCCGACACAATCACGACCTACCTCGGTCCCTGCCTACCCTACCGGTCCCACGGGTCCGTGGCTCTGCTACAACCCCTGGGCGCCCCAGCCCCAGCCACGCAGCCCCATCGGCTGGCAACCCGGGGTTCTCGGTGCCCATCCCCAAGCTCACCTGGCATCGGCTCCCGTTCTACTACCTCAGCCGATACTACCGACCCCACCCACCCAGTCGGTTTTCTTCTAGAACCAGGCTAGCCTCGTCGCTGCCCTCAACCAGATGACGCTCCAACCACAGCACCCTTGGGTGCTGGACTCTAGGGCGTCTTCACACAAAGCGTCATCGGCCGGTATACTTCGCTTCTGTCACCCCTCTTTCTCCCCTTTTGTCACTATCGACAATGGTCACTCTCTTTCTGTCCAATGCCGAGATGACTCCTCTCTGTCTACATCCACCACTAATCTCTCTCTACGCAATGTTCTTATCGTCCCTTCTCTTATTCACAATCTTTTATCTGTTCGCCAATTCACAAGAGACAACAACTGCTCCATTGAATTTGACGCGCCTGGTTTCTCTGTGAAGGATATCTCAACCCGGCGATAGATCCTTCGCTGCAATAGTGGCGGAGACCTCTACACCATTCCTGCTACGCCGTTCACTGCACAGGCCAGCGTCGCCCTCTCCACCAATCTTTGGTACCTTCGCCTCGACCACCCCGGCCCCGACGCTGTCGCCACCCTCCGTCGCAGCGCCTCCATCCAATATACTCACAGCAGCTCTACAGTTTGCCAGTCATGTCAACTTGGCAAACATGCGTGTCTGCCCTTTTCTAGTTCTCTCTCATGTATCTCGCGTCCATTTGAACTTATCCATTGTGATGTCTGGACGTCTCCAGTTAAAAGTGTCTTCGGTAATCAGTATTATCTCGCTATACTTGACGATTACACACACTATTGCTCGGCCTTCCTGCTCATCTACAAATCCAAGGTCGCCTCTCACCTCACTCAATTCGTCATGTACGTGTCCACTTAGTTCAACCTCCCCATCAAGGCTTTACAAGCCGATAACGGTACGGAATTCGTTATCATACCGTTACAAACCTTCTCACCTTGCAGGGCATCCATCTCCGGCTCTCCTTCCCCTACACCTCTCCAGCGGTTGGCCAATGGACGCGCCCGGCTCTCCTGCCCCTACACCCCACTTCCATCGGCTCCCCCTACCCTATCGGCTAATCCATCTCTATCGGACCGATCGGAATACTCGGCCCACCCGACCTCATCGGCCTAGGCCGATCTAATTCCTCCTTTTTCTCTCGTCTACAGTCGCCGACTCGGAGCCGATGACGCCTCCACCCGACCAGTTCTTCCCATTACTCCCGCACCCCCATCGGCTCCAGTTTCCTCTACCTTTCATATGGTCACCCGCTCCTAGACCGGGACTCTCCACTGTCGATGGCGTCCTCGTTGCCGATCCCTCTCACTATCAGAGTCTTGCCGGAGCTCTCCAATACCTCACACTCATCCGGCCCGACCTCACGTACGCTGTCCAGCAAGTGTGCCTCTTCATGCACGCTCCGCACGAACCTCACCTCGCGCTGCTCAAGCGCATCCTACGCTACGTGAAGGGCACCCTCTCCAGCGGGCTGCATCTCAGCTCTAGCCCCATCGACTCCTTCATCGCGTACTCCGACACGGACTGGGTAGGCTTCCCCGACTCTCAACGCTCTACGTCCGACTACTGCATTTACCTCGGTGACACTCTCATATCCTGGTCCTCAAAACGCCAGACTATAGTGTCCCGGTCCAGCGCCGAAGCCGAGTACCGCGCCATTGCCCACGCCGTCGCCGAGTGCTACTGGCTTCGCCAGCTTCTCCAGGAGCTCCGTGCACTCCTCTCCACCGTGACCGTTGTCTACTGCGACAATGTCAGTGTCGTCTACATGACCGTCAACTCGGTCCATCACCGACGCACCAAGCACATCGAGATCGATATTCATTTTGTCTGTGACAAGGTCGCATGAGGACAGGTTCGGGTGCTCCATGTGCCATCGCATATCAGTTTGCCGATATAATGATCAAAGGCCTGCCCACGCCTTTGTTCACCAGTTTTCAGTCCAGTCTCTGCGTCTGTTCCCCTCCCGCTACGACTGCGGGGGTTGTTAGACAGATCACTGGCCTGGGTTATATATATATAGACCCGACTCCCCTTGTATACGCTCAGGGTCTTAGTCACTGTACACATTCTACAGTAAGAAGCAAAGTACCTTCTGATCATATTGCCTTTGAGCCTCTTGATGAAGACGGCGAACATTCTCCTTCTTTTGCTGCAGTACCAAAAAAAAAGATAGGCAAATGAAATCTTAAGATGAGACCATACTCTGCCGGAATAGACATTGTTATCAGAACAAAAGACGCAGTCCACCATTATAACTATAACTGGTCACCGGCAGTAACCAGAAAATTTGTGAGTACAAATTTGGAGATGTGGGGAAAAAACAAAAAAGCAACAGGAATTGATTTTCAGATGAGAACTCCGATATGCTGCAATGCTAGTCTGCTGCCTAACACAAACGTGTTTTTTTCTAAACTAGTGATCTTTGAGTGGTACAAAACTAATTTTCTATCGAAAGGAATTTTGTATCTGGTAAATCCAATTACCTACCTATGTTAAACCCAGGTGGTCAAGTTTCCACTTCCCACATTCGCATTTTGTCTTTATACGAGCAATACACTCATCGTTAAACAAGATGATGCCTTCTTTTTTTTGTTAGCACACAGTAGACATATCTATCATTTTCATTTTGGTATCAAGTGCCAACTGCCATTACTAACTCAGAATAAATACGTACCAACAGAATGTCATGCTCCGAAAATAACTTTTCCTTCTCGTCTTCTGTAAGATTTTCAAACCTGGACAAAAAAAGAATGGGGTGAAACAGCGATGCATGGCACAGAAAGAAGGAAATGTCTAAAATCACCAGGGAATGTCTAAAACATCTTACAATACACTGTATGCAAAAAAAGGAAGGTAGATGGTAGTAGAGCTGTTGTTTGCTATCACATCTAGGTATTGAAAGCACTATTTGAAGTGGTTGTGAAAAGTGTTGCTCAGTGTACTTTTGTTGTGAATACTGATTGATGTGACATGTGATCATTTACTAAAATTTTACTTGTTTGATCTATTACTATACATTTGAAAAAAAATGTTATAAGCAAGAGATTAGGAGTAGACATGAGATGATTAAAATGTAGAAATAATGAAAATAGAGAACTTGAAAATTTCTTGACATACTTGAGCGACCATTCAAGACAATGGATTCTATCTTCAACTGAATCACGCTCCATCCTAAGATGCCTAAGCTCCTGTTTAGGTTAGCACATAACAAAAGGGTAATGAACCAGTTGCTTGGCAGACTGATAACACAATCAGCTCAGCATGCACAAAACATCATGCGTATAATAGTCTCCATTTGATATCATGAAACTATGCAAAGGAGGATTTGAAAAGCTTTCAGGCCAGACATCTCAACATTCTGGACTTCTTTCTACCACAGCCTGTTTTCCCCTATATGGAATAGAAATACTGAATTTTCCCAAATGTCATCCCTTGCAAACTACCAATACAGAGTTCTGATAAGAACCATTTTCCTATTAGATGATATATATGAGAGAATCGTAGAAGAGATATTCTAAAAGATTGAATTCAATCAAATATGCCCTTCTGAGTAATTGCCCTGCAAATAATAGTATTCACAGTAGAGTTGGCTAAATTCACTCATAGCGGTAAGAAGCTTTCACTACCAAATTACATTATCACTATGAAGGCAATAGCTGTAGTATGCTACTAGGTTCTCATGAAAGTTCAAGATCTGCCAATTGGCAGAGTGCTTCCATGATGGCACAAGGTCAGCAGCGTCCAACCAATATCAGCTAGCAGCTAGCTTTCACATAACAGATTTTGGAAACAAATATCAGCAGCATCCAGCCAATAAGCTTTACAGATGGATATGCCATAGGAAAGAGCAATGCTGATCATGTAATTAGTATAGCATGACAGGCTAGCAATTGCATAGAATGCTAACTCAAGACTTGTATGATTTTGGATTCATTCTGGATTGGTAAAGTGAGTATAACTGATACCTTTCGAGTTGATTTTGATTCCAAAAGAAGTTTCACCTCTTGCTCCAGCTCTGGTATTACTAGCATTGTCCGCCAACCTATTAAGAAAATTACGACACAGAATCACTTAGGGATTGAATAGTATTCACAGAATTACTAGCATTGTCTGCCAACCTAAACTGTATTTGCTGCCATTTTCATGTTCAAAATTCACATCTTCACTAATTTGCACTGATGATGCATCCAAACAAAGAGAACAGCAAGATTTATGCCATGATACACTGTTTTTTTCAAAGGATTTACCATCTTTTCCACTTTGAAATTGACACTTTAGGAAGGTTGTCATGATAATTGAAAAACAAAGAGAAAAAGGTGTTTAAGCATTACTGAGCAGAACTTATAGTTACTTGAGTGGAACTAGCATTCAAATTAACTAGCACAACACCATTTAGCATTCTGCGCAATAAAAGAACATATGATCAAATATAAAAAATATAACAAAGAGAGATAATAAACAGCACAACAAACCTAGGACTTTCTTGCTGCGCAGTATGTCTCCATAAATATGATCTCCAACATATAGGACCTAGGCAATGAAAGATGATATATCATTTGATCTTATTTATGTAACGATGACACTATTAGCATCAGTAAAAAAACATGCAAAAGAAGATTCAGAACTTTCTGGATTGGTCTTGAGGGCTGCTGACCTGATCTGGGGCTTTTAATCTTCGCAAAAGAAGATTCAGAACTTTAGAAATACGGAGTTTACAGGAAAAATTATACTTAGAAAATCATATTACTAACATGAAGATCAGCGTTTAAAAGTTTCCAGAATCAGGCTCAACTTCAAACAGGCCTGCATGGTTACCATCATGGAAGAACCCTGGCTTTGAACTGAAAAGATCAAAAAGAGACTCGAGTTTCGGAATAAAAATAGCTTCACAGAACAGATATCAACCACAAAACAAAAGGACAAACAGGAACATTAGAGGGACACCAACCTTCCTGTTATCACAACATCGAAATATCCAAGCCACTTGTGGTTGTGACTGGAGCTTACATCTGAGGTATATGGCCTACAGAGGTAGTTCATGACAACATCTGTGTAGTCCCACAGACTGCAAGGACAAGCATATGTCTAGAGGGTAAGATATTGTTACTAAAAGACAGAACGTGAAATGCGGCAAGATGCAAAACACATTTTGCTTAACTACATCAGTATAGGAAAAGAAAACAGTAATAAAAGATTTCTTCAACGTTACACAAGCATGCGAGCCTCTTCTGAAGCCTGAAATTCTATAGGGAGCCACATACCTATTTGTCACCAAGAATGTTGAACGCCCAGATTTTCTAGTCATTTCAAGCATAGGGACAATGGCCAGGTCCTCGTTGATGTACCTGTCAAGTTCGAACTACATAAATTAGCAGCACCAATAATTATCCTAACGCAATCAAGACAATATAGAAGTTTACATTAGGAAATGGTGCATGATGTCATTGGATCAAACTAGCCTAATGCAGAAGGAAATATTGGTTTTGTCAATCCTGAATTACCTGCTAGGATCTTTTGCAACCATTTTCTTTAATGTTCCATCACGATGGCACAAGTCAACAGCAGACCTCACATCTCTGTACATAAGTGCATAGCTGTTCCGAGAAAACAATGCAAGCTCTAAAACAAAACCACAGTATATGAACAGTTTGGCTCTCAAGGTAAAAACATAATCAGCAAGTACAGATTTGAATAACCATACTCAGTGCCTGAAGGTACTTTTCCAGGATTGTTGTCCATGAAATCAACAAGTTGAGCAAATAGATAGGCTTCACCCAATGAGAAAAGCGTGTCTATGAGGGCATAGTCAGGCTCATCAAAGGAATCTCGTATCAATGTACTTCCATATGCAGAAACTTTTTCTTCTTTTGACATTTCCCTAAATCCATGATATGCAACTTTCACATACTTGTGCCAATCCATCTGATATTGCACCATCCAAATGATAAAAAAGAGTTAGTTTTTTTCCAAATGAAAAACACTTAGCTGCTCATATCCAGCTCATAACCACAGCGAAAAAAAAGAAATGTCTCCTACATACAATATAAAGAACCTAGTCACGGTGATAAGTCTACCATCACAGCACCACCTCTTGTGTTGGTGGCCTGGTGGGATATTCTATGGGTAAATTCATAAATATATCACTCCTGAACATCTCTTGTAGAAAAGTTGTACACGGATATACATTTGATTGAAAATCATTCATGTTTATAAACCTTTAGAATTTTAGAGCTTATGATATGTGTTACACATGCATCGAAATACAGGGTTATCACATTAAATTTCACAGCATAGAAGCAATGAATGTCTAATGGTATCAGAATGTATTCTAGGCCGACATGGCATATCTACTGTTACCTCTTTACAATTGAACTTTTTTAATCAAGAGATACAAATAATACTTCCAAAGTGATGAAAAGTGCTAAATGAACAATAAGCATTTTGAAGTAGAGATGTGTTACTTGCAAAAATAAGAGGACGATTAAAGTTCCAAGTATAACATCTGATATCAAGTGAAAACTAAGCATTAAAAAAAGGCAACAACTAGGTTCAAACTAGATAACTTCAATTAAAAAACAATCAAGTACCAAAAGCAGGTATCAAATATCAATATAAATATGAGAAAGTCTGTTTTTTTGTAATGAGAACATGACCCAATCACTCTTAATTACTATGATATCTCTGATCTTAATGGATTTCATCGATCTGGTTCTCATTTTATGTAAATTTATATCACTTGAATTATATGGTTGCTGACTTATATGATGGCTCCCGTTTCAGAATAGTCATGTATAATACTATTTTTTTAAGTGTGGTGAGTTCAACAAAAAATAGCTGACCTTCAAGATATTCCCTCTCTTCTTATCAAGAACTAATCCTCTGACCATATATTTCCAGTCAAACTGCCATGTTAACAGCTGTAAAATGAAAGCATATATATCAAATTCAAAGCAAAAGGAAACAAAGGAACACTTGCTTCATACATCTCAGTATCAAAACGTTAATTATGAAATGTGCTAAATGACATTTCCAAAAATGAGAAACAATTTTGCAAAAGGATATTAAATGACCTTTTGACCGGCCAATTACATCTGCAGTCAATGACACAAACTTCAGAGCATGAGAATGTCAGTATACAAGAACACAAATTACAGTAGTATTCTCTATGTTTTCATATCCATAAATATGCCTACCCAAGACAGGTAACGAAATGATATGAAAAATTTATCAGAATAACCCAGCAGTCCATAATGTTATATTTTCAATAACAGTTATATTCAAACCTCGCAAAATTACATTACGGTGGTGCTAGCGGAACTACAAAGAAAGTTGCATCACAATTCAACTTTTCTGGCAGAGAAATAATACAATCTTAAAACAGAGAAGAATAAAAATCCCTGTGTACTGTAAAATATCTCCGTTTATACAGAGAACTTGCCACAGTAACTCCAATCATCTAAGTCAACTAATATGGGGCTAAATAAAACGATTTTTTTTTCAGTTTTATCTTTACACACCAAACAAGTATGCATGTTTACAGTGCAACTAACCTCCTCAGGGTAGCCAAGGTCATTGACAAGCTTCTCTATTGTGCCATGGTAAGCAAGGGCCTCAAATGTCTCGGACTTGTACTGCGCAAGAGTGTAGTCCATATCAAATCCTACTGCAGTTATGTTCCTCATGTTGAGTGAACGGTTGCAGAATATCTCTTTCCCAACAGAAATATTTCTAGGTTCCACTGATGGTGTTGACCATATTGCTCCTGTTGATGCTGGCTCCACCGCACCGGTATCCATCCTCACAGCACTGCAGACTGATACGAGATTAATATTTCAGCATAGAGCAAGCAAAACAATCGATGTTCACCATGTAATCACTTAAAAGGTGCAATGCAACATTTCGAATTCCAGCATCTAGGGAAAAATTGACAGATGATCACTCGATCACAAATGAGTAAAATGAGTATTTGGACTACTGTTGCATTCCTTACATATTCCGACTCCTATAACAATGTAAAGTGTGAAGCATACATAAGAACACATCAAAATTAAAACAAATTCCATGATACCTGATATTCACTACGAATCAAGCAAAAGGCTCTGATCAAGCCATGTAAAATACACCAAATAGAGAAGAATCACAGTGTAGACCGAGACGAACCGCGGAATTCACTAAAACAACCAGCAAAAAATGATAAACAACCGCAAATATAACCGCACCAAGTCGGCCATGGAACGGCTAAATCGAAACGGTTAGCTCCCCGACTCGCCTGGGATCAAAGCCGCCATTTCAAAACAAAATACCAACAAAACCAGAGTTGAATAGCAGAGACACATAAACATCACGAGAGAACCGCGAAATCACGCATCCCGCCGCCAAAATTCACCCGAAAAAAACGCCATAAAATTGACGAATGCGCAGAACATCGCGCCTACCTCTAGAGCCCGAAGCCGACGAGGCGGACGCGAAGAAGAGGAGGAGGGGAGGCGAGAGGGGCGCGGGGCGGAGGGCGACGGCGGCGAGCGGCCTCCTGGAGAAGAGCATATCGCTTCTACGGCCGGGTCCTTAAATAGGCCGAGGCAAGGGAAGGCACGAGTGCGACGAGGCGTCAGCTGCGTGGGAATAAACGAGCAGTGGGTGGGTGATGTGGGGCGGGGAGAAAGGAATAGAATCCAAACGGGCGCGCGAGCCCCCTCCCTCCCGTCCGTCCCCTCGCTGGCTTCCAACGCACGCGAGCCTGGCATCACATCGCATCGGAATCCTCACTGCTCACGCGATCCCTCCACCCCGCGGCCACTTGTACCCGCCTCGCCGGCCACCAATGCCCGGCGGCGCGCGGTGAGGTGCGGGGGGCAGCGCCAAGCAGGAGAAGCACGAGGCCGCCTTGCGGTAATAACGTCGTTCTGGGCAGAAGGGGAAACGGACGGTGCGGCTCGGCTACCGCTTCCGGGATTTTGCTCCGGCCACACGAACGCCCACCTCAACCTCTCATCTGTGCTTATGGGAGCCGGTTTTGCTTAAAAAAAAAAGGAGATGCTAATGTCGAAGTATCCTTCACAGTATATCATATCACAGTTGAACCATCTAAACAGATCAAAGTTAGGATGTAATAGTTGTTGTTAGTGGCTGTAGTTACGAGGCTAGTGTTATAACGGAAATGATCATGTAGATTAATTAGATTGTAGACAAGAGAAGACAAGAGAGAATATAGTAGGACTAGGAGGTTGAATATAAGAGAAGGGCTAAAATTATGTTTTTAATATGCATGTGGCAATATATGTATTTAAGAATTGGCGGGATAAGATACACATGTGAAAAGAAAAGAGCAAGTGGCAAATATCAAAAAATGCAAGATCATTTTCATAAAATTTAACCTATTTTTTCCTAAGTAGCTAATTGTATACTTAAACAACACAACGTAGAAGAAAAGGGTTTCTAATCTATATTAACGCGTTATTGTTTATGAAAACTGTGCTGCGCTTATATTACTAGAGATTAAATAGGTAAACATAATATAAATGAGCACAGTCATATACAACATCTATGTTAAACTTTAAAAATAATATTTTTAACACCTAGAGTTTAGAATTAACACAGATGATTGCTGAAGGTTTAATAGCTATCCACAATACCATACCATGTAGACATTTCATGGGTGAGCATATCAATATCTTATCTAGGCATAAAAATGGCATCACCATGGAGGGGAATCCTGGCTGTTGAATAGATTCTCCCATGCAATCTGGACCGTGGATTCCACGTGGGCTTCTGGATCACCAAGTCCTGGACGCGAACAAAAGCCGTTCCCGTCGCTTTTCCGAGCCTCCTGCCTCCCCTCCCCTCCCCCTCCTCCCCTCTCCTTCTGGGCCCCACCGACTCACGCCGTCTGCGCTGCTGGTAGCAGCAGATCGACCGCTCGTCTTCTAGCTCAGCACGAAGCCGCCAGCGATCGATTGGCACTTGGCTATCAGTTGAATGCATGCTGTTCAGTTTTGCACTTTGCTTGCAGTGCTATCTTCAGTTCTTTGGTCTCATGGTCCTTAGCTTGCTAAAAGTATTATTCACATGTTCTTCTCCTCATTCGAGCTTGTGTAGTTTACTTGCGAGAGCGGGGTTAGTGATAACTAATAGGACCGGCAGATCGATCTAGAAAGGGATCATTAGTTCATTACACTCCAAAATTGGTTATAAGTGATGCACGCCTTTCTGTTGAAGCTTTCACATGACCTTCCAACTTGTGATTAAATTTGTAAGCATGTGTTAAGCTTTGCGTGAATCAGAATAGCGACGCACTGAGACAAACAGATCAGTGCTCCAGTGATAGACCCGATCTGTTTCAGAAGCATTTTGTTATGTTGCTGCTAAGGTCGGGATTAGGACGGCGTGATTAGAGTAATCTGATACCAACCCCGAACACGATTCGCGGTGAAAACGCTGGAACACGTGTAGTGCATTAGTTTTTTTTTTATCCCATTCAGAAAATAACGCCTAGTTGGGAGCAGATATTATTTCCAATCACCCTGCATCATTGGCAGTTTGGCACGAGAATTTCGATTATTTTTACATAAGTAGGAATCTGTTTGTTGCAAGGACAAAAAATCGAATAAATTTTATATGTTACATCACTTAAAAAAAATCGAATAAATTCGATATGTTACATTACTTACATATATCCTAAACCAAAGGCTAAGAAGTGTGTTGCAAGTGTTGGGAGGATAGAATTAGAATAAAGCTTTTGTATGAAGTTGCGATGTGATCCGTCCACGCGTCTAAGCATCTTGTGTTGGTTGTGTTATGGTCTTAATTGATTCCGGTAACAGCAGTGGCTGTTGTTTGGCCTCGTTGGAGTTATATGTGCGATTCTTTTCTTTTCTTTTTCTGAAAAGATGAGTTGTGCGATAATGCGGTTCCAATTCGATCAACTCTTTTAGCTGAGGTTTGCAACATGACATATTTATTCCTTATTCCAAGTTATACTAACTTTCAATTGCCTCACGTATTGTATTCTCTGATATGCTTGCATGTATCGTTCTTGCTTTTCACATCGTTAACTTTCTTTTTATGCTGCCGTTTTAACAGGGACACGAGCCTTGAATGCCTGATACTCTCTGATCTGGTCTTATGGAATTTGTTGACGCCATCACTGAAAGGAAGCGCTTTTATTGTCGTACCCGTCAAAGCTCTACAAAGACGTAAAATACGTAATCCATCCTTCAAGCGCTGTGTCCAACTTGAAGGCCGGGCCTGCCATCCACTCGCTTACAACGCCAGCGTGGCTGCCGGCAACGCAACCTTTCCGGCGGAGGACCAGCGTCGTCGGCACCTCCTAAGAGTCCTCACAACCACCACAAGCAATTCTAGATCTCCTCTACTAGCCCTCTTTCTTACCACACTATTACATAATAGTTGTCAATTGAGAACCGACATTCGGTGCTAGATTTGTAACCGGCACTCATTAGGTGGCATTGCTGAGGGGATTGGGATGGTGTTGGAACTAAGAATTGACATGTATGTGCTTTGAGCTAAAAAAAAAGAGACGTCGGCTCGAAGCATCGGCTCATGGACTAGCCTAAATTTGTTGCTCAACATCATATCATGAATCCACATCCACTATCTTAATCTTTGACATTAGATCAAGAACATACGAGATCAAGAATCCTCTTAATCAACATATCAAGATCAACACCATACTAATCCCCTAATCCATTGCATATAAAAACGCTACATATCAAATAGATTAGAAGACAATACATATTTGAAGAACACGTGGGTAAAGTTCACCCATGTGTGGATCTGGCTATACCCAAGGGAGGGAGGTGTGGCGACTGGTGGCCCAAGTCTCCAACAACATCTCCCGTCGTGCACCTGGCCTTCTCTATTGTTGTGCTCAAGCCCTTCGACACCTCCAACTCGATGACCTACTTCTCTATCATGCTGGATCTAGGATCAATAACCTATAGGCAAATCAAATCAATAGAGGAGAAATGAGTAGTGGAGGTAGTGACTAGCTAGCTGAATCTACTGTGCAAGGAGCCCAAGGTCACCAGACCTGACATCCCTAACCTCCTTGTTGGCCGATGCTACGGCGGTGACATCTCAACTCACATGAGGAAAGATGAGGAGGATAAGAAAGTGAGGGGTTATCCATGACTTGATTCGATAGGATATGTTAGGCTAAGGAGATAGACTATAACAGATAGAAAGAGAGTCTATGGTAGATAAGAAGAGAGCCTACCATAGCAACAGAGGAGACGAGGGATGGTGGTGGCGACGGTAAAGTAGAGGAGAAGAAAATTAAAGAGAGTGAATAGCAGCACAATGAGAAAGAATTAAGGGAGAGATTCGACTTAAAAAATTAGTTCACTTCTGGATGTCATTTTTTTAAAAAAATAATCACCTATAAATTTCTGCAAGTGCTGATGCTATAATCTGACATCTATATTCGATAAAATTATAAATACTGGTTATTATTAAAAGAATATATATATGTATGTTGTTGGCTTCGGTCATGCAGGACGCGTTCGGAAGAGAAAAGCCTCGACAACTTTAGACGAAACGATACCTATACGATCGTTCCATATTTGCTGTTTTTTTATAGCGCCGTCTCGACACCCTCGTCTCACCCTGCCCGACCGCTTCTCCCTCGGTATCCGTACAAAAAAAAAAACTTCCTTAATTCTATTCTGGTGGCAGCTCGCCGGAGACTGTAATCTCACTCTTCTCTTGTTGGGCTGTGCAGCTGGGCCGAAGGTGTGTTGCTGCGGGAGCAGAAGAAGAAATCAGCGCGGTTCCTCCTCGCGCCCATCGCCGCCTCCCGCCCCGCGACATCCTCCTCAAAGCCCAGAGCCTTCTCGGTCACTCCATTTGCTCAGATACTGTACAGTCAAATCTGTCTCACGCTATGACCACATCGTTATTTGCAATCCTTCCTGGCTTCGCAATGCAGCTTTGGCGAATGTGGGTGCTGGGGACGCCGCGGAGGTGGGGCGGCAGAGGAACTCACTCGTCGCGCTGCAGTCGCGGACCGGCGTTGACGTTCGGGAGGGGATTACAATAGCCATGGTTGGTTGGTTTCTTTTGTACTCCAGGTGTTTGATGGAATTGCACATTTGCACTTCGGGTCTGCACATTCAGCTTGATTCTGAAGAATGCTGCGTCGCTTCTCATAAGGACCCTCTCAAGGTTGAACCTGATACTTTACCAGATTGATTTTGTATTATGTTGGGTAAACTCTAAGTATAATCTATCTTCTTTTCAGTTACAACGTGCTCCATGTATTTCACGCTGACATGTTCAGAATCTTCAAACAGAAACTCAATACATACCTTTCACTCATGCAATCTTTAGCACCTTCACGAGCGTTCTCGATGCACCTGTGCTGTAGTGCCTCCTTGACCGACCAGTACTTGTCAGTTGCAGAATTCTTCCCAAGAAACATATATTCTGACTAGGAATAGAAGACCCATTGAACTTGACAACTCCATTGTTCATTGAAGTACTCCAGTGTGGTTCAAGTTCTAGCATGGACTTGACATCTACTGCTTCCTAAGATGGACCCCGGGGCCCTAATACAGATCTCCAGTAAGGGAAAAAAACCTCTCTTTGAGTATGTTGGATCCCATCCTCTAAGTACTTTCTTTCTCACAGCCTGTATTAATAGTTTAAGAAAGATTACACTTGTGAAACCCAAAAACGTTTACATTTCAGCATGATCAGCCAGATAGCACTTGAATTATTTTCATTTCGCATGGAAGATGTGATGCTTAAGATAGTCCTAATATTGTTTTTTGGTTACGTACGAGTGATGTAGCTAAATGTGTAATGGCTGAGTACCATACTTAAGCATCATGACAAAGCAGTTAAACCACTAAACTGCATGGAAGAAACATAGCAAGTGAAACGCCACTTTGCTGTTGCCTCTAAGACTATTATACCGCAATTTCCTCCAAGAATTTCACACAAGTTCCAACTGAAATTCAGACGTATCGATTCTATTTAACACTAGAACAGTGAAAAGATCATGCTAGTTGCATAACGATAACAATAATGTGCCAGGCAAATGCCTCAAGTCTCATATTGGATGTTACTTGGCAATCTACGCTGTTACCTATGTTATTAAGCCAATTTCCGCAGAAAGATTGTGACTAGAAGAGGATTTTTTTTGCATGTTTTTAACTTAGTTTCTATAGAAGTAAAATGTACTCATAAAAATATGAGATCCCGTTTAATGTACAGATGGATTGGACCTATATATATACAAGTATAACGGTCTAACACCCTATACAGTCATGGCGGAAGGGCCACGGATGTATAGACTGCACCGAAAATTATGGAACAAAGACACGGGCAGTCTTTTGGTTATGATGTCGACAAACTAATACGCCGACGGTACGTGGAGCACCCGAACAAGTCCGAGAGTGATTTTGTCACGAACGATGTCGATCTCGATGTAGTTCGTGCGACGATGATAAACCGGGTTGGCGGCTATATAGACGGTACTCAAATTGTTGCAGTAGACAACTGTCGTAGAGATGATGGGTGTATAAAGTTCTTATAGAAGTTAGCGGATCCAATAACACTCGACGATAATATGAGCAACGGCGCAGTACTTAGCTTAAAGTGAAAATAAAAACTGATTGGTAACATTTGAATAAATTTACCTTTTCCTCTACAGAGAATGCAGGAAAGACATTTCTGTAACTGCCTTGGTTGAATCTAAGGTAATAAAGGCTCATTCTGAGAAAGTCATAAACAATCACTTAAATAATCGACACACATATTTGAAATGTAATTCCCCATCAAAAATCTTGCAGTCATAAGGGCGGCTTCAAAAGAAGTTGAAGAAATAATTAAATCAACAACCAGTCATAAGGACACCTTCGAAATGTAATTTCCATGCATTATTATATTGAATGCAAGATTAGTAGTACAGGTTTCTGACGTCAATGCATTCTTCCTTATGGCAAAAACCCAAATTCGTTAAGAATAGATGAGACACGTGCAAGGACCTCCACTTGGGGCACCTGAATGACATTTAAACCATCATATCAGATAAACAAAAAGGAAAAAAAAAGGAAAATGCAGCACACGCGCGCGCGCGCACATATAGCTACTACCGAGAAAACTGATTGCGAACTACTGAACCGAATACACTGTACAACTGAAACATGTTTGGTACCAGGCTTTCAGTAGTCGCCATCAGTAGCTACTACTCAATTTTTGTTCAGTAATTCAGTCTAGTGCAGCACCAGATGGGTTAGATATACCCCATATTGTGAGCTACAATAAATGGTGGCAAAGAGATGACGGAAAGAATGGTTTAGAGGATAAATTTTAATCATACCATATGAAATGGAAGGAGATAGAACAGTTCGCAATCACATCGAATACAAGCATGCTTGGTTTCATAAAATACATGTACAAACATATTCAAATCACTTTAACTACTTTGTCTTGGATTACTTAAAGCGGATTCTTGCTTGGTAAGCAAAGATAATAACTAGATGGTTCAAAAGGTGCGATGAATGACTTCCTTCGCACCTGTGTGTTTTGAAATCAATTGAACAGTCGTTTAGTTATTCAAATTTCAATTTTGTAGCTGTAATTAACTTTACAAAAAATACATGGACAAAAGTGTTCAAGACTTTTTAACAAAAAAAAAAGACTTCAAGGTGAAAGTCTATGCATCCAACTTGTGTGCGTCGACTTAAATCAATGCATCCTCAACAGACATATATTTAGCATAATGTATATGACAAACAAGCCCTGAACCTGTTAGTGGGTGTCATTTAGGTCCCCTTACTCTTCAACTGAAGATGGGGGTGGTCTAAAATTGCGAATACCCCTCTGGCTGTGAGGCTGTAGGACAAGTAAGCAGCAGTAGGGTGGGTCCTGGATGTGCCATGGAGAGCTTGCCAGTGGTAGAACACATATGTAGCGAGGAAGAAGAAAGGATTGTAGCAACCTCAGTACCTCACTGACAAGCTGACCAAATATCCTGGCCGAGGAGGAGAGAGGATGATAGTCAGTTGCTGAGTCTTGTCAGCAGACATATTTGCAGTCGAAGGGTATTTAGGGGTTTTGGACCTCTGGTGGTACATTAGTAAGTTTAGGAATCCTGGATGACAACCCAGGAGCATTTAGGGACTGCCGGTTTATTTTACTTAACAAAACCCATTAGCTGCTGCCAAGAACCAATAACTAGTATGCAAATATTCATTTTTGCTGTTTTGTATGCCATCCATCCGGAAAATGCACATGGAGAAATAACATGCAAATATTCATGAAACATATGCAGAAGTCGCATTGACCAACATCTGCTAACCAGTTACTAAAAAATATATATAAAAAAATGTATACTTAGTTGATACTATAAGAGGCTTGTTGTGTGTCTATTATATGCTTACTCTATTAAGGAAAACTGATGGGTATGATTATATTTTTGTAGATATCGTTAACCGGTTTCAGTGAGACCACTTAGAACAAAAACAGAAAAAAAATTGCAACAAAAGTATTAAACAAAGCTGGCATAATATCAAATAAGGTTGAATGAAATGTAGTACTTCCATACTCTTAATCACACCCAAAAATATTTCAGACAGATTCACAGAAATCTCATTACTATTTGAGAATTGGCTTCCAAATAAATCAACACCAGAGCTCAATTACAATGCAAATGAGCAAGTGATGGAAGACCCTAAATGCATTGTTGGAAAGGGTGAGCTTCCTCCAGAAAGAGCCTTCCCTAAGAAGCTAGTTGCCGTGCACATCACCATAACAGGCGATGGGATACTAGAGTCGGGAGACTAGAGTTGGGACTTGAGAGTGCTGGAATATGTGCGAGGGAGAAAATTTACTTGGGGTTTACTTGACATAAGGCGTGCCCCAAACAACTAGTTCATTCCTATCTCAAATCAACCATACGATAGTAATCTAATCTATTTCAAGTTACGACATCTCTTTTGACATGCTAAGGCCACATCCCTAACACTCGAGGGGCTCCAGCTTCTCAAAACAGTGGGGGTTCTGACGTCATAAGCTTCATCAAAAAGCTTGAGAAGCAACACCACTTTTGTGGCAAGTTTCTTGTGATGGATTTAACACAAACAAGACACACTGATCGTTTTATGTTGGCTGTTCTACCAATGCACACCATAGTAGTACAGGTTATGAAAAGTGCCCAGAAAGCAACGAGAGAACTATGCATTCTTCTTGCTCAAATTAGAGCAAGAAGTTTTGAAAGTATATAGTAAAATACCAATATAAAAATATACAGAGAAAGGTAGAGAACATATGACACTGTAACTGCAATATAAAAAATGGTGGTACCTGTGAATGTGCCTGAATGTACTTGTCAAGAACTTCACCAGCTAGAGAAGTTGTACTAACAAGCTGTAATGTACAATTAAAAAGTGCTCCCTTCTCCTCCAGCTGCTTTTGTGTCTCTCCAGTATCACTTTTCCCACGTGTTAGGGAAGCATAGTATATACGCTGCACGATAACATGAAATCCATCAGGCTTGACCTCCTGAATCTGTTTTTGGGATGCCAGGAGTGAAACTGCCGCCTGTAAAAGCTTGCCGTCCTTAATGTAATTCTAGAGTTCATCAACAAGATTATCTGTTTTCTCGGCAAGCAGTCTAGTCGTATCCAAGAAAATCTTCTGCAGAACAAAAATGACAAGGACCAAAATCAGATTGACTTTATCAAGTAGCACTGAATAACCTCCTATACTACATCTCCTTGTTTCCTCTAATTTATAAAGCTTGAATTAGGACCAATCTTCAAGCCAAACAAAATTTACTTAGCTTGTACTCCCCATACTGTAACATCATGTTAATTATTTTTCAATGAACTAGTCCAACATCTACAACATCAAATTAGTTTCATTAAAATCCATTATAAATATGTCTTGATAATGCATTTTATTTGATATTGAAGATATTAATTATTTTCTATAAACTTGATCAAAGTTTAAAAAAAACTTTAACTTAGGATAAAACTAAACCACCTTACAATATGAAACGGAGGGAGTAGAATTTCAGAATTGTCAACTACTTGTCTCTAAATTTGAAATAAAAACATGCTGCAACACATGTGAAAAAATTGAAAAGGTATACATTTTTAAATTTAGCCATGCTGCAGAGGTTTTTTTTAGAGAGGAAAGTGAAACAAACCATCTCAGTTAAGCATAACAGATGAATGAGCTTGTAGACATAATCCTCATCATACTGGTTAGGAGATAAGATTATCCTGCAGATACTTATGCATGCAGATACTAATGGTTATGATGTCCATCAACAACAACTTGTTCTTGCTCATCCTAGACCATGAGATATTTCGATGGGTTGCATAAGGAAAAAAAATATTACTGGCCTACAACTCGAATATACTATATTTCGACGTCGTGCTGTGGAGATAAAATATATAGGCAAGAAAGATTGAAATCCGCTATCAGTAATACTGAAATATTATATTTTGATATGAGGAATAGCTCTCGATATGAGAAATAAGTACCGACAGCCACGAATTCCACATTTAAATAATTTTGGATCGCGCCTTAGAAGATACATTCCAATAGCTTAAATTGATAAGCAGATAGATTATCTAAGTTTAATAGCTATTTATACCTAAATTAGCTCATATAAAATTGAAAAGTTATTAGAGAAAAATATTAAAAAAATTGTATAGAAAAAAAATTACACGGAACATATACTTATGAAAAGTACGTAAATGAAAAAAAATTAAAATATAGAATTAGAAAATAATATGGCCTTTTCAGTCTCACGTGGTAAACAAGAAAGAAAATAAAGAACCGATGACAGACAAATCACAAATTGTCTCGTTACCGCCGTTCGATTCCGACATGAATCCTCTGAATATAAAAAGGCGAGGTTTTTTTTTTCACGAAACAATCGAGAAAGATGCGAAAGAAATTGGAGCTGAGAGTGGTGGGGTGTCTTGTAGGGCACAATGCGAGGGTCCCTACCCAGGGTTTCTCGGACCCCCTCGCGTATGCGTGTCTCGTAGGGCACAGGTCTGACCTTTTGAGAGTACGTGGCGCCATCACAAACGATGAGGCGCTTTCATATTGTACCCGTCAAAGTTGTACAAAGACGTAAATATGGAATACGTAATCCACATTTTAGCGTTGTCTTGAACTTGAAGGCCCACCAGCCAGGTCCGCACGAAGCAAATCCCAGAGTATACCATGCCCGTCATCCACTCGCTCACCGCGCCCGCGCCGGCGACGGCGACGCCACCTGTCAGGCGGAGGACCAGAGCCGCCTGCACCTCCCGGGAGTCCTCGCGGTCGCCACAAGCGCACCCGGGCCTCCCCTCTCGCCGGGTGGCCCTACTGGCCCTCATCCTGGCTGCCTCGACTCCCCGCCCCGCCGCCGCCGCCGCCTTCTCCCTCGGCATCCGTACGCAACTTCCTTATTTCTGTACTGGTTGTTGCTCGCCGGAGATTGATTCTCACGTCTCTTCTTTCCGCTTGCTTGCTCTTTTGGATGCGCAGCTGGCCCGAAGGAGTTGCTGCGGGAGCAGAAGAAGAAGTCGGCGCGGTTCCTCCTCGCGCCCATCGCCGCCTCCCGCGATATCCTCCTCAAAGCCCAGAGCCTTCTAGGTAAATTCACTTTATCAACTAGTGTACGATCAATCTGTCTCACCCTATGAACATATGGGTTAATTCTTCGCAATCGTGGCTTCGCAATGTAGCTTCGGCGAACGTGGGTGCTGAGGACGCCGAGGAGGTGGGGCGGATGCTCGGCGCGGCAGGGCGAGACTGTGTGCCGCGGCAGAGGAACTCACTCGTCGCGCTGCAGTCGCGAACCGGCGTTGAGGTTTGGGAGGGGATTACAATAGCCATGGTTTTTTGTATTTGTTTTCGTACTCCAGGTGTTTGATGAAATTGCACTTCAGGTCTGCACATTCAGCTTGATACTGAAGAATGCTGCCTCGCTTCTCACTGATAAGGACCCTCTCAAAGTTGAAGCTGATACTAGGCTTGCTGAGCTAGTACAGTAAGTTTAATTCTCACATCACAGAAAGAAGAAGAAACTTACCAGATTGCTTTGTATTATGTTGGGTAAACTCTAAGTTACTTACAAATTGCTTTGTACAGATCATTCTCTGACCTGGGAACTGTGGTGGATAACAGCAACTTTGAGCGCACTGCTGATAGGTGGGTACCATGGACACACCAAATACATTAGTTTTTTCCATATTACTTATTGGAATATGCTTGGCTCATAACTGTTGAATAGCTTGCCATCTACTTGTATCATCTATCTATGGCATATTCAATAACTCATCCATGGGCGAGCAATTCAAAATCCGTTGTCAATTTTCTTTAAACAATTAAGGTAGGTCTTATGTCATTGTAAGTGGTTACTAGCAACCAAGTTACGTGATTCCTTGAATTACATTGTCTCGGTTCCTTTCAGTTTGGAATATCTTTCATGTTCCCATGAATTGGTTTTCATATTTTTATTTCTTAGTATGATGGAGGAATTAAATGGAAACGATGGTGTGGTCAACTGTTCATTCCTATGTTCCAGCAAAAGGAATTTTAGGATGTCGATGACATGTGATCTTTTGTTGAATTTCTTTGTAATATTTGCCAAGCTAGGAAATGCATGGCATTTATCAACTTCACTATACTGCAGAGAGAAGATGAAGGATGGCTTGCTGAGTACCGTCTCTGCCATTGACAAATTTGAACAGAGTGTTAAAGATTGTTTAGGTATATAGAATTTTCTAGAAGCACCTGCACCTTTGTGGCTTAAATAATTTCAGAGTAATCTAAATCTACCCGTGAGGTAAGGTTATGCTCCTTTCTTCATCAGGACATGTTGTCCAACCAGTTTGTATATTTGATTTTACATATCCAATTTATGGTAAAAATGATCGTTTGATAACAGGGAAAATGAAATGCCAGAAGTAATTATGGAGGTTTGATGTAGAAGGTTATTCTTTTTTTCTTTAGTTCAACCATTCCCTTCTAGGTCTTATATCTGTTGTGCTCTTCAACTTACCAGCCTGCATTGCATCACTAAAATCGTTGCCCATGTGCCTTAGACTTTTGGTTTCTTAGTAATATCTTGTTCCTGGTTCTCATTCAGCTTTTTTTTTTTGCGGGAAAGATACTCATTCAACTAAGTGAAACTAAAATTTAATGGAATATTTTCTTTCTCTTTTCTTAGTTTGACATAAGTTTGATTATTCTAATAAATGGTTATTCAATAAACTGCAACTATCTGGGAGCTATTATGCATTAATGGATAACGAGGAAAAACCTTGGAAATGCATTTTTCATTGGAAGACTTTCTGGATTACTTTGAACTGAATGGTACTATACAAGCCACATACTCACAAATCACATCTAGGTTTGAAATTTGAATGGTAATGAATTCCATAAGCAATCAGGGAAAAGATGAAAAAAGGACACAATCATTTCAAATGACTATTCAATGGACTTAAATGTCCTGTTTAGTATCTGGAAAAGCGGAGGCTTCTACCAAATACAATCTGCAGCATGGTGTGCCATCCTCTGGGTTTGTTTCCACTGATCTTGGCAATCTCCTCAGTTTATCAAACAGGTTCTGCGGGTGACTTAGCAGCCCAAAATGTGCCTGTGGATCTCCAATTTGTGGCAGAGTTACCTGAGAACCCAATAGAAGGCAACAGGAAATCAGGGTTGTCATGGTAGAAATGATACATTGCCTGAGAGAGCGATACTGCATTCTTGTTCATGAAGTCAGCCAGAAGGACAGTGTGGACTGAGTTGCGGCAGGCCACAATGGATTCAAGGACTTGCATTGCGTGGACGTGATGAAGGTAATAGAGAATGCCTTCAACAACCCATATAGTGTTCCTTTCAGGAACATAGCCGTAGCTTTGTACCTTGATCATCCAGTCTCCATCTCGAATGTCGGCAGGAACCCAAATCAATGATTTTACCATCATGGTGAGTTTCTGATTATTTGCAGAACTCATTGCTTCGTGAAGAAGATCTGATTTCATTTCTAGGAGCTCCGGGAAGTCAAGTTCAAATACCGTGCACTCCTTCAGGCAGCTCAGTCGATAGGCTCTCGCATCCATCCCTACATAAACATTTTTTTTGCTGTCAAGTTAGTCTTTTTATCAACATGTATGAATGTACATATTTTGTGGGAAATGAATTCACTTCTTCAGCTGAAAAAGCTTGCATCTCTTGTTACAGAAGCTATGTGCAATTGTTGAGAAAACATTAGAATCGTTTTGTTGAATTCATGCATTTTTTATGTATTACTTCCTGGTTACGATATGCTAGAATGTGCATCTGCAGGAGCAGTTTTTACAATTCCTGATAAATTTATTTGAATGCTCAATGATGTATCCTAGAATATTTGAGCACAGACTTTTGACATATTCTCATGACGAAAATGCAAATTTGCGTCTTGTTGGTTTCATATTACCCCACCACTGTTGATGAACCTGATGCTGAAACTTAAAACCCTACGTGTGTAATCCTAATTTCCAAGCTGCAGTCCAACAATTTCATGGTGTACATCGTGCCAACAGATAATAATGCGATAAAAGGGATCTAACTGCAAGTGTCAATATGAGGAGGAGGGGGGGGGGGGGGGGGGGGGGCGGGCGGACATAAATATCAGGCATTTAGAATCCATTTCCTGTCTGAAGCTGACGTGCTCAGTGGAGTCCAGACAAACAGTACTATGAAAGCATGAACGTCCAACTCCTGCATCCCCACATTGCTGGATAGCTTTCTTCTTGCTGTTATGTTGCCGGGTGTCTTCATTTAGAGCCACAATTATTTTCCCTTTTTAAAAGTTTATATGCACTTATGCAAGGTTATAACATATGTATCTCGGCATTGTAGTCCTACTAATCTTCTGTATCTAGACCAAAGTTTTTTTTCTTTTTTTTGGGGTAGCAGAGCACATATGTTGCTTGTCACATATATAGTGGACAACGTGGAAGAAGACCAGCCATTTGTCCATGCATGAATAAAGTTCATACTGGTATTTGCAAAAACTCTATTAATCAGTTAGTACAAAGCTGACAGATGTGTATGTTTTTTTGCAATAATTCATGTTTATGTTCTAATTATATGTTATATCTATTATGATATAATACCACTGTACTATGTTAGCATGCATCTATGTAATACACCCTCAGTCCGAAAAAAAACAAATTCTATTCTTAACTGTGTACAGATTCGTATTCATAGCTAGAATTTTTTTAACAGAGGGTGTATGTAGAGTACGTATCAAATCACTAACTTCAGTATTGTACGTTGCACATACATCCTGAGCGTGTATAATCAGCATATGCATGCATACAGTGCCTGATCTATCTCCTTTTCTTTTGTTTTTTTTTTGTTTGGGCGGGAAGCATGCACGCAGGGAGAGATAGGTTGCGAATTGTGTGACAGACCTGCGCCGAGGAGGACGACCTGCGCGGCGCCGCCGAGCGCGGCGACGGCAGCCTCGATGCGGGCGTCAAACCAGAGCGTGCGCACGGCGATCATGACGCCGTGCACCTCCAGCGCCGGCCTCCTCGTCCCGCCGCATCCGCTCGCGGAGCCCCCTCAGGAACCTCTCCCCGGGAAGCACCCCGGCCGCAGGGTCCCTCACGGCGCGCGCCCACAGCGCCCTCGCCGCCGCCGTCTGGCACGCGCTCTGCAGCACGGGGCCCCACTCCGCCTCCACCCGCGCGTGCAGCGCCCTCACCCTTTCCGACGCCAGCTGCGCCATCACCTCCGCGATCCCTGTCTCCTCCTCTCCGCTGCCGCCATTGACGACGACGCTTGCGGCCTCCATCGTCACCTTCTCCTTGTCCTCCTCCTCCTTCGACCACACAATGTCCTAGCCAGCCAGCTTCATATACACGCACACAGTTGCAAACAAGCTAAGCTAGTAGGGTACTAAAACCTCAAGCTGAATTTACATGGACGCGGCCATTTTAAGGTGCGGGAGGTAGTAGCTGGGAAGAGATAAGAAAAATAGGACCACACGTACATGAGCTTTAGCTAAGAGCGCTAGTATTTCGGGGAGAGCTTGTGTGCACATGTATGAGTCGTGGGACGGGTGGTGCTCGATTTTTCGCCTGGCTCTCGATCGGCACCGCGCTTTCGCTATAGCTAGCCGTCGTGCGATCGACGTGCGTCGCGGACTGTGGCGCGACGGCGACGGCGAGCGATGCGGTCAGTTATTAATGGCTAGCGTAGGAGGGGGTGGTCGTAGCAGAGACTGGAGCTGTCGCGCTCGCGGGGGAAGGAGAGGACAAGCACGTGCGCACGGGCAAGCTGTTCTCGATCGTACGGCTCCGGCCGCGCCGCAAGACATTGGCTCCCTTTTGGTTTCCAGTTTGGAGCAGTGCGGATGTCTGGCCATTTCTCTCTTCAGAGGTTTAATTTGCGAATGAATTGAAGAGAGATTTCATTAATTTTAATATTAATATGAGGCTTAGAATTAATATAAGTTTAAATGTACCCCTGTTGGATCAGAAGTTTAATCAAGTGAGCACACCATTTGCTATGCTGCTTAACTGCATGCATTTTGCAGCGATTTTTACCACCATTACTTGTCCTTGTGCTACGTACAGTATGTGTTTCTTTCTGAACTTTGCTTCGCTTCGTAAACGAAAAATCAGTTTGGGACCTTTCGGACTGAAGACCCGTTATGCTAAATATTAGCAATTTTCCATATAAACCAATGATACAAGTATCTCAATTAATCCCTTATTATTTTTTGATTTTTACTCAATAACATATTAGGAGATTCTTGGTAGATTTCAACTTTATTCTATCTTAATTTGTTTGGGATTGAAAGACGTAGCACACGTTAGGATCATAATAAGTATAAGCAGGCTTACGGTCACTGTAACCAAAGCGACTGAAGATCTTTTCTATATAGTGGAGTAAACCCACTGTCATCTTCTCTCAATAAGTTCAAAATCACATCAGTCAATCTCAAATCTTTCAAATCAAAGTTTTTAGAAAAAAGTCCTTGACCTCCTAATCATATTGAAGTTGCTCCAAAAACCAGAATGTCACTTGCTCTCTCCCACCATAGTGATAGTAACACATCTTAGCTTCATTTACAATAAAGCTAGCAGATGTTAAATCTTTGTTGAACTTCTCATGCTATTGCTTAGGTGCTTGTTTAAGACCATACAAATACTTCAACAATCTACACAACATTCCTTCTTGACATTCTACTATAAATCCGTCTGGCTGATTCATATAGGTCTCCTCCTACAATTCTCTATTTAGGAAAGTTGTATTAATATCCATATGATAAATGGGAAGATTATGAGAGGTTGCTAGAACCAGTAGCATTCAAATTATGTTCAATTGGATAATAGGTGAATAAGTGTTAAAGAAGTCATCACCTTCTTTTTATAGTATAACCTTGGACATAAGTCTTGACTTATACTTTTTAATTATATCATCAGGCCTAAACTTTTTTTTAAAAAACCCATTTACATCCTACAGCTAGCTTTACATCCATAAAGACGATCAACAACCTTCCAAGTTCTATTAGATATAATAGAATCCATCTCACCCCATACCGCTTCTTTCTAGTAGTTAGTGTCAGGAGATGAATGTGTCTCTTCTATGGTTCTAGAATGTCATCCACAAGGTATATAGAGTAGTCATCATTAAAAGACTTTACAATCATTTATCTCTTACTCTTTTGAGAAACTAATGAAAGTGCATATATGCCTTTTAGTGGTTTTTGAGTGATAGATAATAATAAATTAGGGACCTACTATATTGTAATTAAGAATCTTGTTGTAATTTACCTAGTAAGAGATTATTTGTTTAAAAGAAAATGCCCACAAGGGATGGCAAAGAAAATAAAAAAATAATTAAAGCGATGAAAATATAATTTTATTATTTATTGAGTCCTTAGGACAAGTTAAACTATTATAATAGACTCAAGTTTAACCGGTTTAAAAAAATTACTTAATAAAACTTTCAGTCTAGATGAGTAAACACTTACACCACGCACACCTTGGAGTTTTGGTTTTCTCTCCCATTATTTTGGATGTTTGTATCTAGGCTTTATAGAAACTTGTGGATAAGTTTCTCTGTTAAATAGAAAAATCAATTCGGAGTCTTCGAACATTTCAGCAGGAATCTTCAGATTGAGCTCTCTGACTGGTAGAGAGGCCTGTTCAGAGTCTCCAAAAGTTTAGACCGAACACTCCGAACCTCCTCTCCTTCTCAAAGTAAAGTGCCATCCGGAGTCTCTGGACTAAGCTCTCTGTCTAGGACAAAAGGCATGTTCGAAGTCTCCGGACATTCTGTCTGGATACTCTGAAATTTGAATTTGAATTCTATAAGTAACGGCTAATTTCAAGAGGAGTGGTTATTTAACCCCACTAACCTCCTTTTAAGGAGGTGGTTAATCATTCATTTCTATACTACTTTTAAGAGTTTTTTAGAGTTTCTCCACTCTACTCTATTGGATCTTGAGTTTAATCTACCATTTATATGTGCTTTTTAGCTGATTTATGAGATATTAGATTTTGAGATTTAAGTGAGCACTTGTGAATCAACGCCGATGAAAACTCAAACTTGCTACTCTTAGAGAACCACCTCCTAGATGACTAGGCGTTGTCCGCGAGGATTCAACGCGTGAATCGTCCGAGACATTTATAAAGATCTTCCTCACTTCCGTAAGAAAAGAGATATATTAGTGAATTCCTAAGTTCTTAGAAGTTTGTTTGGTAGAGCAATTTCCATAGAAAGTAGGAGGACGGTGTCCTAGTGAAGATCTTAATGGTTGTCTTGGACTAAGTGCTATGTTTTGATGAGAACTTGAATGTCAAACTAGTTTCTAGAGTTGAACTTGATGAGACAAGAGATTGAAAGAGATCCAACTCTTTGGAGCTTATGAATGGAAACGTAGGATTGATTGATCCGAACTTTGATGAAAAATCGATTGTCTCCTAGCATCCCATTATCTATTATATTTTTTGTTATTTTATTTCCTTTCTTCCTCTTAACCCTTAGAGTTTACCTCATTTGAGTGTCCCTTGGACATTTAGAAGGAGGTTTGGAATCTTTAGACTATATAACTAAAGACTCCGAACTAGTCTCTCTGTCTGATAGAAAGACCGGTCCGGATACTTTGGACTATAGAACTAGAGACTCTATAGGAAAATATAATTTCTGCTGCCATTTTATTTTATATTTAAAAGTTTGCACATTCACCTCCCTATGTATGACTAAGGTCCTTTCAACTATAATGCTATCCTCCTAAGATTTTCCATAGGCATTTGTTCACTATGTTCTATTCACACAAAAGAATCAGGGGATAAAATAGATTTGTTAACTAGATAAGCTAGGTGTCTCTTTCATTGAAAATTCATTTTAAAAAATATAGTATCTCTGGACTCTATGATTGTACCAACACGCATGTCAAGTACTCTAGAGTTTACAATTAAGAACCTATAACCCACGTTGTAAATAACATAACCAATAAATACACAATCTATAATTTTCTGTCAAGTTTACACTTTTTGATTGTTGGCACATTAACTTTAGCCAAACATTCCCAAGTGCGTAGGTATGAGAGAGTCAACCTTTTCCTTTTCCATTAATCAGATGATGTTACTTCTTTGTTATCAGAAGAAACTCTATTCAAAACATGACATACAGTCAATATAGCCTCACCTCACCATTCCTTGGAAAGTTCTGCAATGTCTAACATAGCATTAACCAAATCAATTAGAGTATGGTTCTTTGTTTCGGCAACCTTGCTTGATTGGGTGAATAAGATGACATCCTCTCTAAGTTCCTCACAGAATAAAGTAAACTCATATGAAAAATATTCTCCACCACGATTTAACCTTAATTGTTTGATTTTCCTCACAAGTTAGTTTTATACCTTAATCTTATAGATTTTAAAATAGTACAAATCCTCATCCTTTCATTTTAGGAGATATATATAGCAATATCTAGTAGTATCATCAATCAACGTCATGAAATACCACTTTTCACCTTTTGCCAATACAGCATTCATCTTACAAAAATATGAATAAATGAGCTCTAACGATACCAAGTTCCATTCCTCCATAGCCTTGTAAGGCTTACGGGGTTGTTTTGCTTGCACATAAATTTGACACTTAAAGACTTTGGCAATGATGAATTTTGGGATTAAACTCATACTGTCTAAGCATGTCATGCAACCAAGATTAATATGACAGAGTTGTGAATGCTAAAAATTACACTCATTCTTATTGCATAGATGATTAACAACATTATTACACAAGTCTGAACAAGATGAGCAGAACAAGCCTCTGCATTCATAGCCTTTTCCAATAAACAGTCCACACTTAGACGCCATAAATTTATTAGACTCAAAAATCAACTTATATTCATCTTGACATATCAAAAAGATGCTAACGAGATTCTTTTTGATGTAGGGGACATGTTGCATATTCTTCAACTACATGTTCTTTCTTGAAGTAAACATCAAATCGACTATATCAACACCACAAATAGTAGCATATGAGCCATTTCCCACCAACATGGATGAAGTTCTTATAACCTAGTGTTAATATCAAAATTTGCTAAGTCCCGTAGATAGATTCGATTTAGGATCGAAGAGCCAATCTGCTTATGGAAAGAGACCGATTGATATAGCGAAAGAGCTGATCAGACAGATAAAGATGGATTCGGTTCAATCGAACATAAAAGATTATCCAGATAAGACTAGATCTGAAGAAAATTCATAGAAGCTATGACAGAGTGGTTTTTATCTTTGTAAAATATGTCTTATAGATAGGCAAGTCAATTACTTTTCCTTGTATCTCTAAGATAGATTCTGTTTTGTCATTAGAAAAATTTATCCCGTATTCATGTGAGATTTGTGTAACCCCATAGTATAAATATAGACCCTTTGAAGCCTTGTAAATTATATCCATAGATTAATATAATCTATCATTTATTTTATTTCTTACTATTTGCCTATACCATCATCGACTTTCTAGTTGATGTATAAGTGCTATAGCCCCTATCGACAATTAGCCAATAGCAGGAGTCTGTATCGGCCTATCAGCTGATTGGCTCAATAATCTAACTATACCTATCCTCATTATCAATTAAAGCTCAAATTGACTGGTACGCTCTGAACCCCAACAATCTAAAGACGCCAAGGAGCTTAAGAACTTGTACTGGAGCTAAATAGATCTCCCAAGTCTTCATATGTTCAGGCGCATCACATCGAACCTCTATCGGCTAACCCAGTGAACCGATTCGAGCCCAAACACCTGGTAATGGAAAATAGGGAAATATCAGCACACATATGTATATTAGCATTCGTGTCAACCTACCAATTGATAGAGTGACATTATGAAATAATAGTAGGTTGATTACTATATCCAAAAGTTCCCATCTCTGTATCACTGATAATAACATTAACAGAATTGCCTTGCTATTTGCCACCCTCATGGTCCTTGCCCTACTTGGTCCAATGCCCAGAAAGATCACAAATGGAGTAATTGAAAGGACCTTGAATTGCACGGAGGGGGTGAATGTACATACCTAAAAATCTATAAGAAACTCGTAGCGGAAATTAAAATTCCCTCCAGAGTATCCGGTCCTCACTACTAGCGACTCCGGTTGAGGTTCATTGCTGGGTAGCAAAGCTCGGCCAGACACTCCGGTCCTAGGGTTCGAATATTCCGATCCCCCTTCACTGTTTCCAAAAAGGATGCATGAAGAGAGTAATCTCAAGAAAGAAGAGAGTATGATAGGTAATTCAAAGACAGTAAATAAATGTAAGAAGTACTACACAAGTAGATGTATGATCTTTTGATCATAAGATTTTTCACTGAAGTTCGGATCAAAAAATTCTACGTCTCCGTCGAGGCACTCTAAGGAGCTAGATCGCACTCGATCTCTAGCCTCACCAAGCTCAATCCTTTAAGAAGTTCCCATTTCCAAGCTCTTACCAAAGATAAGACAAAGTCTAAGGTAACCACCAAGGTCTTCATTAGGACACGATGTTATAACCTTCGGTGAAGCTTGCTTTACCAAGACCAATTCCTAAAAATGAGCTCAGTATCCACTATAGTTATCCCTTTCTTTGCGAAGGTGAGAAAGACCTTTATAAACTTTCTCGGACGATTCACAACTTTGAATCCATGCGGGCGATGCCTAGCAGTCTAGGAGGAGAATCTGTAAGAGTAACAAGTGCAAATACTTACAGGGCATCGATCTCCAAGTGCTCAATCAAGTCTCTAACCCTCTCACTCACTAGCTCCAAAATATCATTAACAAAGATATGGATTTGATGTAGAAGCTAAGAGAGAGAAATGTGTGAAATCCTAAGAAATTTATGGGGAGTAGGGATGAAATGAATGAATAACCTTTACCTCAAAGTGAGCGTTGGTGGAGTTAAAAACAAAGTTTCTATGAAACTAGTTATTACTCAGATTTAAACTCTGAAGTATCCACCCTAGGAGACTGGAGACTTTGGACATACTTAAATTCAAAACAACACAACCAGTCTAAACTTCCAGAGACTTACAACCTCTGAAAACTCTGTCACTTAAAGCTGGAGACTCCATTTTTACTGTTAGACATACAAACTTGTCAAAAATGTTCAGTGACTTATACATAATATCCGAAGATCTCTTTAGAGAAAAAAACAAAAACTAGAGATGCATGTAGTGTAAGTGTTTACTTAAGAAAAACAAAGGAATCTAATTGAGTACTTGATTTGTAACTCAGGCTAATATTTATACTACTCTTTATGACAATCTTAAAAGTTAAAAAATAAAATATATTTAAAGTACAATATCGAATATTTTATGCCTTTTTCTTATAGTAGGGGTTTTTTTTCATTAATTTAATTTTTTCTAATGACTAGCATCTGTACTTTTCTTCACTTAATACATTAGTCGCTATTTTTTTTGTCATATATCATCCAAAACCCACTTTTGGTAAGTTCTTTTGTTTTTCTTCTTTTTAAAGTTGGTAATTTGTATAGGTTTTTCGAAGCCATACTTAATCTTATTCTTGTTCTTGTGGAATTGGAAATTCTTCTCCTGTATGGAAATTGATACTTGAATTTTCCCTGTTAACTTTATCATGTGTGTCCTTTGCCTTTACCTTCTCCTCAATATTAAGAGACCTAATGAGATTTTAACTAAGAACTACTTTCTCTTATGTTTTAGAGAAGTGGCAAATTTTCTCCATGTAGTTGCATTTTTTTAGTCATGAAATTGCTCTATGATATACAACTCACTATCTATATGTGATATACCAAATTTGGTCTCGAGCATACCCTACATCTCCTTGCTAATAAATATGTGCATGTATGCATCAAATAGGTTCTCACCAAGAACGCTAATCGTGGCACCTCGAAAGAGGTTATCGACAGTCTCAAATGTATTCTCTTCTTTAGGAGTCATCGTTCCTTTAGCCTAAACTTTATTACATGATAAATGCTTATGTCTGTTACCCATAGCACAGCCTTAGTATGACACTTGTAATTTGAACTATCGAATACTGTGGGTTTTACAGAGCAGTAAAACTACTAAGTAGAAAATTGCCTATAATTAGGTTTTTGGATTGTTAAAAATATTAGCAATTTTTTATAAGATTTAATCCAGAAAATAAACAATGACGATAATATAGGCAATAAAAAACAAATTACTCTCACTAAAAAAGATAAACCACTTAAAAATAACAAGAACAAGCATGTATATCTCATTTGTGTGTAGAAGTAAAATAATCAAAACTTTAATTGAGAAAATAAAGAATACATGTTACAACCACATCAGAAGTAGAACTAAAACCACCATTGTTGCTGCTGTTTTCATTTCTAGAGCCGCTATCATTGTTGTCGTCATTCTTAACTTTGAAGCCGTTGTCGTTTCTACCTTTGGAGCCGTTGCCACTCTCGTTGTCGGTGTTGATGTTACTGTTATCATCGGTAGTTATAATATAGTTAAAGTGGTCATTCACATGAATTAGCGAGCAGTCGCACGCTGTGCTCCCTAAAAACCATATTTGCCTCCTCTTCTCAGTGGAAGATTAGGGAGACCGAGGTTCTAGAGGACCGCTCTCTCAACACGTGTGCATGCAGATGTCAAGATGAAAAAAACCAACTAACAACTGAAGTGGAGTATATGTTTTTTTCCCTCTCACATACGAGAGATCAAATATATTCTCCTTTTATAGAGAAAGACAAGATGAAGAGAAAGAGACTCGTCGAAGATGAAGGGGTTGAGAGTAATTGACATACTTCACCACTCTACCATCAACAATTAGATATAATTGATATTAGTTATTTTTTCATAACTAAACATTGAAGTAATTCTTAAAAACTCAATACTCTTTATTAAAGACAAGTAACTAATAAACCTTTGATTTAATTAATTTAAATATATCAATTATCTAATTAAATCTAACGTCCGTCTTCCTGTTGGTGACATGTCCAGCTCAGTGAATGACTGCATCCCTGAAAGGAAAACGACACCACCCCTGCTTTGTTTCCTGATTACTCAATATAATTTTTAAAAGTAAATGCACTTTTAGATTAAAGAAAGAACTTTTGTGGTTTTTATTCTAATAAAGTATGAGGGTTCAAATTAAACTATGCCGAGAGAAGTGATAAAACCAAGCTAGAATTATACAAATGAATTTCATTTACTTCAAATTCTCGTTTATCAGTTATACTACAACTTTGTTTCATTTCGGCCAACCACTTGCCTCGTATATGAACCGCAAATGCACGATGGAATGTTCTGCTTGTCACGAAATTCACATTTCTCAAAATAACCGTCAGGTTCCTTTGCAATGCAAGAATTTTACAAATTTTTCACAAGAAACATCCCGATTCCCACAAAATTCCTTAAAAAAAGAAGCATTTCTTCTTTCTATGCAACATAGAAAATTTTATATGAAACAATTCAGTTTGCATAAATTTGAATAAAACTGTTACGTTGACAGTCTTGATCAATAACTCTTCAGGTATAAAAGATATTTCCTTCGTTTTTTTAATTGATACCAAATATTATTCATATACAAACTCGTTTTTTTATTTTTATAAATATTTTAAAAGACATCATATTATTAAAGTGCATGCTAAACATATTTATACTATTTTATATTCATCTGTAATTTAAAAGTTTTTATTGGTTAAAAATAAAATTAGACTGATAAATAGTGTCATTTAAAAAGAAGGAACATTTAACTCATTATCATTACCACTCTTTTATAGTGTGTTGTAAAAGGATTAAACTGGTGAAAAGTTAAATGTAAAGATAGTAAAGAAAAAAATAGCAATAAAGCCAGTAACAGCAATAACCAACTTGCTCTCCCCCCTTCCATTTCGTCTCGCTTCTACTGCTCAGTCCTCCCCTCTCTACAGTCCACGCCAACTACTCCGCCCCCTCCATCGCACCGACGGCCGCGCCCCCACCAACCGCCACCGCACCCGCCGCCGCCGCATGACGGCATCCTCGTGTGCTGGAGGAGGCGCCCGCCGCTGGGCTTCGCCGCCAAGGTCTCCATCGCCATCGCGCTCGCCCTCTTCTTTGCCATCATCTGGACCTCGCTCTCCCCGACCTCCTCCTCCCAGCAGATCTCCACCGAGCGCTCCTCCTTCGCCGCCGCCATCGTCGACCCTCCCCCTGCCTACCACAACCATAGTGCCACTACCAGTGGCGGCGGCCACAGGAAGCCCCGCCCCATTAGCTCCCGCAGCCACAAGAAGCGCCATCCTCCGTTCCGGATCCCACCGCCCCAATGCCACCTTCTTGCCGGATGCCACTGCGGCAAAGGCGGATCACGCTGAGCCGTCTCCGAGAACTGACCAAAAACCCGACGAGAAGGAGGCGGAGCCGGACCTGGAGTCTGAGCCAGAGGAGGAGCAAGAGCAGGAGAAGGAGGCGGAATTGCCCATGCCCGAGGACAGTGGAGACGGGAAGGCGCCTGAGGAGGAAGGTGACAAGGCGCCGGAGCTCGAGGTCGACGAGCTCAGCGAGGGAGACTGGTACGGTGTGGAGGCGGAAGAGGGGCAGAAGAAAGCTCCAAAGAAGAAGAAGCAGCTACCGTCTTTGTTCAGATCGGCTGCACAGTACCACTGGAAGCACTGCAGCGCCAAGAGCGGCCACTATTATATCCCTTGCGTGGATTTTGATGGGGATGGGAGCCAGAGGCACCATGAGCGGAGCTGCTCGAGGTCGCCGGTGACGTGCCTTGTATCACTACCCAAGGAGTATAAGCCACCTGCCCCATGGCCAGAGCGGAAGGAGAAGGTGGATCATAATTCATAGTTGGACATGGATTGTGATCTTATTTCTGAAGTTGTTCTTTTGGTCATTGTTATCATACTTGCAGGTTTGGTACGGGAATGTTGGAGATTGTCAAGTTATGTTAAGGGTCACAGCTGGCTGAACCGGACTGGTGATTACTTGATGTTCCCACCTGAGGAGTGGGAATTCAAAGGTGGATCAAGGCATTATGTCGAATCAATCGATGAGGTAACAAATGGTACAGCATTTTATTTCCCTTAGATGCAAGCTTAGTTGTATGCAAAGGTAGCACTAGCACTTACTGGTCACTATTGTCGAAAAGCCTTGATGCGGTTTTCTTCACGTTGCCTTCTATCCTGCAATGTTACTAAGGATATTAAATAGGTTGACCCATAAGCCAAATTGTTTTTTTGATGTGAGAACCCAGTTTAGACTTGAGATTTTGTAGTATAGTTCATGGTAGATGCACACTGTTTCAATTATGTTTCTTTTCAGAATTTTTTCCATAACTATTTGCATGATGTTGAAGGAGCGGGTGGACATTCCTTGAAGGATTAAAAGAGTTCCCGTCAGAAACCGATGTGAAAACAATATTTGCCTGATAAAACACATATGTTGTGCATGTTTACTATTGACAATGATGTGAAGTCTGTAGAGGATGGTTGATGGCTATTTGTGACTTTAGATGATTTTTGTTAGCATAGGAGGAAATAGCTGAAGGGTGATTGCGAGGTGGCTTTCTCAAATGAAAAGTTCGTTTCCATTGATTTGTGTTCTGAGTCTGGTTAAAATAATGTGACGACGACGACAACAACAACAACAAATCCTTTTAGTCCCAAGAATAATGTGAATTCATAAGTTTAATTCGTGTATGAAAAATTGCAAATACATTGAACTGCATGTTGCTTTATTCATTCTTCTAGGCATCCCATTTGCCTTAATGCCTAACACAATCTGCACATTACTTCTTTTGTTACTTAGAGGGCACCTGACATTGACTGGGGTATAAATATTCGAGTAGTATTGGACATTAGATGCAAAAGTGCTGGCTTTGGTGTCACTCTACTTGAGAAGGATGTGATAACACTATCTTTAGGCCTTACAAATGATCAAACAGACCTTGCACAAGTTGCCCTTGAACGTGGCATCTCTGCAACAGTTGGCAGTCTTGGATCAATACCTCCGTAGGTAGGGTCGAAGCACATCATTCATCAAGGCTTGGAAAGTTGCCGGGGCGTTGGAGAGCCCAAACGGCATCACTAGAAACTCATAGTGGCCGTGGTGCGTGCGGAAGGCAGTCTTATCGATGTCAGCGGGATGCATCCGCACTTGATGGTACCCGGAACGTAGGTCGAGCTTGGTGAAGAAACGAGCGCCATGGAGCTCGTCAAGTAGCTCATCCACTACCGGGATCGAAAACTTGTCCTTGGAAGTCTTGGCGTTAAGGGCGGCGCTGCAGTCGATGCAGAAGCGCCAAGACTTGTCCGCCTTCCGCACCAGCAAGATGTGTGCAGAGAACGGAGAGGTGCTCGGTCGGATGATGCCTTGAGCGAGCATGGCTGCACACTGTCGTTCCAGCTTGTCGTTCTGTAGCTGGGGATAACGGTATGGTCGTATCGCGATCGGGGTGGTGCCGGGTAACAGGTGGATGCAGTGGTCGTACGGGCACGCCGGTGGGAGCCCTGTGGGTTCGTCAAAGACGGCGCCCTGCTGCTGCAGCAGTAAGTCCAGCAGCGGCTGCTAGACGTCGGTGGAGAGTGCAGCAAGGTGCTGCTGTGGAGCAACCGCGCCGGGGTTGCGCACGTCCTGCCAAAGGACGCGGCGGCCCTTGCGCCAGAAGGACAATGTCATGGCCTCGAAGTCCCACAAGATGGGACCCAGGTCCGTAGGTAGTCGACGCCGAGGATGAAGTCAGAGCTGCCCAAGTCCAATCCCATGCACGTGATAGAAAAAGACTCCGTGCCGATGCTGATCGGCACGTTGCGAACAATGCCCTCGCACGGTAGCCGGTCGCTGTTGGCCACGGTGACATGGAGCTGCTCTTCGCCCGTTGGCGCGAGCCCAGACGGCGCATCATCGCGCCATGGAGGAAGTTGTGCGTGGAGCCGGTGTCGAGTAGCGCCAACAGCTGCTCCCCTTTAACCATCACCGGGAGCAGTATTGTATGATCTGTGTGGATTCCTGCAAGGGCGTGCAGAGAGACCACAAGAGCATTAGCGGCTACAGGCTCCTAGGCGACCCAAGCGGCGGATTCAGCGTTGTCGTCCTCAACCGCGGCGTCCACCAGCTCGTCGTTGATGTAGTCGCCCGACTCAAGGTAGAAGAGCCGTGGGCACACGTGGCTGCGGACATAGGGCTCATCACAGTTGAAGCAAAGCCCTTGTCGGCGGTGCTCCAATTGCTCAGCCGGTGTGAGGCGGCGGAACTGACGCACTGAGGAAGCCCCGTTCGCCGCTGCTGGGCCGACCACTAGGGACGCAGGTGCCCCAGCTGGAGGTGCACCTGCTCCTGGTGATCACGGGGGTAGACCAGGCCGTTGGGGAGGCCGGACGGCACGCTGCAGAGGTGCTGGAGGCATGGCCGCCACGCGCCGCTCGAACGCCCGGCCCAAATACATGTTAGTCTGAAGGTTGGGGGATCTCGCATCTCCACATCCACCCGAATGTGCTCCGGAAGGCCGCTAACGAAGAGTTCGGCCTCTTTGCTTTGTAGAAATGCCGCGCGCGTGGCACAACACCACCTAGAAGCGGTCAGAGAACTCCTGGATAGAGGAGTGGAAGGGTAGCCGCCCTAGTTCGGCCAACCTGGTGCCGCGGATGGGCGGCCCGAAGCGGAGACGGCACAGCTCCATGAAGCGATCCCAAGGAGGCATACCCTCGTCTTGCTCAAGGGCGTAGTACCACGTCTGCATCGCACCCTTGAGATGGTAGGACGCCAGGCAGGTACGGTCGGAGGCCGGTGTGCGCTGGCCCCTAAAAAACTGCTCACAATGACCGAGCCAATTCAGGGGATCCTTAGAGCCATCGTACGTCAAGAACTCCAACTTGTAGAACTTCGGGGGAAAGCGCCCATGGCCGTCCCCCTGATCGCCGCCCTCAAGGTAGCTGTCGATGGTTGGCAAGGCGGCGGAGTGCGCAGGCAGAAGGCTACTACCCTGGAACAGTGCGCCATCGACACCTCCATTGAGGGTGCCGGTTGCGAACGGCCTGCCGTGCGTGGGGACATCGTCCGTCGTCAGCGCCGGCTGTATGGACGCCCGTGGTGTTGTCGTGGAGTAGATGGGCGTGGAAGAACCGAGCGCCCAGGCTGGAATCTGCAATGGTGACGGTGGAAAACAAATCTGTTGGATCGGGACACATGTTGACGGCAGCAGCATGGAGGTAGGCGATGAGGGCAGTGTCACGCTGGGCATCCCGGAGGGATAGGAGATGGCCAGGTAAGACGCGGCTGATGACGGTGGCAGGGGTGGTAGTGGTGGCTATGTGGGAAACGACGGCTGGATGGTCAGCTAACCCTGGAGGAGAGCCCGCAACGTTATCTGGACCTCCCGCATGGAGTGGCTGAGGTCTACAATGGTCGCCGTCATCTGCTCCGGCAAGAACACTAGAGGCAGCAAGGCCATTGATCCTAGTGGCAGCGATGGGAACACAGCCACCTCACCTAAAGTTGCTAGGGGCACGGTAGTGGAGGGTGGCGTGGCGGGGATCACCAGCGACGAAGCTGTAGTGGAGGCAGCGGAGGAGCCCATGATCGGCAAGCGCTCTAATACCAGGCTGATATAAACTAGGGCTCTGCCTCGGGTTGATCGGAGATTGTAGCTATGGGTTAAATGAGGGCGTGAAGAGGAAACACAGCGGCGTGGCGCCGTGGCTGCAAGCGTGAAGTGAGAGGAGGCGGCTAGGGCTAGGACTCCTAGCTCCCAAGGAAAGCCGGAAACAATAAACTTGTTTTTGCTTAATTTCTTCTTATCATGGGTATAAAGTATATAAACAGCAGTAAGTATTTAATAATAGAAAATAGATTTATCTAATAATAGAAAATAGATAAATATGAGCCTAGCCACTAATGAGCCTTCCCTCCTAGCCACCAATGGGCCTGCACATATGATATTCTACATGTTGACCACTTATTCTCATGCTTGAAGAACAGGTATGTTATAAAAAGGTTAGCTTTTCTTGGGCTTCATACAATATTTGGTATTGAATTCATCTCGTTTTCGGAAGCCGCTTATTTATGATGTGTCAAAATTTGGCATGGTTCTTTTGTAGTGTTCTTTTACGGTCCTTGGGAGTATACAGAGGTATAGGTACCTCCTGATTAGTACTAAAAATATATCTACCTCCCATCACCTTCCAAGGACCATAAAAAATACTCTCTTTAAGAATACATCATTCCTGATGCATAATAAGTAAAGTGATGCTTAATATGCTATTGCTTGAATTATGTAGATGTAAGCAACCTGTCTCAATTGTGGTTGAGATTGACCGAATTTTGAGGCCTGGAGGTTGGGCCATCATCAGAGAGAAGCTTGAGATCCTTGATCTATTAGAGAATTTTGAAATCATTGCATTGGGAAATAGTGATGGCATTCGGGAAGGACGAGGGCATCATGTCTGTAAAGAAAACTACTTGGCGGCCATGATTTAATCTGTTGATACGAGTCCCCCAACACACCAATTTTGAAGTGGTACAGGCGTACAGCTATTGATTTCTTAATCTGGGTTAAAGATACACGATTGATTAATTCTTTGCACCAAACAATATGCGGAACCATCTACTGTCTCTTCTTGAGTATTTCTGGTCTCTGGAGCAGCATCCTGCTCGTGGTTCAGAGGAAGAGGCACTTCCTGAAATACAGGCCGTACACTGAAAAACAGAGCATTTGTTTGCATTTGTTGTAAATTGTAACAGTGTGTAAACTTGTAAAGATTGTAACACTAAGAAAAATTGCTTGGTTCGAATGAAAGCTGTAAAAATGTGTGAATACTGTACGTAGGACCAGAACAAAGCCTTTTCATGTACTTACGTGCCCTTTGCACTTCTACGAGAAAGGATAACTCGATCGCCTAAGTGTTTCCTACTGTCCATCCATTCTCTCGAAATTTGTTATCATCATTTGCACTTCAGAAAAGGAACAATTTATCACATGAAGTTTGCCTTCAGGATTTACCATAGCATGATAATGAATCATGAATTCACGTGACCATGCATCCATTTAGCATGCAGAAATTGAGATGTCTTAGAGAGCAAATTGCACTTTATGCTGTACACGGATAACTTTTTAACCCTGATACTATTTTTTAATAAAAAAATCAATCAATGCACAAGAAATGTATTTTATACAAGCTGAGCCGGTGTAGACTGCATTTTATCTTTTTTTTTTCGTTAGGCTCCTTTGGAACCCATACATTTTACATAATTTTCACAGGTGTTAATTTACTTTTCATAAAATTTCTCCATTCAAGAAGCCTTAGTTTTTTTTATAAAAAAGTAGTAGTATAAGTATGGTAGGGATTTTACCATTTTCGAATAAAGTCTGTCAGTCTGTTACTGCAATTCCAAAACCCCCAAAACCCAAGAGCTAATCGGGCAACCCCCTTCCCCACGCTGCCCCGCCCGCCCGCCGCCGTCGTGATGCTTCCCTTCCCGACGGCGACCGTTTCCGCCTCCACCACCTCCCACCTTGCCCTCCTCCTCTTCCTCTCATCCTCTTCCGTCTTCTTCCTCTACAAGTCCCTCCTCCGCCGCCTCCGTCGCAACCCACCATCCCCTTCTCCGGGCACGGACCCCGCCCCCCACCCCCACCCTCCTCTACGCCTCCTCCACCGGCACTTCCAAGGCCCTCGCCGCCGGCCTCTCCCGCCGCCTCGCCGAGGTCGGCGTCACCGCCCACCCCACGGACGCCGCGGGCGTCGACCCGGACGACCTCCCCCTCCGTCCCGCTGCTGCTGCTCGTGCTCCCCACCCACGACGGCGGCGCGCCGCCGCCCGCCGCGGCCTCCCTCGCGCGCTGACTCGAGGAGTCTGCGGCCGAATTTCGCGCGGAGGCCGCGCTGCTGTCGCGCCTCCGCTTTGCCGTCTTCAGCGTCGGGTCGCGGGCCTACGGGGAGACGTTCAACGCCGCCGCAAGGAGCTTCTCGCGGTGGCTGCGCGCGCTCGGCGCCGTCGAGGTGGTCTCCATTGGGGAGGGCGACGTGGATGGCGGGGATCTCGAGGTCATATTCGAGGAGTGGTGTGCGAGGGTGCTGAGAGTGGTGAAGGGGGAGGAGATTGGAGAGGGACCTAAGGGAGAGAGTGATGGATTTGATGGGTTAGAGTTTGAAGAGGAGTCCGATGATGAGGAGGAGGAAGAGGTTGACGGCGGGGAGGTTGACATGGAGGACATCGCCCAATGGAGGGGAGAATGGTGTGAGGGAGATGCTCACTCCAATCATCAGGACAAGTTTAGAGAAACAAGTGAGCATCATATTTCTATACATTTTATCATAGTGTGCAATTCTTGTTACATCTCTTGATCACATACATTCACATCAATTATGAGTGTTAGCCATGCTTTTAGATGGGTAACACTTCATTGTTCTTAATTGTAGTTCATGTGCTTGATGTGTATAGTTTTTATTCTCTGTTGGATCTTATCTTATAGTCTATAATATAAACCAAGTAACCAACGCCTTTGTTTGTTGCAGGGTTACAAAATTATCGGTTCTCATAGTGGGGTGAAGATTTGTAGATGGGCAAAGTCACAGCTCCAAGGCCGTGGAGGTTGTTACATGCATTCATTTTATGGCATAGAAAGCCACAGGTGAAATTTTTTCTTATGGAGCAGTGTGTGCAGAATGTTTGTGGGAAATTTCAAATACCCTATGGTTCTCTTAGTTCATATTTTCACCACTTAGAATCTTAGATGCTGTATTTGAAAAATCATTATTATATTGTATGAGAAAATAATACTCTGTAGTTTACATCCTTGTTTGCGTTTTTCCCCTTCATTTTTTCTTGTTTCGGCAGATGCATGGAGGCAACTCCAAGTCTGGCCTGTGCAAATAAGTGTGTGTTTTGTTGGAGGCATCAGCAAATCCTGTTGGGAAGAGTTGGAAATGGAAGATGGACGATCCTCTCGACATTGTTGATGCTGCAATTGATCAACACACAAAGATGGTTAAGCAGATGAAAGGGGTACCAGGTATGTATGTATCCAAAGTCCTATGTAAAAATGTAAAGTATTTATGAGTGGTGGCCTGGTGGGGAATGCATTACATATCTTTCCAAACAATAAGTTTAATCCATGGAGAATCAGACTGTGACCATTTCATTGCCTGCAAATTTTACTTGCATATACAGAAACAGGGTTTCAACACATTATTGCGGCAAGCGCGTCAAAGTGCTCCAATAAGGGATGCCAGGATCTATCAGATGTGAAGCTTCTTTTTTTTTATGAACACAGCCTGGTGAGAGCAAAGCTTTATATACTATATCCCTTAAAACTGTAATACAGAGCTTCTGGCAAGAATATTAGTTAGCCAATCGTGATGGATCAGCAAGCAATATCACTGCAGTCTTTCTTGGCTAAAAATATGCTGCTTCATGCTTTTTCAGGTGTAAAGCCAGAGAGGCTGGCAGAGGGTCTATCCCCCAGACATTGTGCATTATCTCTGGTTGGCGAACCAATTATGTATCTGGAGATAAATGTTCTGGTTGACGAGCTGCACCGCAGACACATCTACATTTCTTGTTACAAATGCCCAATTTCCTGATAAGATTAAGACACTGAAACCGATCACTCAGGTCATATTCAAATTAAAATCTATTTTGGCATTTAAGTGCTCAGAGTAACAAGCTTAAAGATAATGCGTATATGGTTGCAGCTGTATGTCAGTGTGGACACAGCTACAAAGGAAAGCTTGAAGGCTGTCGACAGACCATTGTTTTCAGACTTCTGGGAGCGTTTTCTGGTAATGTAAAAATATTTCTAGATGCACATCATGAACATAAGGTTTACAAATACTGATCTGTATTATTTTTTGTGCTATTTACTTTGGTGCTGCCCTAGGATTCGCTGAAGTCCCTGCATGACAAAGATCAACGAACTGTCTACTGGCTGACATTGGTTAAAGGTTGGAATGTAGAAGAGATAGATGCTTATGCAAAATTATTAAGCCTTGGCCAACCTGATTTCATTGAAATCAAGGGTGTAACATATTGGGGCGTGTAAATGCCTTTTAATCTTCTTGCATGTTGATTACAAGTTTCTTCAATTGCTTATTTAGTCACCTGATATTTTGTGACAATGTGTTCAGGTCAACAACTTCCAAGTTGACAACGGAAAATGCCCCTTGGCACTCTGATGTAGAAGAATTCTCGGAGGCTTTGGCATTAAAAAGCGGTGGCATGTACAAAGTAGCTTGTGAGTGTGCTCATTCATGCTGTGTTCTACTTGCAAAGGTGGATAAGTTCAAGATCAATGGCAAATGGCATACCTGGATAGATTATGATTGATTCCATGAACTGGTGAGCTTTCCCTCAGGAATAACTAGTGTGCAACATAGACAAGAAGGAAGTTCCTGTTTTAAATTGTGGCTTCTCTAATGAAGGTGACATCCGGAAAGCTTTTTAGGAGCCAAGATTACATGGCTCTGACACCTTCATGGGCTGTCTATAGTGCAGAGGGAGGTGGCTATGATCCAGATTAATCTCGTTACAAAAAGGAAAGACGCCACGGTGCAGCAGCCCTCAAAAACTAACCTATCTCCAATCAGTATCAATTTTGTTACCAAGCCCTGGGACTTCGGCCTTGAAGGACTAACCTATCTTCTAGAGTTCAGTAGTCAAAATTTTGGAGTGGCCTTTTCCATTTCATGGATCTGTCTGTGTGTATCAATCCCTTCCTGGATTAATTGTATACCCCATATGCATATACTAAATATTTTACAAAATGGAGCTCTGCTTTATTTTTTTGATCTGTTGGTTTAAAATTGTAGTGTAAGCTTTTCGAGATCTTCAGTGAAATGCAGTTTCCCAAGACTTTCGCTGAATACTTGCGAAATGCTGCAAAGAATAATATATAGATCATACAAATCCAAATTATCCTGTTCTGTTTACGATCGGCTAATCCAAAACTCTACAGTATCATTGGCGTGACTGCAGATTTCCATGCATTAATCATGATTAGTGGAATTCGCTGTTCTTGTGCACTGACAATGGTGTACATCTGCATGAAACAACAAATGAACATTCTCCTTCCTTGCCAAACGACGATGAATGTTTTCTACCAATAATCTCTACACGAGCAGAGCCCATCCTTGAAGTGATGAAACCTCGTCGCGTCCCGCAGGATGATCTCCCTGTCCACGACCTTGGAGATGAACTTGATCGCGGCGTGGCAGTCGTTGCACACCCGCAGGTTCTTCATGATCCGCAGCGTCGTCTTCTCCGGCGTACTGATGAGGCCGAACGCGATGGCCAGCTTCTCGCTGTGGCGGCTCAGCATCTCGTCCTTCAGCTCGTCGTCGACGTCGTGCAGGACCGACTGCAGGTCGGGCACGAACCCGGCCTTCTTGATCTCCTCCCACATCCTCGCGGCCATCCTGTAGACGGCGTCCCTCTGCGGATGCAGCACGTCGTCCGCGCCAAAGACGTGGAGCTTGTTGTGTATGCGAGTCCAGCTGAACCCCGTCTCCTTCCTCACCGCCTTGTCCTTCCTCAGCTTCCATATCCTCGCCGCGTCGTTCCACCTCCCGCAGGCGGAATAGACGTTGGCAATGGCGGAGTAGGCACCACTGTTGTTGGGATCAATTGACAGAAGCTTCTCCGCAGCGAGCTCCGCTAAGTCTGCATTCTTGTGCACTCTGCAGGCTGAAAGGAGTGATCCCCATGCTATTGCGTCCGGCTCAACAGGCATTCGTTGGATAAACTCCTGAGCTTCAGAGAAAAGGCCGGCACGGGCGAGGAGGTCAACCATGCACGCGTAATGGCTCATCTCTGGTACAATCTGGTGCTCATTCTGCATCTGCTCATAATAACTCTTCCCTTCGTTGACAAAACCGGCATGTGTGCAGGCTGATAACACGCCAACATAGGTAATGCAATCTGGTTCCACACCAGCGCGAAGCATTTCTTCAAAGAGGCCAACAGCTTCCTCTCCTTGACCATGCTGTGCTAGAGCCACAATCATCGATGTCCATGTGATCGTCTCCTTGCGCCACTGAACATGATCAAACATCCTCCTGGCCCATGGGATGCTGCCTGACCTTGCGTACATGGTGATGATGGAGTTGTTGACTGAACTTGATTGCTCCCGCAATGATCTGATAGCCCTGCAGTGGATCTGCTTGCCATAATCAAGGCATGCCAGGCTTGCACAGACACTAAGAACAGAAGCCAGCGTATAGCTGTTTGGTTCTGGGCCACCTCTGATCATTGACCTGAAGATATCTATGGCCTCATCGTTGTGGCCATTCTGCTCATAGCCAACAATCATCGCAGTCCAGGCAATAACATCTCGGTTATTCATAACATCAAAAATTTCCTTTGCTCTCTTCATGTCCCCAATCTTGACATAGCCTTCCAGGACGGCAGTGAAGGATATCACATTCAGATCAGCTGCCACTGCCTGATCCATGATCTTCCTGGCATTCTTAACACTGCCAGACTTGGCGTATGTCGAGATGAGAGCATTTGTGACCTGACTATTATATGCCATTTCAGTTCTCAGGATGTATGCATGCACCTGCTTTCCGATCCATACATTGCCGAGGTTTGCACAAGCTGATAGGATACTGGTGATAGTGAATTCATCTGGCGCCATGGAAGACTCGTGAAGCATTCGTGAGAAGAATTTCAGTGCCTTGGAATCAAGTCCATTCTGGTTGTAACCTGCAATCATGGCATTCCACGAGACGATGCTCCGGTCTGGCATGCTCTCGAACAAGGATCTGGCAAGATCCATCCTCCCCAGATGAGTGTTCAGAGATACCATGGCGTTCCAGCTTGACACAGTCCGCATCCGCATCCTTTCAAAAACAGTGTTTGCCGTCTTGGCATCTCCACACTTGCCATACATGTTGAGCACCGAGTTCGCCACCGGCACGCAGCTACCGAGCCCGAGCTTGACGACGAAGGAATGAACCTTCCTCCCAACTGTGCCAGCTCGTGTCACAGCGCACGCCGAGAGCACATTCGTGAGCGTGAACTCCGTCGGCGTAAACCCAGCCGCGGTCATGTCCAAAAGGGTCTGGACAGCCTCCCCAAACCGGCGGGCGCGGTTGAGGCCGACGACCATGACGGTCCAGGAGACGGCATCCTTCTCGGGCATTTCGGCGAACACACCGCGGGCGTCGACCAGGCGGCCGGATTTGGCGAACATCGACAGGAGCGAGTTCCACGTGAACACATTCCGCCGCACCGCCGGGATCTCGTCGAACAGGCGGCGCGCATCACGGAACCCGCCGGCTCCTGCGGCCTCGGCGTAGTAGGAGAGTAGGTTGTTGCAGAAGTAGGCGCTGGCGAGGAGGCCAGACTTGACGGCGTGCGCGTGGATGGCACGGCCAGAGCCCGGGTTAGCCGCAGTCTGGCAGAGCTGCAGCAGCCGCGCGTAGTGGTCGCTAGCGGCCGCCATCGCCAGTCGCGCCGCCGCGGCCGCGGCGTCGGCGGCGTGGAGCTCCAAGGTGGCGGCATCTCGCATGCCGTGGCAAAGCTAAAAGCCGTGTGGATCAGTAGGCCGCGCGGCCCGCGGGCTTAATTGAGTAATTAAGTAAAAGTAAAACCTCTCGCTCGCTTCGGTTTCCCCAAATCACAGGGAGGCACGCCAATAGTAATTGAGTATTTAGGTTAAGACCGAATTGGTTAAAGCGGATTTTACTTTTCTAATCATCACTCGCGCTGTCACGCGGAGCACGCACCCACGCCACGCATCCCATTCTCTCGCGCGGAGTCGTCGAGGAGGAGACGAGGAGAGGAGGAAGATGACGGTGGGGATGATCAACGCGAACCCGGTGGTGCACGAGAGGCTGGAGCGCGCCGCCCACCCGCACGCCGCCGATGCACTCGACGCCCTCGACGTCTTCGGTAAATAGCCCCGACACACAGTTTCTCGCCCAAATCCGTTAGCTTCACCGGCTGGAACTGATTGGCGCGCCGCCGCCGCCGCCTCGCCTGCAGATACGGTGCGGGACATCAAGGACCCGGAGCACCCCTACTCGCTGGAGCAGCTCAGCGTGCTCTCCGAGGAGTCCGTCTCCGTCGACGAGAAGCTCGGCCGCATCCAGTACACTCGCACTCCCATTCGTTTTGGCATCGCTTGTGGAATGAGCTCATAATAATTCTTGTGATTTGGGTGTGAAATCAGGGGGTTGGACTAGGATTTGGTGCTTATTGTTAATTGTGTTTGTGATACGACTCAATTTTGGAGTAGCTAATTAGTACTAGCTCTTAAAGGGACATCTTGATGACCTGCCGTGCCACGCCTCTATGATTCCTTTATAATGTCATAATCCTTGCGATTTTGGGGTGGAAGAGTGGAAAAATGTGCACAATTCAGGCGGTTCAGATAGCTGGATCAGGATTTGCTTTCTCAGAAAGAGAGTTAACACATTGTGTAACGAAATATGTTGGGGGTTGACTTGCCTCTACTTGCTAGCACGAGGCTGCCATCCAAGCTTCTTGGACTTTTCTTTAATGTGATTTCTGATGTGCCTCAGAGTATCTACCTGTCTCAGCCAGTTACAACTAGCGTTGCCAATCTTTACATATTTTCATTAATGATACAGGAACATTGAGTGCGATGATGCATTTGGCTTATTGGGGCATCCTCTGTTACTTTCATCCTGATCTGTACTGTACATTCGAACCGTAGAAATTCGTTTGCCATGATGCAAGAACTACATCTGGCTTCATTTGTTGGGGACACTGTTCACATCTCGCAATTGCCTGCAGGATAACCTTCACTCCAACTGTGCAGCACTGTAGTATGGCTACAGTGATTGGTCTGTGCCTTCGGCTTAAGTTAATGCAGAACTATCCTTCACATTTCAAGGTGTGTACTGTGTCCGACCAATTAAGATGATTTACCCTTCATATTATGTTTACTGGAACATGCATGCTCTTAAAAGCTCCTATATGGATGAACATTAGGATATGTGCCAAACCTAATAGGGAGCAGAGGAACACTTGTGAAAATTTTTTATATGCCTTACAGGAACTATAAGTCATCCTTTTGGGCCTCAAAACTTTAGGAAAATTGCCAGTTTACATGTAAATGTGAGCTAAGAAGGTGTACCAAACTTGTTTTGATTTGAACTGGAATAATTATTGGACGGACATTTCTCCACAATTTGGTTATTGTTGTTCAGTAAAATAGATAAAAGATGAAGCTAGTTATACTTAATGACCTTCAAGATGTTTCATAAAAAGATAGAAATCAAAGAGATAGCATTGCAAAGCAACATAACTGCTAACTAACATTCTGAATGTAGGAAAGTTTGGAAAATAACACTCGGAGAATATTCCACAAAAAATTTCTCAAGAAAATGCAAGGCTCCTCCTCCCCAACTCCAGTTAGGCCAGCATGGCATCAGTGGTGCTGTGATGACAGTAGAGCGTTGAGGCGGCAGCCATAAGCCCTACCACAATCTTCTGTATTGTCCTCCAAAACAACAGAACTGACCTATTGGGTGTTGTTGGCTTAACTTGCATTATTTGTCAGAACCTCATCTGTCCTGCTGAGGAATTTTGTGTAACAACATTCTGGTCATCTCTACAAACTACTGACAACCTTCACCTTTTAATCTTTATGCTGTATTATCAGAATGTGTTTCATGGTTGCTAAATAAAAAAAATCCCCATGTCTGTATTTATTCTTAATTTATATTGACTTTAGCTACCAAGCAATTCAGGACCATGATCCTTTAATTTTGATTTATTAATACCCAGATTGACATTAAAGTTGCTCCAGGATCTCTTGCTAATGAAGAATCAGGTACATATGTCAGTCTTGTACAGAACATGTAACTCTTCACAGGCATCATTGCAGCATTAATGTAAATTTTGGTTTCTTCCATGAGATCCAGTCAGGTCATCAGAACATTACAGCCATGATTAGTTCATATCCTCAATTCTAAAAGTGTTTTACCACTTCTGCATGAGGTGTTAAAAATATTCATAGGAATAAGGGAGCCTCAAAAGATTCACAACTTATCAAACAATGATACCTCCTTCAAAACAGTCCTATATTATGTGTTTTTATTCTGCTGTTTCTCCTAAGTTATCTTTATTTCAATATCTTCCCCATGCCTTTTACATCACAATTAATTTTAAATTTAAAAATTATGTGGAATTGTGGAGTTATAAGGTTTGCTTGATATGATATTAATTATTGTTTTCCACATAGGCTCCAATATATTGGTAAATATTTTCAATATATATCACATTATGGCTGTTGTAGGACGGTAGGAGACCCACCTTATGGAACCAAGCATTAATACCAGGATAATGATAATTTCACACACATTTAGCATTTTGTTTGAACAGTGGTATTTTGGAATTTATGATGTTAACAGTGTGATTGTTACAAATTGGCAGTAAACAAGCAACTGAATGACAAGGAGAGGGTAGCAGCAGCCTTGGAGAACCCCAACCTACGCCAGTTGGTTGATGAGTGCGTTTGTTCCAACGATTCACACTCACAATAACACGTCCATGGCGTGTGGCAACCTGCCTGCTGTATAGTAATAATCATGCATGTTGTATGTGCCCTCTGGTTATGTATAATCGCAGGTATTGGTACGAATTCCCCCAATTTGCGACCTACCATAGGATTTGTTATGTAAATAGGTATATGTTCCTTTCCATTATGAATCGTGATTGTATGGCCAATCATCGCGGGTAGAATGCTAGATGCCCGGGACCACGTTACTATTGTTTCTTTCTCCTCCTTCATATTGACCTTTTCTATTTTTGCTAATAAATGATGAGCTACAAAAGGATTTGTTTTTTTTTTGTGTCACAGCTGATTACTCCTTTTTTTCCATTTTAAAGAGTGGCATTCGATGTCCAATATCTCGATCGAAGTATGGAGGTCAGAATAAATAGATGTGCCATTATTTTTGCCTTCAAAGTTGTATGCAACCGAGAAGAGCTTATGCACCAGTCCTTCAGACACATAGTATGGCTATGCTGCTTGATGCATCATTTCAATGTTGTACTATTCATATAAAAAAAAGGGAAAAAGGAGAATTATGTTGTACCATAATTTGGTGTTCACTGAATCTCTGTCAATTATTTTCACGCAAGAATTTAAAGCAGAACTGTTTTTATTTTTGGTGAACAAATATATTTTATAGCGCACCATGCCAGATTTTTAATGAAATTGCTCCATTATCTGGCGTGTCATGTTTCAGGTGCATCATCCGTTGTTATCACTTTGAGAAGTTGATTGATTCATTCCTAGGAACTAGGAAGTGGAGACGTGTGGTGCACTATCTATGGCAATATCAAATGAAGCAGAATTGGTGTCTGAATCTTACGTGTGCGACCCATGTACGCATCATCCGTCTTTATCCTTTGCAATGGATTTGATGAATTGTCTGTATCCTCCAGTTCTTCCGTAAACTTGATATCGCTTCTTGGACGCATGATTCAGGAACTTGACACGCTGACCATCACGGATGCTACCCATGGAAATGCTAGATCAAATTTATTGCTAAAACACAACACACATGCACGGTTTGTCAGTACACATTGGGAAAATTACAAAAAAGAAGGAAAGAAACTAAGCGTTTATATAATGATACAAATGATACAACACATCATGATCCAATTCCAACTAAAAATGGTGGATGCCTATCAAATTTTGACTGGAATCGTTTACCGGTGCATGATTCACACTAAAAATGGTGACACAAGCTTGTACATACTTTCAGAAACGAGACACAAAATCTGAACAAAGATTAGCACTACGATAGCTCTACTCATGAATAGAATTGTTCTCACCCACAAAATCAAGTAGTTCTTACCCGCACAATCGAGTAGTTTGGTCCAAAATGCTCAGTCCATTTTCAGGCCCTTTTTTTTCTCGCCATCTATTTATCAATCTGATGGAGTAATGACAGCGACTCAACGAGCAATCAAACAGACAGGCCAGATGCCTTACCAACGTGAGGTTAACAGTGCACCAGATTGATTCTTGCTTCGATCAAATTATTTTTTTGGATGATATTTCAAGGATTCTGACAAACATGTACTACCATTGGTGGATACTAGCCACATCCCATATGGGTCTACCTCGTCCGATTCTTGGGTAAAAGGTATAGTTCTCTTGAAGTGGATAAGTGACAACACATGTAAGACCAATCAAATAGCAATAAAATGATCCTACAAAGATATAAAGAAAATCTCAGAAGGATTTAAGAGTTCTAAGTTTTCTTCCATGTGTCACATCCCGTATTTATTTAATAAATAATTAATTAGTCTATAAGTCACATCTAGTCATCAAATCCAATTTGTATTACATGATTTTTATTTTCGCAAAACACATAAAATTTTAGATTTATGATGAAAATAGTAACATCAGCTTAACTCTTCAAAAAAATATCACATACATCAAACATAAAAAAATCAATTCGTAAATATATACTTTACTCGGTATAGACCGAATTTTAAACATGAAGTTCTTGTTTGTAGCTAAAATCCTTTTCATAATTTATATTCGAATTAAAATATTTTTTATACATAAAGAACTCCACTAAAGTTAATGTGAAATCTAATTGGGAGGGTAGATTAGACGAGGCCAAAAAAACGCGGTAGCTTTGTTCGTTTACCGAACCGGCGACGGACGAGGACAGCCGCGCGCCCCCGCGGTTGAGACCGACCGGAGACAAAGCCAACGCGACTGGTCATCCTCCAACCTCCACCACCACCCCCATTTCGACAAGAAAGAGAGAGAGAGAGAAAAAAAGAGAACAAAACGATTCGCTCCTGAAAATTCTCTCTCAATCCGATTTTTTTATTATTCCCCCGATATCCTGATCCAGCTGCCCGACGCCCGCCCCAGCAGAAGCCCCTCGCCGCCGGATTCCCGCCTCGACGCGGAGGAGCCCTCTCGCGCGTGTCGGAGGCAGGCACGGCGTGTGACGGCGACGGCCTCCTCCCCGCGCGCCACGGTGGGCGGGCAGGTCCGGAAGGGGCGACGCGGCAGTCCTACGCTCGAAGCGAATTGAAGGTACCTTCCCTCCTCCGCTCCGACTTCATCAGCAAGCTTGGATTGGAGATCCATCCCACCCCCCCCCCCCCCCGCCAAATTAACCCATCCAATTTCCTCCGGATTTTGTTCGATGCGTGGTGCAGTATCAATACATGTCAGTTTGTTTCCAAAAAAAAAAGGGGGGGGGGGGGGGTTCTGTTGAAACCCCGAGGCCCTTGATATGTCGGCTGCTAATTGAACTAAATTTTCTTTTGCAGATGCTGGAACTGGAACTGTCATATAGGCTATAGGCTATAGAAAGAGAATTTCATGTAGTGTAATACACGTGTTCGCATCCGTGGCATTGTGCTAAGGAATTGTGTCGATTTGGTATCGAAAGATGGCCAATGAGGTGACCTTTGAGACTGCCAGGAAGATCATCATGCACCCGCTTTACACGCCAAGGTCTTCGCCATGGCTTGACTTGAAGGTGTTCTATGTAAGGGTGAGCAATTGCGAGGTGGATGAGTCTGCGCCAGACCGTCTCATGCTCAACCACATCCCATTGTCTCCTGATACAGTCATTGAGGTGAATGGTCAGCGGAGTAGCATGCACACTGAGTTCATCTCTTCATCCCTCAGAAGGGACAGGGTCGATAAAATGACTGAGGAGGCTACATTTGTGAGCACAGATAGTATCAGGATGACGGGGAGTGTTAGGTTTCAGGTGTTTGATAAGAACGATCTGTTGCTCACAGGTGACCTAGAGTTGTGCAGTGCGAATGGAGTTGTCGGGGAATCGAAAAACAGCAGCAAGAGATGGAATATGAAGTGCCAACCAGCATCATCATGCAATGGTTTTCTGAAGGGGAAGCTATCCACAAGTTCAGAGTCTATCCATCCTGTGATAGAGGTGTATCTTGCTGGCACTTTCTGTGGCACACCGATTATATTAACAAAGACTGTCCAGCATATATCACGGAGGAAGTCCCAAATGAAACTAAAGCTTGATTCCATCCCTGAGAATGAAGCAACTGAACAACAAAAAGAAGAATTACATGATGACTCCTTGCAGGTACTTACATCCATAAACATGCTTGAAAGTTTTTTTTTTAATTCGGCTTACAATCTCAAGTTTCCCCATCTAGGGCTTTAGGCAGACAATGTTTGAATTATTGTGCGTAACACATATTTGGGGAGTGATGGATAACTTTGGGTTTAAGAGGCTCTTTTTCCCCTACAAAGCAGTGAGGCAAATGTGGCATGTTTGCTATAAGAAACAGTAAAATAATATAGCTTTTTTTGAGCATATTAGTTTAACTAAGACCATGCTCAAACTACAGATAACAATATTCCTGTAAGTGTACATAATTATATTTCAATGTGAGAAGTATAGACGGACGGACCCTTTAAATTCCTCTATGCATATATGTGTTCTGCCAGTTTTTGTAAAAACAAAACTATATCACCATAGTGGTATTATTTTCCATGTTCTCTTTTATGAGGATAACAAGGAGACAAGAATGGGTCTAGGAACACTCAATTGTTAATTCTTGTCCAGTTGTCCCATATTTTTGGGGGATCGGTGCAAATTGCAACATACATGGATGGAGGGTGTGCGCATCCCCATCACCTTTTTTCTCTTGGCTGATTAATGTAGATATGGTTGCTATTTAACATGCCCATGAGATAAAATGAACTGTGGAAGCAACAGAATAAATGGTTTGTTATGCTATTTTTTGTTCTCACTCTGTCAAACTTATAACTGTACATTAATTAGATCTGGCTGGGAATCAGGGAATCAGCTACTGTCCTCATGACCTATGAGAGCACCCAATGCACAAAATGTCAATACATTGATCCATTTAACTATTCAAAATGGAATCATCATTTCTCACCTTTTGAAAATGATACTGTTTAAAGTTATTTTGGAGACTCGTGATAACTGATGTAGGCACATACTGTAAAGGTTGGTAATAGTTGGATCATTTAGTAGTACCGTCAGCATAAATACTGCTGTAGTGGATTATATGAAAATTGTTGCTCCAGGAAATATCTCCAGCAAGCAGCAAAGTATATATGGACAACAGGAAGAAAACTTGTCAAATTCATGCATATAACATTCAGCATACTAATTCACACTTAGTTCTAAGCCAAGATATAAGGCATGTCCTTCTGCTAACCCTATGTATCCTAGGTAATAAATGATGCTTAACTTGTCAGCTTCCTTGGCAGTTAAGTAGGGTACCTTCACTCAATAGCTTTATAGAGACTCTAGTTAAACTTTCCCAGTTTAATGATTTAGGTTGACAGCATTGCTGCTACAAATATATGTTCTAATACTTGCCTTCCAACTGAATTGTTAAGTGTACGGCAAGCAATATCATGGCCTTTAGCAAGAGAATGTAGTAAGAATGCAAGCTAAATTGCTTAATTAGGTTGCCTGTGGTTCTCCTTATGCTTATGTGACTGTATTCTTGGTATTATAAGAGATTAAACCTTCATTTTGGTTACATTCTCAATTCTGACTGGCTATTTATGTTTTTTTTACTTTATCTTTGTTTATTCATTCATGTTAAGTAACTTTTTTTAGCAGTTAGTTTAGTCAACCCATCTTCTATTCATCTATTGATAAAACATAATTGCCAGTATGTGATTTTAAGTATCATTCCTTTCCTGTTTTTTAAGGACAATGCAGAACATGCTTTTCTGTGTCCATGCGTGAGCTTTTTCATTGAGACACCTGTTGCTATTCATATGATGCATTAAGTCCAAATAACAGAGTGACATGTATAATGGACAGCAATCAATATGTGATTTTTGCTTCTGTTTTTGCAATCTTGATTGCAATTATTGCATGCTTTGATTCAGTTGTTATCGTGCAGATATTCGATAATGTACCTTTTTCCTTCCCCGTCACTCATTTCAGGTATCAGAATTACAAAATCCCAAATCTGAGACAGATGTCGATGTTGACTATAACAGCTTGTACTCGAGGCAGGACTTTGTAGAGGGCGAGGATGGAGAGCTTTCATGGTTTAATGCCGGTGTCCGAGTTGGGGTTGGGATTGGCCTTGGTATTTGTGTGGGTGTTGGATTGGGTGTTGGCCTGCTGGTCCGGACATACCAAAGCACCAGTAGGAACTTCAGGCGGCGATTGCCCTGATGGCCAGATCACGCCATGCATGTAGATGTGTCTTTATCTTGTTCTGTAGGAAACTAACTCTCCATCTTTCCTGTTCATGCTTGTGGTAGATAAGTGAGGCTTTTTGTTCTTCCTTTCCGCAGTAACTCTGGAATCTGTTGCTTTCTTGTCTGCAGTGGCAATCATTTTTGCTCCCTTTGAGATGTAAATACTACTAGTCTGTTGGGCAAATAAGAGTCGAATCACTTGCTGCTACCTTGAGCATCAAATGGTTCTTAAATGTGTGCTTGAAGGAAATTAAGTGACCGGCAAGTGCAGAGGGTGATGTTGTATCCAAAAATTGTTGCATGCCATGGCATCTTGTACATATATAACTCGATTAGGTGACCAGTTATTTTAGCTTTTTCAGATTTTGGACAATGTATACCTGTGGATGTACTCACTTTTAGGTTTGTGAGTTTGTCTTTAGCAACGTGTCAAAATGTTTTCTTAGACCTTTTCTGTTTCCAATACATGCCGGTAGACAACAGTCTACTGTATACAGAACTCGAGGGCACAACTCTCGGCTTCTTCTTGTTCTGTAGTCAGCGTCAACTGTTCATAAAGTATTTGGATAAATGGTATTTAAAGCGAACCTTGTACTGTATCTTCCTTGATGATGCCAATAAAGCTGGTGTAGTATGACTACTTTTGTTCTCTAATTTATAACCAACCTTGCAAGACAACAACCTCAAGAAAAAACCATTGTGATTTGTTGTACCAAACTATCAGCATCTTTTCAAAAGCTTTTGCAGCTTAGAAATGCTAGTTTACTAACTTGTCACATCTTAATCTATCCTCTCCTATTTGAAAGGACATCATTTTTTTAGCCAAGATATCCTTTTCAGAAACTGCTGATCTATACTTGCCACCAAAAAGTTACACCAAAGTTGTTCACATTTCCCTTAGAATCCACAAAGGGACATGCCACCATAGTCAAAAAAGAAATCACCCCGACTAACACACCTAATAATCAAAAGCTACAACCACAAGCCTCATCAGGGGATGATTCCAAATGCAAACAATCTCTTTTGCTTTGCTTGCAATTTGGTGAAACCGAAGATGCAAACAGGTCAGAGTGATGTGTAACTTCCAAGGCAAACTGAACAGAATGCATCCCAGAACAGATGAGACACCTCACCTCAATGTAGGACTCTTTGAAGCAGGAGGGAAAAGGTGAGCCAGGATAACGAAAGCCTGAACTCACCAACTTGAGGAAAACTACACAGTACCTTTTTTTTTGGTTCTTCAGAGACCAACTGGCTGACTAGCTTTCAATTCATGGTGCAGGCCAGCTGCAGGGGAGGGAGAGGGTGTAGTCTTCTCCTTCGGAAGAGCTGGAGGCAATGGCCAAGGTGCCTGATCTCGGCTCCGACTTCGCCCAGAAGCTGCTGCTCGACCTCCGCCGGCGCCGCGAGAGGCTCGGCTTCGACTCGCCGGCGCCGGCGCAGCGCACGTCGTCATCCAACGCCGCCGGTCGTCGAGGCACGTTAGGTACGCTGCTCGCCGACGTTTGGTCATCGGCGTTTGCTCTGAACTCGCATTCTCGCAATGTGTTCCCTCTTCTTTCAGTTTATCTCTCTGAATTCTGAAAACGAGCTGATGGTATGGTTGTGAACTGGCACGAAAGCTCTGAAGAATTCGTGTCAGATATTTTTTGTCAGGCAGATAAACGCTTTCTTTTTGTACTAATTATTTTTCAATGGGTTTGCAAAAGTAGGATGAACAAATAAAATTACTACCGATCATACTACAGAATTTCTAAATTGCTGTCATTTTACAGATTCTCATTCGAGTTCTCAGAGGCCACTTCGAAACCAGAAGCCACAACAGGCAGCTCCTCGAGTAGGAAGAGAAGCAACGACGAACAGATCAGTAAGCAAAACGTTCCAATTTTGAAATAACAGTTACCGATCTACCCCCAAATTTACCTCTCATTTCACTCTTTCTTTACCCGTTTGCTCTGGAATTACAGTACCATCAGAGTGACAATGCCATTGTGAGAGCTGGGAAGTCGCGCCATCGCGACACACCTACTGTCAATTCACATCAAATTGTGCCATTCCAAGGAGGAGGAGGAGGCAGCAAGCAGAAGCCTGCGCACAACATCGACGTGCAGATGGCGCTGGCACTTGCTCTCAGCAACAGAGGCAAGCTTCAGAACATCGAGCTCGTGTCGCGCAATGGCTCCATCTTCTTCAGAGACCAAGATCACAGCATGCAGGTGCACCACCGTGGAGAGGAGAACCACCTCGTGTCAGTCTCACCCAATGCACACGTCGGCAAGGTGGCGATCGGTGTCCAGAAGCTGAATGACATACTCATGGCGTATTCCTCGGGTGGCGGTGCGAGGGACGCGAGCAGGAAGAGCTCGGCTGACATTGGAAGAGAGCTTTTCAGAGGAGCCATGGACTTGGAGGAGTCCCTAAGCATGCTTGTGATGCTTCAAGATGCCTCAGACTACATGGAAGGATCTGGGAATGGCAAAGTGCTGCTACTGGAGGGCAAGGAGAACCGAAAGAACTCGATGCGCTCGCCAAGTTCCGCAAGGCTGGTAGAGATTGTTGATGAAGATGAAGAGCCCGAGCAATCCAAGAATGAAAAGAATTTATCAATGCAGTTAGTTACTCACAACAAGAGTCAAAGTTTCAGTACAAACGGCTCATCAGTCTTGCAGCTCTCTACTGTTACAGGCAATTCCAAGAGAAATGCTTCTAAAGCTGACAACGATGGTTCAAAAGTGAGGATGCCTAGTGTGATTGCCAAGCTAATGGGATTAGAAAATCTTCCATCAACGAAGATGGTTAACAAGGGGATGGAGAAGTTTGTAAAACCTGAAGCAGTGCCAAGAAAGGATAGAAGGGCAAACGCGATCAGTGGCAAATTGCTGATTCAGATTATAGGTTCAGAAAGGGTGTCATCCAAAGGACAGAACATGAATTCGCTGCCAGGTGAGTGGAAGATTGGCCTGAAGAACTCTGAAGAATACGAAAGTGTTCATTTGCAGATGTCTAATAGTTCATCATTTCCTGCGGTTAATAAGCAAACAAGGCAAACCACGAGACACATGTTAAGCAAAATGGAGAGTACAGAGAGAAGAGGTAGTCTAGGACAAGTAATGCATGAGGACAAGAAACTGACTGAAGAAACTAATCAGCAGAAGGTTGTCAGTGTTGGATGTCACACTGATGCAAGTAAAAAGATGGATTTTCTGAAAAGATTTAGGAAAAATTCAGGCAGCAGACAAGTCACTGAAGAGAAGCAAGTTATTCAAGAAAAGAACACAACTTCAGGAAAGAAGCAAGCTACTAGCATGAAGCAGTTGCTGGGTAGAGATAGTGAGGATAAATCTAAGAGAATGAAAGATAAGTTCAACAAAGAAAACCTTGCCACTACTGAAATCAAGAATGCAGGAAGAGGAAAGAACGGCAAGGCAGATCAGAGGAAGCGGCAATCATCATACATTAAACAGACAGATATACATAGCATGGCAAAGAAATCTCAGAACTATAGCGAAATGAAGAGTAAAGAAGGCATTCAGAACTTAGAGTACAAGAAGTCAACAAAGTCAGAAGCAACACAATTGAAAAGGCTCCTATATACTGCAGAGATACAACAAGAGAATGGCAAGCATGGAGAAGAAAACGATATTGTCAAGCCATCAGATTGCACACATGGTGATGGAGGTATTTCTGAGCAATCTACGGGAATGGTGAAAGACAACAGGACAACTGGAATGGTTTCCCCAGACCAATTTATGAAGCAAATAGCTGAAGACGTAGAGACCACACCTGGTGTGCATCCAAGTGATAGATCAAATGTGGTAGATCAGAGTTTAACTCAGACAACTGTAAGTTTTGATAAGCTAGCCATCCAGCCTAAGTACTTTGCACCCATTATGTCTAATGAAATATGGTTTTCTTTTCCGCAAATGCAGGATGACACGACTTCTAATACAGCTAGTGAAACCACACAAATAACGGGAACATTCACAGAGGGGGAACAACACCAAAATCTGCAATTGGTAGAAATTAAAGAGCAACCGATGGATGGTACCTTATTCTTGACTAATTTCTGTAAAATGAATTCTTGAAAATCTACTGCATGGATAATCCTATTTCTTCATTGCAGGTTCGAGTGATTCCAAAGAGTCCAGTAATCCGACAGATTTGCAAGACCAAAAGATGCATGTACTTTCATGTGATTCATTCACAGCGAATCAGCTCCTGCTTATGAAAATGTTGCTAAAGGATCAATACTTGCTTGAAACAGTGAAGGCGCTTGTCAGAAATCCTGTCCCTGTACATTTTGTCAATGCCAGTGCAGATAAATGGTCAGAGAAATGTAGTTCTCTTTTTTCAGACATAGCGCGGGAAGTAATCAGAAAGAAAGTTAAACGAACTGAGGCAATGGTAGAAGTTAGCATGAAACCTACAGCTAACATGAAATCGCAGTACTTGGATGATCTTATCATGGAATTGGATAACGATATTGAGAGTCTGAACATCTCCAAAAGTTCTCATCAACATGGTGAAGATTGCACAGCTGAAAATTTGCGAATGATACTTCACAGGGACATGCAGAACAACCATCCAGATGCCAACTCGATGTGGGATTTCGGTTGGAACCGCATATCTGACCTGCCGATTGAACAAAACGAAGTCATCAGGTATTTGGAGAAGAACATATTGGGTGGCATGATCACAGATGTAGCAAGGGAGCTAATTGAATTGTCAGTACGCCATGGGTGCTGTGCCTGTGAGGCCTGAGTGAGTGACTGACTGACTGACTTTGAAATGAGATACAAGAGATGATTTCTGAAAGTGATTGATCAGGTTAGTTTTGTATATGTTTTGTACATGTACCAAGGTTTTCCGGTAGATATAATTTCTGCAAGATTTCTGTACATAGAGGAATGTGCATGTGAATTGAGCCATAACATTTTCTGCCTGTCTAGCAACTATTACTCCATAACATTTTCTGCCTGTCTAGCAACTATTACTCAATCTCTGTCTCACTATCTCTGTGCTTTCTTGTCAGGCTTTATTGCTTATACCTCCTTTTTTGCTGTCATTGGAAAAATTGCAATTTTCAGTAGTTGTCGCAGTAGCAGCGACCCGGCCGGATTGAGCTAACCGACAACACCCAAGCCGTCCTGTTGCTCGATGGACGGTGTCGCTCTCGCGCGCGGCGGAGATGGACAGTGCGGCAGCGACCCGGCGACGCAGCGCCACCGTGATCAGTGTTGTTATTTTATGGGGTATTCTTATTTAAAAAAAAGAAGAGAAAATGGTTAAATAACCGACTGGGCCCCGTTGGCCGAGCAAACTAGCTGGCTTCGATCTCATTCTTTTTTTAGGGTCGCATGGAGATAGAGGAGAAGGAGGAGCTTTTCCTAGTAGCGGTGCCGGCGTCAACCGCATGCCAACCCTTGGCGGCGTGTCTCACCGCAGCTTACGTGATCCATATGACTCGCTGGATTGATTCCTTGTTTGCGTCTCCACTCCTTTCCCCATCTGGAAAACCACCAGCTCTTTTCCATCTCTCGCACGACTCTCGATCTACCAAAATCTGACAAAACTTTGCTCGATTACAGCTGGGATTGACACCTACTACAGTGCTATCGTGTGGTGGTGCTATGTGGTGCCTATGTGGTGCTATGTGGTGTTGTTTTGATTGCCATTGACTCTAGTCCAATATTTAGGCTCCCTACTGTGTGGTGTATATTTGCTTCTCTGTGAATGTCTCCCTCGGCTCCAATAGTGGCTCTAGTATGTCAATCTACCACCCGTCGTGTAGACTTAGATGTGAGCGGTAGAATTGGTTTTCTAGGATAGAACTTCGCATTCGGTTGAGCTTGTCTTCCCACGTAGACCATTTACATGTCGTAAGTTATCTGTTACCTCTCTCGGTTTACTGTTTAAATATATAATACTTATGCAATCTATTAGTAATTTGTTATTTGGATATGATTGTACATGTGTGGGTGGATTGCATTGCTGTATGATAAAAAGCAACGTGGTGAGACTAACATAACAATCTAGGGTTTTAGTGTGTTGATTATTTTCAACTTATTATATTAACTATCTAGATTCTGTTGTTGTTAAAGTATATATATATATATCATTTAGTTATGTTCATATAATATATTAATTTATTTGTTGTCCACCATGTTTATTTCTTTTGATATCAGTTATATTGAATTGATCTATTCTTAGACTTATAATATATTTTTCTAAAACCCTAGACTATTGGTAGCGAAAGATTAGTGATCACCAAAGGACTGCCTAAAGCGGTTACCCGCTAGTTTAATAGTAAATAAATAAATATAGATAATATGTCTATGTTTATAATATATCTTCACTATCTATATGCCTTATTGATGAAACCGACTAGCTGTATATTTATTATACAAGTTTAAATACTTTTTATATTTTTATATCACACTCTTATATAATAATACTTGTTCAGAATCAAAATTTTTTATTTATTTCGTAAAGCATGTCATTTATTATTACAATTACACAACAATCAGAAGGGTCTCATGGTTAGTAGCAAGGAGTGCAAGTCCATCTCATGCAAGAACACGAACGAGACATGGCTGGCAATGGCACTTTGCTCGCTCCGGCATTGGAGGACGACGAGCTCTCTCGTCGCGAGGTTGAACTGGACGAGCCCACCTCCTTTCATCCACAGCAGCCCGACGCCGCTTCTCTCCGCGAACCCCATGAACCGTGTCGTCGCCCAAAGGTGGCCGGACGCGTTGAAGTCTAGCAGCTTCCACGATTCGCCGAAGAGAGTCTTGCCGATCCATTGCTGGACATGGATCGCCACAAGCTGGCTCCACCGCCGGCTCGGATCCTCCTCCCCCGTCTCCGTCTCCGACGACGACTGCGACAGCGTCCACACCGATATGGCCTGCATCCCCGCGGACACCAGCCTCAGCCTCCCGTCCGCGTCCGACCCGGCAAGCTGGAGCCCGCGGAAGTCCATAGCGCCGGTGTCCCAGCGATCGCAACCTTGCGGCAGCTCCGTCAACGTCGCCCGTGCAAAGTCGGCGTCGATGGAGAGGATGAAAACGGCGTCCTTTCCGGTGTTTGGTCGTGGGTTATAGCACAGCCAGTGTACGGTTCGTCCGGTGACGGCCGCGCTGGAGCCATCCACTGGCGGGGTGGGCAGCCGGTGGCCCGAGGATAGGGTGGCCGCACGGCCGGCGACCCATATGCCATCTTGCGACCAATATTTCTTCGTTGATAGCCCTTTGTCCACGACGAGCAGCTCGAAGGAGCAGCCGGCGCCGGCGGCGCCGACGATGGTGAGCAAGGCGGGCGGGTAGGTGAAGGATTCGCTGCAGAAGCTTAGGGAAGGAAGCGCGGAGGTGTGCCCGGTGAGGGTGTTACAGACGCGGAGCTCAAGTGTTCGAGACTTGAAAGCACAAAATTGGTCGGAGCTGGCATCCTCGAGCTTGCTGAGGACGAGGATGCCATCGCGCGAGGCCGCTGGCGTGAACGATCCCAAGAGGCTCTCGTCAAAGCGGGGGCGCCGGCCGGATGCCAGGACGAGACGTCCAGCCGCGCCGTCGTGCTCGTGGAACCGATAGGAGACGCCGAGGAGGAGCGTGGGGTCAAAGCCACCGTTGGCGAGGACGCGGAGTGCGAGGCGGCGGCGGAAGTCCTCTCCGAGGATAGCGCGGCGGAGGAGCTTGCAGGTGGCGGCGCAGCGGACGACGATTGCGGCGTCGCAACGCTCGACGATCTCGAGCACGACGTCGAACGGGAGCGGCGGCGACTGATCGACGGCCCTCGTTTCGTGGCGCACATGCAGACGACCCGTTGACCCCGTTGACATGGTCACCTCATTCGAGCACGCGCGAACTCGTCGGCGCTTCCTCGTGGACATGGCCGGAGTTCGTGTCATCTTGTGCACCCGTGTCCGTGACCATAAGTTTGTACACGTCGTAACGATGCCACCGGCTACTCATAGGTAGGATACGAGTCCTCTGCGAATCAACTTCGGTGTCACTCCGGTCCTCCGCAAAAGAAAAGGAACAGATAAAGAGTCGGATTCGGAAGCATGTCCGGTTTTCAGATTGATGATAGCAAGATTTTTTAAAAAAATAAAGTTCTAAATTATTGAGGATAAAACATCCAGCGTAGCGTAAGCAAACGAAAAACTATAGTTTACGTTGTTACTTTTTATTTCCTTAATTTAATAATTTAGTACTAACAATTATCGATTTGTACTTACATTGGAATCCCAATTTAGTGTTTGCCACAATTTAATTTAGAAATATAAAAAAACAGAATCCGTTTTTGGCCTATTGTTTGTTTTTTAAAAAAATATTACAGTTTTTTGAAAAACCATTCATTGTTATACGATGTTGGGAACTATTAGTAGTAGGAGTAACCTAAATCTAGGGCTGCTTCAAAAGTTAAAATATAGGAATTTTGTAGGATTTTCACAAGAAACAGCCTAGTTACTTCAAAATTCTAATAAAATTTCTTCAATCCGAATAGGCCTTAATATATATCACCCGGTTCTTTATAAATCCGTGCAAATTAATGAGCCACTCAATCAAAATTCGAGGGATTGTACTATTTGGACCTGAAGAACTTGGCATTCAAGCAGGTTGGGAACAGAGTTGCCATGGTTGATTACACTATTATTCCTGTGATGATGTTTTGGTCAGCTGTCTTCCCAGCACTAAGGTGATTGATTAGTATGTTCTTGCTTTCTGCTTACATCTTCTGTCCCATAATATTACTATCTTCCTTATTCAGATTTAAGCTAGGAAGATAGTAATATTTTGGGACGGAGGGAGTATTTGTTTATGCTCTTTACCATCTGGTAAATACAGTGAGGAAAGTATGGTAAATACAGTAAGCATGTAGGTTAAGTCAATTATGGCATAAATATGTTGTTGAAACCCATTCCCCGAGGAAAGTATTAAGATCTGCCAAGGGTGTATTCTACAAGGTAAGTTTTGTTCTTGTATGCTTTTCTGCTCTCCCCCCTCCTTATTCACTGCCTTCGTGCATGATCAGCGAGCCCTTACTTGACTACTTGTGATGGTTAGGTGTTTTTCCTGAAACCTGTTGATAACTACTGTTTCCCTTTTTACCTATTATGATTATGGAGTTGGTGCAGGATGCTTATGCAGTTGCAAAAATGCAATTAATATATCATGTAGCTCTAGGATTGTAAACTTATATCCCGACACAACTTTACTTGGCTACTTTCTTTAGCTTTCTTTATCAATCTGGCTCTATAACTCCGGAGGAAAAAGTTTAAAGTTCTACCATGCATTGCAGGCTGAATTTCATTGTCAAAAGATCACCTGATTAACTCCATTTTCTTCTAAGAAACTACCAACTAACAATGTGGACTTGCGTGGTCTGCTTACTTCACTGCAATTCTACCGAGGTAATAAATATAATAAAGACACTCTTGTGCTTGATGTCCATTCAGAAGGGATTATGGTAAACAAATTGTACTGGAGTTTGTCTAGAACCTGCTGTTCATGTTGAATAAGGATTTTTTGGTAGGATGTTTGCTAATAACTATTTGACACAATCCATTGCCATTTTCCTTAATTGCTCCTTTTTAAGATTGATTGCATGTTATAAAATTCTCACTTCAACAACTAGACTTTCTGCAGATTCTTCTTGGATTTGTGAACTTTCACCTTTACCATTCAATAAAGGCAAATGTCCCCTCTATTTCAAAGACAAATCTGGAATCTTTTGCTGCTGGTAATTGCTGACACTTACTTTAGTTATTCTGGCCAGAATCTTCTTTGTGTGTGCTCATGGATATATCTTTTGATTCCCCTGGATAAGTTACAGGAAACTTACAGCCTCATGGGTTAGCTGAGGACAAGGAAGACAAACAATTTGTGTTTAAATTTAGAGTTGCACAGCTTCGACATCAGAACCCAGCTACTGAACCTGGTGTACTAGTATATCTTCTACAGGAATGGGTCACTTTTTATGCAGAGGACAGTGAAACAAGTGTGGCAGTTTATAAAAAGATATGAAGTTTTACCTGACTAGTGGGGTAGGTCATTACAATTTTTCATATCATGGGAGCTTCAGATTTTGTTGATGGAAAGCAACTATCTATTTCTGCCTAAGTGATCTTTCCTTATTTGTTATTGCTAACATTTACAATGAACTAACATTGACTTGACTTGTGCACACTTTTTTCGTGTTGCAGAGTGCCTTCATTCCAGAATGCCTTGAAGAGACGATTGATAGACTCTGCACTGCATCTAGAAGTCAATTACTATCGAGTGAAAAGAAGAGGAAAGTGAGTTGTATTTCAGTATAATTTATTTTCTAGTTATCTTGCTTTCCTGATATTGTAATGTTTTTTTTTTTGCCGTTTCAAAGTTGGAGAAGCTAGACCAATCCAGTTTTCAGCCAAAGACAGAACATGGAAAAAACTGAGGTATCCAACCTCCATCTTGTTGACAGCACTTGCACTACCAGACTGTAGTTATAGATTCTATGTCAGTGTTTCGTTCAGCGATTTTTTTTTCTTCGCGAACTCGCAAAAGGCTCTCCTTTTGGTTCGGCTAGAATTTGAAAACAGAATAAATTGGTTCATGCAGGATAGATTTCTACCTTTCCTTTCCTATCTTATCTCTAGCTATAACTTAAATTGTTTCTACCTTACTATAGCTAGATCTCTGCACCTGTCTCACTAACTGATGCAACATCCATCTGCGAGTGCAGATTCTGTGATTTGACTAACAGTTATTCATGTCTATTTTCCACTATATTCTTTTAGGATTTAAATCCATACTTAGTGGGTTGATCAATCGCTCCATCATCTCAAAACTGGATGGCACATACACCAACTTGAAAATGAGAGTTTCATAAAAGTCTCATGGATTGGAGCAGAGAGGCCAGGTCTATCTCGTGCAAGCACAGCTCCGAGGGTATGGTATTGGGTTCCCTTGTGCGGTCCCAGCGCCGCAGGATGAGACACTCTTTCGACGCGAGGTTGAGTAGGGCGATGATCCCGGTGTCCAGCATCTGCATGTGCAGGAGCACGACGCCGCTCATCAGCCTGAACCCATCGGATTGACACCAGGCGGTCTTCATCCTACTGAGGCAGTCCGGCGGCAGCTCGATCCGCGACGCTCGTCCGGCGCCGACGTCGAGAGCGAGGATGTGGAGGTCGTCGGTGACCCCGGCCCAGCCGACGCCCAACCTGGATGGGCACAGCCAATACACGGCGTTGCGACCGATGACCAGGGGGCGATAGGCGCAGAGTGGAGCAGAGATTGGGTGAGGTAGTTCCATGGCGCGGATGGCGCTCCACTTGCCGTCGTCCGACGAGAACGTCTGGGTTTGCATGCCTTTGTTCATGACGAGCAGCTCGTAGCTGCGGCCGGTGTCGCCGACGGCGAGGAAGGCCGGCGGGTATTCGTCGACGACGTCTGCCATGGGAAGGCGGGTGCTGTCGCCGGTGAGGCTGTTGCAGATGCACAGCCGCTGCTTCTCCTGACGAGGAACCGTGAATAATCCACGGAAGCGGCCCGGCTTTTTCCGGAGGACGACGAGGACGTCGCGCGACGCCACCGACTCCGAGTGCTTCCATTCCGAGGGGTATGACTTGTAGATTGTTATTCCCAACTTCTTCACCGGCGGCGGTGACTTACTTTGGAACTAAAGAACGGGTGCGTGCTAAACACAAACCGTCTCAACGTTTTCAATGATTTAGTGTTGCTTTTATACACAAATAAATCGAAAATCTACCGTATGAAAAATAGGGGATGGCTGAGCTAACCTCAGCCCTCCGCCGTGCGCGTCATGCCGCGACATCCCGCACACGTCCTAGGGTCGTGGAGCGGCATGGCTGATAGTACACGCCACACCGCCACTTCCTATGCATATTCAGGGCATGGTGCGGCGTGGCTAACGGCAGTCGTCATGCCGCGACACCCCCACATGTTTTTACGGCATGGCGCGGCGTGTTTGATAGGGTTTGTCATGGCGCGATTCACTCGTCGTGGCCATGGTACAAAATGTGCCCGAGAGGATGACGATCCAGAACGGGCTGAGAAGGAAAATGAGCGGAGAACACACGATTACATAAGACTTGATCACATTTTACTCTCTAAGCCTGATGTTCTTTGTTGATCTTGACTACGCTAATCTGAAAACGAAATTCACAGAACCTGTCTCGCGCCAACAGTTTCGTCAGGATATCAGCCAGTTGCTCCTCAGTGCGGACGTGCTCAATGTCCATTCTCCCATCACAAATGCACTCTCGAATGAAGTGAAATCGAACATCTATGTGCTTGCTTCGATCGTGACAGGATTCTTATTGAGGGCGATTGCCAATTGGCTATCCATCTTTAGCAAAAAGGCATCGCGCTGCTTGCTTGTCAGTTTGGACAAGAGCTACGCCAACCAGATGCCTTGGGTCGCCATCGCCGTTCCCATAATGTACTCTGCTTCGCACAAGGAGAGAGCAATGACCTTCTGCTTCTGCGATAGCTAGGACACATGACAGGTGCCGAGGAAGAACAACACGCCGGTGATGCTCTTCCTTGTATCAATGTCGCCTCCCATGTCAACGCCGTTGTATCCTAACAGCCTCAACTTCCCTTTCTCTCGTTTGTAGTGGCAACCATAGTCCATGGTGCTGGCGATGTAGCGGAGGATCCGTTTGACGACGTTGAGATGTTCGGTGGTAGGGCGCTCCATAAAGCGACTAATGTAGCCGACGGCGTAGGTGATGTCGGGCCTAGTATGAACCAAGTACCACAGGCACCCGACAATGCCCGGTATTCGGTTGCATTTACTGGCGCCACCATGCTTTCCTTTGACAGTTTCAGGCGTGGCTCCATCGGTGTGTGACATGAGTTGCAGCTGCCCATGCCCGCGTGCTCCAGGATCTTGCGCGCATACGCCGCCTGCGAGAGCTTGATGCCGTCGCGCCTCTACTGCACCTCAATGCCCAAGTAGAAGCACAAAAGCATGAGATCACTCATCTTGAACCTAGAGCACATCTCGTGCTTGAATTTGGTGATCTCGACGTCGTCGTTTTCGGTGATGATGAGGTCGTCGACATATACCCCCACCAGCAGCCGCGACGTGCCCTCACCATGAGCATAGACTGCATGCTCCGAGACGATGTGGTTGAAGACAAGCGCCGCCAACGTCTCGTTGAGCTTCTCGTTCCAATTGCGCGTCGCCTGGCGAAGACAGTAGAGCGTCTTGTCCAGCCGCATCACTTTGTCTTCATGCCCCTCGACGGTGAACTCGGGAGGCTGTCATACGTACACCTTCTCATGTTCAAGAACGTGGACTTGACGTCCATGTGGTGCACTGGCCACCCCTCCTGGGCAGCGAGTACAAGCAGCAGCCGCACGAACTCGATGCATGCGACAGGGGCGAACACTTCGTCGAAGTCGATGCCCGACTACTGGACGTAACCCTTCGCCACGAGACGCGCCTTGTACTTGACCACCGCGCCGGCAGCATCCTTCTTCACCTTATAAACCCACTTCAAGCCGATCGGCCGGTGACCGAGTAGAACGTGGCTGGTGCCAAGTCTATCTCCTCTATCATGGTACGGCACCAAGGTTGGTGCTTCTCGGCCTCAGTGAACGTGGCCGGCTCCTCCTCGATCTGCAGATGGAGCTGTGCAGCAACCTGACGCTTGGCGAAGCCTGGTACAATACCGCGGCGCCAAGCACATTGTCGATGGTACGATACCGCGGCTCCATGTCGTCATTGTCCGCGTCCCAATACTCCTTCGCATTTAGGGGTGGAGACATGAACTCAGGCTGGGGTAGTGTGGGTGCCGTCAAGACTGGTGTCGCTGGTTCGGGCGTTGGCGCTGTAGGCGACGTCGCAGGAGTGTGTGTGACGGGCTTGCTATGAGCAGGTGTGGACGCCAGTGTCGCCGGGGGCTCTGGCGTGCCCACGGGAATAGCGTCTACTTGCCCATGGTGTTATACTCCACGACAAGCTCTGCCTCCGAGTTCAGCTCCTCGTCCTTCCAGTTCCACGACGCCTTCTCGTCGAAGGCAGCATCCCTGGACACGACGGCACGTCGCGACGCCGGATCGTAGAAGCGCCACGCCTTGGCACCGGACTCGTAGCCGATGAAGACAACCGGTGTTCCGCGATCGTCTAACTTCTTCAAGTATAGCTTTATCGACTTGACATAGGCGACGTAGCTGAAGGTGCGGAAGTAGTGGACGTCAGGCTTCCTGCCATGCCAGACCTCGTACGAGGTGATGCCATCGATGGCCTTCGTGGGCACCCAGTTGAGCAGATACACGACAGTGGCAACCGCCTCTCCCCAGAACAACGACGGCATGTTTCGGCTCTTCAACAGGCTACGCGCCATCACCACAACCGTCTAGTTTCGCCTTTCCACGATGCCGTTCTGCTGGGGCGTGTACAACGCCGTGAGCTGCCGCTCGACGTCGCGCTCGGCGCAGTACAGCTCGAAGTCCATGGAGGTGAATTCACCCCTGTTATCAGTACGCAGAACACACAGTCGCCGGCCCGTGTCCACCTCCACGCGAGCCTAGAACTTCTTCACGGCCGCAAGCATGTTGCTTTTGGCAGTTAGCAACGCCGCCACCCACATGTACCTGCTCCGGTCGTCCACGAGCAGAAGGAAATATTGCTTACTGCCGGGAGTAGCCAGTGAAATTGGGCCGCAGAGGTCGGCGTGGACCAGATCGATCAGCCCCTTAGCGCGCAGCTTCACCTGCGTCGGGAACGGACTCCACTTGAGCTTGGTGGTGATGTAATGCGCGCAGAGCTGGTGGACATGGTTGACATGGGGCAGCCTATGAACTATTCCCCGCTGCTCCAACTTGCGTAGAGCGTCGAAGTGCAGATGTCCGTAGCGCTCGTGCCACAGCCACGCGCTATTGGTGGCGCACGTGGCCAGACAGAGCGACCGGGTGATCTTGACACACAGCAGATAGAGTCGATTCGCCGAACGCCTTACGCGCACGATCAGACGATCCTTCTCGTCGTGAATCCGGAGGACGCCGTTCTTGGTGTGGGTCGCAGCTGTCTTTGTCCAGCTGTCCGAGGCTGACAATGTTGGTGGTAAGCCGTGGGATGTAGTATACTCCTGTGAGCGAGAGGTGCTCGCCAGTCTTCCCTTGAAATAGCACGGTGCCGGAGCCCTCAATCACGGCCTCCGAACCGTTGCCAAACTTGATGGTGCAGCCCACTGCCATGTCGATGTTGATGAAGGCGTTACGGGAGCCGATCATATGGTTCGTCGCCTTGTTGTCGAGGTACCAGAGGGTGTCGTCGTGCTTAGAGTCTCCATCGAGCTACGTGAACACCTTGCCCTCAATGACGCGTAGCAAGCGACGCTCTGGTGAACTCTGAGTCGCCACGGCGCGCGACAGTAGCGGGGGAGTGGGGAAAAGTTGGCTCCTTCTCCTCATCCGCTTGAGCCACATAGGCCTCAGCTTTGGGCTTGCTATGGCAATCCCTGGCCCAGTGGCCGTATTTGCCGCAGCGCTTGCACTGGTCTTTGTTGAGAGGTTGTCCTTCAAAGTCGGCCCGCCCTCCATCGCGTGATGAAGAGCTGGCGCCGTTGCCTCTGTCGCGCTCGCGGCCACCGTGCTTCTTCCCGCCGGCGCTGCTGAAGCTACTCCCGCCGCTCTTTCCCTCGGACTCACGGAGCTTGAGCCTAGCGAGCCAATCTTCTTCGTAGAGCAGCAGCCTGCCCTGGCTGTCATGGACGGAGGCTTGCTTGCGCCGCTACTCGACGGCTCGGAGACGACCGATGACCTCTTCCACAGAGAGGTGGTTTATGTCGAGGAGCATCTCCATGGAGATGGCCACTTGAGTTAGATGCTCGGGGACGGTTTGCAACATCTTGCGCACGATTTTGACATCGCGGATGTTGTCATCGAGCAGCCGCAGGTCGGCGGCTATCCCAGTGATGCGGTTCACAAAAATCATCCGTGGTCTCCGCCTCCTTCCACACCAGGTTGCCGAAATCCCGCCATAGCTGCTGCGCGTTCGCCTCGCCCACCCGCTCGATACCTATCCGGATGCGCTTGATCGCCGCCCATGCCTCAGCCGCGGACCGCTTATGTCGCAGACCGGATAGCAAGTCTGCAGGCACCAAGCGTAGGATCGCGGCGAGCGCTAGGCGATCGTGCCAGTAGAGAACCTCCTCATCCTCGTACGGCTCGACGGCGTACCACCCCGTCGCCTCCAGGTTCACCTGCATCAACATCGTCCACTCCTGATAGTTGATGCGTGTGAGCATGGGGAACTGAATGCCGGCGGCGATGTTCTTCGAGCGCTGGACGATGACTTCACGGCGGCCATGGCGAGGCGGCGGCAATGGTGAGAGACGGCGATACCTCCGACGCCCGTCTCGATCACCATCCCGCCCCTCTGGTGGCGCTGACATACGCTCCATCAAAAATGAACAGCTCTGATACCAGATGTTAGTCCCAACTTCTCACTGGCGGCGGTGACTTACTCCGGCGAGCTCACAAACTTACTCTGGAACTCAAGAACGGGGTGAAACACTGGAATTTGGCGCTGAGTAAATTTGATGTTTCTTTTATACACAAACAAATTAAAAATCTACCGAATGAAAAACAGGGGGATAGCTAAGCTAATCTCGGCCTTCCGCCGTACGTGCCATACCACAACATCCCACGCACGTCCTAGGGTCGTAGAGCGGCGTGGCTAACAGCATGCGCCACGCCGTCACTTTCTATGCACATTCAGAGCATGGCGCGGCGTGGCTGACGGCAGTCGTCATGTCGCAACCCCCGCACTTTTCTACGGTATGGCGCGGCGTGTTCGACAGGACTCAGCACGGCGCGATTCACTCGCCGTGGCTGTGGTACAAAATGCGTCCGAGGGGATGACGATCTAGGCCGGGCTAAGAGGAAAAATGAGAGAATAACACAGAATTACACAAGACCGCATAGATCATAGGGAGGACGGGTCGGTACGTCAACGGAGCAGCGGCCCCGGAGGCTGCGCACGCCGACGAAGGTGGGGCCTCGACGGGGAGCACAGGCGGCTCGTCTATGCGGCAGAGGGACTGGCTGGAGACGGCGACGAGGGGTAGGGACGGAGCAGCAGCGCCGGCAGCCGACGACGACGGTGGGGCCTCGACGAGAAGCACGGGTGGATCGTCCATGCGGTCGAGCTTGTATGAGACGGCGACGAGGAGGGCAGGGTCGAAGCCACCGTTGGCGGCGCCGCGGAGAGCGAGGCTGCGGCGGCAGGACGGGTGGACGATGGCGCGGCGCAGCGGACGGTGGTCGCGGCGTCCGAGCGCGCGACGATCTCGAGCAGGAGATCGACCGGGAGAGTCGTCCGCGCCTCGACCGTAGTCGCGCATGCACGTAGCCGCTTGGTCGCTGGCATAGCAAGCTCGTCGAAGCACGGGCCGTCTCGTAGGCGTTTGGTTGCCATTTATGCACGCATGTATGGTATTTTGTCGTTGGAAGGCACAATGCGTCGGTACTGGACTGCTACTGATCAATCTCTCCGGCGCCAAGTATAAGCCTGCACTTCCACTTCATACGCACACATGCAATTATGCGTGTTGAGCTCGTCAACTGTTTGGAGTTTTCGAATTCCGGCTCTGAATTAATCCGATCCACGTCGGCATTTCGTGCCCTCTGGGATTGGGCCCAAGATTTTTTTTGAAGGATCGGACCCAACCTTGAACAGAAGAACCATGGGTCAGCCGTTCCACTACCAGCCCACCAGAATACCACATTAAGAATTTTAAGCTAAGATCGATACGACATTCTGGAATAAAAATCGAATCCCCAATTCATCATTCTCCTCTCCGATTCCCCGTATCGAAATCTCTCGCCCTCTCTCTCCCCTTTCGGCCTCTTCCCCAACCCGCGGCGGCCATGTCGCCGCCGAGGTCACTGCCACCACCACCTACATCAGATGCGGTCTCCAAAGTACTCGGCATGCCCGAGCTCGTCGGCGAAATACTCCTGCGTGTCGGCGACTCCGCGAGCCTGATCCGCGCTGTGGCGGTTTGCAAAGCATGGTACGGCGTCGCCTACCATCGTGTATTCCTGCGGGACTTCATGAAGCGAGAGCCCAGCCGCTTCCTCGGGTACTTCTGTAAGTTTGAGGATGGCCAAGGGTTCGTCCCGGCCGCGCAGCCGCCAGAGCTCGCCGGCGTCCCCCGCTACATTTCTCAGGCCATTCCCGAGTGGCTCGACAACGCTGACGACTGCCGTGGCGGCCGTATCCTCAGGAGGTTCGACGAGGCACTGGCCATCTACGTGCCATTCCGGCCAGAATCATCTGTGTTCCTCCCGCTACCACCCCTCCATGACGTCGCAGGCGATGTGTTCACCCTCCTGAGAGATGACAACGACGGTAGCAACGGGCCATCATGCGTCCTTGTTACTGGCAACGTGGAGAGAGATGCCGTTGTTGTTCAGGTCTCCATCTTTCAGGCTGGACAGTGGATCACGCACAATTCAGATTTCATTTTGGTAGAATACTCAGAGCATGGCAGCGGGATCTTTTGCAACCCTGCAGTTCTGGTGGGCGATCATGTTTACATGCTAACTGTCAATGGTTACATGATTGGGGCTGCTTTGTCTGATGGCAAGATCTTCACTGTCGATACCCCGGTGGGATTCTACCAGTGGGGATCACATAAACTCTCTAAGGGGGAAGGGTCTGTGCTCTATGTCCATGCTGATGGGTATCACCTTACTGTGTGGGAATACATACAGCCCAACTGGCACCAGATTGACAGAATTTACCTGCCCAAGGCCTTTGGTTTGTTTGCCCAAGAAACGTGGAACACAGTTAAGTGGGAAAAATCAAGGCAAGGATGGGGCGAACTCTTCGACATGTACACTGTCGGTGACTATGCCATGTTCACCTGCCTGGGTATCCATGGTGATGAGGGTCTTTACTTTGTTGACTCCATTACAAGAATTGTGGTCCAGCTCGGCAACAAGTCCTCACCAGAAAAAGGTGATATACTCCATATGATACCGTTGGTTATGGTCCTCAGTCCAAAGCTCCCAAAATTTGTGTGGTCAACACCCTTCGATCCCTAGACGTTCTGGTTTCACAAGAAATCATCAAGCCTTTTAATCCCAAGCAAATTGGGGTAGGCCTGATTTCACAAGAAAGCAGATGAGAATTTAACTTTCAAAGCTTTGCTTCTTAGATAGTCCAATGATTTGTCAGGAGTCATATGTGTTGTTGTTTAGATTAAGATAGGTTGTGTGTGTGCTTATGTGGTGCACTCCAGATGGCTTCTTTGTCCTGGATGAACTTCTCTTATCTAGAAAATCTTGTCTTGTCACTCATTAGGCACATGGGTTGTCATTTATGTTGCCTATTCAAGCAGGAATATACATGATGTGAGCTTGTTTGGGGTTGGAGACACAGTTTTGGGTGTGGTTATGGGCTTGCACTAAATGATTATTTGTGATGATTGGGTGTTTTCCCCTGAAAACTACTATTAACATTGTTTCTTTTTTCACTCATCACTGTTAATCCTGGTCGCTTGGTTATCTCCACTTCCTTCAGAGAAATGCTGTTGTGGAATTAATTGTTATGCTTGCTTTTCTGGAATTTTGAGATCTAGAATACATCGATATGCCCATCCAGTTGGGATTAGTGTAAATAAATTGTACTGCAGTTTGTCTTGAACCATATGGTCTTATAACTCTTATCCAGCTGCATGAAGATTTCGTGGTGTTCCACTGGCAAGTACTGACCAGCTCATTGCTGTTTTTTTTTCCTCAACAGTTCCTTTGCAAGATTGATTTCATGATATAAATTGTTAACTTCAAAAGCTAACGCTCCAACTTTCCTATGTTGTTATCTGCAATTCTGCATATTCATCTTGAATATGTGAACTTCCATTTTCATCTTGCATATGCAAATCCGAAATCTCCCATCCTCTTAATAGTTAATACTAGCATGGAACATTTAACTGCTGGTAATTGCTGATGGTTACTGTAAAGTTCCAGGAAGCCTAGGAGTTTCTTCACAGAGACCACTTAATGTTTCTGCCAGAGTGTTTTTCCTTCTTATCGTTTATTCATGTTCTTGCGTCAGTGGGGCTCCTATTTGTCATCGCAGCTTTTATAGATACTCTTCATGGAGAAGCAACTTCTCCTGTTGAAGATATTGGTGCTGATGAAGGCATTACTCATCCGTATGTATGGTCCAGTGCTGTCACATGCCTTCATATTTCATTTATTTCATGAAGGGGTGGTCTGAATGTTTGGTTATTTATTCAGTTGGTGATGATGCCACTTCTGTAATTCTTGGTGTGGATGGTGATAAGGTATTGTACTATTTGAACTTGAATAACATAGCAGTTGAGCGGGTGGGTGAACAAGATGGCTTGATTAGTAACATAATTCTTCCTGTGATGATGGTTTGGTCTGCTCATATGCCCCTTCCTGGCACTAATGCTATTGATTAGCATGCTCTTGAATTACACTTATATGCTTATGTTCTTTCCCGCTTGGGAAATATAGTGACCCAAGCTGTAGTTTCATGCTAATATTGAATTCAAAAGAGATAATGATCTGATATGTGCTAGCTCAGTTCATGTTACTTAGCTAGGGATACATCCATAGGTGATCTGAACTACAAAGGATGCTGATAAATTTGTAATACAAGCATAGTTATATCAAATGCTTTTGTTATTATCATAACCTATGGTTACAGCGAAACTAGGTTGCCAGCATAGAAGATCAAGGAGGCTATTGCTATGAAATCAAATCATGATCAGAAACTATTAAATCAACCACCAATTCACAAATTTGGCAAGCTTATTTTATACAGGTATCAAGTATATTTTTATGTTCTATACCCCAGAATGCATCCTCTGTAGCATTATTCATCAACTTTCTTTTGGTTGAATAGATATTGGACTATCTATGGGGCTCTTCAAGACTGGGATGATTGTCTAACATGTTAACAGTAGTGAAATAGTGAATTTGTTTGCAACTGCTAAAGATGATCGTGTGTGAATTGAAAGAATTCTTCAAAATTGTGAACGATATGTTTTGTTTCGAGGTATAAACCCCCATAAACCTGCCATGAGACAAATATGTTGATTCCATTTTTGTTTTTTTTTTATTTTGTTCAATGTGTGCAGGTTGAGTTATGGCAATAGTTTGTTGTCAAAGCCTGTTCCCCGAGGAAGGTATTAAGATCTGCCAAGGGTATATTCTACCTTGTAAGTTCTGTGCGCTTATGTTTTTCTGCATTCTTTTCCCTCATTCACTCCGTGTGGTCAGTGAGCCTTACTTGACTGGTGAGCCATTACTTGAACCATTTCCATTTTAACTGAATAACGGGGGGTTATGGAGGTGGTGCAGCACTGCAGCCAGTGGCGGACCTTCCCTTTTGGCAAGGTGTAGCAGCTGCCGTACCTAACTGCTGGCATCAACTAACCCCTAAACAGTGACACTACCGACTGTTTCCATTGGTTGTTATGTTGACGATGGTGGCAGGAAGCGGTAGCACTAATCTATTATTTGTACAAGTCCACACTGCTATGGTATCGAACAAGTTGTCACTGACCAATTAAGTGAGGATGCAACTGCATCTGCTGGAATTGTTATTTGAGGAATTGAGCAAAAGAATCATAACTGATTTTGAGTTGCTAGCAGCAAATGATTGGAGAATAAATTGGAACCAGAACATTGGATGGTTTCAGTGGCTCACCTTCAAGCAATCAAGCTATACCTATAATGATTCATTCCAATAGTCGCACTTCTAATAAGAAAGCACTAAATTCTATACTTCTAGTTTTATTGGATGTGCACTCTGATTTTTTTTACATGTACATTATATACTAATGTTTTGATATGTTAGTATTTTTGAGAACAACATGCCTTGATAATAAGTATTTGGGAACAGATGGAGTATATCAATATTAGTACATGTGGAAAGTCCACCAGACCAATAATTTTGTGCTGGTTCCACCACTGACTGCAGCCTACTTGTGTAGTCGCAAGGTCTTGGATTATCAATTTATATACTGAGACAACTCTACTTGCTTTAGCTTGCTTTATGAATCTGGCCCTGTACTGTCGGATAAAAGGGGAAAATATTATTCTACCATGCATTGCAGGCTGAAGTTCAAGGCCAAAAGCTCACATGGTTTGCACCACTTCCTTCTGAGAAACTACCTACAAACGATGTGGACTTGCATGCTCTGCTTACTTTACTGGAATTCTATGAGGTAACAAATACAGCAAAATACTCTTGCGCAATATGATGCCCATTCAGATGGGATTATGGTATACAAACAGTACTGGGGTTTGTCTAGAACCTATTATCATGTTGAATAAAGATTTTGTGGTAGGATGTTGACTAATAACTATGGACACAAGTCATTACCATTTTCCTTAATTAACTGCTCCTTTGCAAGATTAATCACATGATATGTAATTGAAGATATAAAATTGTGACTTCAACAGCCAATGCACGGTGCTGTCATAGACTTCCCAGCGTGTCACCATTGTGACTAGTGATGGTTGGGTGTTTTCTTTTCTTTTCTGAGAATTGTTGATAATCACCATTGTGACTATTGACTCGGCGACCCCTCTCCTCCAACGACGGATTGTACTGATACTCTCATCTCATTTTGGTTCTCTCTGCACACGCGCGACGCCGCCGGCCGCCGCACTTATTGGACGCCGCGACGACGTTTCAGGCAGCTGCGACTGGAGACGGAGGTAGCTGCGACGAGGTTTGCGGCCAGGACTGCTTAATTAACTACAATGTGTGCCTAATCACCTACCACTCGGCTGTTAATCTTGAAATTAATCCCATCGTGCAAGTGCAACATTGCAGCTGGCGGTGCTGGTTGGCTGCGGCGACAGCATCATGGACATCTCAGCTGGGCCTCAATACGTGGCCGGCGGCCTCTCGAGCTCCCGCGCCGATGCCCAGCCATCCGGTCGTCGTCCCCGCTCCGCCGCCTCGTTCCGTCCGCTCGTCTTACCCGCGACGTTCATCCGTGGCGTCAGATTTGGGTGGCGCTCTGCGTGCGATGACGGGCCGCCGCCGAAACTCAAGCTGCGTCGAGCCACCGGGAGAAGACGGCATCCCTGTTTTTAATTCTGACTTTTAATGGTCAAACTTTTTAGACCAAACGGTGTTAATAAGTTAACGGCGAAGTGGTATTTTGACAGCCATAAGACTAAAAGTAGTGGCATTTAAGCAATTAGGAAAAAAACAAAGACAATTGTGAAAAACCCTAGTGGCATATATACAATTGGCCCTATTCTATAAAGATACGAAGTATAGGCGGACATTTCTCTGTGTATCTGGCCGTTCACTGCATAGTTCATGCATTGCAGCTGAAGTTTATGACCCCACCTGGTTAGACTTTGCATGCCCTGTTTACTTTTCAGGAATTCGAGTCAGATGGGATTCTATGAGACATGCCCTGTTTACTTCACTGGAATTATACGATGGAATTATGAGTTAGATGGGATTCTATGAGGCAACAGAAAATAATATGATACCCATTCAGATGAGAATATGGTATACAAATTGTACTAGAGTTTGTCTAGAACCTGTTATGACAAGTCATTGCCATTTTCCTTAATTGCTACTTTGCAAAATTGATCACATGATTAAGGAGAACAGATTCCATATCAGTATATCACAAAGGTGTCATTGCTTAGCGCAGAGAGACCAGATCTATCTCATGCAAGCACAGGTCCGAGGCACTGCCGGTGAGCTCCCTCCTGTGGCCCCAGCGCTGCAGGATGTGAAACTCTTTAGGAGCAAGGTTGAGCACGGCGACGAACCCTACGTGCTTCATCCGCATGAGCACGGTGCCACTTCTCTCCCCGAACCCCTCGAAGAGAATCGAGAACGCCAACGCGTCGTGGCGACCGCCGATCTGCCTGTCGATGACCTCCCTGCGTATCACCACCTGCCAGCTCCACGTCGCCGCTGCCGTCGAGCCCTCCTCCTCCTCCGACGGAGGCGGCGACAGTAGTGTCCACTGCGATATCACGAGGTACTCCGCGATCATCACGCTGAGTTTCCCGTCCGCCGTGGCCGCCAGGCCGATCCCGTCTTCTTTCCAGTAGGTGGTCCTCATCCTATTGATGGCCTCCCGCGGCAGCTCGATCCGCACCGCCACAGCCGCGCCGACGTCCAGCGCGAGTATGTACGGGCCGTCGGTGTACCTGCCGGGGCACAGCCAATGCCCGGCGGCGGTGCTGCTGCGGCCAAGAACTAGGGGGGCGAGAGGCCTGTACAGCGTGAATCAATTGGCTTTAATCCACCTCTAAAAACCTAAATATACTATCTAGATTAAAACTTTTAATCGGATCTAAAAGTCACATATCTTACGCTCAGATGTGCGACATATGTTTGTAGCTATTAATGTCAAAAATAAAAAATAAAAGTACTAATAAAAAACCGATAATATCGGTTGACGTGATGTTATTAATCGATACTTGAAAATTTATTCAGGGTGAATTTAAAATAAAATTACCTCTATTCAACTTAAATATGGGGTGTGATGTATTGATAACGCGCGTGAGCTTGAGATGAGAGATCTAGGTTCCTAAAACCGATATAAAAAAGCTAGTCTACTCAGTAGCGGGAGTCTGGATGGGGTTGTTTCATGGCGTGGATGCCGCCGCACTTGTCGTCCTCCGACGAGAAGGTTTGGGTCCGGAAGCTTTTGTTCACGAAGAGCAGCTCATAGCTGCGGCTGGCGCCGCCGCCGACGTTGAGGAAGGCGGGCGGGTATTGGAGGCCGAACGGCAGTTGCTGATCGTGGAGTACTTCTGCCGGAGGAAGATGGGTGGTGTCGCCGGTGAGGCAGTCAGCTGTGGCGGCGTAGGAAGATCGTGGAAGACGCCTTCTGGTGGTTTTTGTCAGACCTCACCTTCTTCCCAGATGGCAGTGATAGCTTACTCAGCTCCAATGAGGAGTAATCTCAATCACAACAGTGAGAATGAGATTGGAACATAGGGATTTGGTGCTGAGCGTGAAATCGTCTCAGCGTTTTCTTTAATTTGACGTTCCTTTTATACATATCAGAACTAAAAAAAAGAAAGGGAAAAAAACAGAAGAGGGTCAAGCTAATCTTGGCTCTCCGCCATGTGCTCCATACCGTGACATCCCGAGCATTCTCAGGATATGCGCGTTATGGCTGATAGTGCGCGCCACACCACCACCCCCTACGCACGTTCGGGGCATGTCGTGACATGGTTGACGGTAGCCGTCATGCCGTTACACCCCCGCACGTCTACGCGGCATGGTGCGGCGCGCTCCACAGGGCTTGCCACTGCGTGGTTTATCCGCCGTGGCTGTGATACAACAAAAACGTGCAAAGAACACAGGGTTACACTTGAATTGATGATATTTCACCCCCTAAGCCTGTTGTTCTTTGCTGATCTTGACGATCCCAATCCGAAAACGAAGCTGGCTGAACCTGTCTCGCGCCAGCGCCTTCATCAGGATGTCGGCCAATTGCTCCTCAGTGCGGACATGCTCAATGTCCATCCTTCAATCACAGATGCATTCTCGAATGAAGTGGAAGCGAACATCTATGTGCTTGCTTCGATCGTGGAAGACAAGATTTTTACTGAGAGCAATTGCTGATTGGCTATCCATCTTCAGCAAAAAGGGGTCGCGCTTCTTACTCGTTAGCTCACACAAGAGCTGTGTCAACCAGAAGCCTTGGGTTGCCGTTGCAGTCCCTGCAATGTACTCTGCTTTGCACGAGGAGAGAGCGACGACCTTCTGCTTCTACGATTGCCAGGACACGGGACAGGAGTCGAGGAAGAACATCACGCCGGTGGTGCTTTCCCTAGTGTCGATGTCACCTCCCATGTCGGCGTCGCTGTATCCCAACAGCTTTAACTTTCCTTCCTCCTTCTTGTAGTGGCAGCCATAGTCGATGGTGCCTGCAATGTAGCGGAGAATCCGCTTGACGGCGTTATGATGTTCAGTGGTAGGGCGCTCCATGAAGCGACTGATGTAGCTGACAGCGTAGGTGATGTTGGGTCTGGTGTGAACTAGGTACCGTAGGCACCCGACAATGTCTCGGTATTCAGTTGCGTCCATCGGCGCCGTTGTGCTATCCTTTGTCAGCTTCAGGCGCGGCTCATTGGTGTGTGACATGGATTGCAATCGCCCATGCCCGCGCGCTCCAAGATCTTGCGCGCATACACCGTTTGTGAGAGCTTGATGCCGTCGTGCCCCTGCTGTACCTCAATGCCCAAGTAGAAACACAAAAGGCCAAGGTCACTCATCTTGAACCTGGAGCACATCTCGTGCTTGAACTTGATGATCTCGGTGTCGTTGTTACCGGTGATGATGAGGTCATTGACATAAATCCCCACTAGCAACCGTGACGCGCCCTCACCGCGAGCATAGACAGCATGCTCCGAGGCGCTATGATTGAAGCCGAGCGCTGCCAGCGTCTCATCGAGCTTCTCATTCCAGGCGTGCGGAGCTTGGCGAAGGCCGTAGAGTGCCTTGTCTAGCCGCAGCACCATGTCTTCATGTCCCTCAACGGTGAAGCCGGATGGTTGCCATACGTACACCTCCTCACGTAGCTCCTCATTCAAGAACGCGGACTTGACGTCCATATAGTGTACTAGCCACTCTTCCTGGGCAGCAAGTAAAAGCAACAGCCGCACGGACTCAATGTGCGCGACGGGGGCGAACACTTTGTCGAAGTCGATGCCCGGCTGCTGGACATAACCTTTTGCAACAAGACACGCCTTGTAGTTGACCACTGCGCCGGCGGCGTCCTTCTTCACCTTATACACCTACTTCAGTCTGATCGGCCGGTGACCGGGCGGGAGTGAAACCAGACGCCATGTCTGGTTTCTCTCAATGGAGTTAATTTCCTCCATCATGGCGCGGCGCCATGGTTGGTGCTTTTCAACCTCAGCAAATGTGGTTGGCTCCTCCTCGATCTGCAGATGGAGCTGAGCAGCAACCTAGCGCATGGCGAAGCCTGGTAGAGTGGCTACGCCAAGTACATTGTCGATGGTGTGGTACCATGGCTTCATGTCATCGTTGTCCATGTCCCAGTACTCTTCTTCATTTGGGGTGGTGACACAAACTGAGGTTGAGGCTGTGTGGGCGCCATCGAAGCCGGTGTCACTGGTTTGGGTGTTAGAGCCGAAGGCGATGTCGCGGGAGAGTGTGTGCTAAAGTCCGCTGGGAGCTGGTGCAGATGTCGGTGTCATCAGGTGCTCGAATGCACCTTGGGGAGAAACATCCACTTGTCCAGCATCCAACTCCAAGGTGTTGTACTCCACAATGAGCTCCGCCTTGGTACTCATTTCCCCATCCTTCTAGCTCCATGATGCCTTCTCATCGAAGACGGCGTCCCTAGACACGATGGCGCGTTGTGACACCGGATCATAAAACCGCTACGCTTTGGCGCCGGGTTCGTAGCCGATGAAGACTACCGGCGTTCCGCAATCATCTAGTTTGTTCAAGTGTGGCTTTGTTGACTTGACATAGGAGACGCAGCCGAAGGTGCGAAAGTAGTGGACGTCAGGTTTTCAGCTATGCCAGGCTTCATATGGGGTGACACCGTCCACTGCCTTCGTGGGCGCCCGGTTGAGCAGATACACGGCGGTGGCAACCGCCTCTCCCCAGAACAGTGACAGCATGTTCCTGCTCTTCAGCAGACTGCGCGCCATCACCATGACCGTCTGGTTCCGCCTTTCCGCGACACCGTTCTGTTGGGGTGTGTACGGCGCCGTGTGCTACTGCCCGATGCCGTTATCGGCGCAGTATCACTTGAAGTCCACGGAGGTGAATTCACCCCCGTTTTCTGTGCGCAGGATGCGCAGCTGGTGGCCCGTCTCCACCTCCACGCGAGCCTGGAACTTCTTCACAGCCGTAAGCATATCTCTTTTGGCAACGAGCAACACCACCCACATGTACCTGCTCCAGTCATCAACGAGTAGGAGGAAGTACTGCCTGCCGCCGGGGGTAGCCGGCGAGATTGGGCTGCAGAGGTCGGCGTGGACCAGATCAAGCAGTCCCTCAGCGCGGCGCTTCGCCTGTGTCGGGAACGGACTCCGCTTGAGCTTGGTGGTGACACAATCCGAGTAGAGCCGGTGGACGTGGTCGACGTGGGGCAGCCCGTGCACCATTCCCTGTTGCTCCAGCTTGCGCAGGGTGTCGAAATGCAGATGCCCATAGCGCTCGTGCCACAGCCACGTGCTATCGGTGGTGCGCACGGCCAGGCAGAGTGGCTGGGCAATCTTGACACGCAATAGGTAGAGATGATTCACCGAACATCTCACGCGCACGATCAGGCGATCCTTTTCATCGCGAATCTGGAGGACGCCGTGCTTGGTGTAGACGTCGCAGCCACCCTCGTCCAGTTTCCCGAGGCTAATAATGTTGGAGGTGAGCCGAGGAATGTAGTACACCACAATAAGCGGAAGGTGCTCGCCTGTCTTCCCTTCAAACAACACAGTCCCAGAGCCCTTGATTGCGACCTCCGAGCCATCGCTGAACCTGACGGTGCCGCCAACCGCCGTGTCGATGTTGATGAAGACATCGTGGGAACCAGTATATGGTTCATCGCCCCGCTGTCGAGATACCAGAGGGTGTCATCACGCTTCGAGCCTCCGTCGAGTTGCGCGAACACCTTGCCCTCAACGATGCGCAGTGACCGACGCTCCGACGAGCTCTAGGTTGCCACAGCGCGTGGCAGCAACGGTGAAGAGGGGAAGAGTCTGGCCTGGGCCATCAGTAGTGTGGGCTCCTTCTCCTCTTCCGCCTGGACCACATGGGCCTCAGCTTTGGGCTTGTTGCGGCATTCCCTGGCCCAGTTGTCGTGTTTGCCGCAGCGCTTGCACTGGTCTTTGCTAAGAGATTGTCTCCCAAAGTTGGCCCGCCCTCCGTCGCGTGATGCAGAGCCAGCGCCGTCGCCTCTACTGCGCCCGTGTCCGTGCCCACGGTCGCCGCGCTTCTTCCCACCGGCGCCGCTGGAACTGCTCCCGCTGCCCTTTCCCTCGGACTCACGGAGCTTGAGCCTAGCGAGCCAGTCTTCTTCGCAGAGCAGCAGTCTGCCCTGATTGTCATGGACAGGTGCTTGCTTGCGCCGCTACTCAACGGCGCGGAGACGGCCGGTGACTTTCTCAATAGAAAGTTGATTTATGTCGAGGAGCGTCTCCATGAAGATTGCCACTTGAGCTAGATGCTCAGGGACTGTTTGCAACATCTTTCACATGATTTCAACATCGCAGATGTTGTCACCGAGCAGCCGTAGTTCGGCAGCTATCCCGTGATGCGGTTTGCGAAATCCTCCACGGTCTCTGCCTCTCTCCACACCAGGTTGCCGAAATCCCGCCGCAGCTGCTGCGCATTTGTCTCGCGCACCCGCTCGACACCTATCCAGATGCGTTTGATCGCCGCCCACGCCTCAACCACGGACTGCTTCTGTCGCAGACTAGATAGCATGTCCGCGGGCACCGAGTGTAGGATTGCGGCGAGCGCCCGACGATCATGCCGATAGAGGACTTCCTCGTCCTCGTACGGCTCGATAGCGTACCACCATCCAGCCGCCTTTAGATTCACCTGTATCAACATTGTCCACTCCTAATAGTTGGTGCGTGTGAGCATGGGGAACTAAACGCTGGCGGCAGTGTTCTCCGAACATTGGACGACAACTTCACGCCGGCCACGTCCAGACGGCGGTGATGGCGAGAGACGGCGATACCTTCGATGCCCGTCTCGATCACCATCCTACCCTTTTGGTGGTGCCGATGCTCGCTCCATCAAAGATGAACGTAGCTCTGATACCAAGTGTCAGACCTCACCTTCTTCCCAGGCAGCGACGATAGCTTACTCAGCTCCGATGAGGAGTAATCTCAATCACAACCGCGAGAATGAGATGGAACATAGGAATTTTGATGCTGAGCGTAAAATCGTCTTAGCGTTTTCTTCAATTTGGCGTTCCTTTTATACACATTAGAACTAAAAAAAGAAAGGAAAAAAAACAGAGGGCCAAACTAATCTTGGCTCTTCGCCGTGCGCTCTATGTCGCGACATCCTAAACATTCCCAGGATGTGCGCGTTATAACTGACAGTGCACGCCACACCGCCACCCCCTACGCACGTTCGAGGTATGTCGCGGTATGGTATGTCGCGGTATGCTTACCACTGCGTGGTTCCTCCGTTGTGACTGTGATAAAAAAAACGTGCAAATAACACGGGTATGACAGTTTTTCCGCGAGGACGTCGCGGGTGGCCACGGGCTTCACGTGCTGCCACTCCAAGGGGCATGACTAGTTGATAGGGAGGAGGGATGAGCACGCCGCCGCCGACGGTGGGGCCTCGACGACGAGCACGGGGGGATCGTTCTTGCGTGTGAACTTGTAGGAGACGGCGAGGAGGGCAGGGTCGAAGCCTCCGTTGGCGGCGTCGCGGACGGGGAGGCGGCGGCGGAAAGACGGGTGGAGGATGGCGCGACGGAAGGACTGGGTGGAGGATGGCGCGGCGGAAGGACTTGGTGGCGGCGGCCGAGCGCCCGAAGATCTCGAGCAGGAGATCGACTGGGAGAGTCGGCGGCGGCGCCTCGATCGTGGTTGCGCTGCAGCTGCACGTGCATGCATGTATGCGTTTGGTCGTCGTCGCCGGCACGACGGTCTCGTCGAAGCACGTCCAATCTCGTATGCGTTTCGTCGCCATGTTCGGCGTTTGCTTTGCTCCTGTATGCAGGAAACCTAATCCCTGGGGATAGTTTTTCTAATGGTCTAAATCAACGGAATTCGAGTACAGATAAGGGATTCTCATTTCAAACCATTCAAAGTAACGGTGATAAACAATTTATCTCCTAGGACTCTTAGGTATATAGTATATCCGTATATGGTGAGGTATTGTTGAAACCTACGGTATATGGTTTTTTTCCTCGAGAATACGTCCCATCGTTTTTTCATGCCATCCAAAATTCATTAACTTTTTAAAAAAGATTTGATAAAATTTATCAATATACATATTATATATCACACCAGAAATACAATTATTTTTTACCTACGTCATGTTTGAACATATATCTTATCAAACTTTTTTAAAAATTTTTATGGCTTTGTGGATGACATATAAAAATAAGGGGATGTCATGCCCTCTAGGGAAAAAAAAACTTTCCCGTGTAAACGCCAACTCTGTTGGTAATAAAGAGAGCTATGTTATAACATCTTGTCAAAATTTTTCACAATTGTTTAATTCATATGCAAGTAACGGGTGCATATACGTGTAAAAAAAATTCAATACCACACAATTGATAACTCCTCTGATTACTCCTCTTATGAAAGCTATCATGCACCCGCCCAAGTGAGTCTTATGTATGTAGCTCGTTAGTGCTTTTCTTTTAAAGAATTGCACACGATACATACTCTTTGCGTGAGCTTGATATATCAATATTGACTAATATATCATAGTGAGAAAACAAAACAAACAAGCTGAAGATGATCTTATTACCGAATAATTAATTAAATATTAGTTATTATAAAATTAAAAAATAAATTAATATACTTCTTTAAAATAATTTTTAGATATTTTTTATAAAATCGAAAAATATGGTTATAAAGGGGTGTAAAACTCCCCACATGCACATCCCAATAGAGCCAGTGACTAAATGTTGGTTGATTTTGTCCATAGAGAAACTTAGCATGAGGCAGTCTACTATGAATATGTTAGCATGAGAAACCAACGACATATCATTAATCTCATTAAAATCCTATTAAAATCTTACTTACGTATATTTAAATCCTCGTACACATCTGACTACATTATTATATTTATGCTTCCTCTAATGCCATTTAATTATATTCAAGCAGGAATATACATACCCCAAGCATGGTCAATGCATTGGTCTTAGATCAATGGTTGTATGAGTATTTGAGGTATTGAATACATCGATATGAGCCTATGAGTTAATAGTTATTGGTTACAGATATGCAAGCTATAGACTATATTGCAGGAAAAGATAGTTATTTCGTTATAGTTTTTTTGATAAAATCATATAATATCGAAAAAAGGCGTTTGACAAACTTAGGTGTAATGACCGCATGATGGATAGAATGCCACATGGGTCTTCGAATCTTTGGTAGTGGCACGAGGGTCTTTTTATTTTTTTTGATTGGCACATGGGTCTTGTTTGATCTTCTATTATTGCAAAATCAATCTCCCGTGGAGATGCTCTGTCGGAAGGTAGCTCATAGCTCATGCTTTGCAAACTGCACCATCCTCCTTTTTACGTCTTCCCAATTCCCAAACAGGCAAAATACTTGTCTATTATATTTATACGGTACGACGGATTGTACATTTGTAATGTGTTCAAAACCTCAAACTACTGTACGATTAATAAATAGATTCCCAGTTTATGTACAGATATTACACACAATCATAATCGAATTGTTATGATCCATTAACAAAACTGCACATGCTTTTGCACTCTAACCCCCTAATCAATTTTCAGTTGAGCTCTTATACCAAAAATTATTTATACTTGCGTAATTATACCAAAAAAATATTTGTCTTCCTCCCCTGCCCCTTTTGCCGAGCCCGCCTCCCAATCGCCGCCGTTTCGCCGTTGCCGGTTTCCGGTCGCCGCCTAGGACCGTGGACCTGCCGGCTCCACGGCTTGCACCCTCTTCAAGCAACAGTAGTACATCTGTCCCTGCACTTTTTCTCAGGCCACGGGCGTTCTCATCACCACCATATCAACCCAGAGGATATCCCAATTCAAAGGCGGGGGAGCCTACATGTAGGTGTGCCCACCATTTTCAGCCCACGGAGACGAAATATACGGAAAAAATAAAATAAAAAAATTAGTGGAAATATAAAATCTCAGGAAGCGAAGCGCGGATCAGTTTCCTCATCCACCGATCGCCTCCTCCTTGCTCCCGGTATAATTCTAATTCCTCCCCCGACCGAATTTTTTTTCCTCGCTGCTGTTTGTTCGCGATCGCATCTGGTTTTCCGCCGATTTCGTTCGATTCGCTGCTCGTTGGCCGCTAGGCTCGATCGATCTGGTGGCTAGCTGTTCTGGTTCGCTTTGGTTCTGGTTTTGGGTGAAGATTGATGCGTTTTGCGCTGATGATTTGGTTGGTTTCGTGATCGTTTGTGTGGTTTTGGATGTTTTTTGTGTTGTTTTGCAGGTAGCAGCCATGGCGTCGTCGGCGCTCATATGCGACACCGAGCAGTGGAAGGGCCTCCAGGTGCGTGAGTTGATGCTCGCATTTGCTGCGGTTTTTATTTGATACATGCTTGGATTAGGTTGGTAGGCTCACTATGTTTTTCGTGTTTTGCCACGCATGCGGGGAGCAGGCGCATGTTGTGGCGATTCAGAAAACTCACCTGCGCGATCTGATGGGTGATGCTGAGCGCTGCAAGGCAATGACAGCGTAAGGATTGAATTTTTTTCTGCTGTTGCATGTGTTGTTTTCTGCTTTGGTTGCTCAGATTGCTTGTTGGTTGACAGTGAGTATGAAGGCATATATCTGGATTACTCGAGGCAACGTGCAACTGGTGAAACCATGGAGAAGCTGTTCAAATTGGCAGAGGTGACACCCGTTTGCTACACTTTGATGGTTTTGGTGTCATTTATGTGGTGGGGTTTGCCTTCCTGCTTAGTAATTTGGGATCTATCCAATTTATTGTAGGCTGCAAAGCTCAAGGAGAAGGTTGAGAAGATGTTTAGAGGTGAGAAGGTAAGAATCATGATCTGCAAAAGATGCTCAGTTTCTGAGTTGACGTTTATTTAGTAACTTCATGATATATAAAGAGAGTGCCTTGAAAACACTGGGTACACATATTTAGCTTACTAAAAAGCTTGACTATTTGTTCTGAGCTCTGATGCAGAATTTAGTTTTAATGTTTGGGCTGTTTTTAAGCTTCACATTCCATATATGTTGTTTTGAAGTTGCTGTAATGTATTTGTAACATAACTTGATTTGTTTTCTTAGATTAATAGCACAGAGAACAGATCTGTGCTTCATGTAGCTCTAAGGGCCCCAAGAGATGAAGTAATAAAAAGTGACGGAGTCAATGTGGTTCCTGAAGTTTGGGGTGTAAAAGATAAAATCAAGCAGTTTTCAGAAACTTTTAGAAGTGGATCATGGGTAAGTTAAAGATTTTCTTGAACTTGGTAAATGTTTTCGAACATTGAAGATTGATTCATGCTACTTCTTTAACTGTAGGTTGGGGCAACTGGTAAAGCATTGACAAATGTTGTGTCAGTTGGAATAGGTGGTAGCTTTCTTGGTCCTCTGTTTGTGCATTCTGCCCTCCAGACAGGTTGAACTACTATACTATTCATTCTTAGGGTCTCCGGATTGAGATTGTTTTACCAAAAATTATGATATGGCAAACCCTGAAAATCTTGCTAATTTTCAGATCCAGAAGCTGCAGAATCTGCCAAAGGACGACAATTAAGATTGTAAGTGTGTATTGGGGCATTTTTTTTTCACTTGTAACATGCAGCCCAACAACAATTCTATGCTTTGGAAACTGTGTGTTTTGGCAGTGTAATTTCTACGTTAAAATGCTACTGATGTGAATGTTAGTTAACACCATTGATTTCTTTATTTAGCTTGTTAATTAGTTGCAGTAATTTGTTCTACTGGGTCATACATAGTATTCCTTTGCTTTTATGTGTTTGCAGTAATTTTTTCCAGCAGTTTTTACTTTGTGAAGTCAGTTGTGATTCTTGTGAGATCGATCTTGTCCTTCCATGCTTTTTTTAGGGGTCTCGTCTTATGCTGAGTACTCCAATTTACACTAATCTGGATGATGTTTTACTGTTTCTATTATTCAGTTTCCTTTTTTTTAATCATGGATGCATGGTGCTTTTCATCTATTAATTTATATGTAATTTTGGTTATCTTGTAGTCTTGCAAATGTTGACCCTGTTGATATTGCACGAAGCATCAAAGATTTAGATCCTGAAACAACACTTGGTAATCACCATGTTTTGCTCTTTCATACTCAGACTTTGTACAAGTGTTCTGTCAGATGTTGTGGATATCTGTAGAGGTTTTAATTGTTGTGTAAAAACTTGCAGTTGTGGTTGTCTCAAAGACCTTCACAACAGCTGAAACAATGTTAAATGCGCGAACTCTTAAGGAGTGGATCATCTCTTCTCTTGGGTTAGTATATTAGCACCTGAAATACCTTTGTCCCTTGTCCCATTATTATCATGTAATTGATCCTATTTTGTTGATTCAGACCTAATGCTGTCGCAAAACATATGATTGCTGTCAGTACTAATCTTAAGGTACTTCTGGTGCTTTTATTTTTCCATTCAAGTTTCACTTGATCTAATCTCTTCTTCGCATTCTAAAACTCCAAATTATATACATTTAGATTATAAATGCTGTGTTATTCATCAATGAATGTGATGAAATTTCATCTTTACATTTTCTTGTTTTGAAGCTTGTGGAGGAGTTTGGAATTGACCCTAAAAATGCTTTTGCATTTTGGGACTGGGTTGGTGGTCGCTATAGTGGTGAGAATTTTTTTCAATTGAAAAAAATATCACTTACCTTAAGTTAGTATTTAATTGTAATCTAATGTTGCAGTTTGCAGTGCTGTTGGTGTACTACCCTTATCTCTTCAGTATGGCTTTCCCATTGTTCAGAAGTATGCTATCTGAACCTATGTTAAATTCTTAAATGCCTACTTTTTTTTTACATTACAAATAGGTAATACAAGACCAGTAGAGTTTGAATGTTGTAACATAGGATCAATTTCAGAACTACAAAATAAGTTTGTCTTCCTTTGGTCCTCTTGTGTTTAGAATACACATATTATGCCAGAGTTGTTGAGAAACCATGGCACTGTGGCAGTAAACAATGATATATTAGAAAAAGGCTTATAGCATGATAATGACAGTGCAGACTTATCTTATCAACAAGCAAATGTTAATAACTGCAGCTATTTTCAAGGTCTGAAAAAAGAGCTTTTTGCATCAGGCTACTCTTTTGCACTGTTTCATTCATGAGCAAATACTTCATATGTATCACTGATTGCTCACCATTACTACAAGAAAGATGTGCTGACATTTCTGACACAAAAATATATGACCTTGGGCCAGTCCCTTTTTGCCCAACAGAATTGGAGGGCCTTGCCCTTGAGGCTAAAATTTGATGATAGATGATAAATGATACTCTCTTAATAGTTCTTTTCTTTTGAAGATTTTTGGAGGGTGCAGCTAGCATTGACAAACACTTTCGTTCATCATCATTTGAGAATAACATACCTGTAAGTGGCTTTTATATTGTCTTTATTGTTACCAACCACTACCCTTCTAACAGGGTCTATCATTTCTGGGTAGGTACTCCTTGGCTTGCTGAGTGTGTGGAATGTTTCATTTCTCGGATATCCAGCTAGAGTAAGAAACTCTATTACATTGGATTGTTTTCAATTACGAATTGACCTAGACCTCCATTTGAGGACTATTTCTAATATAAACGTTTTTTTAGGCGATATTGCCCTATTCCCAAGCACTTGAGAAATTTGCTCCGCATATTCAGCAGGTACTTTACTAGCCTTCTTTTCAGCCAGTTCATCGTGGCATTCTCTTTCAGTTATTTCTAGTCATAACATGTGCTCATTATGTTGTAAAGCTTAGCATGGAGAGTAATGGAAAAGGTGTCTCCATTGATGGTGTTCAACTGCCCTTTGAAACTGGTGAAATTGATTTTGGTGAACCTGGAACCAATGGGCAACACAGCTTCTATCAACTAATCCATCAGGTAATGATTAGTATTTCTATAATGTAATGATAACTTATTTGGCTAGCATCCAAGGTATGCAAAGCTTGACAATGCCATGGATACCAGTAGCTTAGAGCTGTTGATGATATTTTGATGTCATGCAACATTTCTCTTTCTCTTTGCTGATTGTTATATGCTTCGTTTATTATGCTATCGTCCTTTCGCATCAATATCTCTATATTATTATGAATGGGTTGTGCAAATTGTAACAATGTTATCCTGTACATTTGTCTTGTCTTTTTCTTGATTTCTTCAATACGATATAAGCACCGTGTTTTCAATCTGTGTTGTCATTCTTTCAACAAAATATTTTAACTTGTCTGAGTTACAATGAATTCTTAGTTGTTACCTTTCCAAGTCTAAATAATGCAAAAGGAAATGAATAATTAATCAAGAAGCTTATTGTGAATGTATCTTTGTTGACAATGCTCTTACCTCAACTTCCAGGGAAGAGTTATTCCTTGTGATTTTATTGGTGTTGTGAAAAGCCAGCAACCTGTTTACTTGAAAGGTATTGTACATGAGTTTTATTTTGTAGTTAAACCTTCATATGTTGCATGTTGACCTTGTGATTCTTCAACTGCCCACTGAACACTTGCACCTTTTCAGGGGAAATTGTGAGCAATCATGACGAATTGATGTCCAATTTCTTTGCTCAGCCTGATGCACTTGCCTATGGAAAGGTAAATAGCTAAATATATTTTGGATGCACTCATGAACATTTTTTTTGTTTCTGACAGTAGTTTACTGTTTGTTTTCAGACTCCTGAGCAACTGCATAGCGAGAAAGTACCTGAACATCTTATCCCTCATAAGGTGATAATAAGTCACTGATTCCTTATCTAATTTTCTCAATACATTATGCTTGCTGCTATAGATGTAGCTTCTGACAGGGCATTCTCGTGCCTCTCTTGGTCCATCTTTCTTGTTACAGACTTTTCAGGGCAACCGACCATCACTTAGTTTATTGCTGCCCTCATTATCTGCTTATGAGATTGGACAGGTATGCAAAGTGCACTCAGACACTTGTTTGGAGTTGCAAGTTCAATCCTAAACTATATCAGTTCTTTTCTCCAATAGGATTCTGATCTTATATAATGTATGTTCTCTTCTTCATGAGAAAGGTCTAATTTCAAGCAAAAAACATGATACTATGTTGGTTTCTTGCTATGGTTGATATCAAATAAAGTATCTTAAGTTGCTTTGCTTGTGAGATCTATGGTAGAGTATTTAAGCTTGTGTGCAGCTGATATTCAGTGCCCCTCCTCCCCCTTCAGCATGTGTGCAGACAAATAAAATCGTCATTTTTCTTTCTTGATTGTAATCATGTGGCACAAAAGTTATTGGAATATAGTTTTTTTTTGCTGTAATGCAAACCTTTGAGGTGTATAATTTAGATTCGGACCAACTATTAAATCACTGCACATCCTTTTTCTTTTTTCTTGGTACTTTGGAAGAGTCTTTGGTTGACTCCAAATTACATGGAAGAGTCTTTGGTTTATTCTAAATTACGGTACTGTTTTCTGCAGATGTACTAAGACACTAACAAAGTCTACTTTTCAGCTTTTAGCCATCTACGAGCACCGGATTGCGGTTCAGGGTTTCCTATGGGGAATAAACTCATTTGACCAGTGGGGAGTGGAACTGGGCAAGGTTAGTGATTGAACTTATATACATATTTCCATTTTATTTGAAGGTCTTGTTGTTTTTGGCTCCATCTGGCATGCGCTTCATAACTTCTTTCCCCTGCCCGTATGTTTGTGTCTATTTTTTCATCATCTGAAATTCTGAATTCACTAATCTATGTTATTTCTGTTATTTTTCATGTCTCAGTCTCTGGCTTCTCAAGTGAGAAAATCTCTGCATGCATCCCGAGTGGAAGGAAAGCCTGTGCAGGGGTTCAACAGCAGCACTGCAAGTTTGCTGACACGATATCTTGCTGTACGTCCTTGTGCTTAACTTATCATAATTTATTGTTCCTTTTTTAGAAAAAATAAAATCACTTTCCTAACTGTTCTTGACAGCTCATAGGCTAGAACCGTGAAGGTATTTATGTTGATGTTTAATTTGTTTCGTAGGTTGAGCCATCCACTCCTTTCAACACTACAACGCTGCCGAAAGTATAATCAATACAACGCTGCCGAAAGTATAATCTGATTTGTTTGGCACTCTAATATCTGGAGTTAAACAAGGTTAAGCCTTCATATGTGGTAATAAGTTTTGAGTTCTTTTCGGAGTTGTCACCGGCATACGCCCAGTTCAACAGTATTGTAGTTTCGTTGTTTTTCTTTACGGAAAATATTGTGGAATGAATTAAGTAAGTCGTGTCAGAAGAGGAAATTATCATTTAATAAATGCGGAGTATTTGGTTCTAACTTTGAAGAGCTGTTTGTTCTCTACACAATCTTGTGTATGCTGCCACTGAAACCCTGATATGACTTTGGTAATGGTATTACTACTACTGTAGATCCGACAATCCGACAAATACACTCATCGATTCGTTTATGATGACTGTAAGTCATAACAGATTATCAGCTACCGAAGTATTTGGGGTAAAAATTTTATGTGTCCTTAGCTATTTATAAGTGAACATAAAAAATAAACTACAATAAAAACTCTAAAATTAATTTTAAAATTAAGTTTTAAAATTTAAATTTTCATGGCGGGTGAAGGGTAAACGACAGTGAAATACTTCCCGTAGAATGCTTACATCTAGATTTAGAGATGCTTGTATTTTTTGACGGATATTTTGACGGAAGGTGAAAATTTTGAAGGCTTGCTTATTCAAACCCCGTTCCCTTTTAATTCTGATGCAAGCTTATTTTGTTAAAAAATCATTCCATATTTTATTTCTGATGCAAGCTTAATTTGATTTTTATTGGATTCTGCTGCTTCAAAATCTGCAAGCAGATTCATTCACGCATTTGAACAAACAAACCATTTCCTCCTCTCTCAGTACCCAACCTTTCCAATAAAATTAGATGACTTCGATCCATCACACCCGATGCGGCTGCTTTCCCACCGTGCTCATCTCGTCGGAGAAGTCGCCGCCGGCCGGCGAGAGCCTGTCGAACTCCGCTCTCGCCTTGGCTTCCTGAATGACCTGGTCCATGTCGAACGTGTACAGCCGGGAAGTCTCACTGATGTATGTATAGGCAATCCCGTTGTCCCCGGGCTCCGCCGTGCCGAACAGCATGCTCTGCCCCGGCCGCACCCCCTCGTTCAGGTCCTCCAGCGACATGCCCCCCTCCAGCGCCCTCACGATCTGCACCAATGCCGTCTCCGGTGAGCTTTTGCACGGCTATAGACAGCTAAGGCGACAGCGCGACGCCGCCGGCGATTGATCATGATACATACCTGACTCATCTTGGGGCGCTTCTTCGCCGAGTGGCGGACTGACGCCGCGGCGCTGGCGACGACGCGCGCCATCTCCACCGGGTCGTAGTTGCCCTCCAGCCTCGGGTCGTCGACGCCGCCGTAGTCGCCGTTGGCCGGCCGCGCCCACTCGACGAGGCTGTCGTCCTCCATGAAGGAGGAGTGGGTGGCGTCGATGGGCCGCCGCCCCGTCACGAGCTCGAGCAGCATCACGCCGTAGGAGAACACGTCCGATTTCTCCGTCAGCTTCCCGCTCGACGCGTACTCCGGCGCCAGGTACCCAAACATCCCCATGACACGGGTCGACACGTGCGTATTGTTGTCGGAGGTTAGCTTGGCCAGCCCGAAGTCCGCCACCTGAAAGACAAGCCAGCAGATCAATTTCTTAAAAACTATGCAAGTCCAGCGACAACATGTTCCAAAGAGAAACTCGGTCTTATCTCTGACATTAGTAACGTACCATTGCTTCGAAGTGGTTGTCGAGGAGAATGTTGGCGAACTTAATGTCGCGGTGGATGATCCGAGGATGGCCTTCATGATCAAATGGCAAATGCAGTTGTAATTCAGACATAGAAAGCATAGCTTGTGTTAACAGTGAACTTGCTGGAGCTATGGCCTAGAGATGCTCACAGTCTTCGTGCAGGTAGGCGAGCCCCTTCGCCGACCCGAGCGCAATGCGCAGCCTCGTCGGCCATGGCATCACCGGCAACCCTTTCCCTGCAACAACCATGTAAGTTCTCGCACTGAAGCAACAAGAATAGGTGTTCCTGATCTTGCAGTGAGGCAACAATGACATGGTAAGCTGAGTGACTGACCGTGGAGGTGTAACTCGAGGCTCTTGTTTGGGACGAACTCGTAGACGAGCATGCGGCAGGCGCCGTCGATGCAGTAGCCGACGAGGGAGACGAGGTGGCGGTGGTGCACCCGGCTGATGATGTCCACCTCGGCCTGGAACTCGCGCTCCCCGTGGCCGCTGCCGGACTTGAGTTGCTTCACGGTCACCGCCTTCCCGCCGGGGAGCACTCCCTTGTGCACGTACCCGAACCCGCCCTGCCCGAGCAGGTTCGCCTCCGAGAAGTTGCCCGTCGCCGCCGCGAGCTGCTCGTAGGTGAAGGTCCCCTTGCTGAGCCCCAGAGCGTCATGCGGGCCAGAGTAGACGCCGGAGGACATGTCGCCGGGCGGCACGTGCCAGGCACCTGCCGGCGAGCCAAACGTGCTCGTCGACGGCGCGGCGCCGGGGTCGCTCGGCCATTGCGGCTTCCGCCCGCTGGAGTCGCTGCTACCTCTGGATCCTGAGGTATCCACGTCTAAATGCATGGGGTTGTGAGGTTTCTTCTTCTTCCTCCTCGGCGCCGTCTTCCTCGAGCAGCAGAGGCAGGCGGCGACGAGGAGCACGAGGAGCGCCGCCGCCCTGACGGCGGCGAAAACGATCTCAACCTGCCGCGGCGCGCGGAAGCCAGCGCCGACCTGGCGACGTCCTCTGGGCCCTTGGAGTGAGACGGTGGGGAGGGAACCTTGGCCGCCGGCGACAGCGGAGCTGTGCCGCCGCCATGCGAATTTGCCGGTGGATGCGAAGTGCCGCTGGAGCTGGATGGCGCCGGGGAGGACAAATTGGAGGGTGGTGGCGAGCCCGGCGACGGCGGAGGCGCGGCTGTAGGAGGAGGGCCGCTCCTCGGCGCCGGAGCGGTCGACATGGCGACGAGGCAAGAATGGCTTTGATGCGCGATGTCAGATCCGTCTCGCCGGCTGTCAATACCGTGGTTTGTGCTCACCGCCACACCGCCATAGCCTGACCGGCAGGGAGGACGCCGACGAGAGTGTCCTCAGGCCGCGTCGCTGCCCGCCCGACGGCGCGTGCCACTGCCACAGGAGGCGCGCGGCGATCAGTAGGGCCCAAACCCCCGAGGGCACTGTCGTTTTCATGCGGCAGCTGCCATGGGAGGGAAACAGCAGAGTGCGGTGGCGTGGCCCATGTTTCCGTTGCGCGCGGAGCTCCGGGGGAGAGACGGAGAGTGTTTGTTGCTTCGCCTCCGTCATCGGCGCGGCGCGGCCGATCTTGGTGGCGGGTGGTTGGTGTTTACCTCAATCGAACGGGTTGTGACTTTGACTTGTGAGGCTGCCATCGCCGGAATGCCATCGTGGACATCCGCACGCCACGTAGGACGATCAGTCAAAGCCTCAACGAGAATTCATCTCTCACTGCATGCGAATTTGGGACGGAATGTGTGGCGCCCGCAACCTCGCGAGTCCGTAGGCCATTAGTTTTAAGATACGAATAACGTCAAAATTAATTTGGACAGACCAAGAATAAATTGAAAAAAACCTATCGATTAAGGAAGTGTCTAATCGTTATATGGAAGAAGTCAATCAGATTAAAGACTCGGTTTTGAAATAGAAGATTATTCAGACCGAGTTTACGAAGAAGCCGTAAAACCTACGGCAGGGTATTTTATCTTTTTTAATCTTATCTTATATGAATAGAAAATTTTAGTTAATTAGTTAACTTATTTAGAGATATTTTTCTTTATTTTTGTTAGGAAATAACGATATATGGTTGTTAAAAACACGTCGGACTCTGTAAACCTGGGGTATAAATATAGACTCTGGAGACATGTAAAGGGAACCAATCTTCAGATCAATACAACATCGGTGTATCGTCACCCTAGTTTATCTAGTTTTCTACATCGGTTAAGTCCGATCTCTGGCGAAGGGATAAGTCCCGCCACTATCTCGATATGTCTCGTTCTGTCTAATACTGCATCGGTTAGGTTTGACCTCTTAGGCCGATAGGATGTATCACATCACGTCCGTACAGTATCTATCAGTCTATCAAGCTCTCTCCGTCGTTGTCGGTCTCGTGCTATATTGGTTAAGTTTAACCTACGAGACAACCAACGGTAGAATGAGCTTTAGATATATAGGTCTCTGTATGGCGTTTCATCAGAATGCTAGCCGATGAGTTATCTATACGTGAAACGTCACGCCCAGCGTATTGGCTCCTCGGCCGATACACGCCAGGTCTTCAGAGACTTTCCCTTGAGCGCCATACCAAGCGCGTCGGCCTTCCTGCCGATACGTGCCTGTCTTCAGAGAGACGTCCTCTCATCGGCTCAGCTAGCCGATAGGTTCGCTTCGCCCTTGTTTTAACACGTCTGATCCGACGTCCACCGTCCCGTCGCATTTGGCCCCGTTCTCATACTATCTCGGTTAGTCCGATCTTCGAGATTCGGTATCAGTGGCGTCGTGCTGCCATCTCCATCCTATGCCTCCATCGGCTCTGCAATCGATGGATCAGGGCCTCGCTTTCGCTATGCCCGGAGCCGTCGTATCTCTCGTCGATACCTGCCAACGCCCTCATCGGCTCCCCAACCGATGGAAAGACGTCCTGATTCCTATCGGCTATCGACCGATAGTAAGAGTCATCCAGACGCGGCCGATGACTAACTCGATCCTATCGGCAGCCAGCCGATAGCGAGCGCTCATATCGGCCCATCGTCCGACTGACTCGTTTGCCTCTCCTCCTTGTCAATTGTAGGGTCTAATTAACTGGCACGCCCACACCCGCACCGTCACGCCGGAGCCGACCGAACCTCACGGGCCCCAACGCGCGTACCTTGATCCGCGAAGAGAAACCGACCAGCCTGCACTGGAGCTAAGCAGACCTCAGGCGTCAGCGTGCTCGCACCGGGATCCAGCACGAACATATATATAACATTATTGATATAAAACCCTTCGAGATTGCAACCTCGCGATCTCGAAGGGTGACAATTTCTGAGACCTGCTCTCCCTACCATCGTTGCATGCCAACGAACGGGATGAGGAAGACTAGAGGCAGCAAGACACTAGAAAACCTAAGCTCGAAAACAGATTGATCTTATCATGATAAAAGACGGCTGAGTTAGTATATATAGCCTAGAGGTGTGTAGTTAGAGTAGAGCCTAGATACGATCCACATATAGAAACCAACTCGGTTACGACCTCAAAACGATAAAAGAAACTATGATTTGCATATAGAACCGACTCGATTACTGAAAGGACCTTGAGTCATACAGAGAGGGGTAAATATATAAACTTTTAAATCTAAAATGTACTAATAGTAAAAATTAGTCTTCTCTTTATAATTCTGTTAGACAGAGAAGCTAGTCCGAATTCTCCGGTGGTATAGTCCGGAGATTCTAAACCTTCTATAAAATATCCAAGTGACACTCAAAGTAGATGGACCCTACGAATTGGGGAGGAAGTAAGACAACAAAATAACAATGAATATAAAAGGTAAAAGAGAGTTAGGAGATAAAGTATTTTTTTACCGAAATTCAGATCAAACGATCCTACATCTCCATTAAATAGCTCCAAAGTGACAGATCTCTTTCGATCATTTGCCTCACCAAATTTAATTCTAGAAATCAGTTTGGCCTTTAAGCACTCACCAAAATGTAGCACTTAGTCAAAGATGATTACCAAGATCTCTACTAGGATACTATGCTCTCACTTATTATAGAGCTTGCTCTATCAACTTAACTTCTAAGGTGAACTCAGGAATTCACTAGAATACCTCTTTTCTTACGAAGGTAAGTAAGACTTTCACAAACGCCATTTGTGATTCACATGTTGAATTCTCGTAAAGAACGTCTAGTCGTCTAAAAGTTGATCCATCAAGAGTAACAAACTTGAGCCTTCATCGGTGTTTTTCCACAAGTAATCATACAAATAACAAAATCCAACTTATCCCAAATCACCCAAAAATACACTCTTAAAGGGTAAATTAAGTTCAAGATCCAAGAGAATAGGGTGGAGAATCTATAAAAATCTTTTGAGAGTAAAGTAGTAATGAATGAGCAAATAACCCCTTAAAAAAGGTTAGTGGGATTAAATAACCACTCCTCTCAAAGCTACCTATTACTTATAGAATTTAAACTCTAGAGTATTCAGAAAAACCTTTTGGCCTAAACAGATCTTATTCTAGATATTTCGGCCAATGGTTTGTAATTTCCAACCAACACTTAGATTTGAGAAAGGAAAAAAGTTTAGAGTATTTGGTCTAAACTTTCAGAGACATCAGATATATCTCTCTACCAGACAAAGAGCTCAATCTAAAGACTTCAGCCAAATATAGACACAAACATTAAAAGCACTATAAGATAAAACCTAATATCTCAATTTGTACTTATTGCGAATGTTCGCTCATCTGACTTAAAAGTTTTATTGAGTTTTACTTCTCAACTCGATTAAACTTAATTACACCGACTTAGGTCACTTGATCCGGTTAAACTTAATAGCATAACTTGTCTTAAGGACTTAAGAAAATATAAAATTACACTCATTTTCTTTTTCTTTTCTTTTCTTCACGTAAGTCTTCTTCAAAACCTACAAAAAATTTTAATTACAATATATTAACCCTCTAATTTTTTTATTCACCACAGACCAAACCAATTAGGCGAGTTCCTCTCAAGGAAAGAAAAATAAGCTGAGCTATCTCTTCACCGACTAACAAAACAAGACAGAAAGATTAAGAATTTTTCATTTAATTAGATAGAACACAGACCCTAAATTTTATTAGCAACAACGTCGGCGGGTGGGACGACGTTGAGGTTGAGCTTGATCGTGTCGGAGCGTGAACTGACATCGGTGTGGACACTGTTGTCCTCCTCATCGTCTTCGGAGGAAGCAACGCCGGAGAGGTGGTGATCACGAGGCATGCGATCGATCGAAGCCCGAGTCTCAAGGTCAGCGGGTCGTACGATCAAGCCCACTTCGAGGAGTTGGGGGAGAGGAGCGGCGTCGTGCTTCTGCGCTTGAACACCGTCGGGCTCGTGCAGCTCAACCTAGCAACGAAAGAAGCGCTCGCCTTGCGCCGTAGCAGCAACGAACGATTTGCGGTGCCCATCTCCCGGACATGTTTGCATGAGATGGATTTGGACGCTATGCTCCAGGCATGAAACTCTTCAATCCCCGCGTCTAGCAGAAAACCAATTCAAATCTTTTCTGCACCTCTTGGCAAAATTCTGTTGAACTACTGTTTGTTTAGAACCTCGTAAGGCTTGTCATGGTGGTAGCTATACTTCTGTAGGTTTTTTTAGTTATAATAGAAATGGTCTGCATCATTTGTGCCTCTATAGTTATGTACACGACCAAGCTATACTTCTGTCTCGTGTGGTCGATTTATAATGTTATTTCACAACAAAGAATGCTATGCTGCCGTATATCTCAATGAATGAATAATGATTACTCCTCAGTTATGTGCCAAACGAGCAGTATCTCTTGCACGTACATACAGCCTCTGCTCGCTTGAATTAGCGCATCAATGGCCATCTCATCAGGTAAAGTATTCTGAAATTTTGACTAAAAGCTGATCAAACCGGCAAAAGGGGGAAATTATAACTCGACAATTCAATCCTTTCTAAATATAAATTCCCAATTAAAAATTAAACAAATCTCGACTCTCTGATACAAACTTTCAAATAAAAGCTTCCAAATCTGAAACTTCCAAATAAAAACACACGTAAGAACTGCACCGTTGCTTCCGTAGCTTCCCATTTCAAGGCCCAATTCCAGCAACCGGGTTGCCATTTTGGGCCCTAGTAGGCCTCCACCTCCGCATGCAGGAGATGCGGCCCACGAATAGTTCAGCCCTCTCCAGAAGCATCGTGTACTTTATTTTTATTTTTTTTAAAAAAAAGTAAGAGAAGAATTCCTCGTCCAGTCGTTTTCGTCCTCTTCATCTTCTTCTTCCCCAAGAAGGCGACGAAACCGACCAAGAGCCGCCTCCACTACTCCCTTCCCGTCTCTTCTTTCTTGCGCACCAAGAACGCGGCGCGCTTTATTTACCAGTCTCCTCCTACCACCCGGCCGCCGCCGCGCTCTTACCTCCGGTTCGCCGTGCGTCGTCTACCCCCAGTTTTCGCCTCGCCTGAATCCTCGCCGCGGACACAGCGCCGCGGCTCGACCGGTCGGTGTCGACATGGTACGCTCTCCTCCCCTTGTTCTGATCCTTCCTCGTCCGAAGAAAATTCCATCTTTCGGGGTCCTAATCTGCCTGGTCCCCGGTGTGCATCAATGCGAGCACAAATTTTCCAGACCAGTATAGCGTAAGCGCCATGGTTGCCGCCGCTCGTCCTTTTGCGATGTTTAGAGGCCTCTGAGTTGGGAGTTGGGCGGCATCGGGCATTAAGTCCCGGAGGCGTTTGTGTGGTCCGGGGAAGCAGCAGCGACCGAACTGTACTGCCTTCCCCTGCGATCGATATGCTCCCCTGAGAATCTGCGATCCATATGCTTGAACGCTTTGTTTGGTTCATGTGCTGAAATCTCTAATATTTGTTCACCGTTGTTTTAATGTGGTTGTTTAGATCAGTAATTCAGGATAGGCATGTCTAGGTGCTCTTTTTGTGGTTAAACCAAATTGTGTTTTAATAAGAAAAACATAAATTATGTTAGTGGTAGTTATTGGTGTTCAAATGCTAAGATGTTAAAATCGGATTGCAGAGTAAACCTGTTCCAGTAGCTTTTATGTCTGATTGAGTCTGATTGCTTATCGTTACAGTAAAATTTAAGGATAGAATCACACCAGTTTCAGGGCGAGGGTGAGGCACAGAATAAATTCCACTGTAGGGGTTTGATTATATTCACTCATGCTTCCTTAAAATAAGTATTCATCCATGCTGCGAATTGCTCGTTTAGATTGTACGGTAAGGGATATGATCTAAGAACTGTATCGCCTTGCTCATTTAGTTTGTTCTGTAAGGGGTTCAGTCTGAGAACTGAATACTTCTCTTCAGTAGGTCTTTCAGCTCCAGATTGATTCCGTATTAACTGCTTTAGTGCATTTTTGTCCAAGCAATACGAGCTTCAGTGTTTTCAATTGTGCATATTGCAGTCCGTTGCAAATGTTCTAAGTTTGACTTGAGTATTGCATCTAATTTCTGTCTTGGAACATTCTCTGTTGCCAACAGGCTACTCCCTTGGTAGCCGGGTTGTCAGTAGCTGCTGCTGCATTGACCAGCAGATATGCGCTCCAGGCATGGCAAGCCTTCCGAACCCGTGCAGCAATGCCACGAATGCGGCGATTCTATCCTGGTGGATTCGAGAGAGAAATGACAAGAAGAGAGGCGGCACTGATCCTTGGTGTAAGGTGATTTTACTTTACTTGTAAACTGAATCCTGAATGACGTTTTCAAAACCTCTTGTCGAGCTTTAGTGATCTTCAGTTATTGCTACCGTCTTTGTTACGTACATAGAAACCATTTTCTTGTCTCAGAGAACGTGCTGCAATGGATAAGATCAAGGAGGCTCACAGGAGGGTAATGGTAGCCAATCACCCTGACGCTGGTGGTAGCCATTACATCGCTTCGAAGATAAATGAGGCAAAGGACATGCTGATGGGGAAAGGGAAGTCCGGCTCCGTTTTTTAGTCCGTATAAAAGGAGACACAGAAGGTTTTTTGCAGTGATCATGATGGGATATAGTGATCCTTGTTCATCGACCTTATCCTTAACATGCTGTGCTGATTGTACCATAGACCTGAACAAAAATTCAAGTTACAGAATTGAGTAACTCAATATCTTGTTAAAGTGTATTGTTCAGAGCCGCCAGTCTGCTTTTCTTTTTTAAGCTGTGGTTAAGCCATTTTGATTGCTCTTCTTGATGGATGATGCAACGATGGTAACTTACTGCTAAAAAATCACGTTGGGATGCACAAAGATGAGTAAATAGATTGGTCAGTGCTATGTCATCTAGCCTACTGTGGCGGCTTGGGCGACTATAAAAAAGATGAGGTTTCACAGAATGACCCAGTTTTGTCTTGGCCATACGATGTTAATGCTGTTTAATGTTCAACTAACAATTATTGACATTGTTGGAGTGTCGACTCTTCCCTTTTAGTATAGCATAGTAGACTAGTCAAAAATTCTTTGTCAAAAAGCTTGCATTAAGGATTAACTCCCTTCTTTAGGAGTCTTTAATATCAGCAAGAAGGAACCGAGAATGCGCATGTGATCCATATTCTGCTCCACATTTAAAGCCTCCGAGTATGCCGAAGCGTCTGCAACATGTGCTCTTGCCATGATGATAACAGTAGCAGACAACATCAGAACAGCACAAAACAATTGTTGTCATTTGTTTTGTTCATCAGAGGACCAAGTCTCTCACAAGTCAAAATGCTGTTGCTAATGCGGATAACCATCTAACAATGTGCTAATTATGGCGTAGCTAAGTGTGGTTGACTTTGGATTGCCAGGGGTTGATAGAGTCATGGCTTTATCCGGGCCTGTTTTTTTTTCTGAATAACCGAATGATTTTGTGATAAATATTTAAAAGAAGAAACGAATTATTTTAATTATTATAAAGTTTAAAAATGATATAAAACATTTTTTCTAAGAAATTTATACATATAAAGTTCTTGCAAAAATCATGCTGTTTAAGCGCCAAAAACGTGTTGCTGAATGGAGTGATTTCATTTCTTAGAAAAGAACACAAAGTGAAACAATCTGAATCAAGAAGGTACAAGTTACGGTTCTTGGGCTTCAGTTCTAGAAGAGCAGAATACTTGAAAAGCTCATCATTTTTGTCGATCACTAATATCCCGCTGACCAAGGTGACTCCAGAAAAGGTCCAAGTCATAACTCTCAATTGACATTTTTTCAGGGTCAAAACATTTTGTCATTGTAGTTTAGCTGGCATTCTTTGTACAAAAAGCTTACAGTAATTCTCCATTAAAATTTCTCTGAAGAAGACTTGAAGGACAGCAAGTCACTTGCATTCAATCTTTCATTGATGATTGTTCAGGTCCGCGGAAGCTTCTGACGGAATATATTTGTCTGAATTCATGGCTCAGTTCCTGTTCTAGTAAGTTTGTACTATATGAAGAACAAGATCTCTGTTAGATAGAACAGAAGCTTTGCGTGTCATTCATTAAGACGGAAAGGAAACGGTCTCACTGAAGATTGGCAAGACGGCACAGCCAACATTTTCTGTCATATGTTCATTCAAAGGCAGCCAACATCGGGCACAGTTTTTGCCTTTTTTATTCAGATTTTTTCAGAATATTATGTACATACTAAGATAACCCTGGGCAATTAACCACTGAATTATGGGATTCTAGCCTTACCATACTTCCCGTGGATATACATCAGCATGTCATGACATGCATCGGATGAATTAATTATAATCGTTTGGTCTAAGTCAGGACCAGGTCTCACCAGGTTGAGTTGTTGACTAAGGGTGCGTTCCGGAGGAGGGATTGAAATCCTTCTTCCCCGACATGTAAAACGGGATAGTGAATCAGTGTATAATTAGTTAATTATTAGCTAAAATGATTAATATGATTTTAAAAATATTTTTTTATATTTTTTTAAAAAACACATCGTTTAACAGTTTAAAAGCATATGTGTGAAAAATAAAAGAGAAAAAGTTTCCAACCTCGGTTGCCAAACGCAACCTTAAGGTGTGTTCGGGAGGAGGGATTGGAAACACTTCTCCTTAACACGCCAAATAAGAAATCCGATTAGCACATAATTAATTAGATATTAATTAAAAATTTTAAAAATTAAATTAATATGATTTTTTAAATAACTTTTCTATAATTTTTTTTAAAAAAAACACATGATAGAAAACGAGAGAGATTTCCATCCCAACCTGCACAACGCAGCCAAATGGTACGTTGTGAAGAAATAGACCTTTCATCCAGCTCGGAACAGATGGCAGTAATTTGTTCGAGGTCAAATGGTCAATTTTGACAATTCATGAGTACGGTGATTTCAGAGCTAGAGCATTTATTTATTGAATGATTCACCTTATCAAGTCTAACTCTACAAGTCAAAGTTGACAACAAATAGTAAATTTTTGTTACTGTAGGTCATCTGCACAAAGTTCACCCTTGCCATTTTTCCAGTCTAAAGTAGGACTGTTTGAAGGTCATCTGCAATTGCTGCTACTAAATACAAGCTTACAATCTGTCTCTGGGACCAGAAGAAGAACAATGACAGGAGAGAGGCCATTCATCTTGGACTGTATTTATTCTGCAATTGTACTTTGGATGGCTGCGAAGAGTTTCAAGAAAAAACGACAGAACGTGCATACACAATGTGACTGAAAATGATCAGAAATTAGCTTCAACAAGCAGACTTGAAAACAGTCATGGAATAAACTGTATCCTCCTGGATTTCTGTTGCACGAACTGCTCATGGAAAGGTACAACTAACTAACTTCGAGTGAAGTGATTCCATCTCTGAAATTGCGAGTGCGATGGATCGAATTAATTGTGGTTGCATGACTTTGTTCATCCTATAACTATAAAATTTCAGCAACTCAGCTTTTAGTTATGTTTCTTAGATATTTTTTCCTGCACAGGATTAAGTGTAGATGATAAATATGCTGTATGTTACTGTGGCTTATGTCTTGCAGCATTTGGTTTCTTGTGGCCCAATAATGAGATTCTGTCTGAAAGCAAAGCATGAATAATCAATCATAAATGTTTTTGAGCCTTCCAAGTTCTGTTAGTTGCAAAAGTCTTGGTTCAAGTAAGGGACTCCATAAATTTAGGGCTGCTGCAGCAGTAAAGGTAATCATCGTATCTGCTTGTGCATATATAAAATGTCCAATCAAAAATGCTGTTGATAAGACTTTGATCTTGAGGAATTCGTAGGCACAAAAGTAGGTTTTTGTCCCTGTCGGCATTGAGTTTTTTGTCCTGGTTTATAGATAGTTTGCTACGTATTGGTTGGACAGAATAGTTCTGAAGATTTAATACACTGTACAACTTTGGGACCAAGGTACGGGGAGCTTCTAAATGACGAAGTGAAGAACAATTCAATTTCTGCTGCTGTCTGTACGGTGCAAAATTCAGATAGGTTGCTCATCTTTCTGACGAAAACCAGAAGATCAGTTCCATGGAATTCCATGAGTATTGGAACATTTGGCAAAGTAACTGTCAAGAAATTTGCGAGATCTTCTATTACACAATTGGCGTATGAATATTGAATAGTAATAGGTTAGGATACTCATTTCCTGCAGCTAGATTTGAATTTCTATAATTGTTTGTCATTTTGTTCAGACAAAAATCTTCTCTGAATGTCTCTGAAACATAAATTTCAAAGTTTACCAAACACTTGTTTCTGGCAGAATGGCGACCAATAATCAATGAGCTATACAAATTTGTCCATGCTTCCGTTTTCGGAACACTTGGATTCATGTTGGGGATTAAGTCTGCAATCTACTGTCAAAATTCCAAAACTCAATATTACAATCCAAAAGAAGTTGACACCTGCCTGTTAGTCATCAAAACAAACAAAAAATGCTCCTATCCTGACTTTTTTCCCCACTTGGAATCAAGTTTTAATACGTTTCTCAGGTATAATCGTGTCGATATTCCTAAAGAATTGGATATAAAACAGATGTCAAGCATTTGAGGTAACTTTGAATCCTCAGGTTGCATTCAGCAATTAGCCGCCATGATGGGAAATTCTGAAATACATGTGTCTACAAAGTATGTAATATTGAAGAAACCTCACTGTTAGACAGACCACTGACCTGAGTTGTATATATATAGATTTAGTCCTCCTTGTATATGTTTTAGGGTCTTAGTCACTGTATACATTCTACACTCACATATATCCATCATTTGTCGAAAGAAAACATGGTTAAAAACACACTACAATTTGTGCTTACCTTAAGAACTGAAGTGAACACGCTGCTTCCATTTTACACTCACAATAATCAACAAAAGACGAATTAACCAAACAAACTTTCTTCTCATCAGGGGGCATGCATGCAGCATGCACATGAGATATTCATTCTGAAGGCACAAAGGAGCAGCGAAATTTCATTCAACAGATGTAAACATCAAGCATGCCAAAGCAAAAATCATACTCAGTGACTTATAACCATAAACCTGAGACATGCGTCCTCTCAAAAGATATGTGGATCACCACAAGTCTGCCTTTTCTCCTGTGCTATTTTCTTTCTCTTGGGAAGTTTAGAGGGCATCCGATGTCATTTCTTGACAACAGGAAACATGTGCCATTCAAAGTCGCATTTAGGTGCCATTTTTTCTCGAAAGGTTCAAAAGGATGAGGCTTCTGAAGACAGGAAGAAGAAAGATCAGAGGAAAGAAGAAAGGTCTCTTCTTCAGTCATGTTGCAAAGCAAAATGTCATCTTTTTTATTCCTGGTGACACATTGGCTACCAGTAGCGTGGTGATAAGGACATGAAAGCCAATCTTTGCATAGCTAGTGTGTCCATGGGAACGTAGAGATCCCAAAGTCTCTTTTTTGTGTTGCACCTTCCAAGAAGCAAACGGATATCAAGCAATTGTCAGCTAGTACTAGGCTAGTACGCACATCATGTGTTCGTGCGTGCGTGCATGTAAGTTAATCGTGGGATTTTCTTTGTGGTTTTTACTGACCATTTGTACGGTTTTACGTGTAAATCCATCCTTAATTGACAAACGTATCTTCCCTACTTATCTTAGTCGTTGGCGGTGATGGTCGATTCTATGAAATCCTCCTCCCACCTCGGTCATGTAAAAAATTCGCATATCTTTACCATGTATCCGTGATTCACCGTTTTTATGTGTATGACACTCTCACAACAGCGTCCCTTTTTACGTCATGGAGCATTAATATGGTTGCTTTTATTGACTAAAAAATATCTCAAGGGAATGGGCATCTAAGACTAGAGAGTTACTAGAGATTGTTTTAAGGTTATTACCTGAGGAAAGTTTCAAAGGTTATCATAAAAACTTTGGAGAAAACCAGAAAAGTGCCTCTAAGAATTAAGAGAGTGAGAGTACCTTAAGAACTAAGATAGTGAGGTGAGGAAAATAGAAGGGCATGATTGATATTTTCCACAACAGAAACACACAGCTGTTCTCGAGCGACCAAGAATTTATTTGCAACAACCAACAAGTTACTACGCAAGAAAGCTATAAAGCAAGATCAAATTACAATGCATTTGAGCCAATAGGTTTTAAACAAGCCATTGATGGTTTATACTGTTTTAGTAAATGTATAAACTAAAGTAAACTGTCGCTTAGATGATTTTTTTTAAAAAAACTATTATTTATTTATAAGTTAGTAGCGAGAAGAGTAAAGTTATAAGGTGTAATTATATTAATATTTATCTAGTGTAATTTATTTATATCTCAAGTGTACAATTCATATATTTTTTCTATTATATTGAATACATACTAAATTATTTTACCAAGATAATAATATGAGTAATAATTATAATAAAATAGGGTTGTTGCCTGTTTTTTTTCAACAATAAAATAACTTGGAAAATTCAGCCGTACATAAAAATTGATTTTTTAAAAAATGAAATGAGGTTTTAATAACTTTAAATAAAAATGTAAAAAAAAAGGTGTAAACCGGCCAGTGGCTTCCAGGAAGGCAGGCTAGGCTAGCTAGGGATTTGCATGGATGTGGCATTGCGGCTGGCCGCACCCAGAGTCTTCCGCACATGGGTTGAAGGTTGAAACTATGAAGAACTGTGCATACGTGGTAGTGGGGCCCACATCATGAGTTGGCGGACAGTGCGGCGGCTGACCTGGTACGGTGGGCCATAGGAAAGATGCGGTTCATTTTGTTTTAGGGAGAATTTCATGGTCCCTTTCAAAGCACTGAACATTCTTCAACACAGCAGCCTACGGAGTTTTTTTTCTCTTCCGTAGACAAAACCAGATTTTGATACTAATTAACAGTGAGTTCATGGTGATTTAGAGGAAAAAAGTGAGCTGATGTTATTAATTATATTTGAATTGAATCTAGGGATAAATATATAGTGAAAACTCATGTAAACCATAATTACAAAGCTATCTAAAATCATAAAAAGCAACCACATTGTTATAAACAACCGTGTAAAATTTATATTTAAAATCAACTTTATTTGCGAGTTATAAAAATAACAAATTTTGAACCAGAAAACAGTTGTATCGATTTGTTCTAAATTTTTCGATTGTGTATCTCATAAATGTGGTCGAATTTGAATAAGATTTTTTCACAACTATTCATCATCATTTTATCTACATGTGAGATTTTTTGTGTAATTTTAGATGACTTTTTAATTATGGTTTACATGAATTTTTACGTAAGTTAGGGTTTTCACAATATATTTTCCCACTCTACACAGTGCATAAATAAAAAATAATTTAAGCAGAAGTTTTTACTTGAATTAATTCTACTATGAAAGTAGTGTGAGTATCTGTTGTCCCCTGTTTAGCGTCTCAAGATTTCAAGTGTGGAAAGCAAAATTTGGTATAGAATATTAACTATATGGCAGATATTATTTGTCAAAAGAAACTTTTAGCAGGGCATAAATTAATTTATTTAAGCTGGACTTATATTTTAGAAATTTTGGCTTAATTTGCTCAAGACACTTGCTGGGAAGTAAGGCACTATTGGAGTACTAGGAGTTTCGTTGGCATTATGGATTATTAATCATAGTAAGTTATAGGCCCCACTCTACCGTATTTTAGTTACTGATTATCATGGACGTATTTTTTAAGCCAGTCAAATTTTTTTAATTTTTTTTTAAAAAATCGAACAAATTCAAATTTAATCATACACTAATTATATATTAAAAACTTCTCCTGCAAATCGCCAATTAGCCCAAATCGCACTTCCGAACAGGCCATAGTGTGAAACATGACAGAATTTTAAGTGATAAAAGTACATACTTTTAATTTTAAAATAAAATAACAGTAAAAATTAAACCTTCGTAGTCTCCGGTTCTATCCAGAGTATTCAAACCATTCTTTTTGTCGGACATAAAAACTAATCCGAGTCTCCGATTATATACTGCAAGAATTCCTGACCTCCTTTGAAATATCTCAAAATATCTAAAAGGACATTTAAAGAAGATGAACCCTAAAGTTTGAGGAGAAAGTAAACAACAAAATCACAGAGAACATGATAATTAACGGGATGATACAAGACAACTAATTTTTCATCGAAATTCGGATCAACCAATCTTACATTTTCTCTTGAGGAACTTTAAAGTGTCAAATATCTTTTGATTTCTTGTCTCACCAAATTTAACCCTAAAAACTAGTTTGTCATCCAAGCTCTCATCAAAATATAGTATTTAATTCAAGTTAACTATCAAGGTCTTTACTAGAATAGCGTGCTCCTATTTTATATTAAGTTTGCTCTACTAAATTAACATCTAAAAAAGAACTCAAGAGTTCACTAATATACATATTTTCTTATGAAAGTGAGAAATACATTTGTGCAAATGTGCTAGTTGATTCACATATTGAATTATCGCTAGAATGAAGTGAGGAACCTTTAGAAAATTATTGATTGATATATAAATGAATAAGTAGCCAACTTCTCAAAAGAGTTGGTGGGTTTAAATATACACCCATCTCAAAAGCTAGCCATTAATTACAGAATTTAAATTCTAGAATATTCAAATAGAATGTCTGAACACTCTAGATAGACCTTTTGGCCTAGATAGAAAGCTTAATCTGAAGACTCGGACCAAACAGTTCAGAGACTCCAAATAGCACTTAGCTTCAAGAAAGAAAGAAGGTTTGGAGTGTCCGATGTAAACTTCCAGAGACTTCGGATATGCCGCTCTGCTAGATAAAAGTCTTAGTCCGAAGATTTTGATAGAGAAATTTATCTATATGTTTCTATAAATTTTAGATACAAACATCCAAAATAATATGAGAGAAAAATCAAAATCTTAAGGTGTATATGGTGCGATTGTTCGTTCATCTAGATTTAAAAGTTTTATTCAACAATTGATTTTCGAACCGATTAAACTTGAGCTACTCTTAATAATAATTCGAGGTTCTAAGAACGCAATAAATAATAAAAAAATATTTTTATTGCTTCAACTTTTTTTCTTTTCTAATCTTTATGGTCTTTTTTTTACCAAAACAATCTAGACAAATTACTGTGAGATTCTCAATTACAAAATATTAACGTTTTAATTTTTTATCATCTATCAAGGCTTATTAGTGGTCTAGATACACTTTTAAAACAAATGTTTGTGGTTGTTTAGTTCTTTATTTTTTTATTTAAGATAAGAAAAGGGAGAATAATAGTATTGAGGTCATTTTCTAAATTTGCATTCTCCTAATCAATCAAATATATTATTTTAGTAGAAACAATACATGTTGGCAAGTAATCATAAATCTAGAGCGTTGCATAACAAAAATAACTTGTTTTTCTGATGTCTTCAGCAAATGCCGCATTTTTAAATGTCTCGTAATAAATTTTATCTAACAATTTCAACACAACATTAAAGCTTAGATCCCATGTGCCTAGAAAAGATCAAATGCCACATTTGATGCTGAAACCTAAGCTACCGGTGAAAAGAAATTCTATAGCGCACTCAACTCTTTTTTATTTATTATAATTGAATTCCTTATACTACTGGTATTGACCTAAAAATTTGCGCTCCGGCGACGGCGCTGATATTTTTCAAGCTGATGACAAACATTTACACATAGAAGGTCGAATCCTTAGGGCCATTTCGGAAGAGATTGATGCAGCATTGCAACCGCAGCACCTGGAGCAAACGCAGCACAATTTGTGTTGCTTCTACTGCAGCTGCAGCCGCTGCCGCTGCAACGCAGCATGAACGAACAATACCTTAATTGACAAGCTTTTATCTGATCAGTAACCTAAATTCAACTGAAATCCCTTGAAATTTTACTTTTAGTGTTGAACTAATAAACTTTAGGGTAAACTGGCTGCTGCATAATAGAAACAAAATACTTAAACGAAAGTACATAACAACGATTCTGAGTTTTTTTAGATGATGGAATAATCCAACCTCCACACTGATATACATAGCCAATAACGACGATTCAGATGGCCACGTTTGATTAAAAGGAGACGTTTTTTTATAGCTAAAAGGAGATCGATTGGTTATTAGTTTGTTCTTAAACTCTTATGGTCTGTGAGTAATAGTGCAGATGGTACAAATACATCTGAACTACATATTGATCTGATTATCCAATTGGACAAGCTACTGTCTTTTCAAGGGCCGTAGTGCAAGAACATCCACAGTACACTAGATAATTACAGCATGTTTCATGGTGTCCATTATATATTCACCTGCTAATAATTAGGGGCTTCTCGAAGAATTATGCTTGCTTACTGGTAATTGGTTGTTTGTTCCATTGTCAAAGATGACAATGCAGCTGCTTGCCACTCCACAATGTTTTTTTACCTGGCAATTAAAGTGACTCACTAGATTGGTACACAATGTCGTCACTGAAGAAGGTTTTTTTCTCTGTTTACACTTTTCAGGTTCTTAATTACTAACTCGATGTTTTTCAGATTAAACCAAATTAGTCAATTACAGTACTGCTTGTCCTAACCTTGTAAATTAATAATCGCTTCCGGCATTACAAAAAATAAGTCGTTAGTCGTCCGTTACGAACTCCCTTCCCCTAACTCAAAGGACAAATTGAATGAAAAATTTCAGCTCGGTTAAAAATTTCGGGAATTTCTGACCCCCACCCCCACCCCACACGACTGAAATTTTTGAATTTTTTTGAATTTAGTCAAAATTTGTTCGAAATTTCTGTGCCCCCCTTGTAAATATGCAAAACAAAGCTGTAAACTCTGATTTCAGCCTTATTTAATACCTGAAAGTGTCTTAAACTACATTTAAAAAAAGAATAGGTGTCTTAACCAAAAAGTTCAGACCAAAAACACAAAATTGAATGCCTTGTCTTAACCAAAAAGTTCAGAACAAAAACACAAAATTGAATGCCTCAATAATTTGTTATAAAAAAAACTCCTCTTCCCCTGAAAAGTATCTCAGTCAAAACAGTGATATCATCGGCTCTTCGATTTCTTGGCACCCCTTACACCAAACGACATGGACGTGCCATGTTCACCAATTGTTGAGGCGACATGTAGCTAGATATAAGTACAGCTCTCACACAGACAAAAAAGCACAAAAGAATAGCGTGTAGTAGCAAACTATAGCTTAGCTTTGTACTTAGCTGAGTGATGCTGCTCTGAAGATGCGTCAAGACAGCAAGAGGATTCAAACCCATTATCAGTGACTTGGACCAAGCTCTCATGCATTTATAAGAGCCATACAATAACCTTCACAGTCATATATAGCTAGCTTTGCTCCTTGCCATCTCCTTGCAAAAGGTCATATCAAGAGAGAGCTAGCTAGCTAGCTCCATATACAACGTTAGAAGAATGCATCAGAGAAGATATCTACATAGAGGTGAAGCAAGAACACAAGTTTCTGAAGCTAGCTAGGCAAGAAACAGCAACACGAGTTTATAATCGAGGAGATGGTGACTAGCAAAGAGTTTGCAAAAGAGGCCATGGACAAGATAAAGACCGACAGTGAGGTGCTGCTCGCCGGCGACGAGGAAGAAGGAGACGTGGTGCTCCCCGGGTTCAGGTTCCACCCGACCGACGAGGAGCTCGTCACGTTCTATCTCCGACGGAAGGTGGTGAGGAAGTCTCTTGGCATAGAGATCATCAAGGAGATGGATATCTACAAGCACGATCCATGGGATCTCCCAAGTAAGTATCCATGCTTGCCAGTCCAATTAATTATTTCTCAAAATTGGAAATTTCTCATCGTTCCAGTTTTGACAAATGACCTCAAACACCAATTCATTTATAAAAATAAACAAAACAAAAATTCTCAATATGACGCTTGGGCTTAGATTGATTCTACTGACCATCAGAGAAAAACTGTCCGAAAACAGTCAATTTGTATTGATAGTTATGCATGTGTGTGGGTAAATTTGCAGAGGCGAGCACGGTTGGTGGAGAGACGGAATGGTACTTCTTCTGCCTGAGAGGGAGGAAGTACAGGAACAGCATCAGGCCCAACAGGGTGACAGGTTCCGGGTTCTGGAAGGCGACGGGGATCGACCGGCCGATCTACTCTGCCGCCGCGGTCGCCAACAACTCTGGCCAGTCGATCGGGCTCAAGAAGTCGCTCGTCTACTACCGCGGCAGCGCCGGCAAGGGCACCAAGACCGACTGGATGATGCACGAGTTCCGCCTCCCGCCGGCCGCCGCCGCCGCCAACGCCTCCCCGTGCATGCAAGAAGCGGTAAGCATGCCATGCTCACGCTCTCCTTTACCTTTTCCATCCTCGAGCCTTCGTGTATTCTTACACGTACGAATGCATTCGCGTAACAGAATATATAGGGTTCCGGTGCTCTAAATTTTTGCAACAATCTGTTAGAAATAGTTATGAAAAGTTTGATAAACGATCTGGTCGTGTGGTGTACAATATCAAGTATACTTCACACCACCAATTTGTCTAAGGAATTTTCAACGATAACTTGTGCATTCTTTCAAGATTTTAGACCTCCATTGGCATGGAGAAATTTTGCGAAAAGCAGTTTCATATGAAAATCCTGTAAGATCCCTGTATTTAAAAGGAGCCATAGTAATATCGGAGCACTAGAAATTTTCTCGCCTTCGAACACGTTGAGTGTGATTCTACCATGCCAACAGGCCAGAGACATCTGTATGACTCTATCAAAACATTCACCTCTTACTTGTGTTTCTGACTGAAAAATGCAGGAGGTCTGGACTATCTGCAGGATCTTCAAGAGGAGCGTCACCTACAGGAAGCAGCAGGTCTGGAGGCCGCCGGCGCCGGCGACAGTGACCATCAAGGCCCCGCCGCCGGGTGACTCGAGCTCCAACACGGGGAGCTTCGAGTCGGACGGCGGCGACGAGCACATGAACTGCGGCCTCGCTCCGGCCATCACCCAGCAGCAGCACGGCCGTCAGATGAGCACGATGAACAACGGCGGCTACTGCTTCAACGACAGCATGCGTCATCACAGCCACCACAAGCTTCGTCAGGGGCAATGGGGCTCCCTGCAAATGGCGCCGGCGCCGGGGCAGAAGCCTCTGAACACGTCGCCGATGACGATCGCCTTCCATCAGAACGATCATAGCTTCCCCACCACCGCCGATTTCTACCAGGACGGATACTTGGAAGAGATTGCGAGGATGATGGAAGTCGCTGATCCAAGTCCAACAGGATTCTAGGACTGTAGATATGCTTGATCAGTAGGAACAACCGAGACAAGTTTCAGAGGTAGATGCTAGAAATGAAAAATTCGCGGACAAGAACAATGCCCCGTTGTGTAAGAGGCTGACATGTAGGGCCCGCACCGCAGAGGCCGCAGTAGTCTGCTAGGTTTTGCCGGCAGAGTTTTCTGCTTGTAATTTAGTTTCATGATCTAACATATACACATTAGATGGGTTGTGAATTGTCATACAGAGTATGTTTTATGTCACTTCACGTGTACTTGTGTGTCTCTGCTGGCTACATAAAAACATGCTTCAGCCTAGTCCATGAATCTTTTTTTAATCATCATGAATCAGGTTAATTTGATTTAAAAAAACATGAATCATATTATTGTAGCAGCAATGTGTAATCCGACCTCTCTTGTAACTTAGTCAGTTAGCCTACTCAGCTCAGTCAGGTATACATAAACAACTAAGTTGGCTAAGGCTAATAGCTATAACTCTGCTAAAATACTCAAGAATTAATTAAAAGATAATAACATAAGCACTTTGTCACTCTTAGATTTGATTAATTCGCACAAGTCATTCAGAGCTGCGCACATGATACGCAGACACTCAACCATGCGGTGTATTGGATATGGTGTAAAGATTTGTCATCTGTGGACAAAATGTTGTTATCTATGTTGTAGAATTGCACAAACAAACCATGGATCATTTCAGAATTTCTTGTGCTGACACCTAATTTGACTCTTCCAGCACCCTAGAGGGGATCAACTGAATTGCTATCAAGTTGGTGCCTTGGTGATTCAATTCAATGCATCTAAATCACTTGAAGAGTGACAGGGGGTGAAACCATAAAAAAAGAATTGCAGTTGCATCTAATCATGCCCATAAGAAATCCTTTTCAGGTCACCTCCATGAACAGTTGTAAGAAAAACATGTATACAACCATTCTGGATGCTGAATGTGACTCCCTATAAAATGATATCACCGTCTTAAGATAAAATGGCGGTGAGAGCGAAATATTGATGTGTTATAATTAACGTGTCAGGATAACCATGAAAGCAGACAACCAGATTCTGCGGCTTCTCTGACCAAGGAAACTAGAGTTGTTGTGTTTAGAATACAAAGTTAATAAAACGGTTTAAGCTAGTAGTGATAGACTAGAAACAGTCCAAAACAGAACAAACAGAGAATTCAAGACAGAACGATTAAAAAACAAAGTTTGATTCTGTCTGCAACTATTCTGAAGACAAACAGAGATGTGTGTTCATTTCTCTATGATGTGTCAATGATAAATAGTTAGCTGGAATTAAACATGTACATAAAACAGGAAATAACAGAAACCACTGAAATTTTAGGTGAAAAATCACAGAAGGCAGAAAAATACAAATTAGCACTACAGAAACAGTTCAGAATCTCAAGCCTCAGATATTTTTGAAATCAGCAATGCTGATTTGTCTTAAAATAGAATGGCCTTTAGTACAATCATGTTGGCAGATCCTAGGGACTACTTAGTATCTACTTAAGGACAGCAGAAGGAAACTGGCCAGTGCAAAACACACCAATTAGGTGATGGCAGCAGAAGACCATACTATACCAGAAGCTTCAGTAACTCTTGGTGGATGAAAATATCATGTAAAGGCAGCAACATATAGGTAATTAGAATTAGAAGCAGCAGTATTGTTTTCTTCTCCTTCCAGCCCAGAAAGCTGAAATGTGTTTCCTCTGTAGCATTTCCTGCCAAAATCATCAATTAGACAAAATTACACCACACCACCATGTCGATAAAAAAGTGTTCCATGTTGATAAATGGAACTTATCAAGTCAGATCAACGTGTGATTTGATGTAAAATGAAAGGAAACCAAACCTTTGTGAAAGCAATTTCTCATCAGATAAAGCCTTCTCAAGCCTCTCCTCAAATGGCGTTGCGTGCCAGCTTACTTTTTGATCCTGATCATATAATGAATTATGTATAAGCTATTTTTACGCACATATTAGAAAGTAAGAGATGCAGAAGTAGACTTTACTTCTTTGTATTTATTAGTTGAATTGGGAATGCCGTTTCCATCCCACCATTTAGGAGTGAAAGTATCTGGTTCTTTGTCTCTCCAGCGAGCAGCGACCAATCCAATGATGGGTCTATCATCTTCTGAACTCTTAGCAGAATGAGATATGTCGCTTTTAAAGGGCTCATCCCAGAACACCTTAGGATTTGGAGGCTTCAACCACTGCGACAAGCTTGGGAATTCAACCTCTGAATCGTTGTCTTTGAGCACCTTCTTTCTGCTGGAATGAACTGTTGGCTCACTTTTGAGACATTCCTCTGTAGAATCTATGCTTGAATTGTCCCTTCTCTTGTTACAGGATGATACCGAACCCTCAGAACTCTGGAATAGGGAACATTCATTAGATATTGAAAGTTCAATGGAAACCAAACTGCCATTCTTTGCACACTTCAAATCCTCATCTGACATATTGAGCTGACAAGATTCTTTTCTCGATTCTTCACAGCTCTCAAAAGCTTCAACAGATCTCAGAGCTTCATATGCATGCTCTGAACAAGTCCTAGTATTGTTTTCATTTCTCAACTCTTCCAGGTTAGGTGCATGAGTGGCAGCCGGTGTCTGTATCTTGGAAATCGCTTCTGAATGAGTTGAAATGGGTGAAGACTTGGATCCAACCAGATTGATATCATCCTTACATGTGAAAGACGATGAATCTAAGGTGGTTAACTTGTTTCCACAGTTGATCACACTGTCATCATTGTCCACACCCAAAACATCTATGCTCTTGCTCTCAGCTTCTAAATCATTCTGGCTTGACGCATCGCACCCTTTCCAATAACTGTCATTGGTAAGCAAAATCATCCAGATGTTAAAGTAATCCATTCAGTCATTACAATGAAGAGGAAGGCAACAGCCTCCTCAGAAGTTGGTAACAGGATGAAGGCATTGGCATTAGTAGCAAATACCAAAAGGTCAGCATACCTCATAGCATCAGGTATCGTAGAGCTCTGACGAGACCCTGAAGGAGTTTGGCAATCCTCAACCTTCAGCCCTTCCACGGATCGTAATTCATCAGACATGGCAGGAAGACATGCCAAATGTGCTTGCCTCTGGTAAGAATTTTCTGGCCCTTTTCTGATTTCATTTGGGGCTTCCACCAATGCCTCACAGTTTTTGAGTGAACAGGCCTGTTGACACCGTTGAAAGTCAATATATTTGCCAAAATTAAACACACAAGCAAGGAATAGCAGATAAAAATAAAATTCATTATTACACCTCCATTTAGTATCACTTGATTGGTGCCTAGTTTACAACAAATTCTCATGTAGATAGGTTGGCTGACCTATGAAAAGCATTGTAATCAAGAAGACCATTGCAACAGATTGTTATTATAAACACAACTGGCCGTGCAATTCTAACAAATAAACAATGGCCAACTTACAAGTGATATGCTAGTTCTTTTTCAGGTAAGACGGTAAGAGTAACATGTAAGTATCTATCACCTAGAAAACAATGCTCCTTCATCATTGTTGTTTGATAGAAAAATGATGCATGTAATATAATGAACAGATCAAATGGCCCTTGGTTGACCAAGAATCACAGTGCAGATAGTCGTCAGTAAGCTAAATTCTGACTCTCAAGTGACATGATACAGGTGAGTGAGATTTCCAAATCGATGAAAAATTAGTCATGATAAATAATGGGTATAAATTGGGAATGAACCAGAATGCGGAATTCGGGATACCTCGTTCTTGAGCTCCTGATCCACCTTCGTCCTCCCAGCGATCCCGTTCATCCCCAAGCTCGTAGTCTGCACAACCCTCGATCCTTCATCTTGAATCAACACAAAACCAAAACAGCAGGAATAAATTAGAAAATCGCTACATCACAATCCATTAACGATCCCGATAAAAAGATCACAGAGCGCCAGAGAGGCGCAAAGAGGTAAAAAACTCTCCAAAATATACCTTCACGCAAGAATACAGCGGAGAGCGCGTTCTTGGACAGCGGTCTCTTCCTCTCGCCAACCTGCTCACCACAAACCCACACAAACAATCAACCAAAACCCGAAAATCGAAGCACCCAGCAACACCCCCACACGGGTTCCGCGCCGCCGCATACCTTGGGAGCATCCACCGGCGGCACGGACGAAGAAGGAACCAGCTTGTCACGGCCGCGTCGCCCCACGCCGCCGTCGCCGGCCACACGGAAGCAGCCGAACAGACACCCCGTCATCCTTTCCCGGTCTCCCCCTCCTCCTCCTCACCCCGACGCCGCCCTCCCCCGAGATCTCGAGCCGCGGGGCGAAGCTTTCACCCGCCTCGAGGAACAGCTGGGACTAGCAGCTGGTCGCGCTGCGCCCAAGTGGCAGGCAGGAGGAGGAGGCGAGGTTTAAGGAAGAGGAGGAGCTGGGTGGTGATGGTGGGGTTCTGAAATTTAAAATCGAAGCGGAGGCGGAGGCGGCGAGGGAAAACGAGGGCGGAGTTTGCGACGACCGCGTGGCCTTTTTTCAGAGGCTTTTTCCGCCGTTTGAAATTGGAAATGATTAACACAAAGAGGGTTTTATCACTTTACTTTTTTTCTGCAAGGGAGCAATTTTAGGGGTAATAAAATGTGGTGCTTATGAAATGGAGTATTATGATTAGTGTTAATGTTAATGTATGGTTGGATTTTATTTTTGTTAAGATAGTGGCTCAAATAGGATACAGGTCAAATGAGTGAAAATTTGTATTATCTGATAACAGTGTGTGGAAGCTTTTAGATGTTCTATCTATGCGAATTGCGAAACCTCACGATGAAAAATAGTTGGATTGAAAAGTTAGTTTTTGTTTTTTTTTACTTCATATGTGGTGTTTTTATTGCTCTCTGTATGATTGGGTCATAGTCAGACACTAGACTACCCTTTTTCAGCAGATAAATGCATTTCTTTGGACCAGTGTCATGTTTTTTAAAATCATCACCAACAGATATATAATATGGCTCGTAAAATTTTGAATTTGTTAGTGAAAAACTAACTTCAACAGTTTTTCTAATTAGGTTTCTAAAAATTAGAATCTCCTCCGTCCTTCTCGCTTTCCACTGTTAAGCTGGCTCCCCCAATACATGTGTGCACGACGGAGAGGACGACGCGTGGAGAAGGGATCGTGCGAGAGGAGGGGGAGTGATTCACACGCGAGTAGGGTGAACCCACTTTTTATTAGTGAAAAGTCAATTTTTAGATATTTGTTAGAGAGATTAATCTATTATTATGAATTCTAAAAATAAAATTTTGGAAATAAATTTTTGACATGTGTTGAGGATGCTCTAAGTATGCAGTAGTTCATTCTAAATTTGTGTTGGAACTAAACTGAAAATTTCTGTAATGGCGTAGGAAGATAGTAGTACAGTTTAAATTTGCCCTATGATTGATCGAGCTGATAATTAGAAAAATGAGCGAAGCAACAAAAATTATGGGTAAAACATTTAAATCTGTATCTACTACGATGAAGCAAAAAACATAAAATTATCTCTAAAATTAATATTATGTTTTAAATTTCAAATTTTGATTACAGATGCCAATAAGCAATGAAAACCAGAAAATTCCGTTTTTGATGAAATGGATTGGTCTGATAGTATGAATGATTGGATGTTATTTTGCCAAGATAGTGGCTTGATTAGGATATACAAGGCAAAGAAGTGCGAGAACTATGGATGTTCTTAGAAGTGCTGAGTTGCGAAATCTCAACATAAAATTTCTTTTGCTCCTCTGGAATCTCAAATACCAAAGGTTCAGAAGCTAGTGCCTCTGAAGCTTCCACAATCTAGGATGAGGTAAAGGTTCAAATTCAGTATTCAAATATGATTTTCTGTTTCAACTACGGAACTACGAAGTATTAGCTAGCTGCAGGTAATACTATTATCCTAACTCCAATCTGTGACAGAAGTAGATGCACTAGGACTAAGAGCACTTCCTTTATTACCATCATTGATAGACAACAACCAAATGTTCCCTTCCAGACATACAAGTGAACGAGTGTCTTTCTGATTCTATGATTTTAACATAATGCTCACAAACAGTCATAGACGTATACTACAATCTGAATATAAATTAACTATGGACAAAAGCTCGTGAGGCAGTGCAAACCGGATGTGTGGTCGCACCCTAGTTACCTCAATCACTTCACTATCTTTGAGGAGCATATTGGTAAATAGATATCGCCATCCACTAGGGTTCATTACTACATCAGGCGTGGTTTGACATTCCCAGGTTTCCATCCTAGTTCACGAGCTCTTTCCTCCCACAAAGCAGTCAATTTTCTTTGCTCAATCAATGCCTCTGCTGATTTTTCCCTAGCTTCTTCACATGTATCCATACCTGAACTGCATTTGTCAGCCTCCTTTTGATACTGTGAAGCTAATTTTTTGGCCTCAAGCAATTTGACATCTGCTTGTTGCTGAGCCTGTGTTGCCTCCTCCTCTCGCTGCTTCAGTTCTTCTTCGAGTAGCTCTGTGAAGCTCATCTCTGTTTCTTCACCAGATGCACGGCTTTTAACCTCTTTGAATTGTTTGGAACAGTCTGAAAATATCAAAAGTAACCACAAGAAGTTAAACCAGTCACTCAAAAACTGCATTAACATGTCTAAAGATAAATTTTCACAGATGTTTCATTTTGCCACGTTTGTCCCAAGCACAGAAAAACAATGAAGTATCTATGTTCATCGTCAAGATAGTGATTCTAAGATATGCTCTGACAGAGCTTAAGGTCATTGAAACAATTCTGAATATGCTTAAGCCTTCAAGTCCTGTTGAACTTCTTTTTCATAGATACAAATGAGCAGCTACACTTGGCTGTGTACATCCGATTTGGATGTAGAGGCCAGTTTTAATCCATTTTCTAAAAAAAAAGAGCAGCTACACGGTTTCAAACATTTGTTAATACTAGTAACATGCATGTGTGCTGTAATGGATCGGCCCAATAAGATTGAAGATGTGCTAGGAGGGTAGATTAAGGATAAAACATTGGATCCTGCGGTGATTACACACAATGTGGGAAGGAACGGATTGGGAGGAGGAGAGAGAAGGAAGACAACTCTGCCTTTTAGTAGTGAGAGACCACATGTCACGGCTTGGTAATGGTCATAAGTTGTAGGGGTGATACACCAAAGACCATGGCCTCTGTTGTCATGGTTGGCAAGGCAGGGCAGCGATTTGGTAACGAGAGAAAGAAAGAAACGTGCAAGGACAAGGGCGTGTTGGAGGAAGGAATATAAGCTGAGAAGACGATAGAGATAAATCTGATTTCATACTTCGTTGTCTCCTCACGTACCATTACAGGACTTTAAATAGATAACCAATCCTCCTAACAACCAACTAACGAACTCAGATGACCAACTAACAAACTCATCTAACCAAACAGATACATAGCTGAAATAAGATAATTTAATCTATCTATGCCAAAGAATCTTCTTACGTCGCACCACCCACGTCTTGAGCCACGTCATCACATGCTTGTGCGTCAGCCCGCTTCTTCCTGCATAGGAACTTAATCCCCCAAATGACATCTCCCCCCTCCTCTCAACTTTAGCCTATCCTAACTTATTTGAGACTAAAATGCTGTGTTGTTGTTGATGACATCTTCCCCCCCCCCCCTCCCTCGCTAACATCTTGTCCTTGAGCTGGAACACAGGATAGAGATGTCGAAAATTAGAGAGTGGCACCCACGAAGCATCAGACGCTGGCAAACCCATCCATTGGACGAGCACCTCCTGCGCACCATGCGCCATGCGAGCACATAAAACCAATCTAGGCATCGGCACAGCATGCCCATTATGGACATCCAGAAGAGCAGGTGCTGTCTCCGGCTAGGTCCCCTTGAATGGCTTTAATATACTGACATGGAACACATCATGGAGACGTGCGCGTGATGGAAGCTCCAGGCGATACGCCACGTCGCCAATGAGAGTGATCACCTTGTAAGGCCCATAAAAACGAGGAGCAAGTTTGGCACGGGGGCGAACGCCGAGTGATGCTGCCGGGCGGTGAAGCAGCCACAACCAAACCGAATCGCCCAGCTGGAAAACAGGGTCCTAATGCTTGCCGTTGTAGTATTTCTTATAGACGTGCTGGGCTTGTTCCAGACAATCGCACATGTCAAAGAGGAACTCGTCATGGTTTCGCATCGTTGATCCACGGATGCCACCCACGCCGAGCCCAGTTCATAGGAACGAAGGGTCGGCAGGCCACGGACATACAACACCTTGAACGGCATCTCGCGGATGGATCAAGTACATTCACATAAGTATTAAACTTGTTAGAGGGGAACCTAAAAGTTCTTCCTTGTCATTGTCAACATCAATTTATCACAGTTTGGATTGAAGTAGGAGAAAAACAGTAAACAACGCATTACCATTTCTAACCAAGGCAGTCCATCTGACACTTGTAAAGATCGATAAAAGAGTAAATTTCACCAAAACACAGGTATTATGATCCAATTTACACAAAAACCACAGGATTTTGTAATATGACACATAATTCCGGGTATTACGGTCCAAAAGTTTCACATTACCACATCGTTATCCAATTTAACTTGTTATTATAGCAACGTAAAAATTGCTTAAACTAAGTTAGCTGCAACTGGTATATGATGGGTCAAAGAAATAATAAATTTAATATGTAATTTCAGAACTCATAGTAATGGTAGATCAAAGAATAATTAGTCAATTGTGTGGTTTTCTAAAACTATATGACCATAATACCAAGAGTTATGTGCCACATGCTAAAAATTGTATGGTTTTGTACAATTTAGACCATAATACATGTGGTTTTATAAAATTTATTCTTGATAAAATTACAACAGCAGGCTCACTTTGATCATTAAATAACAATCTTCTAGGTTCTAACATCAATAGTCATATGTAATTATGTAACAGTTACATGACAAAATGAACAACCTTTAGCATGCCCGCAAGCTTATGTTTTATTCAATCTTGTCCAGTACCCAGCTGTCTTAAGGTTAAGTGGAACAGTTTGTTGCAAACAATCACTAATTCAGTCATCTTAAGCCCAACACAGCAAGATTGAAAGGCTACAGATATCCGAATCTACGCACTCCTATCATGTCACTTAGGTTGCCAACCTATCATCCACTAGATTCCTTTGTGACATGTCAATAGCAAAATGTAACAACCAGCTTCTAGAAACGCAATGCTATAGGTACGCAAACTAGAGAAAACAACAAAAGCACACAGAAGAACAGATATATCGGATCCAAGCATCGGCCGATAAATAAGCTCTTGCATGGCAACAAGATCTGGGAGGAGGGAGAAAGCACCGACACGGACCTTCGGGGAGGGCGAGAAGCGGGCGCGCGTCGCAGTCGCAGTCGCACGCGGGGCAGGCCCCCGGCGAGCGCCCGAGCGCCTCGCTCGCGTGCCAGTAGAGCTGCGGGCCGACGATGTAGGCGGCGAAGCCGAGCCCGAGCAGCGCCACCAGCGCGGTCACCACAGCCGGACTCGGGCCCCACGACGACGAGCCGCCCGCCATCGCTCGCGCGAGGGGGGTGGCTGGTTCAACGTTCGGTCTCGCGGTGGGGGAGGGGAGAGGCGAGTCGGCGGCGCGCGGGTGCGTGGGGTTGAAAGAAGAAGAAGTGGGGAGTGGGAGTGGAGGCGGACCGGACGCGGTCGGTGGAGGTGGTGGTGGAACGGAAAGCGGAGACGGGCCCGAACACGGGAAATGGTGGTGGGTTCGGCAGGCGTGGACGTTGGCGCTGGGGGCGCGGCTGGTTGGACGCTGGACGTATCCGCCCATCCGGTAACAGGGGCCAATGTTTAAGCAAAAGCACCAAATATTCGCACTAATTAATGGTTTTTGCATCTAGATGCTTATGCTTCACAACATGGCATTACCTTATAACGGATATTAGCTATTGTATAGGTCTAGTTCGGTGTTGAAATCTCGAATATAAAATGGTGATTGTTTTTTTAAAGAAAATATGCTACACGTGAGGAGTGTGGATAACTTATACGCGAGAAGTATGAGTCAGGATGGCTGACTGTGATTTTCAAGTACTAAAGAAATATTTTTTGTCACCAACACCTTTTGATCATGCATAAGAAAATTAAGTAGCGTAACAACCAAATGATCATGATTTGTTCGTATATTATTGAATTATTTGTGTTAGTAGATGGTCATAAATTACCATAATAATTAGATTTGTTAGTATATTATTGAATTGTTTGTGTTAGTAGATGGATATAAATTACCATAGCTCACTCACTCAATATTTTTTTCGATTAAAAAAACACGCATATCACAGGTTGAAGAGACGCTTGAGATCCAATAATAAATTCATAAAAATATCACTAAATTCTAATTTTGAAAACACATGCACGTTAGCGTTTTCCCATGTCGTGCTATGTTGAATTTCCTTCGCATCATGTTGGACAGCCAATGCCTATGTCCATGCTCTTTGCTAACATGTGCTTATGAAAAAGTTCTAACACACACTGGCTGCCCACGATTTTTTGCAAGCGAGGGGTTTCTCTGAAACTTGGAATTAAGAAAACAGAAAATAGAAAAAAAATGATTTCAACATGAATACAGATATAAAACAAAGGGTTACAAAACATATTAAAAAATACAAAAATAATTATTTGATTAAACTGCAGGAATCGAATGGCAGATATAGAGTCAAAAGAAGAAAATTTTATAAGAGATCTTTTGCTAACTTTACACTGATCTATTACTTAGAATTTTTATATGATTTGAAAAAACTCTAAATAAGACAAATTATATCTATCTATTACATTATATTAAAGAGACAGATAAAAAATCATCACGTTTGTTTTGGACGTAGAAATTACCACGTTAACCATATAAAAAATCATCCGTTATATCTAAATATCTAGATTTTTACTAATGAAATTAGACATAATACTCGCATATCAGACATATAAAAGAAGTTCAGAAGCACGCACCTTTGCGGAATTAGAGTCAAACGGCAGGACCTTTACGTGGTAACGGAAGGACTAACCAATTAGAGCTCAATTAGGCAATGCATATAGAGGTATACTCCTATAAAGCAAGCACACCCGTAACACAGCGATGCAGTCATGGTATAGACGCGTTACGTCTAGCTGGGCGGAGACGGGTATTAGAGACGGCCCCGGCACGCAGTGGCCGGCGACGGGAATTTGCAGCAGCAGGTGTGGTGTGCCGTGCCGCTGACTCGGGATGCCAGCCTAGCCGCAGCCACACGAGCGACGCACGCACCCCTGCTACTAGCGCTTGTGACAAGTTTCTGTGATTAGTTGTCAAATTTAATTGTAGTCTTAATCACATCAGCAGAACAAGGAAGAGAAGCGGGGCACTCTTTTTTTTAGCGTACAACCAAAGAATTCCAATTCCCTCTCTCTCTCTCTATACATATATCATCTACACCAAAATTGTTTAGTCGCGTTTTTTGAGCAAGATTTTTTCCATGCTTTTGTAAGAAGTGCCGTGGTTTCACATCTATGTGTTACTATATGATTTTTGAGCTATGGTTAGTTGATAAGACGTAGAGAATGGAAAGACAACAAAACAATTTATAGATAATATATATATGTGTGTGTTATTAGTGGTTAAAAACAATGTATAGATAAAATTGTTATATCTAATAGTTTAAATTTTAAACTTCAAATTTTGAATGCGACTGATAACTAACAACAAACAATGAGAGACATATATTATTAAAAAAGCTACAGCTAAATGCTGAAAATTACCACTATAAAAAAATGATACCATTAGATCATGACCGTTATAGATATTACATCAATAGATTTATAAATGCTAGGAGTAATGCAGGTGTTTGTTTACATTAATTATGGCATCAAAGACGCACTCTTCAAAAATACACATCAGGAACCGGGGATCGAACTCGGTTAGACTTAATTTCTTTGATGAAATTCTGCAAAGGTTGGCTCGTAATGTGTGTACTTGAATCCGAATAGAACCACGAAAGGGAAAACATACAATCTTTGTAGCATATTTGAATCTGACGTGACTAATCACCACATCAGATACATGTATATATATTCAGCAAGACAAAGGGTCTGATATGTGTTTGTAATTTTGTGCATATATGTATCCAGTTGCCAAGGTGGTGAACTAGCGGCACAAGTTTATCCAATGAAAATTAATTTGCATATTCGAGAAATAAAATGATTCTAGACAATTAATTCAGTTCGTTTGTAAAAGTTAAAGCCACGTTCTTATAAATTAATATGGGATGCTTCACTAGGATCGCACAGTAGATTTAAAATTGTGATATAAGAACTACATTTATATTTATTAAGAGGACGAAAATAAGCCATCAAATTTGCTCTAGTCTAAAAATCATCATATTATTTGGAGAAGAAGAGAAAGATATGTTCTTCTATTATGGCAGATCTAAATTAAATGACATAAAGTAATTATATTTATGAGAAAACAAAGAGTCGCATATTAAATTTAAGTCTGATTTTTAAATTTTCACTTTGGGCTCAATTACAAGGGAAAAATTATAATAGAGAAAAGGAGCCTAAAAATCATCCTTTCTAATTTCTCTAAATTGATTGATATAGTTATATATGGAGTAAAATAGCTGTAACTGAAATCAATTTATATTAAAATTAGTAAAGATCGGCTTGTTGAATTTAAATGCCGTAAATTTTCTTCACAAATTTAAATGCTGAATTTTTTGGGCGGCCTATGGTCCTATGTATGTTCGACGTGGCTTGTCCGATCCATTCCTTGCCAGATCAGCACTCGTCAATCTCTATGCTCAGAACACCCATAAAAATCCAAAGTTAATTGAGGAAAAAGAGGATCGCGCCGGCCGATAAGCCCCCTTGAAACCCACGACGACGACGCCGGCCCATTTCCACCACCACCATCACCACCGCCGGCCTCCCGTCAACGCCAGACCCGCCCTACCATGGACCCCTCTCCGGGCCTCCAGCGTCGCCCCGCGGCGGCCGCGGCCGCGGCGAGGGGCGAAGGAGCGGAGCCTCCACGTGGGCAGCGCGTCCTCCACGGCGACATCGACCCGCCGCCCCGGGCGCGGCCCGGGATGCAGAAGCTGGCCATCGCCGCCATCGTGGTGCTCGTGTGCCTCCAGTTCCTGCCGGCCACCCACTTCCGCGACCCCGCCGATCCCCAGCGGACCTGGATCCCCTTCGACCGCTCGCGCTACCCGGTGGTACGACACGACTGCTGCGCTTCTCTCTCTCTCTCTCTGCGTTGGCTTCATAGAGCTCTACTCTTTGTCCGTTAACTCGTTCCGTATTTGACGTCCGGACATGGCATTCAGAGAATGCTAGTAAGCTAGTTACGTTATTAGGCTTGCCATTTTCATGGTGAATTGAAATGTTTCCTTTTAATGTGCCCCTTTTTCCCCTTAATCCTGGAGTTGGAAAATTTGGGTGTTGATATTTAAATGCGAAATGTGAAACAAGACATCTTCCGTAGTTGGTGGCAGCGTGGCTTGAATTAGGATTGTCGAAAGTACTGGTTTGCTGTGTCATGCTGGATATCTCAGGAGATGAGACGGTGTTTTTTTGATCCAAGTTAGGGAAAAAAGCAATTTTCTTGATGCACTGCTGGTTCTTTCTGCAGGATTTGCCTGACGAGGTTGGAAGTGTTAATGTCTTTTCTTGGATAAGCTGTCTGGATCTTCGTACTCTTGCTGTGCTAACAAACTCCACTTTATCCAGCTCAAGGTTCTGTTTTATCTCAGTATTTGTAATTAATGCATACTTCAAATTAGTGCATTGATAGCAAAAAGATAAACCCCCATTGGTGTTGGATAACTTTCTTTCCATTATTCATTGCGCTGCTAATGATATGGAACTAATGACAAGAGTTGTCTTTTCATTCTCAAGTTTGTTTGCTGACATAATTGTGCCTTTGTTTAACAGTGATCCCCATAACATATCCTTCAATTTCTTAATACCTGAAAGAGGCACAGATAAATCGCCCTACTACAAGCTAAAAGCAGTACTGCCTGATTCAAATGTTACTGTTGCTAGGTGAGGGGAAAAACTAAAACTCTACTTTTATCCTGGGCATTGTTGCACCCTGATTCCTGTTTCTTCTACAGCCAAAAGAAAATCGAGGACAAGCTAAACGTTGCCACTCCAGAAGGAAACCTCTTTTGGTCATTCCCTGATGAATTGTCACCTATCATTATTGGAATAATTCAATTCTCGCAAAAGAGATATGCCTATATCTCAGCAGACTCAATTGTAAAGGTACTTATGCATGTATGTGATCATTTACTCGAACCTGTCATTCTCTGAAAAAATTAATCATTCAACCCATAAGGAACTATAGTGGGAGCATTAGTGCCAGGGTCAGTTCCATCCAGTTGCTGATCTAATGGCTTGTTCACCTTTTGCGATCATTTTAACCTGTGATAGTGAACCATAATGCTGATTTTTATGTGGAATGTGCTGATTATATATCCAAAAGTTTCTTCGAAGACATCATTTGCTTGGCTAGTATCATCAGATAATTAAAAAAATTCAGAGAATGGAACTAAATTGGTGATGCCCCTGTTACTGGTGCAACAGTTTCTTAGTCAATTAGGAAACAAAACCTGCATATGTAAGTGAGTAATTGAGTATATTGCCATGGTCGTGTTGTTTGATGAAGGCGTAGTTCCATAGAAGCTTTTGAGCACTGAAATATTGTGTATCCAACCAACATACAATGCGACATATATTATACCATAAAGAAATAATTTCTTGATATGTTTGGGTTAACTTATGTTAATCATCAATCTCTCCCCAGGGCAAAATTGAAGATCTCGCTTGCATTGATTTAGGCACTTATGCCATCGGTGCTGTTGAAGATTGTTCCAAGCATGTTGGTGATTATGTTAGTATAGATGTTCTGAATGCCGTTCAGAAAACAGCTCCGAAAAAACTGGTGTATACCAAACCTTATGACAAGGATGCATGTTTACTTGGTTTTGATGTGCTTGTGGTGGAGCCACGCAAACTGCGGAAGGACCTGATTGACTCTATCATGGTGTGGTTCAGGGCCTTCAGCCTAGCCAATCCAAGGTCAGTGATTCACAATCTGTTTTGGGCAACATTCACCATCGCCATACACTGCAACAACTCTTTCAAATGACACTGTTAATGTGTCCAATTTCCTTTTTCAGGGACCAAATTAGGTTGGCTGTAACACTGGCCTTCTATGACGATTATCTGAAGCTCCCTTCCAGTTGGAATCGCGCAGGTGCTAACTCAGACATCCTTAACTACGATGGACCAAAGAATGTTTGCCCTGAAGGTGGCCGTCAGCTTGAAGAAGGCGGCTTTGGCGAGAACTGGCAACAGTTCCTTGATCAGAAATCCTTAGCTGTACTTAGCTAGTTGAACAATGGCCATTTCATCCTACAACCCTGCAGGGTTCTCTGGTGCTTGGTTGTGGATGCCGACGAGTGACGTTTCCATCAGACGTAGCACAGGATAAATGATGCGGACTACTGGTTAACCTGTCACATGCTCGTGAAGTATTGTGTTTTGATCTTGTACTCAGTAGACTGATTTGTTTCAATTAAGCCTAAAGTATTTTCGTTTCAGAATTCAGAGGAATATACGCTTCAGCTTTCTTGCATTGAAACCGTACAACTTTTGACTACACTAGTCTCCAGTCTCCAACCAGTGACATTTTCTTGATGGCCATCAACGCGAAAGTACCCTTTTGGACTTCATTTAGTTTCTACATTATTGCCATTAAATAATTTACAGCTAGATTGCTATCACGGCATATATATCACACACAGCGTATATCACAGGAAATCCCAGACTGGAATAGTGTACTGGCTTTGATCCGTGGCTTGGTGACCCAAGTGAGGATTGCTGCTAAGAAACTGCAATGATTGGATGTCCGGAGGGGCCTGCACGAAAACATGGCGCGCATCCTATTATCAATTTTTGTTATGCAATTTCATATTGCAGATACAAAGATAACTCCAGTACAAGAAAAGCATCAAATGAGACCATGGGACACAACGTGATAGATAAACAAGTCTTGATTAGTTAACACCTACATGAAAATCTTCAAGGGAAATATGTGTATGCTCAACGATCACATAGCCTAGCAAGTAGCAACTGCTAATGGAATCTGTGGAAGTGAAATCCCTTGGGAAGGGAGCATGGGTTTAAGTTGTATCAAGCAATCACCTGGGGGATTTGTGGACCGCTATGAAATGGTGGCTGCTGTAGATGAGGTTGCTGGAGAGGAGCAGGTGCTGTTTCCTGCATCTGTTTCATAGTTCAAATTTGCAGCATATAAGCAAAGAACAAAATCGCACTTCTCTTCAACCAATCAACAATGTTACAATGCTCAAGCTACCTGCCCAAATGGTGATATGCTAGGAAATCCCTGAAAAGAACTAAGTCCGAATTGCTGTGCAACATATGGTGCCTGTATTTGTGAAGCAAGAATACATCAGTACATCAGTCATACAGATTACAGCTACAAACTACAATAATCACCACTTTCACTCCTCTGTTCATCAAAACTGGGGTTTAGGAAATAGCAGAAAGCAAATATAAATATTACCTGCATTATATGGCTTGGTGCAAGAAATTGACTGGTTGGAGTTCTCAGATGATTTGGAATGTCATTTGATATTGTAGGAGGATCAACCCTAAGTGGAACTTCAGCCTCCTCAGGCTCTGGTAGACCTGCAATTTTTAATAAGATTAATCCTTGATCTATATAAAATCTACTTCTGAAGAAGTTTTGGGTGAAGAATAAACCTTGTCTACCCTTTTTCTTCTTATTTGATTGAAGAGGACTTTGTTGCTGGCAACGCATCTCTACGTTTTTATTTTTCTTATTACTTACTCTGCGAGGTTCATTGTTGCTGGCTTCACTCGGAAGCATATTCTGCTGTTGAACTTTCAGGATAGTGCTCAATGAAGATTTATCATGAAACTTTGCTTGCAATAGAAGTTCAACTTGCTCTAGAAACTGATCACATTGGCTATTCATGTATGTATAAGCTTCAATGTTTTCTGCAGCTTTTGCTGCAATTTTGTATAAAGTTCGATATAACATGCTGTATCGTTTAGACAATGAAAACTTGGGATCTTCATCTACAGCTTCAAAACCAAAGTTCTCCCTCGGAGATTCACTCTGAGCATCCTTTCTCCATCTTTTCAAAATATAGTGTGGTGGAAGTTCTTTAATATTTCTTACCTCAAGAACTTTCAATACATGGCAACATGGAATACCTGTGAATTCAAATTTCTTACAGCTACAAACAACCATACATTCTGATGAGTCAAATCTAACAAAATGGCCACGGGGCCTATTTTTGACAGTTACCTCATACTCAGATATTGGTGCAATCTCACCACAGCTATAAACCATGCAATTCAAGGTCAGTTCAAATTCTAACCTGAACATCTCAAAAAGTGCCAGAGTATATGAATTAGAAGCTTGCCAAAGCATCCGCAGGGGTGCTACTCTCTGTGTCATTTGAGCCCCAAGGTAGTCAGCTTGTTGTTCATTTAGGCGTTTCTCCTCCAAAAGCTTTTCATAATTGTTAAAAAATGATGGAAGATCCATTTCCTTTTTTAGAAGGTCTGCCAGCATAGCATCAGTGTTATCATTTCGGAGTGTGGCTGCAATATCTGCACAGAATGAATCACGCCCATACGGCAAAGCCCATCTTTCCCTGTCTGCATACAATTTACCTAGCCACTCATTGTCCTTTAGATTGTACTTCTCTGAGAGGATTTCCCAGCTTGACAAGAAATCCTCCTCCTCCTCATAGTCGTACAAACACCTGGTAAAATCATCTGCAAAATTTTCTGAGGATTGGAATGTATCCCTTAATATCTTGGTGGCATTTCTATATAAATGAATCAGTGAAAAGCGCTGGGTAGTCCCTGGCCAAACAGAAGCGACTACTTCACTGATTGTTGTAGACTGATCAATCAAAACTGTTTTTGGTTGCTTGCCGCTCATTGCAGATTTGAAAGTTTCAAACAACCATTTGAAGGATTCAACTGATTCATCATAAACCAATGCTGCACCAAATATAACTGGCTGCTTATGATGGTTAACGCCAATAAACAACAATAGAGGTCTAACATGATCACTTGTGATATATCTTGTGTCAACACACACTACATCACCAAAGTAGTTGTAATCCAAAATTGATTTAACATCTGCCCAGAATACATTTGTCAACTGGTCATCTTCATCTACTTGGATGGCATAAAAGAAAGAAGGATGTTCACCTTTCTTCCTCTGCAAGTATTCACAAATTGCCTGGGCATCACCTAATTGCATATCCTTTGTCTGCCTTGTCCTTACATAATTTTTATAATCATGTGGTATCAAAACAACTCTTGGTGGATCTGGAGGCTGCTGTAACTTTGCTAATAACTTCTGTGATCTCAGAACCTGAATGTCCAGCAAAGGAGCTTCAACATCATGATTATGATCGGCCACATACTCAGTCACTACATATTTGCCACTCACAGTGATTTTAATAGTCATGTGTGCCAGGCAACCAGTTCTTGTTTCTGACCGTGGCTTCTTTGGATCAATAGTGACATTTTTTGAGCGGAATCCCTCTTTAGAACATACATATGCCCGAGATTTCGTAATATTTGTCGCTGTTTTTTCCAACCATCCTTTTCGGACGCTGAACCCCACAGCTCCAGCATAGGTGACATAACAGTCATAGGCCTTGTCTTCATTCAGGAAAACCATTCCAACTTTAGGTTCTCCTCCAGGTCCAGCAGCTACTTCCATTTCTGGATCTGGTTCTCCTTCAATCATTTCATCTTCTTTACTCTCACTCTGGACCAAGGGAAATAATTCTATGTGTTAAATTAAAGAAGAAATTAAATACAAAAATGTAGTTCATTTGTAATTTTTTTGGTATGGGTTCATTTGGATTTTTTTTTGGTATGGGTTCATGTGGAATTAATAATGTAAAGTTCAAAGTATAAGTAATTATTCCCTTTAGTCACCCAACTGAAAATAAGACGGAGGACTCAAACAAGCAGCTTCAATGCAGAATTTGCAGAGATTTTTTTTAAAAAAAAATAAACATACATCATTTCACATGTGGGTCTTACCTTATCTTCTTTTTTGAGATTTTGCTTTTCAAGACGTTTAGAACACCTTTCTGAAGGTTGCTCCAGTGGCTGCCAACTCATGAATATAAGAAAACATAACAAGATGATATAAATTTCATGCATAAATGAAATATCTATGTGAAACTAACACAGAATAAATGTATATTATGTGCAGCAGATACCAAGTGTCACAGAATACAAAATTTGTTGATATCAACCCCAGAGAAGTGAACGATTACATTGGTGTGCAATAAAAGATTTGTTTATTGCTTAATTCTTAGTTCAGTAGCAAAAGCAAACTGGATATACAAACTACAAATGAAGTGATAGTGCATTCTTTCCCATAAAAAGTGGAAATTTATATGCCAGTGTGGCAGTGTATCTATTTAAGTGCAATGAGTTGTAAACTGAATCGTGTGATCTCTATCTTGTGAGCTAAATGCTAGATACCAATTGTGGAATATCTTGACTCTTTCATTGGCTAATTAATTACCAACTCAATGGGAAAATACAAACAGCAGTAGAGCAGAATAATACAGAGCATCAACAATATTCATCAGTAGCATGGAAGAGAAGTTACCATCAGTCCTTCACTTGCCAGAAATCTACCTCCATCACCACGTCTTCGTCTTTCAGCCAAAGCTTGATGTGAGGCAATCTGAAAACGACAAGAGCACATACTTAGCAATTGAAACTAGTTAAATAGAGTAGACAGTATAGGAATGTGTATTTTCAGCCTCTAATGGGAGTATATGCTTGGAAATACTGTTTATTATAGGGAAATATAAGTATTTTGCATAAATATGAGGTTTTGTGAAACATTTTGCCCCAAAACCTGGGGTTCCTTGAAACAAATTGTAAAAACTGGGGTTTTGTGTTATGGATGCCCCAAAACCTGTGGCTTTGGGAAATTTACTCAATCTTTTTATTCAAATTTCAAAGCTATACAGTGTTCTTGATTTCCACTTGTAGCACTTCGGTATTCGGATCACTATCCAGTTGAGCAATGGCTAATCATCTTGAGATAATATTATGTTCAGAACTCTTGACATCTATATGCTCATTTTCATGTCATCACGACAGTCACCTATTCCTTGTCACTCACTTGAGGCAGTTTAAGGCAGCTATTGAAAATTGCATGTATGATACATTGCTTTGCGTAAATAGAGCATAGCTACCTGTGCAGCTTCTATTAACAGTGTGTGACAAGTATAAAAAATCAACTTCCTTCCCTTGCTATATTAAAAGACATAACAGCCAGTAAAAATGTCAGGTATCAAGCATCTTACTTTCCATTTTATCAAATGTGCCTACATACAATCAAATCTACCCCTCGGTAATTTATATCCATTTTCATCACAGCTAATAACAAGCTGTAAGTAATTTACCTTAGCAGGCCTTCCCGAAATAGGTCTGTTCTGTCGCTTTGAGAGGTACTTATTAACTATCTTCTTCCTCTCCTCGTTGGTATACTGTGACGCCCTCAAACCGAGTTCCCTCAGCACACAGGCCTGCAGGGCATTGCCCTCAGTGTCAACTTTTCTCGGCCTTCCCCTCCCTCTCTTTCTCTTCACTTCTACCTGTACCTCTTCCTCCATTTCCCCCTCCCCTTCCCCCTTCTGCTCTTTCTGCTCTTCATTATCATCATCATCACCATCTTGTGCCATCGCCGCATCCTCCTTTTCTGCCTCCAATTCGACAACAGGCCCCCCATCCTTCTCTATAACATCCTTTTTACTCCTACACCTAGTAGAACCCCTCATCTTGCGCACCTCTTGCCCATTCTTTGGGCCCGCTGTCCCAACACCCTTCTTCACAGAACTCTCCACTTCAATCACCTCTGAGGTGTTTTTCACAGACTTGCGATCCTTCTTATTATTATTGGCGCCCTTCTTCCTCTTACCAGCAGCACCCTCCTGCACCTCGTCCTCTTTCCACTCATCCAAACCGTTGGCCTTATTCCTCCGATTCGCGTAATTTCCTCTGGAGCAGAGGAACCTCTGCATGATCATGACGCCATTACCAACCGATCGGCGATTGGAGCCCGTGCGCGCCTTAAACCCCAACCTCTCGCCGTACCCGTAGTAGAACCCCTTGGCGGCATGCACGGAGTCGAACTCCATCCCCAGCACCGGCACCGCGGCGGCCACCTCCTCGGGAGCCACCTCCAGCCCGTGGTTGTGCTCCACCACCAGTTTGGAAACCCTCCACTTCCCCCCGACCGCGTCCTTCTTCACCACCTCCATCATCGCTCTGCACCTCTCATCCGCCGCCGCCGCCGACGGCGAAGCCTCCTCCTCCCCACCAGCGCCGCCGACCTGACGGACCAAGGGGTCGCTGGCCGCCGCTGCGCCTGCGACCTTGTCGGGCTCTGGAGGGGCCGTACCGGAGCTCCCCGCCGCGGCCTGGTCAGCCATGCGCGGGGAGCGGGCTAGGGTTCGGGCGGGGATTTGAAATGGCGCGGGGTTTTGGGCGACAAGCGAGCGAGCAAGGCAGGCGCAGGTCGAAGAGGAGGAGGAGGTGGCGCGGCGTTATATAGTGATCGGAGATGGGAAGGGAGATCGGGTGTGGGGAGGAGGCGTCTTGCCTTGGCTGCGGCGGCCGGCGAGACGAGAGTGTTGTGCTCTCTCCACTGGCGGATGCGGGGGAGGGTGCTGGGATCCGAGGGAGCCCAAAAGGCATCTCCTCCCAGCCACGCATACACGAGCACTCACTGACAGGTGGCCCCCTAGGGATAATGGCCCACGTGTCAGTGGGATTTGTGTGGCTAGTGACTGTGACGTTAGATCTGAGCCCGATGGAGTTCGTAGCGGCGACCGGAGGGGGCGACAGTGTGGTGCCAGTGAACACGCGCCGCGTGTCCCGAGTCACAGTAGCGAGGGTTTAAAGGATTAGGATGCGGGGTTGCGCGGGTCCCGAGTGTCAGTAGGGGGGGGGGGGGGGACACCGAGCTAGTGGTGATGTGGGATTGGACGGAGATGAAACAACTGGACAACTGGTTGTCTCACTCTCCTCTGTACCCTACGTATCACATGTAATCGTTTATGGATTTGCTAATCAAATTTAATAGAAAACTGGGACTAAAATGTTGTGAATCTCTGATGATAGGATTTGTTTTATGATTAATTCATACTTCTTCTTATGTCTGACGATGAATTATAATAATCAATAATACACTTAGGGTTAGGTTTTAGGTTTTTAGGTGAGAAAACAATAAAAAGGAGTTTCCCAATCTGAGAAATAGGTATGAGAGGAGGCGACACGATGGTAGACTGCTGAATGGATGGATGGTGAGGAGATGACATTGCCGCTGATAGTAGTGAGCAGTGTTGATAGTGAAGGAGCCGACACAGACATGAAACGAGATAGAGGCACTCACTATCGCTAACGGGGAAGAGGTTGGTTAAGCAGACCTCATTGGTGTTGTTGGTGTCTTCTAACACCGGTGAGTCATGTGGCGGCGACATAGAAAAATGTGAGCTCGCATGCATGTGGGAGGAAGGGAGGGGGAGAAAAAGGATAACATTAACATGCATAAACTGCAGCTAACGTATATGCACGCAAAGATATTCAACCTACATAAAACATAACGAGAATTATCATGTTTGAAGGTAAAAAAATCATGTAAATACAAAAAGCAAACGAAAAGTCATCAGATATCATGTTTGTTTGTCCTATAGCCAAATTTGTATGGTGTGTTGTGAGAGATTGTTTGAACCTAGAATCTTCTCCTAGTAACTTTTGGGATTGTGTTAGTCTGGTTAACAAAAGGTTTAAACAAAGACAGGGAGCGTGTGATGGTCGTGGTGGCTTATTAGAAACGATTGGGAGTTTACAGGGATATCGATAATATCTCTTTTTTTTTTGCAGCGGTGCAGAATCATCCAGAAGGAAGGCGACTGCGATGCGTTGACCAAATTGTATGAAGCCCTGATGACGAAAGCTTGGGACATTAGACCGATAAATGTTTTGCGTGATACTATATGAGGACTGAGGTGGATCGGTGTATCTTCTGATGTTTGGATGGCTGGAGACAGCATTATCATACCTTTTGATGTATTACGTCCGGGTGTAAGCTAGTAGCACGCTTGCTTTGTCGGCTCTCCGTGGGGTGTTAGGGGTTTAATCTCCCATGTTGTCTTTAGGCTTTCTGTCGGGAACTGGTATCCCTAGTCTTTTTTTTTTCAGTTTCTTTTAATTTTTCTTTTCATTATCCGTATTGTCCTTGGCTTTGGTTTACAAAGCCGGGCAATGAAAGTTGCCTGCTACAAAAAAAAAAAGTCATCAGATATCACGTTTTTTGAACTGAAGAAATAAAAGATGCTTTTCAACTGGCCATCTGTCCCTAAAAAGAAAAACACCGGCCTTTCTTTTATACTCTTTCCCCAAATTTCTCTAGAAGTGAGTAGCAATGGTGGCGGTTATTGGCAAGCTCGAGCTTGTGCAAGGCTCACATGCCACCGTTGCCGTCTCCTTGAGCAACAGTGCTTGTAAACATCGAGAGAGGAAAAGGGTTAGGTTCCAATTCTAGGCTCCACTAATTTAAAATTTATTTTTAGTGACTATATATCTGCTATATTGTCATGTTGAATAATTAATTTTTATTATATTATTAGAATTAGTATGTAAGTTGTTATCATGAAAAAACACTGGATATGCATTACAGCATAGGAGACAAAATCAACAATAGTGACTAAGGTAACAGCGAAAAGTAACTTAAACGATTAAACACTACACATAACATCTAGAAAACTAATTTATTTCATAACTGCAGCTTTAGAACTACCAAAACTCTTCATACTCGGTATGTTTCTAGAGAAACTAATTGATAGACAGGTCTACGTCATCTTCTCCAAACTCCCTCTCTCTCTATATATAAGCAAGGGTTAGATATTTACGTACTCAGCAAGGTAGAGAAAAAAATGATATGTTTTGGCTTAACGACTAATGTTTTTATTTGTGAAAGTATCTTTTTTTAGAAAGAATTATTTTGCAAAAGACTAGTGAGTTAAAATTTTAATTATCGAAAAGAGACTAACACCTCGATACATTTCATAAGTTGTTTTACTATAACTTATCGCCATGTTTTATGTGATAGCAATATTCTCAACATTTCCCTATCTTCTTTTTTATTAGCTTCTTTTCATTTTCTCAACACTTAATAATTAATTAAATATCATTTCTTAATTATTTCTCACAGTTAACAGGCTTTTACAACACAGGTTCATCTTCTCTTCACTACGGCACTATGGTGTCATAAGACACCCTGGTTGCACATACCTATTTATAATCACGAGAATTAACCATATGCCATACAGGTGGACTCTAGAAACGATTTCCATTTCAACAATCATATACCAAATTTTGGTTAAATCAAAACTATATTATGAGAAATATTTCACACTCGCCCATAATCACGAGCATGTCTATTTTAACAGTTCAGCTAAACTCTATAGATATTGCACGCTTTACCCATACGTCATGAACTTTTATGTTTATACTACACATGCCTATCAAATAAGGTTGGCAATAGAAGGCTCACTAAAAGTTTTTTTTAAAACTAACCCATAAATATCTTATATCACATAGTTGAGTCAAAAACACTGAGTATTAAACAAGTCTCATACTTTCATCTGCTTATGACACACCAGTTATGCCTTATACACCTAACCATCCGCCTCAAAAGAGGCTAGAATAGCACCCATTTCGGATAGTAACGATCTACAACACTTTCTCCTTATCCCAAGCATTCCACATCTATAGACATATAAGATTTTCATATGATACATAATTACTTAGTTAGGGGTATCATCCCATAATATCCGTGTGGTCGTACTATAATATGATTGGTTAAATTTTCTAAAGGAATCAGTCTTTAATAATAATACATAGCCAAGTCACAAAGTTAATAACTCTGTACCATTTGGGTAATATAAACCATATTTATTTTATAAACATGTTGACATCACATCAAATTTTTAAGTAAAATTTAAAAGTTATAAGTTTTTCACATAAGATTACAATCGTAGGCGATTAAGCAACTACATCGGTAATCGCATCTAAGAGATGACAATACCGATATAACTTTGGGATACATGTGAAAAACATTCCTTCAGCCATGACCTCCACATATGAAAAACAAAAATATTACATGGGGTAAACATATAAAATAATAGTGCAGGAATTTTAGAAAAAAAATTGAGAATAAAATAAGGTCAAACAAAAGTTAATAAAAAGATATGAATTCAAGTTTGAATGGATTTTATAAAAAATAAAAGATTTAGTTAATTTTGAAAAAAATAATCCCGATAATATTGGCTAGCTATGAAGCCTCGACGTCATTGGGAGGGGAGTGAGGGGTCTAGGTAGACTGGGCTTTGGAGGTGGCTAGATAGGGTAGGGTCGCATCTCCTTTTTCTTTTTCCTTTTCTTTTTTTCTCTCTTCTTCTTTTCTCTTTCACGCTCGCTCTCTACTGGCTTTCTTTGCCCTACGCCTGAGCGCGCTCGGTGGCAACACGCTGGAGGCGGGGCGACGGCAGCGCTAGTCCGCGTCGCCGCACAACGCGGTACTACGCTTCCGCTTCAGTGCAGCCGAGCGAGGGGCCAGGACGCCACCTGTCTCTTTATAAAGCCCATCACGCTCGCTCGCCCTAGGACCCACCCAATCGCCGATTCGCCATTCGCTGCTACACTCCCCCCTTGCCGCGGCTGGCGTCACCTTCTATCCCCCAAAACCTCCCCAAAACCGGGGTGACGTCACGCAAGCACCCGCTCGAGGTCGCCCCGCCGGCGGCCTCCGCGCCGGGGAACCCGCTTTCCCCGAGCAAGCGGCTGCGGCGGGCGGGGCTCGTCATGATGTGGCTGTGAGTAGTCCCTTTCTCCCGCTTTTGGTTTCCCCCCGTGGACAGAGGATTCACCCCGTTGCGTTTGGTTCGCGTGGGATCTGTGCTCTTGCAGGCGCAGGAGGCCGAGGCCGACCGCCGTGGAGCAGATGGCGATGCTGATTCGGCAGGTGAGTCGTGGGGCTCTTCTCCAATCTCGATCCCCTGTTCCCCTCTGCATTTGGGATCGTCTAGTTTTCTCCCTGGCTGTGCTTTCCCTTCCTGACGGGCGATGGTCTTTTTGGAGAAAATGGTTTTAACTAATTCCCTAGTACTTCATTCATGCAATAGATGCAAATGGAGATGATCAAATTGTTTATGCTTCTCATGCTGCTTGTCGTGCGCCTTGGCAACGTGGAGAGGTTGCTCCTAGAGCAACCGTATGTGCTCCGAAGGTTGCTTGAGGAGCAGTTTGGTGTTTTTCAGAGGTTTGCTTCTTTCTACTCGAGTGGAACACATTTTGATTTCGAGATTTGGTATCTTGTTTGGATGTTGCAGGTGAATGCTGGCAACTCTGCTGTTGGCGATGCATCGGTAATCATTATGGGGGAGTGATTTGGGGGAAGTGGAGGAGGCTGCATTGGGGTATAGCATGGTGTGTGTGTGTGTTGAGGGGGGGGGGGGGGAGGATACGTGTGGAGAGAATTATGTTTTTGAAGCAAACAAAAATGATACAATTTTTTTTTTGGGAAAAGCTATATGCCTGAATCTGATAGCGGGATGATCCTGTTTCAATTTGGTTGGTTTACCTGCAAATCCTAGAAAAGTAGCGAAGTGTAGTTCACGCATATTACTCCTCTGTAGAACCAACCGGAGAAACTTGCTTAATAATTGCATTATTGCAGTAGTAACTGTCAGAAAAGTATCTGTTAGAAAACATTATAAAACTCCATTAACTACTTTCTGAGAATTATTTGAAACAGTTTTTGAGAAATTTTCTTCTTGGAACTTATGATTTTGAACATCACTGTCCTGTTTCAAGTTCAGATTACCAACTCACCATACATACCATCTAGTGAATAAACCAGTACAGGAGAGTACCTGCACTCAAATTTTAAATATTATGGATGTGATAGATAAATGCTGCCATCATTAATTTTCTCTCTTGTTGTTTCTAATCCAAAAGATCTTTGATGGAATCCATACAAGATATGGTTTGTTAAGGCTGTCCACTCAGAGGCCAGTATTTAGACCTTTATCCACGTAAAACGTTTGATCTATCTATACATATACTTTGTCTTAACTCCTTTTGATGCGTCATACAACAGATGATGGAAAGACAAACACCATTACTTTCTGAAGGTTCTTATCAGCATCCAAGGTATCTGCCATTTTTGTATCTTCTAAAATGTTGAAAATTGGATGGGCATTTGAAGTTGATTCAATGAATATAGAAAATTCCTTTAATAGGACACTTTAAAAGTTGCTTGATTCATGTCGTGATCCTAAAAACCAAGAAAATGAAGTAGTGTTATACATTCTAACATTTCTTTGGTGTACTATTAAAAAACCTATGAACTGCAAAAATGTCTAAAAGGAACATGGTAACCAAAAGGAACATTGCAGCCAAAACTGTGCGAGGAGCCCTACCAAACTGGCCCTAAAGATACATAGGAAGAATGCTTAAGAATGTGCTCTGTTGCTGTGATGGAGGGAAAGTGTACTACGATATTTATTCCATATACATTTATTAATCTCTCATCTTATCTCAAATTATAGACCAATTATATCAGAAGGTTCTCCTCAAACTGGAGGGAACACTAGAATTGTTAAACTATTCTTTGTTGATGTTGAGAGACCAGAAGATCCACTCTTCACAGGTTGTCCAGTACATTGGCAAAATGGAGCCAATGCTAAAGTTGCAATATTTGAAAATGGGAGTCAAATCACACAGGGTGATTTCTCTAAATTGCAAATCGAGATTTTACCAGTCCATGATGTTTTCTTCACTGAGCGAGGACCAGCAAATTTCACCAAAGAGGAATTCAGCAAGCAGATATACATGTGCAAGGGGAAAGAGCCAATATTGAAAACTGATAATCTAACAAGTGGTGAGGCCTATCTTGGTTCCTTCTTATTTACAGAGAGTTCATATGGGAAAAGGTTAAGATTGGCAGCAAGAGTAAAATCTCAGGATCTTGTGGTCAGGGTTCAGGAAGCAACCAGTTCCTCTTTTGTCGTCAAAGACTGTCGAAGTAAATGTGAGTGCCCGCCTGTTCATTTTAACATCAAACCCTTTTGACCATACATGATTGGAAACTCCAATACATGGTGTATGCTGCTCACTATACGCAGCATTATGCTATGCATAATCATCTGAAGAACATGATCCTCGCACAAGTGGCTACCAAGCTGATTTAGACAAAATATTTTTAATGAACATATTATATATTTCATTAGCTATTCCAGCTAGCATCATACATGCAATGGCATTATACATCTGTTAAAGCGAAGCTTTGCCACTTGTGTTGCACTTTTAGAAGGGAACACCTCCAGTTCTGAGTTCTGAAAAAAACAATACGCTATCATCCTTTGACGCCTGACTATACTTTTGTTGACCATTGGGGATTTTCTCTTGGGCAATGGAAAAGGATTCAGCAACACTGTAATTTTGTACATTAGATGGTAAATTAATAATATGTACATTAAGTTGTTTCAAATTGCTAGGTACACATGTGGTAAATACCCCTTGTTAACATCAAAATCTGGAAAACCCGATGGTGCTAAAGCCGATCGGCTGAGAGGTATCCGATGACTACAGTAAAGAAGCCAATCGGGTTGTAGCGAAGTAAGACTCGATTTTAAATTAGAAGACTATTTAGATAAAACCGAGTTTGTAGAGGAGCCGTGGAATCCATAGCAGGATGTTTTATCTTTGTAAATTGTAGTCTTATCTAATTAGGAATGTTTATTTAGTTAGTTAACTTCTTTAGAGATATTTTTCTTTACTTTTTTAGGAAATAATGTCCAATGGTTGTAAACGCGTCGGACTCTGTAAATCTAGGGTATAAATATAAACCCCCTGAAGACATGTAAGACATCTCTCGATCAATATACAACTTCGGCGCATCGTCACCCTAGTTCATTTAGGTGTTTACCGGCGGGTTCTGGCTCTAGACGCGGGGCTATATCGGTTAAGTCCGATCTTCGACGAAGGGATAAGTCCCGCCACCATCTCGATATGTTTTGCTCCATTTAAGGCTGCATCGGTTAGTTTCGACCTCTTAGGCCGATCAGATGTATCGCATCACGTCCGTGCAGGGTCTATCGGCCTGTTAAGCTCCCTCTGCCGTTGTCAATTTCGTACTGCATCGGTTAGGTTCGACCTACGGGGCTGTCGACGGTAGATTGAGCTTCAGGCTTATAGTTTTCTGCACGATGTCTTATCGGAGTGCTAGCCGATGAGTTATCCATGTTCTGAGCTTCACGCCCAGCGTATCGGCCCCTTGGCCGATACGCATCAGCCTTTAGAGGTGTCCTTTGACGCGTAACGCTCAGCGCATCGGTCTCCTAGCCGATACGCGTCCGCCTTCAGAGAGGCGTCTCCTCATCGGCTCAGCTAGCCGATGGGTTTGTTCCTGTTTTTGCTTCAGCACAGTAGATCCGGCGTCCTCCGTATCATCGCTATTGGCCTCGGCCTCGCATTGTCTCGGTTAGGTCCGATCTTTGAGGTTCGGTGTTAATGGCGCTGTCACAGCGGGCGACAGGTCTCATGCTGTCATATCCGGAGTGGCATCGGCTTTGCAGCCCTTGCCTTTTAATACTATTTCTTGCAAGTCCGCATGTGCCTTCATCGGTTTTTTCAGCTGATGAACGACTGATACCGCTTTCGTCGGCTATCCGGAGGGATCCTGTGCGCTTTGCTATCCTTTAAGTACACCCCGGTTCCTCCATCGGCTCTGCGGTTGATCCCTCGTCGACACCTGTCCACATCGGCTCCCCAGCAGTTCGAAGAGCTTTCCGATTCCTATCGGCAAATAGTCGATAGCGAAGGGACTTCCGGGCGCGACCGATGGCCATCCCGATCCTATCGGCAGCCAGCCGATAGCGAGCGTCTGTATCGGCCCACCATCCGACGGACCTGCTTGTCTCACCTCCTTGTCAATTGCAGGGTCAAATTGACTGGCATGTCCGCACCCATACCGTCGCGTCGGAGCCGATCAAACCCCATGGCCCCTGACGCGCGTACCTCGAGCCACGGAGAGAAGCAGATTAGCCTGCATTAGAGCTAAGCAGACTTCCTTGGCGTCGACGTGTTCGTGCCGGGGCGTGCGAGATCCGGCGCGAACACCCCTACAACCAAATGCAAGGATATACAAACTGAACCAATTGCATACTGGCAAACAGCAATAATTGTGTACATATATCTTGTCTTGACACAGCCAACCTTATCGTCTACTTTCAGTAAATAAAAAGAGCAATTCTCCATCTAAAGAATACTTTGTTTGAAGAAAATTACCCAAAAAGGAAAACGTTGCAATGACCTTGCGGGCAAAGATATTACTAAGGTGAAGCACTTGATGCACTGGTATCACAGAGATTCAGCTGCTCTCCAAAAGGTAATTATTCAATGGCTATGATGTTTCTACAGTCACCGTTTCTTCAAATTACCTGTAAAAGGTTTATACTATCAGTTTGTCAGGGAACAATATATTGTTTATATTCCAACTAAAAAATGCCACAGAAGCGAACTGCTAGAGACCACTCATCATTTTTTGCGAATGGCTGTAGCTTGCAAAAATATACCTCCACCTCCTAGCCTTCTGTAGAAAAGTTTCAAGATTTTTTAAAAACTTAGATTTCATAAATTGAGTTCGGAATGATGTTACGCTAGGTTTATAGTCATACAAGAATGAATCGAGTCCAAAACGATAATATATGTGATCGGCTAAGGGTAGCACCAATTAAAAAAAAGATTATTCAATATTGGTTAAGATAGTTTGGTTATGTCTAAAAAAATTCTCAGAGATAACATTACGTGAAATACTAAGATAATAAATAATGTGATGAAAGATAAAGTAATATCGAAATTAATATAGAGAGAGGCACTAAAATAGTACTTAAAAGATTGAGATATGCATAAAGATATATATTTAAATAGAAGTAATTAGAAAACAGTTATTGACGTTGAGTGAAAATGTTTTGTTGTTATTGTTATTTATATTTCATAAATATGAATGTTAGTAGTATACCAATCGTCCTGTACTTGTGTTATTCAATATAGCTCCTATGAACCATACTCTATGAAAGTTTATTTAATTACCTTTTCTCTTTTTTTCACTTGTTCCTTGTGCAATACCATGCTATTAGAATTAGGTATGCTGCACGTAGTTTAAACATGATTTAAAACACAAATCGTGTGTGGAATGTAACTACTTACCTTTCACATGCTTCAAGGTCTATGTAACTCCCATTGAAAGGGCAAAACGTGAATGTACTTGCTGCTTGCACTAGCACCCAGACATTCTGGTAGGTGCAGTACACATCTGAATTATTATAATAATCCAATTTACTAAGATTAAACTAAGTTGATCTATTTTACATCTCATCATTCAGGCAGTCTAATTAGAATATAATGTTCAGTAAACATCACTTTTGATTATTTATCAAGTTAATTGTTTACTTTACCTTGCATTACCGTGTTTGCTCTTGAAAGGAAGTTTGCTAGTAATGCTATATATATTCATGTGCTAAGAAACTTGCTTTCTGGAGACCAGCTACTGGCATGAAGAATGAAGATTGGAATACCATGATTGAACATGCAACCATGTCCGATCCTGGGGATGAGATCCATTCTTACAGGGTTGAGAAAAATACTGTTCTCTTCTTCAATGATTTCTTTGCTCTTGTCGGTATGTTGGTTGATGACTCCTATGCTCCTTACCACACCAACAATCTTAATAAGCTACAGCAGGTATTTATTGAACACCATTCTGCTGCAATTAAGATATTGGCGTCTGTTGATATTCACAAAAATAATAGTATGCTGGGCCTGCTAGCAATTGCAAATATTCTCAACTTGTACAGCAAGATGTAATCTTGGAACACATAACTAACCTATATGTGGCATTGCTGAACATAAACAAGGAAAAATCATAAAGTCAATTTGAAGACCAATGCATAAAACCAAAAAAATAACATTATTGATGTTAAATCAGATATTTATTTGTACTGTGGAGTTTATCGTTGGTCATAAGTTAATAAACTCACTCAATGATGATTAAAATGTGTTGTTGTCTGTGAGTATTTTATAATGCTCCGCCTTACCTCTATAAAGGTAATACCAACTTTGAATCCTAGCCATTCATCCTATAATGTGATGTAAGTGACAAAATGGAGCATTCTGTTACAGCGTAATATGAACAACTGGAAAGAGTCTGCGTGTAAGAAATTTGAGGAACTGGAGAAGTTGGGGTATCTTATTCCTGATCATGTCATGATCAATGGCCTCCCTGTCCCTGTATCTCCAAATAATGATGCCAGTCCTTCCATACAAACCATCCCAACATGGCAATGCTTTTGATCATCAAACTGCACTTGAAGGTCTTTTATATGTTTATTATGTTCCATACAAAATCCTAGTCATTTCATTTTGCTCAAAATTCAAGTCATTGCATAACTAGGTCAGGGACACCCATTTCAACAGCAGAATGGATTTTCATCAGTACACGTATCTCCATACAATGTTGCTGGAACTTCCATGCAACTAAAACAACCGTTGCAACAGTATCCTTATGAACAAAGTATGTATGGAGGTCAATACTATAAACCTGCCTAATTTGCATTGAATACCCTCGAAGTTGCTATAACTGCTTGTAGTTTCAACTTTCAGAATCTGGTCAGGAGGATCCTTCTATGCAGCAGAATGGAACTTCTTACTCTGACTGAAGAAAACATCTTGAACGGTCAAGGCTCACAATCAAGTACCCTATCTCAAAATACTGCAATAGTGAGTAAAGACGAAATCAGAACATGATATTTTGTCATATCCATTATCTCTTTCTAAATACACAGTGAAGATTGAAATTCTTAAGTCGGTAATTGCTCATTGATTACTTGAAATGTTTCTGCATATAGGTCCCAGGTGCAAATCTAAGTGTGCGACACAATGGATATGCCAGCACCTCTACAACTGACGCTGCTGGTACTTTGTCCTGTGACAGGTGTGTGGCCACACCGAAACTCTTATAATTCAACAGTGCATATGCAGTGATCTCTATCATTGCTACTACTCAAACCACTTTTTCTACATTATGTATTTGCTGGGTGATGAAATGTTGGTGCTGGAACTTCCTCAGATGTAGTTAGTCCATGAACTATCCGATTGACAACATGCAGATCTTCAGTGAGCTGTCTCCAATTTTTGTAAGTATTTTGCGCTGACTAAGTTGAATATGCTATGGGGAATTACTCTTCAAAGCAATGTGCTCAATTTGAAGTACATTAATTTGTCAGATGGCTTGTTTGGTATATTCCTTTGTTTGTCATGACCATTTGGTGATGCTGTTCCAGGAATCGTCAGAGCTGAACTATGGGCATGCTGCAGAGGCAGACCAGACCTTTCTTCCAGTTAGCCATGGTACGTGCAAGGGCGGGCCTACGATTTGAGTTTGTGTATTCAAAATGTGAATGGGTAAAAAAACTTTTGACAACCAAAAGTTTAATATTTAACATGTATATTATCATATAGTACAAGGTTACGTAAAGTTTGATAAGCCAATGTAAAAAAAACTCAGCAACTAAGAGAAAGCCATTGGGACGTAAAGCTCTTAGCGACGTGCTATATCAAAACCTAGGTATGGTATTAAATGAGTAAGGGTAGGGTTGCCATCCTTTTGGTAACACGTCATGTCGTGATCTAGACACGGTGTCAAATAAGTAATAATCGAGTTGTCACTTTCTTAGTGGTGCGCTATATCGTTGTCCGGGTGTAGTAAAAATGAGTAATTATTTTTATATTTGACTTGACGGGTGCGAAGGGTAAGTAATCTAGTCGGGCCAATTATGATCCATTTAGATAGTTATAATGTAAATTTTTAGAGTTAACTAATATGATTATAAGGCGTACATATATCTTATGTGTTTAAGAGGTTAAATAAAAGTGTCACAAGAGAAAGAAGGTAGAAAATACCGGTTTTAAGGTTTGGTACTCAAGGATAACTACTTTGGAGTTTTGATTGATAAGAGTCTTAAAAATGATGTGGTTGAAGTGAGAAGACAAGGAGATAGGTCATCTTAGTTAAACATGTCTTTTCTTTGATGATATAGTCTTGAACGTAATTAGCACATATATTCTCAAGTAGGTTATGATAAGAGTGCTAAGATGCAGTTTTAAGAAGATTTAGATGCATGGTTAGAGGTGTATAGTGTAAGTTTTTTTGTAGAATAATACCTTAATGGTCATATAGAGTATTTAAGTGCAGGTTTTGAGATATCACATGAATTTTTTGGATACGGTAGAAGGAATCAGGAGGGAGATGAGGTCTTGGACTTTGTTATAAATTTTGACATGTTGCTAGCCAACATTTTATTTAGAAAGATATTGTCTCATTTAGTGACTTTTAGTAATGGACAACACTCTAGCTATATTGACTTTATCCCTATAAGAAAAGAAGATAAATGTGCATGTTTGGATTGTAAGGTAATACAAATAGAGTATGTTGTTTCTCAATATAAACTTTTGATGTTTGACTTTCGATTTCACATGCGTGTCCATTGGGATAAATAAGCTAAGATTAAATGATAAAAATTGTAAAGAGAAACGTTAATTGTTTTTAAAGAAAGTTATCAAATAAGGCACTTTGAATAAAGAAGACGCAAACTATGTAAGAAAAAAAGACAATCTACATTTGAAAAATGGCTTCAAAGGTGTTTGGAGTGACCAAATGAAGTAAATGTGAACCTAAGGATATTTGGTGGTAGAATGAGAAAGTCTAAATGGCTATTAAAAAGAGAAAATAATGCTATAGGCTCTTGTATAATGATAAGAGTGCGGATAATATAGAGAAGTATAAGGTAACAAAAAAGTCTATAAAACGAGATGTGAATGAGACAAATGGGCATGATTATGAGAATTTTTTATCAACGATTGAGTATAAAGGAATAAGAGAAGAATATCTATGGGAGGCTAGAGTTCGTAAGAGGAAGACAAAATACCTCAACTTCAAGTTTAGTATATTAAGAATAAGAGGATATCTCTTAGTGAAAAATGATAATATCAAATATAAATGATAAAAATATTTTGATAATTTGTTTAATGGTAACAATGAGAGCATAAATTTTTAGTTGGATGATTTTTTTATGACACTAATATGCACTTTGTGTAGAGGATCCAAGAATCTAAAATCAAAGAGTCATTAAAAAGGATGAATGGGGTAAGGTGATAGGTCCTGATGGTATTTTAATCAAATTATGAAAATATCTCGAAGATTTAGTTATAGTATAGTTGATCAAGTATTTAACCATATTTTTAGACCAATATGTTTGAAGAGTGGAAGAGAAGTATATTAGTACTGGTCTAGAAGAATAAGAGAGATATTTAAAATTATACTAATTAATAAAAAATTAAGTTGATTAGTCATAATATGAAGCTATGAGAGAGTTATCGAGCATCGTTTAAGATAAATGACGTGAATCTCTATGAACTAATTTGGTTTTATGCCCACAAGGTTAATCATAAAAATAATTTTCTTAATAAGATAAGTTATCAAGAAATGTTATATGATGGATTTTGGACAAGTATAAATTTCTAACAAAGTTTATTATCCTCATTAAAGATATGTATAATAATATTATAACTATGGTTCGAACAAGTGATAAGGGCATAGATGACTTTTCGATTAAAATAAGATTGTATCAAGATTTGGCTTTGAGCCCTTATCCTTTTGATATAGTTATAGATGAGGTCACAAGTGACATATAAGAGTATATTCCTTTGTATATGTTTTTTTTTTGACGATGTAGTGCTAGTCGATGAAAGTCAAGTGGTAGTAAATAAAAAGTTAGAGTTGTGGTGGTAGACTCTAGAGTTAAAAGATTTTAGATTTAGCAAAAATAAAACTGAATATATGAAATATAATTTTGGTACTACTACATATGAGATGAAAAATGTTAGTTTGAATGGTCAAATAATGCCCAAGAATGATAATTTTCGTTATTTAGAATTGATGCTATAGAGAGATGAAAATATTAATGAATATGTTAGATATAAAATCAAAGCAGAGTGAATAAAATAATAAAAAGTATCGGACATTTTCTATGATAATAATACATTCAAAAAGTTAAAAGCCATGGTTTAAAGAATGACGATTAGACCTATGGTATAAAATACTGGCCTAAAAAATATAATATATTTAGTGTTACAAGATACGTATATTATATTAAATTTATAGAAATAAAAATAGATTGAGTTTAAAACGATAATAGATGTGATAGGTTGGGATAGTACCAATTAAAAAAAAATTATTTAACACCAGTTGAGATGACTAGTTGAGATGGGGAAATCTCTGTATGTATCCGTACATATTGGGATTATAAGATGTGATGAAAATATGAGAAAGACAGGAGAATATCAAAATTATAGGTGAGAGGCAATAAAAAGATAAATTATGAATGCATAAAAAATAACTATTTTTGTCTGAATTTTAATATATAGCTTCTATTTCTAGTTTATTCTATATTGTTTGGGATTGAAAGGATTTAATGTTAATGATGATGATATATTATGTGTTGAATATGGCTCTTTCTGTTTTTTCATATACACATATCAGACTGTATAAACCTATTTTGTTTTATGAAAATCTGAGGTATCCCTCTGAATACCCTGAATTGCATTGGGCCTGCCCCTGGGTGCGTGTGCTCACAGAAAACATGGCAATAGAAATCGAATACTATCCATTTGATAGAAATTTAAGTGCTATGGAGCTTCCATTTGTATCGTTCTCTTAAACTGCTTTGAAATGTTATTCCCCACTATAATGGTTTCAATTTCCAAACGAGTGCAAAATGATATCTTATGTTCATAATAGATTGGGTCTACAACTCTATATGTTAAATTGACAGTTACAGAATTGCTTTCCCCCTTTTGAGTCCAGCAATCTGAAACAGTATATTATTCGTTACGAGATATTGCTAGAACAGGCTATACATCTAGGACTAGGAGGGAACTATTACTCCAGTTCACGGCGCACTGAATTTTACACGCTCTTTTCAGCAATACCACGAGCATCTGCTTTAGCATTCTTCTCAAAATGAATACAAGTCTGCTGGACTGCACGTCTGCACGATTACCAAATTGCTGATGTACTTACTGGCTACTTAAGATTAGAATTGAATTTAATATCTCCCTTTGTTTTATTTCAGAACTGGCAAATACCGACAACCAATTTACTGGAGGTAATGATGATAGTTCCATTTGACTGCAATCAACGCAACAAGTTATTCTCTAGTATCAACCATGCTAAAGTTTCAGTACTTCATTGTGATTAAGTGTGTAGTTCGTAAATATAGCAGGGACATAAATTATGTCAGTTATTCTTTAATTTGTTCCGCTCACGTTAAATTTGCTGCCTGTACATTTGACAGATTTTGTTTGTACTACTAAATACTGAGATCAAATATTAATACTAGTATTAATGAACTACGCCTAATTCAATTCATTAATCTAGTTTTTCCCGGTCAGATGAGTTTCTATCTATTTACGCTGGCACAATTCAACTCGGAGTACATATGATTGGAAACCTCTCGCAGCGACTACAGCTTCAGAAATGCATGATGGATTTTTTTGTTCAAGAATCTTAGTATGGTACGTACAAACAAGAGATGGATACAATTATACAAGACTTAGCCTTATTTAGGAGATCTTTTGGCATTACAGCTTTACTTAAAATCTTCAGTTTTTTAAACAGTCAGATTCATACATAGATTTTAAGGATTTATAGTTATAGAATTTGTAAAATGAACTAGAAGTCAGAAACTGAAAAACCTAAGTTTTTTGAATTCCCACTATTTATTTTTTATAATCTCAAGCTGCTTGCACATGGCCTTAGTTTCTCTTAGTTCTGCAAAGTACAACAGAGCTTCCATTCCTCCGTGATCCTAGCAGTTTGAGTTTCTACACCGAAACCACACAAATCACCATGAGCCCTCTTCCTCCACTGCCAAAGCAACAGCAAGACAAACAAGAGCACGTGACATTACTCTTGTATTGCCACCTGAACCATGAGAGAAACAGGGGCACAAGTACATCACCCGTGTGATGCATGGTCATGTCTCGCCTCACCTGTTGCTAACTAACCAAGCATCCATGTGTCGTCCTCCACGCACGCTGATCAGTAGCATGATTAGATGACTTTGGGAGAGGATTGGGAGCTTAGGAAATTAGTGGTGAGACTAGTATAGAAATTTGATTGGTAGTCTTAGCTCTTTGTTTGTTATAAGTGGTAGGAATTAGTAGGGAGCTTAGAGGTGGGTTATATTTTAGGATAGTTTTATTATTTTGGAGAAAGTATCTCTAGCTATTGAAATTTATATATTTAAAATTTTGGTACCTGGAAGTATGTAAAGATACTAAATTTTATACTTAAAAAATAAAAAATACAATGTCTTCTGATATTTGTTTTAAACATGGTACTTCTGGTATTCCAACAAAATCTCACATATCCCCTAACCAAACAAAGAACATAGCTACATCTGTCCAAACTCTCATTCCCTCGTAAAAGTACCCCAACCAAACACACCATACCATGAGAGAAAAAAGAGAGCATGAGATCGTATAGGCCTCGTTTGGGTAGACCTCAATCCCCGCGGCCTAGTTCATCTATGTTTGTGGGTTGGTATCTTAAACTAAAATACAGGCTCATACACATGTATGGACCCAGATGGAGTTCTGTCCGTGCAAGTCTTTATTAGGCTTTAGAATCTCATTGGGCAGGTAGCAAGGACATCGGCTTCCTCTTAAAAAAATTCCAGGAGGTCCATTATCTGACACTAGCGTTGAATAGTAGACGTGCATACCCTGAATGTACATCTATGTCCCATCATATATCGTATGCTTTGCATTCAGCTTGAAGTTAGTTATCAATCTAGGGGCTCCCTGTCGACAAGTATAAATACGAGCATATATATATATATATATATTACAGACTAAAAAAACTAATTAGTTAAGCTACACATATTTCATAGCAACGTATAAATTTAGAATCGTCTGTACTTAGCTTGCACAGAAAGTTTTCAAGTGAAAATTATCTGAATTTGCATTGGGCTTTCCAGGAAACGGGAAAAACATCTTTCATTGCTTCAGAATTCAGATATTGAACCATCAAGTATCCCCTGGTGACCGGGTGTTATGTAGGGCTCACACGGCAACCAAACCCAAACTTCATTTCTCAATGAAACATTGTACGGTTGACCCTCTCATTCATCTAAAAAGAATTAACATGCCATCGTCTCGATGTGCCTTGCTTAAGCTTTATATACCACGGTATTAAAATTCTACGCTCTTTTAGCGCATCTTTAATTACCACTTGCAAGTTGCAACCATATACGAAAGTCAGATGAAAATGACAGGAAAATTCTCCGAAAACGAACGGTAAACATAAAGAAAACGAGCCGAAACTGTATACTTGAAACGGTGATTCGCAATCTTTGATCGAGCTGTTTAATTACTCGGAGGGACAGCAGAAGCATCGGAAGCATTTCACCGTCCGATCGGCGAAGCTTCTCTTGATCAACGACCACGTGGACGTGGAGATGAGGCAGGCGCCGGCCGGCGAGTCTGAATTTATTCCTTGCGCGCTATATATGCTTCTTTCCATCGTCTACTCTTCATCGATCTCGTCTTGTTAATTAGCGCAGGCCAACATGCGAATGCGAGGCTACAAAACGCAAAAATTAGCGCACACACGATGTGCCAAGCTAGTTGAGTATCGTTTTTAATCATCGTCACCAGATAGCTGGTTAGTTATGGTTTGTGAATTATATATGAGTAATGTGTTTTTTAATTTTACCTGTTAATTAGCTCTGCATTTTTCTTTTGACGTCCAGCACGAGACCAGGGTCGGATCCAAGCAAAGAAATTATCCATCGGTGGCTATCATCACTATGGACCACATTCATACATAGATATTAATTTGTAATGGAGTTTATATATAAAAAAAATTGTTGGTGTCACATGATACATATAATAATTAGGTTAGATTCGCCCATCTGAATATAACTAGAATGAGCACTCCCATAAAACTTATGTGATTAATAAGAGGGGTAAATCGAACTTAAGCATATTGTGCCGGAAATAAATAAAACTACTTTTTTAGACTTGAGCACTCCCATAAGCCAATTTGAAATACCCCTTAGGTTATAGGTAAATCATATTTTTACAACCCTATACTTATATACGTGAATATACTTGCACGATTACATACCCAACATATCATGATGGTCTCTGCTAATGGTTAAGGCCGGTAACATGGTTAAAGGTGAAAAACAATAAGGGTAGAATAAGTTTAATTGAGTGCAGAATTTTCACGAGAATCATTAATCGAGAATTTCTTTCCCGTGTTTATTGTTCTCAAAAGAGAAAAAAACTGGGAGGTGTGTCGCAACATAATTTGAGTTGAACAAACAGTCAAAGCATGCACAATATAATGTTTTGTTGAAGATGATTTGGTTGCATGGGACCGAATGACGGTAGCTGCTGGTTTCTTTCATCAACCTAGCTAACATATGGGCACAGGTCCGAGCTGAGCAAAATTGTATCGCAAAGACGGATTCGGAGGAATGCTGTGTTCATGTTACGGTTGTTCCATTGCTCTATCTAGTCATTTACAAGTGGCGAGTGGCGACGAAGAAATTTAATGGTGAAAGGATAGATTTTGTAGAGATGTATGAAAGTAATGAGTATTGATTTATGTATAGTCCATATATCCCTGTTCATTTACAGTATCTCAACGGCCATATTTTTATTTGGAAAACTTACGTTGTGATATAGCGCAAAAGAACTGGTTATACTTTTCTTTATATTTTTTTATTATATAATAGATATACACATGTCACAATATTTACACATCATATATATATATATATACATATATACACTTATGACTATGACTAATAGCCAATACGATTAATGTCTTATTGGATGCACACCCATAGATACATCATATTTGTTTAACATCATAAATTTGAAAGAAATGCTAAAAAGATGTGTTATTTGTATAATGAAATTAAAATTAACTAAGTTCTTTTACTTGAAGCATTCAAATATTTTACTATTAAAAATATAGTCATTTGTCTGCTCCTCTCTATCTTAGGTGAAGCATGACCATCACCTTAAAAAAAAGAAAACTAAGCGGAAAAAACCGCTCCTCTTTTTTGCATGTGCAGCCGTACAGGTCCGTTGAAATTCATGAATAGCTTAATAGTTTCAACGAAAAGCTCCCTAATCTGTCCATTTAGAATCCAGATATTGATGGGAACCACCTGTTGATAAGAAGAGAAGTGAAGTTATGCACTATTATATCTGATCACATACACATATGGGTGCATATCAATAGAACTTTTGCAGCTTTATGGCTTTTTTTATCTCCTATTATTTGGTGTATATTTGGAGATGCCTAGATGGTACGATCATGTGCTCTGTGGTGTGCATACGTCATGTGTGTACATTTTTCTTATAGCGCTATGTGTATATGTAGAACTTATTCAGGCCCTAAGAGTTTCAATGCCGTTAGATAGGATGCCATATAGATTAAATTGATGATATGTCAAAAAATTATAAAGAGAGAAGGAATGGATTTCATTTATATAAAACATGGTATACACACTTATCTATATCTTAAAAAATAATAAAATCACATAAATAATTTTATGTATGCCTCGGAAACATGGCCAGATCGTTTCATAACACAATTTAACAATTAAAATTAATTTATGGCTAATATATAATGTTTCATTTATCGATAGATAATATGATACTCATGAAATAAAACTCCTCGCAAAAATAAAACAATAGCCTTGTGACAAATACCGATCTTTACCATTAGGCACAACCGACCAGTTTTATTTCTCGAAAAGAAGAAACATAAATTTGCAGTCATACGGTACAATAATTGCATAACCAGCTCTGGTGTTCTAGTTTGAGGTCAACGCGTCCGGCGGGTAGACATGCATGGCGGAACGACTGCGCAAGGGAAACAGCACCGGCCAGCCTCCCAGTCGCAAGCCACGCGGTGCCGTGCCGAGAGCTCGAGACGGCGGCGGTCACCACTTCGCTCTATTTCGTTCTCTCCCGTTTATAAAAGCGCCCCTCGCCTGAAGCGAACGCTACGGCCTCAAACCCCACAAAGCTCCACCACCACCAACTATAGTCTCTGCCGCCACCCCTCCCAGTTGCAGTCTTCCGCCCCGCTGCGCGCTGCGCCAAAAACCTCCCAAAAAGCCGCGTGAGGATGTCGCCGAAGCGCCCGCTCGAGGTCGCCCCGACGCCGGAGACCCCGCGCAAGCGGCTGCGGCGGGCGGGGCGGCTCGTCACGATGTCGTTGATGTGGCTGTGAGTAGTCCTTGTCGTCGTTCGTTGCTCTCCCTCTCAGCTAGCCCTCTTCCCCTCCTGCCTTTTTTTTTTTTGGTTTGCCGGACTCACCCACCCGGTCGCGTTTGGTCTTCGCCGGTTCAGGAGGCCGAAGGCGAACATGAGGCAGATGGTGCTGATGGTTCGCCAGGTCGGGGTCTTCGTGGGTCGCTTGCCGTTCCGTTTCCTCCGCCTCCCCGTCCGCCTCTGTGCGGTGAAACCTGAATTGGGTTTCTTACTGTTCAGTTGTTTGATTTGTCGCAACAGGTCCAAGTGGAGCTCGCGAGGCAATTTGGCATAATCCAGACGCAGCTCTTCGAGCAGAGAACTGTTCAGAGTTTTATCTTGGAGCGCTTGGATGATTTACAGAGGTATGAATTTGATGAGCTTGGAGACCAGGGTGATTGGACGATTTTTTTTCTTTTGCTTTATCGTATCTGCGCGCGCTGTACTGCTAAAATTTTGAGTACTGGGTGGGACGTAGTGGATGCAGAATTTCATTTGTTACCTTGATCTCTCCATGTCATTCTTAGAATCGTGGAAGGAATGAGGCATGACCAACCAGGGCTGATTCAATCGGCTGTTCGCACAGAGGTCAGATGTTAGATCTTTGTAATGCAAAGGCTTCCTGTCTTTAAGTCACCGTTTCTTTGTTCTTCATTAACTCCTTTCGCTACATCATGCTGCAGATGCAACACATACGGGCAGCTTCCCTTTCTAATGGTGTCCATCAACATCCTGGGAATCCTACAATATGCAGGTATTTTCTCCCCCAGAAATTTCGATTTCTGGCCCTTTTTTGTATGATGGAACAACTCAGAATTAAAAGAAACGCAACTGTACATTCTGTAGAGAAGTGTATGAAAACCCCCGAGCGTATAGAGGAGGATCGGGTCTATATATATATACAGCCCAGGCCAGTGATCTGTGTAACACCCCTCGCAGTCGCAGCGAGAGGGGAACAGACGCAGAGACTGGACCGAAAACTGGTGAACAAAGGCGTGGGCAGGCCTTTGGTCATTATATCGGCAAACTGATGTGCCGATGGTACATGGAGCACCCGAACCTGTCCTAATGCAACCTTGTCATGGACAAAATGGATATCGATCTCGATGTGCTTGGTGCGTCGGTGATGGACTGGATTGGCGGTCATATAGACGACACTGACATTGTCGCAGTAGACGATGGTCGCGGTGGAGATGGGTACACGGAGCTCCTGGAGAAGTTGGCGAAGCCAGCAACACTCGGCGACGGCGTGGGCGACGGCGCGGTACTCGGCTTCAGCGCTGGATCGGGACACTGTAGTCTGGCGTTTTGAGGACCAGGATACAAGAGTGTCACCGAGGTAAACGCAGTAGCCGGACATAGAGCGTCGAGAGTTGGGGCAGCCTGTCCAGTCCGTGTCGGAGTACGCGGTGAGAGAGTTGATGGGGTTGGAGCTGAGATGCACCCCGCTGGAGAGGGTGCCCTTCACGTAGCGTAGGATGCGCTTGAGCAGCGCGAGGTGAGGTTCGCGCGGAGCGTGCATGAAGAGGCACACTTACTGGACAGCGTACGTGAGGTCGGGTCGGGTTAGTGTGAGGTATTGGAGGGCCCCGGCAAGACTCCGATAATGAGAGGGATCGGCAACGAGGGCGCCATCGGCGGCGGAGAGTTTGGCTCGAGTGTCGACTAGGGTGGCTGTGGGGTGACAGTTGGCCATGCCCGCACGCTGGAGGAGGTCGATGGCGTACTGGCGTTGGGAGAGGAAGAGACCGTGGATGGAACGGGTTACGGAGATGCCAAGGAAATGGTGGAGAGGACTAAGATCGGTCATGGCGAACTCAGAGTGGAGTCGGGCCATGATCTGGTCGAGGAGAGATGTTGAAGACGCTGTGAGGACAATGTCATCGACATAGAGAAGTAGATAGGCAGTGGCGGAGCCAATATGGAAAGTGAACAGGGAACTATTGGACGTAGAGACCACGAAACCGATGTGCCAAAGATAGGCAGCAAAGCGCTGGTACCAGGCACGAGGGGCTTGTTTGAGGCCGTAGAGAGCGTTGAAGGAGACAGACATCGTCGGGACGAGAAGGGTCGACGAAGCCTGGGGGCTGCTGGCAGTAGACTGTTTCCGTCAGGTGGCCGTGAAGAAAGGCGTTCTTCACGTCTAGTTGATAGATTGGCCAGGACCGAGAGACAGCCAAGGTGAGGACGACTCGAATGGTGGTGGGCTTGACAACGGGACTGAAGGTCTCGTCGTAGTCGACACCGGGTCGTTGGGAGAAACCCCGGACTACCCAGCGAGCCTTGTGACGGGCAAGAGAGCCATTGGCGTGGAATTTGTGTTTGAAAATCCACTTATCGGTCACAATGTTGGCGCCGGGAGGGCGGGGAACGAGGCGCCAGGTCTCGTTGTCCATTAGGGCCTTGTACTCTTCGGCCATGGCCGTGCGCCACTGAGGGTCGGCCAGGGCTGAGCGAGAAGTCGTCGGGATGTGCGAGATAGAGCTGTGGAGGGCGGAGAGACCGTAGCGCTGAGTGGGGTGGAGAGACCCGGTCTAGGAGCGGGTGACCATGTGAGAGGTGGAGGGAACTGGAGCCGATGGGGGTGCGGGAGTAATGGGAAGAACTGGTCGGGTGGGGGCGTCATCGGCTCCGAGTCGGCGACAGTAGACAAGAGGAAAAGGAGGAATTAGATTGGCCTGAGCCGACGAGATTGGGTGGTCCGAGTATTCCGATCGGTCCGATAGAGATGGATCAGCCGATGGGAAGTGAGGAGCCGATGGAAGTGGGGTGTCCGATGGAGAGGGAACGGTATCGGCTGAAGGATAAATAGGATTGGTATTGGCCGATGGGGGTGGGTCCGATGATGGGGACATCGGACCGAGTAGTGGTGGGATATGGGATGGGTAAGTCCTTAGCAGCGGCCGATGAGGAGGCCGATCGAGAGGGCAGCGGAGGAGACCTGGTCAGCACGGTGTTAGTGAGGAGGAAGTCGAGATTACTAGAGGAGGATCTCGGATGAAGGAGACGGAAGGGAAAACATGTCTCGTCAAAAATGACGTGACGAGAGACGAGGACCCGTCAGGTGGAAAGGTCGAGGCATCGGTATCCTTTGTGAGAGGTGGGATAGCCGAGGAGAATACAGGCGGTGGAGCGGGGAGCGAGTTTGTGAGAAGCTGTGGCGGTGAGATTTGGGTTGCAGAGGCACTCAAAAACGCGAAGGTGGGAGTAGTCGGGCGCCGTGCGGTAGAGAAGGGCATAGGGAACGTTGTTATGAACGAAGGAGTATGGGCGCCGATTGAGAAGGTACGTTGCAGTAGCCAGAGCTTCGGTCCAATAAGTGGCGGGTAAGTAAGCGTGAAGTAGCATGGTGCAACTAATGTTGTTGAGGGTGCGAAGGAGGCGCTCGGCTTTGCCGTTCTGAGGAGAGGTGTAGGGACAGGAGAGCCGGAGATAGATGCCCTACGAGGTGAGGAGGTTTGTAACGGTATGGTTGATGAATTCCGTACCATTATCGGCTTGTAAAGCCTTGATGGGGAGGTTGAACTGAGTGGATACGTACGTGACGAAGTGAGTGAGGTGCGAGGCGACCTCAGATTTGTGGATGAGCGGGAAGGTCCAGCAATAGTGTGTGTAATCGTCAAGTATAGCGAGATAATACTGATTACCGGAGACACTTTTAACTGGGGACGTCCATACATCACAATGTATAAGTTCAAATGGACGCGAGGTACAGGAGAGAGAACTAGAAAAGGGCAGACGCATATGTTTGCCAAGTTGACATGAGTGGCAAACTGTGGAGCTGCTGTGAGTACATCGGATGGAGGCGCCGCGACGGAGGGTGGCGACAGCGTCGGGGCCAGGGTGGCCAAGGCGAAGGTGCCAAAGGTTGGTGGAGAGGGCGACGCTGGCGTATGGGGTGGACGGCGCAGCGGGAATGGTGTAGAGGTCTCCGCCACTATTGCAGCGAAGGATCTGTCGCCGGGTTAGGATATACTTCACAGAGAAACCAGACGCGTCAAATTCAATCGAGCAGTGGTTGTCTCGTGTGAATTGGCGAACAGATATAAGATTGTGAATAAGAGAAGGGACGATAAGAATATTGCGTAGGGGTAGGTTAGTGGTGGATGTAGACAGAGAGGAGTCACTGCGGCATTGGACAGGAAGAGAGTGACCATTGCCGATGGTGACAAAAGGGGAGGAAGAGGGGTGACAGGAGCGAAGTATACCGGCCGATGATGCCATGTGTGAAGACGCCCCAGAGTCTAGCACCCAAGGGTGCTGTGGTTGGAGCGTCATCTGGTTGAGGGCAACGACGAGGCCAGCCTGGTTCCAGGAGGGAACCGACTGGGTGGTTGGGGTCGGTGGCATTGGCTGAGGCGGCAGAACGGGAGCCGATGCCAGGTGAGCTTGGGGATGGGCGCCGAGAACGCCAGATTGCCAACCGATGGGGCTGCGTGGTTGGGGCTGGGGTGCCCAGGGGTTGTAGCAGAGCCACAGACCCGGGGAGCCGACAGGGTGGGTAGGGACCGAGATAGGTCGTGGTGGCGTCGGACCCTGCCAGGTCCTGCCTTTGCCTTTGCCCTTGCCTTTCCCGGTGCGGGCTATGTTGCTGTGGCCGGAGCCATGGCTACCAGGACCGCGGGAGGAAGGGGCAACGTAAGAAGCTCGGCAGCCATTATCGGCTGCGGCAACGAGAGCGGTGTGGGCCACTGTCTTCTCATCGTTGGCCAGACGGAGTTTTTTAAGAACTAGCATGTCATGAGCCACAGAAGAGGTGTGGCGTTGGCGATGTCATCGGCGGTGTTGGAGAAGCGGGGATTGAGGCCTCGCAGAAGGGCGAGGACGAGTTGAGAGTCGGGAACGGGTTGGCCGACGTCCCGGAGAGCGGCAGCCTTGACTTTGAGACGCTGACAGTACGAGGAGACAGAGGAGTCGCCTTGTATCATGGAGTGGAACTCGTTGAGGAGGAAGATGGCGCGAGACTGCTTGTTGGCCAGGAAGATCCATTCGATGGCCACCCAGAGGTCCTGAGCGGTGGGGTCGGTATCGTCCATGGCGTGGTCGAGGACAGAGTCGTCGACCGAGCCGAGCAGCCAGCTGCGCACGCAGTACTCGGCGATGTCCCACTGAGGATCATCGGGGCGAGGTGGAGCGGAGCCATCAATATGGGACCGGAGGCCGAATTTTTCACAGAGGGATTTGAAGAAGAAAACCCACTTGGAATAATTGGCGTTAAGGCCAAGGGAGATAGGAACGTGAGATTTCACGGTCATAGCAGCGTAGGGAGGGGAGAAGATCGGCGAGGTGGTACCCGAGGTGTGGTCTGAGGCACCGAGGGCCGGAGTAGAGTCGGCGACTGGGAGAGTGCCGGAGCTGAGAGCGGACTCAGTGGCCATGACAGGAGAATGGGAGCAAAGAGCCGATGGGAGAAAGAAGCCGATGGGAGGGGGGAAGCCGATGAGAGGATGGATCGGCCGATCAAGGATGTGAGAAGCTGATGGGAAGTGGGCTGGCCAGCCGATGAGGAGTGGTTGGCCGATGGGGAGTAGGCAGCGGAGTAGGTAAGGACAGAGTGGATGGGGTTAGAGAGTGGTTGGGTCACGGACGTGCGAGGATTCACGTCCGTGAGGAGAAGATTCACGTTCGTGGACTCGTGGAGGCCAAGGAGTGGGGCGGACGCGAAAAAGGCAGGGGGTGGCCGGACGCGAAGAGAATATGTTCGCGTCCGGGAGGCAGAGATTCGTGTCCGTGGACACATGGACACGTTGGACTGGCTCGGACGTGAGGGGAGAAGGTTCGCGTTCGAGAGCCGTTGAGCGTGTCGGAAAGGGCGAGAACCGAGGGGGGTTTTCAGCCGATGGAGGGCTGGACAAGTCCAGCCGATGGAGACGACAAGTGCGGAGGTGCGCCAGCGTCAGAGAAGGAGAGATGCACGAAACAAGAGGAAGAGCGGAGATGGGTGCAAGGCGAGACGAGGAGACGGATCGAGACCGTCGCCTGGTCGCGTGGAGGTGGGACGGAGAGAAGAAGGTGACTGCGGGAGAGACGGGGAGGAGAAGAAATGGAGGTGAGAGAGCGAGAAGAGTACCGGGAAGAGAGTCGGCGACGGGAAGAAGACGTCGACGATAAGGAGAAAAGGGTCGGCTCGCCGGAAGGAGAAGCTAGCGCGCCGGGATGTCTAGACTCGCTCTGATACCATGTAGAAAAGTGTACAGTGACTATGAAAACCCCCGAGCGTATAGAGGAGGGTCGGGTCTATATATATACAGCCCAGGCCAATGGTCTATCTAACACATTCTAGAGCCACTCTTTAAGACCGTAGAAGTTTTTCTTATTTTCATTTTGCTATCTGTTCCTTGATTTATTGTGGATTTCTGGTATAAATGGTAAATTTAAACTTGCAATGCCATGTATTTATGCTTAGCAATTTAGCTTTTTATTTGGAAATCAAGTTTGCAAGCAAACCGACTCTCAGCAAGAATGCATTTCTAAGCGAAATGCTCGTTATGTACAACAGAGTTGTACAACAGCATTTTTGTTTATTCTATAACCTATATAGTACAGTACATTAGTACTTCATGGGAAATCTGGTTAACAATTGATTGATAAGTGCTGGATAGATCTCCTATGTTTCTGCTGTTTTGTAGTCTGATAAACAAAACTGTTATTACGGGAAATTTCTTGGTGCCTATGGAACCTGCATCCTTATTAGCAAATCCAGCATGCTGCAATGTTTGAAAAAAAATCCAAAAAATATATATAATCTAACTACAAATTCATCCCTGGTATGGGGATCCAAGAAAACAAGTGGCGCTGCTAGTGACAGACTGACTGCTTCTGTGCTGCCTGTCTCTTTTTTGTTCTTGGTATCTAGGATGAATTTGAAACTGGATTTCTCCCTAGGGAACTGGGGTCCTATTTAGTGAACCCACCATGTTGCAATGTTTCAAACTCCCTGAGAAGGGGAAAAAAATCAAGTGTTAGTACATTGTATTCCTTTCTTATCCATACATTGATATCTTTTTTGAGCGAAAATCACTATATTGATATCATTCACATTATTTTAAGTGGTAGGCCGCAACTCAATGTAATAGCTATACCTGAAGGCTTGGAACAAACTGGAGGCAGAGATAGAATAGTTCAGCTTCGCTTTGTCAACAACAGCCCAAAGAGTACACAGTATACTGATTCGGCTGTAGAATGGCAGAATGGAACAATTGTTAAGGTGGCAATATTTGAAAATGATAATCAAATCACACAGGGTGATCTTTCTAGAGTGACAGTTGATATCTTAGTTGTTCATAGTGAATTTTTCACTAAGCGAAGACAAGAGAATTTTACCAAAGAAGAATTCGACAAGCAGATATGCATTAGTGGTGACAGAATTAGTGCTGGTAACGTTTAACCTAAACAATGGAGAAGGTTATCTTGATTCCATCTGCTTTACAGAGAGCTCCCATAGGAAAGAGTGGAGATTGGCAGCAAGAGTCAAAAGTCAAGTTTCCAGGGTCAGATTTGAAGAGGCTGTTACTGATCCTTTTGTTGTGAAAGTTGGCAGAAGCAAAAGTGAGTATCCATTACAAACTTTAGGCCTTTTAAGCTTTTGTAAAACTCTAATCTGCCACATATTTGATAGAGTATCAATTAATGGTTATTTATATACATTGATATTAGACTTGCAATATAAGTGCAGAAATTACATTCCAAATTAGATCTGTTCAGCCACATGCTGTAGTGACACTAACTAATATATATTTAGAAAGCACCACTTATAATTCTGAGTTCTGATATAAGCATATACTACAATATGACTCAAATATTGGTTAGTACAATCTTGAGTGAACTTATTAATTCATGGCAATAAAAAAGACTAGGTCATGTTTCTATACTTCTCTTTATCTTTTACATGGTAAAACATGTTTTTTTGCATGCTATATTGTTATGCAGATTAGTCGCTGTCTTATTAGATAATGGCTCTTGCAAAAATGGTGTAGGCTAATTCATTGGTGGAGGTCTTTTGTAGTCCGGCCCAGTTGTCAGAGATGCTTATAGAGGTAGAGTGTGCGTGTGTGTTTATAGGATAAGTACGCATGCATTATGAGCGTCTACATTTGTACTGTGTTTCACAAAAGAAAAAAAACAATTATCTTTTAAGTTGCTCTATTACTGTTAACTGTTTAACTCTAAACTCCCTCAAGGATCTACATAGGTTTGAGGATGAAAACATTCTCCCACTATTATGTCTTAACACGAGAGCCTCTTTTCTCAATACTTGCAGTATACGCAAAGAGTTATCCTCCGATGAAGGAAGACGATGTACATCGGTTGGTAGGGATTTCCCCAAAGGGAAAATTTCGTGATAACCTTGTGGGTAAAGGAATCACAAATGTGAAGCAGTTACTTCGTCATTATCACAAAGGTCGATCTGCTCTCCAGGAGGTAACAACCATGCTACGGTACTCTTGTTTCTACAGCCATTAGTTTGCCGCAATGCCTGCTAGTGGTTCTCCAGAGAGAGAATGGATACAATTTGTGAACAAAGTTCCTTACCTTTATGCAATTAAAATTACTAGATTACTTCTTGACTGACAGAACTCGCTTTTTTATCCATCAATAAAAAATACTAAAGGTAAACAAGGACAAATCCTGCGGAAAATATAATACATATCTAGGGTGTACGTAATCCCTTTTCAACTAAAATCCATATCCTATCCACCTCGAAAGTAAAGGAAAAAAGAAGGAAAAATGATATGACGCGCCGTGCTGGAATTCCAATTTTTGTGTCGACTCTAAACAATTTCATGTGAGCCATGCTTTACATTTGACGGTGAGGTTATTCATTTGAACAACGGTGGCCAAGCTCTAAAACATTTGTTTTGCTGATTCCCTTGTATCCTTGTGCCTGTTTTCAGAAAGGGAACTAGTCCCTTGATTTGAGAACAAGTATGGAGATTGTTAAATATCAAAATTTAATGCATGTAAATATATTAGTGTGAATATGAATATCTGGTAACATTATTATATACTAACTTCTTAATATTTGTCACTAGCTTATTGGCATGAAGAATGAGGCTTGGAAAGATATGATTGAACATGCCAAGACTTGCCATCCTGGAACTGAGCTATATGTTTACAGTGCCATGGAGGAGAATTATGAACTCTTTTTTGATGATTTCTACGATCTTGTTGGCATAAAGTGTGATGGTGAATACAGTACATACCGTAACCTTGACGACTCTCAACAGGTATGCTTTAACATTTTTCTGCTACAATTGGAAATATTATGTTTGCCACCACAATAATAGACCCTCTGTTTCCCCATTCCAAGGTATTATTCCCTGTCCCACAACCAACATGTAGGTAGAGTTTAATAGGCAAGAACATTGCCCCATGATAACTGAATATTGAGGTTGCAAGGTAGTGTTCAAACCTCAAGAGATTGCTCAGGAAAAAGAGAGATAATTTGCTGCTATAATAAGCTCCTTTGTTTTCCCATTTTAACCTTTGACTCCCTGTGCAAACTCCAACATGGATATAGAATTTGATAGGAAAGAGCATTTCCCCATGATAACTGAATGTCGTGGTTGCAGGATAAAGCGAACAGTTGCAAAATGGCTGCATACAGAACATTTGAAGAGCTGGAGAAGTCAGGAAGTCTAACTTGTGAGTATAAAATGATCAATGGTCTTCCATCACTCGTGCGAAGCAATGGTGTTGGTCCTTCCACTCAACCAACAACAACATTACAACAATATTCACGTTATCAGAATCAAGGTTAATATGTGTGTTATTTCTATCAATATTGTCGAATATTCTAAATTTCTGGTAAAAATATTAGCTCATCAATTTGCTGTAGGATTTGGTCAGTGCCAACCTTCCCCACATCAAAATGGATCTTATCTTTCTGCATCCATATTGCAAAACAATGTTGCTATTCCTTCTGCACAAGAAACCCTGGCATCGGAAAGATCTTATGACCAGAACGTGGATAAAGGTTAATAATTTTATTTTTCTGCAAATATATATAATATTATTAAGAAAAAGTGGAAACAAGCCACCACGTTCACCCTTCTAAGCCTAGAATACATGTTAATCAATGGAGAAAGAGAATTATCTATGCTGTTTGGCCGTTGACTGTGGTCGGTCTAAATTATAACAGTGTGTATTAATCGGATATATATTAGAACACTACTACAGCTGTACAAGAAATACAATTGCATTTTGAGAAATAAACCGGATAGTTGTATGGCAAAAATTTTAGATAATGGAAGTGAAATTCCTGGCCTAGTTGTATAACAAATACAACCACACTATTAAACAAACTCACCTTTTTTTTTGTTATCACATGCACTTGTGCTTAACTCGTTCTGTGTGAAAATGTTGTAGAAATTGCCCCCCAGAGTCCTTTTACCCAACTGAATGAACCATCCTACCAGAATTTCCATGGGAATGTCTTGACTGTACTGGTAAGGAGCTACATTGGTTGGTTATTTCTATATTTTGCATGTCATCTTATTATGTATGGAACTTCATTTTCGTTTTTCTTTTCATAAACAGTAAATAAAAAGAAAAACAATTTTACCATAAGCTGGTCATTTCTCATTGACAAAATGAAAATTTCTTGATTTAGGGTCAATACGATGATTTGGTCAAGGATTCTAGCCAAGGAGTCCAAATTAATGGATGCTTACATCCCTCAACAAGTGCTGGTACAGGTACCTGTTATCCTGCAACAGTTGCATTTCAACATTCAATCATTCTAATTGTTGAAGAAATTTGCAGTTTTCTGGATCACTCGATGTTAACATTGATTGGATACTGACATAGTGTTTGAAATTTATCAGATATAGTTGATCAGCAAACTTATTCACTTAGCCATGGGGAGGCTGACTTCTATGTAAGTGGCATATTTTCTCATCAAGATAAACATCAAGAATATTAAACTGTTGTTGTGAAGGCTCTATTTACAATAAATTTCACAGAATCGTAATGTAGTTTGCAATAAGGAAGACATCATGTCGTTGTGCATTGCAGCACCAAGAACATGAATATTTGCACACCCCGTCGAAAAATATATAATAAAAAATCTTCATCTGCCATCTCTTCTTTTGTTTATTTTATCCTATTTATTTCTGCAGCTCATTGGAGATATGGGATACCATGATCCTCTCCTAGCAAACAACGGTACGTGTGTTTTACATGAAAGTGCTTCTAGACATCTTAGTGAGTTTTAATTAAATGATAATAAATTAGAAAACTAATGTGTTGTGATTAAGAATCTCGTAGCAATTCGTTAAAGAAGATATTGTTTTATTTAAAAAAAACCCTCATGAAGAAAAGAAAAATGAGACTTGAAGTGATGAAAATATAATTTTATTTTTTCTTGAGTTTTTAGGATAAGTCGTATTATTAAAAGGGGTTCAAGCTTAACCGGATAAAAAGCAAGTGCTCAATAAAATTTTTAAGTCTAGATGAGTAGACACTTGTACCACGTACATTGTAGAATTTTAGTTTTTTCTCCCATTGTTTTGGGTGTTTGTGTTTAGCTTTTATGAAAACTTGTGGATAAGTTTCTTTTTTAAACAGAGAAATCTGTTTGGAATCTTCGAACCGTTTTACCAGAGTCTTCGGACTGAGCTCTTTTTGTTTGACAGAGGCCTATCCGAAGTCTCTACAAATTTAGACTAGATACTCTAAACTTTCTTTTATTTTCAAAGCTAAGTGTTGTACAGAGTCTAGACTGTTGGCCGAAGTCTTCGGACCGAGATCTCTATCTAAACCAAAAGGCCTATCTGGACAACACTTAGTTTTGAGAAGAAGAGAAAGTTCGGTGCGTCCAAATGAAGTGAGTCTTCGAGCATTTTATCTAGATATTCCAGAGTTTAAATTATGTACGGTTAACTTTGAGAGGGGTGAGTATTTAATCCCGCCAACACCTTTTGAGGGTTTGGCAGCTCATTCATTGTTACTCTACTTCTAAAAGTTTTCTAGAGATTCTTTATTCTATTTTTTTTGGATCTTGAGCTTAATCCATATTTTAAAAGTGTCTTTTTGGATGATTTGGGAGATGTTGTATCTTGTGATTTATGTAAGCACTTCTAGATTAATGCCGGTGAAGACTTAAGCTGGTTATTCTTGGAGGATCATCTTCTAGATGACTAGACGTTGCCTATGAGGATTCAACGTGTGAATCGTCTGAGACATTTGTGAAGTTCTTCACCTCCGAAAAAAAAGATGTATACTAGTAAATCCCTGAGTTCTACCTTCAAGTTTGATTTGGTAGAACAAACTCTACAGTAAATGAGAGTACGGTGTTTTAGTGATAAACTTGGTGTTGTCTTGGATTAAGTGCAATGTTTTAGTGAAAGCTTAAAGGTCAAACTGATTTTTAGGGTTAAATTTGGTGAGACGAGGAATCGAAAGAGATATTGCTCTTTGATGTTTCTTAACGGAGACGTAGTATCGTTTGATCCAAGATTTGGTAAAAAATCGCTTTGTCTTCTAGCTTTCTGTTACCTTTATATTTTCTATAATTTTATTGTCTTTTCTCCTCCCCAATCTATAGGGTTTGCCTTCTAAGTGTTACTCGGATATTTTGAAGGAAGTCTAAAATCTCTAGACTATATTATTGGAAACTTTAGACTAGTTTTTCTATCTGATAGAAAGACTAATCCGAATAACCGAAGAATTTAGAGGAAAGGTTAATTTTTGCCACCAGTATATTTTAGATTTAAAAGTTTATACATTTGTTCTTTTATTGTATACCAATGCTAAGCATGGTGTTCCACAATGAAACTATATAATCAAAACATCTGATGCCAAATCGCACAGCTTCAATTGGTATGACTGTTCCCAAAAAAAGCCTGAGTGCACGTTGGTTCTAAAATAGAGTTCTTTAATAACTTTGGCTGCTATGTTTTATTACTCACTGAATAAATAAATACTAGTCAAATGGTACTCCTGTACTTGCTAAGTGTGATTTTCAGTTCTGTTCAATAACATTGCGTTTTTTATCATTTCAACAGAAGAGCCAATTTCCGATATTCCACTTTTTGGTGATGATGTCAACATGGATGATTTCAGTTTTCTGCCGAGCCTACCAGATCCAAGTTTCTAGTATTGTTTTTGCATTGTGGGAGCGTTCTTTTGTATAGGATCTGCATAGGTTAACATTGAAGGGACCCGTATTAAAGCCTATGCTACTATTTGTATTGATGAACTTAATTCAGCTGCGAGTTTCAATCATTTACAATCATTCACTTCGCTGGACAAATCGTAAGATTGGATACCTGTTCTGAAATGATAATTGATAACAGCATGCAATGAAATGCATCATGCATGATGTTTTTTTTTCAAGAATCTTAAGATGGTAAATACACACAGAGAGAGGTACAGTTATACAAGACTTTATTTCTTTAATACAACAGATCTTCCATTCCTCCATGATCCTGAGTTTCTACACCAAAACCACACAAATCACCATGAGCCCTCTTCCTCCACTGCCAAAACAACTGCAAAACAAACAAGACACATTATTCTTCCATTATCACCTGAACCATGCAACAAACAAGGGCACAATTACATCATTAGCCATGGATGCATGGCCATGTCTCAACTCACCAGGGGCTGACTAGCCAAGCAACCATGGGGCCCTCCATGACGCTCATCAGTAGCCGATGTCAGCGTCGTCGACGACGAGGTTGCCGGTGACCAGCTCACGGTAGGCAGCGACGGGCCAGATGAACCCCCTTGGGAGGAGCCGGACGGCGAGCTCAACGTCGATGATGATCTCCCTCATGGCGGGCTTCTTCTCGCCGCTGATGGCGATGAGGTAGCTCCTGCCGACCCACCCGATCCAGCCGGCGATGTAGAGGAAGAGCAGTCCCGGGGTGATGAACTCGCCCCAGTGCCGCTGGTCGCCGCTGACGATGAGGTGCGGCAGGCCGTCGGCGCCGCAGAGCAGGCCGAACTTGCCGTAGTTCTCGAAGCGGCGCTTCGTCTTCTCGATGGTAGCGTTGATGGCGAGCGCCGGCGCGGAGTCCGGCGCGTACTTCTTGAGCGACGACTGGAGCTTCTTGATGGACTGCTTCTCGCGCTTGGCGAACGCCTTGGACTCCTTGCACGGGGTCAGCCCGGCGATGTCGGCGGCGGCGGGAGGCGGGGAGGTGGCCGCGGAGGAGAGCAGCACCGAAGACAGCGCCAGCGCGGCGGAGAACGTCTTGGCGGACGCCGCCAGCGACTTCGCCACCTCGCCGGCACCGCTGCTGTTGCCCGACGGCGCCGCGGAGCACGACACGGAGAACCGCGCCGCCGGGGACGCCGACGACGCCCGCGCCAGGCGCGGCTTCGCGGCGAAGGCGGTGGACGCCGCTGCGAGGGCGGCCATTGCTGCTGCTGCTAACGGCGGCGGCGGCGGCGCGAGGAGATGAGAGTATTTTGCGACCGGAGAGGGTGCGCGCGATCAGTTCGCGGGTTTGTAGTGTGGCGGGGCGCGGGAGGGGATAAGGGGCGGGGATAAGGGGGAGTAAGATGGGCGCCGCGGATTGGCGCGGGGGAATCCACCGTGGCCGTTTTGGGCGCGGCCGTGTGGCGATGCAGATTTTGTGGGGGCTCCCGGCTTGTGGCCGCCGCGGCAAGGGGATGATTTTGTTGGACTCCTGCTGTGCGCTCGATCGCCGTATGGACAATCTCGATTAGGAATTGTTCCGTATTTTCCCATTTCAATAAAAGGAGGAAAAAAGGTTTAGAGATGTTCATTTCTACCACTTTATACAATCATAAATATTTAATATTTAGACTTGATCAAAATTATAAAACATTGACCACTTCTTATCATAAAGTATTAAATATCATATGATCAGTTATCAACTGCAATTACAGTCTCAATTAGAATCTTCAATGTGTAGAATTGGAGCCCCTTTTTTAATCTTGTAGGCTGAAGGAGCATACAAGAATCCACTCTTTTATGTAGTGTAGTACATGTGTAAGCAAAATTTAAATATTTATACCTACCTAAAAAACTATTAATATTATCGTTTAAACAAATGGTCTAAGCGTGCACTCTTTTTTTAAGAAAACTCAAAAGAGGTTTGAGGCCATGAAATTCTTGTTTTCATTAAAGAATAAGAGACTTGGCTCTATTTTTTTAAAAAAAAAATCAGGCCCAAAACCCTAAAAAAATTGGCAAGAATTCACACGGAGAACAAAAGAACCAACAATTACGAGAACACTACTAAAACATGACGTAAGACAAAGATAAGATATAGTATTTTAGACGAAACCTTCAAAAAGGAATATGGTGGTCAAGACGTAAAAAATAAGGTTTTTATCTGAAGAAAAGGAGGAGACGAAGTGACGACATCTTTAAGAAGGAAAACGAGGCCCATACCAATCCAAGGCTAGGCATAGCTTTCCCAAAGCTCTCTCTCCTTGTCACTGTGGACTCCAAAGCTACTACAACACTACCAAGACACAAAACCTTTGATAGCTATCATTGTCAAGCTCATCATCTAGCAAGTAACTCTGACTCCATCTCAATGCCCTTGTCTCACTTTGCTATGGTAGCCACCTATATAACCACTTTGCAACGCTGTTATAAGAAAAGAGTTGCAAGTCACCCTAAATGTTTGTTCCCATATCATTTTAGTTTTTATCAATCCTTGCTTTAAATTGCATTGTTTGTAGCTAGGATTAATAAAATCGCGTAAAGTAAACACACAAGCTTCAAAATTCTAGCACACAAACCAAGTCGTCCGGGCTGATAAGATCAATATCCAATTTGCAGAGCTCAAGTGGTACTTAGGTTGAAGAGCTCAGAATTTCTGAAGGCCCTTCACAACCGATATGAACCATTTTATCCCACAAAATCCAACAAGGAGCCGACACATTTCATCCATGGGCCGTACGGCTTCCACGGCTCGCAGCTTGCAAGACCGGGGCAGGTTTGCTGTAGCAGCACAGCCGATGGATGAGTTGGGTCCGAAATCGATGCATTTTTGTGGCTCGTTTGCCGAGCACTTCCCGTAGCTCTCTCAGGGCTGGTGTAACACTTGAGCCCGTGGACACTGGCAGATGGACGACAGCCGTCACCCGCTCCACATGCTTCCGATGCCACCCATTTCTAGCCTTTCATGCGTTAAATTTCCTTTTTTTTTCCAAAAACAAAAAAATCGCTCTCCGGGTCGTGCACCGACTCCGAGGCGTCACTCCCCTGGACTGCTTGAGTCACTGACCATAGGGCCCTATAAGACGGTGGGTCCCTGTTGCAGTTAGCTGCGATCTTGACTCTGGACTCCATGAGTCACTGACCGCCTGACCGGGCCGGGCCCGTCAAGGTTGGTGGGTCCCCGTTGCCGTGTAGTTGTGGGCCGCGATTTCAGAAACAGGCAACGCGTTCGTCTCAATTTCAATAGAATAAACAGCAATGCATGGTCCAAAATGAAATGCTGTTTCCGTTTGATTCATATCGGGGGCTTGCTAGGTGTTTTATCGAATAAGTTACACGACGGGGACACGTGAAGTATATATAAGCTTCAATATCAAGACGAACCCAAACGAACAATCCAAACCCCCAAAATAACAGGAGCATGCATTCCAAGGCTATGGATCAACGTGCAGAATCCACGATGTTCTGCCTCCCGCCGTGAACACCGACGAACTCCTCTCCTCCACGATCTCTCACACGCACGCCTCGCTCCCCGGATTGAACTTGTACACGCAGTCGCCCTCGAGCCCCACACTCGCCGCCGGAGCACGACGCGCGCGAAGTACCACGGAGCCAGCAGGAACGCGCGGCCGCTGCCGAGGTCACGAACTCTGCGGCACCGCAGCTGCTCCTGCTCGGACTCGGACTCGGAGAGATCCAGAACCTGCACTCGCGTCTCGCAGTCGGTCACACCGCCGCCGCCGTGCCCGTACATCAGGCTGACCATGTACAGCTCCCCCTCGGACTCCACCAGGAACACCTGCGCGCTGTCGACGTCGTTGAGCTCTCCGGCGTCGACGTCGACCTCGACGGAGGCGAACGCCGGCGTGGGGGAGAACTCGAGCACGCCGATGTTGCCGAGGGCATCGGCGTTGAAGTAGAACCTGCCGTCGCAAGCGGCGATCGGGCATATGGGCACCTTCTCCTCGAGCAGTTTACCGCTGGCTGTGTCCTGGACCTGCGCGCCGATGTCGTAGTCGTGCGTCGCCCACTCGTCGTCGTCATCGCCGATGCGGCAGTACCAGATGACGGTGGCGAAGGGATGAACGAGGAGGACGACTCATCCGCCGCCGGCGAGATCGGCCGGCTTGCCGGAGAGCAGGCAGGAGCATCTGCTCGGCAAGTCTTGGTGCCGATGCGGCAGATGGAACTTGTTGTCGGAGTCGTGAGGGTTCTGCAGAAACGTGGCTCTGCCGGCGGTGTCGCGGACTAGGATTCATCCCTGCGGCGTCGACCAGGCGTTGGCGTTGGTCAGCCCGGGGATTTCGCCGCCGTCGATGGTCTTCTTCTCCGAGATGCTAAACAGCGCCGGCTTACTCCAGGGCGAGGCTGGGAAGACGAACGCTGCTGCTCGACGTACCCATCGTTTTCGCCGAAATTTTGACGGCGACGGCGTCACTCTGGTTTGGTTTGTTGTAATTTCTGGCTAGATTGATCTTGCTACTGAACGGTGGAGAAACAAGAATAAATCTTGCGGCGCCTCCAATACGGATTAGGATCAACTGCATGCAAACACAATTGTCCAGAACTCTGTAAATAAAACGAACACGAGTAGAACTCTGAATAAACATACATGTACAGGGAGGCCTGTAGACGAGTTGTCCCCTGTTGGTAAGGGAATTCATCAGGTTTGAGTTCAAAAGAATTCATCAGCCGGGAGTGCCTACTGTCCTAACATTGAATGAACATTGGTCCGCGAGGTGCAGTATTTCTTTTGAGAAATACCCTGACATTGAATGAACTCTGAATAATGAACATTGAATCAAATACTAGATAGCAACAATCTCCCAACTAAAACAATTTCTAAACTGTTCAATTTGTGATATGTGGAGTCATGGTTCAGACCTATTCTCGAAATTCCTGATTTCTCTTCCTTTAGGTTGTGAAAATATGTGTCTCAAGGACACCTCAATATACTGAACTTCTTCATTGTAACAAAATTTCTTGTGATGCTATTAGTGCAATGCAGATAATTGTGCTAAAATAGACAGTGTCATGCAAAATGAAACATTGAAACGGGGGCAATTCTACCGTCTACCAAAATTTATATTAAAAAATATATTATCTACTGATACATTTTTAAGTATGATAAAATTGTCTTTGAAACGATAAACAAGATACTAACGAGACTACTTCCTTCACAGGCTACAATAGAAAGAAAAGGCTTCATCAAATTTGACAAAAAAAAACTGTCAAATTTATCAATCTCAATGCTGATTTCCTGAAACCTGAACCTTTTTTAGCGGTGACAGCAAATCCTAAACAACTATGAATCAGAGGGCAGAATCCATAATGCTCTTCTTGCCGCTGGAAGTTCCATGAATGTTTGATATCTTCACGCACACATCACAATCGTCCCCTGGAAAGAACATGAGGACGCAATCCTCCTCAAGGCCACACTACTCGGCCGAGCACGACGCGGCGAAGCACCACGGAACTAGCTGGAACGCACGGCCGCCGCCGGCGAGGTCGCTGGCTCTGCGCCACCGCGGCGGCCGCTCGGAGAAATCCATCCTATGGACACGCGTCTCGCCGTTGGCCATGTCGCAGCCGAAGCCGAGCACCAGGGTGGCCATGTACAGCTCCTCGCCGGACTCCACCAAGAACACCTTCGCGCTGTACACGACGTCAAACTCTCCGACGAGCTTGACGGTGGTGAACGTCGGCGCCGGGGAGAAATCCAGCACGCCGATGCCGGAGAGCGTGCCGTTGAAGTAGAACTTGCCCCGGCAAGCGGCGATGCAGCCTATCGGCACCTTCTCGTGGCCCTTGCCGCCGTTCAAGGGCGGGTGCGTTCCAATGTCGTACTCGTGTCTCCTCCACTCCTCGCCGTCGCCGTCGCGAACAAGAATCCATCCCTGCGGCGTCACCCAGAATCTGTTGCTCGACAGGCCGTCGATGTCGCCGTCGATCTCCTCCTCGTTGAAGATGTTGAAAAATGTGGGCTTTTGCGTGGCCGAGCGTTGCTGCAACGCGAGGTAGGGCAGAGTAAGCGTCGCCTCCATCCAATCCAAATTCGTGTGAAGTGAAGCTGTGCGAATCAATCAATCTTGGTGAACTGGCCCTGTGAATGACAATCTGGAGCATAGCCGAGTAAACATCGATATATCAGATAATCTAGTAAGAGAGTACAGCTCGATTTCGAGTCCGTCTAGACGAACCGTAATCGAATCGGATTTGGATACCTGCGGCCAAATCAATCAAATAACTTGTGGGGCTACTTTTGATTACAAATTTTGTTGATTGATTCGAACCTTGTACAAAAGAAAACACATGTTGTGATTACAATTATCACTGGGATCTCTCAACACGAACAACCAACTTAATCACTTCATGTACACAGCGACACGAACAACACAGTATAGGAAGAAAAAAAAAGAGCTGATTCAGCAACAGCAGCAACTGAGATCAGACGAGATTGTCGGGGCCTTCCTTCTTCGCCGCGAACGGGTCCGGTGCGGGGCCACGCGGCGGCGCACCGACGCCGGGAGGCGGGAGAGGCGTGCCGTAGACCTGCGCGCCGACGCCGGTGCGCATCTCCTCGCGGCCCTTGTGCTTGCCAAGGAAGTAGCAGCCGAAGCCGAGCAGGATGGAGAAGAAGATGAAGGGCAACGAGATCACCAGAACGAATCCCATCTTCTTCTTGGCTACCTCTCACTTTCTTTTCTCCTCAAGAGCAAGCAAGCTAAGATATCTGCTTATAACGCAGCGGCAAGCCGGCAATGATGAGGTGACCTCCAAGTAACAGGAAGCTAGTGAGGAAGGTGGAGGAGGCTGTGGAAGAAGTATCTATGCTTTGCTTTGCTTTTGCCTTGGGAGACGAAGCTGGCAGGAGAGGAGTTCGTCTATAAAAAGAGGAGACCAGCCATGGATGGAAGCTGGCAAGCTGCAGACTGCAGAGGTGGAAGAATCCTATGGAAGAAGGCAGCTTCAGGCTGTTGGAAGTTTGTGGAGTGTGCTACTGTGATAGTAGTAGCATCTCTTTCTCAGGTGACCCTTGGGTTGGAGCTTGGCCCAACGGTCGGATGCAAAGTAAAGCATGCAGTAAAAATTTCAGCAGTGGAGAAAAGAAAACTTTGGTTGGGAAATGGCAGTGGAGAAAATGGATTAACCATGCAGTAAAAAGTTCAGGCTGGACACTAGATCCTAATCCCCAGTATCAACAATTATTTGAGTTGTGTTCCTTTCTTTGGTCTGATACTCTGATTAAGAATCTGATTCCCTTAAAAATTTTAAGCATTTGTTCATTGTAAAAGGAAGATTATACAGACGCGTAATCAGTCAAGTGGTTCTTCATTCTCTTTTGAAACTGCAAATGATGCTTCTATAATTATCTACACTCTTCTTAAATTGCCTTTGCCATTGTCTTGCAATGCTCTGCAATACACAGTAACTGTTGTGCAGAAACCAGTTTGTCTACGGCTTATATGAACTTTACAATTACTTTCAGATTTCGTTAAATCAAAAGTTATAAAAAATTATTTAGATTAAAATTAGTAAAATTGATTTATATTAAAATTAATAAAATTAATTTATATTAAATTTATTATTGTTTAATTGATTTATATTAAAATTATTTATGAAAAAAATGTGGTGAGCATGTGTATACACTTATAGTTTATGTTGTAAAAATCTGTGTCTAGAGAATATTTTTTATATATGTACAAGTATTAAATGCTAAAAATAGATAAAAATCGTTGAAAATTTTGGAGTATTTTAGGATGAAATTTGTTAAATTAAATTTTAGAGTTTGCTATAGTAACGAACTGAAATTACGAGCATGTTAGATGTATGGTACGGGCACGTCCAAGCTAGAAGTGTGTTAGCAATAACGTATGAGTAAGCTAGCATAGGTTGACGGAGACCAAAACTTAGCCAGTCGGCAAGTGAGCTGACTTGGTGGACAGACCAAGAGTTAGCAGTGTGAAGGAATGAGCTGACGGTGCGGAATCAGTCCAGTAAAAGAGGGGTGTGCAACATGAAGGGATGTGCGGCTGATGAGCGGGTCCAGGTGTTAGCGAGCGTAGTCACGCGGTCGCACGGTGACTAGTGGCTGATAGGTGGATCCGGAGTGGCAGTGAGCATGAGCGCAAGAGCGCACAGTAGCATAGTGGCTGACAGGTGGGACCGGATGAGGTGGAGATGTAGCACGGTGGCCGCGCAGGAGATTCCAATGTTATCATGGGATTGACGTGGACACAAGAAAACAGTATACGAGTGGATTCTCTACGAAAGCGTGTCGAATTCTATGGTCTTCTATATGTGAGTGACATGGTATAATCTTGAACGTTGATTTTGAATCCTACATCTGAGAATATATATAGAGTAGCGGTTATAAAATCTCGATATTTTGATTTTTTAAGGAATTTTTTAGTTTTTTTCAAGGTAAGTGGTAGAGATTGTAATAGAGAGTTGAGAGTTTCCTTGGTAAATTTTATAAGCATATTTTTAAGCAATAAAGTTAAAGTTATAAAAGATTAGTTTGATAATTAATCTTTTTTTTCTCAAATATCTCAAAATCTTTGTGAATTTTTTTTAGTTTATTCTGTCAAATTTTTAAGTTAATTGGAGTTACATATCTACGCTTATAATCTGTTTAGTGATGAAACAATGTTATATCTTCATTCTGAAAACACAATTTTTTATTAAAGAAAATTGTTAAATTTTATTTTTAATTTTCGTAATCATTTACCCCTTCTAATTAACTATGTTAATATTAATATGAGTCAATCGTATCCTTTCAGCCATATACCAATGATGTTGTTCATACAGCATGTCATCAGTTTATATGATACAGCACATGGCTTTACCAATGAGTAAAGCTACTGGAAGTGCATTAACCACATGCTGCTGTTGTTCATGAAGATGCGGTAGGAGAGCGGGTATATTAAATCATTAATATTTTATAGTAAATAATTAGCTTTATAAATAATTTAATTAATAAAAATTAATTTAAAAATATTTACGATGTTGGTGTGATTTTTTATCTGACTAATGTAGATCAAGTTATGATATATATGCCAAAAACAATTGTTATATCTATTTTTATATAGATGACTTAAGATCAACATTAATCAACAATGAGAACCGGGACTAAGCTTAGGAAGGAGCCAAGGTCTAACGTAGTCATAATACCATATGAAAAAATAATATTAGAGTCAGAAGGTATTAGAGCCAACATCGGTCAATAGCGGGATTGGTATTATGCTTAGAAAGAATCGAGATTCAAAACGGTTATGAATGTTAGATGATAAGGTTAAACACAAGATAGCATACGGTGGATAGATACCATGTGAAAAGTTGTTCGCAACGGGCTATACAAGTTGTGTATAAACAATGGAAAAATCATAAATAAATTTTAAGTGAGAATGAGAAAAAAGATAAAAATTAAATATGAGAGATTGAATAAATATAAATTCTTGATATTGAAATTTGAGAGTTTAACTTTAAATAGAGTAGAAGTCTATTTTTAGTAGAGAAGTTTTTAGATATAAATAGATGATACATCGAGACTCTAGAGATATAACCTTTGTAAGAAAAAAATTTATAGTTTATTTTTAAGAGACAGAGGAATATTTTTATGTACTTTATAAAATATGTAATAAAGTTGATTTATTTTTAATAATTTTATCAAATTATGTTTATTTGTGAGCAATTAGATCAACAATAAGTCGGTAGACGGACTGACACTATCAAGTGGTCAGAGTAGCATCAACATAACAATTAGATTAATGACAGGTAGACAATTAGTTCAGTGATATATGATAGTGATCATAATTTAATTTAGGTTAAAGATTTTTTTATTAGAAAGACCTACCATTCACCTCTTTATGCGGTTACCGATATAACATGCTCAACTTTCAGGTTTAGAGAAATCTAGCTTGGTCTAAAAAGTTGCCATATTGTTTGCTCTCCAGACTAGATTACTGCTGTGATTTGCTAGAGAGAGGTTAAGCTGATTCGGCATAAAACAAAATACTTTCATCATGCAGGGCGAAAAAAAGATGTAAAGAACTCAAATGAAAGCTCCGTTGAATCAGCATGCCAATTTCCTATACACTAGAAGGACGCTGAGTAACAATCAGAAAAAGAAATTATCTTATTGCAAAGTAGCCTTAGGCCCATTGAAACCCCAGGTAGCTGGTGGTGTAAAAGTTTTCTACCTAGCAGACTTGACAAGATATAAAACATTTTTTCCAGAATCATGATATATGTGCTCTAAATGGAGACAGTAATTGTATTTTGTGAAGCTATTAATATACGCCTATGTCATTCATCGCTTCTTACTCTTTCTACCTCACTAAATCGAAGAGGTACAACCGTACGGAGGTAGATAGGATTGACATGTAGACATTGATAAATGGCAATATTAAAATGGTTGAAGTACTGGTGAAAGATACATCTTGGCCAATAAACTAGAAAAAAGATACGTTAAACAGAAAACCGATTGCTATGAACCATACAAATCTGATGTGTTCTCTGTAAATGTCCTTTAACTAAGATATTCAACTGAACCCGAAACTGGGGATGGCGTTAGCCTAGAAATATTGATTTGAAGACGTGTAACATATCCAGATAATATTGCAGTATTGTGTTGTTTGATTTATCATGTACTGGCATACTAAAACAGCTCCTACTCCAACAGTTTGACACAATACCAAAATAATTCCTGATCATAACTTCGGGAGTTCAGGGACAATGGAATCACCTGGAATATCCGTACAGGATGTACTTGTCACATGAGTCATTGCACTCTACGACTCTATAAACTACTCTTGTTCTAAAGTTCATGAAAATGACCATGGGATTAATCTAGTTTGCAATTAGTCCCATTGTTTTCAGCAATTGTCAGTCTTTCGTATTGTTGGTAGATCCTACTCTGATTCGTGAAACATCTACTACAAGATGATAACCAGAAAGACAAATGCATAAGACAAAACAAAAAGTGCGTAGCCACACCAGCGGTCACCCCCTGAAATCATCTGCATTGCAACTTGAAGGACCTTTGCCTTGTTACATATAAGCAAGAGGAAGATCAAGGTGATCATCAATTGTCTAGCTAATTACCAATCACATCTCCAGGGTGGAGGAGGATGGGGAAGATCCTGTCAGTTCATCGAGGGCGCATCCCGGTGCTTGTCGGCAAGGGGAAGGAGATGGAGAGGGTCATGGTCCACATAAAGGAGCTTCACCACCCTTACTTCTTTGTGTTGCTGGAGCTGGCAGCAATGGAGTTTGGGCATGACCAGGAGGGCGTACTCAGGATCCCTTGCAGCGTCGAGTATTTCCAGGCAATCGTTGAGCTAATCAGAAGCAGCATGTTGAAGGTGAAAATTGCATGCTTCTTTTCGAAATGTTAATGGACAAACCATGAAAGCCTGAGAGGGTCCTCAGAAAATTCTCAGTTGCCTTCTGCAGGTTGTCGTCTTGTTCTTTGGATGTCAGCAGTTTAGTAGCACTGTGATTCTCTGAAATCTTACGGCCTTCTGTATCTTTTTTCAGTTTTTACAGCATCCTACATGATTTCAGCTAAACAGTAGAGGAATTATGTACTACTCCGTACTAGCTTGTACAGAATCAGAATGCCCCCCTTGTCATGTAATCTGATGATAGGTTGCCTTGTGCAAATTTTCTTCTCAGGCATTATTCCATCAGAAAACCGGTAACGTGTGTTTTCTTCATCATAATTACTTTACTTGTTTGAACAAAACTGCATCTTATCTTATTGAACAGGCAAGTATTTCAGCGAGATTATTTCGGCAGATCACACGAAAGGAGCAGCATGACAAGACAACGAGAGGCAAGTGTACATTTACTGATAGGGACAGTAATTAGTTTCCACATAATCAACTAGCATTTAAACTATACAGAGTCTCATGCTAAACAAGCAAACTAGAGATAAATGGCGCTAAGGTGCACTCAGTTTGGATAGACTTGCCAATTGTGTCACTTCATTTTGGTCTGGAAGACAAATTCTATCCTCCACTTTTGCTAGGACATGAAATGTGACAAGGGTCAGTTAGGTACGGTATTTTTCAATTGAATTTGAAAATTTTGAGAAACAATCTCAACTAAAAAATTGCTAAACTGTTCAGACCGTGATAAGTGGAGCCATGGTTCAGACCAATTCATGAAGTTCCTAATTCTTCTTATCAGTGTGTGAAAATCTGTTTTAGGGACACCTGAAACACTGAACCTTTTCGTTACAACAAAATTTATTCCAATTATATTCGTGTTCTGCAGATAATTGGGCTAAATTTCAGTTTGATACTTTGATGCAAAATAAAAGATCAGAACAGTTAAAATCCAAGATACTATTAACAAGAGTACATTTGTAGCCTTGTAGGCTACAATAGGGAGTAAAAAAACACATGAAAACATAAATTTATCAATTCTATCAATCTATCAGTGTCATACATATGGAATACCACATATCTACATATATATGGATATGTGTCTCTAAAGATAAAAGCGTATATAACTAAAAAAGAAAACCATTGCTGACAAAGGTACTACTGTGGAGGGCTCAGAACTATATAAAAATCCATCTACGTCTTCTTCTCACTATCGCCTTATTGATATCTTGACATCAGCTGAACCATACGCCTACAAATGCTGTAATCGAGTATCACTCATTGACAGTTGATGTGTCAGATAGGGGCCTGATGTTACAAAGGCTTCGGTTGAAGATGACTTCAAAAAGTGACACCTTCAGTAAAAGCCTTGGTGATAGCTTGGGTCTAAAAGATTCAACCTAGTCAATAATTATCTACCTTTATATCAGAACCATTACCATCTCTGTGACGACTACACCACTGGAGATATCGATCTGCATACCAAAGCTACTTGTAAGGATATTTTAGATTCATCCAAGCAATAAGGTTTCAACAAAGTGCCCGTGGTGTGCCATCCAAAACACGAGTTTTCACTGCTTGCTCGGGTGTAGGGTGTTTCAAATAGAGGATGTCTAAGAAGTTGCTTTCAACAACAACTTGCACCAGTAACTAGTCCGCTCCACTTCAGTTAGATTTAATCTGATGATATTGAGCAATATTAGCCATCCAATGATTTCAACTCTGATCGTCTAGTATGGCTCATTAGATTAGATTTAGATGAGTCGTTTGTACTTCATGGGCTTAGAGAGTATGAATATGAGGAATCTTCCTTAGATTCGATATCTGCCCGTGATATCGAGGTGATCGAGATGACTACACTAGGATCTCGGAGGCTGACAAAAGATCTTGAAATGGAGAAGGTACTCAAATCGGCATCATCATCTACATCTACCCCTCTCGAGGACAAAAACGTTTCTCCTATACAACACCTGGTGATAGCACGTTCTCTATTGGACCAACCTCCAACAAATCAATTTGCCAACCCACAGTTTGTAGAGTGGCTCAAAAGGATGAAATCTTCTATCACCAATCTCAATGCCACTTTTGTTGAAGCTGTAGAAGAAAAATAAAAAAAACCCATCAACCGATGACAAATCGCCACCCCCACATGATCCAGATAATGATGATAGAACCGTTAACCCTCAAGGTGATAGAATCATCATACTCAGAAAAACATGTAAGGTTTCCTTTAACGATGAGACTCTTTGCCATGGCATAGCTCTCGCTAGGGTCATGATCTTCGTGATGACCTAGAGAGACGCTACAAGGACTATGAGTGCAGGGATGACCACGACGATCGCCGAGATCATCATGAGGACAATAGTAGTTTCCTATATCGCCAATGAGGAGAGGACGATCAACGAAGCGGTGGGCGTAGTTAGCAAAGTTCTTGATCATCATCCTGACGTTAGGACCATGACAACTGACGACAACCACCTCGAGAACTAGATAACTCGCCTAGTAGCTTATCGTCATCGTCATCGTCATCATCATCATCATCATCATCATCATCATCATCATTATCATCATCATCATCATTGTCGTCGTCGTTATCATTAGACTTAGATCCTCAAAAGTATCCACGGTACGACAACTGTTGCCTACTTTTCAACCAAGTAGAGGTTGTGCAGCGTTTATCCATTCTCTTAGAGAAGTGAGGTGGATATGCAAATTTTGACCTGGCCAATAGAGAAGTACGGTAGAAGTTCGAATCTCGAGAAATTTCTTTAGGTCCACTCCATAGTATTAAACATGACAGGAGCAGATAAGAATACGATGCAACACTATCTGCCCATTGAGCTCAAGGGTTTTGTAAGTTCATGATTCATCCTATTGATGGTTGATACCCGACTATAGTATTTATAGGCGTAGAGTTCGGATAATACCAAGATATCTACGAGACAGTAGCGAAAAGAACATGCGGAGAGCTTTTTATATAGGTTTAAGCCCTTAACATGGGCAATATCCCTACCCATGTTTATATGTATTCTGCAATTTAAACAATCTACTCTATCTAGTCTATCTAACTAACTAGTATGCGGTGCCCCATGTGCCGAGATATATTCAACGGCTAGGAGTAAGATAGATCCTTGAATCTAGGCTCAATATGGCTTATGTTTAGCATGAGATTCAATGTTCTCCCCTTCTAGGAAACTATTGTATTTATACCAGTAAATGTCCTCTTCTCTAATTAGAACTCAAAGAACTCTTTAGCCAATACAATCGAATAGGTTGATTTGTCCTTGGATCGAACTCCACGGTCTTATCTTAACCGGGCACAATTTCCTTCCTTGGTTATATACACTTACATCTTTAAAGACAAGTGTCCATATATATAGGTATTTGGTATTCGTAGAGATGCTTTAGTCTAAGTATAAGAGGTATGACATATTTAGCACACTAATAGTAGTCCTTGATCTCTATGCAAATTTCCTTTCAATACTTTTATCCTATAGACCACCTTAGAGCCATGTTATCAGAAATATGAATATAGTAAGAAAAATAGTCCCAACTAAGTTAAGGTAAAAGAACATTGTTCTATCATATGGATACGAGGAAGATATTGTCAGAATTTAAATAGAGGTCAAAAATCTGAACGTGCTTTACAATCCTACCGAGAAAATCGTCATTTTTTTTGGATTACAAACTATCATTATGTATCTATAAAATCTAGCTGTGAGATTTATTTGGATTTTATTTGGCATTCCAAACTTCAGCCCTTTGTCTTCCTAGTGCCCAAGCCACACAATTAAGAACTGTAATTTCCTCACAACTCTCCCTACCACCATCTTCATGGATCTCTCACGATTGGACATGGATGAGATGGCGATGAAGAATCTACAAGTGGAGGGTTCGATTCCTAGCTAGACTACCATGGCCTGGATAGAAGGAGGTATATTCCCCAAACCTACTACTGGATTTATTTTGACTCTTGCCACTTTTTGCCAGTGCGGGTTTGTCCCTTCTACCTCCAAATTTTTATCGAATATCCTTGATTTCTATGGAATCCACCTCTTGCATCTAAACTCTAACTCCATAGTGCCGATGAATAATAATTCGACCGTGGTATCCATATATATACAACGTATCTGAAGAGCATAAGGATCAGCTAATATGATGATACAAACAGATCTATAGCGAGAAGGAGACACAAGAATTTTTACATAGGTTTAGGCCCTAAGAAGAGTAATTGCCCTACTCCTCTTTGGCCAAAGGCCTTTGTTGCCATTATATCAATCTATCGTTAGTATAACAGCGGGGAGAAAAACCCTAATCTAGTTTATAACTATATCGACATAGAGCTAAGGCGTGGTTATCAGCGGCTAGTTATTGTATGGCTTCTTTAATGTTGCCTCAATGAGATTTGTATTGTATTGGCTATGTGGTTTGTCTCTATCCTCCTAAGAGGCTTTTTATTTGGCATTGGATGCCCCTTTATCCAAGTAGACCTAGAGAGACAAGTATAGATACTATCTGAACAAATTTGATAAAAGCCGAGTAGGACTCTGTATTTGTTTTCTTATATAGGACTACTTCCTGATATGCTCAAGATTTTATTCATATGTATGGGCTTTTTTCCCGTATAGGACCTAGTATGTGGTATTCCTGCCGAAATAGGTATACGTCTATAGGGTATACTATATCTGTTACACTTATAGTAGACTTCAAAATCTACTCAAATAGATATGTCGGCTAGTTCAACTGTCTCAAGGAGTCAACTTATCAGAGTAGGCTAACGTAGTCGGCACTCATCCGAATAGCTTACATCGACCTTGTTGATTCTTTCATCAGAGCATATTGCCATTGTAACCGGTTATTTCAGTAGAGTTTAAAACTTTATTCATCTAAGAGTATGTATAAAATCTCGATAGAGTGCCTACTTACTATGTATATTCTTTCTTTTATTTAAAATACTCGAATAAACTTATCTACAAACATTCAAGCCCTCGAGCAATGCTGGGTAGCTTAATATAGGTATTTAAATATAAGCAAGTGAATTGCAATTATAAAACACCTAATAAATTTTGTGTACTTAGATGTAATTTGTCCATACTTATAAACTCTTACTTTCTCTTATTCTAACCAGTATTAGGTTGTATTCCCTATTTGTCTCATTTCGATTAAAAACACTTCGAACACTTCAGATAGTACCAGATTTTTTAGTGGTTACATTCAGTCAAAACAAGACATTCAAGACCATGCCGTTTTTAGTCTAAGAAAAAGAAATTTCATGTTTGTATAATACGCAGACGATATGTACACATCCCTCTACTATAACTTCTTAATCGCCACCGTATCCATGTTCGATCGTGGAAGATTTATGAAGACGATGGTGGAGAGAGTTGTGAGGAAATTAGGGTTCTTGGTTATGAGGCTCGAGTGCTATGAAAACAAAGAGTTGAAGTTTGAAATGCTAAATAGAACCCAAACAAATCTTACAGCTGTATTTTATAGATATACACTAGCAGCTCGTATTCCCAAAAAAGTGGCGATATTACTAGCGAGATTGTATAGCATGTTTAAATTTTTGACCTCTATTCAAATTCAAATTCCGATAACATCATTCTCGTACCCATATGGTTAGAATAATATTTATGGACCTTAAAGGACTATTTTTTTACTATGTTTATGTTTTTGATAACATGGCTTCTAAATTATGTAGGATAAAAATGTTAGAACATAATTTGTATAGAGATCGAGGGCGGCATACATTCTATAAATAAACTAAAGCATCTTCGGAAATATCACATACCTACATATATATACGGATATGTGTCTTTAAAGATAAAAACATATATAACTAAGAAAGAAAACCGTACCCGATCAAGATAAAAATATAAAGTCTGATCCGAAAACAAATCAAACTACTCGGTTATATTGTCTAAAGAGTTATGCGAGTTCTAATTAAATAAGATATTTACTCGTATAAATATAATAGTATTTTAGGAGAGGAGGACATCAAATCTCAAACTAAACACAAACCATATCGAGCTAAGATTTAAGAAGGTGACTTAATGCTAGCTATTAACTACATCTCATCATATAGGTCGCCGCGTACTAGTTATATAGACTATATATACTTATATAAACATGAGTAGTATATTACTCCTATCGATAGCTCGAACATACATAAAAGTTTTCCTACATCTTCTTACTATCACGTCACGTATAACTTAACATCGGTCAAACTTTATATCTATATTAGTCGGATATCACGTATCGACGTAATCCCAATAATATTGAAACTAAACCTTCTTGCTGTGAAAAAAACCTAGACTATGGATCATTGGGCAGAATCCACAATGCTTTGTGTGCTTCTGGAAGTTCAATGAAGTCATCCCATCTTTCACTCTGGATATCTTCAAGCACGTCGACACCTCATCATCCCATGGAAAGAACGCATAGACACAATCCTCATGCAGCCCATGCTCACTAGCCAAACATGGCGCGCCGAAGTACCACGGAGCTAGAAGGAACGCACGGCCGGCAAGGTCATCAACTCTGCGCCACCGCTGCTCGTGCTCGCCGGAGAGATCCATCCTGTAGACTCGGGTTTCGTGATCTGTATCGTCGCAGACAAAGCTGCGGTGCGGTATGATAACCATGTAGAGTCCATCGTCGGACTCCACCAAGAACACCTTCGCCCTGTACAAGACGTCGAACTCTCCGGCGAGCTTGAGGGAGGTGAACACCGGCGCGGGGGAGAACTCGAGCACACCGATGTCAGAGAGTGCACACTTGAAGTAGAACTTGCCCCGGCAAGCGGCGATCGAGCATATGGGCACCTTCTCGTGGTCCTTGCCGTCCACGGGTGGTTCCAACGGCTGCGTTCCAATGTCGTACTCGTGGCTCGTCCACTCCTCATCTTATCCGACGTGACAGTACCAGATGACGGTGGCGATGGACTCGACGATGCAGCCGGGGAGTGTCGGCTTGCCTCAGCAGGTCCTCGGGGAGATGTGGCAGCTGAGATCTTGAGGATTCTGTAGGAAGGTGGTGGACGGGGTGGTTATATCGCGGACAAGAATCCGTCCCTGTGGCGTCGCCCATAGTTTTTCTGTTGTTCTTCAGGCTGTCAATTGCGCAGTCGATTTCCTCCTCCTCGAACACGTTGAAAAACGTCGGGATCCATCCTCTTTGTTGCTGCGTTCATACAAGGCGAGGCAGGGCACAAGGAGCGGGTCCATCTTCTCTGTTGCTGAAGAAACTGCTCCCGTGGCTGTGACTCCTACATAGGCCAAGAGTACCTGGGCGGCTATCTCTTACTACGTAGGCCGAAGATGGTAACCCAGCAGGAATCAAACAGCCCGTCGGAGTAGAATCTGATTCTAAGTTGTGTGCACGAACCGATTCGAACAATCAACGATCCATCTTAACTATCACCCACCGAGCACTTGCACTTGCTCCCCAAAAAACATACTCCCTCCATTCTTTCACAAATATTTTTTGAACTAACCAACTTTATTTAAATAAAAAGAGGAAGTACACTGTTAAGAAATGTTGATGAGAAAAGTTTTTTTAAAAAAATAAATTTTACTTTTTAACCACCTTTTATCGATGTTTCGTTTAGATCATTTTTTTCAACCAATGTTTTCGCTTTTACCTTTATTGTACTTTAGATCACCCTCAATTCTTTTAATTTTATTACATTTATATTTTTTTACATCTTAACCTATCTATCATCCCACCTTTATTATCCCTTATTTATTGAGGCATCTAAGTCTTTTTTAAAACCTTAATATCTACTAAACAATCCAAAAATATTTATATTATCTAACAAAAGAATTATGTTAAAGAAAGACTACATATAGATATATAAATTCATGGACGAATAGAAGCCAGACCATTATAAGAAGAGAGGTAGGATGATTCAAAGTGTGCTAAAGATAAAATTAGCACAGTTCAAAGCGAAATATAAAAAATATCGTTTATGAGCATGGTTAGTGCAACCGTGATAATCCATAGATCATAATCTGCTGAGAATAAGCCCCTCCAACCACCGAACAAATCAGTATTATAGTGTACAGGTTAGTGACCATCAGGCCAGCGAGTCTTTATAGAGATCACACGGAAGGAGCAGCATGGCATGAGACGAGAGGCAAGCTGCAGGCTGCGACAAAACATTATGTACAATCCACACCCAGTAATCCATATTTAATACCACAATATATGAGTTTGGGAAAGGGTGTTTCATACGTTTTACAGGCTCGAGACGTCGTTCGGGTAAATCTCCGACAACACTCCATCAGCTAGAATCATGCAGGCACGGCTAAAATGATGATCATGATCATGATGACGATCATGATATGTTTTACAGGAAACATGGATATCTTTCTTATTAACAAGAGTACGGCAAGGGTGCATCACTAATATGAATTTGCGTCTGACTTGAGGTTCACAGGTGATCATCAGCCAGGCCTTAATGAGCCCGCTCCCGGAGAACTTCAAGGTCTACCTCAGATGGGTCTGTTGCCTGGATCTCGTAGTGGAATCCATCAAGTTCTTGCTTGATGCGATCCTTGGAGGTGGAGTACAGCATCTTAGCACGGATCCGGGATGTTGATGGAGACCTGATACAATATATCAGAAAAGATTACAAATACATAAGCAAAGATCAGGTGTATCAGGCATGTACAAACGATAAACGCCTTCTGGTCATTCATGAATCAATAATTCCTTATATTGAAAAAAACACAGTAAGGAGCCAATGATATCTAATACACTGATGCTTACAGTGTCCCTCGTAAATTGCCCATACTGCTTTTACCTAAGACTAATCAGGATTCATTGCCAGAGAACCACTCCAGCTAATGTAACTGCTACATAGTACATCATGGATTTGTGGTTCCAAAGCTTACCAGGCAATGAAGAAAATCTTGCTCTTTTGCACATTCTCACCAGTAACAAAGTCAAAATCATAGAGGGCATATCTGCAGTCATTTTCTGGGAGAGACGCCAGAAAATCATCATAACTCTCAGTTGTAGCACCTGTCTTCTCCACAACAACTTGCTTTTGTTTTTCCTCAATTTTGAAGATGACATAGCGAAATGCTTTCTTCATCTGAAGCTCGAGGAATGTGTCCCTGATGTCAGGGGCAACCCCCATACCGGAGGATGCATTGGACTGCAAAGAGAATTATAAAGGCATTTGAGAACATGATTGATACAGACAGGACCTAATAACAAGAGGAACTGTTTGATAATCTCCATTCATATCAACTCAATGTTAAAGGCAAAAAAAATGGTTAAGTAAACCAATAAACACAAGCAAAGACCACTCAAGAGATAAATCTTATATACTGTTTCAGAACGGTACTAAACTTTCATCACCACATGGTGAACTTGTAATTTACCATGAGATTATAGCTAACACATTCCACACATCATTGAGTCCTGACCCCTGAACATGCACTTGTGCAGAAGGCATATCATCTCCAACAATCATATTTGGTATAACAAACTACAATGTCAGTAATCCACTTGTAGTGCAATTGTTAATAGTAACATAACTTGACTGGGTATAAATTTTTCTGTTTGGCCCAAGGACTGATAGGCTACTGAAAATGGCATGCACAAACAGAAAAAAAAATGCATAGGTATTGAAACCTAATAATAACACAGACTCCTTGTTAACATAGTGAGTTGAGTATGCATCTATTGCATAAAAAGGATTGCCCTATACTACCTAGCATGCGGCTGAAGAATCAACCCTCCATCCATCTCCTCCCTGTCTGAATTATTCAATCATAATTATGATAAGACTAATATACTAAAATTTGAGAATCATGTCAATTGCATGACTGGAAAATTTTATAATTGGACAAAAATGAAAAAAATCATAAAAACTTAATTACACAGGTTATTCTTTAATTAATTCAACAAAATTGAACCTAAAAAAAGAACAGCTGTGTAGTGGTGTCAGGTTAACTTTACCACTTTTGACCTTTTAACCAGGCAGACTGACAATAAGCATATATTAAAATATCAGTGTTCTAAAACAAAGCCTTACAAAGCAACATACAAGGTATGGGTACCCAACCTTGTGGCGCTTAAGCCACATAAGTGGTCAATTATGCTGTACAGGCAATGCAAGGTGGGTGACTGCACAATTAAGTTTCACCACTTTTCAGAACTCCACAAAAAATCTATAATTAAAGATGCATCTTCCAAATATCTCCGATTTGGAAAAATATTGTTCTACCCTGAGTGGCAGTCACAAACTTCTTACAGAAACGATAGTATAGTCCATTATATATTAGAAGTAATAGATTGTTTCGATTGACTTTAAAATAATTTTGTAAAACACATAATTCACCTGGCGATCCAACATCAACATACACAAAGAATGGAGGAGTTCCCTATCCAAGTCAAGTGACTGCTTAAGAACAACACCCCATTCCCTGCCAACAAAACTCAACTATTATCTTCCGGATACTTCAAAGTTCCTCAGCGTAATATCTTTCTTGTCTATGTCATGCCCATTCACCGAGTAGTTTCTAATGCATTACACACCGTCACACCCTACTGCAACAACTAGTGTATAGCTGTACTCGTGACTTGTCATCCATATAGTTACTGACTACCCCAATAGTGCACCTGATCTCACAAATATATACACTAAGGTAATGAGAGAAATCACATAATTGTAGTCAAAACAGAGAAACCATTAGACATGCAATCTGATCATAAGGAATCTAAAAAAGTAGAGCTCAAATACAGTAACCAACTTTCTCTAATCAAACCCAAACTAACCTTCATCAACGATCAAACAATTTCACATAATCACGCCTAAAAACCGCTTAGCTCTTAACCAGTACCGTTCCCGTAAATAACATCATGTGCTGCACGAAACAAAAACGATCTCCATCCCAGCACACGTAGAAACTTCCACCACGCCAGTGGATCTCACACCAAGCGGTCAGATGAAACCCGCTCCACCGGATCTAAACAGCAACCAGCGAGACAGATCACAAGGGGCTCGATCCGGACCACGCAGATCTAAACCTCCGCCGCGCCGCCCGCACACCACAACCAAAACGGCAACCGCCGCCACGAACCAGAGATGGAGAGGAGCAACTCACGTGGGTGCGCATGAACGCCATGGGATCGGAGCCGGAGGGAAGGGAGGAGCGCCTCTGCTTCGATCGCACGCGGACTCGAGGAGAGGGCTAGACTACTTGGAGTAGAGGAGGCTGATGATTCGGTTGCTGCTGTGCGCGATTTTTTTTTTCCTTTTCCTTTTTTTTTTCTTTTCCGCCTCAGCGAGTTGGGCGGCGTCCTTTGGTGTGGTGAGGAAAATTTCGCGAGGTGGGAGCGCGCGTTCATATGCGCGGACGCGCCTCTAGCTGTGGAGGCGGGAGTTAGCACCTTGCGTGCGGGCTGTATGTGTCACTGACAGGTGGGGATTTTGTGATGTCGGGGCGGAGCGTCAGTGACTCAGGTTGCTGAAGTGGTGGGTTCTGTTGGGGTTTGGACGGCAGGAGAGCTAATCCAACGGCTGCGATGGGGTCTGGTTGGCTGGCTCTGACTGAGTTTGTGGGCCCTTTTGCATAGTCGTGATGAGTTGGGATGATTCTTCTTTTTAAAGGGTGACTTTTCGGGAAGAATAAAAAGAGGACAATTTTGAATGGAAAAGGGGAAAGAGAGATGGTAGGGGCAACTTAATGTACAGTTTTACACGCGTTCTCTGTATTCCTGGTATAGATTATTGAGATGTTGCGTATACATCTTTTACATAGAATTCCTGGCTTGAAGCTACAAGCCTAAAAAATTCTGTTGATAATTGATAAGTTAATACTACTTGTTTTTTTCCTTTGTGTCAACTCTTTATTATACTGAGAATAGCAAATTTTTTATATCTTGTAAATTGCTATCGTCTATCGTAGATTTGTCTGTTTTGTACGTTATCTTTATTTTACGTAGCAATTCATCTCATCTGACAATGGTTTTTCCTTGGCTTATAGTCTTGATGTGTAGAAACATAATCGTTGAACTTAAAGGCGTAACAACATTTTAGATGTTTAAAGCTATCGTTGGATGACATAAAATTGTAAAAACCATGTCTTCAAAGCGTCCATGCACCAAACAAAATTGGGAAGCAGACGCTACTACGTTTGACGAGCAACGCTTCAAACTAGAGAACAGACCTACAAGCTTCGGAGGCAAGGAAGATAAAAAGGCACAAAAACATCGGTGATCCTCACCCTATGAAAGTTTGGGTGCGAGAGAAAGATAAGAATATGTGAATAAATAGTTGAGCATCACCACCTATTTAAAAAGATGATAGTTGATTGTTGTCAATGATATCTCGTATATTTACATTAAGTTATCTTCAAAAATATTAGATTACAACATATGCGACTAAAAAATGAAAATGTAAAATCCTACTGTAAATCATATTTGGAGAATAGAGTATTTATTAATATAAATATAATGGTCTAATTAGAAGATAAAAACAAGCCACGCTAAGCTAATATCTTAGTCGTCTGACTGTTGCTAACTATCTTGTTGATTAGAGCGTTGTATATGCTACAAAAGTAAATTGATTCAAATTTATGCAGTCTATTAACTATTTTTAAAAGGTTCGAATCTATATAAAAAAATCTGCTGAACTCTATAAATATCACCCATTGATAACGGTGGTTCTTACAATATATAATTCCTCTCCTAAACCTAGTAGTTAAAATCGTTGTTGTAAGTATTTTTTACTTATCTAATATGCAGAGAGTGATATATATATGGTTTTCTGTACGTAACCCTCAATCGTCTAAGCTCTTCGCTGGACACTTGGAAAAAAATAAAACCATGTTTTCAAGAGGGAACACAACACACTATCCAATATTCGTTTTCGGTTAGATAACTAAGATTAGCTAAAATGAATCAGGACGATAAGAGTTAACAAATCAAGTGTGTAAACATTTTTTATCATGGAAATATCTCTGAGGCAAGACTTACAGTCGGGTCCGAGGGGAATCGCCCGCCTATCGAAACGGAGCGGTGGGACCCACCTGTCGGCCGTAAAAATCACACTGCCTAAAAATGGACCCACACGTCATCCACCGGCACCGAGCGCTACCCGCCAAACAGCTACACCTATCCGGGACTCCAGGCTAACCCTTTCCCATAAACTCCAAGCCAACTAGTTCACGTTCCACCGTCCATCCCTTTCCATTTTAATCCTCCGCCGCACCGCCGCGCCGCCGCCGCCGCTAAAACCCTAAAACCTCCACTCACCGATGGCGACGAGCAGGGCTGATCTCGCCGAAGACGGCTTCCCGGCGCGTCGCCTCTTCTCGCAGGGCTTCTCCTACACCTACGACGACGTTATCTTCCTCCCGGGCTACATCGGGTTCCCCGCCGACGCCGTGGACCTCTCCACCCGTCTCTCCCGCCGCATACCCCTCTCCATTCCCTGCGTGGCGTCCCCCATGGACACCGTGTCCGAGGCCGCCATGGCCGCGGCCATGGCCTCCCTCGGCGCCGTCGCCGTCGTCCACTGCAACACCGAGCCCCACCTCCAGGCCTCCATCATCCGCGCCGCCAAGTCCCGCCGCCTCCCGTTCGTCTCCTCCGTTCCCTTCTTCTCTCCAGCCTCCACCCCATCTCTCTCTGACTTCGTTGGCCACGACTACGGCCTGGTCACAGAGCGTGGTGATTCACTCTCCAAGCTCGTTGGTGTCGCTGTTGCAGCTGACACCTCTTCTCTCCAGGCTCCCGTCTCTGTCTCTGAGTACATGCGCCCTGTCCCGCGCTCGGCGTCCGCCTCTTTTGACTTCGAGCAGACGGCGGCCTTCCTGGCGGACGAGGGTTTGGATTACGCCCCTCTCGTGTCCGATGATGGTGAGGTAATCGACCTCATCACCATCAATGATGTGGAGCGCATCCGGAGCTATCCGAAGCTAGGCAAGTCATCTCTTGGTGCAGACGGGAAGTTTGTGGTTGCGGCTTCCATTGGGACCCGTGAGGATGACAAGCGAAGGTTGGAACAGCTAGTTAAGGCAGGGGCAAATGCAATTGTGATAGATAGTTCGCAGGGGAACTCCATCTACCAGCTTGATATGATCAAGCATGCAAAGAAGATGTATCCGGAAGTGGATTTGATCGGAGGCAACGTGGTGACGATTGTGCAGGCACAGAATTTAGTCGCTTCAGGAGTGGATGGATTGCGTGTTGGGATGGGCTCTGGTTCAATTTGCACTACCCAGGAGGTTTGTGCTGTGGGCAGAGGACAGGTATATACTTGATAAAGTTCTCATAAAATCTTTCTTCCTGAATAGTTAAAGTTTGTTTGCACAATACATTCAACCTAGTGTTGAATTAATTAGTTATCTAGCTGGGGGAACCTCTGCCATTTTTGGGATGACCAGCATGCCCCTGCTGCCTGTTGTTCTCAGAGCCATCTGATGCTTTTATCATATTTAGAGGTCTGGTATCCAGACAGAAATATTGTTTGGCTGTGTACCTCAGTTTGCCACAATTTTGTGCTGAAAGTGTGGCAAGCCACAGATTATGTGGCTCCAAAATTGGTCACCACACTTTTGTCCATTTTGTCTAGAGAAAGAGTTGATGATAAGTGGTCCAAAGGATAAGAAAGTGTAGCACGCCGCAGCAGTGGTAACAAACCAAACACCAGCTACATTTACCCAGTTGGATGACCTGAGGGCATCTTCCATCTGCTTTCCGTCATCACCGTGGAGGATATGGATATCCTGTCCCATAATTTTTAGATGGCACAAAGTGGGTGATTGGGTGTTTGGTTCTTCTTGTTTAATTAGGCATTTGGATTGGCCAGACGTTACATTTGAAGTGTGAACCTTGTGTTAGTTGCTACAACCTCCCATTCATTCCCCTGGAACCTGGCATTATGTTGTTTATAAGATCAGGTTCTGAGATGTGTTGAAATCTTGTCTAGTTAATTCCTTTTCTGCTATTTTTAGATCTATATTTTGGCTTAGATTGAAGTGCTGCTTTACATTTCCCTACAGTCCTAGCAACCTGAACTTGGAATGAGCTTTGTGTAATAAGTTATCATGTGGCCGATACAAATGTTACAGGGGCATAACACATATGGTACCTATATCGTACAAATACCGAAGAACTTCAACACTGCTGTGTGCTGCATGTGTTTGATACTTGTTTCTTGGCTTTTTGTGTGACAGGCTACAGCAGTGTATAAGGTTGCATCTTATGCCAAGGATCATGATGTGCCAGTTATTGCGGATGGTGGAATTTCAAACTCTGGACATATTGTGAAGGCTTTATCTCTGGGCGCATCCACTGTTATGATGGGCAGCTTCTTGGCTGGCAGCCATGAAGCTCCTGGTACTTATGAGTACAAGGTATTCAATTTTTTAAAGCTTTTGCAGAAGTTTTGTGGTTGATCATGTGATTTTATTTCTGATATGCTTTTACCATGCATAAAATATTTTGAAGTTCTTTAGTGATGCAGTGCAAGTCTGTAGAACCATACAGATTAAATTGATGCTTTGAAGGAAGACCACAAGCCACGCACATGAAAATGTACATCCCATGTGACCACTGCAATGAAAACAGTCCATCAATGTATAGGCAATAGTTTGGTCTAATTGATGCCATAAAAATGATAACCAGATTGTCATAAAAGTGCCTGTCTACGATAATTGTGTATTTAGATAGGCTGCTTCTCAAGTTTTGCTTCATAGATGATGACAACGACGACGACAACAACAACAACAAAGGTTTTCAGTTCTAAACAAGTTGGGATATGCTAGCTTCATGGATAACAGTATTAGTAAAATTACTGCTGGAAATCACAGTTATTTACAACATAAACCTTAAAGTAGAGAGAGATATTGAGACAATTAACTTTCTGTGCTTTGTATGAAATTGCTGTGACCGTGAACCAATTGCCAGGGCATATTCTGTGTAAATACTAGATATAGGTGTTTTTTATTGGACGCTCACATTATTTTTGGTGATCATAATCTATGTTCCTGAAGTATCCAAGTTAGTTTTTAATTATTTCTGCAACTATTGCAACCAGTGGCATGGCTTGACTGTTCTAGCTAGTTGTTTTGATGTCATATATGGTAATTAAAAACCATGGTTTTAGATAACTAATCTTATTCTTTAATTATGCTTTGGGTGAAATCACACCTTATAGTTTTTCCATTTGCAGATGTTTTGGTTAATTTGACCTGCTTTAGGCTTACTGCAACATATTAGTAAAAAGCTACTTCTGTACCTATTATTGTCCTATCTGAGACTGGCAATGTGATTCATGTAGTTGATAGGACCATGGAATTTAATAGGCAATGTTCATCCCTTAAAAAGTATTTTGAATTAGCATAATTAAGATGTCATCAGCATTTTCCTATTTCAGTTTCTAGCACTGCGTCATAGAAAGGTTTTTAATTGCTTATTAGTGTTGGTTGGTCGAATGTATTTATGCTATTCTATTACACATACTTGCTGTTTCACTTCTTCCTGTCTAAAATTGTGGCTCTTGGAATGCTTTTAGGATGGCCGCCGAGTAAAAAAATACAGAGGCATGGGCTCTCTTGAAGCAATGACAAAGGGCAGTGACGCCAGGTACCTGGGTGATACCCTCAAGCTTAAAGTTGCGCAGGGAGTTGTTGGAGCAGTTGCTGACAAAGGTTCTGTGCTGAGGTTCATTCCTTATACAATGCAAGCTGTTAAGCAAGGATTCCAAGATCTTGGTGCATCATCTTTGCAGTCAGCTCATGATCTGCTGCGGTCGGAGACCCTCAGATTAGAGGTACTTTCATGCTGGACAATACTTCTGCTCTTCCTCTTAGTATTTTTCTACATTATGAAATCGAATAATAGTGTCAAGCATCTAAGATTGGATAAAATTGTTTTTAACAGTTCAATTTTTTTACACATTCCCTGTAACAACTCAGTTAAGGTCCATAAGTCCATTACCATTCATTTTGTTATGGCACAGGAACCAATCCTATTATCCTTCATATCTGACTATGGGAGTGAGAGTGTTCAACTATGCACTATAGAATAATCCTTTTTAAGTTTATAATTTACTTGTTGAGTGGGAAAGAACTTGATTTCAACCCGCCTTCTGTTTTTTTTTGGCCAAAAAATAAACTTGATTTACTCTATTTGGTAGTGCCTTTCCATGCAAAAATGTCCTAAAACTTTGTGTTATGGTGGCTAGGTTGTTGCACTCCCTATTTTATCGAATATAAATCTTATTTCCTGTGATGTATGTTTTAAGATTGTTCTCTGCCAGCAAAAACATAGTCAAATTTTCAAGGGATTATAGATCATTGAATTATAATGGTGCAATAAGGTTTTAAGGCATTTGTTTTTCTCCCCCAAGTGAAATTCGGCTTGCTCAAGTAATGCTCTGTTAGTATTATGCTTGACCTTTGTTTTCCTGATTAAGGGACAATTTATCTCATCATGAGACCAAACTGTCCCTGCTTAGTATAACTAGCCGTTTGTTCATACCAATTACACAAATAAAGCAAGTCTCCTTTTAGTGGAACCAAAATGACACACTAGTAGCTCATTGAACATTTCTGTCGAAGAAAACCAACAAAATGCACAAGAAGGTTGTGTCTTCTTGTCAATGTGTAGTCCACAAAGTACATGAACTGATCTAAAATTTCCCCAAATTATTTATGTTCGTAGCATTATTTCCATGTGATTTTCTCTTGAAATGCTATACTGACAGAGTAACTGGACTTTCTTCATCAGTCCAAGAGGTTATCATTGCCCAAACTCTAGAATCAAATAAAACCGGCCTTTGTGCTCTTAAATCCCAACCTCGGAGCGGTCCAATATTAAAAACAGAACTGATTTTGTTTGTCCCAAAAAAAAAAAAAACCCAGAGAGAGGACAAAAAAGAACACGACTGATTGGTCTTTACCATCTTGCTTTTCAGGTGAGGACTGGCGCCGCGCAAGTTGAAGGGGGAATACATGGGCTAGTGTCATACGAGAAGAAGGCATTCTAGTTCCTGATTCAATCAGGCATCAGGACAAAGCATCTCGCCTGCTTTAACCTGACAAGCTCTATTTTCTTCGGTCGGTAGCATCACCATCTGTTTACATTGCAATGCCATGCCATGATCGCGTGTGTTTCAACTTCAGTTTTGCGAGAGGGGGAAGACTGCTATCCCATGATTGCCTCAACCGGTTGATGATGAACTTTGCCCTGCGCAAACTCATCCTTGTTGTAGCGAATTCGGCTTCTCTTTTTCATGAAAAGAATAAATAAGTTTAGCTTGTACTTCCAGCTACTTCGGCTGTTCGGCCCCAGATGTTATCGTGGCTTGGTTTTGTTTCTTGATAGGCCCGTCTCTGCGCTGAAAGAAAGCGAGATGGGTAGCCTGTGTGGTGCTCTGCCGGTGATTGGTCCCTTTCATCTTTCTTAGCAACAGCTACAGGCCTTGACATCCATTCATTGCTTGGATTACCAGTCAAGCATCGTAATCATGCATGATCCTCTTAAATTGCCGTTACAATTCAATATCTAATCACCCTTCCTTCAGCTACACACCCTAATCCGAGATGCAAGATCCTGCCAGATGGACCCACGTCTATCCTCTCTGGCTGCAAGCGGGGGCCATTGATCGGTTGTGCCATCCTGGCGAGTGGAACCCACGTCCATCTGCCTCCGCCCTATCCTACTGCAGGTGGGCCCCCGTCTTCGCTTACGCCAGGCTGGACCGGAGCTGCGCTACGGATTCGCTTCCAGAAACTTCAGGTCCGACCGTCCGATGTCAAATGCACGGTTGAGATCAACCCAATACACAGCCACTGCACAGCTGTGTGACTGTGCATGGGCCCCACGTCACATTCCCACTGCAACTGGCCTCCGGGTCCCACCCAAGTCACGCGCCTCTCCCACCCGCCCGATTCGGTGACCGGACCACACCACCACCCTCGCCTTCGCCTCCTCTCAAACCCGAACTCGGCGAAAAAACCATTTCGAATCCTCGCCTCTCGTTCGCTCTACGTCCCGCAACCACCTCGTCGTCACCAGCTCCGGCGAACGGCCGCGCGATCCCGGCGAAGTGAGGATAGCCATGAGGGAGATCCTCCACATCCAGGGCGGGCAGTGCGGGAACCAGATCGGGGCCAAGTTCTGGGAGGTGATCTGCGACGAGCATGGCATCGACGCGACGGGGCGGTACGCGGGGGACTCCGACCTGCAGCTCGAGCGCATCAACGTCTACTACAACGAGGCCAGCGGCGGCCGGTACGTGCCCCGCGCCGTGCTGATGGACCTCGAGCCCGGGACCATGGACTCTGTGCGCTCCGGCCCCTACGGCCAGATCTTCCGCCCCGACAACTTCGTCTTCGGCCAGTCCGGCGCCGGCAACAACTGGGCCAAGGGGCACTACACCGAGGGCGCCGAGCTCATCGATTCAGTCCTCGACGTCGTCCGCAAGGAGGCCGAAAACTGCGACTGCTTACAGGGTATAACATCTCATGCTCATTCCGTGTGTTTATGTTAGATCTGACAGAGACTTTGCATCAGGGAGTTAGGTCTCATCGGATCTGGGGTTGTAGCGGGCGGAACCGTAGAAGTGCGATTAACATGGGTCATGATTTCGAAATTATTAAGGGAAATGATGGTTTAGCATTTAGACATGTCTTTTTCCCCTAGTTCGTAGTTTACGGTGTGTGTGTCGAATCAAACTGCTAATCGTTGTGAATCATCTATGAAAATATGCTGCTCTTCCGTGTTATTTGTTGTTTAGCATGATAATCGGTCAGTCAGTGTTAATTGAAATATGTTCTAATGGCCTAATTCGCACAGAGACAATCATGCCATTATTTGTGCCCTATTTTTGATATCTTGGTAGGGACGTGCCTGTCATAATCTTAAGCTCCGCACGATGCTGTATCAATCTTGTATATGAGCTCCTATTGTCTTATCAAGCTTGAATGCTTGATCAACATCAATTGTTGGTGGAATCGATATTTTATTACTGTAGCTATTCTTGTGTTTGCATAACATTTTTCTCTGCACCTGTCTCATAGCTGGAGTAGATTCTTAAGTCAACACATCACAAAATGGTGTTCTTGTCTTTCATTATTTATAATGAACTCATAACTTTATTGCTTTTGTTATCCCTATGATTTATTACTTTTGTATAGGTATAATATTTAGTATGATAGACCCAAGTAATATCTCTTAGTTGCAGGCCATGACAAGTTCATCAACTAATAAAGAATGGTAGAAGAATGTGTTAAAATCTGTCTTAGCTGAGATATTACGTTAATTGTTGGAACATGATCAATTGTTCACGAGCTCTTTCTTTATGGAACACATGGTGATATCTTAAACTTCTAGCTGCTTGTTGCCTTCTGAGCGTTGCTACATCGATTGAACCCAAGGCTGTTTTTTTATATATGCGTGTTTGTAAGTCCATTTGCATTTATGACTAACAGCATGGTCTTATTTTCTTTACTTGCAGGATTCCAAGTTTGCCATTCATTGGGAGGAGGCACTGGATCTGGCATGGGCACCCTTCTTATTTCTAAGATTAGGGAGGAATACCCTGATAGAATGATGTTGACATTTTCTGTCTTCCCATCACCAAAGGTCTCAGATACTGTTGTGGAGCCTTACAATGCTACACTTTCTGTTCACCAACTTGTTGAGAATGCTGATGAATGTATGGTGCTTGACAATGAAGCTCTCTATGACATATGCTTCCGCACACTAAAGCTTGCGACCCCTACCTGTAAGTTAGCCTTCTCTTGTTGTTTCCTTTTCTGTGATATTGCTAAATTTTCAGTAGAAATTAATTTTAACTAGAATTAGGTACTGATAGCTTGGTTTTAACAATGCAGTCGGTGACCTCAATCATCTTATCTCTGCAACCATGAGTGGTGTTACATGCTGCCTGAGGTTCCCTGGTCAACTCAACTCTGATCTGCGCAAGCTTGCTGTGAATCTCATCCCTTTCCCTCGTCTCCACTTCTTTATGGTTGGCTTTGCACCACTGACTTCACGTGGATCACAGCAGTACCGTGCTCTCACCGTTCCTGAGCTGACTCAGCAGATGTGGGATGCTAAGAACATGATGTGTGCTGCTGACCCCCGCCATGGCCGCTACCTCACAGCTTCTGCCATGTTCCGTGGGAAGATGAGCACCAAGGAAGTTGATGAGCAGATGCTCAATGTTCAGAACAAGAACTCTTCATACTTTGTTGAGTGGATTCCCAACAACGTCAAATCCAGTGTTTGTGACATTCCACCCAGGGGGCTGAAGATGGCAGCGACTTTTGTCGGCAACTCCACCTCCATCCAAGAGATGTTTCGCCGAGTCAGTGAGCAGTTCACTGCTATGTTCAGGAGGAAGGCTTTCCTGCACTGGTACACAGGCGAGGGAATGGACGAGATGGAGTTCACCGAGGCAGAGAGCAACATGAATGATCTCGTCGCTGAGTACCAGCAGTACCAAGACGCCACAGCTGACGAGGAGTACGAAGATGAAGAGGAAGAGGATGCTGAGGCGGAATAGCATTGAGCCCCATCGTCCTTTACAGGTCTCTTCCCAGGTTGTTTGCCAGTGAGAGAGTTGTGTATTTGTGATTGCTGTGCTTTTTTCTGACGTGCATGGTGGATGGATGGTTGAGGTTGCGTCTGTGCTTCGTTTTGTCACCTGTGCTGCGTAGCAGGCTGCAGTCCCGTTTTGTTCCGCGTCGTTGGTGGTCAGTAGTTGATGGCTTGAAATTGTTGAGCGCTCTCCTTGAGCTAATCACCCGTAAGTTCTGACATGTATTGGTAGTGGTTTTCTCTTCTGTGCAAAGCTTGTTTAGCTTTGTTACTGTCCCCGTTTCTCTGTATAGCAGAAACTTTTTTAATATACCCGGGGGTATGTCGTTAACCTTCTTGCTGAATGGTAGCCTGCATCGTTCGCTGGAGTTCATCGAGAGCTCAATCAGGCGGAGACTTCTAGGCTGTTGTTCGCTGTCTCCAAAATTCTGTGTTTTTTTGCTGCGTTTCTGAACATGCCTTGAACCCCTTGTGATCCATGCACATGTGTACCCTGCGCTGCCCGTTTCCACCTGATCAAGTGATCGAAACTGTCTCCTAGATGCAGCGGCCGGTCAAAATCCAATGCACTTGCGAGACCGATCGGTCGAATCTCTCGTCACTCGTCAGCAGTCTCGCGGAAAAAGCTTCAGTAATTTTTCAATCTCTCACAAGAACGTCCCAAATAAAAACTCAACAAGATATTTTATGCAACATGCTGGTACCTGCATTCAGACACATCATCATCATTTGGACAACAGAGGATAATGGTTAATATTTGGACTACAGCGAATAATGGATTATTAGAAAAAAAGACTTTATAAGTAAAATTCTTTATATATACATGCTTAGTCAATGTTAAAAAAATAAGTTAAGATAAAAAAATTTTAAAATCAAGTTTTAAAATTCAAGACCCTGTTGTTTCCCGTTCAGCTTATAAGCATAAAAAATTAAAACTTAAAGTTAGTTTTGATGTTTTTTATTATATATTATTTTTTTCATCATTAAATTAATAAAAACACACACACATATATATATATAAGTTTTAATCAGAAATTATTTTTTAAGTCGTTTCACTTATACTAAAACATCGGTGAAGCCATGAGATGGCAAATTTCGAGAGATGCAGAATTTAAAAACCCATTAAAAATTTCAAGCCATACATCTTGTCTTGATTTAAACCTATGTGCACGCACATGTGGAGTTGCATTTCTCGATGAGTACAACTTTTGTTTTCTTGTGAGATGGCAATAACATGTGTGGTGTTTGCTGGTGTCTGCTGGATTATTGTTCACTACTACAACGGTACTACGCCATGGGCACACTGATTCACAGCACACAGTACAGCCATCGCCAAGCTGGCAGCAGTCTGGGCCCCACCACCCTGCCTCCCCCCTCCTATTTGAGAGCCGGAGGGGTTAGCGGGTGACAGTTGAAGATGCACCCCTGGATAGATTAGGTAATTACAAACTGGTCCAGCGCACCACAGCGAGGAGGGAATAATTTACATAAAAGCCCTTGGATTTTCCTCTCTTATCCCCTTCCGCTCCTCGCGTCGTCCTCCTCTCTTCCTTCCCCTTCGCTCTCTCGTCCGGGAGGTGGGGAGGAGACGGGCTCCGGTGTGGGAGAGGGGAGACTGCCATTTGGCACTGCTTCTGAGGTACGCGTGGCCTGTTCGATCCTCCTCCTCCTCTCGCGAGCGCATCTGGTGTTCTTGGCTGCGGCCTTGTGTGCGTGCGGTTCGTGTTGTTTCGCTCTTGATGACTTGATTGATGGATGGGTGCATTGGCGTTGTTTCCTGGCAAGCCTGGCATTCGTCGTCGTCTAGTTTCTTATTAGATGCAGAATGCTAGTGAGGGTTTAGGGATCTTGTGAATTGACCCGATCGCGATTTGGAGATCGAGTCGTTCTTGGCAAGGAAAAAGATTGGATCTAGAACGAGGTTTCTGTGCCTGCATTTGTCGTGGCGTTGTGGTTCTAGTCAGATTCGTGTGATCAGGAGAAGGCAATCGTGCATGAGGGCACTAGTTGTTGCCAAATTCGCATGAACAATCGTCGTGCACGGGTAAGTGAGGAGATGAAGCTTGCCTGTTGTCGTGTGTTAATGGAGGCATATGTGTAGTGTATGATTGTCCAGTCAAAGAAACGTTAGCGTGGGGCAGTGCAAAAGGTGGCGATTATGGTATCCTCTTTAGTAATTAGGATAGGTGTTAAATAGTATGCCATGGCTGTCAACATTGATAATGATGTATTTGTGGTACAGTTAGTGTTGCTTTTGGATCTTGTCTCAGTTGTTACTGTCGTGTTTGTTTATATAATGATGTGTGGTTCTATGATACAGTTCAGATTGGGGGAAGATGGTTGTCCAGGAGTTCACCGTTGATCTGAACAAGCCTCTTGTTTTCCAGGTTTCATTTGCTCTCTGTCAGTGATCTTTTGCAAATAATTTTCGTGGCACCCATCCTTGAAAATTTTACACTCGCCATGTACACCTTTTATGTTGTTTTTGAGCTTCTTGCATGTAGTACAATTCTTAGTTTCTGAACATAGTTGCTGAATGTTAAATTGTGATTTTCTAAGCAATACTATGTAGCTGTCAAATTCTGGATTTCTAAATAAAACTACTCCGGTTGCTTTGCATTTGGAATAACTTGCTTAGTTACTTTTGTTTGTGATGCGAATTTCATGGATGAAGGTTGGCCATCTTGAGGAACGTTATCAGGAATGGGTTCATCAACCTATCGTGAGCAAGGAAGGTCCACGCTTTTTCGGAAATGATGTCCTGGAGGTAATATGCATTTCCATTGCTATAGAGGATTTTTGAAACTGAGCTGTCATATCATAACAAAACTTTTCTTTGCTAGTTCTTGACACGCACAAAATGGTGGGCTGTGCCAACCATATGGCTGCCTGTTGTCTGCTGGTTGCATGTGAAATCTATTTGGATGGGTCATACAATTCAGGAAGTAGCTCTAATGACCCTATTTGGAGTATTCATTTGGACATTGATTGAGTATACTTTGCACCGCTTCCTATTCCACATTGAGACCAAAACCTATTGGTAAGAAATTATCAACCTTGAGTTGGTTATTCTAGTCGTTTTTTTCGCTCTTTTCAGCAAGTGTCTGTTGATGCAATGTTGCAGGGCAAACACAGCTCATTACCTTATTCATGGATGCCACCATAAGCATCCTATGGATTCTCTCAGACTTGTATTCCCCCCTACTGCAACAGCAATTTTGTGTGTGCCGGTACTTCCCTTAACCCATTGTACAAGCATAGAATCTGATAAGAGTGCAGCTTATGTTGCCATTCAAAAATTTTATCCACAAAACATTGTCCATTTGGTTAACGGCTCCCCTTTTCAGTTCTGGAAGCTGGTAGCGTTCTTCGCAACTCCAACTACCACTCCTGCACTATTTGGTGGTGGCCTGTTGGGATATGTGATGTATGACTGCACTCACTACTACTTGCACCATGGACAACCATCCAAAGACCCAGCGAAAAATCTCAAGGTGACAACTTAGTGCCACTATTAAAGATATAAATTATCTAGCTGTTCCAACCAAAGTCCCATGAGGCTTGTATTCCTCACAACTTTTTGCTCCTTATGCAGCGGTATCACCTCAACCACCACTTCAGAATCCAAAACAAAGGCTTTGGCATTACCTCATCACTCTGGGATTATGTTTTCGGGACATTGCCTCCGTTGAAGACCACCGGGAAGAACAACTGAATCACTAAGAAAAAATGTATTCTTTGCATGAGAAATTTTAGAGGATATGTGATATATTAAGGCTAGGCACAACTGCTTGTTTTGTCTTTCTGGGAGAACAGGTTCGCATGTCCATTCAGTTTCGAATTCCTGTGGTTTACTGATGACGGCTTTGATGTGGGTGAAGACATTTCATTGCCTTGACATCCAATGTTCTGAATACAGATAATGGGTTGCTCTTGATGTGATCCATATGCCATGTTAGTATCATCTGTTCTATTGGCCTCTCCAATTACAAAATTGTTTGTCTTTTCTTACGATTTTTTTTCTCAATCATCAAGAGTATCAGATACTCAGATGCGAGATGCCGTTCTTTCATGCCTGTCATGAGTTGGCTGGCAACTACATTTCGGACTTCTGGCCAAATAACGTTTATGCAATTATTAAATAAATATGAAGCATTATTTTGGAGATTTGTGCATACGGGCTAGCTTTACATATTTATACGGGCGAGAAAGGTACTCAGAACAGCTATGACAATAAATTAATCTATGAAGTGGTTTGACATTTCTATCCGATCACATATATGCTTTTTTCTTATACAACCTGCTAGCAACAATTCCTACAGGTCATTAAGTGAGCCAAGAGTATTAAGTGCAAGTCTTTTGTGTCAAAATATCAGACAATTGGAACGTGGCAAATACGAAGAAGCCGTTCTTGAAGTCGCAGCAGATCGCACATGAAATTCAGACGTAACTTTAATACCCAGTTCAGCTATCGATGAGTCTTTGCTTAACACCAGATCCCCGGTTGAGTGTCTACCACAATAATTTCTTCTATCATAATTTCAGATCTACAGACAGTTGGGTCATCGGAATGCACATGGGAACATCTAATTCCAGTTCAGAACTTCAGATCCTCATGAAACTATAGAATCAAGAGACGATAAACAACATATGTTACAACAGTAACCAATAATCCAACAGCAGGTGAAAATAAATCAATTTAGCCACAAGAAAACTGTGCCTATTCAAAATGAAATGTGCACCAAACAAAAACATAACTACAAAATTCTGTGCTTGGAACATGACACAAACAAACAGAAATACATTGGCAGACAATTGTGTTGGTGTAACAGCCCACCAAATATGGGGGATTTCAAGAGCGGATCAGGCAGGGTGAATTTTTAGGTCGCCTTCTCTTCCCATTATTCCGAATTTTCAGCTTTTGGGTCACCAATGCATACATAACAGCAAACAATTCCTTTGGAAGGTCGCTCTGGTCCTGTTATCATTGCAATATTAAATGATTTACATGAAAAAGGCAAAGTTTGTAATTGAGAATTGCAATTTTATGACATGCATACCTTAATGCTATGGATATACAAACCACATTTTTTAAATAGCTCCTTGAAGTACGCATCAGATCTAGTGATACTGTTATTATCCTTGTCCAAAACAAATCCTGAAAATGTAGTACATCATATTAATTCCAAATAAGTACAATGTTAAATTTCTCTCAAAAAGTATATGCAGTAATTAGACAAAGCTTTTGATACAGTGACTCACCGTTTCTCGCAATATTCTCCTTCAGAACAAAAAATCCATTGGGTTTGAGCCCAATCTGGAAGCAATGTTAACAATCCAAATTTAATTAGAATGCATAGATATGGAATATCCATATGCTTAACTTAACTCGGATTTTATCAATATCAATAAAAACAGCATTAAAACTTTTTAGTCCCAAGTAAATTGGGATAGGTTAACTTGGATTTTATCACTACTACTAATAACTAATAAGTGCAGAAACATGAATATTGATAATTTTCATTCGATAGAATTAGAAATAGGCTGAAAATAAAGACTCCAAGACAGGAAATACTACTTGGCATAGATTTAGAACAAAGCATTGGCATTCAACTAGCTGTAAACTCACTCAAAATAAATATAGCAGTGCAACAGACATAATTATCAAGGTAGAAGTGGCAGTATCATTGATCAACTGGACAGGTATTTGCAGATAGTATATAATAAACAACTTTATATTCACGCACAAGAAGTTTATCCGTAAGACTTTGTATCTAAGGAAAAAAAAGACCATCTTCATTCTCTAAAAATAATGATATAATGCTATAGCGTATTAACATGTTTTTGCACACAACAAAAATGTTAAATCTAACTGTCAAGCACAGATGAATACTTCAGTACAAACAGAAATAAATCATTGTAACAGTAAAATTTATATAACAGATAAGTTAAATGCAGCACCTTTGCATGATTAAAAAAATGAAATAAAGTCATCATCAGGAAGTTGCCCTATGCACCACTGGATCCATATTACATCATATCTTCCTTCATCAGGAGTGAAATCCTGAAGCAACAAATAAATGCTATTATAAGGACTGGAGTGGCTGTAGAATGTGTACAGTGACTATGAATTCTCACGAGCGTATACAAGGGGGTCGGGTCTATATATATACAGCCCAGACCAGTGGTCTGTCTAATACCCTCCCGCAGTCGCAGCGGGAGGGGAACGGACGTAGAGACTGAACCGAAAACTGGTGAACAAAGGCGTGGGCAGGCCTTTGGTCATTATATCGGCAAACTGATGTGCCGATGGTACATGGAACACCCGAACCTGTCCTAATGCAACCTTGTCACGGACAAAATGGATATCGATCTCGATGTGCTTGGTGCGTCGGTGATGGACCGGGTTGACGGTCATGTAGACGGCACTGACATTGTCGCAGTAGACGACGGTCGCGGTGGAGAGGGGTGCACGGAGCTCCTAGAGAAGCTGGCGAAGCCAGCAGCACTCGGCGACGGTGTGGGCGACGGCGCAGTACTCGGCTTCAGTGCTGGAGCGGGACACTGTAGTCTGGCGTTTTGAGGACCAGGATACGAGAGTGTCACCGAGGTAAACGCAGTAGCCGGACGTAGAGCGTCGAGAGTCGGGGCAGCCTGCCCAGTCCGCGTCGGAGTACGCGGTGAGGGAGTCGATGGGGCTGGAGCTAAGATACAGCCTGCTGGAGAGGGTGCCCTTCACGTAGCGTAGGATGCGCTTGAGCAGCGCGAGATGAGGTTCGCGCGGAGCATGCATGAAGAGGCACACTTGCTGAACAGCGTACGTGAGGTTGGGTCGGGTGAGTGTGAGGTATTGGAGAGCCCCGGCAAGACTCCGATAGTGAGAGGGATCGGCAACGAGGGCGCCATCGGCGGCGGAGAGTTTGGCTCGAGTGTCGACTGGGGTGGCCGTGGAGTGACAGTCGGCCATGCCCGCACGCTGGAGGAGGTCGATGGCGTACTGGTGTTGGGAAAGGAAGAACCTGTGGATGGAACGGGTTACGGAGATGCCAAGGAAATGGTGGAGAGGACCAAGATCGGTCATGGTGACCTCAGAGTAGAGTCGGGCCATGATCTGATCGAGGAGAGATGTCGAAGACGTTGTGAGGACAATGTCATCGACATAGAGAAGTAGATAGGCAGTGGCGGAGCCAATATGGAAAGTGAACAGGGAACTATCGGACGCAGAGGCCACGAAGCCGATGTGCCAAAGATAGGCAGCAAAGTACTGGTACCAGGCACGAGGGGCTTGTTTGAGGCCGTAGAGAGAGAGCGTTGAAGGAGACAGACGTCGTCGGGACGAGAAGGGTTGACGAAGCCTGGGGGCTGCTGACAGTAGGATTTGGGTAGCAAAGGCACCTGAAAACGCGAAGGTGAGAGTAGTCGGGTGCCGTGCGGTAGAGAAGGGCATAGGGAACGTTGTTATGAACGGAGGAGCATGGGCGTCGGACCCTGTCAGGTCCTGCCTTTGCCTTTGCCCTTGCCTTTCCCGGTGCGGGCTGTGTTGCTGTGGCCGGAGCCATGGCCACCAGGACCGCGGGAGGAAGGGGCAGCGCAAGAAGCTCGGCAGCCATTATCGGCTACGGCAAGAAGAGCGGTGTAGGCCACTGTCTTCTCATCATTGCCCGACGGAGTTTTTTAAGAACTAGCATGTCATAAGCCCGGGCAAACGATGGAAGAGGTGTGACGTTGGCAATGTCATCGGCGGTGTTGGAGAAGCGGGGATTGAGGCCTCGCAGAAGGGCGAGGATGAGTTGAGAGTCGGCCACAGGGTGGCCGACGTCCCGGAGAGCAGCAGCCTTGACTTTGAGGCGCTGACAGTACGAGGAGATAGAGGAGTCGCCTTGTGCCATGGAGTGGAACTCGTTGAGGAGGAAGATAGCGCGAGGCTGCTTGTTGGCCAGGAAGATCCGCTCGATGGCCACCCAGAGGTCCCAGGCGGTGGGGTCGGTATCGTCCATGGCGAGGTCGAGGACAGAGTCGTCGACCGAGCCGAGCAGCCAGTTGCGCACGCAGCACTTGGCGATGTCCCACTGAGAATCATCGGGGCGAGATGGAGCGGAGCCATCAATATGGGACCGGAGGCCGAATTTTCCACAGAGGGATTTAAAGAAGAAAACCCACTTGGAATAATTGGCGTTAAGGTCAAGAGAGATAGGAACGTGAGATTTCACGTTCATAGCAGCGTAGGGAGGGGAGAAGATCGGCGAGATGGTGCCCGAGGTGTGGTCTGAGGCACCGAGGGCCGGAGCAGATTCGGCGACTGGGAGAGTGCCGGAGCTGAGAGCGGACTCGGTGGCCATGACGGGAGAACGGGAGCAAAGAGCCGATGGGAAAAAGAAGCCGATGGGAGGGGGAAGCCGATGAGAGGACGGATCGGCCGATCAAGGATGTGAGAAGCCGATGGGAAGTGGGCCGGCCAGCCGATGAGGAGTGGTTGGCCGATGGGGAGTAGGCAGCGGAGTAGGTGAGGACAGAGTGGGTGGGTCAGAGAGTGGTTGGGTCACGGACGTGCGAGGATTCACGTCCGTGAAGAGAAGATTCACGTCCGTGGACTCGTGGAGGCCAAGGAGTGGGGCAGACACGAAAAAGGCAGGGAGTGGCCGGACACGAAGAGAATATGTTCGCGTCCGGGAGGCAGGGATTCGTGTCCGTGGACACGTGGACACGTTGGACTGGCTCGGACGTGAGGGGAGAAGGTTCGCATCCGAAAGCCGTTGAGCGTGTCGGAAAGGGCGAGAACCGAGGGAGGTTTCTAGCCGATGGAAGGCTGGACAAGTCCAGCCGATAGAGACGACGAGCGCGGAGGTGCGCTGGCATTAGAGAAGGAGAGATGCACGAAACAAGAGGAAGAGCGGAGACGGGTGCGAGGCGAGACGAGGAGGCGGATCGAGACCGTCGCCTGGTCGTGCGTAGGTGGGGCGGAGAAAAGAAGGTGACTGCGGGAGAGACGGGGAGAAGAAGAAATGGAGACGAGAGAGCGAGGAGAGTACTGGGAAGAGAGTCGGCGACGGAAAGAAGACATCGACGATGAGGAGGAAAGGGTCGGCTCGCCGGAGAGAGAAGCTAGCATGTCGGGATGTCTAGACTTACTCTGATACCATGTAGAATATGTACAGTGACTATGAATCCCACCGAGCATATACAAGGGGGTCGGATCTATATATATACAGTCCAGACCAGTGGTCTGTCTAAGAGTGGCAAACAGCAAAATTATCAAACTTTAATTAAAAATGATATAAATAAGTAGAGAAACCAACCTGAAGAGGTACACAATAAAAGTTAACAGCCTTGAGTGTATCTTCCCCTACTTCCATACATTCAGCAATATTTTCTCATGCAGCTTCTAGAAAATGGGACACTGGCTCAACAAGATCAACCTGAGTACCGAGTTCCAGTTTAAAACAAACCATTGGAAGATGAAAACAGAGCACTAATGATAAATATTACAGACGGAAAAGAAAAAAAACATTATTAGATTTATGCTTCACTAGCAAAACGAAATCCATTGGTTATTGCCAATATATCATCATGTTGGTACAACAACAGAAGCTGCATGGAGAGAAGATAAGCCTACATGGTCTAAGTATCATGTTACTAATCAGCATGCAGGTGTGCATTATTACAGTTCAACCTGAAAGCTTATGAGAGAAACATACTGTCATACCTCATTGAAATGCCTAAGAAGAAAATTCTTTGTAACCCTCCCGATGCCCGAGCCACAATCTGCCACAAATTCAGACAACAACCAAATGATAAATTAAATCACAAAGAGCACGGAACGATTCCATAGGTTTTAACATTGTGAACAGATGAACAAAATCTTCCACAGAAGTGAACTCACCGGGGGCAGCGAGATGGCGCTTCGCGGTGCCGAATCGCTCGGCGAGGAGTGGACGGAGGAACGCGTCGCTGCCCTTGACGTCCACGTCGTTCACGCATTCGTACCCTCCCAGGACCCCCTCGGTTGACGCTTCCACGCCCTAGAACACCAAATCAAGAAACTTGTAGCCGAATTCGCCGCGAGGAACAATGATTCGGATTGGGGGGGGGGGGGGGGGGGGGGTGAGGGAGGGTTAGGGTTTAGGGAGGAGGAGGGCTGAATGAGCGCTCATTACTTGCCAGTAGGCGATTGCCTTGGAGTACCACTCCTTGCGCTTCCCGTGGCCGCCTGCCTCCTCGCCGGCGGGGGCCGGAGCGGGTTGCGCTGGAGAATTCCCGGCCTTCGGAATCGAAGCCGCGGGAATCCATCTCTCGGGTTGCGGCGGCGGCGAGGTGGCAGCTGCTTGCGCTCGAGCTGGAGAGGCTCGGAGGAAGGGAAGGCGCTAAATATTTACAGGGGACTTTTAGCAAATTTACACTTGCTTAGATTGCTCCCTTATTAAATGTCGTGAATTCATCCATACTCGTCGAAAAAAATTAAGTTTACTTAACCCACGATTTTTAGGTTTATCTACTTACCTCTTAAACTATCGAAAACCATCTAAATGGTCAACATGTCTTATCATAGGATGAATTTTAACCTTTTCTAACAAGATGTCTCTCTCAACGGTCAACAGGTCTTGATTTTATTTTAAAAACCTCAAGTCATTAGGGTGGAATGAATATATTGAGTTGTTTTTGAAATATCATGTCACTATCCATGTTAGCACCACGTAGACAAATTGCTTTTAAGACCACTACAGAAAGTTATTTAAACGGTTTTTGGTAATTTAAAGGATAAAATAGATAGTTTAATAAGTGAGGAGGTTAAGTAGATAAACCTAAATAGTTCAGAGGTTAAAAAAACAACTTTGCAGATAGGAGAATATTTATCGCTAGGATTCTTTTTGATGAAAATATTTATCTCTAAGATTTAATCATGAAAACAAATACTTCAGCTTGACGTGAAGTTTGTTTTGGGCAAAACTATATCACATCATTTTTTTCTTTAAGTGAATTGCATTTTTTTCTTCTACTACCATGTTTGGTGACATGCATTGACTCCTAAAAGATGTCGCATCAAATTTCGTTTGAAGTTTACAATGTTTAACAAACAATCTATAATGATATGTCGAATTATAATCTTATACTTCATACAAAGCTTATCACAAGTGATTTATAAAGCCACAGCTAAAACAGTAAAAAAAACCCCGCTAAGTTAGGATAGATATCAAATCACGGTTCTCTAAAACAGTGATGCCGCAAAATTCTCCACTGACGCGGAGTACAGTTGATGTTTCGGACAAAATCCCATGATCTGTTTCTCTGCCTTGTGCAAAATTCTGAGTATATATATTGAAACTTCTTGCTGCTATTGTTGAGTTGTTGTCAAACGTTGAATCTGAAGAGCATGACATCTCCTTCTGCACGATGTAATCCTTCCCTTTCAACCTCAACTGCAGTGACAGAAGTAACAAGTGAACACATATCTCTAGCCCTAGAATTCGATGCATAAAAAAATGCAAATAGTTTTTCCAATCCCTTCTCCCTTGCTACTCCAAGAGAACCTGCTGCTACAAAATCATCATAGGATACCTGAGATACGGTAAGTAAGCATTGACAAAGTAGTAAAAGAATATCTAAAAGAACACTAGGAAGTGAGTAATATCCAACAGTCTAATGTATCTAAAGGGGTGTAGATATCGCCAAATTATAACCCCATCGTGCCAATTACTAGAACCATTAGTTAGCCTTTATGATTATGGAACTTACAGTTTCAGCTCTAATGAAGCCTTTCTGGAAGTCACTGAATAACTCCTGCTGCTTGAGGTGCAGTCATGCCTGTAACACATTGTTAAAACTCATAATGCCTAGAGTAATTGAAATGCCACAAAAACAGCATTATGAAGAAGAATAAAACCTGCAAGAATAGCCCAAGCTTTTGTTTCCTGACACAGAGGGGGAAATTGGAATCAAATCATAATATCAAAAGCCAGGAAAAGTAGTAGCTAACAGTAAAAAAGATTCACCTTTTATCTCCAGTTGTGAAATAAGTTCTTAATCCCAAAAGGTCATACGTTGCCTTTGCCAAATTTCCCAGTCCACTCTCAGTAACACCAAGGGACTTTAGATACTCTACTCTCTCTTCTAATGGCAGTTCAGCAAGTTCAGCCTCAACCTGATTAACATTCCACACTTTACTTTTAGCTTATAATAGATACGTAATAGATTAGGTAGCATTGCTTAATGCCTAGTGAAAAAATGCTCAGATGTGGATGTGTGTTACAGACCTGAGCTGATATTGTAACCATGCCATATTCCAAGTCTGTTGCAAGTTTGGCCACCTCTCTGAAATGAGGGTTGTAATCAGGTTCAGCAAGATCAGATTCAGTTACATTGGCAACATGAATGACAGGTTTCATAGTTAGCAGACAACGATGTTGGATAGCTTCTTTCTCATGGTCAGCCAAATCAACAGATCTAGCAGGTTTTCCATCCATAAGTGCAGTCTGGATTTTTTCCAATCCTGTCCTCTCAGCTTGTTCCTGGGTGGTGGGAACTGTTGAAATCTGGAATAACCCTGCAATAACTAGATAAGGAGAAGAATCTGGATATCTTACCTTCACCTTTACTTGTTGCTCTTTAATTTTGCTCTTTTTAAGTTATCCAGTCTTTTCTCTATCTGCATTTTGAACGGATAAATGGAGGCATATAATTAAATCCAAACATGAGCCTTTTTAGTTTTTACCCTGCAAAGCAACAAATGAGATAAGATAATGTCTTTACGAAATTACCTGTTCAAGATCAGAAAATATAAGCTCCAGACTAATTACATCAATATCTGACTTGGGATCTACTTTACCATTCACATGAACAATATCATCATCTTCAAAACATTGCACAACCTGGTAATCCAGTGAAAAGGCCTTAAGACTCAACAAGTAATAGCCCATTATGCTTCCAAGGCCTGAGAGGCAACACATAAGACAGCATGAAAAAAGTTAAAATATACTGACAGCAAATTGCAGTGCCAAAAACAAAAAAAAAACAAAGTGACAGTTATTAGGTGCTCACATTTTGTACAAAAGCTTAATTGGTAGGAACAAAACATTTACCATAGAACTTTATAAATTTATCTTTTTGAATATGGAAAGCACAAAATAATAGTATGTGATACTTGATGAACACTGGAATGAGGCATGCCAAAAATGCGAAGTTAGAGTTTCCAGAACTTGACAAATATCTGATAGAAAAAGCATTTAGAAAGATTACAAGAAACTGACCTGAAGTATAGAATCAGCCTCACGGATGTTTGAAAGAAATTGATTTCGTAATCCCTGGTGTATCATGGTATATAAACTAGTCAGAACTCAGAAACAACATCAACCAACATGCATATTATATGAACACCCTAACATAACATGAAGACATCAACGAAATTAGCACCTCCCCTTTGCTTGCTCCTTTGACGAGACCTGCAATGTCCACAAGCTCTATGGATATTGGGATTGTCTGCTGAGACTTGCTTAATTTTGAGAGCACATGCAAGCGAGCATCAGGAATAGCCACAACGCCAACGTTTGGGTTTATGGTGCAAAAGGGAAAGTTTGCAGCTTGTGCCTTCCCATTTTCAACCTGATAACATTGAGAAAAGGACTCGCATTCAGTGTAACGAAGAATAACATGTACATTATTGCGAGGAATGGCATCTCCCGTGCAACATGTCAACTGGATTTCTCCATGCGAAACATCCAAAACTTCTCATCAAACAAACATCACTGCTGCAAGAACACTCCTAACTAAATCAAGTATCCTAACTAGGTCAAATGATTGAGACTGCGTCTCTGTGGCAAAGAATCAAACAGTTGCTATGCGTGCAATTGACGCTGCACACACACTTCATCATTGACACAACCAACGCTTGAATTGAGAAGAACTTCTCACATTAAGAAATAATCAAGGTCACTATCTTTCTCTTCGTGTTGCTTCCGTCTAAAACGAGTTCATAACAACATGAATCCTTCGGAAGAAGCAAAGGAAGGCACGGGGCGGGCTTAGTTCCTTACAATGGCATTGAAGAGGGTGGACTTGCCGACGTTGGGCAGCCCGACGATGCCAGCGCGGAGGCTCATGCTAATCCGCGCGTTGCGGCCGGACGCGAACCGCCGGGTGCCTACTACACCTCCTCTCCGGCGCAAGCGCACGAGGAGCGCCGAGGACGCGCACGAGGAAGGCAAGGTGGTCGTCGGCGCCATAGCTGGTGTCCGCGTGAATCCAGCGAACGCGTTGCCGATAGCGCGGCGAGACATCGTCGCCATGGACGCCCGCGCGGCAGCGCGGAGCGGGGGAGTGGGTGGCGCGCGCGCGGCGGGAAGGCGGGGGCTGTACGGTTGTCAGAGAGAGACGAAACGGGCGGAGGTGAGAGGTAGATAGATGAAATGGCACGTGAGCCGCTCGTGACGTCACGTGATTGAAACACAAAAGCGTGGGAGAAGCGAAGCGACATTTTAGTCTTTTTAAAACTTATTTGTAAAATAAGTTTTTTTTAAAAAAATGTAACCAGTACTTGGGCTTAGCATTATTAACGCTATTCTCTAGCCCGTTGACAATTTTACCATGTAAACATTAAAGTTATCCTCTCTAATACGTTAAGTTTTCTAGCGCCAATCCTCCTTCAACCTTGTATCAATAATTTTAAATTATAAATTTTACTATTATTTTTTACTATATCTATATCATAATTCTAATTTTACTTATTCTTTAAATTTATTACGCATATACCATACTTAAATTTACTTTACCAATATCTAAATACCAAAATTTAATGTCACTATTTTTTTATTGCGTATGAAAATACAAATTTAATATCTCAACTTCTTAAATTTAAATTTAATATGCTTATGGTCTAATTAAATTTTAAATTTACTATACCTATAACATAATTAAATTTTCCAATAATAGATTATTTTGCTATGCTTATACATGAATCCTACTTTTTTTTATAAATCCTTAAATTTTAATACACATTCTTAAATTTATTACGGCTATAACTATATAAAAAATTAATATATATGCTATAGGGGTGAGGTTGACGCTAGCTTCTTTGGCGTCGACTCATAGAGATAGACTGACACCGATCCCCTGGCACGCTATCGTTTACGTGACAAATTTACCAATGTAGCTGAGGGGATGATGAAGTTTATAGTTGACGTTTTTAAGGATTTATTTTTAAAATAAATTTTATAAAAGGGCTGAAATGTAAAAAATCGTGCCAAGCGAAGCCTCAAATCAAACCCGCAGGCTCCCCTCCTCGCCGTTGCCGGCGTTACCATGCGATTCCCGCAGCGCCACCTCGTCATCCACCGCGTCAAGCTGACGCCGCCACGGCCATGCTGCCTTCACGCCACCTTCTCCACCACCGCCGCCGCCACCTTCCCTGACCGCCTCCTGGCCATCCTCCGCGGCTCCGTCTACCCGTCGCACCTCTCGCTAGGATTCTAGGTCCACGCGCGTGCCGTCACCTCGGGGCTGCATGTCACCGACCCGGCGCTCCAGACCCGCCTCATCGGCATGTACGGCCTCGCGCGCCGCTTCGGCGACTCCGTCGCGATCTTCTCCTCGCTGCCACCGGGAGCCGCCGGTTACGCGCTCCCGTGGAACTGGCTCATCCGCGGGTTCACCATGGCGGGCGACTACCGTTCCGCGCTCCTCTTCTACCTTAAGATGTGGGCGCACCCCTCCGCGCCGCTCCTGGACAGCCACACCTTCCCCTACGACGTAAACTCCTGCGCGGAGCTTGGCGCGATCGCTCTCGGCTGCCTCGTGCACCGCACCGCGCGGGCGCTCGGGCTCGACGGCGACATGTTCATCAGGAGTGCGCTGATCAAAATGTACGCCAATGGCGACCTCCTCTGGGACGCGCGGCAGGTGTTCGATGGAATGGCTGAGCGGGACTGTGTCCTGTGGAATGTGACGATGGACGGGTATGTGAAAGCTGGGGACCTTGGCATGCTTTCTATCTGTTTTTGCCACGGAGAGTGACTTGTTCGCTGGGGTGCAGCTCCACATCCTTGCTGTAAAGTGTGGATTAGAATCTGAGTTGGCTGTGGCGAACACATTGTTGTCTATGTATGCCAAATGCAAATGCCTGGATGATGCCTGGAAGTTGTTTGGTTTGATGCCACGGGACGAATTGGTTACCTGGAATGGGATGATATCCGGATGTGTGCAAAACGGGCTTATTGATCAGGCATTGTTGTTGTACTGTGATATGCAGAAGAGTGGCATTCGACCAGATTCAGTTACACTGGTGAGCTTGCTACCAGCTTTGACTGACTTGAATGGTTTCAAGCAGGGGAAGGAGATGCATGGTTACATTGTCAGATACTGTGTGCACATGGATATCTTCTTGGTTAGTGCTTTGGTGGATATCTATTTCAAGTGCAGAGTGAGGATGGCACAGAACGTGTATGATTCTGCTAAAACCATTGATGTGGTTATTGGCAGCACTATGCTATCTAAATGGGATGAGTCAAGAGGCAGTGAAAATGTTCCGATATTTGTTGGAACAGGGCATCAAACCAAATGCTGTAGTGATTGCTAGCATGTTGCTGACCTGTGCTATCATGGCAGCTATGAAGCTTGGTCAGGAGCTCCATAGTTATGCTCTAAAAAATGCATATGAAGGAAGGTGCTACGTGGAGAGTGCACTAATGCACATGTATGCTAAGTGTGGCAGGCTTGACCTGAGCCATTTTATTTTCTCTAAGATATCTTCTAAGGACGAAGTGACATGGAACTCAATGATCTCGAGCTTTGCATAAAATGGGGAACCAGAAGAAGCTCTTAACCTTTTCCGTGAAATGTATATGGAAGGAGTAATGTACAGCAATGTGACCATATCTTCTGTGCTATCAGCATGCGCAAGCTTGCCAGCTATATATTATGGAAAGGAGATTCATGGTGTCATCATAAAGGGCCCCATAAGAGCAGATTTGTTTGCTGAGAGCGCTCTTATAGATATGTATGGAAAATGTGGTAACTTAGAATTGGCTCATCGTGTTTTTGAGTCCATGCCTGAGAAAAATGAAGAATCATGGAATAGCATAATATCTTCCTATGGGGCTTATGGCCTTGTTAAAGAGTCAGTAAGTTTACTATGCCATATGCAAGAGGAGGGATTCAAGGCAGATACTGTAACGTTTCTCTCTTTGATTTCTGCTTGTGCTCATGCTGGACAAGTTCAAGAAGGATTGCGACTTTTCCAATGCATGACTGAGGAATATCAGATTGCACCTCGAATGGAACACTTTGCTTGCATGGTTGATCTATATAGTCATGCGGGGAAGTTGGATAAAGCTATGCAATTGATTGTTGAAATGCCTTTCAAACCAGATGCTGGTATTTAGGGTGCTCTTCTCCATGCTTGCCGTGTGTATCGCAATGTTGAACTTGCAGACATTGCTTCACAAGAATTATTCAAGTTGGATCCTCATAATTCTGGTTATTATGTGCTCATGTCAAATATCAATGTGGTTGCTGGACGATGGGATGGCGTGTCGAAAGTGAGAAGGTTAATGAAGGATACGAAAGTCAAGAAGATACCTGGTTACAGCTGGGTAGATGTAAATAACACCAGCCATTTTTTGTTGCAGCAGATAAAAGCCACCCTGAATCTGAAGATATTTTCTTCTTCTAGAATTAAGAGAGGAAGGCTACATTCCCATGCCGGATTTATGTTGTCCCACGCACCTGGACAACAACATGCAGGTTCAGCAATGATAACTCTGTAAGTAGTTTGACTCATTGTGCACCTTCATGCTTCAAACGTTTTGAAGTGCTGTGTCAAAAACGGTTAAACATGTTCTGAAGATATTACGTTCTATATCTACATACTAACTAGCCTCTGTTGAAAAGCTGTCAGTGCTCTGATAGCCTCATTGTCCTACCATGCTGTCGATCCATTAATCGCATGCAACATTGGACAGTAGGGTCATTTGCACATATTGAAGTTTAGGTAATCTATCCCTGATCAACATGACTTACCTTAACATGCTTTGCAGACTATCTAAATGAGAATGGCATCCGAGATCTCTGTGTGGCCATCAAGCGGATCTTTCTTGCCAACAAACAGCCGCGCGCCATCTTCCTACTAAATGAATTCCACTCCATGGTACAAGAAGACTCATCTGTCTCCTTATACTGTTAGCGTCTTAAGGTAAAGGCTGCCGCCCTCCGCGATGTCGGTCATCCTGTGGCTGACTCACAACTCCTCCTCACCCTCCTGCGAGGGCATCGCCAACTCCATACCCCTTCCGTCGTTCGCCCAGGCCCACGACATGCTAGTTCTTAAAGAACTATGCCTAGCCAACGACGAGAAAACTGTGGCCCACACTGCTCTTCTCGCAGCAGCCGACCATGGCTGCCCCAACCCCATTGGCTGCTGACCACCGTACGCTGCTGCCACCTCTCGTGACTCTGATAGTCATGGCCTTAACCATGGCAACAAAGCCTGCGCCGGTGGTAATTGCAAAGGCAAGGGCAAGGGCAAGAACTAGAGTGGTCCGATGCAACCGCACCCTGCTCCAGTCCCTGCCCTGTCTACCAGTCCTATGGGTCCGTGGCTATGCTACAACCTCTAGGCACCTTAGCCCCAACTACGCAGTCCTATCGGCTGGCAACTAGGGGTTCTCGACGCCCATTCTCAGGCCCAGTTGGCATCGGCTCCCATCCTACCGTCTCAGCCGATCCTCTCGCCACCACCCACCCAATCGATTCCCTCGTGGAATCAGGCTGGCCTCGTCGCCACCCTCAATCAGATGACGCTCCAACCTCAGCACCCTTAGGTGCTGGACTCTGGTGCGTCATCCCACATAGCGTCATCGACCGGTATATTACTCTCTCGCCGTCCCTCCTCCTCTCCCTTCGTCACCATCGGCAATGACCACTCTCTCCCTATCCAATGTCGTGATGACTTCTTTCTATCTACACCCACAACTAATCTTTCACTTCGCAATGTCCTCATCGTCCCCTCTCTCATTCACAATCTAGTATATGTTCGCTAATTCACAAGAGATAATAATTGTTCAATTGAATTTGACGCTTCTGATTTCTCTGTGAAGAATATCCCGACCCGGCGTCAGATACTTCGATGCAATAGTGGCGGCGACCTCTACACCATCTCCACTGCGCCATCCACTCCGCACGCCAGCATCGCCCTCTCCACCAACGTCTGACATCTTCGCCTTGGTCATCCTAGCCCTGACGCTGTCGCCAATCTACGTTGCAACGCCTACATCACGTGTAACCACAACAGCTCCACTGTTTGCCACTCTTGTCAACTTAGCAAACACGTGCGACTGTCTTTTTTAAATTCTGTCTTGTACCTCGTGACCTTTTGAGCTAATAAACTGTGATGTGTGGACTTCTTCAGTTAAGAGTGTTTCTGGTAATTAGTACTACCTCGCAATACTTGATGACTATACACACTATTGCTAGACCTTTCCACTAACCAGCAAGTCCGAGGTCGCCTACCACCTCATTAACTTTACAAAATATGTCTCCAACCAGTTCAACCTCTTCATTAAAGCCCTGCAGGCCGATAACGATGCAGAGTTTGTCAACCGTACCGTCCAAAACTTCCTTACCTCCCGTGGCACCCATCTCCGCCTCTCCTGTCCCTACACCTCTCCCCAAAACGGCAAGGCCGAACACCTTCTTCGCACACTAAACAACATGAGTCGCACTATGTTACTTCATACCCACCTACCCGCAACCTACTGGGCTGAAGCACTAAACACCGCGACTTACCTCCTCAATCGGCGTCCTTACTCCTCCGTTCCCCACAATGTCCCATACACCCTTCTGTACCATAAGGTGCCCGACTACTCTCACCTATGCGTACTCGGGTGTCTCTGCTACCCCAATCTCATTGCCACTACTGTTCACAAACTTGCACCCCGCTCCACCGTCTATATTTTCCTCGGATATCCCTCATCTCACAAGGGATACCGATGTCTCGATCTCTCCACCCGCCATGTCGTCTTTGACGAGTCCTGCTTCCCCTTCGGTCTAATTCATCCCGGATCCTCGTCTAGCGATCTCGACTTCCTCCTCATCAACACGTACCCTCTTGGTCCCCTCCATCAATCTCACCTCCGGCCCCCTCATCGGCCGCTCTTGAGGACTTCTTGCTCAGCGATCCCACTCCTCTTCGGTCCGACGCTACTCACATCGGACATCCATCAGCCCCACCACCCTCATCGGCTCCGACTGATACTGTCTCCCTCTCATCGGACACATCAACCCTATCGGCTCCTCAGCCTCCATCGGCTCGTCCTCACCTATCGGCTCATCCGCCTCCATCGACTCGCCCCTTCCTATCGGCTGCTCCGCCTCCATCGGACCGCCCAAACCAATTGGTCCATACACATCCATCGGCTCAGACCGACCTTGTTCAGTCCTTTCCCTGCACATATAGTCGCCGATCCCGAATCGATGCCGCCCTTCCCCAACCAGTCCTCACCCCACCTCTCACGCTGTCATCGGCTCCTGTCCCCTCCACCTCTCATATGATTACCCGATCACAAATCGGGTCCCTCCGCCCTACCAAGCGCTACGAGCTCTTAGCAGTCCATTGTACTATCTCGCCCATCCCAGTGACTCCTCGTTCAGCCCTGGCCGATTCTCAATGGCGCGGCCATGGTCGATGAGTACAAGGCTCTTATGGACAATAAGACCTGGCGTCTCGTCCCTCGTACTCCCGGTGCCAATGTTGTGACCGGTAAGTGGATCTTTAAACACAAGTTCCACGTCAATAGATCGCTTGCTCGTCACAAGGCACGCTGGGTAATTCGGGGTTTCTCCCAACGTCCTGGTGTTGACTACGACGAGACCTTCAGTCCCGCCGTCAAACCCGCTACCATCCGGGTCGTTCTCACTCTCGCTGTCTCGCACTCTTGGCCGATCCACTAGCTCGACGTGAAGAACGTCTTTCTTCACGGTCATCTGATGGAAACGGTCTACTGCCAGCAGCCTCCAGGTTTCGTCGGTCGCTCTCGTCCCAACGACGTCTGGCTCCTTCAATGCTCCTTCTACGGCCTCAAATAGGCTCCTCGGGCCTGATACCAGCGCTTTGCTGCCTACCTTCGACACATCAGCTTTATGGTCTCCGTCTCCGATACCTCCCTCTTCGTTCTTCACATCAGCAACACCACAGCCTATCTTCTCCTCTACGTCGATGATGTTTTTCTTACAACGTCCTCGCCATCCCTCCTACACCAGATCATGGCCCGACTCCACTCTGAGTTTGCCATGACCGATTTCGGTCCTCTCCATCAATTCCTTGGCATCTCTATCACCCGCTCTTCTCACGGGCTCTTTATTTTCCAGCGTCAGTATGCCATCGATCTTCTCTAACGTGTGGGCATGGCCGAATGTCACCCCACGGCCACTCCCGTCGACACTCACGCCAAGCTCTTCGCTACCGATGGCTTTCTCGTAGCCGATCCCTCTCAGTACCGGAGTCTTGCTGGTGCCCTCCAATACCTCACCCTAACACGGTCCGACCTCACCTACGCCGTCTAGCAAGTGTGTCTCTTTATGCATGCTCCGCGTGAACCTCACCTTGCGCTACTCAAGCGTATTCTTCGCTACGTGAAGGGCACACTCTCCAGCGGCTTACATCTCAGTTCCAGCCCCATCGACTCTTTCATTGCGAACTCCGACGCGGACTGGGCGGGCTGCCCCGACTCTCGACGCTCCACGTCCGGCTACTGCGTCTTCCTCGGCGACAGTCTAGTCTCCTGGTCTTCAAAGCGCCAGACTACAGTGTCTCGGTCCAGCGCCGAAGCCGAGTATCGCGCTGTTGCCCACGCCGTCGCCAAGTGTTGCTGGCTTCGCCAGCTTCTCCAGTAGCTCTGTGCACCTATCCCCTTTGCGACTATCGTCTACTGTAACAACGTCAGTGCCGTCTACATAACCGTCAACCCGGTCCATTATCGACGCATGAAGCATATAATTCATTTCGTATGTAACAAGATCGTATTAGGACATGTTCGGGTGTTTCATGTATCATCGGCGCACCAGTTTGTCGATATTATGACCAAAGGCCTCTTCACGCATTTGTTTTCTAGTTTTCGCTCTAGTCTCTGTGTCCGTTCCCCTCTTGCTATGACTGCGGAGGGTGTTAGATCACTGGACTATATATATAGATCCGACTTCCTGTATAGAGTTAGGGTTTTAATCTTACTGTACACCACGAGTTAAGAGTCATTGTCAATGTTTTTATCTTCTTGCAGGTCATGGAGATTTGATTCGAACACTCTGATATGATATTCTGCTGGTGGTTAATTGAGAACCCATTACGGCATTACCATACAAACTTCTGTCTGCAACCGAATGATCTTCTTATGCTGTTCAATTCGACACTCATATGAAGAAGTGGTGGGTTGACTTACTTTGCTCTTACATTAGATGAACCCTACACTCTTGAAGCAACTAAATTTCCAGCTCCCCTTTTTTTCTCTAATTTCTAGTTTTCAAACTTTCACCTATCGCGTCTGGCAAATATTTTAGATGTAACAGGAAATATTCAGACAAAAATAAAATTTCACCCCTGAATATGAACTTCATATTATGCCCATTAAAATATTGACTCTGCATGATTCAAATGCTTTTTTCCTGTGCACCAATATGGTTGGCTTTATTCTCGTACCGAACTCATTTAATCTGCTAATCACGAGTTCATGACTATTTCAGTTTTGCTTGTTTAGTGTTTGGGCCTTTCAATCCAAATCGAAACAGTGCAAATTGGATAGAATAAATATTTATATGAGACCTAGAACTAGTACAAAGTCCAAATTAAGTGCAGCTACACCTAGGCTTAGTTGAATTTATAGAAGCTACATGTTGCTCTTGATGTGAGCCCCTAAAAGATTGGCAAAGGGTCATGAAAACCACAAGAAATCTTCTCACGTTGACGTCAAAGCTTGGCAAGTTGGTATGCACCATCATTTTCCTAGCAATTAGTTTATTGAATAATGGTTTGCACTGTATGGTGCAAATATGGAATTTTCACATCAATATTCAGTCCGTCTTTTGAACTGATCAAAAGGTAATTCTATCGGTTTTATCCACATCTACACATTATTAATAAATCTTACAGTTTTAGTATGATCATTATATGCTTTGGTTTATGTTACAGGGCTTTGCACAGGAACAGAGGACTCCTTTGGTTGCTAACTTTGGCGATGTCCAGTAAGTCTCAGATTTTGAAAAAAAAACAGTTAATTATAAAAACCAAAAGATTCTTATATTGATTTTATAACGATATAGGATCCTGTATTGATGAAAAGCATGTATATATAGAAGAAATTTCTGTATTTGTGCTGTTCCTGAATAGTAACACCATGAAATATTGGTTAATTCAAAGGCCACGATTTTTTTCCTTACGACAGTTGTCACTTGGTACCAAAATATCATGAACATGTCATATAAAGAATAATATTACTTGAAATTAGCCGATGTTCTGATCCATAATCCAGACCATAAAAATAGCATCTCACAAACTAAAGTTTAGTATAGTTTATCACAGAGTCACTCAACATAGACCATCACGTTTGTTTTGATTCCTGTATTCATTAAGAGACTTTTTAACTCATATGTCGTCCAAAATTTTCAGATCTTTTGGAAGCTTCTCACGCTGTATGCGTGCAAGGCTCTGAGGATTTCTGATCGCATCCAGCATCCTGTCCAAGAATTCGATGAACTGGCGATCTTCATGAGCAACCTGGGGATCTGAAAATCTATCGAAGTTACACTGATCCTGCACGTTCCATACAACCAGAAAGCTTCAATAAACAGAGGAACTCTCCAGCACTAAGCAATAGATACATCATGGAGAAACCATATACATACATACATACATCTTAAATCACAGGTATGTGCAACCAGAAGGTTAGTGAACTAGTAAATATATATTTACCTCAAGTTTAATTTTATGATGATTATGATTAGTTGATTACTAGGTTACCACAATCTCTTAATTTTGTTGACACTGTACATGAAAAGTTGAACAACACATCTACTTGTCTAAACCACAAACCTTTTCTTTAAACTGAAAACCACAAACCCTAATCCGATATAGAAAAAAAAAGGCGAATTGTGAATAGAGGGCGAACCTTGATCGTGGTATCGACTTGCCCACACACGCTGCTGCAGAAGGATCGGTAGCTCGACGGAGAAAGACGACGGAGCCCCTTCCCGTGGCTGAACAGCTGCTGCCGGGGATGGCCGGACAGGCGGCAGATCGCTTGGATTCTCCCGAGGATCAGCTCCGACGCCATGTATGCCCAAGCAAGATCTTTCCTTTGTTCCTCTCCTCTGGATGTCCCCTACTCCAAATCTACAAAATTTCTCCAGGGAGCCGTAGTTGTAGTAGTATTAGTAGTATCACGCAAGGTATCGGCGAAGTCATGGAAAGCTTCGTCGGCCTTGTTTGGACCGGCTGGGTCAGAGATGGACTCGATTGGCAGTCATTCTCTGAAAGAACGTGTTTGGTCTCGTCATTTGCTGACTAGATAATCGCAAGTCATATAATCAAAATTTTAAACGAGTCAGATTGATAGAAAAAAAGCGATCGAACGGATCGAGTAATGATTTAGTTAAAAATATAAAATTATTTAGATAAAATATCGAATAGGAACTAAAAATATAAAATTATTTAGATAAAATATCGAATAGGAACTAAAAATATAAAATTATTTAGATAAAATATCGAATAGGTAGTAAAATTTTAAGTTAGTTTTGTTAATTTTCTTATAGATATTTTTCTTTTATGTTTTTATGAAATAACATTCGATGTTTATTATAAATGTGTCGAATTTTAGGATCCCTGAAAGTTTATAATTTATCTCTCGATCAATATCTTTAGTAAGCCTCATAATTAAGATTAAAGAGTCAATCGATTTATAAAAAGAGTTCGATTAATATTAGTAAAGAGTCAATCGAATAGAATGAGGATGAATTTGGTTTTTTTAAAAGACGAAAAAAAGTTTTAATGTTTATTAAATAATGTTAAGAGTTTATTTATAACTTCGTTAGATTCTTGTAACTCTAATGTATAAATATAGACCTTTTAAAACTTTTTAAATCATCTTTTGATCAAATACATCTTCGGTGCATCGTCATCTTAGCTCGTCTTGGTTTTTTCCAGTGGTTTCTGGCTTTCGACGCAGGGCTACATCGGTTAGGTCCGAACTCCGATGAAGAGATAAGTCTCACTATTATCTTGTTATATTCGTTATGTCTAAGACTTTATTGGTTAGATTCGACATATTAGTCCGATCGAATATACCATATCACGTTCATGTAGAATATATTGGCTTAAGCTTTTTTTACTGTTATCAGTCTCGTACTGTATCGGTTAGATTTAAACTAATAGACTGCTGATAGTACATTGAGCCATAAGTCAATGTATCTTTACTTGGTGTTTTATCGGAGTAGCTAGCCGATAAGTTATCTACACATTAAGCATTATGTTCAGTGTATCGGCTCCTCAATCGATACACATATGTCTTCGATGACTTCTCTTGAATCTCACACCTAGTGTATCGACTTTTCATTCGATACACATATCTTCAGAGTCTTCTTTCATCGGTTTAACTATCCTATGGGTTCATCCTTTTCTTTCACCTGAACGTTCGATCTAGTGTCCATTGCCTCGTTGTTATTAGTCTTAGTCTCATACTGTCTCGTTTTAGTTTGATCTATCAAGACTGACTCTAACGGTACCATTATGGTGGTTACTTGATCTCGTACTTTCGAAAAATCAGGTCTCACTCCTTATTCATTGCACATTATATTTAGAGCGGCATCGGCTTTACAGCCAATGTATCTTTTATATTATTCCTTATCAATGTACATATGCATTTATGAGCTGGAAAGCCAATGAACAAGCACTATAGCCTCTATCGGTAACCAGCCGATAGAAGTATATTGCGTGCTATTCTTTGAATATCCTATTCTAGATACAATTGGCTATAAAGCCGATAGAATCGTTATTGTATTATTTGAATATTTTTTTATGTCTTTATTGACTTTGCAACCGATGTACCAGTGTTACATATTCATTATATCCAGAGTAACATTAGCTTTACAGTTGATATATCTTTTATTCCTTTCGTCGCTATCTGCTTATGTTTTTATTGGCTTTTTAGCCGATGAAAAAATATTTCAGTCCCTATCGACAATCGGTCAATACCAGGAGCGCGTCGGACGTAGCTGATAATTATCTCAACCCTATCGACAGTCAGCCGATAGTAGGAGTTTATATCGACTTATCGTCCGACTGATACATTATTTTTATCTTATTATTAATTGTAGGATCAAATTGATTGATACACTCGTGTACCTATCGTTCCGAAGAAGGGATAACAAAGCCGAAGGACTTCGGCATGCTCCCGATTCCATCAATGAAACAAAAGCGCACGTTATCCAATGAAACCAAAAGACATGTACTAAAACGAAGCACATCTCAGACCTCAGCATCTTTATGAGTTTCGGTGTGAACACTGTCCCATGATCTCATCTTAATTTCTCCTCCTATTGTTTTGTTGATTACTACTAGGTTTACCTAGGATGCTCCTGATTTAGTTACCCCTCTCAGGCTCTGCCGCGTAGCCCAAAATTACCATGGCTGTAGAACTCAGGCGTCCTTTGTATGCGTAACTGATTTTTTAGAGATGTTTCATCACGATCCTTGATTGCCAATTTGGCTGGAAAGATAGAGCATCTGCAGCAATAATTTGATCTACGAAAACGTGTACGCGTTTTAGCTGAAGCCTGGAAAGATACTTGAGGAGAATATTTTGCCAATACATGGTCGCCGGCCAACCTTCTTTCATGACGGCGAAAAACTCTTAGTACCTACCAAACCGGAAGATGCCCCAAAGATTGCCAATTTGCCATTACATGGTCAACTTATATAGACATGTGATTCACAAATCACAAGATACAGAAAAATTTAGGATTCTTCCCAGTAACTGTAGATCTCGGACTGTAAAATTTTCTGGTCGTGTGGTGTTTGTCAGACTGAACGAAGACAATGTCGGATGGTAAAAAAAATGCGGCCACACTATTTACTCAGTGGCATTTTTCAGCCTATTTGCAATAGATTTTTCCGTGAAACTTGGTGAATTTATTTGTTTCGTGCTATGGTATCACCGATGACTTCTCATCCAAGACTGCACTTCCCCGTTCAATGCAACTACGACATGTGATCTGTAGATAAAGATTGCAATGTCTTAGAATATGTAGAGCACTTCATAGCTGCATTAATGTGCACTTAAGTAGTAAGTGTAGCTTTGATAGAAATCTTGGACATCAATGATTGCTACTCGTAATCGTAAAGGAAAGGTTGCTTCTCCTAGGTCTAACTATCTATATCTTTGAAGCATCTTTGAAACACCTTGGTCTAGTACTAGATTAAACTATATAGTCATGTTAGTTGAGAAAATTACGGAATGCTGGAAACTATCCCATGGTCCACGACACCGGCAATTTTCTCCAAGCTTTCTGCTACCTTACCTGCAATGTAACAAGCCAAAACCAGCTAAAAATCAATTCAAGAAATGGTCACTGAATTATCGAGTTGAATTCAGCTCCTTGAGTAGTAACAATCTTCTAACTTAGCATACCAAGATCCGGGATGGGAGTTGTGAAGATAACATCAAGTACATGATGGCCCTCCTTGGTAACCAATGGGAAATCCCCTCCTAATGGACCAGCGGTTCCAATCGATGGCCGCCTCCATACCTTCATCAGGTTATCATGTAACGATGACCAATGATGGAAAGGTCTCAGATTCACATCACCACAAATCCAGTAGTTGCTCAAACTTCTGAGCGTGAAACATTAGAAGTACACAACAAATATGTGAGTGCACCTCTGCGTCTCCTAGGAACAAGTCATCAATGTCTTCAGCAGTGTCAATCCAGTTTGCCTGAAATGACCTGTTCTTCTATTAATGATCATTGCAATTGCAGAAAATGGATCACTCCAGTACCAGAAGTTTGCTCACACTTTTCACCAAGACTGGAATCGAACCTTTGATGCCTTTCACATATTTTTCGTGGTCAATGATGAAGGCAAGTTTATCAGCTGATTTAACAATACCCTACGGAGGCATTTTCACATGACAATTTGGAAAAGAAGAGAACAGATTATACCAAGGTTGTTTCGATTTTTAGTGAGCAAAAATGAAAGCATCTCATTTCTGATGAGCTTTGGATACCTTCTCCTCCATGAAAGAAGGCTCTCCGCTCTCCGTTTTCCGACGGTCAATGACAGCAGTCATTGTGCCCTCTTCAATTATATCAGCATCAGTGAAAGCGAAGTCAATCTATCCCATTGTCAGCAAGATTTAAAATGGTGAAAGAAATCAACATACTTGGGTGCCTTCCTCGTAGTTGCTGACTTGTACCCCTTCTTTCTCTGCCTCATTGGCACTGATCGTAGACCTGGCTGATCAACCCCAAGAATGGATTAGATGCAACTGACAAAGCATGTCATCCAAGAAATTCAGGTCAGGAGCTCATGCATTCACAATAAGTGATCCAAAGAAGTTAGCTTCAGCAACTAGAACTTACGAGGGTATTCCAAGGATGCCATTGAGAGACCCTCGCCGGAGGCGAGTCCCGAGGTAATGGATGGCGAGGCCGGACGCCGGGCCGGAGCCGAGCCCGACCACCATGCCGCTCTCCACAAACCTGTCCACCTGAGGCCAGCCACCGAGCTCGTCAGAATGTACTCACATGATCGAGTGGCGACGAGCAGCAGATGGAACAGTGGAAAATTCCCTCACCGTGAGCTTGGCAGCGTCGAAGAGGCCGACAACATCGGCGTCCGCCTCAGCCGCGCGTGTGACCGAGCGTCTCCGGTAACGGCGGTGCACGGCGGCCGGTGCGACGTTGCCGATGCGGCGGAGGCGTGGGCACGGGCGGAGCCGCGCCGAAGAGCTCACGCTTGCCCCGGCAATGGCGTCCATGGTTGGTGCCTCAGTTTGCTGGTCGAGTGAGCTTGACAGCTACATACATGGATAAGGGGTGCAAAGCAGGTGCAACACCAGCCTTTTGTCCTTGTGGTCTTGTCTGTGCCCTATGTGCTCGCTGAACACTCTTACAGTAAAAACACGTTCTCAAACCGATATGTACCCGTCAGAATACACCTTCACAAGACTGGTTCGTGTTCAGCACAATGGCAGTCAGACATTTGAATATTGGATTTTCCTTGCAATCGTACATTGTGATTGAAGCATAAATAAAATATTTGAGTAACTCTTCTACCTGATTCTCGACAGAAGCAGTAACCCTTCTTTTTATGTAAGTTGCACAAATTGTACGATAAATAAAAATGGTTTTGGCACCAAAAGGAGGCACCAAAACCAGTGGATTTGCACATAAGCATAAATTGTAAATTGAAAAGTAAACCTTTCCATGTTGTAACGAATTGAATTGCAAACAAAAGCGGCATGTCACTAAGACTTGTGCACAGCAGGTTTGACCAGTACTCACAACTTACGAGTACGCCGAGACGCATAGAACAAGCACAAGTCTACAGCTATGCATAGAATTAAAACACAGAAAATCTCATGAACAATAAAATACAATCACCGCAGATCAGAGAAAAGGTAAAGTACTTAAAATGTCATAAACTTTCTTAAAGCAAAATATGGTCACCACATTACATAACACTCCAGTCTAGGAACATAACCAGACAACAGCTAGAATTAACCAAAACCGGAAAAGGCTTCACATTTCCTACACCAATAGCCAGAACACATCAAGAATCAGAAGACACCATCATCCCAATGCAGCAGACACCACGATGTAAGAAGGCATCCACCCCTAAAGATAACATGATTACTTGGATCTCTGCCTCATCTTTCGGCGCTTCCTCTTAAGCCTCCTCATTCTCTTCTTCTTCCACTGCAGATTACCAAACAAAAGCTCAGTACACGGTATCCCATAATAAAGTGCAGTAGTTAAATAATTAACATGTCAGTAATCCATCTCATGGGACTAAATATGTTAAATGGAATCAGAAGTATGAGTGCTTCATTGTATTTCATCACGAGATGATCAGAAACACGGACCAATGGTTCTTCATCATGTCACATAAAGCATTAATTTTATTAAAGTCATACAACATAGAGCAATATAACAAACAAGATGTGACCCAATGACTTAATCATAGCATGTACATGACATAGCAAACAAAATACTAAGCATAGACTAATCTACATATAAAAAGCCAGAACCAAATGTACAGAATTTGGCATTCAGAATGAGTAGGAGGAATTTATCATCAAATAGATCAGATAAACATAAGTTTTCCTCATCATGCCAATAACGTTAACAGGATCATATAAACACAAACGAAAATGGCCAAGAAAAAAATCTCTCAGACAAATGCCCCGATTGTCCCCACGGTTTAATGGAATGGATTAGATCGGACTCGTCATCTGTATTTGATCATCAAGGAGAACCGCAAGGCGAAATATCAACAATTTAGAACAACCACCTACTCCCATATAACACTGAGTATCACTACTAGCAGAAGAACACATTTTTACAACTAGATAGCCGCACCAGCAAATGAGATCAGACATTTGGATAGCTGCAGCAGCAGGTGAATGTGAAATCTACAGGCGTGGCATGCAATGCAATTCTCTCAGACAAATGCCTCGATTGTCCCCATGGTTCAATGGAATGGATTAGATCGGACTCGTCATCTGTGTTTCGTCATCACGGAGAATCGCAAGCCGCAAAAAAAAAACAACAATTTGCGCATCCCACAACCTCAACTACTCCAATCGAACACACAAACTACCCCTACCACCGATACTACATCTAGATAGCCGAGTCAGCACATGTAACACAGCGAGGCAAGCAACCAGATCGAAAAGTAGAAGTGGGACTGGGGAACGTACCTTAGCCCTCATCGCGGCGGCCGGGGCGGCGAAGCACTCGCTCTCAGTACCTTCTCTCTCGACGGCGGCGGCGAACCGGGGGAGATGGAGGCGGTGAGGTCTCTCTCGTCTTATTTATAGAGCTAGGGTATCAGCAGAAGGGAGAAACCCTAACCAGGCGTGACGGATGGACGGCTCAGATCTTCCACCCAAGCCGGGGTCCACGCCGATTAGCACTCTGCTTAGTGCGCCCAGAAACGGATTCGTCTGTGCAGGTCCAGATTGGAGAGTTCATGGGCTTCTGGGCCTTTTCCTGCTCTAGCATCTTATTAGGCCGGGCCCTAATAAATCACTATATATGCGGAAAAAAATACTACGAAGACTAAAAAGAGAGAGAAAAAATGTCGAATTTTCAAATGCAGTACGAATTCATAAAATCGGTAAATTTGTGCTTCGTTTTACAGGGTAGGAACTTAAAAAAGACCAAAGGATCATTTCGTCTCGGAGAGTGTAGTAGAACTACGTGCTCTGCCACGTCATCGATATTGACCAAGAGTGCGTGCGTGTAGCGTGGAGGCGGCCTTGCAAATTCTCGCCTCAGTTGACTTGGTTGGCGGCGGCGGTCGGGTCCGCGTCGCCGTCGGCGCCGGCGGGGGGAGCCGGCGCGCCCCGGGCGATGGGCTTGAAGGGGATGCCGGGCATCCCGGGGAACAGCGGCAACGACGGAATCGTCGAAGGCGGCAACCACCACTTCATGCTGTCGCTGCCAGCGGCGCTCCCCGCCGCAGGTCCAGGAGCCGGCGCCGCCGCAGACGCAGCCTCCGAGGGGTAGGACATGCCGGTCTCCGGCTCGAACTCCACGTGGCTGATCTCGTTCTCGTAGTCGTCGAACGACGGGTCCAGCGGCTCTGTCTCGGCGGCCGCCGCCTTGGAGGCGAAGACGAAGCCCTGGCCGTAGTCTCCGTCGACGTCGTGGAGGATGCGCTGGCCGTGGCCGGAGCCGGCGCGCAGGAGAACGAAGCAGAGAAGGATGGGCAGCTTCTTCTCCATGGAGTTGCTTTTTTTGCTCAACTCTTTTGGCTTTCTTGGTTCCTGCCGGTGAGGAGACGCATGGTCAGACCATCAATCCATCGAAGAAATTATAGCTTGGCAGCAATGGAGTTCGGTTGGATCATGGTGACCTGAATTCTCATATCTTTATGACAGTCTGATTGCTCCAGCAATAGAGAATCTCATGTTGAAGGTGTGCAAATGCCACCTAAATTGCATCAACCTCGTTGAATATTTAGTAATCTAGGAGTTTGATGCAATCGATTCCACTCTGCACATAGGCTTGAACCAACCTTGATGGATTCGCTTCTATTCTGCACCCTTGAAACAGATTTTGAACACAGCCTTGACTGCCTGAGATAAAATTCAGTGTGGAGAGCAACACAACATATTGATCCAGAGTTCAGAGTTCATCGCTGAAACACACACGCTGCTATCAGCGGTATCATGTCAATAAATCGCTGATAACAGCATCATCATGGTCACCAGAATCAGTTGATATTGAATTTCAGTTCAGTAGCAAATTTTATACAACTTTTATAACATAAGTTATGAGTGGTTGTATTTTTCTAGAAGCACACCGAAATTAGCTCTCCTAAGTTCTAATTTCTGCAAATGAATTATGGTGATCTCACTAATTCATCAATTGCTTGAGCTACAATAGTGAAAAGAATAAGAAAAGTTAATCAAGCCACCTGAATAACAGAAGAGATGCATGGCAAAGCATTTGAAATACTAATTCTGATGGCAGCGAATGAGCGCCCGCCCCATTCAGGAAAGCACACAGCTCTCAGATAACAACTGACAACCAATGTCTCCAATACACAGCAGAGCATGGCACAAGTTCATGATTCATTCCATTGATGAAACCCAGCTAATATATGATTTCAATTCATAAAACCCAGACAATCTACTCACACTTCTTGAACTTCATGTTCCCCTTCGGTATCTTGCTCAAGACACCATGATCAAGTTTCTGATACTGGTCACGCGGCGCGCCAAGAATATTGTAGAGGAAATCATCAACTTGATCTTCATACTTCTCGTAGAGCACGGGCAGTGTGTGAGCGCAGAAAAATCCTATTCCAGGTAATCAAATATGAAATATCAGTGACATTTGTCACTAATACAGTGGAGTCTGCACATTCAGAAAATAGTGACAAATAGCATTTCTGAGTTTCACAGGTTAAGAAAGATTTTATCATGGAAGAAAGTTTGAAGTTGCAGCCTCTTACCAACGTAAATGACAGTTAGGAAATTGCACCAGCCCCCAATAACAGCTGCAGCCCACAGTCCAACGATTGCCTGAAAGGAAACATAGTTTGACATAGGCATAAAGGTCAGCGATAAACAAACAGAACGTTTTTATTTGCATATTCAGGGTTTGGTTCTTTACCAATTTAATATATTCATGATGTTTATGGAGTACAGAAAAAAACCTAAAGTACAAAGTGCTTCAAGTTTCTTTCACAAGACATCCTGAAGAAAACAACTTGTTTACTTGGGTACCAACTGCAACTGCAATGTTCACAAACAGCTCTTCTGGCAGCTCAACACCGGGTACTTTAGAAGAACTAAAAAGTTGCAAAAGGCATTTTTTGTGACAATATGAAGGATTGTTAGGGAACGCACTATTCAGATGTTGTGTAAATTCCATACTGATTAGTGCACTTGAGAAATTGGACCAAACGAACTGGACAACAATTCCAAGAACAAGGGTAAATGAAACAATTGTTAGGAAGTGGTAGTCAAGCCACTCAAATAAAACCCAAATTGCTGTTGAAAGAGCAAGAACACTGATATCTTCTTGTTCCTCCATAACAACACATCAGCAGCTACAAGCACAAACAACGAGAATCATACATGGCTACACAAAGAAAACACTACATAAACATAACAAGATCACATACGTTTTCCACCACCCAGAACTCGATGAATGGTCTTCTGACGACCAAACATCTTGTCCTTCATTTTGTCAGAGGCGGAGCCTACATCGAACTTCCCAGACTTCTGCTTTGGAAGGTTCTCGGCAATGGTATCCATGATGCTGCTCATAATTTTTTCTGTTGCACTCTTCGAATGTTCCAACATCTTTTTGTAGCTCACTGCAGAGCACAAAGATATGTTAGGCAATATGATACAGCATATCATAAACATGATCATGTTTACACCGCAGATGAGAAGAAATACCAGCGAATTACCAACATATTTTCAAGTCTAATTAAAATTAGGACCAATGTGCTTGCTGACCAAATTAATTGGAACTACACATTCAACATTTCAGGCTAAAGAATGTACAACGAATCAATTTTATTACCATTTGCTAGGATACCCACAGAACTCACAAAGTCTCAACAATCATCAGCTCATGCAGCAATCTTACTTATTTCTTACTAAAGCTCCCTATGTGAACAATTTAAGATTCTCAATTCAGGCATGTAATTTGAAAAGCATTCGCTGAAAAAATAACTTTTTAAAGATGTCGAGAACAAGAGAGATAGTGGGCCATTTTCAACCAAAATCCTTTACAGCCGTATACTCTTTGCAAAGTACTGTGCAGTTGATTGTTCCATCTGTTGCTACAGTATCGCAAAATTGGGGGAATCATCTCAAAAAGAAAGAAATAAAGAAACTTGGGGGGCGGGGGGGACTCACTTCAGAAGAGCATCCAAAGTTCCAAATACACAGACAAATCACTGAGTAATACCCTCCTCTCCTAGACAAATGCTAACCTAAACTGTCTCCTTGAAGGAAATCTGACAAAACCAAGACTGACTGGCCGATCAAACATCAAACAGAGTAACTCCGATTTCTGGCCGAAGAAAACAACATTATCTGCTGACCTTAAAGAAGCATAAACAGAAATCAGAGGCAATCTGCAACCGGCCCTCTCCCTTTAGCAAGACCCTCACAGAATCACAGCATTCACAAGACAATCGTCTTTAAAATCGCAACCAAAAATAAAAACAGATGCACGAGCAATCAACCCCAATCAAATATGCTACACAAGCAAACTGCCCACTTTCTCAATCTCCTCCACTTAAAAAAAATCCACCTTTTTTTTCCGTGGAGTCCCAAGATTCTCCCTTTCAGCAAATGGATAACCAAAAAAGAAAGACGCTTAAGATTCCACTTCCACATCGCCACACGAAGCACACCAAGCGGCCAGCAGAGCTCGAACCAACCAAGAACAAAGGTCACAGCAGATCATACCGAGGGGACAGGGCAGCAGCAGATGAACAGAGCGATCGAAGCTCTCGACCCTCGAGCCCCTCGGAGACAAACGATCGAAAGAGGCAAGCAGGCGGCGAGCACGAGCAAGTGTTCCTCTGATATATACTAGAAGACGTTTTGATTTTTTTAAATTATTTTTTAATTTTAACTAATTTTAAAGACAAAAGTATTAATATTTTTAATATAAAATAAATATAATATTAAAATATATTTAATTTTATATTTAATAAAACTAATTTAATTTAATGTGGTAAATAAAGTTTACTAAAAATAAAATCAAAAGCATACTAGAAGTAGATGGGGACTGTAGCAATTATTTCAGGGAGAGAGCGGGGTGGGGTGCGGCGTCGTGTGATCTGATTCGTGGCGCGGCCAGTACCTTCGCCTGCGGGTCCCACGAGCATGCCACCTGCTACGTGCACCCCTACGGTGTTGGGGTTGTGTGACTTACATGTGAGCCATAGAGGAGGGATATTCATGGTGGGGCCCGTGTGCAAGAGAATGCCACCATCGCGTGCGTTATTTAGAGTGAGGAAAAGAAAGTGCTTTGGATGGAGCACGAGGGAGGTGTGGTCCGCCTATTTTTTTCGCCTTTATTGTTTGTGTTGTTCGTGTTGAGCACGTCGCCAGGTTGCTGATTCGAAAATAATTGCTGAACTGTTCGATGGGGCCAAAATATACAAGTTTAAACAAAATTTACACTCCACGTGGGGTGCCCTTGTCCAGGGAAAAAATGTTGAATGATTGAGTTGCGAACTGCCAAGCTACTCTATAGAGACTAAATGGACCGGATTAATTGGGCTAGTCCGAGAACCGTTATTACTGTGTCTAGACGATCGGCCCGGCCCGGTAGGTTGGAATGTGTCTGGGCTATCAGTGAAGCCCATCGGACCGATCTAGCCCGTTTATTAATTTTAGAAAATTTTTAATATTTTTTCTCATTTGTTATATATTTTTAAATATTTATTATTATTTTTTATATTTCTTATTTTAAAAAATTATATGATTTTTAATTTTTTATATTTCTTATTTTTAAAAATTATATATTTTTTAAAAAAATTACGGACTAAAAAAACTGCCAGGCCATCACCCGGTACGCAGGCCGGTTCAGTATACTCCGTTTAGTAGTCCAATCTACTAGAACTGCTCGTTTGACCATTTTCTAAGCCTTTCTTGTCAATTTATTAGATACTTCTGTATAGAGCACGTGAACAACTAAAAGAAATAAGACTTGCACGTTATACTACCCAGAATGGTCGTATGAAATTTCTACATTTAAGAAACATCACAATTTATGACGAAAAACAATGACCTTGAGGCCTTGACTTCCTTGCAGTGTTAACCGGCGCACGAGGGCAATGAAAAATTGAAACACCATGTAGAGTTGTAGACAATGAGATGAAACAAAAAAGAGAAAAAAACTAGTAAAAATGATCAGTGACTTGTTTGGTCAACATAGAATGGCAGCTTGCCAGACACCTTCTGCAAGAGAAATGTTTGGCAAATGCGATTCTTCCAGCAAGATCCTCCTATCAAAACTCAGTTGAAAAAGAATCAGAAAAGGCCTGGCTAAGCACCAAGGTTGGGTGATTGGGGTCACTGACTGCGCTTGGACAGTGGGCCTCTGTCGCCGTGTGCGGTGTGCCTGCCTATGGTCATGGTCGTGGCCTTTCAGACTTCCAGTTTAGCACTAGTAGCCGAAACAAGCTACAGCAATTCGCAAGTTGCCCTGGTACAAACACTGCACAAAGTTGGCCCAGACTAAAGACAAGATCTCAGAAAATAGAGTGACAAAATGAAGGCCCAAGACGAAACCTGAGAAAATGGAATCTGAGAAAAGAGAAGGTGAAGAATCTGAGAAAACAGTCTGAGAAAAGAGAAGAAAATAGAGTTGGTCCGGCCTAAAGACGAAATCTGAGAAAACAGAAGGTGAAAAAACATAACTAGTTGGAGATGCGGGGTATCGATCCCCGTGCCTCTCGCATGCTAAGCGAGCGCTCTACCATCTGAGCTACATCCCCTTTACGAGGGTGGAAAACTCTGAATGTAATCTACTTCTAGTCGTGCAATCACGCTTGATCTATGAAACGGAGCGGTTTACTGTCCACGGCAGTAATAGGAGTAACTGGGCGCCGCATTCCTCACCTTCAATGAGTTTGTCAGTTTTGTGAAGGAACCAGCCAACGCGAGTGTACGACGCCGAGGTACAGAACAGTTTTGACGCGCTCCAATGGTAATACTATATTTTAGAAGGGTAATCAGCAAAAGACATTATAGGAAGTTAGCCGATTTCTCCGTTACAACTCTCGATTGTTGCCTACAGCCGATTAAGCCACATCCATATTCGCACCTTCTCGTGCCTTTCCTATTCTACTTAGCTCGTGCTGCCCTCAACCGCTTAGGAAGCACTGAAACTCCTTCACCATCACCATCTCGAATGCTACCGCCGTCAGTCACCACTACCTCGCTCTTTCCTTCTCCTCCAAGCTATCGCCACCATGAGGACGACTTCCTCGAGGTAAGGCTGGCTTCTTGTCACTTTCGTTGATCTAGTCACCCTTAGAGCACCATTGCCACCCTCATCTCGTCACGCTTAGCACGCGAGGAAGAGGCGAAGGAAAGGAGAGAACGAGAAAAGAAAGAAAAGAAGAGAAAAGCAGCTGGTAAGACCCACTAGTGGAATCGTCAACCGTACATCCGGTTCCAAATTTAAACTTTAAAATTTCATATCATTTTATTCGTAACTCCGATTGATGTTGTTCTAGTCCTAATTTTTTTTTGAAAATTCTTTTCTACATAATGACACTATTATTTTATATGTTTTATTACTTTTAATAGTTTTTTATATAGCATTTGTGCTTCTCGTGTGTAGAAGTCATGACCAAAGGTGTTTTCGCACAAAATTTTGTCACGCTAGGACCCATATTATACCAAGACAAATCATCATTTGACCATGTTGATCCTAGTACTTGCAAAGTATTTGTTTTTAAAGTAACATAATTATGTGCATATGAAATATTAAGGTCACAATCGGAGACAATTCGACAGGCCTTCATTAATTACTGCATTATATTCTTACATTTAGAATTGTTATATTTTATTAGTTCTCTTATATCTCGGGTCCACATCACTATTAAGAGTATCGTCGGTATTTACTTCCTTATGTACATTGTTAAGAATTGTTAAGTTTTGCGAATAAATTGATGATTGTGTGTGATGGGTTAAATTGTTTGAAATGGGGAAAATGAGTTGTGAAATGTGATAAAAACATGACATGTTAATGTCGATGGTTTGCAAAATAAAAAGTGATTGCCTTTAGAGAAAACTCATAGTGCGAAATTGTCACCTATATGGTAATGCTTTGTATTCATACATTCCTTAGAGAACTAGTGATATAGGATGCCTCTAGCTAAATAACTAGTGAGGCTATGAATGCTTGTTGCTAGGAGTTGTAGAGTTACTAGAACAGTCATGAGAAGTAGTGCTAACGGGATTCTAAGCATGGAAAAGTTTAAGACTTGCTCGGGGCTTGGTTTAGGACCCTTTTGGCTGGTTATTTTAGTTTTACTTTGAAAATGCATCAGTAGTCCCCCTTTCATTGATTGTATCTCATTAATTCATGCTAAATAATTGGAAGTGAATAAATATTTTGCGAATAAAGCATACACCTTCTAAAGAAGTCTTATCTAAACTTTTTAAATAGCCATGTCCATGATCTGGGTGGATATAAAGTGTTTCTTTTTGCATAGATTTGTTTGTAAATGATTATGAAATAAATTTATGAGATAATAATCGTTTTCAAAGTCAACCTTTATAGTAGACGGATGACCTATATGATTAGAAATAAATATCTATGGTCTAGGAAGTTAAATGACTTTAATCCTAGGCTTAAGAGAAAAATAAATATTAAAAAAATACAAAAGATAATTTTAATGATCATAATGATTAACTGTCATATAGATAGAAGGATCTAAAGCCATAAGTTTAAAAGTGAGGTGTGACCCTCTGTGATGGTTATTTTGTTGAGAACTTAAGGCTCATGTGGTGAAAAAATAATATGAGCTAAGTTTGAAAAATGAGAAAAATATTGTAAATGGTGAGACTGTTATACTTTGAGGAGCCGAGCCATTCTTTAAATACTATATATGTTACACTTTTTTCTTAGTTTGCTGAATAGATATACTCAAGTCCTCCCTATCCCATAGTAGACCAATGTAAGATTGTTGAGGATAAAGGATCCATCGAGAATCTCACTCGAAAAGTTTTCTATAAGTTTTAGTCAACTATAGTGTTATAGAGTTTTATCCTAGTTTTCAAACATAGCACATGAATTAGAGTCATCCTATTTTTCTTTAGTCACCTTGTTGATCTGACAAACAGCCTAACCACCGGCCGCATTCCACTTTGACAGCTTGCATCAGTAATGTAAAACCAGCTCTAGCGAAGGTGAGCTATTAACCAAAGAAAAACCATGCAATGTGGTGCACGATACATTAATAAATAGGACTATATACTGCCAAATGAACAATTAGCTAGCCATGAATTTGTGGCCTATGTTACATTGTCTTATGTTTGGGTAGCCATGCATCAACTAGTGCCCATTCCTGAGTAGTAGTGTTCAACTGGTGGACTGAAAGTCGCCATGCATGCCTCCATTCTGTCAACCACAACATGCAGCACTCAGCACTGCAACATGCAAAGCAAGAAGAATGACTCGGGAGAGCCAACCTAATTGGGAAGAGAACGCACAAGCGGCCACCCTAATCACCAAAAATTATTACTACCTCCTTTTGTTGGACCGCAAGCAGCTTTTGTTGGAGGCCACGTTTGCCACTGTTACCAATCGAAAATCAAAATAAATCCTGATTCAGTGCAAATCATGCATGAAAATTGCAGCATTACAATTCAAGATATATATGCAGCTTGCTGGTGCAATCGGATCAGTGGCCATCAATGTAGTGCAATGTAGTGTTGTGCCATTACATCACGCCATTGGATTGAAAGGTTGTGTAGAGCACTTTAACTATTTTTTTACATCAATCAATCACAGAGCCTACAGTTCTTTTCATGATTTGCATGTCACCATGGCCCCAAAGGAATGGGTGTGTAAGATTTGTAGCGAACCTTTATGCTGCACTGCGTCTTGTCCTTCAGAAAAGTGAAAAAACACCGAAGTTGGCAGACAGGAATTACATATATCGAACAGCTGGACGTCTCGACTGCCGAAGAACTTGGCAGAAAATTTCTGCTTCTAGCTAAGCTTTGTTTTCTTAATTTGTTATACACTACAGCTACGTGGATTTCAGAGAAGAATTGCAAAAGGTATAATCACAGAATGAGCAGATTTCCGTACGATCATTGAACGAACAAGCATAAAAGCAACCGAATGCAGCCCACTTGCGCAGTAAATTTCATTTCAGATTTGGCAGGTACAATCCTCTACAACTAGCAATAAGTAGATACCAATGTTAGATTCTACTGCATCCTGAATCCCTAGTAGCAAGCAACAACGCATCTAAACTGAACCGGGCAGCCGCGGGCACATCTGATCTAATGACTTGCTCAGAACCGCAGCTTCAGAGGACGTTAGCACAGCAAGTTGAGGCGCAGGGCGCAGGCCCCTACACGCCAGTAAACTGTAGATTCGAACATCCACGCCCTGAAAGGCAAATCCACTTTTGAGAGACGCTCGTACACACCACATCACGTGGTGGCGGAAGCACACAAGAGTTGACAGCAACAGTAAAGGGCGCACCTACCAGTGCAAGCTCATGCCTTCAAGGCGAGCTGTACTCAGAAGCACTTCTTGTGAACGATGGATGGACCCGTCTCGTCGTAGTCTCCCTTGGTGATGTGCTGGTTCTGCGGGAAAACGACCTTGGCCAATATTGCACCGCCCAACCAGGCCGAGTACCTTGCTAGGTTCTCGGGCATATATTCTGGAGGCTGGAGGAATTGGTGTCCGGTTAATACAGCCAAACAGAGTTAGACCTGGGGAGTGGAGGATGAAAGGAGAGGAACGTTACCTTTACAAGAGACGGGCAGATTGCTGAAGCAGACAGATTTGCTTCTCTCTGGAACCTGTCTTCAAAACCTTGAAAGATGAAAGGATATGGGTTATTTACCTAGAAACTGTGTTATAAGGTTCTTAGCTAAATAGTTGGTTTCAAATGGTTTTGGTGGCATGAAGTGAAAAACCATTTAAATCAAGCTGCAGCCAAGCATAAGAAAGCAATAACAAATGCAAAATGACAGTTGTGCCATGAAACCAAGTGTATGCAATATATGCTCACCAAAACATTTTTGAAGCAATTATTCACTAAAATATTGTTTACATGAACTGCTGATTACAGCATCTGTGACCAGACTGCAGTATTGAAAGACTCTTCAACTATTAACTAAACATTCCTCAAATTGCCCACCATACATATTCAGTGTAATATTGACAGCTGACAAAATTCAAAATGACAAGAAAAGGAGAAAAAGAGATTGCCTAGTCTTATAAAATATTCCAGTTTCTCCCTACAAACACAAGTTCCAGGTCCAAAAGCATGAGTTTTCAAAAGGGCAAACTACCAGACTGGTCCCATTTCTCTGCTCTGGAACATAGCAAGGAAACAAGCCATACTAGCCCTTACATGGATCATACACCATTAGCATTACAATGCTAGTTTGGATAATTGCAGTTCCATAATAGTCTCATACAAAATTGCAATTTTTCATTTTGAATGATTGCACACTTCACATGTGTATATCAACGACAAAATAGTAAGACTATAAAATTCTCATATTATTAGGCCATAGGGCTAGCACCAGTTTATGCTACTATAAATAAATCTCTCACTAGGGGAAAAGATGCCTTGTTTTCTTTCCCTTGCTTGCGATGATTAGTTCATCAAGTCAGAAAGGTAGTAGTTGATGTATATGCATTTTCTATGTAAGGTAAAGGGACTGAAGAATCCAACAGTGGAAATCAAAGAAAGGCCTCCTTTCAGAGTAGAAATAACTAACCAGTCATTGACGCAGTGCCACCACATAACATAGTGTTTTCAAGCAGCTGACGATGGTACTCTGGTGCGACGTTTGAGACGCTAGTAACCAGCTGGTGAACAATTCCATAATCTTCTAACCCCAAAATGTGGGGTTGAAATAAAGCTTCACCAACAATGTAGCGTTCTTTTTCAATTGTTATAACCTGGAGGAAGCAGTGTTTAGAAAATACAGGTTTGCATACATTCATAGCAATAAGTAGCCAACAAGAGTACAAGACATGATCGACCAAAACAGAGTAAGCCACACAGCTAACATTCATTTCATGAAGAGACAGATTGCACATAAAACATACAGGTAATAGAAACAAAGTCAATGCTGGGCACTATATATTACACATAAAACAGACCGATATAGAGCCACAGTCAATAACCAACCTGCCCATCTGGAAGAGTGTGCCTTTCTGGTCGGCATGAGCTTCCTATAGCTTCAAAGGCCAACTGATCTTCTGCGCAGCATGCATACTGCTCTTTCAGCCTCTCAACATCAGAAATATCAATGTTTACTGAGGAGTTAGATTTTTTAAGTTCTTCCGCAAATAGGTTTGTCAAGTCAGTTCCTCCAATGTCAAATCTCTTTGATGCTATGTGCTGAACAGCACCTTCACAAACTGGAGCAATATCTGTTAAAATAGAAAATCAATACAACATTAAGCTCCAACATGGCTGCTGCTTTCCCACCATTACCAAGCTAAACAGTGCCTACCAAAACACACCACAGCCAACGCTGAACAACATAAACATGGTTTACAGATGGAATTGAATTATTTATATACATCCATAGGAGCCTGCTTTGTATCACTGTGCCCTGATGTGATGCGTTGCAAAATCTAGTTAATTAAATGGAATCTGTAACAGATCAAATATATGTTTCTCTATGCCTGTAAGAAAGAGGTTGCAGTTACTCCAGAGTTATTCCCAGTTGGTTAGCATGCCAGAAAAATAGAAAGAAAAAACAAAACAATGATTCTATTTAAGAGAAAGGAAAAGGAAATCTGAAACAATGACATAAGAACCAAGGTAGATATACTAGCTTAATGGTTCAAAAGTGGAACAATAATAATGGAAGAAGACCAACCTAAGCATTTCAATTACTTAAGGATTTCTGTCATACTAGTATGATATTCTATGATGTATGCAAAAACACCATTAATCACTGGGTGACACTTGCTGTTGCACATTTTTTGAGCTCGAAAGGGAACAACGTATTTTTCCCAGCAAACCAATATGTGTTGCTTTACTCAAGGATATTTTAAAGTGGCTAAATGATGTAGAAAGCAGCATTTAACAGAAAAGGGATGTCAATTGTAAGCGATATGCAAGGGGCATATGTTACACTTGTACGGTTGTCTTCTCTGTGCTCATAAGCATTCGTTAGGTGATTTTTTTTCAATTCATTTTCCCTAAAACAAAAGTTGGTACACAGGGAAAATTATTTTTATTTATATGGCAAGAGTCCATGCATAAGGAGTAAAGCGTAAGGCAAATCATGATCAATTAACCAACAAAAGTAGCATTAAATCAACAGAAAAAAAATAAATAATATTATATTGACAAAAGCAGTGTGTAATCGACGTAATTGAAGTGCAATTGTGTATCATCCATGGTGAGGACATAATATTACCTATTTTCCCATGCCCAATGTCCACTGTACAGCCTGAAATGCGTCCAACCGCATAAAGTGACAATACAGCCTGCTCAGAATCATAAAAGCCTGAAATGTTGAATTTTTCAAACATAAGTTGCGCCAGTTGCTCCCGAAGTGCCTGGAGAGGGCATAGAAAAAGATGGGGAAACATAAAGTCAAAATTTGAAACAACAGAATAATAGTTAAATCAATGCATTCACAATAACAAGCAAAGTCAAATTAAAAGAACTTTGAAAACTAGTAACAAAGAATTTGTATTACAGTTAAAAATGGTGAAACATACTTAAGCTCCCTTCAGCACTGATTGTCTTTTCGGAACTACTCACAATTGTTTGGTCTATGGATTTGTGTAACCATCAAGATTACATAGAATGACACAAGAAACCACACTGAAATCACACACAAGCCCTTTAGGACTCATCATGAAATGTCTAAATATGCCATAAATAGGACTCATCCCCATTCGTGCAATATCAATGTCTGGAAAATATTCACTAGAAGGAACGCCAGATACTCAGGTAGCATCTATCAGTATATGGTAATTTTGAAATGATACACAGGCATAGCTGCAGCTAGGCTAATAAGCATTGCTTGAGCAGAAGTATAAACAGTGGTCAATAGGACATGTTTAAATTTTATAATGCACAGCGTGTGTTAGAATTGAGCCAGATTTAAACTTTATAACACAGAGCATACATCAAATTGGGCCAGAATTAGAATTTTCTTTAAGATTGAGGTATTCAACAGAGAGCCAAAATAGCACAAGGGTTTGATTAAAACATACATTTTGGACAAAATCTAACCATATAATATGGCAGTTAGCCTAGAGAGTAGCTAGCAAGCTTGACGCAAAGTGCTTAACTCACTATGGGCACCTCACAGACATACCATAAGGGTTGACCTCATAATTTGGAAATATTTACCAAATGACCCTTAGATTCAGAGTTTAAGATTTCAGAGTGTAAAGGGATGAGAAAGTATCGTGTAGGCCAGTGGATTACATACGCTATCTTACACACTAATCATAGGGTCAAGGCTTGACATAAAACCAACCAAGTAAATTACTTAATTGTGAACCCAACAAACCAAAGTACTGAGCTCCACTTTCTAGCCCATTAGATCCAAATTCAAACTTAAACTAGCCATAGATACTTGCTTCAATACAATTTGGACTAGTTATCAGCCCAATCAACGGGTTTACTGCGTAGAACAATAAACACGCTAAAATTAAGCACGAAGCCCATCACCTTGGGTGTGAAGAGCGGCTCCGTGAAGAGGATCTGGCCCTCATCCCCAATCTCCCACCCAATGTTGCTGTACAGGACGTAGTTGAGCAGGTCCTCCATGGCGTCCCAGTCCTTGACGAAGCCACGCACCACCGGCTGCACCACTTCCTCCACCACCGCGCCGTCGCCCATCTGCCCGTCCTCAACCTCCAGCTTCATCTTCGACGGCATCACCTAACCACACCAAACCAAACCAAATAAAACTCGGACAATTCGCAGAGACTGAAGCGGAGCGGGAGATCTGCCTGCCCACCAGCGATGGGGCTTGGTCCGGCAAGGCGATGCCGGCCTTGAGCAACTTCGAGCCCGCATCGACGACCACCGCCTCCATGGCGCCGGGGGCGGTGAGCGGGGGGAAACCCTAGGATGTGGAGCCGAGACCCTAGCGTCTAGAGCAAGAGGAGGGCGTGGATGAGGATTTTTTTTTTTTTTGAAAGTTCGTCAACCGCGGAAGCGAGCCCGCGGGAAAACGAGAGGGTTTTGGAGGATTTGGAGGAAAGCGAGGCTGCAGGAGGAGGAAGAAAGCTTGGGGTCGCGAGGGAGACGAGCGCGTGGGATCTTGAGGCGGCCGCGATAGAGGACACAAACAATATAACATATACGCATTTTATTTACTCCTTCTTGGAGGGAACACGTAAATTATCTTTCCGCTTGAGGGCTACATGGATATGGTTCGCGCCAGCACGCGGCTCCCCTCTCCCACTGCCGCCATGGCCCCACCGCCCACCACCTCGCGCTTCCTCCTCCTCCCGCGCCTCTCCGCCGCGCGGGGCATCTCCGGCCAGCCGCCGCGGTCGTCGCCCTCTCCCCACGCCGCCGCGGCGCCCACCTCCAGTCCGCAGGCCTTCCACGCGCACCTCGCGTCGCTCGCGGCGCCTTTCCGCGCCGCCCACCCCGCCACCCTCCCCTCCCTCCTCGCGGCGCTCTCCCGCGCCCGCGCAGCGGGCCTCCCGCTCCTCCCGGCCAGCCGCGTCCTCGCTGCCTCCGCCCTGCTCCGCCACGGCCGCCTTCCCGACGCCCTCGCTCACTTCAGCCTCGTCCCTGAATCAGCCGCCCTCCCCGCGCCGCTCTGCAACTCGCTGCTCGCGGCACTCGCGTCCTCCGGGTCACTCGTGCCCGCGCGCAAGGTGTTCGACAGAATGGCCGGGAGGGCCGTCGAGTTTGACACAGTTGGTTTCGGGGTGTTCGTCAAGAATGTGGGCAGGAGGTATGGATTGGCCGAGGTTCTGCGGTTGGTGCAGGCAGTGCACCATCGGGGTAACCGGGTTGACAGGTCAGTTGTTGCAGTGATGATTGCCGATGGTTTGTGTCGAGAGCAGAGGATTGAAGATGCTTGGCAGGCTTTGGAGGAGATGAGGTTGCGAGGGTGGAAACCGGATTTTGTAGCTTATAGAGTTGTATCGGAGGCCTTTAAGGCAGCAGGGAGGGCAGAGGAGGGAGGTAGGATCTTGAAGCAAAAGAGGAAGCTCGGGGTTGCACCCAGGAAGGAGGACTACAAAGAGTTTGTGCTTGCATTGTTGTCCAACAGGCAGATTGGTCAGGCAAAGGAGATAGCAGAGGCAATTGTGTTAGGGGATTTCCCCATCGACGAAGTCGTATTAAATGAATTAATTTGTTCAGTGTCTGAGATTGATGTCGATGCTGCTATTATGTTCTGCAAGTTCATGGTAGGGAAGGAGATATTTCCAAGCAGCGATGTGCTTATACACCTTTGCGAGAGCCTTTGCAAGAATGATAAGGGTGATGATATGTGGGATTTTTTAAGGGTGCTCTTAGATAAGGGGTATTGTACAAATGTGAGGGACTACCATTTGGTGGTATCATTCTTAGGCAAGGCAGGGAAGGTGAGAGAGGCATATGATGTACTAAAGGAGGTGAAAAGAAAGAGACTTGAGCCTTACACTTCATCATACAACTCTCTCATGGAGGCACTCTGCAGAAAAAACCTCATTAGGCCAGCCAAGAAGCTATGGGATGAGATGTTTACCAGTGGCTGTTGTCCAAATCTGCAGACTTACAATATACTCATAACGAAATTTGCAGAAATCAATGAAAGTGAACAGGCCCAACAACTGTTTGATCGCATGTTCCAGAAAGGAGTGACCCCTGATGGCACAACATACACTTCAGTCATCAATATGCTGTGCCAAGAAAAAAAATATGAACAGGCTGTGGAGATCTTTTCCAAATGTGTGATGCAGGATCCTCAAGTGGCTCGTTCAGTATTAACTGTGTTTATCCTTGCACTCTGTAAACAAGGTATGGTTCTTGAATAATGTTTTGAGTGTTGTTTTAATTGTCAAATATCTCCTTTTAAAAAGCCAGCCATGATATATTTCAGGTAATTTCAAAGGAGCATTGGGTGTTATATCTTCTGTTCCATCCAATGTTGAAAGTGTGAACTCACACGTCATTTTGTTGAAGTGTCTAACAGATGTTGGGGAAGTAGATTTGGCCATTGAGCACATGAAATCAATTAGGAGATATTTCAGCTCAAGTTTCCAGATTATAATTAATGAGCTCATGGTCTCTCTTTCCACTTCTGCTAATCTTCAACCTGTCACAAGGTTAATTTCTTATTTAAATTCTCAGGGAATTGTTCACAATGTTGGCCCCTGGATGGGATTGATAGAGGACAGTTATGCTTGAAACAAAGTTTTCAGTGCTGTGCTATCATAACATATCACAATATTTACACTGCATAGCGTGACTTGAGTATTTGGCATTATTGTGAGGTCAGGCTTCAGCTTATTTTAGAAAGGAAGACAGTGATATTTCTTTTGAACACAAAGGTGGGAGCTCCACCGATTTCATTAAATTGGAAGGAAAAGTAACAAGTAGAAAGCAAAGGTTCAGATGTTGCTAAAGGAGGTAAATTGCACAACCAATTCGGAAGAACTATTTCAGCAAGGATGCAGGAGTTACCAGGAATCAGAAAAGGCGCAACCAGTACCTGAGTTCTCAGTATTCACCAAGTACAGATGGCTGGGGAGTTTTTATGAAAATCACGCCGGTGATCATTTCCTTCCATGAACCAGAAATTGGTTAGGTAATATTTGTTATCCGTTTTGTTATCTCTGCTTTTATGATTATCTCACTTGTATTTCTATGCTATAACATGTACCTTTTTGGCCCACAAGGATCAGTGAAACCAATTAATGTTATTGTTAATTGTACATCATAACTTGCAAGCATGGTTAATCTCAGACTGAGTTTCTTCTAATTGCAGGTACTGCACAGTAGTTATATCTCTACGTTCCTGTTGCAAGATTTTGCACAGTGTTTACTGGTCACTAATAATTGATCCATGTAGCGGTTATGCTTAGACAGTATGCTGTGATTATCATGTACAGTGCCTGTGAGCCAAGCAACAAACTAGGTATTTTATCCAAGAAAGCAGATCATAAAGATGATTCTTTTTCTATACTGGGATTTGGCACTGCTAGTGACGGTGAATCACAATGACTTTTGTCAGTTTGTGGAAAGTTAGTACATTCTGTGCTGATCAGTGATCAGATGTGTTGTGTTATAGAGGGACATCAAAGTCCCTCTATCTCTCTAGAAAGATGAAAATGAAGCTCTTAGGGATGCATCACTGTGATTAGGATGTCATTGTTAATCTTTTGTATCCTGGTTTACATATTTAAGTAATTTTTTTATTACAGCAAGTATATTATATCAATCTATAAGAATAAGACACATTATAAAGCTATCGAAAAGAGATATCACACACCGTTTATGAGAAATGATGCCGATCTCTACAAACCAATTTAGTTTCATACTCAAAAAGCATAGAAGCAATTTTTTTAATTAGATAAGTTATAAAGTGGTCTACGTATGATTTTTATTGATTTAAAGAAAACTTATAATAAGATGCTTTATGTTGTTAGTTTTGGATAAATATAAAATTCTAATATGTTGCTTTTATTAAGGACATGTTCAACAATGCTAGGACTTATTCGAATAAATGATAATATATAGATTACTTTTTAATTAAAATAGAACTACATCAAGGACCAGCTTTAAACCCATATCTTTGTCTTAATAATGAATGATTTTACAGAAACATGTAACAAAATATTCCTTGGTGCATACTCTTCACAGATATTAATGCTAAAATTTTGTAAGCACAAGAAAAGATTAGAAAGACGATCGGTTTAATAAAAAAGAGTTCGATTGTTACAGGAAAGAAGTTAATTGAAGGAAACGAGAAAGGAGCCGTGGAACTTACGGTAGCCTAATTTATCTATGTAAATCGTATGTTATATTGATAGAAAGATTTAGTTAGTTTAGTTTACTTCCTTAGAGATATTTTTCTATTATATTTTTTAGAAAATAACGTCCGATAGTTATTGTAATCACATTAGATTCTATAATGCCGAGGTATAAATATAGACCCCCTGGAAGCCTGTAAATCATCCCTCGATCAATACAACTTCGATACATTGCCACCTTAGCTTGTCTAGATTTTTACCAACGGGTTCTGGCTCTTAACGTAGAGCTGTATCGGTTAAGTTCGATCTCCGGCGAAGGGATAAGTCCCGTCATTATTCCGATATATCTTGCTTTGTCTAAGGCTGCATCGATTATATTTGATCTCTTAGTCAGATCAAGTGTACTACATCATATCCGTACAAAATCTATCGGTTTATTAAGCTCTCTCTACCATTATCGGTCCTATGCTGTATCAGTTAGGTTCGACCTATAAGGCTGTCGACACTAGATTGAGCCGTATACCTGTAGGTCTCTGTCTGACGTTTTATCGGAATGGTTAGCCGATGAATTGTCTATACCTTGAGCAACACGCCCTATCCGTCTTTAGAGACTTCTATCAAACGTCACGTCTAGTACATCGATCTTTCTAGTCGATACACACATATCTTCAGATATGTCCTTCCATCGGTTCAACAAGCCAATGGGTTCGTTTCGCTCTTTCTTCAGTATGATTGATCTAGTGTTCGCCGTTCCATTGTCGTTGGTCTCAGTCTTTTACTGTCTTGATTAGGTCCGATCTTCGAGATCGGTGCTAGCGGCGTCGTCATGATGAGCGACGTGTTTCATGCTGTGGAAGGAGCGGGCCCCGCTCCTTCATCGCCCACCATATCCGGAGATGCATTGTCTTTGCAACCAGTGTTTTTAATATGATTTCTTACCAGTTCGTATATGACTTCATCGGTTTTCCAGCCGATGAACGAGCGGTATAGCTTCTATCGATAACCAGGAGAGATCCCGCGTGTTTCGTTGTTCTTTAAATACCCTTTGATGCCTCCATCGACTCTGCGGCTGATGGATCAGAATCTCGCTTTCGATACACCCAGAGCCATCACATACTTTGTCGACATCTGTCCACGCCTTTATCGGCTCCCTAGCCGATAGAAGAGCGTCACAATCCCTATCGGCGACCAACAGATAGCAGAAGCCATCCAGACGCGACCGATGACCAACTTGATACTATCAGTGGCTAGTTGATAGTGAGAGCTCGTATCGGCCCATCATTCGACTAACCCGTTTGTCTTACCTCCTTGTCAATTGCAAGGTCAAATTAACCGACATGCCCACACCTACACCATCATGATAGAGAGTGAGCCAAGGTACCCGCGCCGAAGCTAAGCGAACCTCCCAGGCCTTGGTGCACGTACCTCGAGCCATAGACAAAAACCAACAGACATGCACTGGAGCTAAGCAGATCTCCCAGGCTTCAATGTGGTCGCGCCGCGCGCGCAAGATCCTACGCAAAAAACAAATAATGTACTGTTAGTTAATGAGAGCTGGATGGGAGTAAATAGGAAACTAGAGTTATGACGGTAGACTTTTGAGTCTAAAGGTTTTAGAGTAAATAGAAATAAAACTGAATAATTAATATATGACTTTGACACCATTACACACGAGAAAAAAGATATGAGTTTAAAATGTTATGTAGTCTAAGAAGAATAGTTTTTAATATCTGAGATTGATGTTATAGATGTATAAGATATTAATGCAGATCTTAGCCATAGAATCAATGTGAGGTGTATAAAGTAATGCCAAGCATCTCTCACCCTCTGTTCACAGAGGGTACTGTAGAATCTAAAAATCAACTTTTATGGAACGACGATTAGATCTGTTATGTTGTATGGGACAGAATATTGACCTAAAAACGATAACATGTTCAACAGCTGAGTATTATAAAAATACATATGTTATGCTGGATTTATGATAATAGATCGAGTCTGAAGCAATGATATATGTGATTGGCTAGTAGTAGTATCAGTTGAAAAAAAACTTGTCCAGCATCGATTAAGATTGTTTGGCTATATCGAAAGTAGACTCTAGAGACTAGTAAATTATAAAATCTTAAGTTAAGATAATAATATAAAAAGATATAGAGAAATAACGAAATTAATATGAAGAGAGATGATAAAAATAGAATTAAAAGATTAAGACCTAAATATCTACAGTAATTAAAAAATAGCTATTGACGTATTTAAATTATGATTTGAAGCTCATGTTAGGTTTTAATTATAATCTATTTAAACTTATTTGGGATTAAAAGTTTTGTTGTTGTTGTAGTATAGCTTATATCATCTCGAATGAATGAAGCTCCTACTTAAAGTTATTTTCGGAAAATATACACATCTTTTGCTATCTCCATAGCCTCAACATAACAGGAAAGAGTTTTCAAAAAATAGACAGATATTAGGATCCATACATGTATGTTGAACACACCTGAAATATTCAGGTAGGAAACATCCGAAATTAACAGTTATATCATATACTTATCACAAAAGCAGGAACACTTTAAGAAAGCTACGGCACACTCCCTGAAAGATTGAAATGCGCTTGGGCTCAATGATGTGAATCTATTGCTCTGGGAGGAAGCCGGGATGGGGGATGAAGAAGCAGAGGGGAGGGAAGATTCGCTAGAAGCAGAGGAGAGGGCATGTCGCTATTCTTCATCCCGGCCGGCCCATCCAACAGAGGCCACATTACTAATTTCCTCCTTTTCGAGGAAAAGCCACATACTAATTTCGTTTCATTTTTATCTTAAAAGATCCTTAATTTCATTCCCTTGGGATGCTTTCTGTTGTCTGGGAAACATGAAAAACTAATCCAAAAATTACCGGTAAAAATAAAGTATAGTTGATATAGAAGTTCACCATCTCTAGCATCACGGTTTCGTGGTGTAGTTGGTTATCACGTCGGTCTAACATACTGAAGGTCTGCGGTTCGAGTCCGGGCGAAGCCAATTTTTCCCCCTCATTTTTACTAACTTTCACAAGTTTGTGCAATCTTGTTTTCTTTGTAAACCTCTTTTTCCACCACTACATTTCCATGGATTAATAGTTACATTTTTTTTCCAACTTTCACAAGTTTGAATTTACAGATAAACAAAGGCAATCTTGTTTTCTTTGTAAGCCTCTTTTCCACCACTTCATTTCCATGGATTGACAGTTAAGAGACTCGCAGAACAACTTGGGTATACGTAGCCCCAGGGAGGTTAGCTCAAGATTCGTTGAGGATTTGAGTGATTGAGGCCGCGTGCGTTGCGTGCCGGCGAATTCGCCGAGCGACGGAGACAGAAACACGCGCTCTGCCGCGACGGCCGGGGTGCTCCACTGCTCCCGCGCCCGGAGCGCAAGGTGAGCACCGAAGCAGCGCCCACCCCCGCGCGCTTCGCGTGTGGGGGGGGGGGGGGGGGGGGTGCGGTTGCTCTGCTAATACAAGCTGGGTCCCACCTGCCGGTGACAGAGCACGGTGCGGCGGCGCTCCTCTGGACAGCATCCCTAGGATGGTGTCAACCAAGCTCAGCATAGACGGAAGACATTGGCGGGGCAAGAGCCCATCGGTGGTGGTGCGGCGGCGAAGCTCCTGTAAGTGGCAGACGGAGCAGGTGCAGTAGGAGCTCGGTGTTGTGAGGCGGCGAAGCTCCTCCAGGTGGTGGCCTTCTCTCCCGCCATGCGCAATGCAACGCTCAGGTGACGACCTAAGAGATCTAGAGGGAATGTGGATGGGACAACGGGGGTCAGGACGCGGGGCACGGTGACGGCTTGGTAGTTGGCCGATGAAATTGTCCATGTGCCAAAATCTAGGTATCGGGGATGAGGGTTGCCCTTTCTTTTTTTTTTTTTTTGGAGGGGTTGGTTTTTGGTGATACTTAAAAATAAATATTGGGATTGGGATTGAGGAAGCTATTGGAGATTTGTAACCCCCAATAAAATCAGTTTTTTAAAATTAGAAGTGGGTGTTGAGTATCCACTGGAGATGAGATGCTCCAAAACACGGAGGAGCCAATCATCGAAAGCAGATGTGCTACTGAATTTAGGCCCGTGTAGAAACAATCGGAAAATACTGTATTGGTCGATTCACTTATTACTTGTATGTCGTACTCGCTCTATTTTTAAAAATAGATAATTCCATTAATTTTTATTTAAATATTTGTTTTATTTAAAAAATTAGGTATTATTTATTTTGTTGTGATTTATTTTATTATCTGATTAGCTTTAAAATGACTTATATTTTTACATATTTATATTAGTTTTTTTAATAACATAAATGATTAAACATAATGTAAAAACTTAACTGTACTACATATATATTAAAAAAGGGATAGAGTATATTTGTAATTGTAGAACTAAGTAAGCGATAGTTTTTAACTCTAGCTAATACCTTTTCGTCCATTCATCCAAATCATGTGTTACACTGTCATACTCACACGCACAGAATCATATTGTCAGAGAATCACCATCTGCCATCTGGGAGGTGGTTGATGGGAGGGTAAGGAAATGTTATTATAAGTTGTTTTGCAAGAATCTTATACCTGTGGTGTAGACCATCGTCACGTCGGTTTCGTGGTGTAGTTGGTTATCACGTCAGTCTAACACACTGAAGGTCTCCGGTTCGAGTCCGGGCGAAGCCAAATTTTTTTCATTTCCTCTTTTTTACTTTTTTTTTCATTTCCTCTTTTTTACTTTGGCAAGTTTGAATTTATACAAAAACAAAGGTAATAAATATTCCTACTTAGTGCCTTAGTTGTAACTCACAGTTTGAATTCCTCTTTTTTACTTTCACAAGTTTGAATTTATAGATAAACAAAGGTAATAAATATCCCTACTAAGTTTGAATTTTACCTTTTGACTCACAGATTTGAATTTACAGATAAACTTGCATGTAAACAAAGGTTGAATTTACAGATAAACTTACATGTAAACAAACGCAATAAATATTCCTACTTAGTGCCTTGTAAGTTGTCACTCACAAGTTTAAATTTATACGTTTGAATTTACAGAAAAAATTACTAATAAATATTCCTATTGAGCACCTTTGACATCAGCGAGTTTATGGTAGACAAGTTTGAATTTATTTATAAAAAAAGAACTCCCTCTATTTTTTTAATAGATAATATCATGATGCTTGTTAAAAAAATTATGAAAAAACCGTTTATTTTGTTATAATTTATTTATCATTAAAGGACTTTAAGCATGGATTTTTTATATTTGAATTAAATTTTTGAATAAGACAAATGGTGACATTATCTATTAAAAACAACAGTACGAGTAATAAATATTCCTACTGAGCAACTTCGACATCAGCGAGTTTATGGTAGAAAGTTCCATATAATTTAAGCAAGCAGTTAACCTTTCTTTATCACAGGAAAAGAAAGATCAAGCAGTTCTCTTGCTCTTGCTCTGCAGTCTGCACTACTAGCATGGAACAACAGTACTAAGACACAATTTGAGAGGACTGGGTCAACAAGAGATAAGAGATGCAACCAACTTGGACATGAACTCCAACTCTCCGCCTATAAATGTGAAACAAGATATGATCCCAGATTCCAGTGCTCTTAGAAGGTGACTGAAGTGAACCCTAGTACACACAAGATGCAGACATGAACATCAATCAATCTTTTTGTCCTAAAATGATGTAGGAGATCTTCATGTTACTGTGTGCTCTCAAGGGAAGCTTATGGGAGCGCCTATTACACGGCACACAGTCTGAGTTTTTTTTCCTCTTCCACTTCGAAGTTAATGTGTGGTTGATCCAATGTCTCAAGGCAGTATTGGCCAACCCGCAGGTAACAGGTGACCCACATTAGTTTAATTAAACAAACTTTTCATTTTGAACGCCCTAAAACTGAAATCTAGTTCATCCTGTTGAACTAAATTGCGCCAACCATTACCTGTGGGCTGACTTTCCATAAGCTGGCCATAATTGCTTTGCCAACTAGGGAAAAGAAGTAACTACAGCAGTAAAACACCACACCAAGTGCTTAGACCACCTCTAAAGTCTACTGTACATGTTCCGGCTTTACATCCCAGAGGTTACATGAACATCACTGTCCAGGCGCAGCAAGTGCCCTGGTTGCATCCTCCCCCTCCTCTACACTCCGATGGCGCAGGTGACAAGCCATGTAATCCTGAAGAATAACGGAAAGGCGAAAGCAACAGTGGCGAGGCGTGGAGCAAGGAGTGCCAGGGGATACCGTTGTGGTAGACAGGAAAGTTCAGGACATAGGAGTAGATATGATCCTATGGACCAGTTGCAGTTTGCAGGTAGGACAATGTAACCTGCAATTGAGTGCTGTAACATCAGGCAAAAAGAATCAGAGAAAGAAACTGCAGCAACTCCTGTATACCTGGATTACCTTCTGCTGGGATTGATGGCATTTGCAATGGTAGGGCTCAAGACATTGATGCTGCTGCTGTATGAGCCACAAGAACCAGGATGCTGAAGATTTTGGCAATAAGTATGTCGGGTCGTATGTGCAACAGTCAGGCACAGTCAGACAATCTGATGGCCTGGCAACTTCATCTATGTTCACCAAATCTTTCCACACACAGAAATCCGTGTTAGGCTAATGTATAGATAAGATATGTTTAGTGGTATAGATAAGATATGTTTTGTGTGCTGGTTGCTCATCAGCAGTAGCACTGGGGCGAAAAGACAAGCTCTGATTGACCTGTACTTTTGGATTTAAAGAACAAGAACAGTGTCAGGTTGTTATCCTATGAGTTTATGGGCTGTCTTGGCTTCTTTTGTGCCTTCCTGTTAGACCTGGTTGCTTGCATGGTTGTCATTTAACAAGTATCTCAACCTTTCTCTTTCCTCACAAAAATAGAAAATACATTTCTAGGAATTGAGAAAAGATGATAATTGATAAAGAAGGGTAAAGATTGCAACTAGTATTTAAAGGTATCCTAGGAAATGGCCACAAACTTAATATTATTAGGATTAGTACATACACTGGGAATTAGCATCTTAGGGAAGGGGGGAAAATGCTATCTGCATTTACAGATGCTTGTAGCATTTATGTCAGACAGATATTGATCGAGATACATAACAGCAATATGGATGCTATCTGTTCATCATGTCAATATTTTCAGCAATCTCCAGAAAGACAGCCCTTGCGCAAGTCTACATTGAATTCATTATCCTGTAATGTCGAGAAAAATAGAGATCATAAATATTAGTTCTGAAGTTATCCACCTCCACCTCTTTGCTATCATGTGGTCTGTTCGATGCAACAGTGAGACACTGAAATGGACATACAACAGTTAATTTTCATGGACAGTGCTAGAAGATGTCAAAACCAAAAAGATTGGCACCAACTAGTAGTCCATCATATGACAGGTCAGATGAAAACAACTGGTTAGCTTGCATGAACTAACAGGTTACTGTGAAAGTTTAAGCTGGACGATGACGGCTTCAAGTTCTATGCATCTAGTCATTCTTCAAGAAAAAACATTAAATGCCATGCATCTTTTGCTCAATAAACAGATTGCAGATAACAAGGGTAAGGCAATAGATCCTTGTGTACTTACTTACTCTGAAAGCTTAAGCTCATAGAGAGTGACCGCGCAAAGTGCTGATAGTGTTCAATACAGGTATATTATTGACTGAAATAAATAATACATATTTGCAGTGATATGCAGGTCAAGTTATCTCGACATCATTTAAAAAAGTAGGCAGATGTAAAGTTCTTACAAGTTTCTGGTCTCATTCTAAATTCCATCAGAGGCAGGTGGTTGTTCAGCCCCAGAATTTGGCAGAACAGTGCTAGCTGGCGCTTTCAGTATCTGGTTTTGCTGTGCTACTTGAGGTCCAGAAGGATATGGCCCTGATACCTGCAAATGATCGATGTCTAATTGAGGTGAACAAATCAAAGAGGATTGAAATTTCCCTTTGTCAGCCATACTATGGTTGTTTTGTACCTGTGGTGGTGCTGTTTGCCAGCCATCTGGGTGAAGGAAGTGATTGCTTGCTTCTCTCAGTTGATTATTTTGCATCTGGTTTGCAGCATTCATTGGGTTCATAGCTGGAGATGAATTTATAGGGATGTGATTTAGCAGTGAATGGCTCATGTATGGCAATCTTGACATCTGACTTAGGCCTTGTGCTGCAGGCATACATGCTGAATTCATACCCACAGCCATTGGTGGCATGAACTGGTGAGCACCAGGAAACATCATTGGCGCCATCCCAGTAGTCATCCACATGATCTGAGGCATATTTGACAATCTCAATCTGTACTAGTAGCTGGCCTCATGTAGGAACATGTAAAGTTCAGATAAAATAAACAGTAACTCAAACCTGAACTTGCATTTGGAGTGACTTCAGATACTCGATTGCTTCATCTAATATAGATGCCTTGTCGGTCTAATTGAAAAAGAAAACTGCAGTTAGGGAAGTAAACCCAAAAGATTCAAATAAAAAAGAGAATCATATCAATAAAGGATAGATCATGCCACCACGCACCAACATAACCGTATCAGTCCACCGACTTGCACCTGATAAGAAAAGACGCATAATACTGTTTCTTACCTTATTGCAATCAGGTATGAGTTCTTGCAATGCGCGCATCTTCTCATTGATTCGATCCCTTCTTCTCTACATCAGTAGCATTTTTTAGGATCACTGCTAATATTTTTTTCTCTTTAAGATCAGTACCTGTATTTGATCTCACCCTCTCTGACAGGTTATGAACTTCAGCTGCACGAGTCCTCCTCTTTGATCCATATCGCCGCGACGACGATTTGGTTTCTTCAGTTGCCTCACATTCAGCATCCTGCAAATTTCTCATCAGTTCCATTCAAAAATTCATCTCAAGGATAGCAAGTTGCAGCCATGGAAGATGAACAAGCTAGCTAGCTAGGCCAAGAAACACCTCACTGCGACTGTCTGAATCCTCTCTGCCCCTCCCCTTCCTCTTGTGGGCACTGGCGCTCTCGCTCGGCAACCCGGAGCCGGCGAAGTTGCTCCCGGAGCCGCCCGACGACGACGTCCCGGCGCCGTCGTGCGTGCTAGGTCGCTCCGGCGGCAATGCCGCGCTGGCTTCCCTGCGCTCCGCCGGCGTCTCTGGGATATTGTTGCTGCCGCAGAAGGTCGAACAGATGTCGCCGGTCCAGCTTGACCCGATGCCGCTCCTCATCGGCGGCCTCGCCGGGGCCGCCAAGTCCGGCGGAGGGTGGTGAGAGCTTGGTCCCGCTGCCGCCGGGAACGCGTCGCCGTCCGGGGTCGGGGCGCCGCCGGCGACGCTGTGCCACAGCTGCGTGTACAGGTCCTTCCCCAGCGCGTCGTCCAGGGTGTCCGGGAACCACGCGGCGGTCTCCTCGCCGGTGAGCACGCGGGCGCTCTGGCCGCGGCCAGAGGAGACGACCCTCGGCTGCGCCTGCGGCTGCGCGACGACGCCCCCGTTGTGCCATAGCAGCTCCACCAGCTCGTTGTTCGTGCTGCGTATTGCCATTCGAGCGTGCACAAAGATCAGTACCATTCAGCAGCAACAAAAAGACGAATCCCTCCTTGGGTTTCAGATGAAATCTTTACACGATTTGCTTCGTCTGATTCGCTGCCGATCTCGCATTGCCATCCATGCCGCCACGATTCTTGTGCCCCTATAAAGTTCACAAGCTGCATGAAACACACATAAAAAGAACGGAAAAAAAGGAGAGAGAATGAAACTGCACAAGTTGCTTGAAAGAAACAAGAACAGCAAGCACAACCAATACAAAGAGACAAACTTTGACAAGGAAGAAGAGCCCCTTAAAATAGAAGGAAAACCAACAAGATAAGCCGCAAAGTGATGCAAGAAACCTGGAACAGAAAAAGGAGAGCAAGCTAGCTATCCAACCTAGCTACCTTCTTCTTCTTCTTCCTCTAGCTCCCAACCTGCATAGCCATAGCCCACATCATCATCAGCTGCAGGAAGGGCAAATACAAAAAGGAGAATCCTTTTCCGCACAATCAACTAGCAACAGCTATTGTTGACTCTCTCGTCTGAACAAATGAACAGTGAACAGCACTCCAAGTTCACTTTACCGGAGCAAGCCTGCAAAGTCTCCTCCTCCTGCTCCTGCTCCTCTCTGCCTCGCTTCGCAGCGAAAGGCGGCAGCTTTAGGCGCGGCAGTGCAGCAGAGGCAAGTATATAAACCAGCAGCAGAGCGTACTTGCGGTCGTCAGAAACAACAAAGCCCGTGGGCTGCTTCGCTTGGATTCTTGCCGGGGAAGTGATGGAGGAGGAGTCGCGATTTCTGCAGTTCCGATGAGGGGAGGGGAAGGAGAGGATGCAGCTCCGCACTTGGCATCGTTGTCGGATCTCCTTGGAGTGGGATATATGTCGGCCCTCGGAATTGGCAACTTGGATTGAAGGAATGGATACATCACTCTCCCACTTCTCTGCTTCTGCTATTGTTGCTGCAAGCTTAGGGCTCTGTAAACTAATGATGCCTTCTTCTCTTATGTAACTATGTTGTATGCCTGTATCACTCTATGCATCATGCATGTAGTAATATTTTTATACTGTACTGGATTATAATTTGACTGGTGTTGATCTAGCTGCAGTAGTTAATTCTTTATGAAAAATGCTCAAGAATGATCCGTTGATTCCGGTCAAAATCACACCTTTGCACAAGGTACAATTGGAAAAAAAATCATAATTTTGAGAGGTCTATTTGTAGATGCCATAGTCTGGTTTTATTTGGAAATATTGTTTGTGCATCAATGCAATGAAAATAGATTGGGGAGGAAATCTTCCTTCCATTCTCGTATAGGTCCCAGCTATATGTGTCCTCGCTGTTGCGATAAATATATATATTGATGACTCTGAAATGAGTTTGTTCCAAGCCATGAATTTTGTTTCCAATTTTCTCTATGGAAAGAGACCTTAATAGACTGTATTCATCACATCGCCCATCGGGAGTTTTTGTCATATCTATATTTTGAAGAAATATTTACAAAACAATCATTTGTTTTCAATACCAAGTCCTGTATACCGAATCACACTTGGTATATTATTGTATATATGTGTCTATATAGTTTCGGCAAAGCATAGGGGCGATCTAAGATAAAATATTCTTCAAAACCTTTCGAGAGTAAAAGCAGATTATTATAGAGTTTATTTTAGAAAGGTGGTACATAGCTCAGAAATAGGTTGCGCGAAAAATGATGAGTACTGGTGCTTGATGCCTTGATGGGTACCATGCCAAGTATTGCACGCCACTAGCATTGGAGATACGCATAAAAATATTTCTGAGGGTGTAATGACCAGAAATGATTCTCCCTTCTTCAATTCAGCTTGCTTCATCATATGAGATGACCCTGACGGTTCTCTACTCCTGTTGATGAAATCACAAGAACATGTCGTCTTTCTCACGATTGTACCGGTTAAGTGATAGTTTTATCTTATTTATTTTTAGAGGAAAGTGCTATTTTTAATTTGGCAGGAAGTGACTAGTTTTGTTCCTTTGGAATTGGCCGCGAGATCACTCCTATCATATCAGTCCAAAGAATCTGAAAATGGTGATCCAAATGCTTTTTTTTTCTGAAACGAAACACAGGAGCATACGATTCCTTTGGAGCAATGCGAGTTAGCATCTCTTTCAAGATAGTAATATTCCGGAATAATTTGAAACGACATGTGATCTACTTGCATCTGGCTACCCGAGGGCATAATCTGAAAACGAAATGTGCCCCCAATATCCAAAGCCATCGGAAAGCAACTCTGGGATTTGGATCAGAGCTATAGCTTACCTTGGGGCTCTGTCTAGTCTAGTCTCTACCAGTCAAGCTCCTCTGGATCATTCTATCCTGACGTTTTCCGTTTATTGTTCCTTTCTTCTGTTGTGAACTTCTGATGAGAAAATAAAAATGAAGTTTTCTTCTTCTTGTTGGGATGCATTCAAGTGTTATATGATCTTTTTAAAATCATTATCTTAATTTAATAATTTATGATAAACAATTGACGGATATTATTGATTTTATGAGATGGTGTTGAAATTAGCAAAGTGACGATCATGGCTAGGCCGGTCAGACTAAAGATGATTGTGCGGTCAGATCTATTGGGTAGGTATGATTTGATTGGTTGTATGTGTGCGGTGCCTGATGGTCTGATTGATAAACTTATGTTCGGAATCGGTTTTAGATTGATTTCTTGATTTATAGTATTTTCTTCATGTCTATAACTTTTATAGATGGTTTCTATTTGTGAGATATTTAATACGAGTTATGTGAGAATTTATCTTTAATATAGTTTTTTATTGTTGTGTTACTTGAGGCATTGAAAGTATTGTTTGTGATGGATAGGGAATCGATTTGGAAGAAGTTAATGTTCAGACAATCGAGAGATTACGTGGGATATTAAAGGCTAAAGATCAATGCACATGAATGTGAAAATTGTGTATGGCATATAAGAGGAAATGTGTGTGTATAAAATTAGAGTCAAATTTAAAAAGAGTTTAAGTTTAAAAAGATGGTTGTATATTTGCATAAGAGGGCTTACTAAAAGATTATGAGTAATTTTCCTTTTAAGATTTGTGACTTTTGAATGATCATTTATGGATATAAATAGAGAGACGTTTAGATCTCAATATATATCACTTGAAAGAGATAGAAAGTTAGTATTTAGACTCGAGTTGCGAGTTTAGTCGAAAGTTAAGAGATAAGTGATTTGTATATATTTTTTAGACATTATATGCTTTTTAAGTGTTTAGTTGACTTTTGAGATTTCTGTCGAAATTATTTTTCTCTACTACAAATGATCACATCAGTAATTGGCAATCGGACTGAAAAGTATGTGACGGTCGGATCGGTAACATTTAGAAATTTTCATGATTTCTAAGTTTATTAAATAGATATAACTTTTAATTTTAAACTTTATTTTTAATAATCCTAACATCCACTCAATTTTTCTAATAGTACCTGTTTCTTTTATTCGGTCGTATAATCTTAGCCAGGTGAGTTTGAGCCAATGGGAGCTCAGATGTAGATTACAGGGCAGTGCCTTCTCATCCTGATGGAAGATCTGCCGTGAGTCCCATTCTTACGCAGACCAAGAAATAAGACAGCTTAAGCTCTTTGCTGACAGCAACATCTCATCCACTGATGTTGTCACTAACGTAAAAAAATATAGCTTGCAAATTTTATTTTATTGAAGTTTGACTCCGTGTTTATTACATGCTAATTTAAATAATGACATCATCAATCTAATATATCGGTTAAAATTATAGGAGTATGGTGTGTGTTCGTTTATAGACACGGTATAGGTACGTATATATGAGTTTCTGTGTGTTTATAATATGTTTGGTAAAAAAACTTGTTTGAACTTTGAAGTGGTCAAGCCGGTAGTTGCCTTTTGTTTCTTTTGGAAGGGGCCAAGAGCAATTGGCAATGTGATCTAGTTGTTGGGCTGTAACATCAGTACTCATTCATGGGCCAGGACGAGATACAGCTGAGTTATCATCAGCGCTGCGCCATCCCAACTTTTCTCACAGACAAAAATGTCTTATAAAAACATTTTTATGATAGATAAAAAATAAATTAAAAAACAGCAACGGCAACCAAACGATTTTTCTCGTAGTTACGAAAACGCGTACGCGCGCGCGCACATACGAGTTGAAATTGAAATTGTTTAGAGCAAACCTGTTGACGCTCATGTGGGGTCACATCACACGAAGAGACGCGCCGATAGTTCAAAGTTGTGAAGACATGAACACGTTAAGATCTACAAGGTCTATTTAGTTAGTTAGATATCTTCATCAAAGTACTGAAATTATGAGCATGCTATTTAATTTAATCTTTAATTGACAAGAAAAATATATACAATTAGATCATAAAACTAATTAGGCGATAAGCTGGACTTATACTATCGGTTAGTTACCGATAAAATCAGGTTAGCCATTGATTATGAGTTCAATGTACCCCTTCTATCGACTGGTAGACGATAGTAACTATAGTGCTCATACATTAGTTAGAAAGATAATAACGACATAGGCAAATGGTGAAAAATAAGTAGAAGACTTATCGACTATAGAGCCGATAATACTCCAAACAAAATACGTAATCAATAGTAGTGACCGAGACCCGATCTCTCTAAGATACGAGACCTAGCGACCACCGATGACGGTACCGTTAGTGATGACGGTACCGTTAGTGATAGACTCGATAGATTGGACCAAACTAACATAGTATGAGGTTGAGACTAACGTCACCGAGATAGCGAAGACTAGATTAGGTGAATCTATCGGTTGTTATCAGCTACGGGTCTAATGCAGACCTATAAGAAAGCTCATCGGCTAGTTAAGCTAATGGGAGAAACGAAACCCGCTAGGTCTCGATGTCAAATCTAATAAAACCAGATCGATTGCTAGCAGATTAATCATTGGATAAGATATATGTATATCAGCTGATAAGCCAATATACTAGACATGAGGCTTTGTGTATGTATAACTCATTGCTTGCCGCCAAACCTCACGGGGAAGGGTTCGACTAGGCCAAGCAGAGGTCCGACCAGGGGAGAAACGATGGCTCGGTCACACGAAGACCTGAGAGATCTGCTTAACTCTAGTAAAAGACCCTTAAACTTTGAGATCCGAGAGCGTGCCAGTCAATTTGACCCTGCAATTGACAAGGAGGTTAGGTGAATAGGTCAGTCAGACGATAGACTGATACGAGCTCTCGCTATCGGTTGGCCGTCGATAGGATTAAGTTGATCATCGGCCGCATCCGAATGACTCTTGCTATCGGCTAGTCGCCGATAGAGATTGAGACGTTCTTCCATCGGCTAGGAAGCCGATAAAAACATAGGCAGATGTCGACAAAGGATGTGATGGCTTCAGGTGTAGCAAAAGCGAGATCCTAATCCATCGGCTACAGAGCTCATGGGGACAACAAAGGGTATTTAAAGAATAGCAAAGCACGCGGGACCTTTCTTAATTGCCGATAGAAGCTGTAGCGCTCGAGCATTGACTGAACAATCAATGGAGGTGTGAAAGATAGACACATGGAACGGATTAGAGAAGCTATCGGCTAAAGAGTCGATGACGCTCTATGGCATTCGACTCGCGAAGCGGGGCCCGATCCCCGCGAAGCCACGTGGGCCAACGACCGCGGTAACGGCGCCGTTAGGACCAGCCTCGATAGATCGGATCGAATCTAGATAGTATGAGACTAGTGACTAACGACACGGAGACAACGGGGGTTTAGACCGAACGTGACGACGAGGGACAAAAGAAGGGAGGTCATCGGCTACCTACCGAACGTTCGATGTAGGCCTACACCTAAACCCATCGGCTGCTCGAGCCAACGGGGAACGAGACCCGCTAGCTCTCGACGTTGGCCACGTCAAACACGAGCCCTGGAATATCGAACCGAACTGAGAAAGTACCAGGAAGCGTCCGACGTGTTCGGAGCGACCTCTAAAGGACCGATCATTAGACAATACGTGAGATGAATGTGGAGCCTACGTTGAGGATAACTCGTCGGCTACTCACTCCAACGAGATGTCGCACGAAGACCCGTCGGGGTGCCGGCTTGAACCACTACCGCCGATCTCGTAGGTTGAATCTAACCGATGCAGCATGAGATTGTGGACGGAGGAGGTAGACCTATGCGCCGACTTGCCTCGCGCGGACATGATGAGGTACACTCGATCCGACAAAGGGGTCAAACCTAACCAATGCAGTCTTAGACGGAGCAGAGTGTACGGTAAAAAGACATCTCTAAAGGTATACATGCATCGACCGGAATGCCGATGCACTTGGCTTGACGGTTGATGAAAGTCTTCTGAAGACGGATGCGTATCGGCTGAGGAGTTAGCCGATACGCTGTGCATGTTGCTTAAGGTATGGATAGCTCATCGGCTAAGCACTCCAATAAAACACCAGTTAGAGACCTACAAGCCTACGACTCAATCTATATCAATAGCCTCGTAGGTCAAACTTAACTGATGCAGCATAAAACTGACAACGACAGAGAGAGCTTGGTAAACCGATAAATCTCGCACGGACGTGATGCGATATACTCGATCTGACTAAGAGATCGAAACTAACTGATACAGCCTTAAACAGAACAAGATATACTGAGATAGTGACAGGACTTACCCTTTAGCTAAAAATCGAACTTAACCAATACAGCCTCACGTCAAGAGCTAGACCCCACCGGTAAAAACCTACATCAATTAAAATGACGATGCACCAAAGTTATATTGATTAAGAGATAATTTACAGACTTTTAGAGGATTTATATTTATATCTTGGTATTATAGAGTCTGACATGGTTACAACAAATATCGAACGTTATTTTCTAAAATATAAAAGAAAAATATTTCTGAACTAGTTAAACCTTTCTATCAATATAAAATACGATTTATATAGATAAATTACACTGCTGTAATTTCCACAGCTACTCCTTATATTTAGTCTTATTTGGATAGTCCTCTATAATTAAACCGAATCCTTGGTTCGTTCGATTAGCTTTTTCCCTGTCTTATTTAATAAAAGTAAGTGCGAACCAAGCCTCATATTCTTTGTGAGATACATAACAGTGCATCGATGCCACAAATGGGATCGTGTGATTGATGCATTCAGGGTCTCTTGCTTTCTTGCACCTGGTATCACTGGAAGGGTCTGCCTAAAATCCCCACAAAGCACAATTGTGATGCCTCCAATTTGTCTTGTAGCCAATACTGGATCTTTTGATGCTTGAATATCTCTTAACGTTCAATCGAGGGCCTCAAAGCAGTGCCTATGATTCACAAGAGCTTCATCCCATATAATCAACAATGTCTGTTCTATCAAACATGCTAGGTGAGTGTTTTTCTTTATAGCACAGACTGAATGCTCTTGTATGTTGAGAGATATATTGAAGCGGGAATGAGATGTTCTGCCACCTGGCAATAAAAGTGCAGCTATACCAGAAGAGGCAGCTGCTAGAGCAATCTTACCTTGGGCTCTAATATTGTTGAGTAAGGCATTCCAGAGAAATGTTTTCCCAGTGCCAACATAACCATATACAAAAAAAAGTCTGACCAGTGCCATTGGGTACTGAAGCGAGAATTGTATCATAGATGGATCTTTGGTTTGGATTCAATCTACCAAGCTGTTCACTTGCTTCAGTCGATACTATTTTAATATCATATGCAAGCTCATCCATTAAAAGCCTATTGTCAAGGCTAAATGTGCTATCTGTAATGGGTGTGGGCAAATAGAAATGTGATAGACTATATCCAGCATTGTTAAGTAGCTTATCTAGTTTTGTAAGGACATATGACCTTACATACTGTGAAAAAACTTGGTTAGAGGTGGTTGCTATAACTCACCTAGCATGGTAAGTAGTATCCTGGCCCATTGCAGAAACATGTTCTTCAAACAAATCTAATGGATTTGTGACGACACCAAAAAGTAGTGTTACAAATAACTCACGAAGCTGGTAGGGAAGTGCCCAATGGGTTGCATCAGCCATCGCAGATGACCATTCTCTATCATCACCAAGAAGACCTAAAGCATGGCAAGCAGATTGAAACGTGGGATATTGTTTACCTTGAATAGTCCGAATATCCAAATAAGATTTTGCTCCCTTCACGATGTGTAGCAACATACGAAGGTAATAGTTCTCTCCATGGTTAGGACAAACATTTGCTATCCTTCCAATTCTATAACTACCATGTCTTGTATCCTAATACTTTCCATCTCCATGCCAGGTAAAGTGATCAGGAAACTCAACATAAGTGTTCTGCACAGCATCAGGATATCTCTTGTTCTCTTCAAACCATGTGGTATGCTTTGTGACATGATTAGCTGGGTTTTGCAAGATTTGTTCCAGGTCATCATCTTCAGTGAACACAATGTTATTTCCAAATGGCAAATGAACAGGGAGACATTCAATAGAAGGATTAGTGTAGTGAATATCAAACTGAAGTAAGCACCAAGCTGCATCATTGGGATTAACACATCTGCACTCTAGATAGTCACGTATTTCATTTAATCCTTCAAATGAAAATTCATCAGAAGTTCTTTTGCGTTTGATGCCAACACTCGCACAATCAAAACCCTTTGTGAAATACTTGAATAAGTTTTTTTTTCATGCCATCACGATTAACCCTTTCTACATTGGTATGAGCTTCATACTTCACAACCAAGTCAACATTGCGCGGGATAACATATTGATTATCAACATCAACACCATCCTTGTTAGTAGTTATTCCATTGTTTGGTCAAGCGTAGCAAACATGCCCATTTTGCAGCATGGTTGTTTTCTCACAATATTCTTTTGTTAAGACTTTGAACATAATCCCCTAACCATGCAGGGACATGACTTATTTGCAGGACCACATGGCCCATGGATCATAAATGTTGAGACAGTTTCATGGCCTATCAGATCTACAGATGGATCTGCTAGCTGTTCTGAAATGAATTTGTCAGTTGAATCTAACCATAATATAATGTGAACAAGTGGCAAACCTCACTTCTGGAATTCAATCGCGTAAACAACTGTGGAAATAGAGAACCAATGTAGGTGAAGGTATTATGAGATTTGAAAATTTGTACACTATAGGGAAGTTAGGGATTACCTGCCATAACTGAACCAAAGAACTGTTTCTTTACAATGTCATCCATGAATAGATTCAACGACATATGAAAGACCCAATTAACAATGTCATGCCTATCCACTGCCTGTTGTCAAGGGATTAGGGCATGAGCTTGTGCTACTTCTGACCACGACGGATTTGATGTGAAAGTGATAAACAAATCAGGGCAACCATGCTTACGGCAAATAGCAACACAATCTAGGTAATTCTGGTACTGATATCGTTGCCCCTCAACATAGGAGGAAGGTAATATAATTCTTTGTCCAGCCTCACATCCTTCATACATGCCTTTACCAACGGTATCACGAATTTCCTTAAACTGAGCTGTTCTATATTTGAGTTGGAATGATTTCGTTCTGTAATGGTTCGATCGAGATTCTTCCACACAACAATATCCATCAATTATGTAGGATTGTGTTCCTCTCTAACAACGCATTGGTGTATTGGAGTCGTCTGCCCTGTCATGAAGCCTATAAGCACAATACTCTGCCATATTGACATACTTTCATTGGATGGTTTCTGATCGAGCACATCTACAATACCTGATGGTTTCATGGTAACCATCTTCTCCTTAAGGGAACAAAATTGGATAATGCATTGCAATAAGTTTACAATACTTTTCTTCAATCTTCTGTAGATGGCAAGACTGACTTTCAACTACCAGGTCACGTCCTCTCTCACTTGAACCAAGGTCACCAACCACTAAGCCAACAACCTCTGATGCTATAGGAGCACTGAATATATCACCATGCTTGTCAGGCTCACCAAACAATATTATGCAAAATTGATCATCACTACTGTTAGACAACCTATCACGGGCTGTCCTAAACAACTGAACAATCGGGTTATAAATGTTAAACATCTGTATGAGCTTTTTAACAATTTCCTCATTAGGCTGGAAAGTGCTCTTTGCATAGGTAGCAACTTGCATCCTATTTCTGATTTAATTCTGCGTATCAAAAATATAGAGCTGAGCATATTCTCATCCTGTCTTGGCAAGAGGGATCCAATGCGATGACAAAGTTGGCCACTTATCTTGAAGACATATGGACCTTGCCCATCATTTATGGAATCGATCACATTAACACCCATTGATGTGAAAGCAAACATAGAATTATAATACCTAATGTTGTCAAGAAATGAGTTGACAATGATTGGTTGGCTCCGGTTATAAGGCCATGCAAAGGATCTGGAGGCAGTTTGTATGAAGGCAGAACAACACTGCCTTCTCGACAAAATCTGGTATACCATGGTGATGCTGTAGGACGATGTCGATCAACCCACTCCTCGTACCAGAAGTACGCAACACAATAACAACACGTGTGAGAAGGTGGCCCCAGCCACAATGGTGAGAAAATAGTACCTAACAACCAAGAGACAACCATATTAAGTTTTACACTAAGGGAGAAATTAAGTAATACAAAGGTGACGAGTAGCACGAGAGATGTGTACATTCACCGATGAATAATCAGCATATTCAATTGCAGTTGTTCAAGCAGAGTATCACACTGCTGGAGTAATCATAGGTCATCAAACAGCAAACCTTCAGCAAGGGCTCAAAGATCATCAAACAGCAAACCTTCAGCATGGACTGAAAGAAATTTTTAACAACGAAAATTCAAAGTGATTCTTATCACCAGATGATCAAAAAAGTTCCTATACACCAACTGTAGACTGTAATCAATACAATTATAAAATTTGTTTTCAGTAGCAACATAAAATGAGTTGTAAGATGTATGAATAGTTTGCAAAGGAATGAAAAAGAGGGCTTGTGGATGCAGTAGTAATGGTATGAACCATCAATGGTAAGGCTGTAAATTATGAACACTGATTTAGTTAATATGTAGCAAAACATATAATAAGCAACCATGTTTAGAAAGTGCAATTACCTTTATCATTGGATGTGTGAGTGGAAGTATGCACCATAATAGAGATGCATGGGGGGTGTGATGACCCAAGGTATAATGGCGTGAAAATATAGTAATGAGTAGTGCAAAACAGTTGACTTTTTTTGAAAGGAAAAACAATTGACTTTTGAGTAATAATAAGATATATGAGTGCGTTAACATAGTAACCAATGGACCCAACTGTCACTGTCCAATATACTTTGATCAATAAAGTGGAAAAATCATAGGGCAGCAAGCAGTAGAACATCAGTGGAAGCTCAGAATGATTATTAGCAGTGAAAATTTACAGCAGTTATCAACTGTGCAAACTCTATTATCATCATTGCAAACTCTATTATCAGCAGAACCATAAACTGCAAGCTGCAAAAACAACTAAAAGAAAATAAAAAGATAATGAAGGCAACAATGATGACTTACGCTGATGGCTGGTAGATATAGTAGTAATGGTATGAATAGCTGATGCAGACGCTGCGTGGTTGCAGACACAAACTCAGTCAGAACCCAGCAATAAAAACTATAAAAGCCAAACAATATAGGAAGAAAGGCAGCTTACCTTTGTCACTGGATGCACATGACAATGTAGCAGTATGTATACGTGGTAAATCAAGGGCTGGTATAGGAGATTGAGAAGTAAAAGCTCATCCTCGAACAGGCCAGCCTGGAACACGTCTGCTGGGTTGCACTGTAACACCAGATGCACCTATGCTGCTACTATTTAGTACCACAAAGTAATTGAACATATGAGCAACTAACTTTGGAAAGTTTACACTGGACAAAATTATGCAAACAAATAAAGCCAACCTTGTTGGGAGATTTCCATCATAGATATTCTACGTTTTCTACGTGCCTAAGCTGCAGTTGCAGCATCTGGTCGTGGCAATTCTAGTAAAATGGATACAAATATGATCAGGTGTCTTGCAAAGCTAATGAGAGAACTGTTAATAGCAAGTGACATCTTGTCCTTATTATGAGCCAATGAAATAAAATTCTGAAGGTAGCATAAAGGGTACACATGACATCGTCCAAGAAGGGCATGAGACATGTTAGGCAACCATAAAGTGAGGCTTTTAGGGCAAACAAATTACATGATACACTTCAACATACCGATGGGACTGGTAGATAGATGTTGGCACATCGATCACCTTGAAGATAAATGAAAGTCTGTAGGGAAATCATCATCACTGGCTTGGAGAGCTTCACCGGGCAAAACATGTGTATATAACATATGTAACATCCTGATTTTCTCTCCCTTGTAAAACCTACTTTGAATACAAAATTATTTCCAAATTTTGGCTCTTATTCGAATTTGGTTCTTGTGCCATTAAAAGATCTCAAATCATTCATCCAAAGTCCACCTACAAAAAAATCCTAGAATCTTTACAATTTCAAAATCTATTTACAACTCAATCAATCTCCCTCAAAATTTAAATATGTGAATCTCTAGCTAATTGGAAAATGGTGCTGTTCACTTGTGCCATTCTTCCCTCCTATTCCTGTCTAGGTCCAACACCCTACTGACCCGGCCCACCATCTATTTCCTCCTTGTGCCAACCAATTCTACCCTTCCCCGGCCAGCCCAACTCTCCCACCCTCCCTCTCTCTTTTCTCTTTTCCACCTAGGCCACACCCTAGCTGGCCGAGCTGCCTCTCACTCACTCCACCTAGCTCCGAGCCGAAACGGCCATGCCAGCCCAGCAGTGCCATGCGCGTGACTCATAACCTGGCCACTCCCTCCTTCCCACCAAGCCAGCCGCGCGCGCACGTCGCTTGCTCGACGAAATGTCAAGCCGGGCCGAGCGACACACCGAGCCACCCTGCACTGCACACACAACGACTTGCGCCACCCGATCTCGCCCATGCATCGTGCCGCTCCACGACAAGTTGCAGACACGTCTCCACCTCCTCTGCGTCCGCTGCTAGCCATGTGGGCCTCGCCTGATGACCTTCACCCTCACCGCACAATGACGCAATGTCGCCGGCGTTAGCCACCCGCATGAATCCTACCAGCTTCGCTTGACCACATGCAGCCCTATAGTAATGGTATGAGCGACCGACGCCGTCCCAGCCTCCTTCGCACCACCTAGCTCCGCCCTGGAGCCATAAGGCGAGGAGACGACACTTATGCCACTAATGACCCGATGATTTCCCCTTGTCCCCTCCACGCTCCCATTCCAGTGTGCCGAAGTGGAGTGTTGTCGCCGCTCCATGCCTCGTGTTCACACCGAAAGGGTGAGTCGAGCTCACCCACGCTGCACCACCCGCTGTCCTCACTCCCCTGTGCCACCCTACCTCCTCCCATCACCTGGAAGCTATCGCAGCTCTCGCCTCCCCGCCGTGGCTACAAGAGCCACCACATCCCCTCCTTCGTCTACCTTTTCACGCCTCCATCGCCACCCTACTTCACTGTCACTATCACCGACAGCCACCACCCAAGCCGCCATGCTACCCATTTCACCATCATCTTGCCTCTACCGCAAGCCACAATGAAGCAAAGCCTGGCATTCCGTCAAGCACTTGGTGCGCGCTTGGAGTAGCTCCACCCCATCTTACCACCGACACCACACCGACAGGAAGAACGCCATCATTGCGCCACCTCCTCAATATCTGGCTCGCAACCAGCGCTACTTCTGCCTCGCCTAGCTAGGATCGCTATAATGCCACTCTTTCCTACCACCTAGTGCCTTCACCGCCTTGAGCAAGGCGCCACTACGCTCGGCCAAGCCGACCCCGCGCGAGCGCCGCCTCCACGACCGCCTTCCACCAGTCACCCTCTAGGATCCACCGGCCTAGCTCCTATCTTCCTCTTCTCCCTAAAGAGCCATTGGACCTCACCGCCCTTTCCCATCCGAAAGTAGGAGCGCTGCGCCGAGTCGAGTACTCTCCCCACCCGCACGTGCCTCCTCCTTGCCACCAATTGCTAGCCTTGATAGCAACCTCCACGCACCGCCTCCACTCCACCGACCTCCGCTGTCATCGCACCTGCCTCCCTCTCCTAGGTACGGCAAGAAAGGGGATCGAGGGGTACAAAAGGATGTAGAAGAGTAAGGAATAATAGAAGATAAGAGAAGAAAGTTAGTGAGAGACTAATAGATGGGACCTATGTGGGCCCCACATGCCTTAATCAAGCTTTGCATAGTGGGACTCATCCTTTCCAGCCCGAACACGCACTCAGTCCACCGCTCCAAAGTCACTGACCAGTGGGCCCTATTTGTTCGGTCCCCCATAGGTCTACACCCATGAGCCATGTCCACTAACTACTCCATACGCACACATAAATCCGATCTACATTAACCGTGTCACTGACAAATGAGCCTCGCATGCTTGGCCCATGGACCATGGGCTAAGCCCACCAAACCACCACACCGCGCACTCAGTAGACTCAGTCTACCATAAGCTAGAGCCTCTGTGTCTTGATAGAGGGCCCCGTGAAGGAATATTCCCCATAATATTCTGTTCTAAAAAAAGAAATTATTTTTCCTTTGAATAGAAATTCAATAAAACTTCAAAAATCAATATATTGCAAATTGTAACTCTATTTGAGCCCATTCAACTTTCAATTTTTTTTAAAAAAAAGAAATATATCTAATGGCACCATTATTTTGCTCTATTATAGCTAGTGTATTAACTTTTATGTTGATTTACTCCTTTTTGTGTGTAGTTGCTGAGCCTGAGGACGATCCAAAAGCTGTTCTTGGCGAGGAAGAACCACCACAAGACCAAAGCAAGCCACCATTAAGGACTGATTCCTTTGTGAATTCCATCTGAGCATTTTTATAGTACGACCACACGGATATTGTGGGATACCCCTGGAAGAGTACTTAGTTCGTGGTTATCTTTTATACCAGTGGTTGAGGGATGATGGGATGAGAAGACGAAGATATGTGTGTGTTTTGATACTAGTCCTTCGTGGCCTCGTCTCTATTGTGGCGCTTATGGTACTGAAAGGTGTAGAAGCATCCCCGATGTATCCTAAGTAGGCGATGGCTAAAGTTACCTGATGCTTATCGTAAGACTCGACCAACTATGTAGCATGAGGTTTTTATAGACTAGTTTTAAAAAGGCCTTGTCATGAACATTCGATGCCGATGGATAATCAGTGTTAGTTTTGTGTCATGTTGGTAAAACGTACAACTTCTGCAAAGTTTAAACTATTCGAATAGCCGTGCCCATAGTCAAAGGCGAATGTGGGGTGATTCTCTTAGCATAGTTTTGTTTACAAGTGCTTTGTGAAATTGATTTGTAGAATGGGAATCGTTTCTAGAGTCAACCTGTGTAGCAAACGGAAGATCTAAGTGGTTGGAAACAAGTCTAAGTGCCCTAGGGTATCTTGTGACACCATAGAGTTTGTTTGAGGTGACTTGATGAGAGGTGCAGTTGAGCTGAGATGGCTTGTTAAGATGTTGAATTGAGATAACTAAGAGAGAAGTTTAGAAAAGTGAAAAGAAACTAAAAGAGGAAGAGAATAAAATGAATGAAGAAGTATACAGGTTCACTAATCATTGTGACAAGTTATTGCAAAGTAACTTGTACACACCTCTTTCTGACAACTAAAATTTGACAATGTTTTGCAAAAGAAATCCTTTAAGCAAAAGGCTATTTTCACAAATAAAACCCCAGCCTCCATTGTTAAGCTGCACATGTCATCTTTTCTATAGCTTGCTGAATATGAAAGTACTCATCCTTGCTATCTATGTAAATATATTAAGTTTTGAGGAAGAAGGAGATGATCCTACCGCCGATAAGTTTCTTCAGGAGCAGGCAAAGTATGAAAACTTTTAGGGTTTTCGGCCTAGTCATCAAGCCATGCCTATGGAATAAGTTAGCCAGTTAGGTGTTTAGCCTAGTGCTTAGTCGTTCAGTTGCTTTCCGCTCTGTTGTTGTCACTTCTGCTCTGTTGTCGCTTCCACTATTGTCTTTTGTGCTAAGTTATTGTCCATCTAGGATCTATCCATGATGGCAACTTCTGTTTAAACTATCTTAGTGATATAATAATGTTATGTTGCTTTGTATCAATAATATTTTGTGTATACCAACTTGTGTATTCTAGGACTGATATATATTACACAGGTACAAAGGTGGCCTCCGAACTCGAGAGACTCGGGGCGTCACAACATATTAGCAATTGCATAAAAGAATGAACAGATAACTGAAGGTCTCTCGACACAACATAGAACTAACCTGGAACCAAGCTAGCAGAGATGACTTCACTGCATGTACAAGCTAGCAGAGATGACTTCACTGCATGTACGACGCCGGTTCACCAATGGTCTTCCAGGAGGTGCAGACATTGGTTAAATAGCTCACCAAGCACAACTGAAGCAAGAGACAGGAAGGAATTACATGTGTATATATACGCACAAAGGAATCACAAACGTTAGCAGTTCAAGGCAGTTTCAACAGATATGTTTCGAAGGAATGGGCAATTCAGTATCAAACCAAGGTACTAGTTCGCAAATTAAGTAAACTGAAGAATGAGTCATACAACTAAAATAAAAATGTGTACCATGGCAACGTAGAAAGGGAAAAAACAAAGAGCTTGCTATGTATAAGCAAGCCTTCCATACATATTAAAATACAGATAGTAGATGAACACAGAGTGATAAATAAAGTGCTGAAAATAATTAGACCATATAGTATTAAGGATAACACAGACAAGATTGAGTCATGAGGAAGACAATCGTGGCAAGATTAGAAAAGAATTAATAAAAGTGCTGACACCAAACGGATGTAGTAAAAAAAGTTGTGTAGACTATAGCATGTATCGGGCTGTTGTTCCCTATGATAGAAAGATCAACAAATCATAATGACTGTCTGGTAATCATGCATTTCAGTCCAAAGGCAAACCAAGCTGAATAGATCTTGTGCCACTCGACCAGGCCATATGAAACTGGCATGCATCCTGGCTCCTAGGACCCTTTCATAGAACTCCTAGCAGCTTCTCCAAGACCTCACCAGCATGAAGCGACTTACTATGGGGCTGTAACAGATGGCTAAATATTTGTAAAAATTTATTTGGATCCTCCGCAAGTGTTGGTGCAGTGTAAATTGGTGCTCCAATGGCTGAAGTTGCATATCATACAGACAAATATATTCCAAAAACTATGAAATGGTTTCATATCCACAAGAAAGTAGCATTCACCATGGTAGAAACTTGACAACGGAGAAAACACCCACAATCAGCTATTTCTGGTCTCAATAGTGCCAATTTATGGTAGGTAGGTACCAAAACCTATATGACTTCAAAACTGCAGAGAGGCTGACTGGCACTGCTACATAAAGGATGCAATCGAACGTTTCAAACCAAACAAAACGCATCATGTATGGTGTGCAAACCCAGTTGTGACGAAGCACAATCTTGATTGCTAACTAAGCTTGCTGGCAGCAAGGCACCCTCACAACCAAGATATTCTCGGAGCGAACCTTTGATCACTGAGTACTCAAGAGCTAAAAAGAGGGCAGAACCAAAAGTTGCTAATCCAAAAGTTCCTGCACAGCGGGAGATTCATGTCCAATGCAATCAATAAATTTTAACAGCACTATACACTGAAAATTTGTGGAGGGTGCAGCTTTCACTAAAAAAAGCAAATATGTATGTCTGTGCACGTTGAAATCTGATTGAATTTTATTTACGATGTAAAAGAGCCCTTGTTTAAGGATTAAAAACTTAAAATATTTACTATACGAAACCAAAAGTTAACTATGGGGATCACTTATTGTTGTAGGAGCACTAAATATGTCACCTAGACAAGGCATATAGGTAGTGCTGAGCTTGAGTGGTGAGCGGAACAGAATGCAACAAAAAAAATAGCGATTCATGGAGCTCAGTCAGATCATGGCACCTTCCGTTGCATTTTTTTTCAGTACAGGAGCGAATCGAAAGGATTGCAAGCAATGGTAACACATAAATGTTCATGTAACAGAATGCCTAGATCAAGCCCACACAGCATACATGAAATCATAAACCTAATAATTTGCATCTAAAAGAAACAAGGATTGAATTTCTTTTAAAGTATAGCCTTGCTATTCTGCACAATTAATCCAAATATCATGTTTTCCTATGATGCAGGTGTGAACAGCAACAGTACATCCCTAGTAAGCAAGCAGGTGCATGCCAAAACATGGTAAAAAAAAGGGGGGGGGGGGGGGGGGCAAGCGATACCTTCAGCTCGCCGGAGGAGAGGCAGACGACGTGAGTGGCCACGCAAACTGGTTCGCTGCTGATCCTCTTCGATGTCAGTTCGGGGCTGCACGCAACACTGACGTAGAAACGAAAAGAGGCAAGGACGCCGCTGCAGAGAGAGATAGGCGAAGGTGGCGGCCTTGGCGGCGGCAATTTCCGCGAGGGGAGGACAGGATAGACCGCGCAGATGGCAGAGGCGGCCGTGGCAGTGGCGGGAGAGGCCGTGGTAGCGGCGATTTCTGCGAGGGGAGAAGGGGATCGACCGTAGCCGTGGCGGAGGCTGCCATCGCGGCGCCGGTTTTTACGGAGGAAGGAGGGGATCCCTCGGGGCGGAGTACAGCTACGGCGTACCTGCGTGTGGATGGATGGGGGAGGAGATGGCGACTGGCAGGGGCAAAATGGAGAATACGGCAGGCTCTGCCGACCGACGGCCAGATCTCTCCATGCGCCATCCAATCGGACGGACTGCATCGGTGGGCTGTAGCTGGTAACAGTGTAACAGTACTTGGAGGAAATTGTAGGTAAAAATTATAGTCTTTTTGTAGACATGATGAAAGGAGGTGTGCAATGCAAGGCGCTGACATTGGCGTCAGGCAGGAGGGCGCAGGGAACATGAATCCATCCCCACAGGGAGTCGAGAAGCTAGCGCTGCCGCGTGGGATGAAGGAAAGAAAAGCAAAAACGAGAGAAAAATTCCACCCCGCAAATATCTATTAACATACGTGATATGACAGAGTGCTAGTAAATTTATAGGTGTCGAGTACGTTTTTTACACAGCAAAGGAGGGTCCGCTTTTTTTTAAGCCTGTCTCAGCTCTTTTTCTCTATTAAAGAGCCGTTTGTAAAATTTTTGGCTCATAGATAGAAAAGATGAGGCGTTTGTAAAATTGTAGGTCAGTGGAGGAGGAGTAGATGGACGTTTTTTCTAGAGAGGCGTTTGCAAAATTGTAGACTCCTCTGTGAAAGTGGAGGAGGCCTGACGATTTTATAGATTGCCCTTAACGCTTACCTATAAATCTCTTTATATATTTTATAATATTTATTCTTAGTAATAAAACAATATGTATAGTATTATTTTAATGATAAATAGTTTGTTTTTTTGATAGTTTTATTTTTAAATCCGTAAATAGTTTTGTTCATAATATTTAAAGATATATTGATATTGAAATATTGAATGCACAGATGTAATGATTAATTTCTTACATAAATTAACTCTATTTTTCTGTAAACAGATATGTCACATGAAGTGGCATTTTGGTTATATCACGGTTGAGAAAATTTTTGGTATGGTCTATATAGTGTAGATATGTGAGAGTTTGATTCAACCCTTAAGGTATAAAAAGCCAGTTTTCAGCAGTATACAACTAGTTAATACGACGTTTCTGAATCAACCCTATGTCAATGCAATAACTGTGTATATCGTTGTGAGCCGAGCAACCAAAAGTTTTTTTGTGAATCAATGTCGATGTATTCCACTATTGCTTAAACATAGTACATGGAGAATGTATTGGAACAAGATTGGTCGTCTAGCATTCATGTGTCAGTGTACAAGAAAGACGGTATTGTTTCAATGGCCATACAAGACAGAGAAGATCCCAATATGACACGTATGATGCTAAAACAGTGAAGGAAAATGAGTTAGAGTACGAAGAAAAAAGAGGACAAGGATGAGAAGACAGACAAGGAAGAGAGAAACAACACCATCGTAGAAATAATTGATAGGAAAGATTATGATAATGAGCATGCAGAGGATGATTCTCTAAGAGACATCACGTGCCATGAGAGTACAAGGAGAACGAGCTTATTTAAGAGGGCTAAACATGCATACAAATAGAAATCGATGAAGGTAGTCAAGCACTAGATGATCACTTCGGCGAGAGTTCTGAGTTATAAAGTCAAATAAGTCAGTGTATAAAGTGAAGTACAAGACGCATACATTTAAGGGTAAATATAAGGATTAATAGAGATTGTCAATTATCACCAAGCATAATTGTCACTTATATAGGGTCAAGAAATACCGAAAATATGGCATTTATATTTGCTGCAATAAAGATGTACTTCGATGTTATGCATAATCTAGTGTATGAATCAAAAATTATAAGGTACATTTAGGATAAATTCAAGTACACAATTAGTTATACGAAGACAGAGAGAGTGAAATAGAAGATTATAGAGACGATGTTTGCCACATTCAAAGTTTCAAATAATAAATTATCTCATCTTCAAGCTTGTATTATTTAGAATAATCAAAAAGCTACTACGATCTTAAATCACTCCTATCAATTGGCCATCCTTAGTAGAGTATGCTTCAATGAGATTTTTTTTATTAAGTGTGTGCATCAATGCATTTATGCTTTGTCATTTCATACTCTACATCGATGAGATATTCCTAACTGGAAAGTATATAGGGCGGATATTGATAATAATTAGAGTTGATGGGAACAATTAGGTGTTACCTGTGGCTTTTGCTTTTCTTAAGAACGATAACACTGAAAGTTGATATTAGTTTCTAAAGCGAGTGAAGAATATAGTTGTGCATATGAGGTCAGGTGTATGCCTTATACATGACCGTCACACCGAACTTCTACGAGCTATTGAGTATTTGAGAGATGATAATATAGAAAAAGGATATGCATAAGAGTGGACAGATGTTTACAGCAGATGTTACATACATCACATAGGTCCTAATTTTTACAAGCAATTTTAAAACAAACACCTTATAGATCTTTTTAAGAGGCTCTGTGTCTATAATTAATAGAAAAAAATTAACGAGCTTTGGAGTAGGTTAGACAAGCTGATGATGAAATAGACAGATGAGTAGGAAGTCCACCATGTAGTGGTGGCAGCAGCAACAGGTGTCCGCTTTATAAGAACGTAGCCTAGAGATAACTTTGTCTATCAAACTCTCAAATATATTATTTACTTCTTGACGTACTATGTTGTTGTTAATAAATTATACATTTTTAAAGAATTCACTGTGCCATACCCTACTTCCTCTGTAGTGGGATATTGACAAAAGGAGCCGAGACGTTGGCACAGGGAGTGGGAACATTCACACAAGGGCTTTAAGGTTTATCGCACGGTACACATTTTCATTCAATTCATGATAATCTATTTTACATTGCTCAACTATTTTTCTCATAGGCTTTCGGGCTACACCGTAGCAGATCTTTATAGTCACGGATGGATTTAGACAAGCTACCTCTAAAGAGTGCACAACTCCTTCAATCAAGATAACCTCACGGCAAATCAGAACGTACTCAGCTCCTTCCAGCGTGTAGGAGCTTCACCACCTCACATATAGGAGCCACATGATTTGACTATTATGCAATAGGTCCGTGCTATCCGTTGCGTCACAGCCGACCGACTCACCTACTCTCAGGTACATGTGAGCGCAAGACATGAGGACACAGAGGGGTAAAGGATAGTCCCCAGGACAGTAGTATGTTGTGTCATTTATACTTATTGTTTATATTATTTTGTATTCACTGTTTCGGCTTTACGTATCTATCTCACCATGTTAAAACCATGTCGCTTTCATTTTTTATTATGCACGTATGATTATCGGTAGCATACGATTTTCAGTGTATTCACTTCTTACTACGCAAAAGTTATGGTTGTGGTTAAGTTTTTTTATTCCGATAGGTTGTTACTATTATATAATATTTTTTAAAAGAAAACTTTGGATGAAAAAGGATATACTACTAAAACAGTCGAAAAACCCATCTACCATTTTTGATTTGTTCAAGCACAAAATGGAATTGGAGTAAAATGGTTAGTGCAAATAAATACAATAACCGGTATAGTCAGAAAATGCAGTACATTTTTCAGATATCTATGAAGCTATATTACTATTGAAGAAATTATAACTTCTTGGGTCGGCACGGCATAGTTAGATTAACATCTTAGTAGCAATCCTATCTACTTGAAATAATATATACACCAGATTATTATAATAGATTATTGATTATAGTAATACATTAAATATTTTGATAAATAAATTTAACAATTAGCTTAGCATAGGACTAGTGATTTAAACCATACAGTATTTTTTTTTAAAAAAATGCTTTTAGAGATATGAAACAAGTTATCCACGGCAATAAATCCAATGTAGCAGCTGAGAAGAACGGGCCTTACATGCATGAAGTAGAGTACAGTGTACCACATATCTAATTTTGAATCCGAAATGAGCCCGGCCGCTGGGTGCATACAGCACCACGAGTACGAAAACAATATCTTGTTTGTTTTGCCCAATTGGAAGTCGCATCAAACTTTATTCATGCAAGCGAACGATGCCAGGTTAAGAGAGAGAGAGAAGGCACTGTTCATGGGATAGTCACGGGGGGTCACGCACGCATGCGCCAGCAGTGGTTAAAAGGCCATCATATGCAAGCAGCTGCGGGCTGAGAGATGAGCTGCGATGCCGATGCGAGGTGGCGAGGCCAGCAAGAGACAGCGCGTGACCGACACCACACCCTCCGTTGCTTGGTCCACCGCCGGCTTGCGCACAGGGAATCCAGCTCCTGGCCAAGCGCTGCCGGACAAACCCTCGTCTCAGAAAGCCAGCTCGTTGGCAAAGCAAAAAACAGAGACCAACGGACAGACCGATGTGTCAGATATGTTTGCTGCACGCTATCTATTGCAATGCATCCGAGACCTTGCAACACATCACACAGAAAAAAGCATATATTCATGTGTACATAGAGTCCTAGTAGCGCCCCATACATGCATGGCAACATCTTATACGCATTTTCTGTGACATGGCGTGCATTGCATTGGCACGGCATGCACCAGCAGCAACAAAGCTCACCACACAAGCATGCGCAAAGATATTTGACGAGAGAGAGCGAGAGAAAGTAGAGTGAGAAGGGACTCAGCCTCCCCTGACACAGTGCCCGCTATGGGCTCACTGTCTAGGGTTTTCAATTGGTGCCTATTAGCTACACTCCCTCACTCGGGCCGCGTTCCGAGGTAGATTGAGGGATTTTTTCAGTTATATATATATGTTTTTAAAATGTTCAAATAGTATATCATATACATAATCTTATATTTTAAAATTAGATTTTTAATACTAAGGTAATTCCGTTGGTTATATATATAACTATTAAAAAATAGATAATATTTTATAGATTAAAAGACAGCCTCACTCACTGCTTTATTGCAATCCTTATAGCCATCTGGCTTGTGCATGTATATATATGGATGGATGGGCAAGCCGAGCTTGTCTGTGGCATTAGTAGCTTGACTAGATGACGGGGCACGCCAATGGCGCGCCTCCTGTGTACAGCTATATATCAATTAGCAACACTATAGTATAAGCCATAATCGCTATCAGAGCGGTGCAAGCTGTCACACTTGCATGGAGTCTGTGATGCTGCTGATGCATTGTTGCTGCGACCATCCTGAGTGTTTCTATTTTGAGGATTAAAACCTACGCGTAACACGCGTCGTCGGTTTATAATCCCTTAATAAATAGAACAACCAAGCACAACCACCGCAACAGCTGAACTTACTAACTATCATTAACCCCGGGTGAATGACCCGTATTGCACAACAGAATGTTGTATACAAAGCTTGCTTTAATACACAAATGTCCTAAAAGGGGAAAACTTATATGGAACGAAGTGATTTCAGCTAGAACGCTTCTACTCGATGTACAAACAATGTCAGCCAGGTAACATAATCATTTGGATCCATAAATAAAGGATGGAAACCTGTATTTTGGAAGAGGAGCATATGCGTGCTTATGCAATTATGCTCATCTTGTATAGAGGCATAAATGGGATCACGAACTTCTTTCTGGAAGGGTATATAACTAAAAAAAACCACTGTAACAATTCATTAAGAAAAAAAACTTAGATGACTACAAATATTCTGCCAGTTCAACTGCAGGTTGTTCTTAATGATTTCAGACAGTTATCGAAGCTATCATCCGCACTAAGTTAAGAACCAATCATCTGTTCTAAAGATCACTTTGGAGTAGATCATCCTGATCCTATCACTCACTGACATTCTTCCAATTTGAAAGAATTTCAATGGTTGTTTTGGATGCGAACTGGTCAGCCAGTAACTTTATGTTCGGCATCATTAGGTGAACATTGTACTATTGATGTAGCAACATGCTCACAATGGTGATTTGTGTTGGCTTATAGGCATTGCCAGTTTTGCTTGTGGAAAGGGTTAGAGAATCATTCTGCATGATGAGAAGAGCCTTGAAATTAATCAAGAATGAGAAAAATGGGCCATTAAAGACAAGCTAAGACAGAAGGTGAAGAAGCCATACTTCATCATATCGTATCAGGATACAACCCATACTTAACCAGATTTACAACTGAACAACTGTGCCAGTGCATTCCAAAAATATAAAAGAATCTAGTCCATCCAATGATCTATCATATTCCCTAATTTTCATATCATATTTCCATGACAGTCATAGGAATCTCACAATAAAAAAATGGAAGATGCATCATGCATGTACATAATAGTGTGTCAAAACACACTGGATATCGCTGCATAAAAATCACCCATTTAACTAAAGCCTAGCTTTTTTTTTCTGAAAAGATCAAATCATCTTAAAACTACAGCAAGAACCAAGTAACTGATGAGAGAAAGCACACATGCAAAGGGCTATTCAGCTGTGACTGCAAACCTATCTGCGTGCTGAATCAAATATTTAAGAGATTAAAAGATAAACCGGAACCCATTTAAAAAAAGATAATCTGGAACCACTCTTTGAATGATATATAATCTGAAGTTTGAAACGCCACATTTCATCAATATCACTATTTATACATAATGCGAACATATTTTCGCAGCCAAATAGTATGTATAAAAAAGTACAGAGACGTTCTTTTATTTAGCCACTGAATTTGAAAAGGAGAACACAGTAATGCCCTAAAGAGATAATTTCAATTTCTATTGAGTCCGAAAGTGTTTGTGCCACTGAAAAGATAATTGAGTATTTCTTAATAGGTGTTGGAGTTAAGAGATGGAGACCAGTTTGCATGAAACTATGAAAGCTTGTGTATATTGAATTGGTTCGATGGTTGCAGTTTTGCCAACCATAAAAATCAGGGAAACCAAGTTATGATGTCTGTGCTAAAGAATGTAAGGATAATTAAATCAAGTCGGTAAAAAAACGATTCTTACAAACAGAGGTGAAATAAAACAACTTACATGCACTGGTTACATACTCATCAAGATGAAGAAAGGAGACACAGTCTAAACCTTAATTTGTTGGATGCAGCTGGAAGAACTTTTGTATGTCTGACGACTGGATTTACATATAGGATTTGGATGACCCTAGAGACGGGCACTGAATCCCTCAGAAAGAAGAACTCCCAAAAGGAAGTTTATCTTAATTAGGTAAATCACTACCAGAAAACCGACTTTCCCTGATGGAAAAGGAATTATTCGTAGCTTGAAAAGGATTCTTGACTTTCTATGGTAAATGCAACATGTATTTGAAACTTATCTAAACTTAGCCGCACCACAAGAACCATCTAGATACCTCAAAAAAGATGGGGATGGCAAGCATAAACAACAGATACAGAATAGCTGAGTACCTACATAGAATGGAAAGGTAGAAACACCCTTATCGTAGGCATCCATCTGACTTACACAGAATCGAAGGAATTGAATACTGTGAAACACATGAACATTAATTTCAACATGCATGAATTTGTATTCCTGCATTTACATCCTCATACATTGACCCTGCTGCCAGTTGTATTCTTAAATATCACATATTCACATTACCTATATAGCCAACTTTTAAGAGAGGAAAGTCGTAATATGTTGAAAGAGACACATGTCATGCCATGGAAATTAATTCGCCTACCGTAAATAAGTCGAAAAAGATTGCAAAAGAAGATATGCAAATACTTTTTGACAAGTGACAACAACATAAGAAAAGTAGAAGGTCAGCAAGCCGTGCAGGCAAGCCACCCACCCAATTATTATCCAAACAAAAACACTCATAAATAAACGTGTATGAACAAGATTTAGTTAAACTTCTCATACCAAGAAAACAATCCGGTTTCTAGAAACCCATGTATTACATGATTTTGTTACTTATTAATTCATTCGGAAGATTAAAAGGAAACTCTACTGAAAGCTGAGGAGCTGGATGGACAATTTCGCAAACAAAATATGAACAGGACTGTACAGGATAGTCCATAACCTCCTCGTTCCCCCATTTTTCTCACCATAGAGTTCAAAGCCAACAAAATTCCATGAAAAAATTGAAAAATATACTGTTTTATCATGTGTTTTGAAAGAATATATATCATTTTTGAGCCGCAAAAATGGCCTCCCAATAAGACATGCGAGAGTGAAAAAATTTTAAAGTCTCACACACCAAATCCTAGTTTTTAAAATCCCACTGCTCAGCCCCTATAAGACGCGTAGGAGTGAAATTTTTTTAAAGTCCTACCGCACAGACTCCTTTCTCGTCTCCGGCCTCTGTCTCTATCGTCGCCCTATGCTCTAGCCGCTTCGCTGCCCCTGTGCACAACCTTGGTCACCGCCACCCTTGAGTTTTAGCTGACACCGCTCCGTTCCCGTGCAGCCCTGAAATTGCATCAAGTCTTCCTATTGGGTTTTGAGTGATAGATGACAAGAAATTAAGGAGCTAATTTACTATAATTAAGAATCTCACAATAATTCATCTAGTGAGATATTATTTTGCTTAAAAGAATAACTCCATGAATGTTACAAAAGAATAAATGACTTGAATCGATGAAAATTAATTTTATTAATTCTTGGGACGTTAGGATAAGTTAAGCTATTAAAAACGGATTAAGTTTAACCGGTTCAAAAAGTAATTGATCAATTAAACTTTCAGCTCCATATGAGTGAACATCCGTACCATCTACACTTTAGGGTTTTAGATTTTCTCTCCCAGTGTTTCGGATGTTTATATTTAGACTTTTATGAAAACTTATGGATAAGTTTCTTTGTTAAATAGAGAAATCAACTCGAAATCTCTAGACACTTTGATCGGACTCTCCAGACTCTTTGATTGGAGTCTTCAAACTGAGCTCTCTGTCTAATAGAGAAGTCTGTCTAAAGTCTCTAGAGGTTTAGACTGGATATTCAAAATTTTCTCTCTCTTGAAGCAAAGTGTTGTCCAAAGACTTCGGACTGAGCTCTCTGTCTAAGGCAAAAAGCATGTCCAGAGTATCTAAACTTTTGGAGTGGATACTCCATAATTTGAAATTATGTAAGCAATGACTAGTTGCGAGAGGGATGCATATTTAATCCCACCAACCCCTTTGAGAAATGTAATACTCATTTATCTCTACATCACTCCCAAAATCTTTTTAGAGATTTTTCACTCCACTCTCTTAAATCTTAAGTTTAATATACCCTTTAAGCGTGATTTTTAGGTGATTTGCGAGAGAGTAAATATTGGGGATTTGGGTGAGCACTTGTGGATAAACATTGCTGAATATTTAAGTTTGTTACTCTTAAAAGACCACCTCCTAGATGACTAGTTGTTATCAGTGAGGATTCAACATATGAATCACAGAGGACATTTATAAAGGTCTTCCTCACCTCTATAAAATAAAAGATACATTAGTGAATTTATGAGTTCTTTTTTAGAGATTGGTTTGGTAGAGCAAGTTCCATAGAAAGCGGGAGCACGATGTCCTAGTAGAGATCTTGGTGAATGTTTTAGACTAAGTGCTATACTTTGGTGAGAACTTAGAGGCCAGACTAATATCTAAAGTTGAACTTGGTGAAATAATGCATCGAACATGATTTAGCTCTTTAAAGCTCCTCAACGGAGATGAATGATAGATTGATCTAAATTCTAGTGAAAAATTACTTGTTTTCTAGTATCCTATTAGCTATTATATTCTTTATGATTTTTTTCCTTACTTTCAACCCAATACTAAGAGTTCTTCTCCTTTGAGTGTCTCTTGTGAAAGGATCTTGAGTCAGAGAAGGGAGAGTGAATGTGTAAACTTTTAAATCTAAAATAAACTGATAACGAAAATTAGACTTTTCTCTAGAGCCTCTGGTCATACAGTCTAGAGTATCTGGACCGATCTTTCTATCAAACAGAAAAAATAGTCCAGAGTCTCCGGTTTGTATAGTTTGAAGATTCTAGATCTTCTTCAAAATATCCGAGAGACACTCAAAATAGGCGAACCCTAAGGATTGGGAAGAAAACAAGGAAGCAAAATCACAGAGAATATAAAAGCTAATAGGATGCTAGGAGACAAAATGATTTTTCACCGAAGTTCATATGAAACGATTCTACGTCTCCGTTGAGAAGCTCAAAATAATCAGATCTTTTTCGATCTCTTGTGTCACCAAGTTCAACCCTAGAAACTAATTTGGCCTTCAAGATCTCACTAAAGCGTAGCACTTAGTCCAAACTAACTATTAAAATCTCTATTAGGACACCGTGCTTCTACTTTTTATAATGTTTATTCTATCAAATCAACTTCTAAAAAAGAACTCGGGGATTCACTAGTATGCCTTTTCTTTGCGGAGATGAGAGAGATCTTCACAAACGTCCTGGATGATTCACACATTGAATCCTCGCGGTCAATGGTTATTCGTCTAGTAGGTGGTTTTCTAAGAGTAATAAATTTGAGTCTTTATCGACGTCGATTCACAAGTGCTCACTCAAATCTCAAAATCTAATCTCACAAATCATCAAAAAAGCAATCCAAAGAGTATATTAAACTCAAGATCTAAAAGAGTGGAATGGAGAATCTCTAGAAAGCTCTTGGGAGTTATACAGAAATAAATGAGTAGCCAGCCCATCAAAAAAGAAGGTATAGTGGGATTAAATACACACCCCTCTTAAAACTAGCTATTACTCATAAAATTCAAATTATATAGTATTTTGACAGAATATCCGAAGACCCTAAACAATCCTTTCGCCCTAGGTAGAGACCTTAGTCTGAAGACTCTAGCCAAATGGTCCGAAGACTTTGGACATCACTTAACTTCGAGAAGGATAGGAGGTTCAGAATATCCGGTGTAAACTTTTAGAGACTCCGTATAGGCCTATCTAACAGATAGAGAGCTTAGGCCAAAAACTCTGGCCAAAATGTCCGTAGACTCCGAACTAATTTCTTTGTTTGAGAGAGAAGCTTATCCACAAGTTTCCACAAAACCTATGCGTGCCGCCTTGGTTGCCATCGTCCTCAGCCTCCTTTCTCCTATCGTTGGCCCTCGCTCCTTATCCTGATGCAAGCCGCCTCCGTCATCCTTAGCCTCCTCTGTCCCGTCATAGTCGTAGACCTCACCCCTGTGCGCGCCGTCCTTAGCTATCTCTCCCTGGCCTAAAGTCGCCTCTTTCTCCTCGTCGAATGGTACTCCTAGCCAGATCGCTGCATCTCATCGTCTTCATGCCTCGCCATTATCCTCGCCTGCACTGGACCCGATGGGTGGCGTGTTGCGGGATGCGATCAAGCACCTTTTGCGGCAATGTGTGGTGAGCAATGAAGCAGGTAGGGAGTGGTGTTGGGTTCTAGATTTTTGGTGGTCAAGAAAGAGGAAGACGGTGACGACAATGATATGAGATGATGAATCAATCACTTTGACACTATTCTAAGAGGAAAGGTGCAGCCTATGCAAATAGTTGAGTTAATATTATTTTTTGAAGATTTTTTTATTGTGTGAAATTTATATAAATTTTAAATAAAAATATTAAATGAATTTTGATGTGAAATTTAGAATTAATTTTGATACAAATTTAGAATGAATTTGATATAAAATTTAGGATAAATTTTAGATGTGAATTTAAAATGAGTAAATACTTTTTTTTCAGACGGCTGATGTCGTCCGTAAAAATATTTAATTTCATGTGATTACTTAAGCCTTTCGTAATAATTGGTTTGACCTGATTAAAAAATATTTTTGAAGTACTGTCCGCGTGCGGAGAGGACGCGAGACGGAGAGAGAGGGGAGAAATCCCAGCACCCTCGTTATCTGCCAGCGCCGGCCCAGATCGCTTCTTCCGATGAGATCTCGACGGCTGGACACGACGAGGGATGGCGGCTGCGGCACGACGAACGGGCTGCACGGGCTCCGACGAAAACGAGAAAGCACCCCGCGAAAAAAAAGAGAAAGAAAACGAAGGAGAGAGGAGAAATCACAGCGCCATCGGTTGCTGATGGCGGCGCACAGCTGTACAAAGGAGGACCAGGTGGCGTCACTCCGACGACTGACGTGGGGGACCCAAGGACCAACAGGACCCACACGGCAGCGAAAGCCAAACAGGCGGGCAGCAATTTCGCGTGCCAAAAACAAATCCGTCGCCGCCCACCCGGCCTCTTAAAATCTATCGCTGATCGCTGGGCCATCTCGCCGATCAGGCCCACCAGGCAGCTGCAAAGGGTTGCATCTGCAAACAACGCATCGGCCACAAAGGCAGAGGGCGCACATAGGCGCGACATGATTGGCCAGCCCGGCGCAAAAAAAGGAGCCAAAAAAATAACCGCCTCTAGGAATTCTTTCGTGCGATCTGATTGGCCCGTGGATACGCGAATGGACGAAACGAGCACAGTAAATCTGACGTGGCATGGCCGAGAATCGCTCCGTGCTGAGCCCAGTAATGATTCGGAAAAATTGTGCGTATCAGTATATAAATTTTGCTTTATTAAGCACTACCACTATAGCTATCAATTTATCATATGCTAATATTCATATATATTAATAAGAAATATATCAATATTTTATGTAAAGCTTGCATTATGAATTTTTATTTTTTTACTCGAAAAGGCTACAGTAAATCTGACGTGGCATGGCCTCCGCGCTGAGCCCTGATGATTCGGAAAAATTGTGTATATCAATATATGAATTTTGAAAGTGTTATCTCTATAGCTATGAATTGATAATATGATGATATTCATATATATTGATAAAAAATACATCAATATTTTATATAAAGCATGCATTATCACCTATCAGTTGAATTCTTATTTTTTTTACTCGATGGCAGTGCGATCTAATTGGCCCGTGGAGACGCAAATGGACGAAACGAGCACAGTAAAAAAATACACAGTAAATTCGACGTGGCATGGGGGAGAATTTCCCCCGGCTGAGCCCAGTAATGATTCGGAATTGCATGATGACTAAGATAGCAGCAGTAGAGATAGAGCTTTGCTAGTAGCTTGGAGGAGCGTGCAATGTGCGCGCATGTGTGTGCTGCCTGTGGGATTGGGATGGGATGGGAGGGAATAGAAACAATGGCACTTCGAAGGTAGAGCTAGACGGCGTTCGGCTGCCGCTGTTCAAACTTTTTTTTTTCACTCCCTGCACACGCACGCACGGTATATTTTTTTATAAAAGTTTTTTTTATAAAAAATCATTTTTTATAAATATATTAATATCTTGTTTAATTTTGAACTAATATTTAATTAATTGTATATTAATTACGCTTCTCATTTTATTTTATGTGCCTAAAAGGGAGGATTAGCCATCTCCCCTCCAAACGCAGCCCTAGCTTTGCTCGCAGCTGCAGCTATTTATAGGGATGAGCATGGCGCTACAAGTGACAACAAGTCTTGTTCTTCCCATCCTCTTCTTCCAAGCTCTCCCTCACCAAACAGACATGTACGCCATTGTTCAGCTTGTACTCTCCTCTCTTCTTTCTCCAGCCATCTCGATCTATCACAATGTCATGCCAGTGCCAACTGAGCTGCCTCTGTGTGTGTATGCATTGAGGGATGAGCTTACTCCGTTTGTTGTTGATGAGCGTGTCGTACATACATAGGAGCTGTCTTCTCCTAGTGCTTAGGGCTTTCGGTTTCAGTAGTCTAGCATTGGGGTCTGTGTGTGGGACTGTGAAATGAGCACTGCAGTAGTGCAGTGTGTTTTCAAGGAAGGGAAGGGCATGTAGGCATGCGAATGCATGCCATGGTTGCAGAAGTTAGTACGTGTGGAAGCTCAACGAAAGAGAGGTTAGAAAAGGGGATATGCCTGGCTCCCTGTATGCCATTCGCGTAGCTGCCAACTCTGTTGAAACACAGCCTTCTCCCGGCGAGGCCAGCAAGCATTGTTCGTACGTTGGCTCTACCGCGGATGGCGTGCGAGGAGCCAAGCATGACCGTCTCTCTCTCTCTCTCTCTCTCTCTCACACACACACACACACGTTGTGTATTTGTGTGTGTTCACTCAGATTAATTACATGCTTAATTATATATACCTGACAAATATGGATTGTACAGAGATAAAGCTTGGGAGTGCTTGCTCTTACAGTCGTACGTACTGCAGTTTTAGTCTTTTAGTTATGCGCTTGGTTATGGTTTCTTTTTAGTTTGAGGAGTTCTGTTTAATACATATATATTGCATGCATTTTATTATTCGGTACTTGCGTGGCTCTGTCATGATTTGCAGCAAGCGAGCAACATGTACTAATTAACCTAGTTCTATGTTTGATTATATCTTCATGCAGCCCCTTATTGAGTACAACTTCTCTGAAAAATTATTGACCGCCTAGTTTGTTTCATGTACTGTTTGTCACCTTTCTCTGGCGGTTGTGCTGACATAAATGCATGTACAATTGCTATCATGGTTTTCTATCTTGATTTGATTAAGAGAGATTCGATTATGGGTAGATGCATGAGCTGACCGGTCTACAAGGGAAATCAAGTGACTGATCATGCACGATGTTAATTAATAGCATGCCGATATCCACATCAGGTAGCCAAGTTTGATTGTATAAGCTAGGTTCATATTTTTTCACTTGAGCATGGATATGTATGTCTTAGGTTTCAGATCCTTGTCGTTTGCTGGAGCGCCCTCTCTTAATCCCCTTATGAAAGGGAGTTAGAGATGATGGCACATTAATTGTACAACCTTATTTTGGATTTCCCGTGGCTGCAAAATGTAGGATGTGTATCTCATTTGTAAGATTTTTTATTATGCAGTACATATCTTTGTATTTGAGTAATGGGGTGTATTCAGGTGAGATCAGTTAATTTTGGTGCCATTTAATTATGCATTTAAGTTTTAAATTTAGAACAATTCATTATTTACTTTACCTTATGTTTAATGTAATACTAAGTTACAACGATCAGGCACGAGCATTATGCTAGTCTAAGAAAATATAGTACTTGTATATAAGAAAAGAGATAACGTTGTCATGCTTCTGCAACTAGCGTTGATGAAATTAATCTTTCTTCTTCTTCTTCTTCTTCTTTCTTGGGCCGCGCTTGGGCTTGTTTGCTCTTTGGGCTGGCTAATCGGGCCATTTCAGGCCCTGGAGGGGCCAGTTTAATTTCTCAAACACCTGCACGGCTGTATTCTGCATATTGTATACTCTGTCAATAAAAGTGTTCATCCTTCTCTCTCTCTCTCTCTCTCTGAGAAACTGTACGTCCTTCTCTTCATATTTGATATGAACTCTACCATCAAAAGCATTATCTAATGTTTTTACCTGTGCAATCAACCACAAATGCGTGCCACTGCACTACTGATTTTACTGCAACGATCATCCTGCCAAACTGTGGTTTCTTCATATATATACATATATATATAAAGCATGAAAATAAACTTGAGTCTGATCCGGCAAATCCCCAATTAATCCTGACCAACTGTTCCAGTTATCAGCTTCATTAGAAGCCAACTCCAAACGTTTGTAGCAGCAGGTTTGGTTCTGGGAGCAAACAAGCTGGCTAGATCGTTGAAGACGTTGACATATATATGATGTGTTTGATTCGAAGGATTTAGTTTGGTTAGGAACAGCTATAAACAGAAGTTTGTCTCTCTCAAAACAGGATAATTCCCCCTTCAAAATTCAATCCACTCAGCAGGGGCAAAAGAGCCGGAATCTTGATGATCGCCTCTTGAACCTCTTCAACCTGCCCGGGCAACTGCAGCATATGAAATTCAGTCAAATCTGTCGCTGTAGAATGTTCAAACTGCATGCATTCGTCAGTTTAATTGCATACCTTTATTTCATATTTTTATAATAAACTCCAGCAATTTAATGACCACGGCAGCGTAGAAGGCAAGTGCCGACAGAACCAGACATGATCTACTTCCTATTCCCAGTGTTGAAAAAAGATTATATTTTATTTTCGCTTGGTGTCAATGTGCTTGTATAGGAAATTACCCGAATCCCCCTAAAGACAATGGTGGTGTACACCATCCAAAATCTTAAATACTTCCATCCAAAAAGTGCCTAGTCAAAGCTAGCCTCGATCGAACGAGTTTTTTAAACATAGAAAATTATCAAGTTCAACATTTTCCGTCTGCTGAAATGAAGTTCCATGTGTTGTTTGGCGACACCCAATATTTAGTAAAGACCAATGAATCAAGTACATTTCCCAGGCATTCACCGGATGCCTTCCACTCCTAGGTGGCCAATGCAAAACTCAGCCATTTCTCACCCAGCGGCTGCACTCAAGCACTATTGCACTGCATTTGTACTCTATCAGTGATCGACATGACGGCGTCGTCTTCTCTCAGTTATATAGGAGTATTAGTTATCAGACAAGGTATCCATGGATCAGATTCAGTGGAGGAACAGGCAAGAGCCCGTGTACTGATAGAGAAGACGGCTAGCCTGCCGGCTGTATGTTAGCTGTCAGAGATCGAAGAAGAGTTTAATCAGAGTTGGTAGGAAGTGATGGAACAAGTTTCGGAAACAGCAGAGGATGGAAATAAATCTGCTGACGCGGCGAAAACGCACGACACACACTACTGGTCCATTAGCGCATATGAGAATGCCTCGTGTCCAAGTATCTCGAGTACACTGCCATCGCCATTAGGTCGTCGTCTCCAACTCCGGTCAACAGTCGTGCCTGCAGGCTTGGACTCGTTTGATTCAGTTTATAATCTCTCAAACATTTGCAGGGCTGATTCTGCATAATGCATACTCTGTCAGTTCACCGGAGTCGTTAATTGGAGGGGACTGTCGTGCATGACATGATCCAGCAAACCGAACATCCCTAGTGGCCACATCTAGGTTTGCTCCATAAGGCATTGTTCTTGAGGGATTTAGTTGGTCCTGCCAAAAAAAAGTGATGTTATATCTTCAATCAAGTAGTTGACAGGCATGCCAAGTTAGTAAAATATATTATCAGACAAAAAACTATAGGATATATTAGAATCTTGGTGCTTTGCTCTGTTTTTGTGATGGTCTACTATTAATTATCACTCATGAAAAAAAGACTTTTTTTTTCTTTTTGCTTGGTGTCAATCTATGTGCATTTCTATGAGGTTAGGAATTTCCTTCCTTCGTGATGACTGAAGTTTTACATGTGGTTCGGTGACACCCAATCTTTCAGTAGAGAACGATTGATAAAGCGCCTCCCGACGCTAGGACGTCGCATGCTGAAACCATCTATCTATTCCCAAGGTACCCACAGTAAGCATGCGAACACATGAAATGGATAGAACACATGGGCTGGTTTCGTAGTGCTCGCTCTCCCGACGCCTTCCATGCTCACGAGTCACAGCTCTTGTCTTTGTTTTCTTGCTCAAAGTTGATAGTTCATAACCTCTCATTGATGTCAAGGATCGTCGAGGAAGAAGGGAATCAACAGGGTTGTTGTTTATAAAGGAGAACAAGACCTGACAAGTGAGAACAAGTGAAAGCGTGACGTGTTCCTCAGGTTGGGGGAGTAGTGGGGGAAGCGGTGAATTCCATTTTGGTGAGTAGGCAGAGGATAACTGAATGGGCAGCAGGGAAAGTGAAAAAAAATTCAGAATGTACATACACCAATCAATGAGTGCTCATAAATTGACAACAGTTATATAGTTAGTCTATTAATATACATGTGACTCTTAGTTAATATTGATTAGAGTGGATTAGGTCTACACTAAAAAATGAGCCAATATCTAATACGATATTTAGAATGTGTACAGCGACTATAAACCCCCGAGCGTATACAAGAGAGTCGGTTCTATATATATACAGCCAGGCTAGTGGTCTGTCTAACACGATGGATGACTAAATTTGAATAAGACATGCGACAGAGATACAAACTATATTGGAGGATTGCCACTAACAACCCCAAGAGTCAAACTGTGCAAATGCGTAAATGCAAGGTTTCTTTTGGTTTTCTGCCATTCCTAACGTTGGCAATTTTTGAGCAATGGGGCGAATGGATCGTTGTCAAAAAAAAAAATTTTTGGCAAAGATTGATTAGCCTTTTGCTTGGTTTGCTGCGAAAGTTTTATTTTGGCATGGGGACAATCCAACTAAATCAAATAGTTGGGCAACCAGCGAAGTAGAGAACGCTAGCGAGGCCCATGTTAGGCGGTCGCCCAGGCACGCAAGTCTCGAGCTGGTGCAGCTGAAACGGGCGTCAGCCAGGACGGCCTTCCCGTGTGTTGGCCTCCCAGCGGCACGAGGCTGTCGCACGTACCAAGAATTTTGCCCAAGATCTCTGGAACGCCTCTTCTGATGCCTTCCATACTCGAAAGCCACAACTTTTCTTCCAGTTTCCTTTCTCACACAGAGTTGATAGCTTGCAGCTTCTCATTGACATATCAAGCTAGGGTTCATCAAAAGAGAAGGTAGGCCCGGATTTTATGATGCAGAAACAGCACAACATGCTAGATGCCCGTGCGGTGACAAACACCGGGAGAAGAACATCTTGTGCATCAAGGGCTCAGGACTGGTGGCGTGTACATTTGGCCGCTTCCATTTTGCCGGAGGAACAAGCAGTGCTGACTGGTAACGTGAGTGAAACCGCAAACTTTGGAAACTGTTTCCAGGAAGAACCTCGTCTCTCAGCCGACCAAGCATATTTAAGCTATTTCGTCCGAATGGTACTTAGGGGCCAAATGCAACAGTGTGATCGTCGACAGCAAGGCATAGTGCGTAGATTGTATTACTGTGGAAGCAACGAGTGGCGATGCCGCAGCCGTCTGCCTCCTCGTCGACTGCTGCGCTTCCCTAGTGCTTAATTAATTCCTAGTTGAGCTGACAGGGAATTCGTAGTTCATACTACGAAATACTTCATGCCACGCACTTAATTAATTAACACAATATTTCAGTGTCTGCAAGCTGCTGCAACCTTCTCTGTCGTGTAACTTAAGGACAGTGCAGTCTCTTCCAAGTTGCCTAGAAGGTGACAATACGCCAAATGATGCACCGTGTGCTACGTGACAAATTTAGGACAACAACATCGCACATATTTTTCAAGGAATTCAGAGTGCATGCATTCCTTACTCAATTGGTGCTTTGCTCAATTCCTTACTCAAGCTGTCCGGGTTAAGAAAATTTTCTTTTATGTTCATGTGCTTCTTCAATCCGTGCCATCGGGTTTAAGTATCAATGAAAACTTAATTAGCTCATCGCAAAAAAACAGAAGGAAAAAAAAAGAGAAAACCTTAGCACTTGGAAATTTTCTATATGCTGACCTTAGTTGAACATCAAAAGGCTTTTACCCCTTCTTTCAAAAAAAAAAAAACTCTTACCCTATTCATCTAATACTAGCTAGCTAGCATCATGGCCCAGAACATCGAAAGGGCAGTACAATGATTAATGATGTGTTAATCATGGTCAGAACTCATACAAACTATGAACCATGCATTTGCATGTAACAAGTTAGACGGATTATTCTCTTGCAAAACCTGTCCTTGCCTCCCATTTGTAGAATTCTTATCCTCGCTATTCATTAGGCCTATAGTGCAACTAGCGTGCGCAATGAGCATCATTCCATTGTGGAATTTTCTCTGTGACCCATTCTCTTCTCTTTCCATACAACCTATTGAGGCTGTCTTTGAGTGTAGAATTTCCAAGATGTCGGTTGTGCTAGATCGCTGATTAAGGAAGACCATATTACATGACAACATATACTCCACGAAGTCCATCATTCTCTAAGAAAAGTCAGTGCTGGTGACAATCAAAGGAGGCAAAGATGGAGATTGTCCGTGTGCTATGAAGGTGTTGCCACTCACGAGGAGTATCTAAGTTCAAGCACGACATATTTACAACATGCTTGATTTGATATACATAAGCGAAATGTTCTCTCGATGCCTTCCATCCTCAACACTGTTCATCTTTCTTTTGGAGCCAGGACATTGAGAGGATCTTGTTGTTATCAAGTAGTCTAGAATCAAGAACCGAGGAGAGGCATGCAGTGTCTTGTGGATGCTGTCAACTTTGGAGCATTGATACTGACAAGGGTTGGGAGCAAGCTAAGTTCATTGGCTCAGGTGAATATATATATGCTCATGAAACGAGAAGTGGGTGTTTTGGTAACTCCTGGGCTCCCAGCCGGTAGGGGAGTGCATGCATGATGGTGGGTGAGCAAACAAACTCCATTTAGCGGGCAAGAAAAATGGAGGGAAAGAAAAGGTTTGTCACTCATGAATGCGGTGTTGCACGTGAGGTTTTGTAATTTGAGAGAAATATCTGAACTGATTAATCACCCTTGAGAGCATAATGTATATGGGGCAACTGAGGGATCATAGTGAGTAGATCAATAGTTTCTGATGAAAAATTGAAATCATTATTATATGAGTTAGATCGTGATGTGCATACTGAGTAGATCAATTAAGGTTGGATTATTTTGTAGGTTTTATGTTGCACATTCGATAATGTTTGTTTAGGCTCCGTTCAGCAGAGTATGTTAGGAGTTCAACTTCTCTCGTTCCCTATAAACATGTTTTGCGAATTATTAAACGGTATATTTTTTTAAAAAAATTATATCTAAAATTGCATTAAAAATTTATATTAATATATTTTTCAAGTTTACAATAGCTGATACTTAATTAATTATTTATTAACAGCTCACATTTAAACATATCCTTAGTCTATTGATGTTCAAATGACTTGGTAGTGCTCAACAATGAGAATAGACTAAAAGATCTAGCACAAACAGAAGGGGACACAGTAAGCTACATGCTAGATAGAGGACAACCGGGAGGATTGACACACCGGGCACAAACTCCAAATGTCAAAGCGTGCAAGCCCACAAAAATCTTAGATGAACATGGAAGAGGAGAGCATAGGGGGGCAAGGAAGGAGGGCAGCCGCGCTTACTGAGTTGGGGCGACGAGCCAACTAGGTGCAGTGGTGCCGCACTTGCCTGTCCTGCTTGAGCAGTAGAACATCATACGTGCACGTGCAATCTCCGCCCAATTCAGTCGCTTGTGCATACCAGACGAGCAAACGCTCCGGGCACAAGCACATCCTTGTGCATGACATGTTCCTCAGGATAGGGGAGTAATGGGTGAAGGAGTGAAATTCCATTTAAGCGAGTATGCAGAGGGTAACTGAATGGGCAATGGGAAAAGGTAAAAAGAGAGAGAGAGAGAATGCACATAGGCCAATGAATGTTCACAAGTAGTACATTAGCATGTGCCAGAAGCAAATCTGCCAGCCTAAGCCGCACTAGTCCACTTCAACTTACCCAGGTGTTGCATGTAAGATAAAGCAATCAGGTGCACTGATAAGTGACAACTGGCATTGTCGGCATGCATTGCAATACAAAAAGGTGAACAATAAGTGGTATAAGCAAGAGAATGCACTTCATTAGGATCATGAATTTACTGAGCTCAGTGCCTCCATGATCACTTTTGATTGGTAATAATCTCCAAAGACAAAGTGTAAAAAAGGTCATCACTCTCGCATAACACTCCAACCTTTCGAACCCTTGAATTTTTACCCTATACAAGAATCTAGTGGTAAATGATAAAAATGGGTTAAACTGTGAAGAACATATGCTTTGATAACGGTTGCTTAATCTGTGCATAGACTCTTTCTTGAGTATAGTTCATAGAGAGCAAACATTAGACTGGAGTAGAATTTTATTTTGTAGCCTGAGCGATGATGTTACTTATAGAGTTAGCTTCCTCTTTAGCTGCCTCCACCAATGAATCCTGTTGAATTCGGAATGCAGAATGTTAGCATAAAATAGAACTAGCAGATTATTCCAGAATATGGTTCTTTCTTCTTGTACATGTGTATGCATCATGGACCAAAAATTAGTTTTAGATCAAAGAAAAAATCAAGTAGCAATGAATGAGGTTTTAGATGATGATGCTTCTCCTGACATTTAAGGGCACAATCACCTCTATTGAACCATATGAAAAGAACCAGAGGTACATTATGGTCAGAAAAAATCAGACAGATTCTTCCACCCAAACCACATGCTCTTCACAAGTAAAGGAAACAGGAAAATACAGAGTTTAGGTTAGTTGGGGCCAGGAATTATACCTGTGCAGCAATGAGTCTTGCAACATTTTTCTTGCTAGATTCTTGAAGCTCACCAGCGATGAGAATCTCATCAAGTATGTAGTAGGCCTGCACAAATGAAACATTGGAACTCATGAAACACAAGTCCACAACTCATAAACATGACGATATGCTAGCAAGAAGAATAATGTAATTCCAATCCCAGATCCTCTGTAGTAGCAACTTCAACGGAATCAAAAGATATTACCTTGTGGAAATTGAATATCAAATCCAGCTCGCATACCTAATGAGGTTGAAACAAGGATTCAAAAAGGCAGTAAAACAAGCAAATGAACAAGAATACATATGATAAACTGCATCAAAGCACTCACGCTGCCAAAATAACGGTCCAGTATTTCAACGAAGTGATGGATGATTTCAAGGACCTCGAGCTCATTGTCATCAGCGTCAATACACATGCAGAAATACAGGCTCGCATACCTTGCCACCATAATTATAAATAGAGATATAAAAAGAGCTAACAAGAAGATACCACAAAGCAAAACAGCCAATTAGACAAACAATAGAACATCAATGACATGTCGGAATCGTACCTCCTGTACACAACTTTGTAACCTCTCCACTCAACAAAGTTGCAGAGTTTTGGGCCACGTGTTAGAATGAGACCACTGAGCTCACGGATAACCTTTTCAACATGAGTAGAAAATTACATATAAGATAAACAGTACAATGCATCACACCAACAGAACATAAGCAACTGGCACCGCAAATTCAAGAATAACAAATGCTGAGCTCTGTTTTTCCATCAAGAATGTCCTATTGCCACCTTAAGTAGTCATGGGCTCAGAGCAGATCTTTCGGCGGACTTTAAAGTATTAAACCCACTAGTGGCACAAAAAAAGCACCATACCGTGCCATTGAGCAGGAGACTAGAATCATCATCATAGGGTGCTTGCAATACAGACAGATACTAGAACAGAATAATATGCAGAGAACAAGAATGGCAAAATTTGTGGTAGAAGAAGAATTCATCATCCACCCGCTTGTGATACTAAGTGTAGATTTAAGCATAAACAGCCTAAGTTGCAAACCCGGCACATGAACTACATTGCATATTGGCTAACTGTTGTCTATTGAACGAAATCAACAACCACCGGCAGTGATGCTCAAAAGAGCACAGAAAACAGCAACAAAATCATATGATTAGTGTTACAGAATTCAGTACAGGATGCTGACCTTAGTCCTCTCCTTCTGGGTGTAAGGAGAGTACCACTTGGTAAGCCTCACCTTCCCCTGGCGGCTGATCAGGAGCACGAAATTGATCTGCGAAAATAAACAGAAAACGCAGAATTTTAAGCAATCTCGACCTAACACTAGATCCGTTATTAGCAGTAATCACCTCCTACCATAACCCACATGAACACGATCACGCTCCTCCCCCGCACAAGCAAACACAGCGTTATAAAGACGCACGAAGCAGGGCTAAGGAACGGATCTCACCATGTCGGCGGCGCGGTAGAAGAGGTCTCCACGCGGCTCAGCTCCTGAGCAGCGGCGCCGGCGTAGCGGTGGTTAGATCCGGGCGGGCGGGGAGGCAGATCTGAAGCGACAGAAGCGGGGCCAGTGAGACGAGTTGGTGAACGAGACAACGAGACGCAAGCACGTGCGTGGCCGTAGAGCCGCCGCGAGCACCTACCGGAGAAGGGGAAGGAGGCGGTCGGTGGTTGTGGCGGTTGGGTTCGCCGGCGTCGGCGACGATAAGACGAGGTCGGGGTGGAATCGGAGTCCAAATGGAGACAGACGGTGGGGTGGGAATGGGATTTGCTTCGCTTCGGTGGAGAAGGCTAACCTTGGTTGGGCCTAATGGGCCTAGTAGCAAGTGGGCTTTCTTGGATAAAACTACTGCCCCTATGCTTCTACCTAGTTAAGTGCGCTCTTGACGGCCCAGTCCCAGCTGCCCAAAAACACGCTACCAAATGTCGTTTTTACTGTGTGACGGATCGAGGCTACCAAATAGCAAATTCAATGTTTTGATATACCATACCTACGTTAAAAAAACTTAACACGATTATAAAAAATAAAAACATATTTTACAGTTATACAACTGATAACAAATTTTTGTCATACAAGATAAACAACAGTTACCATTGCTAAAAATAAACAACATTATCAAACATATATTAATGATACTCTGAATTACGATAAATTAAGTTATATATTTATTTTTGAAATAATAAATAGAGTTGCAATACATAACTGTCATTAGTTGCATGAGAACACCTAGACTAGATTGATCTTAAAGTGGTAATTTCTTACATCTTGCTCTTAATAAAGGAGCTTTTGCTTCACTTAAAATCTTCACATCTTTTAATATTTATTGTAAGTATATCTCTTCTTTATCGTACTTGCTATAATATTTAAACCTTCCATCTAATTCGAACTCTAAATCCGTCTGTCTTTCGGCAACCTGCCTTATCCATTATTTATTTTTGTTAGGTCCATAATATAAAAAACCTAAGATTATTGATCAAAGACCTCGTAATACCGAAACCATATATATCGTCACTCCAGATATATAAGATAGTTTTCTTTTTAAAATAAGACGACATAAAATAATAGTCCAGCATTTCATACTCCGAGCTCACGACAATAACACGAGAACATAGCTTGTAGTACAACCTTGACTTTTGGTACGAGCATGAGTATGTCCCATTGTACTTCACGATAAACTCTTATACAACTCTCTTATGGTAGATTCCACACTTGGTATTATCAGTACACAAGATTTTAATTTTATGTTGCTGTGTAACTTGAAGTATAACTCAATGTTGTTATGCCTTTTTATGTTTTTATCCAAGTACTTCATCATTACTATGCCAAAAAAAATACTATTATCTGACATAAAGAGCCCAAGTACTTCATCTTTACTGGCACCAATTCCTAGAAAAAACTTTTGATTGCCCGACTCACAACGACATACACGGTTACTGCGTTGACTTAAGGGTTGATTCAGAAGCCTCGCATTAACCAGTTGTACACCACTAAAAAACTTCTCTCATCTAGTTTTTTAATACCTTTAAGGGTTAAGCCAAGCTCTAACAAATCTTGTAACACTTGTGTTTTTGTGTCCAAGAAAACAACTATTTAAATAAAAACCTATTTATAACATTTGTATCTTTTTAATTTCTTGAAGAGCGTGTCAAAGTATGGATCTCAAATCATCTTCAAACTTACCCTAGAATACCCTCTAAAAATTCCTCAAAATTTCTTGAGTTCAAATCTAAATTCAAACATTCAAAATTTCAATTCCAAATTATTACTAGAAATTCAAAAAAGCTATCATCACCTATGGCACTCTTCCCTTCTTTCTCCCTCTCGGCCCGTGCTACCTCATCCTGCTTGCATGGCCTACTTTCCTCTCTATTCGGCCCAGCTCTATAAGGCCCATAGCCCATTTTCTCGCTCCTACGTGATGTCCACTAACTTGCTGCCGCAGTGTGCGCCCACGCCTTAGCTCACTAGCTGATAGGTCAGGCCCACCGGCCTACCGCGCCATGGATAGCTGCTCGCCACACAGAATCGTGGCCATCCACTATGTCTAGCATTGCCCACGTGCATCGAGCGATCGGTTAAATACATTGGCCTCCGTATTGCACGACCATGCCACCATACTGCATCAGCAATGACTACCAACAAGTCACCCTTGCCTGTGCTACGCACGCAGACATTGCATCACCGTCTTCTTGAGAATCGGCACGTCATGCTCCTTGCCACTAAACTCTAGCACATCTCCACTAAACTCCCTTTGTCTTGTCCCGCATTCTCATTTCGCACTTGTTCCAGCTAGTACCATCATGGTGCCGTGCTACGCTCTATCGCCTCATGTCGCGCCGCATGGTCATCCATTGCCTACGCGCAACACTGTGCCACACCGTCTATCTTCGTTGTCACCATACGCAACCCCACGCCTATAAAAGGCTATGGAGCCCTCTGCCTCGTCTCGCACCATCCAGACTCTACCCGAGCTCCCACACCACCACCACCTTCTCTTTCTCTTTCCCTTTCTCCGCCAGGTGCCATTGCTGTCGCCCTTTTACGTCCTCCAAGGTAGTACCTTCGAGTTCTCTCCCTCTTTCTTTTTATCTCCTCACTGCCTTAAGCTGAACCCAAAACCCAACCACTATGACACCTATTTGGTCGCCGATGACGACCAAGTGATGCATTCCCACTGGATTCCACCGCCGCTCGTCATTAGCCACCTCCCATCCCCTGAACCAAATCTGAGCGGTCCACATTCCTTCCCATCCTCTACTTGATGCTTTGGTGACTGTGGCCTATTGGGAATCGCTGTCATTCGGCTGGACGCGATCGAGCTCCATCGACCGTTGATTTCTCCTTCGATCTCCTCTTCTCAGTCAGCGACCACGTGATCGCCATACGGCAGCCACGTTGAACGACTATGGGTCCACTGTGCTGACATAGCTCACCCACCTCGGCCTAGCCAGGTGTTGGGCTAGCCTACGAAGCCAAAAAGCCTCGACCTTATTTTCTCAGCCCACACCTGCCTGAGCCTGTTAACCTACCCGCTAGAGAAATAAAAATCTACTTTACCTCCCTCACCCTAGCCCCATCTATCAATATCTGATTCAAACATTTTCTTTTCTAGAAAATATTTAATTATTTTTCTATAATTTAGAAAATTATTTAATCTTCTAAAATTTATATATTTTAAACCGAAGCCCTTTTGAGCACGTTCCATTCTCATTTTTTAAAATGAGATTCCTCTCTATTGGTACTTTAGTTATATATATACATATATATATATATATATTAGGTTCTAATTTTATTTCTTTTTGCATGTTATTGTTTTGTGCTGTGTAGTAGCAGATGCCGAGGAGTCGCTATTTGAGGAGTTTGTCGAAGAAGATTAAGACTAAGACCAAGGCAAGTCCCCACTTAGATCATGTTGAACCCATATTTTTAAATTAAAAATTATTTTATTTATAAACCATGTATACTTCGGTATACGATACTGGGCACGAATTGTTAATCGATGCGATAGGTCTTAAACCCACTTGTTGCATATATCTTTTTTTTGTTGATGACTTTACACCATTATTGCCCTATTATCGTCCTAGTACTCGTGCTCATCAAATTGTGAACATCGATGACACCCTTATTAGTTAAAACTGGTCGATGAGATAAAATGAGTTTTAAAAATTGTTTGAAATACCGATACTCATGGTCGGGAGCTTTTGCGAAATAAAATGTCTTTATCAAACTTGGTTATGGGTAGTCATCACCTGTGTGGCTTGATTTTCGCGTGGTATATAAGGATTGATCCCTAAAGTAGTTTCACCAATTATATTAAAGTACGACTATATGGGTGAAATAGAATGTTCCTGGCTAAGTAATTAGTTGATCTAGGATATATGTGAAAGTCAATGGATATGGAGACACTGAGGTGACATCTAGGATGTGCTTGTGGGACTCTAAGTACAAAATGTCTGGGACTTGCTCGGTACTTGGTTTAGGACCTATTTATTTGACAACCAACTATCCCAAGAATGTTTTGGAAAGGCTTTGTCGCAAACATCTCCTCACCATGCATATCTCATCAATATGTACTTGGTGTTTAGAGTAAACTCGTATCGTGTAGGTAAAACGTGAACCATTTGCAAATGTTATAATCTATTGGAACAACCGTACTCTAATTCGTGGGTGGATGAGAAGTGATTTCTCTAGTATAGTCTTGTATTTAGAAAAACATTGTGAAAAAAATTATTGTGGTATGTGAATCGTTATCAGAACTATTCTACATGATGGATGGAAGATATGAGTGGTCTAAAATAAGACTATGTAATCTAGAGTGTTGCTTGACGCTAGATTTGGAGTTGGATAAGATAAAGTTGAGTTGTGATTGTGAAAGAAAAAGAATTTGAAAGCACTGAAATAGAGATATCGCCGTCTAGGACTTTACACTCTGAATTAGAATCGAGACAAATAGTTGTAAAGCGACTTGTCAAATGGGTTAGGACGCGAGTCTCTTCCTGGTAAATGTGGTGAGTTGTTGCCTAGCAACTCATGAAATAGATTGAGACGTGAGTCTCTAAAACCAAACCCCTCTTGATAACTCTTGCATGTCATATTAATTTCTGTGACTTGTTGAGTACCTCTTATACTCACCCTTGCTATTATTATCCCATACACAGAAAAGTAGTATGATGATATAACTGAAATTTCACATTATTTGACATATCTATTTATAGAAAAATACGGTTGAACTAAGAAATTAATTATCACATCTAATTACCGTACATTCGATATTTTAACACTGATATGTTTTCAAATATTAAAAAAACTATCTATGGATTTAGAAACAAAACTATAAAACCATGCATTAAAGAACAAAACTATTTATGGATATAAAAAATACTACACATACTATTTTATTTCATCACTAAGATTAAATATTACAAAGTGTATATATCTTTTAATTCTATACAAATTCACAAGGCAGCAGGGCTTCGCCGATTCTCTTCACCTCTCCTCAACCATCTCTTCTATTTTTTTTCTTTTTTTTCAAATAAGTTGGACTTTTAGGTGGTTGGGAGGGGCTTTATAGGCAAACGTCCAAAAACGCCCTAATAGATAGTGTTAGGGGTTAACTGTAAAATTGACAAGCCCCTATCTAATCTCATGGGTGTACCTGACAATTTTAAAAGATAGTCTCAGAAAAAAAAGTCCAAAAATAGGTCAAACTTAAAAAATTGTAGACTACTCTCCTGTCATGAAAAAAAACATCTTTAGCTATTTAATAAAAAAATCAGAAAATTTTCTCGTTGGCTAGATAAGTTTGATACTTTGATGGGATCATTTTTTTTCCTGTTTATATAGGTTAGGTTTAAGTGTTCTAAAATAGCACAATCGATTATTCAGGTCGGCAGGCTTTATACCAGCATATATTTGATATCTGAAAAACAAAATGTACTAGGTCGTTTACAGGCTTCACGCACTTAGCAAAGTAATCACTGCATATTTACTGAATCAAAATTGGTTATGTATCCAATTGCATCTCATATATTTATCTCTAAGATAAAATTTAAGAAATATCATTGACAAGAGTTTTATTTGAAGAAATTCCATTGACAAACACAATTTCTATTAAATACCACTGTACAATGCTATTTTAAGAAAAATATCATTGTCGTCACTATTTAGTATTACTCCGTTAGACGCTATATAAATACCATTTTGCAAGTATGTATAATGTATATACAACTGAGTCTGATACTGTTACAAGAATTATATTTGAGATAGTAAAATAGCTTGATAATTCTGATATTTTTACACACGTAACTTTTTTTCCTAAAATTGAAAATGAGACTTATGGTAATATTTTTAATTTTCACTCACCAGGAATATTAACACAATTTACTTCCAATTCACATGGCAAATACTTCAAATTTTTCTAAGCTGCATTTTTGCCGAGTTAATATTAGAATAGGAAGTAAATTGTGTTAATATTACTTATGTGTAAAATTTAAAAATATCACAATAAGTCTCATTTTTAATTTTAGAAAAAAAATTACTGGTATGGAAATATCAAAATTACCAAGCTATTGTATTGTCTCAAAATTATCAGACTAAGTCCCAGTTTACATAAACATTATCCAAATCTAACATTATCTAATGGAGTACTAACAGAGTAGTGATGACGGTGTCATTTGTTAGAAGCGGGCATTTCTGAAAGTTTGTATTTACCGATGTATTTATTAGAATATGGTGTTTGTCGCTAGTATTCCTTTGATTTTTCTCATACTTGAAAGATGAACCAAAATCGACAAATTCAAAAGCAAGGAAGAAGGTAAGTTGAACTCAAAGAACTCAAACAAGTGTCCTAGTTTAACAATTTGTCACTGATTTTGTTCTAGTATGGCATCAATTTTTCTTATCTTCTATGATTAATATCGCTTTTCACTTATACTTTATTATTAGTACTATACATTTTTTATGATGACCGATATACCCTTTAGGATGAAAACTTGCAAAAAATTGGACACACATTCTAAAATATCAGATTGTAATACAAAACTTCAAAAATTTAGACAAAAATTCCAAAAATATCAGAGTGTAAAAGAAAAACTTCAAAAATTTGGACAAAAATTCTGAAATATCAGAATGTAAAAGAAAACTTTAAAAATTTGGACAAAAATTCTGAATCCAATATTTAGAATTTTGTCCAAATTTTCGAAGCTTTCGTTCTAGGAGTATTTTGATAATTAGAAAAAAATATACAATACTAAATGAAGGCTAACTAAACGGTGACCGTAAATCATAGAATTTAAGAAGTCTATGGTATATTATGTAAACGAAGTCATTAGTAAATCGTGAAACTGGCCTAAAGTCGATGATATTCTCTCTATTATTATTTAGCAGTAACCCATTTTGTATTTACTTAGCATGGTGTGGAGGCCATTTACAAATTAAGGTTGAGACATTAATTAGCAAAATACAGAACTTTAAAACGTATAATTAAAACTCGCAGCAGCATAATCCCGGCCATACGTACGTCGCCCTTCATCTACGGAACTACCGCCGGCACTTTGTGCTGGAGGTCGTCGTCTCCTTCACGGAAAGTCTCCGCCGGCGCCGGCGCCGGAACGGCCACTTCTTCAGACGTGGTGCCGCCGTCGACGTCACGGAGCTCATTGAGATACCACATCAAGGACAAGGGGGGCCCTGCGGCCGCCGTCGGTGGCACGACGACCGCGCCTTCTAGCACGGCGGCGCTTCCCTCCAGAAGGCGGGTGCCGCGCACGGACGTCGTCGGCATGGTTGTCGCGGCGAGGAGAAGCATCACGAGGGCGGTGACCTTGGCCATTTCGGATTTCTCCCAACTTTCGGGCGGTTTGGTCGTGGTTTGCAATGTGATCGCCGAGTGGAGCCGGATATCGTGGCGTGGATGCACGGCTTTTATAGGTGTCTTGGAGTGGAGGGAAGCCTGCGCGCGCTGTGTGATGGCGCGGTGCGAGGTTAACCTCGATTTAATTCAGTAACCACGTGAAATTTACGATGATGTGTGGCTAATTAATTACTACTAGGATTTGAGTACGTTTTCATGGAGTAAATTAAGGCTCTATTAGGAGATGTTAAAGAATTTTGGGAAACAGCCAGCGAGTAGCCAACCGGCATGAATCTGAAAAAAATGATTTTCCAATGTTCAGAATTCAATTATTTTCTGTAGTTATTAATTTTTAAAATCTAAATAAGAACATGTACTTTTTGGGAGCTCAAAATCTAGGAGAAAGTGTAGCACCAGGCCTACCGGAGCGTACGTACAGTAGAGATGAAAAGAAAGAACAATAGTAACGGAGTTGCATGGGATCGATCAATGGAACAGCGGGTTGTTATCATTTATACTCAGCATTTATTTGATCTATCAAAGAAGTGAACGTATCATCTGCACACAACCTTTAATTACATATATCGTACATATCAACAAATATTAATGGAAATTCTTAAAAAATATATACATGTACTTCTATATTTTAGCCGTAAAAAAGAAAAAAATAATAATTTTAAGAGTACAAGTCTATTCGAATTTTGTATTTTTTCTAATTCATGATGAATTTGAAGATAAGATTTTATAAATAAATATAATACTCAAAGTACACGTAAAATTTTCTAAAATTTTGGATGTACATATCATGTGCACACAACATATACAATAACTAACAAATTAAATATCCCTAAAATTTCTAGAAAATTTGTACATACTTCTAATTTATATTATATCTATGTGTAGTCTCAAATTCAAATTTATTGTATTTTAGTTATAACAAAAATAAAAAATATGACAATTTTAATTATATAAATATGTAAGAATTTTATCTTTTCTTTTGCTTTCTATACATGATAAATTTGAAGATGATACTTCAAAAATAGGTGTAATACTATTAGAAGCCCATGTATAATTTTTTTAAAAACTTTTAGAAATATTTATTAGTTGGTATAGATGCACCCGAAACTTATGTGCCAGGATATATATGTTCCCCTCAAAGAAATGGTGCTCAACACTATTTATATGTCGTTTACATGGTTTATACAATTAATTAGCAAAGCAATAACTGCTTATTTACTGAATCAAAATTGGTTATGTATCTACATCTCATATTTTAAGTCCGAAACTGAACAAAAGTCCGATAAATTGAAAACAAGAAATACAAAGAACTTACGGTAACACACTTTGTGTTTACTTAGCACGGCCGTTTGCGTATTAAGGTTGAGGCGTTAATTAGCAACCTAACGACCTCTGTTGCGTGTGTTTATCGGACGTGACATTGAACTTTAAAACGTATAAACTCGCGGCAACATCAACCCGACCGTACGTCCATCATCTACAGCCCTAGCACAGGCACTTTGTTCTCGAGGTCGCCTTCATGGTACATCTCCCCCGGCGCCGGCGCCGGCCCGGCAGCTTCTTCAGACAGGGCGCTGCCGTCGAGGTCACGGAGCGCCATGACAATCCACATCAAGGACAAGGGAGCCCCTGGAGCCAGCGCCGGTGGCACGATCGCGCCGTCTAGCTCGGCGGCGCTTCCCTCCAGAAGGCGGATGCCGCGCGCCAACGTCGGCATGGTTGTCGCGACGACGACGGCGGCGAGGAGAAGCGTCGCGACGGCGGCGGTCAGCCTGGCCATTTCGGCGGTTTTGGTCGTGATCGTGGTTGTGGGTAGTTGTATACGTGATCGCAAGTTGTGTTGGAAACGGAGGCGTGTATTGATGCATGGAATTTATAGGCGTTTTGGAATTTGGAGTGGAGGGAAGCTAGCTACCCGTGTGTGTAATGGCGCAGTAAAAGTCGATTTGAGTAACCGCGGTGAAATTAACGATGGAAATTAATTTTAATTACATTTATTTTAAAATATAATCATTTAACCTAGGAGAAATATCTAAATTTATAATAAAATACTTATATTTTAAAATGGAGATACTTCCTTCGGTTTTCTCCGATTTATTATGTTTGACTCGTTTTATTAATTTTTTTTATAAATATATAAAATATAAGTTATGATTAAAATTTTTAATAATAAAATAAACACAATAAAAGAAATCATTGCATAATTCATATCATTTTAAATAAGGTCCATAATTCATATCATTTTAAACATGATAAAAATTCTAAAACTTTAACTATTGATAATTTTTAAAACCATTGCGATGTATAGATGAGTATTAAAAAATAATTTAATATAAGTAAACAATAATATATATAGTAAATTATAGTTAAAGATAAATTTTGAAAACCGTATCATTAATTAAAACAATACTAATTATCAAACTTTTTTAATAAGATAAATTACCATGAGTTTAAAAGTTAGTATCAAACATAGAAAAACACGAATAGAATAGCACTAGATTCGAGTACAGTTTCATGTAGTAAAATAAGAGAACGCACGTACGGTACGGAGGAAAAAGAGAGAACAGCGGTGACGGGCTGGTGGCCTAGTTCGATTCCATAACTAAAGTGTAGTCTATCTCAGAAAAAAAAAGTGTTGTCATCAGCAGCAAGTTACAGGATTTCAAGTGACCAGCGATCAACTGGAGTATACTGAACAAGGGTAAAGAGTAAGGGTATGTTTTATTATCAGTCACACTATACTTACTATTATATAACTTAAATATATATTGTTATAATAATTTTTTCAATAAATTAGGTCATGTTAATAACTTAGAAAAAATATGATAATTTGTTTTATATAGCTAATAATTTAATAACCTTAATTTAGACAAATATAATAGATTTTATTGACATATAATGACAAATGGTGATGAAGTGTGACCGATAACTTTTGAAGAGGACAAATAATTTTTCATTACCCTGACTAAAATATGCAAACTTGAATCCGACAGAGATAAATAGATGGGCAAAGCGTCCTAAACTCCCATATTAGTGGCAGAAAAAAACCGTTTTTAGAAGTAGTGACAATACTTCCCTGTTTCCTCCTTTTTTGTTTTTGTCGATATCAGCTTACCCACCGACAGACCACTGCACAGTGGACATGATGGTTTTGGACAAGATCAACGCGCATCAACACATTCGGCGGAAGATAAACATAGACACAAAACACACTTGTATAGAGAGGACTGCTTACTCTAACTCGATTCTCCTCGCATCATTGTGATTCAAACAAATCTTACAAGGAGGTGCAACCAATTATATTGTCACCCTTATTAATTGCATCATAAAAAGTTTTCTTATAAGGAGTATCAGTAATAATGCATCTGGTAAGAAGAGATGTAAAAACGATTTAAAATGTAAGTAACAAGTATTTTTTTAAAAATTAAATGCTACAATAACAATTAAATGGAGGTGGTGAGAGTATAAGTATCTTTTCATTTTGAAGGAAAAAGAATATTAATATTTCTAAGGATTAATTTTTATTAGTATCATTCAATTTATAGGATTGAAGTAAAAGAAAACCAAAGAAAAAATTTCTTACTACAAGTTTTAGAGAGAAAATATAGAATTTTTTTATGGATTAAAGTATACATATATTACTATTTTATCACGTTTTCTATTCCTATAAATTAAAATTCCTCCTAATATGCCTTTACACTGGCCTTATGCTGCAGCTACTGCATAATGATTTAACTAGTGCGTCTCGGCTTCGTCGGTGCATGCATGCAAGCACGGCTCTTCAGCTACTTTCGTTTCATGCAGATGCAAGCAAGCAATCAATGCCGTTCAAATTAATACATGTGTATTTACATGATACTCCCTCCGTCCTAGCTAGAAATAATTGCTATAGAGAATTTTACTCCTCCGTCCTAAAAGTTTATTTCTGGTTATTGAGATTCAAATTACTCTCTCTATTTTATTTTATATTAAAAGATGTTTTGAATTTTTAATAAATCAAACTTTTATAAATTTAACTAAATTAAAATATTTCTAATATAAAACAAACATACTATCATAATAATATATTCAAGGTTAAATTAAATTTAATTAATTTAATGTTATATATATCATTATGTTTTGTTAGTTAAATTTTTACAAGTTTGATTAAAAAAGATCAAGCATCTTATAATATAAATGGATGGAGTAGTATAGAGGTAATGGAGTAGTATAGAGGTTTAAAAGAATGAAGTGATCTGTATTAATAGGAGAATTAACGAGATGTATTGAAAAGTTAGTAGAGAAATTGACTAGGTATAAAATTGAGTTGTATGAAGAAGAGTGGAAACAATTTGTACTTATAAGAGCATATTTAAAGTTTTTCTTTTTTTTTTTTGTCTCTGTCATTTTTTCTCCCATTACGTCCTCTCTATCTATACTAGCCTATTGGGTAACAAAAAAAGACACGTGGACTATAAATAAAATAAGTATAATTTTATTTTATGATATGAGGTGGGCAATGGATAACCACTGGCAGGCCTAATCTCATCCCTCCAAGCCTATCGGGCAATGGCGGACTGGTCGATGCAACCGGCGGACCTCATCAACCGCATTGCCCTCTGCCTCCTGGACACCGTCGACCTCGACTACGACATGTACTACCGCGTCGTCTGCCGCAGGTGGCGCTCCGCCACTGCCGACCCGAAGGAGAACAGCCAGGACCCGCTCTTCCGCCTCCGCCACTAGGCCATGCTCGACGAGGTCTTCCAGACCGACGCGCGCCTCTTCGTCAACACCGCCACCGGCCGCTTCCTCCGCAAGGACCTGCCGCTGCTCCGGAGCTGCTGCTACCACCTCCTCGCCGACTCATCAGCCAAGGTCTACTTCGCCGACCCCGACAATGAAAGCTTCGCCGTGCACGAGGAGAGCTACGTGTGCAGTCTCATCAGGCTGGCCGTCATCGGCGGTTACTACGCCGCTGCCGGCGAGCAGGGGCCGGTGGCGTCAACCCTCCTCTCCGAAGGCATCAAGACGAGGTCTCTCGCCGAAGCCATCCACTTTAATAATTGGGAGAATCCTGGGTTCCTTTCCTTCGCGGTGGAATCTGCTGGCGAAGCGATGCTCATCTTCGTGACGGACGGCAAGGTAGACATAATTTTCAAGACGCGCATGGAAGAAGGCTCGTTCGACGACCAAGTGCGCGTGGAAGAGGAAGAAGGCCCGTTTGAGCAAGTGAAGAGCCTCGGTGGCCGTGCCCTCTTCCTCGGAGACAGCAGGTGCTGTCCATCAATGCACATAAGTTTGCCTCCATTGATAACAACCGCATATGCTACCAGAAAGGACGCGACATGGTCGACATCTACAGGTATGATCTCGAGAGTGAGGAAACAGTGATCATCGGTGAAGCCATAAATGCATTGAATCTCTGATTCCACTACGATGGTGCACCTCCTATCAGTCCAATTCAGCTACTCTGCCACTACGCCTACGCCTATGAAGCTCGAAGATTTGAACTAGCGTCGGAGCCAAGGCGAATTTGATGGTTGAATCATTGAACATTTTTTGTGTGCTCTGTAGAGCTACGGTGTGATGTTATATGTAATGTGAAATTATAGTGATGATTAATACAAGGTGATGAACAATTGCCATAGTACATTTTATCATGATAAAATTAAAAATGTTATATTTGAATTAAAATTGATAAAGTAGTATCGGTCAAACGGTCAACAATATTGGTTAGGTTGTGAACATAGATTAGACATATAAATAGTACCGGTTAGATCGAAGGTGCCTGATTAGATTAGTTGTAGTTTGACTACAACTCGGTTTTGATGATTCTAAGTGAGATTTATAGGCATTTAGATTTTACGGGCATTCAGATTTGATGTTTTGACAAGTCTATATTTGTGGTATTTGACTTATTTACACTAGCCTGTATTAAGTTTAGAAGACTTATGTTATTTTTCATGTGTAGGTCATCTTGAGGTAGAGACATGGTCAACTATAGGAATCAGGACATGGATTGGATAAATCCAGGTTTGAAACCGTTAAGATGTCTTGTAGAACATGAAGTTAGAGAGCTATACATGGAAGAGGAGGTCTCTGTGTTGCAAGTTTGAAGGGCTTTCAAGTTGGACATGGAAATATAAATTTGGAAGGAGTCTTAAGTTTGAGGAAGTGAAAGAAACATGCAATTTCTAGTTGATTCCTACTTGGAGAGGAAGGCAAGGAACATATAATTAATACAACAAGGAGTCAACCTTGGTGTTTCATATATAAAGAGAGGGAAAGTGTAAAACCATGTGTTGGTTTATATATTTGTGATGAAAAATTGATAAATAATTTATAATTCTAGTTAAAAATTTGGTTTAAAGACTTAATGGTTATCGACATGAATGTGTACGACTAATGTGGGTTATGCTACAATATCTATACCTAAAATGGTTTGTTTGGTCTGAGTGTGTGATTGAAGCCAACCTTAGTCAATGGCGATGACTGGGATTATGCTCAAGAAGGAGGAGAGGTCTAATACGGTCGAGATGCCATGTAACAAGGTGGGACTAAAATTAAGATTTTTAGAGGTCAACCTTGATCAACGGCGAATCAGGACTAAAATTAGGGGATAGTTGAGGTTCGGAGCGATTAAAGATACTGGGTGATAAGATTGAATATAAGGTGGCACACGGTAGATAAACACCATGTAGGGAGGTTGTCACAACAGGCTTAACAAAGTCGGTGTGCAAGCGTCAAAAATTCGTGAAGAAATTTTGGAGAATAAAAAGGAAAGGGAAAGAGAGAGAAAGAGATGACCCACGATGGCATCAGTCTAGCCGACCTCATCCATTCCTTCTTCGTGGGTGGGACCAAGTAGCAGTGAACTCGTGGCCTAGGTGGCATTAGCCTATAGGCATGGGGCATAGAGGCGAGCGCGGCCCATGCGAGCAATGTAGGCGAGCGAGCCGATCGACGACCAGCAACAACAGTAGCGTCAATCCATGGCAGACTCATCCCAATGACGGCTGCGGGACACGCGTCGGTAGGTGGCTGGTGTAGGGGAGAGAAGCGATTGGGGGCGACGAATTCTTTACAGTTAGTTGTTAGACTTTGCAGCCTGGAACATCTTCTTCATATGTAAGGATCAAATCAAAGACTAAGATTGCACCTAAGCTACGGTTTCGCCTTAGGGGAATTTTGAGTTTTGTCTTAGTGGTTGTCACACCCCACCCTAGCATTGCCATACGGACAGCGCCAAGGAGGATGCGCCATAGGGGAATGGCAAACTATCTCCTACTTAACCGTATTTGGCGGTACCAGTCCCAGATATAGATGTTAGTACCCATGCTAATAAAAATGAATAATTTCAATACTAAAAATAAGCTATACCTTTATGTTGCACCTTCAGATAATCCCTGAAATGCAACCTTTAATAAAAATAGCAACGACAGAACGTAGCATAGCTAGAACACCAATCCATGAGCAATAGCTTGGGTCTAAGGATAGAATCTACCTTTCGCCATCTTCAACCTGGACTCAGAAAAGAAGAAAAACAACAACAAAGGGGGTGAGTATTTTTATACTCCGTAAGTCACTAGAAAAGGTGTAAAATAAAAGCTTAAAAGAATGCTGGATTTATTATATAAACTATTATTTTAAAATACATTCCAAAACTCTAAGTATGGGTTTTCTTATAAAATATTTGGAAGGAGACTTCCATCTCGACCCGCTTGCAAGTTGCTAAAGTGGGAGAGTGAAATTTTAGTTTTCATTCATTTTCTTCTATTTTTCTCTATTAGTTCTTTTCACTTTTTTAAATATCTCTCCCAACTATCTATATCACATCATATGAGGACTTCTCATCCACCTTCTTTTCCCTTCTTCTTTTCTTTCCTTCATCCTTTCTTTCACTTCTTCTTCGCTTCTTTCTCTCACTCTCTCACATAGCCAGCGGCTAAGACGAGTGCGCGGGGTGGCCAGCAGGGCTGAAACCTAGGGTGGTCGACGAGGAGTGGCCTATGGCGATCTCGACAACCCATCAACGAGGACAGAGTGGATATGGTGGCTTAGGGTGGTCGCGTGGTTGGGTGTTGCGGCTTGGTGGTTTAGGCGAAGGAGGCATTGACGAAGCGATAGCAAAACAACAGAGCATAGGGCAGTAGTAGGACTCTGAGGTTCCTAGGATCATGACGGAGAGGTGCAAGATGGCTGGCAGTGAAAGAGGTTGATGCGGAGGTAGGGCTCCAGGCGGACATGGCTACGCCAGGGCAAGGCCTTGGCTCTCTAACAAAATTCACCGTCACGGTTGCGAACTTGGTCGACACGAAGCTTAGAAGGGGTTCTCCATGGTGAGGATATGGTTTTCCCTCACTTGTGCTGCTCAGAGTAGGTACAAAGGCTATTCAGTCTTGGGTGGTCCATGACAAGGTGACGTGGCAGGGCTACTATAGTGATGTTTTTCGATAGGTCATAGCCAAATTAGGCTAGGCGCCGGGTTCTAGGGGTGAGAGCAAGGCACAAGAGTGGTGGCTTACCGCGGGACAGCCTGGTCACAAAGAACGACTGGTCGAGGTCGCGGTCGCACATGGGCAGGGCACGGTAGAGCAGCGTAGACATGGGCAAAAATGCACACCACGCGATGAAATGTCGATTGCGGTGGCTAGGAAGCTATCCTATGACCTTCCTAGCTATGGCACAACAACTAGAACATGGAGAGGAGGGAGATGGTGAAGAAGCTCACCTTTGTGGTAGCCGAGTAGTAGCGTAACCGAGCGGCAAGGAAGCAAAACGATGGGCAATGAGGTTCTTGCTAGGGTGCGTGTGCGTGCGTGTCGGCTTTCTGTGAAATACTCATTTGGCCGAGGATTTCCAAACACGTCATAAGCTAAACCCGTACTGACAAATAACCAACCCGCAATGAATAGGGAAGGTATAGTAATGCTATGAATAACCCAGTATCGAATACTAGTAATAATATTAGCAAAAGAACATTGAGCATAGGATAACGGATGCAGCGTTGGGTTGCCGTTCATCTTGCTGGTGTGTGGCAAGAATGTTCAGGTAGTTGCTTCCTTCTCACTCTAGTTCTTGGTGTAGCCGGTGTCAACGCAATGGCTGCCTTGAGCATGCGGTTCATCATGGTGGCACGACATCGGTGACTTCGTCTACTACTTGTCAGCTTCAATACTTGGCCAAGGTCTCGCTTTGGCATTGCCTTGTGAGAGGCAAAACGAGAAGGTGTTGGTGAACTGGAGTGGCGGCGTGCATGACGACAAGGCGAGGTAAGGTGGGCAGTTTGCAAGTGACTCGGCGAGCAGGGAAAAAAAGAAGGAAGCCAGGTGACATGACTTTATAAGCGCGGTCGGCCACTCAAAGGTTTGACCGGGAAAACAAGGGCATAAAAATCGTTGCACAATTATTGGCATTGACTATGGCTAGGGCATGGCTGACGCATAAGTGGGCCCTTCATCTCGTGCTATTTGTGGCAGCGAATCAACTCATCCGGTTGGGATGGCAGCAATTTGCTTGACGTGTGGGCTATGGCATACGATGCGATGCATAGGAAATGGCCTAATGTGCATGGATGAAGAAGCGGTCATGATGAAGGTACGATGGTGATGATGACCATAGTGGAGGAAGGATCGAGTGGAGTTGAAGATCAATGCGGCGCATGATTTTAGCATGGACGTGCAACTCTAGGTAGCTAGCGAATGAGTGATCGCGCGATGGAATGGGTGCAACAATGGCGACATGACGTAGGGGATGGGGAAGAAAAAGGCATGATAAGCGAGGTGGCATTCTATGGTGGCTTGGATGATATGGTATGGCGTCGTTGCGAGGCCATGCGAGGAGTCAATTGTGGTTGGCACGATTTGCGGCTATGCTGATGCCTATGACAACGCGTCACTATGCTGTGGTGGTGCTGACGTGGGGTACAACGGGGCAGTGAGAGTAGCGAGGCTTAGGGTGGCGGATAGCTTCGGGAAGAAGAAACAGGAGATGCTGGTCATTGGCTTGTCCTTCACAGCGTGAAGGCACAACAACGAGGAGGATGGAGTGATCATCATGGTGAACAAGGTGGAAGGCTTTGTGAGCCTGGTGCATGCCTTTCATGTGGACGCACGGCTTAGGAACGGTGGCATGTGTGCAGCTAAGTGGTGGGCTAGGTACATTGGCGATGGTGTCAAGTGGACATCGGGCGGTGCGGGTAGGCATGAGCTATAGTGTGACAAGGTGAGAAAGCCAGATGATGGGATTCACGACGCTAGGTGACATGGCTATATCACGACGTTGTGCACACATAATTTGTAGTTGTGCGGCGACAAGAAGGATGTAGGAGTTGGCAGTGCGGTCCATGGTAGATGGTGGTGCACGACTTGAGCAAGGACAATGGGAGTGTCACACCTCGAACTGACACCACCGAATAACTAGTGCTAGATAGGACGTGCCACCGAGAACAGTTAACCATCTCTAGCGAAACTATATGTGTCGGTGTCAGTTCTAGGATTTCAAGCTAGCACCCACACTAATAAAACAATAATCATTACAAAAATTGAACATATATATTATACCTTGTTTGTCATGTTGGATAGACTCTTAGTAACAACTATTAAGAAAAACTATAACAATAAAACTTAGTATGGCTAGCACACTAATCCAAAGATAGTGGTTTTGGTCTGAGAATGAAACCAAACTCCTCGACATCTTTAACCTAAACTTGAGGAAGGAGGAATAAAAACAATAAAATAGAGAGGGTAAATACTTTCATACTCGCAAGTTATGAGAAATATGATTATGCAAGCTGTAAAGAAAGGTTAGATTTATTTTGTAAATATTTTGTTTGAAAATGTTTTGTAATCTTTAAGTGTAGGTTTTACGATTCATTTAGAAAGAGACTATCTCAATCCGATGCGAGTTGCTTTGCAACAACCCAAATATAATAACAAAGTTTTAGTTTCATTAATAGTTTTTTTTAATTTTGTATCTCTTCAACAAACATCATTTTTTAAGCCATGCATACAAACCTTATCTTACTCAATGTAGAGCTAAACCAACATCTTTTTTATTGGCTTTTTCTTGGAATTACTAAATCTTTATTTTTCACTTCCTCTTGGAAAGTCTACTCTATGATAACATTACGACATACCGAGTCATACATACACGTTCCTGATCACAGGGTCATCCGTTAGTCACCAAGAGTAACTCTGGTAACCGGTCCTATTCCAATAAACATTTTCTATGAAACACTAGCAAATAAATCTACGTTAGGAGGATCACCTTACATTCGACCTTAATCGTGGATATGACTATTTGAATAGTTTAAACTCTATAGAGTTTATACACTTTACCTACATGACACGAAACTAACACTGAATACCCATCGACACTTGAAGTTTGTGATAAGACATTTCAAATCTAACCCATGAATATCCCATGTCATAAAGTTGGGTCAAATATCTCAAAACCGACTATTAGCTAAGTCTCACGTCTTCTTCTACTCAGAACACACTAGGGATGTCTCATATACCAAACCAATCACCTTAAAAGAGGCTAGAATAACACTCATCTCAAATAGTAAAGATCCACAATCCCATCACTTCATTCCCAGTGTTTTATAACTATTAACATACAAGATTTTTATGTGCTACTTAATTACTTAGCCAGGAGTATTCCATAAATAGTCGTGTGGTCAGACTATAAAATGCTCGGATGTAATTCCTCAATTAATCAGTTCTTACATGTGATTACAAAACCAAGCCACATAGGCGAGGTTTCGTATCATGGGTTTTTGCAAACCTTTTCTCTTTTCAAAACCATCGACTCCACAAAGTATTTCACAAAAGGTTTCATAACCCATTTTTTTATAATGATAAACAACGGTGTAAGATATAATAGTGGTATTCTTGCTCAAGAAGCGAGAATTTTCAAGTACCATTATAGTAATATTACAAGGATATGATTTAATAGCAAGCTAAGAAAAGTAATATAACTACTAGTTTGGTCTGTTGGTTGTGTATAAATGGAGGCCGATCAATTTAATTATGTACTCTAAACATACAACTTTGCAAACAATCATATTTTATAAATTAGGAGTAATATGATCAAGGGTGACTTGCCTTAATAACGACGGTCTTGAAATCTTCATGATCTTTGTGTCTGTTGAAATTCCAAAATGCCGCTATAAAAACATGAAAGAGAGCCATACCAACAAGCTACAATTAATATAGCAATAATTATATTCTACTAGTGTCATTGGGTAGATCTCAATTTTAGAAGAATTATAGAAGTTAAATGGAGTCATGGTGTGGGAGATATGGATTTTGGTAAGTTCAAATAAATTTATGGATGGATGAGAAACAATTTATTAAACTTAAAAAAGAATATTCTATAAGGATATTCACTAGGATGATAAATAGGGTCCACTGTTGGTGAGGCTTGGGCTATGGGCATGTAGCGGACTAAGTCCACCGAGAGTAGGAGAGAAGGAAATGGTAAATAGGCTTGACATAATCTGGAGTGGGCCTATATGGCTAGGGCACATGGGTATGTGTGGGCTAATGGAGGTGGCATGGGATTGATGGTTAGCCTATAAGTGGGAGGAAGAGACATGGTGGGCCAGGGGAGGCAGCCTATTAGAGAGCGGCCTATGAGCAAACATGTATTATTCTAGTAGGCTAGTAGAGGTGGTTACTATATATAAGTGAGATATAGTTTAGTAGAATGATTAAAATAAATCTAAATGGATGGGCCCACTATCAGATAGAGAAAAACAAGAGGATTAGAAAGGCGAGTGGGACTAAGTGGGACCCACCTATGGCCCTTCTTCTCCTCTTTTCCTTTTTCTTTTGTTCATTTTTCTCTCCTTTTCTTTCTCGTTTTATTTCCTCCTCCATCCATCCTCTTCTTCGTGGGAGGCAGCGGTGGCACGCGTGCATAAGGCAGCAGCTAAGCGTGGTGATATAGGAGGTTTGAGGCTAGGGCGTTGACGGTGGTAGGGGCGGCAATAGGTGATGACCGCGGTGGATAGGGGGTGACACTAGTGTAGGTCAAGCTGACCTAGCACGATGACTGATTTGTTTAAGGGGAGCAACAGAGCTCTAGTGGCACTTTGGGAAGGCAGAGGAGGGTTTTGGCGCCAATTAGGCCAACGCAACGGCTTGGCTTGAAAGGAAAAGAGAGAGTAAGAGAGAAAGAGGCAGCACATAAGGGAGTTGAGGGGATCACTGGGGAATTTTATAGGTAGAGAAGGGTGGTGAGGTTTCGGCGTGAGGGGCACAATGGTATCATGCACGACGGGGCCGACGAGTTGGGCCAAGAGATGGCAGGGACATAGGACGGTGACTGCGACTCGACAATGAGCGGCTGAGGATAGGATGGGACAATTGGGAGTAGGGCCGGTGATTATAGGGCGTGGGACCGGTTAGGGGATGTGGCGTTGCTATGGGATTCCACGGGAGAAAGGGGAAAAGCGGTGGGATTTACGATAGCTGTCCACGTTTGGCATAGCATGGCGTGGTGCGGATTCGGGCTATCGACGATGTGATTCATGGTGGTGGGTCATGTTTGGCACGACACGGCGTGTTGGAGTCGTAGCACACGTGCATGAATGCGGCAATCGGCTTGGCATTCTGTGGAGCATGTGATGTGCATGCGAGTGTGGCGCCAGGAGAAGGGTGAGCGTGAGGAAGCGGCTGTGAGTTAGCCCTAGGGCTGACATGTGGCCGCGTGGAAGTTGGCAAAGCCGATAGCGAGCACAAGGGTGCGAACACGTGTGAGAGGGGGCGTCTTGCAAGCCGTGGGTTGCGAGAGGTGAAGGTGAGGGAAAAGGTGTTAGGCCAGTGGCTTGCTTCGAGGATGAGGAAAAATGAGAGAAAGGGGTGGCCGTGTGTACCAATGGCGAGAAAGGGCGTGGCTGGGCCAGCTTGGGAAGGAGTGAGGAAGAGAGGAGGTGACTAAGTCGAGGAGGAGAAATGAAGAGAAAGTGGGTGAATAAAAATAGTTATCCCTTTTTTCTAAAGATTTTAGAATTAGAATTTAGAGAGTATTTGATGGGGTTTTGGATTTAAATTTGGTGTACAGTCTCATTATAATTTTTGAGATTCCAAGAGGAGTTATTCAAGGGGTGTTTGAATCCAAAATTTATATTTGAATTCATCAACTTCTGGTTCCAAGGAGAATATTATAAGATGAAAATATTTGAAAAGAAAGTTAGGGGTTGTGATAGGAAAGAAATTGGATTTTAAATTAGAGGTACGAGGGAAATTTAGAAGCGATTAGGGAGGGTCGTTCGAGTATCAAGATTCAAATCTTGAGATTTGCTTAGAGAAAAAAATTGGATTGGAATTTTCTACGGTCATAAGAGGGATTCAATTGAGATTTTAGCACTAGAACTTAGTACACACAAACCAAATTTTTGAAAATATAATTTTTATTAGAATAGTTTTTTATTAAGCTAAAACCGAGAAGTTACATAGTAGCATGTTGTATCAAGACGACTCGATCGGTTGTGGGGCGCACAGTGCAACTACAATGAGCGCACATGCAATAGTCAACAACGGTGCATGAGACGTGCTAGCCGGGCTAGACTAGGATGGCTTGATGGCTGGTAGGCAAGGGAAGAGGTGGCTTGGCCTGCCTAGCTTGGTTGGGCCAGCCTAGCAAGAAGGATTGATGGAGGTGGAGTGGAGGAGAAAACCACCTCGTTAGGCTACGCTATTATGGCCCACACATTTTAAAGGTAGGAAGGAGAAGAGTAAAGGCTGTTGTGGGGATCAGTGAGACGAGACCCAAGCAGAGAAGGAGAAAAAGAAAAAAAAGAAAGAGAGGGAGTGAGGTTGGGCCTGAAGAAGGAAAAGAAACAACTAAAATGTTAAAGTGACCTTTTTATTTCCTTTAATTTTTTTAATGTATATTGAGATGCTATGAAATGCGATTTTGAATCTAAAACAGTCAAAAGGGACATTTTTTATTGAGATTGAGATAAAGTTTGAGGGTTGAGATAAAGTTTGAGGTTTGGGTGTTATAGTAGAGAGGCTAAAAGAGGGATGCTTAGAAAGAAAACATATAATTAAATCCTATAGTTGTATTTCCTAAAAATCTAGGAATCCAAAGAACTAGTTAGCTTAGAGGATTTAGGGTAAAAGCTTTTAGGATTTTAAGATGGTAAGAATAGTTTAATTTAGATATTGATATTGGATTTTTGAGTGGATAGGAAATAAGAAGGAAGTTGATTAAGATAAAAATAAAATCTTGGCAGAATTAAATATACAAACCGAATGTATGGATCTAAGTGATTTATGATACGAGAAGGTTTTTGAATGAATTTTTAAAATGATTTAGGAGGGGATTCGAATATCAAAATCCAAATATTGGGAATTTAAATTAGAAGGAATTACTGGGGCAAAATTTAGAGTTCACAATAATTCAATTAATTGAATCTTGGTAATACATCCTTAATACATAAGCAAACAATCAAATTTTTAAAAACCGGTTACAATTGTTTTTTTTTCATTCTTGACCTATAAAAAGGGAAGTATAAGGAGAGACTTTGCACTTTTAAGCATCCTTAAAAGAATTAGAGATAATTGTGTGAAGAAAATAAGAGGAGGTTAGGAGAGGTAAATCAGTTGCAAATACGATCTTGTTACTGTACCAACAGTAGTTACTGTAGTATCTGGCTATTGCGTTGGTTCTTGATGACCTGGCATGTGTTTGTAGCTAGCAACTAGCTATACTATAATAAGTAAACTATAAATTAGCTATAAACATGTGTAAAAGTGAGAATAAAAATAAAAAATTTCATATAAGAGTTAGTTATACACGACTCTAATATATATATGTATTAAATATATAAGCGAGATAAAAAGATTGGGCAAAAATAGGAAAGCTAATTTTATAGATTTACATAGTTGGGTTTATTGCTCTACTGTTAAACTTGCTCATCGTAGAATCTTATAGAACGGTCTGTTTATTGTTCAGGTCTTGAGAGAAATTAATTGCTTGGCAATCACCTTGGGACTTGGGTGGGCATTATTATATATATATTTTTCAGATCTTTGGATGCAAGACAATTTGTTTCTTTTTCTTCTGGACCTATTCGAGAAAGAAGAAGAAGAAGAAGAAGAAGAGCTCTTTTGGCTGTGCTCAGATCAACCAAACCAATAAACCATGGATGACGATCAAGATTGAAGATATATCTCATTGTGGTATCTTGTTGGAGTCATAGAGATCCACACACACCGACCTGACAAATTACTAGTAGCTAGCAACATTTATCCTCGAGAAAGAAACACGTACAAAGCAGCTAATACAAAGGTGATTAATTCAGGAAACAGTTCTGCATTTCGTTATTCATGTATAATAATCTGAAGGCCGTCTACATGGACAACGACACACTGCAATTCGGAAGTGAACGTTCACGCGATGACCTATGGCCCAAACACCGGCACCTCGTTGTCGCAGTCGGCTTCGTCTCTGCGCGCCGCAGCCTCCGGGCCTTCCAAACGCCGGCGCGTCGGGTCCGAGAGCCGCGGCGTCCAACAGCCCAGGTGAAGGCGCTCTGGCCACCGTCGAGGGTACGATGATGCGCATCACGCTCCTGTTCTCCAAAACGCGGCGGCCGCCGGCGCCAGGCGCGGTCTTGGCGGCGAGGAGGGCCACGAGCGCGGCGAGCTTGGCCATTTCGTGGTGGTGGTCGTCGTGTGTGGAGTGGCTACGTTGGCTGTGCTTCCCGCTGGATTACGTGCTGGAAACGAAGGGTTTGCATGGTTTTTATAGCGGAGAAGTGGAGTAGTTCTGTCTCAGTTACTTTGTTGTAAATGTAATTAACTCAATGTTAAATCAACAAGTTACGGTTAATTAAATAGTACTCTCCATACACTAGTAGAAGCCAAGAAAAAATGGGTCGCTTTTATGGGCCGATTTATCTGTTGGGCCGGATGGAGAAAATCCCAGAGAAGGGAAGCGAAGGGTCCACGAGACGCCACGTCGACGCCGCAGCGCGCAATCTCCACCGCGGAAGCAGCCAAACCGTCCAGCCTCGATCGGCCGCGCGCCACGGCGAAGCTCACCACCCTCCCCTCCTCCGACCTCACCGCGTCGCCCGGAAACGTCGAACGATGAGCGCCGCCGCCGCCGCAGCCTCGGCTACCAATGTCGCCGTTATCGGAGGCGGAAGTAAGCAACGCAGCCTATTTCAATCCCTTGTCCTCCGATCCGATTCCTCCCGTTCGAACTGACCATGCCTGCGATCCCCTTTCCGTTTGGGCACCGACGCAGTATCGGGCGCCGTATGCGCGTCGCTGCTGGCCGCGCGCGGCGTGGCCGTGACGCTCTTCGAATCCGGCCGCGGGGCCGGTGGCCGCATGGCGCAGCGGAGGTGCCCGACCAATTTACTGCCCGGGCCGTGGGGTGGGTGTCGCTTCCGCGCTGATCGGTGCTGTTATGTTTCCATTTCGCGGGTTTTTTTTTTTTGTGGATGCAGGGAGGTGATGGAGGACGGCACGGAGCTGCGTTTCGACCACGGCGCGCCCTACTTCACCGTCAGCAACGACGAGGTTGCTGGGGTCGTCAGCGGGTGGGAGGCGCGGGGGCTCGTCGCCGAGTGGAAGGCCATGTTCTCGTGCTTCGATCGGAAGGCCGGCAAATTCACTGACTTTGAGAAGGTTACAAGCTTTGAAACTTGCCCCTACTTGATCCTTACCAAAAGATGGAGTTGGGGTGGATTAGAACGATGTATTCGGATATAGCTGCACCGCTTAAGATGATACTCTGTACTTACTAACATGAACTTTCTGCCATTATATTCGTACAGGAGGAAACAACTAAGAAGTATGTGGGAGTGCCAGGCATGAACTCAATATGCAAATCACTCTGCGTAGACGATGGTTAGACTTACCTTGTAGCATTATGACCCTTCAGTACCAAGACATCTAGAACTTGATGCCCATACATGCTACCTCTTGTACTTGTTAGGTGTGGTGGCCAAATTTGGTGTCACCATTGGTAGGATGGACTGGATTCAAGATAAGAGTTCATGGTCACTGGCTAGTTTGGATGGGAGAGATCTTGGCCATTTTGATTATGTTGTAGCAACAGATAAGAATATAGCATCACCAAGATTTTCTGGACTAACTGGAAGACCACCACCTCTTGGTTTGTTTTATTATATTCTCTTTATAATATGCACTACCATAACACAAGTTTCAAGATAATGGGTGTATGACTTTTATTTTATGTTTTGAAAGACAATCTTATGCATTAGTTTCTTAACAAGTTATACGGATCAGGGGGTCAACACTACAATTAATTAGAGAAAAATTTTTTAATATAAATACTTGGTTCTAATTTTTCTGGTGGTTTATGGTAATCACGATGTTCATCCTTATATTTAATTAGAAAATAACTCTTGTTTACCAAAGCTTGATTTTTACCATTGTATTTATCTGTAGATTTCTACGTTTGTTTTAAACTGTAGCAATAGAATAACAAAGAGTTAAGATTTAGTAAGAAACTTCTCCTATATGAGGCTATGCCTGCCTCCTTCTGGAATCTTGTGTTTGATACTTTGCTTGGACTCATATAGGTTGCAAATTACTATTGTTCCTAATTACACAGAAGAGCAGCACGTTTTATGATATCTTAGCTGAATGTCTTAACAGCTGCATTTTTTTTCTTCTCAGATTTGTCATTGCTTCCGCAATTGTCAATGATGATTCAGGATATCCCTGTCCGGCCCTGCTTTGCTCTTATGTTAGCATTCTCAGAACCTTTGACTAAGGTATATGCAGCCTGTGATGTTATCCATTCATGTAACTCTAGATCATCACCATTCCCCTCACTTATTCTTCCACTTACCTGTTTTATGATGAGATTTCCATGGTAATTTTGTGACAGTCACTTCATTCATATCAGTTATCAGAATGCATTTCTGCCTGCTATTCTACAAAGTTGCATAATACTTCACTATCTTTTTTTACACTTGGATGGAACCATTTGCTGAGAGCAAAGTAAATGCCAAAATAGCATAGAATTGAAGGGATCTTCAATCGCCCTTATTATCCATATAATCTAATCCCAGCAGGCTGTCTGTCATATGATGCTCAGAAATTTTAGTAGTTTTCATTCGGTCAATATATTCTTCTGTTCCGTGCTATTTTAATCAGGTACCTGTTCAAGGTTTCTCGTTCAATAATTCCAATTACCTAAGCTGGGCCTTTTGTGATAGTAGCAAGCCTGGACGTGCTCGTGTACCAATTAACAGGTGCATATTTATTTGAGACTTTTGTCCACAGTGAAGATTTTTTGCTGTGATGTGGTTCATTTTCACTAACTCTGTATTCAGCCAGTCTTGGGTATTGCATTCGACGGCGGAGTATGCTTCAAAGGTAATCAATAATATTGGTCCACGGAAACCTTCAGCTGATGCCCTTGCTAAGGTGGCAGAGGAGTTGCTCAAAGAATTTCAGGCTACAGGATCGAACATTCCGCAGCCAATCTTTATGAAAGCCCACAGATGGTCAGTATTCTAGGAATCTTACCTGGCTATTAATGCCATATTCTGTCCATAATGCTGTTTTTTATTTTAAACAAAATTGCAGGGGCAGTGCTTTCCCAGCCACCACTATAAGTGGAGACGACAAGTGTGTTTGGGACAAGAGCATGAAATTGGCTATTTGTGGAGATTTCTGTGCAAGTCCAAGTGTGGAAGGAGCAGTCCTTAGTGGCATGAGAGGAGCCTCCAAAATACTGGAGTGTTTAAACTTTCCATCAGGGTTGTGAGTTGTGAGTTGTGAGTTGTGGCTAACTTACAATTCTTCCATTTCCTCCATGGTTTGTATTTATGTGCATCTATTTTATACAGAAAAAGTGGATCAAACCCCAACAGAGAGTTGAGGGCCATATTGTTTACTGACCAATTTGGTATGACATAAAAAAAATCTGTACCGATGGCAATATTTGATGTTTTTTTCCTGAAGTTTATTTGTTTTATTCTCTGTTCCATGTTATATAGAAAAGCCAGGTTCCACTGGAAGTGCTGTCCCTCTGCTGGTCTGCTATGCCATGGACTAAAACACACTAACTACAAGTCTAGGTTGTCTGTCAGACTGAATCCTGTATGAGTGCACGAGATGAAATGCATAATGGGCACTCTAAAGAATCCATACACCAACCACTCTTGTTCTCTGGAGGTGTATCATGGAACGATCACCAAATACTACTAAGGGGTTAGGGAACATGCTTGCTATGCAAGTGATGTAGCAGAATAGCCTTTGGAGAATGCTTGCTGAACATATTAGTTTCACAGAAATGAAGGAACAATATATTATAATTGATCAAGATTTTTACTGTCAGTTGGTCTCAATCTCAATTCGCCAATTCTTTATGTAGCGCAATAGCTTTCAATCGATATTTTCCCAAAAATTTCTCCTGGATATGTGGGAATGTCTGCATACCCTTTATATTGGATTCTACTTCCTAAAAGAAATTCAGAAGTCTAACTGTAGTACATTCAAGGTGACATGATTACAGTACGGTCATCTAATGCTTGAAATGCGAGTTTAAATATACTTTGCCATTAGCATTTTAAATCCCATGTCATCAAGGACAAAGTTTTGCATATGTGGTATAATATAATATTCCAGCAATTGTTTCTTAGCATCAGGAAAGGCTAGGATTTTGTGGTTCATAGGTCCTGTAAGGACCATCATGTCTTTAAACTACCAGATTTAGATATTCCCTATAGCTTTTTTATGTTGAAATCTTCTACCCTTGCAATGATTTCAGATGCTGCCCAGTGACCTAATATAATAAATGTCTAAGTGCACTGTTCGGGAGAAATCTTTTCCAACCAGACATCATATTTATAGCTGTTCTTAATCTAATTTGCCCAACAGAGCAATTTTCAGTGTAGTTTGGTAGTGTCTACTGACGTATTTTGGTACAACATGAGTTCTATTGTAAGCGAATAAAGATGTTAGTAAATTCATAGTACCATTTTGTAGCTATTTTTTTAAGAGAACGTTTTTAACATCTTATGAAGTTCTGGAAGCAATTTTATCACTGAACATAATGATTCCACATCTTCAACAGAAGCAGGTACTATTTTCTGTTTAAAAGAAGGCTTTGCATGATTTGTTCCTTATGTAATCATTTCAATTATTTGTAGCATACTTCTCTGAATTCATCTGTATTAGCCTTGCTGCCCTTACTTTTCTATATCCTTGCGTCCACCTTTTCCTTTTCTTCTTGTTGAAGAACTTGGGGTATGTCCCACAGGAAATTTCAGGTGCAAGTATGCCACCCTTCATGAGCATCTGTGAAAAAAGGTAAGAGAATATAGCCTTATTATTCTCCATTTTTTTCAAGAGAATATAACTATGTATAGTTCTTAAGACTAAAAGCACCCATAAATTTCTCAGTTCAATGATTATGAGATTTGCAATAACCCAAATATGCGTATACATCTTGTCTGAGCTACTGCAGAAGAACTTTTCAGAGTAAATCAGCTTTATATTGTTTTGTCCAAGCCATACTTGCCTAATAAATCTATACCTGGACCTGTATCATTTTTCATTCTATGAGAAAAACCCCTTTTCACTCTTGTTTCCCAACCCCATGTTCCCCGTCATATATTACCAAAACAATGCCTCTTGTTCTTAAAGATGCAGAGCACTGCATATTCTGTGTTATAAATGTCAATGAGATTGAAAATTCGTATAGGAAAGTGCATTCGATAAACTGTTCTTTAAATGTTATAAGATAAATATTGCACACTTATAGAAATGTCACTAGCCATTGATAGTACTGTACAATATCAATGCAACACATCTCTTTTTTTATGAACTCCTTTGATTAAAACAATCTAAGCTGCTGTAAGTTAGGTATAAGCAATCTATGCAGACTGACTGTTCTTGCAGGTGAGCAGCACATTTTCTGAAAGCTTCATCCAGGGTCCCAACTGACTCGAAGTATGCTACGCTGCTCACAACAGTCGCAGCAGAGGCATGGTCATGGCATGGTGGCGTACGTGTGGCCACCCAATTATATCTGTCAAGTAAGCAGTCACTTTCCATTCATTTGACGCAGTAATATCCGTATCTTGTGTATTTATTTTTGAATGCAAATATGGAAGCGTTTCATCCTCTTGCTCTTGTTTGTGCTTCTTGAGAGTTTACCATTTATTTTTGTTAGTTAGGATGATATGTCCATCATTTAAGTTTCAGACTTCAAGAAATTTCTCCATCGACTAGCCATAAGAAAAGAAAAGGAAGAATCCATTGACTATTAATAAATGGTGGCTAGTTGGCTAGAGCGCCATTTTTATTCATTTAACAATTATAACCTTGAATATTATGGCAACTACATACTTCAGCAGCTCAGCTGATTGAAAAATATCAGGCTAGAACAAAATGGAAGAGAACAACCAATGCAAATAACCAAATAAAAGCACGAACATAAACAGTTTTGTGTGTGTTGGCTAATTTTGTGACATTGCTACAGAGATGCAGGATAGGATTCCCAGACAGACACTGCAGGTCTAATTTGTCTATGCATAAAACTCCATTAAGAAAAACAAACTATGAGATTGTCTATGACAAGCAACAAATGTTAAAAATCTCAATCTACTGTAGGTAAACATGTGACTAAGATCCTAGATCCCTAAATAATCCATCATTCTGACTCCTCAGAGTAAACTATAGCAGAAGGGGCGAAGCTGGTAACTGCTTAACTAACCTTACCCTGGAAAGAGTAAAACACAGAGTTTTTTCTACTTACAATAGTTAAACACACCACTTTCCAAGAAATCACTTTGCAAACGTGGTTGTATTATCTTTATATGTAAAAGGAGTGAGATTAGATCCAACTCTTTAAGTTGCGAGTTGTTGCATGGCTGATGGCTCCATCCCTGGGGTAGAGACTTGAGAGATTCTTGGCTACTTGCATATAGAACACATACAAGCCATGGCTGATTTATGTAGTAATGCTACACGTGTGGCCTATGTACCTATGCATGCGTGGAAATATGGAATCCAAAGCAGCAGGGGGACAAGACTATAGCGTGGGTATGCAGTACTCAAAAAGCCTCAGCTGTAACTGGGAGTGTCCTGGTCCACCCAGTGAATGCCTGAATGGTGAAGTGAATGGTGATACTGAGCTCATGCCATCTGGTTCAGGAGTGCTGGGTTTCTGATCAGTGATCTATCTTCATCCTGTAGCTTGCAGTACAAATTACTGCTTTGATCTTTGGAAAAAGGCGAGTTGGTGTGGCTGGAGTGAAATTTTTATATTCCCTCTGTCTTAGGCATTGTCCTGAGTACCTGTTTACCACCACCTGGAGCTACTTTTGCACCACCAGCACTACTTTGTAGCCTGTAAGTTGTAACCTAGATCATTATGCTTTATGCATGCCTATTTACCTACTAGCATGGTCTGGTGTTGTTTACATGATGGTTTATCAACATTGCTGTTAGGCCACTCCATCATAAAAGGGGACAGTATATGCAGGTCCAATCTCTGATGTCTAGTAAAATATAGGGTAGCCCATGCACTCAGACACTCAGTTAAGCTATTAACAGCTCTAAATGCACATTACATGGGATTTAGGATCAGCTCACTCCCCCACACCACATGAATAACAAAGAAAGACATCCAATCCTTCAATTCAAGCTGAATACACGTGTTTCCTAGCATCAATACAAACATGGATTCTGATATAATTACTGTCTTGTAATACTTTCCTTTGCATTGCACCTGTGTATTTCTAGATCTAGATCTTTACAATATGATGGTTTATATGTTGTGATGGAAAAATTGACAAAAGAAATTAGAACATGAGATGGTTTTTGTTTGAAATTTAGTTTAGAGATTTGACGGTTGTTGATGTGAGTGTGTATAACTATTATGAAAGGTTACGATATCTGATATCTACGAATTGTTTGATCTGTATATGTATAGATCTTTAAAGTTAAACCTTAAACAATGGATTGGGATTAAATTCAGGAAGAAATTGATGTCTAAAGTAATCAAAGATGCTAATAAGATTGAATATATGACGGTGGGCGGACACCGTGGAAAATCAGAGAGAAAAGGAAAAAAGAAAAAGAGAAAGATCGTGGCCTAGTATGCGTCGGCCTACTTGCGCCGTGGATTGCGAGCAATGTTGGCTTTCAGGCCTAGCTATGGGCGGAGTGTGCGGTTGGCACAGTAAGAGTGGCGGCCTAGCTCGGGTGCACGTGGGGTGCAGGTGACGGAGTCAGCCCAATAGCTACAGGCGCGCGTGGCCTAGGCGGATGCGTCAGCCTAGCGAGTGGGCGCGCATGGAATTAGCCTAGCAAGCATGCGAGAGGCGCAAGCACATGAGATCGTGCGAGACACGTGGCAGTACCAAATTGGCGTGGGCAACGTGTGGTTGAGCACTGGAACGTGTGGTCCTGTGTGGCAAATGACATGGTGCAATCAGAGTTATCCAATTTAAATCTAATAGCTAAAATTTTTAGAGGTTAAGGTTGCACCCTAAAGACAATTAGAATATTGTTTTAAGGGTAACTAACCATCCGTAATTATAAAAGAAGAGGAATAGATAAAAGAGGCGTTACCTTTTATAAACTTTTGAGAGAGTTGGGAAAAATTGTATAGAGTTGAAGTGAAAAAAATAATAGGAAATTAGAAGAGTTTTAGATAGCTTTTAAGCTTTGTAAATTTTGGAATTAATTTTCTAGTTGCACTTTAAATTTCATAATTTAAATTATGTATTTAAATTTTGCAATTTAAATTCTGTATTTAAATTTCATATTATAATTTAAATTTTAGTTATTGTTTCTACTTCTTTTACATGGTTGTGGTATAAGTTTTTTTTCTCTAATCCTTTTGGATTTTATTTTGCCTTATGATAAAAAAAAGTCAATCTCCAATATTACCTTAGAGCAAAGTTTCCAAAGGTTTAAGTCTCTAAAAGCACATGTTCTTTTCTATACTATTTGTTTAGATTTTTTAAGATTTTGATAGATATTTGTAATATAAGTATAACAAAGTGATATTTATTATTCATAGAAATTTCTCATATTTATATTTATTAATCATCGATAGTTATCTAGATATGATTTTGATAACAATATTTATTCCCTTTCTCTCTCTGTAGTGTATTCTAATCTTACAACTATCTACTTATTTTCATGTGTTCTATTCTCTCCAATTACCCTGCCATGGGTGAAATCAATGGTGTGATATCTTTTGCAGGAGAGTATATATATGAGGCAAGTTACATTGGAAGACAGATTGCTGGATTTGGAGCTTCTCAAGCCATAACCGATGATGCCCAGCTCAGCAGCTCTCCAGGCCTCCACGTTGCAGCAGGAGTGCCACCTATTTCGACGGATCAAAGAATACATCACCTGCCCGTCAACACGCACACCGCGGATTTCGTGTTTTTAATTAAAGCGAGTTAGGCTGCAGGCTTCTTGCCGTTGCAGATCCGGAGTCCAGCCTGCCCAGAACCTGTCTCCGCTGCGTGAAAGCTGCTAATTGCTCACCCTTATTATATCATTCTGCTCCTTTGTTTGCCCTACAGATAATCATGTATTAACCATTTTTACACTATCGTTGAAATACAAAAAATCTACGTGAATTCTATAGTCAGTTTAATTTCTGTAGGAAATAATTTTTGTTTCTTGACAAATTTTTTAGTACGAGATATTTTTGTTTTCTTTGAATCGAGAAATAGGAAAGTATTACATCGAAAACCCGGACATCAATATCCCTCATCTAAGTGTCATTTTTATTTCTTTAGTGCTATGACAGTAAACATCGTGTAGTGGATCAATCGTGAATGACTTGTACATTGAACTATCTGATAGTGAGTAATAGTAAATTCAGAATAGCCAGATTTTACACATGTACGTACTGATTTACGTTGCTAGACAAATTCTACCTACCCACCACACTGATATTCTCCATGCATCAAAGGAGGACGGGTTCATCACCAATTCACCATTCGTACATGAGATCCACGTTGCCCTAGATGTGTGAGCAACTACGTACTTTTTTTTCGTTGTTGGAAACTGCGAGCAACTACTGTTCTGGAGTCTGAAGTTTGCAAGTTGCAACAGATCAGGAGTATACAGGTGTTAAAAGTCAAAATTTGAAAAATCCAACGATAAATTAGAAAGACGATTAATTTAAATGAATAAGTGTCCGATTGCTATCTAGAAGAAACCGATCGAATTGTATTAGTTTTAGAATAAAAGACTATCCAAATAAGATCGAGTATGAGGAAGAGTTATATAAGATATTATATCTCTTTAAATCGTATCTTATATAATTAGAAAATTTTAGTTTAGTTAACTGTCTTAGAGATATTTTTTATCTTGGTCAAGAGATAACGTTATAAACCTGTAAATCCATAGTATAAATATAAACCTCTTGAAAATATGTATCATATCATTCGATTAATATAAATTCGACACATTACCACCTTAGTTCATCTAAGTTTTTATCAACGGGATCTAGCTCTCGACGCGGGGCTGCATCGGTTAACTTCAATCTTCAGCGAAGGGGTAAGTTTCGTCACTATTCCGATATATCCCGCTTTGTCTAAGGCTGCATCGGTTAGATTCGACCTCTTAAACCGATCGGATATATTGCATCACGTCCGTGTAGGGTCTATCGGCCTATCAAGCTCTCTTCGCCGTCGTCGGTCTCATGCTACATCAGTTAGGTTCGACCTACGAGACTACCGACGGTAGATTAAGCTTTAGGCATATAGGTCCTTGTACAGCGTTTTATTGGAGTGTTAGCGATAAGTTATCTATACGTTGAGCAACATGCCCAGCGTATCGGCTCCTTGGACGATACGCACCAGTCTTTAGAGACTTTCCTTAAACGCCACACCATGCACATCGGCCTTAAGCCGATACGTGCATGTCTTCAGATAGACGTCCTCTCATTAGCTCAGCTAGCCGATAGGTTCGCTTCGTCCTTACTTCAGCACAACCGATCCGGCATCCACCATCCCGTTGCCGTTGGCCTCGGTCTCATGCTGTCTCGGTTAGGTCTTATCTTCGAGATTCGGTGTTAGCGGCGTCGTCACGACGGGCGACAGGTTTCGTGCTGCCATCTCTGGAGCGACATCGGCTTTGCAGCCGATCCCTTTTATACGATTCCTTGCCAGTTGGCATATACCTTCATTGGCTTTTCAGCCGATGAACCACCGCTACAGCTTCTGTCGACTACCAAGAGGGATCCCGCGCACTTTGCTATTCTTTGAATATACTCTGGTGCCTCCATCGGCTCTGCAACCGATGAATCAAGATTTCGCTTTCATTACACTCGAAGCCATCATATCCTTCGTCGACATCTACCTACGCTTTTATCGGCTCCCTAGTCGATGGAAGAGTGTCCTAATCCCTATCGACGACCAGCCGATAACATGAGCCATCCAAACGCGACCGATGATCAACTCAATCCTATTGGTAGCCAGCCGATAGCGAGGGCTCATATCGGTCCATCGTCTAATTGATCCGTTTGTCTCACCTCGTTGTCAATTGTAGAATTAATTTGACTAGCACGCCCGCACCCTTACCGTCACGCTGGAGCCGAGCGAAACCCATGGGTCCCGACGCGTGTATCTCGAGCCACGAAGAGAAGCTGACCGGTCTACACTGGAGCTAAGCAGATCTTCCAAACGTCGACGTGTTCGCACCGGCCACGTGAGATCTGCGTGAACAACAGGCTAAGTACATTTTATTAGCATTATTTCATTCATTAAATCTAGCACTGTTTTCCCTTGAGTTTCTTTGATTGCAGCTGTCACTACTAGTAGTTAACTTGATTCTACAGCTTTTAGTCAACTTACCATCTCTGCATTAAGCATCCTAAGATTTAGAGGAAGATTAAATAAACAGGCATGTCCTACGTACAGATCACGGCAAGCATGCACATTTTTGTTACTCTGCATTTACAAAAATTAGGCAAAAATAAGGAGAGAATTAATACATCGGAAGCTCATCTCATTCGCCACGCAACGCACGCACGTCAACACTACAGGATGGTGGTGAACATCTGGCTGACCAGGTTCGAGTACGACGTCCGCGGCGGGTGGCCGTCGGCCGCCACCGCCGGCGCTTCCGACGGCTGCTGCTTGACGACGACTGGGGCGAGCGCGCCGGCCATCCTGCGGCGGTCGCGCTCCTTGACGAGCTCGTGCGCGAACCACTCCAGCTTCTCAGCGTTCGTCTGCTCCGCCAGCCTCTTCCCCCGGAACAGCACCGACTCCACGTTCTTCTGCGACAGCATCTCCTCGGCCACGCTCCACCCCGCGCCATTGCCGCCGCCGCCGCCGCCGCACCTCACCCCTCCTCGGCTCGCCCGCGGCGACCCCATCGCCTGCAAGATCAAAAACACCAATGGTAATCAAGCTAAAGCAAACGCAAGATAGCAACGCTATGGGCCATGGTCGTAGTTGTCGTGAGCTCTGGCCTGTATGCGGATGTAGTTGTTTGTCCCATTATGTCCGAACGCCATGGCCACTGCTTGATCCACCTGGCGTCAGGATGCGTCGGAGCGAAGCGTTAGCAAGGAGCACAAAGAAGAAGATGCGAGAGAAAAGGAGGAGAGGACCACACACAGAGACACACTGGATGGATGGATGGATGGTTAGCTTGCTAAGGCTGGCAAGAATCACGTGCGTTTTCCGTACCATGTCGGCGACGCCCTCGGCGGCGATTCTGACGATCTCGGACGTCGAGGCAGCGGTGGCGCCACCGGCGGGCCGCTGCTCGCACTCGCCACTGCCGATGGAGAGGACCAGCAGGTCGTCGACGCCCGCGGCGAGCGGGAACTCGCGCTTGTTGTTGAGCACGTGCGTGATGGCCGCCGCCGTGGGGTTGCCGAGCGCGAGGCCGCCGCCGACGGCCGCGATGCGTGTCGCGCCGTCGGAGGACCTCACCTCCACCGCAGACGCTGAGCCGTCAGACCCGGCACACGTCGCGGCGCACACGTCGCGGAGGCGGAAGTCGTACGCCGGCGTCTCGACAGCATCGGCGCGGGAGAAGAGGAACGGCCCCGCCGACGCGAGGTCGTAGCACGGCACGAGCACCGGCCGCACCGTGTCCCGCAGCGTGAGGTCGTCGAACACCTTCCGGAACGCGGCACCGTGGCGGTGGCGGAACAGCGCGTGGAGGCCACCCGCGCCACCGCCGCCTCCAGACCACCCTCGCCGGAGGCTCCGCATGAGGAACGCCAGCGCGTCCTCGGCCGAGAACATCGGCCGCCCGTCCCCACCGCGCGCTACCAGCATCGCCGCGAGCACGCCGCCGGCGCCGGAGCCAGCTGCCACATCAAAGAAATCCGCCAGCCTCGCCTCCTCATCCCCAGTTCGCCGCCGCAGCGACGCCTCCATCCTCACCAGCGCCGCGCCAGCGAGCAGCCCATCCGCCGCCCGCCCGCCTCCATCAATCGACAGCACACACACCTTACCATGCTCCACCGCCTCCGGCCCTCTCGCCGGAGTCCCCTTCCCCGACGCCACAGCAGCCATCACCCCCTGCGGCGACGACCCGCCACTGAACACAAGCTTGGGGTCATCATAACCAAACAAGAACTTGCTCTCCAGTATGGAGAAGATCTCGTAGGTGAGCTTGTCCACGTCGAGCTGCCCCGCTGCAGGCGGCTCCATCTCCTCCTCCGGCGAGGGGAGGGTTTTGCGTCGACGTGCGGTGCGCGTGTGTGGGGCTCCGGCCGGTCGATCGATCGAGCAGTTGGTACCACGTACGCGTAGGATTTACAGAGGCGGGAGGAGGGGATGCGTGGGTGCGTTAGTGGCGTTGTACTCACACGCTCACCGGTGCGGCGCGGTAACGATACTGTCTGCCTTAATTACTCTCGTCTCTTCTCCTGCCAAAACTGACAAGTGCATCACTCGTGCTGCACTGCTGGTGTTGATGTCAGAATTAGATCCGGGTATTTGGGTGGTAAATTGTTGGTGTAGGCTTATTAAAATTCACGTGTTTGCTTAAATAGATCTTGCAAATTTTGGACGTTTGATCTACATCAAGCTTCGTGTGCTAGGCCGCCCACACACGTTGGTGCGTTGTTGGAAACTCGTTGAGGAAGCCATGACTGCTTCGGCGTTACACTGATGGATGCACACCTGTGCACCCAACACACATATAGTGCTCTGGTTGACCGAATCATTTCTATCAGTCGACGTCGTCTCTGCGACGACCTGAACCACTCTTACTTTGCCATCACCTCAGCCTCCAGTACACTCGCAGTTGCCCCTCCCGATCCATGAACAACTGGCACTCAGTAGCACAGCACGTAGCCACGTACTAACAACGTACAAGGCGATCAATGCAAGTGGCCGCGCATATATGCAGCGGCTGCTAGCTAGTAGTAGCTGTAGGACGGAAGTGCAAGTGGCTGCGCATATATTATATCTGTTTTACGTTAAAAATATACTGTTATGCTTTTTTTCTATAAATTTGATTAAATTTTAAAAAATCAATTTTAAAAAAAATTCAAACGCCTAGCAAGCCTGCATGCGTGGACTGATATCAACGTGACCACATGCCGGTATCCTATGGCCATATGCACGTACACACTTTATAGATGGGTAGATCGATCGATCTATCCATTCCGGGGAATCATTTCCTGAAGGGTACGTACGGTAGTTAATTGCGAGTATTAGCAGCAGCAGCTACACTCCACTAACTACAAGTAGATCACTTTGCGGCTAGCTGCCGATTAAATTATTTCAGATGGGGGGAATCACCCGTGGCCATGGGGTACTGGGGAAATCTGCTGCCTGCTGATAACTAGAGCCTAGAGACTCAGAAAGCGAGAAAGCATCTGCATGCATGAATGGTCCCATGATCACAAAGCAAAACGTAAAATCCCTTCTTTTCCTTTAGGTTGCCAAGGACTAGCTAACTCAGAAATGTAAGACAGTGAGAAGGGATCAAAACGGTCACAGGTATTTCTGACCAACCAAGCATCGGTTTTATAATAATAGTATTATTTTTGATCGTTTCTCTAATTTATTTTTCTATTTTTTAGCGCTGTATTATACTCTTCATTAAATAATTAAATTAATAAATATGATTGATTCCTGACAAAGCGAGAATTGTTTCATAGATGCCACCGTTTTCATCCGTTGGCATTGAGAGTAGCAGAGTATGTGTGACGGTCGGTGGCTGGCCACTAGGTTGCAGGCCATCCGGTGACACGGTGACTCTTCATTCTTGCAATTAAGTGGGCCGTGAATATATAGCCGTCTAAAGTATAGCTGTAACTGTCTATGTAATGGGCGTAGGCGTCAATAACTATCACGAGATAGCATGGCCCCCTATCATTTGGAAGGGTAGATCAATTTCCTAGTTATTTGCATGACAAGTAATAGTTATGTATGGTTAGGGCGTCAAATATGAGTAACTGTACATGACAACACTGGATACAAGGTATCAATCTATCTATCAATCCCATTTGCTCAAGCGGAGAGTCCCAATTAATCAATTATCCCCTTAATGATTAATAATCGGTATTGGACGTCAGACTAAAATGTGATTAATTAGTTGTCCTCATGCGTTGGCGGTGTGTTGTGTTTCGACCTAATTAAGGATTTTATAGGCATTGATACGATCGATTGTGTCATGGAAAAATAGATGGAGCTAGGTGGTTGGTGAGCGCATTAAGCAGCAAAAAGCTCCCTATTAGCTAGCAGCACGGGTGCCTTAGCTTTGACCACTTTGTTCCCCATGCTAATGCTTAATTAATCTTAATTTCTAGCATATGTCAACGTCAGCTACATTTATACCTAATGCTGTCCGATTTATTGATGCCATCTTTGATCTTTCTCTCGCTCTTAACCTAGATCTTTTTTTTTGGTCAAGATAGAAATTTAATCAGGAAGAAAAATAATTCATTTACGTGTTCTGCTTGTTGTTGGGACTGTGTTGTGGATTGGTTTTTTTTATGGGATATTGTGGATTAGTTTGAAAGCTTTGAGTGGCTCTTTTAATGTTGCAATGGCCCAAATTATAATAGAGTAGGTCCAGTACAAGTGTACATGCCAGTGATGGCCCTGTGATCTACATGACAGGACAAGGATTTTTCTTGTCAGATTTCATATGTTGCGGTGTAATCATGCACAAGGAAGAATTCTTTGAAGCTAAGGTTTGGTGCACAAGATGATTAATAGCCGCTGATCATGTAATTTGGTAACTCGGAGCAAGAGAGCCACATTCCATGGCCACTGGGTTTTTGCCTTGCTTTACGGTCTCAAGATAAAAGATTCTTCAGACAAGAACTCAATAAATCTCGCCTTGATCATAAGTAGCCACCGTCTCAGAAAAAAAAAAGTTTGGAGCCACAGTACTGATCATTAAGCTCAACTCCATATTATAACTCCACTTGTTGAAAGATGATGAAAGGTGATAAGAAAGTTACACTACAAAAAGGTCAAGGGAGGATATACAATCTTTCATAAAGTTTTAGATTATAATTTTTCTTTTACCTATCTTGCTTCTTGATGCGATTCGTGGCCAGCTACTCATTGCTACTGTAGAATGTATGCTTCGTTATCTAGCTTTAGGGAACGTTTGGTGTGTGACAATGTTAATAAAGTAGGGCTCTCAAATATATTAGCTACTAGTAGTAAGGAAAATCTGACGTCACACATTGATGTGGTTAAGCTCATTAGGTTGCCGCAACCGAATCCATAATGATTGCAAGCATCCGTCAAAAGTTTGGAGAATAGTTACAAATGCTTTTAGTAACCACAGTGATTATTGCAACAAATATTCAACAACTAAGAAAGCGTCGATGATGTTCCACCCATTTCGTCTTGTTGGCTGGTCTCAAACACGCAAACAATAATATAATATTAGGGTGAAGTTCATCTTTAATCTTGAACTTTGCACAAAACCGAAGTTTGAGCAAAGTAGAAGGCTAAAAATGAATTTTATCTATAGTATTATTTAAGAAAAAAGAGTATGTTCCTCTTTCCTCGACTCTTGATTCGGTGTAGTTTTCAACATTTGTCGCGCGGATAGTGCTCTACTTATCAAAAAAAATATCCTAAAATGATGTTGTGCGAGCACGTTTAAGTGCAGGCTCCACGGGAGACTCAAGCAAAATAAGATGACCAGCCTTTCACACTAAACAAGTGCGCACGTACCCCACTTGTTAATTTCAGTGGTTAACCGCGATGATCACGACCCAACCCATGAACCGATAATGCGAAACTTTACACACGTAGATTAGCGCGAATTACGTGAAAAAGTGTATGTTTGTTGAAGCTAACTTTTGTGCCCTGTCTACTCAGTATATCATCTTGTAGCATCATTAACTGGGAGACCCAATTAAGAACAGTTCTCACCTCCGTGCAGGTAATTAACAAACAATGGTGTGGAGTAGGAGACAGATTGCAGATTTGTTGGAACTTGTTCGGGGTAGTGCTGAGAAGCATTTGGTTGTGGGAAAGGAGCAAATGGCAGGGAAGGAGCACAGAGAAAGAGGGACAGCCTCAACTCAGGAAAGATCAGGGCAGTGAACAACGTCCTCGAACTGAGACCCTGCTGCTGTCCAACATGTTTAGAGTAATATTCAGACCGGTTAGATGTGATAAAGCTAAGTCTATATGTATTTCTATTATTCCATGTTATCCAATCAAATCTATTCCATGAGTTATAGTAGCACTACAAATGGAACAAATTAGAACGTACTTCTTCAGAAGCCACCGTTACAATCATCAGAAGGTGAACATGCCCTTTCATTATGTACTTCGCTGAACAGGAGGAACAGCAACTGCGTTGGGCACAAAAGTACGCGAAATAGCCCAGCCATAAACGTTCTGTAACGTACTCCAGTTACGTGGGCAAACCAGAAAAAGATTGCTCAACTTCTCGTACAAAAAGCAGAGGCAACTCCAGTTCCAACATGGCCCAAGGCAACTCACAGGAACAGCCTGTATCACAGTCAGCGGTGCATCGCAAATGATTAGATTTGGTTTTATCAGAGCAAACTCATCAAATGGGCACAGTACGCCTAGATGCTGCATAAACTGGCGAGTACGGCGACCTACATGGGGCTTGATGGACGCAAGATGCACGGGCGCGTAGTCCTAAATACTGATGAATTTGGGGGCACCACGAGCTACAGAGAGCTTGATGGGCTCAGGAAGGAGGTGGCACCATGGTTGGGTTCATGGCACCCCGTGAAGCCATCGCTCAGTCAAGTATCTTGCTGCGTGCGCTCCAAAACAGACTCCAAAGCAATGGGCCTTCGAAAACTCCGTCACAACTGCAAAGGAACAGTAACATTGTGATTATCAATAGTATGAGCTATGTGTTAGGTTCCTATTCATCAAAGAATATCCCTGTCAGTACTTTGCCTAGAAAAGAAAAGGGTGCATTGATATATTTATGCTTCAGAGTGATGAACATGTTTGTATTTTGGTTATATACATTGAGGTTCAAATATGAAGTATCAAGAGTTATATATGCACTATACTAGAGATTGCATATTGGGTTCACACCTCACTTTAGAGAAAAATCTAGAAGATGGAAATAATAAAGCTGAGGCCTAGATCTATCAATCAATTCTCTATGATACGGTAGAGATGTGCAAAACCTCAATTATTTGATGCGGAGCTTAGGTAATAACTAAGATCCAATCACTGGAGGTTGTGACAATGGAGGTGCCCTTTTCACCATTGTAATTTTTTACTAGTAGTAGTTTTTGTGGGAGGGCTGCAGAGTCACTGGGATTCTGTAATTCTGTGCCAGTTCACACAACATACAAAAAGCCATGACACTAAAATCTATGGTTTCCAGCATTTCTATATGCATTTTGACACAGAGCTCAGAGCTAGATTTAACGACCAGGGATGATACATAAGTTCTTTACACCAAATGGAGGGAACATGAATGTTCTTGGAGTGGGCACACTAGAATAGGAGCAGCTAAACAACATTGATGCAGCAGTTAAAATTCTCATAACCAAACTTGAAAATTATCCACAAAAAAAAAGTGCACTTACCTCTCAGTGCCACAGTATTTGAAGAGAGAACAGAAATTTCAACAAAGAATATAACAGATGATGGAAACTCCCAAACCTGCAAAATTTGACGATGAGCATGAAAGGAAAAAAAAAGTCAAGAAAGACTAAGAAATCAATCATACACACAAATCTTCTATACCATCATTGCCATGAGAAATAACTTGAAGTAGCTTGAAATGATGATGGCTAAAAGAACCTCTCTATACCTGAGTAATGACAATGTAAGTGCAACTATCAACCCATGTACATCACACATTTAATGTGAAGTTCTGATATGGTTACCTTCTACAACAGAAGTATACTGTTACAGAATCTCTACTGGTTGCACAATTCCAATTGAGAATACTCACCAATCCATTTGCACATAATGAACTACCAACAAATGTAATTGAAACTTCCACATCACAGGTATTCAAAGTACCTTCTAATATCAAAGGATAGTTTTAGGATGAATTGCACTTCCAAGAGTAACATGGCCATAAATACGATGTTCCCTAACAATGCATCACCCAGAACCTGAAGAATAGCAGACACTGGATACATTATTAAGGTAACGAGCAATAGAAATATAAAATTTCTAAATGCAGTCAACTTTAATAACCTTGCCGCAATTGATAATAGCTGAGAACGTGCTTATGGAAGAATCCCCATCAGCTTTGTTGCCTCTTGAAAAAGATATTTTGGCTTGAATAGTTAAGGGGTGCTTAAGTTGAATATATACTTCAAAACAACCAAAATTGAATATGAACATTTATAAATAAAATAGATACATGCATCAAGAACAATATGCATCAGAATGGACAGCACCAGTACTCCCTGAAAAGAGCAGAATCAGAAACATAAGAAAATGCAACTCTTGACATACCCAAGTCAACAAATTCAGAATATCAGGGCATAATGTGTAATAAAACCACCCTAAGATGGAAGAAAATTATTAAAAAAATGTTACCAAACAATGCAGTTATAACCTAGACAAATAGAAAAGTGTCTATTTCATGGGATCGACTATTTTAAACTCTTGTTGGATGGACTGGCAAGGCATAAATGGCTAAAGATATCATATGATGCAGAATATGGATACCAAAAATAAAAATAACAAGCAGATCAAACACAGATGAAGCTAATTATTCATGAGCAGCATGACAGACTGGCAGGACAGAGTACAAGTAAAACTAGGTAGAAGCATCCATGAAGAAAATAAAGCAAAATTCAAAGAGCTCAGGAAACTTCAAACGAGCTGAGATAAACTCGCTTTTCCTTTTAACTAAAAGGCATGTGAACGAGTTTGAATAGTACCATATGATTCCCACCTTGTCAAGTGATGAATAGATCCTCAACTTATTAAAGAGAAGATGACGGTATGCTCTTGTCTTGTGTAGAATCAGATCAATCAAGATTATCTACAAAGAAAGCAAGAATAGGCTCAACTCAATGCATCAGTTCAGCATTAAATAAACTGCATAAGACACGTAAAAAATTGGACACAAGTATGGCGAGAAATTTGATATCGTTACTACCAGATTAACTCACCATGAACTCACACTCGATGTAGGGATCAGCAACAGCCTTGCAGGTATCCTGCACAAGAAGGGCATCCAAACTTAAACAGATTACACGCACGTGACAAAAGGATTACACATGCACCATCGACAGCAGTGGTTCCTCTCTTACGCATTTCATCAAACGGATGTTGCCCGGTGAGTACTGCACGTAGAGCGTCTTCACACGCCGGTCACAGCCCACGCAGCGTGGCCACTTCTCTTCTTCCTTGGCGTCGCCCATCAAACTGAACCCGTTCGCGCAAGCTTCCGGAATGCCTAATCCCAACACCGAGAAATCAATCCCTCTTGTTCACTCAGGGATAGGCAGATGACCACGCAAAACGGCTTAATCAAGGTAGCACACTTCACAGCGCAAAGAACTAGACCGCAAAAGCCGAGTATAAAGCACGAGCACGGGGGGGGGGGGGGGTCATGGGAGCGGAGGTGGATCTAGGACGGCGAGAGATCGCCGGAGCAAGGGGAATAAACAGAGCATGCAACGTCGCGTACCTAAGGCGAGCGCCCAACAGGGAAGCGCCGTGCCCCCGAACGACCGCGGCGATCTCTCACAAGGATCAGAGGGTCAGGGAGCCGGGCGCCGCCGCCGTTCGTCGGGCCGCTGCGGCGGCTGGGGTCGCGTCGGTGAGCGTACGGCCGGCGACGAGACGAGGCCACCACTTCGACGCTTTCCCACCTCCCCTCACCTGTAGGCCCAAGTGAAAGCTAAATGGGCCAAAGAAAAAGGACCAGCTTCTGGATTCCAGGCTTGAGCTGGGAGAGTTTGTGTCCGTCCGATCGCACATTGACGGTAAAGATCCACACATTGGGGCGATGAGGCGGACGCGTGGGGAGTATTTGGTTTTGGGTTGTTGGGTTTCCGGTCTCCTCCTTAGCTCCCACCGCGACGAGACCTTTCCGGCCTCCGCCTCCGCCGTCGGCGCCGGTCTCGGCGTGGTGTTCCTGAGGTGGCGAGGTCGCCGTGAGATCCGGTGCGGCCGCCCCTAACTCACGTTCCGGTCCCCGTGCGTGCCTGCTCCTAAGGTGAGCGAACCCCGAGCTCCATCTCGTCCGATCTGGCCCTCCGACCTCCAATTCTGAGGATCGGTGTTGGCGTCGCGGCAGAGGGATATGAAGTAGCTCGTCGCTGCACTGGTCGAATTATTGTCCGGTTGTTTTTTTTTTTTTGCGAGGGCGGAGTTTTGGGAGGTTGCGGTCTTATTCGTGGGCTCTGGTCAAATTCTGGAGGTTTGGATCGATCTGATAATCCGATGTATTATATACTGTTCTAATCATACGGAAACGTTAATGGATTTATGTGAAATATAACATTATATGGGAAGAAATTGCCATGGTGTGTTGTTCATGGAGGGATCATTGAAGATTGTTTTTGTTTCACGCTTTAGGAAGGGTTTGTTTTTGGAGGATTCGAGTACAATATTAGACAATTTTTGCTTGATTTCGTACGACATTAAGACATTTGCGTTATTGCTACATGACAATGCTGATTTGGTTTGTGGCAGCTGAAAGATGGGGAGGATACCGTCTCTAAAAAATTTCAATGCCTTTCCACATGCGGAAGACCACCTGCTAAAGAAGACTTACTCTGGTGCTATCGGTATGGAGATCATACTGCTTCATGATTTTTTATCTTGTGGCTACTAATGTTTCATTTGGAGATATTTGGTTTGATTTGTGCAACCATTGATCTGTTTGCAGTCACGATTTTTGGGCTAATTATAATGGTTACTTTATTCGCACACGAGCTCAAATTTTATCTTACCACCTATACTGTTCATCAGGTATGGTTGGTTGTTTCCTTTTCTTTTATGTCTAGCTTACACAGTGCAACTTTACTGTAATTTTCCATGTAAGTTGGTCATTGTGCCACTCAATAACAGCTTTTATGATATTTCATTAGTAATCTGAATGTGTCTGTACATCATAGCCATCCTGTTTTGGTCTATTTAACACAACTGACCAGGGAATCCACATGGTGACAAAAGGGCGTCTTTGAAAATTTAACCAAGATTTTTGTTGAGTTAAATTGGTAAAGAATACTTGTGTATTCTGATTGTTTGTATCTTACTGATTGCTATTTGGATATGATGATTTTTCATTCCCTTGCTACGGTCCTTACCAACTTTTTCTATCATGGGCCCCAGGGTCTGTCTATGTTTTTTTAAGAACCCATGAGCCATCACTAACCATCTAACTGATGCTGTCTGCAGATGTCTGTAGATCTGAAACGAGGAGAAACTTTGCCAATTCATATAAATATGTCGTTTCCATCATTACCATGTGAAGGTCAGTTATTGATTAAATACATCCTTGTCAGCTTGTTATGAGGTTTCTTTTCAACGTTCATTTTTTTTTGACAACTTTTTCCATGGCTCTTTTGTTTAGTCTTGAGTGTGGATGCAATTGACATGTCAGGCAAGCATGAAGTGGACTTGCATACAAATATTTGGAAGGTAACACCTGATGTGAACACTTTGTTGCTCTCTGACATTGTGTATTTTCTACTTCTATAATAGGCCAATTCTGAGGTTTGCACTAATTATCCTCATTGCTTGTGATGGGGCAACACTGCATACCTTAATTATGGATAATATACATACTTACTGACCACAGTGCAGGCCTATATCGATATTATGGCCTCGTTTGGTAGAGCTCCAGCTCTCACATCCTGGTTCGGTAGAGCTGAAGGAAAACCAAATGGTCCAGATCCACTAGGAAATGGAATGGAACAGGCTGGAGTGCTCTGAAAAATTGAACTGTGGGGGTGGAGCGGCCTCCGGGTAGCTCCACAGCTCCAGCTCTGACCAAACTAGGATCTGAGGGCTGGAGCTCTACCAAACAAGGCCTATATAGCACTTATTCTCATATATTCGTGTACCTAGCAGAAAACATGCACTTTTAGCCATGGACTGGTGGTGCATGTCTTGCTCTTGTGCAAACAATATTCTTCATGCGCACAGAAAACTTAATATTTCCTCAACAAAAATTGTGCCATAGTAACAGTTCAGTATGTCGCACTCATATATATTTTTAACCTTACATCTTCTGCTGAATGCAGCTTCGCTTGGATAAGTATGGACATATCATTGGTACCGAGTATTTAAATGATTTAGTTGAGAAGGAGCATGGGACTCACAATCATGGTATATACTCTGATACCTCCATAAAGAGAAAACTAATGTAGCACTGAATCATCATATGAAATTACCTTTGTTTCAGTCTAGTATACATTACTTCCTTCTTTTGCTCATTAGAAAATGCAGCTTTCTAGTAATAACCATTTGCTGTTATAACTGTGATCAGTGATCCAATTCTCCAAACAATACTTTTGGTAATATATTAAGCACGTGTTCTCACTCTTGATTATCTTGGGAAAACCTCGAGACAGCAACAACAACTAAATCTATGGACAATATGATGTAGTCACATAATGTCCCATTTTATGTACCAACATGCTTCATTGTTTTAGTTTGTGTCAGACTTGATGGACTAATATTCTTTATTCAGAATTTTCCATCAAGTCTGTAGCCTTGAATAGGTTCAAGCATGGAAACAGTAGTTCTTGTTAATTCATTATAGTGTTTGCCTTTTTACAAGCAAAGAAAAAAAAGACTGCAACAATGAACTATCATGCATGCTTTGGTACTTAGTTCTGGAAAAATGTACCAGCCACCAAAAAAATTGATTTCAATAGCGAGCTATTGAGCTTATGTTCGTGGTTAAACACTCTCTTTGGCGAAATATTAGCATTGGCAATAATAGTTGTTGCACACCTGCACCTAGTTTCAGGTGATGGGACAATGTGGACAGCTCACCTATGTTAATAATTGCACATATGTGATCTCTTGTTTGTTGAATCTCTGTTTTCATGATAAAGCAAGAAATTTGCCTGTTCATTGCATTAGAAATTAATTCTTATTTCCAGTAACATATGGATTTTCAAGATTTATAGCTTTTTGGGAAAAGTGGGAGGAGGGATGGAAATGTAGAACTTACCATCACTGTCAGCAACTCAAATACTTTTATTGGAGAACAAAACACTCAAATCTAGTCATTTTACTGGAATTATTTATCACTTCTTAATGGGATAAACTTGTCCCTGTGGAAAACTAGTATGACAATGTCTTGGAGCTTATTTTTCTATATATAATAAGCTAGTGTGTTGACAGATCATGACAATGAGCATCAAGATGAACAAAAGAAGCACGAGCACACCTTTAATGAAGATGCAGAAAAAATGGTTAAGAGTGTCAAACAAGCAATGGAAAATGGTGAAGGGTGCCGAGTAAGATATTCCTTACCTGTATCCTTTGATTTATGGAATGATATCTAGGTCTATTATCATCATGCATACTGTGTAGTTGTTAAAAACATTTTTCTTTCAATTTTCACAGGTGTATGGGGTTCTAGACGTGCAGAGGGTTGCTGGTAACTTCCATATCTCGGTTCATGGTTTAAACATTTTTGTTGCTGAGAAGGTTATTCATCTAAAACTGCATATACTTCACTTCTGTGCTTCCATCTGTATGTTTTGTTTTTTTTTACTGTGAAATATATGTACTTTCTTTAAGTATGAAGTTCAGCTTCTAGATTTTCAGTTTTTGAGCAAGGGTTTAATTATTGGGCTAAAACCCCTTCAGGAACTAGTGGAACCAGCCAGTTTTTACTTCCTGGGAATCCCATCTTGGACAAGAATTCGCAAAAATTTCCATAATTTAGGATTTATTATATGCTATTTTAAAGATAAGCAGATGTCAGTGATCATGAAAGATGGGAAAACACAAAAACTTAATGATAAAAATAATAGTAAGTCAGCCAGTAAACAACTGAATACCCACCAATTTGGTGCACACCAGATCAAGCTGGGATTGGAACAAAATACAGGACATACGAAGCATCTTCTTGTGTTGGCCATCAGATGATATAATTGTCAGCTCATACAAACCACAATATTTTCCTTACATTGGATGTGCTTATGTCTGCTCAATTTGTGAAAAATACATATTAAAAGGCAGCCACCTAGGCGCTAGGCAGCACATTATCACCTAAGCTGCCTAACTGCCACATAGGTGTCTGCCTAACCCTGCCTTATGGCTGACTACACTCTGGTCTGCTGCCGAACTAGCACCTAACCCCTTTGGCGATTGCAGCCTCCTCTTGCGCTATCTATAAATAAGTGTTTTATGCTTTTGCCTGCATTGTTAGTGCTTTCTCTACATAGATTTTCATTATTCACCTCTGGTATGCAGATTTTTGATGGGTCAAGCCATGTGAATGTCAGTCATATCATCCATGATCTATCCTTTGGTCCAAAGTATCCTGGACTTCATAATCCATTGGATGATACTACAAGGATACTCCATGACACAAGTGGCACCTTCAAATACTATATCAAGGTGAGTTTTGAGTAGTCACTCATATAGTAGTTCATGTCCAGACAGTAATTTGCAAGTTCCGATATTTCCACATCGGGTGGGCTTACCAAAGAGGATGTAATATGAAAAATAAAAGTTTAACAAATATAGCATAATTCAAAGTCATCGATGAAACCTCGTGGAAAATCCCCCCTCCCCTATGGACTCGTGTGTCAGATTATTTGTTTGACAGATTATTTGTTTGAGAAGAAGTGTTCTCATCTGTTGTAATTGATATGCAGATTGTTCCAACCGAGTACAGATACCTCTCAAAGCAGGTGTTGCCAACAAATCAGTTTTCTGTCACTGAGTATTTTGTTCCTAAACGTGCTACTGATAGGTCAGTGTGGCCAGGTAACTCTCCCTTCTCTTCAAGCATGGTATATTCACCTGTTTTCAGGACTAATATGTTTTCCTTATGCAGCCGTGTACTTCCTGTATGATCTCTCACCAATTACAGTCACAATCAAAGAAGAAAGAAGGAACTTCCTACATTTCATCACCCGCCTATGTGCAGTTCTTGGTGGTACCTTTGCAATGACAGGTTTGCCTCCACAGCCTACAAGAATGTGTGTTATATAGTATGCTGGTGTTAGGGATTGGCATCAGTAGCAATAGTTCATTGTATGATCTCGTATGCATGAGTGATTTTTTAAAAAGAAAAAGTAGTAATAGCATTTAATTGTTAACTGGTACTAACTCTTTGTCATACTATACAGGAATGCTTGACCGATGGATGTACCGGCTTATTGAGTCTGTCACAAAATCAAAGACCAGAAGTGTACTACGGTAATTGCATTTTGCACATCACATGATAAGTGGAGGCAAAATGTGACAACCTTGTGGTCACTGATCATACAAATCAGTCAGAGCATATTGTCTCAGATACGGTCAACCCCAGTGGGTTTTCATGTTTTGTATGCTCTATGCATCGATAACTTAAAATATGTTATTAGTTGTCATTAATCACAAATTTTAGATTGGCACGGCTCTTAACAGTTTTGTAATCAATGATTCACACAAACCGGAGATGCCAACTGTGTTGTCTGGTAACCAACATTGTGATGTGTTGCCTTGAACCATGAAGCATATCCCCAGTATGGTATAATGCCGAAAAAGAGAAGAAAAAAATTACAAAATCAACTTGTAAAATCTCAATGCTCTTTCATAACTAATTCACACGAGCACATACTCCATCTGGTCATATAAAGATTTCATGTGGTGTGGCCTTTAAAAAGTAAACCTCAATTCTTGCTCCTCTTATTTTGTTGACATCTACAAATGGTACCTGTGAGATACTGAACATATGTTCTGCTAGACTAATTGTTGGTCAAGTAATTTTTAAATCAGCTTTATGACAATAGGAGAATAGTTTTCAGAATGTTTAGCTATGCATTGCCAACGTGAACTCATGTCCTTTCTGGGCAAACAAAAACACAAGCACAACATTAAACTGAACCTACAACATGGACCAAAGTTTCTCGTATCAGGTAATCTGGCATATCAGATTTTCGCAATCATTAGTGCTTGGTAGTATGGGTTTCTGAACGAAGAGAACAGAATGAGGATAACTTATAGCCTAACTATAACACAAAAACAGTGACAATGAACGATTCCAAAATGTGTAGCTGATGTAAGAGAAAGAGGAATTTTATATACACTCAAGGCTTCTGGCTAAATAAATATGCACCTCTATTCTCTACCCAAAGACTGGCAGTCTGGCACAATGTACAGGTCTCGCTGATGATTATTCCGTATAGGATTTGGTCCTGAGTTCACCATCTGCAGTATAAAATGGGGCATTTGTATACCCAATTGCACCCACGTTGGCATGACCTACATCACTACATGGAGCTATTTTCTGGACGTACATATAACTGCAGATCAGAAAGTAAGTGCGATTTGAGCTGCTTCCAAATTTACAGCAATATCCTAGGATATCGATTACTCGGTCCTAAAGAATCCTCCACTTCATCTACAACTGGAGTCACATGGCTAATTGGTTATGCACATGAACTGGAGTTGTACCCTCCTGGCAGTTGGGCCTTCTAAGCATGCCTGCATTGTTTGTTTTCAATATAGTCAACACCAGCAAATTAACCACAATTCATAATTGTATTATGAAATGATACGGGGCATCATATTGAAAATTTGGAGTGGATCATATAAAATTAGGTTAAGTCTGATTTACCCCTAACACAATTCACCTCTCAAACCTCCTAAACATACTCCAGAATGATCTTATCTATGTGTGGCAACCTAATCAACAAAACTATCAATTATTTTTTCAAAAAAATCATGTCGGCATCGCCGTGTTCTTGGCACCTAATTATCTTCTTCCTCCCCTTCTCCCCTCTCTCTCATGAGAGCCACTGTTGTCATGTTCTTAGTGAGCTGTTATGCTCCGCAAGAGCCATTGACGTCGTTGTGCTCCTCGTGAGGCCCCGACACCTTTAGGCTCACTCCTCTCTCTATCCTCCCTGATGATCCTACTAGGAGGCAGAGGACTAAGGGCAGCTGTCAAATCTACTCTTCTTACCTACTCCACAAACGCCACAAGCAATCTTCAGATTTGGTTGTGGTGCCCTTCCTTCTCGCTTCTCTGCATGAGCTCGTGGAGGATAGTAGTTGTCAAGCTCGTGGAAGATAGGGGTTGGCAGTTGTGGATTTGAAGGCCAAACCTTCGGCTTGGCTCTATCCAGCCACCTCCAAGATTGTCCATGCCATCGAGAAGGAAAGGAAGGAAGGGCAAGCGACACCACTAACCTCTCCATACATCCGCTACATCATCGTTTTCTTGCCTGATGCATATCTGAGGGCAATAGGGGCTCTTTATCGCTGCCGGCCATCCCTCCCCTCCACCATCGTTGATCGTATCTTGACTTTGACTACATCATTATTCTTTGCTTCAGGTTATGAGGTGGTTATAGTTCAGTACACCAATTTGAAAATTGAGCATTTGAATAGAACACAACTTGACATGTATGTATGTGCGTCTGAGTGCCACAATGATAATTGAGCATTCTTGTTATACGACTTGATTAGGTGGGTGCGTTATTAATCAAAGGAGTTGCATTGTGTGATTTCTTTGCGACATTAGCGGCCACGCGCCATGTCCCTCCATGTCGATTTTTTTAAAAAAATTATTGTACCAAAAAATTAGGTTTTATTTTGATATACATGGATGTGCGTGTGGTAGTTTTACGTGATTAAGGTATCATCCTTACTGAAATGCGGTACATTAGATTATCTTCAAAAAACTACATGAAGGTATGAGGGACTTCTCCATATAGAATTAACGTGTACTTTGTTGACATGGTACTGATGACGAAAAAATCACACGTGAGGTTTTTTTTACTAAGAACGCACCCTGCATCGGCATGTTTAGTTTTTAATTTATTGTACTTAAATATAAACATGGCTCTACTTAACAAGTGGCTTTTCAAAAATATGATCTGAACATCAAGAATATGGCTCACTATGGATGGTGTTTGACAACTATTATTAAAGAACAAATATTTGGGTTCTTGACCCCTTTCACAAGCTTTTTGGAAAGCTGTTGATTTCTTCCGTTTTGGATTCTTCATAATTCATAATTAAAGATGACTCTTAAATAAGATTGTAGAAAGATAAATGGTTAAGAAATCTAAACCTACCAGATCAATACTCTTGCCTTTATAATATTGTTAGGCATACGTGAGCAAAGGTATTCCAAACCAATCCCCTTGCTTTTTCATGGAGAATGGTTCTAATATGTTCAAAACTAGCAACATGGAATAACTTGATCTCACACATCGCTAGCATCGAACTGACTCAAGAGCATGATGAATTTTATTAGAACTTGACCCCAAATAGCAAGTTTTCAGTGAAATCTCATTATTTGGCTCTCATACATAGTGATATCCCTAATATAAACAAATGACTTTGGAAACTAAGGATGCCTCTTAAGGTCAATTTTTCTTTGGTATTTACATCGTGTTGTGGTATTAACAAAGGATAGTCTTTCTAAAAGGAATTGGCGAGGCTGTCAAACTTGTTGTTTTTATCACAAGAATGAGATAATTAAGCATCTCTTTTATGAATAACGGTTAGCCCATTCAGTTTGGTCCATTATTCAAATGACATCTAGACTTGTCCCACTTCATAGTGTCTCACATATGTTTGGTCATTGACTTCGGAGGGTTAAAATGATTGGAAACCGTATGTACTATTAGGATGGCTACTTACGTGTTGGTCATTATGGTTATATAGGGATGATATAGTTTTGATAAAAAGAAAATATCTTCTCTTTTTCAGGTCATATTTTTAATTACCTATTGACTGAGCCGAGTATGTAGGATTTAATTTCTGCAGTATGCCAACAATTAGAGTGTTTTAACCAAGAGAATGGGTGGTGATCTAAGTCTCAAGATTAATGGTCTTTGATTCTCCTTAGGTTTTTTTTATATTTTAAGAGTATGTGCATTTGCTATGTCCATCATTGTTATGTAAAAACTGAGAGTGTTTTCAGTGTAATAGTATCTTTTTATGTAATTATCTAAAATTCCATTACCTAAAAAAATATACCAACCTGCTAAGTTAGTATATCAAAATGCTTAACTTACAAATTGTTGTACTGAAATACACCCACCTGCTAGGTCGTTGCTCCTCCGGTACATTTTACTCTATTTAAAAACACATCTTTCTAGTAATTGTTATCTCACCTATTTACCCCTATTTATGTTGCTGTGTCATCTTCGTTCTGATTACTTCTTAAACATGCAACAAGCTTGCATGTCTTCAAGAAAGCATCTAGCAACTGCATTCAGTTGTTCACACTGTTAAAGCGATCATTGCAGGATACATGAATGCAAACATACAGCCTGTTTGCAACTGAAAGCATAGACAATAACTAGGGATAAAATGCTAAATTTCGACATATTGAGTACCTAAGAAGCATTATGCCAGGACATGCAACACTTACCCCAGGATATTGCTGTAACGTAGGAGAGTAACGATCAAGAGTTACATAGACCATGATATGCTGTCACTTTATACGCATAGACCATGAGAGGTACCTAAGAATCAGCTTCAGACAAAATACCTTACGGTATGGTGGATAGCAAAGGTTCCAGCTGCAATCGTAAAATTCGTAACAGGTAAAAGTTACATGCTTCATTTCGTGCACCATGTGATGCGGAAGCTTATGAGTTGCATGGATGATTTTATGATTCATGTTCAGAAAAAAAAATGCTGATTTTACACCACCCCACAAGAATCATCAGATCAGGCGTTTGTCTATTCTTTTTTTGCAGCATGACAATCATAATCCTGAAACAATCAGATCCTAGTAAACCTCAACGTGCCATTGCTTGTTCTTCTTGAGCTGAGATAGCTTCTGCTCCCAGCTCTCCCCTCTCTGCTCCGCCACTTTCTTGAGGGTGTCCTGAATCCCAGGCATCATCCCCTTCAAACCACAGAAGTAGATGTGTGCGCCGCCATCCAAAAGCTTGAAGATTTCATCGCTGTACTCCTCCATCTTGTCCTGAACATACATCTTGCCACCACTTTTGTTTTTCTGCTCCCTGCTTAGTGCTTTGTCATACCTACAGATAAAACACAATTCGATTATAGCCATATGTACATGTGTACTAAACAAAAAACAGTTCATTTATGTGGCACTCTCAAAGTCAAAGTCCAATAATTCTATGATGACATCAGTTGACAGAGGCATCTATGTTTGTGATGTGGCGCTGTTTCAGCCAAGTATGCATATAGTACTAACAATTAAAACAAAGAGTTAAGACAGATGATGTCTAGCAACCTAAAATTGTCTGGATACTGTTTAAGATAGCTCATGAACTCTTCGTCATAGAGAAGGCTGTCAATGTTAGCCACACCAAGGAAGAGCCAGGCCAAGCCACCAAATCTGTACTTTGGGACATCTTCCATAAACATACGGCGTAGGTAGCCACGGAATGGCGCAACACCGGTGCCAGTAGCTATCATGATATGAGTCACATTTGGGTCTTCCTCAGGCAGGAGCATTATTTTACCTGATGGACCTGGTGCTCAGAAGGAAATCAGTGTGAGATCTTGGCATCCATCATGTGCCAGAAAGGGCATACGGAATAACAATAGTACTAACAATTACGCACTCTTAGGAAGCAAGGAGAAATGGGGAAAAGAAAAGGAAAAAAGCTATAGTACTGTATACTGGAGCATTAACAGATCATTTTTAAAAGAAAAGGGTAAACTAAGATCAGAGTGCAAACCTTAGTAAGAAAGGAAAAGAGCAAGATAAGATAACCATATTATAGCAAGGGCATAATCATATTAGAGAAGAGAGGCTCTTGGAACCTTTGTTGCAGAGAGCCATTGTTTGTTGATTTGTTTGTTGCTTGTTATGGTCAGTGTTTTAACATCAATTTTATAACTTCATTACAATTAGCTTTCTTAATGCAATGGAAGCAGAGTTCCTTTATTCTCCCCCTTAATCTACATCTTAAACAATGTGTACACATCAATTCCACTGTAAAGTATGTATTAACTCAGAAATAGATTGTCTACCAAAGGTGGGTTTCAGGAAAAACGCAAGTAAAATAACTACCTTTGATGCACTTGGAATTAACAGTTAACAGGACCTCATAGGAAACTCAAAAAGAATCAACTAACCTGTCACTTGAACCTTGTCCCCTGGTTTTGAATTACATAGGAAGTTACTGCAGACACCATTTTTTGAGGGGTCCTCCTTGCCAGTTTCAGGATCATAATAAACGGCACGGCGCACACATAAACTAGTGGTCCTTCCATCGAATGAATCTCCATACCTTGTAGATGCAATTGAATAAAGACGGACATTATGTGGTGCACCAGGCTTCTTTGGGTTCTCCCCCTAACAAGCAAAAAAGCACACGGTTTAGAGAATAGTGAAGAGGGTGATGCCATGGACACACCACTGGACTGTACAAATAGTGTGTATACACCTCAAGTCTCCTATCAAGAGCAGGTTTTCTCACCTAGGTTTGCAATTTTAAGGCATTGAACAAAACATTGGAAACAATGCTTACAGGTTTAAACTTAATATACTACAGGTAATCTTTGTCTGTGTCAAGACAATTGTTTGATATCTGTTAAGATGAATAGACTATGGATGGCGAAACCACCAAAGCACAAGTATAATATTATCTCTTAAACAAGGAAAATGATCGAGAGAAAAGGAATTGCTTACAGGAGGAATAATGCCATAGCTTTGCCCCTCCCAGTAAGGCACATTGCCATCATGATCAATGACAATGTGGCATGTCTCTCCTGGCGCCTTGGGGCCTACGATCCTCTTGACGGAGACAATTGTGGCGGTGTAAGGCTCCTTCGGTTTGTATGTGTTGAGCGGCGGCTCCTTAGCACTCTCTAAATCAAGAGGCTTAACAGCAACTTTGCTTTTGCTCGCTTGCTGAACTGACATGCAGAGCACCTTGTTCACATGCTTCCGTCGCGCAGCCTTGCTCTCCCATGCCAATGTGGCGCCAATCCATGATTTGTTGCCAAAGCTAAGGTTGTTGCCACCCTGAAGAATCACACAAAATAAAATCCAGCACCCCGGTTCAGTACCACCATTCAAGAACGCAGTGAGTTCAGGATACACAGCCTACCGGAACAAAACCCTGAACCCTGATAATTAATCAGCAAATTGAAACAGTACTAGGCAGCAATATCACGGCGTTCCCAAGCCCTTGATAACGCTCACTACTGAACCAATCTGAGATATATCGACAGATTGGAAATCTACCTACTTCAAGTACACATTGACCAATCCATAGCCCGCGGAATCACACACGATTCGACCCAAGAACCACCCAAAAGGAGCAAGCTTTACCATCGGGAGACACCGAAACACGCACCTGGATCTCAGAACTCCTCACGCCGCGATCCGAGCCGACCGGCGCAGAGACAGCCACCTGTTCAGAGACAACCACCACGATGCGAGGAAACTCAGCACCACCGCGCAGCGCGAAAAGCAGGCGATCCCTCCAAAAACAAAAAAACCGCATACCTGGGACGCAACGGCGGCCGCCATGCCGATCACGAGGGGGGGAAGGAAGAAAAAAGGGATCTTTTGATCTGGAGGAGGACGGAGAGGAGATGGGAGCGAGGAAGCGGGTTTATAGACAGAGGGGGGAGGAGTGAGCTGAGCTCTTGGGCTGGCGGAAGGGACGACTTAAGCAAAGGAGGCGGCTTTAGCAGCTAATTGCGTTATTAGCCCGGCCGCTCTTGGGGTTGGTTAGATGCTAATCAGATGCTTTAAACTCGTTTTAATTGGGTTTGGGCTTGAAAGATTTTGTGTGTTCTTTTTTTTTTTTTTTGAGATGTTGGTTTGGTAGTTTAGTTAGCTGAAGGAAGCAGCAGGGGGTTGCCTGGCTGCTTGACTACTAGAATGGTGGCTCCCTTTGCTTGAGCGTTTCAGTTGGCTGCTAATAAAGTGGCCTTGTGGTGTCATCAAGGGTCCCCTTGTCTGGAGAGATGCATGTAGCCCATGGAGCTAGCCAGATGCATGCTACACATACAACTTGTATATTTGTTAGTATATATACTAATTTTGATTGAACGGTGCATGAGTTAGTAGCGTGTGCATGTAGTACACAAGCTGATGAATGTAAAGCATTTTACTTCCAAAAGGGGTTATTCATGGCAGCAAAAAAAAAGAATTTTTAACGGACATCGAAAAAAAAACTTGATGATCAAAGGGCTATCTTGCACCAATGAACCATGTGAAGAACCATATGCTGTTTTACCCTAGTTTTCGGGTTATGCAACACCACACATGAGAACCATGTAACAGCCTATGTTGTTTTACCTTTGTTTCTCCATTTTGGAATGTTCACCAAAAGCTGAGAACACTTGTGCAAAGAGCTGCGCGCGTCTGTTGCATTTTTACAGCATCACAGGATAGCAAACCGTACCTACCTTTTTAAATACAACCAACATTTTTATCCTTCAATGGCATAAGCCATTTCTTTTTAAAGGTAAAACTATAGCTATAATCATTTTGGTAGGCTACCTACAGATGGACTAGTTCTGACTTGAGACAGATGATGAGTACGCTAACAGCCAGCTTCATTCAGATAATCACATCCCCATGATGTGATCCAGGCCTGCATGAGGAGCTCCTCCCATGCCTGCCATAGTCATGTTATGCAGCAGCTGTTGGAGCCATCGCCTTGTGACATGATCATCCTGCGCACGTAATATGAAGCTGGAATCAGTAATCAGTTGAAATTTGCTGTGCAAATTTTCTGCAGCAAAGCGACAATAACTAGCAATGTCATGAGTTGAGAGTTGGGACACACCTGAAGGAAGTTGTTGAGGGTCCCATCTTTCAGAGCATTGGGGAGACAACTGTTCAGTGCTGTGCATGCCCTGCACAAGATGAAAAAGGAATTATAGGCAGCCCCGGGTCAATTTCAAACTTACACATAGATCAGCTCTGCATTTTGTAATCTGTACAGATGATAGAATGAACCTGGTGTTTTCTGACAGCCTGAGGTAGCAGCGAATTATGTGCTTCAGAAGTCTTGGAGAAGGTTGTTCGGCAAGTGCCTGAACCATCTGTGATAGAACACTGGCAACAGCAAAGAAACGCTCAGCAGTAGCGCATATGTAGCGAAGCCCAACGTCATCAAGCAGAATCTTTTGAACAATAAAGGTGGCCACCTGCAAGAATACATTGATTGAATTAGTAAAATTGAAGCACCAAATCCAGATCTGAAAGAATAAAGAAACCTGGTGGTTATCTAGCCATCTAGCCTATCGCTAACAGGTACAAGTGCATCATTGTTCAAGAACGAATTTTTGTTTTCGCATTCACACATAGCAGCTTAGAAAACTGTTGAAACAAAACTAGATTTCTTCATAAGATCGAGCAAAACAAAAAGGGAAGCAAACTACAGAAGCCAACTATCATGCATAATCTAAGCAGCTTAGAAAACTGTTGAAATACAAAACTAGAATTCCTTATAAGATCAAGCCAAACAAAAAGGAAGCAAACTACAGAAGCTAACTATCATGCATAATCTAAGTTGGCCATTATAATATTAGGTTGCAACATGACTTCAGTTACATTAAGTGTAAGATAATCTGACCTAACACAGATAAAGGGTGAGATCAGTTTCACTCCATGTAAATTTCAGTCTAGATTAGTAAAACATACTAAGGAACATGCAAATGTGTTGTAACTTGTCAAAAGATGAAATAGAGGCAGGACTACAAGAGAGAAAGGGTTGAGGTAGGTTGCAACGCACTGTTTTTGAAAGTTCACTGCCCATCTCCATGGTACGCAGACACAGAGGAATTATTTCAGTTTGCAGCAGAAACCCAATGACTTCAGAATCATCGACCTGCATATATTGCAAAACAAAACGGAATAACTTATTGACTGTTATCATTTACAAAATTGAAGTATTGTAAATGGCAGCTTTGCAGTTCATATAGGGATATTTTGGGACTCAAACTCAAATTAGGCATCAGCGTGAATAGATAAGTATCCAGTGTCCACAAGAACTGTCACAAAGGAAGGGAAAGTTCTACCCATATCATTTACACAGGCTAAGAATATAATTTATTAGATATAACAATGTAGTTCAAACTCACAGCTTCTCTTACACCAGAGGGCTTGCCACTCAAAGTGTATCAATTGTTTTCTCAACAAAAAAAAAAGTGTATCAACTGTGAAGTTGCTGGAATAGGGAATATATAGTAGATATCCATGAATAGAATGATAGTCTTATAAATTTGGGCCAAAATATTTACCAAAAAAACCTGTAGAAGGGAGTCAAAAGCAGAACTTGGAATCTGGGTGGCCTACCCTAGCTAAAGTAGGAACTAAGCCTAGCTAAGTTGGTTGAGTGTGGATGTATGCCTGGACCACCCAAGTTCAAGTTCTTGTCAAGGTAAATTTGGATGCATATTCCTTATTAATTAAAAATGCCACCTAGTTCCTCCTAGGTTGGTCAAGATTTTTTTTTTACTCTAGCTAAAGAGTCCACCCCCACCAACATAGACAAGATTAAATTGAATCACAGTTCAATAGCCTGAACAGCTGAACAGAGAGCTTAGTGGATCAACAAATGGTCCAGCTTTAAAAACCTATCTTCCACTCAAGAAACACACCCATATCCATCATAACTTTCATAAAGTTCTGGCTTGAAATTACCTTCACAAGTGCACCAATGACACCCAAGCTGGTAAGCCTCAAGTACTCAAAAGGCCTTGTCTTGCTAGTAGTATTCAAGAAAGGGTACAGATACAGTGGGATGTGAGCTGCAAAGAAAAAGTAAAAATCAAGAGGAAAAAGGTTACTCCCAATAGCCAATCTGAAGCATATAGCCACGTACAAACGAACATTTCTATGTACAAAACTAAATAGATGTGATTATCTGAAACGTTTCAGTATTAGGACTGCTATAGCCCATAAGTAGGTCATATTGCTCGCAGCTGAAACTAACTAGATGCGATCAGCATTATCTGTTACATGGATTTTTTAATAAAAATAGTAATAATGTGTGTATAGTACAAATGAGAAAAAACATTGGGCAAGAGGGGAAAGATTCTTGAATGATGAGTATCATCATGGAAATATTTAATACTTGCTATAAAAACGGCAGCACTTCTTACCACTCAAGAAAGGAATCCTCGTGTCACTGTGTGATGCAACGCACTGCAATAAAAATACAATGAAGTTTAGAAAGCAAGTTGTATTAAACCAATTCAGGATCCTAAACTGGTTGCACTTTATACCAGCCCCTTTTATGCATTGCAACATGCTACCAAAAAAGGCCTCTTCTCATCCAATCATGGGGCACCAGTGTCATAAGTAGAGGTTTCTCACTGTCATAAGTGGAGGTTTCTTTCTTTCTCTTGTAAAGGTGTACCTGAAGAAGTGCAAGTGCATTGCAGACACGGTTTGATGCCCCTGGTGACAATGTTGGGGGTGAAAGTGATGGATAGATTGACACAATCTCCTGCATGTTCCAAGCCACAAATAGACTGAATGAGAAAACCATGGAAGAGTCAATAAATTTCATTTCAGAAGAACCAACATTCGTATTCAACCACACTGACTTAAATAACTTCAAGAACTGTAACCTACCTGGAGAAGTGCAGCAATTGTTCCATAAGAATGCCATAGGAGTGGAGCAAGATCCTGAAAAATCTCTCGCTTCTAGGAAAAAAAATCCATGAACATCGTTAGACAATGAAATCCCTATTTATGAGATGGCCAGGTGTGACAGTAAACCTACAATGATTTATGAATTTCTTTGCTGAACTGCAAAACGGAAAAAAAACTAATCAACTACCAAATAGGAGAATTGTCAAGAAGCTATATGCCCTAAAGCGCTGAATTGGTAAGAGCCCACTCATTAGAAACAATCCCCAATATACTTGCACACAAAAGCACAAGAGAACAAATGTAACTCTCGTACCGGACCATCCTGGGTGTGTCACAACAGGATGCCAAACAGTACAGGTAGCAGTACCATGAAATTCTTCAAATAAGGAAACTTATGACTAAATTCATAGATGAAAGCTGAGTTACGAGTTATTGTTTTTATTGACTCATCTAGGGTGGAGCGGATTGTAAATCATTCACCCCTCCTATGTCCCAAGCGAATCTTCATACTCATAGGCTGCATGGATTCATTTCAGCAAAGCTTACCTACAGTCCTAGACAAGGATAAGTTTGTCGGGGTGTGGCTCGGATTTGGGTGTTCACACTTGTGAGGTACTAGTCAGAATCAGACAAAGGTGTTAGAATCCGACTTGGAATCAGTGTGTCCGATTTGGCAACATAGTCTTGGGCCTGGGTTTCCATGTAGCACTGATCAATGCACCGCTTGGACCTCACCATTTTACTTGGGCCACAGCCCCTTCACATCTGCATGGATCATGTCCGAAACAGTGGGCTGCCAGATCAATTCGTTCAACCCACTCTACCTGCAGGCTGACTCTTTTCGTACTATGGAAGGTAAACCCATGAGCCAAAAAAGACTAGGGAGCACTGCAAGTGGGGCTTGGGCTTCAAAAAAGATCCACTAGCACCATGCAACTGGAAGCTGGCCCAGGATTTGAATGCAAAGTCAAGCTATTGAAACTCCAAGGTCCCGCGCCACCAAGAAAACAATTTGGCGGGAAGACGACTTGATGGCAAAAAATTCAACAAGGCATAAATTTTTAACTGGCCAGCAACTCTGGATACATCAGTATTCAACCTTTCATTGTTACATTTGTCAAATTAATAAAAAAAAGAATGTTATATTCTAGATTTGTTGCTTATGACTTTAAACATTAAAGCAAAACAAGCAATTTACATATTAACAGTCCAACTCGGGCTACTATTAATGTTTCGTTAAGCAAAAAGTAGTTGTTATGTTAGTTGCTCATACAATTGGCTTTCTCTTTACGCTCATACTATAGTGACAAGGAAAATATCTATTGAGTATGTAACTTCTCAAGATTAAATGACAATCATATAGCATGGTGATGCCTTTTGATGTCCTAACAGAATGTAGAATACAACCACAGCATTGTCCATTTTAATCAGAACAAGCAGAACTAAAAAAAATTAAGTGATCCAACACAGACAGAAAACCCCAAGCTGAGTATGTACCCTGGAGCTAATTCACACTTTTGCAACCATGAGCTATTAGCAGGTATAGCAGATAAGAAGAACAAATACAGCATAGCATAGACATTAAAAGAAAATGCAAATCCTCGCTCACAGAGAAAGTCGATATAATTTACCTAATTAAAATTAACAAAAGGCTGCAGAAAATATCTAGATTCTCGTCATTTCCGGATATGGGCAGGCCGTTTATGGGCAGGCAGAATTAAACATAATCTACCCACCTCTGCATATCACGAACTCCCCGAGAATCATTATCCATAGACTAAAAAAGACAGTTTTTCCCCAACTATACACGGACCAACCATTACATGAGCAAGCTATTTACTCCTAGATTAACGGTACGTGAGCCGATCTATGTTCAGAACAAGACTACTGGCATCAGATCATCAAGTACCAAGCTACTTTTGTCTAGACAGAGCATTACATCACAAAGGCTGAAACTTTCGGAACCACCACATGGGACGTACAGATTCCCCAGATCTCACTACCGAATCCCACAATAAAACCTCCGCCAGAGCGATCGAATCGGGAGAGGAAAAGATCAAAATCTTCTGCGATAAGGCGGAGACGAGAGGTAGATAGAGAGAGAAAAAACACTTAGTGTTTCACGACGAGGCGGTGACGGGAGGAGGGGACCTTGGAGAGGTCGAGGAGGGCGTTCTCCCGCAGCTCGGGGTCGCAGAGGTCGAGCACGAGCTGCTCCGCGGACGCCATCTTCCGGTCCTTGGCGACGGCCCCAGGCGCGGACGACGACGCACCGGGCGACGGCGGGGGCGGCGAGGGCGCGGCGAAGGAGGCGGCGCCGATGGAGAGGGGCGGCGGCAGATTCGCCATTTCGCGGAGGCGGCGGAGGGTGGAGTGGAGAAGAGGAACCGAGCAAGGCGTTTCTCTGCAGAGATGGCTAGAGCCGGTATATACGAGGAGCCAGCCGTTTTTACTAACTACACCCTACTCGTAGTTTTAATTTTCTGAAGGATAAACATTTTAGAAAATTCTTATTTGTGATAAAACTTGTAAAAAATCAAGAGTTTGGCTTAAAGTCATGCTTGTCAGGCACCTTTTCACTATGCCTTATAAGCTAAGGAATAATTTACTTTTATACTTCTGATCTTAGTGGCACAAAGCTTGATACAGAAAATGAGAAAAAACAAATAAATTAAATCCAAAAATAAGTTATAAAAAATAGATCTGGCCGCAGCCTAGGGCATTTATAGACGTTGAGATAGCATTGTACGCAAATTTCGCGGTCTTTTTTTAGCACATGCACAACACATGAGATCACCAGGCCCACCAGGAAATAGGGGATATAAGGCTAATTCGCTAAAAATAGAGAAAATCGTCTGTAACACACGGTTGTCCTCTGTTGCAGACTTGCAATCGACAACAAAATAACATATCATTGCTTTCTCTTTGATCTCTTTCTTCCACATTTGTGAAGCCCAATGTGACGGCAAATTTACCCCTACTGTACATGCCCTTATAAGCCAACGAGGTCTAGGAGCCACATGGTAGGTCATAACTCCCAGAGTTATATTGTTCCAAGTTTTTACATGACCTAATCTCATTTTAAAATCAATCAACTAAAAGAATGCATATATTTACTTTGTTTTGCTACCATAAAACCTTTTTGTCCAATATTGAAGATTATTGCACCATACTGATCTAATTTGTTTGTTTGTTTGGGTAGCGCTATTTCAAAGATGGTAAATTTTCCAAGAAATGAGGGTTCTTTTATTAAACCTTAAAATCCTAAAAATCTTAGGATCATAAGACAAATTTGAATTAAAAAATTAGGGTTTTCTGACGTGTTTTAATATAGTTACTAGTAGTATTTTTCTTTTCCGTCCTTCTTTTTTGTCCCAACTCAAAAGGAACGGGGCTCAAACCAACCCATCCACTTATATAAGCCCATAATTTTTCTAAGTAGAAAAATAATTCCAAATAAAAAACTGGCCATGATTTAGTATGTGCCAAACATGGACGAAGAGTATAGGCCAAAAATTTTTTCAGCTCCAGAGATTAGGCCCGTCTGAGCTCTAGAAAAGGCCCAAAATCTAGGCCCATAATACCCTCAGCCCTCACGAGGTGGTGGCGCTGATCTAAATTTTTTATTTTTTATTTTTTATTAAAATATTTACAAAAATTTTTTTGAAAAATTTACACATCTATACTTCCAACACTCACTGAGAGATTTTTTTAAAATAAAGTTATAACCAGAGTGCTAAAAATCCGATGTGACAAACATCCGTTGATATATGTTAACGTTAACGATGAGAGACTATAAAATTTACAGGCGGCTCGCTTATCACCTTATACAGGTGTGTTTTTTCGTAGAGAAAGAGTCGACTACAAAATAGGCATGTGACAGATGAGGGCCTTATCGTTTTTATAGACAACTCCTTACACCTCTCTGGTTGGATATTTTTCTCCTCCTTAGGGTCGCTTACAAAATTGACATACTCGGAGAGAGGCTGCCAATTTTACAGGCAGCCCGCTTGACACCTATTGTTAGGGTTTTTTTTAGGCGGCCCTCCCATCTACCTAAAAAGTCTATTTTATTAAAAAAATAGAAAAAAGTGAAGATAGGGTTGAGGAGAGACAAGGAGGAGCGGTAAAACCCTACTGAGATTTATACAGAGGTAAAAGATTTATATACTTTATAATATTTATTCTTAATAATAAAATAAAATAGTATGTGTATTATTGTTTTATATCCGTGTAGATATGTTGTTTGATATTTTTATTCCTAAATCTGTAGATATTTTTATTCTTAATGTTTTTAAGACAAATCAGTATTAAAATATGAAATGCATGTGACGATTAATTTCTTACTTAGATCTAACTCTTTTTTAACAGGTATATTAAATAAAGTGATATTTTAATTATATCATTGTCGAGAAAATGTTATGTATGATCCATGTAGTGTATATCTGTCAGAGATCTATTCAACCCTTAAGGGTATTAAAAGGTCAGTTGAAAGAAATTTTTCGGCAGTGTACAACTGTCAATATGAGGCTTCTAAATTAGATATTGTTGTGAGCCGGGCAACCGAAGGTTATATTCTATTGCCATTTGAAGATGGTACATAGATAATGCATTGGAACAAGGTTGTTCAACTAGCATTCTCATGTCAGTGTATAAGAAATATAATATTGTTTCAATGGTCGTGCGAGATAAAGAAAGTCACGGTATAATGGAATGTGATGCTAAAACAATAAAGAAAATGAGTACAAGCACAAAGAATATGATAAAGAAGGAGGAGGAGATGAGGAGCCAAGAGGATTGGCAGAAGAGAAAGAGATAAATAGCATCATCGTTAAAATAATGGATAGGGAAGATTCTAATAATGAATATGTAAAGCATGATCAATCAACAAACGATAAGGGCATAATGTAAATTGTTACAATGGTCAAACGAGAACTTATCTAGACTTATTATCTCTAAGGAGCATCACGTGTCACGGAAGTACAAAGAGAACGAGATGCATAAAAAGAGGAATTGATGAAGTCAGTTAATTACAGGGTGGTATCACTTTTGGTGGGTGTTCTATGTTACAAAGTAAGTTAGTATACGAAGTAAAGTGTGTGAATTCAATTTATAAATGTCCATGGAGGGTGCATGGTAAATGAAAGAATTACTAGAATGTGTTAATCATCACCAAACATAATTATTATTTACATGGGGTCAAAAAATATCATAGAATATGATATCTGCATTTGTTGTAATAGATATGTGTAGCTTTATTTATTGGGTTGATACATAAAATATAGTATTTAACTCTAATCGTTAGTTCTTCGAGGGCTGTTAGTTTTTCCCCTCAGATATAAACAACGGCAGTGAACCGAATAGTTAGACTGAATATTACAATATCTTGGACTACCTCTACGGTGGGAGTGTCATAAGTACGTTTGTGATGATCATTGTCAGGTGATAAGATCAATAAGTGTCATAGAAGGTAATTGATTTGTCCAAATATTTTTTATAACGATTTTATTGTAAGTTCACTATACATCTCTTTCATTTGTTTTAAATTATTACCACATGTATTTTTTTCATAGAAAAAGTGTGAATTTAAACAACAAATAGATATGAAGAAATTACCGTATACCTCTACATGGATAATATAGCCTGAAAATAATTAAAAAATATATGCATGCTATGAGCGAAAAGTTAAATCCTCTGTGACAACAGGTGACTACAAGTAAACGATAAATAATGATAAGCTATTATATTATTGTTATCTATTGTATTATTCATATTACGTCTGTATAATAATTTTACTACTATTATTTAAATAATATCTATGTGCAAATATATCCATAGTTGGACATAGATCTATAAATTATTTATATATATAAATATATTAATTAAAAATTAGCCAGTTCGCTCTTTGCTGGGCCAGAATATGTGTCGTCTCGGCCCATCGAATGAGACCGACGTGGAAAGATACGTGTGGGCCGGTCGATCCTTCTCTCCCTATTCTGAATTTTGCTGCATTGGAGTATCAGAAATTTAGAAATCTGCAAATTATTGTGCAGATCAACGAGTCTGAAACTCTTCTGAGTGAAATTATGAACTCTGCAAATTACTGTACAGATCAACGAATCTGAAACTCTTCCGAGTTTAGGCATGCAAATTACTGTACTACAGATCAACTAGTCTGAAAATCTTCTGGGAGTGTAGGCATGGGCAACTTGCAAATCATAATCATTTAATCTCACATCAAATGCCAATCATAATCGTTTCATCTCACATCAAATATACAAGCATTGACAAGCAGTCTTTCTGATAAGAACTGCATCACGGTTCACCTGATACCCCTATATACAATGTCGTCGCCGTCGACATGAGAAAAGGCATTTGTGCCTGTTTCACGGGACTTTTGTTTCCGTTGTGATCACATGATACCATCACAAATATTGACTCGTCAAGATAGTACATTTTACGGATTAAGAAATTGATTAACATACGTCACAAATTACAGCATCGCGAGGGCTTTTTGCCTCCAGGAGTTCAGGTTGCTCCACGTGTATTAGGGGAAAAACCGAGTACAGTGACAAGCATTCACGAAACTATCAATGAAGTTTCAGTCTTGATGCATAAACAAGCAGAAGTTATAAAATCTTCTTAAGTCAAGATAGAAACATTCGTAGTTTATTCACCAAAGAGTAAGATTTACATGCCAATCACCATAGACCCGCGATTGTCGCGGATTATAAGACTGGGGCGACAAATATCACATCATCATCCTCAAAACTAAAAAACAACGAACCAATCCAATCAAGAAACCACAACAAACAACAAACCGAAGCCAACAATTGACAAGAGCAAAGCAAAGAACATCCAAGAAGCGAACGCATTTTCCATGGAGTCAGATCTGATAACATGTCAATCAGCACAGATCCGGAATTTGGATCCTAAGACTGGGGCGACAAAAATCATATCGTCACGCTCCCAACACACACAGGCGATGCAAGCAACAAACCAGAACAAAAAAACAGTTGAAAACGCGGAGAAAAACCAAGAAGAAAAGGCAAGCAGGAGACGGTAGAAAGAATCGGCGATTGGCAGCGGAGGAACAAGGCGGCGCCGGCAGAGCCCTCTTCCCCTTCGGGGAGGAGTTCGCCGCCGCGGCAGCATTTATCGGAGGGGAAGAGAGAGCTAGGGTTTCGTTGGATGGGCTGCAATTTTCTTTGGTCCAATAGACCGCGTAAGGCTGGAAGTGGGCTATGATTGGCCATTCAGCTAGCAGGTGATAAGTGCCCTGTTTCTGGGCCTTTGCACAAGAGAAATTCACCATTCAGCCAAGAGAAGATGGCACACGCGTCAAACGATCCTGTATAAACTCTGCTAAATTCGTTTAAAAAATCTACTACATTTTAAAAGAGGGCTAACTTTATAGAGAAGATGACACACGTATAAGATAAACTCAGATTGCCAGATGATCATTTAATTCAGTAGATGATCTCTAGTAGTATTATCATCTTTTGATGATAAATCTGATTTACACCTCTTCATAAACATGCTAGAGTACATGACACCACTGACCACACTACCACATCAGTTTTGAGATGAGTGACCGGACTCGGTGACTTTATTCACAAGTTCATTATACCTTGTAAAGCTATATATACATCCACCAGGTAAACTACTTTACAAATCGCAACTAATTTAAGAAAGAAGGAAAAGGTACATCTTTTAGTAGTAGTCACCAACTGTGACGCCAAATAACGTCAATAGTTATGTACAGATCATGCAACTAATTCCAGTTTCTACCATGATCAAATGACCACTGACGCGGCCAAGAGCCTAGAACTCATGCACACTCGCCACTAAATTAACTCTGGCTAAGCTGCCTGCTTCTGCTTCTGCAGCTCGATCTCCTTGTCGAGCATCTCCCTGAACTCGTCGTCGGTGGCCTTGAGCATGTCCGGCAGCGGCAGCGAGACGCCGGCGTCGGCGGTGGCGCGGTGGCGCGGCGCGATCCGCTTGTCGAGGCTGAAGGTGAAGTACTGCGGGAACGCCTTGATGTCGTCGACGCCGCCGCCCATCTCGGAGACGAGGTACTCGAACTTGGGCTTGTAGTTGCGCTCGATGCTGAAGGTGAAGAGCGCCGGGCAGCGGAGCACCATGGCGACGGCGTCGTCCCGGGACATGCCGAGTCCGGTGAGGAAGTCCAGCTTGGGGATCATGGTGCGCTCGACACTGGAGACGAGGAGGATGGGATCCTGGAAGGCGAGCGCCCGGCCGTCGCGGAAGCCGAGGCGGCGGAGGTAGAGGAGCGCCGGGCGGAGCTGGTCCCGGACGCTGCAGGCGAGGATCCGGGGGCACTTGACGACGACGCGGCGATAGGCGGTGTCGGGCACGCCGAGGTCGTCAGTGAGGAAGGCGAAGACCGGGCGGAGGTCGGCGCGGACGCTGGCGGTGAGCAGAGACGGGCACATGCCGAACACGCGGGCGAGGTCCTTGAAGTGGAGCCCCCGCGACTGGAGGAAAGTCACCACCGCGTGGATGGACTCCGGCGCCGCGTCGCGGAGCGCCGGATTCAGCGCCAGCGCGCGCCCGTAGTCCACCCCCATCAGCTCAAGGCTCAGGATCTTGTCCTTCACCCGCGACGGCAGCTCGGGCAGGTGCAGCGACAGAGCCGCCGCCGACGCTGCCGTCGGCATCGGCCTGGCCGTGTAGGAGGGCTTGGAGGAGGAGGAGGGGAGGGAGTGGGGCTTGGCGACGGGGAGGGATGTGGAGGCGTAGAAGCTGCAGAGCGGCATTGTCACCCAGCTTCCCTCGATTCGATTTCAGGGAGGTCTCGAGTACAGATGGAGGGAAGAAGAGAGTGGGGGGAGTGAAGTGGCATGTCTCATCCGCTTCTTTATCTGGTGGCTAGTGCTGACCTGGCACTCTGTGTGACGCTCATTGGATGGTCGGATTCGGCCGAGAAGAAAGATCACAACGCATGGAAGCAGAGGCCCACAAGCCAGGGAAGTGCGGCCTGCTGCGAATTTTGCAGTGAACAATTCAAACCATAGGAATTTAAACATGTTCATGCGCTCAATTTCTATATAGATGCACAATATAAAAAATAAAACCTTAACTTGGGTTGATAGCCACTTGAACATGTTCCTGTCAGTCCGGGGACAACTTCATTGAATCGACTCTTTCAAAATAAGTACATATAATCGTTTGGAAACCAGATCAAATTGCCCGTTTCTGAGCCACAACTATATAGGTCACACGGTGACAAAAATCTTCACTCTGTAACTAACATAGATTATTAGCCGGTTTATCATGTCTCATCATGGGTAGCGCAACATCCTAGGGAAGATGTTCAACCCCTAATTCAGAAGAAAAAAACTGCATGTAAATTCGCCCCTCGATGTGCCAAATTGGAGCTCGGGCGAATGTTATTTATGATTGAGAAGCTGTGATTTTCTTCTCTTTTTTTTTTGATACAGAGAAGCTGTGAAATTACTGGTATAGCATTGCAACTTGGTGACCAGTAAAGGCAAGCCTATGTAGAAGGGCCTCGAATCAGGGCCTCGAATCAGCATTTCCCATGGCTTCTGCTTACTGACGCCCTTCTCGCTAGCTTGTGGTTAGGAGTTACTTGATCATCCTGCAGTAATATTACAGTGACATGGACCAATATAAACTCTAAATATTTTGCATCACAAGCCAGTATGATCAGTTGTTGCCACAAATTTCGAAATTTCATGGTGAATTCAAAAGAGGATGATTGAATTTTACCATATATAATGAGGCTGCGGAATCAGATCTCATAACATGATTTTGAGCTAGGCCAAGAGATTGGAATGTGTCAAGCGCATCGACTGTTAATTGCCAGCCAGAAAGTGGTGAACTACTTGAGGTTGATTCAGAATTGCGACAGCAAGCTGCTGCCACAGTTCCATTTACCCATGGACAGTAACTGCTGTGATGCTTAACAGGATCAAATTCCAGAAGTCCTGATTCAAAATCACTTTCTCCATTTGTTGCTCCTGAGAAACAAATAACACAAATTGAGAAGAATACAACCAGGGTAATAGAAAATGGAGGTCTAATAAAAGAGAAAAAGATCAGTCAATGTAGGATTACATTCATTCCATTGGATGAAATCAGTATAAAACCCATCTATCCTATTTGAAACAAGGACGCAGTGCAAAGCTACCTATGTGATGAGGGCCAATACAGCTGTACTGGAAATAAAATCTAGTCTCTGTCAAACATTTGAATATTTTGTGAAATGTATCAAATATTTTAATCTTGATTACAAAACCAGTCATTTGCAATATCCACATAACAGAATATCACAAGAAGTCAAGAGTAAGTACCAACTTGACAACTTCAAAGGAATCATGGCTAGCAAGTAACTATGACAAATACTGCATTGTACTAGGGGGAAAAACATCACACGAGGCCAACAGAAAATGGTGGAAAGGATACATTGCCAAAATATCATTGATGATAATAAGTACCTAATCCATTCTGAGGGTCATAATCTAACCCCATTTGCACATCATCGGTAATCAATACTTTGCTAGCCTGCGTCACTTCCTCTTTAGATACATCAAAACCGGTCTGCATCCCTTCATTACAAGATAGAGAAGGATGCATCCCGCTTGCATGACCAACAGCATACCCTCCTATCTTCTCTCCGCTCTCAACAGAATCAGCTTTAGTGGAACCATAAATTTTTGAACCACTGTCAGCTTGGCCCACTGATTGAGACACCATATCTTGGCTATCACCATGAGGTTCTTGTCGATCAACTTCATCAGGTACAAACTCATCCATTAGTCCAGGTCCAGGAACCGATTCACCAGTATGACCCATCATCTCTGTTAGCTCAGTATTAGGTTCTGCATCACCTACAACACTCTCAGCCCTTTGCACGGAAACATCAATTCCATGAATTTCAGCCTCATGGCTAGCACCCATGCCAACACTCCCGCCACTAATTCCTACGCTAAGTTGATCCCTTGCAAAAGCAGGGGCTGTTACTGCATCAAGGACTTCTTCCCCTTCATTTGTACTACTTCCTCCTATTTCCCTTGCATCACTTCCAGAAGCAGCCTGTACACATGCACTTTGCTGCGCTTGGTTACTATAGTTGAGATCCAAGACATCATCCATTTCAATATTTCTGTGTGCACTAGATGAGGGCATATCAATATCATTACCGTCACCTGGATAGTATTCAACGCTCTCCATGGAATCTTCATCGGCACTATGAACAGTATCCATTGCAGCTACAGAAGATTCCCTCATAGAATCTCTGTCAATGGTGGCTAGACCTGCAGCTCTAGCATGACTGAATTTACCAGCATCCACATCAGGGTCAAAGCATAAGTTTCTACTGGGACCAGCACCAGAAGATGGAAGATAGGAACCAAAAAGATCAAACCCACATGACCTTTTATTCGGGATGTCCGAATCTTGCGCGGCATCATCAGCTTCCTCACCATCACGATCAATCACACTTCCTTCTATGCTATCAGCATGCTGAAGCCTGTCCTGTGGCTTGTCAACTGTGCTCCCACCTTCCTCATGGTTGCGCTTCCTCGAGCTTGGACCTCGGGACTCATATGACGTTGCATGATCACCAATTTCACTTCCAGTAGGTTGTCCAATCATCAGATCTCTTCCCAATCCTCCATTGAAACGCTCAGATGCAATTGGTATAGAAGATTGAATTGATGGTAATCCACCAGCCATTGTTAGATTCAGGTCCACTCCAGCATTTGATAATGATTTCCCCTCATTTGTTGCTTCTTCATCATGCCCTTCAGCAGGATCTCTTTCCATCCCATCAGTAACCCATTCGTTGATCCCACTGGCTGCGCTAATTCCACATGTCAGTGCTAGCTTCTTGCCTGTTTCAGGTGCATCAATGTTATTTGGACTAAAACAACAAGGACGTGACACAGATCTAAAGTCCCAGATCTTGACTGTAGAGCCACAAAAGCTACAATCTAACAAAGGTGATCTCATGCTACATCCAGAGTCTTTGAGTGGCCTTTTGCCTTTTCCTTTATCCTTTTTGGCTGATGCAGAGAATGAATTTTTTTTATGTTCAGCAAAACGGGGAAAAAATGGTTCAATTGAGTCTGCTTTTTTAGCTGAGCGGGTTGAATTTTCTTCACAGTCCTGAACATTTGGAAGCCACCTAGGCTCCCATCCACAAAGGCTTATAAGCTTCCTAGCCTAGAAAGCAAAAGCAAATCAGAAGTTATATGAAAGCTAAAGTTCCAAGTCATAGCAAAATAATAATGCCAAAGCCAATACATCACAAGAGAACATGGAAGAAAAGTAAACATACTTTTGAGTAGCCACAAGAGAAATCTTGATGGATATCAATTCCTGGTGTGCTCTCTGCTTTGTAACTCAGCTCTCCAGATAAAAAGGTAATTGATTGGGATAATAAGCGATCAATCTGGGTATTCCTGGTCAACCTCATGTTCTCAATTGCTGATGAAGCAATAACTGGAAGGGAAGTAAACTGCAGAAGTCCATCACATCGATCTTTAAAACTCCCAATAAGGGCTGATTGTGTTAGGTGGAGCTGCACCAAGCTGTCAGCACAGCTATTGCCTCTCCAAGGACAGCTATTCTGGTGTGATGCATCAAGCTGCTCGGCAAAGGCCTCTCCAGCATTTGAAACTAATACAGAACATAGAAAGAAAGGTTTCACAGCTGAACAAAATTCAGTTTGCAAAGGGAGAGGTACCAATTTATTTTCCAGCCTAGCACAATGGTGAGACATAAGTAACATCAATCAGACTTGTTATGAACTAGAATACTAGACATACAGTTTTGTTGATGATGCATAAAACATTTCACTTCCTTTCTTAACATAACGTTGGGTGTTAAACCAATAATTCAAGACTCAAGATATGACTTAGTTTAGTAGTAAAGATGAGAATTGTGCAACCTATCAAAAGAAAAGAGAAAAAAAAATCCCCATTTGCCATTGTAACCCTCCAAGTTCCTTTATGTCATCTGAAACTTGTTATTTCCTTTTATGCCACTAGATCAAATTTTCTCACCCTCCCTTGCCACTCCAGTTACTTAACCGTGAGCAAGCCATTTAGAGAGCATGGAAAAGACCAGAAAGCCTTTGATCTCTTCTCCCTGTCTAATGATTGGCTTGAGGGCGAACCAGCAAAGAACATAAGTGTTATCCTTTGAACTCCACAAGCACTATTGACTTCCCCATAGTATGGCTCAACAGTGAATAACCCACAACCTGGTCTTGCCACCGCAAGCTAGTGCTCAGTCCCACAGAGCGGTGCAACTTGGGGACACCAAGGCCACAAACCCCATCTCCACTAAAATAGAGGCACATACAAGCTAAGATGGGGAGAGATTATGACCAAACAATTTGTCAATAAGGAAACATCAATTTCTCTTGAGACAAACAGATGCATTGAATTGGAGGCACTAATTTACAGAGAATTGCCTCATAAATTAAACGCAACCATTGAATGCGTGCAATCAAATTACAATTGATAAAATTATGGCAAGTAGTACTGGCATGAACAAGGAGATCGGATATGCATCAGCCATGAGCCCACAGCCAAGCAGATCAACATTAACCACACAAAACAAGAGAATATGAGGTTGAGATACTTGAGCTGTACTCTGCGCTCTCGAACTGGACCTGAAGCAGAGCGGGAGACAAATTGCAGCATGTGCCAACCTTAAGCCGCTGCCACGCTGCCAACCATGTGCCTTAGGCTCCTCCTTTGCTCCCCACAGGAAGAGTGCCAAGTGGCGACCCACATGGAGAAGGCCCAGTGGTGCAATGCAGGTTGAGGCGGAGTTCAAAAGAGAAAAGCAGAGGAGGGTTGAAGAAGAATAATAAAAGAGCGAAATAGGTTGGCAGGTAGGTTGGGGGTGGTTCTGGGATTTTACCAAAAGACTGACAAGTCTTCCACCCTTAACAGTAGCTTTCCATCTAACGTGACAGCAGTGGCACATAGAAGATGCAAAATTCCATACCATGGCATATAAGGGAACAGTCAGTTTTGGGTGGCAAATAAGGAAACCTGGAATCTTTGAATGGAAAATAAATAAATTTCTCCAAAAAATTCACAAAGGCACACCAATTTTTGATGATCCGTCACAAGTTCTCGAATTGTCTGTTAGTTATGCAAAAAAAAAAATTTAGTGACATTATTTGACTATGGGGAAGGACATTCACATCAGTAAATGCGCAAACCAGAAGGCATAAATGTGTTGCTAATTGCGACATGGTTAAGGCATTACATCATAGCTAAACCATGTGAACAATAAGACCACAACTTATTTTCAGAAGTTTATGCTTCCTAATTAGGTATGATCATTTAAAACAAAATGATGTATGATTTATTTTCCACCGTTAAAAGGTGGCAAAGCCTGAAGAAACCTGGTAAGCCACACATGGAAACTTTTCAAACTAACATATTCTCTACAAAAGCTTAATTACTGCAAACATACCTTCAGCTGGAGACCAGGATGTCAATGTACTGAATATTAGATGTGCACCACATGACTCGCATTCAATTTTGTCCATGTCAACGTTCACCCAACCTCTCTGAGCACAAGCCAGGGAACTAGCAGCCTGCAATACATTTTTTTCCTTAAGGTGTGGTTGCATGAGTATAGAATGCTCCTAAAAAGTAAATAGTGCAGATGGAAACTGGAGTTTCTTTTGAACCTAATAGACACAATAAAAAGCGCCATTTCCAATGAGCACAAGAGACATGAATCACGGTCAAATTTAATACATCCAACAACAAAATTATTATTTTAACTGACATATAAGTTGATATCTATCTATCTATTCTATTCTATTCTATTATAAAGATAGCTCGAAAAGAAGGCACTGCGTTCGCTTTGGAGGCCTAGAAATTACTGTATTAATTGAAGAAAAGAATAAAATCTATGTCATTAGAATGTGGTGGGAGCAAATTATAACGGTGTAGATTGATAGCAATAGTTGTATACAAAACACAATTGCATTTATAGAAACAGAAATAGAAGATAAGAGTTGTATATTAAATCCAGTTCTATTTTTAGTATCTATTGTATACAAATTGCATATATGGGAATAGGAACTAAAAGTTGTAAATCAAATCCAAATCAACTAGCCTCACAAATTGCACGGGAAAATCCTCTATCTACCATGATCATAATTTGATTATAACACAACACAAAACAAATGCAAAAGCACCACCCTCAAAAGTATTGACCAACTGTGTCTTCCTACTAACAACAACAGCAGTAAGTTATACTAATAGCTCTGGTGAGGGAAGAGATAACCTTTGGCTTAGAAGCCCAAGTTGTAGTCTTATATGTTGCCAGTCTGCGAAGTAAGTCTCCACGTTCCCATGGCCTACATGACGGTGCAGAATCCAAAGCAGTTCCAGTGGCATCAAAACTACGAGAAGGCTGATGGGCATGTGGAGCAACATGTGATGAAGAATCAACTCTGGAAGCTTGTCTGCTACCCGACCAATCTATGCTGGCTACATTAGCTTGCATAGCAGGCGATGAGGGTCCTGCAGAACTGAAAAGCATAACAAAAACATGAATTTAAGTATGCCCATGAAAAGCTCAAGAGCTCCCAGAATCACAATGCTCTCTAAGTCATCCAATGTCCACAAACCATTGCCGGTTTATAAATTTTCCATCTATACATTTGGAATTGGAATTGAAGCAACTCCACCCTCCTACTTTCCATGAATGAAACAACACGTTAAATCAACTCACTAAATATCGCCCGGTTCCAATTCCACCTAGAGCGATATATATCTCGTCGGAGAGCGAAACCGCGATGGATGCAGGCCGCTGGCTCGCTTCCGCCCTAGGGCTTAACCAAACATCTACACTCCCTGTCTCACTACGCTCGCCGTACACCAGACCTCGAATCCCATTCTAGGTCTTGGAGCAATCGTGCGAAGAAACAAATCGAACTCTATCTCTAAATCCCAACCACCACAACTACCAATCCAAGCACCGAGAGCCCGATTCGCCGACCACGCGGCCCGCGACCACCGCGAATCTACCACCCAAATGAGTGCCCCGAGGTGCGCACCGCGACCGTACCTGGCGACTGGCGTAGGAGGCAGCTCGGCTGCCGCCCCCGACGAGCTCCTTACCTCCTCCCGCATCTCTCTCCTCCTCTCCCCCGCGCCGCCGCCCCTCTCCTCTCCGCGGTGAAATGGGGAAAAAATTCCCCGACCGCGACGCGCAGAGCGAGTTGGGGGCCGGGCCGGTTCGGTTCCCCGTCCGTTAGAGCCGTTAACGGTCGCCGTTAATACCGAACTCACGCCGTCACTTCACGGCCCACTAGGGCCTCTCGTATCAAAGCCCAACTTTAATTGGGCCATTCATAAGCAGGATAACGTGGGCCCAACGTTAAGGCCCAGATTTTGCAGCTCTCTCGACGTCAGGCAAATTCCGTGTCCTAGTCTTCTCGGCCATTCTCTGGTCGGATCCCGCGGCGACGGCGACTCGGTCGGGGGCTTGGCGTTGCGGCGTACGGGCACCGCACCGGCAAGCTGAGAGAGGCTTTGTGGGGGCGGGATGATGGAGGAGGCGAGCACCTCGGCGTCCGGTGGGGCCGCGGGGAACGGCGGGCAGCGCGCCTTCCCGCCGGCGAGATCGGGAGGTGAGTCCGTAGCTCCTAGCTCTGGCGACGGGATCGCTTCGATCTGGAGGCGTTGAGGTCCTAGGCTGCCTATCCTGTTGCTCTATTGATCTTGCGTTTACGTGCTGCTGCAGCTCCTTTGCTGTTATGGTATTTTCTCTCTTGTTGCAATGTTTGCTTGCTCTTCTTTATCTGGAAGTGTTCGTGCTACGTTGCATTAAGAGAGAGTATATAAACATGAATTTTGGCGAGCATCATTTGTCATAGGTTTAATTAGCTGCGCGAAAGGGATAGTTATCACTATCGTTCCTTAAAAACCATGTAAATATGGAAATTGAAGCATTTTTAGGCAGTATTTTGTATTCATTTGCTTGCTGAATTTTGTGCAGACGCTGAAGTAGATTAGATGATGAGATAAGGATTGTATTTTACAAACTCACATATTTAAATTTCATTTGTTTCTTTACTCTATGCAAATTCTACTTTATTGCATTACATGATCACAGAGTTAATCGTGTTGGTTTTGCAGTGTTCTATAGGTTTACCCAGCAGAACCTCCCAGCTTGGAAGCCAGCAATGACGCCAGGATGTGTAAGTTGGCATTGACTCTCTAACTATATGCTTTCTACAGAATTTAGTTTGTTGTTTAATGTATATATGGTATTGTTTTCACTGTTTCAGGTGATAACCATTTTCTTGATGATTGGAGTTACTTTTGTGCCCGTTGGGCTTGTTTGTCTTCATGCTTCAAATCATGTAATTGTTTTTTCTTTCTGTCTGCTGAATGTTGAACTGCCATAAATTTGGGGATCGTGAACTAAATTCTCCATATTCTGGGTGTGCAGGTTGCAGAAATTGCTCACCGTTACGATATAGATTGTGTACCTCATGCCTACAAAAGAAACAAGCAAGCCTATATTAAAGACAGCTCGGTTTCAAAGAATTGTACTCAAGAAGTGAAGGTAATCTCCTGTGAGATCTAACATCCTCTTTTTCCAGATACATTTGTTTCTCCTGTTTTATTTGTATTAAAATAAAATTATCTGAGTTTAGTTTGGCACACAGATTACATCATGTTACAGCTTCTTCCTGCCCATATCGTCCAAACATTTCTATTGCTTATGTGTAATTGGGCCAGAAATTCATAGTGTGTATATTTGAAGGTTAAATACCATATGAGGGCGCCAATCTATGTGTACTATGAACTTGACAACTTTTACCAGAATCATCGCAGGTGATGATACAACTTTATTCAATTCCTGTCATTGTATTGATGTATCTGACTATCTCTCTTTGAAAAAGAATCTCTATGTGTTATTAATTAACAATGGAATTTGTTGATGCTGACAGGTATGTCAAAAGTAGAAGTGATAAGCAACTACGCTTTGGGCAGAAGTACACAGATAGTTCATGTGGCCCTATTGAAAGGAATAGTGGCCTTCCAATTGTTCCATGTGGCTTGATTGCCTGGAGCTTGTTCAATGATACTTATGGATTTACCCGTGGATCCATGGAAATAAAGGTCAGCAGGAAAAATATTTCATGGAAAAGTGACCGGGAGCATAAGTTTGGCAAGCATGTCTATCCTTTTAACTTTCAGAATGGATCCTTCATTGGGGGAGGAAAACTTGACCCTGATTTACCAGTGAGTAATTGCATATCTCCATTATTATTTATAACTTACGCACAACATTTTTTTTCATTGGCAAAACACTTGTCTTTTTGCCAGCTGAGTGAACAGGAAGATCTTATAGTTTGGATGAGAACTGCTGCTCTTCCCCAATTTCGAAAGCTCTATGGTGTCATTGAAGAGGATCTACAAGCTGATGAAATCATTACCATGCACATAGCAAACAATTACAATACCTACAGTTTTGGTGGCAAGAAAAGCCTAATTCTTACAACATCAACCTGGCTAGGTGGCAAGAATGACTTTCTTGGATATGCATATCTTGTCACTGGTTCCTTGAGCCTTTTCTTAACCATTCTCTTTGCTCTGATTCATGTGAAAAATCCAAGGTAACTAATAAGGTTAACCTTTTTAGTTTATCCTGTATGAACTTATGGCACTATCATCTTTCTTTTGGGACAAATTGTCCTAAGGTAATAAATACTCCTCTTGATGTTTTTTTATATTTCCCTTGCACACACATGTTGACTGTTCTGTGCGTGTGCACATCAATAAACAAAACCTCTAATTGATTGTGGTTGATTTTAGGTGTATTTGCATATGCTTTAGACTAAAGTTTGTCTATCAACTAGACTTTGTCCTCACGTTTTGATTAATTTGCAGACCACACGGTGATGCCAATTACCTATCATGGAATAGGCCAAACAGCAATAGCTAGGCTGCCTATATAACAGTATGTGTAAGGTATACAGTTGATAAATAGTTGTTTCCCTGTAAAACCATGACTATTCTTCTTCTTTCATATGATAGCATAGAGTTCAGACTGAATTTCGAGGCCATGCAAATAGGACACTCAATTATGTCATTGCCTTTTCTTTTAAGAATGCACGCAGCTTCTGCATCTGAAAGAACTGGTATAAATATCACTTTTGAGTTCATCCAAACATTTGGTATGTTTGGATAATGAAATGCTGATGACTACTGCTTTGATTGGCTATTCGTGCATTTTAATTGGCTCTCCATGTGTTCATGAAAACAAACTAACGAGAATTGTATGTGCGAGTGCCATACTATTTGAGTGACCATGTATGAATCTGTTTGTCATCAGGTTTCAGCCACTACTGCCCATATATAATTTCCATCGTCCAGTCTAACCATTGTGAAGATAAAATCTGACTTGGATTTCAAGAGACGGACGGGTTCAATTTAGCAGTTTTGCAGGTCCAAGAATTTCCTCACTTCATGAGCTTCACTATGCGAGAAGAAAGGTCCATCTTGTCCTAATCTGCTTCATCAACTATCTGTTTTTTCTCTGGGAAGTGTGTGAGCTTGCTTTGCTCACTTCATGCTTGCTTGGACTAATGGAAGTTGGTGACCCTGCCATGTTGTGTTTTCATTTATGACAAGGTAGAACAGATTTATAATCCAGCCAAGGAGTCTAATTGCCTGATAGCAAAACGGAGTAGTTTTGTTTAAAGGCCGTCACACCCTGCCGATGTTTCGACATCTACAGATCTCTACTACTTTTTTTTCCCCCTAAAAGCGCATCCTATTCCTCCCTGTACCTTCCCTCACTCACGCAGGGGAAGAAACACCGTGACTCGCCTTTGCTATCATGCATGGCACTACATGCATACGGTGGGAAGTTCTGCTGAATCACTACGTTGTTCCAAGGTCAGCTGTCAGTGCTATCATTTGGTTCTACAGTAACTTTGTGCCGTACGATTGTCACCCTGAAGAATCTGCTCTGTTATGTCACGGACTCGCAGAGCATGCAGAATGTAATCATGGTCTTTGAGTTTTGACACAACACTAGTTGATCAGCATACTTTCAGTTTTCCTTTTAGTTTTTACTGGTTTCTAAATACCCTCTATTCTCTCTGTTACAGAATATAAGCTCCGTCCCGATATATTACAAGATATATTTATATCTTAAAATAGAGAGAACAGTAATCATGCATTCCTTCTGTTTAGTAGTAGTAGAAGTACTTGTCAGAACCAGAGTGACAAAGAAACTATTTTCGCATTAAAAAACGAAGTATTTCTATCGTATGCCCAGAGGCAACAGACCCCTGAGGACGGTGCACTGGTGGCGCCGCTCGCCGGCATTGGACGGGACGTTTGCTGGCGGCGAGGCGGTGGTAGCCGGAGGCGTCGAGCACTGCCACCATGACGCCGCTAGCTGAGGCCCAACAGGTTAATTAGCGAATGCGTGGCACCCGTGTTAACCAATGTAAGGTCTCTTTCTAACACAAATTTTACAAGATTTTTGAAGGTTCAATTTCTTCCGTTTTCATTTAAAATCATGTGCTTCTCTAATACTATATTCGTCTTAAAATATAATAATATAAATACAATCTATCTACTATAAGTTTAAACTTAAACAGATCATATACAAATTTATGGTATATATCGTGCTGTATTTTTTTTTTACGGAGCGAGTATGCTACAACGATGCTGAAATGTGTGCCTTAGAAAAAAGGACGCTGAAATGCTAACGCAACAAGAAAAAAGAAAAGGTTATTCAGAAAAGGGAAGGTGCGCAATAACTGCAGGCGGCAGGCTCTGTCTAACTAAATTCTGAAACGACATGTGTGGTGTGACCTGCCTGCCATGCTCTACCTTTTTCCAAGTAAATTGTCAGTTGCGCCGTCGTCAACGATGGTCTCAATTACTCAACTCCAACTCCGGCTTTTTGGATTTTTGTTTTCTTTCTTCCTTCGGCTCCAAAGTCCAACCACGCCGTTAAAGAGCACCGAAAGAGAAAATGTTAATTGTTTGGCATAGTCTATTTAATTCTTATTAAGGCTCGTTATTATTATTAGATGATATTAAAATTAAAATTTAGACATGTATAAAAGAGAGGAAGAGGGTGATTTGAGTTTTGGGCCAAACTTAACATTGTTGATTTGAAACTTAATATACTCTTCGGTATATTTGAGCTGAATTGGACTTGACAATCTAGAAAAGGGAGCGAGAAAAGAAAGCAAGACGGGAGTTAAACCCGATGAGAAGAGGAACAATGGCTTTAAAAACATTTTCACAAAAAGTCGCTTAGTTAGGATGTTGCGTGGGGTCAGTTTAGATTTCTATCTATAGTGAGTTGGCACATTGAGCTTACAGGCGTTTTGATTTACACCTCACCTGGCTTAGCTGGGCGAGATTCATTCCAGCCTGTTTAAGCTATAGCCAAGATAAACTGCGCTAGCCATTTAATTTCAGTACCGATTAATTCGCACATACATCAAACTATGAAGCGGTTATTCTTACTTTACCAAATGCGTAACCTTGCTAGGAAAGGCTACCATTGATCTTTACATGGTGACTACTCCTACATGGATTTGTGAGTGTAGAATGGTTGCCTACAAGGAGACATGGATCAAACTTGTTTCAAGTAAATGTGCAAAAACGTTGTTTCAAGTAAATGTGCAAAAACGTGTGCTCCATCCACATTGGAGGAACAAACTACCACTGTAGTACGTGCAGGAATGTGATCATCTACTGTTCCCCTCACTGGGTCCCTTGCATGCAGAGTAACAGCTGTCGGATCCTCGAGGCCAGCCAGATGCAGTGAGAGGGGGCAGGATCGGCACGCCAAGCCACCATCACCACCACCCGTAACCCGCGCTAACGCCGTAGCGCCGCGGCGGCGGCCGCCCCGAGCCCGAGCACTCCACTGGCAGTCAGACAGACAGCTAGCCCAGTGAAGCATGGACTGAGCTGCCGCTGCACCAGTGAAGCATCCAGTGAGCTGCCGCCGCCGCAGGCAGATCTGACACACACCGCGCCGGCCGGACCCCATCCCCTCCAAAGCCTGCGCCCTCTCTCTACTCCACTGATCCACTCTACTGCTGAGCAGCGGCAGCAGCAAGCCGGCCCGAGCTGGCAGCTTCTGCCGCTCCCTCCCCTCCCCTCCCCTCCCCCGCGCGTGACGAGAGAGAGAGAGAGAGAGAGCGTGTGCGTGTGTGCGCGCGCGCGGCCAAAATCGCCACAGAAGCAAGCAAAAAGCCGCGGAAAAGGGGCCTCCTCTCGCTGCAGTCACTCACGCAGGCGCGCGCGGGATAAGACAGTGAGGCACCAATCTGCCGGAAACGGAGTTGCCACCGTAGTAGGCGAGCGGAGAGCGAGCCCAGCCACGCCTCATTTCCTTCTCGCTGCGGCGGGGCGGGGCGGGGATGGAGGCGGTGGGGGATGGGGCTGGTGGAGCGGGGGACGGCTCCTCTCTGGGGGGAGGGGCGGCGCAGAAGCGTGGGCGGGGCGGCGGCGGCGGCTGGGTGAGGGGGAGCGGGGCGGAGATGGCGTCGTGGGGGCAGACAGGGACGGCGTCGCGGATCTACAGGGTGCGGACGACGGGAGGGAAGGACCGGCACAGCAAGGTGTACACAGCGAAGGGCATCCGCGACCGGCGCGTACGGCTGTCGGTGGCCACCGCCATCCAGTTCTACGACCTGCAGGACCGCCTCGGATTCGACCAGCCCAGCAAGGCCATCGAGTGGCTCATCAACGCCGCCTCCCCGGCCATCGACGGCCTCCCGTCCCTCGACCCCGCCGCATTCGCCGCCATCCCCGCCGAGGCGGATGCCCCCGGCGCCGGGGCGATGAGGCGGCGGCAGCAGCAGCAGCAGACGCAGCTCAGCAAGTCCGGATGCAGTAGCACGTCGGAGACCAGCAAGGGGTCGGAGCTCTCGCTCTCGCGCTCCGATGGTCTCATGGGCGGCGGCGGCGGCGGCTCACGGGACAAGGAGGTCACCGTGGCCAGCGCCCCGGCGCAGGCCCCGTCGTTCACCGAGTTGCTCATCGCCGGGGTGGCGGCGTCGGCCGGTGGCGCCATTGGCAATGGCAAGCGAAGGCAGTCCTGGCAGCTGGCTGCCGTTTCCGAGGTCGCCGCCGACTGCGTAGGCATCGCGCACTCCGGGAAAGGCGCGGAGGCGGTGTCAGCGTACGGCTTCTCCGCCTCCAGCTTCAGCGATGCGCCTCCGATAGGCATGGTGCCGGCGCCGTCGTTCAACTTCGCCAGCTCCGGCGACATGGCGCACTACTCGCTCGCCCAGGACCAGCTGGCGGCGGCGCCTCCGGCTCCGGCTGGCGACCACAACCTCAACTTCTCCATGTCATCGGGTTTCTTGGGTGCCAACAGGGGGACCCTTCAGTCCAATTCACCGTCGCACTTGTCCGGCCACCACCAGCAGCACCTCCAGAGGCTGGACGGCTCTACCATTTCCTTCCTGCTTGGCCACGCTGCAGCGGCGGCGCACCCGGCGGCGTCCGAGGGCCAGCTCACCAGCACCGCCGCGTTGCAGCTGTGGGATGGATTCCGGCACTCCGGCATGAAGGAGAAGAGCAAGAACTGATCCCGGCAACACATCCTCCAAAGGTAAGATGAAAAATACTCTCGAAATGTGGAGCTTTCGTAATCTAAGACTAGATGTTTGCTCAAATTCGTTATTTTGATTTGACTACAATCTTCTTGGAAGTACTCGAGGTGACCTCGTTCCCTGAAAATCCCACAAACTCTTTTTTTCCACTCGACGTGTGTCCCCAAAACTTTCGAGGCGGGATACCTGCATTTAGCTTTGCATGGGTTCAGGCCAAACAGGTGTCGATTTCTCGTCACTGGGGGACAGATTTCGTAGGAATCAGGCCAATCACATGGGTTCTGAGTGCACGGTATTGCATTTTTAATGCAATAAATTGTGGGAAGCCCTAGCTACGTCACATTATAAGGAAAAAGGATCGAAGTTGGTATGAGATGCATCAACATGAAGTCATGAACTGACTTCTGTATATACTGTTCAATATTCAATATATGCAGCAAACCTTAAATGAAGCAAGTTACTGTTCAAACTAGAAGATTGTTTTGTAAGAAAATTATTGGAAATAAGTGAGATCTTTTATGCAGTAAGCAAAAGTGTTTCATACTTTTATTTATTATTTGCATTTCAATGCATATCCAGTAGAACTTACCAGTTCAAGTGGATTATAAAAGCATGATAAACTGGTACTCAGCAAGTGATTGGTTTAGGAAGTTAGAAAATGAAGAAATGCTTTATATGCCTAAAGGAACAATGCTTTTTGATAAATTTTGTTTGTGAACTGAAATTTGGAAATGACACTTTGTTGCAAACACATAAAAGCCAAATTAAAGAAGCGAAAAACTATATGGTCATATTGGTAACGCCAAAATCTGGACAATCCGATAGTGCTAAAGCCGATCGGCTGGGAGATCCGATGGTACTAAAACCGATCGGCTGAGAGGTCCGATGGAGGGTTTAATGCAGTCATCAGTCGATGGAGATACTGAGACAAAGTCGATGGAGAACTGTAGAAAAGCTGATCAGATTAGTAGAAAATTGGATCGGCTTGAAGACAAGGGATTGTCCAATCGAGATCAGATCCGAAAAACCTGAGGGAAGGACGGAAAATGATCGGCTTGACTAAAAGAAGGTCCGATAGCTACAGTGGAGAAGCCGATCAGGTTACAGCAAAGGAAGACTCGGTTATAAATTGGAAGATTATTCAGATGAAACCGGATTTGCGTAAGAGTCGTGGACTCCACGGCAGGATGTTTGTTTTTATAAATTGTAACATTACTTAATTAGGAAGGTTTAGCTGATTAGTTAACTTATTTAGGAATATTTTTCTTTATTCTTAATAGGAAATAATGTTCGATGGTCGTAGACGCGTCGGACTCTGTCTATAAATTCATAAATTCAGGGTATAAATATAGACCCCCTGAAAATATGTAAGATATCTCTGGATCATATACAAATTCGGCGCATCGTCACCCTAGTTCATTTAGGTGTTTATCGGCGGGTTTTGGCTCTCAACGTGGGGCTGCATCGGTTTCCGATCTCCGGTGAAGGGGTAAGTCCCGCCATTATCCTGGTATGCTTTGTACTGTCTAAGACTGCATCGTTTAGGTTCGAACTCTTAGTCAGATTAGGTGTACCGCATCACGTCCGTGCAGGACCTATCGGCCTGTTAAGCTCCCTCTGCCGTCGTCAATCTCGTGCTGCATCGGTTAGGTCTGACATACGGGGCTGCTGACGGTAGATCAAGTTTTAGGCCTATAGTCTTCTGCACGGCGTCTCATCGGAGTGAGTAGCCGATGAGTTATTCATACTCTGAGCTTCACGACCAGGACATCGGCCCCTCGGCCGATACGCATCAGCCTTTAGAGGCGTTCCTCGATACGTAACGATGAACGTATCGGTCCCCCAACCGATACGCACTCGTCTTCAGAAAGGCGTCCCCTCATCGGCTCAGCTAGCCGATGGGTTCGCTCCTATCCTTACTACGGCATAGCCGATCCGACGTCCTCCGTATCATCGCCGCTGGCCCCGGCCTCGTACTGTCTCGGTTAGGTCCGCGCTGTCACGGCGGGCGACGGGTCTCTTGCTGTCATATCCGGAGCGGTATCGGCTTTGCAGCCCGTGACTTCCTGTACTATTCCTTGCCTAGGTCGTATGGACATTCATCGGTTTTTCTAGCCGATGAATCACTGTTCGGCTGTTCGGAGGGATCCCGTGCGTCTCACCATCCTCTGAGCACACCCTGGTTCCTCCATCAGCTCTGCGATTGACCCCTCGTCGACACCTGTCCACATCGGCTCCCTAGCCGATCGAAGAGTATCCCGATCCTATTGGCAGCTAGCCGATAGCGAGCGCCTGTATCGGACTCGCTTGTCTCACTTTCTTGTCAATTGCAGGGTTAAATTGACTGGCACGCTCGCGAACCTCAAGGCTTAAGGACCTACACTGAAAATAAGAAGACCTCCCAGGCCTTTGCGTGACCGAGCCACCGTCCCTCCCCGGTCACGGGATTTTTGGTGGCGACACATATATACGCATATAACATCTCAAGGTGGGGTGTGGACCAAACAATAAATTTTAGTAAAGTGATACCGGCTTTAGTTTTGTAAGCAGGATGCCGTGATAAAAGATTTTTTTCTAGTACTAACAAAGATATGCCTGATATGAATATGATATTGGAAACGTTGAGTATAAAAGCTATTAGATATTTGAAAGTGTTGGCAGTACCATAAAGCATTTCTATATGTGCATGATTAGCTAGTACTTGTTTTCCTATCTCAAGAATGGAGCTAGTACAGCTCTGAATGATCCACTTTCTGAGCCTTGATATTGGAAAGTCTTCTGTCGATGTATATTAACTAAAGCTTAATGTGAAACATAGTTCAGCTCCGTTTATTTTGCTTTGTCATTAAAGCTTGTTAAACCAGTGTTAGAAACGAAAATCTATCATTTTTTTCTGGAATTGGTAGGATTTGTGACCTTTTGTGCTTTGCAAACTGCCATATCCTATGAATAGAACATTACTTTCCTTCAAATGTTGGCTGATGAGTAGTGTTCCTGGTTGGGGACCTAACCAGGATAGTGTACACGATTACATGTGCAAACTTGAGCATTAATACGTATAAAACATCCTATCAAAATGAACTCTAGCTAGTTGGTTCTATGCTTCTTAAGTCTTGACTGTTAAACATATAGTTTTGTTTACTAGTATATCGTTTAGAAAATCCTAGACAGCTGACCTCCTGATTTGCTAGCCAAGTAATTAGTTGCATGTTTTGATTGAGCGAATGCATGGATGCCCTTCCGGCTGTGCTTCTTTTGACTTCGGATGGTCTCTAGATTAAGGTAGTAATATTTTGTAGGAGTACATTTTACCGGCGTGACTGATATGCTCATCAACAGGGCGTAAATTAGTCCGAGAGACAAACTGTAGGGAGGTAGTACTATTTTAGATCCTTATAGATGTTTCACTCCTAAGTCCTAACTGTATGCTGGTACGGTTCTCACATCAACGAACCTCCAAACATGAATAACGTTTCCAAATATTGAAAATGCATTCATTTTTCTTCAGACATGAGTTTTTTCCTTTTCATTTTGTGCGGTAAAAGCTGCCGGTAAGTCGGTCCATATCATCTGCTCAATATTCTGATCTTAATATAAAAATCTGCCTCCAATGACATCCTAATTTATTTTTACCTAATTCCTGATGTATTCGCTATTTCTCATATCACTACACAAATTGACGTCCACAATAAACATCTTACAGTACAGTTTTCTTAGCGTTTGAAGTACATATTAATTTCAGAATTTCGTATCTCATCATCATTTCTGTCAACCTGCAGGAACTGAAGATATCATCATCAGATTATTAATTTCTGGCATCTTCTCCAGCAAGTGCTCACCATGTGGAACTGCTACAAGTTTATTGCGATGACCGCCCGTGTTCTTTTTACTGGGTCATCGTATCGCTCATGCAGTTTTGGCCATCATGAACCCTGCTGCCGCTGCCTGCCTGCCATTGCCATTTGTGAGACAATCATGCGCATTTCGTTCTTTTTCCTAGATGAAGCTGCTGTACATTTTTTTGTGGGAGACGTGAGTTTCGAACAATAATAAACGTGTCCCGTAGTCAGCATTAATCCCTTCCCTTCCAGAAATATTTATCGAGTGAATTGAATTCGTATATGCCTCTAGTTATTGTAGTGGCATTATTGTCCTCTTTGTCTCGCCGTTTGCACTATGAGGTTTGAGATAAATCTGATTATCTCGTGGTTCGTCCTGTTCGGTGGAGATTAAAAAAGATGTGTTGAGAGAGGGACTGAATGGAACCAGGTTTTACCGTACCGATTGGTTTTCGTGAAACCAATGTGTTGGTTTGTGAGGACCGACGAGTTTTAGCTGGTTTTTATATGGAGTTAACTAAAAGTAATCAGTTTTTTACTGGTTTTCACTCGATTTTGGGCAAACCAGCAGAGACCAGTTTTCACCTAAAAAAGGTAAAGTGTAAGCCCCATATATATCTATTATTATATTATTTATAAGTCAATCTAATAACTTATTTATACAATAGTAACTATATATGCGGTCTCGCTTGGTAGAGCTGCAACTCTCAGATTCTAGCTCTAAACTCTTAACTATAGTAGGAGTTAGCTCCTGTGGGAGCTAGAGGTGGTCCTACAAGTGTGATCTAGAGATCCTAAAAGTAAGGAATAGTAGACATGGATAATACTACCCTCATGAATTTTATCGTTTAGTTGATGTATGATTAATAATAATAATTTTTTCTTCATAATTTCAGCAACACAAGTATGTAATGTTAAAAAATAATTCATAAAATTGATACCAGATTCTACCGTATAAGATTGAAGCAATAAATGATTTTTTCCCCATCCATCACCAATCTCGCTCTATCACCCTCAATCATAACATCACCAAACAAAACCTTAGAAGAAGAGGAATACAAATCGAGAGAAAAAAGGACATGCACAAATAGAAAAAACAAGAAATTGCATTGGATCAAGATGATGAGTAGACAAAGAATCAATACCAAGAAACAGCGTCGGTCAGCAAAGTGCGCAGTCATCATCTGACAAGAGCAATAAGAGGAGGAGATGGGAAAGTGGATAACTACTCGAGGGAGAGGAGAGGTGAGACCATGAAACGTGCAGACAACTGGTCCTCCGCATGAGGAGAGGTGATCACTGCAACCACAGTAGCCGCAGCTCGCCTGCCTGTCGCTTGCCGCCATTAATCACCCAAGACAAGAGAGGAAAGAGACAGAGGGAATATAAAGGGCGGAACATATAGGCCACTATCACCATTACGTCGCCGCCAACGACAAGAGATGCGCCGCCACAAGGAGATGCGTTGATAGACGAGGGAGGGGGGTGGTGCGATGGGGGTGTCACGGGAGGGGCATTAGGGTGTTCAGTATAGGATAGAGATAGTTGAATGACATTTACAGACAATTTTTGTGTAAATCAGTGGATATTTCTAAAATAAGGTTGGAGCTGTTGGAACGCCACTCCACCGTGGATGTATTAATTTTCATAGCAATCTTGTTACTCCGCTATTTTTTTTAAAAGTTGGACTGTTTGATTGGGTCCAGCTAGATGTGGGAGAGTGCATCCAACTTGTTAAAAAGAAAATGCATATAGACCTGAGAGCGTGGAGACGGTGGTGAGCGGCGTACTGAACAATCTCGCGTATTTTGCCATTTGCCCATTTGGGGTGTTTTCCTTTGCATGTGAAGCCTCGAGAGACACAATAAAAATTTCCCATTTTAGTGGCTAATTCAGTGACACTAGCCTAACAAACTTTATTTGTATAACGCAAACGAGTACTCAAGTACTACAACCAAAACAAACTTTATTTGAGTTAAAAGGACAAACTTTATTGAGCCACAGACGCACAATCGGAGGCAACTCGCTGCTGCCACCAACCACACCCACAATGCAAGGACACAAGTACACGACGGCTTAACAGCAACTTGCACGCTTGACCACTAAAACAACGGACGAATCGTTCACGTAGCCACGTAGAAAACGACCAATCAATCCCTGCAACTTCTCCCGATGAATCGCTCCAGGGAGATCTCGAGGTCTACTCGATGCCGTACTTCTTCTTGAGGACGCCCATGAAGTTGTACACCTTCTCCGGCGAGTGGAGGTGCTTGGCGACGCTGTCGATCTCGCCACACTGCCGCGCCCACGCTGCCAGGTTGGGGCACACCTATTTCTATTAACGTTAAAATTTGATGAACTTATAGGTAGATTGGAAAGAAAATGAATTTAGTAAAAAAAAGTTTGATTGCTACAGGAAAGAGGCCGATGGAACGAAGAGAGGAATAAGAAGACTATCTAGATGAGGCTGAGTCTTAAAAAAATATAAAAATCACGATAATATAATTTATCTATATAAATCGTATCTTATATTAATAAAATATTTAGTTAATTCAGATTACCTCCTTAGAAATTTTTTTATATTTTTAAGAAATAACATCTAATGGTTATTGTAATCGTGTCGGACTCTATAATACCGTGGTATAAACATAAACCCCTTGAAAGCCTGTAAATTAATTCTTAGATCAATACAACTTTAGCGCATCGGCACCTTAGCTCATCTAGTTTTTTACTGGCCAGTTCTAGCTCTCGATGCGAAGCTGCATCGGTTAAGTTCGATTTTCGGCGAAGAGATAAGTTTCGTCACTATCTTGATATGTCTTGCTCTATCTAAGACTATATCAGTTAGGTTCGATCTTTTAATCAGATTGAGTGTACCGCATCACGTCTGTACGAGGTCTATCGGTTTACCAAATTCTCTCTGCCGTCGTCGGTCCCGTGTTGCATCGGTTAGATTTGACCTACGAAGCTATCGATAGTAGATTGAGCTATAAGCTGGTAGGTCTCTGCCTGATGTTTCATCGGAGTACGTAGCCGATGAGTTATCCATATCTTGAGCAACATGTCCAGCTTATCGGCTCCTCAGGCGATACGCAACCATTTTCAGAAGACTTCCGTCGACTGTCACGCCTAGTGCATCTGTCTTCCGATCGATACACGTATACTTTTAGAGATGTCTTCTTATCGTACGTTCTGCTCTATCTAAGACTGTATCGGTTAGGTTCGACTTCTTAGTCGGATTAAGCGTACCTTATCACGTCCGCGCGAGGCACGCTAGCGCGTCAGTCTCCCTCTTCCATCCATGGTCTCGTGCTATATCAATTAGGTTCGACCTACGAGATTGGCGGCAGTGGTTTGAGTCGATGCCTCGATGGGTCTTCGTGCGACATCTGATCGGAATGAGTAGTCGACGAGTTATCCTCAATGCAAGCTCCACATCCATCTCGTGTATCGTCTAACGATCGATCCTCTAGAGGTCGATCTAGACATGTTGGACGCTTCCTGGTGCTATCTCAGTTCGGTCCGATATTTCAGGACACGCGTTTAACATGGCCGGCGTCGAGATCTAGCGGGTCTCGTTTCCCATTGGCTCGTATGGCCGATGGGTTTAGGTGTAGCCTATGTCGACGTTCGGTGGTAGGTAACCGACGACCTCGTATTTTCCTCTCTCGTCGTTACGTTCGGTCTAAATCTCCGTCGTCTTCGTGTCATTAGTCCCTGACCTCATACTGTCTCAGTTTGATCCGATCTATCGATGTTGGTTCTAACGGCGCCGTTACCACGATCGCTGGCCCTCGTGGCTTCGCGGGGGTTTGGGCCCCACTCCGCGTTTCAGATGCCACGGAACGTCATCGGTTCTTTGCCCGATAGGTCCTTTAATCCGTTTCATGCGTCTATCTCTCACACTTTCATCGGCTATTCCGTTAATGCTCGAGCGTTACAGCCTCCATCGGTAATCAAAAAAGATCTCGCGTGCTTTGCTATTCTTTCAATACTATTTGATGCTCCCATCGGCTCTGCGACCGATAGACCAGGTTCTCGCTTTCGCTACACCCGTAGTTATCACATCTTTCATCGACATCTGCCTACGTCTTCATCGACTCTCCAGTCGATGAAAAAGTGTCGTAGTCCTATTGATAATCAATTGATAGCATGAGACATTCGGACGTGACGATAACTAACTTAATCTTATCGGTGGCTAGCTGATAACGAGAGCTCGTATCGGCCCATTGTCAATTGTATGGTTAAATTAACTAGCACGTTCTAGGATCTTAAAATTTAAAGATCTGTATTATAGCTAAATAGATCTTTAAGGGACCAAGTCGCCGTCTCTCTCTAATCGGACCTTCGCTCAATCCGATCGGACATCCCCGTAAGGTTTGGCGGCGAGCATCTCCACGCTGAACTCGCCGTACCTCTCGTAGGTGTAGAACCACAACGTGAACGGCACGAGCGCGATGTCGACTAAGCCGAGCCTGTCGCCGCCGCCGAAGAAGTCCCCGTCGCCGAGCTCCGCCTCCAGCGTGCGGAGGATCTCCACCATCTCGGCGGGCGCCTGCGCCTGCGGCTCATCCTTGAGCCTCCACAGCCTGGACCCGCAGTCGTAGACCTTCTTGTCGACGTAGTCGGCCCAGAACGTCGCCCTGGCTCGCGCGTACGCCGCTTCTCTGGCAACGACGGGAGGGAGGAGCTGGGGGTGTCGGGGAAGTCCTCTTCGAGGTAGGAGACGATGATGAGTGATTCGCAGACGGGGCGGCCGCCGTGGAGGAGAAAGCTTGTGTGCGGGTGAGGTGGACGGGACGGCTTGCTGGTAGTGGTGGGGACAGTGGCGATTCTAGCAGGTAGGTTCTATCAGGCTTTAGTTTACTCTCTAATTTTTGCAAAAAATTTTCAACTAGATATCTGCAAGCATCAACTGCCATCCTTTCCTTTCCGTATCAACTGTGCGAGATACGGGATGACGAGCACGGCGACCGGCGAAAGCTGCCGCCGAGCTGCTCCTGGGCTGGGTGCAACTGGCAAGAGAGATCGCGATCATTTCTTGGTGCAATTCCCTGGCGGTGGTTGCCTGCTGGCTACTACTACTACTCCAATCCGAAGACAGGCTCACCAATCACCATCCATGCATGCTTGCTCTGCCTCTCGATCTCTTTCTTCCTCCCCACCCAATGACTCTGCCAGGGTATCGTCTCAAGTGTTTTCGCGCGTGTAGTATGCTGTTAAAAAAAAACTCACACAGCTAGTGTGTCAGGAAGTTTGTGTTATCAGCGCTGTAAACTGATGAGAAGCTAGGGGAGAGAATGAAAACCTGATCTGAAGCACGGGATGGTGCATCACGCAAATATTGCTTCCCCTCTGCAAACCAATATCTACTCCTACATTACTACTACATAAGCAACCTTGCAGCGTGAAGTTAAATCTAGGGTGGGTGTTCATTAACCCACTCTAATTAAATAAAATAAAATAAACACGAATACTAAGCAAAGCAAATTATAGTTTATTTAATTGATCTAGAATGGATCGATAAATATCCATACGGCACCAGCATCTATTCTTGGTTAAACTCCCATCCCATCACTGTTGATGAGTGTATGAGATATAGCGATTTGAGCGAGCTCAGCTGTTTAGTTTATTTGTGATATAACCTAGTCACATAGATTTAAATTGTAGACGTGCTCGCATTCATAGCTAGTTATGTTTTAGTAATAGTCAATGTATCTATTGACAACAAAATATTCATAATAACTTCGTCTAGTTTTTGATGTGCTCATATAAAAATAGTATGTATATTTATAGGGATGGGACGCTTATATTTATAAATTATTCACCCACCCAAAAAAGAGAATATGAGATACATTAGTATCTCTCGGTTTAGCCTTTAGATGCTCTTTTCTCCCCTCCATACTCCTCTACCTTTTGGACCTGCCTATTCGTTTGGTGAGTTTTTGGTGACTTTTCTTGTCGTTGGATAAGATAGAGTCACTCTTCTGATGAATTTATAACCTAGGCATAAAATATTTGAACGCAACACCGTTAAGAAAAACAGAGAACAAAAATATTCAAATACAAAAAAGGAAAAGAAAAATCTTATACAATAAAATTCTATGATTTTGGCTAAAATTCTACTCTACGTAGCGCTACAGTTCAGGCGACTGAAATATTCAGAAATTTCTAATCGACTGAAAAATTAAGCAAACACGTATCTTCTTTCACGTTTTCTTGTCAGGGCACAACTGGAGCCCAATTCACTACAGTCCCATACCATGCACTCTTAAGCCTTCTTCTGCCTCAATGGAAGTTCAGGGTAAGCCCAGTTATAAGGCCCAAAAGTAAGCCCATAAAAGATGAAGTTACACGATGACTAGTCAACAGTTCTGCTATGATTTTTCGGCCATCAATGAACCCTTGCTGCTTTCGGCCATATAGATTTTATTTATTTCCTAGATGAAGCTGCTTACAAATTTTGTGGGAGAAGAGGGTTTCGATTTTCGAACAAGAATAAGCGTGTCTCGTGGCCGTGGTCATCCTTTAATTCTTTTACTCTTCGTCTCCCGGTTTGCATTCTGAGGTTGAGGAAATCTGATCGGCTTCGCTGTTCATCCTGTTCCGTGGAGGTAAAATGTGTTTAAGTGGTTTAGTTACTTGTGGTTTGGAGCTTGTTTACCTGGTTTTGGGATCTAAATTTGGCACAGATGCATCCTCACCTTTTTCTCGAGATTAAATTTCGGAGTTCGGTGGTTAAATGCGTGCTCGCGTTATGTGAGAGATTAGCTCGTTACTATTTGATTAGACAGGAGCTAGGACGTAATGGGTATGTGTGGACGAGTTTAGTGCATTCTCTTAAATTTAGATAGAATATTTATAATATTAGATTATGTCTAATTTGATATTAATTTTTTATATTTTAGAATGAAGGGAGTTTGTGCATAAGTATGTTTAAGTTGTAAAAAAAACATTGAGAGTGTGGAGATGGTGATTACCGTACCGGGTGATTTCGCGTGTATTTACCATTTGGGTGTTTTCTTTCACATCTGGCGCATCGAGAAACACGAGAAACGTATTTAAGTGGCTAGTCAAGTGCCTGTTACAAACTTCATTTGTATAAAGCAAAGGAGCACCCAACGTAAACTTTATTTGAGTTAATACTTAGAAGGACAAACTTCATTTGGAGAATCACCTGCAGCAACCTGTAGACCGCTGCTCGAATGCCATGGTTATATAGATTTTCACTAGTAATAGATAAAGGAATATTATTATCTTTGTCTTTAGGATGATATTCTAATTAGTTTTCTGGTTATGATTTGTAATACGTAGTTGTTTGATTTGTATAGTAATTAGCTACAGCTTATTTGAAATAAAGGTCAGAACGAATTCTATTTTGTAACAAAAATATAGGTGTATTACTTCATCTATTTAAATCGTGGTTCCTACTTAATATTAAGTTGTAACAGTAACCCTAGTGATTTATCGTCTGGCTTCATGTCTTTGAAGAATTTTATTGTGAGTCTCCGTTTGTTTGAATGTGTGTTAGAGAATGTATTCTTCCATGTGCATACACAATAGTGTGGGCTTTAGGACAATCTTTATTAGTCAAGTCTCACATAGAATCGGAGGCAACTCTCGGTTCTGCACTGCTGCCACCAACCACAGGTCGATCCACAGCCACAAGGACACGACGTCCACATAGCAAACGAAACGATCAATCAATCGGTGCAACTTCGCATAGATCTTCGGATAATGATACGTGGAGATCGATCTCGAGGTCTACTCGATGCCGTACTTCTTCTTGAGGATGCCGACGTAGTCGTACACCTTCTCCGGCAAGTGGAGGTGCTTGGCGACGCTGTCGCGCCCACGCCGCCAGCCTGGGGCACACCTTCTCGACGCTGAACTCGCCGTACTTCTCGTAGCTGTAGAACCACGACGTGAACGGGACGAGCGCGACATCGACGAAGCCGAAGTATTCCCCGTCGACGAGCTCCGCCTCCATCGTGCGGAGGATCTCCACCATCTCGGCGCGCGCCCGCACCTGCGGCTCGCCGCGGAGCTTCCACAGCCGGGACACGCGCGCAGCCGTAGAGCCTCCTGTCGACGAAGTCGGCCTAGAAGCCGGCCCTGGCGCGCGCGTAGGCGCCGTCGCCGGAGCCAGGGAGGAGCTGGGGGGTGCCGGGGAAGGCGTCGTCGAGGTAGTAGAGGATGATGAGGGACTCGCAGACGGAGCGGCCGTGGTGGAGGAGGACGGGGTTGGAGAGGAGGAGGAGGTCGCTCTTGTTGCCGAGGTCCTCCTCACGGTACTCGTAGTCCAGCCCCTTCTTCGCCATGGCGATGTGGCACCGTTGCCCGAACGGGCTCACCCAGAAGTCGAGCAGCACCAAACCCTTCTTCTCCTCCGCCACAGCCGCCGCCATGGCTATCCTCTCCTTTCCACCAGCTATAGCTCTCTCACTGTCACAGTGCCACTCACTCGAGTGGTAGCTGTCAGTTGTCAATGAGGCTGAGCTAAGGATGGTGAAATAACCAGAGATGGGAGGATCTAGCGCTGGTGGGTGCACCCGCAGGCGCACCCGCGGAGCTAGCGTGTTCCACCGCTTGTGGGTGGGTGTGGATTGCGGGGAACTGAAACAACCGGCACGCCGGCACGCATGCTGGGCATAGGGGATTCGAACGCAAGGTTTATCCTACCGTCGGCCGTTCTTACGTTGGGTACGCTTACAGTGTAAGAACAAGGTAACCCTACCAAATGCAAAAAATAATTAAGTTAAATTTTTAGTAACATTTGTTCAGTATTATACGATGTATCAGTATTATTACAGTAATCGTGCTTACCGACGGTAAGAGAAATTCTGATTTGGGGTTGCGCGTGGTCGGGATGAAAAAAGCGTGCCAGTGTGTGAGTCTGAGATGTACGGGATGACGAGCTAGGCGGCGACGTCGAAAGCGGCCAAGCGCGCGCCGAGCTGCTCTGACTACTGGCGCCGAAGAAGCAAGAGGTGTATGCTCATGCAAGGTCTGGATTTCGCCTGGAGTATTAGAGCATGTACAGTAGAAGATTTAAGCCGGCTATAACATGTCCACCCTGACAAAAACGATGAGCTGGAAGAGAAGCATGGAGACAGAGCATGGACGGGCCACTAAACTAGCGCAGGCTGCACGCGCGCTCCAAGACGTGCTGAAGCAGCTGCGATTGGTCTAACTATGCATGCAAACTGTGATTGGACTACTAGCTCTCCAAGATAAATTGTGAAAGGACAACAAGCTGTCATGCATGCAGCTTTTGCACTACCTAGCAAGCAAACAAATAAGCTACCTTCCTATACTACAACCTACTAGTAACTGGTTTGGCAAATTTAGCAACCAGCTACACACTAGTGACGCTGCTCTTATTGCGTCCCTCCAAGTGTCCGTACGTATTCCATGGAAATCATTTGCCGGTTTTCCGATTTTGCTCTGCAGAGAATTCGACATGCATGCATCGCATGGATACATCTCGATCGAACTCCCTATCAAAGTGTCACACGTGACCATTTTCCTGCAATTAATTCCGTGGCGGTGTGTGGCTGGTATAAATGAATTTTTTTTATTTAGACATTTTTAATAAGTAATTTAAAAAATAGACTCTATAAACTTATTTTTAAAAACAAAACTTTTGACCACGCTAATCTATCCGACTTGTCCAAACCAAACCGCCACATACACAACATATAATATGGTATAAATTTCCAACATAGCTCCTTCGTATCTACTTGAAAAGAGTGGAGCCGATGTAACACCCTTGCCATGGTACGCTAGTGTTTAGCGTGGCTAGAGTAGATACATACATATACATTTCCTAATTTCCTAACTCAACCGCATTCAAACCAAACACTTGAAATTTACATTCCCATCTCTTCTCCAAGCCATCAAGAAACATTAGTTACACCATTGAAATTGGAATAATGGTGCATATTTGATTAAAAAACACTAGGAAACCATTTCTAAAGGTGAATCACTAATAATGCTTAATATTTTGTTGGTGGTAGTTGTTCATGTTCATGTTGGAAAATAAGTAGGAATTTCAATTTTTTTTGCAAAATGAGTAAATCGAGGTGTACAAGATAATTAGTTCAATCTATGTAAAGCTGATAGGCTTATTAGTATGTTTAGAGATTTTTCATGTGTTTAGGGTTAGGGTTAGATGTACTATTATTGTTATTGGTTAATAGGAGTGTTATTAAAGTGTATCATAGTTATATTTTTATTTTGCTTTTGCTTGGTAGTTATGTTTTAATTTTCATAATATGCATGCCAATTATTTTGTAGTTTGGCTGTTTAAACTAGACATGTTGGGTTGTACCCCTCGCCAACAATCTCCGGTCGATGTTCTCCAGTCATGTGTTGGTGTGAAGATGAGGACAAGTTTACAATTAGTAAGACAATCACACATATAGACAAAGGTATTGGATGTGTCTGAACTATATGTACTCCCTTGAAAAACTAAAGTCAAAAGGGAAATCAAAGAAGCCAATTGAGGTACTACAAAATGTTTTGATATATCACTATTTTATCCACAAATGCTAATAGGTTGTCATATGTGAAGTACTGAAGCTCCCACTTTCTCTGTGTGACTTTATGGAGTGGATAGATATGGAGGTTCATCTGGATGATGCAGAGAATATTCATTGGAAATAGGAGTGGGCAAGGTAGTGTCTTGAACATCGCAATGAAGCTGAATGCAGGGCTAAGGAGGAGCAGAAGAGAAGGATGGAGAAAGAATACAAAGAGAAGGAAAGAGCGCGAGGTTGATCCACATAGTAGTTGTAGTATTTCTTAAATGTGAACTTCATAATGGCTGACACTGGCAAGGCTCACATCCCATCCAATACCACTTTTTTTTTTAAAAAAATGTTATTATCAAAGTTTTTGTTAGCAGTGCCATTAAATTCTGATTTCATTCTCAAAACTTTGACTCTTAAAAAAATTTCTGAGATTAAATTTTTAATTTCAAAAATTTTGACCATACCGACGAATAATTCTTCCCCGTCCAAAAATATTCAATCCAGGTGAATATTTCAATTCCTATTTAATATTCTCTTGCACCGCAGTCCAGTATTCTCTTTTATGCAAACGCATCCCAGCCTTCCCAACCCATAATTTCTTGTAAGTTAAATCGTGCACCGACGGATCCTCCTTTCGTCACTTAAAATATAGTATTTCATTCACTTGCGTACATTAAAACTTTTATCATGTCTCTATTTTCCTATCATGCAGATTGCATGGAACGAAGGCAAATGTCTCAACTTCTCCTTTTTTCCCAACCTATGCGACAAAGCATACACACATTAATTTACGCCAAGTCAGAACCTACTCTCATGCAAAACATGCAAGCATGCGCTGTTATATTCTTACATGTTTTATCTCCCACACATGCACACAACCTGCATGCATGCACATAGGAGGCTTGTCTCCTCTTTTGCCTTAAGACTTAAGGCTACTTTTAACTCCTTTGACGCAAACAATAATGTGAAACAACAAGAGGAGCCAGAGATGCCCATCACCTCTCAACGCAAGGTAGTGAGGTTGCAGAAAAAGCGCCCTACATTAAAACAAATCAAACAACCAAAACCAAGCAAACCAGCAGATAGGCATGTGACTCAATGATTCGTGTCCCATCCTGACAAACTCGGTAAAAATTGATGAAGGCTTCGTGTGATTCGTAGCATCACGTGGATGTTCGTGGTGTCTTAACTTATCACGAAATACCAAAAATAACTATAAAACTTAGCACCAGAACCCACAAACATCTCCACCAAATGGAGCAGCCGCCATACTAGGCTGATTGGCCATGGCTCGAGCTTCTCCGTCCGAACCGCCATCTCTGGTCTACGGACCATGGCTCCGGTCCCATTCTTCTACCGCCACCACCTCTGCTTGTAGCTAGCTGAGCCAATCCCACGCTAGTGTCTCCTCTCAGTCGTTGCTACCAGCCCTACAACGATAACCTTCCCATGTCGCCCTTACTCTGTCTAGCTCACGCCGCCCTCGACTGTTCTGGGACAACGTTGGAACTCCGCTACCATCACCATCCTAAATGCTGCCGTTGCACCAAGTAGCTTGAGCTTGTGTGTGTCGCTTGCTCTTTGCCACCGGTTGCCACCACCTCGTTCTTCCCTTCTCCTCCGTGCTGTCGCCACCGTTAGGACGACCTCTTTGGGGTAAGGCTAGCTTCTCGTTGCCTTCGCCGCTCTAGCCACCTTCGGAGCGCCGCCGCTGCCCTAGCCAACGCTTGGTGCAAGGAAGAAGAAGAGAAAAGAGGAGAGAATGAGAAGAAAGAAGAAAAGAGACATAAGAAGAAAAAAAAGAAGGTGGTAGGACCCACCAGTGATACTTGCATGATCAGTTGACCATGAACCCAATCCACATGTGACAAGTTAATGACAAGTGGGCCCATGCTTTGGCATGTTGTTTGGTGGACCTAGTCTACTTAACCATCCTATGGGTTCATCGGTAGACTTAGTCTAGCGTGGACCGTAGTTAAGTGGGTGTCTCTGTCTTACTAATATTAGACCCAAACATCAATTCTAGCTAATATTCTCCTAGAATATTTTCTACCAGATATAACAATTCTATTTTTTATTTTTAGAAAATAGTTTAAACTTCCAAAATTCATATATGCAAAAATGCATGCTCTGAGCTGACGCCCCTATATATGACAGTAGACCACGGGGGAATATTCCTATGAATATTCTTTCCTATAAATAGAAATTCTTTTTCCCTTGATAGCAATTCAATATAACTTTAAAAATAAGTATCACTTCGATTGACCCCGTTAATTTTTCTAAAATTGATATCTATTCAATGGTACTAATAAATAATAATAATAATAATAATAATATTTTTTAGGATTTTATTTGAATTTCTCAAAAATTGAGTTCGTCAACAGAAATGTCTCGAACATAGAATCTAAAGAGTTTTGTATCAACCAAGAGTAAGGCAACTCATTCATTTGATCATGTTAAATCTAGTTTATAAATTTAAATGTTTATATAGTATAGAATTAGGCACACATAAAGTCTGTTGATAGCAATCAATTTATTTGGATAACCTATTTGTTGTATTATATCATTTTCCTTGAAAATTGATTGACCTAACCTTTGCGAGCTATATTTTATTACCCGAGGCTCGTACCACTATTACTGAGAACTCCGGTAATTATTTTTGATAATTAAAGAACATGTTATTCTGAAAATAATGAGATTTTTAGTTGGGATAAATTGATCATGTTGAAAAATGGGTTGTGAACTATTTTAAAAACTCGACACTTTATGTCAGTAGTTTGTGAAATAAATGGAGATTGTTTTAACGAAAACTGTGGTGCGAATTGGTCTCATATACGATAAGGCTTTGTATTTATACATAAGAACCGATTTCATAGGGAACTGGATTGAGCATAGTATAGTGCGACTACGTGTTTGGTATGGGACGCCACTGACTAAATAACTAGGGGACTAGGATCGCTTACTTGTCAGGAGTTATAAAATCACCGGAGTAGGCATAAGAAGTGGTGCTCGCGGGATCTGACTATAGGAAGTCTAAGACCAGCCTATGGGATCCTTTTGACTCACAAATTGTCATCCTAGTTTTGCTTTGTAGCAAGTCTTCACTATCAGCAGGTAGCTAAGGAGCCTTGCGTCATGTGGGAAAGCATGCTCCTTTTGTAAAAGTTTTGGCCAAACTGTTTAAACAGCCGTGCTCATGGTTATGGGTGGATGTATAGTAATTCCTCTATCGTAGATATATTTTTAAATGATTATGAAATAAAATTATGAGACGGTAACCGTTTCCATAGTTAGACTATGTGGCTAATGGCTGATATGTGTGGTCAAGAACATACTTGTATAATTTGGGAAGTTAAATGTCTTCATAGTAAAAGGGTGAGATGATAACTCTTGACTTTAGAGGAAAACTAATGATGGTAATATAAAGAAGGTAAATTAAATTTTGATGGTATGGTTGATGTGCTATTTGAGGATAGAAAACTCTAAGAGCCGTGATTGATGCGGTGGGGTATGTACATGTGAATGTTGCTAGTTAATGGTTTGGGTAGAGGCCATGGTTTTGAAAAAGTGAAAAAAAACTAATAAATAGTTGGTAAGGTGATAATTGCTAATAGTTTGTAGGCTTTAAGAGTATGCTGACACTGATGTCGTTGCAAGCCGATTTGCGGGTTGTGTTCGTATCTAATTCTCTTATAAATAATAAAATGAACTAAATGGAGTGGCTACATAGCTACTCTCAAAATAAGATTGATGCTAGGGTATCAATTAACATAAATGCATGCATAGAGGTTTAAAATATATATAATAATAAATATAGTTGTGAAATAAAGCAAGCCATCTTTTGAAGATTATATATATATATATATGGCTTATTGAGTACGTTTATACTCATACTTCTTTTTTCATCAAAAATTTCAGAGAAGAGAATATGAAATATATGGTTTAGTTCTAGCCCAAACTATATTGCTTGTGGCTTAGTAGCTACGATATGTTTTTTGCTAATCTCTAATGTATCGATTGCACTCTTGGGATCATACTGAAGATGTAAACTAATTAATATATATGTTTATTATTTGTTATTATTATTATTATTTATGATGATGTATGTCTATTTCTGTAGTTAGTTTGTGAGATATGATATCCTTCTCTTACCGTATCCTATTAAATATTACTGTTCACTATGCATGACACCTTGCTTAGATTATTTCCTCTGTTGAAAAATGTGACAGGGTAAGCAGAAGTGTGCCACCAAAACGCATCTCTTTCAAATTTAAAATGATTCAAAGTACTCCTAATCTCCTATGCGCTAGAAACATCTTAGCATAGAGCTAACGCTCTAGATGGTTCTAAGGGAAACCGCCCTAGTAGTTTTGAAAAAAAAAGAATGAATGAATTTTGGTTGGGCCTGCCAGGGCCAAAATGGGAAAATAATCTGTTATGGACAGTGCAATGCCAAGTGTTTTTTTTTTAAAAAAGTGATCCCTGCTGTCAACTATAGAGAAACATAGGGAGTAACTACCAAATTTATACCCCCACATTTAAAACCTATAACATAATCACAATACTTTTAAAAAATACATTCTCAATATAAATACTGTGCCAATAAACAAGTCATCAATAATACACTCATCCACTACCATATATCACCGTAACTATATTTTGAATACAAAATCATCTAATCCTAAAAAAGAAAAGTGACTTAAAAATACATGTTAAAAACTTAAGAAATAATGTGAGATACCTTAGGTAATAGACTCAAACTAAAATGCACTTTAAAACAAGACTAAAATAAACCTGCTTTACTGTAGATTTAAGAGGACTTAGGTTGATGGGTGAGGAGAGAGAATAAGGGAGTAAGGGAGGCATAAGAAAAGATAGGATATTGACAACTCGATCAATATTAGGTCTTACCATGCTCATGCTCGTCTGATGTAGCACCTTTTCACATGGACCCGAGGGAGTAGCTACTGTTACACCACTGTTGTGCCGATTTGGTTTGGTCATGTTAGGAGTGTTTAGTTTTAAAAATAAATTTAAGTATCTATTTTAAAATTATTTATTAAAAATTCTAAATAATAAAAAATAGTATAAATATTATACTCCACTCCTAAAACTACGCTCACCAATTATACATTGCAATGGTATAGAAATTTCACACCGTATTGACTATTATTTTTATTTTATACTGTTCATTTTATTTCGTTTTCGTATGGTTTGGAAATAAAATAGAAATAGTACAAGATTTTTTCTAACCCTTTTAGCATTATATTATTTTGATACATAATTTTTTTAAAAAAATTACCGTATAATATTGTCAATCCATCTAATATAAAAAAACTTACCTATAACTATGTTATCAACATTTGCATTATAATATATCGTTATGAACTATTCAAATTAGTCACTTGCTAATTTGGATCTATAATATAAACATGATTGTAACTTGCTCTTGTGGTACGTGGTTTCTAAAGCTCATTTCCGATAATTCCATTTTGATATTTTTCGTTGTTTTTTAGTACCGATATCATTATCATTTCTATCTCTATCGTTAATTCTGTTTTCGAGCAAAAAATAGTAACATAAATGATTTGCGAATCTTTCGGACAGTTTTCATCCCAGGGCCCACAACACAGCAACCACACATGTCCATCTCCTATGCACTGGATGGTCTGGATTGGAGTTTGGGTTTGGGCATTGGAGAAAAAAAGCCAGCCCGACCCGCCTTGGCACCCGATGAAGAAACGCTTCCATCCCATTTGAGAATAAAATCCCGCCTATGCCTTGGTCTCCGTCGCCGATGTCGCGTCTCCGCGCTCAATCACCTGCCACCGCGTTGCCCCACGTCCACGGCTGCGTCCCCACGCCGGCTCCAGCTCGCGGAGCCACGCCCAGCCGCCGCTCCGCCGCTCATCCCCTCCAGCAAAGGTCAAGGACGATGCGGTGACCGGAGTCCGTCGATTTGAGTCGATCTGGGGCAGCAACAGTGGCGGTTGGTGCTAGCCGTGGTCGACGTCGTCTTCCTCGCTTTGAAGGTTGTTGTGCGAATGGAGACGAAGCTTCTAGGCGGGCTTGCTTTTCTCGCACCCTTACTCACCCTGCAAGGTACCTCCTCACCTCCGCGCTGGCCATCTCCCGCCGGTCAGCTGCTGTACTCAGGTGGTCAGGCCTCTCACTGTCCCGATGCTCTCCAAGTCCAAACCCTCCCTTGTACTGCATGTTTTGATGTGATTTTCTCGTGTGATTTTTCTTTCAGTTCTTCCAAATGGTCACGCAGGCTCAGTGGTTAAAGTGGAGTGCCATATATTCCGCTGCCGTCGTCACCATGGAGGAAACAAGATCCGTATAAAGCCCTTTACTCCTCTGTTGTTTCGTCATTTGTTGATAAAATGCTTAAGATACTTGTTTGCTGTTCGATCACCTCAACATCTCTGAGCCTGTATTCTTGTTGCTGTTCTGTTTGATTTCTGATTTGTGGCTCATGGTTTTCTGTTGATGTATGTACAGAACCAAACTGAGAGAGTTATCTCAGAAGCGAAGCGACAGCAAGCAGATATCCGAGGAGCATCTTTCAGATAAGGGACAAAATCTCAACAACAATTCTCCTAAAAGTGAGTTGCTACTGCAGTGCTTGGGTTTGGGTTTCTTTGGTTTTGTGTTGCAGTCTCTGAGTAGTGTCTGGTAGTTAGCTGCTGCTTGCTTGTCCTTTTTAACTTGGAACTATATGGAATTTCATTTGTTCCAATTGTTACTTTAGTTTTTTTCAGTTGCTTATGAATTTCTACAATGGATTTGCACTTCTAACTCAATTGAACACACAAGTGGAAAACTACTAACCTAAACTTGTTAATTGTTATCTTCAGAGAACAATATCAAACAAATATTCAGAGAAAAAGTGGGCTTTTTTTTATATATTTCAGACCATATATCATAGTATTCAGTAGTTATGTACTTACGTACTTTACACTTCTATTATGCAAATGCCAAGTTACAATATTTACAGTCCACGACGAACCTTTTGCTGCAATCAAGGATGCAGAGGAGGGACTGTTCCATTTGTAACACTCTAGGCTACACAAATAAACAAACCTACCTAATCATCCTATGGTTTTTCTTCTTTGGAAATATTGCAGGGAGATAAAAACAAGAAAAATCATGGATTTCTAATATTCGTTTCCTATCTAACCAAAGGAGAGCAACAATCAGCGTATGATTGCAGGTAGCACTATCAAACACAAACCTTTTGTAGGATTTTTATTTCTATTTGTCCAAAATTAACTTATGTTGAGTTTTCTGATTTTGATATCTTTTCATTCTTGTATGTTCTCTGCACGTGTAGCCGTTGATTCTCCACACCTTGGCCCACTTCAATGGACAATGCCGTTGCAACCTCCACATCAGATTCAGTCAGCGGAAGGAGGCTTCTACAACTGCTACAGGTAACCTACTTCTACAAATGCTTGTGCTCTCGAGCTTACCTGTGACAGAGTCATTAAGTCAGTTATGAGTAATCCTGTGGTTTTGCTTCTTTTTCTGAACATGCTGTTTTCATCAGTTTAGCAGTGGGCAAATGATGTAGTCAGGTATGAGAAAGAATGTGCTTGCAAGGAACTGCCAATGGTACACATAGGCTGCTCATTTTCTCTTGTTTCTTGGTCATATTGATTATGTTAATTCATGCTCTTACTCCACAAAAAAAAGTACATGGTCTTACTATTTGACTGTTTAATATTAAATGTATAAGATTCAGAGGTAAAATGAAAGTTTTTCCCTTTTTCACACCAACTATCTGAATTTCATATTTTCCCGTTCACAGAGATCAAATCTATTTCAATATAGTGCCAAGTCTGTCCTATAGCATTTATCTCAGTAACCAGAAGTTCAGTTGCAGTGCGCTGAAACTTGATTAGACAGCATTAATTTTCCAGTTTCAATTGTCTTTTTCCCAAGATAAATAGGTTTGCTTGAGAAGATTGGATTTGAAGGTTTGGAGAAATGATCATTACGCTGGTACCTGTGCATAACAAGCCCAAACCAAAAGGATGTAACCAGTACTATGCTAACTGTTAGGGCCTGGTGGTGTAATTTTCTCGTTAAGATATCTTGTCGAGCGACGAAATGATTTTAAATTTAATTCCAAAAATGTATGACCATGTCAATATTAATGCAGAGTTAAGTACTGATTAATTATTTTTTATTTGAAAAGTGTAGCATGTTTCTGAGGTTTGACATGTACAATGAAATTTGCTATGTTACTGTGAAATTTGCTGCAGTGACTATTTGAGATATCAATTTGCACGCTGCCACTCCTCGGGTGATGTGCCGTGGGAACCCCGGTCCTCCAGGAAAAGGAGTAGGAGCGTACGCCACAAGTTGGAGAGGTGGAGGATGTTAGCAGGTTTGTTAGATGTGAAATTCTGCGGGCAGTAATTTATGACGGGAAATTTGAGACTGTCCGGATGTATCTGTGCAAATTACGCATAAAAAAATTAACAGGATGTTCCCTTTTGTACAAGAAATGAAACGGTCCATATTTTAATAAATTGGTATATGCACATGTATTCTTTTGTTCATATATGTAACGTGAGATAATTGCTATATTATTAAATAGATTACTTCCTTTGATCAAAATTTTTAACTCTTCGAGTTGTGAGTTTGACTATAATTTTATATTGCAATAAGTTTATAAAATATAATAAATTTATGAGGATATGAAATTATTTTTGGGCCAAATATATTACAATAATGTATAGTCTTCGAGCATTTGCTTGGTTATTCAATTTTTGAGATATTTGAACACTTATTTAGACAAAAAAATATATTTTGTTTATTTGTTTGATTTGTATTAACAAATATCACCATAGTGTTAGCACGGATTTGTTACTAAGTCACTCTTGTACATCCCCTGATTTCTCACGGAAAGAAGTCCCTCTTTTTTTTTAGAATTATAGTTAAACATAAAACTTTTAAATTCAATACCACTAAAAATAAAAACGAGGAGATATCAAAGTATAAATAAAAATTGATAAAATAAAAAATCACTACATTTTGGTTCGTCACATAATATTGCAATTTTAGATGGCGGAAAATTGAAAAATATTTAGGCTGTTGAAAATTTCATGTTTTCCAAGCCTTAAACTGGAACCCAATTTAGTCCTCGTATGGGCCCATACCATGCTCTTTTGGGCCTCCTTATTCCTCGTTAAACTGAAGGCTTCAGGCCTACTAATACACAGCCCATAAAAGAGATTAAGAACGCGCACGAAGACTAGTCAACGGTCAACGCTTGACTTCCCCAACGCGCCAGGACCCGACTCGAGCCCAATTAGAAAAGGGAAAAATAAAAAGAAAAGGCCCACACGTCTACGCGTGTAGCTCCACCTGCCATTGCAAGCGGCCTGTCCCCCCCCCGGCGGCGACGACGACGAGGAGGCGAGCGAGAAGCCGAGAAGAGCAGCGACGCGCGATTGAGGCGGCGTGGGGAAGCCGCGAGAGGGGAGGGGAGGGGATCCGCACCACGCGCCATGGCAGGTTCGTGTCTTACTCTCTCTGCCTCTTTTGCCCCCGCTCTCTCTTCTCTGGAAACGCTTGGGTGTTGGCTTAATCACTCCGGACGTAAGGGAAGGAGGGAGAGGTCGATCGATCGATCAGTGAGGGGTTCCGTGTGCTCGGTTCGTTTTGGAGGGCGAAAGCGCACGATCGGTTAGAATTTGATGGGAATTGTTTTTTTTTTGGGGACTGGAGGTGGATTTCACGCACAACATGAGAATAGTGTGCATGAACTAATCATGCATGAAACATTAGCCTTTAGGAACTGATAAATTGGGGGAGATTTGGCCTTTAGCAACATGAGAGTAAGTATATGTGTTGAATTTGTTTATTCTAAAATCTCATGCATATATTAGCTGACAGAGGAAGTTCCGACGAAACTGCTTGCGTCATTGCTAATTTTTTGATAGACTAGTTTTAATCTGGTAGAGCACAAGATGCTAGACCACCTCAGTAGTTTTGGGGAATCCTACGGAGAGAATTTTCATGATTGAGCACGCAATTGGGTGCTGAGGAGGGTATTAGGGTAATATATGGTTATTTGTATGACTGGTAACAAATCTAGTTGGGCTCATGGATCAGATACGGGAGACTTCAGGTGTTTAACTGATTTCAGTTGGACTAATGAACTAATTTAAAATTGAGTGATTTGTGAAAAACCTAATTCTTATGGCTCAGATGTAAGGATCACAGATGCATTATGTTCTCAGGAGTTTAGACGGCTTTCGGGATGAAGGCTTGTAATGTTGATGCTCAGCTAAACTTGTCCATTTATCATTGATTTGCTAATTCTTCCAAGATATTTTCTTGCCTGAGTGTACACTTGTAGGGAATTGATGCCGTTTCCTGATATATTTTACATCAAGATGGAATTTCTCTCTTGTAGTATAGATAATTGTCCATCAGATTGCCTTTTGATATGCAAGAAGAGTTTTTCTTCCTCATGGTTAGAGGCATTGGTGCAGTTCCTTCATTCACTAGGGAGTGTGATTTGCAGGAAGTAATCCACCACCAAAGCCATGGGAACGTGCTGGGACTTCATCTGGTCCAGCACCTTTCAGGCCCCCATCCGGGGGTAGCACTAGTGATATTGTTGAAGCTTCTGGCACTGCAAAACCTGGGGAAGTTGTTTCTGCTGCAGAGAGCAATGCTATGTCCAATGTAAACAGCACCATTTCTAGGTCTGTCCCCCCACGACCGTGGCAGCAGCAAGGATATGGGAATTCCTATGGAGGTAATCATTAATTCCATAATCGCATGATCAGATATACTTTAAGGCTCATAATGTTATCCTCTCAATCAAAATGCAGGTTATGGCTCCAGTATGTATAGTTCATATGGTGGGTTTGGTGGACCTTATAGTAGCGGTGGACCTTACGGAAATAACATGTATTCAAGTTATGGAGGAGGTTATGGGGGTATGTATGGAAGTGGGTCCATGTATAATAGCGGGATGGGAGGTCCCTATGGTGGCTATGGTATGGGCATGGGTGCTTACAACCAGGGTCCAAATTCATTTGGGCCGCCAGCACCACCCCCAGGGTTTTGGATGTCCTTCTTACGAGTGGTAATTCATATTTTCTACTAAGCCACTGCTGAGTTAGATACTGATGATTGGTTTTAATTGATACCAAACAAACTTAAGCATGATTCTTCTTATGCCATGTTTAAATTTGTGTGGAACTTAGTTTTCAGCCATAGCATGTATTTGCTGTCACCTTGTTATTGTTGCATTTGGTGAAGTTCATGCTTTTTTATTTCCATTAGGACCATATCTTCGCAAGTAGTTAGAATTGAAAATCCATGTCACAGTTGTTGTCTAACTTGTAGTTTGTTGTTACCTCATCTGTATTACTTCCTCTGTTCTCAAACAAATGTCATTTTAGGATGCGTGTCATCGAAATTCAAAGGCATTGGCAATGCTTTATCATTATATTTTTTATTGATGTTTACAAGCACATACTTGCAAAAAATGGTCAAGAGAAAAAGATCGGATGTAATAGTGAACTTTACCCTGTGATTGGTATGCTGGGGAACACATTTTCATAACTTCATCTCATTGGTTGCAGATGCATGGTGTTGTAAATTTTTGTGGGCGAGTTGCTTTCCTTTTTAGCCAGAACACACAGGCATTCCACATGTTTATCTCAGCTCTTTTGCAGGTATCTTCTGAATAGTACCTTTTCATTTGAACTCGATCTAAATGTATTTGTTGTACCCTTCCTGATCCACTGTTTTCTTAATAATAGCTATGTGATCGGACTGGAATGCTTTACGGTGAGCTTGTGAGGTTCGTTCTTCGCCTGCTTGGGATCAAAACAAAGCCAAAGAAGTATGCGGTTCAGGGTGCAGAAACTTCATTTGAAGGTCCAGGCCATCAGTTTGCTGAGGCACCAAAAGCTAACAACTCTTGGGACAGTGTCTGGACTGATGATGGTAGGGGGAAGTAAGGCATCGTTTGTGCAAAGTGAGTTTGTTTTGTGAGAGAATGATGATGAGATTGTTTATGGGGGAGAAACGATTAGCTGGTCGATGTCTGTTCAGATGTGATTTGCATTTGGACGAGAGGGAAAAAAAGTAATTCCTAATGTTTTTTTTCTTTTATGTCATGCTCTTCCCTAGTACACATGTAGCTCTGTAACAACAAGCTGTTAAAGCACCTCCATCCTGCAAATGCCAGAGTGCTAGTAATATAGCAATCTTTGTGTAGTAAATATCACCTGTCTTTAAAATGTGGACAGCAATACAGCGTACCCCTTTAAACTGAATGGTAAATAGACCATTTTTACTGAAAGCTTTAACAGGTGCTTGCAGTAATTGATTTTCTAGGCTCACCCTTGTTTTTGCAACAGGGGAACTGATCAAGGGTAACCTGCATCCCCTTGCAATAGTTTCTGCAAAAGATAATGCTTCAGTTCTTGCAGAAGGTAATGCTGTTGTCAATTGTGAAGCCTCTGGTGCCTGATGTGAAGTGAGCTGAAGTTGGAAGCTTGATCAAAGCCTTACGAGTACACACATTTTCTGGTGACTAGCAGATTTACGTGTTCCCTTGTTGAGCGTGGTTCGTCCCAGGGGCATTTCCTTTTTATAATTCTGGGCTTTTGGCCCGTGAAAATTGTTGCAAAGCCTAATTAGCTATGGGGACTTATGATCTCTGCCGTTTCGATCTATATGGCATGTTCCTGTGACCATAATCTTGTAATTGTCTGAAATCCCATCCCTATTGGATAGCGATCTGTCTGCTCGTAAAACGGCAATAATCATATCTGCCATAGCCCACTCAATAAACCAAAGAACCCACAATACGACAATAAAATTACCAAAACAGAAGCCACATAAGCACTCTTATCCCCAGCTAGCAGAAAATCACCACCTGCTGTTCTCTTCTGGTTTCTGCCCACCCCTATCCTGGGAAACAAGGAGATGAAAATTTACAGTTTTTTTTCTGACAATGGGAGGAGATAATCAACTCCAGTTCAATGGAAATAATTGACACTTATTTTTGTTCCTCAATTGGAAATTAAAACAAAAAAAAAGAAATGTTGGATGCAAGGGGGAGGGGAGAGTAGTGATGTCAAGTGGATGAGGAAGTAGTGTAGGAGGAGGCATCCTTCATCCCAACCTCCAAAAGCTCATCCATAACCTCCTCCGCCCCTCCCTTTCTCTCATTTCTCTCTTAACAAATCTCCACGTCTCCCCCCTATCTTTGTCTTCATGTGCACAAACTCAAAGATATCTCTCTCCCACCTATATTACCTGCTCCCACACCACTCCCTCCTGTTCTTGCTCCCTTCGCTGCCTCCCTCCTCCCAGTGTCTCTCAAGGTAAGAGAAGCTATCTGCAGATCAGCATTCAGAATTTGCTTTTGCTCTTTGCTTTGATTTGGGTCGTCATGTATTCTGAAATTTCTTCAGTTTTGTCACTTGTTTTGGTGTCTGCCAGGACGTTGTTGTCTTGATGCATGCATGGCTTGAAAAAAAAATGAACAGTTACTTGTAGCTACTGCATGTTGTCATGTTCGTTTCTGATTGATTTGTTACGTCTTTTGTTTGCATGAGTGGTGAGAGGTTTGTTTTGTTCAGATTGATGCAGATGATGATGATGATGATGATGATGATGATGATGATGAATTCCTTTTTATCGTTTCGGTTAAAATAGTACCACCACATCTTTTCTGCAGAAACAAAAATGGGTATCTGCATGCACTCCAAGAGAAAAGGAGTCCATTGGTTTATGTGATGATGGAAAGTCTCTCTGTTTTTTTTGTTACTTTGTTGCTGTAAACTGTTAAGGGGCTTGCATGGGTTCTATCAAAAAACAAGAATGTGTTTTCATGCATGTAGATGATTGTTCTTTTGGTAGGAAGGTTAACTCAATTCTTTTGACAGTGCTGTTCTTAGTTGTAGAGCGGTGAAGGGTTACAAGGCAGGACAAAATGGAGATCACCAATGTCATGGAGTACCAGGCCATCGCGAAGCAGAAGCTTCCGAAGATGATCTACGACTACTATGCCTCTGGAGCTGAGGATGAGTGGACTCTCAAGGAGAACCGGGAGGCATTCTCCAGGATCTTGTAAGCCATAATCCTTATTTGATTGCTATATATGTTACAAATTAATTTCACTACCACATGAGATTATGGTATTATATGCTATGCCATATTGTGCATCGGTATTTCATCTGTGTAAAACTTTAAATGTCTCCCTAGAGTCTATCATGTACAAGTGCAATCTGATAGACTCATAGTTTTAGTATGAATCGACAAAACATTGCTATTTGTCTAATCATGATCACTCAGTCTTATTTATTAGGTAGACTAGTTTTGAATGATCTCATCATGTTTTTTTTTCAGATAGAGGAAAAAGGAATTCCTTAAGTGATCATGTTTTTTCAGATAGAGGAAAAAAGAATTCCCTAAGTTCAGTAAGACAGCCAACCAAAGGAACTTTCAGCTAATCATATTCCCAGATTATCAACTTTCTCCTATGAAAGCGTTAGCAAAATGACTTGAATTTTTCAATCACATTCCTTTCTCAAGTCACCTCATTTTAGCTGTTTTTTTAGATGATGGAAATGTTTTACTTCTCCCGCCTATGCCATTAACCATTTTAGCTCGTTAGGTTGGACATTCGGTAATTTGTCAACCCCTCAATCTGACTGCAAATCTTCTTTGGCTAGGTTTCGTCCCCGCATCCTGATCGATGTCTCAAAGATCAACATGACTACTACTGTTCTGGGGTTCAAGATATCAATGCCCATAATGATTGCTCCCAGTGCCATGCAGAAGATGGCTCACCCTGAAGGTACATACGTTGTTTCAACAGTTTCAACATAGATTATTGTCTTTTTTTTTAATAAAATGGATTAAAACCAGGCCTCTACATCCAAACTGGACGTACACAAGCCAAGCTATTATTGTCTTGCTTAATGGTACAATTTTGGGGGTTACTCCAAACTCCAGACTGAATGTAATATTCATCCATCAACATTAACATGTCACTACAAAAGCTGAAAACAAACTGAAGTTATTATTTAGCAAGCATGTGGACAATCTACGTTGATTTTTGCATAGAATTGAGTTAATTAACTCCCATATGTATCCAGGAGAGTATGCAACTGCCAGAGCAGCTTCAGCAGCAGGAACTATAATGGTATGTTATCTAAATGTTCAGTAGCAAACCACATTCCTTTTGATATATCAAATCAAACGACCAAACCAAATATAAGTTCAGAATTGCATACATTCCAATGTTAATTTGCTACTGCCTTGATGTTTCAGACACTATCATCTTGGGCTACTTCAAGTGTTGAGGAGGTCGCCTCAACTGGACCAGGGATCCGTTTCTTCCAGCTATATGTAAAACACATTACATCCCTCTGGTTATGTCAATACACTCTGTCTAGATTTTTGTTGTATATCATTTTCTTGTATGATCTTGGACATAAATGCAGGTGTACAAGGATAGGAAAGTGGTTGAGCAGCTTGTCAGAAGAGCCGAAAGAGCCGGGTTCAAGGCGATCGCACTGACCGTAGACACTCCACGGCTGGGACGCAGGGAAGCTGACATCAAGAACAGGTGAGTTCGTAGTCACCTGAATCTGATAAGATCTCCAAATTCATTTCTTCGAGTTGTCATAAATGTTACTAAGTGATTTGATGTTGTTGCAGGTTCGTTCTGCCACCCTACTTGACACTGAAGAATTTTGAAGGCCTGGAGCTCGGCACGATGGACAAGGTCTGCTAATTTCAGATAAAAATAGTTCTCTTTTTTTCCTTAAAAAAAACTGATCTTGTAAGCAATCCATTTCGTTGGCATTTGCAGAGCAACGATTCCGGGCTGGCCTCGTACGTTGCTGGGCAGATCGATCGCACGCTGAGCTGGAAGGTAATTTATGCTGCTGTCAATCTCCACCATTAAAATAATTCCGGACTCATGCTAATATTGGGAGAGATTATTCTGATGGCGTGTGTGTTCTTGATGATGCAGGATGTGAAGTGGCTGCAGAGCATTACGTCGCTGCCGATCCTCGTCAAGGGTGTCATCACGGCGGAAGACGGTATGCTGCCTCTTCTTGCATCCTTATTCGATCGATTTCTATCTATAAATCACAAAGGTGTAGTGTAGCATTTGCTTGGTGGAGGCTGTGACTGAGACTGACATGTGATCGCCGGAAAAATTGCGCGTGCAGCGAGGCTCGCCGTGCACTCCGGCGCGGCCGGGATCATCGTGTCCAACCACGGCGCCCGCCAGCTCGACTACGTCCCGGCAACCATCAGCGCCCTCGAGGAGGTACGTCGCATCCATGCAAATCGATCGCCGCCATAGGCTAGGCTGAAGCCGTACGTAACGGCGTGTGATGCATGCGTGCGTGCGTGCAGGTTGTGACGGCGGCGGCGGGGCGCATCCCGGTGTACCTGGACGGCGGCGTCCGGCGCGGCACTGACGTGTTCAAGGCGCTGGCGCTCGGCGCCGCCGGTGTCTTCGTAAGTTGCTAGCTAACTAGCTGCTGCATCTTCTCGATCTCTCTCGTTGCTAACGGCGCCGCCGCCGCAGCACGTTTTGATGGACGCATGGTGATGGTGATGCAGATCGGGAGGCCGGTGGTGTTCGCGCTGGCGGCGGAGGGGGAGGCCGGGGTGCGGAACGTGCTGCGGATGATGCGGGAGGAGTTCGAGCTCACCATGGCGCTCAGCGGCTGCACCTCGCTCGCCGACATCAGCCGCAGCCACATCTTCACCGAGTCCGACCGCTTCGGTCGCCCCTTCCCGAGGTTATGAGGAGCCGCTCGCCGCCGGCGAACCGCCGACGACCGGCCACTCTAGCTATATCGCGCCTGCAGCCTTCAATAAACAATCCCATATACGCAATCCGTTCTATACGCCAGCACGTACGTACGGCCGGGAGCGGCGATTAATTAGTTGTTTTTTGCATTGCATATGCTCCTTCACCAATTAATTATACAGTTTAATCCTGTAATTTGGAGTACTGTACACGTACTTGGCATCTGTATATCCCGTCCTAAAATATTTACAAAACCGATATATAATACTTCAATTGAGCGAGAGAGATATAAAAATTATGATCCAAAATGCACCTGATTAGCACTATGGTGCATTGCAATTACACGGTCTCCGGAAATATGATCTGATCCCCCAACGATAACATGTGACGCATTGCGATTTCCCAAAGGGAGCTACCCTGCACATGTTGGGGCGAAAGTTAGAAATGGATGAATTGCATTAATTCCCTTGCACAATATACTCACTCCGTCCTAAGTAAGTACACTGAGATTCGAATTTTGTTTAAAAAGGTATATTTCTATCATATTACTTTCTCCTCCGACCACTTATTCAAATTTATTATCATCTTATCTCATCACCCTCTCACTCTCAATCACTTATCATTTAATAAAGATAAACAAGTAAATTATAATTTATGCTTCTAGTGTTAAAATTTTATTTATTTACATATATAGATGTAGTACATTACATCGATTGATGATATCGTTAATAATACGGATGTAAAGTTTTATATGTAAATTATTTTTTTCTTTATTCTATTGTTATGAATTATTAGCCGTAACTCGGCCGATCAGAGCAAAAAGATTGGCTGCGTCGTATTGGGGCCATGGGCCGTAAGCCGAACTAAGAATAGCTGAGTGGTACTAGCATGCAATAATGGGCCAGCTGCCTGGCCATCTCTGATTGATCGATAAGAGTGTACATCAATAAATTTCCGACCTTTTCTGCTCTAAAAAAAGTGTGTACATCAACTCAACCCAACATGGAACAACTGTGAAATCCAGATATGCCAAGATTACAACTACTAGCATCGGCCATCCAGACAAGTTATATTAGGATACCTCAGCGGGGAGTAGTTTTTGTGAGCCTACAGGCTCCGATGGATGGATGGGCTCAGATGCGGCGGTAATGTTGGTGGCGGGTTAGTTTATGGTTTTTTAGAGAGTTAATTGTGATGTGAATAAGATATGTTCTTATATTTTAAGACAAAGTAGATTTAATGCCGGCAGACAGAGAAGAAGGATATCAGTTACGGGATACGTGCTGTTAATGGATTAGAGAATTGTTAATGAGTGGATGTATTGATCGAGGGTATTGTGCTCATTTACTGCTACTGCTAATTTTATATTGGGATCTAGCAATCATCTTTTTTTTTTCGGACGGAGGGAGTAGGCTTTTACTAGTAGGGCTAGCTAACTGTGCACTATTACTTCTCCGTTTGTCCCCATCTTTTGGCTTATCCATTGCTGCTAGCTAGAGAGATTGTACTGTCACCTCACCTTGTGTTGTTTGGTTGGTGGTATTCTTCTCTTCATCAGGGACCCAACCGACAACGTTTTCTACTTACATGGTACTTTCAGTCGTCACTTCCATCATCAGTGATGAAAAGAGATCAGGAGGGAGAGCATACAAAAAGCACCATCAGTCAAAAAAAAAAAGCATAACAAGACAAGGGAGAGAGAGGATTGGATCGGATTCGAAATCAAAATTTGGTGTGATGGGTGGTTGAGCCAATCTAACTGAAAATCCAGTGAGCCATTTGACAGGAATGGGGAATAAATTTATTAGTTTGGACCACGTTCTCACTTGCAGGGTGACATGAATGTCCTGTTCTTGGAGAATTGATATATCTTCAAGGCACACATACATATCTGTTTATAATGTATTGCAGGAAAATACTAGTACAAGCCAGCAGATGAGACTCATGATCATATATTCATATAGTGTTAGTCATGTCCTGTCTTGCAATGTTGCTTCTTTTGTCTGTACCTTTTTATGTCCCAATTAAATTATCTTCTTGGCGATAGCCTACATAAAATATTTGTTCCTGCTTAGTATTTTGATATCCTCGTGTAGCATGAGTCATTTTTTAATGCAGAAACTAATAGTAATAAAGAAAAATACAAAATAGAGATATAAAAGAGGTATATGATGTATAATTGTATATAGTACAAGCTACTGGCACCGAAGAATGATCACACTTCAAAAAATCCATAGCTATGGACTTCTTGTTGGTTTTGTTTTTTTAGTGTGTATATATTCATGGGTATATAAGTGTGGTGGTGCACGTGCGTGCGTGTGCATCTTCTGTGCAACTAGAGAGAGAAAAAACCATAGCTAATGACCCTATTCTATATTAAAGAAAAAATACACCAAAAATAAGTTTTTTTCTTGTGTGAGTGGTGTACGCGTGTGCTTCTTTTATGTAACCAAGAATTAAAAAACATACTAGATAATAGCCATATTCTATATTAAAGAAAAAACAGAAGTCCAAAAATGAGTTTTCTCTACCACTCAAAAATAAACAGATGCCTCTCCCGTTTTCAGCACTGTGGGACACACGAGTGTCCATGTGACGCTCTATTCGATAAGGTCAATAATTTGCACATAAAGATCAATAAACATGAAAGATAAAGATAATAGATTGTCTGATTTTTATTATAGCTATTTAATAATATAAATAATAAAATTAAGTAATAAAAGATAAAAAATACTTTATAATGATAAAATAAGAAATTTCTATATAAAAACTTTTATTATATATATATATAGTTTAGTAGTTTACAAAGCTTGCGCACAAGAATAAAAAGTCTCACCCACCAGCGTTCGCCAACACTTGCAACTTGCATCGGTGCCTGCACCGTCATCGCTTCCCTTTGTCTTCATCAATCCTGAACGTTGGTAGTACTGTGTGCCATTGTAGCATGAAACTGAGATGATGCGCATGTAGGTACGGCATGAAAAGATGTAGTCCAAATCGAGAACGTGAACACACACACTTACTCCATGTGGGTAGTACATCCACAGATTTAGGGAACGGCCAAGCAATAGTAACATGTTGTGTTGCTGTGTGCAGACACACAAATAAAAAAATACTCCTACATTATGTGTGTACATATATATATATATTCAGGTTCATACATTATCGAGTTGTGTATTTGTTCGAAAAAGGTAGGTGCTGAAAAATGGGGTTTGCAAACAGTATAAAGACCTTGACTGTCACCCGTCACGCAACACAGTCTCTGTCGCTGGATAGCTCAAACGTATCTGTACATACAAATGAGTTACTGTTAGCCTAACAATGGCCATTTTATCATGTAATTTTTCTAACAGGATAACTCAAACCAATGTAATGCAAGTGGACAAGATTAAACCACATAAATGGCTTTAAGGAAGTTTACCGGTTGATCCATCTTCGTCCATCGCCCTGATTAAGTCAGGGCTAGGATTTACCTTACCTTTTTTAAGGGGTTCAACACACCCTAACGATAAGCACGATTATCACAATAAACAATATATATATATATATATTTAAAAAAATGGTTGGGTTATCAGATCTTTGTACCCAATGTTAAAATTAAAATTAAAATTAGTAACCGGGAATAAATGAAAATGATCAGGACCAAGGTTTGTATTACCGGCCTGGTATCATACTATAACCATGATTACCCAACTTATTGTCCTGATGTGGTAATATCAATCATTTTTTTTAAAAAATATTTTTAAAAATTATCTCTATTTTTTTTTCAGTTTTGCTTGGTAACCATCCGGTCAGAACAGAGGGCTGCGTTCAGGTGGACGGGTTGGTAAAACTTTTACTCGATAGGTAAAAAAAGTGTAATTAACGAATGATTAATTAAGTATTTGTTAAAAATTAAAAAAATAAATTAATATAAATTTTAAAGCAAATTTACTATATAAAACTTTAAAAATACACATAGAAAACGAAACAGAAAATATTTAAAACGTGGGCAGTCAAAAGCAGCCAGGGTCAGGTGCCGAGCTATCGGCCATGCATATGCAACAAGCACGCCACTGCCCATCGATCTGCAGCTGCAGCTCGTCATCCTCATCACTATACTCATGCAGTCGAACAGGGCAGTGCACGGCAGGTGCAATTGGGACCCGAGAAAGTTTCCGGGCTGTGTGCTGTGCATGCAGCTGCAACCCCGTACGATCGATCGAGACGTATCGAGCTGAGCAGTATCCTATCCATGGCCGCGTTGTGCACATAGGCAAGTTCTGGTTTCTGAAATAGCGCTCTTGTGTTGGCACCGTTGTGAAACGTGAACGGTGAACTCTTTCACCAGTAGCAGGCGAAATTATTGTTTTTATACAGTATAAATACATGCGCTTATAATACATATGGACTTATTTTTATAAGCGCCCATAAACATACCCTACTTCTATAAATATATAAAAAAACTATAATAGATATATTTTGAAATTGACGAACTCGTGTCTCATTCTATCTTAAAACTAATAAAGTCACATGGATGTCTCACTATATCTTAAAATTGATAAAGTCATTATCAACGTTTCACTATTGACGGATACATTACCAACTATTAAAAAAATAATTAGTCGTAAATACAATTACTCATGTTAAATCTAAGATTTCAAACCAGATATATTGATTTAACAATAAGAAACCTAATATACCCTTCATATATTTTGTTGCAAACAAATCCTCGAGGATAAACTTTTCTAGATAAAACTCCACTAAGTTAAACTTAGCTTCTCATTGTGTGCTTGTTAACTTATCTGCCGTAAAGTGCCACAACTTATGTTGAAATCAAGGCTACATTTTATCTATTATTAAAAAAAGGTGTAGTTAAAATTTGAATTTTAAAACTTAATTTTAGTTTCTTCTCTATTAAGGTGCATCTTTAGCATTGACTTTTAAACCGTTAAAAAGTTACATGTTTTATTTATAATTATAAAAAAACATTAAGTCGCATAAGGGGTAAATGTGTACATCTAAAAACATGTAAGAAACTCGCAACAGAATAGAAATTAAAACTCCCTATGAAGTATCCAATTCTAATGTACGAAGACTCCGATTGAGATTTAATGCTGGATAGCAAAGCTCGACTGGACACTCTGATGCTAGGGTTCGAATATTCCGATTTCCTTCACTGCTTTAAAAAAGAGTATGAGCGGAGAAAGTGATCTCAAAAGAGAAATGGATATGATAGGTGATCTAAAAATAATAAATAAATATGATAATCAATACACAATGAGACACTAGATTTTTTTACTAAAATTCGGATAAAAAAATCCTATGTCTCCATTAAAAAATTCTAAGAAGCCAGATCACATTTGATACTTAGTCTCACCAAGCTCAAACCTAGAAAGATATTCGGTTTACAAGCTATCATGAAGTCCAACACAAAGTTTAAGAACTACCAAGTTCTCCATTAGGATACTAGGTTATCACTTTCGTTGAAGTTTACTATATAAAAACCAATCCCTAAGAACAAGCTATATATTTACTATACTTATCTCTTTCCTTTAAGAATGTGGGGAAGAATTTCATAAACTTTATCATCATGGGCGTCACCTAGCTGTCTAAGAGGAGAACCTCCAAAAGCAACAAGTGCAAAACTTTATCGAGCATCGATCCATGAGTGTTTAATCTAATCTCTAACCATCTCACTCACTAGCTCTAAAAGATACTTCGTAAAAAGACTGATTTGGTGAAAAAAAACGAGAACAAGTGAAAAAACCAAGAAAGGGAGGTGAAAAAACCTAGAAAGGCTATGATGAGTATGAATAAAATGAATGAATACACTCTCACCTAAGTGGGAGGTTAGTGAAACTAAAAGCAAAGTCTCTACAAAACTAGTTGTTAATGACATATGCAACCTTTGGAGTATCCACACTTGCAAGCCAAAAACTTCAAACATAATTAAATCTAAAGCAGCAAAGCCAGTTCAAAATACCTGATCAAAATATTCAAAGACTTCGAACAAGCTTCACTGCCAGATAGAGAAAAATTTATAGAGGCTCCGCCACTTAAGGATGAAGACACTGTACTACTTTCACTGTAAGGCAGAAAAACTTGCTTACTTAGACAAAATATCTGACAACCTTTCAAAAGAAAGAACGCACGTGGTACAAGTATTCAATAAAAAAGGGATGATCTAATTGAACAACTACTTTACAACTCGAACTAATATTTATACTTTTTATAGATATTTTTAAAACTTAATAAAAGTAAAATACATTTAGAGCAAAAAGTGTATTTCTTTTATGATAGTGCTACTTTTTATCAACTTTTTTTCAACTAGCTCTTATACTTAGGATGATTACCTTAAACGATCTCAGAGCTAGCTCATTAAAGCGAGCGAGGTTACTCTTGTGTTCCAAACAAGCACTAGATTGTTCCATCGTGTAATTTTGCTCTTTAAGGCTGTGGGGTAGAGTATATATGGATTGATGTGGTTAATTACGATCCGGAAAAATTGTTCAAACTTTGTGCCTCCAGCTATGTTGGATTTAAATCGGGGCTATATGCAGTTGGAGAAAGTGTGAGGGAGAAGATCTAGAGGTGGTTGGGAGAAAATGACAAACGAAACCATTCTGTCGGATTTATGTGTCTTGCAACAAGTAGATCCATGCAAGTAGATGATAGGACATAAAAGCAGCGGTCCACACATGCAGGCGTATATAGCCAGTTTCATTAATCACGAGCTATAACAACACAGATCTCTTCAATAATTTGTTTCAATAATATAGTGACAAAAATAGTAAACCGATGGCATCATGGCAATGACTTTGCTAAATAATGCATGGCTCCGCCTGCTTCGCTTCCCATCCAGGAAATTTCATATTCTTTTCTCCATTTAATTGTTATTTTTTTATTTAAATATATTTGTACAACGACCAAATAAAACTGTGGGCCTATATGCTATGGGACATTTTAAATATTAATCTAACAATATAATTTCATACATATATGTAAATATTCAAAAATTCATATGCATAATGTGGCTTAAATTTTTGAAAATGGCCGGATATGTATCAGGACAAGATATTTTCATGACAGGAATAGTAGTAAAGTAAGGTGCAAATACGAGCCCTCATGTTCACTACTAAGATTTATAATAAATTAATCAGATAAAAACATAAAAATATACAATTTTTTATAATTACGTAGAGAATGGACATGCACATGCTCTACAATGCAATGCACTTACACCAACCACATTCACCCACGTTGCGTCTGCTAACACAAAAGATTTAAAAATTAAGTATGTATGTAGAGTCATACGTACACGACTCTACTATTATACTACTGCTTAAAAAATTGATATATTGCATTGTAAAAACTTTAGATCATAATAAAATCTAGACTAAGAGCCCAAATAAAAGAAAGTAGCTAGAAACGGCTTGTCTATTATCTGCACATGATATTCCACTGGGATTATGGTTACGATGGATCAACGAACTGTTTAACTATATAGGTACATGTGTATTTCACAATCAAATTATTAAAGAGGGGATGTACCACTGAAAGAAAAAAAGGTCTTTCTTCTTATGCCATATTAGTGATGATACTATATTTGTATAATTGCAAACAGCCAGTATATACGACCAACGCTGCCTGCTCAACATTTATTTTTTCCGTAAATTGACTTGTCAAATTATTTTAAGACCACGCAAACTTTCTCCATCTTTTTATTGCATGTAAGTTGAACCGCCAATATATTATTAAGACTATTTTTTGATAGATATCCAATTAGTATATATATACTCCTATACTAGACTTGACAGATTGAGAATCTATAATTATTATGCACTCGTGACCACACCCACAACACAAGATGGGAGTCACAAGAAATTATTGAGATCGGTTTGGAGTTAAGCGGCAAAATAAAACGAGTTTATCCAGAAATGGTCCTGCTTAATTAAGCTAAAGCTAGTAGATGCCCCGTGCCAGTGAAGCTACAGTCCAAAAAAACGACACACACAGGGACCACATCAGACCAGAGCTACTGTTGCAATCGTCTCAGATACGAACAGATATATAACTGCTCATATATTCTTTCCCATATTTGTTTATCAAACCGAGAATATCCACCATCCAGTGCCCTAAATTATCTACTTCTACGGCAAAAAAAAAACAATCCATTTTGTGCATAAATTATTTTCGGACTGAACAGTTAGTTGGATCACCAGTTCATCCCTGTCCTTTCCCAAAACGCTAGGTGACAACTGGTGCAGCCAATAGGGTGGGTGCCACAGAGTGGGCCACTCCAATGTGGCTTCGCACCACAGAGATTCACCAGGCGGCTGTTCCAACACACAAGAGCGTGGGGGACCAGCGTCCCAGTGTGCGTCGAGCTGTTGCCACAGGTAGCGCAGGGGGTGGCTGACCGGTGGGCCCTACGCCGCAGGTCACATGCGCTCTGTCGCCGTCCCCGCCAGCTGGGCCGAACTAGATCGGTTGCCGCTGTCTGCTCCTGCCCCCCGACGCGTGGGGCCCGCACGTCGCTGGCCGTCTACGCACAGTTGGCCGTATCGCCGGCGTGTACGTACGTGAATACGAGTATGGAAATATGTGCGTGTCGACATGTTCTCCCATCTCGACATAGCCTTCTTTCCTGGATGGCTACTGTTAACCGCCGGACAGAGCCCTCGCAACCGGACGGTCCTGATCATCCGAGCTACCCGATCCGACGGCTGAGGAGGGCGTGCTGGGTATTTCCTCACGTGTGCGTTGGAGGGCATGGGCGGGAGCGACTGATGCGTGACGGCGACCGACGGAACAGGGCCGGAAAAGGCAGCCGTCGCGCGAGCCGACCCGGCCAGTCGAGCCACCCAAGGGTCGCTTTGCCGCACGCGGCCGCAGAAGATCCAGCTCGCACGGGATTGGACCGTGGTGCTGATGGGTGGGGCCCGGGGCTATGGCAGCGGCAGAGGCTCTGCGCAGAGCAGATATGTCCGTCGGGTGCGTGTGAGTCACGTCAGCTCTCGCAACAGGAGCTTTCTTTCTTTCTTTTTCCCTTTCTTTTTTGGAGTCAGGAGAAGACTAGTCGCCTAGCAGAAAGAGAGGAGAGAAAGATTGCCGCATTTTTCCTGAGGTGGTTCGAAGCGAGATTTCGAGCCAAAAAGAAAAGCTCGCAACGGCGAAACACGATCCGACGCGATGGGACACCGACCCAACATTCACACACACACACGACACATACTCCTCCATGCCCTGTCCCCACATGTCAGTGGCACTAGCACAGTACCTAGCACTCCTGGTAGTAGCAAGATTGATTGCATCACTGTTCACATCAACTCCCAAGTCCCAACCTGCATCTCATCTCATGTCATCAAACGCAACATGCACACGTACGCCAAACAGCGGCACCAACAGTATCGGGTAAAATAAAACCGGCAACTGCACTTCACTTCTTACCATACATACACCACATGCACGTTCTCCTTGCATGCATATGTAAATCGGATTTTTTTTTTCGTGTATATCCTTCTCCAAACAAGATAATATCCTTCTACTGTTCTGCAGCCGCTGCAGCGAACAAACAAGATATAGGCATGTATGTATATATACGGATATATTTCCCAGCCGGTGAACGGTACGAAAAAAGTACGAGTAGTAAACAAATAGCGACGAGGAGAATATATGAACGTAGTTGAATGGAGTGACAAGCACGTAGATGCAGCTGCAACCAGAGAACACGCACCGAAGAAAAGAAAACGCTACGAGTCATTGGCGATTACGAGAATATGAGATGAACAGTAGTTGCCATCGAGCTAGTAGCAGTAGACAGGCCATTGCACTGCGGTTGGTTGCAGGTGCCATCCAAGTACCAGAGACAATCACAGCTTTCAGCAGCAGCAGATGTAAACATGAAAGCTAAAATAAGCAAAAGAAGCCAAGAAATCGATGAAAATATGCAAAAAAGGAGACTGATTGATCGATTCGATTACAAGGAGTACTAACATTAACATACAGGTGAGATGAGGTGAGAGGAGAGGCAAGAACTGAGATTAATTAACGTACCTAAGAGAGCTAATTAAGGAGTACGTACGCAGCTGGCAAGAAGAGAGATTAATCACACGAGGAGGACGAGGAGGAGGGAATGGAGCAGGAGTAGGTGGAGCTAGGAGAAGAACATGGTGATTAGATTAACCTTGTCGTCTTGGATTGGATTGGATTGGGTGGAGGTGGAGAGGCGGTGCATGGTAGCTAGTAGTTAGAGGCTCAAGTTGAGGTCGAGCTCCTCGTGCTCCTCGCCGTTGTTGCCGTCGGCGCTGGCGAAGGTGGTGAGCGTCGTGGTGGTGCTGGCGGGGGAGGGCGTGGTGGCGGCGGCGGAGGCGGTGGGGCCGTGGGAGCCTCGCCTCCAGTTGAGCATGTCGATCATGTCGTCGCGCCCGGCGCCGGGCTGGTCGGGCGCTGCCAGCATCGCGCGCCCGCTGCTCACGGCCGCCAGGAGGTGCTGGTGCGTCGCGAACCGAGGTACCTGCACGCCGGCGCTCCCGCTGTGCGCCTCGCTCGCACCCGCCGCCGGTATCGTCATCGTGGCCGCCGCCGTCGCCGCGCCGCCCTCGGGAGGCGCGTAGAACTGGAGCCCACCGGAGCCGACCACGCTCGAGCTATGCGACGATATGGGGAACGACGTCGGCACGGCGGCGTACCCGTGCCCGGTGTACGCGTGCGCCGGGAGGAGCCCCCCTCCGCCTCCCCCTTCTACTCGGACGCTGCCAACAGCAGCCGCCCCGGCAACCCCCGCGGTAGCACCGACGCCGCCGTAGCTCCCGGACAGCGTCGGGACAGACATCCCACCGGGCGGCGCGGCCATTGTAGCATTGCCGGCGGCGACGTGCGGAGTGGGTGGCATATAGAAGTAGGGATTCCACCCGATGCTCCTCTCCTTCTTGTGCGCGTTCTGGTGGCCGCCCAGCGCCTGCGACTTCAAGAACTTCTTGTTGCAGAAGAGGCACGGGAACAGCCTCACGTCCTTGCCGTCGATGCACGCCGACGCCGCACCTCCACCACCACCGCTGCTCCCTCTCGACGGCGCCAGCGTCAGCGACAGGTCAGCCGCCAGCGCCGGCAAAGCCGGAGGAGGAGGAGAGTCCATCTCACCCTGTAGTCCCGCCGACGCCGTGATATTTGACTCACTCGACGTGCGCGCGAGCCAGGCAAGCTAAGGTGAGGTGATTATTAAACGAGAGGTGATATGATAACTCATATGATGATGATACTACTAAGAGTGTGTCAAAGGGTGAGGAAGCAACTGGACAGGCTGGTCACTGGAGGAGTAGTGGCACGAGTAGAGCGGCGGTGTGGTTTGGGCTCAGGGGAAATGAGGAGGTTGGTGTTTCTATATATGGAAATGGAAAAAGAAGAGTTGTTTGTTGCAGCAGCAGCAGCAGCAGTTTTGGCTTGGCCAAGAGCTGAATAGAGTAATACTTTTTTTATTAGTTCCGGTAAGTCGAGTCACAACACTGGTGTAGTAGTCTTACAATATGCCGCAGCGAAGTGATGTGTGTAATAGTAGTAAAAATTTAAGTATTAATTAAATATTATAGTTAAAGCGACTGATTTATTTATTTTGTTAGTTTTTGCGCTACACACGATTGGAGGAAAAAGTAGGGAAAAGCAGACAAAGCGGTCTCGGTCGGTCCGGTCGCGCAGTTGCGCCGTGGTGGCGACGGGAATATATGCGGAGTCGTGTAGTGGGGCGCCGTTTCACCGACAGGTGGGCCCCAGGGAAGCGGCCTCCCGATTGACCGGGGAGGGGCGCTGGGACACGTGGCGGCGCGCCATTAGGCTGGCAGGTCTTGTGCGCATAATTTCGGGGCCCACGGCGCGGTGGGCCCCACCAGCAGGAGCAGCACTGCCACAGTAGATGGCAGCAATGTTGTTTTGTCTCTGCGTGTGTGTCTGTGTGCCTGTGTGTGTTGGGCGGGGGGTGTACGTTGGAGTATTATGTAGGACTGGGCCCAACTTGCAAACAGGTGTGTGGTATTGTCCTCTTTGACATGTCTCTACTCTTTTTACCTCTGATTATATTAGAGTTTATGGGCTAAAATACAGTATTTTGAAACCTTGTGTAGTGTGGTGTATGGAGTTTATAGGCCAAACGATCTTTAATAGAAAGTTTATTCGGACCTTTATTTTGAAAATAGCTACAACTAATTATTGCTAAGTTTGCAATCAAAATGACTACGAATTACAAAACAAAAATAAAAGAAGTAACACAAACACCAAACTAAAGACAGAAATAACTACCTACTGCTAAATCTCCGTCTGTGGTCGGTGAAAATGTAAGTCTAATTGCAAAAAAAAAAGTTTGATATACCTGTCATAAAAAATACTATTTGCATGTGATTTTTGGTACATGTGGGATGACTGATGAGGCATGTCCAGTACCTTTTTGCTTAGCCAATTGTTGCAACATCTGAAGAAGATGGCTGATGTAAACAGAAGACTAAAATTAACAATAGAGTAAGATGTAAGAATAAAAGTGTGATATATCTATTTGTAATTGAATAGAAATATTTTTAAAGTAGTTATTGATATATCTAAAACGTGATTTAGATATTCTAGATTTTAACTTTACGCTACTCTAGATCTAAAAGGTTGTGTTGACTTAGTATTAAGTGAATTGTTGCAAAAGAACAGACACACAGGAAAGCTATGTGCATAGTGAACTGACTCTGGCCTATTTTTGTGATACATTGCTCCCATTTGCATGTGATTTTTGCTACATGTGAGATGATTGATGAGGCCTGTCCAGTACCTTTTTGCTTACCCAATTGTTGCACTAGAACTGATCTGAATCCTTTGCAGTAACACACAGGAAAGCTGTGTGCATAGTGAACTGACTCTAGCCTCCAGTGACAACTTGCTGATTCTGTGGCAAAGTTGAACACTCCGTGCTTGAATACAAACTCAATTTGTAATTCCTGTCGTGCGCTATGCTTATTTTTAAAGTTGTGTTGCGTTTGCCTATAATCCCTATAGTTTGTTTTACCTATCAATTTAAGATTAGACAAAAATGTGTTAAACTGTTATGCCTATCCTTGTTTTATATTTTATCTTCTGCAACATAGATTTAAGTGAAAATCATTTACCTAGCACGAAAATGCCTTTTAAAAAAAGCTTTACCAAAGGAGATTATCATAATCTACTATAATAACAGATGGAGCTGTAAAAGTATGTTGCCGCCTTAGCCTTGTAGCTCTCCTTCTCAATTTGAGCCACTAGGTTCCAATGTGATTGAGAGATGACACAAGTGAAGTGAACTGCTCAGTCTATCCAGACCTCAAATTTAGTTGACACAAACCTATATTCAACACAAACATCGGACACTAGACATAGTACTTGCAGCTATTCGCGGTCAAGAACAACTTAGAGTTTTACCAACCTTTCACCCAAATCGGTTTATATCTATACATCTCTTCTAAGAGATTATTAAAAAAAAAGCTAGTATGTATGCTAAGTGATGTAACCGCTTGGAGGTAAAATGATTCACACCAATTTTTTTTTGTACCGTTTAGTGCTTCAATATTTTGTAAAACCGATAAAAGGAGGTTTGTTTGGGGCAACTGGCCGAGAGGTGTTATCCAGCTATAGGAGCTCACTTGGCTGCTCAGCTGTCGCGATCTTGGTAGCATCCAACAGCCAGGACCGTAATAAATCGACACAAAGGCCATGTGCTATACGCATGCATGCACTCTTCCATGAACACGCATCACGTATAATATAGACCCAATTTGAAAGATTTCAGGGCTTGTTTAATCTGTGGCCTAATCCTAGTCATTACCAAAATTTGATAAAGTTGAGGTGTTTAGTTTGCTACCAAATCAAACTGAGAATTTTGAAACTTGCTAGGACTGAATTTTCAGCATTGGGTTGGTTGGTTGGATGCCAAGATTCTTGTAGTAGAAAGCATGGCTAAATTCTACCATTATTACCAACAATAGTATGATAGCCCGCGTATTTTTCTTATTAGATTTAGTTCGATGCTTCAACGCTTATAGTATTCTTAATAATTAAAAAGGCTCTTTTGGGTATCGATCCAAACAAACCTTTACTGGTTATCTTTAGTCTAGTCATGTATCATCCATAAGATCTGGACACATATTCCAACAGGAGCACACCTACAAGTTGCTAACTAATCCGGCACCAAAAAGATTCTTTAAGCTGGTCATTAACAGGGGAATACCTAGGTGGGTCCCCCAAGCAGACCCACAAAACTGTTCTGCGCAAGATGCCAAATGTGATCTGTCCTTCCTGGTCTCACAACATCTGCTAGTTACCCTTTGTAGAAAGCTGCAAGTAAAACAACTTGGCAGCAGAAACTCTAGGTTGTGAGAGACCAGCATATGAGAGTGCTAATATAAAATACTATAAACTCTTTTGGCACCGCAGAGGATTACTAGTTTGATGGGCACCCTTGTTAATAATTAGTTAACACACTAATAATGCTCTAGAATAAATTCATTCTAAAGTGCACGAGAAGAGTCGGATGGCCACCGTCAACCCACAGGTAACAATTGGTCTATTTTAGTTTAACTAATTAAACTAAATTTTATTGTAAATTATTTAAAACTAAAACTTAAGCTTATCTGATTAAACTAAAATAAGCCAACTGTTGCCCGCGTGCCGACCCACTCGCATCGAGAGAGGAACATTATTGGTTCCAACTGGTACTCGCTCGTTAGTACTACAGGTCGTTGTTGTCGTAGAACCAACAGTAATAATCCTATGATCTGAAGCAACAGGAGAAGGGTTTTCTCTTCACTTCTCAGCGTCTCGACAGATCTGGATGGCACGTCGCGCTGTCACGTCCACCTCACGAGTTTGTTCCAAACAGGGACACATCCATCAAGGTTTCAGTCCAAAAAGGACGTGTTTCCAACTCAGAGCGAAAGGAAATTTTGTTTAATGTGCGCTTCTTGGCTTGTTTTGTCCTGACCTTGTTATTATTCAGCGCACCCCATCTCTCTCCCAACACTTCACCTCACCTCAGCTTTCAATGGCCAAAGAGTGGTCCATGACCTCTCCTTGTAACCTTCCTTGAACTGTACTCCACAAGCTGGGTTGATAATTCATCACATCACGCCCCAATCCTCACCCGCCGTCTGGATTAGAGCCCAAGACATTGTACTACTACACCAATGTAAAATCATACGACGGTTATTATGTATTGGTAAAAAAATTAGCATATGATCATATTTTTATTGAAAATTTGAATTAGTAAATTAGTTATTTTCAACGTAAGTACGTATGACTAATATAAATCTAGTTACGATATCTATGCTATAAAAAATAGTTGTTTAGTCCATATATGTAGTCAATAAATGTTAACCTACATCAATTACAAGGATCGAGGTTATGCTAAGTGACGGGGAGAGGTGGTCGTACTGAAAGTGTATCTAGACTCTCTATTGAGTTTGGAGTGATAGATAACAAGAAATTAGAGAGTTAATGTTTTATAATTAAAAACCTCATAGCAATTCATAAAAAAAGAGTGTTTTGTTTAAAAGAAAACATATAAAGAAAAGAATAGAATAGAGACATGGAATGGACAAGATAATTTATCTGATTATCTAGGATAAGTCATACTGTTAAAAAAAGCTCAGGTTTAACCGTGTTGAGAAGTAATTGCTCTATAAAATGTTTAAGCTTAGATAAAGGAACATATGTACCATATACATCTTTGGGTTATTGGTCTCTTTATTTTCTATGTTTTCGATGTTTGTGTCTATACTTTGCAGAAACTTATGAACAAGCTTCTCCGTCAAACAAAAAAATCTACTCAAAGTCTCCAAACTGAATTCTTTGTCTGGCAGAGAGACCTATATAGAGTATCCAAAAGTTTAGACCGGGTACTCCCAACCCTTTCTCTTCTCGAGGCAAAGTAGAGTATGGATACTCCGAGCCATTAGCCAAAGTATTCGAACTAAGGTCTCTGTCCAGGTTGAAAAGACCGTCTGGAGTCTTCGAATTGTTTGGCTAGAATCTCCGAACTAGAGACTATTCAAGCAAAAAGGCCTATTTGGAGTCTCCAAATATTTTGACCGGATACTCCGGAGTTTGAATTTTTTAAGTAACAGCTAACTTAGAGAGAGGTGTGTATTTAATCCCACCAACCTAAGTTTAAGGGGTTGGCTCCTCATTCATTGTTATCTCTCTCCAAAAAGCTTTATAGAGATTCTCCATTCCACTCTTAAATCTTAAGCTCAATTCATACTTTAAGAGTGCTCTTTGATTGATTTGAAATAAGTGAAACCTTGTGATTTGTATGACCACTTATGGATCAACACCAATGATGACTTAAACTTATTACTCTTGAAGAATCATCTTCCAGACAACTAGGTGTTACCCACAAAGATTCAACGTGTAAATTGCCTAGAAAGTTTCTAAAGGTTTCCCCACCTCCACAAGGAAAGAGGTATTCTAGTGATTCTCTGAGCTCTTTCTTAGAGATTGGTTTGATAGAGCAATCTCTATAGTAAGTGGAAGAACATGTCTTAGTAGAGACCTTAGTGATCATCTTAGACCAAGTGCTACACTTTGGTGAGAGATTAAAGGCCAAACTGATTTGTATGGTTGAACTTGGTGAGACAAGAAATCAAAAAAGATCTAGCTCTTTAGAGCATCTTAACAAAGATGTAGGATCAGTTTATCTGAACTTCGGTAAAAAATGTCTTGTCTCATAGCTTAACTTTGTCTTTTATATTTACTGTAATTTTATTACATTGCCTCATCCCCAACCTATTGGGTTCGTCTCTTTTAAGTGTCTCTTGAACATTTTAAAGGAGGTTCCAAATCTTCGAATCATACTACCAAAGACTCTAGACTAGTTTCTCTGTCTGACAAAAAGACTAGTCTAGATACTTTAGACTTTAGGTCTAAAGACTCCGAAGAAAAGACTAATTTTTGTTGTTAGTGCATTCTAAATTAAAAAGTTTACACATTCACCCTCTCCTATGTGACTTAAGGTCCTTTCAGTAATCCTATGTGACAAGATGAAACTGAAGTTAGGATTATTCGAGATCAACCTTGATCAACAGCAAATCAGGACTAAACTCATAGAGGAGTTTAGATCTAGAGCAATCAAGGATGCCAGGTGACAAGGTTAAATACAAAGTGTCATACGATAGATGGATACTATGTGAGAAAAGACTTCGCAATGTTGTGTGGAAGTGTTGAAAATTTACGAAGTAAAATTAGAGAAAAGAATAAGAGAGAAGAGGGAGAGAAGAGGGGGCTAAGAGAATGAGGTGCGGCCTCCCCCTCCTCTCCTAGCAGCAAGGCCTACTGGCAGCCTCAATGCGCAAATAGCCTAGCACGACGTGAGGACATGGCCTAAGCCAGTAAGCGATGGTGGCCGAGCGAGCATGGGCGCGTAAGTAGGAGGTAGGCGACACACACAGTGCCTAGTAGTAGGGCCATGAGCACGCACACGAGCAAGACGAGCGGAGGTGCGTGCTTAGGAAGGTGGCCCGATGTTACACATGAGCTATATGAGAGGCAGTGGCTGACAAGTAGGCCTACTAGAGAGCGTGAATGCGCATGTGAGCACGTGGGCGTGCATTGCCGCACCAGATTGCGAAGAGGACATGTGGCAACGATGGATTGGTGCAAGTGATGTGGACGGCCAGTATAGTGGGATCCTCTGCGGCCAAGGGTTCGTCTCCATGGCATCCCATGTGTCAAGTGACGTGGCACACATCTAGGTTTTCTTGACTTCTAAAGGTCAGATCAATAACTGAGATTGAACATAAACTAGTGTTTCGTCCTAAGTGTATTTTGGGCTTATTAGTTTTTCAATTACCCTTCACCTATAAAAGTACAGATAAGGGTAAGGGAGGGGTTACATCTTGGTAGTAACTTCGAGCATATTTAACAAAAGTTTTAGAAATATAATTGAGAGATATTTTAAGATAAAGATGAGAGTGAATTTCTGATATAATTTTGTAAGCTTTGTAAATATATTTCAATCAATAAAATAGTATTTATTTTGAAATCAATTTTATCTTTATAATTTAAATTCTAGATATTGCTCTCCTCCTTCTATACATTTGTGGTGTAAGTTTTTTTCTTCCTCCAAATCTTTTGATTCTTGGTTTGACTTATGATGAAAGAGAGTTAACATCTATATTGACTTAGAACAAAACTCGAGAGGTTAAAGTCTCTAAAAAAACAAATTCTTTTACACTATTTATTATTTGTTATTTAAATCCTATGAGAGATATTTGGATTTTGTAATAGGTTTGATAAGATCAATTACTCTTAACCGAGTGACATTCATAATTCATGAGAATTTACTAAAGATTTAGCTTCCTTATAAATATATCTCCTAAGTCAACCATCCATTGTTATATCAATCTAGATTTTAAATAACTAAAATTTTAATATCCTAACCGGATCAACTTTTTATATATATTTTTTAAATAAAATAAATCGCTCTATATTCACTCCCATCTAATCTATATTAACTCCCATCCTGTTGAAAGAAAAATTCCTGGGGCCAAATCTCCCATTGAATTACTAGCACAACTACAATTATTATACAATAGTGGAAGTTAGAAGTGGCAAAAAAGAACGCAGGCTTTTAAAGAGGCGGTTGGGAGTGAGTGAAAGAAGCAAAATGATAGGGAGAAAGGGAGCGAAGAGACCATCGCAAGATGTGACCTACACACCGATGTGGATCGGTTCCTCCAGAGAGTTGAGTGACGAGACGATGGGAAAATTCCCAATGAGTTAAATCCCGTTTGGCGTGACAAGATGGAAAGATGCCTGATGAGTGCCCACCCCATACATGAGAGCACAATCATCACCAGCAGCGGGAACAAGTCAACAGCAACAACAATAATACTGGACTAGTGACAAGCAACAGACCTCAAATGGCCAAACCATGTTTCCTACTGTTGCTACCTCATTCTAAATAGATTATGGCTATTAGATTATTATCAAAACGCCTTCTAAATTTCTAAATAATATATTTTCCTAAAAATCAACCCATTAACTTTCTAATATTTAATATTTAATATTTGTCTAATAATTATTATAAACTCAGTCATCCGTTTAGTTTAGAACTGAGCCTAAGAGTGAGAGGCACTCCTCCAACCGGCAGCAACAGCAGTTATAACTAGTAGCAAAGGCATCAATCAGCAGCTGGAGACCACAGCCACAGGACAGGGGGACGGCACGTCACAGTAGATGCCCCGAGCACTACGTTGTTGTACACGCCGTGCCGGGAGCCATACGCGCAGCGGCTCTGGGGGAGGGTGCGTGGGGGAGCGTGTCGCTGGAATCTCTGAATTGCGTTCGGAACGGGTGGAAAATAAAAGATTGTTTTTTTTATCTTCTATGTATTGTTTTTAAACTGTTAAACAATATATTTTTTATAAAAAAATTATACCTCATCTCATCTTTCCTCCTCTTATATTTTTAAAATAGATTTTTAATTTTTTATAACAGTTAATTTCATCGTTTATAATATTAAGTAATTATAAAAAACAGATAATCTTTAGTCTTCTGTCAACCACCGCTTTCAAACACTACTTACTCCTCTCCTGACAGCAGCATCCACCGGGCCCAAGGGCTTTTACGAAAGGGAAGGAGGGGGAGGCCCCATGAGATTTGTACTGCTGCGCTTCAAGACGATGGCCCCCGCGCCGCGCCGCGCCCCGGCCATGTCTTGTGTTCGTGCCAATCCGTCGTTCCCGTCCACTCCTTCCTGGTGGTCCATGAGATGATGCAGCGGCAGCGGCAGCGGCCGCTCGAACAGGCAGGACCAAACGGCCTCAGTTGGTTTGCTGGGTGCCATGAGGGTAAATGCTTCCCTCTCCCCTTGAAGACTAAAGAGTTGATGCATGCATGCAACCGACTGACTGTGTTACAGTCACACCAAGGAGAATTGTCACAAGGGGTCGGAAGGGGCACAGTAGCTGTATTCTGCCACGTGCTCATGTGGGGCAGGATATTTTTAAGGCATCTTTGGAAAGGAGTTTTGGATGAATTTTTGTAGGAATTAAACTGATTTCTATAAAATTTATGTGGTCTGAAGGAGCCAAAAAGAACTTCGAGAGCTTCACTACTCTTTCCAGTTTCATATTTCCTATTATTTAAACGTCTTGTGGATTGGATGAAAATTTGTCTCTGGAGAGATTTGTGAACGTTTTAGACTAGTTTATCCCTTGTAGTTAATGCTACTTTGGTTTCCCATGTGAGAGAAACAAGAAATAGATACCCTAAATTACTCCTTGGTACTAAATGAGATTATGTCCAAAACGACGAGAATATAAAACTGGAGAGTCCTACTAAGTACAAGGCACCATCTTCTAATAAAAGAAGTGCAATACACTAGTTCATCTGATCGTACAGCTTATGGGGACTAATCAAGAATCATGGCCGCACTTTGTTTAGTGAATTCTAAAGATTTCCTTGGAGGAACTCTACAAGAAACATATTGACTATGGAGAATGGAGTAAATCGGGCCCTCTCTAGACACCTAGTAGTGAAGCACTGGATAAAAGCACTGAGTGCAACTAAACTACAAAAGGCCGACCGAATAGACAGCAAACAATAAACAGCAAATCAAGCTCCCAGCAAGGTTAGTGGAGGCATCTCAGATCTACACATAGGGGACCCCAAGATCGCTGAGGGAAACCGACCTGCGATGGCAGGTAGTGTTGGCCAGTGACTATTCAAAGCTTTTGAGGGGGCAAACAAAAAGCACATGTCATGGCACTAACCATCCTACAGTTCAACTGGCTGTGCAAAGATGATTACTAATGCTGTCTACTACACTGCTACTACTGCTGCTAACTAATATCCAGAGAGATCCCTTGCCCTCACGAGTTCATGACCATGTGAGCCTCTGTGGCCTTGAGTAAATAGAATTCTCCCCACTGGGGCAGTGAAAAGGTCAGCCTTTGTTCCTATCGTTTAATAGACGGGTCCTATGAATGGCACAGTGGGTGTGAGTATTAAGTTTATCCAACACAACAGAACAACTGTTCAAATCTTTTTATGGCTGTTTCACTTAGCCTTGTCAGAGGTGGGGTTGTTTAGTAAAGTGTAGTTCAGGGTCCAGGCCCTAAACTTTTAAGGGCACCCTATCTACCTCATCTATCAAGTATCCTACAGGTCCTAGGGTCTAAACTTTTAAATGGGTCTAACTCATGTAAATATCCAAATAAAGAACAAGTCTTGAAAAGGAGCATGAGCATAAACATGAAATCAGTATGAAGGAACAGGGCATGAAATTGAACATAGTGATGAGTTTTTCTTATCTACATCAGTGGAAATGTCTAGAAAAGATAACAATGATTCCCAGAGCAACCAGAATGAAGACAGAATATCCACAGTAAAACCCATTACTGCACTTAAAAGTAGCAAAAGGCATTTGGCAAGAGCGCGTACCTAAGCAACACGTGGCATGGGCATTTGTCCAAGTTTCGTACAGCATGTCCATGTCAGTGCAATTGAGTTCACAGGTACCTGTTAGCAGTATCTGTGGCTGTTCCATGAACCCGAAGTAGAAGAGGACTTGACATGGCTGGTGACGGTACCAGAACCACAATTTGCGGTGGGGCAATCACGGGACCAATGCCCAGCCTTGCCACACTTGAAACACCCATCGGGAGAGCTTGCAGAAGTAAATGTTCTCCCACCTTTGTCAGGATAAGGATCTGAAGATTGATTCGGGCAGTCCTTTGCCCAATGGTTCTCTTGCCCACATTTGAAGCAGGCAGAAGAGCTCCTCTTGCTGGGAATTTGGCCACTTGAAGCAACATCAGTATGATATTGTGTTGAAGCTTGCAGTGGAGCAGCTGTCCTAAGCTGTTCATCACACCACTTGAAAAAACCACAAGAGCTACCTCCCTGGAGATATGTCCCAATCGTCCATTAAGAAAGAGGCATGAAATGACCAAGTTTCGAAAAAAAAATGCGTACAAGAATATAACAATAATGAAAAAGGAAAAACTAAGAACAGGTGATGATATCCTATCCTAGCATCAGTTGCTATCCAGAAAGGTGCAGATAGACATAGGAAATACCTTTAAGCAAGTGTGGCAGATCATTTTGGTATGAGGAGCAAACATGGCATACAATTGTAACAAAAAAATAAGAGGTTGCAAGGGTAAGAAGAGCATGATGTTAATGTTCATAGAATTACCAAGGGTTTCAGAAATCGGAATTAAAAAGTAAGACATTGAGTCCAGCAATTGGGTCACACCAAATGCATCAAGCAATCAGTGGACACTGGGAAGAATATTGCAGACAGAAAATATAAAGCTATGAGCATTGGAGTTATATTGGGCATTTGGGCGGACTAAAAATAGTAAGCAAACTGTCACCATCATCGGAAATAATCATGCTAATTAGCCCTGGATCCAAGCTGAACCAAAGCTAAATCAGCTGGTTAGCTGTTTTCTTCTAAACCAAATTGTAATGGAGATATTAGTGTATTTCAAATGACAGAAGACTATCAGACGATTAATTTAATCAAACTCAGATCACTACATGTTCCTCAAAACTGCTTTTCGGCAACACCTTTATACTATGCACTGCAGTACCCAAACACAACGGCCACAAGCTGACAAAAAAAAATCTTAGTTCACAAATGCACTGTGCAACTGTAACTATCATAATGTCCACATCTTCTGCTTAGTAACATAAGGTGTGGGTGGTATGTTAGTCGTGTAAGCAAGATAAACAGTTCAAAATTCCCATGCTACAATCCAAAGCACTAAAGTAACTTCCATCTGTAGGTACTACATTTTTTGGTGATAATGTCATTGTGCTTAGCAAATGGCACACTAATTTAGCAAGAATAAGACAGCTGTAGATGATCAACACATTGCATCAGATAGAACTGGCGAAATTCATTTTCCAGGGGCATATCAGCATAACGTTGTACAGTAAAAACAACTTTCCCTGCTTTGTTGGCATGAAGAAAGAGAGCACGGGGGATTAAAAGAGGAACATAAATGGACCTGATTAGCTGGGCAACAAAAAAACTGCCTCCCAACATTTTTTCCTGTCTTTGTGGTGAGAATTAAGCAAGCTCCAGCACCACAGGTACAAAGCACATTTGCCATTGATTTATCCGACTGAAAAACAGCATTGCTACAGACATTTGCAGGGCTTGGAGATGGGGTATCAAACCACTCGAAGAAGTTGCAACCTCCATTATCCTAATGGTTAACAAAAATAAAAGAACAAATCAGCATAAAAGGAAACGAAAAAATGTAGAGGAGAAAAATTAACTTGATATCTGGCCTAAGAAATAAAATGACCAGTTTCAATTAACCACATATACTCCAACAACACTACATCAGCTAACAGAACAGAAATGCTTTACAGGATGGCACATTCTACCAAAGGTTACACAAGGCGTCTGCCACATGAACACAAGAGTGTGATCATCCAGTGTAAGCCTTTGAACTTGTAACGATTCATGCACACACATCAGAAAAAATAGATAATGATTATGTATTACAGACACACCGCACAAACTAGTTCGTGAAGGAATGCATGCGATGATGATCAAAAGCAAAAGAAATTATAGGAATGCGACAAGATTTGCATCTGATTTTCCAACTGAATAGCAGTTCCCCACCAAGACAGATGATCAAGTAATACATATGGCCAAGTAGTGATCAGAGATGCGGAAGTTCATTTGTGCTACAAAACTTTATTCCAGAATGATCTGGTGGATTTAAATAGACATTTTTGCTTACTGTTTTATTACATGTTAACAATTCATAACCTCTTGTTTATGATTTGTGTCAAAAAATGTTATGAAAACAGCACAAAAATGAGCCTCCATGCTTGCTCTCAAGTCATAAAAACTATCAGTTAATCAGAGAAAAGGAATAGAATGTAACATTGATTTCTTGTCCACATCATAAACAGTTTAGATTGAAAATAAAGAATCACATCAAAAGTAAAATTTCAAAGTTACTGAAGATCAAAGAATAAGAGTCTATGTCTAATACAATCTAGGTATGACTGAAATTCATAACAAATACAACATAAAGTAAATAGCTATAATCTAGCTGCATGCAACTCACATATAAGTAGTAACCAGCCACACAAATTGCGTTAGCAACCTGGTAGTTTTATACTATTAAAACAAATTCAAAAGAAGTCACCACGTTCAGTCTCAAGGGCTAGAAGTTACACGTTAATCGTAGGAAAAAGAAAAATACATGCTGCTAATCTTGTTGGATCCGTATTAATGGTGTAGATTGCCCAGACATATTATATCACTGCTACAACTGTTAACTGTAAAAGAAATACAATTGCATTTTTGGTATAAAAAACAAGTGGTCTGTAGCAAATGCAATTCTACTTTCCAATTGACTATGATCAAGTCCGAGTCAATTGCATAGGAAATTAGGCTAGTCCTAGTACAATTGGTTGACCATTCTTTTTTTTTTTGCAAGAAGGTTGACCATTCTATCTAGTTAGATTCCACAACACAATGCTGAGCTGACCTTAAGACAACAAAACGGGGAATTATATTAAGACAGAGACACACATATGCTTATGATTTCATATAGCAAATATGTATCACTGTTTTGGTTAGAAATCTGAGGTGCCAAGATATTTGACAGTATAATTTCGATCACATACAGATATGCCATGATAAATAAACACCACTAAAGTGGGGAACACTGACCAATAAGCCAGGCATCTTGGTGACAACAACTCAGCAAGCCTCACTGACACGGTATTACCAGTTTATCACTTTGACGATTTGACAAATCATTATAGAAAACTAAACCCCATAGTGGTCTAAAATCCCCTTTACATAATTGAAAGTCCGCATAGGTATAGAGTATTAAGTGGGATCTAATGGTGTTACAGAGTATTAAGTGGGATCTAATGGTGTTACACGCCATCATTATCGGATCACATAGAATCGGAAACAGCACTCTCCAAATTATACAATGCAGAGAGATGGGATTAGTAGCACTAACCCGCATAGGGCACCTGTAGAACTTGCGGCCCGGATTCCTTGGTGTGTTGGAAGTGAGCACTAGACAACTGCCGGCGCCGCAGGGGCATGCCTTCTCCTCCACCGCCCCACCCGCGTCCACATACCCATCACCACCCCCTCCGCCTGTTTCTCCATAGGCTCCGCCTCCGCCGCCAGTAGCCAGCACGGATTGCGGGCAATCCCTTGCCCAGTGGCTGGAGTCCCCGCACTTGAAGCACGCGCCGCCCCTGCCGCCAGCTGGGGCTGCTAGGGTTTGGGACCCACCAGGCCGCTTGCACGCCTGGCTAAGTGTTTCCTGCTGCTGCTTCCAGGCGAGGCTGTGGCTCCCCTTGAGCGCCGCCAGGTAGGGCCCTTCGGGGACGGCGGCGAGGGGAGGTGTGGCCGCTGTCGGTGAGGACGAGGCTGTGGCCGAGGAGGAGGTGGAGAGGCGGCGGCGCTTGGAGGAGGCCAGCGCCGCCTCTTCCGTGGCCGCTACGGCGAGGAGGAAGGCCTCGTCGTCGGGGAAGGACATGGTCGTCCGAACACGCCGCGCCGCGTCGCCGGCTGGGATCTCGGCGAGCGGAGGAGGCGGTGTGGTTTCGAGTTTTTGGGGGGAGATTTTGGCCGGGAAGGCGAGGCGAAATGGTGCCCGTGCGACGCGCGTTCCCGCCTTGCGAAATGGGGAAGACGGAATATTCGTCTGTCCTTTTTTCCGGTGTAATGGTTTGCAATCTAGATGGGCCGATAGGCCCTTTTATGCGTCATATTTCAATAGCTGATTTAGTTCTAAGCCCAACAAAAATTGTGCCAATGTCAACTCAACTCAACTCACCAGCCTACAATTCTAAGCAATTTGAGATAGCTTAGAGTTAAAAATCAATAAAAATCTCGTTCAGCCACGTTTATAGTTGTTTTTTAAGCATTATTATTTAAGTATAGATTTTTAAAGTCTCTTTTTATTGTCTCTCTTTATATTAATTTTTTTATTATCTCACTTTATATTAATTTTATTTTTTCTCTATCTCTCTTTCCATTATTATTTTGATTTAGAATTCCATAATATACTGATGTCTCTGATGGTCTTTTTTATATGGCCAAACCACCCTAACCGATGTTGGTAAAGTTTGTTTTCAATTTGTGCTACCCCTAATCGATCACGTATATTCTTTTTTTTTACTCGATCTAATCTTGTATGACCATAAATCCAACATAGTATATGCATTTATGTAACAATCAGCTGTTGAACATAACATCTTTTATAAACCAATATTTTGCTCTATATAGCATAGCAGGTCTAATCGTCGTTCTATAAAACTTGACTTCTAACTTTTGCGATACCCTCTTATTACAAAGGATGTCCGATACTTACCGTCACTTCAACCATTCCGCTTTGATTCTATAATTAACGTCCGCATCAATATCCCTATCTATCTGTAGTATCGATCCAGATATCGAAAAGTGTTCTTCTTATGCACTACTTGTCCTCCTAAACTTATATATCCCTCCTCGTGTGCCATAGTGCTAAAGTCACGCATCAAGTATTCAATCTTAGTTCTGCTTATTTAAAGCATCTGAAATCAAGAGTTTACTGCCACAACTTTAATTTCTTATTTACTACCGCACGACTCTCATAAATTAACACTACATCATTTACAAAGATCATATATTAAGGGATATCGTCTTGCATGTTTCTTGTAATATCATTTATTACCAATGTAAAGAGGTAAGAGTTTAAGGCTGATCCTTAATGTAATCCTGTTTTAATTAGAAACTAACCTAGGTTACCATCATTTCATCGAACACTAGTCATATATTGTTGTATATATCCTTTATGAAATAGAGAATTTTATTGAGACTTCATATTTGTTCAAAGCACACCACATAACATTTATTACTATATTGTCATAAGCTTTTTCTAAGTCAATAAAAACCATATGTATGTCCTTTTTTTTCTCTAAACTGCTTCATAACTTGTCTTATTAAAAAAATTGCTTCTATGGTTGATTTTCCGGATTTGAAACTAAATTAGTTCATAGAGATCTGTGTCGTTCCTCTCAAACAATGTTTGATAATTCTCTCCTATAAGTTAATAGTATGGCCTGTCAACTTAATTTCTCGGTAATTAGTACAATTTTAAATATCTTCTTTATTATTATATATTGGAACAATGCACTTCTCCTCTACCACTTAGGCATCATGTTCGATTAAAAAATATTGTTGAACAACTTGGTTAGCCATACTATAGTTATATTTCCGAAATATCTCCGCACCTTGATTGGAATACCATCAGGGCCCATCACATTACCCCTTTCATTTTTTTCAAGATTTCTCTAACCTCATATTCTTAGATCCTCCGTGCAAAGCTCCTATTAGTGTCATTCAAAAAGTCATCTAACTGAACGGTGATATTCTCTTTCTCACCACTGAATAAATTATTAAAATACTCTTACCATTTATGTCTAATCTCATCATCTTTTACTAAAAGATGCTCCTCTCATTTTTAATTTACTTAACTTGATTGAAATTCCTCGTTTTCCTATCACGAGCCCTAACTATTCTATAAATGTCCTCTCTCTTTCTTTCGTACTTAGACGTTGATACAGATTCTTGAAAGCCTGCTCATTTGCCTTGCTCATAGCTTATTTGCAGTTTTCTTTGCCACCGTGTATTTCTTTATGTTGTCCTCACTCCTATCATGATACATGCATCTATAGCATTCTTTATTCTTCTTAATAGCTCTTTGCATGTATTCGTTTTACCACCAAGAATCTTTAGCTTCACATCCACTCCTTTTGGTTACTCCAAACACTTCTGAAACAATCTTCTATATGCATGTTGTCATATTCTCGCACATATTATTTGCATTGTCTTCCTCCTTTGAAGAGCACTCTTCGATAACCCTTTTGTTAAAGACATTTGATGTCTCTTCTTCTAATTTCCACCACTTGTTTCTTGTAATTTTGTCTTATTTATCCCTACGAGCATGCAATAAAAAAACAAAAGTCAACCACCACCAGCTTATGTTAAGAAATCACATATTCTTCATGTATTGTCTTACAATCCACACAAGTTCGTTTATTCACTCTTCTCATAAGAACAAAGTCAATATAACTAAAGTATTAGCTGCTATTAAAAGTCAATAAATGAGATTGTCTCTTCCTAAAAAAATGTTGATTACCATCAGATCAAAAGCTATAACAAAGTTTAAGATTTTCTCTCTCTCATAATTTCTATCACCATACCCAAAATCTCTATGTGTCATCTCGAAATCTGTACCTGTTGCACCTATATGACCATTAGCATTCTTTCCTATAAAAAGTTTCTCGCTAATAGATACAATTTTAACTAAGTTATCTAAGTCTTTTCAGATATGTCTCTTATCACTATCATTCTCACCTACTTGAGGGGCATATGCACTAATTATATTTAAAACTACATCACTAATGATAAGTTTAACTAAGATGATCATGTCCCCTTGATTTCTTACCTCCACCACATTATCATTGAGACTCTTATCAATTAAAATTCCTACTCTATTTGTCCCTATGTACTAGAGCTTGAGACCAGTACCGTTCGCCTCTTTTGCCCTTCTAACACTTTCATTTAGTCTCTTGAATACACAAGATATTTACCTGCCTCCTAACCGCTGTCTCGACTAGCTCTCTTCACTTACCCATAAGGGACTCTACATTTCAGTTACCTAAACAGATCCTAGTTGCCTTGGCTTGATTCCTTAACCTTCGCACCCGCCGAGTGAGGTGTGAAGACACTTGCTCATTTTTACTATACTTGGTCATCGATGTGACACACCACTAAGAAAGCGATGACTCGATTCTTACTCACTTGACACCATAACTAAATCACGATATGACGTGTCACGGGGGTGACGATTCGGTCCTTGCCTATTTAACACCACACCCAGGTTTCGATATTGTACGTCACTAATAGGGTTACACGCCAACATAATTTTTTTGTTTCATCTCCATAAAGAGTAGCTATGTTTTTACGTTAACTCGCCAAGAGCTAACACAACCCTCCTCCTTTATTAGGGTTTAGATCTGCTATGTTGAGACACTAAAGACACCCTAACACTGATGGAGTTCTAACATTGATATGTATTGATACCAAATTAATTTTTTGCCAAGCATTGATACCAAACTAGTTTATCAACATTTAATTTGGATTGATGTTAGATTGTGCTTATATTTCGAGTAAAGTGCATAGGCAGTCACTAACCTGTGTCATTGTATCATCTAGATTCTCAAACGCCTAGACTTATTACTGTCATATAGGTCCAAGAATTTTGACTCTCTCCATGCTCTTACCTGAGACGATGGTAGATTAGTGGGGCCACATGGTGGTTTTTTATTTTATTGTTCGACATGGATTTTACAAATTCTTACGATTGACACGTGGGTCTAATCATATTTTTTAATTTTTTTGTTAACTATAATTATATGTAAGTGTTGCATAGATGTCACATAGAATGAACAAGTCTACATGTAATCTAACATGGTATGCCGTGCACACAGTAGGTTGGGACCCATTTGGTTCTATATAGCATCTGACACAAGTTTGAAGACTGGAAAGTAAATTTTAATAGCATGGAGATGTAGATGACACAGTCTAATGTCAGTGCACTTTAGTCTTTCCAAAGTGTTGGCATGCTAAAATTTTAGTTGGTCATTTTAGATGAAGGTGTATGGTTTGCAAATCCTCAAACTTTCCTTTACGTGTTAGTCATCATTTTTTCAGAAGTTTGACTCAAATTTGGCAAATAAGCCCCTTTGATATGAGATTTTTTTTAATGATTGGTGGAGAAGAAATGTGTCGGTATATCAAGGGACGTGAACAAACTTGTTTATGATTGGAGGAGAAACGTGTCGGTATATGGAACAAAATAAAATGTGGCAAATCAGAATATTTAGTAGCTTGTATTTACGCGCTGCAAAATTCGCTACAGTATTTTGGTTTCCAGAGTAAGTAATAGTTGGAGTCGGAATACATGAGTTGTCACGAGTCACGATAAGATGGGCCGCTCCTGTCTATCAAGATACTGACACCCACGCAAATACCGTCGGTTCGCCGGGTTTGCCGTCACCATGTCTCGGCCTTCGCCTCCTGCCAGCTGGTTCCAGCTGCTCGGCGGCCGCCACCGTGACGGCGTCGACCGCGACGACTACGCAAATAAAGAAGCGATCGCTGCTGCGCCCGGACTGCGAAAGCAAGCAAGCCTGCGGATTCGATGACGACTCGGACGACGAATTCCACAACGGCATCGACGCCGAATCGTTGTTGCGCAGTATGGAGATCGAGGCGCTCGTCGCCGACGCGCCGAACCTGTCCTTCCGGACGCTGAGAGTGAGAGGAGAGGAGAGCTTGTTCCCCGTCATCCATGCCGTCGACAAGAACTTGATCGTCTTCGGCTCCGACTTGCCCGGTGAAATGCGTCGAGCCTACATCATCTGCGGCGCCATTAGTAAGGCACTCTCCATGATCCCCTCCCAACCTCCTCGCTTCGAATTCGAGATGGCCTATACTAATCGAGCTCTCATCACGCGCCGCCATGACGCCGGCGGCGTCGATGACGACGAGGAGGAGTCATACGCGCTAGTCCATATGGGCAAGAAGGCACTGGTCGCCGGAGAAAACCTCGTCACCTGGCAAGACGTCCTCTCTCTATGTCGGCCATCGTCGTCCTCGCCGTGGGAGCTGACCAAGACGGCCAATCTCCCCGGCCAGTGCCTGGCAGACGAGAGCTCGAGCTCGTTCGTAGCTGACGTGACGTTCTCATTTCACGGGCGCGCTTTCTGGGCGGACCTCCTATGCGGCTTCCTGACCTGCAGCTGCGGCGACCTGCTCTCCGACGACGTCGATCGCGTCGACTTGGGCTTCATCGACCTGCCCCCGAACTGCCACGCTGACATCCGGCACACCGGGACGCTAGCGCGGCCGGAAGCTCACCGCACCACGGGCTACGCCGGCAAGTCCATCGAGTTCGTCTCCATCGACATCCGCCTGAACCGTGGCAACCGCAAGGATGACGGTATGGAAGCTACAGCGTCGCTCCACATGGGGGAAAGAGCACGAGCTCAACGTGCAGTTTCTCCGTGGAACCAGCCGGAGCTGAAGAAGGCGAAGCTGCCGGAGCGGCGCACGACGGCGATGTACCCGATCCTGAGCACGCGGGAGGAGCACGTCCTCTACCTCATGCTGGGCGAGTACCGCTTGGGCAGCACCGGGATCGCTGTACCGAAAGATGTGCGACGCTGCCTTCGTGTCGATATGGTCAGAGGGAGAATTCTGTCGTCCGCATCCATCCCTGTGGCGTACAATTTCGCGCCCATTATCTTGGGTTCGGATTTCACAAGCTACCTCTCTCATGTTTAACCGTGTTATTGTTGTTTTGAATAGATATAACACTGATGCCTCTTCGTTCTGGTAAGTGGTAACCTTGCTTCGTTTTGGGGCTGCAACCTGCAAAGTACCTGGAAAAGGCATGAGGCGAGTGTGAACGTTATTATGTTAACACTCGTTTTATTTATTCTAGGCGATGGAAATTCATGCTTCTTGAGATATCTGGGGCTTGGATCAAATTCCGGCCACAGTGAATTTGTGAACGTATCTACGGTCTACAAAATTCAAGTGTCCAGATGATTTATAAATGCAAACACCCAAAATTTACAATTTCACATACATCTGTCCCATGAGTGAAAGTATGTATGGACTACAAAGCTTCTGACATCTTTTTTCAAAACACAAGCTTCTGACACATCCACAAGCTAATTCGATAGTTTAGAAGAAGAGAAGCACCCACGCTACTTTGAAAATGTGGATGAATTACTCGATGAAGCTAATTCAAAAGCTTGCCGCAATTATTCTCTAGGAAAGACACCAGTTTAGGCGTAGTGATATCTGCGAAAGCAAGCAAGTACTGTTATCTTTAGATTAAAAAAGAAACCGTGAAGGAGAAGGTGTGGTATCAGAAAATCTCAAATTAAGTTACAGAAACATTGGCAACAAGGAATACGTGGATGCATCTTCCCTGGTTCACATAACTGAATGTGATCTTAATCTAATTCACCAACCACAACAAACATAATAATAGCTCAAAGAACAATGCCCTGAGCCCTGACCATTGCATCCGCCAATCACAAATATCTAATTTTTCACAATTGTTCAATTGTCATATTTGTGCCAACCGCCAAGACAGGCATCACCAAAACAAACTACTACATAAATCAATTAAGGTGCAACATAAACAACTAATGTTCATCCAACTGTGTATCTTGTTCATATAGGACAGGTGATTCGACAGAGAAATTTCAGTTAACTCATCTACTGGCGCATGCTAAACAAGGTTAACTAAAAGCTTGTCTCATTCTGGCAACTGATGATTGCACGCATAATGTTATACTCCAAGTTGCCAGCAATGGAAATTCTGTTATCTGTTTTGCGATTCTACCACATTAACTAAAGAAGGCCATAAAGCATTTGCTAGCCAAGAAGTGAAGAACATCATACAGAGGAAATGTTGTGCATCCAGTTATCTACATTCCACAAAAGGACATATTTCCTCCATTTCAAAATATAAGTCATATTTTGTTTTATTAGGATGAGACTTTGACCAACAATTACTTTATTAATATATCACTTATGTGACACAAAAATATAATTATAAGAAAGTATTTTCGAATACAAATCTAATAACATCAATTTTATATCACAAAAATCATATTCTAATTGAGTAATTGTTAGTCAAACCCTGTCTTAACGAAATGAAATGCGCTATATATTTTGAAACGGAGGGAGTATTCAATTATGACAACTGTAAAAGCATATTATCAGAGACGAATGCAGGAGCCATCAACTTGTGAAAATTAAAGAGCATGCTCTAGCAACTTCTCCAAATCAGAGATAAAAAGCAGTTACTTAAAATGTAATGTACCCCTGTTTAAGAAGGTGATTGAGATTTGTCACGATTTGCTGAAAAGATGATCATGAAAAGGTGGTGGCCAAATGAGAAAAATGGACTTGGATGATAATATGATTTTGCAGTGCATCCTGCAGCCAAAATAACTTATTGCAGAGGAATAACATCAGAATGCAGTTTAAATTGGTCCATCACCAACCTGTTTGTACACCCTCCTGCCTTTCTATGAATATAACAAGCAGCCAAGCATACTTCATCCAAGAGTACAACCTCCTCACTATTGTCACAAAATCATTCTGCATATGCCCTCACGTTTTCTGATCAGCCAAAGCCCAAAAGCCCAAAACTGGAATAAAACGTTCTATGACACGATTTCAGCAGAATTTGAACCCTCCTTAGAATCCTCACTCTGCTCATGATCTTCATGCTTCGATTTGAAAGGCTTCCCACTTCGTCGGCATTGCATGATCTCCCGTGACTCCTCCATCAACCCTGCGTACTTCCTCCGCACCTCCAGAATTGGATGTTCTTCAATTGCCGTATCTCCTCCAGCCATGTATGCCTCTTTGAGGACAACAAAGCATGTCTTCTCCTTCAACAACAAGTAGAACACATGTGGGTGCCGCTCAAACGCACGGTGGAACTTCTGTGGCAGCCCGAGGTGCGGCCTGAGGCAAAGCAACCGCCTCCTCTCAGCAGAGCATGTTACAAACAGACTAAGCAGCTCATGGAGCACCCCGACCACCCGTTTCTCTGAAACATCGCTGCTGCGATCAATGTGGCTGAAATCTTCATAGGGGGAGACATAAGGTAGCATCTGAAACCCCTCCAGCCAGACCCCAATCTTCTGCTTCAGCCGGAGGCCTTTTGACTGGAATAGTGGGATGGGCACCACCTCCGTGGATCCAAACCTCCTCATTGCATCAATTTCAAGAACTGACTTGGGCAAATCTTGATCTTCCCCATTATCAATGAGCACTAGCTCCCTCCCATCATCATCCTCCTCGCGGCCAACACTGTCTCCAAATGCGAGAATCCGGAATCCGTCTTGCGCAATATCATAGTCGTGGCACATGAAGTAGTCCTCTGGGAGGCCGAGGTGCCAGATCATGCCCTGTGCGACGCGGAGAGGGAGGCGGCGGCGTGGGGACATGAGGAGGAGGCGCCGGAGGCGGGAGGTGATATCCGCACGGCGAGCAGCGAAGATCTCCCGCTCCTCCTGCAGGAGGCGGGCGGCGGAGCCCGAGAGACGGAACCAGGGGTGGTTGTTCTCCGGTCCGACGGACTCCACGAAGGCGGCGGGGAACCGCCGCAAGAAGGAGGCGACGCGGCGGTCGCGGGTCTCGAGCGAGCGGCCGAGCTTGGAGACCGAGGAGACGGGGGTCGGCGACGGGGAGAGGAGGCGGGCGAGGGACACGAGCGGGCGGAGGTCCCGCGCCTGGGACAGCACGGGGACGGCGTCGAAGGAGGCGTCCTTCTTCCACCGCATCTTCACGTCCACGTACGCCATGGACCGGACGAGCACGGCGAGAGGTGGGAGGGGCCGCACCCCACGCCGCCGTATCGCCAGGTGCCTCATGCCGGAGAAGAAGAGACGGCTCGCCGTCTACGGCTGCCAGCTAGCGCGAGGAAGACTACGGCGGAGTCACCGGCGGCGAGGCGGAGGCGAGACAGGCCGAAGCAAAGACGGTCGAGAGGGGATAGGGGGATTGGGCCTAATAGGCCACATTTTAATGGGCTGCAGTCAATTCCGAATGGTATAAAGCCCATAGGCCATAGATAGAGCTCACGGTCCATCGTAATCGGCAACTGACTCCTTCCCCTTCTACCCTAGGCTAGACCCTAGGCGATGCCCTCGTCCCCTCGGCCTCGACTCCCGTCTCTTCCTCGCGAGCTCGCCCGCCGCCTGCGCCGATCTCTCGCCCCGCGGGCCGCGGGGGCGGCTTTCCGTTGCATCAGAGATCTCTCCGCTGGTGAGCACCCGTAAGCACGCTCCTCCTCTCTTTACCCGCACGCACGAACGTTTGCGTTACGGTTTGCGTTACGTTAGGTCCCCTGAAGCGGGAGGTTGGTTGGATTGGATTCGGAGGGATGGAGGACGTGGAGAACAAGCTTAAGGACTACGAGGTCGTGAAGGAAGGCGAGGCGGAGATCATCATTCACAGGAAAATAGCAACAAATGAGGTGTTCTACAATCCCGTGCAGGTATTATCGTGTACACGTTTTCTTATGCGATTTTTGTTATTTGGCGCTGTTCAATGGATTTGTCCGTTGCTCTATCTTAGATTTTAGAACACGCTAGAGTGTTTCTAATCGATCAAATCTTAGAGTCTAGAATACACGCATCATTACAGTTTCAAATCGATCGATTGGTGTGCTCCGCTTTGGAGCATATCAGTATTCACCAATCGTTCATTATTGTGTAGGATTCCAAGTTTGCATTTTCGGGCCTTGGTTATTTAATTTATATGTGATATGTGATTAGCTGCTTTGCTTTTCTCTTTACAACCTGTTTGTGTTTTGTTGGTCATTTATGTTAGCGCCTCATGACACGTTGGAAGCAGTTTAAGATTGCAGACTTGGGGTTGTTAGGAAAATATATTTGAAGCTTCAAAACAGCTACTTGGGTTTGTTTATGCTGCATTCTCAACCACTAATTTCTCTAGCCATATTTTTCAAGTCGCTAACACCCTGAACTTCTGCTATGGAGGAATCGAGTAAAGGCTGGTTGTGGAATGTGATATTATCGGCAAACCAAAGAGTCTATCCATAGTTAATATTTGCTATATCTATTGCTTTTAAAGTTGTGGAAAAAATATGTTTGATCTTGAATTATGGCTAATCTGCGAACAGCTTCTGCTTGCTTTATGTAATTCAATTTTATTGCTTGATTAGGTTCACAATAGAGATATGTCAGTTGCTGTTTTAAGGACTTTCATTGCCAAGCGCAAGGAAGAACATAAGGCAATGATGGATAAGAGGGACATGGCACATAATAAAGTGAGCCAGGGTAAATCATCTGGCCCAAATGGAGAGAATGGTTCAACAGGACAGCATGATGAAACGGATGTTGTTGCTGAAAAGGAAATAAATAAAGTTGCAGATGAAGTAGAAGATTTGTCAAAGGAAGCAACTAAGACACCTTTGCGGAAAGTAGCCAGAGAGCTTAAGGCACCAATTGTTCTTGAGGTGAGACATCTAAGTATGAATGATTATAGAGTAAATATAAAAAAATGCAGGTTTTATGGTTGAAGTTCCAGAAAAACATGGATATTATGAGTTGTGGCACATAATCCTAGGTTTATGGTCGACGGGTTTCATAAAGCCCCACCCTTTATTCAAATCTTAGTTAATTTTAGTAGAACTAATTATGTTGTGCAAAGTAATGAATAGTTAAATCAATCATCTTAATCAAGAATTCAAGAATTAAAAAATACATAAAACACTATGATGTGAAAGTTTAGACGTTTAGTTAAATTTTACCCGGAATGTTATATTCTTTGGATTTTAAATAGGGTTTGGATTTTTTTTGAAACTTTAAGACGATAATACTCGATGTATGTGCTGGAAGTCATAATAAGTTGGATTTTATGCAATTTCGACATAAAAAATATATCATTACTGTGTGGAGTTTACACCACAATCCACAAGTATCAAATCAGTTATATAGTTCCATACTAAAGTTTCCTGACCAGATGTGCAGTTTTTACTGGCTAACAAAGCTAAATTCAGGCGTTGGCTGCTTCTGGGTTGAGATCGATCCGTTATGCTCGTGAAATAGATGGGTTAGAAAAGGTGGTTGCTCTGGACATTGATAAAGGTAATGCCTGATTTTCTGAACTGGTTTCCTTTCTAAATAATGATGCTGCTCTGCTTGCATTCATTGTACCATGTGGCATCTTCCTTTTCAGCTTGTGTTGAAGCTTGCAAGCGGAATATAAAGTTTAATGGTGCTTCTGTTATGAGTAAGATCGAACCTCATTTGACTGATGCTCGAGTTTACATGCTCACACATCCAAAAGAATTTGATGTGGTAAGCCTATCTCTTCTGGCAGTCGGGAAGAATTCTTTATAGCATTGTTCTCCGTAGCAACATTTTGCTATATAAAAATGGGAGACTTTCATGCTTTACCCTTTTTTCAATTTGTTTCCCCTTATTGACAGACTGTTGATTGTATCCAACAGTCAATTGTATCATCTTGAGTTTGTGTTGCAAGCCTTTTTGTTGAACTTTGCTTTAGGTCTGGCAAAGCCAATAAAAACCTGTGAACAAGGAATTACTCATCAGTGACCACTCATCATATTAAGTTGAAAAGATTGGATTTTAATCATTAGAAAGTGAATACTACAGAAGAATCTTACTTAATACAGCTTTACTCCATTTGTACCTTTCTATGTCAATTTACGCCTGCCTTGTTTTCAGGTTGATATTGACCCCTATGGAGCACCTTCTATTTTCCTTGATTCAGCTGTACAGGCTGTTGCTGATGGTGGGCTATTAATGTGCACTGCCACTGATATGGCGGTTCTGTGTGGGCCAAATGGTGAAGTTTGCCACTCCAAGTATGGGCATTACCACCGGTTTGAAGCAATATCTAAATCTAGTTTTTGTTTTAACCATCACTCGGTATTGTAGGTATGGCTCCTATCCAACCAGAGGCAAGTATAACCATGAAATGGCTCTGCGAATCCTCCTTGCCAGTATTGAGGTACATATCACTCAGTGAATTTATTAGTTTGGGTCAATATATAACTATATTTGGTGGAAAAAAAACTGCATAAGGTAAAAGCATATTCCAATAAACGGATCTGCAAATTGCAAGACCTATTGAAGAATCATTTTTTTTGTTTGAATTATGGGCTTTGCTAAATGATCTGTAAACTCTGTAGTTCCATTGTTTCGTCCTTCAGGTATCTTGATTCTTGTTATCTTTTCCATTTCTTAACACCAGAGCCATGCAAATCGATACAAGCGATATATTGTGCCTGTTCTCTCTGTGTCTATGGATTTCTACATCCGTGTTTTTGTCCGAGTATTCACGTAAGTTTCTTTTTCCTCTTTTCTGGGTTCTTTTGTTCAGTATTTGGGTGAAATATTCTACATAAACTTGACATAATGAATTCATGTGCAGTTCGGCAAATGAAGTTAAGAAGACTCCTCTAAAACTTTCTTATGTATATCAATGTGTTGATTGTGAATCATTCCATCTTCAGTGTCTTGGTAGGACTGTAACTAAGGTATGCTTGCAATTCCATTCTGCCCCACCCAAAAACCTACCCACCCACCCACACAGTATTGCACTACCTCAATTCTATCTGCACTGAGTCTGAAGCCTTCCCTTTTCTTTGTATGTCCTATCTGAACTGAAGCATAATAATATGAAGTATGCGCCTGGCATTGGGCCTGTTGTTCCTCAAGAGTGCAGTGCCTGTGGGAAGAAATTTACCATGGGAGGACCAATATGGTCTGCTCCTATACATGACCAAGAATGGGTAGTTTCTACTTTGACAGAAGTTAAGTCAATGAAGGATAGATATCCTGCATATGATAAGATAACATCAGTTCTAACTACCATATCAGAGGTATTGCTATAACTGTTCTCTGTGTTTTATCAAGTTCTCATTGTTGGTGCATTTGTGATGATGTGAAACTGGTCAATTTTGGTGCATTTGCTATGAAGTGAAACAAGTCTCTCCATCTCACTCTCCAAGCCAAAATTTGGCAAACTTGGACAAAAAACGCACTCCAACAGACTTGCCATCCAACTTGCCAAGCCAAATGGCTGGCCAAATCTAGCAAGTTAAAAACCACTGGCCAAATGTGGGTCCCACCACCCCACCTCTCTCCCCTCTCCCGTCCCTCTCAAGCTGCCACTCCGCCGCCTCCCCCACCGCATGAGCGCGCGTCATCGCTGGCCGTCGCAGATTCTCCTCCCCACTACGCTAGCCTACCATCGTCACCCTGCAGGCACGAGCAGCAACACCGCCACCACCGGTTGAGGTTGTCACCAGCCGAGGTCGTCATTCCTTCCGCCGCCGGTCGAGGTCACTGGCTGAGGTCACTGTCCATTGTGCCTCCGCCTCCCTCACCGCGCGAGCCCACCGCTGTCGTCGTCCCTGCCTCTGCCTCCATGCACTGTTGTCCCCACCTCTGGCGACTCCCGATTCCGCTATCCTCACCTATGCCTCCATCTCGCCAGGGTACTGGTGCCATCGCCACTGCTCGGGTGTTGCTGCTGTCACTGCCGGCTTCTTCCCCTCGCCTAGATGCTGCTGCCACTGCCAGCTTCTTCCCTTCTCGCCACCTGCCGCTGTCGCTGGCTTCTCCCCTCTTGCCGCCGTTAGGTGGTGGAGAGCTAGAGGATGGAGGATTGGAGGCAATGGTTGAGAGGAAGGTGAAGGGGAGGAAGGAGTGAGAGACTGACATATGGGTCCCACTATCAGACTCATAATGAAGAGTGTAGATGGAGAGACTGTTGGAGCACTAATGAAATATGGAGAGGAATATTTTTAGCCAACTTGCTAAATGAGAAAATGGAGAGCCTGATTTGGATAGGCTGTTGGAGATGCTCTAACATTACTTTACATTAAAAAAATTATTTTTAGGATATTGACCTAAAGCATGACTTGCATAAAACTGAAGAGTATAAATAATGGTGGATAGGAATATGACTTTTGCCAATCCATTTCATCAATACGACTTAGATATGTGAACCTGTTAATCATGGCACGCAACTGAAGAAAATAACTTATGGCAGATAGAGACTAAACATTACTTTACATTAAATAATGATAGGTATGTAAAGCATTTGAACAGAAATTTTATTGCCCAAACATGCAGTAATTTAGTTCCTCCAGGTACAAGTAATAAATTAGTTGGTCATCTAGTTGAGCGTTTGTTTGTCATGGCCCACTCATTTACTCTTGAGAAATTATTTCTAATTAGGAACTCTCGCTTATTCTCTTTAAACTTCATTTTTTCTATTATTGTGATACAGGAATTACATGACATCCCGTTGTTCTTCAGTCTCCACAACATATCTGCTAATGTTAAGTGCACATCTCCGTCTGCAGTATTGTTCCGGTCTGCAGTTCTAAATGCAGGCTATCGGATTTCTAGCACCCATACAAATCCACTTGGACTAAAAACCGATGCCCCTTGGGATGTTATTTGGGACATCATGCGCTGCTGGGTACATTTTATTTATTCCTTTTGCATAACTTTCCTTAACATATTGTGTTTGCCAGTATAATTGTTGGTAGTTTACTAGAAATACTGTTTAATATTTTAGTATTCTTACTACTATGTCACACTCCCATACAGGTGAAGAATCATCCTGTGAAGGAACAACCACAAGACTCTGCAGGGACAGCAATCCTTTCAAAACCACCCAAGCTTGAAGTATGCCATCTATTGAACATTCAGCAGTCCTTTTATGCCTTTTAGTCTTTACAGCACAGGAACAATATGACATTTCCAACTTCTTTTGTGTTTTCATAGGCTAATTTCTCTAGAGCAGCAGCTGCCCTCAGCAGGGCTCAAGCAAAGAAGATCAAGCGGTTCCTTCCAAACCCAGAACGGCATTGGGGTCCGAAGATCAGGGCTGGCCGGAAGATTACAAGTAAACATTCTTCTCTGTTAGGTCCAGATGTCGTCAACCGTGTTATCAATGGGCCTGCCAGCACCGAAGATGAAAAGGTGGCCGCGCCAAATAATCCAACTCCAGAAACTGGAGGAAATCCAATGAATGAAGAGGATGAACCTTCAACAAAGCGCCAAAGAAACGGCCATAATGGATTGGCAACTGAACCTTAATTGTCACTGAACCTGAGTATACTTTTCTCTATTACCACTCAATTCTTCCATGTTTGTGATATTTCACTTGTCTTGTGGGTGTGGCTGATGGCTATAATCTATCAGCTGTTGGTCAAAACTGTTTCTTGCAATGAATTTTGATCGGAAAAAAATAGCATGAGATTTGTTATATAACCTGCTCTTCTATCTGGCCAACGTGTATGAAAAGTTGCAGTTGTGTTTGGAGATATATTACTGCCCTCGGAGTTTGGGACGTTTGCTTCGGCCCGCGAACTTCTGATGCCATTGAACCAATTTTGTCTCTAGTTGGACGGGTTTTAGTTTGTATGATACTTTTGGTGACATCTGTTGGTGCGTCCATTAGAATTTTCGGTGTGAAAATTGTAGAAGATCTGGCCACAGTGCAGAACTTCGGAAAAAATTGTTCCCACCTGTTATTTTTGCTACACTGTTATTTTTTAATCAAAGATAGTATGTCATCCATCTGTATAAAGAAAGTCCAGGGTGACAGTCTTAACACAAAAGCAGAAAACAAAACAAAGCTACTGAAGAACCAGTTTTACACTTTCACTAAGACAAACCTACAACAGGCAACACCTCTAGAACCACAGTAGGATCAGCAGCAAAATTACAACAAAACTACTTCAGGCTACAGGAGAGCATGCATGTAAGTGATCTACTGGTGTCAAGCCTGCAGCTTCAGACTACTGATTGGTCATCCTGGGACTGTAACAAGTTCCAACGCTGTAAGAAAAGAATGATATCATTTTACACACAGCTTGTAGGGGGCAACTTGAGAATCACATTATCGAAGACATGTAATTGTCGCAAATAAGCCACAAAGAACATAGAAAATTTAACAGCTATGCCTATCAACACTATTCCTCGTTTATCAATTGTGGACCGGAATTTGATCCAAGCCCCGAAGACCTCGCAAAAAAAAAAAAAAAAAACACCAGGTGAAGCTAACCAGGTCACAGAAGACCAGATTGCAAAAGTTTACAAAGTTCTGTACCATCCCATCAGGTTTTCACCAATTGGACTACACACAGTAACTTATCTCTAATAACCATAAACAGTAAGTATTTTGATTTTCAAAGGAATTTTAGCTTGCCAAACCACTTTCATCGATTCGTCATGAACAGCACAAAAACTCAACAGGCATACATTGATCTAGTGGCGTTTTTTTCATGGGACCAAAGATCATCTTTCTCAAAAATATAACTCCTACCTCCTCCAACCCTCCGTTATAGGGATTCAAAACTCACTAATGTCAGAGGCATTAAAAATTCTTCTAAATGACAGCTTCCATTCATTTTCAGTAAAAACCGTTCTTACAGTGCAGCCTTGTTTTTCATTGATCCCATACAAATGAGCGGTAAAGAATTTTCAATGGCACCAGGTTAGTACAGTCACATGCCTATACTGCTCATTTATTAACACATAGAGTAAGCACGTGGATCTATAATTTTGCACGCTCACCAACTATCATTGAACTCCAAGACATGTTGAAATGTTAATAGAATGCCATACACATCAGATTACATGTAGATAGAAACAAGCAAGCATCCCACTAATCCTTGATCAGTTGTGTTCACGGGGAAGATGAACCCACTTACAGAGAGAAATCAACTTGTGATGTAGAACATTGGCTAAGCAACACTTCGTCGAACATCTTTTGGGCAGAAGGAGGAAGAGCAACATATCTGATTTCATTCGGCTACAGCAGCGGACGGTCGGCGAGGCTCCAGGCGTAGTTCAGGCGGAAGCCATGGTAGCACGACACACTCGACATAATCCGTCGCTGCGTCGTGAGGAATGCGGCTTGTGCCTTCGAATAGCATGACCTTGATAGAGACGGCGGGATCGCAACGGGCACCAGGGCGTGGGGAAGGGATGGAATCCACTGATGCACCAACACCTTGCTGCCTCCCAGGCCCTCCAGCAACGTCATCACCAAACTGACAAACGGAAGCCGCCACAGGGTAAGGGAGCAGCCAACATACACAGTAACGCTCCTGCCGCCGAGAGCGCGGGATCGGTTGCAGGCATGTGATCGTGAGGGAATCGAGCGGAAGGCGCCGTCGGCCGCGAGGGCGATGAGTTGATGAGGATCGCAGATGCCACGGGGAGGGGGGAGACAGGTCTAACGCGCGAATGCGTTCCTACGCCCACGCACGTACATGCATTGGCTCAGCTTTCTGTCTACATGTACGCGCGAGTTGGACACAAAATCAGCTATATGTACTTTAGCCCATGTGTGTACAAAAGTCTGTATATATCTGGAGCCAAAACGAAACAGATGCATTCGTTCGCACGCGCGTGGTTTCAAACAGACAGAATTACTTATATCTCACCAAACATTGCTCCGTTTTCTTATATATTATTTAAAACCTTCTCTTCTTCTTATATGTGAATGGCTCAAATTTACACACTCTCCTATGCCACTATGGTGCGTTGACTATATGTGTTGACTGTTAACTCTAAAGAAAAACACAATTAACACACGGTAGTGATATGAGAGGGCGTGCAAATTTAAGTCAGTGACATATATAGAAAAAGCTAATTTTAAGTGGCATATAAAGAAACAGACCAATTTTCAGTGATGTATAAAAAATCTCTCTTTAAAATATCATCGTTAAGGAAAATTTACGTGTACAAAGTTTGTATGAATAAAGTCTATCTGTATAAAATTTATGTGTATGAAATTTATGTCTACAAAGTTAGGATGTATAAAGTTTGTATGTATAAAATTTGTGTACAAAGTTTATGTATATAAGGTTAGGATCAAATAAAGAAAAATACAAACAAAAAATAAAAGTCCTTTTGTGGCCCGTATGCTTGCTCTAATCAGAGCCCAGTAGACAGCCAACAACAAGCACGTCATGCGTTTATGGCTTGTATGATTACATCACGTAAATGAAAACCTACAAATGCTAAACGAAATTACTCGGTAGCTTCATTAGCAAAATAATGACTCGGAGTCTCGGACAGGCTCGCTCTCGTACGCGCATGGCCAAAAACGGCGACTCGGAATTGCCTCCGACGCGCGCGCGAGCGAGCGTTCGCGAGGTAGACTTTTCGCGGGGAGGGGGTGCGCGTCCGCGTGCGTGGGAGGCAGGGGAGGAGCGCGTGCGCGATTCCAGCGTTGCGAGGCGCTTGGTCTCCGGATCGTGAGAAGCGCGGCTTGGACTTGGAGAGCCCGACGCATCGCGGGATGAATCGCACTTTGGACCTGAGCCGTTGAACTCCACGATCCGACGGTCAAGAATTCGCGTCTCTATCCAAGTTCTACATTATAGTACAGAGATAAGCCACAATACAACCAAATTACAATATAACCAACAATCTCACCCTAGGAGTTAGTAGTGTAGTTTTGGACCGTGTTACGATATAAGGGAAATTCGTATAAGATCGTTAGATATATGATCGTTTTAGCCCTATCGTTAGTTAAAAAGTTAGAGCGGACTTTTCTTTTTTTATATAGTATTATAGTTGACCTTATAAATATATATAAGGTATGTATGAGGTATATAGTACATTCGGATAAGTCTGAAGTGGTCGTATGACTTGATATATAAGCGTAAAAAATTATATGTATATATTTATTCTAATAAATAGGTTTGACGGGAATTTTAAGTGTGGATATACGTGACGTCTTATAAATAATCGGAGAAAGAGAGAGAGCGCGAAAAAAAAAACCAAAGCTACGTAACAGCCCAAATAGCAAAGCAGCAGTTGCAAGCAACAGCTAGCGCAGCAGCACCAGCGATGTACCGTAGTGGTGTGAATAATATAATATCACCACGCTAGTTTGGGCCAAGAGTAACTGTAAACTTCCCCTTTTTACCCTAACCGTTAAAAAATTTTAAAATTTTAATCCTTTGTGTGTATGGTGTATTAAATATCTTAATTTTCATTATTTCTTGAGATTCTAAAAGTACTGAGCCAAAATCTCTATCAAAATTTAAATCTTAATATTCGAATTTTAAATCGACATCTTCTCTGAAAATTTCTTCCAAATTAATTCCAAGCCTTTGATTAAAATTTGGATTTTAAAAAAATCACAATCGAACTCCTCAAAATTTTATTTATATGAACCTCTCCAAAATTATTATCCATTAGAATCCTTATATCTAGAAATCCTATACCAAAATTTAAATTTAATTTTAAATATTTCCTTTTCCCTCCTTAAAACTCTCTCAGCCATCTACCTATATTCACCTTAAATTTCCTAATTTTTTTGAGTCCAGCACTTAAATTCAAATCCGATTTCGAATATCTAATCCACTTTAAAATCCTCTTAAATCCTAATCTAAAAAATCATAAAAAATTCCAAAAACTACTATTGTAATTATGCCATCTCCCTCCATTTCCCTCAACCCAACACCCTTACCCACTCACTCTACTCTTGTTTTGAGCTACGTCTAAGTCAGCCCACTTCCTCCACTCGTGTCAGCCCGACCCACGTCCTTGTCTTCTTCTCTTTCTCTTCTCCGCTTGCCCGCAATCCCTCGAGCCCAACTCTTGTTTCTCCTACGTTAGCCCCATACACTTTCTCCTTCTCCTCCTCTCTTTTCTCTTCCTTTGGCTGCACCTAAGTCAACCACAGCCCATTCCCCTATTCCACCCATACATGCCCATCATCGCCACCTCCATACGGTCACGCACCACCTAACCGCTCAATGCATGCCTACCTGTCAACTAGATAGCTAACCTGCAACTGCTCGCTCCCTCGCACGAGCATGCTCGCCCTATCCTCTAGGTCTACTCGGCACGCTCGCTAGGTATTGGACACAAGGTCAACCTAAGCTACTGCTTTGTCACTCTCGTGCACCACCACCTTTGCTCCCATGCATAGCCGTTCTGAAGTGCCGCGCACATCGACACATCACACCACACTATGCTCTGCTCCCTTGCTGCTCCTTTCGCTGCTTTTCCTCTTCCCTCCCCGCGGTCTCTTAGCAAGAATCTCAACGCGATGCATCAAGTCATGGTTGTCTCATTGCATCGTTGTCCTAGGTGTTGCATTCATGTCATTGTTGTCATCGTTATCGCGTCACATCTGCCTTGGAGTCCATCACCACAACCCATCACATCCATTGAATATGTGCCATAACCTCGAAGTCCCATTCTCTTGTCGTGTCCTATTGTTGTGCCAAACCCACCTTTCTTCTTTCTTGCTACGCCAGCTGCCCGTCCTCTTCCCCTTTCCCCCTCGACATTCTATCGCCCTCATCCTCTCCCGCAAGGCATGACGGCATGTCCCCTCCACTGCCAACTGGCCCGACTACCAGCCTACTCCCATTTGTTGCTAGCTCACTATCTCCTCGCACCGCTATAAAAGCCGATGATCTATTGTGACATCTTCCTCCTCTATCGTGACATAGTGTTGCGCCGAATCGGTCCTCCGTATTCACCGATATAGGTCCTATGCGATCGCGTGAACATGTCGAGATTTAGGAGATCTGCTTGGCTCCAGTATAGGTACTTCGGCTCTGAGATCCCTTCGTCAGGATTGCTGGAGTTACGGGCGTGGTAGACAATTTGACCCTACAATTGACAAGGAAATAATTTGATAAGTCCGCAACCCAATTGGCCGATATGAACTCTTGCTATTGGCTAGTCTTCAATTGGATGCTGATAGTCATCGGTTGCGTTTGATGTACTCCTGCTACCAACTGGTTATCGATAGGGGCTGAAGCATTTGTCTATTGGCTGGAAAGCCGATAAAAGGCATAGTTAGATGATGACGAAGGGAATAAAAGACACATCGGCTATAGAGATGATGACGTTCTAGAATAGAATAGTCAATAAGCACATATGCGGGCTCTTCCTATCGGTTGGTCACCGATAAAAGAGTGTAACACTTGTTCATTAGTTGAAAAACCGATGAAGCCATAAATAGATAGCAAAAAATATGATAAATGACACATTAGCTATAGAGCCGATGGCGCTCTGAAATAGAGTGGTCAATAAGTAATATGTGAAATCCTCCTATCGGCTGGTTGTCTATAGAGACTGTAGCGCTCATTTATTGGTTGAAAAGTCGATGAAGGTATATACGGATAGCAAGGAACAATATAAAGAATTCATTGACTGTAAAGCCGATGACGTTTTAAATAGAATATGTAATGACGCTTTGAATAATATGAAGGATCCATCTGGTGCAAAGCCAATGGTACTTCGAATAGAGTATGCGTTAAATAGTAAGAAGCGAGATCCGATCTTCCAAAGATACGAGAGGCTAGATTGAACGTATGGACGAAAGGAACGGGTGAACACATTGGCTTACTGAGTCTCGTTGTCCATTAGGGCCTTGTACTCGTCGGCCATGGCCGCGCGCCACTGAGGGTAGGCCAAGGCTGAGCGCGAAGTCATCGGGATGGGCGAGATAGAGCTGTGGACGGCGGAGAGACCGTAGCGCTGAGTAGGGCGGAGAGACCCGGTTTGGGAGCGGGTGACCATGTGAGAGGTGGAGGGAACTGGAGCCGATGGGGGTGTGGGAGTAATGGGAAGAACTGGTCGGGTGGGGGCGTCATCGGCTCCGAGTCAGTGACTGTAGACAAGAGGAAAAGGAGGAATTAGATCGGCCTGAGCCGATAAGGTCGGGTGGGCCGAGTATTCCGATCGGTCCGATAGAGATGGATCAACCGATAAGGTGGGGGAGCCGATGGAAGTAGGGTATCTGATGGAGAAGGAACGGTATCGGCTGAAGGATAAATAGGATCGGTATCGGTCGATGGAGGTGGGTCCGATGGGGGTCCGATGGTGGGGATATCGGACAGAGTAGTGGTGGGATATGTGATGGGTAAATCCTCAGCAGCGGCCGATGAGGGGGCCGATGGAGAGGACAGTGGAGGAGACCTGGTCGGCATGGTGTTGGTGAGGAGGAAGTCGAGATCACTAGAGGAGGATCTCGGATGAAGTAGACCGAAGGGAAAACATGTCTCGTCAAAAATGACGTAACGAGAGACGAGGATCCGTCGGGTGGAAAGGTCGAGGCATCGGTATCCCTTGTCAGAGGTGGGATAGTCGAGGAGAATACAGGCGGTGGAGCGGGGAGCGAGTTTGTGGGAAGCTGTGGCGGTGAGATTTAGGTAGCAGAGGCACCCAAAAACGCGAAGGTGGGAGTAGTCGGGCGCCGTGTGGTAGAGAAGGGCATAGGGAACGTTGTTTTGAACGGAGGAGCATGGGCGCTGATTGAGAAGATACGTCGCAGTAGCCAGAGCTTTGGCCCAATAAGTGGCGGGTAAGTGGGTGTGAAGTAGCATGGTGCGACTGATGTTATTGAGGGTGCGAAGGAGGCGCTCGGCTTTGCCGTTCTGAGGAGAGGTGTAGAGGCAGGAGAGCCGGAGATGGATGCTCTACGAGGTGAGGAGGTTTGTAACAGTATGGTTGACGAATTCCGTACCGTTATCGGCTTGTAAAGCTTTGATAGGGAGGTTGAACTGAGTGGATACGTACGTGACGAAGTGAGTGAGGTGAGAGGCGACCTCGGATTTGTGGATGAGCGGGAAGGTCCAGTAATAGTGTGTGTAATCGTCAAGTATAGCGAGATAATACTGATTACCGGAGACACTTTTAACTGGGGACGTCTATACATCACAATGTATGAGTTCAAATGGACGCGAGGTACAGGAGAGAGAACTAGAAAAGGGCAGACGCACATGTTTGCCAAGTTGACATGAGTGGCAAACTGTGGAGCTGCTATGAGTACATCGGATGGAGGTGCTGCGACGGAGGGTGGCGACAGCGTCGAGGCCGGGGTGGCTGAGGCGAAGGTGCCAAAGCTTGGTGGAGAGGGCGACGCTGACGTGTGGAGTGGACGGCGCAGCGGGAATGGTGTAGAGGTCTCCGCCACTATTGCAGCGAAGGAACCGACTGGGTGGTTGGGGTCGGTAGCATCGGCTGAGGCAACAGAACGGGAGCCGATGCCAGGTGAGCCTGGGGATGGGCGCCGAGAACTCTGGATTGCCAGTCGATGGGGCTGTGTGGCTGGGGCTGGGGCGCCCAGGGGTTGTAGCAGAGCCACGGACCCGTGGGACCAGCAGGGTGGGTAGGGACCGAGGTAGGTCGTGATGGCGTCGGACCCTGCCAGGTCCTGCCTTTGCCTTTGCCCTTGCCTTTCCCGGTGCGGGCTGTGTTGCTGTGGCCGGAGCCATGGCTACCAGGACCGCGGGAGGAAGGGGCAGCGCAAGAAGCTCGGCAGCCATTATCGGCTGCGGCAAGAAGAGCGGTGTGGGTCACTGTCTTCTCATCGTTGGTCAGACGGAGTTCTTTAAGAACTAACATGTCATGAGCCCGGGCGAACGATGGAAGAGGTGTGGCGTTGGCGATGTCATCGGCGGTGTTGGAGAAGAGAAGATTGAGGCCTCGCAAAAGGGCGAGGACGAGTTGAGAATCGGCCACAGGGTGGCCAACGTCCCAGAGAGCAATAGCCTTAACTTTGAGGCGCTGACAGTACGAGGAGATAGAGGAGTCGCCTTGTACCATAGAGTGAAACTCGTTGAGGAGGAAGATGGCGCGAGGCTGCTTGTTGGCCAGGAAGATCCGCTCGATGGCCACCCATAGATCCCGGGCGGTGGGGTCGGTATCGTCCATGGCGAGATCAAGGACAGAGTCATCGACCGAGCCGAGCAGCCAACTGTGCACGCAGCACTCGGCGATGTCCCACTAAGGATCATCGGGGCGAGGTGGAGCGGAGCCATCAATATGGGACCGGAGGCCGAATTTTCCACAGAGGGATTTGAAGAAGAAAACACATTTGGAATAATTGGCGTTAAGGTCAAGAGAGATAGGAACGTGAGATTTCATGTTCACAGCAGCGTAAGGAGGGGAGAAGATCGGCGAGGTGGTGCCCGAGGTGTGGTCTGAGGCACCGAGGGCCGAAGCAGACTCGGCGACTGGGAGAGTGCCGGAGCTGAAAGCGGACTCGGTGGCCATGACGGGAGAACGGGAGCAAAGAGCCGATGGGAGAAAGAAGCCGATGAGGAGTGGTTCGTCGATGGGGAGTATGCAGCGGAGTAGGTGAGGAGAAAAAAAAGGTGGTGACAAAGTGGGTGGGTCAGAGAGTAGTTGGGTCACGTCCGTGAAGAGAAGATTCACGTCCGTGGACTCGTGGAGGCCAGGGAGTGGGACGGACGCGAAAAAGGCAGGGAGTGGCCGGACGTGAAGAGAATATGTTCGCGTCCGGGAGGCAGGGATTCGTGTCCGTGGACACGTGGACACGTTGGACTGGCTCGGACGTAAGGAGAGAAGGTTCGCGTCCGAGAGCCGTTGAGCGTGTCAGAAAAGGCGAGAACCGAGGGAGATTTTCAGCCGATGGAGGGCTGGACAAGTCCAGCCGATGGAGACGACGAGCGCGGAGGTGTGCCGGCGTCAGAGAAGGAGAGATGCACGAAGCAAGAAAAAGAGCGGAGACGGGTGCGAGGTGAGACGAGGAGGCGGATCGAGACCGTCGCCTGGTCGCGCGGAGGTGGGACGGAGAAAAGAAGGTGACTACGGGAGAGATGGGGAGAAGAAGAAATGGAGGCGAGAGAGCGAGGAGTACCGGAAAGAGGGTTAGCGATGGGAAGAAGACGTCAACGACGAGGAGGAAAGGGTCGGCTCGCCGGAGGGAGAAGCTAGCGCGCCGAAATGTCTAGACTCGCTCTGATACCATGTAGAATATGTATAGTGACTATGACCTTTAAACGTATACAAGAGGGGTCAGATCTATATGTATACAATCTAGACCAGTGGTCTGTCTAACACGGCTGATAGAGCACTCCCCATGACTGGGCATTTCATGGCAATTTCCCACCATTCTTCCTCTAGAATCTTTTTTGATCAACTTTGCTCATATAGTCGGTCTGAAAATCCGGTGAAAGGATGAAGTTTATTCTAGCACAAGTTAGCGCGCGCCCGAGTGCTTTGCATACAACCCTCTAGATTGGAACTTAAACCTGACCACCTGCTTGGCTTTTGCATATCATCAACGCAAGCCTTGAAAAAAACAGGTAGTTCAGCCAAACCAAAGCCAAGTTCATGGATATTTGATTGTTTGGCATCCACTTTTTTGGGGTTATATCTGAAAAAGTGGATAACAATTTTTGCTACATCTAACAAATTAAGTTCATACTGATCTCTTCTAAGCCAAACTAGCCTTTTTTATCTCACGTCTCTTGTAAAGTCAACGCATCGAAGATGCGGATAAAAAACAAGATCAGAGATAGAAAACCTTGGCAGACAGTGGGTTGAATGAATATCCCCCATCAATAGGAAAATCTGAAGGAGACTTGATCTTCCAGGAAAAGCCAAGGAAGAAAGGAACTTAGGGTAACCTGGAACTTGGAGAATAGGTGGTATGTGTATAACTTCAAATAGATGATCTCCAAGTCTACAGATATAATTCTCAAGAGGAATGCAATCCAGTTCATTAGTCCTACATTTAAAATTTTATATTAATCACAACAGAACAAAAGAATAACTGTAGCAATAAATGTAAGAAAAGTAGAAAACATACGTACATCCCGCCTCAAAGACGTGGCATGATTAAGCATCTCAGAGCCTTGCCTGCTTTCAAGGACTCAAACATATAACTGTCAGTAATGATCCGCCCGTTGCAGCGCACATACACATCCGAGAGATAGATCCCTTGTTTCTCAAACGCCGAAGTAACCAATTCTTCAAGCGAAGAGTTCATCTTAATGTTCAGACATATTATTGGATAGTCCAAAATTTGCACCAGAGCCTGTCAAGCATTAAAGTTAGTGTACTCTGATTAAATATGTGATTATATCCCAATAAAAACACTTAATTACCTGAAGCGTACGACTAGATTTTGTGGTACACTCATCAAAGGACTAGTCTCTGGACTGCATAAGCAAAGTAAGCAGTGTCCGGCTAACTCCAGTAGACACAGACATTTTATCAGAAGTATCTGAGTATGAGAACAAAAAAATGGATAAAAAAACTAACCATCAGAGGAATAATCGTAGGAATGTGGTGTACAGTGAGATTAAGACTCTAAAGCTATATAGCAGGGTCAGACAGTCAAGTGGTCTAACACGTCTCGCAGTCATAATGGGAGAGAAACGAACGCAGAGATTTGGATCGAAAATCGGTGAACGCAGAGATTTTTGGTCATAATATCGATGAACTGGTGCGCCGATGGTACATAAAGCATCCGAACCTGTTCTAGTGCGACTTTATCACATATAAAATGAATGTCTATCTCTATATGCTTCGTGCATCGATGATGGATCGGGTTGATGGTTATGTAGACGGTATTGACGTTGTCGCAGTAGACGATGGTCGCAGAGGGGATAGGTGCACGGAGCTCCTGGAGAAGCTGGCGAAGCCAGCAACACTCGGCGACGGCATGAGCAACGGCGTGATACTCGGCTTCGGCGCTAGACCAAGACACTGTAGTCTGGCGCTTTGAGGACCACAAAACTAGAGTCTCGCTAAGAAAGACGCAGTAGCCAGACGTGGAGCGTCGAGAGTCGGGGCAGCCCGCCCAGTCCGCGTCGGAGTATGTGGTGAGAGAGTCGATGGGGCTGGAGCTAAGATATAAGCCAACGGAGAGTGTGCCCTTTACGTAGCGAAGAATACGCTTAAGCAACGCAAGGTGAGGTTTGCGCGGAGCATGCATGAAGAGGCACACTTGCTGGACGGTGTAGGTAATGTCGGGCCATGTTAGGGTGAGGTATTGGAGGGCACCAGCAAAACTCCAATACTAGGAGGGATCAGCTACGAGAGAGCGATTGGTAGCGGAGTGCTTGGCGCGAGTGTCGACGGAAGTGGCCGTGGGGTGACATTCGGTCATGCCCGCACGTTGGAGAAGATCGATGGCATATTGACGCTAGGAAAAGAAGAGCCCGTGAGAAGAGCGGGTGACAGAGATGCCAAGTAAGTGATGGAGAGGACCGAGATCGGTCATGGCAAACTTAGAGTGGAGTCGAGCCATGATCTGGTGTACAAGGGACGGCAAGGACGCTGTAAGAACAATATCGTCGACGTAGAGGAGAAGATAGGCGGTAGTGTTGCCGATGTGAAGAACGAAGAGGGAGGTATCAGAGACGGAGGCCATAAAGTCGATGTGCCGAAGGTAGACAATAAAGCGCTGGTACCAGGCCCGAGGAGCCTGTTTGAGGCCGTAGAGGGAGCGCTAAAGGAGGCAGACGTCGTCGGGACAAGATGGATCAATGAAGCCTGGAGGCTGCTGGTAGTAAACCGTTTCCGTCAGATGACCGTGAAGAAAGACGTTCTTCACGTCGAACTGGTGGATCGGCCAAGAGTGCGAGGCAGCGAGAGTGAGAACGACCCGGATGGTAGCGGGTATAACGATGGGATTGAAGATCTCGTCGTAGTCAACACTGGGACGTTGGGAGAAACCTCGAACTACCCAGCGTACCTTGTGACAAGCAAGCGATCCATCGGCGTGGAACTTGTGTTTAAAGATCCACTTACCGGTCACAACATTAGCACCGAGAGGACGAGGGATGAGACGCTAGGTCTCATTATCCATAAGGGTCTTGTACTCATCGGTCATAGCCGCGCGCCATTGAGGATCGGCCAGGGCTGAACGAGGAGTCACCGGGATGGGCGAGATAGTACAATAGACTGCTGAGAGCTCATAGCGCTTACTAGGGTGGAGGGTCTCGGTTTGTGATCGGGTAATCATATGAGAGGTGGAGGGGACAGGAGCCGATAGGAGCGTAAGAGGTGGGGTGGGGACTGGTTGAGAAAGGACGGCATCGGCTTGGGATCGGTGACTGTATGTTCGAGGAAAGGGCTGAACGAGGTCGGCCTAAGCCGATGGGGGTGGGTGAGCCGATGGATGTGGATGGGCCAATTGGTTTAGGCGGTTCGATGGAGGCGGAGCACCGATAGGGAGGGGCGAGCCGATGGAGGTGGAGGAGCCGATAGGTGAGGGTGAGCCGATGGAGGCTGAGGAGCCGATGGAGTTGATGTGTTCGATGGGAGGGAGACAATATCAGCCAGAGCCGATAAGGGTGGTGGGGCCGATGGAGGTCCGATGTGAGTAGCATCGGACCGGAGAGGAGTGGGATAGCTGAGCAAGAAGTCCTCAGGACCGACCGATGAGAGGGCCGGAGGTGAGATTGATGGAGGGGACCGGGAGGGTATGGTGTTGGTGAGGAGAAAGTCGAGATCGCTAGATGAGGATCCAGGATGAAGTAAACCGAAGGGGAAGTAGGACTCGTCAAAGACGACATGGCGGGAGATGATGAGCCAGCGGGTGAAGAGATTGAGACATCGATATCCCTTGTGGGATGAGGAATATTCGAGGAAAATACAGGCGGTGGAGCGGGGTGCAAGTTTATGAGGAGGAATGGCGATGAGATTGGGGTAGCAGAGACACCTGAAGACGCTTAGGTGAGAGTGGTCGGGTGCCTTGCAGTACAGAAGGGTGTAGGGGATATTATGGCGAACGGAGGAGCAAGGACGCCGATTGAGGAGGTAAGTTGTGATGTTTAGTGCTTCAGGCCAGTAGATTGTGGGTAGGTGGGCATGAAGTAGTATAGTGCGATTCATGTTATTTAGTGTGCGAAGAAGACATTCGACCTTGCCGTTTTGGAGAGAGGTGTAGGGATAGGAGAGGCGGAGATGGGTGCCACGATATGTAAGGAAGTTTTGGACGGTACGGTTGATAAACTCCGTACCGTTATCGGCCTGCATGGCTTTAATAGAGAGGTTGAACTGGTTGGAGACATAGTTGGTAAAACTAATGAGGTGGGAGGCGACCTCGGACTTGCTGGTTAGTAAAAAGGTCCAGCAATAGTGTGTATTGTCATTAAGTATTGCAAGATAGTATTGATTACCAGAAACACTCTTAACTGGAGAAGTCCACACATCATAGTGTATTAACTCAAAAGGTCGTGAGGTACAAGACATAGAGTTTGAGAAAGACAGTCGCACGTGTTTGCCAAGTTGACAAGAGTGACAAACAGTGGAACTGTTGTAGTTACACATGATGGAGGCGCTGCGACGTAGATTAGCGACAACGTCGGGGCTGGGATGACTAAGGCGAAGATATCATAGGTTGGTGGAGAGGGTAATGTTGGCGTGCGAAGTGAACGACGCAGTAAGGATGGTGTAGAGGTCACCGCCACTATTGCATCGAAGTATCTGACGTCGGGTCGAGATATCCTTCACAGGGAAATCAGAAGCGTCAAATTCAATTGAGCAATTGTTATCTCTTGTGAATTGGCAAACAGATACTAGATTGTGGAGGAGAGAGGGGACGATGAGGACATTGTGAAGTGAAAGATTAGTTGTGGGTGTAGACAGAAAGGAGTCACTACGGTATTAGATAGGAAGAGAGTGGTCATTACCGATGGTGATGAAAGGGGAGGATGAGGGATGGCGAGAGAATAGTATACCGGCCGATGATGCCATGTGGGATGACGCATCAGAGTTCAGCACCCAAAGGTGCTGAGGTTGGAGCATCATCTAATTGAGGGCGGTGACGAGGCCAGCTTGGTTCCACGAGAAAACCGACTAGGTGGGTGGTGGCGTGAGGATCGGCTAAGGCGGTAGGGTAGGAGCCGATGCCAGGTGGGCCTGAGGATGGGTGCCAAGAACCCCTGGTTGCCAGCCAATAGGACTACGTAGGTGGGACTGGGGTGCCCAGGGGTTATAGCATAGCCACGGACCTATGGGACTGGTAGACGGGGTAGGGACTGGATCTGGGCGTGGTTGTATCGAACTGCTCTAGTTTTTGCCCTTGTCCTTGCCTTTACCATTGCCATCAGCACGGGCTTTGTTGTCATGGTTAAGGCCATGGCTACTAGAGCCGCGAGAGGTGGCAACAGCGCACGGTGGTCGGCAGTCGATGGGGTTGGACCAGCCATGATCGGTTGCGGCGAGGAGAGCGATGTGGGCCACAGTCTTCTCGTCGTTGGCCAGGCGTAGTTCTTTAAGAACTAGCATGTCGTGGGCTCGGAAAAACGGCATAAGGAGTGTGGAGTTAGCGATGTCATCGGCGGTGTTGGAGAAGTGTGGGTTAAGTCCTCATAGGAGGGCGAGGACGAGTTGTGAGTCAGCCACAGGATGACCGACATCGCGGAGGGCGGCAGCTTTTACCTTAAGGCGCTGGCAGTACGAGGAGACAGATGAGTCTCCTTGTACCATGGAGTGGAATTCATTTAGTAGGAAGATGGCGCGCGGCTGTTTGTTGGCAAGGAAGATCCGCTCGATGGCCACACAGAGATCTCGGGCAGTGAGATCGGTGTCCTCCATTGCAAGGTCAAGGACGGAGTCATCGACCGAGCCAAGCAACCAGCTGCGCACGTAACACTCGGCGATGTCCTACTAGGGATCATCAGGTCGAGGTGGAGCGGAGTTATCGATGTGGGAACGGAGGCCAAACTTTTCACAAAGGGATTTAAAGAAAAATACCCACTTGGAGTAATTGGCATTGAGGTCGAGGGAGATTGGAATGTGAGATTTCACGTTGACGGCGGCGTAAGGTGGTGAGAAGATCGGCGAAGTGGTGCCTGAGGTGTGGTCAGGAGTGCCGATGGCCGGAACAGATTCGACGACTGGAAGAGTGCCGGAGCTAGGAGCAGACTCGGTGGTCCTAACGAGAGGGTAATGGACGCAATAAGCCGATGAGGATAAGGGCCGATGAGGAATAGGTGACCGATGAGAGTAAGCTGATGAGAAGAGTGGTTGGCCGATGGGAATAGGTGACCGATGAGGAGAGTAGTTGGCCGATGGGAGTAAGCAGCGGAGTAGTTGAGGGAGAAGTGGGTGGACTTGTGGACCAAAGGAGTGGAATGGGCGCGAAAACTCGGAGAAGACGCGGACGTGAAGAAAGGAGGTTCGCATCCGGGAGGCAGAAATTCGTGTCCGTGGACATATGAATACATTGGAGTGGCTCGGACGCGAGTGGAGAAGTTTCGTATCCGGGAGTAGGTGAGCGTGTCGAAAAAGCGGGAACCGAGAGAGTTCTAGCCAATGGAGGACGGACGAGTCCAGTCGATGGAGGGCGGATGGGTCCAGCCGATGGAGACGATGAGCGTAGAGTTGTGCCGACGTCGGAGGAGAGAAGGTGCGCCGAGGCAAGGAAAGAGCGAAGGCGGGTCTAAAACGAGACGAGGATGCGGATGGAGGCCGTCGCTTTGTCGCGTGGTGAAAAAGGGAGGGAAGAGGGCGGTGGAGAAGGAGAAAGCTGTCTATGGAGGAGACGGGGAGGAAAGAGCCGAGATAAGAAGGCAGAGGATGAATACCGGAAAGAAGGTCTGCGACGAGAAGAAAGCGTCGGCTCGCTGACGAGAGGATGCTAGTGCGCCGAGATATCTAGACCTGCTCTGATACTATGTAGAAATGTGGTGTATAATGAGACTAATATCCTACTTAAGAAAATCGTATCTATATATCCAGTGGTGTAACAATAATATTTAAGAAGACATATGGTGCACGAGCTTTATAAGCTCCTCCTTGGCTACAGCTGTCTGCTCGTGGTGGTGCATATATTCAAACGTGAAAGTTGCAGTAACACAACCATTGTTACAAGGTTGCCTACACAGAAAGAAAATAAGTAAATGCCAGTGGAAACAGGTCAACAATAGGCATCTGAAAGATAACAAATTATATAAGTTTATTTGCTAGTTCCAGAAAACATGATCGCATCAAAAGTAAAATGATGGATTCAACAGATGAAAAATAACATGGAGAAACGGATAAAACGATGAACATTAGAGTAAATAGAAATGTGGATCACAGATGAATTAAAGTGCATTAAAGTAGACGACGAATCTAATTTCAAAACATGCTAAACCTGCTTTTATTTAGTTGAGAATTGTACTAACAAGCTCCTGTCCAATGTAACAAAAACCAATAACTTCGGTATATATTTTTCCATGCTCATAGGCAAAAAGAAGGCACGTTGATAAAAAAAACACAGAGATTACAATAGTGAATGTTCTCAATAACATATAACAACGAAAACACTGACCAAGAATAATGTTGTTGCCCTTGTTGGTCATTTCATCATTCTCTCTTTCAACCTTGTAGCATGAACTGAATGCAGCAAGATGAGCATAGTAGGCCGATGGAATTGTACAGAAAGGAAAACGAACACTACATCAACGCCCAAAAAACAAGGGAATGAAAATATTTCTAAAGTTCCATAAAGTAACATGAGAGCATAACAAGCGCAATTGTAGGAGATAAATGCAAAGTATTTAAGAGCAAATGTTGAGGTCTTGAGGAATAGTTAACATGATGACATTGATGGTGCACAATAAGCAAATGGCAGTAGTTCAGTTCACTTTAAATGCATATCACATGATGAACTGAGGTGCATACAGGAGACAAAGACCCAATTTCAAAACATGCTAAACATGGATTTGTATTATTGAGAACAATATGCTAGCAAGGTTATCTTTTCCAAATCGCCATTGCCAAAAAACTTTGGTGTATACGTCTGCTTGCTCATGGAAAGAGGTATACGGAGCTTTAAGCGAATTAATGCAGAAATGAGAGAAAACAAAGATGCAACAAAAGAAAACTCACCCACAGACACTGCATGGGTGCATCAAGCATAACTGCATTTTTACCAACATTAGGAACTATCAGAGACTCACGTTAAGGAAGCAAAGTGACTAAGCAAAGACAGAGAGAAATGAACTTACGTATAGCAAAGATTGTTGGTCAGGGACTGAAGTGCATCAGCTGTAAAATGGTTCTCATCATAAAGAACAAGGTAATGTGTCAGCCTGCTAGTACCCTGATAAAAGGAATGTTCACAGACACTCAACTGAAAATTTCATCGACTAGAAAAATATGTGCAAGCCGCACAGCTTCAAGCATGTGGCTACCTGCATGCCAGCATGGCTACACAGGTAGAAATCAAACTCTGTTGGATGGCAAATCTGATGGTCCACGACAGTTCCTGCAGGACCAAAAAGAAACAGAATACAACAATACATCCAATAAACAAGTGCTTCAAGAAGTAGCATTTGTATGTTCTCAGTAACAACCCACAAGAACACTCACCAGGAAGGTTGTTTCCACTCCTGTCAATCATGTCACGCTTCCCATGAACCTCCGAGAAAAGCCTTGTGTGATGCCTTTTCTGGACTACGACAAATGTGACAGGAGGCAGATGTCCCTCCTCCAAAGAAGCGCAGGCCTTGCAATATAAAAGGATCTAAACTCAGAAAACATTCAAAATGGCTTATCCAGAACAAATAACAAAGACAGATGTATCATGATGCAAAGCTCACCTTTCTGATGGCATCCATTTCATGAAGAAGCACATAGCTGAACTGACCTTCACTTACACCATCTCTGCATAGGAGAATGACCACTCAACCAATTTCATTCAACTAGGCATAATGACTGAAAAGAACAACAGAATTAGCAAGACATACCTATAGAAGATTATCCTCTCAGACCTTCGACCTGTCTTCTTGCGGAAAGCAATAAGTAACTCCCTGTAAATAAGAGCATGTTAGTTCTCTAGATGAACCTAGGATTATAGACAACTTTAACACCAGATTTTCCTGATCATTCCACCATTTACAATTCCCTTCACTGGATCTTTACCAACGCTAAACAGATCCTCTATTATCTCCTGTCTATGTGGTTGAGCAGAGACCAGACCTCCGTATTTGGTGATTTCGGGTTTTTAAATAAACTGATACCGATGTATTTAGTGTTATGAACCGGCACATAATAAGTATCGGTGCTAATTCTTTAGGTAAACTGACAGAAAAAGCCAACTAAGCTGAGTTGGTTTTAGGGCGAGGCAAGCCAAATAAAGGGAAATAAAAATCTCGCATAAGCTCCCATGACCAACAATATCAGACTCTACTATACTCTAATCCTTTGTCTTCTCTAGCTCTTTTCCCTCCCCTTTCACTTTACCCTTTGTCCTATCTTCCTTCAGGCGCTGCGCTACCACCATCGTATCGGTCAGTGAGGAGACTAAGGATGTCGGATCTAGTGACCTTAGCCTCCCCATCAATGGATTTAGTTGACCGGAGTAAGAGGGTAGCTCAAAAGCCTGTGGCTCTTATCGCTAGGCTGCCTCCCTATCATCATGCCATGGCTCCGTCCTGTCTTTGTTTTGCCTGACGCCACACCTCTCCTTCTAGCCTCTAGCCTCCACCTAAGAGATTAGCCATCGATCGAGCAGCAACTAGTGAGACGGAGGGATCTGATCGCTACAATTCTCCTTCAGTCATAGGGTGTGACGTGTGTACGTTGTATGGTAGTAGGACCTTAGGCCCACCTGGCACCCCACACATTCTCCCTCTCCCTCCCTTTGTAAGGAGGACTTAGGGGTGCAAACCGCGTGGATTGTGTGCGTGTGGATGAGGGGTTTGGTCAGCAAAATACATATTTTGACATTTTACAAAACTTATTTGATAAATGAATCCTACACAGAACACATTGCAAAAACAGAACATTTCCCCAGCGTCATCCGCGAACACGCTGACCTATAACTTCTCAGCATCAGCATCACGCCCAGCGACACTGAGCTATTATTCGAACTGGCACAAGTTTGCCATGTCAGGGGAGGACAGCTTCGAACTCATCGGTGCTTAACTGCAGAGCAAACAAAAAGGTGCGCAGGCCCGCATACTTCACAAAAGCATGGCCCGCATATTTTGTGGATTTTTTCTACTGCTCCTATGTTGCCAAAGAATGCCAAGTGAAATAATTAAATTTAATGTGTATATACTGGGAAATATTTTTATATTTAATTGAAAATATGGAATACAAATGTCTGCTACGTGCCTCACATTTAGTTAAAATACGAATATGCTTTGCTCTGATTTTTTCATTCCCAAAATATTTTTTATTGTCCTATTAATTGGAACAACCAAATTTGAGAACACAGTATGGCATTTAAATTTATATTTATGAACACAAAAGACCTTGATTAAAATTCAGACCATACGATATAAGCTATTTCATACTTTTTCAAGTTTAAAAAACCAAAAAGTAAAGCATGTAATGTTAAAAAAAAATTATGAGAGTGATTTCAACATGAATTATATAATAATTCAACTTTATGATTATATAATATAAATAATTAATAAAATTATGATGTGATGTAGCCCATAACCTTCGATATACTTTTTCATGTTTAATAATAAAATAAATTACAATCCAAAACATGTAATTTTAAAACAAAATCCGAAGATTAGCCATCGCTCCACAAAATCGCCATCATCATGTCTGCCCTTTTCTACCTGTCACCGTAATAGCCAACAGCCAGTGCTACCACGGAAGCTAGGGATTTGTCACCCTTTCATCACTGTCACCGCAACAGCCAATGCTATCGCGAGAGCTAAGAATCTATCCTTGTGAAGCTGTCATGACATTTATCCTCAACGACAACCTTAAGTCATCGGTTGTGCTAAGGTCAACAGACTAAGGTAAAACATGTCGCATCTGACGGTCATATTTACGAGAGACGATAAATAAATTATATTTGATTTTACAGTTAAAAAGATGTGATTAAAACTCTAACTAATTAAGAGATGTAAAATGTACCTCTTCCTTTCCTCAGTTACTATCGGGCTAACAGTCTAATACGAAGCAGAAAAGAAACTGGGCTGCGTCGAACTCTAGCCCACATTCTGACACCTACTCATCTACAGCCTCGCAAATCCCACCTCAAAATAAAAAAAAAGGAAAAAAGAAAAAAAGAAAAAAAAAAGAAAAGGGGAAAACCTTCCTCCCCAACCCGATCTCTCTCTCGTTCTCTAGTCTCCGCTCCCCACCACCTCCTCGCCGGCGTGCGGCGGCCTAACCCCAAAACCCTCGCCCCGGCGGCCGGGCCACGCCGCCCCGCCTCGCCCCCATCCTATCCCGGCCTCGCTGCCGGTGCCGCCGCGCCATGCGCTTCGGCATCTGATTCATGTCTCACCCCCACGCCACCGCCCCCAAGCGCCCATTCTACTCGTCCTCCACCTCCTCCCCCACCTCCCCCGCGCCGCCGCACATGAAGAAGGCCAAGTTCCCCGGCTCGTCTTCCTCCTCCGCCACCGGAGCCTCCGAGAAGAACGGGCTCCACGTCGATCCCACGGTCGTGGCCCGTAGCGGTGGCCGTACCAACGGCGAGGAGGACGCGGTGATGGTGCTCGCCGACCAGGAAGAGCTCTCGGCCCCCAGCGCATCGGCCCCCGCGGGAGTCGCTGCCAACCTCTTCAGGAAGAAGGCCACACTCCCCCAGCCATCCGCTGCCCGCAAGCCCCTCCGCATCAAAATAGGTCCCTCTCTTTCAATGTAATTGCACGTTTTACATGTGAGAGAATACATCATTGAGGGGCTTCGGGCTAGATTGAGGGGAATTCGGTTGTTCCTCTCAGTGGTGCTAGTTCACGTGCCCGCTCGCATAGTTAACTTAAAATTCCAGTAGTAGCAAGGGATTGAGGCGGTGTCTGTCAGTTATTTCGTTGAATGGATCATTTCATCACTGAGTTCTGTTTTCTCGCTACTAATTGGCACGCGTAGGTATTTGTATTGATGAATTTGGCTAGACCCTTGACTATTTTGGGATGATTTTTGCCAGCTACAATGGTTCTAGTTGCTCTCGGCATATATATGTATGTTCAATTTCTTGTAATTGTTTGTTTATCTTGGCTTCGCTTTGTTGGGCGTGAATGCACGCTAAGAATTTCTGTAGAGATATGGTGCTTTTTTTTATGCATCTGACAAATGAACTTGGGCTAACTGTATGATTCTTATATCTTCTTGATCTGTATTTGGTTGTATTGCACCATATGAGCTGGCTTTCTAACTAGATTGCTTGCAACTTGTCGGTCTTTTGACTTTATTGGGTGTAACTGTCTGTATTTATTAGAAGCGTTGCTTGGCATCTCCGGCAAGTTGCCTTCTTTAATTTTTGGGACAAAACTGAAAATATGCGTCTGTGCAACAGATATTGCGGTGAATCTTTAACCTTCCATATCTGTTCATTTTATGTGTCATCATATATAATCTTAGCACCAGTCATTCATAGGCAGTACCAAACTATAACTAACTAAACCTGTATAAGCAAATTCAGAAGGTTATATGTTCATTCTCAGATAAGAGACTTCTGGGATCTTCTGGATGTATTTTTGCAACCCCTTTTTGTATGATGTAAATATTTACTTCATCCCAGAATTCGTTTTTGTTGTAACCCTTTTCTGTTTTGCTCCCACCTATTTTCATGTATCAGGTCAGCCAAAATTGCCAACGAACTTTGAGGAGGATACATGGGCAATTTTGAAGGATGCTATTACAGCTATATTTCTAAAGCAGAAGCTTTCTTGCGATGTTGAAAAACTTTACCAGGTAATGTTTATATTTCTTTTGTTATAACATTTGATGATCTCACTTTAGTTATTTAGAATTTAGAAAAAAAATTCTTCACTGTAGGCTGCTGGTGATCTTTGTCTACACAAGCTAGGCGCAAATCTATATGAACGCATAAAGAAAGAATGTGAAGTACACATATCGGCAAAAATATCAGCATTAGTGGGTCAAAGTCCAGATTTGGTTGTATTTTTGTCTCTGGTGCAAAGAACATGGCAAGATTTTTGCGATCAGATGTTGATTATTCGTGGTATTGCTTTACTTCTTGATGTAAAATATGTCAAGAATGTTGCAAACATTTGTTCAGTGTGGGACATGGGGTTGAAGCTATTCCGCAAGCATCTTTCGCTCTCTCTGGAGATTGAACACAAAACTGTTACTGGTCTTCTAAGATTAATTGAGAGTGAGAGGTATGCCTCCTCTTCTGTACTGAACAATGCTATATGCATAACCTGTTTTGGGTGGAGGAAATATCTATCGGTAGATGCTTAAAATTTCTTAGGCCTTTCTCCTCATCGTATTCATAAACATGGAAATACAGCCCAATTTTCATGTTCTGATTCACTTGGGATCTGTTCAGAGATCTGAGTTGAAATGGACAATTGTAAAAAAATATCCTTATCAGACTTAGGGCAATGTATTGAACATTGTATATCGAGTAAGTTGTTTACTTGAGAAAAGTTGGTCATTGTAATTATCTTGTGTGATGAGATGTTGTAGCTCGCAAGTCATAGTGTTTGTATTTGGTCCATTTTAAATTATTTAAATTGTGAACATAAAGAGTCAATGCCTTTTAAGTAACTGATTATTCAATAACCATAATTTCCTTATCAGGCTTGGCGAAGCAATAGATAGGACATTACTTAGTCATCTTCTGAAGATGTTTACTGCTCTTGGAATGTATTCTGAGAGTTTTGAAAAGCCCTTTCTTGAGTGCACGTCTGAATTTTATGCTACTGAAGGTGTCAAATATTTGCAGCAGTCTGATATTCCAGACTATCTCAAGCATGTGGAGGTTTGTTAAATTTCTTGTATTCTCCGTGCATTTTATTCCTACCAAATTCAGGTATAATTATGTAGCTGTTGGTATTTCACATGAATTATGCAGACACGGTTGCAAGAAGAACATGAAAGGTGCATTATATATTTGGAAGCTAACACTAGGAAGCCACTTATAACAACTACAGAAAAACAATTACTTCAGCGGCACACATCTGCAATACTTGATAAGGTGGTTACATGCTCTTACAACTGTAGGATTTGTTATCTGGCCTGAATAAGAATTTGATGTTGCATTTTCTTGTTGAGCTGTTAGATCAATGAATAAATAAAAATGATGTTTACTTATGATGTTTGTACTGTTCAGGGATTCACAATGCTTATGGAAGCAAATCGTGTAAAGGACCTCTCGAGGATGTACACACTTTTCCAGAGGGTTGATGCCATTGAGTTTCTAAAGCAAGCACTTAGTTCATATATCCGGGGCACTGGCCAGGGCATTATCATGGATGAAGAAAAAGATAGAGAACTGGTACCCTTTCTTCTAGAATTCAAGGCATCGCTTGATAGAATATTGGAGGAAAGTTTTGCCAAAAATGAGTCTTTCTCCAATACAATAAAAGAGTCATTCGAACATCTTATCAATCTACGCCAGGTAGGCCAAGATTCTGTTTAACTATACTTTTTCTTCCTTTCCTGCATACTGAGTTGATATCTTCTTGCCCATGTAGCTTGATGTAATAGTTGCTGCAATAAACTTTGGTTTCTATTCTCTAGTTTGCTTTTATTACATATATTTCTTTCTCCCTCTGGTCATCATTGGAAGTGTGTGGTCAACTTTTGATCTTCAACCAATAATATATTAGCTATTTATTTAGATTGGTCATATGGGGGTTAATTTATCTTTGGTGACATTTTCAGAATGTTGTTCTTTGATAACTACATAAAATGCCGATAAAATCTGTCCAAGATGTATATCACAGACTTTAGAAAGTCAAAATATGAAATATTGTTACATGATTTACTATCAGTTAAGACTATGATCAAGAGTCATGCTTACTAAGGTTCTAATTGTAGGCTGCTTCTTCATACTTGAATTGAAATAATTGGGTTAGGTTTTTCTTGGAAAATAGCTTACATAAATTATGTTGTTTAACAACTGATTGTTATAAAAATATACAGCCAAGTATTTGCATCGGAACTGTGAAAAGTTGAAATGGCATGTTTCTAGAAGGTAGTACCTACTTTCCAGCACTGCATGAGTCTGTGCAAGGAGATAATATGCATGTCGGTTTATTTTTGTGTATATTATCTCAATGTCTTGTAATTTGCTTTCCTATACAGTTAGTCTTCCCTTTTATAGCCTGCTAAACCCTTGATTCCTTGATTTTTCACCTGTTGATATTCGCCATTTGTCTAGTAGGATGTGTTGTCCTTGTAGATAATTCCGTGTTTGTTTCCTATCATATTGCAGTCATCTGAGACTTGATAAACAGGAAGTTCGATTCTTAGATTTCAGATATGCTGGTGTACATTTTGGTTCTTTTGTTCTTCCATTGCATTCTTATCTGGTTTCTTTTGTGACTTAAGTTGGCGTGTCATTTATCCTGTATTTTTTCATTGTACTATGTTTTATTTTATGAAAGATCAGCTAATACCCTTTTCTGCAACAACAGAATCGACCTGCTGAATTGATTGCGAAGTTTCTTGATGAGAAACTTCGAGCTGGAAATAAAGGTACCTCCGAAGAAGAGCTGGAGGGAATACTGGATAAAGTTTTGGTTCTGTTCCGATTTATACAAGTAAGACACTTGATATCACTAAATCGCTTCTTTGTCGGCATCTTGTTCTTTCAATGTGAGTTGCATGTTAAATATAGTACATGTGTGACACCTCCTTTTTTCAAATAACTCAACTGTATAAAATAGTAAAACTCCCTTTGTCATTAAGGAAAAACAATTTTCATGAGCATGTGGGTGGATGGACTGAAGATGGGTATCATTTGTCAAATTCTTAGTCCTAAAGTCTGCTGCATGAACTTCTAGGAGAAGCTAATGCTGATAAAAATTTACTACATAATAATACACAAAAAAGCTTTACTCAGAATTGAAGAAGTTTAACGTTTTTCATTATGTTCAGGGAAAAGATGTATTTGAGGCATTCTATAAGAAGGATCTGGCTAAGAGGTTGCTGCTGGGGAAGAGTGCATCAATAGATGCTGAAAAATCAATGATAACAAAGGCAATTATTTCTTTTCTGATGTTTAAAAATGAAATTTTAAATGGTTATCCAACTTACTGACATACTTGAACAACGTTTTTCCGTTTGCAGCTCAAAACTGAGTGTGGAAGTCAATTTACCAACAAGCTGGAGGGAATGTTCAAGGTAGCAATAGCTGTTTTGCTATAAATAGTTTTCCTAGTATACTGCCTTCTGCTTATTCTCACCCTATATATATTTAGTTCTAATGTTGCTAACTTATATACTTGTATCCATTGGTGATGTACAAATTATCATCAATTTCTTCTGTATGGATTACTACTATTATAAAATGAAATGAACTTGGTGGTGTTCTCAGGACATTGAATTATCCAAAGAAATAAATGAGTCTTTCAAGCAATCATCTCAAGCGAGGACAAAGCTTCCAACTGGCATTGAAATGAGTGTCCATGTGCTTACGACAGGGTAGGTAACACGTGCCTTGCCACTTTTACATGTGTGCTGACTTACTGAGTAGCATGTTCTGTTTACACAACAGTTATTATCTGATAATACTCATAGAAAGGCTTCGTAGTCCATGGCATGTATCTGGAATTTGTGCAATGGATTATGATAGGCATTTCTTGAGCATGTTAACATGCAACTTGATGTTTTCCACCATAAATATGCACTTCTGATTAAATATGTTGCACTGCAGCTATTGGCCAACATACCCACCAATGGATGTGAAACTCCCCCATGAACTTAATGTCTATCAGGTCTGGCCAGGTTCTCGAAACTAGGTTTGTTGGCAGTAAATATTTACATCCACTGTCTGGAAATTAATTTAGTTTAGGCTTTTTTTGATAGGATATATTTAAGGAATTCTATTTGAGCAAGTACAGTGGAAGGCGTTTAATGTGGCAAAATTCATTAGGTCACTGTGTATTAAAAGCAGAGTTCCCAAAAGGTAAAAAGGAACTTGCTGTGTCACTATTTCAGGTGAGATTATTTATCCCAATTTCTGCAGTGGCTTATTGTAGCTGTAACTGTCTGATTGATAATTAGAAATTCGTTGATTTATTCTGTTTGTCAGAGTGTGGTTTTGATGTTGTTCAATGATGCACAAAAACTAAGCTTCCTTGATATCAAAGAATCAACTGGTATTGAGGATAAAGAATTGCGAAGAACGCTGCAATCACTTGCATGCGGTAAAGTTCGGGTTCTCCAAAAGGTGTGGCTCTTTATTTTATCTGGACATCTCACTAATTTTCAGTAAGCAGCTTGTTCAGTTGTCACTTGTATTTTCAGATGCCAAAAGGGCGAGATGTAGAAGATATGGATGAATTTGTATTTAACGAAGAGTTTAGTGCCCCTCTCTATCGCATAAAGGTAATATTCATCCTCTTGATTTGTGTGGGGGTGGGGTGGGTACGTTGAGTTTTGGTGTGTCATCAAGCTTAACTAAGGTGCTTCTGTGTGTTTTCAGGTGAATGCTATTCAGATGAAGGAGACGGTAGAAGAAAACACAAGTACAACTGAGAGAGTATTCCAGGACAGACAGTATCAGGTGCCTTAAACATCTAAACCTGCAAACAAGAACATCCTTCGAGGACTTCTATCTAGTTACACTTGTCCTCATATAGTTATCCTCAGTTTTCTGCATAGGACGTTAGCTAAACTATGTTGTGCTTATGCTTATGCTTCCTCTGGTTCATATGTGCTTAGAGTAATCTGCCATAGAAGTTTTACCCTCTATTTGTGCTTAAATTACTGTGGCTAGCTTCTGATCTTACATGCTTTCATTCACTAAAGCAACGCATTATTGTTTGTTCATATTGGTATCTTACATGCTTTTTTTCGTATTTAATGGCTGCCATTTTTTAGGTTCAACATCACCATTTCAATCAAATTTATTCTGGACTGATTTTGGTGCAAATCTAAATTGAGTTCAGTCACGTCATGACAATACCATAATCTCCTTTTCTTGTTCCGTGCAGGTGGATGCTGCCATAGTTCGAATAATGAAGACACGGAAAACCCTCAGCCACACGCTCCTAATAACTGAGCTTTTTCAGCAGGTTAGACATGTTTTAATATTTGATTGCAACGCATGCATTCCATTCTCGCTCCGCAACTTCATCTCATAAATTATCTTGTTGGCTTGTTTCAGCTCAAGTTTCCAATCAAGCCATCGGATATCAAGAAAAGAATAGAGAGCCTAATCGACAGGGAGTACCTGGAGAGAGACAGGAGTAACCCCCAGATCTACAATTACCTGGCTTGACAGCGTTTGCCATCATAACATGAAAGCTCATCTTCATTTCATTGTCAGAAAAACATTGTAAATTAATTGGATATGTCTTGTCTCTTGTTCTTTCCTACCTTTTTCTCCATGGGAGCTGTAGCAATCGCGACATTTCTGTATACGAAAAAAAAGGAACAAATTTTCGATAATATCAGCCATGCATCAGACATACATCCTTGTGAATGATGTGCACCCTTGATGAACAGACATGACACAGGTTGACAGGTGCTTTGGGGCCGCCCTCCCAAAGAAGAAAATATGTGAAACGAAGTTTTTTTTTTTTGAATCTTGGAAGAGTTACATCGATTGTTGTGAGGAACCTAAAAAAATTCCTACAAAAAGTTCTACATTTCAAATGATGTTTCATGGTTTACTATGTTTGAAGTATAAATTTGAAACCCAATACAAACCCACAGTGTGACTGTGTAAGTCCTCGTTTGGATGGGCCCAGGGTCGGCCCATATACTTGTTTAAGCCTACGAAACTAGACTTAAATGGGCTTAGCCTATTGGGCTTAGTTTTGTAGCCCAGCCTCCCCTCCACACAGTCGTGCAGTCGAGCCAGCTACACGGTACACGCAGTCGCCCTCCTCCTCCCCCGCCTGGCGCCCTCCTCCTCCCAGATCAGATCACCACCGGCACCGCGTCCACCGCCGCCTCGCCCGCCGCAGCCGGTACCGGCGAAGGTGGGATACATCTGTAGACGCCCTAGATCGCGCTCTTGCGATTCGCTTCGTCCGTCCCCCACTCACGCGCAAGCCACACCGGCTCCGGCTCCGTGGGTTTTTGGCGCGATGGATCCGCTCAGGAGCTACCTGGGGAGGCTCCTCCTCGAGGAGATCACCCCGGTGGTGATGGTGTTGACCACCCCACTCTCCGAGGCCGCTTGCCGCAAGAGCGGGCTCAGCCTTGTCGACATGCTCTCGCCGTTCTCCCTCTTCAAAAAAATCGATGGTGATGCACCTCCCCATGCTATGTTTCAGATAATTGCGTGTGCCGCTTGTCACATTTCCTTCGATTGGGTTCTGTGACCTCATGGGGAGTACCCTGTTTATGTGTGTGTGTTTGAGCAGTGCCGGTGCGGACAGCCAGTGACCAGCCTTACAGGCTGCAGATGTTTAAGATTCGGATGGCCTACGCTTCGGATGTCCGGAAGCAGGAATACGAGGTGATTCTCGAACTTTCTGGAAGCTTCTGGGTTGTGCTGTAGACTTGTTCACTATGTATGCCTATAGTTTACGAGTCTCTTGATGTCTCTGGCTGTTTTGGAGCAGGTGACGGATGAGAGGCTCAAACCGATAGTTTCTGAGGCCAATGAGAGTGCTCTTCCAGATCTGCTTTCAGACCCACCACAGCTAGAAGATGTACTTAGCAGTGAGATCCCTTACTGCCTCTATATGAATTCATTTTGCTATGTTCTCACCTGTGGACATATTTACACTGAGCAAAATTATGGAGCTGTAGTTGGAATTTTATGGAATGCCTTGTGAATTGCGTCAAATAGTGTAGTCCGATCGCCTTGATATTAGAAGCAAACCATAATGTTCAATGAGCAGCAATAACCTTCGCTTTGGATGTTTTAATTTGCAGCATAATTTCAGGTTATAATTTTGTGCTGGTGGTGGAAGTACCTTTGGAAAGTGATCACACCAAAGGAGCATGTGCGTTATATTATGGATAGCTCAAATTTCCTTTAAATGGTGTGAATATGCTATGGGTTTCTCAGTGCTTGTGAGTGTAAATAACAAGGAATATTTGGGTGGTTACAAACAGTGTTTCTATGCTTACATCATGTCTTAAAGTTCTTTGATATGAGACTGAAATAATGGGATTATTGTTTCTTGTTTATTTGGTGCATCTTCCATATGGTTCTTTCTTTTTTGCTCTTAATTGCAGAGCCTGAAGCTGAACTGTGCACTTTGTGGATTAAGAAATTCAATAGAGCTCTGATACGGACTCTCTCATTCTCAGAGCATGAAACATTCGACCACCCTGTGGCATGTGAGATTTGGTACTTCCTTCTTATTTGGAGTTTGTTTTTTGCAGGATATGTTCTGCTCATGTTTTGACTATTGTTCACAGGTCTATTAGTTGTATCGTCAAAGGACAAAGAACCAATCAGCAAATTTGTTGATCTCTTCAACACAAATCAGTTGCCTTCTCTTTTAAATGAAGGCATAATGGATCCCCAGATTCTTAAGCACTATCTTATACTTCATGATCAACAAGATGGCCCACAAGAGATGTATGTCCTTCACTCAGTTGTTATGTTTTAGTACATGCTCTCTAACATTAGTTCTTCTCACATAGCCTACCAACCTGTTACTAATGCACATATTTTCTCAGTTTTAGAGTGCTCTGTAGCCAAACAATGATATAGAGTGTCACATGCCAAATGTCAACATTTTGTAGTGTCATGTAGGCAATTTTTGCCATTTACCTTTGCTGACCTGTTTTTACTTGTTTTGGTGAAGAGCTATGAACATCTTAGCGGAAATGAAGGGCAATCTTGGTTTGAATGATTGTAAATTGTTGTGTATTAATTCTTCTACAGACGCAAATGGTGTAGATGCTGAGAATTCATGGCTTCCTTATGTAAGTACAGTGGATTACTTCAGATTAAACTGCGTTAGTGTTTACATATTGCAGCAGATATGCAATCTACTTACAGTATTTTCTTGACTAAAATACAGAAATCTTATGGTTTGCACAACCCAGAAGGAGCTTGTTGGCTTAACATGGATGATTTAAATGAGGTATTGCCACATTTGATGACTCATCATGTCATTTGCTTATCCATAAAATATCCTGGGTTGAGAGTGTCATGAAAGTATCGTCCAACATTTTGTAGCACCTAAGGATTCATCACTTTCATGATGGGTATTGTTGGGTAGATTACTAACCTAATTGGTAGTTATTACTCAGTGTATGCAAGGTTTTTATGGGTATTGATGCTAAGAAGACCAAATGGATATTTCTCTTAGCCTTCTAGTACTAGATAATGAACTTTAGTTGTTCCTCTGCAGTATCCAGTATCACGTGAATCATTGTTTTCTGAGAGGCAAACTGTACAGGATACTTATTAGATAAGCTTTTTGTTTGTCAGATAAAGGACTTCATGCAAGATTTGGCTTCTAATCATATAATTCCCTGCATGGAGCATAAGATCCGTGTCCTCAATCAGCAGGTATGTTCTTTATTGTATTACTTGTTTTTACTTCTCTTAACAAGATTAACCATTCTGTTTCTGAAAAAATTAACAATATTAAGCATTTTCTAGGTAGCCACAACGAGGAAGGGCTTTAGGAATCAAATAAAGAACCTGTGGTGGAGAAAAAGAGATGATGTCCCAGAAGCTGCAAATGGCCCAATGCAAGTGGTTGCTTATAACATCTTTCCCTTTTCACTATTTAAAAATTCTGTAGTTTGCTGTAACACTTTATTTTTCAACAGGTACACTTTCACCTCCATAGAGTCACAGATTAGGGTTCTAGGTGACTATGCTTTCATGTTACGGGACTACGAGCTTGCTTTATCCAATTATAGATTACTCTCAACGGATTATAAGCTTGATAAAGCTTGGAAGCGTTTTGCTGGTGTACAGGTGCTTTAAACTAATTTTAACTTCTCGCCTGGATTTACATATGATAGATAGCATATGTAGTGTTGTTGAGTTTGAAATAAGGTAACAATCAAGGTGGCAATTCTTAAGGAATATCCTGGGACCATGCTATTTTAACAGCCTAACACATTCTTTCCCTCAAACATGGGTTCAGTCCTTACTTGTACAATATATCAGAATCATATTGTATGCTTCCAAATTTGAAGCATAGGATTCCTGAATTTCCTTTTGATGATTGATTGAGTACTGAAGCAAGTTTGAACAGTGGCCAAATATTCATCAAGGTAGTCACTCCATGATAATGTGTCTTTTTCAGGAAATGAGTGGACTGTGCTATTTCATGTTGGACCAGTCAAGGAAGGATGCTGAATATTGCATGGACAGTGCCTTCAGTACATATCTGGTATTCGTCTCAAGTCCACTTCTAGTTTCTCAGACATAATTAAATAGTTCTTTCTAAATTGTTACCTAGCATGTTAGCTCCATTGATATAATATTTGTGTTCTGTGTATTGTTCAATATGTTGTACACAAAGAGAAAAGGTGTTCATATCCAATTTTGCATGAAGCAGTTCTCCATGTCTATTATAATACATCTACATCTGATTTTCAGGACTATTAATATAAACATTATCTTAGCAAGTAGTCTATGCAAGAAATTTTCAGGATTTTTGTTGCATCACATGTCATTGATCTTACTATGAAAATGCCAAAGTCTGTTGTTGCATCACATGTCATTGTTTTATAGGCATCCATATGATATCAACAGTAGACTCAGTTATTTTATGGAGTTCCCTAGTCCCTAAATTCCTGGTGTGCTCTTTTCTCATCTAAGCAATGCTAGATTCGTTCTTACCCCAATCAGTATCCTTCTTCACCTAGCACTGTTCTAATTCAAGTTGGCATCTGTGGCGTCTCTAGGATAGATGACTTCCTTTATTCCCATTGCTTTTGGGAGGTGATAGGTGGGTATGCTTTGTGGCATATAATCAAGAAAGTCTGAAACTAGATAATCAAGAATTGAGGAATGCATAATTTGCGATTAAGCCATTAAGGGCTATAAAGGGGCAGAAAAATTCTAAAGAAGTAATGCTACTCTTATGTGTTATTTCAACTTTTGAAGTTAATTAAATTTGGAATAGTTGATATCCTTCCGTTCCTTTGTGCTTCTCTGTTCTCTCCTGGTATTGCTCTCGTTCATTCTATTCATATTTACAGAGAGTTGGATCTTCTGGGAAGAGAAATGCTACTAGATGTGGCCTTTGGTGGGCAGAAATGCTTAAAACAAGAGGACAGTATCAGGAGGCATCAAGTGTATATTACCGTGTTTCTAATGAGGTAGATCTAGCATCAAGCATAAATTGATAGAATTTATAGTCATGTTTTTGCAGAAGAATTTTTAGTTTGTTACACATCACTGATGGAGTTTTCTACTATTCAGGAACCTTCACTGCATTCTGCTGTGCTGCTTGAGCAAGCCGCTTGTTGCTATTTATTATCTAAACCACCTATGCTTCGGAAGTATGGATTTCACCTAGTCTTAGCTGGAAATAGTTATTATGTATCTGATCAGGTGTACTATAATTATTTTCTGCTGTGATATTTAATTAATGTTATAGAAGTGAATTTTATCTGTGTTGAATCTGAGCATTCAATCTTTGAGTGCAGAAGAAACATGCTGTTCGGGCATACAGAAATGCTCTGTTTGTTTACAAACAACATCCTTGGAGTTATATCAATGATCATGTGCATTTTAATGTCGGAAGGTATTTGTGTGTTTTAGCTCCTGTCCATGTATTTTTCTTGTCTATAAACTATTATTAACCCTTTTGACTGTTAATTAGGTGGTATGGAGTCCTTGGGATATTTGATGTAGCCATAAGGCACTTGCTGGAGGTCATTGCTTGCAGCCATCAGTCGCTGACAACACAAAGCATGTTCCTCAATGATTTTTTTCATTTTGTTCAGGTTCTTGACCAACTCCGACTGTGCTCTCATTTTGCTGAACCAAACTTCTATTGCAATATTCATTTTGTGTTTTTTTATCAAAAGAGTATGGGGAAGAAATTTGATGTTTACAAGCTTCAGCTTCCTGCTATCAACATGTCATCACTCAGAGTTATATATGAAGATCATCGAACTTATGCCTCGGATGCGGATGTAAGTACATTTCAACTGCGCTAGGACTATATCTAGTTTATTTACCATTGAGTTTTCTGGGAGTAATCATCAAACATTGAACCTATGATACTTTTGCCCTTGTATAATAGAATATATCTTATTTCTTATTGCTACTAAAACAATTTGAAAAAAAAGAAAGACCAAAATGAATTGATGCATTGAGCATTTCTGATCTAGACAACTAAATAATAAATCTGAGATTTAACCAGGCTTTTTTCTAACAATAACTGGATCTATCTTTATGCTCTCAATATTAGAGCACTCTAATTCTAACTTGTATCAGTTGCCTTCAATAACAGGTTAATGTTAGTGAAAGCATTTGGCAGGAGCTGGAGGAAGAAATGATCCCATCATCATCTGTTGTTAGAACTAACTGGCTTGAAAAATCTCCTGATTTGAGAAAATACAAGGATTCCTGTGTTTGTGTTGTGGGAGGTAATACATCTTCAATATCCATAAAACTTCTCCTAAGCAGATCAACTGAGGCCCTGTTCTTTTCAAATTATTCACTGGATTACTGAAACGGATTATTTGCTCCACACTTCAAAAAATACGCTTTCTCAAAAAACCTTCTTCTACTGCATTGGTTAGACCACTTGTTTTAAGTTTTTTTTAAAGTTTACTTCTCAAAATATTTAATTTATCCCTATAATCAACTAGATAGCCCATGATAATAATCCACTTAATAATCTAAATCAAACAGGGCCTGAACTTCATCTGAATTTTGCTGGAGTTAAGATGCTTTCAACTGGGAACCAGCAAAAAGTCGGCATAGTAAATCCAAAATTATTAGCCATGGACTCATGATGCATATCTAATGCAGCTTGAGTATAATTGGGGAAGCTTTGCACATGGACTATTGGATGAGCTGAGCAGACCAGTTTGGGTTACTCTCATATCCCCATTGTTTCTGTTGAAAATTATTAATTCCCACTTCCCAGCATGTGTGCTCATGCATTTCGACAGATGCCCAAAAAAATACTATATAATATAGAGTTAAAAATGCAAACAATGATATTGATCAAACCTAAAAATTACATGGCTTCATAAGACGAATCAACCACTTACATGTGCACATGTCCAAAGAACACAAGTTTTCTAAAAAAGGATTTTGCAAAGAACACATATGTCTATATTTATGCAGCTCCAAAAGATTTTGAGTTGGGTGGGGGTGTAGAGAGTACCATCATCCCCAGCTTCTCCTTTTTAAAAGAGTAAAGATTATGGCTCCCTTCTCATGATCCATTAGAATCTAATCCACCCATATCACATCCGGCAGTCCAAATGGGAGTTTGTGTGATTGCAGCCACATATGAGTTTAAACTGGATTTGCCCCTGGTCACATTAAAGGGTTAAGGATTTATTTATCAAACATAGAGACACCAACGGAGAGTAGAGGGAAATATGGACATATCATATATATAGTGTTTTTAATTATTGCTTTTTTTGGTCAATTGCAGAAGCAGTAAAAGTGTGCATCGAGCTTAGGAATCCTCTACAAATTCCTGTTACTGTTTCTTGCATCTCTCTTATATGTCAGCTTTCCACCAGTTTGGACGCTTCTATTGCTGGTATCCTTTTTTTCCCCTGAGCTAAAATTTTATCTTAAGAACCCCCATATCCAGAAATTATGTTGATAATTCATTTCTTTGATGGATTGCACTACCGTGCAGATAATAGTGTGTTGACCACAGGTGCTGGGGAAGATATAGCTAACACAAAGCCTGCAATATCAATGTAATCTTTTTTTTGCTAATTACTGAGGCTTTATTTATGTATATGTCTCGGATTCTTAATTCTCGTGGTTACAATGATGTTTCTGGTTTACCACTACAGATTTGAGGATGATGGAAATAATTTCACAGTGTCAAAGCTGGACATTGTGTTAGGAGGAAATGAAACCAAAAGTGTATGCCTTCTTTGTCATTCCACTTTACTCAGTATTATGCGCCTTACAAAAGTTCTGTTAGGTTGCTTTCCTGTTTTCATAGTAAATCTAATTTCTACCCTTGGTAAAATAATTAGGTGCTAGCAAATGCTGTTTTAACAATTTCTGTTTGTAACCTTATTGATCCATGGTGTTTTAGGAAAGCTTTTTTGTGTCAATTTGTCATCGGTCTTTTATGCTGTTTCAATCTATGACTCCCTACCAACTGGTTATTATATCCAAAAAGATATGATAGAAGTGTTTTATAAAGCCAATAGTATTTCCATTCAGTACCATCTACATTTTATCTTTTGGTTTGATATCGCTTCAAACTATTCATACTTGTGACTTTCCTTAGTTTTATTTTCATTTACTTCAAATTATAAATTATAATAGACCAGTAATGACAACAGGCAATACTTAACTGACTAATGACTTAGTTATCCATAATTCCATAGTTTAACTGATGATGTTTTGGTAGCAATACTCAAATACATGCATTAAAGGGTTCTTTAAGTTCTTTGTTGAGAAGTACCTTTCTCTTTTTTTTTGGCCCCTTGTACCTTTGAAATGGTTTCTTTTGAACTAATCTCTTTCAGTTGACACTTATTTTTTTCATATAGGTGGTGTTATGTTATCAATATATCAAGATAATAATCAGTTTCCTTTCCAACTCTATTAGGTACAACTTGAAGTTACTCCAAAAGTTGAAGGTATTCTGAAGTTACTTGGGATAAGGTGGACGCTCTCAGATTTATTAGTAGGCTACCAATACTTGGAATTTGACACAAAAAGGAAAACTAAGAAAGGGAAAAGGGGGTCTCGTCGTTCTTTGAGCAACAACCTGATTGTAATCAAGGTTCTGACTTATCCAGTTCTCTCATTCACTTATTTTGTTCTGAGATAAATGAATAACTTGGAATTATTTCCAGGGTTTAGCCAAACTTACGGGGTGTATTGATCGCTTGCCAACAAATGCATTTGCTGGTGATTTACAGCTGCTCAAGCTGAATCTGAGAAACCATTCAGAATATGTTGTGAAGGTCCAAATTATATCTTCTACCACTCTCTTCCTTTCTTTTTCAGTAAATCAAAATGATTTAACAGGGTTTGCTCAAACGAGAATAATTTTCAGAGCAAATTTAATGGTACTACACATTTTGAACCAAATGCCACAAACCATACTTTCAAGGAAAGCTTTCAGAAAACTACATGTTCTTCGAAACCACAAAACTACCCTTTTATTAATTCACACAAGTCAGACTTCTGAGAATCTGGGACCATGTGTTAGGTATACATGGTAATCTATGCGCCATGTGTACCACACACGTCCATGGTCCATGGTGACCTGGTTGATGTGGCAAAGGTACAGTGAGTAGCCCATGGCCCATATTCCCCTTTGTGCCATGCCATCAGGATGACAATCGACAAGGTCACAAGGTGTTACTTGACCTTCATAGAAACCTAGCTACCATGTTAGTCAGATGTTACCATATGTTACTTACATATGGGCCTAGTTGGTCATAATTAGTTGAGAGTTTTGTGATGATCGTAAAGAACGTCATGTTTTTATGACAACTTTTTTTAAAAGTGTGGTTTTTATGATGTTCAGTTTAGTTGAAGTTCTACGACATTTACTCTATTTTTAAATTTTATGTAATGTTTTTGAGCAACTTGTTTTGTACTAATAATTTCCAATCTTGTAATGCAGAACATTAAGATGAAGCTTAGCCATCCAAGGTTTGTAATTGCTGGTGATTTATCAGAAGTTGATCTCGAGTTTCCCCGATGCTTAAGAAAGCATGTACAATCAGAAATTAATACTGTATCGACAAAACGTACTCAGGAGGATTTCAAGGGTTTGCTCTTTGCATTTTCTCAGGTGAGTTGGTTCAAGCACTGCTCTTTTCTATGCTGCAAAAATCCAATCTCAAGTATTTACTTTACTCTCGCCAGGATATTAAAATTCAAGGAGGAGCAACATTCTCCTGGCCTATTTGGTTCCATGCTGCAACTCCTGGGAACTTTTCTCTTTATATATCTTTGTATTATGAAATGGAGAGCCCTAGTGAGATAACTTATAGAACATTGCGCATGCACTACAATATTGAGGTAATCGCTTGTGCTTGTATTTGAATACATGGTTTTTTGGATTAAAATACCTAAATTTGTAGTTGAGGGTTGTAAGTGGATTCTTGGTAAAGTTCAAGGTGGTAGAGGGGGTGGTAATTGAACATATTTCTTAAAACTGGATATACCTAGGAGGCTAGGAGGAACTATAAATAATTTTAATTACACGAAACTAACTATAAAACAGGGTTGCCATGTTCCACAATGGAGTGAACCAATAAAAATAGTTGAAAGGAGGTGATGGGTTTATTCCTTTTTAACTTTTGAGTATCTTTTTGCTTGATCAGCACCTATATTTTTACAATCAGCACTCCTACTCTGGTGTGACTTTTTTTCTCTAAACAATTCTTATCTGCAGGTTTTTCCATCACTTGATGTATCCTTTTCTATAAGAATGTGCTCATCAAAATTGAAAGAGTATATTGTACGCATGGACATCCTAAACAGGACTCCCTCAGAGTCATTTCTGCTTCAGCAGTTGTCATGCAATGACAGTAAATGGGCAATTTCAACGTTGCCTTTGTGCGATTCTATCAGCACTGTTGAAACAGTATCAGCAAATCAGGCTGTCTCGAGCTTCTTCAAGATAAAGGTATATACTTGTCACATACCATGTCCTCCAATTCTATATTTTCTTTTTTTGCTCATTGCATCAGAGTTTAAAGCTGTATTATATCTTTTCGATGCATCCTTTTTTTTCAGGATTTAGGGGCAAATTATTGTAGAGAGGCTGAAAATAGTTCTTGTAGAAGTAATATGCTTTTATCTTGTGAGGGTGATACTGAGGAGTTTGATGTTTCTCGATCTCCTATCACTGATTTCCATTGTCAAGAGAGATACCAACAGGGAAGATTGGCTAAGGTGAGTGCTGCTAAAGACTATAAAAGCATTTGCACCCACTTGGTGGTACTTTTTCCAGCTTTCAAGGATTTCTTACCCTAACCTTTAAGTTGGAATCAACAAAATATGGTCCCAAAAAATGACAAGTAATTGAATGCATCTGTTTTTATTTTCATACAGTTTACCATCACTTTATCAAATGATGACATATATATGTTGGTTTCATCACTGTCCAGGGGCCATGTGACCTTTTTGATTTTATTCTGATCACGAAAGCAGTAGGTGGTAACTATTCCAAGTCAAAACCAGACGTTCAACTACTTTCTCATCATGTGTGCCATTGCAGGTAAGTGCTAGAACATAGAACCTTTGTTAGGACAATTTCTGTTGGGCTCTGGACTTTCATGTGCTGATCCCATCTGCTGTTTCTCAGTGCTCTTGACCAGAGTCCTATATGGTGGTTTATGGAAGGACCTAGAACAGTTACTCATGATTTCTCAAAGTCTTACTGTGAAGCTAACATCCAGTTGGTTATTCACAATTCTGGGCAACATAATATTTCAGTGAGAATAGTTACTTTTGACAGTGTGCCAGATAAAAGCCAAACTGTCAATTTACAAGATTCTAACAGTAATCAGGGTGGATGGTATGATGTATCACTGGAAAATGATATTAAAGCCATCTCTACTGCCAAGGGGACACATTATCAGAAACAACTATCAGATAGCATTTCACCGTTTGTTTGGTGTTCATTGAGTTGTGCTCAAGTTGACCTGAAACCTGACACTTCTGCTAAAGTTCCCCTAAAAGTATGCATATTTATGCCTGGAACATACAATTTTTCGAATTATCAGTTGCATTGGAAAGTGCATTCATCTGAGGATGAAAATGAAAGATCTGGTGGTGGCCAAGGGCATCCTTTTTATGTCACTGTTCTTCAGGATGCTCAATGAAGTGCAAGGAAGGATGGTGTGAGACAACCTTCTCATGAATCCTTGGTTTCTGGTTGAAGATGTACAATTCCACGAACCCAACCAGTGGTGGCTGGTGGCTGGTGGCTGGGTAAAGATGTGTACCTGTAAGTCCCCGGTTGAATATAGAATATGAATATAGATGGATTCCAGTTTCAATACTAGCACAATTATACAAGCTCTTGAAATTTCAATACTAGCACAATTACACAAGTTCTTTTCAAGGGTAATTCTGGCGATTAGATGTACACTATTTTTGGAGAAATTTTGGTTCTAGGAAGGATGCAGACAACAAAGCTTTTGTTTTCCAATTGTTGCGGTAGCCTATAGGCTCTTCTTACATTGTTCTTGTAAATCCTTTTCAACTTTGAGACAACTCGCAGGTGCAGTATCTGTCCATAGTTTTCAATAATAGGAAATTAGATAGTTTTCTCGAAACGTTCTACGGGTGACAGTTTTGCCTAGCTAATTGTGATGTTCATCATGTAGTGTTGTTTATTTTAAATGGTAGATCATACTATGTGGTTTTATTTCGGTTAATTTGGTTTATTTGCCTGGATAATCTTGCGAAGTTGATATTTTTATAAAAATTTCTGATAAAAAACCGCTTCGTTTAATATCACCTACCAAAGCTGAAACCTGAAAATGTAAATTGTCTGTGACTAACTACTCTAGGGTGTAGTGTAAGTATGTAGCTGTACATGTTCCAGTAGTGGTTCAGCTAACTTGATATAAACCGCAAAAACGTAGTTGTACCCTGCCATCATAGCATCTTGTTTCTCTGTGGGTTAATGAATCGACAGCATATTGCGTCTAGAAGGTCAGCCCTGTTTTTGTGCAGCCAATTACTTGTACCAAATACCAACATCAGCATCGCGATTGTATGGCCAATCATTGCGGGTAGAATGCTAGATGCCCGGGACCACGTTACTATTGTTTCTTTCTCCTCCTTCATATTGATCTGTTCTATTTTTGCCAATAAATGCTGCATCCACTTCGTATTCAGCTGCTGCAGTGGTAGTCCTACCAAATGTATTGCTAAAGCCGAAAGTTTCGTCAAGAATGCGAAATCCACTCTTGCTATGCTTCACCTATGGTTGGACAGGTTTCTTTTTCCACACTTTTGATGATCTTCCTGATTAAAATCCCAATGACTTCATTCTATATTGTTTGCCTCATCAAGAGTTTACCTGTCCATAGTATTCAGTGATATCTGTCCGTACTCCTAATGGAATATGCCCATGTACATGTGCGTAAGTTGCTAGAAGCCCATATAACCTCAACATGCAAAGCTCACAAATCAAAACTCAGAAGAAAGAGAGGTCAACGGAGAGAGTATATCACATTAGTGAGTAATGCTACTGTTAGATACTAGTACTATATTAGGAGCAAACAAGTTGTCAATGCGTCATAAGTACCATCCATCAACTTCCAAGTGACGTTATTGTATACATGTCGGGCAATCAAAAGGCGTCACGTCCTCGTGATCGATCCGGACGGTCAGCGTTGCTGCCTAGGGTTGGCCTGACCCCGGTTGGTCTGTAATATGGCGAGGGCGAGCAGAATTGCAAGGGTTCATCCCATCTTTGATTGGCAGTTTTTCATATGATTACTGAGACACCCAAGGATGGACGACGACCAGTACCTAACCAGCAAGTAGCATAAAACGAACTCTGCAATTGGTGGAGTATTAATTTTCTATATATTCTTCTCTGTTCTTTTATATTGCCGTGGTCAAGTCAAGCTGCACACTTGCAAAGGGGCTCTTGCTCCGGTTGATCCGGTCAAAAACGACCAGCTGAATGATCGCCTACGCCTTACGGCTGACGCCATCCTTCTCCAATCTAGAAAATTATTAACATTTATTAGCATGATATGAAGTTTACAGTGACCGTTTGATCTCCACAAGGCCCAATTCCAATTCAAATCTTTCATAAAAATGACGGGACACTCGTTTCAAAATTTTCAAAATTTGAATTATTTTCTCTGAGCACACTCACATGAAATGGAATTGATAGGCCTGAACCCCTGTGGTGCACGGTTGCGTGGTTAGGTCTGAAGATTACCACATCTGGACGCGCGGCGCGCCACACCACACGCCACCGCGTGATCGCCCGAGGCACGGGCACGAGGGAGGCCTGGACTGGGCGCGACGCCACCGCCCGCCGCGCGGCCGTCGCCTCCTTCCTCCCACCTTCCTTCCTCCCCCGCGCCACCTCACGTCGCCATTTCAACTCCGCCTGGCGTGAACGGGGGACCCCCCGACCCCTTCAACTCCGCGTCTCCACCTCCCCCTCTTAACTTCTCCTCCTCCTCCCGATCCAAGAAACCAAGAACTCCGAGGCCGATCTCGTGTAGTGAGCAGAGGAGAGGAGAGTTGCAGCCATGAACAACCTGTTCTCTAGCTCGTGGAAGCGCGCCGGTGGCGGCGGCGGAGGCGGGGATATAGAGTCAGGCGGCGAGGTGGAGATGGCGCCGCCGCCGGGAGCGGCGGCGGGGGCAAGCCTGGACAGGTTCTTCGAGGACGTGGAGTCGATCAAGGACGAGCTCCGGGACCTGGAGCGGATCCAGCGGTCGCTCCACGACGGCAACGAGGGGGGCAAATCGCTGCACGACGCGGCAGCGGTGCGCGCGCTCCGGGCGCGGATGGACGCCGACGTCGCCGCGGCCATCAAGAAGGCCAAGGTGGTGAAGCTCCGCCTCGAGTCGCTCGACCGCGCCAACGCCGCCAACCGCTCAGTCCCCGGCTGCGGCCCGGGATCCTCCACCGACCGCACCCGCACCTCCGTCGTCGCCGGCCTCCGCAAGAAGCTCCGCGACTCCATGGAGACCTTCTCCTCCCTCCGCGCCCGCATCTCCTCCGAGTACAGGGAGACCGTCGCGCGGCGATACTACACCGTCACCGGCGAGCAGCCCGACGAGGCGACCCTGGACACGCTGGCCGAGACCGGCGAGGGGGAGCGGCTCCTGCAGCGCGCGATCGCTGAGCAGGGCCGCGGCGAGGTGCTCGGCGTGGTCGCCGAGATCCAGGAGCGGCACGGCGCCGTGGCGGAGCTGGAGCGTAGCCTGCTCGAGCTCCACCAGGTGTTCAACGACATGGCCGTGCTGGTGGCTGCGCAGGGGGAGCAGCTCGACGACATCGAGAGCCACGTCGGCCGCGCCCGCTCCTTCGTCGACCGCGGCCGCGAGCAGCTGCAGGTGGCGCGCAAGCACCAGAGGAGCACCCGCAAGTGGACCTGCATCGCCATCCTCATCCTGCTCGTCATCATCCTCGTCACCGTCCTCCCCATCGTGCTCAAGAACATCAACAACAACAAGAGCCCGTCGCCGTCGCCGCAGACCCCGTCGCCGCCGACGGCATGACGGCCAATCCAGTCCACGTTGAGTTCACACTTCATAGTGAGAGGGTTCCTTTTGTTGACGTATTTTTTTTCAGAGTTCTTCGCGATTGTAATTACTTTGTATGATACTATGATTAGTTGATCGTCTTGATTATTATACATATCAGCCATTTTTTCTAAAGATCATTGCAGTTGAATTTGCATTTTCTAAATTCTAAGATACCTAATTTAAGAGGTTAAATTAGGTTCTGAAAATTGCTCCAGTGTTAACATAGACGAAAAAATAACTGGCATTCTCATATATAACCAGGCACATATATAGAGGAGCTGATTTGCAAAAATTTGTCCTTCTTTTACAAACGTTAAGCACTGAACTATATATAATTATAAAACTACATATTGATAACGTTATTGCGTTAACACGAACTGACATATACACGAAGATGGCTGAAGAAAAATCCAACCTTGAGAAGCTAGAAGAAGATATTGAACTGGCTGGTGAGTGAGTCCTTGAGGTTGGAGAAAAGCCCAACCAGGGAGTACTGCCGCAGCTTGGACACCTCGTACCATGAGTTGAGGACGGCTTCGTGCTTGTCAGTGCCGGAGAAGGCGAGCTGAATACCCGGGCTGCAGTCCACGCTGCCGCCCTTGCCTGTGCAGTTTGCCATGTGGATCGCGCAGTTCTGATCGACGCAGGCGAATGAGGGTTGCCCGGAGCATGCAGAGCAGCCGTTGGCTTTCCAGTATAGGTTCTGTAGGGTGCCTTTCTTGAACTCAAACACCTAAGAATTCAGTTAGGTGAATTATCAGTGGAGAATTATGTGAAGATAGAATGTTCAGTATCCAGGGTGCTGGTTTATGGACGCACCAGGGTAAAGCTGGTCACAGAGTATGAGCTGTTACTGACGAAAACCGGAGATGACCTTGCCGCATATTTCCTTCCAGCAAAAGCTGCCATGTATCCACCAGATGATGCCTGGAACATGGTGAAATAGTAGCCTATTATTAGAAACAGATGGTTGCATTATATTGAGTTCAGAAAAGTAATAAAGGCCACTTATATTATCACCTATGGATAAGAAATGACCAGAGATATCATGAGTAGGACAATGAAAAATGTTTGAAAAGAGGATTTGTGGTTTGCTAGTAGAAACTGTGGAAAGTGTGTGCGACAGTTGGCCATTAACTACAGGTTACCACAGCAATTCCTAACAGTACAACGAAAATTATATTATGCATGAACAATGCTCATTTTTGCAATGGAGATGCTATGGCCAATCAATGAGATTAATTTTCTTACTGTAGCAAGAACAAAATTCCGATCACCAAACCAAATCATGTACTCCATAGAAGACAAAGAAATGATGGCCTCCGTTGTAATGATTAACCTTTATCTAAAATTTCAAGCACTACTAAATCATTTTTTCAGTCTGGTCTTTTTTTAGACTGGTCACTACTAAACCATTTTAACGCATGTCCATAGTAAAAGAATCTGGCATACCGGAGCTTACCTATGGATGATCAATTAGAAAAAAAATCCAAGCTACACTACAGGACAACCCAATCAATAAACTTAGGAAGAAATTTCATAATCATGCAAATAAACCGACACTTGGCCCACTGAAAAACAGAGAGGCATGTTCATGGGACCATTAACATCTGTGATACTCGAGCTCCTACAAAGAGTACAAAAAATGGCGCTGTATTAATCCATGCGGGACACACAATCCAGCTCCCCCCAGCTTTTGTCTCCATCCTCCCCAAGCAGGCCGTGATTGCCAATGTTCATGACAAATTGACAATTCACCAACAAGTTCTTCGTTTCTCTGTTTAATGGCTAGACAAGGATAGTGTTTGATTTCTTTTTTCAAATAGAACGTTTTTTATTCTAACTAAAATCCATCGCATGATGAAACTGGTAGATTAAATTTCTTGAAATGAAATATCTTTGTGCTTTTAATATAAAAAAGAGATAAAGAGAAGAATTTAGAGGACTGATTCTTTATGCCAAACTACGGTTCCTGGTGTGAAATTGTGCGATCAGTTAGGGTTCCTCATATCTAGTATATCGCATACATCATCTCACACAGAAAATTGATATCAAACACGAAAGCATGAAGCTTTTAGAGGTAAAAACTCGACGAGGGCCTTACCGGGTCGAAGCCGCTGCCGCCGGAGGTGTTGACGGTGAGGAGCGAAATCTCGTCGACCTTGGGGCGGAAGACTGCGAGCTTCGCGCCCTTCGACGCCAGCGAGAGCCTGCTGTCGCAGGGGGAGAGCTGCACGCCGCCGGAGAAGAAGGTGTCGTGGCCAGCGAACGCCACCCCGAAGGTGAACCCGTCGCCCCGCTGCACAGTCGCGTCCGCGCACGGCTCGTACACGCCGTTGGTGTCGCCCCCGGCTGCCACCGACGCGACGAGGAGCGACACGGCCATGACCACGGCCGGCACCGACGACGACCACCACCACCACGCGCGCCTCGACGGCGTCGCCGCCATGGCCATAGCGCGAATTGGGGTGTGCCTCGAGCTCGACGAGGTCGTTGACAAGAGGGGCTTGGCCGGTTCGCTTCGCTACAACTCACGAAGAAACGCGTCGTGGGGAGGCAAGGAATAAAGGCTAAAAAGGTGCTTGTTCTCTCTGTTCGGAGACAAACAGATTATTACTCCTTTGGAAAAAAAAAGATTTATTAGTATTTTAGTAGTATTTTTTTACGAAACACATTACAAACTCATACGCACCAGCACACATCCTATAACTCCGAATACTAAACCTTCTAATAATGAAATCATCATATGTACTTCGCTGTTAACGGTACGTCATCTAATACTTAAAAAATAATTAGCCATAAAAAATAGTATATTTTTTCTACTAGGTTATTTTGATGAGTAAATGTTTTTACAAAACTTACCAAGTTTGACGGTTTATCCAACTTACCTTTAACCTGTACTGGGCTAACGGTCATATTTAACCTGCTTTTGTCAAAATACTGAGGACGATGGCAAAAAAGGAAAAAAACAAACTTTTGTGATGACATCTCATAGAACTGCTGTTCGTCCATGGCAATTTATTGAACAAATAATTTTTTGGTAAAACGTAGAATTTCCCAAATAAAAACCATACTAGTAGCATGGCATGGACCAACAAGATTCATAGGTACACCAATCAAAAACACAAAGTTATTACATATGCTTGTCTTAGTTACAAATAAAACATTACAACCAATAGTGACCTCCATATATACGGTTCCCGCCTCTCAGGCACTTGCATATCCAAGTACTGCTACTGCCTGGTCTCATCTCTCATGAGATGATCAGCTGAGCGCCTGAGCCTGCATACCTGTATGGCCAAGATGAGATGATCAGCTGAGCGCCTGAGCCTGCATACCTGTATGGCCAAGACATGCTGCGATGCAAAGCATATTTCTTGAAATTTCTGATAGATCATCGCAGTCCAAGGCTGCCAACATATCCATGAACGATATCCCAGGTGAAAATATTGTCATGGTGACTATTTATGCTCTTTGGATTGGCAGTCAAGTGTGAAGCTCAACTCTTCTAGGCAACTCAATTGGACTGGCAAGATGATTTTTTGCCTCCAGTGCAGGGGAACCTTTACGTGCCTTCAGGGATCAGTTAACCGCTGACTTATTCGTCAGGCGTCTGCCAGCTTCTACACCTGATAGTTAGGGAAATTTGGTTACAATGCTAAGTGTATCAGTTTGAACCTTAAGAAACACTGTATGCTAGATAAGGTCAGTTATTTCACAAGGAGAAGAGGTACATGCAGAAGATGCAAGATTTGTACTCACCGCTGGCAGGTAAGGAGAATCTCATATTGCCCTGAGGATCTAAATGTCTGGTCCTCTCCTTAGGATTACTACTCGACCGAGTTCCAAGTCCTGAAGGGTGAGACGAAATTTCATCAGAGCCTTCTCTGGATGACAATTTCAGCTTTGACTTAGCTGATGCCAAACCACCAGACCGGTTCGATGAGGAACCACCACCCTCTGAGTTTGGCAGGCCTGTCTTCTGGTTCAATATATTCGAAGGAAGAGTTGGAGTATGTCTTTTAACATGTTTCTTATATGGAGTATAGACAACATTTTCCTCATCCTGTATTGCTCCATTACCAACAGTGATTCCATCTGCTGCATAAGTTCCCAGGAACCGGCTCTCCCAAGGACGAACGGCCATCCATCTCTCTAGCCAATTCCAGCCCCAGCTGTTCTTGTCAGGTTGAAATGCTGTAATGACTGCATGTTGTCTTGCTTGCCACTGCAAAAGGAGGACAATAAGCTCAGTTGTCAGGTTTTTTGACCTCCCTGTAGTTCTTAACTTATTTTATTATGAGCAATGGAATTAAGCCCTCAGAAAAGTATGGAAGACCACAACTAACGAGAGACGATGAAGATCAGCTTTTATAGTCATTGGAATAGTGTATCTGACATCAAAGATGGGAAGGGCTAGAAAAATTCTTAATCCACTCCATGAAACAAATGAAAACTTTTAGAGACATGGAATTCATCTTATTCCCAGAAGGATTACTGCATGAAAAATCATTCGATCTCAAGCACATACTGGCTAAGTACTCCTAGAAAAATATTGGCAAAAGGCTGCCCTTTTCTTGCTTCTCCAACAGATGATGATGAACTGTCTAAAATAATTTCAATTATCATGATTGGATTCTTTTTTTTTCTCCAGAAGGAGCATACAACAGGTCTCATCTTAGATACACAGTGAAATTACCATTAAACACTGACAGAACAACAAGCAGCTTAATTATTAGACTAACTTGGAGGGAAATACAAAATCAATTGTTATCCATGAAAGCAACACTTGGAATCCAGCAATAGCAAGCATGTTTGTTGTACATACTGGAGATGACAGAGAGTTGATTACTTTTTAAGATATCCAGAAGCTGTACTTTGGATTCAGAGTAATATGATTGGTGCACTACAGTATGCACTATCATCCATGGTTAACATATGATGACTTGGATAAACATAGCTGAGTATTGTCCTGGTTACCTGGTGTAAAATGTTTGTTAAAGTTACCTGATGAGTAAGAGCATAGGCCATGGCTCGCTCACGCTTGGCTGCTGCCTCCTGCCTCTTTAATAATTTTGCTTGGATATCTTCCACAGACCCTATGCTATCACACCAACCATCCTGCATTTTTAAGGTAAATAGCATAAGTAACAACTCAAGCCAAATCACTGCACTATGATGCCAGTGATTTCTTTATGAAAAATCGAGAAGATAACCGAGATCTTGTGAGAAAGAACCCACAAATAATGCAATAGACCTAAATAATATAACAAAATGTAACCACTACTTTTGAAACTAGTGAAAGTGCAACTAACCTCAACTTCCCGGACATATGTCTCATTTATTTTCTCTTGTAGAATAGCTTGCCGATCCGTCTGGCTTTCCAAAGCAACGCGAACTCGCCTTGCTCTAACACGGGCTTGAACTCTCACCAAAGCTTGCATACACCTGAGTGTTATAGCAGCTTGCTTTCTCACTATATAGCCCCTTACAAGGGCTTGAAGCCTAACTAGTCCTCTTAAAGCCCGACGGGCTCTCCTAGCCTGAAGAGAATTCAAGTTCAACTTGTAGTAAAGCATGAAGAACTAAATTTGCAGTTACTAAATTTCAGCGATTCTATGTTTGTATTGTGTACTATGCATTGGATCAGTTACTAAATTTTGCAGAGAGAACATCAATACCAGGAATGCTCTAAACACAGTCTGAATAATTGTAGCAGCCCAGATCTCTTTGAGTTCTTGTTCAGTCAGAAGCACTGGCACATTAGATGAACTGAAAGCAGGTTCTGAGCACGAAAGCACATTGCTATCACCTTCTGATGGGCCATTTTCATCAGAGAAATCTTCTGGTGCTCCAAGGTTATCATGATCTTGACATTGCTGGTTTTGGCAGTGAAATTGGTTCACAGCGTCCCTTTTCTGCAATTTCACAGTTCACAAGTTATTACAAACAAACAATGAAATGCTAAAATGTTAACATAGTCAATGGTCTCCATCTCTTTTCTCCCTCTTTCTTTCCTAGTGGCATAGCAGCCTAAAGAATGATGTAGATATTATCATCCAGATCTGCAGTAACTTCCAAAATTTATACAAGGAAAATAAAGCAATGCACAGAGAAGTACCAAATACAATCTTAATTTAGCGAAGGGCGAGTACCCCAGCTTGATCACTACAACCTAGAATCCCCATGACATGATCAAGAATCACACTCCTAACATACCCCATTTTTTCAGCAAATTGTTGTCAAAATTTAACACGAACTAGACGAGCAGAGCAATGGATGAGAACCTGTGCCACTCGCCCAACATCTCCATCCTCCTTGCGATGCTGCTGCCTCTCCACCTTCCTCAGCCCAACCAACGACTTGAGCCACCTCGCCGAGATGCCCATGGCACCGCCGCTGCGTCACCTCCCCTCCCCTCAACCGACACAAAACCTAAAGGCGCAATCCTTTTCATCAGCAACCAACTAACACAAACCGCAAAAACCTCACAAAAAAAAGAAACAAAACAAAAGCTTTCAAAGAACATGCACCAAGAAGAGCCGCCGCACCCGCACCACCAGATCGCGGCGAGGCCACCTAAAAAGCCCGACGAAACGGGGCCAAGAACGCGGAGGTCGCCGGCCAATGAGCGGCGCGCCTTGCAGATCAAGTGCGGTCTACTCCTCCTGCTGACTCCTGAGGCATCACACGACCTCGCCTACTAGTAGTGGCCACCACCACCAACGGGGCACCCGGCCATTACTGCCGCTGCGGCAGCTGCCGCCACTGTGCGCTCCTGCGTGCGCATTATTGCCATTGGTGGCGCCCCCCGGCTGCTACTCGCTGCGAGCGTGGCCGTGTGGTGTGGCACGCTGCTTCACTACAGAGAGGAGAGGAGATTAGTAGTACTAACTGGTTAGTATAGCGAGAGGAGTATAAAAAAAAGCAAGAAAGCACCGCGCTTTTCTCACGTTTCACTTTCTGCGTCCCCGTTGTCGGAAAAAGCCATTTCTGTTGTTCTCTTTTGTTTACACTCTAGTTTTCACTGCATCTTTCCCTGCCTTTCAAACAAAAGGATCTTTATCTGAAAGACAAAGGAATGCTTGGTACTACATTAGCAATGTGCTAGCGCTGTTCGAGCTGAAAGCTGGAAACTTTGGAGATCTTACCGTGGAATTTTCTTGGTTTTAGTTTTAAGTATAGGACTGATCATTCAGGTGGTACCGTGCTAGATATACTGCATTACTGGAAAACTACTACAACCAACATGAATTCAGTCATTCAGATTGGTTTTACTGTTTTACTAGTAGTAGTTGTTACTTGTTTCATGGTGACGTTCGCACTGTGCAGGCTTGATTTGCACTGTCAGGTTAAAGATCTGAAACGTGTAGTTCTACGTTCGTGATGCTGCTACAACCTACAATTATTCACATTTATTGTGTTCTACATTTACTAGGTTTATTACGAGTACCACCAGTGCAAAACTGTTAAACTCTCAGTGAAGAACTATTACTGTTTACAGCTACATCAATCATACATGTCATGGCATTTATCACTTTATCAATAATGCCTTTTGCTACATCTTAGGAAACCGGGATCTGAAAGCATCAAGTGCTTACTGTTACCACTGCTTCCATACACAGGCAGAGGCAGGACCACTTCAGAGTTCAGACTTCAGAGATTGCAATCACAAGCTCAACATCTCTAATTAAACCCGTTTATCCTGCCTCGAATTAAAGTAACTTGTGAGGTTGATTGGCAAAATGCAAATTTATTAGAAGTAGATGGGTTCAGTTGGCATATCTGTATGCGAGTCGGCACCGAAAACTGACATGACACCGGTGAGGCTGTGACAACGCGCTGATAGTTATGGATGTGATGGCCATAACGCCATGCTGAAACATAAGTAATCACGTGATTAACTTGTAAATATTTGCATTAGAACTAAGCTTAAGAGCCAGCAAATAACCAGAAATGGACAGAGATTCTCTAGTTTCTCCATGGGAACAGGTTCTCGATCGAGTGTCATGTTACCTATCCTATATCATGACATAGTTTATCCATCGAATCTTTTCCTCTGCTCCTTCCTCTACGAAAAGCAGAAGTTTTCTTTCAGTCTTTCAGATGTTTAAGAAATCTGTACTGTAGAATTTGGAATTTGGAGGGTGAGAAATTCAAATTCATGACATGACAATGGGTCGGGGAGGCAATTTTAAGTCAAAACGAGCTGATTGCCCTCAGACATCGTAGGAGCCTATCGAGCTTTATAAAAGTTTAACATCAGAGGATGACTTTTAACTGTGTGTGATGTTTTTAACTGACATACAAAGTGCTTAAAACCACAGCGCCTTTTGCAGTAAAATAGAGCTCGATGTGTTACTTTTCCTGTGCAATATTTGTACGACAATTGAGAATTGATATACGAATTAACATTGAAAGACGTGGTAACTTAAACTGTCAAAACTCTTACATAAAAAGTCCCGTTTACATTGTGTTTGCCCACTTAATAAACTACCGACTGTCTCCCAATGTATCCTCTCTCGAGCCCAAAGAAAACCCCCCTCTCCCTTGGACTCGATCTCTCTTTTGACTTTATATATCTTTTACTCATATGGTGGACCATAGTGTATTTACTGTGTTACAATGAACAACTCAATCGCACTTGTTGTAATTTAATTTTAGACTAACACACAAAATTAAGAAAAGTAGCTCAAATATTATTTGTCCTTCATTTACAATTTTACACTAAATTGAAAGATATAAACATTCCTTCATGATAAAAGTTGCATTTAGTCATGTGGTTAAAAGAAGTGGTTTTTATGGTTGTGGTGGGAGGTATTGCATTTGATACTCCTTGTATTTTACATTAGAATATATATAGTAAATCTTAGTACATGGGATTATAAAATTTATCAATTAACTCGTAATTAGTAGAATGTTTATAAGGTAGTAGTAGAGTATGTTGTTTACATGGCCAAAACCATTTATTTAGAGAGGTTAAATAGAAGAAAGTGACCCATGTTTTTAATCGTGAAAATTGTTTCCTCGTTAAGGAAGCTTCTTACGAGGAATTTCAAAATATAAAAAACAAAGCCACCCTTTTGCATGATGAAGACCACAGCAAAAACAAGAGAATATAATTTTTTTCGCATAATGCACAAATCATGACCACAAACAAGTGAGACAAATGCTCTATAGGAGTATTATAAAATAATTTAAATCTATATAAAATTTGAGAATAGTAAAATGAACTATAATTATTAGTAGTGCTTGCCTTTTCTCTCCGGTGCAAGGCAAAGCATCAAGGAAAGAAAAAGAAAAAGAAATATTTTCTGAAGAGGGGAATCTCTTTATCGGGTGGCTCCCGTCTCACCGGACCCGGACCCGGAACCGATAACGCACCCGAAACCGGAGTCAAGTCAACACACGCAGACGCGCTTCCCTTCCCCGAACCCGCATTGCCCCCGTCCCTTCCTCTCCCCGCCCTTTCGCACGAAGACCCCGGAAGGATCTGGAAGCTCCGCCCCCCACCGCCCGATCCCGATCCGACGGCCCACGTCCCCCGCACCCCGCTTCACGCAGCTTCCAGAGCATTCACTCCTCGCCACCCGTTTCCTCCCTATAACTACCCATCTCCTCTCCTCTCTCCTCCGCGCAAACCGCTTCCAACCCTAGACAACGCTGCCCGCCGGATCGAGCCGCCAGGGTTTCGGCTGCTTTTTGCTCTCTCTCTCTCTCTCTCTCTGAGGAGGCGACGAGATGTTCGGGCGCGCCCCGAAGAAGAGCGACAACACGCGGTACTACGAGGTGCTCGGGGTGCACAAGGATGCGTCCCAGGACGACCTCAAGAAGGCGTACCGCAAGGCCGCCATCAAGAACCACCCCGACAAGGGCGGAGACCCCGAGAAGGTGAGTGTGCAAGCGCCCGCTCCTGCGGGATTCGTCCTGTTCTTCGTTTCGATCTGTCCGCGGCGGCGGGGGGCTTAGCCGGTTTGGAGCTGGGTAGGAAGAGGTGGTGGTTTGTGGGATGCTGGGGAGTTGGATCTGTGATAGGGTTGTAGAGTTCGATGGGTTTACGGGGGTTGGGATTAGCGTATGCATGCTCCGGGAATGATGGATTTAGGTGGGGAAATTGATGTGGCTGTGGAAATGTGTTGGATTCAGAGCACGATAAGTTGACCTTCCTCAATTGCCTGCCATTCAACGAAACTTATGTGAACCTTAGATACAATCCCATTACTTGTTAATATAATCGAAGTCATCTATTTTTTATGGTTTTAACTTTGCTATTGATATGTACATTTAGTGCTATGTTACTGGATAGGCACATAGTTAAATTCCTTGTAATATGATTGAGTAGTAATTTAGCTATATTCCTGGTATCCGATTGGTTGAATGAATTCATTCGGCTTTTAATTTGGCTGATTAATACATAACGCTAGTACTAATGGTACTCTGTATAAGAATGATCCGTGGTACTTTTAATTTGATCCAAACATGATGCCCTCACCTGCCAAACTGACGTTATTTGTGAGTGACTATGTGTACTATCATTTGTTCTGCATCGACTTATACCTTCCTCTGTTGCAGAATGTAAATCGCTGTAGCAGAGGGGTAAAACGACTTACATCCTGTAACAGAGGTTGTAGTTAGGAACTTAGTGGCTCTGACATTCTGGCTGGTTCATTTCATTATATATCGTTGATCTCATGCGATTATCATTATTATCTTAAGAGTAGTTGGTTAAGCTTTATGAGTAACGAATTGCTGGTGCTTTATCTGGTTAAGCTGTATGCATTCTTTTGGAGATGATGAACTAAAATTCTCGCCTATATTTCAGTTCAAGGAGTTGGCTCAGGCTTATGAGGTGCTGAGTGATCCTGAGAAGCGTGAGATTTATGATCAGTATGGTGAAGATGCTCTCAAGGAGGGGATGGGTGCTGGTGGGGGAATGCACGATCCCTTTGACATCTTCTCTTCATTCTTTGGAGGAGGTGGATTTGGAGGTCCGAGACATTGAGAACAGCTAAATTCAACCTCCTGGTAGCTGTGGTTTGATTAGATTTTGACTGACTTGTTGTCGTGTTTTGCAGGTGGTAGCGGTAGGGGCAGGAGGCAGCGTAGGGGAGAGGATGTGGTTCATCCTCTGAAGGTTTCTCTGGAGGAATTGTACAATGGCACATCAAAGAAGCTCTCCCTCTCTCGCAATGTGATCTGCGCCAAGTGCAATGGGTATGTAATACGCTTCTTTTTGTGGGTCCTAAATCTTGCATAAACTGCTTGACTGTTCTCATCTTCACACTGTTCTGTGCTCATCCTGCAGCAAGGGTTCGAAGTCTGGAGCTTCCATGAAGTGTGCTGGTTGCCAAGGTTCTGGTATGAAGGTTCAAATTCGCCAGTTAGGGCCAGGAATGATTCAACAAATGCAACATCCCTGCAATGAGTGCAAGGGAACTGGTGAGACCATCAGCGACAAGGATAGATGCCCAGGGTGCAAGGGCGATAAGGTGGTGCAGGAGAAGAAGGTTCTGGAGGTGATGGTCGAGAAGGGCATGCAGAATGGGCAGAAGATCACCTTCCCTGGCGAGGCTGATGAAGCGGTATGTCTGTTCCCGACTCCTTGACTTGACTTCTTACTTGTAGTACATGGTTCCAATGTGGAGTTCTCCATGTGTGTGTTAAAGCTGTTTACTCACCAATTTGTGTGTTGTGCAGCCTGATACTGTGACTGGAGACATTATCTTCGTCCTCCAGCAGAAGGAGCATCCCAAGTTCAAGAGAAAGGGAGATGAGCTCTTCTACGAGCACACCCTGACACTCACTGAGGCCCTTTGCGGCTTCCAGTTTGTTCTCACTCACCTGGACAACAGGCAGCTGCTCATCAAGTCCAAGCCCGGTGAAGTCGTCAAGCCTGGTGAAGTCTCCCTTCAAAGAAAGATCACGACCGAGTAGCAGCAGCATTTCAGAAACCATTCAATTGCTTACTATCTCATCGATCATCTTGTTGCAGATTCGTTCAAGGCTGTCAACGACGAGGGCATGCCAATGTACCAGCGGCCATTCATGAAGGGGAAGCTCTATATCCACTTCTCCGTGGAGTTCCCCGACTCGCTGAACCCGGACCAGTGCAAGGCTCTGGAGACCGTCCTCCCGCCGAGGCCGGTATCGCAATACACGGACATGGAGCTCGACGAGTGCGAGGAGACCATGCCGTACGACGTCAACATCGAGGATGAGATGAGAAGGCGGCAGCAACAGCAGCAGCAGGAGGCCTACGACGAGGACGAGGACATGCACGGCGGCGGCGCCCAGCGCGTGCAGTGCGCCCAGCAATAATCAGCAAACATCGGCGCCGTGCAGATCGATCTGCACGGCTTGACGCCGGCGGCAAATTGTTGTTTTTTTTTCGCTCAGTGGCGATGATACACTGTCTATCAAGTTTTCCAAGTTAGGCTCATCATGATGTGATACTGCTACTTTCGGTGCTATTTATGATACCATTACGCCTTAGTAATGACGCTCATTAACTGGTCCCTGAAACGAAATCTTTACTATACTACTATTCCTCCTGTGTGGTGGTGCTGCGTTCTTGCTTGCTGTGTGAGTCACCGTTGCTTCTTGCAGACGAAACCGCAAATGGAACCCAATGCGTAGCTAACTCGGGAGTTTACTCGTAGAGGCTCGTCCACGCATTGCATCAGGTCCCTCGGCTGTCAGAATCGAACAATCTAGGAGCTGTCCCAGACAGAGCTCTCAGCTCACGTAAGTCTTAGGTACGGCGTACAACAACCTGTGCAATACTACAGTAATTGTCCACCGCAGAAAAAAAATTAGTGATTTTGACGTTAATGTACTAGCACTATACAGTTAATCTAGTATGATTATCAGTAACATTATTTATTATTTAATTTTTTATAATAATTATTTAATGATATAAATAATAAAATTAATTACTAAAAAGTTAAAATCTAGATGAGTTGAGGAGCATTTAAAAAATACATTATTAAAAAACGTGTGAATAAAAGCCAAGAAAAAACTATGTCCTGCATTCTCGTCCACGGTATAGGACATCAACTTGATTTTGGCGTGTAGTGTAGACTGAAAATTGAGGCAGCCCAACATCATTATACCTAGCCATAGTTGAAATCGATGAATTAAAATTATCTAATTATCTGAGTATAAATGGATGAATTAACTTATATAAATAAAAAGTTATTCTAGAAAAATATTTAAAGATAATTTTATATAGAATTTTTTATACGAAATATACCGTTTAAATGAGAATCCAAAATATATGATAAAAAAGAACAGAAGCTAACTAAAGCACTCTTGCACTTGCTTTCAAGCAAACTGAAGGAAGGATCCATGGAAAGGCAGTGGCTCTGTGGCAGGGCTGTCATGAGCGAGAATGACTGCCAGTAGGGTTTTTTCATTAATTTAATGAATGTGTGTGCCTTGCTTGATCCACAACAGGGGGCGCATTTAGAGAAGGCATTACTGGAGGCAGGGTGCTCAAGTAATGCATTAAACCCACTAAACAAACCCAGCCCAAAATAAAATGGTTTCTGTACTTCTCTAAACCTGCATTGAGATTTGAGACATAGCAAAGGAGAAAGATTCAGAAAAAGGATGTAATACATCTATGTATATATAACATACCTAGGTATATCTAAAAATAATAATGTATACCTAAATGAAACATATACGGCTAAGAATAAAAACATAACTATATGAGTTCTAATATCTATCAAAATAAATACTATAACCTCGGAGGGAGGATATTGAATTAAAAGACAAACACAAATCATCTTGCTAGTCTCATCTCATCGTGTAGGTTTGCTACATATTAAAAGAATCTTAAGTCGTATAGAGGGGGATGAAAGTACACACCTAAAAAGTTTTAAAAGAAACCTACAGCGAAAATTAAAACTCACTACGAAATATCCGGTCCTAATGTCCGAAGACTTCGGTCAAAAATCGCTGCTGGAGCGAAGTTCAACCGGACAGGTCTGAATATTCCAATTCCGCTTCACCGCTTCAAAAAATACGTAGAGAGAGAAATCTTTAGAGAGAAAGAAGATCATAGATAATCAAAAATAGTAAATAAGTATAAGAAGCAATACATAAGGAGAAACAAGATTTTTTTAAGTTCGGATAAAAAATCGTACGTTTTCATTAAGAAATTCTAATGAGCCAGATCTCATTCGATTCCAAACCTCACCAAACTCAAACGTCCGGTCTCTAAGCTCTCATTAAGGTTAGCATAAAGTTTAAGTCAATCTCTAAGATCTCTACTAGGGCACGATACTACCATATTCGGTAAATTTTGTCTACTAAAACTAATCCCTAAAAATGAGCCCAGTATTCACTATATTTATCTTTTTTTCTTACGGGGTGAGGAAAACATTTACAAATTTTCTTGACAAATTCACAATCTCGAAGATGGCTAGGCATCGATCCATAAGTGTTTAATCCAATCACTAACCCTTTCACTTACTAGCTTCAAAATATCATTCACAAAACTAAGAAAGAGATGTGAAAAACCCTAAAAAGACTATAGGAAATAGAGATGAAATGAATGAATACTCAACTACTCAAACAAGGGGTTGGTGGAGCTAAAAACAAAGCTCTTAAGGGCCAAAGACTATATACATACTTAAATCCAAAGCAACAAAGTCAATCTAAAATATTCAATCAAAGTCTTCGAACACTTCGAACAAGCCTTACCGCTAGATAGATAAAATTTTATAAAGACTCCACCACTTAAGAATAAAGATTCCTGACGACTTTCACTAAACTCGTCAATAACACGTCCAATGAATTAGATAAAATATTAAGTAGCATATCTAAAGAAAACTAAAAATCCAAAGATGCATATGGTACAAGGATTTATTAAAAAAACCAAATAAATCTAATTGAACACTTATTCATAATTCGAGCTAATATTTGTATCGACTTAAGAAAAATAAAATACATTTAGATCACACGTTAATTTCTTTTCGATGTCTTTCTTTTTTGGTAGAGATTAATTTTCATCAACTCTTTTTTATTAGGGACTAAGAACTTCGCTTTTTTTTAAATAATACGTTAGCCTAAATTTTTCTTATCATATATTATTCAAAACTCATACACTTTTACATATTATATTAGTGAGATGTACTAAAAGAGTATATTGCTACTGTTTTGTCATTTTGTGTGTTTCTCACCGAATATTTATATGAGTACGGTTATGAAGCCTCGAACTTTATAAAAATCCCTATATCTACTATTTTATAAATAGTTTAGCATTGAACTAAATATCGTAGTCGAATATTATCTATCAACATATCTCTTTAAAAAACTATTATTCGGCTCTTAAGTACCGGTCTCGGTTGGTCAGATGGAATAGGAAGGTTGCAATGGATGTCCATTTCTCAGGATCTTGATTTGAAGCCGCCTTAGGTGTGAAGCAAGCCCTCCTGTCAATCTTTATGGCCTGTAGTTGTCATGAAACTTCACTTCTGAGACCTGCTAAATTCTAAGTGTTAGATTAACTAGTATCTGATTAAAACATCATACGTTTCTCTTGATGCACTGAACGATGGTTATTTAGCCGTAATTCAGAAAGAAGAAACAAAGCAATGTTCGCTAGAGTTCAGAGTAAACAAACTACTGAGTACGTAGTATTCTTTTTTCAGAGTAAACAAGCTACTGAGTACGTAGTATTCTTTTCTTTCTTTTTTAGTAAAATTGAATACCCTAGTATTCTTTAAACGATGGAAGGTCTCTGGCTCCTAGAATGCAAAGGAAGCAACGACTTGCAAATAGGTCAAGCATGAAAATCTCCTCAATGACGTTGAAATGAATATGTGAAGTAGTACTAAAAAGACTACTACTACTATAATCGCGACTCAAATAAATATTTGCTTCCTTTCAACGCTGAAACTGAACTAGAAACTCCTCAAAATGGTCGGTATGCTTCACACGACTTCGGAATATAATAAAAAAGGCAATACAAATGCAACTAATCGAGCAAAGTCAAATCCCAAACACATGATTGCATTGACAATTACAAACCAAACAAATCGACAAAATAGTACACTACGCAAGGACAAAGCCCACAACAAATCCACGCAAAATTGATCGTATATTTTTTTCTTAAAAAACAATGCCTATGCATTGACCTCGAAACTATTGCACAACCTCATCTCCTTCATATGTGCGTCTCTTCCCTCTCTAAGCTGTGTATGCAACATGCAAAGCGTTGACGTCGCACTCGCAACCTCCCCCCTCGCCTCGCTTTGGATCCAAACAAAAACCGCACCAAACCATCGTGCCGAGCCGCGGCGCGCGACACCAACTCGCCACAATCACCTAGCTCGTCGTCGATCGCCACTGCTTGCTCGAGCTAGCTGGCTCAGCGCAGCTCGTGTTACGTAGCTCGATCACGATGAGCTCAGGAGGTGGTGCGCCGCCTGGGGTGCCGGGGCTGACGCCGGCCGACGGCAACTCCGTCGGCATGTTCAGCTCCGACCGCATCGGCGGGTTCGGCTACGGCGTGGGCGTGTCGGTCGGGATCCTCCTCATCATCACCACCATCACGCTCGCGTCGTATTTCTGTACCCGCGTGCCCGTCACGGCGGCCGACGCGGCGGCGACGGGATCGTCCCGGCGGCACCGCGGTGGGGGAGGCGACGGGGCCGGGCACGAACACGACGACATCGAGCTCGGCATCGACGAGGCGACGCTCAAGGGGTACCCGGAGGTGGTGTACGGCGAGGCGAGGAAGGAGGCGGAGAAGGCAGCGACGAAGAAGGGCGGCGCCACCACGTGCACCTGCTGCTCGATCTGCCTCGACAACTACGGCGACGGCGACGTGCTCCGGATGCTGCCGGAGTGCGGCCACCTATTCCACCGGGAGTGCGTCGACCCGTGGCTCCGGCAGCACCCGACCTGCCCCGTCTGCCGGACGTCGCCGCTGCCGAGCCCCTTGCCGACGCCGCTCGCCGAGGTCACGCCGTTGGCAATGGCGAGGCCGTCATGACACGTGGAGGTTCTTGCTTTTTTTCATTTTCCTTTTTCTTATTGATATACCACTAAAATTGAGGATGGAATTAGGGTGTTCTGAAAAAATGGAATGCATGAAAAATCCTCAAAATTGGGACTAGAAATTAATTTCCTCTTGGTTTTGGATGTAAATTTGGGTTCAGAATAGATTTTTTTTCCGATACAAACAAAGATTGGCTTAGGATTCTCTATGGAATTTGAAGGGAGATTCTGTATGGATTACAAGTACAGATGAACCTTAAGGAGATCTAACCTTTATATTTGTAAGCTTAGTGAAGAATGAAGATGAGTCATGACTGTAAGCAAAGTAAGAATTAGGGATATACTCTCTCCATTTCACAATATAAGTATTTTTTATTTGTTTAACAGAGTTTAAAGTTGAGAAAAAAAGATTAGGGATGGGCGGATGGATAATAACAACAAATTCTTTCCGTTTAAATATGTTCAGTTAAAATCTAATATAAATTATAGACATATTAATAGTTAAAGTACTATAGATCTTTAATTACATTTAAATCTTTTAATTTTTTTTTATTGTTTCTCTCTAGGTTAATTTCGATCTTTCTCTATCTCTTAAAATAGAAAAAAAATGAGATATGACTGATAAAACAAATAATACTGTGAATTGCTTAAAAATCATTATATTTTAAGATAAAATTTAAGTTCTTATACTAGGACGGAGGTGAGTATGTGCAGAACACTTTATGTAGAATTCTGCTATGAATTTCAGTAAGAAATTTAAATTGAAGATGTGCATTTCAATGGGAAAAAATCACAGTAACATTTAAGATTCTTTTAATTAGTGCTCTTGCATATTAGCATAGACAATGAGAATGTTGAGGATATGGGATGCAGTAAACAGATAGCCTTAGTTCACAAAATGCATTTTAAAAGGTTCAAAATGCAAATACAGGTTAGGATGGAACTTGGTATTAAGACCACTTTCAGTTGCTTCAACATTCTTGATTCTATGGTCAGTTGAAACAGTATCAATGCAAAATATTTCAAGCTTTTGCAACTTAATAATATTAAAGATCTAGGCCATACCATATAACAAGTTGATGACATAGTGTTATTGTAAGCTATCTATGGCACCCAGATATCTAAAGCAAGATACATACATGCCCCCTTGAATCAGTTACGCCAAATCATTACTTTGTGCTTCGAAGTAACGGATACTAATCATGGTGCATACTCTTCAAGAAAAGAGAGCAAAAGTGAAAATGCTAATTTGGGTCTAAACAAAAGCAAGAATTATCTACGTCAAGCTTTTTTTCTACTGACAGAAACAGATGTTGCTTTTACAATTTCTGGGAACAGAACAAGAGATCTTCGTCATTAGGCAAATCACCTTCACATCTACAGTGTCCTGCCACAGGAGCCAGGAATCATTTTCAGTTGTGGTGCAGACTGCAGTCTTTCAATGATTAAAAGACTCTCCAGCTCTTTGGTATTATAGTCAATTAGTCATAGCAAAAATCTGTATACCAAGCTTCATGATATCTATTGAACAGACAAACCTATATGCAAAGATCTTGTCCGGAAGAGTCGAATAGATGTTGCAAATATTTGAATAAATTAGAATGTGACTGATCATTTCGGGTTCATCTCTGATCACATGGAGAACAATAGCTTAAAAGGAATGTCTGCTTGTTACGCAGATTACAGATCAAATCTTTGCAAACGAAACACTAAGTTCTAAAAAACCTAAGTATCAGGTGAAAATCCTGTCGTCTCCTTCAAAAAAAAAAAAATCTTGAATCCTGGTTACGTGACAGACAGAGTGGTTCAGAAGGCCTAACTCCTGCAGCTCTCTGCAGATGCCTTCTTTCTTTTGTTCTTCAGAGATGTCATGCTCTACCATTGCGAGAAGGATTTTTTTTTCTGGATCAACGAATCATGAAGCACCTAGTTGCCCTTACAATCTTCGTCGGTGTCAATTCCTGCGTAAATGGCAACGGGATTGGTTAATTGATGATCATTTAGTCTCTTTCAATCTTTCATGACATGTGACTTAGAGTAAAACATGGTTAACAAATGATAAGCGGCACCACAGCACTGCGCATTGTATTATTCTAGTATAATGCTATGTGACTTCGGGATCCAATTCAGCTTCAGGCTAGCCAATCAATCAACAGGAGAGATACAAAACTAACTCCATTTACTCCAAAGTTCCTTCACAAAGACCAACTGATCCCAAGATTTAACATAAACAAAAATTAGCATTCAGTCTGAAGGATCTGAGGTGGCTCATCTTCAAAGGAAAATCTAGCCACTCCAGCGCGTACAAAACAACATATTAAACAATTTAAGAAACAAGAAACAGGAAATATCGGTTAATCAGAAATCTAGATCCGGGGATTTAGCTAAAAAATTTTCGAAACGACCTAGTCAGTATGAAATTTTAAAATCCTAGCCCTATATTATAATCAAGAAAAAGAAAATACAATCACATCACATGCCAACAATACAAACACTTACCACTGAGATAGGAGTCTTTGCCTGCCACTACGCGTGACTGATAGATGCCGGATCTAGAACGGAACCAAATAGTAGAATCTCCAAAACAACGCCTTTAGTGAGGGCTACGACGCTTAGGGTTCTGCTGTCACCTGTCCAGAGAGCGCTAGACATGGTTTTTACTTAAAAATCCTTCTCACCCATAGAAGGAGGATGAAGTACTTTGATAGTGCCCTCAAGGAGGTTGTGGTGCCCAAAGGTGTTATTGTTGACACCCTAGAGAGAAGGCTAGGTTTTCTCCTAGACTCCAATAGCAACTCTATCACTATGGTTCATCCCCCACAACTTAGCTACCACCATTTAGATGTTGGCAACATGTGGCGTCCGCCACATCAACACTTGTTCACCAGGCAACCTCCACCATACTGAACCGATGTCTCTTCACCGGTCATGCTCCTTGCCATTGCACACCATCGAGTATAAAAGTCCCTCCCCTTTGGCACAACCTCATCACAGAGCTCCCCACAACAGAGTCTAGAAGTAGATTGGCCTTAGGAGGGGAAGAGCTTCATAGAAAAGGAGCAGAGCTAACGAAGAAGAAAGACGACCCATCATCGCCTGATGCCTTGCCTCTAGAATATCCCCTTCCACTGCCACTGCCTCCATCACCTTCTCATGGAGCTCTACACGATTTGATAGGAATTAGATCGGCCATAATAAGGGAGGAGCTCAGCAAAGAAAAAGAGAGGTGTGACGGTAACTGAGGACGATCCATCACCGTCACCCACAAAGCCACACAACCACCTTTGTTTGCCTTGCCTCAACTGTCACCACCCCCATGTGTCGGCACTCAGGTCATCACCGCCCCAACATCAAACTCCGGCTTCTCAATCGTGCTCTAAAGTGGAGATTTAGCTATTGTCCTTAAAGAAAAAGAGATTGCACACAAGTACGCACATGAGGGTACGTTGATAGTAGGAGAGACTTGTCTTTGCGTGTTGGCCTCCATCCCTAAAACCTTTCTTAAAAAAATAGAGATTAGCAATAAATTAGCAACAAGAACTAACTCTTTTTTTGGAAACCAGCAACTAACGAAAATCGGCAGACCAGCCCAACCCAGCACGCAACACCCACCTCTTAGCCCAACTAGGCCCATTACAAGGCCTATGGGCCGTCATGAGAAGGCCAACTCCCACCACAACATCGACAAAGCGGTGGCCTCATGGGCAGCAGCCGCGGCACGCGCCGGACTACTCCTACTTGTTTGCTTGAGTCATCGTTGCGTCGGGTCTCGTCGTGTCCGCCTGCGAATCCTCTAGTCGTCGCGACCCGCGGAACTTCGCAACCTGCAACGCTTCCCCGTCTTCCTTGCCGCGGCGGTCCTCCTCCTCCCTGCCTCCGCCGCCGCCACCGACGTCGAGTACTGCAGTGAGTGATTCGAGGCCCTTCCCGTCCCCACTTCTTCGTCCCCGTCTCGAGGTGTTAGTTTACGTTCCCTGTTTTTGGGGGTTTGGCGTTGCAGGGCAGGGGCGGGACTACCAGGTGAAGGTGAGCGGAGTGGAGATCGTCCCCGACCCCGTCGTCAGCGGGCATCCGGCTACCTTCAAGATCTCCGCATCCACGGGTAAGCACAGCACCAATCTGTTACGGCGGCGGGTTGCAGTTTAGCGCTGTTGTTGGGGAATTTACTGGGCATGTAGTAGTCGGATCGGGAGTCGAACCAGTGTGGGTTTGCTCTAGCGCTGTCCTTTCACTATCATATTTATGAATTGGTCAGTACAACCGTGCCATGGAATTTTTTCAAGGAATTAAGGAACAGCTGCTGTTCTGTTAGAATATGGAAATATTGTGCTGCGGATGTTTATGTTAGACTGCTCTGCACAGGGCATTTTTCATTGCCATGCTATTTTTGCATTTGAACGCCTAAACTTTGTTGGTTGCAAATTGCGATAATGTGTGTACGTGTATGTGCATGCTGGATTTAGTGTGGTTTGAAATAGTTTGATTGACTTTCCTTGTTTGTTGATGCCCGTGTTTGAGCTTACTATGACTAAGTGCCCTGAAGTTCCTCATCTGTACACTGTAGTGACACATGTTCATTGCAATCCCACTTAGTTGCTCTGATAGCAAAGGGGAGAGAATTAGTGAAGGGGAGAGAATTTCTACAACAAGGATAACCTAACTGTTTCGATTTTGTTCAAGAAGCATTGATGGATACCCCCTTTTGTTTTTAGATAATGGAAATGATTTACATCTCTGGCTTCTACCATAAGTTCGTTCAGATAAGTAAAAAGAGACAAGTGATGGGATAAACTCCCAACTCCTCCCTTATTGTTGACTAGCGTTAAACCATAAAGATTCTAGCCAGTAATTCTAATGGAATTACGCCACCTATAGTGGAATAAGAGACACTTGGCTACCAATTTCAAGAGTATAACAAAATTGCGCATAGTATCCTGTTCTTCCTATGGCAGTATCGTAGATCAAAAGTAAAGCTAATATGAAGACATGAAGATAACCTGGTTAGACAATTGTTCACCATTAAAAACTTTGTCATTACAGCAATGCCACATTGACCAACATATGGCACTAACTCAAATTAAATCATCTATTTGATGGACCTAGTTACTCCTCTAAGTCAATTACCAAAAATATTTTTGGCGTTACAAGGTGGGGGATATTAAAAGCAAAAAAAAACACACATCTCCAAACAAAATGAGCAACATAACACTCAAAGAAAAGATGTTGGATTGTCTCTTGTGCATAGCAGAAACAACAATGCATTAGAGCTACGACAATACATGAATAAATAATGAGGAGATTTCCATCCACCTAGTTCAATAGCTTTATATGGTTTGTCCAACATTCAGCTCAATACAACTGTGATGCGGCTATTTAGTTTCACTTCATATATACTAAGTAAAACAACAGTATTAACACGTGTTTTCTGTAAACGTCATAATATTTATTTATCTCATTAGACATACTGTAGTATTAGCCATTAATATTCTGGGACTATTTGGCACTATGGAAGTTTCTAGTTGTTATTAAGTCCACTCAATTTAGACAACTTCTTGTTTGGAAAGCCAGAATAGCTCCTTGGTGTACAATTGGACAGACACTATTTCTTTCATCTGCAGACCATTTACTAACTTTGTTTATTGCATCACAAGTATCACGGCACTACTCACCTATAACTCAGTGTGAATCTTATACTGATATATCAAAAGTTTGATTTCTACCAACTATAAAGTTTGGTGCCAGTTGATTCTTGCCTGAGTACTGACTGGAGACTTTTTCATGACTGCTGGCAGATAAAAGCATCACTGAAGGGAAGCTCGTGATTGTAGAGAGGGAGAGGAATAGAAAAACACCACACACCTTGGGGGATGACCTTTTATATATATATATACAATCTAATGGGATTGAAATACATGTTCAGATACAACGTATATAGGACTCTATACATATATATGTCTAATAGTGATAGATGTCAGATACTAATTTTTCCATGTCCATTCAGAAAGTCACAACCTCTGCGAGGAGACTTCTTGCCCAGCAACGGGTGAATTTGTGCTAGCCCACGAACAGACTTTACCATCAATCACCCCTCCAGTAAGCATAGCTGCACCGCACATTTAGTTCTGACGGTGAAGCAGATATCTGCTGCTGATGAATTTCCTTAGTACCTGATAAAAATGGGATAGATAACTTTCTGCATTACATCCTGACATCCTGTTGTGTTGCAGGGTTCTTACACCATCACCATGAAGCTGTTAGACAGAAACAAGGATGCATCTCTTTCGGGTTCAGCATCGGGTTCATTTCACCTCTTGCTATCATCTAAATGCAATTGGAGTCACAACAATACACCATGCATGTACTTGCAGAACTCCCATAGCCCTACCTACGTGTTCCACTAAGCCGTTTTATATCCTTAAGTTGAACATCTTACCACTTCTGGTCTTAAACAAGAACTCCAGTTAATTGCCTCATATGCTCAGCATATGCTTAATTGGACATTGCCTGTCGTTAATCTGTCTGTAATCTGTCTGCTCTGGATATGGAGTTCGGTTGCTTTCATGCATAAATTGAAATGGGGCCATTACTTCATTTCCTTGATGGCTTGACAGCGTCGATCACCTGTCATGGTTGCGACTTAACCCAACCAGTCGATAAGGTATAATGCTTGCTGACTCGCCATTATCACCCTAATGCACATTCACAGACAGGCCGTTCGACGGTGGATGCGCGGAGCACTTGCCCATGCTTTTCTCTAACGAGCAAATTTTAGGTGAGACCGCTCCACGTGCGTCGAAATGGTTTTTTTTTGTTTCTTGCGACTCGCCGTTTAAAAGCAATCGCTATTTTTTTTGCGTATTTTTATACAATAATAATGCAAAGACGTCAGATACAACACGACACTACACATAAAAAAAATACTTGGGCTTGGAATTTTATTATTTTAGATTTACATGCTTGGAGCTTTATTGCTTTTCATTTACATGCTTGGAACTCTATGAGGCCTGTAAGTTTTCTTGAATTAGGCCTCTTCTGTAACAACAAAAGAATTTTGAAGGCTTTTTTATGGAATTTGAACTGATTTATGTAAATAAAAACATATAAAATTCCTGCGTTTCTAAGTACGAAGTTATACAAAGGTTTCCCGCTAAACACTTTTACGCGCTCCTGATCTCAAATCGTTGTGGTTGTAACGGCCCAAGCGCTGGCCCCAGAAGGCGACCATGTCAAAATACGTATTGCTTGTCAGAACACGCCCCACGCCTACGGCTAGCACCAAAAGGAAAGTTGCGAGGTACACGGGCCTCCTCGCGAGAGCGGAGAGCCCTAGCCTTCCATCCTCTCTCCCCACCCCCGCCTCCTTCCCTCTCTTCCTCTCCGCGCCGCGCGCCTCTCTCTTCCTCGCGTCGCGTCCCCGCCTCCGCCACCGCCTCAGCGGGATGGAGCCGAGCCCGTACGGAGACGTCGGGGGGAAGATCCGGCGCCGTCCGGCGTCACGCGCCGCCGCCGCCACCCCCTACGACCGGCCACCGGCCGCCGCCGCTGCGCACCGCTTGGCCGCTGCTGCTGCGGCGGCGGACGCGTACCTGCCGCAGGGTGGCGGCGAGGGCGGCGGGTGGGTGTCCCGGCTCGTCGACCCGGCCTCCCGCCTCATCGCTGGTGGCGCCGCGCGGCTGTTCTCGACGGTGTTTCGCAAGCGCCTCGACCCTGCGCCGGCTCCGGCCCCGCCGCTGTCGACGCCTCCCGGTGAGCTTGTGCTTCCTGCACGCTTCCGTTTGATTCGTGTTTGCTCCCGCGGCTTGTGCTCGTAAGCTTGGGCTAGGGTTTCAGTCTTCCAGGGCCTGTTAGGGTTTAGCTCAGATTAACTGGCTCCTGCTTCTTGTCTGATTGATTTTAGCTATAACAGTGTTATCCCTGATATGGAGCAGTAGACTAGTGATGAAAATGTGGCTGTACTATAATGGAAGTTTTAGTGTGGAGTTCCATCACCTCCCATTTGTGTGTTTGAATTTTAAGTCATACTAGAGTGTCCCATCCGATTTTGAAAAACGTAGCAGAATGTCCCATTCTCTAAACAGTAGCAATACTATTTGTATTTGTCTGTATGGTAGAACACTTTAGGATCAATGTATTGGTGCTTCAAGTTGGAAGGTTAGATAACTTTAGGATAAAACATCAGTTGTGGTATTATTGACGTATCTGCCACCTAAAACGATCTTAATTTGGCATAAGATTTGGTCTGTGTTATTTAAAATCATATGGAAAGAATACAGGAGGACATGGTCTTCCTGTTTCGGACTTTCCGTCTACCTGTAGTATTACCTTATGACAATATTGTGCTTGGCATACTAAACTGCAGTATGTTAATGATTTTATGGCCGCTTCATGCATGCAGGAAGCGATAATGAGCCAAACCAAGGCTTACCTGAGTCAACACAAACTGTAAGTTACAACCAAGTGCTTGAAAAAAAATACTTGGTTGTATATTATGTTTGGCAACTTATTATGTATAGTTTTGGTTAAATCTATTATATTCCACTTGGTGTTGTTTTGACCCATTTTCCTTTAAAATAAAAAAATCTGGTGCAGGGTTCAACACCAATCCTGGAGAAAGGAAATAACCCCACCGGTACATCGGATGACAAGGCGTTGTCTGAAGTAGAGCACTTGTTAATGAGGAAAACATTCACAAGGAAAGTATTTTCATATTAACCTTCTTGAACTGGTACTTCCATGATAACTGGTTTTCGTGGTGAGGTATCAAAAGATGTTGATTTATAATTCATGACAATTTATATCCTCTAGTGTAATGGCTATATTGGTTTTGTGATGTTCAAATTTCTTCAGTTCACAATCTATGGAGGATCAAATTATTTTCATTCTTAGTTTACCGGACCCATACTTTTGTTGTTCTCTTTCCTTTTTTGGGGGTCCACTTAGAGTTATAAACGAGGCTATCTCTCTTGCCCCATGCTTCTAAAGCTGCCAATGACAATGTGATTTTGTATTGGCAGGGTTGAGTTTGACCGCCTTACAGACCTACTGCGTGCAAGAACTGTGGAATCTGATTTGTCTGCACCGGCAGATAACCATGAGAATAAGAATGAAGTAAGAACCATAGTTGATGGAACAGGGGGCTCCACATCACATGGGATGGCTGCAGATCATTCTACCGCTGCTGATGTAAGGAGTTCTTTTTGTAATGATTTTTTTTAGGAAAAGGTTATACGTACAATATTTTTCTTACAAACACTGATGTGGCATGCTATGAGTAAATCTAGATTTCCTGTAACTACCATCTAATTAAATCAAATGGCTAAGAATTTTTTAGTACGTGTAGCAGTGCTCTTTTTTTTTATTCTAGGTGCTAGTCCATGAATTTTGGATAACGATAAATCTCCTTGAGGCAACAAAGAACAATTTGAATATACCTGACAAGCACCTTGAAAGTTTGTGGTGTTGGTACGGACGCATCTGCAGTCTGCTGGTTTGGTTTGTTTCTAATGTCAGGATATGCTGTATTACCGTTTTTACCTTCTGCTCATTATGGAAGTTCATTTTCTTCTCTGATTCTTTTAATGCAAGTTAGGCTACATCCTAAAGTTGCTTTCAGGTTACTTGGACTCGTGAGTCCAAATGTGGCATCCACAGTTCCACACATGTTAGATGCTACATTACTTGTGCCCAATTGAGATAATGAACCTAAGGTTGTGGTTACATTGCCACTTTTTTCTGAGAAATGCTGATTTGGATTTGTTTGATCTGTTATTTGTTAGGTTTAATTGTGCACCAAATATTTTTGATGACCTTTTAATGTGTTTAATTGCTAGCTATATAGAATGTATGCAGCAAAACTGGTCTGTTTGTAGTGTTGAGATTTCATATGAATTGTTGGAATCAATTCCTACAAATTCCATGTTACATACAAGAGTGGATTTTACCATTCGTTTCCATGCTCCATCTAACTACTATGCTACAGCTTTGCTACTTAAGTTTTTCAGTGTTTGATTTAGGAAAGAAGCAAGCAAGTGCATTCTTTTATTCAACTTCCTTTGAAACTTTAGTCTGCTGTTTTATTATATTCCTGTTTAATTTGCAGGATCCAGTTTGTGGTGCTAGTTCACCCGCAGAGCTTGCAAAGCAATATATGAATTCCCGTTATTTGAAAGAAAAACAATCAAACAGTTTGCGGAGCCAAGTATTCCTCAACAACAAGGCAGAAACAAGCAACATTGCCTATGATAGGAGACCTGGAGGACCATCTGTGCAAGAACTGAGTCAATTTAGCAATGAAAACTCTCAACTACCTGTGAATGGCTATGTGACTCCAGGATTACGTGGGCGATCAGCAATATATAGAATGTCCCGTTCCCCATTTTTTAAGGTATTCTATTTACTGCACATAATGTCATATCATTCTTAGGCATATTTTCATGTGTTCTCAACATGCATACTGATTTTTGGTGCTTCAATTTTTTTTCCTTTTCAATGTAATGATGCGCTATAATGATCCCACAGGGACCGAGCTCTTCCAGTGATATAAATATATCACCATTTTCATCATCTCAGACACATGCTCATAGTTTGGTTTCTGGCGGAAGGCAGGTAATTTGTTAGCACTTTATGGAAACGTATACTGCGCTATATAGTATGTATTTTAACTTTGTTATACACTTAGTTGAACAAGTTCATGTTACTGAGAAGAGGTGTGCACATAATTTGCAGTTATGGTTGAATAAACTAGACATCTAGCTAGTGAGGTTCTTTTCCTTTTTTTATGCCTGTGTTGCAAATGAAAGCATGAATCATATATGTGGTATAAAGTAGCAGGTCATCATGTTTTACTTGATACTAGTGTTGTCATGGGAACATCTTTTTAGACTTGCAGGTTTTACACCAGCAAGGACGTTCTCCATGATATATGGTCTAAACTAGACATACCAGAGCTTTTCTTAATCCTACATCTCCCTAACAGGTCTTGAAACGAAGAGGTGCCGACCTGGAGAATGAGCTTGGATCTATTGGTCATATACGCAGGATTCGTCAAAAGTCAAATATGATGTATACTTTTAGAGATGCTCGCTTGAGCCCCCAAGGAAACTTTCTTCCCAGCCATACAATTGTTTCAGATTTGACCAATGGCAGTTCACCCATTCAGGGTTCACCTAGTTCGAAAAGACTATTGCTTGGGACTGGTCAATCTGTGCAACCTGCAGAAGCACGTAGAAATGGTGAAGATGGCAAAACTTCTAGTGATAATGTTCTTGCCGCATCACCTCAATCAAACAAGATGGCTGAGAAGATATTTGAGCAGCTTAATATAATAGTCCCGTCACCAAAAGAGAAGCAATCTCTTCCACAACTTGCTGCTGGGAATGCGAGTTGTTCGATGTCAAAACAACCTGTAAGGCAAGGCAATGAGCCAAACAGTGTGAATGACCCCACTAGTTCCCTGAAATTTCAACCTATGGATAGTGCTAAGCGTTCCCTTGATCCAGAACTGAATGGCTCACCATCGAGTAAAGACAAGCTGGGAAAAGATGGATCATCAAAAGTTCTGTCACATTCATTTCAGGATTTAGGCAACAAAGACATTAAGTCTGATAATGTAGCTCTGCCTTCACTTACCGCTACTACATTGGGCAAACCGGGCTTTAAAATGGCTGTTTTTGAGGTACGAGGAAAGTTTACTCTTAGTTCCTCAAATTATATCATATTTTCACTCATGTCCTGAAAGTATTCTTTATCACCCTGTTTATTTTCAGGATCTATCAGAGTTTGATGATGACCAGGAGCCCCCTGTCCCATCTAAGAATTCAGTGCACAGGACTGAGGTGAAGACAATTGATAAGAAATTTGATCTGAAGATGAAGGAGCAGAAAGTTGAACCAAGTATATTGGAACAGAAAGTTGAGTCAAATTCAGTACAGAAGGTTGCCAGTTCTCCAGTTAGTGAAAAATCTATAGCGTCCCCATTAAAAGATGCCCTATCCTTAGGCTTATTTTCACCTAATGACCCTGAAAAGAGGGCTACTCCTGATGTTCCTTCAGACAACGACATTGGTTTCAAATTTCCACATGTACCTTCTGGCACTCTTCCTGAGAGTACTGTGTCACAAGTTCCACTTGCTTTAAATAAAGATGGTAAGCTGAGCAGTGCATCGACTTCTATGTTTGGTCTCAACCAGTCCAGTACATCAGATTCAGAACCAACAAACACTGTTGGTGTAAAAACAGAAGCAAAACTTGGGGAGAGGTGATTTTCTTGGCACTTGCTGTCCCTTTTTTTCTCTCCTTATACACCTATCTCCATTATTAGTTGTTTGCACTAGTTATCTTTGAGGAGAGCGAAAGGTACAACTATAAAACAAAAACAACGTGGTATTTGCAAATTCTTTTTTCCACAATGAAGTGTTTGCAAATTCATTTGTTGCTACTTACAAGTTACAAATAACCTGCTAATAAAGAATGTTCATGCTAGCTATATTGCCTTGAGAAGTCCCTTATGCCATTTATGGTAAGGGCTGAAGATCCTATATACTATTCATTATTTAACTCCAGTCATAATTTGTGTATACATGTAAAAGATATGTGGGAATTAAGAGTTGCTACATTTTATTCCAGGAGTTGTTTAGTAGAACGGATTGTAAATATGGAGAATAAATTGAGATGCAAATACAACCTATCAGGAATTTCTATCTTTTATCTTTGATTATTTATTTGCTGTTTAGGAGATTTTTTTGGGGTAAATAGCATAACAGGGCTTCAAAAGAGCATATACCTTTTTTAGTGTAGACAATTCCTTTCTATCTATGGATTATCTGCTTATGTATTATGCTATTTATGTTTCTAGTGTCACCAAGCCCACGACATTGGACAGCACTAATTTGGAGAGAGGTAATGAAAGAGAAAAAACAGATGTCCATAAATCATCAGATAAGGTGTTACCCTCAGCTGCACCTTTCCACTTTGCCTCCGCTGCATCAACTACAGCAAGTCTGAGCAATGGCTTCTCAGTCACATCATCACCAAAGTTATTAAGTGTAACGCCAAGCGATAAGCCTGCAGTTAACTTGGCTGCATCCACTATACCAACCACATTTGCTGTATCCAGTAGCAGCCCACCTATTTCATCATCAATCCCTGCAATTCCTACTTTCAATTTTGGTTCAAGCACTTCAATGGTGGCAGCGACTAAATCAGATGGCACAAATACAGAGGCAAAGCCAGCTAGCACTTTGTTGTTTGGTACTGGGGGTGCTATAGCTGAAGCCAAATCTACAGACCAGGATACAGCCAACAAGGCATCGCCAAATCTAAGTACTGCACCTATTTCTTCAAGTATTTCAAGTTCTCCAGTCACATCCTCTTCTGCTTTCTCAAGCACAGCAACATTTTCATCTTCTACAGTTGCAGCTTCAAATGATGGAATTGCCTCAACTACTTCTGCCTCAACGGCACCTTTTGCATTTTCAAGCTCAGGAAACAACATTTTTGGGTTCAACTCTCCAGCTCAACCTACTGGTTTGAGTACATTCGTTGGTGGCAGTACTGCCCAACCATCTGCCACCAGCACAATCTTTGGTAGCAAGTTGCCACAGTCAGAGGGCACAATGTCGCAGCCAACAAAGAGTTCACCCGTTCAGTTTAGTTTGCCATTCCCAACTGTGAGCACTGCCGCAGGAGCTTCCTCGTCTGGATCTGGACCTGTATCTTTTGGAGTCGGAACTGCCTCAACTGTTTCTGGGGCCATATCTTTTGGAATCGGAGCTTCCTCATCCAGGCCTAGCACAGTGTCTTTCAGATTAGGAGCTTCCTCATCTGGAACTGGCTGTGTGTCTTTTCGTGTGGGAGCTTCCTCATCTGCAGCTGGGTCTTTTGGAGTGAGAACCTCCTCATCTGGGTCTGGAACTGTGTCTTTTGGAGCAGGAACCTCTTCATCTGCACCTGGAACTGTGTCTTTTGGAGCGAGAAACTCCTCATCTGGGCCTGGAACTGTGTCTTTTGGAGTGACAACTTCCTCGCCTGGGTCTTTGTTTGGTAATTCACCTTTTGGGTCAGGAACTACCTTCTCTGGCTCTGGAAGTGGATTTGCATTTTCATCGCCTAGCTCTTCTGCTGGGTCATCTTTAACAATGGCCAGCACAAGTGTGTTCAGCAGCAGTTCTATGGCTTCATCAACCCCTGCTTTCAGTAACCCATTTGGTTCGAGTTCATCCCCTACCAGCATGTTTACATTTGGCCAATCGACTTCTTCAGGAGGTGGTTTTTCATTTGGGGCACAGTTGTCTCCAGCTTTTTCATCACAAGCTCCAGTTTTTTCGTTTACCTCGGCAAGCACAAGCATGAATTCTTCTACTCCACAACCTGCATTTGGGATGACAAATTCCATCCCAGCCTTCAGCATGGGATCTCCTGGAAATGATCAGATGAATGTGGAAGACAGCATGGCAGATGACACTAACCAAGCAACACCATCGCCAGCACCTATATTTGGTTCCTCACCATTTGGGCAGCCTGGTAGTTCACCCGCTGCTCCAGTATTTGGTGCTCCAGCAGTCCAGTCTACTGGAGTTTTTCAGTTCGGGAGCCAACAAGTTTCCATGCAGCAGAATGCAGCATTCCCACCTGCTGGTGGTAGCCTGGAGTTTCAGAGTGGGAACTTCTCGTTGGGAAGTGGTGGCGGAGGCGGCGACAAATCTAGCAGACGGGTGATCAAGGTCAAAAGGATAACAAAGAAAAGATAATACTGTTCAAATGTGTATTTCATGGCGCCATTTTGGATCTGCCCAGCAACATCTGGTGATCATCAGAGTGGACTACGACCATGGTTCGAATGATCATACAAATTTTCCGGCATCAGCATAGTTTTCGCAGCATGCCCCGGCTGGCTTGCAAACCAAAGGTCAGTGTATGTTAACTCCTCTCAATTATTCCTTCCATTGGCAAAGCCGTATGGCATGTTGCATGCTTGTGCTATTGGAGTGTAAAATAGAACCCCAAAAGAAGTGTATCCGAGGTGTAATTTTGTTCTCTTTTCCCTGCCCATATGCTGTCTTATTTGCCTCCGATATATTTGGCTCGGAGTGTAATGTACTGTTGTATTTGTTCTTTTTGTTTACGTCCGACATGCCCGGAACTCTAGTATAGATTCTCTAGTTTCTTTACCATCAAAGCCCACTGAGTTTATATCCTGCGTTGCTTTACATTTCAAGTTGGTTTACTCTTATTGTTTAGTTGTAAATCTGTACGAGCTGCTTCGTGCTATCTCCTCGCTGTCTTATCTTCATCAGAAACGACTTCTTTTTACCCAATGCGCTCGACCAGTTCTTTCAGAAAATTCATCAACACCAACGTTGAATCTTATAAACTATAATGACGGGCGTTGCCGGCCACATGCCGCGTGTGAAGTGAAGTTTCCCTCCCGTAGCACTGCTTCTTGGATGGTGATGCGGTTTGGACTTTTGCACAGGAGCACGACCTGGTCGGCCACTAAGCGACGCGCTTTCCCCCTCTTCGCGATCGCGTTAACCCTTTCTTTTTTCAAGAGTTCACATTCGCGTTAGGCTGATTAGTTGGGCAAGGAAGAAACATGAAGCAAAACGACAAGGAAGTACGCAAACATATAGGGATACGTATACGCAAAACAACAGTGGTAAAGTAATATGTATATGGCTCTGGTGTCATAAATATATGGTGTTTTTAATAGAAATTTAGCTATCATTTTGATATTGCTTTTCATCTTTTTAAGCATGCCCCTCCACCTCGCGCCCTCTTCCTCCTCACTGCTCCTCCCCGCGCCATATCCAAGTCACCGCCGCATAATGGACAAATGAAATGAAACCTGTCTAAATCATTGCTCCTTCCTTAGCCGCAGCAACCACCTCTCCTGCTCGTGGATTTCTTTTTGTTCTTTTCCTTTCCTCTCTTCGTACTCCCTGTCACGTAGTTCTTGTTTGCTCTTTCCCTTAGGTGTCACGGCTTCTTCTCTTATCCTTCCTTTTCGTCGGTTCTTGCCATGGAAGGATTCAGTTCTTGTACTTAATATATCCAATCCAAGCTGCTCGTCTTGTATTTGGTTTGCAATTGGGAGGAGTAGCATATGTTTCTTGTTCTCTCTTTGCCTTGAGCTATTTGGTTTCTTGCGTTCGCCTTTGACGGCTTATTCCTCTTATTCTTCCACCTGCCGCCGGCAGCTAGAAGTGGTCCATCTTACCAACCCTCGTGTCCTCATTGAAGTATTGAACCACTCCTCTCGCTCCAGCTCCATTTCTAGAGCAGTAGAGCGAGCGTGATCCTTGATGCGTAGTACTAGCTAGCTCGGTAGCTCCTATCCCAACGCGTTGGATTCTGGCGTTTTCCGCATTGCGATTTTGCGATTGTAATTTCGGATGATCTCGTTGCTCTGAGAGCTTTGATGAGTAGCGTTAACTTCGATGGATGCATCGCGTCGAGGTGATCGGGGCGGGTTCGATCGCCGATCCTGATTTGGTCGCGTGATCCAGGTGATCTCCGACCGGGGCCGCGTAGTCAAAGGTGTTTCTTGGATCGAGGCGGGTCTCCGGCGTGGTGTCCGATAAAGATCGTCCGCCTTGTCGGACCGGCGGCAATGGGGAATACGTGCGTCGGCCCCAGCATCAGCAAGAACGGCTTCTTCCAGTCCGTCTCGACGGTGCTGTGGAAGGCGCGCCAGGACGGCGACGCGCTGCCCGACGCCGCTAATGGCCCAGACGCCGGTCGGTTACCGCCGCCGCCCGACGCGGCGGTCGCCGTCCAGAGCAAGGCCCCCGAGCCCGTCAAGATCGTCTCGACCACGGACTCCGGCGCAGCCAAGCCATCGAAGCCCGCCGCCGAGCAGGACACCTCCAAGGCTAGCGCCGTCAACTCCGACTCCGGCGAGGCTGCCAGGCTGCGGCCGAAGGTGCCGCAGGTGAAGCGCGTCTCCAGTGCCGGGCTGCTCGTCGGTTCGGTGCTGAAGCGCAAGACGGAGAATCTCAAGGACAAGTACAGCCTCGGGCGGAAGCTTGGGCAGGGTCAGTTCGGGACGACGTACCTGTGCGTGGAGCGGAGCACCGGCAAGGAGTTCGCCTGCAAATCCATCCTCAAGCGGAAGCTGGTCACCGACGACGACGTCGAGGACGTCCGGCGGGAGATCCAGATAATGTACCACCTCGCCGGCCACCCCAACGTGATCTCCATCCGCGGCGCCTACGAGGACGCCATCGCCGTGCACCTCGTCATGGAGCTCTGCGCCGGCGGCGAGCTGTTCGACCGGATCGTGCAAAAGGGGCACTACACGGAGAGGAAGGCGGCGGAGCTGGCCAGGGTGATCGTCGGCGTCGTGGAGGTGTGCCACTCCATGGGCGTGATGCACCGGGATCTAAAGCCGGAGAACTTCCTCTTCGCCGACCAGACGGAGGAGGCTGCTCTCAAGACCATTGACTTTGGTCTCTCCATTTTCTTTCGCCCAGGTGAGTGATTCTCCCTGCAAATGCATTGAAACACATTCTTTTTATAGAACGGCAAAAGTATTAAAGATTTTCAATTCATTCAAGAAATCACAATGTATCCACCAGATATAAGAAATGAAGTTTTGTTGTTCACCTGCGCCTACAGATATATAAGAAAGTACATTGCATCTTAGAACAAATAGAGAATCATAGAACCTAATTTTGATGTGTTGATTTGATCTTCAGATAATCTGAACTTTTGGGTTTTATCATTTGTTATTGCAACTACTGCATTGTTCTGTTCAGTACCAACAATTGCAGACTTGGAGTGAGATTTTGTACACAAAATATAATTTCTGGTTTTCGGTTGTACGACCTACATTTTAAGTTTTTAGTGCCGTTTTGTTTGTGAGAAAATTCTGCAAAAAAGTTTGGTTTTATATCTTTATCATTCTGCAGACTGCTGTCCTATCCCTGAAACGGGAACCATTCTCCACTGGATTTCTACTTATATGCGGATCTTATTCCAGGTCAAATATTCACTGATGTTGTTGGTAGCCCTTACTATGTGGCACCAGAAGTTCTGAAAAAGAAATATGGTCCAGAGGCAGATGTCTGGAGTGCCGGTGTGATAATTTACATCTTGTTGTGTGGTGTGCCACCATTTTGGGCAGGTGCGAATTTTGTTCATTTTTCAGATCAATTATGGACAACTATAAAACCATTCCTCACAAAATGTGATGTATTTTGATTCAAACTCTTGTACTAATTATGCTCATCATTGTTGTGAATCAGAGAACGAGCAGGGTATATTTGAAGAGGTTTTGCACGGTAGACTAGACTTTCAGTCAGAGCCATGGCCTAGCATCTCTGAAGGTGCCAAGGATCTCGTAAGGAGAATGCTTGTTAGGGACCCAAAGAAGAGATTGACGGCTCATGAAGTTTTACGTAAGTTTCTTTATTAACTTCCATAATATATTCCTGCATACACCACAGCTATTTTAGTAGTGCAGCCATGAACAATGTAGTCTGATTTACTTGGCATTATCATCTTTTTAGGGCATCCATGGGTTCAGGTTGGTGGTTTGGCTCCTGATAAGCCCCTGGATTCTGCTGTTCTATCTCGTATGAAGCAATTCTCAGCTATGAATAAGCTGAAAAAGATAGCTCTTAGGGTAAGTATGACTTGCACAAATTGCTATGTTTCTCTACTTTTTTCTTAACCTTTTATTTTGCGGGGCAGGGGGGGGGGGGTCATAACCTTAGCTTAGCACCATCTTGTCTTTTACCTTTTGTCCTCATACACCCAAAAAAAACCATATTCGGTTTAGCTCATGCAAGATGCATGACATAATCCTTTTAAAAAGGAAGAAAAAGATAGTGCTATCGAATTCTGTATTAGTTGGAGAATGTTGTTCATATTAAATAGTTCGATCAAATTGCCTGTCCTGATATGCTTGTTGATTCCAGGTGATTGCAGAGAACTTATCTGAGGACGAAATTGCCGGCCTGAAAGAAATGTTCAAGATGATCGACACAGACAACAGTGGACAGATCACCTTCGAAGAACTCAAGGTCGGACTTAAAAAAGTTGGTGCTAACCTCCAAGAATCCGAGATCTACGCACTCATGCAGGCCGTAAGTTCTTCAGTGCTCTCCCAGTTGTATTGAGAACTTTTACGATGGTCTGTACTGGAAGAACATATCAAATTTATTGCATCGGAATTAATTATGAATGGTATTATTATTACAGGCGGATGTAGATAACAGCGGCACGATAGATTACGGCGAGTTCATCGCTGCAACTCTTCATATGAACAAGATCGAGAGGGAGGATCACCTGTTCGCGGCGTTCCAATACTTCGACAAGGACGGCAGTGGCTACATCACGGCCGATGAGCTGCAGCTTGCCTGCGAGGAGTTCGGCTTGGGAGACGTTCAGCTCGAGGAGATGATCAGAGAAGTAGACGAAGACAACGTCAGTAAAAAAAAACATTCTTTTAAGTGGTGTTCTGATCGAAGCTAACCACGTTGCCTGAAACGCTGATCTGACAGAATTTTTGTTCTTTTTTGTGCTGTGTTTGCAGGATGGTCGCATAGATTACAACGAGTTCGTGGCAATGATGCAGAAGCCGACGATGGGGCTCCCGGCGAAGAATGCCGGTGGGTTGCAGAACAGCTTCAGCATCGGCTTCAGAGAGGCCTTGAGGATGTCTTAATACGTGAATGCCACTAGAGTTTCATTTGTAGAGACGACATTGAAATCGTTCAGTTATTTTTCATAGGGTTGGAAATTAAAAAATGGGGAAATCTGCTCGTAGCAAGAAGCAGCGACGACGACGTCTGGAAGTGGAGGCGTGCGTGTACGTACGTAGAGGGGTCGGGTGGTCATTTGTGCACTCGATCAATTGTTTTCTCACGTTAAATACCACAGATTTTTGTTTTTTTTTAGGTTCTCACTGCTCCCATCCCGCCATTCGTGTGATATCATATTCGATCGGCATAGACGTGGTTAACTACATATATTAGATCTGATACCATATGTATCATATCTGATATCTAGGTATCAAGCATATACCGTTGTATATGATTCTATAGTATTTCTGTATCATACGCCGATCGACTTGATCCCGCCGGCGCCGAACGAGACTGATGCGCGCGCGATTCCGCCGTGACGCGTGGTGCGGTCTCGCCGTCTCCGCGCGCGGCGTGTGCTGCTGCGGCATCTCGCGAAACCGCAACCTTTTCTCCCTTTGTTCCTGCACATTGTTTACCGCAACTCTGCGGGATGAATCTACGATGCGATCGAATGACGCGGTAGCGGGCGAGTTCTACTTCTCTGCTACTCCCAAGTGCCAACTGGCAACCTCATATGAGTTGTAGACCACTAACACTAAGACATGGATCATGGTAGTGCCGTAGTGGCATTAGCTGTCCCTTGTTTCATTAATAACGACGTCGTTGCTTCTTAGTTGGAGCATCTATAGTATATAGTTCAGCAGGTACATCATGTACTCATGTTCTCCAGCTGATTCGTCCGCTGTCTCGAGAGAATAGTTCAGGTACGTCGGTCCACATGACAAATCATAGCCTTATAATCTCCAGAGAAAAAGCTAAAGATTCGCATAAATGATTAGCAGTATAAAAGATGCGCCGGATTGATGAAGCTTTAACAACCATGGATGCTGAAATGTTTAATTGCTTACTCGGCATTCTGTCAAAACATAAACAGAAGAACAAATGACGGGAAAAAATAAAAACGCTCCTATACACAGAAGATCTCGGTCTTCAAGTATGAACATTTTCCTGCCTTTTTTTTTCACGCACCAACAACCACCAGATGGCATTCCCCACCTGATTTATTATTCGTAATAATAAACAAAAATAAAAATAAACAAACAAGTGGCTACAGCACAGTCCATCACCCTCATTCTAGTTCGTGTTTCGGTATCATGAGATCAATCTTTCCCCGTCTACTGGCAGCTTGCGAATCGTGATCGCTGACCAAGGATGCCAGCCATTTGGCACGTTGCTTCTAACAACTTGCCTGCAGTATTTTAAAAGGAACAAAGCATAAGATTATTATCAAGTGAGTGATTAACATAGCGACACTGGTGTTATACTGAAGAGAAGAACTTTAAGAATATGATGCTGGAAGTCTGAAGATTGATATTAGATTATGTTACATTAGATACCCTGTCAATTCAGCATTGGGTGCCTATAAAATTTTGGCATTTTTGTTGTCCTAAAGATATCGCAACGGCTTCAGCTAACTTAGACGCAAAGGGTACAAGTGTAGTAAGCAATAAGCCAAAATGATCTATACCAGGCAATAGCATATCTGATGTCAAAATCGCAGACATAACTAATAATTTAGGTCATAAATACCCAAGAAATATACTACCATATAATTTTATAATCAGCATTACACCATGTTGCACTCCTAAACTGAACTAATCAAGAAAAGGAGTATCACTAGGTGATCAAGATTCACTCCAGAGTAATTTATCTAGTCACAAATCTACAATCCGTGAGCAGCCAACCATTTCTACAAGGAATATATCATGTTGCTGCTCACTATCATCTAATCCTGTGACTAAAATCAACATAAGTTTCTTTGACCATGGTTTCAAAATGTCGAAGTAGTCATTTAATGTTAACACTAGAGGCATGCTTGTCATACCTTTTATTCTTTTAACACAGATCTAGAAAGCTCGAAAGGATTCAGATTAATCTTAACCATCTACATATGACTCAGATCATAGAAAATTAGAAATATATGTCTACACTGCAACTTTTATCTTTAACATACATGTGTAGGTTTTATGTTCCTGACTTTGTTCACTGATCATAATCGAAAAACGGCCCAACTCAACATTAGCAGCATTCACATACAAAGACACACAGTTCATCAATTGCCATCCCTCAATGCATAATAAATCCAATTAGGTTACCATTCTACCAAACTCTGGTAGCAAGATGTGGCAAATGCTAGAGCACGAGACATTGATGCTTTGGGGGAAAGAAAGGCTGTTGCTCATGTGTCATGGGTTGAAGTATTGGACTTGCTTGCAGTACCAGGTACAGTATCAAGAGGTGGTAAAGACACAGCTATTCCTAAGGTTTCAGTTCCCAATCCAGTGCTAACACCACTGACCAACCAGCCATGTGTAATGGCCTGAATAATGTAAGTGCATAAACGCCAAAGGAAATGACTGCGATTTTGGTATTACAGACTACATAGTAGGAAGTGCCCAATCGGGCACCGACAGGCCATATGCCATTCAGAACGGCCATGGGCATAGGACAGTGGCAAGAACCCTAATTGCTTCTATCTTATGCCTAAGCCTTCGTCTTTATTCCACTCAGTACACTCCACCCACCAATCAATAAATTAATCAATCCCCGCCACTATGATCAGAATACTTACCTGTCCTTACTGGTGAGGGTATCCTCCTCACAGGCAACATTGCTAATTTCCCAGCATCAAGCCGCATTGACTTAAGCAATTGCAGAAATAAATCATCTACTAACCTCTCCAATCTAGGTTGTGAACTGTAAATTTCTATGGCGATTTTGCGTGATTACTAATGAATAGAAAACACAAGTTCAGATCTAAAGAGATTGACTGACCTCTCCGGAGTTTGCTCTTGCGGGTGCCGGTGACGGCAGGTGCCATCCTGACGGGGGCGGTGTCCGGCGCCGTCTTGGTGTCATCCGGCGGGAACAGCACAGCGTCAATGCCCTGCACCGCGATCCTGCCGTCCGTGTAGATGTCTGGGTCGAAGAGATACGCCGAACCCTCGCCGTGCCCAAACTTGACGGAGCCATCAGCTTCCCGCGCCACCACCTTGTGCGGCAGCCGCAGCGTGTCGTAGCGCACCTTGCCGAACCGCCGCACCGCGTTGTACATGCTCTCCTCGGTCTGGTACTCCGGGATCATGTGGTAGTAGAGGATGTTCTCCGGCGAGCCGGGCTCGCTGAGCTGGTCGGTGGTGAGACGGGCCATGGCTTCATCGTTGGGCGCGAGCACGGTGAGCACGTAGCCCTCGGAGACAAGCCGGCCCATCTCAGTGGCGAGAGAGGTGAGGTTGACGAGGATGTCGGCGAGCTCGTTGTAGCCGCCGTACAAGAGCAGCGTCTGGATGAAGTCCTTCACCTGGCTGTGGCCGTCGAAGTGGTGCTTCCCGGAGCCCGGTCCAGGGGCAGGAGCCGGCGCGATGGAAGGGCCGGGGGCCATGGCGTCCCAGATCGGGAGCACCGGAGGCGCGCCGAGGGGCGCGGGTGGCGCTGGCTTCTTGAGACGGTGCGTTCTCGGGTCCACCTCGGGCGCGCCAGTGGGCAGCACGGCGGAGATGTCAGCGAGGCTGCGGCGGCGGTTAAAGTCCTCCTGGACGGAGCGCGGCACGAGGAGGCGCTCGATCCCGTGGATGACACCATCCGGCCTGAGCACGGCGTCCGGGCGCGTGACGGCGGCGTGGGCGACGCTCATCCCGCCGTCGTTGGCCGCGGCGAGCTCAACCTCCTCGCCGGAGAGCGTCGGGTGGGAGGCGGCGAGCCAGGATCCGGAGGGGAGGCGGGCGGGGAGGACGTGGAAGAGGAGCAGCGACTGGAGCGACTGGAGGTTCCGCGGCTCGAGCAGGAAGCGCTTGAACTCCGAGTCGAGGTCCCGCTCCAGCGCCTCGTTCCGCGGCGCGAAGATGGTGACGTTGTGCTTGCCGACGGCGTCCTCCAGCGTCTGGAGCAGCAGGGCCTTCTCCACCAGCTCCGCCAGCTCCGTGTAATGCGAGTCCAGCAGCGCCACCAGCACCGAGTTCGAGTTGATCCCTCCCCCTCCGCCGCCAACACCACCAGCCACTGCACCCGTACCACTACCAGCGCCAGCGGATGCGCCCGTACCAGCGCCATTCCCACCGCCGACGGCAGCGGAGGGCAATGTGGGTTCCTCCGGCGCCGTCTCCGCGGCCGCCGCACCGGCAACAAGAAGCACGAAGAAGACGAGGGCGCCGCGCATCGCTGCGGTGGCTCCTCCTGCCCGAATCTCCCCGGGTGCGTCTACGGCCGCTGCTCCTGCCCCCACCGCTCCCTCTCCGGCGGCCTCTGCTACGCTGCTAGGTAGGAGTACTCTCCACCGTTGTGGTGGTGGTTTGGGGAATGGGGGGAGAAGAGGAGAAGTAAACTGAAAGGATGGAGGTGGGTGGTGTGAGCTTTTCTCCTCTTTTCGCACTTGCCCCTCCTGTTTTACTCCAGCGGGAGAAGAGAGTGTGCGCGCGAGGTGTCTGAAGCTTGCTTATAAGGGAAGTGGAGTAGTGGATGCGAGGCGAGCCGAGGAAGACGAGACGAGACGAGACGTTCGTGGTTGGTGGGGGCAGCGGGCAACCGGCCCGGCCCAAGTGTCGGTGTGCGCACAGGGCTGGCCTCTGGGTATAGGAGCCCGAATGCAACTCACTCACTAATGCAGCCGGTGGTCCAGTGCATCCGGAAGTGGATCGTATACGACGGCACCGAACGCTCTCGGAGTAATCTTTTACTATTTCTGAGGTCAAAACAGCGAGCCGCCATGTGCGTTCGCGATGTAATTAAGACGCGCTAACTGCTCCCCAGGCGCACTCGTGCTAGCGTGCTACTCAGCCGGTCAATGCAGATCATAGCATCCACAGATCTTCTAATTGCACTCTTCCTCCTCTCCGGGGTGCCAAATGGTTAGGTTAGGAGTAATCAAGTGGCCCCTCCCAGGAGAGCCGTTCGCAGACATCTCGAGCATCTTCCGAAGACAGCTAGTTAGCATCTCGTGAGGTTTTACAGACAAGGACTAATGATGGATCTTCTTTACTTTTCGTTTCTTGTTCTCAAGCATATCTTCTTCTTGGCTTTGTATCGTACAGCCCAACGAAAAAGAACACCGTCATGGCTGATGATGAGTGGGATGGACGTATTGTACCATTGTGTATGACCGGACCATGGCTTTCGGTGTTCCGCAACGTGTAGCTTCGCAGCATTGATCGTGATTTTAATGGCAGATCGTTGGATGGTCGCCGTCGCCAAAATCGTGCTTCAATTCGTCGCTGATCGCTGCCGCCGCAACCAAAAACGTCAATCAACCAACGCCCAGAAGATGAGAAAAAAAAAGCTTATCACAGTACATCGCCATACTGATGAAACCCAACCACGAATCGGAAATCATTGCTTAATCCAATCAGCCTCCATTTTATCATGTGGCGTCACTTTGTAATTAAACAAGGTGTTAACATCGCGCAATCAATTAGCGGTGGTTACTTTTGGTCGTTCCATTAGTTCGGTTATTGTGTCAAGGCAAGGGTCGGGGGTAATGACTCGTAAAGTGAGACGTCTTTTTTCCGATGGTTTGGCCTGACACGTCGCCTTTTTTTTTTTTTTGCTTGGCGTGGATCGACCGGCTCTCTCGCTAGATAGTTTAATTGTCATTCTGGAGGCGAAACTTCTGATCGTCGTTAATTTACATCCGAAATCAGAGCACAGGATACAATATACGAGCCAGTTTGACGTGCATGTTGCCTCTACCTGTCACTGTCGACGGTAGCCGGCAACCTTTCTCTCTCTCTCTCTTCGTTTTGATCTGACACTGTAGTTCGTGAATGTGTGTAGACACACGCACGACGTGGTGTCGCCTTTGAAGGCAAGTCTTCTCTGCCGCGCGCGACATCTCGCCTCCCGGCCGACCGCTGCACCACCGGAGATGCCGGAGAGACGGCCGGCACCGAGGTACGTAGTGCCGACCGCGCGGGCGGCGATCCGGCGCGAGCACGGCACGGCAAACAGAGGCACGTAAAGATTTTATAGTGAGCTCTGCTTTACAGCACGTTACGTAGAGAGAGAAATTCATACTATGTGAATAAAACATGTAACATTAGTTAAACTATTTAAATAATTATAACTATACTTATAGGCAGATACGTGTGACCTTAAATATCTGATGCTACTATAGTGTCATAGTATCGAAAAGACGAACTTACGCTATAAAAACCTGTTATTATAAAAAATAGTTAAAAAATAATATTTAATTTATTATTAAGTGTTAAGAAGATAAAAATAAACTAATAAAGAAAAGATGAAGAAATATTGGGAATGTTAATATCACATATACAAGATATCTTATATAATAAATCGAGGTACGTAAAATACTCACTGATTTCGGTAGAATTGTGGATGAACTAGTGCTCAATCCAACCAGATTGCCACGCCACCGCCGCTGCCAAGTTCATTCATTCACAAGACAGTTATTACAATACGATTCCTTCTCCTTTTCTACTCTCTCTCTCTCTCTCTCTCTCTCTCAGCCACTCGTTCTTACGCCTTGCGCACGCAACATCATACAACTACAACCCAGTTACATGACCCCCTCCAGCCGATTTACATGTAAGCCTCCTCATTTGATCCTTTCCGACGTCCCAGCTTCTCTCCTTCTGCTCCTTCATTGCAGACATCAGTATCGCTGACAAAGAATACCTGTCTTTAACAAACTTCTGCTCCTTCTGCTCCTTCACAGCTGGAACAGTCTTTAACAAACATGGTGTCGGCTCATTAAGACAGATCATAATGCACTAGTCCTAGAAGAAGTACCATTTACAGCAGCAGCATGGTTATGGGGAGAAGATACTGGCCTTTGATTATTTGCATCTGAAGGAGAACGAGCACCAGCTGCAAAAAAGTAGCAGATGGTCCAGTAGTCCAGTGCCGTCCCTTGTTTCTAGCTGTTCCACCTTGTTGGATAACACGACAATCCCAGACCTCTTCAGAGCCAAGACGTACTCCGAGAAAATGTCTTTCCTTCCATTTGTGCATAATCTTTGTTATAAACCTGAAATTATTAAGAATGCCCACAAGTAAGACAGTAATGCGTGGATATTCAATGTGCAAGGTGTTTTCAAGAGTTGAACTTATAGTCGAAGCTGACAACTAACGATATCTCAGCATGCCAGAGAACGACTGCAAATCAGATGGTCCTGCTGTATCTTTATTGACAGGTGTAGATTGAGTTTCAGAAGTCCCGATCAAAATCAAAATACAATGACAGTAATGGGATGTTTGGTTGCTAGGCACAGTTTGCCACATCTAAAGTAAAACAAATTTAACCAATTTAACAGTTGTTTGGTTATCCTCACAATTATAATAAAATTTTCTTCTAACAAACTAGATCCAACATATCAATGACTTAGAAATATGTGACAACATTCACTTAGTGTGGCTAAGAATTTAACAATCTTAATTTAGACAAACATAATAATTTTTATCGATATATAATGGTAAAATGTGGCTGATAACTAAATAGCCCTAAACCTCCTGACACGCATATATATTGTACCTAGGCTGTAGGAAATAGGACTTCACTGCTCTCTTGCTGTGCAGAGATGGATCGGTAGCAGCATCCTGGTCAGAATGACCTAAGGTAGCAAAAGGACGAACAGAACCACAGGATAGTTCATAATCTCCATGTTGGCCTGAACCACTTACAATGACATCAGCTCAATAAGGAGATGCACAAAAGGTACATCATGTATTCATGTTCCCACACTGATTCATCCACTGTCTCGAATGAATAATGCAGTTACTTCTGTGACAATCACAGCCTTCTAATCTCAGATAAGAAAAGGCATGCATTTACCAGAATCTTCAGAGAAAAACTTAGAAGGATTTGCAAAATGATTAAATCTATAAAAGATGTACACAACGGATGAAACTTCAACCCATTGCATGCTGCAATGTTTTCTAGAGATTCTGTCAAAACAGAAACAGAAGCAAGAACGACAAACAAAAACAAAACACTACTGTGCACAGAAGATTTTGGTCTTCAAATATGAACATTTTACTTCCTTTTTCAGACACAGCAACAAACACCAATTTACATTCCTCTCATGATTTACTATTTGCTTTGAACAATTTTTTTTAAAAAAAACGATAACGTAGATGGCTCTAGTCCGTGTTTCAGTATCATGAGATCAATCTTTCCTGACTATTGGCAGCTTGCGAATCGCGATAGCTGACCAAGGATGCCAGCCATTTGGCACGCTGCTTCTAACAACTTGCCTGCAGTGTTTAAAAAGGAAAAAAAATATTATTATGGAATGGTTAACACATAACAGCACTGATGTTATACTGATTACCGAAGGGAAATGATTTAAGAATACAAGGCTGGGAGTAAGAAAATTTATGTTATATTACGTTTAACAGACACCCTGTCAAATCAGCATCAGGTGTCAACAAATATTGGCATTTTTATTGGACTAAAGATATGACAACAGCTCCAAGTAACTTATATTCAAAGGCTACAAGTCATCAAAAAGACAAAATAATATTTCTATGCCAGGCAATGAGCCACTGACACATTCGATGTCAAAATATAGGTCACAAGTACGCAACAAACATATATGTTTGTAATCAGCAACCACGCAGCACTCCTAAAATTGCTTAATCAAGAAAAGGAATCACCAGCTGATCAAGATTCACAGGTTCTGTTGAAGTGAATAACTATCCACAATCCATGGTCAGGTAACAATTGCTACAGCCTACAAGGAATGACCGGTCTAAAAAATTGCTACAAGCAATGGTATATTACTGCTCACTATCACATAATCCTGTAGATGGAAATCTTGTACTTTTGCCATAGATCGGACAGCTTTGACTTATGACCGCTATCGCCTCACTTGGCTACGTTCATAAAATCCTCCCTCACCGGCACTATTCCAAGCATCGACACGCATTGACTTAAGCAATTTCAGGGGGGAAAAGCATCTATTAACCTTCCCAATCTAGTTTGTGAACTGTAAAATTTCTGCGGTAATTTCTGTACGATTTATAATTGATTAGGAAACTCAAGTTCAAATCTAAAAACATTGGCTGACCTCTCCGGAGTTTAACCTTGCTGGTCCCGGTGACAGCGGGAGCCCTCTTGACGCGGGCGGTGGCCGGCTCCGTCTTCGTGTCATCTGGAGGGAACAGCACGTCGTCAATGCCCTGCACTGAAATCCTGCCGTCGGCATAGATGTCCGGGTCGAAGAGATATGCCGACCCCTCGCCACGCCCAAACTTGACGGAGCCGTCGGCCTCCCGCGCCACCACCTTGTGCGGCAGCCGCAGCGTGTCGTAGCGCACCTTGCCGAACCGCCGCACGGCGTTGTACATGCTCTCCTCGGTCTGGTACTCCGGGATCATGTGGTAGTACAGGATGTTCTCCGGCGAGCCGGGCTCGCTGAGCTGGTCGGTGGTGAGGCGCGCCATGGCCTCGTCGTTGGGGGCGAGCACGGTGAGCGTGTACCCCTCGGAGACAAGCTGGCCCAGCTCGGTGGCGAGCGAGGTGAGGTTGACGAATATGTCTGCGAGCTCGTTGTAGCCGCCGTACTTGAGGAGGGTCTGGATGAAGTCCTTCACCTGGCTGTGGCCATCGTAGTGGTCACTAGGCTCCGACGCCTGCGCTATGGAGGGATCGGGGACAGTCGCGTCCGAGATCGGGAGAACGGCGGAAGCGCCAGGCGGCGACGGCTTGTTGAAGGGGTGCGTCCTTGGATCCACCTCGGGCGCGGCCGTGGGCGGCATGGCGGAGATGTCGGCGAGGCTGCGGCGGCGGTTGAATTCGTCCTGGACGGAGCGCGGTACGAGGAGGCGCTCGATCCCGTGAATGACGCCATCCGGCCTGACCACTGCGTCCGGTCGCATGACGTCGGCAGCGGTGAGCTCAACGTTCTCGCCGGAGAGTGTTGGGTGGGAGGCGGCGGGCCAGGATCCGGAGGGGAGCCGCGCGGGGAGGACGTGGAAGAGGAGCAGGGACTGCAGCGAGTTGAGATTACGCGGCTCGAGCAGGAAGCGCTTAAACTCCGGGTTTAGGTCCCGCTCCAGCGCCTCGTTCCGCGGCGCGAGGATGGTGACGTTGTGGTTGGCGACGGCGTCCTCCAGCGTCGGGAGGAGGAGGGCCTTCTCCATCAGCTCCGCCATCTCCGTATAATGCGAGTCCAGCAGCGCCACCAGCACCGAGTTGGAGATGATCCCCCCTCCCCCGGCGCCGGCGGCAGCTGTTGTGCCCGTACGAGCACCAGCGCCGTTACCGCCGCCAGCGAAGGCGGGTAAGGGCAATGTGGGTTCCTCCGGCGCCGTCTCCGCAGCCGCACGGGCCAGGAGGACGAAGCACACGAATGCGCCGCAAACCGGCGCTCCCATCGCTGCGGCGACTTCCCCTGCGCGAATCGCTCCGGCTGCAGACTGCAGCTACAGATGATGCTTCAGTACCGCGCTTCTCGTCTACGATTTCGCGTTTGCTGCTCTGCTAGTTTGCCAGCCACTCTCCTCCCTTCTGCTACTCCGGCGATGGAATCGGAGGAGAGGAGACGTAACTAAATGGAGGTGGATCGTGCCGGTGTGCGCCGCGCCGCCGCGCAGTGCGCACACAAGGTCGGCACGTTGTAATCGAGGAAAGGCATGGCCTCGCCGCCGGTTTCGCCATCCTTCCACCACCATGCCTGCCTCGCCAGCACTACTCCTGCACCGACGCGGCTCACACTGGGGGCGTCCAGTTTCCCGCAGGAAGAAGCCTCGCCCTGGTCGGTTTTGGTTTCCCTGCAGAAAACCGTGGGCCTACCCTAGCTGGGCCCTCAGGAAACGGAATATATCTAGGCTGCCTAACTGTCTCCAGCCCAAAAAGGTGGTTCGGCCTCATGTGCAGCCCAATGTTTTGCGTGTTTAAATAAAAAAAGAGAGAAGACAATACTGGACAAACCAAGCAAGTCAGATGCAGGACACATGACAGCGTAGATAAACGCAGTGAAAGGATAAAATCATGGCAAATTTTCTGATAGCACAAATTACCCCAGAAAGAAGTACTCTCTCCGTTGAAAATATAAAACATATTTTATTTTATTAGGAGAAAACTAACAATTACTCTATTAAAAATATAATTATAAAAATACATTCAAATACAAATTTAATAACATTAATTTTGTATTATAAAAAACATATTATTATTTCTAAAGTAATTGTTAATTAAATCTTGAAAATATCCTATATTTTAAAACGGATTAAGTATTTTTTTTAAACGGATGAAGTATTTTTTTAAGGAAAACATAGGAGTGAGATTATTCACAAGTCAGGAACAACATGTGTGACAAGCCACGAACAGATGGCTCATCACGCCCTTGGTGCACTAGATTTACAGGGATATCGACAAGAATTTCATAACCGACATTCGTTATGTTACAATTTACAGCGATTACGATTCATAAACAACCTTGTAACTATTAGACAAGGTAAAGATAAAAAACGAAAGGTTCATCGGGTGGAAGCACAAGCCGTATGCCCGTGATCTGGACGCAAGAGCTTCAGTGAACTTCTGAAGCACAGGCCTACAAAAGATCATGAAGCATCGCTGAATCTCAGGTGGCTCTGAACAAACGGCATTTCTTTTTGGACCTGATGAAACATGAAAGTGAATTTGGCAACGGTTAGAGAAACTATTGAAAGAAAAGGTATATTTCATCCTTGATAAGGCTGTCGTTCTTGAGGAACGATGCCACTACATACAGCATCTACAGGTGTGTGAGCGTGAGTCTCTTGATAAGAAATAACTCAGCTTGGGATGAGTGATATTTTGCCACCGTAAAATCTTGAACTGATAAACCTAAAAGCATTCTTGTGCGCCAGCCTGGCGGAAAAAAAAAAGTTTTTTTGTCTGCAAGAACTCAACAAGAGCACATACCTGACTTCACAGCTGTATGAATTCTTCAACAAGCATGGAGTGGCCTCACTGAGAGCCAGATCCTGATGCACAAGTCGTGGAAGAAGTATCAATTACAACAGCAGCATGGTTGGGGGATACTACCCTTTGATTATTTGCATCTGAAGGAGAACAAGCACTAGCTGCAGGAACAACGTATGGTCCAGTGCCATCCCTTGTTTCTAGCCGTTCCATCATTCGAGATACCACAGCAATCCCAGCATTGACCTCCCTCCTTACTTCAGTGCCAAGGCCTGATATAGTGTTACTCCGAGAAAACCACCTTTCCTTCCATCCACGTGTGCCCTTTGTTATAGAATCTTTGTACCTGGCATTATGAAGAATGCGTATAAGACACTAATTCATATGTTCAATGTGTAAGGTGTTTTCAGGAGTTGAAGATTACTTAGTTGAAGCTGACTGCAGACGAGATCTCAGTGTGTCAGAGAATGACTGCAGATTAGAAGGTCCTGCTGTATCTTGATTGACAGGTGTAGATTGATTTTCAGAAGTCCTGATTAACATCAACATATTTTGAGAGTAAACCTCTGGACAGGAATAGCATGTAAATGTAGTACCATAGGTTCTAGAAAATACCTGCTCATTGCTCTTTCATCATGCAGAGATGGATTGGAAGAGCCCTGATCAGAATGACCCACAGATAGCTGTGGAGCACCAGTCGTATGCCCTTGGTCTGTAGCAGCAAGAGCAGCAAAAGGACGAACAGAACCTAGGCCAGCAAATTGTTCATGATCTCCATCTTGGCCTGAACCTGCATGAATGGAGCCACCAGGAATACCTTCATTCCTTGAAATCACCACAATTTGCGGGTGGCTATGAGCTCCAGATCGGCTACGATGGCCATCTCTTCTACCATGTCTGTGTGACCTACGCATTGCAGCAGCAGCAGCCAAGTGCTGTATAATGCGCTCTTCAAGTTCAGCATCATCAGCTCCTACAGGGACCTGAAATCAGAAATTGATACATCAATAGGACTGAATGCATTAAGCCTAGTCAGGGTGAAAAGGGGCATCATTGCAAAGATCATTAGATGATAGCTATATAACATGCTGCACCTCAAAATCACCCAATACTGGATGGTGAAAAATAGCAGCAGTGTTCGAACGGTTAGCCCGCACGTTCCTCTCTTGCTCAACAGCCTCAAGTAGCTCTTGGCTGCACATTTCAAATATAAAATTATAACCACCAACAATGACATTGACTCACTAAGGAGATGCACAGGATACAAGTTCCACCTCATAGGATCCTTCATGCTGATAGGCTGCCAACACATGGGACACTGAGAGCTTCTCTGGCACCTAGATATTACACAGTGAAAATCACACATGAAAAATGCCAAGGGCGGTATAGTATTTTTACAATTTTAACTACATTTTGATTGGATGTTGACTTAACCACAACATTCTCCTTAATCAAATGAGCTCACCCTCAAAACCATGCGTATTCATAAAAAGCAAGCATGAGAATATATTATGCCTTGCATTTCAGATTGACCACGAGCAAATTATATTTCTGTACATTCTCTAGTATCTGAAAGCTCTCATAGAATTAAAATCTTGTGTTTGATAAAAAAATTAGACTATATCTCAATCAATCCATAAAAGTCGCTATAAGCGCAACAATAGTTTAATGAGTATACTGCAGAAGAACTGCATGCTCAGAACTACTACGACAAGGTATCATTCTAGACTGCTGACACAAATGAAGCAAATCTTCCAGCAGGGCAACTCAGAAGTAACCTTGCATACCCCTGCCTCATCTGATGGGAGACTGATATTGCTGAAATAATGAAAGCCTGTGCATTGTATGCTCCTTATGGAGTTTCACTGCTGAAGAATTTCTGCAGGGTTATTCACTGCTTGAAGTGCAGGTGATCGATATTAACTTCCATAGGCAAGTTGATCATGGTTGAACAGAATTGGGATGTGCCAAACACATGATCTGTTTCTGACTGATTAGATCTCATTGTTCATCTCAGAAATCATATGGTAGTTCCGCTTTACTGATAGCATTTCATCATGACAACAAGCAAACATACAAATGATGTAAGAAGATGATCACCTTAAAGCAGACAAATTTTGCAACAATAGCAAATTAGATGCAATTCCCAGAACATCACAGCTAAGTTGAACCATGAATGTGTAATAATTCACTATTATCAGAGAAACACCAGCCTACTTTATCACCGCGCAGCTAAAAGCAGTGCTGTTTATCTTACATTATCTAGGTGGAAACAAGAAGATTCAGGAAAGCCACGCTGGTGGGGTTCGCGTCCCCCAAGCCTTAAACCAAATAACCTAGGAGTTGTATCACATATAACTGTAATATGCACTCAAAGTATACATGGTAATATTGTACAATTTGTTTTGTGAAACAGTTTAGTCATTGAAATACATCATGCAATATGCTCAATTACCAGAATTTACATTACTTCATCTCGATTGCCATGTTTCGCCAGCTCGCAAAGAAGTACAGAAAAAGAAAAAATAGAACACAACAATATCGTTTGATTAGGCCAGCAATGAAACATTACCATTCAAGAATGCACTGGAGATGGTACTCATGCTTGCAACTCGTCACCTGCAGGAGAAAACACCAATATCCACACCAAGAAAAAAAAATGAGCGAGTTCATCATAAGCATATAGAATCCAAAATTTTTCGCTTAGGCGGATGCAGACCGTGGAGGGGTCGTTGTCGCAGAAGGCCTCGAGGCAGATGCTGCACGAGTCGTCGCAGGCGTCCTGCACGCCTCCCTCCACGAAAGCCGCCGCGGAGGACAGCTTGTTCTCCATCTTCACCTTCTCGTCCATCTCCGTACGATCCCGACCGATTCGATTAGCCCTTCCCGCGCAAGATTCCTACGCTCGACGACCAAAGATAAACGTATTCTGTGAACAAAAAAATCCACGGATTAAGCCAAACCAAGTCAGTCATAGATCGAAACAGGACTCTCTTGCTCCATAATCCCATATACGCGCTAAAAAAATCCACGAAAACGTCCAAAAATGTCACGAAATCGCCCCGCACCCGCCCCAAAAATGGATCAATCCCACCAAAACCGCACGAAAAAACTCAAAAGAAAAACACACACACACGGAAAAAAACACCCAGAAACGAAAAGCGGATGGATTGCGAGTCTACCTTATCCCAACTGCTCAAGGGGAATTCAAGATTTGGCCGGAATTAATCAGCGAACTCCCCGCGGAATTGTTCCGCCTCGGCGGCGAAGGCGAGACGACGACGACGAGGAGGGGAGGAGACGGAGTCGGGGGGGAGGCTCTCTCTTAAAAAAAAGAAAAAAAGAAAAAAAAACCCTCCCGCTCTCTCCCTTCCCCTCACGCCAATGACTTGTGGGCCGGAGAAGCGTTGGGTCCCCCTTATCTAGTGAGGCTATTATGGGGGGTGGGGGCGTCGCTAAAATCGACGGGCGCGCGCGTAGTGGGTGCGCACGAAATGTCCCACTGGGCCGTGGGCCCCACTCGTGGATTCTGGGGCCCACCTGCGACGGAGACGTGCATTTGCCTCGCCTCGGATTCCGAGATTTTATTTTTAGGTGAGAGTGAGACAGTGTCAACCATGTGGAAGCATGTCGGTCAAGGGACGATAATAAATGGGTAACGCCTCAATTGCTGATCGTCTCAAAGAAAGTACACGGTGTCGTGCAACGTCTGACCGAGAATTGGCGTTCAAGATCAAGCAGAGGGTTGAGTAGAGTAGTTGGAATACTTTCTTGCGGTAAGTTTTACTTTTCTGATTAGTCGATTAAACACGCACGTCCGACTCTACTTTTTATTTTTAAAATAATAACCTCTAATTTTCTATTCTTTTTTCCTCCATTTTTTCTATTATTTTACTTTATTTCCTCTTTTTTAAGTTATTATATTTGTGCTATTATAAAATGCTCATTGCTAGATTACCTTTATTTTTATAATTAATTTATACTCTTCTTTTCTAAAATTTTTTATTATTTCTCATCTATTTTTATATATTTTTAAGATGATGGAGTATATATATAGATAAAAATATAACATATTAAATATTGGTACCAATAACGTTAATGTACGATCATCGAGAACATCTGACCATTACAACTGATGTATCGATTAGTATTATCAACCGATAATAATAATTTTAAAGAGACTTCGAGAGCCTTTAAACCTAATATTAAAGAACGTCTTTAGTATCGGATCTTCTAACTAGCTGATATCTATGTGTTTTACTCCATTGGATGAAAGGTCATTTTTCTAATAGTAAACCTATAACGACGGTGAATTTGCAAGTGGTGCCGATGGCATTTAAGATGGACAGATCTAGCCTAATGGCTAGATTAATTAGGTGACAAAAGTCAACTAAAGTGAGAAGGAGAGACAACAAGCTTATTAGCGGTGGCAACCGGAGTGGCTAGATTTGGTCTAATGACCACATCTATTATCCTTCTAATATGTAAGATGGATATAGTGAGGAGTGGCACCTATAGGATATCGATGGGTTGGTTGGCAATATCGACGATATATAGGGTATGATACTAAATCTAGAGTCTATGCTGTTAGATTTGATGTGTCTATGTCTGAATATGTTTGGTGTAGCAACAAGCTACGTTAAAGGGGGTTCTTTGTTAGATGGCGTCAACGAGCGAAGGCACTAGAGACCAAAAATTACCACCGTTAGATCTAGCTGATGATAAGACAATGTGGCAAATAAGCCGATTAGAGATGGATGAATTGTGTATAAGAGTGCAAAAGTTCGGACTACATATCAAGTTGATTCGATGCGGTTTTTAATGTGAAAGGCTTGTCAGGCAGGTAAATCTTATTCTTCCAGTATTTTGTTTTTATAACTATTCCTATAATATTATAACATTTTCATTGAGTGGATATATAGGCTGAGTTTTTATCTAGCACAAGAACAATATTAATGTATTGTTTACTGTTGTGAGGCATGCGTAGCTATTAATTGTGTGATATATTTATTAGTTTTCTTTTTTACATGAAACAACAGGAGACACTCATTTTGTGATATATTATAGGTAAAATATATAATATAGATAAAATCACAGAAGCCGTAAAAAAGAAAAGGAGAAAAACAGTCATCAATTAGAAGCTTTGAAGCAATGATTGCCATGAATCTTTTTCCACTTGCAAAAGTAAAGTCCTCGAAAAACACTTTCTCCATATGTTGAAAGGGACTTAAATATTATTGAAAATTAGGTCATTTTTACGCCTTCAAATGTTCCATAGAGCCACTGCAATGACTTCAATAAAGAAATGACTTTAAAAATCCTGGTTGTCTGTCATGACCATGTTCATGAATTCCATATGCAATTGCCAGTCAATTCTCAAATATCTCCAACATTGCGTTGCAAAAGGGCAAGAGAAGAAAAGATTCATGATGTCCTCTAACTATACCGTTAAACACAGAACACATTCTGGACCTGGGTTTATTTAAAAATTCTTTCTTTGAAGGATATTTCTTGTGTGTTAGCCGATCCATGAGAAGTACCCAGAGAAAAACTTTTAACTTCATGGTACACTTGCTCTTCCATATCCTAGTAATAGGTATCTCGGGTTGTATGTGAGCAAAGAACAGATCATAGGTTTTTTTTTCTTGAATTTGCTTCCCCATTGATCATCATGATTATTTATAGGGTTGAATATTATCGTAAACATCTATTAGTTTACAGCAACACGTCTATAAACCACGGGGTAATTATCGCCTCTAATCACAAAAGATTAGATGTAAAGCATATGTGTCGGGGGAAGGCCAAATCCGTAAAATCATTTAAAAATGTATAAATATATTTATATTCCCACATTTACAGCGAAGGGTTCATAGCTCAGTGGTAGAGCAATTGACTGCAGATCAATAGGTCACCGGTTCGAACCCGGTTGGGCCCTATTTTATTTTATTTTTAAATGAATTCGATACAACTTTTGATCTTGAATAATTTTGTAAAACTGAATTGGATTTGTTATTTTCATTAATGCTTCTGAGTTTTATTTATTTATTAAAACTGAATTGGATTTGTTATTTTTCATCAATGCTTTTGAGTTTAATTTATTTTTTAAAACTGAATTGGATTTGTTATCTCTCACCTATGCTCTTGGGTTTTATACATGATCCTGAAAAGAATTTCTTCCCTTTGCAAAATTGCATCTATTGACATTAACACAACCAGACAGTGCAAGAAGGTGCTCTTCAGGCATTCGGTTTAGCCCCCACAAACATTGGGATGCTTGTTTGCTTTGAACTTCCCTGTAAATGTCATTGAAAATTCATCATCAGCCGTCGGCGGCGGCGGCAGTAAACGGCCGGCAACCTGCAATGAAACTTGACACAATCGTCATCATCAAGATTAATTAATTTGGTCGTTTCCATTCTCTTACATACACAAAAGATCGAACAAAATGAACATACAGATCGTTTCATTGGTCAGACCTAGAGTACAAGCCTATTCTTACACGCATGATAACATCTATAAACCGCTAACCAATTGAACAAGAAGAATCAAATGTAACGAACTGGAATTCTACCCAGGAGACGCTAATGCCTTCCTGCCGCTGGTCTTCAGACTTCAGGATGGAAAAGGAGCAGAATGAAACGAACCTCGCCTGCTCTCATGTACATTCCCTACTTACAATGCATATACAAAGAAGATCAGCTACAATGTCTTCTGCCAACCAAGATGGGCTACAAAGATGGTCCATACTTGGTGGAGGCAAATCAAAAATTGCCGGATTGTGCGACCTGTTAACAGTTTCTGTGAGAATGAAGCCTAGGAATTTTTAATGCTCCGGCATGTGCTTTTCTTGAGAGCTCCCAAAATTTTGCTTGATCGAGATGCCTATATGCCCTAAGATTTTGGAGGATATTATAATGTTGAGTTATAGTCAATCTCTGAATGGCAACTTCACTTAACAGCACCTGTAAAGAAATCAAAAGAACCAGTGACCGTACAGTATCTTAATGAGCTCGTTCAATCAGATACCCCAATGAGAAATTGATAATGATGAAAGCTCTACCAGCAGATTGTGGGGACTTTTCTCATGCGGCCTTTAGAAACCGAACATGATCCAAGTCAGGAGCTACTTTAAACTGCATTACAGAAGTACTGCAAACATTTTAGTTTAGAAGAACCACAAAAGTTTGTTGTCAGGCCTATTTTGAAAATTTTGAAGTTTTGGGCTACTGCAGCTGGTGGTCTATAGAGAAAATTATAATTTTAAATTTTAAATTCGCAATTACTGTAACAACCATAAGTAGTTCATTCCCCAATTTTTATCATGAGATAATTGACCATAGACTGAAACAAATATTGACTCTGATTAAGGCAACCGAAACCATACAATTAGGAGAGTATCTAATATTGTCAAAGGATGGGAAAGTCAAAGCAGGGAAAACATTAGCTACCTTTTTACCGAAGTTTCAGAGCTTCCCCAAGACCAAAGTTTGCGGTACTATGAGCAATTTTACCCATTGGGTTATTTCCCTTCTGCATCATTTCGACAAACTCATTGTAGTCAATCCGTCCATCCTGCACAAATGGTAGTCGAATGAGACAAAATTGTTGTTTGTCAATTTCATCATGAAATTTTAGCATTTTCTACTCACATTGTCCTGATCAATGTCTCCAATAATATCCTCGATGCGGGTATCACCTATACCGAACTCCTCACATGCCTTTTGAAGCTCATCTTGAGTAATGTAACCGCTGCCATCCTTATCAAAGTATGAGAAAGCTGCAAAGAGCTTATCCTCCTTTTCTACTTTGTTTATATGCAAAGTTGCAGCTATGAATTCTCCATAATCAATTGTTCCACTGTTGTCAATATCTGCCTGATATATTCAAAAAAAACGAGCTTCATTTGAGAAACAGTCAAAAAATCCAGTGGATACTCATCATAAAAGTAAAGTGGCACTGATCTCCAAAATTCCCATAATGTTCCGCATTTGGGAGACAGTTAATCCTCCTCACCACTCATCGAAAATACCAAATATTATAAATGGTAATCAAATTTCAAAATGAAGCAAGCTTGTGTTTGGGAAAAAAATGTATGTCAGTACTTCCATAGTCAACACTTTGCAAGCAAGAAAAGGCCAGAGGGCACTTGTAAAAATGGATTAAAAAAACTCAAAGGATAATGGAGAACTTGTTAATAACAATTGAAGTAAAGGTCACCAAAGATTTGCAAGATACAATTACAGAACAGAACAAATTTCAGTTCAATTATTTCTGTATAGCTGACGAATAGATGGGCAAGAACCATCTTATAATGCTTACTGCCTCCATTAGAGCATCAATTTCTGAGTCCATCAAGTTAGCACCAACTCTCTGCAAGCCTGTTTTTAGCTCTTCCAATGTAATATGACCGCTGTTGTCAGTGTCTAGCATTTTGAACATTTCTTTCAACCCTGCAATTTCTTCTTCAGATAAACTCTCAGCAATAACCTGCAGTCATATGACAGTTCATATTATAGCATCAACGTGAAAACAGCCTATATATCACTAATTAGAAAAATTAACCCCTACTCACCCTAAGGGCCATTTTCTTTAGTTTGTTCATTGCAGAAAATTGTTTTAACCTACTCAGGACAGCAGAATCAAGAGGCTTGTCAGGAGCAACTCCATCAACACAGACCCAAGGATGACCTAGCAAAATGTGGGTAGATTTGATTGAAGGTTAAACTAGATGACTAGCAACAAATTATTTACAACTCGTAGAATCCTTCCATACTACTCACATAGAGCTTCATGGGCGGTCAATCTCTTTTTTGGATCACGAATAAGCATTTTCCTGACCAAATCCTTTGCGCTCTCCGAGATATTAGGCCAAGGTTCAGATGAAAAGTCCAGATCACCTTTCAAAACTTGTTCAAATATCCCTTGTTCACTTTCTGCTCCAGAAGCCAATACCAATTGGATGAATACTGCAAATATTACAAGGCAAATATATTTCACTGAAAATAAATATGATCTCACCATCCCAGAATGGAGGGACCCCACTCAACAAGATGTAGATTATTACACCAGCACTCCAGACATCAACCTCACGACCGTAGTGTTTCATAAGAACCTCAGGTGCAACATAGTACGGGCTTCCAACAACATCCGTAAATGTCTCGCCTGCCAAAGCAATTTTTTCAATTCATATGACAACAGAAGAATGGCATTTATAATTACATACGTGGTAAAAGATGTCAAACACGTAGTACTTACCATGGTTGGTTGTCTATAGCTACTTAGCTAGTTTAAGACTGTCATTTTAGGCCAGCACATAGACGGGTTCTGCTGCAAATTTAATATGGCTAAGAATTTGTGTTCACGGAAGCTGTGCTGAAAAGTTGACTAAATATCCAGGTGCAAATCAACGTGGGCAGGATCTAGCTAAACTCTCAACTTCACATATGTCAGTCAAATTCATCTTAGTAAAAAAAACATGCATACATGTCCATGGCTATTTGCTGGCACTTAAAAAACTTAAGTTCTGGAGCTATTTTTATCAGCAAAAACCACAATGGTATGGTCTACAACCTAAATCAATGTCAACAATCAGTAAGATATAATTGGTATCAGTTTTTTTAGGATTTAGCATCGCGATCTTAGCTAAACCAGCGGGATGAGGTGTACAATAAGATTAACGGATGGAAATGGAACTAATCCCCATAACCATCTGAAAGTAAATAACTAGGCATTCTTTCCATGCATTGGTCAGTAAATGGTGACCTGATTGAACGAATCATAGCACCATTGCTAATGCTATCATCACATATACAGTCCTCCATTTTGCAATCACCTCAGAGGCTCACATTATTATTGTAAGTCTGAAACAGTATTACGGTTGCATTGTTAAGAGTCTCAGAACGGAGGGCGCCATACCTGGCCTGAAGAAGAATGAGAGACCAAAATCGATGGCCTTGAGAGGCGAGTCCTCCTTTTGGTCGATGAACAGGAAATTCTCTGGCTTGAGATCCCTGTGCATCACGCCGAGAGAGTGGCACGCCTCAATGACGCCGACGATCACCCGCGCCAGCTGCGCTGCAGCCTTCTCGGAGTAATGCCCCCTCTGGATTATCCTGTCGAACAGCTCCCCGCCGGCGCAGAGCTCCATGACGAGCTGCACCGCGACGGCGTCCTCGTAGGCGCCGACGATTGACACGACATTGGCGTGCCCCGCGAGGTGGTGCATGATCTGGATCTCGCGGCGCACGTCCTCCACGTCCTCCTGCGTGAGCAGCTTCCGCTTGGCGATGGACTTGCAGGCGAACTCCCGGCCGGTGACCTTCTCGACGCAGAGGTAGGTGGTACCGAACTGGCCCTGCCCTAGCTTCTTCCCGATCGTGTATAGATCCTTGAGGCGGGCGGTTTTGACGTCGCGCTTGAGGACGGAATCGGCGAGGAGGCCGGCGCTCTGGACGCGCTTGACCTTGGGCGCGGGCTTCTTCGCCGGAGGCACCTGCGGCTCCGCTGCGCTGGGGGTCGTGGGGTCACCGGAACGAGACGAGTGGTGGGAGGAATGCTCCGACGGGGGGATTGTGACGGGCTCGGGCGCTTGGTCGCACGGCGGGAGGGCGGGGGGAGCCGCGTCGGCGGGCCTCGCGGGGCGCCAGAGGGTGACGTTGGCGAAGATGCCGTTTCGGCCGGCGGCGCTGGGGCCGACGCAGTTGTTGCCCATCGCCGGCGGGATGCCCCTACCCTACGCGGACGGCGGTGGCATTGGAGACGGGCGGTGGACGGGCCGCGCGACGAGGCCGGCGGGCGGTTGGTTGGTTGGGTGGATCGGAGAAGGGGAGAGAGGAGAGCGAGGAGGGAGTGGGGCCAAATGAGGTGGGCCCCGTGGAACGGACCTGTATCACTGACGTGTCGGGCATAACTGTCAGTGGGTGATCAGGGATAGCGGTGAGGCGGGAGGCCGGACGGCGCGGGATGCGGATCGGGTTTCTGCGCGCCAAATCGGACTGTCTGGATCGTCAGTTTCCCAATTTAAGGCCGTATTTGGAATGCGTTTATGTCTTCCTTTGGTCCATTTACATAGGATCGTAGGAGCATGAGATGTATGGCTACATAAAAAAATACATATAAACACACATCTAAAAGTGCGTCTTCTAATGCATTTTTATAGAGGTAGATATAAGTGTAAATATCTATCAAAAAATTCCTATTAAAAAGTACAATCGCATATGTGTGATATTCGTGGAACAATATTTAAACTTTAGTGGCTTAGTAGTGAAGTCATGTACTTATAACTCTACCACGTTATTGGTGTTTATCCAGACTCATTAAAATTTTGACAATATCAATTTTATTTGTTGCCAAAATTTTGAAGCACATAGGCGTTGGTTGGATTTATCAACCAAAAATGTATAATACCATGTGGATTTAGTGAATTGATATATAAGGTAGCTGTGGTGGCTTTGACAACCATAAGATATATTGGTTCAATTTTTGGATTTGTTGATATAAAAAAGTTGTGTGTGTATTTATATAGACAAGTTTATGCGTGTGTATACATTATGTGGGTGCCTAAGCATAGCACTCTATTCTCTCTTTTTATTTTTGCACAGTAAGTCTGGGCAATACAAAGTTACAAACGGATTTGGATCCTCTGCTGAGCTGCTGAGCATAAGAACCTGCATTAGACCGAAACCCCACCGCCCGATCTATGATTGACGTTCTGGATGAACTTACTTAGGAGCAGTGTCAATCTAGCACAGCTGTTTCTTCACAGCCGACAAGCGTACCGATCCACTAGTCCATCTACGCGGCACAGCTGCAAAAGCCTTAGTAGAATACAGGAGTCTTTCACGAGAAAAACGTAGGAACAAAAAGATTATTGCGTTCAAAACGGTGCAGGTCAAAAGGCTCATGCGTCATATGGCGTGCTTAAACAAATCCCTCGCGCGTGAATCGTCACTTAGTTTTAACCCCGAGTAAAATTCAATTGCTTTGATTTTGATTTGATTTTAATGGTGCAATCAGATCCCGAGTAGTACTGTATGTTTACCTCGTTCATAGGGGAGCCGTATTTGGCCGCGTAATCAATGCATTTTCTACTCTGAAAGCCTGAATTATAAAAGGCTGAGGTGATGTTCTTTTCTTATAAGAAAGTTAGGTTTTTTGGATTATTTGATTTTATAATAATTTAAGAGTATAAATAACTGAATTAGCAACTATAAAGTTAAAAAATTGCTTTACAAATATTAGATAAGAAATTTTAATATAAAAAAATTATGTACAAAACATATCAGTTAGGTTTTAGAAAGTATGTCAATAAAATTCAAAATCGATAATGAAAAATATAACGTGGCCTGAAAACGAGCAGGCATTTCTACTCGTCAGTTGACCTGCTCCTTCAACTTCAAACCGTCCTGGTACTGGTTACTGGTACATAATCCTCTCGAGCTTCCAGTTAATTGATGAGAAACTTCAAACTGTCCTGGTACATGATGTCATTAATTAAGATACTTCAAACAGTCCTGCTGCTACATGATGTCATTGATCTTATCGAGCTCATAGTTAATTAAGAAACGTCGTCGGTGGACTCAAACCATGCCGTAGAAAGATATGCAGTCCCATAGTCAAATTCTGCCCGAATAGAAAGTCGTACGTAATTAAGCCCTTGAAATTTGTCAAATTGAGTGGTTAATTAGGGCAAAGACGGACAGCTATATCTGAACGTATTACCTCAGCTAGCCAAATCAATAAACAGGACGCCTGTTTCAGCTTCATCTCCCAAGTGGGATTGCAACTGGGATTCTAGGTTAAATTTCCATGTAAACGATCAATCAAAGAACGTGCAGAGAATTCAGAGTCTAGCTAGTCTTGTGGTCGGCTTGGCTTCTTGCTGAAGAACTGTCAGAGATTGCATATAAATCATAAAACTAGAATGATCTCAGAACACTCGATTAAAAAGTTCATTCTTGTCCGTTCAAAGAAAAAAGAGAGAAAAGTTCATTATTGTCGTTGCAAACATGCAACCCCAAAGTTTGAGATTACCAGATTACGCATCAGACAATAGTGCTTGACATCGGAGCAAGGTACATAGCTAGGTTTGGCGTTCGAACGCCTTGACTCAACTGTGGACGCGAGCTGATATGAATACCGATAGTAATAGTAATCAAGCCAAGAGCTGAAAACTATCGTTAACCACTTCTAACCTACCTTCGATTGCCTTCCAAATGGAAGTGTGGGACGCATCTGACTTTTTCGCTTGCTAACTAATCGATCGAAAAAAAAGTCAGCAGTCTTGCATCTGCCGTACTGGACCAACGACTTTTGACATTGCACTCACACAACGTCCTAGCTATCTTAATTTGCTACTCGATCTCTCTATAAAAACATTCTGCAATCCATTGCATATTTGCAGCTGTGTCAACTGTCTGAAGCAGTGAAGCATCACGAGGAGCTAAGTACTATAGCTAGTAGCTGGTTAGTTGATCAGAGCGAGCAAGGAGAGCTAGCTAGCTGCGATGACCATGACCGTGGCCATGCCGTCGTCGTCGTCTTCGTCGAGGAGGGGAGGGCTCCAGGGCCCGAGGCCGCTGCCGCTGAAGGTGTCGTCGTCGTCGAGGGGCTCGTCGCCGTCGTCGTCATCGGGGGCGGGGGCGAGGGCGTCGAAGGGGTCATCCAAGAAGGCGGCCGTGGCGCCGGTGATCGTGTACGAGCACACACCCAAGGTGGTGCACGCGCGGCCGCAGGAGTTCATGACCGTCGTGCAGCGGCTGACGGGCAAGCCTCCGGCGTCGTCGTCCTCGTCCGTGTACGTGCCGGCGATGGTCTAGGAGGGGGCAGCAGCAGCAGCATGCGGCGGCGACCCGCTGCTTCTCACACTCGGGCAGCCCCAGGCCGTGCCACCGCCGGCGCAGCCTCCGGCGGTGCCGTCGCCGATGATGGCGGCCGGCATGCTGCTCTCCCCCGGCTTCATCTTCTCCCCAAACACCATGCAGTCCATCCAGGAGCTCAGCCCCTTGTTCTAATCAAACCGTGAGTTCATGTAGAATTCATCTAGATTACGATGGTATGTATAAATACACATCAGATTAAACTACAGGGATATCTCCAGTGTAAGAGAATTATCTGTGCTGTTCGTGCAAAATTTTACAAAGCAAAATTGAAATTTCTCACGCACAGCAGTTCGCATGGTCGCACAAAGATTGTAAATTTTTGTTCTGTAAAGGCACTAAATTTTTGTTACCATATGCATGGGAGCTTCCTGATACAGGTATGCATATCCTCCTAATATATAGTAGATAGAATATGATAGATTTCCTATATGACCCTGACATTGTAACTATTTCCTTTTTGCTGACCATTGTCTCACTGACATGTGGGACCATGTAAAATTTTCAGTGGCAAATGAGTAAAACACAGCGTGTGTTTTTCGTCTTAGTGAATTTAACTCATTTTGGTTTGGAGATCAGACCTGCGACAAAGGCGTTGCCGGCCTTCTGAAGAAATCTTCAAAATATTAATTACAAAGTTTCGGCCACCGGCTGTAAGCTTCGTTGTCTTGTACAGACAAGCTGGAAATTTTCAACTTCCCTGGCATTTATGTATGTTGACTTCTTGAAGCAGATTTCGGAAGTATTCAATCCAATTACATTCATTATGACCAAAGAAAATTGAGACTGAACTGTTTTTGCATGCAAAGGTTACCATTTCAGAAATAGACCCAGCTGTGAAAATTCAGTGCAAATTTGAGAGGCTATTTCAGGATCGATAATGAAGCATCTATCAGGGAAAACAAATGACACTGACGTCTCAAGGCCAATCCAGACATTCGTGTAGCAACTGGGAAATTTTCTGACAAACTCCAACAGCAACTTCAAGCCAGAAAAAACATTCAGAAACTAACACAAGTGTAGTCTGCTGTACTGCAAAATTCCTATCCTGGGTCTCATTGATCATGCCACACAATCACAACGAATGCCACTGTATTCAAAATTTATAGAACAAAGGTAGAAATTCCATCCAAATACACACCATTTAGACAGAGTAGATGCCCAATTCAGTTGCAACACTCCAGCATTTCAGCAATCGCGCAAACAAGACCAGATTCACAACTACTATGATGTACACTCTATACAGAGCATCTCAGTTAGCTCCTGATTACAAGCTATTCACGCCTAAGTTTGAATAAACACACTATAAGACAAGCTAAAAGCTTCCAATAAAAAACATACAGCTTAAAAACTGTGCTGAGCAAAAAAAGGAAGAGGAAGAAGATGTCAAAGAATGCAACACACACACTTACAATGAAGTCATAAACAATGATTCCAGGATCTGCTTTTATAGACAACAGGCTATAGGATAGGGAAACTCGTTTTCATCGCTATGGCCTAGGCAGACGACGCCAGGGACTCAACGTGGTGGATCTGTCGAGTAGCAGTAGAAAGCCAAGGAATGTAGTTGATAAGCCAAAGGTATACCTGCAAAATATCCACAGAAGCAGATTTAGTCTCGCTTTAGAATGAAAAGGATAATGATATATTCATAACCAAGCCATATAAAACCTACCTGGCTGTAGAACTTCTGTTTCTCCAAAAGATTATTGAGAGAACCCACTGGAGCAAAGAGATTAAAGGTTGTTAGTTTCTGATGGGCTAACAGAGCCAATGAGATGGATGTGGAACACAAAGTAATAGAAATCGAGAAGGATCGATTATTAACTGCACATTTCTTGGAAAAGAACAAGTATCAAATATTTTATTGTATTCCTTTCAGTTACAGCTACACAAGTAGACATGCATAAATTATATATCCAGACATGGAATTGAGATGGCATGCAACACAAGTTAGCGTGGTAATTACTCCTATACGGAATACTGGTTCAAGTTTTTAGCAATCAATGACATCTACCATGTCTGCAGCACGTTGCTTGTTGACATGTTGAAGAAGATATGAAGAAGGCTGTAAAATCATTAGCCCCGGTCTTTGAAGGAAGGTTAGATTAAGAAATAGCTCAGAGGGGAAACCAATGGCCACAACAGCCCTCTTTTTAGCATGTGCCATAATTTTTGTAAATGAACTCGAATTTGCAAATTACCTATCAAAAGTATATTAAACAGTGAAAATATTTTGGTCATTACAAATCTTTTCGGTTTTCTTCTAGACTACAGGAAACCTAAATAAAACTGTCATCTACATCGGTGGAAACACTAAACTGCATGATGCGAATAGGGAGAAATTGCTAGACGATTCAAGGAGATGAACTGGGCCACTGGGGCTTAACAACATATAATTTCATAGTATTAGAAAAGGACATCTCAAGATGCAGTTTGGAGAACACCTTCAATGCACAACAGTTCAAAAGGCTACTCACATATTAAAAAAATGTTACAGATGCTAGATTAACAAGACATGTACATTAAGGAACTTGAAATGGATATATTTGCACCAAATGGAAGTGTCTATAGTACTCCAAAAGGATAGCAAAAGCACAAAAATCCATCGTTTAAAGATAGTGTGTGCATATTAGTCCCTGAATTGCCAGTTCTCTGCTCTGAATCTTTCTGCCAGCAAGAGAACATAAGCACATCTACAAATGAGTTCAGCCACTCAGTAAATCTGGAAATGCCAAAAGACTAAAATGACTAACATTTAGATGCACTCAACTCAAGTTTGAGCATAAGAAAAATTTTTGATAACCACACCCTAAATTTCTTTTGTTTTACCAACTACCAATTGTTGTGTTACAGCTTCAATCCACAGCAATTCAGTTAATCTACCCTCGATATAGGTTGATTTCATCTACAACGATCACAAGCAACTGTCTACTGATAACTCCCCTTTCCAAGTAGAAATGTCAAGAATGCATTTTTATCTCACCCAGCGCAGACTTGGTGACATTAAATTTGGATTAAGGCAGTAGTCGAAATGTTCCAACTAAAATCCATCAATATCAACTAATGAAACTAAATTCACCAGATGTACTACCCTCCAAATTTAGCATAAATGTGCCAATTGTAGCAACTTACTAACAGTGACTGAAGTGAACAAACTTAATTATACCTTGCAAACCCCTATCACCGAGAAGCTTCGTGGTGCAGCAGCCACCTTCTTAGCTTTCTGTTCAGCAACCACTTCCCAGCACAGCCTGCGCGCCATCGCCCTCGCCATCACAAGCTGAGCCCTCTCTGCCCGCAATGCTGCGATTTCGCTCCGCATTGCCGCCCTGTCCGCCTCCAGAGCCTCCACCCTCGCGTACAATCCCCCAGCGTTGCTCTCCCCCACGTACTCCCCCACAACCACCGCATCGGACACCTTCGTCGTCGTGCTCGCGCACCTCACATCCACAGTGTACTCAAACTCCTTCTCCACAGGGGTGAATTGCTCTTCCTCGTCGTCGTTGACCATGGCTTTCACGTGCATGAAACTGCTCGAGCCGCCGCTGCTTCTGTCTGCCTCCATCGCGGCCGTGTCGATCTGCTGTATTTCTTCGCCCTCTTCCTCGTCCTGCTCCGCCTCCTCCTCCTCGTCGGAGAAGGAGTCAGGGTCGATCCCGTGGGACTGAAGGCGGGAGTGGTAGGATGCAGCGAGGTCGGAGAGCGAGGCGAGCTCTTCCTGTACCTCGCGCTCGCGATCGGCGCGGCCCTCGGCGTAACGCCGGAACTGGCGGGCCTCCATCTGCGCGGCAGCCTTCTCCCTCTGCAGCCGCTCAATCATAAGCATCGCCTCGCTGGTCGCCGTCTCCGCCGAGGCCCGCTCCGCCTCCAGCTCCGCCTGCAAACCCCGCGCCGCCTCCTCCGCGGCCTCCTTCTCCCCCCGCAGCCGCGCCGCCGCCTCCTCCAGATCCTCCAGCCGCAGGACCAGCTCAGGAGCCTCCCCTCCCCCCGCCTTCGGCGACAGCTCCGGCGATCGCGCGGGCGGCCGCCTCTTCACCGACCGCCGCGACGACGGCGATGGGTCGCCGACGGGATCCATGGAAGCATCTATATACCCAACAATATCCGAGCCCCCAGCCTCCAACCCCACCCTCACCTCCGCCGCGGCTGCCGTCGGAGCCCGCGCGCGCGGACGGCGGCGAAGCGACGAAGCGGAGCGCCGCTGCTCGGAAGGGGAAAGGCAGTGGCGTCTGTTCGGAAGCGGCTCGAGCCAGGTTGGAATTTGACACGAACTGCATCAACTAGTTCAATAAACTAATCAAATTATTTAATCAAATAATAATTGAATTTGGATCGTACTCGATTAATTCGGCATTATATTGGTGAGCTTTCCACGTCGCCGTCGTAAACAAACTGTTTGTGTGTGGCCTTGGAAGCAAAAGGCTCGGTGAGATGAAATGAAACAGCAGCTGTTACGATTAATCCGTTTTGATTAAGCTTTGTGGGCCCGGGATTAGAGGGCGCAAAAGAAGAAGTAATTGTGGGTGCACGCGTGGGTGGGACTATGATGGTATGATACTACGAGCTCGGCCACTAACCATGGAAATCGTGGAAGGGAGCTTTTTTTCCGGCGAATTCGAGTCGAAATTTTACCCTGTGAATTCGAGTCGAAATTTTACCCTGTGAATTCGAGTCGAAATTTACCCAGTGAGATGGATAACCACAAATTTGCCCAGTCGAAATTTGCTGTGAAATGGAGCAATTCTTTTCTGTGGAATTGTGGAAGAGATTTTTTTTCCTGATCTACAGTTCTCTGTCACCTGCAGTGTCACACTTGGCCGGTCTGTGGCTTTAGCTCGCAGAAACAAACAAGGTGGTCGTTGCTTGCTTCGCGTTGGGGCGAAGGAAACGACGCGGCGGCTCCTTGGTGACATCTGCCGTGTAAGTACATCCCGTTTCGTGCGTTATTCTGTGCAGATTCTCAGTCTGCCTAGGGTCAAGGATTCGTCGTCGACGTAGGTCAGAGGATGTCTTGGCGTGGCTATCTCTTCTCGTTGATTATTCGGAGATCTGTATGGATGGCTTCGTGTATTCTTCAGTCGGAGCAGTAATCAAGGCGTAGCTTCGCTCTACATCTGATCAAATGGTGAAAGTGAGGATTTTTTTGCACTTAAAAAACTTCTTACAAACAAATATATAAACTGTTTAATTTAATTAATTAATAGTTATAGAAAATCAAGAAGCATTCAAAATGTACCGCACCTATGTTTTTTTTTTCTTTACGTGTGCATCATTTTCCTTTTTAAAATGAAACTTTGGCTCTCAACTCTTATTTTTAAGCAAACATGGTATGTGTTCATAACGCACTTATAATCACTCATATGAATGTGTGAGCATTCTTATGAACCCACACACATACAGAATATCTCTAAAAGCTAAACCTGATAAAATTATTATGTGTGCATAGATATATCGTCCATTAATAAAGAATAATTGATTATAAATACGAGCATACTAACACTTTAATATGGATAAATAAATTTCAAAAAAAATATCTACGCTCAATTTGCTTGTAACATTACATGTTCGGTTGTTTCTTACTAATTCAGTTGGCTATATATTCGGCTCTCACGAGTTACAAAGCAATAAAAAAAAGACATGGTGGAGAACAGTCAAATAGTAAGGAAAATTTAAATTTATAGAGAAGAAAAAATAACGAGCACACAATCCATTCTACTCCTATTTTGGATTGGCTTGCAGCTATTCCAAGGTGGGCCATAGACAAGTTTCACATGGTGTGGGCGTGGGGACGGTGGGAACGTGTCACATGGTGGCTGACGTATGCTAACGAAAGCGACCAGAACCAACTAAGCCAAGCACAAACCGACCTGTCCAACTCAGGTAGACTTAACTGTCGTACACAAAGCGCTTCATGACCCAGACCAGTTCGTTTCCCGGCATCGGTGAACAGTTTGATGGCGAAGAACCCATGGTGCTGCCCTCAAACTCCACCAGCTCCACCTGCTTTCCCATCACCCTCAGCCTCATGGCTTAGTCCACGTCACAGTCGTGCAGCATGTTGGGCTGGGCGACCACCGCGAGTCGTTGGTAGCGCGACGGCATCCAGCATCGGGCTCTCTAGGCCTCGGATAGGCCATCAGGTAGTTCCTCGTGGCGCACTATGGTAGCACGAGACGTAGAATATACACCATAAAAATAGGTATTCATCAATCGTCTAAAAAATCAAAATCCATCAATTAATCTAGCCTTAGTCAACCTTAGATCAAAGAAGAGAGATAGTGGACTAACCGACGCCGACAATAACAACATCAGCAAAGACCTGACCTCTCATAGAGAACATATCTATTAGATTTTTAGAGTTGGAGACGATGAGAGAGGGGGCATGGATGGTCAGATGGTGAAAAATGGACAATAAAATGCTAACAACCACACCTGAGCCATAGGTATGAAGGATGGTGGTGGGCTAGCGTCAGACACAGGGCAACTCGTTGTTGCTCGAAGGAAGAAAGCTGATCGAATGGAGCTCACCGACATGGTTGTTAACTTTTTGATAGCCGTAAGGAGGGTGGAGCACTGAGACGGAGGAACCAACGTCAGAGCTGAGAAAAAGGATGATGGTGATGATGTGAATCTGATAGGTGGAGGAGGAGAAGAATGGAAAGTAGTAGGAACAAGTGGCTGACGCTAGCAAGGCCTATATCACCACAGGCATTTGCTGTGTTGAGTGGAGAATAACAACAGCAGCGGTGACTATTGAATCAGAGGAGAGGGAGTTCAGAGAGAAAGAGGGAGTAGATTAGGGTTACAGTGGCAGCACAAATCTTAAGTGATCATAGTAGTTAAAAAAATAATTGATAGGCTAGGCAACTAGAAGTCCCTAAAAACAACTTTCTTTTGTTTTGTGCTTACAGTTTTACACGAATGCCAAGATGACCGCCGGCGCAAGTTAATTTTGCCGGAGCAACAGCTCTCAGCTGCTACGGCGGCATATGCGGGCGCAGCACTATTCATACGGTCACACATATCATGTGGCGCTCGACGCGCGCTGGGTCACGGCTGATGAAGAACAGTACTACTCCGTGCTCAAAGGTAATGAGGAGTCAAATCACAAAACAAAATTTGCAGCGGTCATCAAGCAACTTCTCATCTGTAGGCTCCAAGCAATTAGTACTCCTTAATCTGTGGAAATCAGCTGCTTCGACGACTATTCAACGTAATCCACGTGCTGCGGCGCCCATCACTTCGTGCCCGATCATCTCACATTCTCGATTGCTTCCGATCGATCGAGTTGCTATATATATGAGCACACGAGAGATGATTTCCTAGCTGCAGTGGTGTCGTCGATTCGTGCTAGCATGAGTCAAACTGAGCAGCCTGAGTTCACTTCACCAAGCGCGAGCTCGCCGGGTTCACCGGCCATGGCGTCCACCACGCCGGCGCCATACGTCGTCGAGGACTCCGACCCTTACCTCCAGCTCTTCAGCGACGGCACGGTGATCCGCTTCGAGAACTACAACACCCTCCCTCCACTGCTGTTGCCGCCCAAGCTGTCCGCCATCCAATGGAAGGTCGTCATCTACGACGCCGGCCGCGGCCTCAAGCTGCGGGTGTACTGTTAGAGATTGTAAATGTGTTACATTAGAATTGTAACCGAGCATGTCTCAAGGATAGATGGACTCCTATAATTTATTATAGATAGAATAGAACTTAAGTTAGGAGTCCTAGTTTAAAACTATCTATATCTGTAATTCTTGTTCTATATATAAACATGTAACCTATGGTGAGTCTAGGTTAGGGCAACCATAGTTACTCCATATTTTTTTATGGTATCAGAGCCGCCTCTTCCTAGAATAGATCTACAAAAATCTCGTCAAATTCTCGCGACAAGGGGGCTGCGACCTGCTCGTGACGCTCCTCCCCGTGATCTGAACATCCCGCGACAAGAGGGCCGCGACCCCTGCTCGTGACGCTCCTCCCGCGACAAGATGTCTTCGTCCTCCGCTCATGGCGAAGGATACCCATCCTCTCCTTTTGGACATCCGGTATCTGACAAGCTGACACGGGATAACTTCGTCCTATGGAAGACGCAGTTCCTGCCCGCTGTCCGTGGCGCCAAGGCGCTTGGTTTTCTAGATGGAACCATCCCCGAGCCGCGACAAGTCCTTGAAGCTGAAGTCGACGGCAAGAAGAAGGAGATTCCCAACCCAGAGCATGACTCATGGATAAAAAAAGATCAGCAGCTACTCAGCTACCTGGTGAATTCGGTCTCCAAGGGGGTCCTCGCCGGGATCACGACTGCAACAACCTCTGCGCAGACATGGAAGGCGCTAGGGGCTATGTTTGCAGCACAATCAAGAGCGCGGGTTACAAATCTGCGCATGCAATTGGCCACCACCAAGAAGGGCAGCCTCACTACGACAGCCTATATCAACAAGATGCAGAACATCAAGGATGAGCTCGCGTCAGCCGGCGTCAATGTCGGGGATGATGAGGTGGTTGCTCATCTACTTAATGGTTTAGACTTTGATTATCACTCCTTTGTTTCTTCTATGATGGGCCGATCAGGAGATCTTTCACTCTCTGAATTATATTCTCTACTCATGGAGTACGATCTTCGGCTCGAGATGTATCAAGGGACCGATCAGTTCCAGTCTTCAGCTAACATGGCATCTCGCGGTCGTGGAAACCGTGGTCGTTCTGGTGGTCGACGTGGTGGAGGCCGGTTCAATTCATCGTGCAATGGACAGAACAGCAACAACAATCAGAGTTACACCAACAATAATCAAGGCAATAGCTCGCAAGTCACAAAAAAGGCGCCCTGTCAAATCTGCAAGAAGACAAATCATGAAGCCAATTAATGCTATTTTCGCTATGAGAAAGACAATCAGTACCGTGGGCGACCAGCAGGAGCTTATGGTGTTGATACAAATTGGTATGCGGACAGCGGGGCCACTAACCATATCACCAGCGAACTTGACAAGATGACCGTCCGTGATAAATATAGTGGCAATGAACAAGTTCATAACGCCAGCGGCAAAGGTATGAGTATTAGTAATATCGGGCATACAGTTTGTCATACCCCTTTCAGTAAACTTCATTTGAACAATATTCTTCATGTGCCATCTTCTGCCAAAAGCCTTGTTTCAGTTCATAAACTTGCCAAAGATAACAATGCTTTCCTTGAATTTCACCATGATTTCTTTCTCGTTAAGGATCAGGAAACAAAGAGGATTTTACATCACGGTAGATGCAAAGGTGGCCTGTATCCTCTCATTCCATCGGAAGAGAAAATAGAGTCAAAGCATGAAGTTTTTGGAGTCCATGTCCCTTCTACATCGTTATGGCATAGTCATCTAGGTCATCCTGCTACTCCCATAGTTCAGAAGATCCTTAGCTCAAATAAGTTGCTGTGTGCTAGTTCCAAGAATGTTGAGTCAATTTGTGATTCGTGTCAAAGGGCCAAGAGCCATCAACTGCCTTATTCTGTTTCTAATAAAATCTCTAGTGCTCCTCTTGATCTGATTTATTCTGATGTGTGGGGGCCTGCACCCATCTCTGTTGGGAGTTATAGCTATTATGTTAGCTTCATTGACGACTATAGCAAATACACCTGGATATATTTGTTGAAGCATAAATCTGATGTCTTTCGAGTTTTCTAAGATTTTCAAAACTTAGTAGAAAGACAGTTCTCTAAAAAGATCCTTTGTGTTCAATCGGATTGGGGAGGCGAGTATGAAAAATTAAATTCTTTCTTCAAGCAAATTGGGATCACACACCGTGTGTCCTGTCCTCATGCTCATCAACAAAATGGTGCTGCTGAACGCAAACATAGACATATTGTTGAAGTTGGTTTAGCTCTTCTTGCTCATGCTTCCATGCCTTTAAAATTTTGGGATCAAGCTTTCCTTACAGCTACCTATCTCATTAATATTCTTCCCAGCAAGGTTATTGATTTTGAAATTCCTAGTACTCGCCTTTTTCATGATGCACCCGATTATAGCAATCTTCGTGTTTTTGGTTGTGCTTGTTGGCCCAATCTGCGGCCATATAATTTCAGGAAGTTATCTTTTCGATCCACCCAATGTGCTTTCCTTGGCTATAGTTCCATGCACAAAGGTTTCAAGTGCCTTGACATCTCCACCGGACGCATTTACATCTCCCGTGATGTCATTTTTGATGAAGCCATGTTTCCCTTTTCAAAGCTCCATCCTAACGCCGGTGCCTCTCTTAGAAAAGAAATTGTCCTACTGCCTTCTTCCCTTCGAAATCCAGGGGATGATGACTGTACTGCATCTGATATTACTAATACTACTGACGTACCTGCTGTTTCTAGTGAATCATCTGAGAAAATTGCAGGTCTCATGCCTATGCTCCCAGCGCTATCGGCACAACGTTGCGCACATAGCCCAGGCTACAGCTCCCAGGTGGAAACGCTGTCTCCTTCCAGCTCGTCGAACGGTGTTGTTTTGCCTGCTACACCGCCTGGGGGAACATCAGTACCGCTGCCGACCGCTGTTGCTGTGCTAGAGGACAACAGTGCGGCGATAGGTGGGGGTAATGCGGTGGTGCCTGAGTCTCCACCTGGGACGTTGCATGCGTCTGAGGAGTCTCCACCACCGCTGCATGCTACAGCATCAGGTGCACATGAATTTGTGCCACCTGGATCTTCTACAACATCTGGTTCTCCAGCAGCCACACCTGATCCCCGCGTCACCAAACACGGTTGCAAAGCGGTATTATCAAACCAAAGAAGCTATATGATGGTATGATTCGATATGGCATGTTTAGTGCTACTGGTGAACCTAATTCCGTTGATGAAGCTATTTCAGATCCAAAGTGGCGTGATGCAATGGAAGTGGAATTTTAAGCTCTAGCTAAGAATAAAACTTGGCATCTCGTTCCAAGAAAAACTGGACATAATATTATTGATTGCAAATGGGTTTTCAAAATCAAACGAAAAGCCAATGGGAGTATTGATAGATACAAAGCTCGATTAGTTGCCAAGGGATTCAAGCAACGCTATGGCATTGACTATGAAGACACTTTCAGCCCAGTTGTCAAGATAGCTACAATTAGATTGGTACTCTCTATTACAGTGTCAAGGGGATGGTGCCTCAGACAACTTGATGTGCAGAATGCGTTCTTGCATTGTGTTCTGGAAGAGGAAGTTTATATGAAGCAGCCTCCGGGTTTTGAGGACACTAAAACACCGGGATATATATGTAAGTTGAACAAGGCTATCTATGGGCTGAAGCAGGCGCCCAGGGCGTGGTACTCCAGGTTAAGCTCCAAATTAATCACTCTAGGTTTTGTGCCGTCAAAATCAGACATGTCTCTTTTTATATATCATAGGAGTGGTATAACTATTTATATGCTTATCTATGTTGATGATATTATCGTTACAAGCTTATCACCTGAAGCGGTGACAACTCTTCTTGCTGATTTAAAAGAAGAATTTGCACTAAAGGATCTTGGCAAGTTACATTACTTCTTGGTATAGAAGTTAAAGAAGAGTTAGATGGCATAACTCTATCTCAAGCTAAGTATGCACAAGACTTGTTGAAGCGTGTTGGAATGCTCGGCTGCAAACCCTGCACGACTCCTTTATCTGCATCTGAGAAGCTGTCGAGCTATGATGGTGTTCCTCTCAGTCCAGAAGATGCTACTCGCTACAGAAGCATAGTTGGTGCTCTTCAGTATTTAACAAATACACGACCAGATTTATCCTTTACTGTCAACAGAGTTTGCCAATTTCTTCATGCACCGACCTCAGTTCATTGGACTGCAGTTAAAAGAATACTTAGATATGTACAACACACCATTGGACTCAGGATGCATATTCAAAAGGTATTGTCGTCATTCATCAGTGCCTTCTCTGATGCAGATTGGGCAGGTGATACAGATGATAGGCGTTCTACTGGAGGCTTCGCAATATTTTATGAAAGTAATCTTATATCATGGAGTGCTAGAAAACAGCCAACTGTTTCAAGATCTAGTACAAAAGCAGAATATAAAGCGATGGCTAATGCTACTGCAGAAATAATATGGCTTGAGCAACTGTTGATCGAACTTGGGGTTAAAGTGCATCGCATCTCAGTTCTTTGGTGTGATAATCTTGGTGCAACATACTTATCAGCTAATCCCGTGTTTCATGCTAGAGCAAAGCATATTGAAATTGATTTTCACTTTGTGCGTGAAAGAGTTATGAGAAAACAGCTACACGTTCGGTTCATCGCTTCTGGAGATCAGTTGGCGGATGGATTTACAAAAGCCTTACCGGTTGCAAAGATGAATACATTTATTCGCAATCTCAAACTTCAAGGTGGTTAGGAAAGTTTAGATTGAGCGGGAGTGTTAGAGATTGTAAACGTGTTACATTAGGATTGTAACCGAGCATATCTCAAGGATAGATGGACTTCTATAATTTGCTATAGATAGAATAGAACTTAAGTTAGGAGTCCTAGTTTAAAACTATCTATATATCTGTATCTATATATAAACATACAACCTATGGTGAGTCTAGATTAGGGCAACCATAGTTACTCATGTACAAACGCTGAGGAGAAGTTCTCGGTGCTTGTCTACTTCCACGGCGGCGGGTACGTCATCGGCAGCTTCGAGATGGATAACTTCCAGCTTGCTGCCTCCGCCTCGCCTACGAGCTCCCGGCCGTCGTCCTCTCCGCCGACTACCGCCTCGCCCCCGAGCACCGCCTCCCCGCGGCCCACGACGACGCGGCGAGCGTCATGGCCTGGGTGCGCGACCAGGCCGTGGCGAGCGGGGACGCCGGCGAGCCATGGCTCGAGGAGTCGGCGGATTTCAACCGGGTCTTCGTCTCCGGCGACTCGGCCGGCGCTGGCATCGTTCACCACGTCGCGCTCCGTCTCGGGTCGGGCCAACTCGTCGTCGACCCGGTGCGCGTCGCGGGGTGCGCGCTGCTCTTCCCGTACTTCGGCGGCGAGGAGAGGACGAGGTCGGAGGCGGAGTACCCACCGGGGCTGTTCCTGACGCTGCCGTACTCCGACCAGGGATGGCGTCTCGCGCTGCCGCAGGGCGCCACGAGGGACCACCCTCTCTCCAACCCGTTCGGCCCGGCGAGCCCGGCGATGGACGCCGTCGCGCTGCCGCCGCTACTAGTGGTGGCCGCCCAGCACGACCTGCTGCGCGACCGCGACGTGGACTACGCCACGAGGCTGAGGGCGATGGGGAAGCAGGTGGAGCTGGTAGAGTTCGAGGGGCGGCACCACGGGTTCTTCGCCGTCGAGCCGTTCGGCGTCGCCGGGAACGATCTGGTCCGGGTCGTGAGGCGCTTCGTGTACGGCAACGGTGGTGACTCCGCCGCGTCCAAGTAAACTCCAGCCGAGCTGGAGGGATCGGTTGGTGCTTTCGCCTTGGCACCGATCGCTTTCGTTGGTATTGCGTCAGCTGCCCACATGATGACAGCCATGAGACACGCCCACGCCCCGCCTTGGAAGCCTATTGGACAATGGATCTCAGCCCGCCCATATATACGACTTGCACGGTTGCACCTATTCAATTGAGTTCTTCTCACATATTTGTAAAAAGGATCCAAATAAGATAAAGATATAAAATGGATTGTATGCTTGTTTTTATTTCCAATGTTGAATTTAAAATTTCTCCTGCCATTTAAAAATTTTAAATGTTCCATACCATTTCTTTTGAGCACTTTTTTTGTTTGCGACTTGTTAGAGTGGCACACAATCGTGAATTGTGAACAAGTAACTGAATTTTAAGGTGTGTTTGGTTGTAATCTACATATAAAAACAAATAGAAATAAGTCGATGATGCCCTTGCAGTTTGACGGAACATTCTGCCGTGCCCGTGCCATGGTCAATGGAATAGGATGAACTTGCACGGCAGATGGGACGACGAGGGGAGGAGCTAGAAACACTAATAAAATTTATTTGTTAGAGGGGACAAATAATATCATTTTTTTAAAAAAATATACAAGCTACAAAAAATATAGTGTAATTTTACCGAGGTTGGGAGACTTGGCCCTGCCACTGCCCCTAAGCTCCTGGCTCCGCCCCAAGCAAAATGGGAACACATGTAGTTCTGCCGTCGGCGTCGTTTCCTTCTTTCACATATAAGCCATACTTATTCATTTATAATATTTAACTAATTATTAAACTAACAATATAATCTTTACTATCACATATGCGATATCATTAGATTCAAATTTTAAAAAATATATGATGTTAATTTCATAAGTTGTTTATAATATATTATGAAAATAATTAGCATTGGTTAAAGTAAATGCTGTGTTCATAACATGCATGCATATATGTTTATAACAATGGAGTACATTTCAAGTGTGACGCCCTCAGAGAACTCGAGCGAGCATCTTAGCTCCCCCACCGTGCGCGGGTATAGTGCAAAACTACGCAGTGCGCAGTGAAGCGTCCATGTTGCAAGATCTGCACTCCACGTTGCCCGTTCCAGATGGTCACCAGCGCATACAGTTTTGCTGGAGCAACAGCTGGTCAGATCACGTGGCGCTCCAAAGTAATATACTCCTTCCCTCTAAAAATAGAATTATTTCAAAAATACTTATATTTTTAAGTTTAATAAATTTTGGCCGATAACCTTCTGTCGTGCCCGACGAAAAAAGACATGCTTATATTTTTCATCCGAGCAAGTGTATTCATTGTTACCCTTTTAAATCTCGAGTAAAATATGTCAACTAAAAAAACCATGTAGGTTTATCACATCACTAAAGTATTATGCTAAATCACCTCTTTATCTAGTGTAGTATATTAGTGCGAGTATTAAACGACATATACTCTTTATTATTTTAATAAATAATAAATAAATAAATATACGATGGTAGGTAGGAATAAAATAAAAATTAAAAAAATAATTAATGAGTCAGGTAGCAATGTAAATAAGACAGGGAGTGCTCTGTTGCCTTCCTAGCACTGTTTGTTGTGAAGCAAACGTCAGCAGTAAAGTTGGTACAGTTGGAAACAAATGATTTTTTAGTGTCCGACATCCAACCATATGCTTTACGTCGGCGCTTGTCATTTTTTTTCTTCTTCCTAAATCTGCTTTCCTAGTGTGGGGAACCGATACCACAACGTTAAATCTTTTTGCTAGCATCGGATTACACCTACAGATAGCTAAAAACACCGGTGCCTTTTGGTCCCCTTTAATTTATAGAAAAAACATAGAAAACATACATTTGTAAGATGATTCTAATCCCATAGAAAAAAATTATAAGAAAACATTTAAAGTAAATAATTAAATTATATTATTTCTTTTGAAATTTATATGTAATGGACAATCCAATGTAGATTTTAGAGAAAAACAACCAAGAAGTCATAGCTGATATTTTCAATTATTTGTTTTTTTCAATGTTTTTTCTCTTACAATCAAACACATTTTTTGGTCTCATGTGGTTTATCTTTCTATAAAAATCGAGAATTTATGTCATTTGATTACTATATTTTGAGTTTCTTTATGTTTTAAAGCGAGCCTAGTCCCATGGACATAAATCCTGATAACAAACCAACAAAACTTTTATAACCCACGTGTTTAAGAAAACTAACAAGAAGTTCATTTGATATGAATCATCTATACCTATATTGCCCTTTAGTTAATGCTACATTTTTTTTATAAATCTACATTACCTTAAATAAGTCTAACCCTTAAATAATTAGTTTATGATGTAAATTGTCTCTCTATTTTTATGAGATCCTCATAAGGTCACATTATTTCAATTATGGTTGGACTTTAGATGATCAATTTATGGTCTAAAATGCAAACTACATCTAATTGTTTATATAGCTTTTTATTACTGACCATAGATGCAAACTGTACAAACCATATAAAGTCATGTCCGGCTATAAAGTAATTTCATTTTGCACCTCATTTTACCATCGTCAAACAATACTTTCGTTGCAACCGGTGGAGTTTCATCTAACATAAAGAGTAAAGAGCACACGCCAAAATTCCACTAGCCATATGGCAAATTGCTAGAACTAGCAGCCGCCTTTGGATGAGATCAAAGGACACTAGAGAGCACGACTTACATTCGTCAACAAAAAGAATAGAACAATATACTCCGTGCTGAACTGCTAGATAGCCACCAAGGAATCCACGGTGCGACAGTCTATCCATCCATCGCCTACCAGCTGAGCATCCTCAGGCTTCGACTGTCTTGCACACGCAGAAATTTTCCACGCCGCTGCAAACCTGTAACTCTCAAGATGATGATGATGATGCGATGCGCCCGTCGCAGTCCACCGCTCGATGCCTCGATCTTTCGGCAGGCACACGCCGGGCGACGGGCCCCTCCGGCACCACGACGACGACGAAGACGACCACCACCACCGAACTCCCTCTCCCGAGCCGGCGAAAGACGCCGAAACGGCACAGCCCCACGCACTAGCACTAGCGCCCACCGCCACCGGTGGCCAATCTCCCGCTGCCGCTGATCCAGCGCCCCTCCGTAAAGGCGTTATATCAAAGCGGCGGCGTACTTATCGAAAGAGCATGGGACCCCCAAATCGCATCGAACCGAAGGGCAACACCACCACCAACTCGGTGTGGATGACCACAATAACTACTAGTCTCTGTGCTGCGTGCGGCACTCGCCTCACTTCCTCACGAAGGCATCCGCCCGCTCGCCGCCGCCGCCGCCGAACTGAGCAACGGCGTGTGCGGGGGTTTCCGGGGAGGCGCTGCACGTGAAATGCCGCAGGCCCCCTCGTCGCAGCCCGCCGTCGCCGCGCTGGCTCGAATGCCCCCCGCGTCCGTGCGCGTCCTCGTTGGGTTCGGTGTGGTGCTGCTCGTCTCGCTCGTCGTCCTCCACCGCCGCCTCCCCGCGAGGACGGTGGCCGGGGGCGGCGGCCCCGCGCCCGAGCCCTCGCCAGCCGCGCGGTTCCTGTCCCTGTCCGAGGGGGCGAACGCGACCATCGCGGCCGACCTGCGGGCGCTCACCGCGGGGCCGCACCTGGCCGGGACGGACGCGGCGGCTGGCGCCGCCGCCGCGCGCGTGCTCTTGCGGTTCCGCGCCGCGGGGCTCCGAACCCTAACGCGGGAGTATGCGCCGCTGCTCTCGTTCCCGGGGCACGCCTCGCTCGCTCTGCTCCGCTCCGACCGGACCCTCATCGCGCACCTGTCGCTCGACGAGCCGGCGGACGTCGGGCGCCGCCTCGTGCGACCGTACCACGCGTATGCTCCGTCCGGTGGGGCCGTCGCGGAGGCGGTGTTCGTCAACCTCGGCCGCGAGGAGGACTACCTCACGCTCGAGCGGCTCGGGGTGAGCGTCCGCGGCCGCATCGCGGTGGCGATCCGAGGAGGAGGCTATCGCGGCGGGGTGGTGCAGCGCGCGGCGGAAAGGGGCGCCGCTGCCGTGCTCATTGCCGGCCACGCGGACGGCGGGGTTGAGAGGGGCACGGTGATCCTCGGAGGCCCCGGCGACCCGCTCACCCCCGGGTGGGCCGCCACGGCCGGGGCGGAGCGCCTGGGTTTCGACCACGAGGCAGTTAAGCGGCGGTTTCCGGTCATCCCATCTATGCCGGTCTCTGGCAAGACTGCTTTGGCGATCATACGGACCCTGGGTGGCCCGGCTTTGCCGGCGGAGTGGCAGACCGGAGTTGAACTCCCGGTGGATGTCGGCGGCGTCGGACCTGGTCCCACGTTGGTCAACTTCACGTATCAGGTAGTATAAATACAACTAACCTGGATTTTCTTTCTACGATTACTCGCTTAGAGACAAGGAAGATGATGTGGTACGTTTGCGGGTAACATGAATTGGCCATGGACCGCTCTTTTGACCTATCTGGATTGGGTTTTCCATTGATAGGCTGTTACCATTTTGCTTTCAACTTAAGGGAGACGCCTGTGTTGAATGGGTATAGACACCATGTTGAGAATCTGGATAAGCTACCCAAATTGTTTCAGCTGCAAAAGATAGGCACCACATTTGCAGTTTGATTAGGAAGCACAGTAACCATTTTCGTTGTCCGATTGGACTATTTTGGTTTCGGTGGACGGTGGTCCTGGCACCTGTTTTATTTATTAGCCTTTTTCGTACTGGTTGTAGCGTGTACACGTAGCATTATGCTTGATGGTGAGTGTATGCTTGAATGTGAGTGTATTGAGCAGCCTTTGCTCTTCTGTAGTGCAGATGGTTAAACTTAGGGAGATTATTACTGTTACAGATTTACAGAATGAAAAGATAATTGTGGGCATTTGTGATGTAAGTTGAACACCAAATCTTTGAGCATTTGTGATGTAAGTTTTGAACACCAAATCATTTGAGCTTTTATGGCTCCCTTTGTTCGATTGCTGTAGGCCTATTGGTCATTATTCTGCGTTGCTTCTATATGCTGGATCTGCTGTCATGTCTCTACATTGGAGGAGCTGTATATTGGACAAATAAAACACTGCATCATAGCTGTCCATGCTTGTCCTCTAGGCACATTAGTGTCTCAGGATGCATATTTTCTTTTTTATAATTACATATTTGTATGGCTGGGAGATGAGACTATGTTTTGGAGTTTAGTAGAGTCTGGACCATAATGGTTTTCTCTCAACTTATTTAAGGAGGACAGGAAGATGGCCATGATACAGGATATTTTTGCTATCATAAAAGGGTACGAAGAACCTGATCGTTATGTTATTCTTGGTAACCACCGAGATGCATGGACCTATGGAGCAGTTGACCCTAACAGTGGGACATCTGCACTTCTTGATATTGCTCGGCGTCTTGGAATAATGCTGCGATCAGGCTGGACACCACGGAGAACCATCATTCTTTGTAGTTGGGATGCCGAAGAGTTTGGAATGGTGAGTTCGTATTAAAGATGAAAATATGTTCCTGAACACATGTGAAAAAGGAAACAGTGCACATGCCCCTGCACCCTAACATTTTTAAAGTAAAGCATATAGCTTTAACATTTTATGAAAGGAACCCCACAAAAAATCATATATAGTTGGCAACTTGATGTACATATGGTCCAAACAAAAGCATGTTGACCATGCATATCAAATCAAATGTGTTAAACTGATTAACACGAAGTTTGGATTGCATTGAAATAAATAATATCAAATTTATTTGCTTTATGGAAAATACTCATGTTGGTTTGTAGCAGGCCAATTTTGGCTTGGTTTTTTCTGTTATAATTTAAATATCTGAATTAAGGTTGTTTAAGTTTTTGTATGTTTCTACATGGGATCATTTGCAGCTCATTTCTGGATTGTAGTGAATAGCAAAGCCATTTACATGGAATCCCTTTTCTGCTTTTGGACCAGGTTTAATTTGTATGCGTCATCTAATGTTAGGAATGTTATCTCCTCTAAAAAAAGGTGTCAGGCATGTTCGTAGTTGTCCTTTTGAATGACCTATTTTGGTCGATTTGATTCATCTGTCACAGCTCTCAAGATCTCATTTATTTATTGTCACGTTTATTTTTCTTCTACATTTTCAAGGTTCTTTTTTCCAGATTGGATCAACTGAATGGGTCGAAGAAAACCTTGAAGATCTGCATTCAAAAGCTGTAGCTTACTTAAATGTTGATTGTGCGGTGCAAGGCGTCGGGCTTTTTGCTGGTTCTACCCCCCAGTTGGACAACCTCTTGGTCGATGTTACAAGACAGGTAGAGAGTAATGTTTTTCCATTGCATTTTTCTATAAATTTGGGTTTTCATTTAGAAAGCTCAGTCCACTCTCAGCTAGCTATACCAAATTTGGAACTGTGTTGAGACGAAGTTATGTTGATTTCATCCCAAACTTTTTGCTTCCAGGTAAAAGATCCGGATGTTGAAGGAAAAACAGTCCATGATACATGGAATGAAATGAATGGAGGCATCATAGTAAGATCTCAGGTTTAAATATGTTTCTGTATATACATATTGAGATGTATTCAATCCATGTTGTGACTAGCTGTTCTAAACTGGCTTAAAGTCAGCCATCACTTTTATAGTAGAGCCATCTAGGGGGTCACTCTTTGTACGTTACAGGGTTGGTAACTTTGAATTATGTATGTCGACCCTGCATAGTGAGTTGGTTGATATTTTATTGTTAATTGTTAGTAGGGTAAGGTATGCGGTGCTATCATTGGGTGCAATTGCTCCAAATGTAGGGAGCAGGCCCATGTAGATCTTAATTCCTATAGTGAAGACATCCCCTACACAAATGGTGTCATCAAATCTTCGTTGTAGTTGACAGTTTACATGACTACTATACAAAAATGAAAGAGTGAAAACTACTAGCTATGCACTGATCTTATACTTCTGGTGTGAACAATGAAATTGTTATTTAGACTAAGATATATCAATATTGGTTTAGTGGAACGCATCAATGGTACAAAGAACCAAAAGCAATAGTAGTAAAAGATAATGATAACATCATATTTCATAATTTCACCTTGTCTAGGCATCTAGCCACCACCACTTTCAGGGGGATGACCCAGGCCCCTGGCCATGGCCCAGGTGGCCCAGGGCCTCAAAGTGAATACAGGCTCTGGAGTGCTGGGCCATCCCAGGAGTTCAGCCGCTGACCACCTTAAAAGTTAGTTGGGGAGGCTCCTCCAAGATTACCCTCTAATTATTTAGGACTTTCACATATGAGGAATTAACTAATTACTTGGTCTCTGGCTGATTGATTTTTTCAGCTGGTTGATCTCTCAAAATTGTTTCGCTGATTTTTCCCCAGAATTTTTGAAAAACCTTTTTAATGCAATATGCTGAACTGTTTATCCATCAGCATTGATGTGTTGGCCAGAACAGCTAATTTTGTAACATCTGGAATGACTCCCACTCATTTTTGTGTCAAGCCCACCTGTCGTAATTACTCCAAGCACTCCACATGATGGCTTCCATAAATAAATACCATATAAAGTTCCAAACCCTACAAAATGTCATTTCCTTTCCACTACAATCAGATTTACCATTTAAGGGTGACCTTTATGTAGAAAAAAATTGCCCTTCTGTTGAAGTTGACACGGCTGTAACAGTTGAAGGTGCATGTGAAAGTCAGCCATATTGGTTGCTGAGAATAATCACCACTCAGTTGGTTGTCTCCATCAAGTGGAGCATGCAAGGTCTGGATTCCACATGCAATTTTAATGCTTGTCAAAATTCATACTTCCTAGATAGAATTGTGGAATAAGATAATAACCAAATTGTGTCCATGGATATTCAAATCCCAATAAATTAGGCTACATATTACCTGTACTTTGTTATACATTTTTTGTGTTGCATACTATTACATATTAAAAATATGCAGTCCAGGTTGATCACTGGACTAACTTTGGCCAAGGAACATCAAGGTGTCAGATATTGGTTCAGCTCGTATAACAAGTGCTTCGTTTTTCTTTTGGACCAAGTAGATGCCATCACGCAGTTGCTCACTAAACAACCGGCTGAAGTCCCACTGTCCCTTTGAACCTTTTGTTTCCAACCATGCAATTAGATGCCTTTGCCCATTGCTTCTCAAGGCCTTAACCACGGACTAAGTGCTATTATCCTTTCAACACCACTTGGTCCCTACTATGTTAAGCCACAGCCAGGCCTATACGTCTGAAATAATTGTCCTAACTGGGAGGGGGAAAAACCTCACCTATATCAGGAACATGTATGCCCTACTTTCCCATGCCTATTTACCAGCGATGTACAGAAATAGTACTTGTAGATTTCGAGGTACTTATGATGTTTATGATTAAAATCGTGTGTATGTGTGAAGTGTAAAACTGTAAATTAGGCAACTGATTCCCACAGCCAGTTCACGTGTCCATGACACTCCATCTGTATTGTTCCTCGTCTTCAATGAACAAATTGCTTATTGTGGTCCTCCTTGCAGTAGTATCTTCCATCACCTCACTCAAGTGCCCATAGGGCGAGTTTCTGGCACAGGAGGCCAAGCATTCTGCCAGACACCCCAGGAGTCTTTTCATCAACTACACTCTTATTTTGTTTAAACTTTTTTTATTTGCTGCTGTTAAATTAATTATTATTGCTTTCTAGTAAGTGAAAAACTTCTGGTTATGATGTTTTGAGAGTCTAAGTCATTATTCATATGCTCTGATTTTTACTGATGATGAATTTGCAGATAGAAAGACTTGCCAGAACTGATTCTGACTTCGCTCCATTTCTACATCATGCTGCGATCCCCTGTGTGGATTTGTACTATGGAAAAGGTATTTTAAACATGCAATCAAATACTTTCTGTTGATTATTGTTTAGATTACCTTAGAACTTTACTTGTCCTTACTTCTTCACTTATACCATGTAATATACTGAGAAAAAAACTTGCTCTTTTTGCTCAAAAAATAAAATGGTTCTTCCCAAAAGAGAGAACATTATATTTTTTAAAAAAAGCAGAGGACATTAATGTAACCCCATTTTTATGGTCATTACTGCTTGTCATTTTTGAAGTATTTTGTTTTGAGCTACACAATTTATTTTGGCAGCCATGTACTCGCTCCGTTTAAAAATATAGGGTATGTTTTATTTCATTAGGATAAGGTTTTAACCAACAATTACTCTATTATGATATTATTTATGTAATATAAAAGCATAATCATAATTATGTACTTTTGAATACGAATCTAATAGATTCAATTTTGTGTTATATAAATAATATCATAATAGAGTAATTGTTGGTTAAAATCTTGTCGTAACAAAACAAAATACGTCATATGTTTTGTAACGGAGCACTTTTGTATCTCTCTCCATGTTTCCCTGGTTCCAAGATAAAGTTAGCAGAGATAATATTTCCCCATCGCCCTACTCTCTAGAGAGAATGTGTCCTGTTTGATTCTTTAAATATGCGATGCAAGACATCATCTAACCGGTCTAATATGCAGAATTTCCTGGATATCATACGGCTCTTGACTCATATCAATGGATGGAAAAGCATGGTGATCCATTGTTTCTTCGTCACTTGGCTAGTAAGTAGCAGCAATGATCTTTTAAAATGATTGTGAAAGGGGGAAAAAGTGCAATGAGTTACAAACTTCAATTTTTCTTGCTCAAATTATGGCAACTCGAATGCACTGGTACAAGACCGGTAGAGTAAGAATGCTATGGACTATCCCATATAGGGCTACACATAAAGTCACAGCAGTGTTTGGTATTTTGGTTCTTTAAAATATGCTGCACAAATTTCTTATAATATTCATCAGGCTCATTTACTTTGGTTCAACAGTTGCTGAGATTTGGGGACTTCTGGCCCTTCGATTGGCAGATGATCCTGTGCTGCATTTTGATTATCAGACATATGCTTCCCAGTTGCAGGTACATTGATTCTTTCAGAATTACTATAGGCATTTTAACATATTCATATGATTTACGTTTATCATCCTGAAAGGGCTTTACGTATATGTTTATGTAGCATGTTCTATATTTGCTTATGCAATGGGTGCTTGACCCTAAAACAGGGTTCAACTAAAAAAAGTATTTTATTTACGTTTTAACTTTTTCTAAAGTTAATTTTTTTCAAGTTTGACAAAGTTTATAAGAAAATATAGCAACATCTACAATACCAAATTAGTTTCATTATATAAAGCATTGAATATATTTTGATAGTATATTTGTTTTATGTTGAAAATATTGCTACATTTTTCTATAAGCTTATTTAAAATTAAGGAAGCTTGACTTTTAAAAAAGTCAAAACGTTTTATAATATAAAAGGGAGGAAGTAGTCAACAATTTTGAGTCTGGATATGCTCAATCTAGTTTATCTGATCTTTGGAACACAAATACAAGTCCTACATGATGACCAACTTCATGGGTTCATGTGATCCTCTTAAAGTAGGGGTATATTTCCTTTTCATCATGGTCTCAATATAGCATATATATTCTTATGTACAATTTGAATTTGTAATATCACAGGAACATGCAAATGAATTCTCTGCTATGATGCAAAATAGCAAATTGGTTAATTTGATGAATAGATTCATTGACAATCTTTCTGGTGCAGCCATAGAAGTTCTGAAGGAGGCAAAGGTATGCTCAAGCTCTTGTGTCATATTTATTTATTTCTATTCTATTTTGTCTTTCTACTTTCATGTATTTGGTTAGTCTGTTCTATTAGCTGTGGTTGGCTGAAGATGTTTTTCTTCTTCTAGCTGTCTCACTCTGTGCACGGTGCACATTACTTTCTGTATGTACAAACTAGTTGAAAAATGCAGTGTGTATATTTGGATAACCAACTAAATGCTTAGAAAGATCTGTTTTTGCCACACATACAAGCAATAACTTTTGGAAGTCCTTAGAATTTAATCCTTTTGATTCCTGACACATTACATTATTGATGTTTTCTCACAAAAAATAGTGTATAAGTTCTGTTCCATTCCTACTATGGATGCCATTTCTGTTACCACTTGGATTTCATATTTTAAATACTTGGTACCAATCTATTTTACCGATGGCAAACTTTTTTTTTTCTGTTGGTTTGGAACAAAAAAAATTACAGCAATTACATGACCTGGATTTATCTGATGGATACTCTCTGATGAGGCGGCGATTGTTGAACGACCGCCTTCTACTAGCTGAAAGGAGCTTCCTCCAACCTGATGGACTCCAAGGAAGAGGATGGTTCAAGCATCTGGTAAGCCTTCCTTCTACTCATAACCAAAGTCAGAAAAACAATACCTCTCCATTGCCTTTTTTCCAGAATAGAATTTGATCACTAGCGCGCTTTTATGTTTCTTCCGGAAGAGAAATTGATATTACTAGCGCTTTTATGTTTGTTGCTAGTTGTACTCGCCTCCTGAGGACTACGAAAGCAAGCTCTCTTTCTTTCCTGGGGTGGCGGACGCCATCTCCCGGTCGAGCAATCAGAGCGCGAGAGAACGGCAGGCGGCAGTGCGGCATGAGATTTGGAAAATCTCTAGGGCAATCCAAAGAGCAGCTAATGTTCTTAGAGGTGAATTCAGTCATAGGAACAAGTCTTTGAACTCTAGCGTTTCTGTTGCTCCATAAAACCTGTGTACAAATAAAACTGGTTGGGGTTTGCTCAGAGAAATGAAATCTCGTTGCTGTGCGACGGTGGTCTTATGTGGTGTTTTCTTGACTGCTCCCAGTGTGAGACTGAGGACGTCTTTTTTTTTTTTTCGTATTGATGCACAGCAGCAACTTCTTTGTTTAGAACATGACCCCTAAGATTACAATTTGATCGCAACATAGAAAGTAAAATTGAGGTAAATCTAATCTAAGCTCGCGGCTATTCTTTTTGCACCAGCAAATTAACTACCGCCGATGGAGCATGCTTACCTATTCAGATCAGTCATTAGCTACTGTAACGTTTGAATTGCTTGTGACCTCACATTAAACGAAATTATAGACATCACAACGAAAAATGTAGCAACATCTCACAAACGGGAGCCGGCAGATAAAGGCGCGCCGCGCGGTCCGCATGGCTGGAGCAGGCAGAGATAAAATATGGCCATAAACGAAATTATGGCCAGATATCAAGCCAGCTCCGCTCGTTAGGATAACGAGCTAGCTCCGCTTGGCTCGTTTGCCAGCTTAGCTTGTGACCCAAAGCAATAAAATATATGAATACCTAATTTAAATGTATTATTTATAATATTAGTACACATCTAACACTATAGAGGAATGAAGCAATGCTCCAAAGGTATTATTCCCAACCAGATTAGTAGTATTATTCCCGAACACATTAAGAATACACATTAATACATAATCTAAAGATATTATTTCCAATTCTCAAAAACATAACCAGCATGCCCGTCTGTCGCTATTTACTACTCAATTACTCAATAGTCAATACTCTAATCTCAGTTTGAGGATCAAAGGTGATTCATGAGGCAAAGCTTAGTATAGTACACATGTAACATCACACCATAATTTGTTACAGATCATGATGCAAAGCTTAGTAGTACACATGGAACAGCACACCATAATTTACAGATCGAGGGTCAAAGGTGGGTTCATGGGGATTGATTTGGGGAGTCAATTTTCAGCCTCTAAAAACCTGGGAACACCGTGAAAATGGCGAAAACGATGCAGAAATGCAGCACTCTGTTGCTCATCGAGCCCATCGCAGCATGGATCAAAGATAATTTATATTCTTCTGAAGTAGCATTGCTGCATCTGTGAGTATACTCTACAGATTCCTTGAATATCTTGAACCGGTGAGTCATCTCAGCATGGTCACGCTCCTCGTTGTAAGCCTCGCACCAGCGCTCGCTCATACATGGCCCATATGGCTTCGTCAGACTCGAAGTCCTTGTCCGTCATATCATTACCTGGCTCAGGATCATCTATCACAATATACAACAACATTAATACTATACTGTCATTCTGTAATTTGGTTCGTTGCGAGCACAAAGAAACGACGAATTAATCTCTCTCTCTCTCTGTTTTTTTTTTGCGAGATGCGCAGCTACTATCAGAAGATCAAGAGAGGGATTGGGTTACATAATGGCAATCGGCGGGGAGCAGGAGTTGGCTCGTAGACGTCGAGGTAACACGGGATGCATGACACCGATTGAGATGCGGCCGGCGAGCGTGCGGCACGAGATGCTAAGCGGGCGAGCCGCGCCAGCATCGACGCCCTTTCTGGCATGGCGAACGATAATAATCGATCGAATAGGAGCAGTAAACCCTAGTTCCCCATCCGTCCCGGAGTCTACAGAGCCGCAAAGGTTAAATATGGGCTCTTTTTTAACAGAAACTTATTAGTAATTTTCTTGGTATTCTTGTGTTTCATCATACTGTTCCTCGTGATTCTTCCTTTGGAGGACCATGTTCAGTTCCAGTTCCCTTGGCGAATAAGTTTGAAGAATGTAATAATTTGAGCATTTCCTGTGATTTCTGTAAGTTCTTTATAAGTTATTTGGATTGCAACGGTGACGAGAATGGCGAGCGATTTCGAGCTGCCGACGTCCAGCCGTGGTGTGCCATTTCAGTTTTATTTTGGTTTTGATCTCTATTATTCACATACGTGATGGCTTGTTATTTTTGAGCCGTTACATGCAACTCTTCACGTCTGTGATCAACCGTTACAGCTAACTCTTCACATTTGTGACCAATAGATTGTAACGGCTGCCTTATCCGACTGATGAGGATTATGAGCCGTTAGAGATAATTGATTCAACGGGAGTGAACATGTTGCAACACGCCAGGACGTACTAGTGTGGATCGTTGGAACAAAGGCACTGATCGAACAACTTGCGTAGGCTGGGGTTCTCCAAGGCTGCTGCTACCCTCTCCTTGTCATTCAATTGCTTATCTAGGGGATCAGAATCGTTTCCCCTTACGATGCATAAAACATGCATTGCAAAGCCATGCATCATATATATAGATCCTCTGTGTAAGTCGAAATACCAAGTGCAACTTTAGCACATCATAAAAAAAACATATATAATGCAGGAGAGTAGTACAGTAGCTAATTAAGCTATCAATAACAACATCTCTCAAGAGTCCTTCCAAGTTACCACTGGTGCATGGCTTTGCACTGCATGTTTATGATTCTTCACATGACCCAAAGCATGGCTTTGCACTGCATCTTCACATGACCCAAAGCATTAAAACAAAAGTTCAATTTTTTAGACTGAAACCATGAACTAGCTGCTGCTATCAACTGCTACCACTGATGCGCCGATCACCATGCTTATGGTTCTTCCAGCATCACAAGATAGCAAGTAGCAAGTACTAATGATAGCGACTAAATATATTCAGAGATACTGAAACCATCCACCACTAGATAGCAAGTAGCAACTACTAATGAAAGCGACTAAATATATTCAGAGAGGCTGAAACCATCCACCACTAGATAGCAAGTAGCAACTACTAATGATAGCGACTAAATATATTCAGAGAGGCTGAAACCATCCACCACTAGATAGCAAGTAGCAACTACTAATGAAAGCGACTAAATATATTCAGAGAGGCTGAAACCATCCACCACTAGATAGCAAGTAGCAACTACTAATGATAGAGATTATAATTAATTAACCAGCCATACTGAAATCCGACCAGTCTAGCCGTTGCCTGCGTGAAATGGAACCGCGAGAAAACCAAAGAAAGGGAAACGTGGGCGGCTAGCCGTTGCCACTTCCATATACTCTCCTCTCCTCTCAATACATGTGCATAATAACCATGCTGTTCCATTGTCATCTCCTCCGATCCTTCCCATGCAAAATCTTTACGAGGTTCACCCACCTAATCCTGTAGCAAATCGATCTCCCCTCACGTGAGATCGATCATGTCCCCCGGCGAAGACTCCAGGGGGCGTTGCGCCGCGTGCAAGCTCCTCCGCAGGCGGTGCTCCCGCGACTGCGTCCTCGCGCCCCATTTCCCCGCCTCTCGTCCGCATAGATACGCCTGCGTTCGACGTGTCTTCGCTGCGGGCAACACTGCCAGAATGCTCCAGGTAAACTAGAAGTACACATACTCACACCGTCTCGTATGAACACACTGATGATACCAGCTAGCTAACTACTATGACGTTCCTGTAAGAATTTAAAGGTAGTTTCTAGTTATTTCTTTATATAATCTTTGATGTGGGCTATTATTTAATAAATAAGTATTTATCAAATAATAATTCACTAGCTGGCACTTTTAATTTTAGTGTTAAAAATGCGGGGCGGTGTACGGCTGCGCCGGCGTCATCAAACGCTTCCAGGACGAGATCCGCGCCGCGCAGTGCGCGCTCGCCTGGACCCACGCGCAGATCGCCATGCACCGGGCCGCCGCCCGCGCTCGGACGATGACGACGGCGACGACCTCTCAACGGCAGCGGGACAACGGCGGTGCGCCGACGACGCGGCAGCAGGCGACCACGGACACTGCCGCGTGGCAGCTGGACGACTTGTAATCTGATTTCACGTTATCTTGACGGCTTTACATACGTCGACTGATCATGATCACACAGTAATCTGTAACACCGTCAGGTTTCTCAACAAAACTGTACATCTCTCTCAATAAAATTTGGCGCCGTGGAGATGAACGCGGCACGCGCATCTCGTCCGTTGTATGAAAAATCAACGGCTCTAAATTAACCTACATCTAAAGAAAGAACGGCATTTTTTTTCCTTTTCATTGGCCTTTCGAAAAAGACCCTTTTATTTGGATGGCCATGAGACAAGGTACAACATTACCATGCATATAATTTCCATACACATACGGGTTTATCTTACAGAAAAACACCTTTTCTTCTATACATATTTCACATCAGCAGTTCAGCACACGAGCCAGGCAGATTATTGGTGGTGTTTCAAGCCAAGCCAATGAGCCATCAGCCCATCATCTATTCCTAGGCTTTTTCAGCAAAGCTCTCGAGATACCTCTCGACGATGTCGAGGCCGCAGAGTTCCTTTACGGCCGGCATCGTCGCCGGCACGTCCATCTGGAACGTGGTAAGCGCCGAGCCAACGGTACCGGCGAACTCCTTCCTGGCCGCCCTGATCGCCTCCCTCATCGCGCAGTGCACCGACGACGCCAGCAGCAGCGGTGGCTCACCGGACGCTGCCATGGACGACAACAGTTTCAGATTTCCAGTGTTGTTCATGCGAGAAGAAAGGAAGAAGAGATTAGCAAAAGTTCTCACCTTTGGAGGAGAGGACGCGCTTGTGATCGCGGGCGCTGTTGATGAGCTCGACGTTGAACTGCTTGGGGATGGTGTCCACGGTGGGGATCTTGTACGTCCACGTGCCGTCGTGGATGACCAGCCCGTCGGAGTTGGTCGCGTACTCCTCGTTCGTGAAGAAGCCGACCCCTTGCACGAACGCACCTTCCACCTGAATACCAAGATCAACAACATTCAGATTACATATTTACACATCTCGTTCTTGCAACGATCTGCAACATGCAGAATTAGTTGATGTTTTTAAGGTAATTAGCATATTGATTGACTGACCTGCCCCAAGTCCACAGCAGGATTCAGACTCTGTCCACAGTCATACACGAGGTCGCTCCTCAGGATGGTGGTTGCCCCTGTCAGAACATCGACTTCCACCTGCAATGTTCATATGTAATTTCAGATCAAATTCAGCAATTTGGCTCGGCAAATGCATTTTCAGAGCTGCAGCTGCTGATGTGATTTGGATCAGGATGCGTGTACCTCACTAATGGCAGCTCCATAGTTCAAGTAGCTAGTGAACGTCGGGTCAGGGGTCCAGTGCGCGTGCTCCGTCAGTTTCACACTCGCCATGCTTGCCTGAAAGTGACACGAGTAAATTTAATGCCATCACAGATTACAAATTTACAATGCTGTAAGAGACCGATGATCTTTCAGAAAACAAATCTACCTACTAATACTCGCAGTCGACTGAAAATTTTTCGATTTTTTAAAACCGGACAAACTAAGAATTTACGAGGATTAATCCTCACCTGGGCAATCAACGATTTCCATGGTAGGATGCCAGCCTTCTCCTTGATGGGCTTCAGCCTCTCGACGAGCGCAGAGCACGACTTTCGAACAGCCTCGCAGCTGGTCTCGGAGGTGGTGCTCCCGCCGGTGAAGCCTCCTTGGATCATGCTCAGGGTGTCGGCCTGGATGACACGGACCTTGTCGATGAGGCCCTCGCCGCCGTCATCGCACAGCTGGCCCAGCGCGAACGCGGTCATCTGCTTCACCTTCGTCCACAGCCCCTGCCCGATCTCCACGCCACCGACCTCGACGGCGATGGAGCCGTCGTTCAAGATGGACACCTTCCCCGGAGTCGGCCGGAGACTCACGTCGTAGGTGATCGGCACACAAGAAATGCCCCGCTTCTTCCACCTGTTGCTGCCGTTGAAGTGCTCGACCATGGCCGCCCTCTGCTGGTACTCCGGCGACGAGGCCAGTTTATCGAAGATGGTGATGAGACTGTACGTCGAAGGATCGCCGGCGCTATTCCCGTAGAACACCTTGAGGCTCTCGTAGTCATGGAGGTTCTTCCTCCTGATGGCGTTCGTGTCCACCGAGAGCTCGGACGCGATGTGTTCGACGATGGCCTCGGCGATGAAAGAGCCCTGCGCGTCGCCGGGAGCCCGCATCGCCGACTTCGATGAGACGTTCGTCTTGCAGAGCTTGATGTCGAAGGAGAGAGCGCCCCAGTTGTACTTCTTCAGAGCCCCGACAATGGCGGCTGGCATCGCCGGGCTGACGTCCGGCGATATCCCAGAGTTGATTCCGAGATCAAGGTGCAGGGCTGTGATCTTTCCGTCGGACTTGAACCCGACGGAGTACTTCACCTTCATCGGATGCCGCCCTCCCGCCATTATCATGTCCGTCTTGCGATCGAGGTACATTCGAACCGGACGCCGCAGCTTGAATGCTGCGACAGCACAAGCAGCTGCAACCTGTCAAACAACAGTACTTCTGGTCATATCTAGATCTTCTGCATTTCAAATAGTTTCAAAGCTCTGGCTAATGACGCTATCAAAATGGAAATCTAAACCATCGAGCAAGATAGGTTGGTTAATATTCTAAAATAGCTTACAATAATGAAATATGTATCAAGTTCTCACAATAAATTTAGTTATGAAATACTACTATATTTTTTGAGGGGTGAAATACTACTATATATATGTTCAATCATAAACATTTTTCATAATGTGGTATAATAAATATAGCTTTATTGTCAAACAAAAGCATATGCATTGTACTATCTATAGCAACGGAGCTAGACAGGAAATTCCACCAGTACAAGAATCTTTTTCTGTAAATGCGAACTTACGGTTAGTCAGGTGCTTACAGGTATTGCTTTCATTGCCTTTCCACCAAATCCTCCTCCAACTCTTCTCGTGATGATACGGACATTGTGAAATGGAACACCGAGGCACCTTGCAACGGTATTTTGAGTAACCTCAGGTAGTTGCGCCGAGCAGTAGATGGTTATACAGTTATCTTCATCAGGGATAGCTAAGGCCGTTTGTGTCTCCATGTAGAAATAGTACTGGGATTCAAGTTTCACCTGTACCAAAAAAAAGAAACTAGGTGTAAAGTATTTCTCCTAGAATTGTCGGGAGCTCAGACTATGCATTTCCTTTCTTTCTTAGCACCTGCTGCTCAGTAGATTGTGGTGTGTATCAAAATTGTTCTTCTAACATATTGATGTGCAAAAGCTTTAGCGTATTCAGAGAAAACGTACGTACCTCCCCATCTATGATCTTGTGATCAGCTTCAGACATGGCTTGGTTGAAGTCACCAATTGGTTTAGGAGCTAAAAATGGGGGAACTTGGAAATAGCTGTTATGCTGGACAGCATCTTCTACCGTCAGAATTGGTGGCTGAAGATTTTCAGTACTATGTTCGATCACAGCTTGCTTCGCCGCCATATAGGCGTACTTTTGTGTTTCGGCAATCTGAATGATAGCAAGGCAACAGGACATGGTAAGCTCGAATGTATTCTTAAAAAAATCTGAATATTCAGACATATTACTAGTTTTGCCTCATCGGAATGAAAGTTCAGGTGGTTAAGGCGTAAGTACCACAACGCCGATATTTTGACCAGCAAATTCAGAAACTGGATCAGCGAAAAGTGCTTCGTTTCCTAGCATTGGGAAGCAGGATCCAAGATTTTCTCCACCGGTAGGAATGTCCCTTGCAGTGATAACTGTGATGACCTTCTGTGAAGCCAAAGATGATCTGAAGTTTACACCTTTTATGTGAGCGTGAGGGTGTGTGCTGTAGATAAATGCTCCATAGAGGCAATCCTTTGGAGCAGGGATGTCATCAACATACACTGCCTCCCCTGCGTAACAAGTTCAGATGTTCAGGCTATGAAAGTCCAAGCCTCAAAGGAGCTCTAGACTAGACAAGGGTAGAACGATTTTAGATTACAGCAGTTCAAAATAGTAATTAAAAGTAAAATGTGAAATCTAAATTAAGCTGACAGAGAATTGGAAATTTGGATTAAGAGACTATGTAGTTATGTACCAGAAGCTTGGAGTTCTGCCCCGGCTTTTTCGATTGGTTTACCGGCAGGTTTGTACTCATCAGAGAAAACAATTTCTTGCCTTGATTTTATTGGCAAATAAGAACTGTCAACCCTCGATTGATTTTCTGGTGAGGACTCAGCTCTACCGTTTGCAGTTCCATTAGTATATGAACCATTGGGAACATTACCATTTTCAGGCTCATCCAAGCCTTTAGCAAGGGAGGACAGGAATCTGAACAGATAACTGACAGCTAAGCTGACTCTGTATTCTGGATGTGTTGTGCCTTCTGCTGGTGAAACAACTCCTTTAAGCAACCGAACTGCTTCAAGTATCACAGGTGCACTAACCAATTTTCCCTTCAGAAACTCCTCAACCTTCCTAGCTCTGATGGCGTGTTCGGACCCAAAAGCGCCGAATGCCAAGCAAACATCCTCAATGAGATGGCTCCCTGATGCTGCATCCACTGAACTTCTTGCCAAGAATGCAGAATTAACATATGAGATAGCATTGCCAAATGGACGAGGAGCTGCACGAAATGTCTCAAAGGTGATGCCATCATCTGAACCCCAATCTGGGATAGAGATGCTGATCAGCAACGTCCTGGAATCACATGGAGGCTGCTTCAAGAACTCCTCCAGAGTGAGGCACATCCTCTTGGAAGCCACCTGGATGGTGACAGTCGATCCAGCAGCAAGAAGAACAGTTGCGATGTCTGACGGGAACGACAGCCTCTGCGCCATGATGATGTTGCCTCCTAAGGTCGCCGTGTTCCGGACGAACGGTGAGGCCACCTTGGTCAGGTGATCGCCGATCTTTCTGAACACTGCGTCTCCATCTGACAGTATCTCGATGACCTTGGAAATAGACACGACTGCTCCGATCTCGATGCCCTTGGTGCTTCTGTTGATGGCTGAGAGCTCTGGAATCTGCGAGATGTTGATGTACTTGTCATGGAGGTCTTGATCCTTGTACACTCCAGAGCCGGTGTTTGATGCCACAATCTTCACAGACCTTTCGTCGAACAAGTTGGAGTCAAACAACCTGTGAAACTCTTCGATGCTCTTGGGGTGGAACCAGCCATCGCCGGTGACCACCACCGCCGGAGCGCCACCATTCGCTTGACCCATGGATGACCTTATCTCCGACTTGAGGAACTCCGGGAAGGTGGCGACAGCGCCACTGAAGTAGGCCGGCAGCTTGCTGACGTCAGCGCGCTCGTCGGCGCCTTTCTTCCAGAAGACGTTGAGGCCGAGGTCCTCGAGGTCGACGTCGGCGGCGAAGCTCTTGCAGGCGTCCACGATGGGCCTGTAGCCGGTGCAGCGGCACAGGTTGCCGGAGACGGCATTCTCGGCCTCGGCGGCGGCGAGCCTGGAGAACCCCGGTGGCGGCGCCGGGCGGGCCAAACACCTGTCGGCCTTGGCGAGCGCGGAGTAGATGGACATGCACATGCCCGGCGTGCAGAAGCCGCACTGCGAGGCGTGGAAGCCGGAGAGGCGGCGCTGCACGGGGTGGAAGCCATCCCTGGAGTTGCCGATGCCCTCGCTAGTGGTCACCGCGCAGTGGTGCAGGCTGCCGAGCAGCGTCAGGCAGGAGCTCGCCGAGAACTCCGTCACCTCGTCGGCGGCCGCGTCGTACTTGGACACGAGCACCACGCATGCGCCGCATCCACCTGAAAAAAAAAATCCTCAGTAATTGCCATGCTATCATTTACTCACTACGATAAAAAAAATCATAGTGGGAGCTGTTGATCGCAGTGGGATCGTACATCGTAGTGGGAACTCGTGTTAAATAAATCACGCGGTAAAAAAATCATGAACTCTTTAATTTTAGTTTTTTTGCAAATTTTAATAATTTCATATTTCGAAATTACTAAATATATGTAACCGGACTCTCAACTTGGTATTTTATTAACTCAATTTCAAAATTAATAATTAGCAAATAAGTATGATTAAAAAACAATCAACATGTTTAGCATATTATTAAAATTATGGGATTCTCCGCGTAAATTTAAGCTAAGTAGATAAAAATAGGATTAGATTTAATATATAACCTTATACATAACATAATTATTATTCTATATAAAACTAAAAATATAATTGAATTTTACATACAAATCTTAAAAAAATATAATTGGATTATATATATATATATATATCTTTGTAATTTGTATAAGACATATTTTAAAAATAATTTTTTTATATATTCAGTTATATCTTATATATAACTATATCCATTAATCTATATCACTATAATCTTAACATCCGATAAATAAAATATTTTTTATTAATATGAGAATTTTTAGCATCTAGTTTTTTTAGCCATCTTTATAATAAATTTTAATATTTCTAATGACAACAATAGTAGCCCATGCAACGCCAGGTGAGGAACAAGTTTGATTAATTAAGCCCAGAAGAAAAGGTTTACAAAGCTAAGGGGACAAAAACTAGATTCAGAGGACAAGTTTGAAGGTTTCAGAACTGTATAGTTGGCTACTTGCATATACTAGTTTTTAATAAGACAACGAAAGGCAAACAAATAGCTGAAAAAGTACAAATTGCAGGTGGAAAGGTTGAATGATTCGTTGTTAAGATTGAGATGCGTTGTTACAGCTCCAGACTTCCAACCACTGTAAACAAATCAGAGAATCTTAGTGATAGTCCCTACTGCCACCTCCCCATGATCCAATTCCTTGTAGCTGGATGGAGAGCGATGCTCTCCAATGCTCCAACAACGTTCCCTTATTGTAAAGGCTGTAGCGAGATAGCTCAAGCTCGCACGGTTGGTTGCAAATTTGCTGAAATAAAATCCTGCACGATTGATGATTATAATTTCTTGCCTATGGTTTATTCTTCTTCCTGGAGAGCATCTTTCTAGCTTTCTCATGCCGTGTAATATGGGCAATCAGTACTGTAACCACAGTGATTATCAGGTGGGTTAAACTGTGCTCACAAATAGTAGTAATCCTAGGTCGCGCCACCTAGTAAACATATGCAGACTAAATCACTTCACCCACCAAAGGAAACCAGAAAGAAATCGGACAAGCTAACAAGAATAAATCGATCGAACAAAAAAACACCACTCCCATGGATTGTGATGACGAATGAGAAGAAGATGAAACAGCCGTAAAATCGAGAAGGAGCAAGACGGCAGCGGCATCGCCGGCGGTGGTGGTATAGCTGACCTTCGCCGCAGCCGAGCTTGGGGCCCCGGACGGGGGTCCGGGTGCGGAGGAACTCGAGCAGCGTCGTCGACGGGTCGACCCCCACCGCCTCGTACCTCTCGCCGTTCACCGCCACCACCGCCGCCCCCGCCGCCGCCGGCGACTCTGACCCCATATCGATCGCCGGCCCTCCCCGGCTCTCGTCTCCCTCCTTGTGGCCACCGCCGCGCCGCGCGCGCGTGCAGTAGGAGACGACGAGGACGACACGAGACAGAGCTAGCCAGCTAGCAGCAGGGTGCGCCCCGCCTTTAGCTGTAGTCCCGCCGCTTTCGGGTTTTTGTCTATACTCGGCGTCCGCCTGTCTCGGCGCGCGAGCCGAGGAGCAGCGGACGAGTGGGGGCTCACGCGTGCGTACTCGCTGACGCGCTCGCCACGCACGCGATCACGTAGAGCCTTAGCTTAGCCGCCCCCAAAGTCCAACGCCTGCGTGCGTGATGCCGTGATGGTACTGTGCATCTTTCTTCCAATCGCGTGGCGTGTGGGTGGCATGCAGCGAGCGATGCGAGAGTGAGAGCGAGGCGTGAGAGGAGTTGCGTTTTTTTTTCTTCTTTCGTGGATGGCCACCACGTGGTGAGGGAGGTCGCCTACATGTGCCGTGCGGATATTCGCGGTATAGTCAACACTCCGGGTGTGCTACTAATTAATAATTTCCCTAAGTGTGTTACCCTATGCTGTTTTTATTGGACTTCTAGAGATTAGTTTATTATAATTATAGAAAGTATAATTATAGGAGGTTAATTATGTATGTTTTGTGAGCCGTTCCGATCGTTGATATATTGATAGGAAATAGAATCAATAATTTTCGCACTTTTATAGATTCAGATCGGTTTCAATCCGCTATCTTTCTGTAACCAAAAGCGTCGCTGCTGTTACTGTCGTTGTCCGACCTTCTCTTCCTCCGCCACTACTGTGCTACGAGAGACTGTCGAGGTTCGATGCCCTGCCTCCGTAACGCCGCCGTTCTCGAACCAACGCCTGTCGCTGATCCGATCGCTACCACTAGGAGTGTCACCGGTCTCATCATCCACGCTATCGATCTGATCGCCCACCCCGTAGCTGCCCTCATCACCGGGTGTGGCCGCCGAATCCGATCCTACGTTCGCTTCCACACCAGCGCCCGTCGCCGATCCGATCGCCACCACCGGTGTTGACTGCACGTCACCGGGAGTGTTGCCGGTCTCATCGCCCACGCTGCCGATCCAATTTGATCGGATCTACTATCGATATGTCTGCTGCCGATCAGATCACCCACCGATCCGATCTGATTGGATCTCCTGTCGATCCGATCTGATTGGATCTCCTGTCGATCCGATCCGACTGTCGACCCGATCACCCACTGATTGGTCTGATTGGATCCTGTCTATTGCCGATCCGATTATCCTCCGATCCGATCGGCTCTATCGTTGATCTTGATCTCTCACCGATCAGTCCGATCGGCTCTACTGCCGATCCGATCCCTCCGATCTGATCGACTGCCGATTCCTCCGATTTGCTGTCGATCCCTCCGATCTGATCGGCTGCTCATCCGATTCTAATCGATCGGTTACCGACCCCTCCGTTCTGATCGGCTCCCGATCCGTTTCTAATCGGTTGCCGACCCTTCCGATCCAATCGGCCAATTGGCTGTCAATCCCTTCTTGGCTAGCGAAGACAATGGCGTCGCTGCTTCCGAATACCGTTGTCTCACAGCCGATGCTGCTCACGCTGATGAAGCGCGTCAGGCTGAGGAAGCCCGCCTTCGCAACAACACCCTGGACGCGTACGAGAGCGCTCACACGTCTCTCTGGACGTAAGCCACCGCCGTCATCAATGTTAAGACGCTTATCCCCATCGTTCTCGATAAGACCATGGACTCCTACACCAAGTGGCATGGCATGTTCCTCACCGTCCTTGGCAAATATACCCTCACCCACCACGTCCTCGAGGATGAAGCATTCCCTGCGCGTCTGGCGTGGCTCCAAGCGGACTGTTGCGTCCTCACATGGGTGTACGGTACCGTCTCTAGCGACCTGCAGCAGTTGCTGATGATGTGGCAAGGTCGCGTCCGCAATACGTGATGCTACCTTGAGGACGAATTCTTTGGCCAGAAGGAGTCCCGTGTCCTTCTTCTTGAGACATAGTTTCGCACATTCCGTCAGGAGTCCTTGAGCGTCACCGACTTCTACCGCCGCCTTGAATCCATGGCTGCCTTCCTCGCCAAATTCGGCGACCCCATCGACAATAGGTAGATGGTACTCACGTTTCTCCGTGGCCTTAATGGCAAGTTTCGTCACATGGTGTCCATCCTCAAGATGCACCAGCCGTTCTCAACATTTGCTGAAGCGCGCACTCACCTTTTGTTGAAGGAGATGGAGATCGACGCTCGTCCTCTGTCCCCACCAGCCGCTCTCGTCGCTACGACGCTGTGTCCAGCGGCTCCAGGTGCCACCGCTGCTCCTCGTTCGGAAGCGCCTCCTCTTCCGCGCCCCGCTACACCAACCAGAGGCCAGTGTAACGGCTGCCCTCGTGGCCACGGTGGACGCGACGATTCTACTGGTGCCAGCTCTCCAGCGCCTTCTGCTGGAGCGGCCCAGGTACACAGGGCGGCGTCCCTCCCGATACGGTCGTGTACCCATTGTTCGCCCACTCTTGGGTTGGAACCGTGCACATGTGGTCGTATGACCAGTTCGACCGACCTTCGCCGCCACAGCCTGTGTTCCACGTAGCCCCATACTTATGGCGGTTTTGGTGCTCTTCCCAACACCTATGAAGGTGCATACGGTGTCCCATCATCCCCGTACGGCACGTACTACAGGGGAGTTGCACCGTCGGGCTTCCAAGCGCCCTCACCAGCGTACCAGGCGGTGCCTTGGCTGCCCACTCATGGAGGGTCTTGGCACCAGAACTTCCTGACGCACTCCTTCAACACCATGACGCTCAACCAACCGGCCTCTGAGTAGTATGCTAATACAGGTGCCGGTTCCCACATGACCTCGGACGCTAGTATACTCTCCATCATTTCTCCATCCTCTTCATCTACTCCTTCATCTATCGTTGTGGGCAATGACATTTTACTTCCTGTCACAGCCACTGGATCCTATTGTTTTTCCTTACCGCACCATCATCTTGCTCTTAATAATGTTCTGGTATCACCCAATATTATTAAGAATTTAATTTCCATTCATCGGTTTACCATCGACAATAATTGTTCCATTGAGTTTGATCTATTTGATCTTTCTATAAATGATCTACAAACTAGGAACGTGATCGTCAGGTACAATAGTTCTGGTGACCTCTACCCATTTTTTGCACCATCTACCAGCACCTCCGTGTTTATCGCCGCACCTACCTCCCTTTGGCATCGCCGTCTCAGTTATTTTGGGCGCGACGTTCTGTCCAAACTTATTAGGTCCAATGTCATTTCCTACAATAAAGATGATATCGCTTATTTATGTCATGCATGCCAACTCGGTTGTCATGTACGTCTACCTTTTGGTTCATCTACTTCTCGTACTACTCACAATTTGATTTAATCCATTGTGATCTATGGACCTCTCTACTTGTTAGTATGTCAGGATACAAATATTATCTTGTTATTCTTGATGACTGATCTCACTACATTTGGACTTTTCCCCTTCGTCTCAAATCCGAGACATTTTCCACTATTTCTACTTTTTTTTGCATATGTTCGCACACAGTTTGGCACTACCATCAAGAGCATCCAGTGCGACAATAGCCGTGAATTCGATAATTCCCAGGCCCGCACGTTTTTTCTCTTCCACAGTGTTGCTTTCCGCATGTCGTGCCCATATACTTTCCAATAAAATGGTAAAGCGGAACGTTTTATTTGTACCATCAATAATACTCTACGTTCCCTTTTGTTTCAGGTGAGTCTCCTTCCAGCTTACTAGGTTGAGGCCCTTCACATCGCCACATATTTTGTGAACCGCCTCACCACCACAATACTCACCTTCTCCACACCATACTACGCTCTCTTCTCTGTCCCGCCCTCCTATGATCATCTCAAAGTTTTTGGTTGCACCTGTTATCCCAATATGTCCTCTACAGTGCCCCATAAACTTGCCCCTCGTTCTTCTCTATACGTGTTCCTCGGCTACTCCTCGGAGCACAAAGGCTATCGATGCCTCGAGCTTCAGTCAAACCGCATTCTCATTTCTCAACATGTCGTTTTCGATGAATTCTTTTTCCCTTTTTTCGACATGTCTACCACACCCATGGCACCCTCCGTCCTAGACTTTCTTGTCGATGACCATGATCTCACCGCTTTAATTCCTGGAGCTCATTTTTTGCGTGTAGGTACAGCAGCTTCCTCAGCGACACACCCCATACCTGAGGCTCCACTTGCGCCGTTGAGCCCTATTGCAGGGCCGTGGTTGCCCGAGTCCATGTCGTCCTGTGCCACTACCCCTATGCACCCCGCACAGGTCGCTGCCAGCGACACCACACCGACCACGAGTGTTGCCGGTCCTGCTGCCCCTGCTGCTCGCGCGCAGGTTGTTGCCAGTAGTACTGGCCGTATAACTGCCACTCGACCGATTGTCATCCCTCCGGTGACTAATGCGCACTCTATGTGCATGCATGGCAAAGCTATCATCGCGTAGCCTGTGGATCGCCTCAACCTCCACGCTATGCCTATGTCGCCTCTTCCTCGCTCTGTTCATGATGCCCTGTTAGACCCCAATTGGCGATCTACTATGCAGGCTGAGTATGATGTTTTGATTGCCAACGATACCTAGAGTCTTGTGCCTCACCCTCTTGGCGTCAATGTTGTGACTGACAAGTGAATTTATCACTATAAATTGCTCGCCGATGGGTCTCTTGATCGTTATAAGGCTCGTTGGGTCCTGCGGGGTTTCACACAACGGTCCGATGTTGATTATGATGAGACTTTCAGTTCAATTGTCAAGCCTGCGATAGTTCGAGTTGTTCTCTCCCTAGCATTATCTCAGAACTGGCCCATTCATCAACTAGATGTGAAGAATGCATTTCTCCATGGCATTCTCACTGAGACAGTGTACTACGTGCAGCCCTTTGGATTTATGGATTCTTCTTGCTCAGATTTTATCTGTCGGCTCAATAAGTCCTTATATGGTTTGAAGCAGGCTCCTCGTGCTTAGCATCACAGGCTCGCCTCTCACCTCGTGTCACTTAGATTTGTTGAAACAAAGTCAGATACTTTGTTCTTCATATATCGCCATGGTTCAGACATGGCCTACTTACTGCTATATGTTGATGGCATTCTCCTCACCACCTCCTCTGCTGGATTACTCAAACATATCATTGAGGCTCTCCGACATGAGTTTGCTATGATGGATATAGGTCAACTGCATTATTTTCTAGTTATTTCTATGACACGCTCTATAGATGGTCTATTCCTTTCTCAGCGGCAGTATAGTCAATATATTTTAGAGCATACCGAGATGAGTGCGTGCAAGCCGTGCAGCAAGCCTGTTGATCTCCACTTCAAATTATCTGCTGATGGACCGCCTGTCGCTAACGCTATATAGTACCACAGTCTAGCCGGCGCTCTGCAGTATCTGAATTTCATCCGACCAGATATTACTTTTGCAATTCGGCAAATCTGCCTCTATATGCATGATCCTTGAGAGCCGCACCTCGCTGCTCTCAAGCGAATCCTGCGCTACTTGCAGGGCACCCTATCTCTTGGTCTGACCATGCGCCGATCTTCGCCTGCAGATCTTGTTGTTTACACAGATGCCGACTGTGCTGGCTATCTTGACACTCACCGATCGATCTCTGGCTATGTCGTATTTCTCGGGGATAACTTGGTGTCCTGGTCTTCCAAGCGTCAGCATACGGTCTTCACATCGAGTGCTGAAGCTGAATATCGTGTTGTGGCGAATGGTGTTGTTGAAGCTACCTAGCTGTGACAGTTGCTCCTTGAGCTTCGCCATCCCACTCGACGTGCCACCTTGGTCTATTGTGATAACATCAGTACTGTATATCTGTCCAGCAACCCGGTACAACATCAGCGGACGAAACATGTTAAGATTGATCTTTATTTTGTTCGAGAGAAGGTCGCCCTTGGTCACGTTCGGGTCCTACATGTTCCTACGATATTGTAGTATACCGACGTCTTTACCAAGGGCCTTCCTACCTCACTATTTTAGGAGTTTTGATTTTGCTTAAATATTAACAATGCTTCCGATTAGATTGCGGGGAGTGTTAGTTTATTATAATTATAAAAAGTGTAATTATAGTAAATTAACCGTGGTATGGCTGTATATTTGCCTTATGAGTCGTTCTAACCGTCTATATATACTGATATATTGATAGGCAATAGAATCAGTAATTCCCACACTTTCAATTGGACCGGCCGGCCGGTCGCTGAATGTGGTGGCGGTCGTGGTCGACCAGAAGTAGAAAAGTACGCCACCGAGAGGTGTCCGCTCCGGCGGAAGCTAGGGCGGTGACGTGGCCACGGATGGCGATGCCCCTCTCGTTGTGGCAGTGGGGGCCGAGCGAAAAGCCAAATTCAGAAAAATGCAAGCGCCACAAGAAACCTATCCGAAGCTAGGCGAAGTAGCTAGCAGAAGAAGAAGAAAGGGTTATCTTTTTGTCTTCACAAAACCGAAACGCCTTTGAAAACGTGGTCCTGAATGGTTTTCCTGGAGTTTGAAAACTGTTCACTAGTGGTGAAATTTGGTCAATTTTTATTATCAAAAATAGTAATTTCTAGTCTGAATTTTCTTGAACCTGACCGGTCTGCTGAGCGGTATGCCATCTCGATCAGCCCGCCTGAAACTTAAAAAAAAACTGAGCATTTTTCGGCAAGAAAATTCCATAAACAGTATGAAAAATCTATCCAAATCAACGAAGAATACCATAAAACGCTATGGATGAAATCTCCAATAATTTATCCTGGATGACAACTCCACGAGGACAAAGGATGCCCTTAAATAGCAACGTTGTATTTCTCGATTGGTGACGAGAGGGACGCCTAAATGGTTGAAGTGTACCAATCTCCTATAACTTTAAGCGTACTGATCTCCCATTTGGTTGGTGAAACTTTTTACAAATCTCTACCTGTACACCTTATTTAAAACATTTAGAATAAAAGAAGAGCAGTCATCGATTGATTGAAAGTGGATTGACAGCATTCATTAGTTAATTGAAAATGGACTTTTATTTTCTAATCTAGCGAGTTCCCTTTCGAATCATGGTTTGGGCAAGCAAAGCTAGTACCTCCATACCAGCTAGCGGTCTTGCTTAGGGAGTCTCTTTCTTTACTGAGTAAGGTTCCCGAGTGCCTATGCGATTATTAAGGCAGGGTGCTATTTTACCGGTAGTAGTGTGGCTTGAATCAAATCGTTTGTTCAGAGAGAATGTAGTGATAACCAAAGCTGACCGTACTATAAACTTAAGAGAACTAGTATTAGAATAGTGTCTTAAACTATAGAAAAAATGGCCTATAATCATTGAGAAATGACTTGGAAAAGGATAAAACATATTGCAGAGGCATGCATGATCAAACCGACAATTGCCCTTTCACGCTCTGAACTCTCTGGGACTGTACTGGTTGTTCAGAACATGAGGTGACTGATTCTAATTCAACTGTCCGCAACCTGTGACGGTTGCATTATTACACCATTTGAATTGCCAGGTAGATTTAGGAAACTTCTTGGATATTAGTTTCTTACTTTCCCGTCTCAAAAAATAGATAAAATTGAAAAGAAGTACGTGAGAAAGTTAAATAGGAGATAGATGTGACGCATAGTAAGTAAAAAAAATTATACACCTACTGTCCGAAATATACTTTATTTTTAGCTAATTTTATACATACCAATATAAAGCTAAAAAGATTTAAATATTATTTACTTTATCAAATATGAATGCATTTATTTTTTCACTTTAGCAAACTTTAATATGTTTATTTTCTATTTTAACAAACTCTAATGTTAACTGTTTTAAACTATTGTCTTTTTACAACAAATGAAGATAAAAAAAAGTCTTTGTAAGATGTTAGTAGGACAACTGATGGAGAACCACTCTAAAATAATATCGTCGAGCTTTTTTAAAGCGATCATATATTGATATATATCTATAATACTACTTAGTCGTCTATCAATTACCTTACATTTAAATTTCTCTCTATTTTATCTTTTAACTATCGTCCACTTCTGTTGTTACTAATTTGTATTGACTGAATTAGAAATATATTTATAATAAGACAGAAGTAGTACCTTATTTCTAAAACTACATCTGACCTGACTAACTATATTAGTATATTGACACCAGCAATAGCCAATAATGCAAGTTTTAAAAATCTAGTTCTTTTGAATAGTTAAAATGCCAGTCAAAATCTTGAGCGTCAATCTTTGGACTTTGCTCACAGTGCAACGATAAAATATGTTTGCTAATAATTGCTTCCCTCAACGTTGGCCCGCTTCTTCAGATGAAATAGGCTTGCCGGCCCATATACGTGGCACGTGAATGGTATCCCACGGCCTACGCCAACTGGTAGCAGTACTCCCGTTACCATGGAAAAGCCCGGAGATGGATGGTCTGGGCTTCAATCGATCAACGGGAATCTAAAAAAAACAAGATTTTTTTTTACTAACTTGGTCTTGAATGAACTCGTCAAATCTCAAGCCAGGCCAACTCCATCGCGGCATCTCTCGCATCGCATCGATGGCACCGCAAGCGGCGCGTCTTTTCTCGAGCTCGCCATCGCCGCCGGCCGGCTCATACACCTGAGTGATGCTATATATCTCTACACGTGAACACGAACACGAACACGGTAGTAGCTTTCTCATTGATTCTCAGTGAAACATCAGACTAACTCAGAGCACATACAATGGCTTCTCGTAGGATCATACTCGAGTTCGAGGCTGTCGTCCCCGCCGTCGCCGGTTTACTCCCGGCGAAGGCGTACCGGGTCGGCGACGACTTCGGCTGGGACAACGGCGTCGACTACGACGCCTGGGCTCACGGCAAGCGGTTCAAGGTCGGCGACACGCTAGGTAATTGAGCATTTTTCTTCTCCTTTCTCGCTCGTTCGGAGTTCAAACAGTGACTCGTCAATGGCGTGATCTGCACGTGCATGCGGCAGAGTTCTTCTACGCGGAGGGCGCGCACAACGTGGTGGTGGTGGAGGACGAGGGGAGCTTCGAGGCGGGCGTGGCACCGGCCAACGCGCCGGCGCTGAGCTCCGGCGACGACACGGTGGCGCTGAACCAGACAGGCCGGTGGCTCTTCATCTGCAGCTTCGACGGCCATTGCCAGTCCGGCATGAAGCTCGCCGTCACCGTCACCCACAAGTAATTGAATGGATCATCAGTCACGCCATGGCTCACTCGGCCAGGTCCCAGCCGGGTAGTGCAGGGCGTTTGTTCGGTTCCCTCACGAATAAAAACGACCATACGAACCAAGCCTGCTAGCCTGTAAGCTCTGCATGCCACGGTTGGCGCTTTGTTCAGTTCAGGCCTCCATGCAAAGTTCAGAAATGCAGTTCAAGCTAATAGTAATTTAAGCAGCATAGATATCTTAGCTGAATTTATTAGTGAAAGAACACAAATGCATTGGTTGTATTAACTTGTAACCGATGGTGCAAGTACACTACTTTTTTTTGAAGTGTCACCGGGAGCGAAATAGCCACCTGGATATACATCACTTCAGAAGAGCTTACACAGAGTGAGCTTCTTTTATATAGTGCAGGAGCCCCAGACGATAATTAGAATAGGTGCACGGGGGATTACAAAGAGTAGAACAAGGAAGACAAGCACCAGAAAGGATGCACATTCAACATAATATAAACAACAAAAGGGAACCAAGTCGTTAGCCAGTGTTAATTCCCTTAATCAAATCTTGTAAAAGTGTTGCTTTTTCTCAGAGGAGCATGGCGATGTTGCCCCCAACAACTTTTAGTTGATCACAAGTATTTAGCGTTTTGAACAACAACATGTTCTTCAAATACAATTTTGAAAACATGCTTTGCTTCCGTATATCTGAATAACCTATCAGCTACTTGGGAAAAGTATTTTTGTCCCTTAAAGAGGATGTCCATTCTTACATGTCATTCAAATAGCCATGACAAAATTAAATAAGGTAGATTAATATATTAATCTCAAAAATACAAGTTTAAATTTGATATATATGTGTGTGTGTTTCAAAAAAGAATAAATATTTGTACTACCTTGTCAATTTTTTTATGACTAGGTGACATGCGGATGAAAAACCACCTCCATAAATATATACCATATTATATGATATCACTTCATGGGACAGTCTACCTACACCAATAAACACAATAATTTCATTTTCAAATTTGAGCTTGACAAGATTGTAGAACATCCCAAATCATCACTATCGTAACCGGATAAACTGTGGTAGTTTCATTAACCGAATTAAATTAAACATCAGCACAAGAAATAAATAGTGACATCGCATCTAAAATGCACGTACAGTATAACACACCCATGACACGAGTGAATTTTAAAATTGAAAAAAAAATTGGAAAACACAACGCAACACTTTTCATTTGCACTCACAGATTCAAATCATATGATCAAAGTGCTCAATTATCGATATAAATGATGGAGTCTAGAGCGCGAGCATGGCCGCGGCCGCAGCGGTCACCACCGCCACCGCGTGCCCGACGCGGGCCTGCACCTTGCCGGCGGGGCTGGACTGCGACGGCGGCGGAGCCTTGGGAGCGGAAGCGCCGGCGCCGGGGACGGTGATCTTGAGCTTCATGTTCCTCGCGCAGTGGTCGCGGACGCCGCAGAAGAACCACCGCCTGCCCTCCTTGTCGAGCGCGACGCGGTCCTCGCCGGAGCTCCACTCCTTGGCGTTCGCCATCTTGTTGCACGCGGTGAAGTCCGCGCGGCCCACCTCCACCACCGTGTGGTCGGGGCTCTTGTACCTGAACACTGCATGCGACGACGTCGCGCAAAACAGAGCAGCGACCCGTCAGTTTCTTGTCTCTGGGAAAGAATCAAGCGTGCGCACACCGCCGCCGCCGCTGGCGACGACGAGGTTTTCCAGTCGGTTAGCTACCTAGTGTGTCGCCGACCCTGAACTGATTGGTGGCGGCCCAGGCGGCGTAGTCGAACCCAAGGACCCAGCCATTGTCGTCGCCCACCATGTGTTCTGTCGCGGCGGGGCGCGCCGGGAGGAGCACGGCGAGGGCGAGGGCGGCGTCGACAGCGAGCATTTGCTTGGAAGCCATCGATCGCAGAGTAAGCAAGCTAGCTAGAGATGACTTGCAGGAGGCAAATCTTATCTCGAACTACAGATTTGCAGCTAGCTAGTGTACTCTGCTTCACTGGCTTGGCAAGCTCAGAGGTATCTGCATGTATATAGATGGATAGAGCTTAATATACTACATTTACATTATTCACTAATTACTTGGATTGATTTTTATACTAGTCGCTAATGACTTGGCCAGGTCATTCTCTAATTGGACTAAGCATAATCAGGAGCAGGCCAACGGCGGCACAGGTAGTTGCATGCATTTCCATATTGGCGCCAAATTTGTTGATTCGTATTGCCTTGGTATCATCGGAGTAGGTAGATATGCACGGCACGAGACAAATATTTCCGTTTGTGCTGTTCCACGAATGTGTGAGGTGCTTAGACCTGCTCTTGATTTGACGTTTTAGGCAGTGTTAGAGCAGAGTCGTCCTCCACGCGATCGCCGGTGATGCTCCCCGTGGCAACACAACATGATGATGAGATGATCCAGCCGGCCAATTTGGCAAACACAAATTAAAAACTAGTGTAGAATCTAAAATCAATGTGAATTTAGAATCAGATTAGGAGGAGGTAGCAAATATTAGTCAACAAGCTGGATGGTGGATGGCTCTGATTGCAAGATGCGGGGTGATCGGAAGGCTGAGGTGAGGCAGCGGACTGTTATACTGTAGCGATTTGGGAGCCACCCGGTGAATCGAGTTAATGTCGGTATTGGCGTAGAAAAACTAAAGATTTAATATGATGTGCTACAAAGACTGAAGATTAGTTATGATAAACTTAGACAACAACCAAACGACCGAGTGGAACGTGCCGATGAGAATGTGAAGCCCATGAGACACTGAGAGTGAGGAGGACGCGAGGAGGAGTCCATTAGAGAGGGGAAACGAATCCGCCACCACGTCCACCCACCCACTCCAAAGCCAAGTCCCCACCATTCCACCAACCCCTCCGTCTCCGGCCAGCGGCCGCGGCCCAGCCCGACGCGGGGGCGACCGGAGGAGGGAGGGGGGCGATGTGCGAGGGGAGGCGGCTCGCCGACGCGCGGCGGCCGGTGTCGGCGGCGGCGGAGCTGCGGAGGAGGGAGGCCGCGGCGGACGCGCAGCTGGCGGCGGCGCGGGCGCGGCTGGCCGAGGCGCTGGCGGAGCTGGAGCGGGCGAGGGCCCGCGCCGCGGAGCTGCAGCGCCGCCTCGAGGAGACGTACGGGAAGAGGCGAGGGCTGAAGCGGGTGACCGCCGCCGCGCGGGAGCGGATCCAGGAGACCCGCGCGCGCCTCCAGGAGCAGCGGCAGCAGCAGCAGCAGCAGGAGGTGGAGCCTCCCGCCGATTTCGATCCCGCCGCCGCCGCGGCATCTTCCTCCGCCTCCTAGGTAAGCCTACGCCTAAGCTGATTTCTTGGTTCAGCTTCGCTGATCAAATCGAATTGAATTCCTTTTCCTTTACTGTACATTTGTTCGTGTTAGGATCAAACAGGAAGAATCTTACATATCCTGTTGTTCTTGCGATCCATCAATAATCCTGTGATCCGTCAATCATCTGCAGGGACAGAAAGGTTGCAGCCGTTTGGTGTCATGGTGCGTGTTGCTGCAGCTGAATGATCGGCTTACTTTTTCACATAGCGAGCTAGGCATTTGTGATATACGTACTCTATGACGAGTGTTGTGTGGAAACTGTGGGATCATCAGATTGAGATGATGGTAATTAGCAGTAGAAACATTCTAATCCATCCTATGAAATAAAGAAAAAAACTTTCTAATCCTTAAAGCTGAAATCCTCACTCTCAGTGTTGCTCCGCGGTCTATGCAAATCTCGGTTACCAACGGCAATTTTCCACATTATCTTGCTTTGTGGAAGAATGGTTGAAGCTGCAGGAGAAAGAGAGAGCATTCGCACGAAAGCGCACTCGTCGATCAATAGCTAATGCTAACAGCAAGATAGCTGCAATTGCAAGGAATGAACCGCTATCCCACGTAGCTGTTCAGGCGTGTTTAAGTGGTTTATAGATGGCACATTGGTGTGTAGAAAAGGACTAATCAGGGCATAAAATTCCTAAAAAAATGTAACTAACCGGCGCATATTACGTTTACTTAACCATAGACATGAAGCGCGGAAGAGGTATAGATATTAGCCTGAATTCTTACATGAGTTTGAAAAAATACAATCCCATCCCGATATCGAAAAGTCAACTCTACAGAGCTCTTATATGTACGGTTCCAAGGATTCACAAAATCAAGTCCGTTAAATGGTCTATGCTACAACAGATTGACCCGAATAGCTTTGTAGGGAGGAGGGTGAAAGGGCAGCTGAAGCACTCGCTTGAATGGGCAGATACGGGATACAAGTCACCAAAGCAATCTCTTGATCCAGAATCGACCTAATTTTCGGTTTTCTTTCTCCAGTGTTGTAACGCAGGGCCAGCTTCCTTCGTTTAGTGCAGTTACCATATTTTGTTCTTCAACCAAAAGAGCATGAAAACTACACTGATCACAATTGCAACGGGGGCATACTTACGAATCAAGGCCTGAAATCCAAAAGGGTTGTGCATACCATAAATAAGACGCTGAAAAAGGTTGTAATGTAGAAGACTGCAGATTAAAATTAAGGGCAATGCAACGACAAACATTGTGATACAAACTAGCAAATGCCAATGTGGATGACCACATTAGTAGTCGAGACTTTTGACCAGGCATGCTGCTAAAGGCAAGCCTCAGTTAAATGGTTGGGTGAACTCGTGAGCCAGTACCAACAGCTGAATAATGTTTGGTTGCTTCTAGAATCTGATGAAACTGGCCAATTGACCATAGACAGTGAACTAATAAACACAACTGACAAACATCATTGGCAGCTTCCAACAATACACTCATGTAGATGTTTGTTGCTGTTGGAGGCAACAATTAATTATAAGGACTTTATTAATTTAGATCCTGAAAGTATAGGCGATTTTATTTTCATACTTGTATGCTGAATACTGACACATAAATAATTTCAGATGTTGTTTGAACAACATAAATGCTGACGTTTCTTAAATTCTAGTGAAAAAAAAGCTCAGCTCAGCTGACAAATGCAGCTGCTAAAAATAGTGCATGCCATCGTACAAATGGATTACCTGGCGATTGAGATCCTTAGCCTTATCTGCATAGACTCTTGTGTCAGAAGTCAGCCTAGTTGACATTTCAGTGACCTCTGCAAAGATTGAGCAATATTTTAATTTTTAATCCAGTCAAACCGTAATATCAGTTGTCACACCATGAAATGCAAAGGAAAAGGTAAAGGTGCGTATAAGTCTTTAGTTGGGAAAACATCAGAATCCGGACAGTTAAATGCAAAACAGAAAAAAGGGAGGTGCAATGAAAATTAAAAAGAATACTAAGACAGTAAGTTGATATTAATGTAAATAAGCTTTTGTACAAATGCACGAAGGCAATTGAGAAGACAGGCTCCTCCATATTAAGCCTCATGAATGCATGTCACATAAATCTGACAGTTTATTGTAGCAGCACATATAATGTAAAGGTAGAACTAAGAGGTATTTGCAAACTTACGGTCTAGCTTTTCACCGACACCAAGAACTTCTTGAACATTGCGAGTCATAATTTGATGCACCTCATAGAGCTCATCATTTAATTTTGCAAGATTCCTCTGGGTTCTAGTATCCAAATAGAGTTTCTTAGTCTTCTGAATGAATGTGTCTAGGTAGAAAGAGGAATAAGTTACCAACCAGTTCAACTTGAGTAGGCAATTGAAAATAATGTTGGCATGTGAATTCTAGAAACATACCAAACTTAATAAAGGCATATGGCCTTGCAGCTGTTTCAATTTGACTGCCATTGACTCTTTCAAATTCGTTTTTCAGATCTTCTAGGTACTGGAATGCGAGCTTCTTTGGATAGGAACGGTCACACATTGTCAGATAACATACTCGCCCCTCAATGATGTAACTGTTTATTTGAATTAAGGTTCAACAAGATCATACGGCAATAAACTTAGTAAACCAATACGAGTTAAAAAATGCATTACAAGAATAACATTAACTGGGTGCTGAGTATTGTCTTTCGCAACAGAACACAATGTGAGTAGCAGGTTAAATAAGATTATGATCTTAATGTTATTCTTGATAAATAGCCTCACATACTAAGAGCAAGATCAACAGGAGTATCAAATAAGTACCACGTGCTTGCAAGTAGTAAGATCCTAAAAATTAAATGAATGCTATAGCAAAGAGAAAATATGGAGTAGCTATTGTACAATCATGACTGTTAATTTAGCCTAGCCAATCACATAGATTTCCTCAAATGTTTACCCATGTTCTTGTTTACCTGCAGTTAATACAATTATCCAGCATATGTTGAAATCTTCAGAACCAGAAAAGAAACGCAATGATTCATAGATGCAACATGAGAACTTGATCAACAATATAGAAGAATGACTGCGCATGTTGAGATGTAAATATTTAGCACCCTATACCACACAGATTGCATGGATTTAAAAGAACAGAGCAAATTCAGTAGTCATGAACAATGCTCAAAATAAAATAGCCACAGAGAACATAAGGATACTGAAAATAGTATGGCCCAGTCTCAATTGACATCCGCGAGGCTTCATGTTGCCCCTTTGATAAGTTTTTGAAAAGAAGTTTAGCTTGCTGCTTGTAAAAGTCAGCGTCTTTCTGATCCCGCCCATCATCCAACCCTTCTGCCAGTGGAAGGCCATCAGTCACACGTGCTATCATTGTCAACTTCACCATTTTGTCAAGAAGGCCAGAAACCACTGAGAACTACACCAGAATATCAAATGAACCTGCCAGGAAAAAAAATGTGCTTCAGGTGTAGTTCCAACTTCAAGTGTTACTTTACACTTCATAACAGTAGATACTTAGTTTTCTAGTCAACATATAAATAAGCAATCCAGGAAAGGTACCATCAGCACCGCCCAAGTATTTCATGTCATTTTGCAGTATCACGTTCGTTAGGGCAATTTTAGAATCACATATGTTCCAGTGATTAAGGATGAATAATACATTGCACAAACCCATATCAACACATCCTACATACATAGCAAGTAAAAAAACATGGACCCTAATTCATATGTACGAAATACGAATTGTTTCAATCTAAACAATTTTGCATCAGAATGACACAATTAAACAAAAACCTCGCAGAGCAGCTCACAAACATCACCTAGCACTAGGGAAGTTCAGAAATGCAGGGGAAAGACATCAAATACTAATCTTAATCACCAAGTACCCAGAACAATCAGTTCCCTGATCTGTACTACATTGATAACTCACCTAGATGGATGAATCCTAATTTTTCCAATACTAATGGGTGCTCGTACTACATACACTGCGTCATCATCCACTCCCCTGTTGCCATGATTCTCAAGCACACATGAACAGTAAATGCATCAATCAGCACTCGGAACTCTGAAAACAATCGTCTGTTGAGGCAATTCGGCAATCAGCACGATCCGATCATCCCGAGCAAACTACGAGGACAAAAACGTAATTGAAATTACGATCGAACCAATCAACCCACGTAAAAAAATGGAAACGCCATCTAAAATGCCGCGAGATCCATGCAATTTACACGAACAAGCCGAGCAATACTTGAAGCAATCCGGCGCACCCATGTTCTCGGCTTCAGCGAGACCAACCAGCTACCTACACGGATCACATCCCTACGGCTACCGTGAGCAGCAGCCAGCAGGCAGAAGCCACTAGATCGAGCCGTGAAAATCGGGAAGGGGAAAGAGGCAGGCGATCGCGTCAGATCTGCCGGATCTGGACGAGCTTTATAAGATGCTAGAGCGGCGAAACGAAAGGAGTAGATCGAGGGAGAGGGGCGCAGCGTACAGGGAGGAGGCGGTTGAAGGGCAAGCGACGCGGTGGCCGTCTCCGGGAAGAGCCGAAGGGAAGGGGAGGACGAGGAGATCGCGGCCAAGGAGTCGCCGGAGCCCGGATGACGCGGATGTCTCGAGAGCCCGTTCCGTCCTCCTCACTTGTCTCCTCATCCTTAAGTACGTAACCCAATTTACTTGTAGTAGAAGCCTAATTACGCAATTAGCCCATCAGAAGCTAGGCCCATGTATTTCCGGCCCATATAGATCACTTTACGCCGCTCTCGAGGCCCACCTTTCCTTTGCAACTTCCACTTTCGTTCCCATTTCTCCCGCCACGGCGAAACCCTAAAACCCAGATCTCGCCACCGCCACCGCGCTGCCGCGATGTCGAATGCGCAGGGTTTGAAGATGCTGCAGCTGGTGAACTACCGCATGCGCGTGGACGTCCAGGACGGCAGCCAGATGGTCGGCGAGTTCATGGCCTTCGACCGCCACATGAACCTCGTCCTCGTCGACTACGAGGAGCTCCGCTGGCTGCAGAGCCTCCGACCAAGTCATCCAAGGCCTCCGGCAACCGCGAGGACCAAAGTACGCTTGGCTTAGTCCTCCTCCGTGGCGAGGAGGTCGTCTCCATGGCCGTCGAGGGCCTGCAGCCCCCCGACGATTCACGCGCTAAGGCTGGTGGCGGCGCCGACGGTCTCTCGGGGCCTGGGGTCGGGCGCGCCGCCGGACGGGGGGTTCCCTCCGGCGCGCTCCTCCAGGCCCAGCCCGGGCTGTCTGTGGTGTCGGCGGGCCCGCGCCCGGCACGATGCAGCCTCAGATGCTGCGCCCTCCGCCGGCGTTCTCCGGGTAGCGTCCCCCGCCGATGCTGATGCAGTTCCAGCGCCCATCGGGGCCTCCGCCGTTCCCAGGCGGGCCACCCCTGTCGCAGCCATTCATGAGGGGGCCGCCACCTATGGGTCCTCCAAGACCTGGTATGCCTGGAGCACCGCCACCTTCGAGGCCAGGGATGCCGCCGCCACCAATGTTCTGGCCAGGAATGACACCGCCACCCGGGCCGGACAGAACCCACCGCAGTTAATTTTACTTAATGGTGAGTTTTATGAGCTCTACAGTGATTTAGGTGTTGGATAATTCACACTAGTGTGTTATTAAGTGATGAATATTGTCTACTTATGAGCAGCCTATGCATTTTATTTGATACCTGACAGAAATTCGTTTTTTTCATCCGTAAGATTATGTACAATCCAAGCGTAGTAAGTAGAGTTCATTGGATTATTCTACTGTATTGTGGCTCTAACTATAGTTGAATATCATGGTGTGCCAATATTATTCTTATTTTTATTTGATGTCTAGATGCTTAATTGGGTTTTATTTTATTTTTTGTTTACAATGTGATTCATTGTTAACATATGATATAATATGAATCTTATGTGGGTTGCCTTTTTATTTTAGTTTAGATAATATCACTAACTAGATATTCACCTTTCAATACAAGGGTGGATTGCTAATTTGTGTTGCTTCAACCTGTTGAACTGGGAACTGATGATCAGTAAAGCTTGAATATATACAAGAAAAACGGAGATATATACAGTAGCCATTTAAGTTGTTTTCACTCCACTGCATAGAAACTTCTGAACTGAGTGCAATCCACTTACATGGAAAGTGTGTTACCTAAAACCCCAAATACTCAAGGGTGTGGATGTATCAGCATATGTATTTGGGATATGTCTCACTAACATGTAGCCTAGGAGGCGTGATTGTTTGAACTTTCACTGATGGAACATATAATTATAGACAGCACCCTTTTTAGAAAGCTATATAGTTGAGTATCCCTTAGATGTCTCTAAGTGCCATGGAGTAATATTAGCACGCAAATTTTGAGACAGTGCCTGAGTTGTAAGGTCTGTAGTCTTCTGTAAATGACAATTTCATTTACTAGCCGAGAGACATTCTCCACACCAGTTAATTTGCCTTGAACAGAGGAACAAAGTCTCTGGGAATAAATGCATTGTATGCGCACCCACCAAGGCCTTTCTTCTGTTAAGCTTATCTGCTCTCATGCATGTTCAAAATTTACCAGCAGTTGACTATTATCATGTAGAAATGCATGTCTTCAGTTCATTGTATGGTGCTCATCCATTCTGTAGTACTATAGTAGTATTCACTACAGTTTTGTAATTTCAGATTGGAAGTGGCATGCTCACTCTGAGCTGTCAAGATCTGTATAGGCATGACCAGAATGGGGATACTTGGATGTAACGATTATGAGATGGTAATTAGTAGCCATTACTTGGATTTCAACTTTCAAGTTATTCGCTGAAAAGAAATTACCTCTTATAGCTTTATACCACTTTGCAGGACATCCCGATTAAGGTAATGATTGTTTGTTAGTGTTGATTCAGCAGTAATATAATTGAATAAAGGTCATGAAGCACTTGTTGGATGATGCTATGCCCATTGTGCGCTACTTCAATGTGAGTTCATGAGCTAGGTGTTTGAAGTATATTTTTTGTTAAAATCGACTTAGCAAGTCATTTTATTTTAAATCTTGTTTTTTTTAATGTCAATAGACGTTGGCATGTTTTTTTTCTGTAAAACTTTCTTACTGTTGTTTTAGCTCATACTTTGCATCTTCAAATTAATTGTTTTATTCTTATGGTACTGTGTTTTTAAACTTGTGGAACTCCACTTAATTGGTTGCCCTTTCGAAATTGTGTGGAGATAGCACATTTTCCAGCAAGCAACCAAAAACAATTGTGAGGAACTCATTTGTTTCAGCTTAATTTTAGCTTATGACTAGTAAGTTCTTACAGACATTATGTACTTTGCTTCATTGTCATTTAGTTGTCACTCAGATCGTCTGTCTGTCAATCTGACTACCGCCATGTATACATGTTGACAATTTGTTGTATTGGTGCACTATGAACATAAATGCAAGAGAAAATTACTGTCATTTTCCCCATAGACCATAGTTCCATCCAGTTGTTGTTTACTAGCACCTGTACCATCTGGCCAAAGGCCTTTGACCATCATATCCATCAAAATTTTGCATAGGAGGACCAAAATGCCCCTTAGACCACAATGATTAAACAATGATTACAAAAGCTAGGAAAGTCATTTTGCAATGGTTGGATTGAGAACAGAGTATCAACTAGTGTTAGAATGGAATGCTCTAATTGCAAACATTTGCTTGTAGATAACTTGTCACAAGATGTTCTGTAGATTTTTGTAGCGTAAACTGTTATGCCTCTGAATCTGATGCATATTGATGTAATGGTTCTTTCTAAAGTCAAACAGTCAATCGATCTGTTTATGAACTTAATAGTGCTTGCTGTTCTGCTTCCACTTTTGCAGCATCTCCTTTCTGCAACAATAGAGGAAACTTCTTCACGCTATTAGTATGAAATAATTTGGCAGCGTAATTTTTAAATATATCTTTTTTAACTATGTTTTTTTGTTAATTCACAAATTTATGTGATTTGTTTTCATACATTATTCTTTACTAACCTTCCAATCAATATTCCAGGCTCTTCAACACTCTATATTGCTTCAGAAAAAAGTAGCTTCTTGATGTACGTGGAGATTCAGGGGTTGTTAACTGTAGATCAAGTTGTGGACAATTTTAGCGGATTCATTTCCTGGCCCTCATTTTGGTGGACCTGGTTCCTTCTTTTGAACAATCGCCTTGATCATAATTAACTTCAGAACTGGATGCTTGTGTTTTACATTTCGCTCGTTGTTCTGTCTGCATTTCTTTTGCTGCAGTTCTTTATCTCTGTTTGTTTGCTGCTGAGAAGGGATTTGCAATGGTAGCTTGGTTAAGCAAGGTGGTACTGTAATCTGGCAGGATCTCAACTTGGTGTGTTTCCTATATGTCAATCCATTGTTCTTGCAGTTAGATGAGCGGATTTCGATGCCAATTTGTATTAAAGATGCTATCTTGATATGCTAATTTGAATGCCGAATTGCTAGTCCTTACTTACTGGAGGTTTTTGGAGGCAATTTGGTTGCTGTGATGAGCTCCTTTGAGTTACAATTTGCTGCTTGCTTCTGTTTCTCTTCCATATCCTTTTTTTATGGATGTCCCTTCCCTGCTATGGGCTTCACCTGTGTTAAAAGTAGAAACTTTGGGTGCAGGAGTTTTGAGCAATGTTGAGTTGAAATCTGTGAAGCTTTTGGAAGTGTTTTTTTAGGGAAACCTTTTGGAAACATGAATCTCAGATAGCTAAACTGTAGTCTATACCTTTAACAGTTTCTATAGTCTCATTTTTGCTTCCCATCCTATTGTTTCTATACTCACTCAAGATGGTTTGTTTACTTGCCTATTCCAGTTCTGGCAGACTGGTTTATAATCCATCAATAAGCACTACCAATGACAAGCTTAGAAGTATTTGTACCTGTAAAATAATAGGGCAGGTAAAACTAAATGTTCTTTTCATTGCTTTTTTGTCAGATATTGATAACCGTTATCTGTTCTTAAACAAGGCATCTGTTCAAATATTTTTTTCAGGGCAAAATTATGATCTTCATAGCCTGGTAATGCACTTGCCCAATATAGTTGGTGGAAAACTAAGATGTTTGTGGCTTTGTGCTCCCTGATCAGGAAATTAATGGAGAGTAATGCATGGTATGCCTTTTTTTTTCTTTCTTTAATTGTACCTGTTCATAGAGACAATCTTAAAATACCAGTTTAAGCAGCATCTCATTTCCAAATTAAGTGCATGATTCTTTAGGTCTTCAGCATCAGTAAATGTTTTGATTTTATCTTAGTGCTGACGATGGATGTTAGTGTTCTTGTGCTAGGTTTTTAGTGTTTATGTTAAAATCAAATAGTGTCAAACTTATTGAACAAATTATTTCCCAATGTACCATGGAAATTAAATGGTGCCAGCAGGTAACAGTAGAGTTTGTTGTTTTTCTTAATCCTGATCGCATGAACGGATAGCATCTGTTTCCATTGATTCATGGGGAATCAAAGTATTAAATTGGTGATTTCAGTGTTTTTTTTGGGTTATGCATCAGGGCATACAGCACCCATGTAGCAAAGCGATCAACAGATATTCAGGTTGAAACTCTTCAAAGAAAGGCAACCACAATGACTTCTACAATGTCAATTGATAGCCGTTCTAACTTTGCAACAGGATGAAAGCAGTTCGTTCTAAATAAGAAGATAAACCTTGGAATAATTTGTGCCTTCCATTTCTACTGAAAGAAGAAAGCTCTTCAAGCAAGCAGTTGTTTACATCCTGTAACTTCAGGAAGGAAATGCTACCCAGCCGTCCAAACAATCTCCTTTAGCCGTGTAAATATTAACCTTTCACTATATATTTATCATTCTTTAATACATGGCATGCATCAAGGCCTGATTGTATCAAGATTTTAATTATAGCCTTACTGGAACGTGCACAATCTTCCTAGCTCACCCGCAGTAAAGCGCGGGTAACACCTAGTTAAATCTTAGTTTTTACAACCTAGGTTAAATGGGCTGGCATTAACGTATTTGCCTGGACACGTGTGATCAGTAGCAGACCCGGCACGTAGTACGATAGCAGTTGGGTCATGCGAGCACAGCCCCATTTGGATGTGTCGTGCCTGAGGCGATGGCATGGCATTGGCCTGGTTGCTGTAGCAGCCTGGCCTGGCCTGGCACGAACACACGGAGGCACAGCATGGCTCGGTCAACCAAAGCTAGGCACGGTACATCTCGGATTTTTGTCCAATCACGTTGTATTACGTGTGCTGCAACGGCTATCTTTTAAAAGTAGCTGTTAGGCTTTAAAAATTCTAAAAAATATATAGACAAATGTGAAAAAAAATTCATATAAATAGGCCCGTCACTCCAACATACATTATGCCTTATTCAAACATCCCATACTCTTGTGCTCTTTTCTGATCTAGTTTGAATTTTTTTATTTTGATAAAAAATATTCAAATTTTGTCAAAAATCAAAACAATTCCTAGCAATGCCTCCATTCTTCTAGACCTACTGCAAGGCTAAATTGGAGAAGGTGAGGTAAGTAGTGTTCAATATATTGTGTTTTTGCTTTATGTATTGTTTGTTTTTAGATGAATACATTTCTTGAAATTACATTTATGTAATTTTAATATTTTAGTATGAAAGATCTAAACTAACGACTTTTCATCTCAACGACTATAACTTGAACTTCATATTATTGACATACCCTAATGACGGGCAAGATGTCATTGGGGCAACTGTGATTTCAAAAGGATCAAGAACTATAAGCATGAGTGTATCAATAAACAAGAACTTTTAGTGTTTGGCAATATTTGATGAGATAAAAGAGGCTAGACCTAATGGAAATGGGGTAACTTTTACAAAATGTAGAATGTGTATATATAAATTATCTAGAAAATCTTCTATTGAAACAGCACACTAAAGGTGGCATGCTGAGACTTGCAGGAATGCAACTATGGTAGCAATAATTGCTACTAAAAAGATTCTCTAACTCGTTTAATTGTTATGCAGGATTTACCCACGACGCATTGAAGGAAATGTTTAGTACATGCAACTAAATAAAAGAATTACAGCATTGAAATTAATTGATGTTTCGCATGATGCTAAAAATATTTAAAAAGAATTTCTCAATTTGTTGAGAATTATAGCATTACGTAACATTCGATAATATAGCTGTAAATTTTAAGGCCATAGAAATTCTCTTATTTATGCTGAATCATTTCTTCTACATCAATGTTGTGTATGTCATATCATTAATCTCATCTCATAGTTAAAACTCGGTTTAAGAGAGTAAATACATCCATTGATGATGTCAGTGAAGCAATATCATGGTTAAATAATTCTCATGTATGAATTACACAATTCAAAAGATAATGCATCATATGTGATAAGTGTCCATATAAGTTTAATGCAGATGCAGAGCATCAATGGAATGCAACCTATCTAATGTTGATGCATGTGTTACCTTATAAAATTACTCACTTTATTTTTGCAAATACAACCAACGGTTATACTTCTTGATGGAAGTCCAATATTGATTGAGCTGTATGTTGTTGATAAATTTTTTGGGGTTATATTATCCAATAGTTAATTTAATTTTTCATAAAATTCTAGACATTGCCACTTTATTGCAAGAATACGAAAATAACCCTCTTTTAGGAGTACTAGTATTTCATATGAAATAAGAATGTCTTATTGGAAGAGAATCACATGTTATATACTTTTGCATTTATCTTTGACCCTATGGGAAAATTGTGGGGATTTGTTGTCGTTTATTTGGAGATACAATGAATTTAGACTATTCAAACCAATTTTCTAATGTTAATAAAATTATATGATGTATTTCAAAAGTATCAAGGAGTTATAGTAGGTACAAGAAATTGGGGCTGAATTTTTGGTGGTTGCTCTTCTAGCGGTAAGAATTTGTCTACCTCAAGTTCTGCTACCACTTCTTAGGGCGTTGAAGAATTATCCTCCTACTTGTATAGCGACGCAGTCAACCATGAAGACAGAAGATAAGATTTCAACTTACTCAAATGGTGGAGTGATCACAAGATGATATGTCATGTGCTATTAAAACCAACAGGAGATATATTGACGGTGCATGTATCTATGATATCCTCCGAATCAAACTTCAATCTCTATGTTAATTATTGACGACAAAAGAACAAGTCTGCAAAGCAAGATGATAGAAATGCTACTTACCATTAAAGACTAGGAGCTAGCTACGTAAAGAATGCTTAGTTGGAGAAACTTTATTTAGACTAAGACCAGAATAAACTAAATTAGTCATTTTTTGAGTGTTTACCTATATGCTATACTCATTTTTCTTTGTCATGGTTATCTCAATATAAGTTTTTACATGAAAAAGGTTTTTTTATGAGGTGGCTATGTAATATACTCATTGCTCTTTTTTTCTCCAATATTTTTCTATATTTTTTTTCTATTTTTCCTCATATTTTTTCCTTTATTTCTTTTCTCTTTCATTCTCAATCTCCAATATTTCCCTACATTTTTTCCATTTTCTCTCCCATCTATTTCCTTTCTTTTTTTTCTCCTCTTTTTTCCCTATATTTTGGTTTTTCAGCCCTCCCTTCCTCTCAATGTGTCACGCGGCGACACCTGCCCACTCCAGTATGGCTCTCATGGTCCCTACCTCGTCCGCCCAACACGCCTCCCTCGATCGCGCCACGTGTCACTCGTGTTTGTGCCTCCCGCTCTCTCCTTTCAAACTACATAGGTCACGCATGCCAGTTTGGCTGCACATAGCCACGTGTATTTTTCAAACTCGTGCCGACATAGCACGAGAGCCTCTTGAACCGTGGTATCAGTACGTATCGACACGACACGACACACCCTACTACTATACGTGCCTAATGGGTCTAGCTAGCCATATCTAACCAGGCCATGATTCGTGCCAGCCGACCAGTCCATGGCCATCACTGTTACAACCCACTACCAACGGTGCTCCGATAAATCTCAGCTCAGTTAGTTACAGGGTAACAGTCCTCCCTCGTGTGCCGTCCGATCTTCCGGGAAGCTTCGATCCGTCCGTCCACGGTCAAAGCAGTTGGCTCAAAAGCCTCCCGTCCCGTCCCTAGCTCGGCCACTCTCCTGACTCCTCCTCGTTGTCCTTCCATTGGGGCGAACCCATCGAGAGGCTGCCCCCAAATCCCTAGGCTTGCATCCCACCCCAGTGGCAGCGGCGGCGTGGCCGCGCGGGAGCTCGATTGCGGTGGCTGCGGCAGAGCAGGAGCTCGGGTTCGAGGGCGCTGTGACAGCTTGGCGGTAGCTCGTCGGCGACGCGAGCTCAGATCCATGGAGGCAACAGCGGCGCGGGAGCTCGTAGGCGACGCAGGCTCACATCCGCGGCGGAGGTGTGAGAGCTATTCCGCTTGGGATTGGCGCGACGACGCGATCGCCACCGTGGACCTCGACCTCTGCCTCGCCCTCTCCGCCGTCTCCTCCTCTTCCGGCTCCGGCTCCGGCTCCGGCTCTGCCTCGCCTCCTGCCAAGGTGGACCCCCACGTCCAAAACTGACTCCATCTCCGACCTCCTCATCGGCTACAGGCCAAGCTGTGTGAGCTGACCGTCGCTGCTACTGCAAGGTTCAGGGCCAACAACATTGATCCATCTGCAGAGCTGCTGGTGAGTCAATTTTTGTGCTGCCTTAGGTCCTCAATTTGGACGTGCCTATGACTAAACCTAAAGTCTCTGATATTAATGGTGTCATACTGTCATATGGTGGGTGGTGGTTTTGTGTAGGCAGTGGTGGATGTACTACGTGAGCGAGAAGCTCAATCTGGAAGACCTCCTCTTCTCAACCTCGCACCATCCACCTTAAGAGCACTGTTGATCCCACAGATGAGGTGCTCTACTTTTTTTTTGTTTAGTCATCTGTATGTTGATCATATGATGCAAATAATTTTAGATTGCTAGGATTGCTTTGCTCTATTTGATTGATTTTCTCTCTGCAGTCATCAAAATATATGGATACTATCAAATAGGCCAGTCAGATGAATGATATGTCTAAGTCATTAGAATATATAAATAGTTCAATACTGTCAAATAATGCTAACCTTTCCAGTCATTTTTTTAGATATTAACTGGCCCTTCTTTTGTTCAACCAAATTCTACCACAAAAGTGTGGGATAGCTAGGGCCATCTCAGTGCTCATGAGCTCCCCACGTGGTGATTTGTCAGAGTTTGCAGTTTATTACTATTCAGTTTATTGGTGTGTGCCTGCAGCAAGTTAGTAAAATAAGTTACAATTTATAATCAGGTATTTCGGTCCATGTACAAGATGGCTATCTTTGCTTATTTCTTATATTATATGCTCATATATTTGTTCTCATTTCTGCAGAGTGGCAGATCTTCCAATTTGTTAAATTACATTGAGATATCTGGAAATTACTCGGTTCTGTTTTTTGTAAACTACCTACAAATTTTGGTACTGAATATCAAATGGTTAATAGAATGTCATATCGTGAGATGCATTGATTTAGCGTGATGTGGCAACTTATCTGACCCCAAAAAGCCAATCTGTTGCAGATAACAGCTCATTTGGTTGTATGATACATGTTGTTAGGATTCTATAATAGTGCATTTGTTTTCTAAAGTCGATCCCCGAGTTGATCGCTAACCTGTTCCAATGCACTACAGATTACAATGACCATCAATTCAGGCCCAGCCAGACTCCAACAGCATCGTCCTCCACTTGCCCAGGTTCACCTTTCAATGTCCTAGCTTTGTTTGGTAAAACAGAACTGTTAGCGTTTATTTCTATATTATCAGGATTAGTGCAACAGCTTATCGTAAATTACACATAGGTTCATTTCTTTAGACAAAAACCATTAAGTATCTTTAACTTCCAGTTTGTTTTTTTGGAGATGATAAAATAGGACACATCCTTTCAAATTGTGCTGTGTTGTAATTATAAATTCACTATACAGATATTTGTATTGTCTTCAGCATTCTTATGCATGGTAAGCAGGTCCATGTGTTTGGATAGGTCAAACAAATGGTACTGTGGGTGTGGGATTCTTATTTCAGTTTCTTTCAGGTTAATAGGGCAAAAAACATCGAATTAAAAAGATATGTACAGCTTCCTCCTTTATACAGCTGAAGTGATGCCTTCTTATAGCCAGGTTATGCTCAGAACACAACCATATGTGTAGTAACTTGCTTCCCACCTCTCTGTATGGGAGTATACATATCTATGTATAGGGATTAATTGCCACTGCTTGTGTACTCCAGTTTAAAAACCAAAGGTTTATTCTACTTATACTATTTCTTTTGCACTGAAAAAAGATGATAGTAGCACAATTTGGTACTAAACTACTGATACCATCTATGTTATTCTCTTTATAGCTCAAAATGCATTGCACAATTGTTAGTCAGGTGAAACATAGGTCCACTATCCAACTTACTGTTCTATTTCTACCAGATCATGTATTCCAGCAACATTCGACAACTTTAATGTCATATATCTTTGTTGTTGGGCCACTCAGATTCTTGTCCTAGTTTTTTTTTCTGTGAATGATAGTTTAGCCTTTTTGGTAATTTACATAGGTACTAATCTGTAGGTGTAAATTAGAATATATGATAGATACTAATATTTATGTGTAAATTACTAATCTTAGAACATATATACTAATCTTTTGCCTCTGTAGAAAGACTGACAGTCATATTACTAAAATTTGTGTATTCTCTTCGATTTTGTGGCTGACTGTAACTGTAATGCTTGACAAAAGAGTAGGTCTCTGGGGAGCTGCATGAGAGGTCAATACTTTGCTATAATGTCCATCATTGTGATTTTATTTTTTCCCCTTTCTTAAACTGTAGCTATCCATAAAAGAAATTTAAGGCACCAATAATCCAAGCAACAATTTTTCGTTCCAAATTAAGTGCATGATTGTGGAGGCCTTAGTGTCAAGGAATGTTAGGATTTTATCTTAGCTCCTTTTTCATGTAACTTCTATGCTCAATGTTAAATCCTTTGATATCCATAAAAAATGTTATATTCTTTCCTATATGTATTCTTGCCATTTTGCCATCTAAATGAGTTGTACCCTTCATATCATCTGTGGAGTTAGTGTATGATAGATATCAAATAAAATGGATCAAGTTTAACATGTTTTCCAGTCTATATAATATTTGAATATTTGATTCAATGAATATTTGCAAATATAAATGGTATATATAACTCCTACGTTCATATATGGTTATGTTTGTACCCGTGGCAATGCACGGAGTGCCAGCTAGTTTCACAATGTTTCATCCATCATCTTCATGGAACAAATCTCACAAACTCCAGAGCACTCTGAAGCCTGAAGTTTCAGAGTTCAAAGATTCAGTGCAAACAATTATGTTTTGCAGTGTCTCTTGCATTTTATTTCCATCTTCCAATGCCAAGATTGCTGGGGTGCTTTGATGATTGCTCTACCTTAGCTTTATGCAAAACATGGAGGAGAGACCTCATCAGGTGTAAAAGTGCTAAAAGGAAGAAAGAATCCAAGAAAAGAAGGAAAAATTCATGAAAGAAAAAAGGGCAATGTTCACCACTACACTTGCTAACAGTGGTGCTGAAAAATGGGCAATATGTGGTACTCGCCCAGGAAAAAAGTTCATTTGGAGAGTGAAGCATCATTTAACACTGCCAAATAGTAGTAGTTACTGTGCAAATGTACAGTTGTACCAGCAAGTTTCAGTTACAATCCTAAGCATGGCAAACAGTAGATCAGAAGCAACATTCCCAAACTAACTTAAGATCTGTCAAAGCAATTTTTTAACTCTTAATTAATCGACAGTTTACTAATCAAACTTAAGGCATAAAGCAGCACAATGTTTGAATATTATTATACTCCTAACAATCACCAATCAGAGTGTGATCCCAAGAAAGCAGAGAAGCACTGGTGTATATATTTTCTTTTCTGAAGACTCGACAGTGAGAAGAAGAGAACACTGGGATTGCTAGTCCTTGTCTTTTGCCTGCTTCCCGTCTCCAGTTCAATCTTTCGAGACACACCAGTCCATTGCTGCCTGCAGCTACCTCATGCTTCTGCCAGCCACCCGTGAGTGATGTGCAGGCAAAGCCAGCACTTGTACTACTGGATTACAAGTAGCAGCAGTATACTGTAATAAGGTTCTCTTCTTGGTTATCCATTTTGTTCTTGAGTTCATCAATGATCTGAGCAAGGTTTTCTTTGCTCTTCCTGTTCTGTCTTGGTGTCTGCTGCAAGATAGGTAAGGTGCAGTTGATTTGTTGTTTGTTCTTGTGAAGTTGTAGTGTTGGCGCCAAGTGATGGGTTCTTCAGTTAACATGCTGGTTTTTGTTCTTGTTCATGTCAGTTCAAGAGAGCAAGCTAGCAAGAAATGTGAACTTTGATCACTCTCTCTTCTTGATGATAATGTGGTTGCTTTCTGGTATTATCGACACACATCAAAGCCTTGATTCCACTGTTGCTGGTACAAACTGTCCTTGATCATAGAAGGAGAAGGTGAAGGAATCATCAGAGCTCAGAGATTAATTTTTGGCAGTACAAGATACAGATTGTTTGCTCTGCTTCTCTGCTAGCTCCTGCTGGTTCTTGCTGATCAAAGAAGCAGTAGCATTTGATGAGAGCTTCTCCAATGGCGGGTGCAAGCCATGTCATGGTCGTCTTCTTCGCAGTGCTGCTTGCAGTGCTCCCGGGAAGCTCTCAGCTGCAGATTTGCAGACATGGACGCTGTTCAAGATCCAGCAGATGCTGAACCACCCGCCGATGCTGAGCCACTGGTGCCGGACCACTGACTTCTGCAGCGGCGGTGGCACCGTGGTGCCATCGGCTGCCATCGTGTGCTACAGCGACACGGTGACGCAGCTGCACTTCGCCGGCGCGAGGGGGGTGCCTCCCCTCCCAATGAACTCCATCGGCACCCTCGTCATGGCGCTGTTGAGGCTGCCTGACCTCAAGGTGCTCACGCTGTCAGGGCTCGGGCTTGGGCTTTGGGGTCCCTTGCCAGACAAGATCGGCCGGCTTGCTACGCTGGAGATCGTTGACATGAGCGGCAACTACCTTTACGGCGGCGTGCCGGGCGGGCTGCCCAATCTCACTGGCCTCCAGACTTTGATCCTCGATGACAACCTGCTTGCCGGCGAGCTGCCATCGTGGATCGAGGAGCTACCTCGGGGAGCTGCCGTTGCTGGCCATGCTGAGCTTGCGGAACAACTCACTGGGAGGCGCCGTGCCGGCGTCTGTCGGGCACATGGCATTGCTGAGGTTGGTGCTCACGTAGAACAACCTGACGGGGAACCTGCCGGACATGAGCGGCCTGACCAACCTCCAGGTGATCGACGTCAGCGGCAACTCGCTCGGCCTGGCGTTCCCAGCACTGGGCAGGAAGGTGGTCACAGTGGTGCTCAGCCATAATAGGCTCACCGGCGCCCTCCCCACCAAGCTCACCTCCTTCTACCTGCTGGAGTGTCTCGACGTGTCGTGGAACCGCTTTGTCAGGCCGTTCATGCCAGCGCTGCTTTCGCTCCCAGCCATCTAGTACCTCAACATCGCCGGCAACAGGTTCACCATCGTGCTCTCCGACAAGGTGCCTTGCGGCGACAACCTCCAGTTCGTCGACCTGTCCTCCAACCTCCTCACCAGCAATGAGCCGGCTTGCCTGAGTCCAGAAAAGAAGTCGGCGACAGTGATGCTCGTCAATGCCATTTGCCTCGACACAGCCGATGACGTGTTGCAGCACCCATCGCCGTTCTGCCAGAAGAAGATTACCTGTCAGGCCGGCTTCGTCACCGGCATTGCAATGGCGATTCTTGCCGCTGTGTCGGCCCGTTACCGTGAGGAAGACGAACAAGAAAGGAGTAATGGTGAGGCCACCAGTGACGACATTTGGAGAGGAAAATTCTTCGAGTACAAGTGGCTACCCTTCCAAGATGTTTGCTGACGCACGTATGATCTCTCACTCATCACTGCATTCTATCAAATTTTCTTCAGAGATCAGGGATCAGCATTTGATGTCAAAATTCACTAACTTTTGATTTCCATTTGGTGTCTGGGACAAAATCAAAACAGGATACATATCACAGAGTGAAGCTGGGAGCTCTGGGGATTCCACCATACAGAACATTTTCTTTGGTTCAGCTCGAAGCTGCCACTGACAACTTCGAGAACTCTTTGTTACTGGTGCAAGATTTTTTTGGTGAGGTAGGAAAATCTTCACTGTCAATGAATAATTCATGGTCTAGTCAGCATTGGGCTAATTGATGCATGAAATTCACTGTATTTTGTTCAAATTACTATCAAGAGCTTTTGTGTAAGTATGTGATAAATATGTTTACATTTCAAAAAGCTTGGGAGTTGAGATCAGATCTTTGTTGTTTGTCAGATGTATCGAGGAAGACTAGGCAATGGTACACTAGTTGCAATCAGGAGCCTGAAGGTTAAAAGGAATCAGACTTCCCTCAGCTTCAATCGCCACATCGAAACAATTTCTAGACTCAGACACCTGAATTTGGTCAGCGCTCTAGGGCACTGCTTTGAGTATGATCTTGATGATTCTACTATAACTCGTTGTACCTTGTGTTCGAATACATGCAAAACAGGAACCTACGGAGCAGAATTTCGCGTATGTTAATTGTCAGCTGTTCTCCTTCAATTTTTTCAGTTGTTTTCAGTATTCAGTCACTGATTGTTGTCACACTTCATTCTGAACTGATTTTCACTAGAAGGAACTGAAGGAAGAAAGCTTACATGGGCACAAAGAATATCGGCTGCCATTGGTATCACCAATGGCATTCAGTTCTTGCATGCAGGGGTGATGCCTGGTCTGTTTGGAAATAACCTGAAGATCAACAGCATTCTTCTTGATCAGAATCATGTCACGAAGATCAGCAGCTACAATATCCCGATCCTAGGGGAGGCCATGAAATCTGAGGTAGATCAAAGATTTTTAACACTGAACAACCCCTTGGTGAACTTTTTTGGCTGTTACTGACTGACTCTGACTAACAATGTAATGCTGTTTGTCAACCCAAAAAGGGAGGAACTGGAAGCAAGCACCAAACGGAAAGGTACTTACAAGGACTTGATACATACAATGCTATGCCTTTTTTTTTTCCGCCGGGAACATCGGCCAATGCTATGCCTATGATCTAGTAGTTTCAATCAGTACAACTAATGACACCACTGTATTCTGCATGTGTTTTACTTTGCAGTCCAATGCTCAGCGATAAAACCAACATCTTCGATTTCGGGGTGATCCTACTTGAGATTGTGTCTGGAAAGCCAATCACATCCTTATATGAGGTTGAAATAATGAAAGAATTAGTAAGTGACATGATCATCACCTGAACCCATTTTCACCTGAAAATGCCAACTTTCTGAACTTCTATCTAGCAGTGCACAACACAATCTCTGAATCTCTCCACTTCTTTCAGCTGCAATGGGCAGTCGCCGATGAGGACCTGGTGAGGAGGAGCTTTGTAGACCAGGAAGTGACAAGGTATGCTCCGACAAGTCGCTGAGGACGATCATGCAGATCTGCCAGGCCAAGGAGGCAGTGCAGCGGCCGTCGATCGAGGATGTCCTCTGGAACCTGCAGTTCGCTGCCCAGGTGCAGGACGACTGGGAAGGAGATAACCAGAGCAGCCAAGGGTCAATGGTGTCGTCTTTCGTGAGTCACAAAATCCTCCAGATTCCAGAACGAGCAAACCAGTTGTGTTTCTAACATTCATCCAAACCAATCATCCTCTGATCAAGTGATTTATCAAAGTTGCAAACCGTGATTGGTTTATAGCTTTGTAGTGTTCTTGAGGTGTTTATAAGCAGGCTGAATGGTTTTACAGTCTCCGAGAGTATCATATTTTGTAGCTTAAAATTTGGTATATCAGGTAATAAGATGTATCGATTTGTACAGTGTAAAATGTAATCTTTCTCCGTGTCTACTCAAGGACTGTAAAAGTTACAGTGTAAAATGTTCTTTCTCCGTATCTACTAAAGGACTGTAAAAGTTTTCGTTAGGTTAGGTTTAGGTCGGTGTGTATCGATGAAATGAGACGGAGCTTCTGTCTTTGTGTTGATGGGAAAAAATAGTTTTTTCATTGAGATTCTAAACTGCAGCTCGTTCCTACAGGTCTGGCCGTGAAAAAGAATGCGAGGTCTCGTCAGCTCGTGGATCAGTGTAGCTGCAGGCTGCAACGGAAGATGGAAATTTTGAGACAGGTGAAACACCGGCAGGCGGCAAGCTGAAGACGAGAGATACTGATGATGAACTGATCCTCCAAGATGTGCTTCATTTCCTTGATGCACACCTTCCCTTTACCGATTGTTTTTGCTCTCGAACCCTTGATCTCAGAAACGCCTTTCTTCTTTTTTTGTGTACTTGAGGCGTACAATAATATTTGTATTTCTCTAGGCAAACAATAATTTTCTGCTGTGCAAGCACCTGTACCGTTCTGTCAATATAAAAGCTGGAGTAGTTTTTACCGACGTCAGAATTCCGTGATGATTATAGAACACCTGCCGTTTGTGTCAATTACAGAATCAGCAACTTCTCTTGACTGAAGCGCTGAACGTCAGTACAACGAGAAAGCACGGAGGATTCAAGACTAAAGAGGCTTCTGCAACCTAGCAGCAACAGCAATTTTCTTGGCTAGTATAAATCCTTACATAAGCATCGATACCTTATAAATTCGTCAAATAGGTAGCCACTACATTGGGAAAACAAGAGAGGCAAGCAGGGGATCAAGCACAGGAAAAACAGACACTGAAAAAGTGAGGATTTTCTGACGTTTTTAGTAGGTGATACAGGCCGGGAACGCCAGAAATGCATATCTTTAAGCGAAGCTTATTGCAGAAACTGCAACTCGAGCATGTCCTTGGCTTAGTCAGCCGTCCAGCTCTGCTCCACAATCTCACGGACTTTGCGGTTGTACTCGCGCTTGTTCTCGCTGAACAGTCTGGCTGCTTCAGAGTTTGCAGGAGAATTTGGGTTTGGGTCACAGAGCAGGGACTGCAGATAAAAATCACATAAGAAACAGTTAAGTTTGATAGGTGGAACTGAGGATACAGGCAGGCAGGGCAGGCACCAACTCTGGTCCCCCAAACCATTATTTGTCAGGAAATGCAGGTGAACAATTCTTACAGCAACATGAAATCGGGCTCTAATCATGTTAAAATCAGATTATAGATGTTATTGATAATTAATTTATTGGCGATGCATTACCCATATAGCAGGTTGTTTGGCAAAGGATAACGGCTGTCAGTAAGAATCTGGATCTGACTTTCGTGCATGCAACTTATAATGATTGGGATTACCTCTACACCAATGACATAACAAAAATACAGAAACCGTGTGTATTTTATACTATATACAAAAGGTTAAAATCGAGTAAACCACAAACAAGGGAAAGCATAAAACCAATGATGCTATCGGATGTGATTGTTAAGTCACTCTGAAAAGGTTCAAATGATACCTGGATAGAGGTCAATATTGCAGCAACATCATATATAGGGCTCCATTGATTCTGTAGGATGTCCAAGCAGATACTTCCGTCTGCATAAACTGAATGGATAACAGAACAATGAGTTGTGCATATCTTCAAGGATTCAATCTCACAATGTAGTAGTTTGTAAAAATAGTAAAGTGGTTATAAAAGCAAGTTAATGAGACATACTATTTGGGTGAAACATCCTTGAGACGAACCGAACAACTGGTGGTTTGTTGGGATAATCTTCCGTAAATTGTAGGGTCAGCTTGAACGTGCCTATATGTGACAAGATCATATCTTAGAGAGCTTATCAATACTAAAGTATATATGTTCATAAGGAATAACATCACAAAACATACTTCATTGATGTGATTATTTAACTACACAAGGTTGCAAATTTGCAATCCTAACATATAAAAACAAAGGGATATGGTCATAAGGCCAACTGTGTATGCCAAAAAGCGTTTAATCAATTATTTTAGCCCATAAGACTGGAGGTGTCTTACGAGCAAAATGTGGACACCAAATACTGATCCTAGTAAAATAAGATGGCTTTCCTGTATATTCTACCACTCTTTCTATAGTTTTATTCCAAACAATAAATAGGCCACCAAATGAAGCGCCATCTCAGTATTGCTCAAAAGTAAGAACACAGACTTGATCATGGTCCAATCCTGCCCAAAAGAAATACTTCATTTTTATCCTGATGAATGATAAATGACACAGTAACAATGGTGCTAGTACTTAAAGAGCTTCCAAAAATTAAGCCTACAGTTTCCTACTCCAACATTCACAGATAGAATGGCTCCATTTTAAATGAAGTATCCCTATTCCCGCTAATATGATAGCTAATTAGCCAGATGGCATAACCTATGACTAACTGACTACAGCTACGACTAAGAGGAAATCAGCAGAAATCTATTGTGCTCAAACCTGGCATTGTGATGGCTTTTCAAAAGCGTTTCCCTACCTTTGACTACAAAAACTATTTGGAAACTTTTTTTTTTGCTATAACAACAAAATCCATGGATCAGATAAGATTTTATCTAAAGAACCACATTCCACAGAGCAGCACAATAACAAAACCTGATCATAGCATGTTCCAACTGCTGCAGCTAAAGTGACTCCATAAAATGGAGTCTAGTCCTCAATTTGTAATTCCAAGTGCTATGGAGCAAGTTCTTTATGAGCTCTATGATGATAGCTAATGATTTAGTGTGCCTGTTAGCATGCCAGACTGTATGAGAGACAGCTAGTCATTTTGTCCTTTAAAGTATCGTTTACTTGTTAGAACATCCACATTTGTTGGCTAAAAATGCATACACCTATAATTTGTTGAACAATTTAAAGCATGCCAATCGTACACTTTTTCATTAACTTGTGACAGCCCTGCCGTTAAAGCACCAATCAAACGCATGAGAGGATCAAGTTCTACCTTTTCAGTAAACAAGAATGCATCACAGTCACGAATGGCTTAACTATAAGTTTCCTACTCCCTCCATTCCAAAATATAGCTGTCCAGATTCATAGCTAAAGGTAGCTACATTTTGGAACGGAAGGAGTATAACAGAACGAAGCAAAATGGAAACAAAACGATGCACAAAGTTAAATTTAGGTATGCAGGTAACTATTTCAGCGTTTCCTCTTTTTACACGTCTGCGACTTTGAGATGTGAAATCAAATGAAAAGATGGCACCTTTAGACACAATATCCGATAACTTGTAAATACGCATAACGTTAATTTCCCATTCACCAATCACCAAATTATCAAGCTGGCAGAATACAATCACAGAATCACTAGTAACTAAACAGATATTTTGATCAGAACAAGCTAAGGGGGAAAAATCAAATGGACTCACCACCATCCCACGGCGTGTCATCTGGCCTGCAAAATCGTACCAAACATTAGAAGCGAACGACATCAGAACCAGATCAACCCACTAAAAAAAAGTCCGCAACGAAAAGGGAAGTCTGCGAGATCCCCAGCTCCAAAACCTAGAGCTCGTGGCTACCCGAATATGACAGCGTTCCATAGCATGATGTTGTTGTCGTGCGGCGCGCCGCTGATGCCCGCGGGAGAGTCCTGCTGCAGCCGTCTGAAGTCCCGCATCAGCCGCTTCCTCGCCGGCGTCGACATCTCTCCTCCCCCCACCTCCGCGCGCCGCCGCCTCCTCCCTCAACGGCTCGAACCCCTGGCCCCCCGGCCTTGATCTCTCTCGCCCAGCACCCGACCGCGCGCGCTGCGACCGCCCGCCTCCTCCTCTCGCTGGTGTTCAGAGAGGGAGAGAAGCTTCGGAGCGAGAGAGACGGCGGCGCGAGGCGGGCGGGTGGGGAGGAGGCTGGTGCGAAAAGGCAAACGATTTAATAACACGACGCCCGGCGCGAGCAGCGTGATGTTCCACGCGCGGGCCCGCTCCTGGGTCACTGACCGGTGGGGCCAACCACCAGGCCCCACATGCCGGTGAGGAGCGTCAGCTACCTTCGTTGTACTGACCTGCTCTCCCCGTAGTCTCACTGAACGTGGGTCCTACCTTTGTTCTGGCTCACGTGTCAGTGAGGTTTAGGTGGAGCGTAATGTACCGTTGAAAAGGCGGCTTTGCCCGTACGCGAGGCAGCGCTGATGCCGGTGGGTCCACGTAGGAAAGCAGGTTCTCGTGGGCCCGGATTCCACGATTCAGAGTTAATTGGACGTGGACGGTGCGAAAGGTCGGGGCGGTGGGGCCGGGAGGAATTGGCTGCAACTGATGACAGCCTGACTCATCCACACCGTCTACGTCACTCCACCCCTTTTCCTCTTTTGATCCTGGCCGTAGAATTTTTTTCGGATGGATTTCTGCCAGCTTCCCTTGATATGACATGATTGACAACTTTCGGCTGATCGTTTCTGCCAATCCATTCTGTTTGACCTTGTGGCTTCCCCAGACGGTTTAAGAACATAGAAAAACTACAGAACGGTATCACGTTCAGAAACGACATAGTTAATGTATCCATCTCACGCGCGGCGCGTCTCGCACACGAGCCGTTCGTTTCATGCTGCACGAGCCTAGCGACTAGGAATTGACATGTGCATGTATGTAGCCTTGTGGCTACGTTTTCATGTGATGTGTATCCTTCAGTCCCCTCCTATACGTGCCAAAAAGCCAAAGGATAGATGAGCGAATCATATGTTTTTACATGATGAATAGAAATCTTGCTTCTAAGATAAGCCAACCATATGGCACCTTTTGAACACCAATGACACGTGTAATATCGTTACAGATGACACTCCTGAGACATACCTCTATTAAAATCTTATCGTTGTCACTATAATAAGTTATATAAACATACTATAGCTATAGCTATATGGTTGGTGGATGATATAATGTCATAGAGTTGTTCTCATTTAGGTTATGATATAAAAGTTTGCTTATTTATAGTGTTCACCCCATATGCTAGATACTAGACAGATGATACTCACGATCTAAAGTAGTAATTCTAAACAATCTAGATAATATATTGTATAATATACTATTGTTATATTTTAATATATGTAAATTCACTCAATAATTTTTATAGAATGTGAGGTTGACTTGCATGGCGACAACGATAAGGGGCATGGACATGTCTTCTAGAGGCTATCTGTGGAATGGAAAAAATACGAGTACTCCCATCAAACCCTAAAGCACTTGGGTCTCGACTAGTTAGAAAATTTAAGCTTCTACGCGTTATCTAATAACTAGGCCATGGTCTAGATGTTACTTTGGCGGTTAGCTCGGTATGGTCTAACTACATGTTGTAGATGGTCTAGACCGTGTTTGACTGACTAGACAGAAAAACAGTCGAGAGCACAGTTTAGGGCTTAAACTGAACGGTGGGTAGTATAGGTGAATACTGCTTATTTATCACCTAGCTGAGTAGTCCTTGACATGAGTAAGAAAAATCAACAGTAAAGATTCAGACTCAGCAATCTCAGTCTCCCAACGATCACCATTCTCGCTTATTTATCTCCTGGTCGTATAGCAGTTCCTGCATCGTTGCAGAAAAAAAGTTGCATGCCATGATTTCCCATCAATATGTCAAAACAATACCCTACAGTGTAATCAAGTGGTTTACCTCATGGGTTTCAGTAGCAAACTCGAAGCTAGGCCCCTCAATAATAGCCTCAAGCCATCAACAGGGGAAAGCTTCTTGGGGCAGAATCCACGGTCGATGCGTTTGGTCATGTCAATATCATATCCGGGGGGGTGGGTGGGTGTGCTCATCAGAACGGGCTTAACTGCAGATGGGGACGCAGTAAAAAAAAAAACCTTCCGCAGTTCAAAGAAAACCGGCCAATGAATTACCTTGTAACTCGACGACTATGGTCTTCACATTCTTTCTGCCTCGATTGTAATTGCCTGAGCTGGGCATATCGAGTCATTTGTAACGCCAGGTGAGCAAAAGATATTTCTTATATAAAGACATACAATGCAGCAATAATTAACTCGATCTAGTTTTTTTTTGTTTTTTTATATTTAACGCAGATCATTCATCTTATTTATTTTTTTATACTTAATAATAAAATAGATTATAATAAAATAAATAAATAATTATATATCTTTTAATAAGACGAATGATTAAATATATATTTAAAACAGAAGTAAAAGTCATATCTTTAACATTCCAAACAAGCAAATATATTTTCTTAGCCTATTCTAAGCAACTACAGGAATCTTACAGTTTTATTTCTTTCCAGTAATCTTTAGCATATTTATTATGCAACCCAGTGCACATACGGAGAGCTAACAAATTTCAAATTCGTGTCTTCAACAGTGAAATATCAACAATCAAGATATGAAACCGGTACAAAAAAAATTGCTAGGACTATTTTGTACACTCGGTCTGTACACCATGTTAGATTTGAAAAGAATGCACTGTAATAGGTTCTGAAGGGATCCAAGCGATTTACATTTCAAAGTTTAAACGCTATGGATTCTTACTTACGAACTTAAAATGTTTCCCAATGAGGGTTTCAAATTCTAGTTCAGAAAAACAAAGCTCTATTTGGTGGTACTGGTTCCTGGACAGTGATTTGGCATTCTTTAAGGTCCATCAGAACGCACTGCCCCCGTGCCGACGTTCATGGGCCACCGGCGGTGAGGGGCGGCACACGGAGCTGTGTTTGCGAGCGCACACGGCGCGGAAGCGTACGTAACTAGTGCCAATTCATTCTGCTGTTATGATTTAGGTGCCTGTTCATTCTGTTTTACTGCTGCTTTATAACCGTAAGAGAGAATCTTTGGCTAGCTACAGTTCAGCTTTTCCTAGTACACGTCTGGCAACAAGTTTTCAAGATTGGAGTAAGCATATACGAGGGAGAAGGACGACCCGTAAATTATGGCAACAACGTAACTAGTGCCAATTCTTGAAGCTAATTTCCCCAAGAAAAGGAAAGTTCAGAATTCAATTCCCCACGGAATGAATAATCGTGGTGCTAATCAATTCTTTGCAAATAATTCTCTTTGCTGGGGCAAATACCCAAGTCACCAGTAGTCACTTCCGCCTTCGCTTAGCCGTCAGCCTTTTGCTCAACCGTCAGCTTTGCAGACGCAGCTACTCTTCAGACTGACACCTACCTGCAACTGCAAGGTTGAACAAACCGTGAGCTTCTCCGCCCACCAACTAGTTAATAATTTTTGTTATTGCAAGGAAACAACTTTTTTTCCCTGCGACTCTGTCTGCGCCATTTGCTAGCCATACAAATGGCTTCCCTTGATCTTGTCTATATACCAAATGGAGTGGATTGAGATCTGAGAACTGCTAGATGTTTGTTGACATTTTTCAAAATTCATACAATTAAGTTAGAGAACGTCATCTAATTTGACAACAAAACAACGGTAGCAAAAAAAAAAAAACACACTCTGGCACAAAGTACAACAAACGGACCAAGATACGAAAGCATGGTACCAGGAGGTATTTATTTAAGCTTCTTTTAGAATTCACATTTTTTTCTATAATACCAGTAACAAACTACTAATTCATGAGAGAATTCTACTCCGTACACCAGAACAATGCCTCACTGGAGAATTACCAAATGCCAAGTTGTGATTTGTCACCTTTGAACCAGCGTGAGATGACCCAAATATGCAACCTTGGGCCAGGCCGGCCGACCCAGACAAGAAAACCGTAGATTTTTTTTTGTTTTCCGGGATATTTCCGGTCCAAATTCCAACCCAAGGCGGAAACCGTGGCCCCGCCCCTCCCCCACCCCTATCCTTCCGCGGCTGGTTTCCCCTCCCGCCTCCGACCACCACCACGCCATCAGCAGCAGCAGCAGCAGCAGCGACCTACTCCACCTCCACGGCGCCCGCCACCCATGGCCGCCGCCGCCGCGGCGCTCGCGAGCTCCCCCATAGTCCACCTCACGGCCTCCCGGCTCCGCCTCCCGAGGCCCACCAGGGCCCCCGCGCCCGCGTCCGCCACGTGCTACTCGAGAGGGGGCGGCGCCTGCGGCTTGGTGGAGTGGAGGGCGAAGGTGGGCTTGAGGGCCCTGAGGCGGTGCGAGGACCGGCTGCGTTGCTTCTCCATCGGCGGGGGCGGGGATGGCGGTGGAGGGGACGGGGAGGAAGGGGAGAAGCGGGGCGAGGAGGAGACGGCGGCGGAGGCGAAGGTAGGGGCCGCGGCGGAGGAGCTGAGATCCGAGCGGACCCGCTCCGGTAGCTTCTCTTCTTCCTCGTCGTCAGGGGTAAGGCGCGTGGTGGATTGCTGAATGACCTGTTTACTCGCTAGCTTTTGCGCATTTTGATGGAGTATTGCAGTTGGAGATGTAGTTAAGACTTTCGGTCAGGCACAGGAAACTTCATACTGAATATTGTTGAACATACTAGGATGGGTAACTTGTCTCATTTACTTCTATTGCGAGCACCGAGCTTGATGGATTCAGTGACAACTCCGTGCAAGTAGAGTACTAGAGTCTGGAATCTGGATTGGTGGCGCATTAAGGATCACTACAAATTATCCATTTTCAACTGAAAGTAGCATTTTATTACTGTCGATATGTCAAGCAAAACATTCAGTAGTGACTAGTGAGAAAAGTGGGGATGAAACCTCTATGTTGCTGTTTTAGTTGTCAAACTACAGAGCTACTCTAATGAAGACTGTCATTTATTGGATATTCTATCATTGTGTGTCTCTGATATTTTAGAATAACTTGACCATAATAGGTGGATTTCATTTTGCCATCAATCACTGACTTTTCAATTAGTTTAACCATGATACGACACTTATTTCTCTTTGCCTTTTTCTTAAGAAGACATACACTCATGTTATTATGAGCATGCCCATTTCTTTTCTCAAATATATTTATCATACCTACATTTTCGCAGACACCTGGTGTATCAAACGAGCCACCATTTTTGAACTTTAGTGTTGATAACATTGACACAGTAAAGTTATTGGAACTCCTTGGCCCTGAAAAGGTTGATTCAGCTGATGTCAAGGCTATTAAGGAAAAACTTTTTGGCTACACAACATTTTGGTTGACAAGAGAAGAACCCTTTGGTGATCTTGGAGAAGGGGTCCTTTTTATTGGGAACCTCCGAGGGAAGAGAGAAGAAATATTTGCAAAACTTCAACAGCAGTTACGTGAACTCACAGGTGACAAATACAATCTTTTTATGGTGGAAGAGCCCAATTCAGAAGGGGAAGACCCACGTGGGGGACCACGTATTAGTTTTGGTTTACTCAGAAGAGAAGTTTCAGAACCTGGACCTACTACATTGTGGCAATATGTCATTTCACTGTTACTTTTCCTTCTGACCATGTTCTCCTGTGTTGAGTTAGGAATTGCATCAAAGGTATACCTACTCTTCATTTGTTATATGCTTGCCACATCTTAAAACCAGCATACCGTTATATGCCAAGTTTCTAATAAATGGTAAGCTTTGTGCAGATTAGCAGTCTTCCACCAGAGATCGTTACATATTTCACTGACCCAAATGCTACTGGACCCCCACCTGACATGCAACTTTTATTTCCATTCGTTGAATCAGCTTTGCCAGTGGCTTATGGTGCCTTGGCTGTCCAACTATTTCATGTAATTCACTCCCTTAGTCTATTGAACAACTATGTATTTATCTTCTAGTCTATTAACTTCTAAAGAAGCTATTTGAACAACTACACACCTTTTAGACTAGTTAAATATTTCAGATACATTATGAAACTGGCACAATAACTTCTCTTGCCATGTTCCAGTTTGATTAACAAGATAATCATAATTCTTAGATTTGTTACTGTCATATGGATCATGGGGATAGGGGCTAAACAAATATTTCTTTCTGAGTTGGATTGGTTCAGATTTGCTATCGAACTAAAGTTACACTACATTCCAATATTGAAACATTGTTGCATAGAGGTTTGTATAGATACTGAAATCTGGATGATTACCGTGCGATTTAATCATATATTTGATTAGTTCAAAGCAAGCTGTCCAATCAACAAGCATGGTGTTAATAATTGAATGCTAACCTCAACTTAGGTAGCTGGTGGTACTAGAGGGTCCATTGTTTCCATGTTTATCTATGCTTGTTTGAACTGCTGTTTTGTGAAACCCCACTACTTTGATTGTTTTGACTCAACCTACCATGTTGCACTCTGTATGCAGGAAGTTGGACACTTTTTGGCAGCATTTCCAAAGAAAGTTAAACTAAGCATTCCTTTCTTCATTCCGAACTTCACTCTAGGAACATTTGGTGCAATTACTCAGGTTAGTAATTAGTAAATGAAATAATTTTGACTGCTGATATGAAAATCTGGGATGACAGTGTTCTGTAATTGCATTATTGCATATTGATTGTTGATCATGAACAAGCCAAACAGCTTGATGAATGATAATACATCGTACTTACCTGTACTTTGATTTACCACCTATAAACATGATACAAAGGGAAGCATATGATTCCTTTTTAAATAGCATTTCTGGTTCTATTATTTATTTCACTAGACAATGTTAACCTCACTAAAGTTATCCTAGCAGTGATACTTTTTTTCGGTCACTTCTAGTGTGACAGAGTGATACTATAGAAGGTACTAGAGTCTAAACATCAACAAAACAATTGCATTTTTTTGTTGTCTGTGGCATGCATTTCTGTTTCTGTGCACTAAATTGCAAAATCTAGTATGAGTGGCATGTGGTTCTTTCTAACCATTAGATATGAGCTTCTCTTATTCTCATCATCCATCCTGTAGTTCAAATCCATTCTGCCGGATCGGAAGACGATGTTTGACATATCAATGGCTGGTCCTCTTGCTGGAGCTGCACTTTCTTTTTCAATGTTCTTTGTGGGCTTGTTGCTCTCCTCAAATCCGGCTGGGGCAAGTGATTTAGTTGAAGTACCTAGCAAGCTATTCCAGGGTTCCTTGTTGCTGGGACTTGTTAGCAGAGCAACACTTGGCTACAGGTCTCTGATACTTGATATTTTTATCATTTACCTTTTTGTCATGCCTTAGTTCCATGTGTGATACCTCCATGTTTTTCTTCAGCCTCTTGTGCTATTGAAGGCCTATAGATATCATTTCAGAACAGGCATAATCTTTTTGTTATTTTGAATATTCTCCATAATTAGTTTCAATCTTTGAGAAGCACACCAGATTAGTCAAAATTTCGCAGAGGATTTTTTTTCACTGGATCAATTCATGTGAAAGATAAATAGTATTCTCCTAGATGTCCAACTTGTACATATTTTATAGACAGTTACATGCGACAGGATCTTTTATGAACATCACCATCCTTAGAGCTAAGCACTTAAAACAGTTACAATTCCTTTCAGCTTTTGTTACATCTTCTGTGAAGCAGACTAATCTGTCCATCATCTTGATATAAGTTGATCTACTTTTTTTACTAAATTATATATCTTTGTAGTTTTGGTTGGTAACTCTTATACTTAATCCTTATAATGAACTTAAATTGATTTACAGAGCTATGCATGCTGCTACAGTTGCTATCCACCCTCTTGTAATTGCAGGCTGGTAAAGTATCCTGCACTAAATCCTTGATGTTCTAATCAAGCAAAACAGCAAGTACTATCTATCTCATTTCCTGCAAATTCTGTAGGTGTGGTTTAACGACTACTGCCTTTAATATGCTTCCTGTTGGATGCCTTGATGGTGGAAGAGCTTTACAGGTAAAAATTACTGTCTTTTTGTCAATTTTCAGACTGTACCAGATACATATACTTGAACTTGACAGTAGCTGCTGATTTTGAGAATGGTCCTCAGTTGCTCTCACTAGACACCTGCTGTTTTTAGGACATGCTTTCCATGCACTTGTCATTTATGAGTTTGTAGGTGGTGTAAGTGTGACTTGTGATACCACGGTTAACTTGAACAAATACAAAATGTCCACATTTTGATGGCCACCAGTTGTGTTTACTTGTACTGTTGTATTGTCACATGCACTGTACTTTTATTAATGACAGGGAGCGACATGAACTCTTTTCAACAGCTGGTGGCCAAGACATTAGAATTGGTGAAGCTAGGGAGTATGGTGCATATTTTTTTAGAGATTCGTGTGGTTTTCAATGATCATCAAACAGTATAAAGATCCACTTTCGTGGATAGGCCAGGATTGAGGCCCATCCAAAGTAGGCCTTAAGAAATACAACTTTGGTGGTTGCAAGGTTCATTAGGGAGGCTTCATTGGCACGGGAACAAGTGGTTGTTGTGTCACAGTCAATACCTCATCACTGTTCCTTAGTAAAATATTGTCTATGAGTTATTGAGTAGCTTGAGGTTCCAATACATTTTTTATCAAGCTTTGAACATAATTAACTTCGCAGTAGATAATCTCTATAAAAGTTCTGATGCTTAACTTAATGGCTTGGAAAGGACAGGATAGTTTAGCTGCAAAAAATCTAGCTTCTGCCTTCTGTATGAAACAAGTATGTTTAAAGTTTTGTGGTATTTCCAACAGGGTGCTTTTGGCAAGGATGCGTTATTTGGGTTTGGCTTGACAACATACTTGTTGCTTGGACTCGGGGTGGTAAGCCATCTTGCACTTTGATATTTGTCTTTGAAGTTTCTGTCTCAGTACAGACCTCCAGGCAAAACATTTTCATTCGTATGTAAAGTTTATACAAGTATGTGTAGTTTATTGCGACTAAACACCAGATATTCTATGTGTATCACTTGTGATTTGCACAGTTCAGTGAATTGAAGGAAGATGTGGAGTTTACATGTAGATGAGAAATTTACAATGCCAAGTAGACTATGAATGCTAGAGTTGGTTTTGTAGTTCTTCAAGTCTTGTTTAAACTTCTTAGTTCATATGAATTCGATCCATGGCGCAAGATGATATACTGTTACATGTTGTACTTTTAATGAAAAGCAAGATGAATCAAACATTTGAAGAACCAATGAAACTTAGTATTAGGTAGTTTTTACTTTTAAAATCTGACCCAAGCTTCATGCGTAAAATTTTGTTGATCTTTAATTTTTGCCCTCACCTTGAACATCATGTATTGCTTCCGTAGTATTGTATTCACTTCTAATGTCTCTTCTTTTTTCCAGCTAGGGGGGCCATTATCTCTTCCTTGGGGCTTATACGTGCTAATATGTCAGGTAAAGTACTCTGATGATTGGGAGATACACTCTGATGGTTTACGCATGGACTTATTTGTCTTTTCATTACTTTTGCTCAGAGAACACCTGAAAAACCATGCTTGAATGATGTAAGTGATGTCGGAACGTGGAGGAGGGCAGCATTGATAGTTTCGGTTTTTCTTGTTGTATTAACTCTCATTCCGCTGTGGGATGAACTCGCGGAGGACCTAGGTGTAGGACTTGTGACTTCCTTCTGAGATACGGTACTTACCAGTAGAATTAGGCCATGATGCAAGTCAATTTTGTATGCACTTGTAGTATCCATAGTGAAATTGTTGTAAAGCCGTGCGATATTCCACTTCCAAGTGAAATATGGACCCGCTGAGATGAGCCATTCCTTTGTATGGCCAGGGCAGATTGCATCCGATATGTTGTCATGGTTCAAAATAATTTTCTGGTCGATGTACAGTAATTATTTTGTATGCAATTACAGCAATATTGACTGTTAACTGTTGATGTCGACAAAGCATGTATTTCTTGTTGCTGGGTTTTGCAGCCTTGTGTTCTTCCACGCACGAAGACGAGAACATTTTTACAGGGCATTTATTTGATTTAAGCATACCAAGCCAAATCATTATACTTCCTCCTGCTTCCACTGTAATAAAAACCATCCAAAAAATGTAGCGCAACTCATAATACAAATCCAAATGACCTGTTCGATTACTGAGATCGATTGCGATCTGGCATAAATTTTCACGTGCATTTACACACGGCAGCGGCAGTTTTAATTTCTAAAATTTCCAGGATTTGGCTTAAGTTCGTCTCTTCTCAAACAAAAAGCGCAACACAGGACTTAACTGGTAGAGTAGAAATTAGCAACTCACAGGTGAGGTGGTTAGACGGGAACAGTTGACGCGGGCCGTTTCATCTCAAATCAGGCGGCAATTCCATTGCATTGCAACCCCTCATCGCGAGTGTTCTATCCTTCCCTTCCCGTGCTGTAACAGCTTTAGCTCTCCTCGCCTCGCCTCCAAGCAAAATCCCCATTCCCCAAAGCCAACACGCCGCCTCCTCCTTCGTTCTCCGCTCCAAACCCTAGAGCCTCTCTCTCTCTCTCTCTCTCCCCTTATGGAGGACGAGGACGCCGGGGGCGGTGGCGACGCGTCCCCGCCGCACGCGGGCTCCGGGGCGGCGATGGCGGGGACGGGGCGGGACATCGCGGCGTCGCCGACGAGCTCGCGGTCGGTGACGCAGACGGTGAACGGCTCCCACCGGTTCGTGATCCAGGGGTACTCGCTGGCGAAGGGGATGGGGATCGGGAAGCACATCGCGAGCGAGGCCTTCACGGTGGGAGGGTACCAGTGGGCGATCTACTTCTACCCCGACGGGAAGAACCCCGAGGACAACTCCGCCTACGTCTCCGTCTTCATCGCGCTCGCCTCCGAGGGCACCGACGTGCGCGCCCTCTTCGAGCTCACCCTCCTCGACCAGAGCGGCAAGGCCAAGCACAAGGTGCACTCCCACTTCGACCGCTCCCTCGAGTCCGGCCCCTACACCCTCAAGTATCGGGGCTCCATGTGGTAATCCAATCCTCTCCCTCCCCCTCCCCCTCCCCCCTCCCCCCCCCCCCCCTCCCTGTAGTGCTTCCCGCCTCGTCGCCTTGTGGAGCAGTCAGCTCAGGATGTCTCCTGCCCTTATTACCGGCCGATTTGGTTTTGATTTGAACGGAAATGGCGGCTGTAGCGGTACTTGTGGGCAATTAGGTTGAGAATACTTGTGTTCGATCATTACCTGGTTCGACGTTGTTCGATTTGGGCGTGTGGGTGTGGTTATCTCCCATGCGGCAAACCAGTTGTCACACTCCCTCCCTGTAGCTCCCCGCCTCGTTGCCTTCTGATACAATCCGCTCAGTGTGTCTCGTACTATCATCCCTTACAGGTTTTGTTTTAATTTGGATGTAGTTGGCGATTGTGGTGACTTATGTTTTTCAGTAAATAGCCCAAAACTGTGCTGTGCTTGGTCATTAACATGTTAGCTGATTTGACGGTTTCTGATTTGGGTGTTAGGTTTGGTTTGGCAACAAATTTGGTCATGTGGGAATCAATCAGATTAATATTGGTGGGGTTCTATTTGTTAATTGTTATGATGATCTCAATACGATATTTCTGGAGAGATTTTTAAATGATTGCTATATTTATTTCCAATATTCAGTTCAATTGCCGTATGCATTCTCGTAGAAGAAAATATTACCTTGTGTTTCACATTTGTTAGAATTTCTATAATAATTCAACTTTAATAGTATTGCTGATCTACAGCATCTTAGGCCCATTGACTGGACACAGATAGTTTTCGCTGCATTAACGATAAAATTTCAGGGAATTTTAGTTACGAGGGAGTGCCTTGAGAATATGTTAGTATGGTAGATATGACCTCAACATTTTTCCCTCCTTATGAACTGATTGAAGTATTCTTATTTTTTAAACAAGAGCTGGTCATATGATGAGTTATATGCATCATGATAATTGCATTGCTTTTGGTCATATATATATCAGCATATCTTCGGTTATTTGTCCATTAAGAAAAACGTAAATTGTATGATCAAATGCAATTGTCTGTTAGTCAATTTTACTTTTGAAGATTAGCAATTAGTAATTATAAATTTTTCTCATATTTGAGCAAAACTATACTCAAGTTAGCCTTATTTTTCATCCTGATCTCTATTTTCAGGGGTTATAAAAGGTTCTTTCGGCGGACTGCTCTCGAGACATCAGATTTTCTTAAAGACGATTGCTTAAAGATAAATTGTACTGTGGGTGTCGTGGTATCTACTGTGGATTACTCAAAGCCATATTCAATACATGTGCCAGAATCTGACATAGGCTACCATTTTGGGACACTTTTGGACAATCAGGAGGGTGTGGATGTTATATGTAATGTAGCAGGAGAGAAGTTTCATGCCCATCAGTTGGTCTTGGCTGCCCGGTCTTCCTTTTTTAGTTCTCAATTTTTTGATAATGAATCAGATGAAGAGAAGAATGAGGTCGATACTAGTAATGATATCAAAGAGATTGTCATTGATGACATGGAACCAAAAGTGTTCAAGGTGTGTTTCTATTTCTATGCTCATCATGATCCTTTGATATCACAGTTCAACCAACTGGATAATTTTATCTTATGCAAATATTCTCTATTGCAGGCTGTGCTTCATTTTATGTACAGGGACAATCTTGTTGGCGATGACGAGTTGTCTGCATCAAGCTCTGACTGCTCTATCTTTGATACTTTAGCTGGGAAATTATTGGCTGCAGCTGACAGATATGAGTTGCCGAGGTTAAGATTGTTATGCGAATCTTACTTGTGCAAGCATATTTCTGTAAACTCTCTGGCAAGTACACTAGCATTGGCTGACCGGCATCATGCTATGGAGCTTAAATCTGTTTGCCTAAAATTTGCTGCTGAAAACCTTTCAGGTAAAAAAGACTTCAGATGCAAGTTCTTTATTCATCTCATCTTATGTAGAACTGCTATAATTTTATCCATTTCCAGCTTTGCCCTTTGTATAAAGAGTAAAATCTGCAAAAAAATTATTCTGCACTACAGCCACCTATATTTGATTCTGTGAATAATTGAGTATTCTACATTGCAGCAGCCTTTGAGCATGATAAGTTTTTTTACTGGACAAGAATTTAGTACCTTGTTTAGTCCACCAGAAGTTTCCCTTTATGCCAAACTTATTTGTACAGCAAGGCAAATGCATACCGATGGAAGAATGCCATGCATGATTCATTTGATATCCTTTTAGCATAGTCAATATGAAAAAGGTGTATCACTTAGTAATGCTGCTATGTATATATTCATGCCTAGCACTAGTAGTATCTAGTAAATAACATAATGCCTGAGTATGAACTATGAAGTAGTCGGCTCAAACCAATTTTCATAATTTTCCTGCTTTTATATTGACCAATACTATATAGACCATTGTAATAATTCCATTTTTGGCTTTGTACTACTTCTAGGGGAATACTTACTTTCCATATCCTCAATTTTATACACATTTGTTTCTTGGTTGTGCCCAATTAAGTGCGTTGAACTGTATAACATTCCAGATGCCCTTATGTATCTGCAGCTATAATCCGGACCAACGGGTTTGATTACCTCAAAGACAACTGCCCCTCGCTGCAATCGGAGATACTGAGGACGGTTGCCGGGTGTGAGGAAGAATGCAGCAGCGGCGGGAAGAGCCAGAGCGTGTGGGGGCAGCTCTCCGATGGTGGCGATACCAGTGGACGCAGGGTGAGGCCAAGGGTCTGAACACCCAGCCACCGCCAGGACGGCCTGGCCTGTTTGAAGTGTAAATGTGTAAGCGAATTGCTGCTGTATAAATGGGACAGCTAATTGTTTTGTGGCGACATTTCAAATAATAGCATCAGTCTGTTATATTACCTTGCCGTACTAGTGCCTTGTTCCTGACCGTTCACTGGATCAGTTTACCGAGCTGGAGGTGCATTCGTTCAAGTTTCAACGGCTAGTTTAAGCTAGAGGGGAGACTTCCCACATTCGTTCAAGCTTCAACAGCTAGTTTGGGCTGTAGCTCCACATGTTATATGGACTCGTGGATTCTAGATGGCGGCCTTGATAGAAGGGTTTATGCTTTGTCATCTGGATAGTGATTTGTAGCCACTAGTCACATCTATTTTAGTTTTGATTTGCAATTTACATTTAATGCTTAAGTTGATCTGATTGAATTGCATGTAGTGTAATATAGCCGCTTTCGTCGCTGATCCAAACATCGAAAACCGTTGGTTGTTTTTGTTTGTACGTAAGATTACTAATATCTTTCAGTTTTGACCGAATCATTCGAGCATGTTTTTTTTGGCCTCAGATCAAGCAGAAATTAGCATATTGTAGAAACAAAAGGCCAGCCGAACGTCGCTCGCATAAATCTGCTACAAACTACACCGTTGCATTGGTCAAACCGATTACATTGGCCAAGATGGCGAGTATGGAGTGTTTCCCGGCATCCTTGTGTTGAAGGAAATAACCGTACGCAGCTTCGGGTTTGCTCAGCCAAATGTGGAGACAAGAAATTCCTTGTAGATGCTCATGAACTTGGCGACGAAAGCTGCAGAAACGTGTGGGGCGTTTGATGTCAGTACGAGAACGTGCACGTCTAACAGACTACTGATGTAATTGCGCTAGTAGACTACTGACAAGAGAAGAAATGGAAAGCAGCAGGTACCTTCTAGATGAAAAATGGCCTTGGACCCAAGACGCATCTTGTGTTCCTGCAAACAAGGAGACAGAGCTTAAAAGCAAGATTTATCGGAAGACTGACAGCAAAAAATCAGGAGAAAAAGTCAAACTAGGCATCAAATCTAAGAAAAAACTAGTTCTGCAACGTGTACTGAAATCTACTCAACAAAGGAAGAAGGAAGACCACATGGAACTAATTAACAGTGGCATAAGTGTTTGACATTTATTTGCTCACATAGTGTGCAGCCCAGTGACAAATTTCATGTTTCAAATCAGAGTCTAATTTCTTCAGTAACTCCGCCGACAGCTTCTGCAATATTAAAATTACAAGTTAAGCTTGTGACAGGAAACAACACGATGAAAATTAAAAAGAACTATGGAGGCATTCTACCACCTTTAAGATGCTTTCAGGGGGGATACAATTGACAAGTAGTTCATATAACTTCTGGCGTACAGCATATAGCCTGAAATGTTGAATTTACAATTCAAGTCAAATCGAAGTGAAGTAGTGAAACCAAGAAAACACTCACGTATATCACAATGTAAATATGTACTGCATAAAAAACAACAAAATACAAAGAAAAATAGCATTAGCATCCTACAGGAACAATAAAGCAACAAGAGTTGAAACATGATGAACCTCTTAGGGCTTTGTTCTTTCATGATATCAGCTGCTATTTCTGACACATACTGCTCCCAGTCAAGAGGAGGAACTACTTGATTTGATGTAAACGGATATCTGCAATTCAGAAAGAAATATAAATGTTGGTTAGGAAAAAACAGTTATAACTGGTGAAGGACAGCCTGGCAAAATAACTGGTGAAGGAACAATGAAACAGATAAGAAGGGAACTGCAGAGATATGTTAAGGCGGACATGCTTACTGCTGGACTTTGCAGGTCTCCAAAAAGAGTATCGCTCGTCTCAGGTTGCGGTTCGATTGTGCTGCTATCCGAGCAGCAAATCCAAATGGAAGCTGCAGATTTTCTTTCTTCCCGATGAACTCTAGAACTTGGACAATCTGCAAAATAATCAAACTTTTAGGGGCATAAACGTACAAGATATTTAATCGGGCAGGGAATAATGGAAATTGGATTAAAAATAGCTGCAGTGTCAACACTTTCTTCAACTATCAAGAAGTTTCCCACAAAATTTGAACCTTAGATAAGACATCCAAACAGTCCCAGATAGAAGTCAAGTTTTTACACATGCAATGTGACACACTCATAATGAGGAAACCAGAATCTGCACACCTACCAGCATATTTAACACAAAAACACAAAAGCTTACAGTTGAACCTTAGATAAGACATCCAAACAGTCCCAGATAAAAGTCAATTTTCACATGCAGTGTGCCACACTCAGAATGAGGAAGCCAGAATCTGCATACCTACCAGTATATTTAACACAAAAATCATCTGGTAACTGATAAGAGCATCTTCAATGGGCTAGCTATTTTGAACTCCCTATTTAGATAAATAGGGAGCTCCCTGAACAAACCGGCTCTCTAATTTGACTGTGTACTCCATTGGGCCCTCTAAATCTCACTCCCTATTACCATCCACAAATAATTTATGAATATCAAATAACTACCATGATTTGAACTATAATTTTCAAATGGCTAGTTTTTACAACGGCTACTTTTGTAACGGACAGTTTTTGCAACGGCTAGTTCTTGCAGCGGGCTATATTTGCCAAGCCTATACATACCAGCACAAAGGTTTCCTTCTATCCTCAACTTCCATTAGTATTCTTGCTTAGTGAGATGACTTAATCAAGCATACTAAATTTGCAAGCATGCTAAATTTTTACTGAATTTATCAAGCATATACTAATTTTTTACTGAATTTGCAAGCATCTACTAATTTTTTACTGAAATTATCCCTCCCGGCCTCTTCTTCTCGGCCTCTCCCTCCCAGCCTCCCCCTCCTGCATCTTCTCTCCCTCCTGGCCTCCTGCATCCTCTCTCCCTCCATCCTCCCTCCCTCCTTCCTACGAGGTGGTGGTGGCACATGCTCGAGATGATGAGGCAGCGCGGCAGCTAAACCCTAATCCTAGATGAGGATGCAGCGGCAGCAGCTAAACTAACCCTAGAGGAGGATGCGGCGACAGCGACAGCATGCCTCTCCAGCCTGGGCAGCGGCTACAGAGGATGAAGAGGCGGCGACAGCGACATGTCTGGGTGTCAAGGGACGGTGTCGGGGGGAGGCAACGTTGGGAACACTCCTTGCGCACGCGGGGACTCCGACCATTGGGAACAAGATGTGGTAGCGAGCAATTTGCAGCTTGCTGTCTCTGGCGAGCGAAGGAGGAGAGGTGAGTGCTACAGTGATGAAGAGGCCGGTAGGGAGCCCACTGGAGGTATGTTTTGCTCTATTCTCTCTATTTTTTAGCTTAGGGAGGAGAAAAAGGAGCCCATTGGAGATGCTCTAAGGAATGCAATGATATTTCAAAACTCCTGTGTGCGACATTGTAGCAGCAAACAAGTAGTTGAGCCATTGATGAAATACATAAACCATTAAGTAGCGGCATTAAATATGACAACTGAGACATTCATCACTAACCTGGTCTTCACTGGGTGCATTCACTCGCACGTTCAAGCAACGGGATCTTACAGCCTCTGTCACCTTTGATGAGCTATTACAGCACAATATCAGCCTGCATGATGCACTGTACTTCTCCATTGTCCTACGAAGGGAATGCTGAGCTTCTCGTGAGAGCTTGTCGACTTCATTTAGGACAAGGACTGCAAATTTATGCGAAATATAGTTAGTTCATTTTGAAATAAATAAATGGATTAAAGAAAGGCATTCATCAACAACAGGAGTGTGTTGTGCTAACTTTGCATAACCAACAAAAATGTAAGGACAAAAGGTAGCAACTCTCCTTCCCAGTAATGTAATACAAAGAAAAAAACACCTACCTTTAAATGCTCTCTTGCCCTTGGCATCAATTGGCCTATTCTTCGCCATCTCTTTGATGACTTCCTGAACAACATACCTGTCCTGAAACCCAGCATCGCTGGGGTTCATCTCCACATGATGGGCACTTGACAACATTGTCAATTCTATCTCAATTGTCCTCGACCCAGTCTGCAGCAAGGAAATACCATCTCACTTTTAAGATTTTACAGGTATTCCAAACAGCAACTTACATAATATCACACAACACTGATATATATCCAAATTCCAAAAGTAACAGTTTTCTATCACTTAACTGTGTTCAGCATAGGCACAAAAAGGAGAGGGAAATTACTTATTAACATGGCATAGGCACTAACAATGGCATCACTCAAGACTTTTTTTTTCAGTGAGCTATTCAATAATCCTGCAAGGGATACATACTAAGTAAAGAACAAAAATCGGCGTAAGAAAGGTTAGGACTCACATCGATCTTCCATGTCTTGTTCTCCATCTTCACCTGCAAGGGAGCATCAAACAACACAAAAACGTCACCAACCACAAACCTCCCTACACGAGAAAATCTCACCAGGAAAAAGTAGAGAAAAATAAATAAAATAATTAACAAATGGCACCTTCTCCGCACCGGCGCCGAACATCTGCTTGACGAGGGCCATGATTAGAGTTTTCTTCCCCGACCCCGACGGCCCATAGAAGAGCAGGTGCGGGCAATCCTGCTCAGCCACCTGACCAAAACCAAACCAAACCAAACAAAGCGAAACCGAGCCCCATCAGAACAGCACGAGGCGGCGAAACCCTAGAGTGGTCGCCGGGGGATGGGCGGTTGCGGGGCGCTTACCAGCTTCTTGAGGTTCTGCGCGACCTGGTCATGGACGGTGACCTTGTCTAGGGTTTTGGGCCGGTACTTGTCCACCCACAGCATCTTCCTCCGCCTTCCTCGCCTCGCCTCGCCGCCGCCGGGCCGCTAGTCAGAGAGAGGGAGCGACGAGAGAGATTTCGGGATTGGACTCGCGAGGGGAACGGGGGAGATTGGCGGGAATTTGGGGCGGGAGGGGGTGGCATCTCGCGCCAGGGGGGAAAGGGATTTTGCGGGCCGCGTCGGCCGTCGGGTTCTTTTCTGACAGGTGGGACCATCATGTCAGTAGGATGGTAAGGGTGAATAAAAAGCTCGGGCTCATGCGGCTCTGTTCGGGGTTGGCTCGGTTCAAGATCCAAAGGAGCCGAGGCTGAGCTGTCATCGTCCTCATGTGAACTTACTTTTACTTTTGCATCTTAGTTCCTATTTTTTGTTACTGTTTACACATTATTATATGGAGAGGGGCTTCAATTGAGTCAAGCCAAGCTTATGTTTTTGCTCGTTTTACTAACCAAACCAAGCCAAGCCTATGTTATTGTAAGCCTTCATGAGCTCATTTTCGCCCCTACAGGATGGTGAGTAGTCATGAACCAGCTAATCAGATTGAAAAGCTTAGTTTCTCACCTTCTAATTATTTGCTTATTTTCTGAAATGTGTAGTTATTGATTTTCAGAATTTATATAAGAATGTAGAGGATACAGAGATTTTAAGAGAAGAGAAGTTGTAGCTCTCATAAACTTTCCATGTAAGGCCCTTAATTAGAGACTTTTTAGCAAACTTTGTCCTCCCGAATTCTCATCCTGTAAAGTTGGAGCCGAACAACGCACTGTTATATTTTTAAGAACCAGACATGTAAATATGCTCTAGAAAATATATGTCGAAAAAATAGAACTATATTTTTTCCATTTCGATAATTCCATGCTTATTTTATATTTGGAGCTCTTCCAACACCCTCTTATGGCAGTTTAAAAGCACTTCAATTAGTGTGTACTGGAAGCTACTATAACATTCTCTATTGTACTCAAACGTACAGACCAGATACTTTGTAGTACTTGGGAGTACCGAGTACGAACACACACGGCTTGCAAACACATAACAAAGGTGCTGTGAAAACGACGGGGGAGATCACGTAGTGCAAGTGCATCAGTCCAAATAGTTCTACTTCTACACTGACGAAACCGTACGTTGCATGGCTCGATTTGCACTACTATTACTACTACTACACTGTTTTGTTGTGCAGAGTGCGAGCTAGCTTGTGGCAGTAGCAGTAACTACACTGCCGACCGTTGCTTGATTTCGAAGCATCATTAATTGGAGTAAACGGAACAAGGGAAGACGATGGCCCGTCGGTGTCTGAGAATTTCAAAGAAACAACACCCAACTGTAACAAAAGATGACATTTAAGCTAAAACCAGTCGTTCGCAAGGCACCAGTGGTCTAGTGGTAGAATAGTACCCTGCCACGGTACAGACCCGGGTTCGATTCCCGGCTGGTGCAAGATTGGTTTTGCCTCTTTTTTTTTCTTCACTCGGTCCTTTTTTTTCATCGGCCTATTTCCGAGTCTGTGAGAGTGTCACTATAGAGCAGATGGGGATCATATGGTCATGGCCATCCAAATCGATTATCTCCAGGCGGAAAACTGTAGTAGTATGGCGCAGCGACGCCGTTTTCCCAGCCGACGATGCGTTGATCCGGCACTTTCTTTGCTCGGGATCGGCATCAAACCGACCACTGCTCGGCTTCGTGGTAGCCACCTGCATTTTCCCGATGCTGAACTGCTGATTGATGTCACCTCACCTGGTTTGTGGTCGGTGGCACGTCTTGCCTTTAGTTTAGCCGCGTTTTAGCTTAGCTCCGCGGCAAATGCTCTGCACGGTACGTTTCCTCAAGCCTCGCCAGGCACGATGGTCGCCATGGGCCGAGCCTATCCAGGCGTGGCACGAGCACGAGTAGTGTGCGTCGAGGGGTCATTTCGAACCAAGGGGCGTTTTGGTAAATGCGCCTGGAGTAACGGGCGAATGGACCGGGAGCAAAAGCCTGGACATGACGCTCCCACCTGCGCTTGTCTCTTCAGTTTTCGTCTTATTTTCTTATTCTCCTGCACAACTCACAATTTTCCTTCAATAATGTTCCAATCATAGTACATATTTATTTTCGATTCCTACCCTACAATCTCATTAAAAAGAGGTGGAGCAAAATAATGCTTCGACCATACAGATCTAGAGTACAAATATCAAAACTATACTAATCATTGGAAATTTCAAACAAACAGTTTCTACTGAAAAAAGGCAACTTAGACCTCTCTATCTCTATTGTTTTGTACGGTAGTGGCTTGGCTGGAGGCGCGCACTGGAGACCAGAGACCGGAGGGTGAGAGCCGGAGAGGCGCGCCCTCCCTCCCGGCCCGCCGCCCGCGCCAGCGCCACGTGGGCTCCACCAGTCAACCGCCGAACCGCGTGCCACGTCGTCCTCTGCCTCCCAAATTACCGAAACGCCCCTCCACCGCTTCCCCCCTCCACGACTTCTCGTCGACGGCGGCGGCGGCAATGTCGAGAGTTAATGCCGCATTTCTGCTGCTGATCTCTCGATCGCCTCGGCTCCCGTGTAACCATCATCAATCCGTCCCCGTCTTTGCTTGGTTCGATCGGAAAGTTCCGCGTCTTTCTTCTTCTTCTTCTTCTTCTTCTTCTTCTTCTTCTTCTTCTTCTTCTTCTTCTTCTCCCACCCGTCCCTGTGCCCTGGGATTGATGCATTTACTTCGATTTAGTTCCTGGAATTCGCGGTGTTTACACGTGAATTCATCCGCTTTCCCGTGCCGTTTTATGTATAGGCGGTAGTTGCCACTGAGAAGTAACCGCGTTTCAGGTGCGGTGGTGTATTTCAACCCTGCTCTTCCAGGCTGGGCACATCGTCATTGCTGTTCTTGGAGCTCCGCGTTTTTGAGACCGAGCTCGTGTTTCCGTTTATAGGATTGGTTCATTCATTCATTGGCAGCCATTGCTGGGTTCTGATCGAGCTTGCCTCTGTTGGGATCCGGAATCTTGGACCTTTTTGGGTACAAATATCATAGCTTCTTGGTTGGATTCCAGTTCTTGGATTCCCAACCATCTAGGAGGCCGCATTTATAGGCAGCTGCGATTAGGAGATCTTTTCTAGGTCCTGATCGGCGACAATGGTGGATCTCGCCGTGCTCCGGTGGTGGCTCCGCGTGATGGTGGCAATGGCGGCGGCCGTGTCGTGGTCCGGCGGCGTGCTCCCGGCGGTGGAGGCGCTGGGGATGAACTGGGGCACGCAGGCGTCGCACCCGCTGCCGCCCAAGATCGTCGCGCAGCTGCTTAAGGACAACGGCATCAAGAAGGTGAAGCTGTTCGACGCCGACCAGGACACCCTCAGCGCGCTCGCCGGCTCCGGCATCGAGGTCATGGTCGCCATCCCCAACGTCATGCTGGACTCTATCACGGACTACGACACCGCCAAGAAGTGGGTCCGGCGCAACGTCTCCCGCTACAACTTCGACGGCGGCGTCACCATCAAGTGAGCTGCTTCACCTCGCTGTCTGCTCGTCGCCGTCGTTCATGGCGCCGCCGCGGTGATATGACTTGTGAGGTTCTTTGGTCGCAGGTACGTCGCCGTCGGGAACGAGCCATTCTTGGCGGCATACAATGGCACGTTCGACAAGGTGACATTGCCGGCGCTGATGAACATCCAGAACGCGCTGAATGACGCCGGCCTCGGCGACAGCATCAAGGCCACCGTGCCACTCAACGCCGACGTGTACAACTCCCCGTCGGACAACCAGGTGCCGTCGGCGGGGCGGTTCCGCGCCGACATCGCCGACTTGATGACGCAGATGGTGCAGTTCCTGGCCAACAACAGCGCGCCCTTCACAGTCAACATCTACCCCTTCATCAGCCTGTACCTCAACGACGACTTCCCCGTCGACTTCGCCTTCTTCGACGGCGGCGCAACGCCGGTGGTCGACAACGGCATCTCCTACACCAACGTGTTCGACGCCAACTTCGACACGCTGGTAGCCGCGCTCAAGGCGGTCGGGCACGGCAACATGCCCATCGTCGTCGGCGAGGTCGGCTGGCCCACCGACGGCGACAAGCACGCCACCGCCACCTACGCGCAGCGCTTCTATAACGGCCTCCTTAAGCGCCTCGCCGCCAACGTCGGCACGCCGCTCCGGCCGGGCCAGTACATCGAGGTCTACCTCTTCGGCCTCCTCGACGAGGACGCCAAGAGCGTCGCGCCGGGCAACTTTGAGCGCCATTGGGGCATCCTCCGGTTCGACGGCCAGCCCAAGTACCCCGTCGACCTCACCGGACAGGGGCAGAACACCATGCTCGTGCCGGCGAAGGACGTGCAGTACCTGTCCAGGACGTGGTGCGTCATCAACACCAACGCCAAGGACACCAGCAAACTCGCCGACAACATCAACTTCGCCTGCACCTTCGCCGACTGCACGGCGCTCGGCTACGGCTCTACCTGCGCCGGCATGGACGCCCTCGGCAATGCCTCCTACGCCTTCAACGCCTACTTCCAGGTGCAGAACCAGAAGGACGAGGCATGCGACTTCCAGGGGCTCGCCGTGCCGACGCAGACCGACCCCTCTACCCCGGCCTGCAACTTCACCATACAGATCGCCGCCACCTCGGCAGGCCACCGGCGGCGAGCCGGCGCCAGCGCCGTGCTAGCTCTGCTGGCTTGGTTCCATCTGTTCTTGTTGCATTAGCTGGATTTACTACAGTTTTACACAGGCTTTTGATTTGTTGCATCGTTCTTGATGTTAGTAGCAATTAGTAAAGCCTTTGTACTGATGATACATTTCAGTATATGAGATAATTTTTCACAAACTTGACGTGCTCAAATGGTACAGAGGACGGTTCATTCAGATATTAAGATAATCAGAAGCAATTGGGATTTTTTTTTGGGGGGGGGGGGGGTGTAGGGTTCCATCGTAGTGTCACGGAGCAGGTTAATTAGCACTGGTCCAAATTTGGTCACCTTTACGTTATAGAGTTATTATTAGCATATACTAGATGATTTGAATGCAAATCCAAGATGCAGAGCTCGCATGGTTCCGGGATCCAGTATAACATGGTCTATATGCACAGCTTTTCCTTCATTGCAAGTTGGCGAAAATAACTAGTAACCGTGTAGATGTGTACTGTGTAGGTGAGCTGACCAACCATAAACTAGTGCCTGAAAGATGGAGAGCTGATGCATCCAAGCTGTTCTTTTCAAGCACAGGGCAGTGGCTACCCGATAGTTAATTTTGATTATGCTAAACTGTTATCTCCTGCTAGAGAATTTTATCTTGTAGTAGTGGTTGCCTCATGCTATCATATCACTAACAAAACAACATCAGAACAACCATGCTTATCTCCAACAAGAATCCTTCTAAACAAGCTCTGAATATTACCATTATGGCACCAAAAGTATTATCTATACAAAACACACGGTAATCTATCCAAACAAACAGTAGCAGGTGATCATGGAAGCCTGGCGAACCTTGAGCATAATAATGTAATCAGAAGAATTGCATACTGATAAAATATAAATATTTACATTATTTATACTGCAAATAAGGAGAAGTGCACCTGTGCCAATGACCAATGAAAGCTCCCACGCAAACACCAAGAAATATATAGCCTTGAAGGCGTGTGCCCAAGCCCATTGAGCAGTGCTCCAGTACTTGAGACAGACATCAACCTGTGGTGTTTGTAGAAGGCGTTCATTGGCAAAGCAAATCCCAGGAGAATGATAGATACATCCAACCCCTGAAGTGTAATTTTGAAGTAAACTTGACAGATCAAGTAGCACCATGAGGAAATCAAAGAGCATCGATCCTCCAGAACCGCCATCAGATTTTGGTGATCTTGTCAGCTTTCACAAGAGGATTCTGTTTGGCTATCTGCTCCCTCCCGGCCTGCTTATAATCAAATGTGCATTTGTGTGAATCAGCATAACGGTGAATTGAACAGAAGGTACCTCCACAGCGGCACTTGAATCCTGTCAACCCAACCTTCTTCTGGCATGATAAGCAACGTTTGCTGGGTGGTTTTGGCGTATCCTCCTCCACTGCTTGTTTCCCAGCTGCGACCGAACCAGAACCTCCATCTGTGTCTTCTGCCACCAAAGGTGTGGAAGACAATGAAACAAGAGATTTCTTCTCCGCCACAGTGGCCACTGTCCTGTCCTTAACAGTATCCCTGTAACACTTTGAGCACATGTTTTCCATCATTCGGCTGCCAAAGAAGCCACAGTTGTTGACACACAATATAGGGGCCTCAGGTGTGTGGACTCCGGTCTCCTCTGCCTCCTTTTTCCAGCTCTCTTGTGCCATTGCACGGCACACCAGCTGCACCTTCATTAGCAAACAACTAATCATTAATCAATAAGCTTCAAAACCATTCAACATGGCCATTGCACCAAATGTAAAAGGTAGTTGGAACTAGGTAAGAATCAGATGGCCATCAACCCATCAGCAAGATTTTTCTCACAAGTGTGGAGTATAGCATTATTATATGACACAATTGAGTAGACCATGTATGACAAGACAACATGTCAACCTACACCTGTCAATAAGGTTCAAGGTCACAAAGAATAGCGCTAATAAAACTGTCGCATCTGATCAACCAAGGGCAACAACACAAGGGGAACTGCCCTGTCTGTGAAAGTAACTAATCCCCACATACAACACAAATTTAGTAATCCATTCCTATCATTGGATCAAATGTCACAGGCATTCACTGAAAAGAACCAAATAAGCACCATATTTATGGATTGAGAAACCCCCTTAGCAATTAGCAAATGTGTATGATCAGACCTCGACAATCGACACAGACTGGTTCATCACCATTTACCTGATTGGGTTACTCCCATTCTCAAAAGGTATTCCCCAGTGATATAAATATTGACAGAACAAAAAATACATACATATGGAGAGAATCTAGATTGGACTACTTCACTTTTGAATATGTATTACCTGGTGATAAACATACTGGCTAGCACAGTGGCAGAGGGAGGGGGGACCTGCAGGGGCCATGGTTCCCCCAACATTTTTATTAACCACCCTGGAATTAGCTTCGTATGATGAGGAGGTCAAAGCAGTTGTACTTGGTAATGCTACTCTAAATGCCAAATAATACCTCACCTATAATTCAAAAAAGAAATTCTACATGTTATATCTAACAATGTGCAAACTACTATTCATAATGAAATTGGAGATGGAATGTTTTGTTTGATGATTGATGAATTAATTGATGAATCTAGAAGAGAGCAGATGTCATTTATTGTCCGCTTTGTTGATAAATATGGTTTCATTCACAACTTATAACCTATAAGAGAGAAAATGAATCTACAAGATTGCTTGATAACCTACATCAAAAAGGAGATTACAGTGGAATTTACAAGTGATACAACCATAGATAATTTTTATGCAGTAGGTTTAGGTTGTTGATGAGCATGACTAGAGTAAAAATTATTTGCTTGCTCCATTTATTCTAAAACAATCTCTAGCTTGAATATGTGTATTTTATATATATTATAAACGGTATTTATTGACACTTTCTATTAATATAATCATATGGGTATGAAAAGTTCTTAGATTCATATTTGTTGCTTACCTTTCCAGCACCCCATATGTTTTTTTCCTGGTTACGCCACTGGGCTAGGACACACATATGTGGGAGAGAAACTAAAAATGTGCATGTTTGCAATAAATTGAATGTGAGACCAGCCCAGCAAAACAGAGAAATGCCATCACGATGAGCTAAACCAAGGCAAACAAATGAAGCAATCATATATTAACCTGGTACAGCGTATAGTCATTTCCATGTACTCATAAAAAAAACTTATGCAATCATCAATTTCCATTTCTCTAACGGCAATTAACACCATTAGTGAATTACCATGCTTAGATCACAAAAATTAGATGCGATTGCCTTCATGATCAATGCAACCTCTCCTGAGAAAACCGCAAGAAACCCCAGCAATATCCTGTCCACAGTCCACGGAAGTGAACACCGCAAGAAAGCTATCCTGCCGGCTAAAAGCACTTGCTATGCTGGTCAACAAATCCCAGAGATTCCAAATGGAAGAAGCTACTTCTGGCGTGTAATCAAGGCCGGCAACAATTTCCCAATCTGAACCCTAACCTCTTCTAGGTAAATTGATCCCCCATATTCTCGTAACCAAAAGTCAAACTCAAAGGCAAATTATCCATCACCACGGTCACACCAAAATCACACATATGCTAATAATCCCTTCCTAAGCATCAACCACGAATCAATATACTCATCCAACGAACCGATCAATCAATCCTGGATCGACAGCCTCCACGACTACACATCGAACAATTCAAACCAACCCCAAAATTTCACACCAAAACGACTACCAACCAACCTTACCAGCGCGCAATTACAGGCCGCGACCAATAGCAAGCAATCACAGATCGATCCTTACCGTGAGGGGGAGGGTTCGCCGGAGAGGCTCGACCGATCGGATCTGCGCGACGGTCTACGCGGTGGTCGCCTCGCCCCTCGTCTCCTCCCCACCTGTTCTTTCAGGAGAGAACGGAGTTTTCCTTTCTGCTTTTCGCGTCGCCTTTTTTTTTTCTTTTCTTCTTCGGGAGAGCCGAGTGGCATCGGGGGTGAATAAAAAGGCCAGCCATTTCCGCATTGGGCCACAGCTTTTCGCTTCGATTTTTTTAAAGTAAGGTGATTAAATTTGATGATGTGATTAGATGGATGGTTGGGTCGGGCTAAAGACTTAATTAACTAAAAAATAATAATAAATACGTTTAATTTCAAAAAAATACAAATATCATCGTATAACCGATTTTGTTGCAAAATTATCCATCCCTCCCACCCCATTAAATGTACTATTCATCTTATAGCAACAACGAAATTGTTTGAAATTAGGTGTTTATTAATGTTATTTTTTAATTTTCTCTTAATTAAACTAGGTGAAAATGGTATAATTTGGTGGGATTGGGAGTGGGGATGCTTCTAGATGCGAAGATTCAAGGGCTATTTGCTGTGGGGCCCACCTGCAATCTCGTGGGCCCCACTGGAGCTGGGATTTTTTTTATAAAAATAAAGCGAGCTGGGATGATTGTGTGTTCAATTGATACAGGTGTGGCTCGTTGCCTCGTCGTCTCGTGAACACGGCTGGTTAAATAGGATTTAGTTGGAAGTTCCAATTGGTGTTAGCTAGTGGAGCTTCATTAAGGACCAATTTGGTGGTTAAGCATTACTCAAGTGATACGACAGAAGAGTCACAGAATACATTAATGCCACGACCATGAACTAACATTGCAGCACAATTGGACAGTTAGGCTGAGGCTTAGGCATTGCATTAGTGATAGGACAGTCTTCTCTGGCTACAACTTGTTTTGTCTTTTTTTAATTTGATTTGATTGAAGAATTTTCGGGCATCACAGGAAAGGCCTATCCCATTCGACGTGGCCCATACTTATGAAATGGGCTAGCCCTACGTCAATTATACACGCCGCCCACGCGCGGTAATCCCGTTCGGAATTACATGGGGTAAACCATGGCCCATTAGGGCCAAAACTCGATGATTTGGCCCAACAAACAGGGCAGCGTGCGGCGTGTGGCTCCGGCCGGAGAAACGGCGACGAGGAGATGGCCGCCGGCGACATGGGAGGGCTGAGGAGATCGCGCAGAAAGTACTGTATACACAACCCACCAACCTCGTAGGTTAATCTTGATCGCCTCAAGATCCCCTAGCGACCAAAAGAAGCAATCTTGGTTCAGATTGATTGAGGTGATTGCTACTACGTGATGGGTTATCTCTGACGGTCTACTACAATCTTCACAAATGTCTCGAATTCTTGCATCTCAGGGGAAAATCAAATGAGCGGTGACCAGTGAGTTCTTTCAGTCATGGATGAACTGTGAGTCTCTTGACTTTGAGCATGCTGTCATGAAGCGCGGAGTGCGCAGAAGCGAGCAAGAACAACCGAGATCGCAACCTGACCCGATGGCCCTGCTTGCATTAGTCTCATCTCGATTATATTGAACCTCGGGAGCAGATGCACAAAAGACAAAACAATGTAAGCTCGCTGCAAAAACGCTTCACCAAACAAGAAATAGCGTTGTCGGAGATTCAGTTGAGATATTGAGTTTGACTGAACTAGAATATCGATAGAATTTAGCTTAATGGATTATTTGACCCTATGCAGAAAATTTTGTGTAGGCGACTAAGGAGGGATTGCAGAACCTTAATGGATGCGTGTATCAATCGAAACAATCTTAACATATTCAGGGTTTTCATCACCTAAATACCTGATCTGCTTATATAATAACCACCATAAATAAAGATTTGTTCTTCTGCTGCATATATATCAATCGAAACGAGCTTGCTCAGTGAAGCAAATACATTACATGCAAGGATTCTACTTTACATGCTTTTGGGTTGAAAAAAAGATCACCGATCAGCTATTCTAACTGTCTTCATTGACTTGCAGATTCTCGACGGAGTCCATTGGCAGTGAGGAGGGATTCAAATCCTGAAGGTCAGCTTATCGGCGGCGACGAGCGGGTTCTGATCGGCGATCTGCTCCCTCCCGGCGCTCTTGTAGTCGAAGCCGCAGCTGTGAACGTCGGCGTAGCGGTGCCGGGCGCAGAAGGTGCCTCCGCACCGGCACTTTGTTTGAATAAGCCTGAGCATCCTAAGATTAGTCGGCTGTGCTAAGAATGGCATGCTCCAGATTGTTGGAATGGCAACAATTGCGCACGAGCATGCTGTGATTGTATCAGTATTTTGTATCCATATTTAGCTTGTAATTTTGTTTTATATAAAAATGAAACATCAAGAGAAAAGCTGTCGCTTGTAACACCAAAACATTTGTGTTCTCTGTGTTCGTGTGTGTTCACCCTCTCCCTATCGGAATTCTGTCAATTGGTATCAGAGCTGGTTCTCCATCGCTGCCATGTTGTCCCAGTCGCCATCCAAGCTGAAGCCGACGGACGATGACAACGATGAGAAGAAGGTCAAGCCTTCGCGATCGCCGCCGCGACGCCGTGGCCGCTCCAACAGCCGACGCCGCTCTGGCTCACGAGTCGTGGAGCGCGTCATCGAGCGACCATCCGCGAACGTCGCGTGGCCGATGCTCACGCGGACGAACTACCCGAAGTGGGTGCTGGTGATGGAGGTGAACTTCCAGACGCTCCGCGTCTGGGACGCCGTCGACATCGGCATTGATGAAGACGCCGATGAAGATGAGTACCAACAGGACCGCCAAGCCATGGCGGGTCCCTGCACTGGGTTCCCTCCGAGATGTGGAGGACGCTCGGTCGCAAGCGGACCGTGAAGGAAGCGTGGGACGCCGTCAAGGTGCTTCGGATCGGCGACGACCGCGCACGCGACGCCAGCGCGCAGCAGCTTCGCCGTGAGTTCGGCGCGCTCGTCTTCAAGGAGGGCGAGTCTGTCTCGGAGTTCAGCATCCGCATCACGACGCTCGCCACCAACCTTCGCATCCTCGGAGACAACATCACGGACGCCGAGGTAGTGAAGAAACTCTTGCATGTCGTCCTAGAGCGGCTGTCACAGGCCGCCGTCTCCCTCGAGATGTTCCTCGATCTGAACAAGGTCTCGATCGAGGAAGTCGTCGGGCGGCTGCGCGTGTTTAAGGAACGCGGCAAGCCGAAGGAGATCACGGATGGCATGAGGCGTTTGATGCTCTGTGAAGAAGACTGGGAGGCCCGACGCAAGGCGCGTCGTGAGCAGGAGAGCTCTGGTGGCAGCTCCGGCCCTAGCAACCGCGGGAAGCGCCAAGGGCGCGGACGCAGTCGTGGCGACGACGCAGGATCTTCGTCGCGTGATGGCCGCGATGGCCAGAACGTCGGTGCCAGGAACGCCGGTGGTGGGAAGCCACCGCCCGGCACTCTTTGCCACAACTACGGCAAGGGTGGCCATTGGGCCAAGGATTGCCACGGGAAGAAGAAGGGCGTGGCACATGTCGCGCAAGCTGAAGAGGAAGAAGGGGCGCTCATGTACATCGCCGTGGACACTGAGGTATGCGCGTCGCCGGACTTGTGCTCTCATCCCGCGTCGCTACCACATGCTATTCCGCAGGCTCGTGTCCACCTCGTCGAACGAAAGGTTCTGCTTCATCTCAATGAGGAGGAGCAGGAGGTTGCGGCGCGACACTGGCGCGACGAACCACATGACGGGGTCGCGTTCTGTCTTCGCCGAGCTGAACACCAACGTCGCCGGGACTGTCAAGTTCGGTGATGGCTCAGTTGTCGCCATCGAAGGAAAAGGCACCGTGCTGTTCGCCATGAAGAACGGAGAACACCGGCGTCTCGACGGCGTCTACTTCATCCCAAGGCTCACCACCAACATCATCAGCCTCGGGCAGATGGATGAGGATGGCCTCAAGGTAGACATCGAGTCCGGCTTCCTGCACCTCTATGACCTGCAGCGCAGGCTACTCGCCAAGGTGCAGCGATCGGCAAGTCGGCTCTACTACCTCGACATGAATGTCGTGGCGCCAGTCTGCCTCACTGCCAGAGCCGGTGACGTCACTTGGCGCTGGCATGAGAGGTATGGGCATCTCAATTTTCAGGCGCCGAGGAAGCTGGGATGCGACGAACTCGTGTGCGGGCTGCCGGTGGTTGATCACGTTGATCAGGTCTGTGAGGACTGCGTGCTGGCCAAGCAAAAGCGCACGTCGTTCCCGCAGACCGCGAAGTTCAGAGCTAAGGAGCAGCTTGAACTCGTCCATGGTGATCTGTGCGGGCCAATCACGCCGCACACACTAGCCGGGAATGCCTATTTCCTGCTGCTGGTGGATGACATGAGCCGCTACATGTGGCTTACCCTCCTGCGCACTAAGGCCGACGTACCAGCGGCCATCATGGAGTTCCAAGCTCGTACCGAGCGTGAGACGGGCAAGAAACTCAAGGTCCTGCGAACTGACAATGGAGGCGAGTTTACCTCGGTCGAGTTCGCTTCTTACTGTGCAGGTGAGGGAGTCCAGCGCCACCTCTCGGCTCCTTACTCGCCGCACCAGAATGGCGTCGTAGAGCGCCGCAATCAGATGATTGCAGGCACGGCGCGGAGCATCCTGCGCGCACGTGGCGTGCTCGGACGTTTCTGGGGAGAGGCGGTCCACACTGCCGTGTATCTCCTTAACCGGGCACCGACGGCGGCGCTCGAAGGCAAGACCCCGTACCAGGCGTGGTACGGGAAGAAACCTCCAGTGCATTTTCTGAAGGTATTTGGATGTGTCGCGTACATCAAGCGGCTGCGCCCACACGTCGCCAAGTTAGAAGACCGCGGCCAGAAGGTCGTCTTCATCGGCTACCAAAGCGGGTCCAAAGCGTATCGCTTCTACGACCCCGCGACGGAGCACGTCCATGTCTCGCAAGACGCGGTCTTCGACGAGAGCACGCGCTGGGACTGGGGGAGTACATCTTCTGAATCCGATTCTGAGCCCTTCACCATCGAGGAGGAATACGAGCTTCCACTCCGAGCTACTGGAACACCGTCACCCAGCACGACACCGGAAGCGTCCACGACGTCGTTCGCCACACCGGAGTCACCCGCGGCTGCGGCGTCACCAGCATCTCCTGCGCCGGCTGGCACATCATCGCCGTGAACTCCGATCATTCCCACGGGGACGCAGGCCGAGTTTGTCACTCCACTCAGCGACGACCCCAACCTCGACGCAGATGATGACGAGAACATGGTGCACCGGTACCGCAGGCTGGACAACATCATCGGCTCTGGAGCCGTTCCAGGCCTGGCGGACCGTGATATAATGGAGGCCGAGCTGCACTCGGTCAGCGTGGAGGAGCCACGTTCGATGAAGGAGGCCGGAGGCGATCCAAACTGGATTGCCGCGATGGAGGAGGAGATGAACTCCATTCGGGAGAACGGGACCTGGTCCTTGGTGGAACTCCCGTGTGGCCACCGTGCCATTGGCCTTAAGTGGGTCTATAAGGTGAAGCGCGACGAGAACGGGAACGTGGCCAAATACAAGGCACGCCTCGTCGCCAAGGGTTATGTGCAGCGCCCTGGCATCGACTTTGAAGAAGTCTTCGCTCCTGTGGCTCGGTTGGAGTCGGTGCGACTGCTCCTCGCCATAGCAGCGCACTACAGCTGGGGCGTCCACCACATGGACGTCAAATCGGCGTTCTTGAATGGTGATCTCTAGGAAGAGGTTTACGTTCAGCAACCACCGGGGTTCGCTGACGGCACGCACCAGCACAAGGTACTGCGCCTGCACAAGGCGCTGTATTGACTCCGGCAGGCGCCACGAGCGTGGAATCAGAAGCTCGACGCCTCGCTGTTGGCGCACAGCTTCACTCGCTGCATCAACGAGCACGGGATGTACACCCGTGGAGGAGGAGCTGCACGCCTGATCGTAGGCGTGTACATGGATGATCTAATCATCACAGGAGGCAACGCTGGAGCGGTGAACAAGTTCAAAGCTGAGATGATGAACACGTTCCGTATGAGTGACCTCGGGCTCCTCTCATACTACCTCGGTCTGGAGGTGACGTAGGGTGTGGGCGGCATCACCCTTCGGCAAGGAGCCTACGCCACTAAAATTCTTGAGAAGGCGGGGCTGGGTGCTTGCAAGCCGAGTGCCACTCCCATGGAGATGAAGCTCAAGCTGTTGAAGGAAGGAATGACACCGAGTGTTGATGCTACTGACTACCGCAGCCTCATCGGGAGCCTCAGGTACCTGTGCAACTCTAGACCTGACTTGGCCTACGCAGTTGGGTACTTGAGTCGATTCATGGAAGCACCTCGGGAGGAGCATCTTGCTGCCATCAAGAGGGTGCTCCGCTATGTGGCAGGGATAGTACATTGGGGCTTGCACTACTGTCCCGGAAGAAGAACAGAAGGAGTCCCCAAGCTGGTTGGCTACTCTGACAGCGATCTCGCCGGAGACGTCAATGATTGGAAGAGCACTAGCGGACTCATCTTCTTCCTTGCAGGTGGACCGGTTGCCTGGCAATCGGCCAAGCAGAAAGTGGTCGCGTTATCCTCATGTGAGGCGGAATACATTGCGGTCGCCGGAGCTGCGTGTGAAGCAGTTTGGCTAGCACGCTTGATGGCTGAGCTCGTCGGAGGAGCTGTCCTTGCGCCGAAGCTCAAGGTAGACAATAAGTCTGCCATCTCCCTGATGAAGAACCCGGTGCATCATGACCGAAGTAAGCACATCGACGTGAAATTTCACTTCATCCGAGAATGCTATGAAAAGAAACTGATCGACGTCGAATTTGTTGGCACCGAACTACAGCTGGGAGACATTCTCACAAAAGCTCTTGGGCGCGTTCAGTTTTAGGAACTTCGTGGCGAGATCGACATGAAGAATTTAGTCTAGCAGCTCTAGGGCTTAGGAGGAGAATGTTTGAATAAACCCTGAGCATCCTAATTTAACAAGTAGGAAATTGATTAGCCGGCTGTGCTAAGAATGGCATGCCCCAGATTGTTGGGATGGAAACAATTGCGCACGAGCATGTTATGATTGTATCAGTATTTTGTATCCATATTTAGCTTGTAATTTTACTTTATATAGAAATGAAACATCAAGAGAAAATTTGTCGCTTGCAGCACCAAAACATTTGCGTTCTCTGTGTTCGCCCTCTACCTATCGGAATTCTGTCACACTTGAACCCCGTCAGCCCAACCTTCTTCCGGCACGTCGCGCACCGGTTCGCCGTAGCAGCCTTGGTGGCGGAAGCCGGCCGCTCTCCCGTCGCTGCCGGCTTAGCCGCTGACGTGGCGGCGGCGGCGGCAGAGGACGACTTGACGGCGACGCTCAACCCGACCTTCTTCTCCGGCGGCGCGGAGGCGCAGAAGCCCACCGCCAGCTCGTGATCGGCCGTTGCCCTCTCGACATCGGCCACGCCGTCGTTGTCGACGGCCGCGGCGAGGAGGTGCTCCCGGCAGCACCGGAAGCACATGTTGTTGGTCGCCTCGGAGCCAAAGAAGCCGCAGCCGGTGACGCACATGGCGGCGCCGCAGGCCGTCCCGCCGTCGGGGCACTTCCTCTTCATCGCCGCCATGGCACCTGCTTCTTTTGGTGATACGGCGATGGCGAGCGTCGGCCATCGGTGGGACAGAGGTCAGAGGGTGGTGGGTTCGCGTTGCGGGTTGGATGCGCGCGTGTTGGTTGATCTGGATTCTTGGGTGCGTGTAGGGTGCCCTGCGATTTATGAGAGGGTGGGAGGGAGACGGCAAGTCGGACTCTCCTTGCCAACCGACTTGCCGACGTCGTCTTCAACAGAGTGTCGGACTCTGAGTTTACCTTACTGAAAAAGAATCTCTTTCCCGAATTCAGATATACTCCGTACTCGGTAGCACAGTAGCACTCGTCGTGGACTCCGGCACGGAAAAATCACGCTGTTTTTAGACAAGTTTTTGGAGATCAAGCCTGATAGGGAAGTAATTGTAATGGTGATAGTAGATCTCCAGATTGCAGATTCTCCTTGTGTGTGAATAGATTAGATGTTCTTGACACTTGACAGAAATCTTTGGAAGTGAAGGACTCACATTCTAGAGTAGTGCACCGGCTCGCAGTGACGCGCGCATGCTCCTTCGTCCTCGGTGGCTCTAACTTCGGCGGCAGTAGAGGAGGAGGCGACGGCCACGCTTAACATGGTCTTCTTCTCTTGGCGTTGCGGGCTCATCAGCACGCAAACAGGCAACTGCCTTCTCTGTGGTACGCCGTGCTGTAACCGGCGGCGGCGGCGGCGGCGGAAGAGGAGGTGCTCCAGCTTCCCGCCGCTGGTGGCACTTGGAGCGCCTATACATCGCTTCAATCTGCTACGGCCGGACTGTGCGCTGACAGCTTCAACGTTCGAAGCACCAATGTGAAACCATGCCTAGCTAGCATTTTGCAGTGAGCTGCCAACCGATCAAACCTCCCTTGTTTGGGAGATCATAATGGAAAAAGAAAAAAAAATCTATGGCTGACATCACCGGCCTCTTGCAGCCTCCTATTCCAACTGTAAAAAAAAAAGAAGATGATCATGGGCTACGTTTTATCAGATCAGACATGGAGACCTTGTCCATAAGATAGGTTAGTAAGCTGCCAGTGCTAAACATATTGTTCTCACATATATATATCCCATATCATCCCTTCATGTGCATGCATTGCATCATGGGCACGCGGCCGGCCGGTGAGGTCGTCGTTGCATTACGCTCGCCGTACGTAGGGACGAATTTTTTTAAAAATTATTAGTATTTTAATGGAAAATTGCAAAAATAGGTGTCGGATGGGAAAATCGCGAAAGGAGGGCTCTATTGAAATACGAGAGTTCAACAGTGTTCTATGACCATCCGATGATCGATTGTCTGGACTGTCGAATGGCGACTGGGTGATAGGGCCTATCAAATCTGGAGTGTTCGACGGGGCCTACGTCTACCGTGCTTGGTAGGGCTGTCAAACATCCAGTGGTCGATAGGGACCTGTCGAACGTCTTGGTTCGATAGGCTCGCTTCCACTGATCTTGTTGACCAGTGAAGCTTAAGGTCCCCTCTCTAGCCTGACGTGGACTCAGCATGGGTAGCTGTTGAGCGATAGGATGCGGCAGAAGGCAGCGGCAGGCCAGGCGTTGGTGGAGGCAGGGCGAGCTCGAGGTCGACCGATTTAAAGGTAAAAATTTTCTAATCTCCAACTGTTTTTGCTAGTTGATTAATTAGGTAGTATTAGACGTATTACTTATTGTTGTTTGATTGTTGTTTGGTAATATTATTATTTAGGTTAAAGTAGTTAACTTTGAATCCCTAGATAAACCATATAATAACTTAGTGTTAGTCAATTATTAAGATGAATGGAAGACATACATATATATATATATATAACTTATTTTAGTTATCGTTAATGGTACATATTAGTCTGTTTTGTATTTGAACTAAGTTTTTAATAGGTAAGGTGTGATAGCAAGTGGAATAATTAATTTTGATAATATAAAATATATGTTCAATATTTTCAAGAGGTAGTACCGTAGTTTGGGTTGCATGTATTATTAAGGATATCTGCTGATGTATCTATTTAGGTTTATTACGGTGATGCTCCTATTTAATATTTGTATTAGTGGAGTAGATTTAACTATATATGCCTTCGTAGATACTACCTTGAATATACCAGAGCAATTGACTATGTACAATTTGGTGAGGTGGCTACATACTATGTTAGTAGTTGATCCAATGGTTGAACAGTTTGTTATGAAGTCAGTTTGACCATTTAGGGGTAAATATGGATGAATTAGAAAGTAGTGGAGATTACATCTACTGGTAGTTGGAGAAGGTTTGTTAGTACGATGACAGCAAGAGGGTATAGTATGGGGATACTGGTATAGAAGAAAACCACCAATAGGGAAACATACGAGCCGGTAACATGGATATTGAACAATCGGGGGGATATTGAACAATCGGTCATTGAACCAATGAGTAGGTGGACGTCCCTTGTTCTGGTTCAAGTGACATTGGTGAATAGCAACCGATTGTCGCATTTGGGGATGAAAACTTGACAGTTGATTCCAACGATGACAAGCCTAGATCCTCATTGGTTGTTGATGCAGCGGAGAAGAATGAGGCGGCAGTGGAGTAGATGTAGATGGATAATGAGTACCAAGTTCTTGTGGTGGAAAGGCACGATACAACAAAGTGAGATAAGGAAACATACTTGCTAAAGGAGTGGACGGACGTTACTTTAAGTCGTTTGACAGTGAACGATGGACTTGATTCCAACCGGTAGTACGATTGTAAGCAGGTCTAGGTTGGCCGTATGTTTCATGACAAAGGCCACCTACAAAATGCATTGAAGAGATGGGCATTTCTACAGTGGTGGGAGTTTAGGGTCAAGATTTCTAATAAGACAACCTACGACGTAATGTAGATGGTTATAAGCTATAGCACAACAACATGTGGGTGGCTTTAATAGTTGAGCATCATAAACATCTATTAGAAAATACCCCTTTGGTGCATAGGAATATGAGTGCGCAATTCGTCGCACAGATTGATTTATTCAAAGGTGGTGAGGAAAACTTGTGACTTTTCACAATAATGCACCATGTATAAAAATAGTATGGCTACGAGGTATCGTATGACAAGGCTTGAAGACCAAAGCAGAAAGCTAGAGAGTTGAGGTTTGGAAATTACAAGGATTCCTACCACAATCCTCCTAGCATACTTGAGGTTATGTAGGGAAGGAATCCAAGCACATATATTGCCAGCGATGATTTTGTCAATGAGAAAGGCGAAAATATCCTTCGTTGTGCTTTTTGGTCGTTTGGTGCCATGATAGAGGCTTTCTAGAACTGCATACCTTTAGTACAGATGGACTATTCTAACAGTGATTAATGTGGACGCCAATAAGCATTTGGTCCATGTAGCATTTGTAATTGTTGAAAGTAAGAATACATCAAGTTGGATGTGGTTCTTGTGTCGCATAAAGATTGTTGTTGTCCGAAATAGGACAAATGTTTGCATTTTATATAATCGTCATGCTTGTCTTTTGTCGGTGATACATACTTTTAAGCATGATGTAACATAGCAATTTCATGGCTAGATTTGCATAGCAGATGGTGTATGCATTATTTAGGTGTGAACTTTATAGGCAATTCAAGAGCAAGAGACTAATGGATCTATTCAAAAAGTTATGCAAACAAAATCAATAGAATAAGTTCGATGCCATATGGGAACAATTGGATCATGTCACTACAAATTATATGGAAGAGGTTGCAAAAAGCCAATTGTACTACGAAAGGATCAGCCGGAGGGTTTAGAACCTTTACCAAATGAAACAAGAAGTGTGACTAGAGCTCAGAAGGATGGGAGAGCAATGAAGTGCTTCACAAAGTGGATTGAACATGAGCCCGGAGAGAAATGGACGTTGTTGTATGATTATGAAGTATTGTTTGCTATCTACAATGTATGTATCAGTACCAGTTCGAGCACTAATGAGATCATGTTGTGTGTTCATATATACCTTTGTAGGCATTCAGCTAGTCCACCAAGTGTATGCACCCATTACTAATTTACATAAAGGCCCTAGGCCACGGTACGAATGACTCTGGAATTAATAACACACCATACCAAAAGTCATTCGACTAGTACTAGCGGATTAGACAACCAACATTCACCCATTAGTAACTGACATAAGGGCCCACCGACATTGTACATATGACTCGTGAGATAAGAGCATCCTATGCCAATGTCATGAGTGGTTCCTCTATTCGCATCGCTTTTGAAAGAACCTTGAGTCACATAAAGAGAGTGAATGTGCATACTTTTAAACATGAAATAAACTAGTAGCAAAAATTAAAACTCCTTTCGGAGTATCTAGTCCTAATGTTCAGAGTCTTCGAATATAGGGTTCGGAGATTCTGAACCTCCTTCAAAATGTTCAAAGGACAGTCAAAGGAGGCGAACCTTGAGGGTTGGAGAGGATAAAAGGAAATAAAATAACAGAGAATAAAACATGTAACATGACACTATGAGACAAGCAATTTTTCACTGAAATTTGGATCAACCGATCCTACGTTTTTTAGGAGCTTTAAAGAGCTGGATCTCACTTGATCCCGTATCTCACTAAGTTCAACCCTAAAGATTAGTTTGGTCTTTAAATTCTTACCAAAGCGTAGCAACTAGTCCAAGGTGACCACCGAGGTCTCCACTAGGACACCGTACTTCCACTTTCTATAGACCTTGCTCTATCAAACTAACCTCTAAAGAAGAACTTATAAATCCACTAATTTACCTTTTTTCTTATGGAGGTGAGGAAGAACTTCATAAACATCTTAGGCGATTCACACGTCGAATCCTCGTGGGCAATGTTCAATCGTTTAAGTGGTGGTTCTTCAAGAGTAAAAAACTTGAGCATTCACCGATGTTGATCCATAAGTGTTCATTCAAATCCTAAAGTCCACTCTCTTATAAATCACCCAAAAAACATACTTAGATGATGGATTAGCCATAAGATCCAATATAGTAGAGTGGGGAACATCTAGAAATCTCTTGGGAGAGGTGTTGGAATGAATGAGAAACCCACTCACAAAGAGGGGGTTGGTGAGGTTAAATACCCAACTATCTCAAAACTAGCTATAATTCACAAAATTCAAACTTTGGAGTATCCATACAAAATGTATGTAGACTCCGAACAGGCCTTTCAGTTTAGACAGAGAGCTCAGTTTGGAGATTTCAACCAAAGGGTCTGAAGATTTTAGACAACACTTGGTTTCGAGAGAGGATGTTTGGAATATCTGGTCTAAATCTTTGAAAACTCCAGATAGGCCTCTCTACCAGGCAAAGAGCTCACTTTGAAGACTCTGGCATAAATATCTGGAGGCTCCGAGCTAATTTCTCTGTTTGACAGAGAAACTTATTCACAAGCTTTCACAAAGATTAGACACAAACATTTGAAACACTAGAAGAGAAAAAACAAAACTCCAAGGTGTATGTGGTGCGAGTGTTTATTTATTTAGATTTGAAAATTTGATTGAGCACTTATTTTTTGAACCGATTAAACTTAAACCACTCTTATTAGTTTGGCTTATCCTAAGGACTCAACAAATAATAAAATTACATTTTTATTGCTTCAAGTCATTTTTTCTTTTTTAGCCTTCATGAGGGATCTTCTTTTAACCAAAACAAAATCTCACTAGACAAATTACTATAAGATTCTCAATCATAACGTATTAGCTTCATAATTTTTTTTGCTATCTATCACTTAAAACCCACTAGGAGGTTTAGATGCACTTTTAGCTTTTAGCCATCAACAGCGGATAAGACATCAAACTTTTAGTACGTTCACCCGTTAGTAATTTACATAAAGGCCCACCAACCTTTTACAGATGTCTCTTGACTTAATAACATTCTATGCCAAAGTAATGAATGATTCTCCCCTTCACATCTCTTTTGGCTAGGAGAGGCATAGGACAACAAACTTTTGGCATGTTTACCTCTTACCTACTTTAGGCCCCTATGTGAGAAGTCGGAGAAAGCAAGGGCAATGGCACCTCTTGGGACCCGTGGTGACTGTAAGTATACAATATTTTAGGCGTATACCAACTAAACAAGCCCCCTATGACTACTATAAATAAATGTAGGGAGCACACACATTGCTTTCACAATTGGTGGACTTTGCAAATCCAATAACCTTTTTTGGCAGGACATCAGTAGCACTCATGCCCTCTATCCTTGGCCTACCCCATTAAAGGATTAATGGACTTGCAAAAGTAGCATTTCCTCTAATACCAAAATAGATTAACATGTGATTTCATAACAACTTTGGTTCTTACCTTCTCGAATCAACATGCAGGAGAGACGAATGGCATCTAGACGACAAGGCCAAGAAAATTCAGGCTGGAGGGTGGATAGGCTCATCCCACTATGGATAGACCATCTATTGTGTCACTGTGGTGATCGTTGTCAGTTAGTGGCAGTATGGTGGCATCCTAACATGCGTGGAAGGAGGTTCTTCATATGTCCATTCATCAATGAGGAATGTATCGTAAGTCTTTAGTAAATCACACACTTATTCAATGATTCTGGTGGGTTCAACTGCATATTTGTAACGCAACTATTATATGTGTTGATAGACTAAGCGAAGGATATATGAGTACATTGAATGGATTGACACTGAGACCTCCCAATTTAATGGAAGGCATTGGTACACAACTATCAAAACAAGAGTTGAATATATAGGAGGCATATGAATGCCGACTGGAGGTTGAACAAAATGACAGGAGGACTATTAGTTGAGAGCTCCTTGCATTGAATGAGCATCTAGAGTGCAGGTGTGGTGACCGTTGCTAGGTTGTTACATCCTTGAGACAAAGTACTCTAGGGATGATGTATTTTCTTTGTTCAAACATTGATGATGACTTCGTAGTAAGTTCTAAACACACTTATTACCATTTACTACTACATGCAAACTACACAGGGAGATCTAAGTATGTGTTCATTCACCAAGTGGATTGACAAGGACATACCTAATGTAATGGCCAAAGTATAACGCAGGCTGAGACGATGTCAAGATACATGCATGCCAAGGAGGAGTACGAACAATAAGTACAGGTCGCAAGCTTCGATCGGAGAAACAATCCTTTTGATTTGTCTAAATGGTCTGAGCATCCCAAATACGCATGTAGGGATCGTTGTTAGGTGACAACATTATTTGCGCAAGGGACATATGGGAGAAGATACTTTATTTGTCCAAATATAGATGATGACTTTATTGTAAGTCTACAACCTAATTCTTTCATATCTTACATAATATTGTAATGTACAAATAATATTTTTTACATAGGGAGACTAAGGATGTGCGCGTTCACCTTATGGATTGACATGTTGCAATTCAACTATGAGGGCCAAAGGGTCTTGGAGGCTGAGACACTCTCAAAATATAAGCGAAGGAAGGAAGAAGAAAGTTGAAAGCAATAAAATAAAAATACTTAAGAAAAACAATACACAAACTGTGAAAAAATAATTAAAAAATACTACCAAAGAAAAACAGTATAAAAAAATTAAGAAAAATGCTGTCGAACATAAAGAGTGAACAGGCCTGTTGAAATATAACATGGTGACAGTCATAACATCACTATGTCGAATTCTCATATTTCGACATGAGCTATTTTCGCAATTTTCTTCTCACTACACATATTTGTGCAATTTTCTATTAAACACTATCGTTTTCAAGAAAAATCCGCGGGAACGGTCGGCCGGTTCCCGTGCTGCTACGAAGATGGAAAAGGGAAAAAAAAAGAAATGCGGCAACGTCGTGTTGCGAATCCTGGATTCTGCATGCATACGCATGATGGGTTCCTTTCCCAAAAGCCGTGATGATGATTGGAACGGGCATGTGGTTACTGTGTTGGGCGCAGCAATCAATCATCATCCATCAGGGTTACAGCTTTTTTTTTTTACTGATGTTTGTAGTAACCAGCAAAGCCCCTCTGCCTAAGAACATTCATTGGTTTTACGGAATACTGCATCCTAGCAAAGTGCCTCTGCCTAAAAAATCTACTACTACTTCCCTAACGTTAGGTTGCAACCGCACGTAAATTTGCAAGTTTTACTGCTTGTTTCTGCAAACATTCTTAGCTAACAATGATAGGTTCTTATATTTACTAATAATAATATATCGTATTATAACAAACTCATGTAATTAATAATAGACTATACATGTCTAATATAATTAGGGATAGACTAAGAGTATATAGATAAAGCAACCAATTTTTTTTCTAACCAATTTTTTTCTTGTTCTTTCGGGGAGGCACAGGAGAGCACTCCACGCGAGGGAAGGGGAGAACAAATGACTCAGCTTTTTAGTTGTAGAGATATGCTGCGGGGTTAGCACGAATCCTGATGCTACGTAGCCCAGCCTACGCCTTCGATTGGCCTAGCTCAGCTAGAACACAGCAAATGGGCGGCAGCTGGGGTTCTTCCCTCTCAAAGCAAGATCCAAGCTTCCTCAATCCATGGAGCGGTCAACACTAAACTACGCTTTGGGAACCACTACAACAAGTGCTGATTAAATGCTACAGTTAGCTCGATACGATAGGGTCCCAGAAGAAGCCAACAAAATTATATATATCCCTCCGATCCCACGAAGCCGGCGTCGATGCCGCTGCCCCGTGCGTGCCAGGCGGCGCTCTGGATCGCCATGGCGCGTCCCCATTGCTGTCGCGCTCGCGCTCTAGAGCGCGCCCGCCCAGACATCCACCATGCCATGCCATGCCATGCCATGGCAACCCTACCGTGTGCGCCGCGCGTGCGTGCGTGCATGGATGGACAGGCACATGGAGACAAAGCTTCACGTAGTGCTAGCTCGAGCTATGACCATCCATCCATGCATGCTCTCGTCCCGAAGATGGTGCAAAAACCACAGCCCATGCATGCCCAGTAGCATTGCCTCTTTTTCTGAACTGAAATGAAAAGAGGAGCTAGCTAGCTAGGCAGGGGCGGACCTAGCATGGGGACGGAGAGAGGCTCAGCCCCCTTACCTCGTTAGACTCTATGAAGAAAATTAGAGAGAAGAAGGAAAAAAAGAGGGAGTGAAAAAATAAAAGAAAAAAAAATAGAGGAGGAAGAAGAAGATGAACCCTCTATCATGAAAAACGCCACTGTAGCTAGGCAAAGAGTGAAACTAGTTCGGCATGAAATGGCCTTTACGTAGGCTCCGTCTTGTCCTTGTAGTAGCGTACATGCAAACATATATCCGTCTGGTTTTCCGGTCGTGCGTGTACGTACTTTGTGGAGTACTCTGCAGTCTGCACTACCGTGTAGGCCCGTAGACGTATCGTACGCACGTGCGTTACGTGAGGACAAGTGTGAAAAGACTAAAAGATTGGGTCCAGTCGTCCATGCAAGGGAGAGAAAGAGAGAGAGAGAGAGCGACGGTAGAGAGATGCATCATGCAAGCCGTGTAACATCGGACACGTACATCCATAAGGTTGAATGCATGCAAAGGAGCAACGCCAACGCCAACGCGCGCACATCCTCCACTCCACTATCCAACGGGAGAAACCGCTCGGCCACTAGTCGTTTCGCCAAGCGCGCGCCTTCCTCCTCGTCTCGCCCTATCGCTTTGCTTCTTTAACCAAAAAAAAATCTAAAAAAAGGAGGGGAAAGTGCTATTGAAGGTCCCACTGGTCAGCGAGAGAGGCAGTACGGCACTGTTATGCCGAAGGGAACGCGGCAAGTGCTATTGTTATGCCGTTGGAATCATCCAGTCCAATGATCCAATGGCATAATTTTAGGCGAATGGGAGGATTTTGTGGCAATGTATATAGGAGTATAACAGAGCAGAAAATGTTACTCGAGCTGTATAATTTGGAATGGTATACGGGGCGTAGTAAACAGATAATCAGCCATATATCACGAAAGATCATGCCAAATACTGGGCAAAGCTGCAAATTGTGGCGTGCCCAAAATCTTTGGAAGGAATACATATGGAATGCAACTGCAGAGCACAAATTTGTTTGATTTTGTTTTGGAACAGAAGCCCGTTTCTCCGCCACCTTGCCGAGTTGCCATTTGTGCTCCCTGCTCCCCCTGCTTTCACCTTTACCTCCGCCCAAATCCTACCACCTGTATACATTAAGCTTCCCCTCAAAAAAGGTATACATTAAGCTAAGCCCTAATTAACTTGTGTTTGAGCCAAAGGACAAGGTGATTAGAACAATTAATCTGAGAGAGGGAGAGGGAGAGGGAGAGGGAGAGAGAGGGGATGAAAGAGGCAGCAAAAGCAGAGGAAGGCTGATCAGAAACCTTCATCAGTCACTTCACACCACTATTTTTTTCACTTTAGTGTTGCGCACAGGCAACAACAGCAGTACACCACCGCCAATACATGCAGACTGCTCGCTCTACTCGCCCAGCTCAACCAGCAGTCTTAACCCCTAGCAGCTAGCTTATCTAGCTAGAGCCTAAAAGCCTAGAATCATTCAGGGCTCAGGAGGGAAGAGGAGCAAGGTGGATTGGTGGTGTGTCTCCTGCCATTGCTGGTGTTTGGGCTGCAGTGGCCATTGCAACATTTTGTTGGGTTTTTTCTGCTACTTCTGAAGCTGGATTTGTGATCCCTGGTGCGGTTGGTGCGCTTCTTGGCGCTCAATTCGGTCCAAGATTGTAGGTTGCCGGTCACAATCGGAACTTGGAGCCAAATTTGTTCAAGATTTGAGGTTTCCTTGCGCAGGGCCACGCCTTTGTTTGCTTGGAGGTGTGAATCATTGGAGCCTTTTGGAGAGGTAACAGGGGAGGAGAGTAGGGGTAGTAGATTCCTCTGTTGCTTCAGTTAATTTACTATGAGACAATGAGGGAAGAGAACAATAAGAAGAGCAAGGTATGTTATTCCATTGTAGTGGTGTTCAGAACTTCAGTAGCTCGGATCAATCTGGGCATCTTCTTGTTTCTTTGCTGTGTGTTGATCAAGTTGACATTTTTTTTGCTTCTTAATGTGTAGCTCTCCTGGTCCAAATCCCTTGTGAGGAAGTGGTTCAACATCAAGAACAAGGCAAACGATTTCCATGCAGACTATGATGCTAGCCAAGGTAATGAGAGTGTTTCATTTTGATTAAAAGATGAGAACTTCTGTTTTTGGGTCATTACCAAATTTTAATTTCAGGTCGTAGATGTAACTAATTTGAGGGCCCCAACTCTCAACCAACAACCTGTTCTTTTGTTTTTATTGTTTAGTTGGTTGTGCATACTGGTTCTTGTGGTTCATGAAGGTTCGTTGAATGCAACTTTTATCATCTTGTGCTTGTGGATCCTCGATTCCATCAGACATTTCCAGTCCAAGTTTCTAGTCTTGATTCAGCGATGCAGTAGCACCAGACATGCCCCAATCAAACGCTTTTAATTTCCTAGACACAGCCACATTAATGTCTTGGCTCCTGGTTTTGGTTTGATGGTACAGAAGTCATTAAAATGTCCCAATCAAACACCTTTTCCTAAGTGATTCAGATATTTGTCCCGTGCTGTTTGGAATTTTTGTATGTTTCTCATGTCCTAGTCATTTCTACCAGTCTAAAGCGTCTACTTTTGATTTCAAGATAGAGAGACGCTGAAACGGTCTCAGCCAAAGACCATTTTATTTACATTTGGTGTCTTTGCTCGGTTTGGGCTAAATTGGCTTGGTCATCCAGGAAGAAATGGTCATGGAGGTGAATGGAGGACCAGCTGTTCAGAGAGGGAGGCAGGCACAGCCAAGAAAAGCAGAACTGGTACAGTTAAAGCATTTGGACCACACTTCTTTCTCTATTCAGATATCAAAGATCGCAGCTACCTCCTTTTCTTTTCCTCAGAACTCTATTTCCCTGTTGGGAGTTCCTGTTTTCGACTGAATGATTTAAATGATTGTCTAAAATCCAAATACTGTCTGTTGTGTGGCTTTACCGATTTATCTGAATGTTTTCTTTGTATGTATGTTTTTGCATGATAGACCGGGTGTCAAAGAAGAATACCGACTTCATTCGTCGACGAAGGACTGAATCTGATGTGTCACGCCTGACTGAAGTTCAAGATTACAGGTATCCAACAACCTACTTTTTTTTTGACCTTGTAAGCTTAATCTGATTGCTTCAATTAGAGTTCTGTAAATCAGTCAACTGTCATGATCCATGTTGCTCTTAGGCAGTTATTGGTTCTTGCACTTTGACTTTGTTGGTATTATTGATGTTGGGTCTTATTTACTTCCTCTTTTGTACAGAATATTTGCTTCAACATGGAATGTGGGTGGTAAATCCCCATCAAAGGGGTTAGATTTAGATGAGTGGCTCCACTCTTCGCCTCCTGCTGATATCTATGTGCTAGGGTATGTACTGTCCAAGGCCTTGCCATTTTGAATTATATTATTTACATAACAGTGGTCTCGAGCTATTGTCTTCAATTCATTTTTTTTTTTGCAGATTTCAAGAAATTGTTCCTTTGAATGCTGGAAATGTTCTTGGTACTGAAGATAATCTTCCAGCAAAAAAGTGGGTATCCCTCATTAGGAGGACATTGAACAGGAACCCTGGGGCTAGCAGTTATGGTGGCTATCACACATCATCTCCTGCTCCTGATCCAGTTGTTGAACTAGATGCTGATTTTGAGGGATCATCAAGAAGACATGATAACTTGTCATTTTTCCATCGTCGATCATTCCAAAACCTTAGTCGGAGTTTAAGAGTTGAAGGAAATTATATGTCATCACAACCAAGGTTGGACCGTAGATTCAGTGTCTGTGACCCAGTTAGCTTGGGCGGCAGACCAAGTGATTTTGATGAAAATTTCCCTTGTGTGGGATCACCAGATGGTGAATGTGTTGAGGAGGATGTAAGCAATGGATTTTTTTTTTCACCGTCTCCATATGGATATGGGGCATCAATACCTATGGGAGAAAACGATGAGCAACCAAATACCTCTAGGTATAGTTTTGGTGAAAATTTATAAACTTTAACATATGCTAGCTTGTATATAACTGTTTTAGCTTCATTATGTGAATCTATTCTAAAATATTTTAAATCTTTCAGCTCAAAATAACTAATCTGACTATGTTGTGTCTGCCAGGTACTGTTTGGTTGCCATCAAGCAGATGGTTGGAATATTTCTCACTGTTTGGGTGCGCAGCGAATTAAGAAATGATGTGAAAAACCTTAAAGTCTCTTGTGTTGGTAGAGGACTAATGGGGTATCTTGGAAATAAGGTAAAGTCTATTCACGGTTCTTTGAAATGTTTTCTTTTAATCATCTTGTGTGTAGATTGTTTCTCACTGTTACTGTAGTACATATTACTTAAGGTTCTGTCCTTTTGCTGCAGGGTTCGATATCAATAAGCATGTCTTTGCATCATACAACCTTTTGTTTTATCTGTTGTCATTTGACGTCCGGAGAAAAGGAGGGGGATGAATTGCGCAGAAATGCTGATGTCATGGAAATCTTACGAAAGACTAGATTTCCTCGGGTTCGTGGTGCTGGTGATGTTAAGTCACCAGAAACCATTCTTGAGCATGAGTATGAATTTATGTTCCTTACTCTACATTGTAATGTGGAAGCAACATAACACTTGGCTTTAACTTTACATTCCTTTGATTCAATTGCAGTCGTATCATATGGCTTGGGGATTTGAATTACCGGATTTCCCTTTCGTACTGCTCGGCAAAAGCACTCATTGAAATGCACAACTGGAAGCAACTGTTGGAGAAAGATCAAGTAATTGACACTGCTTTATTGCGTACTTAAAGCATGGTAGAACAATTGGTCCCAGGACCACGTTTGACTTTCTTCTTTTGGAATAGCTACGGATAGAACGAAGATTTGGGCGCGTTTTCCAGGGATGGAAAGAAGGACGGATTTATTTTCCTCCAACATATAAATATTCATTCAACTCAGATCGCTATTCTGGGGAGAGTGTGCATTCAAAGGAAAAGCGAAGAACACCAGCTTGGTAACTTCTTTAGTACCTTTATCAACTAGAATTTGTCCTATTTTGTTTTGGTTCTAAGGAATTTACTGAATGATCTGTTCTTTATTGACAAAAGGTGCGATCGTATTCTGTGGCACGGTAACGGTCTCATTCAGTTGTCTTATGTTCGTGGAGAGTCACGTTTCTCTGACCACAGACCTGTGTATAGTATTTTCATGGCAGACGTTGAAATTATCCGCCAGAGGAGAAGAAATATGGGCTATTTCAGCTCTAGAGTTGAGGTGGCAGAGCTTCTCTCATTTTCTTACAGCTTTGGAGACATCAAGTTCTACTAATTCAGATAATTGTACGCCATGCTCAAGTTTTCTACTTTGTGTTTATGTAAGTAAGTAAAAACTACACGTCTTAGCATGTATTTCTTATATTTTACATATCTCGACCGGTTATGCAGGTTAACACATGAAGGGTTCAAATTGTAAAAGATGATCAGATGTGGACGTGCCAATATTTTTCCATCTGTTTTTTTTGTTAGCCTTCAGTTGCACACTTAGGCTTTATTCAATTCTCTAAGTATTAACTTCTACTTCCTCATTTTTTGCACGCACATTTCCTAAACGTTTTTTTAATATATATATATATATATATAAGTTATTTGAAAAAATCTTATTAATCAATTTTTTAATTTTTTAGCTAACACTTAATTAATTATATACTAATAAGTCCTTTTTGTTTAACGAATCGGAAGAGAAGTTCCCAACATCCCCAAACGAACACAGCCTTATTGTTTAGCCATCACCAAGCCTGAAGCCTGTGCAGATGCTTGTGAAACACATCATCCAAAAACTAACATAAAGGTAATTGATCTCTTGTTTGTTGAGAAAAACTCAAAATTCTTGCATAAACCTGACGGGAATCCTTGTTCTATTGCAGTGCTGTTGGGCAGTTTTGCAACTAACCCTTTTCCTGGAAGTATCAGCCCACACAACTAATTATACAGCTCAACAAACTCTCATTTCCAGTTCATTTGTACTTTTGTTTCAAGATACTGATAAGTATCATCACTTTTCTTTTCCCTTTACATTTTGGAAACTTTTGTAAGCTGGCCATTGTATCAGCATAAGGTGTAAAATCATTGCAAATCGGCAAGGGGAATGATAGCTTGGATCGAACTAATTCCAGATAATGATTTCTAGTGCGAGGGGAGAATGATAGGGTTGATGTGACTTGGCAGATTTGCAAAGTCATAATCACGTGCATACCTTTTTGCTGGTGTACTTGTGAAGCTAAATGATGCCTGCATTTGCTGCACTCATTGGTGCGCGGTGTGCCATATTAAACAAAACCTTAATCCCATTGTTTAAATTGGATTACACAGAGACATGTCTCCTTCCTGGAATACATGGTGAGACACAGTGTCAGCTTTCATGTACCCTGCGTTGGTTGCTGTCATTAGTAGTACCATGTACATCGCATATATGAAAGCATCCATTTGCCAAGTTGGCCGCTCTGGTCACTGTTGTTTATTACTGTGATCTTCAGCTGTCACTTGTTGAAAGAACAAGCTTTTTGACCTCCTTTTTGGTGCCTGCCTCTCTGGCTGCAGGATGTAATCAGGTGATGTGATCTCATCTACCAGCGTACAATGCACTTAGTTGACATGATAGGGAATTAATATTGGGTGTTTAATTCTTACTGTTTGCTGTTTGACCGGTGCTGTTTCCCTTTCCCAGGTGAAAACTGGAGTACCAGTAGTAACTAACACTGGTACTGTAATAGCTAATCCTAGTTGCAGACTGAAAATTTGGTCAGCCAATTATTTCAGCTCTAGTGTTTTTCAATTTTCGTACCCATCAAGGAAGTAAGAATTGAAATGATTACCGATCTAGATTTGCCATTAACTACTAATCCAAGATGCCTTTATTAGGACAAGCAATGCATCTTGCTTTGATCCTTGCCTGTTCATTTTTACTGTGAACAGTATTTATTAACTGATCCTGCTTGTTCTTCTGCCGAGGTAGTACTGAGACCGCTTGTGCAGGATTAATTTTCGCTCGAGATGGTGTGCAATCACCTGTTCTTGAATTTAGTACTAATGCAAGAACAAGTGATGCAGTTTTCTGAATATTCAGACCTTAAAGTATTTACTGTTTTTGCGTGTGTTTTAATTTAGGAACAAGAAATGCCAGTTTCACAGGCTGCGAGGCTGTGACATTAACTGGAAAAGGATTGCAGGTGATGACGCCACGGCGCGAGGCACTCGAACAAATGCACGGCGAAAACGCAAGTACTACTACGAGTACGAATCTTTAGGCAGCCTCTGGCGAGCTCGCTGTCCTCTACTCCTCTGCCTCGCTGTCGTAGACGCAGGCAAGGGCAAGCAGCAGCTCCTGCAAGCCGTAGCGTTTCAGCCCATGTGTTTGCCCTTCTTCCTGCATCCATCTCTCTATGTCTCTATCTCTCTCTCTGTTCAGTTCAGTCTGCTCAAAACTGCAACTCTGCAAGTGATGGATGTCTGAGCTTCGCTAGGTTTCCTGCACTGCAAACGAAACAACAGTGGCAAAGAGATTAAAAGTTGATATTGAAAAGGTGACGGACGGACGGACGGATGGATGGATGATCGATGGATTTGAGGTAGATAGATGGATGGACATGCAATGCATGGTTGCATGCACGCATACAGAACCGCAGCTGTTGCTGTCCCGGCATGCAAGCGTGCAGGTCAGCTCCATTTGCATGTTTGCATTGCCTTCTTTAAGATCTTGGAGGCGACATGGTCGCAGCTAGTTTTGTTACTGTACCTCTCCCCCTTGTGTTACTGCCTTGTTGCTTGTGTTTGGTGCGCTCATGAATTGAATTGAACTCCTAGTCAACGGTCGTATGCTGCATTGTATGTACTCTCTTGGACTGGCCAGCGACCATGAGTAGTCACGCTTGTATTTACGCTCGAGCTGAAATGTGTGCTACAGAGAACAGGAGAGCGTGCTATAATGGCAATGTGTACAGCAAAGAATCATTATTTGTGCTCGTGCACCAAAAAATTAGTGCCACCTTATGCCAAAACGACCAACAAAATACTTTTTCTGCAACTATCTATATTTGAAAACAGAGGGAAGTATGCAGTAACGTCATGATCATGCATGCATTTGGCCATGCAAAATTGCGAAGCCAACACAACAACCTGGAGCTGTCTGTCAATGGACGCGCCGGAGAGATTCAACCGTGCATGCAGGCCGTACGTGCGTTAACTACAACGAGATGGGCAACGCAAGAAATGCAAAGGCGAAGAGCGCACGGCTCCCTGTTAATAACTGCTTTGCATGCTTGCAGATCGATGCAGATGCAGCCCTCTGCTGGCGCTGGCACAGGGCCACAGCTAGCCCTGCACGGCTGCACGCCGCAGTTACTGCATGCAGAGCGGGAAGAGATCGTTAGACTGCAGCATGCATGCACGTACGTACGTGCAGACCGACGAACCGACGAGCGAGTCATGAGCTAGCCTACCCTAGCTAGGCTGACGTGCACAGATGCTACTCGCACAGAACTCGTAGTAGCACGTTCTACTGTTCGTGACCCGGCCGGCCGGCCGCCGCCTACGCTGCTGCTCGTGATGACCTCGCTGCGATTTCGCGCGTGACCGCGTGTACTGCTCGTGTGATCGTCGCCGCCGTCGTGGTCGTGGTGCATGCGCAGCAGCGGCGACATCGGGTTGCGCGCCCACCGGAGTATTAACGCGCGCGCGCGCATTCATGCAGGTAGCTATATTCGCCGGCCCAGAGACCCATCGACAAGCTAGCCGTGTACGTACACGCCGCCTGCATGCAGCATGTCGTAGTGTACAGTGAAAGAAAATTGGAACTGGATTTTTATTTCTACTCCTTACCGTATACAAAATAAGTCAAACTTCTTCGATTTTAATTAATTTTATAATATATATATATACTAGCATATACAATATTAAATTAGTTTTTTAAAAATCTAATATAAAATATAAAATATATGTTTTTGTTATTGTAGATGTTAGAATATTTTCAATAAACTTGATAGAAGTTTAATTTATGATAAAACTGAAGTAGCTTACGATATGAAATGGAGTATTCAAATACATGCGCACTTGTTTGCTTCTCTATCCATTATTAATATTTTAAAAAAAATATGAGAAAATTAATATCTATAGCATCTAAGCTTTTACCTCCATTCCAAAAAGACTTTATCTTTTTTAAGATTTTTCTAGATTCCTATAAAAAAAGTGATTTTTTCTGAGACTAGTACCATTTTGCAAAGTTTGGAGTCCAATGTTAATATACCTAAATAGGAACAAAACAAACAAAATTGGTGATGCATAGTATTGTATTGATAACCAAATTTTATTATTTTATTTATTTATTGGTTCTGAGATGTGTGGACTGAATTTAGTGTTTCATGTTTAAGCAATGCTATGAATATATATAATCTAGTCCCTTAAAAGACTCTTTGATATTTTTTTGATGCTTTGGAATAGTCCAATTAATGTTATGTGCAAACAAATAGATACCATATATTTAAATAAACAAATAAAAGACTATAACATTTTTTATAAAAAATATTTTATTTATGCCATATTTCAATATATTCTCATTTATCCATTGCAAACGTATGGGTATTTTTCTAAAATAATTATGACCCATATAGATTACCTAGTTTTTCAAAGGTAATTCACTCTAATATTTTTTTTCCTGAAGAGTGTCTCTCAGTTTGTAATTGGTTGTCAGCTTGTCCTCTGTTCTGCTACATCTGCGAGAAAGAAAAAGGTGACTAGCGAGCCAGCAACCTCACCAGAAAGGTCCCATGTACCGAAGGCTCATGCAATCGACCAGAAACGAATATTGGGCCGAAAAGGGTCGACACACGCATCCCCTTCCCCGTTCGTGGGCAGTGGGCCGTAGCGAACCGGGGAAAAGACGGCCCAATACCAGGGTGCAGTGTAGCTGTGCACGCACGAGAAGTAACCCATCCATCTCGGCCCCTGTTTCCTTTGTGGCGAACAGCTAACGCGACCACGCGACGCCGCACGCCGCCCAGCGCGTCGCCGTCGCTGCGTGCGCCACACAGCTGCTTCCCTCTCACCAGTCACCACGTACGCACCTCCCGACCTCCACCTGGCCGCGCGCATGGCTGCATGCCGCTCTCGCGTCCCCTACATAAACCATCACTCCTCCCCTCCACGGCTCCATCCAACGCCACCGCTACTAACTTAGCTAGCTACAGCCATCGAACACCGTGGCGAGGACGTCGTCCATTGCGAGATCGCCGCCGTTGCTAGCAATGGCGCTGCTCCTCTCCCTGCGCTTGCTCTCCCTCGCGTAGACTGCGGTGGGGTGGAGCAGGAGAGGGGAGCGTGAGGAGGAGGACGAACGGCGCCGCGGCGGACACGGTGAAGGCCGACGGCCGTACCACTTCGGGGAGGAGAGCTTCCGGCACTGGACGAGCATGCGGCACGGGCGGTTCAGCGTGCTGGACCGGTTTTCCGACGAGCCGCTCGTGGGCGCCATCGGGTACTACCGCGTCGCCGTCCGGGAGGCCGCGCCGCGGGCGTTCCTGCAGCCCAGCCACTACGATGCCGACGAGGTGTTCTACGTCAAGGAAGGCGAGGGCGTTCTCGTGCTGCTGAGGAGGGGATGAGGGAGTCGTTCTGCGTCAGGGAGGGCGACGCCATGGTCATCCCCGCCGGCGCCATCGTCTACTCCGCCAACACCCACAGCTCTAAGTGGTTCCGCGTCGTCATGCTGCTCAACCCCGTCTCCACGCTCGGCCGCTTCGAGGTTAATTTTCCCTTCTTGTTCCATGCATGCAAGGAGAGTAAAGGAGTGAGTAATTCTGACGGTTTTAGTCTCCGTGTTTCTGCAGGAATACTTCCCCGTCGGCGGCGAGCGGCCGGAGTCATTCTTCAGCGCCTTCAGTGACGACGTTCTGCAGGTGGCATTCAACGTACGTCCCTGCTGATCACCATGGACTTCTAGAACATTCTTGACTGGTTTCGTTTGTGTTGCTGATTTCTTGCTTGGACTTGACTCGCCGGGAAGAATGTGTTGGTAAATTCGTTCTTCAGTCCAGGTTCAGTCTTCAGTTAGTTAGTTAGCGTTTTAGTTTTAGTAAATAAAGGGAACTCAATGTGGGTGCGACTTGTATCGCCAGAATCGCGCTTTGTCCGCGGTGTGGCAAGTCACGTAGTTGTTCTCTCTTGGTTTTCAGTTGTGTCTTAGTTGAAGTCATGGGCGTAGCTTGCTTGATCGTGGGATGGTGCGGTCCTGTAGGGGGAAGTGGCGTGCATGACGCCAGGTCACGAGTGGCTGAGAGCCGCCGCATGCTTTGTATAAATTCCAATCAAAGAGTCAGAAAAAGCCGAGCGGTTGCGGCACCAAAACTGCTGTCGTGTGTGTGCTTGGGTTCCATCAGAGTTCGCGTGTGTTTGCAGTTCGTGATCCACCGAGGTCCGGTCATCTCCCTCGTCTCCGGCGATGGGTGCCGGCGAGCAGGAGATTACACTTGGTATCAGAGCTAGGTTCCGGCGGTGGACGCGTGACCGTGCGATCGTAGCGGCATTCATGGAGCGCCGAGGCCAATCATTGTCGCCCCGACGCCGGAGGTTGTGGCAGCGGCGAGCGCGGAATGGTCATCCACCGGGTCGTGCAGGAAGGGGGAGGGAGTGGGCATCAGTACCCGCTGCTCACCAAAACCAACTACTACTCATGGACGACGCTCATGAAGTTGAAGCTACATGCTTGGAGCCTATGGACGACGGTGCACGTCGGGACGGACGACTTCGTCGACTATCAGAACGCCCTGGAAGCCATAGCGCTGGACATTCCCCCAGAGCTGCATGGCAGCATTGCCAGCAAGCACACTGCCAAGGCGGCGTGGGACTCGCTGAAGAAGACCCATCTCGGTGTGGATCGTGTGCGCTAGGCGAGGGCGAACACGCTGCATCGGGAGTTCGACACACTACGGTTCAAGGACGCAGAGACGGTGGACGACTTCGCCGTTCATATCACCGACCTCGCGAGCCAACTTGAGGTTCTCGATGCCGGCTACACAAAGCTAGAGATCGTGCGACAGTTTCTGCAAGCCACGCCACCAAGGTACTCTCAAATTGCGATGGCTATTGAAACTCTCTTGGATCTCAATACAATGTCCGTTGAGGACCTTGTTGGGAGGCTGTAGGCGGCCGAGGAGTGCTACGACCTAGGCGGCACCGCAGGCTCATTCACGATGCTCCTCAACCTCACAGAGGAGGAGCTGGTGGCGTGGGTGGTGTCCCGGCTGCAACTCTCTAACGAGGGCGGCTCTGGAGACGAGTGGCCTCCATCCACCAATCCCAAACACGATCATGGCGGTGGCTTGTCCCAAGGTGGAGGGAGCAATGGCGGCTCCAAGCCAACCACCGATGGCAGCGGCAAGAAGAAGAAGCAGATCGCGAGCGACGAATGCAAGTACTACGGCAAGTCAGGGCACTAAGCTCGTGAGTGCCGCAAGAAGAAGCGGGATGAACATGCGCACATGGCCGAGGCTGACGCGGAGGGTGCTCTGCTGTTGGGGATCACGTCGATCTCTGATGATCTGGTGCTCCCGGTGCCTACGTCGGTGGTACCTGCTATGTGGGAGGACGTTGCTCGCGTCCAGGTCGACAATGAAGGCACGAGCGCATGCTATGTCTTCATCGACGAAGCTGTGAACAGGGTGAACCCCATGGCACTGGTGGCGCTGGTGACATCCAATGCCAAGGCGGGCGAGGAGGTGCACATCCACGAGGACAAGCTCTTTGTCTAGCTCGGGGAGAGACATAGCGACGGACACACGCGGTGGATTCTCGACATAGGCGCCACAAACCATATGATTGGGGAGCGGTCTACCTTCTCCGACCTTGACACGGGGGTGCACAGCACCGTCAGGTTCGAGGATGGTTCGGTCGTTGACATTGAAGGGTGAGGCACAATCCTGTTCAGCTGTAAGAATAGGGAACACCAGGAACTCGCCGATGTCTACCTCATCCCTAAGCTGACTGCCAACATCATCAGCCTTAGGCAGTTAGATGAGGACCGGTACAAGATCCTGATCGAGGAAGGCGTCCTATGCATCTGGGATCAGCACCGATGTCTACTGGCGAAGGTGCAGTGCTCGGTGAACCGATTGTACACCCTCGACCTCAACATCAGCACCCCGGTGTGTCTTACGGCGCACACCGACGATGTCGCCTGGAGGTGGCACACAAGGTATGGCCATCTTGGCTTCCACGGTTTGAAGATGCTGTCCAGGAAGGATATGGTGCGTGGTCTCTCGACGATCGATCACGTGGAGCAGGTGTGTGAAAGTTGCCTCGCCGGGAAGCAGCGTCCTGGCTGTGAGCAAGTTCCGCGCGTCCCGATCACTGGAGCTGCTGCATGAGAACCTCTGCGGTCCGATCACACCTTCAATCCCCGGGCGGCAAGTGCCTGTTCTTGCTCATTGTGGACGATAGGAGCCGGTACATGTGGCTGATCCTACTGGCGTCCAAGGATCAGGCCATTGTGGCGATCATCCAGCTGCAAGCGCATCTGGAGATAGAGTTCGAAGAGAAGCTGGGCACGCTGCGTACTGATCGCGGTGGGGAATTCATGGCGTAGGTGTTCGAGGAACACTGTGCCGATCATGGTGTGTAGCGTCACTTCACTACGCCGTATACACCCCAGCAAAATGACGTGGTGGAGAGACGCAACCAGACGGTGTTAGGAATGGCGCGCAGCAGGATGAAGGGCATGAATGTGCCCAGATGGCTCTAGGGCGAGGAGGTAAGCACTGCCGTTTTCATCCTGAACCGTTCGTCGACGCAGAGCGTGGACGGAAAAACTCCTTACGAGGTCTGGTATGGTTCTAAGTCGGTTGTGTATTTCTTTTGCACTTTCAGTTGCACTGCACACGTCAAGGTCGCCGGTGATCACCAGTGCAAGCTGGACGACTAGAGCACTCCCATGGTGAGCTAGGAACAAAAGCTTACAGGTTCTACAACCCGAGCATGGAGCGCGTTCACATATCGCGAGATGCGGTATTTGATGAAGGAAGAGCTTGGAGCTGGGAAGGTGCGACAGAGGATATGTCGAACGCAGCTCAAGGGGAGCCGTTCACTGTCGAGTACGTGACACTATCTGCCCTTGGCAGTGGACACACGCCATAGCCCCCAGCACCTACACTGCCAACGTCATCAGGACCCTCTACGCCCGTATTGGGTCCCGCCTCATCCCCAACAACCCTGGTCCAGGAAGCAGTACCCGCTGCCTCTCCAACATCAGGATCACTAGCTAGGGTGGAGTTCGTGTCTCCACCATTGGGGGAGCTGGTGCTGGACGACGACCACGACGACGACACGTCGCTGCAGTTCTGTGCGCTGAATGATGTCCTCGGTGACGCTCCAGTCCTAGGAGAGGCGGACATAGAGCTCGGAGGGGAGCTGCTGATCGCCATTGACGGCAAGCCAACTACCTTCGATGAGGCTTGCGGTGAAGAAGAATGATGAAAGGCCATGCTAGAGGAGTTGTCTTTCATTGAGCAGAATGATACCTAGGCGCTCGTGGACCTCCCGCCTGGACACTGTGCCATCGGGCTCAAATGGGTGTTCAAGATCAAGCGTGATGAGCTAGGGGTGATTCTGAAGCATAAGGCGCGCTTGGTGGCGAAAGGCTATGTCCAGAAGTCTGGCATCGACTTTGACGAGGTATTTGCACCGATGGCGAGGATGGAGTGGTGAGGATGCTCCTCGTTGTCGCTGCTTAGGAGGGCTAGCTTATCCATCACATGGATGTCAAGTCAGCTTTCATGAACGGGGAGCTCGTCGAGAAGGTATACGTGCAGCAGCCGCTAATCTTCACTGCAGCTAGGCACGACAAGAAGGTGTTGCGTCTGAAGAAGGCACAATATGGACTTCGCCAAGCTCCTAGGGCGTGGAACCAGAAGCTGGACACCAGTTTGCATGATCTCAGGTTCACACGGTGTCCAAGTGAACATGGCATGTACACCCACGGCAAGGGGTCTTCATGGGTGATCGTCGGCGTCTACGTCGATGACTTAATCATCACTGGAGAAAAGGAAGGCAGGGTCGACGCCTTCAAGGCTGAGATGCAGCGGCTGTTTAGGATGAGCGACCTTGGGTTGCTGTCCTACTACCTGGGGATTGCTCATCGCCAAAAATCCCATGACCAGGGAAAGACGACGGCTTGGTCACGCGAAGGCCTAGGAGGTCTGCTTAACTCCAGTGCAGGTCCTTAAGCTTCGTGGTTCACGAGCGTGTCAGTCAATTTGATCCTATAATTGACAAGGAGAGGGGATAAGATATATAAGCCGGTCGGTCGGAAGGCCTGCCCGACTCTCCCTATCGGCTGGATGCCGATAGAGATGAGAATGCTAGCGCATTGGCTAAAAAGCTGATGGAGTGCGAGAGATAGACATGTGTAACGCACTAAAGAGCCTATCAACCAAAGAGCCGATGGTGTTACCCGCATCCGATACGCGGAGCGGGAGCTGATCCCCCACAAAGCCACGCGGGCGAGCGACCGTAGTAACAGCGTCGTTAGGACCAGCCTCGATAGATCGGATCTAACCGAGACAGTATGAAGCCAGAAGCTAACAAAACCAAGACGGCGTGGGCTCGAACCGAATATGACGACGAGATAGAAGAGATAAGATGCCATCGGCTACCTACAGGCCTAACACCTGACGTGGTCCTACATCTAAACCCATCGACTGCACGACGATGGGGACCTACATTTAGGATAACTCATCGGCTACTCACTCCGATGAAACGTCGTAGAGAGACCTATAGAACTAAAACTCAATCCTCCGTCGGTAAATCCGTAAGTCGGACCTAATTGATGCAGCACGAGTCTGACAACGGTAGAGGGAGTTTGATAGGGCGATAAATCTTGCACGGACGTGATGTGATACACTTGATCTGACTAAGAATTTGAACTTAAATGATGCACAGCCTTGGACAGAACAAAATATATTAGGATAGTGGTGGGACTTACCCCTTCGTCGGAGATCGAACTTAACCGATGCAGCCCCGCGTCAAAAGTCAGAACCTATCGGTAAATACCTAAATGAACTAGGGTGGTGATACGTCGAAGTTGTATTGATCGAGAGATTCCTTTACATGTTTCCAGGGGGTCTATATTTATACCATAGATTTACAGAGTCCAACGTGTTTACAACTACCATCGGATGTTATCTCTTAAAAAAATAACAGAAAATATCTCTAAAGCAGTTAACTAAACTAAGATTTTCTAACCATATAGGACACAATTTAACTAAAAATAATACCCTGCCGTGAACCCCACGGCTCCTTCACAAACTCGGTTTTATTTGGATAATCTTCTATTTTTAGACCGAATCTTTTCTTGCTCCACTCGATCGGTTTTCTTCCTGTAGCAATCGGACCTCCTTTCACTCAAGCCGATCCTTTCCCAACCTTTCCTTAGGCTTGTCGTAAAACTCCTTCTCGAACCTGACCCCATCCGGATAATTCTTTATCCTCAAACCGATCCAATCTTTCACTAATTTGATCAGCTTCTCTACAGTACCGATCGGCTTTGTCTCACAAGCTGATTAGTATTTTCATCGGTCGATCCTATTTACAAGCTGAATCAGATTTCGACGTTAACAGGGATAGAGGTGAGACAGTCCAAGGCTGCTATCACACTTGGCCATGCTACATATGCTCGCATGTTACTTTAGAAGGCGAACATGGGCAGGTGCAATCCTTGCCATACTCCCATGGAGGTGCACCTGAAGCTATCCAATGATGGGACGACGGCAGAGGTAGATGCCACTGAGTACCGTAGCTTGGTGGGCAGCCTGATATACTTGGTTCACACTCGCCCGGACATCTATTTTCGCGGTGGGGATGGTGAGCCGCTTCATGGAGAAGCCCAGGCAAGAGCACATGGCGGCGGTGAAGCATCTGCTCCGTTACATTGCCGGAACAGTGGAGTTCGGTCTCATCTACCCCAAGCTCTCAGGCGTCGACAACAGCCTTACAGGCTATAGTGACAACGATTTGAGGAGAGACATCGATAACAAGAAGAGCATAATAGGAATCATCTTCTTCCTAGGGACCAAGGCAGTGGCCTGGCAGTCGCAAAAGCAAAAGGTTGTGTCACTCTCTTCTTACGAGGCGAAATACATCACGAACACCGGTGCCGCATGCCAGACAGTGTGGCTCATGAGGCTGCTGGAGGACATCACGGGTGACGACCCACCTGCCCCTCATCTCAAGATGGACAACATGTCAGCCATCAGCAAGAACCCGGTACTGCATGATCGAAGTAAGCCTATCGATACAAAATTTCACTTCATTCGTGAATGCGTCGACAAGGGGACTATCTTGCTGGAGTTTGCGAGCTCTCAAGAGCAACTTGCTGATCTGATGGAGTTGGGACGAGCAAGGTTCTGCGAGCTTTGTGAGAAGATTGGTGTTGTCAACCTGGGCTGAATCGACAGAATTCAGGGAGAGATTGTTGGTAAATTCAGTCTGTTTCTTCAGTCCAGGTTCAGTCTTCAGTTAGTTAGCGTTTCAGTTTTAGCAAATAAAGGGAACCCGATGTGGGTGCGTCTTGTATCGCCAGAATCGCGCTTTGTCCGTGGTGCGGCAAGTCACGTAGTTGTTCTCTCCTGGTTTTCAGTTGTGTTGTAGTTGAAGTCATGGGCGCAGCTTGCTTGGCGCGGTCCTGTAGGGGGAAGTGGCATGCATGGCGCCGGGTCGCGAGTGGCTGAGAGCTCCCACATGCTTTGTATAAATTCCAATCAAAGAGTCAGAAAAAGCCGAGCGGTTGCAGCACTAAAACTGTTGTCGTGTGTGTGCTTGGGTTCCATGAGAGTTCGTGTGTGTTTGCAGTTCGTGATCCACCGAGGTCCGGTCATCTCCCTCGTCTCCGGCGACCGGTGCCGGCGAGCAGGAGATTACAGAATGGGAGAAGGTGTTCGAGAGGCAGCGGGAGGGCGGCGAGATCACGACGGTGCCAGAGGAGCAGATACGTGAGCTGAGCAAGTTGTGTGTCAGATAACCCAGGCTCGGCTATGCTCCAAACCTCTCCAGAGCGGCATAGTGTAAGCAGAATAAGTGGTGCTCAATTGTGCCGGATTGAGCGCGTCCATGCGCAGGTCAGACGCATGCTCTGTTCTTGCAGCGGCCGTTAGTTATTTGATAAGTTTTCACCGAGTTAAGCAGTAGTGGCGATCAGCATGCCCCGAAGTCGTGGGATGGCGCGGCAATGGATGAGTGTGAAGACCGCAGCGTCGTGGCTAATCGTGGCCAAGTTTCTCGCATGTAATTTCTCTATTTAAGTTGATGAATTAAGTCCAGAAAATCTGCCTCTGGCAGAACCAAAAATGCTCTTGTGTTTTACAGTGTGTTCACGTGCGTCGTGTTGATTGATTCGGGTCATCTTCCTCTACTCCGGCGAGGGGCGCCGGCGAGCTAGAGATAACATCGTGCTCCCTCGGCAGCGGATGCGGTGGCTCGGGTTCCGAGTGGGAGATCAAGCCGTCCAGCCTCACCGGCAAGAGGCCGTCCTACTCCAACAACCACGGCAAGCTGTTCGAGATCGATGGCGACGAGTGCCGCCACCTCCGGAAGCTCGACATGCTGCTCGGCCTCGCCAGCATCACCAGCGTAAGAAGCAAAAACCTTCACAGCCCGGGCCATGGCTTCTCTGACATCATGCACGCAAGATAGTAATAACGAATGGCCATGTGCATGCAGGGCTCAATGATGGCTCCGAGCTACAGCACTCGCGCCACCAAGGTCGCCATCGTCCTGCAGGGGAGCGGCTACTTCGAGATGGCGTGCCCGCACATGTCCGGCGGCCGGTCGTCGGAACGCCGGGAGCGCGAGCGCGAGCATGGCACGAGAAGGGATGAGTGGGGAAGAGAGGAGGAGGAGGAGCACGGCGAGCAGAAGGCGAGGAGGTACCAGAAGGTGAGGGCCCAGATCAGGGAGGGCTCGGTGATCGTGATCCCCACGGCGCACCCTGCAACGATTATGGCCGGCGGCGACGAGAACCTCGCCGTCCTCTGCTTCGGCGTCGGCGCCAACTACAACGACAAGGTATTCCTCGCCGGCAGGAACAGCCTGCTGAGGCAGCCGATGACCCGGCCAAGACGCTCGTGTTCGGTGGCTCCGCGGCGAGGGACGCGGACCGCGTGCTCGCCGCGCAGCCGGAGCTGGTCTTCCTGCGCGGCCCGCACGGCCGCGGCAGCGTCTCCGACGTGTAATCGCGCCGCCGCGACGTGACGACGTCCCTTGCACCCGGCGCGCGTACGCCGCGTAGCTGTGTGATCGAGAGAGAGGAATAATACGCTACACGTACGCACCCGTAGCGTACGGTACAAATACGGTACTGTATTACGTGTACGTGTAGCCAAGGGATTCTTTATGTATGTCCATGTAAGTGTGTGTGTGTGTGTGTACGTGACTACGTATGAACGTATGTGTATTAGCAGAGGTATGTATCGATGGAACTGTATGAAGTAATGAACTCTAGTACAAATCCGAGTTCTACTAATTAATCTGAGTACTAGTCGTGAAATACCACTTATCGAAATACGTGTAACGTGTTCGACACCAACTTGAGCCGGTGCGGTACATAATCCCGTCGTATGGTAGCACGGATCAAGTCGTAGTTGAGGTGAATCGAAGAGCGCGTACGTAGCGATGGAAGGGTGGAGAGGACCAGAGATGAAGAAGAGGCATTTCGTTCCGGCGATGGACTGCGTGTTCGGCGTGGTAGGGAACGGATTCACGGTGGTGGCGGGCGGTGCCCCCGCCGTGGTCGGCAGCGGCGCCTGAACCTTCTCGACGGCGAGAAGGACAGGGCCGTGCAGCTCAACTCCCACACCCTCCTCGGCCCGTCCGGCCGCGCCGGCGACTGGTAAGCTCACCGCATCGCATCACATCACATTGCCCTCGATCTCCATGAACGTCTCGTGCTCGCCGGCGTGCATCGCTGGTTCGGATGTTAACGTTGTGTCTTGTGTCGGGACAGCGCGATGTTCAAGGTGGCGGTGCAGGAGAGCGTGTGCGACAAGAACGACACCGCCGCGGTGCGCGCGTGCGCCTGGGCCGTCGACGCGATGGTCGCCGGCTACGACGAGGGCGTCCGCCCGTCCCTCTACTGCGTCGGCCCCAGCTCGCCGCTCCGCCGCGTCGAGAACGGCGCGCTCGGGTGCGGTTCCAACCTCTGCGCCGCCGTGATGAAGAGGCACTACCGCGCCGGCATGACCATCCGTGAGGCCGTCGCCGTCGTCGACAAGTGCATCCGTCAGCTTCGTGATCAAGGTCGTGGACAAGGACGGCGCAAGGGAGTACGCGAGGCGTACGCACCTCAAGGAATCACATTATTACAAGGAAGAAAATGATAACGACTCTACTTTATACACCGAGCCAACGAATTATCCCAATAGTTCTCAGACGTGTCAAATGCTTTTTTAAATCATAGAAGTAATAATAATTTTTTGACTGATGTACCAACTAAGGACGCATGCAACTTGGGTGTCCGTGGAATTTATAGAATTCGTGATTTTGTATTCAGTTTAAAGGCAAAATCAACTGTTTGATGGAAGCAAAACCATGGGTAGTAGTGTTCTTTATTGCGACTGCATCAAGCAATCAATAGTACAAATGTGAATGACAAAACTCAAATCTCTCTCGCCAATGCTCAATGATGCTAAACCAACCAATGTGAGTAACACAAAATAAACACGTTCTTCATCGCAAGTGTTTCAGAAGTTCAGAGTGACCGAGATTCTCACACGGCGTAGGCCGCGACAGCCGCGAGCGCGATCACCAAGCCCATGGCGCCCCGGAGCGACGCGCCGCCGTTGATCAGGTACGGCGTCGTCTTCGATCCAACGCCGGTTCCTGCAACAGAAAATTTTCCACTCACTTTTCATCACCGCTGCAACATCAGGTTGCCAAGAACGCAATGTGCGCCGTTCTTTGTCTTACCTGCGCCGGTGGAGCCCGGTGTCTGCGTCGCCGGCGAGGTTGTTGTGGCAGCGCCGGGAGTATTGCCGCCGGCAGCTGCAAGCAAAACCAGCGTTTTATCAGCATTGCAAGAAGCATCAATGACGATTAAATGATTAAATCTGCACTAACTGCTTGCTTAATTTGTGCTATGCGATGTGTAGTTTCGTCGAACACTTACAGTTGCACTTGCTCGCCGGCGGGGTGACCACGTTGCAGGCCTTGGGGAGTTCGAGCGCGCGCGTCTTGTCGATGGTGACGCCGCCGATCGACGACGACGAGTCGCCGCTGATCGCCGCGCACAGGCACTGCGGCTGGGACTGCACGACGGAGGCGAGCTGCGAGCAGCACGTCCTCGTCGGCGACGTCTCGTTGCCGCTGATGTAGTTGAGGCACGGGTACAGGTTGATCAACGCCGCCGTGCAACCCGTCTGAGCGGACGCGGCGGCGACGAGCAGCGCCGCCGTGGCGACCATGAGGCATCCCACCGCCAACGCGCTCACTCTTGCTACCGCCATTTCTGAACCGAACCTTTCCAACACAAGAAGCTTCTTGAAATTAGTATCAGAAACAGAAATGGATGCTTGCCAAGTCAGATGAATAGCTTGTGTGTTTGTGTTCTCGGCACTAGTCTAAGTGTGATTGTATAGGGAAGATTTGCAAGGGAAGGTGAACAAGTTGGTTATGTTGGTGAGCGGCCAGCTCCAACTCTGGCAGAAACCAACTCTTTTTCTGCTGAAATTTTCGCAGTAGTTGTGTGTGGACTCGTTACTACTACTTCAGAAAATGTGAAGCAAAAGAATATGTTTGGTGTTCAAGAGTTGAACCAAATTAGTGTGGCGTGTTAGATGAGGCTCAGAACGGTTTTGTTCGTTACCTATGCGTTGATTTGTTTGGGTTAGGAATTAGCTTTTGTCATCCTGACAACTGACATGATACCAACATCTTGTAAAAGGAACATTTTTTTTCCTTTGAGAGGATCATTTTCTGAAGATAAAATCTCTGAACCTGACAAAGTTAAGCATCTAGCTGGGTTTAGTAGCTTTGACCACTTTGCAAAAATGCTGGATGATAGTAGTATTTGAAGTTTTCAATTGGCACCGGTGATTTTGGAAGCTGTAATATAGAAACCGATGCAACTGTTTACAGTGAATTTATTGTGTGTTTTTAAATTTGGATTTACATTTGCTCTCGTCACTTCGTCATTGGGAGTTTGCCAGGTAGTGAGAAGTGACGTGCTACTAAATTTTGGGCTTGTTTGCGCCATGATAGCTAGGCTGCTAACGACTGACGTCTATGTGGCCTTTGTTCTTGTTCAACCACCCTGATACCGTTCGTCATATATTCATGATAATTTCTTCTTGTTATTTCTTATTTATTGACCATCTGCATTCGATAAGTGAAAATTCATGTGACAATCAGAGCTATGCTTTCACCTTTCACATGTTCTCATTCTTCAGCTCAACCATTGGAAACTATAGAAGTGTAAAATTCGGTACGTGTAACATCCTAATTTTTTTCTTAGCTGTTAAAAGTTATTTTAATAAAAATTATAGTTTAAAAAATTTCGATTCTTCGTATATATTACGTGTCAAAAGATATCTGTCTAAAATTTAAATTCTGATGTTTGACTTTTAAATCAAACTTTGCTCTAAAAATTTCTTCTAACCTCTCTAAGTCCAACCATCATATTTGAATCCGATCTAGATATTAACTCCTTTTTAGAATCCTCTTAAATAATTTTTTTAAATCTCTCCTGTAAACTCTCTAAGAAAATTTTAAGTTTAAATTCAAACTCTTTTCAAATTTTCGTTAAAAATTCAATTCTAGACGTTTCTAAAAAGTGAGAAATCTCCTATTCGTTTGTGCCGCCTTCTCCCCAGCCCATTCACGCTTGGTAGGGTGCCAGGTCAGTCACCGTCTCCATGCACGTGTGCCACGACCCTACCACACCATGCCACATCACGCTATGCCAAACGAAGACCATTGGATGCCACCCTGTCCTTGCCCCACTGCTCCATTCCATCCTTCGACCCCACCTCCCACACGCCTACGACGCGCTCCAGCCGTACTATGCACCAAGCCATGCCATGCCATGACAAGTCGTGGCATCTTTCTGCCTCGCCGCTCTACACAGTGCTACCACGCGTAGTGATGCTCTATGATGCGTATCATTGCCATGTCATCGCCAAGTGTTTATGCTTCATGTCATCGTGGACCCCACCGACGATTCCTGTGCCTCACTACCTTATCCTCACCCAACAGACATGGCTATATAAGCCAACATATCTTCCTCGCCTTCCTTGCAAAACCCCTCGCCATCAGGCATGTCTTTATCGCCCTGCGCTGCCTCTCCCCTAGCTAGGCATCGCCTCCTCTGTGCTGCCACCATATGCCTCCTCCACGCCACTGCCTATGCTTCCCTCTCTGTCGTCCAACCATCGCTCTCCTTTGTCATAGACGCAGCCACCGTCCTCTGCCCTACCACTGGGTGACACATTCCTCATCGCCACACGTAGTCAAGACCCATCGCCGTACCTTTATCCCACATCAAAGAAGGGAGAGTGGAGAGGAGGAAGAAAATGGGATAGAAGGAAGAAGAGCTCTGAAGGCACTAACATATGGGCCCTATCTAGACCAATGAGGTGAGGTCATATGCCCCTCCTCACTTCTTCCTGACATGTGGACTAGCCCCATCCTTCTCTTCCTCTCACTGATATATGGGTCCTGTTTTTCTAACCTTAGATTGGGCTGCCGGCCAAGCCGCATAGGCCGAGGACTATTTTGGCCCACTAGTTTCCAAAAGTCCACTTTACCTCCTCAAATAATCTCTCCCTAATATGTGAGTCCCTTTTCAGATAATATTCTAGGAGAATATTCCTCCTATTTTTAAGTGATTATTTCTTTTCTAAAATTTTAGAAATTCAAATAATCTTCCAAAATTTATATCTTTTCAATCGTAAACTCCGTTCAACTTCTAGATTTTTTTCTCTAAAAATAGGATATATCCAATGGCACTATTATTTATTTAGTATTTTATTTTCTTTTTAGAGTTTTATTGGGATCTCTTCCATTTTACGCGTAGTTCACCGCTGGAAAAATCTTGAACACTGATTTTGAAGAATTTCTCATCAACTATGAGCAAAGCAAGTTGAATATAATTGCTCCTAATTTATAAAATATTGCTCCTAATTTATAAAATATAATTATTTACAAAGTTGAATACTTAGTGCACGTAATTAAATTGATTGACCCTGTTTATACGCAACCGATGAACCAACTTAGCAGCTACATTACCTTCTGTATGTTGTTGTTAAATCCTACCCTTATAACTCTACCATAATGGTGATTGAAAATTCTCGCTGCTTGAATGAGAATACCACTGCCCCATGTTATACTAATGTTTGTCATTTTAGAAAATTTGGATTGAGAAAACTTTTGAGAAAACTCGACTTGTTTAGTCGGTGGATTTGAAAAGAGAAAATATGTGTGAAAACTTATGTGGAATCTCGCTTGTGTGATTTGGTTTGATCGTAGATAAGGATTGATTTCTTAGAGAATTACATACAAGCATCTTATCGTATAACCTCACGAGTATTTATGCGATACTCCTAGCTAAGTAATTAATTATTATATGAAAATCTTATATGTTAATAGTTGTGGAATACTGGAGAAGAGAAGATGGAATTATGGATCTTTGCTACTCGATGTGAGTGTTTAATAGCCTATTTTAAGGCAATTAGTTAGGAGTAGAAGACATCCCTATTATGTACTAAGTAGATGAAAGCATAAAACTTGACTAATACTTGATTTTTGATATTTGACCCAACTATGTGACATGTGATATTCATTAGTTAGCTTTGAAAATGTCTTATCACAAACTTCTATTGCAAACAAATATCTAGTGTTAGTTTTATATCATATAGGTAAAGCGTACAGTTTATGTAGAGCTTAATTTATTCAAATAGACGTATAAGGGTAAATATAAGATAATTCTCCTAGTGTAGTTTTATTTGCTAGTATTTAACGATAACTGTTACCAGAGTCGGTCTTTATGGCCGAAGGATGACTTTGGTGATAGGAAATGAGTCTATATGGTCTAGGATGCCACGAGGACATCATGGAATAATCTTCCTATCTTGAGAGCATAAACTAAAACTTAGTTGTTTCTGAGAAAGAGTTAATAAAAAGAAAGATATTGGTTTAGTTTCGAATAGAGCAAGATAAAGATGGTATGTATGACTTAAGAAATAAGTTTTGTTGAAGAGATAAAAAATAAAAAAATTAATAAAACTAAAATTTTGTTATAATGTTTGGATTGTTGCAAAGCAAGTATCAGATCGAGACGGTAAGTATATTTTCAAATGAATTGTGATACTCACATTTTCCATGATTGCTAATATAAAAGTACTCACCCTCTTTATTTCATTGTTTTTTCTTATCTCTACTTAAATAGAAGATGCTGAATAATTTGGTTTTAACTTTAGACTCAAACCATTGTCTGTGAATTGGTAGTCATAATAAGTTTCGATGTCGCAGTTTTTTTAAGAAGTTGCTGTCAAAAATTTATCTAGTATGGTAATAAAATAAAATATATTTATTTAGTTTTTTAATTATTACTGTTTTGTTACCGCTTTAGAATTTTAGGACTTTTTTACCGCTTTAGAATTTTAGGATTGACACCAACTTGCAGTTTTGCTAGAGATAGTTTGTTGTTCTCAATGTCACATCCTATCTAACACTGTCTTTTTGATGTTAATCTGAGCGTTTCATGTTTCAACTGTGGTGTGAAAAATATATGCTATTTTTTTACTTGAAATTAAGTATCAATAGACTAAATCAAGGACAAAAAATGACAACGTTTCTGTTTGGATAGATGATAAGACATGAAGAAACGAATGAAGCAGTAAAATTTTTGTATCTATCTTATTTATTGTTTAAAAGTAAATGTAAGAAAATATATTATGATAAAAAAACTCTAAAATCAACTCCAAATTTTAGTTTTAAAATTTAAATCTTGGTTGACTAATAATTTAACAAGCAACGATTAGCTTGTTCATTAATCCACAGGGAATATGATTACACAATCAACCACTGTGCAATTCCCAACGCTAAATAAATACGTGCAATACACTGAACATGCTTTCAATTCCTGTGATAAAACAATCACAGTTCCATTCATCGTAATCAAGCCAAAATGGATGCAGCTATCAGTAGCACTACTGATACAGACGCCACGGACACGTGTGCTCTCCTCCACGACAAGCTTGGCAGCAACAGTGGCTTCTGCCCCTGGATGATCGGCGGCGACGGCGACATCGCCGTGGGATCAACCGCCGAGTTAGGCTGCACTGACATTTCCGGCGGCGATGGTGCTGCAAAATTCAGTGAAATGATTTTATGACACGAGTCAGTAAAATTCAGACAGGAAATTTTACAATTTTGAAATGGTAAATTAAAGGGCTTGATCTTTACGCAAAGGGGGCAGTGCCGGAGCAAATGCAATAGGGCCTGGAACAGAAAATAAAAATTCAAGTTAATTGCTCATTGCTTGAGTTATCTTCAGTAAGTTTTCGTGTGAAGAATGTCTGGTTAAACAAGAGAAATTAAATTACCTGGAGGTGGGATTTGGCTTGCTGTATCTGCAAATTACCAAAATTCAACACACAGTTTTCAGTGTCTAATCTTACTCAGTTAAGAAAGAAAAAAATTTAGTGCAGTAAATAATATGTTTTTTTGCTAACCTCTGCATTGCAGTGGGACGGACATGGAGTTGCAGAGCCTGGTGAGGGAGATGGCGAGAGTGCGGTTGATGGGGAGGCTGAACGGCACGTTGCCGGTGAGGACGAGGCAGACGCAGTCGGCGCTGTTGCGGATCATCTCCGCCAGCGAGCCGCAGCACTGCTGCGTCGGCGACCCGCCGCCGTTGGTGCTGCCGGTCACGAAGTTGAGGCACGGCGTGAACGTCGTGATCAGCGATGCCGTGCACGACGTCGCCACCTGCCCCATCGCCGGCGACACCAGCAAGGCCACCACCAGCAACGCCGCCGCCGCCAACGCCGCGCCCGCCATCCTGCCACGTACCATTCCTGTATGCTTCTTAACTCTCTTCCTGTGTTTGACAGACAATTTACAGCGAAAGAACATATACTCGTCGGAGAATCAAGAATGTTTCATGGGATATTAATTATATGAAGATTTGGTAACGTTGGTTAAACGAAGCGAGCCAATGCTGATGCAAATTACTTATAGATCGACTCAAATGATTGTGTATTTGTGTTCAGGCCAGGTAGGAGAGGGTCAGTGACCAAAAAAATCCAAAAGGTTGAAATTGTCACATGCAAAAAGTTGGCGAGAAGTTGACCAAACAAAACAGCAAAGTGAGCTCACCGGTGCTACCTAACTAGTAGCTGCAGCTTCGGTGGCGTCACGCGACTAACGCTCGATCGAACCAACATTTGTTAAAGTGTTTGATCTGTCAGACTGTTACGAACATAACCGCTAGCTTCTATAAATCAGAAAACTTTTATTGATCTGTGCACGCGTGGACACTATCTCGATCGATCTCAATGGGAAGAGCTCGTGGCAATAGCGTGCTTGGCCTTGGCCTTGGCATGGCCGTGGTGACCGCGCTCCTGGCGTGCCGGTGCGCGGCGCAGACGCCGCCTGCTTCGACGAACGGCGGCTCGGGCTGCATGCCGGAGCTCGTCAGCCTGTCGCCCTGCATGGGCTACATGTCGGGGAACGCGACGGCGCCGGCCGCGGCGTGCTGCTCGGCGCTGTCCGGCGTGCTTAGGTCGAACCCGGGGTGCCTCTGCATGGTGCTCGGCGGCACGGCCGCGTCGCTCGGCGTCGCCGTGGACACCGCGCGCGCGGTGCTGCTCCCCGGCGCCTGCAGCATCCAGGCCCCACCTGCCAGCCAGTGCAACGGTAAGTGTGGTTATCTTAGTCTTAGACCGTGCTTGGTTGCGCTTTGGATTATAATAAAATCAATGTTAAATTTTAAAGTTTGATTTTAAGAATAGGTTTTGATCGATATTTTTTTTCTCATTAGTAGTCATCAAAATCGAGCTAATCAAAGAAGTGGCGAAGAAAACCTCTAAAATTAAATTATAAATTTCAAAAAATCAGTTTTGGATTGTAATCCAAAGCAAAACCAAACATAAAAACAATGGGATATGGTATTTACATTGATGTACTTCGTAGTTATTCTCTTTCCTGATAATAAATTGAAATAAGTATGACTCTGCAACAAGAGAAAAATGATGTTTCTTTTCGCAGCCGTGGAAGTTCCAATGCCGTCTCCAGCGAGCCCAACAACATCCGGCGGTACTCCGGCGACGCCGACAGAATCCAGCGGTACTCCTGGATCGAAGACCACTCCAACATCCTTCACTCAGTATTCAGATGGAAGCGTGATGAACGCCAGAATGATCCTGATCATCGTTCTGGTAGTGATTGTTGCGTTGCTTAATCACTTATGAATTCTGACATGGAAGGGTTCATTGTTTCTTTTTTTTTAAATGGCAATCGACTTAGACTCTGTTTGGTACTGTAATGGATTATGGTAATCTCGTTTACTACAGCTTCTTTTACATATCCTTTGATCAATGTTGCAAATGACTACTCCCTCTGTTTTTTTTAAAACGACATTGGTTAGTTCAATGTAGTTCGAAAATACGAAACAATCGAAAAAGATGGAGAAAAGTTCATTGTATGTCCCTGAACTCCCACAAAATTTTAAAAATCGTCCTCAAACTTAAAAAATGGACAGTACTCATTCCCTAACTTTTCAAACCGTTTCATTTTGCATCCTAACTAAAACTATATTGGTTTTGGCCTAGGTGACATCTTGATGCTAATGTATCATTACTAATAAAAAAATCTCTATTATTATAAAAACACAGTCATCACAAGTAGCACATTGTCCGTTTCTTTTTCACGTTGCATGTGCAAGCACGGTTGGATCTGGTGCCTGCAACTACAGTAGAATCCAATATTTTATTCTCAATTCACCCTTCCAACACATCCATAATTGTATGGATTTGGCCCATTATAATGTCCATGCGTATGTTATAAAAAATAAAAAATAAAGTATGGCCCACATCCCATCAATGGACCTATCAGTTTTTTCCTCCATGCACTAGCTCTCCATGCTTCCTCTCTGTGACTCCATTCGCCTGCCCAGAACTCACAGACGTGGAGGCAAGGCAGGGCGAGGGCCAGCCATCATGTAGAGCTAGAAGTGGCGGCCACGCGAGCTTATGAAAGGTTGAACCGCGAGAGTGTAGCCCGGTACAGGTTTCGGCTGGGCTGGTACGGTGGCAATCTCTTATATAGCTTATATAGCACATGGGTTGTAGACACTTCTCTTGCCGGAATGTAAGCCACGTGTATTTGAGAGAAGAAAAAAAAAGTTGATTGAAAAGACTAGCTCCCCGACCAAACTCATAAAAGGGTCACCAAATCCCTGCTATGGAGGTCCATTCCCTACTTAGTATACAAGAGTGAAATCCTCTCGAACCAATGAACACAAAGACATCGCTAATCATAATTTATCAGATTATTTTATTGAGATCAACTTAGCAAGTTATAACAGCTTAAACAAATAAGACGGAGAGGGCAGTCAAGAAGCGTATGTGAGATGACACAACTAGCCCACCCCAAAGAGGCCCTCTCATCTTGTCCGTCCACTTCTTGTGGCCACTCTCCGTCTTTTCACGTGACAGGCTGCTCATCATGTGTCTTCTTGAGGCTCCATGTGTCCCACCATTTATATATAAAAATTAGACTTGAGCTATTATTTCTTTGAGAATTAGTAAAAATCATTTTAAGATATTATTGGCGAATAAGTATCATGTATACATATTAATTCAACCGAATGAAGAATAAGGATAAATAAATGCGCAATTGTTTGCAGAGAACGAAAAGGAAGCTAGTGAGAAAGTCTAAAATCCATGAGCATTTAAGATTTCCGTGGCTACGGAGGAATGGATTAGAACCCCACTAAGATTAAGACAAGTAATTCTGGAGGGAAGAAGCCAGCTGCTGCGTCGGGGTAATTCCATACTTTGCTCTTCACTAGTGGGCCCGTTAGTACTGGGCCGGAACGATACTGCGGTTCACTTGCTATAGTGCTATACCACTGACGCCAAAACATAGAGGCGGCATGTACAACTACTCTAACCCTCGTGTCGTCAAGGAAACACACATCAAATTTTGATAGGATTAAAATTCTGATCCATCGATCGATGTACTGTTCGAGCACGAGTACTACCACTACTCACTAACAGAAAAGAAGTTTCTGTAAATTGCTGAGCATTTTGACTGAAGAAGGCCAGACTGGATAGTGCTGTTATCTGGTTCCGATCATGAGTACAACTACTGCTAGTATATCAATCTCCTTCCGATGAGAGGTGGTCGTGTTGTGCACAAAATTAAGAGTGTACAATGCCGCTTTCCTCTCGGCATAGAGGTGGATCGTGCCTTCAACCACGTGTTTGGCAGCAGAATGAATGTCGCGAGGATTCCCTATGAAGATGTGGAGTTTGTGGGCTATAGGGAGTGACTCGTAGTAGCATGGCAACGTTGGGAATGAATGGGGAAATCCTGGCTTGATGAGCTTACTACGTACTTACTATAGCTGAGAGCTGAGACAGCAGTGCCCAAGGGAAGTAATAATACATGCTTTCCTCTACACGTTTGGCAGCAGTGCCCAAGCTGAGACAGCACTGCCCTGGCTTGATGCCGCTTTCCTCTAGCGCTAATGCATGCTTAAGTGCTAGGCCCATCAGAGCGCATGGAGCCATAGAAACGCTACAGACTACACTACAGGGCTGAAGCTACGTTAAAGATACATGCTAATACAGACTCACTCCATTATGAACTTGGAAACTCACCCACACAAACATGACCTCCTCTTGTAAATGACGACGACCTATTTTTATTTTTATTATTTGGGAGGGAAAGGAGCGGAGGCAGGGGTGGACTCACCCACATCGCACGATCAAGCAGTATGGATAGGGATGGCACTAGGCCAGGTCAAGCTTAGGTAGAGTAGGAAGAAGCCCGACCTAAGACTTTATTCCACTTACTTGACCCATGCTCGATACCCTTGGGTCTTGTTCGATTAATTCTTAAGAAAGAGGATTGAAAGGGATTGAGGTGGAACAATTATGTGAATAACCGAACAATGTATTAAAAAAAAGAGCAAAAATCCACTCCCATGCTCATGTTTGTCTGGCGCCTCAAACCTGATAAGCACCTAGTGCTCGCCCACGCACCAGCAAGGCCACCTGCTCCACCAAATGCCACCCTGCTTCGCTCGCACACCTTGATTGGTTGCCTGCTCCACCCACCACCCTAGAGGAGCGTGGCTCGCTGTCACACATCCCAAACAGGAGTTAGGGGCTGATAGGTGGGCTCTATTGATATATAAGTATAAGATAAAACCGCTTAGAATTGGGTGGGAGGAAGGAGCTGAGATAAGCTACAAATAAGTTTCTCGATAATAAGAGGAGAAGGTGGTAGGAAGGAGCTGACAAATATCACGTGATCACATCAATATTTGTAAATAATTTACAACTAATTTACATGAAACTTGGCGTTCAAGAATCTGAAATTCAAGTCAAAGTCAAACAAAGTAGGTTGATGATTTGCCTACATAAAGCGCTGGCCACCAGCGGCGTCGTTGCAAATTCCAACCGGCTCACTGATGGATGGGAGCCAAGAACTGCACGCCGCGGCGGCGAGGGGCACCGTGGAGGTAAGCCTCCGGCGCTTCGACCTCGCCGACGTCGACGCCATGATGGTGTGGGCGTCGGACCCCCAGGTCGCCTCCCCCTGCCGCTGGGAGCCGTACGAGTCGACGGAGCCCCTTCTCGCCTACCTCCGGGACACCGTGCTCCCGCACCCGTTGTTCCGCGCCATCTGCGTCGCCGGCGGGGAGGACCGCCCAGTCGGTGCGGTGTCCGTGACGCCGACGGCCGACGCGTGCCGCGCCGAGCTCGGGTACGTGCTGGCGCGCGCGCACTGGGGCAAGGGCGTGGCCACGGCGGCCGTGAAGCGAGTCGTCGCCACCGTGTTCGCCGAGGTGGAGGGGCTGGAGCGCGTGGAGGCGCTCGTCGACGTGCGCAACGCGGCGTCGCAGCGCGTGCTGGAGAAGGCCGGGTTCCGGCGGGAGGCCGTGCTCCGGAAGTACTGCGTGCTCAAAGGGGATGTCAAGGACATGGTCATCTACAGCTTCATATCCACTGATCCGCTCGTTAATTAGCTGATGCATCGATGCATCATCCATGTAACGTTGTTCGAAAGGCGTGCAAAATGAAAGCACAATATTGGTGTTTGGTTATACTTAGCTACCAGCAAGTAGAATTGCATGCGCAGATTAATAAGAGTTTTCTCTGCTTTTCTTCTAGATCATCAAGACGTTAACGTCTTTTTTTTATGTCTATGTTTGATCGTTCACTCGATTTCTACATAATACATTGTTAAGAACCCCTTAAAAATAATGTATCTTGTTACCGGTGGCAAGAACAAGGAAAGAGGACGGGATAAGATATGTACCTCTAACTAAAAAGAGAACCATCGTTTCCTATCTAGTGTACCTTGAGCTAGTTCCATGGTCTCCTCTATCTCTTGCTCGTGACATGACAGTGGCCATTAAATCTAGCTCCTATGGTAATATAAGACAACCAGGGAGGAGAGAGGCCACTAGTGAGGGTGCCGACCAATAGGGGCTTCACCTCCCAGGGTGTTATTGATGGGGCTAGAGGAGAGACTGATGAAGTTGCTAGAGGCTGATCCAGGCAAGGAGATCTAGTTACATTAGAGACCACTCCTTGCAGCTACTATTTGCTCCATGCTGATGTTGGCACTTGTGTAAATAGGTAATGGAGAAGGACAAGAAAGGAGACAAAGAAGGCATGGTGCGAGGCGACATCATGTGGCGTGGCACTATGATGGTGCTAGCTAGAGAAGAGAAAGAGAGAGGACACACTTGCTAGTGACATGACACGACACACGATGGTAGGAGTTGGCGTGAGGCAATGAGGTGGCATTGCGGCGCGATCAACGGGGTGTGCAGCGACCACGTTCTTGGGCAACAGTTCTGCCTATCGAGCCTGTGTGAGCAGACAAGAGTGGCGCGAGACGGGCAATGCTAGCGCGACATGGAGGCAGGGTCATGTAAGACGAAAGCCGGCGTATTTTGTAGTGCATTAGATCGAACGTGTGGCAAGTGTGGGAGTGACGTTAGAGATAGGGAATGGCCACGCCTTAGTGTGTTGGGCGGCTGTCTGTGGCACAAGAAGTGGATGGGCCGGACCTATCGGCCAGCGCGCTAAGTCACGGGGGCACGTGGTGGCTGCAAGCGAGCGGACAGCGTGTCGAGAAGGCAAAGCAGGCCATAGGCTGCGAAGCAGAAAACAGGCTCATATATTTTATGTGTTTGAGCTAGACTTTTTATATTTGATTGAATAATAATTTGACATGGTCTCTATATTATAGGGCAATTTATATGCGAAGCAATGGATGAGAACTTGGAGAAGTAGTATCTAATGTAGAGATAAAGTCTATAAATACAATGCATTTAAATAAACAAGATTAGATAGATGACTTAAATTTGATTGTAATGTTAAAATTATTATTGTTTTACCATCTAACTAATATACCAATAAAGGGAGAGACCTAACAAGTAATAACATAAGTTATATTTTTATAATTGACATCAACCAATCTAATAGTCAGAATAAATAAGATGTTTAAGCAAAAAAGTATATATTTTACTTTTTTAAGAGAATTTTTTACAAAATTTTAATTTTTAGAAGCATCAAGAGACACCTTACAAGGGCTCTAATGAATTACACATTTCAAAAGAAATTATATTGCAAATACATCTATTGAATTCTTATTTAACTATCCAAACAAAATTAATAAAACATATGACTCTTAATATCTTCTAATTATACAGGTTTCACTGATATTACTTACATATGGTAGAGTGCATATTCGGTGGCTTAGGGGGACTATCATTATTAATAGTGTTACTATGCAATTAGATTGTTAACATGTGTTATCCAAACCCGACCACAATCAAACAAATAAATACCAAGTATGAAGTACTTGTAACAAAAATTTTAATATTTGATTTAAAAAATTCTACCTCAATATCTACCTTACATTTCTATAAACTATTTATCAAATATCTTTCGTAAGTAATATATTCTCCATGTAATCTCACAATTTTCCTATGATAGAGTTGTAGGTGCAGAAAATATGAGGTATCCTATAAATGTGCACATACTCGGTGGAAATGTTGTAACACCCTAATTTTAGCTAAAAAATATTTTTACCGGGCTGCCGACCAACCCCACAGGATGAGGCCCATTTAGGCCCATCAGCTTTTTAAGGTCTCTTTGCCTCGTAAAAACAATCTTTCTCTAACATGTGGGTCCCATTTAAGAGAATATTTTAGGAAAATATCCCTTTTGATTTTCTAGTGATTTATTCTTTTTTTAAAAAAATTAGAAATTTAAATAATCTTTCAAAATTCATATCTTTTCAACTATAATTCCAATCAACTCCATTCAACTTATAGAACTTTTTACAGTACTATTATTTATTTAGTATTTTATTATCTTTCTAGGATTTTATTAGGCTCTTCTCTCGTTTCACATGCAATTCACCGTCAAAAAATTCTCGACATCGACTCAAAAGAACTTCTCGTCAACTAAGAGCAAGGCAAGTCACCCTTGATCATATTATTCTCAATTTATAAAATATGATTATTTATAAAGTTGTATGCTTGGCACACACAATTAAGTTGATCGGTCTTATGCACAACCAATAGACTAAACTAGTAGTTATATTACTTTCCGTAGGTTGTTGTTTAATCTTGTCCTTATAACTCCACCATAATAGTGCTTGAAAATTTTGCTTCATGAGCTAGAATATCACTGTCCCATCTTACATTGTTGTTTGTCGTTTTGGGAAAACATTTTGGGTTGTGAAACCTTTTGTGAAAACCTAACTCATGGAGTCGGTGGGTTTGAAAAGAGAAAATATTTGCAAAAACCCACAATGCAAAAGCTCGCCTGTGTGGCTTTATTTTGTAATTGCATGTAAGGACCGATGCTTTGGAAAACTGCATCCAAGAATGTTACAGTATGACCACACAAGTATTTTTAGGATGCTCTTGGCTGATTAATTAGCTAACATATGAAAATCTTGTATGTCAATAGTTGTGAACGCTGAAGATGATGAGATGGAATCGTGAATCTTTACTATCCGAGATGGGTGTTCTTCTAATCTCTTTTAAGATGATTAGTTTGGTATAGGAAACATTCTTGGTATGTATTGAATAGATAAAAGACATGAAACTTACATAATACTTGGTTTTAAAAGATCTGACCCAACCATGTGACATAGGATGTTTATGGGTTGGCTTGGAAAAATCTTTGTCATAAACTTCTGTTGTTGACGGGTATGTGGTGTTAGTTTCATGACATGTGGGTAAAGTGTACAAACGTTGTAGAGCTTTAACTATTTAAATAATCATGCCTATGGTTAAGATCAAATGTAAGGTGATTCTCGTAGCTTAGATTTGCTTACCAACATTTTATGAAAAATATTTGTGGGAAATGGAAACCATTACCAGAGTCGGTTTTGGTAACTGATGGATGACCTTAGTGGTCAGGAATGGGTCTACGTGACCCAAGATGTCATGAGGGTATCATGAAGTAGACTTCCCGAGAGGAAACGAAAAGTAAAGCTTGGGTGTGGTTTCGAGAAGGATCCAATGGGAAGAAAAATGTTGTTTTAGTTCATAATGGAGTGAGATAAAGGTGGTAGGTATGACTTAAGAAATTGTGTTTTTTTTGAAGAAATGGAAAATTGAAAAGAAACTATTAATAAAACTAAAATTTTGTTATTATGTTTGGTTTGTTGTAAAGCAATTTACATCGGATCAAGACAATAGTTCTCTTTCCAAATAAATTATGAAACTCACACTTGGAGGTTGTAAAATGTTTTTAAATAAAAGATTTGAGAAATAAATCTAGTCTTTTTGTAGCTTACATACTCACGTTTTTTATGACTTGCGAGTATGAAAGTACTCACTCTCTCTATGTTATTGTTTTTTCTTCTCTCTCTTAAGTTTACGTGGAAGATACTAAAGAATTTGGTTTTGATCCTAGACCTAAGTCACTGCCTATGAATTAGCATGTTTGTCGTACTAGGCTCTGATGTCGTGATTTTCTTGGACGTTGCTACCAATAGTCTACCCCGTATGGTAACAATATATAATGTATTTATTTAATTTTATTATATTTGTTTAATTTTATAATTATTAGTTACCATGGGTGTCAACTTGGAATTCTATAACTGGTATCGACACATGTGGTTCTGTTAGGTATGGTTCATTATCCTCAACGTTACACTCTATCTAGCACTGGCATCCGGTTATGTCAGATCGGAGTGTGGCAAATATCATATACCAACTTCTATATGAAAACAAACCCCAACATAACGATAGAGTTCAGAGTATATAACAAAGGAGTATTAGATTAGGATAGCAAACCTAAGTCCTATTTAGACCAACCGTGATTGTTGAAGATATATCTTAACTTATCTCTTGAGTTCTACTTAGATAAAAATAAACTAAGGGTATAAATACAACACTTCCCAAAAGAGAAGAAAAAACAATAGACAATAACCATGGCACAAGTCAATCCAAGTTGCCAATCAAAGCATTTGACAAGATAGTCGGTTAGGTTTACACTAGAGCTTTTCCTCCATATATCTTACACTTTATACACAGCTATATTTATATACACATTAGCCTTCGACAAATAGTATATAGGGTCATTACCTATTTTAGAGGTTTAAATCTATATTAAAAAAAACTCTTCTCTGTGCTCACATACGAGGGTCACATTGATCTCAATCTTACACAGTATATTGAATAAAAGAATCAAACCATCCCACAACTCGTCAGTTGATGCATCAAGGCATCATTCGTATAATGATGTTCGAAGGTGAAATACTGGTTTAAATTTTGTCCACAAGTATAAGAAATCCTAGAGTATTACTTCCTCCGACCACTGTTTGTTTAATTTTTACTATCTTACCCTTAATCATCCTCTCACTCTCCACGTACCTTTCATTCAATGAGAATGTTATGGTCTTTTTTTCCTTTATCTCTTAAAAATACTCAATTGTATTTATGGAAGGAGGGAGTAGTAAGTAGAATTGCACGAGAAATTAATAAGCTAAAAATGCTTTTTTTTTATCTCTAAGTAAAAACGCCCAACCCTAAAATGGCACCCGGGTGATCCACGTAAGCAATTGAATGACAGCCATCAGATTTGGAAAAAAAAAGGTGAAATAGAGATGAAATATCATAGCCGTTGGATACTTGGATGAAGCATGGGCAACGAAGCTAATTGGCCCTCATGGATGTTCAGGAGGCTTCCAGTTAAAGAAAAAAAGAAGAAAATGAGGCTAACGGCAAAGCACGCTGAAGCCACATTCCAAAGGCAATATGTACATAATATAGGAAACATGGTAGTACGACATATACATGGGGTGTTGCATATGCATAGTATAGAAAATTTGGTACGATGACATACACATAGTAAAATTCAATAATTTTGTTTTGAGTAAATTGCGGGGTACAATCTTTCAAAGATGGGACAGTCTAGTACAATAACTTAAGAAGTGAGTATTCTAATATAATAACTAAGTAGGTGGGTGTGATCAGGTACAATAACTTGAGTTCCAATGCAAGAACTTGACATGTGAGTATTGTTTCATACAAGAAAAGAAAATAAGAATTGAGTGTGTTACTGCAACAACCTAGCTATTCCGTTCATTTTGTACTGTAGAAAGTACCTGCATTGTTGATATGTTTACGTTTTTTTATAACACACTTAATTTTGCCATTGTAGTAATTAAGTCATTTAAGATTTACCAACTAATAAATCTTACATTGCGGTTGAGAAGGTAAAAACAATCGGTAGTCCAAAGCAGTGGTGCAAATGGAATGACCAACTGGATGCATATAAATTGCAATGCAAGATAGCAATCCAATATCCACAGGATAGCAACAGGACAGGTGCACTTACTACGACGAAACTTCTTTTAGAAGAAACCTCGTTACCATACTCCAAATTTTGACGGTTATTTCACTTTTCAAAATTCCATCTTGCATGAAAGAAAAAGAAGACGTGTTTTGTTCCAAAATTGTAAGCATGCTCGGAGATAGTAGAGTTAGCAGGATAACATGTTTCCCTACCATATTGTCCTATTGGCATAGAGAAAATCCTTCTCTAGCGCACTTGTTAACCAAAATCACACCTATCTAGTCAAATTATTACACTAAAATGCGAATTTATCAATTTCTTATACTAAATCGCACCTATAACTAAAGATTATACCCACCTACCAAGTCATACTGCAAAATGCAATTCACTTATTTTGGTTTTTACAATAAATTTCACAAGTTTAGCATAATCATAGCAAATAATTTATTGTTATGATAATATTTATTTATTATAAATCAAGATAAATCTATTTGAGTTATACCTAGACTTCTTGCCAAAAAATTGCTAAAAGGATGATAAGCAAAGGAAAAGGAGATCATGCAATAGCAGAGATGGCGGCAAGGTGGTGGCTCAAGCAACAGCGAAATGGACAGTTACAGTCACGCAGATAGGAAGGGGAAACAGTGGCAGAGAAGATGAATATAACAGTAGCCCTAGCCACTCTACTCATTGTTTTATTTGGTCGAAATATTGGATTGGATATTTTAGATTATAAGCCTATTTATAATATTACTACTACAAGAGACACATTTACAAATTCCAAAAATTAGGTAATAGTCGTGGTAATGTACGGTAAATTATTTATTGTTTGATAATATTCTCAATTACAAATAAGATGGATCTTATATAAACACTTATTTACATTGCTAAACAACAAATAATTACATTTAATAGAAAGAGAGGGTTACAGTCACGCGAAAGCGCGATTTAATAGGCTGGCATGTTTGACTGTTCAGTCACCTCTACATAATGGAATGTGGTCAGGACCGGAAGGAACAGCCAACAAAAACGACATGCATTCAGACAACAATAACACGACAGCTCGAACATACACATGATTTCTAACATGACTGAATTGTATAGACATCTGTCTGTGCTTTGCTTATCACTACAAATAAAGGGAAAAATAGAATGATATTTTGGGATTCAAATCTTTTGCACATGAAGCCTAGACGACATCATCTTGTGATACGTGGCAAAATCCCAATAAATTAACCGCCTTTTTGGCATGACCATGTGTTCAAGTTCAAGAAGGATTCAATCAAATCAAGAGAGGCAGCGCCCGGCCGCGGAGGAGAAGCAACCCATCCCACCGTCGCTGCCGGCGGTGCGGCAGCGAGCGCCCATGGAGGTGACCCTCCGCCGGTTCGAGCTCTCCGACGTGGACGCCATGATGGCGTGGGCGTCGGACCCGGAGGTGGACGCCTTCTGCCGGTGGGAACCGTACGAGTCGACGGAGCCCCTGCTCGCCTACCTCCGCGACACCGTGCTCCCGCACCCGTGGTTCCGCGCCATCTGCCTCGCCGGTGGCGGCGGCGGCGACGCCCGCCCCGTCGGTTCGGTGTCCCTGGCGCCGACGGCGGACGCATGCCGCGGGGAGCTCGGGTACGTGGTGGCGCGCGCGCACTGGGGCAAGGACGTGGCCACGGCGGCGGTGAAGTGCGCGGTCGCCGCGGTGTTCGGCGGCGAGGTGGAAGGGCTGACGCGCGTCGAGGCGCTCGTCGACGTGGACAACGCGGCGTCGCAGCGCGTGGTGGAGAAGGCCGGGTTCCGGCGGGAGGGCGTGCTCCGGCGACACTACTGGCAGTCATGTACAGCTTCATCCCCTCCGACCACCTCGCCGAGTGATCACGCAGTCGCAAGCAGAAGTCGCATTCTGGCAACGCAATTATCTTTGAACAATTTGTGTGCCAAAATCGTACGTGTTCTCTTTTTTTTCCCAATTAAAAGCTCGTTGGATGTATAACTTATGACCGAAACTTAAACTATTTTGTTAAATAAAAGTGATAAAAATTAGTTTATATTAAAATTGATAAATTTAGACTATATTAAAATTAGTTTATATTAAAATTTATATTGTATAATTAGTTTATATAAATATTATTTATAAAAATTGTGATGAGTGTGTAGATCAGATTATAAAAATCTATAACTAAAGAATGTTTTTTATATGTATATAAGTATTAAATAATGAAAATAGATTAAAAAACATAAAAATTAAAAAATTAATTTTTAGAGTTTGCTATAGTAATGGGTTGAAACTATGAACACGCTAGATACACAGTACAGGTGTAACCCAACTAGAAGTGGGCTGACAACGGGGTGTGTCAAGCTGTTATGAGCTAGAGGAGGCCAAAAATAAGTAGGACAGTAGGTGTGATGAGTTGGCAGGCAGGTCGGCGGAAAGAGCTAACGGCGTGGAATTGGCCCAGCAACAGCATAGGTGCGCGTGTGGGAGTATGCGGCTGACGTGTGGGCACGACGTGGCAACGAGCACGGGGTGCGAGGGTGTGTGGTGATATAGTGGCTGATAGGTGGGGTTTAACGAGACGGAGACATGGTGTGCACGTGAGACGCAAGAGATCTCAGGGACACGTGTCATCACGGGATTAGTGCAAAGGCGTGGAAACAGTGTTTGAATAGGATTCTCTGTGGAAACGTGTTAGACTCTATTGTCTACCATGTGTCAAAGACATGATGTAATCTGAAGTGTCCGTTTCAAATCTAATTGCTTAGAATAAGCAGTGGTTATGAAATCTTAAGAGTGTTTAGGTTTTTTTTAAAGAATTTTTAGTTATTTTTTTAGAGGGTAAGGTGTTAAGGATTTTAACACGGAGATTAAAGAGAGTTTTTGGTGAATTTTGTAAGCACAATTTTGATAATAAAAATACAATTTATAAAAGATTAGTACGATAATTACTATTTCTTGTGCATCCTAACATTGATTTTAGATTAATTTATCTGTTTTTAGTGTTGGAAAAGTTGTATCAGTTAATTATTTTTAATCTCGTATTATTAATTAATTATGGTTTAATTAATTTCGATTTAGTAATTTTATTTTATTAATATATTAAGATCGAGATGATTCTAATTGTTTTTACAAATTTTATCTAATTTATTTTATAAAATTTTTTAGATCGATCGAAGTTACGGATCTACAGCTATAATCCATTTAGTAATAAAAAAATGTTATGTCTAAACTATGATAACATGGTTTTTTAATTTTTATGATTAGAGAAAAGTATTAAATTTTATTTTTAACTTCTGTCGATTATACGCATTTCTATTATAAGAAAATGTTTATGATGCTAACTTGCTAACACTATCATATGAGATTGATGATAGTATGCGCCTCGCTGCTGTACATAGGATATGCTCTACTCAAACTGAGAGTGAGTTGAGTGTGTTAATTCCTGATGAGGAAATAATCTTTCCCTGAATAGACAATCGCTTCAGTAATTTAGATTAAGTATGATCTACATCTCAAGTAAGACACCTAATCCGTTAATTAATTTATATTAAGGGCCTCGTCGATTTTCCAAGGCAGATTTTAATCAAATGGCGTATTAAGGATTAAAAATAATTTGAGTAAAAATTATATATATATATATTCGTAGCAACTTAAAAATCAATAATAAAAAACTACGTTAAAAAACTTTAAAATTAAGTTCTAAAATTTAAATTTTGGTAGCCTAATTATCATCTATGCCTGTCTAATAAGATAACCTGGGACGCTTCCTTCGATTAGTGCGGCTGGTAGCAGAGGCCGTGCTGGGCACTAGCAAAGCAGCCAAGAAGTGCGAAACGGCAAAAGGCTAAAGAGAGGAAGCGCCTGCGCCGCCGGAATCGAGTCCATGGAGACGATCACACTCCGGCGATTCGAGCTCGCCGACGCCGACGCCATGATGGCGTGGGCGTCGGACCCCAAGGTCACGGCCTTCATGAAGTGGGAGCCGTACGAGTCCGTCGAGCACCTGCACGGCTTCATCTGCGACACCGTGCTCCCGCACCCCTGGTTCCGCACCATCTGCCTCGTCGGCGCCGGTGACGGACACGGCTCGCCGACGGCCGACCGGTGCCGCGCCGAGGTGGCAGTCGCGGTGGCGCGCGCACACTGGGGCAAGGGCGTGCCCTCGCCACGGCGTTCGCCGACCTCGACGGCGTGGAGCGCGTCGAGGCGCTCTTCGACGTCGACAACGCGGCGTCGCGGCGCGCGCTCCAGAAGGCCGGCTCAGGGACATGGTCATCTACAGCTTCATCTCCAGTGACCCTCTCGTGGAGTGAACCATGTCTCATCATGATGTCATGACTACTTGCTTGTAATCAGCTAAAGGTTCCATCTTGTGAATGTATGCATGATCAAAATAACATTTTGACAAGAAACCAAATTCAGATTGCTGCTTGCAAACCAGCAAGAATTTCAGCCACGAGTTACAAGAAATCCTGCAGTGCCATTCTGCAGGATGATAAAATTCAGCACCCAGCAGATTACTACTGTTTCTTCCCCAACTAATCTCTGAGAAAAGCACACTCATCGTGGGGTTGGTTATTGAATCTATCTTCTCCAATCCCAATTGATCGATTGACCAAAGGGAACAAGCAAAAGAAATTCAGTACATGAAGTACAACAGTGAGATGATCAGATGACTGACCAGATAGATCATGCTTCCCATCCTCTGAGAACGGTGGCGCGGGCAACGCGGTTGACGCCGAGGGTGAAGGCGCCCATGCGGAGGTCGCAGTGGTGGCTCCTGCACATCTCCTTCACGTCCCTGAACCCGCGCGTCATGTAGGTCTTCAGCTCGGTGTTCACCTTCTCCTCGTCCCACATGAAACCCTGAATGTTCTGGACAAACCACAAGAACAGCAGCAGCCTCATGCATCAATCTCTTGCTTAACCTGACTGCCTTAAAATTACATTTTGCTTTGAATTAAGCACAAGGAGATTGTGCAGCAACTTACCTGAACCCACTCGAAGTAGCTCACTGTGACACCACCAGAGTTTGCGAGGATGTCCGGCAGAATGAGGACTCCATTCTTGGACAGGATCTGAAGAAGGAATGCAGAAAGAAAGCATATCAGATAATGGTACATTTCGTTACTGTCAGGGTGTCAAGTCTGCCAGATACTATGAGATGTGGCTTGCCTCATCTGCCTCAGGGTCTGTGGGGTGGTTTGCAGCCTCAATGATGTATTTTGCTTTGATATCATTTGCATTGTCCCTAGAAAACCATGGTGAAGATTAATCACTGTTTGCTGTAGGTTTGCCGGTGCAGTAGCAAGCACATAACAGTGATAAAACAGAAATGAGGTTGAGTGCTACTGTAAGGAGGACAAGGAAGACTACCTGTTTATCACTCCACCAAGTGCTGCCGGGATGAGGACATCACATTCTTCAGTGAGCAGTGAGCGTGGATCGATCGCATCGCCTCCGTCAAAGCCCTTGATCCCTCGGTTCTCTGACGAGTGCTTCATTAGCTTGGCAATCTCAAGCCCACTGCTGTTCTTGACGGCTCCAGTGACATCACTGATGGCAATCACCTTGCCACCAGCTTCACTGATCAGCTGAGCAGCACAGGAACCAACATTACCAAATCCCTGAAAAGCCAAGGCAATAATTGGTCATCTATGACAGATGGCCTTTGCAGGCAAAATGTTCAGCTTCCCTAATTTGTAAGGCTTACACGAGTAAACATAAAGAAGAGGCAATGCTAGCTTTAATCATGAATTTCCTCTTGTAAAGGTCAATTTGAAAGCGCATATTATGTGATCCACTAGCTGAGTCCGCACAGCTCTTTTCATGAATTTCTTTCGATTTGAGAACTCCTTACTTTATATTGTGTAAAATTATTTTGCTTTCTATAAAAGCAGGGTTGTATGACATTTTCTTTATATAAAAAAATTGTATATAATTAGTGTGTGCCATGATGACTCATGCTGCACTTTGTTCCAAAAGTTCCCCTCATTTTGGAAGTTAGTCCAAAGAGCTCAGTTGCCTTACACAATATTTACCTGTATTACAAAACGCTGGCCAGCAATGCCCTTGCCATGCTCTGCAAGCAAGGCTTCCGTAGCAAACAGAACTCCCCTTCCGGTGGCTGCATCTCTTCCAAGCGATCCTCCAAGGTCCTGTGTTGAGCATAAATTTCATGGCCAAGTTACTTGTGTGAGATAATCATAGTATTAGCACCGCCAAACCCCATCCAAAGGACTGTTCTGTTCTTGACAATATTTCTTATGAAACTCCCCCATGAAATAATCCATCTTCATGGAAACATCATTCTCATCACATATACATGAATATACATGATAAAATGTGCGGGACAGATACTTACAACAGGTTTTCCAGTCACCACAGCAGGTGAATAACCATGGAACTTTGAGTACTCATCAAGTATCCACGCCATTGTCTGCATCCATGCAATAAAAAAAAGGTACACAGAATAAACAAATGCGTATGACTAATTCTCACCAATATCTCACATGAGAGGATATACAAAGGAAAATAAACCTGAGAATTGGTTCCCATATCTGGAGCTGGAACATCAGTATGAATGCCAATTAAGTCATGGATTTTCTGGGTGAAAACTCGGGTAAGTCGCTCAAGCTCAGAGATGCTTAGTTCTCCAGGGCTGCATCCTATTCCACCTTTAGCTCCTCCATATGGAATATTAGCCACGGCTGTTTTCCACGTCATTAGTTGTGCCAATGCATTGACCTCATCAGGATCAACCTGAATAATATGAAAGCCTTGTCACTGCAAGTACTTGCTGCAACCATGCACAATCTGTTTTTGGTAGTGTTTTCAAATAGTCTTAAATAAGAGGCAACTGTACATGACTTGCAGTAAAATGATCCCATAAAAGCAGCATTAATAAGATGTTGCTCATTCCTATTTTTTTATGAATTGCTTCAAGTAAATATTACAAGCATTATTTGAACTAACAGTTTTTTTTTTGAGCTATCTGAGAGGGAAATGTAAATAAACAAATTCCTAAAGAAGCCAGCATTTATGCCGAAGGACCATTTCAAATCGAGCAAAAGCATAGCAAGAATCAATGCTGACTGCCTGTATTATGAAGAACACATCAACCAATCAACACAAATTCTCACCTCATGGTGGTATCTGATTCCACCCTTCATAGGTCCCCTAGCATTGTCATGTTGGACCCTAAACCCAACATAAGATGCTAAAGTCCCATCATCTTTTGGAATTGTGCATTCAACCTGCAATCAACCACAAACTTCTTGTCACTCAACTCCAAAAATAGAATCCTACAAGCCAGTGAATCTCGTCACAGCAAGTATTTTTCAACATTCTCTCTCATGTTCATCAGGAAACCACTTTGAGCAAGCGAAACCAAAAAACATAGGGTACCAGATCTCAACAAAACTGTCCTAGCTAGAATCATCACCTTGATCTCCCTGAATGGGATGAGCAGGCTCTTCTCCAGCTTGGAGTCCAGACCCAGCAGCTTGGCCGCCTGCTTGAAGTTCCTGCTTGTCGCTGCCAACGCATTCATCCTGTTCGATGAAATTCCCCTTCAGAACCGCACCTGCAAACAGGCCAAGAAACCTAGCGAGATCAATAACAAATCCAACAAGAAACCGAAACATGATACTGAAAAGGCACAAAGAATCAATCAAACGCGTGAAATCAACCAAGAATAAATTACTCCTATCTTCCCAAGAAGCAAGCCAGCAACACAGTAGTATTGGCGAGTTCGGTGGTGGGCAGAGGCAGCAGTGCGAGTACTACAGAGGAGCTTTACTCTTTCAAGTCAAATTGGTAATATATATAGACACGTCCCTTCTTGGTGGACCATGGTAAGTTTTTTTTTCCTTAAAAAAATTAGAAGCAAATTTACTTCGAGATACTGTCTTGCCGCATATCTTAGTGACTAAAATAGGTGATTAGGATGTAAAATACATATATAATTACGACCAATCCTAGCTAGCTAGGTTCCTAATTCTCTTGAGAGATAAGTGTTGGAAGCTGAAATCTATCATGGATATGATCTAGATCTAGTCAGCAGCACATGAGACAAGACTAATTGTGTACCGGGTCGCCGGAGCACATCCACCATTTTAGCCCTATGAAAAATCAAAGCTCAGCTCAAGAAAATCTCTCCGGCAACGGAAAAGTCACTCCTAGGTGTACTGTGTAATATTACTGTTCAGCTTGCTTATGCAACCACCGTGCAATCTGCCGTATGGTAGATTGTAGATTTGCTGACGATGAACAATCACGCATTCACGCATGTGATCGTGCCCATGATACATCGTTGAATTTTCAGAAACTTCAAATCACGCAACCAACGAGTTCCATATTACTATGAACATGAGACATCCTCTACGAAATTTCAGGGACATCGTTGACGAGACAAGCAAGCAGGAAAAACACATGGCTGACTCAGATGTGATGCATTCTGGGATTAGAAATACAGAAACATGTATCAATCACAAGTATCTCATGGGTAAAAGGTTTTATTTCTCATTCATAAAGGTATTAATTAAGCTTTACATTATCTAAAAAATTAATTAAACTTTATGTTTAATTAAGCCACATGATCATATGCCCATATATGTCCTCTCTCCAGTACGTGATACATATATGGTGACAAAAAGGTCACATGACTTTAGGTTAGGCAGTGCAGATAATAAATTAATCAAATCATTAGAATATCATCTGAGCTTTGCCTCCTTTATTGTAGGATAAGTAGGTATTAGCTCCACCAAGTTGGATGCATATTCTGAGAATTGACAAGAAAATTACCCTAAAGTTTTGCTCCCAAGAGTAAACCAGTTGCATGCATTTGGGCAATAACCCAAAAATGTCCGGCAAAAATTGTCTGCGGAAAACTAAAGAGTTCGAACCAGTTTACTTTCTCACACATGCAACAGAGTGAAGATTTTAAAAAAAATCAAAAAAATGTTTATTCCTGCTGTTCAGTGAAATACTAGCAGTTCTCCAACTGTTACTTGAAAAAAAAAAGAACAACAAATAAACCGCTGCAATTATTACACAAAGTACTGTCCAGCCTTAGATACAGTAATTCAAATCTGAAGTCGCAAGAGAGAGAAAAATCTGAATTTTTTTATCTGAACATGCAATGCTAGCACACTGCCACCTGAAGCAATCAAAGATTCAAAGAAGACTAGGAGAAAGCAAGGCTCATCTTACACTTAGAAATCGGACGAGTGAAGCAACGAAGCAACCGAGCATCTCGTCGTCGTAGCTGCAGAGGCCAGGCAAAGCATTAGGAGGGGTTTTATAGGGGGAAATGGTTGTGATATTTGAGATATCTTTGGCTGATTCGAATAAAGATATGGGAGAATTTGGAATCAAGACTCACCCAGGAGACTTGCATAGTTAGTTGGATTAGAGAATTTGGACGATGACGCCAGGGGCGGTCGGCAATTGGATCCACATATGATCCCAATTAATTTGGGTTGGGGGCATCTCATTCTGTTCTTGCATTCTATGCTCGTATATCGAGGCCAAATGGGCAGAGGGTCCACACCCCTCAAGTTTCATCTTTTTGGTTCTAGGAGAGCCGTAACTCGATGGTTACCGGCTTACCCACTTTAATTCAACTGAACCAACTAATTTGTGACCCACGGAGCGAGCTATGCTCGGTTAATCTTACTTATCAATCACTATGGAATTTTGGATGATTTTTAACGTACACATTATTGGATTGATGGCACTCCCCTTTAATAGTTATTTATATAACCATAAATGATGATGCACCAAATCTTTCATCGTCGAGGAACTAAAGAGATCTGAATTTTAGACTAAAATAGTGAGAAAGGGGATTAGGTTTCGCGCAGCGTAACACGAACGCACGGACGGAGTATATATGTGTCCACAGTGTATGACCGATTGACTGCACGGGCCAAAATCATAAGTCTAACATGTCCTCGTAATCGAAACTAGGAGTATAACGGATATTTGGATTGGACCTAAACTCGGTAAAGACGGGAGTTGGTAGCCCCTTGGTGAAGATGTCAGCGTACTGTAATGAGGTAGAGACGTGGAGAACTTGAATTTCACCGAGGGCGACACGCTCACGTATGAAGTGCAGGTCGATCTCGATATGTTTGGTCCACTGATGCTGTACGGGATTGATAGAGAGATAGACAGCGCTAATGTTATCACAATATACGACGGTGGCACGACGAACTGGACAATAGAGCTCCTAGAGTAGCTGACGTAACCAGCAGGCTTCTACGACACTATTTATCACCGCGCGGTACTCAACTTCGACGCTAGAGCGTGATACGGTAGGCTGGCGTTTAAACGACCAGGAGATAAGATTGTCACCGAGGAAGACCGTATATCCGGAGGTAGATTTGTGAGTGTCGAGGCAGCCAGCCCAATCAGCATCAGTGTATACTTTGAGTTCAGTTGGAGCAGTTCAGAAAAGATGGAGACCGTGATCCAGGGTACCTCGAAGATACCACAGTATTTGCTTCATAACGGCAAGATGGGGCTCTCGAAGATCATGCATATGTAGACAAATCTGCTGAACAGCATAGGCAATGTCAGGCCGGGTAAAAGTGAGATACTAGAGCGCACCTGCGATGGTCCTGTAGTGTGAAGATCCGGTATAGGGTCTCCGTTCTTGGATAGCTTAGATCGAGTGTCCACTAGCGTGTTGCTGGGCTTGCAATTCCACATGCCAGCACGGTCCATAATATCTAGTATATATTGTCGCTGTGAGAGAATCAGAGTATTGTCCAGACGGTTAACTGTGATGCCCAGAAAATGATGAAGTGGTCCCATGTTAGTCATAGAGAACTCCCGCTGGAGAGCTAAAATAATCTCCTGGAGGAGCCGCTCGGAGGAGGCCGTGAGAACGATGTCACCGACATAGGGAAGTAGGAAGGCCATGTCACCGCCATGGCGATAAATGAATAATGAAGTGTTGGACTTGGCTTTCACAAACCTAAGTGAGGTAATGTGGGAAGCAAAGCAAACGTACCACGCACAGGGGGCTTGCTTGAGTCTATAAAGAGAACGGTTCAGGCGGTAGACATAGTCAGGGTGTGACGAATCAACAAACCCGGAAGGCTAGCTCAATACACGGTCTCTGTCAGTATGCCATGCAGGAAGATGTTCTTGATATCAAGTTGTTACATAGGCCATGAGTGCATAAGAGCCAAGATAAGCACCACACAAATGGTAGCGGGCTTTACAACAGGATTGAAAGTCTCATCATAGTTAAGGCATGGGCGTTGAGTAAAGCCCCTGAGAACCCATCTCACTTGTAGCGAGTAATAGATCCGTCGGATTGAAACTTGTGATGGAAATCCACTTCCCTATGATAACATTCACACCTGAAGGGCGAGGAACCAGTGTCCAGATATCATTGGCTTGAATGCCATCAAATCATGACTGCATGGCAGCACATCAGTTTGGATCAATCAATGCTAATCTGAAGGAATTCGGGAGTGGAGAGAGAGCTACCATATTAAGGTTGAGGTGGTCAATAGGTTGAATGAAACCGAATTTAGCTCGGGTGCGTATGTCGTGCATGTTGGAAATGGGCACGACAGGCTGCGCAACGGTGGTAGTGGTATGGCCGGTAACATACTGAGGGCAACCAGAGTTGGCCGCAGTGGGTGCGGTGAGTGGCCTAGTAGTGCCGCTGTCAACAACTTGGGGCGAGGCATCCCTATAGGCAGTGGGACTAGCCCAGGGTGAAGTAGATCCTGTAGTGGAGGAGGGTGGTGGCATTCGGATAGCGCTAGGGGAGGCGCTTTCGGAGGATGTACCGGTAGGTGCTGCAGGAGGTATAATGGGCAGAGGGGTGTGGTCATCACTACCTAGGAAATCAAGAGTGGTGGGATCAATGGACAACATGGACATGGTGGAGAAGGAAAAGGACTCATCGAAAACAACGTGTCGAGAGATGATAATCCTATTGGAGTGGAGTTCAAGACAACGGTACCCCTTGTGGTTGGTGGAGTAACCGAGAAAAACACATAAGGAGGAGTGCGGGGATAGTTTATGTGGAGTGATGGATGAGATGTTGAGATAGCAAGCATAGCAAAGACACGGAGATAAGTGTATGAAGGGTGGGTACGATGAAGAGCAAAGAAGGGTGTTAGCCCATTGAGAGTTGTAGTTAGATGAAGATTGAGAAGATAGGTGGCTGTGTGGAGGGAGTTAGCCCAGTATGTGGGGGAAAGGTTGGCCTGTAAGAGGAGAGAACGCATAATGTTGTTGATAGTTTGAATGATGCATTCGGCTCGACCATTTTGCTGGGAGGTGTACGGATAGGACATATGGAGAATAACTCCGTTGGTAAGGAAGAAAGTGCAAGTAGAGGAATAGTCAAATTTGCGACCATTGTTGCACTGGATTTGCTTGATAGAAGCACCAAATTGAGTGTGCACATAAGAGAAAAAGTTCAATAAGACTCCAAAGGTATTATATTTGACACGAAGGGGAAATATCCAAGCATAATGAGTATAATCATCGAGTACAATGAGATAATACTTATAACCTGACATGCTGACCACAGGTAAGGTCCAAAGATCACAGTGTATAAGGTCAAAATAATGAAATGTGTGAGAAGTAGATCGACTGAAAGGAAAGCGCAGGTGACATCCCAATTGATTAGCGTGACAAATACAATCAGAGATACGTTTATTACATAAAATAGCTTTAGTGTTTATAAGCTAAGACAAGGCATCAGATCCAAGATGACCAAGACAACGATGCCAGATGGTGGAGCATGTGGTATGGTGAGCGCCGGTGAAGTGGCAGCGGACAGAAGGAATGGGTAGAGGTCTCTCGTGCTATTGCACATGGCGATCACGCATCGAGTCTGTAAATTCTTCACAGAGAGGCCAAAAGAATCAAACTCAATGGAACAATTGTTATCGATAGTGAAGCGACGAACAAATATTAAGTTTTTAATGATGCTAGGAGCTACTAGAACATTGGAGAGGACCAGGGATCGCTGTGGTGTGAGAATGGTGGATGAACCGATAGCAGTGATAGGGAGGAGTGATCCATTGCCTACGAGAATTGATGAAGGATGTAGAGGGGAAAGATGATGAGAGAAAATGAGTATACCGGTGGTATTAGACATGTGTGAGCCGACACCAAAGTCGACAAACCACTCGTTGGAGACTGGCGGAGTCAGAGAGAGTGTGTGAAAGTTGTTGATGAGGGATGTTTGATCCCAAGAAGGGCCGATCATTGGGTTCCAGGACCCTGGCAGCGTCACCGATGGGGCCGGCGACGTAGTCCTGAAGGCTGAGAAAGCACCGAATGCTGGTGGAGAAGAGGGCGGCGCTCCACAGGCGAAACCAGGCGGTGAGGAGGGAGGACTCCCGCACACAGAGCCTGGCAGCGATGAGGTCATGCTGTCAAGGATGAAACCTGGCGGAAGGCCGAAACTTGGTAGCGTGTTATAGTAGAGAGGGTAGGGTGAGACGGTGAGGGTGGCTTGATGCTCGAATGGTGGGACGGGCAAGCATGGCGGTGCCCCTGAAGCGCGTTTAGGACCATAGGGGTGTGGCTACAGCTGCACTGTTCTAGCCCAAGGATTAAGGAAGTGGGCTCCAGGAGAGCGACCACTAGGGCGAGACCCAGGGGCGAAGGAGGTGGTGCTGTGATAGGGGACAGGTTTGCCACCGCGACCACAATGACGATTGGGAGGGCGAGAGCTGGTGTAGCTCCCGTGGTTGCCTCATCCAAGCTCACCCCGGCTGCCCCGCCAGGGGAGTGTTGATGAGAGGCAACAAAGGCAGTAGGTGGGGCGTCATCGGCGATGTTGATCTCCTCGAGAAGTAGTAGTGTTCGTGCTTCATCGAAGGTAGGGAAAGGTAGCTGCATCTTGAGGTTGGAGACCATATGGCAAAATTTGCTATTGAGTCCCTGGAGGAGAGTCGGCACAAGGGTTCGGTCGCCGACTGGGTCTCCAAACTCCGAGAGAGCGCTGGCCATCGTCTCAAGGTGACGATAGAAGTTGGTGATGAAGGTAGCGCCTTGCCTGATGGTGCGAAACTTAGTAAAGAGAAGAAGTGCGCGTGACTTGCGCTGGCCGAGAAACTCGGACTCAAGGACGAACTAGGTTGTGCGAGCAGAAGGGTTGCGAAGCATTACCGTCTGCTAGAGGTCGGCGGTGATAATGCCGTAGATCCAAGTCAGGACTTGCAGTCTATTTGCATCCACACCGAACGATTGGAGTTGTCGATGTCGGCGAGGACGTGGTTAGTGAGGGCATATTTGCCCACGACAACAAGGAAGAGAGTGCGCCACCAACTATAGTTGTTGGAGGCTCGATCCAGTGTCTTCGGGATAAGGATCTTGATATTGAGGACAACAAGGACTTACGCGTGCATAGCCGCATGCTTGGCCTTATAGGCTACAAGGGCGACTTCACGATCCTCGGCCGTCTTCCGACGGGCGGAGTCTACTTCAAGCTCGGTGACTTTGCGTTGCAGGCCGATTTGCTCTGCTGGAGTGTTAGAAGCCATAGATTTAACCACGCGACAGCGGCGGTGAACCGCGTCGGTGGAAAGAGAGTGGCAAGAGGGCTTGGCGAGATCTCAGCGATGGCAGCACCACCGACGATGTGGTGTGTGTGTGGCTGGATCGAGCGACGGCAAGCCTATGGACGCGGAAGTGGTGAGGGATCAAGAAAAAAAACAGCGAGTTATTGAGCGGCGAGGGGATCAAATCGCGCACTCCGCCGCGCTCGCTCTGATACCATGAAAACTGTGAGAAAGGGGATTAGGATCCGTGTAGTGCAACATGAGCGCACGGGCGGAGTATATATATATGTCCATAGTATATGGCCAAGTGGGCCGACAGGCTGCACGGGCCAAAATCAGTCTAACACAGGCAAACACACACACAATGACACAACCAGTCCGAAGATGCGTCAGGCAAATTGGTGCAATTGGATTCCAGCAGCAACCCCACCTCCAACAACACCTTGCTGCTTTAGAATTTAGGTGTATAGATCACCACTAGCCCTTTTTATTGCTGTGTCATGGATGAAGCATCATGATGCATTAGGTTAGGGAAAGGCACACCAAGAAAAGATTGTTCTTTGAGCATTAAGTTACAGTATGTAAGGTTCGAACCTTGCTACAATCTCATCAACTTGTAATTTGTAAGTGACTCGTTTCTATCACCGTTTATAAGGTTACATTGGATAAGCTTTCCTTTTGTTCATAAGGTTACATTGGATAAGCTTTCCCTCTACTCAGGACTTGTGACCTTTTTTTCTAAAAAACTATTAGGATTTGTTCCTTTTTTCCCCTGAGAATAGGATTTGTTCCCCCTTTTTTTCCTTAATAAGGTACTCACGATTTGCTATTTTGACATGTGAAAATACTTGACTCACGATTTGCTACTTTGACAACATGTGAAAATACTTGTATCAAAGCATTCAAAAGACTTTAAGGCATGCAAAAGTCTTCTAGAGTTCTGCACTTCGAACAGAAGAATAGCACGTTGACTTGACTAGTTCAGTGCCTACCATTATGTCCGTAACTCCATATATGCTGTAAAAAGAACATAACATGCAACCTATATGTTGATTAGGACTGAACTTACAATTAAAAGAAATCCTCAGCATCCTTCCGTTACGATCTACTCAGAGTTTTCTTAGTTTTATTAGTGGAGCCGAGTTAGCCACTTAATCTATAATCATAGACGCTAAAAAATAATCAATGAATAATTATTTGGAAAAGAAAGGCAAGAAACCAAAGGTGTGAGCCCTAGAGGGGTCGAGCTCGCAAGCCTCTGTGATTGTCACGGTTTAACCCTCTCGAGGGGGCACCCCAACAAACAATTAGTGGGAAATAGAGTTGAAAACAAATCAAACACCATGCAACACCATTCCAGCACCAATTAATTAGAACACGCAAAGCTGAGAAATGCTATAGCCCTCCACTCACCAGCAACATTAGTAACCATCCATCAACCATTGAGCTCTATAATTTTAGAGTTGACAACGACTACATCAGCAACCAACGAGCTCCCAAAGTAATCCCAAAGCAAACAGCAAACAGCAAACAGATAAACAGATATAATGGCATGCAACACCCAAATTTAGGCCGAAGCAAGTGGAGAATAGCAATAAACAAGTGGAGAATAGCAACAAACAAGGAGTCAATGCTGCGATAGTTTCATGGAAAATAAATTACTCTTAGTTCCCAAGGACACTCTTCAAGATACAATACTATAAGGTTCCATGATAATTATCCTAGGGCAAAACATTAGCCACCAAAACAATAAGGTTCCATGATAATTATCCTAGGGCAAAACATTATCCACCAAAACACTTCATCAACCTCCCGGTGGCTCTCAAGCTTATCGCTTCTTGGACACACCGACAGTCTTACCCCTCCTCCCGGTTGTCTTGGTGTGCTGTCCACGCACACGGAGGCCCCAGTAGTGCCGCAGACCACGGTGGTTCCTGCACAAGGCACAAGTGTGAGCGAATGTGTTGGTAGATGACACAAATTAATGGACTGAAGTACCACAATGAATGCCTGGATATGAAATCAGTTAATCTTAAAATCTAACAGATATTAGAGTCACATGCATGAAGACATTGAAAATCGCAATCCAACTGCCTACGATAATGATGCAACTATTTCTTGTTAAAAGAGAACCGACGAGATAACCAGTGGTCAGGGCTAAGCAGATAGTCTGCATTTGCAGCTGATGCCCTTGAAATATGATACTAAGAGTCACAAAACTAAACTGGAAACAAGTCGTAACTAGCCTAATTGCTAAAACTTGCCAAGCTAACCTAAACAAGAACTTCTGAAACAATGCACAGGCGCCCAAGTACCCAACCTACGGCAAAGCCACCCATATAGGCGTTTCATAGCATTTCACCAGAGAAACCTACGACAGAACCAGCCAGATAGGCATTTCGTGCATTTCACCAGAGAGCAATCAAGATGACATTTCCTAGATCAGCTAACATTGGGCTACACAACATCAGCAACACATCGTTGAAATTGCATGAACTTTGTACACTAGTCAGAAGTCTATGCAGCCTTTCAATGCTTAGACCCTTGTATCACAAATGCTAAAATGTGACGCATTGATATCATAAAAGTTGTCTTTAATCTAACGCAGTACAATTAACAAACTAGGTTGCTAGTTGAGGAGTATTTGGCAAGCAGGGAGGTAGAAGAGAGGAGTTATTCACCTGATCTTCTTAAGCCTCTCAAGATCATCCCTGAGCTTCATGTCGAGCGCGTTGGAGACGACCTGTGAGAACCTCCCGTCCTTGTAGTCCTTCTTCCTGTTCAGGAACCAGTCCGGCACCTTGAACTGCCGCGGGTTCGCCACCACCGTCATCAGCCGCTCCAGTTCCTCCGCCGAAAGCTCACCGGCCCTGCACTCCCCCCCCCCCAACAACAGACACAGCACAACGCTCAGCACGACCCACCATTACCCCCGATATCTGACGAGGAGCTTGCAGAGAGGAGGTTTTTGCCTCTTGTTCATGTCGATGTCCGCCTTCTTGCAGGCGATGTTGGAGAACCTGCGGCCGACACCCTTGATGGAGGTCAGCGCAAACATGATCTTCTGTTTTCCATCGACGTTGGTGTTCAGCAGACGTAGGATGTGCTGGAAGTCCTCCCCGGCGATCAGCGACTGCGGCCAGAAGCACAACAACAAATAAGGGTCAGAGCACGAGAAGACGAGTCTGAAATGGGAGTAACGGGGAATCAGACGAGAAGGTTACCATGGCTGCTGCGGCGGCTGGGTCTCTCGAGTTGAGAGGCGGCGGCGGCGGCGGTAGGAGGAGGAGACGGCGGCGGGAGGAGCAAGGGATTTGGAGGCGGCGGCCCGGAGGAGGGGAGAGATTATATAGTGGAGAGTGAAACCCTAGCTTCTCCCGGGCCATCCGGCTTGGAAGCAGCCTTAATGGCCCTGGCCTGGCCAGAACTAGCTCGGCCCGAATAAGATTGGGCCCACGCCGAAGCTGACCTGGCCTCAAGTTTGTACCTTTATACTCTGCAACTCGGCTGAGCTACTCCCTCGGTTAGGGCAAGGGCAATAGAAGAGCCCATTGCTTGCCCTACTTCTTATCCACCTCATCTAAAGCTAGCTTTGCAGTTAATATATGCAGTAATAGGCAACGAAAGAGAAGATGTTTTAGTTTTCACCCGGGCCCACCAAGCCAACCAAGGCCATGCGCACATACTGCTGTTTAGGTCGTGTGGGGCCATCAGACGCATAGGGGCCCGTGCAGACAGGCGCTAATGCAAGCGCCGGCTTGCCCCTCTCTCCTCCACGTCAGATAAGGTGAGGTGAATGCCCTTAGCGGGAGCACGTTTTCTGAGCTACGCATGTTTTTTAATATTTTTTATATCTTCAAAAAATTAAATAAAATTATTTTAAAAATTTATAATAGTTAATATTTAATTAACATCGTCCCGTTTGCCGATTCGAATAGGCCTCAGAAGGCCTTGGGCCTGGGCGAGATTTCTTGCTTTTCTTATCTTAGGTCTACATGGACGAATAGGTTATGGCTTCTTTTTTTTAAGTTTTAACATTTACAAAACCGTTCCAGGGACTGCCTATATACAATGGATCGTGCAGATTTTTTAACCACACGATCAACATCTGACAGCTCAGATTCTTTTGAAAAAATCAATTACAAAAAATATTTAAAAAAGAAAAACGGGGCAGCAAGTCTGTTCTCGGGCCCATTACTCAGTCCAACCTCTATCCGTGGCCTATTATCCGGCCTAAATATAGTCTAAGGCCACATTAACCAAACCAAACCTGTATCTAAGGCCTGTTAACAGGCCCAAAAAACCATCTCAGCCATGTTCAACAAAAGCCCAACTTGAGAGAATTTTTCAAAAAAGCAAGAGAAATCACTTGATCAGGTCATCGAGACCGCATCAAACAGATTCAATCTCAAGAACAAATCGAGCAGATCGACCTGACAAATCTCGCATTGTCAAAAAAAAAACTCTTCTTCAACGATTCATTAGCTTTTCTTGCTATCTATCTCTTCTTGCAGACAAAATAGGTAGGAGAGATTGTCGCCGATGAGCCTCCTGCCACTACCTCCTCATATATGACCTTTTGTGTTGAGTTTCTAGTGATATGGAATCGTTATTATACCATTTCATTTTACGATGATTGGTAGGAGTGGTATGGCTTACTGATAAAATGAGGTATTCGTTACTAAGATTAAATACAAATCGTTATAAGCACAATAGTATATCGTGATGAATATTATTTTGTCATAACAGAACTACGTCATAGGTTCATGACAATATTGATTCATCATAAGTTTCTTTTTATTTTTCTAAATGAAGAGTACTAAATTGTTCTTACTAGCATAAGTGGCCTATCTTCTAGAGGGAAGTACTACTACAACCTATTAGCCTATTTGTCTTTCTCTCATTATTCTTTTCAACCAAATCACCATCTTGCCAAATGGGCTATTAGCATATTCCAAAGTGGGTTATTAGTTTTTTACCTCAGCCCCCATATTTTTGAAGTGGGCTATAAGCCCATTAGTGCATAGCGCCATGGCCTGTTGGCGTCTTGGGTGATAGAAAAATTGAAAAAAATAAAGTATGTGCCTCATGTAATACCCTGAAATTTTTGAATCTAAAAACCATAACTAAAATTTTAAGCCTTCAAAAAAATCTTTTTCAAACCTTGCGCCATGATGGATATTCTCAATTTTTCCTTTCTTTTCTTTTGTGTTTCAGTGCCAAAATAATTCAAAACAAATAATATTCAAATCCAAAAACTAAAACTAAAATAAACTAACAACCATGATTCTGAATTAATATCCTTTAGAAGAAAATAGTTTACAAAATAAATCAAATCTATTTTCAAATATAACTTCTTAGCGGTCTTGGCCCAAGTCGAGATAGAGGAGAGCTAACCTTAATTCTTATTAGGCTAAAACCCTATCCTTAGTAGGCCTTGCATCCAACCCAACTCAACTAACTTCTAACTATTCTTTAGGTCGAACCAGCTCATACAGAGAACGCTATTATCTTCAAAACCTATACCCTAGCCCACCAAGTTCTAGCCCAAAATACCTTTAAGGCTAGTCCTCCTTTTTTTCCTTCGGCCCGACTCGTGTTGTGTGCATCAAACCTTCCCCTTGTGTCCATCAAACATTCCCCTTACCTATTCTAGAAGCTGTCCTACCAAGCTAGATAGGCCAACCCTCATGGTGGGCACGTGTAGACCATGTGGTCGGTCATTCTAGAGTGCTTGGGCTGGGACAAGCTAGGGTGTCTGTCAAGAGGGTCTAGGATGGGACAGAATGAATTTGGGTGTTTCCAAGTATTTTTCAGGGTAAATTTCCTCCCTTTCTTTTGAAATTTCCATTGACCAAGCTACAAGGGATTCTTAACTGGTCAAAATTTGTGGGGATATCTCAGGTTATCTAGTTTCCATTTTTCAAAGTTGCACTAGAAAATTCAAAAAAAAATTGCTCTTAGAAATTCACAAAAGAAGACCTAGTTGAGTCATTCATGAATTTTTAAGGGGTATAAACTAATGCGATAAATCCTATAAAAATTATATTAATTCATGATAAATAAAGTAGTATTTGAATAAATCATTTAATATATATACTTCCATATAGTTTGATGTATATTTCAAGGGTGGCTTGTTTTGTCCGATTTTAGGATTCTATCATCCTAGGTATTGATAGAACAGAAATATAGCTATTTTCCCTACATTCAATCAAGCAATCATAACAAATATCATGCGTCTGTATTAGTAAAGAGAGCGCAAAAGAGAGACCAGCAGCGCAGATTGGATAAAATTAAGACACCCTTTAATCAACATAGTATAAATATACACCCCTCCGGTCATTTACATAGATTGATCATATATACCCCTTAGCTCCAACACTACTGGAGGGCAGATGGCCACACTACCAATCAAAGTTTAAATCATTCTCCCATCGTCATATAGATCGATCGAGTGGTAATATAGCTAGGTAATATAGCTATAGTCTGTACTCTAATTAAGCGATCATAACAAACCTTTAAGGTGAAAACGGTACAAAATTTTTAGGGTTCGTTCAAAGCAGCCAAAACTGATCACCTAGTTACGATATGAAAACCAAAGCGAACAATTAACATATGATTAATTAAGTATTAAGTATTATAAACTTAAAATGGATTAATATGATTTTTAAACTTTTATATTTTTTTCAAAAAGAAACTTATAATTTGATAAGAGTGCTCATGGGAAATGAGGGAGTAGTTGATTCAAACTAGTAGAGAAGAATGCACCCTTAGTGTGTATCGATATTGGTTCCGTAAAAGTAATATAAAATGATAACTTTACCAACTGCTACCGTTTGTAAAATTTAGTTTTTCTATTTTTTGTCATCGTTATATTGAAGTCAACACTAAATAGTTAAATTCGTATATATGAAAAATTTTCCAATGGTGTTTGACTTGTGGAACATACCGTATATCCATTTTTAAATCCCTTTCACCTATTTTCACCACATATGTCGTCATTTTATTGAAAATATAATCATGTGGTACACAACGCTTATTTGATGTAGTAACTATTTTTGAATATTATATGTATTTTTGTATTATCAAAAATAAATGAAAATTAGGGTGTTCGGGCACCAAACTTTCACCCAGGCAGGAGCCCAAACCACCGGTTTGTGCCTAGCCAAAGAAAAATTTAATGTAAAATGACCTATTTGCCTAAACATATCATAACTAATAATACACATGGACCAAGGTTATTATGGTAAAATCTCATTATTTCATACACATATTCCCCAAACCCTAGACCATCCCCAAAACAGACAGTCCGTCCCACTGCTGCCATTCGGTCCCCAAACCCTAGCCTTCATTAAGTCCCTAAACCTATCAACGATCGTCGTCTCCTTGTTGCTGACCGCTGTCTTCACCTCCCTTTTGTCGGTGATGGCCATCACATCCTCTTGCTATGCCCCACCGTCACTGTGCAAGGCAATCCGCCACGTGCCAGGATCCAGCGATAGCTTGTCCTGTGATAGGTAGCTTCCTTGGCCACTCATCCTTAAACTCAGGATGGCTGACGCCATCTCCACTTACAAATTTAGCTCCAATGACAACTGTGAGGCGCCCAACAAGTGCAATATCGGAGGGAACGACTCCTTGTTAAGTACGGTGGATTTGACCTCAACGGTTAGGGGGAGTGGCAAATCCGACCTTGACGACTACGAGATGCAGAGAGTCTGGCCTCAATGGTGTCAAGCCACGGTGAATGTGATCTCGAAAGTGCTTGGGAGTGCTCCTCTTCCTCAGTTAGAATTGACACTATGAGAGAGATGACGGCGCCACCGCTATTGTCACCAGGGAGTAGGTATGACATTGTAGCCATCAGGGGGTATTTTTAATGTGTGTTCAGTGTCTTATTTCTATTCATGAAATTTAGTCTTGTGGCCATGGTTGTTCGGTAAATGAAATAAAAACTCAACCATTGAAGCCTTCACTCATCATTTCCGCAAGCAAGGTTGGAATGTTACTGGTCTAAATCTGATATCTACATTTTTTTTTACTGATGTTGTTTCAAATGGCATTGGCAGGATGAATATATTAGGCTATGGAATGTGCAAACAGGGATCTGCATTTTGATTTTTGCTGGAGTAGGTCACAGACATGAAGTACTCAGTGTTGTAAGTTGTTTATCCTCCACTTTGGCATTTTTTTTATTTTTGTAATGCTAGTAACTTGAAACTGCCCTAAAGATACCAGTACTCCATATTTTGGTGATCACCTTTTGTTATCGACCATATATAATTTTTATTCGTTTCTCTAGGAGTGAACTGAATAGCGTAGATAGTAGAATAAAGGAAGTAGGTAATAGCATAGTGTATTTTGCTAGTGAACAATAGCTAGGATTTACTACAAGTAGTGTTTCTTGTTGCTTTTGTTTCTAGAGCTACCATAAAATGGTTACTGATTTTAAGTAGGCCTTTAATTGTACATACGTAAGTTTGAGGATTGGCTGAAATGTAACTTGACTGATTTTTTCTTCTTGCAAGAAATGCCGATAACGGTCGTTGAAACACCTGGAAGAATATACTAGTTCGAGCTTGCCTGAGTGCGTGTGCCCTTTTGTTTGGATGCTAAGCTGAACTCACCTTGTTCCATCCGAGGTATTCTTCTGAAACATGATAGAATACATACTGAAAAGGAATGTGCAGATGAACTGGACATGTTCTATAGGAATGCTGAAAATTGAATGATCAAATGCTTATGGCTATTGGGATAAATTATGCTAAGCTAGAGAATTAGCTTGGCATTGTGGTGTGTATGGCTACTCATACATGTTACATGTCTAATCGTAATGTTTCTTGAAAAAAATTATGCAATAGATGATAAACAAAATAAATGAGCCACCATATTTTCATGGTCTCCAAACAAGTTTATGTCAAAAAAGTTCGTCAACATATTTGTAGATGTTTAGTTTGCAATGCCTCCATGTTGATGAGTCAACAGTTTGTCAACATATTTGTAGAATCTTATAAGAGTAATCTTGAGTGGAACCATTACTCACTTTCTCTAGAATTAGTTGCCAAATCTGTTTGTTCTTTGCAGCGACGTTAACTAAATTCCTAATGTGAAAATGGCTGTTGGAATGATTAGTAGCACAGTGTGCTAAGCTATTTGTTTGCATTAGCGATTATTGAAAAATAATTTATATAATTGGTCCTATTCCACAATCAGTATTGGAAACTAAAATAGTTCGATTCTTTTTATGACCATTTGAAACAAGTGCTAGTTTATATTACTTTTTCCATACTAAAGTGCCAATTTAAGATCATGCAACAATGAGCAAGTCTAATGTATGGTTTTTTTGTCAATGCAGTAAAAGGATGCTACTATTATAGAATGCAGGAAATGTGTTGCTCTCTTCACAGCCGTATTTAGGATATATGTATTTGGACATATGGCTAATTTTGTTTGTAAATCGGGCTATAAGTTTTTTCTGGGCTATATATAATATTTTTCTATATAGGTAACTATTGGTTTTTAAATGGACTTAACTACTTATTATTTAATAATAATGTAAATGAATATAATATAATTGGGCTAAAAATATTGTGTAGATTGCTACACGTTAGATGTGCCATATCTAACTCTAATTGGGCTCGCAATTAGGCTTAACTCATGGGTTTTGATAGTCCACAAATATCAAATATAACTTATGACGAGTAAAATTGTCATAATAAATTTAATATATCAGCGTATTTTTATTGTACGTGGTAAATTTATAGTTATCAAAAAAATGAGTGATTTATGATGTTTTGTAGGCTCTATAACGATGAAAATGAGTGTCATAAACTCAACGACGAAAGAATAATCATTAGGAGATCAATAATAAAAAAAAATGTTTTCATTATAAAATATGATTAGAGACGCATGATAGATGACAAATGATTTTTCGTTATACGACAGATTTTAAAAAATGACGTGATTTTTAATTTTTATGACGTAAATAAAACGTTTATGATTTCTAGTGTGCGGCGGTTCCTACATGGTGGTGAAGGGTGCCCGGCGAGACAACCAGCATATCTACACCCTAAGCCGCATTAACGTGTCGCGCTTCTTCTACCCAGATCTGGCGCCACCGCCACCGGCGCCGTCTCCCGGCGGCATCGAGGAGGCTCCCCTGCCACCGAGATGCGCGAGATTCTGCGCTCCCATGTCGGAGCACGGCAATGGCCGCATGTAGTTCATGCTCCTCACGCGCGACAAGGTGTTGGACGCGGATCCGATCGGCCGCATCACCATCTACGACGTCATCTTCCGCCTCGTGCAAGGCGCTCCTGTCTTCCGCAAGCCAACCGTGGACTGGCCCGTCTCCATACCCGTCGACGGCGGCGGCCTCTACGTCGTCGACAGCAAGCGCTACTTCCAGGCAATGCTCCGCCGGTCGTTCCCCGACATCGAGTGCCCGACACTCTCCTCGTATGAGGATTGGACCTGCGAAGAACTCCCGGCGGCGCCCCAAGAATTGCCCCGTGGGTCCCACCGAGTCTACACCGTGGTCGGCGGCGGCAGCATCCGGATGTCCGACGACGGCGACGGCACCTACGCATACGACATCTCTCGCTGCGCATGGGAGAAGCAGGCGGAGTGGGCGCTCCCTTTCTCCGGCCTCGCGGAGTACGTCTCCGAGCACAAGCTCTGGTTCGGGCTCTCGAGGAAGAACAAAGGCAACCCCACGTGCGCCTGTGACCTCGCCGCCGCCGACGACCGGGGTTCTCCGCCGGTGTTGCGCAACGTCTGGGAGCTGGACGTCAAGCCGCGCAACAAGTGGGTGCCGCATTTCTCCAGCCTCGTGCACCTGGGCACCGCTAGGTTCTACATCGTCAGGATTTTCAGCAAGCCATCGTCCAAGGGCCAGTCGGGGTGGGAGGGGCGGCCCAAACCTGAGGAAGTGTTCGCCGTCCTGACCGCCGTCGAGGTGGTGCGGTCCGGCGAGCTCGGCGGAGGGCTTCTGATGGTCAAGCACAAAGCTGTCCGCTATAGCATCGGGGAATGTTGCCATCTCGAGCCGCTCGTGGTGTTCTAGCCTCACGAGAGCCCGCGAATTTGCTACAGTGCAACAATCCCTTCCCTCGTGTGTACTGCTCTTTGCTGCTGTTGCTTCCTTCCAGCAGTGACACGGTCTGATAAAATTACGATTACCTGGTATTGGATGGCATACGTTCTTCTCGGTTCGTTTTTGTTTCAGGAAGACAATGCGCAGGCTCAACAATCATATGATATGTTGTTAACAGCCAAAACATAAATCTATTTCCCTTTAGTTCGTTGCATGTTTGCCATTTTCAAAATTCAATATTATATGAAAATATGCTAATAACCGAAAGATATGCACTTCATTCACATATTCAGTCTGTTTAGTACGAGACTGTTAAAATATCTGTACGCCCTGCAGCATTGCATTTGGATTATTGTAATGTTATTTCGGTGTTCATTTTGGACTTGCTTTATCCAGCCTATTGGATATATGTGTACCCTCCCCACCATGGCATTTGGTCTTGCTGTTTTCAGTTTGGATTTTCTCTGTGCTTACCTGTCTGTTTTCCTGTATACACAGGTATTCGATCCAATGCCATTCTGTAGGTTCTCTCTGCCCTGCAGTTCCCTTTTTTACCTCCTTTACGGGTTGGTGCTTTTTATCATAAAGGAAAACCTTACAGCCTCTTATTATTTGCAAGGTCGGTCTCATTTGAAGCACTTCATATCAATTGGTTAAAAACGGTTTCCTTGCTTATGGATGCTTACATTCTCTTTTAGATAGATACGTACTCTATTTGATTTGATTACTCCACATATAATGCTGCCTCATAGCTGTTGCAAAAAAATATCGCTTGGATTATTATAGTTCCAGGAAACCACTAATGTCTTTCACATCAGGTTGAATGATGACGGTCAATTCTGGGCCATCAACACCTAAACTAACTCACAAGCAGAGGCAACCTGAGTCCTGAGATTGCTTTTATACCTTCAGGTTAGCTTTAGCTTCAAGTCGTGTAATTACTTCTTTTTACATCTGTAAAACTTATGAATTTTCCTCTTGAGCATTCCTATTTGTCAACGAATGATTTTGTTACGCCATATCTATTTTCTACTTCTACCGATGATGTTGCTAGCTGTGCTGGCTGACGACGCCCTCTTCTATGCTAGTGGTTTCCCTACATGTTTCCATTTACCATTGAGACGCCCTATACGTCGAAGATTACTTCATCGGCCGGTTGGTATAATCTTTGTCTTCCTGATTTGAGTGTTCTTGCTGTCTGCCCTGATTTTCTCCTAATGTATATAGCATTTCTTTTCATTTATTCCGCATAAACATCATTACCCGTTCAACCTATCGTCTTTCATTCAAACCACATTTGTAGATTTGTTTCTCATGTTGTCATCCCAATTATGCTTTTCACCTGAAACTTTTGCTCCAATTCTTGATTATGTTCTTTATCCACCCTCATGTTTATGTATGTGTACACGCTCATGCCTTCTAAAAATAAATAAATAAATAAAATGCCCTAGAACGTATTGTTTCCTCTAGAAATCAGTACTACCACATTAGTACAAAAGGTTTTGTCCTAACACTTCTACTTTAAAAATGCTGACAACTACAAAGTAGTTTGCTTAATCACAAAATCTGACGATTTGAATTAGCAATTGACCACCCTGGCCGGTCTCTCTTGTGTGATGGAATAACATATTTTACATATAATATATGGTTTGCTGGACTTCCAATCCAATTTTAGTTGTCATTCGAAATATTAAAAGAAGATATATAGTTACCTTCCTACTAATGGGATCGCATTTTCTAACGATGTCAGCCTTGAAGTGGGTTTTATATTTTAAAATATAGGCTGGTTTGACTGAAACGGTAACTTAATTAACGGATTTCGCTATATTTATTGTGAAAGAAAATCAGCAACCTTTAATTTTTGAACTATTAGATATGCTATAAAATTTATGCTTAAAGAAGGAAATAAAAATAACAGTGTGTACGGGAATTGGGGATTGAGCCTGTGTTACTGGGATCAAGCCCGCGTTGTGTCATCCACAATCGAGCCACGCTACCGAGGTAGCATTCCATTTTATTTGTTAATACAAGTTAGAATATAATTATATCATAATTATATTTAAAAGTTTTTATAAAGAATTTCACAGTTGTATAGCTAATTCCTTAATTAATTAATTTTACTACTTGTTTTAGTTTTAGTTGTCAGGCAGGAGTACGCCACAGGATCCCTGTCCGAGCGGTCCTGGCACCGACCGCTTTCCTGTATCGTGTCAGCTACCACCTGCGAGTACTTTGTGTTGTACTGTGTTTTTTTAAAAAAACTCTTTATCCATGTTTTTACTAGTTAAGTTTGTGTTTGTTGCATATTAGACTACCCTCAATTCTCTTTTGCTAGCTATGTATAGTCTCTCCTCCGCAAAGGTACGGCTTGCACTATGTGGGAGCTTGACGGCGTGCCAAAAACAATTTGCTTAAGGTCATTGATATGCTGAAAAAGTAACATGGATGTGATAGTCTAAATTATAAAGGCAAATTTATCTAATCTAAATCGAAAAGCAAAAAAACACCGGTAGAGAGTGAAATTTGACATGTGGCCTTGTAGCTCACTAATTTTAAGTTGTGTTCGACTATAACAAGGCAGTGATATCCTTACGGTTTGATGGGACATTCTGCCGTGCTACGCACGCCGGCAAGATTTTCCCTTGATAATAAAGAAAAGTTAAATTAGCAAGGTTTATTACAATTTACAAGTATACCTTTGTCCAAAACTTTTTTGATATAGAGCTAAACCAGTTTAAATATTGCGGGTAACTAGTTGGATTTCTTTTGTACCTGTCTATTGTCAACTGTGTATCTGTAAAAGAACTCTGAGTGCTTGTTCGTCTTAAAGGAAAAGTAACAGACTTTTGGAGGAAATGAACTATTTCCTGTGTAATTCATGTATTTCGAAGAAGCCATTAAGCTGTATATGTATTTATGTTTAGTATGGACATCGTTTTTTTTAACAGAAAACCAACGTTATTTTCGTGACGAGATGTTATTACACTGGCCAGCCAAGCTAATTTGCGCGCGCGCGAGTAGCCTAACTCGCACACGCGCCAGCCCACGCGTCTCCGCATGCATGCACGCACGTCGGCATTCTCAACAGTACCAAGTAGCCAACGGACCGACATGGGCCTCTTTGTGGGCCACATGCAAATCAAGTGGTCTGGTTTTATTTGTTTTTTTCCCAAAAAATTCAATCATGCAATATTTTGTTATTTGGATAAAAAAAATGATGGCACGTGTACAAACTTTTTGGATATCTGTCTTAAAAGTTAGGAATACAAGTAGAAAGTTTTACATTTTTTAGTTGAAATTGAAATATTTTGATTCAAAATTCAAGCTGAAAGTTTCGAAATATATAGCTGAAAGTTCCATATTTGTGGTCGAAAGTTTCGAATTTTGAGTTCAAAGATTTAAACTTAGAGTTGAAAGTTTCAAAAATAAAGTCGAAATTTTCAAAAGTTAAGTTGATTTTTTAAAATTTTGAGTTTAATGTTTGACCTATCGGAGTCCTCCGTGCCTCAAAGCGTCCACACCGTCTCAAATATTGACCACGTGCATGGGTCCCACGTTTTTTACTTGGGAATCGCACAAGCTCTTACACGGTTACGCTGAATATGAGCCGACCAGCGAGCGCAACTTATAATTTAGCAGCGATCACACCCATATCAGCCACACCGTTCACTACCAAAGTCTTAAATCGTTCTCACAGTAATGTGCGTGTTTAAAGGATCAATCAACTACAGGTGCGTTCGGAGGAGGGGTTATGACCTCTTTCGATACGTAAAACGATTTAGTGTATGATTAACTAAATATTAAAAAAAACTTTAAAAAATAAATTAATATAAATTTTAAATTTTTTTAATAAAAAAAATACAATGTAGAAAACTTAGGGAGGGATAAAGGTTTGCAAAAGCGTGCTGCCGCCGTATATCAGTGCATCCGGCATCCCTTCGTCCGAGTCGGATCGTGCATTCGTGAATCGTTCAGTGCAACAACAACTGCAATCCTATCCAATTCTTCCAAGCCGCGGCTGATTGAGCCCAGACCAGCCCAGTCCAGCCCAGCCCAGCCCAACCCGCCCCGCCCCCGCAAGCGAACCCATCGCCACTCCCTTCCTCCTCACAGCCCCCTCGTCTCGTCCCCCCTCCAGATCGAACCGAGAGAGGAGGGGGCAGCCGCCGCACGCCGCCACCGCCCGCGCGAGGAGCTTCTAGAAGCGCCGCCCCAGAGTAGGAGGAGGAGAGGATAGAGCGGAGAGGGATCCATCCGGAGGAGCGAGGGTCGGATATGGGAGTCCCGGCGTTCTACCGGTGGCTGGCGGACCGGTACCCGCAGACGGTGTCGGACGCGGTCGAGGAGGAGCCCGTGGAGCTCGAGCCGGGCGCCTTCGTCCCCGTCGACCTGCGCCGGCACAACCCCAACGGCCTCGAGTTCGACAACCTCTACCTCGACATGAACGGCATCATCCACCCCTGCTTCCACCCCGAGGGCCGCGTACGATCTCCGATTCCCCACCCTCTCTGTCTCCTCCCATTCGAACCCCACCCTGCCATTTTGCGCTTGATCCCATGTTTCTGGCCTCTCTCCTGCAGCCCGCACCGACTACCTACGACGAGGTGTTCAAGTCGATTTTTGCGTACATTGACCACCTCTTCGGCCTCGTGCGCCCGAGGAAGCTCATTTACATGGCCATTGGTGAGTTGCTTTTGTGTTTTCTTGCTGCTGTTGCGACGTGATACTGAGTTGGGTCCCTGGATTCTCTGTCCACTTGCACAGATGGCGTTGCGCCTAGGGCGAAGATGAATCAGCAGCGGTCTAGACGTTTCCGGGCTGCTAAGGATGCGGCTGACGCTGTAAGGTTATTGCTTTTGTGGTTGAGGTACCACCCGCCGCCATCACTGAGGGTAATGGCAGTTGTTCACGTTGTCGCTTTGTTCAGGCAGCTGAGGAGGAAATGTTGAGGAAGGAATTTGAGGCTGAGGGTAGAACTTTGGTTCAGAAGGAGAAATCGGAAGTAATTGACTCGAATGTCATAACTCCTGGGACACAATTCATGTTTGTACTATCTATGGCGCTTCAATACTACATACAGCTAAGATTGAATCACACACTTAGGTGTTAAATGTTTATATTACTTGTTGTTTGGTTAGAATTGTAAAATTAGTCTATTTCTAGATGTGTTCTATCATATTAAATGTGAACTGTATTGGGTATATTTTTCAAGGTAATATTATCTGATTAGAATGTGCCTGGGGAGGGAGAGCACAAGATTATGTCATACATCCGCCTGCAGCGCAATCTCCCAGGGTTTGATCCAAATACACGGCATTGCTTATATGGGCTTGTAAGTTCACTAGAAAATTACAAAGTAGCTGTTGGCCTGTTGTTTGCGTTTCCTCTGCTTTAAACACTGGCTGCCACATTCTCCAGGATGCTGATTTGATCATGCTTTCTCTGGCTACTCATGAGGTCCACTTCTCCATTTTAAGAGAGGTAAAACTTCTCATGATTTTTTTTTTGCTGAAGATTTTGACCAGAAGTTTTTCTCTGTCCTTTATGGTACCTTAGGAATACTTCCGTAACTACAGAATTCAACTGACTTTACAGGTGATTACCATGCCAGGGCAACATGAAAAATGCTTTCTGTGTGGTCAAGTTGGGCACTTGGCTGCTGAATGCAGAGGACCTGGTCAGGCTGATAAGAACATGGAGCTCCCTCCTATCCATAAGAAGAAGTATCAGGTATTCATAAGTACACCACCTTTTATTATTGTGTCTTTTTGCAGCTCTATCCGTTCTTAGTTATGTTCCCATCTCAGTTTTTTTGGGAACACATCTGATATAATTCGTATGTTTCATACTTGTAACTCCTCATCTTTTCCTGCTGTTGATTCACTGTGTAACTGTTTACCTGTTTACAGTTTCTTAACATTTGGGTTCTGCGTGAATACCTGGAGAAGGATCTAGAAATTGTAGATCCTCCCTTCAAGATAAACTTTGAACGTGTTGTGGATGATTTTGTCTTTATGTGTTTCTTTGTTGGGAATGACTTTCTTCCTCACATGCCAACTTTGGAGATCCGCGAGGTCTGTTCATTTTATGGACTTCCCCTTAATACTTTTAAGCTTCTTCTTTTTAGTCTATTGTATAACTGGTAATTATAAGTCAAGTGACTAATCATCTACAATATTCTGTAGGGTGCCATTAATCTTCTCATGAATATTTATAGAAGGGAGTTCACATCAATGGGTGGTTACCTCACTGATGGGGGTGAGGTAAAGTTGTCAAATTCTTTTCTGTTTCAAACTTCAAAGCCCTCAATAATGTATCGCTTTATATAATTTAAATATGGCTGTGCTATCATTATTTAAGTCAAAGGAATCTCCATCTGGGCAATAGACATATTGTTTTGGACCATTGCTTGTGAAAACGAAATCACTTATGATATAGACAAATATATGCTATTTTAACAAAAGAAGTGTTTTGCTTACCTTCTTTGGCAAATATGGTGTGAATACAGTTCATTAGCACACTGTGGACTCTTTCTGGTAGAGCTTTCCTTGTTTAGCTTGGCACCTCCCATTGCTACCTTCCAAGTGGGGCATATTGGTAAAAACCTGGAGATATACATGCTTATCACTTCAAGCACTGAAATCTTGTTTTGGTGGTATGATCTAACAGTATGTCCAATTTTGTTGTTGTTTGTTATTGATAGGTATGGTAGTGCATCACTTTTTGTCCTTGTAGATTCCACGTAGATGCTACATCAGTAAAAACCATCCTAGTTTAGGTCCAGGGAGGACATGTGAATGGTTTTGAGAGTTCAGGGACTAGTTGTGTACGGTTTTGTAGTTGGGTGACGAAAGCCGGACGAAGGCCATAGTTGGACCAAATGTGGAATTTTTCTTCCAATCTTGCATAGCTTAAATATGCTGTTCTTGCTGAAATAATGGATTTGTGGGCATCATGCAGTTCAAAGGAGAGCATATGTTTAATTCAGTTCGCTATACCATTAATGGTGCAGTTCTAAGTGGGAGAATTCTCCAAATTTTCTTCTTTTCTGATCTAATTATGTTGGCTTCGGGAGGAGCCAGGGTTGTGTTACAACAGACTTATAAGCATAAACAAACATTTATGTCACATTTTCCCCTTTACTGCAGAATGCTTGGATTATTTTTTTGCACGAGGGTGCTTGCCTGACATCATGACGTCTTATACTTTTCAAAAAAGGTTTTGTTGGAGCGAGTGGAACATTTCATTCAATCTGTTGCCATCCATGAAGAACAAATTTTCCGGAAGCGTGCACGCATTCAGCAGGTATTTTTACAGCTAATTCTGCAACCAGTGCCTTCTTGGTTCCTTAATCCTATAAAAATTCTTCATGTATGCAAATGCAGTGAGACCTATCTATGTCCAACTAAGTCTGTCTTTTGATAATGCTACATTAGGTGACTCATGCTTATGATTGATGTATTGCAGGCTATCCAGAACAACGAGAAGAGGAATAGAGTGCGGACAGAGAACTCTGAGGATAATCAATATGTGGACAAGGTTGCCTTTTCTCTTCTTATAAAATTGTGGTGACACTATGAAAATTAGATGTCAGAAAATTAGGTTGTCTTACAGTGGCCAGTATTTCTTAAAAGAATCTTAGTTTGCACTGATTTTGTTAGCATCTCCAATCAACATTTCAAATCCTCCTATTTTCTTGATAGTGTTTCTTCTGGAAGAAGATAACCATAAGATATCTTACACTGCTACAGAGCATGACTTACTGTCACTATCAAGTGCAGTACTACTTCCATTCTCAAAAGGTTGACTTCCTAGAGTGCATGCAGTCAAACCATGAAATCTTAATTCATTAATAGATGCAAAAATGTTAGGCTTTAAAATGTGAAGATTATATTAGTAGATTTGTCATGAAAGACTCTTTCTTAGAGTTATATATTTAATATTTTTTTTATAAATATATAGTTTAGAAAGTAGTGATAAAAGATGTGCATTGGAGACTTTGTCCAAAACGTCATCCTTTGAGAACAGAGGTATTATTATAAAAATGATTAGGAATATATATGGAACCGCACCATGTAAACTTATTTTCTAGGCAGGTTTCAAGATTGTAGGTTTTCCATGTAAGCCGGTTAAACCTTACCCACATGACATGATCACATAAGCATATTGACCCACAAAAGATACATGATGCAAGTCTGTAGCCCCAACCTTATGTATTAATGCTCTATGCTCCTTGCATTAGTGGCTATATTAGTGTGTAGGGCCTAGGGAGAATGTCTTCTTTAAAGCCAGTAGTCGGACATAATGCTTCTGCTATTCATTTATTAGGATTCCACTGATTTTGTCATCAGTCACCAATAGATGTTTAAGTTTTGCAGTGGATCAGTGGCTAAATAAGCAGTTTTCTATATGTTCCATTTTTTTCATATGTGATTTTTATGGAATATAAAGTAGTATTTTATACTGTAATTAATAGTTCATAGCTGTTAGCTCGAAAACATGTTAATACTAATTTTTTTCATTTTTCTTTATTCGAAATTCCAAATCTGTTGCTTTAGTAATTTCTAGCTTTTTGGTTTTCTGCCAATAATGAGATGGGAGCTTGGAAATTGTCTTTTGTTACCTGAAAATCTTGCCTAATGATTATGTCTCACTGACACCCTTCAGGTAAAATTAGGAGAACCAGGATACAGGGAGAGGTACTATGCCGAGAAGTTTAAAGAAGAGGCAGAATTGAAACCCATTGATCAAGTTCGGAGAGATGTTGTTAGTCTCCTTGCTAGGCACTTTTGGTTGATGGAATGGCAGTTTTTCCTACTGTAATGATAAGCATTACCATCTGACATCAGTGTCTGACATGCTTCTTTTGTACTTTGTATTTGACATATGCAAATATCCCTGTATTTTACATTCTAAAAAAAATAAAATGGTCTGACTCAATATTTTATTATCCAGAACGTCATGAATGATGCTGTCTTTGGTCTTGCAACAATGAACTAAGTTCTAATTGACTGTGATTATGCAACAAGCTATCCTATATATTGGCTATGGTGGTAGCGATATGGGCCAATATATACTGATAAAAAAGATAGATCTTACCATGTTTAGAATCAAAATTGAACTTGATCTCTAATGTTCTCAAATTGATTTTTCTGTAGTTATTTATGTGAGATTACAGATTGTTTTTTTTTGGCACATTAAGTAGTAAACTATATAGGTGATAGGTCATATTCTCCTGCCTGCCAATTTGCATGACAATTTTTCTGATGTTTAATGATCATGCTTCAGATATAAGTGTTAGTTCTATCATATCTGCACCAATTGGAACTTCTTTTGGTATATATTTTTTAGCTCACCAAAGTCACCTGCTATTTGTTTTAAATGCCAAGTTAGATCTGTACTAAATTGTGTTACTGTGTACATTTCTGGTAGAATACGCAGTAGCCCACCATGAATCCACCTATTATTCTATTTGATCACCATGTATCTTATTTTATCTGAAGTTGTCTTCAATCCATGTTTCAGGTCCAGAAATATGTGGAAGGTCTTTGTTGGGTTACGAGATACTACTACCAAGGTGTTTGCTCATGGCAGTGGTAAGAGAAGAACACCACCTGATCTTTCTGGACGTTTCTTTCACTGTTAATGTTAAAAAAGTTTCACTTTCTTATGATATGGCTCATTAAAGTTGCTAAACTGCTCACACATACTCAAGCAACCTATTTATTGCTTTTACAATTGAGGCTCTCAATTTTATGGTTAGTTATAGCAACAGCATGAATTATATATTAAATCATCTAGAATCAAATCATTGTCATTTAACCATATTATGCACTGTAACTTTTTTTTTTGTAAATAAGTTGGTTCTAGTATTTGTCAATCCTGAATCTAAGTGATACTCTGGTGTGACTTTGTCATGGACTTCTGTTATATGTGCTGTGGACTAGTCAGTATGTAAACAGACAGATTTGGTTCTAGCAGGTTCTTGTATGTGATCATTTTTCACACCTGATGCTTGTGGCAGAAGCTTCTCGCTAGCACTTTCTTGCATTTGGTATCAACTATCAACTCTGGTTTCATTTGGTCTACAACAGGTTCTATTCATACCATTATGCGCCTTTTGCATCAGACCTGAAATGCTTGACTGATTTGGAGATTACCTTCTTCTTGGGTCAACCTTTCAAGCCATTTGATCAACTAATGGGAACACTACCAGCTGCTAGGTTTGTCACTTCAAATGAATGTGGCCCATGTTTGGTTGGGAAAAATGACAAATATAGCAAGCTGTAAGATGAACCACTATTTATTTTGCTGCAGTTCCAATGCATTGCCAAAGTTCTATGGGGATTTGATGAATGATCCAAATTCACCGTTGAAGTCTTTCTATCCCAAAGGTATCATCATCTCTTATCTAATGAAAAGAGAAAAGTTTATACTTGCAAGAGATCTCAAAGTGAAAAAGATGATGTGGGTTTCTTCTCTTAGGACATTATGTGTAGGGTTGCAGTTCACACTTGTAAAATCTTGTGACATTGTTCCATGACACCTTATTGCAACTGCAGATTTTGAGATAGACATGAATGGCAAATGTTTTTCATGGCAGGTAATTTGAAGGAACAAATTATTTTTACTCCAGGCAACTGATTTAAATATTCTTTGAATGTTCATTTATGTTCTATCCAGGGTATTGCAAAATTGTCTTTTATCAACAAAAGGCGTCTGCTTGCGGAGACACAGAAGCTTGAAGATACATTGACAGTATGTAGTTTTTAGGATCATTCTACATGAATGATCTATGCTTCTCATTTTTACCTTGCCTGTATTTTTGGACCCTTCTACGTTAACTTTCTAGGTATCTATCTTCATATGGATTTCAGTTGCCCAGTGTGTTTATATTGTCATTATCTTTTGCAGGATGAAGAGAGATTCAGGAATAGGATAATGTTTGACATAATTTACGTGCGGGAAACTCATCCATTGGCTTCTCATATTGCATTTGTGTATCAAATGTGCTCTCAATCGCCAGATGCTCCCTATTTTATTCCCATTGACCCTACTGCTAGGTCTGTAGAAGTGATACACTAAACTCAGCCTTTGTCTTGGTGACTCCATCCTCTTGATAATTATTTACAGTGTTAGATATTTCTCCCCTGCAAGCAATGGCAGAATGAATGGATTTCTTTGTTTATCTGAAAGGAACTATTACAGCATCACGGTATCATCTCCAGTTAAGGGGTTCAATGGCATTGCCCACAACGGAGTTCTGTAAGTACCTTAAAGCATATCATAATTCAGCCACCAGTCCCCACTAAATCTTCAAGTGATATATATATATATATATATATATATTATTTCAGGAATGTGACCTATATTAACCCTCAGTATCACAAACACATCCCTGAGCCTCCGGAGGGTGTCATTATACCTGCAAAGGTATTTCCTAATCCTCTATGCAAGCTGGATAATTAATAGTTCTTCGAGACATGTGAACATAACCTTGTTTATTTTTCCTAATAATAAAACTTAATTATTTCTAGTTCAATGTTGTTTATATAATTATTTTTAATAATATTATGTGTGAAATTATTGTATTTCATACTTACAAAAATATTTTTTATGAAATAAAATTTGTTAATGTCACTTCGATGTAACCAATCAAGTATGCCTCATGGACTATTAGTGGATAAATTTTGGCTGCATGCAAAATCACATCAATATAATCTGAAATTAAAGGAGTGTAATATTTACTCATTCCGACAGTTTTATACTTTACTGTCCTTTCAATTATATGTTTTTTCACGTTTTCATATTTTTGCAGTTATGTTATCAGAAAAGTATACAGTTGAAATATATCTATTCATTCTATGTGTAGAGATTGTCCTTGACATATTTGAGAAAAAATTTATGGGCCAACATTGTGTATGATATTGTAGATATTGAAGCCTAGTGATTTCAAACCCTTTCCAGTTTTGTGGCATGAAGATAATAGTCGGCGACAGCCAAGAGAAAGGTATGGCTTTAATTTCCCATTAGCGGAACCTTTGTTTTCACAATATAAATAATTAGAAACTGCTATTTCAAACACTGCTCATAGATTTGCTATTTCAATTTATATAGGTTAATTATTTTTGGAAGAATAATTCATTGTGACCAGCATATTTTTCCTTAGCTGTAGCCTGACCAATCTGATACATCATAATTGTTTTTCTGATTCCAGGCCTCAGGTTTCTGGAGCTCTGTCAGGCTCTGTCTTAGGAGAGGCTGCACATTGCCTTGTGAAAAACTCACTGCAGATAAAATCCGGCTACTCTGCTGGGCTGCTTGACATGCCATACAGGGGTGGCCCCTATGGTCCTGGAAACAGACCTAGGCCTTCTGGACCATTGGGATATGAGAGGGGTTTTGTTGAAAACCCATACCCAAGACACATGTCCAGAAGCGTTTCCAAATTGTCATCCTCAGTTCTTCGGTGATGCTCAAGCCAACAGACAGAATGTGAGGATACCAGAACGGTCAAACTCTCGAAACAATGACAGTGCCATCCATTCCGTGATGTCAAAACTAGCAATCCAAGATGATCCAAAGATTCATGAAAACAACATGATGCAAAACTCCAGATTTTCACCTAATCAGCCACATCCCCATCAGTATGCAGGATTCCCACCCCAGCGCGCAATGCAGAATGTTGGCTTTCCGCCACAGCGACCTGCGCAATATTCAGGATTTCCACAGCAAAGGCCTGTCCAAATAGGACTGCAACATCAGCCAGCAGTTAATGGGGTTCAACCACCGTTACCCCCCAGTGCATGGATTGGCAGGCCAATAAGTGGAGTCCCAGCAGGAGTACCTGCCAAGCAGGATCCTATGATAGCCGTGGATCGGCAGCCTAAGCAAGATACTCGAGATCACAGCATGACGAGACAGCAGGCTACCAAGGTAGTATACCGTGTCAAAGGTCAAGGTCCTAATGGCCTTACTGAGTGACAGTATCCATGAATCAACCGCAGCCTAACCGTGTTGCTCAATTGCCTTCAAATTGGGTACCATGTTTCATGCTGCTACCGGGAGACGCAGATGGAACACTGCAAGCCTGCAAGTTCCTGCTGAAAGCAGCCATAGGATTTTACTTTATTTCGCCCCCCGTCAATTTACATTCCATAATTGAATTGTTGTATAACGTAAAAGGGAGTTTATTTTGGTTTATGTTTTAGGACAGGGATTTAGAAACTTACATAGTTAGGACAAATCATGAGCAATAGGTAAACCGCCGCCATTGTAAATCTGTAAGCTAGATCAACTCTGATAAACGCTGACACTGTTTTGTGCTGAACGCTCCCTCTGGCTGCTGACTATGGCTGACTGCTGTTGTTGGGCAATGACTTTGATGTTGAATAAATTCTGCCATCAAGTTTCTTATCTGTGGATACATGCCTAGCAGATTCTTGCATGGCCAACCAAGCCATTTGTTTGTTTGTCATTCAACGTATAAACCGCTTTCAAAATTTATATTTATAACTAATTTTGAAGTTAATTTTGGGTTTTTTTATTATAGTTTATTTTCTAGTATTCGTTTTTAATTCGCTATATATATAAATATAAATTTTACTCATATTTTTTCTTTCTATCGGAGATAAAGTCGTCACGACTTATAATCAGAGTAGGCCAAACGATAGCCGTGCAGATCTCCGTTAGCTAGTGATATTTTATACTGAGATGACTTAATTAACCCACTAAACAAAAAAAATAACCCACTAAACAAGAAAAAAAACATAATTTACTGCCAGTCGTGGGGGCACTTTGACTGCTAGCTGCTGTCTGAAGCAGCGAACATCCCGAATCACCTCGCGTGCTGCACAAAGCTTCACTCACCCCCAACCACTCCCACTATACTACTCCCTCCCGCAGTGCGCCTCCAGCCTTCCCGCCAACTCTCCTACACCTACCAGCCACTATCCCACCCGCTCGATCCCCAAGTCCCCGACAGGTGGGCCCACCCCTCACCCCTCCCGCGTGCAGCGTCGTCCGATCCGTAGCTATAACCACCAGCGCGACGGCCTCCTCTCTTTCCCGCGACCACCTCACACTGGCGCCAGAGCCACGCGTCGCATCCTCATTGGCTACAGCGACGGCCCGTACCTTCCCCCCTCCTCCCCCGCTTTATTCCCATCCTCCGTTGCGTCGCTCGCTTTCCCTTCTCTCCTTTCGCTTTCCTCCCTTCCCCAAACCCTCCCACCACCTCGAGCTCTAGGGTTTTGCGGATCGAGCGGAGCGGCTAGGGTTTGGGGGGTGCGATGGCCGCTCCAGTGGCGGAGTCGGCGACGAGCGCGGCGGTGAGGGATGGCTTCGCGGAGCTGGAGCGGCAGCAGCAGCTGCTGGCGACCTGCACGCGGCTGTACCAGCAGCTCACGGAGCACTTCAGCTCCCTCGAGCGCCGCCTCACCGCGCGCTCCGAGACGCTCCGCACCAAGCGCCGCTTCCTCGACGTGCGCACCTCCCGCAGGCTCGAGGCGCTCCGCCGCCGGGAGGTCTCCGTCGACGGCTCCGTCTCGCTCGCGCTCTCGCAGCTGGATTCCCTGGCCAAGAGCGTGGCGGCGAGGACGGCCGGCCCTGCCTCCGCCTCCGACGCCGCTGGAATCGCCGAGGGGCTCAGGTCGCTCTGCACCAGCATGGACTCGGCGGGATTTTTCACCTTCGTGGTCGCGAGGCGCAAGGAGGTGGACGCGCTCCGCTCCGAGCTGCCCGACGCGCTCAAACGCTGCGTCGATCCGGCGAGGTTCGTCATGGACGCGGTCTCCGAGGTGTTCCCCGTCGACAAGCGGGCGGTGAGGTCCCCCACTGACCTAGCGTGGGCGTGCGTGCTGATACTGGAGGCGGTGGTGCCGGCGCTGGCCGATCCGGACCCGGAGATCGGGGTGGCGCGCCCGATGGTGCCGCAGGCGGTGCGCGAGAGGGCGCGCGGGATGGCGAGGGAGTGGAAGGACGCCGCCGAGAGGAAGGGTGGGGTGGAGGGAGCCAAGCCACCTGATGCGCACGCGTTCCTGCAGCACGTCGCGACCTTCGCGGTGGCAGAGAAGGAGGACAAGGAGCTGTACAGGAGGATTGTTGTGAGCTTCTCGTGGCGGAGGCAGATGCCGCGCCTTGCTATCACGCTTGGCCTCGAGGATGAAATGGATGGTAATTTCAGTATGCTCTATCTCCCTAATTTTTTATCTAGATGTTTGGTTAGATCAAGCGCTTGAATTATGAGCTAAGTTTTCGGTTGGTGCGGAGCCTAGAATCGATTGAGTTGTCCTGGATCCAGAGTACGGTAGCCACGGAAAAGATCATCATTTGTTCAGGCTTTCAGGGAATTGCATATCAGAGAAGCAGTACAGATTTAAATTCCTGGTGACAGTGCATTTGCTGCGGTACCGTGAGGGGCGTTTGGGTTATTTTTGGGAAAGTAATTAGTGTGTAGAGTTACGTTAGTGAGTGTGTCCTTTGCCGGGATGTGTCGGAAAACGTCGCAGTCTTTACCAAGTCAGTATGGCCTGCACAAGGACCACTTTGACTGTTGCATTCGTCATCAAGATTAGTGGTGCTTGTCCTGGCCTCCTGGGCCACTGAGTGTGATCCTGTAGATTCCTTTTGATTATTATGCTTATCCTTGCAGTTCAATGGTATCGTCTCTTTGTTGGATGAGCTTTATAAGTATTAATATTGGCATTTTATCTAGGTTCCCCTTTTTTCTTTTGCCATATCCACGGAGAAGTAGCCTTTTTTTTTCTTTTTTCTTTAATCAAAGATGTGTAGGCATTTTTTCTGACATGAAATGGTTGTGTTTGCATCAAAATGGTCAAATTTTCTCAAATGTTGATGTTGCAATACCACCCCTGTTCTATTTCAGCTCTTTTCTGCAGCAATATAGTCAGGATCTGCTTCATCTACTTTGTTGCACACTTGTACTGCCACGAGCCTACAATTATTGGGTTGGGTTAATAGTTTTAGTTGGTCTGTAAGTACCTATGCTCCACTGCCTTGTACTGTTCGATTTCTGTTCTTGCTAATTTCTATGGTATACCATCCCATGTAGGACCTGATTTGGTCAAGTTTTGAATAAATTTCCTGAAGAAATCTTCCTCGTATATACGCCTCGTTGAGTGATTCTGTCCTGGCTTAAGCTGTCTTTTTCTGATGTAATTGCTGTGTTTCCAGATATCATTGAAGAGCTTATCACTAAGGGGCAACAACTTGATGCTGTGAACTTTGCATATGAGGCTGGTCTTCAAGAAAAATTCCCCACAGCCCCTCTTTTAAAAGCCTACCTTGAGGACTCAAAGAAGATATCCTCAAATTCAGATAACCTGAGGACTAGCACTGGCCAATCTGGGGTAAGTAAAATGGCTATATATAATCATTTGAAGTCAAATGCTGAATTCCTAATGTCCATGGAGCTTTCTGAAAGATGTTGATCAGTGCTTCTAGGTTCTACCATACTGCTGCAACCCTGATTACTTACTAGCGATGCTGATCTGTGTGGCCTCCAAAGATGATTTTTTGAAGTCCCGCACTTGCATCTTGTACCAAATTAGATGATCTAATATCACTTCTTTTGCAGACCAATGTGAATAAGAAGGAGCAGTCTGCACTCCGGGCTGTTATAAAGTGTGTTGAGGACCACAAACTCGAAGCTGAGTTTCCATTGGAGGATCTTCGCGAGCGGCTGGAAGAACTGGAGAAGGCCAAGACCGAGAAGAAAAAGGCGGCATCCAGCAGTTCCAGCGGTGCTAGCTCTGGTCCAGCCAACAAGCGCATCCGAGCAAGCAATGGAGGACCGATGCCCCCTGCTAAGGCAGGCCGTCTCACTGACTACACTGGTACACCATCTTCGCCCGCCACCACGACCACCACCACGACAGCCACATTCGTTCGCTCCCCGTCCCATGCCTCCTATGGTACAGCATCTCCTTACTCTTATGATAGGCCAGCAGCACACCCCCTCTACTGTGGCCAGAACACACTGGCAATGAGGGAGCCTTATGCATACCACCCAACTGAGGTATCCAGCATCGGCCTTGGCATGTCATACCCATCCTCTCCCATGACCTACCCGGCCTATGGCCGATACAGCAATGACCTGGGAGGCTACAGCAATGCAATGGCCCCAGCCTTTCACCACCAGGCTTACTACCTGTAGGATCAGTCGAAGACAATGAAACGACAAGAGCTGAATTGCTGATGGCAGCGAGGTGGCTAGTCACCATGGCCCTGTTTTGTAGTGACTGACTACAACGGTAGGTGGGTGGGGGTGTGTTCCTTTTAATACTAGATGCTTGTGTTAGTTCTGCACGTTATTAGCTTCTCTCGCTACTTTGCACTACTGAAAAAACTGAATGTAAATTATGGATGAGTTGCCCCAGGACCTCGTCATCTTGTGTTGTAATTCAGTCTAAACCACTCTAAAACCAAAAAAAAGGGTATGTAACCTTAAAGCTCTGAACTATCTCGGCTTAATTAATGACAATCTTATGTGTTAGCTACGGTTTGCGCCTTGCTGGTGTTGGTAGCTTGGAGTACCTTTTATTGCTGGTATTAGTTGTAACGCGGCTGTTCGTCTGTGAAGTTGGTCGGTGGTGACCATGCTGCGATGATGATAATTGATTGCTTTGTTAGGCTTTTGAACTATCATCAATCAAATGGCTTCTGTTTCTGTTCGGAATCATTGGTTTCGTGCTACCGATGTGTTGGCTTTGAGTTCTGCAGGTCGCCTTTTGGAGTGCACTTGTCATGTCGTTGCGTTGCGTTGCGTTCATAATTGTGTTGGCTTGCATGCTTACTATGATGCCTATCCCTCCTGCGACCGGCAACTGGCAAGCCATTCCTATAGCTGTTCATTTTGTCCACATGATTCGTAGTTTCGTACTGAACGGTTTATGTTTACACATTCAAAATGAGTTTCAGAAAGCTTGAATCGATATATGATTGATACTACGCTACATCTCATTACCTGTACAAATACAACTAACTTCCAGTTCAGAACATGGACACTATTTCTATCGGTTGGATATAGCAATATATGTGGGAAACCCTTCTGAACAAAAGGTCGTATCTGACTGCTGTACACTGCGGCTTACATGTCCATGCTCTGCTGGTTAACAATCCTGACCTAACCACCAGTTGACAACCACGGCAAGTCTGTTCCACGAGGCGTATCTCTACATGGCAGCAACCATCGGTTGATCACCCTAAACACACTCTTCTATAGGGTGATCAACATTGCGATGGCCAAAGTCAGCTGCAGTCTGATTCTCAATTCCCCTGCGCTGCCGAGTTCATGTAGAGGCGATGAGGTGGATGGATTACATTCAAGTAGGACCGATGCTTGGAGAGAATCTCAATCGACCTTTGTTTGCTCATTATCTGCACCAGGTGATTCATCTGGGAGGAGGCCCAGAAGAGGTAGAGGCAGCAGGGAGCTGAGATTGCACACGACGATCAGAAGAGCTAGATTTTGGAAGTTGTCTTTGGTGACTCCCAGGAGCTGCGTCAGGCCTGCGCCCAACAAGCCACCGGTGACGCCTCCAGCGTTAGAAATGGACATCAGAGTGGCGAACAAAGTTGCTTCCACTCCAGGAGGGCAGAGTTTTGCAGCCAACACCAACACGGGCATAAAGGAAGCCTACATAACGATTTTGCACAGCATGAGTCCACATAAAGGGTGCAGTTCTATTCCTAGGAATGATGAAAATGCCATGATCATGAACCATACTAGATGCCTTTGGAATTTGAATAATCCTGAAAATTGATATGATCGATTACTTGGTGTTCACATAGACTTGTCATCTTCAAACGTGGAAGTTCTACATTTTGGCAAATGGAGACATCTTAGCAGAATATTCCATGCCAATCCTAGAGTGGTATTGATAGGGATTCTGTTTCATTTACAAGCATGCAAAGACACTAGGATGAAGAGGCGAGAGGTGTACTCAGTTACTCTTAAATGTAAAGCAACTAGGCTTCTATATTGGTTGCCATGAAAAAGGTGTTTTTCTTGATGCAAACAGAACTTTCTTATTGAGCAAAGAACAACAAACATTTTTTATGCTCTTCATACAGTACTCAATTTAAAGAGCAGCGAGTGTGCTAAACTGCTAATGGTTTACCCCCATTCCCCAAATCAACTAGTTCTTGCAAAGAGTGTATCGTACCTGACCAAGGACAGTGATAATCAATGAATCACCAATGGAGAACCATGCATCACTGATCCCAAGATCTCGATTGAGCCCAGTGACAAGAAGAACCTGAAAATAGAAAATACCGAAGTCAAATTTAACAACAAAGACTGTAGCAGCATTCACTAAAACAAGCTAATGGTTTACCTGTGTCATTCCGAGAGCAGAACCAAATATTGTAGTCACAAGAAAGATTTTTCTCAATGGAACTTCCTTCAAAAACGAATTATATACTCCTATACCGAGCAAGGATGCAGTAGATGTAACGAGCGTGACACGCCCTAGAAACTCTGGAGTGAATCCAAGCTTATTTGTGCTGAAATTAATCAGAAGGTAGCATATGAAAATCCAACCATTTTTAATAGATAGCAATCAGACAAATTTATAGGGTGTCCATATACCAAGATATAGCAATTTATGGTAAAAATTTGTTTCTTATGTATTTAAGAAGTACAAGAATCTAAGCAGGTGCAGGATGATGCAATATATTCAACTAGAATAAAGAAATCTGAGCTCATAGCATATTCGATTCATTACTAATTACTTGGTGTAAAGTACACTGAATATGATCATATGACCCCTTTCTTGACACCGCTGACAAGTATGTCACATAAGATTTGGTTACCTCCAGTTTTTGCTAGGAAATAATGTACTATACCCAAGGAAGTTCAGTTGACTAATAATGGTGGCATGAAGAGGGCAGCTCAGACCACTAGTGTTCTTGAGAAAGGAATTTAAGCATGGCAGGCAATATCTTCAATTGAAATTACTGTGTCAAGCAAAACAAAAGCTAGATAAAAAGTATTCTGTGACCAACTAGAATTTGACTCTTCCAACAATGGCAAAACTGTGTTCACGTCATTGAAAACTAAATCCAACAGCCGTCCAGAGCAATCAAACCAAAGAAATGAGCATGTGAGAACATACGTGAAGAAAAACACGGCAGAATCTGATTGTGGTGTTGCTTGCCAAAGGAATATGAACAAGGTGGGAAGGAAGATATTGGGTTGCTTTACTGAAGTCCAAATCTGCATAATGTGCTGTTTAGAGCTTTCAATTAAACCTGAACCTAAAGGTGAGGTAACATCTTCTCCCAAAGGCAAACGTTGTTCATTTACAAGAACTGCAACAGTAGAAGTCATTAGAGGCAAAAATGCCGTAACACCAAAGACAAATCTGCGATTGGGGAACCTCAGATCAGTGAGCTGTAATTCTGTAAAGATGAAGAGTTTTTGGTACAATGTTTGTTATAGGCCAAACCTTACGCCATAAGTATCAACTAGAGAACCACTGAAGTATGCACTCATAACTCCTCCAAAGGCTGATGATCCCCAACACAATGACTGGAGAGATCCAGATGTACTCTGTGGTTCACCACGAGCTCTCTCAACAACCATAGAATCAACCACCTGCAGTAGTTTCACTTAAAATATGGAAACAAACAGAAGAACAAACACTTATGTCATAACATGTGCTGAGCAACGGAAATGAGTTCAGAACATGGCATAAAGATGGTGTAGAAGCAGATCTTCCTTTTTTTAGATATTTTTTTTTGGAAATCATGCTTAATGTGTGAGGCCTGTACTGAATTGAGGTCGTTAAATAACATATTGATATAGTAATGGTATGGACAATATGTCAACCATATATTTCGAGTTTCTTATATTTGAAAATAAGTTGAAATATACTTAGCACACATGTTTATATAAAATACTCCTGTTATATCATAAGCATAAGCGTAACGATGCGGCCATGACTGCAGCTAAGTAAATGGAACAGTATGAGAAGTGATTCAAGAGGATTATACGTGTGCCACTATACAGATGAAGTAAATTCTGACATACGGAAAACAACTTCCCTAACCTAGGTTTACTAAGTTGAAAGGCTTAAGTTCTAAATATGATTAGGATTGGGATCATAAAATCATTTCGCTGAAATTTAAGGGTTACGTGGATAATAACACTCAACTACCGGATGACAGAGAAAATATTGTGAGCACATTTCTTTTCTGTTCTCACTTACAACATCAGCAACGGCAACTGTGAGAGATCCAATAATAATAGAGAGTGCTGCACTGTATTTATCATCCACAATTGTCGCCATCAAACTCCATGAAAGTGCTCCAAGGAGTCCTGATAGAATAAGGTAAGACCTTCTTCGATATCCAAAGAGAGGGATGGAATCACTGTAATGGAAATCAAAACAATATAGCTTTATGAAACATACACTATAAAAAGAACGTTAGAAAGAAGATCTGGTATTTTGCTGAGACCTGATAAAACCATAGAGGGGCTTGACCAACCATGGCAATGCTGATAAACCAGATATCACTGCAGTCTAGACAACACAAATCGTCTTAATCTCTGCCAACACATATTATACAAGAGTTAAAATGTTCAAAGAGAAAAAAAAATCTCCAACTTCTAAGAATTTTGTTCCATGATCCCCTACTGCTAAATTCAAATGGAACAAAAGCACACATGCCCAGAGACTCAAAAACAAAAAATGTTATATCTGGAGAAGTAAAGGAGTCGCCACCATACCTCTGCTGGATCAAGATGAAGATCATCTTTTAAGTAAAAGCTCACAGCAAGCCTGGAAAGACCCAAAACTCCTTGCACAAAATAAACAATAGCAACAGCCACATTATCAGCGGACAAATCTACCCCAAATGCTTTGATATATCTTGCCTTGGACTTGCTCCTGGAAATATCATCAGTACTATGTTGTCTCGTTTGCCACCTCTCAGAATCTCCAATATTGGATGTTTCCCCTGTAATCAAAGTTACCTGATATGATATCTCATCAAAGAAGGTGTGCTTCCTATAATAGGCATCATGGTAGGAATGACTACAACTTACAACAATCTTTAGAAGTACATAAAATAAGTAGATTTAAAAATACAAAAAAAACTCCAACTATACATTTGTGTTACATAAATAACTAAATGGGCGATCAGAACAGGATTTGGCAAACATTTTCACTATACTAGAAAGGTCATTATGCTAAGCCATGATTAAAAAAAACTATGCTGGCACAAAGTAATCTTGCCCTGCTAAAAGCACGTGTGAAACGATTGTTTTATGGCTAACGACGCAGCTAGAGACCCTGGTAGCAATTATACTGCGAAGACATTGAAATAAAAATGTTTAAGGTAGTGCCACAGCATGAATGTAACTGTCGAGATAATTATAGTGTTCAATTCATACATAAGTAGCAACTCACATATTATTCAGCGGCACCAAAGTGATTAACAAAGGGAATCTCTCCCCCTAGCATTAGTATGGCTACATCCCACAAGCTCACAACTTAAAAGTTCATAGTCCTAAGTTTCTAGGAATCGCTACCGTTCCAAATTGGGTCCATTTTGCTTTATAAACCCTTGCACATACGAACTGTATTCGAAACACATATTCTAATACAATTTCGCCAGCAACTCACCTGGTCGATCGTCCGAGGATGCGGCGGGGCCGTCGAGGTCTAGGGGGCTGACAGCAGAGGATTCCCCCTCAGAGACGAGCCCCCCCGGGCTGCCACCGCCGCCGGACGCCATCTCCGGCGAGCGGCAGCGAGGCTCCGCCGGGAAGCGGCGCCGTCCACCACGGCGTGCCGCGACTAGGTACGAGGCGGCGGAGTGTCTGGTGGGTTGCGGGAGGGCTGCCGGCGGCAGCGAGAGCAGCAAGCAGAAGGCCATCATCTCATCTGCGCGGGGCCTCCTCTCCTCCCGTTTCCTCCGGCCTCCACCGCGCCAAAGCCACCAGCGCCTTCCCCTTCGCGTCGCGGCGCCGTCTCTCTCCTTCTCCTCGAAATGGGCCCGGCCCAAACACGCGTAGCTCCCCCATGCCATGGGCTTCATTTGGGCCCACGAGGAAAGGATCGCTACCAATAATAGCGATCCCATCTGCGAAATCGAGTGGGCCACATGGTCCGAGCCAGATTATTTGCAAGGATTCACGTGAGCCATCCGATCTGTTATGCACGGCCCGCGTCGATTAGGGGACATTTGCGCGGAGACCCCTGAGAGTTTTCCGGGATAACCGTTAAGGCCCTCCTCTCCCTCCTCCGTCCCCGCGACGCCATGGCCGGCGGATCGAGCTCCGGCTCGCTCACGCGCTGAGCGCTCCCTGCGTGGTTTTGTTGCTCTCAGAGGAGATGGACGGCATGCTGCGCCGCCATGAGGTATCCCTCACCGGATCGGATCCCCATTGCCATGCGGTTCGTGTGTCAGTGTGTGTTTGATGTGATGCCGGCTTCGATCGCCGTCGCCGGCCTACTTGGGGACTCTCACGTCGCAGGTTATCTCGTATAAATGATTGTATTCATGCCATTCCATTCCACATAGCACAAGGGATTAAATCCGATTCCTACACATTTCAGAGCAAAACGGATACCTGCATCATGCTTAGCTTCGAATAGAATGGAAAAAATATTTCAAATGGGGGAGGTTATTCAGGTCACTGAGAGTGAACCTGTTCTTTGCTTGGATGTCATGATGAGAAGTAGATGAATAAAATGATAATCCATATACTTTCTCTCAGCACTCAGCATGCATGATACTAACACCAACCAAGTCTTCTTTTTCAGTTGACAGCTTCAAATCAATAAGCTTTACAGATGCTTTTGTCAAAGTGAACACGAGACATGATCTGTTTCAACTCTCAATAACTTTATATGTAAACTTTACACAAGTAATAATCTCGGCTACACCACCAGCAGTGTGAAAAATGTATCACTCCTAAGCAACCGATACCAACCCAAACAGCTAGGCATAAACATCTAAAATAGCTAGGCATCTATGGCGGCATGTACTGATGGAACTGGCACTAGTAGTGAACGCTGGGCAGCTTCAGTGGAGATCATGGAGGGTGCTAACAAAATAACCTGGCCCTCTCCAGTGAGAGGAAAGAAACATAGACGATTTCACGCTGAACCCCCTTTTCAGAATTTACACCAATGTACACCTTCTGGATTATTGGATAGCACAAACACATTCTGCAATGTCGTCTTCATCCAGGGAATCTCCTGATTCACTGTATAAAAAGATAGCATAGTGTGAGTTCAACAATAAAAAAAGAGGAAACAACCCGCGCAACATCTGAAAATGCCATGTGACGAAGCATTTCTTAAAGGTAGAAAAGTTGTTAAAGAGTTTATGGCCTTGTGCCTCATTGACATCCCTATCAAGATAAAGAAATAAAGAATGAAATGATACTTCAGCTGTTGATTTATTGCTTGGTTAAAGATAAAACTGGTAACTAGGAACAAAGCAAATCATGAACAGAATATCACATACCAGAGGTGACAGCCAAATAGGGCTGTTAGGAATTTTCTTATCAGAAAGCAGTGATGAGCAGTAATTTCATGGTTTCATTGGTGTGTCCTCATTCTATTTGTCTTCACATATATGGTGACTACTGACTAGGGCTATACTCAACATTTTTTCTGCAAATAACTACTGGCTAGAAGTCTATGACAAGGGTATACTCGAGATTTTTATGCAAATACCTACAAGGCTATGAATTATCTCAAAATGTTGTCAATGCAGAAATGTCACAAGTGAAGTACTGTAGCTCTAAGAATCATATTGCCTGACTGGAACCTGCAGATAAACTTAGGGCATACCCCAACTATAGATCACTACTCAGGTTGAAAACATGAACTCAAGACTGCTTCCTCAAAACATGGCATTGATAGAATATTATTGATGAAAACACAATAAACAAAATTTCATGCCAAAGTTTACACGAACCGCTAACTCTCCTACCACATGAAGCTTTTGCATTTATGTATAGAACTGATCTGAGCAATAATCACACATTTGCGCTACACAAATGAGAATGACGACAATAATGCATTTGCAACTTGTATAGCCAGAGTGTCTGAAGAAAGCATTCTGACCAAGTAACTATGCCAAGTTGCATGGGACTTGGTGGCTTGACCACTTCTACCAAGAAGAAGCTATCTTGGAAAACAGAAGAACCAAGAAATGTCAACCATCATTCAAGGGGCTAAACAAATGGAGAACATATCTGGCACTGGAGGATGGTTTCACTTAAGTCAACACTCAAACGCAAAATTGATCGATTTAATATCCAGGATGATCATATCTATTGGAAATTAGCGTGCAAACCATTCACATAATTGATCTAAATGGATAGGCATACACATCACAAAACAATAATTTACCACTAATCGGTACCACTAATTTTTCATCCAAGATTCCAAACTCATCCACAGTTTCGACTTTCAACAAGTTCATCGAACTGCAGAGAAAGATGAGATGTACCTTGGCTCAAATTCCTTGACCTCGGTGAGATCCTTCCCCAGCAAATCCAGCCACTTCACATTGCCTTTCTCGGCACACTTGCTGTCGGCGCAGTCGGCCTTCTTCAGGTTACTCTTCAGTGGAGCCGGCGGCGGCGCCGCCGCCGCCGTCTTCACATCGTCGTCGTCGTGGTCGACCTCCTTGCTGTCGTCATCGTCCTTCTCCGCTACCACCTCCTCAATCTTCTGAACCGGAGGCGGCTTGTCCTCGGCGGTGGCCGCCGGGACAGCGTCGCTGGTTGCGTCTTTGGATTTGGTGGCAGCGTCGCTTGCTGCATCTTTGGATTTGGGGAGGCAGGGGATGTAGCACAGGGGAGGGCCGCAGTAGCTCTCACAGTGCGAGAGCCTCATCAAAGTGGGGGATTTCACCGAGAGCGGCCAAATCGGAGCCAAGAACACACCACATCAATCAAACCCCGGCTCGCGAGCTGCCGCAAGAACAAGTTGCAGTCTTGCAGCCTAGTAGCACCAATCTGCCTCGACACAAAGACAACAACCAGATCAAGAACTGCACGCAAGAATCCACGTGAAACTGAAATCCAGCTCAGGAATCCTGACAAATCTCTGCGCCAAGAACGCCAGGCAGCAAAGCGAGAACAGCAGCAGATTGAATCTTGCACTAAAAAAGCTAGCTTTACCGGGACCAAGGGGAGGAAGAGGACAGAGGGAGAAGGTGAGGTGGGTTTCTCTTCTCGCTCTCCAAGAAGACGAAAAGGAAGCGAGAGGAGGAGGAATCCAGCACAAGGGGGATCAACTGCAACCATCCCGCGGCATAACAGCGAAGCAAACGATGCGGTGGAGATAACCCTGTGGATAAAATCCAGAACTGACGAGTGAATCCATTGGAACCAGTGGATAATTGCTCGCAAGAATATATACAACATGTTGCAATCAACACTGATGTGTCCCCATCAAATTTTCCTGTGGATCTTGTTTGATCCTTCAGAAACTTCTGTGTAAAATTCTTTTTAACTGGATCGAAGGCTAATTCAAGTTTTGCTAGTACGCAGTAAAAGGTTAGTTAAAGACTGATCTCATCTCATCTACCTTTCGGTAGATCTGGATTAGAAGGATTATTATTGATCTAGGATGGATAAGCTACAGTATTTTCAGCTGCAGCCATCTCGTCATCTCATCTCTCTCCCGGTTGCCATCCACGCTGCTCAACTCTCTGTACTGGCGTCACCTTATCAGTGGCTGGTGAGTCAAGCGAGACCCATATGCTTGTGCTATCCTGTCGGGTTCATGGGACTGTGAGGTGTTAATTGCACCGGTGCTGATGACGACTCTGAAGATGTACTCATCAACGTTGACGCGAGAGGGGAAACTGACTCGGATAGATTCATCATTGTGCATATTTGTACTTGAAACTGTACCTCCATGTTTGTACTTCGTATGGTGGACCACCTTTCGAATTGTATCATTTAAGAAGAATTTTATAGGATTTTTATCGGAATTAGTTTAATTTCTGCAAAATTCTTTAGAAAAACCTTCAATCCAAGGTAGACCGGGTTGTTTTCAACCTGTGAATAGATAATTGTTGTATGATCATGACATGTTTTGATAAGAAAATAATATGCTGAAAATGATATATCTGACGTGGATGTAAATTAGTTAGTTATTTCTCAAACTGATTAAACGAGTCACGCTAATTATAGGCTAAAAATCAAGACGCACGCATACGCCATTTAAGCTGATTACGCTGTTATAGATATTTAGAGGAGCTTGAGGGTGATACGCAGGTAACATGTAATCCATGTGCATGCACCGAATCAATTCGATGTGCTCGTGCACATGCCAAATTGACGGGTACAAGTAAGGCAAGGGCTAAAATCAGTTAAATGTTAAAGCGTTATGTGACACTATGTAGGCATCTTCAATAATTTTGCCTATAAACCAGCTAATTTAGCATCAAAATTAGTGTAATCATCCAGTGTGTTTTATCTGCCTCTTGATCTAGTTTCATAACTTGAATAAATACCGCCTCCGTCTAGAAATACAGTGATATCTAAAGTTTAAAATTTGTTTAAAAAATATATGTACATCTCATCTTCTTATCATAACCAATAAAAACAATATTTTATTTAACTTTTTCTAGCTCTTTACCTCACACAATCATAACTATTTTTATCTTAATTTTAATCTTTTCAAATAAACCTATATATTGGAAGAAATACATAACTATTTTGTATTCTTGCAATTTATGGTACAACCGATGTATTTTGACAAAGTATATATTCATCCTGTTGTACCAAAGAGGTAAGTTGACCTCCATCTTCTTGGAATAAAAAAAGTACATTGACTTTTGCTAATCACACGAATGAGCGCTATGTTTTCTTAGAGGAAATGAGGAACACATATATATAGATACCAAAATAAAATATGAACTCGCAAGAGAGCTCTAGAGATGAAAATGAAAGCACCTGAATAACTAAATTGTGTTTCATACCAGCGGCGAACCTAGGCCCCAGGCACTCTGTGCCATGGCATGAGGTATAGGCTTCTTATTGTTTTAACTAATGGTAAGCTGTATAAAAATAAATAAATAAAACTTTTATTTTGTATTATTTACAATTTAAAAATCAATACCAAAAAAATAGACTATTAGAAAAAAACATATTACCCACTCTAAATTAAGTTTTCAATTAGACGTAATTACTAAGAGGGATGAAGTCACCACATATGCATAGTTGACGATAAATACGTCCTCTATCATTAATAAAATAATTAATTATAAATGTAAATACTCATATAAAGTTAGAACTCAGGCTAACATATTCCACAATAATAGCCAAACCATTTTGCTAAATGTAAGACATATTGTCACACTTTAACCAGATTATTGGATCACTTTATTTTAAATAACAAATTCAATTTTATGTAAGAATGGAACCAATATCAAATAGGACCTTACTCAATGAGAAAAATGAAATTGCACCATACGGACCCATGAGTAATTATGAGCACATGTGAGTACTAAAATGCGTAACTCCTAACATAATCTTCTCCGGTTCTCTGGACGCTGTTTTGACCTAATCCCACCCCTAGTCTCCCGCTAGCCTCTCGTCTTCACGCCATGACGGCCACGTTATCCTCGCCTCTAACCGCCATGCCTTCTCCTCTCCTTCCTACCAAATCCAAGCACCCAGCACCACCACTCGCTCCTCTCCTAGCTCCCGCACTACACGAGCCTCTAGGCGCTTGTGCAGCTCCACGCCGTTGCCGTCAAGTCCAACCTCCAAGGGCATCCAACCTTCATCACCAAGCTCCTCACGCTCTGCACGGAGGAGGGGGCAACCACACCTACCTACCTCGCCTATGTTCGCCAAGTTTTCGATAGAATCCCCCTCCGAGGTAAGTTAGTTTTTCTTTCATCTCTAACATATATTCTATTTTATTATTAGTAAAGTTCATCCCGTATTCGTGTGAGATATGTGTAACCCCATGGCATAAATATAGACCTTCTGAAACCTTATAAATCATTTACACAGATCAATATAATATCGATGCATCGTCACCTTAGTTTATCTAGGTTTTTTTCGGTGGGTTCTGGCTCTCGACACGGGGCTGCATCAGTTAAGTCCAAACTCCAGCAAAAGAGTAAGTTTCGTCGTTATCCTGATGTATTCGCTCTATCTAAGGTTACATCAATTAGGTCCAACCTTTTAGTCTAATCGGATATATCACATCACGTTTACATGGGATCTATCGACTTATCGAGTTACTTTCACCGTCGTCAGTCTTGTGTTGCATCGGTTAGATTCGACCTACTAAACTACTGATAGTAGATTGATGCTTAAGTCGGTGAGTCTTTACTCGACGTTTCATCGGAGTTGCCAGCCAATAAGTTATCTTTATACTAAACTTCACGACTAACGTATCAGCTTTTCAATTGATATACATATATTGTCCATTAATCCGCTAGCAATCAATCTATTTCTGTTAGATACGATCTTATACTATCTCGGTTAGATCCGATCTATTAAGCATACGCATAATAGGGCTAGCATCGAGATCTAACGAGTTTCGTTACTTTCATTGGCTTAGCTAGTCGATGAGTTTATTAATATGCCTATATCGAACCCAAAGCTAATGGCAACCAATGGGTTTACCCGTTCCCTCCATCGATATATCCAGTCTAGCTCATGTCGTTTCGATGCCGTTAGCGTCAGTCTTATACTATCTCAGTTTGGTCTAATCTATTAAGGTTGGCTTTAACGATACCGTTATCGGTGGTTGTCAGGTCTCATCTCTTTGAAAGATCAGACCACGCTTTCTACTACTTATTGTATATTTTATTCATAGCATTATCGGTTCTATAGCCGATGTATCGTATATTTTATTCCTCACCGTCATTAATTTTCTAGCCGATGTATGTGTGCTATAACCCATATCAGCAACCAGCTGATAACAGTAGTGCATTAGGCTTACAGTCAATGGCTATTTCAACTCTATCGGCACATTTAGGCAATAGTAGAAGTCTGTATCGGCTTATCGATCAATTAGCTTAATAATCTAACTCTATCTGTCTTTCTTATTAATTAAAGGTCAAATTGACTGGCACATTCACTCCAATAACTCGAAGACTCTAAAAAGCCGAAGGACCTATATTAGCTAAGCAGATCTCTCATGTCTTCACATGTGTTGGCACACCGCATTAGATCTTCATCGGCCAACCTAGTGGACTGATCTACATGTCAACAATATGCCAACCATGGCTATGGCACAGAGGTTATTTCGATGTTCGAAGAGATGAGGAAAAGGGATAAAACCTGATGATGTTACATTCCTAGGGGTGCTCTATGTCTGCAGCCACTCTGGTATGGTGAGCGAAGGGCTCCAATACTTTGACAGCATGAGGGAATACGGCATTGTTCCAGGGATCAAGCACTATGGTTGTGTGACTGATTTGCCAGCCCGATCAGGTCAGCTTCAAAGGGTTTAGAAGTTTATGGATAAATTGCCAATAAAACCAACTGCCATCTTATGGAGGACGCTGCTTTCTGCTTTTGGGGGCCGTGGAGATGTTGATATGGGAAAACGTGTCGTTGAGAGGATTATGGAGCTGGATGATTCTCATGGTGGTGACTTTGTAATATTCTCAAATTTGTGTGCCAACACTGGGAGATGGGAAGAGATGAACATGGTAAGGAAGCTGATAAGTGAGAAAGGGGTGGCAAAGGTTCCAGGGTGTAGCTCAATTGAGATAGATAGCATGGTTCATGAGTTCTCAGGAGATGGAAGGCACCCACACTCACAGGAGGCACACAGAATGGTTGACGAAGTTATTGAGCAGCTAAAACTTCTTGGTTATGTCCCCAATACTTCACATGTGTTTCATGTTGAAATGAGTGAGGAGGAGAAATCAACATGCCTAAGATACCATAGTGAGAAGCTGGCAATTTCTTCTGGGCTTCTAAATACATCACCGGGAACTACCCTGCACATTGTTAAGAATCTTCGTGTATGTCTGGACTGCCATTCAATGGCAAAGTTTGTCTCTATGGTCTTTAACAGGAGAATCATACTCAGAGATCTAAATCGTTTCCACCAGTTTGAGGATGGGGTCTGCTCTTGTGGTGACTACTGGTAGAGTTTAGGAACACAACTTCTGTACCATAATGCCCTATCCTTCCAGCGATGCAAAGGCCTTATCCATTCAGGTATGATTAACTTGTACATCCATGAGAAACTTACTAATGATTGAAGATTCATTTTCTAAAGATGGTATTGAGACAAATATCTACTGCATAATGATGCCTACAGCCTAACAGTTTCCTTGCCTGGTTGCATGTATATGTTGATCCTTGCAGAGCATTTTTCGTTAAGCCTTGCACATGTTCCTTTTGTCATTACTTACGAACACATACCACACCAAGTCATGAAGCCTAAGCTGGTGTTTGATGTTGTTAGTTTGCTAATTATCTTTTGCACTTTTCCCCCCTAAACGGATCTTTTTCCCTGAAGTAAGTGCTAAAATGGGCCATTTGAACCTTGATTTTTTTTCAATCAATTTGTCGGCATTGTTACTATTTCACATGAAAAAACAACACGAGAGAAGCAGATATTTTACCACTTTATGATGAAATTGCTATGTATTTTGTTAGCATAATGATTTGCCTCCAGGCAAGCAGTGGAGATCACCGCACTGTGCCTTGCCATGGAGTTAGATCAGATATCGAATGGGATAACTGCAGAAAGTAGAAATTTTTCTCTAAAAAATATTTCAAATAAAGGAATTACCTATTTGGTAATTGGTACACGACTCCACCTTCTTGGAAGGTCATTAGCCTGATAAAACAACTTGGAATTTCAGCTGGTGAATGCGAAGAGTTACTTTCGATGAATATGGTTGAGCTTTTGATCTTTAATTACCCAATTTGCTAGGAAATTAAGTATTGCAAATAAGCTGTTAAGCTGGATCATGTTGATTTTTCTCAGTGCCTACAGACGTTGGTTACAACTCAAAAGTCAAATCAAGCTACAAAACACAAATGTGTCTAAGCTAAATTATGGCACTCGAGTTAATTGGCCATGAAAGAGAGAGTGAGAGCGTTTCAAGGGGCCAATTGTACCGTGAAGGTGATAGAAGAGCCAAGAGCATCTTGACGAAATCTAAGATGTAATTATAGAAATGTAGTACAATGAGACTAAAACTCTAACTCTATATAGAGGGGTCGGGTCTATATATATACAGTGGTCTAACACCTCCCGCAGTCACAGCGGGAGGATAACGGACGCAGAGACTAGAGCAAAAACTGGTGAATAAAGGCGTGGAGAGGTCTTTGGTCATAATATCAGTGAACTGGTGCGCCGATGGTACATAAAGCATTCGAACCTATCCTAGTATGACCTTATTACGTACGAAGTGAATGTCTATTTTTATATGCTTCATGCGTCGATGATGGATCGAGTTGGCGGTCATGTGAACGGCACTGACGTTGTCGCAGTAGACGATGGTCGCAGAGGGAATAGGTGCATGGAGCTCCTGGAGAGGCTGATGAAGCCAGCAACACTCGGCGACGACGTAGGCAACGGCGTAATACTCGGCTTCCGCGCTGGATCGAGACACTATAGTCTGGCGTTTTGAGGACCAGGAGACTAGATTGTCACCGAGAAAGACGCAGTAGTAGACGTGGAGCATCAAGAGTCGGGCAGCCCGCCCAATCCACGTCGGAGTACGCGATGAGAGAGTTGATGGGGCTGGAGCTGAGATGTAAGCCGATGGAGAGTGTGCCCTTCACGTAACGAAGAATACACTTGAGCAGTGCGAGGTGAGATTTGCGCGGAGCATGCATGAAGAGGCACACTTGCTAGACGATATAGGTGAAGTCGGGTCGTGTTAGGGTGAGGTATTGGAGGGCACCAGTAAGTCTCCGGTACTAGAAGGGATCAGCTACGAGAGAGCCATCGATAGCGAATAGCTTAGCATGAGTGTCGACAGGAGTGGCCATGAGGTAACATTCGGCCATGCCCGCACGTTGGAGGAGATCAATGGCATACTGACACTGGGAAAGGAAGAGCCCGTGAGAAGAGCGGGTGATAGAGATACCAAGAAAGTGATGAAGAGGACCGAGATCGGTTATGATAAACTCGGAGTAGAGTCAGACCATGATCTGGTGTAAGAGAGACGGCGAGGACGCTGTAAGAACAATGTCGTCGACGTAGAGGAGAAGATAGACGGTGGTGTTGCCGATGTGAAGAACGAAGAGGGAGGTATCGAAGACAGAGGCCACAAAACCGATGTGCCGAATGTAGGCAGTAAAGCGCTGGTACCAGGCTCGAGGAGTCTGTTTGAGGCCGTAGAGGGAGTGCTGAAGAAGGCAGACGTCGTCGGAACGAGATGGATCGACAAAGCCGAGAGGCTACTGACAGTAGACTGTTTCTATCAGATGACCGTGAAGAAAAGCGTTCTTCACGTCGAGTTGGTGGATCGTCCAAGAGTACGAGACAGCGAGAGTGAGAACAACCCGGATGATAGCGGGTTTGACGACAGGACGAAAGTGTCGGCTCACCAACGAGAGGATGCTAACGTGTCAGAGATGTCTAGAACTGCTCTGATATCATGTAAGAATATGGTGTACAATGAGACTAAAACTCCAACTCTATACAGAGGGTCGGATCTATATATATATACAGTCCAGTGGTCCCTAAAGCGACTTCCTTTGTTCTTAAAAATTTTGAACTCTTATCCTGTAGGGTCATCTGCATTTTTTTAATATGACCAGATTTTGTAGGCTATATTTGCTGCTTGGGTTGGTATGCATGATTTTTGTTGATCTAATTGTAGCAGCACCATCTTAAATTTGATTGTGCGACTGAGCTTCAAATCGTATGAAGGCATGTAGCAAGCTAGTTTTTTTGGGGTGAGGTAGCACTATGTTGTGAAGTTTCTGTGCTAATTTAAACTTCATTGACACCATGGGTGATCCTGAAAACTTGTCTGTAGATCAATTCTATTATTTAATGAGATCAATACTTCAACAGAGACCTGGCCTTTATGATATTGGATGGTTAGGAAACTGTCTTTAGGTTGGTAATATATCTCTTTCTAGCCTCTGCTACAAATCGGTGTGATTCTAGCCACAACTAGAAATAGTCATAACGAATTTTCAGACCTCACATTCTGCTACTGAATACTGTAATACTTTGACTTCATCGTCACCATGTTGTGTCATAAATATATTAAGAAACCACGTTGTTTAAATGACTGAAGATAAGAATCACTGAAGCAGGTTTGCTTTTTAGGATTAGGATGAAAGCCACCATTAATACATGCTGAGATATGATTAGATTGTCCGTACTTCATGTAACTAACTAATAAGACCTTGATTTCCCATCAGAGACACTGCATTTGGTTACCTGCTACCTTAAGGGACTTGTTACCTGCTACCTTAAGGGACTTGATTATCACATAATTTGATATATACCTTTTTACAGATGAGGTAAGCTTTGGTTTTCAATTATTTTATGACAATTTGCATGTTTTACTTGGTCCAACAGGCTTAGTTTCTTGACACTTAACATGGCTTAGTCGTCCTCGGCACTATATTTTCATCTTTCATCTTCCATTATCTGCAAATTTGTCCAATTCTTGCTTGGTTAACATCTATCTGTCTGTCACTCACTCAACAATCTAATGAAAGGTCAGCTACACCATTCCATGCTGCATGACCACTCTGTTTCTAATTTTGATTCCGAATGCTTGTATTTTTCAATCATACTGCATACGTTCTTGCTCTCGTCAGAATCATCTTCACTTACCATCTCTATGGATGTTGTCCATCATTGGAAATTCATTGAATGTGCATATTATACTGGGTATACGTGTACATAATACATTGTACTCTTTTCAGTTATCTAAATATAATCTTAGCGGATTAAAGGTTATACGGACAGTGAGCTGGTGAAGCCATCATGTTGAGTGGCTTTCATGAAGGAATCCCAGCCTGCCTGGAGCCAGCCAACATACAGGTAAGTTTCTTCTGATCTTGTCTTTTGAGTTGATCAACCAAAGGGAAAGAAACCCTTCTTTGTATCTGGAATCCATGAGCAGCCCTTGGGTTTTGTTAATTCCCCTTTGACCTATCTTTATGAAATGCATTTATGCCCTTATTGGTGTTCATCATTTGGTGTGCCTGAGCTAGAATCTTGCTTCATGTACTGACCGTGTCTTCTAATTCCTCCATCTTCTGTTTTTTAAGTTTCTTTATTTGACTAGGACAAATATTCTTTCTAGCTCGAACTTTTTGACTATGGACTATGTTTGATATCTGAATTGCCAGATGGCATGAAGTTAGGTACTACTAGCTTTCTATGAATTTTCCAATGTTCATATATTTGTCTTAGTATTAATCGAACTGAACATTCATCTTATTTAATCTGTACACACTACAGAGCAAATCAGTATTCTTTTTTTCCCATTACATTTCTCTATGTTTTCTCCTACTTTATTGGTGGCCCTATTGTTGAACTGAATTCAGACATAGTAGTCCCTAATCTATATGCATCCCAGATCCAATTCTTAACTGATGAAATATTGAAAATCTAACACAGCTCTAAGTATTGACAGATGATTTATGTACGTGGTACTGGAAGTCTAACATAACAAAAACCTTTACAAGAGACCACATGAAAAACTGAAATGATCTTTTACCATCAGTTGTGTTCTGAAGTGCAATCTGTCAATCCATTATTGCTTTTCTTTCTGAAAAATAAAGATTACTGTATATACCTTATGTATACACTTGACTTACTGATTTACCTTTTCCTCACAGCTCATAGGCAGCAAACAGTTACAGCAATTACAGTTTTACCGCAGATCAGTATACCGGTGGAGGAGGAGCATAGTGCACCGGCGGGGGTGGCGGCGGCTGCGACAGTGGCGCGATGCACCCATGCGGGTCGCAGTGCACCGGCGGGCGGTGCAGGAACGCGATGCACTCCTCGCCGGAGCGCTGGTCGGGGCGGCCGGCGATGCAGTTCTGGCGGTCGTCGATGAGCGGCACCTCGAGGCAGCGGTGCGGCTCGCCGCAGAAGAAGTTGTGCGAGTAGGTGAAGTTCTTGAGGTGCGGCAGCTCGCAGATGGTCTCCGGGATCTCGCCGGCGAGGCTGTTGTACGCGACGTTGAGCTGCTCCAGCGCCTGCATGTGGCCGATGGTGTCCGGCAGCGTGCCGGCGATGCTGTTGAAGCTGAGGTCGAGCACGGTGAGCTTGTCCAGCTTGCCGATCTCCGGCGGGATGCAGGACGAGAAGCCGCTGTTGAGGAGTACCAGCTCGTTGAGCGTCCCGGCCATGTCGCCGATGCTGCTCGGCAGGCAGCCTCCTAGCTTCGGAAGGTTCGCCAGCACGATCACCGACGCCGTCGAGTTGCTGAAGCTCTCCGGCAGCTTGAAGTCGAAGTTGTTGTTGTTGATGAACAGCGCGTCTATCTTCTTCTCGAAGATCGCCGCCGGCACCTCGCCGCACAGGTTGTTAAACCTTCACACCGTATACAAATACACATCACATGCCCACTCCTATACGTTCAAATACTAGTTTCTCTTATGTATAAATGTATAATATATGTATGTTTATACGTATAGGTGTACCTGAGGTCGACGTATTTGAGGTCGGGGAGGCAGAGGAGCTGTGAGGGGAAGGAGCTTGAGAGGTGGTTGTTGCTGACGTCGATCTCGTGGAGGCGGTGGAGGTTGCGAAGGGAGTCGGGGAGGGAGCCGCAGAAGCGGTTGGAGTTGAGGTGGAAGACGGCGAGGTCGGAGAGGAGGCCGAGCTCCTCCGGGAGCGTGCCGGCGAGGTCGCCGTGGTTGAGGTCGACGCCAGCCACCGTCCGCGCGCACGGGTCGTCGGGCGCCGCCGCGCAGTACACGCCGAAGTAGTTGCACACCTCCGGCCCGCACCAGTTGTGCGTCAGGTTCTTGGGGTCGTCGGTGATGGCGCGCTTCAGCGCCTGCAGCGCCACGTACGCCTTCTCCAGCCGCGAGTTGTTCGTCGGCGCCGCCGCCGGCTGCTGCGACGATGCCAGCAGCGGCGAGGCCACCACCAGCGCCACGAACAGCGCCGCCGCCGTCGAGCTGCTCATCCCCATGCTTGCCATGCAATGCGATTGCATCGTATGGCTACTACTTCGTATGTTCACTGTGTAGCAGTGCTACTAATCTGTGTTTAGTACGCGTTCTGCAGTGTGTTTAATTCTGCTTATATAGGCGATTATTTGGAGCTTTCCACTTGGTTTTTTAGGCTTATTTTTGTATTCGCTGTTTGTTGTTGTAAGTATGCGTGTGTGCATCATCGACTCATCTAATCTTAATTAATTTCTTAGTTTAACCTTTGTATCATTAGCACGGACGCATGGTTGACTGCTTCGCTTGCGATTTCCTTGAAGATTTTGTTCATATTTGGTAGGGTATGTGTGTGACAAGGAAGGAGAGAAGTCGTTCCATTTTTCTTACCTAGCAACTTGACTGTATGCATTAGGCTCCACCAGCTTGTGTACTGCAAGGACAGTCAAATTTGGAATTTGCACCGAGTGACACTGAAACATCATCTTCATGTCCTGTACTACTACTGCGTATCTGCCTCAGCATTTGTACCCATTTGAGTGGCAGAGTTTTAAGCTAATTTCACTTATGTAATTTAAGAAAAACTCGTCTGATGGACTCTATGGGCATGTTTTTTTTTCAACTTATACACCAAATTAGTTGCCTCGTATTTTTAAAAATATATTTTCTCAAGAACTTTTTTACTGTATTACATATACCACTTATTTTAAATTATTTGTTAAATTTATTTTTTAAAATATTTAATGTATCTCTATAATCAAATTGATAATATACAGTAATAATTCACCTAATAATCTAATAATCTAAATCAAATGGGACGACACGTGTGTGTTCTGAAAAATCAGGGAGACTGTAAAAATCTGCTTAACTAAACTGGCCTTCTTGAAATCGACTGTAAAAATCTGCTTATTGAAGAAATCTGCACCAACAGTTGTGACGTGTGGCCTGTATCTAGGATCTTCATATTGCAGATAGTTTCATTTAGACCTTATATTACGGATAGTTCCATTTAGATCTTATAAGATTATCTCTTTTTTACTGAATATTGATTACTCATGTCGTTCTCTGGTGAGTTTTCAAATCAAGTACATTAAAAGATGGTTTCTAGTTCTCAATCACATGATGGCCCTGACAAGGGCAAGCATTGGCATTTTAAAAAATATGTATGAGTGCCTTTCCATTTAACTAATTAATAGAGAGAGATAATTAACTTTAGCCTAGTTATTCCCCGTGTTTGTTGGCCTCTCTTGTGCTGTTCCTTTTGCTTTGTTTAAACCTTCTTCTCTGCTCATGCTCGCACGACACAATCAACGGAAACAGTCAAAAACATATATATCACCTGCACTAATTTTGACGATGACAGAAAGCTTCAAGGATGCTTCCTGCTTGGAATAGCTGAAAGGCACAATCTGTGTGCATTCAGGAAGCTTTTCTGTATTCAATTACTCACTGCACTGTTCAGTACCAACTTCCATCGATTTCAGCTAGTGTTTAGGCATTAGAATCTACTTCTGAAAAGATTTTAGAGCCATAGGCTGTATCAGATCACCTTTGTTATTATTGCACTCTAGTGAGATTTTTTTTCCTTCTCATTTTTTGTGAAAGACAAAAGTCAGATAGATCTTTTTTTTCCTTCTCATTTTTTGAAAGACATAAGTCAGATAGATCTGTCAGATATGACAATTTGAGAAGAAATAAACCAAAATAATAAGTAGATGAATCATAACTCGTATATCTGCAGGTACCCTCTGTAAAATTTTGTAATTGCATAAACTAGTTAGCTACCAGTGGTTGACATACCTGATTAAAAATCTAAATAATATCAAAACACCATCAAGCCTACCAAAAAGATAAATAGTATATTTAAAAAAACAAATATTTTTATAGAATAAAAAGATATCTTTATCTAGATGAAGTTTCAGCGATCTCCATCTCTTATTATTGATTCGATTACCATGTTACCGATGCTTTGATTTAACATAATCTTATCATCAGATTGATCGTCGATGAATAAAAAACATATTAAATGTAAATTAACTTTATTATATTAAAATATCTTCTACAAATTACATATAAAACACTCCTCTTTCTCTAAAACTAAAACTAAGTTTTTCTCTTTTACAAGAATCCCTCTTTTATTTAATTTTTAGTCCATAGAGATCGGACTCCAAATCAAATACAATAACTTAAATTTAAAAATTTCTCATCCACGTTACTACAGTAACCCACACTCTACAATACCCACACCACTATGGTAGCCGTGCATAAATAGTACCCACATGTGCTACAATACACACGCATATTTCCTCTACTACTTTTATTTCTAATTTTTCTATGATTTTTCCGATGCTCGTATTTTTAAATCTTATTCTATCTAAAACCAACTTTATTTTATATACGCATATAACTACTCTTATATATCGTATGAAATCTTTATCTCCATATGTATTATTCTTTAGTTTTAGTTTTAGTATCCACGTGATCTCCTTGATAAGTCTAGTTCTAATTTATCACCGATAAATTTCCAAAGACTTACATATCTATATATAAATAAACAAAACAAATATCTCTGAACACATATATCGTAATATGGTTTACATAAGTCACATATACTCATACCAACATTATAAATATTTTTTAACTAATTTTTATTAATTAAATTATTTATCATCATAAAATATTAATCGTAACAATATTCAACTGTAGTATATATTAAAAACAATAACCAAATAAAAGATAATTAGATATAAATACTGGCTTGTCTGTTGTTGGTACTGTAGTATCTTTGTTTCAGAAAGTAGTTATCCTTTCAAAAGAAATAAATTTCTCAGCGAGCAAGCAATTCAAAGCAAAATAATTGCTCTCTGATGCAAACATGCAGCAGTACAAAAGGTAGTTGGAGTTTTGGAGATTTAACATCAATACACCATCTCCCTCTTAATCTCCTTCCTAATCTCGTCCTCCTCTTTCTTGCAGTGGGATTTAATTTGCTCTCTCGTAATCTCACATGATCTCTGAATGCATTTCACATCACTCCCCGGCACAGAACCGGTAGCATCAGATTCTGACGTGACCTTCGGTTTGCTGGCTGTTGTTCATCAGAGCAGCAGCAGCAGCAGCAGCATTTGGTGACATGTCAAGCTCTCTGAATCGCACATCGATGAGATTGCTCTCGTTTTCGCTAATGATTTCGTGGCTGATTTTAAATATCGCTGTACCTACGGTTCGTGATCAATTAAAGTACATGGTTTGATTACTATTACATAAGATAATCTGAGGCATTATCTAGAAAAAATGTAAGATAATCTGAGACCGATCTAGAATCTGTTGAAATATTGATTTGTGGGGGCTCAAATTCAAAAATGATGAGCAGGAGATGTTTCTTCCCTGGTTTATTTTTGTCAAATTATTATTGCAATATTAATTTGCATTTGTTATGCATGCATGTTAAGTATTTGACATGGCCGTTTCAGCTAATTTGTATTGACCTTAAATTAGCTAATTTCAGCTAATCTGCGGTTGATGATGGAGACGACCGTTTCCTATAAACCTTAAATTATCTTGGCATGCATGCATGTTAAGTATTTGACATGACCATTTCAGCTAATTTCTTCCAATTCTTTAGTTTGCCTGCTCTCCCCAGGTCTGTTGCTTGTGTGTTGACCAAATAAATTTAAGAATTCTTCTTAGTCATGCAAGGGGGTGCCACTATCATTGGAGATTATTCTCTTCATATGAAGTATAATTGGATATTATTTTAACACAGATATTGTTTTGGTTATGAGTCATGTGGCTCCCTACTTGTACAATTCAGTTTCTGATGACTCATTTCTGCATTTAATATCAGGTTGCAAAAATATCATAAATTTTATAGACAACAAAAATGAGCATTCCAGTTCAAGCTCATCATTTTGAAAGGCATTCCACCTAAAATTAAATACCAATAATACAAATGCATATGCTCTAGCCACTTAAATTTATATCTTGACATGAAATTTCTCTTCAGAAAGTTAATTCAGCTGACAAACCCCATAAAACTAGCTTAATTAATAGGAGTAGGAAGACAATTTGCCTAGAGAAATTTTTAAGCATTGTCATGTAAGAATTGAAGTAACTTTTTTTGGTGCTTAAACTTAATGAAGTTTGTCACGCATGCATGTCAGCATTCAGATAGTAAGGACGCTCTCTGCTCTTCCATCACAGAGGAGAAAATTTTCATGCAACTTGAGGATGTCTGCTTCGTGATAACTTCTGCAAATTACTTACTCCATCCATAGCAAAGAAATTAGAAGCTTCTCTATCAATCTCTGCTCGTTCGATTTGCTCTTTGGGACGCGTGAGTAGGAACGGAAGGTCTTAAGCATAAGTAGGCCGTTTCCACGATGGAAAGAGATACGGTTGACGTGTGCCCAACCACTGCAGACTCACCAACTGCAGCAGCAGGAAGATCACTAGGTCAGTCACATAGTTATGTATTGATGGTCACACTCGCTTACCGTGTAAAATATATGGTTTTGTTACTCTGTTAGTTGATGTTGATGGCGTACTGTAACCTGCACATTGTGTTTTAGTTTTTATAATTAATCTGCAGGCAAGGTGTCCCTAGCTAAGTTTGTTAGTTGAAAGCTCTTGTTTCTTATATGGCAGCGTTAGTTGATATCTTCTCCGTTTTTCTAGAGAAGAACATTTAGAGCTGATGGTTAAGAAGTTTTTCACCCAGGTATATAGGAAGCGATTTAGCGTATGACTTGATAGTTACTAGAGTGTCTGTTATTTTATGAAAAAATTTGTAAGTTATGTACATGTAAAGGCTATAAATGATTTCAATATGATTGTGGTTGTATCAATTTGATGTAACTATCTTGATATCAATTAAAGCTTAGAGAAGAACATAGTACTCTGAAAATTAGCAGATTCAGTAGCATGGTTTTTCGTTTCACTCCTCTGCAGTACATGTACATCAGTTCTCACTCATTCATTGGAAGTATGAAAAGAAATTTTATAACCAAGAAGTAGGCAATTACTAATACAAAGGATAGGTACTACAGTAAGCAGGACCAGCAGCACTGCAGCAGACCACATTGAAACCTACTACAAAGCTAACCAGAAATTCAGAATTAAGAACAATGCAAATGAAGGTCCCATCACATCTCAGCCTGTCAGTGAAGTGTCCTCACTGTACTACGCCAGAACTGAGAGTGAACGGCCAATCGATGCTACTGATCCAATTGAGCTTGCTGCAGTTTAAAATGTGGCCACTTTGGTTCAGGGATTGAGACGTTTCACAAAGAGCTTTCGAGAGGGATATCTCTCTCTCACTCTCTAATTAATCATGGTACCAATGTATCTCATCAGCGAACGGTGACAGCTACAGATTAGATGTCCATGTTAAATACTACTTCTATAATTCACGTCGTTTTAAATAAAGATAAAATAAAAAATTTAAAACTTTAATTATTAATAACTTTTAAAATATTTAGTTTGAAGATACTACATAAATAAAAATAAATATTTATTATATATATAATTAAAGATGTGTTTTGAAAATCATACTATTGTCTAAAACGATAGAAATTATCAAATCAGAGGGGACTAGTAGCGAGTATTGGCCATCCCTCTTCTTGTATTGCTTCTGTTCAATCTCAATCTAGCAATTTGTATTGTAACGGCTGGACAAGGACTTGAAGGAACCGATGGAATCTCCCGGCTGGATAAGGACTTGAAGCATACATTGTTTGTTGCAGTGACGAAGTGCCTGTATTTTCCAGTCGAAGAAATAACGGATGATTCTAAGTTTATGATATTTATTCATGGCACAAATAAAATAAATTAAATATTATAAAGTTTAAAAGTTGTTGTAAAAAGTAATTTAAGAAATATTGATGAAGAAAGTTAAAAAATCACATCACTTATAAGCTTAAAAAAATGCCACCGATAATCAACCTTCCATATTCTGAATAGGACAATAATATCGTGAAACCTAGATAGTAATGAAAAACTCCTAATCTTGGACGGTCGCTCGACCTGTCTCTGGTTTGCTGTAAAATGAAAGTGAAGATGTAGCTTTAGAAGTTTACTCTTATAAGTTGTAATAGTTTCACGGTGATCATGATAGTTAAATATAGTTCACTCAGTCGTCTAATCTCTGGCAGTCGATTGACCAGCTCAAAAATCATTCCTCTTATGTCTTTTATTACAACTAGCTAGAGTTGTACAACTCTTATTAGAATTTTAGGCTATCAAAATCTCTATCTTTCCCAAACAGAGCGTTAGAGCTGCGATCATGACAAATCCAACCAAACAAATCTATTTTTAATTTTTCTTTCTAAAATGCATAATAACGGTATATCCTATCCGTTCCAAAATATTACAAACATTATCCATATGAACTGTGGTTAAGCTCGTGACTGAACCATGGGGCCCACCAAACTTATTCGTCGCCGCCACCAAAATCTCCGTACTCCAGTCTCCACTCCGGCCGCCGCCGCCTCCCCCTCGCATCGGGACTCCGTGGCCGTTCTCCGGCACCGCCTTCCGCCTCCTTCCCCCTCGGAACCGGCCGCCGCGCTCGCCTCCGTCGGCCCCCATCCTCCTTGGTGACGCACGGCCACCTCCCCGTCTCCGCCGCTTCGTCCAACACACGCGCGAGTGCAAGGTATCGGCGATGGGCTGTACGTTGGCAGCTTAGTTAGCATCATTCTCTAGCCATGTAGCTGCGTCCATGGCGCTGAAGTTCCAGTATCGCATGTGCTTTGCGAGGCCGCGCCTTCTATGGAGCAGGCTAGTGTACTCCTCTTGCTGAGTTGTGCCCGCTGCTCGTGCTTCCGGCGGCGGCGGCGGCGGCGCTAGAGGGAGTTCTTCTGAGTTCGATTCCGCGATCCGATCACTCAGGAGCAATCCCCATCCAGGGAGTCTAGCCCATATCCTTGATTCTGCTTCAGATTTCAACCTGGCCCTTAGGATCTTCAGATGGGCCTCATATCAGAGAATGCCCATTCATACGGTTGACACATATGCCTGTATGATCGCCAAGCTTGGTGATGCTGGGAATCATGATGAGATAGGGGGCTTCCTGAAGGAGATGGTAAGATTTGATGTCCCTGGATTGGAAAAGGCCATGAATGATTTAATTCAGTTCTTTAGCGGTAAAAGCCGCTTTGATGAAGCATTGCTGGTTATCCAACATACTAGCTCTGGTAATTTCAAGCTGACAATCTCGTCTTGTAATGGTGTGCTGTGTGGTTTGGTCAAGGAAGTGAGGGGCTTGCGGCCGTTCATGCAGGCATACATGGAGGTTGTGAAGGCTGGCGTTCTTCCTGATGTGGAAACATTGAATTGGCTAATTGAGGTCCTGTGTGAAGCTGACCATTTAGACCTGGCACTTGTTCAGTTTGATAAGATGAGGAAGAAGAGGTGCACTCCTAATAGCCATACTTTCAAGATACTCATAACAGTGCTTTGTTCCCATGGAAGAGCTGATGAATCAGTGGGCCTATTTGATAAGGTGCTGCAACTGAGATGAAACCCTGATAACTCCTTTATTCTGCCCTTATTCTGTAAGTTAAAATAAATTGAAGGAGGTCAGAAAACTGCATCCAATGATGAAAGAAGATAAACAACAGTTAGATCGGTGTTTGTATAGTGCCTTGATTAGATGCTTTTGTAAGAATCAACTATTGGATGATCTAGTCATAACATTTAATGAGATGATAGCATCAGGCCATGCTCCAATTACAAGTACATTTGCGGACATTGTAGATTGCTACTGTACACTGGGCCAGTTCCACAAAGCCGTGAGCTTTCTTGAGGAAAATGATGTTGCTGAAATAGAAGCATATAATGAACTGCTGAGATCATTGTGTAAAAAAAGGAAGACTTCAGGATTTATTTAGCTATCTTACAGAATTACATGGCAGGGGATTGGTTAATTGTCTCTCATGGAATATTGTTATCACTCAGTTCTGCAATGAAGGGAACATTCGAAGAGCATCTGAATTCATCTGTAGAATGATAGTTTCCTCTTTTACAGCTGATGAGAGTACATATTCTTCTGTTGTATCTTGTTACTGCAAGTTAGGATTGCACAAGAATGCCTTAGATATGTTCAGAAGGCTGGATGTTAGCAACTTATCCTTGAACTCAGAAACTTTATCACAGCTTGTAGAGGTCTTGTGCCACATGAACAAGGTCCCAAAAGCTGTAAAAGAGGCTGTAGTCTTACCAGTGAGTCACTTGAGGTGTTAATTCAAGAGAGTTGTATGGGTGGAATGATTCGTGAGGCAATCAAAATGCGTTCATTAGCTGTTTGCACTGGTACTCCTTGTACATTTACCACTTATAGCACAATTTTCCTAGCACTACTCCATTTGAAGAAGGGGAAGGATGTGCTACTTCTCTTTGCACAGATGCTGATGGAATGTTGTCTAATCAATGAGTATTTGTACAATTGTATTTTGCGTTGTTTCCTCACCAAGGAAACTATTTTTGAGGCTGCTATCTTGTTCAACAAAATGGTGAAGGATGGTTTTATTCCTGAGCAAGAGACATTCGAGCTATTAGTCCCTGATATGGCCTTATCTTCTTTACTTAGTATGGTTTCAGAAAGTTTATTAACCGTGGCAAATACAGACTGAAAGATGAGCCCCAGAATATCTAACATTATTATTTATGGCCTTAAAGAAGGCTTCAAGAGTGAGGCATGTAGGTTTCTTGATCAAATGATGGAGAAGGGGTGGGTACCTGATTCAAGGACACATAGTATCTTGCTTGGCAGCATTGGTCAAGAGGACCCTAGCGAAGTTGATGATGACAATGTAAGCAACACTGTTGGAGGGTCTAGATTAAGAGTCATGAGACTGGCTTTTAATCGGTGTACAATCACAAGCATATCACTGTGCAGCTGACATGTGAACTCTATATTTGTGAGGGACAACATTTTCAGGTGGCTCTCTCAGGAAATTCCATCAATAAAGAATATTGCAGGCATGTTAATTTGGTTTTGGTGCGTATCGCCATAGTGTTGGATGGCATGTATTCTCAACCAACTTCATATGTGTTATGAGGGCTGTATAAACTACAAAGACCTCCAACTGATGAGATGGTGAGTGACTTGTTTTTTGCACATCATCATGTATCTCTCAAAAGACAGCTTTTTTACCGTATCGTCTTTTACAAAACTTATGCGATGTATGGACGTTTTATCTTAATGCACAATGCTTAAATATCCTTTTTTATGCTATTATATTTTGTAGAAAGCTAATTATATTCAACGAAATATCTTTGTAATGTTGCGTGTTAAACTAGTTTCTGTTTTTTCTCGACTCAATCTTCTGTTTTTTACAAGCAAGTATGGATAAAAATGGACAGTAGTCTAACAGCTTCAATAAGTGATGCCCATGATGTGATGGACTGTATTTTTCTTGGACCAACCATTCTTGTGCTAGGCCTAAGTAACATATGTGTTTTGAATTTGTTTGTGCTATAGCACTTTGGCCAGTCTTCTGTTTTGCTTAATTGTGTACGGTAGTCTTCAACATTTTTTTTTGGGAAGTATAGATACAAATAGACAGTAGTCTAAGTGTACCATAACTGAACCCATTATGATTTTCCTTTGAAACAATACTAATAATTGTATGTTACTTGGACGAATCATTCTTATGCTCCTGCAGTCCTTACTGCTCCCGCACTCTTACATTTCATCGAGGATTTCAAAGGGATACAAAATGAATGTTGTGCCCAAGTAAACTTCTGAATTAAACTGTTCATCTTGTATATCTTGTATAATCAATTGGTGCTAATATTCTCTCTTTTTAATTATTATAACGGGAAATTAGGTAGAGTGAGCTTTGCGGCTTCTTATAGCTACTTTTGCGGCACTTGCATACTGGTTGGATACCTTTCGAACAGAGCAAGGTAAATTTCGGGCTAGCATAGCTAAATCGCCGTACTCATCGAATCAATTTCAGACTAACTAAACTTATCGTCAAATTTAAAATTTGGATTAAGCTAAATTGGCCTAGCTAGTAGTTATCCTAATCCCAAACCAAGCTCAACCGAAAGAAGAGAGACAGCAACAGTTGAACCACAAAAACCCAAACACAAATTTTGAGATGGAACGACCCGACCGACCGAGACTGAAAGATACCCGCCTCGCTCTCCTTAAGCCAGTTAAGCCCGACCCGACCGCACCGCATATCGCATCTTCGCAAGGGTCGGAGTCGCACGCGCGAACCCCGCCTCTCGCGCCTTCCAGAAGCCATGGCCGCCACCAACGCCGCCGCCGCCGCCCCCGCTCCGGCCGTCCCGGCGACGCCGGTGCCGCGCGGGCAGGTGGATCTGGTCGACTTCATCGACTGGAGCGGCGTCGAGTGCCTCAACCAGGACCCTTCCCACAGCATCGTTAACGCCCTCAAGCAGGTAGCCCACCAACAAACCCTAGCTCGCTCGGTCAATCCCCTTCCGGCTCCGCGGATTTTTAGATATGTTTGCGTGGTTTTTGGTGGGAGGGTTCGGTTTTTCTCTTTTAAAAGCTTTGTTTGTCTAGGGTTTCGTTACTTGGTAGAAGGTGGTGTTGTGCCCGATCGATCGATCGCGCTGTGCTTAGCAGGATTTTTCCTTTGCGAATTTTATTGGCGATTGCATTTTGATGCTTGGTGGTTGCAGGGTTACAGGGATGACGAGGGGCTTTACGTGGCCAGCGATTCAGACGAGCAGCTGCTTATCCACATCCCCTTCATGCAGGTGGTTAAGCTGCATTCTGCCTTATTCAAGGGCCCCGAGGAAGAAGGTGAGATTTTCAACCCCTGTTAGGGCTTTATACATGATGCTAATTGGAACGGTGGAAGTTACGTACTCTCTTTTTAGGTCAAATCACAAAGATCAAGTTTGGAAGACCAAGGTTGTGATTAATTCTTTTATTTGAGACCTGATTAGCCCCACCCCTAAATATGGTGTTATACTGTTCTACGTCATTAATGGCAATCTAGGGGGCTGCTTGGCTGAGCTGTAGCAATGTAACGGCTGCAGCCAGCTAGCAAGTGGGCTTCGTGTATTGCCCATTGCACAGTACCCCTAACCAGCTGCAGCTGAGCAGCTGGGCTGTGCCTCTAAAGCCCAAAAAGCCATAGAGACGTTAGCCAAGTGGCCCTGGACTACTTCACCTGTTCACCAGCCGATTATTATGCACGCTTGGGCGTGCACAGAAGAGCAGCGCCTTGTCGCTTGTCTGAGCAAGACATCTGTATTAACTTACTTTGAACATGCTTCTCTTAGCTTACGGCTAGGATTGGATGAGTTGAATCAGAGAAATGGCATTTATGCCAGCTAGCTTTTAATGGCAAGAATTTAGGGAAAATACTGCCTAGAAAAACTAAAACATCCAAAAATGATCAGGAGTACTTTTAATTTGGAGGACTTATAGCTGTCCTATCTAGTACTATCTGTGTATGGTAATATGGCTAGATGGTGAAATCGAAGTTGATTATGATTTGGTGGGTCTGAAGTGGTAACTGTCAGAACTATCATTACTATGTATCTTCCATAGAACAAATTCCAGATATTATTGTTAAAATTACCCTTTTAGTGGAGATTAGTTCTTTTCAAAGTTGAAACAAAGTTGTAGTTGAGCCTCCGTAAGTTCCTATGATTCGCTACCAATTTTGATCCTCCCACTGGTAATCTGTAAGCATTCTCATCTTGTGCAAATCTCCATAGGTTGTTTAGTGCATTAAGTTTCTAGTTGAAAGTATAGGAATTAACACAGTTCTGCTGATCCTTTTGACAACAACAATATATGGTCTGATTCTGACACAATTGCTTTGTTGATGAAATTGCATGGCACTTATTGTCCACAGCCTTTTCTTTATGCTTTTTTTATCCATTCTTCTGGATGAGTTAGATTCCTAAAAGTTAGAAGCCCCTTTCTTAACTATGCTTCCACTATTTCTTTTGGGCTGTGATGCTTTCTCAAATAATTCTAATATTCTGTCATTGTAGGCCCAAAAACAATTAAACTCTTCTGCAACAAAGAGCATATGGGTTTCAGGTATACGGAATTTTTAACTCTGAAGTTAAAAGTTCATTGAGGCTTTTAATTTTTCAAAGCGCTTTACCTTCTCTCTTTAGGCTGACATAAATTTCTCTAATTAATGGCAGCAATGTCAATGACTATCCACCAAGTGACAGTCTTGACCTGTCTTCCAATCATTTAGCAGAGGTATCTTCTTGTCCTGAGTTTTACCACTCGATTATATTTTCTTTGTCCTTGATTATCATTTAGCGTTTGACATCAGTATTTCCTATTTCCTCCAATGTCTTACCTCAAAATGATGAGCCTGGCCATTCTTTTCTGCAGGGTAAGCCTGTGCAGCTTAAGTATGTCAAGTTCCAGAATGTTCGCAGGTATGTGCATTTCTCTCTGACTCACGAGCGCAGTGCATGTGCAAGCCTGCCTGTTTTTTTGTGTTGACCTTTTTCCTCATTCCAGCCTGACTGTATTTATTGAGGACAATCAAAGCGGAAGTGGTGTCTCAAAAATTCAAAAGATTGCGCTGTATGGAACAACGTAAGTTTTATTTTTCCTTTATTTTCTAACAGTACATGTATTGCTCTTTTGCTTGGACTGCTGAAATTTGGTGGAGGTATAATTAGTAAGTTTTTTTAGAGTGAAGTTAAGAAAGGAACCGGCGCCCTTCGAAGTAGAAGTGCCTGGATTCCCAGAAGAGATCGACAAAGATATTACAGCTCTAGATTTGCTGTAGAAGGAATCAGAACAATCTTGCCTAATTAATCAAGTTGTTGAGTGTTGGGTCGTAGTACATACCATTGGATTTGGATTGCATGGAGTAGACTTTGCCAGCCTGGTGATTGATTTCGTCAGCTGTTGATTTCGTCATAGTGATCTTTAGTTTGGTGACCCTCCAGCTTCTGTAGTCTAATAGCGTTGTGAGAGGACAGAGTTTATTTAAATTTTAAAGGCCAAAGGAAGTTTATCTAGCTGCGCATGTTTACAGTTGTTATGTCTATATACCATGGAAGTAGCAATAACCTTTTGCTGGTTGGGTGCTCCATTTTTAGCAGTTGCTATTTTATGAAAAGAATTGATGGCGAAAGCACATAGTCTACCAACTTAGAACTGAATATGCAAATATAATCCATTTCAACAAAACTCAAGCTTTTAATTTTGCATCAAGTGTAGCCCAAAATTTCTTCAGTCATTGCAGAACTTCCCATCAGGACACATGTATGGCGAAAATTGTTATTACGTGTGCTATGCTTGCCTCCTAAGAAACGCTTGGTTTCTTTTTGCAGAGTGGACACTACAAATATGAAGGACCTGAAGAAGATAGAAGAGCATTAAGACCATACAAAGTTAGCATGTTCCAGTGGGTGTATTGCACAAAAAACAGTTAACAGTTGAATTTTTAGTTGATCTTGGCAACTTTGAGCCCCCATTTTTATACGTGAGGAAACTGAGAGCCGCAGGATCTGGTGGAGATGCCAATACATTTGCCTCTTGGCCTCCTGGAGCTTTACTTTGTAGTGCTACTTATGGCTTGATGTGGCAAGCGAATTACTATGTTTCCTCTTAAGAAATTCATATTTGGAGTTGTAGTGGTAACCAATCGATCTGCGCCACAGTACCTGTTGCATGTTTTAGCTTGCGTTCTTTTGCCTGTCTAGTTAACTGGTAACCAATGTGCCATGACATGATCGGAAAAAAACACTTCGGATTGGCAATGCTTAACCCTATCTTTACATAGACTGTCTTGTTAATTAAAGAGTAGAAATACGCATATCGATCCATGCAGACAGGCCAATGTGATTACTAGCCATCGGCAGCCTGGAGAGCCGTGACGATGGCCATGAAGAGGTTGATGATGTCGAGGTAGAGCGTGATGGCGGCGGCGACGTACTCGTCGTAGCTGTATCGCTTGATGAGGTTGTCGGTGTCATAGATGATGAAGCCGGAGAACACCAGAGCCGCCACGCACCCGTACACCAACTTCGCCGTCCTCCCCATCGGGAACAGGATCTGCATGCCCATCAAGTGAGCTCATTAGGGCCGGGTTTTTATTTATTTTTCTTCAGTGATGTTTGATGAAAGGAAATATGCAGTATTTGGTAGCGTTAACTTTTTAACATGATTATTTATCTTATTTAAATATATAAAAATATTAGTTGTACTTAAAATATTTTAAATAATAATTATGTATTTTTAATAGGATGGTTAAGCTTAATTTTAAAAGTCAACCACATCAAATTAAAATAAAACAAAGAGTAATGTAGATCACACGTACGGTGATCATAGCGTAGAGAAAGAGGACGAGGGAGGCAGCGACGAGAAATGGGCCGAGGAACTCGAAGTCGTAGCCTTTCTTCGCCGCCCAGAACGTGTAACAGGTCAGGCTGACCACCGCCGCCGCCGTTATGACCGCCGCCTCAAATATCACCGTCCCTGATCACCCACATTTCTCACAAAATTACTTGAGATGATAAATCTTAATCTCATCTATCAGTAATAATAATACAAAAATGTATGTATCTGTCCAAAATATCTATCAACTATGTATAGCAGATAAATCTATCAACTATATAAGAGTAAGAGTAGTTAGGAATTTGTGCCATCACTCTTTGTTTTTTTTATTTTATTAAAAACTTATTATCTATGTGTCTTATGGTATAGGTGAAGAATGTAAAATATTTCTATTATTAAAAAAGGTATATGTATGTAGTTTATATACCATTCTTGGAGAGGCAACCCAGCCCCACGGAGAAGCTGATGCAGACGGTGAAAAGGAAGAGGAAGAAGAGGTTGATTGGACGCTTGTTCCGGAAGTAGATCATCGGCAGCATCACTGATTAATTAATTAGTACATCAATAATAAGCTAATTAATTGGTCGCTGCATTGATCAAGTGCCAAAAAAAAGAAGCTAAATTGGTTCTAGAGCAGCAGGTGTTCATAGCTGCATGCATACTGATGAGGGGGGAGAGGAGGAGGATGACGTAGACGGCGATGACCTCCGGCGTGCGCGCCTGGAAGAAGGTCTTGATAGGCTCGACGAGGTTCACTGCCGCGGCCACCGCGACGGTCACCAGCAGCTGCACCGACACGATCACGTACACCTTGCGGATGAGCGCCCACCGGAGCTGCGGGCTCTCGATCATGTACGGGTACATCCCTCCGCCGCCGCCCTGCGCCGCCGCCGCCGGGTAGCACGCCTCCACGTCGCACTTGCTATGCTTCCCCATGGCGCGCTAACTATCTGCGTGCAGGCAGCCGCTCGATCGATCGATCGATACCCACGCCTCCCCTTCCAACCGGAGACGACGACGGCGTCGTGCTGAGTGCTGCCGATTAATCGATCGGTTGAAGCTTTGGTGAGAAAGCGCGACGTCTTTAGAAATTTTGGGCGGTGGAGAGAGATGGCCCGCGCGCGCGGCGAGGCCTTGCTATTCTTGGCACGCGCTCGTCGAAACGGTTTCTTCCTCGTGTTCGCCATGGAGTCCACATCGACTACCCGAGTCGTCTCTGTGTCTCTGACATGTGGGGTCCATACGTCGGGCACCGCATCCACGTGGCATCCGCCGTCCCCCTATAGATTCATCCCGCATCATCCAACGACGCTTACCGATTCGCTTTCCCTCGCCGCGCCGCCGCCGCCGCCGCCATCATGTCTCGGACTTTGCCTTTTTGGTGCATGCTGGACGCCGAGCGAGACTCGTCGGCGACGACGGCGACGGCGACGGCGCAGAGCACCGGCCGTTGCTGCGTCTGGACCGGCCGTCGACCACGATGGCTATACCAATCGATTCGACGCCGACTCGTTCGTGCGGCGGCTGGAGCTCCAAGCGCGCGTCGCCGACGCCCCGAACCTCTCGTCCCTGACCGTGAGAGGAGGGAACCTGTTCGCCCAGATCGACGCCGTCCACAAGAACCTGATCGTCTTCTCCGCGGCCATGCCCGACGCTCCTGCTCGTCTTCATTACGCCTTCCTCGTCTACGACACCATCAAGAAATCGCTCTCCATGATCCCCACCGAGCCCTCCGATTTCGTAACCTCCACCCGTTCGACTCGAGTTCTCATCGCGCGCGGCGGCCACCTCGGAGCCGGCGATGACGACGACGACGGTGCGTCGTCGTACGCGCTGGCCCTTCTGTGCAAGAAGACCTTCTTCTCCGTTGAAGGCGTCACCAAGCGAGATGTCCTCTACCTGTGGCGGCCATCGTCCTCCGCCGCACCGTGGGAGACGACCAAGAGGGTGGTGAGCCTCCCCGAGAAGTGGGTGTACGACGAGAGCTCGTTCATCGCCGACGAGGCGTTCTCGTTCGAGGGCCACGGTTTCTGGGCGGACCTCCTCTGCGGCGTCCTGTGCTGCAGCTGCGGCGACCTGCTCTCCGGCGACGTCGATCATGTCAACTTCGGCTTCATCGACCTGCCCCCCAAGTGCCAGAGACCTGACCACCGATATTCCCGAAGGGCGGTGTCACCGGTAGTGTCCCGTACCATGGGCTACTCCGGGGGCTCCATCGAGTTCGTCACCACCGACGGCTTCCTCGAGCAAGTGACTCCGGCCGATCGCAAGGTAACAGTATGGAAGCTGCTGCTGCATCGCTCGACTTGGGTGAAAGAACATGAGCTCAGCAGCGGACAGCCCGTGGAAGCAGCCGGAGCTGAGGAAGGTAGAGCTGCCGGAGCAGCACATGAGAGCGATGTATCCGATCCTGAGCACGCCGGGGAGGATGAGATGGGCATCGCGTTGCCGACCAATGCGGTGCAGTGCATCGTTCGTGTGGACATGCGCCGCGGGAGAATCTTGGCGTCCGCACGGCTCTCTTCAGAGCGCAGCTTGTATCCCAGTGTCGTCGGTTCAGATTTCACAAGTTATCACCCTCTTAGCTCGCCAGCGATGATGTGAGCGAGACGCTCAGTTTCAGTTGGTCGACTGCATATTCTGAATTTCTGATGGTGGGGGAGCGACCGACCCTGCAGCTCTGCATATTCTGATTTTCTGATGATGTGGACTGGCCTGCTGCTTATATGTTCAATGGATTTTGTTGAACATGGAATCTGAAGAATCTCGTCTACCATTACCGGAATTAATTTTGTGTAATAACTGAAGCTTGCACATGTTAAAATCATGTTAGCTTGAATTATTGAAAGATTGGTATTCTTCCCCTTTCTGTACTGATTGCAATTCCTCCACATGGGACTGAGGCGGTTTTCTTTTTGATGCGGCAACTCCTAATGGTGTTATTGGAGTACCAGAGTGCTTTATTAATGCCTAAAAAGTTTTTCTTAATGCAACTGGTGTTTCTTATGCCCTTTCTTGTGTATAGTTTATGAAGTAAATTGTCAACTTACAAAATATTCAACCTGTTCATCAAACGGCGTCTTTGTGCTGGCATTTGGAGGGCTTCAACGGGTAGTACTCGGTCAGCTACTTTGCATGCTGAGTCAGGTCTGAACTCTAGGGAGTATCAAAGTGGAATGGAAATGTTACACGTTCGTATTTTCAGCGAGCAAAGAAACAAGGCACAATTGCATTTGTTTGTTGAAATATAGCTAAGAATTTTAATTATGCGGTTCCATCAAAAGTCTCAGGATCCACTAAGCAAGAATTTACAGCAGAATCAACACAAGTTGCTGGTAAATCAGGGTACAGTGGTCCATGAACATTCGTTGGGTGCAGGGTGAACCAGCCTTGATGAACTAGTTATCTGCTGCCCTCAGCACTCGCAGCAGAGATAAGAAGAGGTTGATCACGTCGAGATAGAGCGAGACAGCAGCCCAGACATACTCATCATACGTGTAGCGCTTGATGATATTGTCCGTGTCGTAGATGATGTATCCAGAGAAGATAAGCGATGCCAGTCCACCATATATCATTTCAGAGATCTTGCCCAGTGGGAAAAATATCTGCAGAGCAGAAACGCCGTCAGTATCAAGGACAAATCAACAAGCAATAGATGTTTACAATAACCATCTCAAGAACAATAAAAGGTACTAGATAGGAGGGACTAAAGGTGCAGCCATCCAACCTGAATCAGGGAAAACAAAATAAGCACCATCACAGCAGATAATAGGAAGGGGCCAAGGAAGTTGAAGTCATGGCCTCTCTTTGCAGCCCAGAAAGTGTAAGCTGTCAAGCTGACCACCACCACTGCTGTGAGAATTGCTGCCTCAAAAATGACTTTTCCTGTTCACAGAACATATTGCAATCAACTCATCGATAGAGAACCAATACAATTAGTTAAACAAGGCAGTTAATGAAGATTGGGCTGAATGAAGAGTAATAAAGACTGATCTCCTGCAGGACACAAAAACAAGGCAGATAAACATGCAAGATAATTGGAAGAGAACTACAACCAAGTTTAGTTAAAAGATTTCTTGCTGGACTATCTTCAGTGTAGTCTAAATAAAATTGTCATTATAAATTCTTTTTTTAAAAATAGGGTAGTGGGTAGATCCTTGATTCTATTATGAAAACCAGTGTTGAAAAATAAAAAAAAAACAGATTCAATGATGGAATTTAAAAGGATCATGGAATTACTCTCACCTCAGCATTCTCCCCACTGACATTAGTCTATTTTTAACTAGAGACGTGTGGAACTCCATTATAGGCCTCAGATCACAGGTGAAGAAGCAGAGAGTTGTAAACATGAATACAACCACTATATAAGTACGAACCTTAAGAAAATGCAGAGTAATAAACAGATGGAACTAAAAAAGGAAGAATTCAGCAATGTATTATTGGGGAGCACTTCTATGTTACGAAAGAGCCACATCCACATGCTACCTCTCTGCATGATTTGTAGGCTGTAGCACACTGCACAGCAAAAGCTATAAAGCTATTTACTTGTGGTGGAGAACAAAGAAAAGATTCCAAGTGCCAACAGTGGTCTCCAATCTTCACTACCATGCATGATCTTGCATAATTGCTATAGGTGCTCAACTAAACAAAATGAAAAATTCATTCATGCTAACATATCAAAAGTCATTCGAGCCAACATATCTAGCAATGTTAGTATTATGCGGATGGCCCAATTCAATGAACGTTGGATTCTATGCAGACAGCAACCTTTTTTCATGAAAACCAAAAAACCAACCCACATAAGTGATTCAGATGCTCAATTACACCAGAAATGCGAACCTGAGCAGGCAGATGTAACCATGATTGATTCAGAGAAATGAACAAGCGAAGGGCGATACTATTACCGCTGGTATAGGCACATGTCATGCCGACGGCGAAGCTGATGGCGACGGTGAAGACGCCAAGCAGCAGCAGGTTCACCGGATGCTTCTGGTGATAGTAGCGAAGGGGGCACAACACTGTACACACCGGGGAATCAAGCCGATTAGTGCACAAATTCGACGAAATTAGACGGAGAGAAGTCAACAAAATGTCATAGATTGAATCTTACCAATGAGGGGCAAGATGATGAGGAAGATGTAGAGGGCCAAGCCGAAGTTGGAGGAGACGAAAAACTCCGAGACGCCGCGGACCTTGACGACGAAGGCCGCCACGGCCGCCGTCATGGCGAGCTGCACGGAGAGGATGACGTAGATCTTGTGGATGAGCGCCCACCTCAGGTCAGGGCTCTCCACCATCCGCGGGTACAACGGCTCCGACGCGCCGCCGGCCTCTAGGTCATGCCCCTTCCCGAACATGGCGTCGCCCTATCCGCTTCCGCTAGGGTTGGTTCCGGTCGCCGACGACGACGACGGAGACAACGACGCGAATAGGAGCAGGCGGAGGAAGAGAGCAGGACGCAATCTGCAAATCCTCCGCGGCGGCGGCGCTGCCGATGGGGAAGAAGAAGAGAAGACCAACGCAACGAACTACCAGCGCGATGCAACTGATTTTTTTCTATACTTCTGTTTTGTTTTAATTGCTTTAGGAGTCAAAGTCAAACGTACTCCTCGCGTAGATGCCTTCGCGGGTAAGGCATACGGTATACGACAGTTGTGATCGACCGATCCAGTACAGGCCCATTGTACGATTGGATGGGCCGATTCCGCGTTTCTACCTCGGCCCACTCTGAGCCCGACACGTGTGTCGTCGTCTCGTCTTCGTTATCTTCTCTCCCCTGTCGCGGCGGCGGAGGAATCCCCTATTCCACTGCTTCAAGAAGCGAGCTCCTCCTCCCTTTACCCCCACGCCCCGGCTTCCAGAGCCTTCCTTTCCAAGCAGGGCTAGTCTCGTAGTAAGCCCGAAGCTTTCCTCATCAGTCTCAGGTGGTCAGGTGCTTCTTCCTCCTCCTCGCTCTCCCGGAGTCTGTGCATTACTGCGAACTGGGGGTCAGAAGCGAGCACCCGTCTGGTTCGCCTTCCTCGCGATCTTGCCTTTCCTTCGTCTTCGGGGTGATCACGCAGTACGAGTTTCTGATCCTGTCAGGTTCCTTTCAGATGCAGGATCCCATCTGTGTCTGCATCCTCTCTGCTTGATTGCTTCCGCTGCTGCTGTTAGGTGCGCGAGAACTCGTGATGGGATGAAGCGTTGTTTAGATGATTATATTGCGCTTGCGTGATTCGCTGCATCATATTCTTCTTGCTGCGCCTATGCCTCTTGCTTTCGTCACGCCTAAGCCGTGACTGCTATCTTGCTTGGCGGCCTGTGCTTAAAATCTGTCATTTTTCTAGTGTTGCCGTGTTGGATGAGCAATCTTTGGTGCGTGGTTCTAGTTCTTGCTTGAGGTGAGGTCCTGCTGGTGGTGGGTGAGCTGCCATGAACTACCGAATGATGAACCCAGTGAAGGTGGAGAGCCGGCCGCCGTCGGGCGAGGCGAACGGCCATCCACCTAGGCCGATGGACGGGCTCGCTGACGCCGGCCCGCCTCCGTTCCTCACCAAGACGTACGACATGGTCGATGATCCGACCACGGACGCCGAGGTGTCGTGGAGCGCCACCAACAACAGCTTCGTGGTGTGGGATCCTCACCTCTTTGGGAACGTGCTGCTGCCGAGGTACTTCAAGCACAACAACTTCTCCAGCTTCGTCCGGCAGCTCAACACCTATGTAAGTCACCTGCTCGATCGCTCGTGTTGTGTGATGCGCTAATATAGAACCCAATCAATCTGTGCTAAACCTTGATTTGCTAGAAATAATCAAGGAACTTATAATTAAATTATCCTTTGTTATAGTACTTGATCTATTTGCTTGGCGAAGGATTTATGGTACTTGGATAATTGGTTATTTTAGCCACTCATGTTGGCACTGAAGTTATGCAGTAATGCATTACAGATAAGTCTAGCAAGAACTAACCTATAGCATGATTGTTTGGAATTAATGCAACCAAAGTGTGTGAGGAAAATTAGTTTGGAACACTACAAGCTCAGGACATAACCTTAAAATCACTTTTAAACACCATTTTCTTTTGAAATCTCATCGGAAGTCAAACATAATTAAACATCTGATGATCCGAAAATCTTTTGTCAGCCCCGGTGATTATATCTTTTGGCCAAAAAAAAGGGAAAGAATTCTTCATGATCCTTTGTGCTGCCAATAGTAGGACGGGACTACATGAGTGAAAAGTGAAATTGGAAAGATGGTGATGTGGTGTGCTGCTCTCTTATCCTAAATATTGAACCTTGAAGATCATTCATGGGCAACATATAATAGCACAATCTGCTACAGTTCTGTACAGCTGGAATCTCACATTTCTAGCGAAAACATGAGCTTGTACAGTTTGGAGATTTGTACTTATGATTTGACGGCTCTATTTTTTATTTTTCTTGCATATGCTGAGACTTTGAGAGTTTTGTGTATATTAACCAACTTAATGTCCCATTATGTTGCTGACTTGACTCCATTGAAGTGTTGCTCTTTCGATTCAGGCTACCACCTGCATCTATTGAGTGAAATCTTCTTCTACCAAAGGCCTTAGATCCTCTAGTTGATACTTCATTTGTTTGCCTTGGGAAGAATATTGATGAATGCATTTTGTTCTCTTCCTCAAAACAATGTAAAAGGATGAAGAGAGAAGAGGAAAGTTGACAAATAAAGTGAAGAACCGAAACTATGCAAAATGAAAAATGTGTCAAGTGAACTGAAAATTGTCATAAAGAGGTAAATAGCATGCATTCTTAATTCAGTTCCACCTTTGTTCTTGCTACTGCTGATCTAAAATGATTTAGACAAATAAAAAATCATACCACCTGTTGAATTGAATATTCTTTCCAATTTCTTATGTATCAGTTACTTTTGGCAGGGTTTCAGGAAGGTAGATCCTGACAGGTGGGAATTTGCAAATGAGGGTTTTCTGAGAGGACAAAAGCATCTTCTGAAAAGCATAAAGCGTCGGAAACCTCCACATTCATCTCCAAATCAGCAATCTCTTGGCTCATTCCTGGAGGTAGGGCACTTTGGATATGATGGAGAGATTGATCGGCTTAAGAGAGACAAACAGCTCTTGATGGCTGAAGTAGTGAAGCTGAGGCAGGAGCAGCAAAACACAAAGTCAGACCTGCAAGCGATGGAAGAAAAGCTACAAGGTACTGAGCAGAAGCAACAGCAGATGATGGCATTCTTGGCACGAGTCATGCATAACCCTGAGTTCATACGCCAGCTCATCTCCCAGAGTGAGATGAGGAAGGAGCTCGAAGATGTTGTCTCAAAGAAAAGAAGGCGCCGCATCGATGAGGGACCTGAACTTGATTGCATGGGTACCAGTCCTAGCCCCGAGCAAGGGTCACAGGTAATGTTCGAACCACATGATCCAGTGGATTCACTTTTCAATGGTGTTCCGTCAGATCTTGAAAGTTCATCCGTTGATGCCAATGGAGCCAAGGCACAACAGGATGCTGCTGCTGGCAGCTCTGAACAAGGGAAAAGCAGGCCATCTAATGGAGAGTTGAATGAGGATTTCTGGGAGGACCTTCTGCACGAGGGGGGACTCGATGACGAGACCAGGAACACTGATATTCAGGATGATATGAACTTGCTGTCTCAAAAGATGGGCTACCTCAACTCAAACAGCACCAAATCCTTACAGTAATAGCTCTCATCTGATCTTGTTGCAGCTCCAATGATGAATGTATCCAATCATCAAGCTTGTCTGCTTTGTTACTATACTGTACTTGTCTCCAATGATCCATCACTCTCCATGGTTCGCAAATTGGACGTGCATCTGAAGAATGTATTGTCAGCAGAACGCCAAATCACTGGACAATTCAATGCAAATTTCAAACGTACGTGGACAAGCATAGCAATCAAATCTTCTTGCTTCACCAAGATTGGCCTAGAATCTAGAATAATGTCTACCCTTAGCATCATTCATCAAGTGGTCTTTGTTTTATTGTTCATAATTTTCAGTTAAACCTTCATCAAGTGGTCTTTGTTTTATTGTTCATAATTTTCAGTTAAACCATGTGACGAGAAAACACATCTATACATATCATCATCATCATCATCATCATTAAAAACTAAGATGGTTCACGTGTGTGCTCTCTTAGGCTTTGTTTTAATGGTTCTCAATCCTTGTCTGTAGGCCAGCCTATCCAAACAAAGTCCTAATATTAAATGACTTCCCCATAAAATGAATCTACACTAAATTGAAGGAGTTGATTTATAAACGAGAGGTTAGACTATAAAAATGGTACTAATATTCTAGACAGAGATCATAAAATGGTATTAATCATTTTCTAGACAAGGCTATTAATATGAACCAAATTAAAACTTACCTAGCAACATCATCATTAAACATTAAAAAAACAACACCTTTAACCGCTATCCAGTTCAGCAAAGTGCCAAGCTTTTTATTTAGAATACTCTCACCTATGCAGTTGTTTAATTAACTGATCATTACCATAAAAAATAGTTTAATTGATTGATTGGCCACAGTTTTCTTGTCTTGTCTAGCAAGAAAGTTTACGTAACCACTTGACTCACAGAGTCCCACTTGCAACAGCACAAAAAATAGAAAATTGTAAGGCTAAGTGGTGGAGCGCGGAGGCGGAGGAGGAGCGAGGCCTCGCCGCATCCACTCCGGAGCGAGGGGAAGCGGAGAGCGGCGGAGGCGGAGCCCCCGCACCTGAAGATCTCCAACTGCCGGAGCGGCGAGCCGGCGATCGGAGATGACGATCCCACGACGGTGACCCCCTCTCTCTCCCCTCACTTCTTCGTTGTTAATTCTCCGAACTAGTGATTGCGCGTCCAATCGGCGGGAGATTCTTAGGGTTTGGTTTGTGCGCTTGCGCGTAACCGGAGATGATATTTTCGCGCGGAGTTTTAGTTGAGCGATTACTTAACTTTGTTGGTGTTTGCCGAACAGGGTGGATCGCCAAGAGAACCGAATCACAGGAGAAGCTGTACGAGATCGCAGTTGGCTGGTAAATCACTAAATTGGTTAAGCTTTTCCCCTATGTTAGAGTTTGATGGTATCTGTTCTGTTTTTGCATGATAGAACCACCAGTTTTGTGTAGCAATTCTGAAGAATCTTAAGAATGTTACAAAAGCAAACTGGTTTGTGCATTATTGTTGTGTTCATAGCATTTCCAATAGTTCTCTTAGCAAAGTTGGGTAGCCTGAATGGCATGGATTTAGTTTTTTTAAAATAAAAAATGTGTTCACTATCCTGTTTCTGTAGATATACATCCTTTCTCTGCTTAACCAACTTCAGTTTTAGATGGATAAATTTTAGTTCCTAGCAGCTATTCCCTTTCTGCATTCATCATATTTATGTCACCTGAAAGCTGCAATACTTACTGTCAATTGGAAGTTTTTTAGACGGAAGGACATTTGGCCCAGCTTCTGTAGAAAGATGAAAGAGTTTTTACAGAGTCTTTTCTGGGTAGGCCAGCTTTCGATACAGAGCAAAAGCAAAAGAAAACGTGGGAGAGGTTCTAGCAGAGCACAGTAACTAAAGACTACCAAAAGCTGCATCAGTCCTGGATCATCCTACGCCAAAAAAAAAAAAACTCCAGTATTACCTCCAGAAAAAAAAGCCTATAATATTCTACACTGTTCATTTTATGCGCCACCGTGGCAGTGATTGTTGGGGACCTATCTAGGATGCCACGTGCCCACATTGGCACTCCGTGTACGCAACGCATCCAACGAATGTCCATGGCCAACATTAACCACATGCCTAAGCCTAATTAAGGTTGGAGTATTGCTCTTGGACAGTTCGGCCATTTCGGAAGGGCTCATCTCATGAGTCTTTGTTTATTTCAGGCCCCACTTGTCAGTGAGAAGAGAGTGGGAGAAACAAAAACAGAGCGATTTAGAAATGGACTCCCCACTAGTCCTTATTGGGCCACATGTCAGTGGGTGGCCCGGGTTCTAGTTGACCGATGGGCCTCCACGACGTGGCCGTGTTCCTCCCCTCGTGGCTCTATCCGTTTCGCGCCCGACGAGTGCGGTCGTCGTCACAAGGTGCTTTGTAGCGACGTGTGGATCCATCTCGATCCTTCTCGTCGCCACCGTCCCTCCCGGCCGCACGCACGCTTCCGTATATAGCCGGTGCGATCGCGCCTCCTGCTGGCGCTCTCCCGTCGCGACCACCGCACTCTGCGCGCGAGCGAGGTTGTGTGTGTGTGTGTGTGTGTGTGTGAGAGAGAGAGAGAGAGAGAGAGAGAGGCGAAGCCGGAGCGGAGGAGGCGAGAGCGGGTTGTGTGTTGGGATTTGGGTGGAGAGATGCTGGCTGTGTTCGATCGGGCGGTGGCGCCGAGCCCGGAGGGGCTCCGGCATACGGGGGCGGCAGGGGACGGCGCGGCGGGGCTCGCGGACCGGTTCCGTGAGGCGCGCCCCGGCGCGGTCACCGTCGGTCTCGGCCCCTCAGGCGGTAACACCTTGGCCTACTCGTCGCACGGCCAGAGCCCCCTCCTCCCTAGGTGAGGCGATCGATCCCCTACTCGTGCGCGTTCATGTTTGCGGCCAATCTTGAGGTGCATTTGGCTGAATCTTGCGCATTTTTGGTGAATCTTGCGCATTTTTGATAGGTTGTTTGCTGCCGTGGATGACATCTTCTGCCTGTTCCAAGGCACGATCGAGAACATCGCTGTGCTGAAACAGCAGTATGGATTGCACAAAGGCTCCACTGAGATCAACATCATAATCGAGGCTTACAGAACATTGAGGGACAGGGGGCCTTACCCTGCAGATCAGGTTGTGAGAGACATCAATGGGAAATTCGCGTTTGTGCTCTACGATTGCTCGAACAATTCGGTCTTCATGGCTACTGTAAGTGAATTTAAGTGTCAGTGTTTAATTCATCCATGGTTTATGTTTCCATTTGTGCTATATATTACTCTGTTTATGGGTGACAGGATATTTATTGTTGCATTACCAATATCCCAATTTACTACTCTATGTTTTAATCCATAATAGAGGCTTTAGGCCTTCACTAGATCTTGTGAATCACAATTATTACCTTTTTGAGTTCCACTTGAATTGGAATTGGAATTGGAATTATGTGCAGTACATCAGCTTCCCCCTCAGGTTGTCAATATATAATGCACGTTTGATTATTGAGGATTCAGTTTCTTGAAATAGTCTTGTTTCAAATTTGTGATGTAATGCTCTCGGTGTCTGTGTCATTTGCTTGTCCATTTCTATCCATATGGTCAGTGTAGTTAATCAAGGGCTGTGTTCTACTATGCTCGGTATAATGTTCAGATAACACTTGGATAAATGGATGATCATTCAACAGTTTCAACTTTGTGCTCTGATTCCTGATACCTGTTGGTTCCATCCTAAATTTATATTCAGATAAAACTTCCGTAGGATAAATGGATAATCACTCCACAGTTCCAACTTTGTGATATTTGATTCCTGATACCTGTTGGCCCCATAAATTTCTTGCTTGAAAAAGACTAGACTGGCCTGTTCCTGGTTAGTTGCAGGGCTGAACTACTTTATAATCGTTGAGATTTCAAACCCTGAAGATTGCCGATATCTCAACTAGATGCAAGTTGATGCATCACGAAATCGCTTTCCATCTGTTTTTGCTAAAAGAAATTTTCGTAATGCGCATGTAGCATATCAGATGTCACCATGTCAGGATACTGCACCAATCAGATTCCGGTCATCGTCTCTATTGTGATTCTTAACATCGAGCCGTTGACAGATGAATTGACAGCTAAGTCGATCTTCTTCTTTGTTAAAAAAAAGTCTTAAGTCGATCTTCTTACAGGATGCTGATGGTAGCGTTCCATTTTACTGGGGAGTTGACCCTGACAGCCATCTTGTGGTTTCTGATGATGATGAAATTGTGAAGGCATGTGGAAAATCCTCTGCACCTTTCCCTAAAGGTATAGACAAGCCTAATCAAGCAATCGATCTCACGAGTATTCTGAAGACCTGGAACTCTGCTCTTTCTTAATACCTTACGTTTAATGTCATCATCAGGTTTCTTCTTCACCACATCCGGAGGATTGCAGAGCTACGAACACCCTCTGAACGAGGTGAAACCAGTGCCAAGGATCGACAGCAAGGGAGAGGTATGTGGCACAACTTACACGGTCGATGCAAAGGCGAAGAAGGATAGCAGCATTCCTAGAGTTGGCAGCGCTGCAGATTGGTCCTCGCAATACTAAGCTGTGTAAATCGTCAGACACATATGGCAAGACGGCCTAGAATAACCTTGCTGCAATTACATGGATTATTAAGCTTCTGGGTTGTCTGCACTTACAATTTGCATTTGCCATCTACAATGTTCATCTGGAGGGTCAGCCGTCAGCCTTGTGTTGTGCTGTTGTCTGAACTACTACTGTCCTCTCCACCATTACTGAAGAATGAGAGCGTGGGTCTTAAATTCCAATAAAAGGCAATACCTTGCAGATGTGTAAATAGATGTTTTGCTTACTATAATATTGCTAAACAATCAGCATCTCTATATCTGTGGCTAGAGTGAATCATCTCTAATGATGTGTGTGTTCTGTATGTAAAATTTTCTTTCTTTCTGCTTGAATGAGGCTCCGTGTCATAAATCAGAAAACAAATTAGGATAGACTGAGTTGAACCTAACAAAACTTACGGTTCAGACAATAACTACTTATTAAATACATCTTTTAGTTATATCTTACTTTTTAGTTATTTAAATTCTTTCTTATCATCTCTGATCATGTTAATTTTAGTCTCTCCGTGCCATAAATCATATCAAGACTAATTTCCATTTTTGTTATACCTCTCATGATCCTGATAACCTGAACAGTATTTCTCGTCCAGTCTCAACATACACATGTTAACCTTGTCAAGTCTTCAGATTACCCTATCCCAGTGTACAGTTTAACATTATGCTTGCATTAACTTCCATTCCAGAGATCTTGCAAACTCTCACGTTCTATTTGTTGGCCTTGCTGGTAGTACTACTATTTGGCTTGCTGGCCCTCGCCTTTGATCCAAACGAAATTAAGAAGCATGGTAGGAGTTGCAAGTTGCAAGAAAGCAACAAGCAGACAAGGGCATAACTATGCTGAAACAGTGTTAGACGTTACTAACTGTCAGGGCATTTGATGCTGGGGGATGCTACTGCTGCTACACACCAGCAGCAACAATAATTTGCAAAATACACACCAAGTCGCTGTGTTGCTGGCGATTGGGAGCCTGATCGAAACTCCCATCCTCTCTGCACACCATCTCGTGGATTACTAATTTCGTCAAAAAAATAACTTGTCTTTCTCATCTCACAACTACCAATATACAGCCAAGAAATTGAAGTGTTATTTATTTTTTAAACTCAAATTCATTTGTTTCCACTTTCTCAAAATATAATACAATAATTAATCTGAAAATACAGTTTTTGTGAGAAAAAATAGAAAAGGTAAAGTGTTTTTTTAAAGACGGAGCGAGTAGTATATGCCTCTGCTTTGCCGTTTGGGCTACTACTGTTCATCGGGACGCATATAATTGGAGGCGTCGCTTGTGCGTGCTCGTGCTCGTGCGCGTGCGCGGCGCGTCAGCTTTTATTTTTCTTCGCCACGCGTGGATGCCAGGCTGGCGCGCATGCGTATCCATCGGTGCGTGCGTGCGTTGAACCAGAGTTTCCATCGCATAATAGTAGGATAGTACGGAGTACTTCACAGTAGTTGGCTGCATAGTATTTTTTTCTTTTTTTTCTATGTTTGTCGTGACTTTTCAAATCATTCATCTTATTTATTTTTTAAAAATATAGTATTTTTAATAATAAAATAAATCACAGTAAAAATAAATAAAAATATATATTTTAAAAATAAGACAAATAATCAAATGTAAATTAAAAATCAATGTTGTCAAATATTAAAACAAAGAGAGTAGTATTAGTAGTAATAAAACACTAAAAAACAGTAATATAACTGAAAGCAATTGAACAGTACCTGTTTTATTCGCAACGATTTTTTATGAGACATTTTTTAAATTTCTTACTTCCATTTACATTAAATTTGAGAGAATTTTTTTCACTTCCATTTACATTAAATTTAAGAGAAAAAGATATACAAGACATCCTCTCGAGATGTTAAAATCAATTCTCAGGTATCTAAATGGTTATACTGAGTTACACTGCAACAGATTAGGATATCATCCGCAGTTCTTGCATGCTTAGTTATGCAGAAAACTGGTTGCTCACATGGAATCAGACTGAATAAATACTGAGTTTGGTATGGCTTGGGTAAAATGGTTGCTGACATGAATATCATCACCATGCGATGCTCTTTCCAGGGATGAATCAAATAAATTAAGGCAGGCAACGAATCGACAAACGGACAAACGCGATAACTTGCAACCGGACGAACAGGTACTCAGGTAGCAGAACGGCCCCTGCATCACGTAGGAGTAGAACGGTGGTGTAAAAGGAAGTGGAATCCGCGATCTTGATCACACTGGAGCTAGAGAGAGCGACTCTGAATCTCTGATCATGCTGACTCTTCCTGATCATGCATTGCAGGCATTAATTTTTTTTTCAAAAAGATCGAAGCAGAAATGAGGGATCAAACTGGATCACTGTAGAGGCTCTTAAAATACATATGCAATTGCTAAAATTTAAATTTTAAAACTTAATTTTAAAACCAATTTAAATTTTATAATTTTAAAATGGTTTTAATGTTTTTTTATCAAAGTTTAGTTTGTTTTTTGAGCATGATGTTTAAGTCGCTAAGAATATAAAGATAAAAAATTTTAATTATAAATTATTATATATATATATATATCATTTAACGTATTTTTTTTGTATTTTGCTAATCGTTAGGGACTGACAATGCAAGCTACTAGCTGTTGGCGGCAACCAGAGATCAAGGGCACAGAGACGACACGCGAGCACTTCGGAGCAAAAAGAACACTACTCTCAGGGATAACATACGCCTTTTCTGTTTTTCTCTATTTATCACCCGGTAACCCATCAACTTGTGATTACATAGCTTATGGCTTATTTAGCCTCATACACACACGCTACCGCTACGAGGGCAACAAACCTGACCGGAGTCTCACGCCACGCATACGCGATCCAATTTACGCGGACTCCATTGCTTGCACGAAGCATAATCCAATTTCCCCGGACTCCATTGTTTGCACGAAGCATAACAGGTGTTGATTTTGCCCCTCTCACACACATGCAACACAGGCATATGCACCGATTAATTAGCTAGTCCACTAATACATTCAACACATGCATAATTCCCTAGCTAATTAACTAAACCAAGCACCATGCATGCATGCGTGGCTACATGGAACACATCACGTTGCCAACTACATGCACACTACCACAACACGTCAAACATATGGCGTGATTAACAAACTAGATTAACTAAACACGAATTATATCTTAAACAAGATTCTAATACTAGCTAGGCATGCAGCATCGGTCCGCGTAGCATACAGCTGTTTACCTTCTATTCTTGTCTAAATGGAGCATGCAATACTGCGCTGACACTGCTGCATGCGAGAGCCAAAAGCTTCTGAGCCTCGCGTGCGATCTGCGATGGTGATCGATGTGAATTTGTGATGGTGAAATTAAATCGGATGAGTATATGAATGCGACATCTAGCTCGCTCCTGAGCAAATTCACCAGCGAAGCGTGTAATTTGAGTCATTGAGACCCCTGGGGTTCTGAACATTTTGATCGACGATCATCGAGTCATTGCGCGCGCACTCATTAATCAGGTCACACCGGAAAGCTCAGAGACTTAACAACCCACTAATACTGGAGAACGGAGAGACAGAAGGGGAGCCTTATCTACTCACTCATGCAGTAAGTTGGAGTGTGTAACTGAGGCAAGGCAGCGTCCCTTTCTATAAGTATATAAACGACTAAATTAATCACTTAAAAGTTTTTTTTTTATTTAGAAAGATTACATAAGGAACTTTTGTATAATTTTTTTTCACTAAACATACTGTTTAGGAGATTATAAAGTACCCTTTATAATCCAGAATCAGTGATAGCCCAGAATCAATAAAAAGAAAAGAACCACAATTGCTACCTCCATTCTAGTCTCCATTGTTTTTAGAAAAAGCAACATCAAAAAAATTTAACTAATAATGTGTTTAATGTCTTTGAATATATTTTCATATGATATTAATTTTATAGTTATTGGTAATATACTATAATATGGTTAAGGTATAACATTGGCGACCATGCATGTAAAAGGTTAATGTCTTACATTTTAGAACGGCGAGCGTACTAGATAGCCAGAGCATGCATTGCATAAATCAAGATTGAATTTATACAATGATTTTTAAGAGAATGATGTCTTGAAATCGAAGGAAGCTATAGTAGGCAACAACTTATTCAGGGCAAATTGTAAGGATATCATTCATCAGATAACGACACAGATGGATAAGCAGCCCGTCTTCCATTCAGCTGAAAAACAGCAAAACTGTGAAGTTGATTCAGATGATAGAACTCCGTAACTCCACAAACAGGGTCAAGCCGGTTGACGAATCACCAATTCGAATGGTTGCAACACCACATTTAACATGTGTAACAGGGTAAAATTTAAGTGGGATACTGGTTGGACACATTCGTCAAGGACCGAATGAAAGTGCTTGTGAAGAGCTCACTAATTAAGCAGTTTGTTAGATAGAATAGATCTAAATTGCCGTATATAAAAGTACATAGCACCATGTGATCATGGCAGGAAATAAACGTTAGGCCGAAAGAGATTGCGAACCAAGTAAACCCCAAATGATGCTGCAAATCAGCACGCTTCTATAAGAAATTTTTACTGCAACGATCTAAAAATAATAAGAGACAGATAACACAAAAAAAGCTCATTCCTCCCATCACATAAACCTCAGAATAATCAAACCACATAAACAATGCAACTAATAAGGTCCAATATCAACCACAGCTATTGTTCGATTGATAGGGGTTCATAAATATTGTTCGATTGATACGAGTATACTAATATAGCATAAACTACCAAGCTACTAACCAGACTGGATCTCAGATTAACCATTACATGATCTAAATAACAAGCGTAAGCATATGAGAGGAAACTGAAACGCCTTACCCTGAACATAGTAAGTACTAGGTTACTAGTACTGGCTATAGATCAGGAACACTTGACTAAGCAGAATGGAGCAAATGACTATTACCATGCTACAGACTGGCAAATGTGTACTACGTGCAAGCCACCACACACAGTAAGGCACAATCCCAACCACCCATTCACAAACTTGGAAGGTAAGTAGCATTCAAAAGTGCATAAAAGCAACACTCAAATGGAAGCAATAAAGAATCAAATCAAGCACTGGAGCAGGACCTTGCATACGCCCAACTTTGGATTTTTGCTGTTAGTGATAACTAAGAAGTGCAGCAGGCAAATGACTTTGTTTGTAACAGACAATCAATTAAATGAAGCTTTGGAGGGCCCAAACAGCTAACTAGATCTTTGACCAGTAAATTAAACCATCAGTCTATGAAGATCATGTGGAGCACCAGTCAATTCCACATCAAAGCCCCAGAGAACTGTACTATTACAGTAATCAATATAATTTAAGAACTGTATCATCCATGTAAAAAAATTAGTTTACCAACCTTTGAATTGTATCAGGATAGATGGTGCAGAACTGCAGATTCACCATAGAAGCTGTGCCCAACAATGGGAAGAAGTGAGGCTGCCGCAGCATGACCTAGCAAGGCATGACCACAAGACTAAAAAACAGCTCAAATCCACAAGCAAGAAGTGTATAAGCACATCTTGCTGATCATTCAGAGCTAGATCATGCTGGCAGCTTCACTCGTTCCCTTGGACAGTTCAGGATCCCAACCAATATTGCATGAAATACTACCTAGGACTGACTAATCTAGGAGGAAAATGGTTGAAGAAGCCATGGAATTAGCATGTTCCAAGCCAAATCAAACCAAAGGAAAACGAAGCAACGAACAAGGAACAAAGCCTATATGCATCGCAAAGAACTTTCCATGTGGTCTGATCTTTATGAATGGACCAAGAAACAAGAGAAGCTAACAACGGATTGGCCTAGCTAGCAGCAACACTCAAGAATCAATGGAGGAGACGACACTAAGAATCTGTGTGAAAGAGATACTACTTCACGGGCTCATAGAGAAGAAAGAGAGTAGCTTTCTGGCTACTACTAGTGCCACTGCTGCTAGTACAAATACAAAAGAGAGAAGAAGGGAAGGAGGAAGATTTATAGAGGGACTGGGGGTGCAGTTGTGGGTTGTGATGGATGGTAGGGAGATCTAGCTGGCAACATTGCAATTAAACTTATGCAACTCAGCAGTTTAGAATAGTGGTTGAGTAGGAGTAAAGCGGAGGGGAGAGAAGAGTAAGAGGTTCGCTAGAGAGAGAGAGAGTGAGGCATGGCAGAAGAGGCCAAGCAGGTGGCAAAGAGGGGTAGAAGGTAGTAGGCTAGGCTTAGGGTTCTAGAGGCTAATGGAGTTATCTAGCTAGAGTTGGCTGGTGCAGAGATGGATGGGAGTGTGTGTAGGAGTAGTGTAGGGTGTCAGGGCAGGAGAGGCTGGGCTGGGCGCTCTGCAGAAGGGGGCAGCAAAAATAGAAGAGGAGCTGGGAAAATACAAAGATTTTTCTCTGCTGCATCTGCATCTGCATTGCGTCGTCGTCGTTCTTGATAGATGGATGGATGGATGGATGGATTGATACTTCGATTTGAGAGGAGCAGCCAGCAATACGGGTTGGATGCCCATACGTACGTACGGTAGGATGCCTGTATTTCTGCTTCATATTTTTGGCATTGATGCATGGTGAGCCCAATCAAAAATCTGCACAAAATCTAACTCGCACTGGAGCCATTTGGATGTGCATATATACTATGCATGTGCTGTGCATCAAAAACGAAAGATCAATAAAACATGAGCGTGATTGCTTCCAATTGTCCAAGACTCCATTGCAGTGAAGTGTCATCTGTCTCTCGAGCAAACAGGAACATCCATCCATGAGGCCATAACAGCGCCAGGTGCAGAGAGCGACTTCCTTACAAACTCCTACTAGAGTCTGAACGAATGAACATCCTGGTGTTATGAACAGTCCTGTGACTGGCTCAACCAGTCACTGTGTGCCAATGAATCTGTACTGTATGCATCCAGTAGTATCTAATCAATCGTATCACGGCGAAAAATCTAGCAGTACTGTGTACTCCATATCGGCCCCAAGCGTGGTTCACCGTACCCTCTGTAGTGGCACGTGCATATATATATATATCAGAGGGGGAAAATAAAATTTAAAATTTTCTTTTAATCATAAAAATAAAAAAATATTTTTAAAAAACAGACAGCGCATGTAGATCCGTAACTCCAACTGATCACATAATTAGGTTTCTGTTTCTTAAGATATTAACCAAACAAAATTGCTAAACTTGATCAAAATTAATTAAATCTTAATTAATTAATAACACGAGATATAAAAATAATTAATTGATTAAAATTTTTAGAAAACTAGAAAAATACTACAGCTAAATTTTAGATGAAAGAAAAATTAATCTAAAATCAAACGATAGTTATAAAAAGACATTAATTACCGTATGAATCTTCTAGAAAATGTACTTTTATTTCTAACATTCCGCTTACAAAATTTAAAAAAAAATTCTCTTAATTTTTCTTTATATAAATCGCTAACATTTTATCCTCTATTTATATAAAAATCCCAAAGGAAAATATCTAATACTCTTAGGATTTCAAAACCACACTTTGTTATTCTCGCAGTAGCCATCGGATCTAGAAAAGAAGCTGTAAATTGTGTCATATCATCCGTTATAGGCTATAGATTTCAACACTTTTCCACATAATCTGGCTAAGTCAATATTCTAGCATGTTCAAACCAACCGTGTTACAACACGTCACCTTCGGATCTCCTGCGACCACGTGCGTAAGCCACGTCACCCGTTCTAACCCCACCTTTCGGCCGTATCGCCTCTCCACTCCTACACGAGTGCTTGCTCATAGGCCTGGCCCTCCTGTCAACCACTCACTCAACCCACACATGTGTTGCTAGGCCAATTTTCATTATCAGCCCACTCTATCTGTCCAGTTGCATTTAGCCTAGTTCAGTGTAGGCCATTCACACTTCACTTACAGCCCATTTCCTACTAGGTTGAAACTATACTATTTATTCAGCATGATCCAATCTATTATTGTAGCTAATTATTACTTGTTGTTACATAATAATGATGAGAAATTAGTTTTAAGTAAATTTGGTAAATTATTTTAGGTTGAAATTGGCAAAAATATTTATTTTAAAATTAGTATTATCTAATTAGATTTTATTTTACATTATTTATTAAAAATATATAGTAAACGTGTATGTGCGTTGATATAGGCCAGTTTATGATATTTGTGCCTAGAAAATAGATGGTCTATCTATTTGTGTAGTCGAGTTGAGGTCAGGCTTGGTCAATGGTGAGGACAAAAAATATGCTCACGGATAAGTGAAGGCCTAGTAACTTTGGAATATTATGTGATAAGGTGAGACTAGAGTTAGGAGGTCTTAGAGCCAACATCGATAAGGGAAGCTGAGTTGTATAACTATTAAAGATGCTAGATGACAAGATTGGATACTTGGTATATGCTGGATAAACACCATATGGAGAGGATTTTGTTACAAGCTTATGTGTGCAAGCGATGGAAAAATCTTCGAGAAATTTACTAAGAAAAATAGTAGGAAAATTAGAGAATGATGATGGTTACTGTGCACCAAAGTTAGTGTAGCGTGTTGACTGTAGCTCATGGTACTCTAGCTACATGTGCTTGCAGTCCAATCTACAATCGAAAAATAAATTAATTTATAGAATTGTAATAGTTTTAAAATTTGAGTAGTTGAATCCTATTATGACTATGAGTCTTAGTTGAAGGTAGAATTTTTTTTCTATAAATAGATGGTAAGAAATGAGATATTAAAATTAGACTTTTTTTTAACTTTTGTAAGCGTAATTTTACGATTAAACTTAAAGTTTGTCAGAAATTTATATAGAAATTATTCTCTTTTTTACATACCTAACGTTTGATTTTAAATTAAATTATTTCCTTTTGGTATTAATTTTATTTCTTTGATCCAAAATTTAGCTAGAGTTTTTTTCTAGTTTTGTGAAAAGTTGAGTTAATTATTTTTAAATCTCGTGTGATTAATTAATTAGTGTTTAATTAATTTCAATCAACTTTATGTTCATTAATTTTGTTTCTTTAATATCTTGAGATTTAGAAGTTCGATTGAGTTGATTTTAGTTGGATTTGTTTGCAAATATTATCTAGTTTATTCTGTAAATTTTCTAATTCAATCGGAGTTACAGATATTTATATATAATATATTTACTAATAAAACGGTGTTATATCTAGATTCTACAAAAGTAGTTTTTTAAGTTTTATGTTTAAGAAAATTTGTTAATTTTTATTTTGGTCTTCTACAATCATTCACCTCTGATTACTTTTTTAAAGTTATTTGATAGTACAATTGTATCGTTTATAAGTTTCATAATAATTAATATTACAAAAGGTTGCTTAAGTAGGACCAAATAGATCTTTCACATCAATTATATTATAGAAGTCCAAAACATGAAAATAAGCAGAAGTGAAACAGCGGTAGCTATTTTATTTGCCCAAAGATATCAACTAGGATTCTAAGCCCTATGGCGCCTCCTTCTGGTCCTCTACTATTTCCAGGAAGTGCTCATATAGATTAGCCTCCATTTCTATGTCTAAAAAGATTAAAGCAAGCAAACATGAGTACAAACCGTACTCAGAAGCTACCACACAACATGATTAAATGCACACAGTTTAAGGATGGCTTAGGGTTGCTTCTGCGTAAAGCAATATTTCACATGTTTTTTTTCCAAAATCTTATAACGTGACCATTTTAACTAAAATCAACATCAACTTTATTAGTTTAATCATTTGTTGAGGGTGTATCCTGCCTTCGTCTGGCTCCAAACCTTGCTTAGACCAATTAATCGTATGATTACTTTCCATATTTCCTTGTTTTCAGCGTACCTATTTAGGTACCAGCCATAGATTTCTACCCTTTTCAACCAGCCCTATATTCAATTTATAAAAAAAGAAATACAAATCTTGATACTTCTTTAACCACGAGCATATCTATTCAAATATATTAGCTTACTCATATTGGATATAAGTTTTATCGGTACTTCGTGATTAACACATAAGCTTAGTTTAACATATAAGCAATACCACGATATAGATTTTCAGGTTCTTTGTAAGAAGCGGTACTCATCCAATGGACTATGCACCCCATGTACTATCTAACGTCTCACAATAGTAGGAGGGGAGTTCTAGGTTCTTGAAATTTGTAAAAGCAAGTAGCGATCGCAAAGTTAATTTACTTTTCCATTTTCATCCGTCATGCCTTGCAGGACTCTACCATGTCCCACATGATATTAATTTTAGAGTCATCAGGTTTATTGCTATCACCCCACTAAGTGGCCTTAATCCATCATATCTATATCTATTTAAGAAGATGCGGTTGTACTTAATTTATTTTTTACATAACTAATTGACTCAATCCTTAACTTAACTGATCAGGATCATCACTAGCCATTGTAGACACCACTCAAATTCCATCCACACTACCTAGTTTAAAACTATTTTTCATTAATTTTAGGTTTTTGCAACACATTTTTTAGTTGTAGCAGGGTCTCCACCGTTTTCTTTTCCGATATACCCTACTACCCTAGTGATCATCCCCCATTCCATCTCATCAAGATATGAGAGGAGATCAACGAGTATCATAAAGTGTCTTAAGCAAGGTCAATAATTTTGACTAGGGACTAGATTAGACACTCATGGTATCAAGGTACATGTAATCGACAACAATGGAGACATATACATCAATCTACGTATTTAAATATAGTTGTAAATAAAAGTATTTCATAAATCTTGGTAAAAAAATGCTCAAGATGAAGGTGTGGTGACATGCCTCGTTCATTAGTGGATTCCTCTCCTCATCGTACACCTAACATGTTCATGTAATTGTCTAATCAAACTCATATGCTAAACATTAAATAAATTAATTATAGAAATACTCAAAAAGATAAAATTATAAAACCAATGTGATTTTAGATAAATTTTGGTCCAAGTTTCATCTTATTTGTATTTAAAATGAGTGAGTCATTAGCTTTCAAAGCTTCAAATTTCAAATAAATCAAACAATTACAAATGGTCATTTTCTTTCTGGAAAAACACTTATTTTCACTGACAGAAGTGTCCCGCTATTTGAAGCAATTGATTTTAAAAGGAAAAACGGCTCTATCTATGACATGCAGGGTTAACTTGAACGGGTCATCGACGGGGCTCACATGTCATACTCATAGGCCTTATTTCAAGGTTTTAACTAAATTAATTAAGGGTGGGGTCTACAAGATTAACCAAGAATAATATAAACAGAAATTTAATCAAATTTTACTAGTATGCGAACCCACATTAGTGATACATAAGTAAAACACGAGTTTAAAAAGATTTAGCTAATCCTCTAGGACACATGTCACTGTAAGGGATAACTAACATGAAACTATATCTCGGTCATTAAGCACGAAAGAGATATTAACTATGGGGCCACTCTTTTTACCTCTCTTGTTTCGTCTCTTTCTTCTTTCCTTCTTCCTTCCCTTTCTCTCGTTTCTTATCTCTCTTGCGCAGGCCAGAAGGCGCACGGGCACGTGTGCAAGCACAGCGGCAACCCAAGAAAGCTCGACGGTGGCCAAGGACAGGCTTAGGAAGACCACCTCGTCAGGAAGCCAGCAACAGCAAAGCGAGGGCAGCGGAGGGACGGTTCACATCGACCGTGCATAGGTGGCATCCAGGCATGGTATGGGCTTGTCGTTGCTGGCGCCGAGGAGAGGGCCCTCCGGTCAGCTTGAAGCCCGACGAGGATTCACCTCAATGAGGAGATTCAATTCCCTCATCGAGCCCGTTCGGAGCACGCTCGCATTGGGCGGCCCTCGGTAGCCCAACGAGCAAGGCGACGCGTGACGATTACGGCGGCGAGGTAGTGCAATCGACGATGCCGGCCTAGGGCCATCTAATTGGGGTCTTGGCGCGGTGGCTCACCATGGGGTGGTCGAAGATGGGGAGGAAGCAGGGTGGCGGCCGAAGGGGAAGTAACAAGACGCTGGGGCTCAAGGGTCGCGGGCGATCGAGGAAGCCGATGCTGAGTACAAGGAAGGCCTTGTCCTCCTCGCTTCTTCTTCGGCCGCGGCCCGCCCAAGCACAGGAACTCACGCGGAGCTCCGTTGGCCGAACGACGCGCTCGGCACTTCTGCTCCAAGGCGGTTCCCAAGCAGCGGTCGCAGTGGTGATTATGGCATCGACGAGAGAGGCACGGAGCAACAAGTCAGCGAGGCTTCGAGGAGTGAGGCGGGGAGAAGTCGGGTGTGAAGTCATCACGACGTGACTTGACGACGCCACGCGAGGCTAGGATGGCAGCGAACGGGCGCGCGCCTGAGACCGCAGAGCCACGGTGGAAGAAGTAGAGTGGCGGCACGTGGCTGTGAGGTTGATTGACGGACATGGCGACTCGCAGCGTCGAAGGCCACGGCGCTTCAACCGTTTAGGGGGCCTGGCCTGAGCGCATGACAGGTGCGGTGGGACGCGGGGATGACGGGTTGGTGGGGTTGCGGCGAATGGTGGAAGACAACGGCGAATGGCTCCACGCTTATTTCATTTTTGGCACTGGCAAAACAAAATAACGAATTCAACATGATGTATTTTTGAAAAAAAAAATTATGGTTCCAAATTTTGTCTTTTCGAATTTTGTTTTTAAAATTTTGAGGATGTTACGCTCCAGATGCAACATAATTATGAGATTAACAACTCAATGTCCAATATGTCCATTTAATTACGGAGCGGAGTAATTAATTAACTGAAGTAAACTGCATATGCAGATACAGGCCCCCCCGTGCAGCTTCTTGTTTTCTCTGGGTGGTTTGTTGTGCATGGTGGTTAGTGCAGCATCAGTCAGTACCAGAGTACCGTTACATGTAACTATCATCATGTCTGGATAGTGGTTGCCGTGTGGTAAGAGTAATAAATCCACCAAAGAGATCGGCAGCAGCCGAAATTTTCTTCAGGGTTTCGAGACTTGTCAGATATCAACCAACCAACAGGGTTTCTCGTATTGCTAGAGATTACCATTATCCGGCGATATCATGGCGATATCATGGTTATCGTCAGCTTAGGCTCATAAGCTAGGAGTGCTAGCTCCATAGCTTAGCTAGTAGGAGTAGGTATCTACGGTCTTCTCTTCACAATGGGAGCTAGGCAGAACGGCGCAGACACGTGCAATGCCAATGCATGCAGTAATAAGACAGACATGGAGAGTGGCTAGTGAACTGACTAGTCAAACCCATGTGATTGAATGTACCTTGGCTTACCTAAAGCTAGCTAGAGAGAGAGAGAGAGAGAGAGAGAGGCCAAATCAATTTGGAGCTCTTCTTTTGCAGCTTGTGCGACTAGTTTATGCCTCCCAATCTGGATGCTTGTTTTGTTTGGCGATTGATCGATCTTGTTTACTACCTTTTGTTTTTCCGGACTAGAAATTCAGAATTATTTTCTTTATTCTAAAATATAATTATTTTCAATTTGTTTAGCAATTGCCTAATGAAGTCAAAAGATCCACTCTAAGTCACTTTAGTAATCAATTTTTAAATTTTAAATTGCTTATATTCACTTTTTAAAAACCTGATTGCAGTGAGATGATGAGAATTATAAAAATCAACACATGAATGCTTATATCATAATACTCCCTCCATTCTTATATACGTAGCATAATAGACTTTAGGTTTTAAATTTTGTTCAATAATGTAAGGAATTTTGCACTACTAATCATCTCATTAATCATCTCATATTCAATTTCTCTCAATTTTATCCATAACCACCATTCAATCTCTACATTAATAAGGACACTATATAGTTTTTTCTCTATTATTAAATTCTTTAAAATAACTTAAATTTCTTTATATAAAAGAACAGAAAAGGTATAAAATTTAAATTCTAAAAATATTTATATTTTAAAAAGGACAAGTAATAATCACAGGATGGTGACAATGTTTACTACTCCTACTGACTGCTACAGCCATAACTTGCTAACAAGGTTTCTGAGAGTTCAAAGATAAAATTGCCCGTGAAATATAGTACTACATGCGTATGATTGCTTTTGTTCCTTGCTTTGACGATTTGGTTTTGCTGCAAGCATGCTCAGAGATAGAACGCAAGAACTTTTGGAGTTGTTCACACTGATTTTTTTTATTCATGCATGATACTCCTATATGTTTTGAAACTGAAACAGCTGAAACGGCTATAGATTGTATTTTAAATAAGCAGAGTAAAAACCCATACATGTCTAAAATAAGAAAAATAATCCATTAAACCAATCACACAGAACACCACTCAATTTTAACCAACTAATAACTAAACAATAGCCGAACCCAGCTTGTTACGAGAGTGGTCAGTAACTATATATTTTAGAGAAGACGTGTTATCATGGCCAAACTTACCACCTAGTGATCGCATCATCGTTGTCGAAGTAGTTGTCAAAATGAACAAAACAACACCGACTTTCCACAATAGACATCATTCAAAGTCACTAAAACACCGCTTCTTACACATGGTTAGTACAATCCCCTTAGAAAGAAGCTCCAAAATGTTGTTATTATCAAGCTTCATCGTACCCTACAACAAAGTAGCTTTAACTCCATATAGCAAAAACAATAAAGAAAATTGATCACTAGCCAAACCAAGAAGACGAAGACCTCACCAAACATTTGAGGCCTAAGGTGATTTGAAGCCAACGTAAGAGTCCACCAATGCCTACCGCTGCACGAGAAAGGTTCTCTAAAACTGTGCCACTACATAGGATGTGACATGAAACATAGTCACCGCTTGTTTGGAAGTCAGAATAAGGTTTTCAATTGAAAAATGATGGGAAGTGTGAAACACCATAACAACACCTCCAATAAAGAAAACAACATCAAGAGACGTCACCGTTGTCTCATGCCATTGTCATTCCCTACTACGTAGAGACATTACTTTCAACCCCTCCTAGAGCTCCCTAGGACCATTACTAGACAATCTAGCTATAGTAGGGAAGGATCACATAGAAAGCAGACTTGGCACGTTATAGAGAAGAGGAAGGGGACGCCGTCGCCAACCGCTTCCCTGCTCGCTACCACTGCCTCGTGGCACCCTACCTCGCTCCTACCTCCTCATGCGCCACTGAACCACCGCCGTTGCCATCTCACGCCCACCAGTGTGCTAGAAACACTAGATCCGAACTCCTAGTGGCCCAAGGAGAGACCTCGACATCACTTCTCTACAAGCTAGGAAGATCTCCTCATCGTCGCCGCATATGCCACATGCTGCCTACAAACGCCAATAGAAGAGAGCCAACTCCCACTGTCGCCGATCTAGACACCCTGCTTGTCTGTCATGTTTGCTAGGACAAGCTAAGAGGGCTTCAGATCTAGGAAATGTCGATAGGCTGTTGGATTCAAGATAGATCTCTTTCGTCGCATGAGTTGCAACACCTTTGTCGTCACGCCGTCACCGCTATGTTCCCTATTGCATCGTCGTTGTCACCTCGTTCCATCACTATGATCCACCGCTGTTCTTTAAGTTAGGAAGGTGTCAAACCAAGTAACTAGTGCGGTTTTTGACAGTCAGCTCTAACAACAACGAGCAGGGGAAGGGGAAGTGGAGCGGTGATGGCTAAGGTTGTGGTCGCTACCGTGTCGCCTGATGACTTAGGAGTTACCGTACATCTATATGTTGGTCACATGGAGATTAGCAGCTGCAAACGGCATGCCTGCCTGTGACAAGCGGCAGCCTGCAGGCCCATTCTTGCACGAATATGTCTGTAACTGTAGATTTCTCATGGCTCACATGGAAATTAAAATCAGCTGCTGGAAAGATCGATCTCAATGAACACTCACATTGTATAAAGCATCTCTGAAACTAACAAAAATACAGCTGCAAAACCTTTGGTTGTCCGTAGGTCAGCAGTCTGCACAGGCAAGATTTTAACCAATCCTATGACAGTAGATAGTCCAAAAGTCTGAAGAGAAGTTGAGTCCATTACCTGGGTAATAGCTCCTTGCATTCATCTTGCATTACTACGAGAGTTTTGTTGTATCTCCGGGGTTGCTATATTAGATTGTATCAAAGCATCTCAGCAGAGGAAATGGCAGGCATGCCATGGCATGGCACTCAGCAAAAATTGTAAGCGAGCAACCAAGCATCAAGCTGCAGGTGAGTTCTTCCTCTCATCCAATGTTAGAGTTGGACACACGTACTAAGTAGATCAAAATGAATAAAAATGTTTATAATCGGTTAAAAAGAAAAATATGTGAGAAATAATTATGATTGATTAAGATACAATAGATAATATATTTTAAGATAAATTTAAATGATAGAAATAGTTATACTTTTGAGACGTTGGAGGTAAGTGAGAAACCAGGCACGGGTTACAGAAGCTGCATGCATGGACACACAAGATTGAGTAATACACGGCCATGCTCAGCTTGCTGCTTGATTAGACATACCATATGCAGTCAGAATTCTACCACTACCTTTGATCGAGATTTTTAATACCAGTACATGCATGCTTGCATTGCATGCATGCGCTGCCTGTGGTCCACGTACTGTATGCTGCTGCTATATTCACATTTCCTTTCTTTCTTTGATTTCTCTTAGGTGTAGCACAAAAAAATTCAAACTCAGTTAAAGCTCCATGCAGATGCAGCACTGCACTGATCCACATCTCTTACAGCTTACAAGCAGCTGCAGGCCTAGAGATGCTTAGCTTTGCTTAGGTGATCCTCTTAGGCATGTATGCATGCGTACTTGTGCTCTCACATCTCACATCCAAAGCCTACAGACCGCAGACAGGTGGATTTTTTGCAGTTTAGACCTTTGAAAACTTATTTTGTAAGTAAACGTATTAAAAATAGAACAATCGTCAAGGTTATTGACACCAAAGTTGAATGTATCAACGCTAAATAGTTGGCACTGAAACCCAACCCTTGGCGTCAGCCGTTTTGTTGCTGACCCTCCACCACCTATAAACTTTTTCTCTCTCTCCTTCCACCCCTCTCCGGAACCTCTTAATTTGTCGTTAAATTTTGAGAAAAATGACAGATCAATCTACCATGATTCATTTTGCTAATTTGTTTTCATTTGTAAGAAACTTAATCTAGGATGACGGTGTAAATCCCTTCCTCCTCCTCACCCTCTAAATCAGTGTTTCATGATTTATCTTCCTAATTTGCTTTTATTAATAGAAAAACTTAGTCTGCATGAGGGTGGGGATCCCTCCCTTCTCCCCCCTGTTGATTTGGCGTAAAATAAAGTGAAAAAAAGACACATAGTAACATTTTGTGATTTATATTTCTCATAATTTATTTTTATTTTAGAGTAGGACTTAAATCTGGGACGAGTGTGGGAGGTCGGTGACAATGAGATTGGCATTGAGAGTCCATTTCTGCAACTTTTCTGGGGATCTATATATGAAATAGGTACTAGCAAAGGCTAGAATATTAAAAAAAACAGCTACAGAGAGCACCAAAGCAAAATTAAAGAGGCAGTACATGTACTGCTCTCTCTACTCGTCCAGATGAGCTGAGCTGGGGGTGTTGGAAAGCCAAGCTGCTTTATCTTTGGATGAGAGGGAAATGTCGAAGTGTGAGGCAGTAGTAGTAGAAGAAGAGCAGCTGAGCGGAACAAGTGACAAGATCTGAAGATCTTTGGGCATGCATGCATGCGTTGTCGCCACTGTTTCGTTGTGTACGTGGACAGGACACAAGCATGCATGCAAAGATGGTACAGGTTTCGGACTACAGGTGCAAAAGGTGCTCCACTGTGTTGTTCACAGGTGACTATACTAGCTAGGAGAGTGCGTTGTACTACAAATGCAACTCCTACTGTACTTTTCTCTTTTAGCAGAATTCTCTACACTGTGCTCGAAAAAGCATTTAGTTAAATTGTAGTACAGCGCTAAGTTGGAGAATTTTGCGTCTCAACTTCCCTACTCTACGACTAGTAGCTTGGAAGGTGGTAGCTGCCCCTGCCGATTCTGATGGTAGTACCTTGTTCAAGGCGCACGCCATGGATTAATGGCTGAGAGTGAGAGCTACCGCTGGCAGTGCTTTATGATGAGCATTAGAGCGAGAGCAACCGCTGCTGCATCTGCATGCACCGCCTCACAAAAGGGCTGGTCACTGTTAAGATGGAGATATATTAGCATAGGTAATATACGATCAACTCCAAAGCCTCTTTGGGGTTTTGCAGATTTCGCAGGCAGGCAGGCGCCGCGATCGGTCGGCCGGGGCTGTTGGTCGTGGTGTCACCGTGGCGTCGCGCGTGGTCCTGCGGCGATCATCAAGGAGCTGCACACCGCGCAGATGCTAGCTAGCCCGGCCATCAATGCGTTTTAGTACGCAGTTGTAAGGGGTCGGAAATTATAGGAATCAGCTACCCGAGCCGCATCATGTCGTACCTACTGTACGTACGTATAATAGGCTGCAACTTGTGCTCAGATTTTTTTTCTTCTCGCTTCACCGATCGAGCCATCAATCAATCCTCTTTTCATTTGTTACCACTCCATACTTGTCGTAGATCGAGTGCCACTCTTGTCCACCGGATTTATTGAAACTACGCGGTGCAGGTGCAGGTGCAGGGATCATGAATCGGCGAGCATGTTGTTGCAGAGGAGCAGGTTGGGTTCGCAACCGTTCTTTTTAGTTTTTTTTTATTTTTATAAGCATATTTTCTAAACGGTTAAATACTATATTTTTATTTAAAAATTTATATAAAATATTATTGTATCAAGGAAATTTTTAATTTGCAGTGGTTAATTTTATCGTTTATACCATTAAATAACTATTATAAAAATCAGATAATATTCTATTTTCTATTTTCAGCAATCTTAAACACAACACGCGTGGGAGAAAGTCCAATGCTGTTACCGGCCACTTTTCCCCTGAGTCGTGGCAACCAACCAACTTATATTTTTTTTTTATTAAAATATTTGTTTGAAAAAATTGCATATCCATAAAGATTATTTTTTTAAAAAAAATACTCTTATAGAAGACATTAAATTCAACGTTGTAAATGCTCTTTCACGAATCGATGGAGGCTAAATTAAAGGCAATCTTCTTAGCACTAAAGTTGAGGAAGTTTTTTTCTGTAGCAAGGGCTGCTACAAAATGTCATAGGAAGACGTATAAGAAGGAGAAGGGCATTGCCATTTTTGCAATCGTGTTTTTTCATCCTCAATTAAATAATGTAATGTATAAGAATATTAATCATCCGATCCACGTAATTTTTAGTATTAACGCTGGTTTCTCTCATAATTCTAAGTTTTTTTAAAAATTTTCTTTACAATTAAATCTATAAATAATAAATATATTTATTTAAACTCTATTTTTTTATTTTAGACATATGTAGGAAAAAAACGTCAGGCTTAAGGAGAATCCAAAAATATCTAAAGCAGAGAGCGATAAAAAAAGATTGACTACAAAAACATTAAATCCACTCCTCTTATGCACACTGTCACGGTATTTTACAGTTGGTCACCTGTTATCTTGTTATTTCCGCCGGTGCTCTATTTAGGACGTCCTCTGAAACAATGTTTAGGTATGTATTTTTTTAAAAAAAAAACTATATGTATTTTAGAAATATTTTAATAAAAAAAATATAAATAAAAAATTCCACCGCACTCCACGGAATCCACCGCGTTTGCCCGCCCGCTCTTGTTGGGCCAAGCCCACTCCTGCCTACGACGCGATGTTTGTGGTGGAGAACCGGTGTCCCCGTCCCCCGGAGCGTCCCTCCCATCATCGCACCCGGATATTGCCGCATCGGCCCCCGAATCCGCCCTCGCGGGTGGAAGCCCAACAAAAATTCGTGGGTAAACTTGTTGCGGACAGATACACGGGGGAAAATGTTGGCCGAAGCTGGTGATCTCAAGTGTGAAAAGCACCGACGACTAGCTCGTGTTGCATTTTTCCATAGGGGCTCCTTTTCCATATTTCCACGGCACGAGTGCAAAAAAAAAAAAAACACTCGTATCCTTAGCTTAGCCCCCGTTCGGATCCGTTATTTCGGCTGGCTACTTCCGGATTATCACCGATATATTTTCTAAGCCACCAAGTAGTACGACTTCAAGTTCTTTATAAAAAATTGCTTTAAAAATTTAAATAATTATATTTTTAACTTTATTAATATGGCCGTGTATTGCTTGTAATAAGCTAGGAAAAAACAAATGGGCCGAGAGTTAAAATAAAATATCCTCTCATTACGTATGTCGTATGTGTGAGTAACCAGAGGTGTGTGCACACGATAAGAGGAGAGAAAGAGGTGAAGGATGACTGCCGAAATAATAATAATCCATTTAATTAATTATACACTAATAACTATCAACTCTACTCAGCTAAATACATGAATCAAACTGGACCGTGGAATTTATCGGCCCAGCCAAACCGTGCCATCTATTAGGAACAGATAACTGCAACAGAAAACTACAGGCGAAAAAAGGAAAAGAGAAAAGGTAGGCACCAACAAAACGTGACGATCAGAGTACACCTAAGTGTTCTCTGGGAGAATCCCGAACGCCACCTGGAATATATCTCAGGCGCCACGTGGCACGATGCTGTTACACTATGAAGGTAGGCGGCTGGACGTCCGGCGCCGGCGGCTGCGGCGGCGGGACGTCGGGGTTTCGCGGCACGTTCGGGACCTCCGGCATCGGCGGCGAAGGTATCGACGGGCCCGGCTGCTCCGGGCCAGGCTTCGGCGTATTCGGCATCGGCACGTCCAAACCCGGCGGCGCGTCGAACTCCGGCGGCAGGTCAATGCTCGGCAGTTCCTCGAGTGACAGGTCCGATCCCGGTACCTCGGCCGGCAGCGGACGCGGCACCTCCGGCGTCGTCGTCCCGCTGCACCGGGCGCCGACGCGCCGCGCGGCGGACGCCCCCTGCGGCCGGTGCAGACAAGAACTCAACCCACCCGCCGCCGCGTCACGCAGCAGAGGCAACGGCGTCGTCCTCGCCATGCTCGCCGCCATCGCTGCCAAGATCGGGAGGCTTGATGCAGCAACCATGACAAGAACTATCGCAATGTTGGAGTGGAGGAGCAGACGGCCTTAGCCGCCGGCATCGCCACCTTATACGGCATCTCCGAGTTGACAGAGACACGTTTGCCGACGCGCGGGAGCACGTAGGGTTGACGCCACGCCACGTGGCACTCTCCCCGAGACGCGAACATCGCCGCGACACGTCCCCGCGTGCCAAAACGTGCTCAAATCAAATCACGACACAAGCAGACACTGTCAAAATCCTATTCGTAGCACAAAGATTTCACCTGAATTTCACTCGAATTTTTACATGAACTTCATGTAAACCAGATGAGAGATCTTTATCTATATCTGTATCAGCCAAAATGGAACACTAGAAGTGAAAAATCAGTAGAGATCCAGTGAGCCAAGGACAAGAAGAACAGAGTGTTCTATCTGTATGTATATGATATATGACAAAGTTCTACATGAACTGCACGAGATGGAGAAGATTACTAGTGTAAAATTTTCAAAGAGTAGCATCACATTGCTCGCTGTTGCAAACAAGAGGTTTAATCTCTCAAGTAATTAACCTGAAGCTGGAGAAGAAGGCCGGTCTGATCAGTGGAAAGAAAGAAAGAAACAGCATATCATCATCGCGAGGACAGGAGACGCCGGAGCTGGAGCAGATGCTCCTCGTTGGAAATGTTCAGAGACAGACGCAGATTCGTCAGCAGCGACTCCTGCTCCCACGTCAGGGGCCCCGACGCGTACAGGGCTCGCATCGTCGACTGGTACGCCTCCAGCTCCAGCTCGTGGACGGCAATGGGCGGTTCGTCGTCGCCGGTGGAGGAGACACCGCCGGCGTCGTCCATGCTGGATGTGCATGGGCACGCAGACATGGCGTCGTCAGGGAAGCCGAAAGATTGGAGCTTCTTGGAGTTGGTGAAGTTTTCCGGGTCGTTTATGCTGCAGCTGGCCACTGAACATTCCGTCTCTTCTCTGATGAACTGTGGAGGCCTGCACTGGAAGCTGATGTCAGCCATGGCAGCATCCAACACACAGGCTCGAGCTGCATTTTCTGGCTGTGTTGATCTCTTTCTTGGATGCAGCGATGTATCTGTGGTTGATTTCCTTTTCTTGTTTGATCCTCCAGGTAGAGCATCTGATGGAATCTGGCCTCTCGGAGCAAACTTAGCTTTCAGATTCATATCCGCAGATTTCTGTAATCCAAAAGTGAATAAGTCGATTATCAATGCATGAAAGTAGCATGTAATTGTCATCATTTCATTCCTTCGACTCCCAGAACACATAAAAGCTCAATAATGCAGCGATGTGTTAGTCAGATGAATTGCTTAAGCTCGTTATGTAGCTAGGCATACCTGATAGCTGATGGCTACCAGTTCTATTTATAGTTGACAAAATCATGAGTAGTGCAAAGGTTGCTTGATGGGCCATAAATTGTAGGCCAGCAAAGCAGAGATAAGTCTGATAAACAATGCCTAAACTGTAATTTCCTCACAACATAAGATAACAGTAATGAAAGAGATATGAACATATAAACAAGCAAATCAATTTTAGAGTGTTTGGTTTGAAAAATGACCATGTAAAGCACCTTTCACACGCTCCAGGAGCTGATGTTACCTTTTCTGCCACAGAAAACTGCTTGCAATGAGGTGCTGCAGGTACTCTCAAGCTAGAAATGTGAAACTCTTTCAGTTGGATGCAGTCAGCAAGCCTGATGACAAAGTAATTGTTCTTCAGCATCTTTGCGATTTTGCCGAGCTTCCATGTGTTGCGATCCAACACCTCGGCTACATCTCCAATAATCCATCTGCATCTTGTCTGAACAACAGCTGGCTGATTTGCACTAACGCCACAATCCATTTGCACGTTTCTTGCCCCAAGATTTCTCTCAGATGTGAAAATCAGATCGCCGTCCCTAAAGATTTGTTTAGCTCTATTTTTCAGCTTCATGTTCTACTCCTGATACTGGCTGAACCATGTGGAGAAATTCAAAATGTGCATTTGCACCAGTATGAACAAAGGAACAAAGAGTTGATAACAAAACATAAACAAATCATGATAACAACCGCTAATAGAACACAAAGTATACTTGATTGAGTCAACAGATCTATTCACATTCATCTGAGTATATCATTGCTAGCCAACAGCCATCGGAAAGGATCACCCAAGATGCACAGCAGAAATGTCTCATTGTTTCCCTATATATGCAGTATAAAAAATTTAAAGACAGAAAGTCAACACCAATTCAAAAAATAAATCCATCACTGATTTCAATCACAGAACTAAACACAACTGCTCAAATTCAGAAGTAGGACATCCTAAACGCAAAATCAATACCATCTTACTCGCAGGATACTGAGGAAAGATCAATACCCTAATCCGGATCCAATGGAATATCATCTCATAAACAGCCGATACGATTCAGAAATGTAAAAATAACGCACAGATCCAACTTGAACAATAATATTGCATAAAACAAATGGAATTTGAAAGCAAGAACACCCGATAGGCCAAGTCTAAAAAAGGGGATTAGATTTTCCATGAATAAAACAACATTTAACAGTAACATACTAGACTTGGTTTCAGTCCTGATTACCAGAATACTCGATTTAAATTTCCAGCAAAAAACCAAACTACAACGAGGAAAAGAAGAGGAATCCATGGAACTTGACAACTTCCAGCCTGTACCAACTAACATTGGGCATTAAAGATCCAGATAATCTGAAAGAACTGCAGACAAAGACAACATTTTGGAGAAACCAAGAACGAGATTTCGAACTGGAAACCAGGAGCATCAGCTCAGATTGGAATCAGGAACACAAAGGAAGAACTCCAAAAGATCCAATCTTTACCACACAATCTACCAAAAAGATGATAAATTTAGCGTGAACGGAATCCAATACAACAGCTCTGAATACTTCTCACCTGCAACAAAGCCGGTCAAATTCGCCTCTCCAATCGACGAACACGAGGCAGGCAACCTCTGAGTATTCTGGATTCCGATTTTTTTTCTTCCCAATTGGGTTGCTCGAACCCAATTGGGATTCACCGGTGAGGTGAAGGCGAAGGACAGCAGTTCTGGTAACAAAGAAAAAGGAAATAAAACAAGCTGAAAAAAAAAATACCACCACCGAACTCCAAAATTAGACCCAAAATACAGAGAGGAAATTGGATGTGGAAAATAATGGAGAGAAATTTGGAGACTAATCGGAGACCAACCTTGCAGGAACGGAGGATTAATCAGGCGGTTACGAAGCGATCTGGACGCCTGAGTTTGAGGGCCATGACCTTGGAAACGGCGTGCTTGTTGGCTGCGTACATGGGATGTTCTTCGGCTCAGTTCTTGGCTATTGCTTTCTTTTCTTTTTCTCACCTTTATTTTTATTTTTATTTTAGCGATTGATGCCTTAAAATTAGTGTATTTTAAGACCCAGTGACATCGGTTAATCTTTTAGTTTTATCATGGGTGGCCATTCTATGCAGCTGGGACAAATCCAAAAATTCGAAATGCCCAAATGACTGTACTATTCAAGGCCCATCATGTTCCAACCTCTAAAAGGATCAACTGCTTATTACTCATGGAATGAACAATTTTAGATAGGTTAATTGCATAACTCCCCTCTTATTAGGCTCCGTTCTACCACGTCCCATGATTTGCCATGATTTGAATGGTAATACACAAGATAATAAATAATAAATAACGTTCATAGCGGTCGCTATAGCGCCTGCTATAGCAGTAACAGCCCACTAACACTACCGCTATAAGATAGCGGGCTAAACATAGCAGACTAAAACTTAAGTGAAACATTATCTTAATTTAAATTAAGTTGGAACTAAACACTAACATATAACTAAATGTCTTAATTTTTTAATGTGTTATAAAGTCATTATTCATGATATATACTCAAATTTACGTGTAATTACTAAATACCGCTATTAAAATTTAGTGTCCGCTATAGCATTTACTATTTGTAATCCGCTACATACACCAATTTGCTAACGCCATGATATTTGTTATTTATTATATTGGTAATACATCGTTTTGACTCTGGTCAACATTGGATCACCCGATCAATTGGCAGTTTGGCAGTCTTCAAGTTTAGGAAATTTGTTCAGAGTTCAAACCAGGCAATTTAAAATAATTATGTGTTTGATTCGGGTTCGTTTCTTCTGTAGGAAAAAAAATACGACGAGAACAATGGATGTCACTACAAGAGAAGAGAAGATTCTTTTCTCGTATGCTTATGCAAATTTTATCCGTCGTTGTCCTCAACTCGCTTATTCCACGAATCTGAGTTGCTTTGCTTGACAGTCATACACCCGTATACCCTAAATATTTTTCGTTTTTAGGTGAGCTAAGCCAAAAATATTGCTAGTAAGCTTTCTCAGAGAGATAAAACTGCAGCAAGGGTGTCGAGTACATCATCATCACGAATCTCAGATAGGTTAGTTGACAAGCTTCTTTGCATCTTGACAAGATGGAACCTACTATTCACCTAGATCGATATGTTCAATGGACGGAACGCTCTATTGTCATTTCCATCCCAACACAAAGCCGCAAAGGTGAGTGGCAAGGTTGTGTACGTCTTGGTAATATGATTTGTAAGCTGCAACATAAGCTTGACACGTTGATGAATGGTCAGTATCGTGTTGGGTTAAATTTTTGCCAACTGTTTATCCCAATAAAACATCCTTTGGATGGGAGATATTTTAGAACAATTTCATGAAAAATAAACTAATATGTGAAATCTTCTTTAAAATTGTGTATTTCAAAGAAGGTATAAATTGTACCAAGCAATATTTTTTTCGATATTATCAAACTTCACGATAAATTCAGCCATACAGTCTTAAATGTTGTGAAACAGGGGGCGACATGCATGTACACGTCAGAGATGCATAAAAGGGCACCTTTTTATCGGAAAGAATATAACTCAATAAAGGTAGCACAGCATGGAATTTACCATTAAAAAAAGCTTAGTAACACTGAGTAAATTATTCCGATAGAAAAAACACTCGACACATGCCAACTTAAATTGAGATCAGCCAAGCAAACAGTAGAGATATTACAAGCAAGCAAAGCTCAACCAAGAAACGTTCACAAACAATCGCTTTAGTGACAGATGGATCAATCAATTGTTCCAGAAATTTTACCCCAATAACAACCTAAGATATCATTAAGTTCAAAAAACAACTCTCCTAATGACCCTGAAATAACCGAAGAACAAACCATGCCAGACAAAACAAGCTTACCCTCTCCACCTGATAGTTTTAATGTAAGCATTTTTAAATAAAACATGGAGTAATAGCAGAAAATGTTTATTAAAAAGAATATAGAATATACCAAAGTACTCCACAACAGCACATACATCAGTAAAACAACGAAGCTTAACATCAGGACAATAAAAAGATATTTATAAAGCGCCCAACAAATTAGAAGCAAAAATTGAGAACAAGGGAACTAATACAACGACAACAGAAGGCACAACTTGACTGCCGAAATATGCCATATATTATGTCTCATGAAAGGTATTCAGGTGTAGAAGTCTCAGGGCAAAGAACTACCAAAACGACATATCATTTCTGAACTCCACATAACAAATGTCAGATGACAATAGCAACCAAAATAATAATTCCAGTGCTTAAGGTAACCTACTAAAATTTCAATCATAAATTCACTGCGTCGCACCAAGCCACTTCGAAAAATTCTCGAATTCTGTGTAGTCACTGTCAGAAATCATGGTCTTGTACCATGCCTTTCCAGCAGCCTTGATCTTAGAAGACTCCTATAAAATTAGTATATAAAGTAAGTCAGATTCCAATAGGATGAGTGATATTTACAATCAAATGTAACAGTCCAGGCGAAGAAACAGAACATGACATAATATGCATAAGAAACAAAGGAATTAACATATTAGCCAAAGTTCATATAACAACGTCAACCTCCATCCATAAACATCAACATAACAGCACACTAAACACATAAGTACATAAAATGGCTGACTAAACCAGAATGAAACACAAAATGGGACAATAAACGACAACCAGCGAAAAAAAACATCGTACTAAACCAAAATGTAGAAAACTATCAGAAATAATGTATCAAATGTACATTATACAATAGCACCATGACATAAAATAAACCAAAAAAAGATAAATCACTCAACTAAATATATTAAACACATTTGTCATATAAACTGACTGTAAGAAAATAAACACAAAATAAATGTGAGCAATGCACCGGCATAATATGTTACAATTATGTCTAAAGAACAACAAACGTCGTAGTATCATATGTTGTCCATCATAGACCTAGAGCAAGTTATAACTGAATGTGCGCTATCATCAGCTCAAATCATTCGCAAAAATGCAGCATATGCCTATCAATAAAAGCAAATTGGTATGATGCATTTAATTAATAATATTACTATCAAACTACTGCAGTAGAATACAATTGACTATAACAACCATCTCACGCATTGCTATTATGCAACACTAAAGCATTATACCCTATAAATAATATTGCAGAACTCCCAAGTGATCTTGTGCATCACTTAGGCAATAGAACATATCAAAGTTAACATACTCGGTAAAAGAAACAATGCATGAAAAATGGTGGATCATGGCTCATTGTTGATATAACTACCACTAATAGCATATGCTCACAAACAAACTATACAATTCATCACATACAAAACATAAATAGCTATGAAGTGACAATATTATGAACATATGAGACAACAAGCATGGGAAGGGATGATCATACAGGGCTGAGCTTGGTCCTCTTGGAATCGAGCTTCTCGGTCCTGGCCTTGATGCGAGCGGCCTCAGCGAGAGCTGCCATCTTGCGTGCAGTCCCAAGGTAGGGGTTCAGCTTGAGCACAGCGGCCACATTCTTCAGAGGGTTCCTCCTAGTCTCCCTGCGTTTCACCTCCTTGTTGATGGGCTTCACCACCGACTGGACTTCATCCGAGTTGATGAGCCTGGACAGGTCAGCATTCGCCATCTTCGGCCTCGGGAGCACGAAACCCTTCTTCTTAAGCGCCGGTGCGTCAAAGCCTCCGTAGACCTCGTCGAGCTTTTTGAAAGCGCACTCGGTCCAGATCACGAAGCGGCCAAGGTGGCCGCCAGGAGCAAGATCGAGCAGGTTGAGGCGCTCCACATTGGCAACATCAACGCCGGGGAGGTTGCGGAAAGCCTTGACGATCTTGGAGACCTCGGTGCCATAGACAATGAGGGGGCCCTTGCGGTTGATGTACCGTCGGTTCCTCATCTTCCCCTTGCCAGGGCGGATGGCCACCGAGTCCTTGGCCTTCTCGGCATCAGCATAGGCACCGATCTGCTTCAGGGCCTTGATGGACTGCGCGGTCTTCTCGATGGACTCAATGGAGTCTGAGACGACGAGCGGGAACTCGGGGACACCCTCGATGCGGTGGCCGCGGGCGAGGACGAGGGACGGGACGGCGGTGGCGGCGAGGGCGGACGCGACGGCGACGCGGCGGAGGCGGATGTTAACGCGGCGGTGCCAGCGGCGCCAGATCTTAGTGGGCGCGAACATGCGACCGCCACGGCACATGTTGCCGAACGCTCCCTGCCCAGCGCGGTGGGTGCCGCCGCCGGGGACGCGGGGGATACGGGACACGGCGCGGCCGGTGCCCCAGGACTCGGCGGAGGTCTGGTGGCCCGCGCGGCGCGACACGGCGTAGGGCTGGCGGCGGTTGCAGGAGAGGAGCCTATGGGTGAAGGTAACCACGTCGGGGCGGATCGGCGCGCGGAGGACCTGCGGCATCTGGATGCCAGCCGATTCCGTCGCCATGTCGCCCTCCAGGGCCTTCACGGACACCAGGGGGCGTGCGGCGGCGGCCATTTCCAGCGGCGGCGAGGTGGGTAGGGAAGTGGCTTGGGCGGCGTGGAGGAAAGGAGGTGGCCGCGAGAGGACACAACTTATATCTGGGTTAGGGACGATGCGGCTAGGGTTTGGGTTTGGGAGGTGAGATCTGGACCGTCAGTTTGGAATGGACGGTGAGATCTTTGTGGTGGGTTGGGCTCGGCCTTGACTTTGTATTTTTTGTGAGTTGGGCCAAGTCGTTATTGCATCTTCTTCTCGGACTCTTCATCTCCTGCATATATCCCACGTAAGATGAAGTAAATCGCAGCGATCTTCTTGTCGTCATCAATGGCTGCGAGTTCTGTGCCCTCCGTCGACGATGGGGTCTCCACGAGAATTTCCATCCTCCTCAGCGACGACTGCCGACGGCGACATCGCCGTCGTACCGATAGTGGACGACGTCGTCGGGTATGAAGTACCCGGCCGATGAGCTCCACCTGCACGCCTGCGTCGAGGCCGCAGGAGATGACGTCATCGACCTCACGACGAACTTATACGACAGTGATGCTGTCCGATACGGCTACTACCTCGTCTACGACGCCACCAACAAGTCGCTCGACATGATCCCGGCCATACCTGGATTATATGGATTCCGAGCGCTACCTCACGCACGTAGAAAAATCTTGACAGGAGACTGACATCTTGTCTTTAGGAAATCTTGGTGCAATTGCTGCGTTTTCTAAAAAAAGAAATAGACAAAAAAAGCTATGAATGTCATTGTAATATTTATAACCAATTTCACTTGGTAGTTCTTGCACATCCAAAATGAAATTTTGGGTTGAAACCATGCGAAATTCAAATTCATCTCGTCTGTATTCCACGAAACCTGAATTTGCTGTGGCAGACACTATTCCCAGGCCAAGTCGCCGAGGATGTAGCAAGCAACGACAGGAATTCTAATCTAATTGCACCCGTCAAAGTACCTTAATTGAATTCGAATCGAATTGTGGCCATCCAAATACCACAATTTATTCATCGCCTTCCCCTTGATCCATCGCCACTTCTACGGCCGGCCATGGCGAGTCCTCGATCTTTGCCGCCCTGTGTCATCCTGGAACGCGGCGTACGCTACCGTCTATCGGAGGAATCCAACCAAGAGGTAAAGGCGCCGCCGTGGGAGGTCCTGGAGTGTCGAGAGCGGAGGGCCGTCGGATGCCGGGACGGCGACGGCGGCGAGGCGCTGGCGAGGAGCCTGACGCTGCTTGTCCGCCTCGCCGATCCGCTGGGCATCTCTGCCCTCGCCATCCTCTCGACCGAGCACCCCTACCTTAGCGCCTCCGTCGACGTCTTCGACGGGAACCTCGTCGTCATCAGCGCCACCTTTCCAGGTCGTGCTCACTACGACTAATACTTCATCTACAACTCCACCGACGCGTCGCTCTCCATCACCCCCCCCCCACCTTCCTTTGTGGTGCAATCCATTCTTACGCCCTGGCCATCTTGGCCACACGTAAGGGGTACGACTACGCTGCCGGAGAAGACAATTCCGAACGGGATGTCCTCTGTCTGTGGCCGCCGCCGCCGTGCTCGTCGTCGTCGTCAAGGAGCTGCGCTTTCCGGACGAGATGTCGATGCCCTCTGAGGAAGGCTTCCTCATCGACGCGGTGTTCTCCCACGACGGCGTGGCCTTCTGGGTGGACCTCGTGCAGGGCATCCTGTGCTGCGAGTGCGGCGACCTTCTCTCCTCCGATCACGGAGTCGTGGAGTTCCATTTCATCGACCTGCCTCCAGGTTACCGCGCTGACATTGACAAAGTCGGCAGGTTTGATCCAGACATGCACCGGACCATCGACTGCGCCGCCAGCGGATCCATCAGGTTCGTCTCCATCGACGGCTACCTCAGAGACGAGAACGACGACAGCAACTTCGTGCCTCTCGGCGGCCGCAAGATTACCATGTGGACACTAATGCCGGATACCCACCAGTGGTGCAAACACGGCGAGCTCCGCGCCGGTGACCTGCGGGAGCATTTCAACGAGGCGGCGGTGCCGGTGGCCATGCCGCACACGCCGCCTCTAAACCCCATCCTGAGCACGGAGGAAGACGGCGTCGTCTTCTTGGTCGTCGGCGATTGCTACAACGACGAGAAGGAGATCACGCGCTGCAGAAAGCAGTGCATGCTCCGTGTCGACATGCACAGCGGGAGTCTAATGTCATCCAGTGTTCTTGATCGCAGGCCTCGTCGGGTTCTTCCCAATCTCGCCGATGATTTCTTAATCATGAAAATTCTGCAAATAATTTCTTAGAATTACAGTGTTAGTGGAAAATCTATATTTAATTTTTTTAAGGACTACAATGTTTAATCCAATCATTTACGTTATTTGTGTCAACAAATGATTAAGGGAAAAAAGAAAAGGTATGTTTTCTCCCGGTTATTTCATAAACTATGAAAGCTCTGCAAATAATTCCTTATAACTTGTAGTATTAGATGAAAATATGTATTTTTGATTTTTTTTTCAGGATTACAAAGTTTAATCTAATCAGTTACTACATTATTTCTGTCGTTTAATATTTCTAATCGTTTGATCCGTAGTACAAAGTTATTTGTACTTTTCCCCGGAAAAAATGTTATTTGTACTTTATTTGTTTTTCTTCTCCTCCTGTACGTGTGGCCGAGGCGGCAACATGCAATTGTGCACAGCTAGAGGTCTTGAACGGAGTGAGCGCTACCAGTCAGCAAGACCTCAGGCACGGATGGATCCATCCGGAGCGCTTTTTTTTTCCTTTTTTTGTGTGGCTTGACGCATAGATCCATCGAGAAGACGCGGATCCAAAGCGTGAGAGCCCGACGTCCCACAGTCGATGCATGTAAGCCATGCGGAAAAAAAAAAGTCCACCGTACGTCCCAACTATGGTCGAGTTTCACTCACACCTCTCAACCACAAAAGAAACCGGATACGCTAATGCTAGTACAAATTAGATATCGACTTTTAGCTGATGTGACAACTGATTTTTCATCCTACGTAATATCTACGTGATATGACGTTAGAAGTAAAAATTAAAAAAAAAACATCATAGGACACCATCCCCCCTCCTCAACCTTTCTCCACTAGCAGCAGCCCGCAGCCAACACCCAACACCAACATGGAGCGAGAGATCGATGGAGGCGGCGAGCCTGCAACAAACGAACGGGCGATGGCCAACGGGAGACGACACAGGGAGCGAGAGATTGAGGAAGGCCACGAGGCGGTGACAGTGAACCTGCAACGGGCGAGCGGGCGACGGGCGACGGGAGACAGTGAAGAGCATAGGATAGGCGCGGTGGCGGCGGGCCGGCCGATGGGCTGAGGACCTGAGGCCGAAGCAGCTTGCAGACGGCCAGGCGAGCGGTGACTGCGTACATCCGTGTTGCATCGCCGTGAATCAACGAGATGGAGGTTGGAGACCTGAGCAGAAGAGAAGGGGAGCTGTTATTTCTTATTTGTGATTTCTAATTTCTGAGAATAGATAGACATAGAAAGGAAATGGCATTGACATTTCTGATCTCTGATTTGAGTTTTTTTTTTCTAAAGCATCTTTGAGGTTATGGACTGTGGCTGCCTAGTTACATGCGGTCATGGAGGCGTACATGCAACAGCTGGAGGCATACTAGATGGTGCTCGAGGAGTTCAAACCGATGAAGCACGTCAGGATCGATGTGGCGGCGTCGTTAGTGGACAAGGCGTCGAGCAGTGCCGCCGCCCTCGCCACCACGTCTCGTGACTCTGTCTCCGCTACCCAACCTCCTCGCGGTGGCGGGGGCAGGCCACAGGAGAGGACGAGACACCGTCCCACGCGCGTCGAGCACGACGCGTTGGTGGAGTTAGCGCCGCCGGCACCTAGCTGGCCAGCTCGCAACTGGGGGAGAGAAAAGGGAAGGAGGCAACTAGGGGGGAGAGAGATAAGGGAACGAGAGAAGAGGTGAGAAAAAAAATGTGGTTAGAAAATAAATTACGGTAATGACTTGTAAGTCAACTGTAATTTTTTTTATTTTTAACTGAACAGCTCAACATATTAATCTTAATTTTTTTACTAGATTCTCACTACCTATTTGTGTTTTTTTCTTCTAATTGCACATAAGCGTCACGTGGACACCATGTGGGACATAGATAAGTCAGTGAGCCACGTAGCGTTACGTCAGCAAAGATAAGAGATGCTACATACTTGATTTTTTAGATTGAAGAATACGAATAAAATTTGACCCACAGCGAGGAACGTAAAGTGAATCTTTTTCCAAGCCATGCATGTAACTAGGCTTATTTACGTAATTGCATTGGGCCAAGATTGAGGCCCATACCAGTAGAACACGTCAGGCTGAATAAACAGAAAGATCCTGATGCCTAAAGCACAGAACTCTGTTAGAAGGTACAGTAAAAAACTGTCTCGAAGCTTCTAGAAAGTCTGAAACATCTAGACTCTTCTAGATCCAAAACAAAACTATCCGAATGTTAAAGCGGTAATCGAGTAGCGTGTGCCGGTAAGAAGTTTAACAAACCAAACCAAACCACTTGTGTTTGTTTAACGAGCCAAGTAGAAGTAGCCCGGTAAAAAGAACAGGAGGGGCAACGGAATCATGCAGTGCAACTACTATAGCTCCTGGTAAAAGTAAAAGAGAGAGACATCAAAAGAACCTATTCAGTTGTTGAACAAAGAACCCCATGAATTCCGTTGCTAACTTGCTCTGCTGAAAGAGCAAGCTGCTGCAGGCCTGTGCCGGGTGCATCATGCAGCGAGAGTTTCCAACCCAATGGGAGCAGAGAACGTAAAGGCAACTGCGTTGCCATCACTCATATCAGTCATTGTTGCCACTTTTGATTCTTTCAGTTACTCTAGGGTGGAAGAAAATGATCACACTGCTTCTTTTCGATCACTGCATAACAATGGCCTTTCCTGAAAGTGTACTTGACGACAATCTGTGTGCCGTTTTACTTGCTTTCAGAAGTGCGTAGAAGCTCTCTCTGTTCTAGACTTCAGGATTGTTTCGACTTTGGATGCAGTGGTAGTAGTGATTTTGGAGACAGTGTCTGATCAACACTAGTGCTGAGATCAAATCGCGTGTCAAGGCCGAAAGTTTTCTTCAATTCTTGAAGAAGAGTGCTCCTATTTGGATTTGAATTAGAGATGCTAATTTTAGCGCGAAAGCATTCGCCTAGGGAGATTTCCTTGAAGTAAAAGTTGTCAAGAAAATACGTTGAAGAAAAAAATGATGAACTTTGGCACAACCACTAACTAAACCAAACCTTCTCATCATCACTGTAAATACCATCATCACCCCTATCACTGTCAACCGCTGAGCGAAGGTTGATTAGATGTAAAACCTGCTTTGCTTGTTGCAAACAAAGGCACCAAAAGCATTAGCTTTCTTGCAGGGGCAAAAAGGAAATTACCACACCCAAAGTGAAAGTGTAGAGGCTGGTGGGCCCAATCTTTTTTGCCCTCTTTCTCTCTCTAGTTAAGATGCTCTCGAGAGAGTAGGGAAGAGAAGAAAAAAAAAACTATTTCACGCACACGCTTTCTATACCTGTGTATTTTTTAAAACAAATTATAAAAAAATATTTTAATCTATTTTTAGAGTTTAAAATAATTAATAGCTTACATCTCTTTATGTATCTTCTTCTTCCTTCTCTTGCTCGCAAATTCACCCTAATCATTAAAACAAGGCCTGCAATTTATTATTGTAACACTGAATAGAAATGATGCCATGTTTGATTATGGAAATCTTCAATCTACCCATGTCTCATCTTTTCTAAACCAAGAAAAAAAAGGCAGGTGATAAAGCCTGGAGGGAAGCAGGAGGCATGCACTTGAGTAGATAAGGTCATCAAAGTTTGGACAAGTTCGGTGAATTATTTATTATTATTTTCCAATAACCATTTCTGTCATACAATCCTTTAGATAGAGTATTTTTTTAATGAATGGATTGATAAATTAATGCACACGCTTTCCAAACTCTTTATATATGTTTTTTATATAAAAAATATTTTAAATTAGTTTTTAAACTTTATAATGGTTACTTTAGTTGTTTGTACTATTAAATACTAATCATAAAATTATTTAGTTATTTTACAGACTCATGGTTGCACTGCATCAATTATAAATCGAGAAAAAAATGCTAGCATGACCTTGCATGTGGGCCAGGTCTCGTCGACAATCATAGTGGGTCCCACCTTTGAGGGAGACTTTCTTCTGCTGCCCTTTCAATGGAGCAAATGATGCTACTCTCTCCCTGATTTGTCTCTCAAAATGAACCCCTTTGCCGTAGTACAGCAGTAGTGCCATTTTACCTTTCAACTTTTCAGTGAAAAGCTATTATATCTATATGTATATATATGATTTTTTTCAGTCAATAGTTATCCATGGATCATAGTAAATGGCTTGTCCATTGTTGAAGAGGACAGCATTGGCAATGGCCGATGAGAAGAGGCAGGAACAGTTGCCACTGTCTTGCTTTTCCGTGGAAGTAGCAGCTGATGTGAGCTCCCCGGAGAAGTTACGGCCCACAGCATGGGCCATGCACCATTATTTATGGCTACTAGCTCTTCACTCTGATTGACCTGGCTGCTTGTTGCTACTCTCTGCTATTACTACTGCTACATTGCCACAAACACATCGATCGCTCAATGCCACCACAGCTTTGTTGATCCGATTCTGCTGCACGCAGCATCATGTTCTGCTGGTGCCTGTCTGCCGCTAGTCCCCAAGCATCCCTGGGCCTCACGACACCCTGAAAATGCCCTCCCTCGTGGACGCATGCTGAAGCGGAACAATCTTCAGTTCACTGAATTTTTTTTTCAGGGAAAAAGATTTCTCTTCAGCCAGGGCCACCCTTTTGACTTCAAAAATTAATTTTGAAGTTGATTTCGGAGTTTTTTCATCGTATATTTTCTTACATTTACTTTTAAATCAATATAAAAAAATTTACCCATAATTTTTAACCGCTAATAAGCTGCTTTGTCTAAGTATAAGTAACGGTGACATTTTTACACTGACAACTTGACGGTTAGTCTTGTGAAAGGTTAAATTAGAGCCATTGGTTTTTGCGATAGACGGATCCTGACGGAGATCGTGCTTGCTTTGCCGGGGAGGTGGATAAGGGCCATGGTAGCCAACTAGCCATGGCGAATAATTGTGCCGTTGCATCAACGACGCGATCTGGAGCGGGGGGACACGGGCTACTACTACTTCTACTGGTGCTAACCCCAAAGGGCACGGTACGCATCGTGTCACCGTAGCGGGGTCCGGTGCGCGGGGCCGTCCGATCCAAGACGTACGGGTCGGAATCGACGGTGATTTCCGGTGGGGCCCACGCGGGGGCCGCCTCCTGGGCCCACACGAGCGCGTAGGTAGACACTGCTCGCTTCTCTCCAAGCTAAATTCCATCGTCCAATTGTCAAATGCATGTATATGTATCCATTCACAGTGCTGCTGCATGTACTGAGCAACTACTGATACATACAGTGTACACTGAATTGTAGTACAGTGAGCATTAGCAGTGTACTGTTGTACTAGCATGCAACGAGATTGTGGTTGCAACACAGGCAGTGCCCTGATTCTGAGAGAAGAGAGAAGCGGAGTAGGTGACAGAATATTACAGTATAATATGCAGAGATGCATACAGTATGTATTTGTGGGACGTAGTAATAGTGTGGTCCTGCTGCCTGTCTGAAGTTTTGCGATGGAATCTAAACGAGCATCATCCGTGTATGGTATGCTAGTTTGTAGCTTTATGCTGTTCTGAGAGGAAAGAGACAAGAGGACCCAAGCGAAACTGTTGTTGCCTAGAGGGCGGCAGAGGCCTCCTAGTGCGTTTGCAGAGCCGGCAGGTTTGCATGCAGGTCTAGAGTGACCACATTGCTAGTAGATAGCAGCAGCATCTTGAGTGCACTAGCTGTTAAAAAAAAAGAGTGCACTAGCTGACTTTTTTACCTAGAAGGAAATGACATGTGGTTTTCCTTGTACCGGTAACCGCTTTTCGCAGTATTTTTGTTGCCATGTGTCCTTTTGGAAGCAATTGTTTCAGATTAATAAGGCCCTTTTGAAATATAGAATCATAGAATAAAATACCATACTCACTAAATTCCTATAAGAACTGAAAATACATAAAAATTTTAGATACACGTGAGAAACACCATGACATATTTTTCTTTAAAATCTCTATAAAATTAACCAATTTATAGAAAATTTAAAGAAAATGATATGATTCAATTATTGTTATTTTTTCATATGATTTAAATCATCTAATTTTTTATACTTTTCCTACAAATCTAAAATATTGTTTCTATTCTTAGTTGTGTACAAAATTAACCTAGATGTGATATTTGTTCTCACAGAACTAGTAATAAAGTTTCACATAACCGACTAAATTCCACGCTGCAGACACTACAAATTTATAACCTCTATATGTCACCTTTTATAGCATTAAACAATTGGGAAACCAGTGAACCATCTCTCTAGGATTATTCTCTCTTTATATATATAGAGAGAGACACACACGCCTATGCTATATTAATACTGTTAAACTTCGCTATTTAGCTTAACTTAAGTATTATCGATCATTCAAGCGTGACAACCCAAACTGATTTACCTTAGATTACCTTCAAAATAATACTCTTAAATTATATACCTAATATACCTCATTTATAACCAAATAAATTGAATGATGTATCACTGCTAAAAACACTACGAAGAATTTAACTTTTGGGAGAAAATTAAAACATATGTACAAAGTGTCTCAATTTAGTTGAATTAAGGATGGCTTTAAGGAAAAAAAGAAGTTTCACTGTCTAATGTTTGTCAGCTTATAAAGCACTAGAATGTTAAAAGATAAGATTAAAGACTAGATGAGACTTCTCTTGCTTCTATCAAACAAAAGAGTTGACAAGCCAAGTTGACACACATCTAAGAACCAACAGCGACTTCTTTAGTAGCAGGAAACTAAAATCTAATATATTGAAGTAAATATTATAACATAATGAAAAAATATTGTCTATATATTTTATTGGGATTCGAGAAAACCATATATACGGTTGTTTGTTCTTTATGAAGTAATACTGTTGTCGTAGGTTTCATAAACAGTAAACAAGGTGGTGAACAATACTGTGAATATTATTCAGCAACAGTGAATAGTCCATCAATAGTAGTTCTGAATAATTACCAGCATGAGTAAACAATATATTAGTGTGAATAGCAAAGATGAACGGTAAGTGTAACAAATATGGATACCTATGTGTATTTACTTCGATAGAAATACTACATATGAATTACCATATGAAAATAAAGCTCGAATAGATAAAGAAATAAATATAGAACCTACTCAGCTCCTATCAATATTGTTTAGCTAATATCTATATTTGTCTTTCTAGTTCTAATTAGACAATGAGGTATCAAAGAGTATAAATATGAAATCTCCCATGATGGGAGGAACGAGCCAAAATACCAACACAATACAAATCACATCGAATAAACATTTAAGAAGCTCGACAATAACTAGTTGTCGAAAATCACACCCGATTTCTATGCCAATATATTTATATATTAGACTAAGATTTTCTTCCCCGCATGTAGTACTCAATTACTATTAATCGACAGTAGGTAGTGTTAGCGGGAGTCAAATAATCAAACTATGATAGATCAAAACTCATCCCAACCTCAAAAGCTAGAAAAACACACTTCTGACGGTTTGATCTAACCTGTATTGGAGGTCTGATCGACCCAAAGTAAAATTTTTGGCCTGACCGTTAAAATAAAAACAATATGACAACACTTCTATAAAAACATGATTTCTTTTTAAAAACAATTGTTAGATCAAGCTTAAACTTGGTTATAATAAGGTATATAAACGAGGAAAAAACTCAACTGAAGTGATTTACAAACTAATCAATAGTTTAAAAGAAAACATCCTTGAAAGTCAGTTCTCTCAAACTTGAGCAAATCTTTTAAAAAAATATAAAACTTAGGCAAATTCAAATCTAGCAAAAACCATTTAATGAAGCCTTCCAAATTAGATCTACAAAGTGCTAGAAAGGTTGTGGACACATTAATATGAATAAAATTATAACCAAACGAATAAGTGCTAAAATTGAACATAGACATAAAACTTAATAAACCAAAAGATATTGTCCAAGCTTTAATGATTGCATATGATCTTTATTGCTTAAGTAATATTTATAAGATGCAACCACAACACCCCTGATAAGCTTCTCATGAAATTCTAATAAAAAAAACTCTCAAACTTTCGAATATCTCTATTGACTTTTTGGCTTATAACATCCCTCTTTATTTATGACCTCTCAAACCAAGGATATCCCTTTACAAATTTAGATTCAAATCATTTTAGACGTAGACACCTTCTAAATTTTATTACTTTTTCCATACACACGTATATATATATCCTCATGTATCCGTCTAGATTGTAATTTCTTAGGAAGCAACACCTATATATAGACAATTAAATAAATCATGTTAGATCACATGTTATTCTCAACTTAATTCACATTAGCATAGTTCATAACACGTATATATGAAACATCTATGAGTAATAAATATTAAGCAACAACTATAAAACTTAAATCCACATTAAGCTGCTCTATTGTGATGTGGAGGAAGTGGGCTAGGGTGAGCAGACATAGGCCCAAAACAGTAACAAAGACGAACTTATCACACCTCAACATCCTCACTATACTATGTTACTACACATCAGCACGTGACAGCGTTGACGGCAAGCTGCCAAGGTTTGAGATGGTGAAGGCCTAGGTGTGGTTAAGGTGAAGCAAAATGATAAAGTTGTATGGTCAAAATATTGTATTGGTTGGTTTAATTAAAAACTTTGATATACTTACGTAGCCCATTATACAGTTTACTTTTATTATTTTTATTCTAACAACCCTATCCAATCTTAAAAACCTATGAAATTCTTAAACACGGACTAGTAGTACACTCCTCTCCACTCCTGCCGTTCCCCACATCCGCAGCGCGTCCACCCCTCTCCCTGTAAAATACCCAATATACTCCTCTCCTTCCCAACGCGGTTCAGAATACCTCAAAACCACCACCCGTTGCGAGAGTAAAAGTGACATTACGCTGCGTACCCCGTCGTAAACGGCAACGCCGTGCGCCCTCCGTGCGGGACGCGTGTCCCTCATCCCGCGACCAACGGCTTCCCGCCACTCCGCCACGTACCACTGCGCGTCCGGCCCCACCGAACCGCCATGTCACCGTGGGCCCCACACAGGGCCCACCTCGCCCTTCCCTTAAAATCGCACAGGCTTCCTCCCGTTTGAGAACTCCTCTACGCTCGGTGGGTTTGTTACTGCCTTCGTTTGCGCTGTTGCGGCGTGTTAACTGTGAAAAAAAAGAAGGGAAAGGGGAGAGCTCGCCGGAAAATGGCCGCCGGCTCCGGCGAGCCACCGGAGTACGGTTACTAGTAGGCGTGGTTTGGGGAACTGGTTGGTTGGACTGGTGGTGGTGCGGTTGGTTACTTGGGAGGTGAGGGTGGGGTTTGGCGGAGATGGCGTGGTTTTAGTGGTTAAGATTCATGCGATCGGTGCCGTTCCAGCTCAAGAACGGTCACCATCACCACCACGGAGCTATGGAAGGGAAGCCGCCGGTGACGCCGCCGCAGCAGCAGCATGCGCCGCCGAGGGTCTCGAGGTTTCGGAGGTTGCTGGTGAGGGTTTCCGCGTCGGAGAGGCTCGCCGGGGATGGGAAGGAGAGGGAGAAGGAGGGAGAGAAGGTCCTCGCCGGCGCCGGCGGTGGTGAGGTGGAGGCCGGGTCGGTGGGCCTCGACCTCATGGTGCTCAGCTTCATGGAGGACTCCGCTGCCGTCGACCGGCCGCAGCGCGGGCGCTGCAACTGCTTTAACGGCAGCAACTACGAGGAGAGTGACGACGAGGAGGACTTCTTCCTCCCCTCCGACCACTCCTCTGCTCCAACCTCCGCTGCGGCCGGCGACACCTTGGAGGCTCTCAAGGTACTACAATTTTTTTTGTTCCTCTCGCATGGTGGACGCGAAATCCCAAAATTGAGTAGTTCCAATTATTCCCCTTCGCCTGGCGCATCGAATTGATGAAGAGGTTGCCGTCTCCTTTGCGTTCGATTCTTGGCAGGGTTTGGTGCAGAGCGCGAGCGTCGCCGAGCGGAACCTTCTGGCGGACGCGTCGAGGATCGCGGAGAGGTGCGGCAAAAGCTACAAGAGCAAGGCGGAGTGTCGCCGCGCGGTGGCCGACGGCCTCCGGGCACTCGGCTACGACGCCGCCGTCTGCCGTTCGCGATGGGAGAAGACCTCTTCCTACCCCGCCGGTACCCATCTCGCCTCGCCTCGCCGCGGTTCAGTTCGACATAAACCCCTTTCCCGGCCGGCGCCCCTGACCGCGGCGGAGAAATCTGTGTATCTCTGGCAGGCGATCATGAGTACATCGACGCGGTGGTGGGCGAGGAGGTGAGGCTCATCGTGGAGGTGGACTTCCGGTCGGAGTTCGAGGTGGCACGGTCGACAAAGGCGTACCGCGCGGCGCTCCAGGCGCTGCCGCCGCTATTCGTGGGGACGCCGGATCGCCTCGGGCAGATCGTGGTCGTTGTGGCGGAGGCGGCGCGGCAGAGCCTCAAGAAGAAGGGCCTGCACTTCCCTCCGTGGCGCAAGCCGGAGTACATGCGTGCCAAGTGGCTGTCCCCGCACGTCCGCTCCGGCGGCGACAAGGCCGACGCCCTCGCCGCGGCCGCCCCAACCTTGATGCCCACATCGGCGACCGCGACGCCGGTCTCAGCAGCGAGCTTCTCCGGCGAGTTCGAGCTCCTGTTCGATAGGAGACAAAGCGGGGAGACCCCCGCTGCGGAGGAGAAGATCACGGTGGTGGTGTCGCCGTGGCGCCCGACGGAAGAGGCGGGCAAGAAACCGCCGCCGCAGCTGCAGCAGCTCGCTCCCAAGGCGAAGGTCGTCACGGGGCTCGCCGCCGTCCTCTGAGCGTGGCGTGGTGAACAATAACTACTACCGCTAGAACTACTACCACAACCTCTACTATCAGTAGTTCATCGATTCTTTTTTTTTTCTCTCCTCTTTTTCGTTTCTTTTTCCTCCGCGCGCTTCGATCCGTTCGGGGATCTAGTTTTTGGTGTTTTGGTGTTTTCCGGGGTTTTTTTTCGGAAAAGAGAAAAAAACACTTGCGTTCAAAATTTTCTCCTCTTTTCTTTCTTTCTTTCCCAATCCTCTCTTTTTGACCCTTGTAATTTTTGGTTTTGGTATTAGGGGCTTTTTGTGAAGCAGCTGTCCTTCACCCCTTCTGCTGAGTAGAACTAGTACAACAAAACTGTAAGCAGAGTGATCAAGTGAGGTTGCTCACTTGCTGCAAAACCTCATGATCCTCTGCTGCTTCTCCACTTGTAGCAGGATAAATCCTAAAAAGAAATCCCTTGTTATAGGTTACTATTATCACCCATCGTTGCTAGCACTAGCACTTGTAATCTCCATGGAAGAGATGAACAATGAGTAATTAGTTCAAATAGTATGCGAGTTTTTTTTGGCTCTGTTTCTTTTGCTCATCTTCTTGAATTGGACACTGAAATTCCCAAATATCCATGAATTGAACTGCAAGTTGTGATAACTGAATACTCCACCCGTCCCACCTATAAAACCTAGGATCAGAATAGAATATGGATTAGTAATATTACGGTATGTCTAATTTTAATGTTTAATTTAATATTAGGTTTTTAGACGGGGAGTAACTGCTCATCAATTCAGTTGCAAGCAACCATCTGGGTGAAAAAATGAAATGAAACAGTACTCTTATGTGAACGTAGTAGTACTACGTGGTGTTGGAGAAAACAAGGAGAACATTGGGCGGATGTGGCATGATGAACAAACAGCAGAACAGAACAGGTGTACGCTCACCTGATCAAAGCAAGCGAAGGAGAGGGAGAGAGAGAAAGCAGGGGTGTGGCAGTTACTGCTCGGTGGGCCCGGGGCCTCCTGCGTGGGGCCACCCTCATCGTCGTCATCATCCGTTTCGCGGTAGAATAAAATAAGCAGAGGCGAAATGCGGAGAACTGCGAGCGATCCCATGGACGTGTGGAGGGAGGTGGCATCGGGTGACTCCGCTCGTGCGGTCTCGAAAGCCGCGCTCCCAACACTGCAGAGACTGTCGCAGCCGCATCGATGCCCATTGGAATGGCGTGAGGAGTCCTCTCTCGCGTCAGAAGACCTTCTGATTAAGAATTAGTTTTTTCTCTGTAAAAATTTTTCATATAAAAGTTATTTTAAAATATAAAATAAATCTATTTTTAATTTATAATAATTAAAAACTAATTAATCATACTATATAATAACTTTTATGTTCCGTTTTACATGACAGCACTAATCTACATCTGCCTCCACTTCTAAGGCAGCCTGTTCTCTCTTACTTTGCTCCCACTTCACCTTACAGATTCACACTGGCAATTAAATTTTTTGCTGAACTAGAACGTGAAAATTTCAATTAAGACCCTTTAAAACGTAAAATTGTGAAAATATATAATATAAAAAATGACATACGAATACAACGTCATGCTAACCGAATTCTTACATGATTTAAAAACACATAAAAATTTCAAAACTATCATTTGATTGGTACATAGGAGACGCATACAAATTTAGAGTTATAGAAAAAAAACAAATATTAGATAGAAAACCATGCTTATTTTTGTTCAAAATTTCTATAGGATTGTCCGATCGATATGATTTTTTTTAAAAAATTATAGAATCCTTTTAAAGATTTTCATAGAATTGTTTATATATGATTAAAATTATATGTTTTATACTAATCAAGTAGCCTTACCTGTTCCGGTAAAAATAGAGTAAAAATCCCTGTACTGCAAACAGCGACTTGGGCTCTGGAGGAATACAAGATGTACACTGCTTTTTTTTTTCACTCGAGTTCACGTGACGCTGTTTCTTTACGTGTGCCAAAAATGCTAACACGGTGCGGTAGTAGTACTTGCGCCGCTGTTGGTTGGGCATGCCTAAGCAATCGTGCAGCAAAATGGGGAAGATGAAGAGGAGGAGCTTCGAAGTGTGCGGCCATCGACCTCGGCACGGTAGCTACTCCGAGCTACGAGTGTATACTTCGAACTTGGCAGTGCCTCCCCGGTGCAGGAGGAGACGACGTAGGCGATCTCGGGAAGCATGACGGCCATGGGTGGGGTGGGTGGGTGATGCCCTCTCTCCTTCTCCTAGGTCGCAGCTCGCAACTGATCTGATCTTGCGTCACGAGAGAGAGAGAGAGAGAGACCTCGGAGCGGTGGAACTGTTGAAAATGACGTCGTCGGCGTCGGGGACGGTAAATAAAAGGGGAGGAGGTGAGGTGATCGGTGTGGGGGTGAGCGGTGATGGAAAGATTCGATCGTTGTGGGCGTGGTGGTGGTGGTGCCGCGGCTTTTGACCGCCACCTGGCGGTTGGGCCGAGCGGCGAGCGCCCAAGTGGTGGATTCTGCTGCGCCCCGAACCGGTAACCTGGATTGCACGGAGCGGTGACGGTGAGGCGGTGATGAGTGCCACTGACCTGACTGACGTAGTGGTGGCATTTTCTCGTTCGGTTTAGTGTTTGGTTCACTTCGGCTCGGAGCAACCGACCTTGCTTACGAGCAGTAGTGCTGTGTTTTGGTGACCATCTTTTCTATCCATTCTGTGGCTTGTTCCCTCCGGGGTAGTAGAAACGAAAGCGCATGTGGTAAGGTCTAACATTGGTGTGGTTTCCTGCTTGCTTCAACTTGGCGGGCGTGGTGACACCGTGCACACTTGCGGCGAGCCACTGTTTCTATCGGTTCCCTCTCGGTGAGCCACCACCACCTGGCCTGGCCGTGATTCTTCATTGCGGTCTGCACTAGCCTCACCCCGTCCCCACCCCACCACTGCCGGATGGGCCCCACTCCCTCCCCGTGATCCAGGCCCACCGTCCGTCGCGAGGTAAATGCCAGTAGTATCCATCAGCGGCGGCCCGGCGGCGCCCCTGGCCGCTTGGAGGAGTGAGGTGGCCGTGACCGGCCACCGGTCTCTCGCTCGCGGCGGTGCGCTGCTGCGTCTCTGACTCTGTGCGCGCGCGACGCGTGGTGCAGCTCGAGCCCAGGAGCGGTGCTGCCGCTCCGGTCTCGGCCAACGCCAACGCCGATGCCGAGACGGTTTGCACGTCTTGCTTTCAGGAAAGCAACGCCCCACCCACCGCTGCAGTGCTGCCATCCTCTCCTCACCCCCCTGCTTCATCTGCTGATAAGATCTTCCGATCTCTCTCTCGGTTTCTCTCTCTTTCTCGCTCTCAAGGCATCGTTGCAGTGGAAATGTGCGACCTTTTCTTTCCTTGTCTGCGCGAGCGTGTGTGTGTGTGTGACAGGGTCACAGAACCGAGTACCAAACTTCACAGGCAAGGAATGGGCTGCCACACGGGGTCAGGCTCTCACAGTCTCAGCAGAAGCAGCAGCTGCTCCTATCTGCACAAGGCGTGAAAAAAGAGAGGAGAACGACCTGAGCCGCGACGGGGAGTGGGAGGTAAGAAAGAAAATACGGGAAAAAACAAAGGGAGGAAAAGAGGATGGGTCTTTCTCATCGCCTATTCACCTCTGATTCTCATGAGAGACATGTAGTGGTAGTACTGGTTTGGGAAGGTGTATTTTTGTTCCTTTTCCGTGTCAAAAAAGAAGGTAAAATACATGTGCTATGCCATGTGTGGCAACTTTGGTTAGTGCTTTTGTTCTACCAGCTTTGGTTAGGCTTGTAGTAAGTAGTAGTAGTAGTTTTTTTTATATATGAATGGAGCAAGCTGGAATAGTCAAATAGTATATTGGAATAGTGATCCTTGGTTTGCTCAGTTATCAGTGAACTGGTGACATGGATGGATTTCAGGTTTTGGCTATAGTTTGCTTGGGTACTTCTGAGCTCTCTCTCGTACTACGTATACCTGAGTAGCTGGCACCATTGTACCGTTTGTATAACAGAATAGTGGAATAGTTTGTGATTTTCAAAAAAAGATGCTCCAATACTTTTGTCGAATAATGAAAATAGAGATGCTGAATCGACTGTTTGAAAGGTGATAATCTGACAACAATCGAGGAAGACAAACCTTCAATCTTCTTTTTCACGAGGGCGACTCTCTTAAATTTGTCTCATTTTCTCTCCTGATGTCTTTGACAAACTGAGACAGAATTATATCCACAAAAAAAGGGCCAGTACTGATCCAGCAGTTCCAAGCTTGCCGCAAAAGATTTATCAAAATTAATCTCCTTTCTCTCTCTCATTTTCTCCACATAAAAAAAATTGACCACTTTAACCTCCAAGAAAAAAGTTAAAGGCGGGAGAAAAACGACTTGTGAATAGAAGGGACCTCTAAGTAAAAGCAAAAGCACAAGCCTTGCTAATCATCTTTCTTTTCACGGGAGGCTTGAGAATAAAAGTGAAAAGAAACAAACAAAATTAAACCTGGATATGAAGAACGGAATCGAGGAGAAAAACAGCTGAGGAAAAGAATCCAAGATATGGAAATAAACTAAAAGGAGAAAGAAAAACCAAAGGGTCAGAATTGGCAACTTTCCCTTTCATGAGAGGCACTCCCGTTGATTTCCTCCGTCGCGTGTCTCTTTCAACTCACTGGTGATTTACTCAGAACAAACTGAAAATTAAAGGAAAAAAAAGAAAATATTCCGTTGTAATAGAGCATGTTCATCTTATCGCGTTCGTTTCCAAGCGACCCAGGAGCATCTGAAGTAGTTTTCAAATTGCTCAATCCTTGAAAATATGTGACGAAGAAGCGGCCATGGAAATTCAAACCAATCTATCAAAAAATGAATAAATTGAATCGAAATTCAAGCATAGATATGATGATATCTTCTCCTGTTGCTTCTGCTGGCTAGTGGTGCTGAACTACTGGTGCCCCAAGCGTTGTTTTCACCGGAAAGCAAAGCTTCGTTTTCCTTAGCCACGGGACGAAACTTGAGCTCCTGTCACGTAAAAGAAGGGAAAACGAGGGTTATATTGCTACATGCCCGTAAGTTTGTTTGCTGCTGCTGTTTCGATGTTGTTGATATCTTAGCCAATCTGGCAAAACTGTAGCGTGGCAGTACTGATGAATCTCTGGCAGCAACAAGTCTCCATCTCTCTCTCTCTCATTCTAGTGACCATAATTCTACCCATACGTACAGGTACCTAAATTTTCTCATGCAATTTATTGCAAAGAAAAAGAAACTGCATATTTTTTCCTGAAGCCTGTTTACTCGAGTACAAGTTGTACCGCATAATTCACCTGTTTTAATTCGGTGCAGGGTTCGCTGTGAAACTGAACAAAATTTCGATCGTTAACTGGTACCGGGCCCAACTGCAGGCCTAGCATGGGCCTCCACGGAGGCATTCAGTGCATGTGGCGGTCCGTGGCCTAGAGATGCAGGCTCGGTTTGTTTGTGTCCGTGGATGTGGCCTCTGTCGCTGGCGGATCCAACGGCCCTGCTCCGTACTGGGCCGGCAGCGACATGTGTAGGTTAGTCTATAGGGTGGGCCTGGTGGTTCGTGTACACCATGGGGTTTTTATTATGGGCCGGGCTGCTGGACGCGTAGGCCCGTATGGCGAAGGCATTGTGATGGGCTGAAAAGAGGCCACATGGAGTCGGAGTCGGCAAGCACGACGGACGATGAACGATTGGAAAAATACAAAAGATTTAGGTAGGTGCAGATATAGATATCATCGTGCCAATTGTATAAATGCTCCCTTTTCTCTCTCTTTATGAGCTCGCAGTTCTTTCTACCGTGTTCTCGGTGAGTAGTATACCATGCAAAATACTCCTTTTTCTCTAATCCTGCCCACTTCTGCCTAACAACTCTCGTCTCGTGGAGAAGCGTGGCCATGGTAATTTCAATGTTATTAAAAATCGAGAAGAAAACAAGAAAGTAGAGAACATATTCCACATCCAGTGTGTGTAAAAGTTTCTAATGTCATGAAAGCGCAAACATCCCATACTAATTCTTTTAAGTTGTTTGATTGAATATACAACACTCCGTGACAAAATATTAAATACTTTTTAGAGTAGAAATATCAAATTTTCTCGCGAAATGAATAGCTATCCAGTACTTGTACTTCGAACGGCCACGGGGTCGATCATGCACCTCACCATCAAAACGTGTTTCACAAGTGATCTCATCAGAATTCGTCCGTAACAGCAGCAGCGGTGGAGTCAGCCGGTCACCGACATGCGGGCCCTCCTAACATGGGTTCTCGGTTCTCCCATCCCCATGGGAGTAGCAGCACGGAGATCCCCTCCCAAAATCCGCCATCGCCGACGACTCACTCACGCCGACACGTCGGAGTCGTGGCTGTCACACGGGCCCACACACACCCGCTGCTCTGCGGGCCCCGGGTGACGCCACGAGCTCCCGCGACCAATCAGCACGTCGCTAATTAAGTAGGCTCAACGAATAACGAAATTAATTAGTCACGCGATATAAAGGAGCAAAAAAAAAAAAAAGCCCGCTTAAATACGGAGGCGAGGCGGCGCTCGGCATCACTCCTTCCCCCAGATTTTCCTCCTCCTCCGTGACCTCCTCGTCGTCTCCAATCTCTCGCAGTTCCTTGCAGTGGAAGCAACCCCGAATCCATTCGGCCAAAACCCTAGCCCCCGGATCCCGGTGTATCGCGCTCGCTCGCCCCCCTGTTCATTGCTGGGATCCGCGTCCGGTTGGCTGTTGCCGTTCGGGGTCCAGTTGACGTGGCCGCCGTGGGCCATTGGTGGTGGCTTTCACCGCATTGGAGCGCCTGGGGTGTTGTGCTTGCTCGTGGGGCGGAGATCTGGGAGGAGGAGGGGGAGGTGGTGAAGGTGCGGAGGGGCTTGGCTTCGGGGGGGGGGGGGGGGGGCGGGCGGAGATGGGGCGGTGGGCCGCCGGGATCTGCGCGGTGGCGCTGGTTTGGCTCGCCGCGGCCTCCGCGGGTGACCCCGAGCCGGACGAGCTGGAGCGCGCGTAAGTATCCGATTCCGCTTAGTGATTCCGTTTGGTTGGTGGCTGCGTCATTCTCGATGCTTGTGTTTTTGGTTCGGATTTCGCCCCGCAATGTTGCGTTGCGTTTAGTGCTAGCATTTGCGCGCGTATCAATTGGCCTTGAATGATTTGGGTGGATGCATGGAACGCAATGATAATGCTCACCTATGGGATTCGTACGGTACAATGGAGCTAATTCTGGTTGGATCCTCGTTTCCCAACCCGTCATCGTTTTGTCATGTGTGTCTCATGTCAACATTTTAAGGGAGTTGAAAGAGCTAGTTAGGTGAGATGTCGAGGAATAATAGGTGGTCAGTACATTGTGGCTTCCATTACATGAAAATAATGGGCGTTTTGGAAATTTGCTAGTGAATGACTTATGAGCGATTGCAACTGTTGCAACCTGGAAGCAGTATTGAATTTTCAAAGTTGGACAATGGCTAATTAGATGCTCTTTCAGTAGTTGATTGACGAATGCTCCTCCTTGATTTGTTTCTCTACTTTTGCATAATTCCATTAAGAGATGCTTAAGGCTTATGGCTTGCTGGATGGTTGGAAGTTGATTTATTTCTCTCAATCATCGCCAAATTTGGAAGAAGTCCATACCTTCTTTTTCTGTTGAATGGACGCAAGTTCTTCGTAGATTATGTCACACTGCAAACCTACAATGCATACTGGAGGGTCTAGTGAATTAACTGGAGCTAATCCTTAAAACCATCATGCAGACAATTTTGCTTACTTGCTACTACAATGTTTTTGATTTTTTTTTCTGTAAACACGGCATTGAGTATCAACTGGGTATATACCTGTACAGGTTTCCAATTGTGGAACCAGATTATGGCCACACTAAGCTCCGCCTCTCACAACAAGGTCTAGAGGCAATTCGAAGGATTGAAACTCCTATTGCTGTTGTTGGTGTAAGTTTGAACTTAATATTTGGAAGAACTTTACCTTTGTTGTCTTGTGTTCTTGAATGATGCCGAAGCACAATATTAAGGTTTGCCTGTGCACTAAATTGGTTTTGTTTCTCAACATAGGTTATTGGCCCATATCGATCTGGAAAGTCTTTTCTCCTCAACCAGCTTCTCTCCTTATCATGCGATAAAGGTAGATGCTGCTTCTGGTGTTTGAAATGCATAATAGGACTAAGAGACCTTTAGGACTAATGAGTACATTGTGCCTATGCAGGTTTTGGAGTTGGCCATATGCGAGATACAAAAACCAAAGGTGAGTGCCTTTTTTTTTTGGCTGGCATTAATGCCTTTCAATTGTATTCCTATGTGCTGGTTGATGCTTATTAAGCTATAATGATACATGTTCAACTGTTACAGGTATATGGGTTTGGGGTACGCCTGTTGAAATGGATGTTGATGGTTCAAAAGTGTCTGTCCTTTATCTTGACACTGAAGGATTTGAGAGTGTTGGGAAGTCAAATGTATATGATGATAGGTCTGTGCATGGAAATGAAATGTGAAAATGTTTCTTATTTATTTTTTCTATAATAGAAAAGTCACCACACCATTGATGTTGGCATCATTTTCTTGATTTCTTTCATGGCAGGATATTTGCTTTGGCAACTGTCTTAAGCTCAGTGCTGATCTACAACCTTCCTGAGACGGTGATCTCTCTTGATCTCTCTCTCCTCATGTACATGCATGCATAACCTGTCTGTTTGTTCGCATTTGAATTTTTACTTGTTATGATATTTCAGGTGCGTGAAGCTGATATATCTAGGCTCTCATTTGCTGTTGAGATTGCAGAAGAATTCTATGGAAGGTTTGTTTCTCTCTTGGTATTTTCACTGGTAATTTACTCGTTTCCTAGTACTAACGATTTTCCTGCAAATTTTGATGTTCTATATCCTGGTGAGCAGAGTGAAGGTAATGTTCCGTCTCCATTGATCTATCTGGATAATTGAATATTTGCAGCTGGTGATAAAATATGTTTGTTTTTTCAGGGGCAAGATGTTGCTTTTGAACCAGCAAAGCTTCTCTGGCTTATCCAGAGGGATTTCCTGCGTAAGTTTCTTCATGCATTGTTATTACCATAAGCATGGCTTGTTAGCACTTAGCACTTGGCAGTTTAGGTTCTCATTTTGTTTCTGGAAGTTTGTGATGTGACATGTGGTGTAACCCAGATATGATCGATGACGATAATTTGTATATTTAACATGCTAAACTACAAATGGATGTGTGGCCATTCATTTTGGGTCTCAAATGTGAGAGCATAGCAAACCATTTTATAGACAGGAATGTTGATATAAACATCCACTAAGAAGTGTAACACCACCATGGTATCCATTTTATGTGACTGTTCTATGACAATGCCTACATAAATATTGATGAGTTTAGGGTTTGTTTTTGATTCTAAATACCAATGATTTCCTTCACGGTGGCTATGCTCCTATTTATCCCCAATTGGTCTAAAAGCATATAATGTTTCCTTCACTCTTTAGTTATTGGTAAGCTGTATTTATTTTTGCAAATATATGCTACTTTTTCTGAGTACTTTAGCTTTGTGAGCAGAAGGAAAATCTGTTCAGCAAATGGTCAATGAAGCACTCCAGTGGGTACCTAACGAAAGTGGTTAGTTCAAGCTGCCATATTGACTACAGAGTATTTGTTAGGCTAATGGTATTTGAACATCTAGAGTTGTCTTGTGCGTTGTTGGATTGATCTTCCTTTTTAATCTATTTCTGCAGGAGACAAATATATCCATGAGGTACAGTTATTTACAAGGTGTACATTTTTTACCAGAAGACCATGACATCTACCACTACTTCAGAACTTGATTTCTCTGTGTTTTTAGGTTAATCAAATCAGAGAGTCGTTGGCAGTTATGGGCAACAACAGCACCGCTTTTAGCCTGCCCCAGGTACATTGCTGACATCCATGAAGTCTGCAGAACCTCATTAGAGTAATTTATATTATTGTTTCTTGCTCAGTGCAAAACTTTTCAGTGTTGAGCATTTTTATTATGTAGCTGATAATAAGTGCAAGAAATTTTCTGTATGGTACGATTAATTATGATGTGTTTTGGATTATTATATATAAAGTATGAACATCAATGTGCCTTTTTTACAGCCACATCTACAAAGAACAAAGTTATGTGACATGGATGACAAACAGCTTGACCCTCTGTATGTAAAAAGGCGGGATCAATTGAAGCAGGTTGTTGCATCCATCATAAAACCGAAAATTGTGCAGGGGAAAACTCTAAATGGAAAGGAGTTTGTGTCTTTCTTGCAGCAGGTAGAATACTTACTGTCATTTATTATTGACATCTCTCTGATCCATTAGAATTTTTTATTGATTTCTTTTTATGTTCCAGATTCTGGATGCATTAAATAAAGGAGAGATTCCATCAACAGGGTCTCTTGTTGAAATTTTCAATAAGGCCATTCTTGAACGCTGTCTGAAGGTGTATAGGGAGAAAATGGATGGCTTAGGTCTACCAGTACCAGTAGACAGACTGCAGCAAGTTCATGAGGGGGCAAATGATCAAGCTAGAATGCTGTTTGATAAGCAGCACTTTGGTAAACATCATGCTTCTCAGTCAATCCTCAAGCTTGATGATGAGATAAAAAAGGTTGGTTGACATGACATACGATTCTCTTTTGATATGCATGTAGTCTAATACTATAAATAGTTTGCAATCATCTTAAGACAAAGTGGAATATACACCCCAGTATGGTATTCCCAGAATGAATATAATATGGAATGAAGCGCTAAATATCCTCACATTTCGGCGGTAATTTTTTGGCTATTAAAATATTATGATCTGATTGGTGCTGTTGAATTTAACCTTTTACTTGGCATTTTTGGTAGTGAAAGTTTTTGCTCTTGCATCTGTTACATGCCTTGCGATCATCTTTCACTTCTGTCACTTATAGAAGATAATATATTTACATACTTACAGGGTATACCTTGTAGGTGTACAGAAACTTCCTTCTAGCAAATGAGTATCAATCATCAAAGCTGTGTGAAGCACGCTTCTCAGAATGTGAAGATAAAATGGACAACCTTCAAGTCTTGAAGCTTCCTTCCATGGCAAAGTTCAATGCAGGGTTTGTTCACTGCAATCGAAGTTTTGTAAGGGACTGTGTGGGTCCTGCAAAGGAAAGCTATGAGCGCAGAATGTCAAAGGTATATAACATGTTTCATTTACTGTAATCCAAGATTGTTTTGCATAACTATGGAACGAACTCAAGGATGAAATGATGAATTCCATTCAGCGTCCTGTACTTTTACATTTGCTGAGTTGGTATTTGAGGTGGGAGCTCTTTTGCCTTGTTTAATAGATCCGCACAACTTCTGCACCAACTCAACAATGCTTGCTTCTCATTTCTCATATAGCTACTCCTGGTGATCCACGAATTTATCTCATATTGCCCCTTGGAAAGCATTGCAACATAGCACTACTAGATACTTTTCCTGATCCATCAATAGATTAAAGAATCATGCAATACGATGAATATGCCATGCTTCAAAAGCAGAGAGCAAAGCACTATTAGAGTTTCTGCAAAGTGATGTCTCCTGTCTTCTTGTCATTTTATAGGTTGTTTCAACCCTTGCTAATTATAATATGTATCTAACTAAACTCCAATCTGATATTGCATGCAGATGCTTGCCAAGTCTCGTGCTCTTTTTATCAAAGAGTACAATAACAAGCTCTTCAACTGGTTGGTGACCTTCTCCCTAGTCATGGTGGTTATTGGGCGCTTTTTCATCAAGTTCTTTTTACTTGAGATTATTGCTTGGGTGATGTTCATCTTCCTTGAGACATACACCAGAATGTTCTGGTCAGCAGAGTCGTTGTATTATAATCCAGCTTGGCACATTATTGTCTCCTCCTGGGAAACCATCGTATACAGCCCTATCCTCGATCTGGACAGGTAGCCTTCTTGCTCCATGCTTGCACGCGTAATTATTAGCTTACAATGCCATGCTCCTATTTCATCGGTTCCATTATGCAATGTTTTGTGCAGATGGGCAATCCCCATTGCCACATTGTTATCTTTTTGGATCCTCTACTGGCGATGTTTCGGTAGAAGAAAACGGGGTAGCCGATCGTCACTCCTTCCGCTGCACAACAAGAGCTCTCACAAGAACCCAATTCGCCCGAGATCAGATTAATCTTATGATTTTTTTCTGAAAGAACAGTACAAAGTATCAAACTTGTAGCAGCAGATATCAAACTTGTAGCAGCAGAAGATAGCTTTGAAAATCTGTCTTGTCTTCCATGCCGCGTTGGATCGGAATGGATTTGGATGGGCCTTCTTTTGGTGGTTCCCTGCCAAATGGTATCACTGATTCGTTTTTTTTTGGCCACGGAAGACGACGGTGAACAACAGATGAAGTCGTTGCCTTTGGGCTCGTGCGCAAAGCGTTTGTTGTGGTTCGTATACGGAGTTATGCAATTTTTGTGTACCTAGGCTCTTCTTACGGGATGCGATCTCATTCATTGATTATTGTTGAGATCTTATATAAGGCTTCTTTTTTCTCAACGAAAGATTTACTGGCATCTTTTTTCTCAACGAAAGATTTACCATTAATAACTACACCAGCTTGTATGTTGTATGACGAATTGTGAACTGGGATGATTGGTGAAAATGTGTGAAAAATGCATCAGCTTATCTGGTATGACATGCTTGTCTGCTCATTCATTTCTCCCATGGCCCGACCTTTGTTTTGAGTGTTAGCCTTCAAAGCTCTAATGCATATTTGAGCTTAGATACCGCAATCGCGTCCTGCCTGAACGCATTTAAGCTGGACAGGCTAAGGCCCAAATTATTAATAGTGCTGTTTTATACATTGGTCACTTGAGAGCAAAAGAACAAAACGAAGCTTCGATTAAAAAAAATATTGAAGGATAGCAGGTGCCTGAAATCAGTCGTTAGGCAATGAACATTGGCTGATGTGTTCGTGTTGTTTCCGTACGAAGAGCCCTAAAAGAATGCCCAATGACGACGGCCAACAATTAAACTTCACAGTATTATTAGTAGCAGCAATGTCTACGCCCGTCCAATTATATCACTTCTTCCTCACAGGGTGGGTATCATTCCGACCCTCGAGGTCTCACGACATCGATCCAGACGAAGCCAGCCCGCCGCACATCCTCTTCTGGAGATGCTCCAGGCTCACCACCCGCTGCAGCGACGCTGTCCGGCCAATCTTGCCGGCAGCCAGAGCGTCATTGATGAAGTCCTCGTCCTCTTGAGCCGACGAAGGTATGTCAGGCATGTAGCTGTTACCTCCAACATCGTTGTTCGTAGCGAAGTAGTTGTTTGGGTCATCTTGGATGGGCACAGCAGCGTCTGCCGTCGCCTCCGATGGTGAGCCATTGAATGACATAATGAGGGATGGCATATCAGAAGCGGCAGGAAATGGCGCCTTCATGCCTGTCACCCGCTTCACCGAGTCCTCTGCCATCTTCACCTGAAATTTTGACGCATTTCAATGTTCGGATTGGCCTTATTGATAATCATGTTTGGATTGGCCAAACGGTGACTCTAGAGTATAACGGCCAACATGGATTCTTCTAATAACAGGCACACAAGTCGGTTGAAACAAACCAAAACAGCCAATCCAAAGGATGCATATCGCGAAAGCATGTAGCAAAGGCGCATACCATACCTTTGTTCTCAAGGTCTCAACGTCTGCTTTGAGCACCCTATTGTCAACAGCAGCATCGTTGTACTTCTGGTTAACATCAGCAAGATGCCTTAGCAACGAGGAGTTCTCAACTCTTAATTGTGCTACCTGCAATAATCAATCCATAACTCAACTCATTAGCCAATAATTTAGGATTTTATGTCTTACTAAAGAATAACAGTCGACCATCAGACCTGTGCCTCCAGCTCATTCAAATGAGCTGCCTTTCTGCTTCTCGAGCGCCTGGCTGACTCCCGATTGGATTGTTTCCTGGAACAAGTTAAGGAAACTAGCATTATATCCAAGAAGTGCAGGCTCAGCAGCTTCAGAGAAAACCACCCAATAAAACAGCCATTATTACTACTTGTATCTAGCATGAGTAACATAATAGGCAATACAACACATAATGCAATCCACAGTACCATCATGTGACACTTGAATATTTTGATTTTAGTGAATAAGTAGAGGTGGGGGGTGTGCACATCATCCATAGGTAGCTCATTATGCCTTGTATGATGCACATACCTGTATCCTACCGTGGCATTATTTTACACACAGCTGAAACTATTACCAACTTTAAACTGAGAAAATAATTATTAAATGAATTTTGGTGATCAAGTAACTACCATAGCTACCAAATCCGTGGTTTTCTTTTGGGGGCATGTCTTTAATTTGGAAATCCAAGATGGGGTGCATAAATCAGATACTTTTGGATTGCTACATATAAAGTAACATAGCACAGAACAAGCAACAACCGAAGATCCTAAATTCCTAATAAAATAAGAGATTTGAAAAAAAAGAATAGACAGATGGTATCTTAGGCAGCTGGGCTAGCCCAGGCCACCAGCCCACGGACTCTCCCAAGTACCACATTGGTCGTAGATCACAATGCATCCAACAGTCCAACCGCTATCACTTTTCCGACTCATCTCTATATTTAACTGCTTCTCCTCATCAGAGGTCTTGGTCGTGATGTAGGCACAATGGCAGCAAATGGCTACAATAATGTTCTGGCATATGTGTCCCCCGCAGACAAGATTAGAGAGTCGATCAGTTTATAAAAAAAGTTCGATTGATATAGGAAAAAAATCGATCGGATGGATTGAGAATGGATTCGGTTCAATTAAAAAACAGAAAGTTATCCATACGGGACCGAATCTAAGGAGAAGCCGTGAAAATTTCGGCAGGATACTTTTATTTTTATAGAATATATCTTATAAGATATGCAAGTCTAATTAGTTTTTTTAATTTCTTATAGATAGTTTCTTTTTATGTTTAGTAAATAACATTTAGAGGTTATTTGAAACCACGTCAGACTCTTGTAACTCTAAGATAAAAATATAGACCTCTTAAGATCTTATAAATTATCCCTCAATCAATACAACTTCGGAGCATCGCTATCCTAATTCATCCAAGTTTTTACCGGCGGATTTTAGCTCTCGACGTGGGGCTGCATCGTTTAAGTTTAATCTCCGACGAAAGGATAAGTCCCACCACTATCTTGGTGTATTCGTTATACCTAAGGCTGTATCGGTTAGATCTGACCTCTTAGTCCGATTAGATGCATCATATCACATTCGCGTAATTCTATCAACTTATCAAGCTTTTTCTATTATCATCGGTCTCATGTTGCATCAGTTAGGTTTGATCTATTAGACCGCTGATAGTAGATTGAGTTGTAGGTCAATAGGTTTTTACGTGAACGTTTCATCAGAACGGTCAGTTGATGAGTTATCCATACATTAAACCTCACGCCTAGTGTATCGGCTTTTCAGCTAATATACATATATCTTCAGTGATTTCCTCTCACCAACTCAGCTAGCCGATGGGTTCGTCCGTTCCTTCTGTCCGCACGTTCAATCTAGCATTCGCCGTCTCGTTGCCATTAGCTTCCGTCTTATATTGTCTCGGTTTGGTCTAATCTATTAAGGCTGGCTTTAACGGTACGATTACGGTGGTCGCTGAGTCTCGTATCTTCAGAAGATTAGATCTTGCTCCTTGCTATTCATCATATATCTATTCGAAGCGCTATCGGCTTTGTAGCTGATGGGTTATTTATTTTATTCCTTGCTATCCGTATATACCTTCATTGGCTTTTTAGCCGATTAACGAGCACTACAGTCTCTATTGGCAACCAACCGATAGAAGAAATACATATACATGCTTATTGACTACTCTATTTCAGGACGCCATTAGCTCTATAACCGATGTGTCTTTTATTCCCTTCGTCGCCATTTGTCTATGTCTTCATTGGCTTTCCAGCCGATAGATGAATGTTTCAGCCCCTATCAGAAACTAATTGATAACAAGAATGCATTAGACGCAGCCGATGACTATCTCAACCTTATCAGCGACTAGCCGATAACAAGAGTTTGTATCGACACATCGACCGATTGACTTATCGGTTTATCTCCTTGTCAATTGCAGGATCAAATTAACTGACACGTCTATAACTCTAGCAACCCTGATGAAGTGACCTTGAAGTCAAAGGACCTGCACTGGAGCGAAGCAAATCTTCCAGACCTTGGCGTGTCCGCGTGCGACGTTCGATCGGACCTCCATCGGCGAACACAGAGGACTGATTTGGCGCGAACAACATCCTTCCCTCCCCTACCATGCTCCTCTCCCTTCTATTAATTTCTTTTTTTGGTTATGTGATTTGCCCTCTCAAGATATGACATTTGGGCCTATCATCCCCATTGAAACTATTTTTTCTTTCCAAATCAATGTCTAGAGCTCTGACATTTGTGTTTAGAAGAAAATGCACCAGCCTTGAAGTGGAAAAACCACAATAGGAAACAAAACAAACACATATCCCAGTAGGACCCATCAATAGATCACCTTAGCACATCACCTAGCAATACCAACACACAAGGGCACTACCAGGACACACCAAGACTCCCAAGAGTAGTTAACTACTCAATTAAAGAGGAGACTATCCCCAGAAATTAGATATTCCACTAGCAATGAGCAGAAGATCAGAACATGATTTCTAAAGCTGTTATATTCCACGAATCGCCATCCATTACGTTGTCTGATCCACAGAGAACTGCCATGACCAGACTTGGAGGAAATTGCCCTTTAAGGTATCCACAAATTGGTCCACAGCTTGTTCATCTACATCTTCACAGCCATCACTTTGTTTGAATACACCCAACCTCCACACAATCTGCTTTCTGCCATTTTGTGCCTATTTGATCACTAGAAGTTCACGTTGGCTAGGTGCATACTTCTTCTAGAAATAGGCGCATGGGTAAGTTCAGTGCCTATCCAAACTTCCATGAAACCTTATGAGCATACTAATCTTTGGCGAACAGAAAATCAATCATATCACAGTAACAATGGAAACAACAGTCGATATGATCAATTTCAAAAACTTGAGCATGTAAGGAATATGGTGTGAAGTCTAGTTCAATTCATTCCAATTTGCTATGTGGAAATGGCCATACAGTAGGAAACTGAAGGGCTACCAGATGAAAGTGGAAATCCAACAGAAAGGGCTAAGGCGAAAATACGAGGCATGCATGCATGATAAGACAGGTTAATTGTGTACATCTATATTACAAGCAAGTAACTAACGATCACCTTCGTTGTAATCTTTGATCAGCAGGGTTTGCACTTCCAGTGGTCTCAGTTTCTCCCTCCATATCATCATCATCTGACTGCTCCCTTGATGAAGAGCTGGTGGGTTGCTTTACAAGGACATCAACATTCTGTACCAACTGTGAACCTGATCCCCCACTTGGGCCACTTAGCTTGTTTTGAACTGGAATAGCATTGCCTGATATGTGCCCATGGTCCCAAACAGAGCATAGTAAAACCAGGCATGGAATATCAGAAAACAGAAGTAGCATTTTCATTTTATGTTTCACCAAAGGTCAAATTATGATAACAACAATGATTTAAGCACTAGTCAATTCTAAAGCAAGTGCCCATCCTTGCAGGATCCTAAGGATGCAAGGTGTGTTAATCGAAATATGGTTTCTTCTGAGCACTCAGGACAGGAAGCTCTCCATTCATGGTTAAGGCAACCGCAAACATGCCAGCCAACTGGAAACAAAATGTTTAAACAGAACTCCAAAATAAAGTAACCTATTCACTTAAAAAAATACTATGATGGAGGCTACAGGAAAAGAAACATAACAATTCTAATGTCTAAGAATCACTAAGCAAATGTGGTACTTATTTTCCACATAGTTCCAGAACTTGAAGATGTGACAGTTGATACAACTCCACTTTCTTCCAAAGAAACTACGATTTAGTCCCATGCAAATGTGCAGGATATTCGGGTAGTTTCATAACTATCTTGAAATGCAACCAGATAAGATAACTACCTCCAATGGAATTAGGAGCACCTATGTGTGAAACATCCGCACTTGACAAGGGTGAACCAGCTGCAGAACGCTCAGGAGGTATTGTGCCGGAGGTCTGAAGATGAAAATGGCATAAGTTAGTATGACAATTTAACATAACTAAATAAATGATCATAAGACAAACCAATCTGTGCATGTTGCTCTAGTCGTCCATTTTAATATAACAAGGTCTAATGTAACAAAACCTTGAATTGCAAACAATTAATTAGAAGTGCAAAATGGGACAAAAGAAAACAAGACATTTAAGTTTAATTTAACGACACAAGCTGGGAAAACTCAAGGCACTAAGTTCTAATCAACAATTATGATACTTTATTGATGCGAAGGCCAGTGATCATCAAATTCTGGAGCACATAAATAGGCTAGCTTTGTTATTTAGAAAACCAACAATGACATGGAGAAGACAAATTAAACTGTCGTCACCCAACTAAGCACAAGCATCTACAAATTACTACACGACGGCTTACCTGCATGGAACATTCAAATACTCCAGAAAGTTCCATAATTAGCAAACTAGAAAGGCAATGTACAGTTTAAGTAACACTATCCGAAAGGATTGCCCGCAAGTCACAGTCCTGGAGATTTAGTAAGAAAGGCAATGCTGGCTGGTTACATCGCCATCTCAATACCAAGGCCCATGCAGCTTCCATTTTGCACCTTCTACACAGCCCTAAATACTATGCACGGAGACGGATCACCAAGACTCGTACAGAATACATGCAGACCATGGACGCCATGGGCCTATAGAAAAAGCAGAAAGGTAATCGCGATCCAAATACCTATACATTCGGTCCATACACTAGCATTGCAATTTTGCAATTGAGTAGCGACCGGCAACTAAAGGGAGAATGGTTGTACCCTCCACATGGCGACCGCGGCGAGGTCCTTCTCCAGCTTCTGCTTCAGCATGGCGTTGTACTCCATCGGGTCCACCACCGTGCTCGTCGCCGCCGACAGCTGCGGCTGCTTAGCATCAACCGGCACCACCCCTCCGTCTCCGGCCCTCGGGCTAGGGTTCGGAACGGGGCTATCGAGCACGGCCTCCTCCAGAAACTTCTGGAAGTACCACTCCGACGGGCACCGGTTCATCGCGTTCGCCCCGCCGCCGCAGCTCCCCGACCCACCAACTCCCACCGCTCCCGACGCCGCAGCACCGCCGCCATCCTGCTGCTGACCCGACGCCGACGACGGCTGCGACGGCGGCGGTGAGACCCAGAATGGGTCGGAGATCTCCTCCATGGAGAACACGCGCTCCATACCGGAATCTGCCACGCGCGGGATCGCGGCCGGTACGAAGTTGGCCTCCGATGGATTCGCGATGTATGGGGGGATTCGAGGGTTTGATCGGAGAAATCTCGCGCGAATTGCTGCTTCGAGGAGTGGAGGCGAGGTCGTGGCTGGGAAGAGGAGAGGAGAGAGAGAAGAGGATCGGAAGGCGGCTGTTTTGTGTTTGGTATAAATTACTGACTCGGCGCACACGGGCCCACGACGGTGCTCCGGTTTACGACAAAAACGCGGTTTTTGTTCCCAGGTTCGGGTTATAATGAGTGGATTAGTATTTTCTTTACCGGATAAATTAACCAGCGGAATAATGTGCATTCGTATCTGAAAAAAAATATTTTTGTTACGTGTTAGTTTTGTGGTGATATTGCTTGTATCTGCAACTGATATAGTATCGAATTATCCAGAATTTATCCAAAAAAATTCCATTCGAATTTAGATATATCAGGGAGAATGGTATAGTTGTTTTCTTTTTCATCTTACATACTACACGATACGATGGAGCCCTAGTCTATAGCTTGAGAGGTTTACAGAACCTACCAAAACCGTTCGTTTTCACTGTTATCCACTGAAATGACTCAGCCCAACTTTGATAGAATTCAATAAGATATGAATCAATATACAAGTAGAGAATTTTTTTTCCAGTCCTCTCGTTGTACCATTACCCCCTTTTTTTAATGAGTGAACCGGGAACGAATTTGTCCTTTGCTTTTGTCGCAAAGGTGTAAAAAAAAAAAGGAAGTAAAACGGCATCTAGTTTTAGGTCAAGATCGAACACGCGATTCGACCTCGCGTGGTTACATCACACGCGTTGTGATCGAGTACCAGGGAGAACGAGAACGAAGATGCCGCGGCCGATCGATCGATTGGAGGCGCCGATTACAACGTGATCCCATGCTTATCCCCCGCTTCGCGCAGCAGCATCCGACGTGAGGTGACACAAGGGAGGCGGACACAGATTCTGGTTGAATGCTCCCCTTTCCCATCTGCAATGCAAGTGGAGGGGAGGATATCCTTCTTATTGTTGTGGATTGGGTTTTCTTTATTACTTTTTAGTCTCATCCAAAAAGGGCAAGCAGCTGGTGGTATGGTATATTGGTATGCAATTTATTATTTTTTACTTTCTTTCAATTGGTAAAGACTTGATGCCGCCATTTTGCGAATCTGGTTATACAGTTCCAGCATCAATCAATCACACATAATGCAAAAATTGTCTACTGTTTGAGAAATTGAAAGTGTGCTGTTTAAATGGATGAGGGTGGTTTGTTCACCGTGTTGGGATATGCAAAACTGTGGCAAAAAGTGGTTTGGTTTGAGTTCCTTTGATGTTGAGATTGTCTTTTTTTTTCTCCTTCCTCTTCTTTTGTTGTTTTTTTTTTCTTATTCTGGGCGGATTTCCGTGAAAGCGAGAAGGTGGCAGGGGTGTCGATAGAGGGGATTCCTGTTGGTGCAAGTAATTGACTCTTCCATGGCTAGTTCCAGGTTACAAATCATCGCTTTTTCATGGCTAACTCCAGTTACAGATCATGCAATCAATGAGTAATATGCAAATTAGTATAGCTGCTTACTCTCTAATGCACAGCTGCTAAATAGACAAGACTAATTCAGCGACTTGCTTAGTATGCGAGGTACCTAGCTTGTTCCAATGTTACTCTGCTCCCTGCGATTCAGATAGGCTTCACCTCTTTCATTCTGACTTGAAAAGGTAGCCAGCCAGCCAGCCAGCCACTTGGTTGATTTTGATTCCAGATTTCCAGTCAAGAACGTGCTATAACTAGATGATGATAAGCATAGGAGAAGTATACAAATATATGGGTCTAATTAGCTATTATGGAGAACCGGAAGAAAAGCGTCAGCACCTGGGACCATGGGGATCATTCTGTGGCCCAGCCTGACTGGAGGTCTGAAAGACTAGTGACACCTGCAAATTGCAGTCTTTCTGGAGAACTTGACAATGAGGGAAGGAAATCTGAAGGTAAAGTCGTTTTCAGGCGCAGCCGTTGTGCTGCCTCATCCATGGACAAGAAGATGATGGATTCAGACGGCATAATCTATCTCCTGTCTTTTCAGCCTGCATAATGATAAACACAACGTTTCCCAGAATTGATGGCATGACAAACTCCTGATTGGATCTTACAAAAAAAGATAAATGTTTCCTTGCAAAAAGAAAGTTATATGTTCTGCAAAAAGAAAGTTATATGTTCTGCAAATTAGTCAGTGCTAACTGATCGTTGGATTTGATTTATGAACTTATAGAATTGAAGATGCAATTCTGGGAGGAAGCTTCCAGAGTTCAGCAGTTTCTGAGCTATCTTCTTCACTCATCTGTACGTTCTAACATAAGGATAGAACTGGAGTGAGATACAATCATGATTCATGAATCATACAAGACAATACTGGATGAACTATGAATGCTACGCAATTTAACCAGACCAAAAAAAACCAATATACTGCCTTCTTGTTGGCTTGCTCATGGTGGACGCGTGGAACTGCTCATCTCAAGGCATAGCAGCCTTCATGTTCTTGACGTACTCTTCTACTCTTTTCAACCCTTTTTCAGGTGAAGCAGCTTCTCCTAGCTGTCTAACAATAGCGCTGCCAATGATCACGCCATCCGCTCCCCAGCCTGCAATCTGTATTGCAAATCACAAAGTTATTAACAAAGACAGACCAAATACATAGTAACAAGAACATTGCATGAGTCCAATTCACCTGCTTTACATGCTCTGGAGTTGATATGCCAAAGCCCACAGCGACAGCTTTTTCTGTAACCTGTAAACTCAGGAATATAAGCTATATTAACATGGACATTCCTCAACATGGATTTCTGACATTGTACACTAGCACTAGCTTTACTGTTTTACTGGTGAGAAGAAAGCTATACTCTACAAACCTTCTTGATCTCCTGAAGAAGGTACTCAACACGCAAATTTACATTTGAGCGCGCACCTGTAACTCCAACAGAACTCACCTGCATAATATACGGACTAGTTTTCACACACACAATTGAGTGCCACCAAACAGATTCAAAGTTAAAAGGTAGAATATGATGGGATTTAATAGATGAGAGATGACTAAATATGGATCATGTGCTTGAGATGCCATAATGGCTACGAGTTTGCATATTTTAGTTGCTTCAATTTCCCTTTTTTTTTTCTGTTCGTGTCAGTCTGGGATGATTGGTCACATGTTGTTTCGTTAGTATGCAAACACAATATAATATTCCATAATCATCTCTATGTACTTGTTCAAAACAAATATTCAAAATATGAAGTAGGGGATAAAAGAAAGGAATGCCATCTAGATCCAGTAACAAACTTCAAGCAAGTGCTAGGGATCTACTAGATGCCCACAAGATAAATAAATCCTTCTGAAGCTTTTGCAATCTCCTTCATCCTCTCTGTTGGTGTGGTTGGTGTTGTAAGCAGCACCTGCAGGCAATTGAGTAAAATATGAATTGCTAGATGACTGACACTCAATAACTCTTCTGTTGACAAGACGACAAGCAAAACCACAGTACTAGACTACTAGGCAATGCAGGTAAGTCATATCAAATTTAATATTTGAATGCTGAGGTACCCAAATTTTAAACAAAACAAGCCAAGGTCAGTTTAGCTTGAGTTCTCCAAGCTAAAGATGCATAGGTAAATTCTTGCCACAGATTTCATTATTTGGAACCTAAAATCGACAAAAGGCAATAGAACTATACAAGCAAAATTTTCACTTGAACATTACATGTCAGGGTGAAAGTGAGGACCAACCAGCTCTATGCCGTGCATGATGGCCTCATTCCTCAACAATGTTGTCTCTTCCAAAGGAAGATCAGGTACTACAAGACCTGTTCATAACATGAGTGCATAAAAAACAATAAATGCACTATACAGTACTACAGTATCTCATATGTTGATATAAAGTTTTTTAAAAAATACTTCACAAAATAGTCCATCACCCAGATTTAAAATGATGATTTATTACTGAACAATCTGCCTTCTTTTCACTAACAGTAAAAGACAATTGTAGAGATACAACAGATGAAGTTGCCATAGAATCATGCACTTCAGAAATTAATACAAATAAAAGGCATTACAGCTTTTACTAACAATTGAGCATAGCCTTATATCTTAGCCATATAAGGCAGAGACATCAAGAAAATGGAATTCTTGCTTGGCCACGTCCTGTGTGATGGTATTTACTACGGATAGTAGTGCAAGGATATTCAGTTCAATTCAGCCAGATTGACTGCAAAAGATACTATGGTCTGACTACAACGGATACTATGGTCTGCTTTGATGTGGTAATTAAATCAGAAAATTTGCTCAATGTCAAATTGAACCTAGAAGTGATTATAATTAACTTCAAATTGATCCACCCTTTCCAAGAGTTGACTTTTCTTTCTTCTCATGTCTTCAAATGCCTTTTTCGAACTCTTTTCCCCTAAATATCTACCACTGGTAAAAACTATTAGCCTATCTTGTGTTTCTGTTTTGAACTCCATGATTACCCAAAACTGCATGACATTATAAGCTCATGTTATTAACTATTTAGGAAGAATTACCATGTACACCAGCTTGTTTAATGATAGCCATGAAGTTCCGCACTCCACGCTTCAGAATTGGGTTGTAGTATGTGAAGAGAACTATTGGACAAGACAACTCAGGTATAACCCCCTTGAGCATAGCTATGACAGAATCAAATGTAGTGCCTTTCTTAAGAGCACGTGTTGCTGCAGCCTGAAATAAAGTGTACCAAAAAAACTTATGTTGCAGGCTTGTAGCCCATGACAAACATTAAAGCTGGTAAGTGCAAAGAAGCACATACCTGAATAACCGGTCCATCAGCCAATGGATCCGAGTAAGGTACACCCACCTCAATCACATCTGAACCACATGAATCAAGGATCTTCAACACTTTTGATGTGGCTGCCAAGTCAGGGTCACCGGCGGTGATGAATGGAATGAATGCAGTCTGAAAAATTCCAAGATCAGACATTATGCTCAAACCAAATCCCTCCCTGAAATCAATAACGCCCGGAAGCAATAGCATTGAGCATTGGAACCTGTATTTAAACTCACAGTCTGTATTAACATGTTCAAAACAACATGGAAAAGACTACCCTGATCTTAGTTACATCATGGAAAAAATGCCCCGATCTTAGTTACACCGTAGAGGAGGTTGCAGCAGCTCACCCAATTAACTCATATCCCTTTTTTTGTTAATTAATTATGCAGTGCGGCATATTTTGAACTATCATTAAAACAATAAATATCAGGGAAGAAATACACGAGAAATTATCGATCCGAACCCTTGCTCTATACACGAAGTACCTACCAGCCCAATTTGTTCGCCCATAACACTCCATTACTTCCACACCTACAGCATAAATGGAATCACAGTATCGAGACCTCAAAATCGCCTAGTGGCAGAGGGACCCGCGAATCGATGGCTGAGAAAGAGCACCTTGCCCTGCTCCCGGAGCCTGGAGAAGGTCTCCGCGACGCCGCGACCGCCCTCCTCCATGAGGGCCGCCGGCCGCGCCAACCGCCCTTCTCTCGACACCCCCGCCCTACCTCCGCGCTCCGCCTCCACAGCGGAAACGAAGCAGCCCACGCGGAGGAGGGGTAAACGCCGCCGGCGGCAGCGGCAACGGGCGCAACCGACGAAACGGAGGCGGCGGCGCGGCGAGCGGCCTCGAGATGGGCACGACGGCCACGTGCGCGTGAGCGTGACGGCGTGTAGACCCCCGGCTTCTATATGGGCCGAACGGTACAGCGGCCCACTTGAGGGCCGTTCTATATGGGCCAGAACTGTATAGAGGCCTACGTACGGCTAGTTCTATATGGGCCGGCAAAGGATCTGCCACCAGCGTGCGGCCCGTGTGATCATGCTCTCGTCATGATCCTACACTGCTCGAGAAAGCTGGCAACTACTCATTCTTCCAAAATCTTTTCCCTCCTTTAAATAGTCTAGATTTTTCTTCAGATTCTTATAGTTTGTAAAATTTAAAAAGATTCTCACTAGGTGCCTTTTAAAATCTCGAGTTACCCTAAATAAGGCCGCCGTTTCTTTCCCTGTGTTTCTTTAGTGATCTAGTGGCCCTTCGTGTCGCTATTGGTTTATCTTGTCATATGAGTACAACGTTGGTAGCACTGTCACTGTCCGTCAGTAAAATGAACTCCAGACAGCATGAATTGACCATCTATCAGTAGAGAGACACTCTTACATTATCTGAACAAGCAGAGGGGTGGACAAATTTTGTGACCCTCTAGAAAAATAATACAAATATATTTACCAAATACAGTGTCATTCTAGCGACCAGCTAAACCATGGTACAATGATTTTAGTAAGGGCCTCAATGATTTTAGTGAGTCTATTTAGAACACAGGAATTTTATAAGATTTTCATATGAAACAATTTAATTCCTCCATTTTTTCAAAAATCCTCTGAACGGAAGAGGCCTAACTATCTAAATTTGAGTTTTTTATGGCAGTGCATTCTTCATGCTCCAGGCATACTCCTCCAGCCTTTTTTCAGCCCTTGTTTGGGAGCTGCTTCACTTAGCTGCCTCACCATTGCACTGCCAATGATCACTCCATCTGCACCCCACTCTGCTATCTGAGTCAATTTACAGTTGGCAGCGAGTCAGATTTTGCAGCAAAAAATTAGTGAAACTAGATTGCAAGAAAATCAATCTTTCAGAAGTAATTTGATGTGCTAATTAAACTCTTTATGAGAGAACAATTGTTTACCTGCCTAACACGGTCAGGAGTTGATATGCCAAAGCCAACACACACAGCTTTGTCAGCGACTTGCTGAACCTCCTGATGGATATGCTCGACGCGTGAGTTTACTTTTTTGGCGGGGACCTGTAACTCCATTGACACTGACCTGCATATTACAATTCACAGCAAGTTATTGGGTCTGGATCAGAAAGTTAATTAAACTTCTAATGAACAGTCAGGTTTCTGCATATGTACTAGCACTTACAAGGTAAGCAAATCCTCCTGAAGCCTCCATGATCATCTTCATCCTCTCTCCCGGTGTAGCTGGTGTTGTAAGTAGAACCTGCAGACATTAATCCACAAATCATCAGAACTGAGAACATGTTGATCATTATAGGTAGAATCGACTACAATCTAACATAGACAATCAGGGAAATGAATAATACTTCCTCTAATTATAAAATCTAAAAAACTGTATTTTTCAAATCTAATTATATATCCCTAACTCTAATCAAAATAGAAATTTTATATAATAAAATAGAAAAAATTTACAAACAAACCTAATTAAAATTATTTCCACGACTACAACAAATTAATGTACAATCAAATGCTAAGCATGAAAAAAGATTAATTATCATACTAATCTATCATAAAATTTAACTTTAATACCAAATTAAGCTTACAAAATTTATAAAAATTCCCTAACATATTAACTCCTATTTATAGAAAAAATTTTTAAAGTAAAATACATAAATTCCCTTAATATTTCGTAACCACTGATTCGTTTATTTTCAGTTGTTGGATTTAAAACGGACGCTTCGGATTACGTCACATTATCTGACATACAGTTGACCATAGAGTGTGACATATTTTCACATAGAATTCTGCTCGGTTATTATTCCATTGCCTCTGCACCAATCTCATTACAACACGTTGTCTCCGGATTTCCTATGTCAATGCACGCCACATTGCCTTGTCTGGTTTCATCTGTTAGTCGTAACGCCTCTCTGCTCCCGTGCCCACATTTGCTAATAAGTCTGGTCCACCTATTAGCCTCTCTCTCATCGCACGTGCGCTCAAGTTGCTAGGTTGTTTCTTGCCGTCAGCCCACTCCACCGACCATATCGGCCTACGTGCAAGGTTAGCCCACTCACCAGCCCACTCATATTCGATCTCCTTCAATCCACGCCAACCAGTTCATGCGCTATAGCCCATTTACTGCTAGGCTGAATATGTATCGTTCATTAGGTCTACTCACATTATCAGACTGTTACTATAGTAAATTCTAAAAATTAATTTCTTAATTTTCGTCTAAAATTTCTCTAAATTTTTTTATCGAATTTTCATCTATTTCAAACATTTAATACCTACACACAAATAAAAAAACATTCTCTATATATATTTTTATGACCTTGACCTATGTCAATACACACATTCTCACAACACTTTTTATAAATAATTTTTACATAAACTAATTAAACAATGATAATTTTAATATAAACTAAATTTTCTAATTTTATCAATTTTAATTAAATCAGACTTTCTCATTATTATTTGACATAGTAAGTACACTAATCACTAACTTTAAGTAATGGATGAGCATATTTATCGATGAAAGGAATTGTTTGCATACCAGCTCTAGGTTACGCTTAATGGGTTTACATGTGTCCACGTAAGGAAGATCAGGAAGCATACATAATGTACTTTATTAAATGATGTACTTAATGATGTATTAACATGACACACTTCTAAAAGTACACTCAATTATTTGAAAACTCATAAGGATTAACATGACACACTTTATTTGTAATTTTTTTAAATAAATTAGGAACTTAATTAATTTTAATCATGATAAAAATTATAATAATTTATATATATTATCAGTCTTACTTTTTAACGACTACACCTTTTAACAATTAAAAACTAAATAATTAGGTTCCATTCATACCCAACTTCTTTCAAGTTTATACTTCAAAATTTTGTTAAGAAAAAGTATGAAAATACATATTTTCTTTATCTTTTCTAATATTTTTTATAGCACATATTTTTTATGTTTCTCATATTTCTTATAGCATATTAGTATATTTAAAATAAGATCAAAATAGATAATAAAGTTTAATCATGTTAAGATTTAGTTCAAGTTTTCATTTCATTTAGATAGCCATGCAAAGATTAATAACACATATAGAAATATAAAAGTTATCACACCTTATGACATTAACATGACTGTAAGTAATACACTTAAATCATACCTAAAATCATACCTATTACTCATTATTTAATAAAATCATTGTTTTCAAATAAAGAATACACAAAAAAAGTTATGCTCCATCTCAAAATAACCCCCATATGATGAATAACCCTAAGTCTCATCGAAGACGAGTAAATTGAGTAGAATCCAAATATTTTATAAAAATATATATCAATTGATGTTCAGTATTCATATGATGAAGTACCACATTATCTTTTTTAACATGATATCTAAGAAAATAAAATCAAATATCAATATGTATTGTGCTAAAGTGTTGTACTGGGTTTTTAGTAATATAAATAGCACTTGTGTTATCATAGAAAATTAGAATATTCTTAAAAGTAACACCATAATGTTTAAGTGTTGGTACTCTCATGAACAATAATTAACAACAGCCACATATAAAGATTCAACAGTTGATCATATTATAGAGAATAGTTTTATATATGTCCCAATAACAAATGAATTACTAAAAAAACAAGTAACAGAAGTACTTCCTATCAAGTCTACATATTCTAAAATCAACATAAAAAACTCTTAAGCTATTACATAAAGGCGTAGATAGCCATATGCCAAAATTCTTTAGTGTCATTAACATATCTGAGAATTTGTTTAATTGCTTAAAACTGTAAAGCATGGGGAACCTTAAAATTATTCACATAAACATACCACAAATTAAATATCAATAGTTTATTAATGTGAATGTCTTCTCTTGAATGTAGAAGGGAGTTGTAGTTTTAGATACTTCATCTTGTTTAATTTGATCTTCTTCATCATCCTCATCAATAAAGATATTTTCCCTCTAAATGTATGCAAATATATTTGTAGCCACAACTATAGAAATAAAAAGTATCTTAAAAAGTTATGCTTTCAACATATAATGCTCTTGTGAGATAGGAGAACCAATTCTTATAATCGAACATACGGCGTAAACATCTAGAGTTCGGTAACTAAAAGGGCACACTTTTCTCAAATTACACATTTTCTTAGACTTTTTTCTCATTTGTTATTTTGCAAGTCTAAAATAAAATTCAACTTTATGTCTATCTCTAACATAATAAGTGCATGTGTACTTAACTATGTATTTACTTTTAAAAGTAGAAACAACACTTTACTTGCTGTGCTAGTAGATGACATAACAACATCAGATCTAAAGAGATATGTTAAAATTTATTCTTTTTACCATAGTTAGAGTATGAAAAAAAACTCATGAGTAGCAAGACCATCTTTTAACTAAGCAATTTTAATATTAATGTGTTTTAATTTTAACTTAAAAGAATTACAATTATCATAATAAGCAGATTTATTAACTATAGAGACATGCTTATTATTTTTCTCTTTTAAAATATTAAATTCCTTCCAAGTAGAAGCATGCAAATATCTTAGAGAACTAAATTCAGCATAAACTAAATAACATAATTTACAAGAATTATCTATAGAAATTAAAGTTTTAAGTCTTGTAATTTTAGAATTTAATTATTTAACTAAAACATATTATTTCTCAATCTTTTTATCTTTATTTTCTAATAAAATACCAAGTTTTTCAACAGCACAAGTTAAATTATAGTAAGAAGATTCTATATCATTATCATTATTGTTATCTGCTACTTAACATCATACATAGTCCTACCAAGTTTTTTTGCCTTTGGAAGTAACATCATCATCACTCTCGAGGTCTTCATTGCATAATTTCATTTGTTTAAGAGCAGAAAGAACACACGGTGTATTATCTTCTTGTTCAAATACCCGTTCTTCTTGGTACTTTTGAATATTTGTTTTTGGTTACTCTCTTCTTTGTCTTTCTCCTCATCTTCATCCTTAGAATTAGAAAGTCTTGCTAGAAATTTTAGATACTTAAAACAAAGATGATTAAGCAAACTGCATACAAAACATCTTCGAGATTCTCTACCATTTATTATCTTTCTGGATCAAACATTATGCAAAATTCTTCTGAAGCATATGGAGAGGAATGCCAAATCATCTTCAGGTAATCATTTTAGCTGTTCATTGGTTAGTGAAAATAAAGTAGACAAAGCAAAGCTAGCTAAAGAATTAATACCAATAGTATTGCTAGTTTGTGAAGCTAAAGCTATTGATTTATTAGCAATATTTTTTCCAGCAAAAATATATAACTCATGAGTTTTCAATTTACAATAAAGCACATCTTAAAGTAAGTGTACTCATAGCAGTAGATTCTCTAATTAATATTACATTCATCTCCCATATATACATATTTAAAACTCCTAGCAATTAACGAGACTTTTTAATCTTAGAATAAATAACATTAACAGAACGTAAGTTGCTAATAATCTTATTAAAGTGAACAGAGAAATCATCTAGAGATTTATTAGGCTTCATCTCAAAATACATGTACTGTTTTTTATACCTATCATGACATATCTCTTTTACAGTATTTAATTTTTCATAATAATCATCAAGTACTCTCTATACTCATATGCTGACATGAGATGAATCACATGGTCAAAATTTCTTCTTCCTAGCCCTTGTATAATTAAACTTCTCGCCTTGTTGTTAGCCTCTACATATGATAGGTTCATTGCTATCACCGTATCGTTCTCAGGTACTTAATATGGCTTGTAGATTTTCTCCCATATAGCAAAGTCTTGAGTTTGAATATATGACTTCATATTGTTCTTCTAATACTCAATATCATCTAAAACACAATGTTTTGTGGAATACATATCCATCTATATATTTTTGAATCACGAGTTAAAATCAATTAGAAAAAAATAAAATAAAATAAACTCATTTTGAGATGCCACTTGTAGTATTTGACTCACACTGAGATAAACTTGTGAATGATTACAGAGGGGGTGAATGATTAAGGAAGACAAAAAAATTTAACAATTTCTTCTAATCGTAAAGCCTGAAAAGCTGCCTTTTCCAAATCTAAACAAAACATTGTTTCCTTACTAATAAGATTATAGCCATAGATTCGTAACTTCAATTGACCTAGAAATTTGACAAAATAAATTTGACAAATTTTGTAAATAAATTTAACTAGAATTATCTCAATCGGACTTTTAGATTTCGAGATATTAATGAAATAAAATTATTGAAGCAAAGGTTTACCCAAATTAATTAAACCCTAATTAATTAATAACACGATATCAGAAAATAATTAATCAATTGAATTTTTCAAAAAACTATAAAAACACTCTAACTAAATTTTAGATCAAATAAATTAATCCAAAATACAAAGAAAATAAATTAATCTAAAATCAAATGCTTGTTGAATAATTACCATGCTAATCTTTCATAAACTTACATTTATTACCAAAATTGAGTTTACAATTTTTTTAAAAAATACTCTAATTCAAATCCCTAACATCTTACCCTCTATTTATAGAAAAAAATTCAAAAAAAATCTAAATATCCTTAAGATTTCATAAACATTAGTCTATTTATTCTCATCGTCGGATTCGAAATGGACGCTCTAGACTGCATCATGTCACCCGACACACGGTTGACCAAAGAGTTTGACACGTTTCTAAAGAGAATTCCGCTCGGACACTATTCCATCACCTCCGCACCAATCCCGTTATGCCACGTCGCTTCTAGATTTCTGCGCCTGTGCACACGTGCGCATCTACGCGCCACATCACCTCGTCTAGCCCCACCTGTCAGCCGCAACATCTCTCCTCACCAGCGCTCGTACTCGCTGACAGGCCAGGCCCTCATGTCAGTCGATGTGCCTTTACGTGCCCACGTCCACGCCAGCGAATAGACCTGGCATACCTATCAACCTCTCTCTCGTCGCGTGTGCACCACGCTGCTAAGCCGTTTCTCGTCATCAACCCTGTTTGCCAATCTGCTGACTTCTTGGGCTATCTACTAAGTTATCCCACTTGCTAGCCTAGTTGCATTATCCTTCTTCAGCTCACGCTAATCCGTTTACGTGTCGCCTTCAGCCTATTTTCTGCTAGACCGAATCTGTTTATTCGAACTGCTCACAATTACAACTCATTACTATAGCAAATTCTAAAAATTAATTTATCAATTTTTGTCTAAAATTTCTTTAAAATTTTAAGTGATTTTTCATCTATTTCCTACATTTAATACCTACACATAAATAAAAAATAATTCTCTAGCATAGATTTTTACAACCTGTTCTCTATCAATACACACGTTCACTACAATTTTTATAAATAATTTTAATATAAACTAATTAAATAATACCAATTTTAATATAAACTAATTTTGTAATGTCAATTTCAATATAATCCAATTTTACTGATTTTACTAAAACCAATTTTTTATTTTTATTTAACATTATACTATTATACTAATCACTAACTTTAATTAATGGATGAGTATATTTATTGATGAAAGGAACTAGTCTGCATACCAGCTCTAGGTTGGTCTTAATGGCTTCACCCTGAAAGTACATGTGTCGACATAAGGAAGATCAGGAACTATAAGACCTGAAACACATTTGACTACTGTGAATTAGCATTTGCACTTTCAGTGAGATAAAACAGTAAATATAGTTTCAGTTCAGCATTTAAAATGTTAATTACAGAAGGAAAAAAATCTTGTAATCAGAGAACTTAATTAAGATTGTAACATCATAACAACCCTTCATTAATATAGTTTAATAGGACTGTTGGACCCACCTTAATTGTGCCTGAAGATTTAATGGTTTTATTATTAATAAAAAAATGTAGGATAGGGTTTGGAGCCTTGGAGTGTTGCAAATACAGATAAGCTTACAAACTAACTCTGTCATGCACGTGGAAAGTAAGATCAGAGTGACACAAGATACAAACTGATGATCAATAATGATCATTAGTCGTGATAGAGCCGTACAGCGATATCCACTTAAAAAACGCAGGATGATGGGTGTGTAGGACAGTCTACCGTATACATGATGTTTACATTTTACTGTTAATTAATCAACTTCATTCTTGTTATTCAATATTGACACTAATATTTTTTTAATCGAGCCACATTAAGTTTCATATTAATATATTAGAAAAAAATACAAGACCATAATTAAAAAACTATAATTAAGAAAAAAAGCTATGCTACGTGCTTACAACATAAGCACCCGCTGCTCAAGGCAAACACGAACCCATAAATATAAGCACTAATTACTTAAACCCAGTTCAACAGGTTCTACGGACATAACCAGATGAGCTCTAAAGTTTGTACCTTTTTTTATTCTACAGACATATCCTTAATATTAAATTAAATGTAAATATAGGTTATAGTTGTTTGTCTATCTTAGGAGTCACTCAGACTCTCGTACTACTCCAAAGACAGATGTTCGCCTGCGCCTAAGAGTCTTCATCTTCTCGGGTCTTCGGTTCCTCTTCTCCTCCACTCTCTGATGTTCTCGTTGGTGGCGAGGGGAAGAGGACCATCTCAAGTCTTGATTTAGTAAATTTTAGGGTACGTCTAAATAAACAAAGTCTCTCTAGAGGATTAAGTCTTCTAAGAATCTAGGATTTATCTTCCATGGTTTACTCTTCGTATGCTTTGTCAGTTGCTATTTTTTTATGATACCCTCAACAAAAATTAGGCAGGTTTGTCTTTCAGGTCGTCCATGAATCAATGAGTGGCGCCGTCTGTAGGGTTGTATTCGATTGATTTGTTAGAGGAACAAAAATCTTACATCATTTATTTTTGCTTGTGCCAAGTCAGTAAGTGTGGTGGTTGCGCTCGTCTATTCGATATTTCAGGATGTGCGATCTCTTTATTGTTTATTCATATATTTTTTTTATTGTAATTACAGTGTTATAAATCCCTATTTTTCCAATATAATCAGCCATGTATCAAAAAACATCAAATGCAAATATAGTTAAAAGAGTTCGATCCTCTTCTCTTTAAAGGTTACTAGTTGTTGCACGATTTCAATTTTCAAGGCATTGTTATATCAGTCCCTCTTTTTATTCAATACCACCCTTTCATGCAATGGATCAGTCCCTCTTTTTATTCAATACCACCCTTTCATGCCATTTGTAAGTGTAACATCTACATACCAAACAAGGATTTTTTAACAACATTTAATTCCTATGTAAAAATTCTAAAAATATCTATGTTTAGAATTAGAGGTTGTGCCTGATACTGTTGTCAAAATCTCGGGACCCTCGTTACGAGATTTCGATGCATGTGTGTCATTTTCTGATGATTTCATGAACTTAGGATTATTTTGAAACTTTCATAATTCCATTTTACAGTTCCAAAAAGATCTACATGCAATAAGAGATAGTGCATGATACTGTTTGTCAAAATCTTGGGACCATTAGGTGGTTGTTGTTTGAGCATGAACCAGAGAGCATTGAGGTGACATTAGCTTAACGACATGTGTTTGTTCGATTCGTTTTATCTCTCTTTTTATTTTTGGTCGCTAAACCTTCTTGGTGATCGCTGCAACAACGCAAGGAAGACGAAGTCGGTGACGACTAGTCAAGCACAGTATCTATCGAGCTTTCTCCCGACGCGAGGGTTCAGTTCGATAATTAATATCACTACGTACAAATCTAGCTACTTGAACATATTATATTACTATATGAGTGGCCAAACGTGTTTCTTGCCCGATATAAACTAAGTTTATAGTCCTATCTTAGCCGTCGACAAAGGTGGAAAGGTAGGCAAACGGCTAGTAATTCTTCCTCGGAATGACGTAGAAGAAGGTGAACGAATTATTTTACAGGTTTAGTTTTTTATATCAAGATTTTCTTATGAATCGGTTTTCATGTGGGTTTTTTTTCTTGTAGATCAGTATTTATACATTGATACTTTATTGAACTTTATTGAACTTTAGTGGTTTTCACATGGAGGGTGAAAATATTCGATTTTCTATATAGCTCGGTTTTTTATGATATGTAATGTAACTGTTCTACTTATTGGTTTTTTAGCATATAAAAACTGTTTGGTTTTTATGTGGATGGATTTTTTTCAAAGACATGCGGGATGGTGCGCGCACGGTGGTGGGAGAGAAGAACGCCTGCGTTTTTAATATAGGAGTAAAAATATAAACTAGCTAAGTAGCTGACTAAAATCATAAAAGCCTATTCTATCGTCGTTTCTATATAGCACAAACTAAAAAAATCATATTAGGCAAGCGCCCATACTATCACAAGTTTTTTTTGTTTATAAATCTGATACATTTTTAAAATCCACAGGTTTACTTTGGTTTGTTTTTCTAGATGCATTTGGAAAGGGCCGTGGGCCGGTAGACCGTAAAGTTTAGCCAGCCAGATGATGGCGAGCTGACGACGGACTCATGGAACCAATGCCAGCGTCACCATGTGCATGAACGCGGCCGCCGCCGCTGATCCAACAGCGAACCACGAGAAAAAACAACTAAGTTTAATTCTCGTGTCAAGATCAAGCAGATTTAGCATTCCTTAATTAGACGAAGCGAAGTCTCATTCTGTACAAGGTGGCAATAGATAAGCCAGGATCTCTGGTGGATCTGTTCTTGGTTCGTTTGCTTCATCAACACCTTTGCGTGTGTCGGATATGTTTTCTCTTCAATTCCTTGAACATTGCGGTTGTGATGCTGATCTTTTATCTTAAAAAAACGGCGTGACAATGATTAATTCTATTTTAAGGAATGTGTTCGTTATCGACGAGATTGCAATTAATCGCTAGACCACGAAGCTTTTAACCGCAGCTAGACTTTAAGACCATCCAGCTATATAGGGTTAAGTTCCGGTATTCCAGGCACTTTTCCTTTACCGACAAATCATTATTTTTTATTACATAAAAGACGCATAGCGACACGTTTATATCCCTAAAAATACACGCCTAGATAGATTGACACTAGAGATAAACCCCTGATATCACTAAATTTATATTGCAAGTGTGTGCTAACATTCATGATCACTAAGAGATAAACCCCTGATATAACTAAATTTGTATTACAAATATATGCGTAATATTAATGATCACAATAATGTATGGACAATTCAACCATTACTTCTTCAGCTTTCACTCTATGTAGGATATAGACATAACCAAGGTTTTGAGAATAGGCAGTAAATGTTTTTTTTCAAAGCATTGTACCAATATATCCCCTTTTAATTCTCTACGCAGGATATAACTTAAGCACAACCTGAGCTTTGAAAACACGCATAAGATGCATTTTTTTCAAAACATTATTATACCAATAAGCTCGCTATGACGCTTTGAACTTTGCTAATCATTATAGGTCTAATTTGAGCATACATATTACATATAGAATAATAGTAAAATTAAAAATAATTAATTTTTATTACATCAATAGAAGTAATACTTATATAAGTTGTCATTAGATCAACACAATATAAAAAACAAAAGCAACAACGACGATTAAATGAAAACTAACAGCGGAAAGCAACAAAGCTTGGGAACTAGGACTGAAACAAAAGTCTTCATACTCCGCCTGCTGAAACTACTCAACGCATTGGTCAATGTCATCCTCTTTAAATCTATTCATATATAAGATGAGTAAACCAGAGAAAAATAATATGTGTTGGCTTAGCAAACAGACTAAGATTTTTATTTATAAAACTCTAAAAGAGTTATTTTATAAAACACTAGTGAGCCAAAACATTAATTGTTGGAAAGAGAATTGCATCTCGATCTATTCTATAAGTTGCTTTGTAATAACTTATCACACTATTTATAAGTGATAGTAAAATTTTCAATATTTTCTCATATTCTCCTTGTTAGCTTCTTTTCACCTCCTCAACACTTAGCAATAAACCAAACATCATATCTTAACTATTTTTTCTAGTTAATAACTTTCATCGCTCGCCTATTACTATTTCTTATAGTTAAGAGCTTTTCACAGCGCACATAAGACACCCTAGAATACATAGAACTATTCCCGACCACAAAGTTCAACCATCTAGGAAATAATTTTCATTCCAACAATCATATTCATAAACCTTTGGTAAAAACAAAATTATAAAAAAACATATCACATCTGCCTATAACCATGGTCACGGCTGTTTAAATAATTAACCTAAACTTTATAGAGGTTACATATTTTACTCACACGTTATAAACTTATCTCTTTACATAACATGTGTCTATCAAACACGGTTTACAAATTATGCTCAATATAACGCTTTTCCAAAACAAGCCCATGAATACCCTATGTCACATAGTTGGGCCAAATATTTCAAAACAGAGCATCAAACAGTCTCATACCTCATCTACTCAGAACACACTGGAGATGTCTCCTATAACTAACCAATCGTCTAAGAAAATAATCTAGAATAACACCCATCTTGAGCAGTAACCATCCACAATAACATCTCCTTATACCTAGTATTTCACAACTATTGATATAGCTAATTAATTAATCAGGGATATCCCATAATATTTGTGTAGTCGTGTTGTAATATGTTTAGATGAGTTTATTAAAGGAATCAGTTTTTAATAATGCAAACCATTTTTATTTTTATAAACAAACCAACATCACATCAAAGTTTCAAGTAAATATTTAGAATTCTCAAGTTCCCACACGATATCACATTCATAAGCGGGCTAAGCATCTATCTTAGTAATCGCATTCATAGGATGACGATATCGGCACATATTTGATGGAGTTAATAAGGATGGTGCCATTAATATTCTACATAATATAAGTATGACTAATGGGTAGATTTGTTGGTTTTACGCCAACCGAAGACAAATAAAATTATAGTGTAACCTAAGCAATACAAATTCATAAACAAATTAATTCACAAGATATAGGATCAAAGTGTACAAACAATGTCTTGCCTTAGTACATGGCGTTTCTTAGTGTGATGAAATCCGACCTGAACACTCCTTTGTTCATGGCCTCTACACATGAGAAATATAAATATTACATGGGATACTAATAAAAGTAACAAAATATAAAATAATAGTTTCATTACGTAGAGGAGGAATTTAGAAAAAAATTAGTAATAAAATGAGGTTAAACAGAGTAACGAATAAAAATATATGAATTTTCAAAGTTTAAAGTATTTTTTAGAAAATAAAAAGAATTTATAAAAGAATATTCCTAAGAATAGTCCCGAACAATTTGTAGGGTTGAGATGACAGTTGTAGGGAGAGAATGGTTTATGGTAGACTAGATCTATAGAGTCGGCTAAAAGGATGGGCCCACGTATTCCCATCTTTTTTCTTGCCTTTTTTTTCTTCATTCTCTTTTCTTTCTCTCTTTCTACCTCTTCTTTTTTCCCTTCCCTGCCTCCATTCTTTGATGCGTAGAGGAGCCTAGGAGGAGGACGGTGATCTGCATAGGGGCGTCGACGGGTTCTAACGATGGATAGCGATGTTGGTGATGCTGGTGACAAGGCAGGTGACAACTAGCAGCGGGGTAGAGCCATCAGGAGGCTCGGGCGCACATGTCAGTCTCTAGGAGGTAGGCACAGCGACTAGCCTAGGAGGCGTGACAGCTAGGACCAGTGACAGAAGGCTTGGGTGGTGGTGCCACGAGCTCACGTATGCGACAGCGTGAATGGGGACTTGAGAGGAAGGAAGGTAAATAAGAGAGTGAGAGAGGTGAGGCACGGGTTAAGGAGAGGAGCTCGATGGTGTCTTTTATCGGTAGTTGGGCATGACGCAGAGAGAACTATGAAAAGGGGTGCGAGACTAGCAAATGGGACGTAGGAGCATTGTCTAGGCTATGGCAAAGGAACGACACGACGTGGAGTGCTTAGTGACGAGATTCTCAGTTGTGGGGTCAATCTTAGTGCAACATGACATGGCATGGAGCGTTTAGCCATGGGATTCGTGGCCTTGTCATGGCACGTCACAGCAGGACACTTGGTGCGGTTGGGCTGCGATGCATGGGAGAGGTACGTGCATGTTGGTTAGCTCGGCGATTCACCGAGCACGTGTTGTGCGTGCGCAAGGAGAGAGGGGAGGGTGATGATTGTGTGGGCGTAGTAGAGCGGGCGCATGCCAGATATAGACAGTAGATGACAAGTGGGACTAGGTGGAGAGAGCAAGCAATGAGCAAGCACGAGGGCGCGATTGCATGGGCGGCTACATGTTGGAGAGGTAGGCTGGTGAGCGTGGCCCAAGGAAAAATCTAGAAGAGGGGTGGCCTTAGGCCGGTCTCAGGTGCAGCCTAGGAGTAAGAAGAAAGAGAGGCGAGAGAGAAAGCTAGGCCGATGAGGCAGTTGGGCCGATCGAGAGAGAGGATGGAGAAGGGAAAAGACAGGAAGGTGTTGGGCTAAGAGAAAGGTGGTCTAAATGAACATGAGGTTTTCCTCTTTTTTTTTAGGATTTTTGAAATTAAATTTTTAGAAAAAATTTTAAATGAGTTTAAATTTGAACTCGGGATTTTGTTAGAGAATTTATGGGAGAAACTCAAAGAGATTTATTTGAGAGGACTTTGAATTAGAGTCATTATCTGAAATCGGATTCAAATGTAATTATTGGACTTAGAGAAATTTATAGGGAATTTTTTAAGGATGGATTGATTTAAAAGTGGATTATCAGGTTAGATAGAGATTTTTGTCACATAATACAAATAAATAACTAAAAATTATCATAATATGATGTTAAAATCGGGATGTTACGTATGCTCTTTCAAGAAATATTATTTTGAGGTGACCGTAGGCTGTTCTATAGGTATCGCTGAAAAGTACAATTTAGTTAATTAACTGAATTAAGATGAGTCAACGAAGGCCCTCGGGTAGTCAGGTTGGCCCATGCGTCTATAATGCTATTCGGGCTAGATTAGTATATCATACTCCCCGTCCCAAAAGTATACTTTAGGCAGAGGTAGCAGGAGATAAGTAAAGATAATGTACTGATGATTAATGGTTTGTGGTGGGAAATTAGCACAATTCCGAGTTGATATATTAGTTTGGTGTTATTAAGGAGTTTATTTTCGGGGCTCTGGGGTATTTAGCATTAACATGCGAAAAATTTGCAGCAATCATTTTCTTCATACAACGGAAGAATAACGTAAAACCTCTCCATTGATGAGATATTTTACAGTCTCTCGGGATGTCTACACGTTATTATACAACCCTTTCTAGTTGCTAAATTGTGGTACAATTATTCTTCAACTATGACTAAAAGAAAGGCAGCTTCAGCTTCCCTTCTACTATGCGTGTAGTGATCACCGAGAGATTAATCTCTCATGCAATTATTATTTAGCAACTTGTTTTATAACTTCTATGGTAGTGCATCCTTCAGGCTCCTAAAATACTTCTCCAGCCTTTTCATCCCTTGTTTAGGAGAAGCTGCTTCACCCAACTGCCTCACCATTGCACTGCCAATGATCACTCCATCTGCACCCCACTCTGCTATCTGTGTCAATTTACAATTTACAGTGTGTCAGAATTTGCTAATATTTGATAAGGAAACTGAGGTGGTAATTAAACTAAAAATATAGATCATTTAATCACCTGTGTAACATGGTCAGGGGTTGATATGCCAAAGCCAACACAGACAGCTTTGTCAGTGACCTGCTTGATCTCCTGAAGGAGATGCTCAACACGCGGGTTTACGTTTTGTCGAGATCCTGTAACTCCATTGACACTAACCTGCATGATACGTTTTATAGCAGGCAATTGTTATTATCTGGTCTTGGTCAGAAAGCTGTACTTCTGGAGATTTTCTAGTGTATTTACCAGGTAAACAAATCCTCCTGAAGCCGCTGTGATTTTCTTCATCCTGTCTGCCGGTGTAGATGGTGTTGTAAGCAGCACCTGAACCCATTTTTATCCACACACAGATTCAGAATCGGTTGGTAATTAACTAGAATAATGTACTGCTGGTTATGTATTGATGAAATCTATATACCAGCTCTAGGTTGTTCTTGATGGCTTCACTCCTGAAAGTGCATGTTTCTACGTAAGGAAGATCAGGTACTATAAGACCTGGAGAACACGTGTAACTGCAAATTAGTAACTCCATCGTTACAAGTTAACAAATAACAACAGCAGAAATGAATGCATTTAAATTCAGATTAGCATTTACTCCGTGCTAATGGAATGTTAATCGTGCCTGAATACTAAAAGCAGAAACTTAAATACATAATACGTCAATATGTGTCCACATCAATGTTCACGTGATCATTCATCAGATAGCACATCACAACCTAAAGAATCTATGGCCAGCGTTATATCGGACAGTGATCGGTGTTTTCTGCATCGGTAGAGACACCACCAAACATTTTCTGTACCTTAGATAGGTACGTGAAAAACAAATGAAAATTTGACTGGCAATATTCAAGATAAGGTGTACGACAACATCGGTTTGAAAAACACAAAATAATTATATGCAGACAAATCAAAAATATAGAACTATAACTCTTAAATTTAGCTTGAGAAGTGGAGTTTAAAGTAAAGTTGTAGGGTGGTTTAAAGCTAGCTCCAATTCTTTAGTTTATTTTTTAATATCATTTTAGCCCACTCTATTTTTTTACATCTCTAAAAGAGGTGAAGCTCCTATCATATAACGATACATAGTTTAATATTTATTAGATTTTTCATCACTGATACGAGCGAACGATGACACAATCATGAACAGAATGAGTACAGATATATTAATGTAGAAGTGAAAAACAGAGAGTAGTTAATTAGTCGGGCATTAATCAATTATCATGCTACCTTGCACGCCGGCTTCTTTGGCTGCGGCGGTGAAGTTGGCCGGACCTCGCCGGACGATGGGGCCGAAGTAGGAGAAGAGAACCACCGGGCAGGAGAGCTCCGGAGTCACCTCCTTGAGCATCGACATGATCCCGTCCAGCGTGGCGCCGGCGGCGAGCGCCCGCGCGGCGGAGGCCTGGATAGCGGGGCCGTCGTTGTAGGGGTCGGAGAATGGCACGCCGAGCTCGATGACGTCGGCGCCGCAGGAGTCTAGAAGCCGCAGCGCCTCCGCCGTCGTCTCCAGGTCCGGGTCGCCGGCGGTGATGTACGGGATGAACGCCGTCTGCTCGCGCGCACAAACCAATGATTAAGCATCAACATGATCGTTGTGTGTACTCGATGGCGACCTGCGTCCATGTACTCTACCTTGCCCTGCTCCCTGAGCCTCCACATGGTCTGCGACACCGACAGGCCGCGCTCGGGCGCCTCCAGCGTTGACGCCGCCGCCGCCGCCGCGAGCTTCCGGAGCGCAACCCTCCCCGGCGCCGGCGTCGCGCCGGCGTGCCACCAACCGGGGAGGCGCATCGTAGGAGGCGCCGAGGAAGAAGCCAGCGACGCCGCCTTCATCGTGAAAGCCATGTGCACGATAGCGCAGCCGCGTGTGGTATACGTGCCGCACGCGACGCTGTTGCTGCAGTGTGTGTTGGATCGGGGCGTGACTGTGTTGGGGCGCGGTGATGACGAGGGCGTGCGCCTCGGCTCGGCGCGAGGGGAGTTTATATAGATCGCGGCGGCGGCGGGCGCACGGGGACACGGCGAGGTGGCGATCGAGCTCTCTGGATGGGTCGGCACCCTAGGCGCGGGCGCGTTAACTCGGTTCGGAAATGTGGGATCGGGCTAGCGTTAGCCCGGGCGTGGAAAACGTGTTAACCGCGCCCGCGCACGTATTTTCGTGGCCACTCTCGCGACGACCGTTTTACGGATGGTCCAACACGTTCTCCAGCTCCAGCCACACTTCAGTACTAGGAACCAACCGGCAGCAGGGACCATTAATATTTCCACTCTCTCGCCCGTGCGTACGCTAGCTAATGCAAATCAGTAGATTCAATGTTTCATGTTGCTAGCCTAGCTAGCTGCTGGCTGGACCATCGGAAGGGACGAGCTCGATCTATCGAATGAACATGAAACAGATGTTGTGCTAGCTAGCTAGCGTCTACGTAATTAATTCGAAAATAAATTTCACATAACTTTGTATTTTATAGTAAAAATTACAGAACATCATATGTATTTTAACTTGACATATAACTATATGTATTTTATAGTTTAAATTATAACTTGTGGCATATAACTTATATGCTTGATAGTTTAAATGTTTCATAGAATCTCACTTTATTGAAATCTCCAAAATTTAGTATATCTAAACGTAAACATCTTGACAGTATTAACTGAGCAAAATCTATACGCAATTATTCTTTAAGTATAATTGGACAGAAAAAAATCACCCTGTCAATTTAAGTTTTCACCCTTGCTACTGCTTGCTTGCTAGTCCGTCCTTATTCCCTAGTGTCTCCCCGTTGAAGCTCTGCTGCTGATCCAAAACCTAGTGACGTATACATGCTGACATATACATAGATGGGCGCATGACTCATGTCCAGGAACTGGGGAACACAGTAGACGTAGTCAGGTGGGGGTCCGCCCGGCGACCTGCAGCACACGACGCCGTGCGATTTTTTTCTTGTTTTAACCTTTTTATTTTAAAATTTTAGAACTAAACTTCACAAAATATTATTTTAGCCACGACATAACTAGCGTGGTAAGAATTTTATTACGTTAGTCTAACTACCGCTAACTTCTCAAATGTGGTATTATTTGACCACGACACATATCTTCCAAAATGGAGTTTAGTTTTAGAATAAAAAATAAAAAAAAAGTCCAGAAAAAAATATAAAAAAATCACGCCGTTCAGTCTCGGTGTCTCCACTCCCTGCGCGGTCTCGTCAGAATAGAAAGGATACATTGATCCGTGTGTCATATGATCAGATGTTGGAAAGAGAGAAGGAATCAATACACGAATTCAATGAACCTACTCTTCCATTCCATAATAAATTTATTTTCATAATTCAAATTTTGTTTTTACTTCTTATCCAAATACATATTTGGTCTAGAGAAGTTTTTTTCTCCTTTAATATCCCATAACTATCCACCCAATATTGCATTTCTATTTATGAAGGGCACTGTAGTATTTTTTTTCCTTCAGCACTAAATTTGTCTCAAGATAAGAGGGTTTGGTTCTTTTGGGATAAATTTCTACTTCTGCTGTTGCATTTAAGATAGTACAACAAAGCAGCGGGGAAGCAGCATAAAGCCACTGCTTACAAGTTACAACCAAGCAAAAGGTTACATGTACTTACGTACACTCTTTATAAAAAAATCATAACTATAAATATAAATTTAAACATAGGCTATGCTCATATTCTCGTTAAAGCTCATTCTCGGTTGAGATGTCTCTTAGGGTACTAATCCAAATTCCCTTCAGATAACTCTTTTTTACTTGATTCTGTTCTTCCTCCTAGACAAAGAAAAGTGACACTATGACAGGACGTACCTATAGTCGCCCATTACCTAAAAAAATAGTTTTTTAGACGTTGAACAGTGACACATGCTAGCTATGACAATTACAACTCGACAACTGCTGGCTACTTATAAGTTGGTTCTCTGCATATTACTTGACAGGGACAACAAAGACGACTAGTATGCTAATTTCCGCCTTCTAGAAGCATGTAGCGAGTTTTAGCCCTTGGTTTGATTGAGGGCACATTTGCAACTTATAAATTTTATATGATTTTCTAGAAATTAGTTCATTTTCTTTGGATTTTTTTGTAAAAGTTCTTTGTTCTAGAGGGAATCCAAAAGATGTAGGAATTTCATGAGAAACATATATCACAACAATGGGAAAGTATGGATGTTGCCTACTACTAAGTTTACTTTTTTAAGATCAATATTTAAAAAATTTAACTAATAATTGAACGTCATATATATATATATATATTATCATTAGATTCATATTATGTATAATATTAATTTTATAGTGGTTGATAATACATTACGAAATAAATTAATAGTTAAAATATAAACTAATACATAAGAACGGAGTATATGCTCACCTTTCGCCTTTTACTCCTTCGATCTGTACACTATTCGCACATGCTGACCATTAGTTAGTACCTTCAAAAAAAAATATTTGCCGCTTTCAAAAGGATTTCATTCCAAATTTCCAACGGTTGCATTTGCATATTCCATCACCTGTGCATTCAAAAAAAAAAACCCTCAAATCCATATATGTTTTTTTTCAAAAAATCAAATCCATAAATGTAGAATATGTTTACATATTATAACATATGATAACATATACCACTGTGCAAAATATATAGGTCGTGCACATAATGCAACGTGCTATATATGGTTAGTTATAATCTGAGCTTATCGTAACTCTTAAGGGCACATCAGTGCGCGAAAACTTAGTTTGATGGGTGGGCTATTCCACGAAAAAAACGACGTGTTTTTGCAACCATCCTGATCGAAGGTGCTATAAACAGTGGACTGATTAACTGAAACACTACCAAAGGGTACGGCGGCGTGGCTCTCTTTGGTTGGTTCGAATTTTTGCCGGCCCATCTGCTCCTGTCGTGTCACTGCAAGCCGCCAGCACGTGGTGAAGGGCTTAGAAAAGTCAGAACAGCTAAACCGAGGCGGCACATTTGCATGTTTTTTTATTAAAAAAAGAGATCGCCGCATGAAAATTAAGTTCATGGATGAAGTATTTGGCCTGTAACTGACATAAATTAAAGTAAAGACGATGATTAGTCCTCAGAATAAACTTCGCCGGCCACATGTACAACTAGCCATGCATATTGCACCAATGCTATATTCTGCTAACGTGCAGCAAATGGTCAGCGTACCTGATGATGTACCACTATCGGATATACTCGGTGATGGTAGTTCAGAATAATCAATAGCAAATTTAGATGCGGCGTGACGCACTTGCTTAGCGTCTTAGCCTTTGGCTCGCGTACGTAATTAACTTCGATGTCTGCGTGTATCGCCCGATAGCACAGAACTATCCCGGTCGGCGAGGTGGATACTGTTGATCTCCAAGTACAACCTTAGCATAATTTGGGCATGGCAGAAAGTACACTTTACATCTCCCAAGTTTTATTTATAACTCTCAATCGCAAAATCGATTAGTGAGTATTTAATGACTATCAAAATTTGTGTTTTGTTAGTTTGAAGTACGGTTTCATCTAACAAGACATCTAAGTATTAACTTAGTTCTTCGTTTCATAAACCGTCTAGGTGGCGCTTACAGAATACTAAAAAAAATAAAAAAACTTAAGTGATGCTTTATGTGTCAATTAAAAAAAATAAAAACCACGGATCTACATGTCAGTCCATAAAAAACAAAAAAGAAAAAAACCATACCACCACACCTCTTCTTTCCATCTTCCATCTGTAGATGGATGGAGACAACTAAAGCCTTAGCAGTGAGCTCATCCATAGGAAAGGAAGGCACATCAGGTGGTAAAGACCATATAAGACCTTAGACCACTGTGGAAAGAGGTGGTTTGTCATCGCTTCACTGCCCAATGAGAGAAGAGCATACATGGTGGAGCCACCTCTATAAAATTTGTCTGTCGCTGTCACCATCCTCTAGATCCTGTCATGATGAGGAGGGGCATGAGGTGGAGCTAGCGCGCGAGCAAGTGTGCCAAGGCCAGCTCTATGCTAGCTTCCTCGAGCTCTCATCGTCCGCATGAGCGACTCGCCCAGAGATCCTCATCGTGATGTCATCCATCGCTGCCACTAGCCCGATGACCGCACGAAGAGCTCATGGGTCGGGTGGACCACCACTACTTCTTCCGTCCTAGCTATCCTCACTGCTCACACAACAAGCTAGTGCCCAGCGAGTGAGCGACAATGATGAGAAGTAAGAGGAGAAGATGGTGGCAGATCCAGTGAGGTTAGGGATGGCAGAACGATGACATAGCTTATGGAGGGGCAAGGTCGCCCCCTATTCCTAACTGACCGTCGTAAATGTTGTTCCTCACTGATTGTTGCTTCTGCTGTAGCCTCAAGCCCGATGCATGGTTTGAGGTAGAACGAGGATTTCTTCATGTAGGCAGCGTCGACAACGATGGTAGACCTCATCATAGGTCCTTAGCCGAGATGGCCTCTTGACGAGCTTTGCTAGGCCCGACTTCAACATGAGACAAGGTGAGAGGAGAGAAGAGAAGAAAGGACTAGACGGTGATCATTGATATCTGACACCATGTGGATCCTAGGTATATTTTATTATTTTACTAGTTGTATTTTTTATAGTGCTACGTAAGCTCGCATTTAAGCCTTCCTCTTTTACCCCATAAGCCTCGTTTGGATGGTCTAAGATTTCACTTGGACATCTACACGAGCCTGAATGGGCTCCATTTCTGTTGTGGCAGTGACACGAGATCGGCCAATGTACGGCCCATAAAGGCCCAGAGCCAACCTCGGTTCCTCCCTCTGCCACGGCTGCGATGCGAGTGAACAAAGGCGAGCCAAGCGACTCCTCGACCGATGCCCCACCACTTCACTTCGCACGCGCCGAGGAGACGAGCTCCTCCCGCCCCCGCGTCGGCAGCGTCGAGGCAAAAGCTGCAGCGAGCGAGCGAGGAGAGCCACCGGCTCGGCGTGCGCGGTCGCCAGTCGGCCGGACATGGCCGGGCAGCCGCCTGGCAACGGCCCGGAGGACGACTTCTTCGATCAGTTCTTCTCCCTGACCAACTCCTTCAGTGGCGCCGCCGCGGCCGGCGGCCGCCCAGCCGGTGACCAGCCTTTCTCCCTCGCGCTCAGCCTCGACGCCGCGGCGGCGGCCGAGGCGTCCGGGAGCGGGAAGAGGCTCGGGGTCGGCGATGACGCCGAGGGTGGCGGCAGCAAGGCGGTGAGTGAACGCACCTCCTCTCTCCCTCTCCACTTTCCCCATATCTGGCTTTTGCGTTGGCTCTCTAGCCGCGCCACTCCTAGTGGGAACGGAGCGCGTGTGGTGTGTGATAAACTTCTGGATCGCCTCTGTAGGAGCGGGAGACCGTGCAGCTCCCCGGACTCCTCCCGCCGGTGTTCGGCGGCGGCGGCGTGCAGCCGCCGCATCTACGCCCCAGCCCGCCTACCCAGGTGCCCTGTTGCAGCGGATTGTGTCATCTGGAAATCGGCAGAGCTGGTGCTGATTTAGTTGTATTTGGGCGGGTTTCAGGTGTTCCACGCGCAGCAGTCCAAGCAGGGCGGAGTAGCCGTCGGGCCACAGCCGCCGGCGCCGAGGCCGAAGGTGCGAGCACGGCGTGGGCAGGCAACTGACCCCCACAGCATCGCGGAGAGGGTAATGAAATCACTTCCTGTTGAGAACTTGTGATCTGCCTAAGTCACCGTACCATGCAGACATGCCGTTTGCAAGGAGATCAGGCTTTAAATTTCAATGTAAAATTTTACTAGGTTTATAGGATTTGGTGGCTCCTATGCTTCGCGTTTGAAATGTGAAGGAAATAATTTGTCTCACACTACAAGTGAGTCACTGAAGCAATTCTGTTGTAATGTGAGTGCAATAATGCATTCTCTTGTTAGGTAAGTTGGGTCAATTGGGACTTCCGACTTCGAACGGATTCTCACCCCCAAATTTTTTTCTCACATATATGTACAGAACCATTTTTTAAGAAAAATATAACATGTTCTAAAAGAGGATGTTACTTTAGTTAGATGATGGCTGGCCATTTGGCGGAGGTATAAGGTGTTTTCCTTAAGGTCTGTACTATTATACTACAAGTCTTATCTTTTTGACAATTGACTTGTCACGGTGCAATCCTGTCATATAGTGAATGTCATGTAATTATTATCTAGCTGTAGAATGTTACTGCTTTAAGATAGGTCGCTTTGAATCTCAGTACTTTGTTTATAGCAGTTGTAGATGTTTCCATTGCTCATTTGCTGCTATTTGTATGAACGACCAACTTACTTTGGACCGCATATTCTCACTTTTCTTTTTTCTTTTTACAATTCTTCTAAGTGTTTGATCAGCAGTGTTCTGAAGCATATTTGTTCTGATGCAGCTAAGAAGAGAGAGAATAGCAGAAAGGATGAGGGCCCTACAGGAATTGGTCCCCAATACAAACAAGGTAATAATATTTTTGTTATACTTTTAGGTGTTATTATAATTTATAAGAGTAAATACTTCTATGGTTCACATGCCAGCCATTGACATAATTCCAGCAAGTGGTTTGTGTCATGATGTGCTCACATATAACTTTTCTTCTTTAAAAGAGTGTTGATATCTATTCACTGAGAACCATGTTACAAATCTTAGTATGCTGTCCCTTTTGAGATAAGCAAGCACACATCCTTAGGGCTATAAGCATGCTTAAAATAACAGGTGATTTTACAACTACAATTCAGAGTCCTGTAAAATTGTAACATTAGAGGTTGACTACGGGGGAAATAACTCTTGTGTCTTCTACTTGAACTATGCAGACAGATAGGGCAGCTATGCTAGATGAGATCCTTGATTATGTGAAATTCCTGAGGCTTCAAGTAAAGGTTTGATTCACTATGCTATTATCTAGTAGACATAAACCACAGTTTTTGTTTTTAGTTGTTTGATAGAGCCATGATTCTGTTATGCTAGGTTTTAAGCATGAGCAGGCTGGGTGGTGCGGGTGCTGTTGCGCAGCTGGTTGCTGATATTCCACTTTCAGTTAAGGTAAATATGTGGCCATTAACTGATATATAGCACTGTGCCCGGTACTTTCTGTCAACTTAGTTTTCACTGCCATTCTTAGTATAGCTTATTTGTTACTGTAAGTTTTTCTTGTCTCTTGTATAAAAACAATACATCAAGCATATCACCCTCATAACTATGCATAGTAAAATTGTGAACCAATTGCTCTCTGCAGTGCCTGTTTTCATTCTTTTTAAATTATATGCTTCTTGTTCTTGTCTTCTCTCTCTCCTCCCTCCTCTCTCCCCCTGGGAAAGCATCAGCTTGTGCTTAAAATAGATGAACCATACAAAACAAAAGCACCTTTTTCTTCGTATTTCATACTGACAACTATTACCACTAGTATCAAAAAAATGAATTTCAGGTTTCCCTGCAAGAATCATTCTGCTTCTGATTCCTCTAGTTCTTGAGAAAATTTTCAGGAACCTCTATTTTTCTCTCATGAAGTTTTTTTTCACTTCTTTCTTCTAGACAGTGGTGCTGAAAAGCGGTTCCCACTCACCGCCATATTTTCACTGCTGGCCTTTTATTGATTTCATGATCTAATTGTCCATGTCAAGCCATTTGTACTTTTGCTGTCAGTGCCAGTGACTGTAGTTTTTACTCTCTTCTTGAACATAAAAGGCTGTCGAACAATAATGAATAGTGTTAAAGTGTTAGCAAGATGAAGATATGAAGCATTTCTGCCATATGGCAACATGTCTTTTAGACCCCCCATTGAAGTCTCTTTCATCTCTAGTTGATCAGCACTGTTCCTCCGTCGTACTTCCTGCTCCCAAGCAATCGCTCCATGGTTGCAAAGAAAGATGTGCATTATTTCTTTCATGAACGATCTTTGCTTGAGGAATCAATTTGAGAGTCCTTTTCCGTCTCTACACTTTCATATCTTTTGGTTGTTAAACTGTATCTTGCTTTATTTTCATTAGGGGGAAGCAAGTGATAGTGGGGGCAACCAGCAGATTTGGGAAAAGTGGTCAACGGATGGCACAGAAAGGCAAGTAGCAAAGCTGATGAAAGAGGATATCGGGGCAGCAATGCAATTCCTCCAATCCAAAGCACTATGTATGATGCCAATCTCGCTTGCCATGGCAATCTATGATACACAACATACACAGGATGGACAACCAGTGAAGCATGAACCCAACACTCCTTCCTAGTATAGTAATAGCAACTGTAGCGTGCATCGTTACAACTACTAGTAGACATCAACCTATCAAAGTGTAAGATAAAACCACTCGTTTTGATTCACTAACAAGGAGGCAGGAAAAGACTGAAGAGATCCTCTTCACTTGAAGTTGTACCAATGGTATATGATGTCACCTTTCGTTCTCACCTTTTGTTCAAAGATGCTTTGATTTCAAGGATATGGTAAGCAATAACCTGCTCATCCTCCTACACCTTTCAATGCCCCTATGAGTGCGAGTGATTGAGAGAGCTACTAAAGAGTCTGGCATGCTCTCAAATTGTCTCTTTTCTGGTCTGTAGTGCACTAGCCATACTCTTTGTGGTGGGGACTGCTTTTTTGGTAGTGGGTGTTTGGATTAATCAAAAGGGATTGATGTATTTGTGTGTGTCTGCAGCCTGCACAATGGTTGACGAAATTTGAATACAAGATGAAATGGAAGATGATTTTGATGGTGATGTTCATTTATCTCCATTTTTCCAAAGTGGAGGCCAAGGCTTTGGTCAATGGAGGCTGAGCGTGCTCTAAGCTGCTCGTTAGTGGGTCTGCTATCTACATGCACTTATTGTGACATACTCTTGATAAGAACTGCAGTATAAAGTTTAATCTATCTATTGGCGATTAATCCATAGAATTACTCTGTATTTTCTTCCATGAGTTGTCAACTGCCCCAAATTATTTGTGGAGAACAGCTGTTCTTGTGCTGTTCACTGCCCTCAGCTACAGGTTTCTTGAGTTTGTGGACAAATTTTGAGAATCTAGGACAATTGAGTAATTTGTGGATTAAATATCTGATCAAAGGTTCCACTTGTTTATCCTGCATCTTTGATTTTAAAAAGTTTGGCTTTCAAGTGTGATTACTTATGTGGGAATTGTTTTATAAAAAGTGACGGCTCCCTTTTATTTCTACAGGCTGAAATATTAATTTGCAGGAAAGAAAGGAAGTTTGTTTCTTTCATTTCTACAGCACTGCTGTATATTTGCTGCTTTTCTTTGGCAGTTTATTCATATGTTTGTGCTATATTGTACAGAACTGCTACCGCTACCAGTTTTAGTGTTTTTGGTAGTCCAATACTCCAATGGTGTTATCCTTATCTCTGTGATGATATTACATCAGGTTTTTTTTTTCGCAAGCTTATTTTTCATTTCTTTTGGCACACGGTCAATGATATCATGTAGTACTCATAAGATGTGCTTGTCTGGAGAGAAAACTGCTCTTCATTGCGGCCTAGGAAACTGCTGAGTGCTGGCTGTACTCTGCTCATGTTTGAACTCTATGGTTCATTGCTTGGTTTTGTGTATTTCCTGAGCTCCAGGTAAATCTGGATGCAGGCATGCAGCAGTTCCAGTTCGTGTTTTTAACCCAGTTCGTCAGATTTTGTGGTGTAATTCTGCGGTAAATGACACTCTAGTTCCATGATATATAGTACTTATGTTGATGCAGGCTTAACGAGCTTAATTGTGACTGTTGTGGATGCTCTGTGTTGATCTCTTTTTTTTTTCAATAGAAATGCCGCTCTCTCTTTTTTCTCAACAGAACACACCATTTGTTTAATCATACCTGAAAATATTATTTGATGCTCTAGATAACACTGCTGAGGTACGAGTGCTAACTGACCAAGAAAGAGAGCTTGCTCGTTGTAATGATCAGCTAGCGAGCTTGGAGTAGATCAAATGATATAAAGGGTGAAAGTATATGATGTTCTTAAGGATAATAATATAAAATATTATCACATGCTAACGAGAAATGAATTTTTTAAAGCAAAATGAAGGGAAAATTGAGGATGTAGATGCTTCGAAGACGTATATTACCAATTTATATAAGAAACTTTTTCGACCAAAGAGACCTCTTTCGTGATAGAGGAAACCCACATTTCTCAAGTGCCTGATGGTGAAAATGAATTCCTCATGGTGTCTTTTTCAGAGGAAGAGGACAGCTGTGTTCTCAATGGAACACGATAAAGCTCCTAGATTGAATGGTTTCCTAGAAAATTTTATCAAAAATGTTAGAAGGTGATTAAGCATGATTTGATGAACTTGTTCAATAAATTCCATGCTAGTACTCTTCTTCTTTATGGTCTTAACTTTGGGGTAATTATTTTACTTCTGAAGGTTAAAGAGGCCAATCACATTTAACAATACAATGTCAGCTATAAGATTAGTGGCCGACTATATAATGAGCCTGACTCAAACTAGTTTCATGAGTGAACGAAATATTCTAGATGGAGTCGTTGTCATACATGAGATAGACCATAAGTTGCATCAGAAAAAAATGAAGTTATTTTCAAAATTAACTTTGAGAAGTCGCATGACAAAGTTAAATGACCTTTTTTTTCCTACAAACTCTTTGCATGAAAGGATTCTTGTCCAAATGAATTTATTGGATTCAATCATTCATTTTGGGAGATAGTGTAGCAGTTAAAGTCAATAATACTATCGTGCAAGTTTTTTAAGGCTAAGAATGGCCTTCGACAAAAAGATCCTCTTTCTTCGATTCTTTTCAATATCATAGCTGACATGCTAGCCACCTAGATCATTAGGGTCAAAGCACAAGGGCAAATTGATGGAGTGGTTTTGCATCTAATTGATGGCAGTTTATCTATTGTTTGATATATAAGCGATAGAGTTCTCTTTATAGATCGCAATCTAGAAAAGGCTAGGAATTAAAATGGTGCTCAACGCTTTCGAGCAACTGTCTGGACCCAAGATCAATTTTTATAAAGTGATTTGTATTGCTTTGGTGAGGCTCAAGTTTTTTAAAATCAGTATATTGAACTTTTTGGTTATGCTATCGGTGAGTTTCCCTTCCACTATCTTGGCATTCCTATTCATTATATAGGAAATTAAGAAATGCGTATTGGAAACAAATCATAGAACATTTTGAGAAGAGACTTAGCATTTGAAAAGGAAAACTTCTCTATTTGGGTGTACGTCTTAGTCTGATTAATTCAGTTCATAGTAGTCTAACAATGTATATGATGCCTTTTCTTGCCATTTATAGTGGAGTTCTCAAAAAACTTGATTACTTTCGATCTAGATTTTACTGGCAAGATGATAGCTATAAGAAGTATCGAGTAGCTAAGTGGGATATCATTTGCTGCCTCAAAGATTAAGGGGGGCTAGGAATTCATGATTTGAAGGTCCAAAACATTGCTTTGCTTAGCAAGTAATTGTTTAATTTACTTACGATGGATGGATTGTGGCAACAATTGCTAGGGAATAAGTATTTGTGATCACAACCTCTTTTCCAAGCCTCTTGGAAAGTTGGGGATTCACATTTTTTTGCTAATCTTATGAAGGTCAAGTAGAATTTTTTTTTCTAACTTGGGTCCTTTACAATTAAGGATGGTTCATAAATCCGATTTTAAGAGGATAAATGATTAGGTTCTAAAAGATCAGTATCCCTATCTTTATAATATAGTATGGCACAAACATTCAACCATTGCTGAAATCTTCTAAATAAATCCACCAAATTTTTTATGGAGAAGGGATTTAATTGGTTTTAAGTTAGTGGCATGGAATAACTTATCGTCATGCATCACTAACATTGAGTTAACTTAGGAGTAAGTTGCATTTCACTGGAATCTCACCCAAAATAGGGTGTTCTTGGTTAAATAGCATTATTTGGTCTTGGTTCACATTGAAATCCCAAATATTAATGAGAGAATTTGGAAATTAAAGGTGCCTTTAAAGATTAAGATTTTCCTTTGGTATCTACATGGGGTAGTTCTAACAAATGATGACCTGGCTAAGCGAAAGTGGAAAGATATCATTGCTATTGCTTTTGCCATAAAGAATAGAGGATTATACACTTTTCTTTCATTGTCATCTAACTCGTGTGGTGTGATCCATTATTCACATAGATTCAAATTTATGACCACCTAATAGTGCCTCTAATTTGTTTGGAAGTTGTCTTTTGTGAATCTCCAAAACAATGAGACCTTATATTCTGCTGGGTGTAGCAGCTATGTGTTAGTCGTTATGGTTACCCATGAAGTAGTGTTTGACAAAAAAAAGTTTTCTTAGTTACTCGATGGCTCTGTTCTTAGGCTATTCTCCACAATCTAGTATCATGGGACTTTATTGCAATGGCATGTCAACATTTGGATTGAGTGGCAATGAGGTTTTTTTACCTAGGAGCATGGGTGATGATCTATCATACGGATTGATAGCCATTAAATCTTGTAATCTTTCTTGTGTTTTTTTAGATGTATTTTAGCTGTGTGCATCTTAACTATGTAGAAACCGGGGATGTTTATCGTCTTGAGTGCAATAAAACTCCTGTTATCTTTAAAAAATGCATAAACTCTATTGTCATACTTAGGTTACTTGTCGGAGTGTGTTTCCACACCAAATGTTTCCTCTGTCAGAGCTACCAAATTATACCTTTTTTATTTTGGAGATTTGTTAAAACCTGAAATATTATAAAAAAATTTAATACATACTCTTTCATGTCATAAATATTTAACATTAGTATAATATTTATTTAAACTTTTAAAATTCTGATTAGATTTGTCTTAAAATGTACTACTGTAACTTACCAAATTCTTACTTATTCCAATATTTAAAAGTTTAACAGCTAAACTTTAAATATTTATGGCTGGAGGCAGAGGAAATAATGGTTTAGTACTTAAGTATGCTCCCAGCCACTGAAAGCCCGGCTCCCCCGCCATTTACTTGCAGCATTAAAACGCGGGCAGGCCTAGCGTTTTACGCGGACGCTCGGCCGATTGCTGAGGCGGAACGACCCATCCGGCCCGGCCCGGCCCAGCCCAACCAGTGGTCTCACATTCGCAAACCCACCCCACGCAACACGAAGAGCGAGCGACCGAGAGAGACCCATCTCGTGCTCTCGTCTCCCGCTAGGGTTCATGCGATGGCGCACGGCCGCGCCGCCGCCGTACGCCGCCCCAAGTCGACGGCGTCCGCGGGGGCGGTCGCTGAGCGGAAGCGGAAGCGCGCCGCCGCCGCCAAGACAGTCTCCCTCAAGAACCAGATCCGCTCCACCGAGCGCCTGCTCCGCAAGGTAACATGGGGTTGGGTGGGAGGCGCTGCCTCGCTAGCTTATTGTGCTTCTGCTTCTGCTGCTGTTAATTCTGCTCCCGTGGTTCAATTTGTTTAGCTGGTATCTTCTGCCGCGGTGTGTGGAGTGATGGGGGCGAAACAACGATTAATTCGTCTGCGTTGACTGAATTTTGCTTGATTAGTATTGCTACTTGCTACGGCCGAGATTATGGAATGGATTATTTAGAAGCTTCGAGCGGTAGATTGGCACCGATTGTTTTAGTAGTTTCGTGGATGCCCATCCGTCCCATAAATTGCCACAGTCCCGTGGGACGTTGCTTGGGAAAAATGAGGAAACGAGCCTGATGTTAATTATACAGCCTTAACTAGATTAATCAGAATGATGTTAATAGAAGTGATGCGTTTTGTTCACTTCAAATAGTCCAAATAGGAGGGTACAGGCTGGGTTGATGATGATTGGCTACAATATACTTGTAGGTTGGTGCTTTGCTGATGTAGGAAACAAGTAGGATTGATGGGGCAATTAATTGTAGAATGTAGAGCTCACCCTATGCTGGTCATTCATCAAGCACATTGCATGCATGTCTGCCAAGTTCACACGCACCATGTCCAAGTGTACTCTTTACTAGATTCCAGTATTCCACCGAAAATCAAGTTCAAAACACCTATAAGGCTGTATGCAAGGAAAAGACATCATACTGTTTTTGATCATTGCAATTCACTTCTATTTGAGGACACTATGCCTGTGTGTGCATCGGTGCTTGATTTCAATGATATTGACAGTACATGTGTAGGGTATTTTTCTAGTAGGCTTGCAGGAATCCCCCCTCCACCCCCCCCCACCCCCCCCAAAAAAAACACCCACCCATCCATTCGCCTAAACAGAGCAATGTATCACATGGTTATAACCATCTTTCTTGCAGCACTGTCACCAGTTTAAGTATGCTGCATGCATGCTTTAGAGTTAGAACTTCCCCTAAGTACTGAGGTTGATCATTTGTTGGGGCCTATTCTAATTGGTACCATTTCCCATAACATGCGTTCATGCTTTGAACTTTTTCATGTATCAACTGCAAAGACTGTTTTTGTGGTTTCAATTGTTACATTCATAAGCATTACTCTGTTTTTTTATTCAGACCTGTTGTTAAGATGCTAATATTGCATATTTGATCTTCAGGACCTTCCTAATGACATTAGGGTTGCTCAAGAGAAGAAACTGGAAGAACTGAAGCGGCAGCAAGAGCTTCAGAATCAATTGGCTATTCAACGAACAGTACAACTGAGAGATAGAAAGATAAAATTTTTTGGTCTGCACATTTTGCTTTGTTCTTATTCGTGTATGATGCCCTTTGACTAGACATATGTACTTATCATTTTCTTTGCGTTGGTGTTTGAAAACTTCAAAGAGAGGCGAAAGATTGAAAGGCTAATCAGGCGCCTTGAGAAGCAGCAACGTTCAAATGGTGATAATGCCAGCAATAAACTGTCAAAATTAAGAGAAGATCTTGAGTATGTTAGGGTAAGCTACTGTCCTCTTTTCTCCTTGCTGAATCAGTATTTTTGCGTTAATTTACTACAATTTTGGTTTGGACTATCCTCAGTATTGTTCATAATGGCTCTTAAAATGGGTGTGCAACATTTTTTTGTAACATTAGATAAAATCATTGTTCTATCTGAACCTGCTTGAATTTCAAGTTAAAATTATGCATCTTTACTCATGTGCAGTTTTTCCCAAAGAATGAAAAATATGTCTCACTGTTTGCTGGAGGGAATAACCCAGATATTTTGGAGAAGAGGAATAAGTGGCGTAAACAGATCAAAGAAAATCTTATGGCTGCTGCAGAAAATGGAAAAGACTTGGAAGGTGGTGTGTGTTTACACCATCGTTTACTAGATTACTTCTGTTCCATTTGTATTCTTCATGCACTTCTAGCTTTTCATTTGAAAATTGTACTGCCTTTTTTGTTATATATCTACTATCTGAAGTACCAAATTTTATTTTGCACTTCTAGCTTTTCATTTGAAAATTGTACTGCCTTTTTTGTTATATATCTACTATCTGAAGTACTAAATTTTATTTTTATCACCTAACAGAGACAGCAAGCGATGATGATACCTTGGATGTGAGTGATGATGACTTCTTCATGTCTGGGAGTTCCAGTGATGAAGAGGCCGATGATGAATGGACTGACAAAAGTGCGAAGTATGATCCTCCTTTGTGTTTGTTGTACCTTTTTAGTGTTCTATCTGATATACCATGTGCATAACTAATGAATTTATGCTTTTCTACTCAGATAGCAATATAACTTTACAATTGGCGATTACTTATTGTTTATGGTAGTTTCCCTAAGCTTGTCTGTGTGTGGTCCATGAGAGACGCTATATGTTGCTAAAGATAGCAACTTTTGAGATAGTCAAAATAAGAATGATGTTTTCATAAGAAATGGTTAAAGGTACCGAGGACCCTGTTGTCCTGTTGTTCAATCAATTCTGAGATATAGAATTTGTCAATGCACAGGCTTATCAGTTAATCAGTGTGATGAAAAAAGCACTGGCATGATAAGAATGTTTTACTATGTACAGTTCAGATCATATGGTATAAGACAATAGAAGCATTTTATGTATGCCGGACTGCTGCAGTATATATATATCGTTATATCACATGCCTAATAATTTTTCTTCTAGCTGTTTTGTGAGCCTGGATCATAGACTTGTATTTTGTCCTTCCAAGTCTTTTATGTTAGTTTTGTAGTTAGTCTAAATCAGGGCTCTTATGCTATAGTGATATCCCACTGCATAAGCATTCCACAGGAAGGGCATCCATCCTGATTTTATTAATTTAATGCAGAGAACAAGCTTCCAGTGCTTCAGGTAAGGCAGCGTCTGGCATGTCAAGTGATGACAAGAATCAGGTTATTCTCTCTATACTGGTATTTCAACTTATAAACTTGTTCCAAGTTCCAACAGGCTGCTTTTGTATTCTTTTCTTATTATTTAATCTCATGTGTTATGCTTTTCAGCGGCAGAGAGATGCTCGAGTTCTTATGCCACCACCTCGTTCGTTAGCACCAAACAGAACTAGACTAGTGGTGAAACACATGTTATCCAGCTCAAGCAATACTTCAAATAGCACAAGTGGTGGCTCTTTCAAAAATAGGAGAGCTACAAACCAGCCTGGAGATCATAACAGCAATCTGAGTTCAAATTCTGATGCTCATAAACCACGTCGGAAAAGGAGACACAGGAAGAAAAAGAAGCTGGTATAAACTTTGTACCTATGCTGTGAACTTAATTACAATCTTTTGTTCATGATATCCACATTTGACCAAAAAAACTGATTGCTCCTTCCTGCCTTGCCTTTTGAAATTCCTTAATGGGATTCAGCATTCAAATGCAAGCTCTATCAACATTATCAGAATGTGACCCGCATGAATTATACTTACAACAATGTTCCCATGGACACTTGTGTGAAATGTATGCTTTGTTATTGAGTTATATCTTTATTGTATAGTTAATGAAACTTGATCTGAGGAAACTTTATCTGATTGTTTACAAGTGCCTTAAGGGTTTTATAGGCATAGCCAGATATTATGTGGAATCATATGTTCCATCGCAAGTGAAGAACTGAAGATCCAACAGACGGTAATAATATTGAAACCTAAACAACATGGGTATTGTTTTTAAGGCTATAGGAAAATCTTTGCACGTGATGCGTGTTTAGCTCCAAGTTGATTCTGGTTGACATTTTTTGCACAAGTTGGTGAGTTTCATTGGGAGCAAGAAAATCTTGCTGCATTATGTGTGTATAACTGTAAGTTGGTTATGCTTAGCTTTTTTAACACAATTTGTTGATGATATTATTAGGAATAATAACTTAGTTGGTTTGCTTTGTACATTGTCTGCCTAAGCAAAAAAAAAAAAAGCATTGTCAGCTTGTTTCCTTGTTTCCTTGAATATTCTGGAGTGAGGTGGAAGCTGATTTTATTCCCGCACCAAAGTGTCGTCCCCTAAGGCTGGCTACTATCAAAAGAATGGACATCATGTGTGCCTGGGGAAGTTGGTGATTTTGTGCGCCCTCTCTCGATGTAAAGTGAATCCCCCATCGCTCTTCATCCATTTGTTTTACAGTAACACAATCTGTCCAAAAAGTGCCTGATTAACTGAATTCATGCTGGTCTTTACCATGAAGCTGTGCTTTTTTTCATGACCCACACTCATCAATCAATTCACGGTACCTGAAAGCTGTAAGTGTGGTGTTAGGGACAGCTCCATGAATGCAGAATTTCGGTACATGCTGATTCTTGTCGGAAGGCAAATTCATGCTTTTATCATTGCTAGGCTGTGAGCGGTAAGGCGTGATATGGATGTTGAATTGTCTCCCGACTGTCTGATCCGCATCTGTCACGTGGGTCTAGTGCACGTTGTCTGTAGCACAAGCATATTCTCCTCCAATCACGTTGTTTGATCCGTATCTCTCACTACACTGTTGCTACACTGTTTTTTACGTATAAAATATAAAAAATTTTGAAATTTTTTACGAAGATTAAGAATGATGTGAAGATGATGAAGTATGTGAATAATTTAAATAAGTGATAATGTGATTAGTTAAGATGGAAAAATACGTGGAGAAATTGTTATATTTTATAATAAATTTTAAATTGTAGAAGTTACATGACACTTTTAAAGTTTTTTTAAAGAAGATTAAGAAATATGCGATTATAACTAAGTTAATGGGAGAAAGTGACAAAGTATGTGAAGAATTTAAATAAGAGATAATATGATTGGTTAAGATGGAAAAAGTATAGGAAGTATAAGGGAGTACTGAGGAAGCTACATTACCTCTGTCGTTCGCGGGCATTTTGGCCGGAGTCTCTCTTGCAGCCATGCATGCCTGCGTTGCCTGTGTGGTGTAGTTCAGTAGGTCCCGGTTATGACCTGTGCTGCTGTGCACAGTGTGTGACATTCTGGGCTGCAGTAAAGTTCCAGGTACCATCGTTATCAGTGTGGCTCCTCTCCTCTCCTGTCCTCTCTGCATCCTGTGCTGTGATCTATATGATTTGTCGTCATTCCATGAATGTGTATGTAAGTTTTCTTTTAATTTTGCATGCCTAGCTGCCGTGCATTTGGATGCTTCTGCTGTTGTGATCCCCTTGATCAATATGTGACGTCTCTATTATTCTTGTCAAGCGTACTGCGTACTCTCTGTGCAACGTAACAGAGCTTTTTGGGAAAATGGAATGGATGCATACTACGTCTCTCTTTGGAAAATTGAATGTATCCTTGTAGTACAATTTCTGGCTGGCAGGAGTTGTTGATATTATCTCTGAAGACGTACTCAGTGAGCAGGCCATCAAATGCCAGATTTGTTGAGATTAATGGACAGTAGATATGTGATTGATTACAAGAACTAAAGCAGAGAATACTAAATAAGTATGCGTGCTGAAATCTGGCGCCTTGAAGTGCTTGTCGTTCACTGGTATACTGAACTTCAAAGGCATACACACATGAAAAGAACAGCAATGAGAAAAGAGGATTTGGTCTTGTTTCGAAGAAAAGAAAAGAAGAATGGGAGATAATTATTGATGTGACATGGTCTTATTTAACAGTTAATGTAATATTGTTGTTTTTCTATTTCATCTGTTCTCAAACATAAGTGATTCTAGTTTATTTTAAAGAAATTAAGGATAGAAAAAAATATGAAAAATGATTAGGAGTAAAATTAAAAGAAATTTAAATATAAGATGATCGATGATATATAGTAGTGTAGGATAAGTACGAAAGGGTTACTACTATGATTCTGGTCATCATCAGTCAACACAGATTAATCAAAAGGAATCTAGCTTGTGTCGGAAATTAAAATGACCAAACTTCAAATTTCCCTTTCTTCAGCTCTCAGATTTCTAAAGTGATACACAGAAGCTTGAAAAGCTTAAACAAAAAAAAAGGCCTGCATACACAAATCTGCAAAACTAGCAGTTGTCATTTCCAACACCAAGTCAGCTAGATTATTCTGTACATAGAAGTGCAGCTTTGCTCTACTCGATCATATCCTCGTCACCACCTACGTACACTAACTGAATCCTGAACATTTTTTTAGAATTCAGATCCTTCGATCTCATTACGTAGAACAAGATGCATCGGTCATCCACGTGTAGTTGTAGCCCGGCCTTCTGGTTCCTCGCACTGTCCGATCGATCGCTATAATGATGTCTCTCCATAGATGACCAAGCATCTTGATCTCATGCATGAAGCCTCTTCCTGAGATGTCTCCCGTGCATGAAAGTTTTCCATCCATCTGTGCAAAAAACTTGCATTAATTCGTCCAGCTCGACGTCGTTCTTGATCATGTCACCTTGCTTCGGATCCTCGCATTATCCTCAGCTTCTTGCAAGAACAGATGAACATACTGCAGAACGACAAAAGATTCAAAGACAAACCAGCATATTCATGCTTCTTTCGTATACACAAGATTGATCCATGCATATATATGTGTGTGTAAGGTGCTTACTCCCAGGGCACGTCGCCAGCAAGCATGAGGTCACCGTCCTTGTCCTCGTAAGCGACGGCGAACTGGCCGCCGGAGTCGGCGGTCGAGGAGAAGCAGCCGAAGAGCGCGTCGAGAGCGTCCCTCAGCTCCCTGTACCCTCCTCCGTACATCCTCAGGTCGACCTTGCGGAGGTAGGGCGCCCCGTCCATGCTAACCTTCACGTACAGCCCTCCACCGGTCGTTCCCTTCTTCTTCTTCACTTCCGTCTCGCCGCCCTTCGCCTTGGCCGTCGTCGCCGCCAGAGACGACGACTGGAACGTGCTCCTCCGGTACGACCCCACCGGCGGCCACCCCAACACCTGCACTCTGCACACACACACAAAGAACAAAGTATATAAGATGGCTGCAAAATCGAGCTGACGCATGGCGCAACCTTTGTTCGAGCGAGCTATATATAGAACTTACTTGGACGCCGGCGATGCGCCGTCGTCGTCCCGGCCGCCACCGGCCGTCCCGGAGGCTTCACTCTTCACCGTCGACGCCGACCGCTTCTTCGCCGCACCGTCACCTCCGCTGCCGGGCAGCCCGAGACGCAGCTCCGCATCGATGCTCTCTACCATGGCCATCGAGAGCTAGCTAGCTATAGCTCGCGTTCGTCGCTGCGACACTGAGGCGTCGTCGTCACCGCGTCTGCTTCGGTTGCGTTGCGTAGCGTGCGTGGCAGCGGCGTTATATAGAGCGGTTAGTTAGCTGTTACGTGCCCTAACTTAAGCTGGCCAGCTAGCTGCTTCCTTCACCCTAAAACGAATTTATTTCTACCAGTCAATCTTTATTTTAAAAATAAAACTATTTCTCTATCTATCATTTTCATCTAAATCATTTTTTATTTAACTTATCTATCTAATTTCTCTTCTTAATCAATCATAAATTTATAATCTTTTATCAATCATTTTTACGTATTTTTTAATTCTCGTATTTGATTGGTTTTTATCTATTTTCTTATAGTAATTCTTGTGTCCACTTTTAAAATTAGTTATATTTTGGAATGATTACTAGGTGTGCCACTCTCGTGATTATGTCGGGTGGGCCAGGACGACAGGGAGGACGCACTGTTGGGTGATGGGGCGAGTGGGCCCGTGGGGGTGTACTTTCCTGGGCCCTGGCAGACAGGTGGGCCCGACTCGATGGACAAGGTTGGGGGCATATTCCCCGCGGTGGCCGGGGCACTGTTCGTGCGCGTCGGTGGCAGCGCATGTAGGCGACGGGTGGGGCCCACATATCGGTGGGCCACGCGTGCATGGCGCTGCCACACTACGCGGGGCTCACACGTGTGGTCGCGACGCGGCCAGACATAGCAGCTGCTGCCGTGTGGCATGGGACCACGTCATGGATAGGCACCTGTCATTTTGCTCATACCCTTGCCATGCTCCTGCATCCTATACGCTTCTTTCAAGACGGGAATATATAGTGGTTAATCTCGCTGCATTTTTTTATATTTTAATCTTTTTAAAAACTTATTTTACAAACAAAAATTTTAAAAAACTTTAATAAATAAATAAATCATTTTTAGCATATCATTGGCGCCGCTCTCCGGCCTCGCTAGTATTTTTCACGCAAATAATGATATTGTAAGGGATCGGAGCTAGCCTCTCTAAAGATCTTGGCGTTGACTCCTACCCTCCATATAGAATTTTAAGTAATAAATTTTACTATAAGATAGTTATATTAATTTTTACTATTTCTATGATATACTTAAATTTAAATTCCTAAAATTTAATATGTTATGACTATACTAATTTATGCTTTGCCTATGATAATACAAATTTAATATACTAACTTCTTAAATTTACTATGTTTATCGTATAATTAAATTTTAAGTTTATTACACCTATGGCATAATTAAAATTTCTATATAGTTATAGATTATCTAATTACTATATTTCTATGGTTATAAATATGTCTTATTTTTTATAAACCCTTAAATTTTACTATACCATAACTATACTAGTTTTTACTATGTCTATACCTATATCATAATGCTTCTTAAATTTAGTATGCCTCATGTTCATACACTAACTAATATAGCGATACTTACATTGATCTATGGCACGCCATCCGATAGGTCTATAATGAATTAGCTAAGGTTATATACCATCTCTATGATTGTTTATCTATTTTACGTTTGATCAACTTTATGAGATTTGTATTTAAAGCTTCGGCTTATTCGTTGGCTTAAGTATAATAAGGAAATGAATTGAAGATCTTGATTTCTATGCTGACAGCAAATTGTTGAAACTCATCGGATAAAAAAATAGACCATTGATCCATTTTAATCTTCTGAGTAATCCCAAACCTATAAATTATATGTTCATTAATAAATTCTATAACATTCTTGGATGTAACTATTTTCAAAGGAACAATTTTCACCCATTTAATAAAATAATCCGGTGTCACCAATATGAATTTGTGCTATTTGCTCGATGCAGGATATATCTAACAGATCATATCAATTCTCTATCCTTTGAACAACCATAACTTGATAATTGGTTCATAGTCGATGTTGGGGATCATTAAATATTTCTAAACTTCTGACAATCTTGATATCCTTTATAATATTTAAAATAATCCTCTAGCATCATCGGCCAAAAATATCTAACCCTTCTAATCAGTCACTTTATTTTGTATGTCGATTGATGAGTTCCACAAATACTCTCATAAACTTTACACACAACCGCTTTGGCATATTATATATCCAGGCACTTTAATAAAATTCTCTCAATCGTCTGATAGTATTGTTCTCCATCAAGCAAAACATATTTAGTATCATTATACCGAAGCTTTCTTAAAACCGATTATAAAGGATTTTATAAGTAATCTATAATTTCATTTCTTCGGTCATCGGCCTTGACAACAACTAACACAATTTCCATATTTTTTTCCAATTGGTCGATAACCTAAAATAATTTGTGCAAGATCATTAGCTTCTGAATTTTGCTCTCTAGGAATATGACTCACTGATGCAATCTTAAAATCTCTTAGCAACTGTTGGTAGTCTTTGTCATATGATTTCAATATCTCATCCTTCCACTTATATTCCCCAAACAACTGTTTGATCACCAACAATAAATCTCCTATAATCTCTATAGCATTGGCTCTAATTTCCTTCAATAGCTAAAGTCTCTTGAGCATCACTTCATATTTTGCTTGATTATTAGTGTAATAAGGTTTAATCATGAAAGCAAATTCAATGATTGCCCCTTAAGGCAATATGATGACCATGTCGATGCGACACCCATAAATGTTTTAAATTCGGTACATAATTTAACACTTCTAAATGTTAGCCTTGACGTATCTCTAGGACCTATGTTCATTTCTTCTAAATCATCGGCCGATATAAACTATTGTCCTAATTTTCCTTCTATATCATTTATGATGCCTTAGAGTAATAATTGCGAGCTAATTTTATTGATTGTCTATATATCGTGGTCTATAATCTTTAGGAAATCCCCTTCCCACATGCATCCAGACAGACAATTAATTCCATTGATTTTCTAGACTGGCAGATGAGTTGTTGCAATATTAGTCGATCTATCGGCTGATATGATTTTCATTTCATCTCCCTGCCAATGAATTAAACTTTGATGCATAGTGAAAGGTACGCAGTAGTTCACATGAGTCCAATCCCTGTCTATGAGCAAGCTATATGATCATTTTCCATCAATCACAAAAAACGTCGTAGGAAAAGTCTTGCTTCCCACAATCAACTCCACATTTAAGACGCATTTTGCCTCTGATGAATTTCCTCTGAAGTCTTTTAGTACCATATTTGTCTTGATGAGATCCTTGGCGGTTTTCCTAAGCTCGCAGTATGCTGCATAAGGCATCAAGTTTACTGCTATCCCCCATCAATCAGTATTTTTGCCATTAGCATGCCATCAACACAGCCTTTGATGTACAGTGGTCATAAATGCCGACGCTTGGATTCTTTAGACTTATCAAATATAACTTGGTTGCAATATCAAGTATTGGGGTTGCAATATCAATTGAGCCACATATTTCTTGCTCTCATCATCATCGGACAAAGGCACTTTATACTCCATGAGTAAAATAAATATCATATTGATGGGAGTTGATGGTCCTGCTTCATTGGCTTTTTGCTTAACATGCTACTCATTCTTGGTCCTTTTGGATCAATGATTGGCTTCCTCATACCATCGTTGTTGTTCCACAATTTGTTTTTGTGCCACAATCGTTGTATACTTCTTTTCTAATTTTTGGTTAAAATTGCATTAGAGCACCACTAAGGGTTATGAACTTGTTGTCCTTCATCAAATTCCTCATTAATTTCTTCATCAAGTTCATCATCCATCTCTTCAAAAATTGATGTATGTTTACTTAATGGTCAATCCTGAATAGGTACGAGCTAGTGTGAGGACCTGCCATGTTCAAAGCATTGTGGCCTTCTATTGCTGCACTCAGGGCAATTATCAAACAATGGCAGCGTCATCCCCTGATCCCAGTAGAATCATATAAAGGGCAATGCCAATGTGGATCACATTGGAGCACCTTTGTACATAATGAAGCCAGAAGCTCTTTTTCTAGACATCTTTGATATTTCTCAATCAGCTGCGATGAGGTGATCTTTGATTCTCCATAATTTCAATTTGCCCGGTGTCCCCTCTCATCGGCTTGATCTTTTGAGTACCCCACATGCACCATATTTACTGGGAAAGGGTGCCTATCTATTTTTATCAGTTTTTTCTCATCATCGAACTTAATCCTCGTTTGCTCCACAATCGATTGAATCTATTACTGAAACACTTTGTATTTATTTGTATGATGAGAAATTGGATTGTGCCACTTGTAGTACTTTTTCTTCTTAAGTTCATCGGCTGATGGAATCACGTGATTTGAAGGAAGATGTATTTGTTTCTATTGAAGTAGTAGATTAAAAATTTTCTGAGCCTTATTTATATCAAAACCATACATTTCTTCTATTCCCATATCTTTTATCCACGAGCATGATATTGTTTTTTGTTTTTCGTCCACTATGCTAGGTCAATTTCAATATCAAAATCCTCCTCATATTCTGAATCCGATGAAATCCTTGCACTTGTGCAATTTTTTGTTGTAACTTTTCTTTCCTTGCCTCTTGGAATCGACTTTCTTAAGCCAATACTTTCTACACTTGTGAAACCACATTATAAAGATAAATCATCGATTAAAACTCTGATAGAGTGTTGAATAAAACCTATCAACTTATCAAGACTTACTTATTTAAAGCAATTTAATAGATCGAACTTAACCGAGATAATATAAAATTGAAAATAATAAGATAAACTTAACAAGTCAATAAATTCTATACTAGCATGATAGATATAATAGATCAAACTAAGAGATTGAATCAATGCAGTCTTATACGGAATTGAAGTCACCAATATAATGGGCAAACATATAACTTAACTAAGATATTGAACCAAATTAAGAAAGTTTGAACCAAGTCGATACGTTTACTATATGATGAGACTTACTTATTGCTGAAGATCAAACTTAATTGTTGTAGCCTAACCTAAAGCAAGATCTCGTCGAAAACTATGTTATTTCTACCCCTAGGGATGACAATGCACTGAATTTATTATATTAGTCTGATTGATATCTTTACAAGACCTATGGATGTATATATTTATACCCTTAGGTTTATACAAGTCCAAGACAGACATGGAATAATATTTCTAAAGAAAAAAGAAAGAAAACTACTCATGTCTATTTATAAGAGAAATTTACAAATAAGGAATCGATTTGTAACGGCTTCAAGGGATAGATTCATTTCCCTCTATTTATGGAAACTTCTTTGAATCCAGTCTTCACTAAGCAATTCCTACCGGCTTTATTGGCTTTCCTCTTTTGACCGAATTCATTGACGACTCTTGGGTTTATACAAGTCTAAGATAGGCATGGAATAATATTTCCTAAAGAAAAGAGAAATAAAACCACTCTTGCTTATTTATAAGAGATATTTACAAATAAGAAAGATTCGTAATGGCTTTACAGGATATATTCATTTCTCTCTACTTATGGAAACTTATTTGAATCTGGTCTTCACTAAGCAATTCTCATTGGCTTTATTGGTTTTCCTCTTCTGACCGAATTCATTAACAGCTCTTCAAAATTTCAGTGTTAACAACTGGCTTTGACACATCTTAGTACTACGAATCTGGACATACCCTCTGTCTAGATTCGTAGTGCTAGGATGTGTTTGTTTAGATTCGTATTACTAGGATGTGTTAAATTTAGTACTAGGTTGTTATATTTTGGGACGGATGGAGTACTTGTCAAGAACCTAATTAAATAATTTCCTTAATATCCCATGATTAGGTTTGGGTTTTTTTATTTGTAAAGGTCTTGATCTTTGAGGTTAATCCTTGATGTGATGATATCCCATGGCCCATGTTGGACACTAGGCGTTGAGCACTGTTGCTAGGGCCTAGGATTTGGATTTCTGAATTCTGATCCTCTTCAATCTTCTATGATGTTAGGTTCAGGTAAGATTTTCAATACAATAGTGTTGATCCTAGTACTACTTTTTACTTTGCACATGTGGGATGTGGCCATGTGGGTATTTAGCAATTTTTAGTTTAGTACTTTATAATTTAATCTCATCACATTGAACAAGGAGCAAGAATACTTTGGAATGATTCTTGAAATAAAAATTACCAAATGCTAGCAATGAAGAGACTAGTACAGATTGAGTCATGTCAAAAATCAATGTTACTACTCGGCCTTCTTTAATACTTCCACCAAAAGATGTCAATTTAGATGAGCTTCCATATGACCCAACTGATAGAAAGAGAATCACAAAATATCCTAGCCTTAAGCTACAAGATATGATAAGAAGAAGATATTTGATAAATAGTTTGCACCGACCACAACCAGGTTTCAAGTATCCACAAGCACTCATAGTAGGCACACCACGATGGTTTAATCTTGAATGGTTTGAAGAGTATGATTGGCTAGAGTACAATGAGAATGTGGATAAAGCTTTTTGTCTATGTCGCTACTTGTTTAGAGATTGTATTGAAGGACAAGATGGAAATGATGTATTTGTAGTAAAAGGTTTCTCTTCTTGGAACAAGAAAAATAGATTAGACATTCATGCAGGTGGGATAAGTGGTTTTCATAATAGTGCTGTGAAAAGATGTAATAATCTATTAAGGCCAAGACAATCAATTGTCACAAGTTTCAACAGCCAGAGTGATCTTGAAGAAGAGAAGTATTTTACTTGACTAAATACTTCCATAACTGCTATTAGGTACTTATTGTATCAAGGATTGGCTTTCTGAGGTCATGATGAGTCAAAAGAATCGAAGAACAGAGGTAATTTTCTAGAGTTGATAAAGGCTTTGGCTGAGCAAAATGAAAAAAAACCATGATTCATTTATTAATTTATTTTATAAATTAAATATCAACTCTCAAGAATGATCCATAATGTGTTATTTGCACATCATAGTAAATTCTATCATCGAAGAGATTGGTTGTGACATGTTTTGCTTGATGGTTGATGAGTTTGCTAATGTCTCAAACAAGGAACATATGGTTGTTGTTTTACGATATGTTTACAAATATGGAATTCTAAGTCAAGATAATAATATGAGGAGAGGTAGAAAAAAACCAAAATTGATATGGGGAGAGATAATAAAAAGAGATTTTAAAGATTGGGATATGCCTAAAGATCTATAATTAAATAGGAGTGCTTGAAAAATAGTTATTAACGTGCCTCAACCATGATTTGAGGCTCATGTTGGGTTTCAACTTTAGCATATCCCAACTTACTTTGGATTGAAATATTTTATTATTGTCATCGTTGTTGTTGTTACAAATATGCATTTCTAAAAAAAAGACTTATTGCCATCTTTCATGTCAACAAGACAACAACTATATGTTTCAAATCTAATATTGATAAATTATTTACTAAGTATAAATTAAGTTGGAAACAAGTTAGAGGCCAAGGCTATGATGGCGCGAGCAACATGAGAGATGAGTTTAATGGTTTGAGAGCTTTGATCATGAAAGAGAATAGTTCAGCATATTATACTCATTGTTTTGCTCACAGTTACAATTAGTCATAGTGGCAGTAGCTAAAAACAATGATTATGTGAGCTATTTCTTTAACATAATATCTCTTCTTTATAATGTGGTTGGAGCTTCTTGCAAACAAAAAGACATGACACGGGAAAGTTAACAAGATAAACTAAAGAAAGCAATAGACAATTGGCATATTTGTACTAGAACAGAACAAGATTACACCAAGAGCAATTAGTTCAAAAACCTGTAGACACTTGGAGGTGTTCCCATTATAAGACTCTTAAGAGTCTGAACAACTTGTTCCCATGTGTTATTGAAGTGCTCAAATATGTGAAAAAGGATGACCCAAATGATAGGAAGAGGCATCAAACCAGTGGGCTCATATATTATCTTCAAGATTTTGATTTTGTGTTTCATTTGCACTTGATGATGATGATCTTGGGGAACACAAATGCTCTATCATTTTGTTTACAAAGGAAAGATCGAGACATATTTTGGAGGCCATGCTAGAGGTGAAGTCAACCAAGGAAAAATCTTAGGAGATTAGAGATGATGGTTGGGAATCTTTATTAGAGAAAATATATTCATTTTGTGATGAGCATGGTATTCCTAGGCTAGACATGGAAGATAAGTATATTGACTGTCATAAACCAAGGAAAAAGACAAACCACACTAATTACCAATACTATAGATGCACTACAATGATTTGATGTTCAATGATGATGGAAAAATATCATAGAAAACTAAAATTCATCATAGATAGCCTACCATGACAAAAATATCACGTCACAAATATTATCATGGAATGTGTGTCATAGAAAGTTGCAGGTGACAAATTGGTTTATTTTGTCATGGATAGATAAATATTCTATAATGATTTTACTAGTATCATAAATATCTATGATAAAGTAGAATGATCATATATTCATCACTAACTAATAAACACAGTTGCCACCGGTAGACATAGCTATGACATTGCCAATCATTCTAGTCTAGTGTGACACTAACAATTCTGTTATAGTACTTGTTATGGTTTGTAACAATTCAATTCTCATAACATACACAATACACACTACGAAACACATATCTAACATCAGGAAACATAAGTGATGCCATTAGTACTTCATATATTCCATTTATCATCTCACACAAAAGATATCATTAGTGTTTCACCACTAAGGTTGGGCAACCTACACACACATATATATTGCCCAACATGGCATAGGTTATATCATCTAACTCAGTCTCAAAAACAAAATACTATGGTCTTTTGATGTACTGTCATACCACCAAAATACATAAGTCTACTAACAGGATAATGCCCAAAAGATCCCCCACTAGCAAACTACTTTGAGATCCCTTGATCCATTGATTGGGACTGTTGCTGTTGTCTTAAGAAAAAAATGTAACATAGTTTCCATTTCATGTTGTTTCTTCCAAAACCCATTCATTGTCTCATCTTGTCTCTTCTTTAGGTTGTCTATCTCTTCTTGGTATTTTTTTTGCAAATTCTCTCACTTCTTGTGGGTTCTTTTTTAGTTCACTTATTTCATGTTGTTGAGATTTAAACTGTTTAGTGAGGTGATGTTGTTTCCTTGCATTATCCTCTTTCTCCACTCTTAGTTCATCCTGTAGCTCTTGCATGCACATAGATGAAGTAAGATTGATAGATTTCTTAGAGGAAAAACCCATATTTACTAGAAATGTGCTTGTTGAGTTTCTTTCAGATAGAACTTTCACAACAATTTCCTCATAAGTTTTGCATGTTCACCTTCTCCTTGACTTTGTTCTCTTTTACTCACCATAGTATTCTAAAAATTAAATTAGTTAACCCACCTTTAAAGCACAAACATAATAAAAGAAAATCGTGATATAAAAAAAACATACATATGTTTTCTGTGCATCATGGAACCTTTCTTCTTGCTAAAATGGCTTTCTCTAAAAAAAACTCAATAGCATCTGGTCCTTGATTATTGTTTTTAACCTTTTCTAAGAAGATTTTAGAAGATAAAATCATACTCACATTTACTCATTTTATGTACTGAGATTGATAGATACAAGATTATAGGAAGTTACATTAGAATGAATTTCAGCAACATAACTCCTAGAACTTGTAGTTTGGTGAAATTTAACCTTTTCTCGATTAGTTCTAATTTTTTCACAAATTTCCTACATGAAGAGACTTTTGATTAGTACAGTGCATTAAGTAAATGGAGCGTATATTAGCTATTTACTTGTTTCATTACTCATACCATGTGCTTTGGATCAGTTCATTTCTACAAAAGTTTTTCCCAAACTTCCTTCTTAACATGTGGTAGTGGGCCTTTTGAAAGCACTTCGCTAATAGGAACATCATCAAAACTTCTTTAGCCTGTAACGTTGTTGTCATATCCCATCTTTCAGAATATTAGTGCATGTAGCTTGATACACTTCATCATTTGCATTCATGTTAAACTTTTCCTATAGAGAAAATTGTAATTAGAATCACACATATTTTACATAGCTGTCAGATAATGACTAGACATGAGTTGAATAGAAGGCCAAATCTATAGAGCAAATAGTTGGACTCACTGCTATAAAATTGATAGCAACTAGAATGGTTGTACATATTTCAATGTGTCGCAACACATAAATGATTTCTAATATGAATTCCACATTTTGATGCTAGCTTTTAAGCTTGGGTTGCATCATGTGGTCTTCGCTTTCCCTCAACGAAAGAGATATACATTTTGTGCCATGTTCTCTATACATACTTCTGAAGTCCATGTCCCATAGTCGCTTTATGGCCTTTATGACTTTTAGAACCAGATGGTGTATCTACATAAATGTGCACAATATAATTAGCAACATAGTTGGTATTGTACATTTCTAATAATAAACATGTCGGATACATGATTATCTTCAGATTCTAGTGTAATAAGCATATCAAATTGTCTAGTAGTTTCAATTATCCCATCACAATTATTGATAGTGGAATTACCATAAGTAATATCATTGCTCCATCGAGAACATTGAACTGCCACAGGTGAGTTGCTAGTTGGACTTGTATGGATTCTTGTGGCTCTCTAACTTGCTCCTTTCTAGCAGATGGTTCCTAACTGATGTTGCTGCTCTACTTTTAGTCCTTTGATCAGTCGCATGTGCATTATCTGATGGATTTAGTAGGGATCGTGTTGACACAAAGCTAGATTCAGTGTTTGAGGAGATTCTTGCTCTCTTTGAGGGTCTTGTACCAGGTGCCATCTTCAAATTTATTAGGCCTACATATTAAAAAAAATCCAAGTCTGGTAACTAGATAAATGAAGTTGAGTTCTCTCTGATAACTAGACTAAAAAAATTACTAATGGTGTAAAAATTGTCATATCTACATTACATTGAATTATCCAACTAAAAATAAAGGATAAAATCAACACTAACCTGATGTGACCTAGCCAAAGTTTTTCCATGTTTCTTCTAAACCATTTGTCATATATTGTTTCCATCTATGTCATCAATGTCTGTTTCAGTTTCATCATCCTCGTCTGGTTCATATGCTGACCCAGATTCTTCGTGATTCATAGCTACATCCCTCCCTATGAGACATACTAAAAAGAGACTTTTTCAAAGCAAGTAAACCAAGTGAGTGTAGCACTTCATTATTCTTGTCAATACGTAAGTTCCTCTTCCTCTCATTGTCTGTTAGTTCCATTTCCTACAAATATTTGATTTTTGTTCCTATACAGTCAGGACACATACAAGACGAGTTGTTGTAATCCTACTCATGCAAGAATATCAAATAAGACATGGGACATGTTGCAGAGCAGGTTAAAGAAAAATGTTTTGCAAACTGTGATAAACTAAGCATAACCTTGTGCTATTACTTTTGTATCTACCACTAAGTTCATAAAATTTGGAGTCTAACCAAATATATTTCACGATTTCAGACTATGTTTGTGAATAAGCATAAAAATGCAAAATCAAATTTATTATGCATAAGAGAGTTGTACTCGATCTCAATCTAACATCCAGGAGAGGATTGATATCACTGACGATGATTTTGGTAGATGAGTTCTCTTGTTGGTACGCATCTTAGTTTCTCATTCGAAAATCATCATTTTTCTATTCTCTTTCTGTTTCAGGAACATCATATACATGTCTATGTTCCAAATTCTGCACTACCTGCCAATCTTTACCAAATCTTGTGTCATCCAAGTAAAATACTTGTTTATCTTGGGGTGCCAAAATGAAAGGATCATCCTTGTACCAACAACCACGTATATTAATTCTTGTGAAGTACCCATTATTTCGTAGGCGAGTCTTTCGCCCATCAAGATCAAATCACTCATTCCAGAACAAAAAAACTGATATGTCCCCATTCTTGTTTGGTGTGTAATGTAACTTAACAATTTCTATAAGAACACCATAAAATCAATGATTAAATTTTTATGGGCATCCTCAACCTTGATGCCACTATTTTGAGTCTTCATGTTCTTTTCACGATCAATAGTGTGGTACCAAACCCCATTGACATTGCAAGCTGAGTACTCTCTCAGATGCCTACCTGGACCACATGCTAGCGAGTACAAATCATGAGAAACTTATAGTGCTTCATTACAATGTAATTCTTCAATCTATTAAAAGGTTTGTGCAGATGATAAATTAATAAGTTAATAATAAGTTTATCTATTACAATCATCAAAAACTTCTGGTTCTCTAATAAATTATTAAGTCATGGGAAATTGAATTACTTACATTATTCTCAAACCATTTTGGGAATTCCTTCTATATATCATCCATGCTGTTTTTCTCTGGCTGTTCTCGGAATGTACTGGAAAAACAGAAATATGAATTTAAAAAATGTTATCATGAAAATTAATGCATAGAATCTGAAAAAAATGATGCTTACTTCTTATATTCATCTATTTTAGGACAATTATTTAGCATGTACCAAACCATTTTTTCATATTCAGTGTGGAAATATTTCAGTTTGCAAGGACCCAAGTGCAGGGATACCATGTGAAAAAATTGGCAGTTCATCAGGTGAAACATTTTTTTATTCCTCTCTTCCTTGTTAAATATTGTTTGCATGTCATTGAAATATCTTGAGCAAATGGCCATACACACTCATCAACAATATATGTCTCAGCAAACGATCCTTCTAGCCTTTCTCTATTCCGCACATATTGCTTAAGCTTGCCTAATCGTCTTTTGACGGGATACGTCCATCCATACTAGACCGGTCCCCTAAGTTAGGCAAGTGAACAGCTAAATGCACCATTATATCAAAAAAGCAGGTGGAAAATTTTTCTCTAACTTACATAGAACTATAAGAATATCAGCCTTTAATTGGTGCAAGACATCAAGTTTAAGGGTTTTAGAACACAGCTCCTCAAAAAAATTTCCTAGCTCAGCAATTGCTTCATATATATGCTTTCGCACAATTCCTCCAATACCAATTGGTAGAATGTGCTGCAATAAAATATGGCAGCCATGAGTTTTCAACCCATGCACTTTACATGCCTCAAGATCCACACATCTAGATAAGTTGGAAGCAAATCCATCTAGGAATTTCATGCTGGCCAAAAACCAGCATAACCTGCTCTTTTGTTACTTATTAAGAGTGTAGCTTGCTGGTGGCTTGAGATATGAAGTCCCATTATTTAATAATTGTATCTCTTTTCGTATATTTTGATCTCGTAAGTCGAAGTCTGGCACTTATAGTATCCTTAGACTTTCCCTCTATCTCAAATATTTTTTTCTATGTGCATTACATTAAGGTTGTGGTGTAACTTCAACTGTGACCAATACGCTAAATCAAAAAAACTGACCTTTTGACTCCAACTTGGTTGATCCTTCTCAAGATACATTCTCTTCTTTTGTTTTGGATGTTTCCTAGGAACAAATTCTCTTAGATTTTCTATCTTCTCTAGTAGTTCATCATTGAAAAATTCTCTTGGTTTATCTTGATTCTCATGTTTACCATTAAAATATTTGCTTTTTCTCCATGGATGGCTACCAGGAAGGAATCGACGATGCCCAACATATCTTCCAATTTTATTTTGAAGTGACTCAAAGCATGGATTCTCATCATAGCACACACATGCAAAATAACCTCTTATGCACCTCGCTGACATAGTGCCTAGTGCAAGGTAATCATGAATACCCTGGATGAAAGAAGCATGCAAGGAAAAGGTTTCGTCTATAAATGCGTTGTAGGTAGGAATACCTTTCCACAGATATTTCATATCTTTCATCAAAGGCTGCATAAATACATGGAAATCCTTTCTAGGTGCTTTTGGTCTAGGAATAAGTAACACCATCATGAAATTTGATTGATCTATACACATCCATGGTGGGAAATTGTAGAGTATGACAAACACTGGCCACATACTATAAGAATTGCTCATGTTTCCAAATAGATTAAATCCATATGTGGTAATACCTAGCTTTATATTGCGGGGATCTTGAGCAAACCATTCATGCTTTCTATCAAAGTCTTTTTAGGCTTCGCCATCAGTAGGATGTCTCATAATATTTTCTTCTAGTCATCTTTTCTCTTGATGCCATCATGCATATTTAGATGTTTCCTTTGATACAAATATTCATTGAAGCCTTGGGATTATTGGGAAATAGTGAAGTACTTTGTGGTAACTCTTTTCTTTTCTTTCATATCTTTCCATCATAATGTGCAACAGACTGGGCAATGGTTTTTGTTGCCATGCTCTTTCCAAAACAATGCATAATTATACTTGCATATATGAATTGACTCATAACCAATACCTACTATACACAGAACACTTTTAGCTTCATTGTATGACTTTGGTAAATTATGGCGTCTTGGAAGTGCCATACTCAATAATTCAAGTAAGGAATTAAATGTAGAATTTGAAATTTGGTTGGAGGATTTGGTATGGAGTAGCTTAATAAAAAATGGTAATCTTGTGAAATTTTTACAACCAGGATAAAGTCCTCGCTTGCCTCATTAATTAAATTTGCAAATATATTTGGCTGAAAATCACCTTAATTTTTAGCTATGTAGAGATCTTGCACTAAAATCAGAATATTATCATTATCGTCTTCGTCATCATAATCAACATTTTCTTTAGCCATATCAAAAACACCATTATCCATATCCAGGTTGTAGAGAACATCCTTGTCATTTTCTTCATAATCACTTATTGATTCTCCATGAAACAACCAACTCGTGTATGTAATTGACATTCCATTCACATGCAGATGTTCCATCACATCTTTTTTGCTATGATATTTCAAATTAAGACATCGACGATATGAACATAAGATTTCATCATTTTCATTGAAACGATCTCAAACAAAGTGCATAAATTGTTCAACATTGTTTGTGTATGTAGTACTGAAATGCTATGCATTTATCCAGCTTCAATCCATTTTATCCTAAATTAAAAATAAATGATGTCAAAATTTCAACATGGAGCACATATTTATATGATAATAAATTACCTGATATGGAGAATCAAAAATCATAAGGTGTTTTTTTTTAAAAAAAATACACACACCAATTACTTACTATGAAAATTATTTGCATGTGGGCATTTCATCAAACATCTCGACTGCACAAAGAATCACTGACAGAGTTTCATCCCAAAATTACTAACTCAATGTGTGTGACTATTTGAGAAGAAAACAAATAGCAACAGAAATCAAGAAGAACAATCGACTATATTGAAATCGTTGGAGAACTAATGCAATCGGATCTATAATTAAAGAAGTTACAATGCTTTGAAGAGTTATCTCAAAATTGATATCAGTGAACCCGTACTCTCCAGTCCCTACTCATGTAGGAGGATAATGCACCATAGGAGTATGTCCAAAGTAGAGAATTGAAAGACAAAAGAGAGATCAAGTGTCATTTTGTGGCTATTCTTCAAAAGGTGTTTCCACCATGTTATCTAATTAGCACAAGTAGAGGAAGTAGGCCTAGCTCTCTTATCCAGTCAATAACAGATTCATGACAATCCTTATATTTGTCATAGTAAGTAAATCATCATAAAGTTGCTACATTAGTGATGAAATGGAAATCGTCACAATAACCATCATACATTATTATTGACCTAGTCTCACCACCCCTATAGAGCTTTTATGATGAGACAGTCCATATTTGATGACAATTTTATATGATTGTCATAAAATTTAGCCTACAAAGATCATCATAGATTTCTATGTTCAACGTTATTTGTCATGTCGGTTTTTTGTCATTGAACATCAGATCTATTGTAGTGATGGGACTGTTTGAACCATATTCTGGACTTGCTACTTATTGAGTTTAATGATCGCTTATGTGAAACAAATTCTAATTTGCTCCTATTCTGGACTTGCTACTTATTAGGCTTAATGATCGCTTCAGTGAGACAAATTCTAATTTGCTTACTTGCATGGCTGTTTTCAATCCTAAGGATTCTTTTGCTGACTTCAAATGGAACTTGCTAAGCTTTATCCTGATGATTTTAGTTTAGTTCAAATGAAGGACCTTGCTCATGAACTTCAAATATACATTGACAATGTACAGCCGATGAAAGGTTCTTGAACTTGAACACCATTACCGAACTTGCAAAATTGATGGTGGATACAAAGAAGCATCTTGCTTTTCCTTTGGTCTATGGTCTTTTAAAGCTTGTACCTGTTTTGCTTGTTGCCACCGTATCAGTTGAGAGGTGCTTTTCAACAATGAAAATTGTGAAGACGATACTACATAATCGTATTGGCAATGAGTTCATGAATGATTACATCATTTGCTTTGTTGAGCCAGCCTTTCTAGCTACAATTTCAACTGATTTGTCATACACCGCTTTCAGAATATGGAAGATTGTAAGCATAAAATGCTTTTGCAAGAGGTAAGCGACAGTGCAAAGAATTCTTTTACTTCTACATAGTACTACTATTAAATATAAATTATCTTGACATATTGTATTTATCTATTTCCAGGTTACTCCATGTTCTACCTTTTGTGTCAACTTTAGAGCTTTTGAACTATAGTGCCATGATTATCCGTATTGTGCTTTATGATTGGATGTTTGGATTAACACGCGAGTTATTGGTTGGTCTTCTTAACGTCACCCTTTTTACGCTTTTCATATATATTATTGGTTTAGTAGAAATCATGCTTCTTGGTAAGAGTTGGCTATGACACCATCCATCCAAAATCCTGGCATCGCCCCTGGTCTGTACCCTCTTGACAACGAGCCACGCCAACAAGCCACCGCCCGTCCGTCGCCTCGCATGCGAGGACGTCGATGGAACGCGAGCGATCGAGGCAGAGTGTGCTCGGTCGCTGTCAGGCAGGCAACTGATCGTGATCGATCGACACCATCGTCGTTGAAATCGCTAGCTCTTCTTTCTGTGAAGACGATCGACGGCGCCATGCGCGCAGCATGTTGGAGGGAGACGGCATTGGAGACAGATCGTTCCGTGATTCTGGGGGGTCTCGCGCGCGCCTTAATTGCTAGGTGGTTAGGTTGCTGATCGATCGAATAATGGAGTTATGCGCATCGATGAACTTGCGATTCAGGCACATTCGGTGCAGCGTGCAAGCGGACGTGTGACGACCTAGCAACTAGGTTGCACTGGGACGAGCACTGTAGGTGTCTCGATATCTGATGATACGCGATGATGAGCTAGCTGCCTGCCATGCATTTGCCCAAATGACGCTGAAGGTTAAGCGCGTAGAGTGCCGTGCGCTGTCTCTGATCTCTCCCTCTCGTGATCTCGTCTCTGACGACTCTCTTCACACTTCACATTACATATGGATAGTTGAATATGTAGTGCGTAATCGTCTGGAGAAACTTCGACTGGAGAAAACAGTACATCTAGGGCGTCATCAGATGTGTATAGTCAGTGATTTGACCTCATGCATCCTCTTGGACGACGACGTACGTATATTTGGACCCAGTTCATGGATGGGTAGCTTAAGCTGCTGATCGATGATGAGGAAGAAAGGAACCATCATATGCACATCCCCAGTTCCTTTCCAAACAAGTCAAGGCATGCGGGCGTGTGTATCATGATGGCTGCTGTGGGATCCATGCTAGCTAGATCGATCAGCTCATATCACAAAAACTGTAGTTGACGATTTTCACCGCGAAATTGGAAGATTTTTTTGTAGCTATGAAGCGCGGGAAGGCGATGGTTCCTCGAAATTCAGACATTCGAAACTCTCATCATTCAGTATGACCGACCATAATGTAGTAGGAGTATCTCTCTCTCCCATACAGGAAACCGGCAACCCATCCAGGCATCCAGCTGCAATGCGGCATTCAGGCATGGAGCCAGAGGCCGGCCGGCCTGGGTGGCTGCATCCCATGCCGCCCAGAGCCCCGCTCCCGCCCTGCCGGTCGACGCGCGCTCATAGTAACTGCATGCGCGCGCTGTCGATCACGAGGCTCACGGCGCAAGCCGCCCTGCAGCAATGGCAGCTATAGCTAGCTCCATCGATCGATCGATCGGCCGTCTCGCTCACTGCACGCACCAACGCGCGGCGACAGCCGTGTTGCCGTGGCGCGCGGGTCGTCGATCGTTCGGTTGGTTGCGCCGATGGCGCGATGTGTGCTCCTGCTGCCTTCTGCTCCGCCGCCCATTCGATCGCCCGGGATGAGAATAGATAGTCCACGAACAAGCCGACGGCCTGCGTTGAGAGCCCATGTCAGTAGCTACGGCTGGTTCGTGTTCTGCGCTTTCCGCCTCCGCTGCAGAAACTCTTCGGCCCACGGCCTCATACGGTTCGCCCTGTTTTTTGGGGGAGGCAACTGGGCATATCCCCGCCTCTTTAGGTCTTTGATTTAAAGGACAAAATATAGAAAACTTTATAAGATTTGGATTATATAGAAAAAAATCTTATTTGTCCCTTTGACACAAAAGATTGGGATTCAAAGAATCCTATGAAATTTCTATAGAATGTCTCGAGATGAGGAGATTTTAGAGGAAAGTGAATATCGGATCCAATCTTATGGAATCTTTTTCTATGGGCATTGTCTCATCTTTAATTTCTGCATTTTTTTCTATTGTTCATTCAAAATAGTTATTTATGTTTTTTTATTTTACATATATATATATTAACATCCTTTGTTTTTGTTATTCATTTGTTTTTGCAATCGTATGTTTTAAAGGGAGACTAAGAGGAAGTCGAGATTTTAAGAAAAAGAGAAGTTAGCTAGTGAGAGTATGAAAAGATTGAGATTTTCACCTTCTGACTTCTATTTTATTTTCTAATTTTTACAAATACGTATTCTTATAGTCTAGTAGAAAAATTGCAATCATCTACTGATAAAAATCTGTATCTAACCAAATGGGGCTTGTTATTTGCATGTATTGGCTTTGGATTATACACTTGAAAAATACTAGTAGCTCATTTTACAATCCTTTGATTGTTGTGATGAAATTAAAGTTGTTAGCTAGGCTAGTAGCGTTTGTAACAGATGACCTATATGACTAATAAATTTTAACCAACCGTTTATTTTTCTAGCTTTTAAGAGTCGGGGGTTACACAAGGGATAGGGAGGAGAGGATGCAAAATTGCGTTTTTAGTAGTCTAGATTTAGATTAGACAATCGCAGAGACAGGCTCAAGTAGTCTCACCTATACTTACTTTTAAACGAAATGAGTTATGGTGATGAGTTCGCCACCCAGCACCAACCGTTCTAAACGGATATGCTTGAAGTATATTTTGCTGCTTATACCTTTTAACTTTGGTTTTAATAGTCCAAAAACAATGATTGAAAAATAAAACAAAGATAAAAAATCTAATTAATTTCAAAAATATTTTTATCATTTACATGATATTTTTTTATCCCATAAGCGTACGGGTATTTCACTAGTAATCCCTAAAAAGAAGAGTAAAATCCAAACTATCCGTCAAAATTCTTCACTGTCATTTCTCGCCTTACCGAGGGCATTCTGTCCCAAAAATTTTGAAGGGTAGTACTCCAGTTCACCACAGGGCTTGTTTCCACGGGTGTCTTACAGTTTCAGAGTTGAAAAAAAGAGAGAGACAAGTTTCAGAGTTGACCAGCGAACGAAGCCAACCAAAGCCCACTACTCCACTGGTGCACTCTGGCCAACTCGATACGTCGCCTCGCCTCGCCTCGTCTGCGTCTCCAACCCAGCGCAGGCGGTGTAGGGGAAGGAAGGAGATTGCTCGCACGGCGCGCTGTCGCTGTCGCGCAGACGAATCCACCGCCGCGCCCCCACAAACCATCCGAAGCTGCGAGAGAGGGAAACCCTCCAAACCCCCCCTCGCCATCTCGTGAAAGTTGTGAGCGCGAGCTGCTTCGGCATGCAGAGCGCCGTGCCGGCCGCTGCCGCTGACGTCCCCGGAGGTGGCGTCTGTGTTGGTGGTGGAGGAAGGGGAGGAAGGGGAGGAGGAGGAGGAGCGGAAGGCGGGGAAGTGGTGATGGTGAAGCGCGCGAGCGTGGTGGCTTGCCTGACCTGCCCGCTGTGTCGCCGGCTACTCCGCGATGCCACCACCATCTCCGAGTGCCTCCACGCCTGTGAGTCCAGCCCTTCCCTGGTCCCTTGCTCCGGCTCATTCTCGTCGTCCCGCGTTGTGATTCCCGCGGATTCTCTCTCAGCGCGCTGCCGTTCTTCGAAGGGAGCTGCTTGGGTCGTCAAATTTGCACCTTGCGCGGCGATTCAGGGGCGGGGTTTTGGGGAGATGATGCGTGGAAGGTGGTTAGCTTGCGCTGCGTTTGCGTGGTTTTTCTGGTGGTGCGTCAAAGTAGACGCTTTCGTAGTTCGTTTGCGAAATTGGCATTCTGGTTGTGCCATTTGTGTGGGTTTTGAGGTGATGATCCCTTGCTGTCTGCGACTCATCATGTTGGGGAGGGCCTAGCTTATGATTCCTGGGAGCGGAGGTTAGGTTCGTTGCTCATGTTGTTTTACGGGGATTTGGGATACAGCTAGTGGAAGTGATCGACTGTTCAAACTTCGAACAGCGGTGGAATTTTGTGTGTTTGCGGTGACGAATTACGTTTGCCCAGAAAGGGATGCACGCTACTTATTTAATTTGCTGTCTTGCTGGTGATCGATGGTGACGCCAAGCTTAGAAAACGTTTGAAGCAAACAAACAAAAAATATTCTTAGTTTTTGAATCAAAATTATTAAGGGAGTAGGTAGGTCCTCCTGATTTCCCTCAAGGAAAAAGAGGAATGGTTTATAAGAGGGTGTGTATAAGGTGGCACTTTTGGGTTACTGTAGTACATGTCAGTTTCTTTGGTCAGTTGCTCAAACGCATGAACCAAAGGTTGTATACATGTCGTTTTATTTTCTGCTTGACCTAGGAATATGTTGCATTACATTAAAAAGAGAAGCTGTCGTCTTTGATGATTTGGGTATTCAGGGGACTTCATTCTTTGAAATATGTTGAGCGGCCTTGTCATAAAGTACCACTAGTTATTGTTCATTCTTAGAAGTATGCCTAGTTTATTTTTTTCTTTCTAGTTTGTTAAAATACCATAATTTTGCCATTGTTTGGACTTTTGGTATGTGAAACTAATAGAATGATGATGAACTCATTTGGAAGTAAGGCAATCAAATATATAGATCGTCTAGTGTTTGGTTGGCTCTTCTTTTGATTTCTAAGTTCTGGAATAAAGAGAGGAGAAAATTGGAGTGTGGGCACACTGATTCATTCCATGTTTTCCGGGATGACTTTTGCAATGTATTCATAAGGCAATAGTACTGGAGTAACAGCTCTACCCGGTGCCAACCAAAATTTTGTAAATTAGGGGAGATTCGTTGTCGTACTGCCAACAGCAGCCAATAGAAAGCATTGATTTATTACCAGTTAATTCTTTTAACATTGTGTTTCAGCCATTGATTTTATACCTTTAATCAGTCTGCAGAAAGTGTATACATGATGAATTCATCAATAAGGAGTCCTGCTGCTGCCCTACTTGCAACATTGATCTGGGTTGTGCTCCATTGGAGAAACTCAAGTTTGTCACTATTTCCCTGAAATATTTGCTCTACACTGTTGCATACTCCTGAGGCTTTTAAACCATTGTTCAGTTATTCTAGTGTTTTCTTTTCTGTCAGCCAATTATTTGCTCACCTTTTTCCTTTTGATATTACGATTTCAATGCGGTGCGTCTAAGTGAATACACATATGAAGCACTGTGAAAAAAATATTCTAGTGACATTTGGGAATTGGGGGAGTTTTTTTTCTTCTTTACCACCTCTTCTCTCTTGTATTTAGAAGTGAGATGGTCTTCTGTGAACAAGCATCTCTTCCTTAATCCATATAACAACTATGCTCTCCTGCCTTTTGATATTGTTGTGTGTGCAACGCCATGTTCTTCCTCAATTGCTAATAGATCATCATGATTTTGCAATACCAGCATAGCGCTGTGCCACTGTACTGATTGCATCATATGGACTGCTATAAGATCCAAATAATAGCCATCTGTTCAATCTTGCCTTCGATTGTCTTAAAGACTTTATAACTGTTCTGGTTTTGCTCAGGTAATTTTAATGAGTAATTGTTTGGTCGTTACAAGTTATAACTTGGGCCAGATGAGCCCAGACTTAGTTCACATCTTGATTAATCTTTAGCTGTTTGATACCGAGTTATCAGCCAGCATATAACAAACAAGTTTTACTTTCCCTTTTTGTTAAAAGATATCATAGCTTATGGTCTTTTTAATTGTGTTCTGTTCAGAGTTGATCACAGTATACAATTCGTAAGGTCAAAAATATTTCCTTCCAAAAGAAAGAAGGTTGAGGACCCAGAAGTCATTTCACCAATTCCATCACCTGTCAAGAGGAAAGAAAGATCACTATCTTCACTTACAATTCCTGCTCCTCAGGTGTCTATACAGAAATGCTTGACAAAGAGGAGAACGAAAACTTCGTGCCTACGCAACTTTTCTTTGGTATGTAGTTCTCTTGTAATGGTTCCCCCTGGGAATTGATGTGTGAAGAATTCTGATTTCTTGTCTGTAAATCCACTATCAGAATTGTTCAAATGAATGTGCCTGTGCATAACTGTAATGCTGTAAGCAATCCTCTAGGTTAGGTCATACTGTGTATTTCCATTTTTTTAGTACCATAGAGCCATGTACATGGTATATCAGTTATTGTCGTACTGTTGCAGCTGGTACAATCACAGATGTGTGCTAGATGACAGTTCTTGGCACTGTTTGCATGTGTTGTTGGCATGCTAAAGGTTGTGATAGTCAACATGTGATTTTTTAGGGCTAATACATAACATATGATCTGAATCTTCTGAATTCATTTTATAGTCTAGGTGACATTAAGATAGATGCATGGCACTTTCCTTTCTTTGCCTCAAACTCAAATAGTTTCCTTTGAATTGAGGCAATCCATAGGAATTCATAGGATTCTAGGAGGGTCATTCCTTTGTTCCAAAGGGACACATAGGAAAAAGTTTCCTTAGGATTGAAATTATTCAAAAATCCTCCAAATACCCTTTGTTCCAAAAACCAAAAGAGACCTTATGCATGAATTAAATGTAATTAATGATCTTTGTATGCCCCTCCCCTCCATGTTCTAAATCGATGCAATTTTTTATGCTGTTATATAGTCTTATTTTCTGGACTGATTTTTAATGACTGAATTTTCTTTTCCCCACCTTGTACAATTTGTATGCAGCATTCTACCTTGAGGGGCAGTAAGGATACATCAAAGAAACTTGGGGGTTGGAGACCATTGGGTTCTCAAGTTAAGCTTGGCAAAGACAAAAAGTCTCTCAAATCAAGTTTAAAAGATGCGAGCACAACCAAAAATAAGTCTGGTGACACAGAAGATGGTTCTCCTGCTAGTCAAGCAAATGCTAGAGAACCTTTTACAAGATATGGGCATGCCGATAAGACTAAGAGGACTGGAAGCAAGAAAAAGAAATTGTTCATATTGAAGAATAAAATGAAAATGTTCAAGGCAAAGCAGCCCAGTAAAAAGAGGAGATTCCGAGCACTATGGTTTTATCTACTTGCTGCTTTTGACCAGTGAGAAACACTAGACTTGTCTTCTGAGATTTTGTTTCATTTCTTTCAAAGGAAAAGCAGAAATCATGCTTTATGCTTATAATCATTTCAGGAGAGGAGTACCAACTTTACCACAACTACCAGCAAAGTATCTGAGGATCAAGTGAGTTGTTTGGTTTTACTTTCCTAGTCAAAACAGTATTTGTTAAGCCACACTAACTGCTGCCTTTTGTTATATTTGTCAAAGGGATGTTGATTTGCCTGCTTCCGTTATACAGAAGTACCTTGTACAGAAACTTAACCTGTCGAGTGAAACTGAGGTACGTCTTTCCTTGTTTCTTTCTCGTAGTGATAATCAATACCAGCCAGTTTTGCGCAAATATCCAGATTTGTTAGAATCAGGGGTGAGAATGAATTCCATCAGTTTTTGGCTTTCCTGCCAGGGGCGAGACTGGCTAACTGGAGCTGAAATCCTGCGATCTAAACATAGTTAGATGTAGTTGTGGCACATTCTAAGCTGTTCTTTGGAGGAAAACATCATACTTCATGATTATATTTGAAAAAGGCAAGAAAACCCATCATATTTATTTCCAATTGGTGCTTGACTGAAGGCTCAAGTCGACCAGTGTACAGTTGATTTTGTGCTGTAGATACTTTTGCCACTTTGTTTTGCACATGACCACATGTTCTTCTTTGCACTAATTGACATATCTGTTTCACTGCTATAAGTTTCATGCTACTTCTTGACACATACAGAATGTGAAATTATTGCCCAATATTGACAAAAGTTAACAGAACGTGCTGTTCATTGCACAAACTATTTTCTTCTGTTCTGACCAAAGGAGGTGTGCTTGCAGGTAGAAGTGTTGTGCGGTGGCAAAGTAGTGAGCCCAGAAATGACACTTCATGATCTAGCAGATTGCTGGCTCGAAAAAGGACCAAAGGGCCGAATGAGGTCATCCGTAGGCTCCCCGGCCACTGGATTCATGGTGACAGTGTTCTATAGAAGGCCAGATGTGGATGTGCCCTCAGCCCAACCCCCGCCCCCACCTGAAACTGAATGTTGCCATAGCTGATGGAGAACTTCGCTTCATTTCTGAACGGGCTGATTTCACTCATTGAACTGGGAGCCGTTGATTCATCTGCGCATTCATACCAGTTATTTGAGGCTCAAGCCACATGCTAATTACTAATATGTAGATAAATGTTAATGTTACAAGCCATGGTTGGCTTCTGATCATATACCTTCAACCATTATTTACCTTTTTTTTCCTGACAAAACGCTGATGTACCTAGCTACTACGTATGTAATCTGTAATGAGATGTTAGCTGTGAAGTAGTATACGTATGTAGGCGGATGTAACTCGGGATTTCTTGTTGCCTCTCCGTGGAGCTCGTAGATTATGCATCTGTACGTGAATTTGCTGATGTATATATGCTACTTCACTTGATTAAGCTGTGGAATTCCTTGCGGTTGACTGGATGATACACTCCAGTAAGAGAATGTATAAGCTCTAGATCATCAAGATTACCAGTTTACCACGCCCTGCACGAGGAACTGTACTAGTAATAGTAGAACATTCATAGCCAGATTTTGGAAAGGAATTTCGTTACGCACAGATTTCCCATGGCATTCTCATTATCGTTTTTTCGGCATCTGTGATAAAATCCATTTTTTTTCCCTTTCAATTGCAAGAACAATGAAGAAATTCTTCAGCCGGTGAACCGGTTCAGCAATTTGCATCTCAGGACTCAATAATGTAGTAAAAAAGAAAACCATGCATAATCTGCACAAACAGAATGGTAAAGTAAACCTCATTAGTCTAATCTCCTAATTTACGCCGCATAAATTCATATTTCATTTTTTTATAAAACGAAAGTATACACCCTCCGTAAAAGAAAACCAAATTAGTGGCTACAAATTTAGACGTACCATTCGTTCTTTTTTACGAAGGTGTAGTGAAGAACTCGAACCCAAAGTCCAAAATTCGAGCTCCCGCCGAAAGGGTCGCGCTCTCTCGTCCTCTCCGCCTCCTCGGAACTGAGGCCCAAAAACTCAAATCCCCCGCTCCACTAGTCGCTCCCCATTTGCCCCGCTTTCCCGTCCCGTCCCGTTCCACTTCCACCACCCCACGTCGCTTCGCCTCTCTCTCCCCCCCTCCGCTTCCAAACCCCACAAGGGAGAAGGGCTCGGGAGAGCATCGGGACCCTGCTGCTGCCGCTGCTCCTCCTCCTCGCCTACTTCCGTCGGTAATCCCCTCGCGTATCCTCGCGCTGCTTCGATTGCTTGGTTTGGCTTGCGTGATTGTGTGTGTGTGTTGGAAGGAGGGTTTTGGTTGATGATTTTGGCTCACTAGCGTGCCTTGTGGGTGGGTTTTCGTCGCTGATCGTGGTCGTGGTGTCGGGGAGAGCTCCTCAGGATCGCGTCACGCGGTGTTAGTTTCTGACGCGATCGTGCTTTCCCCTAGCCTTTTTTTTCTTTCCTTTTTGGAGCATCAGCGTGGTGGATGATTTGGGTGTTGGGGACAGCCAGGAACAACGGTTTGTTTCGCTAGATGATGCTTTTGCGCGGCCTCCCGCGAGTGTATGGACGGCGAATATATACATCAGGTCAAGTGGGCTAACAAGGCCGCACGGGTCGAATCTAATATGTGCCGTGTGGCCTGAAATCACAAGTCTAACATGCCCTCGCAGTCGAAACTGAGAGCACGACAAACATTTAGACTAGACCTAAACTCGGTAAGACGGACGTCGACAGATTTTTAGTGAAGATGTTAGCGTACCGGGACGAAGTAGGGACGTGAAGAACGCAAACTTTACAAAGAGCGACGCGTTCACGAATGAAGTGTAGTTTGATCTCTATATGCTTGGTTCGCTGATGTTAGATGGAGTTGGTGAAGAGATAGACGGCACTGATGTTGTCGCAGTATACAATGGTAGCATGACGAGCCAGGCAGTGAAGCTCCTGGAGGAGCTGATGTAACCAATAAGCTTCAACAATACCATTGGCCACGGTTCAGTACTCGGTTTTATCGCTAGAGCGGGACACCGTTGGCTGGCGCTTGAAAGACTAGGAGACGAGATTGTCCCCGAGGAAGATAGCGTAGCTTGAGGTAGATTTGCGAGTGTCGGGGCATCCAACCTAATAAGCATCAGTATAGACTGTGAGATTGGTCAGGATAGTCTGGTGAAGATGAAGACCGAGGTCCAGGTTACCTCACAGATACTGCAATATCCGCTTTATGATGGAAAGATGGGGATCTTAAGGGTCGTGCATATTTAAACAAGTCTGCTGAACAACATATACAATGTCAGTTTGGGTAAAAGTGAGATACTAGAGCGCACCTGCAATATTCCTATAGTGAGTGGGATTAGGTATCGAGTCTCCACTTTGGATCGAGTGTCCACTGGGGTGTTACAAGGCTTGCAGTCGCGCATACCGGTACAGTTTAGAATGTCCAGCATATATTGTCATTGTGAGAGAAACAAACCGTTGTCCCGACGATCGATAGGGATGCCCAGGAAGTAATGAAGTGGGCCCATATTTGTCATAGAGAACTCTTGCCTAAGAGCTGAGATAATCTGTTGGAGAAGTTGCTCGGAGGAGGCCGTGATAACAATGTCATTGACGTAGAGGAGCAAGAAGACCATATCAATGCCACGACGATAGATGAACAGTGAGTTGTCAAACTTGGCTTTAACAAATCCAAGAAAGGTGATGTGAGAAGCAAAGCGACTATACCAAGCTCGTGGGGGGCCTACTTGAGTCCATAAAAAGAACGGTTCAGGCGGCAGACATAATTGGGTTGTGATGGATCAACATAATAGTCTCTATCAATGTCCCATGCAGAAAGACATTCTTGACATCGATTTAATGAATAGGCCAAGACTGCGAAAGAGCCAAACTGAGTACCACACGAATGGTGGTGGGCTTCACAACTGGACCAAAGGTCTTATCGTAGTCTAGGCCAGGGCGTTGGGTGAAGTCTCGGAGGACCCATATTGCTTTATAGCAAGCAAGTGATCCATTAGATTGAAACTTGTGGCAAAAAATCCACTTCCCAGTAACGACATTCATGCCAGGAGGGCGAGGTACTAGTGTCCATGTATCATTGTCCTGGATAACATCGAATTTGGACTGCATGGCAGCATGCCAGTTTGGATCAGACAGCGTCGATATAAAAGATGTTAGGATTGAAGAGAGAGCCGCCATGTTAAGATTGAGGTGGTCAACGGGTTGAATGAATTCGGATTTGGCTCAGGTGCGCATGCCGTGCATGTTGGTGATGGGCACGACTGTTCACAGGGCTGTGGCGGTGGTACATCTAGTTACATGCCTTGGGCAACTGAAGGTGTCCGCAGGAGGCATGGTGAGGGGCTTGGCCGTGTCACTGGCAACAACCTTGGCGTAGCGTCCCCAGGGGCAGCGGCACGAGTTCGGGGTGAAGTAGATCTCGTAGTAGAAGAGGGCCACGATGACCTGATGGCGCTAGGAGAGGCGCTCCTGGGAGGTGTACCTGTAGACGCTGTATGAGGCCCGATGGGCAAGGTGGAGTGGTCATCATTGCCTAAGAAATCAAGAGTGGTGGGATCAAGGGACAATGTGGACATCTCGAAAAAGGAAAAGAATGACTCATTGAACACAATGTATCGAGAGACGATAATCCTGTTGGAGTGGAGGGGAGAAAACAATACCCCTTGTGAGCAGTAGAGTAACCAAGTAAGATGCATAAGGAGGAGCACGGAGAGAGTTTATGTGAAGTGATTGAGGAAAGGTTTGGGTAGCAGGCACAACCAAAAACACGGAGATGAGTGTAGGAAGGATGTGTACGATGAAGGGCAAAAAAGGGTGTGAGGTCGTAGAGAGTTGTGCAATGAAATTTGAGGAGGTATGTGGCTGTATGGAGGGAGTCAGCCCAATAAGCATGGTGAAGGTTGGCCTAAAAGAGGAGGAAGAGCACAATGTTCTTGACAGTGTGAAGAGTACACATAGCTCGACCGTTTTTTTGGGAGGTGTATGGACAGGACATGCGAAGAATGACTCCGTTTGTGAGAAACAACGTGTGGGCCAAGGAATGGTTGAGCTCGCGGTCGTTGTCACACTGGACTTGCTTGATAGCAATGCCGAACTGAGTGCCCACATATGAGAAGAAGTTCGATAGGGCACTAAAGGTATCGGATTTGACACGGAGAGGGAAGGTCCATGTATAATGAGTACAGTCGTTGAGAATAACGAGATAATACTTGTAACCCAACATGTTGACCACAGAAGAGGACCGAAGATCACAGTGGATAAGGTTGAAAGGGTGAAGTGCACGAGAAGTGGACTTGCTGAAAGGAAGGCACACATGACGACCTAATTGACAGGTGTGACATACATAATCAGAGGTACATTTATTACAGTAAATAGCTTTAGAGTTGATAAGTTGTGATAAAACTACTAAACCAAGATGACCGAGACGATGATGCCAGATGGTGGAGCAACTAGTGGCAATGAGGGCATGTGAGCTGACAGCAGACGGAAGGAACGGGTAGAGGTCATCTGTGCTATTGCACGTGGCGATTACGCTTCAGGTTTGCAGGTCCTTCACAGAGAGGCCAAATAGGTCAAACTCAATGGAGCAATTGTTATCGGTAGTGAAACGACGAACAGAAATTAAGTTTTTGATGATGCTAGGAGCTATTAAAACATTGGAAAGAACAAGAGATTGCTGTGGCGTGAAGATGGTGGATGACCCGACAGCGCTGACAGGTAGTAGTGTTCTATTTCCTATAACGATTGATAAAGGGTTGAATGAAGATGGATGATAAGAAGAAGTAAGTATACCAGCTATGTTGGCCATATGGGAGCCGGCTCTGAAGTCGATGTACCACTCATTGGAGGCCGGCGAAGTTAGAGACAGTGTGTTAAAATTGTTGATGAGTAAGGTTTGATCCCATAAGGGGCCAACCATCGGGGTTTAGGAGCCTGGCGACGTAGGCGACACAGTGTTGAAGGTTAGGAGAGTGTCGAACCCCGGTGGTGAAGTAGACGGCCCATCGCAAGCGAATCTTGGTGGCGAGGAAGGCAGACCCCTGCACACAGAGTCTGGTAGTGATGAGGTCACACCCCCATAGGTGAAACCCGGAAGAGGGCCGGAGCTTGGTGGCATGGCGTAGTAGAGGGTAGGCTGAGGCAGTGAGAGCGGCCGGGGCCTCGAACGGCCAGACAGGTAGGCACGGGGCGCCCTTGGAGTGTGGCTGGGGCCGTAGGGATGCGGCCACAACTGCACTGTCCTGACCCAAGGGTTGAGGAAGGGAGCTCTAGGTGGACGACCACCATAGCGAGGTTCGGGGTTGAAAGTGTTGGCGCCATGGTGGGGGGCAGGTTTGCCACCACGACCACGACGATGATTGGGGGGACGTGTATTGGTGTAGCTCCTATGGCTGCCTCGTCCCAGCCCCCCCTAGTTGACCCGCCTGGGGAACGTTGCTGGTGAGTGGCAACGAAGGTAGGGGATGAAGCTTCTTTAGCGGCATCGTTGATGTTGATCTCTTTGAGAAGAAGCAATGTGCGTGCTTTGTCGAACGTGGGAAAGGGCCGTTACATCTTTAGTTTGAAGACCATGTGGCGAAATTTGCCATTGAGTCCTCGGAGGAAAGACAACACGAGGGTGTGGTCGCTAATTGGATCCCTGAACTCACGCTGGCCATCGTCTCGAGGTGGCGACCAAAGTCAGTGATGGAGGTTCTCCTTGCTTGATGGTGCGAAACTCGGTGGAGAGGAGTGCACGTGACTCACGCTGGCAAAGAAACTCAGACTCGAGAACGGACCAAGTGGTGCGAGCAATGGGATTGCGGAGCATTACCATCTACTGAAGGTCGGCAGTGATAGTGCCATAGATCTAGGTCAGGACGATGCAGTCCATCTACACCCACGCCGAGTGGTCGGAGTTGTTGACGTCAGCGAGGATGTGGTCAATGAGGGCATATTTGCCCAAGACAACGAGGAAGAGGATTCATCACCGGCTTTAGCTGTTGGCGGCGTGATCCATCTGGACCAAGTTTTTTGATGTTGAGGACAACAAGAGCTTGCGCGTGCACAGCTGCATTTTTGGCCTAATGTGCAGCGAGGGCGATTTCGTGCTCGGCGATCTTGTGCTACAGATTGATTTGCTCCGCAGGAGTGTTGGAAGTCATGGATTTGAGTACACTCTTTAGCAACAATGGCAACACGACATTGGTGGCAAGAGTGTAGGTTGATAGCAATAGGGCTTGGTGAGATCTCAACGGCGGCGACAACACCGACAACAAGGTGTGTGCGAGTGGCAAGATCAAGTGGCAGCAAGCCTAGGCGGACGGAAACAGCGGAGGGACCGAGCAGCGAGAGGATCGGACTCGAGTTGCAGCGGTGGAGCGCTTTGATACATGTGAACGCGCACGCGCGATGCAAAAATAGGGACTAGGGTTTCCGACCGCGAGCGCACGGACGGAGAATATATAATCAGGTCGAGTAGGTTGAACATACCGATAAGGCCGCCGAATATAACATGGCCGTGCGACATGGAATCACAAATCTAACAGTTCGTCTGCTCCATCTCTACTTGGATCGCATGTTTCACTTCTGCTGCTGCTGCACGCGGGCGTCCTGTAATGCGAATGTGGATGGGTTGCTCGTTCCATTTGAGTTTTGATCGCTGCCGATGCTCTGAGTAGCATGGCGCTTTTGACGGTAATGCGGCTGGTTTTGCTGCGCAGGAGTTGCGATCTTGATGATGGATCAGTAACCCACCGTGGTGGAGCCTGCAGATTTTGCTGGTAAGGTAGTGGTGCCCCTCTCTCTCTCCCTCGGATGAACTAGTAGCTGAATTGTTGTTGATTCGTGGATGATAATCCTATGAAGCTGCTCAGGATTTAGCATTGCTGCTTATTATGTTCTGTGTGGCCTACTAATAATGGTTTCCGTCAAATCAGTGGTTGCTGCACCACTGGTGGAAACGTATTAATAAGTATATTAATAATAAAAGTCAAGAATTTAATTACATTATTCCATTATTTCTAAAAGTATATAATTTCAGCTGCACTGTAGTATGTTACACGATCAACAATCTCTGTGGTGCTTAACTTAGTGCATTTGCATTTGCACATGGGAATGGGATCGATTTGTATCATACACTAGTATAACTGTAGCTTCCCTTCGGAGCCTAGCTCAATATGCATAGTCAAGCCGTCTGCTGAAGCTAATACTCAAGTAGGATTCTCTAACAAGGAAAAGATGCCCTGATGGTGTTGTTATTATAATTTCTTTCTGCAAACTGTTTTTGAGTCTTGAGTTTGCATTTAGAATCCTATATTTGTTTTGAACTGTTTTCTCTAACAAGCTCTGTGATGTACTTGCTAAAGTCTTGAGTTTGCATTTAGAATCCTATATTTGTTTTGAACTTCTAATTAAAATGCCTGCTTGATTCTAAACTTTACAGGGGAGCTATGGCGAAAAGTCCACGTTCTATTGTTAACACAGGTCTTCTTCTGTGTACTTTGTAACTCCTTATCTCACACTGACATGGCATCTCATGCATTTATGATTTAATTAACTAAGTCTTAGTCAGATTGTAAGGCAGTAACTTAGATCTTATTTTACCATTCTGAGTTACTGAATTTGGCTGGAGCCACCTAGACATGGCAGAAGGTCAAGGAATGATCAGGCCAAGACCCATTCTCCTGCTCGTATATTATCTAGTCTGTTGAATATCCATTCACAATGGTTTAAGCTAATAAGAAATAAGCAATAATCTACCACTATGCTCAGACTGGTACATAGGCCACACGTATATATATAATTATATGCGTGCATATATCACTCATAATCACTTGGAGTTATCATGTTTTATCTTGGTTGCAATCTAGATTCGTGCTATTGCTTTCTACATGTACATGCTTGACAGTTATAGGTATGAAAGCTGGTGTTGATTTGCTTGTTAATATTTTCATGTGCTTGGTTCATCTGATGGATGCCTGTTTGTATGGCATCCAATTATTTCAAATTGCAATATGTCCAACGTCATTTTGCCTTTCAGGAACAAAAAGGCGCAGAGCAAAGGTTCATAAGGAGAAAGATGAGTCCTCTGAGAATGAAAACTTGGATAGTGAATTTGATGTTTCCAAGAAAGAGCAATGGCGCCACTGAACTTGGTAATGAGCCTGTTGCCAGCAAAAGACAGAAGAGAGCAGCTGCCTGTTCTAACTTCAAAGAGAAGGCATTGAACTTATCAGAAAAAGATTCAATTATAACAATCAAGGAAAGTCGGGTTGAAGAGAAGGAAATAGAAGCAGTCAATTTGACAAGGACAGGACCTGAAGATGGTCAACCTTGCAGAAAAATTGTTGATTTCATCTTACATGATGGAGATGGTAGTCGGCAACCCTTTGAAATGTCTGAAATTGATGACATTTTCGTATCAGCTCTTGTCATGCCCTTGGATGATGATCTGGAAAAGGACAGGGGAAGGGGAGTATGCTGTGCGTGGTTTGGATGTATTGAAAACTGGGCAATTTCTGGCTATGATGAAGGTGCTGCAGTAATTTGAGCCTCAACAGAAACAACAGATTACAAATGTGTGAAGCCAGCAAGCAGTTCTTATTTTGAACACTTCAGTGATAAGGCACGTGTCTGTGTTGAAGTCTATAAGAAGTTAGCTAGATCAGTTGGTGGAAATCCTCAGGTAGACTTGGAAGAATTAATTGCTGGTGTTGTCTGTTCCATTAATTCAAACAGAAGTTTCAACGGAACAATGGCCAAAGACTTTGTGATCTCCTCTGGTGAGTTCATATATAAACAGCTTATTGGATTAGACCATACGGCTGGCAATGATGATGAGATGTTGGCCACATTGCCAGTTGTTGCACTTAAAGATGAATGTAAATCAAGAGCAGGATTCACACATTTGCCAGCTATGCCCTTGAATGGAGCTCTGATGATTAATGATGGGCAAGGTACGGGACTTACTGAGGATGAGAATGCGAAATTAGCAAGACTGTTGCAGGAAGAGGAAGAATGGGAAATGATGAAGCAGAGAGGCAAGCGTGGAACTTCACAGAAAAATATCTACATCAAAATTAGTGAAACGGAAATTGCCAACCACTACCCACTGCCAGCATGCTATAAACCATATAACCAAGAAATGGATGAGTACATATTTGATAGTGATATTGGTATGTATTCTGATGATGTGCCTGTAAGAATCCTCGACAATTGGGCTCTATACAATTCAGATTCCAGACTCATTTCTTTGGAGCTCATCCCTATGAAACCTGCTTCAAAAAAGAATAAAAGAAAGCAAATTTGTGACATTGAGACAGATGGTTCAGACAAACCAATGGATGGACAATCAGAGAACTGTCTTGCAACGCTTGACATTTTCGCTGGCTGTGGAGGTTTATCTGAAGGATTGCAGCGATCAGATATGTTTGGCTCATGTAGATGGTGCATGGGAGCATCTTGACCTCCAGTTACCTCCTGAAGATTGGATTCTACTGGAGTATCACTTACTAAATGGGCTATTGAATATGAAGAACCTGCTGGGGAAGCATTTGGTGAGAACCATCCGGAAGCTGCAATATTTGTTGAGAACTGCAATGTGATTCTAAAGTACACCATCTTTATTTAACCCTCTTTTGATGCTTATCATGTATTTGTAAATTGTATCTTCAACTTGTCTCTCTATACGATCACGCAGGACAATAATGGATAAGTGTGATGCTGATGATTGCATCTCTACTTCTGAGGCTGCTGACCGATCAGCTAAACTTTCTGAGGACAAGATCAAGAATCTGCCCGTGCCTGGTGAAGTAGAATTCATCAATGGTGGTCCTCTATGTCAGGTCCGTTGCTGTGCGGCTTTTTCCCGTATACCAGGAAACTCTTAAACACATTTAACATTGCAAGCCAATTGCTAGACCTTTTTACCTATCCTCTTCTTAGGGTTTTTCTGGGATGAACAGATTCAGTCAAAGTCCCTGGAGCAAAGTTCAGTGTGAGATGATATTATCATTCCTATCGTTTGCGGAGTATTTCCATCCTAGATTCTTTCTTTTAGAAAACGTTAGGAACTTTGTTTCGTTCAACAAAGGACACCTTCAGATTGACACTGGCATCACTCCTGGAGATGGGATACCAGGTGATTTGAACTTCTCGACCGGCATCACTCCTGGGCAGACCTTCTCGACTTGTCCTTGTGCTATAGCAATATAGCATCTCCATTTCTGTATACATTCTAACCTTGTTTACATGTTCGTAGGTCCGATTTGGAATTTTAGAAGCAGGGGCTTATGGTGTTGCGCAGTCTAGGAAAAGGGCATTCATTTGGGCTGCTGCACCTAGAGAGAATCTTCTAGAGTGGCCTGAACCACTGCATGTCTTTGCTTTTTGCGTCCTAGAAAAAAACTATTTAAATAAAAACCTATTTATAAATTTTAAATCTTGAAGAGCATGCTAAATTGATCTCAAATTCTTTCCAAATCCACCTTAGAATAACCTCCAAAATTTTCTTAAAATTTCTTGATTTCAAATCTAAATTCAAACATTTAAATTTTCAATTCCAAAATATTCCTAAAAATTAAAAAATGAACTATTCACCAGTGCCACCCTTTCTTTCTTTCTCCCTCTCTAGGCCTAAGCAGCCTCACTCTTTTGGCTCGTACGGTTTGCTTTCCTCTCTACATGGCCCACCTCTGTATGATCCATAGCCTATTTTCTCGCTCACGTGCACTGTTCGCTTGTTGCTGCTATGTGCACATGTACCTTAGTGCGCAGACCAATAGGTCAGGCCCACCCATTGACTGCGTCGCGAATAGCCGCTCGACATGCTGTGTCACGGTCATCTCCTACCTTCAACGCCCTACATGTTGAGCGCTTAGTCAAATGCACCATTCCTTGAAGTGCGTTACCATATCTCCTTGCCGTGTTGGCAATATTCGTCAACACGCTGCCCTTGCTTGTGTTGTCCATGCAGACAATGCATCGTTGTCTTCCTGGGAATTGGCACGCTGCGCTCCTCGTTGCCAAACCCTGTCACATTGTCACCGTATTCAGTTCGAGCCTTGGCAAGCGCTTGTACTTCCTTCGTTCTGTCCTATTCTATCTTGGTCGCTATGTCGCTCACGTTCTCTCTTCCTCGTTTTGACTAGCACCATCATTTTGTTGCACTGCGCTCTGTCACCTCACACCACGCAACATAATCACTTGTTACCCACTCAACACTGTACTGCAATGCCTATTTTTGTTGTTGACATGCGCAACCCCGTCTATAAAAGCCCATGGAGCCTCTCGCCTTGTCTCGCACCATCCTAGCTCCTTTTGAGCTCTTGAACCGCTTGTCTCTCTTTTCCTTCCTCTGTCCTCTCTGGTAGCCACCACCATCGAACTAAAATTTTGTGCCATCAATTGAAGGTAGCCTCCTTTTCTCTCTCTCTGCCTTACTTCACCCTGCCTCTAACAAAGCCCTAGCTAGCCACCTACGCCACCCATTTGGTTGCCGACAGTGACCAAATGTCGTTGCCTCGTTGGAGTTTGTTGTCGCATGTTGCTGGCCACCTTTTGTTTCTTTAGCCAAAATTCAAGGCGTTCATCTTTCTCCCCATCCTTCACTTAATACTCTAGTAGCCGTCGTTTGTCAGCATTCGTTGTCGTTTAGTCGGACGTCGTCAAGCTTCGCTAGCAGTTGATTGCACTCGACGACTTGGTTGCTGTGGTCGTTGCTCGCTCCTCGCACAGGCCTTGTAGCCCAGGCCATGCACATGGGCCAACCTTAGAGTCCATGAAGCTCATAGTCTTTTAGCCTCTTTTCCTTAGTCCAAATTACCTTGGCCCACTAAGCCAGTCTAACAACATCCGCCTAATCTTTGTTAACCTATTCGTTAGAGAAATAAAAGTCTACTGTACCTCTCTTGTGTTGGTCTATCTGTTAGACACTGATTCAAATCTTTTTTTTCTAGAAAATATTTAATTCATTTTCTATAATCTAGAAAATTATTTAATCTTTCAAAATTCATATCTTTTTAACCGAAACTTTGTTTGAGGTTGTCTTACTTTTATTTTTTTTCTAAAAATGAGATCTCTATATTGGTATTATTAGTTATATATGTTAGTTTATAATTTTATTTCTTTTCCCGTTGTTGTTGTGTGCCACGTAGTAGTTGACACTGAGTAGCTGCCGGTCGAGAAGTTCGTCGAAGAATACCAAGACCAAGATCAAGGCAAGTCATCCCTTCATCATGTTGAACCCATATTTTAAATTAAAGATTATTTTATTTATAAACCATGCATGTTTTGATACATGATATCGGTCGTGAATAGCTAGTCGATCCGATAGGTCTTGAACCTACTTGTTGCATATGCTCTCTTTGTTTGTTGATGGCCCTATATCCTTGCCCTTTTATCGTATTGGCACTCTTGCTCGGTAAAGCATAAGTATCAACGACACCCTATTACTTAAATCTAATTGATAGTTTAAGATGGGTTTTAAAAATGTTTTGAAATACCGACACTCGTGGTCGGGAGCTTTGCAAAATAAAATGACTTTATGGGTAGTCACCGCCTATGTGGCATGACTTTCACATGGCACATAAGTATCGATCCCTTAATGAGTTTTACTAATTATATTAAAGTGCGACTACATGGGTGGAATGAGACGCTCTTGGCTAAGTAATTATTGGACCTAGAATATGTGTGGAAGTTAATAGATGTGGAGTCGCTAAGGTGACAACTAGGATGCGCTTGTGGGACCCTGAGTATAGGAAGTTTAAGACTTGCTTGATACTTGCTCGAGGACCTGTTTAGTTAATAGCCGACTATCATGGAAATGTTTTGGAAAGTCATTGTCACGAACCTTCTCTCATCATGTGTATCGGTATTAAGACAAGTTGTTGTGAAGCGAGTCTCTTCTTGTTAAATATGGTGAGTTGTTTAGTAACTCACGAAATGAATTAAAGTGTGAGCCTCTTTCCGATAACTTAAATAACACACTTAAAATTTATAAATATGATTTTAAAAACACATCTGATTGTAAAATAAAACTAAACCTCTCTTGATAATTCTTGTATGCTACATTAATTTCTATAATTTGCTGATTATCTCATGTATTTAACTTTGTTATTACTATCTTTAAAAAAAACTGTACGATGAAGACCTAACCTTAAAGTAGTTACTTTAAGAGCAAGCGACGTATTTAGACTTTTAAGATGTCGATCTAGGATTTAAGTAGTTATTATGTGTTTAGATCTTCTACTATTGTCTTTTGTTTGATGTAGCTTTATAAGTTTGAGGTCTGTTTGTAGCTACAATTTATATATTAGACTTTATAAATTATATAAATATGAGGTTTGATGATGACCCATTATTATCAGCTCAGTTTTGGAGCTGTATATAGTTACGATCATTCTATTTTTATTAACATACTTATTATTATTAGTTAATGAGAGTGACGGCACACTAGCCCAGAGCTGAAAATAACTCTACCTGATGGCAAATTCTACGCAGCTGTGAAGAGCACCGCTGCAGGAGCCCCTTTCCGCTCGATTACAGTTCGAGATACAATTGGGGATCTACCACCTGTGGAAAAATGGCGCAGGCAAACCAACAATTCAGGTATACCCTACATATCGCACTAGCTTCACCCGCCAAGTTTCTGTTTCAATGCTGCTGCTTTGTGTCAGTTGGATTAACTACTTTGTATGATGTAACTCCAGTACGGAAGCGGACCTGTTTTTTGGTTCCAGAAGAAGATTAGAGGTGACATAGCTTCACTGAATGACCACATATCTAAAGAGATAAGGAACTGAATCTCATAAGATGCAAGCACATTCGAAAGCGCCTAGGCTGTGACTGGCATGATCTGCCAGATGAAAAGGTAAACATTTGGCCCTTTGATTAACTTCGCCTGCCTCTTCAACTCTGAATGCTAATTACTTCTCATTGTGCAAGTACAGGTGAAGCTGTCCACAGGGCAAATGGTTGGGCAGGCACCAAGGTGTACCCTGGTGCCTGCCCTACACAGCCAAAAGGCACAATCAGTGGAAAGGACTGTACGATAGGTTGAATTGGGAGGGTAATTTCCCCACTTCCGTAACAGATCCTCAGCCAATGGGCAAGGTCGGCATGTGCTTCCATCCTGAGCAGGACAGGGTCATCACTGTCTGTGAATGTGCCCGATCCCAGGTGAACTACCTTCACGGTACACTTACCATACCCCTTTCCTTTCCCCTTACATTCATTGCTGCAACAGGCTGATGGTGCTTAACTAAAATCCTTGACTAACCCAAACAAACCAATTTGAAGTATTCCTTCAAAAAAATACAGTATATTTTGTCTCAATCAGTGCTGCAGCAGTAGATTGAGCTATATAACTAAATCCTACCAGTAAATTTATTATTACCTCTCTTTTCAGCACAACAGCTTTGTCCATTCCTTCTTGAACCTGTTCAAACATGTGTTCTAGTGATGCCATTATTGCATCTGCAGCTCTGTTTCTCTTTTTTCTGAATCTTCTGATCTGTTCCTTTGACACTGTCACTATTATATGCATGCAGCGCTTCCCTGATAGCTACCGTTTCGCTGGCAACATCCAGAGCAAGCACAGGCAGATCGGGAATGCTGTGCCACCGCCCCTTGCCTATGCCCTCGGGAGGAAGCTCAAGCAAGCCATCGAGGCCAAGCGTTCAGTGGCTTCGCTTCACTGCATCACCGTCATTTTTTGGTTGGTCCAAATGGGCTGAACTAGCATTAAGGCTTCTATATTTTGCGAGCAATTAATTGACTCAGTAATTCTGGGATGATTACATGAATGATCTTTGTATATCTAACCTGCGGGTAGGATTGACACACCATCAAGGATGTTGGTGCGTAGAAGTTCAGAACAGAACCATAGCATTCGGGGGTACAGATCTTTAGTAAAACAGTAACCCTTAATATGATTGCAAGTTGCAACAGGATCACATGGTGTTAGGATGAAAATGGGTGCTTTTCTGTACTTCATACAGGTGAGGATTAGCATAATCAGAATTGATTGTGGTTTTCAAAATTTTGAAGATAATATTGGCAAACTGGCAATATACTTTTTGTGCTCGGCACACATGCCCCTGCTTCAAGGTCAGTTGCCACCACTTGCCACTTGATCACAACTCTCTTTCATATCAAATTTTTCCAAAGTATCTCCTTTATTGACCTGTTATTAGCGTGGTTCTCATAAAGTTATGAACCTTAGATGCATTGCATGTTTGATGCCATGCATCAAGCTTGGGTTTTTTTTTCCTTGTTCTTTTGTTTGGGGAAAGGGAAGGATGGATGGTTTACAGTAGGTTGACAAAATTTTCCTCCAAAGCAGCTTCAAATCATCACAATCGGCTCAAAAAAATCACTGAAATGATCATACTACAGAGAACAAATAAAAAACTCCCTTCAAAAATGAAGACGAAAATCTATACACAACATTGCAAAGCACAAAAATCCAATAACACAAGCAAAGTTCAGAACATCAAGAATCCTCACTAGAAAAAAAGAACACCTTCCCCTGGCCGTCTCTAATCATCTCGGCAGCGTGTAGCCGCCATACGAGCCCCCCATGAAGGATGAGCCGGCGCCGTCGTACGCGTCCCTCTCGTCGAGGTAAACGTTCATCCGGAACGCGGCGTGCACGCCGATGACGGTGGCGGCGATGACGAGTGAGACAAGCAGGTTGAGTCCCGCGCGGGACAGCGCGACGGCGAGCACGGTGGCGACGGAGAGGACGACGAGCACGACGCGGTCGTCGACCTCGCGGCCGAGGCAGATGAACGGCTCGCCGTAGCTGCGGCCGAAGTAGAGCGCGAGCCAGGCGACGAAGAGCGCGAGGAAGACGAGCATGGAGACCGGGCGGTAGACGAGGCCGAGGAAGACGAGCACCAGCGCCACGAGCGCGTAGTTGGCGCGGAAGTAGGCGAGGTTACGCCGCGCCCGCGCCCGCGCCTCGCCGCAGCTCTCCGGGCGAGAGAACGCCGTCGCGTCGAGCACCTCCCTCCACGCCCTCGGCCGCCCCGCCGCCGCCCCCGCCACAGCCCGCGCGCGGGAGAAGAAGGCCACCCCCGCCTCCGCCGCCGTCCCGGGCGACGGCGACGGCGCAACCTCCTCGTCCCCGTCCGCCACCTCCTCGTGCTTCGGCCCCACCGCCTCGTGCTTCGGCGCGGCCGGGACGGTGCCGTAGCGGGACCAGGAGGCGGTGGAGGAGGCCATGGCGGAGGCGAACCCTAGACGAGTAGGAGGCGGTCGCGTCGTGCGGGGTTGCTCTTGTCGGGGTGGATGCGAGTGCGCGATCGGAGGGGGAGGTCAAGTGGATCTAGGAGCTCCGGATTCTGGCTGGAGGAGACGAGTAGGGGAAAAGCTTTACACTTGCTGTTTTTTTTTTTGGTGGCTTTTAATGAAGGTCCAAATTGCAATTGGGCATTTGCGACTTGGAGGGGTTTTTTTTAAGGAGAAGATCGGCATCATCGGGTGGAAAGCGCCTTGTTGAATCGTCGGCAGATCAAAGCGGGTGGAATTAATGCGTGACGCAGGTGCAAAGGCCGTGAGCGTCTGTCAAGAAGACTCATGTCACATACAATGTGATATTTGTTTAACGAAATGTTCATATTACGTCCGTAGAATTTATTTTTAACCTATCTAAAACAATTAGAATGACTTTTAATTTAACAATCTCTAATATATTTGTGATCAAATTTAATAAATTTTAATGTTTTTGTCATCTAATTTAGCAAATTGATCTTTGCTCTAAACATAAAGTATATGTCTTACAAATTAAAAAAACAAAATATGACGAAAGTTTTTATAAAATAAATAAATAGAATCTTTATGGAACGAAGTTGGACCTTACACATAACTTCCTAACTTTCTAGGTTACATCCAAGTTTTATGAGTATAAACTTTTATATTTTTGGTAATACGTACCATTCCAAACATGATTCTTTTTACTTTTTTTTTATAACTTGTCCGTCTTTCGTCAAGCTGTTGTCACCAGACTGGTCATCCACAGTTTAGTCCCTTTAAGCCTATATCATCACCTTGCGTTTTGATAATGACGATCGGAATAGTTAGTTTCATCCACACTGCACATACTAACCATCACTCTCCAGCGTCAACATGCAAAAATCATTACTCCTACCTGTACTATATCAATTTTAAAAAAAATACATTTCTAAGGTATTTAATAAATACTACGGTTAATTCTTTTTAGTCATTTTAGTAGCCAATTACACCTGATTAGCTAGGATATCATTAAAATAATAAAAAATATAGAAATTAGTGTATAAATACTTATATTATGTATATATTTTAGAATAGATAGAATACACAGTGATGCCTTATTTCTCCACATGTAAAACCAATTTTCTCTGAGCAAACAACACCTTATGGCATTTTTCACCACAGTGTGCTTGAACAGCGCCAATCATGTAGAGCCATGCCACCTTAATGTTGGGTGATTACAGACAACAGAGAAATGTCCACCCCTACCATTTGGCTTTGGACATTTGCATGTTGAACTGGTCTGGTCTTCCTGTGTCCTCTAACAGATGTACCTAATCAATAGATAGAGATCGGATCAGATTGGACAGCAACGGAGGCATCCTTTTCGCTGCTCATCACGCAGTGAAATGGGCGAGAACGAGCACACCATATGCATGGCTGCCAGCCCCATCACCCATACGACGTCAAAAGAGATATCAAAGATGGACACAATGCTAGTAACACGCTCAAAGGTGCCAAACATTTAGGGCTCATAAACTGTGAGTTGAAAGATAGCCATCGGCGGCTTTTCATCCTATCTTCAAGGTCCTGGTCAGATTTTGGTACGCAATCTTCGACCCAGTTAGTTTTTGGCCACTCGGTCTTTGGTCTCTTAGCCTTTGGCCAAGGAAGGCCAAGTCAAAGAGACTATTAACGTATTTTGACTCTTGAAGACCCACAGTGACCGAGAGAGAAGAAGAGCTCATCTAAAAGCTGGTTATTATAATTAATATATTTAGGGATGAATCATGTATATTTCTATTTATAATCCTATATGTGTCCCTATCGAGAGATAAAGTTTATAAAAACACATATAATCTTAGCTAACTCTAAACTCTAGGGTTATAAATAGACCCTTAAGAGGGCTGTAATAAGGAGTAATTCGGTAAGATCATTGAGTTAGATAAACTCCACTTCATACTATAACCTTTTGTCAATATTTCAATAGCAGTTGGCGTCGACCGTGGGGAGCCCAACCACGTGTGGTGAAGCTACATGACAATGAAATGAAAGTCTACAATGGAAAAGAACCGTCTCATGACGCTACGTAAGTAGTGAAGAGTCGGAGAGTGCATGAGGCTATGAAGTCATGGCAAGTTTGGGCGAAGTTGAGACTAGAGTCGAAGGTGAGCGAGGGGACGAAGCTAGTGGTTTAGGGTATGTCAAAGCCAGAAGAGCCGAAGAAGAGGTTCGGGAGGTTAAAGAGGTTGTTGAGCCAACTTCAAAGTCAATGAAGACGGATGTAGCAGGTACGAACGCTACTGCCCCAGGTGGTGAAGAGGTTGTTGGTGCTTCAACAAAGGAGATGGCATCAGCTTTAGGAGAAACTATGGATGTGCCATGGATGGAGCATGAAGCGATGAGACAAGATGTGGCGAAGCTCCAAGACATGCTTCGACAGATTCTATAGCAGCAACAAGCTATGCAAGAAAAAGTTGTTGCTATGTAGGCTTAGAGCCAAGTCGTGAATGCAAGAACTCAATTCATACCTTATCGTCTACAAGCTCAAGATACTTTGGCAAGAGTAGCACAAGCATAGCCACAACCACTTTGTCTTTGCCTGTCCTACTGACACCTTCGACTCAAGTGTCTTGGCAAGGCTAGATGGCAACGGCACAAGCATACCTTCAAGAGCTATTGCAACTTTTCGTCCAATCCCAAATGTCATTAAATCAAGCATCCCCTAAGTGCACCTAATGTGGCCACAACAGGTGGTGAACACGATGCCACCACCAAATCAAGCATCACCTCAAGTGCAACTATTGTTGCCACGGTAGATGGTAAACACGTTACAACATTAGCAAGTGAAAAATGTTTTTTTCATTCATTCAAACTTCAATGTAACTGTCTTCCTAGCCCCACCCCTTGGAACTCCCACAAGGGAACGTGGGTTTTGGACTCCCACAAGGGAACACAGGTTTCGGATTGCCACCCCTACCATACCTAAATTTGCAAGGTTTGTCCTCGGGCAATACAAGTGACAAGGAGTCGCCACTAAACTTTGGCTTGTAGAACCACCCAATCCCTCCGCAGTTCAAGAACCCATCGATCGCCAATTACATAGGCAACTCAGATCCCAGTGAATTCCTATTCATCCATGAAAATAGCAATTGAAGTGGCTCATGGAGATGAAAATAGTAAAACGAAAGTCACTCACTTAGCCCTCAAGGGCTACGTTAGATCTTGGTACTTCAACCTCCCTCCCCGAGTAGTATATACTTGTGGGAGTAGCTACAAAATGTCTTCATCACAAACTTCAGGGGAGGGGGCTATCAAGAGCCGAAGGCGCAACAATGGCTCTTTAGGCTACGGCAAAAAGCTGAATGAGTCAATCCAGGAGTTTATTCGATAGCTCTCTTAAGAAGGATACCAAGTGCATGACATAACAGAGACCTTTGTGATCAACGTGGCTTCGATGGGTCTTCGAATAGGTCCTCTGACCAAAAAGATAATAGGACGCTAACCGAAGATCATTGATAAGTTGTTTTATATCATCGACAACTATGCCTAGGGTGAAGAAGATAACAAGAGATGAAACAAGATCCAAGTCGAATTTGAAGCACTAACAGAGCAAAGTGCCACCTTGGCAGATGTGCCAAAGGCTGAAGACATGACGCAAGCCATATAGTCGTCGATGTAGCAACGATAATAGAAATCCTAGAAGAAATACAAGAATGATAAGGACAAGCAAGTGATGATGGTTGATGAAGTTATTACTATGTGTCGAAACTTCCATTCTAACTAGCAAGTCCAAGCACAAAAGAAAAGGCTGAAGAAGGACAAATATAGGTTTTATGTGTTTTACGGCAAGTGCATACACACAACTGAGAAGTGCCAAAATATTCAACAACCAATCCCATAGCAACCAAATGTAGTACCATTCCTGGTAAACGACGAAGCTGTAAACCAGCAAGAAGTCAACAGATAGTTGTAGGTCAAAGTAGGGGCGAATGGCAATTAAAGGGTGATTGCGGTCATCACTAGTAGATCTGCTCAAGGCTTAACATCAAAGCGCTAGAAAAAAGCACATGAAATGGTATAAATCACATCGTCATATCTTCATAGATGCAGCCATTGCCTTTTTCGACCATACCAATTGACTTTGATCCAGAGGATGCAGCAAGGATCTTTTTCCTACATCAAGGCCTACTAGTCATTCATGCTAACATCATCGGTTGTGAAGTGTGTTGCCTTCTAATGAATAGGGGCAGTTTGATAGATATAATCTTCACAGGCATCTTTTGGTAGATGGGCATTTTGCTAGATGCACTAGAACTAGCGATAATGTTGTTGCAATGCTTCAGTAGGGGATCGGTGCGTGCTCTAGGCCAATTGCAGGTACAAGTAACATTTGGCAAAAGGAACAATCTACAATAAGAATTGATCACCTTCGATGTGGTCAACATCCCGTATCATTACAACACCATCTTCGGTCACGCTACACTGAAAGTTTAAAGCAGTTGGTCACCACAACTACTTGTGCATGAAGATGCTTAGCCCCAAGAGGTGATCGTAGTAAGGGGAAGTCAAGCTTTGACAAGGCAAGACCTCTAGATAGGCAAAGCACCACACAAAGTTTATGAAGTACAAGCAGGATGGTGCAAGGCACCGAAGGAGAGCTTCAAGATTAAGACATCCCCACAAGATGTCGTGAAAAAATATCAATTTGATTTGGAAAACCCATCAAGAACGGTGTCCATAGGAGGCGAGGTAGGAGAGGACTTGGTAGCAAGTATCTTGCAAGTCGTCGAGAACAACCTAGATGTTGAATAACACGCGAAGCGGGATGGTCGACTCCACATGTGAGTTAAAGCTTGCCGCTTGTTAGTCACTTCAATCTAATGCGAAGAGCCTTGAAAGTTAAGCATGCACATCTCCTCTTAGTGACTATGGTAATCCTAATCAAAGTCTTCTAGGTCATGGCTAGGATTCTTTCAAATCCATTTAGCAACCGAGCGGCAAAAATAACACTGACCATTCACCTAGATCCTTGAAGGTTGTTTGAGAGAATCCAAATGAAATACTTTGTCATATGGGCGATAGGCCAAACTCTTGAAGCTCGACGGGGTTTGGAGATAATTGAACCTCGGTGGGCAATATTTGGTCAAACAAGCCTGAGAACAAAAGTTTGAAGAAAATTTCATTTTTCATTGCATAATGAGGTAGCGAAAATGCCTTACAAAATCTTAACAAGGGCAAAGACTAAGAAAAGCCAAAAATCTAAAATGAAAAGGTAATCTAACGACTAAGGGGCTTCACACCTTGTTCTCATCGTCAGGCTCTTAGAGATGGGCTTCGGCAGCCGTGGCCTCTATAGCTTTAGCAACATTCGTAGCCTCTTGCTTCGCCATAGAGTCATGAAGATACTCCATGGCCAGCTTACAACCCTCTTTCAACAACCCTTTCGAAACACCAGGACTTGAGGTTGCACTTCCTAGGCAAGGGAAAGGATGTTGTTGGCAAGTGTAAGGGGCAGCAGACCAAGATGGCCGTAACCCCCCTTCTTGAGTGCTGAGAGAAGCACAAACCCGGCCATTCGCACATAGTAGTCCCTATAAATCTACATGGCATCCACCACCTCACTGTCGGCTTCTCCTACCTAGTCTGAAAAGGCTTCGGTGGGTGCAACGTCAGATGGAAGTGAAGCAGGCTTCATGCCCATGTTAGTTAAGCCTAGGCGCACTATGGTACTGGCCTAAATGGCGGGCTTGTGAGCTAGTTGATCTGCTGATAAGGTTTTAGCAGCCTTCGCCTTGAGCTGCTTCACCTCATTCTCTACCTATTGGAGTTGGTTGCATGTCACATTATTGTTTTGCTGCAGTTTCACTACTTCTTCTGACAATTTTGCCATTGTAGTCTGAGTGGACTTGAAGGCGTCTTTTAGCACAATGTGCTCATCAAAGAGCTTCTTCATGGCATCCGTAGCTTCGCGCCCTCGAATTTATAGGTCGTCAAGCCAAGCGTGAGCCATGTGGTCGAAGCCATTAAAGAAGGTGAGCGCCTATGAAAAATAGCGTGAGATCCGTGCAATCGAACAAAGCTAAAGCCAAAAACAAAGCAAGAGGCACTTACCTAGGTATGAAAGTCCTACATCGATAATCGCACGCTGTCCAAGTCAAAGTTGTCTTTGACAACGCGATGGATTTCGTGGTTTGAAATGATCCTAGTTGGCCCTCCAACAAATGGCTTGAGCTCATCCCATGTGGTGAAATCTTCGGCCAAGAGCTTGGCCGCGGGAAGGACATTGTCTTACATTAAAGCTATAGCGGCAGCTGAACCCTTGGTGGTGGTGGTCACCAAAAGGTCCAAATTTTCACTATCTGACACCAAAGACACTCAAAGCGCTGGACACAAAAGACGAAGGGCTAAAAGCGTTTTGGGACTAGAAAGACATGAGATGAAACCTTAAGTTTAGAAGCATTAGAGCAAATGAATTTGGGGTAAAAACCTCACCCCCTAGGGATATATACAGAGGGTAAAACCCAAGCGACAGCCAGTAGAAGCACAACACATGCCCTAGTGGAAGATGAACTTACAATGGATAGGAGTCATCGCGTGCCCTAACAACAATTAAAATGTGCTAGCCCCAGGAAGCGCAAATACCATGGACAACCAAAATAGGATCATACTAAAAGTGGGGGCAAAGCGAAGTGTAGCAATTTTATCCTTTGTTTCTTTTCTTATAGCACAAGCAAGACTGAAGGGGACAAAGAAGGCAAACCAAGTCAAAGGAGGTCAAGCTAGGACATACAACTCCCAAGAGTGGGCCAAGGAAGAAGGGAGAAGCCCCTAGGACAAGGCCGAAGAAGAATGGTGAAAACTAAGGACTAGGTGGCTAAGAGAAAACGGTTTTAGCCGAACTTATACTCATCCTTACCCGTGAGAGGCTTGTTGGAGGATAGTCATTTAGAGCCTCCCAACCCATCTCTAATGGCCTAGCCAAATTTTGGCCCGTAATGTTCAGCCTTTAGCTAGTTGACCTTCGGTCCTCAACCTTCGGCTTGGGAAGGCCGAGTCAAAAGGCTCACAATGACTAGGAGAGAGGACTAGGAGGAGAGAGAAAATGAGTTATTAAAATGGGCCCAATTAAGGCTAAATCATATGTATTTTCCTTTGTATCCTATATGTGTCCGTATCAAAAGACAAAGTTAACCCTAGCTAACTTGATAGACTAGGGCTATAAATAAACCCTTAGGGAAGTTGTAATAGAGAGGAATTTGGTAAGATCATTGAGTTAGTTAAACTCCACTTCGTACTATATATTTTAACAGCAAACTATCTTGATTTGTTCACCACTAATACCTCAAATAGTCAAATTTAGAGGCATTTATCATGGATTTCAGATCTCAATTACAAGAAGATGCACTGACAGAGTTGCCATGGGGACATAGATCTTGAGCAGTTGCTACCGGCTAGGCCTATGGAGCCCCCTAAAATTTTCTACCAAGAGAGGCTAGAGCTCCGTTTGAAGATTGAAGAAGAGAATTTTCAGCCCTCACTATTATTTTTTCCCTAAATCCGCCCATCAGAAGACACACACATCCAACCATATGCAGATGGCTACAGTTGCCGACAGTGGCCAATCTCATTTGCAAATAGTTACATCGGCTGTGGCTGCAACAGCCAGCCTCTCACAAAAGTTTTAAGGGAACATAAATGAAAAAAAAATCTTTTTTAGGTGTATAACAAGGACACACGTACACCATACTCACATCACAATGCACACACACCCGTGCGCATCCCCTACATGCCTAGCAAAATATTGGAAGCACGGGGCCTCAGTGCACGGAAAATGTGCAGTCCTACTGAACGTGCATGTGCGTATGTACCCGGAACCAACGGAAGTTAGTCTCGAGGAAAAGGAGAAAAGTCCCCTAGATGAGGCCCGCATGCCGATCCAGAGGACCAAAATCGCGACTGGCCGTTTGCAGCCCGAACGAGTGAGTCAACTGCGCCAGGCGCAGTCCTCAAAATGAAAAAAAAAATCTTACTAAAACATGTGTTGATGTGCACGTAACTATGGACGTTGGAAAGATTGATGCATCCACGTCTAATATGGGTTTAGGCTACGTTCGGCAGGTTGGGAATCTTTTCTCTTCGTTTTTCGCACGTATGTTTTTCGAACTATTAAACATTATTTTTTTATTAAAAAATCTATAAAAATTTTTTTTAAAAAAAATTATATTAATCTGTTTTTAAGATTTCATGTTTTACGTGCTAGGGAGAGGTTTCCAAACCCTAGTGAACCCACTAGGCCCTTTGTCGTGCTGGTGTATGAGGCCAAATTTGGGCCTTTTGCCTAGCCTTGCTTTTTGTTCGGCTCCAAATTTTCGACAGCCCATCTCTCAGCCTCTCAGGGCTTTATCTTGGCCTCTCTCTGATTATGGTCTGCAATTTTGGCCTTCCAAAACAAGACCTCAAAGTTTATTAAACTGAAAATTATTTTCTAAAAATTTGAACTGAAAACTTCATCTAGAAGTGTTCATACGAAGATAAGCTGTACTGCACAACAATTAATAGGGATGCACACTTTGATTAATTGTTATTGTATCCTACAACGTGTGAGTGTGCTGGGGGTTTTTTTTCACTGTCTGGGGTATATTTATGAGTTCAAATTATTTTATGTGTTCAATCGTATCAGTTTAAGGAGGTTGGCTTCAATCAAAGATTTGGAGAATTTCTTATGTAATTGTTTGTGACTGACATTGGCGGAGATGACGCCTGGAGTTGAACAGCTAGCAGATGATATAGTATTTCCACTGAGGAAAAACAAATGAAATTTCTGCTGAATTCCTAATGTTGATCCATTCTGCCAGTGAGCTGGCAAAAATATAAATACAGCCAAAGCGACTTAAACGGTGTGATTTAAAAAAATCTATATATTAATTTCTTAAAATATTGTTGTAAATCCACTTTTAAGTTTATAATTGTTAATCATTGAAAAAAAGTAGCTAGCTTGGTTTTAGAGTTAAATGTCTATGAGCTTATCAACACCTTTCAAGTCACTGTACTTGATAGACCAGCATAAAATACTTAAAACTAAGGAAATTTTTGTCGCATGTCCATACCTCTGTTTCGATGTTACTAATAAAAAGTTAACTGCACAAAAACAAAGTCAAATAGCACCCGAGCCGTCCGTTCCACCGACGGTTGTGATCACTTGATCAGGAGGACTTTGCTAAAATTTTATTCCAATGGTGCTCCACCTCTCACTCCCAAATGGAATACTATAGTCCCGAATTACTTCCTGGACAAGTGAAGGACCCAATGAGACTTCCATCGTATATGCTCCTCTATAAAATTTCACCAAGATCCATTCAAGAACTTCTTTTCCTACTCCATTCTTGCAATCTTGCAACTTTTCTTCTCTCCTAATCCATACAGAAATCTGTTTGATCCAATCTTACAAAGCTCATTTCCTTTTATTTTTCTTGTATATGTTTCTACTTTCTGATCCATGGTCAAACTGTTCTCGGTGTTTGATCAATTCGGTTCATCTCGTTGCATTAGAAGCCGTTAATTTTCTCAGCTCAAACACTCAACGTTCCATTGCACCACCAAGATTGCAACGAGTTCAGTGGTGGTGCTTGAATTCTTGGTGTTAATTCTTCTTGAGGAGTGTTCTTTCTCCATGGATGGAGTGGAGGGAGCAAACCTGGCGGCGGAGAGCTCCAAGAAGCTCGTGGCGATCCTCTCTCAGTCCGGCGACCCGTTCCGGCTGATGGCCGCCGTCGCGGAGACCGAAGAGGCCGTCTCCCGGTTAAACAAGGTGATCACCATCCTCAGCAACAGGGTCGGCCATGCGAGGGCGAGGGTTGGCAAGATGAGGAGGAGCTCGCCGCCTTCCGTTGATCCGAGCTGCCTCATGGATCACCCATTGGCGGCGGCGACCTCTCCCGTTCCCAGCAATGACCCCATGTCAGTATTATTACTCTTCCTGCACCGCCGTCCCTGGCAACGGCGGCGAGATCGAGCAGCCAAGAAAAGGAGGTTGTGGTGGCGGCGGCGGCGGTGTCTCCTTCTGCCGCCAAGACCACGCCGGCCATGGTTGACCGGAGTTTGTTTCTTGAGACGCCGCTCCTCGGTTTTAACAGTTGCGGAGCTCCTGCTCCATCCATGGCGTCTGCCAAGAACAGCCCAAAGCTTGGTGCTTATCCCATGGTGAACAGCTCTTCCTCCGCAAATCACATCCAATTCCAGCCGCCGATGAAGCAGCAGCAGCAGCAGCAGAAGAGCTTCCAGTTCGAGCAGAAGCCGAGTGAGAACTTCCACATCGAGATGCCTCGGAGCGTCGTCGGCGGGAAGGAGGTGATCAACTTCAGCTTCGACAACTCGGTCTGCACCTCGTCGGCGGCGACCTCCTTCTTCACCTCCATCAGCAGCCAGCTGATCAGCATGTCCGACGCCGCCACCAACTCCGCCGCGGCGGCGCCGACCAAGAAGCAGTCGTGCGCCAGGAAGGTCGACGACGACGGCGGCAAATGCCATTGCCCAAAGAAGAAGTTCGTGTCATCTTGTTACCGTTTCTTGGTGAGTGCTCTTCCATTTCTGCCATGATCTTGACTCTGTTCTTGTTCGTGATTTCAGGAAACCGAGGGAGAAGAAGGTGGCGACCGTGCCGGCGATCAGCGACAAGGTTGCCGATATACCTTTAGATAATTACTCTTGGAGGAAGTATGGTCAGAAACCCATCAAAGGTTCCCCTCATCCAAGGTACTATATTGCACTATTAAGCACAACAAATAATCTCATGTTCATCCCAAAAATCATGTCATCTTCATAATTCTGTACATTTGATCAACTTTTTTCCCATTCCAGTTTTAAGAATGTTCACTTCATCTTCATCTTAAAAGCATGCCATAAAATTCTTGTTCATATCAGTTGCTACTACTAGTCAACTTCTTTGTCATGCCAATTAATATGACAACTCTCTACTGGTTTGTGATCTGTACTTTGTACTGCTCCTAATGGATAATCATGATGAAATGGTGTGCTAAAAAGAAGAGAGATTTAATCAGGGTGAAAATTGTGTTGGGTTGATGCAGGGGATACTACAGGTGCAGCAGCAAGAAGGATTGCCCGGCGAGGAAGCACGTGGAGAGGTGTCGAAGCGACCCGGCGATGCTGGTCGTCACCTACGAGAACGAGCACAACCACGCGCAGCCGCTCGATCGATCACTCGTGCAACAATCCACCACCAATCGCCAGGCCTGAATGCTAGCTTCATCATCCATGTATCTGTCAACATCACTGCAATTGCAAATGCAAATAGGATTCTGAAATCTGAATCTGTCTCTGAACAGCTATCAAATTTGTGACTGGGTCATGTTTGATCTAGTATGAATAGTAGCTCTGGTTGTTGATGATGCAGGATTAGTTCACTGATTTCTGTTCTTTGCAATGGACAATTCGTCAATTCCTAGTCTGTTTCTTGCCGCCTGATGTGTCGATGTGAAGCACGAGTGTGGTTCGAAGGAATGAACAGATCTCAGCTGCTGCTAAATCATTTCGGATTCTGCAGGTTAACATCAATGATTAGTGTGGCTAACTGCATTTTTGTTTCTGAGCGATCAACGTGCGGTTAAGCGCGTTTCCTGGGCCCTTATGTTTGGTGTTACTGTGTCACGATAACTCTGACACTTTGGTGTTTGGAAAAAGGAGATTTTTTGCCAATTCCTAGAGAAAATGAACTCTCTCGTAAAATCCTTGCAAAATCCATATGAAACTTACCCCTTAACCGAATTCTAAATGTAGATGCTATCGCATTCGGAATAATACAACGGTTGGTGGAATGTTGCATGACAACCATTGGATAGCCTTAATCTAATCTGTCCAATAGACTTCTAGATTTTTTAATACTGCATTTACTACATTATAAAGATAAAAATAAGCGATGCACATTGCAACCCCAAACTGGCCCTAAACAGCTAGATTAGTATCCAAATCAAGATACTAAACACTTGCTCATGCTAAATTCCAACTCTACCTCAACTAGGTTCATCATGTGACGTGATCTACCTGGAACTGTTCATGAGAGCCAAGAGAAACTAGCTGGAAACATTGACCAGATCCAATTTAATTCCATCCACGCATGGTGTTTTCGCAGATGAAACATATATATTCAGTTAAACAAGAAGATGAGTATTAGATGACAGATGCTAATCTGTCTTGATCAGTTTCTGACAACCACATGAAGGGAAATCAGCAAGGTCATTAAGGCATTAAATGCACCTGCCACAAAGAGCGCCGATGATTACTAGAGCTAAGCATGTGCACCCGTGCAACTTAGCCTATCAATTGGTAGAATTGATCGAGCTGCCCAGCAATTGTTTCGGCCAGGAGTAAGCTTACTAAATAATATTTGGTTGTTTGTTTAACTGGAACTCGAGTGTGCTCATGTGATTTTCTGCAAATCCAGAGCTAATAGCCAAATACGACGTGCTTCGAAAAATGATTAATCGATACGTTCTATGCATGTTCTTTATTCCGCATGGTTGCTTTACTCACAGTTTTTTATGCCCTGATGAAAACCGGTCGGAATAAACCGTAGCAAATAGGGCGACAATCATGGCCTTATGGTTGCTATGGACAATTGGAAATGGGCCTTCATTTTATGCCTTCGGAATTCTGACAGCTACACTGATTAGGATTGTGCCAGAAATGCTGAACTTCCAATCACCTCAAACTGAAAGTTTCAAACAAGCACAATCTTCAGGCCAAGCTGAGAAATCCGAATCTGACCTGAGCTTGAAAGTTGGTAATACAGCAGGAGAACCTCATGGATGGGAATAAGAATGAAAATCACAAATGCAAGTAGGTTAACACCTCGTCATCAGGCATGACAGACCACATCAGGCACCACAAAAGCCATATACTGGAAGGCCACGCTAATAATAAGGTATTTTGGAGTTGCAAGTTTGACAGCTCAAGCTACATACTGGAAGCACAAACAGCTGCTGAGTATGATCTCTCACTTGAGAGGGATGAACCGTGAGGAGTGGGTGGCGCCAATACCAGGCCTACCATGCTTGACTGGCTTGTACGAGATGGAGAACTCCGCAAGGTAGTGGCCAATCATCTCAGGCTTGATCTCAACCTGGTTGAAGGTCTTGCCATTGTAGACACCGATGATGCTTCCGATCATCTCAGGCACAATAATCATGTTCCTGAGGTGGGTCCTCACAGGCTCTGGCTTCTCACCAGCAGGCGCATCCTTTTTCTGTTTGCAAGAATTTTACAAGAGAATAGATGATTAGCAAGCTACCTAAACGAATAACTAGGCATGCAAAGCGAACAAAAAGAGCGAGACAGATGTCTGAAAGCATATAAGAACCAGTAAAAGCAAAGATTGGAGAGAACAAAAGGCGAATGCAATAATAATATACACAAGCTTGCACCCAGAAACTTTGCTGAACAATGGCAATTAGTACTATCATTCAGTATGCATGAAATCAGTATTACCTAGACACAGACACGTGTGTCGGAATCCAACTCAGACTCACATATCTGACTTGGCACAAAAGAATTGGACATGCAAAAAATCCTTCCTGGAATCTGACACAGATTTCGGAACTCTCCCATTCAGACTCAGGGTATCCGATTTGGCAAAAAGTTTTGGACACAGGTGTCCAGGTAACACTGCATGAAATATTTGAATCTACCAGTAATTAATCACATTCTAGCCAACATAAACATAAAAAGCAACAGTTCTTGTATGGACTGTATATGAGACACCTAAATAGCTCACTACAAAGAAACTTCCAGCTTCAGCGGAACCTATAGACTAAAGACAGTACTTTCAAAATTAATGTCCTACTAGAATAATGACAAGACAACTAACATTTTTCAGAACCAAAAAAAGGCTAGTGCTTGGCAAATTTCACCCAGAAACTTTATAATGCAAACTGAGCAGACACAACAAAAAAGCCTAACTAAGCATGGAAGCACGAAAATTTTGGACCCAAATAGCAAACCAGTAATAACTACATAATAACAAATAACCTAAAACCACATTTTTGGCAAAATTCATAGTTCACAAAGAAAATATCAGAAATTAAACTTTGTAGAGTGTAAAAAAAATCAAGCAGACAATCCAGAACAATTAATGTGAAAACTATTACGCATAAACAAATAATGCCCATTACAACCAAAAAAAATTATATTCCTCCGAAATAGAGGCACAGATAGAAAACATAGAATTCCGGCCAAAACAAACTGATAGCAAAAATAAGCATCAAATGTTTCGACCATACAGCAAAACTGACATGAGGCATTAAGAATTGTGGCAAAACTACCACCAACATGTTCAAGTTGCAACTAAACAAGCTACTGATAGATAATAAAAAGCATTAAAATGAACCATCGTATAGGTTTCAACATTTCCAATGGAAATACACAAAAACAAATTAATGTGAATGCGTCTACTGGAAGCAAATAAATATATACAAATAATACATCAAGAATGCAACAAAACAATAAAAAATTTGGTGTTCTGCATCAGTTATTCATTGGTGAATGCTAACAGCAAGTCCAAAGACATAAACTTTCGCAAATAAAAATCCCAACCTCTAAATACTGCATCAAATCAACCTTACAGTTCTGAAGGCCAAATTTGTATTGAATTTAAACCTAAATGCTTACCCACCACAGCATTCATTTGAGCGAGTGCGGTATTTAAACAGGTGGTTAGTAGCACTAAAACACAAAATCTAAATGGGAGCACAACCAAGCTACAGATTCCCAAAACATAGAGCAGCAGCAGCAGCAGGATGAATAGCTACATATAAGATCAGCGTAGATCTCGCATGTAACAATTTTCCCATCAACTCAGAGCAAATAACTAAACATAAATCGCCACTCACCGCCTTGCGCAGCTTCTTGATGAGCGCCATGGGCTTCCTCTTCAGGCCCCTCTGGAACCTAACCAAACCAAACAGCACAACACATCAGATCACATCAAAGCAACCAAACCACAAGCGATCGAGGCATTCCAGCGGCGGCGTTACCTTCTGCGGGCGCGAGCGGGGAAGAGCTGGACGAGGTCGTCGGTGGACATGTCGAGGAGCGCGTCGAGGTCCACACCGCGGTAGCTGTACTTGCGGAACGTCCTCTTCTTCGGCTGCCCGGCCGCTGCCACCTCCGTCTGGACATCGACGTCCGCCTACGACCAAAGACAAACACAAATACACCCCGCGCGTCAGGAGCGAATGGCCCGGTAGGCGCGCGCCGATAGGCGGCTAGGGTTCCGGGAGAGGCGGACGCTCACCATGGTGGAAAAGGCGGGGAGAGCTGGAGCTCGAGGCGAGGGGCCGGAGGCGCGAGCTGCTTGGAGAGGTGGCGGCGGCAGTGGCGGCCGAGGCGGGTAGGGTTTGGGGGAAGATCTGTCGTGAGGTTATATAGTGGTGCGGGTGTGGTGGCTAAAGGGTGTTTTCTCGCCTCTGGTCCGTCATATATATTCAGGCCTGGCCCATTTTGAGGCCTTCCGCTGCAAGCCTGCAACGTGGGCCCAGAGTGGAAGTCATTCTGGTCAGCGGCGTTGCGTTGACTGTGGCATTTCTAATGGAGTATTTTTGGAGAAAAAAATCGTATGATTACGTACTTTAAAATACTGCAAAAAGATCGAAAGGCAAAAAAAACCCTATCAAAAATCATTTTTTATAAAATAAAAAATAAACTCGACAAAAATATTAAAAATATTTTAATTTTATTACAATAATATATATTCATAAAGTGTATATAAAACATTTTCCTCTCTCTCAAAACTAAATTCTAGCTTTTTTTCTTTATACTCATAGTATATCTCAATTCCTCATCTATTTATAACTAAAATCTTTATATCTAACTAGAATAGAACTCCTATTATTACTTAAAAGTGAAATTCTCAAATTCCAAAAATAACCAGTTATATAAATTATATTTCTAATACGACTTAACCTCCCATATTTCAAATGTTTTATAATTTTTAATTTAAATTTTCTCTTTTTTTTTAGCCCCATTCTAAATTTATTCGTGATTTTTCTGATACTTGTACACCCAATTTGTGAAACCCGTTACGAAATCCTCTTAGACTATGTCTATCCACCATATATCATTTTGTCCTCAATTTCATCATCTATTATTTTTTACTGTTTTGAATCTTAGCTCTCTCCTCCTGACTTTAGTCCAACTTTATACCTCCACTCCTATATAAACATAAACCAATTATTTATTATAAAATATTAATTATAACAATGATTCAATATTAAAAAAATAAAGTTACGACCTAGTTTGACAACACCAGCAGATTCAGTGTCTACACCATGCTGGGCAAAATAATATTTATTTTAGATAAGTGAATTTTATATGAAACAGTGTAGTCCCGGTTAAATTCAGTTGTAAACCCATCTCCAAATATTGCATTACTAGACGATATGCATGAGATATTACATCATGGGACTGTTGCTGTGAATGGCGTGAAACGGTAGAAGTAGATGCTAGCAGAGATATCCATGATAATAAGTAGGTTTGTTTTTAAAAAAGAATATTTTTTTTTACACAACCCCTCTTCTAAAAGTAGTCCAACATATTGTATATAATCTAGAGAAAGTTGGAGACACTAGATATGAGGAGGACAGAGTTCTCATTCATTCCATAGTCATTTTGTCACACAATTGAATCTTCTCTCCTTTATTTATATAGCCAAATCTCACATATGAAAATTGTAAGTGATGGTCCAATTAGTGTATTAGGTTGGGTCTTCATAGGCTCAAGTCCAAGTTTCATAACACTCCCCCTTGGTCACTCACTAAGTGATGCTTATGCCTGTCAAAACTCCATAAAATCCAGTGGAAAAAATAAAGAAATAATACATAGCATATGTATGTAGTACGGATTGCCTCATTAAATATGTTGATAAGAAACTACGTTAAAACTTATTTAAGTGAAAAAGAGTACAATTAACCTAATTCATAGTTTAAATTTCAAATTTGAACTTTGGGTACTTAATCCTTCATAGTTAGCAAAAAACTCTCCTATTGAATTTTGCATTTCTTAAGCCTAGGTCACCTCTAATTCCTTAATTGTATCCTTCAAAGAAGGGGATACAAGTGGTGATCTTTTGGTCTAATCTTATAGGATTTCCCATGACTTAATGGATACTTGAGAGTCACCTTTATTACAATACACATCTTATTATCTTCTTGATAATGATGGAGTTTGGATAAAGCTTGAACCACATTACATTCTAAATGCAGCGATCTTTAATCCGGGTCATGTTTTGGCTTCATATGCTTTTTTGCTTTTTATGCTATAATGTGCTTTAGTGCAATATTGGTTTTAACCAACTTTATCTCAAACTCATTTCACAAAGTGAGCGTTATTTGATGATATTCAAACCATCATTTTTAATCCATTCAGGGATTTCTGTAATGTTAGATTTTATTTCTAATAGAACATTTTGATTGTGACTTTAGTACTATGCTAATCCTGTTGTTTATATTTTCAACCATGAATCAATTTGAATGTTGATTTAGTTGATCTTTCAACTTCCGGTTGACTGCCAACAAGATTTAATTTCTAAAGGAAAAACATTGTCTAAGGTAGGTTTCATAATCCACTTCTATGGTTAGATGAGTCCTTATGCAAGTATCCATGGATACACCAAGATTTACAAATTTTCATATGCCTCTCTATTTTGCTTAACACTTCTTGATAAGGGTATGATCCTTTAGTGTATGAGCAATTATTATGGCGTGTGTTTCTTTGGCTAATTTTCTTCCTTCTTGGGAAGACATCGTATGAATATTCTAAGGTACTTTTTGTCAGGTCTCAATTGGCTCCCCTTGCTTAGTGGTGTATCTTAGTGATCTTTGAGTATGAAAGTTCCTTCCTACCCTATTTTCACCACACATCTTCGCTTACTTTAGGGGTTTTAAGGAGCTGAAGTTCTTGTTGTTATTATTTTTTTTCAAAGCCAGAGGGATATCTTTATATTATCTGTTATTTCCCCTCGATATCACAAAGTATTCACAAGGTGGTTTGACGGTTTCAATATTGGTATGCGTTCTTCTAGTACTTGCATTCACTAGTGCATGTTCATATGCAGCAATCCATTCTTTTGCTATTTTCCTGATATTTTTCATCTCAAGGTTCATTTTCTCTCCCTAAATGGCTATAAATAATTGTTTATTTAATCAAGGAATTTAGGCTTGCATGCATATCTCCGTTCAAAGTTTCTAACTTTTGGAGAGAGCACATTACATAGGTTTACATTGGATTTCTCATCCCTTCTTATAGCGAGATTTTCATTGTCAAGTTATTTTAATCCATATCATGTATTTAGTTCATTCATATAGATATTTGGTGCTATAGTTTTCTTTCCTTTAATGTGCTATGTTGGTGTGCTTTCCTTCACCAGAACAAATATCACAAGAGTATGGTATCCAGTAGACACATACACAGCTTATTTCATAAACGCGTTATAGAACCAAATAATTCTTTCAAGAACTAAGTTTGCAAATTCTTCTGATGCATGTATTTGTAGGATTATATCTCCAAGGTATATAGCGTATGGATTAACTCCATTATACTATGTGTTGAAAATAACATGGTGCGACCAACACATGGCTGGCGCACAACGTGCATTGCATGGTGCATGACATGTGGTGCGGGCGTCATGGAAGTGGTGGCTTGTGCACTGCACGGCGTACATGCATGGTACATGGTGTGGTGCACGGCGCGTGAGAGAAGTGGCCAGCACACGATGTGCATTATACGCATACAACGTACATGTACAATGCATGGTGCTCGATACTCAGCGAGAGCAGTGACTAGCGTACAGTGCACGTGCATGGTGCTCTGCGTGTGACGAGAGTAGCGACCAATGTGCAACGCATGGTACATGGTCCAGCGCTCACGATTAATTTCTCATTGTTGCATTCAGGCATACAACAAAAAAAATTACTTATGCTATGCTCATTGTAATTTTCATGATTCTAAGACTAAGACTAAAGAGAATGGTTATCGAGGAAATAACCAAGTTTAGCCTATATTTCTTAGTGAGTAAAATGTTTTTCATTTCCGCATGCCTTTATGATGAGTTTTCTTTTCTCATCTTTAGTTCCTTCATGGGAACTTTTTGTGCGAATTGTTTTGATATTCTTAAGACATTAAGGTATAGTCATTTTATACGGTGAAACGATATTCTCAAAAATTGCAATGTGTGATTGTGAGGATAATTCAAGTCTTTCTTGTAGACCAAATTTGTGTTGTTTCTCTTAGTGTTGTACTTTTGTGGTGCCTTTCCACAATGTACATTTTCTCATTTTCTTAGGCTATGCATATGATTTATGGTAATAAAGTAAAACATCACTATTACAAAAGGAGTAAAAATTTATCATAGGTACAATAATATTAAAAATAAAGTCTAACCATGTAGGGTGAATCACGAAATAAATAAGCCAGTATTCAAAATTGTTCATAATACAACCACGCCAAATAAGATAAATTCATCATGCACTCAAACAAAATTTAGAAAAGTGTTCATCTCCTACGTGACATTCTTCTCGCGGGCTATTACTGCAGTAGCTGCGAGGATGTCAAGTGGACTAGTGGTGGATGGGGTACCACAGTATCTACCCCTGCGGTGTTGTCAGCCACAATCAGGTGTGCCTCTATGCCTACCTTAGCCTTTTCTCTTGGCCTAGTATGCGTCAATTATGTGTTGTGGCTCCTCATAGATATAACTCTAATGGCCACATATGTCACACTTGTAGCATGTTTGGTCCTGCTGGCCATATGGTTTATCATTGCGGAGCGGCTTAGCATTCTACTTGCCCTTGACTCCATGTACTCTCTGCATCTTGTGCTTCTACATGCACCTTCTTATATGCCTTTCTCCCACCTCACTTGCCTCTCTTTCTCTTGATGGCTTACGGATCTTATAACTGTAGCATTGGCGTCAAGACTAATCCTCTTGCTAAGTTGTTGGGAGACGAGGCTCTTACGCAGAGCCTCATCATGAGGCTCAAACACCTGCATGATGTCAATCATCTTGTTATACTCCTTGTATGTTGTCTGCCTATGGTTATGAGCGCTCTACATAGTGCTGGGGTGGAAGGTGGAGAGCGTCTTTGCAATCTTCTCGTTTGTGATTATCTTGCCAGAGAGAGAGAGAGATTGGTATAGATCTAATGCAAGGCGGAGTTGTACTCAGTGATACTCTTGAAGTCAGTGAACCTCAATCGAACCCACTTCTGCTCTACTTAAAGTAAGATAGTGTATTTCAGCTTTCTTGAACTGCTTCTTGAGTGTGGGCCATAGAGTCAGTGGGTTCTTCAAGGCTATGTACTCGTTCTTGAGCATAGCGTAAAGGTGGTGTCGCAAGAAGTGCAGCGCCTAATCGTCATCATCAGGGGTAGGCAAGCGATCCTGCAACGTGCCCATCCCAATCGTCTGGTGAAGCTTCGTGGCCTCGAGGACGATCTAGACATTGGATGCCTAGGACAGTTAGTTTTGGCCATGCTAGGCTAGCTCAGCAAACTCTTTGTTCAATATTCATAAGTACTGCTGCCGGTAATATGGTCGCAACAATGAATACAAATATTTCATGATTTTTCCAATTTTTTATGCATGGAAAATGTTAATTCGCAATTCAAATACTAGAATACATATAAAAGAGGTACAAAAGAGGCATAAAATACATAAATCCGATGACTGCATTTGTGCAACCTTTGTGGAAAAGGGTTGAAAAAAGGCTTGGCACTTTGTAAGCTCCTTAACAGAGACATAGAAACCTCTTTGTGAGGGGGCAAACTTCGGTAAACAAATCTATGTGTCCCCCTATTAGATATCTCACATCTCTTACTATATTACATGTAATTCCTATCATATTGTTATATTATCTTGTGGTGTGAGCTATACTTTGAATTGTTATATGGTTTGTTATGTTGTAGCTCAAAGTTGTTCATATTATTGATAGATTTTATATATCAAATTTAAATTGTACCTTGCTAATGGAATATCCGATATACATTAAAATATCTACTGCTATATCAGAATACCCAATTTGCTTCCACTTAATCTTGTTTAAATTTTATAATAGTATCTATTCACCCCCCCTCTAGACGACATTGAGGCCCTTTCATCCAAAAGATGTTTTCTTTGTCTTTGATGCGTATGAGAAGCTAAGAGGTGATCATGGTGAGTGACGAGAGACCAAGACTAGGATAGAGTTTTTAAGGTCAAAGTCGGTCAGGAGATGTTACTGGATAGTCATGCTCTAGCCTATTCATATGGAGACAATGAATGACATGGAACGAAAAAGTTCTGCGCCAATTGGGTTTGTGGTGTTCAGACATGATGGAGTTGGATCGGCGTGTGGGCCAATGGTTTAGTTTGTAATTGATTATGGGCTTGCATATTCGTATGTGTTAATTGAGCCATGTTGAGTCGAGTCATATGGTTATTGGGTCATCTCTACTTTATGGTATAAAAGGTAGAGATATAGAAACAAAGAGATGACGGTAAACAAAAGAGAAAATGATCATTCTTTTTATGGTTTGAGAGAACAAAAGTTGAGAGAGATAGGGTGCTTTTGTAGGCATTTTTGGAATAGAAATTGTTTAATAAGGTTCATCAAATTTATGCTCAATTCCCTTTTTCTATTCTGATTTCACGCAGTGTGAGTTTTGGTAGGTTTTTTTTTACTTATCTTAGGTTGCTTATAGATTTTAATCTAACCGTTGGATTTGAGTGAAGTTTTTTTTTACGTTTTTAGTGCATGCTTGTAAGTTCTTTTTCAGATTCAAGTTTGCTTATATCTTGTCAAATTCATTTGTTGTTTTTCATGTTTCTTGGCAAAAATTGAACCTAGCCTATGTTATAGGACTTATGTTTTAAGTTTGAAATCAAACGGATTTGAATTGGTAAAATTCTAGGGACAATTTTCTGATTTTACTGTTTGGCTAAGCAGCATGACACTAGCTATGAATTGAAGTTTTGTTTTGTGTCTTTTGGGTATTAGGGTGATCGATTAATTGTTTTATTATTATTTTTGCTGAATATTTGTTTTCATTGTTTTGAAAAAGTAAGCAACAATCATGCATACCCTCTTATTGATGCCCTCTGATCCTACATTAACTGAAGCAGAAAAAATATGCCATGCTCACATGAGATGCTCCGTAGATGACAGATATAAAGAAGTAATTCTCTTCTTCTGCCCATAGCCACTCAACTTCAATTCACCAATGATGCTATTAGCTATCCATAGACCACTGTCATGGGGCAAATTTATTGATTTATATATCCTATGAGAAGCACAAACAACAAGACAAAAAGAGGAGGAGATCGAGTGAAACGAAGAGCTCACATATTGTATATCCCACGGTGCCCAATGGTTCATGCAGGATGCATTGAAATATCACACTATTGGGTTAGTGGGCTACTTTGCAGGTCAGCAATAAAGCCCACCCTGCTTGCACCCTTACCCATATGGATGTTCCTTAGCTTATATATGTAGCCCCAACTCTGTTCTATAGTACTTTGTCAAGAAGAAAGCACATAAATTTGGCGGCAATGCTAGACTACGAATTCATTGGGTTGTCGAACTATCTCCTAGCTACCTTTGGCACAGAGAATTATGGGTTGCGAAGGGCCCCTACATCACTCTCGGGCAACTCAAGTGGTGACACAAACTCGCATCACTAGTCTCCCCTTTCTCCAGTCCTCCACCTCGCAATTGCTTGATCTAGCTACTGAAAATATGTGTTGCGGCGTGGATAGCGATGATGTGGCTTCAATGATGACAATGACAATGAAGTTCATGGTAGTGATGGGAATGCTAGACAGTGATAGCTATTGGAGATTGTTGGTCACTACAGTGGAGGCTCGCTAGAGAGGCAACGGCGACAGGTGGCCTTTTAGCCCCTTAATCTGCCCACCCAACCGGATGTAGTGCCCCAATCTGCCTACTCAACCGAATCTGGTGCCTTCTGAGCCAGATCTGTCCGGATGCATGAGAAGAGGCCAAGCAATATGGTTGGCAATGACAGGCGATGGTCATTGGTGGTGGCACTGGATGGTTGTGCTAGGGTAGAGGTGAAAATGTCGGTTGGCAGCGGGTGGTGATGTGGGTTACACTTAGAGGCGGAGATGAATCTAGCTGCATTACGACTCAGACGACGGAGACACAAAGGGAATCTGCAATAGAGTTATCCTATACAACGATGAGTGCCTCCTTTAGGGAATCTGTAATACTTTGTCGATAATGCTATGAAGTCAAAGTTGCTTTATCAAGTGATGAAATTGGCAACAATAACTCATAACCCCATTTATTTCTAGCAATGCAAAGGTGGTGCTCAGGAAGGTTGTGGAGGATGCAGCCATAAGCTTGTGTGTTATGGCAGGGTCGAAGCAACTTCGTTAGATGCGCCAAACTTGGCAACCATAATCCACAACACCTTTCATTTGTGGCAATGTAGAGGTGGTATTTGTGGTGGGCAGGAAGTGATAGCTTTGGGCAAAAACCTTGTCCGAGTCTTCATTGGATGTCAGCGACATCAACGCCTATGGGTGTCGTTTCTCTCATTGGAGGCGTTATTGTGTTGTTTCTCTCTTATCTTTTTGGTGAAAATCTAGTTTAGTTGTTTCGGGCAGGTGTTGGCAATATCCTTAATGTTATGTTTGTAGGATCAAAGATGTTCCGGAGGGGGGTGAATATGAATCCAAGTAAATATGACCAAATTAAAAGCTTATAAAACTTAAACTAGCCTAAGTGGCTAGGTTGTGTGAACCCAAGCTTTCCAACTTATAGCCTTTTCTTGTAATTCTACTACTTCTAACAAGAAAACACAATAAACAAGAAGAGTAAAAAAATACAATGGAAGTAAAGCAAGAGTATAAGACACAAGCAAATTTTTCCTAAGGTATCGGAGATTGGCAATCTTCACTAATCCTTGTTAGAGCATTCTACACAAGAGTTTTGTTCTCTCCTTTAGTCACAAAGTAAGAGTTTTGCTCTTTCCTTTAGTCACAAAGTACAAAGACACTCTCATATGGGTGTTTTTTTCTACTCCGAAAGGTGAATCCTAAAACCTTTCACAGCACCTTCATGTCTACCACAATCTTCTGAAAGATCACTAAAAACACCTCTAAAGCCGTCTAGACATACTGAGATGCCAAGAGTAACAAGATATGCTCCTCACTTAAATCACTAAGCACAAATTTTTTGGTGAGTGCACACTTGACTACTCGAGACTCAAGAATAAGCACTAAAGAATGAAGCAAATTAAGCACAAATAGGCTATTAAACTTGCACTAGGTTGCACTAGCTAGAATATGCTCTAAAAGACACCAAGGAGTCCAAGAGCTTGAGTATTTATGGCAAAATGGAGCCATCTAGCTATTTTGTGGTAGTTGTGCAAAACCAGCCATAGCTCTATAGAGTCGAACAATCTGTATTACGTCGGATTGTTTGGCTCTTTACACGTTTCCAATGATCACTAACCAATTAGCCATTATGCTATAAAGAGCCGAATAATTCGACTCAAACTAAATTGTCTGTTGCACATTATCTAGAACTGCTACTAGACAAACCAACCATCACACTTTGTCTAGTATCTACTAGACAAATCATGAGTCGAATTGTCTAGTACCGCTTCAGATTGTCTGGCTCAAATTGATCACAGCATGACCGGATTGTCCAATTAATATAGGATTGTCCAGTCAATTTAATTTCCTTGTCCGGTCAACACATGGTCACTCCAGACATTGAACTAGTCGGACAGTTCAATCACCTTCATATTGTTCGACTCAACTCTTGATCTTACATAATCAACATACGATTGTGCGATCATTGTTGAACCAAATAGATCGACACTAACCCAGACTGTCCGATATAGTTGTAATTAGCCAACCAAACTAGTGTTGGGTCAAATTGTCCGGTATCACCCAGAATGTCCAACCCTCACTTATTTCAAAGCAAACAAAGGATATAAGAACAAGAACTTTTTGCTCAAAAATTTTAGGAGGTCTAGCACTTGTTTTAAAGAGACTAGAGACTTAGTATGCACCACACCTAGACTCTAAGACTTAGAACATCAAGCTATTAAACAAAACTTTCCTCTTTATAATACGGTCTTTTTAAACATAAAGGAAACATATATCTATCATATTCACTCAACACTTTAAATGTGTTTTGACATATCGAGACTCCTTATCAATCTATCTTTTCATCGTGACCGATCTTTGATTGTAATATGTTTAAGGGATCATCATCAGAATCCTAATCCTTTTCAATCTCTTAGAGAAATTGATTAAACCAATAATTATATTGTCATTAATCATAAAAACCTCAACACGTGGGGCTAAGATGCTTTCATTGTCCTCCTTGGAGACTTTATCCAAAAGGTCATGTCCCATATTTGTGTGGTGGTTGTTGTTGACCAAGGAGGCTAGGATTCGCCTTAGGAAATGGAGGTGCTTAGTCTTTGGATTTATGATTGTTAATGATGACTTGTGATGGCTCTTTTCAATTAATCCTAGGTCATCAGTTTGTTGTAGTGTACTACCTTAAGCAGTTGTGTTTGTTTTTCTCCATAGAGGTTTTTTCCGCTTTCATTATACTTTTTTATAATGAAAAAAAGGCAGGAACTCCTGCCCCTTTTCTGAGGTTTTCTTTAAAAAAAACTTTGGCATATAAACTTTACTCAGCTTCAATGGCTTATAAGATGTTTTTCTTTGGTCAAGCAAGTTCGACACGTGCCAAGATGATCTGGAAATATAAAACATGGGGAAGTTGCAAGTTCTACTAGTTAACCATCAATGGGTGTTATCGACAGCTTCTAATTTGCAATGAAAGGCTTGGCCTATGGAAGATTCTTGTCCATTATGCCTATTTAAGCTTGAAACCTGCCTTCTCTTCTTTAGCTCCGAATTTGCCACCCGAGTTTGGGACACAGCGAGAGTAGGTTCAATGCCTTCACGATTTTGTTAGCCGGCAACTTTGGAGCGAGCACAATGCTCGGATCTTCCAGTGTGCAGGACTCCCATTCAAATATCTAAAGTTGTCTGTAGATTGGTGAGCTTGGTAATTAATGGATCTACTACCGCAATCCACAACCGTTTTAGTGATTTGTACCCACTCTAGCAAAAAAAAAATTGACGTTAAAATAAATTTGACTGGAGGGAGTTATTGTAATTGGTCTTGCTAGTGCTTCCTACATGTGTTTTTCTAGTTAGTGTCGGCCGGCTCTTGGGCCAATCTACTAGGATTATTGCTTCAACAACCCCATGGCTATCCCTCTTTGCACTGTTGCGCATACCCTCTGAATAAAATTTGCTAGTGTTCATTCATTGGCCTGTTGAAAAAAGAGTTCCCTTTCGAAAAAAAAAGAAAGAAAAGAGAGTTCCCAATGAAGGATTTTTTGTATTCCTAGAAAATGTTCATATCTTCCCTGTGTTTGTATCGGAAAATAAGTGGTGATAACATATAGAAAAACTTTTACTTACAACTTCGGACACAATCTTCCTCTTTTCTAGTTTGTCTCTTGACACATACAAAATTTAAGGTAACCACCTTGCAAAATCAAAAGGAAAGTGTAACAATCTGGACATGTAAATTATGAAAAGGTGCGAAGTCAAATACTATCTATGCTGTGTGTAGTCACATCTGTTTCTCGAGAATTTTCCTATACGTTCCTATGTCCGTCGAGGAAAAAAATGGAAAAGATAGAGAACAAAACATCCACTTGAAAGTTCATTTCACCTTTCCAAAAAAGAGCTCCATTTCTATTCCTTATAACCATGACCATGCTTGCTAACCATGCTGACCTCAACGTTTGTGTGCAGATTAAGGTCGATTTGCGCAATAATGTGATGAGCCGGGCTCATCACTGCCATGTCAGCGTTAGGCAAGTTTCTTCCCCCATTGCAGAAGCCCTTAGCCGGTGTGAAATGTTTTTAAATCAATATTTTTGAGTTTGTGATGTTCATCGTATATGCAATTATCATGTAAAAAAAGCAACAACCACGCTAAAAATGATGGCCTCTACAATCAACTCGACCAATTTTTTTAATTAAGAAGAAATATGCATCTAAATTCGTCTCGATAAGGATGCTTGAACTTGGATGGTCTAGACGTACATCCATGACCTCAAACAACTGAGCTGGGCTCAAGTCACTGAAAAAACGATGACTTCTGTTAGAGCAGGAAATACGATCTGTAATATCCCCCAAGTGGGATTAATTAGCCTTGTGGTAACAAAAAAAGACAAGAATTTACTGCGTCCTTTTCCAGTCTAACGCGTGATCGACTATAAACCACAAATCCACAATCACATCCAAGGCTGTAGAAGTAAGCAACGTAGGCCGCAGAAACGCAGCAACATGTAGTACAGTTTCTAGATAATGAACATGTAGTACATACAGACTTCTTAATTTGTTGCAAGAAGAGGAATCACTACACAGTCATCATGCCATGTTTAGCAGGCTAGCCGCAGTCCTGTGAGCACGACATGGACGGCAGCAAACCAGACAACGTATGTGCGGTTCTCCCTGCAGTGCAGTCGGGTTATGCAATGCAAACAAGTCAAAGAGGGGTGAAAAAACAAGAAGCTTGTCCCAGTTACAGTCTAGCTTCACCCAGCTGAGTTCTTATTCGGTTTAGAGAAATTTTAGCTTATAGAAATAAAAATAGAAAAGGTAGAGGAATAGAAATATATGCATACATTATAATTTTTGTAAGAGATTTAAGTGGATGCAAAAATTACTATGTTTTCTCTACAACTTATAGAAAATATTTTTTTCTTATACTTTATTTCTACAAACAAACAGAATACACTCGTATGAATTAATACTTAGGAATTCAAATAAGCCGTTTTTCCTCCAAAACAAGCAATGCGCATTTCTGGGTAGCACAGGATAGCTTATAATCATGCTGCGGGACCCTGAAAGCGGCCTCCTCCGAGGGAAAAAAAAAACGGTTTCGATCGAAGCGTGCAGCTTCAATTCAATTGCTCGACCCGATCTATGTATACGTGCTGCTTACAGACCCGGAAAAGGCTCGGACGATGTGTATCCGCTACATGCTTCGAATGGCCCATTGACATCGCGTGTGCAGTAGCCTTTACGTGCAGACGAGGTTCACCAAGTGTGTAGTAATTAATTTCGGTACTGAATCTGAATCCCGATGGAAGAAACTAATCCTCACAAGGAACAACAGCAAGTAGACAGATTTCTACGAGGAGCTAGAAGCAGTCCATCATCACAGGCTAAATTATGGTAGCAGTATTATGTTACATCTAATTACCAAGTGTCCCTGTACTCTGTTCCTTGGTCAGCAGCGGGTAATAATGACCCAAGTGACCAAAGATACGAATACGATGGAGAGGAACTGGAGTAGAAAGGAAAAAAAAATCCAGCTGAGATGCATATATAGCCAGAGAGACAAAGGAGTAGTAGCTAGCAGTTCTCTTCTTCTGCTCTCAGCCACTCAAACGCATTCACCGGTGAGATGCTATCGGCTATCCACTGTCACGGCGCAACAAAATTGCCTCCCTTTCCGGTTTCCACCGCTCGCAAGACGCGAATTTTCTCACTCGGATTTCACGACAGTTTGAGCTGCAGCATCAACTTGAGCTGATTTGGCCGTAATCGCAGCTGGATTTTGGGGAGATTGTATCACAGGTGCTGAGAAAGATAGATTGTGCGTGCAGGTCAGCTCTGCTGTTTTGGGGTGATGGATTTGAGATGGTAAAAATGGGTTAATAAGTTTGGGAGAAAGATGACGAACTGAAGTTGCCCAGGTAGAAGCTAGAGTGGTTTGGAACGGTCAACCGCATGTTGCGCTGTCCTCGCTAGCAGCCAATTCATATATCCTGTGTAGTAAAAAACTGGTGCAGAATTTGAAACAATTCAGCCTTAAAATTCCATCATACAAATGAGTGAAATTCCCTTGTCCAGAGTTTAGCCTCTCAGCTCCATGGTGATGGCCTGATAGCGAACCAAATGTTTCGTGAAGCACAGCATATCATATGGGTGCGGTGATGGTACACCTGTATTGCCCTAATAACATCTTGATGTATATCTGGTGTAAATTACTCCGTTCCGCAGATCAAGATAAGGTTTTTTGGTGTTCAATATGCCAAGAAATGAGTCTATCCATATGCATGCCCGTTTCTGGGTTGTCCTGACCGACGACGAACTGAGACCATGCAGCTACCTGACGCTGGGTTTGGTAGACAAACAAGTTTCGAACAGGTTTTGAGTTTTCTGAACTTGCTTAATCATCTTTGATACGTTGGAAACATCGGTTTGATTTCATTTCGAAGTAAAAGAACACAATTTTTTAGGCGTTCTACGTGTTGGAATGCCATTTTGACCAGCTCATGCCAACGACAGGAGTACTGCACCTTGTGCCCACTTTGACCTCTTCCTGGGCAAACTGATTCGTCCGGACAGTAACAAAATCATTCAGATATTCAATCCAGTTTGTAATTCCATCATGAATCAGATGAAGGATTCAAATCGCGGTGAGAAACCAACGGAATCGATGAGCATCATTTGGATACAGGAAGAACAAGCGAACTCGTGTCGCCTGGTAGGCTGCTATGCTTTCCCCAACGGCAGCAACGAGCTTTTGATTCCTCTTCTGCAGATCAATCCGTTTTCCGACGTGCTAACGCAAATGCAGCTGCAGGGTCGACGTCGTGATGACCGGAGTCACCTGAGTAGATCATTTCTCCGGCGAGACGGCCGGCGACCTCGCCGCCGGAGGGCGTGAACCTGGGATGAACTCACACACCGGCGGCGAGAGTGTTCCGAGGTGTGTCAGTTGCGTCGCGTTTAATCAGGCCGTAGACCGTCGAAACGCCGACGGATAGGCAAAATTCCTGTCCCGGTGGCTTCCCCTGCTAGCCTGCTACATTTTGACGATGGATAGCCGGAATTTTCGCTGGAGCACCACCGCTCGCCGGCCGGAAATCCCCTCCAAACTCACACAAATCCGGCGTCCAGACCAGTCCGCCTTTGCCGATCAATATCTCACGCAACACCCAACCAAATACAAAAAATGTATGATCATTTGAAAGCTATGCTCCGTGCCTACAAACTGGAGAAAGTTCCATCCAAATTTATCCATCCTATTTGGAAAAAACTGGTTCTAAATCCAGAGGAGAAGCACACTTTGGAGGCCGGTTCATGAGGCGGAGCAGCCTGTCCAACTGGGGGAAGCAATCCGCGGCTCGGAGTGAGAGAGCCCTCGACCGTTGGATGGGCCCGGATCGGACGGCTACAGTTTAATGTGGGGCGCGTGGGGTGGCGATCCGTGGGGAGGACGTCTCGGCCAATCAGAGTGCGGCGTCGGGGTTTCCCCGTCATCGCGACGCCTCCCACTATTTAAGCACCGATTCCTCCGCCCCGACCTCCTCACCCACCCACCGGCGAGCATCAGCTCCGACAACTCTCTCTCTCTTCTCACTCGGCGAGTGTCCCACGCGCACGGAAGCTTCGGTTAGCGGCTTAGAGCAGTGCATTGATGGCGACCGACGTGGCGGCGACGGAGCCCGAGGTGGCGGCCGAGGAGGCTGCGGCCGCACCGGAGACCACGGCCACCGCCGGTGATTCCAAGCCGGCGAAGGAGAGCAAGGCCAAGAAGGCCGCCGCGCCAAGGAAGGCGCGCTCCACCGCCACCCACCCGCCGTACGCCGAGGTAAACACGTGGGATCCTTCGCTGTGTTCTGATTCGTTGCTGGTGGGGTGCTGTGTGATGCTGTCTTGGGCTTGATCTGACGCGGTGGTCGGTGGTCGGTGCAGATGATCTCGGAGGCGATCACGACGCTGAAGGAGAGGACTGGGTCTAGCCAGTACGCGATCGGCAAGTTCCTCGAGGACAAGCACAAGGACCACTTGCCGTCCAACTTCCGCAAGCAGCTGCTCGTCCAGATCAAGAAGCTCGTCGCCGCCGGCAAGCTCACCAAGGTGAAGAATTCCTACAAGATGCCGCCGACGCGCGCCCCGGTCGCAGCCAAGCCCAAGGCGAAGCCCGCCGCTGCTAAACCCAAGCCGAAGGCGAAGGCCGCCGCTAAGCCCAAGGCGACCGGCAAGACGAAGGCCAAGGCTCCGGCCAAGCCCAAGGCCGCTGCAAAGCCTAAGGCTGCTGCCAAGCCCGCCGCCAAGACCAAGGCAGTGGCGAAGCCCAAGTCTCCGGCCAAGTCAGCAGCCAAGCCCAAGGTCGCCCCCAAGGCGAAGGCCAAGCCGGCCGCGAAGCCGAAGGCCAAGGCTGCCCCCAAGCCGAAGGCCGCCGCCGTGAACAAGACGAGGGCGAACTCGGCGCCCGCTCGGAGGCCGGCCAAGGCGGCGAAGACCTCAGCCAAGGACACGCCCAGCAAGAAGGCAGCGCCGGCGGCCAAGAAGCCTGCCGCAGCGGCAAAGAAGGCTCCTGCGAAGAAGGCGGCGCCCGCGAAGAAGGCGGCTCCGGCGAGGAAGGTCCCCGCCCGGAAGGCCAAGAAGTAGAGTTCTTCATCGAGCAACCTAGGGCTTCATGGCCGTTTCCTTAGCTGTTTTTTTTTTCTCTTTGTTGTTAGTTGCGACGATGAGGGTCGAGGGGTACTAGCTTGTAAATTTGATATCAGGGCTGGGGTACACTGGTCATTTCGTAGCCAGGGGCGGTGTGCGACGATAACGATGTCGACGAGACAGTTTGTTTAGGGCAATGTATTTCTGAGTTTTTATTGTGGTAACAATCTTGTGATATTTGTCGAAATCACGTTAGCTAATTACTACGTGTACTACTACTGTATTGGGAGCTTGTAATTCCTCTGAAATTTTAGATTTGAAATGGATTTGTTTGTGACTTGCAGTGTGATTTGCGATCGGAAACAAACATGTGCAGCGAGTGTACGCAATTCCAAATTTCCGTCCACCCGACGTGTGGTACCTAACTGCGTCACTTTATGAGCTGTAAAAAAATAATTCGCTTTTAAATCTGTACGCATCTGTTATCAAATTTGAATATTCAATCAATGCATTCCCAAGTATCCATTGATTACATATTAGGGCCCTCATTAATTTCGCAAATCCACTATGTTAATGGGCCTCCTAATGTGTTCTCTATAAATTCATGGGCTTTGAAACTTCAGGAAAAGAAGAGAGACAGTTGTGTGGGCTGCATTGTTCTAACGCCCGCTGACAGGTAATAGTTGTACGTGGCTAGCGCCTTCGCTGGACACGTGTTGTTCTTGTCCTAACGGGCGCACGTGGATGCCTTGGTCGCGGGATGGAGGGAGGCCGCCTCGGTTTTTGAAAATTGTCCGGAAATGTAGGGGGTGGAAAGTAAGATTCGCTGTACATAACTGCCAGTGGTGACTTGGCACTATTTGGTTGCGCGCTCCCATGTGGTTTGAAAATTTTTCACTTTTGACCCTCTCGCGGGCTTCTGCTACTTTATCTGTCCCTGCTGTTTCTGCTGCTTGCCTGCTTTTTAGGCTTAATAGGGCTTACCTACGTCTCCCATCTCATAAGCTAAGCATGTTTTTTAAACGATATTTTTAAAAATATATATATATAAAGTTATTTTAAAAATTAATTAATTAAATAAATTTAAGTTTTTTAATAATTAACACTTAATTGATTATATATTAATCATACTAATTTTAGCCGTCGAAAAGAACGTAGCCGTAGTACAAAGTTACAGTACTTCTACTTCTACAGTTCTACGCCGTGATTGAACCGACCGAGCCAGCCCACATCTCTCCCTGGCTAGGCCCAGCGAGGAGGAGGACAACGTGTAGCACAGTGAGCCTTGACCCATTTGTTTTGGCTAGTGCTGTAAGTTACTCTCATATTTTATATCCGGAGTATGTTTTTTTGAGATATATTTTTTTAAAAAAATCTATGTATAAGTTTTTTAAAAACCATTTTTAAGTTTATAATAGTTAATACTTAATTAATTATATGATAATTACCCACTGCATTTTTTTGTTGCATCAAGTAACTAAGCCACACTGTACAATCAAACGAGGCCTTAGTGGTCCTTGCATGATATGGCACACATAAAACTTGCTTGTTCCGTTAACCAAAACAAGCCGTTGCGTTGCGTGTTCAATCCCATGTTCGGATTAACCGAATGATTCTGTAATATGCAACGTTCGTCCAGGAATCTCCTTGTAAAGTATGAGTATATCTGTCCTTGGTGTCATATTCATTTCGACGATGGTTGCTATGGATATTTCATCTCCTTTTTTTAGATAGTGTGCCAAAAAGGAACAAGTCCAGAACAAGGGGCAAATCCAGGCCGTCCATGTCCATTGGCGTGGCATCTTTGCCTATCAATTCCTAGCCCATCAGACCGCTCGTCCAGGACTCCAATTCAACCACAGGTCGGGTAAGGCCACTAGATCATCATCCGTTCTTCAATTCCTCTCTCTCGAAAAAAGGAAAAAAAGGATAAAAAGAAAGAAAGTCGGTTCTTCAATAATACTACTAGTCAGTAGTCAATGGAAGAAAACTGCTTAACCAATGAATGGCTAATGCACCTTTTACTGACATCACGTTACATCTCAAAGCACTTTTGGTATCCTTAATTTTGCGACTAATTCGGTCCGGCATGAAAGGCCTACGATGCCTACTGCCAGACACACGTACGCATGCTGACGTGGACGGCATTGCCATGATGTTAACCAATTCTCCATTTGGAAATGTTGCTTTCTGAGACTTCGTCTGTAAGCTCTACGAGATGCTCTCGAAAACATGATTTACTTGAACGAAGATAAAGTGCCAATTGGATTGGGTGTAAGCCATTGGCTTCCCTTTTAAAAATATAGCTTAGTTCCTTTAGAATTTTTTATGAAATCCCTCCAATCTAAATAGTCACTTAGTAGCACCCACTAATTACTGGTATATGCATATTTTTAAAAACGACACTGGTATTTATATGTAGACAATACTTAGTTGGTGATTAGAAGTATAGCGCTCTACCAAACACGTCGTGGACTCAACTAAACAGTGGCATTAAAGTGCTTGATCACCCTCAAAACCGGCTAATGGAGAGGTGAGCTGCTGTGAGGCCAACGGTTGACCAGCCAAATTGTCAGGTAGAAGCATCCGATGTTAGCCAAAGTGTGACATGTAGCCCTCATTATCTTCCCCAGCTCCGAGGTTTCGGATCTTCTGTATCAATCGTTGCAAGGTTCATTGCATCAGTGTTGATATCACTCGCCTAAGTTCCATTAGGCAGGTAACATAATGAAACCACGTATAGCTGTAAGTCAGTAAAAGGAATTAATAGCGGATCAACGTGGAAAAATGAATTAAATCGATGCCTCTTACTAGAATGACTTTAACCATTTGCTAGCCATGTCTATAGGTGTGTAGCCGTCTAAACCCACGTATAGAAACCATATGTTTATGATAACAAATTATCCATTTAAATTATAGGTAACATATTATCACTCACATGATAGAGCCAAGGCCATCACAACCATCTCGCTGTAGATCAACCGTCCTATTACTAGTGTCCGACCATGCATGCAGCTTCTTGCTCAAGTTTTTGCCTAGGCTCTGCAAATTTTTCTAGATAAACCATTGCTCACGCGTAAAAACCTAACAACATCAAAAGTCCATTATGTAATTTCTAATTTATTCTATCCATTTTTAAATAGTTGATACTGGTCACCATTCATTTTCAAATTTTGACCATTCATTTTTCTTAATAAAAAAACTTACAAATACTATCAAAACTATTATATTATTAAAGTAAATGATGTCTTAAATATAAATACGAGACTCTCTTTCTCTTTCATCCTAGTAGTCTAATTGTTTAAAAGTAATTATGCTTAGAATTAAAACAGTGAAAGTCAAAGGTGACAATTATTCCAAAAGGGAAAAGGGAGGGAGTAGAATTTGATTTTTGAACCGTAGTTGGTAGTATTGGAGTAGTAGCAGACAGCCTGATTCTGTGAGCTGAGGTGCCACCACTTACACGTGGGCCCGACCACGCCCTCGCTCGCCCTGGAACTCAAACGCCCGGCCCCTCGCGAACGAGGGAGCCACATTTTCACCGTTCACACTCAAGCCCCCTCTCTCTCTCTCTCTCTCTCGTGCGCGGCAGCGGCGAGGGTGGTGTGGTGGGTGAGCCGAACCGACGCACGGCGGCGGCGGCGGCGCCGGCTTCCTAGCCTAGCCTAGGCGGTGTCTGGCGAGCGGTGGGGAGGGGCCGGGGAGATAGCCCAGCGGAACGGGACGATCGAGCGCGCCCCGTTCCGTCCCTTTCTCCTCCCTCCTGCAGCTAGCCATGGCGGCGAACGGCGAGGGTGGCGGCGACCCGGCTGCAGCGGCGCGGAGGCTGTGGGATCTGACGAACAAGGGGGCCGAGAGCATGTAATGGCAGTGGCGGTAGCTGCATTTCGATTATTTATTATTTGTTTATTTATTTATTTTGGGTGGGCTGGTGGTGGGTTATGTGGCTATTGTTCCTGGAACAATGTTGGTGGCGGAGTTCGTCTTTTAGCTGGCTGCTGGATCTGCTCGAGTTGTGCATGATTTATGCGAGTTTTTGGCGATTTTCATATGATTTTTTACATTGGCCTACACGGGCGAGCTAGGGTTTCGTTACTGGAGAAGATAGCTTGGCCTTAGATACTTTTGTTGCTTGTAGAAATCTCAATACGATAGGCTGGGAGAGCCGGAGAGAGATTTCTGTAAGCAATGAACTTTTCCTGGAGGCAACAAAACATGGGGCTTCAATAATCGGTGAAACAAAAAAATTCCCTTGGGGAGGATGGGATATTATAGGCATATCATGCCCTATTATGCAGCTCATTGCAATAAATTTATACTTGAAATGTCGTTTCAAGACTCATTTTCCATCTTCTTGAGCATGCTGAACTGTTGGAGGTTGCTGTGAGAAATTTCTGATTGATGTTTGAACTTTCGTGCCCAATTTTAGATGGTCTGTGTCACATATCTGATACAGTTCAATGCCAACTGCTGATTCTAAGATTTTGAGATATTGCCCTAGTGGCCATGCTGTTAGTTGTGTTACCTGGACACAGGCATGTCGGAATCCAACTCAGATTCGTGTGTCCAATTTGGCACAAAAGAATTAGGCACACGAAATCCTTCTTAGAATCCAACATGGGTGTCAGAATCCAAATCAGACTTGGGCTGTCTGGTCCGGCAAGAAAAATTTGGACACATGTCCAGGTAACACTGGCTATTAGGATTGTGCTGGTTGACTTTGTTTGTCCCTTTTTAGATATATTACGGTGTGTTGATGCACAATTGTAATATGGCCATTTTTTTTCTGCAAACCTTGGGCTTACATTAGTTAGTTATATGCGTTTCCAAGGAAAGTAGGATATGCCTTTTGATTCTTATTTTCTGTATTAGCTATATTTTTCTTCTCTACATGGCTATTTAATTCGGAAGTGCCGAGAGAAATGGTGCCTAGTATTACGTATATAAAAATCCTTCCGTATATTTGCGGTATTAGGTAATATCTGTGGGAACTGGCTTTTATATTATTTAGGTTAGAACCCTTAATTTTGCAGGAATGCAATAAATGCACCTGTTCTGTATTTTTGGTTTCCACAATGCCAGAGTACTTAACTATTCCTATATGTAGTGTAGTTGCTTGCATGCTATTTGTGGTGAAAAGTTTGAGAGTCTGTACCTTTTGTTTATAGTTGAAGTCCTTCAGCTGCTGAGTTGTTCTTATATTCCTTTATTTCGTGCAGTCCAATGGTGAAAGAGGCTGTGGAAATGTCCACAGATGAAGAATCAGACAGTGTCGTTATATGCCCACCAGATGGTAACAATGATGATCGGGAGGAAATTTTCAGTAGTAGTAATCATGATGATTGCCAGGAAGGCCAAGTAACTTGTGTCAAAGACCCAAATATAGACAATGAAACCCAGGAAGACAAGTGTGTAAACCAAGATTCACTGAAGTTGATAGATCAAGAGAAATCTGCTTCACCCAAATCACCAAATAAACCTGGTATTTCTGGGTCAGATAGGTCCAAACGTACCGTTCCTCAACCATTTGCCCTTTCTACTCAAAGAAAATCTCATGGAGTAGGAAATAGTAAGGTGGCTCATCCATCTAGCAATGGAGAAAATTCTGGTGATAAAAACAACTCCTCTCCATCAAGTTTGACAAAGAAGGTACAACTGATGTCATACTCATTTGATTCTTGTTCTGGTTTATATTATAGCCTACCATTTTTTCGTATTCTCACCCGATTGTATATCATGTAATCTTAGTACCGCCTATGTAGTCTTACTGAGTGTATCGCATTCAAAGTTGTAAGTTGCCTTTTAGATATCAAAGCTATTAGATTGAACAGCTCCTTTACATGTTGAATGTTTGTTTTGCAAGTGAATATTGTAAGTTTGTTTTGTGAAGTGTACCTAAACATATTTGGTGGCATGTCTGTCTTCTTAGTTCCCAGTTTGTGTATCTATGTGCCTGAAAATGACATGTAGAAAGCCTTCCAGAGATAGTTGGTTCTATTTACACAACTAATCTTAGTTTTATTTACACAACTAATCTAGTCATTCTTGCAGCCTGCAGCTGCACCAATTACTCCTATAAAGACTGCACAGCCTGATCATACGTTTCACCATCAAGAGGAGGACTCATGCTCTGTGACTTCTTCGTATCCTTTTTTTATCTAATAAAAATAAATTGTGTTTGTATTTATTTTTTGGCTGTACTGTTATGTTGTTTTCTGCCTTTATTTCTTGTGAAAATGTTTTCAATCCTAGAGTGATGACTGTAAAACTAATCGATCTTAAAATGAAACTCTGTAAACCTGAAGGTTGCATCTTCTCAGTTGATATAATGTTATTCTTTGTACCAAAAACATTGCCAAGGTGATTGTTTTTTCTACTCACTGTTTGAAACTATTGAATCATGCAAACATATGTTGTATATGGTCTTTTCCCTGAGCTTGTAAAGAACCACAACTTCGACAAAAGCTTGCAAAACCAAGGCAACTGTTGCTGTTGCCCCTTCATTTGTATGTGCTGATCGCGCTGATAAGAGAAAGGAGGTGCGTACGTGATTTGATTGCATTATTTCAACATTGACCATTTAAATACGTATTAATCATTGCCAATTGGCAATGGCTGTTTATTCTAAAAATAGCTGGTGCTCATAGTGACTGTTATTTATTCAGTTCTACACAAAATTAGAAGAGAAACACAAGGCTCTGGAAGCTGAGAAGAATGAGGCTGAGGCCCGGAAAAAGGTAAGAATTTCCTTGTGGTTTGAAAATCTAATTGTAGGACAGAGTTTTGGTTTGTTATGTGCTATTTTTTGTTTGGAGAAAGAAAGGCAACAAGGCTACTTTCCATGTTTTTCTCTTTGCTATTGGGACCTCAAAAGCTAGAAATTTAGCCATTTCAACAAGTTTAGTCACGAGGCTACTTTGTCTGAAGTTAGGTTCATCTTTTCGTTTCAACAAGTTTTTTTCAATTTTTTTTAAAAAACAAATTGTACAAGAGCAACATCAGCACATAATACTTTCAATTATTCAGGATTTGATGTACCTTATCATTCTGGTGATCTGATTAATGTTGTTCTCTGTAAAGCATGGTTTGGTACTTTGGTGAATTCCATCTAAGATTACTACTATATATTATTTGATTCAGTAATATCTAAATGCACTTTTATGCTTCTGTGCTCTAATAGATTTTGGTTTTTACATATATCATAAAGAGAGAAGTAATACAATGCCTAAGATCTGTGCACTAGGCAGAACATATGAAAATGATACTTCAACTTTTTGTTGCACAAATCTTTCTATAAGATGTTCATGTTGATGCACAACTGCTGGCAACTATTTTTATCAAATGTACCTCATGTTCATTTATTGTATAGGAAGAACAAGAAGCAGCTTTAAAACAACTAAGGAAGTCTTTAGTCATTAGGGCTAAACCCATGCCAAGCTTCTACCAAGAAGGCCCTCCTCCAAAGGCTGAACTTAAGAAGGTAATTCTGAATTTCTGATGTTCTGTATTTCGTTTGGAAACATATACTTGTGATTGCTAGTGTTGGCAATGTTAGGGATTGAGATATATTGCTGACTCCTAAGAGGAGAATGTTCTTTTGCTGGAATGAGTGGAGGCCTTAATTTACTTATTTTCACTGAACAACAGATTACCCAAAAAATGTCAATGCTAGATCTACATTGATAACATAAGAAAGCTATATTGAAGAAGGCTTTTCCTTCTTTACAATGATTAAATATAAATGTATGTTATTTCTACGGGTGGGCAATATGCTATTCACTTGTCTTTGTTCTTTAAAGGTCCCTCCAACTCGTGCTAAATCACCAAAGTTTACAAGGAGAAGGAGCTGCAGCGATGCACTGCCAACACCAGAGGGAGCAAATACCACCACAGCATCTAATCGATCACATCGTCACAGCATTGCAAATCCTAAAGATGCTAGCAGAGGGCAATGCTCACCAAAAAATGGCATTGCTGCCAAAACTAGAGCTGTCAAACCTGTGAGCTGAAGGCCCTCGGAAGATTATAGATCAGCTAAGGGCGGATAATGTCACTGTACAAACTTAACTTCAACCGGCCTTGGTTTCATGGCATTTTGCATTTGATTTATACCTCATATCACCAAAAGAAGGTCACTGTGCCGAGGACGGTGTTGCTTGCTGCTGAACCATTTCCTTCCTTTCTTGTTTTGGTTCTTGCTGTGTAAGAACTCTGTTGCTGGGACCATGTACTGTGTTCCATGTTGTAAATGGTTGAGAGTTTCTGTCAGAACTCAGAAGGAAGAGATTCAGTCCTTTTAAAGCCCTTGATGAATTAATCCATGAGCTGAACTGTTGCACTGTTTTGCCAGATATTTAGTACCTGGGTTTGCAGATCCTCTAGCATTCTAGCCAATGTCAAAGTTCTGTGCTTCGATCCTGTGAAGCGCTTGGTTCATGGTGTTATTATCATTTGGCCTAAATCAAGTTGGGCTAGGTGGGTCATTTCATTACCCAGCTGACAGGTAATCGTCTGCTACATTGGGAGATGAATGCATCTTCTGCCCCTTGTTCAAATTATGTTGGGGATTGCTGGGAGTATTAGATAAACAAAGATTTTGCCATGAGGTGGAGTGATTTAATTTAACCAATAGCAAGTCATCAGTGGCATTTTTTTGATGAAAATTTGATGACAATTTTATCGTCTTGATAATGCTAAGCACTCGCTAACACGTTGATCGGAGGCCACTTAAGAGGATAATCTGACGAAGTTACAATAACCAAATTGGGCCCACGCATCAGCGTCAAGAGGGTAAGTTTTACCTGTGTTGGGTCCGGGAGGTGCGCTGGACATTTCAGCTACTACTGTCGCCAAACCTGGCTACTGGGGCATTTAACTGTCCATTATCTCCATTTTTTTAAGAATATAATCGTGCCAACTTTTGCTCTTCTTGCCAAATGAAAATCTACCAGCATATTTGATTTAAATTTGATAGTTACCCGTTTGGATTAGAATACATGAATTTTTAGTAGAAGTATTCCTGACGCAAAGGTACAAACTATTTGCAGCTAAACGGCCTTTTCTATTTGCTATTCAATTCATTAAAAAAAGAAGAAATGATATAGAAAAAAACTATATGGGACATACAACATCTTTTAATTGAAAACTGTGAAAGCTATCTGTACCGTGTTCAGTTTGAAAAGAGAAGATCAACATCCATATTCACCTGTCTCCTCTTCTTTTATTCCCTTCAATCTTCTGTTCTCTTCCAGCCTGTTATGACAAGTTCTGAGAGGTACCCATCTCGAATTCATGCTACATTTGACAACTCCTATGTCCTTGTTAATGATTTTTTAGATTTGTGAAGTAAAATTATTGTTTTAAGATTTGTGAATTACTATCTTGGTAGTTGACAAGTAGTGCTGCAGGGACGAGGAAAAGAGGATATCTGAGGAGCAGTTTCTTCTTTCCTCGTTCCTCTCTCCTACCAAGAACAAGAAATGATTCATGATCCTGATCCATTCTAAAACTCAGATGTAGGTATGCAAGATGAGTCATTTTATTTCTCTTCCTTTAATTACCCAGGCAATCGGACATCCGTTCTTGTTTGATTTGCTCTACATTTCCGATTAGATTTTCTTCTAGGAGCACTGTAGGGTTGGGTTGTGGAATGGGTTCGTTGTCTGGTTTTTTGATGCTACTCAGTTTTGTAGATGATTTTGACAGCTAAAATTGCCTGCGTTCTCTCTTCTTGTCTGCTTGCATAGCTTCTGATAGGATGTTGGCCATAATTCGTCCATAATTTTGGATCGTTTAGAGCTGTACGTTATGGAAATAGTACAGATAATTCGGTGAAATTTTACTTTGGGAAATTTTATATCAGCGAAAATTTCTTGTTCTTGATGCACAGCTAAAGCCCTACTTCTTCCTAGAACCCTTAACCCTGATTCTCTCTACAAAATGGTAATTGAGTGGGAGATGTCAATCTTTAGTTGAACTTTTAGTAGTGCTAAAACCTCTACTTCAACTATGTTCCTGATTTTTGTTTTTGCCCGTAATCTTAACATGCCATCAACTTTGCTGCTCTCATGCAATATTGTCTTTCAGGAAGGAGGCGATTTATGAATTCAGTGACAACTTGTTATCCAAAGTTCAAATCAATGGCTCCAAGAACTAGTACTATTGAAACCTGGAGATATCAGCAGCTCTTTGTTGTACTATCTTCAGTAATCCTGGAATGGGTTTTGATGCTTCTTTTGCTTTTTGAGGGGCTACTATCTTATCTTGTTACGATATTCGCAAGGCTTTGCAAGCTCCACCCGCCATGTCCGATGTGCACAGGCTAGATCATGTCTTCGGCACATCGCAACCAGGCTTCTACTGTGACCTGATGTGCAATTCTCACAGGGCAGAAGCATCATCATGGGCATTCTGCCACATTCATCAAAAGCTTGTTGATGTCCACAGCATGTGAGTCCTGCCTTCTTTCATTTGCCACCGACAAGAAGTCAAACATTGCGATATACCGGTCCCTGGTGGGGAAGCTCGGTGTCGGCATTGACAATGCTGGTTGCAGGGTTAGCTTCAGTTTGGGCAGTGCTACTGAAGCATCAATCATCAAGGAAGATACTATTACTTTGTGCTCATGTTGCTCAAGTCCATTGAAAGTGAAGTCCTATCCTTGTATGGTTCTTCAGAACATAACTAGTGCCATTGACACTGAAGAGAATTCTAGATATGTATCAAGAGGTCAGAGTGTTGATGAGATCAACTATGTCAGGTACAGTGAGCTGAAGACTTCTGACTCTGAATCAGAGCCCTGGCAACATGGTGGTGTTATTGGTTTGGAGGATGCTGTTGACAATTTAAAGGAGGATTTTACTTTGAGCCATCCACAAACAAAGATTGTAGGTGTCATTCCTCCAGATGGCATTGCACAGGATAAAGTGGCTAATAACCCTGACTTGATACAACTCCACAATGTTGGTTCTGACAGTAAGACTTCTCAAGTTTCAGCAGAGTTGCACAGCTTCAGAACTGATGGCAGTGCAAACCTTCAGTCATCTGACTTTTCCAGCGAAAGTGGTCAGCATCCTAGTGAAGATTCAAGTACAATAGGTTTCACTATGCTCTCCGCATGTAAAAAAGAATAATTGTTCGATTAATTATTTGCTTGCTTGGAATATTGACACTGTTCTTTTTTCTCAAGTAGATAATTCTGAAGAAGATGTTTGGCACAACGCTCTTAGTTCAATCGGGGAATTATCAGTGGCTGATAAGCCTGCTGAAACCAGTACCGAGGAGAATGAACCGAAAGCTGAATTTACTGATCATAGAGCCACAATGAAGGGTTCTTTCAGAGCTCATGAAGATATGCAACTACTATTGTCGCAAGTTTCTTCGAATGATGTCATAAGTATCCCTGGTGTAGATGAACAAGACATACTGAACAATATCACAAGAGCACTCTCTCTGGAGAGGAATTATACAGGTGTTTCTGAGAGTAAGGGTAGTAAAGCTGAAGGAGATTGTACAGTTGATCAACTGAAGCAGCAAATCGAATTGGACTGGAAGTCGATAAATCTTCTGTGGAAAGAGCTAGAAGAAGAGAGGAATGCTTCAGCCATTGCCACAAACCAAACTATGGCCATGATCACCAGGTTACAGGAAGAGAAGGCAGCAATGCAGATTGAATCCCTGCAGTACCAACGGATGATGGAAGATCAAAGCCAGTACCACTGAGAGGATCTTCAGAAAATGGCTACCATGGTGCAAGAACTCGAAGCCGAGATCGAAGGCTACAACACCAAACTGAGAGACGAATTGCTCGTTACCGAAATACCCGACGCGATGCGCCTTTCATGTTCAGAAGGATGTGAACCTAGCATGTCAAGAACAGCTCAATCACTCTCATTTTTTGAGGATGAGAAGGCGTATATATCAAAACACCTGAAGAAACTGAGACAGAAGCTACACCAATTCTCAAACAATGGCAAGTTCATCGACACGTCAAACTCAAAGCTTGATGACAAAGTAGACAAATTTGATGTCACAGACAGTGAGGATGTATACCAAGATGCTGATGAAAATTCAGAAATGGCCAATTTGGTGGCCAAGAACAATTTGACAAGAAATGTTGGCAACTTCAGGTACTTGCCTATTGGTACAAAGGACGCAACACATGGTACAAATGATCTTAAGGGTCAGTACTATGCTATGGTCAGTGAGAATGACTTGGTTTCTTTTGAGGATGATATCTCTGAACTCAGTGGAAGGTTGAAAGCACTGGAAGCAGACTGTAGCTTCCTAGAGCACAGCATAAACTCACTGAAAAATGGTCAAGATGGTGCGGAGCTGATCCATGGCGTTGCTTGCAGCCTCAGAGAGCTCCGCAAGGTGGGGATCACTTGGAAGCATTGTGATTAGCTGAAGCTTCAATGGTTGCTCGTGTGACAGAGGTAATGCTAATTAGTTGAGTTAGAAAGAATTTAATCAGGACTGATCATTATAAATTCATGGAAGATACAAGGATTACTCCTTAATTAATTCATTTATCTCTCAATTGATCCTTATGATTTGACATGGATTACTTATCATCTCAATGAGCTAGGCTCTCATCTCATTATCAGTTTTGTTTGCTTGAATTCAAAATTTAAATTTTAAAATCTAATTGAGGCCTTCTCCATCGTATTCAATTTTTTCGCATTAATTTTTAAACAACTGAGTAATATATATATATACACTTATAAATTATTTTTGATTGATGTATTTTTCTTCATCTTATTAGCTGTACCTCAACTGATAAAAGGCCAAATTGACAGTTGACCATGTGGCTGCAGGGTGTAAAGAATGATGGATTGAGCTGCTACTGTAATGTGCATGTGCATACGGTTGCTGTCATGTCACGTGGTGGTGGTAGGTTTTGCGCCGTTGCAAGTGCGCCGTGCTCTTCGCGTGGAGTGTTCCTTATTAGTACAATGTAGTGTGGATTTTTGAGTGCCCAGAATTGACCAATGCATACGCACTTTTTCAGTGCTCGCTTAAATTGCAGTTTTGCACATTTTCATGTAAATTTATACGTACTTTTAATTTTAACGTGGCATCTCGAACAAGTCGACGACTGGTTTGAGTCAACCAGCCCAAAATTTCAACGAAAATCGAGTGCAAATTTGCTGATGCATTGCACCTCGTCAAACTTTTCCTTTTGTGATTATATGAACGACGTATGCGCACCCACACTACTACCCCTTCTCCCTAATGTTGACATGCATGAAGAGATAAGCTAGCCTAGCCGCCCGGCCCAGCACGCGCGTGGCACGCAGGTTCCGGCGCCAGCCAACGCTGCAGCCTAGCAAGCAACATCTCTGAATCTGACATGCATGCTGACCAGATGACCTGAAAAGAGTTCTGAATTTTTTTTCCTCTCGATATGTTAGGCGAGCTGCATGATCGCGATCCAACTCTGTGCCAGATAAACAAGCGGCCCCGTACGTAACGTACATCTCTCTTTCTCTCAGGTGGACTCGATCAAATTGGCTGGCCACGCCGACCCACAGACGACTGCAGCCGGACTTCCAAAAGTGCATGCATGCTTAGTTTGCCGTTCTCTGAAAACTCTTGCCGACAACGTCTCCCTCTTCCAGCTTCCATCACACTCACAAGCACACAAACCATGCGCACAACGACGAGAGGGAAAGAGATAGATACAAATGCTTAGAGAGAGTGCGTGTGAGTGAGATTGACACGTGCGAAAAGGAATGAGAATTCATCACGCATGACGTTGCCATTAGCTTAGAAGAAGAAGAAGCTCACATCAGGTGGTATATTACTGAATTAGTCGCATCCTGTGGAGTGTCCGTCCAGCTTCCAAGGGAATGATCAGCGAGTCAAATCACGATCCAATACGTCTCTCTCATTTCCAAATGAGGCACTCCCAGATCGTGCATGTGCCCGTACACCTGCGCATGTGTATATATAGTTACTCACACGCAAGAACTCATGAAGAACACAGCACAAGACACTGCACTTGTTCAGATATCAGCAAGCACAGATAGTGATCATAGTTGTGCAGATTGCTAAATTGTTCAGAAGTTCGGATAGGATCATCGACCATGAAGTCTGTTACCTTTGCAGCGGCAGTTCTTGTTGTCGTCTTCCTCACCTCCGGCGGTGGCGGCGGGAGGAGTGGCACAACGGCCGCTCGGCCGCTGGCGGTGGGTGGCGCAGCCCCGGCCGCCGTGACGATGGACGGCGTCGTTGTCGCGGTGCAGCTGGCCGGCACCGGCACCAACGCGTCGTCACAGCCGTCGAACTGCACCTACGGCAACAACGCCGGTGGCCAGTGCCCTGCCACTCCCGGCGCTGGCCATTAGCAGTGCACGTCGCTGCCATCAAATCGTTCAGCTGCGCTGCATAATCACAACATTTTTTTAGATCCGTTATTTAAAAAAATGTTGTGATTTTTTATCCGATCATGTATTAACCTTTCCTGGTGATTAAATACATGATCAATTGGTTCGGTAATTTGGCTGGTTTGGTTGTAAAATTTTACTTTTTTGTAGGTAAAAAATTGGCTGTATTAATCACCTGCTCGGTGATTCGGTTGGTTTGGTTGTAAAATTTTCCTTTTTTTGTAGGTAAAAAAGTTGGGTGTATTAATCACCTGTTTAATACTGTAATTACTTCTTGCATGGTGAAACAGATGCTTCGTGCAAGATCATTTCTCTGGTATGAATTAATTACTTCGTCCAACATCATTTCTCTTTAAATGATTAATTAAATCAAGAGTTCACTGATTCACAAGATCGAGCCCCTGGAGCAATTCAGATGGGCTGTAGGCTTTTGGCCCATATGGTTACTGACAGCTTTTACTTGCTATCGCGGCTGTCTTTGTAAGAAAATAATCTCAAAACGTATTTCGTATCTCTGCCTAGTGCTTACTTCTGCAGTGTCACCTTACTACCTGTCTTGTCCATCCCGGCCGCCCTTTCATGGATGGATTAATCGGAGCTTGTTCCGGTTTATGTTTGTCTAGATGGTGGCTGCCGGGTTCTTCACCGGCGTTTGTTGCGAGAAGTTGTCACGCCGGCCATCAAGTTCTTCGCCGATGACTTCCGCTGCTGCATTGGTTTCCTCCCTTGTTTCCGTCGATGACTTCAAAGGTTCGGCTGAGCTTTTCCTCGTTTGTCCCCGTTGCTTTAACCTCCATCTTTAGGAGATCCCTTCTGGATCCACGACTTGGCGTCTTCACCTGCAGTTGGACTTGCTATATTCGTATTCACCGTCGCTGGCTTCATCGCATGGATCATCGGAGCGGTAGTGTCAGATACAATGCCAAGCACTCAGATTGCTTCTTTTTAGTTCTTTTAAAGTCCTTTGTATTTTTCAGACTTATGATGTAATTTCTACATTCTCAAAGGGCCTTTCTGCAAAACCTGCTGTACTCTTTGTCAGATATCTTCCTGCTTGTCCGAGTCTTGCTATGGGCAAGCTGGTTCCTTCTCTCACGAGAGATGTAAACACTCATGTACTACCTTGTATCTAAACTCTTATAATAAATAAATGCATGAGTCTTCCAAAAAAAAAACCTTACTACCTGTCGTTCATACAATTTTACTTGCAATATGTCATCTTATCTGGTTTGGTAAAAATTAGTCCAGTAGACCCTCTTGTTAAAAAAAATCAGATTCAGGTTTCAATCGTGAGAATCTGGCAGCTAGTTTCTGTTGTGAAATCTGAAGTCTAGAGGGCATATATATTTCTTTTTCTCGTACTGCTTCATGCGTACATGTACAGCTAACAACACAGCCGTTCAGCCCGCTAATGGAGGATGGATAAATAATTCGTGCATATATACCCAACAACCATAGCTTTAGAGTTTAATTATAAACAGCAATCATCATCAGTTGCGAACCTGTTTTGATCACTATAGTTAATCACTAGCAATTATATTACCAAGAAAAAGGACAAACACAACACAAGAAAAGGTGTTTGTGCAATTGCGCTTGTGAACTATGATGAACTAATTTTGTTTAAGCACTGCATTGTTAATTTGTTTTTGTTTCGACTAGAGCCATGTGAGTATTCCATCTCTGAGAACACGAGATTGTGTTGCCATGCATGCATGGTCACCTTGAACCCTCCACATAACAGCTTTCATAATTCAATCGAAGCAAGCGAAGAAGAAACGTTGGAATTACTAGTACGCATGGTTGGTAATGGCATCAGAATTAAACAAGGGCGATGAACAGCTGAACATAGATCATGTTTGCTGCAAGAATATATGAATTAACTATCCCTAAACTGAACGACAAGATCAAGAAAAAAAGTAGAAAACTAATCGAATTAATCACAAAATTAACTCGATCGGACAGGAAATCCACTACCTACAACTAATCTTGCGGTTCTTTCGATCTTGTGGCCGCGCAGCAAGCAATGCGTGCCTACGACGAACGCTCGACGCCGCAGAGGATGATGTCCGCGGCGTCGAACGCCACCCTGGCCGCCGCCTCCTGCTGGCGGTGGTGCTTCCTGCTCGCGCACGGCGACACGGCCGCTCCGGACGAGCCGGCATTGTCGCCACACGAGGAGGAGCAAGAAGATGAAGCGGCGGCGGCGGCGGAGGAGGAGCTCCTCTTGTCACCGGTCGTCGTCGGCGGGGGCTTGTAGTACATGCGCGCCGTCTGGGGGCAGTGCGTGTAGGCCCTCACGGCGACCCGCGCGCCCATGCCCAGCAGATCCCCGTACGCGGCGAACTTCCCCATCGCCATCGAACTCGACGCGATCCTCCTCCTCCTCCTCCTCTTCCCGGCCTGCAAGAAGAACCAGAGCAAGCTAGATCGCCTCCCAGAAACAAGGAACGGGTCCTCTCTCTCACACACACAACGAAGCTTCGATCGATCAAGCTAGCGAATTGGATATTGGATGGTCGCGAGCTCGAATTCACCCTTGCAATGGATGTCCAGGGCTTGGAGGGATTGGTGTGGTATTTGTAGCCGGGGGAGAGAGAGAGGTCGGTGGCCGCAGCGGAGTTCGATTCGGACAAGGATCTTGCCGGCCGCGGGCGCGTGGACGCCACGCGACAACGGAGGAGGAGCGCGTGAGGTGTTCTGGGCCGAAATCTTGGGAATAGCTGCAAATTCAAAGCCCAAAATTCAACCCAAAAAAAAACACCATATAGTAGCTGTCAGCCCGGCCCATGAAGATAAGAGGGCCCATTCCTCGTGTGTACATAGGCCGGGCTGAGAGCTACACAACGCCCACGCCTCCCTCGGCTACGCAGTACGCACGCGTAGGCTCTCGCATCGCGGCGATCGGGAGGAGGGCCGGAGCGCCGGGGGAGCGGAGGCCGCAGCTAACGGCGACCTCGGCCGTTAGGGGCGGGCCACGGCGCAGGAGCAGTGGGCCAGGCAAGGAGCAGGAGTTTTTTTTTTTTTGGGGGGGGGGAGGGGGTGGCAGGAGTAGGGGGCGCGCGTGCGAGTCGATCCGAGGGCGGTGGGCCTGTGGGTGGGAGCTGCGGGCGCCGGGGGGCCGGAGGAAGGACCGAGGAGGCGTGGTCGGGGCGTGCCGGCGACCGGCGACCAGCGGCCAGCACAGGTCTGAATTTTTACTACCTCACTTCCCTTGTTGAAGGATAATATTGTAGGGGCGAAAGCTTTGTCAGTGGTGTTTTTTTTTCCCTTTTATAAATTGGAACATATATGGCGCGCTAGTGCGGATTACGGAATGCCGATCTATTGTGTTTTGTGCAAGATTCTATGTGAATTGTGCGGACCCATTGAAACATTTCTGCAGGCATTCAGTGGTAGAGGATAGATCATTGTGTTACAGTTGTACTGGGCTTAAATTTGGGGGTTTTGTAGTGAAGCTGGGTGTCTGACTATATGCTTTATCACCTTAGAAGAAAAACTGGTTGCAATTAGTCTGCAAGTTCTGTGTTAAAACATACTTCGCCCATTCAAAGGATTGTGACCTTTTGAAGTCACTCAGTCTGAGATGAAAACCCAGAGAAATATTATGAATGAATCCTGACCTGTTCTGACAATAACATCAGCCTTTGTTCCACTATGCCATTAAGGAGAAAGAAAGAATTTTGTCCTTTAGACTTAGTTCCATTCTAGCATCTACCTGCCAACAAATCAACTTAGCCTGAAAATTATTTGCTTTGCAGCTGTCCTTGAATCCATCTACATTCCACCAGTGTATTTAAGCTGTTGCATACATGCACTTGCTCTCTGCCTGAGATGTGCATGTATAGCCTTTGTATGTGCTGGACTGCTGGTATATTGATGATAAGCTACTGCTAACCAATTAACTCGTAGCATGCATTTCTGTATATTTTGCCTGCATCTTTATCATTTATCAAAATGTTTGTGCACCTGTTCTTCTGAATGCTGACTCATTTCTCTTGTCCAACAACTTGAGCTTATAGCATCATTATGGAAACCGACAGAAGCCAGCCTGGTCCAATTGACCCAAGAAGAGCTCGCTTTCCTTGTTGTATAGTATGGACGCCATTACCGTTAATCTCATGGTTGATTCCCTTTATCGGTCACATTGGCATCTGCAGAGAAGATGGTGTAATTTTGGATTTCTCTGGGCCCAATTTTGTGTCGGTTGATAAATTTGCGTTTGGAGCAGTTGCACGATACATTCAAGTAAACAGTGATGAGGTTGGTACTTGGTACTTTGTAGTTATATCATTCTCACTGCCTCCTCCCAGTTACACCTTCTTAACATGCAATGTCATAGAAATATTGAATATTTCTATCATGTTTGCACTTGTCAAACATTAATCTCTTGTAATCTGCAGTGCTACAAGCTTCTCAAACCTGAAGGAGTGGCAACATGGGATGACGTGCTGAAGAAAGGAGTTCAGGAGTTCCAGCACAGGAGCTACAGCCTGTTCACCTGCAACTGCCACTCCTTCGTCGCGAACAATCTGAACTGGCTGTTCTACTCTGGGCATGACAAATGGAATGTGGTCAGCCTGGCTGCTGTGATGTTCCTACGGGGCCGCTGGGTGAGCACTGCATCAGTGGTGAAGACTTTCTTGCCGTTTGCTCTGGTGCTCGCCATCGGCACTCTCCTTGGCGGCATGACATTCCTGATCGGCTTGCTTGCTTTTGCTGCGGCGATGACTGGCTGGTTCCTTGTGGGCACCTTCTGCATCAAGAGCCTTGTAGAGTTGTAACCGGAGTAGTAACATAGGACTTGGTTGGGTCTACTTGTGATCAGTGGGTGCTACTTCTCATTTTTATATCTTGTTACAAGGTTGATTCTTGACTGGAGAGACCTATGAACTGGAATATATTTTGTGGCTTGATGAACTGGTTATCAATCCAGACTGTTGCTGCGCGAATTCCGTTTTGCCTATGCTGAGAATGAAACACTGCTGGTTTTTCCCTTGCATTTACTGAGCCATTGCTTAAAGTCTAAAAGCCATGCTCTTGTACAGTATGGAGGAATTCTACGCTATTTTTGCATGAAACAATTCAATTTCTATAGAATCAGGAAACTATTCAATGCTCCTTTTGCAGGAAACACTTCAACTCTAAGCTGTTCTCACAAGAAACAGTTCAATTCCTACAAAATTAGGAAAAATTTCGAGCCATTATAATAAACCTTTAGTATCAAAATCATGTTAATCAAATCAACCTATGGACCCCATGTCCCCATATGGTTTTTGCTTGAGGTCCAGAGATCATGGTCACCACATGCACCTCTGATCCACCCAGGCCGTCCATGTCCGAGAACCATCTGGAAGCTTTCTCAACCAATCAACGATCAGGATGGCCTCCTCCCAGCCGATCCAGTGGGCGCCCGTCCGCGTCTCGCGTCGCGGTGCGTCGGACCGGCCGGTGTTCGCGTCCGAGGAGACCAAAAGAGGAAGAGAGTGAAAGAAGCGAGTAGGAAAAGCGGCGAGAGAGAGCTCGTGAAGCATTTCCATCTCATCTTCTCCCTCTCGCCTTCCCCTTTCCAGTCTCCAATCCGCCGCCTCCCATGGCCAAGACGCGCCAGCCGCAGAGGCGGCTTCTGGAGTCGTTCGCCATCAAGGGACCCGACGGGGTCATCAAGCGTGAGGAGCCTCTCTGATCCTTTGTTTATTTAGGTTTTTTATGTCAAAAAAATTTAGGTTTTTTTTTTGTTTTGGGGAAATTTTGGGTGCAGTTTGAGCGTCTAGGCTGCTCAGCTTCGATTATACGTCTTAAATCTAGTTTTTTGGTGGTGGTGTATTGTTATTCATTGGTACGGAATGGCGATAGCGGAGTAGTAGTGGATTGATGTCGGTGTAGCCGATAAAGGATTGCGAACGATATTACGGACACTATATTCCTATAACAAGCGATGCTCTCTTACTAATCATTGGTACTAAATGGCGGATAGTGGGATAGTAGTGAATTGATGTCAATATAGCAGATAGAGAATTGCAGGTAAAATTGCGAATGCTACATTCCTATAGTGGTATTGATATAGGTATAGGTGGAAGTTTCATCGGAAGTCTTAATCTACAAAAGGTACGATCTTTATGACATGTTTGAGATCTATGATGGAATTTAGAATTTTTTTGCGGGCATGCTTCCTAAGCTCCTAAATAGTAGGTCGACCGGCCTATCTATGGCTTGCGTCGCTCTATACCCCTAGATCCTCTTCCTATTGATGATTTCAAAACTTGTCATGATCTTGGTAGTTTGGCCTTGAAGATATATGGCTAAAACACAAAACAACAATGACAACACAGCATTTCATTTCCAAATAAATTGGAATATGTTAGAGTTTAAGCCCAATAAAAACCTTAAATCACGGTTCAGACACGTCAATAACTGTTTTTCAAGCACTCTTATTCAAATACAGATCTTCAGTTATATCTCAATTTTTCAAGTCTCTTTTTATTGTCTCTTCCCATGTTAATTTCGATTTTTCTCTATCTTTCCTTATATTATTATCTTGATTAGAATTCTACAATGTATTAGTGTCTTTGGGGGTCTTCTTTAGATATAACCAAACCACTTCAACCAATATTGGACAATCTTTTCTTCAATTAGTGCTACTCCTAGCCGATCACGTATATCCGCGTTTTGAACTCGATCCATTCTTATATGACCATAAATCTAACGTAATATACGCATTTATATAACACTGAGCTGTTGAATATGTCGTCTTTTTATAGCCCAACATTATACCCTATTGTTAACATCAAAATTTGATAAGCACTACAGACAGAATTGAGGAGCTGATCAGTTTATGGAAAGAGGCCAATTGATATAGGGAAAGAGCCGATCTGATGGATGAAGATGGATTCGATTCAGCTAAAGATGAAAGATTATTCAAATGAGATTGGGTCTGGAAAAGAGTCATGGAAGCCATGGCTGGCAGGGTGGTTGTATCTTTATAAAATACATCTTATAAGATAGACAAGTTTAATTAGTTTTGTTAACTTCGTAGAAAGTTTCTTTTTCTGTTTAGGGACTAACATCTGGGGGTTGTTTATAACCACATCGGACTCGTGTAACCCTAGTGTATAAATATAAACTCTCTAGAGACTTGTAAATTATCTCTCAGATCAATACAACATTGGCGTATCGCCACTCTAGTTTATCTAGGTTTTTACAGACAGGTTCTGGCTCTTGACGCGGACTGCATCAGTTAAGTCCGAACTCCAACGAAAGGGTAAGTCTCACCATTAACTTGGTGTATCCGTTCTGTCTAAGCCTACATCAGTTATGTTCGATCTCTTAGTCCGATCGGATATATTACATCACATTTACATGGAATCTATTGGCTTATGGAGCTTATTTTACCGTTATTGGTCTCAAGTTATATCGGTTAGATCCGATCTACTAGACTGCTGATAGTAGATTGAGTCTTAAACCGATAGGTCTTTACTCGGTGTTTTATTGGAGTAGTCAACCGATGAGTTATCTCTACACGGAGCTTTACGTCTAGCGTATCGACTTTTCAGCCGATATACATATATCATCAGCGATTAAGCAGCTAACAATCGATCTGGTTTTGTTAGATTCGGTCTTATAATGTCTCGGTTAGGTTCGATCTATCAAGGCTGTGTCTAATAGAGCTGAGCCGATGAGTTTACTTATATGCCTACATCGGACCCATAGCCGATAGCAGCCGATGGGTTCTCCCGTTTCTTTTGTCGATACGTCCAATCTAGCTCTTGCCATTTTGGTGCCATTAATCTCAGCCTTATACTATCTCAGTTCGATCCGATCTATCAAGACTAGCTCTAATGGTACCGTTATCAGTGGTCGTTAGGTTTCATCCATTCGGGAGATCGGACCTCGCTCTCTACTGCTTATCGTACATTCTATGAGGAGCGTTATTGGCTCTACAGCCGTCCTTTATTTTATTCCTCGCTATCTGCCTATGTCGTCATCGAATTTCTAGCCGATGTATGAGCGCTACAGTTCCTATCAACAACTAGCCGATAGTAGGAGTGCATCAGACTTACAGTCGATGGCTATTTTAACTCTATCGGCACATCTAGCCGATAGTAGGAGTCCGTATTAGTCTATTGGTCGATTGGCTCGATGATCTAACTCTATCTGTCTTCCTTATCAATTAGAGGTTAAATTGACTGGTACGCCCATAGCTCCAACAACCCGAAGACTCCAAAGAGCCGAAGGATCTGCACTAGAGCTAAACAGATCTCTCAGGCCTTCGCGTATTCAAGCGCGATCGCATCGGACCTCCATCGGCTAACGCTCGCTCGCCTTCTCGGTGTGTTTCTTCGCTTGGTCCGATGTCTCCACGTACGAATACTCATATAACATAGTAAGTTTAATTGACGTTCTATAAAACTTGTCTTTTAGCTTCTACGGTGCCCTCTTATCATAGAGAATGAAAGATGTTTAGCGTCACTTTATACAGCCCGCTTTGATTCTATGGCTAACGTCTGCATCAATATCCCATCCATCTGTAGCATATTATTTTTCCATTGTTATATTGCCTTGTTGAGTTAGCATTGCTTCTATCGGTGGCAAAAACATATGTTGAAAGAACCTTCTTGGCTATGGATATAATAAAGGCCAATTTACGCAATAGGATGAACAATGAAAAATGGTATCAAGCCATGGGTGATCGGAGAATAGATTTGCCAAAGTCTCCTAGAGTAGCTAGACATGTTTAGTGAATTATTTGTGGTATGTATTCTCATATACTAACCCAATTTTTTAAAGATAGCTAATTAGTTAAATATTACTAATGTTTCATAAATTAACTTATTTTTGTAGATTGACAGTTTTACCATTATCTTTTGATGTGTGATGAATTATTTGTGTTGTAAAAATTATTGCTTCATTTTAAAATGAGAGTTACTATCTTCGATGTTCTTTTGTGCCTTAATTTACTGATTGTATTTTATTTTTTTATGCGATTGTGTAAGTGAGAAAGACTCTGTATTGTATATTGGATAATCATATATTACAGGAGGTTACAAATATATATAGGCAGGGGAGTTCAAGGGTTCAAGGTGTGAACACTAAAATAGAAAGTCTTAGACCTAATTAACACACACTAAGCAACACAAGTGACTAGGCCGGTGCATGACTGTAGCTAGAACCCAAGACGCAGACACAAGAGTCTAGAAGACAAATATAACTTACTGTACAAGAGTCTAGGAGACAAACATAACTTATTGCACAAGAGTTTAAGAGACAAAGTGCAGGCACAAGAGTCTAGGAGACAAACATAACTTGCTAACACCCCTGCAGTTTGAGCATCGGTGTAGCAGACGTTTAGACTGGTTCTAAACTCAGTGAAAAGTGAAAATGACAATCCTTTGGTGAAGATGTCGACATACCGAGAGGTTGTTGGAACATGAAGAACGCGAACATCACCAAGAGCAACACGCTCCCGAACAAAGTAGAGGTCAATCTCTATGTGTTTGGTGCGTTGATGTTGGACCGGATTGGCAGACATATAGACGGCGCTGATGCTGTCGCAGTAGACCAATGTAGTGTGCTGCAAAGGGGACTGTAACACACGGAGAAGTTGACGCAACTAGGAAGCCTCAACAATGGTGTTGGCAACGGCTCGATATTCAGCTTTGGCACTAGATCGGGACACGGTGTGCTAGCGCTTAGAAGACCAGGAGATGAGGTTGTCACCAAGGAAGACCACATAGCCAAAAGTAGACTTGCGAGTGTCTGGGCAACCAGCCCAGTCGGCATCAGAGTAGGCAACCAGTTTATGCTGCGCTGTGGGACGGAGCACCAGACCCAAATGAAGAGTACCACGAACATACCGAAGGATCCACTTGAGGGCAGCCAAGTGAGGTTCCCGTGGGCCATGCATGTGGAGACAAACTTGCTGAACGGCGTAAGCAATATACGGATGAGTGAAAGTGAGGTACTGAAGAGCACCAGCCAGGCTATGAAAATCAGAGGGATCCTCAACTGGGTCACCAATGACTGTAGAGCTTTGGATTGGTGTCGACTGGAGTAGAGCAGGGTTTGCAGTTAGCCATACTAGCCCGATCAAGAATCTCCATCATGTATTGTTGCTGAGACAAGAAAATGCATCTATCACGATGCTGAACTTGCATTCCAAGAAAATGGTGCAACTGGCCGAGGTCCTTCATATTGAACTCATGCTGTAGAGCAGAGATGATGCGACGGAGGACAACCATGGATGAGACAGTGATCATGATGTCGTCCACATAGAGTAGTAAATATATTGTGTCGGCGCCATGATGGTAGACAAATAGGGAGGTGTCTGCCTTCGCATTTACAAAGCTAAGTGAGAGAATAAAGGTGGCGAAGCGACTATACCATGCCCGAGGAACCTGTTTAAGGCCATAGAGAGACTTGTTGAGGTGACAGACATATCCGGGTTGAGTGGGATCCTCAAAACCAACAGGTTGTGCAGCAAAAACAAATCTCAGACAAAGTCTTGTGAAGAAAGACATTCTTCACGTCAAGCTAGTGAACTGGCCATCCGCGAGAGAGCGTGAGTGAGAGCACTGTCCGAACTGTGGCGGGCTTGACAACAGGACCGAATGTCTCATCAAAATCGATGCCAGGACGTTGAGTGAAAACACGAAGGACTCATCAAGCCTTGTATTGCTCGAGAAACCCGTCAGCCCTAAACTTGTGCTTGAAAATTCATTTGCCGGTGACAATGTTGACTTGATATGGTCGAGAGACAAGCTCCCATGTGTTGTTTTGAAGGATGGGCAGAGAACTCTTCTTCCATGGCAGCCCGCCAATTGGGATCGGCAAGGGCGCCACGGAAGGTGTGGGGCACCGATGACAGTGTTGTGCTGTTATAGACACTGGGAAACTGGTGACCAGCTTTGGCGCGCGTCGTCATGCCATGGTTGTTGGTGATGGGCTGCACGGACACAACGCCCTTGGGCAGAGCCGGCGTGCTAGGGGCAGCCAGTTGCTGAGGAGCTGCTACCTGGCGCCGCGAGTAAACCAGCAGCGGTCGAGGCCTGCCCGGGGTTGTTGCAGCAGCAAGGGAAGCCGAGGTGCCGAGGGCTGCAGCAGCAGTAGTGGCAGACGAAGTGCTTGGAGCTACAGCAGCAACAGGCGCAGAGGGAGTGTCCTGTCAGGCTCTTGGTCGAACTGGAGAGATCGGCGTAGGGGCCGTGCCAGGCACCGGAGTGGCATCCTCTGTCTCGACGGCCGTGCCCGCGCTGGATGCCATACGAGGATCGCCCGTGCTGGGTGCTGGTGGCGTGCCGACAGTTGGGGCCGCACGTGACTATGCAGGAACACCAACGGGAGCACCTGTAGGAAATAAAGGTAGAGGTGCATTGATAGAATTGGGCACGGGATTTGCATCATCAGTTAAAAAATTAAGGGCTGCTGGGTTGGTAGGAGATGACTGTTGTGAGAAAGGGAAAGAGTGTTCATCAAACACGACGTGTTGAGAGATGAGAACACGATTGGACTGGAGGTCAAGACAGCGGTATCCTTTATAATGGGAGGAGTAGCCAAGAAAAATGCACAAAAAGGATCGTGGTGCAAGTTTGTGAATGGTTGTGGCGGAGAGGTTTGGATAACAGGCGCAACCAAAAACACGAAGATGATCGTATTTGGGCTGGACACCAAACAGGACATAGTGAGGTGTGGAGGATTGAAGAGTTTTTGTGGGTAGGATGTTGAGAACATGTGTGGTGATGTATAAAGCCTCAACCTAGTACGAAGGGGGCATGTAGGCCTGAAAGAGAAGAGAGCGAACCGCATTGTTAATGGTGCGGAAAGTTGAGGCGAGGGAGTGCTGATCCCAGGCCGTCGAAAGACCGGTCTGTGGGTTGTAGAAGCCGGGAGGAGCTGAGGCACCGAGGGAAGGCAGAGGGGCACCCTGCTGACCGTAGTAGGCAGCAGGAGTGGCCTGCTATAGGTACTGCTGAAATTGCGCCGGTGAGAGTTGCTGCGAGGCTGGGAAGACCCCCTGTTGGGCCAGTAGCGCTTGCTGGTGTGGTGGCTAGGCGGGTGAAGCGCGAGGCAGGGGGCGTGGCCCGAGGATAATGAGTCACGGGTTATAGGACGTGGGCCAAGACCCCTGGTTGGGTGGAGCAGGCGTGCCTGAGCCACCTCCTTTGCCGTCCCTGTGGCCACCTTTGCCACCTCTGCCGCGGGCGCCGTGGCCGCTGCCTTTGCTGCCAAGACCGCCCCCTTTACCACCCCCGGGCCAGTAGTGGGATGCCCAGAGAGTTGCTGGGAGGCGGGGCAGGAAGACGAGGAGCCGGTACCTGTTCCGGCAGCAAGCGCTGTAGGGCAAGACGGGGTCGGGGGCCCCATGGTAAGCTTCTCGAGGATGAGCTCATCGCAGGCATCCAAGAAGGAAGGGAAGGAATGGCCACATCGGAGATGGCGGACAACAAAGGCAAACCGCTTGTTCAAGCCTCGGATGAGGTTGAGGACGAGGGAGCAGTCGCTGACTGGTTCACCAAGATCGGCGAGGTTGTTGGCGGTGGTCTTGAGGATCTTGCAGTAGTCGGTGACAGAGAGGTCCTCCTGGACAAGCGTACGGAGTTTGGCGTCGAGGATGAGGGCTTGCACCTCCCGGTTGCCGAGAAATTGGCTCTCAATGGCAAGCCAGGTAGTACGGGCAGTGACGCCTTGGTCGCCGCAGCTCCTCACAATGTCGAGGAGGTTGTTGGAGAGGGTGCCGTAGAGACAAGAACGGACGACGCAATCCATGCGCTCCCAGTCAGGCGAGTTCAGGGGACGATCATCGTGAAGGACATGGCCTTAAAGAGAATACTTGCCCAGAGTGAGCAGGAATTGCTCGAGCCACCGAGTAAAGCTGTCGGAGTTAACGTTGAGAACGATGTGGACAAGGCTGCGGATGTTCTGAACGGGCACAGCTTGGGCGTGGAGGTTCAGAACCGCAGCGGCCTCCTGAAGAACCATTACGGCGTGAACTGAGAGACGAGGGCCATCGGAGAGGGAAGACGCGACCTCGTCAGCGTCTTCTGGCGGGTCTTCAGGGAGAGGTGTGGCGGCAGCGCGCTCCTAAGTGGCGCGAACGCGCGCGGTGGCAGCGTCGTGCTCGATGGCCGTGGCGGCGGCCTCAGCCTTGGCCTCCTCCGCGCGAGCGAGGGCGGCGTGGCGGGCCTCGGCCGCGGCGGCAGGGGTGTCCTCTAGCCGCTTGCGCTTAGCATCGTCGCCAGCAGCAGAGGGGTGGAGAGAGCCAGTCATGGAGGAAAGAGAGGGGCGGTGCAAGAGCAGTAGGCCGGAGGGTGTGACGCTAGAAGCAGCACACCAGAGATGTGGAAGAAGAATCGGGTGAAACCCGGGCTCTGATACCATGTAAGTGAGAAAGACTCTATATTGTAAGGTTATAAATATATATAGGCAGGGGAGTTCAAGGGTTCAAGGTGTGAACTCTAAACTAGTAAGTCTCAGGCTTAATTAATACACATTAAGCAACACAAGTGTCTAGACCGATATATAGCTGCAGCTAGAGCCTAAAACGCAGACACAAGAGTCTAACAGACAAACATAACTTGCTGCACAAAAATCTAGGAGACAAAGCATAGGCATAAGAATCTAAGAGACAAATATAACTTGCTAACAGATTGCAATATAAATATGATACAGTATGTGTTGCATTTGGCTGTTTTCATCGAGCATCTCAGCTCCATCTTTATTTTAGGGCTCTGTTCGCCACTGCTAAACAGTGTGTTTTTTGCAAATATATATATATATATATATATATAAGTTTCTCATCTGATCTTTCTAAAGCAAAATGTTAACTCTGTAGTAATTAAATCAATTGTTTATATTCTCAAATAGATATCACAAAAATCAGATAATCCTTTAATCTCAGCTATCTCAAATGAGACCTTAGTATTAGGACAATCTGCAAAGGGAAGTCTATGCGGTGATCAGGATGGTAGCTCTGTGTATCAGAAAGCTTAGGTTTTTGTGTTTAACTATACTTGTTTATGGTATTGCAGTGTATGATCAGACACTGGATACCTTTGGTTTGTACTGTGTACTTATTTGCTTAATGTAATATCGATGTAATATTTGCTCATGTGTAGAGTTAAATTGACGGCTGTAATCTTGATTATTTATAAGCTTCCTTGTAGCAATGGTGTACTCTTGGTTATAAATCCAGGTTTTTCTTTGGGTTAACCAAGCATTTTGGTTTGGAGTGAGATGAAGAATGAGTTAGTTTGTTTACTTTATTCCTTGCAAAATTTGTATTTTATATACAACAAAGTTATCCCAAGTTGAATTTATGGTGAAATTCTACCGTGAAGTACCAATAGTAATTCTGCAATATCTATCCTGAGTCCCTGAGAACAGTTAATTCTTCTATTCAGCAGTTGACTTCATATTAAGCACGCTCATCTTGACTTGTTCTTATCAGATAACAAACTATTGGCCTGCTTTTGTCAAAAGGCATGTGTTGTACCTTCATGTACCAGTATGAACATTCTAGAATTGTCAGGAATTTTTTCCAGCATTAGCTTTAACATCTTGGTCTAGTCTTGTGGTGATTATGTTGTATTTCTGTTCCAGCTGGGGATTGTGTGCTAATGAAGGCACCTGACTCGTCAAAGAAACCATATGTGGCAAGGGTTGAGGAAATTGAGGCAACAGGATCTCAAGCCACTCAAGTGAAGTTTAGGGTGCGGTGGTACTACCGCCCAGAAGAGTCCATTGGTGGTCGGCGACCATTCCATGGTTCAAAGGAAGTATTTCTTTCTGACCACTATGATCTGCAGAGTGCTGACACCATAGAGGGCAAGTGTTATGTCCACAACTTTCGAGACTATACCAAGCTTCGATCTGTCGGCACTGAGGACTACTTTTGCCGCTTTGAGTATAAATCTGCTACCGGCAGCTTTATGCCTGACCGTATAGCTGTGTAAGAATCCAAATGAACCTTCAAATTTGTTGGACATGTCTTTGTGCTTCTTATTACTAGTAGCATCATTAGAAAGATCTTTTGACACTGATGATATTTGAGCAAAGTGTCCATCTGTTATGATCATGTTGGCTGCTTATATGGTTTTATGGCTTTCTTTGGGAACTTAACATATGATTTTCTTTTTCTGAATTTTTATATGATTTTCTTTTTCTGAATTTTTCCTGGCTGTTGAATGGTTGGTAGTTTTCAGGTTATATTCATCTATCCTACGCTAATGTCTCTGATCTTTCTACCACCTTGTTGCTCTGATTACACCATTCACAACTTCTTGCAATATGTTGCCCAGTCAAGTCTTATCCTAGCAGTGTTATTGGGACACAATCTGTTTTGAAATGTTAGTTTCTGCAGTTCTGCCAGATTATTCAGTGTTGTTCATTACTGTCTGTCTAAATTGGGGGAAATGCATTTACAAAATCTACCTATCTAGCTTGCACGCTGTAGCATATATTTGCTCTCCCGGACTGCTAGGTAATCAATTGGCATAGTAGTTGAAGACCTGGGCATTTATTTCACCATTTTAAATGAATGAAGTTTTCAACCTGTAGTGACAAAATGTTGCTCCCAGGCAAATTGTTTAGTTATTGATAAACTTGAGATACTTCTCCTGTTTTCTAGTATGACAAATACTCAGTTCTTCAATTGCAATAATAATTATTTGATTTGTTGTTTATTGACATAACAGGTTTTGCAAGTGTGAGATGCCATACAATCCTGATGACCTTATGATCCAATGTGAGGATTGCTCTGACTGGTGAGATACAATTGATGCATTCAACTAGTTTCTGTATTTTAGTTTCTATATTTTTTTAACGTTACCAAACCGGAGAAAATCTTACATTAACTACAATCAGCAAAGCTAGGTGTATGTCTTGCTATAAACATGTTTCTTATTAGTAGTGAAGCAGCCAAGTTTTACATGTGTAAACCATATATTCTACAGAAAAGCCTAAAAATATTCCTACAGGCTAAAAAAAAGTCCACCAAAGTCAATACTTGTTATGGAACATTAGAAAAAAAAGCATCCTTGCTCCTCACAAGTATAATTGTCCATTGTGGACAGCTATGATGCATATTCTAATTCATCTATGGTTGTTTTATGCCATGCATGTGTATGAATCTCTGAAGTTAAAGTGAAATGAACGAAAGAAAACTGAGGATGAATAGTGGTTTGATTCTTATCCTTGTGCGAGTGCAGGGCTCTTTGCCACCATTCTGCACTAAAGAAAATTGTAGAGGGGAGCGCCTTGGGATATACTACCTTAGTTTTTAAATGTATGACTTTATTAACGTTTAGACATCATTTGTTTTATTAAAAAATTAATGTAAATATGCAAAAATATAAGCTATCTTTAAATTATATTTAATAATAAAATAAGCCATAACAAAATAAATGATTATTACATGGTTTTGTTAATAAAATAAATAGTCAAATGTTATGTGTAAAAGTTAACGTCATGTGTTTAGAAACAGAAGTATTAGTTATTTTCTGCAGGTAAAAGGGCCTCCTGTAGGATGCAGTACGGGTGGTAGGTTAACTCTATTTAATGTCCAAGAAGGTAATGCGTTGAGAAGTGAAAACATTATACACTAGTCAGATTAAGGTCTCCTTAGTTACGATGGACAGTTTCATGTACGAGCTGCAGTTCTTTCAACTTCTCTGACCACACTTCTCTTGTTCATTATGAACATTCAAACCAACTTTCTCCAGCAATTTTGGAGTATCTTGTTGAAGTTGTAAAATATTTTTCCGGCAGGTTTCACCCTTCCTGTGTTAGAATGACCATCAAAGAAGCGAAGAAACTGGAGCATTTTTACTGTGAAAGTTGTGCTACTGAAAATGGAAAGAAGCTACAAAAGTCCAATGGTGCTACAGCGCAATGTGAAGAAAAGGTAAACTGAGCAGTCTGATGAAAACTTCCTCGCGTGAATTCCTACTTTAGTCACTAGCAATACCAATACTAATGACTATATGAGCATCTTTACATATATGTCAGGAGGTTGCAGTAGAAGAGAACCAACTCCAGATGTTTAAAACAGATGTTTAAACAGATGTTTACCTGAAGTTACCTGAGCAATACCAATACTAGTCACTAACATTTTACCTGAAGTTGAAACAGATGACACCTTACATATATGTCAGGAGGTTGCAGTAGAAGAGAACCAACTCCAGATGTTTAAAACTTGCACAACAAAATTGATAACAGATAGAACTTGACAACCTCAATAACCTATCTTCGCTAAATAATACCCCCTCCATTTTTTTATGGCATCGTTTAGTTCAAAATTGAACTAACCAACGTTATATAAAAAAATGGAGGAAGTAGTATGACTATAAGAATTGACCGTGCCCCGAAGTGGATCAAACCATACCAAAGAATTTTAAAGAAGCCATATTTCTCATTTCTATGAATGTTTGCTCATCCATATGCTCTACTTGCAGCATGTGCAGTCCAAACGACGGCGGAGGTGAGTCCATGGACAGAATCTCTACACCTCCAAGTGGCTGTATAATTCTGTTTGGAGTTCGATGTGGCCGGCCATCAGTCTTATCACTCTCCAGATCGTCTCTTCCAGTGTAAAGCTGCGTGTCAGCCAGTGTACATATTACCAGTGTTTTTGCACCCATTGCATTGCATGGTCGTCGTAGCGTCGTCCCATGTAGCGTTCGTTGGAGTCAGTAAGCTCGATGAGAAGGGATCAAAACTCCCTCCTGGCGTGTCATAAACTCATAAGCGGTGACGATGATGATACTGGGCACTACCTGTTGTGTGTTGCTGCCCATCAACAATACCTTGACGACTTGCTACCTCTGCCTCTGTTCGCCTTCTTCATGTTCGTTTAATTATTTGAGAGGTTCTTTAGCTCATGTTCGGTTTGTTTCCTCGTTTTGAAAACCCGTATTTGAAAAATTACTACAAAAACTAGATTTTTTGACCCGTGACCGGCTGATAACCGGTAAGCAGGTGGGTGGTTAACAGCTGAAAAATTTACAAATTTAAATCAAAACTCGGATTTTGAATTCATACTATTTGTCTACAAGTCAGGTATTTTGAACCATTTTTTTATTTTTTGAATCTTTTTTTAAATTTTAAAACTAAACCACCGCTAAAATTATTTTTTGCCATGCCATGCCATGAGACAGCGTTGTTTGGCCAAAGGTTTAAATCTGAAAATAATTTTGGGCGGTGGTTTAGTTTTAAAATTAAAAATAAAAAAGTTCAAAAAAAATCCTTGTGAACCCTGGTTGAAGCACAAAACCGCGTGTGGCCCACAGACCCATATTGTCCCATCATACTGGGGCGATCTCATGGGCTAATCCCCACGGCCCACGTCCTCCTCGCAGCCACGCCCAAGCGCTACGCCAACGCCTCCGCGGCTTATCGTCTCCTCCACCGCGAGCTCGGCCTCGCCAGTGACGCTCGCCATCGCCATGCCGCTTCTCCTCCACCCGAGCTTCCCCTCCTCCCACGCGGCCTGCGGCCACCGCGCCGTACACGGTGGCACGCGGGCGCTCCACCTCCCCGACCTACGCGGTAGGACGCAGAGGCGGATCGACGTCGCGTGCCGGGCGACCAGGGCCAGGGAGGCGCCGGGCGCCGCCTCCGCGCCGACGCAGACGGCTCCCGCCGCGGCAGCGCTGGCGAAGGAGGCGCACAAGTACTTCGACCACGCCGTGGTGACCGTCCGCGCGGGCGACGGCGGCCACGGCGCCATCCTCGCCATGCCGGCCTCCCCCTCGACGGCGGACGCCACCAAATCCCCCCACCGCAGGTCCGACAAGGGCAGGAGGAGCAAGAAGGTGTCGTACAAGAGGAACTACGACGGGTCGGTGGCTCTACCGATGGGCGGCCACGGCGGCGACGTGGTGGTGTACGCCAACGAGGCGGCGGAGACGCTGCTGCGGTTCCACGAGAAGGTCCGCTACTGCGCCAAGAGGGGAGGCAACGTGGGGGCCACCGGAACCCTGAGCTCGCGGATGCACAATGGCTTCGCGGGGGAGACGCTCAGGATACCAGTGCCTGTAGGTTTGTAGATTCGGTGTTCGAAATGCAGAACATTTTGCTCTGTGAGGAATAAATCTTCAATTAATATCCGCGCATCGAACTTGCAGGTACTGTTGTGAAACGCAAGAAAGCCGCCGTTCTTGCTGATTTGGCTCATCCCGGTGATGAAGTTGTTGTTGCTAGGGGTGGACAAGGCGGGGTGAGTTGCTAGTTATTCACCATTGTTTTTGGTGCAAGAGGAGGAGGCTTGAATTCCTAGCTCAAATTCCAAATTCGTACTGTGCTTAGCGAACATTTCAATAAATTGCTGTCTTTACTCTTTTGAGTCGTGTTTGTAATTTGGAGATAGCAGAGCCAAGCTAAGATTTTTCAATGGTGCTTAATAAGATTTCACCATCATGCTAAGATTTTTCAATGTTAATTTCTCTGCATATGTGTAAAGTGAGCGGCAGCCATCCCATATGAACATTTTGAGATGTGCTAGTTTCAATTCTATTAAATTGAAGTATCAATGGAAAGTTGTGTGCAGGTGCACCTTAGTATTGTAGCCAAAACGTAAGCTGAATGTTATATCAAAGATTAAAACTTGATTTTTGCCAGCATAGTTGTTAATAAATACTAGTTGTTAGTTGTTACTTGACTGAACTGTTTCTCACCTTGAGCGGTTTTGAAAACACTTGTTTTTTGAAACCGTGCAGTTAACTGAAGCATGGTAACCATGACGATTAATTGGCATACATAATTCATAGTTGACTGATCTTATACACTCTTTAACTTCCTACAACTAAAGTACTGGAGTAACTCTATAAATCTTCATATGCTGAATTATATTGTCATGACTTTACAGTTTGGCTTTATTTTTGTAGATAAGCTTGATAGACGTGCCTGAGTACAGAAGGAGGAAAGCCATGGCTTTATCACCTAATATCATGCGTGATGCTACTGACAAGGTAAGTTGTTACCTTATGGTACACTGGGATTTGAATATGGTAGCTTTAATGGTGTTTAACCGATAGCCTGTTTTAGTTGTGTAGTTAAAGTTTGTGTGCATGTTTCTGATGATGCAGTATCCACATAGATCCTTTGTACAATGGGTCCATCAGATAACATAGTGCAATCTACAAACTAGTTTACTTGCTTGTGTCCAGGTCCTTGCACACTGCTGTCTGCAGCTACTTGCATTCTTGCAATGGCATTAAGCTATGTTCAAGTTGGTCAACTTCCATGACATATACTAGTGAATGAGTGATACTTTGAAGAAGACATTAATAGATTCTCAAGCACTAACGCCAACAATCATGTGCAAATTCTTGAACAGTATTTAATACTGGATTGCTGGTATCTGTTTTTCTGTGATTGCATCAGCATGATGGTTTTCGATAATCCAAAGATTTCAAATTACCACATATATTTTCTTTGCTTTTATTCTCTTTTTCATCATTTTTTTTAATTTCGCTGCCTCTCTTTTTCTTGTTGTGCAGGTATTAATTCATGGTCAGCCTGGCGAGGAAATAAGCTTGGAGTTAATCTTAAGGGTAGTTGCAGACGTTGGTCTTGTGGTATGTGTGGGTGTCTATTCTATATTTCTCATGGTTTTGGTCTCATACACAAGAATCTTGCTCAAAATAATATACCATACACAAGAAAGAATCAAGATATTGGAGGACTTTGGTTGGGAAAGCTCTCCGTTGTAAATTATCCCCCTGGGTTTAGATTTCTGTGTTCCTTTTTAGGCTTTGTTTTGATGCTATTTCATTGCTGTCACCATTGTTTGCATGATGTCTTAAATGCATTTTCAGGGACTTCCAAATGCTGGAAAGTCAACACTTCTATCAGCAATTACACTTGCAAGACCAGATATTGCTGATTATCCATTCACTACATTAATGCCAAATCTTGGTCGGCTTGGTGGAGATCCTGCTCTAGGGGCGTTGCAGTTTTCCTCAGAAGCAACGTTGGCAGACTTGCCAGGTCTCATTGAGGGTGCTCATCTGGGCAAGGTCCTGTTTTACTGTTGTGCACTTGGCTTGTTTCCTACAAAATGTTTCTTTGGAAGTGTCATGTTGCTTCCCCTCATTATTTTCTCTGGCATCATCATTTGATTTAATTACATTGCAGGGTCTTGGTCGCAATTTCTTGAGACATTTAAGGAGAACTAGAGTAATTGTCCATGTCGTTGATGCTGCTGCTGATGACCCTGTGGATGATTATAAGATTGTCAGAGAAGTAAGAAGTTCCTTCACTCATAATAGCTATTTTTAAACAGTCGTGCACGCTATGTCAGAAAAGTTTGATAGTCTTTTTTGTATCTAGTTGGGTAGCGTCTTATCAGCCATTTGTGTATGGGAAGTTAAATCAGTATAATTGAAGGGGAGGGAAACCCATGCATCCCCAAAATAGTACTTTTGACTGTTACACGATATAAAGAGAGTTCTGACTAATAGTAGAGCGTAGGATCTAGCCATTTGGGACAAATATAGGATCTGTATAATGAAAATTGTTTTCTTCCATGCCAAAAAAAAACTTGTTTTCTTTGGGGGGCTGTAATTTGAAAACTGAATCAATGTCTATGTTTTGTTTCTAAAGTCAATATGTGTGTTGAACGGTGAGCGTATATTTACAGGAACTCAGGATGTATAACCCCCAATATCTGGAGCGACCTTACGTTGTGGTTCTGAATAAGATTGATCTCCCTAAGGTGCACTATCATACCTTAAGCCTGTGATTTTCTATTTCTACTAATCTCTGAGAATTTGGTCTCGTGGCATGGGCAGTTTTCTTAATATTTATGCATTGCTTTTTTATCCCATTGTAGGCCCAAGATAGGTTATCTTCACTGGCATTTGAAATATCCTCTATAGGTTGTGAAGAATGCAATGACAACAACACCAGTGAAGGCAATTCAAACTTAAATACAAACGAACAGAATATCTCATCAGGGACTAAAGTTGAAGGTGGTGAAAAGGAACTTCGGGACTATCCAAGACCTCAAGCTGTCGTTGGTGCAAGTGTATTGTATGTCTCCTCATCTGACCAAACTATACGCATAATATTTACTGCGAGATTATTTTCCATGACTCGTCATGAACTTATTATCACTTCATTCCCTTTGACCTCATGGTCGTGATTCTGCAGGAAGCACATTGGAATCGATGAGATGCTGAAGGAGATTAGGGCAGCCCTGAGAAAATGCTTTGATCACAGATTACCTGAACCATGAATAGAAGTCAGTCAGCACACTGGAGGCTAATACTACCATACTCGAGTAGCAGAGACCGATCGAACTTGGCCCTCTTGCTGGCGCATGCTGTAGAATATCCAAGGACAACAGTGCCTTCTTGGTTTGCAGCAATTTTGACAGTTCGTCAGAGTTCCTGAAGGATGAAGACGCCGATCTGTAAGTCTCAAGAAGAAGTTACAAAATACTACACACGATTGCAGAGTGCAGACGACACGTGAATAGGATAGTTTTGAGTAAGAGAATGTTGTTAGACATTGTTGTGTACTTGTGTACCATCTCCAACTTGCATGTTATGAAGCAAGCAGCTTTGACACAATCTGTGTTCTCTGAAGTCTGAACTTGCTACTGCCTACTAACTTGGAACGTCTCAGTTGTTTTCCTTATACAACAGGGCCGTTTCTCTCACCACACTAAGGGGCTTGTTTGGTTTAGAGAAAAAAAACAAATATTTGGATTCATTTTTATAAGTATCATTTGGTTTGTGAGAAACTACGAATGAAACATAGGAAAACCAAAGAAAATTTTAATTTCCTTTCTGATAAATTGCAGAAAGAAAATATAAGAGAATATCGGTTCAAACCTTTTTTAAAAAAAAATTATAGATTAATATGTGCATATATTTCTATTCATTTAAATTTTCTATTCCTATAAGTTAAAATCCCAAAAAGCGGTTCACTGGACTGCCAGATCCGTAAATAGGGCCTAGCCCATGAAGTGACAGCGGCCGGTGAAGGCTCACCAGTCAACCACGTGTTCGTCTCTGTCTCTCCACTCTTCAAATCCAACCCAAAATCCCCAATACGACTTAGAGATGGCTAATTGGACTGGCCTGAGGTTCGTTACTGTTGGCTCAGTCCAGGCCTAACATGCCCATGTTTAGACGGGCCGAACCGGCTTGGCACGTTCGGCTCGTTGTGCTTGGGCACGACCTGATTACTGTTGGTGCGGTGTGCGGTGGTTAGTGGGCTAAACGAGCTAAATGGGTCAGTATGGTCCATTTATCCCGTTTAATTCAAAAATATGATTTGTTTGAGCTTAAAAAATTTTAAAAATTCTTAAATTCTTAAATTCTTAAATTTCGCCTATTCCACACCAGCTCACTTGTATTCTCATCTCTATTATCTTATCTTGTCTTTGAGCTCGCAAATTGCTTCTGTAATTCCGAGAAATTTAAATTTTGGCAAAAAAATTATCAAAAAAAAAATAGAGAATCGATCACTGAATGGTCCAAACATGTCATTTTGATATATGTTTTATAGTATATTTTAATATTTATTGATTATGTGGTTTATTAATATATGTTAAGCATTTTTTGTAGTATGACAATTATTAAAATGTGATGACAGTCTATGTTTCTACTATTTCTTCTGAGTTTATAAGATAATCACAAAGACGTCTAACAATCAACATGGTGAAAATACAGACCATTGACAAATGATATGTTGAAGCCCGCATACAACACTTCGTGGACAATAAATAACTTCAACTATCATTTAAAAATTTATAGCTTAATCAAAATGATAATAGCAATGCGTAATTTTTTAGCTTGATTACACTCGTTTTATCTAGAAAGTTTTTTTTTACCGAAGCAACCATAACATCAATAAAGTTCAAAATTTCTCATTTATTCTATATATTTTAATATGTTTTTCCTTATTTTTCTTATTTTTCTATGTATTTTCCCTATTTTTTTCTTAATTTTCTAATTTTCCTTTTTTTCTTATTTTTACATAATTTTAAAGTGTTTTTCTGTTTCACGGGTTAAATGGACTACGGGCCAGCTCAATCCGTTTATCTTCTTTACGGATCGTGTCAAGCCGCCGCCCTGACCCATGGCCAGTCTAGCCTAGGCCAAACACCAGGCCTTAACAAACTATGTCCAAACGGACTGTGGCTAGCCGGATCGAGTGAGGAGTTTTGAGGGGGGAATAACGGGAGGAGGATTCGATTTCGTCGGCGACGACCAAGGCGGCAGCGATTGTTCGGTCTCTGGCGAGCAGTAGTAGGATGGGCACCAGCGCTCTTCCCCAGCTACAGCCTCGGCCGGCGGCCACGGTCGTCCCGCCAAGGTTGCTTAGCCATGGCGGACTTCTCTGCGGGGAAGCCCTGCTGCCGCCGCCGCTGGGCACCGCGCATCGACTCGTCTCTTGCGGCGGTTTCGAGTCACCTGGCATGGTATATATATACGTTTGGCTCATTGATATCTCCGTATTAATCGATATTTCGATGCTTTCTTCGTAATTGTCTCCCTGCATTTTTTTTTTGATTGTTTGATTATATTCTGTTCCTTAAAAAACATGTTTTGATCTTTTGAAAACAAAAACCAAGATATACAAGAAGAGGTTAAATATTAGGTTTTTGTAGGGTACGGTCGTACGGAGTGTTTCCATTGTGCTCTATGGTGCGTTCGTGTAGTGCATTGTTGCATGACCTCGACATGAACTTAAATTCCCCACGACCACACACATATTAAAAAATACTGCTACTATTTTGATGGCATATTATCTGTCCAACCCGGTCCAAATGAAGTCTCAATAGTTTGGATGTTGCAGCATTCTACCAGGAGATTGTTTAAATTTTTGAAGAATGTAGGAGATAGTTTATTTCTAGACCAGCCATGAAATTAAAGTACTCACAAGTGTAGCTCGTTCTTTGTTCAAGGGGAAACTGCTTGTTCATAACCCATAATTCAAGTGCTTTTTTTTTTTGCATGTTCAGACTCCCTCGCCTTCTTGTACACACCCTGGGACAGAGACAGACACGGAGTCCTGTACAAATAAGTAAGGGCCAGAGAATGCTGAAGACAAGAATAAAAAATCCTGTCCATGGAAGAAAGCTTCAAGGGCACTTAGAAGGCAAGCTGAACAGAAGAAGGAGCTGCTTATTTGATGTTTGGGTTTTGAGTGTTCCTGCCTTAATGCCTTGTAATTTGAAATGTATGGCCTTTTAAGTGACATGCAATGCTCTCATTTTCTTCATAGTCATTCAAAGTTGTATATTGTGCATGTGATCCGTGTATTTGTTCCACACATTGAGTGTTTATATTGACTCTTCTGCAGCAAAAATGCTTGGCCAGATTCTGGTAAGAAAGAAGCCGGTTTAATGGAGATGGATGTAACCAAGGTGAGTTTTTAGTAACCTTGAGCCGCCTTCTGCATCTATATTCCCATTTTGAACTGCAATTGGCTTGCCATTTTTGTTTTGCTTCCATGGTTTCATTTGTTTTTTTCTAGCATGCCTGGAAACTAGTGTTCTGATTCTGCTTGATTATTGATTCTTCAGTAAGCAAGCTTTGTATCACTTCAACAAGTTCAACCCTCTACGTAGGTGATAAACTTTTGTCTATTTGTTGGTGAAAAAATCATTGAGTCATGCGTAAACACTTAAGTAGTCGACTCATAGATAATTAGGGGGTAAATAATTGCAGTTGTTAAAAATAAAATTTAATAAATATTCCTAATCACAAAACCTAAAAAACTAGACAGGATACTATTTATATGATTGTAGCTATAAATTCAAAAATTTACAAACAAAACCAATTAAAATAATATCAATTCAACTTTTGTATTTCAAGATATTAATGAGTTGACGAAAATTAATTAAACCTAATGGGAGTTCTAAAAATGATTAAAACACTATATAAAAGTAAACGAGAAAGATAGATTAATTATCATACTAATCTTTTATAAACTTTATCGACTGTGCTTATAAAAATTATATCAAAATCTTTCTGAATAATTCCTAACAACTTAACATCTTTTTATAGCCCAAAATAATTAGAAAATCTAAAAAAAGATCTCAATATACTTGAGATTTTGTAGCCACTAATCAACTTATTTTTAGCCATCGAATTTAATATCAATACTCTATATTGCATCATGTCATTAGACACACGGAGCAAGGGAATATAGAGTCCAACACGCTTTAGTAGAAAATACCGCTCGTTCCCACCAGCCACACCATAGCAACCACATGCTGACAGCTTTGTTGGGGCAGCTCACCTGCGCCTATGCACGCGTGCCCACTCGTGCGCTCTAGCCACAACCATGCTAGGCTTGCTTGTCTGGCGCAACACTTTATGCTCTCATGTGCGCTTGCACTAACCACTACCACGTTAGATCCACCTGTCAGTCATACAGCCCCTGCACTGTGTCCATGGCTGCTAGGACACTTCCACATCATTAGCTCATTATGTCAACCTATTAGCTTTCAATCTGCCTGCCAAGTAGCCAAATCCATCAGCTAGCTACTAGACCACGATCGTACTATGCAATCAACATGTATGTGCTTACATATTTTTTAATTATATATTCTTATAACATGTCCAGTATACATATACACTCACCACCTATAAATAATTTTAATATATGCAATATTAATTTTAATATAGACTATTTTTACTAATTTTAATATAAATTAATTTTTACAGTCGATATTTATATTGGGGCATGTGGAGAAGAGGGTCGTGTGCACGGCCACACAGGTACGAAGGAAACCAGGGACACCGACACGGAGCAGAGGCAGATGCCGTGTGAGCCAAGGGGGAGAGGAGAGAGCGATCCCCAACGGGAAGCGTATCGTCTGTCGTGCCGTTGCAGATCGTGTGCGTTGGTTTTATTTGGACGGTTAGGATCGTATACTTAGAAGAATCGCTCTCTTTACCAGGCCTGCAGGCCCACGATGCTTTTTTCGTTGCTATCGATTTCAGTTTTTCCATCTCCATCTCTCTCGCTCGTTCCTCAGTCCTCCATCGAAAGAACAGTAAGGTCGATTGCAACTATGAATCTTGCTACCAATGACTGCAATCTGCTCCCTAATCTTACCCCGGTTTGTTTCCCATTGTTTTTCAAGCCAATTTCGCCGCTGGCGCTAGCGGCAAGAAGTTCTGGAAGCACGGAAACATGAGTGCTATCAACATTCGCAGCTATGGCGGCTGTAATCTGTGGCAAGATGGAAAGCACGCCCTAGCAAGTAATGGAAGAGAAGAGAAAAGATGCACAGTGGTGAGCACGAGCATCAGATTGCCTTTTGTGTTAAATCCATGGTGGCACCTCAAGCATCGAGCCAGTGGCCTTGTCTGCCGCTGATGATGAGATTCCTCGCTGCCCTTGGTGAGACGAAGGAAGAAGAAGCTATCGTGTATCGCATACAAATGGGCCTATAAGGCCTGCTTATTGAAACTATCCTTGAGGCAATTAATCCTAAACGTTGAAAGTAAACCGACGCTCAGGATATAGGAACTGTACCATCGTTTCTTGGGACGAGAGGATACGCTTGCTGGCCGCCGCTACGGCACCTGCCATTAGGCAATCTTGGCCGTTCTTTTCCCAACCAAAGGTGAAGACAAATGGGGCTATTCCTAGTTTTAGCTTCTTTAATTTTGAGATCGAGTTTATAGAATATTATAGTTATAATAATAAATAAATACACCATCAAAATATATTTTAAGCATTTCATGATAATTTAAGAAAAAATAATATAATACAATATATATTGATGTATTTTTTTATAAGTTTGGTTAAAGCTAGAGAAATTTTAGTAACATAAATTCCCCGGCGCGTCTCCTCGTCGTGAACGGCCGCGCCTCGACATCCACGCGTTCGACGCCGGGGCCGCCGCCGATCCCCTGGTGAGCGGCCCCCGTCCGTCCTCCGCGCGCGCGCGCGCTCTGGCGTTGTGTGCGCTTCACGTGCGTTAGGTCTGAACTTGATTCGGGGCGTTGCTCTTGTGGTTGCGGGTTTCACATGTGAGTTTCGTGATGGGCACGACGAAGACGACACCCCGCGCACGATCGCCGTGCACCCGAGCGGCGACGAGTTCGTCTGCGCGCGTTAGGTCTGAACTTATTTGCTTTTTCCCTGCAGTGTGGCAAATGTGGTTAGTACTCTTGTGCCTCTTTGCCACATCGAGCATCCTGTTCTATGTGTTCTTCAAGCACATGGTCCTTTTGGAACCCTAATGAATAGAATCTGGAGGTGACGATCAGAAATTGAGAATCCATTGTAACACCAGCATGTCTGACAGCGATAGCTCCATTGTCATGATGAGCGCTCGCACTATTTCCCATTATTCTTTTTCTGATGACTGTTTGCCATTATTCATTTCTAATGACTGTTCGTCTGTTCCAATTTCCAACCCTGAATCCCTGAAACTATTGTCATCAGAATTTTGTACCTGAATTGATTTCAGAATATTTAGCTCTCAATAAGCGGAGAAATCACATAGCTCTGTCTATCATGACAATGAATGCATCTCTGACCACAATAAATTGAATGCATCTCTGTCTATCACTGTGTCCATTTGACTGATACTGACAAGAACGATGACTCCTGTACTGAAACTGTTAAGCAGTTAACATCCCAAAAATCTATTCTCTTCTTTTTTTCATTACCCCAAAACTTGTTTGTGTGGACTGGAGCATGCTTTGCAACATGATTCTGAGATATCTGACGTTGTCGGCACATAATTTACAGGTCATCTGACACTGTGAGGTGTGAGCAATTCTCTGAAGTCTCGCAGCCAGGAGAGAGCCCTGTTTGGTCACAAAATGTCACACAGGGATAAGAATGAAAGAGATCTTCTTTGACTGGTACTACTACTATGCTTCTGTGATTGCTTAGACTAATAAATCACATATTCTTCTTTCTTCGTGTCGACAGTGCCGACGAGCATCTGCACGCGTGCGTGGACTAGCAGCCCAAACTCGTGCTTTTTTTCTGAAGCCCTGGCAATGTCATGGAGAGAATTGGACTGACTTGTGCAGCTGTGTGGCATGCTTCCATCTCCTACTGTTCAACTTGTGAGACTTTTGGGGCCTGTTCCATTGCTCTCAGGTAGCTTTCATCTCCTCTTGTTGAGTCGCATGCGCTGAATGCTGATGCTGATGCAGCCAAGGAATCACAAAAATGCACAATAGTGCTTAAAAAATTAAGCACGAAGACTATCATGAAACTGATCCCCTACATCTATTGCACTGATTTGAACTACCACTTCCAGAAAAGTTATTTTTTGTGCCTCTACATTCGTTTTGCTTACTCGTCAGATAGCACTCGGATATTAAATGTGAAGTAAAGATGCCAAAAACTTTACATACATTGGATAGTGTAAGAGTTATTAGAAGACCATAGCATGTGTTGCATGTTCTTACGCCGCTAAGATTAGCAAGGTTTGGCAAGGTTTTCTTAATTTACCTTTTCAAAAAAATGAAAAAAGGTAGTATAGTAGATTTGTGGGGCTCTGAAAGCTATATCCAATCCGTATGACTCCATGTTTTTGTAAAACTGACATGCCTCTTTTATTTTTCTTCGATGGGAACGGACGTGCAACTTTGTCAGTTTCAAAGAAGGAAAAATAGCAAATCTAAACAGTTTTTAAACACGTCGAATTTCACACTTCCGGCTTTGGTGGCAATCACTTTCTCCGTTATGATGAACATCTTAATTTCTATCTGTGCTTTGTCATGCACATTTTCATTCTTAAATCAGTTATGGTCATGCAAATGATTGTTCTCAAGTGCAAATCTGCACATACATATGGAATAATGGATAGCTGGATATTAATTAAGGAGAAGTTGATCCATTTGCAGTGGGCGTGTCAATGTGTTGTGGTCATGTGTTTTGAAATCTGACTTTGCTCCTATTCATAGCAAGTTGAGGATGGGCGTGATCACCTAACATCTGCGCGCCAAGGAAATGATTTACAGGTAAAAAGATCTACTCCTACTACAACAATAACAAAGACTTTTATTTATAATAAAATTAGAATAGACTAAAGTTAAAAAACTTAAGTCTAAAATCATGATTTAGACATGTCGATAACTATTTTACAATCACTTATATTTAAATATAGATCTTTAGATATTTTTAATTCCTTTTTATTATCTTTTTCTATAGTGATTTCGGTCTTTTCATATCTCTCATCATATTATTATTTTAAATTAAAATTCTCTAAAAGTCTCCTTTAGTTATGGATAAATAATCTCAATCGATGTTAGATAAGTTTTTTTTAATTGATGTTACTCTTAGCCAATCACGTATATCATTATTTTAAACTCAATACATTTTTATATAATCATTAATCTAATATAAAATACGTATTTCTATAATATTTATATTTAGTTGTTAAACATATCGTCTTTTTATATACTAATATTATGTCCCATACAACATAACCGTCCTAATCGACTCTATAACACTTATCTTTTGCTATATCTTCTTATTATCTCGTTTTGATTCTATAGCTAATGTATACATCAATATCTTCATCCATCTGTAACATCGATCTTACATATTAAAAATTATTCTTTTCTAGACACTTACCTCCTAAACTCATATCTCTCTTCTCGTGTATGTGTAATAGTGTCAAAAGTCACACCTCAAGTTTCAATTATATTTTGCATACATTTATCACAAAGAGAAAATCGTATCAATTATGCTCAAACTAACTAAAATGTCATGTATATGTTGCCCCTGATTTTTTTTTGGGCAAACCAATGTTGTGCCACCTTTTCCTAGATTATTGTCTAACTAAAAAAATATTGCTAATTTGCTATATGTGTGGATAAAGATCTTAGAAGATCAGAGTATGTACAAGCCATTTTTCAAACTTATACACGTAGAAGAACGACTTGCACTCAAAAGGTTATTCGTTTCTTTCTCCGACGATCTGTATATATACATACGTGTCGCTTTCCAGCACTTTGGACTTTTGCCCCTAGCATGAGCCCGATCGACCAGGAAATATCCGTCGTGAGGATGCGCCGTGCACATCAGTGCATGGCATGCGTGCTCAAATGTGCAAAGAAAAAAACAGGAATGATTCTGAAGGAATCTTGCAAGTTTTGGAATCTTCAACAATTCGGTTCAATTTACTCATACTTAGAAACGTACACAATTTCTTGTGCAAATATCAGGCAGGGTTTGGGCGTCGTTTGAAGCAAACAACTGCAAACATTTCGCTGTCTCCAACTCGATCTGTACGCTCTGTCCTTAGCACGCACGTTGTTGTTCTTCCAATGTGCCTGGCCATAAACAAAAGGAACATTTAGTGTCTGTAGCTGTGAAGGTCCAGTATGCTCCTGACACCATTAGCTATTATCTTGTGCAGTTATTTACTCTAATGATAAGCTTGACCTAGGGTACAAAGAGATCATAGACTTGGTTAATAACACTGTTTATCTGATAAGTCGAGCCATGTATTGCTAGCTCCTACTCCTAGAATCGATGCAAACAAAGATACTATATATACAAGTTGCATTACAAGTCAATATGTACTGTATCTTCGGATAATCATCTGTGGTTGCAGATATACCTGAAGAGAATTTATTGTTTAATAGGAGTGGTATTATTAGAGTCTAGGTAATGGAGGGCCCAGATCAAGCTAGCCAGCAAAGGAGCCAGTCCAGTCTGAGGTGTAGCAGCTTGGTTGGCATACAACGAGGTCAGTCACCGTTGCTTCAAGCACAGGGCACCCCTGGCAACCGTTGACTCGCGGTCAGGAGCAGTCTACACAAGAGATAAACGATTGAGAACAGTTGATTATTGATTGAAGTATTACAGTGAAATATCTACTTTATTATATAAATAAATTAAATACATAAAGAAATAAATTTAATAAATAGTTTAGAACAAGGGCAGTTTTTTTATAAATTTATACGAACACAAAGTAAATAATACACATCAACAATACATTCAATTAGTTGAGAAGAATAAAACAATGTGACAGACGACATGGATGATTCAATATGAATTTAATCATATATATATATATATATATATAATACCAAGAAATTGTAGCATATTTGGAGTTGTATTATAATGGCTTTTTGAGAGTACTTCAGTTTATTTATTTATTTATGTCTTTTCACTAGAAAAAAACAATCTTGAAAAGATGAACCCCATAATATGCATTTTCTGTCATTATGATCCCGTAGTTAAACAACAAAGAAAATCGATCACCTGTAGAAGATAGTGCTGTGAAAGCGTACAAGACAAGTCTGTTCATCCCAAAATCTCTGATCCCACCAAATCGCCAACATGTATAGCCGTTGTATTGTACACGTGGAAGTCTTCACTAACAAGTCTAAGATGCGATGACCAAAGATCATTTCTATACACCTACTTGTCCACTGGTTACTGTCCTAGCCGTCCTTAATAACACCAAATTGTCGCTAATCACGGTTAAATTTTATTTGGAATCATTGTATTCTACTATTGTCAGTAAAGTGCATGGTTGGCTCCTTACCCGGCTACTCGGTCTCCAAAGATGTAAGCTAGAACATGGAAAGAGACGGCCATGGCATTTTCATAACGAGAAGACACCCTTGTACTTTCTTATTGCTTAATTAATTCACACCCTTCACCTTAATTACTCATGCCACATGGTCTTAACTATAAGACTATCGAGCGTCACTTAGTAAACCCGTAGTATCGGTGCACGTCTGTGGCTTATTATCTCTCTCCAGGCGGCACAGTTGGACTGGTTGAACCTTCCTAATCACATGTATCTTTGTTTAATAAGTGCCAATCACAACTATCTCAATTAATGCTTCATAACACTAATACAAGAGAATATGGCATCAAATCCTGAAAAATAGTTGACACCTAACCAACTTGTATGTACTGCAACGAGCGAGTCTAATTAATTTCCCTCGACTTATTGAGCATCAACTTACTGATCTATGTCACATTGTCACGGTGCTAAATCAGTTGTTGACTAGCTACCCAAAAGACGGGCACTTTACCACTTATCAAACTATCAAACTAGCAAAACAGAATCTCTACCTAGTCTTTACTCTGATGTATTTTCCTCTTAATCTCCCTGTCAGTGTCCCTGACAAACAGTCTGTTTCATGAAAACTATGTGTACCGATTGCAAATTGCAAGTGACTTCTTTCCCCTCATTTTTTTCAAACTCTTGTTACTTCCTCTTTTTTCGAAACTCATGATATGTGAAAGGTTATCTGTACCAGAATAAAAATAGACTAAGCCAGATAAGCGATCAAAAGAAAAAAAAATGCACCTAGTTAGATCTTCGCGTAACGCAAGCACCGTTGAATACTCGTGCATCACCACGTCTAGGTGTAAACCAATGCACCTGTTTTTTTTTATATAATGGAATACAAATTTTAAGCTCTCCCTCATACGATGCATCTTATATTTTTAAAATACATCTAATTTTTTTATATGATGAATAGAAATCTGCTCTCAATATCAATATATGGATATATACATCCAACCAGACTGTATCTAATATCCTCACAAGAAAATGCATCCAATATGGTGGGAAGGTGGCTGGAGCCACATTTAAGCCGTTTGAAGACAATATTTTCTCCCCATTTCCCGTTGAAAAAAACACCTTCTTTTTGGTTCCTTCCATCCACCACTTTGCTGACAGTAGCCATCGCGTTCTATAATAATGCACAGCGCGCGCGCTCTCGCCACCGGACAAACCAAGCGCGGCGCGGCCACACACTGGCAGACACAGCCAGAGCGCAGCCGGAGCACGCAAGAAGCGAGGAAGAGACACGCGCCCGGGGAAAGCAAGGGCGAGGGCGATGGTGACGGCCGAGTCGGGCGGCGCCGGCGGCGTCCGTGGCGCTGCGGCCGTGCTGAGGGAGGTGGCGACGCTGCGGTTCGCGCGGCAGGTCGTGCTTGGGCGGTGGTTCATGGTGTTCGCGTGCCTGCTGATCCTGTCGGCGTCGGGGGCGACGTACATCTTCGGCCTCTACTCCAAGGTGCTCAAGTCGTCGCTGGGCTACGACCAGCGAACGCTCAACACGCTCTCCTTCTTCAAGGACCTCGGCGCCAACGTCGGCGTCATCTCGGGGCTCATCAACGAGGTCACGCCGCCGTGGGTCGTGCTCGCCATGGGCGCCGCCATGAACCTCGTCGGCTACCTCATGATCTACCTCGCCATCGACGGCCGCACCGCGCGCCCGCCGGTGTGGCTCATGTGCATCTACATCTGCGTCGGCGCCAACTCCCAGTCCTTCGCCAACACCGGCGCGCTCGTCACCTGCGTCAAGAACTTCCCGGAGAGCCGCGGCATCGTGCTTGGCCTGCTCAAGGGCTTCGTCGGCCTCAGCGGTGCCATCTTCACGCAGCTCTACCTCGCCATCTACGGCGACGACGCCAAGTCGCTCGTGCTGCTCATCGCATGGCTCCCCGCCGCCATCTCCATCCTGTTCGTCCACACCGTCCGCATCATGCCGTACCACCCCAGCCGCCGCCGCGATGGCGAGGCCTCCGCCGCCACCAGCAACGACGCCTTCTTCTGCTTCCTCTACATCTCCATCGCGCTCGCCTTCTACCTGCTCACCATGATCGTGCTGCAGAACCAGACCAATTTCTCTCACACTGCATACACCATCTCGGCCACCGCGCTCCTCCTCGTCCTCTTCCTCCCTCTCGTCGTCGTCATCAAGGAGGAGTACCAGATCAAGAAGGAGCTCGACGAGTCCCTCCGCGAGCCGCCCACGGTGACCGTCGAGAAGCCAGCCGCCGTCGCCGCCTCCTTGCAAATGACAACGAGCACCGTCACGGCCAAAGCAGAGGCAACAGAGGCAGAGGCGTCGTCGTCATCGCCGTCGCCGCCGTCTTCTTGCCTCGGGTCGTGCTTGAAGCACATGTTCAACCCGCCGGAGCAGGGGGAGGACTACTCCATCCTTCAGGCGCTGGTGAGCGTGGACATGCTAGTGTTGTTCCTGGCCACCATCTGCGGCGTCGGCGGCACGCTGACGGCGATCGACAACATGGGGCAGATCGGGCAGTCGCTGGGTTACCCGGCGAAGAGCATCAAGACGTTCATCTCGCTCATCAGCATCTGGAACTACGCCGGCCGCGTCACCTCCGGCTTCGCGTCGGAGATCTTCCTGACGCGGTACAAGTTCCCGCGGCCGCTGATGCTGACTCTGGTGCTCCTCGTCGCCTGCGTCGGCCACCTCCTCATCGCCTTCGGCGTGCCGCAGTCGCTCTACGCCGCCTCCGTCATCATCGGCTTCTGCTTCGGCGCGCAGTGGCCGCTCCTCTTCGCCATCATCTCCGAGGTGTTCGGCCTCAAGTACTACTCCACGCTCTACAACTTTGGCTCCGTCGCGAGCCCCATCGGCGCCTACGTCCTCAACGTCCGCGTCGCCGGTTACCTCTACGACGTCGAGGCCGCCAAGCAGCACGGTGGCTCGCTGTCCGGCGGCGACAAGACCTGCATCGGCGTGCAGTGCTTTCGGAAGTCATTCCTCATCATCACTGCCGCCACCGTCGCCGGCGCGCTCGTGTCCCTCGTCCTGGTCTGGAGGACAAGGAACTTCTACAAGAGCGACATCTACGCCAAGTTCCGCAACAACCCCGCCAGTGACGCAGCTACCACCAACAGTAACTCCGACGCGGCGACAGTGAAAGAGTCAACCGTAATCAACGGCGACAGCAAGAAGGGGTAGTAGGCTAGATACAAAGATTACTAGCACCCCAGAGGCTGTCACTTGTTAGTAGAAAAGTCAAAAGCGGTAGGCTTGCTACTAATCAAGTTCCAGATTGCAGAAAAAAAAAAATGGAGCTGGAAAGTATCTAGCTAATGGATTAAAGATGCTTAGCTCTACCAGCACTAAGCTGCAAGGGAGAGTATAGCACTGTTACTGGAACTGTAAGAACTTGGGTGATTAATTGAACATTTTGCACTGGCTGCTTCTGCGGCTACTTAAGATTAAGATGGGCTTAATTAATTACCTAGGCAATGTCAGAAAGGCCGGCTTGATCATTAAAGGTAAGTTATTTCGAACTAATTTGCTTACGTAAAACACGAAGTAAATTATTAACGTATAATTAATTGTATTTATATAAAAAAATTTACAAGGAATTTCCTTTAAAATAACAAATAGACTTGTTTTAAAGTTACAATAATTAATATATAATTAATTGGTACCGAATTTTTTTTCGGTGGCAGTGCCGAGTAGACGGATAAACCGATGCACACCGTGATCGGCCGGGTTGATGAATGCCGACCACGGCCTGGCTGGTTGCCGAGGCATCCATCCATGGTCCATTGCAGCCATGTAGTACAGCAGCAGTGACGGCGATGTCTGAACCAGTGAACACGATGTGTGGAGTGTTTGGCTGCTGCTTCTGCTGCATCATGCGAATCTTGAGTTTTGATCAGAACCAGGAGATGCTCACGGCACACATCACCCGTTGTTTCTTTGCGTTTCAATGCTTGGCTTGATCCCCATGTATATGGCTTATGTGACATGGTGTTCTTTGTACTTACCGTCTGAAAATCGATCTGACAGTGATGTTAGCCACGTTGGCTTTAGAGCGAAAAAATGTCATCCTTTTTGGACAAGTAGGTGACATATTGACTCGATCTCGAATTAAGACGATAGTGTGATGCTTACGAGAAAGAGATGCCTAAGAGTATCGCAAGTTCAAGAGTACAGTAAGGACAACAATGGCTACTTCAGTGACGTAGGTAGTGTTTTGAGCTGTCGTATAATTAATTAATTATTAACTTATTATATTTTTTTAAAAAATATTTATATACTCTTTTAAAAAATAACATAGTTTTTTTTTAAAAAAATATATCGTTCACTAATTTATATTTTGAAAAACGTGCTCAGCAGCACGAGCTGTAGATGCAGTACTTTTGTATTAACAATGTTCAGTTGTGGGAGTAGTGGCGGGTACGTGCTTAGAGTCCCATCATTTCAGTAGATTAGCACACCCGTCGATTGTGACCTATAGTACTAATGGTGATGGAAATCTCCAAATGTTGTTCGTCATTAACGGCAGTGCTGAACTTAGGCGGTTTTAGCCGAATGTGAAACAAAAATATTCGAACCATATGTTTGTGAAGCCCAAAACTACGGCCCACAATAGATGGGCTAGTGTTTTACGCCCCCCAAAAAAAGCCCGCATTTCTTGTTCCGATGGGCATCAATGCCCTCTAAAATTGAAGTTGGCCGACTTGAGGCCCATCTAACAGAAGCCTTGGGCAGAAAATTTTCTCGTTTTGGGCTTAAAGCTTGGCTTCCAAGGCACCAAGCGAGCCCTTCTGAATAAGATGCGGCCTGGATGTCACAACGGCACGAGACTCGTCCCTCCCATCGCCGACATGCCCAGGAAGGAGCGCGACTGCGAGAGGCGGCGGCGGCGGCGGCGCAGCCGGTCGCCGTCCGACTCGGAAGAGGCCTCCGAATCCAGCGATTCTCCCCGCAGGAGCCGGACTCGGCACCGCCGCAAGAGCCGCCGGAGGGAGACCCCGTCCTCCAGCGATGCGAGCGATTCCCAGGCGTCGGACTCTGGGTCGGACTCCGGCGATCGACGCCGGAGGAGGAGTGGAATCCGGAGGAGGGGGGAGGTCACCGAGGAACAAATCGTGGAGTACATGGCTAAGAAGGCGCAGAAGAAGGTACTGGGCGGTGGAGGTTTGGATTTCCGTTTGGTTCGCTCTAGGGTTGCGGTTAGGGTTTTGGTTCCTAACTTGTTGATGGCGGTGGCTGTGCAGGCAGAGAAGGTGGCGAAGAAGATGAAGGCCAACGCTGTGTCGGGATACTCCAATGACTCAAATCCCTTTGGAGATCCCAACCTGGCAGAGAAGTACGCAAATTCGTTTCCCTCTCCAGCCACATTGTTCGTTCCATTAGTGATGTTGCTTTGCTAAGTAGAAATTTGGGCTGAAATTTGTTTGAACTGTGTCACGGATGACATAAAAAGGAGGCTAAAATTCATTATCCCCTTATTTGTTTGATGCCCTACAATTGTTATAGTTCTACATAAGTACAGATTAATTATTACTTTCATTTGTTGAAATTAGTTAAACTTTGACCTTTTGAGCTTACTTAGTTAACCCTCATTTTTCTTAACTAACTTGTGTTTCAACACCTATGACCACAAGCATACATATATTGTAGAAAATAAGAAAACATTCTTGGTTACATGTGCAGTCCAATAAAAAAAATCTAAATATGATGTCTAAGGAAACTGATAATTGTATTTGAGGGAGATATTGAGATTGTTTTTTTTATCACTCCCGTATGCCGACTTGATATATGTAATATTTATCAGTTGTGAAGTTGATACAGCTAACAACTTACAAGTAAAATGAGATTATAACGTCTGGCTAATTAGTGACAATACTGGACCAATGTGTGAAGAATTGAATGTCTAGCTTAGTGATGCACTGACATGTATGTAATATTGGTTTTGCCAGCACGAACAATTCTCATGAACTGATTGAGATTATCTGTCTACAATAGATGTTTCCTGACTTATTTATTCATTCATTGCACTCTCTAGAATGAGTTATTAACAATTCCTTCTATGAGAAATCTCTCGCCTCTCTTTCAATTGCGAGAAATCTCAAGACCATTGTATGCATTGTTTTGCATACATAAAAACTGGCAAAACTGTTACCAGTAAACAATTTCCAGTCAAGATTTCTGATGTTTATCAATATTACCATGTCATATGATCATATGAAAATATTGTTGGCTGCACTAGATCCTACTGGTTTATTGTCCCTACTTCTTGTGTTTCCACTGAATTTGCTTACTTTGACTGTTCAAAAACAATGGTCTCAACCGTGTCTCGGTACAGATTTGTTTGGCGAAAGAAGATTGAGCGTGATGTATCTCAAGGGCAAAAGGTGGACATTTCTGTCAAAGCCGAAAAGAAGAAACAAAGAGAAAGAATGGTACTTCCTTTTTTTTCTTTTTATTATTCTGAACTTCAAATCTTGTGATAGGAGTATCACTGACATGGTTTTCTGAACTTGGAGATGGCTCTCCATGTAATTAACAGAGATACTGGGCTCCGAAGGAGCTTTACTCATTGCATTCATGTCTACAGTAGTAAAATATTATATTGTGATTACTTTACCAGATTATCATCATCATCATCATCTTTTGCATGAAGGGTTTGGACACAATTCATTATAACATGCTAGGGTGAGAATACCTATAGTTTTAGAAAATTCATATTGAGGAACTCCAGACTATGTACTAAACTTTAGCATCAGTGCATAAATGCCATCCCCCAAAAGGATTACAGCTAAAATGTGCATACATGTAAATTTCTACACGAGTAGAGATTATAGGGGTTGATCTGGTTGCTGCTTTATTCCATTGGTGTGGCTTCTGTATGTTTCATTTCTAAGCTATCTCAATTTGTTTAGAACTGAAAGGCTTAATGATGATGATGTCTATCTTTTAAGATATTGTAGATAAGTTACTAGTCTGCAACTTTACTATTTTTTTCTTAATATAGGCTGAAATAGAGAAGGTTAAGAAAAGAAGGGAGGAAAGAGCGATTGAAAAGGCACAGCATGAGGAGGAAATGGTCTGTATATATCTCTTATCGCCATTAATCTTCTCTCTTTTGCAAGTAACCTTTTTTTGGACTAAATGTCTATATTTGTATTTCTTAGGCATTGTTAGCCAGAGAAAGAGCACGCGCCGAATTTCAGGATTGGGAGAAGAAAGAGGAAGAGGTTCATATCTTACAACCTGGCAAATACCGTGTGGTCTGTTCTGAATTAACATAGGGCCATTTTTTATCTAACAATTTTTATGTTTTATTGCAGTTTCATTTTGATCAAAGCAAAGTTAGGTCTGAGATCAGGTTACGTGAGGGGCGCACAAAACCTATTGATGTTCTCCTGAAGAATCTCAATTTCACGGAAGAATTTGATGTTGAGTTAAATGAGCCCTATTTGGTGTTCAAGGTAAGCTGCACTTATCTTAGCCCTGTTTGAGTACAATTAGCTGAAGAGTGACTATATGTGTGCATTCAACTAGAAGTGACTCCATATGTATCTTATTTCTCTTTATTCTCGTGTATGCAATATTCACTTGATCATTGGCTGATATTGGTGCCAGGTTTGCTCTCATACTATCAAACAAATGCAATAGGATTTCAGATATGCATACTTAACATTCTGATTCTCTTTTAAAAGGATGGTTCCCTAGCTTGCTTGCTAACTGTACACTCAGACTCAGGGCCTCATCTATCACCAACAATCCTTGTATAATAAACTCTAGCTTGCTCTGCCTTAAGCATTACCCTTTTTTAGAGCATGCAGAAGTACCACGCCCTTTTATATTGAAAGTTTAAAAGGTTCAATATTTCAGTATATCGTATGACACAGCTTACATCTTAGCAATGGCCTTAAGCATTATTAGCAATTCATCATTAACTAGAGTGGAAATGAGAGAAAGAGGGGGAGACATATGTGATTCTCTCAATGGATTTGAAAGATAACAACTTCATCTGTTCCCATTTCCTCCATACAACTAGCCCGCATCTGAAAGTTTTCCTTTTTTCCTTTTAACACCTAAACATATGTAATCTGCTAAATGCAGGGATTAACAGTGAAGGAGATGGAGGAGCTACGTGATGACATTAAGATGCATCTTGATCTGGACAGGGAAAGCCAAATAAATGTCAAATACTGGGAGGTGTGTTCCAAAGCTATTTCTGTTGATTGAGATTAGCACCAAAATGGTATATAGTCTAAAATATTAGACTACAATTTTGTTTTTCATATTATGTTCTGTTGGATCTTACTTGGCAAAAATATTGTCCGTTGTAGTAGTATGTCAAAACATAGCTTGTTATATATATATATATATGATTTTCCCATAGGCCATAGGTTGTTACAAAAATCTAACTCAAGTTTGACTTTCTAATATGATAGAATTGACTAATAATTATGTTTGATTTCATGTTGCTCTGTTGATCAAATTAGTAAGAATGCTCCAAACTGCTGACCAAATGTCCACCATGTAATTTCCAATTCATCAGGCACTCATGGTGGTATGTGACTGGGAGCTAGGTGAGGCTCGAAAAAGAGATGCCTTGGATCGGGCTAGGGTGCGTGGTGAGGAACCACCCCCTGAGGTTCTTGCAGAAGAGAGGGGCTTACATGCAAGTATTGAGGGTGATGTAAAGGATCTTCTGGAGGGTAAGACTTCCACGGAGCTAGAAGAGATGCAAAGTCAAATTGAGTCCCAAATGCGCTCTGGAACAGCAAAAGTTGTTGAATATTGGGAGGCCATTCTGAAACGCCTTCATATTTACAAAGCAAAGGTATGTCATGCTCGCAGACACTAAAAAGTGCTGTTCTCTTGTAACAAATTTGGTTCCAGTCATATCATTATGTCTTTGTTTTATTTGTATTACACAAATATAAAGTTGTACTGGTATCTTGATTCGACCTTCTTTCTTGCATCATACTCAAATCCTATAAGGTCTGGATTCTTATACAAACTGTGACTATGCTTGTGAAGATGCTTTGCCTAACTTCCCGAATTTGTAGTTTATCTGGTTGTGCGGTTGATAAATAGTGTATAAGGGGGAAAGGCTTACCTTTTTTGTATCGCAGGCTTGCCTGAGGGAGATCCATGCTTCTCTCTTACGGAAGCATCTACATCGTCTGGAGCATCCTGGTGCCGCTGAACAGGATGAGGAACCTGAGGAAGAAGTTGACGCTAAAGAGGAGGATGCAATGCATGATGATGATGAAGGTTTAGTTTTATTTCTGAAATTCTGGTCATTCAGATACCCCTTTTCTGCTTTAACTTAGTGATTCTGAGTTCTGATAACTGTTTTATGCATAGATGACGAGCAATGTTCCCCTGAACCTGTAGCTGAGCAAACAGAGAGCCATTTGGATGAAGAAGCCGGATCCTTTTCTCCTGAGCTAATGCATGGCAATGAAGATGAAGATGCATTAGATCCTGAAGAGGACAAGGCAGAACTGGTAATATCCTGGTACCTGCTACATTTGCTTCTAATGAATGCTAAGACAAAATAGTGATAGTTTTTCTGTAGTGCAATGAGCTGTTATTGAGTTATCAAATATGAATTGATAGTAATTACTAGTTAGAAACTATATTTTGCAACAAGAGAAGTTCATAAACAACCTGATGCAATTGTTAATAGGACAATATTCCAGTGAGATCTTTTCTTAGGTAACCTTTAAAGCACTAGCTGGCCTCCCATGCATGTTTACCCTGAGAAAGTCATTTATTGACATAGTATACTCTCAGACGATAATATACTTAAGGTCATCTGTCATTCTGTAAGGTGTTCTTGTGGGTTCATTGGAGTCTACCTATAGGAAATTTTTTTGTCTCCGTTCAGGATTACATCAGTAGGTACTTTCATGAGTTGATTATGCATTTAAATGAAGTTGGCAATTCATATATATCCTCTGTACTTTGAATTAACCTCCAGGACCGAAAACGTGAAGCTGTAGTTATGGAGCATCAAAAGAAAGTTAAGCAGGCCATCGCAGCGAAGGCAAGAGCACCTGATGAGATGGAGATGAAAGCAATGAAAGCAATGGGAGCTATGGAGGAAGGGGATGCTGTATTTGGCTCAGGTGCTGAGGTGAACCTTGATTCACAGGTAATGTGAATTCTTTTATCCAGAAATAGAGGAATGCTGTCATATCACCTTTCCTTCTAAACGTAAAACTATCTGCATACCCATATGGTGCAATATTCTGTTTGTATTCTCGATTCACATGTGGTTAGGCTTACCAGAATACATGTGGTTAGGCTTATCAGAATCCAGCTAGTACCATGCATATTTACTTTGGCAAGTTCTTATCCCTCTTACAGAAAGCCCAAAACCATCCATTTCTGATAAAGGGTGGTCCTGTTGGATCATGAACATTTTGTAGAATAACTTACACATAATTTGTTCACTGAACAAACCTTCTACAGAGTGGTCTGTCACAAAGAGCTTTTGCCCCTCATTTCCAGTCTAAACTCCAAGCTTATTTGATCTGGAACCGTGCATGCATTAATAACATTGCAAAGCTACATTTAAGTACATTGATCTGTTTCCAGAGAACTTGAATGCACTCTGACCATGTTGCTGATGAAAACACACCTGTTTAATGTGCTCACAGGTGTACTGGTGGCATGATAAGTACCGACCAAGAAAACCAAAGTACTTCAATCGGGTGCATACTGGATACGAGTGGAACAAATACAACCAGACTCATTATGATCATGACAACCCACCACCCAAAATCGTCCAGGGCTACAAGTTCAATATATTTTACCCTGATCTTGTGGATAAATCAAAGGCACCAACATACACGATAGAGAAAGATGGGAGCACCGGCGAGACGTGTCTCATAAGATTTCATGCCGGCCCTCCATATGAGGATATTGTAAGCCTCTATTCTCATACCTTCAATTTAATCCTGTAGGCTATAGTTTCATGGACAGTTTCACTTGGTTGGTTTTCATCACCAGGCCTTCCGTATTGTCAACAAGGAGTGGGAGTACTCACATAAGAAGGGCTTCAAGTGCACATTCGAGCGTGGGATTCTCCACCTCTATTTCAACTTCAAGCGCTACCGCTACAGGCGATAAAATGTCAGGCAAGGAACACAAGTTGGTTTCCATTGTGCCGTTAGAAGTTGGCCTCGGATTTCTTACATGAGAGTGTACGCAAATAGGGTCGCTCGGATACCACGCTGGAGTCGAGTACACATGCTTATACCAGGTCTTGTACTAAAGCGAGAACAGGCTTGCATCATGCCCTTGTGTAGATTAGGCTTTTTTAGTGGTCTTTAAAATAGCAGCAGGCATGCTGAAGTCTCTTGTATACATTGTATTTTTTTCTGCGTTGGCAATTGGAGTACAAAATGAGTACATCTATACATCGAATGCCCCTTTTTGGTGGTCTTTAAACTACCAGAAAGTAGTATTTATGTGTCATCAATCTTGTGTTGTCTCTGGAACTTGCGAAAGTGTCGAGTACGTCGTTGTAACATGAAACGCAGGCATAAAATCTAGCGGGTTACACAAACTATGTGCTGATAACTTAAACAGGATCAGAGGTGCAAAAGTTGCAGCGTGCAACGGACCATTGAGTTCTGGAGCAATGGTCCGTGCTCCGAACAACTATCAGCCAGCTTGAAGCTTATTGGCCTCTACTTTCATACTCCACATGATTATAAGAACATGTAAGAGATGATTTAAAAGATAAAAGGCAAAACATTCACTCAAGTTTAGGCCCTATGTGGACGGCAGAATCACGACTGTTTCTACATGGGTTACTGCATTCCCAAAAAAAAAAGCCACAAGTGCCACAGTGCGTAAAATTCAGAAGGGATATCAAAAACAGTTACTAATGAAGCAAAGGTATAGACTGCAATGTGCAAAATTGTACTGGTTCTGGAATCTATAGACAGTGGATAGCTCCAAACCATGAGCCACTTTGAACTTTTAAGTTGGTGGCTAAAGGTCGGGTTTCTCCGTCCAATTTCCAGAACTAAACTTGTCAACTCCTAATGAAGCCAGAAACTCAATCAGCAGTTGTTTTTGTTAAAAAAAAACAATAAGAAAGAAAGCAGTAAAGCATTTTGAACAGAGCAGTTGATGAGGCAAATATCATATGGAAGAGCACAAGAGCAAATAACAAAGCCATTGGGAACTTAAAAGACTTGCATTGTCTCAAGCAGAGTTAAGGCCTTAGAGACCACAAAAGCTCAGTCACAATCTGGCTACTTGGAACAGCAGATGAAACTACAAGCAACCAGCTTGCAAACCAAGGACACAAGTCTTCAACCAAAAAACTTCCAGAATCTTCACCCGACCACATCTCTCGGATCTCCTCGCCAACATCTCCTCAGCTCCTCAGCAGTAGAACATGACGTCCTTGACGTTCTCCTTGATCTTGGGAAGTTGGCGAACCTCCACAGGCCCCTCTCGTGCCACAGCCTGCCCGCTGCTGCCAGGGGTTGATCCACCATCCGAACTCTCTCCTTCAACGTAGTAGCGTGCACGGAATGCAGCAAGATGAGCGTAGTAGGCCGGTGGAACTGCACAGAGAGGAAAAGGAGCACTGCATCAACAGATGAATGCAACAGATTTGAAAAGGACTACATAGAAAGCAACATATTTCTGTAGTTAAGTAGCTAGTTCCAGAAAGTAACATTGATGGTGAAGCAAATGTTGAAGGAAGCGATAGGATATGAAGGAAACGTATTTGAAAAGCAAATGTTGAGGAACAGTTAACATGATGACAGATTTGAAAAGCAAATTTTGAGGAACAGTTAACAAGATGACATTTATGGTGCATTGACAGCAGTGCAGTTCACTTAAAAAGAACACATGATGAGTTGAGGTGCATTATAGTAAACAAAGGCCCAATTTCAAAACATGCTAAAATAATGATTTGTATTGTTGAGAACAACATGCTAACATGGTTAGATTTTCCAATTCACAGTTAAACCATTGCCAAAATTTTGGTGTATACATTTCCTTGCTAATGGAAAGAGGTATATGAAGATTTAATCGAATCAATGCAGATATGAGAAGGAACAAAGGTGCAACAAAAGAAAACTCACCCACAGACACCGCACGGGTGCATCGAGCATAGCTGCATTTTACCAACAACAGGAACCATCAGAGTTAAGGCGGTGGAAGGACCAAGGAAGCAAAGCGAGTAACCAGAGACAAAGAGAAATGAACTTACGTGTAGCAAAGATTGTTAGTCAAGGACTGAAGTGCATCAGCTGTAAAATGGTTCTCATCATAAAGGACATGGTAATGTGTCGGCCTGCTAGTACCCTGATAAAAGGAATGTTCACAGGCACTCATTAACTGAAAATTTCATTGACTTCAAAAATTTGTGCAAGCTGCACAGCTCCAAGCAAGTGGTTACCTGTATGCCAGCATGGCTACACAGGTAGAAATCGAACTCTGTTGGATGGCAAATCTGACGGTCCACGACAGTTCCTGCAGGACCAAAAAGAAACAGAGTACAACAATACACCCAATAAACAAGTGCTTCAAGAAGCAGCAGATGTATGTTCTCAGTAACAACCAACAAGAACACTCACCAGGAAGGATGTTTCCACTCTTGTCAGTCATGTCACGCCTCCCATGAACCTCCGGGAAAAGCCTTGTGTGATGCCTTTTCTGGACTACGACAAACGTGACAGGAGGCAGATATCCCTCCTCCAAAGAAGCACAGGCCTTGCAATATAAAAGGATCTAAACTCAGAAAACACTCAAAATGGCTTAGCCAGAACAGAAAACACAGACAGATGTATCATGATGCAAAGCTCACCTTTCTGATGGCATCCATTTCATGAAGAAGCACGTGGCTGAACTGACCTTCACTTACACCATCTCTGCATAGGAGAATGACCGCTCAACCAATTTCATTCAACTGGGCATGATGACTGAAAAGAACAACAGAATTAGCAAGACATACCTATAGAAGATTATCCTCTCAGGCCTTCGACCTGTCTTCTTGCGGAAAGCAATAAGTAACTCCCTGTAAATAAGAGCATGTTAGTTCTCGAGATGAACCTAGGATTATAGACAACTGCAACACCAGATTTACCTGATCATTCCACCATTTACAATTCCCTTCACTGGATCTTTACCAACGCTAAAGAGATCCTCTATTATCTCCTGTCTATGTGGTTGAGCAGAGACCAGACCTCTGTATTTGGTGATTTCTGGCCAATCCATCGATGCCACCACCTACATGAACACAGAAATATCAGTAAAATTTGTATCAGCAAAGCAATAAACTTTGGGAAGAAAAAGATGGTTCATCTAATTGCATCAAGTTATGCACAGGATGGTCCACGATCTTATATTTTAGGGCAAAATCAAACAGACCAAATAATGAACTGAAGAATCATTAGCTCGGAAGATACTAACCGCAGCAATAGAAGATGCTGAGTCCTCTCCAGGTGGGGGATGTGTGACATCAGCACCAAAGATGATTGTTGGGACTTCTGACACAAATGGTATGCCATTGCGTATAAAGGCTCGCTCAAGAACAGTGTTGCGCCCTCCGACCTGGTTAAGGAACAGAATTGTTATACTTCTGGGGGGAAAAACTACAATCACACAAGATAAAATCCACAGAATTGTTATAGTTCTGGGGAAAAAACTACAAGCACAAGATATACAAACCTTGACATTGATTTTGAGTGCAACATTTTCCAGATATTGCTTGTTCGGCCTGCTGGCATGTCTCGGCAAACAACATTGAGATACAATGCCAAGGTCAGTTTCACAGACTCTTTTGATTTTCCCTGCAAAAATCATGCAAGTCTGAAAATTAGCCAAAAAAAACAAGGGAATGGAAAAGTTTATTTGGCTCAACCAACAATATGCGTACCATAAGAACCACTAACTTCAGGCAGAATTACAATTAAAAGCTGCAGACTTCCCCTTCCCTCTTTCAATAGTAGTTCTGCCGTTCTCCTGTGCACATCCCTCAGAGCATACTCTATATTGTTGGGGGTTGATGTCCGAACGTCCACAACAGGTCTTGGGTAGAAATACTACAAGGATGGCATCAAAGTCAATTGCATCATATATTCATATATAATTATATAACTGCTTTAGTAACATAGTAACTATGCAGGACTCACCATTCCAGTGGCATTGCACATCTGTATCAGGTCGCCACAGAACCTTTGCACCTCCTCTGGACGCATTCGTGAAAAACTCAGACAAGTCCAATTATCCACAGTTCCTCCATTGATCATTTTCTGGAAAATAAACAAGACCACTATGTAACAATTTTAAGAAATATTTCTAAAAATGATGTCAAACTAATGTTCTGTAGTATTGGTGCCTTCCTTTTAAACACATATCAAATATAAATAAGAAGGTAAATCATGTTGGCTCAGTACTACAGTTTGTTTCTTCACAAATTTTGCATACACATATCAAATAAGACTTTGCTAGGGAGATACAATCAACCTAAAAAAAAGGCCTCAGTGACTATATAAAGAAGCTCAATAAGTATGTCATCTATGAGCAATGAATAAAGAAGTTAAGCAAATGTAGAATGAATTTGCTTCAAACAAAGGCAAAACTAAGTGAACTTGAGAGAGAAATTGAGTTGTAACAATGAAACATCGCATCACCTTGTTAATCATGTTCCACTGTCCAACAATCGGGGCACAAGTTTTTTCCCTTCCTGAATCATGATACTTCAACTGAAATGTGCAACGATTATGATTCTTAGAAATTCCCAGAAGTTTAAACTATACAAAAAAAGAAATGGAATAAAGCATAATACCATGGGTGGAGGCAGCACACGGGCTGGAACAAAGACTAGGTCATTGCAGACCTTGATTCCGAACTCCTGAGCAAACCTATCCTCTGTATACTTGTTGTGGAGAACCATCTAACAGAATACGAAATGAAACTCAATACATATATATGAATCATGACTTAATTACCTCATCAAGAAAAAAATAGCCACATGTTCAACAGACAAATCATCCTAAGAAACGGTGTAGAAACAAAAGGAAATATTCAAATGTGAGCTAAAATTCAGGTATAAGAAACTTGTTGTATTGTACCTCATGAATGCTCTGTTCCCTCTGCTGGGGGCGTTGACAGGTTGCTCTAAGGATGTTGGTCACTTGTTTGTCATTAAGCTTCTTGGAGTACCTTTGCCCTTCAACAATCTTACACACCTACAATCAAATTTGTATAAATAAACTGAACATAACATGCACAAGTAAGGTAGAAGGAAATGGACGATGAATACAGTACCTCCATAGGCAAGTATACAGGACGAGAATCACTGCCAGACTGTAGGCAGGGCCAAGAAGCATACTTCAATCTGTAATTGTACCTATCCCAGAAGTACTGAACAACAGTCATCCTTGTTCCATTCTCATCAACAGGAAATCTAACAGCATCAAATAAAAGGTATCAGTTCGGAGAAAAACAGTAACGTTCATGCTATAAAGAATTGACTAGTATCGTTAATTGCGTAATGATTCATTTACACATCATTTCAGTTGAAAATTGATGTATCATTAATAGCATTGATCGATATCTAAAGCATAAACCTTTTAAAAGGAAAAGAAATGTTTCCCTCCCACATCCACATGCAATCAGTATACTGATATTGCCCAAAATCCTTAACAGAGACCTTTCAAATATTCCATCAACAATCTACATTGATTTCCCATAACTTAGAACATGCAAAAAAAAGGCAGTTATAGAAGCAGCAGAGGAAAGATAAGTACATCAGCTGGCTCATAGGAATGGGGGTGATCCCTGTTATCTTGTATCTTCTGATTTGGTCCTCTTGGTGGTTCGTTTCAATGCGTACCCCTCGTAATGCTTTCTTTATCTGAGCATGCTCAAAGCTCAGTTAGAATCAGTATTGCAGATTTTGTGAATTACATCAGTAGAAACTTTACCTTCACACGATCCCGGTCTGACAGTGGTCTTGAGGTGTCACGAATGTTCAGGAACTCCTCCACAAATTGTATCACTGTCACAGGCTTAAAAAAGGATGTTGCAGATATATCTGAATGAAGCATACAGAACAGTAGTTAGTATCTGATAATCACTTATTTGCACCAATAACTGATAAGCAATAACTGACCGGAAAGTACCTATATTCAGAGAAAGTCCCATCTGTGTTGGGCGCAGGCTCTGATAGTAACCTCTCCAACACTCAAGTCCCTCACCAATGTCACCCCGGTGACCAAACTGGGTAGAGAAAAAGGATCTGGACACTGTGACATAACTGTAAAAAAAGTAGTTGTCAATACAAAATTGTGAGTACCCTGGTCAGCAAGTAATCAAGAAAATATCGAAACAAACACAAGAAGAAGGATCTCATACTTCCAAGATGGTGACTCCCTGAGGACAACATCAAGAACTTGAATGGTTTCTTGGGGCATATCCCTCTGTCTACCAAGCAGAAACTGCTGCAGGTGGTACAAGTCTGTTCTGCCAGCAATTCGAATTGTGATCTTGTACTCCCTCTCTGCCCTGCAGAAGAGAATACATAATAATCTCAGATTGAGAAACACATAGATCGGATCAGTACATAAGAAAATACCTAGCTAGTATGATACAAACCTTTCTTTATCCTTCTTTTCAGGGTCAACTAGTTTAACCACAAACTCCTCCGACTCAAAAGGAAGTGAACCAGCAGTATAGAGACTCTTTCTTCCATCATAGGCAGGCAGTTTGCCACCAAGAGATGTCTTCCCATGAACCTTGATGAGCTCATTGAGAACTTCCCTATTTGTTGCTCTTGATTTTGACTCAGGGTTGATAGAAACCTATGAAATAATCCAAAACGGAGATAAATAAACTTTCTATTAGACTGTAGAGTAAACTTTCTATTGGAAAGAAATTACAGCAATTTAACAAGAATTCTATACACCTTAACATCACATAACTACGCAAACAAGAATAATTTCAGATTCGAGCAGTTGACCAACCGAATTTGCTCCATCATTATAAAACCAAACTACTCAAAATTGTGTGTTTCTAGCAGTCTAGATCTAAATGAGTACTTCAGTACAAGCTATGAGAAATACACACACTATCCGAGTCGATTCATGGGTGAAATAGAAGCAAGCAGGAACAAGAAAAAAAAAACGGAATGCTCAGAGAAAACTAAACCTACATCTATTAGATACTAACAGAGAACATTAAACAGAAATCTAACTATAAAAAAGGGATCGCCATTGATCTTCTCCATCTAAGTGGCGCTTACATGGGCTAGAAGTAGAACTGCCCAGCTATACATGCAACACTTACACGGGGCGGCCAGCCATGGAGGACGATAGAGGGAAAATGCAGGCGACCGCCATGGTGATGTGTTCACCGACTCAACGTCGTTCAGTATGGGGATTTGGGGACCGTAGAGAACCGGGAAGTGGGACGATATAGTAGAGAAGAAACTCATACAAATCATATTGGGCTGACAGGAACTGGGCTCAATCAGAAGAGAAACTAGGAACTGGGCTCAGACAGAACCCATCGTCCTGAAAAGCCCATAAATAGAGCCCATCTATTCTATACAGAATCCCAAATGGATGTTTTCGTAAGGAAACCATCAAAGGCCTTCCACAAATTGAGATTTGGCCCAACAATTGATTTAAACCAATATTTATGATTGAAGAATAAATTTTAAAGAAATTAAAAACAACTGCTGTAACAAACATTTGTTGATGTGTAGCATGTGTATGAATACTCAGCAGACAACGAGTAACACAATCATAAGTGGAAACAAGCAATTGAATTTATGCGCCTTATCGAGACCATGGATGCTAACATAGGTGAAACAGGCCTAAATATTACGAAAATGAAACATCACCCTCCCCGCAAAAAAATGACTTATTGAATACCATGGATCAAACAGTAAGCAAGCAGAAGCATGAAAGTCTTAGAGAATAACAGAATTGATTTATTTCACACGAAATATACTAATATTTTTGGACGAATGGCCCACGAAATCAACAAATTGTGCAATCTGAAGAGCATTCCAAGAAAGGCACCAAATTTCGTAAGACTTGCCAAAACAGAGAAACAAACAGAAGCCTTTCTGCTTCATGCAGAGATTAGGCCTCTACTCCTGCAACCATGCGTGACAGGCTTTCGGACTGTGAGTCTGTGCTATTAGATGCAAAAGAATCGATCTGACGACGACCAGATGCAAAAGTTGAACAGCGAGAGACTGCGACAACCTGCAGAAAGTAGACAACTAGAGTCGCTACGAAGAATCAACAAAACAAAGCAAGCGATGTTCCTTGCAAGAACAGACAGCAACAGAGAAGATAGCCCACGCGCGTCGAACGCTTCCGTTTGCACAAAAACGGCAAGTCCCCACAAACAACACATCCAGTCCAAAAAAAAACCGACCGAGATGGGAGGACCGGCCACAGAGAAACATGCAGCAGCAGCATGACGTACGCGTGCTATGCTTTGCCGGTTCCGTCTTCTTCCATTCCCCACACAAAAAAGGAAGCAAAAAACATGTAGTAGTAGATCAAAACGATGCATGCAGCAGTGAAGCGAGGAGCTTTGCTTCCAAAGGGTAACGCCCAACCAAAGCTCCCATGTAAGAGGGAGAGATCAGGCGTGCCCATGCACAAAACCAGTATGTATATATGTCTGCCACTGCGTTGAGCTGCACATGAGATGCACAGTACTGTGCAAGTATGTCTCGAGACGAAACACAAGAACAAAAGAACTACCCGCAACAGGAGGAAGCTCTCTTTTTTTCACTTCGAATGGTAAGCTGCGTGTGCTTCGGCCAAGATCTCTCACAGTCGGCTAGATCAAAGCACCAAACTAGCAGCTACTTGCACCGAAGTAGAAAGACCAAAGAGACGGATATATATCGAAAAGCGGAGAAGAAGCTTTTGCGTAAGAACGGAAACGCGAGAGATACGAGGAACATCATGGGAAAGGCTCCGGCCAAACACCCACAAGGATGAGATCGGAGGCATCGATGCATCAAATCACCACTTCACCATCCCATATATCGCAAACGAAGGCAGTAAGAAAAGAACTTGCATCCAACGCAACGAAACCAAAAGCATCAAGAAGCAACCACAAACCATGCATGCATACACACTGGCATGCAGAACCAGATCTGAGCAGCTACGACGAGTTAGCTAGTAACAGGTAGTATACGTAGATCTAGTAGATCTAGGGGTGGGAAGGGAAGAGGGTGAGCTCACATCGTAGTGGAAGAGGTTGTTGTCGGCGACGTTGACGAGGAAGTGGTTGGCGCGGATCATCACCTTCTTCCCGCTCGCTCCATACCCCGGCCGAGCCGGGTGGGCGAGCCCCTTCTTCGAGACCGGCGCTAGATCCTTGTCCACCGCCGCCTCCTCACATGCCGGTGCGGCCGCGGCCGACGCCGCCGCGGCGGGTGGCGCCAGCGCGGTCTCCGTCACGAACAGCTTCTGCTCGACCTCCTTGGCCAAAGCCACGGTAGATGACGACGACGACGTCTGGGCCGGCGCAGCAGCCTGGGGAGCAGCGACCTGCGCCGCCGGGTGGTGCGGAGCGGGCGCCGGAGCAGGCGAGGGCGACGGTGGAGGCGCCCGGATGGTGACAGGCGTGCTGCGCGCGTAGCCACCCAGAGCAGGAGCCTCCGGGGACGGTGCGCGGTACATCCTGGGCAGCTGGTACCCGCCGTGGTGCGGCGCCGGCATCGGCGCCCTGTAGACGACGGCCGCCGGCTGGGTAGGCTGCTGCTGGTACTGCGGAGGCCCCGGGCGCGGCGTCATCCCCGGCGGCGGCCACACGAAGCCGGTGGGGCGGTACGGCTGGGCTCCAGCGCCACCGACGACGCCACGGCCGGGATCGCCGCGGCCGGAGTACGGCGGACGCTGCTCGCCGCCGCGGCCACCTCGGCCTCGGTAGGCCATGGCAGAGAGGTGGAGGAAGCCAACACGAGAGGTGAGGGTGGTGGTGATGCTAGAATGGAAGGGAAGGGAAGAGTGGAGTGGGTGGGTGTGATCCTTTGGGGTGGAAGGGGAAGGGGTTTTATAGGCGAAGGAGGCGAGCAGGTGATCGATGAGAAACCCTAGAACGGTGGGAGGGAGAAGGGGGTGGTGATCTTACCGCTCGGTGACTGTATCCTTGTCTGTACGGAAGAGTGGTTAGGCTGATTAAACTTGTTTCCCAAGATTATTAGTCAGGTTTTGGAATGATAATTACGTGATTAAGTTCATAAGTTGGGGAATACTAGTCTGAGGGGTTGTTTTGTTAGTGCAATCTGTATTTAGATCTTGTAGAACCGGGCTGTGAACGTGAACTATATATATTCAGTGTGGCACTCTACTGTTCTAAGTTCAATGGCAAAAGGCCGTGTAGTAGCCCATTAATTTGACACCACCTTTTGTTTTGTTTTCTCATATTGAAGTTATGTGGAGTATGTTCGGATTGAGGTTTATGATACATATTGTCCAAATTTTGGCCTACTAAATAGTACAGGTGTTGTGGAGTGATCAGATTGAAATTACTATAGCACAATTCTCCTCTTCCCAGCGAGTCTCGAGTTTCTGCCACCTACCTACAACTGCATCCGCGTTGCACCGTTTTTGAATATTTGATCGCCATCGATTCAGCCGAGTGTTTTTTACCAATCAAACAATTTAAGTCGTACGTGTTTTAGCTTTAGGCAGGGCAGGGCCAAGTGTGTGTGTGGACAACATTTTTCACTGCAGGTAGCTGCATTCCGCAACGCACCAAGTTACTCAACCACCATTTGAGATCAGTACCACAAGCTGGGCGAGGCAAGCACATGCATGCATGCGCGGTGATGCATGAGTCCTCGCCTCCTCCAAGACAACACACAACGGAAAGAAGAAGATTCTGGAGGCAGGAATGACCCATGCATGCACTCGCCTAGCTAGCCAGCACTCATGCACCTTGGCCTTATCTCACAGGCAGAGCTGTACCCCAGTCCCAGCTGGGTGAAGACATCAACGTCTTGACGCCTTAACGGCTAAGCTTTATGGTCTAAGATAATCAACACTAATTATTCATCGTGCGTAGATAAATATGTAGATCGATCAAGTTAGCTAGAGAAAGAACATTGACCGCATGAAATACTCGATCAATCGACACGTTGTATATGCGCACATCCCTAGCTAGAACTTACACTCAAAAACCATATCGTCTACTACCATGGGGCTACGTACGTACGTGCCAGGCGTTTTGCAGCTGCCGTTCGGGTGAAAGGCAGCGACCGGGCAGGCGCGCAGTGCAGGGAGGGGAAAAGCGATCGCGGGAACCCGCAACGACGGCGAGTGGGGAGGGGAGGCCATGGATGGATGCGTGCAAGCGGTCGCCCCAGCTCACGCGGTGCATGTATACACGTTGCAGCGCAGACTGCGCCCGATCAGGCCGGTTCCCCTCCCAAAAGCAAAAGCAAAAGCAAAAGGACGCTGCACGCACCGCTTTCGATCGTCTCTCTACGCTCATTCGGCGATTCATCTCTCTCTCTCTCTCTCTCTCGTCCAAGTAGCCCGCCCGGGTAAAAAGTTATGTGCGTGTGTGTGTGGAGCTAGCAGCCAGAGGAGGGTTTTACTCCGGCCATTTCCTTCGTTTTTACCACGTACGGTGGCATGGCAATGTAGGCGCGCGCGCGGAGAGATCGAGCGAGCTGCGTACGTACGTGGTGGTAAGGCGCTCCTTTCCCGTGCGCGGCCTGCCGCTTTTGGCACGCAACTGCAACGGATCGATCACCCACCTCGCGTCCTCGCCTGTGCAAATCTCTGCCACCCGATCTGCAGCCGCGCAGCTAGCTGCCTCTCTCCACAGCCTCGCATGCGACCAAACCGTGTGAGACGGTTGCATGCACAGCACAACAGCAGAACACCACCACTTCGCCCTTGATTGCATCGTGTCCCCCACCTGACACGAACAAAAACACAAACACATCTCCTCTCTCTCTCCGAGACATACATACATACATACATATATATATGTATGTATGTCTCTCTGTGGTGGTCAAGCCAAGGAAGCAGCACACCGGCTCGAATCGGCAAGGCATCTCTGCTGCGGCGCTGCACCGTCGCGTGGCGGTTTCCGCGAGAGGAAAGGGAGGCGACAGCTAGCTGCGTTTGCGTGACGCGGTGCATCCATCCACGGATCCACCGGCCGGGGAGGCAGCAGGTACGGCGTTGCAGGGGGCAGCAGCAGCGTGCACCACCGCGGCGAGAAGCAAAAGGGAGACGGGGTTGGCAAGCACCTGTGACCGTGTGCATGCATGGTAACAGCACACACACGCGCGCACACGGGTTGAGAGCTAACCGTACGTACGTAGCGTCGTCTCTGTTGTGAGACGGGACACACCATGCGACTGGATGGCTGCCTAGGCGTTGCACGAGGATGGCTAGGTAACGCTGCTTGCACCGTACAGTATACTTCATTCGCAGTTTGAACGACTTCGAACTGGAGTGTTAAACATCACCCACAGTAAGAGATGTGCCCGTGTGTGGTAAATTAAGCATGTGGTACTACCGTACATGCGTTTGTCCCTGACAGAGTGGGCCCTCCCGCGGCAGAATGCTGGAGGAGAGGAGAGAGGCAGTTGCCTTCACACCCAAGAAAGAAGCAGCTGTGCTATATGCCTAAACTGGAGGAGCACCAGACTGAGGAGGCGCCCAGTGTGCAGGGCCCACCCACCCCGTGCATGCATGCCACGTGATGGCTTCACGTATCACACAAACGATATGCTGTCAAGTGGGATCCACTTGGGCTATCACCCTCTGCACAGCGTAGTGTGCAGCCTACGAGGCTTCCTCTGTTTTGCAGGTCATGCCTAGCTTGCCTGTGCACAAGAAGACGGAGTTGTCTACTTGGATCAATCGTTCTAGAGTGCTTCATATGTGTTCACCTGGGATTTGAGAATGTACTTCACCTGAGAATGTTGTCTTTTAATCAGTACTAACCATTGTCACACGGTCCATAAAGCTTCCCCATCTTGAGGAAATAAAGATGCACAGTTAGTTAACATTGCGAACATGATAGAACGCATGCTGCCATCAGATTAAATGATTATTAGTATGATAGTATCATAACAGCGAGAGCTGACACATGTAGAAAAAACATGTGAAGAATTAATGATTGAACATTACGGCACTCCTACAATTTTACCCAACAGTCTGCTCTGATCAACGGCGGATCTAGCAAATTTTCTCGAGCCCTGAACGATTGATAACAAGTACACGATGGGCGATACAACTTTATAGGCTATTTATCGTAGAAGCAAACAAATTTGGTCTGATGGGCTGTACTATGGATTAGCATTATTTTCTTAAAAGAAAAAAAAACGATGAGTGCTGAAGAGCTACGCCACTTCCCTTGATGTTATAGGCATGTGACGGTGTGGGTATTTACGTTGCTAGTTTGAACCAGCTGATTATTAAGTACTCTGCTGCTGCAGCAGGCGCTGGGCTGGTGCTTAAGCACTGTAATTAGGCAACTACGATTACTGTATGCATGCGGCGGCCGGGCACCTGCCCAGGGCCGCCGGGCCCTGCTCCGCCACTGGCTCTGAGAATGAACTGAAGGTAGTCAGCACACTGATGTGTTGCGTACTCCTTCTGAACGGAAATTAATAATGGCTTTAATTAGAATCTGATGTCCAGATTTTTGAGATGTCGCAACAAAGTAATGAAGCACTAAACACAAGTGAGATGCCTGCCAAACTACTAACCAACTTAACAAAATATAGAACGAAAATAAAGCAAGGAGGGCCAATGTCATTCACGGCTTCATTCCGGGACGCCTTTCTCCTTGATCTCATGGGTCACCTCCCCTCCCGTAACCCAGAACGGACCATCGCCTTTTTAAACCGAAGATCGACCAGAATGGCCCATCCAACTACATAACAAAGACGACAGAAAGACAACTTACTGCTTACAAGGTTCACACACACGCCATCTCTGGGATACCGGTTACTACAAAAGAAACAGCCTGAAACAGCCCAGATTGCAAAAGACCACCTCCTAACATTCTAACAAGCATCTACCACAGCATCAAACCAGTAACCACACAAAAGTTCAGACATCATCAGTTTCAAACACTCGTCTTCAGCAGGAATACTTCAATCCTCATCTATATATTTAGTCTATATCTTTAGGGGCCGCACGTCGACAGGTCTCAACACTCATCTTCAGTAGGAATACTTCAATCAGTTGTTCTAACCTGCTTCAGTCTTCTCCTTTCTAAAGACTTCCATCGCTGTGTTCTAACCTGCTTCAGTGTTCTCCTTTCTGCAAAGACTTCCATCGCTGTAGTCACTTGCATAGGTGATTTAACAATGATATTTTCAAAGACAAAATCCTTTCTCAGTTCACAATGGCCAACTATGCCAAAATCAAAATGCAAATGTTCAGTTGATTGATGTTCAAATTTTCAAATCCAACCAACATACAGAACTCCCGTATACTGCTAAGGTTTTTTTAGAAAGAAGGTCACTTGGCCCAGATTGCATTGTAAACTTTAAACAGAAATAGAGTTCAGGCTGGGGCTCCAGCTTACAAACGAAAAGGTCCAGCAGAGAAGATGACCACCTCGGTTTCTACACAACTCTTAACCAAAAGCACTAGACATCACTCAACCTGATAACTAGCACTAAACGACTCCTAGGGAACAACTATTAACCACCACCAGCCCTTCACATGCTCCAGCATGAGTAAAACAAGCTCTTCTCTTCAGGATTTATCAGCACCTACACCTGCATCAGTAGAGAAATTACATGAATAACCATGGTCAAATGTGTGAAATGGAGTTTGTTCCGAAAAACCATATCATTTCTAATTACACTTCAAGCAGAGCAAGCCAATGGGCAATCAAACAGGATGTGATTAGTTGTTTCTCTCTGATTCCAAAGTTTGCAAAACTCTAAGCCTCTTAATTAACTGTATAGTACAGGGGGATCCTATTCCATTGCCCAGGACCTAGGTAAATCAGGCTAGCATTTATTCATACCATATCAGTATTTTACAGAAGACCCTGACTCTGTCTATCCATCAAACTGTGATTTTGATTTGCGAACTGTGTGAACAAAGCCAAATTTTAGATGGTTCTGCAAATTAGCACCAGAACATTTTGTAGAACTGTATATTAGCATTGCATTTTCTAAGAGACATAACCAAATTGTTTATTTGTACTATTGTTATAACTAGCAGTTTCCATTCTAGTTGTGTCATTGAGAAATAAATATAAGTGTTGTCAACTCATCACAAGTTCATAACCCTATCAATTACTCCTATCGCAGTGCAAAGACTACTCAGTCAGATATTAACTTTAGTTGCTGCCATTCAACTGCTTTGCTCTCTCTCTCTCTCTCTTATACTGACAACTCTTAAAAAATTATTCACCTTCCCATGTAGGAGTGCAAAGTTAAACGGTAAACAAAGGGCATCATCTCTGTCTCAACAATTCACTCATAGATTGATAATCACACATAATCCGTCACATTGATTAGATCAGAACTGATCAGTTACTTTACATATAGTAAAGAAAGAAATTGCACAATTGTTCTTGTCGCTGGAATGGTTATCCAGAACAAATAAGAACTGATCAGTTACCATACATACAATAAAACCTAAATAAAACTTGTGCTGTTGGTTAATTTCTAGAAGTAGCACTCTGAATTAAACACCAAGTAAAATCGGTGCAGAATTGCAGATCTACAGTAATCATTTTCCTAGGTATCCAACATTGAGAGTTCATTCCATCATTAATTTGAGTATACATATTAAATTGCTAAATCAAGTTAGCACACTTATCATACCTTATTAGTATTTTACATTGCCAGACTATGTGAACAGAAGCCCAAATTTTAGATGGTTCTAATACAAATTAGCGCCATAACATTTTGTGGCAACGATTATTAGCATTACGTTCAATCGCAGTGTATCAGGCAATTCATCGAACATCTCGTGGGCAAAGCCTGCCAAAGTAAAGGTACCAAAAGAGGTGAGGACAAGACAAACCCGAGAACGGATAGGACGGTGAGGCGGATGGGGTCGAGCCGCATCCAGTACCCGACTGGAATAGCCCCGCGCAGCTCGATCACCGGAAGCGTGGCGAGCGTGAACACGACGGCCTCGTCGGGCCACCCGAGCCTCCGCAGCGACGCCGCCACACGGAGCCCGAAGCCAGACGCCTTGATCGAGTCCTCCGCCGCCCCACATCCCAGCACGGCGCACCCCAGCGCGCCCAGAGCCAGCAGCAGCCTCACGAGAGCGCCCCAGTCGCATCCCGTTCCGTCTCATCCCCACCCAGCGGCGCCACTGCACACCGCATCCCCACCACACCAGCCACGGCGCGAGATTTACTGGCAATCGCCGGTAGAGCTCGAGGAAGAGGGGAAGCCGCAGCGCTCAGGCGAAGAGCGAGCCGGGGATTCGCTGGTCCGGGAGCCGCACCCGTGACTGCGAGAGGCGGCGGCCTCCATCTCCACAACGCGAGCGGGGAGGAGGAGGGCGCAGCGAGAACCGACGCCGCCGCCATGGCCATCTGGATCGAGGAGGAGGAGGGGGAGAGAGGTGATTGCCTCCTCTTCTTCCCCTCTCGCGGATCGGATTAAGCCTGCCACTTTGGACTGGATTTGATTTTGACGGTTGTTACGGGGTAACGAATCGGGGTGGCGGGGGAGGAGATCCCGAGTCTATTGCTGAGCGCTCACTCGCGCCATTGGAGGGAAGCGGAAACTTGGGGGTCAGCTGGCCTCTTTTGTCACACTGAGAAGTGGGGTCGGAAGGTGTGGGACCACCTGTCAGTGAGAGAGAAGATGGACACGCCATCATCCGGCCGTTGACTGTGTTCGATCACTTGGCTTTGTTGGCAACTTGCAATACACTTTGGCTTTGGCAACTTGTAATCTGACTAGTGAGAAGTCAGAGCTATTTAATGGTAGTGTTTGTTTTTGGTGGTGTTCGTGCGCTGGAATCTCGCGCGCGGTACGACCACACCGACGTCTGAAAGGTCTGCTTAGCTCTATTACAGGTTGGTCGGTTTTTTTTTTGCTCGAGGTACGCGCGGCGAGGCTTGTGAGGTTCGCTCGGCTCTGGCACGACAATGCAGGTGTGGACGTGCCAGTCAATTTAATCCTACAATTGACAAGGTGAGACGAACGGGTCAGTCGAACGATGAGCCAATATGAGCTCTCGCTATTAGTTGACTAATGATAGGATTAAGGTGGTCATCGACCACGTTCAGATGGCTCCTGCTATCGGCTGTTCGTCGATAGGTATTGAAACGCTCTTCCATCGATTGAGAAGCCGATGAAGGTGTGGATAGATGTCGATAAAGGATGTGATGATTCCGGGTGTAGCGAAAGCGAGATCCTAATCTATCAGCCACATAGTCGATAGAGGCACTAAAGGGTATTCAGAAAACAACAAAGCACGCGTGATCTTTCTTGGTTGCCGACGGAAGTTGTATCGCTCGTTTATCGGATAAAAAGCCGATGAAGACATATGCGAACTAGCAAGGAATCGTATAAAAAACACCGGCTGCAAAGCCGATGCCGCTCTGAATATGGCAGCATGAGATCTGTCGCTCGTCATGATGACGCCGCTAGCACCGAATCTCGAAGGTTGAACCTAACCGAGACAGTACAAGATCGAGGCCAACGGCAACGAGACGGTGGACGCCGGATCGGTTGTACTGAAGTAAGGACGAAGCGAACCCATCGGCTAGCTGAGCCGATGAGAGGACATCTTTCTAAAGACAGACGCGTATCGGTTGGAAGTCCGATGCACTTGGTGTGGCGCTTGAGAGAAGTTTTTGAAGACGGGTGCGTATTGGTTGAGAAGCCGATACGCTGGGCGTGGTGCTTGGGGTATAAATAACTCATCGACTAACACTCTGATAAAACACCATACAGAGACCTATAGGTCTACAGCTCAATTTACCGTCAGTAACCATATAAGTCGAACCTAACCGATGCAGCACGAGACCGACGAAGAGAGAGCTTGATAGACTGATAAACTTTGTACGGACGTGATACAGTATATCTGATCTGCCTAAAAGATCGAACCTAAAGCGAGACATATCGAGATAGTGACGAGACTTACCCCTTCGCTGGATATCGAACTTAATCGATATAGCACGGCATCGAGAGCCAAAATCCGCGAGTAAAAATTTAGATAAACTAGGATGGTAATATGCCGAAGTTGTATTGATCGAAGGATATCTTGATATCTTTACAGGCTTCCAGGAGGTCTATATTTATACCCTATCAACATGATTACAACATCCATCGGATATTATTTTCTAAAAATATATAAAAAAATATATCTAAGAAAGTTAACTAAACTAACTAAATCTTCCTATATATGATTTAGATAGTTAGAATATCCTGCTGTGAGTTTCACAGCTCCTCCTCATATTTAGACTCATTTGAATAATCTTCTATAATTGAACTGAATTATTTCTCGCTTTCTTCAATCGACTTCTTTCTTCCTGTAACAACAGACTCTTTTTTACTAAATCGATCATTTTTTATTATGCCATTAACAGATGGTCTATCCATGTTTTCAAGTTGAGGGAATCAAAATTAACAGAAGAAATGTAGCAGGCAAATCGTTGAAAATTAACGATTAGTTATGAAAGAAGTTTGGCTAATGGTTACTACAAAAACTTCACGGACTAATGTTGAGTTCTTGAACGGGAAGAAGACCAACACTCATTCACCCCGTTATAGATATTGCTTCTATTGGTGATATCAATGAAGATGATGACTCGGAGTAAATAGAACAGGCAATCACATTTCCATTCCCAAGTATCACAAGTTTTATTATCTTCACTTCACATCGAATTTTGCAGCATTTTTAAATGGGCAACCACAGGGTCCCCTGGCACTGAGAGAAACCAGAGCCTGGTACTGAATGGGAATGCAGGCATAGAGTTGGGGATCTGGATGAGATGAACATGTTGATTTTCCTCTCCAGCTCATCCTTCTTAGCACCAACCACGCGACTCACCTCCTTCCCGCCCTTCATTAATACAAAGGTTGGCATGGCCTCTACTTTCCATCGTCTTGTCACTTCCTGCAAATTCAGGTTCACTGCCATTAACAATTAACAAAACATATAGATCAATAAAATAATAAGAAGAAAAAAGTATATTATTCTCATGCAGTTATTAGACATGCGATATTGTATAGCGCGTAATATTGACAAAAAAATGATATATTCAATAAGTATTACAGAAATACAATGCTATATTGAATTTGAGTATAAAAAATAGATCAAATCTAAAATAATAATATATGTGATAGGCTATAGATAGTATCAAGAAAATTTGTCAAACACTGATTATGATTGTTTAATCATATCCAATGAAAACACATTCGTGCATAGTAAAATTCTAACACATAACAATAATGAGATACGAGAATACTGAAATTGATATCGGAGGAGATAATAAGGATATATTTGAAATGTTGAAATATTTTTAAAGTTTTCTCTTTAAATAGGAGTGTATAAAAAATAGTTATTTTCACATATGAATCTTGATATATGGCTGATGTTTGGTTTTATTTCTAACATATTCCAATTTAGTTAGAACTGAAAGATTTTAATATTAATGTTAAATAAAAAACACTATTGCGGTGAATGCTCAAATTAGGCACAACATGCTTGTAAATGGAATTCTTAAAGCTTTTGCTACATAGGAAACAAAGTACAATAGTTTGGTCTACGATTACAACCTTTATAATTTTATATATCATAATTGAGATGTACACATTTGATGCCATAGACCCATCATTCCCACCCACTTTTTTTTCAGTGCATTCAAACTTACACTAATATTTTTAACTGAGTTCGAGCTAAATATGATAGGGAGGCCAATACTCAATGATACAAGAATTTGCTTATGTAGACTGGGCTAATTGAATATTGATCAATAAACTGGTCTAGATTCTACTAGTTATACTATGTAAATGCACAATGATTTATTATTTGTTGTGGTGGTGGATTGGGGTGGGGGTGGATGAAGCTCCCTTCTGATAATCCACCACGGTAGGGTGGAACCAAACAAAAGTTCTTTTAGCTATGAATACAACGATATTTTTCATGATTTTAGGATGTAAGTTTGTCCTGAACAAGTCCTAATAAATCATGAAAATTTATGCTTGTTATGGCATCACCTCGGACTACCCTACATCTTCCCAAAAAGAAATGTGCTATGTGCTCGAAACTGATTAAGAGAGCCTCTATTGGCCCTCTATGCCTGGTTTGGTCTTGCTTGGTGAATCCTTAGTACACAATCAAGTGAAATCACTCAAACCAAATACGATTTCATCCAAACTCCCAAAGCTATATACTGATTGCACTGCATATAAAGTGTAGTAGGGCAATGAAAGACAGCAAAGAGTGTCATCACTCGTCACACCGAACTCCATATCTGGTTGTGGTGGTCAAGAAACTAACTTGCTTAAGTACTACGCCAAGAATCAAATTCTCACTCAATGCAAGTGGGCAAACCAGCCTATGCAATCAGCACGATTTCTCCTTAGTTATTATGTGAAATTCTATGATTTTAAACCAACTTTGAATTGCATAACGAAAGCGTGAGTTAGATACTGGCTAGTAGCACTAATTAGTGGAGTAAACAGTAACATAACTGTAGAAAGTGTATAGTGACTATAAATCCCCCGAGCGTATACGAGGGGGTTGGGTCTATATATATACAGTCCAGGCCAGTAGTATGTCTAACACCCCCGTAGCCGCAGCGGGAGGGGAACGGACGCAGAGACTGGACCGAAAACTGGTGAACAAAGGCGTGGGCAGACCTTTGGTCATTATATCAGCAAACTGATGTGCCGATGGTACATGGAGCACCCGAACCTGTCCTAATGCAACCTTGTCACGGACAAAATAGATATCAATCTCGATGTGCTTGGTGCGTCGGTGATGGACCGGGTTGGTGGTCATGTAGACGGCACTGACATTGTCGCAGTAGACAACGGTCGCGGTGGAGAGGGGTGCACGGAGCTCCTGGAGAAGCTGGTGAAGCCAGCAGCACTCGGTGATGGCGTGGGCGACGGTGAGGTACTCGGCTTCAGCGCTGGATCGGGACACTGTAGTCTGGCGTTTTGAGGACCAGGATACGAGAGTGTCACCGAGGTAGACGCAGTAGCCGGACATAGAGCGTCGAGAGTCGGGGCAGCCTGCCCAGTCTGCGTCGGAGTACGCGGTGAGAGAGTCGATAGGGCTGGAGCTGAGATGCAGCCCGCTGGAGAGGGTGCCCTTCACGTAGCGTAGGATGCGCTTGAGCAGCGCGAGGTGAGGTTCGCGCGGAGCGTGCATGAAGAGGCACACTTGCTGGACAGCGTACGTGAGGTCGGATCGGGTGAGTGTGAGGTATTGGAGAGCCCCGGCAATACTCCGATAGTGAGAGGGATCGGCAACGAGGGCGCCATCGGCGGCGGAGAGTTTGGCTCGAGTGTCGACTGGGGTGGCCGTGGGGTGATAGTCGGCCATGCCCGCACGTTGGAGGAGGTCGATGGCGTACTGGCGTTGGAAAAGGAAGAGCCCGTGGATGGAACGGGTTACGGAGATGCCAAGGAAATGGTGGAGAGGACCAAGATCGGTTATGACGAACCCAGAGTGGAGTCGGGCCATGATCTGGTCGAGGAGAGATGTCGAAGACGCTGTGAGGACAATGTCATCGACATAGAGAAGTAGATAGGCAGTGGCGGAGCCGATATGAAAAGTGAACAGGGAACTATCGGACACAGAGGCCACGAAGCCGATGTGCCGAAGATAGGCAGCAAAGCGCTGGTATTAGGCACGAGGGGCTTGTTTGAGGCCGTAGAGAGAGCGTTGAAGGAGATAGACGTCGTCGGGCCGAGAAGGGTCGACGAAGCCTAGGGGCTGCTGGCAGTAGACTATTTCCGTCAGGTGGCCGTGAAGAAAGGCGTTCTTTATGTCTACTTGATGGATCGGCCAAGAGCGAGAGGCAACCAAGGTGAGGACGACTCGGATGGTGGCGGGTTTGACAACGGGACTGAAGGTCTCGTCGTAGTCGACACCGGGTAGTTAGGAGAAACCCCGGACTACCTAGCGAGTCTTGTGACGGGCAAGGGAGCCATCGGCATGGAATTTGTGTTTGAAAATCCACTTACCGGTCACAATGTTGGCGCTGGGAGGTCGGGGAACGAGGCGTCAGGTCTCGTTGTCCATTAGGGCCTTGTACTCGTCGGCCATGGCCGCGTGCCACTGAGGGTCGGCCAAGGCTGAGCGAGAAGTCGCCGGGATGGGCGAGATAGAGCTGTGGACGGCGGAGAGACCGTAGCGCGGAGTGGGTTGGAGAGACCCGATCTGAGAGCAGGTGACCATGTGAGAGGTGGAGGGAACTGGAGCCGATGGGGGTGCGGGAGTAATGGGAAGAACTGGTCGGGTGGGGGCGTCATCGCCTCCGAGTCGGTGACTGTAAACAAGAGGAAAAGGAGGAATTAGATCGGCCTAAGCCGATGAGGTCGGGTGGGCCGAGTGTTCCGATCGGTCCGATAGAGATGGATTAGCCGATAGGGTGGGGGAGCCGATAGGGTGGGGGGAGCCGATGGAAAGTGAGGAGCCGATGGAAGTGGGGTGTTCGATGGAGAGGGAACGGTATCGGCTGAAGGATAAATAGGATCGGTATCGGCCGATAAAGGTGGGATATATGACGGGTAAATCCTCAGCAGCGGCCGATGAGGGGGGCGATGGAGAGGGCAGTGGGGGAGACCTGGTCGGCATGGTGTTGGTGAGGAGGAAGTCGAGATCACTAGAGAAGGATCTTGGATGAAGGAGACCGAAGGGAAAACATGTCTCGTCAAAAATGACGTGACAAGAGACGAGGACCCGTCGGGTGGAAAGGTCGAGGCATCAGTATCCCTTGTGAGATGTGGAATAGCCGAGGAGAATACAGACGGTGGAGCAGGGAGCGAGTTTGTGGAAAGCTGTGGCGGTGAGATTTGGGTAGCAGAGGCACCCGAAAACGCGAAGATAGAAGTAGTCGGGCGCCGTGCGGTAGAGAAGGGCATAGGGAACATTGTTATGAACGGAGGAGCATGGGCGCCGATTGAGAAGGTACGTCGCAGTAGCCAAAACTTTGGTCCAATAAGTGGCGGGTAGGTGGGCGTGAAGTAGCATGGTGCGACTGATGTTGTTGAGGGTGCGAAGGAGGCGCTCGGTTTTGCCGTTCTGAGGAGAGGTGTAGGGGCAGGAGAGCCGAAGATGGATGCCCTACGAGGTGAGGAGGTTTGTAACGGTATGGTTGACGAATTCCATACCGTTATCGGCTTGTAAAGCCTTGATGGGAAAGTGAGTGGATACGTACGTGACAAAGTGAGTGAGGTGAGAGGTGACCTCGGATTTATGGATGAGTGGGAAGGTCCAGCAATAGTGTGTGTAATCGTCAAGTATAGCGAGATAATACTGATTACCGAAGACACTTTTAACTGGGGACGTCCATACATCACAATGTATAAGTTCAAATGGACGCGAGGTATAGGAGAGAGAACTAGAAAAGGGCAGACGCACATATTTGCCAAGTTGACATGAGTTGCAAACTGTGGAGCTGCTGTGAGTACATCGGATGGAGGCGCTGCGACGGAGGGTGGCGACAGAGTCGGGGCCAGGGTGGCCGAGGCGAAGGTGCCAAAGGTTGGTGGAGAGGGAGACGCTGGCGTGTGGGGTGGACGGCGCAACGGGAATGGTGTAGAGGTCGCCGCCACTATTGCAGCGAAGGATCTATCGCCGAGTTGGGATATCCTTCACAGAGAAACCAGACGCGTCAAATTCAATGGATCAATGGTTGTCTCGTGTGAATTGGCGAACAGATATAATATTGTGAATGAGAGAAGTGACGATAAGAACATTACGTAGGGGGAGGTTAGTGGTGGATGTAGACAGAGAGGAGTCACTGCGGCATTGGACAGGAAGAAAGTGACCATTGCCGATGGTGACAAAAGGGGAGGAAGAGGGGCGACAGGAGCGAAGTATACCGGCCGATGACGCCATGTGTGAAGACGCTCCAGAGTCTAGCACCCAAGGGTGCTATGGTTAGAGCGTCATCTGGTTGAGGGTAGCGACGAGGCCAGCCTGGTTCCAGGAGGGAACCGACAGGGTGGTTGGGGTCGGTAGCATCGGCTGAGGCGGCAGAACGGGAGCCGATGCTAGGTGAGTCTGGGGATGGGCGTCGAGAACTCCGGGTTGCCAACCGATGGGGCTGCGTGGCTGGGGCTGGAGCGCCCAGGGGTTGTAGCAGAGCCACGGACCCGTGGGACCGGCAGGGTGGGTAGGGACCAAGGCAGGTCGTGGTGGTGTCGGACCCTGCTAGGTCCTTCCTTTGCCTTTGCCCTTGTCTTTCCCGGTGCGGGCTGTGTTGCTGTGGCCGGAGCCATGGCCACTAAGACCGCGGGAGGAAGGGGCAGCGCAAGAAGCTCGGCAGCCATTATCGGATGCGGCAAGAAGAGCGGTGTGGGCCACTGTCTTCTCATCATTGGCCAGACGGAGTTCTTTAAGAACTAGCATGTCATGAGCCCGGACGAACGATGAAAGAGGTGTGGCGTTGGCGATGTCATCGACGGTGTTGGAGAAGCGGGGATTGAGGCCTCGCAGAAGGGCGAGGATGAGTTGAGAGTCGGCCACAGAGTAGCCGACGTCTCGGAGAGCAGCAACCTTGACTTTGAGGCGCTGACAGTACGAGGAGACAAAGGAGTCGCCTTGTACCATGGAGTAGAACTCGTTGAGGAGGAAGATGGCGCGAGGCTGCTTGTTGGCTAGGAAGATCCGCTCAATGGCCACCCAGAGGTCCCGGGCGGTGGGGTCGGTATCGTCCATGGCGAGGTTGAGGACAGAGTCGTCGACCGAGCCGAACAGCCAGCTGCGCACGTAGCACTCGGCGATGTCCCACTAAGGATCATCGGGGCGAGGTGGAGTGGAGCCATCAATATGGGACCGGAGGTCGAATTTTTCATAGAGGGATTTAAAGAAGAAAACCCACTTGGAATAATTGCGTTAAGGTCAAGGGAGATAGGAACGTGAGATTTCACGTTCACAGCAGCGTAGGGAGGGGAGAAGATCGGCGAGGTGATGCCCGAGGTGTGGTCTGAGGCACCGAGGGCCGGAGTAGATTCGGTGACTGGGAGAGTGCCGGAGCTGAGGACGGACTCGGTGGCCATGACGGGAGTACGGGAGCAAAGAGCCGATGGGAGGGGAAGCCGATGAGAGGACGGATTGACCGATCAAGGATGTGAGAAGCCGATGGGAAGTGGGCAGCGGTGTAGGTGAGGAGTGGCCAGCCAATGAGGAGTGGTTGGCCGATGGGGAGTAGGCAGCGGAGTAGGTGAGGAGTGGCCAGCCGATGAGGAGTAGGCAGCGGAGTAGGTGAGGAGTGGCCAGCCGATGAGGAGTAGTTGGCCGATGGAGAGTGGTTGGCCGATGGGGAGTAGGCAGCGGAGTAGGTGAGGACAGAGTGGGTGGGTCAGAGAGTGGTTGGGTCACGGACGTGCGAGGATTCACGTCCGTGAAGAGAAGATTCACGTCCGTGGACTCGTGGAGGCCAAGGAGTGGGACGGACGCGAAAAAGGCAGGGAGTGGCCGAACGCGAAGAGAATATGTTCGTGTCCGGGAGGCAGGGATTCGTGTCCATGGACACGTTGGACTGGCTCAGACGTGAGGGGAGAGGGTTCGCGTCCGAGAGCCGTTGAGCGTGTCGAAAAAGGCGAGAACCGAGTGAGGTTTCCAGCCGATAGAGGGCTGGACAAGTCCAGCCGATGGAGACGACGAGCGCGGAGATGCGCCGGCGTCAGAGAAGGAGAGATGCACGAAACAAGAGGAAGAGCGGAGACGGGTACGAGGAGGCGGATCGAGACCGTCGCCTGGTCGCGCGGAGGTGGGGCGGAGAAAAGGTGACTGTGGGAGAGACGGAGAGAAGAAGAAATGGAGACGAGAGAGCGAGGAGAGTAACGAAAAGAGAGTCGGCGACGGGAAGAAGACGTCGACGACGAGGAGGAAAGAATCGGCTCGCTGGAGGGAGAAGCTAGCGCGTCGGGATGTCTAGACCCGCTCTGATAACATGTAGAAAGTATATAATGACTATAAATCCCCCGAGCGTATACGAGGGAGTCAAGTATATATATATAGCTCAGACCAGTGGTTTATCTAACAACTATTACATAACTTAAATCCTTTTCTCTACGACTCCACAAGAGCTGTTGATTTGACCCCCGAGGTCAAGCAAACCGGAAGGGGGAAAAAAGGAGGGCAAGTCAGGTCGTAGCAACCATACCGAGAGCTCGTCGACGTCGATTTTGAAGAAGACGGCGTCGGCGAAGCGGCTGGCCATTTCCTTGAACGCCGGCTCAATGAAGCGGCAGGGCCCGCACCACGACGCCGAGAAATCGATCACGATCTACACCGAGCAAGCAAGAGACCAAACACGTTCAGATACAAAGCAGGAGGGGTTGAGCAGGATCAGATGGAAGAGCGAGCGAGAGAGAGAGAGAGTGCGCGCTCACCAGCTTGTTGGGGTTGCTCTTGTGGGCCCCCACTGCTCGTCCCAGGTGGGCATGGAGTGGACGGCCACCACGCGCGAGTCGCCCCCGTCGGCGGCGGCCGGCGGCGTGAACATCGACGAGAAGAAGGAGTCCATCTCGGTGGATCGCTTCGCTTGGATGTTTGCTTCTCTCTCCTCTCGCATTGCGCTCCGCGTGAGCGGTTGGTGGTCAAGCGAAGAAATGGCGGCGCAGATTCTCTGACTTCTACGCTAATGATGCCACCCAATTTTAATCTAATGTCTATCAGTCCCCTTCCGATCATTTACATGTCAACTACACAGTTAACGACACAGTTTAGTAGTAGTATTTTAAAGATCAAATAGATCCAGTCGTAAAAAATATTGGGATTTGGTAAGTAGTATCTAGAAGACTTCAAAAATACTGCATAAAAGAATACGAGTGAATTTTCATACTTATATAAACAAATATGAGTAAAATCTAGAGAGATTTTTTAAGCTACATTAGAAAAGAAGCAAGGAATAGGAAGATAGCACACCGATTGTCACCAATCTATAGGCCAGTGGGCGTCAGCAAGTATATCAACCACAACTCCACCTTAGTTTCAACTAGCCGGCGTAGCCATACAACATGAGTCAATCTCTCGTAAGAAGCATTTAATCACAATGGATTGACCTGAGACTAGGTAGCCGATTGCGATGCGTACCACCACCCGCTAGAACTCTCATAGCGGTAGAGATTTCACACCAAAATAACGTCGTAAGTGTTATAAAAATATCCAATCCCTTTATTTTTTACGACATAGGTCTATTTGGACATTGAAATGCTAATGGGCTGTATGGTTGGCAGTGTTGTTAGCGTGTGAAAGAGTAAAGGAGGGCTGATAGGCGTTAGATTAATATTAGGTGACATTCAAGAGGGGAACGTTAGCTACTAACTTCACCGTAGCAAGTTAGAGAATCTGCGGCTGGAGCAGCAAGGAACAAACTCTTTTCGTTGGTTTTGACTTGATGAGGGGGAGACGGGAGAGGGACTCTTGTAGTCTCCTTCTCCCTTAACCACAGAAAATTTCGTTGTTTACGTTCAATGGTCCCAATTAATGCTGCAAAACTGGACCACAGGTCAGTGACTTGGGATTCTTGTCCCAGAAAAAGTGGTTTACTAGAATCCCAATACAACATCAGTGGGAATAGAAAAAAACTAAAATACCCATCTAATATAAAGTATTAATTCGTACGTAGATAGGGTATTGAAGAGATAAAAAAATTGATTTATATACCGATGGCAGGTAAGAATGTGGGAGTTAATTTGTTTTGGAACAAATTTTTAGCTCTAAGACTCCCTTTGATTTGTAGAAAAATATAGAAATTTTGAAGGATTCTAATCTTGTAGGAAAAATTACTAAAAGAGCCATTGATTCGAAAGATTGAATCATCTCTTTTTCTTAAAAAATCCTATGAAATGGACATATCATTTATCTCTTGCAATCATATATTTTCTTATGTTGCAATCAAACACTTATTTATTTTCCTATAGGAATTTAGAATCTATATCACTTGAGTTTCCTGTTTTGAAAGGAGGCTAAAAATTAGTTTATTTCGAGACAGCGCGAGTATCTCTTAACACCGCCTTTTTAGGATGAGACCCTCAAAGTACTGCTCACTAACATGTAGTCCAACAACCTGCATTCACTCTGTCAGGTTTCGTTTATTCTAGGCTGTCCAAGCGTCTAATCAAACCGCATAATAGAGTAGACATAATCTAATACTACGAAATTAAATGTCTCTATCTAGTTTATAATACGAGATTATATGTAATTTAGTACTAATTAGGCGTGATTATTAATGACTCAGACAAGGGGTGGATTCTGCCGGCATCTGCCATTGCCAATGTGTAAAGCCATTGCCCTGAAGTTGATTCAGACTTGCAGAAGAGTACTTCGACAGAAGAAAAAAGGAGACCAGAAAAGGCAAAGAACCCAATGGTTTCCTGCCGAGGTGCATCCTCTTGCTGTAGCATAGAACCACCGCACTTACACTTCCAATTCCATTGGTCGGCAGCGACCAACATTTACATGACAGGAAAGAATGAATGAATATTCCAGAGAAGCTTTGTTGCTACAGGCTGCAGACCAAGGTGCTAGCCACTGGCCATCAAGGACTCATGCTTAATGAACCTAACAATTACAGAAGAGGCTTGACACTACTACATTCACATGTACTACAGGCACAACCTGGGGCACCGAGCGAGATGAGCTTCCATGGTGATCACATTCGGCTTGAAAAGGAGTACAAGAGCACAACAGCCCTTGAATGGCTGCTCACTTACCAGTCACCACTATTTACCAGCGACAGTGTGACATTGAGCTGCTCACAAGGTGCTGACTGCTGAAAAAACCAATTAGGATCTAGTGCTCTGGCTTCGGGACACGCGTGATGAATTGCCTTACAGCGTCCTGGTTTACATGGAAAATGAACCTCATATCCTTTATCTGCAGGAAAGATTAACAGATCAGTAAGGCGAGTGTGAGGACACTTGCTGATGAATAGTGACATTTCACTGAACATCTTTCAAACAAGCCAACGTGAACTACCAATATACAATAACCTTTCAGACAAGTAGTTATTGAAAGTCAGCTTATGAACCATCATTGCAAGTGCTACACCAAATGCCAAAAAAAAAAGAAGCGCAATGTGAGTACTTACACTGCAATGCCCAATAAGGTTATATATATTTAACATCAGTATTTTAGCATGTCTAAAGAATAAGACCAAGATAAAAATGGCAAATGCATCATTTTAAACTTATCCTATTACATATTTGAAATGAATGTGCTTACCTCAAGTAAACTTTTATATTTTGATTTCTTAGTGTTAGGCATTTCGATCTGGCCTTTGTATAAAACAAGCATAACACTAGTCACATCTCAGGATAAATCCCTTTTTTTGGAGATGTTTGCAGGATACATCATAGATCGAGTATACCATCACATGCCAGTAAGTGGTGCAAGCTGTGGTACCCTATACAAATTGTACATGTTCAACTTAATTTTGGCACTGGTGCTAAAATTGTGTAGCACATCAAATGTAAGTATGGAATGACAATCCTTCTTGGTATCTGGCATAATATATACAATTCAACAACCGACCTTTCATGATAACAATTTTCACTAATAAACTCCAGGATCTGGTAACACTTAACAACAAAGACACTAGTCAAGATTTTCTTAAATCTCTATTTTACTTAGCAATTACATAGATAGTAAAGGATTTCAAACGAGTTTATTAGTACAACTCATTCCAAGTTTTAGGTACAGCCATACATCATAAATATCACACTGAAAGTTCAAAGAAAATAAATGCAATGTGCAAATGTCCATAACATGTGAATACAGCAGTATCAGAAGACAGGACCAGAACAATTACTACAGGGATCATTGCTTTATCATGAAGTTACAAATTAATTGTGTAAACAATGAGGTTGGGTAGTTTACTACTTTTGCTTCAATCAGTGATAAATGAAGGAAACAGGAAATATCAGTACCTCAATTAACGAATCAGAACTCAAGTTGATGCGTTTGCAGCTTGGTACTTCCTTGCTATTAACGAAAATCGAACATTTCCCAATGTTTTTTATATGAAAAGAACCAGCTTCATCCATCTTGATGACCGCCTAATTTTCATAGCACAACATGGATTTATATAAACACAAAGAGCCACAGCAAAAGAGAAAAGGAGCAGATGTGTAAAACAAAATCCTAGGATAAGTTTTCTTAGGATACTGCACATGCAAACAATGGGCATTAGGATGTACTCAGATATGCCTATTATTAATTACATGCAAACAGTTGTTAGTTTAAGTAGAACGACACAATCTGAACAAGCACTAGAAAAGAAATACTGAATAGTTGTATATTGCAGTTGAGGGCCATAATTACATGATTATGAACCTGTAGTCAACATAAATAACTGGAAATGTATTTTAGATTAGTCATAACAACTCACTAACCAAAAAATTAAAGCACATGTTTCTAACTGAAAATGCAAAATCATGACACTGATGGTTAATATATATCTAGAAGTGCCCCTAAACAAAAAGCCTTAGATGAGCATAAATCATCCACCATTAGCTGTTTGAACCCCAAATATATCCAACTTGATAGAGTTGACTTCTTCACAATTTGAGTAAACGTTATGGCCAGCAAGAAAGCAACACTAATACATGATCAATGCCTTTTTACCATCATCAAGGTTGCATAGACCTACTATGGCTGAAAATAGGAGTAGGAACAACCATAGGCACTAAAAATACATCACCTTAGAAACACACCACAGCCAAGAGCTAATCAAAGTATGCATGTGGAAAATAAGAAATTATAAATTTAACCTCCTCCCCTTGTACAGGATATAAATGTTTCTTGCTTTTTGTAACTCAAGTAGTCATGTCAACAGTGTTTTAAAAAAAAGGTCTGCAAGGCCAGTTACAAGGCCACATACAAGGAACAGGTGCCCCAACCTTGTACCGCTTAAGCCACATAAGTGGCTGATTATACTGCATAAGCGTTTGATTATGTCGCATAAGCACTACAAGGTGGGTTGACCACACGAAATTGCATACCGCTTTTTAAAACATTGAAGTCAACCACTCTTGGGCATTAGATGTTTCTAAGAAGTTATATTTGAGTCACATGATGTAAACTGGAGGATTCAAGCAAATACCTGTCTGCGAGATATCTTGTTTGCCCTTCCTTCTTTTCCCAAATCAACATCAACCTTTATGTCTTCTGTCTCTCTTCCAAGAGTCACCTAAATTAGCAACAAAAAGAGGCAATTAAAATGTCAGAAAATGGTACCAAGATATTATTTTATACACTAAATCCCTGCTCAATGATAAATAAAAGACACACAAAAAAAACTCAGTAGTGTCTCTATCCTTAAAAGATTGGATTAGAACAATTTAATCAGCATCCAACTAGCATAAGACAAGGCATCTATTATAACTAAAGATGTCTGTCTCATTAAAGTCAATACACCAGCTCAACTGAAAAACATTGATTTAATTTACCTCACTGTCCTTCATATAATATCTCAGGTGCAGTCCATAAATAACCGCGAAGGCACCTTTGGACACAATGGCTCTGTTCATATAAGACCTGGCAACCTGCTCCAGTCGTATCAATGATTTCCTGCTTTCTGGATGCTGAAATCTGGAAACTGATCGTGCAAAAATATTGATAAACGAATTGTAAATTATCCCTGTTCATAGTAGGCAAATGCCCATTTATGGCTTCAAAAACAGAACAAAATGCTTGCCTGGCTGCTCATTGGCTTATAAGCCAGACAAATTTGAATTTTAAAATTTAATTTTAGAGTTGATTTAGGGTTTTTTTTTCATTGTTTTCCATTTTTCAGCCTAGGCTTTTGGGCCACTAAGAATAAGAGCATAAAAGCATTACCCTAAAATTATTTTCCATTGCTTAGGCCACATGTTTCAGCTTATAAGCTGCAGCAAAAAAAAAAGTATTTACCAAGAAAACATTAAGATTTCCAAAAAGTTAATGGGGAGCTAAATTCAGTAAATTTATTGGCTATGTTTACAACCTGGATGTGGCTTGCCTTAATAAAACTAACGTGTGACCATGAAGCTAGACATGCATGTGTGCACATGCGCACACACTATTATCAGAACAATTTTCCTTATTCCACTATCTGAATATATACCCCTTAAGCCTCACAGCCAACCAGCATTCCATAGTCCATACTCTTATCATGGTCAATGTCCTTCGAGGCTAAAATTAAGCACTACCACTCAACAGTAAATTATTGCAACAAAGTGGCTGGTAATTTCAACTTTACACATAGTACTATCTTGATAGGGCACTAACAGTTCAGCACAGTACTTCCTTCCACAACTCTATTATCATATATTAGTATGTTACTCATGCTAAGCTTAAAAGATGCATCTTTATGCAATATCAAATATTTGCATGTGTTGGTAGAGTCTTGTGCCAAAATTCACATCGATGTAATAAAAGGAGATATTTACCTTCTGGATGCTTTGAATCAGAGTCCTGATCCCATGGAATTAAATCTTGATCAAGTATCTGCAGTGAATACCAAAAAGGGATTAATCAGAAGAACAATCAAATTCTTTTAGTAGCTAAGCTAAGAAACATACCAAAGCTTCCAGATCATAGTAGTTTGGAACATCATTTTCATTGTCAGAGCATTCTTCGACTTGATTTGATACAGGAACAGTTGAAATGGGGTCTTGAAGACCCAAATCTGGCAATTCATGTGATGGCATGCAGTTCTGTAGAGGAACCCCATCTCCTAACTGTGGTTGATTATCATGTGAATTGTAATTCATGTGATCAGGCACATCAATCGAATCGGGCAAAGGAAAATTCAGTGAGTTATCAAAATTATTGTGCTGTTCTAAACGGCAAGGTGATCCTTCAGCAAATACAGCAGCACTGATAGAGGGTAGATTTGATGCGCATGTGTTTGCATCATTAGTGTTAACGCTACAACACACAAGTATACCAGCAGTTGAAGGACCTTCTGATGGCTTAGCTCCTAGTAGGACAGAACCTTTACTATGTGCTGCTGAACCTTCTTTTTGTTCTGAAGTGGGTGGGCTGAGATTCATTGGTTGTGAAGAAAGTTTTGTATTTGCTGTGTCTTCCCTCTTCATTAGGGCTTTGTCACTCACATTGGAATGTTCAACATTTGATGCAGGGCTAGTTGCAGGGGAAACCAAACAGTTATTGTGCTCAGAGTTCTCGGCAAAACCATTAGCAGAGCATTGCAGAGACTCGCCAGGAAAAATAATATCATCATTGCAAGGAATTTCAGGGTCTTCTGTATTCAACACGCATTCAACAAACCGACCAGGATAAGGCACTTCCAATGAAGTAGGAACCGAGATTATCCCAGAAACATCTACATTATGCTTCACATGATTAGGATCTGCCTGATCATAGCAAATGTTGGCCTCATCAGAATGCAACAGATTTTTCACATGACCAGGATCATCCAAATCCTCCTGATTTGTCTCATGTGGAATATTCAAAAAATTTTCACCATTCAGGAGATCTAAATCTTCACTGTTGCTGAAATAGGGAAAATCCATGAAATCACCTTCTGTTATGGCTGCATGATCTAAACCAGCTGCGCAAATCCCACCATCTAAATTTGATTGCAATGCCAGAGGGTCACTGTTGGCTGTCTTTATTTTCTTATCATCGTCAAGAATAAATGTGCCTCTTTCCTCGACCTCAGTCCAGATTGAACCAACTGGTGTTTGAGAACCTTCTGGTTGGTCAATCACCTGGAGTGAGCCAGGTTCTTGCATTCTAGAACTGCTGTTCCCATGGAAATGGACATGTTCAACTCCACAGCGATCAGCAATGACCAATGTCTTTGATTCTGTTACTTTGTTGCCACATTGATTGCTAGAGCCCAATTTCTCAAACTGCATAGAACCCTGAAAATCTGTGATACCCTTTAAAGAAACATTGTTCCCTTCACTAGTATCAGGGTCCTTTCTTGTGTATGCATCTTGCTCATATATTTGACCTACATCAGAATAGCCATATGGGACACTATTAGCAATATCCCCACCTTTAAACATGCTATCAGTCTCAGCATGCTTTGTAGGGAAAGAATGACCATTCATTCCAACATACATAGTTTGTCCGCCATTGTAACTTCCGTCCTGTTGGCCATAGTAGTTCATTGCAGTTACCCCTGGTTCTGTATTATGAACCACATGGTGACCTTGCGAATGTTTAAGTAGGCCACCACATACACACTGCCCGCCATTCATTGAACACGAACAAGGGTCAATAAGAAAACCAAGGTCGACAGTATTACATGGTTCATTGCAGACTCTCTTTCTCATCGCATAATATTGATTCTTTACACTATCTATTTTCCGTTTCTGGAATGAAAAATCCCTTGCTTTTGAGTTGATAAGTTTAGTCTTTGGAGTATTGGAAGTGGAAAGATCATTCTCATACTCAACCATACGAGCAGAAGCTTGTGTTGAGATCTCTGGGTCATATAGCAAAGAATTCCAACGATCCTGTATTTCTTTAAGAATGAATTTACGGGAGAAACATACAGCTCCTTTTGCTAAGGACTCCAATGAGGCACCGGTCTACAAGTATCATGATAATCAGTTAGGAAGAGACATAGAACTATTCACAACTTCAGAATTCAGAATGAAAGTGCAGCTAGACACTTGAAATTATATAAAGAATGTTTCACAGATGAGGTTTGACCAACTCTGCATGCTGATGATAAACTAACTTCAGAATAAATTTTTCTAAACAACTCCCTAGTATTCAACACAATTAACTCAGGATAACCAAATATCTCCCATACTTCGTAAATTGGTATAATGTAAGTTTGATAAGCCCACTTACTATGATTACAAGGTCAAGTTGCCATATAAGATAAAACAGCATTCATTGTCTTTGAGCTGAGAAGCAAATACTTTCCCCAGTCAACAAAGAAAGATGTTTCGGCTTACATGCCCAAGTACAACAAAGCATGACACTTTTTGTTCCCCATAATTTGGCCATTTTACCCCTATTAATTACATTAGCATGCTATTGATGACAATTAATCACAGATTTTGGTGTGGCACTATACGGAATGCATTCATGTAATTCCAAACACCAATGCATGGGATTAAATAGATTAATCAGGATGAGTCTTGTACAAAAACTATAAATCAATCACACCTTAGTATGTGCATACAAGACCTAAACGATTTGCTTTGCTGACTGGAGGGAGTATGTCTGTGCAACAGTGGCAACTTCAATAGTACAGCAAAACCAAAAGTCAGTAATTTGGTACAAATAGCCAAATGATTGAAAGATGTATGGAAGGAACATATGTGTGTAAATCATGCAGGCCAACCATTTTTGAATTCTGACTAGATTTGTCTGACCAGTTTATACTACCAGGTAGTCCACATCATCCCCCATTTTTTTAAAAATGATACCTGATCGTATGCCATCCCTTAGATAAACCTTCTATGATATGTCACTCCCTGGAACCAAATTGATTTTTTTTGCCACCCATTAGATGTGGTTAATCTTGAAACTGCTGCTTTGGACCAAAATGCATTTCTCTTCCCCCTTTTCCATATTTCTTTGGTGCCTCCTCTTTCTCCACCTCCTTCCCCTCCAATCAACAAGTGGGCACAGAGCGACGCTGTCCAGCCCGCCTAGCACAGTGAATAGTGTGCAGTGTGGCGGCTGGGGCAGTACCATGCAAAAGAAGACTACCTCCTTGTCCTGAGCGCTGGTGCACCGCCTCACTTGGATCCGTTCCCATGGCATGAAGGGTTCCCTCTCTTGGGTTGCAACTCATACTGCACATCGAAGAAAGGGGCGATGGGGCCAGGGTGATGGCTAAAGGAGAGCCCCCATGGCCTCCTCCCCTCCTATACTATGAAGCCTGTGAGGTCGGTCAGGAGGGAGACAGCAGCGGGGTTGGTCTTGTTGTGGGTGAGGAGGGGCGAGAAGGAAGTAACAAGGTTGAGGTTGATGTCGCTGGCAAGAAGGCAGAGGCATTCGGTGGTGAGGAGTTGAACGGGGAGGAGATGAGGGATCGAGCAGGAAGAAGGGCAAAAGCAGAAGGCCATGTGGGGCCTCAGGTTCGAAAAGAAAAGGAAAGAAAATGGAAACGCAATTTGACCCAAAGTGACAGTTCCTATGCTAACCGCATATATCTGTATCTAATAGGTGGTGAAAAATAATTAGGTTCCAAGGAATGACACATCCCTATATGGCCTACCATTATGTGCCATATAAGCAATCATCCTTTTTTAAAAAAAAACTCAGAGTTGTAAAAAAATTGGGTAACTAATGATTGATGATTGGAAAACAAATTGGTAGCTAAAGTAGGGGATGTCTAATACGTGCTCGTGCAAACACTATTGATTCATGCCAACAACAAGCGTGCAGGCACTTTGTCAGTTTCACTTTCCCTTGTTCCTGCTTTCCTTTAGCCTAGAAACTAAAATACTTTCTAGTTTCTATAGAGAAAAGTTGTGATTGAAAAAAAAATTACATGGAGACTGAAAATTTTCTACTGAAAAAATTTCAAATCAAAAGATTAAAAGCTTTATTGTAGAGGAATATAACACTGTTTTATTATATTCCCTCCACCACATAGGATCCTTCCTGCAGACACAAGCATGCAAATTTCTCCCGAGCAAAAAAGTCAAGCGACTGATCTCTGTGTGGGGCCAATAGAAATTGCACAAGATGGTGTGTGTCCTGCCAGACCAGACCCTCTTGCACATGCTCCACATTAACCTCTCAGTTAGAGCACCAGCAGAGTAACCAAATTGCTATGAAGACAAATCCCTATGCTGCTTCAAGATTTTGATTCCCCGTCATACTACCAGACTCACGGTTCCTCCGACGAAGCAATTCACAGTGGTTTTCAGGACTCCACACGGGGAATAGCCATCCCAATTAGATACGGACTAGTAGCTGAGCAATTTAGCAAGGCATAGGGTTAAACCCTGACTATCAGGACAGCACACACAAAAAAAATGGCACCATCGACCTCCGAAAGAAACAACCCAAGAACGACGCTCGGACGCTCCAATCGGACCCAAACCTAAGCGATGCGGGGGAACGGACGGACAGACTCCTCTGAGCCGGCCCCAATTGTTTTAGCGACCCCCGGGTGGCGGGGGGGGGGGGGGAGAGATCGGTCTACCTCGACGGCGTTCTTGAGGAGGATGTCGTCCTCGACGAGCCAGATCGCCGACGACGTCGACGCCGCCAGGGCGCCCATGCCCGCAGCCGCTTCGGTGGGTGGGGGAGGAGGAGCCGTGTGGTTTAGGGTTTAGAGGAGGAAGAAGGGGAGTGGATTAGTGAGAGGGGACTTGGGTGCCGGCCGGCTCGGCCGCTCGGGTTCAGGTGACGGAGCTCCGAAAGAAGGGCGGGTGCTGGTCCACTGGTCCGGCCCCGCTATTCCGCTAGTGGGAATAGTCACTGTTCACTTCGTTACCCCGTGACATAAACCTAGCTAAAATTTGGCAGGTAAATCTAAACATCACCTAAAATTACATTTGCTATGAAAATTTGATAATTATAAATCTCCGTCTCACAAAAAAACTTAAAAGTTAACAAACCAAATATTCCAACCTTGCCAAATACACCCTCTGAAAAAACAAATTTCTAACTACCAATTAATTCGTTTTTTTAACAGAGGGTATATTTGTTAGGCATCAAGATGAACAGAGCCGTTTTGTCGACAACTTTTGTTTAAATTTATAGAGTATAGATATATATTTTTATCAATGAAGAAAAAAATATTTTTAATCCATGCTTTAATTTTTAAATAATCTGATCATCTACGTATATATTTAAAAATATATATCAAGTTAAATTTAAATTTATGTTTTCTTAGAAAAGGTAAAAAAAAAAGGAAGGATCAAGCACATGTACTAAGCATTATGTATCTATGGGGTCTTTCTCATTATCTAAAAAAAGCTCCGGGTCTATAGCTAGAAGTTTATATTTATCATGAAAAATGTATCACGTAAAAGGCAAACTCATTTACAGTCTTCTGGTTTAATTCAATTTATCATCTGTAGTATTTTTCAAAAAAAAAAAGGATTGGAGGATGGAGATCGCTCGCCTCACCTACAGTCTTGTCCTCTCAGTGGTGGATAAGAAAAAGAAAACTAATGATAGAACTATGTACGATCAAATACCCGTTTCATCTGCTGTAGATAAAAGGCAACAACTAAGATCTCATGGAATCCACCCAATGGGGTTGAGGTCCAGCCTCGGTTCGGGTTCGAACATACTATTACATACTCCCTCCGTATTTAAAATAGAACTATTTTAGAATTTAAATTTTATACAATGTAAGTTTTTTATGATTTTGCATACAATATAAGATTGTGTTCTCACTTTTTTAGCTAGATCAGGCGACAAAAGAAGCTCATTGCCTTCAACAATGGAATACTATTATATTTTTTAGAAGTTATGTAGTTCATTTGGTTATAAACTTAGTAAGCTGACGTCAGATGTATATGTTCTTGAGGACTGTCATCGGTTTATGGCTTATCATTGTGTTAATCTTTAGTTCGTTGTTAAGTTCATTTCTTGAGTCTATTTTTTTCTTAAAAATAATAAAATAAATAGGTATCCTGTTTACAGAAGTTTACTTGTGCTTAATCTTATCTTTATCTACAAACGGAAGAAAAGCAGATGAGCCAGCGATCGTGACTCACGAGTTGGTTCTTGAGTGTAATAAGAAGCGCAAACGCATGGGGAAATTGAAAGCAATTGTTCATGGCATAATACATCTCTCGTTTTGCAGCTATGAATTTACTCTCTCTATTTTTAAATATATTCCAATTGACTTTTTTTATATAAATTTAACTACTATTTTCTATTAAAATATATTTATAATATTTAATAGTACCTATAAATGTTTTTAAGAAGCACATCTTAATCACAAAAGTCTACTATAAACTTAGATTTTTTTTCCTGAGGTACAACCCATCCCTCGAACTAATCCTCTTTATAGACCAATATGTGGGCTAGTTACATAAACGAAAACCCCTAACTGCCCTATCTAATTTTGTAGCACCTACTAAATTCAAATCTAGACGTCCATCCTAAATTTTGCCACTTCTTCTTCCTCAGATTTGCTACCACGCATCCTCCACCTTGTCGCGCGCTACGCTTCCTCCTCAGGAGTGCACCTACACGGTCCAATGCATTTTCTGCAAGATGGCCTTGAGGGACTGTTTGGTTGCTACACTAAGCAACATGCCTTAGCTATTAATTTACATGCCTGAAGGCAGCCTGAGCTTGCATAACAAAGTTACCTGATCAGGCACATCTCAAATTCAAAGAAGTGTTTGGTTAAAGGCCCCAACCCATGCCTCAGAGGACACGACAACCACACGATGTTTGGTTTATTTTTTCTGAGATTATATTCACCAAATGTTGAGTTTACCCTTGTATATTTGTTGTGCTTGTTCTTATATATGAAAATTCATGTATATTTTGGTGAGTATATTTGGTTATACATGTGTGATAGATATTTCCAAATGGCAATAGAGAAATACTGCAATAATATACTCCCCAAATGTTAGAGTATTTTGTATTAAACTTCCAACTCAAGTGATCATACACATTTGTTCTTGCCAATAGTGCCACCATTTAAACAACATAAAGGTGAAGAGCCACATTATCCTAACAAAAATCATCATAAAATATTACACTATGCCATGCCTCACGCTCCCCTTGACATTAGTTTAAAATTGAAAAAAAATACATGAATAGACAGATATTATGAATTATTACTAGTTAGATTTCCATAAGTTACGATAGAAAAGGTACACTTTTAAATAATTATATACGATGTCAAATATAGATTAGCTTATATTACCATAAAAACATTTACAGCCTAGTACAATAACAAATCTGTTCTACAAGCACACATGAAAATATATGGGAAGACATTATGATCAAGAACATTTACACCCTAACAGTTACATAAAAAAACATTTACACCTTACAACACTGTTGTATAAATACACATAAAAAATAGATGGGTGAGAAATGTTCAACTACAATAAAAAAACTGAATGGTAATCGCCATATTAAGTTTAAGAATAAGGTTCATATCTATGTCAAGCAAGTATTATACTCTATTTTTCTAACAATATAAGCATTTGGATTTTGTTCTAAAATATAAGCATTCCTATCATACCCTCAACTACTCTCTTACCCCGATTCATCGGAGGGGCACATATAATTATTTTTTCTTTAAACTTAATCCCTACTAAACAAACTATAAACGCTTATATTGTTGGTCGGAGGGGAGTATACTTAAATTGTGCCAAAAATCAAATACTCTTCACAGTGCCATCAACTATTTCCTCCATACTATCATGTTTGTCTAGCTCTATCATCTCCCAAGACAAATAATTATTATCAGGGCATATGCAATAGGAGGTTTTAAGACAGCTTTATACTTCCCTATGTTGTTTTTTAGCATTGCTTGAAAACATTTTCCTACTCATGTTTTACGTATATGATTTATAAGTGTTAAACGGTGTATTTTTTAAAAAATTAGGTGACAGGGAGAAGGTCCCACTCCTCCTCCCATATGCACCTTAGAGTTAATCAATGTCTGTAACATACTCGTGACATTTTCTGCTAGGTAAGTACCCTGATTGCTCAAGAGAGTCCAAAAATTAGCCCTTATAATCTTGCATTGGAAACATTAAAAAAATAGGCCCCAAAATCTTTTTCATCTCCAACAGTTTCCTATAATTAGATACCAAATTAAACAGTTTTCCTCTAATTAAACCCCAATAATTTAGTTGTTTGCCAGGTATGTAGGGTGGGACCGATCGGTAGACTGTTCCGTAGATATCAATCTTTTCCCCGTAACCATCTCTGCGTCGCCGTTGTACGTTCTGTCGCCGTCGCCCTCTCTGTCCCTATTGCCTCTACTCTGCCAAGCCATACCAAATAAACATGAATTACAAGATCTGCTATCTGCAATCTGTATGCTATACCTATACACCTTAATCAATCAGATGATTAGTTGTTCAGTTCTGAAGTAAATAATTTCAGTACTTATAGCAGCTGATCCTGAAACTTCCTTCGTGCCTCAAGCGAAGAAAACAAAAAATAAAAGCAGGTGATGCAATCTGACAATACATGTACGGAATTTGACAATATATCGAGGTAAACTCCTAACACATCAATTTAATATAAACTCCAACTACGATTGCCAGCTAACATATTGAACTTCCTAATGTCCGCATGATGTCAACTTCAGAGCCAACAGCATTTTTCACATCTTAGATATAAGCCTGCAAGTAAGAAAGTAGTAAGAAGGATCAGAGATTTCTTTTCCTATACTAAGACTGCAAAATTCATAGCACTAGATGGAGAGATAGACAAAATTTAATGCATCTTCAATTGTATAGTAATAGATGGTTTCATTTAATTGATCTATTTAAGCATCTTAGTGTAGTTAAAACACACAAAAAAATGCTTAGAACCCCAACAAACAAAGCAGACGATAAACATATCCGCTTCTTTACTGTGCCTAAGGATTTTCATACCGTTGAGGTCCAAGTAGCAAGACTCCATGGAGTTGTGCTTGACGATAAGCATGTATTAAAACTCCTACACGTCTAAACTCATTTTTACATGAATTAAAAATTTTAAACACTAAGAATATGATTGTTCACCTACGGTTAATTATAAGCCGTAACACTTAGAGCGAATTTTTATAGTTAAAACTTTTATATATATATATATATATATATTCTTAGCTATGTTCTTAGCTACTTAAAGCCAATATAAAAAATAAACTATGATGATAAAACATCAAAATCAACTCTCTAAAATTAAGTTTTAAAATTTAAAATTTGACTATAGAGTTAAAAGAAACAAACGATAAAGATAGAGATGTAAATATTAAAAAAAGAGACAAACATTCATATTCTTAGCCATGGTGAAAAACAATTTAATATAGTAAATAAAGCATGCTACATAAGTTTTAGACAACTTGTGTGTGAGACAGAATAGGAGAAATTCTCTATGAGCCAGAAAAGGAGAAAGAAAACCCAAAATCTTTTTCAAATTTTGAGTTTAAATTTTAATGAATTAGGCAAGTTTCAACAAGCTTAACAAAACATAGCATAATCAAACAAGCTACTAAAGAGCATGAAAGCTAAAAAATATATCAAACTTGCATAGAAGTAATACATACATAAGATAGAGATAACCAAGAGATAACATACAAAAATCATTTCTTAAGATAATAATGTATAATACAATACAAGTAAGTAGATATGATGCAATATGGTACAGATGCATGCAAAGACAAAGAACTCCTCAACTCAACCCATAGGGGTGGATCATTTCTAAGTCACTTCTTAAGAGCTCAAAACGAACACGATCAACAATATCAACAAGTTGTTTCTCGAATTCAAAAAACTCTAGCACAATAGCACATTTCTCTATATTGTCTTGGAGGAAATGGTATTGAATCTCAATATGCTTGGTCCTTAAATGTTGAACCAGGTTTTTTGCAATGTTGATAATACTAGTGTTGTCACAGTAAAGTAACACCAGAAAAAGACAAGAAACCATCCAAAAATTTTGGCTATAAGAACTTGCTATAGCAACATACTTAGCCTTAGTTGTTGATTGAGCAACAGAAGACTACGAGAAGACTAAGAAACTAGAGAAGTACCTGAGAAATGACAAGTGCCAGAGGTACTCTTGTGATTAATCTTGCATCTAGCAAAATCAACATTTGAGAAAGCACGAATCGAAAGTGTGGATGAACATAATTACTAGATTACGTATTTAGTGGTAAGCTTGATGTAGCGGAGAATGTGCTTGACAACTTAATGATGAGAGCTCCTTGAAGAGGTTTGAAACCTTGCACACAAGCACACAAAGAAGTAGATGTCCGATCTTGATGAAGTCAGGTAAAGGAGGGAGCTGATCATGCTCTAGTACTCACGCTGGTCAATCGCCTCGCCATCCTCATCAAGGCCCTGTGTTGAAGTGGTAGTCATGGGAGTGGCGATAGCCTTGCAGTCGTTCATCTCAAACTTCTTCAGAAGATCTTTGGAGTACTTCTAGTGGATGAAGATGCATTCCTTGGTTTCCTCGATTTGAAGGCTAAGGAAGAAAGTCAATTCTTCCATTATGCTCATCTCAAATTTCTTGCTCATTGTCTCTAAAAACTTAGCCACAAGAGTATGAGAGGAGCCTCCAAAAATGATGTCATCAACATTAATTTGGACGAGAAGAAAGTTAATGCCATCTCTAAGAATGGAGAGAGTAGTTTTGTCCACCTTTCTCATTTCAAAACCATTTTGAACAAAAAAAAGTTTTTAACCTTTCATACTAGGCTCTAGGAGCTTGTTTTAAACCATACAAAGCCTTTGCAAGTCTAAAAACATGATTTAGAAATTTTGAGTTTTCAAAACTAATAAACCTTTTCTTCTATGACACTATTCAAAAAGGTACTTTTGACATCTATTTGAAAGAGTTTGAAACATTTAGAAGCAGCAAAAGCCTAAAGGATTTGGATAACTTCTACTTTAGCAACTGGTGTAAAGGTTTCATCAAAATCCAAGCTCTCAACTTAGGTGAAACTCAAAGCAACTAGCATGGTTTTATTTCTAACTATGGTTCAATCCTCCTCCTGTTTATTTTTAAAAACCCATTTGGTTCCTATAATATTGTGACCTATGGGTGGCTCAACTAGAGTCCAAACATTGTTTCTTATAAAATTTTTCAACTTTTTATGCATGGCATTGATCTAGTTCTTATCAAACAATGCATGACAAATATTTTTGAGCTCAAAAGAAGCAACATAAGTAAAATGAGCAAGATCATATGACCGATTTCTAGTTAACTTCTCATCCATACCTCCGATCATTGTATGAGACGAATGTTGGTTCTGGATGTGTTCGGGGAGCTATTGGTCGTGAAGTCTCATCATCAGTCTCCATAGGTACAACTAATAAAGATGAAGCAGCTAGAGCTTCTCTTGAGTGTGATTTCATGGTAGGAGATCCACTCTCTAGCATAGGTGGTAAAGCAGCAAGAGGTGGAAGGACAAAACCAATATCATCCTCCTCCACAAAAATGCTCTCGGTCATATTTGGAGAACCTAAAATTTTTGGTCTAGCATCTAGGCTAGCCTAATCAAAGGTAATCTCATAGGTCTCTACAATCTTGTTAGTCTCAAGAAAATACACTCGATAGATACGAAAGTGAGTAGCATAGCCAAGAAGATAGCATATGAAGAATGAGATTCAAATTTGTCCAAATTTCTAGATTTGAGAATAAAGTACTTGCAAATAAAGATCCTGAAGTGTGAAACACTTGATCGTTGACCAAATTTGAGCTCACAAGGTGTCTTGTCGAAAGTGGTTCTCAAGAAGACTCGATTTGAGACAAAGCAAGCAGCAAAAATAGCCTCATTCCAAAATCTTTTTGGAGTAGCATATTCATCAAGCATTGTTCATGTCATCTCCATAAGAGTGTGGTTTCTTCTATCAATCACACCATTCTATTATGGAACATATGGCGAAGAAAATTGATGTTCAACTCTAGAAGAAGTACAATAAGATTCAAATGAAGAATTCTTGAATTTAGAACCATTATGACTACAAATTGCTCAAAGAGATCTTAGAAACTCTAAACCCAAACGGTGAGCCAGATTTCAAAAGAATCCAAAGGTCTCCTCCTTTGATTCAAGAAAGTAAACCCAAGCGTAACGAGAGAAATCATCAACAATCACTAGAATGCACCATTTCCCAACAACCGAATAGACTCTCGTATGACCAACTCTGTATCCATGTGAACTAGTTATCTTGGCTTATTCATCATAACTAAAGTCATAGGCTTATGAAAGGAAGATGCCATATTGCCATGGCGACAAGGTGCACAAACTAAATCTTTAGCAACTTTTAGATTTGGCAATTCCAGAATCAAATCTAGACCACTGATCCTAGACAAATGCTTAAAGCTAATATGACCAAGACAATGGTGCCAAAAGAACAAGTCTTTATTTTCAAAAGCAATAAGGCATCTTCTCGAGAAGGTCCAAAGGAGTCATCAAAGTTCGCAAAGAAAATGTGACCAACTCAAGAGATATCAAACATGAGAGACTCAGAAGAATCAAGAACTTGATAATTGTTTTTCTTCAAGCATAACTCAAGATCCTCATCGCATAATTGTGACACTGAGTGCAAATTGTACTCGAGCTTGCCCACTAGTGCCATGTCCTTCAACATGAACTTGTCGTTGACCTTGATTGTCCTATTGCCCATCACACGTCTATTGCTCGCATCTTAAAGGTGATGGACTCCTCACCAAATGTGCGAGTGGGAGAAGTGAACCACTTGGCTTCACTAGTCATGTGACGTGAGCAACCTAAGTCCACTAGCTAGGAGTCACTCCTCTCCACTTGAAAGTCCTACAAACAAGAGACAATAGATCTTGATGACTTAGTACTGGGTTAGTGAGAAATGACTTAGGAATCTAGTACTGAGTTATGCAAGTGGTAAAAATAATTTTAGAATTACCAATAGAATGGTGAACATGTTGACCTTGTCTATTCTATCCTAACCTTGCCGAGTCATGTCGAGAGTGCACATCTCAATGAGGAAAGCGAGATATACCACTTGAATAACAGTTACAAGTGCACTCGAACCTTTTAGGAAATCTTGTAGGTGTACAACGGATAACTCTCAAGGTTCTAACGTGTTCTTATCGCTTCTTCCTGGCTTTTCTACAATAGAACATTACTATGTGGCTAGTCTTCCTACACAAGGTGCAATCAAAATTGGTTCTCTCAACAGACTTGAATTTCTCTATTATCTTTGTTGTTCCAACAGACTTGGGTTTCTCTATAGCCTTGGTTTTTCAATAGGCTTGTGTAAGTTTTTCTTGGGCTCAAATTCTTTTGGCTCTTTAGGTTTTAGAGTCTCATTAGGCTCTACAGACTTAGACTTATTAGACATGGATACCAATTTATGTTGTTTTGGATAAGCTAGAGCTAGCATCTCCTATGAAATCAGCTAACTTGAAGAGTGTAGGTATTTGATCTAGCTCTATGATATCATCTATGACACATATTATCTCATAGGTACCTACCATCATGGATTCAGCAAAGTCATAACCTATGTCTTGGTGGTTTTTGCTCATTTTGAATTGATCAAAGATCATATTGAGCTTTTTCTTTCCTTAGACAAACTTCTCTAAGGTTTGTTAAAGATATATGTTCTCTTGGGTTAGGTTAGCTCGGGATTCCTTACTTGTGGCATACTCCCTTTTTATGCATGCAACATCTAGTTTAAGAGAAATGCAAGCACATGAATCAACAGTTTTAGTAGAAACAACAACAACTTTAGTATTATTTAGTTCAAATTCTAAGAAAGCACAATTAGAACATATATATTGAACATGTGTTTTAGAAGCATAAAGTTAATGCAAGTTGTTTATAATTTTAAGCTTAACAAGTTGTTGCTTTACCTCGTAAATTTCATTTCTAAGTCTAGGGCAATTTTTATAACATTTTACCCTATAATGTTCATAACAAATATTGATGTGGGCAAACTTTTCTTTCTATTCTTTTAGTCCCATCTCAAGTAAACTAAGGTTCAATTTTATTTCATAGCAATAGAGCAAGCAACACTAGCACTAGAAGGGTTCCTATATCCTAGAACATATGAATCAATTTTATCCTTGAGGAGTTTAATTTCCAAAAGATATAAAGCACATGAAAGATAAGTATCCTCCTCATGAATCATAGAACATAGCCTAGTAATTTTTAGCACCATTCCCTCGCTTTCAGATTTTAGCTTCTTGATTTCATGCATAGAAGATTTGTACTTTTTACTAATTAAGATCATTAGATTAGACATCCTTTCTCTACTAAGATCACCATCATTTGAACCATCATCAGAACAATAATCGTCACAGAGAGATCCATTCAGGGAGAGTGTATCATTAGGACATACCTTAGAATGCTCCTTTGGGTCATTCTCATTCTCAAGTGCCATGAGACACATGTTAATGAAGTCGTCCTCATTAGCAAGATAGCACATGCCAGAAAAGTCCTTGTCCTTCTTCCCTTGATCGTCATCGTCGGTGTTGATGTTGCTCAGTTGGACCTCATCAAGTGTAGCTAGGACCTTGTGAATCTCCCTCTTCATCAACTCCTTCTGTCCTTTTCGTCCTTGACCTTCAGATCACTTGAATGTCGTGTCACTCTTCTTTTTTAGCTATGGGCATTTTACTTGAATGTGATTAGACTCTCCACACTCAAAGCAAGTGATTGGCTCGCTAGTCCTCTCTTCTTATTTATCACATTTTTGTTAGCCTTGAAAAACTTTTAAGCAAATAAAGCAAGACCATCTTTAGGGATCTCCTTTAGTTACTCCTCATAAATCATGTGTAGAGCAACTAGTGAAAAACCACCAAACACAAGAGCTGAGTGGGTAGTAGAAGTGCTAGAAGAAAGATCAGCTATCAAACCCACTGAGTGCTTGATGCCTTTTCGATTAAGGATGTCCATCTCGTGGGTTTTTAGATTTAAGTAAAGCTTATCCACAATAAGGTTACTTAAAGGTGTATTCTCTATAATGGATATAGCTTTCATTTTCCACATATTATAATCAAGACAATTCAAGAGATAGCATAATTTCTCATTGTCTATGAGTTCCTTGCTAACCGATCTTAAATTTGAAACAATTTTATCAAAATGCTTGAAATACTCATCAATGGACTCTTCAATGTATTTCTTAAACTTCTGGTACTCTTTTTAGAATTGGTTTGACATACCAATTTGATCTCATTAGTAACTTCATAGAAGTTACATAAGATTGTCCAAATTTCATGCGCGGGTGTTAGGTGATTCACATGATTGAACTCATTTTATCCTTACCTAGTAATCAAAGCATTTCGAGCACTAAAGTTAGCATTAACCTTCTCTAGATTTGCATCAGTAATAGTCGTATTCTTGGATATAGCATAAGGTGTTATCACCTTTTTCCACACTATGTACCCTAACGACTAGAGATATGCTTGCATTTGAGCAAATCTCTTCTATCAAAAACATACAATTTTGCAGGTATCTCTCCATAGTGTGGTTCATTGGCACGGTTAGGTTACAATGAACTTAACCGGTCTTTGATACCAATTGAAGGATCGTACCTTGCTATAGAGGGGGTGAATATAGAGCAATTCACTTTGCTATAAAAATACCTATAAAAGTTGTTTCGGTTTTGGTATCGAAATCTTAGTTATTTTGAAGATAGATCAAGATAATAACCGATAGATGACCTAGTAGATGTAGCTATGAGAAAACTAGATTTAAAGGATGTCACCTATGAATTATGAGTATCTCTCGATTGATGGTTCGTAATAAAATCCAATCAACGATCAACCAAGAGTACAAAAGACCTTACCTTTTTAGAGACTTTAATCTCTTGGATTTTTGCTCTAGAGCAATTTGGAGGTTGACTCCTTTTTCATCACAAGGCAAATCAAGAACCAAAAGAGTTATAGAGAGATGAGAAACTCACACCCCTAGAATGTAGAAAGAAAGGAGTGTTGACGTGCGAGTGGATTGGACCAGGCGGAGAGACACGTCGAGAAGGCAAATGAGTGTGAGCCGATGAAGGTCCGATGTGATTGCACGAACATACAAATGTCTGGCAGATCTGCTTAGCTCCAGTGTAGGTCCTCTGGCTTTTTAGAGTCTTTTGGTTGCTGGATTTGCGGGCGTTCCAGTCAATTTGATATCTGATTAACAAGGAAGACAAATAGAGTTAGATTATCAAGCTAATCAACTGATAGGTCGATATGGACTTCTGCTATCGGCTGGATGTACTGATGGGATTAAGATAGTAATTGGCTGAGTCCAATACACCCCTGTTATCGAATGGTGGACGATATAGTTAAGATAGCCATTGACTGTAAGTTCGATGCACCTCTACTATCGACTGGTGGCTGATAGAAACTGTAGCGCTCATACATCGGCTAGAAAACTAATGACAGCATAGGCAAATAACAAGAAATAAAATAAAAAACTCATTGGTCATAGAGCCGATGACGTTCTGAATAGAATATACGACAAGCGCTAGAGAGCAAAGTTCGATATCTCGAAGAGACGAGACCCAACGACCACCGATGATGGTACCGTTAGAGCCAGTTTTGATAGATCAGACCAAACCGAGACAATATAAGACTGAGGCTAATGACATCGAGACGATGGACGCTAGATCGGACGTAACGACGAAGGGACCAGGTGAACCCATCAACTGCTATCGGCTGCAGGTCCGATGTAGGTATATAAGTAAACTCATTGGCTAGTTGAGCCGATGGAGAAAACAAAATCTGCTAGATCTCAATGCCAAATCTAATATAACTAGATCTATCGCTAGCAGATTAATTGCTGGGCAAAATATATGTATATCGTCTGAGAAGCCGATACACTAGACGTGAAGCTTATTATATAGATGACTCATCAGCTAGCTATTCCAATGAAACATCACGTAAAGACTTATCGGCTTACGACTCAATCTACTACCAGCAATCTAGTAGGTCGAACCTAACTGATGTAGCAGGAGACCGATGATGGTAAAAGGAGCTTAATAAACCGATAGAACCCACGTGAACGTGATGTGATATATTCGATCGGACTAAGAGATTCGACCTAAACGATGCAGCCTTAGGCATAACGGATACATTAGGATAGTGACAGGACTTACCCCTTCGTTGGAGATCAGACTTAACCGATGCAGCTCCATGTTAAGAGCTAGAACATATCGGTAAAAACCTAGACAAACTAGGATGATGATGCGTCGAGATTGTATTAATATATGTAGATGATTTGTAAGTTTTTAGAAGATCTATATTTATACCCTGAGATTACACGAGTTCGATATAGTTACTAACAACCTTCGGACGTTATTTCCTAAACAGAAAAGGAAATTTTCTCTACGAAGTTAACAAAACTAACTAAACTTGCCTATTTTATAAGATATATTTTACAAAGATACAAATACTCTGTCGTGGTTTTCACGACTTCTTCTTAGATCCAGTCTCATCTAAATATTTTTTTTATCTTTGACTAAACCGAATTCATTCTCATTCATCAGATTGGTTTTTTCTCTCTATCAATCAGCTTCTTTTTATAAGTCGATTAGCTACTCGATCCTATCTGTGGGGCTTACTAAATTTTGGTGTTAATAAGGAGTCATATTCAAAATTTAAATTGCAATAGGATGTTTAAATAGGAAAGATAAAACAATTTCAACTATTTCATTGATTCAAATATATTTACATAGCTTACAAAATTATATCAAGAATTCTAAAATAGTTATTTAAAACTCTCCTATGATCCTCTTATCTTGCTCACAAAAACTTCCATTAATCATCTCAAAGTTCTCTAAAAGTGCAACTCCTCTCTTGCATATGCCTCTTCTTTTATAGGACAAGGGTGGCTAGAAAATCACTCAGACAAAGTTCAAAATACTCTTAAAACGAAATCCTAGCTCAAATAAATTCATATTTATTGATCTGATTCTTAGATGACAAGAAAACCACCTGGAGGTATGCCACATCGTCGGCCACATGAGGAGCTACGGGCTCCTATGGGCAGTCGTAGAAAATCGCACTGCCCAGCTAGCCATGCTACCTATACTAATTGGGCGCTGCCACGTGGCCCTAGATGGGAATTGGTGTGTTGGCGCCAGCCACACGTGTGCACCTAGGCCACCAGCCTCTACGCCTCGCTAGGTCGCACCCACCCACATGACATGCCTGCTTCTGGGCCAAAGCTATCTGGGTCATGCCCCTATACTCATAGGCCACCCTCATTGCTCGCCTTCATGCACGCTAGGCCGTCGCTATCCACTCACAGGTTGCTTGCACCCTAGGCCGCCCCACGTTGCTCGCCAGGCTGCCACCTAGGCCTCTGTTGCCACCAAGCTGACGCTGCTTGGGCTAGCCCCTCTAACCTAGTAGAGGGAAAGGGAAGGCCAACCTATCTCCTTTGGGCCACCTCATTTCTTCCTCTTCTCTCTTTTATTTTTTTCGTGAATCCTAGCGCTTACATACTTAACCTTATAAAGCCTATTATAAAGAACTCCCCACATGACATTGTTTTCTGTGTGCCACCTTGGATTCAACCTTATCATATGATATTTTTATCTCTTCAGACCTAAACTCCCTCCTTGAGTTTAATCCTGATCTCCTATTGACCAGTGTTGACTTTAGTTCTACTTTGTTACATAATGTCTCGACCATACAGACCTCTGTTTCTCACTAAGAATAGTTTCGGTTTTTATCATTGACCAAAATTGATATCTATCACCCACACACATAGATACACATACATCACAACTTAACCTCGTACACACAGGCTAACAATAACCAACTTTTAAACCAAAAATTTAACAAATATCACACTTCCTTTACCAATTTTCTATTACACATAAACCAAAACAACACATAGCTTCACACCAGAAGCCAATTACAAGTATGAATTTTTATTTAAGAGTTGAAACATAGAAAAACACGTGCATATATCCATACAAGAACGTATCATATTGACCCCAAATAAAAAAATAACAGTTCATATCAGTTTATCTGCAAGAAAAAAAACATTTGAGTGCAATCAGAGGGGCAAGATAAAAGTAGGATAAATTTTATGTTGTTTGAGAGATAAAAAAGCACCAAATGTAAATTTTGACACGTGTAATACCTATATCTTCTCAAGGATTATAATATATTATACCTGTAAACCAGATAATTATACCATAACGCTGAAAATTAGCATAAACATTAAACAGGTAAAAGATACACGGTACGCATGAGAGCAGTAATCTATAGAACATAACAACATGAATATGAATAATAATAGATCTAATGAATAATAATATATCGTAGGATTATCTCTGTAGTTTCATTTACATCATATCCACTTGTAAATAGTAAAAGCATTTTTTACCGACAACTAAGCCCTCCCCAGTTCGCCCGTCAACACATCCGGCCCATATCGAATCATCGAACCCCTTCGCAGAAACAGAAAAAAAGAGGAAAAAACCAAACATAAAAAACACTCGAAGAACACGAACACTCGCACCGATCCAAACAGGGGGGAGGGGGGAGGGGGGGGGTGGACAGCCCACGCGCGGGGCGAGAGATCCAACTCAATTCCCTAGCCGAGCCGAGCCATCGCCGGGTAGTCCGACTAGATCCACCCCCCCGCAGCCAGCGAAGACGGCGGCCACGGCGGCGGTGAGGATGCTGCTGGGCGGCGTCGCCGACGACGAGGAGCGGTGGCTCGCCGAGGGCATCGCCGGCGTCCAGCAGAACGCCTTCTACATGCACCGCGCCCTCGTAAGACCCGCGAAACCCTAGCTCCCCGCTCCCCCAACCCGTAGCTCCCTCGCTTATTATCTGCCCCTGATCGGCGATTTTGGGCGCAGGATTCGAACAACCTCAAGGATGCGCTCAAGTACTCGGCGCAGATGCTCTCCGAGCTGCGCACCTCGCGGCTCTCACCGCACAAGTACTATGATCTATGTGAGTGTTTTTATGTTCAGGACTCTTCAGTGTGCCCAATTTTGGCTGTGGTTTAAGCTGGGATTTGATGGGGTTTGTTTATTGGGCTGCAGATATGAGGGCGTTTGACGAGCTGAGGAAGCTGGAGATGTTCTTCATGGAGGAGACCCGGCGTGGTAGCTGCTCCGTTGTTGATTTGTATGAGCTTGTGCAGCATGCTGGCAACGTCTTGCCCAGACTGTAAGCCTAATGCACCCCTTTTCAGGCATAAACAGTTATTGTCTCTGTGTTCTTATGTAATGTTAGCTTGGCGTTACTTGCTCTGGGAGGATTATGGAGCTGTCTTTGTCGTGGTATTGCAGTCCTGCAGATCATTACAACTGGATACTATCTAGTAATAACTCACAGCTATTAAATCAATGGCAGAACTTGATACTTTGATCTTGCTGCTTTTGATAACTTTATCTCTGTTGAATTTGAAAAGACTAGTTTGAACAAGCTGCATATTTAGTTGGCGCAAGTGAACTGAATTAGTATTATTGTTTGACTACCCACACTCATACAAGTACACATCGATAAGTCATATCATTCAATCATCAGTGATTTTACTGTAACTAACTTGAACACACTTGTCACATATGAATATCAGGACAACTGTTAATCATGCTCCCATTACACTATATTATGTTTTTAAGACTCATATGAAATTTGTGAAGAACTGTTATGGTAATTACCTGATTTGCTGTTGTTCATGTCCTAGCTATCTCCTCTTCACAGTAGGATCTGTGTACATTAAATCAAAAGAGGCTCCTGCAAATGATGTTCTTAAAGACCTTGTCGAAATGTGTCGAGGCATACAACATCCTCTTCGTGGGCTTTTCCTAAGAAGCTACCTCTCTCAGATAAGCCGAGACAAACTGCCAGATATTGGTTCTGGGTATGAAGGGTAATGCACTCCATGCCTTGCTGTTTCAGAGTTCAGTTAGTTAGCTAGAGGTCAATCACTAAAGATAAAATGAACTAATGGTCCATCTTTATGTAGAATGTTGTCTTATTCTACAACATTAACTTGACATTCATATAGTACCTTTTGAACAGGCTGTAGTCACAGAATCCAAATGGCCACAACATTGCATGAACAGTCCAAAAATGAAGAGTAAACAAGGAACTAGTAGGCAAATTAAAGTTAAATACTAGTTTCCTTACTCTTCATTTGAATCATGCATGCTATGCTGTAGCCATTTGGATTTTGTGACTTCCTGTGCATTAATTGCTATGATTTGGTTGTCATCCCTGCTCTATCTGTCACATATAGAATTTACCCATCCCTATTTAGGTCTAACTGTATATTCGAAGTCTTAACTATTGCCAGCAACGCTGATTGATCATGTATCAGTACACTAGAGACAACACAACTCAACTCAACTCAACGCAGGCTTTCAGTTCCAAACAAGTTAGGGTAGGCGGAGTTAGTACACTAGAGACAACATGAAATTAAGTTCATTTTATTATATCTGGGAGTTAAGATGTGCAGAGTGCAAAAGTATATTATCCTGAAAGTATATGTTACTTCTTATTTATGTTGTTCTCTTTTACCTAATTGGTTCTTTATACCTGCTTTTTGCAACTTTCATCACACAGGGATGCTGACATCATTAACGATGCAGTTGAGTTTGTTCTTCAGAATTTCATAGAAATGAATAAACTTTGGGTCCGAATGCAACATCAGGTTTAATTCAGCTTGCAACTTGAAGCTTTTCTTTCCTTTTCAAGCTGAAGTCTGAGTCCAACTGCTGCAATTCTTTTTTTTTCTACCATGCATTTACCACATTAGGTTTCTGCACATGCAGTGTTCCCCATGCTGTTCATGAATATGAGCTTTTGTCAAAGATGTCATCCCTAGGAAGCTCAGGATTATCTAACCAGATAAAAACTTAAACCGACCTTGATGGTTATGGTTTGCAGGGGCCTGTACGAGAGAAGGAGAAGCGAGGAAAAGAAAGAAATGAACTACGTGATTTAGTAATCAGCATTTACATATATTCCCTACTCCCTAGACTATGTCTGGTTTACTTATTTGTTGTCATTTCAATGTACTTCTTTTGATTCTTTTTTCTAGGTAGGCAAAAACCTTCATGTTCTAAGCCAGATTGAGGGTGTTGACCTTGACATGTACAAAGAAACTGTCCTTCCAAGGATATTAGAACAGGTCTGCAATTAGATTTGTTGACAAATTATAAAATGATGATAGCAGTATAGTACTTCCATGATTCTGCTGAAAACTGAAGAAATATATTGGCAGGTGGTTAATTGTAAGGATGAACTTGCACAGTTCTATCTGATGGACTGCATAATACAAGTATTTCCAGACGAATACCATTTACAGACATTGGAAACATTGTTGAGCGCATTTCCGCAACTACAGGTTCACAAGTTTATGTTATTTTAACTTGAGTCACGCAGTTACGCTGTTCTGTGCATATCATTGTATGTTAGAAATCAAACAATGCATATCATTCACGCAGTTGATTATCTAAACCAAATGAGTTAATTACCAAGCCATCCTATGCCCTTGATCAATTCAATTTGCCTGCCTGATGTTCTATTAACTGTAAAAAGTAGTGGTCTCTTGGTGATTTATCACTCAAATGAGTGTATATTGACATATACATTTCAATCAGGGAATCAACTCCAGTGAGTCCAGGTTCACTTTTAATCTGCGTATGCTAGTAGTTTTACATAGAATGCTCTACCATGTCAGTTATTCATTTGCCACTTTGTTGTAAAACGTCACTTGTGTAGTCGACAGATGTTAGTACCTTATCATGGTGGAATTATAGTTTTGTAGAAGGATTTATCATGTTGTACATTTTTTCCTGTCATGATTTGTACAGATCAAGCTGCATTTAACATATAAAATCACAACTGTAGAATAAATGAATACAACTCAGTATAGAATATATATATTTTAAGAATCAGGGTGCAATTTCTGTTCAATTTTCACTGTGAGTGTTACTCACTTAGTATTTTTGGCAGCCAAATGTTGATATCAAAACCGTCCTGTCTCAACTCATGGACAGGTTGTCAAGCTATGCTGCTGCAAGTCCAGAAGTAAACATTCACTAAACCACTTCATCATGGTAAAATTTGCGTATGCTTTTGACAATTATGAACTGTGCAGGTATTGCCAGAATTCCTGCAAGTTGAAGCTTTTGCAAAGTTCAGCAATGCTATTGGAAAGGTAAAACTTATCTACCATTTTTATGCTAGTCTTTCTTTATTCATATTTTTCTTGCAATACTATGAGTTGGCATTTCATCTAGTAAAATGGCAATGTCCTATGTGAACATTTAAAATTCATATTGCCCAAATATGATGTGGAAAGGATCCATGGAATATAACTGTGCCTTTTATTCCTTGTGCCTTGCTCAAATTATACAGTTGTTGTGTGCTGTATTAAGGTATTACTGTCAAAACTGAAACAAGTAAGCTATGTTCTTCTGGCAGGTGATAGAAGCCCAAGTTGACATGCCGGTTGTTGGTGCAGTAACTTTATATGTATCACTTTTGACATTTACTCTCCGCGTGCATCCGGATCGGCTTGATTATGTTGATCAAGTGTTGGTAAGCCTTCTTATATAGGGAAAAAGATATCCTAACTCTATAGTTTATGTGCATGTAGTTTCTGTATTTTACATATACCTTCTCCACAATCTACTAATAATCATCAAGTGGAAGTGGTGAAGAGTAGATAAATGAAAATCTATGGAGTAAAATATATTAGAATGTCTATCTAGAAGTCTTCATGGAGTATGCACCAAAGCCACTCCCATGGTCTATATATGCCTCTTTATCTCATGTACAGAATATATTGCGCTTTCTAGCTCACATCAAGTTTAATCTTGGACAGGGTGCATGTGTCAAGAAACTTCCAGGGAAAGCGAAACTTGAAGATAGCAGGGCAACAAAGCAAATTGTTGCACTTCTCAGTGCCCCTCTGGAGAAATATAGCAATATTGTTACTGCATTAGAGCTCTCAAACTATCCTCGGGTTATGGACTACCTTGATAACTCTACAACCAAAGTTATGGCTCTTGTAATAATTCAAAGCATAATGAAGAACATGACTTGCATATCTACTTCTGACAAGGTAATATTTTGACATTGTATTCTTGCTTATTGCCTTGTCAATTACAATGGGAATCATCATGTAATTCTGTACATCATTGTTTTGCAGATTGAAGCTCTGTTTGATTTAATTAAAGGGCTTATAAAAGATATGGATGGGGCTCAAGATGATGAGGTAATATGACACGCTTCATCTACAATTTTCTTTGGCTTGTGGTATTCTTTCTGCTGCTCTGAGCTGGATCAATGCAAAAAAATATTCTATTTTCTTATCAAGTCTACCTGTTATATTTCTTAGCTTGATGATGAGGATTTTAAGGAGGAACAGAATTCTGTGGCACGTCTTATTCACATGTTGCACAATGATGACCATGAAGAGATGCTGAAGGTACACTTGTATTCTACTGAAGTTGATGAGATGATACAGAATTATTCTGTGCTCATTATGTTCTCACATTTTAGTAACTTCATTTCATGGTAGTTGCATACTCACTGTTAGGAATATTTTTATGTCCATTTTCCACATCTATGCTGTTGATATCCAGTGACATCAGTGTGCTGACAGAATATGAAGCTAGTGTCTGCCCCCAATAAAAAGGTTAAGAGAGGGAGGGATATTTTACTAGGTCATATCTTTAGAACCTAAGGAAAAAAGGCCATATCATGTTCATGCTGGTTGCAAAATGGATAGGTAGCACCAACTGTGTCTATCCAATGCTAAATGTATAAAACCAGACATTAACTTGTGAATTTATGTCACTGGAGGTGGATAGAACTTACCATTATCAGGTTGAATGTCTTGACACTTTGACCACTTTGAAAATGCTAATAGCAAATACTTGTTGATCTTTCAGATATTATGTACTGTTCAGAAGCATATACTTCAGGGAGGTCCCAAGCGGCTACCTTTCACTGTGCCATCCTTAGTATTCTCTGCTCTCAAGGTTTGTTTTACAACTACATTTCGACATTATGATAAACTGAGAGTCTTCTGATTTCACTTTTTTTTGAAAGATCTTCTCATTTCATATTTCTATTATATATAATGCTTCTCAAAAAAACATTTAATCTAGTTGATCAAGCTTCTTTATAGTGGCCATTTTGACAAACCGTTAATTCTGCCCTAACTATCTGACACTGTCAGCCAGATATTGGAAATGTGCTCAATTTAATTCTAATTTGAGGGTTCTAATCTGTGGATAATATGTCCTACCTGCAGTTGGTCAGAAGATTACAAGGTCAAGATGGGGATGTAATAGGGGAGGAAGTTCCTGCAACTCCTAAAAAAATATTTCAGATCTTGCATCAGGTCCCCACCCCCTTCCCCTGGCTAATTTTTTTGGACATGTTTTAGAATTTCACTTAAAAACTCTGATAAAACTATCACAAGTTTTTCCAAATTGTAACTTGATACTGTTGGAAAAATATAATATGGTTAGTAATTGCTATGCTGGATACATAATTGTAAACTGTTTCATGCCAACTTCCTCTAGCACAAAAAAGTCTCCCTGGCTTGATTTGCTTGATTGCATTAGGATCGAGGGCTATAGACCTGTGGATTGGTTTATAACCTTCTCCCTCATCAATTTTCTCATCATTTGTTAATTTGCAGACCATTGAAGCACTCTCATGTGTTCCTTCTCCTGAACTGGCTCTCAGATTATATCTGCAGTGTGCAGAGGTATTGCTGTAACAATTGATTTATGCTTTCCACAACTCTTCATATTATGTAGCTACCTTTCGTATTACAGGCTGCCAATGATTGCAATTTGGAACCAGTTGCTTATGAGTTCTTTACGCAAGCATTCATCTTATATGAAGAAGAAATCGCGGTATAATCCCTATGTTTCCCTTCCTTGTGGACATCCATTTCACTCGATTACTTAAATTGAGCTATTTGATATACCCCTGGATCATATCATAAATGTCATGTGCTATGCATTCTAACACTAGGGTCAATAGCTCATTTTATCTCTATATCATTTTCCACCTATAATGTTTGTGTGCTACAAGCAGGATTCAAAGGCTCAAATTACTGCAATTCACCTAATAATTGGGACCCTTCAACGGATGAATATATTTGGGGTGGAAAATAGAGATACCCTGACTCACAAGACAACAGGGGTAACAATTAACTTTGCTTTTTCCTAATGGAATCATGTTTTTTTCTTTCTTGCAAGTCAGTCTTCTATGCACATACTAACATTGTGTTGAATAACAAAACCACTGTTCTGTGCAGTACTCAGCAAAACTTCTGAAGAAGCCTGACCAATGCCGAGCAGTTTATGCATGCTCACACCTTTTCTGGACTGATGACCAAGATGGAATAATGGATGGTGAAAGGTGAACTTGTTCTTCTAAGCTTACTGATTTATTGGGACTTATAGTCATGCCATCTGTATTTTTGAACATTTAGTTTGTTCTTGCAAATGAAATGTTAGGACCTCCCTAATGATACAGAAATGTCTATTATCATAATTTCGTGGCCAGTCAAACTGTTTTAAAAGATCACAAGGTAGATAAACACACCTGCGGCTGTGTCACACACACAGCAGCAGGCGCTCGTGCACGCACACACACCAAACTTGCAATGTCCTTTGAGCTTCCCATGGTTCTGTATGTATGAAAACTAACAGGTTTTTATTCTTTGCTTCTTTGAATTTTTTGTTCCAGGGTCCTCCTTTGTTTAAAGCGTGCCTTAAGAATTGCCAATGCCGCTCAACAGATGACTAATGTAATAAGGGGAAGTAGCAGATCTGTTGTGCTCTTTATTGAAATTTTGAACAAGTAATCTCAAGACCTAGATCTGATATATTCTCTTGTGCATATGATTGCTGTTGTTGTAATCCACATGCTTCTATTATTTCCAGGTATTTGTACTTCTTCGAGAAAGGAATTCCAGAGATAACAAACACTGTAATCCAGGATTTGATTGAATTGATTAGGGCAGAGAAGCAAAGTGAGCACAATGTGGCTGATCCATCTACAGAGACCTTCTTTGCAAGCACTTTGCGATACATTGAATTCCAGAAGCAGAAAGGTGGAAGCATAGGCGAAACATTCGAACAAATAAAAACTACCTGATTGTTCATAAGTCAACACAAGAACGACATCGTGACAGTTATTTCGGTGAGTCGTATTTGCGAAAATTCAGTGAAATAGAAGCCATTGGTTTCAGCAGCCTCCGGCATAAAGGATCTTTTCATGTGGTGTACTTGCATCTTACGCTCAAAGCGGGCCTCCCTTCCATTTTTGTGACATGTTTGGGTTAGTCAGTGGCTATAAGCTTTACCCTTGGGAAGCTCAGATCTGTACAGGGCAACTTGTGTACCGGAGTATCATTGTTGTATATCCTTTTTCTTTCTTTTCTTTTTGTCAAAGAACAAGAATTTTAGGTTTTCTAACTTTATTAGACTCTGGAGGTACATATTTCTATTTATCTGTCTGGACCTTTTGGTTAATTCATAACAATGAAGGCTGAGCTGTTGCTCCGAGACCTTGCGAGCCGATGGATCTGCACAGACGATTCAGAATACAGTTTTCCTTTTCAGAACTCCAGTACACATCAGCTTTAGAAAGAGGCATTTTCACATCCAATTCCCTTTTTAGATGTTTAGATAGATCAAACTATTAGGTCGATTGCTACACTTGACCAAACTAACTTCAACGGTGTTGGAGACCTACCCAGATGGTTACTAGTCGAAGATCAAGCAACAGATTGCATGAATTGTTGATGTAACAGGCCGCTATCTAACAATGGAAATTTGGTGTGTAAATGAAACCTATTTGAACAAATCACAATGTCATAAGCTGGAAAAACGTAGTTGGTACGTTTGAATTTGGGAAATGAGTTTCCTTGTATATCCCTTTCCTGTGCTTCAGTTCTGCTGATACAGCTGGTTAAGCAAGTCAATTCCGTCGTTGCCACTTCCCAGACAAAAAACAAATGGCCAATGCCCTCTCTGACTACCATATTCTTCTCGTTGCATGCCAAGTGAACTTGCACACAAACTCAGTTCTGTAAGATGCTCTTGGGACTTGATTACGATGAGGTATGCACACTTCAACTCGAAGTTCTTGTCTTCTTTTTTCACTCTAGCTCTATATCCCCTCTAGAAAAAGTTCACACTGTTTAGCAACAACCCAAACTAATCCGCAGGATGCAAGATACAATGAAGTAATACAAAAGCTGACCTCCCACCAATCATGAACGAAGCTGTACTATATCATCCAAATTCAATACCTAATAGCTGCTCTTCTTGAATAGTATTTGGTAATAAACTGTTCTCATCTTTCATCTCAATGTCAATGGTTTCTGAATTAATGATCACCCTGCACAGTCCAAGATGGCCTCCATTAACAAGGTCACAATTCTCATACAAACCACCAGCTGGTGGCATGTTCAACATGCAAGATTTTGGCAGCACAATCCTTTTCCTTTCCTGAAGGTGGTTTTCCTTAACTGTTAGCACAAGGCGGTGTTTCCTCCCTAGTAATTCAGAAACATATTCCATATCACCCATAGCCAAAGCATGGCGAACACGACTGGAAGAAACCTGCCCTTTATCGCTTGAATTTATGGAGGTCATTATTCCATTGTGAGATCTTCTGGCTGTGTCCATGACTGACCGTACAATGAATGCACTTAAACCAAATACCTCACATAGTTTAATTAGCTCAGATGCATCACCAGATGCCTTGTAGCCAAATCGGTAGTTTTCACCTGTCATAGTAACAAACACAGATATATTGTAACAAGGTATGACAATGCAGTAAGATAGTGCACCTGCAAGAGAAGACATCATGTTCCTACCTGCTACAACACCTTTTATTTTAAGATCCTTTGATAACCTCTCAACAAATTGCTGTGGAGTTAGGTACCTGACCTTTGAAAACTCAACTTGATATTCCATAGGCACCGCATTCCTACAGTATGGAGCCCAAGAGGAGAGCACTCGTTTCCGATCACATTGAGCAACTACAGGAGGCCTGCATGAAAAAAGGAAAGCAGTCATGATTTGCCACAGGCAAGGCCCACCTTTATGTGGGGCTAATGATTATCAAGGGACAGTTACAAAAAGCCTATTTTAGGCTCACCTATACTCCCAGCCAAGAACGTCAGCCATTCCCACAAAAGAAAGAAGAAAGGGAGTTCCTGCTTTAGAAGCATACATTGCCAATTCCCGATGGCCAATATGAAGGGCATCAAACTTTCCCAAGGCAACTATCCCATCTGAAACATGCATTGAATATCCAGTGAAACTTGGGCTTACGCATGGTTACATGAAAAAAAGCAACCTCATGGGGTAACGTGTATTGGAGTAACAGGATGACCTACAATATTTTACGTATTATTATTGAAGCCCTAAATCAGCATTCATACAAAATAGCGGATCTTACATGGTCTAATCTTTCCAGTCAGAAAAAAACTCTGGTTTATCCTAGCCTCATGCAAGGTTTGTGCAGAGCTTTTCTAAGAAAGTATATCTGCACCCTTAATCATGGACAGCAGCAACTGAGCTGCCAGCAATAGATTAGGCATGAAATAATCACATTCTGGAGGTGCATGGTATATGTTTTGTATGCGAAATGAACATAGAGATTTGGAACTTGAATGTTCTGGAGAAACACGAAAAATTCATTTAATGCATACCAATTACACAGTCTTGATCTTCCCCACAATCTATTAGGAGCTTGTCTTTCACTAAATCTTCATTGTTCAAACTGATCCCTGGTTGTCCAAATGAGCTGAAGGTTGTCAACGAGCATCTGTTCTGCCCTTTGTTCATGTCTAGAAGCATGCTTTGACTGCAGTAGCTACAAGTGTGTAACAGAGTCTTAAAGCTAATAAATATTTAAGAGTTTAAAATGGTAAACCAAGTTCACAATATTTACAATTGTACACATAAAAGATCAACACTTATTGATGTGAGTTACAAGTAATAGCTTTATAGTTGTTCAAGGCCCACATTTGCACACCCAAAGCTAATTAATTCTAATGAATAGAATCATTGGTTGTCTTATACTTAGACTTTGGATTGTGAAGTCCTAAAGGAGATTAGTGAACCGTAAGAGACAAAAAGTCCTCAAGGCTGACGGTTACTAGTGGGAAAAACCATAAGGGGATAGTGAGCCTTGCATGAGAAAGATGACAAATATAGTTGTTCCACACAATCTCTTGTACTTTTGATCGGTTTCACCTGCCAAAAGGTTAGACTGGCCCTAGGAAAGAAAAGATCCTTACCTGGCGTGACTAGAAGACAAGTCATGTGGCTTTACAAAATATTACACTTGTTCAATTAACACTTACTAAACCAAAAAAATGCAACACGCCAAATGCAAGTGCTGTACATGGGGACAAGCTAACTTAACTCCTTACATCCCTGCAGCTAATTTGAGCTCAACGTATCCGGATTGAAGTTGAGCATGTCCTAAACTTTGAGCTAAGATTCATCAGCATACCCCGTATCCAACCCCAACCACAGAAAAGTTACTACCTCCCTCCTCCAAAGTTTTTTTTTTCAACCTCCAAAGTTCACATTTCACTAGCACGAGATTGAACAGGTTCAACAATCGAAAGCTCCCAGTAGTAGTCCACACATATAAAGAAGATTCTATATAGCATAGTCCTACCCCTCCAATCCCATTCCTAAGATGACGGCATCACCACCTATTCCCTAACGCCCCAAAGTCCAGGCCTTTCGTCGAACAACTTGCGAGCGTGAAGGCGCAGGGCACCGAGTAATACTCCCCCAACGAAACAGAGAGAAGGACAAGGGAAGGGAACAAGAACGGGAGGGAATTCTCTACCTGAAGCGCCGGCCGGGTGGCAGAAGCAGGAGGCGCGGTGCCCCGGCGACCACGCGAGGGCCCCGGTCCCCGCCGCGGCCGCGGGAGCGGAAGCCGAGGAGAGGCTGCCAATGGGGCGACGGGGATCGGGAAGGGGAAGGGGAACGGAAGGTGCAGGAGAGCGCCGCGGCGGCGGCGCCCCTCTCCATCCTTTGCTGCGCTGTTTTTTTTTTTTTTTTTTTTGCTTTGCCGCTTTGCTTCGCAGGCGGCGGCGCGTCCCTCCTCTCGGCCTCCGCTTGCTGCTGCTTCTGGCAGTCAGGCGGCACAGGCGAGCTCCTTCCGGCTCGGGTCTGAGGAGAATAGGTGGCCGGCCTGGCCTTTACGACATGATTACTGTAGCGGCCATGCCATACCGATCAACATGTTGATGCTACGGCCGAGGCACGTCCACCGGCCGTACCGGATTGACCTGGACTTAGTAGAAGCTCATGGACCAACTACGATCCACGTGACAGAAAATAAATAAAAATATAACAAAGAGAAAATAAAAGGAAAAATAAATGCAAAAAAAAAAGAAAAATTAGTGGCCAGTCGGGCTGTACTGTTAGCCTAATACTTGGTTTGCAACCGGACCATACCAGCACGATCCATTACCAAACGGCCGTACTGCTTATGGACCGTGTATAGCTACAATCGTGTTCGGGCCAACCCGTATCATTACGGTCTATTTGATAATCTAAGTCTGCTTATTTAATTAGAAAATAATACACGAAATGGTTTATATTATCAAGATTCTTTTAGATTATCTGATTTAGTGATAGTAATTTAACGGTATAAGCAACTAAATTAATACTATAGAGTTGAAAATTTTGCTTTGGAAAGATAAAAATGAGGAAACTTTATACATGAAATTTTTATATGAAACATATTATTTTGGAGCTTGGAAAACGTGTAAATAAAAATCTAAAATCCAAAAGAAGAAACAAACAGGACTAAGTAGTTATCAATCTTTTTTTTATCTTCTTTTAAAGAATATTGGCTAATTTTTCTGAAAAAAAGAATAATTGACACTCCATGTTTTCTTTATGATATCTAATTTTATCTTTCTTTTCAATTACATGTACACACTAACAAATATATGTATAATGCATGCTCAAAGAGATAAAAGACAATAAAAAAAATCTTGATCTCACTAAAATTAACCTCCAACCCCATCACAAAGAAGAAATAAACACCACTTCAGCTGAAACATTTTGATCATTTAAGGACTTTACCCAAGTTTAAGATTTTAACTTTGGTGAAACATTTATATTTATTGCATGCCTTATGTTATGAGCGTTTTTTCTCAATAGACCGATCGATAAGCTTGTGTAGATAGAATAACCCTTGGACTTTGAGGATCCATAACACGTCTATAAACTCCACGAGACGCTCTATGAACTTAAATAATCCCCTAGAGCTTGTAATGAATGCCTACGTGACTTCCTAATTAAAAACACTCTTTGAGATAGGAAAAACAAATACTATTTTTTTCATTAAGAAATTTAAAAATGATTTATTTATGTAACAAATATATGTTGATACATAATATTTTATTCTATTATTTAGTAATTAGTTTAGTATGATTATGACTAAGATGTCGATGATATGTAAGCTCAAGTTCTTTCACATGTTTCAACGAATAAACTTTCATATCACAAGCAAAGTAGTTCTTTAGTCCCCTAAGTAAAAATATAAGGTTTTTCTAGATAACTTGTAAGATGCTTATGACTATGCTCATTTCTAGAGGACATCATTTTTGATAGATTGTTTGAGTTAACTTCGTACTTATTTATACTTTCTTACGAGGACAGTTTCGCCTTATAGGTTTTATTTGTCACTTCGCCTCATCCTAACTGGATATTATAGACTTCACATGGTACTTTGATCACCCAAAGGTTTTGTCTTTCTGAAACTTGGCTTCCATATACTGTGATCATTTCTTGGGTCCTAACATTTTCATACATAAGTAGTTAAGGTACGCACTGGTTATCTCCTCCATTCGCTCTGGTTTAGGGGTTTCTTCGACTGGCTAACTTTTCTATTTGGCCGACTTCTTTGGCCCTAAGGTCAAAGTAATTTTAGCCCACTTCAGAATGTCTTTGATTTCTTCAACATCTCTGCATTTTCGACCGCTCGACTTGGCACTGCTTCGAACTCCGTCTACACTTCGAACATAGATCCATAATAGGCCAGTAAATATTCTCCAACAGTTGATGACTCAAATACGTTTCAGAAACCACCTATCCATGATGCACAAGATTTGTTTGGTTGTTACTACGTCGAGAACATCACACCTGTGTGCTGGAATTCAACACTACCGTCTTACCGAACCAACGGACGCACGTTAATCCAACGACTTTTTGTAATGACTCTATTCAAAGAAAGTTTGTATAATAATGAATTTCTCCATAAAGTTTGTATAATTAGAACATTCTCCGTACTTCTGAAGTTCATGGATTCATCCTTATTTTTCTCATTTAAAAAAAGCTTCTTTGAATGCATGCGTAAACTTTAGGAAGGGCATGAAAACGTGGAAATGCTGAGCTGATTGTCCAGTCCTAATTTTCTAAACACTATTCCTCGTTGGATTGCTTTCTCTTGCTACTTGTTTAAGGCCTTAAGCATAGCTAGCCTTTGCAGCCTTACTGATACTTTAATCTGGAAGAAAATGACATCTCGAAGCCATTCGCTACCAGACAGGTGACGTACTAGGACTAATAACTAGCCACTGATCATCAACGTTTTTCTTTCTTTTTTTCCGGAGGCAAAAGATGCTCCCAAGCTAATTCTGGTACGGGTCACGTACTCACATGCAGGTTTCAGGATTAAGTCGCTCACCTCACCGGCATTCAGAATTTCTTGCCTGGCTGTGCCTTCTGGATGCTTTCATTTATTTTTAAAAGAAATTCTTCCTTCGTCGCTAAGTTTATTGGCGTTTTTGCCCCTGCGATCAGATCAGCTCGCTCGGCAGAAGCGTGTCCGTTTCAAGCTTTGCCGGGTAGGAGTAGTACAGAGCTCGATCGTCATGCGATGGAGTGCACGGGTGCAACGCTGAATCCGGTGGGGATTTTTCAGGTTTGGGGCGGCCATGTTGCGGTCCGCAGCTGATGACGCGCCGCCGTATGGATGGAAGGGAGATTCCAGGTCAAACCAAACTTATCAGCAGAAGATGCTACGAAGGCCACTTCTTCAGGTCAAGATGGCCATCCAGATCTTCCTCCTCAGCACTTAAAACCGCCCAAGTACTACTACAAACGCGTGTGCCACTGCTGCCTTCGTGTTTACTTCACCTCACATTTCTAATATTTGAGCACGTATTTTTTTTTAAAAAAAAGAAACTATACTAAATATCAATGTTTGCATTGTACTAATGTGGAAAAAAAAAACAATATTCTGACGAACGATCTGATTCGTGATCAAGGGATTATCAGCCGAGAGACAAATCGTCCTAATAGGTTGGCTGCTAAAGTAGGATTAGGTCCACGTTCCTTTTTACTTCTGAATTTTATATTTTTATTTACAATCTTATAAAAGATATATAAAATTTTTTAAAATATTTTTCTAGAACAACTGTCAGCTCTATATTAGTTAATTAATTAATTTATATCCTATAAAAAATCAGATAATTATTAATTTTAGTCATCGCAAAAGAGGACTCATTGCTACTGTGTGATCACTGATCAGACAGGCAGCAAGCAAGCGAGGTGAACGGAAATCCAGCGTCCCGCCATTTCCGCGCGTTGCCTTCTCGCCAGCCGCGACCAGGTCAAAAACCCCGCACCTACTGTCAGGTGGGTCCGCCCAATCGTGGTCCCCACTCGCAGCGACGCGGCGTCGTCTTCTTCATTAATCCCCTCCTCCTCCTTCTCGTCACCGGCCAACTCCGCGTCCCCGTCCTCTCCTCCACCTCATCGCCTCCGCCGCCGCTTGCACAAAAAAAAAAAAAACTCCCTCTCGGAGAGAAGAAGAAGAAGAAAGGAGGAGATCCGAAGCGAGAGGAGTTCGATGGAGCTGTTCGCGCGGGCGCAGGTGGTGCGGCTGAAGAGCCACCACGACAAGTTCCTGTACGCGGACGAGGACGAGGTGCACGTCACGCAGGACCGGAACGGGGCGTCGACGAACGCGCGGTGGACGGTGGAGCGGGTGCCGCACTCCCCCGGGGTGGTGCGGCTCCGGAGCCGGTACGGCCGCTACCTCTCCGCCTCCAACGAGCCGTTCCTGCTCGGGATGACGGGCCGCAAGATTCTGCAGGCGCCGCCGCCGCCAGCCGGTGGGCGCGCCGACTCGTCGCTCGAGTGGGAGCCCGTCAAGGGCGGTTTCCAGGCGAGGCTCAAGACGCGGTACGGCCACTTCCTCCGCGCCAACGGCGGCCTCCCGCCGTGGCGGAACTCGGTCACCCACGACGTGCCGCACCGCACCGCCACGCAGGACTGGGTGCTCTGGGACGTCGAGATCGTGCAGGTGCTCACTCCCGGGCACGAGCCCGCCCCCGCCGCGTCCATGTCCGCATCGGCGTCTCCGGCCGCGCCCGAGCTTAAGAAGCCGCCGCCGCCGCAGGAGGCGCACCACCGGCACACCAAGTCGTACACCGGGCACCCACCGCCGCCGCTGGAGAAAAACGCGCCGCCGCAGCCTCCGCCGCCCAAGCCCGCGCCATCCAGGCTCGAGGTTTGTCATGAATTCCCTTGCTCTCCATTGAATTGACCAGTTCGTGTTCGTAGTATTGGTCTCCAACTAATCCTGAGAAAGCCATTGACTTCAGATTTGGAGTACCCAACTATTCATGTGCATAGAATTGACTAATCAGTCATTTAGTAGAACTGCTTCTACAATCGACAAACAGAAATGCATTTAGCAATCATTTGGAACTTCTAGTCATTATATATGCCAATAAATTTGGAACTTTTAAGCTGATTTTGCTATGCTTTCCCCGATTTCCCAAATACTTCTGAACTATTGCGATGATTCAGAAAAGAAAAACGATTAACACTGATACTTTCTTGTTCATCCAGTCCTCCCTATCTTTCTCGGCGCCATTGCACAAGGTGGAGGGCCGTGCAATCTACTACCACATTGCGGATGATAAGGGCGATGTGGACGAAGACGACGAGACACGCTCATTCACATTCAACGGCTCCAACTTGGAGGAGCTCACACTCAAGTTGCAGGAGGAGACGGGCCTTGATGACATCATCATCTGCACTCGCAGCCCAATCACTGGCAAGCTCACTCCTCTCCGCCTGCAGCTGCCACCGAACAATGCAGCAATGCACATTGTGCTTGTCCGAGAGTCCTCGAAAGGTGAGTTTTGTCATTCCTGTTTGTTTTCACCATACTAACTCCATGCTCCTATTGGCTTCTATTGTAAAAGGCAAAATAAGCTAATTTTATTAAAGCTAATGATATCCGCTGAATCTGTCCTACATAGTCATTATTAGAGTAATTGATCTGAGGCTGGAATGGCTATTTTGACTTAGGTCTTGCGGAGCCTAACGTAGGTATTAGGTAAAGATACAGTGTGCTGCGTAGTTTTAGCTGGAACGTAGAGCCAAAGGACCTATGGTTGCCATTGTTCCCTCTCATTCTTGCAGTCCTAGAGTACTTAAGCTTTTGTCAACCGGAGTCCTAGAGCCTAATATTTTTTTATGAGAACATAATATAATTCGTTTATGATATGTTGCTACCAGCCAGGCAGCCACTACTTTTAAGTTTTTTTAACCAGCTGGAAATCAAAGAATGGATATCCACATTACCAACTTTTACAATGCTAAGGTACCCCTTTTCTTCTAGTTTTAGGATAGTAGGATGTCTTCATAATGAAGTTGTAAAAAAGGGTCCTTTTCGTATCATGTCCTCTGCAGATTTTGGTTCAGAGGGTATGTAGTACTTTTTAAAAAAAAACAAAGACAAAGCTTTGCCTTATTTCATTGACAGAGAAGACAAAAAACACAAATCCGAGATTTCAGTAAGTAGCAGACATGAGATGAATTTAGCTGTTCATGAAGTTTCACTACACATCCATTATATAGCTCAACCTACATTTTGTTATTTAAATCCAGTTGACCTTTTACAATATCGGTGTGAATTGTATGTGAAGCCCTTGCATCTACTGACAGTGTCTGTCCTAGATTAGGTTTTCAGGCTAAACGTTTTATTTAGAAGAGGTGAAGAAATGTAGTAGTGCTTCCTAAGATTTTGCAAATACGAAAAGCATGGCACGGTTCAGTTTCATGTTAGATGGTATCATTCTGTTAGAAGCAAACATATACAATTCTGTACCACATTTCTTCTGGTATAGAGCTACCGTACTGAAGATGGTGGTATCATTCTGTTAAAATAGTACAATTCTGAAAAAAAATATAATTAGTATTGCTACTCATCAGGTCGTGGCTTTGAACGGTGAACAAAACTTGATGATAATGGTTTTGTGATCTGTGTGAAACGTGGATATACTGCATCTTTTGGTATTTTAAATTTTTAATCAAAGAACCCAATTACTACCGCATCTTAGCTATTACAGTCAGGATATGATTGCATGGATTCTCTTAACTTTTTTTTTGGGGGGGGGGGGGGGGGGGTGAGTAGTGTACACGGTTGCTTGCTTGGACTCACAAACACATGATTTGGATATTTTTATCTTCATCTAATGATATTCCCTTTTGTTGTGCACTGCAGTGGCAAAAACATTCCCATGGCCATACGGTCCATAATCTTTGGAGAGGAGGCAGCAAGTTGGGTCGAATGATTGGTTGTACTTGTACATTTGGTCCATTTATTTTTCTTTTTGTACCAGTGGAGTACTTGGTAGGATCTCATTCTCGTGTGTATATAGCCTAGCCTAAATTAAATTAGCAGAGGTATCACATGCGAAAATTTGGAGAGATATTTACAGTCCGTAGCTGAGTTTTTGAGACCTCAAAGAATCTATACCCTTTATTTATTTATTGACGATTCCTAGAGCAAAAGAAGTAACTTTCAGAAGTTTATTTCTGATATATCTATATCCTATCGCTGAAGACTCGGCAGAATTTAGCCTGGGGGAATAAATCTGAATTCTGCATGTATCAGCAGTTAATCTATTACTCTTATCATGCTCTGAACTACTGATCAAGTAACTTTCAGAAGTTTATTTCTGATATATCCATCGTACGTCCTATCTCTGAAGAGTCGGCAGAATTCAGCTTGGGGGATGAGTCTGAATTCTGCCTGTGTCAGCAGTTCTAGATGATTTAAGCTATCACTCTTGTCATGTTCTGAACTTTGATCAAGTGGACAGTAGGCATGCATACATGAAGAAAAGCTCAAGCACTGCAAGGAAGCAAGCGACGCCTATTCGGAAGTGTGTGCCCTGGTGACTGCTGCCACATGATGCTACTACTATTGCATCTTGCTGCTGCTTTGCGAGTTGGCTGCGACTGAGATGGATAACTGAATCCGTGTCGTCGCAAAGCGCGGGCCGTCTTCTCCTTTCCCCTTTCCCTTTTGCTTTCAATTTATTTTTGTTTCCTTCTCTTTTCTTTTCCATCTCAAAAGAATTAATGCTGGGACAGGACACTGAAACGGTAGACACAAACAGAGATTGAATCGAGCGGCTGCCACACACAAGCTTTGAAACCTTTTGAGACCAAAAGTTGTTAAGTTGCTCGTGCCTGCCTTGCCGGATATTTGTGCAACGCAATCGAACCCATCAGCAATGGCTTTTGGACAGTATGTTAATCCTGCCCATTGACTCGTGTCGGCTAGCGAGTCGGTCAATGCAACGTGCCGAAGCTATCGTTCGATGAATTGATGCATTCATTGATGGAGCTGGTTGTCTGGTGGTGACCCCGTCACTGCCATGCCATCCATCTACTATCCATTCTCCTCTGGTTTGTACCTGTCCCTCTCTACTCCAGCTGCCATCCCCAACTATTTTTTAAGTACTCCTCCGACGACCGTCCTAACATATATACATAAACAGCTAATCATCCCACTAAACTAATCAAGACACAAGTAATTAACAAGAGCCGCATTCCGTTGTATTCCCATCTCGCCCGGTCGCTGTTACAACTAAATCCATATCTCACGTCGGCATCACCCAACATGATGAGCGCCATGACGCCCATAAAAAGGTTAAGCCGAGACCACACGCGACCAAACCTACCACAGCCTGACGCCGCAGCAGCAAACCGCATCGTCGTCGATCTCCACCTCCTCGTGTATATCTATCCATCAGTCTATTGCGCTCCCCACCACGACGGTGGAAATGGATGGCCCGTGGCTTTGAGTTGAGTTGACTCGCCTAATCTCCGACTTAAACTTTTCTGCAAGAGTCCAAATCAGGTGTGATGCCCACCACTCCCTATTGGAATTCATGAAAACCGAGGCCAAAAAGGGTAAAGAAATTTCGCCTCGCCGATCGAAAACGACGTGTGCTATCACGTCCTCGAGATCGATTTCAGTCAAGGCTTCAGCTTATGTGAACAAAATACACCAGTTTCAATGTGAAAACGAACGCTCAAATTTGGACTTATTTTGGTCGGGATCGCATTCCCATTGCCGGGCCCACCAGTCAGGAGAGGCATGTGCTGACGTGAGAAAATGAGTTGTGGAGTCGAGTCTGCTCCTTGCAGTAGCTGTAACCTTTCCTCCCGGTCGCGGCGTTGGCAATTTGGCATCTTCGCCTTCACCGCGCAGCGCATCCCACTTTTGTCCAGGGCGTGGATCACGAGCCCAGATGCCCCCGCCGCGTCTCCACCTCCTCCTGGCCGCCGCGGCCGTTGCGGCGGCGCTGCCTCCGCCGGCCGCGGCCCGGCACCACGCGACACCGCCGCCGCTTCCTCTGACGCATCCTGACAAGGCCGGCGGCGGCGGCGGCGGCAGCGTGCTCACGACCGCGCTCGTCGCGGCCGCGGTGCTGTTCGTGGTGCTCCTGCTCTACCTCTGCGTCGCCATCGCCGTCCGCCGATACCGGGGGCGCGGAGGCCCGGCCGCGGGGCCGACCAACGCGGCCGCCCGCTCGGCGGCGTTTCTTCGCCGGCATGGGCTCCACCAGCATCGTCCCTCGTTCACCTATGAGCAGCTCCGCGTCGCCACCGCCGGCTTCGATCCCAGCCGAAAGCTTGGGGATGGTGGGTTTGGGACGGTGTTCCTTGCCTACATCCCGCCCGGTGGCCGCCCCGCCGCCGTCAAGCGCCTCCACGTCCCGCCGTCGCCGTCCTCGTCCTTCCCTTCCGCGTCCGCCACCATCACCAGATCGTTCTGCAACGAGGTGCTCATCCTCTCGGCGCTGCGCCACCCTCACCTCGTCCGCCTCCACGGCTTCTGCGCTGACCCCCGCGCTCTCCTCCTCGTCTACGACTTCGTCCCCAACGGCACCCTCTCCCACCACCTCCACCGCCGATGCGGCGTCACCGCGGCGGCGCCCCCGCCGCCGCCGCCGCTCCCCTGGCGGACACGCCTCGCCATGGCGGTCCAGATCGCGTCGGCCCTCGAGTATCTCCATTTCGGCGTCAAGCCCGCCGTCGTGCATCGCGACGTCACCTCGTCAAATATCTTCGTGGAGGCCGACATGCGCGCCCGCCTCGGCGACTTCGGCCTCTCGCGCCTCCTCGCTCCGCCGGACGCGTGCGCCACGGCGGGCGGCGGCAGGGAGCTCGTCTGCTGCACGGCGCCGCAGGGCACGCCGGGTTACCTCGACCCGGACTACCACCGCTCGTTCCAGCTCACCGAGAAGAGCGACGTGTACAGCTTCGGCGTCGTGGTGCTGGAGCTCGTCACGGGGCTACGCCCGGTGGACGTGGGCAGGGAGCGGAGGGACGTGACGCTGGCGGACTGGGTGGTGGCCAAGATTCAGGTCGGCGAGCTCCGGGAGGTCGTCGACCAGCCGGTGCTCGCCGAGGGCGCCGGCGTGATGGCCAGCGTCGAGGCGGTGGCGGAGCTGGCGTTCCGGTGCGTGGCGCCGGACAAGGACGACCGGCCCGACGCCCGGGAGGCGCTTGCCGAGCTCAAGAGGATCCAGGGAATGCTTCCCGAGGTGTCCGGCCTCAAGGGATCTTGAATTGGATTGGCCACAGAAGCTTCTGAATTCTGATGGTCATGCCTGTTGTTCTATTGCTAACCTTTCGCCTCATCAAAATTGGTAAGAGGTGTACATTGTCAAATGTGTTAAATGTAAATTGGATAATGGTAGAACCGAAGTAATTTGTTGCATATAGTTTAGCCGGGTTCTGATACAAATAGGATGTATCCTGATGTACGCGAAATTCTAGTTCGAATCGGGTATATTGAATCATTTTGATTGAGTTTGAGATCATTGCCGGCATCCAGAGATGATAGATTGATTGGCAGGGGGAGGCTCCTGTATATGATTGAGTTTTTTAGGCTTTTTTTTTGCACCGAGTAAATTTGCTTTGTTAGTATACCATTTTGTTGATGAATGCAAAGGAGTACATAAAGACATTTACTTGCACTACTTAGACCAAACAGGACACATACGAAGATGAAATCAGCCAAAGAAATGTTTTAATTAAACACATTTAAATTTAAATGCTTTAACTAAGGATCGATGAACTCTCAGGAAATCCATGACTCATTGATGAGTTATTTTCCCCCCAACTGTACATGTTTTCTGCATTTTTTTCTGCGTCCTTCAATCTCAAGCTTTCAGTGAACTGATATACAGTAGATACCGTATATAGGTATTGTAGTGTGAGACCAATTCGATGTAAAATTTTGGTTAACACAAGTAGTAATTTATGAACAAAGGATATAAAATATATGTCCAGGATAATTTCTATAAAATATTTTTTGGTTTAGCTAAGGGAGTGTTTGTTTCTTAAGGAATACAAGAATAAATTAATACGACATGCTTCTGAATTTTTTTAAAAAAAACTTTTTATACATGATTTTTTTAAAAAATGTTTTAAATACATTATTTAATTTTATTAATAGTTAATTAATTTATTTGGACTCATTAATAATCACAAAATCATTCCACCGTTCAGCTAATCTAAGGAAAAAAATGCCCTAGCCGCACGAACCAACAAGATCCTTCCCTCTACTCGCCTCTCATCCCTCCCCTGCTTCTGAGCTGCCGCTTCCGACTACGGCGGCGGCGGCGGCAGCGTGAAGCTCCAGCTGGCCACCGCCTTCAGTCACCTCGCGGCTCTTCGAGCGGGCCGCTGTGGCCTCACGGCGCAACATTTCCGGCTGTCGCTGCTCCCTCTTCCGTGTCTTCCTAGAATTAGCACAGGGAGGGAGGAACACTCGTCGGACTCTCTGCGGCAACAGGTTTGTTCCCCAACTCCCGATTCAGAATCTATTTCAGTGGTTTAGCGCCATGGACTAAAACAAAGATATTCCTAGGTCGTTTCCTTCTTGGATTCGGATTCCCGCTCAAATTCGGATTCGAGGCCCTTGCCTGTAAGTGCTGCCAGGGCCAGGCCAACTCTCGGTGGAGGTGTGCGGCATCAAAGGTAGTAGCTTTTTTCTTTTTTTTTCTTTTTGGCAAGCAGAAGCAGCGCTCTAATGGCGACCTGCAGCGTAGCCAGCATGATGAGCTTAGGCAGGCTAGCTATGACCCCGAGAAATCTGTGCTCTGCAATCTTGTGAGTTTTGCACAAGCACCTAGCTCTTCCTCACATTGATCAACATGTTGATGTGCCATCGATGAAGGCTGAACTGCCGCATCTGCCTGAGGATATCCTGATAGAAATATTTTCCCACTTGGAGATCCCTGACTTGCTGTGTGCGAGCTCCGTCTGCTCCTCCTGGCACTCTGCATACACCATACTACATAGCCTTGGACAATACAAACGGCACCAGACGCCTTGCCTCTTCTACACTAGTGAATCTGCTGGTAAGAGCGTAGGGTGTCTCTACAGCCTTGCAGAGCAGAGAACCTACAAGCTTATTCTCCCAGATCCACCCATCCGTGATAGATATCTGATTGAGTCCTCAGACGGTTGGCTGATAACTCTTGATGATATGTCGACGATCTTCATGCCATTGTGAATAATACTGCAAATATTGAAGTATATAAATCTGACTTGGTGGAAGAAAAACTTGTGAAAATCAATCGCTTGCAGGACCATGTCCTGTTCCTTGGGCATAACCAGACACTTTGTCTCAGCGCTGAAGAATTTCTGACTCTCAAGGCAAATCATGCCTACTTCACCGATGATAATCTAAATTGGATAACAGAATTCAAGAATAATAGACGTGATATTGGAGTGTTCAACTTGGATGATAACAGCAGGGATGAACTTGTGTCTCCTCGGCTTTGGTCCAATTGGCCCACTCTGGTTTGGATTACACCCAATCTTGCAAAGTTGAATTTGCTATTGGATATGTAGCTTATTTTTTTATTTCTTTATAGATATTGTTTCTTTTACCATTGTTCTTTTGTATTTCATATGCAAGTCTAATGTCAATTTCCATTTTTTGTGACCTAATGTAAATAATATGTTTCCCTTGTATTATTTGAGTGCGTTTGTAGTAATAAAAACGTTTCTTGTTTTTGGTAAATTTGAGTAACTCCACTGATGTAATGGACTAATGCTAGTATTTATATGATTGCGGCTGTACTCATTCTTGAGTATTCTCAGCGTGTTAGAGGATGAATGCAAATATTGCTGTTGTATGAAATCCATGTAAGACTTAATTTTGTATAGCTCATGTGGCTCTGTTCTTAGGACAAGGCAGGTTGAGAACTAAATAAAGAATTGTATCATATCATTTGCAACCCAACAGTCAACAGCTAACATAATTCAGGTACCCTCACATCTATCAACTGAAAAAGGGGGGTGCAATAGTGAATATTAGCTCAAGATCAGCCTGTTTTGCATTTGTGCCATGGGGCACACGCTGGAGCATGGCATTGCGATGTATTTTTGTAGAGTTTTACACTGATTATAGTGAACTGTTTGTACCAAAGTTTAGTGTTTTCCTTTCTTCGGTGATCTAAACAAGTTTGTTGTTTTCGGGTTGGGGCAAATGCAGTTCAATTAGTCTGACTGATATCCGGTTCTATATTTGTTTGTACCATGTGTTTATACATATTTGAAGTCAGATGGCTATGGATACAGAGCTTACTGACAACATACATGCACCTACCTGCAGGCTGATATTTATTGGGCTGTCCTGTCGTCAGACCAGCTGACATTGAGACAACAGCCCTTGGAGCTTCATATGCAGCTGGGCTAGCTGCTGGTATATGGACAAGGGAGCGAGTATTTGCGGGTTATGGCTATTAATGCTGATAGACTAACTTGAATTTTCTGGTTCTCCGAAGGATCTTTAAGGATGGGAAAATTATAGCAGCTGATAATGCACTGGACTATGCAGTGGATTTTTCACATATTCTTGGGTTTTATGATCTCAAAATGCTCACCGTGATGCGACTATATGTAAAAATCCACACGTACCTTATTCCATCCTTGTTTTAATTTCTATATTTGTTTCTAAAAGACTTGGTTTGGTTTCTTTTCCCTCATACTTCCACCTTGTTTCTTCCAGTGGTCATGAAGGTGGAAATGTTAGTGCTCATACTGGACATCTGGTAATTACTGTTTCTTTGGTTTCACTTTTGATTTTTCTTTATAGTCTTGCTACCATTGTTCTAAACCTGCCAACAGATAACTGCTCGCTGCTGCATCATCCTTGTGCCTTTTTTATATGTTGAAGTTTTGGCATGCACTATTGCAGTGAATTCTTCAAGCCTTTCATTTACTTCACTGTGATTACTATGTATCAGAGATATATTAGTATGCACGGACGAACCAATTTGTGATAAACCAAACTAGCAATTGGATAACAGAATTCAAAATTAATAGACGTGATATTGGAGTATTCAACTTGGATGGTAATGGCTTTGGTCCAATTGGCCCATTCCAGTTTGGATTACACTCAATATTGCAAAGTTGAATTTAGCATTGGATAAGTAGTTGATTTGTTATTTCTTTATAGATATTCTTTCTTTTACTTCTTATTGTGTATTTCACATACAAATCTAATGCCAATTTCTTTTTTGAGGTGAACTGATGTAAATGGCATGTTTTGCCAGGTACTATTGAATGCATTTGTAATGATAAAAATGTTTCTTGTTTTTGGTTAATTTGTGTAACTCCACTGATGCAATGGCCCAGTGAGTATTTGTATGAATGCAGCTGCACTCATGCCCCAATGTTTCTACTTGATTCATTTGACACAATTAGAGTAGTGCCAGAATACCAAAAAAGAAATCATGTTCGTGTTTCGCCTTTTCTTGTAGAGTATCAGTTAGTCAAAATCAATATTACCTTTATTGATTCCTCACACTTATAGTTCCATGCTATGGAATGACAGGAACTAATTAATATCTCAAGGTGGAACTGTGAGTGTTCTACGCAAGGGAAACATCCTAAGTATGACTTGAGAAATTTTGAAGTTACTGTGAGTGTTCACGGTAACCACGTTCTTGAGTTTGCTGTTTTTTTGTCCTGGTTGCGATCACATCCTGTTGTCTCTGTACTTCTCCAAGGTTTCAGGATGATGAATCTATACATGAAGGCGAGATTCAGACTCGGAGGAGGTACTAAATTCTTTCGGAGACATGCATAATCTTTTGCCATTATCTGAGAAATATATAAGGGCAACTGGCTGAAGATTTTCATACCTAGCCAATGTATGAGCTTCTGGTGGAGCTGAGCTTAGGTGTTATGTGGGGGAATCGCCTACAAAAAGCGCGGGAAGCAGCAGAAGAGGTCGCTCGCGCCGTGATTGGATTCTGCCGCCAATTCAGGATTAGTTCAGAGACTAGAAAATGGGCGCACCGTCGGTGCACCGACTAATAGGCCTTAAGATTTTTTTTTAATTTGCATAAATATTATACGTGTTATTTACAATTATTTTAATTTTATCATATTATTTTTAAGATATATATGAGATGAAATAAAGATGAATCAAACGACTGTGATTGAGGTGGTGCGATATTTCTGTTTTTGAGAAATATAGAATGTTTACTTCCTAATGAACATATTATAGTAAGATTAACAAAATTTGACCAAATAATTTTAATGCTTATCTATAATCACTAAAGCGATACAAAGTGAAGTGCATATTCTCCTAGAATGTTATAAACTGGGATTTTGTGTATTCTATCCATAAACAGCCATTTATTCTATCTCTGTACAAATATTTGCGATTTAGCCTGTGTGATAGCCTGTGTGCGCTGCTTAGAGTTAATTTTAGAACGCACAAATGACATGTGAAACAATAACTAATAATTGGAGTAAAAACTTTAAATGATTGATTAAATATTTTTATTGAATATGTCTCTATTATTGTTGCTCTTAGCTGAAATTTTGTAGGAAGCTTGATTTATTTTATGGGCTAGTCCTAACATATTTAAATTGTGTAGTGACAATTACTCACTACAACATTTTTCTAAAAAATTACTCTACAACCATGAAAATTCAAATTTTCAAGGTTTTGGCTAAAAATTTCACAATTCAATTTATATGTATGTTTAGAATGCAAGGATGGTATAAATATCTTTCATGTTTCAAATCAGGTGATATTTTACAGGTTTACATTGTCGAGTTTGTAATATTTTTATGTACGTCCATCATGCGATAGTTTTTTAGTTTCCTTTTACTGATAATTTGGCCTTGTAATATGATAAGGAATAAAATAATTTATGATGGTAATTTGGGTTGGTTGAGGAGTTAGGGCATGTTGAATTATGATGCTGGGGCTAAAATTGAGGGATTTATTGAATTGTGGAAAATTCAGGGATAAAAATTGAAATAATACTGAATAGTAATATTTACAAAGATTATTTAATAATTTCCTAAAAATGTAGGGGCTGTTTCACAAAATATTGAAACCTAGGCTTGGTCCTTTTCGGCCTTATTGGCCATTTAACTCGCGCGGGGTGGCTGGTACGTAGGCCGGCCCATTTAGCTGTCCAGACCAGCATAGCAGCAGTTTGGGTTAGAGTTTTGTACTGCCGCTCTGTCGAAGAAGGGGATAGGAAGAGGCACGGCCAGTCTCCTCTGTCTCGACCTGTCGGAGAAGAGGACAGGAGATGCATATCACCGGCGAAAGGTAGAAGACGGCATCCGTTGCTTGCATGCCCCTACCACCTCCCTCTTCTCCCTTTCCCTCACCGCTGGCTAGGCCAATTCCTCTCGAATTCGCGGCGGCTATGGCGGCGTGGCTGGCCAGGAGCGTGGAAGCGTGATAGTCTCGGGAGCGAGCAGGCCCTAGCGTGCAACACGGAAGTACGCGACACGGGTGCCTGCTTGTCAAGGTGATTAGGACAGGAATCCATTTTTCTTGCCAGATTATTTTCCGTTGGATTCTTTTTTCTTTATTTGTCCTTTTACTCTTAAGTGTTCTAGGTTGGATTTTGTAATAAACCCCTCTCGAAACTTGCATTTTATATTGAGATCCGTTAGACGTTTCTCCACCGTTCATATGCCATCGAACGGCTCCGAGAGGGTTGCGAATACGTGGCGTACTTCTCTGGCCGAGAATCCCACCGGAGCTCTGCTCGTGGCGCCAATGCGGCCCAATGGGAAACCAGAACTTGGTCCCTGAATAGGTACATAGGATTAGTTTTCCCTTTTCTGCTTCAAGTTTGGTAGCAATTTTGTGTTATTCTTCTTAGCTCGACATTAACATTCATCCTTGACAAGTTGACAAGGGCACCAAATTGATGATTTTGTAGGCTGTAAAGGTTCTGCAAATGGATAAATATGTAGGTTGCTGAAACAAGTAAGCCGGGCAGCTCAAGTGTAACAAATCGTGAGGCCTAAATAGGCCCACGCAAATACATATTAGAAGCAAACAGCAAGGTGCAATTGGCGCACAGCGTTCGGCTCTCTTTAGTCTACTTCTCAGATAGGCCGGCCCATCGAAATTTGTATCGCAAACCAATGGGCCCACACAAACATGCAGACAAAGAACACTATAGCGCAAGGCCGCAACTGGAACATCATTTTCCGAAGGAACAGTAAAAGTAGGTCCACAGATCGCAAACAATGGTAACGATCAAATGAACCTTAAAATCAAATAAAATTCAAACTTCGGAGCCATAAAACCAAATATGGTGGATTCCTCTATTAAAACTAGTTTCGTACATTCTAGAAAACTAGTTTCGTACATTCTAGGTTCACAGGTGCAGCTAGGCGTGGAGGCCAACCAAGCTGATCATAGCCTTGGATAATGTGCGGTCTTATATAGCGATGGACAGTGTGATGCTAGTTCTTAGATGTACGTAGACGTTGCTAGCATGTGATGGTGGTTTTTGTAAGAACAGTTTTTTTTATAAAAAAACTTTTAAATGTAACTATAAAATAATTATATAATGGTTATAGTATAAATATAACTTATATAACTAACTAAGATGTAATGTTACGATATGGGTTGCACCGGCGCTAGACCCAACCGAACAACAACGAGTAAAACCAAGGCACCTCGCCGCTGTGGGGATCATCCATGAACTAAGAACAGAACAATGGCTATGCCTCGTCTTCGATCGTCCCCACTGCTTCCTTTCTCCTAGACTCCTGATTTCTCCTCAATCCAAGGGCTTCTTCCCAGTCTACGCTTCTAATTCTCTGATTTATATTTTCGAGTACTTGTATCTCAGCTTGGTTTGTTAGTAGACTTGGCGTTGATTGATGACAATTGAGTCGGATCGTAACATGCAATTCACCACAAATTATCCTGGGGCTGTTGGCTTGCGAACCACAGGTCCAGGCTCGCGCGAATGCCGTCCAAATTTTTCAGCAATTCCGTTTGGTTTTGTTCCTGATTATAGCGTTACGGTCTTGTGATTTTTTTTCCCGCTAAATCAAAATAAAACATCCCGCCGTGCTGTTCGTTAAAAAAAAATTGGTGTTAACGGTTCCGAGGTATTCGTATCGACGCGCCACCGATGGCAGCTCACGACCAACTCCACCACGGAATCCACACATACGCGCGCGTACTCCAGTCCAGGCGAAGAAAACCACCCGCCGCCGCCGCCGCCGCCGCCACGGAAAGCAATCAAGAGAAGTCCGCAAAAAAACGCGACGAAACGGCCGGTGTAGCTAGCCAAGCGCCAACCCCCGCCCGGCCCAGGCCATGCCGCAAGGAAGCGGGTGCGAATGCGATCCGATGCCTCTCGCCGAAGCAAACCCCATCTCTCCCTCTCCCTCTCTCTCTCTCTCTCTCTCTCTCTCTCTCTCTCTCTCTCTCTCTCTCTCTCTCTCTCTCTCTCCCGCGCTTTCCAGATGCCTCCATCCACGCCGCTCCACGGCGGCTCGTCCTGGCTATAATAACGAGGCGTGCCGTGACGCCTCCTCCCCCTGAAAGCTTTTCGCGGAGCACCTGCTCCATTAACACACAGCTGCTTTTTTCATCGCGTCACCGCGCGCACACCTCGCCTCGAGTTCTTCCTTTCTTTCTTTTTTGTGTTCGTGTCGGCAGCGAGAACCAGGTGGCGAAGATGAGCGATCCCAAGTATGCGTACCCCTACCCGGCGCAGGGTTACTACCAAGGGCCGTACCAGGGGCCACCGGTGATGGCGCCGCCGCGGTACGCCGCGCCGCCGTCCAGGAGGCAGCCCAGTTTCCTCGAAGGCTGGTGAGGATTACTACTTTGCTACTACTCAGCTTCCTTACCAAATTGAATTGACCTCACAATTGTGCCCGCGTTTCTAACTTCGTCTGGTTAATCTGCTGCAGTTTGGCTGCACTTTGCTGCTGCTGCTTGATCGATGAGTGCTGCTGCGACCCATCGATTATGTTCGTCAGCTAAGGATGGATGGATGGATCGATCGATCGATCTGGCTTGGTCTCAGGTCTCTCCCTTGCATGTATTGTACAGACACTTCGCTCGATCCTGAACTCCTCATCATCATCATCAAGGATGCCGTATTAATATGATATTTGAATTGTTCGATGCTCACTTATTTCTGCCAGCTGCTGGTGGATCCTAATCCTACATGTGTATCTCCAATTAATAACGAGGTTGTCATCCTTAACTACTTCTCCTGTACGTGTATATGAGGTTATGCAGCTTGTTCATGTCGTTTGCCCGTGTGTGTATCTTGTTTCGTCTTGGATTGATTGCATTATCAACTATAATTACTTGCTCACATATGTACTTTCGTTCCATGTGATTTGAGTGCACAAGTAATCAACTAGGCAGGACTATTTTTTCTAAGGCTGAGGTAAAGTGGTAAAGCAGATGATTCGGGCAAGAAGTCGTGATGCGTTCTTTTGTTTTTTCTAACGCTTGCGTTGCGGCGGATTAAGACGTTCTTTTCTCCAGAAAATTAAGAACGAATCAGAATCAAAGGCCAAAGAAAATTAAGAGAGCCCCTTTCTCCCTGTTCTCTCGAGCAGCAGCACAAACCCTTCTTCTAGAAAGGGCGACACGTGCATTCCAGGGAAAAAAGAGTGAGTGGACCAAGAGGACGACAAGCCACGCCGCTATGCTATATTCGCGATACTTTACACGTACGAGTGCCTAAGATATTTATTTAGTCTTTCAAATTAAAACAATCTAATAAGTCGTATTTAGATTTATAATAATAAGATAAATGTAATAAACTGATAAACTCTATACTGATGAATGTATCGGATCGAATTAAGAGATTAAATTAATACAGACTTAAACTATAAGAACACATATAAAATTAGATATTAGATTGCAAAGTTTTATTTACTGTAAGACAGGACTTACCTCTCACTAGAGATTCAAATCTTATCATACTTCTACTTCTCGAGATGACGATACGTCAAATTTGTTGCATTAACCTAATTAATTTCTTACAGTTACATATTTATAGATTAGATTATGAAGAGTCCAACGTAATTAAAAACAGGCGTATTAAATAAAACATTTCAAATAAAAAAAGTAACTAGAAATATTTATAAATAAATTTGTCTCGTCCACAAACTCATTTATATGACTTATCATGTGTTTATATGTTTATATTGGACTGTGCTCAAATTGAACACTTTCATTGTAACAGTGGTAATTTTCTGATGCTAATAGTAAGCTTGGTTTAGAAGGCTAGAACCGGAGGAAATCCTGCTCGTTTCCAACTTTCAAGAGAAGAGGAGTCGAATCACGTTGGCGCTAGACTTTGGTTGTGCGCCTCGCCGTAAATTCGGCGGTAGGTCTGACGCCATTGCGCTATCTAGTTGGTTTAATCGATTGGTAAATCAAAACCACACTGATTCAACACAAACAAGGAGCTCATGTTTGCTGGAGAAAATTAGCTGTATATATCCACTTATAGAGTAGGGGAGAGCTTCCATTTCTTCCTCCATGTTGAGAAGGATGATCAAACTAGTAGGACAGGTCGATGAAGGAAACCTCAAGTCTGATGAATTACCACATCGATCTCTTGTATCACCTCAGTTAGGAGAAAATTACAGTACGCTGCCTGTCTTGCTGGATTTGATGAAAACAGAAGACAAGGCTTCCGTTCTTCAGAAACAACAGTCAAAGGTCACAAAGAGTATTCCTTTGTACACTACAATTACCCGCTAGCTATGCCATTTTCCTCCTCGGTATAAGACTGACCTACTTGGGAGACAAGAGCTTGTTTGAGTCGTTATCATGTTTCAGTGACGAGTCTCCACTGACCAGCTCGTGGAATGCTTCCACTTTCACTGGCGGCATCCTCATGCCATACATACTCCTGCAACCAGATCGAAGGGATAAATAAGATGACAGCACACATTTTAAACAGATCAATTGTGTTGAGGAGGTACTTACATCGACGGCATTTGTTTGAACTGCTGTGCTAGTTGGGGGTTCTGGCCTCCTGACATGACTAATTGCTGAGCTAGTTGTGCATTCTGGCCTCCTGACATAGATAACTGTTGCGCTAATTGGGCATTTTGGTTTCCTGACATGGCCAGCTGCTGTTGCTGTTGCTGCTGCTGCTGCAATTGTTGTGGTTGTTGCTGCTGCTGTTTCAATTGTTGTGGTTGCTGCTGCTGTTGTTGCTGCTGGTGCTGAAATTGTTGCTGCTGCTGCTGCTGAACTTGCTGCTGAACTTGCTGCTGCTGCTGCTGTAAAAACTGATGGTGCCTTAGCTGCTGCAATTGCTGTCTGGTAAGTGATCCGTAGGGACTATCAATTTGTGAGTCCACAGTATTCTCAATCTTCGCATTTAACATAGCCTGTTTTTTGTCTGCCATCATAAGAGGGCCACAGGGGCTGGTCATTTGATTGCACCTCAACCACTGTTGCTGCAGCAGCTGCTGCTGCTGTGGCGTCAAATTCTGGGTATTAATACCCATTGGGGGTGCAAATTGCCTCGAAATCTGCCAGTGATTTATTAATTATGAATCAATTCGATTATCAAATAAAGAGAAATATTTCGGCAATTCAACTAAGACCATAGTATGTTATGTCATGCTTGACCAAAAAAAATCTAGCAAACATTTGCTTTGAACATCTAGGTGTTCATTAAGTGTTCACTGCTGACAACAAGATGTTAAAAGCCCTGCCTCACAGATAGTTTTATTACCAGCCCCATTCTCTGACCGAAGCTCAATCAGGTGGCCAATCAGTGATCTATGATGCGATCCATAGTATGTTGTGAACCGTGGACACTGATTTTGGGGGGTCACTTCTATGCTATGGGCATTAGTTTTGCACAATTCTAGCCAAAGTTCCTATTGTTCTTGGACAAATTGTTACTGGTTAATTTCACAACAAAAGAAGTTCAAATGAAGTATCTAATACCACCACACTCTAGGAGCTTAACAAAACCAGACAGAATCTTAGCTAAGCCACTGACAGATTGATTGAAGAGTTCCATTACAAGAAATAACAATGTCAGCCAGTAGTTTACAGTTGTTACTGACAACCAGCCAGATTATAATACTAAACAGTGATCATCAGGCTATATTCACTCCCATAAACCAAATCAAGTGGAAGACAGCTTATGTCACTGAAGGCTTGTTTAGTCAGCTAAAACCATCTATCCTTGCACGGCTATGAGTATAAATTATTCTGATATAATCAAACAGCCTTCTGCCTCTTTTAGTTGGCTAAAACTGCCCATCCGCATGGTTGATGTGTAGAAATTCTTATAGTACAACTAAACCATGTTCTCAGCAAAGAAACATATATGCTTTAGAGTTTAGAATATAGAAATACTAAGATATACAACACAAGTATGATGAACCAGAAGCAGTTTCTTACCTGTTGCGCATGAAGAAGAGCATTTTGATTCTGCACTTGTGCATCTTGCTGGATACGGTAGCTGGCCCCTCTATTTCCCGTTTTAGTGATCTCCATCAAGGGACCAATGTTACTAAATATTACAGCAGAAATCACTATCAAGACTTTGGCATCTAATTAGAAAAAAAACACATTAAATACCCATGGCTCTGCCATCAACATGACTCAATTTTATTACTAGCTCCTTTAGTAAAGAAGTCATGTGTTAAATTATATATAGTTAAAAAAAAGGCATTTCCCTGCACCAAAATACCAAAAAGAACACAGGGGGAAAAAAAGTAAAGAAGCACATGTATAAATAATGGGTTAAAGTACCTATAGCCAACAGTCTGTAGGAACATCTTAAGGAGTTCAATGGATGAAAATTGTTTCCTGTAGCTGTCAGTTAGAAGCTTCAAGTTACTCCCAAGCTTAGAGATGTGCTTAATTATTATTTCCGAAAGAACATCAATAGACACTGCAGTTCCACTTTCAAATCCTGCATTTGATAAGGAGTGAGCAACCAACTTCCTTGTCATAAGCATTGCTTGCTCTTGGCTTAGAGCTTTTCCTTCTACTCTGGATCCATCTTTCCCTCGATATTTGTTTCCTTTCTTATAATACTCAGGCATCATTCCAAATCTTTCAAGCATTGCAGTGTTGCGACTAACAGGTGTGGGTAAATTATCAAGAACCCCATGAACTTCTATTTTGTAGATCCTAGACGTCTCACTCGTTCTAGGAATTGCACTTTCCGGGACACAGTCAGCTGGAAACCTAATTTCTGGAATGAAAATTTCATCCATTAAATTATAATAGTCCCCATTATTCCTTGAGGAAGGGCCATTTTCCAACATTGGGACCGAGATGTTGTGACCCTGATCATCCATAAACACAGCCCTCTTTCTTTTATGTACCCTGCAAACCTTCAGATAATTGGACATTCCCTCTGATGTTCTTTTTGGTATATCTTTGACACCTGAGCGAAACTTGCCATGACATGTCCTGAATTTTTCAGCACATTGTTTGTACCATGAGTCAGATAACTCTTCGTATCGATTATGTCTTTGAGACAACATTGCATTCTCCCTGCTTGGACTAAATGAGGTTCTAGATTGCATCTGCAACAACAAGAACAATTATAACCATCAGCATAGCATACGAATCACATCACCTTTAGTTAGTATGCATCAACTGCAGCTGGGCCAATTCCAAATGCTATACATAATTAGTGTACATTTAATACAGAGAACTGGAAAAGATCATGCAATGATGCATGTCATTGCCAGCAATTACATAGGTTTTTTTTTTTGCGAGGACAGCAGTTACATAGCTTGACCTATGTGAACAGCCAAGGAAGTTAGATTTAGTTTGGGACCAATGAGTATCATATGCTGATCTTTAAGAAGACCATAGCAGGACAGTTAACACAAAAGTGAGGTCAACAGTCCGCACATCTCTTGAAAAAGAACTAATCCTGTGGTTACCATTATAAGTATATCGTAACCTCTACTACAGCTGTATGTGTGAAGTTTTCAGACGGTGAACAAGTCCCAGAAACAGAGCACTAGCAATACCTCAAGGAGAAAGGATGCTTCACGTAACAATGATACAGCATGGTAAATACAAGGACAAAGCTGCGACAATGGCACTCAACTGGAAAGAGACAATGCATGAAATCCAACTGCAAATAGAACTGCAACATACAACTTGAATCTTACTATCATGCTTGGTAGATAGCAGTATTGCATAGAGCAACATATCACTCAACAGATCAAGAAAGAGAAAGGGGTTTTCCAGAAAGATTCATGTGCTGCTGACACTCCAAAAAAAACATTGGAGATAACATACATGGTGTTGATTGACATCTTCCTGCTCATCTTCCAATGAAAGATAAATATCATCCGCATGGAGCTGAAGATCTGGGATAAACAGACAAGAGAATCACAATAAATAATGGCAGATGAAAAAAATGAATTCTTATACCAGGTAATTACATTGAAGAACTAAATAGTTGAACATTAAAAAGCTTCTTGGTTAACTAATGCAATGTACCGTCGCATTTGCATGTGGTTAAATTCTTTGATATGGCGTTCATAAAGGTGTAAGGATCTCTAACAAACCAAAATATCATCTTAATTTAATCAAGATCTAAAATATGTTATAGATATTGAAGAATAAATGAGGTTACAAGAAACATATAAGGAAATATCTCTTGGTGTGTGCTCTTTGTAAATGATATAGTGTTAATTCATGAGAGCCACGTAGGAGTAAATAGAAAAATTGAGTTGTGACGACAAACTCTTGAGTCCTAAAACTAAGACTGAATAATTGATATGTGACTTTGACACTATCGCACACGAGAAAGGAAATATGAGTTTAGGAGACCAAATAATGTCTAATAAGAACACTTTTCGATATATGGTATCGATGCTACAGATGAATGAGAATATTGATGCGGATATTGACCATAGAATCAAAGCGAGCTGGTTAAAGTGACACAAAGCATTTAGCATTCTCTATGATAAAAGAATATCGCAGAAGCTAAAAGTCAAGTTTTATAGAACGACGATTAGAACTGCTATGCTATATGAAACATAATGTTAATCTAAAAAAGACGTCATATTCAATACCTGAATGTTACAGGAATACGTATGGTATATTGGATTTATGGTTATACAAGAATGGATTGAGTCCAAAACGAGGATATACGTGATCGACTGAAGGTAGCATTAATTAAAGAAAAGCTTGTCTAATATCGGTTGAAATGGTTTGACTATATCGAAAGGAGACCTCCAGAAACGTCAATACATTGTAAAATTCTAAGTCAAAATAATAATATAAAGAAAGGTAGAGAAAAAATAAAATAAATATATAGAAAGACAATAAGAAGATATTTGAAAGAATAGGATATAGCTGAAGATCTGTAATTAAATAGGAATGCTTAAAATGTAGTTATTGACATGTCTGATCTATGATTTATAGTTTCTTATTGGGTTTCAATTCTAGTATAGCTTAACTTATTTGGGACTGAAAGATTGTATTGAGTTTTAAGTTGAGTATATTGAAGAATAAAATGTTTCAATCAAATTTTTATTTGAATGAGTTCTTATAGTTCAAATTTAGCCAAGTAAAACATCAATACAAACCTTCTCCCTTGCAATAACCAACTAGTATTCCATAAGGAAACCAAAGCTTACCAGTATACTAACATATAAAGGTTGGCATTTTAATCAAGTTTGACCTGATAGCTACCATTTTTGAGGCGGCATATAATTAGTTTGGTGCATTAGGAGCTGATTTTGTAGTAAAGAAGGATTTAGGTAGTATCATTTAGCCTCCATGAAGTGAACAACGAACCAGCTTGGCTAAAATTCCAGCTGCTTGCTTCAATAACTATATAACTTTACATTCACCTATAAAAAGAGTCCCAATGGATTAAAGATACAATCCAACAAAAAACGGCTCATGTTTCTCTAACATATGACTCTAGATTGGATTGCAATAGAAGACAGATATGAATAGAAAATTCTTGCCATATCCCTTATTACCAATTTTAAAGGTTTGTTTCTTATCAGCTCCCACCTCCAAGCCTAATATCCCAAACACAAGCGGTTCCAGCATCAGATCCCTAGTGTCAATCAAACGGAGAAGAGAAGTCGTAGGGGGCTCACAGTTGGCGTTGACGGAGTTGAGGCCTGCCGGGGAGGCGCCGCGCGGGAGGAGCGCGGCGGAGGCCTTGTCGAAGAGGAGCGCACGGACGCGGAGCTGGAGGAGCAGGAGCGGGCGCGGGGGCGAGACGGAGGAGGGGAAGAGGAAGGCGTCCCAGGTGGAGGGGGACTGGAGGTGCTGCGCGAGCGCGGCGTGGGCGGCGTCCCCGAGCCACGCCCGCCACGCCCCGCACGCCCCCAGCCGCCGCGCGAGGTCGTAGCCCCGCCCGTCCTCGCCCAGCAGCAGCTGCGCCGCCGCCATCCCCGCGCGAGGGGTGGGGGGTTGGAGGCCTCCGTAGGCCGGAATCCTGCGTGTGGCTTGGTGGCGTGGGCACGGCGCGCCGGGACCTCGTCGGTCCTGTCACCTGAGACGAAAGGGGGCGAAGCGGACGCGAGAGTATCAGACAACGGGAAATTTAACTATTTGCCGCTTACCGCTTCGTCCTTACAAAATTATCATTGAAGATAAAAACTTCCTCAATAATTTATTATTTTAGCTGATGTGGTGCGTTAACTCACACCGTCAGTATGAATGGTAGGTGCATCTTGTGAGCTCTAGGTCAGTTCTTCTCTTTATTCATCTTTCTCTCTACTGCTATGCTTGCGGAAGATTGGTTGAGACGAATGGTGGTATCAGAGCTGACCCATCCATGGAGCTTAAACTCATTTGAGATTGCTCATGGCGGGATTGATGGCGGGATTGATGGCAGCGACGAGCTACTTCAGCTCAGGGACAAAAGGAGGCTAGCGACAACAAGCTCCTTTGACAAAGGGATAAGGTGAGGCTGGAAAGTCTCTATTGTTAGCCAATGACATAAAGTGGAGGAACATAGTTGGTGTCATCACGCTCATGGTTAGACCAACATTGGATTTGGTATCCTCTCGGTGTCACAATGTGATGGAATGGAGCTCGAGTCAGTAAAGCGATATCATGAGGAGGCACAAGGTCTAAAACGGCAAGGACAGCTTGTGCTCTAGCTCGGGAGCACAATGGCTACAGCTTGAGCTCTCTAGCTACGGGATGACGATGATGGGTTTGGGGACACATGGAGGTGGTGGGGCTTAGGATGCAACAGCAACAACTCGATCTCGCCCCTCACCCTCTCTTTCCAATGGCAACAGCTCGATCTATGGCAATAGAGAGCTCAAGCCAAGCCTAGCCCAAGATCAGAGACTTTCAACTAGTCGTGGATTTTTTTTCTTTCCGTGTTTTGTACTAGCATGTAAATTCTTCATGTAGTAAATAAAGTTGGAGTAGTAAATTTATAAAGTTATTTTAGTATAATATTGATGGTAAAATTTTTAAAATTTTAAGTCATAAGTATTTATTTATGATTGAAGTAATACTCCCTTTATTTTCTAATAAATAACTCTATTTAATTTTGATATCATGTTTAACCATTCATCTTATTTAAAATAAATAAATTTTAAGTATAGTTTATTTTGTTATGACTTAAGAAAAAAATATCAAAAATATCAGAAAATCAAAAACGGAATTATATAGATGAAAACATGCCAGATTCGGAAGCTAGTAATTAATCCAAATAGAGACATGTATCAAAAAATATTAAGATACTTATAAAAAATGGTAATTACTGTACTTTAAAATCGATAATTTTCGTCAAAATATAGAAACGGATGGTAAAATAACAAAATCATTTCTATTTCCATTTTCAAACGTTTTTACCATTTCCGTTTTTATTTTTGTCAGTCACCATTATTAAATGATTCAATCGGTAAAAATTCAGAAATAAAAGTCGATCGGGCGAGAATTTTTGTGACTGTTTTCACCCCCAGTTCAATCCCTATCCGAAATCATATTTGAGATTTGACCCACTGTTGTAGGTTTAGTGGGTCTGTGGGTTACTAACAAACTACTCTCTCTGTCCCTTAATTCTTAAGCTTAAAACAGAGGATTACGCCCATAATGAACAAGGCACGATGTCTATCATCTCTATCGAGGACATGTTTAGATAAACACAACGTCTCCACGAGAAAATTGTTTCAGTAATCAGCTTAATTAATTTAATAATAGCTAGGTAAAAACATAACCACACAGTCAAGTGCTGCCTCCCTATAACAAAATCTTCAGCTCCGTTTGAAACGTAAAATTTTTACAGAAATTTGTTTATTTCCTTCAAGATCAAGACCGGCAAACAAAACAGCTCTACTCCTTGTTTCGAAACAACAATAGTGCAGTTCTGTTTGTTATGCGCATAGGTAAACTTTCTCACTTTCAAACAGCGCCTTTAAAGCGCAAGAAGAGCTACCAAAAGTCCAAAAACACACGTCTCCCTCGAGACCGCGGCCCAGTCGCCCACCGTGCCATAATCCAGGTAGAAACGCCCAAAAACGTCGTCATCGTGCAGCCTCGTCAGTCTACCCGCAGCGACACGTTCCCCCCTACTCTTCGCGGCCAAGAAAGAAAAACCACCACGCCACGCACCGCCCCTTCCTCCCCACGGCGGCTTTGCGATCTACGACACAACGTCACCAATTCCAGCAGCTGGCGCGTTTGATACTTCGCACAAAAGCAACGGTGGTAGGCTAGTCCACGTTCCACCACACCACAAGAGAACAAAACGTGCATGTCGGCGTAGTGCAGTTGCACATGCGACGACGACTCACTCGACGGCCACCACCGTGCCATACCTTCTTTCCAAGAACCTGCACCTCGCCGCCCGGTGCGCGCGCCTATAGATCCACGCCGTGCCGAGGCATCGGTCTATCTAGTCAGATTGACTCTGACGATCACTGCGTTAGATCACTTGAGTCGGCGGCGATAATGGAGGCGGCGGCGTCGGTGTTGAACGGGCTGAACTCGGGCGTGGTGCTGAGCCTGATCGCGGTGCTGTGGCAGAACCTGCAGCGGCTGCAGCTGCAGACGCTGGTCGGGCGGCACATGAACCGCCACGCGCGGCGGCTGGCGGCGCTCGTCGACCCTTACCTGTCCGTCACCATCGCCGAGCACGAGGGCGGGAGGATGAAGCGGAGCGAGGCGTTCGAGGAGGTCAAGGCCTACCTCAGCGCGTCGTGCGCGCGCGACGTGCGCCACCTCCGCGCCGAGGGCGCCAAGGACGCCGACAAGCTCGTGCTCAGCATGGTCGACGGCGAGGAGATCGCCGACGTCGTGGCCTCCGACGACGGCGTCGTCATCGTCTGGTGGTGGGCCTACTCCACTCCGCCGCCGCGCGACGGCGGCGGCGGCGGGTACTACGGCTGGGGCGGGGGGCGCGCGCAGGAGAACAGCCGGTACTACCGCCTCTTCTTCCTCGACCGCCACCGCGACCTCGTCATCAACACCTACCTCCCGCGCGTCCGCCGCCAGGGCCGCGCCGTCATGGTGCAGAACCGGCAGCGGAAGCTCTTCACCAACATCTCCACCCACAATTGGAGCGACGTCGACGGGTTCGTCCGGTCGGCGTGGAGCCACGTCGTGTTCGAGCACCCCAAGACGTTCGACACGCTCGCCATGGACCCGGCCAAGAAGAAGGAGATCATGGATGACCTCACCATGTTCAAGAACGGCAAGGAGTACTACGCGCGCGTCGGAAAGGCGTGGAAGCGGGGCTACCTCCTGTACGGCCCGCCGGGGACGGGCAAGTCGGCCATGATCGCCGCCATGGCCAACTACCTCGACTACGACATCTACGACATCGAGCTCACCTCCGTCCACTCCAACACCGACCTCCGCAAGCTCTTCATCGAGACGACGAGCAAGTCGATCATCGTGATCGAGGACATCGACTGCTCCCTCGACCTCACCGGCGCGCGCAAGAAGAAGAAGGAGGCGGCCGACGACGGCGACAAGAAGGACGGCTTCGGCGAGCCCCCCAAGCCGCCGGACATGAAGAAGGACACCAGCAGCAAGGTCACCCTCTCCGGCCTGCTCAACTTCATCGACGGCCTCTGGTCGGCGTGCGGCGGTGAGCGGCTCATCGTGTTCACCAGCAACCACGTCAAGAAGCTGGACCCGGCGCTGATCCGCCGCGGCCGGATGGACAAGCACATCGAGATGTCCTACTGCTGCTTCGAGGCCTTCAAGTTCTTGGCCAAGACATACCTACAGATCGACTCCCACGACTTGTTCCCCGCCGTCGAGAAGCTCTTGTCGGAGGTGGACATGACGCCGGCGGACGTCGCCGAGAACCTGACGCCCAAGAGCTTGGACAACAATGCCGACACGTGCCTCGCAGTGTTAGTGAAGGAATTGGAGAAGCTCAAGGAGGATAAGGCAAACGGAAGAAACGGCCAAGACGAAGACGAAGAAGACGATGATGTGCAAATGGTCGAGAAGGACAAGTAGGCCGCCATTGGCGCCTTGCTGGGTTGGTTGATGGCGTCTCGTGTTTCTAGTCCAAATAGCTAATGATCTCTAATGTAGACTAAGTTTTTATTTTATTTTGTTTGTGGATATCTAGTTTGAAGAAAATTGGGCACACATGTTGCCCTAAAATAATTTGACTCGATTTCTTAGTGACCTGACAATATGCGTAACTCGAATGTTAAATTCTCGCAAGTGAAGAACGCCGACACCATTTTAGAATGACACTGCAACATGATTCCGTTTAGGTGACAATATATTTTGTGATTTGGAGAGATCACATCAATGTCCAAAATATCACCAGTTCATGATCTACCTATATGAAATGCTATATAAAGTTTCTATCACATCAAATCGAGTACGTGTATATTAACCAATAAAGTGGTGCCATCAAAAGGGTACTCTGAAAAAAAATTAGTGCAAGACAACCACTAGTCAAGTACGTAGGTATGTCTGGTATGTCTTGTTAATGCGCATACCTAAGTAGCATTTCCGGTCAGACTTCCGATGATTTATCTTAGCCGGATGAGTTATATATATATACATACATACATATATGTATGTATGATTCTTATTAAAAAAAATTATATGATTATTATTTATTCTGTTATGATTTAGTTTATTATTAAAGATATTTTAAATATATTTTATATTTTTACATATTTATATAAAAAATATGAATAAAGCAAACGGTTAAACATACTATAAAAATTAATGTTAAAAAAAGAAAAATAAGAAGGACTACCTTTGCACATCCTGATCAACAAACATCAAGGCCCAAAAAACTTTCAGAAATATCTACAAAAGCGTACAAAGTTTGTCGGCAATTATTTTTTAGTTAAAAATCCTATATATGTTTCGATGGATGACATATTAAAGCAACAAAGGGTACTTCTGGTGTCTCAAACCAAAATGAATAAATAAATTAACTAGTATATCAGTTAGTGCAGTCCTATATATATCTAGCCCTGGCCCATGGATGACTGGATCTCCTGTCCTTTTCTTCTTTTCAATTGGTCGCTGTCAGCAAAGTGCCCCCTTTCTTCTTCAGAAAGCGATCCACTCCTCTTCAGGAGCTTGGCCACCATGGCGCCACCGTTTGCTCGATAAAAATGCACACGAGCAAACGACGGCGACAATGACTTCATGTCTCGCATGACCAATAATGGAGTTACAGCTCAAATAAAAACGACAACCGACAGCTCGGCAGATGATGTTTCAGTCTCCATTTCGTCAGTGATGACAAGAACGGCTATGCGCACAATCTTTTCCTACGAACACGACACAATCTGATCGCATCAGTGCGAACAACGGTTGCGATTTGCAGTGGATCTTACCTCTCAAAAGGTAAGATGGAACACTCTGAAAGTCTGAAATCCGAATGCACTTGAACCCATTACGTGCCAAAGTGCCCGAAAGTGATCACAATTCGGTCGCCAAGTCGGCAACTTTACGCGTGTACCTCACTACATCTTGAGTCTGATCACTGATATTTCTTCACTCTATAAATATATTGCAATGGTGATATCAATGTGAGAGAAAGAGATGCAAGAACAGAGAGAAATCGGTTAGTCAGATCAGAAGAAATTTGTTGTGGTTATAGAGATAGTGTAAAGATCAACGATGGATTTGGCAACGTGGTTTGGACCCGTGAATTCGGGGCTAGTGCTGCTGCTACTGACAATGCTGCTGCGAAATCTGCAGAATTTTCAGCTGCTGCAGACGTTCGTGGCGCGGCAGCTCAACCGGCGGGCACGGCGGCTGGCGGCGTTCATCGACCCCTACCTGTCCATCACCATCCACGAGTACGACGCCGGCCGCATGACGCGCAGCGACGTGTTCGCCGAGACCAAGGCGTATCTTGATGGCACCGTCGGCTCCCGCGACGACTTGCGCCACCTCAACGCCGAGGACGCGCGCGGCGGCGGCGGAGGAGGAGGAAGTGGAGGCGGCGCCGGGGGGAGCAGCAAGGCGCTCGTGCTCAGCATGGCCGACGGCGAGGAGGTGTCCGACCACTTCCGCGGCGCCACGCTGTGGTGGTCGGCGCACTGCGAGCACGACGACGACAAGGGCCGGCGAGGCGGCGGCCGCGCGTCGCAGCGGCGGTCCTACCGGCTCGTCTTCCACGAGTGCCACCGTGACCTCGTCCGCGCCGCCTACCTCCCCCACGTCCGCGACCAGGGCCGCGCCTTCATGGCGCAGAGCCGCCAGCGCAAGCTCTACACCAACATTCCCAGCTCGCGTTGGGGCGACGACGGGTAGCTTCGCTTAACCCTATCGTGCACGCATGCATCCATCATCTCTAATTAATCCTAACATCTTAATCACTTACACTAATTAACACACACTCGTCATCTTATCAATGTTACTAATTAAGTATATTGATTAATTACTGTACTTAATTGGAGTAATTGACACTGACGTTTTTCAGGAGCTACATGTGTTCCTTGTGGACGGAGGTGCCGTTCAAGCACCCGAAGACGTTCGAGACGCTAGCGATGGATCCGGCGAAAAAGGAGGAGATCATTGACGACCTCGACATGTTCAAGAACGGCAAGGAGCAGCACGCGCGAGTCGGGAAGGCGTGGAAGCGGGGGTACCTGCTGTACGGCCCACCGGGGACGGGGAAGTCGACAATGGTGGCCGCCATGGCCAACTACCTCGAGTACGACGTCTACGACATGGAGCTCACGTCGGTGCACACCAACACCGACCTCCGCAAGCTGCTGATCCAGACGACGAGCAAGTCGATCATCGTGATCGAGGACGTCGACTGCTCCAGCAACCTGACCGGCCGGCGCAAGGCCTCCGAAGACGGCGGCGGCGGCGGCGGCGACGGGGACGCCAAGACTCCCAAGAATGTCATCGATCGCGGCGGCGGTGTCGGTGGCGGCGACAGCAAGGTGACGCTGTCCGGCCTGCTCAACTTCATCGACGGGCTCTGGTCGGCGTTCGGGGAGGAGCGGCTGATCGTGCTGACGACGAATCACATCGAGGACCTGGACCCGGCGCTGATCAGGACGGGCAGGATGGACAAGAAGATCGAGATGTCCTACTGCGACTTCGAGACGTTCAAGTCCATGGCCAAGATCCACCTCGACGTCGACTCGCACGAGCTGTTCGCCGCCGTAAAAGAGTTGCTTAAGGAGGTGGATTCGGTGCCCGCCGACGTCGGCGAGCACCTGACGGCGAAGAACCCCCGAGACGACGCCGGCTCGTGCCTCGCGAGGCTGGTGAACGCGTTGCAGGAGGCCAAGGCCAAGAAGGATGCCGCGGAACGACAAGATGAGGACAATGGTGTCGTAGTCTGACATCCCAAGCCGAAAAATTGTCTGCAAGGCATTGCACCCATGGTCAGCGGCGGCGGCCAGTCACCGTCGGCCGCCGGGGCAGCGGCGCGAGCAGCCCAGATCAAGCTAGCGCATCCACCTTGATACATTTTGTATAACACAGCCTTTATCAATGACATATGGCATATCGTAGAATTTCTTTCAACACAACTGTGCTCATCTTCGAGCTGAACCAATAGTACGGTACACTGGGGTAACACATCACGGTACCAGCAATGATTTTGGCACACAATTTCATTCTCATTTCTCAATAATCTCAAGAGCTAAACTAAGTGAATCCATCGTTGGACAGAATAGTTGTGTTGATGCGATAATATAAATTACCTATCAAAATTTCGTAGGGCCAGGGGCCTTTGGGAGTTGGGAATCATGTATTGAACATTTCTAGAATCTTGAAAACTGCCTCTTGTCATCACCGCCTTTTCTTCCGTAGGGATTTGCAGCGCTGATGCCGTGCCTTCTTCCACCATCCACTTTCCTCATCTTCCTCCGATGTTTGGATGCAGAGCTCTCCAAATCGATATTCACCTTTGGTGAGCTCTTAAAACAGAAAGATGCCGCCACGTCCTGCCAGATAGAAAGGATTTAGACCCATCTCTCTGAATCAAGATTTACTACTGGTGGGTTCGTACAACAGAAAGAAGCTGCTACATCCTGCCAGATAAAAATGATTCAGAGATGCATCTCTACAAATTGATATTAATTAATACAAGCGTAAAAACAAATTATATATTTACTACGAATTAGTCCCAAACAACTTATATAAAATAAACTAGATTCATTTTTCAAGAAGCATGTAAATCTACTATATTATATTGTATTATGAAGATAAGGCCAAAAGAGCCACCAGGCTAGAACTAAGGGATCTACAAATTACCATGTTAATCAGAATCAAGAATAGCAATGACCATGGTGGGTCTATCTTACAATCTACAATAGAACAGTTTGATTGATACAGTTGTATACAAGATATATTTGCATTTATAGAAACAGAAACAGTGGTTGTATATCAAGAGTTGTGTTATTATTTTTATTTTGTTTGAATTTATTTTTCAACAAAATACATTTTTTCTTTTTTGAAAAAAAAACTTTAATCTAGCTCTACACAAAATTGCACAAGAAATTCAGCTAGTTTATACAAGTTAAAGATGATAAATTATCAGCGCTTACCTCGAACATACCATTTTCACTCAGAGAGCAAAGTACTATAAATAAATAAGCTAAATACAACTAAAATTGAAGAAAAACGCCACTTCACTTGGCAGCTAAATGATTTGGAAAATGCCAAAAAAGACGAGCATTTGTTGTGAATTGAATGTCCAATAAAACAAAGAACATAATGGGTAATAATTGGTCATGCGCAGGGTGGCAGGGGAACCAAATATCCTTAAGAAATAACTTTAATAAGCAGTGTACCTTCAGATCAAGTTTGTGAGCATCAAAAATGTCTTTCATGGAGTGTGAGTCGTATGCCAAAATGTAGGATCTGTATGCTTCTTTAGCTGACTGATTCAGGAAGTAGTTCTCACCAACAATATTCTCCTGCCCAACAACTTTAGTTATAACTTGAGTTATAACAGACTGCCCAAACAGTGTTGAAACAACTCACCATCCGCAAAAAAAATACTTACAAGGTGTGATTGCAAATTTGGCACTCTGTTTTCATTGAACACTAATTCTGTCAGCGAAATCTTAGCAGCCTGAATGCACCAAGATATAATAGTTTTTACTCTCTTTAACTTCAGTAAATAGAAAACATATTACTTTTATGCAGAGTATATTACCTTCAGGTAGATAAGAAACTTCAGTTCTTGTGGCAGTAAAAACAACAATGCTTCTCCTTTGCCTTTTTCACCACGTGCAGTACGTCCAACTCTGTGAATATAATCCTGAAAGTAAAAGAATTACTCGGTACAGTGAAATGAGTAAATAAGTGAAAATAATAGAAAACTAACTTGGCACATTCAGAAAAACCCACCTTTGGTTCATCTGGAGGATCATATTGCACGATGAAATCCTAAACAAGGGCAAACATCCTTATATCAGCAGAAGGGGACTCCACACCAGAGATTTTAAGAAAATCACCATAAAAAACTCACCACATCAGGAATATCAAGTCCACGTGCAGCGACGTTAGTACATAATAAGATACCCTTTTCTGCCTTGCAGAAGTTAAAGAATGTTGTTGTACGTTTCTGCTGCTTTTGTTTTCCATGGATATCAGAACATTCTATCTGGAGAAAGTTTAGAAGTTCTGCATGGAACTTGACTGAATTACATGATGAGAAGAACACCATGATCTTTTTATTCTGTTTCTTTTTTAGGAAAGCATAAAGAACCAAAAACCTTCTTGCGCTATCAATGACACAGTATCCCTGCTGCAAGCCCTCAACAGTAGCCTGTAGGAGCATTATGGTTATTATCCTACAGACATTATGAAAAGAAATAAAAAATTGGTGACAGTTTCCTTACATTGGTTTCATCATAATCAACACCAACATAAACAGGTTTTGCTGTACTTTCTTCGTTTTTCTCAAATGACAACTTGGCAAATTCTTTAACCTGTGGAATACATCAACATATCAATAAATTCACTGAGAGAAAAATGAACGAAAAGTTTCAAAAATTTGAATAATAAATCCACTAACCTGCTCAGTTTGTGTAGCAGAAAAAAGAACTGTCTGTCTATTCTGCATAGCCAAAAAAAACAATGACACTCATGTAAGCACAGAGTTACAAGTCATGGTTTGCATCTAGCAAATGATAATTGTCAGATGACCAGATGATACATACCAAAGGAAGGCGTTTAAATATCTGTTTCATATCTTCCTCAAAGTTCTGCTCTAGTAGACGATCAGCTTCATCAATTATAAGGCACTACAAAAAAAAAAGCAGTGTGGGAAAGTTTATGCTTTTAGTCCTGGAGGAAAAAGGTTGACCCAAAAGCACAGATGCATCAGCAGTATAATGTAGCCAGGAGAACAAAGACTGATGATCTGATGAGGTTTATAGTGTACTAGAACAATGAAGATTGTGGTTCCTCTTCAGATAGTTCACGATGGTCTAAATACCTACACTGTTTCCAGAGAGAAATTATATCCATCCTTTGAACTCAAAGAATTAAATGTGAGTTTGTTTTACCTTTAGCCGTCTATATATGAATCCCTTGGTATTCTGCAGATGGTCCAAAAGCCTGCCTGGTGTAGCAACTAATAAATTGACTCCCTTTGCAAGCTGATCTGCTTCACCTCTCCGGCCATTACCACCAATAACATACCCAAGAGTTTGTGAATGATACTTCATTAATTCCTTAGCAACATTGTGTGTCTGAAGAAAATATCAATGATAATACATGAATAAGAACCATGAAATCCATAAATGCAATGTGCAAGACATATGTTTTGCCCAAGAGCCATTGTAGAAACTATTTTCCCATGTTTAAAGAATTCCTGAAACTTTTAAGTAGCATTGCAAAACTCAACTTTCTCCATCACTGATTGCATAGTTTCCTCAAACAGGTTGTAGCATGATCGACTCTATTAGTTGCACCGTGATTTTTTTGCGTAAACCAACAATGCTAAACCGTACCTGGATGGCAAGCTCCCTTGTCGGGCAAACCACGATAACTCCAGTCCCATTCCTCGGCATGAAATGCGCATGGTGAAGCATCTCAATTGATGGTATGAGGAAGGCAAGGGTCTTCCCTGAACCAGTCTTGGCCGCACCCATCACGTCCCTCCCATTCAACAGGTGTGGTATGGACCTAGCTTGAATCTACAAGAACAAAAAGTTAACAATAATTCCATGTGGGCACACTACTAAACTCAACTCATTATAGACATCAAATTGAGCACTGCATCAAACTACATCATATACATCCAGTTGAGCACTGCATCAAACTACATTATAGATATCCAATTGAGCACGGCATCACAAACTACAGAACATTAGGCATCGTATAAACAACTATCAATTTTCTACAATCTACACAATTAAGGAATCGTGCGGCGAATGAGCTAGTTAAGCAATTTATAAAGCGGCATTCCCTTAGTGCAGATGCGAAGGAATGGCTCAAACGGAGGCAGGGCGAACCTGGGTGAGGTAGGTGTAGTTCATCTCCTTGATGGCTCTGGCAGTGGGCTCGGAGACGCCGAGTTCTGAGAAGAGCATGTTTGTCAGAATCCCCGATCCCCTCTCGCTCCCCTTCTCCTTCCTCTTCTTCTCCTTGTTCTTCTCCTTCTTCTGCTTCTTTTCCTTTTTCTTAGCTTCCTGCTCCTCCTCCTCATCTTCGTCTTCCTCTTCCTGCCCCTCCATCTGGTCCGTCGCCTCCTCTTCCTCCTCGTCGGCCGCGGGGGTGTCGTAGGACAATTCCTCGGACTCGGAGTCCGACTCCGGCGAGGGAGCGACGGGAGGCTTCCGCTTCTTCGACCGCTTGGTGGAGCTCGTGGTTGCAGGTGCTGGAGCCATGGCGGCGGCGGCGAAGACGGCGGGAGGAAGTGAAGGGGGTTTGCTCTAGGGTTTAGAATCCCTCCGCGACGCCGGTGGAGGCGGGCGTGGTCTTTGTTATGTTACTCTTGCAGGCTTGTAGCCGTGGACCCACCTCACGCTTATCGGGCCGGAGGATATCTTTCGTGAACTGGGCCAGTTGGCCCAGTTAAGCCCAACCTAACTGACATTGTCTACGGCCCAACTTCTCGTGTTGCCATTTGCTTTTGATTTTTTTCCTTTTTGGATTTATTCACGTTGTTTCTCATCTTGAAACAGCCTCTAACTAACTCCATTTCAAATTATAAGCATTTACATTTTATTTAAAAAATACTAAAATTAGATCAAAATATTCACTGTCACCTCAGTGATCAATTTTTAAATTTTAAATTAGTTAGATTCACCTAATTAGTTTTAGAATTATTGAAATAATTGGAGTGGTCAATTTTTAAAATTTAAATTACTTGGTTTTGAAATTATTGGAACGATGAGAATCAACACGATAATATAAAATTTAAATCTTAAAAATAATTATATTTTAAAACGAATGGAGTATATTTTGAGCACAACATAATAAATTAAATTTTGGTTTGAATTAGTTTCATGGTGAACCGTACAGAGTCAGAGAGTGGTTCAAACTCTCACAGAGATGGGGAAGAATAGCTTTCGATTGCCGGGAGTAACAAGCAAGAAGTACACAAGGCAAGGGAAATATGGGAGAGTAAGAATCACAGGCAGCATGAGACTGATGATAACATGCAGCGAATACATCCTCAAGCGGCCAAGCCACACCAACAATGTTACTCATTTAGGCGTCGCGATTTCGCAAGCATGTAGCCGGGGTGAAACAACAATGACTCAAGGAGAAGAAAAAATGGGCATACTCTATCAGTTGATGCGTGCCAGACATCTAGCGCACTCATTTCAACATGATCTCCAATCAACAGACTGGATAAGCTAATGGTTTTGTAGGAATCCTACCGCTGCACTCATGATGGACCATTTCGTTTCTTCACTGGTCCTTCCAAGTTAGCAGACGCACCTGCAGTCAGGTTGACGCATGAATGTAGTATCGCTCTCTCATGGATGCTCATTGGCTTCTGATGGGTCAACAATGTTACCCAGTATCTGAACCCAGGACATGATCCTTAGCTGTTATCCAGGTGGTCGCTTTTCACCGTTGCGACTGTCTCATCAAAACCGCCTACAGGGTTGCGCCTTTCACCATTGCGACTATGTGTTTCATCAAAACTGCCTAAAGGCGCAACAGGTGGTCGCCTTTCACCGTTACGACTCTGTGTTTCATCAAAACCGCCTACAGGTGCGACCTCGTTTAAGTCAAGGAATCTTCTCCCAGCGCATCCATTATCCCTGCTAGGAGCAAGCAGGGGTGGTCGCTCTTTATTTACTTCAGCACCTTCTTCCTCCTGGTCTTGACTAGTCGTCAAGAGCTCTATGCCATTCGGTGCATCAGAACCAGCATCTGGTTCAGATACCTTTATTTTACCTGGATTTCCCAGTTCTGTATCTGTGCCAGAAAGATCATACTGATGATACTTAGTATGTGGGCGGGTTGAACGCTTGCTTCGTGTGATGCCTGTTTGGAATCCATCGATAGTTCTCAACTTGGTCTCTCGAGGACTGCAAGTAGCCAATCTTTTGTACCGTTGGGGCTCCTTTTCATCTTCGCTGGTACTCGAAGGATATTCCACTTCATCATTATCATTGGCAACTTGTTCCAATTGAAATTCCTCATCATTTTCTAAAAGTTTCGCCTTATGTTGCTCTCGACTTCTAAGATATTCCTCATCATAGACTGCTTCACCCATGATATCGTCATCACTGTCGAAGTTTGGATCAATGTCTGAGATAGCCTCAACAAAATCTTGAGTGTACCTTTGAGATCTTTTTCTCTGCCTGTAGATATAATGGGATAAATACATCTATAGTTCACTAGTAAGAATCAGAAGAGAACCAGCTAAACAGCAAGCATTTAAGAAGTTACCTGCGATCAAGAGTCTCAGGTTTTTTCTCCCCATCACTTCCTTGGTAACCATGTGACCTTAGTGGATATTCTCCATAGAATCCATTGCATAATGGCGAAGGACCAGCTAACCTATCATTGGTCATTGTCTCCCATTTTGGATGTACTCTTCTGTTAGAAGTAGTAACGATCTCAGAAGAGTTCTCACTTTTTCTGTCAATGAACAATGATAATTCAAAGATTTGCATCATGACATAGTACAGAAATTTGAATCGTGTTACCAAACTTGCAAATTATTAAATGAAAGTTATCAAGCAGATATGATCCACCTACTTTGTTGTTTTTATGGCTTCATTTATTGAACGCTCATAATCATCTGCATGATAAGTAAAAATGTTTTCAGTTAGGAGAATCAGTAAAGACTAAGAACTGACCAAAAACATCATTGGGTAATGCCACTGAACCAGAAGAGCTATTAATAACAATCATTTCAATGCAAAAGGATAAAGGAAATACAGTATTGTCTTTTCAGACAGAAGAACCAGAGCAGCTATGGTCCAATATTCTTCCTATTTGTCATCTTTTAGCCTTAAACACGTCAGCTTTAAGCTTACCAAAAGTATAGGTGACACGCTTTCTTTCACGACGAGAGCGGACAGAGGTGAACCCGTCCACTGTCAATCGGTTGTCAAGGAGGAGTGCTTCTCTTTGTTGCTTTTTGAGCAGCCTCTCCTTCTTCTACAAGAGGAGTAAAACATTGAGATAGAATAACATGCTGTTATATTCTATCACCAGCAATTTCAACTCTTGCGACCTGCAGTTAGATACCTTGTGAATCTTTTCAATCTCTGGAAGATAATTGATCTTCAACTTCTTGCCAAGCGAGGCCTCGGTCCTGTTCCGACTTGAAAAGAGTTTTTCCTACGTAAGACGGGCAGAAAAGAACTACTATCACTAAATTTCCATAGATTTGAGCAGAAGTGGTACAAGACACGCAATTGTTTTGTTAAAGTTTTTATACACTATTTAATGGCAAAATTTTGCGCTACACTCTTTATAGGCTCTTCCTTTTCTAACAAAACTCCAATGCAATATATGGGAGCCGCCAGCCACACTAAGGAAAAGCAAATCTTGAAACCTTTTTTACATGTATGAGAAAAAAAACTTGTTTTTTTCCAAATTAATCTCCACAGTGAAATGATAATGCACGGAGCCACATACAGAAATATGGTCCATCAATCTTTTAGAGTGATGTCATTGATTTTTCAAGATCTTCAAGGTCATAACTCCATACAGCCACAGCCATCTAAATAACAAAATTGTTAACATACGAAGTATTTTTACAATATATATATATATATTGAATATGTATATACAGCACAGAAAGTTGTAAAAAATATCAATAGCCATCATCATCGTTATCAAGCCTTTCAGTTCCAACCAAATTAGAGTAGGCTAGAAATAAAATATATATATATCAACAATCATTTTCAAAAAAGTTTATTCCACGGGTTCTAAAACATCAATTAAAAAAAGATGTGAGTAAAATTTCGGTGGCCTTTGTTATTCTCTAATATTTATCGCAAGTTAGATGATTGTAGATCACATAACATCCTGTGGTGAATTGTAGCTGTAAGTAATCAGTTTTAAAAAGCACCACCCATGCACATGCGCTTGCCTATTTAAGTTTGGTAGGAGAATATATGTCACTTGTGATGATAAACACATGGCATTTTTCCTCTACTAATTTGCAGCACATGCACTAAAAAATTGTTAATACTAAATGTTAGTGCAATCTAAATTTTATTCTAACAAGGCCTTTGCAAGACTGAGCAACTTGCTATGACCCATGAAATTTGATTTTATTGTACGCACAATTGCTACATGAGCATCAATACTAGTGATATGTAAACAATGTATGAATCAGAAAACAAATTTTATACAGATGACCAAATTGGAATTGTTAATACTAAGAACTGTTTAGTTATGGTACAGAGGTATGGAGGTTAACCAACTCATAATATTTATTGCCAGGCAGGAGGCTGCTGAATATATTTTACAGAGATGACATAGTAATATCATGTGCAAATGCTAATTAAGGATATCTAAGAAAAAATCTAATTTTTATGACCTAATCAACCTTATGGGTCCTAATGTGTGTGAATATGGTCAATGGAGAACAGAGGAACTATAACTATTCAAGAACTTCAATCATGGACAACATAAACAAATGCAGTTCACTCGAAACTTACTGCTGCTACTTCGAATTCATCAAAGTTGCATGCGACAGTCTCCCACTGATAGGATACAACTGGGATACTTGAGATTCCCTTCCCCCTAGTTTTTTTTGTCAGCTCCTTCACATACTCCACTTGCCTAATCTCGCGATACAACCGATGTCCAAGGACTGGATCCTCGTCGTACCTGTAGCATATCAATTGATTAGAGATGCCCCTGACCACAAAAAATGTTCTTAAATTTCATTACATAATTTTATCAAAAGTTGTCTGTTGCACACCAGTATGAGATTCCATATGAATCTCCTCCAATACGTTCTTTACGGAACACAGGAAGCTCATAACCATGCTTTAAAGAACTATCTATGAAGTTCCGAATATCCTCTTGCTGCAAAATTAGATGCTAACAGATCAGACAATTTGTCACCAAACTGGAAGAATACATAAATAAACCATGCTTATGACTAGAAAACAAAACAATAAGATTTGCAGTTATGTTTGTGCTCAATCCAACCTCAAGGAGTAAGGGCTAAGTTTGCCCCTGCCCCCTGCTCAATTATTATTTCTTTTACACAAGGATCCACTACAAAATTGCTGACACAAAGACATTTGGAATACTGATTATGCTTCCCAATTTTTTTGGCACCACGACTGTTTTCAACTTTCATAAGAAAGCATCATCGTTAGACATAAACTATTTGAGTGTGAAGATCAAGATAAAAATGATTTACGAATAAAATAGCTAATGTACCAGTCCTTGGTAGAATGGAATATCTAGCAGAAACCACTAAGAAGCTGAGTGTGAGGAAATTAAGAATTCCATAGTAACATGTAATACGAAACATGTACCTAAGGCAAGACAGTGGATCTTAATAGTTACTACACATCACTACAGGGCATTAATTACGAGATTCAACTCTACTATTTCAAAAAAAAATCACTGGAATCATTGGGCACATACCTCAACACGTATATCACATATCACTTTCAGGATCACTAATCGTGTTGCTGGCTCAAGTGCCTTGTACATTTCAATTTCCGCTCTGGGCAAGGAAAACAAAAGTCATTCAAGATACAACTGTAACCAGAGATTCAACTAAGAATTGCTTGGGTATAGAACTCACCCATGCGAGGCAACAATTGGAAGATCACCTTCTGCAACCTGCAGTGCTAGCTTTTTATTAGCAAAACTGAATGCTGTATTATTCCACATAAAAATGTTCTTAGAAAGGACAAAATCATATACCCAATTCCACCAATACTTCAATTTCCTACATAACACTGTTACCCATGTTCCACGTCCCATAGCCATTCGAGTTACTGGAGGAATTGACTGCAGAATGCAATTAAGAAGTGTGAAAAAACTAATGTAAGATATCTCCAAAACAGTTCTATAGAATGTGTAGTAAGTAGTAGATACATGATGGGCAACTCAAACAGATTTTGCAGCACTATGTTGTACACTATTTATTCTACAAAATGGTATGCCCATGTTCGTCTCTAGTTATCAAGGCTGTTTTCTTACAAAGATATGTTTAGCAAAATGCCAGAGTAACATGATGTCAGCAGTATGTTGTAGTAAAATGTGTGTTATGTGTCACAACGATATGTTTGATTATCATAGTGGCATTATACTACATGCTCCTTCAGATAGCCTAATTTCCTTGGTTGTGAACTGCACTCATGTGAACGACAAAAGCACATCTTTTGGCATTTATGACAGGCAAAAACGCTTCGTTTCTCAGAAACCCAATTCCATAAGAACTAAGACACGGTGGCCCAATAAAACCATATGAGGGACATAAAAAGAAGTCATAAACGTTATACGATCACCTTCAGCAGAGGCACATGAACGTCATCCAAAGTATTGTTGGGCGACAGGATCGCCTCCTCCAGCTCCTCCGCCGTGAACTCCACCGTGATGTTCAGCAACGGCCAGAACACCTGCGGCGCCAGAGCAGAGCAACCACGTCAAGCGGCAGTACTGAACCCCAAACGATACACCCTAAACCCAGAGTCTTGAAAGGTCAGGAGGCCTAGGCAATGGGAAAGCAAGAGAGCGCTCACGTGAAAGAAGTTGATCACAGAGGCGAGCTCCCACATGCCGCGCAGCCTCCACCGCGGCAGCTCTGCGGGCGCCTCGGGCTCCGCCACCAGCGGAGTCACCACGCGGCATTTCGGAGTCTCCTCCGCCGCCGCCGCCGCCTCCTTCTCAGCCTGCGGCCTCGCCCGCTCCTGCCGCGGCGGGGGCGGGGGCGGAGGAGGCACCTTCGGCCGGCTGTTGCACGCGCGCGGGAGCCGCGTCCTCCTCGGGGTCAGCTCCACGACATCCTCCAGCGCAACCGCCCCCGCCCCCTCCTCCCCCGCCCGCCGCTGCTCCCGCCGCCCCCTTTGCGGCGTTGCGGCCGCCATCGCCGCCGGGACCCGTCACAGAGCGCCGGATCGGGGGTCGGGGCAAGGGCAGGGGTAGGGTTCGGGCATGGGAGGGAGCAGGTCACGGGCTCGCAGCGGAATGGGCAGGTGGCGCCGTGGCAGCGGCAACCATTGGGGAAGGCGAGGAGGCGGAGAGGAGAGGAACGGAGTAGAGAGAGACAGGAGAGAAGGGGGAAGGGGCAGCAAGGAGATTTCGCGTGGCAAAACAGACTGCGCGAGGCGGAGAACGGAACGGTGCCGCATCAACGGGTTAAGGGCAAAAGGGTAATTCCGCGCCACTTGTGCGAGGTTTTCGGGAGGTTCCGGTATTCTGATCTGTTTGCGCGGTTGCGCTGCTCGCACCGATTTCTTCCTTTCGAATTTGGAACAAAGAATTCGCATGAATTTTATGGAAAATGTTTGAACTATCTTGTGAAAATCCGCCAAATGTATGGCTTTAACTGGGGCAAACACAAATCATAGTAGCACGCACAAAGTACTGGTAACCCATATTACGAACAGACTAGCTCCGGTCTGCGGTGACATGTGTAATACATGATCAGATTCAGAAAAAGAATCATACGTTGACAAACACAAAGTGTAGGGTTTTAGGATTTACCAAGGGAATTATTAATGGTTATTACTTTTCATTCAATACTACGAACGAGCGTGACCTGGAGAAATTCCGTGGAATACATGAATCTGGTAAACATTGTATCCCAGGTACAGATGTAAAAATACTGCGCTCGCAGTCTCTAAATACATGAGCTCCATACTATGAATGAATGAAATTGCATTTGGAGCTCCGAAAAAATAATCCAAAGCCGTGGTCTCTGATTGATCATGAATTCATGGTATGCTTTATTTGGCCACCATCCTGAATTTGTTCTGTTCATGTCACTCTTTCGTAGGTGCCACCAATCTGCATGTGGAGCCATTCTGATGGTGTGGATCCCTGGGCGTATTCTCTTGGTGTCTGCAGATGAAACGTCAATCCAGGAGCTGTGTTGTATACTTGAGCACCAAACTGCAACAGAAAGGCCATAAATTTTTGGAAGTTTAAGAGCATCACAAGGCTGATACTTAGGGAACACGATGAACTAAACAGATAATGCCATGGTAAACAGAAATTAAAAAAAAAAAGGACAAACATTCAATGATGTCTTATCCAGTTACCCCCTGCAAAATGAAAATGCCTCACACTGTCAATAATTTTTTGAAATTCAGGAGTATAGCTTCAATATAATTCAGTCAATTTTCAGAAGGCACCAACGAATAACATCTTACAAAAACTATAACATTATAGTTAGTAACATATAGTTGGCTTGGCGGTAGAGTATGGGACCTATCGCAAAGAACTACATATCTGACAGAGTTCAAAGTCAAACATTGGAGCTAAGATAAAGTGCAAATAGCACTGTATGTCATAGAATCTTTGTAATATGCCTAAGTATGTAACAATAATCATGCTACTTAAACTGCTAAGTTTATTACTGAACTCACATCTTTGGATGGAAATGCTTCGATTCCATCATTCACATGGGCATTAACTGCCTCAAGCTTCATGGATAAAAACTGCAAGTAATGGCAATTAACTGAGATATGGAGGGTAAACAAATTTCATGAAGTGACAATGGTGAAATAGTATACCTCAACTTGGCGTTGCAAAGCCTGGATATAATTAATTATCTCATCTAGTACTGATGCCTTCCCAATAACCTGGCCAAGCAAGCAAAAGTTTTCTGATGAAAATCAATTACCATTTAAAGAAACAGAACTGGGGATGGATTAAAGCTTAGGTGATGTTACAAAAATATATATATAGGGCCCAAATTATGGCACAAAATGGGAAAAATATACTGAGCGCTTGTTGAAAGTAAAATATACCTTGTTGCATCCAGGGACAAGATCCTGGAGAATTTTCATCCGCTCACTTATTTTTTCACGACGTGCCTGTCAAAATTAAACAGAATTTTCAGTGGTCATATTGTAGTATAAACATGAAAGTGACCTTTAGCAAAAAAATCCTTCAGATGCTCAATTTGTAACCAGATTTTAAACTCCTGTAATCGGACTGTGGCAGCAAAAATAATAATACATTAACCGACCCTTTCAGCAAGGCTATGGCTGTCGGTAGCTTGACCCCTTCTTGCCCTCACATGGATGTAGTCTTGTTTTGGTGATTCTGGCGGTGGAGGATACTGATCAACAGACTTTCTAGCATTTCTTGAATCAGTTTTGGCCTCTGTTCTTAAACTTCCATTATCTCCACTGGATTTAATTGTCTTCAAACGCTTCGCTTCTGAATCAGTCTGCTTATAAGAAATCCACATGATCCATATATCAAAATACTGAGCATTTTTTATTTAAAGATTAAAGCAAAAAAACACTGTATATTTCCTTCTGACCTCAAAAGCTAAAACAACCATTCAAGTTATCAACACAGCCTGTAATTGGTGAATATTGGGGGCAAAAATCATACAAGGCACCAATAAAATCAAATATCTAGTATGACTGATAATGATGTCTTCCACCAATAAGATTAAGTATGCCTGCTAAAGGTGCAGGCACTGTTGGCTACTAAACACAAGCAAAAACATGTTGACATCTTGTATTTGAGCTCATGCAGTTTCTAGGGTTATACATCTGATGGTGCTGCAGAATACTTCAACTATACTGTGGACCATACAACCACTCAAGATCTGATCTCCAGCCATTGTGTGGGCCAACAGGTTGTTGACCTGTTGGGTCTGAAGTTAGTACTGGAGAATGGAGATAATAAATAGAATTTCATAGTTTGTCTAACAGTTGCTTTAACCAGTGTGAACGTAGACAAAGATCAACAATTGTTGCATCGCAACCAGAGTTACCAACCACTTAGCATTCAACACGGATAGTTAAGTGTTGGCCAATAGATTGATCATATATATTTAAGATATATATGGCTTACATAAAATACAAAATCACAATGAAAGTATGCTTCTAAGCTTCCAGTATAGCAAGACGAACATTGGGAAGCAGTGTGATTATATTACAGCACCAAGAAAGTTCCAGCAATAACATTTTGTTGACTGTTGACTACGGCTGTGTAGAGAAGAAAAATCAATGGTTGATTTGATAAACTCATATGCTATCAGCATTCCAGTGAGCCAAACATAACAAGCATTATCAAGATAGCAACAAAAATCAAAATGTCATAATAGGAAAATTCACTCTACATACAAAACACAGCGCTACTGAGTGCTAACATGCACCATTTTCGTCCACAAAAGTTGAGAACATTACAAAGGTGCAAACCCTCTACAGCTACAAGCAGTCCTTGTCAAAAGCAGCGGCCAGGGTAAACATGGATATAATGAAACCGTGTCAAGAATAGGAAAACTGGCACTCTAATAACCAGTGTGTTGCAACAAAAATAGTGGAACATAGCTACAGAGTAGTGAATCTTTCACCCGTCTGAGGCTCCAAGTTTCACCAACACAAAAGGTTGAACACTACTTATGGTTGAACAAGAAATTCTATAGCATGAGACCATGTGGATGAACAATTGCACATAATTTAAGTTTATCCCGCACTTCTACTAGTTTGGTCTTTTTTTCCCTGTGTAACAGAGCATGAAATCTCTCAACTGAGCACAGTCCAGCTGTGAACAATAAACTGTGTTCTACATCATGCTACGATGTAATTCCATCAGCAACCTAGAGCAAACTACATCGATCAAAAGGCTCAAAACCTCATCTGGTGAAGCCTTCCACGTGCTGAGGGCACATCCCATGTTCCTATGCCTAACTGCATTCAGCATTGACAAAGTGTCTTCTCAACTCTCAATTATCAAAGGTATTTACTAATTACAGATTTCGAAACTATTGATGATGCTAACTTTTCCTTACTGCACTTTTTGTGCACGTTCTCCGCTCTTTTTCAATTTATGGAACACTTCTATGGAGACTAAATTATGCTCATCTACATAAAAGTTTCACAGCACCAGTGGGTGACTAGCTGCGGCCAGAATTACAAGACTCATTCCACTGTACATTAGCAATCAAACATCTGTCCACGGAAACCCTGATAGAGCTATAAGAAAGCATCATAACAACATCCTAATCATATACAAGGACAGATTGCACAAAAACAAAAAGCTACGCGCAAATTCTCATAAGTCTAAAACCGCCATTTTCCCTGGTAAACCTCCAGATTCCCGCCCCAAAGGCTGGCACGCAAAAATTACCCCCAACTCACCCAATGCCACGCGGATCACGACCAATGCGGACCAAAAACCTACCAAATCCTGACCGCCGCCGCCGGAGGTGGAGACGAGCCTGAACGAGTCATCCTCGGGCGCCGCCAGGGCCTCACGCTGCCTCCGCCGCCCGGAGCGGCTCCCATTGCTCTGCTCCGTGACTCCGGAGGCCGCCGCCTCCAGCGCACGTCCTCCTCCTCCGCCACCTAGGTGCGGCGGGCGCCAGAGCTCGGCGGCGAGCGTCGGTGCGGGATCCATAGCAGCAGCGGAGCGCCCCAGGCGAGGGCTCGCCGGTGGATGGAGCTCTAGGGTTTCGCGGGCGGGTGTGGCGAGAGGAGGCGACCAGATCGGGGGCGGAGAGCTCGCAGTGGCACTGTACGCTAGTGATGAGAGGACAGGAGCGGAGAGGACGGAGAGCGCTTAGAGAAGACTGGAAGGGAGCCGTGGAGAATTAAAAAGTGTGGACAAGAGCGAGAGGGGGGCTCGGGATTTGGCCACTCGGTGATTGGCGGACGTGGTCGTCCCCGTGCGGATCGGAGATTCGGTGTGGCGCTGGGTGCGCCGTGGCCGTGTGGTTTGATCAGAGATTCGGAACTATGGTTGAAATTTGAGAGTTATTTTCTAAGAAATCAGCATTAAACTTATTGGCTTGGTTGTTTTAACCTTGCAAGTTGATTACGTTATAATTTATTTGCTTTGAGTACATCACTGAATATTATATATCTTAAAATATGATATAGGTCCGCTCAATATCAACTTTTTTTAAAAAATACAATAAAATAATATCTCACTAAACCTAAGCAAATCGTTTTACAAAAAGAACTAAACAAAAGTCAGTTGCACTCTATACCTAATTGAAAAAACATATCAGTGTTTCAATCAAACCCTATCTTAAAGCGGATGATTAGTGCAATTGTAGCCTAAGAGCGCAGCTAACTTTTGATGTTCAATGTGTAATTTTATATTTTATCTATATATTTTTAATTATTATTTATAACAACCAATATAATTGCTCATTTATATGTTTCGCCATTATTTTTCTAGTCATATATTTGTTAAAGTATCAATATCACAACTACATCAAACTATTATACGTTGATTCAATAATGTATGAAAACTGAAAACTTTCTCTAATAGAGCATGTATGTCGACAAACATTACACAGATTTTTATACAGGTTTCTAGTTCTACTTCTATTTGATCGAAGATCGATATTGCCATTATATCGATCCCTTATAAAAACTCTAATATAGTATATAGTTACATCGGCGTAGAGTGTCGACAGCTAGGTATTATCAAATTTCTTCAATATTGACTCGACAAGATTTATAATATCTTGATTATGTTAACTCGTCCTTATTATATTTATATCTCTAGATATCTCTTATAAGAACTAAGTATGACTTTGTACTTCTTTCCTTATATGCTCAAAATTTATCTGTAAGTATAAGCTTTTTTTCTATAGAACTTAAGTACATGTCTATGGGTATTTCATTTATGTTACACCAACAATATATACTAATAGTGTTTTTTAACCTTATACTATGTACAGATATTGTTTGCTTCAATTTAAACTCACGAAATTGCCTCGCCCCCTCTGAAACCCCTAGAAAAATCTCACGGCATAATGCAGCATGGTCTCTCTTGCGGTCAATTCATCTATGAAAATAGTGGATTAATTCAAGAACATAACTTTAATAAAATCATGAAGTTAGGTTGCGTTGGAGAGGATAAGAAATAGTACAAAAGTCACTTTTTTCTACCTATACGTTTTTTAAATTGTTAAATGGTATATTTTTTTAAAAAAATATATAGAAATGCTGTTTTTAAGAATATATTAATTTATTTTCAAATTTAAAATAATTAATATTTAATTATTCATACGTTAATAATTTATCTCGTTTTATATAAACTTCTTTTGTGAGACTCACCCTTACTTACTATCAAGCATCAACCTGCCTTTCCTGTTTCCCACCGTGGTCACAAGACAAATGACTACTTCACAAGCATGCTACTTTCCAGAGCATTGACCGTAGCAATAGAAACTTTTGTGGATGTAAACACCAGTCATAATAACGAACAAGTTGCTAAAATTGAAATAACAAACAAGTACACGAACACAAAAATACTGTGTCTATCCTTTTCAAAGTTGTCACTAGTATGGCCCCATTAATCAGTTTGATTAATACACACTCATGAGGCAGCTGTAACCTACCGATGATTTCCGTATTGAACGATAAATCATCGAAAAAATATATATACTGCTCGTAGTACTTAGACGCAAAGGTCAGTATAAACCAACTTGAAATAAGATTAGAAGACTAGTCCAAACTTCCAGCAAAAAGCAATCGCTTAACCACAAAGAAAAACAGGTGGCGACCAGGGGTGTACACTTAAATAAAAATAAAAGAAAGGTCTTTTTATAAAACTCCACCAACCAAATTTGATTTCTTTTCCATTTCCACCCCCATCATTTCCCCTCCCACTCCCCATCCCCAAAGCGAAACTGACCCTTCCCCCTCCCGTCTCCTCGCGCTCCTCCTACCTCGCCGAGATCTAGCTCTAGGTTACGCTCCCTTCCCCTGCGGCTACGAGGAGCACGTCACCGGCGGCGAACTTATCTCTTCAGGCGGCGAGCGAGCGAGAGAGAAAGGGGGAGAGGAGGCCATGGGGCAGCAGTCGCTGATCTACGCGTTCGTGGCCCGGGGCACGGTCATCCTGGCCGAGTACACGGAGTTCACCGGCAACTTCACCACCATCGCATCCCAGTGCCTCATGAAGCTCCCGGCGAGCAACAACAAGTTCACCTACACCTGCGACGGCCACACGTTCAACTACCTCGTGGAGGACGGCTTCAGTGAGTTGCCCCCGTCTATCCCGACCGATCCTTTACTTCCTCCCGGTCGATTCTCCGCGGAGTCTATCCGATCCGCGTGGATCTGATACGGCGCGTGCTCGATTTGGGATGGTGGGTGTAGATCTCGCGAATTTGTTGGAGACATGGTTAGGTCGTTTTCGTTTTGATTAGGATCGGTGATCGGGGTGTTGGTTGAGATCGTGATGCGATGTTGAGGTTCGTGTGAGAAATTTGCTCACAGTTTTGCACTTGCTGGTTAGATGCGGGCGTTGATTGGGATTGCGGCCTTTAATACTTCCGCCATATCGTAGTGGATAGGATAATCCATTGCATTCTTCACTCTTATCCGCTTTTTTAGTCGACTCTATTTTGCGAGATGTGTACTGGAGAGATGGTGTAAGAGCCGGGATTTTAGGTCTGCTTCGACTATCTGAAAAGCGCGTTAGCCGATGTCAGCATATAAAGAGTAGCAGTCAATGGCACCGCTTCTAGATATGCATGCTATTTTTAGTAGACAGAGCTGTTGGTGAGCTTTGCATGCTGCTCCATGTCAAGTTTAGCTCATATTTATGCATGTAGACAGTGTGGTGATTGAATTGGCTATTACCTTGTTATGTTATTCTGTTACGTGTAATTTGAAGTTTAGTTTCCGTAGCTGAATATCTTGTTATCATTTTTCTGGTTAGAATAAGAGGCGACGTTGCCATGATGATTCATGATAGAAATTCCAGGTTTCTATGATAATTAAAAAGGGTTATGTGTTATTTATAAAGTATTAAATTGCCACTTATCAGTAACCATAACATTCCAACTGGGAGTAGGGGAAATTTACTAACTCTCAATTCAACTCAACATAGCTTTTCAGTCTAAGCTAGCTGAGGTAGGCTAAAGTTAAAACCTAACAAGAATCTTCAAATCACAGCTCAAGCATATCAATAACTGTTTTTCAAACATTTCTATTTAAATACGGATCTTATATTCCACTCTTTTAATTCTTTTCTTATAATCTTTCTCGATATTATTTTTGGTCATTCTCTTTCTTTACATTATTATCTTGATTTAGAATTTTATGATGTACTAGCGTCTTTGGGGGTCTCCTTTGGATATGGTTAAATCATCTCAACCGATGTTAAACAATCTTTTCTTTAATTAGTGCTACTCTTAGTTGATCATGTATATTCTCGTTATAAATTAGATTAATTATTGTATGATCACAAATCCAACATAGCATACGTATTTCTGCACTACTCAGCTGTTGAATATAATGTCTTTTTTAAACCAACATTCTGCTCCATATAACACAGCATGTATAATCGTCGTTATATAAAACTTATCTTTTAGCTTCTGTGATACCCTCCTATCACAGAGGAAATTTATCAAGCAGCTGATTTTTTTGCACATGGGCACATGGTCTCACTTCATGTTGGCACCATTAGGCATTAGTTCTCTCTCTGCAAAATTGACACCATTAGTACATTTCTTAAAAATTAGTGTTTTGCCGTCTTCATCCAATCTATGTTGCTTTATTTTTCCATTTCTAACTCAAAAACCTGTGACATTGATTGTCTAACACTACACTTTTCTTCTGCAGCATACTGTGTTGTAGCTGTTGAATCAGTAGGGCGGCAGGTTCCCATTGCGTTCTTGGATAGGGTTAAGGATGATTTCGCAAAAAGATATGGTGGCGGAAAAGCTGCTACTGCTGCTGCGAACAGCCTCAACCGAGATTTTGGGTATGTATTTTTGCCAGGGAGAGAGTTGATAAAGATACTGTGGTTCCTTTGATTAATACTTCTATTATTCGCTATTTGTAGATCGAAACTTAAAGAACACATGCAGTACTGTGTGGATTATCCTGAGGAGATAAGTAAACTTGCTAAAGTGAAGGCACAAGTCTCAGAAGTCAAAGGTGTTATGATGGAAAATATTGAGAAGGTGCTTTGTTTTCTTATTGTTGTGTATTACCTCTACAATTTTTACACCCTAACATTGAGGATTTACTTTGAAGAATGTTTCTGATCTTGCTTTTCTTTCTTTTGAATGCAGGTTCTTGATCGTGGAGAGAAAATTGAACTGCTTGTTGACAAGACTGAGAATCTGCGCTCACAGGTATTGATACACTCCTTCAGCCTGCTCTGTGCCTGTTATTGCACTACAAGTTTCTTTTTGTGCTTTTATTATAATGCTATTCACTTAATACTTGTTATAAGTAGAGACCCACTTATGCAGTTGATTTCCTTACTAGACACCAAATATTCCTAAATACCTTGAAAGCTCAAGTGATACAATTAAGTGGATGCAAACTTTTGTTATGCAGTTGATTTCCTTACTAGATGCCAAATATTCCTAAAAACCTTGAATGCTCAAGTGATACAATTAAATGGATGCAAATTTTTGTTAGGGGTGAGCATTTCATTGTTGGCCAGTCACTATCACACTGGTGGTAACTGCTGGGCTAGACGCTGTTGATATGGTTGAGCGTGTAAAGAAACCAGTTATGGTACTAGGGATGACTGTGTTGGCTGAAACTGGTTCTTTGCCATGCCTTGATTATAACAGTGGGATGAATATAATATCTTCCAAAGTTCCTATAATGACTGATTCATAGTTCCATCGGTGGTGTTGTTCCGGTGTTCACCAAGGTGCTAATTGGGTAGGAGGCCAGCTCCTTTTGTTGATTATTAGGCTGGGTTGCCACCTTTTGCCATTTAAGAAAACTGATTTGTCGAATTATTTATTTCTTGCCAGTAAAAATTGATCATGAATCAGTATCAGTTTTTACTGTAAAGGTAGAATTATTGATAGTTTCTACTGAGAGGTCTTTATGACCTTTCTGACTTTGAATTATTGATGCTTATTGTTGCGAAAGGAATGAAACAAACTTGAATGGTGATGCATAAGTACCTTGGATTAAAAAGTAGCATTCCATGTTGGATATTGAAGTTTCTGGCACTGTTGCCATCTGAGCTAAATTCATTGATTCTGGCTAACCTTAGTGTTGGCTCAAGTTTTGGAACAGTATCTAAGCTTTTAGCTTGTGGGGCATATGTAGGCTCAAGATTTCAGGCAGGCAGGAACACAGGTAAGGAGAAAGATGTGGCTGCAAAACATGAAGATCAAGCTGATTGTTCTTGGCATAATAATCGCGCTCATTCTTATCATAATCCTGTCCGTGTGCCATGGATTCAAGTGCAAGTAGGCGGAAATTGACACATTCAACTGCATTTACAGTACTGCTTGCTTGGGGCAAAAAAGGGAAAAAGGAAAGGAGAGTCTTTGGTTCTTTCTAGTGGTGCTCTGGCCTGGCCTGGTTATGGCGCCTGAGTGTTTACGCTGTCGTGTGTGTTTAATGCTGGTTGGTGACTCGGTCCAGTGGGTTGAAGCGTCGTGTATTTTTGGACGCTATGTATGTATAGCTTGGATCTTAACCTCGTTCTATTATTATATGATGATGATTAGATTCACTTGATTTCCTAACGGAATGTTGCTGTTCCTCTTGGTCTTTTTGCTAGAAGTTACACGACGAAAAAGAAAACCTCGTTTGTAATTTTGTTCAGCATCTTCTTACATGGAAGCAGGGTTCCCGTCTTCAACTTCGTGGTTGTAAAACAGAGAAACATCTGATGTGACACCGTGGTACGTTGCTGTGCTGTTTTGTGTAGCTACCCAAGTTTTGGATGAAGAGTTGTTTTTCATTTGCTAGGGAAGACTGGCAAGGAAGTAGGCGGTGTGCTGCAGCGGGTACAATTTAGGGGCATTCCATGTTGTGCTGCTGTAGTGCGTGTGCGCCGCGGAATGCTCGGTGTGCTCGCCGTCACCTGCAGGCACGCAGACAGCAACAGGGGACTAGCAGTGCGTAAACAGAGGCGAGCACTGGGAGTGGGAGAAATCCTGGTGGATCCCGACGGGTCCGTCGCTGCCACGGCCAATCCGCCCTCACCGCCGAACCCGAGCCGAGTGCATTTACCCCTCTCTTCTCGCAAGCTCTTCGCTCTGCTGCGAATTTAAGACGGCCTGCGTCTCAGCTGTGCAGCTCAGCAGCTGGCAATCGCATCGCTTGCTCTCACCGTGCTGTGTGCTCTGTGCTGCCAAGTCATAAATGGCGCCTCTTGCCGTGCGCCCCGGCGCCACTGCGCTACAGCCACATATACCACCAGCCCGACCGACCGACACAGGTGGACCAATGGCGTCCGTGACACAGGACTACCATAGACTCGCTTGGGCTCGCTCCATCTCCAAGCAAAAAACCAAGCAGAGGCCAGCGCGAGGGGCGAGCACTAGACCGGGTTCGCGGCTCACCTACGTGAGTGGGTATGAGATGAGAATGGACGAGACCTCGAGGTGCGATTCGATCCATCAATGCAGCCGTATGAATATCGATGGCCCTGCGTTATAAGTGAGGCCATGCCTTGCTTCCCAGCATTGATTTGGCGCAGTGGGCCAGAGATCTCCTCGAGAGCAACTCTACTGTAGCATATCTCCGTACGTGCGACTTACCTCGCCTCCAAAATCCAAGGTCCAAGGCTCACTCATCTGTTGCAGTGCACGCTGCACGGCATGTGGGGGCAACGAGGAGTAATTGTCAAGACGCAGCATTGGCCATGGGCAACCAGCCAGGAGTAAATTCGCTCTGCGTGCTATGATGCTATCTCTGTCCGTGCTAGCTCTAGCAGCAGCAAGTGAGCATCTGATGCCAAAAACAGCGTCGCGAATTCGCGATCAATTTCGTCAGAAGATCGCCACGTACTACTACTACATATGCGGATACAATCACTGTGCCTAGCTCTTGCATGCGTAACACGGGAACAGTACTCCATCACGACGGTACTCCTCTACCTGCTGGGGGTACTGTAGCGAACACTGCAACGGTATATATTTACGGATTGGGTCTAATTAAGTTGGGTTACTACGACTGGTTTGAATGAATGCTATACCTAAAATATGTAATATAGTAATATATTAATATAACATAATCTTTTTCTATTTATTTATATAATATGTAGTAGGTTGTGTGTAATTTAATAATACATTTTTATATTTTAAGAGAGATGATTATATCGTACTACTAACCCCATGATCAAGTAGTAATTGGACAAAATAGAGCATCTTCATTGCCATTTTGCACAGGTTGATATGGGACCACGTACGTACATTCTAAATTGATGAAAGTTTAGCTATTCATCTCCCATGGAACGTACTTTAATTACGCGGTCGCTATTGTTGGCTCTTAAGTAGGACTGTAGGAGCATACGTACTAGTCATGCATAGCTTCAACTGCAAAGAACAAATGCCAAAAGCCATTTACACGCACGACATGCATACCATTAGCTAGCCAGTCATGTCTGATACATCATGCACGTATTTTGAACACTTCTCAGAACCTACAGATACGATTAATTAAAAATATCTAATTAAAATAGATCGGATTATCATGGCGTATTAATTTTTTATATTAAATATAATGTGCAATTTTAATAAAATTCGAAATTAATAAATACGATGTTATACCCATCTTAAAACTCTTAATTCAAATCAAACTTTGGTTAGTTTATTTCAAAATTTAATTAAAACTCAGAACTAATAAATATGGATTTATATTCATGTTAACTCTCAATTGAAATATATTATTAATATATTCTGAAATTCAAAATTAATAATTAGCAACTCTTAATTGGAGTGTCTTATTAATCTATCCCGAAATTCAAAATTAATAATTAGCCAGTAGTAATTAACATGAACCGTTCTTTAATTCAGTCACTATGATATTAAAAAATAACCAATATAAAATAAAAAAAATCAAAATTAATAAATTTACAGTGCAACCTTAAACTCTCGTTTAATATCCGTTTAGCACGTACTTAACCACACAAACACAACTACTAGGAGTACTTGTTTCTTTCTTCAACAAACAACTTTTAGCACACAACTACTAGTAACTCGACTCAAGCTCCCCTCTTGCCATCATGCCGGCCACAAACCCAAACATTTTACAGACTCCAACCTCGCTGCCCAGCCAGGCACACACCTGGTCACCACTCTCACTGACTCACACACATAAGCAAATGATGCTACTACTACTACACGTGCACCACGCGTAACGTACATATGCGCGGCGCACGTAGATGCATGAGATCGATAGATACATGCATGCATGCACCGTACGTAACGTACGTTCTCTGGCACGGCTCAAGGCGTGACGCCGCCGGCACCGCCGCCGCCGAACCCGCCGAACGGGGTACCTCCGCTGCCGAAGCCACCAAACGGGGTGCCGCCGCCACCGCCGAACCCGCCGAGCGGGCCGACGCTCCCCACGCCGCCCCCGACGCCGCCAAGCGGCCCGGTGACGCCGCTGAACACGGCGCCGCCGTTGTTGCCGAAGCCCGCGCCGTAGCCGCCACCCACGGCCGGGAAGCCCGGGAGGTCCCCCATGCCGCCGACGCCCACGAAGAGGTTCTTCTTGTCCGCCACGCCCGCGCCGCCGTTCTTGGCGTCAGCGGCAGCCGCCGCCGCCGGAAGCGATGCCGTCGAACTTTCGCCGGGCACGGCCCTGGCCGCCGCGGCGGCGTGCGCCAGGGCGAGGCAGAGCAGGAGGGACGTCGCAACGCCAAAGATGCACCACCTCGCCATCGTCTCCAGCTAGCTGCTACTCCTTTCACCTATCCCCTACTCTACTCGATCTCTCTCGTCCCGTCTCGTGTTCCGCGGCGAGGTTGTGGTGGCCGGCGTCGTTTGCGGCTTAAATAGAGGGAGGAGAACGAAGAGGGGGAGGGGGCAGGTGAAGGGGAGTAAATGAGGGCAAGCGCTGGGTGTAAATGCGCGCAGTAACAGTAAGGTGTGGGCGGCGACGTGGCCTCCGCGAGCGCACGGTGCGATGCACGCAGCAGTGGAGGCAAGCTTGTGCTGGTCTTGTGCGCGACATGCCGTGACGGGCGCTGGCTGGCACGCTGCGCTGCGTGCAAGTTCACAACGCGGAGCGAGATGGGCCGCTAGATGGGCCGATTCCTTCTGGCCGATCATAAGCCCAACCATTGTCTCGAAGTCTTTGGACGGGTCGGTGTGGAAACTGGGATGCAAGGTGTCTGCCGTGCCAAAAATCTGCTAACGTTGAAATTTTACGGGGCTGTAAAGCTTGTAAATCAAACACTTCATGAAAAAAACGGCAATAGCCACATACTCGTATTCCTTTTTGTTTTTTTGAAGTCGACCACATACTCGTATTCTGAATTCATGGATCAAGTAGTACCACACTGTAACTTGGACAGTCCATAGAAGATAAGAGCACTTTATTATTTTCTTATAAAAACTAAAGCAACTTGGAAATGAGTAGATGTGTAAACCATCAGTTCCATACCTTCCGGCCAGGGAACCTAAAAATTTCCCTGTTGATTCAAAGTGTAGGTAGAACGTTTGGTTACGAACTTCTGGAAAATATGTAAATGTGAGGCCATCAAACAAATCATACGGTGAGTTGCGTTGAGACATGAACTGTCCTCTTGTGAGCGTCCCATCTCTCGACTCGTCAGCTGCTGAGTACCAGTTTGGTTCAAAGTACGAGGCTTCTACAAGTTGTATTCTACTGCCTCTCTCTTAAAAAAATACTTTATTTTTTCTATATCACACATATTAATATATAAAAAAAGGCTAAAATGTTCTCCACTTTCTTAAATTCCAATACATTTGTCTTCTACTTTCTTAAACTTCAATAAATTTGTTTACTGCTTTCTCAAACTCTAATATAATAATTACTTAAAAATAAAATGTTTGTAAGATAAATAAAAAAATGTAAAGATACAGTTTTTTTACTGAGAAAGTATATGACAATTGACAACACAGATATTACATGTAGACTTGTACAAACAAAGAGATAAAAATGAAACCCTTTTCAGAACCCGAGGAGAAGCTGTGATGGCTAAAACAGCTCGGCATAAGAACCAGGGGTCCAGGAGCCCAACCAAAGATCAGGTGAGATCCTTGCTTGGGTACACCTGACCTGCCAGGCCTGGTAAAGTTTCCTGAAAATTTAGAGGTAGATGAACACTCCACTCAATGGTGTTCTTGAAAATCCAAAGCATCTAAAATTTCCTGTTTGTACCAACGAATGAATTCTCTATGAAAATTTAGCAAAACGCTCACAGGTCTCACCGTCTCAGTGCGTCTAGAATAGAGCTGAAGATGTGAGCATCTGTATGACTGTATACATGTGTCCTCTTGAATGATCCAAACAAGGATGGTGAGCTCACGTCTACTTGAATAGTCTCTAGCTTTTGCCATCAAAATTTAAATTTTAAAATCTAATTTTAGAGTTGATTTTAAGATTTTTTTCTTATTTTATTTTTCAATACTAGTTTTTAAACTACAAATAATATAAATATAAAAAATTTACTGTTTTATTTATTGTTTCTATGGCTAATAAGCCATAGCTCAACCAATTAGACACAATTAGCTCAAACTGTTGCTGCAAGAGGTACTTTCCAGTGTGAATTGTTCTAGATCACCAGATCAGATGGATCTCATGGATGGTCTTGCGTATTTCTTATTCTGTTTGGGATCAAAACAGACCAAGTGATACTGAAGACCGAAGAGTACATTGATGCAACTCTATAGCCTGTAGTACATACAATAGTACTATATTTGAGATCAGAAGAATACAAGCAATGGGTCTATGCTGGACCCTGGAGCATCTGTGTGGGTTCATGTATAAATAGGAAATATCTCTGTCCCCACTTTTCTCTGCATCTCTTCCAGTAAACATTACAAAGCAGTCAGTGCTGCATACACTGGCCCATGTTGTACATATCTCGGTTCTTCCAGGACTCAAGATGACTGGTCAAGAAAAGAATAGATTAGTCCTTCAGGAAGTTCACATCTTTTGGACACAGAAGCAGCTATTACCACAGCCCTCTTCAGTCCTTGCTTTGTAGCTCAACCAAGGCCACTTTAGCTGTTCAAACTTCAAAGCTACAATCTTACAACAAAAAAAGTTAAAGAGGTGAGGGACAATGGAAGGAGAGAGAGAGAGGAAACAAAATGAGAGAGAAAAAAAAAGCATTCTTGCAGCTCTGCCTGGCTGCACCTGGCTGGTGTTTCTTTCTTTTCTCTTTAGTCTTTATCCTCTCCCTCCTTCACCCTCTGCTCTTTCTTTTCTTTCTTCTTCAGTTCTTTGTTTGTTTGTGGCATGTTCAGTGTGCAGAATTTGTTTTTTTTGGTTGGGGTGGGGTGGTGTTAAAGTACAGTAATTCAGACATAATCAAGACAAAAGAAAGCAGACCAGTTTAATGTTTTTACAGCATAAATTAGTCAGTTGGTGATAAGGTGCTAGGACACAAGCTCATAAGCCGCAATTGATTATCAACATGTTATCAGAAGATAAACCAAAGATTAAAAAAATCAACAACTCATCAGAAGATAAGAAACCGAAGCCTAAAAAAAAATTGCTGGTCCTTCTTTCCTGATCTGTTTCCTCTGTAGCAAACTTATGATATGATGTTGTAAGTGATACAGTGACAAGGGAAAAGAATGAATGCCCTGAAACAGCAAAAACAAAGTGCTACTGACATGTCTAAAGTTACTAGTGCCAAAAAAGAAGGGAGCTCTTGCCCACATCCCTTTGCCAATAATCTTTGATGCTTGTTTTTTGTGAGAGGGAAGCTTAATACTCATTGCTCTCTTTACAAAAAGCCCCCTACCACTCGAACAGCCTTTGTTTGCAAAAAGCAAAAGTTTTTATGCTTAAAACTGTCTTAAATAGCAGTGCTTAGAGAAGATAGGCCACCTCCCTCTAGTTACACCCAACATCCAGCCAGACCCACCATAATGCTGTTCTTGTTTGTTCCTTCTTGCAATGCAATGCACCATCAGCTCTTTGCTCCACAAAAATACCTGCCTCCTTGAATCAGAACCTTCCGCACCTCGGGATGCGTGCCGCTACTCTTGGCCTGGAGATCTTCCTGACTTGCCGGTTCCCCTGCAGAATGCAAGGGGGGGAAACAATATCAATTATTTGAAGAGGAAGAATGATTTGAAACTGCCTGCATTTTGCATTTCAGGTAACTCTACACTGAATTCACTAGACTCTCAGGTGTACTTCGTTTGATTACCTACATATGCATGCACTGTAATCACTTCAAGTATGATTTGTGGACGTATGTTACTACTCATTACTACAGCACTAGAACTAATCTACTTGCTTTTGCTAAAATAATTGCATATCATCATAGGGGAATGTGATTGTGAGTGAAATGAGGAAAAGGGATGTGTGGCATATTTTTTTATATATAATCTTCTAGCCTTTTATGCCCAAAAAGAATTTTGGCACCAAAATCACCTTATCCTCTTTTCCATCGGCCTATTCTACAACTTGGTTTCAAGAAAAAAAAGGATTTGGAGTGGTATCAACTGGTAGTTTGGTAACAAATTTGAAAAAGACATGTTTTGGTAGGTACCACCGGCACTTCACAGCGAGTCAGCAACATACACCTTAATCAGAAGCCGGTCAGAAATAGCAAACATGAAAACATGCAGGCAGTTTAACCTTAACTGAAAAATTTATATTTATGGTCAAGAACAAGGAAGGAAAAATTCATTATTTTAAATTTGATGAAGAGCTGCAGCATTTTGTAATCCACTCAAAAGCACAGCAACAAGGCCACACCTCAAACCAAACTAGGCAGCAGCTCCAAACTCCAAGAAACCTATGCATGGGCATGAATATGGAAGCTTCTGTTCTTTGTTTGTTTTTTTTTCAAAAAGAAACTTCTTTTCTTGTGCTTTCAAACGCAAATAACGATGTGACACAAAAAAAAAGCATTCTGAACAGAAGTTGGGGACACTAGTCAAAATAAGATAGAACAAAGATGCCAACCCAAACATTAACCATATGCTTTGCTATGCAGAAGAGAGAATGCATGTGAAGTAGCAGTACCTGTTGTGGATAGGATCAGGGCCATTTGGCACCCTCCTCTTGCTGTCCTGGAAAGGATCATCGGCCTTGAAATCCTCCAGGGTCCTCAGACCTGCGTCTGCTCTGGACAGCATCCTCCTCCCGACGACGATCGCCGGCGAGCCCGGCTTCTCGCCGCTGTCCGTGACTAATGACATCAAGACAAGAACCCCGAACAAGATGGCCAATGCAACCGCCGCCGCCGATGATGATCTGGCTGGCCGTCTCATAGTAGCAACCGGTGGTCTTCTTGGTTCTCACTCTGCTTCTTCTTCTTCTTCTTCTTCTTCTCACTCTCCTGCCACTTACACTTGCTGCTGCTGCTGCTACGGCTCCTCTACGAGCTTCTTCTGCTCATGGGTGTGGTGGTGTTGCAGCTGAAGGATGCTGCAATGGTGGTTGCATATTATATAATGTGGGCAAGTAGCAGCAGGATTTGTGTCAGTCGCTGATGTGGTATCCTTTCTTCTTGTTTTGTTCTGGACTTCTTTTGCTTTAGCTGATTCTGCTGTGCTTTTGAAGGACCTAAATAGAGGTGAGGAGAGGAGGAGAGGAGAGTAGAATCAAAGGCAAGTGAGCCATGCTTGCTTTTTTGCACTTTGCCTTTTGAGTTATGTTGTTGTCTTCCCTTTTTCTTTTCAATTTCTTGTTTGTTCTTGTGGATGGGCGAAGAAAAGACAGTGAGAAAAGAAAAAAAAATAGTAGGAGGCATTGCTATCTGTGTCTGATCCTTAAGGCTGCCACTGTTCTCCCTCAAGTACATTCCTATTGGAAGATGATTCAGGTCACATATAAGAAAGATATGTGGGGAAAAAAATTTCATCTTTTAGTAACTCTAGGATGAGGAGAGGGGAATGACACACGAGAGATTGCCCTGGCAAAGTGAGGTCCAAAAGCCAGCTCCAAAGTGAGCAGCACCCTGAAGAAATAAACTCTACTTTCAGTAGATGTGTCACAATCCTTTTTACTGAGGGTGGGATAACAAAGCAATCCTCAAAATCTGTAATGATTCTGATTCTGTGTTAAATTCCCCTTGAAATGACATCAAAGCACACTCACTTTAGTCCATTTATTTTAAAGATTTCTGTCTGAAATGTTGGATTGCTTTGTGTGGCCGGTTTTAGCGTGAAAATGACAGATTGATCGCAGAATATTTTTTTGCAAAAGAAGTGCCTCAAATATTGTGGTTGCAGCCAAATCATATATCTTTTGCTCTGCAGGACTGAATTTCTTTGAAGGAGCAAGCTTGATACCGAGCCCAAAGTGGCTTCCATATTGTGAAAGGGCCAAACAAGTTGGTTATCATCGAGACAAGCTGACACAGTTTTTGTTCTGAAATGCACTGTGAAGAAATGCAACAAAAAATAAAGGGGGAATAGGTAGTTGCCTGCCAACATGACACTCTGAAGAGTCTGAACTGCACAACAGTGAATTACATAACACTGCTTCAGCATTTGCAGTAATAACAGAATATATAACAACTAATGGCTATTGGCAGTTTGGCACACACATTTTACCCAAAAATATCAAAGAACTGTAAAACCATCTAAGCTAACTGTCGGCAAATTTGTCAAATCCAACCAACTAGACCGGGTGAGTACCAAATGCGAAATGTTCTATGAACTGCAAGCATTGCAGCTCTTCTGGCACTGGCCTGGTGCGTCTTCTGTGCCAATCATGTAGACCGGATTGTTATCGCATTCACCTGATGCAGCCCAGGCTGCACAATTCTCACTCATGTCAGAACATTCTTCACTTTGCTTCATGCTTGATGGATTGTCATAAGACAGCACATGAATCCACTTCGGTGCAGACCATTTCTCACCCTCTATAACCGGGCAGCTTCCATGGAGACTACGTGGATCTGGTGTGCCATCAGCATGAAGGTTAAAGAACAGCACAGAATTACCCTTTACTGCTTTCACTGCATAATCAACATTGTTAGATTCATTTCTTCCAATGGGTTTAACAATGCATTCCCAGTTAAGTTCGAAAATTACCTGCCAAGCCCTTTTTTGCACATTCTGAAAAAGAATCATCTTTAAGCTGAGACTCCCATCCCTACATCAGAATTGAATTCTGTATTACAATTCAGAGCCTTAATAGCTAAGATAACAAATGCCTCCAACAATAAACCGAATACCTCAGCATTTGGAAACACGGTTTCACCTCCTTTCTCAACAGTTGATAGATATGTCAGCACCGTTGCATAACGGTGACCACCTTGTAGTTGATTGACTTTGTCATGAAAATAATCAAAATGAGGATTGTATTTTTGTCCATTCTCGTATCGGAGTATCTGAATGTTCTCAGCATTCTCTGCCAGAAGTAGTGTTACAAATGTTAATTTGTTAGCTGACACTAACCAACACTCAGAACTGAAAGAAAAATTAAACACCTGAAGAAGTTTACCTTCTGGAAGCAGGGTCCAAGCTGCAATTCTCTCCTCAATACCACAAACAACAGGGTCCTTCATTAGGAAAAAGTATGATAATTACAATCGCTTCAGAAGCATGGAACTCATATAAATGTAAACAGAACAAGGTTTAGACTAACATGTTGCGTATGCGAAACTCTGAATTTCTGCTAAGTTCTACCTGTTTCTTGTCCAAGAACATGCCAGAGCTGGTGCGCACCTCGCTCATAACACTCTTTCCTGACTCATTGTCAGCCACCATGGACCTCTTCAGCTTCTCCTTCCTCTAGAATTAGAAACATTCCATGCTTACCCACTAAATCCCTTTAGCATTTGAAGAACACAAATTACACCATAAATATCCACATAATGTTTAATTCATACCAACTTGACAAGGTGGTCGCACTCATCGTCTGAAAGGAAGCCCTTGTAGAGAAATATCCTGCACAATACCATGCAAGAACTCATCAAAACACCACTAACGCTCTGCACTAAGGGCAATCACAATATAAGACACTAGACATGATTTTTATATCCTCTATATCATGAAGAAACTAGTACTAGATACTACTATTCCAATGCCCAACTAATTCATATTTGAATTTAATGCTACTCCTCTCTCATTATGTTTTGGATGTGTATAAATCACGTTTAATGTAAGACATGATTTTCTCCTTTTTATTTTCTCCTCTTTCTTCATTTAATTATTTACCAAATTATATTTTATCTTATGTGACACCTTATTTAACTCTACTTCCTCCAGTATCTGTACACAACATACCTCGGTTTCCAAGAGACAACGGTGACGCTGGACGCATTAATCGGAGGCGCAGCGACGACAACAACCTCACTAGCACCATCCTTCTTGCCAGGCCAGAAGAATACCGGGATGACGGCAGTGAAGGAGAGGAGACCAAACAAGACAAGAAGGCGACGCATCTCCATAGGTAGCAACGATTAATTCTGGTGGTGGAACTGAACTGCAGCCTGACCTCCCACTCCAAGATTAATGCCTTTTCCATAGTCATCTCCCAAGAATCGTTAATATATAGCATAGATTGCTCGAAACAACGTGTCTCCGCCTCGCCGGCCCACGGCATCGCGCCCCGGGATGGCAGAAAACCGCAGGAGCGGCGACCGCTGGAGCCTGCGAGGCCGCAGTAAAAAACAACTGCAAGTTGGGGGGCTATTGACTTGGCGAGTTTGACACAATATGAAATTCCAACCAGAAATCCACCTGCATACGTGAATACCTGGAGCAGCGCATCCGCCCACGCGGTGCCTCGGCGCTATCTCGCCCACATTGCCGGCCGCCGCCGCCGGCCGTGGGGGGACAGGCCGTGCAGGTCGGCAGGAGAGACTCTACCAGAACCATCCATAGGTGGCTGGGTTCTTGAGATCTCCTTCCCTGATAGATGGATCCGACGGAAAGAGGGATGGTGGGATTGCGGCGGCGGCGCCGGCGGCGACCGGTACGGGCGAGCCGCCGTTTCTGCTGTCCACCACCACCGCCACGACGTCGTGAAGTGGTTCCCACGTTGCGTGGGCCCTAATGTCAGCGGAAGAACACCTCACTGGGCCCAGTGGGCAGTGGCAGGAGGTAGCATCTATGGCGAACCTTGAGATCTCTCTCAGACGTTGGATCCAACTTAGACGGTCCAGATCAAGATCGAGCATGTATATTTGCAGAAGGAGCCCTCGGTTAATTTGTACTCGCCTCTTCGTCCATTCGGTTGGTCCTGAACGGAATCACGACGTACGTGAGGCCCGTACTATTTGGGCCGGAGCGGGATTGCGGCAAAGGTGCGGCCCGTGAAAGATGGGCCGCTTGTACTAGATGGGCCCCTTAGGTTCGGGCCGAAACGGGTTTGCGAGCAACGCGTTTTCTGGGCTGGACTAAAGCGCGAAACATGAGGTCCATGAGTATGTCAAGCGCGAAAACGGAGCTTGCAGTTGGCGGCCGCCTCACCACCGCAGCGCGCCACGCGGTGCCCTCCTCCACCTCGCCGGCTCGCCGTCGCCGCGCCGCGAGTTATTTGTGGGAGAACAGGTAAGCTTCCGGATGAACTTCTAGAGGCGGAGGTTCTCCGGCGATGTTCGGGCCCAGTACGCGCCAAAGTTTGCAAAATCCAAATGCGCCGAGCTGCCGCCGCCGCCGCCGCGGTGGCGCCAGCCGACACGCAGCTTCTGGCGGCGGCGTTCGAGTTGGCCATCGCGTCGCGGTCGCCGCGCATCGGCCGGGCGGCGCACGCGCGAGCGCTGAGGCTGATCGCACCGGCCCTCCCGCCTTTCATCCGCGCGCACCTCGTCAACCTCTACTCCAAGCTCGACCTCCCCATCACAGCGTCGGCGGCTCTCGCCTCCGACCCACACCCCACCGTTGTTTCGTTCACCGCCTTCATATCCGGCGCGGCGCAGCACGCTCGCCCGCTCCCGGCGCTCTCAGCTTTTGCCCGCATGCTCCGCCTCGGCCTGCGCCCCAACGACTTCACCTTCCCGTCCGCCTTCAAGGCCGCCGCTTCCGCGCCTCCACGCTTGACTATCGGGCACCAGATACACTCCCTCGCCCTCAAGTTCGGCTACCTCCCCGACGACCCCTTCGTGTCGTGCGCCGCGCTGGACATGTACTTCAAGACCGGCCGCCTTATGCTAGCCCGCCGCCTGTTTGGTGAAATGCCGAACAGGAACGTGGTTGCGTGGAACGCGGTCATGACGAACGCTGTGCTCGACGGGAGGCCCCTGGAGACAATTGAGGCCTACTTTGGGCTCCGGGAAGCTGGTGGGCTTCCGAATGTGGTCTCAGTCTGTGCGTTCTTCAACGCGTGTGCTGGGGCGACGTTCTTGTCACTTGGGGAGCAGTTCCATGGCTTTGTTGTGAAGTGCGGATTTGAAATGGATGTCTCTGTGTTGAATTCAATGGTTGATTTCTACGGGAAGTGCCGATGTGCAGGGAATGCAAGGGCAGTATTTGATGAAATGGGAGTTAGGAACAGTGTGTCCTGGTGTTCGATGATTGCTGCATATGCTCAGAACAGTGCAGAAGAGGAAGCTTTTGCAGTATACCTGCGTGCGAGGTGTGCTGGGGAGGAGCCAACAGAATTCATGGTTTCCAGTGTGCTCACCACATGTGCTGGCCTGCTAGGCCTTGACCTTGGACGTACTTTACATGCAGTCGCTGTCTGTTCTTGTATTGATGCAAACATTTTTGTTTCAAGTGCATTAGTTGACATGTATGGGAAGTGTGGCTGTGTCGAAGATGCTGAACATATCTTTTTTGAGATACCACAGAGGAATCTTGTCACTTGGAATGCAATGATTGGAGGTTATGCTCACATTGGTGATGCTCACAATGCACTTTTAGTATTTGATGATATGATAAGTAGTGGAGAGACAGCACCTAATTACATCACCCTTGTCAATGTGATCACTGCATGCAGCAGAGGAGGTTTAACAAAGGAAGGTTATGAGTTGTTTGAGACAATGAATGAGAGGTTTGGGATAGAGCCACATACTGAGCATTATGCTTGTGTGGTAGACTTGCTTGGTCGTGCAGGAATGGAAGAATGGGCTTATGAAATTATTCAGACGATGCCTATGAGACCTTCCATTTCTGTCTGGGGAGCTCTACTTGGGGCGTGCAAAATGCATGGGAAGACGGAACTGGGAAGGATTGCAGCTGAGAAGTTGTTTGAACTTGACCCTCAAGACTCTGGCAATCATGTGCTGCTCTCAAACATGTTTGCTTCTGCTGGCAGGTAATACTATATTATCCACTTCGAAGTTTGTGTTTGGTGTCCAGTATAGCTCAGGTCCAAACACACAAAAAAGATACAATTCCCAACAATTCTCTATGCTAAAATGGTGACTCATTAAATTGTGTAATCTTCATGGCATTTGATTAAACATAGCTCTAGGCATACCAAAGTATCTTATTGTCTCTCTTGAATTCTTCTGAATGTGCAATATGCCTGAACTTTAATGGTTGTAAACATTCTCCATTTTTCATGACCAATGGTAAACTAAACTAAAGCCTAAGCTGAAGCATTATTGCAGAATAATACAAAACATTCGACAGCATATCTGCCAGATTACAATGCAGATTAGATGAGCATCTATATGCCATAATCCATAATTCCATATACACTTCCAATCAGCTATCAGACTATGACTCAGTAATCTAACAGCTGTTTGTTCAGATCTTGAAGTACACTAATGCTGGTTTCTGAAACTTAGCCTTACAATTAATTGTACTTGCCCATAATTTTTGTTATTTACTTAATGCATCTTTCGAACTTATCCAGGTGGGCAGAAGCAACAGATATAAGGAAGGAGATGAAGAATGTTGGAATAAAGAAGGACCCAGGTTGCAGCTGGGTCACCTGGAAAAATGTTGTTCATATTTTCCGAGCAAAGGACACCAAGCATGAGATGTATAATGAGATACAGGAATTACTAAACAAGCTCAGAAAGCAAATGCAAGCTGCTGGATACATGCCAGACACACAATATTCCCTTTATGATCTTGAGGAAGAAGAAAAAGAATCAGAGGTGTTCCAACACAGTGAGAAGCTTGCTCTGGCCTTTGGACTTATTTGCATACCACCTGGTGTACCGATAAGAATCATGAAGAACCTGAGAATATGTGTGGATTGTCATCGAGCTTTCAAGTTCATATCTGGTATTGTTGGTAGGGAGATAATTGTGAGGGATAATAATAGGTTTCATTACTTCAAACAATATCAATGCTCGTGTGGAGATTATTGGTGAAACCTCTACAATGGGACTATTGACGAATATTATCTCCAAAAATCTTCTGCAAAGATAAAAGGAAAAGGGTATGTAACTTTAGTTCATATGCAATAGTTATATAAGCATAATTTTTATCTGACTTCTTTACTTGCTGTATTAGTTGAAAAGTTGAAACCTTTGATATGGGCTTTCAAATGAGTACAAGCCTTGTCAGCAAAATGATAACTTTGTTAGTACAGTTAAGAGATATTTCTGCAGTAGAAATCTGCAAGCTATCAATTATGCCTCACTCACAACACACATGCTACAAACTCTAGAGAAACTCAAAGATCCAAGAGACCAAGAACTCACTTGTCTGTTGAATGCAGATGCATGTGTGTACCCTAAAAAAATGAGACGCATAATGTCAATCCTAGAATTGAACCCAGGGTGGGTTGGGACCAGCGTTACCAGGACACAGGAGTCAGAATTTTTTTTGCGCGTCGACACGCATCCGTGCATCGACGTGGTACGACACGCATTGGGTTTGAGTTTGATTTTTTACTTTGTTGGTTTCTTGCTAGTTCCTTTTGGCTGCTTTTTTTTTGGCTTGGACAGTTCGTTGTGACTACATCATAAGTTCAGAACTTGAAGGATGGTCGTTGCTAGCTACTTACTTTTGCCCTTCTACTTATTGGTGGCCATTTCTCTTTACATTATACATATGGCCTATGTCTTATAAATTACAGTTTACAATTACTAGCTCCTTTTAATTTGGCCTTTGAATATTAGATATTTACTTAAAGAAAGCAAGAAGCTTGAAAGAATGGAAGTTCTATGCAGTATGGACCATATTTTGTTGTTCTGCTTTCCAGGATGTCAATTCTCAAATTGCTGAAATGAAATCAAATAACATAATCCAAATATCCTATTTAGTATTCACTGTGAGTATGTTAATGTTACTACTTTCTGCCTTTCTTGCTCAATCTTCAATTAAATGTTTATTCTTGACCTTTGAATTAATGAATTTACATAATCTTACCTATAAAAATTATGTCTTATTTTTTAATTAATAAATTACATATATATATATATTAGATGAGTCCCCGAATCCTATTTTTTAGAGTTTGCCAAATCGAACACCTGAGTTTGAGTTAGACTCCGGCTCACGAGTCCAAGTCCCGGTAACACTGGTTGGGACAAACACCCTCATTCCCACTACTGTTCATTGCCCTGTCCTCTGATAATGATAACAGTTATTTAAATGGCTAAATTAGACATGGGTGTGTTTTGACTTATTATTTCTCTTGTTTAGACAGTTTTTTTTCTGACAATTGTTTGTAAGGATATATTTCTCAATGTTTTACTTTCATTTTAGTCATTTTGACTTCTGTCTGCACAGGAATGTGGCAAAAACATGGAAGATATGGAAACCGATGAAAATAGTTAGCCTGGCCAAATACAACTATATGACGCTCCACTCTTGCTGTGCTTGGAGGAGATCCAGGTTTTACCTAATTACCTTGCTCATTCAAGTAATAATGCGTACTGATAAATCAAAAGAAGTGACCAATTGGTATGAAATTTTGTGTCGTTGAGTAGAAGCAACCACTTCCTGTTTGATTCACTGCCCAGGATTACCTCAAGGTTGCACATAGCCTGAATTCCAGGACATCAAGGGCACATATGTACCACGCACGAGAATCTCAGGGATATTAATACATGATTGCTGTGTACGTTGGATGTAGTGCTGGCTTAAGGATCTCAATTTCTGTTATCCTTTTCTATGTGGGGGTAATATTTCTTTTTGGTACTATTGTCCATCAGTAGGGTCACTTCTACTGCCTCTCTCAAAATCGCTGTAAATATTGAGCTGTAAAATGATTATAACTTTTCTGCATCTGAATTTTCAGGCAGTGCTAGAGGCAAATTGCCGTTGCCACCCATTACAAAGTAATCTACTAAACAAGTGCACTCTATGTAGAAATTTTGCAAATTCATCAGGTTGAGCATATTGCTGTTGGTATCCTGAAGAGCCGATATTTGGAGGCTTTAAGTGTTTCATTTTCAGCTTGGAGGTCTTCATGAATCACTTGAACAGTTGAACCAATGAATGCAGAACTCTGGACGGAAGCTAATGCACCCATATTTGCCACTTGGTTAATTAGTTTTTGGTTATTCTTTGATAGGTTGGGTGGATACTTGTCCTGGGTGTGGTAGATTAAATATGGTACAATTCAGTTCTCATTTTCTTTTCCTTTTTGTTTGCTAGCTGACCTTCATTACCTGGCACCATTCCCTTCTATGATTATTGGGTGTTGCTGTAAATGCTATAATACACTAAATGAAAAGATGGTTTATTATACTACAAAATATAGTTCACACCAGTGTTACCTGGACATGGACATGTGTGTTGGTATCCACCTTGGACTCATGTGTCCGATTTGGCACAAAAGAATTGGAAACATGAAATCCTTAGAATCCGACACAGGTGTTGGAATCCGACTCGGACTTAGGGTGTCCAGGTAACACTGGTTCACACGCATTATAGAGAGAAAACCGATTTTTTGTTTTCTGCTGGGCGCTTTAGATAAGACAAGAGTAAAATAGCCTTTCCAAATTCCAACTGTGGTTCTTCCCATCCTTGTTTGTGACCATGACTTTCAGAGCTATGTTTCATTTCTATTTCTAAGCTTATCTTAGTTTAACATTACACACACCTTCAGTTTCAGTTTTCAGTCCTTTAACAAGGTTGCTTCATAATTTTCAGGCACACACTTGGAAATGAAATAACTACATTCCTAGTTCAGTTTAATTTCTTCAGGTTTGATTTGAATGAATATCACTTTACACATGGCTTGAGTAAACAGTTTGAGGGAAAAATGCAGCCAACAGTGAAGTGATCTGCATCAAGGTTTATACTTTTCAACTTGCTTAGTTACGCCTGTGGCCTGAGTTTGTTCAGTTGGATTATTCGGACAGAAATTGTATGGAGTAAGTAACTAAAATGTTGACAGCTGTGTTAAATTCGAATTTCATACTCACTGGCCACTGGGCCCTACATGACAATCAGCCGGAGTCTCCCCTCAAATTGGTCATATACTCATATCCCCTAAAATGGAGTAAGTACTATCTGTATGAATTAGTTTTGGTAATTGTTGAATCAATTTAATGCTAAATTAACTGCATTACCATTCGATAACTTTTGTTTAACACCCTAGTTTTTGGGTGCTTCTTCTTAGTTGCAATACCTTGGGGAAGTCTTGCCCTTGGGGCCGAGTTTAACACCCTGGATTAAAAATTTTCGTGTGGAACCTGCTTTTTAATCTTCAGTCAACAACAATTGTCTCAATTAACTCGTATTTCAGTTGGTCTGATTCTACTTCATGGAATGTTTCCATTAAAGTGTGCTTTGTACTGTTATAACATGGTGCACATTGCAATTGTTTGCATTCATCTGTGATCTGGTTGAATCGAAACAAGTATTTCCTTATGTTTGTCTTGGCCTGACAGCTGAACTTGTGTTAGCAAAAATAATCCAGTTTCTACGGTTAGCATACGGGTTTAGCAAAAATGAGGCTATGCATGGGTTTAGCTCTATGGTTTAATTTGGCCAGCATGTTGATGGTTTTATACCTTTATTGCTTCACCGTTACTGACTTAGATTGGCCTAATACAAGGGGTAGCTAATTGAGGAACAACCTCTCGTTAAGATGATTTCTAGAATACTTGCTTTCAGGCTCAGAGGCAACTGAAACTCAAACTATTGTTTAGTAAGTGTTAACACACAATACCTCCGTCCTAAAATAAAATATATGGGAATACAATACTCTGTTTTGTAGGGTTAGTTGGTAGACTAACCTGCACTGCCTGGGAGAACGCAGATGTAGGGTTAGTTGGTAGGCTAGATATTTAGATATAGTAACCTGACAAGCAATGCATATGGAAGCATCTAATGGGCTGTTATTACTTCCTTAATGGTTTGACGGCATAACCTCAAGGGGCCATATTCACCTCGTTAATGGGAGGACCGTCACGACCTTAGTGGGCTTCCTACTTTGGTTGATAGGCCATTAATCAGCCGATTTCTTTGTCTTAACGGGCTATCTTTAACTCCTTAATGGACCTACATTAATGTGGTTATGGGCTGGAACTTCAATGGTCGGATGATTGGCTGTAGAACGATTAATATGCCGTAACAGCTCAAGAGACTTTACGCTAATGTAGTAATGGGCCCTGTCATGTTTTTTGGGCTGTACAACACGGCGCAATTTGTTGCTTACCATCTTCCGTAATGGGCCGTAGCCCCTCTGCAACAAGCCTGGTCTCCCTAAGTCCCTCCGGCCGAAGATATTTGGCATTTAGAACAAAATTTTAAACTAATTTCTGTGAAAAATTCTTGTATTCCAAATAGCCCTAGTGCCCTACAACATGTATAGAAAGTTACATACAAAGAAAAAAAACAAATACAGTAGCTCTTTAATCCTGAAAAAGAAAATCCTCGCTTTAATCAAGATGGTCCAAGGTTAAACTACACTGGAAAACAAGGTGTAAGCCTGCTTCGTTTCTTATCTACATCTCAAGTAATGTAACCGTGTAACACAAGGGGGGAGGGGGAATACTAGCTAACAGCCTAACATTTAGCCCAGATGATACTTCCAGTTTACATTGGTGATCGGCTGCAGGGTTTAAGCATCACAAACCCTGCAACTCTTGCGGCAGAATCCGAGCAAATCCTTGGTGCCAACCATGTATGTTGGGTTTCTGTAACACTCTCCAACAGCCGCCCATCTAGTGCAGAGCTCATTTTCGTCGGAACATGGAACATCCGGGCTTACATCTGGAGGATGATCGAATGATCTAACATGGATCCATTTTGTTGCACACCATTTCTCGCCTTCGATCACTGGACAGCTTCCATGGAGACTCGTTGGATCCGTTGTCGCGTTAACATGGAGACTGAAGAAAAGTAGCGCATCGCCTTTCTTTGGCTTCACTGCAAGGGAAGAGCACATATTGGTTTTAGGATAGGATGACAAATGCAGATGATAAACTGGGCTTGTCAGTTGCTACTACTGGAGTAAATTAACGTAGTGCAAGTCATGTTATCCATTTCCTTCACAAATGTATAGAGGGTGGAGGTTTACCTGCCAGGCCAGATCTTGGACAATCAGACCACGTTTCATCCTTGAGTTGTAAATGCTTTCCCTGCAAGCAATGGCAAAGAAACTCTGAATTAGATGTCTCAGAAAATTACAAGGTAATGTCAAAGCTGATTGCATACCTCAGCATTTGAAAATACAGTCTCCGCCCTTTTTGACATCAGTCAAGTACATGAGCACAGCTGCTGCTCGATGACCGCCACGCTTCAGGTTGTTTTTGTCATGAAAATAATCGAAGAGGGCGTCATACTTCTGACCGAGTTCATAATGCAGAATCTGAATTGACTCGGCATTTTCTGATATGGAATAAATGATAGTCATTTAGAGAATGCCAATATATCCAGCTCCAAAGGACAAACAAAGTCACCGGAATTATTACCTTCGGGAAGAAACGTCCAAGCAGCTACACGCTTTTCAATTCCAGCAACAATGTCGTCCTTGCATGGGTCAAAATAAAAGGGAGCAGATTAGCCATCTTGAAACATCTCTCTCAAGAAACTAAGGTGCTAGAAGCCGGAATCGAAGTATAAATTAATCTCTTTTGCAGTAACATTAAGGGCACATCTGGCAAATTTTCTCACGATCAAACAGAAGAAGCTATATTAACCACAAAGTCAAATTCTTTGCTCTCACTTCTCACAATATATGAACTTATGGTTGATTGTGGCAATAATATAGACACACTGATAGAATTAGCAACACCAAACAGCAGAGCAGGCACGAAACACAGCCGGAGATACATGAACAATTGAAGAGCGGCATTGCGCGACATGGCATGCAGATTCTTACTACCTCGTGCTTCGCCAAGAAGGTGCCGGGGCTTGTGCCCACCTGGCTCATGACACTCTTCCCGGAGTCGTTGTCCGCTACCATCGACTTGTCCAGCCTCCCCTTCGCCTAACGCCACAACCCAACAGAAGCCCAAAGCATCAAGATCGCAGCTCCATCACAACGACCTCTCACCGCATCACCAAGAAGCAGCAACTCACCAGGTTGACGAGGTGGTCGCACTCGGCGTGCGAGAGGAAGCCGCTGTACAGGAACGCCCTGCAGGAGGAGGAGGAGGAGGAGGAGGAGAAGAGCACGCAAGCCTCGCACTGTCAGATGCAGATCACCAAACCATCCGGTGTCGCGCCGCTCACGGCACACCCAGCAAAGAAAGGCCGAGGAGGCCGACCTGGGGCGCCAGGATAACTGGGTGACGCGCGCCGGGTCGCAGAAGCCGCCGCCGTCGGGCCGGGCGCGAGGGCGGCGAGGGGGAAGAGGAGAGGCGCCATGGTTCACGGCCGCTCGGGGCGTCGGTCTCTCGGTTATAATACAATATGACGCCGCGGCTGCTACCACTATGGCCGATGGGATGGGGAGAGCAGGTGGCGCGTGGTGCCGAGGTATCGTGGGGTTCAGGCGCTCGCGTGGAAAGGCACGGTGAAGAAGACACTGGGCGGGTTTGTTCCGTGGGCGCCGGCCGTCACGACGGCCTTGTCGCTGCGCGATTCTTGGAATTTTCTCGCTCCTGCGTGAGTGCCGTGCGACGCGAGCCGGCGTTGCTGCCGCCGCCCCTGGAGCTGCATGAGTGAGTGAGACAGATATACTGTACAGTGTGCATGGAGGTGACGGTGCATTCAGACAAGTGTTCAAGTCTCCGTTCAATCACACACGAACCGTCAAGGTGGACACGCGGCACTCGTATGGGCACTTGTCTTTTTAGTCGGGCTCTTTTCTGCGTAACGGATGAGTTGGTAAATGCACCTGCTTCTCAGATTTTGTACGATGTGATTTTATTAAAAAAGCTATACATAAATTTCTTAAAATATTGTTTTGAATAAGAGGGAGTCCTAAATTAAATATTTGTATACAGATCTTATGATATTAAAATTTTTAAAAACTAATGGTCGAACATCAAAGTTTTAAACCTCTAGCTAGCATACTTCCATTTTGCCGCTATGCTTTCTTTGACGCTATTAGCTAGCTAGAGATAGCCGCTAACCGGGCGTTCAATTAGCGGATGCTATAACCATGACGCAAGATTTTTCTCTCATTGTGCAATTAGTCCCAGATACTCTACATATTAGTCCAATGAATATAGTCATGTATATTCAGTTCACGTAAAGTTCACTTTTGTGCTAGATTATTTACTATGGCCATGTCCTAAAGCAAAACTGAATGATAGCTAATTAATTTTATAGCTACAAGTGCTTTTGAAGAATAGGAAATATTATGGGAATATCCATGTAACTGCTTGCTAGAAACCAAATTTTACAAATCCGCTAAATGGCTTAGCTGCAGCTATAGCCGGCTATAGCTAATCAGCTAAAGTGCTTAGCCGGATATTTTAAACATTGTTAAAGAGAATAAATATAGAATAATAAGTAATTTAAAGCATTATTTTATTCATTTATATCCTCAAATAATTATCATAGATTATTTATCTATTTAACCATTCATTAAAAATACACCCAAATTCCTCCTATTTTATTGTAGCATGGCAGTAGAGATACTAGGGCTTATTCAAAATGTAGGATAGAAAAAAAATATAGAAATAAAAAAACACAGGAATTTCATAGGATTATATGTGTCAAACAGGATGATTAGAAAACATAAAAAAAATAAAGTGCTCATTCGGAGCACATGATTAAAAACATAGGAATTTCATACGAATGGGATGTTCAGTCAATGAAAAAATAAGATAGAAGTGGATGTTTTGAGTACCGCCAAATTTCTAAGTTTTCACAGGATTGCTACATTCTTTCTACGCTTGATTCCTGTGAAAGGAATGCATGAACAGTGCGAACTCCAAAGGTATTGTCAGTCCTACAAAAAACTTTGAACCGAATAAGCCCTAAGAGCGAATCAGCATACTTCCAGCCAGTGGCAGAATTTTTTGTGCCTAACCACGGGCTATGAGGACCGACAAAATGAGGAATCAGAATATATTATATACATATATAAGCCGCCGGTATACAACTAATACATGGACATCATCAAGATCTTAGCTTCCTAGGTCAAGAAAAATTGACACTTGTACATCAACAAATACTGCAAAGAACATGCGGTCAGCTTCGGTACCTGAATAGGCCACTGACCAAAAGAATAAACGAATGGCACAAGGTATACAGAATGGTGATCCTCCAAACACATCCTTGCTGATGGCCTTTAGTTAGTGATTCTAAATACGAGCTGTTCTTGTCAGCATCCATAATTACCGTATCCTCTCCATATAAAGGACTTGTGTTAGAGTCAATTTTACTACCCCATCCCGCACGGCAGCTCCGCCGTCACTCCCCCGTCGTCGCCGCCGCCTCTGCTTAGCCTGTGCGTAGGCACCGAGATTGTCGAGGGGCATGAGGTGGATGCGGACGGAGATGGAGAGGGGGAGGATGGTGCGGGCGTGCGGCGGTGAAGGCCGAGGAGGCCGAAGCATCGATGGATGGCGATGAGGAGGAATTGGGTCGGCGGAAGCGGATGGAGGAGATGGCGAGCGGGGAGCGGCGGGGCGGGGAAGGGGAAGGGAAGGCGCTCTTGAGCGGGCGGAGAGGCGACGAGGAGTATCCGTGCGAGGCCTCCGCTCCGCCGGCGGACGCGGCAGAGATGGAGACGGAGGGGAGCAGGAAGAGGAGGTACGCGCCCAACGCGTAGTGATGGCAAATGGGCCGGCCGAACTGGCATGGCCCACGGGCCAGCTGGACACGATCATTTAAGATACAGCCCATTATATATATATCCTTTAGCGGGCCGCGCCGTATCGGTGTATGTGCTGATGTTACGGCTCAAATACGGCCCAATAGCCTCTCGTGCCGTATCGGAAAAGGTGCGTGAGTCGTGTGCACATTTTTCATATCTATAGTAACAAGTTTTATATTTTTCTAGATTCTTTTCATATTTTTTTAAATATTTTTTAAGCTCCAACGACTACTTTTTTAAAAAAAATTTAGCGCGAGCGAAAATGCCGTGCCTTCATGTATGTTGCCTAGCCTAGCCCAACGGACTGACCGAGCCGTGCTACACATGTCGTGTCGGTCCGACGTGCCACTACCGAACCTGCTACTGTTTACGCGTATTTGGGCCCGCACGCAAGGCCCGGTCGATTTCGCCGTCGCTATGGACGCGCGCTTCGGCGGTTGAGGTTTTGATGGAAGCGAAGCGAGCGGTGAGGTGGGTTGGAGCCACCTTGGGCGTTCACGGATTACGCGAGAGACAGCGCGTTCTGCGTGCGTGTGTGTGTGTGTGTTTTTCCTTTGGCGTGTGGGCGAGCTCAGAGAGCTGTGAGCTGACTCGTGGTGGCGTGGTGGGAGGACACAGGCGTCTGCGCGAGCGAGAGACCGGGTTGGGCTAACGGCTGGTTAGGTTTTGTTTGGTTTGAACGCATCAGCACAATCGAACTCTCCGCCCGCCCGCGTGGCGTGGATGGATGGATGCATGGATGGATGGCACGCAGGCAGCAGGCACGACGGCTCGTCTTGCCTTTTTAATTCTTCACGGCGACATCCCGGGCGGTGGATGATCAGCGAGCGCCACATGTGGGGGGACGACGGCGGGCATGGGAGAGGCCGTTTAGGCAGAGACGGACGTTTCATTAGTTGGTGGCGGTTGTCTCGCCAGTTCGATTCGTCGTCGTTGCGTTGCCTTTTTCAAGAAACCGGCCCCCGTCTTGGAATGGTTTTGCCAGTCGGAATGATTGTTCGTCCTGTGGTCAGTTGGTGCCCGTGTCCCTAGCAGCAGCAGTAGTAGATGTTGATACAAATGCATTTATATAACTTCCAGACCAGCCCAGACAAAGGATCAGATCCCCGAATGTTCATCCGGTCACACAAAGCTTCATCTCTGAACAATGGGGGATGACCACGTATGGGGAATGTTAATCCTCCAAAGTTATGGAATTGGCACCTCTATGTACGTGTGAAATTGGTGAAGGGTTCTGGTATTACTGTAAAGTAGAGAACACATGATAACGAGACGTTCTATCAATTGTAATGGATTTTCTTATCATGGCCAGGCACGTTCATCTATCGGCAACCTCGAACCGAAAACCGAGGACACAAAGTTGGATACAACACAGTAACAACAGCTAAAGTTACAAGTTAGACGAGGCGATGTCCTATGACATGGCTGAGAAACATTTCTAGACAGAGTATCTCTAAAAAGAATAGAATGAGATTACTATGAAAAGCTAATACGGAGACAAACAAAACTAAGATAGCGTAAATCAGATTATACACATCTTTATGTTTTATTACTTAAAAACTTAAAAAACAGAGTCGTCCGTCCATCCATCCGTTCCCCTCCCTCAAAAAAAAATGCGGCCTGTATTTCTGCTGTTCCTATTCTCTCCACGTGGCATGCGTCTATTTGCTGCTTTCTTCTGGTGGACCTTACGCATCCCGTCAAGAGAAACCCTAAACAACTATTCTCGCCGTTAGCCGAAGTGCGCCGTCATGGCTCGTCAATTTCTCGTGGAACAAAACATGGCCCTATATGTCAAAAACCCCTCTCGATCTTTCTCCCTCTTCTTGCATTCAAAGCTCATTCATGACTCCATTGGGAGGCCATAGACATATCCGAGAACAAATAATGGAGGAATCGTCTCCATCCAAAACAGAAACGGAGAATTCTCCATTGTCCCATTCTCCTGCAGTCCTGTGAGGGATTTCTGTTGGGCGCTTCAGCCCGTGGGTAAATTCTGTTGGCAGCTTCAGATAGGAATGCGAGCCAAAGTTGCTGAAGCACCATGGCAAGGGAGTAAAATGGTTCTAGATTGGTTCCAGCAATCTCAACTCCACTAAAAACAACATTTGTTTGGTCATGGAATCACATGAAAGTATGATTCAACAATGATTCTTACAGAGTTCATTTTATTTTTGATTTGGTTGTGCCCTGCGTTTAGCCCATAAAAGTGAAGGGGAGGGGGAAGAGGCAATAAGGTAACTATAAAGAGCGAAAACAGAGGGCGGGACGAGGAAATTAATCGGGAATATGAACATGACATGTGGGACCCACTACTAATTACATCTGCCGTTGATCAATTACGGAACACGGATCAGATCAAGGAAGCCGGGACAGGGAAGCCGCGTCCAAGAAGGGGTGTAAGCACCCTCCCTCTAAAAACCAGGAAAAAAAGGTGACCCAAGATTTCTCTCTATCCACATGATCAGCACATTTCCAATCAGATAGTCCCATAGGCCCATGGAAAAAAAATTAATCTCTATAAGATACAATGTCCGTTGCATCTTGACTAGTTGAGGTAAAGGTGCAGTGGCAAATCCCCACAACCCCCCTTCCTATCGATTAAGGGCTTCACCAAAGATGCAGATCTCTATAGTTTACCACAGTTTGCAAATCAGAGTTACAATCAAAGTAACGGCGTTTTGTTTCTAATTTCTGTGTTATGTTCTCTGACATTATGAGGGCGAGATCCAATGATTTCTGCTGGCAAAGCTTGTATGGATTCTTCAGAACAAAAACATTTGCTTTCTTTGGAGGCGTAAGCACAACGTGGGCAATGCTAAATGAATACCCTTTCTCCAATGCAAACTGCCATTCCCTCAACGTAATGTGGAACCAATTTTTGGTAGAAGATATTGTTGCCTTCACCTCCACATATTCCGTGAAACCCTCTTTGTGCGTGATAACAATGTCATAAGGCAATCCAGTTTCACTCTCTTGATTCACCCACCTGACATTATTGGATCCAAAACGATCAACAAAATATTGGTGAGCTGCAGCTTCGCCGTTCTTGCCAGTTCTCAATAACTGGCTCTCATCTGCCTTGATGCAGAGCCTATTTCTGTGTCTTGAAACATTGACCAGTTTATCATTGAATTCTGATAGCTCAATATCCACAACTGAGTTTGCTGAACTTCCAGTTTCTAAATCCAAATAAGCAGGCACGTTGGCAGAGTTAATTGGCATCACCATATGAGGCTCATTGCCAGTTGCCACTATATGTTCTACAAGTACTGTATTTTCTGACCCCAAATCATCTTCTATAATCCAATCCCCTTCAAGCTCAACAGGACCCCAAATATCTTCTGAGTTTTCACACTCAACAGTCTTGCTTAAGTCTAATGAAGGTACAACATTGTTCGTCTCTTGAACTGGTGCATACTGGCTATTGTGAGATGTCATGAAATCTGGGGCTGTTCTCCAATCATTAGGTGGCCAACTTGAAGCAACTCCCAACATTCTCTGATGCTTGGAAATACTGAGTTCACATGTAGATTGGAATTCAGTTTTTGGACTGTCACATATAGATCGGAATTCAGTCCTTTGGCAATCAACATCTTGGTCGGATATGATCAAGGAAGAAAAGGACCAAACAGCTTCCTGCTCAGGCAAATCAGGCACATTCTGGTTATTAATGATAAAAGACTCTATTTGTTCAGCTGTGGTGCCAGAATCTGCCATGGTTTTGACCATGTGCAGAAAGTTTGCAAAGTGCAGATCAGCGGATCCATCAAAGAAAAGTCTAGACAGTTCCAGAAACAGTGAATGTGAATCAGCTTCTTGCGTAGCATATAGATTATTTCCCTGGAAATAAGAAACATATCAAATGGATTCGAGAAACTAGAGCTGGCTTTATCAGAGTAAAGTTTTACTATTGAGTATGCATTTATTTGCATAGCATCAACTTTGAAAGCTTTATGTACAGAAGGTAAGGAGGACGATAAATGATGTTACCCTACAGGCCCTCATACACGCGCAAAAAAATGAATAATTAAAACTTAAAATACAATTGTTGGTTGGTGGAATTCTAGCAATATAGCATTACTTGGATGTAAATGCAAAGTACACCACTATATTCAGTGCCTCCATAGTTCATGGTACCACGTCAGACCTGAAACCATCTAATTAATTGTCTTCCATTGAGGGTTCCTCTTGAGTCCCAGAAGACCAGCTGGTCCCCACGTAGTAGCAAACCAAATGTACCTATGCACCTTACCAATTTTAGTATAGCCCATAACTATGCACCTTACCAATTTTAGTATAGCCCATAACAACCTTACCAAAATTTGGTAAAGCCAAAAATTTGACATTCTTGTTGGTCATAAACCAAATAATACCTAAACAATCTTACTAAAAATTTTGGTAGCAAACCAAACACCTCTACCTCACCAAAACCAAGGCTTTAGTATTACCAAATTTTCGTAAGGCATCAAACTAAAACAACCTAAGTCCCAAGCCCTAGTAAAAGAGAATGGTTGTGTTAAGCTTGACGAAAAGAGGAGGGTAGTGTTAAGCTTGACAAGCCAACGTAAAAACTTAGTTACTCTTATATAGATAAAACACAAAAAAATCTCGTTATGATGTAACACTTTTAGCGATACACCGTATCGAAACCCAGATATGGTGTCAAATGGGCAAGGACCGAGTCATCACTCTCGTGAAACGTCATGTCATGATCTGAACATATTGTCAGGTGAGCAAGGATTGGGCCATCCCATCCTTGGTGACGCGCCACATCGGCGCCTGGGTGTGGTGAAAAAGCAAGGGTCTTCACACCTGACTCAGTAGGTGCAAAGAGCAAGGAATCAAGTCGAGCCTACTAGAATCTGTTTAGATAACTGGAATATAGGGTCTTTTATGGGTAAGTTAAAAGAGCTAGTCGAGACGACGATCATAAGACGTGTAAATATCTTGTGCATTCAAGGGACTAAATGGAAGAATCAGAAGGCGAAGTAGGTGGATTGTACTAGCTTTAAGCATTGGTACACATGGACAACTTCAAATAAAAATAGAGTAGAAATTCTGATTGATAAGAACCTCAAGGATAATGTGGTGGAAGTGAGAAGGCAAGAGGATAGGATTATCTTAGTTAAACTTGTTATTAGTGATATAGTCTTAAATTTAATTAGTGCGTATGCTCCTTAAGTAAGCCAGGATGAGAGTGCTAAAAGATATTTCTAGAAAAACTTAGATGGCTTAATTAGAGATATACCTAGTAGCGAAAAGCTTTTTATATAGGAAGAGATCTTAATAGCCATATAGGGGCAACAGGTATAGGTTTCGAGACGGCACAAGAAGGTTTTGGGTATGGTGGTAGGAATCGAGAGGGAGAGGAAATCTTGGACTTTACTATAGCTTATGATCTGATGATAGACAACACTTTCTTTAGAAAAAGACAATCTCATTTAGTGACTTTTAATAGCAGCCAACAATCTAGGCAGATTGACTTTGTCCTTATAAAAAAAGGGAATAAACGAGCATGTATGGATTGTAAGGTAACAACTGAAGAATGTATGGTTTCTTAACATAAGATAGTGGTGGCCGACTTTTGTTTTCTGGTGCATGTTTGTAGGGATAAATAAGCCAAAATTGCAACAACCAAGTGACGGGAGTTGGAAGAGGAGACATCTAATGTCTTCAAAGAGTTATTGAAAAGGGTTCTTAGAAAAAAAATACAAATAACATGTGGGAGAAGATGACAATATGCATTCGAAAGATTGCTTCAGAGGTGTTTAGAGCAACCAAAGGGAGTGGATGTCAAACTAAAGACATTTGGTGGTAGAACGAAGATGTGCAAAGAGCTATTAAGGAGAAGAAAGAATGTTATAAATACTTGCAGCATGATAGGAGTGAAGATAACATGAAAAAATAAAAGGTGGCAAAGAAGATCGCAAAACGAGCTATAAGTAAGCCAAAGGAACGGGCTTTCGAGAATCTGTATCAATGTCTGAGTACGAAAGAAGTAGAAAAGAAAATCTATAGATTAGTTAGAGCTCATGATAGAAAGACAATGGACTTTAACCAAGTTAAGTGTATTACGGATGAGAGAAAGCAATTGTTGGTAAATGAGGATAAAATTAGACATAGATGGCAAAAATATTTTGATAATTTGTTCAATGGTGGGAACAAAGACACCACTGTCCAATTGGACGACTCATCAAATGACACCAATAAGAGTTTTGTATAGAGGATTTAAGAATCTGATGTTAGAGAAGTTTTTTAAAAAGGATGATGAGTAATGATGGTATTCCAATTAAGATGTGGAGATATCTTAAAGATATAGCTATAGTATAGCTAACAAGTTGTTTAAAAATATTTTTCAATCGAACACGATGTCTAAGAAGTGGAGAAGTATATTAATACAAATATACAAGAATAAGAAAGATATCCAAAGTTGTACTAATTACCAAGAAATTAAGTTGATGAACCACATTATGAAACTTTATGAGAGAGTTATCAAGCACCGTTTGAGAGGAACGACGTGGATCTATATGAACCAATATGGTTTTATGCCCGAAAGGTCAACCATAGAAGTAATTTTTTTAATAAGACAAGTTATGAAGCGGTTTAAAAAACAAAAGGACTTGCATATAGTTTTTATTTAATTAAAAAAGGCTTATGATAAAATATTAAGAAATGTTATGTGGTGGCCTTTGGACAAACATAAAATTCCAACAAAATATGTATCTCTCGTTAAAGATATATACAACAATGTAATGACTAGTATTCGAACAAATGATGGTAACACAGCTTACTTCTCGATTAAAATAGGACTACATCAGATATTAGCCTTGAGTCCATATCTCTTTGCCTTAGTAATGAATAAGGTTACAATAAATATACTGTTAACGTCAAAATTTGGTAAGCCCAGGGAAAGATTGGAAAAACGATCGGTTTAGTAAAAAAGAATCCGATTGCTACAGAGAAGAAGCCGATCGAACGAAACAAGGAAGGACTCGGTCCAAGAATAGAAGATTATCCAAATAACACCGAGTCTAAGGAGAAGTCATGGAACTCATGACAGGGTATTCTATCTATGTAAATCGTATCTTATATAGATAGGAAGGTCTAGTTAGTTTAGTTAACTTTCTTAAAGATATTTTCCTTTTATCTTTGTTAGGAAATAACGTCCGATAGTTATTGTAAATATGTCGGACTTTATAAATCCAGGGTATAAATAGACCCCCTAGAAGCATGTAGAGCATCTCTCGATCAATACAATTTCGGCGTATTGCCATCCTAGCTCATCTAGGTTTATACCGACGGGATCTAGCTCTCGACGCGGAGCTGCATCGGTTAAGTTTGATCTCCGGCGAAGGGGTAAGTTCCGCCACTATTCCGGTATGTCTCGCTTTGTCTAAGGCTGCATCGGTTAGGTTCGACCTCTTATGCAGATCGAATGTACCGCATCACGTCCGTGCAAGGTCTATCGGTCTATCAAGCTCTCTGTCATTGTCGGTCTCATGCTGCATCGGTTAGGTTTGACCTACGAGGTTGCCGACGGTAGATTGAGCTATAGGCCTATAGGCCTCTGTACGACGTTTCATCGGAGTGTTAGCCGATGAGTTATCTATACACCAAGCACCACGTCCAGCGTATCAGCTCAGGGATGTCTTCAAAGACTTTCCTCAAGCGCCACGCCAAGCGCTTCGGCCTTCCAGCTGATGCGCGCCTATCTTTAGAAAAACGTCCTCTCATCGGCTCAGCTAACCTATGGGTTCGCTTCGCCCTTGCTTCGGCACAACCGATCCGGCGTCCACAATCCCGTTGCCGTTGGCCTCGATCTCATACTATCTCGGTTAGGTCCGATCTTCAAGATTCAGTGCTAGCGGCGTCGTCACGATGGGAGACGGGTCTCATGCTGCCATATCCGGAGCGGCATTGGCTTTGCAGCCGGTGTATTTTATACGATTTCTTGCCAGTTCACATGTCTTCATTAGCTTTTCAGCCGATGAACGAGCGCTACAGCTTCCGTCGACTACTAGATGGGATTCTATGTGCTTTGCTTTAAATACCCTTCGGTGCCTCCATCGGCTCTGTGGCCAATGGATCAGGATCTCGCTTTCGCTACACCCGGAGCTATCATATCCTTCGTCGACATCTGTCTACGCCTTCATCGGCTCCTCAGCCGATGGAATAACGTCCTGATCTCTATCGGCAACCAACTGATAGCAGGAGCTACCCAGACACGGCCGATTGACCAACTCGATACTATCGGCGGCCAGCCGATAGCAAGAGCTCATAATCGGCCATCGTCCGATTGACCCGTTTGCCTCACCTCCTTATCAATTGCAGGGTCAAATTGACTGGCACGCCCGCACCCACACCGTTGCATCGGAGCCAAGCGAACCTTACGGGCCCCGACGCGCATACCTCGAGCCACGAAGAGAAGCCGACCGGGCTGCACTGGAGCTAAGCAGACATCCTAGGCGTCGGCGTGGTCGTCCGAGATATTTTTCATGCAACTATATATAGGGGGATATCTCTTGGTGTATACTATTTATAGATGATGTAGTATTAGTTAATGAGAGCCGAACGAGAGTAAATAGAAAACTAGAGTTGTGACTTGTGACGGCAGGCTCTTGAGTACAAAGTTATTAGAGTAAAAATGAGTTTAGGAGACCAAGTAGTGTCCTAAAAAAATACCTTTTGATATCTGAGATCAATGCTATAGATAGATATGAATATTGATGCAGACATTAGTCATAAAATCAAAATGGACTGGATGAAGTAGCGCTAAGCATCTAGTATACTCTATGATAAGAGGGCACCGTAGAAGCTAAAAGACAAGTTTTATAAAACGGCAATTAAACTTGCTATACTGTATGAGGTAGAATGTTAGCCTATAAAAAGACGACATGTTAAATAGCTGAATGTTGCAGAAATACGTATGTTAAGCTGGATTTGTGGTCATACAAGAATGGATCGAGTCCAGAACGAGAATATATGTGATCGATTAGGGGTAGTACCAATTAAAGAAAAGTTTGTCCAACATCGGTTAAGATGGTTTAATTATGTCCAAAAAAGACCCCGAGAGGCATTAGTATATTATGAAATTCTAGGTCAAGATAATAATGTGATGAGAGGTAGAAAAAGATTAAAATTAACATAGAGATGCAATAAAAAAGAACTTAAAAGATTAAGATTAACTAAAGATACGTAATTAAATAGGAGTAGTTGAAAAGCAGCTAGTGACGTACCTGATCCGTGATTTTAAGGCTCCTATTGGATTTCTAACTCTAGCGCACCTTAATTTACTTAAGACTGAAAGTCTGTGTTGTTGTTATTGTTATATCAAACTAAATCAACCCTTAATTTTGACAATATAAAACGTATGAAAGAAAGGCTCCTCCAGAAGCCTTGTGCTCTGGGATTTCTTAAGAACAAGAAATTGGTAAAAAGCAAGTAATTACTTGGCTACTAAAAAATAGAAGAACAAACAGGTAAGGGACTAACCTGCAATAAGACATTGCATTTGAATCTTCTCTTAGAATAACTCTCACGTCCTCTCAGCTTATACTTGTGGAATAACTTCTCAACAACAATAACTTGGAAATTGATAAGCTTTGTGATATCATTTTGTTGAAAGTGTATGTATGTATCTCTATGCATCTTATAGATGTAGCGTTGCATATATGGTAATAGCCAAGAAATTAATGTAACCTTTTCTTTGTTGTCTGCTGTACCATAAAATATTGCTTCACGATAAATAACCTACGAAAAGGGTAACAGTTGTGGATGAGAAACATACAGAAAATGGACACTGGTTGTTGCAATTTTAAGGATATATGTATTTGTTAAATATGCATTTTTATAGTTACATAATCAGTAGTAAGAAATATATGTATAAGAATTAAGTATCAAAGTATGTACACAATTCAGCCAGAACGCATACTTTCAGCTGCTATTAACCTGGTATCAACTGAACTAAGCAGTTCATGAAGGGTTGCTTGCAGGCAATTTTGACAGCTATCTAAAGTCGGCATCATCCAAAAAAATATTTTGCACTACAAAAAGTTTTTTTTTAAGATTCAGCCACCTAAAAATTTTTCCAATTCGCTACTACTAACTCACAGGATGAGCAGTGATGGATCGTAGAAATTATGCATCTGTGAAGTGCACAAAAAACACACTGGTGCCACAGCCAGTTCAGTTATTGCATCATTCTATTTTCTGTCTTTTTTTGTTCTCTTAATAGAGATTAATTTGGAGAATGTTTTTAATCCATGTTAAAGAACACTGAGAAGTTATTATTTTTTTTCTCAATGTTACTTTTTTACATGATTTCACATCCAAATGACAAAAATGAATGGTCTTCCAGATAATTTTTCCTACATGAGAACTTAGCTAAAAGCAGATAAAAAAAAGGTAAATGACCATACCCAAAAAAGGATTTTAATTACCTTAGAAAGTGCAGGGATGCCTAAGCTTTTCATCAATGCAGCAATTCTTCCATACAGCATTTGCTTGTCTTCGTAAGAAAGTTCTCCAAATTGTATGAAGTCAACATCATTGTAGTCCTCAAAGTGTTGCTTCAACTCATTATCATCTACCCAGCAAACAAGGCCAAAAGAAGGATGGAGAGAAACCCATTTATCACCCAAGGTTGGCAATATCGTCGTCCCCAACTTTTGAAGAGATTCTTTCAAGAACAATATATCATTCATATTGTCATTGGCAGAATGGAGATCATTAGCCCACCTTGCAAACACGCGAAAGACCTATACAGATTACAAGTGAGAGCTGTAATTTAAAGCAGATACATTATAAGACCAATCATGCAGAATGCTATTTTATTTTAAATATAATAATTATCTGGAAATAGCTACATATGACATTCAAGCACATAAAACCAACAGGTAGTACCTTCAGTAAATTTACTGATGAGCTATTACAAAGGATAGTCTTAGGTAGTTCATGCATAAAATCAACCTACCTGATTGGCTACTTCTGAAGGTAATGCAGCATTCGACAGCCCTAACAGTATATCAACATAATCAGATGTCTTCGGAACCTTTGGTACACCACATGCCTCAGTAAAGAATTCACAAAGGCTGGGATAGGCTGAAGATAGCATCCTTCTCGGAAATATACTCATCTTCTTCTTCTTCATTGAAATGACTTTCTCTGTTATTATTTCAGAACAGCCTGTTGGGTCATGCCAATATAGGTCTTTTGGGGACAAAAATTTTCCAGGAACAGGCTCACCAGATCGAGCACAGTTTAATGGTGTAAATATAGAGGAGCAAGACAAAAACTCCCGTTTAATGTCAATAGTTGCGGCAGCAAAACCTTCTGACACAAAGGTGTAGAATTTGCACATTTGGTCCATACTGGAGAAAAGAAAGGTCAAAGCATTATCAAAGTTATATATTTACAAAAGAACACAGATATGCCATGTTCTAAGACTGCAGAGCATACATACAGGATATAGATGTGGGTCTGGGAATATTTAGATTAGTAGTCCTTACACGACTAATTTACACTCTAAAATTGCAGATCACAAAATGCTATAATTAAAATACAGATTGAATTGAAATCAAGTACCTTGCACTAAAAGGAGCCTGTGAAGCAATCCAGGATCTGAGGATCATCAAAGCATCACTATGTGATACCTTTATTTTGAATCCAATATCTTTCCCAAGTGATCTGCTGCATACCTGTTCCATAGGATTATGCCTAAGGTGAATGGCAGTTGCTTTCTTTCTTATGGCAGCACAAAGTTGGTGATGATATTTTTTATGAGTATTCAGACATGAAGATTGATAAATATAAAAACTAACCTGAGGTACAGCGTATGGCACCACACTACCAAGAATGGAGCGCACATCTTCAGTATTATAAAATAAATCTGTTGCATAATGAAGGTCCTCATCCATAGCTGATGCTATCCATTTGAAGCTCTGAATAGAATTCATAAAAGAGGATTCAACTGCCATGGTTTCACCAGAATGTGTCACATCCGAGTGGATTCTAGCTTTTGCACTATAGTGAGCATCCCAGAATTTGTCAAGCACTTCCAGAAGATACACACAATTTTCTCGAAATTTTTTTGAAGAAAATGTTGACAAAATACTAACCAATTCTGATGACTCCCAGTCATACACAGTGCCGGGTGTTCCAGAATTATGACCTTGAGAAAGTCTTCCTGCAACAAAAGAATCAGCCTGAGAAATATTTTTCTGAACTTTCACTACCTGAACAAAGTCAGTCACACCCATCTCCTCAAAAAATTGCCTCCATTTTTTAAGTTCAAATGGTGGTAACGAATCTGAACAACGATTCATCAAATAACAACTATCAAGTTCAATCCATTTTATTTCTACATTCAGAAGTAGCTTGCTTATGTCCACAGAATTTCCATATTCTTTACTGAAGTGAATTGGCTCATCAGATGGGCACTTGTAGCCATGGTTTGTAAGTAAGATAGGCCTCCTCCGTAGTTCTGACATTAGCTCTTCTTTTTCAAAGTTACAGCTTGCACAAGGAGACTGAAGATGAAGCATTATAAAGCTCACATATTCTATCATCATTGTATTGGCCATATTAACATCTGTACCGTTAGACAAGGACACCAGGATGTGATTTTTTATGATGTCATGTCCAGACAACTTCCGCACTCCCATTTTCAGCAGAATGTCAATCAGGTCATTTGCTCTCATTTCTTCTATGAGATACTTGTTTCGACAAGACACAGAGAGAAGGTGAGGATCTATTATCCGAAGGTTACTATATAGAACTGGAAAGTTCAGCATGCTACTTTTGGAGTCAGGTTTTGAATTGAGGACATCGTAAGGCAACCATATAGGTCCATCTGATATGGAGCTAAATGAACCATCTGAGAGTGGAATACATGGTATTTTTCTGAGAGCACATAAAAGATCTTCAGGGCTTGTTGTTAATGGAAGATTTTGAGAAGAATGGTGAGCAATGAACCAAGCACATAGCCATTCCAGCCCCAATGATTCAATACAACCATCAACTCGACAAATAGATGACATGATATCAATCAAAACTTTTGGTCCATAGTCATGAATACCTAGGGCTCTTGATAATGTATCAGATATGATTATATCTTTTGATAGGTACCCAAGACCAAGATGCTCCTGAAGTAAGCTATCAGAAAATAATACTCTAGTCTGTTCATCCCAACCGCGGAGTGTGTTGCATGGGTAGACCCATTGCAAACTAGAGCCCTCTAAAACCATGCAGCGGGTGAGACGCAACTTGGAAAGGATCAAGTGAGGGAGCTGACAAAAGAACCCATGAACTTCTCCAACTAGAGGAACAAAACTCATGAAGGTTGTAACAGCCTTTCCAGGGAGACTCTGGAAGCAAGGAAGAGCACAAAAGGATTCTTGCGCACTGACAAACAAAGAAGGAAATTCAGACAACAACCACTGGTTCCATGCATTATCAGCATCCACTTCCTCTCTGGAAGAGGGTAAAACAAAATCTCCTTGAAGAATGAATTTAAGACCATAGTTCCTTAGAGGTAGATAAGCAAATACGGGCTGTTGCTTCAAGTAAGGCTCATACTCTCCATTCTGAGTCTCCTGTAAAGTAAATGCCACATCTATTTCTGTAGAGCATACATCATGGCGTACAATTGTGCCCTGTAACTTCTTGCTAACTACCAACCAACTCATTATATCATTCCCATGTGAAATTCTCACAATGCCATTACCAAGGGCCTTCCTTCTCATAACCAATAGCGTATTGGTCATCATGTTCTTAAACTTGATGCATTTTAGTCGATGAAGGAACAGAAGCAGAGATGGGTGGAGATCTGAAAACATAGATGCAATGGAGTGCATACCGGTGCCCTCACTGAATTTTGATCTGAATGGAAGCACAATGCAAGTATTCCAGAAGGAAGAAGAGTCCTTGTCATCTTCAACAGATAACATTCTACTTACGGAATAGGTATTGTAAGGTGCAACTGCAGTTGGCAATACAAAACCAATTTGGCCTTCTGTAATATCAAATTTCACGTGGAAACCATTTGAATGGATCTCTGGAGCATCAGTTACCTGAAAAACATATCATAACGAAATGAAAATGGAACCATTCCCACATAACTCAAAAGTCCTACAAAATATAAAAGTATAAGCAATGAAGCAATCGATTGTTGCGATGAGATCATGGAACTACAGGTGATAAGGCATGCAACCGCAAAATTTACACAGTACTAAGGTAATAAATAATGTAGTTAAGAATGGTTTTATTAAGCCTACCCGAAATACTGATTTGAATCCAATTCCCTTATTTCCAATATAACCCTGGTTGGATCCTTTCTTTGTTGAGTTACCAATATCACAAAGTGCTCGAATGTTTTCAGCGGAGAAGCCACTCTCATTGTTGAGAACAACAATACCATTGTCTTGAAGAATAAACGCTAATGTGGGTTCAACATCCTCAAGATAAGTATTATCATCAGCATTCTGTACCTGATTAGAGTACACTAATGTCAGCAACAAAAAATACAGATGCTCATGCTAACGCCTCCTGGGCAAGCAAAGAAACCAAGCAAAAACTTGAAGAGAAAAGTTTACCAGCTCAAGAAGTAGGTGAGAATCCTGGGAGTATAGTTCTTGTGAGAGACAATGAAGTGCTCTGCCAAGTCGAGCATGCTGCTTTTTCAACAAACTATCTTCAGTGTAACTTAAGGACTGATCCAAACCAAATTCTTCACGGCGTATGGTCTCAATAAATAGAGTTGCTTCCTCAAGATTCACTTCTCCCATCATGGGAGATTTGTTAGCATTGAATTCTGTAGTATCATGCTTTGTTGTGATAAGATTTAATACATTTTGGTTTTCACTTACAACAACAATTTGGTTCTCCTTGCCAGGCAATGACTTGCTCCTCTCATTCATTCTATCAACATCAGTAGCATTAAGCAAGTTAGAGATTTCACATGTAGCATCTCCAGATGCAGCAGATCGATGCCTAGAAGAAGCATGTGTTTCTGTCTTTGCATGAATTTCGTCAGTTAAACATAATCTACGACAATCTTCAGCCCATTCTGCTACACCAAGTGACAACCCAATATCATGAAGCATGCACAGCTGCCCAGTTTCAGTGGCTTCATTCAAGATGGCTGAATAACAATTCTTCGTAATAGTTCGAAGTCCTGCCAATAATACATGTGCTGCAAGACTCCGGAATTCAGAAGGTAGATGACCAAGACAGTCAAGTACAAATTTGGCAACCAGATGAACAGTTCCATCAACGTCAGTTGGCATATCAGACCTAACGTTCCTTGCACTAAAGGATTTATCTTCAGAATTAGTGTTCAGCAAATCATTGCCGTTGTTCATTATGATACCTATTCCTCGTTGTGCATAACACTTCAACAAGGAAGTTGGAGTGTTAGTAGAACCATTATAAATGTGTAGCAAGGAAAGCAGCTTCACTGCCACTTGAAATGGTGAACATTGAATAATGCCTTCTAAAAATTGGTCAATCGTAGCAGATGGATCGACTCTAATAAACCTACCATCTGTGGTCACAATGCAAGCTAGATCTTGAACTGGACCTGTATTCAGCAACCAGTGTATGAAGGAGCCCAGAGAGGGAGCAAACAACAAATCCCAATGTGACCAAGTAAGTAGATCTGAAAGCATTGGAGCCTTAAGCAAACACTTAATTGCTTCTTGTGAGGAGACTGTTACAGAACAAGATTGTTGAACAACATTCATTAGCCCATCAACAGTGTCATTGTTACCTTGAACAATTCCAGACCACCGTTTCTCCAACAAAGACATAGAAAACATGATATTATTTACTTGTATGTTTTTCCTTTGTCTCTCAATAGAGTCACAAAGTCCTTCTCCAGATTTGTTTTGCACAATATCAAAGCTAATAGTTGGAAATTGCCTTTTGAGAAGCATAGAGAGATTATCCTCTGAAAAACCACCATCTTCAAGCCAGTTACCCTCAGCTTGGCAGAGTAAAACTTCAATCTGTTGCTGCAGTACAGAAACTTCCACTGATGAAGGAACAAACTTCCCCCCTTTCAAGAAACTGCTCAACTTAGGGGGTAAATGTTGCTCATGTTTCCCCAAAAACTTGAGGAAAGTACCATGGCCAAGAGCACTAAATTGGCTGGCTGAAAATTTAGCAGTTATGCATGTTTCACAATCGATAAGTGATCTCAGGAATGTAGATTTTCCCACTTGCAAGGCATCAGCTCCGGCCACTCCACGATTGGACTCAAAAAATTCAATAATTCCCCTGATAACATCATCAGTGGTGACACCTGCAGGAATATATGGCAAACGTGAAAAAGGTGGTATTTCTTTAACTTAATGAATTGCAATTCTTGAAAAGCAACACAAGGGGAACTTTCCAGGATCCTTGATGCCATCATTGGTAGCATTGACTTCTTTTGCAATACATTTTGGTTTTTTTTTACTTGGTAGGGGCTCAACTTCCATAAGCTCAGTGGTGGTATCAGCAATACTTGATGATGATTTATTCTCATTAAAGACATTGATCGCATCGTAAAGACTATCCAACAGACCACATCCCATTGCTCTAACCTGCATATCCATGTTGCAGTACATAAAAAAATGCCCTGAAATGGTACCAAAATACCATAGCAAATGGAAAAAAAGGAAAGAAATGTTCTTAAGTAAAGCTGGTTTGTCCTGCTCAATGTTTCCCAACCAAATGTTTATGGCTGGGCCAGATTTTGCTGGTTGGATTACACTGCTAGTCCTTTAAAACAACTAGACAAGTCTATTCACTTAAATAATGCAAGCTGTTAAAACACAATTCAATCCTTTATTGGCTCTCCATGCAAAATCAAATAAATCCTGTATTGGCTCTCTATGCAAAATCAAACAATACCTCCACCAAGAAAGGACAAGCAAAAGATCTCCAGGGAAAAAACATATGTAACTGCATGCATAATCTGGTTAGTCACAGATGCTTCAGGACAATATATATTAGAATTTAGTCAGTGCACTACAATATGAATACTACACAGATAAATGCAAGAAAATAAAGAAAACATCAACACATCCTTTGTTATGGACATCGTTGGTACAGGTCCAAGAAATGATGATAGGGCTCTTCCCTGCCGTGGTAAAGTAGCTCTAAGGGCTATGGCAAAGAAAGGAACAAGACTGGGTACCTTGTTTATTCTACCACAACCTATTTTTTCAGTCAATTGGTTGTAATTTTTTTTAGCAGTCACTTGATTGTAAAATGAAAAATTCAATGTTACACATTCACAAGTGGCAAACTCTAAGAGATCTTATCAACTCCATTCAAGAACTGGCTGGAATGTGCAGTACAACCACCCAAACCAACACGGAGGAATCTGTGTACTGTAGCAGCTTCAATTCTGGTTATTCCAGCCCATTCTTGGGGGAATCAGCCTTTCCACTCGTTCAGATACCAGCCAAAATTCAAATAATGTTTTATCCATTCCAAGCTAAATGAAATAATCAGGCTAATTGCAAGAATTAAACGCATAACTATCATATGTTTCATATATACTCATAAATTTTTGTTTGAGATCAGTGCAATGCTTAGTTGGCAGGGAGCTGCCAGGAGCAAACCACTGGCCAGGGTTCGATCCCTGGTACTCACCACCTCCCAAAATTAACTTCTGGGCAGGATTTAGTTGCTTCTCTCTTAATACAATGATACTAAGCTCCTCCTTAGTATCCCACTTTTTTTTGTTTCAAAATTTATTACTATAACCCTGAATGGTAAATTGGAATGTGCAGGTACCAGAATATTACATTCCAAAAGCTAAATTGGAATTTTCTCCAGGATGGATGAAATTGACAAATGTGAGAGGACAGGAGACAAAATAGTACAGATGAGCACATACATAGGACTGATCAAAGACAAGTAAATCTTCTTGTGAACCACACATAATGACGGTCTCAAACACACAAGCAGACATACAATAGCCCACTCAACTGAGGATATAACTTGCAAGTTGCATCTATAAATCCTATGAGTTCATTAACCCTCTGTCTTAAGGTGCATTAGGTAGAAACTAGAAGGGTAAAGCCATTTTGCACAACATATTTGGATAGTATATACTAGATACAAATAAAATGAATGAGGGGGATGGGTAAAGGGGAAGAAATCAACTCACAGCAACATTTAGAAAGCCAATGCCAGGATATTTGGAGAAGAACTTTATTATTTTCTTCTTCTCCTTTGGTGTTTCTGCATAGTAATTTGCTAACAACTCCAAAACCTTCATGGCGAAATGCAAGACAATTTAGTTTAGAAATAGGAAATGTCAAGACCAAACACACTTACCTCTTTCTAAACAATCAATTATATGCTTTCAAATAAATAAAGAGATAAAGGGCAACCAAACAAGTATGACAAATATCGGAAATAAATTGATATTGGTGAAGGTCATTCAGTACAACAGAGCTACATAAATACGGTGTTTGTTTGTGAAGATCATTCAGGTTCACAATTATAGGAATAAAACAAGAATATGATTATGAATAATAAGCATACCTGTTCAACTGGATGTTCACGGCATGCTTCCTTCCAGGTTGTTATGAATTTCTCCAACTTTCCTATATTCAGGGAGCAGTTAGGTAATAACTCCTGCTTTTGCATTTGCAACTTTTGCTTCTTCTTGGGCAGTTTGCACATAGAGATGGGGCTCCCATTTTCTTCAGATTTCCTTTTTTCTCTCGTATAGCCCTTTTTACCACTCTCTTTTACCTTGCTGCTATCCAAAGGTGGCTTTTTACCCACTTCAGACTTCAAGCCAAGACGTTCCATTTCTTCTGTTTTTGAAGGATACGGACAGCTACTAACACGCTTATCAACATCCTTGTTATCAATAGCAGCACAACCATTTTTACTCTCGCTGTTATCAACTGCATCACCCTCAGAACTAGAATCGCCATCAGTTTCATCATCGGTTGAATCAAAACGGATATGCTTATTGATACCTGGTAATTTCTTTATACGACTAGTTATAGCACTGAACCTCTCATCCAATGCCTGTTTGCTCAAATGAAATTTTCTATTTTTCAACAAATCCTTCTCATGACTACTATCACATGAGCCACTGGTGTTGCCTTGAATTTTAACAGCAGAAACTTCAGTTCTCCTAGCCTGCCGGAGAAAGGAAATATGCAACCTACAGAATCTCCCCAAATTAGAAAAAGAAAAATATTCTCATGCCAAAATTAGGCTACTAATAGTAGCAGAAAAACCAAAGGAACTTGTCTCTATTTCAAACTTGAATATGCCACTAAAAACAATGGATGCATGAGGGAAGTCAATAAGGACGTGCTCAATTATAATATACATACCTCAAGCTCTGTATCCGTACACCAAGGTTTTCCTTTCCAGAGACTGACTTTTGCTCCACAAGATAATCCAAGAAGTTTTCCGCTGTAATTTTCTTTTTAGAGCTATCCATAAACTTCTGAAGCCATTTTATAATCTCCTCACTACTAAGCTTAGGTACCAAGGACGAATCTGCAGGAACTGAAAAATAATGTGCAACAAGTGGGTGCTGAAGAAAAGGCCCCAATCCCAACTCTTCAAACTGCCCAACGCTCTCATTCTTGCATATCTCAGACTCTAAATCATAAACTGATACAATTTTCCTTGCTGCAACATAGCAATGGATGAATGCATTCACCTGACAAATAACAAGCCATGCCCATGTGAAATAAATCAGCAGCATCACCAAGTAAAATTGAACAAAATACTGACAATTTGATAGTAACAACACAAGTTCATCAATCTTTATGCTTATTCAGAAGTGCAAACGAAAAACAAATAAATTTGATACTTATTATAAGTAGCTACATCAAACTAATCTGATCTCACAGTTCACAATAGTTAAAGATGTTTACATGGAAGGTTCTTAATACTCAGCTTGTTTTATATCAGAAGCAGTTTGCTAATTTTAGAATTATGTTCTCTCCCATATTATAGATCATTCCATCTTTTCGGGATTCTTTCCATCAAATACCTATCATAATCGCAGCACTATATGTAACTGATTCTCTGTCTTCTGCCAAGGCATACTAAGCAACATTGACTTTGGTGATTTACTCAATGGTTTAATTCTTGCACCAGACTGCAACAACTTATAATTTCATGCTAAGAGAGCTTCTTCAGTTTGATATTTATTTCCCTTTCTTCTGTTTCAGCAGAAGAATAGAACAGTATCGTAAAGGGACAACATTTCAACAAAAAAAAATGGAAATGGAAATTCAGCAAGTGATCCAATTATATGACAAAAGAAACAATGTAAAGAAATAAACAAAGATCACAAGTAATGCTAAAGAAGAAACCTGAAATTTGCAAATTTCGATAGCAACGCACTCAGCACAGTGCAAAATTGCATAGTTAAGCTACAATTTCTCATAAAACCTAAAGCTTTAGCAACTGCACGCAGATTAAGACTGAACAGAACGTATACGAATTTCGCACGGTTACATAGTAGCACCATTTCATTGCAAACTATTGTGCCTGCAGGTAATCAAACAAAACTGACCTTGCCCTCGATGAGGAAGAGATCTCGCAGGAGGGGCACTTCATGGAGCTTGACGCCTAGAGAGCCCCAGGAATCCACTTTGAGCGCCACTAGCACCGCCTGCGCCACCTTCCACCCTGTAACGCCCTCGCCGGCCTTAACGATCTCATCCCGTGCCTTCCTCGCAGCCGCCTGCGCCCTCTCAAGAGCCGTGTATTGCTTGCACGGCAGCTGCTGTGGCGGGGGCAGGGGTGGTGGCGGATGCGCCTGCACCTGAGCCTGCGGAGACGACTCCTTCTTCTTCTTCTTCTTATGCTGAGGCTGGGCCGGCGTGGGCGCGGGCGCGGGCGCGGCTGACGCAGAGGCGGGAGGACGGTGCTGGAGGTTACGGGCGGGTGGTGCGGGGACGGCCGCACAGTGCTGGAGATTACTGGTAGGGTTTTCGGGGTACGCAGATGAATGGAGGAGCTGCTGGTACTGCTGCTGCTGCTGATGATGATGATGATGATGATGGTAGGCAGCGAGGGCGGCGGGGTTGTGGAGCAAATGGCTGAGGACGAGATTAAGGGGGTTCGGAACGTACTGGGGGTTGGGGACATAGATGTAGGGGTTTACCACTGCCGCCCCCGCCGCCGCGGCGGAGGCGGAGGTCGAGGCGTCGCCCTGCCACGCGGCGGCGGGGTCCCGGGGGTCGTAGCCTCGGTGCGGCGGCCATTGGTGGTGGCCGCGGCCGCTCATCGGGGCGGCGGGCTTGGTGAGGAAGAGCCTGCGGCGCAAGGAGCCAGCCGCCCGATTGGTTTTTGCGGCGGCGACGAGGAGGGAGAGGGGAGGAGGGGTAGGGGGAGGCACGCGGCACGCCGACGGGAGGAGGCGGCGGCGGCTTTCGCGGGCACGCGTGGCAGCGGCAGCGGGTTTCCTCTTTGCGTGCGTATAGGTCACGGGGTCGGTTTGGTGTTGGGCTCTTCGTCTTGGGCCGTGCAGCGTTGCACTATTACAGTTGGGCCTTTCTTTTACAGGTTCGAATCTTCCTTTTTCCTTTCTGAATTTGCAAAGCTATATTTCGCCAGTACACACCAAACTCATGCTCACACACAAAGGTCAATCATCTTCGGTTAAAAGTTACACTAAATTTCATAAATCTTTAGATATTTAATTAAATTATCACAACTGTAGTTTCAAGGTGTTGTGAGAAAAAAAAAGCTCCTTGACGCCTCCCACATTGCATCGAACCCAACCCCCCCTCCTCCTCCTCCTCCTCCACGGCGAAGGAGTAGATGCAGCAAGAAGGGCTGCGTGGCCACGCCGGCGAAAAAGGACACATCGAAGATGAACTGGGAGGTGGCATCCTCATACGCCACGGCGCACGGCATTGAAGGGGATCGACTACTATCGCAGTGTTGCTTGTCTTGCTTTGCGTATGGGTTGAGCTGAGCCGCTGAGCTCAACCGGCAAGAATGGACAGATGAAAAGTAAGGAGCGGCCAGATCCAATGAATGGCTACGCTATTTTCTGATGACGCGGCTCAACTTTACGTCAATTCTATAGCCATAATTTGTAACTATATATATATATAAATGATTGGTCTCTGAAGTGTATATATAGTAGAATGTGAAGTATGTTAATGAGCAAAATGCGCGTGGTGGTTACAAACCCAAGTGCTCTCGTAGAGTTCATGTCTTGAAGAAGTATGTTGGGGCTCATTCCCAAACATTGCCTAAGGTTGTCACACATCATGTTAAGCAAGTTTTATCAAGTTAGTCTATTTTGATTTCATAGCCAAGATTCTATCTTATTTTTCAAGGTCCTACATATCATCAATTCAATAAAATGTGGCATAATTATATTTTGCCAGCTAAAATGAGGCTTTCTTTTTTTAATCAGCCACAGCTTATTACACGTTCTAATTAGCTCATGGTAAAACGAAAAACGAGAAATATCATTAGTACATAATTAATTAAATATTAATTGTTATAAACTTAAAAAACTAATTTCTTTAATTTTTAAGTAATGTTTATGTAAAAAGTTTTAGCAGTTTGAAAAATATGTTAACGAGAAAAATATAGAGTGGCTAAGCTCAATAGCTAATTAGAACGGACACTTGGACAAGTATATCACGGAAATAAATGATAGCAATGCTAGTATAGCGTCCAAACTGCTCCGTGCTATCCGTAGAGCAGTGTCCCGGCGGCTCCTTGCCAGAATCCGTCGACGGGTCTCCCGCGGTGGCTCGTCGTCCCTCGCTGCCGTCGGACGGCGAGGCGTCTGGACCCTGCTGGAGCGCGTACGCGACGTCGCTGACGGGGTCGAGGAGGGAGGAAGCAGCCGCCGTCGCAGGTCGCTGCTTCCATATTGCTTCAGTCCTCTCCTCTGCCCTTCTCTTTGTCACAGCGTGAGTCCACATCCCTCGTCCCTAGTGGATAATCACAAGCAGTATATGTAGCACGCAGTTCATATCAAAAACACTAATGGCTCAGAAAGCAACTTCCTACGAGTCATTTTTCTCCGCTAAAATTTTACATTTCCATTCTATTAATTATCACCGTATTACTTGTTCTAGAATTTCATGCGCAATAGAGAAGGTGCTAAGTAACTGTGCTTCCTTTGTCATTCTGAATCAGTCGAGGATTGAGTCCTGAAGTTGGACAGGCGCATGCACAACCCAAATGTTGAGAAACTCTGTGATCCATTTATCTTCTGCTGGGTACTCTCTCTCTCTCTCTCTTCTGCGTCTGTGACAACAATGCAATTCTTTGGTAATTATTAGGAATTCACTAATCTTTCTTTTGATTTTTATCGAGCATACCGATCGATGTAGTGATATATATATATATATATATATATATATATATCTGTGCTGATTAGGGAGGTCCTATATTGTATATTTGAAGATGGAATAGATAACGGCGAACCGTTGTGGTTGCTGGATGGCAGTGGGTAGCGGGCGACGCTCTAGCGCAGCGGTGAGGACGAAGTTGGACGTGCTTGGTGACGTAATTTTGATTACGTTTTGAAATGATCAGGATGTTAGTCCGGTGACGTTGTTGGACATGGTCAAGTTTCTCGACAAGGGCTTCCAGATCAAGTTCACTGGCGGCAAGCAAGGTTCGTTGCACCTGTTTCTGTCTTGATTCTTGAATCGTAGTTCACTGGGTAATTCTCATAGAAATGACCATTAAGGATGAGTACGATATTGCTTTTTTATAGCCAATATGACAGCAGGATGAGTATAAACCACCTGGCATTATTAAATTGCAGAGCAGTGTCAATCCTTATTTCCAAAAAAAAATGTGGTGAGGACCTCGGTATACACAATATTCTTTTTATATGTCCCGCCCATACTCTGGTCAGATGGTGTGCAGATGGTGATCCAGATGGTGTGGTACCAGCATCATGTAAGATGGAGCTTTTTTTTTTTATAACCATATAGACAAGCACGGATAGAAAGTGCTATTCAAATGGTGAATCAAAAAAGTGCTAGCAGATAATTGATTCTGGGCTTATATTTTCTGTTTCCTAGCAGAGCTGATATGTGCGACTATGGCTACTTTGCATGCTCTCTCTTTCGACTCTATCGTTTTTTATAAGTATGTTTTTAAAATTATTAAATAGTGTGTTTTTAAAAATCTATAGAAAAATTGCTTTAAAATATTACTAATTTAGTTTTAAATTTTTTAATACTTAATTAATTATATGCTAATAATTTTTGTTTTATGTGTATGGGAGTAGCTGTTATTTGGGCATTCTTAATTTGACTATGCTAATCTATCGTATGGCTTCAGCATATGATTGTGACAGCAGGTAATCAGAGTTTTTCCTGTGCTTCTGCCCTTCTGTGCAGGTAGCCTTCTCAAGACAATTACAGAAGCTCTTGGCAAGTGGACGGATCTCCAACAAAATTACACCAAGTCATGATGATTACAATCAAGGCCAGCAACGATGGTTTTTTCCCTCTGAATCCTACAGGAGCTCATCATTGTGCAATCGTTAGGTGTGTGGTATTAGTGCATTGCAGAAAAATGTATGTTGTAATTCTGTTTTAGAGATCTATAATTGCTGAAATTTAAAAGCAATCCATGTGTGCCTGAGGGTTGTGCCTCGTTGTAATTGAAACTAAACTTTCGTCTACTGCAGAGGCTACCTGATGGTGTCCGTTTGAGAGCGGACATTCTTGTTCTGCAATTCTGCTGCTAGCTGCTGGGCGATGTGGTATTGTATCGTCTGGCGTCTCCTGCGAGCGGGAAGCGTGATGACCCGGCCCAAAGCTTACGCGATCTGGTTGTGTATCGGCCCAAGCGTGACGTGACTTGCTGAGTTACTGGGTGTAGTAAGAGTTCTTAAATGCAAGTATATGGTTGTATTCCTAGTGGGCTATGGAATCGATAAGCCTTTGGAAACGACACACAAAACTCCACGTCGTTTTCGTCCTGTTAGTGAGATGAGATACTGTCTGTTACGAAAGAGAACCAGAACGCGCGTGCGGATGCCTTATTCTCTACTCTATTATAAAAATTAAAGATGCCTTTGGTACATCGTCCGTACCAGATTCTCCTCTCTTCCTTTTTTTTCTTTTTTCTTTTTTTTTTTGCGTCTGATTGCAAAGCGAGATAAAGCAGGAGAACGTCCTGACTGAAGCGCGCACAACATCCATGCCGACACCATAGGTGCGCGTGAGGGAAGGGAGACAGGCCAAAATGCGATTCCATTGGTCGGTGGTGGCGATGAGCATCGACCAGATTTCCCTCTAGTACTGCTTCAGCCTTTAGCGGCGATGATTTCCATCATTTCTCCTCCTAATGCCAAGGAAATTTCTCGGCATTTTAATTAATTATTTGTGCTAGATATTTGTTCTTTGGAGTGAAGGAAAGTTACTGACTATACTAAGTTTTGTTGAACCAGATTATTTCAATTTATTCATTTTACGATCTACGTCACCGTTATATCTCTATCTACCCACACAACCACATCGGGCTAGCCCGTTCGCTGGTCACTACCCCGGGCTCGTCAGTTGCGACGTCGGATTAGAATTCACTTCTTCCATCTCTAACCGCGACTCAGTTTGCCCGTCTCCTGCTCGACCAGATCCTCCAAGTGTGTCGCTTGCACACTGAGACCGGATCAGTGCTCCCCTACCTGGCTAGCCGAGCTCATCTGCTAGATCGTGCCATGTAAATTTCTCTTTAGTTAAGAGATACATGCCTGAATGATCAGAGGCAATAGATGCACGCTTGCTCCAAATAAATAGTAATCTCCAAACATAAATATCTTTCAAATAGGCAAAATCAATTGTGTAGTATCAAAGGCTGCAATTTTCATTTTATAGCACCGAAAGTTTATGCTTAATTTTAATGACATCAAAAGTTACCTCCGTTATCCCTTTTAGCGATTCCAATGAACGATTTTCTACTGTGTAGCGATATACAATAATCAGCCACATGAGCCAATCTCATGATCCATAAGGCCAAATACTATAATTACAAATATGTAGTTTTACGTTTATTTTTTTCAGTTTTTACCGATAGAGAAGAGAAGAAATCAAAGGGATATCGCTTTGTTGGTGATGTGGTTTAACCACAAGGCTTCTACGTAAAAAAAAATAAAGGAGATATATTATTTTTAAAAAATAGAATTTTAGGTGAAATATGTTTTTTATGCGTCTCACTTTTATTATCTCGTGATAACCTTAAAAATAAACGGTCTGTCACTACTTATAATCATATCGTGAAATCGTCACTTTTATCTCTGTATTTCATAAAAATTATTGATAAATCAACAAAAACAAATAAAATTCAAACAAGTTTTATTAACAAAATAATACAAACCGAGCGATTTATATTATTGATCCAGTTGTGAAATCTGGACCGGTTTTCCACCGGTGTTGTAAAGCCTGGTCCAGACTCTAGACCGGATACCAAATTTCTGATCGAGTCCCGCTGTCTCGTGGAAGGAATCAGCACTTTTATCTTGTATAGACTCTAGACCGGACGTGAGGGTTCAGGTTACGTACCCCTTTATAAGTGATGCAACCCGTGCTTCTTCTCCATCAAAACAACAAAACGCCTGTCGAGTCTCGACGCGGACCAATGACGGGTCGCGGTTCTCCGGCGTTGGCTCTCCTGCTCGTCGGCCTGTCGTGCCTCGCACCGCCGTGCGCCGCGCAGCAGGTCGACACGCAGTTTGCTTCCCGCATCCAGCTCCCCGACGGTGTCAAAGGCCCCGAGAGCCTCGCGTTCGACTCTAGAAACCAAGGCCCCTACACCGGCGTCTCCGACGGCCGCGTCCTCCGGTGGGGCGGCGCCGCCAATGGCTGGATGACCTTCGCCTACCACGAAGACTACCGGTATGTACGCACGCCATCGATCGCATTATCACACGCAGGGTAAATAGACAAACACACACAGCTCAATCATTTAAATTTTAGAGTTGATTTTATAGTTTTTTTAATCTAAGTTTATTGTCTAATATCTATTTCTAAATATTTTTTAATCACTGATAATAATAATAATAATAATAATAATAATTACGAGTGTAGAGATGAGGTTTTAGATTGACATGCGTGCGTGCAACGTGCAGGAAGATCCCTACGTGCACGGCATCGACGGCGCCATCTGAGGAGACGGAGAGCACATGCGGGCGTCCACTAGGGCTAGCGTTCAACCGCAAGACGGGCGAGCTCTACATCGCCGACGCGTACAAGGGGCTTATGCGGGTTGGGCCGCGCGGCGGGCAGGCCAGGGTGATCGCCACCGAGGCGGACGGCGTCCCGTTCAATTTCGTCAACGGCGTCGACGTTGATCAGGCTACAGGTGATGTCTACTTCACTGACAGTAGCACCACCTACCCCCGCCGGTTCGTACAGACAATCCAGAATAAGATCTTCAAAACCATGCATGCAAATCTGCGATGTGCCAGTTTGTGTAATGCACACCAACGTGGTCATCACTAACAAGGGTTGTGCGTTGACGCGCATGCAGATTCAACATAGAGATCATGAAGAACGCCGACGCGACCGCGCGGCTGCTCAAGTACGACGCGCAGACGAGGCGGGTGACCGTGCTCAGGGCCGGGCTGCCGTACGCCAACGGCGTGGCGGTCAGCCACGACGGGAGTTACGCCGTGGTGGCGCACACCGGGCCGTGCCAGGCATTCAGATACTGGCTCAAGGGTGCCAATGCCGGCGAGTACGAGGTCTTCGCCGACCTGCCGGGGTACCCCGACAACATCCGGCGTGACGCCAAGCAGGGCTACTGGGTGGCGCTCAACCGGGAGAAGATGCAGCTCAACGCGACGGCTCCGGTCAAGCACCTGGTCGGCGTCCGGCTCAATGGCGATGGTGCCAATGTTGAGGAGCTGACGGCCGCTGAGGGTGTGACATTGAGCGAGGTCGTGGAGAGGGTCGACGTAGAGACGGGCAGCGAGTTGTGGCTCGGCTCCGTCGAACTCGACTTCGTTGGCCTAATCAAGTAAACAAAATATCTGTTTAATTAGGTATTTCGTTCTAGGATCAGAATGGATTAGGTAAACACACTATCTGTTTAATTAGGTATTTAGTTCTAGGATCAGAATTGCTCGATTAGGTATTTAGTAGTAGGATCAGAATTGGTACAACTTTTTTGCCGTATATATGTGTGCTACAATTATGCTAACAGCAACGAACTTTTTAACCGAGACGGCATCGACGATTACGCTAACAGCAACAACCCTTTTAACCGAGACGGAATCGACGATTGAGACTGTATCGAGGAATACATGCAAAAACAACTGCCTTTTCGATCGAGACTACACGACAATCGAGACTGCATCGAGGAATGCATGCATAAACAACTGTCTATACCGATATATAGGACACTAGTAGATCCTACAATTTTTTAACTTGATCTGAACTTGATCTACTCTATTTTCGCTAGTCTCTAAAAAAAATCGATTTCTTTCCGTTAGTCTATGGGAAAAAAAAATATTTCCGTTCACATATCTCCAACCGCACAGGAACAGAGCAAAGCCGGCTGGTTCCGCCGCGGCCGCACCAACAGCGGCAGTTGCAGCCTGGGAAGGCAACCGTTGCAAATATGGACTCTCCCTTTGAATTATAGCAAATTCGTTAAATTAACATGGTTGCAAATATGGACTTTTCTCTTTAAATTGTAGCAAATCCGTTAAATCAAAATGTTTACCAGCTCTCCCGGGCAAAACACCCGAGCTGCATCGATACAGCCTGAATCTAAAAAATAGAGAGAGAAACTGAAACATTCCAGCAACTCTTGTAAGATGTTTGAAGCCAGAACTATACCAAGTCCGAATTTCTAGATAGCATATGCTTGTTAGAAACATAACGGAAAACGCAGGCAGAAACCATGTCATAAGTTATGACCGTGTTAAATGAAAATTGTTGAAACCATGTCATAAGTTATGACCATGCCAAATGTAAATTTCTGCAACAAAATTTGTGTAAAACGCCAAGATGACTTCTACGTACCTGATGGGTTGTTCATGACTTTCAACCACAATCAGGCATACCAAAGGTAGCAATAGTTTTAACTAAGCTTAGCTTTCTACCCTTCACATGTACAATGAAGTCCTTGAGCAGTTCTATTAGTGCCCATTGAACTTCGTCTATATCTTATAGTGAAAAAGAAGAGCACTGGCGCCACAAGGTTGCTATTCATTCCCTCAGTTGTTTCTAGCTGAATGTTTTGACGGCCATCTCTAAATGAAATGCAATAAACTATGGATTGTTAGTCATCTAAGAGCTTAATTTACCATCGCAAAACCGTCCTTCGATCTTGGGCTCAGGATCATCATGTAGCAAATAAGTATGACCACTAACACCATTGAAGGGGATCAATACTGCCAGTTTCATCGTCGCTATCTCATATTGCAACATTGTGATTTCCCAGCCTGCAGCTTATCCCACAAACAAAACATTTGCCTCGGTGACTGGTAATGTGCAGTGTAATAGTCATCTATGCATCCAAATTGGCAGAACTTGACACTGTGGACGCATTGAACATGTCTGGTGTTATTGAACTGCTCAACCCACATGCCCATGCTCACATCTTCCATTTTGAAGAGCTGCACAACAAGCAAATGTAAATTAGACATCTGCCACCATTAGTATATCCAGGTTGCCTTCTTCTCAACCTACACTCAAGTTTTTCCGCAACATGACATGAAAATCTACAGTAGTTAAATTATGAGTTACGAAAATCTACAAGGAGCTCAATAGAGTATAATATATATGATAAATCTCCCATTATTTGAGAAGTAAGCAAGTTGTTGAATCCAAGTTACCCTGTGTCCTTTTTAGCACCACAAATAACTGCCAGAAGCAATCTTCTGATCTTACCCTTAATTTACAAATTGCAAATTCTGACACAATGGAATCAGCAATATCAGAAGATATAATGTAGCCAGGACCATTTGCGTATGTTGGGTAATCCTCTTCTGGCCACTCCTACAAATTAAAAGATAAGTGCAAATATTAGAAATACATGAATTTATGGCAGACTTTAGGCACCCTAGCCTATGCTGATACAAGTTAAGCAGAGAAGGAGAAAATGATATTGAAGGCTAAAGTACAAAAGGACACAGAATTTGTAGGACATCAAATATTTCCACTCTGGTATGTAGAATCATACATAACGTAAGCAGGAGACGAATGTAGATTACCAACTAGAAATGCATTTACAAGAATGATACAGTATTTTCCTAGTACTTGAGTTCTAACCAAATTCAGATGATTTTATACTAAAGCGACAAACAGACAAAGGCTACTATTCCTAAAAGGTCCTAGGCATCACCAAAGAACACTGAGATAAAGTGCATATTTTTCCTACAGATTGACACTATAGAGCAACAACGCTAACCGGCTTAGAGCAATACCCACCGTGGCAAAAGACTGCATCTTTGGTATGTTGAATACAGAAATGAACAAGTTACAAAATAATTGCTTTAGATTCAGTTTCCAAATCTATTTTTTCAAAGATGGAATACATGCCCCTAGTTAGAAAAATCTGGTTAAAATGATACAAAATAATTTCTTAATTTTAACTACAAAACAATGTATTGAAACAGCTTCAAAAATTGTAGGCCTGATAAAAGGATTCGAGGTTACAAATTCATCACAATACAAAAAAACTAAACATATGCACAGATCCTTAGACAAAAAATGGATAAATTTGAAGCCAGCAGAATGAAGACATTCATAAGAAACAGTTAGCAGCGTTGCTATTTTCATAGAGAATGATCATTTATCTTTTGCAGATTGTTAGAGGTCAATGCAATTATGCTAACATGGTCAGTAATGGGCATCGGCAATATAATTTTTATACATTGTATGTTAGGTTTTGTTGTATGGTTTACAGTAAGTGGCTCTTTGTTAGATGCCGTAAAAAGTGTGAAAGATTGAGAAAGTCCATTAGCATCCCATAATCTATATTCTTCTGTTAAGATTTCCAAGAATCAGCAAAAACTACACTAGGAAGGCCAAATAACTTTTATTGAAATGTTCTCTATGGCACTTTACTGAAACAACTTCAATCAATGATAGGACATAGAAGGTCATTGTGAAATGATAACATACATACCTCATAAGTGACGGCCCACTTTCCATTGCGCAATGGTTTGTGGTGATAATTCATGTTTCCCACATAGAGACTTTTACCTCTTGGTATTTTCTTAAGTTCTGCCATCACTGATTCAAGTCTAACAAAATTATCATCATCGCACTTCATGATATATCTAGCGGAAACAACACGCACCTGAGAAACAGTTCATTATAGTGAAGGTGTCAATAGAGCGGCTTGAAAGTTCCAAAAGTTTGAAAATACGAACTGAATCTTAGACATACTCCATATTCACATATTGCGACAGTCTTTAGAACAACTAGGTCATAGCTGTCCATGAATGGCACAATAACAATGTCCCCAAAAAACTCTGCCTCCTTCTTCAATTCCGCATTCACTTCTTTTCTACCGTTCTGCAGAAAAAAGAATTCATCAGCTCAAGTTCACAGGCATAAGTACACAACATGGAAATACAAGGCCATCAAATTTGATCTTCAAGATTTTACCAGGGCAACAAAAAACCGGGCCACGACATTCGAGGACTTCTGGGCAGCAGACATCCATGTCTTCCTAACAGCCATACGCTCAGCAAAATGGTTGCCTGCTGACAGGATGCCAATGAAAATCTCAACCGGTTCGTCTGGAAGGGGAGGGGCCTGCCAAATAGGCAACATCTCTAGGTGTTTCTGAGGTGCAAAGCTAGGGTGTGTAGTGGGCAAAGTCCCTGCAAACACCGATTGCACATCAAGATCCCCATTCAGCGATAAGCCAGTAGCATCTTCAAGCACAAATCCCTGACATCACAACAACCAATGAAAAAGTTAACCATGATTTCAAACTTACACAGAAGTACAACACCATCAATGAGTGTAGAACATCCACTTACAGTGCGGTACGGGAATGACGTGACGTGCCGCCCATCAACGTTCACATGGTAACCCTCCAATCCAGCAGTAAGAGTAAGAACGAACAGGCGATCCTCCACAAACGGGTATGGCCAATCAACAGAGACCTTCTTTGCTCGGCCAATGAGCCGGTTCAGCCACCATGACGTCTTTGACTGCTCTGACCGCTCGTCGTCATCTCGAATCCATTTCTCACACTTTACCATCCCATCCACTGAACAACATTGTAAAAAAAAATCTAATCACTGGGCATTGCTAACAAATTTTCAATCTTTGGGCAAAATAATGGATGAGCCAATCGTGTTTCATCCAATGGCAAGGTGGTGCTTACCGGTCTCCTCGTCAGCACGGGACCTCCAGCCGTCGCAGCGGAGAGAGGTTCCCCACTGCATTCGGTAGCAGGTGTTCTGCTCGATCACAGGCTTGCCGCTCCAGTCACCGCGGAGGCGAGGATTAAAGTGGAGGATTCTTGGTGGGTCCTCGCCGTCCACCGTCTTGAGGCCCTGCAGTTCCATCATGAACTGCGAAACCATGATCGGCTCGTCTCCCTCCCGCAGCAGCGTGATTTTAGGATCTCGGTCGGCATGCGCCGCGCGCGGCGTGGCGGCCACCGTGATGTACGACCCGAGCGTCAGCCCGCACGGCAGCTCCACGGCCCGCCCCCTCTCCCGGAACTCGTCGCCGCTGAGGACGATCGAGTGCGGGCACCTGCTCCTCTCCTCCTCCCCGGACGCAGCCAGCTCGGTCACGGTGCCCGCGAGAGTTTGCATCTCGGATAAGACGCGAGCCCCGGCTGCAGCGGCCTCGGCTGCGACCTTACGGAGCGAGCCGGAGCGGGTCGTGTTGAGGTGCCGGAGGTCGAGCCCGGAGACGATCCCAGACAGCCGGATCCCCCGCCTCATCCTCCCCGCCGTCGAAAGCGTCTCCCGGTGCGGGTGCTTCGACGGCCGAGCCGGCGCCCCACGCTCGCCCTCCTCGGAGCCATCAAGGTGGAGCGGCCGCGACGCCGCGGTGGCCGCCCCCGCCGCGCCGGGCACGGACGTGGACACGAGCAGCGGCGACTCGAACACAACCACCGCGAGCACGTGCACGAGGAACACCACCACGAGCCCCTGGATCGCGCAGCGCCGGCACGACGCGCCGGCCGCCGGTGGCCTCCGCATTGGACGCGCCTCCGCAGTGCGGCAACCTCGACGGCCCGTCCTGGCCCGGCGCGAAAAACCCTAACCCTAGAGGAGGTGGAGGAGGAGTAGGAGGTACGGGCGCAGCCGGAGCCAGGGGGTGGAAGGCCGCCGTCTTCGGCCGCGCGCGCGGAGAGAGCGAGGCGGCCGAGGCGGAGGCGGCCAAGCGAACCCAACGCAACGAGCGAAGGGGAGGGAAGGACGTGTTAGTGTATTCGGTTTAGTTAAAAAGATAATTATAGTTTATTGCGATTCGAAAAGCAGTGCGTGTAAAATGAAGTATGAGAGTGATTATCCTATTTTTACGATATCTATTTAGTAATATAAATAATAAAATTAAGTATTATAAAGTTAAAATTATTTTAAAAAAGTAAAGCGAGATAAGGAACTTTAATATAAAAACATCTCGTAAAACAATGTCGAGAAGCGTGAACATAAAAGGCTAGAAAAAAGCTGGAAAAAAAACAGAAGAGAACGCAATTAGCGGAGGAATTGGGGGTCGACGTGAGTGCTGCGGGGTAGGGTCGCGTGGACGCGGTGTATGCGCTGGTATGCCGTGGCGACCCTTCGAGGCTAAGGGAATGTTAGTTGGTGTATGGAACAGGTCCATTCAGGATGACGTATGGACGGGGAGCACACGTGGGAAAAAGCGGCGCGTGCCGGCCGTGACCGCTGTTTCGATGTGGGCAGGATCCCGTGCGGTGGGGGCACTCTGTGGACCTAGCGTCACCTGATGATGGGATTTAATAAAAACTAAACTAAATCGAAAAAATAACTAATCCAAGATGCATGTGAAGAGAAAGGCATGTTTGCATTAGTCTAACAACCTTAAATATTTGCATTGTTTTTAGGTGTGTGTTTGCTCCCAGCTAACAGAAAAACCAAGTCTAAAATTGTTTCAAAAACATGTTGCAGTATTTGTTTACTAGCAACGAATCTTAAAATGGCCTGGCAGAGGAGCAGCCAGGAAGCTGGCAGTGGCCCAGCGGACTTAACTGGTCCAGCCAGAGCTCGTAATGCGTCGACGGTCAGATCGGTCCGGAACAGCTTGGGTTCCGTCGAGTTCATCATGATTTCTTGGGGGTCCATCTGAGTTCAGGCTCCCAGGCGATGCCAAAGAATAGAAGCAGCAGAGGATCCTGTTTCCAACCGCAAAATCCACCCCACAAATTCGCCTTTAAGCTGTGTCAAAAGCTCGAAATGCCAGTGATAATACAGCAACAAGCCTGACAGATTGTCCCTTCCCATGGCTGTGAGTGACAGTTTGCGCCACTTGTTCCGCCGTGACAGATTGGTCTCCTCCAGCAAAATCCGCCTCTGAGATACTGTACTGTCAAAAATGCCAATGAAAATACAGTACAGGCTCTTCCTTTCCATGTCTTGGCAGTGACACTGCGTGCCACTTGTTCCTTGCCATCTTGACTTCTCGTTCTCATAGACGGCATCGGTCTCCTCATCCTGGCCATGGTCGGTCCCCAATCCTTGGGTGGGGGGAGCGAGATGTCGACGGCGATGGGCATTCGATACGCTGAAAAGTGAGGGGCGTATGGTGGGTGGCCAACGGGGAGAGCACCAGCTGCACCCCGCTGCCACCGCCGTAAAGGCGTCTCTTTTTTCCGCCGCGGGGTGCGAAGGGAAGGGAGACGCGGTTTGGTTTGCAGCCCATCTCGCCCCGAATCTTCTCCCACTCGGGCAGCTTCTTCTTTCTTGTATCACAGCTTCGTATGAATAATTGGCGCAGCATTGTTGTCTTTAAAAAGTCAGCAAAGTACCACCAAAACTAGTACTGCTACTCACCATGACACCAAAGGAAGCGTAGAATAGGTACATGCATGATACTGTACAGAGAGGAGATGAGGAAGAAGTCGGTAGATTTTTAGACCTGGTCTTTGGATAGGTCTCCGATTTAAGAAAAACCCTCAAAACTGTTTATTTTCTTAACATTCAGTTCGACAGGAACCATCAAAATTACACCCACGTCAGTGAAACTTGCCGGGTAGAAGAATTTTCATGACCAAAATTAAACTTTTAAGCGAAGTCCTATGGGTGAAGATGAACTTTTCCAGCTGAGACTGGACAAATGAAAAGAGGGGAAAAAAAGGTGAGACTTTTACCATCCAACTGCCGAACTGCATGTTTTAGCAGCCTATGCCAAGGAAAAGCCGAATTGAAGATCCAAATGGGCCTTGTCTCTATGGGCCTAAATCCGGTCCAAGCACGTTTATGGACCGGCCTACGATTGGCCCGTTTTATGGGCCCATTATTCTGGCCCATGTTAGCTTCCACCAAGGCAGTAGTCCTTCGCCTCCCGGCCCGCCGGCCGCCTCAACCCATCGACGACGCCGGCGCCGAGGAGACTGCACGGCGATGCCGCCGCCGCCGCTTCCACCCCCTTCATCATGCCTCCGCCGCAGCAGCCTCCTGCTCCTCCGGCAAGTCCTCTTGCTCTCCACGCTGCTTCTCTCCTCCGCGCGCAGGTGTGCCCCCTTCCTCTGCCTCGATCCGAGCCGCTTCGCCGTACTGTTCGTCAACCGCTCCGTGTAATCTTCCACTGCAGCATGGAGGAGAGAAGGGTCCTTACTGTCGGCGAGGAGCTGATGGGTGAGTCGATGCCGCTGCGCGACGGCCGCCGGCTGTACAGGCTCGACGGGGTGCGGCCGTCCGCGTGGTACGAAGTCAAGATCTCCTACCCGGCCTCCGTACGATCTGATCCCCATTGGTTGAGAAAAATAGGGAAATGAGACATCGTCGTTTCACCATTGCTGCTTCTTGATCTTGTGTTTGTGCTTGTAGATACCATCGAGCTTCGCAATTCGGCTTGTGGACGATCCTCAGTCCGTGGAGGATTGGGGGAGCATCAACAGGAGGCTGCTCAACACGGAGAAGATAATTTTCGAGGCTGAGAGCAGCAGGCCGGTCTGTACCCGTAACTATTCAGCTATATTTTCCGATGAGAGCACATGATTATAATGGGTGTGTGCTATTGTTTTAGGTTTATGTTCTTGTCACGGTGGAGCCTGAAGGGGTAGTTGCAAAGCCAAATGTGCCGGAGAGAGAGCTTGCAATGTTCAACATTGGTACGGCAGTATGGTTCTTTATGTTGTGTTTATTTCCTTCGATGATAATGAAATCGGATTGATTGAGGCAAGACAAACTTTAGTAACTCTAATGAAGTACCTTTTGTTGTTGTGTTGTGGTAGCATTAGGTGTATGATCCCATAGGATGGTAGAGTCTTCAGCAACCTCCGCATTTCAACTTTGATGTAGTGATCAATACTTGTTATTTCCCTGTTCATCTAGTAATTAGAGGATGACTTTAGGGTGTGAAGATCAATTCTAATAGGCTTGATGCAACAACTGTAAGTTCACCCAATTTTGGAAAATAATTAGCGAACTTCACAAGTTAGCAAAATATCTCATGTTGTGACTATTGGTGTGGAGAAAGCAGATAAGCTGACAGAACATATAAATGAAAGAAAATAAGGCATGTGCAATAGCCATGGCTTACCAAAGGCAAGGCCTAATTCACTAACCTAGCAGTTGCTAGCAGCTCCTTAACTTTGTTTTTTGTCTTCACCTTTGGAGTTTTGACATGAAATCTCTGTATCCTGATGCAGTTTGCATGGACTTATTTGGTGCTAGTGTACATTTTTTGAATGAAAATGATGTGCGGAATTTTGGCTGTTCTAGTTAGTTTTTTGTTTTTCTGCTACTTCGTACTTGGAATTTTATACTGCCAGTTAAGAAAGGGAGAAGTAACACCAACTTGTTTCTCATGTTCAGTAAGCAAAAGAAATTCGTTAGAGATAATATGGAGTTGTTTGGGACTAAAGGCCACTGCTGTGATTATAATTTGGAGTTTTGACATTATTATCTGATCTAATAAATTTTGTCACACCCTCATTGCATTTGCATATGTATAGTTTCACAAATTTCTGCCTAATTGATAAGCATCCATAGCCAATAATCTTGTGACAGAGGCCTGAAGCCCTGAACTTAAATTCAGTTGGATCTACTGTACATCTCTTTTTTTTGGGTGGGGTAGGGGGGGGTGTGAAATTCATAACTGCTGTCCTCTTAGATACTTGTCTTTTAGCATTTGGATTTCATCTTCCTTTGTTTTTTTAGCTTTTGTGTTATTTTTATCCAACTGACTTGAAGTTGTGTTAAATTTTACTTTGATTTTGCTTCAAGGATTTGTTATGGCTTTATACTTTGACAAAGTAGCAGTCAGTCAAGAATATCTAGAACATCTTCTGGTGGTACTGTACTACTGTGTACACAGACCATGGTTGTAGGTTCCTAATGATCTTTTCAGTGTCTAATGCAAAAGGTGAAAGTGTTGCCCTGCTTGTCCAAAGTTCACGTGATTAGCGCCAATCTATAAAACTATGTGGCTCTGGTCGATCAGTTGGCTACACGGTCACTGCTTTCTGTACGATTTACTTTAGAAACTATAATGGTTGCTGTCCTTAGAACATCAAACCAGTGCCATGCTCACTTTTAGAGAAATAATGTATGTCAAATTAGGTAGTTCAAGTTGTGCCTGCCCTTTATTGTCGATATTGTTGCTTACACCTTCACTTTTTGTTCGATCCGAGCATTGAAATAATACCTTTGATCAGAGCAGTGTTTTTTTGTATTTACTTCTTGCAGTTTGTGACGAACTTATGCTTGGGATCCCACATTTTGCCTGGTGGGTTGGAATTGGATCTCTATTCTGCATTGTGCTGGCATCACTGGCTCCGTATTTTCTCCCTCTGCACAGGCTACTGAACTACAAAGCCACAGAACTGAGCGATGACGATGCAACTAAGTTTTCATGATAGATGAAGTGTGTTGGACGGTAGAAATGTTTCTTTTTGCAGAGTTGGCTATTGTACAGGCATCTTGTTCGTTTTTCCTTGTACCAAATGCAGTTGTGCACACGCATCTAACGTTGAATACTGCACCATACAATACAATAGTAGATTAATTCATTTCAATCTTGTAAAATTGGTTCAGCGGCGAGCTTTAGCTTATGCTGTCTTTTCCCATCAGATAAAAATTAAAAATACAGCTTCTGCTGTTTTCTCCGATGTGCTCGTTGATAAGACAATTAAAGCATCTGAGTTTTGTGGTGATAGAAAACAAAACATGGAGAAAGTAGACTCCTTTGAAGGCGCTGATGCCATCTTTTCTTACAACGACATCAAAGAAGAGACAATTAAATAATTGCATTGCCAGCATAAATAACACACCGGTTTGATTGTATCACTAAAACGAGAAAAGGAACACACACACACCGGTTTGTCTGGCCTGATAGGTAAGGCCACAAAAAACATAGGAGCAATAATAACACTAGCAGTGGATCATCAGTTCAGTTCATCGCTCATTTTCTCTGTGAACCTGACGGCCGAAGCTTGAACCACATAAAAAAAATTCATTTCGGCTCGGCATCAGCCAACCGCCAACCACCCTTACAACGACGCGGCACGCGTTGCCGTCCGTCGTCGTCGTCGTCGTCGTCGCCACTCCCCTCTCCCACGCGGCATGGGCGCGTGCCGTGTGTGTAACCGCTTCTAGCCACAAGAGCCACAGCATCAAAAGCTCGTGTCCGAGGCCTCTGCTGAGAAAGTATCATCCGCGTGCGTGGTCGTAGAGTATGTGCGAAGGGTGTATGATTTTATTCACTAGTTTTTAAATTCTGGTGTTCTACGTGTTTTTTTTAAATTGATGCAGAGGGCAGAAAAAGTTATAAGTTAAGAAATACTGGGATCTTCGATTCTCAGTCGCTTTCGGTGCAGTTGCCATTGATACACAGCATCACAGCCGGCCAGGGCTCTCTGTCATGTCGTCATTAACGCCTGATTGAGGCGTGTAACCACACCTTGGTCAGAGTTTGTTTATATATAAATAAGCATGTGTTTTTTAAGTACTATCACTTCCATAATTAAAGCTACATTATTGTCCGTTTCCGAAAAATATATGAACACCCCGTGTTGGAATGTTCGACGGATTTCATTGATATCTACGTGTAACCAACACTGCACCTACATATCTTCGGTTAACAGTTAATCACCTAACTAAAATCACTGAAAAGATCCTAGCTTTTTAAATATAATTAATGACTGATATATGTATCCTAGCTAGGTAAGCTTCTAGTAATATCGATCGAGTTTATTAGCTATTTCAATCGCTTCTAGTAAATACTATATTTTATAAAGTAGAAACGGTAAACATATCTTGTGTGGGTGCATTCCTACGACTATAAATATGTCATCGGGAGTAGTAAATACGCTCCCTCCCTCTGCGACTCTAAACAACAGAACACGTTGGTAGCATTCCAAACACTAGATAACTGATTTAATTTTCATCCTTCAACTCAACGTAAGATGAAGCGGCCATGGTGGGTGGAAATTAATCAGCTTTTGTGTGGCATGGTGTCCAAATCAAAAATGTTAGACCGACCATGAACATAACCACGATGCGTCAAAATCAGCTTTTGAAGCACCGTTAGTACAGTGATAGGGGCAGAGGTCAGAGTATCCTTCTCCAAGCAGCAAACTAGAAATTAACTCTCATGTTGGGAATTAATCAATGGCCCTAGCAATAAACTCGCTTAAGTTGCAGCCTTGCACGAAACTTGAATAAAAAATTATACTAGATTATTAATTAATTTTGCAGCCCATCACGATCGAATTGAAGCCGATCGATCGATAGGTGAAAGGCAAGCATGCATGGGTTGAGCTATGGCTAGCTGGCCGTACACGTCACGAGTCGAACGATGCACACATTGCTGAAAGGCCGAAACATAAGAGCAGCTGCCAATTAAAAGCTTAGCCGGACGAACGGGTCGGAGGATCAGTGCCATTAAGGACCAAAAAAAAGTTGCAATCACGGTTTAATATCCTTATTGTTTATGTATATGCTTAATTTAGAGAATTGAACAGATTTAATGAAGATCTGTTTTCTATTGCCATTATGCCCGTTTTGTGGGAGAGACATTACAGTTTCTCAACTCTCTCTTCGGAACATGTTCGGCAACTGGCCTGGTGTTAATAGAAAGCTTAAGCCAAAAATCTTCATTATATTTTTCTTGTGTATTCTTTGTTGGATTTATGTAAATAATTGAGTGATAAAAGTTAAAAAGTCTAAAACAACATTGCTATGTAACTGGAGAAAATGTCTAGCATACATTGTATAACAACTACTCCCAACGTCTAAGTATAAGAACTTAGGACCTATTAAACAGCAAGTCGAAATTCCATCATAACTGTAAGAACAATTTTAGTGCAAGACATTAGCAATAATTTTTATATCTTCTACTTTATTAAAAAAATTACTAGTAGCAAACACTATTAATTCATATTTAAATTTAATATTACTCATATCTTATTATGTCTTGAATATTGGGTAGGAAATATATCTCATAAAAGATATGATTTTCTACTCTTTATTCATTTACTCGCTTGCCACATATCTTTTATTCCATGTGACAATTCATTTAATTCTATAGACACTAAAATAAATATACTAATTAGACAGACAGGACCACTCCTGATTTGTTTAATTGCTAGCCGACTGTTGGGCTAATCTATGCATCAATCGGTAGTTTAAATTTGCTTACATAGGTTACAAATTTACAATCAAATACTCCTAGCGCCAATAGGTAGGTGGATGCCATAGAATAAATTAATTACTTATGGGGGTTAGACTGTTGAATTTGCAGAAGTAATTATATTTTTAGATAAAATTTAAACCATTATTTATGTTCTAGGAAAGAGTGAGCATACTGTAGCACTAGCTGGCAAGCAGTGCAAGGTCTCGAAGAATATGAACAATGCTTGAGCTTCGGTCATGTCCTGCTCCAGTTTCTGCTTCGGCTGGACAGGAACAGCTAGCTGTGTGCAGTAGTGTTCATGATGGCAGGGTTCATGCAATGCATCAACACCAAATGAAGTATGCTGATCATGCATCTCGTCATCTCGATTCTCTCTGTTGGCATCGACACTGTCCTGCATGTATGCATGAACACCAAATCGATCTCACCAGGAGATATGCAATGCACGCATATGGTTGAGGTCAAATCCAGCACTGCAGATATACTGGCCTATGTGTTCGGTCGCTAGTGCGCCGGCCATTATGTACTGCAAGACAAACCTGATCCGCATCAGATCGTCACTGTGCGTACGATCTGCTCTCCAGGCATGCATATGCATAGGAGTACTCAGCTGTAGCTTCAGCAACGAGCAACGGATTCACTTTTCAAAGGCATCGAGCATGAAGTACTCTCTTCGGTCATCAAGCTCATCAATATTTAGAGTTTTAGAGAAAGCTCGCTGTATCTTAAAATATATCAACTTAATATTAATATTATATTAGATACTGAAATTGTATTTAGAGATTTTACATAAAGAGATGAAAATTTTGAAGATTAAGAAATAGAATATAATATGATTTCATTATAATACCAAGCAACAAGTTATTAAAGATAATAAAATATAATAAAAAATTGATAAGGCTTAACTATATGAAAGAATATGTATGGAGAAAGACAAATAATAACGTGGCATTAAAGGACCGATGCAGTAATGAATTACTAAGTATTTGGTACTATGCTGATAGATCAATCAAGATCATAAGAAGTTACAAGTTGTTGAGTATAAATCTTTATAGAAGTGGAAGCAAGTGAGACAAAACTCAAAAGAAAGGAGATCAAGTTACTCTAAAACTTGTATGGATCGGATAATTTGGGTGATGTTGGGCAATATAACCTAACATGCATCTGCTTGGCTTTTATAGCTAGATCGGACAGTTCGAGTCAATGTCAGACTGTCCGGCTCAACAATGATTACATGATTATATGTTAATCATGTGGGATTAAGTGTTGAGTCAGATAATTTATAAGTGATTGGACTGTCTAGCTAGTTCAATATCCATAGTGGCCATGTGTTGATCGGATGAAGGAATTAAATTGTCTAAACAATCGATCGGACAATCCAATCTTGCTGTGATCAGCTTGAACCAGACAATTCAGAGCGGTATTGGTCAATTTGACTTATACTTTGTTCGAAGGTAATTTGACAAAGTATAACGGTGGGTTTGTGCAGTGTCGGTATCGGATAATGTGTAACAAACAATCTGGTGCAATATTGGATTGTCCGACCAAGACTTAGAGTGATCGAACATTTACGCAACCAAACAATGGAGGTTAATAGATCAAACAGTCCGATAAAGATCAGACAGTCCAATAAAGCAATAGCTTATTAAAGATATTTTGAGAATAGTTTTAGCCTTGAGAGTACGCTTAGTGCAAAGTTGAGAAGAATAGTTGATGTTCAACCATCGTAAGAGTGTGCTAAAACTTATATGCTCATAGTGAGTAAAGTTCAGAGTGGTGTGGAGTGTGAATTTGTGATCTCGAGAAATTGTAATCGAAGAAGGAGAAGACCTTGAGTAACCAAGTTGTATGTGGTATGGTTAGGAAAAAGTTGTGAATGTTCTACCTCACCTATATAAGCAAATATGTAAATTGAGTAAAAATTGAGCTTTGTCTTTGTGCTTGTTTTGTAGAGCAAGCTTGGCTTATTAAGTAAAGCCGTTTGATGTCTAAGCTTGAGTCTTAGGGATTGCTTGAAGCATAGATTTATGATTGGTGGTAGCTTAGAGACCAAGGCATTATTAGATGTGGTTGCTGATAGAAAGATGTTGAAAAAGACCCTACTCTGATAAGAGCTCAACGGAGAGTGAACTTTGGTAAAATAAATCAGTGTTTTCTCTTCTCTCTTTACCTTATATTATTTATTTTATCTCTTAAGCTATTAGGTGATCTCTCTATCTCTTGTTTATCTCTCGATCATCACTTAACTAATGTGAAACTTGAGTAGATTAAGAATTTATCACTTTGAAATTTTTCAAACTCTCTATTAAGGCCAGACTATCCACCCATCCTCGGTCAGTTTGTCTGAGCTTCCATTTTATATAGACGCTTTCTCTTTTTCTATGTGGTCAGATTATCTTATTGCAGTTAAACTGTCTGATATATTCAGATTATTCATATAGATTTCAGATTTTCTGTACGTAATTTTAAATAATGACTATTTATCGACAACATCAACTATCTTTAAACTTAAATAAGGTTGACTTTTAAAAAAAGTCATATGGAATGGAGAAAATAATATTTTGGATTGGAGAGAATATCTATTTAAACTTAATTTAAAAAATTTATCCAGATCTTATATTAAATGTTAAATATATTTACAACCGGACTGCAAACATACCGACCAATGTGTTCGGTCGCTAGTGCGCCGTCCATTATATATTGCAATGCGACAGACCTGATCAGCATCGTACCGATCTGTACGCTCTGCATGTATTCAGCTGTTACAGTTTCAACAACCGAACACGGATTCAATTATCAAAGATCCAGCACACCGAAGTAGAAGCAGAGTTTGAAGAAGAGCAATCCAACCCCACTCCATAAATTCAGCAGTAAGTTGGTGTAAGAATAATTTGCTGATATTTTGGATGATGTTGTTAACTTTTAAATATAACATTTAATTATTTATCTTATTTTTTAAAAAAAATAGTATAAATATGGAAAAAATATCAGTAATAAGCGTAAAGTACATTTATTATGACAAAATAAATAATGCATACTTTTACTAGTATTAAATACTAAGATAAATGGTAAAACATCATGTCAAAAAGTTAATTACCTTATTTATTTAAAAACAGAGTAAGTAATTTCAGCAAATGTTATTAGTCAAGAATAAACAACAACCATCCAATCAAATTTATTGGCTCAGCCTCTTGATAATGTGACTTCATATATCTGTTTCTTTAGTAATCGTAGGTAGGGCGTGGGCTGTAACTTAGATTTATTTATGGAAATCATTTTTATAGATTTAAGGAGATGTTCTCTTATTATTTCCATGACATTCAAAGTAGTTATGAAACAAATATAACAACATTAATTAATATGTGATATATCACTTTAAAATTAAATTCTGTAAGTTGTAATAAAAACAACAGATTAAAGTAAGTAATACGCGTATATTCGTAGTTATGTTTGTATTTTTTTTAAAATTTGTTATAGCTAAATTTGAAATTATATATTCATAAAGTAATATATTATATATTAATTAATATTATTAATTTGTTTGTAACTATTTTTTACGCATGTAACACGCAAACACTCAATATGAAACGCGGTCCATCTACTCGACGGTTTAAAATCTATTCCCATTCATTCGGTCACTGTGCAGAGGTAAGACATGCAGCGCGAGGAGGCGGCGCTCGTAACGATCTATCGGTGAATTAATTCTTGTTCCAACCGATCGATTCTTCTCGTTGCTTGCACGCGTGCATGTCACACACGGCTGGCTTGGACGACGCCGCCGCAAGCCTGCCGCGGCCATACATGGCACATGGATTTCGTGCCGGTTGATCGATTGGTCCCCGATTCTCCACATCGTCCCGCTCGATCGATCTGCTCGCTTCTCCGCTCGGCTTGAACCTTCCCTGCCTGACTCGATCCAGTCTGTAGTACGGTGTGACTTGCCCCCACTGCACGTCTGCACGAGCAACGCGCGCGCGCGCGCGCACGCAATCTAGCGATCTCCCCAACCAACCCTAATAACTAATCATCCATCGATTAATTACTGCATTAATTTTTTTTTCTTCGAGAGAAAATGTAGTAGTATTAATTATTTTTCTTCCCTAAGCAGTTGACCAATCACCAGCGCTAGCTCGTACGAGCTAAGCTGACCGCGTGCTGTGCTGCGACGATCTATATATGCATGCATCCAGGCCACACGCAAGAAGCGATCCATCCATCCATTGATCGATCGCGCGCACACACGGGCAAGCGAGCTGAGGTAGCAGCAATGGCGGCGAGGTGGATGGTGGCGGTGGCGGCGGCGGTGGTGGCGGCGATGGCGGGGGCGGCGGCGGGGGACTTCGCGGCGGACAGGGCGGAGTGCGCGAACAAGCTGATGGCGCTGGCGACGTGCCTGACGTTCGTGGAGGAGAAGGCGACGGCGAGGGCGCCGACGAGGGACTGCTGCGCCGGGTTCGGGCAGGTGCTCGCCGGCAGCAAGAAGTGCCTCTGCGTCCTCGTCAAGGACCGCGACGAGCCCGCCCTCGGCTTCCGCATCAACGTCACCCGCGCCATGGACCTCCCCTCCCTCTGCTCCATCCCCGCCACCTTCTCCGACTGCCCGAGTACACTCCCCCACCAAATTAACGCTGCCTTAAATAAATAAATTTTATTTAATTGATTCATTCATTCCATTTTTAAAGTCGATTTGTGGTTTTCCTATATTTTTTAAACGTTGGCTTTTAAACTGTTATAACGTAGATATAAATATCTATTTTCTTAATGGTTTATTATCCGTGGCTCCCCTGCGTGCTGCAAATTAATCGGTCAACATGGTATGTTCCTGTACAGTAGGAGTACAATTACATCGATCTTGATCTGGTGAATCGATTGAAACTAACGTGAAGTGTGTTTATAGACTCAGAAACATAAGAATAAATCCTATCATTCAGAGAATGAATGGTAGGTGGTGTCGGTAAAAATTAAATAATCAAACTTGATAAATAAACTAAATAACAAATTAAGTTAAACAGAATCACAACCACAAGTTAAAATTAAAATCCAATAAAAATGTAAAATTTATAAAACCGAAAGAGATGATTTGATGATTGAATATGATATTTATTACTCTCACAATATACAACCACAACACCCCTCACGGAACATAATAAAAAACTCTCAACTCTTAAATATCTCAATTACAACTCTTTTATCTTTTTAGCTTAACCAGAGTATAGCCTTCCTCTCTGTCCATAACCATGAATCTAACTATAATAAAGAGTCGTGATCATATATAAATGGTGTATGAAAATTTTTTCTTTATATGTATTGTTCATGAGATCTTCTTGACCATCTAAACCTTAACTTCTCTATTTCTAATCCATCATTAATAATACTTTCGAGGTCTCAAGTAACATCTACACATAAACAACAAAAAAAACTATAAAACTATATCCGAGTATAAGTTCTCACATAAATTAGACTCATATTAGCATATAACGAAATATCTCAGATATAAAAATTATTTAGAAGTTATAAACATAAAGCAAATATCATAAACAAAAAATCAGCTTAAAATCGGCTCTTATCGGGATTACATTGATCCAACCATCAGGCTTACCGAACCGCTCTTATGTATACCGTTGAACCAAAACTATTCATCGATCCGATCCAGAAATATTGAATGATCTAACCGTTAATGTTTACATCTAACCGATATTATTTACTAATTTTATAATTTTAATTCAAACATAACTTTTTTATTTTAATATTAATAAAAATACATCATGATAATTATTTATCACACTATCTAAATTATTTTACATTGTTGGACCATGTATGCTAGGTTTTGTCGTGCCTGCATACCGTACAGTAACACGTACGTTAACATGCACGGTCAATCAGGGCCCGATCGATCGAACAGATAATTAAGTACTTAGCATTCCCATCTCACCTTCCATTTCCAACTTTCTTTAGCAAATTGCTACAGAAATCAGAGCACCTCTGCTTCAGGAATAATCTCTTCACTGTCATGCTTTGTTGCTTTCTGTACATGATCAATAAATTCGTCGGTAATTTACAAGTATGACTGAACTAACTTCTTGTTAATTTGGATGGATTGCCATATGCAGAGATGCTGAACATTTCGCCTGATTCCAAGGAGGCGGAGATCTTCCAGCAGTACGCGAGGGAGCACGAGTCCAACAACGGCACCAGGACTGCTCCAGCCGCGGCTGCTGCCACCGGTAATAAAATCACTCATCATCGATCAAATAAATGAATAATCCCCTTGATTTCGTTCAGATCATCGTTACGTAACCAAAACCAGCTTGTTAATTTATTACAGTAAGGCCCCGTTTGTCTCTTATTAGAGATTTTAGATTTTTACGGCATATCTTCCAAACTAATAAACAATGTGTTTTGTAAAAAAATATATTATAAACCTTTAATTTCAGCTATATCAAATAAGATCTAATTAACGAGAAGAAATAAACAGATGACAGATGCATCTGTTCTGAACCTTGAGTTAATTAATTAGTACTATAAATGATGCTGAATCGAGAGAGAGAACTCTGAGCTGCATGTGCGAGCTAGCGATCGAGCGAGAGACATGTACCACCGTGGAGTGCCAAGCCGTGCATGGATGGACGATGGGGTTACCAGCAGTTAAGTCGAGAAAGCAACAGCAAACGATAAGCTTAGCTGCTGCATTCATGCCTGACGTGGTGCGGTGACATGAGAAATCAATGCCGTCCTCCTCCATAGTAGAAGTAGTATATGGTATTCCTACGTCCATGTATGGTCGTCCATCCAACTGAAGCGACCTGTACTCTTCAGTTATGCACTGTACGCTGGAGACTGTACCCAAAACTTGCAGCGGCTGAGTACGCTCTACTGTGCTGAGAACTTAGATCAGATCATGCAGCTGCTGCCTTCATGACTGAATCTCGGCCGTTCATCCGGAGATTGGACGACGTAGGGCTCCTGTAAAACGTAGGAATTTCATATAAAACGGTTCATTTTCCTCCAAAAATCCTATGGAATTCCTCCATTCCAAATAAACTTTAAGATGAATTTCTGTAGCCAGAGCTGTACTTGTGGCAAGCGCATATACTACTTCAGGCTTGTGTACTACACGTAGCTCTCAAGAAAAAAAAAACTCGGTGTCACTAATAAAGACCAGCGATTGCATCCTCTGATTCTCATACGTGTGTGGCGTTTGCGTTGCTGCAGGTAGCGCCGGCACGGCGGCGCCGACGGGGGACGCCGGAGTGGGGCGGCGGCGGCACTGCCGGCTCGCCGTGCGCGTCGTCGCCGCGGCGGTGCTCGCCGCCGTGTTCGGCCTCGTCGTCGCCTGACCCAACCAGGGGGGAGATGGACGGACAACAAGACGGAGGGGGGTCGATCGGAACCGTACGTCTTGCTTTCAGATCCGTGCTGACGACCGTGCACCACCACCGGCGAGGCCATGACGACCCACCCGCTTGTACTGTTTACTTCCTTCCCAGCTGCCTGCCTGCCTGCCTGCCTCCCTGTGTTGGAGGGCTTTCCAGGCTGGGTCTCCTTAAATGTGACGAAGCAGCAGAGATTATTGATTGTTGTTTTAGTTGCCTGTATGATCTTATTTAATCGATGCTGGAAGTTTGGCTTCGAGTTTGTACTGTCAGTTTTAATTTTTCTCTTGTGTGTGGGTTGTATTCAAGAGATTGGCAGGGTATGTAATGTAGAAGTTTACTTGTCTTTTTTTGAAAGGTCTCCCTTGATGGTAACTTGTTAAGCGTTGAAAGATATTCAGTTCTTCTATCTATGATTAAGTCCGTAATTAAGTATGTTCCACGAAGCTATAAGGTTTAATCTATATGTGTAAATTCTCTAATCGAAATGGTAAGAACTTTGCACTCGAATAACCGCGCACAAATAGTAACTGCTCTAAATCTCAGCTACAACTTACAGTCGCTCTTGTTTGATGCAGAACCTTATTCCAAACAAAGAGAATGGGTTGGTAAGAAATGAAAAATATTTGACTGCAACATATATTTGCTTGATCTTGTACAGTTAATTTTCCTTGAAGAAAATAGAGCACATACAACCCGTAAATCATCCAAAACATAGCATGCAATAGTCACGTAAAGTGTGAATTCACTATACATGAGTTAAGAGAACTCGTGCAGCTAATACTGCTGTCAACTGTGTAAAACCAACAGCTACATTTACCGATTCTATAATACAACTACTATCTTATGATCCGTCTCACGGGCCACAAGCAATAATATATTTTCTTGGAAAATTCCTCTTGCCATGTGCCGTACTTAAGAAGTCTTTTAGATAAGCTCTGGTCCTTCGCCTGTTAATTAAAGATCAAGAATAAAAAAAAGAAAAGAACAAGAAAAAAACCAACTCCCTAGTACCGAAGCCATTCGAAGAACATCCAACTGCGGCAACCGTCCAACTCAACTCCCCATTATTCCACTTACCCAAAGAGAAAGAAAGAAAAAACCTCCACCAAAAAATTCCCAAAATACCCGAAATTGAGCTCAAACCTCCGAGCTCTCAATCGAGCTGCGGTTCCGCTTATAGAAGCTTCCGAGCCCCCCTGGAGCAAGGGGAGGGGAAGCCTGTGGTAGGGCTCGCCGCGTGCGCGCGGCGATGGCGTCGTCCGCCAAGTCGTCGAGGTCGCGCCCGGCCGGCCACTCCGGCGTGTTGCCGGTGAACGCGACGGGCGGCGGCGACGGCGGGGTGCCGCTCGCCGACAAGCTGAAGATTTTCAAGACCGACAACTTCGACCCCGACGCGTACGTGCAGTCCAAGTGCCACAACATGAATGAGCAGGTGAGGGATTGCTCCTTTCGAGAAACGGGGTAGAAAGTAGGAACTAGAATTTTGGTTGAAAGGTCGCACCTTTTGCCGTTCTGTGTTCAAGAGGCGTGAGAGGGATACGGAGTCAGGAGCTTCCCAGTGCGTTTGAGCTAGCGAAGTGTGAATTGAGCGTTGCTAGGATTGAATTTCGGCGAAAATAGCGGTTGCATGGGTTTTGATATATTATGGCGGTGTCAAATTGTGCTTGATTTTGTCATGCTCATATACTCATATACTGGTTATGGAACAAGCTTTGTACTCCGGTGCGGAAAAATGGTGATTGATTCTGCCCTGTCCTTACAAATTTTGGGTTGCACTGCATGCTTTTATAGACGAAATGAGATCGAATTAAGTTCAAGAATAACCTTGAATTTGCATTTACTGGAGCTTGGAGGGAGCACTGAAGGAGAGCGGTGTTAGTTCGTTAGTTTTGTGTTATCTGCTAGAGAAGTGGCCACATATAGATTTACACATATTTGTAATATGCTTTATAGGAATGTAGTTTGTGCTGTATTATGGTGGTTCTGACGATGAAATGGATCATATGCAAATTTTGTAAGAATAATTTTTTTTGTTGTAGAAAGTTGGAATTTATTGTATGAGATAAACGGTTGCCTTTAAATTGCTTTTACCTATTGTTTTGTGCCGGAGGTCACTTGTGCTCTTGGTTATCAAAGGATTTGAGTAGCAGCTTATGGACAATTCTACACTTCTACGTTCTCTCTTCTCTGCATGAGTTATACTCACTTAGGACCTATTTTGCAGTTGTGCCATATCATGCATATGTGCATCTTCAGAGGCTGTCATTCAAATGTTGACTTTCCTTTGCGTTCTCTCTCTCTCTCTCTGTTTTTTTCCCAAAGCGTACGGAGCTTGAAGTATTAATTTGGTAAAATGCACAACATGCTTGGAAAAATCTAACAGGACTGATGCTAAAAAACTGTGACAGGAAATAAGACACCTCTGTGCTTATCTGCAAGACCTAAAGAAGGCTTCTTCTGAAGAGATGCGTAGAAGTGTTTATGCGAATTATGCTGCATTCATAAGGTGCAAACAAAATTGTTGAACCTTTAATCTAACCCAAGGGAGTATATCCCCGGATTCAGAGTATTATGTCTTATTATTCTCCCTTTCTTATTATTTTTGTTTCACTAAAATGAGTATGCATGCTAGCTTTGTTCATTCTAATTTTTGGCCTCTCAACTGCTGTGCATTCCTTACAGGTAGGCAGTGAATTTCTTTGTAGAATTCTCCTGTTGTTTCAAGTGTCTACTGCAGTAGTGGTGTTTTTATTGTCATTTCTGCAAAATTCTATGCACATGTCATAAAACTTGTGGCATGCAAAATCATAATTGTATTTTTTTTCACATCTGGATTTTCTCGGTTTCTTTTGGTTGCTTCATGTGTTCATCCTCTGTTTTATCCTGTTCATAACTTTGGGATAAAATGTCTATAACCCAACGTCCTGGTTTTCAGAACATCAAAGGAGATATCAGACCTTGAAGGGGAGCTGTTATCTGTCAGAAATCTGCTAAGTACACAGTCAGCTCTAATTCATGGTCTATCTGAAGGGGTTCAGATTGATTCCTTGACTACAGGGCCTGAAGGTTCTGCAGAAGAGAGCATAACCACAGATGAAGACCAGGAGCCCTCAGAAATACAGAATTGGTGTACAGATTTCCCTGAGATGCTTGATCTTTTGCTAGCCGAGAGAAGAGTGGATGAAGCATTGGATGCTTTGGATGATGCAGAACGTGTTTTTGCTGATGAAAAACATAAACAGACACTAACCACAGCTGACATTCTGGCCTTGAAGAGGGCTATCTCTGATAATCGTCTGAAGTTGGCAAATCAGCTAGCAGAAGCTGCTTGCCAGTCTTCTACTCGTGGAGCTGAACTTCGTGCTTCAGCCTCTGCTCTCAAGAGACTTGGCGATGGATCCCGTGCTCATAGTTCGTTACTCAGTGCACACAACCAGAGGCTTCAATGGAACATGCAAACTATACATTCGTCTAGTATGTCACACAGTGGATCATACACTGCATCTCTTGCGCAGCAAGTTTTTTCTGTTATAGCCCGGGCTCTCAGTGACTCTGTAGAACTGTTTGGTGATGAACCGTCTTATATGTCTGAACTGGTTACATGGGCTACAGAGCAGGCATTGTCATTTGCACTACTTGTAAAGAGGCATGCTTTAGCCTCTTGTGCAGCTGCTGGGGGCTTGAGAGGAGTTGCTGAATGTATTCAGATCGCACTTGGTCATTCTTCCTTGCTGGAAACTCGCGGTTTGTCACTTTCATTTGTTCTGATGAAGCAATTCAAACCCTCTGTCGAGCAAGCACTGGAGTCCAGTTTGAGGAGAATCGAAGAGAGTACTGCTGCTTTAGCTGCAGCTGATGACTGGGTACTCACCTATCCTCCATCTGGTATACGGACATTTGCTAGATCATCAGCTAGTAATTTGGTGCTCCAACCTAAGCTCTCAAGCAGCGCCCATCACTTCAGTTCAATGGTTCAGGTAATGTTCTATTGCTTGACAAATGTTTCCAGCCTTTGTAATTAGAGATTTATACATAAAATTATTCTTTTAATGTTTTACCGTGTTATTTTTTGCAGGATTTCTTTGAGGATGTTGGCCCACTGCATAGTTTACAGTTAGGTGGTTCTGCAATGGACAGGCTTCTGAAAATATTCAATTCATATGTCAATCTGCTTATAAGTGCTCTACCAGGCTCCCTGGATGATGAAGTTAATTTGGAAGGTTTAGGAAATAAGATTGTTAGAATGGCAGAGACTGAGGAACAGCAGTTAGCATTGTTTGCCAATGCATCCTTACTAGCTGAAGAGTTGCTACCTAGAGCAGCTATGAAGTTGTCGTCTGTAAACCAGACCAGTGTGAATGATATTCGTAAAAAAGGTGTAGACAGGCAAAACCGTGCAGAGCAACGAGAATGGAAAAGGAGGCTGCAACGTATGGTGGACAAACTTAAAGATAGTTTCTGCAGACAGCATGCCCTTGATCTTATATTCACAGAAGAAGGTGACACCCATCTGAGCACAGAAATGTATATCAGTATGGATAATACTGTTGAAGAGCCAGAATGGGTTCCATCTCTAATTTTTCAGGTTCTTACAAGTTTTTCACCCTTAACAACTATCTGGATAAACACTATTGCTTATATTCGTTTGAAGAATGAGGTTCATTATGGCATTCATCATTGAGTTAGTTCTTCTATGATCTATAAAATATTGATTTTTAGATGAATTGTTGTAGAACTAGTAAAGCAAACTTTTTTTTTCTGAATCTATGGTCTATGGCACTTCCTTTCTTGTTTATATGTTAAAAAAGTTGCATCCAGCTAGCAAATATTTTCCTAGTTATTGCTTGTGCTAGTATATTGGTATGTTTAGCCCAACATTAACAGGACCAACCAAATTGCAAAACCAACAGTGCTGAAATATATCGAGCTAGAACTCTGTTTTGATTCCTGATGTGTTGTCACCAAAAACACATTTTGGCAGCTAGCTGGCTTGCAATTTTGTTCTAAGAAATGCTTTATTTACAAAATTGAAAACCATAAAAATTTATGCTTTGAGAAATCTAACGAAGGTAAAAGTTTTGAATTGGATAATAGACCTTCAGTATTTTGTCAGGCAGAAGTTTTTGGTAGTGCAAAGCTTAGATGGCAACTCATGGAACTTGGGCAGTCATGCTGCACCTTGCAAATCTGCCAAGAAACTTTTGCCTTTTGCAGCATCTCATCTATATTGTTGCAGGAATTATATTCAAAGTTAAACAGGATGGCGAGCATTGCTGCAGATTTGTTTGTTGGTAGGGAAAGGTTTGCTACATTCCTACTGATGAGGCTTACAGAAACAGTCATACTGTGGCTATCAGAGGACCAGAGCTTTTGGGAAGAGATTGAAGAGGGACCAAGGGCTTTGGGTGCCCTTGGACTTCAGCAGGTGAGCTCCTTTTTTTCTTCTTTTGATCTTATGACACCAACTATTGTTCTAATTTTCACCTTCCTTTTCAGTTCTACCTGGATATGCAATTTGTCATCCTTTTCGGGCAAGGCCGTTTCTTATCTCGGCACGTACATCAAGTGATACTGAAAATCATTGATAGAGCGATGTCAGCATTTTCTGCTACTGGAATGAACCCTGATAGGTATGTTACTATCAGACTTGCATTTATCCTTTCGTGATTAATAAATCCTTTTCAGTCCAACTGTAATTAGTACAAAGCGCTAGAAATATTTATGTACACTGTACTGTAATAGCAAGAAGATGCATGCATGTGTTTTGCTCCATATGTTACAATTGTATTATATATTCCTCAAATACCAGAAACTGGCTGGCGTAGGCTATCAATTATGCAATTCCTGGTTTTATTCCCAAAGACTGCTGGCCTTTAAACTGAAGATGATGATCTACCCACTTACTCTCTGCAGCATCCTTCCAAGCGACGACTGGTTCGTCGACGTTGCTAATGAGACTATCAGTAGGATCAGTGGCAAGGCTCGAACTGCCAATGGGGATAGGGAGGTGAACAGCCCGACAACCTCCGTCTCAGCGCAATCTATATCGTCTGTCAGATCCCATGGCAGCTCCTAGTTTGCATGGTATTCTGGTAGCGTTTTGTAGCCAGGTTCTTGTATAGGAGTATGAAATAGTTTCTTCATTTCTCTGTTTGTATTCCCTCTCCCTTGTATCTTCTGGCTTTGTTTCCCATTTGTATCTATGATATTCATGCTAGTATAGGTGATTGGTAATCCGTTTTAGGCCTCCTTTGGATGGGCCTCTATCCCAGTCCTTCCACGTGTGTTGGTCAGGATTCTGAACTAAAATCCTGACCACCAACCTCGTCGATGGACTGGGATTTTGTTTGTTCCAAAGGCGGCCGTATGGAAAAATATTTCAATTGAATCGACTGTAGGAGTACATATATGTGGTTTAGTAAATATGGTGAGGATTGCATGAACCGGTGTAGGTCTTGTTGAAGGCATACTCTTCCATCCTGATACGCGTGTGGACTGCCTCTTGAGTGGACGAGACTACAGCCTGAACGCGCGACCCATCATCCTGAAACAGCACAGTGCGTGCAGCACACGCTCGTTTTCGTGGTGGGCCTCCCCGCAGCCAACGCAATAGCCAGACGGCTTCGACTCCCTGACACGCATCGTCGTAGACATAAAGGTGATCGAGAGAAAAAAAAATACGTTGACAACTAGGCTAGGGTTCTGTGACCATACACCAACGATCAGAGAAGTAGAACACGTGAGAGAAAAAACTGAACAGATCGAAATTTTCACCAAGGGCAGATCATACTGGAAGAAGCTTTGTAGGTATCACATTCACTGATACGTGTCAGATCATACACAAAAAGGTACAAACAAGCATTCCAAGCACGCACACAAAACTACATCTTGAGACTCTCATCCTTCTATCCCAAAGTTATCTGCATTCCACTGAAATCTCGTGCTTTCATTTTCTTTATCACCTGCATAAACAAAGTGAATGGAAAATATCAGTACATATAGTTACTTTTGGAACATGTATAAGTTGCTTATTGTTTTTCTTTAGCAGTGTATTTATTTTTAATAGTTCTCCCTATCTATATATAGATAGATGCGAAGTTTCCTTTCTTTAAAAAAATAATATAGTGAATAAAGTCCAGTATTTACTTGTGAATCTTCTTTATATGTTACTTATGAATTTACTTCACATAATTAATTGTTTTAGCTCTTTTAAAGTGTAGCTACTTCTCTGGTTACTTCTATTTCTATGTTGTATAAGTTATTTTTTAATATGTCATATTAGACTTGTGTTGAGTATATGCCATATTGAACTTGCTTTGTTGTATATTTTAAGTTGAGTATTATGGTTTAAATGGATTTTTAAAATACTGTCCAGTTTAAAAGATAAAGGCTGTCAAAAATTAAGCAAACAATAAATCAACTAGTACTAGCACACTAGTACCCGTGCACCGGATAGGTCTAAACAGTGTCTGCGCACTGTTTAGATTTTGCGCTCTTCAGTCCTGACTTTGTGCTGATTGTTCATCCGAAAGAGTTAAGGCTGATGCGGGTGAAATCTGAAATATCGAAGATTTATCTGTACTGTAGCATCATAGCAAGCTAGCAACATGCACTGAACACGTACTTGCTACCTGCAAAACATTTGACTTGTAACTTACTTCCTACAGTGCAGTCGTTTCCGCCTTTTTTTTAGCGATGCATTCGCCAAATTGCACGGAATCGAGGACTTCACTTCCCATTGGAGAACAAAAACTCACGCTCCATGACCGGGTCTCTTCTACCAGACCACAACCCGTCCACGTCATACATTAGTCCGTCAAGGCGTCAACGAAGAGGACGATTTACCAATCTCCACTTGACGAATCAGACATGGTTGAAACGGATTTGCTTCTCACAATCTAGTACTGCTCACATTTCACCAACCACATAAATTAAGGTGCCTAACAACCCTCCAAGAGGAAGTAATTATCAAGGCGCGATGATTGTCATGCATGGAAATCACCTCAATAAGACCCGTCAATTTCTCACTCTCGCTAGTCATTAGCGATTAATACCAACAGAAACTTTCATTTCTAGTGACCTAATGTTTGAACACTTCAAAGCTTCACAAAAATTCAACTCCAAAAATTTGTCCTTTCCACACGTCTTATATAGCACTGCATATTTGCATTTGCACTCAGAATATCGACCACATCACCAATGGAGTTCACCGGAGCCATGTCGAGACCATCGTCGGCGGCGCCGTTGCTCGTCTTGACGGCGGTGCTCACCGTACTAGTCTCCACCTGCGTCGCCGACCCTGAGCCGGTGCAGGACTTCTGCGTGGCCGTGCCCAATGTCAGCAGCGCCGAGGCTTCCCCGGCCTACCCGGGCTTCCCGTGCAAGCCGGCGTCGACGGTCGTCTCCGACGACTTCTTCTACGCCGGGCTCGCCGGCGCCGGCAGCACGGACAACCCGTTCGGGTCCAGCGTGAAGCCGGGAAACGTGGAGGCGTTCCCGGGGCTGAACACGCTCGGCATCGCCATCAACCGCGTCGACCTCGCCCCCGGCGGCGTCAACCCGCTCCATAGCCACCCGCGCGCCGCCGAGCTGGTGCACGTCATCACCGGGCAGATGCTCGTCGGGTTCGTGAGCACGGCGGGGAAGTACTACTCCAAGGTGCTCGCCGAGGGGCATACTTTCGTCATCCCGCGCGGGATGATGCACTTCCAGTACAACTCCGGCAACGCCTCCGCCCGCGCCATGACGGTGTTCAACAGCCAGCTCCCCGGGGTCGTGCCCGCTGCTCCGGCGCTGTTCGGCGCCGACCCGGAGATCCCCGACGCCGTCCTCGCCAAGAGCTTCCAGGTGGATGCCGGCATCATCAAGCTCCTCAAGTCCAAGTTCAGAAAGTGACACCGTCTCATCGCCATGGCTGCAGCTTCTCTTTGCTTTAACTCAGTAAATACTAAATAGAGTTGTTTCACGTTTGATATTTTGATCTGATATTTGCCCATTTGGCACATCAATAAAGTATATTTGATGATTTGAAACTTGAATCGTCCTGTATATACTGTAATACAGTAAATGTCGAAATAAAAATTCACTAAAATATATCAAACTCTGAATTTGGAGAAGTTTTTTACCAAATGAATTGGGCAACAGCGAGGCTAATTTTGCATCTAACCTTCACGCATCTTCCCATCTTCCTCCACCACGACGCTTCGTTGAGGATGAACCTCAAGCTCATTGTCCCCCATAAAGTGCATGTCAAGCGAGATCACAGCCTTAGTCGAATCCAATTGTGTCAACGATAGGCTTTGTCACATCCTAGCCCTAACCTCTCTTTGGCATTCCTCTTCACCAGCATTGTAACAAGCGGAGATGATAAGGAGGAGTGCATTAGGACAAGAGAACATCCATAAGGCTAGCGGCGGTGAGGTCACCTCCTAGAGCATCCTTTTGTCCTCTCTCTATTTCTTCTCTGACAAAGGTTGTTTGGCTCATGGCAAGAAAGGTAAGCATAGAGAGTGAGGTGGTGAGCCAGCACTCGGCCTTGAAACCAATCCCATGGTCTATGTCGCCGCCATCAGCTCCTTCCTCTCTCCTTCTTCGACCTCCTTTCCTAACGCTCGTGCTCTGTTTAGCTTATTAACGAGACAAGGAAGATGTGGTTAGCGGCGAGAGGCGTAGAGTTTGAGGTAGTATATGTATAAATATGAGCCTCAACGGCTTTGAGAAAGTTCACGACATCACGACACGGTTGGCCGGCGCACGCAGGAGACGTACGGCGATCTTATCGAGTGAACGAGCCGTCGGCGTCGTCCTCCCTGGCGATCTCCACCGCGCCGACGCCCCTCTCTGCCATTGCCTGCCGATGTAACCCTGGTCGATTTACCTATTTCCACTCATCATGCAGCCGTCGAATCACAACCCGACGGCCATGATCACCCAACATGCTGCCACTTCAAATCGCCACAGCTGCTTTGCCTCTCACAAATATTGTTTCGCCCACATTTCACCAACCACAACTTGAAGAGACGAGTTTTTAACAGCTCTCTAAAGGATAGTAATCCATGCAGTGAGATGATGATTGTACACGGAATTAACAGCGTGATTAATACAACACTAGCAGTGATCTAACTAGGATGTCAGCCGACGCACGTGCATGAGCATAATTGTTAATGTCTACAAAATTATACAACCATTTTTTTATTTACAATATGCATGTTTGATATTTTCAAGTTTAAATAATATCCATTATTATTTATCCTAACAATCGATTACATATCTAATTATTGAAAATATTTGAATCAAGACTATATTCTATGGCAACTAGGCGTTATCACACAATTATATCTTGTTACGTGCATAATTACTCGATACACTTCTTTTTCTTCATTTTTGTATTTCTTAATTTTGTATTCCGCTATTCCAACAAATATTTTTTTAAATTATTGCTTCTTTTTTTACTATTTTCTTATTAATACCTATCTATTTACTTTTTAAAAATACAAATATATATGCCAAACTGATTGTTTGTAATTTTTTTGCTACTATCACATAAGAAAAATACAATGAGATAACCAAACTTATTCTTTAAACATATATATTTTGTATCAAAGATTTTGTGCCCATTTTCGCTGTTATCCTAGTTGGATTATTTAAAAAATCCTTGAAATTTTTCATCATGCAGCTGTCGAATCACGATCCGACCACCCGACGTGTCCTCTTGACAAATCGCAGCAGTTGAAAGCTTTGCCTCTCTCGACATAGTTTCTCTCGCATTTCACCAACCACAATTTGAACGAGTTAGAATTCTTAACAACTACTCTCTTAAATTTATGCCGCGAGATGATGATTGTGTACGGAATTACCACCCAAAGACACGTCAATCTCTCACTGTAACTAAAGTCATCAGTGATTAATACTGCACTAACACAGACTTTTAGTGAACTGATTTTTCAACCCTTCAAAGATTCAGACAGTTCACAGTCCTCCAAAAATTTATCCTTTCGTCACGACCTATATAACATTGCACCCGAATGTCGACCTCGTCACCAATGGAGTTCACCGGAGCCATGCCGAGGCCATCATCGGCGCCGTTGCTCGTCCTGACGGCGGTGCTCTCCGGGCTAGTCTCCACCTGCGTCGCCGACCCTGAGCCGGTGCAGGACTTCTGCGTGGCCGTTCCCCCTGCCGGCGACGCCGAGGCGTCCCCGGCCTACCCTGGCTTCTCGTGCAAGTGCAAGCCGCCGTCTCTCCGACGACTTCTTCTCCGGCCTCACCGTCGCCGGCAACACGAGCAACCGGTTGGGGTTCAACGTGACGCTGGGCAACGTGGAGGCGTTCCCGGGGGTGAACACGCTCGGCGTGTCCATCAACGGCGGTGACTTTGCCCCCGGCGGCGTCACCACGCCGCACATCCACCCGCGCGCCACCGAGGTGGCACTACAACAGAATAGGCCTGTAGAGACGTTTTATTTGTTTCTTAGAGACATCTCTAGACCATCTCTAATAGGATGTAGAGTTGTTGTTTTTTAAAACTTTTTATTTGAAACCATCTCAAATTTGTTGAGACACTTTATTAAAATATCTAGACATTAAGAAGTCATTTTAACGCTCATGAAAATGTTTTTATAGAGGAGCTCAAATCATATCCTTATAATATTGTGTGTCTCTTGGTGTGTCTTTACAATAATTGAGATGCTTTTATATTTTCCTTTATTATTATGCTAAAAGACTTTACTTTTACTTCAATAATATTTAAATCTGTACAACATCATCATATTATTGTCACAAACATACCAAATGCCACCAAACAGCTCCAATTAAATAAAAATAATTAAATTAAGAGTAATTGCCGTTAACAACTCAGCAACAGTTATACAAAAGGAGATCATCTCCTAAAAAAATGATCTGTTTGCAAGCAGATACTCGAGTTTTTCTCTAGTGATTCATGCACACATTAAAAACATTCCCTAGCCGTACACTACTAATACTTGTTTTGCTCCTTTATTTTTCACTGTAATTAGCTTCATTTATCATTTATAATCCCCAGATCATGTGAAATAGATTATTTGGAAAACAAGTCGAATTCAATCCACATGATCTCTGAAAAATGTGACAAAACAACCAAAATTATACACTAGGCCATGACTTACAGAAATTCAGGCCATTTATATAAGACAAGCTAGAATGTCAGTGCGCTATATAATGTTTATCTTTCTGTAGCAAGATTAATAGGTATTTCAATCTTTTTTAACAAAGAGTGTACAGTATTCCTAGAGTACCAACAGCCTAACACTAGAATATTTTCTCCTACTACAACAATTTAACTTTGATGCTACTTGATATATACTTGGATGAACCTAAAATCCACATATGGACATCTAATGCAACAGAAACAGCAGAAGTTTAAACATAAGATAGACATACCTTCAACCTTAATTTCCCCCTGTAAGAAGATAATATGGATTCATTGTATTCTGAATTTCTCATGGTTAATTTAGTAGTGCTTATTGTTAGTCTATAATTATAATAATTTAATCTTGATTAGTGTTATGGCTGTGTGGTTGTCTTGTGAGCCACCCCGACTGATTTATATATACGGATGCATTAAGAATCAATCATTCTCGTACTTTCACTTATCTCAAAGCCCTGTAATACAGATCAGTTAAAAAACAGAGATATAGATCATTAATAATTAAAAAACTAAGATAAAAAAGAGCCCAATAAAGTAAAGTAAGAGACCGTAAAAATTCTCACCGATAATGTAATATTCAAAAAAATATGTATTTTTTATTCCAAATTCCAATTTTAACGGGATGATGAGGAGTATAATTATTTCACACAAGACTAGTGCATAAAGCACTTGACATATCAGAACCTGTATACAGTCAAGATAGTCATACTATTTGGTCACATATTTGGTCAGATAGTTCATAAATTTGAAGTGCAAAAAGCGATATTTGCCCATATTTGGCGCATCAATAAATGAAGTGCATTTGGCGATTTCAAATTTGAATCCTCCTACACATGTACCAAATGTCGAACAAAAGATGGCTCAAATGAATCAAATCCTGGATTTGGAACGACCCGACGCTCTCATCCTTGGCAAAAATTCCCTGTAGTGCTTGCTTCTCACCGTCACCGGTGATCTCGCTTCTTCCTCTGCCGTCATCCACTGTAAGTAGTAAACGGACTCGAATACGGTGGGGACGAGGACGCCGCCCATCAGCGTGCAAAGTGCAAAACTTGTTACAAACATGGCGCAAAGTGCAAAAACACTGATAGCTAACAACGGTATCGATCCTAAACAGAATATAAAACAAGAGCCATCTCGAAAAAAGAGACATCACGTTCTTCTCAGAGGCTAAAAATTCTCATATTAATTAATGAGATAACAGAGAAAGATGTTGACCATGTAATCCTAATACATCTAAATTATAGATGTGTGTATGTTGATCCAAGTTGTATAGAAAATACAATTATATCTATTAAAATAGAACCTAAGTGTTATATATGAATCTAATCATACCTTTTAAAACTATTTATATAATATACAATTGTTTCTATGGAAATATATGCTAAGAGTTGTGTATGAATCTAAAACTCTTTTCTGTCCAAATCTAAAACTACTTAAATGGCCTGCTTATTTGACAGTTCCAATTACTTTGGACCTATCGTTATACACTTTCGGGCCCGTTTAAGCCCATTTACCTAACTTGCAGTTCAGTCCATTAAGCTTTTGGGCCTAGAGTACTAAGAAGATTTGGGCCTAATGGGCCAGGCCCAAAATACGGGTCGATCCTTCTAGAGCTTCCTCTAGGTTCTCGGCGGTCTCTCCCTCCTCTTTCCTCCCTCTCTCCCCTTCTTACCCCCTCCCCCCAACTTGCGCAGCGCCCGCCCACACTAGGGTTTTGCATCCGCTTCGCCGCCGCCGCAGCCGCCGCCTACTCTTTCCGCGGCCGTCACCGTTCGCATCCGCTGACGACGACGATGGTGGGCCTGGGCGCGATGCCGGGGTACGGGATCCAGTCGATGCTCAAGGAGGGGCACAAGCACCTCTCCGGCCTCGAGGAGGCCGTGCTCAAGAACATCGATGCCTGCCGCGAGCTCTCCGCCATCACCCGCACCTCCCTCGGCCCCAATGGTGAGGAGACCCTTCCCTTCCCTTCCCCGCTTTGGGTCCAGCCTTTTTCGTTGCCCGCGTTTTGATCCGAGGAGTTTGGGATCTAGCGATGTCATGTCATGGCGGACTCGCGTGTGCTGTGCTGTGGTGTGGTGGTAGAAATGGTTAGGCTGTTGCCCTTGTTACTGCATCCATAGTGGGTTAATGTTTTAGCTGCAGATTAGATGGGTTTTTGTTTGTTCAACCCTTATCGATGAGGTTGAAGATAGTATTGTGATGAAGAAGAGGTCAGTAGTGGTGCACATTGAGCTAATCTAATGGTGCTGAGGAAAGTTTTGAGGACCCTTCTGGGTACGAAAAAATGGCGGTACCTGTCTTGCGGTTTTGGGTTGAGTTCAGTTAATATTTCAGCGATTTATTGTCAGATGCTGCCCGTAAACATTCTCCTGCGCTACATTTCTTTGTGATGTATAATCTGACAAATTCATATTAGTATCGGAAGCTAGTTTCTTAACAGCGTTGTTCTTTTGTTTTGGTAGGAATGAATAAGATGGTCATTAACCATCTGGACAAGCTCTTTGTCACGAATGATGCTGCAACAATCGTGAATGAGCTCGAGGTCCAGCACCCTGCTGCTAAGATCCTGGTACTTGCTGGCAGGGCTCAGCAGGAGGAAATTGGTGACGGAGCTAACCTCACCATATCTTTTGCTGGTGAATTGCTTGAGAAGGCTGAGGAGCTTATAAGGATGGGGTTGCATCCAAGTGAGATCATCATTGGCTACACCAAGGCCATTAATAAGGTTACTTACTCTCCTGATTGAACTGGCTTTATATTGTTAAACCTGTTGCCTGATCGCAGGCTATTTTTTGATGCTTTTGCTTCTGCAATGTGCAGATTATTGAGATCTTGGAAGATCTGGCGGAGAAAGGTTCAGAGAGCATGGATGTGAGGAACAAAGAGGAGGTTGTGTTGCGGATGAGATCTGCAGTTGCGAGCAAGCAATTCGGCCAGGAGGATATATTGTGCCCTCTTGTCGCTGATGTAAGATAATCCTTACCATCTTATGTGAGAGAGAGCTCTTTTCTCTCACGGATAGCAACTAATAGCTGGTTTTTTTTTACTATGGATTTTCAGGCCTGTATGCAAGTCTGCCCAAAAAATCCTGCTAACTTCAACGTTGACAATGTTAGAGTTGCGAAGCTACTTGGAGGTGGTTTGCACAACTCTTCTGTAGTCCGCGGGATGGTTCTGAAAAATGATTCTGTTGGGAGCATCAAAAGGGTGGAGAAGGCAAAGGTGAGAACAAAATGTTACACTTAATTTGTGGTGTGCCTTTTGCCATGTGGTGTGCCTTTTGCCAATCTGTTGATTCATTATCTATTCTTGATTGATGACACTGTCATACTTTTATAGTGAGTGCTGTTTCCACACTGTAGATTAGCGTACATTAGGTGGTGTTAATATCTATTTTGCTTTCTCATCCCTTTCATGGATGAAGCACATCATCATCTGGGATCAAACATTTTTATTCTATTCTTTGTAGCTTGCCACCATAAAATGGATAGTGACTAAATAATTCATCTTCTTGAAATTTGGATTTGAGATATGATACTCATTTTTCTTTGTTATTTCACATTGATGTAAAGGATTTTCTTAAGGCTTGCTTGTATTTGGTGGTTAAGTTTAGTGGAATATATCTTGCCAACAAGCTTTGAAGGCTTAGAAGGTAGCAGGATTCTAAAACTGGTAGCTAGTATTCAATTGGTCTCCGCCTAGTTATGATCTTATGGCTTAATTGGCAATCGTATGATAACGATCTTCTTTCCTTGTATATGGCATAGTAGTAGTAAACCTGCTTTAGAATACTCGTGGTATTTCTTACAGTTCCTTTTTTGGTTGATGTGCTCAATAATCATACATATGGACTGCCCTAATCATAGACTATTGCGTACATGGTCAAGTAGAGGCCATAAACCTACATTGCAATAAACTGTAACCTTGTAGACCCATTCTTTCTTAGGGTGATTAAAATATGTAATTCATGTACTTCTATTACACTATTTTGTGCTTCTGTGAAGTTGCTGGATGGTTGTAGTACTTCGCTTTTACTTATTTGCAACTATCGAGCTGGAATTGTTGCCAAGCATATACAAATAAAACATTGAATTATTGTTCTTTTATTTTTACTAGGATAGATTGTATTATATATTTATCTTGAATTCATGCACTGTATGCATACAGTCTTAGCCAATCCAAGTTGCAGATCTTCTCCATATAAAGCCTGCCAATATCTGCTCTAATCTCTAAATCAATCAGATTGCAGTATTTGCTGGCGGTGTTGATACTTCTGCAACTGAAACCAAGGGAACTGTTTTGATACATTCTGCTGAGCAGGTATGTTCTTAATATGAGAAACATCATTTTTTTGGCCAGATTATCATGAATGTTTTACTTCAGTTAGTATAGTTTGAGTTTCAAGCTATGCAGGAGTATTCTAATATATTGCAGCATTCTCATTTATAGTGATTACAGTATTCTCTGCTAATTATTATTTTGCATGCTTATGTTTATTTTTTGAACTTCTTTTCTCTCTGTGTGTGTCTTTACTCCTTTAAAAAAATGGAGTGGTGGTGGTGGCAGTTAATCTGCTGCCCCACCTACTCCCATTGTAAATTTTGCAAATTACCCATTGAACTTCTTAATATTAAAAACAATCAAATCTAAGTAGATAGCCAGTTAGCCACATATAAGCGAATATTCCTGATAGCAAAAAGATGGTTAACACGTTTCATGTAAATTTTTATTTATTTATTTTAGGTAATATTAAAATATATTTTCTTTTATCCATATCAAAGCACAAGCATCAAGCTAGCTCCCACTTCCCATTAATAAGCTATTTAGTAGGTCGTAAAATACCAATGAGCCCTAGTTGCAATTATAACTCAATATCCTAGTATGTTCTGACCAGCACAGGGTTGTTCTGCTTCTGTAGTTTATCAAAACACCGTCATTCACAAATATCTTCTGCAGAGTAGGAGCTTATGCTTGTACTGTTGTGCAGCTAGAAAACTATGCTAAAACCGAGGAAGCTAAGGTGGAGGAGCTTATCAAAGCTGTTGCTGACTCAGGTGCCAAGGTTATTGTCAGTGGAGCAGCAGTTGGCGACATGGCACTGCATTTTTGTGAACGTTACAAGTCAGTGCTTTGCATCTTATGTGAATGGGCTTGATATGTTATATAATTCCTTTCATATATTTTTTGGAACTTCTTGTTAACAATTCAAAACGGGAAATTGTAAATACTCTACCCAACTGAAACTCTCAGATGGAAGTTCTAATGTTGAAAGGCATCTCAAAGTCGGGTCACTGTAATGCTTATGATTTAGTTCTGTTTTACAGTAGTACTTACTATTCTTTTTATTTCCAGACTAATGGTTCTTAAAATCAGTTCAAAATTTGAACTGAGAAGATTTTGCCGTACTACGGGGGCTATTGCACTTGTAAGTTCTGATCTCAAGCATTTGCTCAATTACACAGTAGTATATTTATATGCTGATGCCTGTGCTCTTTTGAAAACAGTTGAAACTCAGCCAGCCAAATGCGGATGAATTAGGATATGCAGACTCTGTTTCGGTGGAAGAAATTGGTGGTGCTCGAGTATGTTTCATGCCTGTTCTTTTCCAATAGACATGACTTCATTCTTCTTACCACTTTTAGTTCTTTATAGGTAACTGTTGTCAAGAATGAAGAAGGTGGAAACGCAGTGGCTACTGTTGTCTTAAGAGGCAGCACTGATAGTATATTGGATGATCTCGAAAGAGCTGTTGATGATGGTGTCAATACTTACAAGGTATGTGTGTAAATCAACTTCCTGTCATTATTTTGGAACATACAAGCTACTTTAGTGTTTAATTAGCTAAGGTTATCTGACTGTTGGTGTTTATACAGTCAATGTGCAGGGATAGTCGGATTATTCCTGGTGCCGCTGCAACAGAAATAGAATTGGCAAGGAGATTGAAGGAGTTCTCTCTGAAGGAAACAGGGTAAATATATTTGTTAGACCAAATATTTTTCATGCGTGGAATATGATGATAAAAGGATGTTCCCTTTTTTTTACTACTTTTGATTGGACAAACTTTTTTTGTTTCCAGTCCACTGTCAATAAATATAGTAAGCTCTATTGCTAATGTTCTCCTGAAAACTATCTGAAGTCCAGGTGCAGCTTAGTTATATATTGAGGTCTCCATAATGTCTTACATGAGCTTCTGTTTGCCTGATACATTTGATTCACTTGTGTTTTTTTAAAGTTTTATACGTCAGTATGCCTGATACATTTGATTCATGAGCTTCTGTTTATGTACCTTGGTTTATGATGTTATGCAATGTCCTTAGAATATACATTTTTTGGTTTTTGCTTCCTATATTGATGGTTAACAATTATGCAGGTTGGACCAGTATGCCATTGCAAAATTTGCTGAAAGTTTTGAAATGATTCCAAGAACCCTGGCTGAAAATGCTGGGCTTAGTGCTATGGAGATAATATCTTCCCTTTATGCCGAGCATGCTGGAGGAAATACAAAAGCTGGTATTGACTTGGAAGAAGGTGCTTGCAAGGATGTCTCAATCATGAAAATATGGGATCTCTATGTTACAAAGTAAGTCTATGTGTCCGTACTTCTAGTTTGGCACAATTGGTGTATGTACTATATGGGAAGCACACTCAATTTTCCCCTTTTTACTTTGCATGGTATCCATGCGTTCAATTCAATTTTTGTATTTGCATGTTTACTGCCAGGACTTACGCTTGTTTTGGCCCACCTCTTATCATGTGCCTTCTTTTCACTGATCAGGTTTTTTGCTCTAAAATACTCTGCGGATGCCGCATGTACTGTACTGCGGGTTGACCAGGTAAGAGTGTTGTATCTTATTCTGTTGGCTGTGTTATAAATGAAGTGAAATCGTTTCAGCATTCTCATATGCTAATGCTTGCACACATAAATTATGCAGATCATCATGGCAAAGCCAGCAGGAGGGCCAAGGAGAGATGCTCAGCCTGGGATGGACGAAGATTAGTTTGCTACCGTGCTATATTTTCCATGTTTACCGTGCTCTGAGGTTTCAGCGAAGAAGACCAGACTCTTTTATCCTATCTGAGGAATATTTTGGTGCCTGGACAACACGTTTGGGTGGGGACTTCATGGTTGTGCTAATGCCTTTGCGGGGGGATGCGTTTGAGTTTTTTCTCGGTGTATTATCATGCCAGTGTCTCAAAATGGTTAGCTCCCTTTCAGATATCTGTACTATAGTCAAAATGGATCTTTCTTCTTACCTGCTATCATTTTTTATTGTGCTGAACTTTGTTCTACCTGTATGATGTATCACTTAAACCTCGATATGTGTTCTTCTGTTTTAGATATTGCTCACCTAGAATAAGATTCCTGCGGATGGAATATAATACTAATACACGACAACTTTTAAGATTGACTTCTGCATCGCACTGTCACGCACACGAAAAAGGACTTCTCTGTAGAAGTTAAGGAACATGTCATGCTAGCCTTGACAATCTGATTGGGCTCTGATTATTTACAGAAGTAACGCACATTTAACAGTGACCGCCATTTATCTCCCATCGGGTGAGGAGGAGCCCCACGAGATCGTCGATGTACTGCTCCTGCCGGCGCTGATCACCAACGGCTTCTTTCACCTTGCCTTCGTCCTCCACAATGACGCCCCGCACCGCCGCGGCGAGGACGTCCCGGTCGAACGAGCCCTCGTCGTCGTCCTCCCCGGCGACCTCCACGCCGACGGCCCTCTCCGCCATCGCCCGCGCGACGAGGCCCTGGTCCATGACGAACGGCAGCGTCACCAGCGGGTGCCCGAACACGAGGCTCTCGATGGTGGAGCCCCAGCCGCAGTGCGTCAGGAACGCGCCCACCGCGCTATGCGAGAGCACCTCCATCTGCGGCACCCACCCCGTCCACACCACGCCGTGCCCGCTCGTCCGCTCCTCGAACCCGTCGGGGAGGAGCTCGCCGCCGGCGGCGTGGCTCAGCGTGCCTGCCGGTTTCCGGAGCTCCCACAGGAAGCGTACGCCGGAGAGCTCCAGCTCCTGCAGGTTCTTTGCCGTCACCGGCGCCTCGCTCCCCAGCGCCACCTCGATGCCGGACTTGGGAGGCTGCTCGTCGAGCCGCCGGAGAGTCTGAGCACGAGCACCGCAGCCACCGCCGTCGACGTCGGCGAGATCAGGCGGCGAAAGAAGCATCCCGGCTGGGACGGCGGGCCTCCGGAAGAGGTCGGCGAGGAGGGCTAGCACCCCAGGCTCGACCACGTCGCAGCTGCGGTGGATGGTGAAGCGGCAACCCTCGATGGTCCCCCACATGCGCTCCACGTCGGAGAATTATAATTTATGGTCCCTCCCCAATTGTAATTTATGGTGCAGCTCAAAAAGATAGGAAACAAGAATTCTTAGCAAAAATAGCCAACATATGTGGTTCAACCATGATTATTGGGGGGATTTTAATATCATTAGGAAGGAGAGAGAAAAATAAGACTGGGGATGGAAATAAACGGAGCTTCATTTTCAATGCTATCATTGAACATAATAATTTGAGGGAAATACACATGAGAAACATATATTTTACTTGGAGTAATAATCATGATAACCCAACTTATGAGATGCTGGACATAATTCTAATGAGTGTAAACTGGGAAATGGAATACCCCTTTACTGTAGTGAAAGCATTAGAAAAGAGTTCTTTCTGATCACCCCCCCTAGGTTATATACTGGAACAGTTCCTAAAAACTCAATTTGCTTTAAATTTGAAAACAGTTGGTTGCTCAAAGAAAATGTTTTTGATATTGTGAGGGAGGCCTGGAATTCCACAGACATGAAGGATATTTCCAGCACAGAAAGATGGCAACTCAAAATGAGAATATTGAGGAAAAATTGAAAGGATGGAATAGAAATTGGTCTGGTGAGTATAAAAGAGAAAAAAACAAGCTGTTAGCTCAGATAGATGATTTAGATAAGAAATGTGAAAAACAAGGTATGACCTTGTCAGACAGGAATGCTAGAATAGATTTAGATATGAAATTAAAGAAATTACTTAGAGAAGAAGAGATAAAATGGCTTCAAAGAAGCAAGGAAATTGACTTGTGGAAGGAGATTACAACACATAATACTATCATGCCAAGGCAAATGGAAGGAGGAGGAAAAACATTAGAACATCTTTAAGTCATGATGAAGGCCTCATTGAAGGCCAAGATAATCTTTTAACTTATATTACTAATTTTTACAAAAATCTTTTTTGGGGCTGCTGAGACTAGTAATATCAGAATGACCCTGGGAGATGGGGAAAAACTAGGGAAACTGAAAGTGGTTGAATTAACAAAGCCCTTTACAATGGAAGAGGTACATAAAGCAGTTTTTGAAATGAAGAATAATAAGGCCACTGGCTCATATGGTTTTCCTGCAAAATTTTATAAACATTTTTGGGAGATCGTTAAAAATGATTTGAAAAATCTTCTTGATGACTTTCATCAAGGAAAGATTAATATTGAGAGACTAAATTATTGTGTAATTTCCTTAGTGCCTAAATGTAAAGAGGCTAGACAAATTCAAAAGTTTAAACCTATTTGACTGCTTAATATGAGTTTTAAGATAACTCCACTTATATTGTGTCAACGTAGTAGGACTAAGCTATGATAAAGGAGAAGAGATCCCATTCCTAAAAGTTTGTGTTAGACTTGACAAGTCAATATAAAAAACTCAGCTACTTAAATGGAGATGAAACCCAAAAGAAAACCGTTAGGATGTAAATCCGAATATGGTATTAAATAGGTAAGGGCCAAGTCGCCACCCCCTTGATGATGCGCCATATCATGATCTAGACACGATATCAAGTGAGTAAGGATTGAGTCATTATTTTTTTAGTGATGCGTTATATCGTTGTCTAGGTGTAGTGAAAAATAAGTAAGAGTTTTTAAATTTGACTCGACAAGTGCGAAGAGTAATAAAGCTAGTCGATCCAACTAGAATTTGTTTAGTTATTTAGAATTTAGGATCCCTTATAATTAAGTTAAGAAACTAAATATCTTATTTGTTCAAGAGATTAAATAGGAGGATCACAAGGTGAATGAGTTAGAAAATATTGGCTTTAAGTTTTAGTACTGGAATAATTGACAATAGAAAGCCTCAAGAATGTTGTGATAAAAATAAGAAGATAAGAGGATACGATCATTTTAGTTAATCTTGTTTTTGTGATATGGTCTTCAAATATCCTAAGGTTTTAGGTTTAGGATAACTAAAACTAAATATATGATATGTGACTTTGACATTACTAAATATGAGAATGATACATTTCGTTATTTTTGAGATAAATACTATAGAGAAATATAGATATTAATGAATATATTAGCCATAAAACAAAATAGAGTTGATGAAATGGTAAAACTTATCGGATATTTTATGTGATAAGAAGGTACCCAAAAATTAAAATACAAATTTTATATAACGACGATTAGACATGTGATGTTGTATGATGTAGAATGTTGATTTATAGAAAAATGATATATTTAATAGCTAAGTACTACAAAGATATATATATTACGTTGTATTTATAAACATATAAGAAACTAAGGTTAGTAACAATTGAAAAAAAATTATATAACATCGGTTGAGATTGTTTGAACATACTTGTGCATTAGTAATATTTTAAGGTACGATAATAATATAAGAAGAGACATTGAAATACCAAAATTAATACAGAAGAAAATAATAAAAAGGGATTTAAAATATTGATATATTACTAAAGTTTTGTCATTAAACATGAGTATGAAAAACAAATATTTTTATGTATAAATCTTGATATGTGGTTTTTGTTAGTTTTTATTTTTAGACTATCTTAATTTATTCGAAATTGAAAGAATTTATTGTTGTTGTAATATGAGTTTTAATATCTTAAAAAAATCTGATGAATAGACTGTCTTTAGTGGTGGATGAGATTATTCAGAGAAATAAAGATAGATACATTATGGAAGGGGTTGTAGTCTTACATAAAATCTTGAACTCTCTGCACCTAAAGAAACAAGCTGGGATACTTTTTAAGGTGAATTTAAAAAAAAAGCATATGACAAGATGAAATGGCCTTTTGTTTATCAACTATTTAATTAAAAATTTTCCCTGACTGCTGGTGTGATTGGGTCATGAAGGTTATAAGGGGAGGGAAATTAGCTGTCAAAGTAAATGATGAGATATGACCCTATTTCTAATTTTATAAAGGGTTTGGGCAGGGATCCTCTCTCTCCTCTCCTCTTTGATTTGGCTGCAGATGCGCTTGCACTATAAATGCAAATAGCAGAGCAGCAGGGGGTGATTGAGGGGCTAGGTTCTGAATAATTCGAAAATGGCATTTCAATTCTTCAATATTCAGATGACAACATCTTCATGTTTCGAGATAATTTGGATTTTGCTCGAAACCTAAAGTTTACACTTTATCTTTTTGAACAAATGTCAGGATTGAAAATAAACTTCCATAAGAGGGAAGTCTTTTGTGTGGGGATAAAAGCTGAGAAAGCTGAACAATATAGTCAGATTTTTACATGTCAAATGGGTAAGTTGCCTATGAAAGGTCCAAATTTGTTCACTTATACGGTTATTAACAAAAAATGGACAATTTACAGTTAGCACTTTTTATCAAGCCTTGAAAAACTAGCATGTTAGCTATCCTTATAAAAAAAACTTTGGAAACATAAGATCCCTATAAAAGTGAGAATTTTTCTTGGATGCTTCTAAAAAAATAGAATGTTAACTAAAGATAACTTATTTAGAAAGGGTGGAAAAAAGAGATAGAAAATGTCAATTTTGTCAGAAAGATGAGACTGTAGAGCATCTCTTTGTAAACTGTCCTCTTGCTCATTTCATTTGGAATGTGATGAATTGTACCTTTGGCACTGGATCTGCCAATAATATTCGTCACTTATTTGGACCTTGGTTGAACAAATTTAGCAAATACCTCCAAAATTTGATTGGAGTTGGTGTAGCAGCTGTATGCTGGACTGTGTGGAAAGCAAGGAATGATGCTTGGTTTAGAAATAAATCTCCTTCTGATCCTGCTGATTTGATATTTGCTATATGCCAATTGATCACACACTGGGCGATTTTGCAGAAGCAGGAGGAAAAAGCAGAGCTATTGCGATGGGGGGCCAAACTACTCGGGCAAGTCACAAGGGAGGTGTTTGATGCAAGGCATGGATGGAGAGTACCAGCGGGTAGAGGGTTGGCGGTGGTAAGATGAAAATGATGACTGGAGAAACTCCCTTATTCTTTTTTACCGGTTTCTAACTTTTTTTTATGTGTATGTTTTTCGATCTGCTAAACGGTATGTTTTAATAAAAAATTTCTATAAAAAATATTTTAAAAAAATCATATTGATCTATGTTTCAAGTTTTTTAAAGTTAATATTTAATTAATTATATACTAATGAGTTTTCTGTTTTACGTGTGTGAGGAAAAAGTTTTAAGCTGCTCCAAATGAAATTAGCCTAATAAAAGAAAGGAAAAAAGCTCCAATGATGTTTTTTTTTTTTGTTCTTTTTCCAGTTGTGTTGTCTTTGTAGCTACTCTTGTGCTATGTTATGTAGATTCTGTAGTTGTGTGTAGATTGACTAAAACGCCAAGTGTATATAAGAAGGGTTGGTCTATATATATATAATCTATTCAGGCTAGTGGTCAGTCTAACACCCCTGCAATCACAGCAGGAGAGAAATGGACGCAGAGATTAGACTAAAAATTGGTGAATAAAGACGTGGGTAGGTCTTTAGTCATTATATCAGCAAACTGATATGCCAATGGTACATAGAGCACCCGAACCTATCCTAATGCGACCTTGTCACGGACAAAATAGATATCGATCTCGATGTGCATGGTGCGTCGATGATGAACCAGGTTGGCGGTCATGTAGACGGCACTGACATTGTCGCAATAGACGATGGTTGCGGTGGAGAGAGGTGTACGGAGCTCCTAGAGAAGCTGGCGAAGCTAGCAGCGCTCGACGACGACGTGGGCGACGGCACGGTACTTGGCTTCGGCGCTAGACCAGTACACTGTAGTATGATGTTTTGAGGGAGTCGATGGGGCTGGAGCTGAGATACAGCCCGCTGGAGAAGGTAACATTCACGTAGCGTAGGATTCGCTCGAGCAGCACGAGGTAAGGTTCACGCAGAGCGTGCATGAAGAGGCACACTTGCTGGGCAGCGTACGTGTGGTCGGGCCGGGTGAGGGTGAGGTATTGGAGAGCCCCGGCAAGACTCCGATAGTGAGAGAGATCGGCAACGAGTGCGCCATCAACAACGGAGAGTTTGGCTCGAGTGTCGTGGGTCAAAGAGTAGTTGGGTCACGGACGTGCGAAGATTCACGTTCGTGGACTCGTGGAGGCCAAGGAGTAGGGCGGATGCGAAAAAGGCGGAGAGTGGCCGGACGCGAAGAGAATATATTTGCGTCCGGGAGACAGGGATTTGTGTCCGTGGACACGTGGACACGTTTGACTGGCTCAGACGTAAGGGGAGAAAGTTCGCGTCCGAAAGCCGTTGAGCGTGTTGGAAAAGGCGAGAACCGAGGGAGGGTTCCAGCCGATGGAGGGATGAACAAGTCCAACTGATGGGAGGGCGGACGAGTTCAGCCGATGGAGACGACGAGCGCGGAGGTGCGCCGGTGTCAGAGAAGGAGAGATGTACGAAGCAAGAAGAAGAACGAAGACGGGTGCGAGGCGAGACGAGGAGGCGGATTGAGACCGTCGCCTTGTCGTGCGGAGGTGGAACGGAGAAAAAAAGGTGACTGCGAGAGAGACAGGGAGAAGAAGAAACGGAGATGAGAGAGCGAGGAGAGTGCCTGGAGGAGAGTACCTGGAAGAGGGTCGGTGATGGGAAGAGACGTCGACGACGAGGAGAAAAGGGTCAGCTCGCCAGAGAAAGAAGCTAACGTGCCGAAAATATCTAGACTCGCTCTGATACTATGTAGAAGTGTGTAAAGTGACTAATACTCTAAGTGTATAAATGAGGGCCGGGTCTATATATATACAATCCTAAGTGTATAAAGGAGGGTCGGGTCTATATATATACAACACAGGCCAGTGGTATGTGTAATAAATTTATTAATTGTATTGTCACCTTTGTTGTTCAAACAGATGGGATGGCATCAGGTTGACAACAGTAGCGTTTTGTGCTAGGATGGTTCACTTTCAGTCAGATGGAGGTGCTTGGAGTAAATTGTAAACAAACTATTCTGTTTCCCTTAATGGAAATAGGGCGCCTGCCCTCTTGCTCAAAAAAACATCGGAGACGCCGGACGCGTTGGGATGGAAGGCGCCGACAGCCCACCTGGCCTCGCTGCGGCGGTACGCCATGGTGGAAGAGGAAGGGAACCACTTCGGCGGCCCACCTCGGCCCCAGGATCGCGATCGCGGCGGCCTGCACGATCAAGAACGCGGCGCACGGCACCTGCATGGACGTATGCGGGCGCTTGGTGTTCGATCAAAAATTCAAAATTTCAAGCACACGAACAAACGTGCATGCGTGCGTACATTGTGTTCGCCGGCGATGGGCGGGAGCCAGTGGTAGGACGAGCTCCGCGAGAAACGCGGCGGCGAGGCCGTCGCAGGCCTTCTTGAGGAGCTCGTCGTTCCCCGCCGGCACGTCGGCCGTCGATTCGGCGCCCTCCGGCAGCCCGTCCACCGGCGGCATCGGCAGCGCCACGAACCGGACGCGACCGGGCAGGTGCGCCGGCACAGGCGGGAGCCTGGCCACGTTCCGTGCCGTGGAGACGAACGTGACGGCGTGTCCCCTCGCCGCCAGCCGCTTGGGCAGCTCGAGGTAGGGGCCCATATGGCCGAACGACAGCCACGGGAACACCACAACGTTGAGCTCGCCGCCGCCGCCTTCTCCCATCGTGCCGGAGCAAGAGATTACCTGTGCTTGTCGAGGTAGCTATCTATGATCGAATGACTCCGCATTCTGTCATGTCGTGGAGTTCATAATTTTAAGGAGTTGGTCGTGTGTTATTCTATCATGCAAAATGACACAGCTCGCGCTCCTCGTGCCCGGTTTTTAACTTGAACTAATTAATCCCTGTGTCGCTCCCATGTAAACGTCATTTGGGATATGAATTCATCGAAACTTTCAAGCACAACAGCTTTTGAGTATTGTAAACTCATTGAGACATCACATTTTCATAGTTACAAATTTGGGTCTCAAAATTTATTTTTCACAGTAAAGAAGTGTACTTTTATCTTATTTTTTCTGAGAAAAATGAAAACTTTTTTAAAGGAAAAACGTAGGGTAGACCGACCGGTAGGGGTGGCACTGTTGGGTAGTCGAAAAAACTCAATACGCAAACAGCCAACATGGCCTATGTGAAGACGACGTGAGTACAAAGCAAAACGGAGGCCCATGTGGAAGACGACGGTGTGGGCTTCGAGATGAGACAAGGCTTCGGCCCACGCATTTCAGCCATGGCAAATTATTTCTTATTGAAATGTTTAAAATAATTCTCCTAGTCCCTTGTGATTTTCAGGGCAAAAAATGTCAATCGCTATCACAGTTTCACTCGAAGGATCTCTCCTCCCTTAGGTTCTACTCAAGCTGGATTTTGATGAATGATGATGTGGGTCAAATTTAAGGCTACATGACTAAAAAAGCAGGAGTCACACATCAAAATACTGTACTTTGTTTGCCGGGTTCATTGAACATCAACACATTACCATAGTGAAAGTAAGAGCTGGCTGCGGCAGATATAACAACCAAATGAGAATTTGCGCCGCTAGTACTAGGCGCAGCCGCAGCCAGCACAAGCGTATGTCCTATACCGTGATGGACCGGAATATAACGGCACAAATATGCCGTATATAAGCATTTTTGGCAGAAATGCAATTAACGTATTTATCGGTAAGAAGTCGGTGGTAAATTTATCAATGAAAATATGACAAATTATAAATAAGTGTGGGCTCATATAAACAACGTGTACGTCTTTCAAGAGAAATAAAAATAAAAACCCAAACGCGGAAAACACCCGATCCGTCTGGAAAGAAACGACGAAAACCTGACGCGACTGCCGCCCGTGGCCCACACCCCATCACCGCTGCACGTGGAGTCGATCCTCCCCCGCGCATCACATCACATCCACTCTACACCCACGCTACACGTGGACCCACACCGGACGAGATCAACGGCGAGCTCCCACCCTCTCACTGATACATGGGTCCCACCCCTCTGGTCCCACTCGTCATGGAGGTGGACTCAGTGGGCATCGCCCTCCCCGGTCGCGTGCGATAGATACGACCGATGGATGCGATGCGGCTATCCCACTCGGGGGAGTTCGAGCGCGAGAGCACGATACGAAACAAGAGAGAGAGAGAGAGAGACAACGCCGCGAACGGCGACCGGCGGCGGCGCGACGCCACCCATCTCCGGCGCATCCTCTGGCCTCTTCTCCACTGAGGAAGCCGCTAGAAGTATAGCCATCGGCATCGGCGTGGGTAGATAGATCGTATCGTCCTAGCGGTGGATCGGCGGCTGATCGCGATTTGTGAGGAGGGGATCGGAGTGGGGTTGGGTTGGATTTGGATCGGGGTGGGGAGGCGAGCGCGAGGTGGTGGGAGAATGGGCGTGCTGTCGAGGCCGGAGGAGGTGTTGCCGCTGGTGAAGCTGCGGGTGGCGGCGGGGCGGATCAAGCGGCAGATCCCGCCGGAGGAGCACTGGGCCTTCGCCTACACCATGCTGCAGAAGGTCTCCCGGAGCTTCGCCCTCGTCATCCAGCAGCTCGGCCCCGAGCTCCGCAATGCCGTCAGTATCCACCATCTGCTACTACTACTACTTTCCTTCCGGAATTCTGAATCGTGATGTGGTTTACGGTCTCCGTTCTCGAGGAGATTCTGATGGCCCTTGTGCTGATGGTTTCCGCAGGTGTGCATCTTCTACCTCGTGCTCCGAGCCCTCGACACTGTCGGTCAGCAATTTCTCTGAACTACTTGTACTTTTCAACTGCTTTTTTACTTTACACATTTTGTTAGATGTTCGTGATTTTTTTTAAAAAAAAACACAGCAGTTTGTGGTGCTTTTGGATTACCTGTTGAATTACTCATGGTTTGTGTGTTTTCCTTCGTCAACTTTCATACTTTTCTCACTTTTTTTTTCATGAAGTGCAGAGGACGACACTAGAATTCCAGCGGAGGTGAAGGTACCGATCCTTCAGCAATTCCATCGGCATATCTCCAACCGCGACTGGCATTATTCATGTATGGTATCTATCCCCTGAATATGCTTTTCTCGTGTTAAGAAGCATGGCAGCTTGCTGTGTTACGTTAATCTGAGATTGGTTGGTTTGGTGTGGCCTTTCAGGTGGAACAAAGGACTACGAAGTACTGATGGATAAGTTTCGCCTTGTCTCCACGGCTTTCTTGGAGCTTGGTCAAGGGTAATTTCAGTTCTGAGTCTTCTGATCATTTTCCCTTGTCCGACTTTTCTTGGTTCCTAGTTTACGACTTGACATCTTTGATGCTTTTCATATTTTGGCGTTTTCTTGAATTCTTTGGACGCATGTCATTTTTTAGTCAATACCAATATCATATCCAAACAGCTACTTAAAGACTTTTATACATTATGTAGCTTTCACTTGGTAGAATGGCAGTAGTAGCTAGCTGGGAAACCATCCTTCATGATCAGACTCAAAAGTGTGAAGTAAAATGCTGGTAGTGACAGTTACACAATAAGATAACTTGTATGATAAGAATGGCTGCAAATTACTAGCAAACAACCAACTTACAGAAACAGGGGACTGTACAAACTTGAATGGTAGGGCAATTACTTGTGCCTATTCATGAAGCCTATGAACCATGAGCTTTTGTTGAAACTTCTTCAATTCTATTTAAGTATTAGACAGGATGGACACTTCACACTCAATTATATTTGGTCATCTTCTTATTCTTTTAACAATGGGCACACCAATTGCTTTTTGAGTAACTGAGAATGTGTTCAGCTGCTTCTAATGTGAAATTTGCATTTTACTTTGGCTGTCCACATTATAAGATATATTTATATACGTTCGAGAAAAAAAGATACATTTACATACACGGGGCACTGGTGCATCACTCAATATGCTGATATAATTTCTTTTCTTTATCAGTTATCAAGAGGCAATTGAAGAAATCACTAAGCAAATGGGAGCAGGAATGGCAAAATTTATCTGCAAGGAGGTATGTTAATATAGCCATTAAAATATCCAAGCAAGTCACATAATTTTAACATCTATGTTTTAGTGCAATGTTCTTAATATAATGAGATCACATGGTCACTTTATTCAAAAACAAATATTTAAATTTTAGTGTGAGGCAACGACCTTGTTCTTTTTTCCCCCTTATCTGCTTTCCTTTTCAACAGTAGATGGTAAGGCATATGCCCCATCACTTACTAGAAATGTCCGTACTGCATATGGTAATGTCCATGCTGTTTCTAACAAAATGAACCAGGAGGGCATATTCTTAAAATGAACCAGGAGGGCATATTCTTTCTGGCTCAAAAAATAGGGTACTGTTCGTGGTGTGTTTTGGTAGCAATTTTCATGCTTGGTAGGAGTGTTAGTGTGCTACTGTGAATTCATGATCAAAGAGAATGACGAAAGCATGTGTGCTTGTGTTCATCTATTTTGCCATGCTATTCCTAAGTCCTAACAAATCTATTGAATAGCCAGTAGCCACTATCGCGCTTAAAAGAACAAATGTTTTTACTGGCATTCACTTGATGACCACAAGTCATATCAGAAGGTAGGGTCATGCTTCATGCACTGTGTCATGCTTTTGTGCCTATCTCTTGAATTCCATGTCCAGTTTTTTGGCTGTCATATCAATAAGTGGCCGTACTTTTGGCTGCCTCCATATGAAGCCGTGGACCTTGTGGCCATTTTTAGTCTCAAGATTATGCCATGAAATGCCTGATCTGAAACAATAACAAAGACACAACATTCTCTTCAAAACCGTGATACAACTTTTTCGATAGTAGCTAGTGTTCAGCAGCAATTGGTCGCATTATTACATGGATCTGGACTTTACTAGCTTCTCTCATATTTCCATGGGATATGCTTCGACATGTTTTATTTGCATCTAGTAAAATTAAGGAGTAAATGATAAATTTACAATATAGTGTCATGTTAGTTTTTAAGAATAAAAGGGAGTTTGTAGCATATATGTATTGATGAAATGCTGATTTAGTACTGCCTTTGAACTAACATAGAGCAACTTTGTTTATGCAGGTTGAAACTGTTGATGACTACGATGAGTACTGTCACTATGTAGCAGGGCTAGTGGGCTATGGGCTTTCCAGGCTCTTTTATGCTGGTGGAACAGAAGATCTGGTTCCAGATTCACTTTCAAACTCGATGGGTTTGTTTCTGCAGGTATGTTGTAGGTTTTGTTGAATCAATTATCTGTAGTTACAAACTTACAGTCTCCAAGTCTTTCTAACTGTTGTTATTAACCCATATCTGGACTTACACTGCAGAAAGTAAATATAATTAGGGATTATTTGGAGGACATAAATGAGATGCCAAAGTCACGTATGTTCTGGCCTCGAGAAATATGGAGTAAATATGCCAATAAACTTGAGGTATACTGTCCATGTATCTTTTTTTCTTACTGGGTAGCTTCGAATTTTTATTCCAAATGATTAAATCGTCACCATGACTAGTAGGACATATGCTATTTGATGTATTGAATCCAACTGACAAGAACCAAATCAAATAAATTCATTTATCTACGCTGGACAGTCTACTACAGTTTGGTCTATTTTCTCTCTATAATCGTACAAGTTTTTTTATGAAATCAGGATTTCAAATATGAGGAAAATTCAGAAAAGGCGGTTCAGTGTTTAAATGATCTGGTGACTAATGCTCTGTTTCATGCTGAAGACTGCCTCAAATACATGTCAGCGTTGAAGGATCATGCCATTTTCCGTTTTTGTGCAATACCTCAGGTACATTTTACTCCCTACATCCCAAAATAACTGCCATTCTAGCGTTCAAAAGACAAAATAACATGAAAGGGAAATGACCTAGATGCCCCTCATTAAATGGGGGGTGGCTGGGAGTGGAAGGGCGGTTGGGGGTAAGATGGGGTGAAATTTGAATGAGGGGTAGTTGGAGGGAAAAGTAGTCCTCAGAATCTAGTTATTTGGGGACAGATTTTGAATCCTAGATTGCAGTTATTTTGGGACGGAGGGAGTAGATGCTATACCATATTTTTGAACCAATGCAATTTGTGCTATTCTGTATCAAATATTGACAGTTTCTGTTTCTTATGCTTGCTTGCAGTATATAATGATTACTTTCATCTTGGTTATGAGGTCATCAACTTTTGTTTGCAGTACTGCAGTAATTATTTGGTACAAAGATTTTAATGGAGCAAAATTTCCTAGACATGTGCACTAGCCTACCCTAATTTATTTAGTACTGAAAGGCTGTGTTGAGTTAAGTTAAGCTTAGCAACAGAACATAGCAAATATTTGTACTGTATCTGCGGTAAAGAGCAGCCAACTATCTGAAGTAGTTTGTTTATTCGTTCATGTTTGATCACTGTTGACATGCTAAATGTTGGGCCAATGATATTTGAAATTTCTTGGCAGTTGGATAGCATTCCTTGTTATGCACTGGTTGAGGTTATTAATTGACTTTCCTTTTTATGTTTGAGTATTATACGCTTTTATTCTTGTAATATGTTTGTCATGTACTATTTTCGAACAAACTTCTTTTAGGATAATAATACATCCATTCATCTTTTCAGATAATGGCAATCGGGACATGCGCTATTTGCTACAATAATGTGGATGTCTTTAGAGGAGTTGTTAAGATGAGGCGTGGTAAGATTACTTTTAAGACATACTAAGTAAAATCAAATAGCAGTAACCTCTCTTTACTTTGAGGAAAACATTTGTTTTACCTCCATATCACCTTGTCAGACTTTGCTTAACGAAATTTAATGTGGATTTAATGTGGATAGGCTATATGGCTTTCTCCTTTTGTATGCCTCATTTAGAGCAATTTTATTTATTTGTTTAATATTTTGTGTCAATAATTGATCAATGAGCAGTGAGAATCCTATTGGTTACATAATGTGCTTCTGAAGTTGGCATCCTTGTAACTTAGTTTTGTTGATCGTTGTATCATAAGATTTCTCCACTTTATGTTATAGTAAAAAAATTGCCATTATTTCTATTTACCCGAGTTCCTTTTGGTTTAGACGAAGAATGGTATGTGTCACCAATGTTTCAGATTTGTTGAGTAAGATGAGTATCTTTAGATTTATTGTGTGCTTTGTTTCTTGGACACATTGTCCATTTCAGTATAACAGCTTCAGATTCCTGATTTAGCTAACAGAAGGTGCAACTATAGCTTGTATATATTTCTTCCTCTGTTTGCAAAGTAATAATAATTTTCTTGAGCAACCTTAGTTTGTTTTGTCACCTTTATCTATTAAATTAACTAAGTGCATCTACTCTAGTCTCTAGCTGCCTTTATGTTCTCACCTCAGGAAATTAACATGTGCTCTCAGGGCTCACTGCACGAGTAATTGATGAGACAAATTCAATGTCAGATGTCTATACTGCTTTCTACGAGTTCTCTTCGTTGCTAGAATCAAAGGTACGCTGTGGAGCATTCATCTTTGCCACCATGAACGTAGGGTGGTTCTCTCATTTCTGCCATATATAGATAATAGGACACTTAAATATTTCTTTTTTTTACAATAGATCGCTATTCATCAATCATATTGTGCAAACATCTTCAATCAGTATAATTTTTATTGTTAATACATAAACATTTCTTTTAAACTTGTTCATTGAGCATATGCAGTTTTGCATTAAATGATGTTGATTTAAGGATCATGAGATTACATGGAAATCCTTAAAAAGGTCACCTCAATTCAAAACGGTGGCATGTATAGCTGAATCTCCATGCATGCTTTCATACAAAACGTACCATTTATTTTGCAACCATTTGTTAGTTTTGTTCCAAGCACCAAATATCTGTTGTGTGATGTCATTTGTGCTGTTATTTCTGGCCTTCAAAGATTACCCTAGTTGCTCTGTTCAAGAGTTTATGCATAAGATTTTTGACCCACATGTACAGATTGACAATAATGATCCAAATGCTTCCCTAACTTGGCAACGTGTGGATGCGATAAAGAGAACCTGCAAATCGTCTTGTTCTCTAAAGAGAAGGTTTGTTGGATGATTTAGTTTTCCATTTGTTCCTGTTGTTATATTCTTCATCTTGACTAATTGTCTTAATTCTGCAGTGGATACGATTCGGAGAAGTCAAAGTACAACTCTATGCTGGTGAGGAATAATATATAAACCTCAAATCCTACTAGTTGTCTGTATAACTTTCTCAAGCTGCTTCTATGACTTTGCTCAGATCATGGTTGTACTCCTGTTGGTGGCTATTGTTTTGGGCATGATATATGCCAAGTAATTCTTCCAAGGTGGTCCGTTGCTCAACTAGACAACATCAGGTATGGCAAATGGTTCCAACAACTTCGATCTGTTTTATTTCGTTTTGAACTTTGAAACAGAAAAGGGTCTGCTTGAGTCTGATTATGAATTGAATTTGATATCAAGGTATCTTTTCAGCGTCAACTCCAAAGCACAGGCAGCAATTAGAAGTACTGACTGGCTTCAGATAAGCATGGGTCGCATGTTATGCTCCGTGATGGCATTCTGATCTCTCTGCTTTTTACCTTCAGTTTCCTTTGCTTGTATGCACTGGTTGAAGGTAGAAAAAACGTGAAGCCTGTATTTCTATGAAGCTGAATCTGTTCACCTAGCTGTTCATGGTTTAAAAATGCAGTGATTTCTTGCAACAAAATTTGGCTTAGATTGGTGCAAAAGCATTTGTTGATACTGGCGCAGTCGTGGTTTTGTTAGCTTTATGTTATCGATGTAATCTAAGATCATGTGCGGTACCTTTTTTCCCGTGACATTCTTTCTTCTTATCATTATATCCATTGTCTATTAATTCTCTGTGAACATTGTTTTGCAGCTCTTATTTGCCTTCAAGAAAAATAGGGCAAGAACACCAAAATGTAACAGAATGATGTTACGCGCTTCCCATGATAATGGGGATGGTTTGTGCAATACTCTGGATGTTGAACAGTTTTCACATAAGGGAATTGTTGTGGTGCCAAAACCAGTATAGAATAGTCCGTTGTCACAAATGAAAGAACATTAATAAACACACAGGAACCAACACCCATCCTGTAAAGCTTCATCCGAAACTACGTAAAAGATCAGGTTAGCAGCAAAGGAACGTAAAGGTCAGCCAACCAAAGGCTCAACCAGTGAAGAGAAGCCCAGTGCAGTGACAACCATCCGTAAATTAAGGGTAAAAGGGCGCATTTTCCAGCACCATATGCCAACCAGGGCGATTACAAATCCCAACACATCAGGTGTTTTCAGGGAAATCAATGGAATATGATCGTGGCTCGCGACAGCCGGGAATCAGCATCAATCCCAGGAACTAGTTGCGCCTTGACCACCACCATATCCACCACCCCCTCCGTAGCCACCGCCTCCACCCCTGTGGTCACGGCGGAAGTCACGACCACCAAATCGAGCACCACCTGATCGGCGATTTCTTCCACCACCTCCATACGAAGAACGGGCTGAGTAGTGCTCAAGCCATTGAGGAACCTCCTGGTTTGCTTCTTGCATTAGTTCGCATAAAGGCCTTGCCAGTGATATGTTGCCCTCATTGAAAAATGCAGTTGCCAAGCCAGACTTCCCTGCTCGTCCTGTTCGTCCGATCCGATGAACATAGTCATCTATGTCATTTGGGAGGTCAAAATTGATGACATGGGCAACATGAGGTATGTCAAGTCCACGGGCAGCTACATCAGTTGCAACAAGGATGGGAGTTGCTCCACTCTTGAAAGATCGAAGGGCGTACTCTCTTTCCTGGGAAATAACAAGTACACAGAAATAATGAAGATGTTACATTTCAGCAGACCTAATGGCATCAATAAGGTGCATGTATGCCTGTGGCATTATAGACAAGCATCATGCTCAATCTGAATTATTGAAAGAAAAACAGAAATAATACCAATCACTCGTGTGCAAGCATATATCAGATAGCCCTATCACTGCATTGTTTAGATTCATAGTGATGAGCCATCACTTCCGTTTGTAATTTTACATATCAAGTACGATAATCAGATACATTTGTTTTTGCTATTTTGGAGCATCCAAGTTCTTGTTTTTTCCACCAAAATCCAACTATAATATGCACAGATAATCCAAAAAAAATTTGAAATGCCCATGTGATGCTTATAAGTGTAGCTCTCATATAGTGCAAGCAGGTGATCCACAAATCTGGCATACCTGTTGTGTTCGATCGCCATGAATACTTGTTGCAGGGAACCCGTTTGTATAAAGCCAGTTCTCCAAAGCATCAGCCCCCCTCTTTGTCTCCACAAAGACCAGAGTAAGCGCTTGCTGCAAACAAGATGAAAACACTAGCTAATGGAACAATAATCCTAAAAATCATATGAATAAGAATTCGCAATTGATCATGGTTTGAGCTGAAAAATCTATTTTATAAATCTTCCTCAGAGTAGCTCTATTAGTCTAGTGAATAAATGTTCATGATATCATAAAATAAATTAGACCAAGAACTATTAATGCACCATACCTTCCCATGAGTACCATTTGCCTTTTGGGCATGGAGGAGATCCATGAGGTAACTTCTCTTATCCGCTTCAAGGACAAACTCTACCCTTTGAGCAATCAAATCAGTACTTGAACCAACTCTTCCAACAGCAAGAAAGATGTACTCCGCAAGGAAATCTGAAGCCATCCGCTGCAGGGCAAAAGGGAGATTTGCATCAATAAAAATATTAGATCAGTATTGTTGGCTAGAATATACACTCAGCAGAAACAACTACCACATGCTACAACACACAACAAAAAATAGTATTTTCCTCAGATGAGAAAACTAAACAGATATCTGCATATAGATTATTGCAGTATTATAGCATGAGCAATGGTGCATATAATTTTTCTGATGACTATACAATATTCAGAACACAATACAGCTCAAACATATGTTGTGCGTGCCCTTTCTTAAAAGTAGGTAGCTATATATCACTACAGTAATAGATCTGAAAATTTTTAAACTTTAGAACATGGGAAATATTAGGAAAATGAATAATTGTGTAGTACACTTGTGCATACAAAGAGAGACTGCAAATGATCTTCCCTACCTCAACTAAATTGCTAGATGGTATTGATACATATAATCAAAGCAGGAAGTTTTAGGTAGAAAATATACCTGTATTTCTTTTGGAAAAGTAGCACTAAACAACATTGTCTGCCTCACACCACGAGGGGGCATGTCCATCTGCTCAACAATTTTACGAATTTGCGGCTCGAACCCCATGTCGAGCATTCGATCAGCTTCATCAAGAGCTAAGTAATTCACCATTTGCAGTGATACTCTAGCCCTCTCCAGAAGATCCATCAGCCGACCAGGAGTTGCCACTAGGATTTCAACACCCCTTTCCAATTCCCTCAACTGCAATAACAGATAAAGGCTTGTTCGATAGCTACGCATGATGCTTTGCAAAGGCTATTGTGTCAGACAAACGCAATAGAGATAACACTAGTTGTTGGGGGTGGGGGGGGAGACAACTTTTCTTCAAATAAATCAATATTCGATTAAATTATTCTACAATGACAAGTTTTCTATGTCTATTTATTTGTAGGCTAGCTTACCAAAGCTAATCAAAATTGTATTCTAATGCAACAGTTTTATCCCCAACCATATTTGGTCACTACATGATTGGCTAAACGGCCTACATACTTAAAGCATCTATCACTGTATAGAATATAGATATATTTAGAGAGCTCCTGTAAGCTTTCAGCACGGTATAGGTGGCAAGTTCAATGATTCAAAAATGCATTCATATAATGAATAATGTCTCCCCTGCATACAGCACATATGCAGGCACAACCAATGATCACTTGTTCAATTTATACCAACTAGCAAAAAAGGATGGCTGTCATAACTTTTCTAGAATACCAAGAGCCAGCAAGCTCTCATTATAAACACTAATATTGCTCAAGGTTACAATTTGGGAACTGTGTGTATATGTGGAGGGGGAAGGGGGCTTTATATGCACAACACAATATAATTAACTCTCTAAGGTACAAAAGAAATCAGCAGGTCAAACAACAAACTTTCTAAGGTACAAAAGAAACTAAATAGATTATAGATTGATCCATCACCATGCTGAAAGAATAAGGATGCAAGAAAAACCTGTTGATGTATTGGTGCTCCACCATACGCAACAACCACCCTAACACCAGTCTGGTATGCGAATTTCCTTGTTTCTTCATGAATCTGAAATGCGAAAAATATATGGTAAGAAACCAATGCAGAAATAAGGACAGCCTCACTCCCCACCTCAAACAAAAAAAAAGGAGAGGAAAAGCATACTTGGACTGATAGTTCACGAGTGGGGGATAAAATCAATGCAAGAGGGTATGCAGTCCTCGATCCCCTTGGCCTCTGTGGTGGCCTTGACTTCATTATCCCACTAATGATAGGGAAACAAAAAGCGGCTGTCTTTCCAGATCCTGTCTGAGCACAGGCCATGAGATCACGCCCTGCAATGGAGATTGGAATGGCATACCGCTGCACAGGCGTAGGCTTCACATATTTGCACCTTCGTATGTTCTCATTCAGCACATCACCCAAATCAATCTCTGCAAAAGTATTGACTGGTGGAGGCACATTATGGCCACTTGTTTCCACAGGAATGTCCTCATAGGCATCAAAGTTGATGCCAGTGTTGGCCTGACTCTCAAAATCAACATCTGTGGCTTCCTCTGCCTCGCTATTGGCAAAAGGGTTTGGTTCACGGTCTCTGCGGTCCCACCCAGGGCGGGAGTTCCAACCCCCACCCCCACCACGACCACCACCACACTGGCGCAGACCACCTACAGCATTGCTACCGCCACCACTGGCAGGACCAGCCCAGCGAGAGCCACCAACAATAGCTGCGTAACCAGAAGGCTGTACAGAAGCTGAGGACCGGACAGCAGCTGGTCCTGGAGCTGCGGTTGGAGCTGCAGTTGGGGCAGGGCCTTGGCCACGGAGGTGAGGAGGCACGTATGCGCTGCGAGTGGGGCGTGAGTTCTGATGATTAGCAACAGGGGCGGAAGCAGCACCAGTGGCGGGCGCCGATTCCTCGGCGTTCGCAACTGAATCAGCCCATGAAGATCGCATAATTTTGCACAAAACCTTTGATGAAGAAGCTACTGCTTATCGCTAGTTACCTAGAAATAAGAGATATGCAATGCAAGTCAGTACAAAATAGAAATAACAGATATGCAATGCAAGTCAGTACAAAAATAATGTGGGATCTGGGGGCAAAAAACACTACTCCGGCAGCAGAAATACGCAACATCATTTTTTTCTCATCAAAGCAAAATCTCATTCTCTACCAATGCCAACAGAACTTTAAAAAGTTAAAAAAAATCATCTGTACGCATAGTTCTAGTCAACACAATATACACTGAGAATGGTCAAGCTGCTTGTAATATGCAAACAAAATAAGGTTAACACAACATGTATGTGCGGTCAAATTAGATGGTATAAAACATATATAGAGCAGGCCTAATCATGAATCTGTAAACGTCATCTACAAGTTGAAATGAAGCTTAAAACCAAGAATAAAAAACAGTACAATCAACATAGGCACAGGTTATGTGTAAGAACTGGCAAATTTTTCTAGGAGCACTGGCAGCTACAACTATGCTAAGCCTTTCCAGCATAAAATCAAACATACTACCCATCACTAAAACCAATCGACGACGCACACCTACAAGTAGCAATGTGAATAGGGGAATCATAATCTACTTGCAGCACACGGAAATTTTGCTCGAGATTTTGCTAAGAGCACTGGCAGCTACGATTATGTTAAGACAAAACCAGCATAGAATCAAACATACTACGCAACAGTAAAACCAATCGATGCACACCTAGAAGTAGCAATGTGAGCAGGTGAATCATAATCTACAGCAGCACAACGGAAATTGACTACACTAGCTTTCACTTTAACATTAATCAGTAGATCTCATCGCACTCAAGCCCAAAAAACACTAGCAACGGGCAGTAATTGCACCAAACTTGCGCAATCATCTCAGATACGAGCAGAAAAGCAGCATGCAAAAGAGAAACCAGTGTAAACATGTTAATCGAACCCACAAAACGAGGCACGTCTCCCACACGACACGATTAAGTAGAAGAACCCTACATTAAACCGCAATTCCTCTCAATCCTCTGCCAATCCCCCGCAGAAACCCTACAAATCGAGCAAATCTACGTAGCCCGCACGCAACTTAAGCGAACGCAGCTCAAAATCTCTCAAAAATACACGCGCAGATATAGATTCAACAAGCAACCAGCACTGCCGCCACGGCTAAATCCAAAAAAAAACAGCTGAAATCTCTCCAGAAAAAAAAAACAAGCACGTATCGAACTAATAGAGCAAATCGGGAGCGGTAGCGCGCAGGAGAGAGAATACGACGAGACGGGGATCGGAGAATACCGACCTGCAGCATCGAGCAGAGAGGAGGAGGCGGCGAACCAGCCGAGGCGAGCGGGATGCGAGCCGGCGGGCGCGGGTAGGTGAGCCTCGCGAGCAACCCTAGGAAGGTAGAGGAGGTGGCCAACCAAGGCGAGAAAGAGAGGAAAAGCGAAAGGGAAGATGAGGAACGCAGAGATGCCGAAGGTTGGAGAGGAGGGAGGACTTAGGCCGAGGGGTTTTTTGAAGTTTAGGCTCTGAATAGGTTAAAATGGGGTAAACTGATTAATTACATATTAATTATTTTCAATTTAAAAATTGTGTTTATTCGATTTATTAAAACATTTTTTATAAAACTTTTAAAAATATAATTAATTGTGTTCTAATAAATTATCTCGTTTTATAGAAATAATTTAATTGAAAACAGCTAATTGCACGAGACGAGACGAGGAGGCGCACGGCACCAGAAAATATCTGCCCTTTTCTTTTCTGACTTGGCCCGCGACGCGACACGCCTCCCTTGCACTCTATGATTATGACGGTGGTCCCCCTGGTGGGCCCGGTATCCGGTCGAGTTTGTGTTAACCAAGGGTAGGGTAGAGTTCCCATCCTGGCCAAAACTATGGGCGGACACGGCCGACTGCGTGCAGACTCTGCGTGAGCAGTGGCGTGGAGTGGCCTACAAACCTAACTATTTTGTATTTTTTTTGAAAATGAATTAAAAATCCGGACTCCACCTGACACGGAAGTACACAGCCAACACTCTAACTATTCTCTATTACAACGAAGACGCATACGTCCTTTAGCATATATAAAAAGAAAATCATTCAGTGGCAATCAAGCGTTCTTTTATCTTTTAATTCCATTTAGGATACCAGAAAATTAACTTAGTCTCTAATGCGTATATTTCATCACTAATTTTCTAAACATGTATTTACAAAAAAATATTGAAAACATGAGCACATGAAAAATTTTGATAAATTTATTCATACCATTGATTTTTAATATCAAAATTTCATATTTCTACGTATATTGGTAGTGTAAGATTTAAAGGTTTGTTTGCGCACACCTAAAACGTAGTATATCTATTTAGGAACGATTGGAGTATTGTAGCTCTAAAAATTATATTTATTGATACACATTGAGTCATCGGGTGTGTATATAACATTGTTGATCTGTTAACTAGTGAGAACATATTTCACCAGTGCCTTTGAAGAAACGTTTGCAAATACCAGTAAATTTCGAGTATCATTTTGTTAGGCCAAAGGTTCCGCCAATACAAATCAGTTTCATAGTTCCGAATCCAGTACTCGCAACAAGAGGGAAAAGGCATTGTGGCGCCCAGAACCTCACTAGTCTAGAGGCTACTATGCACCGGTTTACTGATATATGATATAAAACACTCTTACCGTATTATGGATAATTTAAACAGAAGTTGGTATCATATACATTTCTTGCATACGCAATACTACGGCACAATAGAGAAAGTGACAACGTAAAAAGCAACTATTAAGTGGATCCTAAGCGTCTAACTTATTTCACATGCACGGGTTGATAAGATCTAAAATTCTAAAATTCTTTATAATCTGCCTGTATCTGAAGAAACTTCTTGACGGTAGAATCATCACTTTCTTCTCAAAACATAAGAAAGGTGAGTATTTTTTTACTCAACAAGCCACATGTGTAGTTTAACAATATTGCTAGGGTTTTATTTGCGAAAATATACTTTTGCTTAAATGATTTCTTAACTATTATGTCAAATTTTAATTTTTAAAAAGAAACACATATCAATTCTTTGCAAGAACTTATCACAATGATTAATGAATTTGTATACTTCTTTATTCATTTATTGTATTTTCTTTTTCTCTATTAGTTTCTTTTCGCTTTCTTAGTTCTCTCAATTCAATATCTTAACGAGTCATCTTGGCTTAACTACACTTCTCATCGAGCCATTTCAAACTCTTAAAAACTCTACGATGTCACAAGACACACCAAGAGACACATACATGTTTTCAACCACTTGGGTCTTTTGTTTGCCATACAGACTAACTCTAAAAACAATTTCTATTCCACAAACCATTTTTGTAATCATTGATAAATAAAACTATGCTATAAGAATTAACTTATATTCGCAACACTACAGCATAATAGAGAAAGCGACAACAAAGCAAAAACTAATGGTAAAAAGCACTAAACGATTAAGTGGATCCTAGACGTCTAACTTATTCCACATGCACGACTTGAAAAGTAGGTCTAAAATTTTAAAATTCTCGGGCAGTAGAATCATCACTTTCTTCTCATTCTTCCACAAAACATAGGAAAGTTGAGTATTTTTTACTCAGCAAGCCGATGACATATGTAGTTTAACAATGATTGCTAGGATTTTATTTGCGAAAACATACTTTTGCTTAAATGATTTCTAAATTTTAATTTTTAAAAGAAACTCACATATCAATTCAAAAAGCTTTGCAAGAATCACAATGATTAATGAATTTGTATACTTCTTTTATTTATTCATTGTATTTTCTTTTTCTCTATTAGTTTCTTTTTACTTTCTTAGTTCTCTCAATTCAACATCTTAATGAGCATTTTAGCTTAACTACACTTCTCATCAATTCATTTCAAACTCTTAGAAACTCTATGATGTCACAAGACACACCAAGGGACACATACATGTTTTCAGCCACTTGAATCTTTTGTTTGCCATACAGGCTAACTCAGGAAACAATTTCTATTCCACAAACCATTTTTACAACCATTGGTAAATAAAACTACACTATAAGAATCAACTTACATTTGCTCTTAACCATAGCTATGATTGAGCCAAGAAAGGTGATAGATGGTAGGGAGGAGTCGTAGGGTGGACTTTAGCTTCTAGCAACTATAGGGGTGCTGGTGGGGATGGGCTCGATTGGCAATAGCGAGGTGGTGGATGGCTAAGTGAAGCGAGGCGGTGCGCTAGTATGAGCGAGATTGTTCCGAGTGCACGCAAGGTGCTTGACCACATGCCTTAGGGCAGCTATTGGAGTGGCAAGATAGCGGGGGAGGGCAGCCTACCAATGCATGCACCACGTATTGTGCCACGTATTGGTAGACGTGCGACGCTGTTGTAGAGCACGACGAGTTGCACGGGGTGCGCTTGTGGTGGCAACATTTAGGCATGTGACGTGGCTAGCTAGCTTTAGCTCGGTGGCTTGAGCTAAGGGAAGGGATGGGTTTATCTGTGAAGGAATGGAGATGGGCTGGTATGTTTAGACAAAGGAAGGAAGGAAATGACTAGTCCATAAAGGGGATTAGTTGATGGGCCGGCCTAGCTGAAATTTGAGGAGAAAGATTTTTGGGCATGAGAGAAATGTCCTATGTTGAGAGATGGAGAGAGAGAGTTATGGCCTATTTTCTAAGAAATTTATAAATTTGAGTTTTGAGGGAGATTGATTGAATTGTAAATGAATAGTGAATTCAAGTGAATCTAGAATTTTATTTAGTGGAATTTGGATGAATGATTTGAGATCTTCCATAAGAAACAAAGTTCTAATAAGAAACAAATTTTAGGAAATAATTTTATATTCAAAATAGGTTTTACCAGGAAGCAAAAAAAGCAGGATATTATATGCACACTTATTTTAAAAATGTACAATTTGTATATTAGTTAAAAGTAACTTCATGTTCATCATAAAAAAGTATATTTATTAGGTAAACTAGGAGAAATTGCATGAAAATTGGTAGAAAATTAATCCAATGTAATAATAATCAACAAAGTGAGGAGCATATTTTTGCACAGGCTTCATTTGAAGCAGAAAATTATGATGGTTTCTAAAATTTCTGCATTCCAAATGTTTTTTTCAGCTACTTTACCATATTATTGACATGAATTATTTACTCTACACATATAAAAATATATTTTTTATTAAAAAAACTTTCTTCTTCTGTTTTATTAAGTTTTTTTTAAAATATTGAAATTATTCATATACTTAGGTAGATAAATGTACGATAATAATTCGGTTGATAATATGTTTAACAGAATATTGGTAACACAACTTTTAATTGCATCATCAGAAATATAATCGCAGGTAGGGTGTGTGCTCGCACCTTATGAGGGACTGTATTTGCACAGCGTTACACGGGAAAAAAATCGTCGATGACCACAGGAATCTCTGGTAACTTGCCAAAGCGAATACTCCCTCGTCTCGTAGTGCCGCACGCGCGTGCGATACATTGAAAGGGGATCGATGGCGGAGTCGAGGATTTGGAGGCTGACGGCGCCGATCGACCACGAGAAAGACAAGCTAGAGCGAGCCGGCCGGAGGGGGGACGGAGACATGACGCGAGCGCGGCGGACGTACGTACGTACAGCGAATGGAGGGAACCGTGAGAGGCCGGCCGGCGGCCGGCCGGGCAGGAGAGACGAGCGGAGGATCAGAGGCCTCCGGCGGCGCTGATGCAGTGCTGCGAGAATGAAAACAGGGCCAGCCACGCGCGCCGCCATCGCATGCAGCTAACGAATCGGCGCGATGATCTCCGATTCTTTCCTTGTTATGGGAGGAATTTTCCGACTCCTCTTCCATCTAGACCCATCCATCTATATACGCATCGCGAGAATTGAAGCCGCAAATCCTCTCCACCTTCTCTACCATCGTCCATGGATTCCGTCGGGTCTGTGCTACCTTCCTCTGTCCTGCTGGACCGCACCGTTCGTCTCGACAAGGAAGCCATCGAGGACGAGTCGGAGTGGGCAGTCATGGAGTGCACACACTGGAACGCCTACGGGTGCGACGACGATATCAAGAACGCCGCAAAGGGGAAGGGCCTGGCGCTCCTAGCGCGCCTCGCCGAACCGCCGGAGCTCTCCGCGCTTTCCATCCACCTCAAAGACGCCGCCGTGGCCGAAGCCAAACGGCGACGGCGGCGGGTTCACTCGCCCGACCTCGCCGTCTTGCCGATCTTAGTGCCTGAAGCGCCCCTCGACCTGCCCTCCTACGTCGAGTTCGCCGGCGATGACGTCATCGTCATCGACTCCAAGTTCAGCGATCACTCCCACTACTACCTCGTCTACGACGCCGTCGACAAGTCGCTCTCGATGATCCCGCGCCTGCTTGAATCCTACGTGCCCTATGCCACGTCACGACCTCTCCCCGTTCGCGGCGCCGGCGGCTACTCGCTGGCCCTCCTGGCGAGGGACGTGGAGCGCCGGGATGTTCTCCGCCTGTGGCCGCCGCCACCATCCTCAAGATCGAGGAACATCAGGCCATGGCAAATCAAGAACCCGCTCTTCCCGGCGGAGATGCCGAATTCCCTCAAGGCCGACTGGCGTTCTCCTTCGGAGGCCAAGCTGTCTGGGCCAACCTCGCGCATGGCGTCCTCCTTTGCAGCTGCGACGACGTGCTCTCCGGCGGTTACGACGTGCCGTTCCGCTACACCCCGCTGCCGCCGAAGTGCCAGCTTGACGACGACGTCGGCCTCCAGAGGCGTGCGCTGTACCTGGACTTATGCCGGACAATTGGCTGCGTCGACCACTCCATCAAGTTCGTCTCCATCAGCGGTGGCTCCCGTCCCGCTGCAGCTGGTGACGATGTGGAAACTGGCCATGGAAACCAAGCAATGGCGGAAAGATTGCGAGCTCCGCGTGGCGAGCATTTGGGAGATGTAGGGGATCAAGAAGGCGAGGTTGCCGAAGACCAAGCCGATCAGGCCCGTCCTCAACATGGAGGAAGATGGTGTACTCTGCTTCATGCTCAATTCTGCAGATTATTTCTGCTTCTGATGAAGAACTCTACATGGTCAGCCTGAACATGCACAGCAAGAGGATCATCTCCTGCAGGAGGCTCTCATCCTTGCTTGGTATACTTCCGCTTTTGGGTTTAGAATTTCCCAACCACATTCAGAATAAACGCTGTGGTAGCGCTTCCGCGATGGATCGAGTTCCACCCAAGAGGGGCCATGGTGATTTGGAGGAGGATTGCCCAACTGCAATGATCAAGAGGAATTTCTCAAGCAACTGACATCGTCGTCTTTTCTCAGCTATGCTTGCCAGTATGTTGATTCGATGTGCTTATCAGCTTATCCTCTCTGAATGTTGACTGTAGCTTTACCCTTTCTGTTTTAACTTGTGCAAAACATGAAGCCTGACAAACTGACATATAGCGATTTATGAGACCCTTCTGTTTGAATTACTTGTATGGTGTTTCTCTCTGTTTCTTCTATCTGCTCGGCAGTCTGGAGATTCTTTGAGCTCGTCTCTGGCTCTCTGCTCCACATGGTAGAAAAGTTTGGCTATGTTCAGGCATTCAGCTATGCCTTTCTCCTTATTTTCATTACAAGTTCTAGTTCTCTACTGAGGTTCTTGTTGTTACAAATATGTACTCCCTCCGTCTTCCGTGGATAAATATGGATAATTGGACGTCTAGATTCATTCTAAGAAATTGGTTTTTTTTTTTGTGTGTGGTGGGGGTGGGGATGACCTTCATAGCTACCGTTTCCTCCGTCCTCAAATAATATAAAAATCTAGTATTAAATCATGAATTTAGACTGATAAAAATTGTGGTATCATGCTTTTTTTTTTCTTTCTCTTATGCTGTTGATCTGCTCTTTGCACATAGTTCTGCGTGCCTCTTGCGACCAGCAGACAGCAGCCCAACCAATTACGCCATGCTGCATTAGTGCATACACCCTTCGTTAAAAAAAAATCAACATATATATATATATGTGTGTGTGTGTGTGTGTGTGTTGATTTTTTTTACGATGAATGGAGTAGTCGCTGGTGCTTCAGCTTTAATTGTCATGCATGCACTACGCCTGCGAGCATGTACGTCGAAAAAAAATATCACGGTCCTCTTTCTACAATGTAACTGTATTTCTCTCCTGCTTTGAATTATCTTTTCCCATCTCGTTACCGTTAACCGTTAGTCCTCTTTAAAAAATGGAAGGTATTTCTTGGACTTCGGTTCGTAAACGAAAAACATGTGACCGAAGCAGCTAAAAATAAATTTAAAGTAAAACCTTTATACTTATACTCTCAACGGTCCAGAAGTGAAGACCGAGTAACAGAAATAATGCTATACTCTTAACGGTCCAAATGCTCGGCTGATGAAAGCGACGAAAAAACTATCCAGCCGGACGTCAAAAATATTACATAACACTATATGAGTAGCGAAAGAGGCAGTGATATTGGTATTATGACAGCCACAACTATTTAAAAATAACTTAGATCACTATTTAAAAATAATTTTTACAGTTAAGTATAAAATATTTTTAAAGGTGGTCAGATCTCAGACCACATGTAAAGACGCTTGCTTGGACTCGGAAAATACGGTCACTTGTAAAAAAGTATTTTTTAGACGGTGGAACACGCGCCGCCTATAAAAAATAGATTTTTGCTGATAGCCAATACCATCGGTAGCTCCTCTCCCTTAGAGAAAAAATATGAGGATGTTTTTAGATTTTACTCTCTAAGTTTCGTGCATTCTTTTCTAATTTTAAACATTAGTTTAAAATGAATAAAAAAAATTGTGTTTTTAATAGTTTTATGAATGTTTCTTTTTTGCAAATTGTTCTTTAGTGATGTTTTATCATCAAATGATTACAAATTTTATTCCAATTAGTATCTGAATTGGGTCTCTCTTGATATAGTTTAGAGAGAACTCTAATTTACTCTCTCTATTTTTTTAATAATATTGCTCTTGTTTTTTTTCCTCTATATTCCTTTACAATTTTCTTCTTCTTATAATCTTTAGTGTGTGAAGAAAATAAAAAAAAGTTGACTCTTTGAAAAATATTATATTTACAAATTTAAAAAAGTAATTCATAATTAAAATAAAGAAAAATGTTATTTAAATTATTTGCAAATTGCATATATATTGTGGTTTGTATTTATATATGGGCATAAAGAAATGGATGTATGAGACGTCAAAATTTTAATAGTTGTTCTCAACTAACTATCTAAATTCATCGAAGCTGTAGAGAAGCATGAGAAAGACGATAAAGAAAATATGTTATCTATAATTCAAAAGTATATGAAATCTCATTTAGTTTGACGTGAGTTTGATATAGACTATATAATTTGGTCTAAACATAGCGAGACAGTAAAAGGCAAAAGTAACGTCATAGAAAAACCTGATATCCGTCTAAAGAGTGGTATTCATGATTTTATTCATAATGGTTATGCTATTGTGATGGATAACGATGACCATATAACAGTGGATGATACTATTGAACTAAAGGAGATGCTGCGGCATATTAAACCAAAAGTCATAATGGGATCAGCGAGATGTCTAAATATTTTTGAGACATTACAGGAGGCAACGGAGCAATTGTTATACGATAAGTCAAAGAGTTGTGATAAGGACTTCTCTATACTTCATTCTATGCTAGAACTTCTTAGGATGGAGGCTAGCAATAGTTAGTCCGATAGCAGCTTCGATGATTTATTAGTTCTCTTCAAAAAATATTACTGAATCTAAACTTATTACCAACAAATATATATCAAGTAAAAAAAATCCATCTGTCTTTTATTATCAGGTGTACGAAAGATTCATGTCTATATCAATCATTGCATCATGTACCACAAAGAGAACGAGAATTTGAATAGTTACCCTTCTTGTGACACAAGTTGGTATAAGATAGGTATCGAGCCTTTAAATAAGCAAATCGGTTCGTCCAAATCAAAGAGAAAAATATTTGATACGGTAACTTGTCGTAAAAGATCGGTAGAAACGTTTGTTCTTTAATCCTATGGATGCCAAATTGATCTGATGGCATAAATAAAAATGTAAGAATGACAGAAAGCTTAGGCATATGGTGGATGCATATTAGTGGATAAATTTTGATGAGAAGTACAAATAATTTGCTAAGAACTCGTTCGCATTGAGTACTAATACAATGAATCCTTTTGGTGACCTAAGCAGTATACATAACACTTGTTTAGTACTTATGACCATTTACAACCTATCTACATACCTATATCAAAAACAGAAGTATATGTTGTTGTCCATACTTATACAAATTCCAAAACAACTAGGTAATGATATAGATATCTTTTATGTATGTTTGATAGAAGATATGACAGATCTATGGGACAACGATTCACAAATATGGGATAAACACATGCATGAGTACTTCATGTTAAGAGCCATTATTTTCATTAGTATTAATGACCTCCCTATGATGTTTTCGCTGTCGAGATGGATAAAAGGAAAGATTAGATGATCGATCTGCATCAATAAAACTATGTACATGTATGCCATATCATATAAAAAGTTAGTGTATATGTATCACTGAAAGTTCTTAACCAGAGATCATAGATATCACTCCATGATAAGTTATTTTGACAATACAGTGAAGAGAGATGGTGTACATATAAAAACTGAGATGGAGAAATTTGTGTTTGAATTGACGAATAAAGTGAATGTTGTATTTGGAAAGGCCATGAAGAAAATAGTAAGCGTAATAGAGAACAAAGCATATGAAGAACACGAAGGAAGAAGAAGAGACGAAAGTACCATTAAAGAAGCATTTGGTCTTCTTTAAATACTTACCATACTGGAAGTACTTAGATGTTCGTCATGCCATCGATGTGATGTACCTTGATAAGAAAGTGTTTGACAATATCATCGGTCTCTTACTGGACATATGGAGTAAGACAAAGGATGGACTAAAGTCACATTATGTCCTTGTAGAAATGGGGATAAGGGAAGAGCTTTACCTTGTGGATGGATTGAACAGAAAGATATACCTTCCTCTGACTAGCTTTACCTTGACAACATAGAAGAAAAAATCATTATGCAAGTACCTTCATGGGGAAAGAGTGCCCACTGGTTTCTCATCAAATATAAAGAGACTAGTCTCTATGAAAGATTTAACGTTGTCAAGCTGTAATTCTCACGATTGTCACGTGATGTTAACTGTATTCCTCCCTATTTCAATCAGGGTAATTAAGCCATTATATTTAAATATGGTAATCACTAGAATGTGTTATTTCTTTAATGCCATTTCACAGAAGGTTATTGACCCTGAAGAACTGGGTCCTCTCAAACTTTTCATTAGAGAGACTTTATGCCAATATGAGATGTGTTTGCCTCTCTCCTTTTTGACATCATGGTATACCTCATAGTTCATATTATTCCTTAGATAATTTCATTTGATCCATTATACTTGTATCAAATGTGAGCTTACGAGCGGTACATGTCTATTTTAAATGGCTACGTATGGAATCGTGCTCACTCAAAGAACTCGATGATAGATGGATACACCATCAAAGAAGTCATTAAGTGCTGCATTGACTATTTAGAAGACACTTAGAAAGTCGGTGTACTGGTACCTAGACATGAAAGTAGATTACGTGGGAAGGGGACCGTAGGCAAGAAAAGATTTGTTGATAAAGATTACAAAATAGTCTGAGAAGAGCATTTTAGTATCTTGCAGCAGCTCGCAATAGTAGAGCTATATATCGAGCAACACCCAAACCAAATTATATCATAATATGTCAGACACTTAAACGATTGGATAATGAAGACGCATCAGCATTTCTTTGTTGAGTGGTTAAGAGACTAAAACCTACTCAATAGAGAAACCATAGAGAAAATCACTATGAAAAAAATTGTCGTGTGGCCCATCAAATATGATCAACTCCTGTTAAGCTTTCGACTTTAATGGTTACATATTTTATACCAAAATAAAAGATAAGAAGAGAATAGACTAAAATAGTGGCTTTCAGATAGAGGCAATGGCCACAAATAGATAGAAGAACACTTATTATGGGTTTATAGAAGAAATTTAGAAGCTGGACTATAGACTGAGTATGCATATCCCATTGTTTCGGTGTCAATGAGTAAAACACCCACAGAGTGTGTTCGTCAACACAAAAATTGTTGTCCTTGACAATGTGGGTTACAAAGATAACCCCTTGGTACTCATTGATCGCGTCACATATGTTTTCTATATAACCAACCCACGGACAAGAAGAAGGATATTGTGATATACATAAAACAAAACATCGTAGTAGTTGAAAATATAGAAGATGCTAAGGACTACAATTAGTACGACCAAATGTAGCTATTTATAGATTTTTGTAACAATATTAAGCTTGTAAAAGCAATCATAGACAAAAAAAACACTCAAATCTACATGTGGTGACAATCTGTAATAGTATAATTTGCATAAATGATAAAAATATGTAATTTGATAATTTGTGCGAATGTGTAAAATTTATGTATAATGTATGTGAAAATACATAAGAATTATATTTAAATATTAATTTATTGTATTGAGTATAATTAAAAGAGAAAAAATATAGCGGGCATTTTTGTTGGTGGTGAAATGCAAATGCCACCTACAAAAACCATTTTTTATAGGCGGCGCATGATGTCCCTCGCCTACGAAAATTCCCCCTTTAAGGCGCATGGAAGTAAAAAAAATTCCAAGTCCTACCTGCCAAGCCCTAATATTGCGTCGCCAAGCTGCTAAAATTCAAACCGCACTGCCTCCACCATTACTCCACAGCCGATCTCCACCCTCTAGCTATTTCGCCACCGCTGTTTCCCTTGACGTGGTGTCGATCATTGTCATTGAGGCTCCTCGTCTCAACGCGGGCCATCTCTGTTGTCCATGGCCTTGTTGCCTCCCTTTGACCTTGAAGAAAACAAGGTGATCACACCATTGATTCGAGGTTTATGTATATGTTTAATTCCCTAAAAAATATTTTTATGTTTAATATATGTATGTTTTTTAACAAGTATTATTTGTGTGATTGTACTCTGATGAGTATGAAATCTGATGCAATATGTAGGAAGGGAAGGGGTTTGTTTTTGTTCTAAATACATATTCAGAATGGCTAGGTATATTAGTTTTACATTGGTAGAACTGCTGCCGAACATTGCTAATCACGTCTCTAAAGATATACACAACAATATTCCCTAATCAGGTTTGTTGAGTGTTGTTTTTAAACCTTGCAACCTTATACATGAGTCACTAATTAATATGTTATAAAATCTATCAATCAACTTGTTCCAAAGGATGAGGTCCTAAGCTTTACCTTGGTCACATCGTAAAGATCATATGGTTAAATATTATATTTAATATATGTATTATTGTTAAATATTATGTATAAATGGTAGGATATAGTTGAAAATTTATGCATTTTGATAATTAACATAGACACAATGGACATTGGCGATAGACTCGAACAGACTGTAAAAATGTCACGTCAGGAGGAGACATTACCTACCTAGCCCACATCATCTGATGATAGCCCCCAAAGCGAAGGTTTGTATTTCCCCAACAACAATCTACATCCTAGCCCGCAGCGTGTAAAGAAGGCCGTGGACAACATTGACTATGTCTTAAAGGGGGTAATTTATTTGTATATTTGACTTCGCTGAGTTCATTGTATGCATCTTTTTTTTATATAACATTGATTATTCTATTTTATGTGTAGATGAAGATTGCAGCACGAAGGTCTATGCATCGCAGAGTTCTATCAAAGCAACAACAACAAGTCGAGGAAGTATTAGAAACTTTCTATGTTTCGGAGCTACAAACAACTGCTGCGCAACACAAGGCCTAAATACAGAAGGGGAGAATGGGGCAGGACCAAGGTGATCGATCTTGAAAAGGCACATGTCATGACCCATGTCAAGGACCATATTCTAATATTAATTGATAATTGGGAGCTAGTTGCAGCAAGGACAAAAAATACTTATAGGATGAGCTAAATAAAAGAATCGTATTCACTAAAGGAACTGAGAAAGAGGCAAATGTAGCCACCCTTCAAAACATAGCCAAGCTGTAATGTAATTAGAAGTCAAACCTCAATACAAAGTACATGCATAGGGGATTGATCCAAAGTTTGGGAAGATCATTACACCCGCCTAGTGGGACTAGTTTGTGGTGAAGATTACCGCACCAAAAAAAGATGGTGCTAAGAAAGAAGATGGCGGAACTCACAAAGAAAAATAAGTTTCACCGTTGTCTATGCTTAGGTGGTTATGTTGCAAAGCCTGAGAAGTGGAAAAGGCTAATGATGACTTAAGAGTGCAAGGAAAAACCGTGTGAATGGATGACTATGACAAATAAAGTAGGAACTGAGTGAATGCACGGACCTAGAGATCACTGACTCTGGTGAGATTGTATTTCCAGACTCTGGCCTCCAAAAAGTTATTGATAAAATGAAGGATATCGTAGAGTGGAAGAAATCTAGCCCTTTTAAGTCTATCAGGGAGAGAGACTAGCTGAGTGCCACGTTGGGCAACCTTGAGTATGGTGGTCACATCTATGATATATCATCCAAGCTAAACTAGAAACAAGGGTTCGTACAAGATGTACACATCTACAAGAAGTATGACCATTTTAAGGAGACAATAGGAGAAACAGTATGGGTAATAGTGGCCTGAGAAATTGCAATATTTGTAGCAAGGGTTGTTCCAAATCTATTTTTCTAACCACAACCCCAGATATAGTCATAGTGTCGACGAGCATCGGATCTACTACCGCTCTAAAGTTTGATGTCGACGACATATGAGAAGATACTCCATGCATGCTTCATATCCCTATTGGAAGGGCATGTTGAACAATAGAGGTTGCGAAGGGCAGGTTGCAGTGCTAAATGTTAGCGAAGATTAAGCCATGTACGAGATTGACATCCCAACAAGCGTGGACATCAAATATCTCGGAGATGCGCTCTATCATATTATTATTTGGCATAGAAGAGATATAGTCTTGACGACGTTGGTGGAACCCTTGAATAGGCTACTAGATTCGACTCCATGTCACCCTTTATCGGCAAATCTTCTCCTAGAGGAGGAATACATGTTCTTTGTAGGCCAGCTACCTTGTATGCCACCTTAACAACCTTCTCTAAGGACATCAACACCTCTGCCTTCCCCAACAAATCTTACGTTAGTTCCAATTGAAAAAAAGTATCTCTTAAGTCCAGAAAGAAAGTACCTATTGTATGAGAAGCCTCTCTGAAATCTCTGATGCCATAAAAAATCAAACCCCATCCCTGCAAAGTAAAAAACAAGAACAAGCAGTGTTGGATGATAAAATCATTTTTAGGAAGAGAGAATTTAAGCATGGAGCACGATGCATATATAGAGCAGAAAATCCAAGCTCTATCACGATCGATAAATACAAATCTAGGATTCGTTGCCACCAATAAAGACGTGCTAGAGTAATTCGAGAACGCAAACCATTCCTCTCATCTTGGATGCTTGAGGATGGTCCATTTCAGATGAGAGTCGGTAGACTTGGCGTCTCATATATTATAGCTTGGGCACGTAAGAACTCTTTACAAACGACGTAAGCATGGTTTTAATTGATTTTAGAGACATGTATGCAATGTACCGTCAAGAAAAACTTGATGTCAATCTCGTTGCAGTGTGGTGCATGTAAGTTAACATATATCGATTTTAATATTATTAAATCATTCCCTAATAAGTAATTAATTTAACTCGCTCTAAATTTTTAGGATAAAGCATACCATGGCAATGAAATTGAATAAATCGATTACCTATCTTAACCCGCTACGAATCTCAAAGCCAATACACACCATCAAGATAAAAGAAGATTCTAATGTATTGAAGAACAAAGCTTAAAAAGAAGAGATTGAAATACACTAGAAAAACTACGAGTTGAAAAGAAGATGGATGTGGTCGTCTATATAGGGTGTGCAATGGTAATCATGACTGATATGACATGAATAATAACGTCGTATAACAACAGATAATTTGATATTTAGCATAGTCGTTATATATAAATAACAATTACTAATATTAATCTATGTGCAGAGGTCATTATATCATTTTTCATGATATATCTTGGGGACTGCAAATTCATTACGTTAGACCCAATAGATATCCTATTGTAACAATATAAGATTTTTATTAATATTTTATATTAGTAAGTTATTAATTAATTCTTTCGACATTTCGACATTGATTGATCCTCCTTATAGCATATATAGATTACTGACTAATGTTTTTATTTTCTCTCTAATAGTGTTTTCCAATACTACCGTGCAAACGACGGAGTAGTCGAGACACAGAGGGGAAAATTTTCTAGTGATAAATAACTCTTTGGTACAATACAATATATATTTTTCATAAATATAAATATGTATATACATATAATAAACTAACATATATTATTTTAATGTCTACTACAACAACTCTGATTATACGTATTTAAAGAATCTACATTTACACATATTAAATATTTAACTATATTTTTTGATATGACGTTACATCATTCTCGTAAATTATAATTTCGCTATTAAAAAAACTGGGTAAAAACTTAATTATTTGCAATGCATTGTATATATATTTATGTATAATAATTATATATATATATATATTAATTAAATTATGTCTTGGAACACATACATGTATAATAATTTAGAATAAATTTTATATGAAATTTAGGATGAATTACATATATATATATAAATTTTAGTTGATAATGCAATTTTGCAAATGGTTAACTCTATGCGTCGCCTGAAGAAAATATTTTTATAGACAATTTAGCCTATGTGTCACTTGTAAAAAAAACTATTATCACATGCATTTAATCGGAGACGACTTCTCTGGCCGTTTATAAAGATGAGTTTAAGTCTCCTGTAAAAAATGCTTTTGGACTAATGGACGAATCCATTTTTCTAACTCGTGTGTTTTTCCTCAAAGTTTGTCAATTTCATTTAGTATTGGTTCATATGTGCTATTCCACCGTAAAACACTGCATGGTCTATGTAGGCTTCATAAATCCTACCTATTTAACACAAAACACTATAACCATTAAAAAAACAGTGTAGCAGAGAGAAGCTGCCTTTTAGGCGTTGGGTTCAACAATGTGGATTCCTTTTCCAACGTCCAAAGAAAAGAAGCCCTACAAATCTGGCAGCTAAAATCAAGCAAAAACCGGTAAGGTTTGTCTAAATTTAAGCAAAGCTGTGTGCTTGAATCACCAAATCAACCATGGCCCCACCTTGCCAGAGGCCCCCATCCTCCTCTCGTTTCCTCTCCTTCGAGGCTCCAATAACCACAACACTCCAAATCCCAACTATATATCCACCGTCCCTTGCTCCTTACTAGACCTTTTGCCCCCCTCTCCCACCTCCTCTCGTTTATCTCCCCCTCCGCCTCCGCCTCCTCCTCTCCCCCACGAGCGCGCGCGGCGGCGAGATCTAGGGTTGGGCGCGTCGCTCCCCCCACCCCCCGGCGGCGAAGATGACGAGCAGTCCCCATGGCGGCCTCGACGACCAGATCGAGCGGCTCATGCAGTGCAAGCCCCTCCCCGAGCCCGAGGTGCCAGCTCCCTGTTTCTCCTCCGCCGCTCGCCGTCGCGTCTCTCTCTGGAGCTCTCTCTTCTCGGGTTCCGGGGTGGGCGGTCGTCGCCAGATCTGGAGGATTTGCGGGGCTCCGGGCGGGGGGCCGGCCTTTCTGGGGAGATCGGGGCTTGTGTTGCGCTCGGCTCCATTTCTTTTTTTTTTAAAAAAAAGTTGCGCTGGATTTTGGTGGTTGCGATTTGGTTTCCGATTTGGAGTTGAGGTTTGCGTTTCAGAGATGCAATGAGATGAAGAAATTAATTGCTGTCTGAGGGCCCCTGGCTTTTGCACCGTTATATTGATACGTCTGCATGAACTCAAACGACGGTGGGCACTGTTTCCTGCGTGCTCGTCGACGTCGATAATGGCAGAATTTTGGCCGCTGGTTGAATTCTGAGCAAAATGGAGTCTTGCCAGGAAAATGTTTGGGGGCTTATTGGTCATCCAAGCCGTTAGATTTCCGTCTTTCTGCCTAATTTACACCTCATGATTAATTCTTTCTTGTTAATTTACACCCTTCTTGATTATAGCTAGGCTGTCGTCGATTTCCTCTCATTCTCGAGTTTTTATCGTACAGGTTAGAGCACTTTGTGAGAAGGCGAAGGAAATATTAATGGAGGAGAGCAACGTTCAAGTACGACATTTTACAGCTCCGTGATGTCTTTCTTGATTTATCATCAACAATCTGTTAGGATGAGTCAGGATCTCCTTTTCAGGCCTTCTTTTGTTCGTTGCAATATCATTTTGGTTATTATAGTTAAGGGAAAACAGCAGGTTTTTTCTCATGAAAGCTGAATGAGGAAGACAACAATATTCTATGGCTTAAGGGATAAGGGCATAAGGCTACGCAGACTGGTCTTCCATGCTGTAATGGTGCCATCTGTTATAATGCTTTACATGGAAAACTTCCTAAATTTAGCTTGTCTAAATATCCAAGATTCCAACATCTTTTCTTGGATCATTTGTGTGATGTGATGGTACTATTTGACTGGCGATTTTAGCTTCTACAGATCTTGAAGTAATGGGGGCCTATGAACATGGTTTGTCTTAGACAAGGATAAATATTTCATGTTGGCAGTGTAATGATCCTATATCGCATTAGTCTCTTAAATTTGTCATGGATCTTTGCTCAGATTGCTGCAAGTATTCATCTAGGATTCAAATTTTGTTTTAACAAGAAACACACGAAAAAACAGATTTTATATCAAAACTGATGACAATATGTAATTAAGGAATACTACAGCAGAAGAATCAGTTGGGGTATTCTAGGGATGAAAACCCAAGTTGAACCACATAAGCATTTGTGCCATTAATTTTGTGAGGAGATGTGCAAATAGCCATGGTTTCTGAAGACTAAATACTTGTATGCTCATAACATGGAAGTTGGTTTAGTTATTTGTTCTGAATCTATATAATCCATCATATTGACAGGAGCACTTATATTTGCTTTTGTTTTGTACCATGTGATGCAATGGTATATGTTCTGTTCTGTTTTGAAATTGTCATGCAAATGGATGATTATGTGCCTCCCATATAATAAATTCTGAACAGAGTTCTTCTGTTGGTAAATTAACATTTTCTTTGGCATACTTCTGCAGCCTGTAAAGAGCCCTGTTACAATATGTGGTGATATTCATGGACAGTTTCATGACCTTGCAGAACTGTTCCGAATCGGTGGAAAGGTATCAGTTGTACTTTCTTGTTCATCATCCTCCGTGCATATCTTGAATCCATGGAACTTCAAATATACTGATGCTTTCTCTTGACTTTACCAGTGTCCAGATACAAACTACTTGTTTATGGGAGATTACGTGGATCGTGGGTATTATTCTGTCGAAACTGTCACGGTGAGAGTAGTTTAAGCATCATTTTCTTTCTGTGGTCATATTTAACTTTCAAGTATTTTTGTGACGTTATTAGTTTTTTTTATTCTAATCTATTCCTTCATACAAACAGCTTTTGGTGGCTCTAAAGGTTCGTTATCCTCAGCGAATTACTATTCTCAGAGGAAATCACGAAAGTCGACAGGTATGCATTTTGTATGAAGATTCTTGATGTTTGCTTATCGTGTCTGATACATTATGTGAAAGTTAAAGCTTCTGTTGTGTCTCTTCATTCTTTGTTACCCTTCTGTACATGCTCACAAGTCGCGACTTCTTTTCCTTGCAAAAAAAGAGTGAACTTTTTAAATCATTTTACAGATCACTCAAGTTTATGGATTCTACGATGAGTGCTTAAGGAAGTAAGTGTCCTTTTATATTTACTGTACCAACGGTAAATTTGTTCTTAACAATCTTCATTCAATTCTTGTTCCAGTAAATGATAGTGACAGTAAAATAATGAGATCCATTAGTAGTTAATTTACTTCTGTATAATTTTATGACGGGCCAGCTTGTTCCATTGACCACTAAGGATATCTGTATCCTTCACGTGTATAGTTGCAACCTGCAACTGCTATTACTAAGACCTAATATGAACCTACTGCAATGTTTAAAAAAGGCCTTTTTATAACAATGAATCATGTGTAGAAAGGTTATTTAGGCTATTTTCCAACAATTTGTTTCCTATAATAAACTTTCCTCATGCTTGTATTGTATCCATTATCTTGTTTATATGAGAGGTCTGAAATTTATCTTCACTTTTCTTTTTGGTGATTTGAGCTTACAAGAACCAGTGTTCTGTATTTTTTTGCAGGTACGGGAATGCAAATGTGTGGAAAACTTTTACAGATCTATTTGACTACTTCCCCTTGACAGCATTGGTGTGTATTTAGCATTTTCATTTGCATATGTCAACATCCTTTCCACTTTATCTGGTGAATCTGACACAAGCTGTTCATTGTTTCATAGGTTGAGTCAGAAATATTTTGTCTGCATGGTGGATTATCACCATCCATTGAGACACTTGATAACATACGTAATTTCGATCGTGTCCAAGAAGTTCCTCATGAAGGGCCCATGTGTGATCTTCTGTGGTCTGATCCAGACGATCGATGCGGTTGGGGTATTTCTCCTCGAGGTGCTGGATACACCTTTGGTCAGGTAACATTTTGTATAAAGAAAGAAATGTCTATATTTAGCTACGCACCTCTTGTTCATCAACATTGTAAATTCTATTATTTCAGGATATATCAGAGCAGTTCAACCATACCAATAATTTAAGACTTATTGCTAGAGCTCACCAGTTGGTCATGGAGGGATTCAATTGGGCTCATGTAACTATCTCTACCTGGAACTCAGTATGTCTGGGTTCCATACCATATTTCACTAACATTATGCTACTGCTGAACAGGAGCAAAAAGTTGTTACCATATTTAGTGCACCCAATTATTGCTATCGCTGCGGAAACATGGCATCAATCTTGGAAGTTGATGATTGCAGGGAGCATACTTTCATCCAGGTAATTATCATTCATTCACTTTGTACAGATCTCATTGCAATTTTTAGGAACAAACTAAGACTATTACAAGTACTCATTCAGTCATGACTCCCAAGTGACACAAGTAACTGACTGATGAAACATGAATGCATGATTGACACATGCATAGTTATTATTTTTTAAAGTATGGCTGAGAAAAAAATGGTTAAGTAGACTAGTTTGCCATATAAGGCAACGCCCATCTCTAGCACAGTTGGTTGGGCAGGGGTGTGTGGGTGCTTGAGATCTCCAGTTCGATCCCCACATGGCAGCACTTGGTGTTTTTTCTGAAAAAAATTTCAGCTGGTTGGACCAGCACAGCCTTTTCTCCAGTTAAGCTGAAAACCTTCTGGTTCAGCCGGTTTTTTCCTGTTCGTATGCATGTTCTCTATACATGGTCCGGTTTTTATAATTATGGACACATGTGCTGCTTTTGAAACTCCCTTTCTATGTGTTGGGTTCCCATTTTTTTATATCATTATCTGGCTCCACAGTTATTCGCTTATGTATTTTATTACATTCTGCAGTTTGAGCCGGCCCCAAGACGGGGAGAGCCAGATGTAACTCGTAGAACACCTGACTATTTCCTGTGATGTAAAAGTGGCGACTCTCTGCACTGCAGCAAATGTTTGATAGCTAGGTGAAGTTCCCTGGTTGCAAATATTTTTTCCCGTCGAATCACTCTTGTGTTTTATTCTTACTACCTTTGCCCATGGCGCTTGGCTATCACGAGCTGCTTTGCTGCATCATGATTCAAGTGTATACCTACAGCTGGTAGGGTCCATTGTGTTCTCACTTATCTCTAATTGGCTGATGCTTGGCTTGGGGGACTGCAGTGGTGACTCAAAGCATCAGGCAGCAAATTTGTATCATGAGAGGAAACTATTTCCTTTGTATTCATTTTGTTTCTCCATCCTTCCCCACAAATTTCACCTGATTTTCTTTTTTCATGATCCTTGTAGAGATGAACAATGTAGTTTCTATGGTTCCCTGTTGAGCCGTTAGGTCTTTACGAGTACATCTTGATTTGCCGTACACAATCGCTTGCAAAACAAGTAACATTCTTTGTCACCAGTACTTGAGCGCCTATTTGCATTACCTAAAGATGTGATGAATTTTGGACCAGGAGGCTGTTGCTTTATGTTGGTAGTAGACTAATACCTTAATCATGCACAAGGAAGGCCAGTCTGGCCAGTGAATTGTTTGCTTGTGTCGTGCAGGATAAGTAGTACTGCAAATCCTGATTCATCCGAGGCAATAAACTGTTACAGCCGATTTACTCTTTGCTCTCGTTTCTTTTTTTCTTTTTTTTTGACAGTTTTGTTGTCACCTACATTTCGTCTCAATTTTTTTCCTGGTGTCTCGTTGATGCCGCCTCTATGACAAATGATTCACATCCAACTACGGATTTACCAAGCAAAACCGGTCAAAAAGTTGAATTTGTAATAGTTTATGCAAGTTTTGTTTGCACTTAGTGTGTTCTATGCAAATTAAATTGAATTTAGCGTTTTCAAACATCCGAGATTTTGGTCCCTCGTAGCATCATCCTTTCTTTAGCATGTTCACCCTATGCTTGAATTGAACTATTGAAGGCGTATTGTACAGTATACGCCCCGGCTGGCTGTGACTGACCAGGGTTCACAAAACCGATGAATCATCGTAGGTGCTGTTGTATTTTTGTAAAAACCGTTTGAAATCGGTGAAATTTGGGCAATTTTTGTAAAAAACTTGAAGTTCAGCTATACGTTTGCTGAACGGTTTGTCAACCTAAGCTGGCTCAAAACCTTGAAATTTTGAGAAACCAAACGGTTTCCGTCGGTTTTGTGAGCCATGGCTGTGACTAATCTCAATGGATTGCTTCATGTAGGCTTAGACACGCCTCTGTGCCCGGCTCCAATTGGCAGGTATTGGTGCTCTTCTCCGGTTGCCATCAGCGGTTGGTGACTCGGTGCTCGCTGATGCCAGCGCCGCGGGAAATCAGATTCTAGAAGGCCATACACACGCATACAGAGGGTAACCATTTCCGGGGCAGCCCACAGCTGGTGAAATGGAAAGTAGGTGAAGTTGACAAGCGACGGCCGGAGCCGGAGGCAAGTGAGCACGTCGCTCTCGCCGTCGCCGGCAGCCCGCCGGAAACTCACCAGTCAGTTCTTCTGCACAACGCAAGCACTGCCGTCATCATGCCCTGGCCCATCCGGCGTTTATCCAGGGTCAACCTCTAGACTTTTTTTAAAAACTGATTTTTTTTAAAAAAAAAATCTTTGAAGAAAAAGAGGGACGCACCAGTCACTTCATGCAGAAGTTGATCCTAGTTTGGCAGATAATGACATAAGCATGAAAGTGAAATGGATAGTTGGATACACCGAATCTTTGCATCCATCAGTAAGATGGGCCCTATCATGCACATTGCAATTTGCAATGCAAGGCAAGAAAAGGAATGGCATTTCTTTGCAGTTGAGTTTTAGAGCACGTGGTGGTCACTGTCCTCATGAAACAAAATTTCACAAAATGTTAAATACTTCCTCGTTGCTACTACGGATAAAGCACCTCTACATACATGCATTTGGATTTACAGGCTCATAAGATGATTTCTCATGAGTAGAAATAGCCCATTTGGGATCTGGGAGTCTACAAGCAGAGAGAGGCAAAATGCTATCTTGCAGTGTTCACTACAAATTTAAGTTAGTGAATATGGCTGGCACCAGGTCGACCACTGACCATGCAAGGCTGGCGTACTGAACAAACCTTATGCCGGTGTCCACATCGTACGCCTTCTGGGGAAAGAGGGAGAAGACCTTCTGGAGATAACCTCCCTGCTTGGTGTCTGACTTGTCCTTGCTCTTGTTGGAAGCCTTCAGCGCTGGAACATAGCAGGACGATACGATAGGAATGCCCAGGGTGCTGCACATCACTGGTAGAAGCCATTTCGAGAGCGCTTTACTGCAGAATTTCACAACTAGGATGGTTGGGATCCCAACGAGAACCCTCCCGACAAACGCAATAAGTGGCAGTTGTGGGCTGAAAATGAGGGGGACATCAGGATTGTGGAAATGGAAGTATGTTTGTTGGATTCCATAGACCTGAAAAGTGTTAAGAAACAATGTCAGAGCTGATTCTGCACACAATGAAATTCACGCAGTAAACAGCGTGCTGTTTTATCCTGTTTCAAGTCTAAGTTCAAGGGTAGGCCTTTTCTAAAAAGTCTTATGCTTTATTGTAGATAATATCTAAAATTTGATTATAATCCACTATGACGCAAGCAAGTTTGGAGCCACTAAAAACTTTGGATTAACCAAGCATTAGTCAACAAGAACTTACGATTCCAAAAGCCACCCCATTGAATGCTGTGTGATATTCAAAGCTAGGAGTTGGGAATTCTGGTTTTGGATATGCGAAGCACAGCAACAGAGAAAGGCTTGCCCAGAAGGTTGTAACTACAGAGAAAAACATAATGAGAACAAACCTTCCAAAATTGCAGTTTACCTATCCCACAACAACTCAGAGTCTGCAAATGCCAAGGCATATAAACGTACCATTTTGCCCAGAGACGACAAAAGCATCAACATGATTATGGACAGCCAACCAGAATGCCAGGATTACAACACCAAAAAAGATGCCAGCAATGACATCAGTCAAACTGTGCATGCCCAAGTATATCCGTCCTATCAATTTCAAATAAATCACATCAGTATCTACTGCCAACTCTAAGAGTGTTGCGTAGAGAAATCCGTCCTATCAATTTCAAATAAATCACATCAGTATCTACTGCTAACTCTAAGAGTGTTTCATAGAAATTGGAGACTCACCAAGGCCAACTAACATAACAAGCAACAAAGCTAGAAATAAGCCCATGGCAACCATAACGCTGTCATGTGGTCCATATGTTAGGACATAATGCAACAGATATCTACATCAACCAGAAGGGCCATCAGCAAAGGAACTCTTGAGAGCTTCCCACATCCAAACAAACAGAGTAATACATCAGAATACAATTCTCATTGAAAGAACAAGAGTATACCCCATCAAACAGACAGTATTAAGAGCATGCGAGGAAGGCAATCCATATTCCATGGCATTTTCCTTCTCGTCTTCAGTAGCTGTCACTCTTCTCACAGGAGGAGAGCTAGGTCGAGGGGCTGACACCGCATCCTGTATCCACAGAATTCCAGAGTGTCAACAGCTAAACAAATCAAACAACAAATATTAACTCTCATCCATTGTATGGTAAATTGATGGTGACCTTGACGGAGTTGCCAAGGTAATCGCAGAATGCCATGAGGAGCGTCATCTGCCTAGCCAGCTTGGAGTGTCCGCTCTACAACAATCACAACAGCAAGAACAATTCACAGCTAATCCAGCTAGAATTACAGAAGCAAAAGAAAAAAAAAGTTATTTAGACAGAAAGGCATACCCAGAAGAGGAGAGGGAGGAATCCAGTGTAGAAAGGGACAGAGACAACGCATGACAGCACAGAGAAGAAATTGTCCAGCAGCTTGTGATGCACCCTCTGCAATAATTCAACAGCCAAAAAAAAACCAGAGATAAGCAAAATACATATTTAAAAATCGAAGCAAGTAATTCCACAACACAAAGATACGAATGTTTATTCCCTATTTACTCATGAAACCGTCTCAAACTAATTGATCCAATCACCTCAGCAGAATATAAACATTTTTTCCTGATTATTTCTACAAAATAACAATCCCAACAAATGCAGTGAATTTCCCTCCCAATCTTGTAGGAGCCATTACCTGGAGGATGAGATCAGGAGACAAAGCAAAAGAGGAGGAAGACGCGCGATGCGACAAGAAAACGAACCTGGAACCTGACGATGGACGGCGTCTCGACGAGCACGCGGGCGGTGATCCACGGCTGCACCAGCGCGCGCGACCGCCGCGTGAGATCGAAGAAGGAGGCGGCCCACACCCACCCCGCCACCGCCGACAGCGCCGCCGCCTGCCACTTGGTCAGCCCCACGCTACCGGCCGCCGCCACCACCTCCATCTCCCCCCTATCTCTCTAGCTCGCTACCCCGCCCGGTCGCACTCACAACGGCACAACCACAGCCGCCGCCTCGTTCTCCGACCTCACGCTCGTTCTTGACCACCACCACACAAGAATACAAGATCCCACGAGAAGGGCAGAAAGAGAGAGGCTTTTAGAGGCGGAGGGGACGGAACCGAGAGAGGGCACAGGCCAAGGAGGACGGGGTCGGCGTGGTGGAGGAGGAGGCGACGGGAGGAGGTGGTGGTGGCGTCGTTGGTTGCGGTTTGCCGGCCGCCTCCCGCTCTGGACCGGAGACCGGACCACCACGTGGCTCTCGGCAACTTCTAGTTTTTTTTCTTTTCTTTTTTTTTTCACGTGATGTTGGTTTGGTTTCCGTGGTTTTAAATTTTCTATGACCTTGATTTTGACTTTGGAAGGTTCCAAACTTCTGCTCTGGAATAGTATCCCTCCCTCCTTCTCTCCTTTTCTTTTTTTTAAAAAATAACTGCTGTTTTGCTAATAAAATTATGAGTTTTTAAATTTTGATAAATTCTTGAGCTTTCTTTTTTTTTGGAGGAAAAAAATTGAGCTTTCATTTTAGTTATGATATTGACAAATTTATCGCTAGAATTACTTCAATATCATTGCATGCTAAATTAATTTGTTTATAATAAACATTTAATAAACGGTTTGATATGAGGATTAGATGAACAGTGCCTACATTCCTAGATTCATTCCATGTTATATTTGACAAAGGCAACAGTGCCAAAATTATAAAGGCTATTTTGTATTTTGCTACATTTAACAAAGGCCCATAATTTCCTGAAGAATAGTAGACCAAGAAGCCTCTGAAGACACGCTATTCAGTACCATTTTTTAATTTCGTCATATCTGCGTGGAAAAAACCGGCCCATGATGACTGTTACAAGAGCATTATCTTTCTCTCTCTTTTAATACTTGCTGTTATGCTAATGACCTTTTGGAAGCATAATAGAATAGGATAATGGTTATTAGCTGGTAATTAGAATGGTTATACAACCTGATGTCATTGCCTACCTAGTTGGATATTTACCAATGGACAGGCTTAATATATTTCAGTCAATGCACTCAGCATGCCTAATGTTGTGATAGAATATTGCTTAATCCGCGTTCGACACAACATAAGACTCTATCACAATTTAGGTAAAATCATTGATAAAAATGGCACAATCAATAAGAAAAGAAATTCAACATTGTACAACAAAATATCCACCTGGTCTGGTGGTATTTGGATTCTTGTGATCAGGAAGAATGAGGTTGTGATCTCATTTATGTGCCGGCTGACTTGGGGGTGTTTTTCAGTTCTGTTCAGCACACTGGATATGGCAAAATGGGAGCACAATTTTTCTGCATGTCTAGCTTGACTTCTTCAGCTTTGACACGCAGGAAATATTGGCTCCTATTGCTGTATTCTGTCAACCGAGCTTACGCTAGTCAATGTAGCCAACAGTATGTGCATAAAGTCTGGATACCGATGAAGTTTTGTAATGTGAGCACGGCTCCTTCCACATAAATAATATTAGGAATTTATTTTCTTTTTTTTCTACACATTTACACCCCCCCAACGAACGTACACCACACACACCCATGAGTACTCACGCTAACAAATGTTTAAAAAATGTTTAAAAAGATGAAATCCAAATGAAAACCCCTAGTCTCATTAAAATCCTATTGAATGCCCACACATGTAAATTTATTTTTAGTATCATACAAAACTGTTTTAGACACTTGTGGCACACAAGTAACTGACTTGGCAATGACAACCATAATTTCTCTATGGAAAGATCAATATATTGCATTTGAATTTTTTTCAGGGGTGAATTGTGCCAAAAAGTCCAAATACCATGCCATCACCTTATTGTACAAACCTGAACACAATACAGTACAACGAGGAGTATTCTGAAGTTCTCTATACATCCTCATCGGAATATGTCACTTTAGTCAAGCCGCTGCTTATGGAAAACATGCTCACAATTCAATTACATTTATTAAAATCCAAAAGGAGAATCCTGAATTTCACTATGCACTCCAATGAACCATTACTCCTTATTCAAGTTGCTGTTTTTTTTGACGCACTGATAATTCAATACCATTTTGCATGCAAGAAATGGTATTGAATTACCCTTGTCATTCGTGTGGTTCAGACTTGGGTTTCATCTCTACCTTGCTTCAGAATAAAGGCTACTGTTTGTTCTCGAATACTTCACATCGGTCATAGCTTGCTGCGATTTGAGAGTTCCTTGTTCAGTTGATCCCTCAGTACTCTTCTTAGCAGCTTGTTTGAAGCTGTTCTTGGGAACTCAGGAACTATTTTGACATAGCTCACCTGCCAAGATGATAAAATAATCCCAATGACCTCAGGCTCAATACATACATGCACATCTCACTATCTGGCCTTTAACATCAGAAACGAGTAAATCTTACCTTGAAAAGAGGATTAAGGTTCTTCTGGACGGCTCTCTGAAATTTGCTCTTTAGAACATTTGCATCATATGGTGCTGATCTATCTTTTAGCACAGCCAAGATAGCCAGCTGTTCTGGTCCCTCGCCAGCAGGTTTGACACTAACTGCTGCTGTTTCTAGTACAGCATCATCGGCTCTATTACAAATCCGCTCTATTTCCACTGAACTTGTCTGTTTATAAGACAGGAGCAGTATTGATTTAGTTTCATAAAATGCAAGGGTGACAACAAGGGATTGAAAACATTTGAAACAGGGAGGGTCAACCTTAATTCCTCCAAGATTCATAGTGTCATCTGCTCTGCCCTGAACGATATAGTAACCACCTACTGTCCTTTGGATTATATCTCCATGCCGTCGAAGTTGCTGCAGTACCATTACAGCATCTGAGACCATGTTGTTCTTGCTAGAACTTAGTATGCAACTGGATTCATTTGGTTCATCAAAGAATAATGGATTGTTCATATAGCAATCTTAATGGAGAAAGAGACAAGGAAATCCAACTCCATACCCTTCCATTGTAAATGGGCATTCCATCAAAATAAACCTTATTGTGGTCAGCATTGAGAAGTTGATCCGTAGCACCAAAATATAAAGGGAAGAGGCCCACTTCTCCAGCACAAGGTACATCATCAGGCTATCATAGTCAACTGAAATAGTTATGCTTCAAACATAATGCCAGAATACAGAAATTTCAGGGAAGATGCTTACATATGGAGTTCCTTGTTTATCAAGTATGACAAACCCAGTGGACATGGACGCACCACTAAAAGCTCCAAAAGCTTGTGGACGCAAAAGACTGCCTTGAATGTATGATGATGCCAGCTCACTACCCCCACAGCATTCAATAATGGGCTTGTAAGAGGTACGTGAAGATAGCCATAGATCATCATCAATATCAGAAGCCTCTCCTGTCGTGGAGAGTACCCTGCAATTAAAACACTACTATAACTTCCCTTCTGCTTGTGATGAAACTGAGAGCTTTCTGATAGTGTAAGGATGACTCACCTGATTTTCGTCCAGTCAAGCCCTTTGGTAAAATTCCCAGATTTCCATGACTTCACTAAGCTAGGCACACTTCCTAATACAGTAACGCCAGCATCCTGCAAAAAGTATTTCAGAGTATGATGATTAAGTAAGATCAGTTCATATTTCTTTTCAAACATAAGCATTTGGCAAACCTCTACCTGATTTATGAAGAAAAAAGGGGCTCAAAGAAACAAGATTTAGGAGCAAAAACAGTTTTTGAGGTAAAGCACGTTCTTCAGTACTCACTACCTAGTAGAGGTGTGCCATAATCAAATATGAAATAGGTATTACATATACTAGATTCAAAGGAAGTAAGGGATAAACAAAGGATAATGCATATTTTGATTTTTAAGAAAAACTGAAAGCTATTTTGAATTTTGAGGTTTCATTTTTAAGAATAATTTTAGGTAGGTTTTTTACTTGTCCTATTAGCAATCATGAAAAGACTAAAGTGAGCCAGACAATGAAAGTAACAAAGAAAACCCCTAAAATTAATCCTAAAATCAAATTATAAAATTCAAAATCAGTTTCAGATTATAAACTGAAGCTCAACCAAGAAGGGTCTCCAAATCCTACATAATTACAATTTAGAATTCATGCAAGAAGCAATGATAAAATATAAGTCTTCTTTAACATTCCAAAGCAAGTGAAGGTGCAAAGTACTCCAGATGTACCTGTACAAACTTGCAGAAACCACGTCCAAGTGGTGACCCGTGATACAAAGCCAATGCTGCACCACTTAAGAAGCATGAGTACAATAGTATAGGTCCCATAACCCATCCAAGGTTAGTAGGCCAACAAAATATGTCCTGTGGCTGGACATCCAAATGCGCCCATGTATCAGATGCACATCTTATTGGAGAAAGTTGTGACCATGGGATAGCTTTTGGTTCTCCTGCACAAGTAAATAAAACAACAAAAAAATCAGGGGCGGACAAGAAAAATTAGTAAAACCTGGGGAACAATGGAATAGTGTCAAGATACTCTGTACCAGTTGTCCCTGAAGAAAATAGTATATTAGTTAGTGCAGCTGAAGATTGATAAACTGTGGGATAAATGGAAGACCTGCAAATTCAAGAGATAATGTCAGTCGTATCAAGAAATTAGTAAAGAAAAAACAACATTTGTGTGTTCTGTTTTTTCATGGAAAGAAGATGCACTTATCCAAGTCATCTAAGATTGAATTGCAGTTTATTTCTGTATAACAAAGGATGGACCAAAGAATACCTTCCAGCAGCACAAGAAAGAAAATCTTTCCAGGACATATCACCATTCCTTAGTGCAACTCCAAGAAAGCCTCCAGTTGCAGGAATTACAACAGCTTTAGATGAAGTCCCTTGCACAACACGGCTGAAGAATGGAATTATTATGAAATATTTATCTGTTCAGCGAACTATCTTTCTGACTGAAGTGTGCTGTGATTTATATGGTACTTCAGTACTTTTTAGTTCTACAAGTAAAATCTAAGTTGAATTCTAAAATCAATGAAAGATAGTTTTCAGTATTTACATGTACTTCAAACTAAGAAAATGGTATACAATGCGCAGAATATATTAAGTAATGCATTTTAAAAAAAAATGCAAAATGCATTATGTTATCAGAATGCATAGCCAAAGTGAAATGAACTGATCAATCATCCATTCCCACCTGTATAGTGGAACCTTCTTCCCTCCTCTAATTATGAGATCCTGAAATGTTGTGAAATTTAGATGAAGCCCGACTTTAGTGTTAATGACTATATCATGAATGACTCGCTAATGTCTTACCTGAGTAAAAATTGCTTTTGCCTTTGACACACTCATGCGAGTACCAATCTCCTGAGGTGCAAAACTGTCTGCTATTGACACAACAACAAAACCACCAAGGACAATAGCCAAATATATGACGACTGCATTGCATGTCATAGGCATGTCTATTGCAATTCGATCCCCCTTTTGAAACATGGTATAAAGAGCAGTAGCAACTGTACTGAAAACACCAAAAAAGCAACAAAACAATGGTGATGATTCAGAATAAGTCATGGGAAAGCTCAATACGCCTTTGCATGGTTCATACTGTTAATCTGATAACATATACATACTTCACTTGATCGCGAAGCTCCTTCAGTGACATACGATTCACTGGATAATCATCAAGGCCCTCATCCCTCCAAACAATAGCTGTGCTGTCATCTGTCCTGTTTTGGGAAGGCCAAGGTAGAAGACAACATTCAGCAATATTAAGCACAGCATCTTGCAACCATGTCCCCCCTTTCCTTGATTTATCTGATGTATCTAGAATTGACTTCGGTTCTTGTTGGAACTTGACTGAGAGCTGCTTCAGCACCATTGACCAGTAGACCTAAGAAAGGATAACCTGGGAGGCTAGGATCAAAATGTCTCTGGAAACTTAAACTATCCGTTCAAGAAATAACGTTCAGAACTTCAGATATCCACTCCAATGGGCTGTAAAGAAATGACTTCAAACTTGCTTGGTCGCTTACTTTAAACTGAGGAGCTGACTAGTTTAGAGTAACTGACCTCTTGATTCTCTACAGAGAATTTGTGGAAGAGGTGAAAACTTGAAACTGAATCCTGATATGATGAAACTAACAGCCTAGGTCCATGTGCTTCCATCAGTCTACCAAGATTTGTTTGTTTAGTGTCAATCCTGTAATAGTGCAAATAGTTTGCCATTACTTAATACAGTGATGAAATTTGCATACACTTAATACAGAGAAATCATGCAACGATCATCGTACTTAATACAAATTACTTGATTTACAACTGCAAATCAGCAAAAGAAATCAGTATCACTGATAATGTCAGACTATAAGTTAAGTAGCACGCTATCAACACAAGCTTGAACTTTGCATAGACCTGAAACTAGGCACTGTCACTTAGCATAATGAGAGCCACTGGAGAACTGCTCTGCTCGTCTCCGGCGTGACTTACCGTGACGGGAACCAGTACGGCGGCGGGCCCCGGGCGGCGCGATCCCAGCCGGCGTAGACGGAGTAGTAGACAAGCTGGTGGAGCGCGTGCGGGTGCTCCGGCCGCAGCACCCCCGCCGCCGCCACGGCCCCCCACACGGCGTCAGGCCCCCCCGACGCGGCGCCGGCGCTGACGGCGGAGCGGAGCGCCGCGACGAAGGCGCCCGCGTCGGCCGCGGCCAGCCCAGCGGCCTCCAAGTCCCGCTGCTGGATCTCCCACACGCTCCCCCTCGCCGCCGCCGCCATTGCCGCCGCCTGCTCGCTCTCCCTCTCTCCGTCCGCCTGCTTGGTACCAGTGCGGGTATCAATGCAAAATCTACTCTTTTATCTGCACATTTAATCGGATTAGTTAGCTGGAGAAGCTCCCGGAGGAAGGTAGGTAGGTAGGTAGCATGTGTGGTGCCTAGCGCGTGCGCGGTTGTGTTTGGCAGCTCAGCTGCTGTCTGCTAACCTCTCCTCTATACTGGACTGAGCTAAAGCTGCATCGTTCCTGGCGGCTCGCCGTCGTTGAGCCGCCCGGGAAGACGGAGGAGCAGACGACGATGATGAGTGGTCCGAGAACAACGATGCATTGGGCTCTCCCGTCTCCGGGCGCTGACGTGGCGAGCGGCCCGCCGCAACCGCAAGATTACAGCCACAAGTTCGTTTGCCGCGCTCCCGCTCCCCACGTGGAAGCCATGGATCCGCTCTCCCTCCTCCTGCTCCCCCCCGCGCGCCCTGCGCTCCCCATCCGCGACCGCGCCCCGGCGCCGACCGCCGCCCGCGTCGCGCCGCCTCGACGGCCATGGAGCCGCGGCGTGGCGAGGCGGCTGCCGACGTCGGTTTCGGCCGTAGCAGCCGAGACGCCGCGGGCCGACGAGGCGCCGTCGCCGTCGCCGTCGGGGGAGGGGCTGTTCGACTGGCTGGACCAGTGGTACCCGGTGGCGCCCGTCTGCGACCTCGACCCGCGCGCGCCGCACGGGAAGACGGTGCTGGGCCTCCGCATCGTCGCCTGGTTCGACCGCACCACCGGCGACGGCGGTGGCGAGTGGCGCGTGTTCAACGACTTGTGCCCGCACCGCCTCGCGCCGCTCTCGGAGGGACGCGTCGACGACAAGGGCCGCCTCCAGTGCGTCTACCATGGCTGGTGCTTCGACGGCCGCGGCTCCTGCCAGTACATCCCCCAGGCCCCCGCCCTCGGCCCTGATGTACTGTGTCCCCTTCTTCCTCCCGAGCAATCAATCAAAGCAAAGCAAAAAACATCAAACTTTTATCAAGATCAATCGAATTCTTGCATCAATGGCAGGTGCACAAGAACAGCAAGGCGTGTGTGGCGTCGTACCCGTGCGTGGTGCAGAACAACATCTTGTGGTTCTACCCAAGGTCAGAGCCGGAGTACAAGGACGTGCTGCAGAGGAAGCGGCCGCCACACATTCCGCAGATCGATGACCCGTCCTTCGTCACCGTCTCCGGCGTCAGGGACCTCCCCTATGGGTAGAGAAATATCAAAGCCATTCTCTAAAATCTCTCTCGTTGCGACATTGGTTGTTAGCTCGATCATGGCTCTATTGCAATGCAGGTACGACGTGTTGGTGGAGAATCTCATGGACCCTGCTCACGTCCCCTACGCACACAAAGGGCTGATGCGAATCCGCAAGAAGGAAGATCCAGGCAGATAAGTTCCTCATCTACCACAACATGATCAATTTTCTTCTCTAATTTGCTCTGCAGTTTAACCTGTTCTTTCGGTCTAGTGCATTCGCTGTCACTGGCTGCCGAGACAATTTGGCACTTTGCAATGCTTAGCTGTCATTGATTCAGATTGCTTATCTTCTCTCCACAGTTGAGTTCGACAAGGAAGGCGGCGGTCCGATCAAGATGATGATAGAGGAGGCCAACATCGATGGGTTCCGGTCACTGCAAGACAGGGGCTACTTCAAGTTTGTCGCGCCGTGCACGTTCTACGGCTCGCCATTGCGCACCGAGACAGAGGTGTCAGTCTTCCCTTGCCATTGCAGCAAGCATTGTTCAAGCGCATAGAACCGTCCTAAAAGATCAGCATTGCTAACTACCTTGGTCCTGCTTGTTTTTGGTGCAGGAAGATCAGGGCAAGAAGAAGAAGCAGCCCACAGTTATGCTGGTGTTCTTGTGCGTCCCAGTGGCTCCAGGACGAAGTAGGTTGGTCTGGGCATTCCCGCGGAACGTCGGCGTCTGGCTTGACAAGATCATACCACGGTGGTACTACCACATCGGCCAGAATGCCATCTTGGATTCAGATATCTACCTGCTCCATATTGAGGTGACACATGTCTTCAGCCTGAAACTGAATGATAGATGCTATCTCGTCTGATTTCATGGATGCAATTAGCCCATCTGCCTTTTGTCACTCTTGACCTGAAGAATTAATCCTTCCCCAGGAGCGCAATTTTGCCACGGTTGGCCTTGATAACTGGCAGAAATCTTGCTATGTTCCCACGTCATCTGATAACATGATCATCAGCTTTCGGAACTGGTTCAGAAAATACTGCAAGCATCAGGTTGGCTGGGCAACCCCAATAGTCAATCAACTGCCACCAACTCCAACCAAAGATCAGCTCATGGAGAGGTAAACAACAAACAACAACCTGCCTGTGGTATGTTTGATCTTGCAAACTGACCACCTGAAACACTTCTTTTAAAGGGAAACACAAAAATTATCATAAGAGAACTCGGTGACCATTTCTTGCGGTTCTTGTGACACCATCAACAGGTACTGGTCGCATGTCATGCAGTGCACGAGCTGCAGCGCCGCGCTGAAGTGGATGAGGTCACTGGAGGTCGCCTTGCAGGTGGCGTTGGTCGCCGTCGTCGGGTTCCTCGCCGTTGCCAAGGGGACGCTGGTCGCCTCGGTTGTCCAGAGAGCCGCCGTCGTGGCGGCGGCCGTGCTGTGCTTCGCTGCCTCCCGCTGGCTCGCCAACTTCATCGAGAAGAACTTCTATTTCCAGGATTACGTCCATGCTTACAAGTGATCATCGACGTGTCCTGGAAATCTGCGAGTCTTTTTTGTTGCTAGGAATTCCTAGCTTGTAATGTAGCAGCTTAAAAATGTATAGAAAACACAACCAAGTACTCGATAAGATAGCATCTTTATATAAACAACCTTAGCCTATGATTTTCATAGGATGCAGCTAAATAAAACGAGGAAGAGAACAAATTCAGAATCCTACATCACCTAGTGCGTGCCATTAGCCTATTACTACCAAAGAAGGAAATCCTTACGAAAAGCGGAAACAAAAATGGAAACATTAGAACTCTTTCCAAAACGGTAGTGGAAACAATTTTGCTAGTCCACCAACCATTCGTCGGTTCACCATCTCAATTTCGAGTTGTGATTTGTGAGTCTCCAACAACCAGAGGTAGCTTAGCTCCTTACTGCAATGTCATTTGCCTTCACGTTGATGCTCTCCGGCGGCGACCATTTTGACTGTTGGCTGTTGCCTTTAGTAGCTTTTATGTTCGTTGACACAGCTTTGGACACCAAGCTATGTTCTCCGCGATCGCTCACATATCTCTCTCATTTATCCTGTTATACTACTATCCCACGACAACCACCAAAATTAACTGTTGCCTGTCTGACAGCTTCCAGAATCCCTCCATTATTTTATTAACAGAGTTATAATCAGCTAGCTGCTTTAATCTAAGTAGTATCTCTTATCCAGACAATAATCATAAATAGTGGGATTATCAAAAATTATTATTTTTCAAGTTAAAAAGAAACAATGATGCTACGATACACTATCGTATAACACCGGTGCCTAGTTGATCATCGTGTTATCTATATTCTGCCCACCTTAATATTATTGGTCCGTCTTTTCACTAATCTAACTACTCATGTAGCTCGATAAAATTATTAAAAGTATATCAACTTTATTTTATTAGAATGTATCTATATAATATATATAAAACAATCATCCGTTTCTTAAACTAAACGATAGATTTTTTTAAAAAAATTATATCCATATAATCTCAAACTCCCATCTATTTATAAAAAAAATCATCATCTCTAGAACTCTACTTCTAATTAGAGTCAAACCTGTAAAATTCTTTATATGACTCAACCTCTTATATTCCAAAACATTTATAATTTTCTAATTTATTTTTTTCTTTCTTCTCAGTCTCACTTATTTGTGATTTCTCCAATGTTTGTATACATAACTTGTGAATCCCATTATAAAATTATTTCATACAGTTTTCATCCACATGTGCCAGTGGTTAACTTCGTTACCTAGCGTTCTTGACTATTCTGGACTTCAGTCCCCCTAAATCTAGTTTCGGTGCCGATATTAACAGATGTTGGTACTAAGGCTTCCTAATTCTAATTCAACTTTGTCACATAGCATTCTGACCGCACTAGACCATCGTTCCTCCTTAAACGTAGTTTTGGTCATCATCATTAAACAAGGTTGATCTTAATTCACCTGTATAAAAATATATAAAACAATTATTTCTAAACACATATATCGCAATATGACCCATATTAGTCGTGCATGCTCACGTAACATTATAAATATTTTTAAACTATTTTTCATTAATTAAATTATTTGTAAAGCCAAATATTTATTATAAAATATTAATCATGATAATGATTCAATAATCTCTTCTTGATAAAAACATTGGCAACATCTTCAAAATGCAAATTAGTGTTTATGAAAAATAAAAACTAATCAGATGTCCAGAAAACACAAATGGCTAAAAATCACACAAGTAAAAAAAATCCCCTTTTTAAAATAAAGAATTTCCCTCCCATATTTTCAATTAAAACATAAAATCAACTATTTTTTAAATCGATGTATTTTGATATTTCTCCCTATTTGATAATAATTTCATTAAGAATTTATGTGAAAACTTGGATAATTTAGAGCAATTGTTGCAAAACAAGGGAAATAGATTGTTAAACTAAATAACAACCATATACTATAAACATGAAATAAAGATATTACAATTAAGATCAAATCAACACTAAATATTTATAATTTCAATGATTTATAATGCAATAGATTCACTAATACATAGATTGAACAAAATACACGATAAGTTGAATAAGATATTCTTTCTTAAATATTTTAGCTGAAGTAAATAAATAATTTATAGTATTTATTGAGAACTTTCATAATTTTAGAGCTTTATACTCAATTTTATCTCTCAATTTTTTACAGGTACATCCTTGTCATAATATTGTTTTCAAAAATTTAGCACCCATTATTTTTCTCTCTTTAGAAATGTCCTGGTAAATACTCTTTCCAAATATTTAGTATCTATTTTTTTTCTATCATAAAGTAAAGACATTTATTGAGCATTTGATGAATGAAAATTCAATAAGGATAGATATAAGTATAAATCATCTAAACTTAGCACTAGTTCAATATTACATATTTATTTAATTCAAATAAAAAAAATTAAGCGTAATGCATCATATCTCTCAAAATAAACACAACTTATGAAACCCGTTACGAAATTCTTCCACACAAACCTTATGCTTAACTTTATCGTCAAACGTTATTGATCGTTCTAGTTCTTAGCTTTTCTTAAAGCTTTTCTTAAAACTAGTCATGGTCCCGCTATTAACAGATATTGGCTCTAAGGTTACCTGACTCTAGTACAACTTTATTATATAATGTGTTGATCGTCATTTTTAAGCGTAGCCTTAGTTTTTACCATTGAATAATATTGATATTAAGTCATTTGTACAGAAATAGATAAAGTAATCGTTTCTAAGTACAGATATCGTAGCATGACCTATTGTAGTCACACACACTTACATAACATCATAAATATTTTTAAACTAATTTTTATTAATTAAATTATTTGTAAATCTAATTATTTAACCTAAAATAATAATTACGACAATAATTCAACATACTCCATTTGCAAACTTTCAGCCCACTTCCTCTACACTAAAAAAGAAAGATGCCAAGCATCTTCCAAAGTTTGACAACATATGGCACAACGATCTTCCTTGATTGTCATACCTCTAAGGTAGGGAGTTAAGTGCTAGGCTGTAAAGAAACATGACTAGGACTCGATGTTCCTGACATTAATTACAGGTTTCCGATCGATATCGACGTGTTTCCTCTCGAATAGTTATGTTTTTGATAGCTTCGATATCACCTTCATCTTCATCTTTATCGTTTTAGAGAAAGAATTTTCACCCCTACTAGCTCGTGAACATTCAGCCTCATGCCATGCGGCAAACGACGATCGTGCAGGTCGACGTCCACGGATTGGGTAATTGGATGAATGGATGATGTGTATGGGAGTCTTCAAAAGAAAAAGATGATGCGGACGGGCAGGCAGATTCTTGCTGTGCATGGCTGCATGCACCAATTTGTTGCGAGATCTACCTCAGCCTACAAGAACCACCGGAGCTTCAAATATTCAGCGTCGCGCGCCATAACATACAACCACATCGCATTGCCAACGTGAGAGCCATGGCTCCCCTCTCCCTCCTCCTGCTCCCCAGCGCGCGTCCCACTTCACTTCCCCTCCGCCGCAGCGCCACCGAGCCGAACACCGCCAGCAATGGTGCCACCGCGTCGGAGGTGGAGCCGCAGCGTGGCATGGCGTCTGCCGACGCCTGTCTCGGCCATGGGGACCGAGACGCCACCGGCCGAAGAGGTGCAGGTGCCGGCAGGGGAGGAGCGGTTTGACTGGCTGGACGTGTGGTATCCGGTGGCTACACGGGAAGACGGTGCTGGGCCTCCGCATCGTCGCCCGGTTTGACGGCAACGAGTGGCGTGTGTTGGATGACGTGTGCCCACACCGCCTTGCGCCGCTGTCTGAGGTACGCGTCGACGACAAGGGCCGCTTCCAGTGCGTCTACCATGGCTGGTGCTTCGACGGCCGCGGCTCCTGCCAGTACATCCCCCAGGCCCCCGCCCTCGGCCCTGCTGTACTGTCCCCTTCTTCCTCCCGGGCAATCAATCAAAGCAAAGCAAAAAAACATCAAACTTTTATCAAGATCAATCGAATTCTCGCATCAATGGTAGGTGCACAAGAACAGCAAGGCGTGCGTGTCGTCGTACCCATGCGTGGTGCAGAACAGCATCCTGTGCTACCCGAGGACAGAGCCGGAGTAGAGGGACGTTTTGCAGAGGAAGCGGCCGCCCTACATTGCGGACATCGATGACCCGTCCTTCCACAGGCCGCGGCTCCCGCAAGTTCATTCCCCAGGCCCCCGCCCTCGGACCCCTGTACTCTTCCTCCTCACGATCAATTAGTCAAAGCAAAGTATCACAATTTCTGAATGGTTAAAAATATAATATAATTTATTTTATAAATAAATCATCATATTAATCGTATAAAATAATAGAATCATATCAACTGATATAAATATGTATACATCAATAATCAATAAATCAAATATGAAATACACGATATACATATACCAACGATTATAACAGTAATTGATATCATATGAATGGATAATAATAATGATGCGCCAACGAGCCGTAGTGAACTGATAAGAAAAATAGAGACATAGTGGATAGTGGATAAACAACAAGTAGTCACGTGAAATGTTTTTTAAAAACCTTATTCGCTCTTTACTTTACCAGCGAAATGTTTCAACGATATGCTCTTACGATCCATCAGTGTAAGCTGACAAGTGAAACGACGGTGCAATACACAGAAGATAACAAAATTCTATACCAAAACATATAATTAGAACGCATGCACCATCTTGATAGCGTCGTAACAACATTAATCGGGTTCTTGCATCAATTGCAGGTGCATAAGAATAGCAGGGCATGCGTGGTGCAGAACAACGTCTTGTGGTTCTACCCAAGGGTAGAGCTGGAGCACAAGGACGTGCTGCAGAGGAAGCGGCCACTAGACATCCCAGAACTAGACATTGATGACCCGTCCTACGTCATCGACCACGTCGTGAGGGACCTCCCCTATGGTACATAGATCCTAGGCACCCTCTCTAAAATCTTTCTTGTCTCACTATTGGCATGCCGCTCGATCATGGCTAGGCCCATTGCAATAGTGCAAGTACGAGTGGTTGAAAGAACCTCTTGGACCCTGCTCACGTTCCCTACACGCACAAGGGCCTTTTCGGTGAGCTCCAAAAGAGGGAAGATGTGTTTCTCAACTTTCATGACATGATCAATTTCCAACCCCGGTTCTCTCTTGTCGAGTGCAATTTTGCCGTGCTAAGCTGCACCACTGACTTGAAACATTCATCTCCTCTCCACACTGGAGTTTGACCAGAAACGCGATGGCCCGATCAAGATGGAGATAGAGGAGGCCAACATCAACGCGTTCCGGTCAGACCTGGAGGAGGACTGGGGCTATGTCAAGTTTGTTGCGCCATGCACGCTCTGTGGCACACCGTCACGCACCAAGCTAGCCTCTCCCTTTGCCATTGAGAGCCGTGTTAAAAGCATACATTTTGTGCAGGCTGATCAGGTCAAGAAGAGAGAGAAGCAACCGGAGGCGAGGGTGATGTTCTTCTGCGTCCCTGTGGCTCCAGGAAGGAGTAGGCTCATCTTTGCGTCCCGGTTTAAAGTCAATGGCTGGTTCCGGTTCGACAAGATCATACCACAGTGGTGGTACCACAGTGAGACGAGCACTATCTTGGATTCAGACACGTACCTCCTCCATATTGAGGTGACCTACTATTAATTTCTTCGGCTCAAGCTGAATGATTTCATGGGTGCAGTTGGTCATCGCCTACAGAAACTGGTTCAGAAAATACTGCAACCATCAGATTGGCTAGGCAACCACAACAGTTAATCAGCAGTTGCCACCAACTCCTACCAGAGTTGAGCTCCTGGAGAGGTTAACAAGCTACCTTAGACATAGTTGGATCTTCACACAACCACAGACTTTTTTTTAAAAGATAACTATGCACAGCCAACAGTTACATGACTAGTCCCTTCATCACCCTATCCCTATCTTCGGCCATATCCGATTGATCCAAATCTAGCAGCTTTCAGCCACTAGTACTTCCTCTCACAGATTCCATCCAATAGATAGAGGTAGAGAAGAAGATACTCCTCCAACATAACTTGGCCATTATATGAACAAACTTAGACACTAACACCTCAAAACCATCAACACTTAAGCCCCAATTCCAACATCACACCACATCCATCATCGGCATTGCCAACCAACCCCGTTATCATTTGGCCAATGCCACTCCTTGCAAAATAAGAGGGATGCCACCACAGGTACCACTATCGAGCCCACCATCTTCCCTTGTCGCTACAATCGCCTTTATCATCTAGACGGCAAGATCTATCCTAGCCAAGTCCATCTACCTAAAATGTGTTTCTCACTCGAAGGACACCAAATTTGGCCATTAGACAAGATCCATCTACCCTAGATGTCATCTGCATCACCTATGATCCTGCCATCATCTCCAATTGCCATCGTCGAGCAGATGGACGACCGGCCACCACTGCTCCCACCAACTCTCGCTCCCTTCATTGCCAATTTCATCACCGCCTCAACGTCCCACCTTGTCGCCCTAGCTCATCATCACTAAGGACGTTGAGCACAAGATAGGGTAGAACGATCGATATGCCAATGGCAAGGTTGACCTCCTGCCATCTAAATTTTTCTATGTCATTACCGAAGAAGCCACTGCACCAACCAGTTATGGTCAGCTCTCCGTGTAAATTTTCAGCCACCAATGGCTCCTAGTGTCGCCACCGCCACTCCACCGCTAGAGCCATGCTTGTACACCTTACTGCCATGGCTCCACTCCCTTGCAGCGACCTTCCCCAACTGCATGAACCCTACTAGGCATCACCTCCCCCACCACTAAGGTCAAGCTGGCTGCCTTCCCACAGTAGCCCCATGGTCACGATTGGCCAATGCGGTAGTCTAAGCTGAGCTAGATCTAGCAGAGAGACAAGGGGCCACCATTCATAGTAGCACCACACCACAACTCCACATGACATCGCCTTTTCTCCGCCGTCGCAGCCAATGCTTCTTGCCTGTTGCAGCCGCTGTGCCTCACTGTCGCCGCCATCCTAGAGGCCGTGCAGGACCCGATGGTGAGCTCTGGCGGCAGCAAGGTGAAGAGGAGAGGGTGACGGCTAGGGTTTTAGCGAAGGGGAAAAGCCATGGATGAGAGAAAAGCCGTCCACACAATCACAGACCTGAAACACATAATCTAACATAAGAGAATTCAGTGATCATCTGAAATCAACACTTGTGATGCTAACAACAGGTACTGGTCACATGTCATGTTGTGCAGGTGCTGCAGCACTGCACTGAAGAGGATGAGGACTCTGGAGGTCGCCCTGCAGGTGGCGTCGGTCGCCGTGTCGGGTTCCTCACCGCCGCCAAGGGGACGGTGGTAATGTTGGCTGTACAGAGAGCAGCCGTCGTGGCTACGGCCGTGCTGTGTTTCGTTGCCTCCCGCTGGGTCGCCAACTTCATCGAGAAGAACTTCTATTTCCAGGACTATGTCCATGCGAACAAGTGATGCATCCAGGAAATCTGTGTTTTACTGCTGTTGCTAGGAATTTGTCACGGACCTTGGCCTCAGTAGAGGGCTTTAGGCTGGGTTATTAGGCTGTCTCTTGTCCTAATTAGTTGGAAGGTGCAGCAATAAAAGAAGCATGGAAAACTCAAACTTTATGGTCATGTGCATAATAGATAGAGAGGCAGGGGATGTAATCATTTTCCTTATCCAAAAATAAAAATAAAATAAGTCAAGCAACAGCCAATGGCATAGGAGAAGAAACTGCCTATCCCCATCCTTCATTCAGCTTCTCACTAAAAACTATAATTCTCCAAACCCCAAATCCCCGCTTCTCCCAATGATATACCTTAATTTATCTCAATTTGTATCCTTCAATACTCTTGTATTTTGCATTGGAGTTGGATTTATCTCCTATGTTGGTTGTTGTATGATTGAGAATCAAGCGGGTTCATGACAGGATTCCTATCTTAAATTTAGCAGCTTACAAATGTATAGACAACACAACCAAGCACTCAATACCAATAGCATCCGTATATATCAGTGTTCCCACAAAAAAAAATCATGGAATACCATGGTGTGATTGCGTTTATGAAAAACTTCAAGATGAAAAATTGAAAAGAAGCACCTATGAGTACAGAACTTGTTGAATAGTGAATTATCAATGAAGCTAGGTAACGTCTTCCAGTAACAGGGCGGTTGAAAATTTACCAAAGCAGATGCACTGAGAATCAATTTTGGAGCAATAACATCATCTACCATGCACTGCCCTCAGGCCCTGAAATGCAAAATTGTTTCAGTAAACTTGTCAAGAATTGAACTAGCTGTATGCACATGGCCATCAAAGTCTAAGCAGAATTCGTCTGAAAAACAATATCAAACTGTATAATTTGAGTAATTGAAATGCATTAATATGTAAATGTTGCTCTCACAACTTACCTCGTCATATATGAATCATCTGCAGTACTAACAACAATGTTCTCACCAGCTTCTACAAAGGATGGTACCTAAAATAATCGCAAAAGGGTAACAGGAAGTAAGAAATAATTGAAAGAAGTGGACTCCCATCAACATTTTCTAATTTTCATTACTCATCCATAGGATATGTAACCAGTAATTTTTAAAACAGCAGGAACTTATTTGAGTAAGTCAGATGTAGAACAAAACAGAGTTGATTTTCAGTAATTCGAAATCAATTCTGCACAAAGACATGTATGCTGCAAATGCCATTTTCCACACACATTTCCACAAAGAAGAGGATATCAAAGTGATAGCATGTACAGCAATATTCCTAGATGTACTTCAACATTTTTTAAAAGACTAGGCAAATAAAATCTAGGAAATGGTGCATCAACTTACAAGCACTGTAAGACCATTATCCAGCAATACCCTTTTATATCTGCAGTAATACAAACATGAGCTTAGTTACCTACATAACAGTACACAGCCTCAAACGTCTGGCAACAAAATATTACGAAGCTTATAATAGCAAAACATTTTGTCCTTGTGCATAGTGCATAGAATGACAGATACAATTCCACAGCCTTGCATGTCACAGATAGTGCTGGGAAAAAATGCTTGAGCCTTGCAAGTTGCAAACCAGCTTGACTCAGTCGTTAAATGAGCTGAGCTATCCTCCTTCCTAACCCAATGAGACAGCCCACAAGTTTTGGACAAATGGACTTTGCAATCCAATGGATCAATGGGCCAAAGACATACAGCAGAAATATTCAGAAAACACCCTATGCTAGAAGGTAATGACAAAACTATATATATGCAAGTAACAGCAAGTAGCTCGTTAGGCTTAGATTATATAAAAAGACCGACTAAAAAACCAAAGACCTACCCCACCATATCAGTATTTATTACCCAGCTCATGAACAATAGGCCTCAAGCCATGCCCAATTATGTCTAACCCTAATGACCTAATCCATCAGGCACCAACTGCGAATAGCAAAGAAAAACCTTTTAGTATATAATATTATCCTTATCGCTGAACATTTGGCAGACTACTCCCTCCGGTCATATTTGAAGTTTAGTACAAGATTTGGTCAGAATTTTAAAATTCTGACTATTAATAATATCTCAAATGCTTAGTCTTACAATAAAAGAAATGGCATATGTAAATTTATCTTGAAAAGTACTATCTAATATCATAAACTAATTAGATTTTACAATGTTTAACTAATATCAAATTGATGGTCGAAATCTTAAAAGTTCAACTGAATATTGTCTTATATGTCAAATATGACCAGATGGAGTATTCAATCCACAAAATTTGAACAGTAAACAGCATATCAACATGATCTAATATCAAACTCATGAAAGGTATTAAGAGCAACAATTAACCCAAAAGTCATCAGAACATAAGAAACAAACATTAAATTAAAAAGAAAAGGAGCAATTTAAATGATCACGTGAAACTCACTGTGGCTGTGCAGTTATCCCTTTTGTATGAGGTTGTGCTTCAACAACTGTGCAAGTCACACGTGGAGGCACTGATGCAGACATAGGTCGGCCATCAAAGTACTGTAGAGTCACCTTCATTTCGTCTGTTATAAGGAAATGGAGTATGATGTCATGACACGACAAAACACAGTGAACCACCACTGACAAAGACAAACTATGAAGCCAAGGGTTGCGATACAAGGCAACTAATCCCCTCCCTCCTTTCAAGTCTCAAACCCTCCCTCTCCTCTGTCCATCCCTCCCTCATGGCCGGTCTGGCTGATTATAAGTTTATGACAGCAGCAAATGGCAAAAGCTGTGCTGTGAGCAGCAGCAACAGTCACAACAAACAACTACTACCCGTCTCAAACTGCCGCTTTTTCACACTCAATCTGCCTCATAAAGAAAGGTGATTGGTTATCGCGACCTTGCCACAGCACACAAAGGAATCCCCTAGGTGATGCATTTGATAACAGTAAAAAATACAACTAACTATCTCACTGTACAAAAGGAAAACCATAAGCATATTTTAGCATTTAGACTTGATGATAACCAGTGTTCCTGCTTCTTGTTGATTAATATTGATCTTTACCTTTCAGATATGCTGCGGCTTTGCCAAACAGTTCCTTTGAGACCTCAAGTTGCTCAAACGTTTCAGGCCTGACAAAAAAGATTCCAGGTGAAATCATGGTTAAGTAAAGTAAAATAAATACTCAAATTATCACAGTACAACATATCAACCGTTTAATGATAGGAAAACAGGAAATAAACGTACTCCATAAGAGTCACAATGTCTCCTTCCTGATAGAGATATGTGAATGACTTCTCCTCAACAAAAACTCCTGAATGTTTTGGAAAAAATTATATAATGATTCCACCACCAAAACAAGCATGATTATAATTTATATGTTTAACACTCTAAATGAGCTGTGACTGCCTAAAATTAGCTTGACACATTAATGTAATGTAACACTTCAGAAGAATGTATCGCTTTGATAGTTAGATCTGTAGATAGAAATATAAAGCAATTAGCATGTAAAATCACAGTAGGATATCTCAATAAGAACAGGTAATATACGATATGACCATATAAATAGAATTAGGCTGAAATATAAAAAGGCCTATATATCTTGGTTTTAAAGATGCATTTTTATGATTGAATTAGAAATGTCCCTACTCTCAAGAGCCTCATCGGTACGAAATCTTTCAGTTATTTTGTTGCCAGTGTCAACATCCCTCAGTTCCACCTGCAGAATTAAAGAATTAAGGAAAAAAAGGTGCTCTAACAGTAGTTATTTTGGCTGTTACTTGCTATTTTGATGCCCGACTCTAGAGTGTTGTGTGCTGCAAAAAAATAAAAGAACAAAACAAGATAAAAACCTGTATAGTAGCTCCTCCTCTACCTTGATGTGAATGTTGTGCTTTTATCACCTGCCAAAACACAAGCAAGCAAATTAAGAAAGGATAGATTGCTTGTTCTTATAACTGCATACATGAATATAAATGATAAACCACAAAGCTCATGTAAAACAGTAACAATGCAGAACACAAATAGAAAATGGGCATACCTGATAAATGCGACCTTGAAGGTTGATCAAAGGGATGGATAAGTAATAATCCACAATATTAGAAGGCAAAAATAAAACATAATAGATGTAACCACAAACCTCTTCTTTGTATCACGTTTCCAAGCTTCACCTACAGAGGAAGACAGAACTGAATTAATGTAAGCTTCATTATGTGTCCTAAGGGAGAGAGTTCATGAGTCCTGCATCGTTATGTCCAAGTCATGCACTAGCGGCAGCAGCAGTATCACTTGATGTAAACATACTGAATTCATGAGCGTGATCTAAAGAACTTGCTTCTGGAGTACACAAATTTGTTAAATTAGCCCTTACTATAAGGTTTTGCGCATTTAAAGCAATTTGTTCAATTGCTAGGAGCCTAAGACGCCTAAAGGAAACCATCAGACCCCAGACCGAAGTACATCCTACACGATCATTCAAAAACACTTCACTTACCCCTGGACTACGATTATATCAAACACAATTTAACAATGAACTACTACCTTAACAAAGTTCCCCGCACAAATTTGAAACGAGAAAACCGGAGAAGGACAGCCAGCGCAGATATCTACAACTATCATAGAACCCCAGCTAAACCCTGGTGACGGATACATGTAAACAGTGAGAGGTACTAGGCAAGTAGCGAAGGGATTACTTCGGAGCCGAGCATCTTCGCGCCGCGGCGCTGGATGGCGGCCCACGGGGCTGCGGCGAGGGAGCCGGCGGACGCGGGCTGGTCCCGTAGGGTGGCGACGGCATGGGCGTGGCCGCGGTGCTGGGCGGTGGGCGCGGAGGGGAAGAAGAGCTGGAGGCGGCGGGAAGCTTCCAGAAGTTTCCGCCGGAGGATCTGCATCGCGGCCGCCGGAGTTGGGGGGCGCACTTCGCGGCCGGTGGCTTCGTTTGCGAGGAGGCGACTTAGTGGCTCGCTTCATGTGCAGGTTGGTCTGTGTACGTTGGCTGGGCCTCTCCTACAATGTGGGCTGAATTTAGGCCCATTTAATTTGTGTGCGATTAGTTTTACCCATGTAGTATCGTAGCATGTGTGGGCTCAAGTGAGGCCGTTATAATCTGGTCCATTTTCTATGGACGTTCCATCTGTTCAACCCGCGGTTTAACTTCAAACCGATCAAAACAATTCAACTCTCCTAAAGCCCTCTGAAGTCTTAAAAAACCAGCTCTTACCATAAAACAACCGTTTTATTGTACTTTTTAACCCATATGTGTTTATGTTAGTCTTCTACGTCCTCCATTTTGTTTCGATATTTCTTTTCTATTTTAAAATATAAGTATTTTTAGTATTTTAATTTCATATAAGATAAACAACCATATCATTTCAATGGTTTCAAACCCAATTATATACTATTTCTGTCCAAGAATATAAAAACGTGAGTATATGAATAAGTTTAGAATCTAAGTAATTCAAAATTTTAAAATTGAACACTAAAATGACTAAAAGAGAATTTTTTGACCTAACCTTAATATTTACTTAAAAATACTTATATTTTATAACAACATTATGTTCAATAAATACATATATATATGGATGTGCGGTTATACAATAATGTATCGAATCTAAAATGATAATATACGTAATTAGTTAGAGGTAGCATCAATTAAAAAAACTTATCTAACATTAGTTGAACTAATTTGACTATATCTGTACATTGCAAAATTATAATAATATAAAGAAAGATATAGCAAAACTAAGAAAGACTAAAATCCATCTAAATAGAAATAGTTATTGACACATCTAAATTGTGATTAGAGATTATTATTGAGTTTCAATTCTAATTCAACTTGTTTACTGACGTAGTGTTATTGGTGGATAAATATTTATCCATGGTAAAAAATCAGCTTCTATTTTTGTTTGATAAACAGTGATACAATAAAGCGAAAGATCATACACCATGATAAAATCATGTTGCTATAAGATTTGAATTATATGTGAAAAAGATATAGCATTAAGAATATATTTTCTTCGATTATATAAAAAGCACCCGCATACATACAATTTGATTAAAATGTTGCTATCGCTATAGTAAATCAAAGTGTACATTGTCTCATTTTATACTTTGAACATGTATCCAGTTTTTAGCTCTATTCGAGCAATGCCTTCACATGACACAAATAAGATAGCAAAAAGGATTTGGAAAAAAATAGAATGAGAGCAGCAGGCCCATGCAAAAACAAAAAAAAAACTGAAAACAAGCGAAAATTAGACCGTATGTAGCCCATGGTATTAGATTTTTCCAAATATAGCCACGTCGGATGATTCCAACGGCTCAAGACCAGGATTAGGCGTCGATATCTACCGTAACAACCCAGCCACCCAGGCATAGACCCACTGCTATGTGGGCCCCACCACCCCGGTCGGCACGCAACGACTCCAACCAGGCGAACCGTCGAAGCACACGTGGCTCCTCGCAACCACTAACCGCTAGCGCCACGCACGGCCTCCTAAAATTAGCTCGCAAAAAAAAAGGAGCAAATCCAAATCCAAATCCACCACTCCCCACCACCACCACCACCCTGCGCCTGCGCACGGAGAAATTCCCGAGGCGAAATCCAGGAGAAATCGGAGAGAGAGAGAGAGAGAGGCTATGACGCGCCGCGCCGTCGCCGTCGCCGTCGCGGCCGTGCTCCTCGTCGTCGCCGGCGCGGCGGCGGGGAAGGAGGAGGAGGGGGTGTCCCCTTCGACCTGCGCGCGGAGGGGCCCGGCTTTCTTCGACGCGCTGGCGTCGCGTTGCCCCTGCATCTGGATCGAGCCGTCCCCGCCCGTCGAGGTAGGTGTTCTCCGGTGTCCTCGTCCATCTTCAGTTCGTCCTCCTATCCGATGCTTCTAGAAGCAGCGAGTATTCGCGCGTGTTCCTCTTCCTGTGGAATACTCCTCCTACCTACTTGTCAATGCGGCCAAACGTTAGTGGCGTATTGCGTGTATCTTCTTTCAAATCGCTGGGGAGATGTGCGATGTGTAGTGCGCACCATTAATCTGTGCATATATGCGCTATTGTTGCATACAATCAGCTAATTAACGGGGGGAGATAGACAAGGGGGAATTGATAAAGGCGAGGTCAACGAAACATGATTGGAAGCGCAAAGGAGAATTATTGAGATGCAAGGCCTTGTTGGTGCTATGTTGCCCGGGTGCCAACAGTAGGAATTAATCATAAGACAAGCATCATGTGAAACGAGTGGGCAGGAAGCATTTTCAGGGTCTTATGTAAGATGCAAAAGGCAGACATGTGTTAACACAAATAGCACAATTAAGGATCAAGTGTGGGTGGTTTGAGCAAAAAGATGCTTGGTAAGGTTTCGGTGAGGAATGTATACAAGACTCGTATTTGGAGAATAAGCATGGCCGTTATGTTTAATCTGAGGCTCTTGGCACACTGTTCGTAGAGTGCAGCTTCTCAGGATTGGGAGATCTCAACATGGGAGGAAGTGGCTGTTGAGATGATGACACTAGCATGGTTAGGAAATAGGAATTCACTAACCAGAGCTCCCAAAATTAGGAATTCTCTGACATTAGACTGACTGGATGCCCGAAAGCTTAGAGAATGTTATATATATATATATATATATATATAGCTGGAGTGTTGCTATGCTCTGTATTTCTTGTGAAGGCGCTTCCTCAACGTGTGTGAAGGATATCTTGTAGATTTGTTGGTGTTCAATATGTAATGCAGGGAAATTTTGGTATTATCCTGCATTTCCAAATTTCTTATGGGTAATCTTTTCATTGATGAGCCATTGAACTGTGCAACGTGTGTTGACCATATTAATGTTCTCCAGGATACCCCTTAACCAACTTTAATGTCAATCACTATTGACATATTTTTGCTTAACTGAAGAGTTTGTCCCCATTTGATTGTCTAGCAATGATAATTAGATACGCTGGTTATCTGGCAGTGTAAATAATGCTCGATAGTCCATTTTGTAAATTTTGCAAACTTCTTGTTTGAAATATTGTTTATCTGTCAATAACTTCTTGTGCGTTTTTCTTACTGAAGGTGAGAGGAGAGGCTATTGATAAAGAGTTGAACCTTCGCCGCAGAGGTGTTTCGTACTCTGTTCTCTTCTATGCTGCATGGTGCCCATTTTCAGGCAAGTTCCGGCCAATATTTGAAGCTCTCAGCACTATGTTCCCTCAGATATATCACTTTGCTGTTGAAGAATCCTCTGCGATGCCTAGGTATGTAAATGTTGGCTCCTCTGTTGTCTATATATCTCTTTAAGTGAGGCATCATGCAATGCTTTTAATCATTGTTGTTTAGCTAGTGAATTACTGCTTATTACACTGCTTCTGCTTATTGTAGTTTGTTTTCAAGATATGGTGTCCGTGGATTCCCGGCCATTCTTCTAGTAAATGAGACTACAATGGTTCGATACCGGGGCCCAAAAGATCTCAGCTCTCTGGTGAACTTCTATAAAGAAACTACAGGTACAAGCACTGCTCCTTTATTTCCTGCATACAAGAATTGTAACAACTTTCAATATGTTAAACCCAGAAATGAGAATATAGCATTCAGGTGCTATTTTAGAATGAAAATTATACAGTTCCCTAGCTGGTAATTAGCTGCAACTGTGAAGGATTGCATGACACTCTCTCAATCCTACACACCAGGATTGCCATCTTACTATAATGCTTTAATCTTTGGAACCTTTTTAGTATGAAAGGTTGATACTTGTGAATGCAGAGGAGCAGCCTATTGTTATTTCTTCTGGGCTGTTGAATATGTTCATACAAACCATTAATTGTATATAATTGATTTCATTGTCCAAACAACTTAACAGGGATAGGCTGCACACTACAGTTATTGATGATTAGATTTTGGTTGTCTTTGTTGCTTCAAGGCATTTTTTGAAGTAAATTATTTATATTGCAGGCCTTGATCTGATTGTATATTTTGATGTCGATCATCAAGACAGTACTGGACGTTTGAGGCCAGTGATGCCAGGGGACCAATCTCTGCATAAAATTGCAAAAGACGAGCCATTTGTGTTGCTTGCAGTGCTTTTTATCATCCTGAAGGTTGCAGCACGTTTTGTCCCCATTGTCATCTCCCATCTGAGAGCTTTTTTGGTTGTGCGTGTTCGGAACTTGAACTTAGGGATCCGTAGGGGATCAAACCAACTCTTGGAACGAGCACTGAGTGTACTTGATGTGAAGAGGCTTGGTAGCAAGTTTAGACTGAGTAATAAGACAAGGGACCTAAGGAAAGGCGCGAGTAATGCTCGAGCTTGGGCTTCCTCGTTTACTTCTGTTTCACTGGGTGAACCATCCTCCTCAAGGCAAGCTTAAGTGCTTAACCTTTTCGGGGATGTTTTTTTAGTGTACTGCACATGTAATCCAACATTATTTAATCTTGCTTTCGCATCCAGCTATGCATGATAGTCGCTTTGCTGCGCATTCAAGCATGTGGGAACTTCCTGGGCATGTAAATTATGAGGTCCTCACCTTGTTGTATACTAGGAATACCTTTTGCATTGTGGATGCAATGCCTAATCTCGCTGTCAAATTAACTACTGTAAATTTGAGATGTGTGATGACAGTTTGAGTAGTTTTTAGATGACTTTTTGTTGTTCCTGGTACTGTATCAATCATTACAATATTAACCCTCATTGAAGAACTTCACTTCACTTGGTCGTTGTCTGCACCAGCCTGAAGCTAGGGCTGTTGAGTGTTTGAGTCATGCTTTATTTGTCGAGCCATCTTTGTTATATGTTCGGCACTGTTTGGAAAGAAGCTAAAAAATTGTGTCTGAAAGATGCTCCTTTTTATGTAAATCTATTATTTACTGGAGATTTGTAAGCGTTATCCCTGTTCATATTGCCCTGTGCACAAATCTGCTTCTACATAATTGTGAGTTCTATCTATGGTCTCACGTGAGCTTTCGAGAGTGAAACTTCTGTAGAAGTTTCTGAACATGTGTGTGATTTTCCTATGACTGCCGTGTTAGCTGGTGTGTGTCACTATCCATCGCCAGTTCCTGTTCATTTCGTTTATCATCTCCGTTTCTTATCATCTATGCAGTGTAATGACCTTGACCACTCTATAAACTTACACTGCCTGTCTACCACGCAGTGCTGTATCAAATAGACTTGCAAATTGGACCTGTATTTTCCAAACATTTTTCATAAGTCGACTGAAAAGGATTGACGTCGCAGGCCTTTTCAGATTAGGTGGCACACTAATCCTTGACAGCTACTGTCAAGATATTAATGAAGGTTTGTCTGCCGTCCAGGCAAGATTACTGAGTAACGTACTGGCTGCTGGTTGACAGGAATTCTTTGAGTTATTATCGTTGCTAAGTTCGCTCATTAGAGGAAATAATTAATCTGAATGCTCTGTACATACTAGATGTCTGAATGTAAATGCTCCAGCTGACTTCAGACTAGTTCACAGTTCTGCACCGACACTATATCCTATCGCCTTATAAAATTATTCTCTAATCATGCTTGCTGAATAATTAATCTTTTGCAGGCAGCTAATCTTGCAGAAACATGGAAAGAATTGAGTAGCAAGGAAGGAAAGGAGTCACCACTGGTGGGCCCCAGATAACATTTTCACCTTTGTCACCTAGCAGAAAGGCTAAGCCAACACAAACACACAAACCCCTCAAGTTGAATTGCCACTCATCTCCCCTTGTGCAAGAAGTGTCCCTGTTCCCATTAGCTGCCTCTTGTTCCATTTGTTCTCCTCCAGAAAAAATAAGAAAGTATCCTTCCTCACCATTACTGGTATTGATTCTTGGTGAGCATCCATTTTTGACCATTTCCACAGTATCAAGGGAGTATCAAAATTGGAAGCATTTGGGCAGCTATATAGCTCTCTCTGATTTCCAAGATTGTTTCTGAACTAGTTTGACATAAGCAGAGGTGCTTCCATGGATGCAATCAGCCTGGATGAGTGGGAGCTCCTGCCTGACAACAAGAGCTCCTTCTTCTTGGAGGAGTTCACCAGTGGCTATGGCACTGTTGGTGGTAAGGATGATCAGTTCTTATTTGGTGCCAGTTTGATCATGATCAACATGGACCACTTTACCCCTGCATCTCACCCTTCTCCCTATGATTGTATCCTAGATGATGAGACCAAGAAACCATTTATGTCTATCCAACCATCAGAAGAGGTCTATGTGGGTGATCCTACCATCAAGTTCAAGGATATTGATGTCATGAAGATCAAACCGTGTCGAGAAGATTTCGTGCCCAAGGTGACTGAGATATTTGATGCAGAAGAGGAGGCAGAGGTGATCAAGAGTCCTGTTGGAGAAAAGGAGGTTGATGAGGAGGAGGTGATGGTTGTAGTGGCGCCTGATCAATGTGTTGAAGAGGAAGGTGTCCAGAAAGACAGGGAGGAACACAATGGTTTCAGTGTGGGGAAGCTGAGAGTGAATGGTGTTGGGGCTCTCTGCTCATTTGGGGTTGCAGCTGCCACCTTCTGCATCTTTCTGCTTGGTGGCAGGCAGCAGCAGCTGCACAAGAGGCAGAATCAGAAGACCCAATTCCAGATGTATGCTGATAACAAGGTTGGTGGCTATTGCTTAATATCAAGGTGTTCTTAGACTAAGACTTTAGCTGTCTTAAACTTAGCAGCAATACTTGTGTATTTAGTAGTTGAATTTGCTCAGGAAAATTACATCACTCTACTCAATTAAGAATTATAGAAGCCACTAAATTTTGATTAGATTTAGAGTGGAATAATGGTAGGGGATCATTAGGTTAACTCACCAGCCAATAGAGGGGATTGGGGAATTTCCCGCTGCTCCTGACGATTTTGCCTGTCTGATCTGCAGAGAATTCAGCAGGTTGTGCAGCAGGCCACAAGACTGAACCAAGCTGTGTCAACAGTAATGGGAGGTGCATCCACAAGGGCAAGCATTTCATTCGGTGGCTACTATGATGGATTCTAATGTGTCAGGAACCTTGATAGAATCCTTGTTCTGCGCACGACCATGTATTAGATCAAGTGTTGTATGATAGCCATCTATATTCTTACATTCTTTATATCGGTTAGGGCCAAGTGGCCTTCATGTGCGTGGCCGCTTGGGGCTCGCCTATGGTGGTGTACGGTTCGGAAGTCGATCGGAAAACCTTCGATGCGGGTGTCATCCTGGTGACGTGGTTGATTTGGACGGAACGCAATGCTCGTATTTTTTTTTTGATGGAAAGGCGACGTCAGCAGACCGCCTGCGTGCAGCTATCAAAAGATGTGTGGGAAACCTGCAAGGCGGCCGGCCTCCTAAGGCCGTCCTGTTCCAGCATCAACACGTCGAGCACGTAGCTGTGAGGTAGCTTTGAGCTGGAGCTTGAGCGGTGGCACGTTGCTGTAACGGAAAACTATTTCTTATCTCAATAAACTTCGGCCGGCGGTCGCCGGCCCGGGCAAAGTGTCCTTCATGTACAATACCATGCAACCTACATCCCTGTTTATTTTCAGATTTCCTACTGGATGTGAATATCCTGGTCGATCAAATTGCAGAAATGAATAGATACTAGATGCGGAGTTTTGTTCTGAGGATTTCAATCATTTGGCCGTGCCTGACTGAATCTTGCCGGCATTTGCGACTGTTCATTTGTCGATTTGTACACCACACAGCTCCGTGAAACCGACAGTGATTTGCTCTTCTTCCTCCTCCTTTCCATGATCCAAATTCCAAATGAAATGACAAATTAGTAGTCGAGTGAAAGGGGAAAGAGGGAAAAAAAATCTTACAACCATATCAGATTGTCAGAAGAGACCATCTGTAGCAGTGCTCTATTACAGCAATGGCCAGGGATCGATCCAGGAAGATGACTTTCACTATGCTTTTTGCTGATGCTGACACACTGGAGAAGGCTATAAGGATTTTGTAACTTTAGAGATTTTTTCTCGTTTATTGAATTGAATTGTTTCGGTTTTCAGGTGAAATTCCTTCTTCCAAATGGCACTTTGCTAGATTTCAACTATTGAGGCACTTTGCTAGATGTCCTTGGCCTTATACGGGACGGCCCATATTGGCATTTTGGGTTTCACTTCCATAATTTTCTGATCGATTCAGGTTTCAAACTGAAGATTTCAGTTCAACACAAAACCAACACAAGAAGCAAATGGAGAATTACAGTGCAAAACTGCAAACCAAGCTCTTTTACCCTGAACAGCAATCAATAATCTGTGCAAAAATCATCAATCAACTGACTTCTTAAAAGCAAAAGTAAGAGAGAGAGAGAGACACCATGCTCTTCTCATTGTTTTGAAAGGCAAGCTCTGACCAAATGCCTCTGAATCTTCACACGAACAGTAACTAAGTAAGATTGGCAAGTCTGCAGGATTCAGCAAAGTCAGGACGTCCAGATTTGATCAGGCAGCTGGCCTGGTCTGATCTGGTCAGCCATGCCGAGATCAAGGGGTAGGAAACTAGGAATAGCTTGCGTCCAATGCATCTCCGTCTTCAGCTCTTCATGTTGCCATGGCGGCTCAACAAACTGATAGGACTGATCCTTCAATGCAAGACTGCAAATGGCGTACGCCCGGCTGAATCGGAGATCAGGAGTTACTCACATCTTTCGCTCGAGCAATGAATGTCTACCTGAATCCTCTGAAATTCAGTTAGAGAAGAAAAAACAATTTTGCCGATAGATACCTGGACTAGCACGTTTTCAATGAACCACTACCGAACATATCTTGCATGGACATTGTACTATCACGAGAATTAGTGACCAAGTATGTATTTTAGAGATTTCAACGAAACAATTTGTTTTTCTAAAGGAAGGACAAATGGAGAAAAAAAAACAAAAATTTTTCACCAAATTTATGCAATAATTAGTATTGAGTTGTATGTATCGATCCGTTTAACTCCAGCAAGATTTAGACTCAAAATCTCTAGCTCTAATATCCTTCGTTTTATATTATAATATATTTTTATATTTTCTAAAGTTAAACATTTTTAAAGTTTAATCAATTTTACATGAAAATATAACATCTACAGTTTTCTTAAATTTAATATTGAATATATTTTAATAATATTTTTTTATTAAAAAATTGATACGATTTTCTATAAATATCATCAAACTTTTAAAAAATAACCCTTTTTAAAAAATCAATACGTCTTAAAATATAAAATGGAGAAAGTACCATGCGCTCAAACCAAAAGCTTAAACTCATGAAAAAAAGATAGGGAATTCAAAGAAGATGTTGATTAAAGAGAGGGCATAATCGGTAATTAAAAGTCAATTGAGACATTGGCATGAAAAGGAGTAAGGGACCGGAGTAACTACGGTGGTAGGACAAGTTCCATGGTTCGGCTTGCCTAAAGTCGGTAGCCAGTTTAGAGTATAGCAGAAAAACGATGAGTGACACATGGCGAAGTTTAGGATCTACTGTGCTTATAAGGCAAGCTCTTCAGTACCGATCTTGGTATTTCAAGTAAACCCACTTCTACCGTTGGAGGGTCAAGACACATTACAACAACTCGCAACACCGATGGAGGCATGGGGGATGGTGAGGTAAAACCCTCTCCACTCTATGGTGGTGCTAGTAGTTGGCCAAAACAGCGTCTCGGCTGAAATTGAGAAATGAGCGAGTTCAAGGGCTCAATTTTGATAGGAACGCATCGCATGATCGATTTTCTTGAGTGATATGATTTCATGTCACAAAGGGCGATGTCATGTGACTGGTTTTCTTTCGGGTCCCTGATTTCACGCACAATGGACGAAAGAATGTGCGATGAGTGACGGAAACAACATTGGGACCACTCCACATTTTCTAAGTAGGTATAGATAAAATTGTTGTTAAGCCATGCAAATTACTATTGCAGCCCGACAATCGAAGGCAGGCAAGAGAAGAGTCAGGTCGGTGGTTTGCGATTGGCCCTACATGCATACATATGATGCACTGACAACGTATGAATGGGATTAAATAAGTAAAATGGTGATGCTCTTATTCGAAACTGCACGTTGGACTCGGCCTGCGATAAGCACCGCAGGCGTCAGCTCAGCTAGGCTGGGATGCGGCCACCATGGCCACACGGGAAGCTGTCGCTACACTCGGCTGCAAGAAGGCGGGGCCGTCTCGGACTGGTTACGTCGACCGGCCCATGATATCTCATCGAGTCCGTGGGAGTAGCCGAGGAACGCACGCACACAGGCGTCGCACCGCGCAGGACTCGGACGCATGCACGCGGACGTCGCACCATGCGGGACTCTGCGCGAGAATCGGACGGCCTAACAAGAACAGACGACGCGCCAAACCGCCCATGGAAACGCCTTTAATTTTCATAATAGGTGGAGGTATCAATGAATTAAAACTCGGCCTCTACATCTAAAGCGGATGTACACAAGCAAGCAAATGGACAATTTACTTGTACTCTAAAAGTTAGCAAGGCCCCCACTTTCATCATGCACGAGACGGCCTGTAAGTAACAAGGAATCCTCCATGCGTCGTTCGCTTCCATTTGAGAGAGACGAATCAAAATCCAAAGCTTGCACGTTCGAAGGGACAGCTCCATCTAACGAGATTTGTTTAGGGGCATTATATCAGATTGATGTGTGCATGTTTTGGTTAAGTAACCATCAGCAGGTTGTGTCACCTAAAGTACAGCTTACTTAGACTCCACTACCTGCGTTGCATTTGCATTTACTATATAGAATCAAACACAAAAATTAAAACTACAAAAGAAGATAAATGATATGATTATCAAAAACTATAATTAAAAATTATCTCTGAAGGTAAAATCTCAAACATTTTTAGATGTCACCGGTCCGATCGTCCTCCTGTTATCGGTTTGATCGACACATATTTACCGGTCTGAGTGGTAACTTTGCTTCACCCGATTCCTCCACTCGATCCGATCGTGTTTATATAGAACCTTCCTACTTCTATTTATATTTATGTGGTCTGATTATCCTCTAGTCCAACCGCGTTCATACAGTACCTTCCTAGGCTTATGCTCGTACGGTCTGACTGACCTCCAAGCCCAGTCTAATTATGTGTAAAAAAAACACTTTGTTTAAAATTAATTTAATTAAAATTTAAGCTAATTGTTTATCATAAGTTTTTAAACCAAGACAATAATTTTATAACCTAATCAATTCTCTACGCATGCACAATGACATGAAATGTAGAGAAATGGGTAGGGTGATCCATGGGGTGTACTTGTATGAGCCTAAGTATATTTCTTACCGTCCATGAAAAGAACTGAGAAATACCATATTTTCTACTATCATTTCGGTCATAAATATTTAATATTTTGAAGATTAAACTTTTAAAATTTTGATAATCAATTTTATATTAAAATAAATTTATAAAATATAATAAATTTATGATCTTGTATAAATATATCTATATAATTTCTTTTATTGTTAAACTAAGCAACTGTGAAATTAATAGTGATCTAAATTTTAAAAGTCTGATTGAATTTCGTCTTAAATATCAAATATATTTGAACAAAGAGAGTATAAATTTAACACCAAGGATCTCCTTAGCGTGAAGGCATCAGAAGATACCATAAACTCACAATAAAAATATTCGGTGCTCCCTTTTCTAAAATATAAGTCATATTAATTCTTTTTTTACGTTGTATCTAATATTATACTTTAACCATTGATTTTTTTAATAACATATTATCAACAAATACAAAATTAACATCATATGAAAACATTTTCAAAGATAAATCTGATGATACATGACACTAAACATATTAGTTTAATTATTAGTTAAAAATTTTAAATATTGACTTTTGTCTTGTATAATGAAAGGAGTTTTTTTTTTTGCCTTCTGAAGGACCATACAATCACTCTAACCGAATAGGAAAAAAGGCTATATGATATGCACCTGAGATTAGGGTGGATATTGGCACTTGAGATTGAATGCAAGTAAGTCATCCATGGCAAATTAAAGACCTGCAGGATGGTATGGACTATGCTGATAGGATGATAGGAGTGACTAGAGAAGCCGGGTAAAGGAGAGACCAAGCAACTGAGCCGAAAGGCTCCTTTACTAGATGCTTGAAAAGTGAAATTTATCTTCTCATGCTCCATGATAGTGTTGTGCAAGGCCGCATCATTTCTGAAGATACCTTTTTCCCACGTCAATTCGACGTATTTCTTGGCTACAAGCATTGCGCCCGTGTGTTGCGATGGATTTTGATTCGGGCGCGTATCTTGTAACTTTTGGTCATAGAGAGAATGAATCGCCCTCACAGTGTGTGTTTTTTTTATGTGATTGAGGTCTAGAATAGAACCGTTCATCGTTAACGCTATCAACTAAAGAAAACAAACGGTGAAGAGAAGACATTGCAAGTTCAAAAGTTCAGAAGTGAGAACCCTCTTTAGCTGCAAACAGGTTTGATCCCCTGAAGGAACCTGAAATAAGCATTGTTTAAGATAATGAAAGCTATTAAACTTCGTTAATTATATCAGAATGATAGAACCATATATACTTTTGATCTCTATATAACTAACATACATACAACCACACCGTAAGCCTGTTAATATTCTCATGCTCTATGTCTGAATTATGATGTTTACTAGGTGTCAACTTTTGCTCTACATATAATATTCCACAAGCTAAAGCCAAGCCAAAACAAGAATCACTACGAGGTTAAGTCCAGCACAAGCAAGTGTCTCGCATTGGGATTCTGACAGAACATGTCAGTGGCAAGCATTTTGTCCCCTGGGCTGGACAAGTGTTGCTATCTAGCTTTGCTTTATGATGCCATGCAGATGCAGGCACGCAGCTGGAGCATAATCTCCAGAGCCTACTGAGAGAAAAAGGCATTGGAGGATAAGTGCAGATCAAGCAAGCTCGTTGTTCTGCTCACCCTGCATTTGCATTGCATGGCATGGCTGGTGCTGCTGCGCGTGCGGTGGCATGATGAGGTGAAAGCTGTTCACACCGTGTGCGTGTGAGTGCCTGTACCAGCGACAGCACTGACTGACTGACAGTGTGTGGCCCGTTTGAAACTTGGGAATTTTGTAGTAGCCTGTTGGACGGTTTTGTAGTCTGTGTTGTCTCTTGCAAAATTCCTAAGAAATTGAGATGTTGAACTCTGCCTTTAAATATATGATGTCATGATTTTTGGACATGCTATAGCATGTATGGTTTGAGAGTATTTTTTCATTGTCTTTGTTCTCTAGTGTAATGCATTAAGGAAGAGCTCCTGCCATTTCGCTACAGAAAAAAAAGATATTTTTTCATGGGAGAAAAAACACAAAATGAGCTAGCAGATTTTATTTTTGAAGATATTGTCTGCTGTATTTCTCAAGTTTTTCCTTAAGAAATCACATTCTTATAGTTGACAACATCTGGTGCTCCTTGCAGCTAAGTACCATGAATGCACCATCAGTATCATAACTAACCCCTTAATAGTTGTGACTGGCACTTTTTATCCCTGGCTGGTTGGCTTTTTACCAGTAATTAAGCTGTAAAGTATCCACCTACCTTTGCCCTTTTCTTGTGATCATTGCAAACGAATCAGAAATAAATTAGCTTGGAAAATAATAAATCCTTTGGATGATTAGCTGAAACATGAAGAAAAAATTGCATATTTCTAATAACTTCAGTACTCAGCAAAACCTAATAGCCGTTTTCTCAAGAACAAAGATGATTCTATTGAAAGGAGGGAAAATAAGTACATAGTAAGTTCAGATAGTTCTTGTCCCTTCTCTTTCTGAAAAAAAAAGGTTTGTAAGACAGTGCTGGCCAATTGTCATAAATCAATCATTCTCCCTACTATTTCATAGGACCAAATATAAAAATCAAATTGGCATACTAAGCACATAACTTCTTGCCATCACCAAAGTATTCCCCTCTCCCTTAACTTTTTCTGGATACCAGTATCTGAAATGCTCAGCTGCACACAGATTTTCTGGGCTATGCAAGCAAGGCTTTAGCATGGACATGATAATATGCCAAAATTACCAGCAGGTCAGAAAGCAAAGTGACAACCATAATGGGCATTATTCTACTTGGGAACAGTGCATTCCAAGATCAACATGATGTGCCATGATCTGAAGCTTTCCGTTTTATAATTCTCAGGCAAGAAAACAACCTCGTAACAGCACAGCGCAAGCTACAATGCCGTGTTTGTAGAGATCTTCCTGCAGGTGAGCTTGAATCCAAGAGAAAGGGGGAGAAATCTTAGTTTACAGCTCAAATTTCTGGTAAGAAAATATAGGCAAGGACTTGAACTGAATCCCTCTTTGTTTACACTTTTTCAGAGACAGTCAGCTTGTTATTTCTGCACTCCTGCATTTTTGGAGCTAACCTATTGGTATTTGATAGTATAGGAGTAGCAAAGGTTAGGTCAAATTCCATCTATATGCTAGTAGCTCACAAAATCCTACTAATCTCCAAGTACATTCACCTTTGACTCTAAATAATTTACTAGTGCTTTTCAACTTTGAATCTGTAATAGATCACATTAACACCCTGTCAGACAAAAAAGAATTGGCCTCTGAAACACCAATACCTACCATTAGGTTGGTTGGTTCTCAAAGAGTAATTGGGCTGGGGCCCTAAGCAGTATTCTCCATGAACGGCCAAGATTGTACCCTCAATCAGACGTGGTGTGCTACTCCACATGAGTAGTGATAGCATCACTTAAGTTCAAGTGAAGTGGGTGCAAGATATATAAGGGGTATTAAAAAGACAAAATGTGCATAAACCATATCACTTTGAAAATTTTAAGCTTGTTCTAGTGGACCTTACTTAGTATTAAGCTCTCCTAAAAATCAGTAGGCTAATAAACTAGTTGAGGACGGCTCGTTATTCAACTAAATACTCACAAGCTTCAGCAACTGCAAATATAAATCCTTTAAAACTGTCTCGCTACTCTAAAAGGGAGTTGTCCGTTCGCACCCTCCCCTTTCACGTCTTCCCCAAGGAAACTAGAAAAAAAAAAGACCGAATAACTAGGTATATCCATTGTAATGGATCGACATGGTGCTAGCGAATGATCAAAATGCAGAGCACTTCTGTACGAACCTGTGTAACATAAAAAGAACTACTACTGCTAGTAGTACAAAACTATCTCTGACAAAGATAAAATTGTGCAGAAGATCATCTTGAAAAACATTTTGCCGAAGTTCTTGGGGTACCTTTGCTTGGAGATGAAGCGGAATGCAAGAGAAAAGTATATCGATGGATCTCGAGGAGGTGAATAAATGCGACCTCGTGGGCGTGCAGTTAACAGATGAGAGATGGGGCCCTGATCCAAGGGAAACCGTTGTCCTTCTCATTGATTTCAGTTGCCTTCACCACTTGCCATGCTGTAGCTACTCCATTATTTTGGATCCCTACATTATTTACTTCCACATGTTGGTTGGATTCGGCAGAGAAAGCCCTAGTGGTACTGTGCTACTTGCCCTAGTAGTACATTTTTTGTGCGGGGATGCCCTAGTAGTACTTGCTTTTCACCTTGGTCAGGAATATTTGGAGATGATCACCTATTCAGTATTTAGAATATCTTTTTAAAGGAAAACAAGAAAGTTGTTTTTTTTCACACAGAAAGTACTTTCGGTACCAACTAAGGATACACAACCATATTTGTGAGCACTGGAAAACAAGAAAGTTCGTCTTTGCATTCTCAATCATGCAAAATAACAAATGTAAAACGGTTGATACGAATACATCACTGAGAGGAGAATGTGTCATCCATATATGTCTATGTTAAAAAAACCCTCCATTTTCCACTTGAATATTTGCAACAAAGGCAAGCATGAAAAATAAAACTAGCGAGCTAAAGATACTCAATTTGGCTGTCTCTTTTACCACAGCAAACCAAGCAAGGATATCATTAAGATGGTAGTGTATTAGTGTATATATATACATATGCATGTCTGAATTTTTAGTGAGGCTGGGAATAAATCAATTAATTTGTGGAGCTCGGGCATACATTTTCATATTCATATCAAGACTTGTTCACATGTATGTAAAGATTTTTATGGTTTTAATATCTTATGAACTAGAGTTATCAGTACCTTTTAAACTAGCAAGTTACATTCAAGGGATTGGCTGATTTTTGGGGGTTTTTTTACCTAAAAAAGCAACTTAGTTTATAATTAAAAAACTCAACCGACGGAATAATATAACCATGGCATTCAATGAGTTAAGAAAAATCTTTTTAAATATGGCTTATAATTACATACACTTAACATCATTATATATATAATGAGTACACTTATATCAACGCCTGCGAGGGTTTTTTTTTTCCTTCGAAACCTGGGTTCGAGTCTGGATCGACTACTTCAGAGGCTCTACCTGACAGCAACAAAAAATGGGTTCCCCGAGTAGGCACTGGAGTGCTTGTAGCAGGGCGTATAATCCAGTCATTTTCCACTAACGCATGTGAACTGGTCCTCCTATACAAGAGAGAAAAAAAAAATGAGAGCTGGTATTCTCATGTCAGTGAGACGGAGAAAGCAGAGCAGTAAAGCTGCTAGCAAAAGAGCTAGTACCACCTGGAGGCCAAGGTTTTGTGCAACCTCTACATACACCTACATGAGTGACCTAACAATTATCACCAGCATAAATGAATGAATGATGACAGATCGAAGAACACCAGAATTTAATCTCAGGAAGGTGCTTCTCGATCATTCTCAGCCGCCACAGATAAAATTAAAAATTTAAAACCACGTCTAGAGATTACAATGGATTCTTCATTATTTTCTTAATTATGTTTTTAAACTGATAAATAGTGTGTGATTTTTTTAAAAAAATTATATATTAAATTTTATTTAAAAACTAAAATAAATTTATTTTTAAAATTTATAAATAGCTATTACTTAATTAATTATATGCTAATGAATTAACTTATTTTCCATTAAAGAGCACTAGCTTAGAGTTGATTTTAGGATTTTTTTTCATCGGAGAGCATTAGACTTTAAACCATGAATAATATGGATATAAAAAATTATCTATAAATTATTTTTATAGATATTTTTTTATTATTGGTTTAATTATAAATTATTTTTTTATTTGCTTCATTTATATTTATACGGCTTATTATCCGTAGCTAAACCGATCATTGAGTTTTTCCTCTCTTTTTTTTCTCTCCCAATTTCGATATAGCATGATTTAGTTTTGAAAAAGCTTATAAAAATGGTAGAAACCACTCCATTCCTAGCATGAAAAAACCAAAAAAGAGAGGAGCCAGCAACTACTCCCCGTCCTTGAGCTGAGCGACCATGTGTGTGGTGAGGTGGGTACACTGTTATCTTGTACTGGTATGGCTATATGGCCTGTGGCCTGTAGCCTAAGACAGTCTCCTTTTCCTCCCACCTCCCCCACTCTACTTCCCTTCTTTGCTTCTTTCACTCTCATTGCCTCTTGTTGTTGATGCTTGCAGTTGCAGAGAGAGCTCACTGCTTGCTCCTCTCACAGTAGAGTATCATCCTCCACGTCATGGTGAATTTCTTCTTCTTGTTATCCGTCTTCTGATGGTTGCTTGGTTTTTCTGGCTTGACCGCTTGCTTATCTGGGTGAAGAAGCACGGAAACTGAAGCTTCCATCTTGCTTTGCTGGTCTTGGAGGTGTTAAAGGTGGCGCCTTGGGGCATCTTGTGAGGAAGTCTCCGGGAAAGATTGCTGCTTTGCCTCCCGTTTCGTGGCAAATCTTGTGTCGCGCGCTTGCGATTGATTGCGTTGGAAGAGGTCGGCTTCGTGGAGGAATCTTGCTTGCGGGATCAATCACGGCCGCTCCGCCCTCCCTCGCTTGGTTTGGTTGCTTGCTTTTTTGGGCGGTTCTTGGTGCTGCTTTTTTGCGGTACGAGGTGGGATCTTGCGGCCACTCGAGGTGGCGTCGCTGGATCGGGAGGCCTGATCTCTGCGCGGCTTGTCGTCGTGGCCGGCATTGCGGGGGCGAGCTCGCCGGTCTCTGGCTGATGCGGTGAGGAGGCGAAGCGGAGCCTCGCGCTGTGCTTTACTGCTCTGAGTGGGCTGCTGCTGCTGCGCGCGCCAGGTGTTCGGCGAAAGGCGCGAGCAGCATGAGGGACTTCCCTTCCTGCTTCGGGGAGAGCGGCGTCCAGATCGCGGACGCCTCGTCGTCGTCGTCGGTCGCCGGCAAGGGCGCGGCGCAGAACCTGGTGACCTGCCTGTACCAGGCGCAGTTCTCTGGCCGACCCTGCGTGATCTCGGTGACATGGAGCAAGAGCCTCATGGGGCAAGGGCTCAGCATTGGCGTGGACGACCTGTCCAGTCAGTGCCTGTGCAAGGCCGACATCAAGCCATGGCTCTTCTCCAAGAAGAAGGGGTCCAAGGGGCTTGACGTCGAGGACGGCAAGATTGAGATCTTCTGGGACCTGTCCGGTGCCAAGTTTGGTGCTGGGCCTGAGCCAGTAGAGGGGTTCTATGTCGCCGTGGTGTTTGACCTTGAGCTGGTACTCCTGCTTGGTGACATGAAGAAGGATGCATACAGGAAGACTGGCGCAAACCGGCCTATGCTGAATGCTGCATTTGTGGCTAGGAGGGAGCACATATATGGGAAGAAGATTTACACTGCCAAGGCACAGTTTTGTGACAATGGCCAATGTCATGATGTTGTAATAGAGTGCGACACTGTTGGCCTCAAGGATCCATGTCTTGAGATACGGGTGGACAAGAAGCCCGTCATGCAGGTGAAGCGTCTGGCTTGGAAATTTAGGGGAAACCAGACAATTCTTGTTGATGGTTTGCCTGTGGCGGTGTTCTGGGATGTCCACAGCTGGCTCTTTGGATCGACGACGAGCAATGCAGTGTTCATGTTTCAGACATGCCAAGCACCTGAGAAGTCGATGCCATGGTCGTACTCGCAGATTTTAAGGGAGTCTCAGTTGCAGGGTCTTGGGTTCTCACTGATCCTATATGCATGGAAGCTTGAATAGGTGCTTGCAGAATCATAATTTGCTTCTGCAGCTGCCTTTTTTTAGATCTAACGGGATGTTTATCTAGTGTCTGTTCTTGGGAATGTTATGGAGGCTCTCCAATATTTGTTCTTTCTTTTTTTTCTTTTTGGGTTTTGCCATCTTTTATAAACAATGTCTGAATAGTTTGACAAGATTCTGTAATATTCCTGTGATTTTTGCCACTAAAAAACTCCCTTCCTTTTGCTTCTAATGCTCTTAATAGTAACTATGGCAATGTTCCAAGAAAAAATGTTGTCATGATGTAAAGTACATCAAGGTTCGGATATAGATTATTTGTCAACGACAATATCATCTAACAATTTTTTAACTGCTTCATGTTCTTCCCCTGTATTGTCTTGTGATCAATCACAATTGTTACTTGGAGATCACAAACTTGTAAAGTTCATCATGACATAACTTTGATCCCTGTGGAAAAGTGGGTATTTTGAGGAATCAAGACACATGGGTTACTTGAGCATCAAGGTCTATTACCCTAACGGCAGTCCTCTTTGTGCTTATCTATATGCATCTGACTGTGTCTGTCTTTTTCAGGACACATATCACAGTGATGAGGGTCCTGAAGTGCAGATGCTGCAGCACCATGAAGAGGCATCAAATTCTGTATAATATCGTTCTATAGATCTATCAAAGTGATAATCTTGCTTTTTGTGTTTTTCTTGGTGCTTTTTTGCTGTTAGGAGATTGCATTGATATTAGCAATGATGAACCATCAAATTAAACAGCTTGTAGCTTTCCAACTGGTGGACCACGTCAGCTCTGATGTTTGAAACATTAAAAGGTCATTATCTTTAGTCGTTTATAATGAATTTAAATCTCTATTTTTTATGTTGGGAGGTACACCATATTATGTCTTCTTTTGTATTGTTTATATAATCTGTTAACTTTAGTGAGTGCATCTAATTCTGTTGATGCTTCCCTCTAAACAGAAGATTGTGGAAATTCATCATTGACAGTATACAACGTTATGTCCAAACCACTGATCAAATCATGAAGCTCCAAAATGGGCTAAAGTTATATTAAATCCAATCATGCTGTGGGTTAAGTGGTTAGCTGAACAGAGTCCTTTCATTAACAATGCTTTAAGTGAGTATTTTTATTCATCAAATTGTTTTATATGAGTACTACAAAGGAAAAGACAGAGCTATCGTTAAAATCAGAAAACTCTTGCTTGCAACCAAATGGAACTGGAAATTTCTTGCCTTGAGTTGAGTTGAGATTCAAAGTACTCTCTGTGGGTCTTACTGCTTTGCTCTCTACCCCAAAAATACAGCCCAACCAAGACATACTTCAGTGGAGCTTGTTTTTTGCCCAACATAAATTGGATGGCAAAACCGCCTTACTTTAATTGCCTGAATTAATCTATTCCTCATTGATTCATTATAGGTTAAATTTAAATAAACTTCCTACCAAAACTTACCTCACATGTATTGGAAGCATTCAGCTTGCTGACAGTTAGCTTTCACACAGACAGACAGTGTGCTGTCTGTTAGTTCCTGGCCATTCATTCAGTAATTTCTTGTAGCTACCCCTTGGCGTTTTTGCCTAATGTTTAGAGCTATATAGAAGCTTGCATTTCTGGTCAATGCAGACATAGTGTCTCGCTTCCTTGGACAGTGGCATTTGAGAAGGACCTCATAACTGATTGTAGTGATTGTCTATAGATTGCTACGTTATGGGAATGGAATTTTCTGTCACTATAAGTACTAACCACTACCTACCTGATTGCAGTGCTAGTTTAAGGAGCTGTTCCAACTTTTCTTAGTCAGGCACAGTAATCTGGAAGGACTTTAGTACGGTAGTAATCTTACTGTGGCTGCATAGCATATAAGACAATGGAAGAGTGATCATGTGGTGTTTTGTACAGTTGCATTACTTACTAACTTTCTTCCAAACAAAAAAAAAGATGAATAGCTGATATCTTATTCCAACTAGAAGAAGAAATGGAAAGGAAAGAAAAGGAAGTTGATATATCTAAACGGAAGAAAGACATTGCATTTCATGGAAAAGAAATAAAATATCCAATTTTTAAACTGGACACTAACACTCAGTAACAGTAATACAGTAGATACCATTTATTATCCTCATCTCTACTGTCTTGCTGGCCTTATCTTTAGAAGTCACTGTAGATTATTGTAGATAAACTCCAAATATTGGATTTGTTGCCATATCCTCTGAGAAGGAGCAATTCAGATAACTGACAAATTTATCAAGTTAGCAAATCCTTTTAGGAGATGGCTTGCTTCATAAGAATTTATAGTAAGGAATATTGGATTACTTTGATTGATTCAGGGTTTACAGGTTGTAACTATTGCTATTACTTGATATTTTGCACAATATAGAAGTTAAGAGCCAAAATCTAGTGGCTTAGTCTGTCAAAAAGAGTTCATTAGAGTTAGCATCACTTGAATAATTGAATGTGAACCAAAGACATTATAATGGCTGTAGCTCATTGTGCTTCTGAGTACAAGCACATCAATATCAAGGTTAAGTGTTCTGAGTATTACACAATTTTTAAGTTGATTGTCTGAGTTTTCCTGCATACTATCGCCCATAACTTGAAGATAAGAGAATATGAAGCAAATATATGATATGCTATTCTAAATTATACAAATAAATGCTGTACGGTAGGAAAAATCTTTATGCATGTACTGTATTTGTTTTAAGCTTGTCATCAACTGTTATGGTTCTGTTACTAACCGTCATTCTGGAATGACCTTAAAGGAAAAGTATGAGTTCAGAAGAAAGAGGAAGTTTTAATCTATTCATAAATCAACCATTAGATTCATTCAATCCAACACTAGTTTTACACTTTGCCACCATACTTTTTGGTGTTTAGATACTAGAAAATTTGTATACATGCTGAGTGAGGACTGCATTTGTAGTTTTGTACAATTGTACAGTATGAACATCGAATTTGTAAACATTTGTAGGTGCAACACGAGCTGGGCCAGGATGGCAGGATTGGCATTTGCCTTGTGGCAGCTTAGGCCTTAATAGGCATCAACAGACAACAGGGATAATCCCGCAGTGAGAACTAGGAACCTTTCTCTTTTTGTCTCTACTATTTTAGTTGAAAAAATTTTTACCTGCTTGGTGCTCAACTGGTCATGCTTCCTGATTTTCACATGTTTCCTCCAATCTTTCTAATCAATGACTTGTTTCATGTCATAGTTGAACACAATCTTCTCATTTTGCTGCTGGAAGAAACTGAGCCTTATTCTAGGATGTCTATCTTTATTGACAAGGGTGGCATACGGCATAGCAACAGCAGGTCAGACAGTAGCGGAGAAGGTATGGTTCTTGTCATAGGGCATAATCTATTCAAAAGCTCGATGTTTATTTTAAAGCTGTATTAATATTAACAAACATATGCTTTGTTATGATGTCCAGTTACTTGAATTTTATGGTATAAATTTATATTAAACCTTACAAATATGTAATGATGTTCATACCAGCAGATAAGATAATTTTTGTCTGACTACCTGTAGTCCTAAAAACCATCCAAATCAGCAGCAGCTTTCCTGTACTGAAAGCTAAGAACATTGGACAATTGTGCTATACCCCAATGTCCAATCAAAATGTACTATAAGTTTAGCATAATTAGTTCATGTGATACATCATACATGTGGCTATGTGAGCTTGCAGTTAAAGTCCCCCAAACATGTATTTTTCCTCTGATGTTTCCATGGTATCATTAAGACCGAATGCATCTTCTCTCTCTCCCTTTCTCTGAAAATGTCTTTTCTTGCATTATATATCCAACTGGACCCAAAGGCTGTAATCAAGTCTGTTTTGTTTGAAAAAGGAAAAGCACCTTGGTAATGCACAAAATACGTGGATTGATGCAAGTTGGAGTAAAAACAAATTGTTGAAATATCCCTCGAATTTGGTATGAAAGTATTAAAGTTGGCAGCACTCAGAAGATGCAAACAAGAAAATGGTATGGATGTTATGGTTGTCATGTACCTTGAATTATTCTGTAGGTTTGTTTGGGGGTAAAAAATGACCTCTTTCAAATGGAGAAAAGAGGTAGGAAGAGTAAAAGAAGTGGAAAGGGACAAGATACCAGAATAAATTTCTGAAAGCACTATGATTGGGTTGCAAGGAAGCACAATGTGGCAGAAGAAGGGTACAGTGCACTAAACTTCACCTCGTGCCAAAAGCAAACCTGATGGTTACTTCCTCTCTAATCCCCCTTTTTATTTCTTTTCCTTTGTATAGCTTGCTCCATTCCTCCTTTCACCCTCTCCCATGAGGCCATAGCCAGAGGTCTCATCAGGGCTTCCTCATGGGGTGGCTCCACTCCCTCTTCTCCCCTCTGAGGAAGCTTTGGGTTCATGCGCATTCCGCATGTAGAAACCGTAAGTTATTTCTGAAACTCTTGTTTCAAGATACATCATTTCTCTTGGTGTTTTCTGCAATTGCAGTGCCTTTTTCTTGAGCATTTTACGCAGCGGAATTGACTTGTTACTTCCTTCTTAGTTCTAACATTGTTTGGCACTGACATTGTTGTACTTGATGCTTTCTTGGCAGGGAGGGGAATGCACATCCTGTACAAGGATGTCAAGTCTTGCCAAGATGAGGATGTGCATGTCCTATGGTCCATCCTGGTTGACTCGCATCGTCAACCAGCTCTGATGAAGCTGAAGCTCTATGGTTCTTGAAGGACAGAGCAAGGATGGCATCCATGAATTTTCTGTGATTTTGCCGTATAATCGACCATTACCCTTTGTATAGAACAGCATGATTTCAATGGCATCAAGATTCAAGAAACATAGAAGGAGAAAAATAGGCAGATTTGCATATGCCTTTCTTGTGTGTTTATGTGTCTTGTGGCTTTGTGAGTGAGGTTGAAATGTCACCTTTGGTTGATGTGAGTGAGGTTGAGTTTAATGTATTTGTATATACAGATGCTCTGATGCCTAACCTAATGGTATGAAAGTTTGGTAGTACGTATTTTTCTCTCCCTATTATTTTTTGATATTTTATTTTATAGGTTGAATTGTGTTTCTGGATGTATTATGTCTGGTCAATTTCTTTCCCCCTACCACACGTGTTCATAGTGCCCATAAGAAAATAACTTGGAAGTTGGAAGGATGTGTTTATATAGAACTTCTAGTATACAATCTAGTACTGTTTGTGAATGTCAAAAGTGGTATTTTTAAACTAATGCAGTGCTTCTTGGCAAGTATCATATGAGAAATAATTCCAATACCAACTAACATATGGACTTTAAAAAACAACAAAAATCTAACAATGACAAATTTGAGGACTTCAAAAGGAAGAGCATAGAATAATCAAAATTAATTATTGTCTAATCCTAAATGACTTCAAAAGGAAGAGCATAGAAGAATCAAAATTAATTATTTCCTATTCATAAATGACTTAAAACTGATGTTCGCCAATCACCGTGTCATCAAATAAGAAAAGAAAAGGTGCTTCTCACGTAACTAAAGGGTAAGGGAAACCTTAAACTGTTATAGAAGATAGAATTTTAGCTAAATGGGCCCACCTTCGTCGGCCCATTACTATTCACAAATGTGGCCCACTTACTGAATTCTCCTTACGACTTCGGCCCAAGACGGGTCGGGCTCTCTCTTTCCCCCACAAAAGCGAGGACGCGTAGGAGGCAGCCGCCGCCGCCGCAGAGAAGGAAGAGAGTGGGAGCGATCGCCGGATCGCCGCCGCGATGTCATCGATGCTGTCCGCGTTTTCGCAGTGGTTCGTAAACCCGCGCCGCAACCCGCTGGCCCGCATCCACATGCAGGCCGTCTCCTCGCGCCTCCGGAAATACGGTACGGATGCCGCCGTCTCGCTCGCTTGGATCTGGGTCTCGATTCGGGGGTCTCTGTATCTCTTCGGCTTCCTTGATCTGGAAATGTAATGGGAATGTTGTTCTTATTCTGTTGTGCGTGTGGTTGATCCGTTTGTTAGGCCTGAGGTACGACGATCTGTACGACCCGAAGCATGATCTGGACATCAAGGAAGCGCTCGAGAGGCTTCCCAGGGAGGTGGTCGACGCCCGCCACCAGCGCCTCAAGCGCGCCATGGACCTCTCCATGAAGCACCAGTACCTCCCCGACGACCTCCAGGTCCGTCCCTTGCCCTCCTGCCCTGATCTGGATGCGTAGCTTTTGCGGCGATGGGGATATGGGGTGCCGATTGGGATGATCAGTTTATAAGTTTGTGTTTTTGAGAGCCCCCGCAACAAACACGCAGTTTTTAGGTTATGCTGATGTTTGAGCGTGAAATGGAACGAGGGGAGAACAAAGGGATCAGTGCACTTATTTCGATCGCACCTATGATTTTGATGACACTGTTAAGCAAGAAAGTTGTGGATGCACCATTCGATGTTAGAAAGCTTGTTCTTTGTTGTTTGCGTAAGTGACTGATGATGGTGAAAAGGGTGGATATTCATTCTAAGAATTCTTGATGTGTGAGATACAGATTGTTATATCTATGCATTCTTGTAAATTTCCTCTCTCTAAGGAACTGAATGTGCAATCAGGACATCTTTCATCTTTAGCAGTGAGCCAGTGCTACCATTACATTTATTGTTATCTGTCCTAAGCTGATAAGTAATGGCCTTCTGAAACATTCTCTCTATTTGCACAGGCGGTGCAGACACCATTCAGAGGCTATTTGAGTGACATGATGGATCTGGTAAGTGTGTCTGAAGATGCCCTCTTTGTCATTGCAGATTGCACCTGTTCATTGCATACTCACTCTATAATTGAATGGGAAGTAAGCTATGGTGTGCATCATGCATTGCCCTTATCTACTTTCTTAGTATGAGGTCATGTTGCATTTAGTTATACATTAGCGTTCATAACGTATGCTATAGCCCTTGTAATTCTTTCTGGTGTTAGGCAAAATGTATATATATTAATTTGAAATGGCAGTCAATTAAGTTCATGTGGAAAGGGTTTCCGAGATAATTTCCTCTTGATGCCACTCTTTTCTGAAGATATTGTGTGTGTGTGTGTATGTTTGTAAATGTGCCTTTCTTCTTTAACAGTGATCCTCAAGGGACAAGGGGTGTCAGCGTGGATATTTTTCTATGGCCTTTCTTAGTTGAGCATGGCCGTTTTTAGTTATTACTCTTTTTGCTGAGTACAAGATGCTTGATCCCTGAAATTTGCAAAGTCATGGAGGTGTGACTATTGTCATCTAGTATACTTTTACTGAAATACTACACAACGGGATCCCATTGGGACAGGATAGGTTATGTTGCTGATAGCATGATGACGTCAGCATGCTATGGTACCACGCTAACGTCATGCTGATGTCAGCACATAACGGGATCCCATTCCCTAGTCACCCTCATCATTTTAACTCCCTCGAGGGTTGTATACTTGTATCTAACCGTGCAATACTTATTGTAATCGGTTAGTTGTGCATAGAAAGATTAACTGTTATGAATACCAAAGAAATTCTTAGGCCTTAAATTCATGGTTTGGTTTTATGCTGTTCAGCATATTTTCGTTTGAAGCCTGTCTGTCCAAGTCTGTACTGAGTCGGCTATTGTTTGATATGGCTTTCTTCTTCTTGGTTCTTGCAGGTGAAGAAGGAGAGATTAGAGCGTGAAGAACTGGGAGCCCTTCCCCTTTACCAGAGGACCCTTCCCTGAAGTCTTTTTTTGAATCTTGTTAGGCGCTGCTGTTTTTGTCCCACCACAATGCATCAAATAAAATACAGTGGATGACTCATGAATCATGATACTGTCTCTCATTTGAAGTTCCATTTTCATGTTCATCTGGTGATGTGTTTGGTCATCACTGATTACTCGCATTCTTTTCCAAACTATTAATTTAACATCAACGAATTTTCTGCTCCATCATTGTCGTAAATTATTCATGCATTGTGCTTGACCTGAGCAAAATGATTCTTGCTTGCTCAGAATGGCTTCGTGCTTATACAACTATTGTTTTGCTTATGCCATGGGTGTATATGCAGAGTCGCATTTGAGCAGCGATTGCAAGTTACAACCACATGCTAGAAACAGAGCTCTAGGCTTGTTCAAATCCATGAACAGAATTAGGCTCCAGTGAGCTTTCGTTTTCTATTTATTGGTTTATCACATGCAGCCAAAATTTGAATTTTGAAACTTAAATTTTAAACTTGATTTTGATGTTTTTTTATCATACTTAGGCATTAGATATAAATTTTTTGCCTACAAAATTAGTTTTGTCACCTTCCAGCATTTTTAAACTGCAAATAATACATGCATTAGATATGGGGAACATATTCACACAAGTTTTTCGTGCACACTAACTATCAAATGACATCAAAAGTTTTTTTAAAAAATTTATACATATACATTCAATACTATTGCACATATATAAAATCTTATCTTAAAATTCGTTATATTCGTTATACAGAGTAAAAAAAATAAAATTTTGACAGGTTTTTTACTTTTGAAACTGTTAGATTTTTTATTATGATTAAAATATAATAAATTTAAAGATAAGATTTTATATATAAGTGTAATACATATGCATAATTTTTTTAAAATTTGTGAGTGGTATTTGTTAGTTGGTGTGCATGATATATATGCAAGGAAATTTATATGCATGACATATTGCTTCATCAGTCGGCCAAACAGTATATTAGCGGTTAAAAAACTTAGTGACGCTCAAAAGTAAAATAAATGCTGAAAGAGAAGCTACATTAAAAAAATACCTTTAAAATTAAGTTTTAAATTTAATTTTTTGCAGCGACGAATACGTTTTAGAAAGAAAAAAAGAGCTCCATAGTCCTTTATACGCAGTAGATATAAAAGTTTTGCCATCAAAATTTATTTTTGTCGCTTCATTCATGTTTCCTGAAGCTCAACCAATCCGAGGACTAGATATTTTCCTCGCAGAGCCGTAGAGGAGATCGGAGCGTTCCGCTCGGGACAAAGAATATCCCACAGACATGTGGGGCCCACCCGTCGCCGCCGACCATCTGAATCAACCGCCCATAGTTCCACGTGCGCATCCGAGTAGGTAAAGTTGGCTGGTTCGCCACGCCCACCCAGAGCCACCGTGATCAATCCAACGACCGAAAACCGCCGCCGCCGGCGAGATCCACGCGGCGGCAGGCGGAGGAGAGACCCACCCCCGCGCTCGTGCGCTCGTGCCGACCGTGCCATCCTCGTCTTCCCACGCACCGCGGGCACGCACGCACGCCGCCTCAAGGGGGGAGGCGAATTGGAGCTAGCTTCGTGTTGATTGGTTGGTCGGTCGGTCGGTTGGTTGGGGGAATGGTGGTACGGCCGGGGTGGGCGGTGGCGGTGGCGCGGGTGTCGGCGGCGGCGTGGCAGCAGGTCGCGTGCAACCCGGAGACGCTCCCCGCCGACCAGGTCCTCGGGCTGCTCTGCTGCGGGCCGCTCCACCTCCTCGCCCGCCTCGCCGCCTTCCTCTGCATCCCCTTCGTCCCCGTCCAAGCCATGCCCCGCCTCCGAGGCCAATCGCGCCTCCTCCTCCTCCCGCCCCAGGAGCTAGTCGAACCTATCTACACTCCTTACCCTTCCTCCTCCTCGTCATCATCGTCGGATGACGACGACGACAGCGAAATCGAGGACGGGGAGGTTGTTCACCTTCACTTCGAGTGAGGTACGCAGCTGATCACTTACAGGCTTACAGCTTTTGATTTCGTATCCATTTGCGCATAACTTAGTAGATTAGCTTCGTGGGGTGGGATTGTGGATTGTTTGAACTCTAGGAAATATGTAGCTCCAGTGACAAATGACACAAATTCAGGATCAGCAGTCTGACTACCCGAACTCCTTGGATATTCATTAGGCTGCTCACTTGAATGAACCAAATTGAAATGTACAGGGATTGCTGTTCAAGTTCAAATATATAATGTGATGACTCGGTTTTGGGTAGCTGTTCGTTAAGCAGTGTAACTTGTAACCCATGAAATTTATATGATGTTAATCCTCATCTGGAGGAGAGAGGTTGTAGGTCATCGTATGCTGAAATTCTGTTGATACTGGTTGGCTTATAAAATGTTTAAATTTGATATTACTGTCCATTTTCATTGTTGATCTGTATCTATAATCTTTTCCCATTATCTAAAAAATCTTCTAAAGATGCATGAAAGTGTAATTTAGTCAAAATAGTTAGTTTGTATGGTAAAAAGAGACCTGAACCATCCATACCATTAGAATGAACCTAGAATTTAGTTACTACCATTTGGAGTTGACCTTTTCTTTTTTGAAGCAATTATCCAACCAAACCTTGTACTTTAAGCGGAGAATGTGATTCTATAACCCTATGCTCACTCAATTGATCATGCCATGTTGACTTATTAGAAATGTGATATGAGGTTGTTAGACTGTCAATGTTCAGTGAACTTGCATAAGAGTGCATAGAATGTTTTATTATAGCTTATTGTTGTGGTATTATACGATCTATATTGGCATCTGTAGATAGCAGTGCATACAGTCATTTGCGTATGCCTCATTCCTGATGCTTACAAAACACAGCTAGCTCTGACAGAACTGAAGGATTAACCTGATAGTGATATTCAACATTCTGGTTGACAGAGCTACTTGCTAAAACAGTTATAAGATGATGATGAGAGAGACATAGTACTTAAACTGCTTCACGCATGTGCAGAATTGGTTGCTGTTAACCAGTTTACCACCTTCATTGATGATGATGGGTGGTGTCTTACACAATCAATCTGCTGGGACTTTTAGATGTGCCAGCCTCTGAAATTGATTGCTTGACTTGCCAATATAATGGTGTAGTGCCAATGTGCCAAACTCTTCTCTGGTCACTCCTGAAGAAAATGCAACATTAGTTCATACAGTTTGACTGCAGGCATAATTTGTATAGAGCTTTTAGAATATCTATTGTGCTTGCCTCATTTGGGTATATTTCTTGAGTGGATTTTTCTATGCAACCTTGATGGTTTTTTAACTTATAAAAGATGGTCTGGAACTATATATTTTGGGACTATTATGAGCTTAGTTTAAGCTAAGCTGTACCTCAAGTAATATGCTAAAACGATTTTTTCTGCATTCTTTCTGCATGGGAAATATATAAAGGAACCAAGGGAAGAGTTACAACTTCCATATTTCAATGCATCCTTTCACATTGATCTTTCAATATGATTTTTCCATATTTCAAGGCAGGCAGGCATGTACGAGGCTTAAGAATTTGGTTCATTTCTTAGGACCTCTTCTGGATTTAAAAATTGAGTTGTAGATCCTCCGTCCATCTCTAATTTTCGTCTATTTCAGGTTACTTAGGAATAAGGCTCTGAGGGAGGCAACTTTGGGCTTTCAGGTGCAAAGATTGAATGCATACTTGCATGCTGTACCTGACACACAACTACTCGCCCTTGCATCTAATTCTCAGAACCTAACACGTTCTGAGGTTGTTCATTGTTAATAATTCCATAGGTCAGAAGTTCTATTTTTATGATTGCATTGTTTTATTGTGGAACTCATCACGAGGTAGGGCTGATGAACGCCATGCACTGTACTTGAAAGTTGAAATACAGTTCCAGATTTCAATTGAAGATGGCTATTTTCTTTTTCGAAAATATGTTCTGTATTTTGCTTGATGAATGATGACAAGCATTGCGAAGTGCTCATCTTTGTTCTAGTGCACTGGTATTTAGCACATCTTTCTCTCTATCAGGATAGGACAGAACAAGGAAATGGATCTATCATCTTGTCATCTTTTGCTATCTGATGGATTACTTTTTCAGTCTGACGGATTACAACTGTGCTCTATACCATGTCGGTTTTTGAGTAAAGGTATGTTCCTTTCTTCCTATTCTAAAATATGTTACACTTATCCCGTAGACATAAACGTTGGTAATGAAACAAGTGATATGTCTTAAAGAAACTAAACAGGTCATATTTTTGTAAAACTCTGAAACCTTTTCTTCAGGAATTCAACATTGTTGTCAAGACAAGGAGAATCTTTGGTTACAGAAAACTTTTGATTGTGCTTATGTCTGTGAAGTGGGTTATAGTCAGAAGCACTAATTCTGTAATGATTCAGCATTGTATTTTGGCAGCTATATGTGTAATCATCAATTTTTTGTGTGTGCGCGCTTAGTGACTTTTTTAGTTTGTGGAATTGCGTTTCCCTGGTCAAGGAATATGTATGGGCTATGGGCAAGGTGGTGCAACAGAGAGTGTGAGAAATAGAGTGAGTAGGGAGGGAGAGCACATATCCGATTCATTGCATGTGATTTCCGTGCTTCTGTTATGTTACAGTAAAAATGGTTCATCCTTTTTATTCTGATCAAATCAAGGTCACTGTGATCTTATGTCGCCTCCCTTTTCCAGCTTTACTGCAGCTGGATATCCTCCTTTTCTATTGGCTTCAAGCTTTGAAGAGGCAAGAGAAGATATACAATACTAGATTCCACGAAGGTATGTTTGTTTCAACTCTATAATAAAGTGACAGTATGAGGTAGCTTGTTTATATGGTTCTGTTTCAATCCACTCATGATTTGTGTAATCCATGGGTAACAAAAATCCAATGTGACCAAAGATTGCCTTTCCACTTATCCATTATCTTATCTGCTGTCCATGATTTATGCCAATTATATCAAATTCTTTTCATATAATTGGACATGTCCTTAATCATTTATTTCTAATAAATTGTTTTCTAGAGTTGAATTGTAGCTTTCAAATACCTCATTAGCTGATTAAATGGACTGGGGGAAGAAACAGGCCCTCATTGCATAGTGTTGAAGTGTGACCAACCTTGCACATGGGAGTGGCCTCATGAACCGTGAACACATAGGGTCCTCTGGACCTCTGCTTATCATGGAAAGGCAAGCGCTCCTACCATAGTAACACAAGCCCTTTTAGCCATGGCTCTATTATTGCGTGTCTCTACTAGGACATTGCCACCCCCTGTCCTGTAGACACTGGACAATAGCCATTAATCCCTGCTTTGGAACCTAGAGGAGCACTGATAAATGAGCTTGGTTGGTAGTCTCCTAGGCAACTAATTGCTTCACAGGCAAGCGATATGCGTGTCCAATAGAGGCTCTGCCGTTCTGGCCTTAGGTCTTTTAGACTGTTACAATTTATGATGCACTGAAGGTCTCTTCTGTGCCTCTGTTTGAAGCCTGAAGAGTACTGTTAAGTGGAAATAGGGTCTAGGAATCTTCTGTAGCAAATAGATAGATTGCCTGGCATTAGTTGCTTAAGCTTTCATTGAACTCGTTGGGTGGCGTACTGGAGCATGAGATATTTACTAGAACTGAAACACAATCACTTGAAACCTATTCGCTGTGGCTTTAAGTGCCAGCTGTAGAACACATTGTATTGTTAAAGTGGAAAGAGGACGAAATGAGGATTGATCTATTGACTTAGGCACAGAGAGAATATATTGTATTTGTGTGGGGGGTGTTAGGGGTATATGTGTGTGTCATGGATATTTCAGTCTTCTGCCATCTATCGTGCACAATATATATGTCCACTTGGCCTAAGTCAATAGATCAATGTCCAATCCCCATTTCATCCTCGAAATGGAAAAGAGGATGGTTAAAATGGAAAGAGAATGAAATGTGGATTGAACCATTGGTATATTGGCTTAGTCGCAAGGAACATGTGTATACTGTGTACACTAGATAGGATAAAACTGAAATTGCCATAACACACATACGCCCTTAACATGTACCACGTTGTGTTGTAGTTTTGTAGTACGAGAAAATCATGCCTTAGTCAAGCAAGTAAAGTATAAGAACCATTCATGGAACAACATTGTGGTACAAACTAACTACAGAGGCCATGTCCAGCACGAATCTCACCGATCATATGCCTGATTGCCTGATGACTGGTAAAGGCACATGCTATCGTTTGGTGAGGCGGCTGATTTGGCAGCTCAACCACACACAGCAGGAAAGCACTCAAAATAAATGAGGTTACAGCCCATAGGCCATGCATGCAGTCCCTTGGATGTAAATTACCCTTTGTCTAAGAAAATGTCCCCTGAATGTTGCTGTTGAGAAATGTCCTTTTAAACTTGTGTAGATCGAATTTAGAGTCGCAGACCAATGCATGTTATCTTGGTAGGTGATTTGTTTTTTCAAGAATGATAGGTGATGGATGAGTGATTAGGATGGGGGCAATGCCAGAATAAATGTATGTAATGACACTAATTGGAACTTTTAAAGTTATTAGTACGTAATCTCATTACAGGCTCATTTTAGCTGTTTCGCACCTAGCACTTAATAAGCAGCTGTTACAATGTGAATATATTTGCTTGACCAAAATATATACCTACATATGGAGACGTAGGACAAGCATATGCATGCCATGCCGTGGCACGCTATATAAAATCTGCTTCAGGACTTTGATGATTGATCTTAAGCATTAAACAATTATTCATACGGAGACTGAAAAGGATGCCCTGTGTGTTTATCTGTTTAGCCGCTTTATCACAACTGGACAAACCTGCCAGCTTGGCTCACTGAGAGCAACAGCCAACCATGTGATAACGGCTTTGCATTGTGCTTGTGCCCGTGACTCCTCTCCTGTTCTTACCTGGTATGCCTCTGTGTTCAAGGCTAAAGCTGACGTGTAATGAGTTTCCTTATCTCCCCACTTGTAGCCTGGTTTGTACTTTGGGTTTGTTTGGTTTTGAGCCAATTTGTAGGATAGTTTGATAGTGTCAAAATCTTGGGTAAGTTTTGGTACTAGCAAATTTGGTAGTATAAAATTTGAACTAGTGTGAGTAAAAATTAGTAGTAAACCAAATACCCATTTGATATTATTGAAATTGCTAAAATTTTAATAGGATAAAAATTGGATGCTCTTTGCCCCCATGCCCTGATGCTAACCGATCAGCCCTACCATGCATGCACGTATAATTGTCCGCATCCATCCTTTTTTTTAACTACCCAGCACACCGTGCCTATTTCATCGAATGAAAGTCCGTATCCATCTTGGTGCGTGTGTTAGCAACTTTGTTCTCAAAGATAAGCATTTTTGGCTATGTGCTAGTACATGTAGCTATTTTTTGCCCGTACACGTCTACGCGAGCTGCTCGTCTTCAATGCGGTGGTGAGATAGCTAGGTGGATGATGATTCGATTCTTGCACCGCTAGTTGGGAAGTGACCATCTGTATAGAGCATCAGTATCTTTTGTAGCCTCCTTTCTTTGGTTGTCTGGAAATTACAGAGACATGGACTGATGATAAAATTAAGTAGTGGGGGAGAAAGATGCCCGCTTGTGCAAGAAAAGCTAGTAGGAAGGATGCATTCCTCTTTATATCTAACGTGGTTATACTTTTTATTTTTGCGTGTGATTCAGCTTCTGGATGAAGCAAATCTATTACTGTATGTATCGGAATAATATCTGAGCCATTTGAGCTCATTATTTTCTTCCCAAGCATTCAATCATAGGTGTGCTTCGAATGAAAACTGTCTTCTGAACCGGTGAAAAATTTTCTACTGCTACGGGCCAAACTGAAAACATCCAAAACATGTCCTAAAGCTCAGGGCCTACTGACGGGTGGGGCCAACATGGACAGCACGTAATACTACTACGATACTATTAATGGGGTAAATAAATTTTGTAGACATCTGTTTAGCATTAGCATGTTACCACTGTAACTCCAGTAGTTTTTTTTACCCGTTTACCAAGAGGTCCAAGGCTGTAAGATCCGGTCAAGGGGAGACCTGTCAACGGTCGTAGCATTAGCAGAGGGCTGGATTGACCGTATGCATGTGCTGTTGTTACTGCTTCGACAAGCGGCCATCGTGGCAGGCAGGGCAACTGTGCAAAGCACTATTACTACTGTTGTCAGGTTTGTTACCAGACGCTGTTTAGCTTTGTAACCCTCTCTGTTAATCCTCACCTTCCTCTGATTAGTGTGTTAGCAGCGTGAAAAACATTCTGGAACAAGGTCGGTTCAAAATAAACTAGAGTGATGAGTGCACGGCCGCGGTTAATTTTATACGTAGAACCGTACTTGCTTTTTGCTGCTAAATGTGTCTGTCGTACCAATCTTTGGGTGAACATTTTCCCCTTTTCTTTCGATAATTTGTGTTAATATTTCGGTCTTATAAATTTTCGCAAAGGTGCTTATCTGTTTGTTTTCGAGGAGTAACATACTTGGACTCATCAATTTTCACAGCGCTGAAATAGTAAACCTCATCCAGGGTGTATAGTGTTTTTTGTGTGGGGTCAGTCGGAACATAATCTGCAGACAGAACAGTCACATCCAGAGAGAGGAGCAGCATGAATTACATCGCTTGCGTAGACCTGACGAATAACGGTCGTTAAACCTCAGTATAGTATAGCTCGACACCATTAACACGTATTAGGAATTTATGATGTCTTTGCATGCGGGTGATATTGATAAAAAGGACTCTGCACCATCGGTACTGTACTTACCACGACTAGTCGTACCATAAACAAAATGGCTTAAGCAGCATGGTCTGCAGCACTTTGCAAGTTTGCAGTGTTCCCCCTTTTCCAAAGTTTACCGTACCTTAAGCACACTGACTAATCACTTTACAAACCTGAGCTTTTCACACCTTAGGGTATGTGTTTGGCAATCCATTTTCTTTACTTCTACACACTCATTTTCAAACTACTAAGCTACGTTTTTTTAAAAAAAATATTTTAAAAAACATATTAATCTATTTTAAGTTATTTTTAAGTTAATATTTAATTAGTTATGTACTAATAAGCTTGTTTTTCATGCGGGCAGAATGAGTTAAAAGATTTTTCTCGTTTTATATGTGTACGCTAATTAAATAAATTATAGATAAATTAATTTTAAATATTATATTAATTTATATTAAAAGTTTTTAAAATAATGTTTAATTAATCCTACGCTAATTTATCCAAACACCTCCAGAACGCACCTTATCCTGTCATTAGCCGGTGCGTGCAGGCATGCGTGCGCACTCGAAAGCTCGGTTCACGCCGGGATCCAATGCTGCGCCGCTGCCGCTCGCACGCGCGAGCGAGAGGAGTAGCGAAAAGCTCACGCGTCCCTCCCGCCGGTGTACGGTGGGCCCCGCGAGTCAGCGGGTGGGGAAAACGGAACGGGGAGTGCGACGGGGACGTGGGGCGTGGCTCCGGGGCCCCGAGGTGGCGCCGCACAGTGCGCAGGGTGGTGGGGGCCCCACATGAATGGCTAGAATAAAGAAAATTACCAACCATACCCAAGCTTTTGCCCCAAAAGGCCAAGTGGAACAGGATGGGTTAGCCGTTTGAACGGCCGTGCAAAAAAAAAAGAAGGGAAAAACAAACTACTGATAAGAGAGGACGATCCAGACTAAAATCTACTAGGAAGTAGTACTTTGACGAACTGTAATAATCAAAGCTATGTCACGTTAGCTAAGATGATCTGTTATGAAGTGAGCCACATTGACTCAGATTAATTAATCCTTCTAATCTCAAGGATAATCTTAATTAATTCAATTTAATATACTAGCATAAAACCAAAACCAATGCTCACAAAAGTTATAGTCAGATATCAATCTTCTTCGAAACAACATATTTATTTATGACAACACTATAGCTAACTACCTATTCTCTACAACAATATTTTCATTATTTCAAAATTAGTGAGTGTGAAGGTATTTTGGTACCAGATACTCTTCTAATCACTCACTAGTCATGCAACGGCAAAGTATATATAACATTTTGTTATCAGATTATTAGCTTATTATTCACAGCAAAAATTTAAATCTTGATGTTTAATTTTGGAGCTGATCTTAAGTTTTTTAATAGTAGTCTACTTTTTAGCAATAACTTTTATACCGCTAATAATAAAAAATGTTTTTCCTTCAAGAGAATACTCTCCTTGGACCCCACAAATCAGTGGGCGTTGTCGCGGGCCTGGCGTGGAATGGTTGGTACGCCTAATAATTCCCGAATCATGAAGGGCATTTTGGTCCAAAACCCCAAAAATAATGCTCGTAATCTGCGAAAGCTGAAGAAGCGAGAGAGTAGTAGCCGTCCTCGCTTCACTGCCCACTTGGATCCTCGTGGCTGCTCCCGTCCCGACCGAGACGACGACGAGCCGCCCAAGAATCGAGCAACTACCCATCCACTTCCCCATCCCGCACCCCGCATTGTTTCGAATTTCTCAAATCGGCCCTCGGGAGGGCGGCCGCGGCGGCCCGGTCACCGGTGGCGAAACAAGGGGAAGAAGAGGGCCTTTCTTGAAACTTCGCCGGAGGAGGAGGGGGGAGCGGTGGAGGTGTGACGAGAGAGAGGGAGAGGGAGAGGGAGAGGCGAGCCGCCCATGGCCACCGGGCGCCGCGGCGGCGGCGTCGTGTGGCTGCTGGTGGTGGTGGCGATGGTCTGCCTGTCGTGCGCGGCGGCGGCCGAGGCAAGGTCCCCGGCGGTGAGGGTGCACCGGCACCTGAAGCGGCTCAACAAGCCGGCGGTGAAGAGCATCGAGGTGCGTGCGTCGTGCTGAGGATTTGAAATGCTTTTTTTAAAAAAAAATTGGCATCTATGATGGGGTACCTCCTAGTCAAAGTTAGCGTGTCTTGCTGCATTTGGGAAGAGGATTTGAGAGAGCATGGGCAAGTTGGTATGTTTGTTCTTTGGTTAATCCTTCAGAGTGGTATAACTGATTCAAAAAAAGATGTCTTTTTGTGGCTCTTTTGCGGTTGTTCTCGGGGAGAATTCACTTTTGTTCAAAAGCTCTACCTTCCTGTTGGCTACATTGGGCGAAATTATGCAAAAAAAAATTGTACTGGCAAAGATTGTGACTTTCCTTTTGGCTGTCACTTCGTGCTTGTTCTTTTCTGAAGTTCTTCTATCTTGCTTAACTTTGTGCAAAGTTTAGTATGTTCATAGGACACCCAAGCAGCTCTCTCTTGCATTTCTTACAGAAACACATCTAACTTCGTCATTTTCAAACCGTGAAATCAAACAGAGCCCAGATGGGGACATCATAGACTGCGTGCACATCTCACACCAACCAGCTTTTGATCATCCCTTCCTCAAGAACCACACTATCCAGGTAAGCTTAAGCTGCAGCAATGTCAACCATGGCTTCATCTCGTTGGATTCTTGCAATCACAGTAGCCGTTGTTATGCTCTCCACAGATGAGGCCGAACTACCATCCCGATGGCCTGTACGACGAATCCAAGAGCGACGCCACCTCCAGCACCGGCGTTGGCGAGAAGTCCATGGTGCAGCTCTGGCATCAGGGCGGCAGGTGCCCGGAGGACACCGTCCCAATCCGGCGGACGAAGAGGGACGACCTGCTCCGGGCGAGCTCCATGCGGCGGTACGGCAAGAAGCGGCACCCGGCGCCGAACCCGATGTCCGTCGACCCCAACCTGCTCAACGAGGGCGGCCACCAAGTACGTCGCTCGCGCACATTGCTTGCTACAGCCATCTCGGTGTTTGAGTCGAATGGAATGAGACGGAGAAGCCATTGATGCGCTATGACCTCCGTGCTGTTGCTGTACTGCCAATACGAGCAATGGCTCATTACTCATTTGCGTGCGAATTTGTTCTGCAGCATGCCATCGCGTACGTCCAAGGCGACAAATACTACGGTGCCAAGGCGACCATCAATGTCTGGGCGCCCAAGATCGAGCAGCCCAACGAGTTCAGCTTGTCCCAGCTCTGGATCTTGGGCGGCTCCTTCGGCGAGGACCTCAACAGCATCGAGGCTGGATGGCAGGTGAGGATCGAAAGAACAACCCGTTTCGTCTCGTCTCATGCATGAACTTTGCATTGACGAGTAAATGCAGCACCGTTCTTGCGGTTTCTATAGCCTTTCTGCCACGACGCAGCGCGTGTTTGTCACGAGCTCTGAATCTGCTTTTGTGTTTTTCTTTGATTCTTCAGGTTAGCCCGGACCTCTACGGTGACAACAACACGAGGCTGTTCACTTACTGGACTGTAAGTTTTGCTCATTCCATTACGAATTCAAACCTAAAGAAATCAATGAAATGTGCTTGCATTGATGTCTAATTTGTTGTGTTTAAATCTGGTTTTCTGCAGAGCGATGCGTACCAAGCAACAGGGTGCTACAACATACTGTGCGCAGGGTTCGTGCAGATAAACAGTGAGATCGCAATGGGAGCCAGCATCTTCCCCATCTCCAGCTACTCTGGCTCCCAATACGATATCAGCATAATGATTTGGAAGGTGGGGAAGAAAATTAAACTAATTACTCACTCCATGCCATGCTTAGGAGTACTAAGTTCAGAGTTGTCACAAAACATGCAGGCCAGAGAATCTCTCTGCCCACTTGCTGCTGTGCTCTTACTCATGCTCCTTGGCTGATACACTTGTGCTTTGAAAATAGTTTCTTCCTCACCCTGTGGCTATAATACATTTTCTTTCTCATTAGCCTCTCTTATCCTTAGTGATTACCCTAGTTTCCTTGTTTTTGCAAAAGAAAGAACCATTGATACTTTTTACCTCAGCAAGCGACCTTCAAAGGGTGAGATAGAAAGTGAACTGTTTTTCATTTTCATTCAGCACGGGTAATGAGTGCAAATATAGTTTGCTTAGTACAAAATGAATGCGTCGGATTGTAGTACTAAATGGCTACACTTCCTGTGTACTGAAGTCTCGATATGTCGGTGCAGATGTCTTACATACATCTGTTTATTGATATATTGTATTTTTTTAGTACTAATGCATAGCTGCTAGTGAACTTTGTTGTACATGTTATATGAGCAGGATCCAAAGGAGGGGAACTGGTGGATGCAGTTTGGCAAGGACTATGTTCTTGGTTATTGGCCGTCCTTCCTATTCTCCTACCTTGGTGACAGCGCGTCGATGATCGAGTGGGGTGGGGAGGTGGTGAACTCGCAGCTCGACGGTGTGCACACGTCGACGCAGATGGGCAGCGGGCACTTCCCAGAGGAAGGGTTCAGCAAGGCGAGCTACTTCAAAAACGTACAGGTGGTGGATAGCACCAACAATCTGAAAGCCCCAAAGGGGGTGGGCACATTCACTGAGCAGTCGAACTGCTACGATCTGCAAAACGGTAACAATGCCGACTGGGGCACATACTTCTACTATGGAGGCCCTGGAAGGAGCTCAAACTGCCCATGACCATGACTGAACTGAAACACCCTGAGCAAGTGTTTTTAACCATTCAAGTGTAATACACCATCTGCTCCAGTTTTTTTAGCCCTAGATAGTGTGTCATGTGAATGGGGTCCCGGTGTTGCTTTCTCATCTCTCTTGAGCTTTCTTTCTTTTTTGTTATGCCAGTCTTCTGAAGAGAAGCATGGCATCTGGTGCTTTCTACCTTCTTTTCCTATACAGAATGGTAGATTCACTTGTATTTCTGGTTATGGAGTTTCTCTATCGAGCTTTACTAAAGAAGGGTCAGAGCGCCATGCTTTATATTTCTCGTGTTACCTTTTCCTCCTTTGAATGTCAGTGGTGTATAGAAAAGAGGAATGGGCATGCCATTCTCATCAAGAAGTTTCTAATAATTAGCAAAGGATAAAATCAACTTAAATATCTGTGCCATTTATATCACCATTTTTCTGCTAACTATGAAAGCATCAGACAGTATGTTGAATATTGGAGTAATTTTCCTGGAGAGCATAAATGTCAGGTATATTTTTGTCAATTGCAAAATGAAGAAGGATGTGTATTAAGTACACACTACAATACTACATTGACAATCCCAATGTCATCAACAGTTGTGTGCAAATGAACAAAACTGGTTGTGGACTGTATCTAGAGGTCTGGTTGGTTTTTTTGTATTAACCCCTTCTATATAAGTTTGGTGGGTTGGAACTTGGAAGAGGACCCATGCTGCTTGACAGGCCCGGGTCAGAGTCAGTTTGGGGCAGAGAAGCCACAACTCAGATCTGCATGTTTGTATATATTTATGTGAAGATGCTGGAAATTTTGGGCCATTCTGATTTCTGAAACGAGGTCCATGTGCCACAGCTCCCCAGGAAAACATCTTCTCCTTATTGTTCCTGAACCTTCAGTATTGTATAATTAGTGGTGATGAACGCTCAAGCCCTGTAGACAATGGTAGTTGTCCCTGTGCTTCTTTGATGAGTTGTTTTCTTTTGAGCCGGTTCGAAGAGAAGTACTCCCTCCTTCCCAAAATACAATAACGTGGGGTATGAATCTAGACTGCATTTATCTAAATTTATATCCTCACGTCCTTGTATTTTTAGACGTATTTCTTGTAAGAACACAATGTGTGGATCGTTTGGTTGAGATCCTTTGCTGTAACGGATGGTGCCGTTGAGGCACTAACATGTGATCCCACTTGCTACGTGATCTGTGCCTAACTGCAGGTGCCGTTACGGCAGAGGACATGAATCCGTTTGCATTGCATTTCTCTGAATCTGTCGTGAATTTTGATTTTTGAAAGCTCTGACCATAGCCATAGGTGTGACGTCAATCAGTTCTCTGTAACACTGAAAGAGGAGATGTGTCGCTGTCGAGTCAGTCATGAGATGATGAACTCGCAGACCCAGAGACCGCAGGAGAGCAACCAAAACATGGTGGTGTTCACATGCCAAGCAGCTCCCGTCTTTGTTTGTCTTGGAGAAAGCAGTGCCGGAGACGGTGGCTTTCCCCGGCGGCGAGCGGCCACGGATGACGGAAGTGCGGCCGTGGGGTAAGCCAGACGGCTTAGCCTGCCAGAGACAACGGCGAGCAGGAGAGCAGCGGAGGAGAACGGCAACGGGAGGCGGGCGGCGACTATGGAGAGACAGCGAGCCGGGCGTCCGAAGGAAATACAAGAAAGTTATTGGTATTTGTAGGAGTGAAAACAAATCAGATAATACCTAATCTGAATCTGCTTGAACGGAGAGAATACAGTAATAGTGTCTATATCTGATAGGGCAATATCTAATAAATGTGGATAATCCGACTTTCAACTTATGATGCAACTACTCTAATCAAAATAACCATCTAGTCCAATAGCACATTCTTAACCTAACCTAACTCTCTTACTTACGCATACAACAAAGTTAGCATAGAAATAGCCACCACCCCTCCTCGCACCTTCCCTGCCACCGACACCTCTCCTCGCACGAGCATACTGCTGATGCTCTCTCCTCATATAGCCGTGCCTCCTTGCAATCCTCACCGCCGCCACTATCTCTCCTCGGGCTCCCCATATGGTCCTGTTGCCAACAACTCTCCCTGCTTGCTGCCATGCCTCCATCCCGCCCACCGATGACCCTCCTCGTGGTTCTTTCCCATCTCTTTCATCCTACGTAGGGAAGAAGCCTAGCAGTCTAGACAGAAGTTGGTTGTAGCTCTCCTGCTACCATGGCAATGAATCAACAGTGGCCTTCTTGCACATCGATCTAGCAGTCCCCTATACATCAGGTATTGTATGTTTGGATCTATAATATGTAATGTGAAGTGAATTAGCTAGCTATGTAATAGTACTTGTTTTGAACGTGATAATGTTAGCTTGGACTTCTAAATCATATTATAGACAATTGGGCATCATGTATTATATTACTCTACTAGGATGGGGCGATGACCGTGTTATTTTTTAAAGTGAAAATGTTCTATTGATATTGTATTTTTGTGTATTGTTTTGCTAACTGCATGTTGTATCGATTGCATATATATGTAACATCCAACAATTTTATCCATTTTCAAGCTGGATCCTTACTGACAATGCCCTACATCCATCATCTGAAATAATCCACTCCACATTCGTTTCTACATGTTATCCGTGTCCGCTCGAGTCTGCTTAAAAATTATGGTTTAGGATATAGTATGAACACAATCCATCTTAATCCATTTTCACCTCTATGGTCTTGTACACAAAAAAAAGTCAACTTTGACTCCCTTAACTATCGCCTAAGTTCGATTCATGCCACTCAGCTACAAAACCAGGTATAACGACTTCTCGAACTATTAAAATCAGTGTAAAATAACTCCCTCATCAGTATTAACGGTGGTTTTTGCTGATGTGGAACCTACATGGTACATTGACCTATTATTCATCCTACGTGATGACTAGATGACGCTTACATGGCATTAGAGCTGGCAAATAAAAAAACATAGTGAGACCCACATGTTATCCTTTTATCACCTCCTTCCTCATCTTCTTCCACACCTCTCCCCTTCCTCCTCTTTCCTCTTCATCCCCTCTCACCTTCTAGCAACTTCAGAGAGGCCACCGACAACGGTAGTGGTGAAGTTGAGCCGAAGCCAGAAAGGGCACTAGGGGCTCCTTTCTTCTTCTCTTCCTTCTAGGGTCAGGGCGCTAGGGCTATCAAAGGCGAGAAGGGCACGGAAGCCATCATCCCCCTCCATCCTGCTTGTCGTTTATGCTTGCCGGCGCGCGCCCACCATCTGTATCAGCCGGCCTCTATGACTATCTCATCATCTCTGGTTTAGGCCCAAGCCGAGGTAAAGGAGTTCTCAACCTTCCTGCCTGCTTTCTCTCTATCCGCTGCCTAAAGAGGGAGCCACGGAGACCGACAAGGCATGGATGGCGATTGACAACTTGGGAAGGATGGCTTGAGGTAGAGATAGACGGATGATGATGTGCTCCAAGCATGTAGCAAGGACGAGGCACGCGCAACAAGGGTGGAGCACTCTAGTGTCTCGGCGGGATAGAACTCTTCGAAGAAAGATGATGCCGAGGCTCAATAGGTGGAGTAGATTCGGCATCAGCGGTTGTCCCTCCTACCCATGTCCTCCTAGATCCATAAGATGGAGGAAAAGAGAGGCACGGCGGTGGTGTCGAGGCGGTGCGACTCCCATAGCCCTTACCGCAGCAGTCTCCTTCCACGCCACCGAAGGTCTTCAACCACTTCATTTGCTCTCAACTCACAATGGATGGGGTCACGCCGTGGTCAATGGATGCAAGCCTGACGAACGGAGGAGCAAGACTGTGGCATCATCTTTGGAAGAAAGGTAGATGTAGATCCCTAGTACGAGTCATCCTCCACATCTCCCCATCCACCACCACCCGATCTTCTTTACCGCTGTCCTTTCCTACCTCCCCGTTGCCCCCCTCCTTCCCCATGTCCCTGCAGACAAGCTACTGCTACCACCGCTAGAGAGAGATAGGAAGAGGTTAGAAGAATCCCGATATGTGGGCTCCACATATATTGTTTTATTTTTTTCTAATTGAAATGCCACTGACTTGCAGGCCCTCAACTATTTTTAATTCTTTTTAATATTTTTATGATGGTAATGATATCATGTAGCCACCACGTCAGACAAAAACTGGGTTAACGTATCATATAGACGTCACGTCAGTAAAAACTATTTGTAAAATTATCGAGAGTCATTTTATATCGGTTTTAATAGTTGGAGTCGTTAGTTTGAGATGTACTTATCAAACTCGCCGATAGTAAAGGATTCATATTGGACTTTTTCCAAAAAAATCAGCAGTCATGTCGATCTTAGCCGCACATTTCCGATTCAACGGCTAGCACGAGCACTGTGAACCCACTATTGTGGTGCAGGATGGGGAAAAGCTCCCGAGATTGCCCATGAGAATACGTTCCTAACTCCCACTTTGAGCCTAATGAGGCCCATAAGAATGCACTGGGCCCAGCTAGTGAGGCCCAAGCGAGGAGAGCGCTCGAGTCAGACCGCGTTTCTTACCTTGGTAGCGATCCATTTTCGGATGGGCCAAATGGAGGCCCGAATTTGTGCGGCGGCAACGGCCCAAGAACACCATCTCGGCCCATTTTCAAGAACGCTCCGTTCAGCAGCCTGACGAGGCTAAGTTCTCGACCCTTCTTTCCCTTCGCTGCAGTAGGACGAGAGGGCGAGCGAAGGGCGATTTGACTACCGGCATCAATCTCGCTGGCTCCTTGCCTCCAGTGGCCGCTCCAGTGCCACGGGGGAAGGGGATCAGCAAGATCAGCGGCCGATGTACATACTCCCTCCTTCTAGCTCAAGATTAAGCAGGTTAGTGTCAGGTTTGCTCTCGATGGAGACAGGAGGCATTGTGTTCTTTTGTGAGGTTAGTTTTGGTTTCAGATCCCCGGATGCCCGATGTGTTCATCGTTTCGTGTCTCAATTACGAGATGCTTCTCAGGATGGCTCCAAAACCTTCACTGGTCTTCAATGGCCCCTCAATCGTCTATTGCAGTCTATGAATCCGGCTCCTTCGGCCATCAAGGCGGCGACGAGCGGAAAAGCCTAGAGGTTTCGATGATTAGGGCCTATGATATCCTTGTATTATTCTTTTTCAGGTTCCTGGTTGTATTTCGCTGCTACTAATCTTGATGGAATAAAGTCACCCATTCCTTCAAAAAAAAAAAGCAGCCTAACGAGGCGCCAAGACAAAAGTACTGAAACGAAACAACGATAACAACAGACGTAACAAACCAAGCAGAATTGGCAGGAAATCTAATATACATCACAGTCAAACAAATCAAACACAATAAATGGAGGTCAAGGTGCTCTGCGAATTTGATATATATTTCAGGAGGAACAGTGTCACCATGAATTCAGGATCATGCCCAGGCATGGCCTGCACACGGCGTTCTCTTCAACATCTAGGATTACAATATTTGGGAATCAGCAACCGGTCTGAATGGCCAGCTGACTTCAAACCTTCCTCCCAAGTTGCTGCTACTGTTACAACAATTGAGGCACCAACGTACACCAAACCCAACCTCTCATCTTCTTTTTCTCCCAAAAATATGACTTACTATGCAATGCATGCTTCATCTTCATCCCTGTCTTTGTTTTTAGTAGCTTTCACTTCAGTACTCACCATACATGTGCCCTTAACTCCTTAAGGTCTGGACTAGAAACTCACTAGATTAGGAATGATCTAATATAACTATTTCGGTGGACAGGCTTAGTTCTAGATGGCAATTTGTTCAAAACAACGAATGAACAAAACAAAAAAGATGATGGAGATATAGGGGTTGATAAGGGGAGTAGAAGAGCAGGTGATCCTCCTCACTAAATTAGCCACTCAGATCTCTTGTCCAGTTAATGAATGAACCAGCATTGTACCTAACTGTCTCAGCAAAAGTCAAAAAATTTGATCCCACTCCATATTTTTATTCTGAATCGCTCTCGTTGCAAAGAGCCTTCAATCCTCTAGCCCTCTGCACTTTTTTTTTTTTTTGCCTTGGATTAGCAACCAACAAATTTGGACTAGGAGCTAGAAATAAAATAACAACAACGCTAGGTTACCTTTCTGGCGCACTTCTTCTCTCTAACTTCATACCTCTCATGCGACAAATCAGACAGCCATGCTCCTGGACTCACCATCTACAACATGCCCAACAAAGAAACAGAAGACACGAGCGTTAACAATATGGGCATGATCACATAAAAAAAGAACAAAACTTTGCGGTCATCTTTGTGAAAGGAGGCATTACAAGCAAGCACTTCTGCATCAACTTTGGCCTCTTCTTTGGCCTCTGTGGGAGCTTGCAGCCCTTCATTGCCATGAAGTCCTCTTCTTTCTCCTTGTTAGACAATGAAATGAAGAACCTTGGCAGTGCCATGGTGCCCTTTTCTTCCATTCCAGCACCAAAATCAAATCCATTTCCCTCGAATGGAAACGGAGAACCCCTAGTGGAGTAATACCGATCCTTCTCCGGTGAGAGTGGCATGGAATGCCTGTTATCACTCACCAGTGGCTCAGTTTTCCTACTTAATTAGTCGATGTACTATATTAGAAGAATGTTGATATTTCCGGTCGATGCAAATGTGTTCATCATCGCACACTGAAGTTACCTTCGGTTTAGTGTGCTTGGGCGGCGCGGTGAACGAAATGGTGCAACATCACCTCCGAGTGGACGATTCACTCGTGGTATGGTGCGCCTAAGAACTTCAGTCCGCGCAGGTGATGGCGAGCCGTCATCCCTCGTCTTGACACAGCGGAGTCGTTTCCGGCTGCCCCATTGCAGGAAAAGGTTTGGTTCACTGGGAGACCTCGATGGCCTTGAGTCCTTCAACTCTGGATCCATCTATGTCCTGAACTCCTGATTCCTGAAGCAGAAAAGGCCGGAAATTTTCAGCAACAAAATCGTTGATCGGAGATCAGACCATGAATTTGTGAAAAACAGCTAGCAGCAGATAGCCCAAAAAATGGATATTTAAGTATCTTATTCAAAGTCACAAAAATATCCTCTCAAGTTAGTCCTGAAAGGATAGTTGGGAACTTTGGGATAATCGATCTAGCAAAGAAAGGTCCCTGGTTCAGTGAAAGGTTCCTGGTTCAGTATTCAGACTGAAGTAGCAAGAAAGGGAGGATTTTTCATGGAAACCAGGGGCAGACTTAACATGTGCCATAGGATTCCGCTGAATCCCCAAATGTTTCGGATGACTTTAGCATGCACAAAGCAATTGGTGACAAAATGAATGGATTAGTTCAGGAGCAGAAAGATTCGGAGAAGCAACAGTTCATCACCAACAGCCACAAAGAAAAAAAAAAGTCCGGATGGATCTACACTATACGGCGGCCCAGAAGCGTGGCGGCGGCGGACTAGGAGAGAAGAATAACTTTCCAGAGGAGGACTACGGCCGCTCCGGCGCAAGGAGGCCTGGAGACGTAGAGGGATAGACGAGGCAAATGGGGGAAGCCCAATCTACTCAGCCGGAGAGTTGGGGAAGAAGAAGGCAGTCGCAGGCAACAAACTCCTACATCTCGCTAAAGGGAGCACCCAAAACTACAACTTTAGAACAAATCTAGAAGATTTCTCTCCAAAGATCCAGACTCATAACCCGAAGAAACTCATCTGAAATCCTGAACAGAGAAGACGGATGAAAATCCCACACGATTGGGAACAAAACAGCTGCAAAATCCCAGAAGGCTGGAAGCGGGGAAGGAAATGCTTACAGATTTGCTGTCCCGCCGCTTGTTCGCTGCGAGAAATCTCGTAGAAATTGAAGGGGAGGGGGGGAACCACTGGAGGTTGGAGTGTTCTTGGGGGATTAGGCCACCCGTATCCGGTTGCTTCTTGGACTGCGGTGGCTCCTGCCGAGAACCAACCAGGCGAGGCTGGGCGACCACTGCAGCAAACCTCTTCTATACGGATGGCCTGCTTTGCCTTGGGATGCTATGGGCCGTACGATTGGAGATGGATGGCATGGATATGGGAGAGGTTTTCTTTTCGCTTGGCGCCTAATGGTTCGTGCTACCCTTCTCCTTAAGCTGATTAGTAGTAATAGCTAAATAAAACAGCGCCTGTTAAATTGACGTAGTAAGCTTATCAGAGAAACATCAATCTCTCTCTATCGGCTGCTACTCTATCTCAAGTTTTTTTTTCTATCTAAACTACTATATAAAACTATATAAAAAGAGGTTATCTTTAGATTTTTTTTACGGCTTCAAAGTCGATAAAAGGGTAAATTATCATGCAGCAAATTAAGAAAGGAAACATCAGCTCCTTTTAGAGGCGATTCACCAGTCTTTTTTATGCTTTTTCATCACCGTTCTTATTCTGTCTCAATAGGGGGCAGTTTCTTTTATTTTTTGCTAATTGGTTAATGTTGTATTTTTCTAAGACCGAGAATAACGGAATAGAAAAGCCCTTGATAAATCCCTAATAAATTGAGGAAGAAATAGTCGGCTTGTTTAGTCTGTCAGTTAATAATGGCACGAAATAACGCTACCTTGATCGTTTCATGTCGTCCTATATTGTTGCTCAAATCCCACCTTTTTGCTTGGTTTTTATCACCATATCTAATGTGTTGCCGTCCATCTTACAGTTAATAATGGTACAATTACCTTGTCACGCAATTAGTCTGTCAGTTTCCTTGACAACTCTTTTTATGTTCTAGAGTAGAAGTGAGCATACCTCCCCCTAATTCATACACCCTCCGTTAAAAAAACGAATTGGGCTGAAACTATTGCAGGGCCCGTTTAAATAGCTCAACGAGATCGAGATTCTATACATAGGCCATCGTACCATGCACATGCCGGTACATTTACTTGTGCAGAGTAATGAACTGTGCGCGTGTGAGGGCATTTTGGATAGGTCATTGACAGGGATAGTCTCTATTAATACATCGGCATATCCAGGAATTCGTTTTTGTATGGATGGAGGGTGTAACTTGGGGCTCTTCTGGACATCAGGCTAATCGAGCATTTATAGCAAAAACAAGACAAACCGTAAAAAAAGTTCCATTTAAATGTGCCGAGAAAATTAGCACAGTAGCCATGGTAAGAAATAGGTCATTGATACCACAATAACGAAATAAAAAATAGCTCCGCTAAATATCCCTCGTAGCAAACTATTGGGAGGTATTCCAACTACAGCTTGCAACATCGTTTGTCTATACAAAGAGAATCGCTCGGTTTTGTTGAAAACCAAGCAATTATTGTTAAAAAAATGATAAAATTTGATCTAAATTTACCAAGATTTTAATTTTTAGTTCAAATACCTATAAAACTGATCATTTATCGAACAATTCTGCACATGGGATTGCATAAATATATCCTATAATTAAGTGGTTATTGTCAATAGTTGAACAGTAAATTTCACAAAATTATAAATACATTAATCAAACTATTATACAACTATAGATTTAATACAGAATTTTTCAATTTAATCACAAAACACAGATGCATGATGCAGCCATGTGTGCTAAGCCAAGAACTATCATATTTGTTTGGTTTGAGAAAAAAACTTTTAATAAATGGCTGTAGTTTTTGTTAATGCAAATACCAGATTTTTCATCTATTATCTTTAAAAAAAGACATATTTTTTAAATAATAAAAATAATGTATATCTCTGGCTTTCGGCACACAGCCACGTCTTGAAACTAGGGGGAAAAAGGGCCGTATGTGCCAAGCTCGGTGATTTCTTCTGCATATTTCGTGGGTGTGGGCACACATGGCACATCAGATAACGAGGGCCAGAGCCACGGTGACATGTGTGGAGGCTGCGTTTCACTACGTATCAAAATCCCCTCCCGCCATTGGCCAGCCTCGTATCCCCTTATCCACTTCTCCCTAACTTCCTTAGCAACCTCCCGCCTCCTACGCATCACTCGATCCCGATATCACATCGCGCCACCCCACCACCCCACCACCGTACCTCTCCTCCGGCCTCCGCTCCGACCAACCATGGCCATGGCCACGCAAGCCTCCGCCGCCACGCGCCACCTGATGGCCGCCTGGGCGCCGGCCAAGCCCCGCCAGCTCGGCTCCACTCTCTCCATGCCATCCTCCTCCCGCGGCCCCACCGCACTCCGGGCGGCCGCGGAAGAACCCCCAGCGGCGGCGGCGGCGACGGAGGAGAAGAAGGCCGAGGCGCCCAAGGGGTTCGTCCCTCCGCAGCTGGACCCCAACACCCCCTCCCCGATCTTCGGCGGCAGCACGGGTGGACTCCTCCGCAAGGCGCAGGTGGAGGAGTTCTACGTGATCACGTGGACCTCCCCCAAGGAGCAGGTGTTCGAGATGCCCACCGGCGGCGCCGCCATCATGCGGGAGGGCCCCAACCTGCTGAAGCTGGCGAGGAAGGAGCAGTGCCTCGCCCTCGGCACGCGGCTCCGATCCAAGTACAAGATCAACTACCAGTTCTACCGCGTCTTCCCCAACGGCGAGGTGCAGTACCTCCACCCCAAGGACGGCGTCTACCCGGAGAAGGTGAACGCCGGCAGGCAGGGCGTCGGCCAGAACTTCCGCAGCATCGGCAAGAACGTCAGCCCCATCGAGGTCAAGTTCACCGGCAAGAACGTCTTCGACATCTAGATCATCATTCGTCATTGTAATCTTGATCATCAAGGGTAGTTGTTGGTGGTGGTGGATGGATGGATGCATGAGACGATGGACATGTTATTTTAATCATCTGTCAGGCTTCAGTTCATGATCGATCGTGGTGGGATAATCTCTTATATATGCATATGTTTGGTGATTTTGATTTATGTTAACGTGTTAATTATATTACATAATCGATCGATCGAAAGATCTTAATTAATTCGTTGCTGCAAGTCAATTAATTTTACAAATTTTTAGGTGAAGACGAAATACAGACTATATCTGAACATGAGAAGATCACCTCTCATCATTACCATCCCTGATCATTACCGTCTCAACCCAATCAGAAATTCTCAACATGTTCACCAATGTGATAGCAAGTTACAATTAATTAAGATTGTGCATATATATGTGTAGATCACAATGATTAGATGAAGAAGAAGAAAATGATGAGAGAAAGATAAAGAAACGAAAATTTTATTGTACCTGCAGTCCCCACTATTCCATTTCTCTGAAAACTGTATGTGTGTGTGCATCACATCTCAAACAAAGCTGAAAAAGAAAAAGATATGCGGGTACCAACTGCAGGATCGAATTCGATTAACAAACAACTCACACATACTTGCTTCCACAAAAAAGAAAGAGATCTCCAAACAAGTATGAGAGCTCTCGTACCAGCAGAGCCCACTAGCTCACTGATGGCAGCCAGAGGCACTGACCTAACCATCGAACAGCCTCATGATCAAGACTTGGATTCACGGCCAGCTTTTGAGTTTGCTTTACTCAAGGACCAAGAGAGATCATCAAAATACAACAATAGCAAGCATTCAGATCAACCAGACATCTCCAAGATGAAGAAATACGCTAGCTCAACTATAGCTATAACAGTTTCAGACAGGAAATGTACAGGGGCAAAATGGTCAATTATGAAAGTGAGCAAGGCACTATAAATCCTCCTCATTGGCATAACATTGGTGGAAGCAATCAAGCAAAGTGAGTGGTACTACTAAATCCTTTTCGTCTTCTCTGCTCTTAGCATCTCTTCTCCCCTGTTCATCACTTCTTCTCCTTTCAAACGATCTATAAATATCAGAGGGGGTGAGCTAGGAAGGTGACGAGGTCACGAGGTAGTAGAGCAATGGCCATGACAATGAAGAGTGCGCTAGTGCTGGTGCTCGGGCTCGCAATGGCGGCGACCTCGTCGGCGGCGGTCTACAAGGTCGGTGACACCTCCGGCTGGACCATCCTCGGCAATGTCAACTATACTGATTGGGCTGTCAAGAAGGCCTTCAAAATTGGGGACACCATAGGCAAGTTCCCCTCTCTTTTCTCACTCTTAATTTTCAGTACTTACCAAGCAGTTTTTGTCATGTTCATTTTTTCGCGAACATGGAGAAGGCTTGCGCGTCAATATATTAGAATAGAAGCAGAAGTATTGTCCTGTTCGTCCAGCTGAATTTACACATATTTGCTTGCAAATGGATTATACATATTTGAAATATCCGAATGAATGAACCTTTGCTTGAAAATGTAGAATGTTTGCTCGGTGCCAGGGCTAGTTGATTCTGATCGTGTAAATTTCTCAGTGGCAGATCCAGTGTCGGTTACTTCGCACTTTTGCTCGTTGCCAATGTTGACCACAGCTTAGGCCTCATTTTTGCCGTAAAATATATCCACCGCTGTTAAAATTTTAATTTTAAAACTAATTTAGAGTTTTTTAAACATAGTTTCTTTTTTAACACTGTGCTAAAAACATACATATATATATATATATAAGTTTTACTTATAAATTTTTTTTAATTGCTAATACTTCGTTTGTCGTTTGGTGTAAAATCCGTCGTGGCCAACTGATGAGGCCGCTCAGCACATCAGGATTTCCTTAGCGGTTGTAAAATGTGAGTCAGGTTGCATTGTTCGAGAAAAGTAATAAAATTCAAATGGTGCATATGTTAAGCAATCATCATCTGTTCTTTCCTTCACCTAGCTTACTAGTGCTAAGAGATGGAATGCTAATGAACTGTCGCCCTCACCACAGTACTTTACAACCCATCTTACCTCTCTTTTGTCTTGCGTTTAGATGAAGAGATTTACTTTAAGTCTTTAACCACGCCATGGACAGCGAAATTTGGGTTAAAAACAAAGGCTAACTTATCTCCACTTTCTTTGATTTCACTATCTCACACTCTAGCAAATACCTGCAAGTTTTATCTGGTTTTGAAGGCGTTTCACGGATATTGCGCCGTGTGCTGCTACCTTTGCATAGAGCTAGCATGATCCATAAATTTTTCTCATGGACTATCTGAACTGTGATTCAGAAAACCAGCCAAGGACTCAGAAATGGTAGTGTTGGTGAGCACAATAACTAGGGCATGGCATATGTATGTAGCTGTCCCATTTATTGCGCTCATTGGACATTGGCTGATGGATCTAGCAGATCCCGAACTTTCGTGTATCTGCATCTCCTGTACATGATCCAGTAATGCCAGCTGAAAATTTTCAGTCTTTATTGAGGTAGTGGTTTCAGTTGTCACAGAAATTTTGATCCAAAACTCCAGGATATAAATTATACTCCTACTATAGTAGTAGCTCAATCTACACACCAATATAAATATTTATACCATGCATCTGACAGTATACTATTGTCAACTCCTGATTAGTTGTAAAGCCAATCACTTTTGACATTTTTTTCTCCTGTGAGTAGTATAGAAGCATCCATATGCATGCTTTGTTCACAACTTGGTCTGGTGCAAAAGGAAGTGCTTTGTTGTATACTTCATCCTTTGGCAGGTCGATACTACCTTATGTTGCACGTTTTGGTTTAGTTCTTCACACTTCTCTTCCTTGCTGCCGCCTTCACGCAATCAATTTGGTACAAAAAGATAATGAAATTTTTCAAAAGATATATCTTGTTTTAAAAATTCAAAAAATATATAAAATGTATAAAAGTTCTATTGATTCTGTTCTTGTGGTGACCATGAAGCAAAAAAAATTATACCTCTATCTTTACGATAATCTTTACTGGTAATATTCTACTACTAATATTATCATCACTAGAAGTGATATTAATTATAATTTGTGAACTTTACTACTTAGTAGAAAAAATGGTTCACTATTAATAGTTGAAGTAGTAATATTAAATAGATATGATTCATTAGATTAGAAAAGTTGTCCATATTAATCTCTGCTATCACTACTATTACTAGAGTTCATCGTAAAACATCTCAGTGGTTTGTTTTCGTAGAGTTCAAGTACCCGCAGGGAATCCACAACGTGGTGGAGGTGAAGAAGGCGGACTACGACAGCTGCACCAACTCGTCGCCGATCGCCACCCACACCTCCGGCGACGACAAGATCACCATCAAGACCGCTGGCCACCGCTTCTTCATCTGCGGCATCCCCGGCCACTGCGCCGCCGGCCAGAAGGTCAACATCCGCGTCCTCAAGCAGCGCTCCTCCTCCTCTGACGCCCCTTCCCCGAGCTCCTCCTCCGCCGCCGCCTCCGCCTCCTCCCCTGGCGGGAGTGAGCCCGCCTCGACGCCGTCCTCCGCGGCGTCCACGGACAGCTCCTCCTCCGCCACGACCACAGCTCCCACGCCCAACGCCAACGGCGCCGCCGGCGGTGTTCACGTGGGCTTCGCTGCCGTGGCATTGGCCCTGGTCGCCTCCATGGCGATGCCACAGTAGAATCAATGCAGCTATATGATCCAGTGGTCGTCGCGTGCATGCCATGATCGATGCATCTATCTCCGGTTGATTTGATCCTTTCTCCATGATCGATGCATCTATCTCCTCTCGATTCTTTCGCCATGATGTGTGGGTGTTTGTTTTTGGTTTCTTGATTTCAGATATATGTGGATTATGTTCAGACATTGTACTGTTTCTCCATGAGTTTTAACTGTTTGTATTTTTTTTATTTGACTTCGATGTAACCATGGACATTTTGTAATCAAATTAGTAGTTTTTTCAATCGTTTTACTTCTCGTTTGGTAAAATAGTGTTGATTGAAACAATTCGTCTGTCGTTGATGTTTAATTTACATGATTATCTAGAGAGAAAAAAAGATAAGACAAAAATACTGAATTCATACCCATATTACATAGCACACACCGATGCGGTAAATACACAAACAGAAATTATTCCAAACAACAAAACTACTACTTTTACAACCAATGTTTTCCATGTACACTGTTCTTCACTGGCAGTTTAGAAAAGTACACCCTGATCAAACTTTTTGCATTTTGTGGAGAAATTTTACGAGTACCATATTTTGTTACCTTAATTACTGAAAAAATATATAAAGTAATTTCACGCTAAAAAACTGAAAGTAGCTATCAATGATCGTAAAATTACTCTATTTTATGACACGCATTGACCAAACGTTAAACATTAACAAGGTTAAATATAATAAAGGTGATACTAGCAGTCTAGCACCATACTTTGCTTAGTTCAGATCTCTTCTTCCAGCATTTCCATAGGCCTGCAAGCCAAGACGAAGAAAAGGGGCGTGAATATGCCTTCCCTGGAATTAAAAATCACCATTCATTCAGCACATTTTAGCAGATTGCTATCAATTTCGACATACATAAATTCAAAATGGTTCATACAGATTAGTATCATTATAAATTATTATGTATATATTTTTTTATATTTTATTGTAAAAAATAGCAATATAATTTTAAACTCTAGCCTAACTTAACTAAATATAAAATATATATGTTTGATATTTCAATTGATATAGAAATTACCATGTTCATAGAGCAAACGTGATACATCCTTTAGTATTCCCTTGATAATTCAATAAATCAAATATATATAAATTTTATGGTATATTTATTTCTCTTCCATCCTCCATCTTTATATTAGTAGTATCTTCTCAATAGACATTATTCCACTACTAAAGCTGACATTAAGCTGACATTGTATCATATATTCATTATCTACATTTATTTATTATCGGGTTTCATGTTTATTTCATTGTAGTTGCTTAGGGTTTGAACTATAGGAACTCCGATATCATGTTAAATGTAGGTTTTATAATTCAATCTCATATGTTGCTGGTATTTTTTTTAATGTAGATTAGATAATTAAGCTATTTTTTTATGATTAACGTGTTAATTCAATCAATATCATTTAATTTTAATATAGATTTAAAATATTTATAAATTGTACTTCTACATGATTTTTATTCTCAATGATATTTATTTTTAAACCAAATTAATATTTTTCTAAATTGTATTTATATGTCGACTCTTTCTCTTAATATTATTTATTTTTAATCTAATTTTAAAATATTTATAAATTGCACTCCTATGAACTATTTTCTCTATCATATTATTTTTATTTTGGATTTCAGATATTTCTAAATTGTATTTTTATATAGACTCTTCTCTTAATTTTATTTATTTTCAATCTTGATTTAAGATATATCTAAATTGTTCTCCTACATGATATCTTAATATTTATTTTAGCTTAAATTTAAGATTTTTTTAATTGTATTTCTATAAGGACTCTTTCTCTTATTATTTTTTAAATCTAAATTAAAATATTTCTAAATTGTACTCCTACCTACACTATTTTCTCCATGATATTTACTTTTTATTAATTTTAGATATTTTAAAATTGTAATTCTATGTGGATTGTTCTTTTAATATTATTTATTTTACTCTAAGATGTTTCTAGACTGTATTTCTACATAGAATATTATATTAATAATTATTATTTTAAAATTTTTAATCTGATTTTATGATTTTTCTAAATTGTATTTCTACTTGACTTTTCTTTTAATTTTCTTTGCTTTTATTCCGAATTTAAAATATTTTAACCTGTATTTATACTTGGACTTTATTCTTTTTATTTTTCTGATTAATGTGGGAATATTTAGGCCGTGTGAACACGGTGGCTCATTTTTCTATTAATTTATTAAGACAGTAGATTTGTGTGCGTCAAATTTTTCTCGAGGATGGCAAGGCAGATCGACTTACTTGGCGTCCTTCAGTAGGCCATCAGCCGCCGTCTCGAGGAATTTGGATTCTCAGGCTTCCTTCTGGTACAACATGGAGGCACTCGAGAGTCTTTACCTGCAGATTTTTGCAGCTAAAGACGTGAAAAAAATTGTACTCTTTTCCAAACAAACAGATTCTGCTAGTTCAGTATCAGACTATCAGTAGATGCTGGTGCTGGTGCGAGCTAAGGTTACCAACCAGTGCGTGAGTAATGAAGCGGCCGACACGGGTGAGCCTCAAGCCTGTGAGCGAGAGCTGGCTGGGATCAAGAGGCATGTACCATGGCAACGGTGATTCCTCCGCCAGATCCTTCACCGATATAACCTTCAAACACAACATCACATAGTTCAAATTTCAAATTATACTATGATCCAGCCAAAAATGATTTATTTTTAAAAATGGTTAGCAAATTTATGGTGTTTTTTTAAAAAAGGATTTGGACTTTGGAGTCGTCGTCGATCACCTCAAAGCCTGCATCTTTGAGAGCCTGGATGCACTGCCTGGTGGTTCTGATGTCCGGAAGGCCGTTGCCGAGCTCGATCTCGGCCTTGATGCTCCGGTGCCTCGTGTTGCCTGGATCATACTTGTCAGTCATGCACCACTCGCCCAACGCAAACAATTGTCCCGGCTTCAACACTCGGAAGATCTCACTGTAGACACCAAGCTGATCAAATTCACCAAGAACCATCGTCAGAATTCAGATAACTAGCAGTGTTGTAGTCTGAGGTGATATGATAAAAAGGGGAAAGAATTGAGCTGTGAGCTATGCATATATACAGCTTCAGGGGCATGGCATGTCGCCTCGATGGTGTAGGCTGCGTCGAAGGTGGCATCAGGGATAGGCATGTTCATGAAGTCACCCTGCATGACAATTTTGTTTTGTTACCGAAATGATCCTAGGAAACTGAAATGGTTATATGAGGGCATGTATGTCTACCTTGACAAAGTTGCAGGTCTCACTCAAGCCGGCCGAAATGTTGAGTTCCTGCAATGAAGATCATCAAACTTCAAGTGTTAATCAGGTGCTCAGCCATGGTGACAATTTTCATATGCAGAGAATCTTCCAGAAGAAGTATATATCTTTCCAAAAAAAAGGCATGGGTCAAGAAAAGAAGAATAAGATGAAGAAGCAGAACTTATTACCTGACCCCTTGATATCTGGTACTCATTGTTATTCAATCCAGTTAATGACGCTGAGCTACAATGTGTAGCATTGGAATAATTATGCTAGTCGATTTACACACGAACACAAATTTGTGTGATTTTTATCTCTGAATTTGTGAAATGGAAACATAATTTTCGTTACCTGAGTCTGGCAATTTCTCTCAAAGGCCCTCCAATGCCACACCCCACATCTAGTAACTGTAATATATACAGAGGGGGAAATTCTTCCATTGTCAACAATGGCAATAATCACAATTCACATTGCCATTTCTCATGCCATGGTTAATTAATTGAGAATTGACCTTCATCTCCTTCTTGAGGCCTAGTTGCAGGGCCACAAAATGTTCCTGACGCTTAATGCTTTCGCGTAGAGTTTTTACATGACACCTGAAAATGATTCAGGCAAGCAAAACAAAATCAGTACAACAGGAAACTCAATGTGTACAGTGAGATTACTATATATACAGTCCACTGGTTCAGTGATCTAACACCCTTATAGTTATAGCGAGAAAAAAACGGACGTAGAGACTGGATCGAAAACTAGTGAACAAACACATAAGAAGATCTTTGATCATAATATTAACAAATTGGTGCGCCGATGATATATGGAGCATCCGAATTTGTCTTAGTGCGACCTTGTTACGGATAAAATGAATATCGATGTCTATATGCTTCGTGCGTCAATAATGAATCGGATTGGCGGTCATGTAGATAGCACTGACGTTGTTGCAATAGACGATGGTCACAGAGAAGAGAGGTGCACGGAGCTACTGCAGAAGCTGACGAAACCAACAACACTCGGCGACGGTGTGGGCGACGGCGCGGTAATCGGCTTCGGCGCTGGACTGAGACACTGTAGTCTAGCGTTTTAAGGACCAGGAGACTAAAGTATCGCCGAGAAAGACGCAGTAACCAGACGTGGAGCGTCGAGAGTCAAGACAGGCTGCCTAGTCCGCATCAGAGTACACGGTGAGGGAGTCGATGGGGCTGGAGCTAAGGTGCAACCCGCTGAAGAGTGTCCTTCACGTAGCGAAGGATGCGCTTGAGCAGCGCGGGATGAGGTTTGCGCGGAGCGTACATGAAAAGGCACACTTGCTAGACGGCGTAGGTGAGGTCAGGCTGTGTGAGGGTGATGTATTAGAGAGTACCAGCAAGACTCCGATACTGAGAGGGATCGGCGACGAGTGAGCCATCAGCAGTAGAGAGTTTGGCTCGAGTGTCGACCGGAGTGGCCGTGGGGTGACATTAGGCCATGTCTGCACACTGGAGAAGATTGATGGCGTACTAGCGTTGGGAAACGTAGAGCTCGTGAGAAGAACGGGTGACGGAGATGCCAAGGAAGTGATGGAGGGGACCGAGATTGATCATGACGAACTCGGAGTGGAGTCGAGCCATGATCTGGTGTAGAAGGAACGTCGAGGACGCTATAAGAACAATTTCGTTGATGTATAGGAGGAGATAGACAGTGGCGTTACCGATGTGAAGAGTAAAGAGGAAGCTATTGGACATGGAGGCCATAAAGCCGATATGCCGAAGGTAGGCAGCAAAACGCTGGTACCATGCCCGAGGAGCTTGTTTGAGGCCGTAGAGAGATCGCTGAAAGAGGCAGACATCGTCGGAATGAGAGGGGTTGACGAAGCCTAGAGGCTGCTGACAGTAAATCGTTTCCGTCAGATGACCGTGAAGAAAAGCGTTCTTCACGTTAAATTGGTGGATCAGCCAAGAGTGCGAGGCAGCCAAGGTGAGAACGACCCGGATGGTGGCAAGTTTGACGATGGGACTGAAAGTCTCGTTGTAATCGACGCCGGGGCATTGGGAGAAACCCCGAACTACTCAGCGTGTCTTGTGACGGGCAAGAGAGCCATCGGCGTGTAATTTGTGCTTAAAGATCCACTTATCGGTCATAACGTTGGCATCGAGAGGACGAGGGACGAGGCGCCAGGTCTCGTTGTCCATGAGGGCCTTGTACTCGTCGACCATGACCACGCGCCACTGAGGATCGGCCAGGGTGGAACGAGAAGTCACCGGGATGGACGAGATAGAGCAGTGGACGACGGAGAGCCTGTAGTACTTGGTGGGGCGGAGAGACCCTGTTTGTGATAGGGTAACCATGTGAGAAGTGGAGGGGATGGGAGCCGATAGGAGCGTGGTAGGTGTGGGGAGGACTGGTTGGAGAGGGGCGTCATCGGCTCAGGATCAGTGGCTGTATGTGAGAGGAAAGTGCTGAACTAGATCGGCCTAAGCCGATGGGGTTGGATGGGCCGATTGGTTTGGTCGGTCCAATGGAGATGGAGCAGCCGATAGGGAGGGGGGAGCCGATGGAGGCAGATGGGGCGATGGGTGGTTATGAGCCGATGAGGGCTGAGGAGCCGATGGGGGTGAGGTGTCCGATGGAAAGGGGACAGGATTGGCCAAAGCCGATAAGAGTGGTGGGGCTGATGGGGTTTTGATGGGAGTGACATCGGACCAAAAAGTAGTGGGATAGCTACGCAGTACGTCCTCAAGAGCGGCCGATGAGGGGGCCAATGGGGAGAACAGTGGAGGAGACCGGGAGGGCATGATGTTGGTAAGGAGGAAGTCAAGATCGCTAAAGAAGGATCTCGGATTAAGCAGACCAAAGGAGAAGCAGGTCTCGTCAAAAACAACATGACAAGAGATGATGACCCGGCGGGTGGAAAGATCGAGGCATTGGTATCGCTTGTGAGATGAGGGATATCCGAGGAGAATACAGGCGGTGGAACAGGGAGCAAGTTTGTGAGGAGCAGTGGCGATGAGATTGTGAATAAGGGAGGGTACAATAAGGATATTACGAAGGGAAATGTTAGTGGTGGGTGTAGACAGAAAAGAGTCACCACGGTATTGGACAGGAAGAGAGTGACCATTGCCGATGGTGACATAGGAGGAGGAGGAGGGATGACAAGAATGGAGTATACCAGTCGATGACGCCATATGGAAGGACACACCAGAGTCCAGCACCCAAGAGTGCTGAGGTTGGAGCGTCATCTGGTTGAGGGCGATGACGAGGCCAGCCTGGTTCCAGGAGGGAACCGACTAGATTGGTGGTGATGGTAGCATCGGCTGAGACGACAGGATAGAAGCCGATGCCAGGTGGGCCTGAGGATGAGTGCCAAAGACCCCTGGTTGCCATCCGATGGGGCTACGTAGCTGAGACTGGGGTGCCTAGGGGTTGTAGCAGAGCCACGGATCCGTGGGACCAGCGGGCTGGACAAGGACTGAAGCAGGTCGCGATTACATCGAAACATGCCAGTTCTTGCCCTTGCCTTTGCCCTTGCCTTTGTCGGTGCCACTAGTACGGGCTGCGGTGCTATGGTTAAGGCCATGGCCACCAGAGCCGCGGGAGGGGGCGGCAGCGCAAGATGCTCGACAGCCATGATCGGCTACGGCGAGGAAAGCAGTGTGGGCCACGGTCTTCTCGTCGTTGGCCAGACGGAGTTATTTGAGAATTATCATGTCATGGGCCTAGGCAAACGACGGAAGGGGTATGACGTTGGCGATGTCGTTGGCGGTGTTGGAGAAGCGTGGGTTGAGACCTCGCAGAAGGGCGAGGATGAGTTGAAAGTCGGCCACAGGGTGTCGGACATCTTGGAGAGCAGCAGTCTTTATTTTAAGGTGCTAGCAGTACGAGAGGACAGAAGAGTCTCCTTGTACCATGGAGTGAAACTCATTGAGGAGGAAGATGGCGCGGGGCTGCTTGTTTGTGAGGAAGATCCGCTCGATAGCCACCCAGAGATCTCGGGCGGTGGGGTCGGTATCTTCCATGATGAGGTCGAGGACAAAGTCGTTGACCGAGCTGAGCAGCCAACTACGCATGCAGCACTCGGCGATATCCCACTGGGGATCATCGGATCGAGGTGGAGCGAAGCCATCGATGTGGGACCGTAGGCTAAACTTTCCACAAAGAAATTTAAAGAAAAATACCCACTTGAAGTAGTTGGCGTTGAAGTCAAGAGAGATGGGAACGTGAGATTTCACGTTCACAACGGCGTAGGGGAGTGAGAAGATCGGCGAGGTGGTGTCCGAGGTGTGATCTGAGGCACCAAGGACCGGAGTAGATTCGGCAACTTGGAGAGTACCGGAGCTAAGGGCTGACTTGGTAGCCATGACAAGAGGTGAACAGGGGCAAGGGATGGGAGAGGGTGGTGGAAAAGGAGAAAGGAAAAACGTCTGTGGAGAAAACGGGAAGAAGAAGGAGCCGATACGAGAGAGCGAGGAGGGAATATCAGAAGAAAGTCGGTGACGGAAAGAAAACGTCGACGACGAGGAGAAAAGATCGGCTTGTCGGTGGGAGGATCCTAGCATGTCGGAGATATCTAAACCTGTTCAAACACTATATAAAAATATGTACAGTAGTGGTCTAGGGGTTAACACATACTAGAAGTCATGACCTGCTCGCGAAATGGAATGATTCTCCCCAGCCATATTCGTAGAAGCTGGTGACAAGATCATAATACTTGTTTACCTGACGCGTTAAAAATGCAACTTAGATTGGGTCCAATCTCCAAATTTTCTGTTGCTAATTCAATCGATCTCGCATAATTAAGCAGCTACTCCTACCATGGATATTAACATGGAATGGTAAAACTAGAAACTGAAAAGGTACCAAATCAGCGTAGTTTGATGTCCTTGATTCCACTTCACCTCTATAAATTTCATGATATTTCTCATACCTGACAGCATGGAACACATGAAAATGTTAGTGTCTGAATGTTGAACAAGGGGAAGAATAAACGAAGCAAGAATGGACTGAGGATTTGTCAAAAATTTCTGATTAACAACGGAATTCAGTAGAAAAGGTAATAAAGGATGCAGTACTGGTCCACGGCCGATTTGACTTCATCCTTTCTCTTCGCTGCTAATCCTAAGTTGCCTGAAGCAAAATTCAGAGCATTCGTCGTCGACATCACTCCAGATCAATCTGCTCGATTACATGACAACTGTAAATTAAAATGTATGCCTTCTGAAAGAATGCTGATCAGTGTGTGGATGTGCTGATGTGCACAAAACATGCATCCTAACATTAGCATATCAACTCAAGTTGTCTTAATTTAATCAAAGCTGCTCTTACTTTTTTCTAATGCTAGAAAAGCATAGAATTTCTGAACATATATAACGTACGAGAGAGTTAGACCCATACCTGAGACAGGAGGCATGAAGGTACAATGCGTGCCCTTTGAGCACTTTCAGAGGTGTATATATCCATGATTCAGAGATAAGAAGAAGCTAGGAACAGTTTCCAACTCATGGGGCATGCTTGTTCAACCAATTTTGAATTCAACTTAATCACACAGTTTGCTTGACTCAAATTTTCCTTTGAAAGCCAATTAGTTTTTAATTTGGAGATCTAATTTTTAAAAATAATTTTATGTAGATTTTTTTACGTTTCTTCTCGGCAATCATGAAAATAAAGAAAAAAAATCATGGATAACAGCAAGGTAAACCGATCTGACGTCGGCCCTGCGTTTTGAATATGAGAATATCAGAAGGAGAGAAAAGCACGTGGAAACATAAAAAATCGATGGAAATATAAAAAGTCAGTGTGCATTGAAGAATAACGTCATCTTAACAGGATTATTTGGAGTTTCCTAACTATATTATATAACGCTATCTTAAGATTATTTAAAAATCTCTAATAATCAGGAAAACAGATGCTCTCGCGCCGATCGGTCTTAACCTGATCAAATCTGTTCTGACCGTTCTTTTTCTCTTTTTTTCCCTCTGAACATGTGCATGTACAAACTCTTATTAGAGATAGGCCAAGTTACTGGGATGTATTGGAGGAAGGGTTTCCCTTACCAATTACCATCCGGTGCTAGGTTATTGTATCCGACGGTAAGCACAGTTATCGTGTTGCTACCATGGACATCACGGCAACCCACAAAAAAATAGACAAAATTTATAAAAAAAGTTAAATTATTTTTAAAATTTGTTTAAATTTGATGTAGTTATCAAATAATAATCGTGGTTATCGCCGGTATTGAGAACCTTGATTGGAGCTTGGAGGGACGAAGGTACAGTAATTGGTATGTTAGCACGAAGTGAATAGAATTCAACATGATGCACGGTTCCGTGTTTCAAAAGAATTCAACATTCTCAGACTCAGGCATGGTTAGAGTATCTAAAATATTTGTCTAAATAGAAGTGGTTCAATTTATAAATGGATTAGCGTGATCACTGTTCTCAGCCACAATAATCAATGCATTGCTTATCTACTATAGCTTATTGGATGCATACACTTGAGACACATCATGACATGAGGTTCAATCACAGCGAGATGCTCACACACGAACGCTATATCCTGTAAGCACATTTGCCGAAACTTTAATTAGGGCACCAGGGTGTTGTGGAGCGTAGGCATTCGCTTTTCATGATTTGTTGACGTGGTGCAGGAGCAAGTGTGTTGGCATCAGCTCTTGATCGAATTCGATTTTTTTTAAAAAAAAAACAAATAGCTTTCAGGTGGTCGGAGGGCCTATTAGAAATTCTGTGGATAAACGAGAAGCTTATTACGAAATAGTCTAATATGTGCGGCAACCTCCGAGGAGCCCCAAAAATTCAAAAAAAAAGAGAGAAAAAGGGTACGCTTTCGGTTCTTACTAGCCGGTGATTATTAAGCCCCCAAATACTCTCTTTGTATAAAATATAATATATTTTTTATTTTATTAAGATAAGACTTTAATCAAAACATAATTTTTATAACATAAAATTGTGTTATTAGATTCTTACTTAAAAATAATTTCTTACGACTATATACTTTTGTGTCATATAACAGGAAGCAATGGTTAGTTACAGTATTATTCTAATAAAATAAAATACATATGAATATTTTTATATGGAGGGAATAACTAGTATCAGCTACTACAACACGCTGAGCGCGTGTGCTTATAAAATTGAGAAGACAAATAATAATAAATGACAGCACGAGCGCAGGAAAAAAAATATAACATAGATGATAGAATGGGCAATCAATCAGAGGTATGGCAATGTGTTGGAATGTCCTTCTTGTTTTTTTGAAAATAAGTGTTGAATGTCCTATCACGAGAGCTAAGCATGTGGAAACATATTATATAGTACGGATTTGGAATGCGACAGAGTAAGAGCTGTCATTATATAAAATTGTTTTATCGTAGGAATTTAATGCTATCTGGAATTTACTAACTATATTCGTTGGGCATATGTTAGAGAGAAGCACTCATGAATATGGGTTGGCTTTGCATCAGTTGACATCAGGCTTCGTTGCACTAGCACAGCAGTAGTGGTGCATCAGCTGTGGAGTGGTGGTGGCCATGACGCCGCGGCAGCAGCAGCCAGCAGGACGTCCATGGCTAAATGGAGACGACGACGACGATGACGAACAAAACAAGACTGAATTCATATCCAGACGACGTAGTAGTAGTACACACTGATCTGATAAATATACAGATAGTAGAAAATATTGCTAACAGTGTAGAGCAATCGGTAGGATTACAGCCAATGCTTTCCGTGTACGCTGTTCTCAAACTGTTCGTTTTTTTAAGACACGAATTGACCAAATAAAAAACCACATCTCGCTCGGTTCATAAAAGTACACACCGATTAAAATGTTGTTTTCTAATATGCTCATAAATTACAACACAGATCCGACTCATATGATTAGAGATGTGTTTGAGGTGATAAATTAAGAATAAAGTATATTACGGTGATTAAGAGACAAGGGCAAAAAGGATGACGACTCTATCTATTTTTATAGCAGTAGAGATGCACTAAAGAAGATGATACCGTATCTTGCTCGGTTCTTTATATCTCCGAGCTAAGACGAAGAAAATGAGCGTAAAGATCCCTTTCTCTGGAAATAAAAAGTCACCATTCATTCAGCAACAGTGTTTTAATTTGGAGATTGCTATCTAGTTCGACGTAAATTCAAATCTTCTTGCTTCAGATCTGCTCGAGGCTGTGGCAAGGCTGATCGACTTACCTGGCGCCTTCAGGACGCCGTCCGCCGCCGTCTCAAGGAAGCTGGAGACCCTCAGGCTGCCTTCTGGGGGCAAGACGGAGGCACTCGAGCGTCTTTACCTGAAGTTTTTTTGCAGGTAAATACTTCAATTGTACTGTACTAATCCAGTATCAGTGGCTGCTGGTGCTAGCTAGCTAGCTTGAGTTACCTGCCAGGGTGTGAGTGATGAAGCGGCCGACACGGCTGAGCTAGAAGCCTGCGCCCTGTGTTAAAAAAAAAATCAATTTTAAAATACGAATCTGGATAAAGATAGAAACTGTATTTTTTTACGGAGTATGGGTGAGAGCTCGCCGGAATCAAGAGACAGGTGCCATGGCAACGGCGAGTCCTCTGCCAAATCCTTCACCGATATATCCTTCAACTACAACATCACAGGGTTAAAGCTAGCTTCTGATGATCCAGCCATATAAATGAGTAAAGCCAAGGATTTACGAACTGCACCGCTGATATGTGTTAGAGAGACGCACACATGAATATGTGTACATGGTTAGTAGTGCGCGTACGTGTGACTCTACATGTAATCGTGAAAAGATATAGAAAACTAGAGGATTGTGAAAATCTCTAACTAGAAAAGCTGTGTGGCCCTGCTTGTTTCTCTACATTCAACGCTCATTTTGAATTACTGTAACTAAAATGCCTAGTTATCCTTTCATGATCGCTAACAACATATGTGAAAAGTAAAATTTAAATAATTCTTAGAAAGTGAGATTTAAAAACTAAAAATCTTTTTGATACTATGGATAAACATGCGGATGCTTAAAAAAAAGCTCTTGGGCTAGGATTACGTCCGACTATTTTTAAAATATTTTTTATAATAAAGTTACTTAAAAACTATGTTAATTTATTTTTAAATTTTTATCTAATTGATTAATTAATTATATGCTAATATATCGTGTTAAGAAGGTCCGGTTCCAACCTCACTAGCGGACGCAGTATGAAAGGACTTGAAATCTTATCCATAAGACGGCCCACAATCTCCTATTGGAGTAGCTCTGGACCAGGGCTTCGGGCAGGACAGCAGGAGGGGCTGAAAATAGTCAGAAAAATTGTTACGGTCTCATTTAAAAGTCACAAAGATTTTAAAACAATAATTTAAGGATATAGATAACTGAATTAACTAAAAAAATTTATATAAAACATGCCGGTTATATGCTTAGGAAGTGTACCAACAAAAAAAATCTAAAATCTTTATAGGAAAAGAACATGCCATATATCTCTACCAGAATGATTCTCAGTTCGTAAAAAATTACCATTTTTACCCAAAAAAAATAGTGACAATTACAATATAACACCAAAATAATTGAAAAAAATATCAAATTTTCTATATAGCTCGGGTAACGGCAGAAGTAAAAATTTTGCATTTTAATCGCCGTTCTCATCCCACCAAGCCTAGCAGCAGCAGTTGTAGGGTGGCCAAGCTTCTCTGCCTCGGGCGGTGCTGCATGCACATCGTCGCCGTCCATCCCCTGATCGACGGCCGCCAGCACACGCTGTGGCTCTCGCCGCGGTGGAGGACCGGCGAGCGTTGGGTTGGGTAGGGCAAGTTAATGCGGGTGGGGGCCCACAGCCGTGGTGGTGGTCCATGCGCCGGGCCGCGTGCCTGCCTGCCTGCCTACCGACCTGCAGAGGCAGTCGCAGCAGCGAGTGCAGGTGCAGGGCTCACCGGGAGAGAGGAGGAGGACGACGACACCCTGCCGCGGGCGACGTGAGGCCGGCCGGCAACCACCGCCCACTGTTCCTTCGCTCCTTTTCCATCTTCCCGATGACACACCTTGCAGCTTTATCATCCCGGCGGGCCCGCCATGCAGTGCCCCGCGACACAGTCTCGCATCCTGCGGCCCATGTCGCCCAGCTCCCTAGACCTAGACGGCTAGGGCTAGAGTGCAGCAGCAGCGGCACGGACGAGAGCATCCAAAGCTTAGCTTCTCTCCCTCCTCGGTGCAGAGGATCCTGATCCATGATATGTGTACTACGTTGATGCTACGAGTATACTGTACGTATATTTAGCTCCTAGGTGGTATGGTACAGTGTAACAAATGTGGCCACGTGGCCTGTCTCTTCTTCCCGTACTCTCTCTTTCTTCCTCCTCCCAGTGAAAAAAAAAAGATAGTGAAAATGGAGGGAATCGTTAGTGATGGAGTATTTGCAGTCTCTTCACCGGTACGCCTGCTGGCTGTTGCCACTAACAGAGTCACTAATGCTCTATACCGCATGCAGTGCTTGTATGTTTGGCTTTGGCCTCACAGTTTCCGTCATTTATTTGGGTGTATGTCCTATACCTGCGAGTCTGTAGTATGCCAACACAGCCCACAGCAAGTAAGTTAATCACATGGCGCGGGAACTACACCAAAAAACGCGGGAACCATTATTGTGGGCTCCTACATTCATTTGCGTCAGCAGGGACAGACAAGTATAATATTGAAACAATCTTATCTATTCCTGAAAATTATTTTTCTGATCGTGCTACTTGCTGATATTCTTAAACTGGCCCTTCTTTGCAAGGTTTTACTACTACTCTACCTTTCATGTGATAAAGACGTTTAGATTTTTTAATTTAGTTAAGTTTATAGAAAAATATAATAATATCTATATTTTTACTAAATAGAATATTAAATATATTTTGATAGTTATTTGTTTTATATTAAAAATATGCTAAAATTTACTTATAAGCTTGATTAAATTTTAAAAAATTAAGTTTAAAAAATTAGAACGTATGGATGGAGTATTTCCCAATTTTTTTACAGTTTTTTTTATCAAGAGAGCCATCCGAAAAATTGATTTATGGTCATTAACAACTCGGTCTTATTTTTACAGCCTTTATTTTATAGGAATTGCAAAAGATTTTTGTAGAATTTAAATTTCTATAGGACTCTTTGATTCATAGAAAAAGAGCTTGTTATAAAAATGTATTTCTATGCTTTACTGGTATAGAAAAAATTATAAGATGTATGACCTCTTTGTTCTATTTTCTCGCATGTGGTTCTCTATCCTAAGAATCAGTTATCTGGATTTTATCAGTTTCGCCGGTTTATAAAACGGTTTTTATGAAATTCGAAGATACCGCTTGTGTGCAGTTTTTGTCCGGTATCGAAGTGTGAACCCGTGGAGGTTCTCGATGCAGTTTTCCACTCCTTTTGGTAATAAAGGAGAAAAAAAAGAAGAAAAGGCCGCTTCTTGGAGCTCTCAACGAGAAGCAGCCAAAGAGAGCCGAAGAGAGCTGGACTCAGTGGAGGCTGGAGAAGGAGCCTACCAATGGAGCTTCCTTGGGGAGTCCTGCTGCTGGTGCTTCTCGCCGTCGCCGTCTCCACCTCCTCCGACGGTGCCACACTCGCCGTCAAATCTCCAGTTCCAGCTCCTGCCCCTGCCCATGCACCTCCACAACCTAAAGACACTGAAGGTATCACTCTACACTCAATGCTTCTTCTCTCGTCTCATTGTTCTCTCCTTCACTTCCTTGCGTTTCTCGTGACCTCCATTTTCTTGGATTTTTTTGGATCTCCTTTTTGCGCGAACGCAAATGGTCTAAAGAAGAAAGATTCAGTTGTTACAGCTGGTTGCTGCATATTTGTTTCAAGTCCACTTGGTGTGCTACATTTTTGCAAGCATATTACCTCAGGTTCTGGAAATGTTATTGCCAAGAACCTAATGCTGTTTCTGGCACTGCATTTTTGTCTTTTGTTCATCACTTTCACCTTTCTTTATCCAGGTTTTGTGCCTTTTCTGTTATTGCGTTTCCCACAAACTGATGTTGCATTTTCCCCAAACTGTTGTGGTACTTTGATGCCTGTGCAAGATTTTAGCAGAGTTTTCATCGCATAGTTTTTAGCTGCTGAATGGTAAAGAAAGCAACAGTCTTTTACTAGTAGATATTTGGAGCAAAGAAGTGATTTCAGATGTTCTTTCATGGCGATCCAGGCCTCCTCATCAATGGCAACTTCGAGACGGCGCCGAGGAAGGTGAACAAGACCCTCATCGTCGGCCGCCACTCGCTGCCGGGGTGGACCCTGCGCGGCCACGTCGAGTACGTCTCCGGCGGGCCGCAGCCGGGCGGCATGTTCTTCGCGGTGCCGCACGGCGTGCACGCGCTCCGCCTCGGCAGCCACGCGTCGGCGTCCCAGAACGTGTCCGTGCGCCCCGGCGCGCTCTACGCGTTCACCTTCGCTGCCACGCGCACGTGCGCCCAGGACGAGGTGCTCCGCGTCGCCGTCGTGCCGTCGCTCTCCGCGCCCGCCGACGTCGCCGTCCGCACGCTCTACAGCGCCGACACCGCAGACACCTGGGCGTGGGGCTTCCGCGCCTCCTCCACCGTCGCGCAGGTCACCTTCTCCAACCCCGGCGTCCAAGAGGACGCCGCGTGCGGCCCCCTGCTCGACGCCGTCGCCATCAAGGAGCTCCCGACGCCATACCCGACCAAAGGTAAGAGATCTCTTCCACGAAACTGACCGTGCTCATGGATGCTGCTGCTGATAATTTGGTTAACAATGCCGCTCTCGGCATGGCTGCAGACAACCTGATCAAGAACGAGGGTTTTGAGATCGGACCGCAGGTGTTCAAGAACTCGACGGTCGGCGTCCTCCTCCCGCCGAAGCAGAAGGACACGACGTCGCCGCTCCCGGGCTGGATCATCGAATCGCTCAAGGCCGTCCGCTTCATCGACGCGGCCCACTTCTCCGTCCCGTCCGGGCAGTACGCCGTGGAGCTGGTGGCCGGCCGGGAGAGCGCGATCGCGCAGGTGATCCGCACGGTGGCGAACCGCGCCTACAACCTGTCGTTCGTCGTCGGCGACGCCAAGAACGGCTGCAATGGGTCGATGCTGGTGGAGGCGTTCGCCGGGAACGTGACTCAGAAGGTGCCATTCGAGTCCACCGGCAAGGGAGGGTTCAAGCCGGCGAGCTTCAGGTTCGTCGCCGCCGGCGTCCGCACCAGGGTCACCTTCTACAGCTCCTACTACCACACCAAGGTGAGCGACGGCGTGTCGCTGTGCGGCCCCGTGCTGGATCAGGTCAAGGTCCAGCCATTGAAGGCGTGATATATCCTTGGATTACCGGTGATGATAAACTCATCATGGTTAGCTACTTAGCCATCGTGTGTATGAACTCTGTATTGGTGATTTGGTTTGCACATTGTGGATGCTGCTCATCTCGTGTGGAACTATGCACGTGGAGAGCGAATTGTCGTGTGATCTAGCTACACCTGCGCGTGGTTTGTGTATGATTATTGATGTAATGTCGTTATCGATCGTTGATGATGTGCTCAACCGGATCGAGCATTGCTACTGGTATCAGTTTATCACTGTTTGTGTTTTCCCGGGGGATGAAACATGGGCTCCGAGAGCTCGGCGGCACGCGAGCTGAGAAGCCATGATTTTGAGCACACAAACGTCGGTCGACACTTGTGCAGACAGGATGGTGTCGGCGTTGATGAGGACGAACCTTTTGGCGCCGTCGCAGCCTTTGGTCCGGGTGTTCGCCTGCTGTATCACGGCGTGGGCGGTCGGCCGACGGCGAGATGATGACCCTGGTGGCAGACACCACTATCTGTTTTCCAAGAAATGCCCAGATCCCGAATACTGCCTGAACCAACTTCACCTAATTTTTTGGCCATGTTCTTATCCTCGCTATATTTGGATTTTTTGTGTACACATTTTTCAAGCAGTGTATTTAGTAAAAAAAGTTTCTCATCGGATTTTTTAAATTTAACTTTGCAGCAGTTGATTCATTTATTTATATTCTTAAATAACTATCATAAAAAATTAGATAATTTAAAAATTCAAAATCTTCGAATGCCGTAGTCCTCGACGTAGGCGGGATCGCCGCCAGCCAGGATGGGGACCACGACGCGTTGCCGTCGAACGCAGGATGCACACGTCGCCGGTGTACGTGGGCTTATTATTTGGGAGCCCAAGCCCAGAATTAAGGCCAGCCTCGGGAAATGGGTCGCTCACTCGCTTGCAATATTCATGGGCTTTTTAGGCCTCAAAAGCTACACCTCGCCCCAGCCCACTTCATCAGCCGCAGCCTCGCCTCAAAACCCTAGCTCCTATAACCCTCTCAACGCCTCCTCCATATAAATACCTGCTCCCATCTCGTCCTCCCACCCTTCGCGCCGCCGTAGCCTCCACTCCACTCCTCTCTCCCTCACCCGAGAACCCTAATCCACTCCCACCCCCCACCCCCCACCCCCAACCAGCCATGGCGGAGCGCGGCGGGTTCGGCCGTGGATTCGGGCGTGGCGGTCGTGGTGACCGCGGCGGGCGCCGGGGCGGACGCCGTGGCCCGCGCCAGGAAGAGGAGAAGTGGGTGCCCGTCACCAAGCTCGGCCGGCTCGTGAAGGAGGGGAGGTTCAGCAAGATCGAGGAGATCTACCTCCACTCGCTCCCCGTCAAGGAGCACCAGATCGTGGAGACCCTCGTGCCGGGGCTCAAGGACGAGGTGATGAAGATCACGCCCGTGCAGAAGCAGACCCGCGCCGGGCAGCGCACCCGCTTCAAGGCGTTCGTCGTCGTCGGCGACAACAACGGTCACGTTGGGCTCGGCGTCAAGTGCGCCAAAGAGGTAGCCACCGCCATACGCGGCGCCATCATCCTCGCCAAGCTCTCCGTTGTGCCCGTCAGGAGGGGGTACTGGGGCAACAAGATCGGGCAGCCGCACACCGTGCCCTGCAAGGTCACCGGCAAGTGTGGCTCCGTCACCGTGCGCATGGTGCCCGCGCCAAGGGGTTCCGGTATCGTCGCCGCCCGTGTGCCTAAGAAGGTGCTGCAGTTCGCCGGCATTGAGGATGTCTTCACCTCGTCTCGTGGATCCACCAAGACCCTTGGCAACTTCGTCAAGGTATAAATCTCCCTTCTTTTGCTAATATTGTACCCCGGATTCTTCTATTAAAGATCCTTCCACTTATATTTGGTACAATTTGATAGATTTATATGTGACTGACTAGCGACCTTAGGTATTGTTCAACTGTGAATAGGGCGGAATATTACCATTTGTTATATTTATGTGTGACTGACTAGTGTGCGAAGTATTGTTGAATTGTGAATATGTGGAACTCTACTGCTGTAAAAGGTTGTTTGTTATAATGTAGTGTGGAATACTATGGTGCGCAGTGTTTATACACATGCATTTGAGAAGATTTAAAGTATTCTGTTTATCTAATTTGGTACAAATAAATTGAATTGATTGCGACATGGTTAGGTTCAAAATTATTTGCTTATCTGTTACAGTCTTAAGCCACTCCAGTATTGATTTACTAATGTCCGCTAAAAACTATGTATTTCACTTGTATTTTTGACTTACCCTTTGCACTGCTGTTGTACTTGTTTGATCCTCAGTCTGTCGTGCACCGGTCATTTCCATATGCTATTCTGGTTTTTGTATATGCTCTGTTTACCTGATTAATCGTCCTTCCCATGAACAAGACAATGTTGTAGCATCCAATAAAACACTTATTTGTTGTTTAACGTCGTCTAATTCTGTCCACACATTAATCTCATGAAGCTTTGTTTACTTAATCAGGTGGTAATATACGATATAAGTTTTCATGTGGTTCTACCCCCAATAGTTTTTACTACTGTGTAGTCTGTGATGGCTTGGAGGACTATTTCCATTATTTTGTTGTGTTTGATGGATGTATTCTTATTGGTAACAGTTAACTGCTAGTTATAACCCAATGATCTGTTTTGTGCAGGCAACCTTTGACTGCCTGATGAAGACTTACGGATTCCTCACTCCGGACTTCTGGAGGGACACCAAGTTTGTCAAGTCACCGTTCCAGGAGTACACCGACTTGTTGGCAAAGCCGACTAAGGCTCTAATGATTGACGCACCTGTCGAGAACATAGAGGCTTAGGATGGCGGGGTAAAGAGTCTTGCTAGCTCTGAGTTGTCTGATGTACTTTGCTTTACTATAGTTAAGAACCTGTTGTCATCCTCAGATTGTGCTGTGTCTGGATATCTCTATTTCTCGTCAAGTTTTGGATCATGTTATTGTGATATTATTTTTGTCAATGAATGCTGCATAACTCTTATCTTATCAATCCTTTTTGTCATGAAGTATCTGAAGGTGACTTGACTACTGGTTCTTATGTTACGTTTAGTGCTGCTGATCAGTATAGCGTACCCTATATTTTCCATTTTGCTGGCATTTTAAAGAAAATATGCACCAGTAGTTTTCAGCTTATTCGCCTAGTTATTGCTGTGTATTATTTGTTTGACGCTTCTAAAAATATAATTTCTTAAAAAGCTTTCTTATAATTTCTTAAAAAGCTTTCTTCTCCTGCATTGCGTGCACCATTTGTTTTGAGCTATTTGTTTGTTTTGTTTCTTATAATCTCTAATTTGTAGTTATAATTGTGACAATCATCCAAAGAATAATTTTTTTGGTCTCTTTGCTGATGGTTGTCTTCCCTTTTGGTTTTGACTGCCTGCTGCATCGTTTTGCTCCAACCTCCAGTGGGTAACAACATGCCGTGACTGAATTCGTGGTGATTTCGTCGTCTCACCTCTCTGACTTGTGCTGCTGCGACGGGTTTGAATGTATAAACAGGACACTGAGATATCGTTTTCTTGATTTACCCCCAAAATTCCAAATTTCGAAGATTCGTGTTTAAACGATGAACTGAAAGGAGAATTTGCATATGTTGTTGATGAGGGGGACGCAACGTGTTCAGGTGATGTGGTCACGTGCTAACGACTCGTATAGTTGTGTGATCAGCCGTTGCTCGTCAGGCTACATGCTCGTACTCGTTCGTAGTCGTGTGCAACGAGGGCACCACATAAAAACATTGACCTGAAATTGCCACAATCCGTTCCTGTTCCCGCAAGAAAGCTCTTCATCTGCATCTTGCTTGCTTGCCGTGGCGACGTTGCTGCTGTTCTTCAACTCGCAGCTTAGCTAGTCGCCGTTCCAACTTTCTACTTCAGAATCACCGAACCTGCCGGAAACGAGCTCCCGTCGATGACAGGTGGGCTCGACCGTCCGGAACCTGCCCTTTAGAATCTTCCTCGCGGCCAACCGCTCGTCGTCGCGTGTCGTGCACGGAGCTGAACGTACTGCCAGTCCGCGACGACGAGCTGTAGCTGCTGCTGCTACAGGCGACCTGTACCTCAGAAATTTTGGTTGGTCAGAGTTGCATCCCGGCCACTGGCCAGCCACGACGACGAGGAGAAGAAGAGAGAAGCCGAGGCCAAACTACAATTCAACACCTATTCCTCCTCCTCTTCTTCCTCTTCTTGCTGCTGCTTCTGCCACTTGGTTGTTATATACCAATCTCCACCCTGGACCAGAGCTTGATCACGAAGCCACCATAGCCGCTGCTTCTTCTGTTTGCTGAGTTGGAGAAGGGTTGGAGTGACTGTGAGCATGGCCGGGGTGCAGGTGATGCCGGCGGTGGGGGCGGTGGCGACCGTCGACGTGAGGGCGGAAGGGAGCTTGTTTCAGGGTCAGGGCGGAAGGAGTGGGCGTGTTTCACGGTCAGGGGTGAGCTTGTTCGCCGGAGACTGGAGGCGGCGGCCTCGCCGGACGGCGTGCACGGTCAGGGTGAGGGGGAGGGGCAAGAGGCAGCAGCAGGGCCTCGCCGTCGTCTGCAACCTCGCTGGCAATTACGAGGAAGGATTCGAGGACGTCCACGTGGTAATTAACGAGTTAATTAAGCTCGTCGTCTTCACTTTGCCTGCTAGTTGGAAATGTTTTGCTTAGATTTTGATAAAATGGGGAATTGCTCGTCTCATACATATTAGATCCTGGAAAAAGGTAAGGAAAATTCAAGATTCTGTTACTGATAGAATGATGAGTAACCTAGCTTAATTTTGTTGAATATTCATGATTCTTCATGCTTTGTGCAGCAACTGATGAATTTTTTTACCTACAAAGCCGTGAAGACCGTCCTCACCCAGCTCTACGAGATGAACCCACCAAGCTACCGATGGTTCTACAAGTAAGCCATCCATTATTTCACCATTCCATCGTCAAAATCTCCATGTTAAACGTACTGAAGTTGTATCTCGTGTGCAGCTTTGTTGCTGTAAACAAGCCTACCGATGGCAAGCTGTTCCTTCGCGTTCTTGGCAAGGTGAATGATGCTAATTCACAGCTGATTAAATTTCGAAAAGACGCAATATGCAATACAGCATCTCCGTCGTCTGTGCTGCAGCAATCTGAAAGCTAAAGTTTAATTACATGAATGTTCCTTTCGGTTACAGGAAAGGCAGGAGCTTGCAGAGAGAGTGATGATAACTAGGCTTCACTTGTACAGCAAATGGATCAAGGTGATCTTTTTGGTACTCTTCTGAGATAATCTGTCACAAAGCTCTGAACTTTGTAATCAAATGATTCTGTTTTGTTTATCTGTCAGAAATGTGACCATGCGATGATGTACGAGAGGATATCAGACGAGAACCTGTCGTTGATGCGAGAGCGGCTCATGGAGACGGTCATCTGGCCAACAGACGACACCAACACAGAGAAGATTGGCTGAAAACAATGCCTGATCTGTCTGCCTGAAGCATACACTTGTTTTTTAGTTGCTCAACTTAATTAAACTTAGCTCGTTAGGTAGAGCATTCTTATTCCTGCTTGAGTCAGATGTATGTATGTATATTAAGTGTACAATTAATGTACCAGCCAGTGTAACAGTACGAGTGCAAATTCAAGATCCATTCAGAGTTATAGATTAAGATCTAGCTGAGAGTGTGTGTGGTCAATTAGTTTGGTCCTTTGGTGAGTGAAATGAAGAAATTGCAAACTGTTTGGTCCATTTCATTTTCGTCCACAGTGTACAGGTACAAGCTAGTAGTAACTAATACTTGTAATTCGGGTCAAGTTCGTTGATGCAGTCAAATCCAGGAGTTACAACTTACAAATATGTTGTGCTGTTGGCTCTTGATAGAAGATCCGAAGTTTACAACGAGCACCTCAACTGACATGGCCAATTAATTTCCCGTTCAATCTATTGATCAGTATAAATCATAAATAATGACGCTACAGAATAGCTAAAATGTTGGAATGTGTCATGACGTAAAAAATTGATTGTTTCTGGGGAATACTATTAGCACGTAATAGAGGTTATTGCGTTTTGTTGGAATATTATTACCCATCTAATAGTATTGCTACGTTGCGCCTGCTAGCGTGCTGTACATGAAAACGTAATTCCTCAAGTTTTTTTTTATAATGCTGTTGATTTTTTTATCTACGTTTAATTATTCGTCTTATTAAAATATATAATTATTATTTATTTTATTGTGTTTTGTTTTATTTTTAAAAAAACTTTAAGTATGACATCTATTTTTCCATATTTAAAAAAATTAAATGAAACGAATGTTCGTTTAAAAATCAACAACGTCAAGCCATAAATTGGAGGGAGTAATATAGTACACGGCCAATTTCTCCTAAAAAAGATAATTTACACAAGTGGATCTGTTATGTAATACTCCATGTGTGTAAAACGTCTTTGTTTTCCATAAAGTCCATATTCAAAACTTTTAACCAATAATTGAATGCGTTTGTGTCATACATGTGAGTATCGTTAGATTCGTATTTGAAAATATTTTTAAGCAATGCTAATTTTGTAATCGTCAATAGTATATCATGAAAGAAATTAATTGTCAAACTTAAGACTGTGTAAAAAAGTTAAAACTTTTAGAACCGAAGGAGTATAAGCCATAAAAAGTTTAATCTGCTCTCTGTTGGCAAACACTGACGGCTAATTTACCTTCTGAGGATGGTTTAATTCGGAGATAATACCTACGCTAGTATATTGATTTTTTATTTATATATTTTTATTAAAATATTTAAAAACAATATTTTTATTTTAAAAAATTACAGATCTATAAAAATATATATAAATAAACAAAATTCTCGCCGCTATCCGTTTCCGGCCCAAGTATTATGGGCCGCAGGGAGCTCGGTTGGTCGCCGTCGCATCCCAGCCCATTTGACACGGCCCATCGCGTCCGACGTGGCAACGTGAGAGGTCAGATCGCAGACGGCGAGAGCTCCATCAGAGAATGCTGAAGGACGAGAGATCGATGACGTCATCATCAGCGTGGTAACGCACATGCAGATCAGCTCCTGGTCGTCGGCGTCCTCACTCCGCTGATCACGCGTAGTCATCTATCCACACCACACGTCCCCGCCCTAAGATTCGTGCTTAATTAATCGATTGCGTGTGCCACGGCCACACTCATTAAGTACCCAAACCGCACATCATCGTGCACTCGTTTTTTAAAAAAAAACAGAAAAAAAGAGCAGTTATGTCATATATGGAGACATCCCGACACATCTAGAGCGCCCAAAATCTCCTCTTTTTTTTTTTTGAACTGTTGTATCTCTCTATGTGTGGAGCTAGAACAGCCACGTAAGTACGATATACGTACGCACGCACGGATTCGTATATGAATTTGGCTCACGTTTTGATTGTTTGAAGCTCGATGGAAATGTATATTTTTTACATCCCGGGCGTTTACTTGAGTTGCTTGTTTGGCGATCACAGAGTTAATGATTCGTCGGTTCCCTTCCAAAAAAATAATGATTTCTACGTGGAATTTATCATGTTTGTTGATTAATTGCTCTAGTTAGGCGAAACATAATTAATTCAGTGGTTGCAGTAAGATAAACTAAAGCCCCCGTTCTGAACTATATATATTCGTGAATAATTTTCCTCTGATATATTGCAAGTTTGCAAACGCCAAAAATGAGAACGTACGTACTCGAGCTAGCAAGAAGTCTTCCATGAATTAATTAATTAACTAACTAATTAATTCAATCTCAATCATTAACAGTGCATGGCTTGGCGGTTGATACGCCACGTGTCACGGCCTGAACTAACATACGGCTCGATGGTTTTGACATCACGATCTATGATTAGTTGAGGCACAAAAGTGATCGAGCGAGCGAGAGAGCGAGCCATTTGCTTCGAACGAAAGCAGGGAATGCCCCCTTTGTCCTAAAAAGAACTACCGGGCCCACATGTCAGTGTCTCACCAGCCATCATCTCCTAGCTCGGTCGGATCCGGCTAATCCCTCATAATTAGGTCCACTTTTCCGTGTGTTGCAAAAAGCGAGTGATTAATCGACGCAACACACAGCAGGACGCTAAGCTTAATTAGCTTAGCTTAGGTCGGTGTTAACCACGTGGTTCGTGTACGTATGCATGCACGTACGAATACGATAGCTTCGGCCGCCATCCATGGAGCAACGCACATGCATGATACGTACGTACGCACGCATGAACGACGTTAATTAATTTCTCTAAAGTAAGTAATCTCTTCGATTTTTGTAGTTAATTTTTAGACATATATTTAACTATTTATTTTATTCAAATTATATATATATAGAAATACAATTCATATTTAAATTTTTTTATAATAAAATAAATAATAATCACGTAATTTTTTTAAAAAAGACGAAACAATGACGTCGAATATAAATAATAGATGCAGTTATACACACGCATGAAATGCTTTTAATTTTTTCTTTTCACGTTTAGAGACATCGATCGGTCGGGTAGTTGACCTGAGTGATCCATCACATGCACGTACACTGAATATATGGACACGATCGAAGACGAGACCGTTAATTATGTGGTTTATGATTTCAGGCACATTTTTGCGTATTGCCATGCCTGAAGAATCTTTGTGATCGATCTACCTGGCCTGCATGCGTGCATGGCGATCGATGATATGGATGATGCGTGTGCAGCCACGCACACACTTGAAGGCATATCTAGCTACCAACCTAGCTAGCTAACTCCGCCATCTTTCTTCTAGCTTCTCTTCTTCTTCCGCGCAAGCAAACGCAACATGCAGACGTACGTGTGCTTGCATTTGCATGCACGCATGTTCCTTCCCACCCAATCGACTATGCACCCCGAATCTAGCCAGCTAGCCAACGCGTATAAATACCTCGCCATGACCACACCTTCGTCTCCATCGATCCAGCATCAAACCTACAGCTCCATCGATCGCCTGCTCGATATCTGGTCAACCTCTGGCTAGCTTGTGATTGTGATATATAGTAGCTGATCGATCATAAGTGAGAACTCGATCGATTGATCTCTGCATGGCAGCAATGGCGTCCGGTGCGAGGAAGCTGGTCATGTTCATGGCGCCTGTGCTGCTCGCGCTGACCATGTTCACGTCCGGAGCTCGTCTGACGGACGCTGCGGCCGCCGCCATGGTCAGAAATGGCGGCTCGTTGAGTAGCTATGGTGGTGGTGGTGGTGGTGGTGATGGAGAAGGAGATGCACTGATCAGTTGGGGCAGGTTGCTGCAGGAGGCGACGTCGTCGTTGTCGTTGACGACTCAGAGCGCGGTGTTCAGCCTCGACAGCTACGGCGCCCGCGGCGACGGCGAGCGCGACGACACGGAGGCGCTGGCGAAGGCGTGGAGCGCGGCCTGCGCCTCGCCTTGGCCGGCCATCGTGCTCGTCCCTGCGGGCAGGAGCTACCTGCTCCAGCAAGTCACCCTCTCCGGCCCCTGCAAATCCAGAATCATGCTCATGGTACAAACAATTAATCGATCGATCGAGCTGATCCGTCTCAGCAATGATCGCGTTTACTTCGGTTAATTAATCTTGCTGAAATTAGTTAGATTAATTAACTGTTGTGTATTTTTTATGCAGGTGAAGGGTACGCTGGTGGCGTCGCCGGACATGTTGAACTGGAACGAGGACAACAGGAGGCACTGGATCGTCGTCCGTGGCGTCAACGGCCTCGCCGTCGGCGGCGGCGGTACCATCGACGGCAACGGCGAGGGGTGGTGGAAGAACTCCTGCAAAATCAACAGGGCCCTCGTAGGTGTACTTGCACTATAGTGAAGAAACTAGTTTAAATCGCTATGAATTGGATTAATTAGCACGTACGGTTAATTAACTATAGTTGGCGCCGTTTTTCTTGATGTGATAGTTTACTTACACATTGCGGCTAGCTATACCAAAATTTCGTTTGCACGTTCCATGGTCCTTGACTTTCTACTTCGTGCATGTGATATTCAAATATGCAATTTAATTTGGTCAATTCTCATAGCCAGAGATCTCTAACCTAGTTCCATTTTCTTCTCTCATTTTCAGCCATGCAAGGGAGCTCCAACGGTACGTGCATGCATGCAAAATACAGTCCTTTTATTTATTTTTTTCAAATTTGATTTTCACAAATCTATCTATTATTACAAAATCAGCTTGAAAAGAAGTCGCCTTGTTCATTCTAGATGCTATAAATTATTACATTAATAAAAAAACAAAATATTTGTACAAATTGTAACGTTATATGTAGTTGTATATAAAATATGATTACATCTATAAAAAAGAAGATAAAGGTTGTATATAAAAATATTTTTAGTTTTAGATTATGTTATATACACTGTATATATGAAAATAGAAAAGAAGTATTCACTTCTATTTTCAGTTTTGATATAGAAATCATAATTGTATTACAACATAAGAGTTATATATTAAATTCAATTATAATTTTCGGCACAAATTTATGTCAGGAATCCACTAGTTTAATTTATTATAAGAATACTTGTATATAATTTTCTTTTTATTCGTTGTGTTTGTAATTAATGCAGGCGCTGAGTTTCCACAAGTGTAATAACTTGAGGGTGGATGGTCTGAAGATGGTGAACAGTCAGCAGATCCACATGTCAGTGGAGGACTGCACCGGGGTGCAGCTGGCCCACCTGTTAATTACTGCGCCTGGAACGAGCCCCAACACAGATGGCATCCACGTCACCCGCAGCAAGAACGTCCAAGTCAGCGACTGCACCATCAAGACAGGTAATTAAATTAAGCAATTAATCAACTGCCAGTTAAGCAAGGAAAAATGATTAATTAAGCTATGCCTAAAATGGGCCGGTGTTAATTAGGTTAATTTGTTGTTAATTTAATCTGCAGGGGATGACTGCATGTCGATCGAGGATGGGACCCACGACCTGCATGCCACGAGACTGGTGTGTGGGCCCGGGCATGGGATTAGCATTGGGAGCTTAGGAGATGACAACTCCAGAGCTGAGGTGTCTGGCATCTTCGTAGACACCGTGCAGCTCTATGGCACCACCAATGGAGCTCGGATCAAGACATGGCAGGTCATTTTAATTTCCTCTCTTCCTGTGGAGATCTAAAATGTTTTTATGTGACATTAGTACAAAATTTATTCGAACTTTGGGATTTCAAAAGAATCTGAGGGTGATATGGTTTTCATCCGTGCATTTATATATAATCCATGTAGGGAGGGAGTGGATACGCCAAGGATATCGTATTCCAGAACATGGTGATGAACAATGTCAAGAACCCAATAATCATTGACCAAAACTACTGCGACTCAGCTAAACCATGCAAGGAACAGGTACTTACCAAAAAAAATCTCAAAAACCAAATGTTCAACAGAAGTGAATAATACAGCAAGAATCATCCAATTACACGTTGTGTTGCCATGAATTTAACCTCAGGGATCAGCAGTAGAGGTCAGCAATGTGGTCTTCAAGAACATCAAAGGGACAACCATTTCTCAGAATGCCATCAATCTTAACTGCAGCAAGAATTTCCCATGCTATGACATTGCTCTGCAGGACATTAACCTGAAAATGGTGGATGGCAGTGGCAGCACAGAAAGTACTTGCCAGAATGCAAAATGGAGGAAATCTGGAACAGTTGTTCCACAGCCATGCACAGGCACAAACTAGGGGAGAAGTTCATTAAACTGTATAAAGTGTGTATAAAAATTCTGAAGGAACCAGGTCGTACTCATGTATACATAGTGCATACACTCATTGGGGTTTCTATCAGGAACCTGCAATGCAGTGTGCCATACAAGGCTACAAAGTGAATTTGTAAAATTGATTCAAGTCACATACCTGTAAATTCCTTTATACAAAGAAACAGCACAAAGCAGTTGATACTTCAGGCTTAATGTTGATTTGATATTTCACATAGAATGCAAAATTCCTTGATATTGTCAGGCACATTTCAGCACATTAGTTCTACTAGCTTAATTATCAACAGATGAACACCAAGGTACCACATACTAATACATGACAAGCCTTCTGGCAGCTAAGATCTTACAGTAGACTATATATAGTCACCTAATAATAACTTAACTGAACGGGCAGCAAACTGGCGATTCTTCACCTAACATCTCGCTTGCTCCTAGCAGTTGATACCACATTTCTGGGTATCAGGACCTGTGACACGGGTAGTGAATGGATCGATACGAACCCACAGCAAGGAGAAGATCGATGCAAGGAGGATGGCCCAAACAACAACAATGGTTGGCGTACGGTTCTGCCGACCCATGAGACCCTTGAGGAAGGGATACAGGTGGACAATCACCCAGAAGGCAAAGAAGAGCTTCCCAAAGAGTGGACCCCATGACTGGTAGCCACTGTTGATCGCGTAGGAGATACCAGCGACAACGCCGACCAGGTTGATGATCAATATTGTGGTTGGTGGGATCAGAAGCGTTGTCCACTTGAACATGTAGAGCTCAGTAAAATCACCTTCTTCATCAGAGGCCTTTGAAGTGACAGTGAAGCTGGTATCGATACCAGCAAGCACCTTCAGCAGACCCTGGAAGACCGCAAACAGATGAGCAGAAATACCTCCAATAACCCAAAACTGCTCATTCCTCCACCATTCATCGATGCCAACACCACTCCACCTCATCTCAAGGATACCGGTAGCAAAGATTGACAGAAAGAGAGAGATAAACCAAATACTTGCAAAGTTGCTAATCTGTAATCCAAAAAAAGTCAGTCAGTACAGGCTGTTTTGTGATTTTGTTTGCACTAGAACAAATATTTGCTATGTATTTTTACCTCTGGGATGATGAACTTCCCAGTGAGAAGACAGATAGCCGGCAATATGCAGTACAAGAGGAGTGGGATAGATGTGAGTGGATAAATAGTGGTGTTGATGTAAGCAAATCTCTCCAGGAACTTAAGCCGTCCCCCATATCCATACCATATGGGGCAATGCCTGCTAAAAAGAATTTCCACAGAACCAAGAGCCCACCGAAGCACTTGGTTCAGACGATCAGAAAGGTTAATAGGGGCAGACCCCTTGAATGCTGGTAGCTTAGGCATGCAATAGATAGACCGCCAGCCTCGCGCATGCATCTTGAACCCAGTGAGAATATCTTCTGTAACAGAACCATAGATCCATCCAATCTGCAAGTCACATAGCATCATAACAAAGTTATAATGGCAAGTGAGAGGAGATGCCAATTTAGTCAAGTTTCTAAGCATGAACTCAGAAGTATGTGTGCAAATTAGAACAGGAACAAAATTGCGTCCTTAATTTTGTAGAAGAAAGACCACTTGATATCTCAACATTTTATGTTACATTGTAGTAGCATGTAACGCAGAAGATGAATGCCAAAATATGCTGATACGATAACCTTATTACCTCAGTTCCCCAGTCACTTTTGTCTTCATAGCCACAGCTGATAACATGTATAGCTTCTTTCAGAAGAGATTCTGGAGTTGCAGATTGAGGAACACCACCATATTCCATCAGAGTGGAGGCTACAAAAACACTAGATTGGCCAAATCTTTTCTCCAAGCTCATTTGAGACATCAATAGTGATTTCTCATCATCAAAACCAGAACCTGCCACAAAAATGATGTGCCAGGTCAAATATATGGGGTAAGAGAAAAGTTGGGCCTAGTGCTCTTCCTCCCCACCTAGGCATATACAGAAATACTTCGAAGAAAGTTGTGCAGTGCAACACAATGGTGGTGGCCAGATATCACTACAAGTCTAAGAGCAAAAACATGTAATTGAACAAAAAAGCACAGTTCAATGGTACCTTCAATCCCTTCCTCTATATCTTCAAGATTAAAAACTGGCACAGAACTGTCCACATGCTTGTGTGACTTCTTTTCCGTGCTCTTCTTCTTCGAATTTGTTGTCTTCTTTCTTCCCCCACAAAGAGAAGAGAAATAACCTGGCTTCTTCTGCTTAAGGGGGGGTTCATAACCATAAAGGGCTGTTCTGTTGAACACACAACCAGTTCCCACATAAACTGGTCCTTGGATACCATCTAGACCTCTCAAATTAATCTGCAGCAAGCAGAAATACAGATAAGTTACATGACAAAGTCCAGAAATGTTAAAATCCATCATATAACAACATAAACATTGCTGATTCATCAACACTGATTGATTCTTGCCAAAGCATGAAGTGAAGTGTCCAAGAATCTTAAAGGGATCCAAGCTTACATCGAAAAACACGGTGTTCCTGTTTGCATATCGATCATTTCTATCAATACCGTCAAACCTCTGAGGGAATTGGACATAACAGACACGCCTTCCTAGGTTTGGATCCATAAGGAAGCACATAGCCTCTCGGAGAGCTTTGCTATTGTTGATGTAGTGATCACAGTCAAGATTCAACAAGTACTGTCCATTAGTAAGGACAGCTGATACACGAACCTACAGTTTCAAATTCCATATATCAAGTAATTGAATTAAACAAGATACTTGTCACTTAAGCAACATTATTTTAGCTACTCACAAGTGCATTCATGGCACCAGCCTTTTTATGGTGTTGGAATCCAGGACGTTTCTCACGAGACACATAGACCAAACGAGGAAGCTCGTTGCCCTCGGTATCAAGGCCTCCACTATGACCAAGGAAAACCTGAGCATGACAAGACGTCAGAGTAAGAAAATTGCTAGATTGATAACCACACCACAATGGCAATATCTATCTGTTGCTTTGTGAAAGTGATCTTTACCTGAATCATCCCAGGATGGTCTCTGGTATTGTTACCAGGCCAAGGTGTGCCATCTTGCATTATCCATCCTTCCTCAGGAACTTTCTGTGCCTTGGCGACAAGAGCATTAATACGAACTTTAAATTCTTCATATTCCCTCTGGATTTTAGTTTTGCAATAGACATTAATGTGACATAACAGCAACAAAAAAAACAGACAAAAAGTACACACATACAAACCAAATTTACCTTCATGGCACGGCGATCTTTAACAAAAGAAGCCTGAACTTTGTCTTTCAAGTAATCAATTTTCTGTGCAAAGTACCACTCTGGAGCTCTGGGTTCTATGCTGTACTTCTTACAGAATGGTACCCATTTTCTAGCAAACTCTGAAGTCTCAGCAAGCGCATCAAAAGTCAGCATTGCAGATCCATCATCAGACACATAGCACGATACCTTATCAACAGGGTAGTCCACAGCAAGGATGGAGAGTACAGTATTGGCAGTGACAAGAGGAGGTTCTTTCATAGGATCCACAGTACTGACAAAAATGTCAACAGGAGCCAATTGAGATGGTTCACCTTCCCGGTCATACCTGAGAGTGCAAGTGATATAGTGCTGCTGTCAATAATCAGTACTACGTTTCTAGCACAGGAATTATGCATTTGAGGTAAATACTGTACTTCACCTTAAAGCCAGCCTATCCAGGTAAGTTTCACGGTTGATTGGTGACCACTTGGGGAACTGATCCAGAATCCACGATAGAGCAAACCAAATCTCACATATGACAGAGAGCAACCATAGTGGGTATGCATTACGTACAGGATTTGTGATACGGTAGTGCAAGAATACACATAGGATAATCAAACGTAGCACAATAACCATTCTGTAGGGATTTATTCTGGATGACGAAATCGGCACTTTTCTTGATAGAGGTTGGCGAGTTTCATCATTCCTGAAATACAGATGGTACAACATTTATTGCGGCAAGTTATATGAGAAGCCAGCATTTATAGGGTTCAGAGATGTACATCCATTTATAATATGATAAGTTAAATGGACATATTGTCTGGCTTGAAAGCAAGGTATACTTATAAACATAAAGTATTAGATTAAAAAATATGCAAGGAATCCTCCAATATTCTTCTAAGTACAAACTAGTGCAAGATAATACGCCAGATAGAAGGTACATTAATTACTGGTATAATTCATATATGATTAATGGTGAACAAAAGCATATCAAAACTCACAGCAGGGCATCCTCCATGTTATAGTCAGTAGATGCATCAATATCACCAACTCCACGTCCTTCTGAAGGAGCAATGCTTGTACCATTAGTCATGGGAATTACACCCTTGTCCTTCATTTTCCAGCCATCTACTCTCTCTTTCCATGCAACATTTCCAAGGCTACCAGAGAACTCCCTTGATGGGTTTGCTGTTGAGCAAGAACATTTTCAGTCAATGCAACCGAACATGACATCTTGATGATAGATAAACTTACGTGAATGATTCACATAGGGAAATGGATGCCCGCGTTTGCCAATGTTCCCAACAGGAGACATCATATGATCAGGGGACGCTCCAGGAATTTCACCTGATATCTATAAAATTAATCCAGACGAACAAATTAAACATTAGTTCCATCTTTGCAAAATGCCATGAAGGGTTAGCGACTTCATGCTATCAACAAAAATCCCAATTAACCTGGCTGTGAGTGAGTGATGGGATATATACGCGAGGGATTTCACCACTGTCATACTTGGGATGACCAATCTCACCACTGTCATACTTTGCATGGCCAATATCATCATTCCTCCCTGAGTTCACGCGCCACGTGAGCATCCTCTCAGCAATCTTGTGCTTATGGTCCTGGTTGCCGGATGGGTAGTTTACATCACTAGCATCGTCTGCATCAATATCCTTGCTTTCATCCCCATTTATCGGTGGGCTCCCTAAACCAATCATCAAATATCTTGTTAAGCTCAATAAATTCACTCCCATTTGCTTCACTCAATGGAAACATTTCATAAAGGAGAGAAACTATATTGTCACTACCAACTCTGAATACAACTCACTGAAAGAAAAGGACTCTGTATATTCACTACACATATATCTCCTCTACTGCTCTTGTCTAAAATTGCAACAGTCAGATTAAATACACGAGATGCTTTCAGTCCATTGTAGCTGTTCTTAATCAAAGATGAAGTAGTATTAGAGTGAAATCCAAGAGAAGGATGAATGGTAGTAGGCAATACCCTTGTGGCGCTTGTACTTGGTCTTGCACTGCGGGCACGCCTGGCTACCGTCCTTGCGCTCGTACTCGTAGCATGGCCGGCACACCGGGAACCCACAGACGTTGCAGGCGGTGAACAGCTCGCCGTCCGCCGTCGTGCCCACGCCGTCACCGCAGATCTGGCACTCCTGCTCATGCTTCCCCGATTTCTTCGCCGCGCATACAGAAAAAAACAAAGAAAACAAGAGCTTCAGAGTTCAGACCAACCCAAACATCCATCACGCAACAAAGCACCAATCTTCCCCCCGAAATGCGACTCACCGCAGCGTCGCCGCCGCTCTCCATGGCGCCCGCACCAATAACCCACCAATCCCGAGCAGAAGGAACGGACTCCCGCCAATTCACCGCATTCCGCGGCCACCACGCATCAAGCCAAGAAACCCCAACTCCCCCCCCCCAAGTGAGGCAATCAGTGAGCCACCAAATCGCCTAGGATTCAGGCGCCGCGCCGGCGCCGGAGGGAGCCAGCCGAGGACGTCGTCGCAACAGTGCAGCACTAGCTGGACGAGACAGTGCCACTATCCACCTCGACAAGATTAAATGGAACAAGAAAAGGACGCGGCACCACACCAGCGAGACCGACGGCGACGGCGAGGAGGAGCGCAAGCGTGAATCACTTTCCTCCCGGGGGTTTAGCGGTTGATTGGTAATTAAAACCCCGTAAAATTTTGAGATTTTGCGTGCGTTTGATGCTTGGATTGCTGCTGGGTTTTGATTAGCTCCGTGGGGTTAGGAAGGAGGAGGAGAGGGAGAGTGAAGTGAGGGAATGAGCCTGGGAGTGGGGCCCACCTGGCAGTGACGGTGGTAGTGCGCGTCGGCCGTCTCGTGGTCGCGTGCAGACAAAGCGCGACCGGAATGGACGGGTGGGGCCGGATGTCAGTGACCGAGGGGTGGCATGACAGCTGGGGATAGCTAGAACCCACAGCCTCCTCGCGGTAGACTCGAAGATGGAGAAATCAAGCTTGGTAATTTCATTCTGGAGCCCATTATAATTTAGCTTTTTAAAACGAAATGTTTTGGTACCAATCAATATTAGACCGTTTCGAGGATTAATTAAATAATATAAATTTATTTTTATATAATATTATACTATATTTTATTTAATGATTATTCTTAAAAACACACTAAAGGAATTAAATATTACAAGGGAATAAGTTTATAACTTTATATCTCAAACATAATTTATGACACAATACATCTCGAATAAAATATAATATGTAATTCTTCTATAATCAAGAATTACAATCAGCTAATCTGCTGTATTTCAATACCATTACTCCTTAAATTGCCAATTCCAATTCCACCCATTTTAGCCGGAATCAACGGGAAGGGCTAGTATTAACTACAATTCTAGCTATCATGTATCCGTTTGGGTGTTGAAATGGAACGTACCGGACATTCTGGCTGGCAACAAAATGAAATTAACAAGTTTGGGAAAAATCCTAACCGCAGCCTTGTTCATTTCTGCGGAAAGAAATGAATATTAAATGTGCACGTAAAATAAAAAAAACTATTAGTATATAATTAATTAAGTTTTAATTATTGCAAATTAAAAATGATTTGTTTTATGTCTTAAACTAATTTTTATGTAGAAATTTTTTTTATAAACTATCATTTAACGGTTTTAAAAACGTGTTAACTAAAAAAATCTATATATTAATCAGAAAATAACGAATGGTGCATAAATGCTGTCTGTGTTATCATCTTACCAATCAGATTAATCAATTATGGGCTCTCGGTTTAATTTGTGTCTACGTGAGCACTTCTTGTATGATAGTATAGTAGTATCAGAGTACTTCCTCAGGGATAAATATAGCATCTTTTTTTTTATTTAGGAGATGATGCGATTGAGATGTGCATGTTCTTAACATTTGCTGTAGTACTAAATTTCTACTGATGTTTTTTTGCACGCTCAGATCCACATATTTAAGTTCACTGTAATTAGTAGTATGAGTAACAAACTAGCAACCCTATGAGATTCCTAGACACCAACATCTCCCCCATCCATGCATGCAAGGCCGAGCCTTCTGCCCTGATTCAACACTGTTTCTTTTCCCGACTCATCCATGGAGTATTACGATTGTATCCAGCTATAGACCAGTGTGATTCTTAGTTGGAGTAGTCGTGTTATCCATGGCCGCCGCCACGGCCGACGACGGAGGTGCCGGGAGGCGGCTGAGGGTGTTCTTCCTGCCGTTCTTCGCGCGGGGGCACCTCATCCCGATGACCGACCTGGCGTGCCTCATGGCGGCGCCGAGCCCAGATGCGGTGGAGGCCACGATGGTGGTGACGCCTGCCAACGCCGCTGCCATCGCCGCCACGGTTGCCCGGACCGCCTCCGTGCGCGTCGTCTGCTACCCGTTCCCCGACGTCGGCCTGGACCTCGGGGTGGAGTGCCTCGGCGCCGCCCCCGCGCGTGACGCCTGGAGGGTGTACCGTCGACCTGTCGCGGCCCGTTCACGAGTCGCTGCTCCGCCACCACCGCCCCGACGCCATCGTCGCCGACGTGCCGTTCTGGTGGGCCACCGACATCACCACGGAGCTCGGCGTCCCGCGCCTCACGTTCAACCCCGTCGGCGTGTTCCCGCAGCTCGCCATGAACAACCTCGTCTCCATCCGCCCCGACATCGTCCGGGGAGGTGTCGACGGCCCTCCGGTGACCGTGCCGCTGTTGCCCGGGAAGGAGATCACCATCCCGGTGTCCGAGCTCCCGGACTTCCTGGTCCAGGACGACCACCTCTACATGTCATGGGGCCGCATCAAGTAGTCCCAGTTCGCCGGCTTCGCCGTCGTGGTCAAGTAGTCCCAGCTACCTTCGTCGTGGTCTACTGCGACGAGTTCAGCCGCGTCGACGCGCGCCGCGCCTACTTCGTCGGCCCCGTCAGCCTTCCGTCGCACGCCGCAGTGCACCGCAGCGGCGACGGCGACGTGGACTGTCTCAGGTGGCTGTCCACCAAGCCGAACCAGTCCGTGGTGTACGTGTGCTTCGGTAGCTGAGCCCACTTCTCAGTGACCCAAACTAGCGAGCTCGTCCTGGGGCTCGAGGCCTCGAACCAGCCCTTCCTGTGGGTGATCCGCTCCGACTCCGACGACGGCGAGCGGTGGGCGCCGGAGGGGTGGGAGCGGCGCTTGGCCGGGCGCGGCATGGTCGTCCGCGGGTGGGCCCCTCAGCTGCCCGTGCTGGCCCACCCGTCGGTGGGCGCGTTCGTGACCCACTGCGGTTGGAACTCGGTGTTGGAGGCTGCGGCGGCCGGCGTGCCGGTGCTGACGTGGCCGCTGGTGTTCGAGCAGTTCATCAACGAGCGGCTGGTCGCCGAGGTGGCGGCGTTCGGCGCGCGCGTCTGGGAGGACGGCGGCAGGCGCAGCGTGAGGGAGCACGAGGCCGAGATCGTGCCCGCCGCCGCGATCGCGCGGGCGGTGGCCAGGGCGAGGGAGCTGGCGGAGAGCGCGCGCGCCGCGGTCAGCGAGAACGGGTCGTCGTGGAGAGATATCCGCCGCCTGATCCAGGATCTAACGGACGCGAGGTCATTGCAGCCTTGACCATGACTTTTCTTCCAGCTCATTGCATTTACTTTCACTCTGCCCATTCCATCATCTTTGCATGACTGTTTTGTATATTTACACAGGGAATAGTTTCGTCATAGCAAAGCATCAACAATTTTTGAAAAAAAACTGATTTTTTTGCATGATCACTAGTTGAACCCACAAATTTTTTTAGACATTCAAACCAAGTGACACAAAGGCCCTGATCTTTTCCTATGTAAATTTTGGATTTTTCGTGGGTATGTTCCTTAATCGCCTAAACAGCGTGTTTGTGTAAAAAAATATATAAAATTTTATCTTTTTAGAATAATTTTTTTAATTTTAAACATGCAGTAGCTAATTACTTTCCTCCTCCCGTGCCGACGCCAACACGCACGCAGCCCTGCTGAGAAGCCATCACCACAGCTCGGTTAGTTATCCCGGTCAATTCACGCCGGTTTCTTTCATGGCTCTCATTCCCCGTATCGATTACTCCTCCTCTCTAGCTTAAAATTCAATGGCGCTATCACGAGGAAAAGGGCAAACGTACCGACGTGTAGCTCAGGGCGAATGCTATCTTTCTCTATCTGTCTCTCTCGAGGTTGCCCTGTCCTGGTTGTCCTCACCAGTCGTCGTGATGATCGATACATCCATGTCCACATATACGCAGTAATCGAATCGATTTGCATAAGCATGTTCTTGGAGAAATCAAGCAACAATTGCTTCGAAGAAATGGGGTGGTACTAGTGTCGAACTGAATGTGTTGCGAGATTGAGCAAACAAACCATTTGTACCATTTGAATATTACAAGACTGGGAGGAAAAACAAGGGCCACTCTGTGATCAGAAGCAGCAGAGGGCAAACAGCAGAAAATATACAACTTTTTAAAATCTTTTTTTACAATTAGGTTCTCGGATGCGCACGGCAAGAATCACACGAAGAACTGGGCTAGAGCTATGGTGGCAGGCAACAAGAACAGCTTTAGATTCAGCACACGGGCCGGCACTGAAACACAGAGCAGCAGATCGATCAAGGTCGAGGCGCAGAGCAGACGAGGTGACCATGGCAACTGGCAAGATCAGAGGTTAGCTAGCTATAGCTAGAAGAAGGAGCGTTTTGTAGGCACCCTTCCAACTGCCTTCATGAAGTTGGCCAGCTCCAGCACCTTGGCCAGCTTCAGACCTCTCTTCGCCTCCGCCGACGCCCTCTTCTCCTCCGCCTTGCGCCGCGCCGTCGCGATGTCGTTCTGCGTCTTCTCGATCGCCTTGGCACGCTGCTCGTCCAGCTTTCTCTGTGTGGTTGAGCCATCAGTAACATCTATGAGTAAAATTTTCTATTTTTGAAGAAGCTATGAGTAACATTTTCTAAGGTAATTAAAGGATGAACATCTAGCGGAATAAAGCTGAACTATGCACAAAGCCTGATTGACAGAGTATAATGGAAAAACTTTTAAAAGCTAAATGCTGATAGAGACCACTCTCCTAACGTTGCATGATTGAGTTGTAGTTAACTCATCTGATGTTGCATGCCTGCACCCAAAAAGGATAGAGATACTGTCAGTGCTACTCTGTGTTTGTCAAGGACACCATAGCCTTGAACGTATTCTAGCAAGAGCAGATACTCCTGTTCTGCTTTGAGAAGTTATTCACCAACCATGCTGATGATAATTGGTTTGTCTCAAATATGTTTTTGCTCAAAATAAAAATCTATCAGCTAAAAAGTTTCATATTTTAAAAAGGTTTAGATAAAACAGGCATGAAAAACTGTAAGGTTGGTGAAAAAAATATGCAAAACTAAGTCGTCGTAATCAGTTTAGTACCTCAGTCTTTTTGAACCATGAGGATGCTTTCTCCACCTGCTCAGTCTCCCACCCGTTGATGACCACCTCCTCCCGCTTGAACCTGTTGTTGATCTTGGCCACCTCCACCGTCTGCCACGCCGACACCTTCGTCTCCACCTCCTCCTTCTTCACCTGCCGTGCCTCCACCGGCTGCGACGGCGCCGCCGCCGATGAAGCCGAGGGACCAGCGGGGACAACCTCCAGTCCGGACGCCCTGCTCCTGGCCGGCGTGGCGATCGGGTGGCTGTCCGACACGATGGCGAGCGGGTTGGTCTCCTCCAGCTCGTCCTCCCCGATGCTGGTGAGCTGGTCGCCGTTGTTACCCCCGGCGCCGTCGTAGCCGCCCCTGCCGTTGGGGCCAGTCTGCATGGTCATCCCAGCGGCGACCATGGCCTTGAACTCCTGGCTCATCGTCATGAACTGCTCCTCGGACGACAAGGACCGGTGGCTGGCCGTGTCCCAGGACGCGGAACCGAGGCGCGTGGGCGGAGTCGGCGACGGCGTCAGAGGGTGAATGTCGCGGAACGTGGCGGCGTCCTCGTCGTCGTCGCCAACATCTTCGGTGGTGGCGGGCGCCGATGGGGGATGTACCACATGCACGACCTCCGCTGGTTCCTCCTCCGGCTGCGGCGGTGCGTGCTGCTCATGCAACATGTGCTGCTAGCCGCGCTGCGGCGGCAGCGGTGGTGTTCGTCGTCACCGGCGACGTGGGGGCTCCACCATGCATCCGAATCGCCGCCGTGGTTGTTGCTGCGGTGCGCGCGCCGTGACGAGGTGGTATATCGTGAGTAGGAGTATTACATGTGAAGGAGATGGGCATGGATGGGGCCGGGTGTAGTTTGTCCATTGGCGCCAAGGGGTGACACGTACTTGTCGCGGGGCATTGGCCATTGCCCATGTTAAAGCGGCTGGTGCATGCACTGCACTGCACAACGTGGGCGAGTGTTTTGGTGCACCTGGAGATCGACGAAACCGCAACTTGGGGCTCTTCTTTACTCCCAAGATTGGATTGGGGAATGTTTCTTGGTTAGTTGATTAGTCCTCCTTTCGTCCTTTCGTTTTTTATTATGAGGCCTTTTTTAATTAAACCTAGATTAAGTTTATAAAAAATATAGTATATTTTTTAACGTGCAATAAATATAGTATTAAAATATATTCAATATTAAATTTAATGAAACTAATTTTATGTTATAAATATTACTATAAAAAATAAAAAAATATAGGCTTAATCAAATTTAAATATATTTAACTATAAAAAACAAAACGTTTTATAATATGTAACGGAGGGAGTTACAATTTAGACCACGTTGGGCGTGTTCTTGAAGGTTAAAAACAGTAATACTAGCATATTGGAGAAATTAGTGCTGTACTGTAGTGTATCGTCAAATTATAAAGTGCAAAAGGTGCTTTGATCAGTGCTTGATCAGCTTGGAGCCTGAAGGTCTAGCTGGTATCTTGTATCCCCAATCAAAAGCCAAAAGGTTCGTGCTACTAGTTTTTTTTTTTTGAATTTCACGTGAACTACGCTAGAACATAAACTATCTTATTACGTTAAGCGGAGCGAGCGAGCTATAGCTAGCTAGATTTCCAAAGGTACATGCAGTTGAGATAGGTGCTTCCATACGCTGGCGATAATGAACAAGACAAAATCCCAGTAAACGCTTTATGCAGACTAGTGGGGGAAAGTAAGTAGGTGTTTGTGTGCCAATTGACAGGTGCACCGTTAACCGCTACTACCTCCGTTTCATATAAATCCCTCGACTTTTTTCAAAACAGGTCTGAGTCATATAACACGTTTTGATTTGTTTTAAAGTAAAATTTTCTTACTTTTAACCAAGTTTATAATAAAATACAACAATATTTATAATATAAAATCATTTTTACCAAACATAACATTAAATATATTTCAATACTATATTTATTTAATATTAAAATATTACTATATCTTTTTTGTAAATCTAATAAAAATAGAAAAACTGACTTAAAAATTAAAACGTCCTGTAGTTTACTACAAACGGAGGGAGCACTGATCTCTAGTTCTCGAACGGGTCATGTACTCATGTCAGCGAGTGCAGTAGAGGACAAATTACCACAAGTCGACACGATGAATTAACAAGCACGTTAGTCAGTCGTGACGACATGCTAATTAGTCGGTCGTTTAATTCGCGAGCAAGTAGGCTCGACCTCGTCGTCCTGCAGTGCACGACGTGGAAGAGCCGGATTGGCGTGGTCCCGGGCGGGCAGCTACGACAAGAGAGAGTGGGTGGTCGTGGCGACGCGTCGCTTTCTCTCGGATAAGAGACTCTTCCTCCGCTTCAACTCGCTCACGTTGGTGCGCGTCCAACCCGCGCCGCGCACCTGTCCCGCGCGTCGCTCGCCGGCCGCTTTCGCCGCGGACGTCTTCTCCGCTGCTAGTTTTTTTTTTTCGCCCTTGCGGCCGCCTTCCCCTCGCGCGCGACGTGACGTGACTGGCTTGCTCGCGGCCGCACCGTTCGCGCGGGCGGCACGTGTGCGCGGCGTCGGATTCACGGCTTTGTACATGCACCACAAACGTAACCATGTAACAGAATGTTAGGTTATGATAATGTTGACGATTGTGCGTTGAGAGTGGGCCTGGATTGGCCCTATTTGCTTTTTAGTCTGAGAGATGATCTCACACGTGATAAATACAAGAGAATATAGGCTCAAAAGATTTGATTGCTCTTGATGTGTTATAGTGGGTTATATTATTTGACTTGGAGGATTCTACGTACATCAAGGAAAGAAATATGGGTATAAAGATAGACCTGTGGTCTAATAATTAGTTAAATCGTTATAAGAGACCTCACACTCTTTATCCTCAATGTGCCATTCTCCTACCACCGTCAAACGTAACTAGTCTACTAGTCAACACGTCTATGTAGATAGGTAAAAAAGCTAGTAGGTAAGTTGATCCTAGTTACCTAAGAGATCATGTGGATTTATATACGTCTTGTCTCATATTATCCATCAATAAAATAGATAACCATTTTATCGTTTTGATATACGTAGACGCATATGCACCATACTGGGTGAAGCACCCCAACCTATCGTTGGGTACATGTGGCTCCCAAGCTCTCACGCCCTCACGTGCCAAGGGAGCACACCAACCCAAGGTCACCGTACCTAAACCGCCTTCCTATGACAGTTGGCCATTTCAGGGTTTGTGAGCCTAGGCTAGGCGGTCTGGAGTTGCTGGCCCATGGCTGACCAATTTGATCCACATCTATGTTCATCAGATTGGGCAAGCCAACTTGGCTCGTCTAGTGTGTGCCAGGTGTCTAGTTGTGAGCAGCTCGCCGTACAATAGATGCATGCATGCCTTAGCTTCCTAGGACAATACTGTTACTTGGGTGCCACTTGTTTGCTTTACGGCTCCTTGGGTAGATCCTGATTTCTACTTTATCGATAGTAGCCCCTAGGCCCAGCGCTAGACAAAAGCGTTGTAACTAGGAATAGGATCTATCTTGGCGGCGGCATGGAGGCGATGAGAGTGTATCGCCCCATCACAACTAGTCCAACTCTAGCCTCTACTTGTTTCTTCATAGGCCGAATAGCGGGGAATACTCCTGTCTGTATCCTAGATGTGATATACATCGTATATCTAGATTAAAATATCTTTAAAAATACCACATATCTAAATACATATGGACATGTATCTCTACAGATAGAAATACATATGGCTAATGAAGCTATGAAGTATGATCTAGGTATGAATTAATCTACCTAAAGAGTTCTTCGAATTATATTTGGAAAAGTGAACATCTGTCAATATAAATACAATTGCCTCTCAGAAATATATGGTATCGAATTAGAAAACAAATACAAACCACATTGAGCCAAGATTTAATAAGTCGTCTCACTGTTAGCCTCTGATTACATATCGCTGCTTAGGGTTGTTGTATATTAGTTGGATAGGCTAAAGGAGTAGATTGCTCCAATCTTGTACTCTGTATAGTTCTCATCGAATACATATAAATATGCGTAGGGATGTTATCTATCCTCAAAGAGCCCAAACTTGTATAAAAATCCTTGTGTATCTCTCTCTTTGCTACTATCTCGTGAATACCTTGGCACCAATATAGGATCAAGATGTCGACTAGAGGGGAGATGAATAGGCGATATTAAAAATAAATAATACCTAATCAAAACTAACCTAAGTTGCTAGGCTTGGTGAAGAAAAAAAATCTAACTTAGCAACTAATTTATGTTTTGCAAACCTAGGTTGATATGGGCTCAAATAATCTCTATGAAAGTAAATGTAATAAGTAAATGAGACTAAAGACAATGAGTTTTTCATGCGAAGTTCGAAAAATCGCTGGTTTCCTACTCAAGCAAGCCTAACTTCACCGCTTAAACTATCGAGCTTCCAAATTCTCTCGTCAAGGGATGGGTAGGATAGGAGCCGGTCCTAAATTGATCTACTAAAGCCTCGATCACTAAGATAGCTCCTCCTTTATTTTAAAGGTGGTAAACTCCGAACTACTCACAAACACCGTTGGGTCTCCTCCACAACCTCCTTGGAGAGATCACTGTGAATCAACTCCTCTAAGCCATCTAGGAGATGACAACCTCCGAGAATAACAAGTAGTAACCAAGAGTTGGAGAAGATCAAATGCCATACTAACACAACAATGATGCAATTTGCACTTGGCTTGGCTAAAACAACACTCAAACACCCACAAAGGAGGAGTGAAAGCTCAAAAGGTGTGAGAGCAATGCAAGGGCTTAAATGAATGGAATGGAATGCCAAGAGAGTCTCCTTATAGCTGGTGGGGAATATTTATACCCCCTACCTTAAGTACTTGTTGCGGGCAAAATCCCCTGAATCTAGCACTTTTGGTCTGACTGCCATGCATAGGTCGGTCTAACCGACGACCCTGCCAATGGTTCAAAAAAGAGTTGTTACAACACATTAAATGAGTCTTTCGGTTTGACTAGAGGCAAATGCCTGGTCCAACTAGCACCTCCCGCATTGAGACAAAAATGTCTCTATAGAACTCCAATCTAACTGATCGTATGGCCAGGTCTGACAAGTGTGCCTGCCCTACAACCAAAAATGGTTATGTAAACATCTGGTCTGACTGGAACTGAGGCCTAGTCCAACCAGAATGCCTACTGGGTGGCCAAAACAGTTCTATAAGACCTCGGTCCAATCAGCCCTTGAACACAGTCCGACCGACACATGCGATCCAACAGCTAAATGCCTTTGTAAGGTCCTAGTCTGACCGCCCCAGGGGCTCAGTCCGATTGGCCTTCACCAGAGTGAAAGATTAGCCTACTTAAAAACACAAGTGCACCTTCATGTATGTGCTCTAATGTGGTTTTTAATCATCTTTTTACTAGAATTACCACCCCTCTTGATAGTACGACACCTATCTAGTAAATCAATCGCCCAACACCTCGATCGATACAAACAAATGCTAAATTTTTCATTTTCACTTCATCGCTTTTCACCATCAATTTCAATTGGTGGTCATAATTCTTGGCTAATTCATCATGCAAACCTAACTCAAAATATATCCCTCAAATAAAGAGTTAGTTCATAATTAGTTCTCACCATTAATTGCCAAAATTAAAAATAGGGTCTAGATGCTTAAATCAGTCGAACCCTACACCTATAAATACCGTAGTTGGATATCACTTATCGACAATTAGGGCGCCATGTAAGGGACTTGGTGTTCCAATGGATTTCGTCGAAGATAACTTCGAGAAGTAACACTTCTGAAGAAGGTTGTAGTGATAGCTTGGGCTTAGGAATTTCAACTCAGTTAGCAGTTATCTATCTTCATATTAGAACCATCACCATCCTGGTGACAATGACACTATTGGAGCTAATGATCTACATCTCGAAGCCAATCGTAAGGAGAACTCATATTTGTCCAAGCAAGAGGGCTTCAATGAAGCATCTATGGTGTTCTATCGATAAAACAAGTTCTCACTCGTTAGCAAGGTGTAGCGTGTTTTAGATGGAGGTCACCTGATAAGCTACTTCCAATGGGAAGCCTATGCTAATAACAACTTGTCCTTTTCACTCCCGTTAGATTCGATCCAGTGATACAAAGAAGAATTAGTTGGCTCTGGCTATAACACTGATCATCTAATAGGGTTTGTTGGGCTTGACCCTGATGAATTTTTCGCCTACCCACCTGTCAATCTCCAACCTATGAAAGCATAATAATAATTTAAATTATGTGATGAATAATTAATATGATGTGTTTTGTTGAAATTAAAGTAAAAATGTTGTGTATAAATTGAATTTATAAAATTAGTGAATAGTATCATTCATTGTAACATAGTAACAGTCAGACCAATGAATACTACTGGTCAAATATATAAACAATCTCAGTCTGATCGATGAACAATTTTGGTCTGACTACAATTATAAGAGCATCAAACCGGGAAGCCCGATAGTTGAACCAACGGAATCCAGAAAAATATCAATTTTTGGTTGATTTCTTGGTTTACGATGTTTGCTTAATATTTATGACTTATAGATGTTTTCTATACGAGAGATATTCAATTGTCTGCTAATGTGAGTTAAGTTAGGTGAGAACTTGTGTTCGGATATGATTTGTTTGATTGTTTATGTGTATGTGTTGATTGAGGACTCGAGAGTATTATCAATGATAGATCAGGAATAGACTTAACAGAATTTAAGATTTAGATAATCAAGAAGATCATATATGATATTAAAACTAGAGACTAATATACATGAAGGTGAAGTTTCTGGATGGCATACTAAAGAAATTGTGTGCGTATGAAAATTAGGATTAAATAGATTGTAATTTGTATTTAGTATAGTTGAGTTGGATACATGTGTGAGAGAATTTTCTATGAGATTAGAAATGCTAATCCTAGTTGAATTCGTTAGTTCATGTAACCATCTATGGGTATAAATAGATAGCATGTTGAGTTTTAAAAACATATAATTTTTAGAGAGAAAAATTATGGTTTAGTTTGAGGTTTCGATTGTAATTCGTGAATTGAGAGAGAAATATTTTGTATGCACTTTATAGATGCATATTGATGAAATAAAGTTGATATAATTTTAAGAGCTTCGTTGGATTTTAATATTTTTATCAATATTATTTTTCTTTGTTCATATGTGATTGTACAGCGATCGGACCGATAATAAGTGTAGCGATCGGACTGATAATAAAGAGACGATTGGACCGAAAGGTATATGGCGCAGTGACATCTAGAGGTTTAGGATCTCGAGTACAATAACATTACCTTTATTATTGATAAAGGAAACCTTTAATTCTACAAAAAGTTAGTTTTGATTTGAGTAATTCTATCATTCAACCTCCTTTTAATTCTTATATTTCAAACCTACGCAACCAAGCGACTCCCTACTAGTCACAACCTCCATGCGACCACGTAGCACACGCTGCACAGTTATTTCTTGTTAGCTCGTGTAGCCCACTCTGGCGCCGTCCCTTGCTAGCTGCTGCCTATGACCACCATAACACCGCTCCTCCGTTCTAATCAGGTAGGGCTCAATTGTAGGGGAATCGAGTGGTCATGTTGTGTTGTTGCCTGCTGGTCAACACACAACTTCCTAGGCCATAGCCTTAGATATTTTCATCCATTCTACCTTGTGTATTGAAAGGGCCACCAGCCCATACAAGCAGCCGAGTAGCCCTCGCTCTATTCTCTCTCTCGCGTAGCTCACACACGCCCGTCCATGGCAGCTTGGCTTGACACGAAAGGGCGAAGCAATGAAGGTGCACGGTTCACCATGGGAAGGCTATTCGCAGCGAACCTGAGGCATGGCGAGTACCACACCTCACCATAATGGGTCTTTCGTCATTGCTGTTCTCTGCTATCTCACGAATACTTAGTACTAGTCGAATACTACATCTTAATAAGCACCACGACCCTCATCAATTATGTAATCACTACTCTTTTTGTGTGGATTGTGATATATAGTGGCCGACTATGGAGCACCAACTCATTAGGAGAAAAACTAAATAAAAATTAATCAAGATAGATGGAGATAGAAGATGCTTGGCCATTGGAAGTGCAACCATGCATGGCAAATCATACAATCAGTTAGTGCTAGGCAGCTACCACTCCCATCACTTTGTAGCTTTCCCGGATTTCAATCAGCAGAATAATCAACTATCGCCACCTACTAATAAAAAGATGGTTAGCTAAGCACTGTGTCTGTGTGTGCTCAAGCTCAGCTAAATTAATCGCTGGGATGGGATTGGAATGAGTGGATGTGCAGAATCCTCGCTATCTCGCTTTCTCTTTTCCTGTTTGTCACATAATACACTTTCTTTAACTTTATATCTCTATATCTCATTCCAGCTGGACCAAGTAGTATTATATTTTACACATTTTGGTCCATGTCATACCGAACTTGACAAATTGTTTTGTTTTGTTTGGTTGGTCCTACAGAGGCACGTATGATTGGTGCTGGAGCTAATTAATTAGCATTAGAGCTCTCATATATACAGCCTTACCTTTTCCAATTTTTTTCAGGATGAAATAAAAGTGTTTTTAACCATGCATGAGGTGTCCCCCTCTGATTGCGGATCGCTGCCTCCGTCGGTCGGACAATCGCCGTGCGTTGCGTCGTGCGCCTCATAGTGAAACCGTCGCGTCAAGCAGTAGTCCAATTGGCTTATCACCTGTTAAAAATAGTTAAATTTTGAAACTTAATTTTAGAGTTTATTTTTTTAAAATATCGTATTTATTTTTTAGTATTAATTTTTAAATCATAAAAAACATAGATATAAAGGCCTTATCTATAAATTATTTATGGTCGCAACGATGAGCGTGGACTGCAACGATAGATAACTCAGAAATCTTCAAGGCTGCGGATTTTCGCATGGGGCAATGCAAAGATGGACCAGGAGAACTCGAGCTGGTGCCATCTGGATGTAGAATTTATTCGGGCTTAAATCACACGCGAGCATCTAGCACTTGTCGGTCTGATTAGTACATTTAGCCAACCCAGTCAGAAGTCAGAACAGCAGAGGCAGAGCACCCTTTGCAAGCAACTGAAGATGCGTTGCTTCAGCTCAGAGTCCTGTAGGCTGGAGGTCGATCGGAACAGTAATGAACTTGAAGGAGACTAATTAGTGGATCGAAGAAAATAATTAACTGTAGATACTGTGAGATCATCGAAATGCTGTAAAACTGACGAACAATATATTTATCTACAGCTTGAATCGCAGTCTAAAATTCCGCAGCAGCTTCCTCAGGCAACTCATCGCCTTCGTCTCGCGGCACTTGGCGCCGCCGTCGCCGGAGAAGATTTCTCGGAGGCGGCCCAGATGCGGGTTCCTGCCCTCGTACGCCGCCGCCTCCGGATTCTCCTGAAACCGCCAAAACGATTTAAGGTAAGAACAGCTCATCCATCTCGGTGATCACCGAGAAGAATACATTGGGATTCGGAAGGATGTAGCAATGGCGGCGCACCAGTATGTAGTTCTTCCAGTCGGCTTGCTTGGCGACGACCACGCGGCGGCGAGGGTCGTAGCTGAACCGGGGGTGGTTCTTGATCCGGCTCGCGGCCTCGAACTCCCGCCGGAACTCGCCCAGCCGCCGCTGCAGCTCCTCCACGGGGAAACCGGAACCCGTGGCCGCGTTCAGCTCGGCGTGGATGGCCGACCAGTCCTCGCCGGTGAGGTCACCCACGTTCCGCGCGCCGCCGCCGCCCGTGAGGCGTAGCAGCAGGTCTAGGAACTTGGCGTCGTGCTGGCTCGTCCACGTGCCCACGTGCAGCCGCGAGAGGATCTTGCGGATCGCGCGCCGCGACACGGGCTTCCTCTTGATTGCCTTCTCCACCTCGGCGTCGTCGTCCACGGCGACATCGACATGCAACTGTTGATGCTGATGCAGCTCTTGCTTCGTCGTTACCGGTTCCGGCTGCATCGACATCACATTATGCATCTCCTTCCTGCCGCCTCGATGGATCGATCAGTTCGTCAAGAATGTTAACACAAAATTTGCAGCAACAAATCGATCTCGTCGTGAACTGAAGTTTGTACGTACTGGTAGGCGTCGTCGGTGGCGAGGCGGAGGCTGAGAAAGATGACGGAGTCGTGCTGCACGCCGTAACACGCGAGCGTCCGGCGGTCGTTGTCGAGGTGCCGGCCGGCGAAGAAGAGCCGCTGCATGGCCACCGGGACGCGCTCCCGGGCCATGACCATGCCCTTGACCTGCGCCACCGTCGTGGCGCCGTCCACGTCGAGCGCCACCCGGTCCCCGCGCAGTGTCCGCACCATGATCCTCATCGCCCCATAACACAACGAGCTCACCGTACCACAGCTCGGGCGACAGGTCTCATGCCGTCGTCGCGGGCGCCGGCAACGCGTGGAAGAAGAGCTAGGAAGACGAAGAGGAGGTTAACTAAGATGCAAAAATAATGGAGATCTAGCTAGCGCGAAGGGATGGATTGGCTGGCATGGCATGGCATGCATGCACGCTGGCTGCGAGGGAATAAAGCGCGCGGTTTGGATCGATGAAGATGATGATGACCTTGGGCGACGCCGTGAAGGAAAGTATTTTCTCCGGCGCGGTTCCTCTGCAGCGCTAACCTGCATGTCCAGGTTAGGTTAGGGATGGCAACGGGTCGGGTCGAATACGGTTAGAGTAACATCATACCCAACTTAATACCCGTTTTCGTCCGTTCAGACCTATATCCAATAGAGGTGAGTACAATTTCGTCTCTAGTGCACGTGTATGTCCAGTAAGAATATATATATATATAATTTAATAAATAGCAACATAATTAATAAACAATAAAATTATCATCAACGGTTTAAAACAGCAAACCAAATTATTATAATTTTATTAAAGTTTAAGAGACCAATAAAGGGAGATATATCAAAATCAGTATTATCAAGTCCAACGTGGTGTTACTTATGGCTAAAATATAAAATATGCTCATGATAATAATTAGGTTTTTAGGTTATCGACAAACGTGTGCCCATTAGGTCGGGTACCTACTGATACCCGGACCTATGCCATCCTGCTCTCCAGCTGACCATACAGTACAGGTGTTGGGCGATCTCGGCCGTTGATTGAGTGATTCGCCGTGCAGGGCTTGCAGGCCGCAGGGAGTACTAAACTGGGCTGAGACAACTATGGGCCGTTTGAGGTAATGTCAGAACCTGGCCTGGCCCACATAGTCATGGAGAAAATGCAGATGCCAAGACTGGGAGTAGTACACACGCAAAAACAAACAAACAAAAAAACACAAAGACAAATTGTGGTTTAACCATTTAAGTGGTAGAACTGGGTTCATGGACACAAGGAAAAAGTTCAGGAGCATTATGGTTCGATGGTGTGATTCTGGATAAAGATTGAATGCGACAGGAGTCCCGCGAAATGCTAACAGAAGGAGAAAGTGAGCTGAATGCACCATCACGTGGACCTCGCAGCAACCCATGGCGTTTAGCCGTCTTAAATACGCGCCTGCGGAGTGGTTCGGGTTGCCGAAATCGGCAACGAGCAAGGAGCAGTTGCAGAAAGCATTCAGGCGCATCGCCAACCTCCTTGACCTCGTCCTTCCCTACAAATGGCCGCCCCGGCCGAGCTCGAGCCGAGCACACTGCAAGCACACGCGTCTGTTCAAGGCGAGACGCGAGATCGATCGATCGGCCGAGCACGATGGCGAGCGCTACTTGCAGGAGCATCAATGCCGTGGAGGTGGGGATGGTGGTGTTTGTGGCCGTGGCTGTGGCGGGGGCTGGGGCGGCGGTCACTTGCGGCGACGCGGTGAGCGCGCTGGTGCCGTGCGGGCCGTTCCTGGTGGGCGCCGGCGGCGCGGCGCGGCCGAGCGAGCGGTGCTGCAGCAGCGCGAAGTCGCTGCGCGGGATGGCGGACAACGCGGAGGCGCGCCGCGCGCTCTGCAGGTGCCTGGAGCAGTCCGGCCCGTCGTTCGGCGTGCTCCCCGACCGCGCCAGGCGGCTCCCCGCGCTCTGCAAGCTCGGCCTCGCCATCCCCATCGGCACCGGCACCGACTGCAGCAAGTAACCCTCCAATTAATTCATGCACACACCATGTAATCGAACCTTCAGCTAGTCCTTTGGTCTCATGGTTCATTTGCATGTCTATCTTGTGTTCGATCCATGGCAGGATATCTTAAGCAGCGGACGATGACGACGACACTACATGGTGTGAGTGCGTCGGCCGTCGGCGATCAAACATGCACGGTGTTGACTCCAGTGACACGACGGAGTAAAGTGATTTGGCTTTGTGTATGGTGTAATCCGATCCAATCCATGCATGAATAAGTACCAGATATGCTCGTAATAATCATGAGCCATATATCACTCAGATTTCAGAGTCACTGTTACAATGTTACATCATCACCAAAGCGAGGTTTAGCTACCACTGAAAGGATGCTTTTTTTTTTCTATTTGAGAACGAGAACGACCAAAGCAAAACTTGCACACACATGGTTCATCGAGAACAAGAACAACTAACCCTCTCATACTCTTCGATGAAACCGCGGTTACAAGGAGAATTAATGCCGAAAATACGCAAATTTCGCCAGCTAATTAGCTAATTGATCTATCACCAAAAGGAGATACCATAAACTCTTAATGGCGATGCGCCGACCGTCCAGGCAGCTTGGTGACGGCGGGGATGGAGAAGCGGCCGGTAAAGCCTGACGGTTGCAATGCATTGCAGAGATGCGTTGTCATGGACCAGCGAACCAACCGCACTCGTCCCTGGAATCGGGATGCACTGGCGAGGCCTCCATGAGAGAGCAGAAGCACGGGCGTGTGCTATGCCGCAGGGATCCGGCGGACGGCGGCGCCGGTGACCAGGGAAGCAAAGAGGAGGGGAGGAGCCCGTTGACTGCATCACTGACAAGTGGGTCCCCATATTGTTAGTAGGATCCCCTCCCCTATTTGGATCTCTACCAAGACTTGGATTTCCTTCAGCCGTTCGATCTATTATTTGCGGTTCAGATAGGACAATGGGTAATCTTTTGCGTCCTTTATACAGATTGCTGCTACTGCCTCCCTATCACGTTTGGATCGCGAGCCTGGGCCTTCGTGGGCCGTTCGAACATTTACTCGTGGGCCAAAGAGGATAGTACCGAGTTGCCCGTACATCCTGGCTCGCCGCGCCGGCGGTCAGATGTTATATCTCCGGCGGTTCCGCCGCCGCGGCCGGTCGAGCATTCTCCCCAGGCTCCACGTAAGCTCCTTCTGAATTCTGATGCATATCTTTGAGAGAAACCGTGGCTCAGATTTTTCATCCAGGAGAGCCAATCGACGGCAGTCGCCACAGGTCGTCAGGAATTCAGGACAAGAGACAAAGCTAGGGCGCATCAGCAGTGGAAGTTTCTTGCTTTGTTCTCTTTCAGAGTTCAGAGGCCTGACCTAACCTGAGACTCCTGTGAGCTATCGTCTTCTAGACCATAATGTTCATGACACATTGGGTATTTGGGCTCATGCATCAGCAGCAGCTTATTAGTGTGACCGTCTTTTTCTTCGATCTTTACGTCTTGTTGTCTAGAAGATTGAAAGGCAGCATGTCGATATGCCTGCGCCTGCACTTATCTTCTCGAAGAGGGAAATATGCAACCGGTTTCAGTTTGCTGTCAGAAAATAGAAACGGTAAGATCGCCAACAAAAAAAGAGAACAGAAATAAAAAGGAAGTTTCAGTGTCGGTAGAAAAGAGAAAGAAACATTTGTGTGTATTTTATGCACGTGCTTATGATTTATATTTTACTCAGAGAATAAATTTATTAACCAAAAACATAAAAGTAAATGTATTAAACCAAAGAAGGGAAGTGCAGGGTTCGGTGATTAAATTTCCGACCCCTCTTTGACCTTTTTTTTTTCTCTCACTTCAGTGCGTGTCCGCATGTCTCCCTGTCAGCCGCCCATGGCTCTCTTCTCCTAGATGCATGCACAATGAAGCTAATAATGGCAACACATGGTGAACAAATTGATCGATAGCACTTTAGAGAGAAAAATGCATTCTTTTTTCCTCGTCCCTTTCTATCAAAATTCAATATTTTTAATCTAAACCAATTTTTCGTCATTTTTATTTACCAATATCCCCTTAATGAAAATATTGACAATAACATATAAATATTAAATATTGATATTTTTCTTAAAAAACATTAGTATTTAAATTTCTAAAAATTTATGTAAAACTCTCTCCCATAATGTATTTATAAAAAAATATAAAGAAAGACTCTCCCCCTTTTGATAATATATTTATAAAAAATATAAAGAAAGAAAGTTTTCTAATTTTGTATTAATTTATTATTTTTTATTTAACTACAAATCATCAATATAAACAAACTTGAACATGCTACAATAAAAATAATTTGCACTCCTATATCAATACACATACAAATCCATCATAACTAAAAATAAAGCATAATTAATAATTTATTATAAGACATAATATTTCTATTTCAAAACTTACAAATATTAACATGATTCACTTTATTGGTATTTTTTTAATAAATTAAGAACTTTATTAATATTTATCATGACATAAATTACAAGAAATTATATATACCATCAGCTTTATTTTTTTTAACACATTAAAGCCTATATCTTTTATCTTTTGACAATTTCAAGTTTAAGAATTATGTTTTATTCATACATTTTTTTAGTTGATACTAAAAAGCTCTCATTTCTCGCGCAAAATGAAGACATTATCAAGGTCTCTCTACTGGAGTTAGTAATATAATATTTAAAAATCCACTACTGACACACACGACGCACAATAGAAGACATTACATAAATATTTTTATATAAAGATTTAAATATATTATCACTCGTATTAGCCAAAAGACGTGCTTCTCTCAAAGTAGACATTGATTTAGCCTTTTCTCACATTTGTTACTTAACAAGTCTAAAATTTCACTTTATATCTATCTATACCACAGTATACTTAACTTTATATTTATTTTTAGATATAGAAATAACACTTATATTTACTGTGACAGTAAATAATATGACACCAACAAATCTAAAAATTATCTTTTAAAATTCATTAGCAATCTCACTTATACCATCCTTATGGATATTTAATAACAGTTGTAGAATAAATCTTAGAATAATCATAATATCATAAACTAAACCTATTTAGAACTAGTTTAGGTTTAAAATTTGATTCAAGCTTTTAGTTACTATCTTTCAAAGAGTACATAATTTTTACAAGAAATATACTAAAATGTATTCTTATTATCGTAATTAGAGTATGAAAGAAACATATGAGTAATAAGATCATCTTTTAATTGAGCAATTTTAATATCATCATATTTTAACTTCAACTTAAGAGAATTGTAATTATCAGAAGAAGCAGATTTATCAACTACACATATATGCTTATTATTTTTCTCTTTTTGAAGATTAAGTTATTTCAAAGTAAAAACATGTATATATCTTATAGAAATAAATTTAGGATAGGCTAAATTTTATGATTTGTAAGAATTATCTATAGAAGTTAAAGTTTTAAGTATTGCAATTTTAGCATTTAATTATTCAATCAAAAAATATTATTTTTTAATCTTTTAATCTTTCTTTTCTAACAAAGTAACAAGTTTTTCAATATAATAAATTAAATCATCGTAAAAAGGTTCTACCTTGTTTTCTCTATCATTGAAGATGTCACTCTTGGTGATGTTTCTCCTATTTACCATCATACATAGTCCTATTAAGTTTTTGTTTATTTAGAAATAGTATCATCATCACTCTCGGGGTTCACAGGAATAGAAAGAATACGATTTACTACCTTCTTGTTCAAATAACCATTTTTCTTTGTACTTTTGAATACCTCATCTTTATTCCTATCTTGCTAGAAATTTTGGACATTTAAAATGAAGATGACTAAGTGAGCCGCATTCAAAACATCTTTGAGATTTTTCACCATTTGTTCTATTTTTGGATCGAATATTCTACAAAGCTCTTGTGAAATATATGGAAAGAAGTGTCAAATCATTTAAGGAGATTGTTCTAACTATTCATCGATTATTGAAGACAAAATAGGCAAAGCATAGCTAGTAGAAGAATTATCACCAATAGAGTTAAGTTTGTGAAGCTAAATCTATTGATTTATTAGTAATATTTTTTCTTGTAAAATATCTATCTCATAAGTTTTTAATTTAGAATAAAACATATCTAAAGTAAGTATACTATTATCTAATTGATGTTACATTTATCATCTTCCATATAGACATATCTAAAACTGATAGCAATTAACAAGAATTTTTAGCCTTAGAATATATAACATTAATAGAAGTCAAGTTGATAAAAACCTTATTAAAGTGAGCGAATAAATCCTAAAGAGATTCATCATGTTTTATCTCTCTCTATATATTACTTTTTATACATATCCTGACGTACCTCTTTTACCGTGTTTGATCCTTCATAACAATCACAAATCACTCTTCATATCTCATGACCTAACTTGAGATACACCATACGGTCAAAGTCACTTCTTTGTACCCCTTATATAATCAAATTGCTCGTCTTGCTATTAACCTCCACATATGGAGCGTTCATAGTTGTCACCGCATCGTTTTCAGGAACTTGATATGGCTTGTAGATCTTTCCTATATTGCAAAGTCTTGAGTTTGAATGTATGACTTCATCTTAGTCTTCCAATACTAAAAAATCAACACCATCGAAGAATATATGTCTGTCGACATATTTTATAATCAATAGATAAGATCAATTAAAAAAGATAATAAAATAAATAATCTCACTCTGATACCACTTATAGTATTAACTCATACTATTATAGGCCATCAGAGGGGAGTGAATGATTGCAAAAGTCAAAAATAAAATTTAACACTTTCTCCCTAATTACAAAACCTAAAAAACTACATTTTTTAAATTTGGATATAACACTATTTCGTTATTAAATATATTATAATCATAGATTTATAACTTCGATCAACCTAAAAACTTTGTAGAATAAACTACATAAAATTTATAAATAAATCCAACTAGAATCAGCTCAATTGTACTTTAGAATCTCAAGATATTAACAAAACAAAATTAATGAATAAAATATTAATCAAAATTAATTAAACACTAATTAATTAATAATACGATATCTGATAATAATTAACTGATCAAACTTTTTAGAACTCTACACCAACAAACTAGTTAAATTTTAGATCAAATAAACCGATCGAAATCATAGAGAAAATAAATTAATCGAAAACAAACGCTAAGCATACACATAAAAGAGAGATTAATTACCGCACAAATTTTTCATAAACTTTATCTTTATTACCAAAAATTGTAGTGACAAAAATCACACAAAACTCTCTCAGCTTTTCTATGTACAAATATTTAACATCGTACCCTCCATTTATAGCAAAAATTTCTAAAGCAAAATAACTAAACATCCTTAAGATTTTATAATCACTATCTTGTTTATTCTTAGCTGTTGGATTCGAAATGGAAGCTCCATATTATGTCATGTTAGCATCACACGGTTGACCATAAAGTTTAACATGTTTCTATAGAGAATTTCAGTTGAAAACTACTCCATCTCCTCCATACCAATCTAGTTGCGCAACATCTCCCTTGGATCTCCTACATGCGCCCATGTGCGCCATGTCGCCTCATCCAAGCCCACCTATCAGCCGCTGCGACACCTCGCATCCATGCTTGTGCTCATTGACATGCCTTACCCGCCTGTTAGCCGTTGAGTCACCATGCTCTCTCGCACCTGAGCTTGTTGATAAAATTGATCCACATGTCATCCTCTTTCTCACTGAGCATGCTCGTCCTGCTAGGCCATTTCCTGCCGTCAGCGGCTTAGTGACTACTTGTCATGGGTGCCAAGTTAGCATACTCACTAGCCTACTTGTATTCGGCCTACTTAAGCCAGCTCGTTTACGCATCGTTTTCACCCTATTTCTAGTTGGACCACATATATACTGTTTATTTGATCTGCTCGTAATATCAGTTTGTTATTGTAGCAAATTCTAAAAAATAATTTCTTAATTTTCATCCAAAACTACTCCAAAATTTTTAGCGATTTTTCATCTATTTTCTACATTTAATATATACACATAAATAAATAAACATTTTTAGACACATATTTTTATAATCTAATCTATGTCAATGCGTATATACGTTCACCACATTTTTTATAAATAATTTTAAGATAAACCAATTAAACAATATCAATTTTAATATAAAATATTTGTATGAATTTCAATATAAATCAAATTTATCAATTTTAATCTAAACTAAATTTTTATTATTTTTATTTCACAGATAATAAAAGAATAATTAAAGGAAAACGAAATTAAGAAGGCAAACAGTTCATGAACCCATTGGGTATATGCATCAGCAGCTGCTAGAGAATAAATGTATTGACCAAAACACAAAAATAAATGTATTAAACTCAAAGAAGGGAAGGCAGGGGGTCAGATTAAAGTTCCGGACCCCTCTTTGACCTTTTTTTTTTCTCACATCAGTGTATGTCTCCTTCTTTAGCCACACATGGCTCTCTTCTTCTACATCCATGCAGCATGCACAATGAAGCTAATTAACAATGGCGCTCATGGTGAACAAATCGAACGATCAGCATTTTAGAAAGAAAATTCCTATTTTTTTATTCGTTCCTTTTCTCAAAATTCAAGATTTTTCGGCTAATCAAGCGTAAACACAGTATGTAAACATCTTCCTTTTTGAAGCCGAAGCCGACTGCCGAAGTGTGGCTGGCCAGAGCCTCGCCGTGGCCATTAGATCAAATTCAAGGGGGTTGGAGTTTAAAACTCCGACCCCCCTTACTTTTTTTTATCTCACTCTCTACATGGCTATCTTCTTCTGCAGCTTCAGGACGTATACCGAGATCATCCAGGTGATCGCGCCGGCCGGCCAGCTGTCTTCTGTCGCGTCCATCTCCGATGCCGGCCGGGGTCGCTCGCCGGACGACCGCCATTAACTGTTCTCGACTCTTTCTAAGTTCTTGTTAATTAAGCACAGACTAATTAATTAAAGGAACACGAAAGTAGGAAAGCAAGCAGGCCCCAAGACGCATCAGCAGTGGAAAGCTTCTTTTCTTTCTGTTCAGAGACCTCACCGTGTACTGGTGTGAGACTCCTGTGAGATATCATAGCAAACAGCTCATGAATCATGATGACCCACTGGGTGGTATACGCATCAGTAGCAGCTTGTAACGTGGCCGTCTTGTTCTTCAATCTTGACGACTTGTGGTCTAGAAGATTGCACAATTCAGCATATTCACATGCCTGCGCCTGCACTTTTGTTCTGGAAGAGGGATATGCAGCCGGTTTCAGTTTTGCCGCCAGGAAATAGAATGGTGACACAGCCAACAAAAATAAAAAAAACGGAAGTTTCAGTGCTGGTAGAAAAGAGAAAAAAAAGCTTATATAATTTATGGTAGAACCCAAAATAAAAAAAGAAAAAAATTCAAAGGGGAGGGGTTCGGAGATCAAAATTCTGACCTCCCTTTTACCGCTTTTTTGCTCATTTCAGTGCACACATCTCTCTCTTCTGAAATTTCAGCACCTTAGCAACCTTAGCAAACGTTGAACAAATCGATCGATCAGCATTCAGCACCTTAGCAAGATGCAGTCATTTTTCCTTTTCGTCCTCTCAAATTTACCATTTTTCTGCTAATGAAGCGAAAGTACCATACGTTGCACGTGAGGCAAACATCCTTCTTGAAGCCAGATGAAGAGAACGGCCGGAAAAACGCCGTGGTGAGATCCCGAGGGGTTCGGAGATTAAAATTCCGACCCCCCCTGACCTCTTCTTTTTTCTTGCATTCTGCATGGCCATCTTCTTCTTCTTCTGATCTTCTCCAGGTTCAGGGACGTACGTTGAGAACTTGAGATCGTCCAGTTGCTCACGCCGGCCGGCCGCCGGGGTCGTGTCCATGTCCGACGACGGCTGGAGTCGCTCGCCGGTCCACCACCATTACTTGTTCTTGAACTTTCTTTATTTTCTAGTCAAGCATAGACTAATTAAAAGGAAAACGAAAGTAAGGATATGTTTGAAAGAAGATAAAGAAAATCAGAAATCTTATTAGTGAGTCATTAATTAAGTATTATTTAGTGTAAACTTTAAAAATAGATTAATATGTTTTAATTTTTTATAAAAATCACATTATTTAACAGTTTAAAAAATTCGCTTACGAAAAATGAGAGAAACTAAACTCTTATGGTGCAGCTCCCAACGAAACCTAAGAAAGCAAACAGTTGATCAGTGATCACCCATTGGGTACATGCATCAGCAGCTTGAAATGTGATCGTATTATTCTTCAATCTTGACGTCTTGTGATCTAGAAGATTGAAATGCAGCATGTTCATACGCCTGCGCCGCTGCGTGTGCAATTTTCTTCTGGGAGAGGAATATGCAATCGGCTTCAGTTTGCTGTCACAAAATAGAATGGTGATACTTCCAACAAAAGAAAATAAAAGAAAAGAATGATGGAAGTTTCAGTGCTGGTAGAAAAGAAGAAAACAAAAAAAAACGTTCAATGGATTGCATGCACATGCTTGTGATTTAGGGTAGAACCCAAAGCACATTACAAAAACGAACAAACCTAATCCTTGTTTTCTTGAAAGAAAAAACCTGATCCTTGTGGCTTGAGCTATACTCCTAGAGACAGATTACAGAAGCTGAATATTTTCTTCTTTCTTTTAGGACTTTGCTGCTGAATCTGAGATATGGATCAGTATTGCTCTGAAAGCTTAACGGTTAAACTCCAGAAAGGAAAAGAAAAGGCAGCTCACGGAAACCCTGAAGTCTGAACTGAAAATGCAGTTTCCACCTAGTTTATTGATCCTGACTGGTGAAATCTGAACCGAAGCTTCTCTCTTCTCTCATGTCTTCTTCCTCTGGTTGCTGATCCTGTCAAGCAACGCCACGAGAGCTAGTCAAGGGATGGCTAGGGATTATAGAAATTCAGAATAATCGATGACTCGATTTGCAGTGCTGTACTACTAAATTCCCTACTGAATTCAAAATTTCCAACACAGGATGCCAAGCTGTAAATTTTCTCCATTTTGGAGTACTATGCAATTAATTAATGGGGGGATTAAGGGGGTGTCACTTTCCTGCTTACCATACCATCTTTCCAAGCTGCTGTTTTTTTTTTTCCTTCGCCGCTTGTCGTTGTCGCATTTGAGCTCCACAAGTCGTCCGTGCGAGGTTTCAATCGTCAAAGTCTTCTTCACATTGTATTGAATCTTTTATATTCCAAAAAAAAAAATCTCAACTCAATCAAGAATAGAATTTTTTTTAAAAAACCTTTATTTTTTCAGGAAATAACCTCTTTACTTATAAAACCCTGTTTCATTCGGACTGTCGGAGTATTAAGTTGTCACTTGTCAGCTCACTCTCGAAAATCAAGTTGGCATATAAAACTATAAAAGTCGAAATTTATATTGTGAAAATTATATAGTCTATGAAATTATAGTATTATGTGAAAAAAGACGGGACACCATGCTCCTTAGACGATAACTGTCCAACGACATCTGCTCTCAATGATTCCACTCATCTCTAGAAGAAGCAAACGACACCAACTACTCCATCAGTACCGGATTATCCTAATTGCATTTACTAATTCTGCCAAAATCTCTTTAAACTCCAAAAAAATCGGATATTTATGAAAAACTAGTTTTTAAAACTTTTTTGTTGAGATAAAAATATTTCTTTTTGGTTCGCAAATGTTTTAATTGCCCGCCTCTAGAACGCGCCCAGAATTCGTGGACTCTGCGACCCAACTCACACGGTAGCCTCGGCGGCGAAGCACACAGAAATTTTCCCAATTCCATTTATTTATTTCTCTCTCTCTCTCGAATCCAATCGCCTCGCCTCCTTTGTTGAATCCAACCTCGCCACTCCGCGGAATCCAGGCTCGATTCCACCACCGCGCTGTAAGCCAGTATCCGGCGCCGTGCGTCGCCATGGGCAACTGCTGCGGCACGCCGGCGACGGCGGAGGACGGGGGCAAGAATAGGAGGAGGAAGCAGAAGAAGGCGAACCCGTTCACCGTTGCCTACAACCGAGGGCCGGCGCCACCGCCGCCGGGGAGGCGGGGGCTGGTGGTGCTGCGGGACCCGACGGGGAGGGACCTGGGCGCGCGGTACGAGCTCGGCGGCGAGCTGGGGCGCGGGGAGTTCGGCATCACGTACCTGTGCACGGAGACGGCCACGGGGGACCATTACGCGTGCAAGTCGATATCGAAGCGGAAGCTGCGGACGCCGGTGGACGTCGAGGACGTGCGGCGGGAGGTGGAGATCATGCGGCACATGCCCTCGCACCCGAACATCGTCAGCCTACGCGCCGCCTACGAGGACGAGGACAACGTGCACCTCGTCATGGAGCTCTGCGAGGGCGGTGAGCTCTTCGACAGGATCGTCGCCCGGGGCCACTACACCGAGCGTGCCGCCGCCGCCGTCACGCGCACCATCGTGGAGGTGGTTCAGGTGAGCGTCTGCGTGCGTGTGTACATAGTGCTTTTTTGCCTTGTTCTTAGCTTAATTGTCTGTGTTACTACTTTCTGCTTGCAATTATAATTGTGCAATTTCTAGTACTGGTTGTTATGTTCGTAAATAAATTGGTTCAGATGAAAGTTCATGAATTGGCCATGAGCTAGTCTTTTCTATAGTGAAGAATAAGAATTCATGGTAGCATCCAATTGGGCTTCTGAGCAATTCTAGTGCCTTTTTGCCTTGTTCTTAGCTTAATTGTCTGTGTTACTAGTTACTACTTTCTGCTTACAATTATAATTGTGCAATTTCTAGTACTGGTTGTTATGTTCGCAAATAAATTGGTTCAGATGACAAATTGTGGTTATTTCTCAAGTTGGCTAATTACCAGCGCTAGATGTTATGTTCATGAATTGGCCATGAGCTAGTCTTTTCTGTAGTGAAGAATATTCATGGTAGTAGCATCCAACTGGGCTTCTGGTATGTTCTGAGTTACACTGAATTTTTGAATTTGCCAGGGTTGAAAAATCTGTTAAACCTTGGTGCTTGTTAGTGTCAGTCTCCATTGTTTAACCAGACTGGTAATGTACTGGCAAAGGAATTCTTGTACTCCCTCTGTTTTTTTATTTGACGTTGGTTAGTTGAAAATTGAACTAACCAATGTAAAAGAAAAGAGAATGGATGGAGTACTAGTGAAGCGCGCTGTGTGCTGCAAATATGGCAGATTGGCAGTAGCCCTATTCGTAAATGCATATTCAAGCCGACTCTAGAATGTATATCAAGTTCTTCATCACGTGCTTTGCATATTAAGTTCTTGCTATGTTGGATTGTTTTTGTGACATCTGACATACATTGCTGTCCTTTCTACTGTGACAGATGTGCCACAGGCATGGTGTCATGCACCGAGACCTTAAACCAGAAAACTTCCTATATGCTAACAAGAAGGATAGTTCTCCTCTGAAGGCAATTGATTTTGGGCTATCTGTGTTCTTCATGCCTGGTATGCTCTGCGACTGATGCTCAAGTACATAACTTTAGAATAAATGGATAAAAACAAGTACAGGAAGAGCGAATGGGATTGCCCATTGTACTTTGCTTCAATTCCTTGCAAATGGAGTTTATTTCGTAGGCACATTTTAATCAAAATATGCATTGCAGCATTCTTTCAGCAAAACCGAATGCTTGTCCATTACTAATGATGGCTTCAATATGCAGGTGAGCGGTTCACTGAAATTGTAGGCAGTCCATATTACATGGCTCCAGAGGTTTTAAAGCGACACTATGGCCCTGAAGTTGATGTCTGGAGTGCAGGAGTGATACTTTACATACTTCTTTGTGGTGTACCACCATTTTGGGCAGGTGTGTTCTTTCTCTTGACTAGACTGCATGTATGTTGTGGGGAAGTTATAGAGCACCATTGTTATCATATTACTGTGATGCCATGCAGAAACTGAGCAGGGAGTAGCGCAGGCGATTATACGCTCTGTGGTAGATTTCAAAAGAGAACCATGGCCCAGAGTATCTGAGCCTGCTAAACATCTTGTTAGGCGGATGTTGGACCCAAATCCCATGACAAGGCTTACTGCAGAACAAGTACTTGGTAAGCATCGCCAATCACCTGTCCTAACAGATAGCAGCGTACATAATACTATCTCACTCCTATTTTAATGGAATATCTGAATGATGTCTGTATTATGTATTAGCTACGATGTGATTGACTAATAATGAACTCACATTATTATAAGAAGATTTAAAATTAGGTCAGGGCTATTTCTCATTCAGGGACCATCATGCAGGGCTAAATCTCAGAAAAGTCCAGTTCTCTATGAAAAATGGCTAGTTGTACCTATTCATCACTATGTTTTTTTATCCAAAATGTTGTCTTTCTCTGATTGTCTATTGCATGTGCAGAACATCCATGGCTTCGTGATTCTAAAAAGATGCCTGACATTCCTCTTGGTGATACTGTCCGAGCTAGATTGCAGCAATTTGCTGCGATGAACAAGTTAAAGAAGAAAGCTCTAAAGGTAATACTTGTGATATGTTGGCACCAAGATAGATTATTATCCTTAAAAGTTCTACATAGAAATGATCACATATGATTTGCTTTCTAAAGTCTAAACACGAGATGCGCAGAACGATTTTTCTCCTTTTTCTGTAGTTAGCTTATTTTGTGCTTAAATGCAGATCATTGCTGAGCATTTGTCTGCAGAGGAAGCAGCTGATATAAAGGACATGTTTGATAAAATGGATTTGAACAGGAACGGTGAGCTGACCTTTGAGGATTTTAAGGCTGGCATTCATAAACTTGGGAATCAGATGCCTGATTCAGATCTTAGGATATTGATGGATGCTGTGAGTTCTTATTAAAAATGGTCTAAACTAAAATAAAAAGAACCGTTCTGGTTCTTGGAGAGACATATTGATGTTTGCTCACTGCTTTGCAGGCTGATATTGATAAAAATGGGATCCTGGACTATCAAGAATTTGTTGCTGTGTCTGTCCATGTGAGGAAAATAGGCAATGATGAACATATCCAGAAAGCTTTCTCATATTTTGACCAAAATAAGAGTGGGTACATAGAAATTGAAGAGCTTAGAGAAGCCTTGGTTGATGAATTGGATGGCAATGATGAAGACATTATCAATGGCATCATCCGTGATGTAGATACGGACAAGGTCAGCTCAATCTTTCCTTTTCAACTCACTATATTGCATAACAATATTCTTTGGTACACATGCAATGACTGGATTATATAGGAGACAAAATTAAAAACACATTACAAGTACAATCTACTTTGAATATCATTTTCTAGTAGTTGAACAGTTCTACATACTTAATTACCTGGTAGTCAGGGTGATTGCTATCATCGACCTGTAATATCATATGATAAATTGTAACCAGATAGACAAGGATAGTCTAATTGGACGACATAAAACAAATGACGTAACTAACAAACAACCAGGTTAGGTTTACTAGGGATGACGCAAATGCAATCGTTAGTTGAAAGCAGCGATTAGCAAAGTATGACCTGTTCAAATTCTGTGTGATATTGGACTTGTCGATAAGGTCATCCTAACAACAATGCAATGCTTTCTCCTCTCCTTTTTTTTTAAAAATCAGGATGGGAAAATAAGCTACGATGAATTTGCCACCATGATGAAGGCTGGAACTGACTGGAGAAAGGCATCTAGGCAGTACTCGAGACAGAGGTTCAGCAACCTCAGCCTGAAGCTTCAAAAGGATGGATCCATCAGTGACGACACGCAATAGATTGGACAGGGAAAAAAAACTATGCTTACGGTATGTTTTCCCCCTTTGATGTGTGCTGGTTGTCACATTTTTTTTTTCGCACAGTAAGTCAGTAACATAGCGGCTTTGTAAAGATAGTGTTTGTGGTGGTATACTTAACAGCAGGATTCAATTAGTTAGGTGGCATATATGTATGTACCCAAAAGAGGGAGGCAAGGGTAAAAGCGTATGGTTTGTTCAATAGACTATACTGTGAGTATCTAGTACAATTGTTTGTAGTGTTGTATCATTATACAAGCGGCGTGAGATTCTTCGTACATCTTATCATCCTGTGTATCTGAATTCTGAATTTGTCACCTGTTTATGGCTTCTTCGGTTTGGAGGATTTTCAAAGGGAAATTGGAATTTCTACGTTCCTAAGATGCCTTAGTCTTTGACTGCTAACCTGTAAAACTGGAAGTGTTTTCGTCGTGTTTCAGTTCAGGTGCGTTGTTCGGTCGCTTTCCGAAGCTCGAGCGAGGCCCATGGGTGGCCTATGTGTGAAGAGTAAAAAACGGCTTCTCCTCCCACGCCACTCGCTGACAGGTGGGGCCCATGGGTGGGTCCACTGAAGATGGGCTTGATTTGGGCTGAATTTCTGGTGGGCTGTGGAGTCCGTTTTAGTTGAACCGAAGACGCCTCGCTCGCATCAATCCCAATCCCGCCCATGCGCGCCGCCTCCTCCCGCTTCTCCTCTCCATCTCTCTCCCCAGTCATCGGCATCGAGGCCAGAAACCCTAGCTAGCGCCCGCATGAGTCCCCCGTCGGTGGGCTCGCCTCCTCTTCTCTAAGTCGCCCTAGCATGACGCGGCCGGCTGGCTGGCTCCTCGCCGTCGGCTCTGCTCGTGCGCGTCCGCCTTCGATGATCTGGTTTCGACGAGGTGGGGGGCACTGATCCTGGTAGGGTTTCTCCGTCGCCCACGTGACCCCTGGTGCGTATATAATCCCCCGCCGCCGACCCATATCTGTGGATCTGAAATAGCGATGGTTGCTTGTGTGCCCATGGCATAATCACACCAAGTTTACGCTTGGTGTGATTATTGATGAGGAGCGTGATGGGCTTGGGTGACATGGGAGGGATCCATTTGGGGGATAGATTCCTCTTGGGGATTAAATATCAGGAAATCAAACAAGGCCTTAATGTTCTATGAGTTGGTGTGGCTTTTCTCTGTTTTGAAATAATTGTCATGTTGAGGAAAGATGAATAGTATCTAGTGAGAGAACCTAAAATAAGCTTAAGCTCAAGGGTTCTTTGAAAAGTATTTTTACGGTTACGGCTTATAAGCAGTAAAGAATAGTGGAAAACAAGTAACTTTGCATACTTCTGCTCTTAGTGATTTAAAGCGCGAAGGTTTAAAAAATAGAAAGTGTCAAATAAATTATAGATTAAATTTTAAATTAGGTTATATGATTTAAAATGGGTTGGCTCAGCTTTAAGGCAAAGATCAAACAGGTAGACCCCCTTATTAGCAACAGGATTCGGGATTTGGCCTGGACAAGGAGACAACTGTATGTGGCCCGAATATAGCTAGACACGACGTGTTCCATTGTCGGGGCATATCATGCCGTCTCGTTAATGCCAAAGAGCTAATCACATCGCTACAACCTTTCAAGTTTAAGTACATGCTAGAGTAATAATTTTCAGAAGCTTAGCTAGACAGATTTCTCGAAGCAGCACGAGCAGAGAATGTGCAGTTTGGTCGTCGTCGTCTTCACCGAAATCATCTTAGAATATGTGCAATGATATTACACTACACCCTTAATACAAGCGGTAATACCTTTTTTCCCGATTACAATACAGATGGTAATGCTACTCCTAATACATTCAACGGCAAAATTAACACCGGAATGATAATACATTGCATTGCCATTATTGATATGACGAGTTAATTTATTGCTACTAGCAGTTAGCGGCATCTAATAAGTTGACCCTTAAGAATTAATCATGGCTATCAATCAATCCTGGCCTGCATCATACGAGCAAAGATCTGTGTGATGCCATCACAGGCCGAAGTGTGGAGCTCTGTAAGTCTGTGCTTCATCACACCGTAGATGCCATTACAAATGAGGAGGAACCGATTCGGGCCAATCTCGTGCCTAGCCTGACGTGGATCTGGGCCACCGTTGGATTCTTGCACACCGACCCAACTCGTGGCGGCCCCGCTATCACCTACTGTTTCGTTTCAGGGCAAATGTTCCATGCTTACTTCCGTGTGACGTTTGTCACATGAAAAGGAAAAAAACAATGAGGTCTGTTTGGAATTTGAAACTTAATTTTAGAGATATTTTTTAGGTTATAGTTTATTTTAGTATCAACTTCTAAATCACAAAGAACATATCTATAAAAGCTTATCCATAACTTATTAGTCATAAAGTAAACGATTAGGGTGTAATTGTAGCTCCAGCACCTACATCCGAAATGATGTAGATCTATAATGTACTCATGCCCGAGCAAACGACCCAATGTAAGTTTTGTGTGATGTGCATATATATGAAAATTCCTTTCTTTGGTCGATTTAAATATTTGGCACAATGCTACTACTTCCAATGGATTGGACTATTGGAGCATAACCAGTGCCCCGTTTCGCATTGGGATCATCTTTTTTTTTTTGATAACTCGTTGGGATCATCTTCAATCGCAGTAAACAACGACATGTATCTGCCACATTGCCCTCAATCAAGGTGTTCAGCTGACAGAGATTGACAATGATTTTACTTAGGCAGTTCAAACCTTGAAGCCAATCGTAGACTACTACTGGTACGTCTCAGTAACGTATTTGCATGTGTCCATTTAGTTTGTCTGACATAGCCTAACCCTACTCCAGTGGTGCTGTCACGTTGTTGTCTAGATGAACAGATCAAATTTGCTTCGTACAAGTTATGAGTCGGTTGTATTAGCATGGTTTCCACAGCAAAAATTGACAGGCTAGAGTATGCTCATCCATATATACTTTTGCAGATGATGATTAAAACATTCTAGAAGCTGCGAATTCTCTCTTGGGAGCATAAGATACGCAACTAGAGATAACCAAACAAATATGAAAAAGGCAATTAGCTTTGATTATATAAGGGAATACATACATACAGTATCATATTCTTCAAAGTACTTGTATAAAAATATTCTTGAAAGTAAGGTTCGACCGACTGTTATGCATGCATGGAATTGGATTCCAGGAGTCTAAGGACCGGTTTGTAAGTAAAGTTACCTGAAATGTGACACTCCGGACATGATGTTTAATATCTTAGTAATTATCTTTTCGTTTTAAATAACTGATACTGTATACTGTTTATTTGGAAACTTTGACCAATCGTCTGTTTTGGAAAAGAATTGCAAAAACTTAAAATAACACTATATTATTCCAGTGTATTACATCATAAATACAATACAAGCACCATACTTTCGTTCATCGCAGCCTAATTAGTGCTCAAAATCTAAATAGTGGTGGTCAACAGTATCGGTTATTTGAAAGCAGTGGGACTGTACCACAGTAACTGTAGGCATCGATTGCTTGATGATGAAGGGTAATCTTTTCTTCTCTCTGACTGATTGAGGTGTATTCTAATTATACTCGTAATAAACTCTGAATTGATATCTGAGAGTCAAACTAAACTCTGTTTGAAACAAGGTACATTTTCCTTCCATTTCTACGAGAACTTTTACCAATTTGAGTCATTGATGCGTTGCAAACGGAACCTTGTTGAACTTAATAACGATTGATTTCTGATTGCTTGAGGTGCTATAAAAGCCATAAGAAATTGAGTTGGTAATTGAAAGATGCATGATTGATAAATATCCCTCTGAAAAAAGAACGATATAGTCTTATTGCTGATTTGTTGATTTCTTCTTTTTAGTTTAATGGAATGGTGGCATGCTTTCTGAGTTTATAGACGGTGCAATTTGTGCAAAAACGAATTTCTTAGGATACTATTAAAAATCCATCTTTCAATTTTATAATAATTAATTCATTCATTTATACTTTAAATAATTATTATAACTATTCATCATTCCATTTCGTTAAGCAGAAAAGAACACACCACAAAATTCTAAATATGCTAGCCTGTTTAAGTTGTCTGTTCATCTTGATACGGGTAAAATTCTCCACACTCCAGAAGTTAGATTGGATTCAGGTAAAAGCCTTATAGAAGATACTACCACCACTAATTTCTAAAACACAATAATTAAGAACCATAGTGACAAAATACATGAAGCAAAACAAACAAGCCATCAACAAACACAAACAAGACCTAGAATTCTCAAAAATCTGGAACAGATCACACCCTGGAATGATGGAACATTCAATCCTTCAGGAGACACCTACTACCACTCTACCAGTATCCTAGAGGATCCCTTCACGTGAACCTACTCTTTTCCGGGCCCACGAGTCATCCACACAGGCCCCTCCTCTCCAACCATCTACTGAAATCCCAATTCTTCATCATCCATCAATCTGGTCAGAAAAGAAGATAATTTTCGTCCAGAAACCTCAAAGCTGGAGTGAGCCCTGTGCTGCTGCTGATCTACTATTACTCCGTAGTAAAAATATGAGAGTAGAAACGTCTCAATTTTTACCATTTCGAGCATGCCACGTGGCACCCCAGCAGAGCACCTCACACCCCAGCTCCCGCTATATAATCACCTCCCGGGCACACTACCTCCCCCCAATCTTGGTTGAGAGGGGCAACTAATATCGTAATTAGTCACTAATACTACCAGTATAGTGTATATTAACACGCTAATCGAAAATAAATCAGGTAAAATTCGTCACCAGTTCTTTGATTAGTCACTCGACCATGAACCATGTTGGGTATTAGCAGGATTTAATTTTGAAAGAATTGTTGTTTATTGGGTACGATTTTGTTGGCTGTGCCATGGAAAAGCAGAGGAGGGGGCAGTATTGGTGAGGAAGATGACGCTGACGCCGAGGATAACGGTGGCCGAGGGGAAGCTGGTGGCGCATGGCCGGACCATCCTCACCGGCGTGCCGGACAACATCATGCTGACACACGCATCCGGGGTCGGGCTCGTCGACGGCGCGTTCGTCGGCGCCACCGCCGCCGAGGCCAAGAGCCTGCACGTCTTCACCTTCGGCACCCTCCGGTGAGTGACTAAAGCTCCACCATTTCTTGACCTCTGGTTGAGTCATTGAGATGGACATAGCGTCTAGCCTAGGAAGAAGAAGAAGAAAAATGCAATGCAATAATTAAGAAATGAATTGCCTCTTGGAGAGACTACAGTTGCAACAATCTCCAGCTTTCTAGGAGCTTCGTTAGTTGATTAATTAGACAATTTGCTTACTGTTTTAGATGCTAATTAATTATGAAGTGTCTGTGTTGTGCTGCTTTTTTTACTGTTGGTTTTTTTTTTGAAGAAAAGTGAATAATTTGGTGGAAATTTTATTTTTATTTTAACCAGGGACCTGAGGTTCATGTGCTGCTTCCGGTTCAAGCTGTGGTGGATGACCCAGCGGATGGGCACGTCCGGCCGCGACGTCCCGCTGGAGACACAGTTCATGCTCCTCGAGAGCCGTGCCGGCGCCGGCGACGGTGACGATGGCAGCGGCGAGCCGGTGTACCTCGTGATGCTCCCACTCCTGGAGGCCCAGTTCCGGGCGGCGTTGCAGGGCAACGACCGCGACGAGCTCGAGATCTGCATCGAGAGCGGTAAGCCATAGCTGACGTCTTTTCTCTGTCTCTGCGTCTGAAACACGTTTTGTGCGTGTGTTTACGACGCGTGTCCGTACTGTGGCTGCGACGGCGAGCAGGGGACAAGGCCGTGCAGACGGCGCAGGGGACGTACACGGTGTACATGCACGCCGGGACCAACCCCTTCGACGCCATCACCCAAGCCGTCAAGTGAGTCGCCTTCCATTATTGAATGGACTATCACATTATCCTCTTGGTCATAATAATAAATTAAATATTTTTTTAAAAAATAAACGTAATAAATAGCTTCAAACAAATATTTGTTTAAGCAATGTAGTATAAGATCTTTTTAGAAGAAACGTATTTTAGAAGCGTTGAGCAAACATTTCGTTTTAACAATCAGATTAATAAACCGAAAAGAACGTGCAAATAGTAAGATTCTGGTGAAAATTGGTTGTTTGGCTGACGACGACGATGGTGAGAATTACAGGGTGGTGGAGAGGCACCTGCAGACGTTCCACCACAGGGAGAAGAAAAAGGTGAGCCTTTTTTTTTTGTGGTAGTGACTCCGGTCGTGCTCATGCGTGTGACCTGATGGCGGCGGTGCGTCGGCGCCGCCGCTGTCTTTCGCTTTCCGTTGCGGTTGCGTCGCGCGCTGGGATGTGGGTGGGTGATTGACTGAATGATTGATTAGGGCGTGTGCATGCAGTTGCCGTCGTTCGTGGACTGGTTCGGGTGGTGCACATGGGACGCCTTCTACACCGACGTCACGGCCGAGGGCGTCAAGCAAGGCCTCCAAAGGTTCGTTTTCTGTTCAAATTCATCGCTCATCTCATGAAAATGTTGATGAATTTTGAGTGTTTTTTAACTTGGTTTGTCTGAATTTGGGATGTGTTGGGTGCAGCTTGGAGGAAGGCGGCACGCCGCCGCGGTTCTTGATCATCGACGACGGGTGGCAGCAGATCGGCAGCGAGGAAAAGGAGGAGGCCGATAATGCCGTCGTCCAGGAAGGCGCCCAGTACGTCGCGCGTCGATGCTCAGATCGGCGTCGTCATGGCTGATGCTATTTTGCAATGTGCAGTAACAGTTTGTGTCGTTGTGTGGGTGGTGCAGGTTTGCAAGCAGGCTGACGGGGATCAAGGAGAACGCAAAGTTCCAGAAGGAGAAGCCGGCGACGGCAATGGCCGCGGAGAGCGGCGAGACGGCGGCGGCGGGGTTGAAGTCGCTGGTGGAGGAGGCGAGGAAGGAGCACGGGGTGAAGTATGTGTACGTGTGGCACGCGCTGGCTGGGTACTGGGGCGGCGTGAAGCCGTCAGCGGAGGGGATGGAGCACTACGAGAGCGCCCTGGCCTTCCCGGTGCAGTCGCCGGGGGTGATGGGGAACCAGCCGGACATCGTAATGGACTCCCTCTCCGTGCTGGGCCTCGGCCTCGTCCACCCGCGCAAGGTGCTCGCCTTCTACGACGAGCTCCACGCCTACCTGGCCTCCTGCGGCGTCGACGGCGTCAAGGTTGACGTGCAGAACATCATCGAGACGCTCGGCGCCGGCCATGGAGGCCGGGTGGCGCTCACCCGCGCCTACCACCACGCCCTCGAGGCCTCCGTCTCGCGCAACTTCCCCGACAACGGCTGCATCTCCTGCATGTGCCACAACACCGACATGCTCTACAGCGCCCGGCAGACCGCCGTCGTGCGCGCCTCCGACGACTTCTACCCGCGCGACCCGGCGTCCCACACCATCCACATCTCCTCCGTCGCCTACAACACCCTCTTCCTCGGCGAGTTCATGCAGCCCGACTGGGACATGTTCCACGTAAGCTTCGCCGCTCCGGCCATCCTCACCATTGTTTCTCACTCTACAATGCTCTGTTCGAGATGATGATGATGATGATGATCTTGGCCGTCTTGAGCTTGCAGGGCCTGCACCCGGCGGCGGAGTACCACGGCGCGGCGCGGGCGATCGGCGGCTGCCCGATCTACGTCAGGTGAGTGAATCAATGACTGACAAGATTCAAACTCAAGCCGATTGCGCATTCATTCTCCGTCGTTCTCGACGGCGAGCGTTTCCTCCATGGAGGGGAACGGGAATGATAGCCGATGCTTCATGGCATGCCAGACGATGCGCGGTCTGTCGCCGATGTGATAGACATTGGTTCATCGCCGCCATGATTGGCCGTCGCCATCGGCACGTGCGCAGACGCCGCCTTGCCTGAAGCAGAGGCAACCTACGACGTCGATTTCGACAGCCGGTCGCTGTCCGTAAAAGGGACAAAAATGTCTCAGAATTTGAGCCAGAGTTGCGTCTTGTGTATGTTTGTGACTTCTGATTTGTGACGCTGATCCGCCGATCGTCTCTGCTGAGTTTCAGTGACAAGCCGGGCAACCACAACTTCGAGCTGCTCAAGAAGCTCGTCCTCCCCGACGGTTCCGTGCTCCGGGCGCAGCTCCCCGGCCGCCCCACCCGCGACTGCCTCTTCGCCGACCCGGCCCGCGACGGCACAAGGTAAGCGAGCACCGTCTGTTCTGCCATGGCGATCAAGAATTCGAGGATTTGATGTGATGAACTGATGACCATCGAGCATTCGTGCAGCCTGCTCAAGATATGGAACGTGAACAAGTGCACCGGCGTGGTGGGCGTGTTCAACTGCCAGGGCGCTGGGTGGTGCCGGATCACCAAGAAGACGCGCGTCCACGACGCGGCGCCAGGGACGCTCACCGGATCCGTCCGCGCCGACGACGTCGACGCGATCGCCAACCTCGACGGCCCGGGCTGGAGCGGCGAGGCCGTCGTGTACACCCAAAGAGCAGGTCAGTGGACAAATCGACGATAGCCTCCCCGTCAAGTTCAGGCTCACTGAATTTTGATAGTGATGTGCTTGCTTCAGGTGAGCTGGTCAGGCTGCCCAAGGGGGCGACGCTGCCGGTGACGCTCAAGGTGCTCGAGTTCGAGCTGTTCCACGTCTGCCCCGTCAAGACGGTGGCGCCGGGCGTCTCGTTCGCACCGATCGGCTTGCTCAACATGTTCAACTCCGGTGGCGCGGTGGAGGAGTGCGACGTCCGCGCTCTCGACGGCGACGGTGAGGCCTGCGCCGTGGCAGCCGTCGTGCTCAGGGTCCGTGGCTGCGGCCGGTTCGGCGCCTACTCCTCCCGGAGGCCGGCGCGGTGCACGCTGGACGCGGCGGAGGTGGAGTTCAGCTACGACGGCGACACGGGGCTCGTCGCGCTCGACGTCCCCGTGCCGGAGCAGGAGTTCTACAGATGGACCCTGGAGATCCAGGTTTAGGATACTGATTGCTTTGATGCTGTCCTTGCCTGTAGGGATTCTACGGTGGATTGTTGTGTTTCACATATGGAGAGTTGTGTGAAGGGAATGGAGACAGAATGATGTGTCCTCTGCCTGAATTTGCCCTCTGTACCACTAAACAGTTGCATATGCAATAATCTACTTCCCGTTTTAAAATATGACTTATAGTTTAAATTTATCCACCTACCTATCAATCTTAGCCAATTACAACATTTTTTCTATTTAATTTTTTCATATACTTTTTCTTCTTAACCTATCAACCTAAGGCACTATTGCCAATTTAGGCAGTGATACACTGAGTCAGGTATCAACCGTTAACAGGTAGGAAAACTGCTGAAATTGATACAGTTACAAGTTATGACAAGGGAGACAAAAAAAATCAGAATAAAAATGAAAGCAAATCACTAATCTAGCGGCTTGTTTTGACGGTTGGAGGCTGAAGGCTTGTACTCCTTCTCTGTCTTAAAATATATAGAGATTTATGTAATTTTTCAAAGAAATTAAGTATAGAAGCGAGGAATAATTATAATTGATTGGGAGAAAAAATATATGAAGAAATTAAATGAGAAAATATTGTGATTGTTTAAGATGGGTATATAAGTGAAAAAATAATTATATTTTAAGATAAATTTGAATTCTAAAGGTGAGATTGAAGAAGTATATCTTATAAGACTTTCGTACACAAGTTTGAATTGAAAAAAAATCCACAAGCATATGGTGCTTTGAAAGGTGTCAGGTGCCCATCCTACTTCATTTAGCTAAAGATGAATCAGCTTTGTCAGAAACACTTGTACTGGTGCAACCCAATCCTGATGCAAGATAATGTCATGGATTCATTTTTTTTTACCTGCTCAAATTCGATAAGGTGACCTCAACTAGTCACTGCACCACAACTCTGCAAAATCACCATCAAACTTCTCAGAAACTCACCAGATGTAACAACTTATTCAAAAAAAAAAACAGAAAACATCGCAAATGGGATTTAAGAAGGCAGAAATCACTGTATATGGAATGACACTTGTTGAATTAAATTGGTCGCTGTTAACAATAGCTAAATTCTCTACGATTTCCATGATACATCCTTCTCCTGGAGGGTAGACAAAACAAAATAAATGGAAAACAGAACCATAACAAACTCGACCATAGACTAAGTTTATTTTTGTCCAAACAAAGGCAGCACAGGCATAAACAACTCAATAGTGCAAGAGAGTCACATTATACTGTATGATCGCATCACCGTTCCCAGTGTCCAAATAATGTGTCTGAAGCAAGGCAAAGCCCCGAGCCATCCTGAACACACCACGGCCACCAACAATGGCAAGCTCCCTACCATCACCATGAGAAACTGGATTCCGCGAGAACACAACGAATGAGCTGCCACTGAACGGGCCATCCGTGAGCTCAAAATCCATGCCCAGCACAAGCGAAAGCTCACTTTTCCCGGTCGAAGCATACAGCCCTTGTGCATTCCCCACCACCTTGGATTGCCTTTCAGGGCCCTCCGTGAGCACGTCATCGGTTACTAAGACCGAGCTAAATGGCACCGGATTACCAGGGTTGGGTGTAGCATTATCGCCATGGGCGACAGGGACTGCAGTTGGCTCCTTCCCACCGAGGGTGTCATGAAGGTAGAAGTGAAGATTGGTGACCTTCTCTGAGCCTAATTGGGAATCGGTGGCACTGCATTGGAGGGAGATGTGGACAAGCAGGAGGGCAAGGAAGAACAGGGATGGGGCTTTCATGGTGTTCTTCCTTTCTGGTTTTTGGATCTCGAATTTCGAATTGAATTTGGTACAGCAAGGTGAGCATTTTGATTGTGTTTTTATAGCCACAGATGTGCATATCATTTCGGTATTTATGGACATATAAATGTTGGCCATATTTACAACCTACTGCAAAGGAAAGAAATTACTATGATCCATCTCGAGGATATGGCCTATTTGATTTAGGATTTCAAGATTTAATCGGAAGGAACCCTAATTAGACATATAAATTATGATAACATGCTGTAGATTGATTCATTTTCCACTGCTGATTGTAACTTCTGGTAAGTATGGAATGAAATGATTTTGTGGTAAATGTAGTTAATCCTAACTTCAATCAGCACGCATCAACACAAGCGCAGGATTAAAACCCATGCGATTCCCTCGAGTACATTGCATCGAGCAAAAGTCACGACGAGGAGGATCATGGCGAAGGGGATCGCAGCCGCACGCTGGGAGTGGAGGGCGCGAGGACGGAGGATGTCTGCGCGAAGACGACGAAGAGGGTGGCGTCTTGAAGGATCTGGAAGGGGAGGGGGGTTAGTGAGAAACATTCACCTTCCACTCTACAAAAAAAAAAAACTCGTATACTAACTCTTTCTTTTTTTTTTCTTACTCCATCCATTCTAAAATATAAATATTTTTTATTCAAATTCTGCAACACTTCTAATGATACGATTTTAAAGTCAAACATTATACTTGAAAAGGAAATCTAAAAAGTTTAAAATTCAAAAATTGATCATTAAAATGACTAAAAGCAAACCTTATAACATAACCTTACTATTTATTAAAAATATAGAAATGATTATATTTTAAAACGGATGGAATACACTCCTAGTCTGCTATACAAATTAGTATGGTTTGAAACTGTTCATGCTGATCAGGACTGGATATAGAGCTGCAGAAGTGCAGATGACAGAATATTCCAGATAGCAGATATGGAAATTAGAACAACTTGCAGAGCAATTTTATGCAAAATGGCTGAGTTCCTCTTCCTCATTTCTTGTGTACAGAACTAAAAAATTGTAAAAACAACTAAACAAATTTTCAAATCGGTTCCATTGATGAATGAATGCAGCTTCTTTCTAGATCATGAATGAATGTAAACTGTGAGCCTGAAAGTATTGTCAACAATGTCTGGCATGGGTGATTATTTTTGTTAAATAAATTCAGGTTTACAAGAAAATTTCCTAGCCAAGTAAGCAGAATGATTAACAGCTTTCTGTTTATCTACAAAAACTTAGAAGAAAATGACAGACAAATACTTCTTCCCTCTTGAGTCTTGATATAATAATTATACAACAATTCATCGTTTATTCCCTGTGGGCTGTGGTTTTCTTATCTGCCTGAAGAAAGTGGAAACTGTATTTCTCAACTACACCGTTTCAACCTTGAACAGAAAATTTTCTCGTTTGGTGCTGAAAATCAAACACTGGTAGTAACTGTTGGTCACTAAACCCCCTGTCACCCCTGATGAGCAAGCATCTGATAGTCATATTAGCTCCTGCTCCTTGACACTAGCCAATCTAGCATTTTCTCGATCACGCCTGAACACAAAGTACAGTGGGCTGTAAAACAGGAAGCACAGACCAAAAGGAACAATCATCATAGTCAACAGCCCTCTCGAAAGCGCATATGCCCCTGCCACCGATCCATTTGCCAGATTGACAGTCTTTGCATTGTAGCCATATATCTTCTCAGTGACCATGCCAACAGCAGGAGCAGCCAGTGAGGCAAATGAGCCCTCGAATGCGCGGTCAAAGGCATATATCATCGTGCGGTGCTTGGGAGGGACTACCTCTGCAAACATGGGGTTGTTTGCGCAAGTAGCGCACCAGCTTATGGTAATTCCCATCAAGAAGAGGGTGACAGCAAAGGCAGACCAGTAATCAACTGACTGAGGAATGACTGTAAGGAGGATCCAAGAGAAAGGGATGCCCATGAAGGCACTAAACTGAGCACACATGATGCGAGCTGAATCTGGATAGTATTTTGATAGACGGTCTGCAATTACTCCACCAAGAAATGACCCACTGGCACAACCGATAGCAAACAGGCTGTTTAAGCCTGCTGAACTGCTATTGTCAAAACCTGAGAAAGTTCAAGATTGTCAATTTCTTATGCTGGGAAGGAACAGTTCAAATATTGTGAAAGAGAACTCTTTATTTTCATACCAATGAGCTCAAACCACATCGTGAAAAAAACTACAGCAGTCCATGGCAATGAGCCAACTATGCCTTGCAAGACAATGATTTGAAATGTTCGCACTTTCATGACAGATCTTGCTGCTATCCATGAATCCTTCCAGATGGACTGTGGAGGAAAAATACCATTACTGACCAAATGCGACCTGTCATTTACAAGAAACTACAATGTTATATTTATACAAGAGAGAACTAACACACGCATGCTGCTAGTACCACAGACCTAAATGGAACCTAATGTAAGATCGATTAGTCACTGAGGATACTAGCTTAACTTAGAAATTTTACAGCTAACAGGAGGCTCATGTGAGAAAGCTTCAAGAATAATGGCAGAATAGGGGAACAAACTACTGACAGATTATCCTTCAGGCCATTAAAAAGGAATTGAAGAGTTTTTTTTAAATGTGAAGAGAACTGTACCTCTCGTGGTGGTCCTCGTCATCACCAAAATGGCTTGGAGAAGTTTTTCTAGGATCAACCGTGTAAAGGTAGACAAGAAGCCCAATTAACAAGCTAGCAAATGCAACCATTATAAATGCAAACCTCCATCCTGCCAATCCCCAGTAGTCCCTACCAGCCATGATTGTTGCTACAATACTTCCTCCTATACCACCTATTGAACCAATGAGGCTTAACAAGCCAAACCCTGCACCTCGTGTACCATCTATGTAGCTATCAGCAATGAAGGATTGAAGTGCTGGTATTACAATGGCGAGTCCAAGACCATTCACAGCTCTCCAGAATGCAACCTGCTGAAAATACTGGCTGACACCAACAGCCCCTGTTGATACAGCCCAGAAAACAGTCCCTATAGCAAGAACTGCAGGGCGATCATACTGAAGAGCAAGGACACCTGCCAAGGGAGATGCTATTGACTTGAGAAAGTTCATTAGAAACGTAAGATACCCCAGATCAGTAGGACCAGCATTGAAAGCAGCACTGACTTCCTTGTAAACAGCTGGGAGGAGATTCTCGTCAGCCCGCTCCATTATTGAAGCTAGGTTGATGAGGATAAGAGAAATTGAGAAACCAAACATCTTCTTTGCCCTGAAAGGACAACAAAATATTAGGGAAAGATTACAAAAACAAACCAAGGCAAGTTTTTTCATGTATCTCGTTTAATCCTGGGGATATTTTTGTGACACATAAACAATTTCAGCTCAATCCAATTCAACTAATTTTCACTCCTTAGCATGGAACCAAGTTATATACAGGGTTTTGCAAAGTGTTGCATAGTTAATGAACATTGATATACATCTTAAAAAGAATATAATCACATTCACTCATATAAATACTAGGCATAGGACCCAAAAGGCTTTTCATTCTACTCCTTTCTCATATTTTGATATGATCATATGACAAGAAAATGAGCATTTTACTAAAAAAAAGGCAAAAACACATGATAAGGAAAAAAAAAAAAGCTTTCTAGATGAAACAGTAAACGATTATAGGGTCCAAGTGCCATATTAGTTAGCTTTTAACTCGGTGGCTCTCATGGAACTGAAACCTACAACCAAGCCAACTGCATGATGGTTAACCTGTTGGCCACTGTGAAAAGACTATGACTTCGCTTTTAGCACTTTAAGCATCCAAAAGAAAAGGGGAACAACTGAAGATTCTTCTTCCTATCTTCATGAAAAAGTTTTGGACAATTGTTTCATTATTCAACATGAATTACATGAAATATATGGTATACGGTAATCATAGGAGATGAGTTGGATATAGCTAAAGATTTATACTTAACGTGTCTGAACTGTGATTTGGAGATTTTTATTGGGTTTCAATTCTAACATACCCTCAACTTGTTTGGACTGAAAAGAGTTGAGACAGTAATTATAGGAGATGATCTGCGCTAACTCCTCAGCGGTTACAGTCTCACAGGTTCTATAAGAATATTTGATTTTCATCTGGTGGGGCATGGAAGATCTCATAATACAGTCAACATTCCTGAATCTGGTTCGAATGTTGGAATACCTATTCAAGCCCAATGCAGGTCCTAAGTTCTCGATTTCAGATTCTAATTTGTAAAGTTCAAAATCCAAACAACATTATACCATTCCTCACTTGTACATCTGAATCAAAATCAGCAAACCGCCTTGAAATCACATAGGCATTTCTTCCGCTCACTTCTTCCCTTGAATACTACAATTTGATCTTTGCAAATGCAAGCCGGACTCCCAAGCATGAGCAAGAATATTCCCTGAATGCTGGAGAATTAAAGGCATTGTTCAGGTATTTCACCAGCAAAAGATTCTGATCCAGTCGACCCAACCCCACCTTACCTGGGGCCAAACCAACTAATTCCATACAAATTCGCACAGACAAAACAGAAAATTATCCATTGGCCTAATCGAGAGGGGGAATCAACGTCGTCAACCCAACCAACAAAAAGAAAGAAAAAAAATGTCAGACATCCTGTTGCTTTGCTCCTAACGCGCCAAGAACACACAGATCTAAAGCACGCATTTTTCAGCTGCCAGGAACGAGCAAAGCCAACCAATTAATCCCCGCACTAAAGGATGACCCCGAAATCCAAAAAGAAATCACCTTTGCAGGAGAGAATCAAGAACTGACCTCATATTAGGAGAGTGGGAGGAGCTCCTCGCACAGCACCCGCGAGATCCCCAAGAACCGCAGGCCTGCAGCTGCGGTTACCTAGCTTACCGGCGGCCTTGTATCCGCCCGTTCGTTCGCTTGTCCTTGCTCGGATCGAGCGAAGAAAGAGGAGCTCGCAGGCAAGGACCGGGAAACAGATGACGCTCACGAGCGCGACGGACGCAAGGGTGCCATGTTTTGCAGGTTTTCTCCGCTTCACCATTGACTTGATTTTTTTTTGTTGATCTTTCAGTGCTCAATTTTTTTATTTAAAGATTTTCCTGTACTTAAATTAATCAGTTAAGACAGTGATTTTCGGCGTGGATTTCTTCTTCCCTTACGGCCAGGGTGAACATTGGATGTGCTCTTATCCAAACATATTATGAAAAATTCTTGCATATCCAAAAATGAAAAAAAAAGATTTGCGTTGAACTTTAGAACGGGACTGGCCCACGTGGGTAATCCGGGGCCCACCAAATGCCTCGTAATTCGTGCTGCTACCCTCAGGCACCGACAGACAGGTGGGCCCGGGCCGAATCAACCCAACTCGCGCGCCGGGCGTGCCACCTACACGGACACGTGGACCCCTCGCCGCGCGTCCGTCCACGTGTCATCCCTCTGGCTCGCGCGCGGTGGGGGCATACACCAACCGACGCGCCGCCACCTCCCTCCCTCCCTCCTTCCCCCGCGGCTTCCCGCTTGCCGGAAGCGACCACACCCCCCGCCGCCTCCGCCTCCGCACACCTCTCCGGTAGCCTCGCCTCCCCGCTGTCCCGCGCGAGCGGGAGAGAGAGACACGCGCCATGGCCTCGTCGGCTTCCCCCGCCTCGTCCAAGTCGGACGACGACCGGCGGCCGGAGGGCGACCCCCGCGGCGAACCGGCGGCAGCGGCGCAGACGCACGCGGAGTGGGCGGCGTCGATGCAGGCGTACTACGCCGCAGCCGGCGGACACCCCTACTCGTGGCCCCCGCCGCCGCAGGTACGTGACGTGCGCGCCTTTTTTTGGATTTTTTTTCTCCCGCCGCGGCGGTTGTGGCTTCGAGTGTTTGATTAGGGTTCTCGCTTGCTTCCACGGTGGTGGGGCGCATGCAGCAGCAGCGCCTCATGGCAGCGGCGGCGTACGGAGCGCCGGTGCCGTTCCCGATGTACCACCCTGCGTACTACGCGCACGCGTCCATGCCGCCCGCGGTGAATGCCGAAAACCCCGCCTCTCGTTTAAATTTGGGTTGCTCGTTGTAGTTGTGGAATTCTAATATCCAGTGGTGGTGGCTGCGACGCACGGTTCGTGAAATTGTTTGCTGGGATCTGTGCAGCGCGTGCCTCACATGGCTGGTGGCGCTGTGGCATCTGCGGCGGCGTTGGCGGCGGAAGGGAAGAGCAAGAGGAGGACTTCCCGTGGCCCGTCCGGCGAGGACTCCTCCGAGAGGTACGGCTTGCATTTGCGTTTGCATGTTTGTGCCGGTTGTTTGCCAATCTATTTAGTTGGTGAATAGAAGTAATCGTGGTGTTTACAGTGGCGATGGTGGGAGCGAGGGCTCATCGGAGAAGAGAGAGGATGCTAACGAGAAGGTGCCTTCTTGAGCATTGCCAAAATGGGGCTGTTTTCAGCAGCATTCAGATGGTTAGTTTTGTTGATTCTGATGTGCTCTTTTTTCAGGGCTTGTCACCTGCAAAGTGGAGAAAATTGAGCCATGCAGACACAAAAGGTGGACAGTTGTAGGCTTGTAGCTCGTAATGTTATATGCATGTTGTACAAGGTACTAAGAGAATAGTCTGTCTGTTTAGGTGAGTGAGATTGATGGTTGGCACTTTTCAGGTGAGACATCTCAGGCTGCCATGTCTGAGAAGGCAGCACCGAATTTGAATGTTGGAATGGATATTTGGAGCACTTCTCCAATGGCCACCGTGCCCTCGGGACAGGCAGAGGTGAATGCTGGGGCGCCTTCGAGGCGAGACAAGGCTTTATCTCAGATGGTATGTTTATCCCATAAGCTAGGGAGCATATATGCCAGCAAGGCCCGTATTCTCCATCGTTAAATGGTGCAAGGCATTCCTGCTTACCATCCTCTTTGCGTGCAACTATCGCTGTTTTTCAGGATGAACGAGAACTGAAGAGGGAGAGGAGAAAACAATCTAACAGAGAGTCTGCAAGGAGATCAAGACTACGGAAGCAGGTAGTACCAGTGATAAAATAAGACTAGTTTCATGCTGAAATTGTTTTTTTTTTGGTTTGTGGGGTTTATTTATTCCCCGATGAGCGTCTTGGTTTTTGTTGTACTTTTGAGTTTTGATAACGTCTGAAATGGATTTATGATCTGGGAAAGATCACATCTTTCTGAAGAAATTACTTGCTCATGAAAAAGTAGCCACCATATGTAAACATTGGGTAGGTGAGGTCTATTTTTATTTCTGAGATGCTTTGAACTGTTGCATGGATTCTTGGCTTGATTACATTTGGAACTTGGAAGGTTAGGCGTAGGACCTACCTGCCCATATACCCCCTATAAAATACTCAGAACTGATACCACATGACAAATCTGAAATTTCACCTAAATACATTCAGTCATCCACTCTCTCACCTAGGGCATAGTTTATTGTGATTTTCTAGGTCTATGAGCGAGACAATTTTCATGACTAGTCAGTGATAAGATCAAGTTCATGTTTATCCAAATTCCACTTTTTATGTAAAATTAAGTTTTTTTATTGATCGTGTATTCTTGTTACACTACCAGCAAGAATGTGAGGAGTTGTCCCAGAAGGTAACTGAACTGACAGCCGTAAACAGTACACTCAGAACAGAACTCGACAAGCTTAAGAAGGACTGTGAAGACATGGAAGCAGAAAATTCGCAGCTAATGGTGAACACCAATCCCCTCTATACTCATATTTTTGCATGAACTCATACCAGAAGTATTCCACTTTCTGTTCCGAAGTTATCTTTGTAATAGCATCTCAATTCTCAGTTTCTCAGTATGAACTTTGGGCAGGACGAGATGGCGCAGTCCTAGGGCTCTAGTGTTATAATCACTTCGAGCATCAAGATTGACACGTCAAAAGGCCATCGTGGAAGCAGTGGCCAGCTAAATAAGCACACAAATGGCGGCAGCAAAGGGTAGTTCGAGCTGAGAACCATAAGCCCATGAGCTTATTATTTAACCAAATAAGCACACAAATAAGCACACAAATAAGCACTCTACTCTAGGTGAGACCATGAGACGATGCGCTTTAGCTGCTTATTATTTAACCCCGTCACCACTAGCTTGTTCGCTGCTTTCTGGAGCTACCATCATGTGTAATATTGAGTTTTCATCTCATTGCCTCGAGAGGGGCCTGTAAATTTTCAACCTGTATAGCTAGTTATTAGTTAAGGCTAAGCCACCGAGAAGTGTGTAATCCAATTGATATTATTTTACAGTAATACAACACAAAGCCTGAGCCTTGAGTTCTGTAGGCGCGAACTCCTGGCGATAATTGACCATTTTGAGACCTGATGGTTCAGTGATCAGTAATACCACGGAAATAGCAAACATGATTGCAATCTCTCTGTATTACACGACATTTTCCCGCTACTGGCACGCATCTGCTCTAAAGTACACGAGATGCTGAAAAGTGAAAACTCAATTCAAATAAGTTTAATATGTTTCCTGGCTAAAAATAGAATGCCTTCATCATAAGAAGCTCACGAGAGATGCTGAAAACTTAGAAGTTTAATGGCTAAAGAATATTAGAACAGAATGCCTTCAGAGCAGCATAATAATACAAGAGCGTTAACTAGGATTCAACACGGCATAGTGCTTACAACAAAACTTATTTTCGACCAGAAGGTGATTTCTTGTTGAAAAGAAAACCACCATGGTTTCGAAGAATTATCTTTTACTTGTAGTGCTAAATGAGAAAAAAATTTGCAAGGTTTTCCACCACAATTCAGATCTAAAATGCAACAGTGATGGTACTCATCTAGTACAGGAAGCAGTCTGGTATCAGTAGATTTCTCACCATCCAGCAAACCAGCTCCACTCTAGCCATCCACTCCCCAGTGCATATGAGCTCAATTAATCTGGGACAAGGTTATGTACATTACATCAAAAAGGAAAGGCTCCTGCATCATGTAGCTGAGGCGCTTGTCACGTAAGACACAATAACTGTGATATCATCCAGCTTCCCACCAAAGTACCGGTACCCAGCTTCTTGAGCAGCAGCTGCAAAGGGTGACTGCCTGTTTCTATCCATTGCTTTTTGCTGGGCAAGGGCGGCGATTTTCTTTGCTGTGGCTTCAGGCCTTAGCGCAGTCCTGAGAGCCTCAACAACTACAGCACTGATCTCATTGATGTACAAATTGTCGAAAAGCCCATCCGTGCCAGCAATAATAACATCGCCAGGGGCAACTTGAAAGTGAAATACCTACATAACCAAATATGAGGCATCACTCCTGATAGAATATTGTACCAAATTATTTTGATGATAGAAAATATAGGAATCATTCAACAAAGATTTGCTTGAATTGGAGAGCTTATCATTTCGAGAAGAGTGATTTACTCACCTGAGCAGAACTAGGAAGATCACTGCCACCCCCACTCTCAAGCTGATAAGTAAAATTAAAATCATGCTGCTGTACAGGTGACCTTAGAACAGTCCGACCATCTCTGACTATTATGAAGCCACTATCTCCAAGGTTGACAGCATGAATACCCTGCAGATTTAAATATTCATGCTTCATTATTTTCCAGAAATAGAAACTATGAGCTTATAGCTCTGTTGAAATAATTTTGCTACAGCCGGACAGATGGATACATGATTAAAATATCCAATTATTGTGGTATCCATGGATGGGATGTTCTTTAGCATCCCTAATCATAGAATCATAGGCTCAAGATGCACATTCGAAAATAACTCAAAAGGTAATTCTAGAAAAGAACTCAGTTGCAATAAAAGGAGACAACACTAAGCATCAGACAAAGTAAAGCTGGTAACCTGCTCTTTAAGAGCAATGATGCATGCAGTTGATGATCCCCTAGCTTTGGTGCTTGTATAAGCCTTTTCCAGAACCCTTGATGGATCTATAGTCCCTTCTGGTTCATCCTTGATAGCACTCATTGAGTTACCCATTAGCTCCTTAGCATATAGTCCAGCATCAACACCATGATCTGCCCAACCACCAACACCATCTGCCACCCCAATTGCCTGTTCTTCAACACAAATAAAGTGTCCATCTTCACCACCAGTTGCCTCCTTAGCAGGATGAGGCAGGTAGCAAGAGCCTGAGAACAATTTCAATGGTTCAGGAGCACGTGGCTTTCTGTAGATGGAAACAACAATCAACCATGAGGATAGGCAAAGAAATCATCAGAACAATTACTACTAGATAAAAAAGAACACATGCTTGAGTCTAATATACGTAACATAAAGAACCTACATCATAGCAAATGCTAACAAACTGTGTTGCCATTTCAAACAGATAAAGTAAAAATATGCAAGGAGAAAATTGGAAAATTGACTAAGAACATGTTAGTTTTTGTCCACTCCCACTGACATCAATCGTGATCCATTTCACGGCATCTCAATTTACCTTGTTTTGGTATTTATTTGGATTATCTAACATTCTTGACATCACTAGATGGTAGAAAAGCGACAACAAATAAAAGATAGTGAAAGTCACTACATGTCTTTATAGATTTATCATTTATAGATTTATCATAATTAACCTCAATTGTATTTTCACCTCTTGATTCTGTGCTTGAATGTAGGATTGTAGACAATGGGGAATATGAGACACGACATTATATATTTATGTGACTTATGGTGGCATTCATGTATAATATGAACCCACTGTAGATTAAAATGAAGAACAATATAATCAGCATTTAGCAAATGAGCCAATATATTAAGTCTGAGATATTCATGCAATATAATAGATGCATATATACTTATACAGGAGCATGTTTCGCAAAGAATTAAAGCAACTAGTATAGACTTGCATGGAATTCTGATTTGTATCACATAAATCCACTTATTGTGGCACTTAGGGCCCTTTTGGGAGATCCAATGCCCCAGCCCATCCCCGTGGATGTGTTTGGGATTCAGCCCCACAAAAAAACACCCTTAAGGATCGTTTCATGCAAGTCCAAACATGTGTGCTGATGTTTCTTCATCATCAAGTTAACAAGTATTCTCGGGGGGAGTCATTAGAAATTTAGAATGGCACTTGCAACAGGGAATACGATACATACCCATCAGGTCCAACTGTGGAGTTGTCCATCTGCTTATCCTGCACTGCCTCATCAAGTGACAAGTGATGCTCTGTGGCTCCAGCTGAGTATGGCGCCACGCAAGATGAGCTGAAACCCCGAATCCATGGTTCAACCGCGAAGCTCAATTTGTAACTTGGCCCAATTGCATTGGTCCAAAATGCTCTATTGGGTCCCCACGGCTCGCGGCACTTTAAGCTCACACCAACCTTCTTACAGTACTCCACCCCTCTATGCCTAAACGAGACCTCCGGCCTTGGTGTGCTGCCAACTAATCCCATAGCCACGACGCGCGAGATCCGGGCCCCTACAGATGAATCCTTCTCAGGTTGGCGCTTGGCAGCACCCAGCTCAGCTCGACGAAACGCATAGCCGCAGGCAGCCATAACAATGCCCCTCTGCAACAAGCTCTGCCCTGTGCAGTGCGTGCGCACGCAGGGAGTCCGGTTGATGGCTGCGAAGAAGGCAGCGGGAGCGCGGCGGTCCGCGGTGTGGAGGAGGCGCGCCGGGTAGGTGGAGAGGAGGAACCAGGTGTTACCAAAGAGGAAGCTCCGGCCGCCGCGTCCGAGGAGGGGGTCCTTGTAGGAGGTGAGATTGAAGCCGCCGCCGCCGCTGACTCTGCTTCCTCCGCCGGAGAGCATCTTACGACCGGGCGAGACGCGCTCCCGAAGATCTCATCACCTCCTCCCCGCCGCTGCCACCGGCAAAAAATCCCAGGTTCAGAGCGCAACAATTTCGGGATCTCTCCACCCAGAAATGGGGAAAAACTCGCACAGCACAATGCCGGATCGATTGAATTCCAAAAAAAAAAAATCTCACCTGGGATAGCAGCAGCAGCAGGATTGAGGGGTCGCCCGGAGGTTGAGATGTTCAGCTCGCGCGGGTTCCTGATTAGCCTTCGCGCCGCGTATCTACCCGCGCGAAGGATCGGCGGCCATGGATTGGATTAGGGTTGCTTGTTGGGGAACGAGGAGAGGAGAGGAGGACAAGGTAAGATTGGATTTGATTTGAACCCTACGAATTTCACGCGTGCGTGGCTGACGCGGACGCCCGGATTTGGGGAGCAAGTTGACCCGGACAGTAGCCTAAATCGGCTTTCTGAATTCGATCAAGGCCCAGTAAATCTGAGAGGCCGTTTCAGCCCAACAGCCTAATGTGCCCAAATCTTTAGACGCCAAACCGTAAATAAATTTCAAGATTTGACGAGCACATTCCACCTCCAACGATTATTTGTATGAATTGATGCATTGAAAATAGGATATAAACATTATCTCTAGAGTCAAGGCCATATGGAAAATCAAATATACAAATTTTACAGAGCACAAGAAAGACTAGCACTTAATTAGAAAAAGGCTCTCAAGGAAAAGGAAAAACGCGCTGATGAATTTCAAGTTTTGGGAATGCCGAGAAGGTGCCATCAGTTTCTTGCTCCTACCCTGGAAAACCTCCTTGATAATTTAAATGCAGAGAACTGGTGAGCAGCCTGACTTTCTGTGATGATACCACAGCTTTCTTGACGGGTATACTCTTGTTTGTCTGAAGTAGAGGATGATCTGCGCAAAACCTCAATCAGAGAAACACCTGAACTTGTATCTCCCTCAGGATTTGTTTTTGTTGCCGCTACTTTTGGCTGTGAACTGCTGAACTTTGCTTTCTTTGGTTGGCTGGAATTCGCCTGATCCTGCAAAGCAGAATGCAAAAGCACGTGAGAATGCTAAGATAAGAAATGAACGTCTCGGGACACACGAATGTATGGTCACGTTGCTCTTAGAACTTACCATATCTGCGTTACTCTCAGAAGTAGACAAGCAGCTCTTGCTACTGCTATTGCTGTCGTCACGACCAAATACATAGGTTCTATAGGTCGATCTGTGGGAAGATGCCAATGAACCACTGGCTGTTCGACCGAGAAAAGATGACTGAAATGAACATACAATGCCGTCATTTCATGGGAAAACACAAGAAAAGCTGTTTGTACGAAATGACAGAGCAATGGCAACAGAAAAGATACATGTAAGCACCCATGCATACAGTAATGCATTAGCTAGTGATGACATGGAAGTTACTCAGGAATAGTATTATTTTTCTATTATGTTCATAATTGCCAAGACAGTACTAGATGTGACAAAAGGTAATGTACAGTATTTGGTAAGTTTGCCGTGTGAAGCAGCACAGCTGTGCATTCATGTATAAAAAGTACAACAGCAAGCAGGAATCAATAGCACACCTTTGAAGAAGCGCTGCTGTCCCTCCCAACAATAAGCAGATCATGATTTGCTGAAGAAATATTGAAACAGAAAAAAAAGTTGTAAACAAGAAATGTCTTCAATAAAGGTAAGCATGGATTCAGAAGAAAACACCCTTACATGTGACTTGCTTTCCCCTCCTCTTGGGTTGAGGTGCAACATTGAGCTTCTTTATCAGACTAAATACTTCCCTTGAGCTGTCATCCTCCAAAGGAGATATGAATGGACTATTATGAACCTGCCAAAAAGAAACAGTACAACATTCTTAAATTAGTCTGGTAAAGCATAAAAGGTGAATAAACAAATGCTACACTAGCATGGCAAGGAACAACAAAGATCACCAACCATGCCAGACAATCAAACATGAGACATCTATGTGTCACTGGAAATATATATAGTGGTATGTGTGATTTTTCTGAACATGTTAGCACTTACTTCTCGCTTTGAGATGCGTTGACGGGCCAAATGTTCTTCTATTTCCTCATCATCAGAATGCTCATAAGTATCATTATCGTCCGTGAACATTGTCGCAATCATTTGTTTTGCTTTTTCAGAATTCTGCCGCACGACATTTGCTGGAGTTAAATCATATGACATTTCATTTTCTGATTCATCTTCGCAGTCTTCAGCATCATCCTCATCTTCACCCATTACTTTTTTCTGCTCCTGATGACCAAATTTCAGTTTTTGCATAAATTTATTGGTTTCAGCAGCATCTTGCTGCTGAAGCCACTTTTGGTGGAGAGCATTGCGTTTCTCATGATCTATTTTTCCTTCTTCATACCCAGCTTCTATCAAATCATTGAACACTTCATTTTCATCACTTCCATCATCTTCTTCATTGTCCTTAAACCTCATCCTGTCATCGTCACTGTCATCCTCTTCCTCAGCTTCAACATCCAGAAAATCTTTTAAGATAGCATCATCTGGGCATGAATCTCCTGCTAGAGCTCTTTGGAGTGGTTCATGAATATTCACATCATATTTTTGAGTGCTAGGATCAATGTTCTCCTTATCATTGAATTCTTCATCTTCTGATAAACTGAGTCAAATAATGCAATACGATTTTTGGTTATAGCACATTAACATACGCAAGGGAAAAAAGAGCAGGCTCCAGAAAATTAGGCAATGTGTTAAAGTAAAAGTGTAAAACAGTAATAAGAAATCACGACACCTTCATGGTAGAGTGATCTCAAATAAATTTGCAATTGAGTTATATAGGCAGTTTCATAATGGCAAGCCAACACAAGTTCTAATTGAGTTCTGACATTTGTCCACATGTCATACGTGCTTTGGTGCACATAGATTATCTTTTAAAGGGTTAAAATAAGTTGGGTAAATGGTAAGAGGTGAATATTCTATGGGATTGTGCTGTACTTACGTGTCCTCTGTACTCTCGGTAGGGCTTGAAGAGGGGGGTAACTGCATTTTATCTGATGCATTATTGGGAAGGTCACTTGACTGGGCCTTGTCCTCAAGATTATCTTGAGGATTGTCCAAGAGCTCCTGGTAGCATCAAGCATTCAATAGTTAACAGGGAAAACCTTGCACACAAATATGAAGATTTTAAAATTTAAATCATAGATCCACTGTTTAGTAATCATTGTTTTATATTACGAGAAATGCTAACGATGTCAGATCAGCTGTTAAACTTCCTAATAAGGGCAAATGGCCCAGTGCTTTTACTAGCATTTCAGATTATGCCTAAGTTGAACTTTTTTATATTAACAGAACAAAGTAGAAGCAAGCACTAATTATAGACAAAGCATTGCCCTATTATGCTAGAGAACATTTGGAAAATACTGCTGCGAATGGCCAGTTGACTACAGAATTTGGATGGGCACAGACCTTATCTGGACCTTTGCTACCACAGTTATCAAGATCCTTATCACAGTTCAAAGCATCCTGAAAACAAGCCAAGGTGTCATTAAAGCACGAACACCATCTGCAAGTAAATCAAGTGAAAAGGCTAAAAGTAAGTATTACCATGTTCTCAGGTACACTGTCACACTGGTTCAAGTCACCACAATTCATTCCAATCCCATTGTCAACAGCGTCCTACAATCACAACACAGCTTTTAGTTTCACAAATGCTATGACATCCGTGATCAAAGATGCAACAATAAGGACTCACAATCTTCGGGTCTTTGACATCTGCATCCGCTTCCTTAACGTGAGGCACGCCTAAATCCCCACTTGAACCACTCACAGGCTCTTCAGAGGCTTCTTCTTCTTCTCCATCATCATCATTAGCTGACCTGAAAAACGTAGTGAAGAAAATAACATCAACTGACAAATAATTGCAAACGATATTCTCAGTGTAACCTCACAAAAACAACAGGGCAACTGACTTCTTTAGAATCTCTAGCTTCCGAAGGCGAATCTTCTCCAGGACTGATGAGATGGGCTTGTATACTGGCTGCGCACTCGGCTTAAACGATGCGCTCCTCGTCTCTACAGGTAAGAAAAGCGATAAGAAACAGTTAGCTGAACCGAAAATCCCGTGCATCCCAAATCCAACCAAGCAAAATGTCAAGGACTCAAAGTGTATACCTCGCAGCAGCCTCTGTGACTCGGCATGGATTGAATCAAGTTGCACCCTCCTCTCCTGCACAGATCAACCCACACCGCCCGTCAGCGAAATCTACCGACAATTCAACAGAACAATCATATGAAACCAAGCACAAGAAAGATTGATTACCTTCTCCGAGCGTTTCTTCCCTCGGGCCGACTCCTTGGGCACCTCTTCCTTCTTCCTCCTCTTGCTTCGCTTCCCTTTGACCTCGGCCTCCATACCCATTTCGCCGCCTTCTTCGCCCTCGTCCATGTCGAGGCGCTTCTTCGCCGACTTTTCCCTCCGCAGCTCCTCGATAAGCCCCCCACCCAGCATCTCCTCCTCATCACCATCCCCTTCCGTCGGCATCCCCAGCGGGTCCCACCCGGCGGCGCCGCAGGTCTCAGAGAATAGTGGGTCCAGCCCGTCATCCTCCTCCTCCTCCTCGGAGGTATCGGTCGGTGGCAGCGGCGACGAGCTCGGTTTGGGAGGAGGAGAGGATGGTACTGGGGATGAAGCACCCGCAGCCGCATCCGCATCTGCACCCGGTGGCGGCGGCGGCGGCGAGGAGGGATTAGTGGGAGGGCAAGGGGGCTGAACTAGGGTTTCCTCGCCCGACGGAGACTGCAGTTGCGTCTGCGGCTGCGGCTGCGGCGATGGTGGAGATGGAGGTGGGGACCCGACGGGTTGAGCAGCGGTGGCGATCTGGGATGACTTCTTCAGCCGCTTGAGGCGGCGGGGATACGAGACGACGGGGGAAGCCGGGAGCGCGAGGAGCTCCACCTCATCGAAGGGCTCCGTCTCCATGCCGAACGGCGAATCAAGGGGGAAGAGCCGCCGGCCAACGAGTGAAACGAAACGCCGGATTTGAGAGCGCGCGATGGGCCGAAGGATAGGGAAGGAGACGAGGAGGAGGAATCGAAGCAGCCTCGGCGCGCGCGGGAGACGTTCCGAGTTTTTCCCCTCGGTTTCGCCCTACTTCCCCACCATTTTCCCCGTGCTCGCTGCTCGCCCCGCGCGCGCTCCGCCAAAAACTGCCACGCCGCCAAGCACAGGCACCGCGGAGACGGCGCGGAAGGGAAGCCCGGGATTCGCGCTGCTTTCCGGGCCGATTTTTCGCCGCGCGAGCCGTGGTGATGCGGCCCAAGTTGTGTTGCGGTCTGGACCGGGCGGGTGGGTGGTCTCGGAGATGAGGGCGTCGTGTGTGATGAGCCGAGTCGAGTCGAATCGACAAGGCTAGAAGCTTGGATCGTACGTGAAGTAATGGACACGACGCGGCTCTACGTTGAACCTGATCTTGGAGTGACAGGCTATCCGATGGGGTGAACGGAGGTGTGTGCGCGAAGGCTGGTTTATTGGTCGTTTTCAGCGTCATGTGTCGGGAGCCAAATGTCATAATGGCAACATTATGCAATCAACGGATAAATCTAATAACACCGAACACTGAATTTCTCCCTTTGTTTGATAAAAAAACCAACGCCTATAATCCCAATAAATGATTAAGAAGAAGGAAAAAAACATTTAATAATGGAAAAGTAATATTAGTAGTCTAACAGATAAATGGTATTGAGTAAATAAAATTCTTGATTTACAGGTTGACAGTAAGGAGGAAAGTAGGATTTGATTTATTTTGCAACAAAATATAAACTCTATCAATTAATTTACTTTGGGATAGAGGAACTATACTACTCCAATGTCCAATAAGCATAAAACAACCATGGGTCAATATCTTTAACCATTTGTCTTTAAAATTTTATTATAAAAATAAATCTTACATTAGTGCTTCCTATAGAGTGATAAATAAATGTTGCTCACTATAAGCGGAGTGTCAAAACCCTTATCGTCCTAGGTTCAAAAGTGGAAAATAAGATCTAAGTTTGATTTATAAAAAGACTCGATGATTTTGTTAATTTGAAGATATGTGAGTGTCTATGTGTGCAGCGTGAGTGAGTATATGTGGACGTGTGAGCACATACTTTTCTACTGTTTTTGAAAAAAACATATTAAAAAAATATATGAAATAAAACAAATTATACATCACACCAATACATATACATATTCTTATGCAAAACTAATGTCTAAAATGAGTTATGTATTCGATTGAGCAATTATCAGGTACGGAGACCAAAAAGACTTTGACAAATTAAAGTATTTGAGGTTAGTCAACTTAAATAAACACTCTAATTGTAAATTGAAAGTATAGGAAATCTAACTTACATCAATTTCATTTTGAAAGTACACTAATCGGTTTTTAAGGCGCGGTCTAATCTAAACGAACTAATAATTCATATGGTAAGCTGAAAATATACCATGCAACTGACACTTGTATACTATGCTAAATACATTAATAAAATACTAAAGGATGAATCCGTAAATGTGAATGTCCACGTGTAACACGTATGGAGAAAAAAGCCCAAATTTAGCATTAGGAGAGAGAAAACCCTAAAAAAAAAAGAGCGAAAACAGAAGCAAAGTTAGCTGTGTTCGGTTCTTCACCTTACCGATAAAATCGCATAGATATACTTCTGTTAAATGATATATATATATATACATTTTATATTTAAAAAATATTACTTTAAAGAATTTCATTTCATTTTTTAATTTTTTATAATGAATATTTAATTAATTATACGATAATAAAATACTCCAGAGAAATCTTTTCTCCACATCTCAACCGAACGCAGCCGAGTCGTCCGTGCCTGCCTCGCGCAGCGTTCGTCCCTCCCTCACCCGCGACCATGGCCATTCCTCCCCTCGCCGTCGGCGGGATCGCCGTCGCCACCCTCGCCGTCCTCGGCCTCGCCGTCTTCGCCTGCCGCCGGTGGCGGCGCGGCGCGCCCCCCGCGCCTTCGCCTCCCTCTCCCTCCTCCTCCTCCCAGGTCAAAGTCCGGAATCCCCTCGCTTCCACCAATTTCTTGATCAACGTATGAAATGGTGGGGGTGATGATTTCTACTTTCGTTGTCGAATGCTGCGGATCTTGATGATGTTTGTTACGAGGGCACTGTATCGCGAGTGATTTGGTTTTTGAGGTTGTTTGCATTCGTCCACGGCGTTATTAGTGGCTTTCGATAGAATACACCTCGTACAAAAAAAATCAAACCACGAGTGAGTGAATAAGCGAGGGGACATGTTGATGCCGTAGCCTGCTCCCAGCCCTAGATCGCAGCTGGTGCCCTGTAGTGACTATTGAATTGGCGGAGATTCCGTGCTGGCGTTCGTTCTGCTCTAATATTCGATCCATTGTGAATGTTTGATTGGAATAATGGCGCATTCGTTATTCGACGATGTAAATTGCAGCTTGATAGGAGGGGCAAATGCTGTTGTATTGGTCAAGCTGCCATGTTCTTACTTGCAACTGGGTAAACGATTTGTTATCGTGCATCTCTAAGCTTCATTTCTGACATTTGGCTTGTCAAAAGCATAAACAGTAAACACTGCCCAATGAAATAGATGAACTTTTCCTTTACTTCAGCCAATATTTGTCATTTTTTTTACTTAAATCATTTTTCATGCTCTTTTACTTTGTTATACCTGTCTGTTTGTGTTAAACGATGCATTGTGTCCCATATGGTTGGACATGAGTAGCAACCACTTTGTATTTATCTCTATTAAGCTTCCTGGTCCACTGGAACAACTGATATTAGGTCAACAAAGCCTCCACTGTCTTTCTTTCTTGCTAAGAGCATGGAAAGCTATGCTTAATCTAATCTTGTGTTCTGTAGAAGATTATAAACCTTTGCTGTAATTGATTCACATACAAATATTATCACAAACTGTAAAAAATACGAACATTTACAGCAAGTCTATTTATCTAATTGATATTACTTGTCGCTTGCAGGATGATGATATTAACAGGCCTCTCATATCTGACAATTTGGATGATTATTCAGTCTCAAGCAATAACCTGCGCGGTAGTGCTGTTGATGAATCAGGAATTCGGATAGATAGGAGTATCACTTCACCTAGGACGCATGGTATTGTTGAAAAAGAGGCAATCTGTCCCACTGAATCTCATGTTATTGAAGGTATGTACATATTTACGCCCAGACTTTCATCATTAAGTTATACAACATCAGTCTATGTTCATTTGCTCTTGTGGTAATATTCATCTCCTTTACTAACTATCATCATAACATTATAAAAAAAACCGTTCTTTTGGTTTGTAGGAGACACTCATGTAATTGATGTTACGAGCAGTAAAACAGAAGAGCTCCATTTAGGAAATACACTTAAGCGTGTAGCTGTGGCAAATGGGCCAACACCTGATGCAAAGCATATAAGAAGGGGTTCTGGAGAGAATAATCACACTGGCAGCATTCCTGTGAAGGATATTATAGTTGGTAAAAATCCCTGAAATTATTTAAATATTCTAATGGCCCATATGTTGCAAATATTGTCATTAACATGCATATGCTCATGTTTTTAATCATTTGCTAGAAGTGCAGGAAGCAACCTAGCTTTGGAGGTCATAGCTGGCCCATCTCATGGAACGAACCACTATATGCAGTCAGGTAACAGGTCCATGCTCCCTCTGACTCTTGGAAGGGTTCCTCCAAGTCATTTGGTGATAAAGGACTCAGAGGTGTCAGGAAAGCATGCCCAGATTGACTGGAATGTAAATGTAAGTTGTAAAAAATCTAAAAAAACATTCATATGACCTATGTACATACCTTATAATATCTTTAGCTTTCTTACATTCCCATCCAATAAAATTATTACTCTTTTATTGCAGAAACTCAAATGGGAAATTATGGATATGGGTAGTCTAAATGGAACTTTTTTGAATTCCCGGTCAGTTAATCATCCTGATGTTGGATCTAGGCACTGGGGTGAGCCTACCGAACTTGCAGATGGTGATATTATAACACTTGGGAGTTCATCAAAAGTATCTGTAAGTCATAACAGCTTTTGTTTCAGTATGTCCTTTTAAGTGTAATGAAGATTTTTGTAACTTCTTTATAGTAGCATTGGTCTTTTATTGCTTATAGTCCACCATTGTTAATCATCTGATTGTTCATGCTTCTATGTTCACACCATCCTTCTGCTTGAAATGAAACCATATATGTCCAACTATACCCCATTCAAATTGGCAAACATGTTACCACGCTTGGATTTTCTCTTTTCTTGCTAGCTATTGCCATTTCAGTTCGTATACCAGCCTATTTTGGTTCCACATGCCTGCCATGCCACAGAAACTGGAGCCTATAGATAAAAGGAAAAAAAAAAGCTCTTCAACATATATTAAACTCCACTTTCTGTTTTCCTTCTTGGAAATCGTTTGGTTGTATCTTATCTTTGTACTAGAAAGCAATTCCCTGATAGCAATACCTTGCTAGGTCCAAATTGCGCTTCAAAACCAACAACATGTCGGAGTTGGTATAGCATCTGATCCAATGATAACCCGTCGAACTGGAAAGAAACTTCACATGGAGGATGTCTGCTGCTGCCAGTATCCTCTTATTGGTGTGGAAAAGGTATGGGATTGATTAGTTTTTGTGCAAATACTTGACTCATTTCTGATATCGATTTTTACACAGTTTGGGCTGTTTGGCATATTTGATGGCCATGGAGGGGATGGTGCTGCTATAGCTGCCAGCAGGTAAGCAATTCTGCCAATTTGTTTGATCAACTGCGAGGGTAAGCAAGTCTGCCAATTTGTATTAATTACTATAACCTGCTCTTGATTTAGAGTTTGATATGATGATATTTGTGTTGAGCTGATGACCGCTTTTGCCGTCTAGGATTCTTCCGCAGAACATTGCAAACATTTTGTCTCAACAGGAAACAAAAGAAAGAGTTCTTTCATGCCATAATGCTTCAGATGTTCTTAGATATGCCTTCTCATTGACTGAAGCTGCACTCCATCATCAGTATGAGGTTTTCCTTTTATCTGGATTTCTTCTGTACTATATTTTTTTAACAGAACTTGTGCACTATATTCATTTAGTGTTTTGAATTGTTTTGTTATTAATTTCGCACTCCATCATCAGTATGAGGTTTTCCTTTTATCTGGATTTCTTCTGTACTATATTTTTTTAATAGAACTTGTGCACTATATTCATTTAGTGTTTTGAATTGTTTTGTTAATAATTTCTTCTATCTGATAGTTTATTAACTTGATGAAATAAATATTGTATATTTGTTGCAAGGTTTATCCATACATTTTGCTGGTATAATTTGTTGGACGAATGTTGGTACACTGTATGTTTGTGAATTTCTTTTGTCAATTTATACACTACTACAATTTCTCGTCCTTTACTTGCCCCTGGATGTGTAAAATTCCTTCACATGTTGGTTCTAGATTTAAAAATCAGCTCCGATCCTTAATTTTGGTTTCTGAAATGTACACATTAAGTTTGATGAAATCTCTTGCAATTTAAGGTTCCCATGATTGGTGGGGAAAGATTTACCAACATTATGAGTTCTGAGCCTCCCATTGTTACTCTTAGGCTTCAAATAGTCTCTCTAAGGCGACATGATGTACATAACGTGTAGTGAGGCCTTGGAATCCTCTCTCTTTCTTGAATTGCCACCTTTTCAGTAGGCTTACCATGCTTTTCTATCTTTTCCAGGGCTGCACAGCAACCATCTTTCTGATTTGGTTTGATCAGAACGAAGATTGCTTTGCCCAATGTGCTAATCTTGGTGATTCTGCTTGTATTATGAGGTAATTAACTACACCTTTACTATTCTCGAAGGCATTGCACTATTCCATTTCTGGTAGCAGTCACTTGCTAGTTGCTAGTTGTACATTAAACTATACAATAGTAAAATAATGATTTGGAAGGCCCTCTTTTGTCAAGCTTTGTAATACATTAATAATTTTATGAACTGTCACCAGTGTCAACGGGGAAACAATCACAATGACTGAGGATCATCGAGTAATCAGTACAACAGAACAAGCCCGGATGGCGAATTCAGGACATCCCCTGAAAGATGGTGAAAGTCGTATATGTGGTATGCTATATTGCTACCTTACATCAGCTTCAGACTTCAACAATAATGATGCTACAATCTTGCTGTTTATTTCCACAGGATTAAATCTTGGCAGGATGCTTGGGGATAAGTTTTTAAAAGAGCAAGATTCAAGGTTCAGTTCAGAACCATATGTGAGCCAGGCGGTTCTCATGACAAAAGCATGCTCAGCCTTTGCCCTTATTGCAAGGTATCAAAACTCTCATCTATGATGGTCATGCTTGCCGATGTAATGCATTATGCATACATTTCATAACGTATGCTTGTTTGCCCCTTTGCAGCGACGGGCTATGGGATGTTGTTAGCACAAATAGGGCAGTACAGCTTGTCCTTGAGGTAACCTATCTATCAGCTTTAATCGCATGGTTCTGAAGTGGTGTCATGCTGATCTCGTCTCATTTTTCAGGGTAAGCAGATGTACAACGAGCAGAAAACTTCAGCAGAGAAAGTAGCACATCATGTGTTATGTGAAGCTAGGAAATTGCGAACCAAGGACAACACATCAGTTATATTTATAGACTTGGACGCTCTGAGAAGGGATCCCTAAATCCCCAGTTGATTTTGTGAGGTCCAGAGATCGTCCTACCTGCTGCTTGAACAGTTGAACAAACCCATTTCTTTTGTTTCACTAGTCCTAGTTATTCTCCTTTGTCAAAGTTGAGCCAGGTGCTCCAGTCTTGCAGAGGAAGAATGTTGCAGTTCTCCTTGTATGCAAATACTAAAGGAGCCCCTTGTGCGGTTATGCCTGTAAATTGTGAGTGAATTGGTTTAAAAGAAGTGTTTATGAGCTTTACATTCTGGATTTCTATCACATGCTTGGTCAGGAGAAGAATCCTTTTTTGAGTTGTCTGTGTTATCTACATAAATATCGAATTACGTGCAGCCAAAACCAGCACAGCCATCCATCTAAACAGAACAGCATAGCAGGACCGCATCTCCCTACATATAATATACTGCAGATTGTGCTCTGTAATCTGTAAATTTGTGTGGCATTCCAAATGCGTGGCAAAATTTACAGGGGAGCATGACACTGTTTTGGCAGAAGTTGTACGTCACTATTCACTACATATATCACCATCGCGCAAACCTGCAATCTGTTCTCACCTACAAAAGTACAAGGACTGGTCCTCAAGATACAGGATCTCAGCATTGCAATCTGTGTCATCACCTACACTCCTACAGGAGAACACTGATATTGCTTCGACAACAATTGTAGACCACTATTCACTATATCTCGCCATTGCAATCTGTTTCATCACCTAAAACGTACAGGTAGTGGTCCTCCAGAGACCGATCCTGTGGCAGCACATCCTGCTCTCTTGACACATGCGAAGTGGATTCCTTAAGTCTCTGAACACGCAGTTTGCTGTATGCGTCAATGTTCAGATGCGAGACCAAGAAGAGCTCTACCTCAGTGACAAACCGCTCTGTTCGGCCAAGGAGAAATGGCTTGGCAGCTTCCGAGAGCAAGGTCTTGAACTCTTCTCTCTTCTTCTCAGGCGGAGTCGTCTTTGAAGCGTGTTCCTTCTCTTGCCTTTTCATGAAAGACTGGATCACACCATGGATGTGGTAGATAATAGCGTCAACATTTTCATCCTGCAAAACTCACTATTACTATATATTGCAGCAAGCAACATGACAGCAGCTCAATTCTACAACGTTGCAGAATAATCTCAAATTCTCATCTCTCAATGTCACTTGAAAGAATAACAGAAACCACCACTGCGCTCCCAAGTCATGTGCACTTCTGGAGTGTGTGAATCAAATCCAATTTGTACTAAGCTATAAGAGTGGTGGTAAAGATTCTCAAGTAAGTGTTTGCTTCAACCATGATCCATGAGCAATGGGTAAAATGAGACTGTCAGATAATACAGATAAGAAGAGAAGCCATAATTATATGACATGCCTTAGGACAGCAAGAAGGTATCGAAGTAAATCATGCACAACCTTAAGAAGTAAATGAATCCAGAGAAAGAAGACAAATCCAACCTCCAAGCATCCTACCCAAGGTTGTTAAAATCTTGATTCTATCATACAATATTACGACTTTAAGATCCTAATTAAGGGGGCCTGATTCTACACTCTAGTAGGTAGAATCTATGATTTTACGATTTTTATGTATACGATTCTATGATTTTGATCATACCTAGAGACCTCCAATTTCAATTTAGGATCGCGATTTTAACAACCTCGATCCTACCACTACCAGTTGGATGCCCCAAATTTGTTCTCCCTATAAACAAATAGGATCCTTCTAAGCTATGGAATAACTGTGTAACAATATGCAGCAGTGTACATCTGTACCCGTGTAAGAGCCTGGACTTCCTGTCTTAGCCAGTTCTGAAACCAAATGTTCTTGCGAAGATACTTGCGTTGCTTCCAGAATTGTTGAATGCTGGAAGTATTACCTGTAATATCTGTTCGATTGAACAAATGTCAGTCTTATAACACTAAATTAATAGATATTTGGAAGTATGAACACAAACATAATTACAAATCAACACCATACCTATTATGCTATAGAATTGTGATATCAACGCATGTGCATCTGAAAGATGTCTGCATGAGGAGGAAAATGAGCTTAATATACTTATTGGTACAATCAACAACAATATTTAATTTACAACGAGAAGAATGACATGTAAATGGTCTCCATTGCAGAAAGTGAAAAAAGTCTACTTGCTAATGTTAACTACATAGTACAGAGGTGCACAGCCAGAATGCCAGATGGAGGGAAGGAGAAAGAACTAAACCTCTTTCTGGGGTCCTGATTTATGTAGTGCCGCTCAAATGATTCACCATCAAAACCATGTATAATAGACACATTCACAATCTGCAAATGTCACAAGGGTACATACGATCAGACAGGACCTCAGGGCACAATCTCTGGCAAACCAAAAAACACTCAAATATATAGATATAGTTGACTGCGTCATCAATAGATAAACATAGCAGCACCAAAAACAAAAAGTAATGGCTGGTATGTTCTCCAAATTTAAGCTTTCCCAGAAAACATTCAAAGCTAGCTAATTAAACATTCTTCGGAAGTGGTATTTCATCACGTTCAAAAGCAGTGTCTCCACATATGAATATTTTTGGGTACTCGATCAGTTAGACATCAAAAATCCAAAACTAGTCAAACATACAATGTTTTTTGAAGTATCTAATGGGGTATAGGATATATGGTTTCTGTCAGAATGCACTTGGAGATGATAAACTGTCAAGCTAAGCAAATGTAGTGTGAATGGTATTAGACAAACATAATGTCCTGTTCTTTTTCGGAATAACTATTTGAGTCAGTAAAATTGAGTTCACCTTGCAAAGGGGACATTGCACCGATGACAAACATTCAGCACGCTTGGTCGATACAATCTTTACCCACTGACATATGCACTTGTAACAAAAAGAATCTGCACAAACAGTTTAGATTCTAAGAAAACAAACTTGAACAGATGAAAGGTAAGTGGTTATTTCAAAATACAGTAGATTTCTGTCCTAATTCGAGCAGTGTGTTTCTTGACGGGCAAAACTGAAGAAAAGTAGTTAGATTAGGTGGCCATCAAGCAATTCCGCAGAAATTGCATCTTTACACTCTACTTTAATAGTCGTTTATCCAAGATAAATTCTTACAAAACTGTGGAGTACTAGAGTTTTTACTAAAATTAATTAATTATTAAGATACTATATCTATCGAAAGGGAGTAATCCTAATATCCGAAATAAGGGAGAAGATTAGCAAGATTTTTGGAGGAGGGACTAACGGAAGCAAGTGTCGAGGTACGCCTCGTCTTCGAAGGACTCGAGGCAGATGGGGCAAGCACAAGCAGCGCTCGCCGTCGTGGCTGCCATCTCCTCTACCACCGGGTTTCCGCCGCTACCACCGGAGTCGGAGGAGGAGGATGCGTTGGAGGGGGAGGTCGCCGCCGCCGCCGCCATCTCCGAGGAAATCCAGACAGGTCGGGGCTTCTCTGTCCGTACAGGAAAGCGGGTGCGATCTGGACCGTCCGCTACCGATTCAGATGGCTGATCCGATGGGCCCACCTAAGCCAATGGTTTGCTTCGAGTTAACGAAATCCCAAGGGATCATTACCAGCTCGCTGCCCTCGTAACCACGCTTTAATCCGTCGTTACCCCTATAAAACCACCACGTCGCCACCCCCACGGCGCAAACAGTACACGCACTCGCTGTCTTCCACCCCCATCCCAACGGCGGCGGCGAGGGCGGCGATGGAAGCGCCAGCGGCGGAGGACGTGGACTTCGTCGACTACGACCACGACGACGAGGAGGAAGACGCCATGGACGAGGACGACCGAGCCAGTGGCCGCGGCGTGCGCGCTCTCCCCGTGCCCCACATCGTCTCCCACGGCGTGATGCGCACGCGACGCCGCCTCCTAGGCCGCAGCCCCTCCGTGCTCGCCTCCAAGCGCGACTGCTTCGACTCCCTTCGCCGATACCGGCAACCCCGGGCACGGCACGCAGCGCTGTGAGAACTCCCTTACACCTTTTTTTTTGTTCTGTTTTTGGCGTGAGCTCGAGTTTGAAATTTGTGGTTAGGGTTGTGCACTATTTTAGGTAGGTTTGCGTGTTACTTACCAGTTAGTGTCGTGCGAAATTCGCGAGGGATTTGGTAAGCTAGGATTTATTTTGGTGATGTTTGATCAGGGTTTTAGGGTTTTTGGTACGGGCGTGCTTGCCATTAGATTGTGCGCGCATTCCTGTTGTGGTGTAGGATTTAGATTTTTTTTCCGGGGGAATCGGGGCCATGTGATGTTTAGCTAATGATCGAAACTACATCGCTCGTGGTGGACAGTTTTATGCTGATAGGATGATGAAAAAAATAAATGTATAATTGGTTGTATGATCTTGTTGTTGTCATGTGGGGCCGACAATACAGCCGCCGGCCTCAAACACAAGAAGCAGCCAGGGCAGTCCCAAGGGTGTGCATAGCCTAGAAGAACCCAAGGAGGCTTAGGTAGCTGGAGGATCTGCAGTCTTTAAGGCAATTAAGTAGCAGTTGAGGAGATTAAGGAATTAATTAGCCAACTAGCAGTTAATGGCAGCCAAGGCAGTCCCCAAGGGTGTGCATGGCTTGGAAGAACCCAAGGAGGCTTAGGTAGCTGGAGGGTCTATAGTCTTTAAGGCAATTAAGTAGCAGTTGAGGAGATTAAGGAATTAATTAGCCAGCTAGCAGTTAATGGCTGGCACCAGCCTATTTGTACCCCTGTACTCGTTGGAAGAAGCAAGCAATGAAGTTATCTTTAACCTCTCGTCTCCTCTGTCTTTAATCTCACCTTCTTCTTAGGCATCCAGGCAACAACCCTGGCGCCACCATTACCCAGCGCAGCTTATGAACTACGCAGCCAAGGACCTCTCAGTCTAAGTCACGAGGTTCTTGACAACCTGGTATCAGGATTCCGGTGATCCTCTTCCCATCAGCCCACCCACTCCACCACGCCAACTTCCACTGCCTCGCCCACCCATTCTTCCGCCTCCTCATCGCTTCCCATGGCTAAGCCATCAACGGCCGATCTGGCCAAGATGATTGAGTAGCTTACTACCAACATCAACAACTCCCTCAACAACATGCAGTAGCAGGTCAACAACTCCCTCAACAATATGCAGCAGCAGATCGACGCCTTGCAGCAGTTGCAGGCGCGGGCATCCTCTGCCTCTAGTTCACGGGGCTCAGGCTACGGTGACCACTATGGTGACCGCCCACCCCGATTGCAAAAGCTGGACTTCCCCAAATTCGATGGCAAGTCGGACCCGCTGGCGTTCATCAATCGGTGTGAGTCCTACTTCCACCAACAGCGGATTGCAGCCGAGGAGCAGGTATGGATGGCGTCTTACAACTTGGAGGCAGGTGCCTAGATGTGGTACCTACAGGTGCAGTAAGATGAGGGCACTCCGTCATGGCGTCGCTTCGCCGAGCTCCTCAACCTCCGTTTTGGGCCACCGATCCGCTCCTACCCGCTCAGGGAGCTGATGGCCTGCCAGCGCACGGGCTCTGTTTCAGAGTACCAAGATCGCTTCGAAGCTCTCCTTCCTCGTGTCGGTACGCTAACGGAGGCGCAGCGCATTCAAGCCTTCACGGCCAGCCTTCAGCCTCCGCTCAGTGACGATGTCGAGATGCACAACCCGCAAACCCTCGTCATCGCCATGAGCATGGCTCGCAAGCTGGAGCTCTGTGAGCAGTGCGTCACCATCGCTGCACTACCTACAGCAACTTCACGCCTGGCAGGCCACGGCCTCCTGACTAGGCCGCCCTAGCCACTGGCTCTGCCTGCACTGCCAGCCCGTGTTTTATTCTTAAAACAACTCATTTTTCATTGGCACAGTGATAATCATTAATCAATTTCTCATGCTTGTTATTATTAATAATGTATCTATTAATGGAGAGTATTTCTTATTCGTAGCTATTGAAGGATGGATACTACTTGTCTCTGGAGTGAAAGAAGATGCGGAAGAAGATGATCTGTACAACGCTTTCAGTGAATTTGTTCATGTCAAGGGCCTGCATTTCAATCTGGAACGCCACACTGGATATGCCAAGGTAAATTTGATATTTACCCCAACAATGCAATACAAACTGCTAATACGCAGCAACCACTGTGGTTAGACATAATTCTATAGGAGTATTTACTACTGGCCTATGATAAGGCTTCTTAATGTGATTCTGTTTGGGACATATGGGCATTGCACTTTCTTTTCCAGGCAGTCAGTAAATTAATCTGAAGGGCATGGTGTGTTTGATATGCTGAATGTAATTTCTTGAATAATAAGCTAGATTCTGTGTTAATTACTTAACTCAGCTTAGCATGTGTACCATCTTATATTAATTTTGAACCATATTTTCTCTTTTGCTAACGATTCTGTCCGTATTCCTTGGAGTTTGGGTAACTATTTACATCCTGTATTTGAATCATCATTTTTAAGCCTTTTTTTTTGCAGGAATATTTCTTGACTCTTGAGGGACTGCTATGAGAATAGATGGAAATCTTATTTATGCTGTTTATAAACCTTCTTTACTGAAATCCATATTGAATGGTGTTCTTTTAGTTTCATAAATGGCCATTGTCTTTCTTCAACCACATTGCTTAGCTTGTTAGGATTGATATTCATCCTATTTCTCCTATCTTTTATGTGATATTGTTCTCAACTTTGATTTGGCATGGTAAAAACTAGATTACACATTTTGTAATTGACCAGCACGAGTGTTTTACTCAAGTCATTTTACCGAATCACATCAATTAGGTTATACTGATAAAACTGCACCCGTACTAATATAATGTCTCTGAAGCAGTATTTATATAGGAGAATCTATTAATGGGGGCAATCCTGGAGCACATGTTGTTAGATGTCATGTACCTGATGTGAAAGCAGTTATTTTTTACTGTCATAATTTTGAGAAATGTTTATCTTCATATTAAGTAAAAAATATTTAGAAGTTTGGTTCTGCCAGAGGGCTAGTTTAGGTACAATATGGCTAGTTTACAGCCCACTGGTACATCATAAAACATGCTTACAGAACATAAATGGTTTATGCTTCACTCTGTGTTTGCATGGTAAGGGTTAAGAGGGGTGTTGGGACTTCCAATTATTTGGTCTACCGTTTGAAATGATTTGATGGCTTTCAACTAGTTTCTTTACATTGCATCCAACTGGTGTCCATCTCCTAATAATCTGATACATGATCGAACTTATTAATGTTTTTCTCCAAAATTTCGGTGATCCAAGACTATTTAGCGTATGCCTAGCACATTTATAGATCTAAGTGAAAAACACTGTTTTTGGATTAGTTGGATAAGAAAATATGTATGTTTCTTTCTCACAAATCTATCTGATTTCTGTCCATCTGTTCTTCTGTCTAACAGGGATATGCATTTGTTGAATATGAAAGTTTTGAGGAAACAAAAACTGCGATCAAAGCAATGAATGGGAGTCAGCTGTTAACAAATACTATCTATGTTGATTGGACATTCAGCATAGGTCCTATACAGATGCTCACGAGTACAAGGTATGCTACGGACCTTGCTTTTGTCTTTTGCATTTGCTGAGGGAGGTAATTTGTTGTGTTACAGTGGCATAATGTTTCGCTTACTCCACAATCTCATTACCAGACAATGTCTTTTTTTTTGTGAATCTAAAATTCTACATCTAAATTTCCTGACAATTGCCTTTTCATGAATCTTGCATGCAAGATCTACAACATATTGTTTTTGTTTCAGTAGCAATTTTTTTTCCATTCTAGTTAATGCCTGTTTGTTTGGTTTGACTTGATCTGGGATTTGCACAAGTGGTACATCAAGACTTGTGGAATTTTGACATAATTAGACTCCTGTAAACCTGATAACCTGGAAGACTCTAGATATGTTTCTTTCCTTTTCTTTTCTCTGCAGAAGGTCCAGCGTTTGTGAACTCAGGCTATTGCGTTTGGTCTAGGTTAGAGTGTAAATACTAAGTAGTGCAGCATTTCTAGCTCTCTTGCTCCATTTCCAAATTCCAAGTACCTTGATAAATTGATGTGGAAACAAGTACTTCATATTTGTGGGAGCAGACATGTTTTTGTTCTCTTAGTTTCATGATTATGAGTAAACTGCAAATGATAACTGACTATTTCAATAATCACTCTAGGTTAATGATATCAGAGAAGAAATAGAGAGAGAGTCCAAACTCTGACCTATTTCTTGCGAAATCCTGCTAGACAATAGCTTTGAGGAAGTGCCGTCTAAGCTACGACAGAGCCTGATCTAAACTGCAGCCAGTGCAATTCCACACTTTCTAGATTTGGAACTTCTATCCTAATAATCTGTATTAATTGAGTACAGATCTGTTTTGTGTAACTGGAATTCAGATTAGGTGCTGCCTGGAAATTTTATACTAGGTGTTTAACCCGCTGACTAGTTTGTCTTCCTGACAGGCCATTACGCCGGCGATCTCGGACTCCACCTCGTAGGCTTGCTGCCTTGACATGTTGACTGGGAGCTACTAGCTCCGCAATCTTGAATGCTCTCGGTCAGTGATTTTTGGTAATAGATGGTAGGAATGTAGTCTTAACCGATGCCTCGATGGGGGGGGGGGGGGTAGCAAATCGATGTAGAATGTGATATATCTTCCAGATCCAGCACCCCTGAGTCTTGATTCTGCGAGCCTTATACTATATCTGTACTAAGCTTGATCATCTCCAGATAGGTCTGTGGTCGAAGCTGTTGCACTGACTTAATACGCTAGCTAGAAGATATTATGATGTGATGGCGTTGCGATGGAGGCGTTTCTGCCGACTCAGCAAACCTAATGCATTCAAGGAAAACAACTTTCGTAGCGAAGAATTGCTCTCTTGCTATTTGCTAGCTAGTTCGTGCTTGCTCATTTCACAGTAATAAGTTGTGCGCTCTGCAGGCTGCACTTGCTACCACGTCAGTTTGTCTGGTCATAACTGATGCTACTGTTGGATTCAATTGTGCATAGAACTAACATTTCCTTGCAGATTATGCAGACTTGCAGAGATTCCACAGCAATCCGATTGTTGGCGTGTTATCATGTTGTTGTTAATACTTGGTTGGATCTGTCTAGTTGTCATTTGCAGGTTGCAACTATAAAGATCCATTAGATTTGTTATCTCCTGATCCTTGCCGGAATTTGAGCGTTCCAAACAGAGTGTCATAATTGTTTTACCACAGGGAGCGTCGTGGTTACTGGCCAGCAAGTAATCTTGCTTCCAGGGTCTATCTACATCCATCCTCTCCCCTTGGATACGGGCTACCAAACGAGCGAGAGTGATGTATTGTGATCTGATGATTTCCACTGCAGCCGAGCCTAACCGGCCCAGTGCGCCGTCCATGCTTCCCTGCGGTATAATTGACGATCTTGACCACGGGCGCAAGTGCGTGCCGTAGTACCATCTATCAGCTGATGTTGTTGGAGTATAAGGTAATTGCCCGTCTTTCTTCGGTTGATCTTTGATTATAGTCTAGCCATTGGAACAATTAAATGAAAAAAAATCAGATCACTTCTATCCCAGTTCTGAGAGGGAAACAAGAGTACACGCGAATCGTTCATTCGTTCGCTCTTCTTTATTAGATTAAATCTTCAGATGCGTACTACTCGACAGTAGCCATTGTCATGGTGAGCCGATGGATGAGATTGGTTCGTCCTGTCAGTCGTCGCCCATGCGTTGCATCCACTAGCTATAGGTAGGCGCCTGCAGCACTGTATGTGCGGCGACCCTGACGCTTCGCCGCAATAGTGGAGTTGGCCGTCCTGATTGATCGATCGATCGATGGAGTCGCAAAATTTGAAGCTATAGCACGCTGCAGGCAGGCAGGCCACACGCTCTGCCCAAGCTAGCCGCCGTCTCGTCTCGTCTCGTCCTGCAGCCGTGGTGGTGGTGCTGCCTGTCGCTCTCCGATTCGTTGCTGGATCAAGCTGCGGCCCTTCTCTCCTCCTACTAATGATTGCCACCACCACCACCATCACCATCACCGAGCGATGATGCGTGATCAATCCACGCGCTTGCTCTCTAGTGGTAGCTCGGTAGAGACGCAAGTCACGTCGTTTCGGCAATCCATCACCCATGATCGCATCGATCAATCGATATAGTAGAATCCTCCGCGCCGCGGTGGGATTGGTGACCGCGACGTTGTACGCCTGATGCCCTCGACCCCTCCCCTCTCGAGGACATATCCCACACCTCCGCCGTCCGCGCGCTGCATGCCTGCGTTTTTTTTTTGGTTGAGCAAAGACCATTATATATAGTTCATAATGATCTGACTTTTGGAAGAGAACTCCTGCCTGTGTTCCACGGGGTAATTAAGGCACTGTTTGAACGAGCTTTGGCAAATGCAGCTACTTCTATAATTATCTCTAGCTCTCTCGATTATGACAGTGGCGGTGCTAGAAAAATTTTGAGAGCCCGAACAAATCTAACTACGTTAACCGTTTGCACGCCATTAGCTCACCCAAAGCCACCCGCGCGCCTCGATCGGGGGCCCCTGCAAAAAACGCAAAGCGAGCTAGATAGCACGCATGAATTGTCAATTTGTCATCCATTCCGGTTCCAGGACGGTGCTCTCCTCCCCTCCCCTGCATGAGCCTTCTACTACTGTACCATCACTGCCACTACCACTGCCACTACTAGGACCAGTGTGTGCATGCGTACGTGATGCGTGTGTGTTTTAGTTTTCCTAAGTGCGTGCGCTTTCACCTTACTACTACTAATAAAGGTAGTAGATAGGTACTAGGTTAGCTATATCCATCTCTCTTAGCCATCGTGCTTGCCTGATTGGGCAGCTTAGTTTTGCATATCCCTCCCAAATGGGGAATCGATCGACTGTTTGCATACTATATTGTACTACTAATTGCGCTTACTACCTGTTGGCGCCAACCGTAGCTGCATGGCGGTTTTGGGATGAAGGATAAACGTAAAGTAACTGCCTATATATGCTAACCCGTCTTGTTCCCTGCAGCCACCGGTTTGTTCACCTCGGAGATTCCGGAACCGGAAAGCGACCGACGGCCCATGCCGCCACGCATCATACTATGCTTTTCTGTTGGTTAGTTTAGTTCATAAGGACACTGTTAGTGCCATGGACGTCGGCCTCTCTCTAACATTGGACGTGATTAAGAATAAGATGCAACAACTTAATTTGTTGCATGCCATTTTTGTTGATGAGTTTGACATGTCCCCTTACGATCTGACCTCATACATGCATCTATCCTGATGTAGAGTATTTTCATTACCGAAAGAAAGAAAAGCGTCTTCTTCCGCCTAGCTAGCTTCTCCTTAATATATGGTCTACGTACGAGTTGTCGACTTGTGTACGGCTGCTCTATTTCTCACTAACTCGTAGTAGGATTTGACATGGTGATTGCACAACTTCGTATATAGGTGAGGTGTGGTAACACTTTCATTTTGTTAAGATAATTATAGCTTTGGTACGATTAAATTGAGCCAACTCCCGACTTTTATATAACTAAGATGTACACAGCTAAAAGAAAAACACACCCACATCAAAACATCAAAAAGTTACATATTGACTCACATTAAGATAAATAATTATAAGGGAGTGAATGATTACGGAAGTTAAAAACAAAATTTAACAATTCTCTCAAATCACAAAACTGCATTTCTATAATCTAGATCATAACTCTTATTGACCTAAAAATTTTACAGAATAAACTAGACAAAATTTTTAAACAAAACCAATTGAAATTACCTCAATCGTACTTCTAGATCTCGAGATATTTACGAAACATAATTACTAAATAGAAGATTAACTAAAATTAATTAAACCAAAATTAATTAATAATGAGAGATCTAAAAATAATTAACTGATCAAACTTTTCATAATAAAAAAACACTATAGCTAAATTTTAGATTAAAAAAATCAGAGAAAACAAATTAATTTAACATCAATCGCTAGGCATAAAAAAAGATTAATTACCATGCTAATCTGCCATAAACTTTATCTTTATTACTAAAATTGTTCTTAAAAAATCCACACAAATAACAAATCCGTAATATCTTATACTCTATTGATAAGAGAAAATCTTAAGATTTTATAACCATTACTCTCTAAGTCGTTTGATTCAAAACCAATACTTCAGATTACGCCATATCACCGGTTATGCCGAAGACCACATAGTCCAACATGTTTCCTTAGAGAATCCCATTCAAACACTATTTCATAGCCTTCGCACCAATCCGGTTGAGACACGTCACCTCCAAATCTCACCTATCAAACGTAGCACCACCGCGTGCCTACGCTCGCGCTCGTTGACAAGCTTGACCCACCTATTAACCATTGCGCCACCGTGCATCCTCGTGCCTGTGCCCGCGCTCGCTGACAGGCCTGATCCACCTGTCAGCCTCACTCTCACCTATTGCACATGTGCCCATGCTGCTGGGCTATTTTCTTACTGTCAGTCCTTCTGTTAGTTACTTCTCCATCTGTCTACCAAGTCAGCCCACTCCCTACCTTAGTTGCTTTCGTCCTCTTTCAGCTTACACCAACTCATCTACACACCGTCTTTAATCCGTTTCAAACTAGGCCACATTGGTAACGTTCATTTGGCCTGCTCGCAATTTCAGCTCGTCACTGTAGCAAATTTTAAAAATTAAATTTTCAATTTTCATTTGAAATTTCTTCAAATTTTGTAGAGATTTTTTTATCTATTTCCCGTATTTAATACATGCACATAAATAAACAAAACAAATCACCGGTACAGATTTTTATAACCTAACTTATGTCAATGCACACACACGCTCACTTCATTTTTTATAAATAATTTTAATATAAAACACTTAAACAATATTAATTTTAATATAAACTAAATTTGCAAATTTTAATATAAACTATTTTTTACAAATTTAATCTAAACAAAATTTTTGTCATTATTATTTAACAATCTCGTACTTAATAACAATACATGAATATTTAATATTGCCATATACATTTAAAAAATTGGCATTTAAATTTCCAAAAATTTGTGTAAAACTCTCTCCCCTTTTGACAATGGATTCATCACCAATTTTATTTTTTATTTTGATTATGATGAGGACCATAAATCATCAATGTAAATAAGCTTGCACATGTCATACTAAAAGTAATTTACACTAGCACGTCTATACACATGCAATGTAAATCCAATATAACTAAAAATCAAATAGCAAGATATGATATTTCTTAGTCAGCTGTTTTAAAACTTACAAGCATTAACATGATACACTTTATTGGCATATTTTTTAATTAAGAATTTGATTGATTTCAATCGTGATATAAATTGTAAGAAATTGTATGCACCATCAGCTTTACTTTTCAACCGATTTATACCTATATCTTTTGATAATTTCAAGCTTAAAAATAAGATTTCGATCATATATAACTTTATTTTAAGTTCATACTAAAGTGCAATAGCAAGCTATCTTGTTAAGAAGAAATACGACAATGCATCTTTTCTTGATATTTTCTTGTATGTTTTATAGCATATATTTTGATCTTTCTCATATTTCTCATATCATATTAGCACATTTGAAACAAGATCAAAATAGATAAGAAAGTTCAATCACTCATACCTTATGATATCAATATGGCTGGAAGTAATACACGTAAATCATATGTAGTGATTATTATATAATAAAAATTATCTTTTCAAATAAAGAAAAAATATTACAAAAGATTAATACTCTCTTCAAAATAACCCCATAGGATGAATAACCCTAACTTCTCTCCGAAGACGAGCATAATGAGAAAAATCCAAATGTTTTGTGAAAATATTTGCCAATTGATATTCAATATCCACATGATGAAGTGACACATTACCTTTTTTAACATGATCTCTAAAAAAGTAGAATCTAATATCAATATGTTTTGTCTTAAATTGTTGTATTGGGTTTTTAGCAATATAAAGTAACACCATAATCTTTAAATATAGCTACTATCCAAAGAATTTGAGAATAACAACTAGCAACAACCATATACTCAGATTCAATAGTTAATTGTGCTATAGATGATTGTTTTCTAGATGACCAAGCAACAAGTGAATTATCTAATAAGAAACAAGCATCAGAAGTATTTTTCCTATGTAATCTAGATCTCTAAAATCAACATTACAAAAAGCTCTTAAAATAATACATGAGGATGTAGATAGTTATATACTAAAATCTTTAATGCCATGAACATACTTGAGAATCCGTCTAATTGTTTGAATATGTAAAGCACGTGAGAAAGCTTGAAATCGTGCACATAATCATACTGTCGATTGTATATCAATAGTTTGTTGAAGTGATTGTATTTTCTTGAATGTGTAAGGGAGACGTAGTTTTAGGAACTTCATCTTATTCAAAGTGATTTTCTTCATCATTCTCATCAACGATGATATTCTCCACCCTAAATGTATGTACTTGGACCTATAGTCACAACCATAGAAGTAAAATATCTCTAAAAATTACCTATTTAACATACGGTACTCTTATAAGGTAGGAGAACTAATTATAATCACAGGACATGTGGCATAAACATCTGGAACTCACATGCCAAAAGTTTTCATTCCTCAGACAAAGTGCCTACATAGAAGAAGACAATATCAAGGTCTTTATAGTAGGGTTAGTGATATAATATTTAGGAATACATATCAAAAGATATAATACAAGTATTTTTATGTTAATATTTAGATCTATTATTACTCATATTAATAGAACCAAAAGAGCGAGCTTTTCTCAAATTAGATATTGTCTGAGCCTTTTATCTTATTTGTTGCTTAGCAAGTCTAAAACAAAATTTTGCTTTATGTTTATCTCATAGTGAGTAAAGTGTACTTAACTTTGTATTTATTTTTAGAAGTAGAAACAATACTTATACTAATTGTACCAGTAGATGACATAACACCATCATATTTAAAATTTATGTTTTTAGGTTCATCAATAATCTTAATTATACTACTACCAATTGATTTAACAATAGTTAGAGCATAAGTCTTAGAATAATCATAAGGATCCTAATCTAAACCTGTTTTAACCTTTTGAGAACTAATGTTTTAATTCAAAATTTGATTTAAGTTTTTAGTTCTCATCTTTTCTCGTAAATTATCAATATGATTCAAAAGAGTGGTATAATTTTTATAAGAAATATGCTGAAATTTATCCTTATTACCATAGTTATAGCATGAAAGAAACTCATGATTAGCAAGATCATCTTTTAGTTGAACAATTTTAATATTAGTATCTTTTAATTTTAACTTAAGAAAAATTACAATTACCATAATAAATAAATTTATCAACTACATGGATATACTTATCATTTTTATCTTTTTAAAAATTAAGTTTCTTCAAAGTAGAAGAATGCATATCTTTTAGAGAAGTAAATTTAAAATAAACTAAGTTACATGATTTATAAGAATCATCAAAAGAAATCAAAGTTTTAATAATTACAAGTTCAACATTTAATTGTTCAACTAAAGCATCTTGTTTCTTAATTTTTTTATTTTTCTTCTGTCTAATAAAGTACCAAGTTTTTCAATAGTATAAGGTAAATTATCGTAAGATGGTTTTACCTCATTGTCTTTATTATTGTCGATGCCACTGTGACGCTTCTGCTACTTGCCATCGTACATAACCCAATTAATTTTTTCTTGCCTTTAGGAGTAGCATCATTATCACTCTCTAGGTCCACATCGCTTAAATTTATCTGTTTAAGAGAATGAAGAACACGGTGTACTACCTTCTTGGTTAAATATCCTTTCTTATTGGCATTTTTCAATATGCGCTTCTTGTCACTCTCTTTCTTATCTTCACCCTTAGAAATTCTTGCTAAAAATTTTAGATATTTTAAAATGAAGATGATTAAGTGAGCCACATTTAAAACATCTCTAAGTTTGTCCACCATTTGCCCTCTTTTTAGATCAAATATTTTGCAAAGCCCTTGTGAAGCATATGGAAAGGAATGCTAACTCATCTCCAAAAAGTTATTCTAGCTATTCATCTGTTAGTGAAGACAAAACATACAAAATATAGTTAGCTGAAGAATTATTACCACTATAGTTGCTAGCTTGCGAACCAAATGCTATTAATTGGTTAGCTATATTTTTTCTAGAAAAAATATCTAGCTCATGAGTTTTTAATTTAAAATAAAGTGCATCTAATATGAATGTACTTATGACAGTAGATTATTAAATTGATGTTATCTTCATCTCCTATAAAAACATATCTAAAACTCCTAGCAATTGACATGAATTTTTAGCTTTAGAATATATAACATTAACAGAACACAAGTTGTTAAGAATCTTATTAAAGTGAGCGAATAAATCATCAAGAGATTCATGAATTTTCATCTAAAAATGCATGTATTCTTCTTTTTATATATGTTCTAACGTACCTCTTTTATCATATTCGACCCTTCATGGTAATCACAAAATACTCTTCATACCTTATGTGCTGACTTAAGATATAACATATGATCAAAGTTACTTCTTCCTAGCCCTTAAATAATCAAATTTTTCACGTTACTATTAGCTGGTAGGTTGATCGCTATCACTACACTGTTTTTGGGAAGTTGATATGGCTCATAGATCTTCTCCTATATTGCAAATACTTGAGCTTGAATATATACCTTCATATTAGCCTTCAAAAAATAAAAATCAACACTATCAAAAATATAAGGTTTTGTGGAATATCTATCTGTTAACATATTTTCTAATCACCGGTTAAGATCAATTAGAAAAAAGATAATAAAATAAAATAACATTGCTCTGATAACAATTGTAGGATCGCCTCATACTAAGATAGTTAATCAGAGGGGGTAAATGATTGTGGAAGTCAAAAGTAAAATTTGACAATTTTACTTAATCACAAAATTTGAAAAACTATGTTCTCAGAATCTAGATAGAATATTGTTTTATTACTAAACATATTATAACTATACATCTGTAACTCTGATTTACTTGAAAATTTTACAAAATAAACTAGAAAAAAATTACAAACAAATCCAACTAGAATTAGCTCAATCGAACTTTTAAATCTCGAGGTATTAAAGAGACAAAATTGCTATCAAGAACATCCCTAATTAATTAATAATACGAGATCAGAAATAATTAACCACTTAAACTTTTCACAACATAAGAAAAACACCCTAGCTAAATTTTAGATCAAATAAATTAATCCAAAATATAAAGAAAATAAATTAATCTAAAATCAGTTTTTAGGCATAAAAAAGAGATTAATTACCATGTTAATCTTCCACGAATTTTAACTTTATTACCAAAATTATGCTTATAAAATTCACACAAAAACTCTCTCAATTTTATGTGTACAAATCTCTATCATATCCTATATTTATAGCAATAAAATCCCAAAGAAAAAAACCTAAATACCCTTGAAATTTCATGACCGTTGTTCTATTTATTATCAGCCATTGGATTCGAAACCGATGCTCTAGATTGCACCATGTCAGGACGTCACTGGTTATATTGGAGACTACAGAATTCAGTGCCTTTCCATAAATAATCCTTTTCAAACATTATTCCATCACCTCCACACCAATCCGATTACAACACGTCACCTATGAATCTCCTGTGCCCGCACACGCGCCATGTCTTTTCGTCCGATCCCACTTGTCAGGCACACTGTCAATGTGTGGCTACGCCCACACTCACTGATAAGTCTAGCCCACCTATCAGCCGTTGCACCACCATACGTCCTTGCGTCCACACTCGCTGATAGGCCTAGCTTACCTATCAGCCTTACTCTCTCCTGCAGCGCGTGCGCCCATGCTGCTGAGTCGTTTTTTCTACTGTCGGTCTATTCCATCGGTCTGCTGACTTCTCGGCCTATCTGTTAAGTCTCCAGTTGGTTTTGGTCTTGTTCAAACCACGCCAGCCTTTCATGTGCTGTCTTTAGCCTATTTCAAGTTGGGTCACATTGATACTTCGGTCTGCTCGTAATTTTAGATAGTTACTTTAGCAAATTCTAAAAATTAATTTATCAATTTTTATCCAAAATTACTTTAATTTTTTAGTAAATTTTCATCTATTTCGCGCATTTGATACTTGCATACAAATATATAAAAATATTCTCTAAAATAGTTTTTACAGTCTAATATATGTTAATATACACATAAGCTCACCACAATTTTTATAAATAATTTTAATATAAAACAGTCAAACAATACTAATTTTAATATAAACTAAATTTGTCATTTTCAATATAAACTATTTTTACTAATGTTAATCTAAACTAATTTATTATTATTATTTAACATATAAATATAAGATTTAATGGCTATCCATTCGTAGGTCCTTGAGCGGTTATTTTGAGATTTTCTCTGTAACATAGAGACGAGTTTATAGTATTGATTATTATAAATTTAAAAAATAGATTTATTTGTTTTTTTTGACTTTTTGATGTTTTGGAGTATAATACATGCCAAAGACCTCACGATGATTGGTTTTCTACGCCATGAAAACGACTTGACTCCTGTCGCCGGCAGCGATCCATCGAGGCCAACGAAATGATTCCTGTTTTATTTGTACGTAGCGGCCGGCTGAGCCAAAAGGAACAAAAGTGCAGTGCAGCGCTAGCTTACATGGTGCAGGAGTACGTCGTGCCTCTCGGGCCATGGTCAACCGTATCGTTAAAGAGTCGCTCACTTTGAGAGAAAAAGAGCCACCGAGAACAGGGACTCCACGTACAGCCTCGAACACCTTCTCTTTCATGGCTGCGATCCAGATGCATGCCAGCGTTGGATGCAATTCAGCTCTCTCCACTCTCAAAAGAGAATATGCACTGTCAAATCTCAAAATCCTACCTTGCTAATAAACACAAAACTATACAAGTGTTGTGAAATCTTAGCTTGCTAATAAACATAAAACTATACAAGTGTTGTGACGATATCATTAGTAGAATTCACTAGTACAAAACACGCCTCATTTGTGCCGAAGGCATGTACGGACGTTCGGGGTCAAAGTTAAGAGCCGACAGATATATAGCTTCGAAGTGTCTGTTCTTAAGCAAAATCGACATAATATATGAATGTGCTAAAACACGTGACGTAATAAATAGTAAATTTTTACTATAAATTATAAATTATATTGTTATTAAGTAACTAGTAGTAACATTTTTATTAATGGGTATAATGGTGGTAATTTTTACTAATGGGCTTAATAGTGGTATTTGATGATGATTACTATATCAGTAAAAATTTTATTAATGTTAGGCGCATTTTAAATAAATATATATATATAGACATGCTATATTACATCTAGTACAGTTAAAACACGTTCTAATGTAGTAAAATATTTATTGAGAGAGTCATCATTGCTAAATACCACTATTAAACCTATTAGTAATTTTTTTAATGTTAAGTATTTAGACTAATATAAATCACACTAAAAATTTTTAGTTATTACATATCATATGTATGTTTTAGTGTGTGTGTGTATATATATATATATATATATATGAGATATGTGATGATTTTTTCACAACCGTCATATATGGACTTCATATATAAGCTGATTCTTAAAAAAACCGGCACAAATGTGCATCATAATATGTGCTAGTTTTTATTGTAAAATGGCACATATAAACATTAAATATGAGTTGTTCTACATACGAGGCTATTATGCCGGTTCACAATAAAACCGGCATATATAATAATGCCACTTATATGTGCTTATTTTTATCTAACTTTTTTACGTGAAGTCAAATAAATATAAACTTAATTACACAGCTTGATGAGATCAATAACTTGATGACTTTTTATTTGAGGTAATTTAAATCTCTAAAAATGTGTTACAATTTTTAGCTTTATTTGTGAATTTTTAAAATTTTCAAACAACCTTGAAAGTTTGGATGGAGACAAAATCAATATGAAATTTGTCGAGCATTTTGTAACATTTTTATTTAAGCTCATCTATGATGTCAAATGTATATTACAAGTTTCGGACGAGAGTAATCAAATTAAGAAGTGCGTGATATGTAAGATGGTAAAGAGGCTACGCCTAAAGTGAGAGCTCATAGCTTTGAGTCCTATAAACCGGACACGTGAATATTTCTCACGAAAAAGAAATTGTGTGACATGTGACTTGCAACGTGCGACCGTGTATACATGACTCCTAAAATTCAAAATATTTTTTTTTTGGTTTTTTTTGCCTGAAATTTCTTATAGTGGTGCCGGTTACTACTCTGGCACATTTAGAGGGTTTGGAGCCGGCGTTCTCTGGGCCAGTGTTTGTCACGAACAATACTTTCATGGTGGTAATTTTTTTCAACAATTTTATGAATATATGTTTAGAATAATAGTCGGACATTTGTTTTGAAGATTGCATCGATGTTCTAAATGCCAATTGACAAAGAACGCCACCATCTTCAATTTGACACCGGATCATGCATGCCGCCTGCTTCCATATCTTAGTTATCTGATCTCGAGGCTGGGAACTCTCTCAGCACTAGCTGTTTCAACTGGAGAATACAAACGTATATGTAGTATTTACTCTCTGTTGAGAAATACAAATATACTTCATGTGGGCAAGGTCATGAATAATTATCGTTTTGGATATGGATTTAGTAATATTTTTGAAACGTAGTGTCGATCATATCTTTTCAAATATGTGTACTGGATATATGAAATCATCCGCGTAGATTTTGTCTCCAAAAGGAATACTATATTTTTACAATTTTATTGTGGTTTACAAACATGATTGTAACACCCCAAAAATTTTGAATAATAAAAATACATAAAATTTTCTTTGAATGCTTGAAATAAAATTAATATAAAATAAAGCTAGTTATATTCTCAACCAACATATAAACCGCTAAATTTAGTACATTTTTTCTTGTTCCTTCCTTCCTTTTGTTTTCTTTCTTTTTCTCCTCCATCTCTTTTTCTCTTTAGCTGGCAGCCACTCCACCTTGCCATGCTCCTATGCTGCGGTTGATCTCACCACCCTGGGTGCACGCAACACCATTCTTTGGCCCTACCTCGTAGAGTTTCGTCAACTATTCCTCTCCTGCAGCCATGTATGCACATGTGCATTCATTTCCTTCTCTTTCATCATGAGCTAAATCAACAGAATAGTAGCAAACGGTCTATAGAGAGAGTCAGCAGGAAGAGAAGACAAGGAGAAAAGAAGCTTGTAAGCAAGTTCATACATGCATGTCCCGTCGTGATGAACATAGTAAAAGTTGATAGAGGCTTCACACAATTCATGATGACATGCCAGATTTTGTTGTCTCCCAACTTATCGCGAAGTGCTGACAACAAATAGAAAGTACCAAACCTCTTCCAACCCCGTCTCCAAGCCATTGTGCCTTCTTCCCCCTTCGTCCTTTCTGCATCATCCACCACCTGAGTCTCCCACCTCCAAGCCACTCCCTTCTGCGCTAGCTAGCCACTGATCCAATTGTTGTTCCATTTTCCTACACCAAGCCCGATATTCCACGGTGCCGATCTTCTTGGGATGCCGCTATGACCCACGTCGCTGGTCTGTCGACCTCCATCCTCCTCCTCCATGTTGCCACCACCTTTCCTACCCCATCGCCCTACACCTCCTCCATGCCGTTGCCTGTGCTCCTCCCCCACTGCCCTACGTCTCCTCTACGTTGCCGCCTATGCCCCAGCCTACTATTGTGCCTTCCTATTGCCGCCGTTGACGCTTAGCTTCGTATCCCTCAGCCACTAGCAGCCCTGCGCCCCCTGCTGCCTCCTTGCTGCCATTGCTAAGCCACCTTGCTATTGTTGTAGCCGCCCTAGGCCACCACCGTTGTCACCATATGCCATTAACGCCACTGTCCATTGGCCGTTGTCACCCTATCCCCGTGCCTCCCTTGGCCTCGTTGCCTATGCCTACTGTATTGGAAGGAAGAAAGAGATGGAGAAAGAAACAAGGAAGAAGCAATGAGAAGGAAAAAAAAGAAAGAAAAATAGAAAAAAAGAAAGAGAAAAATAAGAAAAGGAAAAGAAAAGAGTGGGACCCACCAATAGAAACCACATGTCCGATCGATCTAATGCACCCGATCCACCCACGTTGTGTTGCTGACCATTGGGCCTCGTGCGCCTACCTGTGGGCTTGTGTACCAAGTCCACCCAATCCCTCCTTGCAATTCTCAATAGACTTGGTCTATAGTGGACCGTAGCCACATGGGTGTCTCTGTTATGTCTCACTAATAGTAGACTGCACACGTTAATTATAGAAAATATTCCCTCAAAATATTCTCTGTCGAATATAAAAATCTATTTTCTATTTTTAGAAAATAGTTTAAACCGTAAATTACTCTATTTAACTTTTAGATTTTTTATAAAAACAAGATATATCCAATAGAACTATTATTTATTTAGTGTTATATTGACTTTTAGGGTTTTATTTGGATTTTTCTCATTTCGCAAGTAGTTTGTCGTTGAAAAAAATTATTGAACGCCAAATCTGAAGAGTCTTTCATCGACCAAAGATAAGTCAACATTGATTATATTACTCGTAATTTATAAAATACGATTGCTTGTACAGTTGCATGATTAGAACACACGTTTAAATTGATCGGCTTTGTTTTAGGCTCAACCAATGAAACAACATAGCAGTTGTATTATTTCCTGTTGTTAAATCTTATCCTTATAACTCTGCCATAATGGTATCTAAAAATCCCCGCTCCTTAAGCGGGAATAACACTGCCATCTTGCAATGTTGTTTGTCATTATGAAAAAAATGGGTTGTAAAATTTTTTGCGAAAACTTGACTCGTGTAGTTGGTGGGTTTGAAAAGAGAAAATGTTTATGAAAACCCGTAATGCGAAACCTCACTTGTGTGACTTGGTTTTATAATCGCATGTAAGGACATATTTCTTAGGAAATTTTATTCGAGCATCTTACGGTATGACTACATGAGTGTTTATAGAATACTAATGGCTGAGTAATTAGCTAACATATAGAAATATGATATGTCAATAGTTGTGGAACATCAGAGATGAGGAGATAGATCGTGAATCTTTACTGCCCGAGATGTGTTTTATTTTAACCTCTTTTTAATGCGATTGGTTTGGTATAGGAGACTTCCCCGTTTTGAAATATTTGACCCAACTATCTAATATGGTATATTTATGGGTTAGATTTGGAAAAGACTTATCATGAACTTTCGTTGCTTATAGTTATCCAGTGTCAGTTTCGTATCGTATGGACAAAACGTATAAACTCTATAGAGCTTCAACTATTTGAATAACCGTGCTTATGATTAAGAGCAAATGTAAGATAATTCTCCTAGCGTATATTTTTTTAACAGTGTTTTATAAAAAAATATTTGTGGGGATGTAAACTATTACCAGGGTCTTTATGACCCACAATGCAATAATATAATCATATAGTAGCCTTCCCGAGAGAAAATATAAACTAGAGTTTCGGTGGTTGTAAGTCTCTTTGTAAATAAATTATGGAACTTAAGATATTGCGAAACATATTCTAATAAAATATTTACGAAATAAATTTAGCATTTCTTTGTAGCTTACATACTCACGCTTTCCGTAACTTGCTAGTACGAAAGTACTCACTCACTCTCTTTTTTTTGTTTTTCCTCCTCCGCAGTTAAGTTCAGATGAAAGATATCGAATAGTTTAGTTTTGTCCATACACGCAAACCACTGCCATGGATTGATGTGCTAGCTGTGTGAAGTTCTGTTGTCATAGTTTTTTAGTTGCTAATAAAGGTCTATCCGGTATGACAAATGTATTTATTTAGTTTTTATAATGATTATTGTTTTGTTATTGTGGATATCAGCTTATAATTCTAAGACTTGCATCAACACATATGGTTCCATCCTACTAGGGATGGTTCATCGCTCTCGGCAACATGTCTAATCATATCAGATTAGGGTGTGACATGATGTGGTAGAATTAGTTTTAAATGTATCTTCCATCATATCAATATAAATATGCATTTGACTAGAGTAGACCAATTAATGATTTTGGGACTTACGCAATCAATGTTTGAACCAGGGCTTGCAATCTCAGCTCGAAATTTCCAAACCCCCCGCCCTCCTCACGACAAAACTATTTTGCACAAAAATTTCAAAATCTTGATTTTTTTAATGTAGCAAAAATTATTCAAATATGTTCAATAGTTATTCAAATTTCAAATTATTTCATTCCAAAATTTTGGTAATTTTGGTTGCCCCGATAGATTTGTGTACAGTAAAATAATAAACCTGGTTTGAACTAATAACCGTAGAAGTCTATGAATATTTTAATAATATTTAGGATAAGGCTTCTAATTTTTAAAAATTTGATCATCATTGGTTTGTCAAATATTTAGTTGAAAAATAAATAGAATTGTATAGAGATTTACCTAAAAAAGTCCTATCACAATATTATAAACATATTATATTTTATAATTTTATTGTAATATAAAATTGATGATTAGAATTTAAAAATTGGATGGAATGTTGTGCTAAGCATAAAATATACATATGACCGAAGGAAGTATTTAGAATTTAGAAATTTAGAAATATACTGTAAGCAATATAATCGTAACATGTTTACAAACATACTCGCGAGAAATATTAGCAACGGATATTTCAATTAAGAGAACTTGTCTGTCCAAGATGTCACTTATCTGCGTAAATGAGGAGTGGTTTTCGACCCGAACAATGCCACAGATTGGACCATTGCAGCAACCGCTATAACTCCCCTCCCTTGAAACGATTGCAAGCCGCCGCGTCTCGACCATCCACAGTGTGGTGGATCGCCGGCATTCACAATTCGGAGCAATTAGGAGTAATAAACAACCGGCCTCCCTTACAAATAAGCCTATAAATAGCAGCATCCCCCGCTTCTCCTCCCCTCACAGCATCCCACCCCCAGCTCAGTGGCCAACAAGGTAACCACGCACCAGCGCGCGCGCGAGCTGAGCTGAGCTAGCTATCAACCGCTCGAACACTAAGCCGGCATCATGCAGATGTACATGGCGGTCGCCGCTCCTCCGGCGCTCCCGAGCTCGTTGATGCTGCCGCGGGTGGTCACTAGGGAGCGCTTCGACGCGGTCGTCCCAGTGCCGCCGCTTGTTGTGAGGCATGCCGGCGTGAAGCAGAAGGCCGTGGTCGTCATGGGCGCCACCGGGACGGGCAAGTCCCGCCTCGCCGTCGACCTCGCTCTGCGGTTCGGTGGCGAGGTGATCAATTCTGACAAGATGCAGGTGTATGCCGGGTTGGATGTGGTTACTAACAAGGTGACCGACGACGAGTGCGCCGGCGTCCCGCATCATCTGATTGGCGTGGCGCATCCTGACGATGAGTTCACTGCCGCGGACTTCCGCCGCGAGGCCGCGCGCGCCGCGGCGGGGGCTGCTGAGAGGGGGCTGGTGCCTATCATCGCCGGTGGATCGAACTCGTACGTCGAGGAGCTCGTCGACGGTGACCGCGGCGCGTTCCGCGAGCGCTATGATTGCTGCTTTCTGTGGGTCGACGTGCAGCTCTCGGTGCTTCACGACTTTGTCGCCCGCCGCGTCGACGAGATGTGCCGGCGCGGCCTCGTCGAGGAGGTGGCCGCGGCGTTCGACCCGCGCCGCACTGACTACTCCAGGGGCATATGGCGCGCCATCGGCGTCCCTGAGCTTGACTCATACCTCCGGTCGCGCGGCGCCGACGACGATGAGAAGCGGGCGAGTATGCTCGCCACGGCCGTCGGTGAGATCAAGTCGAACACTTACCGTCTCGCATGCCGGCAGCGCGGTAAGATCCAGAGACTGGCGCGCATGTGGCGCGTCCGCCGCGTCGACGCCACGGAGGTGCTCCAGAAGCGTGGGCCCGCCACCGACGAGGCGTGGCAGCGGCTCGTCGCCGCGCCCTGCATCGACGCCGTCCGGTCATTCCTCTGTGAAGACCAAGAATGCAGGAGCATCGCCGCCGGTAAAGCTCCCCTCTTCGCCTCCGGTAACGCCACTTCAAGCAACATCTCCGTCTTTGCCTCCACGGCCGCCGCTGTGGCGGCCGGGGTTGTCTAAGAAACGCAGACATCGTACATACACACACGTGCCCTAAACACCGCGCATGAGTATGCCATGCCATGCCACTCTCTGCACACTGCCAATCGCCATTGGCGAACGACTCAGAGCTCGTCAGCTCAAACGATGAAGTATGCTCGAAATGGTAGCATGATCTGCAGCTGCGGTCAAGCTCTTGGTGGCTTGCAGTCTGCACAGCAAGATTGTTCATACACTGGTTGACCAATTTTGTCTTCTTTGGGTTTCTTGGCGAGGAGATCGATCGATTGCGCGCGAGAATGTAAGCTATGAGCTTTGAGTTTTTTTCCTCCTCTGCTTTTGGGATTGTAACTGTAACAGTAGGAGTAGAAGTATTGACTTCGCTGTTAATTGGGGGTGATGTAATAGCCTCTCTTGTTGTAACATAGAGATCATGAGCTTAAATAACTAAATTGTTGAGACCTTGCAAAAGAATCTTGTGAAAGGGGAATATTTGGCAGTTTTTATCATAAATCAACTTTTCAAGGTCTTTCACTGAGCTTTGTTATTGAAGAATCTCACTTGCCGTGCACTTCAAATATGAAACTTATAAATTGTATATTCTTCAATGGTGTGCCTACGTCCCTGGGAGTCGAACCACGGCTACTCTATATTTATAATTTTTCTTATTGATTTTCTTAATTTCTCTAACAGGACTCAAATAGTTTTCTAACATAAATATATCCCTGGACTATATTACCTTTAGAAAACTCCTGACCAATCACAATCACAGCTGGTGATACATGCAACTTTTGGCCTGGACAGCTAGTGGCAATGGCAGTCAGCCATTCATTACCCTTTTGCAGCCTCTGGCTCTGTGCCGTATCTGTCTGTGGATACAAGTTGACATCTGCATCATTTTCCCAACTCTTTTTCTTGGTCATGGGAATACTCTCATGAATGATTGGGAATTGGGATTAGTTAGGGCAGTGCCTGCATGTCGAGGTCAAGCCCATCAGGGTGCTCCTCCTCTTGTTCAAAGTCAACTTCACATTCGGAATGTATATGCAACGATAAGCCTGATTTCCACGTATATTAGAGTTTACTTGAACATTGTCAAACTACTAATTTTTAAAATAAAGTAAGCTTTATAGACCTCGATCAATTACATTAAAGCAATACAAATACATTCAGCCTCTATAACTATAATGTACATAACCAAATAAACATACTAAAAAAGACAAAAAAAAGTAGACACAAAAACATATAGGTTAATTGACATTAATATGAAGCCTAGATTGTCACCCATGCTTTTGAGTAAGAAAACTCCATCGACATACAATCTAACTGTTGACGAGCCACTGTAATAAAATCTCGTGTTTCTGGTTTATGAAAGATAGCCAAAAAAGAGTCATCGGGTAACTAAGGAGATAACTTATAAAAGAGAAGACATTTTTTATTATAAAAAATAATACTATTCATGTATAGCCATAGAGACCAACAGAGACCCGTTGCTTCCAACAATGACTAAGATTCCTTATATTTTAAGAACTTATACAAGCCAATTCCCAAATATGTAAGAGAGACTATGATGTGGTCATAAACTACAAGCTATCTGATAAATAGACCACACTGAATGAGCTAGACAACACCGAGAAATAAATGCTCGATCATTTTTTATTTATAACAAAAACAACTTGTCTAACTGTCATTCCACTTGTCCTTAGCTAGATTGCTCTTTTTTGAGTACTACTTTAGGAAAATTTTAACTTTTAAAGGCGCTTTTAGATTCCAAATATGCTTATTTAGATTTGGGACTCCAGTATGAACCTAGGCTAAATAATGATATTTAACCGAGAATGCCCCATTTAGAGTGAGATTCCAACGAAACTCATCTGGCTCATTAGTCAATACAATATCAGTGTTGTGAGGCAATAGATTATTCCATGCTAATTTGGCTCCAATTTCCCTTCGCCATGGATTGATTTGAAAAAAAATGTGAAATGTTCCATTGTTTGTGCTTTACAATATGATAAACACAAGGATACTAATCCCGCAAAACACCATTACCCAACCATTTATCTTTCCAAAATCTGATTTAAGACCTTAATTGTGCTGGACCTAAAACAGAGAAAATTATGTTTGACCTTTATTACAATAGCCTAAAAATACAAATCCTCATGTTTTCGAAGATCTTGGGATAAATGTTGTGATCTCAAATACTTATTACATATCATCTATTGCCACATTCCATTAGTGATGAGTAACTTATATAGCCACTCACTAAGCAAAGCTTTTTGACCACCAAAAGAGAACTCTTTTACACTAGACAAATCTAGATCCAACAATAGTTTGTGTCGGATTGACTATATAGTTAGCTACCGAGTTAATTTGATTTGTAGCGACCTAAGTGAAATTTTTTCTAGCTAACATTCAACAAACAGATTGATCTGTTGGATCCGATCTGTATCTTCAACTTTGAGAAGAAGAGTAATCACACCAAAGTTAAGCCAACAAATTGGAAGATTGCCAGCATGAAATTTGTTAAATAAATTCATCAAATCATACTTTATGATATCCCAATTTTTTTATAACCCTACCAAAAAATCATCTAGTCCAAGAGCTTTATTATGCTACATGGCAAACACTACTCCTCGTACTTCTTCCTCTTGTGCCTCAAGAAATTCATTTTAAGCTGTTGTGACTCTAGAAATATCGTTGAATCTAGATTCGTCTAGCGTAATAGAGTTCTCCTTCGATGGTCCAAAAAGCTTCTAGAAGAAAGATTTGCTTCTTCCTATATTTGCCATTGGCAATCATGTGATAATATTTTGTACTATTATCACCTAGAAGAACGCCGTACACCTTTGCCATTTGGTACCATTTAATCTCTTCCTCCACTCGCTAACTAGTCCCTAGACTGATCAATAATATTTCTTTCTTGTTCTGATAGGACTCGTACCACAGTGGCAATATATAAAGTATCAATCATATGTTATAGCTAAATTTTCTATTGTTTATAAGTGCCACTAGTATAGACGGCCCAACCTCGTAGATATCTGCGTAACACACTTATCTTATTATTCCAACATTGGACCAAGGTGCGACCCTTCACCAGTTTATACCATATCTCAATGACATGATCATGGAAATCTTCACGTAGAAACCAACCAAATTCCAGCTTAAACTATTTAAAGTTTTTAGTAAAAGCCATCGTATTGGTATCAAGAAGTAAAGGTGTGTGATCTAAAACTGCTATGTCTAGAGCATGTACCGATACCAAAGGATACTTAGATTCCTATTTTGTAGTCATAAGGACCTAACTAGCTTAGTAAGTTGTCTACCCGCTAAGACAATTTCTCTTAGATCAAAATTATCAATAACAACATAAAAAAGGAAATGCCAGTGATTTCTTTATCAGTCATCGTTCTTCTTGGAAGTTACTTCTTAGAATATTAAAATCCTCCCTCCCCTAATTAAAGTGGGAATGTGATTTTGCTGACGTATACGAACTAATTCCGTTAAGAAACTAAACTTAGTCCTCTTGTACTGCACCATACACAACTGAGTATCTATTTAAATTTATCCTCCCTATCGGTGAGATGGAATTTGACAAAAAAATTCCTTTTCATGATTAAGGATAAATTCAAGATAAAAAGTATTTCCCTAGTCCTTGTATGCATAGGGAAGACAATGTTAAACAAAATCTGCATCCCTATATACTTCTTTGACATTTATTTCTTCCTTGTCTCAAGAATCACAACAAAATCAAGTTTGTTCTCCCTAAGGTTTGTCAAACTCTTCATAGTATACAGTGGTGATCTATCTCGAAAGTAGTATGGAGACCAGACGCCACAACAATTGTCAGTTCACAATATTACAAGCTTCATAAGGTCAACATGAACAAATACTGATATGAGATAGTAACATTGCGCAAGTAAACTAGACCTTTAATAATCCTACTACATTAGACAGGCAAAATGACATTTCTGATTGCTACATTTTCCTACATGGGTTGATAAAAAATGCACAAATTAGAGGTATTTGACCTTTTTTTTTCAAATTATGTCAAGTGGATGATCAGATAATAAATTCTGAATATCACGATACGAATGAAATCTTTCGTCAAGGGTCCATGTGCAGTTCCTGCATTTCCTTCCCCAAGTCACAACAAGAACTGGTTGACAGAGAATGCAACAGTAGCCACTTTGTTTTGTTTTTATATTTTTGGAAGATTCTTCATGCCTATGGTCAAATATGGAAAATACGCTAAATGACATATTAGGAAAAAAATAATTTATAGTTAAAACTTTTATATTTGAATTATTAGCTACTTAAATGTCAATGATAAAAAACTACGATAAAAAATCTTTAAAACAATTCTAAAAATCAAGTTTTTAAAATTTAAATTTTAAAAACGACATATACATTTTAGACCAAAGATGACGCCCTTCTATGGAGTCACTGGCCCTTGACCAACTAATGACATATCACTGAAAAATGAATTTAGTAATAATTTCTGTTGTACAATGTGCTCTATGGCATTATGATTTCCCAATAATAATTAATAAAGTCAAAGCTTTTTTTAAGGAAAAAGTCAAACTGTTTCAAATACAGGTCCAACTTGTAACATGGTGTAAAAAACAAAAGGAGGAAAAGATGGAAGGAATCAGCAAATACCTAGCAAGCTGATCATTGAGCAATGGGAAAGACATCACATTTAAAGGTCAACACTAGAGCTTGCAAAACTTTTAGGGGAATGGTTCTATTTATTTCATAGTACAGCACCAAATTATAATTAAATATAGAAACACTTCATCAAGCGGTATAAGCCGAATACCACTTAACAATTGGGCCCTAGCGCCTTTTGCAATATACATATATTAATAAGATTGTTAATTAGGTGGCATTAATATTTATGATTAGAGACTCCAAAATGACTAGCACACAGATCAACCAAAACCAGTTAACAGTTTTATCATTTGCCAAACAACTTGTGTACAATTACATCAACGCATTCTGGTGGTTTACTCTCTTTTCTTTTACTTCCTTTTCACGCAACAGTGAGCCAATCATTAGTTCCTCCACATCTTATCCATTAATACTATATAAGTTTTTGTTGAGTTGTCGCCCAAAAGTTTTTACCTCTTCCTTTCAATGAGAAAATTCAGAATGCATGCAAGAAAAGATTCAGAATGCTGATGTCAAGTTTCACCCCTAGTCCACTAATCATTTAACACTTTCGCTAGCAATCCATGGTATAAACCACGATGTACATGTCTTGGTTTTGTCTTTTGCAAATGTATTCATGGTAATTCTTCTGTTCCCTGAACTTATCTTTCAATGCTGATAATAACCATGCATGTTATGGTTATTGGAAGGTTTGATCCTTGCTTATATCTAAACTACCCAAGGAAAATTCCAAGTGGAATAATTGAGTAAGTTAAGCTAATCCTTTTTTAGAAAAGATTAAGATATATTTTATGCAATCAAGCCTTATTTTAGTATTCTGGATGTATTAATTGCAATGATGAGAAGAACAGTGTTAGTACATTTAATATACTCTGAGCACTTGAGGACCACACGTAGTCCAAGGACATGAAATGAAATCTACAATTAAAGCCACGACTTTCCATTATAAGGTATTTCATCCGTTCTAAAATATAAATATTATTAGATTATTTAGTAAATATTAAGGTTAAGTAAAATATTTTTTAGTCACCTTAGTGGATAATTTTTGAATTTTGAATTGCTTAAATTCTCTTTCTAAGCACCTGATTGATTGACTGTGGAATCATTGTAATTATGGAAATCAGAAAAAAAAATATTTATATTGTGGTATAAAATTTAAAACCTAGAAATATTTATATTTTAGAATGAAGGGAGTAGCATTTATACACAGTGCCACTTCTAGCAAAACCTCTAAGCATGAGCCCTGTTGCCCCTAATCTTGGCTTAAAGCACTCGTCAAAAGAAATTCCATAAATTAGCCATTCTGATTTTTTTTCTATTGAGCAACACTAGCATTTGTCTCTTGCTTTGGGTGATAGTTTGAGTGTACTTAATTGATATTAGCATCATAGGAAAGGTTCAGATGCTCAAGGTCCTCTAGCCTTAAGGTAATAGGGTAGTTAGTGCAGGCATGCATTGCAAAAAGTTATATATAATTTCTAATGGGTAATTTGTTTAAACTAATAATGCATCATTGAGTTGTACTTCTCAAAGATGCTTAACAGAAAAGTAAAATGACTTTGAGTTGTACATAGGAAGATCAATATGTATCCGGTTCTAACTACTAGAAATTTCGATTGAGGTTTACTACTAAGCGGCAAATCTCGACTGAAGACTCTTGTCCAGGGGTTGGATATTCTGATCCCCTCTATTGCTTCCAAAAAGGGATATATGGAAAGAGCAATCTCAAGAGAGAAAGGGATATGGTAGGTGATCTAAAGATATTAAATCAATGCAAGAGACACTACACATGGGGACATAAGATATTTTATCGAAATTTGGATCAAAAGATCTTACGTCTTCATTGAGGGACTACAAAGAACTGGATTACGCTCAATCTTTAGGGTCACCAAGCTCAATCCTAGAAAGAGGTACTATCTCTAAGCTTTCATTAAGGCTAGCACAAAGTTCAAGATAACCACAAAATTCTCCACTAGGATATGATGCTACAACCTCCGGTGAAGCTTGCTATACCAAAACTAATATCTAAGAATGAGCTCGGTATCTATTATAGTGAAGGTGAGTAAGATTTTCACAAACTTTCCCGAGATATTCACAACCTTAAAATCTTGTGGGCGATGTCTAGCCGTCTAGGAGGAGATCCTTCAAGAGTAACAAGTGTAAATTCTTGTCAGTCATCAATCCACAAGTACTCAATCATATCTCTAAGTCTCTCACTCATTTGCTCCAAAAGAAAACTCAAAGAGATGGATTTGGTGGGGAAACTAAGAGAGAGATGTGTGAAGCCCTAGAAAAGCTATGGGGAATATAGATAAAATGAATGAACAACCCCCTCAAAGTGGGGGTTCATGGAGTTAAAACAAAGCACATGTGAAACTACCTGTTACTTATATATTCAAACTCTGGAGTATTCACCCCTAGGGCCAGCGATTCCGAACACACTTGAATCCAAGGCAACAAAGCCAATCCAGAATATACAATCTAAACCTCTAGGCACTCTAGATAACCTTCACTACTAGATAGAGAAAATTCTCTAGAGACTCCGCCATTTAAGGCCGAAGACTTCGATCCATTTTTACTATTAGGTAGAAAAACTTGTAAAAAATGTCATATGCCTTAGACAAAATATCGGAAAGCCTATTTAGAGAAAAACCAAAACCCATAGGTGCATGTGGTGTAAGTGTTCACTCAAGTAAAATAAAGGTACCTAATTAAGCACTTACTTTACAACTCGGACTAATTTTTTTACCCCTCTTAATAGTAAGGTAATCTTAGAACTCAAGAAAAATAAAATACATTGAAATAACAATGTTGAGTCCTCTTCGATGTCTTTATTTTATGGTAGAGTTTTTTTTTCATCAATTCAATTTTTCTAACGATTAACTAATGTACTTTTCTTCACTTAACACATTAGTCCCCTAATTTTCCTATCATTTGTCATCCAAAACCCTCTGAAGGGTTTAGATGTACTTTTAATCTCTCCTTTTTCTAATTGATGATAATAATCATAGGGCTCATGAAAAGATAGTATAAAGATTAAAGTTTTGGTTGAAAGAAAATAGAAGAGGCTCCTTCTAAATGTATGCATAGTAATAAGTGAAGTTTACGTTTATGCACGTCCTAAGGAGAAATATAAGAACTCCCCCTATTTCCTCGTAACCATGGGGTGCAATGTGTACAAGAATATATAAAAATGAAAGAAAGATGCACATGACATGGGATATCATTCAGAAAGAGAATAAAGCAAGCAACAATCAAATATGCATCTCATCATATTGTAGGAATATAAATGCGATAAAAGAATTTATTACATGTCCATAGGAATTAAAAGGATATCTAGAGTATCTGGTCCTAAGGTCCATAGACTCTGGTTAGAGTCTGCTACAGGAAATCAAATGGACTGATAGTTTAAAATTTAAAATTTGAGCTTGTACTACTCCCTTTTTGTCATCAAAACGCAAAAAGGAATAATAGTACAAGAGTAAGGAGGAAATCTGGTGGCATCATCGTCATGATCATTACCATTATTGCCATCGTCACTATCATCATTGTTGGCTTCTTCGTTATCCAACCCTTCGAGACTTGAGCTTGAGTGAACATCCATAATAATATTGGAGATCTTAGCAAAGGATTGAGCTTGAGCACCTTGGGACACCTCCAGTTCTTCCTCAGCAAAAGGATCAACAACAATTGGTGCCTTATAATCAAGAGACAACTCAAAGATCTGAGAGCAAATGTAATTTTTTTTGGTGTTGCTCCATGCGATAAACACTCACTTCACTATCGGAGCAAAGGGAGAACATAAACTCCATGGCTCTCTTGAGGATGGAGTTGATCTTTGGAGGTGCACGGGCACGAGAAGAGAGTGCACCCATGGTGCAAGGAGCGATCGATGGAGCACGATGGCAATAAGAATGATACTTCACTTTCTTAATGAAGAGAAGATGTGAGATGGCTTCTACTAGCTTCATGATATACAGTGTATAGATTGGTGAACGATGGGGATCAATGACAATGGCATATATCTCTTTCCATATAAATTTTATCAGACTAAATTTGATCTTATTGGGGGTGAGAGTAGCTTAAGAGATAAATGGCAATAGCTTAAATCGTTGATGCATCGCAGCCTTTAGAAATGATGGTGAGACGAAAGAGCTTGTTAAGGATGTCATAGTAAGAAAGCAAGCCATGGATAGTTCTCACTTTCCCATTAGGGCCATATATAAAAGTGGACTCATGAGGTTGAGTATGGTACTAAGAGTAGGGGTTAGGAATATCAACATTAAAAAGATCAAACTCTAAAACTTGAGCAAAGCGACAAATGGTAGCCTTATAGTGTTTTCCATTGAACATCTACATGATTTCTAGTTCTCCTGTCTCTAAAGTCTGAAAGAAATGAGTAGCCTAAAACTGACCAATTATCTCCTCACACCAATCATATTCAAGTGTCGTGAGGTTGTAGAGGCCCTTTGACTTGCAAACATGGATGACATCGTTGAACACTGGTTTCTCTTTCTCTTCCATTACCACACAGTGAATCCACTATATATCCATAAAGAGCTTTGGACGTCCCATGATCATACTATTATATTAGTCTTGATAGAACCATATGGTGAAATGGGGATTCTTGACATCTGGGCAGACAATGCTTCTGGGGTCCTCCAGCATATCTTTCTTACACTGAGCAATATTCTTTTTGTAAACGCAGACAATCCTTGCACCACCATACACTGGATCTTGGTTTAAAAAGATGGGAGACTTCTGGCGAAAAAGATGGATGCCAATGATAGTGTTTGAGCTGGGTTAGGGATAAGGTGTAGGATAGGTGCTAAGCAAGCCAGTGAAGACATCCAGTTGAGGAATCTCTCTTGCCCAAAAGAGGTCTCAAAGTTGTGATCTTGAGTGGGGGTTGTCTTCTTCTTCTTTACAACTTTCTTGGTACGAGGAGCCTTGGCATTGCCCTTGTTGGTTTGGAAAGCTCGGGGAAGATTGTGGCGAGAAGTGGCACCTTAGGAAGTACCACCTTGAGGAGCTCTCTCTTGATTCTCATTGCTTAAGAAGCCACTTAGAACACGAGTGTGCTCAATGTGCACCATGATAAGAAAGCCTGAGAAAGAACTCATGAACAAAAGTATTTAGGTAGAGTTATGGAGTAAATGACTAAAGTACACTAGGGGTCAAAGTATCCGGATCTAGTGTTTGGAGTTTTCGGTCAGCACTCCATGCAAGGTAGGAAGGTTGGTCTGGAGAGTCTAGTCGCTTTGGCTTGAGACTTCGGTCCTACAAAGAGGACCACATGAGCAACGCCAAGTCTAGCTAAAGAAATGCAATGTAGAGTATTAGTATTATCCCAATACAAGGTTTCTAACCCTAGTTCTAAGGATTGAGAGATCAATTAAATAAGTCAAAACCCTAGGATTAGAGAATACCTTGAGCCCAAAGTGACGATTGGAGGATCGATTTGGAATCTCCGTACACCAAGAAGTGAATGGAGATAAAAAAAGATCAAATTTCGTCGATGGAAATCAAAGATCGCTGATGGGGAAACCGTGTGCCACCATGGAGGTTGGAGTAGAGGGGAAAAAGAAGAGTGAAGGGCAATGGTGGTTACAAATCCTTTATACTTGGGAAGGTCCGAAGACTTCGGAGGCAAAGGGTGGAGACTCCTGATGGAATTAAATCAAGGTAGCAGAGGATGAGTAGAGACTCCGGCCTTGAGAGGCGAAGACCTAGATCAAGGTAACTGGCAAACAATGAAGATGGAACGGAGACTCTGAGGATAAGGTCCGAAGACTTCGGTCCACATAGTCAAAGGAAGGTTGGGCATTCAATATATAAGGACCTCAATGTGATCAACCAATATTCAACATTATATAACAATGATCACATTAGGTTTCCGTAGCATACGATGCCAATTTTTGAAAAAAAATGCATATAAAGTTTTCAAAAATCTTTTTGGATTTTTAAATTTTTGGAAAGTTTGAGCTCAAAATTTATGTCAAGACCAACATTTAGTAAAGTGAGATCTCTTAACAATAGAACCCATAATTCAAATACATTTTTGAGATTAGTAATTGCTTATTGATTAAACAAGCACTATATCTCAAAATATAATGCCACTCAAGAGATGTTTTGAGAATTGAGAATATTTAGTTCATTTCTCAACTCCATAAACGGACACTCATCTAAAGGCTTGGTAAATATATCGGTAAGTTGTTTATCGGTTGAGACATGGCTTAAGTAAGTATTCCCTTTGGCTTCATGGTCTATCAAAAAATAGTGGCGGATGTTAATATGTTTGGTTCTTAAGTGTTGGATGGGATTATTGGCGATTTTAATGGCACTCTCATTGTCACATAGGAGTGGCATGTGTGTCGTGTTGTACTTAAAGTCATGGATGGTTTATTTCATTTAAAGGAGTTGGGCACAACAACTTTCGATGGCTATATATTTGGCTTTGACCGTGGATAAGATTATGGAATTTTGTTTTAAGTGATCTCCCAAGGAATTGACAAGTTTAGGAAGTGTTTTTTATATCCACTTTAGAACCGGCATAGTCCAAACCAAAATAGGCAATTAAGTCAAAGTTTAAGCCTTTCGGGTACCACAACTATAGATTTAGAATGTAAACTAAATATCTCAAGAATATTTTAACGGCCACCAAATAGCATTCTCTTGGGGAAGCTTGAAAACAAGTACACATTCAAATGTCTAAGCATGATATTGGGCCTAGATGCATAAAGATAAAGCAATGATCTTATTATAGAGCGATAAATGTTTTGATCCACGGGTTTACCTTCCTTATCTATATCGAGATGTCCATTTTTGGCATTGGAGTCTTGAAGGATTTTGCCTCATACATCTTGAACTTCTTGAGCACATCATTAAGATACTTTGTTTGCGATATAAAAGTTCTTCAATTGCTTGATTTGAAACATGAGAAAGAATTTGAGCTCACCCATCATCGATATTTTAAATTGCTTAATCATTATTCTATTAAACTCATCACTAAATTCTTTGTTAGTAAAACCAAATATTATGTCATTGACACATACTTGGCGCAAAAATAAATCATCTTTAAATTTTTAATGAAAAAAGTAGTATATGCTTTTCTTATCTAAAAGTCGTTTTTAAGTAGAAAGCCATGAATGCATTCATACCAAGCTCTAGGGACTTGCTTGAGCCTATAGACATGTTGTGGATGCTTGAGTCCCTTGAAGCCTGGGGGTTGTTCCATGTATATAAGGTCATCAATCGGCTCATTGAGAAAAGTATTTTTGATGCCTATTTGATATAGTTTAAAATTATGGTTAGTAACAAAAGCTAATAGAATACGAATAGACTTAAAGCATGTGACAGGTGCAAGGGTTTCACCAAGTTAGGTCCTTTGACTTGGGTAAAACCCTTTGCAACTAACCAAGTTTTGTTGCAAGTAACGACACCATGTTCATCTTGCTTGTTGTGAAACAACCATTTTGTTTTGATGATGTTGGTATTTGGTCATTCCACTAGACTCCACACCCCATTGCGAGTGAAGTTATTAAGCTTCTCTTACATGGCCATCACCCAATCGACATTCTCGAGTGCCTTTTCAACCTTCATAGACTTCAAAGAAGATACAAAAGAGTAACTCTCACAAAAGTTAGTAACTCGAGAGCAAGTAGTTATCACCTTTCTTATGTCGTTGAGAATGTTGTCGATGGGGTGATCAAGTTGAATGCTTTGGTGGACTTGTGAATGGTGCACCGAGGGGACATGATCATGCTCGATGTCTCTTTGCACCATTGTGCTCACAGCATCGATCCTATCCACCTGTGCTTAACCGTCTTGCTCAACGTTACCATGGGATGTCTCCGAAACTTACTCATGTATAGATGAGGGGTTATCAAGTATCCCATCTTGCTTGCTTGGCAATTCTTGAGGACATATATCTCCAATTGCTTTATTTATGATTGCTTGACTTGGGGTCTCTTCATCGGTAAGGAGCTCATAGGTGGTCATGTTCAAGAGCTTGTGGAGGTAGAGGCGGTTGATGGAGTGGCATGTGGTGTCGATGGCCTTCGCCCAAAAGATAAATGTCTTGTATTCATCAAGCATTGTCCTCACCGCCTCGATGAGTGTTCGGTTCCTCTTCTCCACAATCCTATTTTGAGATATATCATATGGAGTGGAGAACTCATGCTTGATTTTCTCTTCATCGAGGAACTCCTCTACTTACATGTTCTTGAACTCACCACTATTGTCACTTCTCACTATCTTGATCTTGAGCTCAAACTCATTTTGGGTTTGATGTGCAAATTTCTTGAAGGTAGCTTGTGTCTCGCTTTAGTCATGGAGGAAAAATATCCAAGAGTAATGTAAATAGTCGTCAACAATGACAAAGCCATAGTTGTTACCTCCAATACTTATGTAAGTCACTGGTTCAAAGAGGTCCATGTGAAGTAGTTCCAGGAGACATGATTTTGTCATCCACTATCCACGACCCAGCTCAATCCGCTAAGGGAGTATGCCTACAAATAAGTTAAGCTTGGGATTTAGTTACTCAAACTTAGTGAAGTATGGGTCCTTGTATGTTAGTAACAAGAGACTTACGAATCCACAAGTAACTCTCACATTTTTCACCCCAAGATCCCATAAATTGAGTTACCACTTTACTACAGTGATTTCTCTTGAAAACATAAGAAGCATAGAATAGAAATTGAGACATATGCTTCTTATTCTCTTGGATTTGGAGATCTTCACCACTCACGAACTTGGTGGACTTATTATACACCATCACCTTATGATTTGGTGGCTTGTTCTCACATGGGTGAAAACCAAGCCCAAAGACATGCCTGTTATTGTGTGTCATGAGTGTCTTATAGAAAGTATCTTTGAATTGATACGTCTTCATGCAACCATATTTCACCAAAGCACCAAGTCTCTCGTTTTCTTTCTTGAGCTCATCTAGTTATTACATGTTAGTAGTATAGACATTCACATCAAGATTATAACATCTAACATATACATTTCTTGTTGAGATATTAAAGAGATTGGTGGTTTCATTTTAAGGAGAGGTGCTATAACAAAGAGCATTAAATTGCACTTCTAGAGATTTATGAGTCGTATCCAAACTCTCAAATCTCTTAACAAGTGCTTCATTTTATCTCTTTAGAGTAGCAATTGATTCATTGACCGCATCTAACTTGTTGATCAAATCCTCAATATTTTTCTTCTCCTTAGCCAAAGGCTTCTCGATGGCAAGGTTTCTCTTCTTCTCAAGGATAAGCAAGTTCTCTTGCCTCTTAAGGGCCTTCTCCCTGGTCTTCTCCTTGCTCCTTAATGCCTTCATGAGCTTTGCCACTTTCTTAGTGTGCTTTTGTTGATGACTTTGCGATTAAATTCATCCTCATCATCACAGTCATCACTTTTATCATTATTATTCACATGTTTAGGATATGAAAGTACCTTGTACTCTTTGTCACGAGATAAGTAGGAGTATAGTAGTCATCGTTACTTTGGTAGTTGAAGAGTGTTTTCTTTGGTAATGAGGATTTAATGGCGATTGTTGCAACACCCTTCTATCCTGTGAAGTCAGATTCACTTTGAGAGATCTACTCTTCTCCAATACGAGCATATCCCAAACTCCTTTTATTGTGAAATTTAGGCTTGTCATTTTGCTCCTTCTTCTTCTTAGGGTAATCAATGATGAAGTGTCCATACTTGCCATACTTGTAGCTCATCCTCTTGGATTGGCAAGTGTTGGACTTGTTGCCATTCTTCTTCTTACTGTGGCCGTCTTCTCTTAGAACTTCCTTGAACTTCTTGATGACAAGAGCAAAGTTTACATCTTCACTCTCCTCGTCACTTGAGTCCTCCTTCTTGAATTTCGCTTTAGACTTTAAAGCAATCTCCTTATTCTTGGCAATGGTGACATTCTTGGTGAGGGCCTTAACATGCTTGGTGTCTTCCTCTAAGAGTTTGTGAGAGATATTTCTTAAAAAAACATCACTCGGAGTAAGTCTCTTGAAGTTCTTGTTCTCTCGGATGAGTGTGACCAAGGTAGAGTTCCATAGAGCGAAGGCGCGGAGTATCTTGATGATGACGTGAACAGTCATGTCTTCACTTCTAAGTCCTAAAATTTCATTGATAATGACTATCATGTGATCATATATCTCTTACGGCATATCATCATCTTACATCATGAATCTCCCGAGTTGTTCTTCCAACAACTCGATTCTCGATTCTTTCATGCCGGGAGATCCCTCATGCACCAATTGGAGGATATCTTAAATCTCCTTGTCTTTCTTGAGTTGGTCCACCTTATTGAACTCTTCCGGTCTTAATGACCCAAGAATTACACTTGTGGCTTGAAATACGGTATACGAGGGCCTCTTGAGCAAGCGTGAGTTTCGTGTTCTCCTTTGAAATGTCAAGACCTGTAACCATAATTTTTCACACACTAGGATACAGCTTTATCTTGTGCTTTCAAGTGGTATAATGTGTTCCATTAAAGCGAGGAGCACACACAAAAGGCACAGAGACAGAGTGTGTAGAGGAATAATGTGAAGTGAGTTTATTGTAATTAAGAGAAATGATTACTTCCTTCTTACGGCCACTTTTGGATGTAGAGACATCCTCGTTCTCTTCATTCTTCTCATTCTTCTTGATTAGATCAATAGGTTTCTCTCCCAATTATGATATCTCTTCAAGTGGTTAAGCCTATCCGAAGATGATGTTCTAATACCAATTGAAAAGGCCTTAAGTTACATAGAGGGGAGGTGAATATGCACATTTAAACATTTGTAAGAAACTAATAGCGAAAATCAATACTTCCTCTAGAGTATCCGATTCTAACTACTGGAGACTCCGATCGAAGTTCACTACTGGGTAGCAAAGCTCAATTGGACACTCCGGTCCTAGGGTTGAAATATTTCGGTCTCTCTTCACTGCTTCCAAAGAGATATGTGTGGAGGAAGCAATCTCAAGAGAGAAAGAGGTATGACAGGTGATCCAAAAATAATAAATAAATGTAAGATGCACTACATAAGGAGATATAAAATTTTTCACCGAAATTAGGATCAAAAGATCCTACGTCTCTATTGAGAGATTTTAAGGAGCCAGATCATGCTTGGTCTCTAACCTCACCAAGCTCAATCCTAGGAGAAAATACGGTCTTCAAGTTCTCCAACCAAGGTCTCCACTAGAATATGATGATACAACCTCTAGTAAAATTTACTCTATCAAACTAATCTCTAAAAATAAGCATACACTATAGTTATCTTTTTCCTTACGGAGGTGAGTAATACCTACACAAACTTTCCTAGGCGATTCACAACCTTGACCTCGTGGGCGACACTTAGCCGTCTAGAAGGAAAACCTCCAAGAGTAACAAGTATAAATTATTGCCGGACATCGATCCACAAGTGCTCAATCAAATCTCTAACACTCTTACTCACTAGCTCCAAAAGATTACTCACTAGGAGTTGGATTTGATGAAGAAACCAAGAGAGAAAAGTGTAAAACCCTAGAAATACTATGGGGAGTGAAAATGAAATGAATGAACAACCAGCTCAAAGTGGGGGTTGATAGAGTTAAAAACAAAGCCACTGTGAAACTAGTTGTTACTTATAGATTTAAACTCCGGAGTATCCACTTCTAGAAGCCAGAGATTCTAGACATACTTGAATCTGAAGCAGCAAAGCTAATCCGGAATATCCGATCTAAACCTCCAAAGACTCCGAACAACCTTCACAGAAAAAATTCTCTTTGGATTTAGTCACTTAAGGCTAGATGCCTAAAAATATCCAATGACTTAATAAAATATCTAGAAGGCTTTCTAGCAAAAAAAAAAAGTAAAACCTAGAGGTATATGTATTACAAGTATTCACATAAGAAAAATAAAGAAAACTAATTGAGCACTTCTAATATTTGTACTGCCATAATCCTAGAAATCAATAAAAATAAAATATATTTAAAACATAACTTCAAGTCCTTTTTATTAAGAGCTTCTTTTTATCAATTCTGATAACCAACTCAATTTTTTTATCATATATCATTGGTAATATGTCATTGCTTGCGTTTGCAATGTGTTTTGAAGAAAAAAAACAATGTCATTGATATCAATATTATCATCAATACCGTTTACGTTTTGTTGCATCAACTTCCGCTTCCACTTGGCAAAACTTTTTCTTTGAAAAAAGAGGCAAACTCCGTGCAGCTTCTTAATTCTTCAGAATCAACGGCTGTAGTTAAAACTAATGGGCATGCAGGCCTTGGTTTTTTTAATACTTATCAGAAAATTTACCCTGATTAGTTGCTATATATGTAACGACAAACAATGAAAAGATTCAGAGTGGAGAGGCGCCGGTAGAACTCTTGTAGGTCATTATGCTGCTAGCATTAGCCTTTTATATCACTTGCAGTATCTTAGATAATTCCAAATTGATCTGCATGAAAACTATGGGCGTCATTGCTTGCTTGGCTGCTTTCTGCTGATGAATAGCTAGCATCCTACAGCTGCTAATTCCATCAGTAGCCTCTCTGGTTCAGGAAGATAAATATTCCTCATTTTGTCATCTTACTGTCTTTTCTTAAAGAGAAATTACCATTGGTTTTGTTGCAAAATATATGGCAATTTCTCACATCTTGTCAATTTGTAACCCATGATGATATATTCTCATTATGGTGGCTAGGCTGGAGATTGCAATGGGGTTTCCTCTGAAGTGTTTCTTTTTTAACACTTGCCATGATCTCATATGGTACTCAAGGAATAACCCTTTGGCTTTGGCTAAAGCCAAGAGCACACTGAATTCAAGGATTCTTAGTACTAATTAAGCACTTGTATATTAATTTCTTCCTCTCCAAGGAAAGACATCAAGACAATAATTCATGAACAATTGACTGATTTAATTTGGCCTACATTGTTCATGAGTTTCTTGTTCTTCCACTAGTCCAAGCCCTATAGCCTACAGATATGCTATGCCTCTTAATAAAGAGAACGTATCATATGCTAAGTCTTCTCGTGTACACTCTGCACATCAATTAATAAATATTATTAAAAGTTTTTTAAAAAATTATACATATTCTTATAATATTACTACATCTATGTATAAAGTTCAATCTTTAAATTCTACAACTAAAATATAATAAATTTGAAGATAGGACTTTACATATGTATATTACTACTATATGTATAATGTTTTTTACAATTTTTAATAATATTTATTAGTTGGTAGGTAGGGAGTGTGTATAGAATATATTCCCCTTGATAAAAAATTAAAATTAATCTATCTGCAGGTGTGATGACATAAACTATTAGGTGATTCTAATACCTAGTTGTGCTCGGAGTATCAGGCTGTTTTCTAGTGTTCAGAAGAAGAATTTTGCAGTTACATGTCATATTCAGGCGTGCCGGGACTTGATACGATAGTGACACATGTATTCCGGTAAAGGGAAAAGGACAAGAGGACATATCTGGGCTTTGTTCAGGGATCATTAAAAGTGATTAGGTCCTAGCTTCGCATAGCTACAGAGAAGTTTAAGAAGTTAAAATAATTAAACCGTCTAGCTAATCTGTTTGAACCAAAATAAATCCCAACCATTCATGTGAAATGCCAAAGATGCAAAGATACTAATACTACTGCGTTTTGCTTGTGGCCACTCCTTCCTTTCTGCAAAATTTGACTTTGTGATGATAAACAGCTTAAACTGTTCGACAGCCTGGATGGTACATAAAACTTACTATGCTATCAAAAATTAAAATGTTTTGAGGGGTGGCATGGTATATTATCAAGAGGACCAATTGATTTAATGAGTGGATTTAATCTCATTCATCCATGCCAATTCATGCTGTTTCTCCAGTCAAACTAGTGAACATCAGAGTTTTTCGGTGAACTAGAGGGTGAAAATAGGATAAAAATAAATAAAACATTGATTTTTTTTAAAAAAATAGGACAAACGCATTAGACAAAACGAGGATTAACAGTTTGTGTGCGTGGTGAATCATAGAGAAGGGGTACAGATTCTTCCACTGAATAAAAAGGAACAGCACTCATATTCTTTTGAGTCTAGAAATGTTAAAAAGCTTCTTCTTCTGTGTTCATCAATCCGTATTCCCTTGCCATCAGTTCAGCTGCAATTGTAGACTCGAGTTTGTTATGCAGACTAATGACTGAATTTTTTTACCTAATAATTACCATCGTCATCACCACTCTTTATCAGTTATCTCACATGCGCTCTCTTTCAGTAATGGTTATTCGTGATCTTTTAAAAAAGGAAAAAATGTTAAATAGAAATATAGAATCCATCTCTTTTGTTTTGGGTTCCTGTTGTGCATCAGATTCTGTCTTTGACTAACACATGAAATCGTTCATATTTTAGTTTCTTTCTTACATTTCTTTTCTCTCGGTGCACATAGGGGACCTCTATATGCAGCAATTTAAGTCAAAAATAGACGGCACGTACGCATCTTTCCATATTTCAGTCTGTAGGATTAACTACATATATGTTTGTGGTATAACCTTTGATGATAGTTAATTAATATCATCCTAAATATTCCACTTTGATGGAAAATTTATATAAAGGATCATGTGTTTTCCTTTCGAGGAGGATAATAAGGATTGTCACCCTATATATGTTTACACTTGGAATGTACCTCTCTACACAATTGTAGTACTCACATGCATGAGTGCTCTGAAATTTGAGCAGCAACTAAGGCTTGCTCTACTACAACTACTAGAAGGAGAACATGTGTGCCAAAGTTGTTCCAAGATATATATAGGATAAAGCAAATGCATTTTGAAATTTGGCCAGGAGCTTCAGTTTTCACTACTAGAATGAAGGAGAACTGGGCACCGATGCGGAGCCGAAGTCTAGAACATGAGAAAATCTATTCTACGCAATTGAGTTTGCACTGATTTGCTGCATTCTGCATTTGTTGCATCTGCAGTACTCCAGGTGATCAGTTCTCTGAAAATACAGAGTACTGCTGCCGTGTTTCTTCGCTGATGACCTGATGAGATGCACCTGACGAATGAAATTCATTTCAGGTGACAGGAATCCAATTCAGTGGTTTCCACTCTCTGGCAATGGCATGGAATCGATTAAAGACTGCTGTGTTCGTAGTACTAGCTGCAGCTTTGGGGGCAATCAAATCGTCGAGCGAATAAAATCTTATCAGAAACCGGGGAAACGACCTCTCGATTGAACACTCTGATTGAGATGTAGAATGCCATCAAGAAATGGGGTTCGCATCCTCTGCCGTTAGGATGTAAATGGCAGAGGCGCACAGCAAAATGTGAGAGGAGGTACAGTTTTCTGCCATGGATACAGTGTAATCACTGTAGAAACAACGAGCCGATGTACTGTTGATTACTGTAGCACTTGATCGTACGCCCATGTTAATCCTATGGCTGAAAATAGCTAATGGCATAGAGCATTGTAGCTCTACTATCGTTGTTTCAATGACAGAGGATACGAGTCCTAAGAAATATACCTATCTTGCAAAACAAAAGGTATCTTTTTCTTCATGTAGTCAGTGAGGGCCAATGAACCACAGATGTTGACATTTGCTTGGAGGAATATACATATATGAAGAGTGGTGTCGTTTCTGCTACAGTATACAAATCTGGACAAAATTTCCATAAGATGCTTCCTAGGGTAGCTGTTAGACAGACCACTGGTTTGGGTTGTATATATATAGTCCTGATCCTCTTGTATAAGCTTAGGGGTTTATAGTTATTGTACACATTCTACATGGTATCAGAGCGAGTGTAGACATCCCGGCGCGCTAGCTTCTTCCTTCGGCGAGCCGACCCTTTCCTTCTCGTCGCCGACTCTCTTTCCGGTACTCTCCTCGCTCTCTCGCCTCCATTTCTTCTTCTCTCCGTCTCTCCCGCAGTCACCTTCTTTTCTCCATCCCACCTCCGCGCGACCAGACGATGGTCTCGATCCGCCTCCTCGTCTCGCCTCGCACCCGTCTCCACTCTTCCTCTTGTTTCGTGCATCTCTCCTTCTCTGACGCCGGCGCACCTCCGCGCTCGTTGTCTCCATCGGCTGGACTTGTCTAGCCCTCCATCGGCTGGAAACTCTCTCTCGGTTCTCGCCCTTTCCGACACGCTCAACGGCTTTCGGACGTGAACCTTCTCCCCTCACGTCCGAGCCAGTCCAACGTGTCTACGTGTCCACGGACACGAATCCCTGCCTCCCGGACGCGAACATATTCTCTTCGCGTTCGGCCACTCCCTGCCTTTTTCGCGTCCGCCCCACTCCTTGGCCTCCACGAGTCCATGGACGTGAATCTTCACACGTCCGTGACCCAACCACTCTCTGACCCACCCACTTTGTCCTCACCTACTCCGCTGCCTACTCCCCATCGGCCAACCACTCCTCATCGGCTGGTCGGCCCACTTCCTATCGGCTTCTCACATCCTTGATCGGCCGATTTGTTCTCTCATCAGCTTCCCCCTCCCATTGGCTCTTTGCTCCCGTTCTCCCGTCATGGACACCGAGTCCGCTCTCAGCTCCGGCACTCTGCCAGTCGCCGAATCTGCTCCGGCCCTCAGTGCCTCAGACCACACCTCAGGCACCACCTCGCCGATCTTCTCCCCTCCCTATGCTGCTGTGAACATGAAATCTCACGTTCCTATCTCCTTTGACCTTAACGCCAATTATTCAAAGTGGGTTTTCTTCTTTAAATCCCTCTGTGGAAAATTCGGCCTCCGGTCCCATATTGATGGCTCCGCTCCACCTCGCCCCGATGATCCTCAGTGGGACATCGCCGAGTGCTGTGTGTGCAGCTGGCTGCTCGGCTCGGTCGACGACTCTGTCCTCGACCTCGCCATGGACGATACTGACCCCACCGCCCGAGACCTCTAGGTGGCATCGAGCGGATCTTCCTGGCCAACAAGCAGCCTCGCGTCATCTTCCTCCTCAACGAGTTCCACTCTATGGTACAAGGCGACTCCTCTGTCTCCTCGTACTGTCAGCGCCTCAAAGTCAAGGCTGCTGCTCTGCGGGACATCGGTCACCCCGTGGCCGACTCTCAACTAGTCCTCGCCCTTCTGCGAGGCCTCAATCCCCGCTTCTCCAACACCGTCGATGACATTGCCAACGCCACACCTCTTCCATCGTTCGCTCGAGCTCACGACATGCTAGTTCTTAAAGAACTCCGTCTAGCCAACGATGAGAAGACAGTGGCTCATACCGCTCTTCTTACCGCAGCCGATAATGGCTGCCAAGCTTCTTGCGCTACCCCTTCCTCCCGCGGTCCTGGTGGCCATGGCTCCAGCCACAACAACACAGCCCGCACCAGGAAAGGTAAGGGCAAAGGCAAATACAAGACCTGGCAGGGTCTGACGCCACCACGACCTACCTCGGTCCCTACCCACCCTGCCGGTCCCACGGGTCCGTGACTCTGCTACTACCCCTAGGCGCCCTAGCCCCAGCCACGCAGCCCCATCGGCTGGCAACCTAGAGTTCTCGGCGCCCATCCCCAGGCTCACCTAGCATCGGCTCCCGTTCTGCCGCCTCAGCCGATGCTACCGACACCAACCACCCAGTCGGTTCCCTCCTGGAACCAGGCTGGCCTCGTCACTGTCCTCAACTAGATGACGCTCCAACCACATCACCCTTGGGTGCTAGACTCTGGGACGTCTTCACACATGGCGTCATCGGCCGGTATACTTCGCTCCTATCACCCCTCTTCCTCCCCTTTTGTCACTATCGGCAATAGTCACTCTCTTCCTATCCAATGCCGCGGTGACTCCTCTCTGTCTACATCCACCACTAACCTCCCCCTACGCAATGTTCTTATCGTCCCTTCTCTTATTCACAATCTTATATCTGTTCGCTAATTCACACGAGACAACCACTGCTCCATTGAATTTGACGCGTCTAGTTTCTCTGTGAAGGATATCCTTTGTTGCAATAGTGGCGGAGACCTCTACACCATTCCCGCTGCGCCGTCCACCCCACACGCTAGCGTCGCCCTCTCCACCAACCTTTGGCACCTTCGCCTCGGCCACCCCGGCCCCGACGCTGTCGCCACCCTCCGTCGCAGCGCCTCTATCCGATGTACTCACAGCAGCTTCACAGTTTGCTACTTATGTCAACTTGGCAAACATGTGCGTCTGCCCTTTTCTAGTTCTCTCTTCTGTACCTCACGTCCATTTGAACTTATACATTGTGATGTATGGACGTCCCCAGTTAAAAGTGTCTCCGGTAATCCGTATTATCTCGCTATACTTGACGATTACACACACTATTGCTGGACCTTCCCGCTCATCCACAAATCCGAGGTCGCCTCTCACCTCACTCACTTCGTCACGTACGTATCCACTCAGTTCAACCTCCCCATCAAGGCTTTACAAGCCCATAACCGTACGAAATTCGTCAACCATACCGTTACAAACCTCCTCACCTCGCAGGGCATCCATCTTCGGCTCTCCTGCCCCTACACCTCTCCTCTCCTCAGAACGGCAAAGCCGAGCGCCTCCTTCGCACCCTCAACAACATCAGTCGTACCATGCTACTTCACACCCACTTACCCATCACTTATTGGGCTGAAGCTCTGGCTACTACGACATACATTCTCAATCGGCGCCCATGCTCCTCCGTTCATAACAACGTTCCCTATGCCCTTCTCTACCGCACGGCGCCCGACTACTCCCACCTTCGCGTTTTTGGATGCCTCTGCTACCCAAATCTCACTGCCACAGTTTCCCACAAACTCGCTCCCCGCTCCACCGCCTGTATTCTCCTTGGCTATCCCACCTCTCATAAGGGATACCGATGCCTCGACCTTTCCACCCGACGGGTCCTCGTCTCTCGTCACGTCATTTTTGATGAGACATGTTTTCCCTTCGGTCTCCTTCATCCGAGATCCTCCTCTAGTGATCTCGACTTCCTCCTCACCAACACCGTGCCGACCAGGTCTCCTCCACTGCCCTCTCCATCGGCCCCCTCATCGGCCGTTGCTGAGGATTTACCCATCACATATCCCACCACTACTCGGTCCGATGTCCCCACCATCGAAACCCCATCGGACCCACCTCCATCGGCCGATACCGATCCTATTTATCCTTCAGCCGATACTGTTCCCTCTCCATTGGACACTCCACTTCCATCGGCTCCTCACTTTCCATCGGCTCCCCCCACCCTATCGGCTGATCCATCTCTATCGGACCGATCGGAATACTCGGCCCACCCGACCTCATCGGCTCAGACCGATCTAATTCCTCCTTTTCCTCTTGTCTACAGTCGCCGACTCGGAGCCGATGACGCCCCCACCCGACCAGTTCTTTCCATTACTCCCGCACCCCCATCGGCTCCAGTTCCCTCCACCTCTTACATGGTCACCCGCTTCCAGACCGGGTCTCTTCGCCCCACTCAGCGCTACGGTCTCTCCGCCGTCCACAGCTCTATCTCGCCCATCCCGGCGACTTCTCGATCAGCCCTGGCCGACTCTCAGTGGCGCGCGGCCATGGCCGACGAGTACAAGGCCCTAATGGACAACGAGACCTGGTGTCTTGTTCCCCGATCTCCCGGCGCCAACATTGTGACCGGTAAGTGGATTTTCAAACACAAATTCCACGCCGATGGCTCCCTTGCCCGTCACAAGGCTCGCTGGGTAGTCCGGGGTTTCTCCTAATGACCCGATGTCGACTACGACGAGACCTTCAGTCACGTTGTCAAACCCGCCACCATCCGAGTCGTCCTCACCTTGGCTGCCTCTCGCTCCTGGCCGATCCATCAACTAGACGTGAAGAACGCCTTTCTTCACGGCCACTTGACGAAAATAGTCTACTGCTAGCAGCCCCTAGGCTTCGTTGACCCTTCTCGTCCCGACGACGTCTGTCTCCTTCAACGCTCTCTCTACGGCCTCAAACTAGCCCCTCGTGCCTGGTACTAGCGCTTTGCTGCCTATCTTCGGCACATCGGATTCGTGGCCTCTGCGTCCGATAGTTCCCTGTTCACTTTCCATATCGGCTCCGCCACTGCCTATCTACTTCTCTATGTCGATGGCATTGTCCTCACAGCGTCTTCGACATCTCTCCTCGACCAGATCATGGCTCGACTCCACTCTGAGTTCGCCATGACCGATCTTGGTCCTCTCCACCATTTCCTTGGCATCTCCGTAACCCGTTCTATCCACGGGCTCTTCCTTTCCCAACGCCAATACGCCATCGACCTCCTCCAGCGTGCGGGCATGGCCGACTGTTACCTCACGGCCACCCCAGTCAACACTCGAGCTAAACTCTCCGCCACCGATGGCGCCCTCGTTGCCGATCCCTCTCACTATCGGAGTCTTACCGAGGCTCTCCAATACCTCACACTAACCCGACTCGACCTCACGTACGCTGTCCAGTAAGTGTGCCTCTTTATGCACGCTCCGCGCAAACCTCACCTCGCGCTGCTCAAGCGCATCCTACGCTACGTGAAGGGCACCCTCTCCAGCGGGCTGCATCTCAGCTCCAGCCCCATCTACTCCCTCACCGCGTACTCCGACGCGGACTGGGCAGAATGCCCCGACTCTCGACGCTCTACGTCCGGCTACTGCGTTTACCTCGGTGACACTCTCATATCCTGGTCCTCAAAACGCCAGACTACAGTGTCCCAATCCAGCGCTGAAGCCGAGTACCGCGCCGTCGCCCACGCCGTCGCCGAGTGCTGCTGGCTTCGCCAGCTTCTCCAGGAGCTCCGTGCACCCCTCTCCACCGTGACCGTCGTCTACTGCGACAATGTCAGTGCCGTCTACATGACCGTCAACCCGGTCCATCACCGACGCACCAAGCACAGCGAGATCGATATCCATTTTATCCGTGACAAGGTTGCATTAGGACAGGTTTGGGTGCTCCATGTACCATCGACACATCAATTTGCCGATATAATGACTAAAGGCCTGCCCACGCCTTTGTTCACTAGTTTTCGATCCAATCTCTGCGTCCGTTCCTCTCCCACTGCGACTGTGAGGGGTGTTAGACAGACCACTGGCCTGGGTTGTATATATATAGACCCGACCTCCCTTGTATACGCTTGGAGGTTCATAGTCACTGTACACATTCTACAGTATCATGGTAGAAAGTCATATCAAATCGTTGGATAAGGGATGTTAGCATGGATGGCTCAGATTAGTCAAACCCACCCAAAATGAGATGATCTTCATATAATCCCATTATAGAAATTTCAGTTCGAAATTTGTTATTCCATTTTTCTCCAGCAAGCCAAACCTACCATTTGTTTTCAATGATTTGGAAATCTAGAAATTAATAGGTGTTTCATCTACCCTGTTTCACCTGATGTTCCATGCTTTCATAATCCTCAGTATGAATAGAATAAATTGCCTATTATTGTCATTTTTAAGGAGATGGATTTTAGGGTTTATTTGATGAGGCTTCGGCTTCTGCATCCTTGAAGCTAGAGTTGAACCAAACACTATTAGAGTCTTGATTTTTTAAGAACAGAGCATGTAAATCTCCTCTAGAAAATACATAGAAATGGTGTAGCTACCTTTTCGCAGTTCCACAACTCCAAATTCATTTCAGATTTGAATTTCTACCATGCATGCTCTTTAACACCTCAATAAGAAGATGTCTCTATACTCTTTGTACCCATGAATTAAGTCTATTATAATATAATTGATCGATTTTTCTCATTAGCTTAGTTTTTGGGGTTGAACCGGTCGGTACATGTAACTTAATATGGTATCAAAATCAGAAGTCTCAAGTTCGAATCCTGGCTAGTACATCATTAAATAAAAATTATAGCCCGCTTCTATTATAATTAGATTTTGGATTGTACTCAATAATGTTATTTAGCATTTTAAGAAAAATGTGCATACACTTGCATATGCTATATGTCAATATTTTGCATGAATTTCAAAGGTATTTGGATGGCGGGCAGTGTAGGGAGACATCCCCTAAGGGTCAAAAGAGTACTTCCCCGTGCTTCAATTTATGTCAATATTTTGTGCATGAATTTCAAAAGTAGGGAGACATCCCCTAAGGGTCAAAAGTGTACTTTCCCGTGCTTCAATTTAGGGCATGTTTGAATACGACAGATGATACATCGCGACATCCAAAATGAGATCACATCATGCATTAAAACCCACGCCGAACACGACACCACCAAGGCTCGATGATCTCGTAGCCTCTCTTAGATTCCGCATTCAGATTCCAACCACAGTGAAACACACATTGCATCCAAGCGACTAGGAGCAGTTAGCTACTCGATCTAGCTAGCTATAAGCCAAATTTTACTTTGGCAACCTAACCTAAGCTATCAACTTGATAAGTTGATAAACACACATGCAGGATATATATAACTAATAATGGATAATATATGCACGATCGAGTGCATGCATTCATTCACCAAATGTCTAAATCTCTCTTTTAATTATCATTAACTATATATTAGGGGCGGTAAAAATCATTTTTTTATAATTGTTAATCTTTCCACGACAGGGGGCCTAGCTATCTAGATAGTAGGAGTACTATCTCATCAAGCAAGGAATTGTGCTTCAATTATTCAAGTGAAAAGATACGCTTAGGAGCTAGCTAATCATGATCACGAGAAAGTCGATCATTTGGAAAACATGCTGATCTTTCGGCGCATTTCGATGGAAAATAACTTGAAAGTTAACAGAAATTTTCTTGTGCTAGCTTTCGCATTCACAGTTGTTTTTCTTTTTTTTTCTTCGTACGTACGACGGTTGATCGATCAAGAGCGAAGAACTTAATCATGGATTCGTGAAGTGTCCCCTTTTCGGCCTTCTAAGGACGACACGCATGCATAAAACATACTTATACAAGGACCATGCATGCCATGATAATTGATATGAAATCATATCCATCATATCGTCCATGTTTTATATATGCAGTACTACTGGTAGTGTAAATATTATATATACAGATGATGCATGCGAAGAACATATTCAAAGGATGGCTTGACCGATCGACATTCCATTCTACAAGATTAGATTATTGTGGCAGCCGTAAAAATGTGCGTACCATACATACTTAAGCACCCTTCTTTTGCAAAAGAAGAAAAAAAGTTTCCTCTTTTAATTTGCATGCAGCCTATGTCTTTTTTTTTGAGCGTGCATTAAGGTTGTGTTGTACGAGTGTAGTGGAGTGTATGCTCATGCATCTTCCGTATAATTATCAACAAAACAACACAGCTTTTAGTTTCAAATAAATTAAGATAGATTAAAGTTAAAACCTAACTTTAGACATATCAAAAGCTGGTTTCTAAACATGTTCAGTACAGATCTTTAGGTATATTCTACTCTCTTATATTATTATCTTAATTTAGGATGTATTAACGTCTCTAGATATAGCCAAACCACATTAATCGATATTGAACAAACTTTTTTTAATTGATGCTACTTCTAGTCAATTATATATATCCTTATGTTAAACTCAGTCTATTCTTTCGTATAATTATAAAATATAATTTACATATGTTGATATTGTATCTATGACGGCTAGCAAAGCACATCTATAATGGATATAGACCTTGTCAGAGATAAGTAATCACTAATAAGAAAACTACCACCCGTCACCGGTACTAGATATATGTGATGGTTAATAACTACCACCTGTTATAGATGAGTTCATCTCAAATAGTTTATAAGTTACCATCTGTCAGTGATATGTATTAGGGGAAAATCAATTTCATATGTTATCACTCATCACTGATGTAAATTATTGGTTAAAAAAGTGTTAATCCATGCTCATCACCATCGCATTCAACACAACCACAAAAATCATTTTGATCTCTTAAAAAAACAACCTTGTCAGATCATTTGGGTCTCACACAACAAAATCTTCAAATCAACACAATTACACACTCACATGCAGAATCACGAGAAATTTGGATATTTATCTAGAAACAACAATAAATCAAATGCAGATCTTAGGAAAAAAGTATAGGAGAAGACCTTGGGACAGGTCGCTCTGTCCTCTACCTCTACCTTGCCGCATTATCATCGTCGTCATTGTGATTGGGTGGGTACCAAAGGGCAATAGTATTGCTTACAAAGGGAGGAATGGCAGATCTATAGCTTCAGACGACAGAGGATGCCGATGTTGTGCTCATACATCGTCATCATCATGCTTGTACATCACTATAAGATGCTAGTCGTTGTCATGTTGCTCCTGTTCCACCTCCCCCTGCCCTCCTAAACACCGCTATCAGGATCAGGGAGGCTAGATTTAGCGTGCGGTGGTGGCAAAAGGAGCCCAAGAAGCAAGGCGCTAGATCCACCATCCTTGGGGTTGGGGCAACCTGATTTGGTTGTTGTCACTATACGCCATCATGCCTGGACATGGAGGTAGCATTCTTAGCAACAAAAAGCTCAACAGGGGTTGACACTCCTGATGCCAATGAAGATGAGGGCCACTAGATCTAGATCGACCCAACCCTATATCCATCAACCATCGCCCATACTCCATGCTGCCTCATCTCAACCCCTATTCTTAGTGCCAACGTCTCCTATGGAAAGTCATCACCCTAGCAAGGTGGCCTATCCATCCTCGAGAGAGAGTGAGAGCGCTTAGGAGACGGAGGGATAAAAAGACGGATAAAAAGACACTTTGACTAGGCTTGGTAACATCATCGGTGACGGGCGAAAAAAAAATACCCATTTAAGATGATATTTTATCTCTAATGAACTATATTTATAACCTATTTAAGATAAGATTTTTCATCTATAGCGACTTATACTATTATACCATTAAAAATGATATTGAATTTAAAGGACCATCTGTCATAAATAACCCCTCATCTATGGTGAGGGCCTATAGTCTTATCTCAAATAAATCTTATTTAGATCTCTGAGATCTATTAGAGATAAGAACATCTGTGACGAGTCGCGGATGTGTAGTTTTATGATAACATTAATAATTATGAACCAAAGTTCCGTAGTGTAGTTCTTCTCTTATTAGGATTCCTTCTCGCACTCAATATGTTTGTTGATTTGCCATCATCCTAGCGTGATCCAGAAAACTAATTAAGAAGTTTATGTGCCAATGCAGAGATAAGCTACTCAGAAGGGATTGTTGGCGCAGTTCGCTAGCACGTAGGACTTGCACAGCTTGAAAAGCGAGTGATCCTGATGTCGACAGTTCGAGCCTCTCTCACCCCACATTGGGAGCCGTGATTTAATCTTTACTTTATGACAGGTTGGGTCCGTCACATTTGACTGATCCCATGATTAGTCCATCGCACTTGATGAGTTCTATAATTTTATCATTTTTAATGCTACTACAGTATCTGCCTGATCTGACAATTGATGGTTGTCAAATTAACTCAATCTACTCATCCATTTGTTTTTAAGTATCTCACAATTGAGTACTGTTAATAGCAGTGATTAATAGCGATGATGATGATGATTAAGGTAATGGTCATTCTGGCCACCGTGGCTCACTCGAGCCAAGAAATACCACCTTCTGATTTCAGGTGTGGTCAAGTTAATACATAGCGTATGCAACTCCATAATTTGGAGCAGTGACGTACAGAATGCTCACCACCAGGAGGAAGTAATTCAGCTGACAGGTGAGGAGGGAACAATAGGCGCGAGAATTGACACTTAAAAGTTGTGAGAATTCCCGTCTTCCATGGGATTACACTAGATAGCAATCCTGGAATGGAGGGTCAATGACCACCTACTAAGCATCAAGACAAAGTGTACACCGTATTATTGCATTCTGCAAGGTTGAAGCCTATAGGGAGAGTTAAGAAGATGAAACAAAAACAGAAGGCCCGGTGATGCCTTCTGCAACTAGAGCAACTAGAGGGAGTCGCCGTTGGTGTCGCCACAACCTTTGCTCCAGTTGTCATGCCAGTCAGAGAAGCCAGTAAGGAAGGCCTCTTGCATCCACTGATACCGGCACTGCGACGTGGCTTCAGAAACTGTGAGCCAGGTCCTCCTGCGGGAGCTCTGCTCGGGCCATGAGTCCAGCTCTTCCTTCACATGCAATGCAAACACCGCGGCTCTGCACATACCCTCAGGGCAGCACGCATCTTGGTGCGTCTTGCTTTTGAAGTCGTAGAAACCCAGAAATTGCTGTCCAGAGAAAGAACGGGATTATAAGGTGAAGTAACATACGTGCCTTTTGTGATGTATGCATTTCACAAACATGTCTTAACGGCAGAATAAAATGCATAAGGAAAACATAGTTTGTAAGCATGTATTTTTCACAATTAAAAAAGCACTATGCTAGGATAAAGGATAATATTATCTCCACTGGAGCAACATGTTTCAGGGACACCTAATAACCCTCCTAGAAAGGCTATAATCATTCTGATTTCATGTTCCTTCCATTATGTGAAATTGCAAACATGCTACATGATGTCAAGCTCAAATTTCTCATGAGCTAGAATCAATTTTATTATGATTTTTCTATCCAGCATTACAAAGTGCTGAACACGCTAGTTGCAACCTGATCCGTGATTAACAGTGACACCAGACAAAAGAATACCAATTCAGAGAAATCAAAGCACATACCATATTAAGCTCAAACAATGGAAACAACCTATCCAACTAAACCAATGAACTGGTTGGGCATCACATCTCATGACCCACAAGAGCACTACTAAAATTTGCATTTTATGGTTCTTCCACTATGAAAGTATCACTCGTTTGCATTTCTTCATAAAATCTATGATGATGCTAATTACACACAATGCAAACCAAGCAAGTATCTTTTTAACCATCACATAGTTTGTTTCTCAGTTGCGCAATGTCTGTGCTCCACCATACATGCCACACAGCATTAACAATAAGCACCTAGTACAATACTTGGTGTGGATGGTGTGACTTGTGAGTACAACATATGTCGATGCAGCAGCAAGCCAAAAAAAATGTGAGTGGTTGTATTTCTGACTCATTGTGTGAAAAATGCTCCAGTGAAAGTAACATGTAACATGTAAAAAATAGATCAATAAAATAAATTTGGTGGATTCTGAGGATAATGCATAAAAAAACATTCCAATAGTGTAACTTTCATTTCCTAAGTAACTAAATTCCCACCATTAACATTTTAAATTGGATGATTTGTTGCAGATGGATACCTAGAAATGGCCATGAACTTGATACTTCAGGAAAAAGCAGGCTCCACAAGATTTGAGGCTGGTTAATCTACATTAGCAGTTTAGAAGAATAAAGCCTAAACTTGAGGCTTGCTAGGCATATCATGAATAAGATAAATCAAACAGTAATACAAGCTTGCATCACAGCCCAAAATATATAATACTAGTTTTACGATTATGTCAAGACTCAAGATGAAAACACATGCAACTATGTTTCTGACACATGGCATGCCTGAAGTAGCTAAAATACATATGTAAAAGTAGTAGATATTAAAAACACCATCTCTGATGTATCTTACCACTATATCACCACGAACTCCAGCTTCTTCTACAGCCTCTCGAGCAGCTGCCTGATCAACGGTTTCATCATTCTCCCATCCTCCCTGTAACAAGAAGACACAAATAACAAAAACTCTACCTAGTAATATGGTAATATAACATTTATCCACCAAGTTTATGAGAATGACAGATAAAACCTAATGTTATGTAGAATCTATAAAAGTAGGTGAAAGAAATATCTCGGGCATACTTTATGTGTATGTTGCCAGCTTATGAATAAGCTAAATCAGTAAAAAGTACAAACCATAATTTGCAAATGGACTTTGGTACTTCTTAATAAGCAACGGTTACATCTGCATCTCAGTTCATTCTAACTTCATATGGATTCATCTAAGAGACATAAAGAACATTATAAGTGCCAGGAGCAACACTTTTTTACCTATGAGCTAACTGAAATATCAGTGTGCTGCTCAAAGAGTCATAGGGTATAGTGCAGTAGCGCTTCAGTGTGGCAGGACAAAACAGACAAATTTTGTAAATTATAGCAATTTTATGTCAAGTAAATGCAAATCCAAATTTAGATCATAAATCATCACAATTTATTATTGAAAAAAAACAATTTCAAGTAAAATAACCGCCCATAAAGAGTGTGGCAAACTTATGCGTACAGAATTCACAATCATTTTTTTCATCATCATGTATTTCGTGAATCTAACAATTCAGATGGGAACATTACCTTTGGAAACAGGAGACCTGGTCCACTTTGAGAGTTTATCATAAGAACTTCAACAAGTTTCTTTTGTTCATCATCAGAAGTTTCATCATTACTAGTTCTATACCTGAATGGTATGCACCTGTAGAGATAATGAACTTAATCAGAACATGCATAAATAAGCCACTACATAGAAACAGAATAGTGTACTAGTAACTTTTAGGCAAGGACACATGATAAACAAATGTTTTTGCCCAACATAAACAAGTTAACAAGATGTAAACGAAGAAAATACTGAATACGTTTGAATTGACATTGACAATAGTTCTCCAACATTGTGAAATCCTGTCCAGAGAGGAACTAGCTCTATCACAGAAAGAGCAAAAATCAGTAGTCCTTGGAGTGTGCATCTATATATTAAGGCAACAAATCTTGCAACACTAACCTACAACATAGTAATGTACATACATGTAAAAGGTGACACTTGAGATAGTTCCTGCCAATAAATGCTGTAGGTGCACCTCCCAACCTGCATCTAAACAAGATGCAGCAACAACAACGACATAACCTTTCAGTGTCAAGTAAGTTAGGGTAGTCTAAAGTTAAAACCGAACAAGAGTCTCAAACCACGATTCAGTCACGTCAATAACTGTTTTCTAAGTACTTCTACTCAATTAACTTAAGATTCCATAACGTACTAATGTCTTTGGAGATCTCCTTTGAATATGACAAAAGCATCTCAATCGATATTGGACAAGTTTTTCTTTAATTGGTGTTACCCCTAGTCGATCATGTATATACTCGTTTCAAACTCAATCCATTCTTATATGATCACAAATCCAGTGTGACACACATATTTCTACAATACTCAGTGTTGAATATGACCTTTTTTAAGACCAATATTCTGCCCTATACAGCATAACAGGTCTAATCGTCGTTCTATAAAACTTACTTTTTAACTTCTGCAATACTCTCTTATCACAGAGGATGCCAGATACTTGACGTCACTTTAATCAACCCGCTTTGATTATATGGCGAACATCCACATCAATATCTTCATCATCTATAGCATCGATCCTAAATATCAAAAGGTATCCTTTTTAAGCACTACTTGGCATTCAAAACTCATATCTCCTTTCTCGTGTACGATAGTGACAAAGTCACATCTCAAGTATTCACTTTTAGTTCTGCTTACTCTAAAATTTTTAGACTCAAGAGTTTGCCGCCACAATTCTATTTTTCTATTTACTCCTACCCGGCTCTCATCAACTAACATTATATCATCTACAAAGAGCATACGCCAAGAGATATTTCTTTTTATGTTTCTTTTAACCTCATCTATTAGCAAGGCCTATATATGGGCTTAAGACTAATCTCTGATTTAGTTCTATTTTAATCGAAAAGTAACATATATTAGCATTATTTGTTCAAACACTAGTCATAACATTATTATACATATTTTTTATAAGAAAGACATACTTTGGAACTTTATGTTTTTCTAAATCCCACCCCATAACATTTCTTAGTATCTTGTCATAAGCCTTCTTTAAGTTAATAAAAACCATATGTAGATCATTTTTCTACTCTCTAAACCGCTCCATAATTTGTCTTATTAAGAAAATTGCTTCTATGGTTAATCTTTTAGGCATAAAACCAAATTGATTTATAGAGATCCGTATTGTTCCTCTCAAACGATACTCGATAACTCTCTCCCATAGCTTCATAGTGTGGCTCACCAACTTAATTTTTCGGTAATTAGTATAACTTTGGATATCTTATTTATTTTTATAGATTGGTCCCAATATACTTCTCCTCCACTCCTCAGACATCGTATTCGATTAAAAAATATTATTGAATAACTTATATTCTCAAGATATCTCTACACCTTGATTAGAATACCATTAGAGTCCATCGCCTTACCCCCTTTCATCCTTTTCAAAGTTGTTTTAACCTCAGATTCTTAGATAAAGCTCCTATTGATATCATCCGAAGAGTCGTTCAACTGGACGATGATGTCCTCGTTTTCACCATTGAACAAATTATCAAAATACTCTTGTCATCTATATCTAATCTCATTCTTTTCACCAAGAGCTGCTCTCTCTCATCCTTAATACACTTAACTTGGTTGAAGTCTCTCGTCTTCTTATCACGAGCCCTAACCATTATATAGATGTCCTTCTTTTCTTCTTTCGTACTCAGACATTAATACAGATCCTCGAAAACCTGCCCCTTTGTCTCACTCACAATTCGTTTTATGGTCTTTTTTGCCAACTCGTACTTCTCCATGTTGTCCTCACTACTGTCATGGTACAAACGTTTATAACATTCTTTTTTTTCCTTAATAGCCCTTTGCACGTCTTCGTTCCACCACCAAGTGTCTTCAGTTTCGCATCCACTTCCTTTGGTCACTCCAAACTCCTCAGAAGTAATCTTCCATATACATGTTGACATCTTCTCTAATATGTAATTTGCATCGTCTTCTTCCTTCCAAAAGCCTTCTTTGACAAACCTTTCCTTGAAGACATTTGATGTCTCCCATTCCAACTTCCACCACTTGTTCTTGCAATTTGCATGCACCAGAAAGCGAAAGTCGGCCACCACCAGCTTATGTTAAGAAACCACACATTCTCCAGATATCATCTTACAGTCCAGACATACTCGTTTATCCTCTTTTCTTATAAAGGTAAAGTCAATCTGACTAAAATATTGGCCACTACTAAAAGTCACTAGATGAGATTGTTTCTTCCTAAAGAAAGTGTTGGCTATCATCAGATCAAAAGGTATAGCAAAGTCCAAATTTTACTCCCTCATGATTCCTACTACCATACCCAAAACCTCCATATGTCATCTCGAAACATATAGCTATTGCACCTACATGACTATTAAGATCCCCTCCTATAAAAAGCTTATTACTACTAGGTATAACTCTAATCAAGACATCTAAGTTTTTCTAGAAATATTTCTTAACATTCTCATCCTGACCTACTTGAGGAGCATATGCACTAATTACGTTTAAGACTATATCACTAATGACAAGTTTAACTAAGATGATCCTATCCTCTTGCCTTCTCACCTCCATCACGCCATCCTTAAGACTCTTATCAATCAGAATCCCTACTCTATTTCTATTTGAAGTTGTTCCTACGTACTAGAGCTTAAAGCCAGTACTACCCTCCTCATTCGTCTTCTGACCCTTTCATTTAATCTCTTGAATGCACAAGATATTTACACGTCTTCTAACCGTTGTCTTGACTAGCTCTCTTAACTTACCCATAAGGGACACTACATTCCAGCTATCTAAACGAATACTAGTTGGCTCAACTTGTTTCCTTACCCTTCGCACCAGTCGAGTCAAGTGTGAAGGCCCTCGCTCAATTTTCACTCCATACGGATGCTGATGTGGCGCGCCACTAAGGATACGATAGCCCGATCCTTGCTCACTTAACACCATACCCAGATCACGACATGGCGTGTCATGGGGTGACGACCCAACCCTTGCAAATTTAACATCATACTCAGGTTCCGATATGGCGCGTTTACACCCCAACGGGATTTTTTTTATTTTTATCTCCATAAGAGCAGATAATTTTTTATATTGGCTTGCCAAGTCTAACACAACTCTCCTACTTTAGCAAGACTTGAGACCTGCTATGTTGAGATACCAAAAACACCCCAATACTGGCGAAGTTGCATCTAAACAAGCAGAAACAGATTTTTTTTATGATGAAAGGGAAGAATCTAGGGCTTAACGTCAACAACTAAAATGTCAAGATACATTATCTATAAAAAAAAATTGGGTGGGTTTTCACCCCCACACTACAGGTATATTTCCTTTGTTTAGATCTGATTAACTACCCATCTGTCATCTCCTGGTCCATTACATTTTCAGTTGCTATTTCTTACGTTCCACCAGCCAAAGAGAAGTGCAACAGATAATAACACTGCAAACTCATTAACAGCTTGGCATTCCATAATGCACAGCAATACTTACCAAGCTTAGAAAAACCGAACTAAACTAAGGGCAAATCTGAAATTAGGGCCTATCAGGAACAGACGCCTGGACTATCAATAATGATTTGAGACCTTTTTGTCACCAGCAAAATGCGATGACATCGACTTACACTGAAATGTATCTATCCAACTAAACTCACATCCATCAATCTTGATAGAAGCCACCGCCGCCGCCGCACAAAGGCACTTCACATTGGAGGATAGCCCATTCCATTCCTAAGAGGCTAACACACACTGCTAAAATCCTTCATATGGATATACCGCCGATTGGGCCGTGGAATAACCCTGTCGCTATCACCAGGTGTTGCAACTAAGATTCTTAGCTAAGTGCTCAAACCAAACTAGCTTAGTAGGTGCCGATAGTACTTGCCTTTCATAAAAAAAATTTAAAAGCATATGCAAATCCACGTGAATCCACGCGAGAACCAATCCACAACCGGGATGGCACATCACCGCATACCCCCAACCGATCCAATACCCCAATCAGACCAATGCCATCGCCTCGTACATATGGAATACGACGCGCATTAGGTTAGGTCAAGCGCGCAATGAACCGCACGCGCCGTCGCCCAATCCAATCCATTCTAATCAAATCAAGCAGGACGAAAACTTTAGAGCAAGCATGCGGGAGCAATAATTGGGCACAGAGAGAGAGAGATAGAGAGAGATAGAGAGAGAGAGAGAGAGAGAGAGAGAGTACCCGGCCACCAGGCGACGGCCATCCTCGTACCGCTGCTGATGCCGACCCGTGCGGGCCACCAGGTCGCACATGCTATACCCCGGGCTGCTCCGCCGCGTCCGCTCTCCTCCTCCCTCTTCCTCTGCGCCGCCTCGCCGGCGGGGAGCGCGCGGTGCGCGGCGGGCGATGCGGCGTGGGGAGGGAGGCGGAGCGGCGGAGAGAGATTTGTGCGTGGAGAGGTGGGAATTCCTCGTCGTGAAGAGGGCGCTCTTGTTTTGTTTTGTTTTTTTCCTTCTCTGTGTTTTTTTTTATGGGGGAGGGGGGGGGTACTAGTAGTATTTTCGCGTCGTTGGGTTGGGCGCTCGCTTATATCTGGAGGCCGTTGTGGGTGGTTACACCTTCGCTTTAGTCTTCTTTCTCCCACACCCCCCCCCCCCCCCCCCCCTCCTTCTCTCTCCGTCTCTGTTTTCTGTTTGCTTATCTGGAATTGGTTGCCAATTTTTGGATATCCTTTCGTGTTTTCGGGTATGCTGTTTGTATGGCATGTTATTTTTCTTTTGCGATTATACAGAGAGGATTTTTTATGGGTTGGATTACTTTGCTCCCATAAATATGTACAAGTTTTAGCGTGTTTAAGCTGAAATTTAAATTAAAACATAAGATAAAAATATATAAATATGTGTGTTGCATTTACTAATCAATAACCAGTGTTTTATAACCGATTCTGTATGACCACCGTTTTTCTTTGAATGGATTAGACCGGCTTTTAACATATTAGTAGAAGCTAACACACACTGTAAAAAGTAAAGATAGTTAAGCTAGTTACGATTGATTATGTTGCTAAGAAGTTTTTTATATAAGTGTATATGAACTTATATATATTTATAAGATCTAAAATTTTGTATCTATTTTAAACATAGCATCGCTTTCATTCTATAGCCTAAAAAATATCATATTAATTAAAAAAAAGAAATACATGTACCGTTAGATTATGAAGTATCTGAATTATAATAGTTAGGATTTAGTTAATGTTTATTCGGAAGTTTTAAAAACTAACCAATTCAACACTAGATCCCTATTTACTAAATCGGAACAGGAACTATACGACAGGAGAGTTTTTTTTTTCAGGCAACTAAACAACCCAAGTTACAGTCCGAACCAGAATAAAAAAAGAGAATCCTGCCGCGCCTGCAGCCAGCTATAGCAGTCCTTTCCTGTCTCATTAATTAATTTGCTACGACTGATAACCTTGACCTACAGGTAAATTAATCCCGGAAAATAAAAGCACAGGAAAGCACTATTGGCAATTTAACGTAATGTGTTGAGGATGCACGAGACAACTGGTGACATACATGCATGCTGAGCGCAGCATAGCACAGGAAAGCACCGTTGGCAATTAGCGTAATGTGTTGGGATGTGCTTACAGGGTTTGAAAAGGGGAACTGTAATTTTTTTAAAAAGTTAAACAATTTTATGTCTCTACTACTGTAAAAAAAAAGGGAGTAAAGCACCTTTCCTCCCACCACACACGCGCAGCGTAAGTGACGGGTGCGAGACGGGACGAGAAAGCGGATCGAGACCGTCGCCTAGTCGCGCGGAGGTGGGATGAAGAAAAGAAGATAACTGCAGGAGAGAAGAGGAGAAGAAAAAATGAAGATAAGAGAGCGAGGAGAGTACCGAAAAGAGAGTCGGCGACGGAAAGAAGACGTCAACGACGAGGAGAAAAGGGTCGGCTCGCCAGAGGAAGAAGCTAGCGTGTCGGGATGTCTAGCCGCTCTGATAACATGTAGAATATATACAGTGACTATAAATCCCCTAAGCGTATATGTAAGGAGATCGAATATATATATATATATACAATACAGGCCAATTCTTAAAGTCCATGAGAGCAAAAAATTTAGACAACGAACCAGTAAAAAAAGGGACCGAACCGGTAACAATTCCCTAGTCGCATCGCTGCCGCCGCCCACACCTAAAGCCGCCATGTCCCCCACGCATCGCCTGCCACCGCCATCGTCGCTGGCCTGCCGGCAACCGCGCCTTTTTCCGTCGACGCCGCCGCCGCCGTCTCACGTTCTACCGGAGGAGATGCTTGGATGGAGATGGAGATGGTCGGCCCGCGCCTGTCATCGATGCCGCCGCCGTCATCGTCTCAAGACCTACCATGCCTCGCAACCGCCATCAATCTGTCCTCGTTTTCTTCTTCTTGAGTTTGTAGTTTTGCTTGCAGTGATTGTTTCCAAAGATCTTTTTTTCCACCATGTGAACGATAGTACGTTCTGAATCTGTAAACTGAATGATGCTGCTGCGTGTTGTCAATCAAGGGGGTGCAAGTTTACGCCGGAGGAAGAGCTTGTGGTGATCGAGCTGCAGGCGAAGATTGGCAACAGATGGCCCATGATCGCGAAGCAACTCACTGACAGGACGTACAACGATATCAAGAACTTCTAGAGCACACCGGAAGAAGAAATTGGCGAGGATGTCGAAGGCGCCACCGTCCCGCAGGAGATCCGGCAAAAAGGCTCCCACGGTAAACCGTTGCCTGCATTTCTTTTCTGAAACGAAACAGAATTGAATTAGACACCCAGCTTCTATCTGAATCTGATTCAAATGCACTGTGTTTCTGAAATGATCAGATAACAGTTAACATTATGGCATTGATCGGATATAATATTTATGTTAGAAATTTAGATGCATTTTATTCATGCTTGGTATTTGATTGTAATCATATTTCATCCTCCCTGTCAGGAATCTGCTCCCTGATCTTGCTCCCGTTCGAAGAGACGTCGTACCACGTTGACAAAAGCAGCTATCAGGCATGCATGGCAATACATAACAAGTTCACCGATGCACCATTGCCTGGACTACTACCTACATCTGAATGCTTACCTGGACTACCTAGCCCTGAATCAATATTTTGTGTTTATATCTCGTCATGCAAATATTTGGAAAGCTTAAATTTGGTTGGTTATATTGGTATAATAAAAGGAATTTTGTCTTTTGAGGAAGACAAATATTTTCTTATTGAATATATTTCCATAGCAACTCACGGGCATCAACTAGTAATAGCAAAGTGTCAATACATTGCAACGGAAAAAAATAAACTTATAATAAATATTAGACAATTAATTATGATTCAATTTTTATGATATAAAAATATATTTTTTTGGAGGGCCTAACAGAAAAAAGCATTCACTCCGAGGCTAAAAATCCTCATATTAATTAAAGAAAAAGAGGCATATATTAACCGCCCAATCATGACATGTGTGTATATTAGTTGATATAAAATACAATTATATCTACAAACATAGATATATGAAATTCAACCATACTAATAAAAACTATTTTTATAAAATACCAAATATAATTCTATTTTTATCTAGACCCACGCAAAGTTGTGTAGATACATAATTATGGATGATTTCATCTACATGATTTTTGGGAAGGAAAATATAAAATAGAAAACTAACATAATTCTGGATGGAATGGATAGGAACATTCTGAATTTAAGTAAAATTCAGAAAAAAAATAAAATAAGAAATTTTATTTGAACACGAATTCTGAACTAAAATTCTTAAATCACTGAAATTTGAGATAAACCAATATATAAATAGGCAAAATCGGTTTCATAGTATGGAAAGTTCTCGATTTTAGTTTTGTAGGAGCGAAATACGCCATTCACTTTAATAGCAGAAAAGGCTACATTCGTTCCTAATATTTTGTAGCATTTTGTGAAACCACTGACCTTTTACTTAGTTACCCTCTTACTTTCTTCCTCCCCTCTCCTTCCATACATGCACAGGCAGAAAGCTACTGCCAAAGCAGTGAGCTCAGCGAGTAGCGGGACAATTCGAAGGCACCACGGTGGGCCACGTTGAGCTGGAGGGTACGATTGGCAGGCGGTAGGCTGCGAGTGAGCTCGAGGGCAACATTGCTACCAAGCTCAATGGCGTGGCAACTAAGCTCGAGATCGTAGGCAACGGGCAGTGGGCAGCACCGCCGCAGGTGGCAAGCGAGCTCGACGATGTGGTGACCGAGTTCGATGTCACGGGTGAATGGTGGCAAGCAGCAAGCGGCGAGCAAGCTCACGGTACTGCTGCAGCTGGTGAGCTCAAGGGCATATATGAATGCCAGCGAGTTGTAGGTGAGTTCAAGAGTGCAAAGCAAGCAAGCTCAATCAATGGCGCAACAACTAAGCTTGAGGCGCGAGCGGTGGGTGGCGAGCTAGCTTGAGGGGCCTACAACAGGTGAGCTAGAGGACATCGATGATGAACCAGAGCCATCTTTATCGATGTCTAAGGGGATGGCTAGAGAAAGAAAAAGAGAAAAAGGACAGATTTGGCATTTCACTTTACAGTTTTTAGAAAAAAAAAGGGGGGGCATAGAAACTTAATGGCAAACGGGATATAATTAGGTCCATGGCCCGGAGCCTGTGGTTGAAAGTCCATGGACAATAAAAATTTTCACCATGTTAGGCTGATCTAATGGCAAAATAGCACAGGCTGGCCTGGGCCTTGTCCTTGGACTGGGTTCGCCTCTAGATATAATGCAGGAATAGATGTAACTTTTAGTTCTATTTAAAGTAAACTGAAATCTTTCAATGCTACCAAACTAAAATAAAAAACATTCGATGCTACAATTTTACCATATAAATATATAAAACTAAAATCGAAAACTTTCGATACTACAAAATCAAATTTTCCATACAAAAAATATAAATATATAATAAGTTTCACTTAATTAAACTGAGAGGGCATTTTTAGCATACCTCACATTGGTATCACGTGTATGCATGCTTGATGTTACGACAATGCCAGAAATAATTTCAAAGAAATAAAAAGATAAATATTTCAAAAAGTTCAGCTAAAAAAGGACCGCACAAATTTGTCCTATGGAAGAGAAAAAGTGATAGTATTGTACATTTTTAAGATAAAGAAATAAATTTGGTCTTTATATTCATAAGTGGATATATACATTTAAATATCAGTATTGTACATAAAGATAATGTGAATTGATATTATAAACTTTATTAGATCTAACCTCGTGAATGCGCGGGCAGTTTTCTAAATTAGACGTTTTAGATGTTAGTTGGGTTTTGTGTGTGAATGGATGACCACTTGAACCATGATAGCATGTGACGTGTGCAGGAAGCAATTTTGGGCATTGGACTGACCCGTGCACCATCATCCAAATGACCATCACTTGTTGCCCTCCTGTCCTCCACGAGCACTTCATAAATCATAACCTCATACATTGATTTTTCTTACTTTTCATGTCTGTTGATACTCCTTCTGATATAGTGATATGTCCAAGTTGCGGAAAGCGAAAACTCTTTGGAAACGGAGGTCTCAACCTCGATTAGCATCAGATGACGGCAAGTTTTTAGATTACACAGCGCGCCCACTCGCAACGACGGAGAATGTCCCATGTCAAGAAGAAATACGGTCACCGATCTTTGGTATCATGCATGCATGGTACTAGTGCCTAGCTTATTATTCCGTTGGTCGATCCCTTCACGTCATCACAAATTGAGGCGACTGATGTGTGTACGTAGCTGTAGCTTCAAAAAAAATGAATAACATATAGTTTTTTTTCCGAAGGACCGTAGAAATACAATCGTTTATATATACACACATACATACACTCACCATTATAAATACAACGCATATAAATCTTATCTACATAAGCACATTCTCTAAAATATTTGAAAATTGATAAAATTATTATAACCATTTTGTTATCCATGAGTATATAGCTTAACATGCGTGTCCAGATAGAAGTTTCACCAGTTGAGTTATAATTGCGCATGAAATTAATCGCCGCGCCGCGGGCTCACTGGCCGGCCGGTCACCTGAAACTCTGACAAGCTAGCTCAAACTAGGGGTGGTAGCCCAAATTAACGAACACGTGCAGCTAGCAGTTTACTCCCTCCGTTCTTTGAAAAAAGGATTTGTAAAATCCCAATACAGTAGTAGTATGAATAAAAAGAGACAAAATATTCCTTACAAATGGATAAAAAGTGTGAAAGGAATAATTATTTTTATTTACAGAACGATGATAGATAAAAAAAAAGGTAGAGTTTTGAGGACGAATCGATGAACGATGATATATGGGTGATACGCCAATTCTGCTTATGGATCCTATCTAAGACGAAGAAACCAGGACAAGTTGAGAACCATGTACGGTACGGGAGGGTCGTTCACCGGCACATCGCCCGGCCGCTCGCTGTTTTCATGGCCACCTCCACACACACACACACACACACATACATATATATATATATATAAGGTGCAGTGCTAAACTTGTCCTTCACCTCACCTGTTGAAGTTGCAGAGAAGGACGGCATCATTCATTTTTTTTAAATAATTACAATAACGAAATGTGACGTATGTTTGTTTGTTTGTTTGTTTGTTGCGTTTGCTGTTTGTGTTTGCCATAGCATCATCCCGTTCCGGCCCAGCTGCACTCTAGCCCACGGGGGCCCACGTCAAGCCCAAACTATCCATGCGGCCCGCCTGATGTGGACTTCCTTTTGCAATTTTGACCCCTATCCTGGACACCCACCGGCCCATATTTATTCCGTTCCTAGCTAAAAAGAAAATTATTCCGTTCCGTCACGTATCCTTGTACACTTTCCGCCCGGGAGTAGCCGCCACCCACGCAGCGCCACCAGCGAGGCGGCGAGTCTGAAGTCTGAGACCTGAAGAGACTAGCACGAAATCCTCCCTTAGCCTGCGTTTCCTTTCTGCAGCTTAATTAGGACGAGGATATTCACTGCAACACTGCCAACCAGCTCTGGTTGACCAGAGGGAAAAAAAAATAGCTGGCTGCAGATATCAATCAATCTCTGGATATGTGTCATGTGCATCTGCCTACTTTGAATCTTCGCCACGACATGACAGTATGACACCGGCACGGCGATAGACTAATGTCTTCTTCTTCTTCTTCTTCTTCTTCTTCTTCTTCTTCTTCTTCTTCTTCTTCTTCTTCTTCTTCTTCTTCTTCTTCTTCTCTAATAAAAAAAATCAGCAACGCATCTCCCATGCTGCGAAGCTACATCATACACATTGCGTGGTGGGCACTACCTGCGCTGCGCGTACTACCAGGTCATAATTCCAGAATTAATAATGAATTATTATTATCATCTCGGATCACGCCACAGCCGGCCACACAGGTGTTCGTTGAATCTTCTTGGTGCAGTCTGTTAATTGATTAATTGCATGAATAAGCAATACAGAGAGCAAACGAGAACATGAAGTAGAGAAAAAATGGGGGACAACTAATTAATCAGCTACCCCTATTGAATCACAACTTATTCAAACAATAATATTAGGAATTGTGTAATCGGTCCTTAAAAAAAATTGCGTAATTGTGTGCAAGTCTAGCGATTTACTCAACAATTATATCATGTGTTATTTTCTAAGTATTTCTAGTTATATATCACTAGCTTTTTATTATCTCTTTATTTAACTTTTTTTATATTATTATATTACTTAATTTTATAATTTTATAATATACTGATGTCTCTAATATTATTCTTTAAACATAACCAAATTAGCTTAACCGAACAAGTTTTTTTAATTAGTGCTGTCCCTAATCGATATTTTGAATTCTATACATTTTTATCATATATATATTTCTATAATGATTAGCTGAAATCTAGGTGATTTAGATTTTAGATGATCATCGGCTGTTGCTTTTGGAATTGTAATTATCAGAGAGTTTTACACGCTAGTTTGTGCGTGTACATATACATATATTTATTTATTTATTTATTGTTGTTTGGAGACCTCGTGATCAAGAGGGACCAATTTAGTCCCGTCCCATCCCAGCGACAGCAACCGCATGTGACGTGCGTGATCCTTCCTTTCTCCCGGATCACGCCCGCGCGCGCGGATCTCGTGCCCTATACAACGACCGGTCTCGCTGGTCTATGCACGGAAGGTGCCGTGCCCGCTGAATCGCCGGAGTTCTTGGCGACGAGTCTACGACGACGAGAGGCGGCGGCGGGATGTCAATGCCGTGGGCGATGTCGGTGTCCGTCGTGGACAAGGTGTGGGCGGTGCTCGCGGCGTGGGTGTCGTCGTGCCTGACGGCGGCCGCCGACGTCGCGCGCGCCCTCAGGACGGGGGACATCGCAGTCTTCCACGTCGGCTGATGGTCGCGCCGGCGAACCATCAGATCGTGTTATGACCTGACCAGCTCAGAGCTTGGAGATGCTTGCCGACTGGTTTCTTGTTTGATCAAGAACTGGATACAGCTTTGCCAGAATGCAGCTTAGTTCTGAGCTTTTCTTTTCTTTTCTGTTTGTGTTGTGTAACTATCTATAATGGTTTACTTGATGACGTGGTGCTTGGGGTAGTGTATTATTCTTTGTTTATTTGTAATTAAGGTTGATTTTAGGTCAGTATTTTTTTTGCATAGAAAGGTTTGTGTATAAAGTATTAGCTCCTTATTTTCCCTTTCCAATATTTCTAAAGGTATTAGCTCCTTGAGGAACGTAAATTTAGTCATATGGAATATGTTAATCAGTTCATGCCATTGCTGAAGGGCTGAAGGAGGCTCATTTGATCTCATTTTTCATTTCCGACTCTTCTTTTCTATTGCTACACGAAATGTTTTGAGATGGCGTTCTGTATACTCCAATTTTTTTTGGGAGAGAATTTGTTGTGTAAGTTCTTAGACTTTACTGAATTTGTTGTGGCAGCAATTGATTAATTTCGGTTCCTGAAATTCGGTACTTCAGTTTGATCAAATAGGTTTTGTTAAGAGGGATCTTAGATTCAGTGAAAGGTGGCAAATCTATTCGAGAGTTTAGTTCTATATTTAGGTAGAACATTTTGTTTAATTTGTTTGTGACAAGAGTTAATATATCATACAATCTTGTTAATCCAAAATTTCAAGGAAGTTTGAGCCAAAAGATAAGCTGGCAGCTGTTAATCCAAAATTTCAAGGAAATTTGAGCCAAAAGATAAGCTGGCTGAATATCCTCAATGCCAAAAGAATACAGAGCCGTTAATGAAAAATAGCCGAGACCAGTTCATTAGCCAAAAGAACAAAATTTTACGGCAGTACTAATGTTTTGCCAGAGCTAATTCAGTCATAGCAGTTTATCAACTACATAACTTTTAGTGGCAAAATGCGAAATCAAATATGCAGAACGATTCATTACTGAAAACACATCTGTACATAACGGGTTCTCAGACGAAAGTTTCACGTTATGAAGCTCAGCAAGCGGTAAAAGTAACCTAAAACGGTCCGGTTGACGGGCGGTGAAACAAGTCGGGAAGCACTTTATTTCAGCACTGTCCAGGAGAGCTTCAAGACGATGCGTTCTTCCTAGCTGCATAGACTCGGTAAGCAGCTATTCCCACAACTGCAACGGCAGCTCCAACTGCAAATTATTAGTACAGTATCAATTGGGTTAGAACACGAAGGAAATTTACGCTACTGTCTAATTCTGAACATTACAAACAAAATCACAATCGACTCTGCACACATTGGTACACCAGACAACAAATACCCATTCCCATAATCCACTTTTTTCATATTGTTCTGAACTTTCTTAGTAGCTTTGTTGATCTGATATATCTATTGCTGAACTATACCAGTCTTCTTACTACTACTATAGTATATTTGGTACAATGGAGTAGTAAGAAGAAATGCAACAAGAGAGTGAAAGCAATAGGACTGAATGCGAAACTAGCTTACCTGAGACAACCATAAGGGAACGGTTCAGAAGTTGACGGTACTGCCTGCGTGTTTTCCCAGCTTCAGTCTCTGGAATGCTCAAATGAGGCTGTTGCGCGGTATAGACTATTCTGCAGAAAATATTATTCAAATCTCTCAACCTCACGCTAATAGGAATTGGTGTTTCGATTCCCATGTCTTGGCTCACCTGGAAATAAATAATTTTATTGTTAATTAGCAAATAAAGACAACTAAAAGTAATCCATAGTTTAAGATAGAACTGTGGGCATCAGCAAATTTGAGAGAACCAAGTAACTTGCACATACATCACATAAAAAATAGCCAATAATGATAAATATTTCTGAAGAAACATATTACAGTGATTGGAGCAGGACTATTTTAGTTTGCATATTAATGAGTTTATAAGATCAAATTGCAATTAATTGGCATATGAAATAATTACAGTGGCTAAAAGATTCTATCTTTGAAGATTTCCCAGTTGTTCTCCAGAAAGAGATCCAAACGATGCAATATCAAGACCAAGTTTACACGCCAGTAGATATATGGGTCTTGACTTGGAAAAACACCAAGGGAGTTATGTGGCATAGCAGCAGAATCAAACATGCACCAGTGCTTAAATATAGAACTAGAAGTGTATTTTCCGCTTCTATTAATTTAACCATTTGTGTATGAAAAAAATTAGTAGAACCATATGTTGATGCATCAATTAACAGTATCGGCATAGTACAGCAATATTTGATGCATCAACGTATCGGTATAGTACAGCAATCGGTATATTTACATGTATTTTATAGCACGTTATGAACTGCAGTCGTGTGCTCTTCATATTCCTATTTTACATGTATTTGGTTATCAGTTAAAACCGATATGTTGATGAATCAAATATTTTCTTACTGATGCTGATCTAATATTTTCTTGTAATTGGTCACCGATTTGGAGTGAGGAGATTAAAACAAATTACTCCACGTATCTGAAGCTGCAAAAGACCAGCAAGCAGAGAGCTACATACTGCAATTTTTATAAGAAAAAAAAAAGCAATATATACTTGGCGAAAGGAAGTAGTAAAAAGAAGAATATACTAGATCGACTATAAAAGCATTCTATATATACTTGGCTGAATGTACAGTTCATATATACTGCTAATAGATCAAGGCAGTATATCCTTGATTCCTAGTGAGACACTACTAAAAGTATATATATATACTGCATTTTTTATGAAACATACTGTAAATTTCTCACATGTCACAGTACTGAACTATATATACTATATTTTCTCGCATGTGCAGTAATTAGTTGCTGGCTTGTTTAAAAAAAATTGAGGCGGTTACTGAACCAAAGGATATATACTCATTTATTGATAAATGTAGTACAGACTGACCAAAAAAAATCTTCAATGAGGAATGCAGTATATACTGACCAAAGAGTAGTGCATACTGACAAAAAAGGTATAGTATATACTCCTTCAACAAAAAATTTAGTATATACTGCTAATCTAGAAAAGTGGTATATACTACTAATCTAGGAAAAGTGGTATATACTAGTACTCTAGAAATAACTGTATATACTACTAGTCTAAAAAAAGTGTTATGTACTACTAATCTAGGAAAAGTATGTACTGCTACTAACTTAAAAAACAGTATGTACTTAAAAAGGTATATACTGCTACTAACTAAAAAAATAGTATGTACTAAAAAGGCATATACTCCTTCAATGAGTAGTATATACTTAAAAAAATATGCCGTATATACTCGTTTAATAGAATTGTAGTATATACTACAAAAAAAGCACAAACTACTTATTAAACAAAAAATGGAATATACTGCCACTATCTTAAAAATAGATATATACTACTAAAGTATACTAAGTAAAAAAAAGGTATATACCACTAGGTAAAAAAGAAATATACAATGTCTTAAAAAGTTGAGCTACATACTGCTTTAGAAAACTGAACGTCTGTACTGCTAATGATACGCTAGATGTAACGTAGTCACAGTGAGCAAGTTTGAAAAAAAAAAATCACCGATTTCTCGGATCTGTTGCGTATGCATGAGTGGAAAAAAGAAATTATATTTTCGATTTTTTTTTTCAAACCGGCTCATGTAGATGCTATTGGATATCCAATAAGAGGGTGGGTGTATATGTACATACACACACACACACACACACACATATATATATGAGTACAAATGTAAAGAGAAACAGCTTCCAAAATATAACTAGTACCCTGTTCAAATGTTTGAGCCAGCAAAATCAAATATCAGATTCTACTGCCAGTTATGACACAAAACATGGCAAATGATTTTCAGAGAAAATGTCAAATTGGAAATGAACATGCAGTGTATTTCAAGCTTACTCTGGTTGATTCCTGTAGAGCCAATGGAGATTGGTCAAGATCATCCTTAGCAGCCACAATCAGACAAGGAACTTCATAGCCAGAGTTTTCTCCATGTGTAGCAACTTCCACAAGCAAATCCCTTGCTCTTTGCCAAGAAAATTCATCAGAGCTGCCATTTCAACAGAAGTCACATTTAGTGTACAGAAAATCATATACAATTTGCATAAAAAAGATATATCAGGGCAGGAGAGCATGGTTGCTGTTGCAACTCTCCAAAACCATGACACATTTAGGAAATAGTTCATAGTTCTGGTTCAATGCATGTCTATAAACAAGTTGAATTGCTACCGCTAATAGGGAAAGAATTCAGTTACTTCAGACTCTGTTCTGAGAGATTTCTTGGTCATAAAGAAATAGAACTTGGCAGAATTCATACCTATCATAAACGAATACTGCTACATCACAGGGTGCCAAGGATTCCCTATCAGTCAGTAATGATCTGACATCATCTTCAGGAATCTCTCGAAATACAAGTGTCTTTCTGGACCCCTTCAGAAAAATAAGATTATTCAATCAGACCAAATGTTTAAAAATAACACACAATTAGCAAACAATAAATGCCCAAACTGCATTTATTTGAGAGCATGGCACTATCAAAAATGGCAATGTTGACTGATGTATACTACTAACATTTTTTTTGTCAGAAACTACTATTGAAAGGATAGTACTAGGCTATTAAGATGTTTGTCCATTACCATCAGAATGCAATACTTGATTTCACATGATATGCTGGCCAGCACTATATTAACAAAGAACAAAGTGCTTATACATATCATAGAAAATTTATAAATTTGCAAACAAGTAAATCTTGCACTCTTATAAGAGCATTATCAGAATGTTTTCATATGGTGGAAGCACTCCTAACCACTTACAGAAAGTTCAACAGTATTTGCTGCAAACCGTTCACCGTTCATAGGCAGAGCATCAGAAGGTTGCCTGGAACAAGGACCGCATACAAATGGTAAGAAATAAACATGGTAATAACGATATAAAGCACATGTTGTAAAATACTAGGAGATGCATAGAGCACCTTCCAAGGAATGATTGTAGCAATGCAGTCTTTCCAGCACCTCTGGGACCAAAAACATAGCACTGGAAAACTTTCCGTTGAGTCTGCTGCTTTTTGCGATCAACTCGTCTTTTCCTCGTTGTGGTAAATGCTGAGCCAAAATCACCCGAATAGCCAACATATACAAGGTTGGCAAAGCTATTTGCTGGATCTAGAAGTGTCATAAGAGCCCACTGCAATTACAGAATACTTAATCAACAAAGGAAGATAGTCTATTGAGAAAATCCATCACCATAATACCCACTGTTCTACATACTACTGAAAAAGAGATAAGATAATCCCCACAAAAAATAAAGATAAGACAATGTTACAAGATAACTACATCAACAAACATGAAAAATAATTTTTGAGTAGAGAAAAGGGTTTTGTTTCTTATATCAAATCCAATCAATAAACACGAAACATAATTTATAAGTAGAAAAAGGGTTTTGTTTCTTATGTCAAATCCAAACAAGAAGACAGTAATTTGCAGATGATCAATCTATCATGCATGGTTGCCATTTGGTGTATTTGTGCTCAGTGTTATCCACTTAGTAGCACATTTAGTTTGAGAGATTACCTTGGAGAGAAATCCTTCAAGTGACAACCCACCCAAGACATTCCTTTCAGCACAGTCCACATACGGATTAGAAGACCATGGGCTAAAATATCAATAAAAGAGTATCAGTACGGAAAATGCAACCACAAAAACCATTCAATCAAATCCTCTAAGGAAAAATGAATACAGGATTACATAACAATTTTGATTATCTATAATTACAACCGTTTAATTTACAATTACAGTGTCAACCCAAAATAGGACAGTTCTATCATATCAGCTTACTTTTCAGGTGCGGTTGAAAAAAGATCATCCAGCTCAGCAGGTAGCAAAGCTTCATCCTAGACATTACAAAAAAGGTATTTTCAACTGATCAACAAAAATGATGCTTTTCAGTAAAATAAAATGCTCAAAACGAAAGGTTGATTACCATTCACACAACAGTAAAACAATTGTGACTATCAAATGTGTTAAACTTACATTATCTGTGTCAAACATGTTGAAAATTCCTCTCAAGAACTCGATGACTTGAATTGTCAACTCCAGGGTCTGTAAGGGAAAAAAAAGTTAATATTGACATCAGATTTGGTATCAAAAGAATATATTGTGAGCCAGAAATATAATAAATCAAACAGATAAATGCCTGTTGATGTTAAACAACCAACATACTATTGGAATCAACAATTAAAGCTATTGTCTTAGTGGTGAGACTAAAGAGTATAATTTAGGCACCATTCACCAGCATCCAGGGATGCACGACTAGAAGTGAGAAGGGCTGACCATGTGTATCTTGTATTCCTTAAGAACCAAGGAGTTACATGTGGTCTCAATAAGGAAAACTGTGGGAAGAGGTAGAGAGAACCACCCTTCCACCCTAAAGGAGGGATACTTTTAGATGGTCTCTTTACACCCTATTACACAAGTACTAACATAAAAATTTCTAGAGCAACCTAAGAAGCATCCTGTTCCTAAGAGTGAAGTTATTCCACCACAGTGGCAACGTTATCTATACTCCTTTAAAAGACTCGTGGTGGTGGTGAGTGGTAAATCTGCCACTACTCACCAGTTAACATGTGTCACCATGGAATAGGTGAATATGTCACCACCTACTCCCACTATTAGCTGACATGTGGGGCCAATAAAATGTAACTCACGTAGACTGTCAATTTCCAAAGCTATAGTTGAGGGGAAAATCATATTCAACCTACTCCTTGCATCGCATGGGTATTTAGCTAGTAGCAACAAAGATATCAAAGGGTGCAAGATATGAAAGAACAAAAGAGCATTTTTTGTAGTTGATGGAATAATAATGCTACAAAGAACACTATAGTTCAAGAAACATCTGACGATCAGTTTTAAGGTATGAAGCCATGGCAACTCCCATATCATGGATGCTAAACAACACACGGGACAAATCATGCACATCTAAAAATATCTAGCTTCAACATGAAATAAATTTGAATAGTAAAAGCACCAAACAACACATTACTTGGTCAGGAGCTCGTTTAATTGTTGGCATAAGGTCATCTCTAAGCTTGATTTCATTATCATAACCAAACTTCCTTAGTACAGTCCATGTAGTTTCTAGTCGTCCTTTCTCAATAAAAAGAGCATGAAGGAAAAGGAATCCAGTCAAGGTAAGGCCATTGTCATTCACGCCTTCAGGCATCTTCTCTTGAACTACTCTCTTCACGCCTGCAATTTCAGTAGGCTGGAGAGGAGCATTGAAGCATTTGACCTTTAAAGCAACCAAAAGAGATTGTTATCAACACCAGAAATAACAGTGGCAATAAAAAGAACTATTTGACCTTATGTTAATTACAGGAAGCAAGGCAGCCTCGGTGAATACAAACCTGAAAATCATTGAGCTCCACATCACTGAGTGCTCCATCCCTGTCATGATCACATAAAATAAATATCCGCTTCAAAGCCCTCACACACCGTGGCTTCAGAGATTGCGCCTCTTGATCAAATAGAGGAGCTGTAGGGTGAAGCACTGCCTTTTGGGCATAGTAGAAGACCTCAGGCACCTGCAAACATTCATAAATTATATTCTAATTATTAACCCAAACCTAGCACAATATCTGGAATTCTATCTCAGTAGGGCACTAATTAAAATTATCAAGTGCATAGTACAACAGATACATAATCAAGTTAAAATAAATATATTTTCAGAATATAACAGCATCAGGATCTGGTTATGGACTATGTATGCAGCCATAAAAGGATGTCAATTGACCTAGTATTTGAGCATGCCCATTCAGAATGACCAATAAGTTGTAAACTACAAAGGTAGTAATATTTTGGGACGGAGGTAGTAATAATCAACAAAGAACCGAATGCACAAATTTAACCTGGATCTGGCGAAGCGCAGAGCACTCGATGCAGGTCTCAATCTCTCTGAATGTCTGCATAATGGGCGCCATCACCTGCTCAAGGCTGACCTGTTGCTCGTCCCTAAGGTCCAACTTACAACCCACGACAATCACAGGTGCCTTTAACTATGACAGACAAACAGCAAACAACACAAAATCACATCGGGCATCCCACAAAACTACCTATGACGTCCGATCCAATCCTACAGCACGAACCTGGAGGCGCCGGAGCTCGGGGAGCCAGAATGTGCTGAGCCGCTCCAGCGTGGCGGGCCTGTCGCAGGCGTACGTGAGCACCACCGCGTCCGCCGCCTGGCACTCGGCGATCAGCTTCGCCCTGTGCTCCGGGCTGCATCCAAACAGGCACACGACACACAAACGGAATCACCACCAGCCCAAACAAGGCCAAATAGCAACGGAATCCACAAAATGCAATCCATAAATCTATCAACAACCCGATTCGCTGCGAGGACGGGACGGGGGTGACGGACCTGGAGGAGGTGTCGACGATGGTGATGGGGACGCGGTCGGGGAAGTAGTCTGCGGGGAGGCGGGTGGACGGCATGACCCGGGGGACGTTCTCCGGGAACGCCTCCGTGGCGACGGCGACGATGAGGCTGGACTTGCCGGTGCCCGGGTCACCGATGACGACGACCCGCACGCCCTGCTTACCCGCCAGGTTCGCCGCAGCCGCCATGGCGCGCCTCCTCTCTCTCTCTCTCCCTCCGCCGCGCTAGGGTTTTGGGAGATTTGGGCGCGGCGCCGCGGCGTGTGGTGGCGTGGCGTCGCGCCAGGAGGGGGGGGGCGTAAGAGAGTGGGCCCGCCTGGGTGGACGTCTCGCTCTCTATGGTTGCAAGTTCGCTTCGCCTTGGAAGGGAAGAAAGAGAGACTCAGAGTGTCATGAACGCGTACTCGATCCTCACGTGGGCTGGGCCGATTCTTCCATGGGCCACGACTGAGGCCCATACAAAGAGGCCATCATCTCCTATAGCTATAGCTAAAGGTGCGATTGTTTTTTTTTTTGAGGGAATTTTTACTAGTAGATGGGAGTTTAGGGGTTGGGGTTATTAGATTCTCTATTTAGATGGTCGACGTGAGAAAGGATTGGGGTGGGGAGTTTGTGCCCGAACTCCCCCCCACACACACACACACTTTCAATACTTAGGGTGAGGTGGGAATTGTAAAAGAATACCATCTCTAACTATAATCAAACAGATATGAGTAGTCCATTATCACTCAAAATCCATCTCTCACCTAAATTCTAGTAAGCCTCATTTCTTCCGTCAAACAAAAGATTGGAAGTAAAAACCAAATTCCCATGACTAATCCCACCTATCAATTTTCTCTCTCAATTCCCTTTCTCGGTTAAAGTTACCAAATAGGCCATAAAGTCTTACAACCTTAAAACAGAGTTGGGTTTGTAACCGTACATGAGATTTCTATCTTATTCGGCTCCTCATTCAATTCTTTCAAAAGGATCATTATTTTTCTGGTTCGAGAGTCTCCACCCTTCTTCCACCGCATCTTTCAAAATATTTAGATTGGGAACATCTTTAAAAAAAATAGACCCAAAAATCATCCCGCTCCTTTAACAATGCCTATACATTACATTTTGTTCCTAAAAACTTTAAAATATATCATGTCATCATTAGCCGGGCAGGGCGGCTACGTCGTCAGTGTAGGGACAGGCTGATCACGGCTACGTCGTCGCTACCAGGTGATTGGGGGATCTTGGCAGGGAGACAGCAGCCCACGCAGTGCATGGCCAGCCCGCAGCACGGCGAGGGCGCCACCAGCTAATAAAGCGTGCATTACGAGTCATAATTTATGACGCTATATTCTTGTGGATTTAGGTGAAGTAAAGAGGCTTGCACGATGATGAGGTTCTGGTTTGGCGAACCAAATGTGCTGAAACTGAGCTCTTAAACAATCGTGGCATCTTGGGATGATCGTAACTGGCAAATGCTTACCTGTTAGTTACTGAAAATGAGTATACATAGTACTATGACAAGTGGCGTAGCTAGAAATTCTTCGTTGGGTAGTCCAAACTCCAACATCACAAGTCAACATCGATAATCGACTAATTTAACAACCAAGTTTAAAATATTCAAATATTACAATATGAATAGTTTAAATACAAAAGATATTACATAGAAGATTATAATGCCACTACTTAGACTTTAGTCTACGCCTTCCCTTAGCCATGAAAGTATTTATTATCTTTTCCTCACTAATTTTGGAGAAGATATCTTGCTCAATATATGTGACTAAGTAATGATTCAACAAATCATCACATATTTCTCAACTTGGTCTTTACTAGACTGCAGAAAATACCCTCGTAACACTTACAGTTGCAACCGGTAAGATCAATGCTAATTTAAGAAACAAATACACCAAATCACAAATACATCAAATCATAAAGAAAAGACTAATAGAGAGCTCACCAAGTGTCTTTAGCCTTCAAATCTATCATATTGTCTTATATCATTAATAAAAGTATCAATTTGAAATTCAATTTTTCTCATGTCCATACTTGAAAAGTCCTTGAGATAAAACTTGGCAAGTTACCTTTTGTGCATCATAAGAAGCAAATGAATTAGAGGGATTTAAGGCTGACATATAAGTCAGCAACTACATATTAACCTTATCAAACTTATTGTCAAGCTCTTGACTAATTTCATTAATGACACCAATATATACTTATCTTCTAAAATGATCATCATTTGTTTGGTTGGGATAAAACCATGCAGATCTTCTGTGAGGCACATATTTATCATCCTTGCCTGGAACTTTAATACTATATGCGCAGTACAAAATGAAATAGCCTTTTTTGATATAAGCCTTCCCACCCATTGAACCTTATTTTATGCATTCTTTCCTTTGCTAGTTTTATAAGTGACATTGCGTTCACAATATCTTGGTCACTCCTTTGCAAAGACTGAGACAACTCATTTGTATATCTAAGAATAATAAGCATCAAGAGACCACTAAAAACAAAGTCAAATGATTGAAAAGCTCCAACCACAGCATGTATCATTGGCCAATCACTTGTTTGTGTAGAATCTTTTCCAAGAGTTCTGAATACCTCATGAATTATGGAATACATATCAATAATATGCACGATAGTTTTGAAAAGAGAACTATATCTAGTGTCACCGGGCCTAGCTAATCCATCTCTTGATTTAATCCACTTCCACTATCTATTTCACCCAATTCAAGTGATTCCATAACATTTAGAGCTCTAACATCACTAAGCATGTCATGATGCTTACAAGAAGATCCAATAATATTCAGCAAGTGAGAAACTTGGGTAAAGAACCATATGCAATCATCATTTTCCTTAGCAACAGAAACAAGAACCAACTAGAGTTGATGTGCAAAATAATGGATGTAATAAGTAGAAGGAGATTCTTTCATGATTAGTGTTTTCAGCTCATTACTCTCTCCTTTCATGTTGCTAGCCCCATCATATCGTTGGCCATGAATTTAAGTAAGAGACAAGTGGTGATCACTGAGTAAAGACTAAATCGCTGTCTTAAGAGACAAAGATGTAATACTAGAGGCATGAACTACTCCAAGAAACCGCTCACATACTCTTCCAAGTTTGTCAACATGAAGCAAGCAAAGGGCTAGTTGTTCTTTATGTGATACATAGCTATACTCAACAGCAAGAATTGTATATTGGTCCTCACCAAGTTCATCTATATTTCTAGTAGTTTCATTGGCACAACATTCAATAATTTGCCTTTGTATGGTAGTTGATGTCAAGATGCAATTTCCTGGTGTATTTTTCAAAGCCACCTTATCAACTTCCTTGTTATTTTCTGCAAACCATTTCAAAAGCTCAAGAAAATTCCCTCTATACTAGATTCATCGCTTTCATTATGCCCACGAAATGCCAATCTTTGTTTTAAAAGAAACCTTAGGCATCTAAGTGAATAAGTCAACCTAGCCTAATAACGAATTTTATCCTCATCTGAAACCTTTACAATGACATTATCAATTAGCGCACCTTTCACAAATAAGTTGTATTTCTCTTGGCCTTTATTGTGTGCACTTGTCACAACACCTACATGTTTTAGAAGTGTATCGGATTTGTTCCAATTTCTCCAACCACACTTAACAAAATTACTACTTTTGTTGCCAAACAAATAACATACCAAGCAAAACCCAGCATCCTTCGCCACACTGTATTCAAGTTTATTGTACTTATGAAACCACATAAAGCTAAATTGGCATTGCTTACCATATATATCTCTAGTTGGGAATTCATGTGAGTAGCATTGCCATGGACCGTTATGAATATATTCCCTCCGAATAGCATTTTGCTCATTGATAGGATAGCTTGTAATACGAAGCCTTAGCTCTAGATCACTATTGAGATGATTAACATCATAAACAGGAGGTGTATCTTATTCTTAAGTTTGAGCTTCATCAACTATCGGAACCGGTGATGGTTCTTCTTGAGTAGAGCTTCATCAACAACCGGATCCAAAGAGGAGGCCACAATCTTCTTTTCTTTAGCTTCGTGATTCCAGAAGAGCGATGCAATATCCCCATTCCTCTTCATGTTTTACCCAAATACCAAATAGCTCAATACAAATCCTACAATAACAAGTTAACAATGAGGCATTGAGCCATTCATAAATCATTTGAGTAGTAGCAATGAGGCATTGAGCCATCGACTTTGAGTGCATCATCACACATCTAACCTGGATCTGGCGAAGCGCAGAGCACTCAATGCAGGTCTCGATCTCGCGGAATGTATACATGACGGGCGCCATCACCTACTCAAGGCTGAGCTGCTCCTGATCGTCCCTAAGGTCCAGCTTACACCCCGCGAGAATCACGGGTGCCTTCAACTGTGACAGGCAAACAACAAATTAATAGCATAAAAATCATCACATCGGGTAGCCCACAAAATCAACCGTGACGACTGATCCAACTCTACATTGCCAATTAACCTGGAGGCGCCGGATCTTGTAGGTTGTAGCCCCATCGACGGTTTTGTTGCGTCCCGTGGCGGCGCCGCACGACGATCTTCTCCGTCTCCGTCCCGTGGGATTCCGCCGCGTCGATCTTGGCCACCGGCGCTCTCCTCTTTGAGCCCGGTTAGCCCAAGGCTGCCGGTTCCCCGCATGCTGCGCCGTCGGAGGCCGGGAGCCCTGCTCCATCGTCCGCCGACGGCCCCAATCTCGGCCACTAGCGGCCGCTCCGCCCGAGGCCGCCAGCTCCACGATCTGCTCCGGCCGCCGCTGCCCTCTTCGATCTGCTCCGGCAACCTGCCTTGCAGTAGGGAACTACCTTGCTGAGACCATAGAGCAATGGTTCTCGTATGAACCGTGAAGTAGTCTCGACTATAGTCCAACCAAATGCAGTAGGTACAGTTTGTAAACGTACATGAGTGATCTCTCATATTTTGGTGTCGAGGGGAATAAAGTATGGTGATCCTGTCCTGTTCGAAGCAGGGGAGTATTTGCCTAGAGGTTTGGAGTATTGTAGGGAGGAATTACAGTATGGTGATGATATTTACAAGGGATTCAAACAATTATGCAAAAACATTTCTTGAATTTTGAATTGTGGTGTTGAAACTACAATTTTGAAAATGTTAAATTCTACTCCTCCTTTCCATATTTAAGATGTTTTAACTTTTTTAAAGTCAAACTTTTTTATGTTTATCAAGTTTATAGAAAAATATAGTAATATTTTTAATACAAAACACATATAGTATATAAATATATTTATTATTAGATCTGATAAAATTAATTTGGTATTATAAATGTTACTATATTTTTTAAACTTAATCAAACATTAAAAAATTGATTTAAAAAGTCAAAACGTAGAAACGGAGGGAGTATGCATTAGAAATTGTAATTATTATGCTGTTAAACTAGCTGTAAATATAAAATTAGAGGGTGTATTGAAATAGAATACCAGGCTGTTAGGTTCTTATAGGTCATTGGAAAATAGGGACAGCTCACATTTAGCCATATGCTCTAAGACGGTTAAACTTGCGCTATTGCTAAAGATGCTCTAATCGAGCCCATATTAGCTAAAGGAAGGACGGAGCAAACCTATTGAATAGCTGAGCTAATGAGAAAATATCTCTAAAGATATGTGTGTCGACTAAAAGACCAATGTATTAGGTGTGACATTCAATTGAAGTATTTGAAGATGGATGCGTATCGGCTGAGGAACCGATAAGCTAGACATATTGCTTAATGTATAGATAACTTATCGACTAATCACTCTGATGAAACATTAGGCAGAGGCCTACAGGCCTACAGCTCAATCTACTATTGAAAGTCTCGTAGGTTGAACCTAATCGATACAACACGGAACGGACGACGACAAAAAAAGCTTGATAAACCGATAGACCTTGCACGGACGTGATGTAGTACACTTGATCTGACTAAGAGATCGAACTTAACCGATGCAGCCTTAGACAGAACAAGATATATCGGGATAGTAGTGGGACTTATCCCTTCGCCAGAGATCGAACTTCACCGATGCAACCCCGCGTTGAAAGCCAGATCTCACCGATTAAAATATAGACAAAATAGAGTGACGATACGCTAAAATTGTATTAATTGAGAGATGATTTACATGCTTACATAGAGTCTTTATTTATACCCTAGTATTACAGAATCCGATGTGGTTACAACAAACGTTATTTCCTAAAAAATATAATAGAAAAGTATCTCTAAGGAAGTAAACTGAACTAACTAAATATTTCTATCAATATAAGATACGATTTACGTAGATAAATTATGCTGCCATGAGTTTCACGGCTCCTCCTCAGACTCAGTCTCATTTGGATAGTCTTCTATAATTGAACCGAATCCTTCCTCGCTTCATTCGATCGGCTTCTTCAATATAACAATCGAACTCTTCTTTACTAAACCGATCGACTTTCCAATCCATCCACAAGCTTACCAAATTTTGACGTTAACACGGTGGTGGCAGGTGGGAGGGAGCGGATGAGAAGAGGACGGGTGTTGCATGGATCCACGCTCCTGAGGACCAGCGATGGTGGATCTATCGTTCTTGAGCACCGTTGCCATTAGATCCACATCCTTCCACAGCCATCTTTCTCTGCCTTCTTATCTATGTCTGAAACGCCGTCACCGATAGATGTCATAGCTGATGGGGAAGGAGTTAGAGAATGGCATGAGCCTTCTCGTAAGTCGCTAGAGCGAAGAAAGGAGGGGCATGAGAAGAGGGAGGCGACACGCTACCGCGCGAGGAGAGAGGGTGTGGAGGGAGTAATGCCGGCTAGGGTTTCGGGACTGGGGAGGAAAAAACTGTTTTATTTTGCAAGAAATCCTCTCTCTTCCAGTTTTTCAAAGCGTGGCCCTTTTTTTAAGGATATTTCTTCTTCGCATACACTATTCTTGTTTTTAGAGGTCCTGTACGTAAGAGAGCATAACATACTAACAGAAGACTAGGGACCTAAACGAAATTAAGGGTTTTTTTTGCAAAACGGACAGAGTCGACACGGGCGCACGGGAGCTCGCGAAATCCCACCTCCTTCCAGCGCGGGCTGACGCGTCCGCTATCCACGCCAGTCCAAAACTCCTCGCGCGAGCAGACGGGGGTCAAACCGTATACTTCCGATTATTTATTGCTAGTGAGGGTGGAGAAGAGCCCAGCGGCCAGCACACACCTCACTGTACTCACTCCAACCGCTTGAGCTCCACCGCGCCGGCGGCGACTACCGTCTCTGCTTGGAGCTAGGCTTCTCCGGGCCCGCCGGAGCTCCGATCCTGCGACGGGCACGAGGCCGGGAGAGACGATGTCCGCCGCCGGCTCCTCCTCCTCCCCAGCCCCGCGGTTCGTACCTGGTTGTCTTGCCTCTCCGGCGATCCGCTCCCATTTGGCCGTATCATTTCGCGCGGTTTCTTTCGGAGCTATACTGCTCGGCCCTCCTTGATGCGTCGCCTTGAATCGAGGGATCTGTGCTATCCCGGACTCTCCCAGTAGAGTGGGATGCTCCGTTGACTCCTCGACGACTCTCTGAAGGAAGCTACTAAGCTTTAGGTATGAGACCCTTTTGGAGGGTTGGGGATTCAGTAGTGGTGAACTGGTGATGGATGCATGTGTTGGCCACGGTATCTCGTTGTCGTTGAGCTGCTGTCCCTAGGAGCTGGGTTGATTGGTTTGGGAATTCGTCGGCCTGCATTGCCGCAGTGTTTGGGGCTTCTTCAGATTGCGTAGAGGGGAAATCCATGGTTCCTGAACTGATGAAATATCGCTTCGCGATACACAACTAAAACCAAGAAAAGATGAAGGGGGAGTTTTAATGTTAGTTGAAGGGGGAAAATATAGGTTAGCTGGTGGACAAGTGCTGTAATTTGTGACTGTTCAGGCTAGCAAGATTAAGCTCATGCTACTTTGTTAGAAAGGTGCTTGTGTAAGAAAAACTAACAACTGTTCGCAAACAAACAAGTCAATAATTTTGCAATGGTGTTCGCATGGTAGCTAGGAGCCTGGGATAATGTTCCTTTAAAAGTTAATTAGTTGTCTCAACTCACAAGTTCCTACAGTTTGTTGTTGTGAGTTGTTAATCTAACAGGCTTTGATGATGATGATGAAAAACTGGTAATTCTGATTTTAAATTCAATTAGAATATTTATCTGTTCTTTAAATTTGATTTGAGTTCTTTTTTTCTGAAGAAAAGGTTGGAAGGCAAGGTTGCGCTGGTTACCGGTGGTGCTGCAGGTATCGGTGAAGCAATAGTTCACCTCTTTAGAGAGCACGGTGCAAAGGTTTGTATTGCAGATATCCAAGATGAAGCAGGCCAGAAGCTCCGAGACTCCCTTGGAGGTGATCAAGATGTCTTATTTGTCCACTGCGATGTCACCGTGGAGGAGGATGTAAGCCGAGCAATTGATGCAACAGCTGAAAAGTTTGGCACTCTTGACATCATGGTTAACAATGCTGGCATTACAGGCGAGAAAATCACAGACATCCGAAACATTGACTTCACTGAAGTTAGAAAGGTAATTGACATCAATTTAGTCGGTGTATTCCATGGGATGAAACATGCAGCACGCATCATGATCCCCAATAAAAAGGGCTCCATCATCTCATTGGCAAGTGTTGCTAGTGTCATTGGAGGGTTGGGACCTCATGCATACACAGCATCCAAGCATGCTGTTGTGGGTCTCACCAAGAATGTAGCTGGGGAATTGGGGAAGCATGGGATACGTGTGAACTGTGTATCTCCCTATGCTGTGCCCACAGCTCTCTCCATGCCGCATTTGCCCCAGGGCGAACACAAGGATGATGCGCTGAAGGGCTTTTTAGCTTTTGTTGGTGGTGAAGCAAACCTGAAAGGTGTGGATCTGCAAGCTAAGGATGTTGCACAAGCAGCGCTCTACTTGGCAAGTGATGAAGCGAGGTACATTAGTGCGCTCAACCTCATGTTGGATGGTGGCTTTACCTCTGTGAATAACAATTTGAGAGCATTTGAGGATTAGCATACGTTCTTAGGTGCAATTGATACCTATAGTTACAGGTTCAAATGTAATGCACCATTCTGAATTCAGGACATTGATCAATTACCTGTATTAAGTATGCCAATAAGGTGGATAATCTTGTATCTGTAGTACTGTATAGTACTTAAGGACAAATGTTGATTCTTATCACCACTATTATGTTACAATTCTGAGAACTGGTTTGAATTCATATGGTATTCAGGTATGGTGAGTGTCAGGTTATATAAGTAATGCTTCTATGTCAGCATTCCTGCAGAGTTGCAAACCAATGTATTTGACAGTTGAATCAAATTGATGCCAGTTGGATCACTGACGGCATGCACAAAACTGAATTTCCAGACATAAGGATCGGCCACAGCCATGCTCATTCTAACTGAATCTATGCCCTGTGTGAATAAGAATTTTTTTTGCAGATAGAGATTCTTCTCCGCAATGGTCCGATCCATGAAAGAAGAAACTGACAGAAAGAAATTTAACCGGTCGTTCCGATAGAAAGATTAGATACATGTATATTTATTTTACCATATTGTGCTTACCTTACCATATTGAGAGAGGCTGTTAGATAAAAATATTAGATACATGTGTATTTATCTTACCATATTGTAGCTTGGATAGATATAAAGCTCGATTGGTAGCAAAGGGTTTTAAGCAGAGATATGGAATAGATTATGAGGAAACTTTCAGTCCTGTTGTTAAAGCTGCTACTATTTGTATTATTCTGTCTCTTGCTGTTTCTCGAGAATGAACTCTCAGACAACTTGATGTACAAAATGCTTTTCTCCGTGGCAATCTTGAAGAAGAGGTATATATGCAACAGCCACCTGGTTTTGAAGATCCTTCAAGACCAAACTTTGTTTGTCGCTTAGATAAAGCCTTATATGGTCTGAAACAGGCGCCCAGAGTATGGTACTCTAGACTAAGTGCTAAATTGATATCACTTGGTTTTCAATCTTCAAAGGCTGATACCTCTTTGTTCTTTTATCGCAAGAATGATGTTAGCATGTATCTTTTTGTTTATGTTGATGATATTATTATAGCCAGCTCTACACCACATGTTACCACAGTGTTACTTCAAGATTTGCATAGAGAATTTGCTCTAAAGGATCTGGGAGATCTACATTATTTTCTTGGTATAGAAGTTGCCAAGGTGCGAGATGGCATTGCTCTCACTCAAAGCAAATATGCTTCTGATCTTCTAAAAAGAGTTGGTATGTCAGATTGCAAGCCTGTTAGTACTCCATTATCCAATAGTGAAAAATTATCATTACATGAAAGATTATTATTGGGACCAGATGATACATCACGGTATAGAAGCATTATTGGTGCTCTTCAATATCTAACCCTCACTAGACCTGATATAGCCTTTTCTGTTAATAAAGTCTGTCAATTTCTTCATGCACCTACCACAGTACATTGGGCAGCAGTTAAAAAAATATTACGGTACTTGAAGCAATGCACAGAATTGGGCTTGAAAATACAGAAGTCTCCTTCAACTTTGGTGAGTGCATTTTCAGATGCAGATTGGGCTGGCAGTGTTGATGACAGAAGGTCTACAGGAGGGTTTGCTGTGTTCTTGGGTTCTAATCTTGTATCATGGAGTGCAAGAAAACAGGCTACTGTCTCAAGATCTAGTACAGAATCAGAATATAAAGCAATTGCTAATGCTACTGCAGAAGTTATGTGGATATAAACTTTACTGCGTGAATTGGATATTCCTAGTCCAAAGACAGCAAGACTTTGGTGTGATAATATTGGTGCAAAGTACTTATCTGCTAATCCTGTTTTCCATGCCAGAACAAAATATATTAAAGTTGACTATCATTTTGTCAGAGAAAGAGTTGCTCGAAAATTACTAGAGATTGAATTTGTTTCATCAGGAGATCAAATTACAGATGGCTTTACAAAGACCTTGTCTGTTCGGCTGTTAGAAAATTTCAAAGTCAATCTGAACCTAGAACGGTTAAGATTGAGGAAGGCTGTTAGATAGAAAGATTAGATGCATGTGTATTATCTTACCATATTAAGAGAGGCTGTTAGATAGAAAAGTTAGATATTATATTGTACCAAAAGCTAAGAGATCTAAATTATCTATACATAGAAATAGATCATCTATGTATAGAAGGTTTATATTTAAAAAAATATCTCTTGATTTAGCTCTCAAGTTGTAACGCCTATATGTAACTGCTACATGCGGGGCTATTCTGCATCCAATCAACACGCAACCATCGCACGACCCAGATAGGGTGTCGGTGTTCTCCTCCGCTCCTCTGAACTTTCACTCGTTCCACATCCAAATATTCAGCATACATGTCAATTGTCAAGTGCGAAAAACGGCAGCCAACTGATTTCAGATGCATGTGTGATGTAACAACACTAATTTTACACTAGATGTATAAACCTTTTTACACTAGATGTGTACACCAACACAGGCATATCATTAGCATATAATGTAGTATCTCATCAATCATCACATATGTGCTAGAATTGCTCTCGAAATGGACACTAAAGGTTTCCCGTGCAACATTGCTGTAACAAACTATCAGAAGTAATCTTTCAAACTCTAGCATCTACTCATCAGCTGAAGAATGTTATGAAGTCACAAAATCAGTATGAGCAACAGAAGAATCGTTCGAGTCAGCTGCGATTTTGTTATCTCCAGGACAGTCAGAAGCTGAGATGGCATCGCAAGTGTCCAAACGTGTTGTCTCCACATATGATTCGGTTTCAGCTTCGCTGTCATGCTCAGCAAACACCCTTTCTTTTGACAACATTAATTAGAATTCCGTTAGTAGTCCTATCTGGTTGCAGCATTTCTCCTTCAGAAACAGCAATGCTTGTAGAGGTAGAGGGTTGACTAGCAAAATTGTTGCCAGTATTGCATGACCCGGTTGCAGAAGTGTTTGTGCTTCTATAGTATCTGGCGCAATAACTCTATAACTATTGTTTGGGCATTAATCTTTAGGAACGGTAGATCCTGATAAATTGCCTGTATTCTCATCTTCAGTAGTAAAGACCCTACTGAACTCAGACTTAATCTCAAGATTCTGAATGAAATTGATGAACATGTTAGCTGATGAAGTCCTCACTAGAGGTCCACCACTCCGGGTCCAAGAATTTAAGTCAATGGTTTCTGATTCGCTCTCACTTCCATCATGATGAATAATGTTCAGCGTGGCGACAGCTTGAATATTACCTTGGTGAGTAGATGAGTTAGCAGATGCAAAACAATCTTCTGAGAGACATCCTGAAGAATTCTCTCGACTGATGCAGCTCCATGATGGTACCCTCCTTGGTGTTTTGAGCACAGAACTGCATGTATATCCCTGGGAAGCAGAGGCTGCTGCCCTTTCCATGCTTCTTTTTAGTCTTCTTTTATGATTCAGAATGGCAATGGACTCGTCCAACGCAAGTTCAATAGCACAGTTTGTTCTGATCGCAGAGATCTTCTCCCATGTGCACCTGCAACCCTGGTTGGCAGCCATTTGCAGCTCCGCATATGTAGGGTTTTGTATAATCTTCCAGTACTGAAAATTGGGAAAATACAGAGAAGAAAAGGAACTATGACTGAATAATTTGCACTTGCCAGTATAATCTACATTTAATTTATCAACAAAAAATACCTGGGCAGCTGTTGCTGGCATAATCATGGTGACACTACCCTCCCAATCCTGCAAACAATTTTGCTAGTCCTCCCAGTGGGAGGCCAATTTCTAGGATTTGGTTACATCTGTACTTTACCTCCATTTCAGCCAGACGAGTGAGAAATACAAATTAGATCAAACACAGCACTTCAACAACATCAACAACAACATCAAACAAAGCAATTAGGAATCAAAATTTTAATTGAGAACTCCTTGTCTGGGAACATATAACACAACACGTAGGAATTTAAATTTTAAAGATAACTTTTTGTCTAGTGTTTTGGCAACATAAATCAGGCGCACATGTATATGTAAATGAACTTTATTTGCGTACTGAATAAACCCCTCAATCTAGCAGATAGTCTTATTTCCATGAATAATCATGCATTGTGCAGCAGCATATAGGAAATTGATGAAATAATGCTGAAGAACAGGAAAACAATTAACTACCTATGAGATTACCTACAGGCTGCATGCTAGGATATGCCATACCTAAGCCATGAAGCTAATGCATTACAGTGCCTACTCCCTAGGGTCACAGACAAACCTTTCCAGTGAAGCGACCTCCATAGGTTCTGAAAATCTCCTTCGGTCAGGAGTGGAGAGATGTGAGAATTAGTTTGGCTCACAATGAAGTGATTTACATTGAACAACTATTTTAGCTGCATCATGGGCAGATCCATCTCCAAACTTCCATCCCTCCACCAACGCTTTGATGCTCCAGGACCTTGTTCTGGGTCTGTGGAAAAGGATGCGTGGAAGGGAACTATCTCACCAAATCCATCCTTTGCCATCACTTCCTGAGCTTCGAAGAGCCTGGGGAATGCACAAGAGGCAGTCACAGCACTCCATATAATAACATGTGGTGATGTCAGGTAGTTGAGGCAGCGGGGTGGCTCATTTTTTCTAGGAGAGCAAACTGTGATGCCAAGAACACAGCCAGTCATGTTATAAGCCTCTTGAAATGTTAAGTTACCTATCAGATCCCTCAAAAGACTTTGCATCTGGCTAATATCATGAAGTGCACCATAAGTCATAACCCGTTTTGTTACTGCAAAAATTCCACTTATCCTATCGAAGAACTGCAAGGTCTGCAATGAGTCTACAAAGAAGCTCTGGATCTCAGGCCATGTCTGGGTAGCAACAATTGAACATATAATGGAACCAACACTAGATCCTGCAATTATTCGAGGCAAAAGCTTATGCTCAACCAGTGTTTTCACTACACCTACATGAAAAGACCCCAGTGAAGCACCCCCCCACTTGAGAGTAATGCTGTCCTCCCAAAGGCATGCCTGGTCTCTTGAACAAAGGCAGGTTTCTCTTCCAAAAGCAAGTCATCGGTATCAGATCCACATACCATTTTCAGCTGGGAAGAAACCTCATCAATGTAATCTTTAATAAGCTTAGGGACCTGCATCACAACAAATCAATTTATTAGACAGAACATGGAAGGGAATATTAGCCAATGATTGGGAAAGCAAAAATTCCAGTTGATAGCAAGCGATTGTTTTGTGGGTGTGCAGTACCGAAATGAATAGTGAGCTACATAAGCATTTTAGGAACCATAGTCACAAAGTTCCCGAATTGATGGGATCAAGAAATAGGGTCGAGAAACATGATACACTACTTGCGAGAGGTTTTTACAAGGTGGGGACGAAAATGTCTCCGCGTTCCCGGGATGGGGACGACGTTCCCGGGTCGAGAAATGTTGCCATCGACCCCGTTTCCTATGACTATGTTAGGAACACATACTACAAGAAAAAATGAGCTAAATCATCAATATAACATTTGATCAAATAAGATGGGCAATTATATTCAGGACGATTATCCCTGGTATGACTGAATATGTGCATCTAATAATATTTACCACAATCTTGATCTAAAAACCTCATTTGCATTTTGCACACATACTACATGGGGAAAAAATCAATGTGAACTTCAGCACCTGACCAAATAGGACACATAAATACCTTCAGGACGATCATCACTACAATGACTAAATATGCATATATACTAGAAAGAGTAACAGTCCATTTACCAGAATCTCAATATAAAGCATTCTACAAATACAAAATAAATTAGCATGAACTAATACAAAAAGGAATGGCAAGATGTTACTTCGCTGATTACCTCAAGCCTTCCCTTATGAAGCTCGGGATTACACATGGTCCCCAAGTTCCTCACAAGATCACCACGCTACAGAACACCACATCCCGGAGCGACCCCTCCTCTCTCCGCCTTCGGAGCTCCTCCAGCCTGTTCCTGATGAGCTCCTCGTCATAGAAATCACCCTCATTGACCTGCTCAGACATTATCGAGCACCTTGGAAGCGCGCGCCCACTCCTCATAGCTCGCCGCTTTCCGCATCGCTTTATTGCACTGCAAGCGCCGGCGTGCCAGCGCCGCCCGTGAACGCGCGCCAGAGAGTCTCCTCAAGAACAGCGCGAAGAGCACAACCATGAGGAGGATGCCATGGGTGTTCCTGAGGTGGAGCCAGGACGCGACCATCGGAAGCGTAGCGCCGCGCAGGCGCGAGGCGGCGGCGTAAGCACGCTCGCGCAGGCGCCACAGCGAGCTGAAGAGGAGCACCCGGATGGCTACCCGGCGGCCGACGAGCGTCGACGGCCCGATCTTGAAACCCCCAAGGCTTGCTTCCCCGGACAAGTCCATTGACGATTGCACAAATCGATCTTGATCAGCTTGAGAAGTCAAAACTGGACAAATCCCAACTCGCGTGGCCTTGAACTGAGCTTTGGATAGCCCCAAAAGACTGGAATTTCAAGCAGAAACAACTGCAGATACGAAAAATTCCTTTGCAGAAACCGAATGTCAGAATCCCCAATTCGTATCGATCCTTGACGTTAGAACGAAAATTTTTATTTTGCACAAATTAGATGAGCAGATGAACCGAACAACTGATCAACGGAGACTTGGAGACACGCAATCCGAGCTAAAAGATTCGGATTTTGAGTCGCACAGGCTACCGGATCAAGAAATCAGAAGCTAAAACAACCCAAATACCCCCAAGAATCGTATGGTTTGATCTAACTCTCGAATCGATACACATCAAGAAGAAGGAGACGTGGGGGAAGAATCAAACCCCACAAAATTGGAGGAAAGTAAGAAGCTACTAAGCGCAAGTTCACGATAGTCTTGGACGAATCAAGCAGATTATGATCTCACAAAAAAATGCTTTGCGTGGAAGTGTGGGGAAGACTGCGCGACTCCACGGGGGGTGGAGGAGCAAGAGTGGAATAAAAAACCAGTCGGTTATGTACTGCGCAAGTCCATCCTCCCTGTACGTGGTGGGGTGAGGATTCGGGAGAGGAATTTTAATGGCGCAAGCAGGATACCTGGATCACATGGGCTTGAATTGAATTTTGAGCGCAAACAGTAGCCTTTGATTGAGTTTTTCCCCCTAAGATATTGGATAATTTGGCAATGGATAAACCGGGTGTCGTGTTAAAGACGCGCGACCCTCCATGCCAAGTTGTCCACACGAAATTTGAATTAACTTATATGAAAATTCTGTTAAATTTCACACGTTCTAAGCAAGGGGACTTCGATTTACTACAAATAGCAGATTCTTTCGTGCAACTTTGCCCAGTGCTATATTTAAAAGTTTAATTAAATCTGATATATAGTTTTTAACTTTGTATACAGCTAATTTTAAAAGTAGAATTATATTTTATATATAACTCTTAGCACTGCATGAATAAAATCACCTCGGACATCATGATATAACAATGCAGATCCTTTGCCTTTCTTTGATTAAAGTGATAAAATAATTATGTTATTTTTTATCTCTCTTGGTAGTAAAGTCTACTACATGCTAATATATTGTTGACAAAAATTACTCTATTTGGTTTCAAATTTTTACATAAGATAGTATTTACTTTTTAACTTTGACTGTTCATCTATTCTTTTTAAAAATATATATACATTGAAAATTATACAAACAATATATAATGTGCCATAAACCAACCATACAACTTTCATTACTATACATTTAAAGTTATGAGTAAAATTTCACATATCACACATGTCATACAAAACCACAAAACATATCACATATTATCGTAAATATCTTTACGATTTTATAAAACCTCATTGAATACTTTGATTTATCATACTTTCAAGTTGTACAATCATATTTTATTTCTGTAAGTTTTTATTCATTGTTAGAGTAAATTGCATCTTTAGCCATTCTTTTTTACCATTACTGCAATTTAGACTAGAGGTAAACAAACCTTTTCAGTTTAGACAATATGTCTTTTACCATTTGTGTTCAGTTTAGGCTGGTTCTTCTACCTCCATCTCCCCCTCGCTCCCTCTCTCTCTATTCTCTCTATTCCCTCGTGGGCAGGAAGAATCACCAGCACCAGTGAGTAGGTTGAGCAGCCACCGCCAGTGCCGTGCTTGCACCGGAGCTCCGTCGGCACCGGTGTCGATGCCACGTTCTTAAAATGGCCTCGGCACCTTGGCTTGCGCTTGACAGAAATAATTAAAGAAGAAAACGACAGAAGAAATTCCCCATCGCCATGGGGGAGTTAAAAGCTCGAGCTCAACCACCGCGCCGTGAACTTAGATGCGCTGTCGCTGGAGCAACGCCGCTGCAGTGAAATCATCATCTCGACGGGCGGCGGTGTCTGATTTGTGCAGTGCCCACGAGATGATTCTTACCGTGACGACGCTCGTCCTGAATCATCCCCGGACGAGGAGCAGGCCGTGGACTGGTTGGGGGCCGTGCAGTACTATGTTCACCCCAACAGCAGTGACCCTTGAGTCAGCCACGGCGCAGTCGACGACGGAGAAGAGAGAGAGGGAGGGGGAGAAAGAAGCTCACAGAGAGAGAAAAGAGGAGGGTTTAGGTAGAAGAATCAGTCCAAAATAAACTAGTTGGTAAAGATAGGTGGTCTAAAGCTAAAAAAGTTTATTTATCTATAGTTTAAATTATAACAATGATAAAAAGAAGTGGTTTAAAATACAATTTACTCTTAATGTTACAATATTTTTTTATATGTTGATACAATAGTTAGTCAAATTAGTTATCAATGCGTTTTTTAAACTGTCTAACCATAATGATTATGTGTCATATGTCAAGCCCTTTGATTTTTATGAAATTTAATGATCAAAGCTTTGATGGTCAACGATGGTAATTTTTATGAAAAATTGGTTTCATTATTGTTAAATGATACCTCTGTTCACCGACGGTGTTTCAATTGATCATTGATAAATCTTCAACTATCAAACAAATTTTGAAAAAATAAAAATTATATGGCTATATTTAGCCCATAGCATACTTTGACGATACAAGTGTATTTTTAACTTTGCAAACTTCTTGCTAGAATTGGACTGGCCAAAGTTGAGATATGAATAGAACCCGGCAAGTATTTCAGTAACAGAGGGAGAGAATATATATTCGTAGAAAATTCAGTGGTCGAAACTAAAATACGGAAATATTCTAAATTACATATGTACAGAGTAGTGCCGTATGAAAATCAACAGCGACAGTACAGTAGACCACGACAACCTTGTATTCTCGATCGGACGGCCCTCCCGGGTTCTTCCTCTACCCACAGCTTTGAGTCGACGGCCGAGATGCGCGCGACGCGAAAGAGCGAATCCGCCGGTGCCAACCAGATAAGAGGAAGCGACGGCGCTCACCTCACAACACCGGCGCCACGCGGGCACTCGGGCTCGACCTCCCTCCCATGGCGATGGCCACCGCCGCGCTCTCTGCCTCCCTCCCGCCTCGCCGCCTCCGCTTCCCCACGTCCCCCTCCGCCGCCTCCCGCCGCGCCGTCCGGATACGAGAGGCTCCTCTCCCGGCTCGCCTCGCCGCCGCGGCCTCGGCGCCCCCCGAGGTCCTCGACTCCCCCAACGGGGCCGTCCCCTCGGGGACGGGTGGCGGCGGTGGCGTCGGGCAGCAGTACGGGAGGGAGTATTTCCCCCTGGCCGCCGTCGTCGGGCAGGTGAGCGGCTCTCTCTGCAAAGCTTCTCCCGCGTCGGTGATGCTGAAGTGCTGAGTGGTGGTTGCCTTGGTGGGAGTGGTACAAGTATTTGATTTTCCTGGTTGGTTTGATGGATTTTGTTGTGCGAATGCTGTTGCGATAGGGATTCAAATTCCAACAAATGCATTTCGATTTTGTTGTGTTTTATTAGTGCAAGTGACCACCGTAGTATGGTTCTGAGTAGACTTAGCGAATCAGTGTAGAAATAGTGATCACTGATCAGTACACAATTTACATCAAGTCTAGGTGTTCGTGGGAAAAAAATGCTTTTGGAATGAGTTATTCCGCAGTGATACTCTCTGAAGATGAAATAAACTGACTGGATGACTTTCAAGCTCTGGTTTCCTGCATTGGGCTATGGTCTCAGCTTTGTTTTTGTTATGACTTTAACTCATTGTGGTCGTCCAGGATGCAATTAAAACTGCTCTGCTGCTTGGGGCAATCGACCATGAGATTGGAGGAATCGCCATCTCAGGGAAGCGTGGGACAGCAAAGACCGTGATGGCTCGTGGCTTGCACGCTATGCTTCCACCTATCGAAGTGGTTGCAGCCTCGATTGCAAATGCTGACCCTAACTGCCCAGAAGAGTAACGTCCCCAAATGCTCAGCTAATAGTGTTTTCAGGACTTTTGCTTTAAGCATTCAAATTCTTCTTTCACCCCAAGAAGTTTTACATACAAACTACCATGTTTACTTTCATTTCTGAAATGATTGCAAATGCTTGATTGTTCTCCTCTTATGGCAGATGGGAGGATAGTTTAGCTGACCGAGTTCAATATGATGCTGATCGTAACTTGAAGACTGAGATTGTCAAAACCCCTTTTGTGCAGGTATGCCGCATTGACTTCTTTTTAAAACAAAAATTCTGCATACCGTTGTTAGTTCAATTGCAGGTTTTCCCTTGACAGATCCCACTCGGTATCACTGAGGATAGGCTAATTGGATCAGTTGATGTTGAAGCATCTGTGAAATCAGGAACTACTGTGTTTCAACCTGGTCTTCTTGCTGAAGCTCACAGAGGCGTTCTTTATGTTGATGAGATAAATCTATTGGATGAGGGCATAAGCAATCTCCTTCTGAATGTCTTAACAGAAGGAGTTAATATTGTGGAAAGAGAGGGCATTAGCTTTCGTCATCCGTGCAAACCACTTCTAATTGCTACTTACAACCCAGAAGAAGGATCTGTACGTGAACACTTACTTGATCGTATTGCAATTAATTTAAGGTACTTTAGACTATGGATTGCTTATTTACTCACTTTTTTTTAACCACTCAGTCTATATTATCTTATATATCTTCTGTTGGTGTGGCGAACATAAGAAAATTCTTTCTGCACTTATGAAATATACTGTTGCTCATTGCCATACTGTTGTTTTGTTGTAGTGCTGATCTGCCAATGAGTTTTGATGATCGGGTGGCAGCTGTGGATATTGCAACACAATTTCAGGAGTCCAGCAAGGAGGTTTTTAAAATGGTGGAAGAAGAAACTGAGGTTGCAAAAACCCAGGTACTATTGTTACATTTAAACTAGGGCTGTAGGCCTGTATGATACCTCCTTAATTGAACTGTAATAGGGTGCAGAAACTATTTAGCTTTTGCTTTCATTTTTTCTATATTGCACACAAACAACTTTCTTCAGAACAGTGATATCCAATCAATCAGTTGTTGCAAAAGCACTCATGCTTGCAGCAGATAAACAAATCATCAGTTGGTCACATCCGACAAGCTGATCTTTCTCACCTAATTGCAACTTGTGCCGTTTTCATATGATTTTTCCTTTACCTTCATAGTCCATACGCTATTCGTGGTTCTATATTTTGAAATCCAAATGTCATCTATTCATGCTGAATTAACTGGCTGTACCAATATTTATTTATATCCATCTGTTCCAACATTTGAGACTTCAATCTTTAATATATAAAAAAGGTATATAGATTGGCACACAAAATAATGCCGTTGTATTTTTGTTAGACAATACTTTCGCTGTTCGTGACTTTTATTATTTTTCTAGTATAATATTGTAAAAACAACAAGGCCAAAAGTCCCACATTGAAGACTATGAAAAATCAAGAGCTATTTAAACTAGGGATAATGGAGTTTTAGTTGAAAACAATATTATGGGCTGTTCATCTCACAGGCGGTAATACATGGTCTCACAGATAATTTTGGCAAGAGAGTACCTGAAGGATGTTGCAATCAGCACAGAGCAGCTCAAATATCTTGTCATGGAAGCTATACGTGGTGGCTGCCAGGTTAGTTTGCTTTTTTGGACATTGATGATATTCCAGTGAAAGGATTTTTTTAGCCCTGTTTGGTATAAGCTGAGTGAGGAGCTTGATTGGAATCTTGTGCTGCTCTTATTATAGTCTGTAGTCTGTACCCTGTGTTCATGCATTCTGATCATAACATGTGGCATTGTGGCTCACTACAAGGTCAATGTTTTGACCTTGCAAGATAAATGATTTATTTATGAAACCTATCCACATCACTAGGCTACCTATTTCAACAGATAATTACTAGCAGTTTTTACTTTGAACCTGGTGTTCGTAGGAAAAAATGTTTTTTGTTATACACAGTACCAGTAGCCATGGGAATATTATTTTGGATTTTGAAGCAGTTACCATTTTGGAAATCTGATGGATCTTTTCTTCACGTATGTGCACACATTGGAACTGACTAACTTGAACAACTGGTCAATCCATTTCCATGACCTCCAAGCTGTTTTAGCTATTAAGGGAATATCACTAAATATTTTGCTTGCCTAAACTAAGCTCTCGTGTTCTTATGATCCCATCTTCTGTTGTTTACCAGTGGTTGCAACCTAGGCTATTTTCATTGGAGCCGTGGTTTTTGTTATCACCTCATGGTCAACCTGCTATCTGTTGTAACCATTGATGCCATTTTAGTTGTATTTATCGTATACCCTGAAATCAGTGCGGCCTTTCATTGTTTTCCACTTATCTAGATACTATACCTGTCCTGTGTGCAGCATGCGGTTAATGCCATACCAAAAACAATCATGGTCTTTGAAACATTGATGCACTTTTTTGTGGTTAATTTAATTGAAAAAGTGGATGCATTCTCATGTAAACATGTAAATCTGACACTCATTTGCAGGGGCACCGGGCTGAGCTGTATGCTGCTCGAGTGGCAAAATGTCTTGCTGCCATGGAAGGGCGTGAAAAAGTATATGTGGATGACCTTAAGAAAGCTGTTAAGTATACTTATGCCTGTGAATTCTTCATTATGTAATACAGTAAGACACCGCCTGTAATTTCTGTTGATAACTTTGTTTTTCATCTCTTTACTCAAATGTACCAAACAAATCATACATCACGACATGTTAAGAACAAATTAGAAAGTTGCTAACTTGCAAGTAAAAACGCCACAGCAAAGCAATTTTTGCCCTGGCATGGCTAAAAATTTTCTTTTGCCATGCTGGCTGTTTGCTTTAATGTAATGATGTCAGAATATTGTTGAATAAAGTTAGACATTTGACACATGTGCCACATTCTTGCAGGTAGAGCTAGTTATTCTACCTCGATCAATCCTATCAGATAATCCACAGGAGCAGCAAGACCAGCAACCTCCACCTCCACCCCCACCGCCACCCCCTCCACAGGATCAAGATTCTCAAGAAGATCAAGATGAGGAGGAAGACCAAGAGGTTAACATATATATATATATATATATATATATTCTGCTTTATTCATTTTGTTTTCCTCGTAGCTCATTAGATGTACTCTTGGACAGGACGATGATGAAGAAAATGAACAGAAGGACCAGCAGATACCTGAGGAGTTCATTTTTGATGCTGAAGGTGGTATAGTAGATGACAAGCTCCTTTTCTTTGCTCAGCAAGCACAAAGACGGCGAGGAAAAGCTGGACGAGCAAAGAATCTCATATTCTCATCTGATAGGGGTCGATACGTAAAGCCTATGCTTCCCAAGGTAAACTTCTTAAATCATTTTATTGTACCAAATTTCCTGGATACAAATTCTAGTCTCCTCTCAAATGCCAATAGTTCTTTAGAGCTTATTTCTATCTACAAATGTGTGCCTACCTATTTTGCCTATTGACCTCTGGTGCCTTACGCTGTGTTCTGTGATTTACTGATATATGAAACATCTACAGTCCTATACTGCTGTGTTTCCTTGTATGTTGTCATTCCCATCTTATGGCTTGGCACCCTTATCACAAATAGGCTGCTAATATTAATAGTTAACTTTATTGTAGGGTCCAATAAGGAGGTTAGCCGTTGATGCCACACTTCGAGCAGCTGCACCATATCAGAAACTGAGGAGAGAGAAAGACTGTGACAAGACAAGAAAAGTTTTTGTTGAAAAAACTGACATGAGAGCCAAAAGAATGGCTCGAAAAGCAGGTGCACTGGTAAATCTCTCTCTCTCCAAGCCTCTAAGATTATTAAACTATCTATTTGCTCTTCCCTGGTTATGCAGTAAATATTGTTGTCCAATCGTCAAACTTAACTGCTCTGGGGAATTACTTTTTCACAGGTCATATTTGTTGTGGACGCTAGTGGTAGCATGGCTCTGAATCGCATGCAGAATGCGAAAGGTGCAGCATTAAAGTTGCTTGCAGAAAGCTACACAAGCAGAGATCAGGTACTAGCTGTTACCCTGTAAGTCATCTTCAAGTCTTCAATTGTGCTTCGTCTTGCCACTGGAGATGTATCCTTTTTTCTGTCTAAAATGTATATGGTTAGCTTTTATGCTGTCAATTCTTAAATTGGCCAACCTTAGCATCATATTTTGACATCTTTCTCAGGTTTCAATCATTCCATTTCGTGGAGATTTTGCTGAGGTTCTACTTCCGCCTTCAAGATCTATAGCAATGGCCCGCAAACGTCTTGAGAAGTTGCCATGTGGTGGTGGTTCTCCTTTAGCTCACGGCCTTAGTACAGTACGAACTAAGCACTGCCTTGAACTTTGCTATATGCTATATGTATTGATTAACAATATGGTATTTACCTCAAAGGCTGTCAGAGTGGGGATGAATGCTGAAAAGAGCAGTGATGTTGGACGTATCATGATTGTTGCAATCACTGATGGAAGAGCTAATGTGTCACTGAAGAGATCTACTGATCCAGAAGCCACTTCAGATGCACCAAGACCTTCTTCTCAAGAATTAAAGGTACAGCTCCTATCTATGATATGGAAAGTATATTATTTATTTAAAATGGAAACCTGTGATAATCCTTTCTATTTTCTACATTGTAGTTAAACTAATTCCAAGTAGCTTTCTCAAAAGCATGTATCAACCACTCTAAAACTGATATTTAATATTTATCTTTTCCAAGGATGAGATACTTGAGGTGGCTGGCAAAATATACAAGGCTGGAATGTCACTTCTTGTCATTGATACCGAGAACAAGTTTGTATCCACAGGATTTGCCAAGGAAATTGCAAGGGTTGCCCAAGGTACTCTTGGCGTGACATCTCTTGAATTACTAGGAGATAATCCTTTTGATTTCAAATGCAAGTTGTTTTAGATTTGTGCATATGAATTAATAAAATAAATCAAATGGCTTTGTTGCCCTTCATTTATACTACATTGGAAAATGAGTCATTTGTTTGTGACAGGATAGCATTTATTCGACAAACAAGAAAGAAAACATGAAAAATAACCTAAGTTCCAAAACAGCTTAATCTAGAATCTAAGGGAGCATATGCTATTCCATCTAGCGCAATAAGACACCATTTTCTTTCATTTCTGGATCTTATTACACCATTGTGACTAATATGAGTTAAGTGCGTAAGTCTAATGTGCTCTATTTTGACTGGAGGTAACCTTGTAATCACACAAAGAAAACATTGTTGTGCACACATCTCTTGATATAACCTCCTTTTACTTGCTCTGCACAGGAAAATACTATTACCTGCCTAATGCTTCAGACGCTGTAATCTCCGCCGCCACTAAGACTGCACTCTCGGACTTGAGGAGCTCGTGATTCCGAAGAGTGTTTCGCCTTAGATAATGAGTGGTGTACCTTCATCTTCATTGGTACAGCAGCGTCCATGTCCATGTTTTGTGCTTTGGTAACCAATTTTGGCGTTGGATTTTGACCGTGAGAGTTTGAATCCGGGCGTAGCATCGTGTAAAAGATTGTAATTCTTCTTCTCTGTAATAATTGGCCATGTAAATATGGTAACATTCATAAATGATTTGAATAAATTAATATGATATCCTTAACTTTTAGATACACATTTAACCGAACTCATATAATTATTATTTATTTTATAATGACTTAATTTATTATTGATAATAATTTAAACATAACTTATATTTTTTATATTTACACATAATTTTTAAATAAAATGAATAATTAAATATGTGTAAAAAAGTCAACGGTATATATATTAAAAACCGGATACGGTAGTAACTTAGTGTCGTTAAAAACGGAGAACCCAGTAAAATACTGTAGCTTTGTACTCCTACTTTTCTAAAATACGGCAACGTCATCGGCGGAAGGTATAGCTGCAGAGGACTTAGGTTGGGGCCCACTAGTCACACAGCACGGTGGAATTTCTGACAGAAAAGGCCCCGTCTCCACTGTGATTTGTGGCGCGAACGGCGAATCCTCATTTTTTCAGATTAAATGATAACCAAAGGAGAGAGGGGAGGAAGAGCGTCGCGCCCCATCCCCTCCTCCCGTGGCGGCGGCGGCGAGCCGGCGACTTCCCGCCGCCATGTCCACCTGCGGCTACCACTCCCCGCGCTTCTCCGAGGTAACCGCGCCCAGCGCCCCCCCCCCCCCCCAGCTCTCCCCCTTCTCTCTCTCGGTCTCGCTCGCGCGCCGCCGCATTTGTGGCCGGAGCGGCTGAGTGCTTCGGTCTGTGGGACACGAAATGGGATGCTTGCTTCCTCCTCTTAGAATAACCTCATGGAGTTGCGTATTTGTTCAGGACATTGCCTTTCTCCCCCAATGGCTTCAGCCGCATCAGCCGCCGGCAGTTGACGAACACCGAAAGGACAGCGCCGGCGTTTCGTCGCCGTCTTGTGAGGTGCTCCTTGTTTCCCCCGTTTTCTTTTGGTTAATAGTAACAATCTGTTAGGGTTTTAGTTCATCTTTTGATTTGATTTTTTTTTGTGTAACGCCAGCTTGCCTGGTCACCGCATCTTAGCGGCAATGACCGAAGCCAATAATTCATAGCTAGGATACGAGATATGCTGAATCTAATCTGAATATCTGATGTATATACCCATGTTTCTTGGTGCAAAACTGGCTATGATCCGATGACTGATGTTCTTTCTTGCGTTACAGAATTGTGTGTTTATCAGAGATCCTGCACAAGAGCAACATAGTTGTCTGAACAGCGTGGCGAATGCTGCTAGTTGCAGTGGGTTTTGCTTGCACTTGTCGGGAGATGAGGGTACACCTACTGGAGCTACTTCTAGCAGTAGCAATGTAAGTTCTAGGAATGCCATTCCTTACTGGGACTGCATAAATTCTGGACGCAAATCATCATGAACTTGCATATGATCTAGAAGAAGTTCATTGTAAGCAACAAGGTTGTTTACGAAGAAACAACAATAAAACTCTTATTTTCTTTGAAAGGGCAGAAGTTATAAATGATTTCCTGTCATTAATGTAATTTGTTCAATTCATGTAGCTATCAATCCTGGATATACATCTTTGCATACAATGTACTATGCTAATTTCTCCTGAATATTGTAGCTTTGTCCAGCTGTTGTACATCCTTTTGTTTAAGTGTATTCATTGCCAAATATTATTCCTGTTGTATGAGGTCGTAACACACTGAATATTTTGCTCCCTACACTCTACAGGTAGTTCCTTTCTCTCTGCATCTTTCTTCAGAAAGTTCTGTGCACCTATCCTCAACTCAAGCCAATGGTCTAAACTCCGGTACATGCAAAGATCTGTTAGGTGACTTTTGTATTGATGGCCAAGCACAAGATATCAAGACAGTACCGCAAAATCAATCACAAACCAAAGACCTTCGAGAGAATTGTAAAATGGTTAGCGAGGAAATCAATAAATCATGTGATTCAAACAGACATAGAAGACAGCAACTGTCTGGAGCAAAGGTTGATGTTCGGAAGTTCCGTAATGCAGATGTGAACGATGCAGTTGAACTTTCTATTGCTGCCTCTGAAGCCATGGTTATTGCAGAAATGATACTTCTTGACTCTCAGTCTGATAAGCTAGCTACAACTGCCTTAGAAGCTGCTCTACATGTGAAAAAAGCTCGGAAACAGTGTTTTCTTGAGGAGCTAGAAAATTTTTGTGGATCCTCTGAGAGTGATCTGGATGAGACTGATGGGCTTTCAGAATTAGATGAGACTGAAATGCTCAATGCTTTTCAAGATGTTGGCTTGTCTCTTGTACAAACTCCTTGTGAACCTCAAGGTCAGAACATAAGCAGTCTGAAACAGAAAATCTCTCAGGCTAGTTCTCACCCTTGTGATGCAGAAGCTCACATATTAGAGATCTGCTCTTCCGAGAAGCAAAATATTAGATGGAACAGCCATGATGCTGATGCTAATGACTATGTATCTGATTCTTTAGCAAACAATGGGTCAGCTGGTGTGCTACGTAATGAATTGACTCCAGGTTGTGGTTCTGTAAAACAAACAGATCTAGAAAAAGGAATCTCATGCTCAAGAAATAAAGAAGCTGCTTATCAGATGTTGACACAGAACAATGCTAACTTTGCTGGAAGCTTGAGGATTCTGGTAAGAAGTTGCAATATCCTTAGCAACATTTTGTTGCCAATCAAATGCTTTATCATCAAATGGTATTGTTTCAAAATAAATTTCACCTCACACTAAAATGTATTTTTTTCCAGGAAGGTGAAGTTGCTGTGCAGACAAATGTTGGTACAAGGAAGCATGTAAAGGAATTATTCAACAAAGAAACTAGCTTCATTTCCGAGTCAATGGATAGCATGGATGAGTTCCCTTCTGCATCAAGAACTGTATCCATGGAAATGGCCGCATCTTCAAGAGCTTCTTTTCTTCACAAAACTGAAGGTTTCTGCGAGGAAAATCAAGGTGCTGAAGCTGCACAGTTGTGTTCTCAAGTATTATGTTCAAGCTTGTCACTTGTGGATCCTCTTTGTTCCATTGTTCCATGTAGCATATCTTGCAACGAAGGTCCCCCTAGTCAGCCTCCTGAATGCAAACAAAGTAAAGGGGAGGGGGAAGAATGGATCAACCCCAAAGAATCTTCCATGAAGCAACATCTGGAGGGAGAAGCTGGTCCATCTTGCACATCTTTAGTTAAGGCGCCAGTGTCTAATATTCTGTTCAGGCGAAGGAAATATAGTTCTCTCAGACCTTTTAGCACAGTAGCACCTAGATCATATGTATCAGGAGGTAGTGAAACTCATAATGATGTTACTGTGGCAGTTTGTCAGCAGGAAAGATTCACAACAGTAACTTTAAATAGGAAGATACGATGTGTGCAAGCCTCTAAATTATTTGTAGAAAATAATGTTGAAGATGGAAATTTGCAAGAATTTTCTAAGGTTCTCAAGAAGCCATGTCATGCTCAGGGTGTCAACGAACATCAAAAAACTAAGCAGAGTCTTAAAAGAAAGAAAGCCCAATTTTCAGAAGCTAAAATTAGTACCAGGAAAACCAAGAATAGAAGGATGCAGACTAAATCTCGAATGAGTTGTAAGTTTTACCTTATCCATTATCATGTAAAATATCAGAAATGTATTTTGACTCATCTTGAATAATATTTGCATATCATTAGTCCTTTTGGTGATCCTTACTGTTGAGATTTTCAGGGTCAGATAGCGGACTCATTGACACAATTGAGCCCAGGGAGCACACTGATAGTAAAGGAGCCATATTTCATGGACTAGATTTTTTGTTGACTGGATTTCAGAGTCACAAGGAAAAAGAAATTGAGTCATTGATCTGGAAATTTGGAGGCTATGTTCTTTCTAAAGTGCCACCCTGTCCACTTGATAAAAGAAGCAATCTGGCAGAGCTTTCTAGGTGCAAGCCTCCCATAGTCCTTTCTCCTAAAAAGGTTTGCTGATCCATTTCTTTTGGTGCAGTTTATTGATTACAAATGATGATTCACCTTCACATATTTGGACCATATTTTGCACTTATGTCTCAGTTATTTGTTGTGACAGGTATCAACGGCAAAGTTCTTATATGGCTGTGCTATGAATTCCTGGATGTTGAATACCAGTTGGCTTTTCGATTCTATTCAAGCTGGTATCCTGTTGCCACCTGGAAAGTAAGGCGATTTACTAGCATCCACTCATATTCACATATGCTTATGTGCACACATTGCATGATGCCTATCCTCTGAAAATGTAATTTAAATTGGTATTTACATCTTTCCTGTTAAAGTTCAATGTTGCATTATTTAATGAAGTAATCAAGGAAGAGTTATCGATTATAGTATTTCCGTAAGATCTGCCATTGTATCAGTGTTTCTCTGAAGTAGCATTCTAGAATTATTTAAAAACTACATGGTTCACAGTCTATTATAAATTTAACACTATTTTAAAAGGTCAAAACTATTTTCATGTTGATGTCCTTAATTGTTCTAAATCACTGTCAACTGTCAATTGGATACCTAACTTTTCAATTTGAGAAGGTAATTCTGACATGATTAAGCATATGTAAATTGTAAGACTAACAATACAACACATGCATAGACAACATTATTCTTTTAAAACAGCTACAATACATCTATGTGATACATAATATTCTTTCATCAAAGTCCAGCTGCTTGAATCTATTGTACTCAAACATTGTCTATGCTACCTTTCTTTTGAAAAAAACTAATAATTCATCAAACAATCTTGTTCTATTTCCCATATGAAATATGGTAATGATCTTCCTTCTTGATGCTCACTCTTTTGCTTGCTATATCCTTTTTCTAGGTATTTTATTCGACAAGCGCATGCAATGAAGAGTAATTCAATGTTTGACCAGTTTCTTCACCTAAAAAACAATGCATTGTTATTTGATGGAGTAGGATTCTTAATCCTTGGAAAAATCTGCTTCTGTTCAAAATTTTCCAACATTATCAAGGTCTGTTGCAACTTGCAAGCATAGCCACATTATAAACTAGACTGATGATTGATGGTTTGCTTATGTGAATTATAATTGATCTTTTGAGAGTTATCACCTAAATCCTTTTGTCTCCATGACGTGACCCTAATAATATATTTGTGTTTCACAGCATGGAGGTGGCCAAGTTTTTGTGTCTCTACAGGGATTAGTTCAAAGCTTGAAGGATAGAAGCTCTTCACATGGAATCATTCTTGTAGCAAATGAGGCGAGCACATCACGTCATCTAAGCTATTGTGGGCTTGAGCATGACATAAAAACAGCGGTTAGTTGAATTTGGAATGTAGAACTTTCAATCCTGATATGAGATTTGAGCATTAGACAACTTTAATCTTTTCTAAATATTTGCATGCTAGCTACAATAACAACAACAATAAAATCTTTCATAAGTTAAGATAGTATAGAGTTAAAACCTAATATAAGCCTTAAATAATGGTTTAGCCATATTAATAGCTATTTTACAATTATTTCTATTCAATTATAGATCTTTAGATATATCCTAATTTTTTAAGTTTTTTTTTACTATGTTAATTTCGGTCTTTTCTATCTATCCTTATATTATTATGTTAACTTAGTATTTTACAATATACTAGTGTCTTTAAAAGTCTCTTTTGAATATAGCCAAACTATCTCAACTGATGTTGTATAATTTTTTTTAATTGGTGTTATCCCTAACCGATCACATAAATTATTGTTTTGAACTCAATTTATTTTTGTATAATCACAAATTCAGTCTAACATATGTATTTCTACAACACTCAGCTGTTGAACATATTGTCTTTTTGTAAACTAATATTCTGTCATATACAACATAGCCGGTCTAATCTTCATTCTATAAAACATGTATTTTAGTTTCTGTAATATTCTCTTATCATAGAGTATGTTAAATGCTTGGCGTCACTTTATCCACCCTGTTTTGATTTTATAGCTAACATCTGTATCAATATTTTAGATATCGAAAGTTATTCTTTTTAGACACTACTTTACTTTCTAAACTCATATTTCCCTTCTTGTGTGCAATTGTGTCAAACTCACATCTGTATGCTAGCTAAATAGGAAAATATATCAAAAGCAGCTTGTCAGTCATCTTGTTGTTTCGTGGTCTTGTATATAATACAATGATCATTATCTAAACGGCTTGCTTTCAGATTGTCCAAAAAAGCACTTGATTCACACCATACAAAGCAGTAACATTGTTTTAACCAGCTGAAGGGTTTTTTTGGCACTACCATTTTATTCAAACAAGTACGCCATCATTTTTCAGTGATTCTTATTCTCAAATTTTCTTGCAGCCGGCGAGCTGGGTCATTGGCAGTCTATTTTCGGGTAAACTGATTCCTTTGAAGAAGGATCGATGTGCCTCGTTCCACAGAATTAAGATGCCGTCATTCCAACAACAGCAAGCATTTGACACGAGCCAAGAAATATGATGATTCAGATCTGTCGCATAGCCATCATCCCATGAGAAACTGAATAATTCTTACTGGCATATGCCTGCGCTCATTCATTACCTGGATCCTCTGATTCCAGCAGTTTTCAACATCACATTGTGATAATGAAATTCGTCTGTGGTGGGCTCATGCTGATAGTTATTGTTGGCAACCATTGAAGCAGCATATATATCCAAATTTTCTCATTTGCAAATACCAAGAGGTGACTGATGTCAAAGCATCTTAAGACTTTGTAGGGGTCAACTGCTAACTTGAATTGTGCCAGGTATTCATCCATACTGTCTCTGCTCACTTAATTCTGGGGAGACGGGGGAGCGTTGTTCATTTCTGAACATCATGTTTTCAGGGGGAGAAATGTTTCTTTGTTGTTGGTTGTAATTTGTAAATACGAATACCTGACAAAAGATGTTTCTCACCTGCAACACCGAGTTGCTCATATTGCTATCAAAATTGAAAGGCATCGATTAATGTGTGTTTTTTTTCTCATAATGCTCTGTTTCCATGCTGCTTACGTAGTACATGCATAATGCATTGTAGGTCACGCATGTACTATGTGGGACCCTTGTGAATGTAGGCTTCCTGCGGTGCATTGTAGTATTGGGCCAAATTAAATATCCATTCGTGGGCCGTGTGGGCCCAAGATGCGGAAGCAGAAAAAAAAACAGAAATAAAACGAAACGAAACAGTTCGTGGAGACCTCGACTCCTCTCTTCCTCATCTCATCTCTCTCAAAAAAGAAAAAAAATCACCCTCTTTTTCCACGGGCGGCGATCAACGCCGGCGACTCGTCGAAACCGGAGCTAAACCAACGCCACCGCCGTCGCACGTCATGGTAATCCGGTCGCAATCCGACTCTTGCCTCCTACGATTTGGTTCTTCTCGTGCCTATTCTCGAACACCGCATCCATCAATGGTCTCTCTCTCTCTCTCTCTCTCTCTCTTTTTCCTTTTCTTGTTTCTGAATTTTGTCGACAGTTTTCAATGGCGATTTAACGGAATGCAATATCGCTCAAGATCCGCAGCCCATTCCTGAATTACTACAGCTCGATTGATTTGGGGTTGGAATTTTGCCCAAATGTGGGTGAGACTGCATGATTTGGGATTACAGAAGCAAATGCCGTACAGTTGGATGCAGTTGGGAACTTGGGATCATATTTGTGGCCATAACAATAGCTTGTCTTGATATCACTACATCATCATTAGTTGTTGCGTGATCCTCGAATTGTACTTTGGTTCAACAGCATTAGTTTTTGATGATTCTTTTGATGCTAGAGAGTAGGCAAGAGGATCCCCTATGACATTGCCATTTGCTTTGTTGTCAGATACATTTTGTGCTCCTCATCAGCAGACAAGGTAAGGTGAGGCTGACAAAATGGTACAACCCATATCCTCAGAAGGAAAGATCCAAGGTAATAAATAACAAGTTAACACACATCACCACATGTTTACTGCAATCGATCACTTTTTTTTCTGCTGAATAAAAATTCAGCAAGAGAAATAATTTACTTTCTTTGATAAGGTTATCAAAGAAGTAAGTAATCTCGTCCTGACGAGAGGCCCAAAGAAGTGCAATTTTGTCGATTGGCACGGAAACAGAATTGTATATAAAAGGTAGTGCTGGAGTTGTGATTATACAAAAGATGTTATTCTCTGATTGTATGCGAGTACTATTGACAGCTAAAGTGCTAAATCACATGCAAATGTCTTACATCTGAAATGGAACATTTGTGATTTTCTGATTGCATCAAGCTGTTTCGCACCATCTGCAGGTACGCAAGCCTTTACTGCTGCATGTGCATTGATTCTGCTGATAATGAACTGGAGACTCTTCAAATCATCCATCATTATGTTGAGATATTGGACCGGTATTTTGGCAATGTATACTCTCACAGAAATACCTCAACGTTATATTGTCCCAGTTTCTTGTGCTAACAGGCAAACCGAAAGTTCTTTTCTTATTCTACATCCTGCGTGTTTGCCATGTTGCAGGTCTGCGAGCTACAGACCTGATATTCAACTTCCATAAGGTGCCTGCTTCGTTTGTTCTTTCTGTTGACCATGCCTGTTAAATTACTAAACCAGTTGTTCTATCTGTCTGTATTTACAGGCATACTTTATATTGGATGAGGTTTTGATTGCCGGTGAGCTTCAAGAATCGAACAAGAAAGCAGTACTACGCCTGATCACTACACAGGTACTGCATCAATTGAAATGGAGATAGGCCACATCTAAAATGTAGGAATTTCACACGAACCAATTCATAATATTCAGCTCCCATAGGTACCTTCCACAAACAAGGACCTAACATTTACATAACACAAACAGATGAGGAATTTACTTTTGCCTTCGAGTATTCTACCTTGACACGCTGCATACACATCTTAATGGACTAACAATAAACGAATTCCTTGTGACAGTCCTTTTGGTCCCACTGAACTTATCTGAATTTCTTGGAGTAACAACAAAAAGCATACACCAGCATGGTCATTTGCTCATGTGAAATGCACTATTGAATATTTCAGTGCTGAGCATTTGGTTGATCTATGATGACATTGTGGAATGAACTGATGTGTTTGCAGGACTCCTTGGTGGAAGCCGCAAAGGAGGCAAGCTCATTGAGGAACATAATTGCACAGGCCACCAAGTAGAGCACGTTGTGCCTGCTACAATGATGATTACTCTCACCCCAGGGCATGATTTTAACCATAATCAGCAGGAAATTCTTTTTTACACTAAACTTGCCATATGAATAACTTTAGCATGCTCTATCAGAAATTTATACCCTCATAGTCTTTTATTTGTTGTTTTGTTACTTTTCTTTCACCCTTCTTTTCTTTGGATTATATACTTTTGTTCTCCTTACTCAGTGCAAGGAAAAACTTATATATTAATGAAATAATTTGGGTAAGAAATTCTTACCGCCATCTTTATACAGCATTTTTGTGCTTACTCGTAGGTTTAGCTTATTCAAAGGAGCAGAAAATATTTAAAACATCACAATTTTTTTCAGTAAAATGTGAATTTTTAATTAAAAAAATAAATAGAATATCCTATCAACATGTTGGTATAATTATAGTGCTCATTACCCATACAAGTCTTTGTTACTTCTTTACCCAAAACGGCATGGATAGATTGGTCATGTAGGTCAGCCAAGCACTCAGCTCATGGACGTCTCTCGCATTTTTAGGGCATTGCAATAGTAATTCCATGACAATGACACCCAATTGCCCTCTTTCATCTTCTCTAATTTGCATATTCCTCCCTTTTCCAAAAATGCAGCAGCCTTGGCAACTCTTTTACATGTCGCTGTAGGCAATCTCCCACTTTGATATCTTTCTTACCCACGTTGACGTTCATGCGCTGATCAACAAATATCACTGTAAGAGCTTTGTGCTTTTATATCTACCCTCTATTCCAAGGGAGCAATCTCAGTTTCTCTGCGGAACTAAGGATTTCTTTTTTAAAAAAAAAACACACTACAGATACATGTGCTACACGTACACCTAATTAACTCTATAAACACATATATAAAAAGATTATATTAGTGTATATTGAGATTGATAAAGTTTTTTATATGAATTATTTGGATTTCATTTTAAACACCACGTGGCTTGAAATAATTTTTCTCGTTCCGAACTGGTTTGGTCGATTTTAATTAAATTTCTCAGTTCAAACAGACTCGATTAGCTTGAACACTGCTGGTGAAATACGTTTTTTTTCTTATCTGAAAAAATGACCAAATATTCGCACATTAATTTACGAGCAAATATTCCTCAAAAGTTCTCACGAGTCAAGCAAGGCCGATCCAGCACCGCCACCACACTATCTCCTCCAATGGCGACCGAGGCAGCAGGTCGGCACCATCGCAGCCGTCCATCCACCACCCATCGGACGATCGACGGTGTACCCCTCTCATACCCTTTCCCTACCTCGCAGGACGCATTCTCTCTCTCCTGTCTCACTCCACGACGAGTCAACACGTGGGCCCACCCACCCAGCCCCACCAACAAATGAGCAAACGCGCACTTTCACTCCCATTCTCTCTCTACACCCACACTCTCTTTCTCTCTCCTCCCATCCCTTCGTTATTTATTCCTCTCCCTCCGCCATTCCCTTCTTCCCCCCAACCTCGTCTCCCTCCCCCTCCCACCCCACTATCTCCTCCTCGATCTCTTGTCCTAACCACATCGAGTAGCTAGCTTCTTCCGCTTGCAGAGCAGAAGCAGCAGCGATCGTTCGATCGATCAAGCTAACTTGAGAGGATCGAGTTACGTGAGCGTGTGTTGTGTGCATGTTTCCGGTGGAGGTGGCGGCGGCGGGAGCGGGGAGGATGCAGGGGGAGGCGGTGGTGCCGATGATGCTGCCGCCCTTCTTCGTGGATTCGGGCATCTGGCCCACGGCCGCGGCGGCGGCGGCGGGGGTCGTGGACGGGGCGGCCTCCGCGGAGGACGAGGCGGTGGCGGCTGCCGCGGCGCACGACCGCGCGCTCGCCGCGTCGCGCAACCACCGCGAGGCCGAGAAGCGCCGCCGCGAGCGGATCAAGTCGCACCTCGACCGCCTCCGCTCCGTCCTCGCTTGCGACCCCAAGGCAATACACGCATATATATACCAAATATTTCCCCTTGATTTTCTGCAAAAACTGATGCTCGATCTTTTACCGTATTTCGGATCAACTCGAAACAAAAATAACTGCGTGATCTGAGAAGAACTGAATTGGATTGGCAAATTGGCATCTAGCTTCCAGTAGCTAGATGCTAACCAGAGCCAGCACGCGGCTAATCGTTCTGATTAAAGCTGAGTAGCATGCATGAGTGCATGACACTAGCTACTACTATAGATTAGGGCTTCTTGTTTATCTTGTTCTCTTCATGATGTGTGTCTTTTGTGTTCGCATGCATTCCTCTTTTTTGCCTAGTACCATGTTTTTGTAGTCCTAATCATTCGCATAAAATTTTGTTAATTCAATCTTCTTTGTGTACATATGTTTTAATTTGTGTTTTGAGATTTGAAATTAATAAACTGTGAAAAATATATGGCTTCTTGATGGAGTTTTGTGGATGCGATGTGCAGATAGACAAGGCTTCGCTGCTGGCGAAGGCGGTCGAGAGGGTGCGGGACCTGAAGCAACGCGTGGCCGGCATCGGTGAGGCGGCGCCGGCGCACCTGTTCCCGACGGAGCACGACGAGATCGTGGTGCTCGCGTCGGGCGGCGGCGGCGGCGCCGCGGCGGTGTTCGAGGCCTCCGTCTGCTGCGACGACCGCTCCGACCTCCTTCCGGAGCTCATCGAGACGCTGCGCGCGCTCCGCCTTCGCACGCTCCGCGCCGAGATGGCCACCCTCGGCGGCCGCGTCCGCAACGTCCTCGTCCTGGCGCGCGACGCCGGCGCCGGCGCCGAGAGAGGCGACGACGAAGACCATGCCGATTACTCGACCGACGGCGGCGACTTCCTAAAGGAAGCCCTGAGGGCCCTCGTGGAGAGGCCGGGCACCGCCGCTGTCGACCGGCCGAAAAGGAGGCGTGTCGTCTCCGACATGAACATGCAAGCTGCAGCCTAGCCGGCCGGCCATAGCTCAACGTAGCTATCAGTTTGCTTGGTATACTACGTACTTTGCTTGCCATGTTTTATGGTTTTACCTAGTTTTTGTGTGCTAATTAGCTGCTCTCCATATATGGCTCTTCTTGGTGATACCAATATTATTGCCAATTAATATGCCATATGTGGTTAATCAGGATATATATTACCATTAGGGTTTGCTTGAGCTTTCATCAAAGCTGTTCCAAAGCAAATGCAAACCCGGCCACTGAAATAATGACATGCCCAATTTATATGCAAAGTTTCAGACTTACCCAACTAATTAAGCATAGCATGTATGGATATGTATCAATATTGGAAGTCAAATATATATAACATCATCACAGGCTGAAAACAACATCTGTTGCATTCCATTTATGATAGATATATCAGGTCATATGTTGGCATGCATGCATGACAAGTCCCTGATACAACAGACAAAGATGTTTGTCAATGCCTACATTGCGGCATGCACATTGTAACTCCCTGTCTTGTGAATGTTTGGGGTCCGCTGGCTTGAATGATCTAGGCAGCATGTCTGTTTGAATGTAGTGAAGAGAGAGAGAGAGAGGAAGAGAGAAGAACCAATCATTGCTTAGCTTGCTTGTGGGGTGCAGTGCCACAGCGAGTGGCATGCAGTGAGCTCTCATGACACATGAGTGCATGCATGCATGCATGCTAGCTAGTGTGCGCGCGCGCGCGCTGCTGCTGCTGCTGAATGTTGATGCTACTGTGTCTGTCTGAAGAAAGGAAGGAAGGAGATGAGCTTTTGTTTCTTGCTGGTTTTTCCTTTTGTAATCTTGATCCTCTCTTATCTTTTTGATGGCGCATGCATGGATGAAGGAGATCTCCATGTCAGGGTGGGTACTGTGTGCTGTGCTCTTTCCTCTCTCTGTGGCGAAAGCCAGGATTGCATGCAGTTGCTGGGGACAAAAGGGGACCGTGTGACTGTTGCTTGTGTGTGTACCTATGTAACTTGTAACCTCATGATGGCATGCTTGCTGTCATGCTGTGCTGGGTGGTTTCTGCCTGCCCACACTAGCTTGCTTGTAGCTGTGGCTTGCAATGGCATGCATGCATTGTATGTATTGGTAGCTTGACATATGCATGCAGGTCACATGCATATGTTAGTTTAATTTATACTCCATTGGCATGTGTAAATTAAGCCCAATTAATTGATGATGGCCCCTGAGAATTATTGGTGCATGTTTTCCTGTGTGGGTACATGTTTTTCGAACGAGTATGGATTTCAGTATTACTATAGTTGATTAGACAAAATTAGATCACTTGTCCAATACATGAATAATATGCATCATTGAGCATCTAATCAGCTAGCTAGCAGCTGAATAACTTCCAATATATGAAATTCTTTTAATATTGTTTTAAATCCATTTTTAACTTTATGATAGTAATTCATTCGTTCTCTCGAATAATGATCACAAATCATTCGTTTATTCGTTCATTTGGCACAAAAGAACATGCAATGTGTTCCTTCCTAAAAAAAAGTGAAAATTAAAGAGCAATATCAAGTCATGCCCACATTTTAAATGCATCAGGATGACAGTTTATGAAATTAATCAACTTGACCCAACTGCAATTTTAAAGCATGACTTTCACCCATCATCAGCAGTTCAACACAACAATGTATAAGCACACATGTACGGATCAAGTGGTTTGCAGTTAATGTTAATATAAACAATTGATCAGTATACGTTTCTGAATTTTGCCAACTGGTCATCAGTATTAATTAATCATTATACACCGTGATCAGTGGTTCTTTTGGGAGGACAGAAACTCACAAGAACGCACACACACAGCTACAGGTACATAAAAGGCTGTAGTGGCTCTGCACAATGACAATAGTAGTACTGGTATGTTGTTAGTTCCAATCTTTTTTTTTCAGAGGACACAGCAGATAGGCACAGTTTCCTACGCCGAGGTAACAGGGGGAAAAAATCGTTGTCTGTACGACAATACTCCTTTCTACTGCTACCATATGTATACATGTTTGCCAGGGATTAAACAGGGTATGGTTGATGTTTTGGTGATTTGATCCGACGTCGCAACAACGAACGCGATATTTGCTTTAGTGTTGTCATTAGAGAGTGAATGCAAATATCTACTCTATAAAGCATATATGACACAAATTCAAACAATACTCTCAATTGGTTCATTTTTTAAGAGTATTTTGTAGTGTTGTGTATGCTCAAGAACCAATGGAGCTTTAACAAACACGCCCTTATTTATAAAACATGAATATAAAATTATCTTGCTTGTTGATGTTCTCATAAAAAGAGCATGATACTCTATGCTTAGTGGAGCTAGACTCTTGCCTAGAAGTCTTTTACTCTTTTTATGACGTATTTCCTATAGAATTTTGTTATATAATCTATATGTTTCTACTACCTCCTTCCTTGTCTGGGTGAGTAACTTAAAATCTCTTATATTCTAGATGGAACTAGTGTTCGATATTTCAACTGCATATTATTAGGAGGGAAATGGGGATTTGTCTCATAACCCTGAGTCTTTTTATTTATCTTTTGGACTAATTGGCGATGCGCATGTTAACATAGGCCAGAGATGTGAATTATTTTCAGTATCTTTAAAAAAGAGAATACTCTTGTCCGTACATGTTTATGTTAGATACTCTTTTTATTAAAAAAAAACAATGCAGGTTCGTAGCTAGAATTTTTTTTTAACGGAGGGTGTATATATGTTGCTAGATGTGCATGGGTCATCAAGCATGTGACTGGCTGCTGTCCAGTTCGGCGTTTACAGATCTTGATGGCCATTTTAGATACGCAAGGAAAGGGAGGATGCACTGTTACATGACTGTTCGTATATCTTTCTAATATTAAGACGTGTGTGGTACTGTTCAGTGCACTTTGAAAATATCCAATCTGTTTTGATGTGACATGCATATATGAAGCAGCATAGAATAAAATATATAAACAAATCCTCACTATCTATCGTGCTGATCATTTTCCGCGTATCGTGGCAGTCACAGTAAAAGGACCAGATGTATACGTGCATGTCCCCTTGGATCAGTATTTGATGGTAATCCAATATATTCAACACACGTATATAGCGGATCGATCGAAGCAATAGTATATTCAATCCCTTTAATGTCCGCACGATGCATATAGATATGTATGGAACGATAGTGATTGTTTGTACTGCTCTTTCAGGTCATCAATATTTTACATTCTTTTAAAGTGTTGACATCGATTTTATATTAAATTAAGTTTATGGTATTTTGACGATACTCGTAAATCTGCACACAACTTTTGTAAACAAAACATTTGAGAAATTATGGATGATTAAAAAAAGGTTGGTGAAATTTTTATGCTAAACATCAAATATTTATCACAAAAAGGAGTAGTCGATCAATTCACCGAAGCAAAGGGGATGTGCATTACTTCAAGTCAGCAGTTACCTGCATTAGTGGAGGAGGGGCCGGGGACATATGCATTTACCTGCAAATTAAGCACATGTTATAGACATGGTTTACGTCACTGTCAGGGGACGGGTTACCCCTCCTCCGCAGTAGCAGCGGCAGCCAGCCTACCAAGTAAAAATCGATGAAGACTGGACAAAAATGTACTGACAACTTGGGCGATGTATGGGGTGGCTTTTCGTCATCGCGCCCACAGTTACCGCGTGATAACCGACGACACCGCAATCCCTAGGGGCAACGAACGAAACCAAGCTCGGAGTAGGAGTGGCGAGTAAGTCCACATCGAGCCATTCAATTTGGGTGGATAGCGTGTTGGCTGGTGCTGGGGTGGGGGCCCGGGGCGCGTATATACACGCGGTGGAAAGGAACAAAGGAAGCGTGCATGGGGAGGGAGGACCAGGTCAGCCATACACCAGGAACGGGGCGATCCCTGCACGCCACGTCCCACCCGGAAACGACTCGGCCCCACCCTACATATCTACCACGCAGCTGGCTGCCGAGCGCCCTAATCGATCCATCCATCGATCTTGCTCTAAGCTAAATTAGCCGGCTGCTGCACTCTCATCGTCTCATCATTTCATGTGGTGGCGGTGGCGGGCGGTGCATGGAAGCGGCAGCACGCGTGCGCCGCAACCTCGCGATCGGTGATGGAGAGGTCACGCTACTCACGTTCTCACGGACCTGACATGTATGCAACTTCGCGGCTGTCCTGGCTGCGTGTGCATAAGCGTGAATTAACCGTACGAATACCGACAGAAGCTTGCTATTCTTAAACACGGGCACGTACGATTAATCCGTCTCTCTGCGTGCAAGCTGCTGCTTCTACCGCTCAGAACACCCTGCAGAGAGAAAGTATAACAAGTCGTAACACGAGCTAGATGTACGTCCTATGTCCCTGATTGTGTCTAGATAATAGATAAAAATCTGGTTTTTCTATATAGCCAAAGGTTATGTGAATAATTAATTAGTAGACTCCAGGTCTCGTAAATGAGGGACACCAAAAAAAATATTTATATATATATAAAGAAAAAAAGACTAGACGACTAATTAAGCTTCGAATTTTCTTATAAGTGTTTCTAACTTGAGGTTTAGGCTATGAAAAATCTAAATAAAAGATAATTAATAGGATAACTACTACTCTAAGAACATCTATAATATTATATATAAATTTTGAATCATATAAATACTCGATAGGTAGCTAAGTAATTGGAATGGGAGAGAATAGAGAGAGAGGAGGATCGTGAGAAATGCACGCGGACGCAGGGTGGGCGTAGAGGATCCGGGGCACGCGTGCTGCGGGGTGTGTCAGCGACGAGAGCGATGGGCAACCAATCATTCCATTTGCTGGCCTCTTGCTGCGCTGCCTCCTCCCCACAGCCAACGGAAACGGGAACGCCTCTCTCTCTCTCTCTCTCTCTCTCTCTCTTCATCACTCCATGTCCCTTTCCCTTTCCTCCGTCTCGTTCCTCCTTCCTCTCCCTCCGTCTCATCCGTGCGAGTGTCGCCCACACACGTGACGCTCATGCCGTCATGCCCCCAACGCATCGACCTGTCTGTCTCTCTAATTATCGGTTCTGGTAATCGCTGCATGCCCATCCAATTAACCACTTTCTACAGCAACAACAACTTTCTTAACATGTATCACTCTCTAGATGAAGGCCTTTATTCTTTCTAATGGCCCCTGTCCAGCCCTTCCATTCCCTTTGCCTTATCTTCTCCTTTCCGGCCTCCAATTTCATGAGCTATCTATACACTCCTATGTTCTCATCTCTCTCTCTCTCTATATATATATATCCTTCTTCTGCATTGCATATGGTTTGCACTCTTTCCTGGAAATGCAGTAACCTTTCTCCCTAAACTTCTGCGATAATCACACGGTGCGCAGGTCAAACCACACATGCAACTATTATATACGCGTGCATTTGAATCTATTCTGCACAAATAAAATTATGCACATATGGCGTATGTCATGCGCTATATATAATTAATATAATCATATATTTTATAGACTATGTACTACTTATAATGTCCGGTGCTTTAATATCAACGTTTTGATGTCAGTAATTCAGCCTAGAAGTCATTATATTTATCGACAAATTTAAATGAAAAAAAATTCAAATGCTATAAATCCTTCTATTTATGGACAGTGAAGGAGTACATGAAGTCTTAGCTATAAGAACTGTGACACATTTCATTTGGTACAAAGAATTAAACAAACAAAAAGACTAAAATTGACACTAACGCACGTCATCTAGCCCGGCAGCAGCCAGAATAATGCAGCAGGGCTGCAAATCACTACTACTCGAGATGAAACATGGGGAAAAGCTAGGCGATCGATGCTGGAGGCAATGAGGATGGGAGAGTGTCGCTTTTGACATGCGCGCTCGAGAGCCCATGATTAACACTTAGCTCTGCATTTCTGCAACCCAACCGAGGGAGAAGACGGCGACGACGTCATTCCCCGTGGATATAATGCATTGTGTGAGGGCAAAAGTTGAGTAGTTTGTGCATGGGGTCATCTTCAGAGAAATGCAAGCTTTTCAAGGAGAATGTGGCTGCCGAAAAGAAGAGAGAAGAGAGAAGAGAGATCTCCACAGCCTCTACTGCTGCTGCTGCAGCCAATGCTAGTTGCCATCTCTTCCTGCTGCCTCACTCTCTCCTGATCATTCATGGCTTGGCCTACTAGCTGCTGCAGAAAAAAGACAGGGAAGAAAAAGGGAAAGGGGTTTTTGTTACAGTATGAATGGATGTCCAGAACCATAATTATAAAGCTGCTGATCCCGTCCTTGGATCGTGTGTGCTAGCTACTCTCGTCAGCGTGTGGTTGTTTGTGTGTGTGCGTGTGTGGCTCTCACTCAAACACATTCTCACCATGCTCGAAAGAAGAGAGATAAGGAGAGAGAGACACACAGACAGACAGACAGACAGACATTCTCCTTGGCCATAGTGGAGAGAGTACCATTGTTGTCAGTGGTAAAAAACATGCTTGCTGCAAAAGTTACTTTTCCGGCAAGATGCATGATCTACACTGATGTACAGCTACTTTTCCAGGATAACACGATGCACGAAACAAAGTGTAGTAGACAAGCTAGTACTCCTTTCTTCAGTTCAGAAAAGCTTAATTGGTATGTATCCATCATGGTGCTCTCAATCTCCATCTATACAATTATTTCGGTTCATGCGAGGTACTGAGATGTATAGCTCATATATATTACACTTGTTTTATGGTTTAGAGGAGACACGGATAAATCTTTATGTCACTAGACTGCTTTGTGCAAAATTTATATCGTTGGCGTCTCCATGGCCGACTTTCGTTAAAGCGTAGGAAAAAAGTGATTGACTACCAGAAAACGCTATTAGTCATTCGGGGTTAATGATATCGCTGGCTCTGCCACCAAGTATATTTCTAGAATTTTACAGCCACATGAATGGACAAATCAACCTAGCGACGTTGTAGCAAGCAATGAGTTAAATGATAAAATCACGAAGCTAGCTACGTACAACTGCATCATCAAGACGTAGAGATTACTCCAGCTACCACTACCATTTGCTCCCGGTCTACTGCTGCTGCCTGCTTCGGTTGACATGTCACACACGCACACACAGAGGTTTTTCTCAAGACCACCTACTGTAGAGGCAAGCATGCATGCATTGCAGAAGCAAAGAAGACGCTACAGTATCCGGCACTTGTCCTGTGGGGGATTCATTTATAAATGTGGAAGAGAAAACCGCGCCCATACAAGCATCGGGTTTCGTGTCACTGTCAGATGGTGACCGTTCCTTGTTTTGTGCCAACGAAAAAGAAAGAAAAGATGGGAACAATTTTGTTCCTGGAATTGTAGGAGTAAAAAGTGAGCTAGCTGATGATGCGTAGTAACAAGAACACGATGTGTGTGGCATGATCTTGCAGCTGATGACCGAAGGGAATTGAAGGGAAAGATGCCATTCTTTTCAGCTGAAAATATGTGCCTCAGCTTTTGCAAGACAGGGTTAGCCTCTCTCTCTCTCCTGCTAGTACTTTCCGACTACAGTTTTATGCGCACTGTCATGGACTGGTGGCTACAGACCTATCTCTCGTGTATATACTCTGTAGAGCCTCGGATAGCTGAAATTAATAAATTAATAGATTGTCTAATTTTTATAATAACTATTTGAGAGTATAAATAAATTTGTAAGGTTAGTTAAAAAACAATCCAAGAAAATTATATTAATTTTTTTTACAAAACATATTATTTAGAAACTTAGAAGCCTACAAATTAAAATCTAAAATATAGAATCAGAAAAAAAAACCTGAGTTGTGTGTGAGAGATATTACAGTAGTAGTAGCAGTTAAATTAGAGGTCAATTAGTTCTGAGAGTTTTATTCACTTAAAGGCTAGTTGACTTGATGGAAATGAAATGGATTGGATTGGATTGGAGAGGGAAGGAGTCAACACGTTTGCATTGTGCGATCATATCCAAACGAATCGAACGTACAGGACGTGTTTATCTTTTTCTGGTCAACACGATTGCATCGACAGCTTTAGCGGAGTGCCTACACTGTGCATAACCGTACATCGATCGATCAAGTATAATCTTTTGCATCTTTTGCTATTGTTGCAGCGTGTAGCTAGGTATGGGCATGGATCGACCCGCAGCTAATTTAAGACCAGCTTTAATCTAACTAAATGAACTAAGTTAATATTAAAAAAAACTTAGCTCATTAAGTTAAACTGAACCGACCTTAAATTATCAGTAGGTCAACCACGGCCATCACTACATGTAGTACTTATCTAGCCTAATGCTATGGTAAAAGTAGCATCAGTTGGAACCAAGAATGTGCAAGGGTAAGGCCCAGCCCATCTTCTGTTGTTCTCAGTTTGGCCCATCAAACCAAGAATGCTATCTCAAGCCAGTAGCTTGATTCTTTGAGTTACAGCACAGGTGACCTATCACTACCTGAGGCTGACACCGAGTTAAACCGGTTTGTAATCACCAACTGCAACTGGAGACAATTTTCAAGATGATTCCATGACCAATGGTGATGAGCAGGACGATCACTGTACAACTAATGTATACATCACACTCATTCATCTGACCACAGCCTAAATTAATCCTTAACTGAGACACTGCTGAAGCATCCACAAGGAGCCAAAAGGACACCCACAGCAGGCGACACCCCATCCGTTGGCTGGTTGATTGTTAGGGGGGGGGGGGGGGGGGGCTAGCAAGGTAACAAAGGCAAACACAAGAACAAGCAGCACGGTGGCAAATGGAACTAGCACAATTCTCCAGCTCCACAGTCACGATTGCATCATCATCCTTTGTGAGATCAGCATGTTAGCGTCTCAGAGCTTCCCTGGACAGCCTTGTAGCACTGCAGGCTGCAGAGTGGAAGCTTCGTCTTGGAGTCACGATACTTGTATGGGTTTGTGCAAGAAGGGCCTGCACATTTCTCTCTTGGAGGTGGATAGCTGGGGAAATGAATGAAGCAAACGGAATTGAATGTAAGTACATAACTTCAAAATTGGCTCAAAACATGGATTCAGCGCTCGACATAAACTTGGAACAACTGATTTATAAAATAGGTACTAAGTCAAGAGCTGTATTGTAACCTGACAGGCTTGGAGTCAAATATGCTGGGGAGGCCCATCTTTTCAGGAAATGTAACAACAGTTCCTTCTGGCCCCATGACACACTGGATGCAGTTTCTTTTATATTCTTCTAACTTTTCTTGTTTTTCCTTAAAAAAATAGAGAGAAAGGCTAAAATGAATCTACTGTACCATGTGGGTAAATATGGTTACAATAAAAACTTATGGCATAGTACCTTCTCATCCCGTTCTTTTTGTTTCCTCTCCTCTTTTTTCTTCTCAGTATCAATACCCAGGATTTTCCTCATTGCTTCAGCCTGTATGGTAGGAGCGAGTAAGCTTGCTACACAAAAGGGAAAAAATTAGGAAGCTATGAGGGACTCGGCAAACCTGCTGTTCCCTCTCAGCCTTCTCAACTTGCATCTTACGCCTCTGAGCCGCTTCTGCCTTTTTGGCTTGTACCTCCACTTCAGAAAGCTTCTCCTTTTGCTCTGCAACAGTAATTAACAATGGCATTTAGTATCACATCCGAGACAACACGGTAGTGTCAATAAATAGATACACATATAAGCTAGAAATTATACTTCTTGATGAAGCAGTTGGTAATCCATCAGGAAATTCAATCAAAGTATCGCCGTTGCCACCCCTGCCTTGAAGAGCACGCTGCCTGGTTATAAGGCCAGAACTTTCATTCCTCACATCTGAAGGTGAATCAGCTTCACCTAGTCTCTTCTTTGGCTCATCCATCTCAGGTTCCTCCTCTTCAATAAAATCATTGCTACCCCCCATTTTCAACTTCTTCCTACCATCCCAGTCAGATCGGGACATAGTGAAGTCTTCATCCACTTCAGTAGCTATAGATTGTTCTGGCACAACCTTAGCTATCTTAAATTTTACAAGATAACCTGATCCACCGTCTTCATCACCAGAATCACCATCAAGTGTTCGCTTCTTAGGAACCCTTTTGCTCTTGCGAACAAGGTCAGAAGATGGTGAAACATCATGCTTATCTTGGTGATGTTTCTGCCCGCCAGAATCCTAAAAAAAAGAAAGGACTATCTTAGAACACAAAATGAATAAAAGCTCAGCTCCAAAACTGCCGAAGTGTATTATACCATTAATTACTGGTGGATGTTAAATATATCATATTTGAACTATAAAAGGGTGTAGCAAAGTCATGGACAAGAGAGTTGAACCAAAAAAGAGAAAACACACAGGCTTCTACCATATAAGAAACATGACATGATGCAGTGAAATGAGGATAATAAACATCCAGTGCAATATAGAATAGTTAGGTTATAACTGTACCAGTCTTAGTTGAATGTTGGCCAAAAATGCTTGGCAACTAAGTAGTTCAATCTTTCAAAATAGCATTGCAGTAATAAGTGATAAGTGAAAGCATCGCATGCACCATTTATATGAAAGTACTAAGAAATTAAAGCGGTGGGCGGACACATCTTCTACATGACCCATATGCATAAATCAAAGATACTACAAGTTCACATGAAATTGTGAAGATAGGATTATTGAAAACTAAATAAGGTAAACATTGAGTACATGAAAAGCCCACATTTTCACACGGTTTCCCTCCCCGATTAAATGCAAATAACAAACCTTTTGCTTGTGCCGGTGAGAAGAGCCATCTGATGTTCCAAGTGTGCCACCGTCACTCGCCTCTTGGATGCTTTTTGTTTGTATGGGTCGAGTAATCCCGCTAACCTTGAGCTTTACTTTTCTCACCTTATGTTCAACCGGCACACTAGAGTCTTTTGGGGGCAAATGCTGGCCATCAGGGAATCCGTAGTTTCTTGTGCAGGCAAGAGCCAGAACCCCCTCACTACTACGCTTGGCATCCTTTGATTTGCTGCTCTTATTGTGTCCATCATGGTCTCCTCCAGCTCTATCGTCTCTCTTCATCTTCTTGGATGAGTCACTCCTGTGAGGCGTGGAACCCGTAGATTCAGGGCCATTGAGGTACAACTCCTTCCGCCGATGCCCACTGCCCTCAATGCCAGCATCATCATCCGGGGAGATGCTCCGTGATGATGGTGTGCACGAGATGTCCTTGTACTCAGAAACGAGCTGCTCCTTGGACCTTGGTTTCCTTGAAGCAACACTCCTGGGCTTCTTCAAAACTGCTTCCACCGCATTCAGCGTAGGGTTTCCATGCCCCTCCATTACAGGACACCCTGATCTCGAAAAGCAGGAGTCTGCGGACTAGCTACCTGTGGTACCTGTGTAAATTGAAGCGCGCCATTACAACCATGATTTGAAAACAAGCAGCAACCAGTAAGTAGATACATTCCTGACTTGAATTATCAAGTCAGAACAAAATTATCTATACTAGGACAATAAATAATTAAGCAGTGGGTTGCAGCCCCAAACATGGCCGGCTATGAAAGCGATAGAATTAGCCGATAGACGCGGCATAAAATTCGCAAAGGAGAACCCCCAAACCCCAAATAATCATGGAACCACCAACCTAGAGTGAACAGCGCAAGGAATCAAAACCCTGCGGCATAAACCCGTCGATGTACTCTCAAAACTCCCCCGAGACCCCAAGCACAAGGACCAACCAAACAACGGGGAGGAACCCAACCAAAGCAAGCAGGCGTGGTGCAGCACAGCCATCGGCTACCAGATACAAAACCCTAGAGCAACCAGTTGTAGGGGACTAGGGGAAACCTCACCTCAATCCTCCGGCAGGCAGGAGCCGCCCACCCGAGCAGCGGCGGCGGCGAATCGCGGATAGGGGGAGGAGGGGAAGCCGAGACGGGGAGCTAGGGTTAGGGTTCGGCGGGGGTGTAGAGCCCGAGGGGATTGACGATGAGGAGCGGGGAGGGGGGATTGGGGGTAGGGTTGCGGGGGGGAGAGGAGGAGGAGAGGGGTGGGGGTCTCGTGGAGTGGTGGGATGGATGGGAGCGACCCGTAGTTTTTCTCCCATCTCGCCGCGCTCCGCTTCGCGCTGCTGGCACGCACGCGCCCCGACGCGGGACGGAACGCAACGCCACACGACACTCGCCGTTGCCGCTTGCTTGCCTTTCTCCCTCCTCCGTCCGCCTCTCTCTCCGGGGATGGTGCCGTCCTGCCTTCCTTCCTTGTTCCGGATTTTCTTTTTGGCGTATTATCTGCGTTTTCCCACCCTTCCCCTCCGTATGCGTAGGAAACCTGGATACCCGATGAGCGGCGGGAAGTGAGCCATGTGAAATGTTTTGGTTCTACACCGTTGGATCCGTGGTGAATAATTGTGTAATTTTATGACGCGTGCCCAAACAAGTCAATCCTCTGTTGTTATAATACATGTAACCGTTAAAATTACCTTGAGAAAAAACGAGGATGATATCATAGAGCTTCAAGCTCTTTACGATACGTCATATTACGTATCTATAGGCAATAAATTTGTAGCACCTTATAAATATTTATGATCTCTTAAAAAGCTATTGTTTTGTCACAATATGTTGCATGTATACAAGGGTTTACTTTAGCTTGTCAAGTGTAATCTATAAATAATCAAAAATATAATACCAAAAAGATAATCAAAGCGCACCATAGCACATTATATATAATTAAAAATAAATAGAGTACATAGACAAACAAAATAACATATTATATATAAAAAACGGATTTGATGTCATGGTCTATCACCTCACCTCTTGCCGATAACCTCCTCCTTCTTCCTTTTATGTCTATTGTCACCGAATATATGCCATATTCAATTAGTAGAAACAACACAAGGCCACATCCTCCACAGTAATTAATCTAGAGAAGCACTACATGCACGTAAAAAAATCCAAAGTTTATCGTAGACATTTTTGCATAATACATCGATTCGCTGTAGTACATGATCTTTAACACTCAGCACTAATCGGATGGACAAGATTGGCCATTATGTGCTCCATGTGACTAGGTGGGAATTGGCATGGAAGTGCAACATAACGCGAGTAACAATATGTCTCCCCAGTGCTATAGTTATGAGTGGCACAATAAATTGACGCCATAAACTGTAACATTCTCCTGTGGCTACGGTGTTCGGATTTTACTATTATACTGTCTGAACTGTCTACCACAGACCAAAAGTGCACAATGTACCAAATGACACTACTACATTTTCAGTATTTACATATGGGTAGAACGAGTTTTAGTAGGTGGATAGTCAGCCCGACTAAAAGAAAGGGTATGAAAACATCCATTTGCTTAGACGAGCTGGCACCCGAATGCGCGAGTAGCTTAAAGGAACCACCTATGATAATCAAGTCTGCATGTGGTCTAGTTAAGTCGTCCACTACGATAATCGTTTTCGTAAGGGAGTCTTAAATAGCCTGTCCGCGCAAACGATAACGGTGGCCCGTTAAGCTTACGGTTTTAATTCAAAAAACCAAAAAGAAAAAAATTGTTTTGTTTCTTCCATCAATTAATTAATTATTTAAAATTATTGTTAAATCAAATATTATTCATGCACATTGCCGTTTACAGTAATTGATGTGAATAATTATTTATCATACACTAATTAATAATTATTATATAATATACTTTTTAATATAATTATTGACTACAAATATATCTACATAATTATTTCATAGAAGCGTATATTTTTTTCCCATTCTCGGAGTTTCTTATACTCGTCATCCCTAGCATTTTCACTCTCCGGTTTAAAAAGCAGATTACATATGTCACGGTGGATAAAATGGTATAAAGCTGGATAAAATGGTATAAAGCTGCATATAGATTTAGAAGTATTGTATTGTTTATCCTCTAAGCTATTCTAGGTACTTAATGCAATTACAACATGAATAAGATAAGCAAGACGTTACATACTAACAAATTTAATTTAAGTATGTACATAAACTATCTAAGCCTGATATAAACTTGTTGCGGATCCTCATTATATCGCATACATAATATCCGCATAGAATAGTCTCTCCGGGTTATTGGTAGCACTATCCAAGGAATAATAACAACGTAAATTAGATATGAATATGCATTTTAAGACAAAATATGTAGTTCGCATTATTACCAACCACTTTGTCATTTTTCTCTCTTCTTTTCTACCGCCCCTTCTTTTTTCATATACCATTTATGTGTGATATTCAAAAAATTAAGTGGACATGGTATAAGACAATAGATGATGAAGGCTAGAGGTATACAAGAAGTGATTTTAATTACTTACAGGTTCAATGAGGAGTTCAATATAATCGAGCGAATCATAAACCATTATGTATTTTGGGTATATAATAAATAAAATATAGTGGTTGCCATAAATGAATAAAAATGTGTTAAAATAATAGTTCTGAAAGTTCATATAGAAAAAAAAACAAACTTACTTGAGGTTGTATAAGGCCATTATGCATATCTTATCTTGATAACTTAGCATTGTCCATCCAATCTATGCCCCCACTTCATGACCCTTCTCACTATGGATTCTCTATGTACTTCTTCTCTTCCGGTAACTTGTCCTTGAGCTCATAGAATCATCATATATGTTGATGGTGTGTTACATCATGTAGGTTTTATTTGGATCAAGATAGCCAACCAGTTCTATTTTTATTCACATCGCATAATCGTAACCTATACACTTAACGGCTCAAAACATTAGGTACCATGTTGATAATAGATTGGTCAATTTACGTATAGAAAGAAGAGTGATCATTATATATCATTATAGGGCTCATGCACCAATAAGATTGGCGTTTAATTTTTCTAGATGATACACATCGTGCATGTTCTTGAAATTGACAAAGAATACACTCCTATCTCCACCCATAAAAGCGTCCTTAGGCACCATTGCACCTAGCTAGCTTAGGCCTGCTTTACTAGCCTTCAGGTACCACTCATGCCACCAAATTATCTGCCATGATAAATTTCTCAAAATGTGCATTGGGAGAAAATGCTTGTCATTTTCGAATTCTTTAGGGAAGTTGTCAATAGCATAGTACTTCACATATTTTAATTTGGCCCTCTGATCGTAGTCTTTTGTGGACCGACCCGAGATAGAGCGGACGGTGGAGGAGGTGGTGGCAAAGGTGGATTTGTTAGAGCATCTTGAGGTGGTGGGGAAGGTGGATGTGGTAGGAAGGATGGCGGTGTGGATAAGGTGGATATGGTGGGGACTTAGGTGTCATGTCGTAGTCTTCAATAGCTATCTTCTCTGGAGCCGTAGTCTTCAATGTACTTGCGGGTGACTGTTGAAGGAGTACGATATCTCTATGATGCCATAGTATGAAGCATTGCCTACAAATTTGATTCCCTCCAGCGTGTGAATGTTGAGCTCATATTAGTTGCAATTAGCATTAACCTTTGCGACCAATACCCTCGCGTAGTCGTCAGGTATGTCCTCATAGTGAAACTTCCTTCCTAGTATCACCATACCACTAGGGACCTCCTTTGTTCGGCTTGCCTTTTCATTTGGCACATGCAAATTGCATGGCGTAGGACCGAATATGTCATCTATTGGGTATCGAGTCATGGGTGATGACGCTACGCTAGGTTCCTAGTGCTGCGCAACATGTTGCAAACCTATCAGTAATTTTTCGCCATTTGTATTCATCAAATGAAATAATTGCTCGGCCACTTCTTTCATGAATTCTTGCCTCTTGTTGTCCTTGTATCTATCACATCTCTTGTAACTTTATGAGTCTTTTGAAAACTCATCCTTCAAACTAAGTATGAAAGATATCCCTCTGATGTGACCAGAGTGCTCGAGGTTACCCAACGCTACGCTTAGATGATCTTTCTCCCTTCTGGCACAAACTCGTAACTTTTTTACTTCTTAGAGATTTCCTTTAAATTTTTGGCTATTTGTTCAGCACTGGGGTCTTTAAATATTAATTGTCCATTGTCGGTAACTTCTTTCGTACTCCTAGCCCATACCCAATTCTTGCTGTGATCATCCATCCCTTCCACTTTCAAGGGTTTTCCTTTTGCCTTCGCTTCTTCTTCCTTCTTCCTCTATTCATCGACTTTGGGCTGTACACAGTCGAACCTAGATGATATTGAATTTTCTTTGCTAATTCAGACATCCTTTTACTCTTCTCTAAGGCCTCTAGCGTAGTCTTTTTCTTCATGAACTCGCTCCAGTCGGCTATAGGAATTTTTTTGTATTTTTTAAAGGGGCTCTAGTTCCACTGGATATACTTCTTGCTTAGATTGGACTTCCATTGTCGCCATCATCGACTCATAATTGCTAGTGCATACCTATTTTCTACTTCATCGAATCCTTAAGGATATAGGAATATTTTCTTCAACTCCGACCAAAGAAGTTCCTTCACTTCATTGTTTACTTTCTCCCATTTAGCTACAAGGATTGGATAGTGATCCCTCAACAAAGCATTACTGGAGTTGCTCCATTTTGCAAGCACAACATTAGGCTCAATGGTTCTCATCTTCATCCTACATGGGTGATGGCGTGTACTTCATTTGTTAACTTGTTCTTGCTTCTCTAACCGCACTTTCGTTTTTTGTCAATGGCTTTACTTATGGTTGTAGCCATATCCGTCCTGGCAAGGCCTAATGTAGTCGTGTCTAGTTCAAAAAGATCATCCATACCCTTTTCTATTGCGACAACTTTTTGACGAGTACGACATCTTATTTTCATTTATTGTACATATAATAGCAAGCAACATTGTTTTTGACAATTTTAAGCCAACTATTGCTAGTAAACTCGGTGAAATACCTACGGCATGTTGAATTGGAATGTGACTGGCGTCAATGTCCTCATCATTTCTTGCCCTTTTTATAATAGGATGCGGATCACTAGGGCTACGCCACGATAACTCGCTAGATGACTTGTCCTGGTCAGTCATGGCCATTTGTTCCGTCTTGTGTTGCATATCCTTTCCATCCATCGTTCTATTACAAATATTGTTTTTATACAGTTTAATATCGACACGATCTATTATCTTCATATAGCATATGAAAATTATACTCCATAAAAACAATGCATATAGATTAAAAATCGAACAATATATCTATATGTATGAAAATTTCTCACGGATGTGATGAGATGGGGATAGATGGTATCTTGTACATCCACCACATCTAATCACCATTATTCACATATTAAATAGTGCCAAAAATTAAGTAAACTTAGCTACATACGGGAATGGCATGGTAGAATACGCCGAGTTGTGCAGGGGCACTAACAACGGGGAAGACCATGCTTATCAAGTTGACACGTGGTCCTATTGCTGTCGACGCTTGTAGAATGCTAAAAAATTACACTCAACATGGTTAAGTTCAATTTGAATCGTAGGCCAAGTTTGCAAAAGTTTATACAATTTAATATCCAAACGACCATAATCTTCATACAACAAAACTTTGAAATAAAATTACAAACAAATAAAAATATAATTTCATACATACGAATAATCATAATATCCATACAAATTAATCATAATACATCAAATTACTCAAATCAAGCATCCAATTAATTACATAATCTATATCAACACCCACCCAAATTTCTCAAAACGAGCAGCCAATTAATCACATAATTACATTAGATTCAAATATAGATAATAGGGTAGTGACAGCTGGGGACGGGGTCAGTGGTGGTAGGGTCGGGGACGGGGTCGATGGTGGGGTGGTGTCGAGCTTTTGGCCGACAAGGTTGCAGCGTTGGGGTAGAGGCAACCAGAAAGGGTGATGCGACAACGAAGGAGAGCGATGCACTCAAGGCAGAAGTGGCGGCGTCTGGGGTAGTGGCGTCAAGGTGGAAGTGCTAGGCTTGAGGGTTGCTGAAAAGGTTGATGTTGCAGGAGGGTGCCAGGCTCATGATTGATAGGGAGTCAGTCATGGTAGACGGTGCCAACGGAGACGACGAGGTGAGGGCAGCAGAAAGGCAACGATGATGCACAATATATGGCAGCCTACCGACAGAGGGTTTTGGGGCCGTGCCAAAGGACTTAGAAATTTTTTATTCTCCTGCACAACCTTAGGGGAGCATTTTCCTAGGCGAGCAACTTAGTTGCCCGTTTGCAAAGACTATTTTCGTATACGGGTGATAAAACCGCCCACCTACAATAACTATCTTCTTAGGTAGGCAACCTTACCGCTCATATGCGAAGACTATTTTCACATACGGGCGGCTAAGCTGCCCACCTGCAACGTAGTAGTAGGGCCACATGTTAGCACGTGACTATTAAGTTTGTAATTGGCGTACATGTGGAATTATGATTGTAGATGAATAAAGTGTAAAATGTATATAAAAATTCTAAATTAATCAAGTGTACTTTAATTATTTACCTACATAATTTTTAATCAAGTAATTATATAAACAAATAATTAATTAGGATTTGTAACTTAATAAAGTGTGAAATGTGTATAAAAATTTCTAATTAATTAGATATTTTAATTATTTACCTACGTAATTTTTTCAATCAAACATTTAAGTATGATTCTTATTGAAATATTTAATTATTTACTCAAGTAAGCTCCAAATGAAGTGCAAAATGTGCCTAAAAATTCTCGCATTCATATATAAAGAGTTAATAAGGTTATAAAATAAATACACAACATAACTTGCAATGGATTACATGGGAATTGTTGTTACACACGAGCCCAATATTAGCCTTTTACGATTTTTCCAACACCATCATGTGCTTTGTGGTTTCTTTGTTAAATGTATCTTTGATGCTCTTATTTTATTTGGAAGGTTGGTAAATAACGGTATGGTATTGTCTCGTACTGGTTGTAATTTTTGATATATTCGACACCATCGACACTAATGCCCGATAGATATTCATCTTTGGGTTGATAACATAAAAAACTTGTGTGGCTATACCCATAGATTATCCTTATGGCCTATATTGACGAGGTCAAAGAATTCTTACATCAAAGGTGTCCACGAACACTTAAGTGTTTTACTCATTGACATCAAAATATGAGATCTGTGTTAGTGTGGTATGCACTACTAGCCTATGACGTAATACATCTAATGTCTTGCACCGTTAGCCTCTGGTGGTGCAGTATGTTGGTATGGAGGATCTATTCCAAATTTCCAATACTGATCTCTTACGTAGCATATTGCTGTGAAAGAGGATCGAGTTACTTTGATATGACTCATACTAACCACGGTGAACAGTAGAATTGTTCCATATTTCACGGTTCATGCTTCACAACGAGATACATAAGTGGCAAAACTCACTATGCTGGAAGCAACTCTACTTCCTTAATTCACACTTAAAACACATTTGCAAGCAACGTTGTACTACAGCACTCGAGCCCAATGATAACCAGTGTCCGGATAAACAGTAATACAGCTACTCTCATGCAGAAATGCAGACAAAGAGTCAATCAGTCCATGCCACGCCGGGCTACACCCTGACGAAGAATATGCTCAGCTCAGTCCCACCGCCGGCTCCGGCGCCGGCGCCGCCGTCCCCGTCGGGGTTGACCATGTAAAACGACTCCGAGTCCTTGTTCCCGGCGACCCTGTCGAACCCAGCGCGCATGTACGTCACCTCGCCGTCACCATCCGCCCCGGCCGGCTCGATCAGCACGTCGCCCGGCAGCACGCCGGCTCCGACTGACACCGTGCTCAGCAACTGCATCACGGCGAGGTCGCCCTCCGAGGCCTCCCGCCTCACCGCGTAACCCACGCGACGCCCGTTCACGTACGCCGTCCACACGGCCTCCTCTACGAGGCTCACGTTGGCCTGCTCCGGCGGCGACGACTTCTTGGACTTCTTCTCGCACTCAAGGGCGATGCGGACGTGCCCGCTGGTGGAGATCTCCTGCATGAGCTTCGCCGTCGGCACGCCGAGCTCGAGCACAAGGGACGGGAGGATGCCGGGGCGCTCCTGGACGGCAAGGGTGATGCGCGCGCTGCGGTGGCCGTAGAACGTCCCCGTCACGCGCGCCCCGCCGCCGGCGTGCCCGTCATGCGGCTTGTTGTACCGCCGCGGGAGCGCGGACGCCGGGCAGCACGCCGCGGGCGCGACCAACGGGAGCGACCGAAGCAGTGCGCGGATGGCCCGGAGCGTCCGCGGCGGCTTCCGCGCAGCGGCGGAGGGCGCGCGCATCTGCTGCGCCTGGGACGACGGCTGCCGGAGCGTGATCTCCGGCCGCGGCGTGCGCTTCGTGACCGGCGGGGGAGTAGCGGTCGCGGACGTGCCGCCCGCCCTCCTCCCCGGCGTGTGCGGCGAGGCCGGGATCGCGCACTGTGGGGTGGACGGCGCTGGCGGCGCGACGGCGAGCCGGCTCGGCGTCCCGCCGGCCGTGGGTGAGCGCGGCGGCGTCGCGCGCGACAGAGGGCTCGACGGCGTCGTGAGCGACATGGCGCGCAAACTGAACACCAGAGCGGGCAGACGTGCGGCTAAAGCGGTAATGGCTTGTTATATGCCGGAGCGCGACATGATGGCATATTGGCATGCACGTAGGTAAATATTCTTAGCCAAGATAGCCCCTGTGGATAGCCAAATAGACACCTGCAGAGGTTTGACATCTGGAATGGATTTTTTTTTCGTGCAGCGCACTTGCGTTACGCCGACAGGAAGTATAATACAATCGAATTGTAATATTTCTAAACATTGGACAATCTTCTCAATAGACAAGATCAGAACAGGTCTCATTTTTCTTAGTTATCTCCTGAATCATGGTACACGCATCAATGATAACTTATAGTTTACTGAATAAAATGGTGCGACCAGAAATCAACTCATCAGGCATGTTCACCAGAATACATTGCCAGCTCCACTTGACATAACGAAGATTCTTATCGAATAGACACATATTTCCTGTTTAGAATATTATTCAACAGTTTTAAGAGAACTGATGTCGATGCACCTTCATCAGTCATCAGTGTACAGAGAGACTCATTCTGGCATGCTTAGTACAAGGTGAACTGCTAATTGGCACATCAATGTCCTATGTTGTTTCCAATGCTTCGGTAGTTTCATCCAAGCAAAGCCTATTTCTACATCAGTAGTACGAAGAATAGTCACACCCTCAAGGTACATGCTACATCTCGCCGCAGTCACTTATAACACATGCAAGCTTCGGTCGGTTGTTTGGTCCAGTTGCAACATTTTCGATCTTCCGCACAACAAGCAGGCCATCCCCTAGCACCCTCTGAAATCATTCGACATGACAATAGAGAGAGTTAATAGGTAAAAACACTTCTAGCCTGAGACTGTGGCTGCATAAGAACCCTTCCAACATACTTTTTTACTCGGGCATGCTTCATTTTTTCATAATCTCAAATGTAGATTAAACTAAACTCTTTCAACTTACCAGTCATATATTCAATTTGGTTATAAAAAAATTGTTGTAGCCAAGTATAAAATATTGGACTGTTGCTCAGAAAGCACAAATCTTTCAAACTGTGCGAACTTAACCCAAAAACCACATGCTTGTCCAGCCATTCACATTTTGCACAAGTTATAAAGAACTGCAAGGATAAGATAGAAAACAATGTTTTCATGAAAATTGTAACTGCAAACAAACATGGTAATGGAGATTTCTATTTTTGTTCAGGGAACAAGATACAATCACAAAACAACATTCCAAAACTTATAAGGTTGAAAAGGCTAGCTGGATAAAAAATCTGCAGCCACACAGAAAAAAATTGAAGCAGTTATCAAAATAACAAAGTACCTGAGATCCATTAGAATTCACCCCACTGTTTGCCTGCAAAAAGGTAGGATGATTTTTATTTCTACAAAATCGAAGAACTGTGCAGCGTAGGAAGCATGCACATACAACAACAATAAAACAGTCTTTCAGTACGAAATAAGTTAGGATAGTCTAGAGTTGTCACAGTTCAGACATGTCAATAACTGTTTTTAATTATTTATATTAAGTATAGATATTTAGATATATTGTCTCTTTTTATTATCTCTTTCCATGTTAATTTTGATATTCTTCTATTTCTTTTTATATTATTATCTTGACTTAAGATTTTACAATATACTAAGGTTTCTCTTGAACATGGTTAAAACATGTCAACCGATGTTAGACAAGCTTTTTTTTTAATTGGTGTTACCCCTAGTCGATCACATATATTCTCGTTCCGGACTCAATTTATTCTTATATGACCACAAATTTAATATAGCATACGTATTTCTGTAATACTCAACTATTAAACATGACGTCTTTTTATAAATCAAAATTCTGTCCCATATAGTATAGTAGATCTAATCGTCATTCTATAAAACTTATTTTTTAGCTTCTGCGGTATCCTCTTATAACAGAGAATGCCAGATGCTTAGCGTTATTTCAACCAACCCGTTTTGATTCTATGGCTAACATCCATATCAATATTTCCATCTATCTATAGCATCGATTCCAAATATCAAAAGGTGTCCTTCTTAAACAGTACTTGATTTTCTAAACTCACATCTCTCTTCTCGTGTGCAATGGTGACAAAGTCACATCTCAAGCATTCGGTCTTAGTTCTGCTTCCTCTAAAACTTTTGGACTCAAGAGTCTACCGTTACAACTCTAGTTTACTATTTACTCCTATTTGACTCTCATCAACTAACACTATATCATCTGCAAAGAGCATATACCAAGTAATATCTTCTTATATGTTTCTTGTAACCTTATCCACTACTAAGACAAAAAGATATGGGTTCAAAACTAATCCCTGATATCATTTTTTTAATTGGGAAGTAACCTATATTACCATCATTTGTTTAGAACTTTATGTTTGTCCAAAACCCACCATATAATATTTCTTGGTATCTTGTCATAAGACTTCTCAAGTCAATAAAAACCATATGTGGTTTATTCTTTTGCTCTCTAAATTATTCCATAACTTGTTTTATTAAGAAAATTACTTCTATGATTGATCTTCTAGATGTGAAATCAAATTGGTTTATAGGGATCTACGTCGTTCCTCTCAAACAGTGTTTGATAACTCTCTCCCATAGATTCATAGTGTGGCTCATCAACTTAATTCCCTGATAATTAATACAACTTAGGATATCTCGCTTATTCCTGTAGATTGGTACCAATATATTTTCCTCCACTCCTCAACCATCGTGTTCGATTGAAAAATATTGTTGAACAACTTAGTTAACGATAATATAGTATATCCCCCAAACATCTCCGCACCTTGGTTGGAATATCATTAGGGTCAATCGCCTTACTCTCTTTTATCCTTTTCAAAACTTCTCTAATATTAGATTCTTGGATCCTCTACACAAAGTTTCTATTGGTGTCATCCGAAAAGTCATCTAACTAGACAGTAGTATACTCGTTCCCACCATTGAACAAATTGTCAAAATACTCTTGACATCTATATCTAATCTTATTTTTCTTCACCAAGAGCTGCAAATGTTCTAATTCTAAGTAAACAACACATTGAGGTCGGTCACCAATCACCATGACTTTCGATGATACTTCATGCCTTGTTCTAATTTGATGTAAATGTAACATAACTAACCTATGCAAATTCTGAAGGTTGGGTTTGTAAACCAATTTGCCACATTTTAATTCACTTTAGATACATTATTTTATACACAATATTGTATCAACTATCTGCTGGTCTCCAAATCACAAGAGGCTCTGCTTACCAAATGACCAGAAGTCACAAACCAAAGGCAGAAACAGACGACAACTAAGAATTTGTAAAAAAAAAGAAAAGAAAAAAGAAGCAATGAGTCACAAGGAAATTATCTGCAAACATAGCTAAAACACTAAGCTCTAGATATAATTATCTTGCAAACAGATTACATTAGAAAAGTGGCATTTCCTAAAAGTATTTCAATTGAAAATCGGGGTGGAGAGGAATAATACCATAGAGAGTAGGCCAGGACCAGTATGCTTTGCTATGAAATTTTCATCATCAAATTTGGTGCCATAGATTGACGTGCATCCAGTACCATCCCCCTGGAGGACATGGAAACAGAGGTTTATATTGAATATCCCCTAATCAATTCCAAGTATGGAGATTAGTGAATAACAACAGCTGATAACTCAAAGCTTGATAAAGATAACATCAAAATGTGCAATAGTTCATGCCTTTTGTTATAAGCATGATTCCACAAGCTTAGTTATTTGTATGAAAACATCAGGTTAAAATTATTGACGCCTGAAGCAAAGTTTAGCACACAAACCTTCAAATAGTCACCTCCCTGAATCATGAAATCTTTGATCACTCGATGGAACTGACAACCCTTATATCCCTGTGGCAAACCTGATTTCCTGCAATCCAGCGTCAACGCTAAGCACAATGAAACATTCTACGACTGAATAACAGATGTGATAGTAATTCAGTATGTGGGTGAAAGTTAATCACTTTTGCCTAAATCACATAATCAAGTAATCAGTGTTCTGAAAAAATTGCAAGGTCAATATCCTGCCAATCACAACAAATTACAGCCAATGGAAGTATAATAGATGTCAAATTAGCATTTACTTATATCAGTTCATTTAGACATAAGCTACTCTACCAACCATATAACCTAGCTACCCATCATCATCATCGAAATTAGACTAGCACAGAATAAAGCAATTCTATGACGAAATCATACAACAAGGCTAAACATTCAAAGTTCTCAAGACAGTCAATGCTGCAGAATTACCAACAAATGTATGGCCACAGCCATTAACCAATCGCCGGGTGTCACTACCTGTGCTCTCCGGTGCAGAACTGCCTGAAACCAACAGACCAAACGAATCAGAGTGATGCATAAAAACATCAGAAGCAGAAGGAAACAAATCAGAAATGGAACCTAGGGTTTAAGGTTAGTGAGGGCTCTGGTCAGTACCGGAAGTTCTCGGCCGTCTTGGGGACGATGTCTGCGAAGAGCTCCATCTTGATGCGACCGGCGGGGATGGACCCGATGGTCACGTCGAAGAACACCACCGGGTTCTTCGGGTTCGGCGGCCGCTGGTGCCAGTCCACCGAGGACGCCGCCGCCGACGGCGCCGCCGGCCCAGCCGAGATCGCCGCGCCCCCGGAGGGCGCCATGCCGTTGCTCGAGCCCTCGCACTGGAATCCTCGAGCACTTGAAAGCTCGGAAGCGAAGGCGGTGGCGCACGGTCGAGCAGCGGGAGAGGGAGATGCCGGTGGTCTATTGCGCCAAGATTCGTGGCCGAAGCTTCGAGACGCGATGGAGAAGATGACTCGGATTCAACACTGACATTTGGGTCCCACTGCGCACATGGGCCCACATGACGGTTGCCTATTCCCAAAGTCGGCAACCTCCTCCAATAAGGCAAGGGGAGAGAGAGAGAGAGAGGGGCGACTACACGCAGCAAGAAAATATCCCCAAATCGAAACCCCGAGAGACCCCAAACCCTAGCGGAAGCGGGGGTCGGCGATGGCGGCGGTGAGCCTGCGGAAGAGTAATGCACGGCTTCCGCCGGAGGTGAACAGGGTGCTGTACGTGCGGAACCTGCCGTTCAACATCTCGAGCGAGGAGATGTACGACATCTTCGGCAAGTACGGCGCCATCCGGCAGATCCGGCTGGGGAACGCCAAGGACACGCGCGGCACCGCCTTCGTCGTCTACGAGGACATCTACGACGCCAAGAACGCCGTCGACCACCTCTCCGGCTTCAACGTCGCCAACCGCTACCTCATCGTGCTCTACTACCAGCCGGCCAAGATGTCCAAGAAGTCGGACGTCAAGAAGAAGGAGGAGGAGATCATCAGGCTGCAGGAGAAGTATGGCCTCGGCTCCAAGACACCTTCATCCTCCTCCAACGCGTAAGATTTTCATCAAAATCGGTTCTTGAGGCTAGTACATGTATTAAGAATCGGAAATTGCTTACTTAATCTTGCAGTTTGTGCTCGTGTTTTGTCTCTGTGATAGTTGCCTATCAATGAACATGGCCACAGCAATATGTACTTTTGACTGAAAAATCTGATTGGTAACATCTGGTTGAATTGTCCTGTGTTTTGGGGCTCATTGAGTTGAGATATTCTTTCCAGAGTAAGTTGATGCATGTTGGTGATATCACTATCGAGTTTATATGTGTTCAAAATTAAGTTGTAGATTTGCACCTTTAACATCTGTTACTTATTGGTGAGCTTATGCACTTTGGATGTGGTCGAAATATGATACTTTTTTTTATTATGGGTTCTACTATGATGCATTTTGATCATGGGAAATATGATGCTTTTTTATTATGGGTTCTACTAAGGTACATTTTGATTACAGATTCTTGGTACTTGGAAGCTTAGATGTGACAATCATGCCTATTCAGAATGATGTTTTTGCATTCTGTTCAGGTTGCCAATCAAGTTTATGGCATGCCTATTCAGAATGATGTGTTTTGCGTTCTGTTCAGTAGTTGCTGTGGATCATGCATTCAATGTTCGTTGGATCTGTTCGCATATGTTGATCTGATGTGGTGACAGCTATTCCCTCCATATAAAAGATAAACATTACACATGAATTGTTGTCATGAACTTTGGCATGATAGTTTTCTTCTGATATTACTTTCAATTTTACTGATTGATGCTCTGGTTTTCAATGTTAATGGAGGTGCCAATGAATAGATGTGATTTTGCTTTCATCTCAATGTGCGGTGGCAACTTCAATTTTATCTTATTGCAGTGAACTTGTTATTGCTGGATGATTTTTATCTTATTGCAGTGAATTTGCTATTGCTGGATAATTTTTCTGAACTTCCTTTCTTGCACTCATGTTGACTGTGGGGATGGTGTTTTTCTCTCTTGGAGAGTATGGTTTCTACGATTCAAATATATGTTTAATTCGTGAATCATCAACTTTCCTTTTGTCAAGTGTGATTTCAAAGAGTTGATGAACAATCTTTCAATTCATGAATCATGAACTTCTCTGAATTTTATGCTTTAGTGTCAACTGAATTTAGCTAAGTTTAGTATGTTATTTATCATGTGTTTGCTGAATTTAATTCCTCTTGAAATTTGGTCCATAAAAAATTAACTGCCAGTTTCCGTGAACAGTGATAACTAGTTGTTCGATTTGCTCCTCATACAGGGACTTAAGATATGTTGTTCAAGCTATGATTTGAATATATGTTATTTTCAGTTTGTATTTGCTGATAGAAAAATGGTCATCAGCACTTCAGCAGAGTGAGAGTGACAACTTCAGATTAATATACAGATTGAAGAGCACAATAGCATCGTTCGAATTCAGGTTCAGATACATTCAGGAACTATGGGATAACGTGCAAAACAATATAGCAGTCATTCAGGCAAATTTAGTTGTCATCTTGCAGGGACATGAGTAAATCAGATTGGTCAATTCACTGGCGTCTGGCGTGCACTTAGTTAACAAACATGCCTAATTAATCGCATCTAACAAATCCAGCCAATAGAAACGGTTAGCAGTACTATAGCTCTACAATGCCATACATAAAAATTGGGTTTTTTCAGCTCCAGTCACTGAGATAATAGGATGAAAATTGGGTACATGGAAACGGTTACCAGGATGATAGTAGGCACGCTACAATGCCATACATAAAATTGGGTTGTTTCAGCTCCAGTCACTGAGATAATAGGATGGAACCATTTGGCAACATAGATATCGTAATCAATCATGTTAGCTCTCTTTGAATCAGAAAGATAAAAAATGAACAAAGCAAACATTTTTTAGACAACAAAGTAATAATGTAGGTATGCCGATGTTATTCAATCACAAGATCAGTCCAGTTGATCACTGCAGATACACAAACTTTGTCGGTTCTTCAACTAAAATCTTACACTTAGTACCAAAATAACAAGAAGCTAGGACATTATTTATCGCTGTTCTTGAGCAGAGCAGCTAAACCCAGAGGCCAATTAAACTTCGTAGAGGGCTCTTGCTTAGCAACCTTCGAGGTGCTACAAAACAAAGTTAATGAATCAAATGCTGAACAGTTGTTTAATCAACAATCCAGGGCATGTGCCTTCAGTAGTAGTACATTGCAAGCCTCAAAATGAAATATGCACTATTCAGCTAAGCCTTCTAACCATAAATAACTCATGATTTATCTTAACTGAGATCTCATTCCCATCTATGTTCCTTCCTTAATGCGATATCCAAATACAGGGATCATAGCACAACATGCAGTCTAAGAGCAGTAGATAAATAGGCCATACAGCACACAATCTACAGGCAGTGGCAGAGCCATGAAATTTTTAGAGCTTGATCAAATCTAGCTATGTTAAACATTAGTTACAAAAATTCAACTTTCAATTCCTAGAGTAACATTAGAAATTTATTGCGCATACGCCGCTGAGCATGGGCCGCCACCCAGGGTCACCAGGAAGTGGCCATGCAAGTCAAATTTACAGTAAGGCCATGCAAAATGTAAAAGAGATTGACCATCTATTCAATGACACAACAGGTGTAACTGAAATCTGTAAGAAACAACATCAGAAAACCTATTTCACTAGAATAAAGTCAAGGGATTGCAACAGGTGATGAAAAACCGAAAGCCTTGAAAAGCTGAAGGTCGAATGGGCAGCACGACCTCATACATAAAATTCAACACATGAATGAACCATAAACAATATGACTCCCATATTGTGATCAAGGGGATTGCAATAACTGAACACATTTAAAATCATTTTGATGGATGAAAGATCATCAAAGTCCAAACTATTGGTCAAGTGCATTTTACTGCCTAGTACTTGTTCTTCAGAGAAATTAATAGCTAGTAACTATATAGCGTAAAACAAAAAAAAGGCTTATTGGAAGGCAATTAGACATACCAGACAATCAGCTGCAAGATTCAGATAACAAGCAGGTGTATGTAGTCCCTGCCCTAGTTACATCGATTTCAAACATAAGCATTAAGCACTAATAATTCAGTAGGCTGAAAGATTAGGATTAAGGTCCATATAATAAAAAATCTATTTGCCATTATTTTAGAACCTAATTCGGCCGGCAAAGATGCAATAGCTTACTTCACAACAGCAGTAAAGGGCGTGGAAAGAAGATGAGATCACGAGCAGAGAGGGGATCGTTCTCCTTACTCAGCAACGGCGGCGGCGACAGCGGGGGAGGTGTTGGTGAGCAGCGGCGGAGGTGGGTGGTGGCAGGCGGCGGCGGCCTCGGCGAGAGTGGAGAACCCCTGGCGCTGCTTGTGCTTGGCGTTGGCCTTGCACTGGATGAACACGATGCCACGGCGCTTCACCACCTTGCAGTACGCGCACAGCCGCTTCACCGACGCGCGAACCTTCATCTTCTTCTTCCTCCCGCCGCCGCCTCCTCCCGATTCGATTCTACTCAACGAGCGAGCGATCCAGTCGGGCTAATCGCCTAGGGTTTGGTTTCCGGTTGGGCCGATGGGCCGGCGGTGATGAAGACGGCGGCCCACGTACGGGATATCAGGCCCATTGCTGCCACAGTTAATTGTGCAGTGATATGTGAAACATGAATTTCTCTACTGTAAGTCCGTCCGTCCGTCCGTCCGTCCAGCGTGGGTAGTGAGAATAAACAATAAAAAAACGACGACAACCTTAAAAAAAAATTCTCAATATGAAACGGATTAGCCCTATCCCTATCGACCTCTCCCATCCGCCTTACCGCTGCCGTCACCTCATCCATCTCCGCTGAGCACCGTCATCCTCGGCGAGCTCCCGTGCGCCTCCTTCATCGGGCCACCACCGAGCGCCGTCCTCGCCGTCGCTATGTCCATCTGTACTGAACGTCGTCACCCATGGCGCTTTTGAGCTCCCGATCACATACTGCATCATGCCGCCATTGCCGTCACCGCGTTCGACTTCGCTTGCGCTACATGGATTCACTAGATGTGTCACCGCCATCAGGGAGTCAAAGCCTCGCATGCACCACCAGCGATCCGCAGCACGCATATGTGGGGGCGCCGGCCATTGTCTAGCAGCCCCAGCAGGACCCCCACGCCATTGCCTTCGCCATGGCCTCACAGGACGCACTGCCTTAGGATCTCCATGGCAGATCTTGTCCTAATTTATCGGCTGAGAGGGCAATGGTGGTTTTGGGGATTTGATTGTCAGCTCCACCACCTTGACTGCACACACGATCTGCATAAACCATCTAACCCACGTTCTTCTTCGTCACTATGGCAGTCTGCAAGTATAAAAGGTGAACAACTCCTCTCTTTTGCTTCTCTACTCCATACAACAAAGCTCAATAAGCCTCTCTGTTCCTTCTTCCTGATTCTCTATAAAAAAATTTTATTTCGTCCTTACTCCTGATATTGTTCTATCATTCATATTGTTGTAGCTCGAGGACTTGAGGTTAATCAAATTATGTTAGATGATATTGACATTAACAAAGCTCAGTAAGCTCCTCTGTTCCTTCTTCCTAATTCTCTAAAAAAATTCCGTTTCATCCTTTCTGTTGGTATTATTCTATCATTCGTATTTCTGATTGCTGTAGCTCGAGGCCTTGAGATTGATCAAATCATGTTGGCTGATTGATATTAGAACGTCATCTTCAATTGGCAATTGTTTCTTTTCAGTTGTTCTTCTTGTTGTACATCCATGTCATGTCGTCCTTGCTCCTGCTATATTGTTTTATTACAGATACTACGGTGTTTTTTTCTCAATTGGACATTGCAAAAACTACGATGCTTCTTCCATCTGTTCATCTTCTGCAAAAAAAAGTTTCACAACTCTTTCCATTGTTCCCCTCTCGTGATTGAGACATGCAAAGATCATTTCTTTTTTCTTCTCTAAGTTGATGAGTGATTCTTGTTGATTGTTGTTGCTTGTGTAAGAATGTGATGTACAGTAAGACTAAGACCCTAACTCTAGAGGTCGGGTCTATATATATAGAGTCCAGTGGTCCAGTGGTCTAACACCCCTCCGTAGTCGTAGCGGGAGAGGAACGGACACAAAGACTGAAGCAAAAACTGGTGAACAAAGGCGCGGAGAGGCCTTTGATCATAATATCAGCGAACTGATGCGCCAATGGTACATGAAGCATCCGAACCTATCCTGGTACGATCTTGTCACGTACAAAATAAATATCTATCTCTATATGCTTCGTGCGTCGATGATGGATCGGGTTGACGGTTATATAGACAACACTAACATTGTCGCAATAGACGACGGTCACAGAGAAGATAGGTGCACGGAGCTCCTGGAAAAGCTGGTGAAGCCAGCAACACTCGGCGATGGCGTGGGCAACGGCGCGATACTCAGCTTCGGTGCTGGACCAAGACACTATAGTCTAACGTTTTGAGAACCAGGAGACTAGAGTGTCGCCGAGGAAGATACAGTAGCCGAATGTGGAGCGTCGAGAGTCAGGGCAGCCCGTCCAGTCCGCGTCGGAGTACGCGGTGAGAGAGTCGATGGGGCTGGAGCTAAGATGTAAGCCGCTGGAGAGTGTGCCCTTCACATAGCGAAGGATACGCTTGAGCAGCGCGAGGTGAGATTCACGCGGAGCATGCATGAAGAGGCACATTTACTGGACGGCATAGGTGAGGTCGGGCCGTGTTAGGGTGAGGTATTGGAGAGCACCAGCAAGACTCTGGTAGTGGGAGGGATCGGTGATGAGAGAGCCGTCGGTAGCAGAGAGCTTGGCGCGAGTGTCAACCGGAGTGGTCGTGGGGTGACATTCGGCCATGCCCGCACGCTGGAGGAGATCGATGGCGTACTGACGCTGGGAAAAGAAGAGCCCGTAAGAAGGGCGGGTGACAGAGATACCAAGGAAGTGATAGAGAGGTCTGAGATCGGTCATGGTGAACTCGGAGTAGAGTCGGGCCATGATCTGGTGCAGGAGGGATCGCAAGGACGCTATAAGAACAATGTCGTTGACGTACAGGAGAAGATAGGCAGTGGTGGTACCGATGTGAAGGATGAAGAGAGAGCTATCGGATACAGAGGCCATAAAGCCGATGTGTCGAAGGTAGGCAGCGAAGCGCTGGTACCAGGCCCGAGGGGCCTGTTTGAGGCCGTAGAGAGAGCACTGAATGAGGCAGACGTCGTTGAGACGAGAGGGATCGACAAAGCCTGGAGGCTGTTAGCAGTAGACCATTTCCGTCAGATGACCGTGAAGAAAGGCATTCTTCACGTCGAGCTGGTGGATCGGCCAAAAGTGCGAGGCAGCTAGAGTGAGAACGACCCGGATGGTGGCAGGTTTGACGACGGAACTGAAGGTCTCGTCGTAGTCGACATCAGGACATTGGGAGAAACCCTGAACTACCCAGCGTGCCTTGTGACGGGCAAGTGATCCATCGGCGTGAAATTTGTGTTTAAAGATCCACTTACCGATCACAATATTGGCACCGGGAGGACGAGGGACGAGGCGTTAGGTCTCATTGTCCATGAGAGCCTTGTACTCATCGGCTATAGCCGCGCGCTACTGAGGATCGGCCAGGGCTAAATGAGGAGTCACCGGGATAGGCGAGATAATATAATGGATTACTGAGAGCCCGTAGCGCTTAGTAGGGCGGAAGGACTCGGTTTGTGATCGGGTAATCATATGAGATGTTGAGGGGACAGGAGCTGATGGGAGCGTGGGAGGTGGGGTGGGGACTGGTTGGGGAAGGGCGGCATCGGCTCGGAATCGGCGACTGTATGTGCGAGGAAAGGGCTGAACGAGGTCGACCTGAGCCGATGGATGTGTATGGCCCGATTGATTTGGACGGTCTGATGGAGATAGGACAGCCGATAGGGAGGGACGAGCCGATGGAGGCGGATGGGCCGATAGGTGGGGATGGGCCGATGAATGCTGAGAAGCCAATGGTGTTGATGTGTCCAATGAGAGAGAGACAGGATTGACCGGAGCCGATGAGAGTGATGGGGCCGATGGAGGTTCGATGTGAGTGGCATCGGACCGAAGAGGAGTGGGATAGCTAAGCAACAAGTCCTCAGGAGCGACCGATGAGGGGGTCGGAGGTGAATTGATGGAGGGACCGGGAGGGCACGATGTTGGTAAGGAGGAAGTTGAGATCACTAGACAAGAATATGGGATGAAGTAGACCAAAAGGGAAGCAAGTCTCGTTAAAAACGGCATGGCGAGAGACGATGACCCGGCGGGTGGAGAGATCGAGACATCGGTACCTCTTATGGGATGAGGGATATCTGAGAAAAATACAGCGGTGAAGCGGGGGGCAAGTTTGTGAGGAGCAGTGGCGATGAGATTGAGGTAGCAAAGACACCCGAAGACGCGTAAATGAGAGTAGTCAGGCGCCGTGAGGTATAGAAGGGTGTATGGAACATTGTGGCCAACGGAGGAGCAAGGGCGCCGATTAAGGAGGTAAGTTGTAGTGGTTAGTGCTTCAGTCCAATAGGTTGCAGATAGATAGGCATGAAGTAGCATTGTGTGACTCATGTTGTTAAATGTGCGAAGTAGACATTCGGCCTTGCCGTTCTGGGAAGAGGTGTAGGGACAGGAGAGGCGGAGATGGATGACATGAGAGGTAAGGAAGTTTTGAACGGTATGATTAACAAACTCCGTACCGTTATCAGCCTGTAGAGCTTTAATGGAGATGTTGAACTGGTTGAAGATATAGTTTGTAAAGTTAATTAGGTGGGAGGCGACCTCGGATTTGCTAGTGAGTGGAAAAGTCCAGCAATAGTGTATATAATCATTAAGTATTGCAAGATAATACTGATTTTCAGAAACACTCTTAACCAAAGAAGTTCATACATCACAGTGTATTAGCTCAAAAGGTCGCGAGGTAGAAGACATAGAATTTGAAAAAGACAGGCGCACATGTTTGCCAAGTTGACACGAGTGGCAAACAGTAGAGCTGCTGTGGTTACACTTGATGAAAGCGCTGTGGCGTAGATTGGCTACAGCATCGGGGCTGGAATGACCAAGGCAAAGATGTCAGAGGTTGGTGAGAAGATTGGCGAGGTAGTGTCCGAGGTGTGGTCAGGAGCGTTGATGGTCGGAACAGATTCGGCGACTGTGAGGGTGCCGGAGCTAAGGGCTGACTCGGTGGTCATGACGAGAGGGTAACGGGCGTAAGAAGCCGATGAGGGTAAGGGCCGATGAGGGGTAGGTGGCCGATGAGAAAAGTGGTTGGCCGATGGGAGTAGGCAGCGGAGTAGTTGAGGGAGAAGTGGGTGGTAGAGTAGGTGGGTCACAGACGTGAGAAGATTCGCATTCGTGAAGAGAAGTTTCACGTTATTGGACTCATAGAGGCAAAGGAGTGGAGCGGACGTGAAAACTCGGAGAAGGTGCGGACGCGAAGAGAGGAGGTTCGCGTCCGGGAGGCAGATATTCGTGTCCGTGGACACATGGATACGTTGGAGTGGCTCGGACGCGAGTGGAGAAGTTTTGCGTCCGGGAGTAGATAAGCGTGTCGGAAAAGCGGGAACCGAGAGAGAGTTCTAGCCGATGGAGGGTGGACGAGTCCAGCCGATGAAGGATAGACGGGTCCAGCCGATGAAGACGACGAACACAGAGTTACGCCGGCGTCGAAGGAGAAAAGGTACGCTGAGGCAAGGAAAGAGCAAAGGCAAGTGTGAGACGAGACGAGGAGGCGGATGGAGACCATCGACTTGTCACGTGGTGGAAACAAGGAAGGGGAGAGGGTGGTGAAGAAGGAGAAGACTATCTACGAAGGAGACGGGAAGAAGAGAGAGCCGAGACGAGAAAACAGAAAAAGAATACCGGGAAGAAGATTTGCGACGGAAAGAAAGCATCGGCTCACCGGTGGGAGGATGCTAGCACGCTGGGGATGTTTAGACCTGCTTTAATACCATATAAAAATATGGTATACAGTAAGACTAAGATCATAACTTTATACGGGAGGTCGCGTCTATATATATACAGTTTAGTGGTCCAGTGGTGTAATAGCTTAGACTGACTGAGAATTTTAACTTTGTTACTGGGACTGACTGAGATGGGTAGGGATTAGAATTTCAGACACCAAACCATTGAACTACTAAATGTTATAGATTTGGTGTTTAGGAGTTAGAACTTCTGAGTTGATGGTTTCTTTATGTTAGCTGATTTCAATGTACATGGTGAGAAATTTAGAAAAGTAGGTGTTCCTTTGCCACTAAAATGTTTGATGAACTAATAAATCTTTATGCCTTTTTTTAAAAGAAAATCTTGATGCCTATTATTGTTCCTTCTGAAACAGTCCAAGTCTGCTTGGAGAGGGGAACTAAGAAAGGAAAAGCGATCTGGCACAAGAAAATGTGTGTTTTGTAATATTCAGTTCTTTTCTGTGTTTTCATTTTTTTTAAAAAAATACTATTGTCATCGGTTTATCAATTAGGAGAGTGAAAACATGCTATTAACTTTATTTATTACTGCCTATTATCTTTGTACGCTTAACTGAAAACATGCTAATCTGACCGATAACCATTTGTTCACCTTTTGACGTTCATTTGAAAGGTTGTGTTATTATAGGCTATGAACTGGGTGTTTGGATTTCATTATTTACTCTAAAGATGCTCCACTCTAAACAGATTCCCTAGATGTTCTGTTGTTAATACATAGTTCATATTCATTACCTCTAGGTGTTCGGAATAATCATGTAGTGAAAACATTCTGCTGCATGGCCTACTATAATTTAATTGGTGTTAATCTAACTACTGATCCTTGCATTGATTTATGCTGCTCTTGTTACTGTTATTGTGTGATTGTCTGCAGGCAAAGATTGAGAACAGATGGGCCATGATCGTGAAGCAACTCACTGACTGGACGGACAACGATGCCAAGAACTTCTGGAGCACAAGAAGCTGGCGAAGATGTTGAAGGTGCCACTGTCCTGCATGAGATCCGGCAAGTAGGCCCTGCTGCCCACTCCCACGGTAAATTGTTGCCTTGTTCCCTGCTTTTCTTTTCTAAAACGAAACGGAACTAAGTTAGCAGCTTCTATCTAAATCTGATTCATGTATTTCTAAAATGATCAGACAATAGTTAACATTCTGACATTGAACAGAAATAATATTTATGTCAAAAAATTAGGTGCATTTTATTCATGCTTGATATTTGATTGTGATCATAGTTCATCCTCCCTGTCAGGAATCCTGCTCCCTGATCTGATCTTAGTCCCATTCCAAGAGACGATGTACCACGCTTGGCAAAAGCAGACATCAGGCATGCATGCCCATGGATAACAAGTTTAGTGATGCACCATTACCTGGGCTACTATCTAACTCTGAATGCTTATTTGGACTACCTTACCTTGAATCCATAGTTTGTGTTTATAGCTCATTAAGAAAATTTTGTTGCTTATTTCGGTATAATAAAAGGATTTTTGTCTTTTGAGGAAGACAAATTCTCTATTTCACTGTTGAATGTATTTCCGTAGCAACACACGAGCACGTAACTAGTGCTGGGAATTTAGCAGTAAAAAAGCTATAATTGCTGAAATTTAATTCTAGATCATCAACTCGACGAACTTGGTTCAACATCGCCTATAACCAAATCGAGAGCGAAGAAGAGCACATAACACAAAACATTTTAGCTGATCTACTTCGATCGGCTCTGGCATGTCCACAACCAAATCACCCTTTGTAACAAAATATCAAAGAGAGAGAACAGAGAAAGGTAAATACTAATTCCAAGAACAGAGAAACGTAAGTACTAATTCCTTTGCAACTAAATAAATGACATGTCAATGCAATTCTGATTGTGCATTGCGAAACACTATATGCATGCCATCTCTGATGAAACCTCTAGCTCAATTTCACATGTTCTGCCCATGTGTCTCTTCTGTCGAAGGATCTGTATATGCAGGAGCAATATCAATATCCCATATAGCATAATCATCTACACTTAGATCTTGTACACCTTCATCTGGTTTGTTGGCCTCAATATCACATATATTGTAGCCATCTACACTTAGCTCTTGTATATTTTCCTTTGGTTTGCTGGTCTCAATATCAAATATATTGTAGCCATCTACACTTACGTCTTGTACACCTCCATCTTGTTTGCTAGCCTCAATATCACATATATTGTAGCCATCTACACTTAGGTCTTGTACACTTTCCTCTGGTTTGTTGGCCTCAATATCACTTATATTGCAGCCATCTACACTTAGGTCTTGTATACTTTCCTCTGATTTGCTGGCATCTTTATTAACCTTGACTTTACCTTTCTGTTTGTATGCAAAGCTATGGTATAATTTGCCGAGCACCCACTCATCCAACTGTAGAAAGTTAAAAATAAGAAAAGAAAAACAGTGATGTCTTTTGAGAGCATGGGTGTAGGTTAACAAGATGAGCATGTAGAGATGAAACAAAATCTAACTTAATGGCGCACTGAAATAATTTGCAAGACAATGCAAGAAGTAATCTGATGATGCTTGCATGCTATGTTAGCCCCATTTGAAAAAAAAACTCAGTTTGACATAAACTTCTATATGAATTTGCTATATGAAAGAAAATACAGCATGCAATTCTCTTGTATATTCCTTCATGGGAATGTGGTTTTAGTGTTAATTTTATAAGCGACTTGACACCCAACACTAAGAATATCGACCAATGTGTCATTGACAAATGGGTCTAACCTCGCATAAATAGTACCGTAACATTAGGTAGTATCAATTTCCAATTGATAGATGCTTTCAAATGTTACCATGATATATAGAGCTTATGATTGCTATTTGCTAGTACTACATTAAATTGAACGGAGAAATTAAATCAATGCACTAATCAAAGGTGATATTATTAGTTACCAGCCGGGTTGAGTCTTGGCCAGCTGGAATCTGAAACTCCGGGATGCGATACTCCTTCATCCTCCAATGGGTGGCCTCCCCTTTAGGCTGATGGCCGAGAGCGAGCGTGAGGGTGTTCACCCTGCCGATCACCTTGCCGTCATCGACGATGTCGGCCTCCGCGCTGTTAGACTTCCAGTACCCCTCCCTCTTCGTCTTGATGCCCCGCGCCGGCCGGCTGCCGTGCTCGTAGTACCGGTTCCTCGGCGAGAAGACGTACCATGCCCCGTCCAAGCTCTCCCCAAGTCCAAGATCACCTGAAAAAAAGTTTTTTAAGTGTCCGTCATTAATGGCTAGCTTAGATTGATTTGGAGTGAATTTGTTGGATCGATCTGACCATTGAGTTCGTCGAGATCCAACATGCAGACGTCGAATTGCTTGACGATGACGGTAGGCATGTCGTCGCGGAGGACGTACTTGGGTCTGAGGTAATGGATGATGAGCTCTTGGTCCGTTGGTCTGAACCGCACTCCGGGCACGTACGTGTTCGCGTACTGCACCACCTGCTGACCGGCTCCGTCACCGCCGGCCGCCACTTGATCGGATGTAGCTGGCTCGTCATCGGCCACGGCCGCTCCCTTCATCTTGTTAATCTGGTCAATGCTCCCGCTGGCTTCTTTGTTGATGTCGTCGTGTTGGGGAATAATGGCGGTAGTGGCAGTAGCTGGCTGCTGCTGCGGCGGCGGATGTTCTTGGCGAGACGGCGCTGCCGAGCGTGCGCGTTTTGTCTTCCCGGATGCGGTGCTACCGCGGGGACGGCCGCGGCCCCGGCGAGCGGTGGTGGCGAGTTGTTCGGGCGTCGCGTCCGTGTTTGAGGCGGTGGAAGCGGTGTTGCGGCGTCGGCGCTTGGCAGGTTCTTGCGGCGGCGGGTCTGGAACGGCATGGTCGGCGGCGAAGGTGGCGACGAGCGGCGCCGCCGCCGCGTGCACTGGAGCCGCCATGGTCTGATTTCCTTCCATGGCCACGGCGCCCGGCTGGTGGTAGTACTGCATCTGCGTGGCCGGCTGCTCGAAGGCCGGCGGGGCGGCGTACCGCGGGAAGAAGCGGCGGCCGGTGACGGTGGGAAGATAATCTTGGTACGGGTACCCTTGGAGCTCAGCATTGGCTTGGAAGAAGGTGGTTGGTTGCGGTTGCGGTTGCCATGTACGCTGCTGTTGCAGCGGCAACGAGGAGGAGATCATCGCCGGCGAGGTTGGAACCGGCCACCTCGAAATCGAATGCATGTTTGCAAAGTAGGAGGAGCCCGCCGCCGGGTGGTACGCTGCGTAGCTGCTTGCCTGCTGAGGAGCTAGGACGGTGGGCGCGACGATTGCCGGCTGAGGAGCTCGGGCGGTGGCCGCAGGGACATTGCTGGCGACGGGGTTAATGCCTGCCATGGCTTCACACGTGTGTGTCGCCGTTTCTTGGTCGTCTAATAGCTTCTGGTTTTTTGTGGGGGTTTTTTGAAATAGAGTTGTATTCTAATTACAGTTCTGTTAGTAATGTTCTGGAATACGCCTCCCTGACCACCAACATTAACAAATCTAATATGCATCCGATTTCCTTAGTTAATTTGCATCATATATATTTAAAGGGATTTCATCCCATCAAAATCTAAAGCACCGATTTATTCCATATCCTGTCATCAATTAATGTCTTAATTTAATTGTGTTTAATCTCTCACATGAAAAACATTAATCTTATACTTAATTAATTCGCTGTGGCGGCGTTTGCCGCACCTCTGCAGCTAACGATCCCTGTTTCCCTGGTTCACTCTTTCCCACATTTTCTTTTCCGATAGTCTTCTTCTCCCTAAAGTTTTTGACGCAAGGGAAGCCAAAACGTTGCACAAGATTTGTGATCAGTTCAACATGCATTTTTAATTGTTTGTGAGCACAAGATGCATGGAATATCGATTGAGAATGAGTCTGAGCCAAATCATGTTTCAAGATTTCATTGAAAATTTTAATGTAGCTATATAGTTGATTCTCTCACGGGATTGTTAAAAACTGTACTTCATGCATGTTTTTTTTAGAGAAACTTCGGGTGTGTTATAAGAGAAAAAGGAAAGACAAGGTAATATAAAAACATAAAAAATAAAAAAAATGATAAAATGAATATAAAATAAAGAAAAGTGTTTCCATATGAATTAATAATATAGGCAAACCAAACACCATCTCTTACTATCAAATTTACCGCCACATATAAATAACCGGATCCAATAAACAACTAAACTACCCCTTTCTTTCTTACCACAATTTATTTTCTATCGCTTACCATGCACTAGGCTTATTGAAAAGAAATTAAAAAGCAATATTTCTCCTATTATTATTAGACAGTGGACACACAGCAATAGATGTTGAAATTTCGGAAATTAGTTTGCTCAAGAACAAAGAATAAAATGTTTTTTTTTCGTAAAAGAAGTCTGGCAAAGAAAATCCAGTCGGGTGAGACGCGTTCGCTTGACGCGACCCTCACAAGGTTGGCTTCCTCCCTCCCTTCTCTCGCTCGCATAAATAAAAGCGCGCCCCCAGCGCCTCTCGATCACCTCCCTCGTTTCCTCCGTCTACGGCGCCGGCGAGCCCACCGCGAATCGTGCCCTCCGATCAGGTGAGCGGATCCCTCTCCTTCCCCTTTCACTCACCGTGCGCCTCCCTGGGGCGGCAGACTCTCTCTATTGTTTTTTGTATGGAGCTTTGTTCGCGTCGTTGCCTCTGAAGATCTAGGCGGGCTCTCTCTTGGTGAGGGGGCATTTCGCCTAACCGCGGTACAGGAGATCGCTGTGGGTTCCGTGTCCATTCCTGCTGTTAGCTTTTGTGCCGGTGGCTTCGTAGATCCGACTGCGGATCTCATGCTCGGCTTGTAGATCGCGCGTTGGGACTCTAGGGTTCCATGGCTGTTCGATTGGGATCTGGATCTGGTGCCGTGCGGTTAGATCTAGCAGCGTAAACGAGATGAAGCTGATGTCGCATTTGCGCGTTGGGATTGCGATTGTTTGTGTTGCAGGCGAGGCGGGAGAAGAGATGGGGCTCACGTTCACCAAGCTGTTCAGCCGGCTCTTCGCCAAGAAGGAGATGCGGATCCTGATGGTGGGTCTCGACGCCGCTGGAAAGACCACCATCCTCTACAAGCTCAAGCTCGGCGAGATCGTCACCACCATCCCTACCATCGGTGAGCACCTCGCTGCATTTGCACTGCGTCTTAATTCATATCTTATGTATGAGGTCAGGAAAAACCTGGTGTAGCCTATCACCTGTTTGTTAGCATCACGATGCCATCACCAGCTAGCTTGAGTAAAAAATGTACCAAATAATGAGAAGAATATCGACATACATACTGGATGATTTTTTTCATTGAGTAAGGTTGCTTTGGATGCACGCAGTTCCAAATTAATGCTGGATTAAAAAGATTTGGATATAGTTTTCCTTGTGATGGCCCATGTCGTGGCGGTAACATTTAAGTGTTACCAATGATCTTCTACTTGAAGTCTTGAATAACATTAAATGTTAACAACCGATGCAGGTCAAATTTGTTTGTCAGCAAGAAATTATTGGTATTTGGTAGTTATGCTCATTCGGTTATGTGTGCAGCTGATGCATAAACAAGACTCAAAACCACACTAGCCAACATTAGCCAGATATGTTATCACAAAGAACAATAGATTGAAGAATAATGAATATCCTGAATTATGTTGATATCAATAATGACATGACCTGCAGATGCTTGCCCTTTTTTCTCTGTATTGATTTTACTCTAAATACAGGTTTCAACGTTGAAACTGTGGAGTACAAGAACATCAGCTTCACTGTTTGGGATGTGGGGGGTCAGGACAAGGTATGATGAACACGTTGCACCTTCTTTCCCATTTATTTGAAAACTCTTTGTCCACTATGTGATATTACGGATTATCTATGTGGACAACTTTATATTGTTTAGCATATAATTTCCTTTTTTTTTGTAGAAGATATAGCTTTCCTTCCTCTGTTCTTGAAATTTTGCACTCTTTTATTAAACAGTGTCTTTATTCTTGCATTTGATGAAAACAGATCAGGCCTCTGTGGAGGCATTATTTCCAGAACACTCAGGGTCTTATCTTTGTTATGGACAGCAATGATAGAGACCGTGTTGTTGAAGCCAGGGATGAGCTTCACAGGATGCTAAATGAGGTAAATTCTTTTGTGATGCTATCATGCAATTAGCACAGGGTAACCTGAAGTTTATTGTCCCTCACCAAAAAAAACCTTGAAGTTTATTGTGAATCATGAAATCACAGCTTTGAAACATTTGCAACATATTGTTTTGAATTTCTTGTAGTATATATTTTACTGCTAGGAACAGTTTAATTTTTCTTGTGTTGTTTATTAGCTCAAGACTAAACTCTATGGTCTGGAATTGTTCTTTGCTCATGGAATATTGTGTTTTTGAGTTCTTACAATTTGCATGGCACTGATTGCAGGATGAGTTACGTGATGCTGTGCTGCTTGTCTTTGCAAACAAGCAAGATCTGCCAAACGCTATGAATGCTGCTGAGATCACTGATAAGCTTGGACTGCACTCCCTTCGCCAGCGACACTGGTATTTATGCACACTAACTGTTATTTTCTGTAAATTAAGATTATTACAAGAATTCACCACTGCCAGTTTCATTAGCTTATTTCTGTCCAACCTTGTATTTGAGATGCAGCCACGGTTATTATGTGTTGTATTAACAAGAAATGTATTTATGACATTTGGCTTGGTTTTGCTAGTACTGCATCTTCACTTCTTGATCTGGCTGACAGGTACATCCAGAGCACTTGTGCTACGACAGGTGAGGGATTGTACGAGGGCCTGGACTGGCTGTCCAGCAACATTGCCAGCAAGGTAGGAGAGGTTCAGTTGTTTTAATAGAAAAAAATCGTCCTAGAAGAGAGATCATATTTATCCTACTATATCAAATAATAACATTGATTGATGGCGGACCATTTTTTGGTTGGTTAGCTCATCCTTGTGCGTTTTACGCCCTTGCAGGCCTAAAATTTAACAAGAATTGCATAAGCTAGAGAGCTTTGGATGGATCGATGCGGTATTTAGGGCCGTGGTTGCTATCCCAGTATGCAAATTGTAACTCCTGAGCTCAATAGTTATTGAGCTTTGGTCGTGATATCACAGTTAAATGGTTTACTGCACTTTGAGCCTTAATATGTTTCTGAATTAAACAGCTATTAAATTGAGTTCTGTTGAATTATTCCGCTTTGTGTGGTCCTCTCGTCTCTTGGTCGTCTGCCGTAGCACGGTACGCGTTACGGCTAGTTTGTTTGTACTGTCTTCTGTACATGGTATTACTATGCCGCTGCAAGCCTGTCACGGCTCACAAATCACAACGCCTCATTTCGATTGTTGGCTTGTACGTTGGCACAGAATGGCCTTCCAGCGATCCATCTCGTCCTGGTCGTATGCATCTACCAAGCGAAATTCCTACGTAAGTTTGTCTTTCACATTTCAGTAGTATACGGTTTGTCGTGGACGAAAGAAGCGAAAAATTACATGGACGTGGAAGGCAGCAATTTCGAAAGGCAGATCTGAGCAAATTGAGCAAACAGAGAAGGTCATGTTAGATTGTAGCTAATGCAACAGGGGATGCGCAAGATTCAATAAGGTCTTAACACAGAAGCACACCAATCCAGCAGTATCCCGCCCATCGTGCCGGATGCATCAAACTGCTCATGGCTGGATAAATATAGATGCAGCCTCCTTGCTAGCACGTCCGGGTTTCTGCCAGGGCAATCCTACATCTCTTGACACAGGTGGTTAATGCCAAATAGTGTTCTGTCCAAATCAGCCGTGCGCTTCGGCGTAGAATGAATCTTGCGTGATCGCTGTGCCGCCCAAAAATTGCATCCCCGACATGCACACGCATCAGCAGGCCTTTAATAGATGAGTACGCTCGCCTCTCCTAAGCTGCTATTTGACCCTCCGGGTCCTGGTCTTCCTCTTCTTCTGCTGCTGATATTAGTGAGGCCGACTGGATCTTCCCACCATGCTCCAGCCTCATCAGAATGACTCCCCTGGCACAGAGCATAACCCAATTGCACAATCAGAAATACAGAAACATAAATATAGCCGGTTTGCATGACAAAAAAATTGATGAAACTGAACGTACAGCTTGTTTAGAACAATGCTTCAAACAACAGCTTTGCTTTTGAAACACTTAAGAAAAGGTAAAATAATAGTTAACACACGCACACGCACACAGAGACATTTACCTTGCGGAACGAGACTGGATGGATATATCTTTAACCTTGATTCTGTTTGCAGTGCCACTCTGGCTAACTAAAACCACCTGTTCGTCACTCTGGCCATCATCTATTATTAAATTCATTGACAAGCAAACATGTAACATACAGCCTCTCCATGGTGAAACGACAAAATGAAAGCAAAAAATGTATAAAAAGGCTACCAGTCAATGAAAATCCAACAACAAATACAGCGGCTAAGCTACAATCTGGTGGAAGCTGCAAATCAAACAGCACACTGTCAATTACTCCATCAAAGTCAAATGCATGATTTAACATGTGTCTGAAGGTCTTTGCAGATGGATGCACATGCATATGCTTTTTGAATCACATAAGAAGCTACAAGTTGCAAGGTGTAGATAACCATTTTAATAATAGCTCACAAAGTATTCAATATCAAAAGTACTGATGGATAGTTTGAATGCTAATGTGATAAATAAAGATTGGACCAACATGATAGAGAAGAATATCTACTATACCTTGTAGCCTTGCATGCCTATTCTGTTGAAATTTGATCGCCGGAATGCATTTAGCGGCACACGCTTCCCCTTACCATTATCAGCTACGAAAAGCAGCCATGGAGGACTTAAATCTCTGACTCTAGAAGAAGCATTAATAATTCAAAGATAACTTCGTCAGTACTTTGGTGCAGGAACTACCCACCATGAAGATAGACAAACCACACTTGCATGCTTAATTGTTGTCAAGCAAGAAAATTTCCAAACGTTAGTCTGAGTTTACAAGTACTTTTCGCAGCAAACAGTTGTTTTGTCAACTAAATTTTCAGAAGACATGGCATGAATGATTGACGTTCAAGCATGCTAAATTCCTTTAGTTCAGGCATAAATCTTAACTGCACACAATTTCTCATATTAAACTTTTTTCAAAAAATACTGTCACTTTGTTAATTCCATCTGTCTGATGTTGTCTAGTACTAACTACTAATCACCACTCCAATGTCTGGATGATACAACCTGCTGTAAGTTTCAGGCATATTATGTGATGCTGCTGGAATTATATCCATGGACGCCATCTTGTCGCCTTCTTTTAGCTTCATTGCCACGACACCCCTTGTTCTCCTTCCAAGAGCGCGAAGCTGGGACATAGAATAAGGATACATATAAAGAATGATTGTAGCCTATTTGGAGAAATACAAAAGGCAAGCAGATAGATTCTCCACTTTCAGTAGTCCTACTTTGGTCACTTGATCTTGCACAGTTAATGAAAAAAAGGGACAGGAGAACTCACAATTCATGAACCCACAAAACACTACAAGGATGCATACAATTGTAGCCTACCTTGTTGCATGAATTAACTATAACCATCCCATTTTGTGAAGCCAAAGCAACAAGGTCATCATTCCCACAACGACGAACCCACTTCAGCTCATCACCAGGAACCTAAGATGTTAATACATTAAACTGTTTATCAAAATTCAAAACACCAATATAAATGTGATGTCGAAAAGATGCAAACACATGAGAGTACCAGTTGTATTGAAATGATCCCAGAAATCCTGATTGCTGAGAAAGCATTAAGAGGAACTTTCTTGATATAACCGTTAACGGTCAGCATCATTAGATATTGATCTTCACCAAATTCACTTACAGGTATGATGGAGGTTATTCTCTCCCCGTCGGACAAGGAAAGCAGCTGAACAATGATAAAATCAGAACAATGATCAACTGATCAGTATCATCTGGTAAGTTGCATTACTATAGCAAATTAACACTTATCACTATACCTGTACCAGTGGAGTGCCAGCAGCAATTCTTGTGCATTCAGGTATCTTATAAGCACGGGCTGAGTATACTATTCCCTTATCACTGAAGCAGATGGCAGCCAACACCATTCAGTTACATGAACGTAAAAAACCAAAATGTAACGTCAGCATAAGCACATGCAAGCGACACAGTTCTTGAAATGCAAGCATTTGGAGCTTCAACATGATCTTGGGTTGATAGATTGAAATTTATGTAGGTTGACTTATTTAGCTGTCTCAACTGAGCTATCAGAAACTTATTATGATGAATTTTCAGGGGGTCTTCATTCCAACATGAATACTGTTACATCATCCCACTAGAACTTATAATACATCAACTACCGGATTTATCTAGTGATAACTAATTTTTAATCTCAACTTAAATAATTTACATTCACCTTCCAGGTTTTCGTACACAAGACACGTTGACATAGAACCACCACCATTCTAATATGCTAGAAGATTTAATGATCAGAATGCCTTCCAAGACTGCATACCTGAAGTACAGGACATGATCATGCATTTGGCAGGCAATGAAATCAGATGTACTGTCATTCATTCGCATCTTTCCAACAGATTTTCCAATTGTTCCACGGTGTTGTAAATTGAAGGTATTGGGCTTCATACGCTTAACATAGCCCTTCTCACTAAGAATCTTCAGGTGCTATATGTTGTCAGGTGAATAGTGGTGAAAATAAAAAGGGTACCAGAGGCACACATGAATACAGAAACGTCTCTCACCAAAAGCATTTCCTCGTTAGGAATAATATCAAGATCATCAACTTCAATGCTTGCTGAATCTTCTATGAAAGAACGTCGTGGGGTAGCAAATTTGTTCTTTAAATCGGTTGCTTCTTGTACAATAAGCTGAAAAACAAGAAGAGTTAATATATGGCAGTGGAGTAAGATATTATGCCCTCAGACAGCAAAATCAAATTAGTGTACACATTAGTTCATTAATTGCAAAGAAATAACAAAGTTTATATAGCATTCTTTTTACCACTCGGGAAAAAGGATAAAGATCATCCCTAATATTATAAAGAGAGAATATGTTTGTCTAGTTGTCCATCCATAACACCATAAAGACCACATCTTAAATTTCAGCTCTCAAATAATCTAAACCAGATAAAACCAACCCCTTACTGGCATCATGCATATTTAAGGACTCTCAGCAACCGAACAGGATAACCCCCTCACTATCCCCTCTCAATAAGTGCAATTATTATTTTGTAAAATTTATGCAAGTAATGCATTTATGTCCCCATTGCATGCATGGGTGATTGGCTAGCTAATAGAAAAGAGAATATACTCCCTCCATCCCACAAAGACTTCATTTTTGCTCTCTTCAATTGTCCCACAAAAACTTATCTTTGAAGTAATCATTACATTGGAGTTTGTAAAAGTGAGGGACAAATACATGGGAAGTTGTTAAAGTAGGGGGCAATTACATTGAAAATTGGTAAAGTAAAATATATTGTAGTCATTTTAGCTTTGTATTGGTATGTATGAGATGGGAAAAAATGAAGTCTTTTTGGGACGGGTGTAGTATTTTTTTACGAGATAAAACCAAATATGCTATTGAATATTGATAATAGTGTACCTTGTGTTTGCACAAACTAAGATCAACCAGTCAAAATTCAAAGCTTAACAAAGATATAGTTTTTTCACGGATAATTCATTTCAAAAGTAATGCAACGATAGCATGACAGAAGGGCCATAAACTGACATGCATAACATCACACAGTGGGGGCAAATGACAAGAGGTCAAAGCAAATCACTCAGTTAAAAGGGGCAAATTGATTAGTTCACAAAACACAATGAGCCAATGAAGACACATGCACCTCATGCATAAGATGGAGTAGACGCCACATGAATAGAGAGCAAACAAAAGAAAAATGAGCTGAAACCACAGAGGCTTTAAAATGTCTGACCTGAAAAATAAGCTTCTTGCTAGACAGGAGCTCATTTAACTTGGAGATTTCCTCTGACAAAGATTTAGCTTCATCAACAAATTTTTTCCGCTGCAATAAATAGAGGCCTGTTAAGCTTATCTATGTAGGGAAAATGGGAAATGGATTTGTTTAACTGTTACAATAATGAAATAAAAAACAGAAACCTCAAGGGAAGTAAGTTTCCTTAGCGTGATATCCAACAGGGCTTCTGCTTGCTTGTCAGACAGACCAAATTCTGCACAATTTAGTAGTGTAAGATGTACGAACTAGATCTGTCTCAATATTAAATGATCTGGCGATAAGAATTTCTATGTTGTTCATTGTTCCTTCACTTCTAAATAAATTCACAGGTGATTTGACAACTGCTACTAGGCGAGAACACATATTAATGTCAGTAAATGAAGAACTGCCTCCACACATGTGATTGCTCTGTTTCTTCATGAAAAAGATAAGCCATCAATGGGACTCTTCTCATGAAAGCTTTAGAGATAAAAAATCCTCTAAACTGCCACGCTATTAAAATCCCCCCAAATATCAAAATGATGAAGCCAGTTTTAACCGAGTAACTATATGTTGAAAACCATTATGTACATGGAAACCATAAAAATCACACCAAAAAAAGTTCTCCAAAAAACAACCTCACATATAACTACAATGATAAAAGATAACCAACAGAATTTCAATAAGAAACTCAAACTCGTTTGTCAGATATGAAATTGACTTATAGCAAGGAAACAGAAGAAAAAAAAAGTGTTTCTCCTTCACCAATTGTTAGGTTCATACCTCACAAAAGAGGTTGAGTTTGCTCTTGAAATTTCACAGGAACCTTCCCTGTATATGAGAGTTTTGTAGAACTTTGTAGATCTTCTACACAAAAGTTTTTAAGTTTCCACCTAAGATTTGGTTTTGACTACATATTTTCCCATGTTAACCAGCATTAAAAGTTAAATAAACATAGTTACTAAAAATCAATCAATAACATAGAAAAACAATACATGGAAAAGCAGCAGACTTATACAGAGATCAAAATTACATTTTTCATATATTTCTCAGGCTACTACCAAATTAACCAACACAAATGCTAATTTGTGCCCTTCTAAGGAAAAAGCATAACCTGAAGGCAGAACCATGCAGCTTTTGACCTTGCAATTTAATGTAAAATTATATCTTGAACACCCAGTTCTGCCATGAGTATTTGGATTCAGTACAGCGGAAAGCTAAAGCTAACCAATAGCAAAATTTTAGGTGCAAATTTAGTAGAAATTTATAGCTAAGGTTTTCAAGAGAACTAAAGAGGGCACAACTACAACATTAAAGAATTTATAGATTGAGACAGAACTGGAAGACAATTTACAGATCCACTTCGCCAAGATTTGAACTGTGGCTAAATCATATAAACCTGCAGAAACAGAACTGGAAAACATTACCCTTGATTAAAGATTCTCTTGCCATTGCATGATTGGATGTTCCTCTTATTATTTGGATAACAGAATCCAAATTGTCAAGACCAATAACAATGCCCTGCAGGAAGAAGAAAATTACTCAACCCTTCAATGCTCAAACAAGCAAACATATCCAAACCTATTTACCTCAACGATATGTTTCCTTTCCAGAGCTTGTGAAAGCTTAAATCTTGCACGCCTTTCAATAACAGAACATCTGAAGTCAATGAATGCCTAAAGCAGAAGTTTAAAGAGAAATTAGCTCCAAAGCTCATGACCAGACAAATCTTTTATGGTAGTAATTAGTGAAAGTTGTACAAAGAAACATGCACAGCAGGGTACAAAAAGAAAACATAAAAAAATCAAGGGCTAGGTGTTACTGTGTGTGAAGAGGATAATCTCAGTACACTAGCAAAGATAGCATTTTTGTTTGAATTATGAAACCATTTGTCAATATATGTGCATCCACAATGCCAAGCGTGATTCTATGAGTATGATCTTTTTACTGTTTCATACAATAGTAATAAGGGCCTTTGATGTTCATAAATAACATTGCACAAAACCAACCTTAGAATTCAGCCCTCCGCTAGTACAGACAAACCAGGTGACATTAACTAATTATGTCCTTCCATTTAGTCAAAACATTGCAGTAGACTGTGGGGGTGTGGGTGTGAAGTGGGATAGGATGATGAATTGCAATTTGAGAGAGAAACAACATATACGCTAAAACTGAATGGTATGGGCAAGACTAGATGAACATAACAGCACCTGAAGAATTTCCTTCAGTCCCATCAATTTTGGCTGCCCATCAAGGATACTGAAAAGTCAAGAGAAAAAGATGCATGAATTTGAAGACAGGTAATGGCAGCAACAAAGAAAGTAGATGGTATAATCACAAGTTTACAGTGGCCTCAACCAAGTTTATAGCAAGCTCAAACATGTAAACAAATAGACCAAGATATGCACAGGGATGAAATAAATGCTTGAATTGACAATGATTCCTCTGTTTCATCTAAAAATGGTTCATCTGTTAGATATACAACAGCCTGGCATACTTCAGTCCAAATCTTTAGAATGGTTGCAACTCGGTTCAATGGCAAAGAAATAACCAGAAGTTCAGAAATCCAAATCATGTATTAACTATAGGTTTAAGTGGTACTAACTATTATGGTGTTTGTAGTTTCATTTAAAAAAAAGGTGTTTGCATCAAACAAAATCTCAGTACCCATTAGCTGTTTTAATTTTCTTAGAAAACAAGTTATTGAAAAGTGTATGACAATGATGCTTTTAGTAGCTAAAAGATTAAAATGGTTACACAGTTTCCTTACCAATCCTAGTTTCAGTGTTTTCAGCAGATATATATTCAAATCAGCGTAACTTAGTTCATAAGGGTCGTTCTGTAAAAACTGTTAGGCATGACAAATCAAAGCAAATAATATTTTCGAGCTTCCCACATGTGTATATCCTAAAAGCATATATGTCACCAAAAAATATTTTGAAATGGGACTTTAGAAGTTGCAGCTGCCCTCTTCTTTCCAAATAACTCAAGCAATCAACATAAGGATGATGACTCTGTTTCAAAGCCAAAGAGCAAAGGAAGGAAATTATAGAGAATGGCCTTATGCCTTAATTCAAGGAGAACAGTCACATCTAACAGACAAGAATAACGATATTGAGCGAGTACTTGAGGGATACATTAACATAGTTTTATGATAAAGATTTAGATTAATATCCTAAAGTCTGAATATTTATATTGACTGAAATCAACAATAGTAAAGAAATCAGGCAGAGAAAAAAGGTTTATAATTTTGTTGATTAAAGCACACCAGTCCTTCGGTAAACACCGTAACTACAGAAAGGAGCAACATGAACAACAACTCCCTCCCTTTTGCCACAGAACACACAACAAAGTGTCCTAAAATCACTGATTGTACAAGTGCGTAGGAGCATACTTACGCTACCATGTTGCAGCTAAAACTAGATTGCAGAGCTGTATGACGGTACAAGTTGTTCAGGACTATGGCAGGATCTGCACCTCTTTTCAGCTAAAATAGCATGCAAGAGAAAATTGTGGATTCCATAAAAACAACAAAATAATTAGTATCCCAGTCGCCTTGGTCAATTCAGTATAATTCTAGCAAAGATATGCTCAACATAAACAGTACAGATTAAAATATAACAGTGCAAACCTCTATTACTACACGCATTCCAGAGCGGTCACTTTCATCCCGAATATCACTGATGCCTTCTAATACCTGAACTTAAGAATATTAACAAAATGATAATCGCTGATGCTTTGGTTGCAACAGTACAAATAACCGGATAATAGAATTAACATCAAGTGCATGCAAGAAAAATTCTAGCATAAGTATAAAATTAACGCTAGAATAATCTAAGTTAGGTCTAAAGCACCCACAGCAAGAATAAAATCTACACTGGCCATACAATGAGCGATTCAACTAATGAAACTCCAAATGAAATTACCTTTTCTTCAACAAGCTCAGCTATCCTTTCAACAAGAGTGGCTTTATTCGTTTGGTATGGAATCTGCATGCAAGCTTACAAAATTACAACCAACAATATGGTCCTTTATAACCAAATATCAAAAGAAACATGAAAAATGTAGCTCAGAATTCCATATCGTGCAATAGACCTCTTTAATTATAATAGCAGAGCGTTTGCTTTTCACATCAATTGTTTCGATGTCAGTTTTGCCTCTCACAACGACTCGACCACGCCCAGTCTTATAGGCCTCCAAAATACTATTTAAGCAGAAAAAATTGACAAACATCAAGTTAGTGGCTTAATGCTGAGATAATAAAGGCTAAATAAAACCAAAGAAAAATAATCCAGTACCCTTGATTTCCCACAATTGTCCCTCCTGTAGGAAAGTCAGGTCCAGGCATGCATTCTAATAGTTCTTGGAGCTGGATAAAAGAGACCAAACAAAAAATTGCAAACAAGATAATGAAAGTTGAAAGATGTACAAGCTTAGAAACCAAATAAATAATAGAATTTCAATGAACTAAAATTTTATCAACGGTCTGCTCCAATGGATCTAATAATGTGTCCTATCATAACAGCATAAAAGTAGGAACCATTTTGTTGATTCAAAAGATCCAAGCATCAAACACTGCATTGAATGAGTAATCAAATATATCTTAAGCAGTGCACCAAAGTTGGAAAACCATTTAGAACAACATAATTTGAAAAACCCTTAAACAGAAATGTTCTGCAGACTTTGTTTACCAATGTGTAAGTGTTACGCATTTCAGTTTCACCAAAGAAGATTTTCTAGCTACTAGGGTCAGTTATTAAGAAAGTTTCCAGAAAAATCCAAACGCGGCCTGTAAGCAACTCAAGTTTGTCAATGGACTTAACTAGCTGCAACATCAAGTATAATGAGAAGAAGGAACCACATATTGTTAATATCTTCTCCGGTTGTCCGTACTATCTTCTACAAAGAGTCATTTAATGCAATGAACTACAAATGAGTGATAGTCAACACATTAATCATTGAATTTATACTTCCAAGCCTTTGGCCATAAGCAGAAGCAAGCAATATGATCCATATATTTACCATGTTCTTCGATTTAAACGAGGACAATTTTGCTGTCATCAACCAATGATAAGCGCTTATTGCAGGATCATTTATGCTGTATGATCCTATTAAAAGATAAACAAATGAAACCAGCGATAAAATTCTTACCGTAGCTTCAGGGTTTTCAATCATAACAGATAGCACATCAACAAGTTCACCCAGATTATGAGGAGGAATATTTGTTGCCATTCCAACCTAAGACAAAAACACGTTAGAAACAATCATATCCCAGCCAACATTTTTAGCGTAAATAAATTCCTAATAAGAAGTATAGCAGGGCACATACTGCAATTCCAGAAGACCCGTTCAACAATAGAGATGGAACACGAGATGGCAACAGAGAGGGTTCTTTCTGTGAATTGTCAAAGTTTGGGGTGAAGTCAACCTGTCCAATGATAAAAATGGCATGAATGTACAGGAAAAGAAGCAACCTGAACAATAACTATCATACACAATGTGAAGGACAAAAAAAGAAAGTGAAGGACAAATATATACTGTATTCAACTCCAGATCAGTGAGGAACATGACTTCTGTTAATGACTGCAAAAGAATAATGATCCATCAGATTTTTTTGAGAAAAAGGAAATAATATCAAATAGATTACAATATATAGAAATAGTTGATGTGCATGCTTGGACATATAAAATCAGTCATTCACTAAAAATTCCCCAAAATAAAATTTTCTGCGTATTCTGTTCCCTTCCCTTCTTTCAGATATGTTGTGACCTACATCACAGAACAGTGAACAGTAAAGGCATACTAGCAAGCATGATAAAAACACATCTGGTCTATCAAGAATGAAGGTCCATATCTTTAGGTGCACAATGCCTAAAAAGAATAACCTTATGGTACTAAGGGTGTGCATTAGTACGATAAATTTTATTTGTTTATATTTTTCAACCAGATTATGTTTAAAAAATGATTGTAAATCGTGGGAACATTTAACCTCCTGCATTTACGAGGATCAAAAAAATATATAATTGCATGATAAAGGGTTAATTAGTTGCAAAAAAATTACGAGGATCAAATAGATCAGGGCCCAAAGGCCAATGACTGTAACATTTTTTTCTTTAAGAAAATCTCTCATTAATGGCACATAGATATTATAGATGGTTGGAAGAAAAAATTAAAACCAAGCATATAAAAGATAGAACAAACAATTTTTTAGCAATCGCACCTATGTTTTACAATGCTAATGTTAGTCCAAGCACACCATGTGCTCTCAGTAAGAACACACTGAATCTTAGAAAGAGTTAATGTTAAAGCATACATACCCCTGTTAAATGGCATGTAAAAACCATCCAAACTCTTTTGCAGCGTTTAAGGCAGGGCTAGAGACTAGAGAGTGGAAATATTGTTGTAACTACATGATCTGTTCCTCAATAGACTTACAATGCTAAACAATGCTTCCTAAGAAACAGTTTTATATTATGAAACAGAGGTCAATTTTTTTAAAGAAAAGAATACAAGGTTGAACCAGTAACAAAGGAGGACCACATATAGTTTCATATGTCACAAAGGAAAAGAAACAGATTAAGAAGTTTTCTTAATGAACATTTAGACCAGTGAATTACAGATTGTTTTATAATATGTAAAGCTAGAGCTGCTATGTGAACAGACAGGATAAGTTCAATCATGAATGCTTATGGCCTATGAAGAAGGCGAGAAGCTGAATGCAAAAGGCAAGCCATTCATTAAAAATTAGGCAAGATAAACAATTGAAAATTCAAAATGTTTGCTCAATTAACAACATATAGATGAAACAAAACCTACATCCAAGCGGCACTCTGTATATCGCATTGCGGCAGGAGGATCAGCATCTATTGAACCAAAATTTCCATGACCTTGAACAAGCGGGTACCTCATTGAGAAGTCCTGCAAGATAGTGCGAAATAAAAACTCTGTAGTTTAGCAAACATTATATAAAGCCTCCACGTGACATGGTAAATTTAATGCATGTAATGATGAACAGGAAAATGAAGGTCATTTTCATGTGTAATATGATATATTTGACAATGAAGTATCTGCCAACATGAGCTGCATTGTCTGAATGGTAAAATATACTTTGGAATGCTGTTAAAATAACTATTGGCTCCAAGTCATGAATGTTTAAGTTGCAGCATACAACAAATGTGCAGTTTAAATGCGAATATGCCAGCATCTGTGTATTGGGCAGATCACAAACCCAACAGAAAGTGTTAGCACTTGAATTTTACAGAGTATGACATCCTTGAAAATGTATAAAGTAGCCAAAACTGGACAAGATGACCCATGATATAACTATAAGTCTATAATTATCATATGCCACCATGCCTTGGTGGGAGGAACTGATACAGTTTTTTTCCTATCTAGTTTACAGATGGAAAAGGAAGAATATATAACCACAGAAGGATATATTGACATAATGCATCCAGGGCATGTTACCTGAGCCATCCGCACTAAGCTTTCATATACAGCCGAATCTCCATGTGGATGGAACTTACCTAGCACCTGCAAGAGTTAGGAATAATTCATAAAAGATATCACACACGAGCTACAATATTATTCAAGAATGTACAGATAGATCCTTAAATATATCGCCAAGATACACAAGAAATAAACTACTTCCACTAAGGCACAAACAAAACAATAATTCATTTACAATATACAGGTCCAATTCCAATTCCTAAATCCAAATACGCCATCTCTTTTAGGATAATCAAGCCAAACTAATTAATCTGTGTGTTGGTTAACTATGAATCTGTAGCATATTAGAGATATGTAGCCATAAATAGTGGACCAAATAATCAATGATCCATATGAAGGACCATACGAAAGGATAATCTGCCTCGTTTTTCCATGGTAGTCTATTTTGAAAGTTTTTTTCCAAACCCCTTGTGCAGCTGTAATAGGACAAGGTACAGCCAGACACAGGATCCTCCCTCCCCCCACACCGCTACAAAACACACAAAATAAATGTTCAAATGTCCCACAAGGAGCAATAGATACAGGTTCCTTACTGCATACCTCACCAACAACTCGTGCACATTTTCTGAATGGTCTACGGGATGCAAGACCCATCTCATGCATAGCATAACTGCAGAAGAATCAAAGAAGTTCACCCAGTCATACAAATAATTCAGAATTTGAAGCATTAGTCATATGTTCCTCAAAAACAAAGTTCAGAATTGGAACCTTTGAGGTCTCAAGACAATAAGCATATTACAGTGCATCACAAAAAAGAGATTCAAATGTTGCATAAACCAGAGATAATTCGAGATGGGGGTTAGCTCAACTAACAAATTCAAGGCACAACAGCTAATATTTATTTTGTTGGAAAGGGACAGATTAATTTTAAAAGACTTTTGTGGACAGCTATATTGTATGGAGTTATTTGACAAACTGATGGTACACCACTCAATTACTTAGCTTAACATACCAAGAGTGATCAGGAAAGCACTAGTTCAGTTCTAAAATGGAAGTCTGCTGCAGAACGATGACTTGCTAGGCACGCTAATATTGCCACCGTGGTCCGCGACCATCAAGGCATCTATTACAGAAAGGCAAATACGAAATCCCCGTCTAACTAGATTCAACAAAGACCACATCTATCCAGCATATGATAGTGAGAATAGCCACCAAAATCATGTCAAACCATTTCACATCTATATAGCATTGGCTTGTGCGCACAAAAAAAAAATCACTGCACAATTTATCCTTATTTTCTGATGAATTGGAGCTTGTATGTCCTTACAGCAAAAATAATGCAGTTTGGCTCTACAACTCCAAACATTTCTCTCTCAATGCAGATAGAGCCTACTTACTTCCTACCAAACCCTGCAGTGTACAGCACGTCGGCAGGTCAAACAGCCCAGGAACTTACAAAAACTGCTAAAATGTATAGTATAAATTTAACGATATAGTGAGGTGAATGGCTCAACTTTTTAATCCAAATACGATACGATTTTAAATTAGCTTAATAGAAGGCATCGAAGCACAGCTCTAAACCCCAACAGATTCAACGAGCTTCGGTTTAACAAAACGTATAGATGTATAGCAAACAGTCGAGGTAAATAACGAGAGAGCTCACAGTATCCTGCGGTGCACTGGCTTGAGCCCGTCGCGGACGTCGGGGAGCGCACGGCCGAGCAGCACCGACATGGCGTAGGCCATGTACGCCTCGGTGGCCTCCTTGTGGAGCTCCACGGGCACCACCCGCTCCTTCACCGCCACTCCGCCCTCACCCGCCGCCGACGCCGCGCGCTCATCGCGGCCCGCGCGGAGGGGATGCACGGAGCGCGAGCCGTCAGAGGAGGAGGAGGAGGAGGAGAGGAAGCGGGCCGCGGGGACGGCTACGACCGCGGCGCGGCGGAGGGAGGCCGCCGCGAGGAGGGAGGCCGTGGGGCCGAGCAGGAGGCGCGGGAGCGGCAGCCGGAGCGCCGCCGAGAGAACCATCGGTGGGGCGTAGGATGCGGCGGCGGAGGCGAAGCTAGTGCGACATCGGGATAGAGAGGGAAGGAGGGGAAGAGGCGGAAGCAGTGGGTTTTTGCGAGGGTTTTGGTTTTGGATTGGGGAGAGAGAGGGGAGGGAGACGGAGTGCGGATGACACCGAGGCGAAGGGGAGAAAGAAAGAGGTGCGGATTGAGGCGATGGGTTAGTGGGAGACAGGGTTAACAAAAAAATCTATTTTTGGACAAAATTTAGAAAAAATACCTCAATTTACATGAAAAATCAACTAGATTGTTTACAAACCATCTAACATAAAAATAACACATAATAATATAAAAAATAACATGATATCATACTTTTGAACAAACAACACACCATAAACATGAAAAATTACACTAACATAAAAGATGTCCATATCCATACTTCATAGTCCATAATCCATAATCCTAAATACTAGGAGCAGTTAGTTGGAGCCCATCCTAGCATAGTATCGTGCTCTGTTATATTATAGCTCATCTGGCAATATAAGCGAGACCTGACTGATCTGAATTTATTAATAGTTTCCATCAACCATCTAGTAAGTTATCATCATTTGTATTATTAAGAAATAACGATGTATCATTACTATAATATGTCACTGACCTTAACGGCGACTGTGTCTAAGGAGACAAAGTAGAGAGGATTATAATGATAAGGTTTAGGGTTGAGAAAAAAGGGTGACACGGATTTTGAACCTCAAAGTTTATAGGGCTTTTTTCTGGGCGTCAATTCAAAATCACCAAAATTTTTAAGCGGTAAGCAAAGAAACTGGCCTCCATCAATAAACATGATTATCAAATTTTTCATTTTTTTTCTCGACGATAATTTTTTCCCTGGTGGGAGATGGATGTTGTTGATCCGATGGCTGATGTTTCACGCTTCACTATCTCGTACAAACTCTAGCTGGGTCATCGTGCAGTGGAGACGGCCTGGGCTTTCTCTCGCATTCTCGGGCTGGAATGCATAGCTTGTGTCCTTTGTGGGTTTGGAATGGGATAACTGTGTTTTTGGCCCCGTTTGAAAAGACCAGCTATCAAATCGACCTGCTTTTTCAATTTTGCCCACTTAACTCTCTTTTTAAAGATAAAGATCAGATTTGAGCTTGTTATATGAAGACAATCAACTAAACGTAAAAAGTACCTACAAGTCACCACCATAAAATCCACTGCAGGCAATGGTGGATATCACCATTAGTCACAAAAATAGAACCTATAGTCCTATTGATAATAATATTTGTCCCTTTGATTATCCAACCATGTGTATGGATTTAATCATGGCTCGAGCTGCTGCTTCCTCGATCCAACAAGACAAAGCTCTGTTTTTCATCATTACAGGAGGGGCTATTTTCTATACTTTGCCCCATTTTCTGCCTCTGTTGTTGGCATTATTGGTGAATGAGAGGAGGAAACTAGGCCGACAAAGGGGAGCCTGAGCTCCTGCACCGCACGCGTCCCTTCGTCCAGCGAGCACATTGCCACATGCTTCCCTTTGTGCCTAGAGCCGACGAGCTCCTATGCCTTCCTGCTACTCTACGCTCCGCACGTGCCGCCACCCATGGAACCCTAGCGTGCTCTGTAGTCGTGCGTGTGTTCTGGTTGAATTCGACACGGACGTGAGCCTAAGATGGGCCCAACTATTCCAATCCAAAGAGTTTTTCCGGTCTTTTTTCACCTCTAAATTTATTTTCTATTTTTTTAAAAAAATCCATTTCTAATGGTGTGGTCGTAATAGGCCAAAAGACAACTTCATTTTAAAAAAGAGCATCAAATAAAAAAAATTAAAAATAAGGTCAATCTATTAATTAGCTTTTAAAACATAATCAAAATACGATTATCTGTTTTTTAAAGAAACTTATTCTATAATATCTGTGGTTTTGTAAAATTTATTGTTTTTAACATGTTTGAGGGTTTGTTTGAATCATTTGCCTTGCTCTATGATATTTTGGGTATATTTACTTTGCTACCACTTTTAGCTATTTCTAAATTTTGGTATAGCAACAAATTAAATATAATATTGTTATAATTTAGTAATATTGAAAGTTTCTTTTCATATAAACATTACCAAATTTTGGTAAATTACAAACTCAACTCAACGGACACTTAAAACAAAATGTAACATTTTTTAGCAAAACTATATTTTGGTCACAAACTAGACTAGCCCTTTTATACTAAGGTGTGGCAATGCTATATATTCTTTCTATGCCAGATAAAATCGACCAAACTTACGATACGGATTGGTTAAAAATGTATATAACATGTGGATGCATAGAAACGTAAGTAGAAGTTTACAACGACACAAAAGTGTGGCTTACAGCAGAACGCTAATTCACGCGCTCGCGGCGAAAAAAAAAACTCCCAACCCGTTTTAGTTCTTGGAGAGCTGGAGGCAAGGCTTACTGCCATGATTTTGGCCTTACGGCCCTTATGCACCAATTTTTTTACATCTTTCCATATTAAGTGGCTAGAATAGATAGAAAATTATTCAAAATTATTGTTTGAAAGGTTGGATAGCTTTTTTTTATATAATTTTGTATTCATTTTGAATACTTTCAAAAAATGAGTAAAATTTTGTAATATAGACTTTTCAACTGAAGGTTTTATTTCAAATTTGAAAAATTCAAAGTAAACATTCCACTAAGAATTGAAACTTTCAACTAGTTTTTTTAAACTCTACTCAAAATTTTAAACTTTCAACTTAAGATTTCAAAACTTCCAATTGAAATTTTCGAAACCTCCTGGACGTATGTGGTGCACCATACACGCATGGGAGTTGGACTTGAAACCTATTGGGTGTATAATGCATGTGTACACAATACGTCCTACATGCACGAGAGTCAAACTCGCGTCCCCAATCAGAGAGAGGAGCGTGGGACATCCCTCCCTGGCATGTACACGTAAACTAGAAGGCTAGGCTTACATTAAAGCCAAATGTTTGCCCCCAAAAAAGCTTGTCTAATATACGAGACCCCAGAATAGCTTACCAAAATGTTTTCTTTTATACTTGAGGGAGTCGTTGATTCAATGCGTACCATGTACGTATATGGTTGGGCAAAGTGACTCTTGATTTCTTGTTGTCTTTGATGAGGTGTATGATACAACTTACATCGATTCTCTATTGGACGACTCTATTTTTAAAAGTTAAGATAAAAGTGATTTCTCATAGACTGAGAGCTATGAAAATAGTATTTTTTTAAAAATGCTTCAAAATCTGAATAAATTGGTTTACTTGCACAAAATTTATTTGTAGGCTGACTAATCAGAATTGTGTTTTTTTGCTTTTTAAATCCAGGTACGCCTTAAAAAAATACTAATGTTTCTTTTTTCACGTTGGCCTTCAAAACGAAGGACAAGGTCTAGTCTGATTTACAAAGTGAGAGTGCACAAATCTAGATAAGAAAAGGGATGGTAGTCAAAATGCTAAGACGTGAGAAGAAAATGATCTTGTGATCTAGCATACAAGCTGCGAGGGCTGAAAAGCAAGGTTTGGAGGGCATATTTGTATAAAATAAAACGACAGGGACTTAAAAGAGAAAAGTATGAACGGTTGAAGAGTTGCAGCAATCCGGAAGGTCCTAAACGTATGAAGGGAAAAGGTATGAGGACGTGAAAAGAAGGCTCAAGGGGGCAAAATGAAAGAAACGAGGGCATAACTGTGATGAAAAGCATGGGCTCCAGAGACCTGGGTAGATTTTTCAAAAAATTTGGACCATTTCTCGATTTGTGCGTGTCATCCTTGCGCAGGGGCCATGCTAATCTTCTCTGTATCGTTCCAATTTTATCGGATGTCTCCGAAGAGACAACACGGGGTGAAACGCCCACATATATAACTCACTGTCAATTTCTTTGGCTGGGCGAGGTGGTACTAAAACGCTTCGCATCCCACTGGCTCCAACAGATCGAAGCGCTGAAGCGGCCAGGCCTCTCGCGTAAACTACTTGGGCCGTTCCCACATACCCAGCCCAATTTATACCCAAGAGAATATTGGGCCGAGCGGTACATGCACGAGAGGTTAGTAGCCGCGACCCACAGACAGCGGCGCGAGGCGCTTGCCGCTTCCCTCCCTTCCCCTGTTTCCCTCCCCGATGGAGCCTCCGCATGAGGCGGCAGCAGCAGCCGGCGGCCGGAGCCGCAGGAAGCCCCATGCTTCGTCCTCTTCGCAGGAGGAGCCTCCACCCTCCCCTCCGGCTAAGCGGCAGCGCGGGGCCGACGCCACGCCCAACGGACGAGGCAGCAAGGCGAGGCCCACGAGCCTCCTCGACAAGGTAATCGGCTCACCGGAGCAGATGTTTGCTAGGACCAGGAGGAGTATGCAGTACCAGTAGCAGTAGTCAGTGGGTTGGGTTGGTTTCGTTTCGTGTGCAGAAGGCAGCACTGCAAATATGTTCGGATAGTATCGAGAAGAAATTTTGAGTACGGTTGATGAGTTGATTGGTGACTGCGGGTGAAGTCAAAACATAGGACGCCTCTGTTATTCTTAGTAGCAACAATAAATGCACCAAACCTTAGAAATTCTGTTTAGAGCTTCATATGCCCTTATGCATGCTTCAAGCCTTCAATATGATATATTTGCACAGTATGCACAATTTCTTTAGGCAACACAATATTCACAATTTGTTTTTGAGGCAGCACAGTATTCACATTTGGCTTTTATTTGCCGCTCCTCAACAAATTTAATAACTTTTGCTAAAAACAAATTCAACAAATTATCCTGCGATTTGAAGATGAGCCATGGCTAATATGAATGTGTTACTGAGTTTACCTTCTGTTCATTACATTGTTCTCTGAGCTAATTAGTCGATATGTTTTTCTTATGGTGTGCACTCTAGATGCGTGCAAGGTTATCTGGTGGTCATTTCAGAATGTTAAATGAGAAGCTATACACTTGCAGGTTTGCATTCTTCTCCACAGAACACTACTTTACGCTAATCATGTGTTGCTAGCCTTGAATGCTTTACATTATCTCACTGTACTGGACAGTCTTCGGCCAATAATGAAGTGTAAGAACATGATTGTACTTCAAATTTCATATTTTGAAATAGCCACAAAGTATTGTGGCTTACTTTTTGTACAATATGCTGCTGTCATTAATCGTTCTAAGGGATAGTGGCGTGCATCAATTTTAACCTTCATGAGCATATCAACTGCTATGCCTGAAAAAATGGATTGCCCTCTCACTTATGTCACACAGTATTCTAAATTGGAGTGCTTAATGTGACTTTTTTTTAGAACAAGAGTACTTAATGTGACTTTGACTTTACCCTTGGAAACTGGAACTGTAGAAACCAGAGCTTTATTTTTGCATGATTCGCACTTTCACTCAAACATTGTTTATTCTTTTCAGTGGACAAGATGCATGGGTCTACTTCACAAATGAGCCTGACTTTTTCGATGTGGTATGTTATGCACTTTTCATCCATCTTTATAATTTTATTGTTTGCTAAATAAATTTTATCTTGTAAGGCTATAGGCACAAATTTGTAATCTAGGTGGCAAAATTTTCATATCTTACCTTGCCAACTCATAAGTCAGTGCCTTTTTTTTTGTACCTCTACAGTTCTACCTGCACAAACCTCATGCTATTAGCTGTTTCTTTCTTATTTGAATACTTCGTCAGAAGAAAATGCGTTGCAGCGATTGATATGCAGGGATTTTTTTTGCATAGATAGTTAGGGCAATAATTGCCCCTAAGGTTCATTGTCACCTGATACATGACTTATATTTCACTTTGTTCTCTTTTAGTATCATGCAGGATATCAAGAACAAATGTCGCAATGGCCAGAGCAACCAGTGAATGTTATAATCAATTAGTTGAAGAGTCATAGTGCATCTTGGACAGTTGCAGATTTTGGCTGTGGTCATTTAGTCATTTACTCTCAAGACGCTGACATCTTCTCACAATTTTTTCTTTTGAATTTCCCTGGTATAATCATGCTAATACAATTGACATCTTGTTTAGGCAACACAGCAGTTTCTAAAAACGTGAAGAATAAGGTTATCTCCATCGATCTTGTTTCAGAGGACCCTTCAGTGATTGCATGTGATATGGCTCATGTAAACATTTAACCAAATCATGTACCTCTTTTGTGCTTTAACTTGTTTGCGTTGCTTCTGTTCGTTAGCATCCACTTCTTGGTTCATTTCCAGTTTAACTTCAGGAGGAATTCTGGCGATTCCTTATCAGCCTTGTATGTTCTTTTTTCGTGATTCTTACTATGCTTTACAACTACACTATGTGTCATTACAAAATGAACCAATTTTAATCCTCCAAATATTGGCTATATTCTTGTATAAGGTCATTTTACCTTGATTTCTTAGTGTGCGTCCACAATTTATCTATGATTTCAAGCCATTACATGGTTAATGCTCTTTTAGCACTGAATTTTTCTTATGTTAACACGTTCTTAGAAGCCATTATGGTCAATACTCAATACAGTCGTGTATGAATTAGAGGTAATGTAAGTATATGCATGAAGGCCCAAAGGTAATGCAGCTTTCCAGTTGCTACCTTCCTATGATGGAAGTGTATTAGTCAACCAAAAATAAGTTCTGAATTTTTTTTAATACAACAAGGAAAAAATCACTAGCTTTTGGTAAAATAGTCCATGACTGGAGTAAAGGAATTTTCCAAATAGTTAGAAATGTGATTTACTAAAATAGTCCATGACTCCATTATTTATCCTCACGGTTCTGTGCTCGTTATGGGGCCTCATCAAGTGTATTCCTTTAACTTTGAAATTTTTAACGTTTATTGTGATCCATTATGTGCAATGCTCAAATTAATCTAATAGTATTTGAAACCATTTATATGAAATAAACACTAAAATCTCTGTTTTTTAACCGAGTTGTTACTTAAACTAAAGGCCTTGTTATTTCTGTAGACTCCATTACAGTCATCCTCTGTAGATGTGGCAATTGTCTTTCTTTGATGGGAACAAACCGTCCGAGTTACATAGAGGAAGCAAACAGAGTTCTCAAGCCAAGGTTCGCCACTAATCATTAGCTGCTACACTTCTATGACAGTCTATGGCTCCCTTTTTTACTATTGATACCTCCACCACTTCCATGGCAATAGGATATATACAGTCATTAGGATCTATGCCAACAGCAATAAGCAAAATGCCTCTAGCCTTGATCTTGATGTGGCATCCATCTAAGCATATGAGTGGCCTACATGCACCTAGGAAACCTCTCTTACATGCATCTAATGCAAAGTAACATGTGATGAAGTGACTGTTCAGTGTATTGAGAAAGAAAGAAGTTCTAGAACTGCTTCTCCTTAATTCCTCAGCATAGTCCCATAGTTGGTTATACTGCTCCTTCTCATCCCATGCACCTTTTTCAATGCAATTCTCCTAGCTCTTGCTAGCTTAGTTCTATTAACATTCATATTCCATTCCCTCTATACCGTCCTAGAAAAGTTAGTCAAACTCATCTTATCATTGCTTCTGAAGGTCTCAAGATACTTATTAGCAAGCCACTTTGAGGCACATCTTTTAAGCTCCCACTCCTTCTGGCAACAACGAGTACCATTGTATGTCTTCACCATAAAAGCCTTGGCCCTGGAATCTAATGAGGCATGCAAATACCAGGGACAGCCATCAGCACAGTGTGCAGTAATCCTTGTTTTGTCATTCCTTGGCATCTTTATCTCTACCCTATTATTCATACTGTATTTAGTGATTGCTTGCCTCAATATCTGAACTAAAGGAAACACCATGCCAACCTTAAACACTAGATTGTTTAGGTCCTCAGCTCTGAAAGACTTGAACCTCAGCCCAACTTCACCATCCTCATATGATTCTGGAAAGGTCAAGTCCTCATCATTAGTTGATGTGTCTTCTTCATTACCCAAATTTCCTCCAATAGGCCTCTTTAGCTAGCTTTCCCTCTCCCTCTAACTGCACCTTCATCCAATACATCTGCATCCACATTGTCAACAAACAAGTCATCATGTGATTATCTTATTTCATAGTTACTGTCTACAAAATCAGAATCCTAAGAGCTTCCTTCACTCTCTTCTTCATCTATTGCCATTGTTGCACTGCTTCTTGGTAGATTGCTGTAAAAATTAGGCAGCTTCTCATTCACCTGTCTTGCCACAACCTCAACCTTCTGAGGACTAATAACCTTGGGCAACTCTGCAATTAGGTTTGCTACAATATCATCCTAATTCAGTCATGCAAAGTTATCATCATGATCAAAGTACACCACTAAATTCTTTACCTAGTTAACCATTCCAACCATGGCATCTGTGTCTGAGTCACTAGTAACTATCCTCAAACCATTTGAAATATCCTTCCTAGGTAACAACCAATAGATCTTCAAGTCCTTAGTCTTCTCGTAGCTAAGTACCCCACTGAAATCATCAAACCACAATGGTGACTATGTGTCTATCTCATAGTGATCAAACCACCAAACCTTTCCATCTACATAGCTCCTCAATGCACCACTCCCAACAAAGAAACCACCACGAATAAACCTCAACGCTGAACTCCTCAGCACCAGCACCTACACATCGACCATGTTCACTGCCATCAAACACACTAATCAAAGACAAAAAAAAACCTTACATGTACCACCTCAAACCCTAACAATGTGGCCAAAATCCGAAACCCTATAAGCAATAACCAATCTTTCCTCCTCAAACACCATCTACACTACCTAAATTGCCATTAACATGCTCTTGTGTAAGGAAATTATGGGTCTATTCAACTCACCTTAAATGGGCGTTGGGGCTCCTTTCAACCTCAATCACGGAGCCATCTTCGACCTTCAAGTATTGCGTTAGGTCTAGCTCTGCCACCAAGGGGATTTGATCGCGTTCACCTTCACTCGCGTCTCCTCAACCTCCAGTGACCACCGGCATGGTGGTCTCCAAAATTGCCTCTCACCTCTAAGACGAAGAAGTCAAAACAAGGGTGGATCTAAAGTGTAAATCTTAGGTTTCGTAGGTTTTTTTTAATATAACTATGGCTATCCATTCCTTCCATCCACGTCGGTAGCCACATCAGTGAGTCAAAGGTTCAAATGGTCTTTTGGACCTCTAAATGTATTTTAGGAGATCGTAGACCTAGACAACACACCTCAAATAGTTTAAGGATTGCTTGTGTATTTTACTCTAACTTTTATCTTCTTCTTGCTGTATAATTTCCTATATGCGTTAGATGTACCAGACAAAGACCTAAGACATCTAGTGACTTGTGGTATGAGATATGCTTACAGTGAAGTTTATAATTTTGAATCTGATACACATCCTGCGTGAGCCAAGTACTCATACTAGCAATTAAGATTAATAACTTTTCAATGCACAAATGTGCCATTCTGTGGCTAGTAGTGTGCAAATCTCCTAGCTTAACAATGTGGTTGTCTCTTCAGCTAACAAGCTATGCTACATTGTTACTGGGTATTTTTTTCTTGCTTGATTTGTATTACACAGATTTGGATTGGTACTAATAGGTGGCCGTCGCTGCCACTGTGGATTACGACATGGCTGTCGCTGCTACTATGGATTATGACAGCAACCGATTTGCCTGACTGCCTACCCTTTCCTGGTGGAAATTCTGTTCCTTTTCTTGGGTCAAAGTCGTCTTCATGTCTCCGTGCGTGGTTGCGCATGTTATTTTCAGTTGCAGACTTGCAGTAGCATCTAGCATATGGAGGGATTGTGTGCGGACGAAATTTGATTCAAGCAGTCTTTGGCATGCCAAGCTTGAATCATAAGCAAAAGATTGAATGTTTTGTGAATTATTTAGTGAGATTTAATCATAGACCCTCTTTCTCCCTTTAGATAAAAAAGAAGAGAATTTACTCTAGTATTGTTTGCGCCGGATCTTACGTGTCCGGTACAAACACATTGACGTCTGAAAGATCTGCTTAGCTCTAATACAGTTTGATCGGTTTCTTTTTATGGCTCGATGTATGCGCGTGGGGGCATGTCAGTTTCGCTCGAGGTACTACTCTTTTCTCCATGGAAGCAACCGTCCAACGTGGTGAGTGCCACGTCCTCATGTTGTGCATAGCCTATAGGGGTGTCTCTCTCATTTCTTTCTCACGTTTACTGCTTATTTATTTTTTTAATAGCTATAGTATAAATGATGAAATTAATTGTTAAAAAATACGATATTTAAAGCGTATATGCGATAGCCGAGAAAAAAAAAACATGTTCGTTAGTTCCGAACGCAGCCTTCATCTTCTCCACGCAGCTCTACTCTCCCATTCACAGAGCACGCCGCCCACGTTTCGCCGCCGTCCGTCGGCGTCGTCTCCTCTCCTCAACTGCAACTCACCGGCGCTTCTCCACCACCACACCATGTGATAGGGCCCACGGGCTGGCCCCTGCTGCCAAGAAATCCGACCTCAAAACTCCCGCAGTCTTTCTTGCAGATCTCCCCCTTCTCCCAAATCTGACCTCCCCTCTCTCGTATTTGCTTACGGTGGATGGGACTGCGTTGATTCTTAGCTCAGCTGCTCCAGGTTGTGCCAGATCTATTCCCATCTTTGCTCCTCGGGGAAGGATTTGAAGGTCAGGGACAGAGGTAAGCAAAGCAGCTCACTCATCTATTCCCTTCTACTGCTGTCTAGTAGAGATGACGAATCGTGGTATTGTTTTCAAATTTCTTTGCGATTCTGTTTCCCACAGCAGACAAGGAGCTCACTCAGCTACTCTAGTTTCTCCTATGTTTGTGAAGAACATGGAATACTATTTCATTGGAACTTTAATGTTGCATATATATACACATTTCTTGCTCTGATCAAAGATTTTAGTTTGTTCTATTGTAAGCTTATAGAGGAAATTAGTGATTTAGTGTGAGGCTTATGTACCTTGAGTAGAAATGGTCGAATGCCATGGATCATTGTAGTATATACGCGTTTATGCCACTGTGCTATACACTTGTATTTTTTCTACAAATTAACTTCTGATTCTTTAGGGAAGTGACTTTATCGAATTCTAGGGTTTCTTCCAGTTTATACCTGTGCCCTCGTGAAGTGATCAATGCATCTTCGTGATGTACCAGTCCACCAACTTTCAAATACTTCCAAAGAGTTTAATTTGGCAAATACATGGGTTCCTTACAGTTTTTACCTATGTCAAGTATCGTGCTCAGCACTTGTTCATGGTTTGCTTTTCTACTAGTGTTGGAATAGTTTATAGAAGTGTCACGCTGTCACTTGCTGAATACACGGGATCCTTGTAGTTATTAAACCTACTTTCTAGAAGACTCAATCAGTATTCATGATATATTTTCCAATGTACTTTTGAATACTTTCTGGAAGTAGAATTGCTTGAACATGTAAGATCCTTCTAGTTTCCACCTATGTCCAATAAAGTGAGGTACTCTACTCGTGTTTATTATATACTTTTCTGTCGACTTGCTAAAACTTTCTAAAAGTTGAATTCGTGAATACACCTCAATGCCTTTTGATGTGCTGTACGCGTGCCATGATATGCTTTTATACCAACTTCCAAGTTTTCCCTAAAGGTTGTTCTTTTATTTAAGTGTTTAGTGGGGTTGTGCGACCCCACAGGACCCAAAAGTGGATCCATTTCGACGGGGATGGAATCTGGGAGTGAGTTCTACCCAGGGGAAGGTCTACAGATCGACCCCAAGTGGCTCATTGACCCAAAGCTTCTCTTTGTTGGGCCACGGATTGGTGAAGGGGCACATGCAAAGGTCTATGAGGGGAAGTAAGTCTCATATTTTTTCACTGTCATCTATAATTTGCTGGTCCGTGTGAAAGTTTTGCTTCTAATTTAATTTTTGATTGGTGCTGGGATTGGCAGGTACAAGAACCAAAATGTTGCCATCAAGATTGTGCACAAGGGGGACACCTCTGAGGACATGGTCAAAAGGGAGGGGAGGTTCTTGAGGGAGGTGACCTTGCTGTCAAGGGTGCAGCACAAGAACCTTGTCAAGGTCTTTATCTTTTTATTGACTAGTATCATTTCTTTGCTGGGACTGGCAGTGTTGGATTCTTTTGAATGCTGAAATATTCTCTCTTGTTGTTTAGTTTATTGGGGCTTGCCTTGAGCCTGTCATGGTGGTGGTAACTGAGCTACTAGTGGGGGGCTCTTTGCGCAAGTTCTTGGTTGGCCTTCGGCCTAGGAGCCTGGAGCCTCGTGTAGCTGTTGGATTTGCATTGGATATTGCTCGAGCCATGGAATGTTTGCATGCACATGGGATCATTCATCGTGATCTTAAACCTGGTAAGATTGCCAGTTTGAAACCTGATTGCTTCATGGACATTTACTTGGTGAAATTCTGCAAGCTGGGATGATAGCCTTCATTCTGTTCATTACTCCTAATCACATACACCCTGATGTCAGATAGTTGTATGACTTCTTTTTGTGTCTGTGTCCTTGGGTATCAGAGGTGTGGTCCATTCCCCTGCATAATCAATTTCTTCAGTGCAGTTCTCATATGCCGTCTTGTATATCTGTTTTTATTACTGTGGCACCCCTCTCCTGTCAGCCCTGTAGCATAGGCTTATAAGATAAGAGAAGCACATCACATCAATATATCTGCACTTGTATACCAGTCTAAAGAATCTAAGCTAATATACATAGGAGTCTGATAAATCATTATAATCCTTATTTATTATATAATAATAGTAGAATATTATACAAGTGGTTGAACGTACATACCCATCATATCATGACACTTACACAAGTAGTAGTGGAAAAGAACTAAGATGACCATAATCCACACGTTATGTTTGGGAACTAGGATGAAACCCTATAACACTTTATAGTCGGCTTGAAGTTGTAGAAACTTCTCGAGTGAAGGATCCTTAGTGGCTTCTTCGTCCACAACTGTCTAACCCTGGTCTGTTATGGGGTGAGGGAGCAAACGTGAGTATGTCTACTCAGTAAGCCACGGGAAACGTGTAACATTTATAGACTTCAAAGAATGGCTGGGTTTATTTTACAAACTTATTTAAAATCATTCTTCGAGAGTCAAGGATGTGCAGTTTTTTAGACTGAAGTTCTGCCCTCAATCCTACCATGGAACTTCATTTAGTGTAATTTATAATGAAAAGAAGGCTTTTGTCTCAAGATTTCGTTTTTACATCAATTCCAACATTGTTCGGGCTCCTAGAGCCATTTACAACATTTTTTCCATTTTTCAAAACTTAGCTTATTTTACTTTTTCACCACATGAGCCTTAGCTCCTCAACAAAATAACCATCACAGAGGGCCTTGTCCCACTTTTAACCTTATGGTTCCTAGAGTCTTCTGCTTGTGGCAGTTTAATCACTATGACCATAAAAATACTTTAATTTATTTGCATTTTTCAAAATTTGTTTTTCTCTCAAGCCTAGGGTTGACATCTTACTATCTTTATGAAGCCATTTGACTTTTTAGACCACACAGATATGTTCTTGACCACACATGTTATCCGTCTACCACAAATGTTGACTCTGAAAATAATTCCCATCCCACCAATTTATTTCATAACCATTTGCAAACAAATCTACGCAAAAGGAACCATTTTACATCCGTTCATAACCATGGACATGGCTAATTAAATAGTTTAGATAAGACTTTTGTAGAAGATGCACGCTTTACCCACAAGATATTTATCCATATCCAATCACTTAGCATAAATTGATCATATACTGTCAGTGAAAGAGGGACTAATGATAAAGTTTTTTCAAAGCAAAACTAGGATAACCGGTTGCCAGCCAGAAGGGTCCCAGACCCAGTCTTGGGTAAGTCCTAGGCTTCTCATACTTAGGATCCTGCTAGTATCACTTTTCATGGTACTTCGGTGATTCTACAACTCCTAGCAAACAAGCAATCGTAGCTCCACTAGTTATTGAGTTAGGGGTGTCCCATACCACCCATGTGATCGTATTTTATTATGCTCAGTATAGTTCCCTAAGGACCTTCACACTACGAGTTTTCTCTAAAAACAACAACTTTTTATTTTGCAAACCACCGACATCAACATGTTGCGTTTTTATCACATTTCACAATTCATTTTTCCCATTTTCATTCAATTTAACCTATCACACGCAAACATCAATTCATTCGCAAAACTTAATCATTATATGGATGTAAGGAATTAAATACCAACGATACTCATACTAGTGGTACGAACCTTCGGATATAAGATGGTTAACATTGACAGGCTATAACAATTCCAAAGGTAAGGATATAATGCAGCAATTAGGTTAGGCCTGTCATATCATCTCGCGATTGTGGCCTTAATATTTTATGTGCACATAATTATGCAACTTTACAAATAAATATTTTGCAAGTACTAAGATCAATATGGTCAAAGCATGACTTGCTTTGATATGCTATGGGTTATGGTGCGAAAAAATCTTGTGTGAAAACACCTTTGGTTGCAACTTCTACATGCGAGAAACACAAGTTATATGGAATACTATTATTTAAAGTAACAAAACACATAAAATAACAGTGTCAAAATTTGGGATTGGAATAAGGTCAATTGGAGTTAAGGTTAAAAAATATGAATTTTTGAAGTTTAAATCGATTTTCTGGAATTAAAAAGGATTATTGAAAATTATAGGAAATATTCCCTCAAAGGGGTTGAAGGGTGGGGCCTAGGCATCAATAACTCGTCGCACGTGGATCGGGTGCACGGTTGACCGGATGTGTAGGTCCCCCTAGTGGGTCCCACCACATTTTCTTTTCTTTCTTTTTTTCTTTTTTTCTTTCTTTCCTTGTTCTCTCCTCTTCTTCTTCGCACTGATGCTCGGTGTGACGAGGCGAGGGCGGTGGTAGCGTTCCAAGGGTGGTTAGCGTGACAAGGTGGTCGCTGTGGGGTCGAAAACCAATGGCTTAGAGGAGGTACGAGCACGGGTGTGGCTTAGCCGGCTGCAAGCGGTGGTTGGGAGCTCCAACGGAGGCATCGGCTAACTTCCTGGAACTGTCTTAAGGGTATAGGAAAGAAGCAAGAGAATCGTGGTCTCACCGTTTGCAGAAACGATCGGTGGCAGAGCTTCTCTGTTTTGTGGCGGCAGGCCAAGCTCGGCGTGGTGAGAAATGAAACCAGGGGGACACAGTGGTGACAGCTGAGGGCTCTAGTTGGCCCCTTGTGCCATGGATGGTGGGGAACAGAGGGAGACAGAGAGAGCTCGAGAAGGGCAACAATGGTGGCTAGGGTTTTGACTTTGGTCACCAAGAAGAGAAGAGGGGGTATGAAGAGGATGGTGATAGTGTGGGCAATGCCGAAGTCTTTGTAGCCGTTTATGACGTTTTGCGACAAACCAAGCGACAACGAACTTTCATGTGGTGTCGCGAATCACGTGAAGTTTTCATTGATATCTTTCAATATTCGTTGCAATGGGATAGGACGTTGTCCTGATTTTGCTATCGTTTTAGCCTGATTTATTTCTTGTCGTTCCATGGGTTTGGGCAAAGGAGCTTCACGTGAGAGTTTTATTTGAAAGGATAGATGAGGCCTGCAAAGGTTGTCCTGCTTTGACATGTAACTGAGATGAATTGAAAGGATAGAGAAGGGAGAACTGCACAGATGCATGGATGCGTGCACGAGGCAGCCTGCTCTATGCTCTTTTTCTTGCTTGCCACTTAATTGCTCGTGCAAAAAGGTGTGAGAGGAACGCTAGTAATCTTGGCCCCTGCTTGAGATGATGGGTGAGTGCAGGCCGTAATTGTATACATGCACAACATACTTTGCTTAGGAGTAGGTTTCGGCTTAACATGAGTTAATGCGTGCACGCATCCATGCCTTGCCTAGGAGAAAAGGAGGGGATGAGACGTCTCATGTTGTGATGCATTTATGCATTCCTGCCTCACCTCGGTGTGACAAGATGGAAGAGGACAGGAGGTAGTCTGGTTGAAAGGATGGATTAGGAAAGGCTGTGAGAATCCTGGCCGTGCAGGTCTTTGTCTGCACGCGATTTAATCCGATGAGAAAACGACATGCAGTTTGACCCGCACGTGTATAGGTGAGGGGGAGAACTGTATTATTGTCTAAAAAGATATTAAATAGGAAATGAAATATTCACCGGGCGGTTAAGTTTGAATATGAAATTTAAAATTTTTAGACAGGAAGGAATTATTTGTTAGTACGGTCAAACTTTCTGAAATAAAAAATTTGACCTCAAAAATTTTTGGAGACAGTTTTGAGATTGAAATCGAGATTTGATGGCAATGTTAACAAAAATTTTAAAATTAGAATTTTTAGAAAGAAAGCGGGCGTTACAATTATCTTGCTGTACAATTAACTTCCAATAATAATTTGAATTTCACCTAACTATTTGCTAAATAACCAATTTTTTTAAAAATAATGTTACAATAATCAGTCTTGTGGATTTACTCAACCAGCCAAATTCTCTTGAATATTCAAGACAAATAAAATGTTATTGTCAGTAACATAGGATGAGAATCGAGAGTATAGTGTACTCTGTTGCACTCAAATGCCTTCCATATGCCTGGCGGTCTGATCTTTTGTGTAACTTCACCCAAATGTACATATGGCATGATAACATGCCAAGCTTCATATGGCACAATCAATGTGCATTTCTCAAGGGCCGGAATGATGTATTGTGCTCTTTTTACATTCAGCCTTATTAAGTTGGGGTTGTCCTTTGCCATCGAATGGAGTTATGGAGATGGTAGGAAGTTAATTAAAAAAGGAGCACTGTGAATGAGTTGTACGTCTTTTTTCCCCGTGTCCTGATGTGATTGCATGTGATGTTATTATGGGCCAGTCTATTTATGGGAACTAAGCCTGAATACCATAAACAGAACTAATTGTGGGTGTAATGGAACATGAGTGTAGGAGAGTGGGTAATCTATACTATTTTCACATCAAAATAAATGTTTTTGTAGGTTTGTCCAATAAGTAATAATCTCAATCAGCATGTATAACGGGGATGAAGAACTTGATTCGATGAATCTGTCATACCATCTTTGTTTTCATTCTTTACTATAGCATGGACTGGTCTGCTATGATGGAGATCCGTCTAGATATCCATGGTGCTGATAAGGAAGTTTACTAATTATAGAAAAAATGTTTCAATATAATCATGATTATACAGCTTTCAAGGATTTGTTGGTTGGCTTTACATAGAAGAAATCAAATTTAAGTCCATCTACTTCTATGTCTTCAATGAATTAGTAATTTGGAAGATTCCAAGTATGATTGGCATCTGGTGCTTTAGAGGGAGCGTCTTAAAATTTCAGGTAGCTTCAGTTCTGAACTTCTGATAGCCATCTTGCGGTTCCTTTTGGAAAGAGGTGGTTCTCCCAAATAGAATATGATTGTTTTCAGTTCAAGATATAATAAAATCTCTAAGCATGATAAGTTTAGCACATAATGTATCAAATAACAAAACCTTCTGCATGGGTGTACCTAGTGCATTACAGAACCAGCAACAATAAAATGACTACAATGATTTCCTCTCTCTTGAAAATGCCAGGAAATATTAATGAGCTGAACAGATCGTCACTGTTAAGTAGTTGTCTGAAGATATGCACTCTAGTGTAGATGACTCCTGTTCTTCATTGGGCAAATATTACTACTGGTTCTTCTTAGACCAGATATAGTCAACGAATCAAGGCATAACTCTATTGTTCAAAAAACAGTACTATCTTTCTTTACTAGTATTAATTTACCTACTATTATTTGGTGTGTTTTTTGTATTTGTCTTTTAGGAGCTTTTTTTTTTAAAAAAAATCAAACCAGAAATATTTGTACAAATAAAGTTGATCCTGACTCCTGAGCCATTGTTTTGTCCTTCTCTTCATACAGAGAACTTGCTGCTGACCGCAGACCAGAGAACAGTCAAGCTTGTTGACCTTGGTTTAGCAAGAGAAGAGACATTAACAGAGATGATGACCGCGGAGACAGGAACATACCGTTGGATGGCTCCAGAGGTTTCTGTTACTGCAATTCTTATTTGTAGATATAGAGTTTTTTTTGTCATTATTTGATAATCCTGAAATATTTCCACAGTTGTACAGCACAGTGACATTGAGGCATGGAGAAAAGAAGCATTACAATCATAAAGTAGACGTTTACAGCTTTGCAATTGTGTTATGGGAACTCCTTCATAATAGATTGCCCTTTGAGGGCATGTCTAATCTGCAAGCTGCTTATGCTGCTGCTTTCAAGGTTATTACTGATACTTCACTCTAATGTGTGGATGCCTGGACAGTTTATCAACGCAATTGCTTGAATTCCATATTTTGACAACATTTACAGCCAGTGTGTCATCTATTGAATGTAACCTGTAAGGTTATTATCCTAGTTTGACTTCACCGCTGTCTTTCCCCTGGGGTGGGTTTTGCCATAGTCTCTTGATTAATGTTTCATAGAACTATGATTTTTGTACCATATGAATTTTTTCCCGTTCATATGCTGGTATATTATATTTGGTATTTGACATGATGCAAGCTTCGTTTTCTGCAGAACATTAGACCTAGTGCAGATAATTTGCCTGAGGAGCTGTCAGAAATCCTAACAACCTGCTGGAAGGAAGAACCCAATGAAAGACCGAACTTCACTCAGATTGTGCAAATGCTTCTGCATTACCTTTCCACCCTTTCGCCACCAGAACCTCTGGCTCCACCTCGGACGTTCAGTTCAGAGAATGCAATCTTGCCTCCTGAATCTCCAGGGACAAGCTCACTAATGGCTTCTCGAGGCGACCTCGGGGACACACCGAAGGGTAAGATGGAAGATAAGCCAAGGGGGTTCTTTTTCTGCTTCAGCCAGTGCTATTAGCACGGAGCAAGGATACTCCCTGGAGGATGCAAATATGAAGAGAACATTACCACCTGATGCACAGCGGCTCCGATCGCGGCCCGGCGGTGAGTCCCGGTGCCCATAGCCCCATACCCAAAGAATGGCACAAGTTCTTGTAGAACTGTTGTTTCTGCTAGTCAGGCCACTCCCCCTCTTCTTCTGACATGTTTAACACACCGGCAGGATGAATCGAGTAAGCTTTTGACCCCTGCTATCAGTGATGAAAATAGTTGTCGTATATTTTCGGTGGACAAGTTATTCAATGTCCAAACTGCACCCGCTCATCGTATAGTAATAATCCGCATAAATCAGTTTTCTCCTGTGCTGGAAATCGTGGGGTGCTATAGGCTGTATTCCTATCTGTACCTTTCATTGTTCTTTAACTAGCAAAATGCATGTACCTACGTTGTCGAAGGCTATTTTTAATTGTACCTGCGTTGCAAAAGGAAGAAAAAAAGTTACAATAAGGACAGAGTGCATGACATCAAGATGTGTTCCATTCACGTTCTTTTTTCTACACTCTTAGCATGTGATCTGAATAGCTCTGCGTTCTTATAGACCACTTCGGCTCCATAGCTAGCATAGCTTTTGCCACTTTGGTTCAATAGTTAACATAGCTTTGTTGGCACAAAGTTATTACTTATGAGACATCCTCAGTAGTAGCACTTAACCAACGACTCTCCAGTATCTGTTGTAAATAGTAACAGCCTGAGACCATCATTTCGATGAGCAACACGCAGTGCAGTAGGGATCTCACAGCTTGCGTAGCAGCGGGAAGCCCGGGTGCGTTTCCGCGCGAGACGGCCCTCGAGTTTACGCGCGCATCTTCGGTGGGGCCCACCCGTCGGCCATACCAACGCACGGCGCGCGTAATACGGCTGTCGCCTGTCGCCCTCCTGACGACGACCGTTGGCCTCGCCGGAGCAAACTGCAGCCATCCTTCTTCCGTGATTCCATCCATCAGTTAGTTAGTCGTGTCCAACCCTTTCCTCGCGTGTGCGGCTGCCGGCTAGTTCAGACCTCATCAGAGTATTGGATGACAGCAACCAGTACAAGTACGCGTGGTAGGCGTAAGAGTATTTTCAAGAGAATTAGTTATCAAAGCCATTCAAGATTTTAGGTTTTACAGTAAAAAAAACATTATAAAAGATTAGCCATTTGGCTCGGCTAGGCATCCCGCAAGCCAACATTTAATTTGACTACTTGCTATTAAAATAAAAGCCACAAAAGATATAAACTATGGATAATATGATTTTGGCTAGTCTTTTATAGATAATTTTTAAGATGAATATTCTGTAACCTTGCAGATGCCTTGCCTAGGATGCCTTTGAAGGGTTGGTGCATGCGTGTGGCTCGTTAATTACTATAGTTAGGGCAAATTCCTTCATGCGTAGGTCACCATTTATTGCTGGCAGAGCATGTCTATTTGACTAATTAACTCCTACTACCAACTAGGGCTACCAAGTAAACGCAAACACAAGGAATAGTGTGACAGTAAATTATTCAAGGGCCGTGTAAACAAAAGTCAATACTTCAACCAATCTAAACTTCAGGGTTAATAACTGTAAGAAAGTTCAGTTGGTACGTGGTGAGTACACCGCGGCTCTCTACCTGAATCCAGAACCAGTCTCAGCTCTGTTGATATGATACGAAACTACGCAAGTAGGTGAAATGTTGGACCTTTGGCACTTTGAGACTTTTTTCCCTTCAGCAATTGGCACTTGACAGTTGGTAGAAGGGCGTTTCACCCTGCAGAAATTAGTCTTCTAGTACATGAGTTTATCTCTTTTTCTTTCTCTCCTAGTCTCCTTTTTCTTTTGTTTTTTCTCTCTTTTTTAATTCTTTTTTGCAGATGAGTTCTGGTTGATTAAAATAGACGAAATGACCCACAACTTTAGGATATTTAGGATGGCTGGAGCACGTGCCTTTATTTGACTATCACATGGCCCTGAGCTGGTTAGCTTCTCTAACACTGAACTAGTCGTTTGTAATTGTATACACGCTAAATATCACTTAGGGCCTCGGTTTAAAGATTTTTAAAAGCAAATTAGAGAAATTAAACTATTTCTCGTGGACATTCTATAAAATTAATGTGTTTCAAATAGCCTCTCTGTGTTATGTGTGTTTTTTCCGTTGTCGGTTGTATCTCCATCCTCTTTTGCGCCAGATTAAGCGCACAATGCCATGTGGGTTAGAGGTTCTCCGAAGTCACGAAATTTTTCGGTATTATTTTATCTTACGTGTAGGCTGAATATATTTCTTGAACTAAGGTAAAGCTTCTTTATGTGTAGTAGTCTATATTTAAATTATTTTATCTGATATGTTTAACTTATCACCGCAAAACTAGTTTAAAACAACAATTAGTTTAGACAAACAAGTCCATTGGCTAGATCGCAAGAGATCACAAGGTCATTGGATGAATTTTAAAGAAGTACTCTAATTCGACTGGAATCACGAGGTCATAGCATCTGTAAATTAATGTTTACCGAGGGTAAAATGTGTAAAATTTACTCACTAAACTAGCCCTACTTGGGATCTGTCTCACTGACTTTCTGAGTAGTTTCTCTTCGCAGCTTGGGATTATCCCCTCTCCACCGCCACTGCGCCGCACTCGCCGACTCTCGCCTGCGCTAGCTGCGGGCACCGCCAAGGCAATCATGGGCTGAAATCGAAGCCCTGCGCGACAAGGTTCGGAAGAATCCTTCTTCTCCATGAATCGTCAGTTCACTTTTCTCCCAATCTTTTTTTCCCTCTCTGCGAAGCAGTAGGGTATGCGTGAAGTTGTAGATCTTTGGTTCTTGCGTGCTCAGTTGTTTTGGTGATGCATATCTCTAGTGTCAGGGTAGTAAGTAGTCTTGATGCGATAGGCTTTGGGTTTTGTGTGTTGGATTGAGAGACAGGGCCGCCGGTTTCGGCGAAACCGACCTCACGCGCTTTGTTTTGCTTGGCTTGTGTGATTCTTGGGCTTGGTTCCTTGCTCTTGAATGGAGCATATCTGCTTTACTTGCAGTTGCAGATTCTCATGTAGAAAGTCCCCTAGAAAAATCCTGCCTTTCTTGATATTTCAGTTTGATTTCACTATGAAAAAAATCATGCCTTCTTGCTAGTTCAGTATTGATTACACTAGGATCTGGCTTAACTTTCATTGTTAGATCTTGTTCGGTTTGTGTGCGTTGGTGGATACTATATTAAGTAGAGATGCTCATGGGTAAAGTTGTTTCAGGGTGCCAAGGATAACTTTATTGTGCTGCTGAAGGAAGACATCTTATTGACCTGCTAGTTCTGTAGATTTTTTGGAGTGCTATAGATACCAAGCTGTGAGTTCGGACTGAAAGATACAACACAGAGTGGGAGAAGAAAGCGTTAGCTGAGTTACAAGATGGAACAAGGTCAGGGAGAAAGATACTGGTGCCACCACTGTGAGGAAGAGATCGAACCTGTACAGCCTGATTTGAAGTGTCCTAGTTGTGACGGCGGGTTTGTGGAAGAGATGGGGTCTGTGGGCTTTGAGCCAGCGACCAACTTGAGGTCTGAGCGTCTCTCCCTCTGGGCACCATCGCTTCTTGGGATGATGGGAGGCTCATCGCGGCGATCAAGGCTCCGAAGGGAGATCATGGAGGAGGATGACGATGACGATGATGAGGATGATGAAGATAATTCAGACCATGAGCTTGAAGATTTGTTCAGGAGGCGAAGGAGGGGCTCATCCCTTGCTAGGCTGCTCCAGACCCTCCAAGATGACTTAAGGGGCTTGGATGACACTGTCAGGGATAGGGACATAGACAGGGAGAGAGTGAGGGAGAGGCTGAGGGAGAGTGAGAGGATGAGAGAAAGGGAAATAGAACAGAGGAGAGGAAGGACGGAAAGTTTAATACTGATCAACTCCAACAATGAGGCCATTATTCTCCAAGGAACATTTAGACCTGATGACAACCAAGAGGACTCGAGCAATACAAGTTCTGGTGTTTCACTTGGTGACTTCTTTCTTGGTCCTGGATTAGATATCCTCTTGCAACGTTTGGCAGAGAGTGATCTGAATCGTTCTGGCACACCTCCTGCCAAGAAGGAAGCAGTAGCAGCATTGCCAACTGTGAACATCCAGGAAGTATTAGGCTGTTCTGTCTGTCTTGAGGATTTTGAAATGGGGACAGAAGTGAAGGAGATGCCTTGTCAACATAAGTTTCACTCCCAGTGCATACTTCCATGGCTGGAGCTCCACAGTTCTTGCCCAATCTGTAGGTTTCAGTTGCCTACTGAGGAGTCAAAAAATCCATGTGATTTGGCCAGTGGAGTCGTGTCAGTGAATGATGATGGAGATGATGCTGGTACAAGTAGTAGTGATGTAGATAGTGTTAACCACCCTGGTAGTCCTATATTCTCTGCTTTGAGTTCACTTTTCTCAAATCAATTGGCCCCATCCTCATCTGATGATAATGCACCGCACTCTTCTGAGAGCTGAAGGTAATTATATTTACTATGACCGTGTTGATCGGAGCAATGGTGAGAACAAATTTTTTTTTGTTAATGCTTGATTTCTTCCTCAGCAGTTGCATTATCTGTATTGCAGCCAGCACTGGGTCTGGGCTTGCAATATGTCAATGGAGTTCTGAAATGGGATTCCTGAGAGGCTGGCATCTTTAGATCTTGTGGTTTCTGTACATATTTTAAAGTTGAATCCGCTAGACAAACTTTTCGCGTTTCCTTTATGATACCTGTGTGGTTTGTAGCTAGTTTGGTGCCTGTTATGTCTAATTATGTAAAATAAAAGTTAGCCTCAAGCCTGTTACCTTCCCTTAAAAACTTGATGGGGGCTGGAGAACTGCTGATCTGGTTAGCAGTTTGAGCAAAGTAAGGCTACTACTCTGTCGCTAAAAGAACCCTGTTAGAACAAAGCAGCAGAATATTTACAATGCGAAACAACTTCTCCAGCTACAGACATTGAATTTTGGAGTTGCTGGGTGATCACATCTTCATTTATCCACTTATCTGGCATTGTGCTCTTCAGTTTCCCTCTCTCCCTCTCTCTTTTTTTAGTTTTGTTATTCGCAGGGTTTTCTTGAACATGAGCTTATTTATGTTTTTGGATTGAGATTGGCAGGGAAGGAGCATGCTTATTTGCTATTCTGGGTGATGCTGCATCAGTTTGAGACCTGATGTCATATCCTTGCTGCTTCTGTTGTGTATGTGCATCTAAATATTGGATTACTTGATTTGCAAGTTTAAGTGTGATTTACAGGGGAAAGCTTGAAGATCAGGTGGGTTTTTCTGAATATTTGGCTTGTCTAAAATTTGTCAGGCACACGTGGTGGACTCGGGCAAATGTTTGTGCGTGTGAAATCAAACGTTGGGGGTGAAATTCATGTAGATTTAGGTTGTGTTTACACATTTGGCTACTCTGTGTTACTGATTTCCTCTTATATATACTCTAGCATGTGTTTTGGCTGAAATTTAATACTACAGTAATCATAATTCAGATCATACTCATTTCTTCAAGCCCTCCATGAGATAATTTTTATTTTCAGATTTACAAATTCTTTGTGAAGCTGATCCCAATCACAATTTAGTTTGGAAGGGCATATTATCTCCTTACAAGTTAAACCCTTTTTTTAAGTACTTATTTGGCTGTGAATGTGGTCAGCTAGTTTCATCTTTGCGTTATTTCCATGCATTCCCCGTTGTTCTGATTTCTGAATGTGCTTGTTATTATTTTTGTGCTCGATGGTAATAGGTAGCAGATTTCACCCAAGTTACCTGACATGCAATTCTCAAATTATCTCACATCCGCGCTCAATTTCCTGAAGGTTTCGGTGAAAACATAGCAATCTGTTGTGGAGACTCAAGCCTTTAGTCTGAACCAACGTGTCTGTACTTCTGTAGCGCAATATGCTCCAGATTGCAACTCTGTATCAAAGTTTGGTCGTTTTCTAATGGAACGAATTGCACTATCACCTGGGTCTTGGGAAAACCTCAAGATCAAGCAGATCACATGATTGAGCCGTTGACGCACACGTTGTTGATCCGTCATGTGGTTCATCTCTGTATCCCTATCTCCAAGTTGGTGTTGCCCGGGAAACTTCAGGTGACAGTTTCTACGTGAGGACTCTTATCTACCTCGCTTGTATAGTTGTATAACGAAAAATTGCGTGAGATGAGATGAAATTGCATGTTTCAGCTGTTTGATTTGTGTGTGTTAGATGAGATTGCCTGTCTCGGTTATACTAGTTCTGAATGAGCTGCTAGATCTTAGGACACGTGTTCTTTTCGGTGGATGGAATTGATTTATTAGTCACATGTAAAATAAAAAACTATACGGTTAATTAAATATTAATTATTAAAAATTTAAAAATAGATTTATTTGATATTTCAAAACAACTTCGAAGTTTTCGTATGAAATATATAGTAGACAGAAAACGCGTATTATGCGATGAGTGCTCGTTGTTTAGTGTACAGTAGGCGACTCACCAAATGCGTTTTAACTTTAGAAATTTCCGGGGAGTTTCCTGCTAGTGGATAACGATAAGGAGACGCACACAAAAGTATGGATTCGGAGATGCGGAAGTTAATGTGTTGTACGCTTGTACAAATTAATTAATTGTAATGCACTTAGCGAGCCAATAATAAGGGTGGAAATCAAAAGAAACGCCACGCCCCCCTTGGATGCGTCCTCTTTGGGTGACAGACTGACTAGTCTAGAGTATGCCAAGTATGTGTATTAATTATCTAATTTACACATGGTGAATTGACTAATGTAGAACTCGACGCTGCTCCGTCAACATTATTTAGTTCAAGTGCAGTCCTGACAGTCTCTTTGTTATGCATTACAGACAGCTAAATACCGTTGAGTGTGCTGTTGCACTGGAACAAACCCTTTTGTTTTGTTTGTTAGGGAGATGCATGACGGACAGATTGGTCTTTTAACCACTCAGAAAAAAATCACTAAAATTGCTAGAATTAAATGAAAGTACACGGCAATCCGTTATATGTGGCAAATTTGATTACTCCGTATCAATGTGGGCGTGAATCTTGGTCTGTCGTTCGTAAAAGCTGGGCGTATACACAAGATATTCATACGGCTTGTTTGACAATATTCTGGCCAGAAATCACTACGAAACTTCTGCTGCATCCTCTACGGTTTACAGGAAGCAAGAAATCAAACTGTTAGTGGTCGGGTCGGTCGAGAGCATACGCGAAGTCATCCACAAATGTCAAAGCAGATTCCATGCAACACACGGCGAAACCTCTGCCAGCTTGTATTTATTTGTTCCCACAGATTGCCGCGAACTTCCATCAGTTTTGCAGCGAATATTTCCTTGAGAAGTTCAGATAGATAGCTTGGCTAATTAAGCTATCTATATATCTACGATCAACTGAACAAGATTACACGTCAAGCTAGCACAGATCGCAACATCACATAGCAAGATATTGAGATATTAATCATTAGGAATTTGGTTTGGACGTCGGCGAAAGCTGAGAACATGTCGCAGCTTGTGGCGACGATCGAGTACTGCAGCCTCGCCGTTTCGGTGTCGTCTCTCCTGATCAGGTTCGTCCTCCACCCGCTGGTCAAGGACGCCATCCACATGTCCGGAGCCGGACTAAGCTCCGTCTCCGGCGCACTCGTCGCCCTCCTCCTCGAGCATGACGACAGCGTGATCCCCGAAGACCGCTGCAACGCCGCCGTCCAGCCGCCTCCGCTGAGGCGGCAATGCGAGCGGTGCGCCCGGAGAGGTGGCGCAGGGATGTCGCGCCACGACGTCGCGGCGGTCGTGGCTAGCCTCGGGATGGGGGCCGGCGGGGAGGAAGACGAGGAAGACGAAGAGGACGACGAGGAGTGCGGCGTGTGCGAGGCGGTGGCGGCGGTGGAGGAGCTGACGGAGGGGAAGGTGGCCGGGGAGGGGGAGCTGCGGGAGGCGTTCTACGTGTTCGACCGCGACGAGGACGGGTACGTGACCGCGGCGGAGCTGTGGAACGTGCTGCGGAGGCTGGGCATGGAGGAGGGCGCACGGTACGGAGACTGCGTGAGGATGATCGCCGCGTACGACGGCGACGGCGACGGCAGGATCAGCTTCCAAGAGTTCAGGGCCATGATGGCGAACGCGGTTTAGACAACAGCTGGACCGGAGTTCACACCTCGTTAATTAATACATCCGATATTTAAGTATGAGTATTTAGCAGCTACTATATCGACAGTCCAAATAGTAAGATGTTTAATTAGGACATGTTTTGTTGCATTCAGCTCGGAGTTGCACAAAATTAATTAAACTTTGTTGTCAGTTCTTTTTCTTCAACAGTAGGCCTTCAGTTTTTTGAGCTTTCCCTTTTCTTCTTTCTCTTGCTTTGATTTATCTTTGTTTCTTTTTCTTCTTTTCGTCCTTGACTCCTCGTCACTATTTTCATACCAGAGGCATTAACAGAATGTCATTGTTAATTATCAGCATTATGCCCAAGATTATAAAGTAACCAGATGAAGTTCAGTCTTCAGTATTAACAGTACTATGCTGAATATAAAATAATTGGCTACTACCGTATTCAGTTTTAACACTACTTGCTGACAAAACAAGTAACGCGGTTTAGATTTTTTAAAAGCCCATTACTATGTAGTAATATAATTTTATTTTTAGCTAACAAAAATAGAGTGAAATACGACCAAATGACACGCACTAAAAAATGGACTCGACAGTTTAACACCTATCACCACAGCTCAGGTCCCATCTGTGCTCCTTAATTATTCCTTTTGTGCCTTTAAGTGTTCTATTTTATTTCTTTCCTCTTGTTCCAGGCACAAAACATCACCCACCGACGGATAAAAAATAATAATTAGAGTAACTAAACATGTATAACTAGCCCTAGCATGAATACATGATGTAATCTGATGTACAGAGAATACTCATATAACTGCCAATAAGCCTAAGCTAAAATAAAAAGGGCCCAAGTATGTTGCCTATAGCAATTTTGAGGCACAAAAACCATTAGGAAATTTGTCAAACTTCCGAACAAAATTCCTCCGACAATGCAACCGAGATAGCCAAGCTCCATAAGACTTTAAATCCCCATACTGCATTCGGGTCTCCAACTCGAGGCATCCTAAATTTTTAGAAAAAGCAAGCGTTCAGTACAGTGCTTAACAGTACTGATCATTAAGTTAACAAGGACAAAGCTTAATTGCGATTGAGACGGTACAAGGTAACAGAGACTGTAATCGATCGAAATAATCAAATATATGTCCTTGTTCAACAAATAATCTATGTAAAGATAGCTTAAAAAACCATCTTATTCCAGAGGATTAGAAATAACAATGTTAATAAAAAAATACACCATTAAATCATTATATACAAAATATAAAGATATTAAAAATATGATTAATCTAATTTTACTTTAATTATTTAGCTTCACGTAAAATAATGTGGGATAATTTCTTGTTACAAACTTTCTTTTCTTCTTCCTTCTCCGCTCTCTGTTTTTGGGAATCAGTGGGTAGGGGGGACTAGAGCCCAGTTGGATCCACATCTAAGAATAATCGATGATAGAGATTGTATGCAGATTTTGGTGAGATGGAAATACAACTACTGCAATTACTCCTAATCTAACCACATTGGATCATGCACGCTCAATATCATCAAGTTTGATAGATCGATCTTATTAGTGCTGGGAGGTTAGTTTGCGAATAAATTAAACAAAATTATCGAAACAATTTAGGAGGCTTGTAGGATGATGAGAGGGATCATATGTTCATAGCTAGCTGCTAGCCAAACGGACCACCCGATCTGACATGGCATAAGACAGAGTGCGCATGGCTTGTTAAGATCCAGTGATTAAAGCAGGTCATGCTAAACTAGCCCATAGTTCGGGGTGACGATCTAAACACGACCCGTGAAGAAGATAAACAGGTTTAACTAGCCTGTTAGTTAAATAGGCTAAATGGGTCATGCTAGCCCGCTAACCACCGCGCCAATGGTTGTTGGGTCGTGCTGGGTTGGCCCCTCGTCTCGCACCGTCAGCTTAGGTATGGCCTAACTGACCGTAGTAAGCCAACTTGGTCCGTCTAGTCACAAGTTGTGTCATGTCTAAGTTAGGCCAATAGTAGTAGTCTTTGTGCAACTAGATCCGGCTCATTTGAATCTCTAATCTGTAGTACTAGCTCCAACCTTTGAGGGAGGAATGAAGCAGTGTGACGGTAGCTATTGAGGGAGGGAGGATTGGCTATTGTCATATACTTGTATGTTCCAGTGTAATATTTCCTTTCTTAGATGTTTGATTTTTTAAAAAATATATTTTAAAAAGTTTAATTAAATTTATAGAAAAATATAATAGCATAACACTAAATTAACTTTATTAAATTTAACATTAAATATATTTTAATAGTATATTTATTTTGTGTTATAAATATTATTATATTTTTTATAAACATGCTCAAATTTTTTAAAAAATAATTAAAAAATCAAAATACGAAACTTTGTATATGGGCTACGGTGCTCGCGAACTCTCCTCTCGCTCAAAAAAGTTTCACCGACGGCGTTGGATTGAACCGATCGCGCAGGCAGCGTGATACCTGAGTCACAGGATTGCTACTACTACTTTTTTGTCTAGCTCTCATGTGCATCTAATGTTGGATTAAAATGGTGTTTTTTCTCGTGAGATTTTTAATTTTTTTTCTAGATTATCTGAGTATAAACGAATGAATTAAATACTATAAAGTTAAAAAAATACTTTTGAAAGGTTAGATGAGAAAATTTTATATAAATTTTTTGGTACAAAAAACATCGTTTAAGCCTAGGAAATATACTCGTGATAATACATAATTGATAATGAGAAAAAAATCATGGCCTAAGCCACCGATCGTTTTAGTCAAATGTTAGATTGTTCAAAATTTTACTGAAAGCGGCTATGGTTTCATCTTCCCTTTGTTTCCGATATTGGGACGAACAGAACGGTCCCCGTATTTGTGCCGAGCGGAATCATCACGACCTATTCAATTTCCGAAAGATTTCAGTTAAAACATAGCACCATCCTAGAGTAGAGCATGCCCGGAGCCTCGAGATAGTGTGAACTAAGCTAGGTTAATTACATTCCCATGCGAAGGTATATACATGTCACTTTCGTGTGCAACGGAATGTTTCTTCGCCTTGGTCCTGGGGAAGATCGACTTCAAGTCTTCTGGCAAGTCAAGCATGAGTGCAGGACTAGCTACGGGATGTACATATTGAGTCGTTGACGTGTTTTTTATCCGTCTTTTGGGCCACATGCAGGACCATCTTGATCAGAATCGATTAGTTAATCTCTCTAATCAACCAAAGTGTTTGTAATTAATGGAGAAAATGTTTTATCATATGACATGATTCTGGACACATGGAAGCGTACTTGCTGGATGAGCTGCTACTCTACTAGCTAGCTCTTGTTCAGTCTGAACTCTTCTGAACAACTCTGAACTAACCAATAGCCGCAAATTTTGACGCCTGAGACTGAGAGACAGTAAATTTGCTTGCAACTCCGTAGATAGTGAAGGATAAGAAATCTATACGACTTGAGATACATATATGTTCGAGAAAAGGCCGTGCACAATTCATGAATCATGATGCAGGTGCGGATGCGTTGCATGTCATCGCCACAAACCTGGTTACACCACATGACTACATATACGAGCACGTTTAGAAATGAAAGCAAGACGAGCTCTCTGCATATATCTTAACTAAGTTACTTTACGATGATAGATAATGGAGCTTCGAATTTGCAACTACAGAGCAACAATAGCCACTAGCTAGCTGTTCTCGGGGGAAAAAAACCTATCTGGTCAAAGCATCTTAGTACGTCATCACACGATCTGCTTACAGAAGTCTTATCTGATCGCAGATTAGGATTTGTGTAGGATTAGTTAGAGTTTGGCAGTAAACGGCGATGACTCCCTGACAATTACTGCAAGAGCATGGACTCGAAGCTGCGCACAGAAAGCAAAATTACTGTAGGGCCTATACGTGAGATATTACTAACAGAGTATTGATACGATAGTCGAAGAGTTATTTATCTTGGGAGAAATCGCAACGAAACTTTGTGTCCCTGACTGCATGAAGGCATGAAGCCACAGTTACTACCGGTAGGGCGGTTGGCAGTCAGCACCACGAAGTCATCGTGGGGAAACCGACGCAAATGACGTACAAGTACAACACGGCAGGAATCTGAATATATTGTTCTCAGGATTGCCAAGTACTTCCTTTGCCTCTATATATCATCCATCAGACATAGGTAAGCTACTTATGTATCTGGTCATGTCTCTATATATATGCAAGGAACAAGAGACGCAGCATGTGAGCACCACGAGAGCTAGTACCAGCAGCAGAGACTAATCGATCAGTACGTTCTTGATCAGTGGATCGATCTAGTGCGTGTGGGTAGTCGTTAACATGTGGCCGCCGGTGGCGTCGATCGATTGCGGCCTCGTCGTGTCGGTGTCGTCTCTCCTGATCATGCTCCTCTTCAAGCCGATTGTCAAGAACGCCATCGTGATGATGAGAGGCGTACGATCCGTCTACCACGCGCTCGTTGGCCTCCTCCTCGCGCACGACGGCGGCTACTGCGGCGTCATGGCCGACGCCGTGGTCCGGCCTCCGCGGCGGTATTGCGAGCGGTGCGCTGATCGGAGGGGCGGAGAGGACGGCGGCGCCGCGCGGCTGTCGCGCCACGACGTCGAGGCGGTCATGGAGAGCCTCGGCCTGGTGGTGGTCGGCCCGGAGGTGGACGAAAGCGGGCAGGCGTACGGCGGGTACTGCGAGTGCGAGCCGGTGGCGGCGGTGGAGGAGCTGACGGAGAGCAAGGTGGCCGGCGAGAGCGAGCTGCGGGAGGCGTTCGGTGTGTTCGACCGCGACGGGGACGGGTACGTGACCGCTGCGGAGCTGCGGAGCGTGCTGCGGAGGCTGGGCATCGAGGAGGGCGCGCGGCACGAGGACTGCGCGAGGATGATCGCGGCGCACGACGGCGACGGAGACGGCAGGATCAGCTTCCGCGAGTTCAGGGCCATGATGGAGAACGCGGTTTAGACGTACGTGCACCAGCTACACCGGAGTTTACACATACTGAGTAGTATCAGTTTAATGTATAATTAAGTTACCGTTTATTGTTTGATTAATCGATCTTGTCGAAAAAGCTGGCTGGTGGCTTTGATCACAACCTTTTGTCCGTCCTGTTGATCGAGTGTCCGAGTTTCAGGAGGCAAATTTTACAAGACCTGACCTTTCACAGATTAAAAAGACCTCCTCTCTCTGTATGACACCTGGCATATCACAATCTCAAAGCAATCCCATCCCCTTCCGCTAATCCAGCTGAAGGAGGCCAGGCAACCAGATTTGTCTTGCCTTTGCCTGGCCGTCGGTGTCCGTACGTTCTCCTGCGCGGGGCTTGAAGCGGAGGAAAGGAATGCTTCATGCGCACCGCTAGCCGCTGTCGTCATACAGCCTCTCTAATTGATTGCTTGCAGCATGCAGCTAATTCCTAGCTTTCTGGATCTTTCAAGAAGAAAATAGTAGTGATGATGACTCCCAACTCGTGCTCCAGTTCTTGGCTCCTGTGATGATTTGTCTGCCTCTCTTGTTGCTGCCATTTTTGCATTGCTTTGCTGGATCATGCATGCATGCTCTTTTGGCCTCTTGCTTTGCTAATAAAGGATTAGATTTGGCCTATGGAGGCGCATATACAAAAGTGCGAACTTCCAAATTGTAGAAATATGTACAGTGAGACTAAGATCCCGAGTGCATATAAGGAGGGTCGGGTCTATATATATAGCCCAGTGGTCCAGTGGTCTAACACCCCCCGCAGTCGCAGCAGGAGGAGAACGAACGCAGAAACTGGACCGAAAACTGGTGAACAAAGGCGTGGACAGACCTTTGGTCATTATATCGGCGAACTGGTACGCTGATGTTACATGGAGCACCCGAACATGTCTTAATGCGATCTTGTCACGGACAAAATGGATATCAATCTCGATGTGTTTGATGCGTCGATGATGAACCAGGTTGACGGTCATGTAGACAGCACTGACGTTGTCGCAGTAGACAATGGTCGCAGAAGAGATGGGTGTACGGAGCTTCTGGAGAAGCTGGTGAAGCCAGCAACACTCGGCGACGGTATGGGCGACGGCGCGGTACTCGGCTTCGGCGCTGGACCGTGACACTGTAGTCTGGCGTTTTGAGAACCAGGAGACTAGAGTGTCGCCGAGGAAGACGCAGTAGCCGGACATAGAGCGTCGAGAGTCAGGGCAGCTTGCCCAGTCCGCGTCGGAGTACGCGGTGAGGGAGTCGATGGGGCTAAAGCTGAGGTGCAATTCGCTGGAGAGTGTGCCCTTCACGTAGCGCAGGATGCGCTGGAGCAGCGCGAGGTGAGATTCGCGCGGAGCATGCATGAAGAGGCACACTTGCTGGACAGCGTAAGTGAGGTCGGACTGTGTGAGGGTGAGGTATTGGAGAGCCCCGGCACGACTCCGATAATGAGAGAGATCGGCAACGAGTGCGCCATCGGCAGCGGAGAGTTTGGTTCGAGTGTCGACCAGGGTGGCCGTGAGGTGACAATCGGCCATGCCCGCATGCTGGAGAAGATCGATGGCGTACTGGCGCTGGGAAAGAAAGAGCCCGTGAGAAGAACGGGTGACGGAGATGCCAAGAAAGTGGTGGAGGGGACCAAGATCAGTCATGGCGAACTCGGAGTGGAGTCGAGCTGTGATATGGTCTAGGAGGGATGTTGAAGACGTTGTAAGTACAATGTCGTCAACATATAGAAGGAGATAGGCAGTAGCGTTGCCGATATGAAGAGTGAATAGGGAGCTATCAGACGTAGAAGCCACAAAGCTGATGTGCCGAAGGTAGGCAGCAAAACGCTGGTACCAGACATGAGGAACTTGTTTGAGGCCGTAGAGAGAGCGTTGAAGAAGCCAAACATCGTCGGGACGAGAGGGGTCGATGAAGCCTGGAGGCTGCTGGCAGTAAACCGTTTCCATCAGATGACCGTGAAGAAAGACGTTCTTCACGTCAAGCTGATGGATCGACCAAGAGTGCGAGGCAGCCAAAGTGAGGATGACCCGGATGGTGGCGGGTTTGATGACGGGACTGAAAGTCTTGTCGTAATCGACACCGGGGCGTTGGGAGAAATCTCGAACTACCCAGCGTACCTTGTGACGGGCAAAGGAGCCATCGGTGTGGAACTTGTGTTTAAAAATCCACTTGCCGGTCACAATGTTGACGCCGGGAGGACGGAGAACGAGGTGCCAGGTCTCGTTGTCCATGAGGGCCTTGTACTCGTCGACCATGACCGCGCGCCACTGAGGGTCGGCCAGGGCGGAACGAAAAGTCGCCAGGATGGGCGAGTTAGAGCTATGGATGGCGGAGAGCCCGTAGCGCTTGGTGGGGTGAAGAGACCCGGTATGTGAGCGAGTGACCATATGAAATGTGGAGGGAACGGGAGCCGATAGGAGTGTGGTAGAGGTAGGGAGAACTGGTTGGGTAGGGGCGTTATCGGCTCTAGATCGACGGCTGTATGTGAGAGGAAAGGGGGAAACTAGATCGGCTTGAGCCGATGGAGTTGGATGGGCCGATCGGTTCGGTCGGTCCGATGGAGATGGAGCAGCCGATAGAAAGAGGGGAGCTGATGTAGGCTGAGGAGCCGATGAAGGTAAGGTGTCCGATGGAAAGGGGATAGGATCGGCCGAAGCCGATGAGAGTGGTGGGGCCGATGGGGGTCCGATGGGAGGAACATCGGACCGAATAGTAGTAGGATAGCTAAAGGGTAAGTCCTCAGTAGCGATCAATGAGGGGGCCTTGACCTTAAGGCGCTAGTAGTCTCCTTGTATCATGGAATGGAACTCGTTGAGTAGAAAGATGATGTGGGGCTACTTGTTTGCGACGAAGATCCGCTTGATAGCCACCCAGAGATCCCGGGCGGTGGGGTTGGTATCTTCCATGACAAGGTCGAGAACAGAGTCATCGACCGAGCCGAGCAGTTAGCTGCGCACGTAGCACTCGGCGATGTCTCACTGGGGATCATCGGGTTGAGATGGAGCGGAGCCATTGATATGTGACCGTAGGCCGAACTTTCCACAGAGTGATTTAAAGAAGAAAATCCACTTGGAGTAGTTAGCGTTAAGGTCAAGAGAGATAGAAATGTGAGATTTTACGTTCACAGTAGCGTAGGGGGGTGAGAAGATCGACGATGTGGTACCCGAGGTGTGGTCTGGGGCACCGAGGGCCGGAGCAGATTCGGCGACTTGGAGAGTGTCGGAGCTGAGGATGGACTCGGTGGCCATGACGAGAGAAGGACAGGGACAAGTAGCCGATGGGAGTAAAAGGTCGATGGGAGGAAGCCGATGAGAGGAAAGATCGGCCGATCAGAGAAAATAGAAGCCGATAGAGAGTGGGCCAGCCAGCCGATGGGGAGTGGTTGGCCGATGTGGAGTAGGCAGCGAAGTAGGTGAGAAAAAAATGTGGTGACAGAGTAGGTAGGTTAGAGAGTGGTTGGGTCACGAACGTGCGAAGATTCACGTTCGTGAAGAAAAGATTCACGTCCGTGGACTCGCGAAGAGAAGATGTTCGCGTCCGGGAGGTAGGGATTCGTGTCCGTAGACACGTGGACACGTTAGATTGGCTCGGACGTGAGGGGAGAAGGTTCACATCCGAGAGCCGTTAGCGTGTCGAAAAAGCGGGAACCAAGGGAGGGTTCTAGCGGATGGAGGGTGGACAGGTCCAGCCAATGGGAGGGCGGACGGGTTCAACCGATGGAGACGACGAGCGCAGAGGTGCGCCGGCGTCGGAGGAGAAAGGATGCATGGAGCAAGAAGAAGGGCAAAGACGGGTGCGAGGTAAGACGAGGAGGCGAATATAGATCGTCGTCTTGTCACGTGGAGATGGAAGGGAGAAAAGGAAAGCGTCGGCGGAGAAGACGGGGAGAAGTTAGGAACGGAAACGAGAGAGCGAGAAGAGAGTACCGGGAAGAAGGTCGGCGACAGGGAGAAATGTCGACGACGGAGAGAAAAAGGTCGGCTTGTCGGTAGGAGAAAGTTAGCGCGTCGAAAATGTCTAGACTTACTCTGATACTATGTAGAAATATGTACAGTGAGACTAAAACCCGAGTATATACAAGTAGGGTCGGATCTATATATATAGAGCACAGTGATCCAGTGATCTAACAGGGAATCCGATCGATTGTTTGTGGATGGATTCGTTGTTGTGTGCTTTGGTGTTTCACAGCTGATTAATTTGATGCCGGCCTGATGGCTCCATGGAGGAAGAGGAATAGCCGACGCACAGTTCGCAGACCGTGGTGGAAGAAGACTCAATCGTCCCTATTTTGCTTTGAGACTGTGATATGCCAGGTGTCATACAGAGAAAGGAGATCTTTCTGATCTGGGAAAGGTCAGGTCTTGTAAAATTTGCTTCCTGAGTTTCATGTCCTTGGTCAGCAAGGGTTTGGTTAAACGCTACAGTAAACTAGTCCAGTAATCTTTTCGAAAGTGGTTTCTTAACCAACATGGCCCAAATAATGCGTGCGTTGGCGTGCAATCCTGAAATCGCTCACAGTCGACACGCACTTTTTGCTTCCTCGGTCAAACCAAGTCTCGTCGGCAAGACTCAAAGGCAGAAAATTTCAAAAAGAAAAAAATAAACTCGAAAGCAGAGCACGGCGCGAAGTGGGCCCACAGCATGCCAGGTGGACAAACGAAGCACCGGTGGACTCATCGGCCTGGTAGATAAGCGAGCTAACCCTTTTCAGACCAAGGGAAAACGCGAGGCCGTCATCACAAGAACTATTCATATTGGCTGAGCTGGAACGGGTTTTCGGTTACGTGCGGCCCAAAAACAGGAGTGAGACTTACATGCGCTGGGATTTCAGCTTACGTGCATCCCATATTCGTTGGCCCGGTACGGTATAGTGACTCACGTGCGGCCCATATTAGTTTGGGCTGGAACTGGATGTCGATCACATGCGGGCCATGAACGGGATCTTGAATTGCGTGCGTTAGGATTTTGACTCCTGTGAGGCCCATTATTGTAGGGCCGGAATGGGATTTCAAAATTCCTGAGACCCATGTTAGTTGGGCCGTAATGTGCTTTTAATCACGTGGGGCCCAACAATGGGATTGTGATTTACGTGCGGCCATTTTATTTAGCCGTGGAACAGAATATCGATCTACGTGCGTTCCAAATTTGTTGGGTCGGAACAGAATTTGTTTTACGTGGCGGTCCAACAGTGGGATCGGGAGGTGCGTGAGGCCATTTATGTTTATGGGAACCCATCAAGGAGAGAGATGCAGCGCGACGGTCACAACTCTCCTGTGTGCTCCCATGGAAGGACAAACGTGTCAGCTTCGTGCAGCAGTATTGAATATTGAGTTGTGTTTTGTGTGCAGCGTGCTTCATGTGTTTTTGCTGCTCACCTTCATTGTCAGGTTAGTTCGATCTAGTCGTCGTGTTTCTATTGGAACAGCTTACCTGTCCTTGGCCGGTGTTCTCACCACAATCTCATGCCATGCCTCTCTGCGTGGGGGCCAGGGGATACAGATGCTAGGCGCGATGCCACTGCATTCTGAGCCGTCGTCCAAAAGAGGAACAGATCACGCCATGGCTGACAACGACACCGCGCGCCTCGCCGCCGACGATCAGGCCCTCGCCCTCACCGTCAAGCCCAGGCGCTGGCTGCGACTGCGGCGCTGCTCCACGCACAGGCCATGCCGATCCTAACGTCAAAGCCTTGGTGCAGATCGATCGTCCTCGACCTCGCCTCGCCTAATAACACCAAGTGCCGCGGGCTCTTCATCAACACCCTCCGCCAGATCGCCGACCCTGCGATGCCTGCACTTGTCATCATCCATGTCTACGTGCTCCGCCGCTCTGGACCAGCTGGTGGCCAAGTGCGCCTGGGTGGCAGACGGAGCAATGCTGTAATGCATGGTGGAGTACGCCACAACGGCGTCTCTCAGACGACGACGACGACCGCGCGCTGCTGCAGCTCGCCTGCGCCCATCGACGAACTCGTGGACAAGGGCGGCGTCCATGCCGGCATGCACACCATGCATGGCCCAATGGACATGTACACATGTGGGACACAGGGGCAGCTAGCACCGAGCCGGAGGGCTGGGCGCCGACCAAGTTGGGGATCGGTGTTGAAGCGGTGGAGCGTACGTGAGGTTAGCAAAGGTGGGGCGACACGAAGGTGTTGTGCGCCTCGCTACGCAGGTCGATGGGGAGGGACCTCGACGGTGCATTAAGCGGCGCACTCGACGACGGTGCATTCGTGTCGTCGTCAACGTACGGCGTTGTGGACGACAAGGCCAGAAGCGCTCGAGGTGCCGCCGCTCCAGCCTCTTGAGCTTCTCCTCCCATCCTCTTGACGTCTGGCCGGCCGCCGCAGTCGCAAGCGTGTATCTCTTCCTGTCCTCCGGTCCAGCAGCAAGCGGCCCAACTGCAGCATCCGAGGCCTACGAGGTGTTCAGCTAGCTCGGCGGCGCTGGTCTACGTACGTTGAGGTAGAGGCTACTCGTACTATGTACAGAGTACAGACGTATAGTTATGTACAGTAGTATTTGCCATTCATATATACTCTAAATTTTTGCAAGTGGATCATATAATCAGCGAGCGTACATATGTGTTTGTAACTCTGCAATTTTGCATGTGAATACTACTCCATGATATATTTGTACAAACTTGTGCTTTTCTTGTAAGTTAGGAAGAGGCACGGATAAAAACGGATCGGAAATTTTCTGATCCGATCCATCCAAATCCGATAAAAGGATAAGTAGTTGCTAGAATCTAGCGGATGTAAATTAGGATACGGTTTTCTTAAAATCCGATGGAAACATATTATTTTATTTTTTATAATTGTTCGATAAAATGCTATTTGAATAATCTGATTTTATAAAACATGTACATGATTAAACCATATAGTCTGACTCATATTTTTCTAACTTTGATATTGTCTCATGAGTTTAGGTTCTAATTAGGATTATTGTTTGATAATAAGTTAAGCTTATTGTGTTTATGGAGTGAAGTATTATCAAAAACTAAATCTAAATCTTTTTTAATAAAAAGAAAAATAAAGTTATGATAAATTACCATATACAGTAGATATGATTATATACCTATTATAGTTCCAATTATTGTGTTGTCGGTGCTCTAATTGCTTTGTCATTGATCTGTTCGTCACCTTGCCATCAATTTAACCGTTTACGAACAAACAACATAATTCAATAAAATTATTAAAACTAGATTAGTTTTATTTTATCAATATATATCTATAGTATGTAAAGTAGTCAAACTTCTACTACTACTAAAAATCAAACCCTCAAATTTTAAAACACTCCTATTTACTTAACTTCGTATATTCTAAACCTTTTATAATTTTTTCTCTTTCTTCTAAATCTTACTTTAAATTTATTCACGATTTCTTTAATACCTATACACAATTTGTAAAGCTCATTATAAAATATTCTCATACGATGTCCATCCACTACTTAGTTGTTATTCTTAACCGTTTTGTACATTAGCTATTTCTGAATATAGTTTTGGTCCTATTATTTATTAATAGATGTTAGTCCCAAGTTCTTAGTACAACTTTATCACATGACATCCTGACCGTAGTAGATCTCCGCTTCTCTTTGATTATAGTTTCGGACATCGCTATTAAACAAGTTTGAACTTAAATTATCTGTACACAAATAGATAAAACAACTATTTTTAGATATAGATATCGTAACCTGACCCACATTAGTCACACACACTTACACAACACCATAAATATTTTTAAACTAATATTCATTAATTAAATTATTTTAAAATTAATTATTTATTATAAAATATTATTCATAACAATGATTCAATAATAAAGGGTGAAGTCTAGCTCTGAATGCTGATCAAGAACTAAAAACTCTGCATACCCTGAATTGCTCTCCACATTGTCCACTAGCTAGTCTGTATTGTTAAAGACTATAGAACCATAAGTCGATCGGTCGCTAACAACTGAAACTCCTTGATTTTTGATTCTTTGAATGAAGAGACCTTTTAGTGGGCCATTAGTTGGCATAACAGAGACAGAGATGATGCATAGTGGTAATTGATCTTCATTTGCTAATCGATTTCAAAGATTAGTGTTAGTTTTACTACAATGAGATGATGGTCAATCTGAAAAGAAAGAGCCAAGCATCCTAAGTCACTAGTTTTAGTCTTAGGAGCAACAGCTTCAGCCTGTATAATATTATCCACAAGTATTACCGTTAAACAATATAAAGTCCTTCAAGAGAAATTGTTCGCACAGTTCTTCATATAATATAATGTAAGTGAACATTGCCTAAAGCAATCACTTCAGCTCCACTAACACTATCTTTGTAGAAAATGACATTCATTGATCTGGTTTATTTAGTTAGTCTTCTTTTCACCGATGTAATATAATTTAAATAACAATGCCATAACTGGCCTAGAATACTATATAAAGTACTAGAGGCTTGGATAGAAAAAGGCATCTGATATTTTTCTAAAGTTCGCGGAGTTAACATTTTTTGCTCCCCTACTCCATTGAAGACCAGGGTGAGGTTGTTGAAGACGAAGAAGCCATCGAGGATACTTTATTTAAGGAGTTTCTAAAAAATCAAACCGACTATAAAGAATTTTAGTATTTCATCCTAGATCTCAAGCATAGTAGGTGTACTAGGGTCACCTTAGTTTTGTTCCACTACTATTTATATAAGTGTTGTTGTAGTATAACAAGTATATCCGTTCAACTGTACTAGTACTATTATTTAATAAATAAATATTATAATGATCTATCAAACTTCTATATATACCATCTTAGATTCCTAGGACTGTACATGAGTGTATGTATGTTGACGGGACACGCTTCTCTTGTAATCATGTGATATAGGACTAGTAGTAGAGAGGTGCCACACACTATCTGCCGAATGCCGTCCACCTGCAACCACTACAGCAAGGTACACAGTGGAGCCGACCCCATGAAGGAAGAACATGTCACCATGTCATCATCTCGTCCGCTCCACACCATTGCTAGGAGTAGTGGCGGCCAAAGGTGTAGGCGACGTTTGCGATGCCGAGTGAGTGGATGCGGTGGCGGATGGTTTCCAGTTGACTTTGTCACCATTGGATGGCAGCGGAGAACAAGAGGTAGTGATGAAGGGCACATGGATCCAGCTGTGGAGGGCACACCGATCTTGACGTCCTTGTCGGCCTTCTTCCTCGTCCTTGGCCGCAACCAGGTGATGGCATTCACCAGATCGAGCAAGGTCAACGACAGTCATAGCCTAGTGATGGTGTCCCTTGGTTGTCGCTAGCCTTCTTCCTATCCTTTGGTTGGCACCGTTACTAATGTTATGGAGTTGCCGCTTCCACCACTGCCACCTCCGCACTATTTGCAACTCATGTCGAAGCTCCACGCTAGCCTCTTCGATGCCACCGTCTGTCTATGCTCGCCAGTGATCCACTAAGAGTGGAATAGAGGAGGAATAAGACGAGTGAAGAAAAAAAGAGAGACCAGAGAGAGTGAGGTGGAGGGAGTAGCTCATTGTTTTGTATGACTGACATTAGCTCCATACATTCTTTTTTTTTTCAATACCATGTAAGTGCCATGTTACGGTCAAATGGGACAGACTAAGCCAAATCATTTAAGTAGGCACCACGTCAGCCGAAACTGCTGCGAGACTAGTTTTGCACTAGTTAGTTGGGGTGGTTTTACGATTAAGGACACAAATTAAACTACATAGCTAAGCGACGTAGAGTGGACGTTTTCCTTTCGGCTTAGTGCGGCCGACATACATTGGGCCGGTATGGTACAGTGACTCACGTGAGTTGCATATTAGCTTGGGCCAGAAACAGGAGGAGTCGATCGCATGCAGCCCGAGAACAGGGATTGTGAATTACGTGCGCAAGGATTTTCGACCTACATTTTCGTTAGGCCGAAACAAAGATTTCAACATACGTAAGGACCATTTTAGTTAGGCCGTAACAAGATTTCAGTCACGTGTAGCCCAATAATGGAATTGTGACTTACGTGCGCCAGTATTTCGAACTTACGCGCGGTCCATTTGTGTGTATAGGCTATCTCTCAACCGGCCCAACCCAACCCATCAAGGAGAGAGCTGCAGCGCGACGGTTACAAACCGGAGTCCAAGCAAGCCGCCGCAAATCTCCTCTCTTGAGCTCCCATGGCCGCCGCCGCCGCCGCCTCCCGCATCGCCGTACCGGTGCCGCGTACGTCGCCTTCCTGCTGCTCTCACCTCCGATCCGTACCGCCCGCGCTCCCTCTCCGCCTCCACCCCGGCCGCCGACGTCGCCGGCCAGGACCACCCGCAGAAGGTAATCGCTCCCTCGCGCCTCGCATGTCAGTTTCGTTCAGTTCTAGGTATAGCTTTGGGCTTCCGGCGCGCTTGCTAGTAGCTGTCGAGTGACGAACGCAAAAGTTAGGTAGAGTTTGCTGCTATGATTGGTTCATTTCGTCGGTGCTTTGCTCTACTAGGTTCCCGTTTCGAACATACCATATCAGGAACTTAAGCGTCATTGCGCATATCTACCGCGGGAAACCTCGAAACAGACGCTGGCATATAAGCTGCTCTAGGGCATCGAGCTCACTAGGACGTGCAGCAAAGGGAGATGAAAGAGCAATTCCTTATACACATAGACCTGGAGAGGGATAGAGGGATCACCATCAAATTGCAGGTTGGTGGAAAAAAAAACATATTTGGTTGAATTATGTGAACTCATTGTTCCTCCTCTTACTTTGGGTAAAGAAGTAATTACTTGATGTAAGGGAACGTAGAGGCTAGAAGGAAATTACTTGAAATTAGCTAGCATAGGATATTGTAGTATACTGCCCAAATTTTTAGCGATACATTTTGATGTAACCAATGCTCGAACTTGAAGTGCTCACTTGTAACTCTTTTCCTATTCTGAAGTAGCTAAGGTTTGTATTGAAGTGCATGCTACCTTCTGCTCATAATTTGTTTTGTGGTATGGTTGCAGTCAAGAAGATGTGCGTGCCAAACCACCATGAAGCCGTATTCCAGGTTCATCGTTGAAGCTTCCCTTGATGTCATCCAGAAGAAGAGAGCTGAGAAGGCTGAGGTCCGTGATGCCACCAGAGAAGCAGCTCCCCAGTAACACTTATTCCTCCATTGTGTTTACTTGGCTTATGTTGTTCTGAAACTGAGTGTAGAAAGTGTACAGTGATTATGAATCCCCGATCGTATACGAGGAGGTCGGGTCTATATATATACAGCCCAGACCAGTGGTCTGTCTAACACCCCCCGCAGTCACAGCGGGAGGAGAACGGACACAGAGACTAGACCGAAAACTGGTGAACAAAGGCGTGGGCAAGCCTTTGGTCATTATATCGGTAAACTGATGTGCCGATGGTACTTGGAGCATCCGAACCTGTCCCAATACAACTTTGTCACGGACAAAATAAATATCGATCTCGATGTGCTTGGTGCGTCGGTGATGGACCGGGTTGGTGGTCATGTAGACGGCACTGACATTGTCACAGTAGACGACGGTCGCGGTGGAGAGGAGTGCACGGAGCTCCTGGAGAAGTTGGCGAAGCCAACAGCACTCGGCGACGGCGTGGGCGACGGCACGGTACTCGGCTTTAGCGCTGGAGCGGGACACTGTAGTCTGGCGTTTTGAGGACTAGGATACGAGAGTGTCACCGAGATAGACGCAGTAGCCGGACGTAGAGCGTCGAGAGTCGGGGTAGCCTGCCCAGTCCGCGTCGGAGTACGCGGTGAGGGAGTCGATGGGGCTGGAGCTGAGATGTAGCCCGCTGGAGAGGGTGCCCTTCACGTAGCGTAGGATGCGCTTGAGCAGCGCGAGGTGAGGTTCGCGTGGAGCGTGCATGAAGAGGCACACTTGCTGGACATCGTACGTGAGGTCGGGTTGGGTGAGTGTGAGGTATTGGAGAGCCCCAGTAAGACTCCGATAGTGAGAGGGATCGGCAACGAGGGCGCCATCGGCGGCGGAGAGTTTGGCTCGAGTGTTAACTGGGGTGGCCGTGGGGTGACAGTCGGCCATGCCTGCACGCTGAAGGAGGTCGATGGCGTACTGGCGTTGAGAAAGGAAGAGCCCGTGGATGAAACGGGTTACGGAGATGCCAAGGAAATAGTGGAGAGGACCAAGATCGGTCATGGCGAACTCAGAGTGGAGTCAGGCCATGATCTGGTCGAGGAGAGATGTTGAAGACGCTGTGAGGATAATGTCATCGACATAGAGAAGTAAATAGGCAGTGGCGGAGCCGATATGGAAAGTAAACAGAGAATTATCGGACGTAGAGGCCACGAAGCCGATATGCCGAAGATAGGCAGCAAAGCGCTGGTACCAGGCACGAGGGGCTTGTTTGAGGCCGTAGAGAGAGCGTTGAAGAGACAGACGTCGTCGGGCCGAGAAGGGTCGACGAAGCCTGGGGCTGCTGGCAGTAGACTGTTTTCGTCAGGTGGCCGTGAAGAAAGGCGTTCTTCACGTCTAGTTGATGGATCGGCCAGGAGCGAGAGGCAGCCAAGGTGAGGACGACTCGGATGGTAGCGGGTTTGACAATGGGACTGAAGGTCTCGTCGTAGTCGACACTGGGTCGTTGGGAGAAACCCCGGACTACCCAGCGAGCCTTGTGACGGGCAAGGGAGCCATCGGCGTGGAATTTGTGCTTGAAAATCGACTTACCGGTCACAATGTTGGCGCCGGGAGGTCGGGGAACGAGGCGCCAGGTCTCGTTGTCCATTAGGGCATTGTACTCGTCGGCCATGGCCACGCGCCACTGAGGGTCGGCCAAGGCTGAGCGAGAAGTCGCCGGGATGGACGAGATAGAGCTATGGACGGCGGAGAGACCGTAGCGTGGATTGGGTCGGAGAGACCCGGTCTGGGAGCGGGTGACCAGGTGAGAGGTGGAGGGAACTGGAGCCGATGGGGGTGCGGGAGTAATGGGAAGAACTGGTCGGGTGGGGGCGTCATCGGCTCCGAGTCGGCGACTGTAGATAAGAGGAAAATGAGGAATTAGATCGGCCTGAGCCGATGAAGTCGGGTGGGCCGAGTATTCCGATCGGTCCGATAGAGATGGATCAGCCGATATAGTGGAGAGAGCCGATGGAAAGTGAGGAGCCGATGGAAGTGGGGTGTCTGATGGAGAGAGAACGGTATCGGCTGAAGGATAAATAGGATCGGTATCGGCAGTGGTTGTCTCGTGTGAATTGGCGAACAGATATAAGATTGTGAATGAGAGAAGGGACGATAAGAACATTGCATAGGGGGATGTTAGTGGTGGATGTAGACAGAGAGGAGTCACCGCGGCATTGGACAGGAAGAGAGTGACCATTGCCGATGGTGACAAAAGGGGAGGAAGAGGGGTGACAGGAGCGAAGTATACCGGCCAATGACACCATGTGTAAAGACGCCCCAGAGTCCAGCACCCAAGGGTGCTGTGGTTGGAGCGTCATCTGGTTGAGGGCAGTGACGAGGCCAACCTGGTTTCAGGAGAGAACCGACTGGGTGGTTGGGGTCGGTAGCATCGGTTGACGCGGCAGAACGGGAGCCGATGCCAGGTGAGCCTGGGGATGGGCGCCGAGAACTCCGGGTTGCCAGCCGATGGGGCTGCGTGGCTAGGGCTGGGACGCCCAGGGGTTGTAGCAGAACCACGGACCCGTGGGACCGGCAGGGTGGATAGGGACCGAGGTAGGTCGTGGTGGCGTCGGACCCTGCCAGGTCCTGCCTTTGCCTTTGCCCTTGCCTTTCCCGGTGCGGGCTGTGTTGCTGTGGCCAGAGCCATGGCCACGAGGACCGCGGGAGGAAGGGGCATCGCAAAAAGCTCGGCAGCCATTATCGGCTGCGGCAAGAAAAGCGGTGTGGGCCACTGTCTTCTCATTATTGGCCAGACGGAGTTCTTTAAGAACTAGCATGTCATGAGCCCGGACGAACGATAGAAGAGGTGTGGCGTTGGCGATGTCATCAGCGGTGTTAGAGAAGCGGGGATTGAGGCCTCGCAGAAGAACAAGGACGAGTTGAGAGTCGGCCACAGGGTGAGGACAGAGTGGGTGGGTCAGAGAGTGGTTAGGTCATGGACGTGCGAGGATTCACGTCCGTGAAGAGAAGATTCACGTCCGTGGACTCGTGGAGGCCAAGGAGTGGGGCGGACGCGAAAAAGGCAGGGAGTGGCCGGACGCGAAGAGAATATGTTCGTGTCCGGGAGGCAGGGATTCGTGTCCGTGGACACGTGGACACGTTGGACTAGCTCGGACATGAGGGGAGAAGGTTCGCGTCCGAGAGCCGTTGAGCGTGTCGAAAAGAGCAAGAACCGAGGAAGGTTTCCAGCCGATGGAGGGATGGACAAGTCCAGCCGATGGAGACGACCAGCGCGGAGGTGCGCCGGCGTCAGAGAAGGAGAGATGCACAAAACAAGAGGAAGAGCGGAGACGGGTGCGAGGAGGGACGAGGAGGCGGATCGAGACCGTCGCCTGGTCGCGCGGAGGTGGGGCGGAGAAAAGGTGACTGCGGGAGAGACGGGGAGAAGAAGAAATGGAGACAAGAGAGCGAGGGGAGTACCGGGAAGAGAGTCGGCGACAGGAAGAAGACGTTGACGACGAGGAGGAAAGGATCGGCTCGCCGGAGGGAGAAGCTAGCGCGCCGGGATGTCTAGACTCGCTCTGATACCATATAGAAAGCGTACAGTAACTATGAATCCCTTGAGCGTATACAAGGGAGTCGGGTCTAGTTCAGACCAGTGGTCTGTCTAACACTGAGTATTAAACCTAGGGATGTCCTGAATCCAATACGCTCTTCCGTTACGTCATTGTCATTACTCTCTACAGTATTTTTTACAGTAAAATTGCTACTCCAATATTAGTTCTGGCAGGTTATTGTTTTACTTGGGCAGTCCAGGGCGGCATAAAATTCTGACCTATTCTTGCACCAAGAGAGGAGGAACTTATGAATTCTGAAGCCTCGGAACAACTAACCGCTTGACATCCATTGTGCACGTTTTCTATCTGATTTTACCTACAAAGGTAACTGCTTTCGTGACAGCGAAATCAAGGAACATATCACGAAGACTCAAGGATGGGAACAGAGCCAAGAAAGCAGAGATGACGAAATCTCGGAAGACTGCTGGAAAGGGCATTGCACCGAGACCTGCAAAGTGCGTCAAGCTCGGTGGCGATGGCGGGAATTGCTAGATGCTAACAACTGGCTCATCAACATGATCTGGCTCCAACCTTTTGTCCTTGATGATGGACAGAGTTTTGCACTGCCTGTTATATCTGAAGGGTTGAATACTTGCAAAGAAGTTGACCCACCTGTTATATCCTTTTTCGTGATTACTTGTTAAATCGAAGCATCGCTAGGTGCTGAAGTACATGTTGAGCGTATCGTAGTATATGCTGGTTAGCCATCCCTTGGAAGGACAAACGTGTCAGTTTCCTTCACCAGTATTGAGTTGTGTGCTTCGTGTGTTTTGGTGCTCACCGTCATTGTCAAGCCTGTTCAATCTGGTCGTGAGTTCCGTCGTGTTTCTCTTGGAGCCGCTACGGGCATATGCACTTGCCTGTCCTTATAGCCGGGGTTCATCCAATATTCCCAGCGCAATCTCATGCCATAACCTCTCTGCGTGATGGGCTGGTGGTGCCCGCGATCCACGCCCGCCTAGTGGTCTCGTGGGGCGGCGCGCGTTCTGCCCTGAGCCGTCGTCGTCCCGTCCAAAAGACGCTGCGTGGGGCGAGCCCCCGCGCCGCTGCATACTCTACTGCATGATGGGATAAGCGGCTGAAACCGACGCCCCTACTGCAGGCGTTGCAGCTGGTCAGCTCAGCCCACACCAGCCAACGCAAAACCATCGTGAGAACGAGACCGGTCCACCGCCACGCGCCCTGAGCCGGCGCGTGTCCCCTCGAGTAGAATAACCTCCTCGCGCGTTTCGCCTTTTTTCCGCGGCCGCCGGAGCGGCGCGGGGCAGGACACGTATCGCCCCACCCGCCCACGCACGCGGCATCATCGCGTCGAGGAGCCGGTCCGCGGCGAAACCGACCGTGTGCTCCGTTTTTCCGTCCCGCCCGCCTCGCTGGCGAGCGGTTACGGTTCGGTCGGCCACCACGTGTGCTCTCCTACCCGCCAAAGCAACAGTGGAAAAATAATTTTTTTAAAAAAGGCATGGAATATTATACTGGGGGAGATGATGATGATGACGACGGGATAAGCGATGCTGAGCTAGCGGCGGAATCTTCTCGACGCACACCGAACAAGAGTATGATTTGACGATTTTTCTGACGATGTACGTGTTCTACACTTTGTTCGTCCTCGTCCTGAGATGAAGGAAAAAGGCTCGATGATGATGGATTTGGTGGTTCCAAGTAAGCTGGGGGGCACTGGAGCAAGTCGTACTTACACCTAGTGGAACGGTGACCACCCAACGAGTCTCGCATTCACTGAATTTAGTCCCGAATAGATGAGAAAACGATAAATGACTCCGCATAATTGACAACGCACAAGATCAGCTCATGCTTATCCAGCTCGTGCTTATCTCCACTCCCGCCTCATGTTTCATGCTCCTTTTTGTCCCAGCAACTATCCACCTTAATTTGTCCTTACCCGAAATTAACGACAGTAACAAGAGACGCGCGGCCCACACGTCCGCGCAGCCGCGAAAAACACGGCAAATTTAGCGGCGCCGGCCACCGCAACGCCGAGCCGACCACCGCACTGCGGCGCCCACCGAGCTGTCCCAATACTGCTGAAGTCGGCCGTGACGCCGTCGTCGCACGGAGCCAATCCGATGGCGCGGGGGCTGGGGTGAGGTGGCCGCATGCGCGCCTCCCCCACCTTCCTCGAAGCCACCACCTCACCACCACACGTGCCCCATTTCATCTCATCCCCAAACCATCTCCTCCTCATCCCGCAGCCGCCGACTCCTCGACTCCCCTTTGACTCATCGTCCCCTTCCTCCGCCAAAGCTTCCAGGCCCCCATCCACCTCCGTCTATATATCCCCCTCCCCGCCCGCCATTTCTTCCCATTGGAGAACCTCTCAGAACCCACAGGACCTAGCCACAGTCACACGGCCAGCGGAAGAAGAAGAAGCAAGAGACAGGAGGCATCAAGAAGATTTGTGCTATGGGGATGGCCGTGAGGAGGAGGGAGAGGGACGCGGAGGCGGAGCTGAACCTGCCGCCGGGGTTCAGGTTCCACCCGACGGACGACGAGCTAGTGGAGCACTACCTGTGCAAGAAAGCGGCGGGGCAGCGGCTGCCGGTGCCGATCATCGCCGAGGTGGATCTGTACAAGTTCGACCCGTGGAAGCTGCCGGAGCGGGCGCTGTTCGGCGCCAGGGAGTGGTACTTCTTCACCCCCAGGGACCGCAAGTACCCCAACGGCTCGCGCCCCAACCGCGCCGCCGGCAACGGGTACTGGAAGGCCACCGGCGCCGACAAGCCCGTCGCGCCAAGGGGCCGCACGCTCGGGATCAAGAAGGCGCTCGTCTTCTACGCCGGTAAGGCGCCCCGAGGGGTCAAGACTAATTGGATCATGCACGAATACCGACTCGCCGATGCTGGCCGCGCCGCCGGCGGCGCCAAGAAAGCATCCCTCAGGGTAAGCTCGAATTCATGATTCTTGCTTTGATCGATTAATCGATCTTGGGTTGAAGTGATCAATAATTGAATCGTGCCGTGATCTGATCTGGTATGAATCGATCATGCAGTTGGATGATTGGGTGCTATGCCGGCTGTACAACAAGAAGAACGAGTGGGAGAATATGCAACAGGGGAAGGAGGTGAAGGAAGAGGCATCAGACATGGTGACCTCGCAGTCCCACTCGCACACCCACTCATGGGGCGAGACGCGCACGCCGGAGTCGGAGATAGTTGACAACGACCCGTTCCCTGAGCTGGACTCGTTCCCGGCGTTCCAGCCGCCGCCGGCAATGATGGTGCCGAAGCAAGAATCGATGGACGACGTCTCCGGCGAGAAGGCCAACGCGGCCATCCCCAGGAACAACAGCAACTTGTTCGTCGACCTCAGCTACGACGACATCCAGGGCATGTACAGCGGCCTCGACATGCTGCCTCCGGGCGAGGACTTCTACACGTCGCTCTTCGCCTCGCCGCGGGTGAAGGGGACCACGCCCCGCGCCGGCGCCGGCATGGGCATGACCCCGTTCTGAAGTGAACACGACGCGAACAGTTTGTGATCGATCGATGCGGCGAGAGTGCGAGGCTGCAACCTCTGTGTGTGTGTGTGTGGGGGGGGGGGGGGGGGTGGGCGGTGGGGCGGAGGCGTCCCGGCGTGTTGGCGCCGGGGCATTCTTTCGTTTTCACGCTTTTCAGTCAGATGGTAGATACAACATTGTATGTATGTAGCTCTCTATATAACCCCCAACAAATTTTGTTGTTGTTTATCTTCGTATGCATTACCTTACTGCCGAACGTTTTGCTTACCACTTAGACTGAATCCAAATTGGCGGTGAATTGAGTGAGCATCTGATCTGATATCGGATAGCAATAATCAACTTATTTATCGAGAGTGAAAATTTTCACTGAAAACGGGGATCTTGTGCAAAACCGCAGGCTACAATCTGCGTGAGTGAAACGTGGGCCCCACTAGTGACTTCAGGTATATTTACTTTATTGTTAAAATCAAACTTATTAAATTTTGACATATTTTAATATCGATAATATTGAATATGTTTATTTTACAATCTTATCCAATTTTGATAGTTTTTATAAGAGAATTTTTAATAGAATTTTTAAGAGAAAAAACTTCTAGAATTATTATTATTATTTTAAGGATGACATGGTAAGTTATTTTCTAAATTTAGTAAGGTTAAATGTGACGGTATAAGACACAATCCCTCCTTCCACGGCGTTGCGCATAGCTCTCCTCCCTTCACCCCCGAGCAGGCGAGCTCCAAACCCTAGCAATGGAGCTCGCAGCTGCAGCGCGGAGGCCCACGCCGGCGCGTCCTCTCCGCCGATGGATCCGCCCCACCCACGGAGCGTGCGTTCTCCGCGACGCCTCGACGCCGCCGTCTCCGCTTCACCGGAGGCATCTCAGCCGTACACCTCCAAATCGACGTTCTGGATTCAGCAAACCGACGGCAGCATCCCATCTGACTAGGTTTGTGACTTCAGAATCAGATGTGGTTAGCAATAGTAGCATAGTTTGTGGTCATTGGCGACGTTTTCTAGGAGAGAGAGCTCCAGCACTGCATGCTCCCCTCATTGAATCAAAGAGCAAGTTGTACCAGTATGCATGTATATGTCCAAGTATTATCTCCATCACGGTTCATTATAGTAACGTGCTTCCTGTATTTTGCACCGTACCCACTTAGAAAGGGAAAAAAGGACAAAATGTCACAAACAACAGATGCATAGACAATGACATTACAGCATAAGCAGGAGAAAAACAATTTAAACTGCACTAGTAAGGAAGGAAAACACAGCTCAATTTTTATTGATATCGGATGGATCAAATAAAACCGATACAAATCACGAAAAATCAGACTAGATGACTCCTTCGAGATCAAATGAACAAAAGCTTTCGAAGAAAGCTGTCCCTATAGTCGTGGAAGTAATAACACATGATAAAGATAGGAATTTAGACACAAGAGGTTGCAGACTGTAAGGTGTCATCAGATCTCCTTGAACGCGGCGAAGAGGTCACCGTTGATGTAGTCGTTGTCCACAAGACTAACCAAGAAGTAGCTCTTCTGGACCTGAAAACGAGCAACCAAATGTGTAAGCTTGTGAGGGAGTACACAATGAAACGTAGCACAATGCAGCAACCCTATCACAGCTGATACAGTGGTTCAACTAGCATGGGATAGGGGGAAAACATGCCCAACGCCATTTTAGACAAATGACTTCTAAAATACTATTTAGCATGCAAGTTCTAGGAGAAATTGAGAGGATAGGAGAAAAGGTGGGCATTAAGTCAGAACAAGTGCAAGGTGGTTTTGTTTAATTCTATCCACCAGTCTAGGAGTAAATATTAAGTGACTGTAGGTTTGTATCTAAGTACCTTATCTAGTATCTCCCTAGATGAGTCGCCCTCAGGAAAGAGGCAAGCCCATCCCTTTGACCAGATTTCGAAAGCTTCGTCTTTCCAAACCATAAAGCTCGCTGAGTCAACAACTGTAGGCTGGATTATCTCCTTGCCAGGGAAAGCACCCCATGTGACAGCATTCACAGCGTTTGTGGGAATGTTTGAGAATGATTCTCCATCCTTGTTCACGGCAATGTATGTAAGGGAAGGGAATGCCTTGCTCTTCTCAATTAGTTGATCCAGCTTTTCTTTTGAACAGAAGAACTCAACATAGGCCTTCTGGTAGACATAACCTCCAGGACCGCCCCATCCTGCACAAATAGGACACCAGTAAGAAGGTTGGCAACGCACATGTCTAGCATTATATGTAAACCCAGATATTAATGAAAAGTTGGAACAAGCCCCCACCTTAACCAGTGGAAAACAAATCACTAATGCATCAATTGTCGTGTGCCCAGAGATTATGACGATTTTGGTTGATCAAATGTGTGTATTAATTTACTAAAATAGGAGTAGGTTTTCAACGTGGACATAAATGTTTCGCTGTGACTCTTTGCTAGCAGAGTAGCAGTAGCCTGTATGCTGTTTGCTGACAGTTAAAATAGACACAACCCTTGCATTTTTTTTTCCTAACACAAACTTTACTCTTGGTAGTAGGATACAGGTGACTAGTGAGTGGTGACTGCACATGGAGTTGATATTACACCCATATGCATACTTCAGTGCTGCACAGCTCTGGACTATTTCATATAAGAAATAGATTTAACGTACCAACGCTGGGTGAATCAGATCTCTCTCCATTGACAGCAGGTTGGCTGTTGATGGTAAGGAAGCCCTTCAGGTTAATCTTCACCAATTTGTCGTCTATTATCTTTGTCTCAGGTTGAAGGCCGTCAAGCTCAGACCACGGGCTGCTTGTAAGTTTTCCTTGACAGAAGTTCATGAATCGCTGTGCGATAGAAATTGGTTAGCAAAAATAATGATACGCTGATATTGTCTTTACACAATAAGGATACACAATAATACATGGAGCTCAGCGGTTACCTCATTAATGTCTTCAACAGATTTCAGTGGAACAACCCATTCCTCTTGGAGCTTCTTACCACGCCCACGTGGTCGAGTGAACTGTAAAAGAAAGATGCGTTACTACACATAGCAAAAACTTCATGAAAAGCTGTTATTACCAAAAGCAACTCTATGTAACATGGAAGCGAATAATGGACATGCCCGACAACTGATGTTGCACAATCCTAAATTCAAACGTTTGCCAAGTACTAGTACACAGAGGTAGTGACATTGCTAATCATGAAATATCCTGTTGGGCAACTACAATATTATTTTTCTGTTGAATCATATGTAAAAGTTCACTTTATACTTGATAAATTTTGGAAAATGTAACTTTTAGAGTACTTCGAAATATTGCACACAGCATATGGGGAAAAAAGGGTTGTGAACACCAAAAGTTGTAGATGGCAACATAAGGGCACGGAAGTTACCTGGTAGTCAGTAAGTGCTCCATATGATGGGTTCCGGGAATCACCCCACCGCCCATGTGGGTATTGATCCCAACCAAGGGTCCTTGAAATATAGCTCTTTGGTCTGTTAGCCCTGCTCAGTTATCATCATTCACCAGACCGGATCAATATTTATAACACCAAGATTCAATTACCTTGACAAATAAACTTTAAAACAACTACCAGAATATAGGGCGTACATCCTCCTTGACACGGAAAACATTTGTTGGGGGCCTCCAAGGCAATGACCTTGAGACCTTGCACTCCTCGACTAATCCAAGGTTCTGGAGAAATTTTACTTGTTAGCAATGCACCAGAACAAAATACAGCATCAAGTAAGACATGGGAATTACCTGCAATATTCCTAGAGCAGACTTCTCCATGTTTAGTGTGTAAAGGTGCAAGGTCTTAATTCCGCTAGCTAAAATTTTCTTGCACATCTCAGTGCCAAGGTGGATTCCATATGCTTTGACTGCCTCCTCGTTGTCTTTAATAGGATCCAGTGCAGCGGTGATCTCAGCTGGTATCTGTTATTAAAATCAAATTTCAGAGTGATGTTCTGTGCGAAACTAATGGTAACTGCGCACATTGAAGTTTATACATGAATCCATGTCCACTAGAATTATTTCCATGCTATTACTAATTGTGGAGCTACAGAAACAGATCATACCTTAGTTTTGCAGAACCCAGTCATGCGCAGGAAACCTTTGTAGTTATTTATTGGCATTATGCCAGGAACAATGGGGCAAGTTATGCCAATTTGACGGCAGTCATTCACAAACTTGAGAAAAATATCAGTGTCATAGAAAAGCTGTGTAATGATAAGGTCAGCACCAGTATCAACCTGCAGAGAAAACACACATTCGGTAAGAAGCTTACATAGAGCAACGCTACGCTCAACAAAAACGTATGTTGTAACGGTTTTATATAATTACAAAATAAGATCTTACGCTAGACCATGTCCAGGTCATTGATTAACAAAACATAAGATGTTTTCATTTGAATGGAAAAAAGAATCAATATCATGTGATCAAAGAGAACCTTTCGCTTCAAATAAGCAAGATCATTGCTGTATGCTTCCGGTGTAGCCCCTTCCACACTTTGTATTGCATCAGGGTGGGCCTCTGACATTTGGAACAAAAATAAATAAAAAAGCTTCTAATTTTTAAGGATATGAATATCCATCGTATAGAGCAGTAAAGTTTTACTAACCTGGATAACCAGCAACAGTAATACCAAAATAATCACCATACTTGGCTCTAATGTGCTGTACCTGCAATTGGATAATACAATGCAGGTTTGAATATAGAAGTGATTTCTATCAGCACAGATATGGTACTTATATATAATCCTAAATATTGGCTGGATCAATCAGCTTGCCATCATATCCTGGCCTTTTATCATAGTTAATTAAAGAGATATTTACCAAATCAAGAGCACAAGCGAATCCACCAGCAACTTGAACAAATTTGTCCTGACCATGTGGAGGATCCCCCCTAAGTGCCAAAACATTTTGAATCCCATTAGACTTGATTGTTGTTAAGGCATCATCAATCTTCTCAACTGGCATATTGGTGCATGTCAGATGCATCATTGTTTCCACGCACACCTGCGAAACAGCATCAAAATAATATGAGGCACTGGCTATATATGGCCAGTGAATATATTCATAAATGATAAGGTCAGAACACAACATCATGATAACTGATTCGCCAATTCTATCAATATCATATATGCCTGGAAAAAATATTCAGGTTCATATATGCAATATCTTGCATGGAATCAGTAGAGCCGTAATGCAAAAGGCACACACATATCACTACCAAGAATTTTATCGAAGATCATATCTCTATGAATCAACCCAAAGTCACTGCACCATGACTAGTGTCCCCACCGTGTGGGTAAATTCATCCCAATAATGTGACACCAATCCACTCATCCACTGATCACTAGCCAACGGAACTGAAGCGATTGTGTTTCAATCCTCCAAAACATTTTCTCACGGATAATTACTCCCAATATTACCATTACCATGAACTAGGAGACCAGATATCAGGATGAATAAACTCTATAGGTTAAAACCCAGTTTTCAACCAGATTCCAACCACCACAGCTCAAAAGCTTTAATCAGGCACTAAACCGTGTGGCACTTGAATAAGAATGGAACCTCATGCTACATAACTCAGTTGCAAACCGCATGGAGCTCAGATTAAACATTATTATTTCTTAATCTATCAGCATTAATCGCAGAAGTCATCTGACCGATTATGAGCCAAACTGTTCTTATATCACCATTCCACATCCTCATCACCCGACAACAGCACGGTCTCAAAAAACAAATTTCGACCCAAGTATCAATGTGAACTATTGAAGTATATAACCGTACACGTCCCAGCAAAATCCTCCAAGACCGAAGCAAATGAGAAATGATTGATGCAATTAAGCAAATCTAATCGCCACGAAGCATCAAACCGCGCACAAATCCGAATACCCATACTGCACAGGCCACGAAACCCCGCATTGAGCCATATTTGCACAAAATAAAATTAAACCGAAGCCATGCATCAGCGAAAATGGCATTTCATCGAATACATTCCCTGCTCACCAAACCAAAACCAGCGAATTTAATTATCTAAACCCATGATCCAAAACATCCAACCCAAGTACCCAGCACATATTGCCATCTCTCCTACGACGCATTCCGCCTCGCCGAACCAAATCGAACCGACGGCACACGAAGGACACGCGCCAAAACAGATCAGATCGGGCCGCGCGCGAGAAAGCGGGAGGAAGGCGGCGACACACACACACACACACACAAGCGTACCATGTTCTGCATCCGGTTGGCGATCTCGAGGGTGAGGTCGGCGGTGGATCCTCCCGCGCCCCAGGTGATGTCGCAGAAGTTGGGGCCGTGCGCCACCATGCGGTCCATCCGCTCGAACAGGTTGTCGAGCCCCTCTTCCGTCTTGGGCGGGAAGTACTCGAAGGAGAACACCGTCCGGCCATCCGCCGCCGCCTCCTGGATCTTCTCGATCACCTTCATCTCGAACTTCTAGACCCTTCCTTCCTCCGTACTCTGATGCTGCGGCTTGCGCTCTGATGGCGTGCGCGGGCAGAGGGGAGGGGACGGGGGTGCGAGTGGGTTTATAGGACATCTGACTCCACCAACCGCAGCCACTGGATAGACCCGGTTCACGTGAGCGGTCGCGTCACCGGGCCGTGGGTCCCACCGGCAGGGCTCGTGTTTGCGAGGCGTTGGTGGGTGGGTGTAGGGAGGCATTGGTGGGCTGTGTGCACGGTCCTTGACGTCGCTGTCGTACACCAACCAAAATGTTGGGTAAAGGGCACTGACCAGTGAGGACCGAAGCTTAAAAAAATCGAGTTGTTGACCTATCGTGCAGTCACTGACGTGTGGGGTCGTCACATGATCAAGTAGGCATATTCTGTTATGCCCGTGCAATTGTTTTCTACAATTTCTGTGGATTTTAGAATGTGGATGACAACCTGTTTCTGCCTTTAGCTGCTTAGCTACCCATGATCGTTGTTTAGATTACTCTAGTGTCGACTTCTGCTGATTTGATGATGCTGTCACAAATTGCTGTTTTTCCTAATTTAAATCTTGATACCAGTTTCATATTGAGGGGATCGTGATAGTTAGTATCAGGAGGTAGTTTTACTAATAGTATAAAATATAAATATTTATAATATTTATATTTTATATCACATTCATACCTTTTATCATTCCAATATTTTAAAGTCAATTTTGGACATAGCCTTCACTTTAAAAAAATATTTATATTTTAAACAGAGACAGCATTATTATTTATTTAGTTATTTAGGTAGGAATAAGACGTGGACAGGTTGGACAAGTCGACAGTCGACTACTACCAACCTTACGAAGTCCTGACAGTTACAATGTGGAAAAATGGCTCCTCTAACAAAACAAACAAATCCGTAGAGATCAATCCCATAATTTAATTAAGCCCACCAGGCCCAATTAGTTATCAAGGTACTGTTCTGGCCCGGCCCGTGAGGAAGGAACCCAATCGGCAGCAAACGTTATCCGGTTCAAAGCCGAGAGGCCTCCCCACTCGCCACCTCTCCAGCCAAAGCCGCTCAGCTCCGCCGCTCGATTCCTCCACCTCTCCCCGTCGCTCGCCATGGCGGCCTTCGCCTCCGCTTCCCCCTCGCCGGCGATATCCGTGTCCCCATGGCGCATGTCTTCTCTGCGCGCCGCGCTCCCCTCCATCCGTCCCTCCCTGGCGGGGAAGCTTCGGTCGTCGTTCTCGCCCGCGGCGGCGGCGGCCACGGCGGCGTCGGTCGGCTGCCTCAGCTCCTTCTCCGGCCTCGCCCCCATATCGCCTATCCTCTCCCTCGGGGAAGGTAAAGGAGTGATGTCTGTATTACCCACCTGATTCAGCGAGTCCACTCGAAATTGCGGGAGGCACTGTTGTAAGATAATGGGATGGGTAATGCTTTGTGAATTGTAAGTGAGGAAACTAGAATTAAGCGTATAATATTGTCTATGCAAGTTAATATAATTCGAAATATTGGATGGTGGCTCTAATGTAGTAATGTCTAATGTCTTCGATGGAGATTTAAATGTACGCCCCCTAGTTGTTTAACAAAACCCTCGACTCCACAATTTTAGTGTAGTGTTCTTTGGTGTGTATACATGTTATGTAGGATTCATTTAAAGATTTACTGTAGACTTGTATGTGGTTAACATACTTTTACAGTTTGTTACCTCATAGCTTACAGGTCGCATATGCTAATTTGAATGACTACTGTAAGATAAAAATGTGTAGGACAACTTTACCTAGCTTTGTCTACCTGAAACGTGTGAAGGCATTACGGTCTTATCTTCTTTACCTGGAATTTGCATGCCTAAATTTTTTGAGTGAGTGGCACTAAACAAAAGGTTAAGATGGATTCATCTGAAAAGTCCTATGAATTTCGTGGTAAACTCATTCATAGACTTTGTTGAATTTATTTTAGAGACTTCAAGTTTTGAGCACCAATTGTTTGGCATTGATGCCCGCGGAAGGATAGTGGCAATGAGACATGGGAGGCGTGTCCCTAAACTTAGCAGACCTCCAGATCAGCGAAAGGCACTTCTGCGTGGGCTGACCACACAGCTACTGAAGCATGGAAGGATAAAGACTACCAGGCCAAGAGCAAAGGCGATGAGGAAGTATGTTGAGAAGATGATCACACTGGCAAAGGATGGGTCTCTTCACAAGAGGAGGCAGGCTCTGGCTTTTATTTATGAGAAGCATATAGTCCATGCATTGTTTGCTGAGGTTGCGGACAGGTACGGGGAAAGAGAGGGGGGCTACACAAGAATCATCCCAACATTTCCAAGACGGGGAGACAATGCACCTATGGCATACATTGAGCTTGTCTAGGTAAGTTAATTCCCCATTACATAAGTCTGAAGATATGGTTCTACTATGTCGACCTAATACGGTTCTTTTATTTAGAAGTGAGTCATAATTATGTAGGATAATGTATGCAATGTAGGACTTAATATGCACCAAACACTCTGTTCCATGCATTATCAGAGTATTACATGATGAAGTATAAAGAACCGCTGTGTTCTTGGTACATGAATTCATCACCTGAAAATAAATATGCTATTTCTGTCCCAATCTGATACGAAAGACATTGTTGTGGGGGGATAGCAAAAGCAAAACAAACATTTATCGTGCCACATGAACCTATTCTATATGTATGAGTGGAAGTCTGCTACTCATGAACCTAGAGTGTCTTCTAACTTATGTCTTATCTGCAGGTGGCGGTTCATTTGAGCATGCTGCTTAGGTGAAGGTGTCAAAAAACTGCCTTTTGAATATCTGTTCACATATTTTCTTTTGTAACAATGTGTAGATCATGCGTGAATTTTTGAACAGTCAAATATCTATCCTGTAATGACGAAAGCATTGTGCTACATTTCTGTAAGTGTTCCTGGCATCACAATCTGGTCCTGCTGTATGCATTGTTTATCCGTTGGTTACTATACGGTAGCACAAATGCAAATTCAACCCCCAAGATGTTGTTTTTGTATACAGTGTTTATGCAGCTATGTCCTTCAACGGAACACCCTACCGAGCAATCTTTTGCTGTCATTGAGTTCTTTTGTCTCTTCTCCTGGTCATGTGGACGCAGCTTGGCAAGGATCTATTTAACTTTCCAGACATTGTTGCAGCGCCGTCAGGATGGCCGAGTGGTCTGAGGCGCCAGACTCAAGTTCTGGTCCTCTAACGAGGGCGTGGGTTCAAATCCCACTTCTGACACTTGATTTTTACTTTTTTTTACTATTATATTTTTGCACAAGAACACTTGATCATTGTCCTTTGGCCTTGTTACGATATTTTACGTCTCCAAAGCTTTTTGAACAAGAACACTTGTTCATTCACAAAATACATGGACAACTGCTACTACTTACTACACGATGCTGAAGGAGGCCACGGTACGACTGTACTACACATTCATGCGATGCTGCTTTAGATTTTATTAGTCGCTGGTTATTTACACTGCTCCATCATGAAAAACGCACGGCCTCTGAAGGTCGTGCTGTCGTCCAGACTCCAGACTCCAGACTCATGTTACGTACTTGGGTCGAAGTTAGGTACGTACGTGGCCCCAGCCCATGTAAACTCCATTGCCCATATGAGTACACTGCGACCAATTTATGATTTTGCAGCAGCCAAATTTGATCAAACAAGAAGCACATCCGTTCATCACGGTAAAAAAAAAAGACAACTCATATAATCTCTCGGCACATAATTAAGCAACAGGACAACCGGAGAGAGAGCATATGTAAATTACCCATTTTTTTTCTCGTCAACTTAAATTTTTATGTTAAACTGATTAATTAGTGCATACAACTTATTAATAGCGAGCTATGGAGATTGGCAACATAATTAGAAACTCTGCCCGCAACGTGATTTGTGCAAGAACGCCTCGATTATTCACAAATATAGCGTTTTTATCAACCATTGTTTTGAGAATTACAGTCAGTACAACTACTATTATACCCCCGCAATGCAACTGCACCAACGCTAATTAGCGCACGTTGGCAACACGCATAACGATAAATCCTAGACGCAATCACCACCGCTGTTGTTAAGCCCGACGGATTAGGATTAGGGTTCCAAAGTGGGGTGAACGAAGGAGAAGGTGCCAAGAAAGAGGAAGAGTGTTTCATTTATGCTTAGAGAGATAGTCAGAGAGATGACAGACCGACGATGGGCAGCGGACAAGGCTGGGAAGGTCATTGGTGGGGGAGTTTGGCGTTGGCGTTTGCCTATCGCGTGTGCGCGGATGGAAGAAGGGAGAGAATAAGGTGGAGAGAGAGGAGATGTGGGGATGAGACGTACGTGGGCTGGGCCGTGAGTGCGATTTGGCTAGCTTGTGCGTGCGTACTAGCACGGCCCATGCAACTGTAACACGTGTGTAAGGCGAAAATTTTGGTTGCATCCGGTCTCCACTGATTTTTTTTTTCCTGTGTGTAATGCTGCAGCTGAGCGTCGCCGGTTGTCAGTTGTTACACTGCTCCATCGAAAAAACGCAAGGCCTCTGATGAAGGTCGTGCTACTGTCGTCCAGGCCTCATTAATATCTTGATTTTTTTAGGATATACTAATTATTAACTTTATTTCTATATTTTTTAGACTATTTATTTATTTAAAGAAAATATAGACCTTTTGAAACACAACATATATAAACTTATGTTGCGTTATTTCATGTCTTTTTATGACTGGGATTAATTTATTTAGTAGATAAAAATATTTAGTAATATTTAATATTATATATATATATATATAATATCTTTTTCTTTCTGTTATATTGGTAAAAAATTATCCAAGATATATTCCTGCACTTTGTCTAACATTATGTGGTTTTAAAAAAAATTATAGGTATTTGATGAAAATATTTTAAGCTTGTTGTTATAAGTGAATAATTCAAATTCATTATAATTAATTGATTTCCTAATACTTGTAAAATAGGTAAACGGGAGAATAGATTAGTTAAATAATTATCTTTTCCCTTAATATATTCCATTTTCAATAATAATATATTTAAATAAGTTTCTTACTATTTATCTGATTGTAATATCTGCATGTTGCTCTCAATTTGTTCTGAGTGTAAATTCTTTAAAACCTAAATAAAGTCAGAAATATTTATTGTATTAATTGTTGTAAGTATCTCTTGTATTGCTTACATTTTTTAATTTAAATCTTCCAGAGGCATATCAACATTTTTTTTGGATAAATATTTTTTAATATAGCATCCCAATCTTATTGATATTATCAGTTTCAATAATAAAAACTGTAATTTTAAGGGTTTTAACCTTCATCCCTCTCTTTTATTATTCTTACTAACCTAATATATCTTTGACCATTTTTTTAATTTTACATACAAAGCTTTTGCTAGTTTTGTTAAATTATTTATTTGTTTTCTTGCATAATTTACTATTTTCTAATAATTATTGTAATTTCTTTTTATCATGACATTGGAGAATTTTAGTGTAAATGTATTTTCCCTCTCCTATTTGAAGACCAAGGAAACTGATTTTCTCCTTGCAATTTTTTTTGATAAAATTAACCCATTTTGTTTTACATTTCTAAAAAATATTTTCAAATGAGAAATATGCTCCTTATATGTTCTTAAGAATACTAAAAAATCAACTATATAGATTCATACAAATTCTTGATTTTTGTTAAATATATTTTACATTTTTATCTAAAAAAGACAAGTGCATTTTATAATTTTACAAGTCATTCATAGCGCCCATGTGGACAGGTCCATTCTATATATATTTCTGCCATCTTTACTTGTCAAAATTTAAATTTCAAATTAAATTTCAAGAAATACTTATTATCTTGTACTCTATCTATGGATGCTATAAGAATGTATTATCATTTAAATTTTTATAATTTTTGAACATTCTTGATTTAACTTCAATTTTTCAGCATGATTTCTTGGTTGGACTCCTATTTTATCCGATTGCTCCTGATTTTAATAATTATTTTATATGTATTTTACATTATTCTATATCTTTTTGGTAGCCTCTATTAGTCATATTTTAATTATACAGTCTGGGTTTATTATATTAATTTTATAATTAATAGAATTTTTCTCATACTATTTAATCGAGATTTCTGCTATTATTTGAATCTTCTCTAGTCTTTGTACAATTCTTTCAATATATTTTTAGGCTTAATATCAATATATCATTTTTATGCAAATAATTGTAGCCCTACACACATTATATTTAAATTTGATATATAATAGTCTTTTATATATTCTTGCTAAGCTCATGTTCTATACTTTTTTTTTCTTAAGGTTCATTGCTAGATATATCAGGGTTTTTAAGATTGATGTTGGTTACACCACGCTTTCGTATATATGAAATATATAAAATATTATCTTAATATATAATAAACTTAATTCATTGTTTATGTACTACGGTGATTTGTACTTAATGTTGTAAAAATATTAGGTCAATTATCATAATCGTTTATCATTAATAAGTCTTTTATTATAATATCATCTATTATATGTTTATTTTGTTGATGTATATATACCTTAATAGGCTAACTAGTTGTAGATTTTCTTTATCTGGATATGTCTATAGAAACTTCCATCTTATTATTATCGATTGTATGAAGTATTTTTGATGTTTTATGAGGTATTTGTCATGAATAATATTTTATACGATAACTTTGATGACGACTTTATTTTTACTAAAATTCTTATTCTTGAAATTTCTTTGTAATCCCACTGTATATTTATTTTCAAAATTAGTTATAGCATCCTTTAGTTAAATTTTTTAAAAGTATTATTGTTTTTAACATTATTTTCTAGGAAGGTCTTAATATCATAATTATTTTTTAAATTATCTAATTTTATTTATAATTTATTTATTATATTTTCTAAAACTTATATTGTTCTGATTTAATTCTAATTCTATCTTATTTCTCCATTTCTGTTTATTTACTTTTATATATTCAGCGTAAGCTTGTCTTAGCTATGCTATTGTGTTGGCTTGGATAGTATATGCAAAAGGCATATTTAATATTGTAATCATATTTTTCTCTAACCCAATCACGTTTACAACTCAAATAATCTATTATTTTAATTTGTATTCCTATCAATTCATCTTCATCAATTAAGTCTAATTCTTTATTGCTTGACTCAGTGTTAATATGTTATATTTTATCTGTTTCTATCGTTTAGTTCATTATCGCATACTAATGTATTTTTATTTACACTATCAATAATTAAAACTTGTTCTTCGTATTTACTTAGAATATCTTTTTTATTTTTATTTTAGCATGTTCTACTCAAATGGTTATGTGCCGTACATATGAAATATCTGCAGGCTATCGTCTTACATTTTTTTAATACAATAAAGGGTCTTTTTGTAAATTCCATTTAGGGTATACTTTTCCAAGTTGGATATTTACGTTGCATGTCAGCATGTGTATCTGTTCTTTTCAACGATTATGGACCTACTTGAATTTTGGAGGCTACCTGATGTGATATATCATTTCCAGATATAGTGGACCTAATGTGATTTTAAATTGTGTTGTATATTTGTGTTATATCAGAATGCATTTTGTCTTTGTGGAGCTGTCTGGATAGTAGCAACGACATCTATGAGTGGTGCTCATTTGTTGGGGTAGTGAGCACAGTACAAACAAATGCAAAAAGGGTAATATGGGAACCATGAAAAGTGACGTAGGCAGCACATGGCTACTGCTGGAGATAGAAACATAATATAAAATGTGCACCTGGTACACTTTGCAGCTTTGACCCACCGAACGACCTTACCGAGCAGTACGGGGCATAGTAAACCATTGGTACAAACGCACGAATCTTGAAACAATTCTACCGGTCTGGATTTCTGGTGCAAGTGCACATAGGTGCACTTTTGCTTTTCCCTATATATGTGTGTGTGTATGTATATGTGCATGTGCATTGTCACATAGGTACCACGAGTTAAAGTTACTAGGCGTCCGTCGCTTGTTCAGTGCAGTCCAAAGCCGTAAATTCAGTTCGTTCGACCTCGCGGCTGATCAATTCGAATCCGTTCGCCACTGCACAAGAGTCGTGACGTCTAATGTACACAAGAAGCAGTCAAGCACGGTGCGCTCTGACGTCGAATCGTCGTAGCCGATCGACGCCGGCCGGCAGCAGAATCGGATGCTCTGCCCGCCGCGCCAGCTGCACCCATGCACGCCAGGGCGCCTCGCCGGCGCGTACGTACGGCACCCCGCGAGCGCGGTACATATCTTTGTCGCCTCGATCGATCTCTCGCCTCGGGAGCCATGCATCCATGCGCCCAATTACGCGGCCATGTGCGCCCGCGCGCCATCGGTGCCGCACGTGCGCGCCCACGTACAATGCGTGCGTGGCCTCCTCCTGCCCCCCCCCCCCCCCCCCACGAGGCGCAGCACGGCGCGGCCTGGCCGCGCCAACGTGCGCTCCTGCCTCCCCCGCGGTATTAACGCGCGTCTTCAACCAAGGCGGAATCCTATGCTCGCTACATGCTGCTGCTGCTGCTACTCGATCGATGCGCGTCGGCGACATCCTGCATGCGGCTGGCTTAAGATCATTGCTCCTCGGCCCACGCGATTCTCCTCCCCCAGAATTAACAACGGTTATCACTTATTGATTAGCACTAGCACCAGTTGATGGCTCTCAAATGGAACAGCTTATGTTGGCAGACAGCTGATTCCAGTAGTCATCATGCCTGGTCACCTGCTAAACACATTTCTGATCGATTTCAGTAGCCATACACATTTTCATCTGTATAGTTTCCTGTCTGTCAGTTTGCATGCTCAAAGAACACCCTTTTGACTGTTTTTATGAATCATTTTCAAGCATGTATACTCTCTAACACAAAGAACGCAGAAGCATCAAATCAGAATGTTGATCAAGTGAGCTGCATGTGTAACTAACTGCTTCTGAACACTGTTCTCCTGGGACTATAGACTAGTAGTAGTAGTAGTAGACTGACACTGTATTTTTTTCTGTCAGATTTTTCACTGTACTCTGTAGCACATCTGCGTACCAAAGAGATTGTCCCCTCTCTGCTGTTCAACCTTCTCTCTTTCCTGAATTATGGCGCAAAAACTGAGCATGCATGGAGCAGCAGGGCGCATGTGAAGGCTGATGAGTAAAGCGAGAGCTGAAAAGGTCAAACACAAAAGTTAATGCGCCCCGATCACAGCATCCAGCTTACCTGGTTTTCTTCAGAAACCAAAAGGAAAAAAAAAAGAGGCAGGTTTCGTTTCAGGTTTTCTTCTGATCATTCATCTTTTTTTTACTGACTTACCAGCAGGTTGGTAATGTTAGAATAAATCTTGTGTGGCTAGTATTTGTTTAGTAGATTGATTGTTTTGGAGGGAATCCGAGAATAACTCGTGATTGCCCATGTCGTCCGCCACGACAGGAGGAGCTCATGCGCTGTAGGTATGGACGCAGAGGAACGCATGGCGTAAGAATCGGTCTTGGTTGTTTCTATTTTCCTTATAATCTTCAGCTTTTATAAGGAAGAAATCAGAAAACGCAGATGTGATTGAGCGCTGCACAATTCCCCTATTTTGCACTACACAATTCCCCTATTTTTGGTTTTGTCGGATTGCTACAGTTTTCACGTGCATAGTGCTCGTTCCAATTCCCTCACTCGATCGTTGGGTTTCCTAGCGATTGGTATCAAAGCGAGGTTCAAGTAGTGGACTCATGATCACATTTTAGAAGTAGTTCTGATGCCGCGCCATCGCTCGTCATCTCCAAACGACTGTGCCCCTCCTGGCTCTAACGGACACACTTCAGGTAGCGACGAGGGTGACCCGGTCTGGTGATTCACCGCATGGTTAAAGAGGGTGGAGGCATGGCAAATTAACCTCTGCTATCCAAGACGAACTATAATGACTAGGGGCTATTGATGAAAATCAAGTTGCAGGCTCACTATTTGTGGGCAGCGATTAAGTCCGATGGTACAGCCGTTGAACTGCACGAGGATTGGATGACCCTCGACGCAATCTGCAGTGCCATCCCTCCTGAGATGATCAGGACCTGCCAACCAAAGCATTGGCCCGAGAGGCGTGGGAATGCATTAAGACGATGCGCATCGGCAACGACCACATTCGCAAGGCCAGTGCACAGAATGTGCGCGCTTGAGTACGAGACGCTCGCGTTTCACTTTGCACCTCACCACCATTGTCAATCAGCTCGTCGTCCTCGGTGACCCAAAACCTACCAACAAGGTTGTGAAGAAGTATCTTCGCGTCGCACGCCCCAGGTTCAATCAACTCGTTCTTTCAATTGAAACCCTGCTCGACATTTCCACCTTGTCACTGGAAGAGGTCACCAGGAAACTCAAGGCAGCGGAGGACTCAGGCCAGTCCTCGTCTTCCCCAAGCACCGGTGGCACCTTGTACCTGACAGAGGCGGTATGGTTGGAACGCCAGAAAAAGAAGGAACGAGAGGCGAAACGGAATGGCAGTGGTAGCCTAGGCAATCGTGGCAAAACACTGCAGTGGCAACGGGTGCAACGGCGGTGGTGGGGCTAGGAGCTCGGAGTCTACGTGCCCTTGACAGGCCTGCAAGGACGACAAGTATCACAACTGTGACAAAATTTGGCCACTGGGCCAAAATTTGCAGGAGCAGGCCCATGTGGGCGAAGATGATGAACCCACGGTGTTTCTTCTCACCGGGGGAAGTGTTGACTTCCTCAACGTGGCTCAACCAGAGCCCAAGCGTGAGTTGCTGGCACCGACGCTCCCAATCTTGTTGCGCTCTCCCATCAAGCTGGTGGAGAAGAAGGTGTTTGCGGTGGTTGATGACGCCGTAGACCGTGACTCGTAAAGCTGGATCGTCGACTCCGGTGCCTCGAACCACATGACCGGCTGCCGAGTGACATTCTACATTGGCATCACCGGCAACGTGCGTCTTGGAGACGGCTCGATTGTCCGGATCGAGGGTTATGGCACGATGTTGTTCGTCTGCAAAAATGGTGAGTATCACACCCTATCAAATTGCTATTATCTTCTGTGCTTTGCTGCGAATATTATTAGCGTCGCCAACTCGATGAGGCGGGCTTCAATGTGTGGGTAAAAAATAGGTCATGTGAATCTGCCAAGATACAACGTGGTTCAGGACGACTCTATGTGCTCGACATCATGCTCGCACGGTCGATCTACCTAACAGCCCGCGCCAGCGATGACGCCTAGCATTGGCACGCACGGTTCGGACACGCCAATTTCACCGCAATGTGGAAGATGAGACGAGAGCAGCTGGTGCGGGGACTACCACTTGTTAAACAGGTGGAGCAAGTCTGCGAGGCCTGCCTAACGGGCAAGCACCGCCGGAGTCCATTCCCGCAGAGTGCGGAGTATCGCCACACCGAGTTGCTCGGGTTGCTGTACAGCAACCTCTGCAGCCACATCTCGCCTCTAACTCAAAGCGAAAACCACTACTTTCTCTTGCTTGTTGACGACTACAGCCGTTTCATGTGGGTGGTGTTGCTCCCTACCAAGGAGGAGGTGCCGGCGGTGATCCACCGCATCCAGGTGACGGAGGAGAGAAAGAGTGGGCATAAGCTTCGCACCCTCCGCATAGATCGGGGAAGAGGGAGAATTCACCGTTGGCCACTTTTAGGAGTACTGTGCTTGAAGTCATCGATCTTAGGGTGGATAACCAATCCGCTCTAGCCCTCATAAAAAACCCTGTTTTTCATGATAGGAGTAAGCATATTTAGACAAAATTCTATTTCATCCTGAAGCCATGAAAAATAGGGAGATCAAGTTGGAGTCTATCAACATCGAAGGACAACTCACTGACATCCTGACGAAGGTGCTACCATGAACAAATTTTCAGGAGCTGCGAGATAAAATTGGTATGCTTTTTAATAAGTTAGGCACATCAAATTTAGGGGGATATTTGTTAGAATAAATCTTGTGTGCTTTTTGTTTACTGGATCGATTGTTTTGGAGGGAATGCGAGAATAGCTTATGATTGCTCGCGTCGTCCGGCACCACGGGAGGAGCTCATGCACCGCGGGGATGGACACAGAGAAATGTATAGCGCAGGAATTGGTCCTGGTGGTTTTATTTTCATTGTAATCTTTAGCTTATATAAGGAAGAAATCAGAAAACGCAGATGCGATTGAGCGCTGCACAATTCCCCTGTTTCCAGTTTTATCGGATCGCTACAGTTTTCGCGTGCGTATTGTTCATCCGAGTTCCCTCGCTCGTTGGGTTTCCTAGCCGGTAAGCAGTAAACTGAACTGTTTCGTTTCAGGTTTCAGACATTCAGTTTCACCCATGTCTACTACGGCTGCTGCTGCTCACTACCAGATCGAGCATCTGAACTGGACAACGCATAAAACAAAACAAGGCACAGCGAACAGGGTACATTCACTTCAGGTCCTCAAGTGGAGGAGTGAAATATTGATAACCAGATCACATCACGGCTCACTGTGTCTCCTGGAGAAGTGACTTTATCACAGAAGCAGCTGATTGCTCCTGTTTTTTTTTTCTTTCTTCTGCTCTTGTATCCAAACACTTCTTGTTTTCTCTGGGGGTACTTGACAAGACATTGTCTCCTTGCTAGCATGGTCCATAGCTATGAATATGTACGGTGATGCCAATTAGATGTGTACATTTCTCCCACTTGTTTTCACGGTAAGGGAAACAATTTATGCCCTTTTGGTGTGTTTAGTATGATTTATACGTAGGTGATCATAACTGTGGCATTTTAGGGAACATAGTAAGTAGGCCCATCTGAACTGAATTGATATATCAAGCATAATTAACATCTTCTTTTAGATAAGAGTGATACTATGATAAGGATTTATTGTTTGGTACATCCTTACTATAGCCAGCTATTGCTAATTAGTAATTTCTACTGAATATTTCATCTTTAGATTCATTTTCCATTGTTTCAGCTTGGTTTCCTCTGCAGATAATTTTCCAATAGTATATTATTAAATATTTCATAGTGTTACTTTATTTGAAATAGAGACAGGATCGTTTTTTTCTACAGTGCAGTACCCACCGCACAATGAATCACTTGTAGGTCTAAAACTCTATTCTACTTCACTGATAGAATCTTCCTCATTTGTACTGACAGTGACAACCTTGTTTTTCTCGACACATTTTGCCCAAAAAAAAACAAAATACGGAGCATTTTGTGGTCCTGTTTATATTATTAGGTAAACTATTAACTAGAAACTGTCCCTATTGGTTGCTTGAACAAATACAGTTCAAGAAGCTAGATACAGTCTTAGTCACGACTCATTAGAGTCCATACCACTAATAAATGCTTGACAGCCAAAATTTAATTGTCAGAAATACCTATATATTGAATGAAGATCTTAAAAGGAAAATTTGGATTTGACTATAAGGACAAAACAGACAGTTTGGAACACAGCAGCATGAGGATTTGGCTTCTCCAAAATTACCAGGTATATCACACTAAAAGAGGAACAGCAGCAAATTTCTTTTGGTATATACCCAAATGTTTTAGATTTGATAAACTCACACTTTTGCCAGAATGTCCTCCTTGTCGACCATCAAATTGCAAAACTATACAATGTATTTGCTATTTATTTTATAATCACCACGTAAAGATTATCTTTAGGAACAGTTAATATTGAACCATGAAAGTTTGACAATGCTAACAGTCATGCCTGTGTTGTAACCTTGCATGAGTAAGAAATTCTAATCATAGGGGAATATGTAAACCCATATTTCATATTTACAGATAAATATAATTCAATCATCAGAATGCATACAGTGACACACTAACGTTATACAGAGGATCGGGTCTATATATATACGGTCCAGTGGTCTAACATCCCCGCAATCATAGCAGGAGGGGAACGGACGCAGAGACTGGATCGAAAACTGATGAACAAAGACGTGGAGAGGTTTTTGGTCATAATATTGGTGAACTAGTGCGCCGATGGTGCATGGAGCATTTAAACCTTTCCTAGTGCGACCTTGTTATGGACAAAATGAATATCGATCTCTATATACTTCGTGCGTCAAAGATAAACCGGGTTAGCGGTCATGTAGATAGCACTGACGTTATCACAGTAGACGATGGTCGTAGAGGAGAGAGGTGCATGGAGCTCCTGGAGAAGCTAGCGAAGCCAGTAACACTCAGCGATGGTGTAGGCGACGGCGCGATACTCGGCTTCGGCGCTGGACCGTGACATTATAGTCTGACGTTTTGAGGACCAGGAGATTAGAGTGTCGTCAAGAAAGACGCAGTAGCCAGACGTGGAGCGTCGAGAGTTGGGGTAGCCTGTCCAGTCCGCGTCAGAGTACGCGATGAGGGTGTCGATAGGGCTAGAGTTGAGGTGCAACCCGCTTGAGAGTGTGCCCTTCACGTAGCGAAGGATGCGCTTGAGCAACGCGAGATGAGGTTTGCACGGAGCGTGCATGAAAAGGCACACTTATTGGACGACGTAGGTGAGGTCGGGTCATGTGAGGGTGAGGTATTGGAGAGCACCAGCAAGACTCTGATACTGAGAGGGATCAGCGACGAGTGAGCCATCGGCAGCAGAGAGTTTGGCTCAAGTGTCGATCGGAGTGGCCGTGGAGTGACATTTGGCCATACCCGCACGCTGGAGAAGATCGATGGCGTACTGATATTGGAAAAGGAAGAGCCCGTGAGAAGAACAGGTGACGGAGATGCCAAGAAAGTGATGGAGGGGACCGAGATCAGTTATGGCGAACTTAGAGTAGAGTCGAGTCATGATCTGGTGTAGGAGGGACGTCGAGAACACTGTAAGAACAATGCCGTCGATGTATAGGAGGAGATAGGTAGTAGCGCTGCCGATGTAAAGAGTAAAGAGGCAGATATCAGACACGAAGGCCATAAAGCCAATGTGCTGAAGGTAGGTAGCAAAACGTTGGTACTAGGTCCGAGGGGTTTATTTGGGGCCATAGAGAGAGCGTTGAAGGGGGCAGACATCGTCGGGACGAGAGGGGTCGATGAAGCCTAAAGGCTGCTGGCAGTAGACCATTTTCGTCAGATGACCGTGAAGAAAGACATTCTTCACGTCAAGCTCATAGATTGGCCAAGAGTGCGAGGCAGCCAAGGTGAGAACGATCTGAATGGTGGCGGGTTTGACGACAGGACTGAAAGTCTCGTCGTAATCGACACCGGGGCGTTGAGAGAACCCTGAACTACCCAACGTGCCTTGTGATGGGCAAGGGAGCCATCGGCATGAAACTTGTGCTTAAAGATCCACTTACCGGTCACAATGTTGACACCGGAAGGACGAGGGACGAGGCACCAGGTCTCGTTGTCCATGAGGGTCTTATACTCGTCGGCCATGGCCGCACACCACTGAGGATCGGCTAGGGTGGAACGAGAAGTCACCGGGATGGGCGAGATAGGGCAGTGGACGGCGGAGAGTCCGTAGCGCTTGGTGGGGTGGAGAGACCCGGTTTATGAGCGGGTAACCATGTGAGAGGTGGAGGGGACGGGAGACGATGGGAGTGTGGTAGGTGTGAGGAGAACTGGTTGGGGAGGGGCGTCATCGGCTTGGGATCGGCGGCTGTATATAAGAGGAAATGACGAAACTAGATCGGCTTAAGCCGATGGGGTTGGATGGGCCGATCGGTTTGGTCGGTCCGATGAAGATGAAGTAGCCGATAGGGAGGGAGAGCCGATGGAGTTGGATGAGCCGATGGGTGGTTATGAACCAATGAGGAGGAAGGGTGGGCCAACCAGCCGATGAGGAGTGGTTGGCCGATGAATAGTAGGCAGTGGAGTAGTTGAGGGAAAGGTGGGTGGCAGAGTAGGTAGGTCAGAGAGTGGGTAGGTCACGGACGTGCGAAGATTTACATTCGTGAAGAGAAGTTTTACATCCTTGGACTCGTGGAGGCAAAGGAGTGGAGCGAACGCGAAAACTCGAAGAGGGGCCGAACGCGAAGAAAGGAGGTTCGCGTCCAGGAGGCAGAGATTCGTGTCCGTGGACACGTTGGAGTGGCTCGGACGCGAGTAGAGAAGGTTCGCGTTCGGGAGCGGTTGAGTGTGTCGAAAAAGCGCGAACCGGGAGAGAGTTACAGCCGATGGAGGGCGGATAGGTCCAGCCGATGGAGACGACGAGCGCAGAGGTGCGTCGGCATCGGAGGAGAAAAGATGCACGGAGCAAGAAGAAGGGCGAAGACGAGTATGAGTCAAGACGAGGAAGCGGATGGAGACCGTCGTCTTGTCGCGTGGAGGAGCAAGGGATGGGAGAGGGTGGTGGAAAAAGGAGAAAGAAAAAACATCTGTGAAGAAGAGAGGAAGAAGGAGCCGAGACGAGAGAGCGAGGAGGGAATACCGGGAAGAAAGTCGGTGACGGGGAGAAAAGGTTGGTTCACCAACGGAAGGATGCTAGCACGTCGAAGATGTCTAGACCCGCTTTGATACCAAGTAAGAATATGTACAGTAAGATTAAGATCCCAACGCTATATGAGATCGGGTATATATATATACAGTTCAGTGGTCCAGTGATCATATATTAAAGAATTCTATATAGTTCCTTAAATAGAATGTATAGCTATCACACCAAATGAAAGTTATACTTTTATTATCATTTTTTAGGTAGGAGAGAAGAGGGGGAGAAATTCCCCCACCTAATATCCACACCAATTGATATGTGACGACATAATAAAAACTTCATTTTTCTTATGATGAAAAAGTCTATACGCCATGGCAACTAGCATATAGATATGGATAACTATACATCACACAAGCTTGAATGGCGACAGTTTTTTTTCCTCCCATCATTCTTGTCACTGAAATTTAATAGCGGAGCTACTGAAAGAGTTACCTAAATGTAGCAATGAAAATTAATTCTCCACAAACATTTTTGTAATATACAATCTCTACACACTTCCATCAAAATAAAAACACATTGAAATCTACGCGTTAATGGCTCGATCACACATACGTATATATGAATTATAGAACCTCAGTATTATCGTTGTCGCGACGCGGACGTGACATGACTCACGGAACTGATAAAGAGAAAAGAGAGTGACATTTCCCCCCCTCGATTGTCTATCTCCTCTTTTTGATGTTTTTCCTTGGGTTTTTGTTCAACGTGTTTTTCCATTTGTGTCGTATTGTGGGGTGTTGGGAAGAAGAACCAAAAGGGTTCCAGAGCGGCGGCTGGCTGCCTTAGCTGCCAAAACCAAAGCAGCGGGCGAACCAATGGGCCTTTGGTTCATCATGTTTTTATGCCACTCCTACGCTGGCTGCTGCAGCTGCACCAAAGCAAAGCAGCGAGCGAGCCTTTTTACCTCGCTTCCTTCCTTCCTTCCTACCACCCCACACACCCGACACACCATCTCCTCTCCTTTGCTTCTCGCCTTGTCCTTGTCTCTCTAGTCACGTCGGCGATTGCAGCCGTGAGTCTGCGGCGCCGCCATGGCGGGGCTCTACAGCCCGGGGTTCTTGCCCGCGAGGAACCTCTCCCCTCAGATTAGGAGCAGCAGCGACCCGGACGTCGATAGGTACGAGAGCCGAGGGGCGGCGGCGTGTGGATGGATGATTCCAATTTCGTTTCCGTGTTTCTTGGTTTTGGCTGTTGTCATCCCCTTTTTCTTCTCTTGGTTGGTTGGTTTTTGGACTGATGAACTGATGGTGTTTTGGTGGCTGTGCGATTCTTTGTTGTTTAATCTTGTTGCAGCCAGTACCTGGCCGAGTTGCTCGCCGAGCACCAGAACCTTGGGCCATTCATGCAGGTGCTGCCCATATGCAACAAGCTACTGAGCCAAGGTGAGATCTTTTGATCTCACCCTCTTATTGTTCTCGCTGCGCAATAAGATTTTTCTTTGTTTTTGAGAGAGGTGTTTCCTTGCAATCGATGAATTGGGAATTTACATGGCTCCGATGCTTGGATGGGCGCTCGCTTTAGATGGCATTGGTGGTTTCTGGCTCTGCTCCATCTTCTCTGATGCATGTGCTACTTGGATAGCGTTGTGTTTTAGATTTGTGGTGCGATGTTTCCTCAATCGGACAGATTAGATGATCAGGGTTCTGCAAGATAATGTTGTCAGTTGATGATCATGATGATCGATCTGTCATTGATAACCTAGGCTGGAGATGTTGTACAACAACCTTCTTGGCTGAAATATCGGCCAATCATTGCTGTTGGTCATGTTTTCTAGGATGGGCATGTTTGTTCTCTAATCAATTCATCTTATCATTCTATTGGTAAGAATAATATGTTTAATTTAGAGTTGATTTTAACAGTAGGATTTAAAAATAGTGACGAAGCTCGTGGATTGCACTCGTGGACAGTGGTAAAGGTTTTCTATGGACGTCAAGTCGTCAACTTATGCTTATCTCAATCACCATCAAACAATCAATGTACATTACCAGCATGACGATTTCAACATTTTTAGACAGCCATGACATAATCAGCCGTACTTGATATAGGTGATTTTGCTGCTATTAATAATTTGTCATCTGCAAAATGAAACGACGACTACTTTGCTTGATATACAGTCTCTTCCTTGTGCTGATGCTGGAAAAACAAATATAACCTGTAACTGAATCCAAACTCATTTTCTTGTTTGATCAGGCTATACTGCTTTGTCAGGTCACTTTTATCCTTGTGCAGTACATATGCTTAGACCATGATTTATAGGATTGAATTTTCGTCACGCTGTAGCTTAAGGAATTTTCTGTCTTCTTCATTGAGAAATTCAATAATTGTTCTATTATAATTTGTAAGTGGTGATGTTGGATCAAATCTTGCATCACAGTACTATACTACTGTTTTTGTTTAGATACCCTGTAGAAATTGCACTCTTATCATCTGTATGCTGTGGGCCTATTGGATAAGTATATAAAAAGGGGATAATATTGCATATTGCTTCTGTTTTTGAATCATGTTGGGTCTAGTGCTATTCATATGAGCTTTTAGGTCCCTGTCTTTCTCCTGTGAATGTTTATCCATTTTATAATGAACTATAATTTCTTCTTTTTTGAGAGAGAGAGGGAGAGGATGAACTATCATTTCCTATCTTGGTTCTGACAAAAAAAATATTTAGTAGCACTGTCTGAAATTTTGACTCTAATAAATGACTTTATGTTACTCAGAAATTATGCGGGTATCAAGCATTGTCCACAACCATGGATTTGGTGATTTTGACAGACATGGGTTTAGAAGTCCTAGTCCGATGTCCTCACCAAACCCCAGATCTAATCTCTCTGGAAATGGGTTCAGTCCTTGGAATGGGCTACACCAAGAGGTAGGTCCTCTATGAAACTTATTTGCAATCCAATGTATCACTTTACTCTGAGCTTAACAGCTCATAGTGCACTAAGCCAGTAATATGATAATTCTATGCAAAATTCACTCCCCGACAGATTGGCTGATATTCATGCTGTGCACGTGTTCAAGATGATTTGTCAACAGTACTGACAAAGCATTATCCTTGCCTTTTTGAACTATGCAAAAGAGATTAGGTTTTCCTCAAGGAGCCGGTATGGATTGGCAGGGAGCACCACCAAGCCCTAGTTCTCATTTTGTAAAAAAGATTCTGCGTTTGGATGTCCCGGTTGATTCTTATCCAAATGTATGATGCCTCCAGTTCAGGCGCTAATGTTAGCGAAGAATAATGCTTGAGCTCTTTTAATTGTTTATATTTGTTTTACTTTTTTCCTAGTTCAATTTTGTGGGACGCATTCTGGGACCTAGAGGTAACTCTCTAAAGCGGGTTGAAGCATCCACTGGCTGTCGTGTTTTCATTAGAGGAAAGGGTTCCATCAAAGATCCAAGGAAGGTAAGAAAAATTTCCAATGTTTGATATGCATGCGCTTCTATTGCTTCTTGAATCATCAGGATATTATTGTGCTAACAAGTAGTTACAACAAACTATTTTTCTTAAGATAACGGTAGTGTTAGACCACTGGACTTGTATATCTATAAACCAGGGCTAAACGAGGAGTCGCCAAGATGGGCGAGATGATACAATGGACTGCTGAGAGCCCGTAGCGCTTGGTAGGACGGAGGGACCCGATTTGTGATCGGGTGATCATATAAGAGGTGGAGGGGACAGTAGGGCTCGCAGGAGCCGATGGGAGCGTGAGAGGTGGGGTGGGGATGGGTTGGGGAAGGGTGGCATCGGCTTGAGATCAACGACTGTATGTTCGGGGAAAGGGCTGAACGAGATCGGCCTGAGTCAATAGGGGTGGGTGAGCCGATAGAAGTTGATGGACCGATGGGGTTGGGCAGTCCGATGGAGACGGAGCAGCCGATAGGGAGTGGCGAGCCGATGGAGGCCAAAGGGCCGATAGGTGTGGGCGAGCCGATGGAGACTGAGGAACCGATGGAGTTGATGTGTTCGATGGGAGTGAGACAGTATCAGCCGGAGCCGATGAGGGTGGTGGGGCTGATGGAGGTCCGATGTGAGTAGTATCGGAGCGGAGAGGAGTGGGATAGCTATGCAAGAAGTCCTTAGGAGCGGCCGATGAGTAGGCCGGAGGTGAGATTGATGGAGGGACTGGGAGGGTACGGTGTTAGTAAGGAGAAGTCGAGATCGCCAGACAAGGGTCCGGGATGAAGTAAACCGAAGGGGAAGCAGGACTTGTCTCAGACGACATGGCGGAAGACGATGATCCGACGGGTAGAGAGATCGAGACATCGGTATCCCTTGTGGGATGAGGAATAGCCAAGAAAAATACAGGCGGTGGAGCAGGGTGCAAGTTTGTGAGGAGCAGTGGCGATGAGATTAGGATAACAAAGACACTCAAAGACGCGTAGGTGAGAGTAATCGGGCGTCTTGTGGTACAAAAGGGTGTAGGAGACATTGTGTCGAACGGAGGAGTAAGGGCGCCGATTGAGGAGGTAAGTCACGGTGGTTAGTGCTTCAGCCCAGTAGGTTGCGGGTAGATGGGCATGAAGTAACATAGTGCGACTCATGTTGTTTAGTGTGCGAAGAAGGCGTTCGGCCTTGCCGTTTTAGGGAGAAGTGTAGGGATAGGAGAGGCGGAGATGGGTGCCACAGGAGGTAATTGGACGCGAGTGGAGAAGTTTCGTGTCCGGGAGCAGGTGAGCGTGTCGGAAAAGCAGGAACCGAGAGAGTTCCAGCTGATGGAGGGCGAACGAGTCCAGCTGATAGAGGACGAACGGGTCCAGTCGATGGAGACGATGAGCATAGAGTTGCGTCGGCGTCAGAGGAGGGGAAGGTGTGTCGAAGCAAGAGAAAAGCTAAGGCGGGTCTGAACGAGACGATGAGGCGGATGGAGGTCGTCTCCTTGTCACGTGGTGAAAAAAGGGGGCGAGAGGGCGGTGGAGGAGGAGAAAGCCGTCTGCGGAGGAGACGGGAAGGAGAGAGCCGAGACGAGAAGGCAGAGGAGGAATACCGAGGAAGAAGGTCTGCGATGGAAAGGAAGCGTCGGCTCACCGACGAGAGAATGCTAACGCGTTAGAAATGTCATAGACCTGCTCTGATACTATGTAGAAATATGATGTACAGTAAGACTAAGACTCTAACTCTATACAGGGAGGTCGGGTCTATATATATATATATATATATATATATACAAGTTTAGTAGTCTAACAAGTAACATATTACATTATTAAAATATTGCTTAGGCATGCAAAATTTGTGGGTTAAACTCCTGTTGGTAGCACTTTAATTTCAGTAAGTATGTTGGAACTGTCTTCCTGTGCAAGGGATTTCATCTCTTACCATGCTTTCTATTTTATGATCTCTTCACAATCCAAATACTGATTTTCTGATGTTCCATCCTGCTTAGCTCATGCCAAAGTTTTAATTGCTCTGCTTTTGCTTCTTGATATGTACTTCTTCCTCTTTGCAAAGAACTAAGTTTTACATGTTTGCTTCCATGATTCTTTGAAGGAGGACAAACTCCGTGGAAAGCCAGGCTATGAGCATCTGAGTGATCCACTGCACATTTTGATAGAGGCTGAGTTCCCAGCCAGTATCATTGATGCAAGATTGAGACATGCCCAGGTGGTTATAGAAGAATTGCTTAAACCAGTGGTGAGTAATTCGCATACACCCTATTTGTGCAGGTCTAGAGTATTTTTGCTAGTCTCCGGGGCTAACTTAGTAGAAAACTGAAATGACTAGGCTGAATGTTTCCTCCCCTTCATACTAGTCCTGAAATGTCTTCACCCAAAAGACAGCTAATTTCTAACTGCTTCTCTCCATTTTCTTGCGGAAACCCATTTTCCTTTTTCACATGCTCTGTTCTGAGCCTTGTGTATGATTGCGCATGTATATCATTGCTTCTTTCTCCAGCAACCCTTTTATTTGCAATGAAGTTTTGATATGCTTTACTAAATAAATCGTATCGGTTTCTTATGCAGGATGAGTCACAGGATTTTTACAAAAGGCAACAACTTAGGGAGCTGGCGATGCTAAACTCAGCCCTGAGGGAGGACAGCCCCCATCCTGGGAGTGTCTCTCCATTCAGTAACGGTGGTATGAAACGCGCGAAAACGGGACAGTAGAGAAACGACTCTACCACTCATTAAGCCTTTGAGGTGGTGTCCCGTGTCCGGGTGCCTTATTCCCTTGAAAGGATGGCAATGGCACGCCTTCAGGCAATGCTTGCCATGGGTGTGTTTGAAGGAAGCAATGCAATGCACCTTCACTAGATGAGTTTGGTATTTTCGCCTTCAGGCAAGGGAACCCGCAGGGACAATGACAATAGTCGCGGATCCTCCGGTCGATCCATCTTGGTTGTTGTAAGGTCTCCAGGACATTTGTTTTATTTGTTATTGACTGTTAACCCTTAGTATGCGGTGCTATGGTAGGTTATCTCCATGACAAGCTAGAGAAAGGCCTGAGATGTGAGCCTTTTTTCCCATTTACCCCCTTTTAGGTGTTTAATTAACCCTTGTATTATACCATTTCACATTTATGGAGCCGTGAAAAATAAACAGGATGAAGGGTCATCCTCTTTCTACCTTACATTATGTCAGTCTTTGGTTTAGCTGTGAAAAAAATCCTAGTTATCAACGATATGTCATGAACTTACGGAATCCAAGTATGGCAGTATGGGTGTCACATACAGTGTTCATGGGCCATGGTGGTTTGATTTCCAAGCTTGATTGAGCCCATGTAGGCATGGCTGGCCCTGGCCCTGGGTTTCCTCCAAACGCACAGCATCCTAAGATGAGGTGATGTCCACTTGCTGGGGCACAGGAAAGCGAGCACCGCCCTGATGAGACCACCAACAAGTTTTCCTGACGAGACCACGAGTTTTGCAACGCCATGGTGTTGCAGAGCAGAGGACAGGAAATGGTCTCAAGGCAGCTCTGTGAAAGTCTCATGGATTTAGGTGATGGATGGCAATAGTTGTTCCTGTCAAGCTTGGCCGTCCATGATGCCTACAGAATATGCTTGCATAACGGTTATGGAGGTGAAGCATGTAAAACTGCTCGACCATGTTTGGAACTCAGCGAATGGAGAAATTTTTCTGTCTAGTAAGATGACAGGTATTTCTCTGTGTGAAAATTTGTCATATAGGATGCACGCCGCGTTGCATTTTATCATGAGTTAGTTTCAGGGAAATCACAATTTACCCATTAGTAAAAATTCAGAAAATCACAATTTATACCCAAGTAAATTCCAGAGGAAGAAACTCATAACAGAAGCTAATATGGCAGAAGCGGTGCCCAGCAGTATGTGAAGAATACAAATACAGTTGGTGACTGATTGCTGCTCCATCCAACAATGAACAAATTCAAATCGGTTGCAAGAAGAAAACCAGCACAATACAATGTACTCCCTCCATCAAAAAATATAACTAATACTGGATTAAACACTACTACAAATCTGAACAGAGTAGTATTGGATTAAATACAAATCTAGACGGGCTAGTCCAGATTCGTAATCTTAGGTTGTAGATTCTTATATTTTAGGACAAAGAGAGTATACATCTTTTTATAATAAATGGATAAACCATAAAGCAAACATCAAAATTACCAACTATGTACTGCAGAGCTCTGGTGCAGATCTGAACACCAAAACATGCCAAACCATGACTTTAGGACTACAGATTATCTCAGGCACACACACCAAGTCATTCTATTTACCAACACAGAAGATATTCGACCAACCACCACATGTCAAGGAAAAAGGGGAATATATTTCAGACAAAATACTAAGCTTAATAAGATTACGAATGACAAATCAAATTACAGATCACATGCTAATAAATTAACACTCAAAAGAAAACAATTTTGTCAGTGAAATTCAAGTTGACATGATGTTATTGTAATGCACCACCAAACGTGTTCCAGCCCAACAGTACTGTCCACATTAAATAGTCAGCTGCCGCAGAGGCTACATTGGCCATAATTAAACTTGGTATCTGTTATTGTTAGGCAGGCAGCTGCAGTAGACCATAAGTCCAATAAAAAGAGACTTTGATATGAACTGTCAATAGCACATTATTTAGCCCACAGCCCCACACAAGTCCAATAAAAAAGTGACTTATAAGAAATATTAATAGCGCATTATCTCTACAACAAGATTCATGATGTACATGCTACATAGTCATCAAGGGAAGTAAATCTACCACTGTACTAAAGTTGAAGGCCTGAACATGCACGTGATGGCAATCTTTTAGTTGAGCTATAATGGCATAACCAGAAAAATAACAGCAGCCGTGCATATTAGACAAAGAATTTAAGTATTTAACTACTGCAACAAATAAAAGAAACAGCTAACCCATGGATGTTGCACAAGAACCCAGAAGATGGTCTTGATAACCATCTATTGCAATAATTTTCTACTACCATCTTTGTTAACAATCCAAGAACACGTCTATCTCTCACACCAAAGGTTTTATTTAGATGCAACATATTAATTCCACTACACCTCATCCAAACCTACCATATTGTATCACATATAGCAGCAACAATACCATATAGACATCATAGCATTACCCAATCAGGTCACAAGCAGAGTCATTTTCACATATAAGAAGTTCAATACTAACCAAAATCACAATACCAAGTTTCCCATGATGCTATGCATAACAATAAAGCTGCCATTTTCTAACGATAGTAATTACGGATAATTGGACCCTCAGGCCCCGCCAACTTCTTCCACGCAGGCAGACACAGCATGGAAGGCGTGGAAACGGGTTCCACAGCTCGATCGCTTCTTACGCTTGCCAGAGATCATCGTCCACATTGGCGCCTGGACCTCACAGCTACTGCCCTCCTCCTTGACCCGACCACCACAGCTCACACCCTTCTTCACCTGTGGAAGAAGGGTCGGCTTGGTTGGCCCTATTGGCAAGGTGATTGGCCTCACTGCTTCAGGCGGTGGTTGAATAGTTGGCTTGGCTAGCTCCGGCAGCGAGTAGCAGCGGACATAGGTGAAGTTGGTGGCGGCGCTGGAGCCGCGGAGCCGGAGGTTGGCGGCGCTGGAGCCGCGGAGCCGGAGGTTGGCGGCGTCATAGGCGGCGGCGGCCTCCTCGGCCGTGTCAAATGTGCCGAGCCACAGGCGGCGGTGGAGGTGAGGGTCGCGGATCTCCGCCGCGAACCTCCCCCACGGCCGCTGGCGCACGCCGCGGAACCGCGAGGCCGGCCTCGCCCCAGACGCCGCTGACTCCCCCATCCCCCCCGCCTCCATCACGCGGCGCTTCACGCCCTCACCCACCTTCCCCCTCCCCCGCGGTCGGCGAGGAGGCGACGGAAACGCCTCGTCCTCGCTGGAGGACGAGTCAGTGGCGTCGGCGTCGCGCACGAGGATCCGCACCACGCGTCCCCGCGGCGCCAGCGCCGGCGCCGGCGCCGCAACCGCCGCCGCCAGCTCCTGCAGGCTAGGGTTTGTACCCATGCCTCTGGACCACTTCAATCCATACGGCCGTTTGATAGGGGGGTGGCTACTGCTCAGCCTCCGCGCCCCGCCATGGGAGCGTGGGATTGAAGGCGAGGGGGTAGGGTTTAGGGTTTAGGGTTAGGGTTTCTTCCGATCGATGCGGCGGCGTGCGGTGGGGTAGGGAGACGAGGGGAATTGGCGGAGACGGCGGGGACTAAAAAGAAAAGGCGGGAAGAGGGGTAGTTTCGTAATTTTTAATTTTACGTGGGAATATTATATTGGAACCTACTGTTCAGGGAAATCGGTGGGTGGGTATATTCTCGGAACATGGTTGGATTATTAAGTGCTTTATATCCGACAATGGATTAAGGTTTTTTCCTGATGTTTATTTAAGTGGATTATTGATTTCATTAGTTAAAACAGATACAAATAAATTTTAATTAACCCACCATTTAAGGGCGGTGTTCCGTTCCGAAGAGGTTGCTGGTATCTGCAGCTCATGTCACTAGTTAACCTAATTTACGTTGAAATGCTATAGTTTTCTATCTAAAAGAAGTATAGTTTTCTATGAAATTTCATATAATCAGTTCTAGAATCGCATAACTTTTCAACTAGTGGTGTTTGTGAGAATACTCTAGGACAGATGCAAGTCAATTTGTGAGTCAAGGATTATCTGTGAATCAGCCATAACCATTCTCAATGAATATTCCAATACGTTTAAGGCCTCCAATCATAGAGTTTTGATTTGATCCGTTACCGGATAGATGAGCTCCCTTCCATGATTTTGATTATAACAACCGAACTCCCAAAGTGTGAGAGGTGTAAATGTAGTAGTTCTTTCGCAAGAAAGGCAAAGACGCACGTGGCATGCTACCATTGGCTGCGGCGACGATGCACAGGTGGCACTGCAGCTGGGGCCGATCTCACAGGTTGAGCATCACCACCTGAAAGCGAGCATATTCGCTGATTGGCATTGCGATTCGGCGCCATGGGATGAAATCGAATTGAAACGTCAGATATGCCCTTGCTTCACTTCTAGTTCTAGATTGTTCCATCGTTCCAGAATTCAGAGTCAACTGGCAAACAAATAAAACTATTTGTGTCATCTGAAATTCTGAATACCCAAAGCAAAGTAGTATTTCTATAGCGATTTTTTTATTTTTTAAAAAAATTTATTTTAAAACAAAATAGCGTTGAAATGGCAATAGTATTGTCAGGCTAGTTAGATTAGAGTGCTGCCGTACCACTTTTCGTGGTGTGATAGTATAGTTTAACCACGTAACGGTAGGGCGGCTTGGCCAAAAATTTCATAGTAGGTGCTTTTAAAATTAAAAAATAAAGAGGTTTAATAAATAAAAAAAATCTTCTCCAGCCAGCTTCAAAAGCACCAGCAAGCATTTCTGTGATTCGCATGTCTTTCCAGAAACAGCAAAGCATCAGATTCCCTCTTGTCCTGCCCTACTTTCCACATTTTCTTGTGTGAGCAAGTTCTTTTTCTATACGTGAAGCAATCCCAGACAAAGGAAAAACCGAATGAGCACATATTCGTGAATCACGAATACCATACTGGATACAGGCTTCATGCTACATGGAGATGGAGATGAAAAGACTCATCATGATTGCACTCCATCTACATCTGAGCAACTGTCGCTTTTTCCAGCATTATTTTCACTCTTCACGGCTAACATATAAGAATCACACAATATCCTTATACACAAGAACTGCATTGCCATCCAAGACTTGAAAGAGGTACAACAGGTAACGGTAATTTAGTCAACAGTTTTCCGGTCAACTGGTACAATCTGAATAAATCAGGCTCCGAAAGAGAAAAGAAGGGTAAAAAAAGGAAACAGGCTCCTAGTTTATGGAAAATTAAAGCCAACCTGCTTGTCAAATTCAAATGACATCGCTAGCTGGGAAAACATTTTAGCAGATTCGCTCTCAGCAGAACTTCCAGTGGTTGTTACAGTTCACACATGTCACAAATGTTGTCATCGGCTCATCAGCACTCCGAGTCTGCAGCTGGTAGTAAGTCGTCTTCCGCTGGCCGCACCTGCCGCACTTGAACTGATCAGTCGTCGCCTTTGGGGGTCCTCCACGCTCGCACTCAAACAAAGCCTTCTCCTTGATCTGCTTATTCTCAAGCTTCCTTGCGTCACTAGCCATCTCTTCAGGAGATATGTCAACAAGCCTCTCAGGCCTCACTTGGCCAAGGAGAACCCTTCTTCGGAAATCAGTGTTGTTATCAGCCCTAAGGTTGAACATTATTGACCTGTATTTTGCCTTGTGAGTCCCAGTGGAACGTCCCAGTCTCTCAAATAATGCAGATTCAATTGTCACAGCAACTCTGAATGGATCCCGTGCATCAACTTCGTCTAAGATGTTTCTCACTTCCTCTCTGTCATCTTTGCTAGTCTCTCCATAAACCTTGGAGAAGGCATCAGCAAGTAGTTCCCGGATTTTATCTCTAGTGGCATCATTGCATTTGACAAGAGATGTCAGCTTTGGGGGGCCGTTTGGAACAGAAGATGGCTTCTTCGTATCAGGAGTTCTAGTAACTTCCTTCGGAGCCCTCTCTACTTTGACTGGTTGATTTTTGGAATCATTAATCTTCTCAACCTTGATGCTCTCAGACTCCTGGCCTCTAAAATCCACTCCTCTTTTCTCAGACTTCACACTTCCTGATGCAGAATTCTTATCAACTTTCATGGGCTGAGCCTTTTCAGATCTGGCGGCTGAATTAGTTGATCTATCATTTTCTGTTGTACCATTTTTCTTTCCTTCTTCGATAACAACCTTTTTCCAGTGCCCCAGAAGATCTGTAGCCACAGCTTGTATGTCTGAGTGAGGATGCTTAGTCAGGTAACGAAGATGTTTGCCAACCTGTCAAGACAGAAAGATCACATGAATTCTTTTCTTGCAAAACCTATGCAAAGAACTGCAGGAAGTATAAGAAGAAACGAGAGAAGTAACCAGTTAAGGAAGAAAATAGAAGTTTGTAACAAAAGCATTAAGTCAATAGATTAAGCTTCTATGCACACCCAGTTTAACTTGAGAATGCAATTCACATAAAGAATTTCACAAGGTCAGAACCAAGCAGTAATGAATAATAAATAGGTCCTCAAAAAGAGATTCACTGCTCACAAATCAATAATGCTGCTAAGTTCTGTATCATGTTCAGAATATAATTGTACGTTTATCAATGGATAGTGCAACCTTGAATACCAGATGCACTGATATGTGCAACTATAGATATTAAGAAATCACACATGCAGGAATAATGCCACTTCAGCCTCTCAGTCTATGAATCACAACTTTAACCTTGTGGAACTCATGTATGTGTGTTTAGGGGGAAATACACAAGATAATTCATTGAAAAAAATTCTCATAATATAAAACTTTCCCTAGTTAAACCACAAAGATGCAAAACTACAACTAAAACAGAAGACTAGCTTGCAAAAGCAAAGACTGCTGTATGTTGCTCCAAGAAACTTGTTGAAAAGTGTGCAGAGGATGAGACAACTGATAACTAATATGAGTGGGACAGAAAGGCTTGTTGAACATGACAACTTATTATGCCTTAAATAGAATATAAGTAAAGAATTATAATGCATGGCTTTCTATAAAACTACAAAGAAAATTATTATGTCTTAAAGACTAGCTGTTTCATGTTCCACCCAATTTTACTGCCAAATCAGCTTCATATAACTACTTGAACCAGAGACAAGCCGAAGTCAGTATTTACAGTCTTAATTGAGAGGTCATGGAATTTAGTTTTCACATAAGCCAAATGAATCCCTGCATATTCTGCATATGCTTTTCCCGCCAAATCAGAATTCCATGCACGTCTCACTCATTACCAATACAAAAATCTGCGCCTTTTATGTGCATCAGTACACAGTATATGTTATTCAACCATCCCAAATCAGAAAGGTGATGCTTAGAAGATCACTACTACAGAGTTTCCCTGAACATCAAGCGAATAGCAACAATGCAGCATTCGTTTCATAGATCTCAGTCAAACCCTCGCTCCAGGGCATTCCCTACATTTAACTCTCTAACGAATGCACCAATTAGAGACAGAAAAGGAGAAAGTAATCATATTTGCACTTAAAACAGCAAATCACACCCACAAGATCTAATCCCAACCAAGAGCTACATATCTTCATCCCTCGCGTCAGGAATGTCACGCAAATCGAGTAAATTTCTACAAACTAACCAAATTAAAAACACACAGAATTCAAATTGGATGCGACAATACACACATCGCCCGCGGTTCCTCACCAGAATTGCCGCTGTCGCACGCATCCGCCGGAAGGCGACGAAACAAGCGGCCACAGGTAGGTAGCTCTCGCAAACACAAATTCGGATCCAGGGCGGTGGGGGTGTGGCCGCTCACCTGCGTGGAGACGAGGATCTCGGTGGTGACGCGGATGTCGCGGAGCCGCCGCAGCGCGTCGAGGCAGCGGTCGGCCTCCGGCGAGTCGTTCCCCCCGGACGCCACGTCGGCCGCCTTCTTGGCGGCCTCGAACGTCTCCAGCAGCTCCCTCTCCATGGCGGCGCCGGCGCTAACCAAAACCCTAGCTACTGGTGGCTCCCCCCCGCCGCCGCCTCTCCCGTGTGGCCTTGACCCTTGAGATAGGAGGCGAGCGAGAAAGAGAAGAGGCTGGAGTTGGGGGAGGCGAGACATTTATACGAGCGGTCCGCGTGAGAAGACCAGGAGGATGTCAGAAGCCGACACCGCGGCCGTTGATTCAGAGGACGCCTCTTCTGGAACCAGGCCGATCGGGCGGCTGCGAGGTGCGCCACGTGTCAAAAATGTTTGGTTGTTGTTGGGATCAGGTCTCCTCCCCTATCGTTTTCTTCAGAAACGGCAGGCTACACAAAGCTGCAGCTCAGTGTTTGTATGCTACAGAAAGGAAAGGTGTTTCAGTTGTTCTGACTTCTCTGTGCATTGCCTCCTCTATCTCTGCCTTCTCTCAATTCTCACATTGCCTTTCCTTATTTAGCTTCTGATGCCTCAACAAAATGAAAGGTGTTCCACAGTTTTGCAAGGACATTGACATAACATGGCACAGAGAACTCATAATAAATAGCAGCCTAGCACAGGTGAAAACCATTGAGAAAAAAAGAAGAGTACTTTGCTGATTATGCTGAGGATAAAGACTATAAGATGGAAGTGACATTGGGTTCTTGACAAGAAACTGGTCTGTAAACAGGCAATCTTCCTCAGATTACACTCTATCCTGGTGACAAGAAAACAGGAAGAAAGAAAACTAATCTGGAACCATTAGGAGATCCTTTGGCAGCCACAATCCTTGTATGATGACCTGCTTTGGTACCTTACAACCAATTTGCGTTCTGGGCATTGTTTGAGACCATAGCGGATCACTTACCGCCATTGGTAAATTTTGCCAGAGAACGGTACTGAAACTTCACGCTCTCTGCATTGTCTAAGGTCTTCACCACATACCTGGTACACAGGAAACGGATGAGCGCTGTGTTCGATTTCAAATGATGGTCATGCTAAAAGCTGAGAACAAAAATGTTTCTAACCATCCATTTAGGCACTGTGCTGTCACAACTGCTACGCGTCCCACAAATCGTTCTGGGGTCCTTTTTTTGCCCAGAGGAAATTCACTTTGCTTATTACAAATAAAGGACAGACAGTAACAAAAGTGAATGATAATCTGACTACACAGAAAAAATACCTTGATTATGACTTGGTCAAATACAGCAAAAGGAAATTGGACACCTTTACCTCTAGAAATCTCAGTTGGATTTGGTTCATCATTGCCACATTTGTCCTCGTTTCAGAGAAAGAGCGGATTTAAGAACATCATGTAACACGTAAAAAATGTCCAAAACTCCAAATCCAAATATTAATAGAACAGCTGAGAAAAGCTTAATACCTTTTCAAGGCGCTCTCTTCTTCTTTTTAGAGATTTAGCTGACTCTTCTTCACGTTTAAATGCCTGAACTGCAAGGCAAAGAGCTGAAAACATGCAAAATAAAATTAAGTTACAAGTACAGAACGGAAGCCAAAAAAGATCACGGACATGGGAAAATACAAATGTGTGTGTACTACTTAGCAAGGTCAAAAAAGAGGAAGATGTTGAATGATATACATGAAGTCTTGCATATGGTATTAGTAGAATGTAATAGAGATATGAGGACAGCTAGGCATTAACAACTGTCTGTTACCAAATTTTTACAAGATAGACTATTCAGCCTATGGAAGTAACTTACAAAAATTATGCAAATGTCCTTCAACCTAGATCCCCAAGAACCAACTAAGATTTAGGAAATGGTAAGACACTACTGGTCCCCCTATAACTAAGCAGATGACAGGACAATGTGCACAACACCAATTATGGCAATTTGACAATTCAATCAGAGAAAAAAGGTAAACACCCAAGTTTGGTCAAATGGAGTCCTTGGTAATTGGCAGACCACATTTGCCACAAGCTTTCTTCATGTCAAGTATAAACTATTCCATATCACTTCCACATGCACTTGCAATTTCACATCCCCCTCCCCTCCCTCTGTCAGTAGCACTGTAATATCAGGTTTTCCTGTTTCCAGGATTATTTCAGTAATTTTTTGCCTTTAAAATTAAATATTAGCTGATGCATTGCTAGGGCTAACAAGATAACGTTCTTGGAGCCCTCAGTTGATATAAATTATTGAGATCTGATGTCACTACAATAGAAAAGCAAAGAGCATATGTCATGTTTCTCACTGGACTTAAGCCATAGCCAAGGTCATATGAGCAATGCACAAGGAAAAACACTTTTAAGATGAACAGCCTCTACAAAAATATGGACAAAACAAACTTGAGGTAAGAAAGTTTCAGCAGTAGCAATGAACATATGTAACAACAAGCAGGACCCAGGTCTTTCTTCAAAAAAAAAAAAAGCAGGACACAGGTCAGCATGTCTATAAACAAGAGGTGAAGGCTCGAAAAACTATCATGTGGTAAGGATCCTTTGACAAACCATTCTGTAGATATGCTTCATTCTGTTACTTCCGTAAGAGTGCCCACATGATAGAATCATTGCATCATCCATGAGAACACCTCTACAAATTCACCGCAAGAGGGTAAATGGATTAAGATGCTCAAATGCTTTATCCCTAAGTTTTAATTATATATTATCACAACAAAGCATGATTGTAGTATGGCAAACTCAAGTGTGATGCATACCCAGTACTCATATCAGAATAGAGGCAAATACTAGCATAGAAGCCAGATCTTTCAATATAATGCTAAGCATAATTAATGCAGATAGCATGCACTAGTCACAATTTGTATGCTCCATTGTTAAGTACACTACAAACTAATCCAGAAGGTGGAATAGCTAGGTAATCCTTATTCAAAACACTAAACATTTCAACAGAACAACCATTTGAGGATACTCACGTCAAAGGATCGGAGAGGTGTGCTCTGAGTAGATCCCAGTAGCTAGATGCAGGGCCTCCCTCTCTTCTCCCAATAACCTCATATCCATTCTCCACCCTCATCTCCCTGGGGATGGTGCTGGGTTCATCCTCTCTAGGCGAGGCGTGCCCATATTGCTCGCTCGCACAGTTGTAGATGTGGCTGTGCTTCCATTGCTGCTCCTCTTGGATTTGCCTCGTTCCATTTCCCCTATTCATTGCTGCTCGCCCGATTGCTGGTGTGTCAATTAGCGAAGAAACGATTATCACCTTGACCACCAGATACATGAATAATTCTAAATCATACGTTGAGAAGATTAACAAGATGATTGTTGCTCGAATGCCACATGAACCTAAGCTCAATCCTGGTTGTTGTTTTTTTAACGGATTAGAGCAAATTTTGCAAGCTTTACGAGTTTACAAGAGCAAGCCGTCGCGCGAACCCTTCGCTCACCTGGAATGGAGGGGCATCGCTGCTGCGAGCTGCAGTGCCCTCCGTCGGGCAGATTGCCCTCCTCATCGCCGTCGTCTTCTTCGTCATCGTCGCCCTCGTCGACCGCCTCCACAGCGTCGTCACCGCCGGAGTTGCCGGGGTGGGGCTGCTGCCGGAGGAACGGGCCGGCGGCGCGTGAGGCGAAGTGGGCCGCGGCGGGGAAGGGCGCCGGCGCGAGCGCCCCCCTCGAGGAGGCCGCACGGTGGGCTCCCGGAGGAGACGCCATGGGTGTCGGGGAGAGAGAGAGAGAGAGAGAGAGCTTGGAGGAGAGCACGACTGCCTTGCTGGGCTCTCATACTGGTGCGCTGCGGCTGCAAGCCTGCAAAACTACTGCGTTAACGTGTTTACTAACGTACAGCTGTGATGCATTTGGCCGAATTTATTTTTTTTTGAATTCCACAGAAACAAATTCTTGTGGAGTTTCTAAATTCAAGCAGACTTGTTCTAACTGACATTTACAATTTGTTCATATCCAATTCCATTTTGGATATGCGTTAAATGAATTAAGTTAGACAATTCATCTCCAGATTCAAATCACCCTTTTTGCATTGACAGAATATAAGTCTTCAGTTTACTCCACTTGGACCAGTCACTGAAGCCAGTATTCAGTGACAACAGTCAACTGATTGTCTCTGTTGAGGATTGTTTGGATCAAACTAAAGAAACATAGTAAAAATCGATGAAAGAAAAACATGGAGAAGTAATGGTAAAAGCAGCTGCAAGCTATGTAAACTATACATAGCTTGCATGAGTTACATTTCAACTTTCCTTTGCGTCATCAATACAACAGCTACCCTACACTGAACAAGATCCCTCTTGTTTTACACATAACCTAGGCTAACTCTTTACAGCACCAAGGGAAACGTCTCAGGAACCATTGCCTGCCTTCTTTGAGGCAAAGAGATGGCGGACGACGGAGAGCTCCCAGAGCTTGTTATGTCTTCCCATTCCCTGCCTTCTTTGAGGCGAAAAGATGTCGGACGACTGAGAGCTTGCTTGTTGCACGAGAAACAATCGAAGAGACAGCAGAATTCTTTCCATTCAGCGATGACGCTGTTTCTTCCGATTCCATGTCTTCGTCTGATTCTGAAGGGGGTGGTGGAGGTATTGTCATGAGGAAAGCATCCAGCATGCGGATGATTTGGCTGAAGCTAGGCCTCATGGCAGGATCCTCGACCCAGCATGATTGCACGATGAACACAAGCTCCTGAGGGGTCTCCTCAGGAAGAGGTGGGCGTGCTTGCTGTCATTAGAGACAAGAGGGAAAAATATCAGATTGGTGCATATTGTGATTGAAAAAATAGTGGTGGTCAAGAAAGTTTAAGTTCAAAGCTCAGGTGAAAATAATTAAAGAAAGTTGCTACAGTCATGTACACCAGTTGAGTGGTGATAAAAAGAAATAATTTTTCTTAAGATTACTTGAGTCAAAAGATGCCATATTGACCTTCTCTCTTCGGATAGCCAAAAATGAGTCTTTCAGCTAAATTGATAAAAAATCAAAACATGAGAAACAGTACTAACTTGTTTAGGGGTAGTAATTTTTGTCCACAAAGGAGACATTACTGGCAATTTATCACCAGTCTGAACAGGAATTATTTGAAATTAAATAGCATAGCTCGTCAAGTGTCACAGGATTATTATACCAGGCAATTTTCGAGGAAGTGATATCGTTTACTAGTCTTGACTATTGCTTAATACTTACCTTGAAAGCAGCAGCATATGCCGCTTGTAGATTTGACATGCCTTCAAACGGCATTTTATTGGTCAACAATTCCCACAGAACAATGCCAAAGCTGTACACATCCACTTTATTTGTGTAATGCTTCTTCTCACCACGTTGAAGAGTGACAGTGCTGTATAACTACAACAACGAATAAAGAGAGATCCTAAGTCAGGCTTTGTAATCACAGATCAATGCTAAAGCAGCAAAATTAAATCATGAAATTAAGGACAGCAAGTAATTGCACGGGCACAGAAATTAAATCATAATAATATAGTTTTAGACTGAAATCTTGACCATTGCATAGAATACTAAAGGGTGAGAGACTTTTTTTAAAAAAATGGCTTTAGGCAACAAGTTATTAATTTAAATTATTTATTGCATAAATTAATGGTTTACCTCTGGGGCCATCCATCGGTATGTCCCTGTTTCAGCAGTCATCATTTCAGTTACAGTTTCTTCTCGTGCAAGTCCAAAATCAGTAAGCTTCAGCTTCTTACGATTTGCAGTTAGCAATAAATTATCTGAACACAATAACTCTTATCAGAAAATTAGAAAAGTATAAAGAATTTGACTTAATAACTTATGTGGAAGTAAGTACTGGAGGAACCTAGAAGTTTAAGCAAACTTATGATAAGTAGGAGAAATGGCATTATGGAATCAGATGGACAAGCACCTTACCGAAAATTTTGAATAATTAAATTGACAAGATAACTCAGTTTAAAAACACAAGTTACCTTGGCCAAAAGAATACACGATGTTCCAATATCAAAGTTTTATTTTTTACTTTTGAATTGAAAAATGCATTAGGAACACATGTAGAGACATGATAAATAAAATCTACATGTGACCATAAAATAGTATGTGTATATGCAGTAAATTTGGTTAGAAGTTATAACAAAAGAAATGCAACTTGGTGTATATGTCAAAGAACAACAGAACAAAATCAAATGAAGTACAAGTGCAAAAATAACAGCCCACACATACGTACCAGGTTTCAGGTCTCTGTGTATTATTCCATTCGCATGTAAACATTCCATTGCATGAGCTACATCCAGTGCATAGCTAATTGCAGTATGGATATCTAATTGGCTGGGCCGAAGGCTGTTCAAGTAGTTTTTCAACGACATCCCTGGCAATAATTCGCTGACAATAACCATCAATGGTTCTTTGCAAGATCCAATGAACTGCACAAGTGTGAAAATTTGTCAAGAGAGTTTCCACAAGAAATTAATGATTAGTTAGCGATGGCTATGATGGGACTGAATTGAACTGGAGAAATTGATGAAAAATCAGATTGACCACAGCAGTGAGTTATTCAAACAAGGATCTACTACCTTCACAAGATTGTCATGTTTCACTTTACACATCATATTTACTTCTCGAATGAAACGAGCTTCAAAGGTTGCTTTCTCCTCAGGAGTGGTGCCACTGTTAAGAACCTTTATTGCTACAATCTGATCACCGTACCTATTTCACAGCACGCAAAGAAAGAAAATTAATTGCTAAGATATCAACAGTATCCTAGTTGTACTTATATAGCATAGACATGAAGTGTAAGGCGGCAAAGTTTCCCTATGGACCAAGAATATCAGCTCAACCTATGACAACACAAAGAGTCAGCACCAAAGGAAACTGGATTTGCTATTATCTACCACAGTTGCATACCGAATCATGAATAAGTTGCAGGCTTGAACAATCTCTACTTGACCACAGCAGGAATTGAAGATAACGGCAGCAAACTAGCATAGCTATATCAAGCAAGCATATTTAGGGTATTTGGAGTTATATTGACATTGGTCATGTGGAGATCCTGTAGGACAGCACAAGTCATGACTAATATTTCCATCAAAATGCCCTAATGAACTAACAAAAAAAATCGGAGAGCCAAAGTGAATCACAGAACAAACTATGCAACCTAACCGATTTAACTTCCTGACCTGCAGGACCCCAGTGACTCATAAATAGAAGGCATAATTCTTGCCACCAGTTCTGTTGATACATGACCCTAACTACCTTTTCACGAGGGTCCAGTACATGAAACCCATGTAATTGCACACCTGCTTAACACCACGACTAGATCGGAGTCTTAAAATTTGGTGCAATTTTGAAGCCAAAACTGACGACTTTGAGCATAAACTCAACAAATATTAGGTTGATTCACTTACTTCCCCTTGTAGACCTTGCCATGAGCTCCCTCCCCGATTTTGGATCCAATAAACAGCATCTTGGGGTCAACAAGCAGCTTCTTGTCAATCCAAGAAGCCGGCGATGCGGCGGCGTCCGAGCACCGCGCCGGCTCCACCAAATCGCCCGCCGCGACCTTGCTCGGCCGCGGCCGCCTGAACTCCTCGCTCCCATTCCCATCCCTGCACCCGTCGCTGCCGCAGCTCATCGCGTATAACCGTTCCCCGCACGGCACGTCCCCCTCCGCGGGAGAAAACCGAAGCCGCCGGGGTGAGCGAACTCGCGGCACAGCCGAGGCCTGACGTGGTACGCCTTCAATTCAACCCCACCCGAGACGAAGCCAGGTGGATGAAACGAGGTCGCCGCCACGTCGCCTCCCCCCCCCCCCCCCAAAAAAAAAAAAAAACCCTGCTCCTCGCCGGCCGTGCGCTCGCGCGAGGAGACCAGCCAGCACGGCAGAGGAGGATCAGAGGGAGGAGCTCCCGCCGCACGTGCGGGGGCTTCTCTCCGGCCGCCGCCGAGAGCGCGAGGAGCTCCGGCGACGCGGTGCAGGGGGGAGACGAGACGAGAGGAGAGTACGATGGAGAGGGTAGAGTAGAGGTGCGGCGAGGGAGAAGCGGAAGACGAAGAAGTGGCGCAGCCGCAGCGCATCTTGTTCATTCGTCAATTTCTCAGATTTTTTTATTCGAAAAGGTAAACTTCCTCCACTTATTTTTGAACGCGAGAAAAAAAAAGAAAAATAAAATTCCTCACACACTTAAAAAGTTAAAACCACCCTACCGATCAAACCTGTGGGAAATAAATTAGTCATTCGCTGGGTAGTTTTGTGTTTTCAAATATAATTTGTTGTCTATGACTTGTTATACTTTACATGAGTCTTTGCTATAATACATAGTGAACACTATGCATTCTATTTGAAAAAGTGTTTTAGAGTAATAACAAAAAATATACATATATATACATATAAATATTCAACAAAAGGACATTGGTGAATTTAGATTATGGAACAGATAATTGTTATGAATTATATACTTGATTACATAGGGGATAAATTAAATATTTTTAAAAATAAATTTAACAAATAGCTTATAACAAATTATTTACGCAAAGTAGTAGAAAAAGTTTTTTAAAAAAACGTGTTTGTTAAAGTATAGAGCAAATAATGTATTTTAATAATATGATGAATAATTAAAAAATATAAGCATAATCCTTAGAAAATTTAAGATTTTCGCGAAGAGATTAGACGCGGGCAGTTTCGGCGTATGGTTGTGGGTCGTGGTCGTGGTGGTCTTGCCTGGGAAGCAGGAGTGGAAGGAAGGGGGGAGGCATCTGGGTAAGCACAACACAGTCGCAAGGGGGCAGCTTTTTACAGACAGTAGAGACTTGACTAAAGCGAACAAAAGAGGAGGAGACGGGGAGTGGAAGTTTCTACGTGTATTGGCTACATATCCCCCGGCTTTGTACCACTGGATACATCGCAAATGGTAAAAAAATACCCTTTGTGTCACGCGTTCTACTCGAATAGATTTTACGTTTTATACTCTTTGATCAATAGGTTTGGCTATGCTCAGCATAGGCCAAATTTAAGCCCGACCAATTTGATATAACAAAATATATGCTTACTTTTAGCTAGACATATGCTAATACTAAACTAAACCCTAATCGAGGGCTTTGCTCAACTGCCTGAGATGTAGCTACGACAACAGTGGTGCAAGCAGATTGCTTGCTACTACTTGCTATGGCGTAGCCCAAGGCCCTAAGCAACCAAGCAGTCCGAGATAATTAATCAACTAAGTCCGTAGTTGATTCTGGATTTTAGACTTAACATTACAATTAGTTTAAGAGTTTTTTTTACTCAACCTTGACTCTTTCACCATTAAAAGTACAAATGTAAAAATCTTACCTATTTTTCATTTCCATTACACTAACGACATGTGTTTGGCTTATAAGCCACAACCTTAAAAAAATATCTTTCAATCAGACCCTAAATTGTTATGTCCACGTTCTCCAAATCATTTCCTTAAACCGGGACGACCATATGCATATGCTCAACTGCTGCTCTAAGCCGCCACTGACTGGAGGCTCAGCTGGGGACACTTGCACGGTGAACCATTAGCCAAAATCGAGTTTTGCAATTTAATTAGGGACAAATACTCATTTTATCTTATTTTGAAGTCTAAATATCAATCTAACCTCATTTTTTCAAATTTACTCATTTGATCCCACTTTTCAATATCAAAGTTACCGTCTCATCCCATTTTCACTGCACCATTAATGTTTCATTTAGAAAAACATATATATATTTACTATCCTAAACTATTTAAAATACCTTTGAGTACACACATTAGCCCTATCTAGACCGATCCTAACCCTAACTCTAACACCATCTCATCTCGGTGGCGCGGTTACTAGCGATAGGATGAGTTTTTATCAAAGCCAACGCAGACGGAGCTATGATGGACGAAGGTTGGCGTAGAGGGAGATATGGCACATGGAGGGTCACATGGCCTATGTCTAGGTCATGCCGCCACGTACAGACGTATGATAGATGGAGGCCAAGGCAAATGCTTGGGGCACGGAGGAAGGAACGAGAAGAAGGAGAAGTCATGCAGCGGATAGAGTGGTGGATAGAATTTTACTCGTTGACCCTAAGACGCGGGGCTTACAACGAGAAGGTTTAGAGCTTGCCTAATCGTGGATGGAGAGGAAAGGCTCGACCGCCTAGTGGGCCGAAGGAGGCACTGCCTCTTTAGTGATGGTTTGAGTTCCAATGATCAGCTGTCTCGTATACCATTAAAACCTCATATCCTGTGGACAGCTAATGAGTTTTTTTTCTTAGATCTGTGGTTGCTTTCTGCTTGAGATTTAATTCTTGTTCAAAATTTTTTGATTGACCACGACACGGTTTCGATCTCACGCTCCCCTCACGGCGGCGTGGGGCCCACCGTACTGCATGTGGTGTTTAAAGCTTTTTTCTCTTATCTATTTATTAATCACCTTCTCTTTTTTTAGTCCACGTATTGGCCTATGAAAATAGCACACCGTTCACGCGGCATCCACTTGCATCGATTCTTTATTCCCTCGCCCCAGTGGTTCGTCAGAATTCGTTAAGTGGGACCCACTCAGCTTTTCTACTCTCCATAGTGCACTAACCTCCCGGGCACATTAGTCTTCCCCGTTTTGCCTTAAGAAAAGTTAAGTCTTCCATAAAAAAAAGTTGTCTTCCATATTTTGCTAGGATCAAATTATTTTGCGATTACAAGGCAGATAAAAACAGTAACATATCTCTATCCCACCAATGCGTATATTAGGATTTAAATTTTAATGGAGCATGACTCCATTAACATACCGTTGGTGCTTACCTAGCTATATCAGATTATTAATATAAATAACTATGGTATTATGTTAGATTTAATATATACGTTGAAATATAAAGTAAGTTTGATACGTGTGTAATTCTTTTTGAAACAAAAAGTTTGGTATAACTTTGATTATAAATTTTCCAAAAAAAATAAATGCAACTGCACGATGCACGACATGGTGGTGTACGCCCTAGCGCCCCTCGCAAGATTTCAAAGTGAGAATGGCCTAACACGTGCCACTGGTGTGGGGGCGTAGAGAAAACGATCCGTACGCGCGTGCGCGTGGAGATTTGTCACGTAAATCATGCGACGTTGTCGGTTGTTGCAGCTCCCTCCGTCGTTCGCCGCCACAAATCCGCAATCGCCGATCAGCACGGTCAACCGGCGCGCTATATATACGCGGCTTTTAAACTTCGTGCAGGAGGGATTGAGAGAAATCAAATTTGCACCTTTTCTCTCCGTTTGGTTTGAATTATTAAACGAATTATTGTTACAAATCATCTATTTAATTAGCTATATGAATACATCAAATATTTTGATGTTCTCAAAAAATAAGTATTTTAATAAATAAATATAACTAATAGTCTAACAGTATGGTAAACATTTTTTGACAACAATTTTTTTCAAAACATAAAGAAAATAATCCGTTTTAATAATTCGATAAATAATAAGCTACAATGAATATGACCAGTAATCAGTTATTAGTAGTACAAATTAAGTTTGAGAAAACAGTTTTTCGAAACGTGAAGCTAATCGACTGAATAATAAACTGAAAAAACAGGACCGGTGAACAGTTAATAGTACTAGTACTAATTAAGTTTCAACATATAACCTCTCATCATGCGACACCAAATTGGTTGCTGCGGACGATAAGAATTCGAATCCACATGTACTTTTTTAAAAAATCTGCATGTTTCCAAACTGTTCCTTAGTTTGTCCCAAGTGTATGGTGTGAGAAAAAGTCGAACCTATCTTTACCTAACACTAGAACAACGACCACCGCATCTAGAAAACCCTACTACCCTATAAAAGCAAGCCTAATGACATTCATAACAAGCCCCTAATTGTGATTTACCATTAGTCCATAAGCAATTTCTTTATTTATTACTAGTGGTGAGAGTACATCCAAACTGAGGTTCAATTGAAGCCACCCGTAGAGAATTTCAATTGAACTTATGTGTTCGCATTCAGGGGCGGGGCTTCGTAGAAATTAAAGTGGGTCATAATCTCCTCCAGTAATTAAATAATATTATTGTACACTTTAGTGACTATTGGTTATTTTTGTGATTAAGGAGTTATATGGTTCATTGCCAAACATTGTCTAAATTTGACGTATCTTAAATTGTGCAAGTTTGTCCAAATTAGTCATCGCATTGGTTTATATCCACACTTGCATGCATCAACTTAATAAAATGCGGCATAAAGTATGGCTAACTTTTTTTTGTTAGCCGGTGTAGACAAATGTGACGTAAAAATATAGCAAATGGCGTTAACATGAATATATCAACCAAACAGCCCCAAACTCTCAATAATCCCTTCCATGTATAAATCATTTGGTCTCGCCCCCCTCTCGATCAAGATCCACCCGTTTGCATTTTCAAAAATCTGGTAATGCACATTCTCATAGAGGATTATAGCTAAGGTCATTTGCACTACTTATATCCTTAATTTGTGTAGAGGGGCCTTTCATTATATTAAAAATAGGTCATTGCAGTACAGTATGTAGTTGATGCAGTGCCTGGTGACTAATCAACGGCTCTGCACGCACACACAGAGTCCTACATGTCCTTAGGGGATTTGGTAAATGTCCCTAGCTAGCTCAAGTAAGCGAAACAACTTTCAACTCCCAACAAAAGATAAAAATATTCACCTCTCCTAGCTAGCTCACATCAGTCCTGTCATTTGTATATTCTTAATTACTTGTACATATGCAAGCTCGTACATGATGTGAGTGACAAAGATCCAAAGATGCTTGATAAAATTGCATAAATGGGACCAGACACGAACTCACCACACACAGCCAACAAAACCCAATAATTGTGCTCCAAAAAGCTTGCAATGAAAGGGAACAAAGAATGTGGATCTCAAGTTATTGCAGCTCCTTTTCCCTCATGTTCATCTTCAGAAACAAACACAGCATGCATGCACAAGAGAGACTCTCTATCATGGGATCAGACAAGGCTGCCGCAGCTTCATCTGCATATATGCATTGTGTCTCTCTCTCTTTGCCTACCTGATCCCTATCATTAGCTGACCTTTTTTTTTCTCTCCTCTCCTCTTTGCGCTCCACTTATCACTACATCATGATCATCGATCAATGGCTTTGGTTTCAGAAGGGGTATCAAGAAAAGGACATTGTGTGTATATGTGTAGATTTATATGTTTAGGCTTCTGGTTTAAACTTGCTGTTTGGTAGGGGGTCACTGTCCTTCACCATCTCTCTCCTCTCTCTCTCTCTCTCATGTCGATCTTGTGTGTTATGCACTTTGTTTTTTCACAGGGTAAGTGCAACTGCGACATCCACTGCTGCTCCTTTTTTCTACTAAGAGAGAGAAAGAAATAGATAGAGAGAGAGGGGAAGCTTCTTTCTTTCTGTCTTTTCCTTTTTTTGTTTGAATATTTTTTCTTTCTTTCTGTCTCTTGTAAGAGTGTAGAGAAGGAAAGTGATTGGTTGATGTGTCAACTGTCAAGAAAGTATGATGGCTTGGTGGAGGATATTCTTGAGTTTTTGGGTCAAGGCAGTAATTCACTCATGGTGGTAATATGAACTACAAACTCTTTTATCTTATGTTCTTCAAGGCCAAGACATGTGAACAAAACCAATGATCTAGCGGTGAGGAGGTTTTTTTTTCAACCTCTTACCCGCTTGGACTTAATACTAGATTTTGGGCTGGCGTCCATCTTCCTCTTTTTTCGGTGAGTGGTAGAGCTTGCGGCCAATTTTTTTACTCCCTCCACTTTTTTTATATTTAACACCACCAATTTTAGATATACTTCGATAATTCATATTATTTATGCTTAAACTACATTTACTGATAAAATAAATCATAGCAAAATAAATGATAATTATATATTTTTTAAAATAATATGAATGGTTAAACGTAGATAAAAATCAACGACCTTAAATATAAAAAACTAGTAAGAGTATAAAAAAGCATATACTATTATAACTGATACCTGAAGAGGGAGAGTAAAGTAACCAAAACGCAAAGAATGGGCAAACCACATCATCTTACAAATGGGCCCTACTTGAGCTTACAAGGTACACATAACGGCCCATTAAATTATAAGCCCATATAAGCCCAAGTACCCAACACAAAGCACTACAAAGCCTCATCGCCTCGTCGCTGCCCTCCCGCCGCCGCCGCCGCAGCGCAAAGCCGAAACCCTAGCTTGCGGCGCCAACCACCCGCAGCCATGGCGAGGTCGCGGAACCCTAGTCCAGGACCTCCTCCTCTCTTGTCCTCTTCTTGCCGTCGTCGTCGCATTGATCTGGTTGGTTGGTGCAGACGTTCAAGCGGAGGAACGGCGGGCGCAACAAGGTCTAAGCTTTTTCTCACTAGGGTGATGCTAAGGTGAATAACAGTTTCCAGTTGCGAGGGTGGGTGAAGTGCGGTTCTAAGGCTGTGATACTTATCCACTAGCTATGACGAGATCTGTATCTGCTAGTGGGAAGTGTAGCTTCGGATTGCATTGGTGTTATCGAGCTTGTTTTTTTTTTGAGATTCTGCTGGTTGATTTAACTCACTTTTGTGGCTTGTTCTGTGTGCTTAGCTTGACCCAACAATTTCAGTTGTTTGTAGTTTGATGGTTCCATGATACTTGTGCAAGAGATGCCAGGATACTTACTACTGCATGATGTTATCGATGATACTTAATGTTAATTGTTCAGGGGTCTTATTTTGACAGGACAAGGCTATCAGGCGTTTATTGGTGAGGAACATTGTTGAGCTTGCTGCAGTGAGAGATGTGCAGGAGGCTTGTGTACATGATCAAATGCTGGTGGATGGGTAAACATGTAATCATCATGCTTATCTGTCCAGGTTACGTTCTTCCTAGGCTGTTAGGCGCATCACTTTGTTTCATGTGCTATCCATGCTCACACTGTCTCGTGAAAACAGGAGGAACGATGAGCCTCCACAGCGTTTCAGGCACATGGTATACAATTGCTAGCACTTATTTTTTCTAAATATGCACAAAAATTTCTTAAGTTTTTCGTTGAATAAATTTGTCATAATAAATCAAGTTTTTAATCAATGATAATTCCATCATGTTGAAGTCAACTATACTCTCAGTGCCATTTCTCTGTCGCTTTTATAGGCGTCGCATTCACTGTGTATATATTGCAATGGATGCGTCAATGAAAGCGTAAATGAACATGTGTGGGTACATTGCAGGCTTATCTGTGACTACTGATTATTTAATTCAGTCAGTCGGTAGTTCTTCTTTACACACATTTGTCTAAGAAATCCCTGATGCATATTTACAATTGATAGTAGAATTGGCAACTTTGAGTGTATGTTGTGTTTTGGACTCAGGAAGTCAGTAGCATTTACTATTTTTCTGCCTTCATGTGGTATTTACTTTTTTAAGTTTTTGTTCAATAGATATTTCATAACAAGTAGCGTTCAAACACTTGCAATAATAGTACACTGTTATTGTCGCTTTTATAGGCGTTGCATTCACTGTGTATATACTGCAATGGATGCGTCAATGAAAGCATAAATTAACATGTGTTGCTGCATTGCAGGCTTATCTGTGATGACTGATGATTACTTCAGTCAGTCATGAGTTACTGTTTGCACACATTTGTCAAAGAAATCCCTGATGCACATTTACTATTGCTAGTAGAGTTTGGTAATTTTGACTGTATGCTGTGTTCGGGATGTAGGCTATAAATCAATGGCATTTATTTTCTTCATATGCTAGTTACCTTTTAAAGTTCTTTTTCTACATATTTCATAACAAGTGAACGTTCATACACTTGCATAATAGAATGCGGTTACTGTTGCTTTTATAGGCGTTGCATTCACTGTGCATGTTGCAGTGGATGCGTCAATGAAAGCGTAAATAAACATGTGTTGGTGCATTGCTGGCTTATGTGTGATTGCTGATGTTAATTCAGTCAGTCATGAGTTCCTCTTTGCACTCATTTGTCAGAGTCGTGTGCAGTGTATACTATAATTGATAGTTTTGAGGTCAGATATACAATATATTGGCAATTCATCTTGTTTTTGCAAACTTTTACTGTTATTGGACGGCCATCTACTGTTTAAAGCTTATCTTTTAGCACATATAATGCAATTTTTTTGAAATTCAAGCAGAACTGCACGTGATGTCTTTTAGCTGATCATTATGGATGAGATGTTCTAGATTGCACTGGAAAATATAGTCCTACAAACTGTATCCGAGTTGCCTGATAGCTAAAGTGTTCATCTAATAAACCTTGGAGTAACTTGATGTATCTCCTGTGGCGGCATCAAAGACTGCTTCTCCCTGTTTGGTTTTTTTTTTGTCAATCGATCCATGTTGGATTGTTCCTCTTTTTTTTTTCTGTAATCAATTTATTTAAGTTCCCTGATCACACGATCTGCTGTTGGATTGCTCCCTTTTTTTTTGCTGTAATCAGTTTTATTTTAGTTCCCTGATGTCGTTGTGTTTATTTTCACAATTGCATTGCCCACAGTGGAAATAGGAAACTGTTGGTTGTTGTACATGTTTGGCTTTGCAACCATTTGGTGATATTATGTTCAATCAGATCACATGTGAGCTGGGTTCAAAAGCCAGATTTGGCTTATGATGTCATTCCAGAGCTTTTAGCAACGTCAGCCTTGTATGTTGCCTCGTTTTTTACAGAGGTCATGAAATGGTAGTAAATCTGACAGCTCTCGCATAAATCTCTATCGTGATCCTGTCTTTCTGTGCAGTGCATTCTAAAGAAATGCTCCTAATTGCACGCTCACCATTCACCCTAGGCTGCAGTATGCCTCATTTGTCTTCCATACATTCAGAACTTGCGTAGTCCAACATGCCTAATAAAATTACCCAGAAGCAGGATCTCATATTTGCGCGGCACAATCCGCTCAGAAAGGAAAAAAAATGCTCCCCAAAATCGTAACTCATGCTACTACAACATGGTCTCAAATTCTAACCTAATTTGGAAATTGCTTGAGAGCTCAACTCTTCAAATATCCTGAATCCGTAGCCCCCAAACAAAGTCGAACCGAGCCTTTTTGCTATGGTTTGATGAAACGAGCTAATTTTCTTCCAAGCACCCCTCTCAGGTTGCATACACCAGCTCCCATTTTAGAGCTCACCATCATCTACAAAACGTATCAATTTATATCAGGTAACAATATAATGCACTTCATCAAAGAGCAAAGAGCTAACATATAACACGAGATGTGAATGCCATGATTCAAGAGCTCACCACCGGGTTGACAACTGATTTTTTTTCTTCTTCAAGCTCTGTAAAATGAGAGTATATGTGATTTTTTTTCTTCTTCAGGCTCTGCAAATGAGAGTATATATGATTTTGTCAGGTAAACTCAAGAGGGTGCATAGGAGGGAGGGATGGAGGGGCAGGGAGAAGAGAACCCCTTGGATTTCCATAGCACGATGAGAGGCATCTATAGGGAAAACCAAATCAGTCTTGGTCAATACAATCTGGTATGGCGTCTTCGATCTACAGTGATGTATTTAGAAACGTTACTGCAGAATCCAGACTAACATCACTATATATGTATCCAAAGCCTATGAAATGCATTGAGAAAAATAAAATCAGCATCACATTAACGAGTTTTCATTGAAGTGAAAGATGTATTTGCCTCAATATCACAAAATGTTAACTGCTCAATACTAGAAAGAATCATGAAATTTGAAACTAGGTGGTTTCTTGAACATATGCTTATATAAAGATGCAAGAAGTGCTCAATGAAATGCAAACCTTTCCATTAGATCTACAAGCTCGTAGTTCAATGATTTCATTCCACGTTTAGTGTGCACAAGAAGGCACACTCTTTCTATGCCCGGGTTGAAACATACTCCTTCACCTACAAATCACATTCAAAAGCTTATTGTTCTGAACAGCTCAAAACATAATGGGAAATTTCATTGCCATACAGATCCAGTGGGCATATGCAAATGACTGTAAATACCAGATGGATACCAGGAGATTGTTGGTCTATTGTACAAGAGTAAAAAAATATTTTGTTCAGGAAGTCCACCCCAGAAGCAAACACAAGCGATGCACGCACCGTTGCAAGAGCAGCAGAAACGCCCAACACGAGTGCATGCAGATGGCACAATGCACGGAAGCGGAGGGCCTGGTCCATCCCAGCGCTGCTCTCCAACAACCAGCTGCAATTGCTTGTTTTCGGTTTCAGTCATCATGGCTAGAAACAGCAGTCACAACTTGTTAGAATACAGTTGCAGGTCATTTATAATATGTCCACAGCTTTGAGGAGAACCTGACAGTGCAGTGTGGGGTAGATTTGATGTTTTCTATAGCTTCTTGATTCTGAATGTAAAATTTTCCATCATTTCCTAGTGTGTTAGTAAATGAAAAAAAATCACCTAACATAGGAAAAGGTGCATTCTGGCATCCACGAAATAGTAGTCAACAGGAGCAAACTAGCATGCTTAGATTCGATCTCACAAAGGGAGAGCTGTACAATTCTTCACCTAAATTTCAGTGCAAAACAAATACCTAAGCATGTAGAGACTATGAAAAGCTCAATGTCTTTTTGCTCTGGAAATTACATCGCTAACACGATCCAAGTTCATTGCTTGTCTCTGCATGCTAGAAATTTGTGCCTTCAGTATTCTGATCTCCATCTCCATCCTAGTTTTCTCAGCGATGCGAGCATTTTGCACATCTTCTAAAATTTGAAGTGCATGTTGTTCTTGTCGCCATTGAGAAGTCTCTTCTGGTGGACCTGTCACCACTAATTGTGGTGCACAATCTCTTCCAGAGGCCCTTGTACTGTCATACAACGGCACTTTGATTTCCCTGCTGACGGAAACTGGATCCGGAACGGCATGTCGAGAATAATACCCTGAACTGCTTATGTGTAGTTTGTTTGATGTTTCAGAGCGAGTCCACCCCTGTGATTCTTTGATGTCTCTCAGATAGATGGACCTGCCACTATGTGTTCTCCTAGACTCTTTCATACCTGGCTTACCAAATTTGCTGGGTTGCCAAGATGTGTTTACTGGATCAGAAGCATACCTACCATAGTTTTGTACAGATTCTTCAGCCCATGCTTTGTTATTATTCTCGCCCTGGTCATCCATACTTGAAAAAGCAATGATAGGTTCCTCTGTGGAAGTCTGGTCTTGTTCAGATACTCCATCATTCTCTCTACCTACGGATATTTCTATTTTATTCTCCATATTTTCTTCTTTCTCTTCTTCCTGGTCTTCATGTTCTGGTGGAATAGCCCTTTCGGACTCTTGATGGTCTTGTTCAAATACTTCATCATTCTCTCTACCTACGGATATTTCTGTCTTATTCTCCATATTTTCCTCTTTCTCTTCTTCCTGGTCTTCATGCTCTGATGGAACAGCCCTTTCAGACTCCTTTGTTGCAGTTTGATCATTCTCTCTACCTACAGATATTTCTATCTTATTCTCCATATTTTCTTCTTTCTCTTCTTCCTGGTCTTCATGCTCTGGTGGAATAGCCCTTTCAAACTCCTTTGTTGCAGTTTGATTTGATTCAGAGACTTCAGCATCTGATTTGTTCTGGTCCTCCCAGGGCACATCCTTCTGCTGATTCTGGGAAGAAAATGTATCTCCTGATGTGTTAACAACTTCCACTGTAGGAAGTGTCACATGAGTAGTTTTCATGGTCCCATCAGGTTTCACTCCACATTCAAATGAATCTCTGTCGACCAAATTTTGTTTCGTGTTCTCATTTTCCGTTCCCTGATCCTGCTTCTCCTGAACTTCTGGTTCCTGTGAACAAGATTCATGAGATTCCGTTATAGTCAAAAGTATATATATATATATGTGTGTGTGTGTGTGTATATATATATGTATATATATATGTGTGTGTGTGTGTATATATATATGTATGTGTGTGTGTGTGTGTCTATATATATATATATCTTCAAAACTAGACCAACCTTCTCCATGTTTAAAGTGCATAGGTTCTGAGTTCCTTCAGTTGATTCAGCCCCATTAACTACTGCATTAGTTGAATCACCACTATCAACTGTACTTGCGTCTTCCAAAATCCTCTTCTCATTTACATTTTCAGCTACATTGTGCTGTTTGGCCTCCCCAACCTGCAGTTGTCAAACAACTTTGTCAGATTAAATAATAGTCAATCATATGGACATCCTGAAAATTCACTTGCCTCCTCTGTGCTGCAAATTTCCTGGTTTTGCATTCCCTTAATAGAATTTTCCTTGTTAACATCCAAAGCAACACCAATCTTATCCACTCCACCATCACAACCACCAAATGTGTTGGCCTGTTCCAAGGGTCGTTCATTTCCATATTTAATATCACAATCTAACCTCCTGTCCATAATCAGTTCCTGCAAAAGAACATGATCAGATCCCATTAATCGAAGCAAAAGTGCTTCAGCAGGTAAACTTACTTCCTTGATGTCCAAATGTTTGTAGTTCTGCATTCCTATGGTGAAATCAACCTCATTAACACCTTTACTAGGTGGATCAGTTTGAAATTCACCACAGCTAAGTGTATTGGCATCTTCTTCCGATAATTTCATTTTACTGTTTTCAATTGTAGTTCCTGGATTCTGTTCTTCCTCCATTTCTTGTTGCTGCAAAAGACCAAATATCAGTATTCAGAAAAGGTATTAAAGGTGGGGATTCTGCAAGTGCAGTCACCTTGTCCAACTCCATAGTTTCTTGGTTCTGAATTCCTTCTGTAGCCTGAGTTTCAATCTCCATAGCATCGATATCAGATTTCAGTCCGCTGTCTAGCTTACAGCCTTCTTGCAACATTTGTGTATCCATGTTCTCACATATGCTTCCGCAGTCATGTATCTGATTCCTAGCCGCTTCCTGCAAAAGAGCTGGTAATATTAATATTAACTAACACGAAACCTTAATGGACAAAGAGATTTGCAAACGCACCCACCTCATTGGTTTTCAAAGTTATGTGGTCATCTGCACCTTCAACAATCATAGCAGCTGCACCAGACAATGAATCCCTCTCATCAATGAACTCAATGTCCTGAATGCATTGCTTCTCCGTCATGCCTTCATCAGAAGCTTCCTTCTGCTCTCCTTCTGATTGTATACTAGCTGAACTACAAAGCATCTCACCATTGACTGAAACCTGTGAAGCTTCCATCACATCATTACTAAATTCATTTTCTTGTGCTTGAGTGATTTCTTCATGCTTTTCCTCAACACCTGACCATGTGAGCCTTTCGATTTGTGCATCCACCTGCTCCACATCATGTATACATTTCTCTGTCAGTGCCTTGTCTTGTCTTTCTATCTGTTCTATTCCAAGAGCATTCTTGGCATTCTCCTTAGTGTTTTTCTCCCTTAAAACCTTGTCTTCCTCCCCTTTTACTTGTCTCACTTGGATTACCTCTTTGAACTCATCTACTTCATTCTCCCCTAGCTCACTGCCATATGAAATGTGCTTCTCCACTGGTTCATCTACAACTTCCTGTGTCGAAGTAGTAAATTGATCCTGCCGTGAGCCCTCTGCTCCTACAACTTCCTTGGGCATATCTTTGGTGTATTTCATTGCTAGATACAGACCTCTATCCGTATCTGCATTCTCTGCTTCGGAAACACCCAAAAACACACCAGTCATATTGCTGTCAGAGATGACATTCTCCAGTGGTTGAGGAATTTTCTCGTGGTCATCCTCATTGTCATTTTCCATGGGATTAATTTCTTCTCCACATTCTACCATGTTAACCTGATGAGCTTCATGGGGCTTCTGCTTGCTAGCTTTCTCAACCATCTGACTGTTTTCTCCTCCAATCTCTTTGATGCAACAGGCCTTCCTCTGTTCCTCAGTGACAAAATCATGACAAGTGGTTTCTCCATCATTTGTTCCCAGAACTCCATCAGAGACGTTGATATCTCCCATTGTGCATGGCTTTTCAATGCATTCACCTGCACGATTTGCCAGCTGAATTGGGAGCACCTCATCAGGTAAAGTCACTGCATCATGAGAAATGTTAATAACACCTACATCAACTTCCTGTTTGCTCTTGGATGCAACTTCAACAGAACAGATTGCTCCCAATGCAGCTATTCCTACATCTTCTGAAGCTCCATTTACTTGATCCACTTCGTCAATGGCAATCTTTTCTTCTTTATCTCCTGCAACCGTGGCAGTAACTTCTTCAGGACTGTTTGACACATGACATGACTCATCAACTGAAAGGTTGGCTTCCTTCTCCAACACCAGCATAATGGTGGTACCTTCTTCTAGCCTATCTGTGGCATCAAGAGACTTGTCTACAGAGATATTAAGCATTTTCTCCTCCAGCATCGCGGTAACACCTCCTTCAGGTTCATTGGAGATATCTGGAGGTTTATCAACTGTTACAGCTTCCTTGATGCCTGCATCATTACAAATGACATCACTCAAATCATATCTGGATTCTTCTTTCTCCATAGGCTCTGAAGGTATAGCTTCTTCACACCAATTAGAGACATCAGGTGTTCTCCCCCTATCCAGTTCATTAACATTTGCCAAAACAATGTCACTTGATTCACCCTTAGCGATTTCTGTCTGCTTCCTTGGCACAAGTAGCACAATATCATCATTGATAGTTTCAACATGAGACAACAAGGCCTTTTCTGATTCCATTTCAGATAATGACAAGGATCCCCAATCACAGCTACCAGCACCCTCATTCCTTGCAGCTGCAAGGCAATCTGACAGCTTTGCATCATACAACTCTTGTAGCTTGCGCTTTTTGTCATTATTACCAGGTGAGATTCGAGCCTTCTTCATCTTCCGCTCCTTCTCTGCCTCGGCCTCCATGGCTAGTAGTGTCTTCTTCACCTTACGCTTGGGATCCTTTGATTCCACCGCCGTGCTCGCTACAGCAACATCAAGATGAGAAGGTGGCAAGGGCTGCCTCCACCACTCTGTGTATCGCGCAGTGACCCCTGGCTCAGACTGGGGAATGAACAAAGCTACATTCTTCCCCTCCAAATGGTAGGTCTCCCACGCAACCCTGCAATCCTCGTTGGCTCGTTCAACATCCCCGGGCACATCTTGATCCAGTCCAAACTGCATTGCGACACGGTGCGGGAGGTACTGCTCGATGCAATCCATCCCCACAAGCTCACAAGCACGCAAGCAGTGCGCGAGTGATGTGAGTTCGTCATTCCCAGAGACATGGCAGCCACGAACCCAGCCGCATGGCTGCACAGAGATGGTATATGGCTGCCAGACAAAGCTTTTCCCGGAGCTAAGGACGTTGCGGAGCGCCGCCGGGTTGATCTTATTGCTGACATCATGCCAGCGAGCGGCCCTAGGCTCGCCGTCTTTGATGGGGTTCTCCTTTGCGGGGCGGAGCGCAGGGAAGCGCTCCCACGCCCAGAGCTGGAGAAGGTACAAGGGCGCGTAGACTGACAAGGGGGAGAGCAACTCGCCGGTGGCGGCGGCGCTGGCGGAGGACAGGTAGGCCTTCAAGTCGCGCAGGTCCCGGTAGATGGAGGCGAGCACGGCGGGCGCGAGGGCGACGCGGTCCCCGCGCGCCATGCGGACAGCGAGCGGGAAGAGGGACTGGCGCATGGTGGACTCCGGGTGGCCCGGGAGGACGAAGCGCGTGAGCCAGAGCGCGAGGAAGGCGGCGTGCTCGACGACGGGGTCGTCGGGCGGGCCGGCGAGGAAGTGGTTGATCCAGGCGGAGTGGTGCGCCTTCTTGCATGCGCTGCGGTTGAAGCCGAGGCGCACCGCGTTGAGTGCGGCCTCGTCGGGGCGCCAGTGGAGCGGCAGCGGCGCTGGCGCCGGGCCGCCGTTCGCGGGAAGGCCCCCGAGCAGGGCGACGTCGAGGAGCGAGACGGTGGCTTCGCCCCAGGGGAAGGCGAAGGAGCTGGTCGCGGGGGACCAGAAGGAGGCGAGGTGGAAGACGAGGGCGGCGTCCCGCTTGAACCTGTAGGTGGAGGCGAGGACGGCGTCCAAGATCCCGAGGTGGCGCCAGAGCCGCTCATGGAGGGGACGGAGCTTGGCGATCCAGAGGTCCCAGTGGCGCGGGGCGCCGAGCCAGCCGCGGAAGGAGACGCGGGTCTCGGCGTTGGAGGCGGCGGCGGGGAGAGGAGGCGGGCGGAAGGGGGGCGGTGGGCCCGGGACGCCCGCGAGCGGGGGGAGGAGGTGGGCGGGGCGGCGCACCCCATGGCCTCTGGCCATGTCCATGGGAAGGTTCAGCACGAGGAGGAGCTCGTCGGCGTCGGCGTCGGAGGCCATTGCTCCGTTCCGAGTGGAGGAGTGAAAGACGAGGAACGGATCGATCCGTCCGATCTTCCTTTCCCTTGTGCGGGTTCGGTTGGGTTTTACGTGTCACAGTTTACATTTGTCTACTGGACTAGTAGCACTAATCTCGCTCTTATTTTACGTCCCTTTCGTGGCAACATTTTCGTATTCTTTCGGCTTATTTCCTGTATTATTGAAATAAATTAATTGATCCACATTTCGTGATATATATTTTCTAAAAAAATTTCTTCCCCTGTATTGTCTATAACACTTTTAAAAGATTTATTTTTTAAAATATTTAACTTATCATTTTTATAATTAAGTAAATAGTTCGAGTAATAATCTACATTTAGTGTGGCATAGTTTCCTTTATATTTTCTTTAAAAAAATGGTATGTAAAATACACTAACATAAGTTTCTAAAATCGAACCGTCTCATATGAAATTCTTACATTTCCATCCAAAAAATAATGTAGATGTATATTGCTACACAATCGCAGTTAGATGGAGGCATAAATAAAAGAAAAAGGAAAAAAACCCATGGCTTATGATGGTTAAGTAAATGAAAGAATTGCCACGTCAGTAAGAGGTTCGCTAGATCTCCATTGGGAGAGGAGACAAAGAGTTTCTCGATTTGCAAAAGAAGTATGCAACACGAGAACTTTCCATCACGATAACATTCCATGAGATCACCCCTTATCGACTTTACCACGTTCATTCCGCCATCACCTTGCCTGCCTGTGAGCCATTGGAAGCTTGTTGCTATAGTTATAATCATAGTTACACCTTAGCCTTAGTTATAATCGTAATTACACCTTAGCCTCCATTGTAACCTTGGTCATTGGGGTGAGAGTTGAGGCAAGACTTATGTCAGATTTCTGTATGGTGCGTTCATTCCAGTCTTCCAGAGCTCTTATGAGGAGCCATGCTATGCCACTCAAACCCAGCCTTGACGTTTGCCTCGCTTTTATGGAGGTCACGAAATGGATCTAAAATCTGACAGCTCTCACAATAAATCTCTAGCGTAACTCTCGTCTTTATGTGTATTGCGTTCTAAAGAAACCATTGCATGCTGAACAATTCACCATCCAGCTTGCAGTGATCACGTTTGTCTTACACCCATCCAAAACTTCTACACGTAGGCCTCACATGCCTTAAAATGATGTACTCGAAGCAGGATGTGCTGTCTGCGCGACACAATCGGCTCAGAAAGGAAAATGGTCTCCAAAATCCCCCAAAATCCTTGCTCATGCTACAAGATGGCCTCAAGTTCTAACCTAATTTGAAAACTGCTTAAGAGCTAAACTCTTCAAATATCCTGAATCAGTAGTCCCCAAACTTTGAACCTTGTGTTTGCTATGGTTTGATGAAGCGAGCTAACTTCCCAAGCAACCCTCTCAGGTTGCGCACACCAGCTCCCGTTTTAGAGCTCACCATCATCTACAAAACGTATCATTTCATATCAGGTAATGATATAACGCATTTCACCAAAAGAGTAAAAGCTCATATATATATAACACAAGAGATGTGAATAGCTCACCACCGGGTTGACCACTGACTTTTTCTTCTTCAGGCTCTGTACAAGAGAGTACAAATGATTCTGTTAGGTAACTCAAGAGGGTGCATGAGATGAGGGAGAGAGCGAAGGAAGGGACAGGGGGAAGAGAACCTCTTGGATTTCCATAGCACGGCGAGCGACGTCTATAGGGAAAACCAAATCGGTCTTGGTCAATACAATCTGATATGGCGTCTTGAATCTACAGTGGTTTATTTAGAAACGTTACTGGAGAATCTGAAGTAAACATCACTCTATATATGTGATCAGAAGCCTAAGAAATGATTTGAGAAAATAAAATCAACAGCACATCAATGAATTTTCATTGAAGTGGCAGATGTATTTTCATCAATATCACAAAATGTTAACTACTCAAAATTAGAAAGAACCATGAAACTTGAACCTAGGTGGTTTATCTGAACTCATGCTTCTATAGAGATGCAAGAAATGCTCAGTGAAAGCAAACCTTTCCATTAGGTCTACAAGCTCGTAGTCCAAAGGTTTCATTCCACGTTTAGTATGCACAAGAAGGCACACTCTTTCTAGGCCTACCCTGGTTGAAACATACTCCTTCACCTGCAAATCAACTTCAAAAGCTTAGTGTTCTAAACAACTCAAAATACAATGGGAATTTTCGTTGCCATAAAGATCCAGCAGGCATATGCAAAAGACCATAAATACCAGATGGGTGCCAGGAGATTGTTGGTCTATTGTGCAAGAGTATTTGTGCACTCATATAGTGAATTGCAACTAGCTCCTTGATTTTAAAATTGTGTTCAGCTGAATAACTAAACTAGATGTGCCTACCAGAGGAATGTGTACTAGAGGAAGAAAGAGATGAAAAGTAACACTCGCAGAAGGGTTGTGAAGCCATGGGCTAAAGAAATTTCATCAGTTCTTTGCAAGTAAAATGCACAAAAATTATTGCGCAAGTGATATAACTAGCATTTACAGTGGACATATTGGTTAGATATTCTGATCACATCCAAATTGCAAGATGAAAGGTGATATGATTCACAACAAACTCATTCTTCATGTCTTGGGGTACTTACAAGCTCTTGCCATGAGTCTTTAACTTCATCCTTTGCATAAGCAAAACCATATCCAGGCAGATCGACAAGGCATAGCTTTGATGTAAGCCGGAAGAAATTTATAGTCTGTAATAAGGAATAATACACATAAACAAATAGACTCACGGACTGTTTGAATATTCAAACTAATTCGTTTTCGAGAAAAAAAACTCAAACTAATTAAAGTAAAGCGCACAAGCTCCATTCGACACACCTGAGTAAGTCCTGGCTTATCTGATGTTCGCACAACACCCCATTGCCTTGTGAGTGCATTAAGTAGTGATGATTTCCCAACATTTGATACCCCTAAAATTTCAAACAATTAAGTTGTTAGAAGGCAGGGAATAACTTTGCAGAAACAGTATGACACTTGAGCAAAAAGATCATGCAGCACTCAATTTCTTGTCAACCATAATTCTTTTACAGGGAAAAATAAATATCAAGTATCAGCAGAGTCTCATACATCAGACCTAAACGGACTGCACATAAAGAAAATGTGATTGAACTAAAGATCATTCAAAGATTCACCCTGGAAAAATATGGAACAACTATCCTCATTTCATTTTTCTGAAAGTTACCTGCAAATGCTATCTCTGGAATTGTAGGAGGAGGGAATGATGATGAGATTTTTGCTGCAGCAAAGAATTCCAACTTATTTCTGAACACCTGTTAACAGTTCTGTGAGCATCATACAAGTGAATCTCAAAAATTCATGTAGATAGATATTAAAGGGCTAGACAACAACTTAAACTATGTGGAAACCAGGCATGACCAGCTAAAACAAAAGCAGAAGAATTCTGGTACCGATTATGTTGTATCTTTCTTACACTTTCTTCTATACGGTCACGCTCAGTGTTGGTTGAGAAGGGCACGTTATCCAAAGGAGCAGAGAGCTTAACATTGTAGCCAGCATTTTTTATCTCATTCAGGTGCCTACGACCAAGTAGCTGCAAAAGGACAATATTATGTCACCAGAAATGCATCCACATGGAGAAAGAAAAGTGAGGAGGTAATAGCATGTACATTGTCTTCAACATATGAAATGATTGACGAACTTGGCTGTATAGCACGAAATTTAGCATTTATAGACATCTCAGTCTCTTCAGGTGAACTATTTTCTGGGATCTTCTCTGTACTGAAAACTAAAAACAAAGAATGCAAGTTACAACACAGGAGTAGAAGTTTGATGATCATATCTATTCCTCGTAAGACCATGATTAAAAGAAATAAAAGGAATTGGATGCAGATGTTGATTCAGAAGTTCATAAAAAAAAGATTTATCTTGTTGAGGGGAAAACAGAGAGACAAAGTAATTTTGTGGTCTTATCTGCTGAAGGAAGAGAGTGTTCCCTTCAACAATCATTGCTTCAGAGAGCATGTGTAGATACTTAAAATTTCTAACTGGGGTAAATGACCTAGCTAAATAAAAACAGACCTTGAAAGAGGTTAAAACAGTAGGTATTCATATACTGATTTCTTCCAAAATCCTTTTATTTTCAATCTTAAAGGGATATCAAATATCCATCAGTGTATGAATATCTAGCGATAAAGATAGGATGCACTACATTTCCTTGATTCCTTACTTCTATGCCCATAATTCCATATACAGAACATTCCAGCTCCTTTTTTCTAATATGCACTCAGAGATAGGAACTAGTATGCTGTTTCCAAGGGTAATTCAAGAAAATGTCAAAGGGGTGGAATGTTCTGTCATCAGAGTTTAATGGGCTATGGGCGCAAACCATGGAATGAAAAAAGATATACAGATGCACAATGAATTCAGCCATCTTTTTAAGTAAGAAAAGTGAGATACCATTCACACCATCCTTATTGGTAGTAGAATCCTCAAGCCTTTTGTTTGATGTGTCATAGGGATCCAGTTTCATTCGCTTTCTCTTCTTAGGAGGAAGGGCTTCCTCAGTGTCAAAAACTGAATCCTTCTTCACAACCCTAATTTTTTTCCCAGTCTTGTCCAGCACTCGAGTATGGCGAGGGCGGGGCTTCTCTTTGGCATTTTGGCCAGAGTCATCTAGCTTCTTGCTTTCTGCAACATGATCGTCCAGATTGGCAGTTGTGGCAGCCTCTTTTTGGAGACCAACTGTAGTAGGTGTATCAAACTTCTTCCCTTTGGACGTTTCTGCATTCTTACTGAGCACTGATCGACCTTTTCCCTCTCTACTTGTACCAGAAACCATGCTGTTACTCCTTCCCCCTCTACTTACACCAGAAACCATGTTGTTACTCCTTTTCCATGAGTGCAAATCATCCTCGTCTAAACTTTGAGACCTAAATCTATCATCTTTTCTTGCAGGAGCCTTTCCACGGGCCATGGGAGAAGGGCCATTTCTGGTCAGCTTTGATTTAGAATACAACGCACCACTGTGATCACCATTCCACTTGTCATCATTACCCTTCCTTTTCCTACTCACAACCCCTGATTCATTCTTCTTCGCATCTGCTTGACCATTTGCATCGTTCAACCTCCTTCTCTGTCCCGTGTTTCCTTGTGTCTCCTTGTATGCTTCTCTCTTCTCACTCTTGTTTCCATCAGCTGTCCTAGTTCCTTTCCTTGTAGCACCTTCTCTTTTGCCACTCTTCTTTCCACCGTCAATCCCACCACCACTCCAGTTCCTCCTGAAACTCAACCAGCTCGCTATGCTTGTCTTCTCCCTTAAGCGAACATGAAGCGGCATCTCCCACCTTTAGCCAATGAAATCAAATCACCTGCACAAGAGAAAATTACGAGTTTTGTATTCCCATAACAAGCAGCGCAGTAGCTTCTGCATACAGCAAACTACAGACACAAGGAAACATGAAGAAAATCAGCGCATCGCACGGCTAAGCACTAACAACAACATGAATTCAGGAAATCCACCCCAGAAGCAAACACAAGCGATGCGCGCACGCATTGCAAGAGCAGCAGAAACGGCCAACACGAGCGCACGCAGATGACGCAATGCACTTAGCTCAACAACAATGCAGGGGAGGCTACTACCAGTCCTTCCATGGGAGCAGGGGCATCCGCACCACGGCGACGAAAGGGACACAAACGAAGCAACGCGCGCACGCGGGGTAGGTGTTCGATGAAATGCCTCGCGGCGGACACAGGGAACGAGGAGGGAACCGCTGGCGCTGGCACGGCCGTCGGCCGGCGAGTCGAAGGGTAAGAAGGAAGAATGGGATCTCGTACCTCGTTTACCTGTACAGAGCCGCGGGCGGGCGGACGGACGGACGGACGGTGGAGTCGGCGGCGCGCGGCGGCGGCGAGGAAGGAGCGAGAGCTCCGCAACGGCAGGCTGCCGAACTCACTGAGACGAAGAGAACAGAAAGCTCGTGGGTTGGGCTCTAGTTAAGGCCAGACATTTCTTGTGGACTACTTTAATGGACCGATTCGACGGCTATGGGCTTATAGGCGACGCCAACGATGGGCTGGACAGTCAGATTTCCTTCACTTTTCATTCATGAGCTCTTATTTTGAGGTGTTTTACAATACGCTGGTAGAACCATAGAAGAATCAATCTATGACTGGTTTATTTTTTTTCTAATTCAATTTATTATATTTATTTATACTACCACATTATCTATTGATGATATAACTTATCTATTAAGACATATTTCATGGTGAATTTTAATAAAAAATAATTTGATGTTGTAGATATTGATGTGTTTTTATTGATTAAAATTAGATAAGTTTGACTTAGGATAAAATTAAAACATCTTATAATATAAAATGGAGGAAGAAGCCTAACAATTTAAGAAGTAAATCTAGAAATAAAGTGATGCTGAATATGCGAGGAGTGGCTCTCATATCGGATTTATTAAAGCCACGGCCACATGTAAGCAAAGGCAGATCTAACTGAACTATTTGCTCTTGCCCTTCGAACCTAGCTTGTGAGCCCAACAATTCAGCCAGCATCAATCTGGTCTCCTTCTTTATCAGCAGCGTGAGTACTAATCCAATAGTCTACTACAGGCGTGTATCCATACATCACACTGTCAGTCACAGCCGTTGCGAGATGCACATCGACTACTTGATCAACATAGCTGGTAGCAGGAGGCATGGCCCTGGATTTCTGAATTTTATGCTGCTGGATTAGCTAGCAGGATGTCTAAATATATGATCACATATGTTCCTATAAAGTCAGTGCATTGTTACTGTTTATGTAACCCAAGTTCAACTTTTTCAGGAACTGGAGCTTTTGGGGTGGTTGGCTAATGATCTTTTGATCAATGATCACAGATGCAGGCTTGGATCTGCTTGCCGTCTGTGTCCTAAGTAGACCATAATCTTGCTGTCCTTGCTGCAATCCAAGGTTGGAACTTTGGAAAGCTTCTCCTTGTCAGAAGGTGCAGTTAACCTAACCAGCAGCAGCAAGGACTACCTTAATTACAGGAGCTAAATTAAAATGCTTCTCTGTCCTAAGCTAGACAATAGAACGATCTCAGTCTCGGCTAGGTGAGACGTTTTTTTTCGTGGGTCAGTGGCCATTGCAGATGGATACAGATGCTGGCAGACAATTCAATTAATGACTTCCTTGTCTGTCTGAAACGTGATCAGATTACAAGATCAATGGCATCGTAAGGATAGCATATCCAGTAATGCAACCTTATAAAAAGTTTATAAACAGTGTTACGATAATCAGCATAAGTCAGTTAGGTTACCAATCTGACTACCTGTAAGTTTCTGCTCCTAACTGATTAACCTCTCGATGTAGCATCATTAGGAGCAACTAATCTTTCTATTTGGTATTCAAAAGCAATAACCTTTCTAATCTCTGTTTTTTGTTTTGTTTTCTTTCTTTTTATTTCTACCGTTTGAGCCGTTGTACAGCACAAAGAACCTCCCTTGAATCTTAATACAATGATACGCGAGTCTTGTGCGTATTCCAGAAAAGAAGCAGTAACCCTTACTAATCATGGCCGTATGTTAGTAAATTGTAACATGAGTTCATCAACTGTTCTTCTGTTCTGCTTTCATTTAGGTGAGATGACACTGTCAGAAAGAGAGCGTCAGGAAACAACCACAACCAGAGTCGACGCCTCGATGGGCGGCTACTAACCGCGTTGCTCACTTGCTCTGCAACAGCTCACGTCATGGCAAATAATTAAATTTATCTACACCTAATTTTTTCCAACGAAAGCGATGGATTAGAAATTAAACCAAACCCAACCGAGTGCTGAAAATTGGCTTAACAAAGTCATCATCTGTACCGTGCCAAGGCATTTTTTTCAGTGGGCCAAGAATAACATTAATACGTTACGTCCATTTCCATCACATTTCCCTTGAAGCCAACATAATTATCAATGATGCATCATCAAATTAACTGCTCATTATTCATTGATGCAGGCTTGTAATCAATAATTAAAAGGGATGAAAGCTTACAACTCACAATCTCATGCTCTCATGTTCCTGCCACGATATATTAAAAAAAACTTGTAGTATGGCCAGTGTTCAAAATTACGGAATGAAAATTTCCAAATTTTGGGCATTTCGTCTCCCAATAGGAAACTATTTCGGCCGAAAATTTTAGATTTTTTATTTTTTTGTGAATTTAGCAAAATTTATTCAAATTTGGCCAAACTTTGTTCAAAGTTTAAATTATTTTGGACCGAAATTTCTGAAATTTCAAAAATTTCGGTCTGATCGGTACCCCCGAAATAACGATATAAATTGAATTTTTGAACCCTGAGTGTGGTAACTTGGCAATAGCATAGGCATAGCCATCATCTTAACTCTGAATCCAGACTAGTAACAAGTCAAATCCTGACTGATTATAAAAGCCCCAGCTTGCTCACGTTCTGTGGAACAGAACCAAGGTTTGCTCACTTTGTCAGAGCATCTCAAGCTCTCTCAACCAAGAACCAGATCTCCTAAACCTCAGATAAATGATATCCACAAGAACCCTAGAAGGATCATTGTCGTGACCGTGAAATTATTCTAGTGAAATTCTTGCGTTCCAAACAGGTGGAGCAGAAAGTTTGACATTTTTGAAGGAAAGGAGCAAAAAAGTTGAAGCCTGTGAGCATTGCGAGTTTTGGCGCCAAGAATCAAGAAAGATCATGGACAGCAAGCAGCAGCTCGCCGTCTGGCCGGTGTCCGGCAAGAAGTACGCCGGCATCGACGGCAAGGCGGCGTCGAGGGAGCTGTCGGGCCTGGCGAACGCGTCGTTCAGGGTGTACTACATTCTCCACGCCGGCGCCGTGCCGTTCCTGTGGGAGTCGTCGCCGGGCACGCCCAAGACCGGCGGCGCGGCGGCCGCCGTCCCGCCAGCGAGGGAGGCATCGGCGGCGACGGCTGGCGCTCATGCTCTGCTGCCCATCTCGCCGCCGCCGTCGTACCAGTCGGTGCAGATTAAGGGGAGGAGGTGCCGGGCGAGGTCGTCGTGGCCAGCTGCGGCGGGCGACATCGTCAGGGCGCTGCTCGGCATGCTCGGGCTCGGGAAGAGACGCCGCCAACGGTCGACGCGCCGGCGCTCTGCCTCGATCTCCGAGCTGCCGCCGCCGTCCGCATCTCTCCTGTATTGACTTGTGCATACGGAGATTAATTAATTACTCATGATCTAATCAAATATTTTGGACAGTTAATTAACCACGGGTGTTGGATGTAAATTACGGAGGCGGAGGCTACTTTTTTCTGTGGTTATCTACCTCGTTTATCCTAATCACTCGGTTTCGCGTTCTTAATAGCAGAGTCGGAGTCGGGTTAGCGCACGCTAATCCAGGTTATAAAACCATTGGACACTAATAGCTTCAAAAAGTCGTTGCTGTGTTTTTTTCAAAAACCTACTTGTGAGCGCTACTCAAGGAAGAAAAGTAAAGCCCTTTCACGCTTTTGTTTCCGCTTCCGCGCTATACCCTCCCGGCTTCGTCGATGGCCGGCGGCGGCGACGGGATGAGGACGCCGGCGACCTTCCCTCCGCGGCAGAAGGCTCGGCTCCCTTGCGCATCGGTACGCGGCACCCGTCCTAGCCTCTTCTTACTTTGTTTGGAAAACCTCCGGTTTTTCTTATTGCCGATAGATTTCGATGCAACTGGTCGCGCCACGCCGCCACCGTGTTTTCACCTCTACTGATCTTGCATGGCGCCGGTGCTGTGCTGATTTTTTTTTTCAAATTGTATATGCAATGCAGTGAGTAGTGAGCTGCGATGGTTAGGGTTCGACATTAATGGATCAGTCGTCAGTGACGGTTTATTATTCCTTGATTTGGAGTGAAGTAGGAAATTTATAATCGTCTCTTGGGCAACTGGGGAAGTAGTAGATCCATGTGGTTGCAAATGATACGGCATTCGTTTCTCAGTACATGATTCGTACTTGTAGTCCTTTAGATGAACTGAAAATGTTCTCGAGGATTCTTGTTATTGCTCTGCATCTTCTTCTTTGTATAAATTTTATTGTTTCCTTCTGTGGACCATGTAGAATTGCATGTTTTCCAATTATTTATTATGCTGCCATGTTTCAAAAGAAGGGGCCAGTTTTGTCCTCTCCTTCAGCTAGTAGTAACAAGTCCCTACTCCAAATGACTACACAACCACAGAAATCGCTAGATTCGCCACTGCACATGCCTAGACCTGTTCAATTGTCAGAATCTCTAGGCTCAAGAAGCAGCCCATGCAGTTCTGGATCTGTAGGATCTGATTCAGGAGCTGCCCCATTTGATATATCATAAGAGATGACAAATGCTCTATCAAGTTAAAACGTTCTTTACTGGAACTCAACAGAGAAAAAAGGCGAGAAAGGGAGCAACTTTCCAAGGAGGTAGCTCCATTGCAATATTTGAGACCTGGGATGGTTCTGTTGAAAAAATTCTTGAAGCATGATGATCGGGTATGTCTATATCAAACATGATGCTCAATTTTACTGCAGTTTCTGCCAGCATCAACATTTGTTTCAAAAGTAGAATCAATAATTGTTTTCCATTCATTTTGATCTTCTTATGTTGGAATCTGTAATCATGTGCACTTTTGATTTTGAAATATTATGTCACTACTGTCTCATTCAGAATTCCTCACATTAGCATGCATTTTCTAAGTTTATTTGATTATATGCTTCTATTTAGGTTGTATTAAAAAATCCCCAATGTTTATTTAATTTTGAAACTATCAGGTTAACATTATCAAAAGCTGCCAGAAGCTGGGTGTTGGCCCAGGAGGATTTTATACTCCTGGCTACAGAGAAGGAGCTAAATTGAGTCTGCACATGATGTGCTTTGGGAAGAACTGGGATCCAAATTCACGTTCATACGGAGATACACGTCCATTTGATGGTGCTCAACCACCAAGTATACCAGAAATATTCAGGAAGATAGTTCAAGATGCCATCCAAGTTTCCAATGAATTTTTAAAACAAAAGGACAGAGCTGCCAATGATGTTGAAGAACTTCCTCCACTGTCACCAGATATCTGCCTTGTTAACTTCTACACCAGTGCGGGAAGTTAGGTCATCACCAGGTACAAAAGAACCACACTCTTCAATGTTATATAATTATATATTTCAAAAATAAGTATCACTATTGTTCCATAATAAATTAATCCAACAAAATCCTCAGTAGGTCATATACTCATATCAGCTTTTGCTGTGGTGCTTTTCTTTAGAATTTCTTGTACTTGAAAATTTGTAGCCTTTAATTCTCTGCTTTGCAATTGAAATGTACACATTGCTGCACTTCCGTTTGGAAATTACTAGCGTCTAACTGGACCGTGTGATTGTATCATTTTACAGGACAAAGATGAAACGAAACCCAGCCTTCACAAGGGATTGCCTGTTGTTTCATTTTCATTGGGCGACACCGCAGAATTCTTGTATGGTAACGTGAACGATGTAGACAAAGCTTCAAAGGTTGATCTGGAATCTGGTGACGTTCTGATATTTGGTGGTATATCAAGGCTCATATACCATGGGGTTTCCAGAATCAAACCAAAAACAGCACCAAATTGGCTGACTGATGAGGCAAAACTTCGACCTGGACGTCTGAACTTCACCTTCAGGCAGCATTAGCTCGCCCACAAGCAGAAGGCGCTTTTTCCCCTTGTAGCTCGGTGCCCTATTGGCATAAGTTAGCTGGTACATTCAATCTAGCTACTGCAAAGCCTGAGTTCCATCGGTTGAACGTGTGTTTGTCATGCCCAGTTTTTTCGATTACTCGTGTATCCGTTACTTGAAATACAGATCAATAGTAGCAACAAGAATCTAGAGCAAACACTGGACCTTATGTATTTGAATATTTGATGCAACTGATTTGTGTGACATGGATGATTGATGCAATTCATGGAAAGGAAAAAAGAAGGGACAAACATCTGCCTGTAGACTATATACAAATATCCAACGTTGTAAAGGTGTCATTTTTTTCCTTCCGAGATGATTCAGATTTGCTGTTTGTTTTACTTTTAAGATGGTTCAGATTTGTGTTTTGATGCTAATTCATATGGCTATGATGTCCTCTACCAAAAAAAAAAACACTGCAAGAGATGCCCAGTAAAAAGTACTCCACTCAAACCAATGGACGGCCCAATTAATTATACCCGTAACTTTCTGTACGGTAAAGCCCAGCCACAACTGAAACACACACTGAACCCTCAAACCGCGCCGCGGCGCCGCCTTGCTCTCCGGCCACGCGCCGGCGGTACAACACTGGTACTGCATTCCTGCTCCCCAAGCATCCGGCCGCCGGAATCTCATCGGCGACTGGAGGGGACGACCGTCCCACTGCTGCCCCAGTCAGCCCTCTTCCTCTGATCGATGGTTCGACTGGTTGCGTTGTCACACCTGTCCTAGCACAGCAAGGCGAGGCCGGCGCTGAAGACGATCGCCACCAAGGACGAGTTCATCAGCCTCTGTGCCAGCGGCCGCCTCAAGGATGCGCTGCAGCGACCCTTCTGCGACGTGCTCTGGTCGGACGCTGCCGGTCTTTTCTCCCACCTCTTCCCGGCTTGCCGCGCCCTCCGGCCCCTGCGCCAGCTCCACGGCTTCGCTGCCACTGCCGGCGCCGCCACCGACCGCTTTACCGCGAACCACCTCATGCTCTCGTACGCGGACCTGGGCGACCTCCTCGCTGCCTGCGATCTGTTCGAGAGAATCTCCAGGAGGAACGTCACGTCCTGGAACATTCTGTTCGGGGGTTACATCAAGAATGGCGACCTGGGAAGCGCACGGAAGCTGTTCGACGAAATGCCCGAGAGGAATATGGCGACTTGGAATGCCATGGTCGCTGGGCTCACCAACTCAGGCCTTGAAGAGGAGAGCTTGGGGTTCTTCCTTGATATGAGGAGAGAGGGGATGCATCCTGATGAGTTTGGCCTCAGGAGCGTGTTTTGGTGCTGTGCCAGGATTAGAGATGTGTCCGGGCGGCAGGTACATGCATATGTCGTGCCGTCTGGGCTGGACAGAGACGTGTGTTGGGAGCTCGTTGGCTCACATGTACATGAGATGTGGGTGCCTTCAAGGAGAGGCTGTGCTCTGAATGCTCCCTTCACTTAGCATTGTATCATGCAATACCATGATCGCTGGAAGGACGCAGAATGGAGATTCAGAGGGGGCACTAGAGTATTTCTGCATGATGAGAGGTATTGGTGTGGCTGCGGATGTGGTCACATTCGTGAGTGCTATTAGTTCTTGCTCAGATTTGGCAGCTCTTGCTCAAGGTCAGCAAATTCACGCACCGGTTATCAAGGCTGGAGTCGACAAGGTTGTGTCGGTGATGACTTGTCTTGTGCATATGTACTCTCGTTGTGGGTGCTTAGGTGACTCGGAAAGAATTTTCTTTGGTTATTATGGATCAGATACCTTCCTTCTCAGTGCAGTGATCTCAGCTTATGGGTTCCATGGGCATGGACAGAAGGCAATCAAACTGTTCAAACAGATGATGAATAGAGGGGCAGAACCTAGTGAGGTTACTTTCTTGGCCTTGCTGTATGCTTGCAGCCATAGTGGTTTGAAAGAGGAGGGCATGAATTCCTTTGAGCTTATGGCTAAGCTTATGGACTGCAACCAAGTGTGAAACACTACACTTGTGTCGTGGATCTTCTTGGACGATCATGTTGTCTGGACGAAGCAGAGGCCCTCATCTTGTCAATGCCTGACTCCTGATGGGATCATATGGAAGACATTATTGTCTGCTTGTAAGACCCAGAAGAATTTTGACATGGCTGAGCGGATAGCAAAACGTGTCCTTGAGTTGGACCCTCAGGACTCTGCATCTTATGTTCTGCTATCAAACATTCGAGCTACCAGCAGGAGATGGGGTGATTGCAGTGAGGTAAGAAAAGCAATGAGAGAGAATAATGTGAGGAAGGCGCCTGGTGTCAGCTGGGTGGAGCTTAAGGGTCAAATGCACCAATTCTGCACAGGAGATGAATCTCATCCAAGACAAAAGGAAATTGATGAATGTTTGGAAGAAATGATGGCCAAGATTAGACTGTGGGTATTCACTGGACATGAGCATGGTGCTCCATGATATGGAGGATGAGGAGAAAGAAGTTAGTTTGTCTCACCACAGTGAGAAGTTGGCAATAGCATTTGCTTCTCTGAGCTTACCTGAAGGAGTTCCTATCCGAGTAATGAAGAATCTACGTGTCTGTGATGACTGCCACGTAGCTATCAAGTTCATGTCCCAGGTAACTGTTCGGGAGATTGTGGTCCGAGATGTAAGCCGATTTCACCATTTTAAAGATGGGTGATTCGATCAAACTATGGTGGGAATATCTTCTGCATCTGCTGAGGGGAACAAGATCCACATGCCTTACCTGGTTTGTGAATAATTTGAAGCAATTTGGTTCGTTGGTGCACCAGCAATCCAAATTGAGGCTCAATGGGTGCCATACTACTCTTTACTACTAGCTGGCAGCCGTATAACGAATAACTCAGATCAGCTAGTATGCACACTTGAATGAACCCTAAAGTGAGAATGCTCAATGGTGTTTGGTTGGCACTTTTCTAGTGGTCCATGTAGATGCATGGCTCTTCCCAGTTCCCATGCAATCCAATGCTATGGGAGAACTTTGTTCGTTGTCGCCAGAAATCTGCCTTATTAAATTCTGGACCAGCAATGGGAGGTTGGGACTTCACCACTTCACCAGGTACCAAATAACCACATCCCGATTTCAAATATCAGTATCACTACTTTGCATTCTTGCTGGTACCAACTATCTATTGAATGATTGAGCTATAATAAACTGATCCAATAAAATCCTCCTTGAGCAGCTTTAGCTGTGGCGCTTTGTTCTCTTGGAGTTTCTTGACATTACTAGTATAATGTCTTTGCTTCCTCTGCTTTCTAATTGAGAATTTTATAGGAATGGACGCCTGTTTGGTGATTACTAACTGATCTGTAAAATTGTGTTGCTTACACGACAAGGATGATGAAACTAAACCCAGCTTTAACAAGCATTGCATGTTGCAGAATTCTTGTATGGTGATGTGAGAGATGGTGGCAAGGCTTAAAAGTTGATCTCGAATCCAGTATTGTTCTAATAGTTGGTGGTAAAAGCAACGATCATATTCCATGGGGATTCCAGTATCAAACCCATAAACGCACCGAAATGGCCGGCCAATGAGACAAGTCTTGGATCTGGGCGTCTGAATCTCACATTCAAGCGGTCCACTGCCTCTTTTTTTGGCTACTTGCAAGTACAGGGTGCTCTCGTTCGTTGTAATTCAGTACTAGTACCCTTCCATTTCGCAAAATCATCAGAGACGTTCAAATTCAAGGTGTAAACTTGAGTTCGTTATCACGCTGATTCTTTTTTGCTTAATCGTGTATGCCACTAACCATGTCTTGAGATGAAGATAAATTCTAGCCACAAGGAACCAGAGTAAGCTCTGGGCCATTTTGTTCAATGCAGCTGATTCAGAGAAAAATAAGGGACATGCATTTACTGATTTACATGTGATGCGGACGTACTGAAGAAAGGAGGAAAATTGGGGGTAGTTCAGAGTTCAAAGCCCCTACTAGTAGTGATGAATCTCGTGCAGAATCACAGCGAGTGACTGGTTGAATGCTTGGCCCATGCCTGAGTTGATCCTAGCCGTATATACGTGCCTTGTCAATCCGAGCAATGTACCCGCCAAAATTTGACGAGTGATCTGTAGCATCAATTCGACAACAAAATGTAAAAATCGATTACCAATAAGCTCAAAAACCGAATCAAAATGGAAGAAAAATTCTCAGGTACCATCAGCATGATCTCTTAGATGAATTTTTTGACGTTTGCTCACCTGAGCAATGGCGGCGTCTTCGGAGTCGGAGTTGCCAGCGAAGACGGTGCATGCGCCGTTGTAGTAGTTGCCGCCGATGACGAAGTCGGGCACCTGCTCGACGGACCTTTAGCCGGCGAGGTAGACGAAGATATTGATCCAAACCTGGACGACAGACTCCTTCACGGCGCTGAAGAGCAGGTTCCGGCGGCTGGTGTTGTCCCCTCCTGTGAAAGTGCATGTGATTTGAGGATTAGGGTTTCGGCACGCACATGAGCGCATAAAGGTGGAGTATAAATATATCAGACCGAATAGGCTGAACAGGCCGATAAGACCGTGCGGGCCGAATCTAACATGGACCGTGCGGCTTAAAATCACAAGTCTAGCATGTCTCCGTAGTTAGAACTAGAAGTACAACGAACATTTATATTGGATCTAAAGTCAAAAAAGACAGACGTCGGTAGATCCTTGGTGAAAAAGTCGGTGTACTGGATGAAGTAGAGACGTGTAGAACACAATCTTCACCAAGAGCTATATGTTCATAAACGAAGTGTAGATCGATCTCTAGATGCTTGGTTCGCTGATGTTGGACGGGGTTGGTGGAGATGTAGATGGCGCTGATGTTGTCGCAGTATACGATGGTAGCACGGTGAACCAGACTGTGAAGTTTCTGGAGGAGCTGACGTAACCAACAAGGTTTAGCGACGCTATTAGCCACGGCACGGTACTCAACTTCGACGCTAGAACAGGACACTGTCGGCTGGCGCTTGAAAGACCAGGAGACGAAATTGTCCCCGAGGAAGACAGCGTAGCATGAGATGAATTTACAAGTGTTGAGGCACCCAGCCCAATCAGCATCAGTATAGACTGTAAGATCAGTCGGTAAAATCCAGTGAAGATGAAGCCCGAGATCCAAGGTGCTTCATAGGTACCACAATATTCACTTCATGGCGATAAAATGGGGATCTCGAGGGTCATGCATATGTAGACAGATTTGCTGAACGACATGTGCAATGTTTGGTCAGGTAAAAGTAAGATACTGTAGTGCACATGTAATACTTCTGTAGTGAGCGGGATTAGGTATCGAAACTCTATTGGAGACAATTTGGAGTGAGTGTCCATAGGGTACTGCATGGCTTGCAGTCTCGCATACCAGCACGGTCCAGAATGTCCAGCATGTACTGTCGTTACGAGAGGAATAGACCATTGTCCTAATGGTTGACAGTGATGCCCAGGAAGTGATGGAGTGGACCCATATATGTTATGGAGAACTCCTGCCTGAGAGCTGAGATAACCTATTGAAGGAACCGCTTGAACAAGGCCGTGAGAACGATATCATCAACATAGAGGAGCAAGAAGGCCATATCAATACCACGACGATAAATAAATAGTGAGGTGTCAGACTTGGCTTCAACAAATACAAGAGAAGTGATGTGAGAATAAAAACAATTGTACGAAGCTCGTGAGGCCTGCTTGAGTCTATAGAGAGCGATTCAGACGGCAGACATAATTGGGTCACGAGGAATCAACAAAACCTAATGGTTGGGTGCAATACACTATCTTTGCTAATGTTTCATGTAAGAAAACATTCTTAACATCAAGTTGATAAATACCCTAAGAGTGCAAGAGAGCCAAATTGAGTACCACATGAATGGTGGTGAGCTTCACAACCTCTCATCGTAGTCAAGGACAGGACATTAGGTGAAACCCCGGAGAACCCATCTTGCTTTGTAGCAAGCAAAAGATCCATCGGACAGAAACTTGTGATGAAAAATTCATTTTCCAATGACCACATTCACGCCAGGAGGGTGGGATACCAGTGTCCAGATGTCATTTACCTGAATGACATCGAACTCAGACTACATGGCAGCACGTCAGTTTGTATTAGACAGCGCTGATCTGAAGGACGTCATGATCGGAGAGAGAGCTGTCGTGTGTAAGGTTGAGGTGGTCAACTGGCTGAATGAATCCAGATTTCGTGCGGGTGCGCATGCCGTGCATGTTGGTTATGGGCAAGACTGTATGCGGAGTTGTGGCGGCAATACGTCTAATGGCATGCCTTGTGCCACTGAAGGTGTCCACAGGAGGCACTACGAAGGGACTAACCGTGTCGCTGGCACTAGCATAGGGCGTAGCGTCCCTAAGGCAGTGACACAAGGCCAAGGTGAAGAGGACCCCATAGTAGAGGAGGGCCGTAGCGATCTGATGGCGCCAGGCGAGGCACTCCTAGAAGGTGTACCTACAGACACACTACGAGGCCTGATGAGCAAGGTGGAGCAGTCATTATCGCCCAAGAAATATAGAATGGTGGGATCTAGGGAAGATGTGGACATCTCAGAAAAGAGAAAAAACGACTCATCGAACATGACGTGTCGGGATACGATAATCCTATTGGAATGGAGGTCGAGACAGCGATACCCCTTATGCTCAGTGGAGTAACTAAGAAAAATATACAAAGAGAAGCACAAACAAAGTTTATGTGGAGTGATCGAGGATAGGTTCAGGTAGTAGGCGTAGCCAAAAACACGAAGATGAGTGTATGAAAGATGTGTGTGATGAAGAGCAAAGAAATGAGTGAGGCCATTGAGGGTTGTAGTGGGATGAAGGTTGAGGATGTATGTGGTTGTATGGAGAGAATCAGCCCAATAAGCGAGGGAAAGACTAGCCTGAAATAGGAGGGAGTACACGATGTTGTTGACAATACGAAGAGTACGCTTAGCTCGACTGTTTTGTTGGAAGGTATATGGACAGAACATATGAAGAATAACTCCGTTTGTTAGAAAGAATATGTGGGCCGAGGAATGGTCGAATTTGCGGTCGTTGTCGCACTGGACTTGCTTGATGATGACATCGAACTGGGTGTGCATATTTGAAAAAAAGTTCTATAGGCTCCAAAAGTATTAAATTTGACGCGGATGAGGAAGGTCCACGTATAATAAGTGCAGTCGTCGAGAATAACAAAATAGTACTTATAACCCGATACGCTAACCACAGGGGATGACTAGAGATCACAATGGACGAGGACGAAAGGGTGAAGTGCACGAGTGACGGACCTACTGAAAGAAAGGTGCACATGGCGGTATAATTGGCATGCGTGACATATATGATCAGAAGTACGTTTACAAGAAATAGATTTAGAGTTGATAAGTTGTGATAATGCTACTGAACTAAGATGACCAAGATGATAATGCCAGATGGTGGTGGAGCAGACAGTGGTGGTGAGGACAGGTGAGCTGACAACAGATGGAAAGAACGGGTAGAGGTTACCCATGCTATTACACCTGACGATCACGCTCCGGGTTTGCAGGTCATTCACAGAGAAGCCAAACACGTCAAACTCAACGGAGCAATGGTTATCAGTAGTGAAACGACGAACTGAAATTAAGTTTTTGATGATGCTAAGAGCAACTAAAATATTAGAGAGAATAGGAGATCGTTGTGGCGTGGAGATGATGGATGACCCGACAAAGATAACAGGGTGTAGAGCTTCGTTTCCTATAATGATCGATGAAGGATTGAATGAAGAAGTAGGATGAGAGAAAGTGAGTATACCAACAGTATTGGCCATATGGGAGCCGGCCCCGGAGTCAGCGTACCACTTGTTGGAGGCCAGCGGAGTTAGAGATAATGTGTTAAAATTGTTGATGAGAGAAGTTTGATCTTAGGAGGCGCCGGACATCGGGGACCATGAGCCCAATGATGGCACAGGCAAAGCAGGCAACACAGTACCGAAGGCCGGCGGAGTGCCAATGAAGCCAGGCGGTGAAGTGGGCGGCGCCCCACAAGCGAAACCCGATGGTAAGGTGGCATGCCCCCGCACATAGACCCCGGTAGTGAGGTGGGCACGTCCCCACAGACAAAACCCGGAGGATTAGTGCCTGACGGTGTGGCCTAGAATCACTAAGTCACACCTCTTTACACGTGCCACATCGAGCTCATCAGGTAGCTCGGAGTCCAGCATGGTAAACACCGTGCGCCGCGCCCATTGTAATACTCGATGACGACGGGCGACGTCCATGTCGCCGTTGACCCTTTTCCGGCGGCCGGCCGAATGTGACGCCGGTTTGCTGAAAAGAGAGAGCAACCAATCAACTTCACTTGAGGGCTGAGGCTCCTACGCTGCATTACAAAGGCAAAACACTATCCGCGCTACACTTGCGAGAGCCTCAAGACACGGGCTTTCGGTTTGACTCCGGCGGCCGGCGCAGACTGCCGCGTCGACGGCGATCGGCCGTCGACCATGGTCCACGGCCGACGCAGTCACCGGCTCGCCACGGCTTCCAATGTCAGTCTCATTCTGCGTGCCAATCCAGCTCCTACTTGCCATGCTTGTCCGCTTGCGAATTTTGACTAGTACAAGCTTTCCCTTTTGGTCTAAACTAGAAAAACGATTTGAAAATTTGTTACAGAAAAATAAACACGCACGTAACTAGTACCTAGGAATACGTGGTTTAACACGTGTTCGGAGAGACGGGGATCAACAACAATCTTATAGTTATGGACCTAGTGATTTGAATTAAAACCCTAGCGGGTTTAAATTTTGCCCATGACTCTATGGCCATACCACCTATGCTTCCCTCACATACTGCTTTAGATTTTGCTTGACACTGAAACAAAATTTAACACGCGCTTATCAATTTCAATTTTGGACGCGATGTTTCATGGAGTTGTAACAACAACAAATCTACTAAAATTGGTGGGGGGTCGTATGGTACGGCGTAGAACAACCACCACAAACTTAGCTTAATGAGATCATCAAACTAAAGACCAAAGAGAACGAAAACGTGCTGTGCCTAGTGAAACCACAAACACTTCAAACAAAAATGAGCAGGAAACCACGAGAAATGACAGGCCCATTCAACAGAGTGCTCTGTTGACCATCAGCTACTGACTGTCAGAAAAGTAAAGTAGGAGGAGTGGAGGACCAAAATATGTTTCATGATTCATCACTTGAAAGCTGTAGTTCCTGTCAGCTTCTGACAGCACGTGAACTCGATTACACCATCACATTGGAAGCATCCAGTGATGCAACACTCGTCTTTCTATCAGGTGCTAGTAAAACTGAAGGGGGGAAAATCGCGTCTTTGTATCGATGGAACCAGAGAGAGCTTGGTTTCGGTTTTTGTCATGGCTGGAAATGCATCTCGTCGAGGACGACGACGAGCGCGACGATGAAGGCGTAGTCGATGCCGGCATTGACGGTGACGCTGTACGCGTTCTTCCCCAGCAGCGCGCCCGCCACGCTGAATCTCCGGTCGATCTGCGCGTATCAAACGGTTTTGCGTCAGGTCGAGCAGCCCGCACACCAGGTGTTCGATGAAATGACGTGGGTGTTTGAGGTGAGAGAGGGGTTGCTTGCCTTTGCGATGACGGTGTCGGAGTCGCCGAGGGATACGGCGCAGGCTCCGTCGTGGTAGCTGCCGGTGACGCGGAAGTCGCAGGCCTGCTCGGCGTCGTTGCTGGCGAGGAAGACACTCACCTTGGTCGAACCCCATAGCTGGATCGCCGACGGCTTCACCACGTTGAACAGCAGGTCACGCCTGCTCGTGCTCTCCCCCCGGAACACCTTCCACCTCGTGTTCATCACCATCGCCTGCACCCACCCACCACAGCTCACCATTGATTGCCACAGGAGAATAAAAGAATCCAAGAAAGGCGACGGCCTTGGGCGCACGTAACGTACCGATTCTTGGACGGTGAGGACGGGGCGGCGGTCGGCGTCGACGAGGAGGCAGCGGCGGCGGAGGCTGAACAGCACGCCGTCGACACGCAGCACGACGGCGCCCGTGGCGGCGTCGGTGACGATGAAGTCGTTCCCGGACATGCTGAGCGTCTTCGCCACGGACAGCGCCACCGCGTCCCCGGCGCAGAACCGTGCGTCCGCCACCGCCAGCGCAGGCACCGCGTCCATCTCCATCTCGATCCTCCCTCTCCCGCCGCCGCCGCAACGCAAAGCTAAGCGAGCTGGTGATGGGGATCGATCGGGATGGCCGCGCGGCGCACGCTTCTTCGCCTCTCGCGTCCACGCTGCAAGATTTGACCAGTAGAATGGCAGGGAGAGGCAGGCAGGTCGGTGTCCGTGATCAGATTTGACAAAAATAAACAGACGCTTTCAGATGGGTTTCTTCAGTGGTAAGAGTTCAGAAGCAGTATTCACGAAAATGAAAGGGCTTCTTCAAACACAGAGGCAGCCTAAATGGACGTAAAGAAATCATCTTTAACGCGTATTCCCAATCCACAGCTCCAGAGGTGCTTTCCAGACACTTGCTTATTTGATCCTTTTCTATGTTTCCAGTGTGATCACAGCTCGAGCTGCTGAATCATCATCATCACAAGTAGTATAAAAATAAACAAAAGAAGAATAGATCAATGATTCGATCGATCCACGGTGAACACAGCTACTACTACCACTAGATCATTAATTCGTTCATCCTCGTCTCATGTGGTTTGGTTTGGCAGCAATCCAAATCCAGCAGCGTGCCGACCACTGGGAAATGGACCAGCCGCGATCTCTTCCCGGTGTCGGTCATCAACTCAGTACTCTGTATATTGTTTATTTATGCCTTTGAAACTGAAATTAAAGAGTCCATCCCAGTGGACCCTGCACTGCACGTACGTAATACTAGATCTGTGCCTTGCTACACTTTGCTAGTGCTAGTAAGCTGTCCTAAAAGATGAAAAATCCACGTGTTCCAGCTCAGCTAAGCACTGCACAGAGCCCGACACTTTGCGGGTTGCGGTCCAACTGATGCTAATTGCTATTACTAAGTGGAGTATTAGGTACGTAACTACTTGGTTTGCTACAATTTATAACCTTCGACTCATTTTCCGTCAGGTTGTGCATTTACGAGGGCTTCAACGACATCAGGGGTTCTGTGCTTTGATGGGCAGAGCTAAACTGATAAGCTATATAAATATAAATAAAATAGTCAAAAGTAATTTATAGATACATTTTTTGCATATTTATTGTTTATAGTTTAAATGACAATAGTAAGAAACAAACTACAGTAAATAAAAAAATAAAATTAACACTAAAATTAAGTTTTAAAATTTAAATTTGAGTGGGCGATGAGAGGCCTAATTGATTTAAGAAAATGAAAGCTAGAAGATTTGTAAATTTGTAGTACCCCACTACTAATTGAGGAGGTGCGTCAGTTGCCAGAGAGACGCGACGCATGTGAGCAGCAGGCAATGCTGGATCATGTGACCAGAATTCATTCACAGCTCAGAGCCGTCGGCTTAAATAAATGTAGTGTTTGGTCTGCAGCGGCAAACACCGGGCGATCTCCACGCCATCTGACCAGCTGACCTGTCTGCCTGCCTGCCTGCCTAACTGCTCTCTTCTCCGGCCATGTCCACCTCCATGCTGAGCTGAGCTGAAGCTACTGTCTACTACTGAGCAAGTGAGCAGAGCAGGTGAAGGATTGTATACAAGGTGTAGCCATGGAGTCCGGCGGCCTCGTCTCTCCCGGCGACGAGGAGTAACCGCCAACTTTACCATTGGATTGGCACGCGATTATTCTGGAGCACTTGATGCCAAAAGCTTCTGTGTCCTACCCGGCGTCGTCGTCGCTGCTTCCAAGTTCCAACAACAACGCTCACGAACTCTCTGTAGCTACAGACAGATTGCTTTTGGCACTGCGTACATCTCATGGTCCTAATCTGCTGCTATTAGCTTTTTCCACCCGTTTTTTTCTCTACGGTTTTTCAAATCTCCAATGACGTATTAATGGTCCACTGTTCCGATGTCATCCTGTCGACGTTTCAATAACAATACCTGATTTATTCTCATGTTCAGCAAAAAACTTCAGAAAAAAACAGAGTTCAGACTTCAGAGTTTCATCGTTTTTCAATCTTTGATGGAATGATTTGAGGCCATCAATGGCTAGCTTAGCTACGGGGCCTGTGACCGACATTGCCAGGACCAAGCAATAATCTTGTCGTGTAATTAGGGAATCAAGAACAGTTAAGCTTGAAATCCTGTTTAGGCGTTGCTCCGATACACGTGGATTGATTCTTCTCTCAACCAAAACCTAACTGGAAAGTTACATACAGCCGTACAGGCCACAGTAGTAAGACTACTACGTAGTACTTCCTCTCTTTTAAGTAGAGCACTACTAGAATGAACAGGGCAGCTAATTACTCTACTCCACTGTATGTGGAAGTACTCCAAATAAGCAGCAAGATTACTCCAAATTAACAAGCATTGAGCCATTGACTGCAACTTATGTCTCGATTAGTGGTCACTATCTCATTGAGTTGTGCAATGCACACACGCCATAGCCAAAAAGGTTAATCCAACTTTAAGCAAAAGCAATTTAATTTGACCTAGAAGTGATAGCACTTCGCTGTTTGTAATTTTGAATAAACCAATTTAGGATAGCTTTTCACTTGGTTTTTTCTCTCTCTTGTTCCAAGTGATAGTAACTAGTAGTAAATTGAGAGCTTGTTTCCAAGGGAAGTAAAGCACCAATGAGACAAGCTAACAGCTACTACTAGTACTACACAACAATTTGGTTGATTGGCAACATTAAATCTATAACTGAAAAGCCACACAATTAAGTGACAAGCGCAATGGCTAATGACAACGAATGAACATAAATCACACATGTACTGTCAATCCTCGTCTCAAACCCTGATTTGCCTTTACTTTGGGCTAATGATGATGATGTGTTAATGTTGGAACCTCACCAAACGCTTATCTGATTTTAAAGAAAAACAAACCAGATGACGAATAATAATAAATTAACAATAATTTATAATACGAGTACTATACGTATACGGCTCGCCGTCACAATAACCTAATGTTTTGTACTGAGCTGAATTAAATAATTACTACCGGACCTGCCAGCTCAGCACGCTTCAACCTGGGGCCCCCACCGTCAATGCCTATATTAACCCCGATTAATCCCCCTACGACATCTGCACGGATTAATTATTGACCCTACCTCTCGCTATCTTCACTCACTGACGTTATGGGCCCATGGTCCGGTATTCCGTGGGGTCCATGTGTCAGTGGGTGAGGTTATAGGGGTATCGAGTGAGAGCAGATTGAAATAATATCTCACGGGACACGAGAGGGGTGGGGCCCGCGCGTCAGTGACGCTCGTGACGCGCCGAGGAAATAAGAATGTGTTCTCTGACGCGTACCCCGTATAAATCTTGTTACTCTCCCACTCCTCTCCTCGTCTTCCTCACTCTATCCACTGGATTAATTGTATTTTTTACGCGCTAAATCCACCCGTGAAATCTACCTACGGATGCGAGCGAGCGCCACTGAGGTGTGGTGGTAGCGATCGAGGAGGTGGAGGTGGAGGTGGCTCCAATGGCGGAATCGTGAGGTGTTGAGGAGGGAGTGAGGGAGAGGAGCGGAGATGATACGGTACCAGATACGGAACGAATACGGGCTGTCGGATCCGGAGCTGTACGCGCCGGGAGAGAAGGATGACCCGGAGGCGCTCCTGGAGGGCGTCGCCATGGCCGGACTCGTTGGCGTGCTCCGCCAGCTCGGGGATCTAGCGGAGTAAGTACTACTGCCTCCGCCTTTTTTTTTTCTGTGTGAAAGATGTTAGGGTTCGTGTTAGTGAGTGAGTGGCCTCGCTGTGGAGTTTGGAAGTTTCTGGATGCATTCTGCTCCGGTCGATTGAAATGCGATGTGTCCGTGTTTGAATCCTTTTTGAGTTCGGTGCTTTTGAGATAGCTCGATGGTTTTAGGAACTTTTTGAATTCAACTTTCCGAGTGCCCTGGGTGAATTGTTGTGTTCATTTACCCAATTTCATGGCATCAGTTGGTCTTAGAATTTGCTTCACCTGTAAAACTTGTTGCAATTTTTCGGAAGTCTCGAGGGATGTATTCTCAGTTCAATTTGAGCACGTAGTTGGATTTCCAAATTTTGGTGAGTTGGCGACAATTTTAAGGAACTGACTTTTTTTGGGGTTTCCACGCGAATTGGGGTTATGAGTTACTAAATTTGCATCCCTTTCTGACCAATGCAATATTGCTTGTTTTTTGCCTTTATTGCACACATTGCGGATGTCAGGATAGTACCTTCTTTTTCCTATTGCAATTTACAGCTGTTCTAATAACTGAAGAAATTATACCTTAGATAGACCAGAGGGTACGTTGTTGTATTTGGGAATGCAAGAGAAAATTGGCATCCCTTTTCTGCAACTTATTGCTGTGATTTGGGTAGAGGATTTAACTTAGTTTTTTTTTGTCTATTGCGGGAGAATTGGCAATCCTGCATCAAAATTTGGATTTTTATAGATTAGTGACAAAGGAATTAAGGACATTGCATTGTAAACTTCATAATAGAGATAAAAGTTCCTGTGGGTTAGATGAGAGCACCTTTTATATATATTTCTTTAGAATGAATTTGTTGTAGTGTTTTCAACTTAATTTGGTAAAGTATTTAAGTTCAATGTTTGGTAACTCTAAATATGTTTTTTTGAAAAGTTTCTATTATATATCATGTCATCATTGGGAACAGGTGAATGTGAAGCTCTTACTGGATTTTGTCATGTTCTTTTCTAGCTGAATTTGTCTATTAGGCTTTGTTGTATGACATTTTAGCCGTTTGGTTTGCAACAAAGACATGCATGTTGTTGATTATTGATGTTTTATCATAGATGTAGTAATATTTGTGTTGAAACATCTTGTCATACAGAATATGGCATTATTCCCCTTTTACTGAAGAACTTCTTTATTTCCCTTTTGGAAACAAAGGTTTGCAGCTGAAATGTTTCATGACCTGCATGAGGACGTGATGGCCACTGCTTCTAGAGGGCATGGTTTAATGCTTCGGTTGCGGCAGTTAGAGGCAGAATTTCCTGCAGTTGAGAAGGCCATTATATCCCAGTCTGACCATTCAAATTACACACATGATGATGGTTAGTTGAAAGTGGAAAAAGAATGCATGCCCTGTTTGTTAATTTCTTTCTGCCTTTCTGGCATGGTTGTCACTTGAAAAATTCTCGGTACATCCTCTTGCAGGTGTTGAGTGGCATGCAAATCTTCAGATTAATCAAAATATGATCACTCAAGGAGATATGCCACGTTTCATTTTGGATTCATATGAAGAATGCCGTGGCCCACCACGTTTATTCACATTGGATAAGTATGGAAATGCTGTCTTTTCTGTGTTTTTTTAGGATTAACTATGAATATGTTGCTGGCATTTACACGCTAAGGTTGTTCTGCAGGTTTGATGTTGCTGGTGCTGGCGCCTCCTTGAAACGATATTCAGACCCTTCTTTCTTCAAGACAGAGCATGTCTCAGACATAATAGAAACGGGTGCTATAATCGAGAAGAAGCCTCGCAAAATTAAGGCAATAATTAATTATCTATTCTTTCCCTGATTATTTTGCACTTTGCCTAGGAGCTTTCAGGAAGTATCTGATTGTTTTGTCTGAGTGTGATATTTTTTTATATAAAATGTCATATATTTTGGTAGTCAGCAGTAATAAATATCTTTGCTTGACAGTTGGTTGCAATGAATTGGATTTTACACCAAAAATATCCTTTTGCACCTCAACTTAAAAATCGATCAGCCAAATTGCACATGAGGAAAATACAGCATATGGAGGAACAAAAAAGTTTTCTGACCATAGTATTTGAAATGTAAATCCGAACCTGATAAATTTTGGAAGGTTGTCTAGCCAAGTTAAAATGGCCATGTGCTAATCGTTGCTAGTAAGTTATTACCGCAAATTTTCTTGAAATTTAACCTATTCTGGGCACATCCCTTGATCATTTGTGTTCATTGTTGTTTTTGAGTATATCTGGTTCTTTGAGATTTTTGAATATTTGTAAACGGGAACAGTTTTCTCGGACTCAGGAACTTATTGATGTCTTTCATTACAGAAAAAAACTTTGCGTTGGAGGAAAGGGGAAACACTTGAATCGTTGCTTATCGCAAACTCTGAGTAAGTCTAATGCATTTTGATTGGTCATGTATATGATAATCACAAAAATCAACTGACAAAATACTCAGGTCACTCTTTTGTTTTATGATGTTTTAGGCTGGTTTTACCATGTAGTGATACAATACTCTTTTGTGCAAAAACCTGTAGATCTCACACTACCTCAAAGGATCGAGTTTCTAGAAAAGTTCCACCAAGGACAACAAAATTGAAATACAAGTATCCTCGGGATTCTGATCACAAGACCATTGGCAGAATATGTAGAGAACATCTGCGGGAAGTAATCTCATCACAACAAAAGATCTTATCCAACTATTCTTCAAGGCACTACCATGCAAAATTGAGATCATTTGACTCAAGTGAAATGGCATCCTCATTTGGAGAACTAGATAGTTTCAGTGTTCGTGCTCAATCTTCTACTAAACTTGAACTGACTAAGGTTGTTCCAATAAACGAGTTTGATACAATGGAGATCGCATCAGCACCCTTTAATGGTTCAGATTGCCTGGAGACCCTGGAGGTAGATGATGGGCAATTACAGACAACACAGCATAAATCTGACAAGGTGGAAGATGTCTCTAAGAGGTCTCTTGCAGAACAAAATGCCAAGTTCTCCAAGTCAGATAAGTTGCAGGGAGATCCAGATATTGTGGGTGATGGAAATTGTTTGGTGCAGTTAGCAGTGGTACCTGCTGATCAAGATGATCGCTGCAGGCCTGAGGACACTGGTAGTGATCAAGAGAACTTCGTTGATGCTCTTAATAACATGGAATCAGAGGGTGAAGCACATGTTGAGATGAAAACTAAAAGGGATCTTGTTGCCAAGATGGAATTGGATGAATTGAACTTTCACCCTGATGAAGGTGAAAATGAACTGCACACACAGTTTTCAGAACTAGGTCATGTAATAGACTCTTCACCATTGTTGAATGATTCATGCAATGGTGGAGAACCAACCCGTGAAGACTCATTTTTGATAAGTAGTTCTTATCCTGCAGTGTCAAACACAAAACATCCAAACACTGAATCAATATCTTCTAATAGAAAATTGAGCAGTGTTGATTGCACTAACGATGAAGAGCCTTCTAATGGTGTTGACCTAATGGATGTTAGCTCATCATCCAGTGTACTCTCTGATGACAATGACGATTTTAGAACCAATGGTAATATGAATGGCTTTCAACAATACCAGGAGGCATCACTGTCAAATGATTATCATGCTGCAATTGCCCATAGTTCTGATAAACAGTTATCCCAGAAATCTAGTGGCTTTGTTGGTAATTCTTACATTCGAAGTATCCAGTTTTTAATAAACAATTTTTCTTATCCTTCTATGCTCGTGTATAGTGTTCTCCTTATCTTTCTTTTACCTACATAGTTTTTGTCATGACATGTCAGGTTCCTCTATTGATAGCAATGATTTTATTGAAAAAGCATTTCACTCAGTGGTGGATGGTCAAAACTTCACATCAGATGGTACTTCTATGATATTGGGCAGGCCTAATGATGTTTCACAAAATGATGAAGAAATTGAAGTTGGAAACGCTGATGATTCATTACTCCACCCTACCATTTCCAATCAAGAAGTGTGTAGGTCTAATAATCAATTTGAAGGAATGACTGTACACACAAGCCCTTCATCTGGAAAAGATGCAGCTTTCCCTGATATGGATCCTGCTATATGCATGAAGGACTTGGAGCTGGACAACGTTGCAGTTCCAGAAGAAATTGTTGCAAATACGCCCCCAGGAAGTTTTGGTATCAATTATATCCACAAGCATGTCGATGGTAAGACATTTATTTGTTTATCTTTCTTCAACATTTTGTTACATTTAAATGCTTTATTTAGTTGGGACTTCCCTTGATATTTCATTTCATTAAATGAAATTTTATTATTGTAGAGCTTGATTCAGAAGATGCACCAATCAATTCAAGCTTGCAGAATGGTCCAATGTATGAATCAGATGATGATGACACTGCTGAAGAATTGAACTCTCTACCAGAAGATGATCTATATAAGCATGATGTAGAGGATCTATATAAGCATGTTTCAGAGGATGATGGAATAATTATGCTAGGAGAAGGGCCTTCCACTAGGGCCAACACACATCAAGAGGACCTTATGCAAGTCTCTGCTGTGCCTGACCACTTTTCTAATGGCCAAGAGCTCCCAATACTCACTGAAACTGTATCAAGTCTTCGAGAAGGAGGAGACGGAGAAGGAGAAGAAAATCATGCAGATGAGGTACTCATGCTCTCTTCCCGTGATTTGAATGATGAGAAGAAACCATCATTGGCTGAGGTCCCATTATCTTGCAGCAATGCCTCTCTACTTGACACTAGTAGTTCCCATTTGGAACATGATGAATCTACTGAAACCGGAAAAGTTGCAAAAAGTGATGAAGTTTTGGTCAATGTTGAGGTTGCAGAAGAATCCATTGCTGGCAGGTTTGCCGATGACATGGTACTTTTTGAAGAGGACCTTCATGATGGTGCCAAATATACTGAGAAAGCAGAATTTGTGGCTACAAATCCTAGGGAGGAATACACTAGGCACGATGTGCAATTACAGTCTACTTCCCCTTGCAGGGAAGAGTTGGAAATAGTGAAAGCTCCTTGTGAAAATCTTGGGTCATTAGATGAATCACAAGAGCATATCTTCGAGAAAAGTGTGTCTCAGGCAAACAATCTTCCCCAGCATATTGAAATAAAAAATACAGGTGAAGCATGTAGTGATATTGATGATATTCAACATCTTTCAGAATTGCCTTCTCCAAAAAGTCCTGTTTTTCAGGAGGAATTACCAGAAGGGACCAGTCTTAGAGCTGAAGTTCAATATCATTGTGATCTGGAGAAGGATGATGCAGTAATCTTGAACAGTAAAATGGTGGAAGAACAACCAGGAAATATTGATTTGGCGGGGGAGCCTTGCGCTCAAGATTCTTTTGGCACAAATCCATTCATGGATCCTGGGTACAAAGTGAATCATGCTCTAACTGATCCATGTCCTAGCTATCAACCATGCTTCTCTGAGGAAGAACAGGAATTTATTTCAGAACTATTAGTCCAGCATGGTAATATGGGAAGAATTGAAGACCTAAATTCAGTTTCTGATTCCCTCTGGGAACCTGCAACTCCACCTGACGAGGCGCCATTGCCATCTGAAGTTATGACTGAAGTGGACTTCAGATCGTTCTGCCATGAGTACCACAAGATGGATTTTACAGCAGAGCCTGAATGTTCTGATGATAAACCAGCCTCAGATTCTAATGATGTCTCAAGTAGTTTTGTGACTAGTGAACCGGAGGTCCCCTATTGCACATCTGCAGTACGGACAGGACTGGACCAGGAGGAAGCCAGAGATGCTCCAGGTGATACATCAATGCACTTTTCTGCCAAAGAGGGTCCTGATAATGAGGCAACAGATTCTGACTTAAAATCTGATGAGCCCTTCATCGATGAGAAGATTCCTGAATTAGGCATCCCTTCTGTTCCAATGGAACTAGAGGTGGAACAACGTGCCTTGCATGTGGTTGATTCTCATGGTGATTCCCAGTTGTTGGATTGTGACAAGATCGATGAAACATGTATCTTTCCTTCAGACAACAGTATTACAGCAAAAGAGAAACAGGAAACCCATGCCAATCTTGTTTCAAATGCTTTTATTGATGAAAAGATAGATGAACTAGCAGTTCCTCTGAGTAACTCTGTATCACTGGAACCAGCAGAAGAAGCTCATGGTTCGAATGAATATAATTACCGAGATGCTCCATGCTCTTCGACTAATGAGGGGAGAGACAAAGTGGATGTCCATCCGTTGAGCAAACGAATTCAAACCCAGGGATCAGAAGTTCTTGTTTTAAGTGAACTTGATTCTCAAATTGTTCCATCTTCCTCTGCCAATGAGATGATAGATCAAATAGATGTCCCACCTTTGAGTACTATTCTTGAAGCAGAACGGGAGCAAGAAGATTGTATATCAGGTGAACATTATTCTCAAATCATCAAATCTTCTTTGGTTGATGAGACGACAGATGAACTGGATGATTCCTCTCCATTGAGCACTGCTCGCCTAGTGGAAGTGCAAAGAGAAGTTTGTGTCCCAGGCGAATCTCCAAGTAATGAGAAAATAGATGAACTAAATGCCCCTCCTTTGAGCAGTTCTGTGTTAATAGAACTCGAATCAGAAGACAGTGTCTCTGGTGATCTTGATTCCCATATCATTCCATGCTCTTCAGTTAATGATAAGACTAATGAATCAGATGCTGCTACATCAACACATGTTCTTCCGGTGAAGTTAGTGCAGGAAGCATGTTCATCCCCAGAATTGAATTCTCAAATTGCTCCATGTTCCTTGAATGATGATAGGGTTTGTGAGCTAGATGGACGTCCATGCAAGAAATTGGAATCAGAGAAGGGATCTTATTGCTCACCTGAAGTTGATCGCCAAATTGCATCGTGTTCTTCAAATTCAGTTGTACTAGCTGAGACATCAACAATGTCTTCTATTAGTGCCATGCCAAGTACTGAGGAAACACATCAGTTGTGGTCTCCTGTTCCACCACACAGTGAACCATTTCCAGATGTTTCCTATGAAGATCCTCAAAAACCACCACCTCTCCCTCCTCTTCTATGGAGGCTCGGAAAGCCTCGCCTAGGAATTGTGAGTACAAAAGGCCATATGCCTGAGCCTGAGAGGGGAAAAAGTCCTGTTTTGCAGACTTCAAATGCAGAGATGGATAATATGCCAGGTTCACTAAGTGGAATGACTGAATCAATAGAGGCAGTTTCCTCTCAAGAGATCAAAGTGAGGCATCAGGATCCTATATTAGACAACAATGATCAAGGCATAAAATCCGAAAGATTCTGTACACTTCTGACAGTAAACAATGTTGCAGGGACTGAACATGTCCAGTTATTTTCAGAGGCCTGTGAGAATGTTAAGCATCAGGAGCGTGTGTCTTCATCAGAAACAGACGCTGAGGAACATCGAAATGGCACTGGGATCACTGATGTAACGAATTCACACCCACAAAAATCACTGTTTCTAAATCCATTATATGAACATGCAATTAGTCAGCAGGGCTTTCAGGGGTCTGTTTTTCCTTCAGATAATTCAGACAATGATGAGCATTTCAGTTGTACTTATCGAGCTGTATCAGAGGATGAAAAAACAGTGGATGATCACAATGCCACATGTGCCACGGACTTACACCTGACAAGCTCTTCAGCATCTGGGCATGTTTCAGAGAATGGATGTAACCAGCAACCGCACGGTGAATCACTCTCAGCGATTTCAGTTGATAAAGAGCATACTTCAGATGCATTATGCGAGGACAACAAACTAAAAGATCATTTTATCACAAGCGAGGCATGTTCATGTGCAATAAATCTTTCTGCATCAGGCTTGCTGATGGAAGAAGGAAATACCCATAATGTGGAGAATCAGTATGAATGTCCATTACCTAGTGAAGAATCATCAGGGTGTCTAGACTACCCACATGATGACCACAATTTGGAGAAAGACATACACAAGCCTGATGGGTATGCAACAAGCCCTGGCGATAATAACTACCTTAGTAGCCCTCATGAAGGTGGCTATTCACATGCTGAGCAGCCAACAGTCATGGGGTGGACTGTAAGACCCCAGATGCTTCATCCAAATTATGGCATATCAATGGAAGAGAACCAATTTGAGCCAAAGGTTGAAAATCACCTACTAATCAAGAAGCCAATTTCAATTAGAAATATCCCAAGGAATCCACTGGTTGATGCTGTTGCTGCGCATGATAGAAGCACGGTAGGCGCCCTTCACCGTGAGTGCTTATGTTTTCTGCGCTCCTACGTTTACCCTAACACCATTTACCTTTTTTTCTGTAGATGCGGAAGGTTTCAGAACTTGTGCCCCCAACTGATCAGACAAAACCCAATGAGAGAAACCTGCTGCTAGAGCAGATAAGGAACAAGGTTGGCAAATAAAATGCTCTCTTTCTCTCTCTGACCTTCCCCTCCTCTGCTACTCTCTAACTTGTTTGCTGTTTGCTCTCATAATCAGACCTTCAACCTGAAACCTGTGAGTTCAGCAAAGCCGACAACCATCAGAACCCCTCCTAGAGCCTCAACAAGAAACTTGAAAGTTGCTGCCATAATAGAGAAAGCGAATGCCATACGCCAGGTTGTCCATCTCTGCAGTGAATTCCCATAATTCTATCTGGATATTGAGGTCTTTCATTTACCTATCTGTCATGGCTGTCTTGTGGAGCAGGCGGTGGGAAGCGACGATGACGATGGAGATAATTGGAGTGAGTTGAGTGACACATGAATGCGCACATTTTGCCCCATTTTTGTGGCTGGAAGGTGCCGACACATCAAGAAGTTGCTGGACAAGCTGCACAGCCGTCTCATCTTTTGGATAGCATTGCTAGTCTTGTGTATAGCATATGCCCATACATTTTGTCCTCTTTTTTTTTTGCGTTCTTTTGGCCCGCATTGTAGGTAGACTTTTCTCTCCCAGCAGCAAAGGCTGCTGATGGTAGTAGTCATGTTCCGAGGAGGACCGTATTATTCAGGTCTATGTAAATTATCAATCAGTTATTGTTTTAGCTAAAGCTGATTTATCTAACGTGACAGTCATCTTTGTCTTTAGTTTGTTGCACTGTTAAGTTGTATAAATGTTGGCATTTCCTGTATTTAGAAGACAACTGTATTTAGGCTGTATAAATTCTGAATTCACACGAATTTAGAATTTGTGTTTCACAAACTAGTCTGAAATGAATCAAGGAACATTATACAATGGAAACAATCATTAGGCACAGAATGCAGCAATGTGATGTGACCCAGGTAATGGGTAGGGAGAAATGCAAAGCTATGCAAGAACTTCCATGTCAAGGTTGTACCCGGAGATGAGAGCAGACATGCCGACGGCCAAGAAGACGAGGAATGCCACGCTAATGGCGGCCGCCGCGGAGTCGGTGAACAGGTCATCGGCGGCCTACCGCATGTAGTCTGCCACCGGCGCCGCCGCCGACAAGGCGGACATCAACAGGTAAGAGACGACCTGGCAGATGGTGGTTGGCAATGAGCATCTCAAATTCCATTAGAGAAAAAAAGCGTGTGTCCACATGTATTCGCCACTTACCTGATCTCCGGCGAAGTCAACGACGGCCGCCGCTTTCCTCGCCGCGATGATGTCCCGCCCGCGGCTGAACCGGTGAACGTAGCGCAGGACCTGCGCCATGGCGTACAGGATGGCGATGATCGAGATGCCGAGGTAGTAGCTGCAGAAGAAAAGGATCGGAGGTACGGTTGAGAAGACGACGGCGATTGGCAAGCGAAAGAAACTGAGAAAATTGGAGGCGGAAATGGGATTTGATCGAGCCGGAGAGGCGGAGACCTGTATTCCCGGTAGTTGTCGAAGTCCTGGGCGCCGCCGTGGACGTGCCTGTTGGACGCCATGACGACGAGGGCGAGGAGGGAGAAGAGCCACGCGAGCACCCGCAGCAGCAGCCGCGCCCGCGCCGGCGCGGGGTCCATCTTCCACCGCTCCACGATCGACCTCGACAGCGGCACGCCGCCGTCGACGGCAGCGCCGCCGGACGACATCGGCCACGGACGGATCGTGTGGCGCACGCATCGTCTTCCTCGGACGGACGCACGGATGATGGTGACGACGAGACGAGGCGACTTGTTCTTGCCGGCAGGCGAAAAGCGCCGCCGCGTCGTTGGCGGTGGGGACGCCCCGGCCCATGAGCTCATTTGGCAGCCGAGGCACGCACGGGTGAGATGGATGATGGGCCGCGCGCCGGCATGGCGTCCTGCTCCGCTGCTTGGATATTGGATGGTCCATGGATCTCAGGGTGAATGCACTGGGCCATGCGCCAGATGAGAAACTGGACCGTTCTGACGGGCTAGCTGGAGATGATCTAAAAATTCTTTTTTCTTTTCTTCCCTCTATTTACGTTTTGTTCTTTTTCAAAATCGAATATTTAATATATTTTGATATTATATTTGTTTTGTGTTGAAAATATTTCGATATTTTTTCCACAAACTTAGCCAAACAATTTTGAAAAATATCAAAATATTTTATAATACGAAACGTAGGTAGTAGAATATATATTTTTTTATGAACATGGTATAAACACAACTATTCATACTCATTCTTATAAATACACATACACACTCTACACCACTACGAGCACATACCGGTATATCTTGATATTAACGAAATCAAATTTATTTCGTCGCCTGCCTCTAAAAAAACAATTAATTGTAAATGAGAGCAGGATGCTTTTACTGATAAGGGCCGCAAGTCTCCAATGAATTATGAGAGCACATCTCAAAAAAGAGAAGGCCTAGTTAGCAGGCTTTAGCTTCAGCTCTATCTCTACCACCAAAGTTGGAACTTAACGAAACAGTTTCAGCCCATAAAAAAATGAAGAGCGCGGTTATTTAGTTAGATCAAAGAAGCCGCAGAAGAAGAAAAAACAGATAGATCAGAAAAGCACACAGTGGTTATCTCTTTGGCACGATTGGCAGCTGCCACCTGCTAATCATCAGGGATTCATTCATGGTCGTCGCTTGTTGGTGACGCTACTTCTACGTGCTAAAAAAAAGGACAATTTTATCATCCTTCTGCGGCTGCTTTCTTCCAATATTTTCCAGACATTATTCGAGAGGTCTCTAGTGCCCACCCTCGGTGTAATTAGCATCTCATAGTAGGAGAGGATTTTTACAGTGTAAATGCATGTGTACCTATATACGGAGTCATTGGATACTTTAATAAGACCTTCGCTGTACTGAGCAAAGAAATGTAATACTATGCTTTAGTAACATTTTTGTTGTACGTACGAATCTCAAAACAAATTCAATGATACCGGCGCAGGTGCACATAAACCTATGTTTCTACCCCTTCAGCTTCATAATTCCCGTTGTTTTGATAAAATCAAGATCAATCTTTTAAAAGTTGACTACCTAGTAACTTCTAAAATATTTAGTTTAAAGGCTAGGACAGCATATAGATGAGTATTAAAAAGTATTTCAATAAAATTAAATATTTATTTGTTTTTATTTATTATATTAAAAAATTATGGTCAAAGATATATATTTTTTTAGACTGTGTCGTTGTCGAAAACAATATGAATTATCAAATTGGAGGAGTAAAATATATTTTCATTCTGATACTATTTTTTTCAATAATGGAAAATTGTTACATTTGCCATTCTTTGATGTTTTGCATACAGGAGCCAAATTTATTTATCCTTTTTACCCTTTTTTTGTGTGCACTTTTGGTGGTCACTGCTCGCTACATTGGCATTGCTCACGCGATATAGCCTCGGTAGCTAAACAAGTTCAGGTAGTGAAATGTGCAGCACAGAGCATGGCAGGTTTGGTCTGGGCGGAAGCTCTCAATCGATCAGGTTGCAGGCACACTACTGATATTTGCAGTTTCGTATGCACAGTGTGCTCCGCGACACCTGCACATCCATCAATTTGACCTGTTCTGGATAAACAGTTGGTTTTAATTTTATCTAGATAACAAAACCACTATTTGCAGCTTATGGGTAGCGTAAAAAAACTGATTTTTTAATTACTAAATAGTGTATTCTAATTAATTAGTACCATCCCTTCGTGACGTGCACGGCGTTTGAACGTAGCGTAAAATTTGTGCTGGATCTCCCATGCACTCTCACAAGCCCTAATTAGCTCACGCCTCAAGATGATATATGTTGCTTTATTTGTACAACTCGTATACCCTAATACGTACAGTGACTTCTTAAAAAAAGAGTTCTCTTTTCTATAGTTTATATTTGGCATCTAGTACATCCAGCTTCCTTGTGTACAGATGTACTCTCTACACTACATTTATTCATACAGCAAAAATATATAGAAAATATAGTACTACTACTACCTATACCCTATAAAGGTACGTACTGTACAAACTTGCAATAGAAAAAAGACGAAAAGAAAGAATAAGACTCTTCTCTGCTACACAGGGTGGTACATGTAGTTATAGAAACCACTGTACTAGTATTTCTCATGAGAAAAACCAATAAAGAACAGTAAGATCTTGGCATTGCTCTACAGTATATACCCTTAGTAAAAAACACAACTTCAGGAGATAAATCTAGACATGATTTCATCTCAGAAGTTGATTTTTTTTCTTTGGATGGAGAGAGTAAATTGATATATATCTACCTTACCTAGTTACTATTCCTACGTGGCTTATCATGGGCCATTGAGTTATCAGCCATTGAAGATGGGATGGACCACCTGAAGTGGCAACCATCAGATGCACACAGGTAAAATGAATGATAGGCTGGCCATCTCGTAGCAAAATTTGGTAGGTCTGTCCAAATTCATTTCTACTAAAATATATTTAATATGATATTACGTTTTTGCATTTTGTGACGGATAGCTCGTATGGGTCTCATCATCCTTCCCTCTCTCCATCGTCACACTCCAGTACAGTGCTGCAGGCATGCATGCTACTCGTAGCTGCACCTTCTCTGCAACCGAACTGAATATATGTACACATGTTGCAGAATTGAAACATACACGCAAAGTTGCACACACAATCACGCAACTCATGAGAGATATAGAAAAAAAAAGAGTATAAATACGCTATATATACGTTTATTTTTAAATTTTACCTCACTGATATACGTCCTCGGTCTTAAAAAGACTTAAAAAGGAGAGAGAGAGTGTGTGTCTATATATATATATATATTTTAGAAATAAAGTTATTAGAAGCATGCATATAGTTAATTAAGTATTGCTGGTTCGGCGTACTTGTCTAGTTCAGGCTCCTATAGTATGTCAGTGTTTTCCCATGGTTTAATTTATTACAAGTATATACTATGGGAATACTTGTCTAGTCTTTGGCAGTCTGCTGCTGGCTTATGGATTTCAAGATCATGGAACATGCTCTTGAATTGGTTAGGTCAGCATTTACTTCGTTTGTGTAGGGTAGCAAGTTAAGGCCATGCTCATAACCTATCAATCAACGACATGCATGTACGCTGGTTCATGAATTTATGCATACATGGTTTCATGCAGAGATGGAGTAGTATACAGTAAACTAACAAGAGAGTCAGAAGAAGCAAAGCTAGCTAACACACCATGGCTGACCAGGTGCAAGAAAAGCAAAGAGATAGCTATAGCTAGCTATATCGGAATGCATGGCCATCTCTCATGGACATAGCACAGATAACTGTGCAACAGCTCTTCACTGAACTTAATGTGGCAAGCAAACTGCAGAAGGGTGTGTGGAGACTCTGGATTAAATCATCGATGTAGGTGTGGTAAGAACAAACCATGGAGCTCAGGATAGATAGCGCCTAGTTTGATTGTAAGGCGCTATCCCTCCTGAGCTTCAAAGATTGTTCCGTACCCTTTTTCACATCTCTTCTTCCTTTAATGTAATCTCTCTCAATAAGAAGTGGAGTAAGAAGCAAAGGAAGAAGAAGCAACAGCCTTGAGACTGCATGCATGATGGAGATAAGCTAGCTAGCAGTAGTAGAGAGATGTGAGCTAGAGAGAAAGAGTTCATGAGCGAGGTGATGGTAGGGAAGAAGTGAGGATGGATTGGCCCCGTTGTGCCTCTTCCTCTATTTATAGTGAGAGAATAGTACTAGGTACTGCCTACTACTACCATTTCTTTCTCTCTCTCTCATGTACACATCGTTGTGAAGTGTGAAAAGAGACTACTGTCACATTTCTTGAGGTATGGGGGAGGGAGAGGGGGAGGAGGAGGGTCTCTCTTTGATCTCTTGCTTTTAATTGAAGCAATGCATTGCAATTGCAAGCTGGGGTAAGGTGCACACACTGCTAGCTACTTACTGCAATGCCAATGCATGGCTGTGCCCATGGCCACCATCATCAACTACATGGATCCTGCCCTAATAAAGTGGCTAGTGTCACCACTTGGTACCACTCACCCTCATTTCATCTCTCTCCATCCATGTACCATTTTTTTATCCCGTATCAAAGAACAAGGTGACAAATGCTAGAGACAAAGGCATTGTCCATGTGCATCAAATGAAAAATCCGGTACAGTGCTAGCTAGCATGCATGCAAAGATATCTGACAATGAATCATTCTCATCAATGTAATCCCTGTGACCTACTTGTATCTATCACCAAGATGCATACTTGTATATGTGTTTATGCTCTACTGAATACAGGCGAATATTTTGTAAATATCTCTACCAAGTCTACGTCAAACTGCTACACTAGATAGCAGTGTCTATCCAACAGCACGTGCTACCGTGTGTTCTCCAATATATATAGTAAAGATATACATAGACGTGATTTAAATTCTTGATTCAATTAAAAAAACGAAGAAATTTCCAACAAGGAGGGAACTGTTCAAAAGAACACTGTGCGTGCTGTATATATCGGCCTGCAGGTACTGAAAGTCTCAAAAGCATTTGTAAAATCAGCAACTGTTTGTTTGTTTTCTCTGCAACTTTCACTTGGGCGTGTTCGTAACTGATTCTTGATAAAAAAAATTCTCAGCTTTCGTGTACACTTTTTCACTGCTAAATTTTTATAAAAAAATTTATACAAAAGTTTCTTCTTTTACCTTTCTAAATAAAATTTTTAACTTCAATCTTTTATAACATTAAATAGCTATAAAAATAGATAATTTTCTATAGCTATCTTAAACATAACATGAATGGAGGTAGTAGTAGCTTTTTCTCCCGAGAGATCGAATCATTTATCTCTACTCTGTGAGATTAGACAAGTGAGATAGCTTTTTGGTCAGGTATCTTGGATCTAGCTTTTGGTTACCCTAAAAAAAGGATCTAGCTTTTGGTTGATTTGTCCATGATGTGAGATGGCCTTGACCAACTTTCAATTGCTAATATAAGACAAGCATGTACACATGCATATGCATGCTCAAATGATTGTCCCATCATCACCTTTCTATTGGCAACAGGTGAAGATAGTAAAAGGAAACAAATTAAGAAGCAAACATATAATTTTATATAAACTTTTTAAAACATCTTAAGCTCAATTACGCACTATATATATAGTATGTGTACCGCATGCACTATGCTGCTCAACTTACTAGTCGATCGTCCAACTTACTAGTCGAGCTGTACTAGTCGAATTAAGAAGATTAAATTTATGCATGCATGCATGGCTGGAAAAGAAAAACACACTGTATCGATCGACAAGGCATTTAAAACAATACAAAGATGTGCCTAAATCATGTTCAACAATGTGGCATTCACGAACAATCCAGTGGATGTTTGTAGTACAGTCATAAAAAGAGGCTGGCTCCCACAGCCGGAACTACAATGCCCTTTTAGAACATTATCGTGTATACGTGTTCTTTTTTATTTATTGCCAGATGGTACCTGTACCTGTGCATGTGAGTAGCTTGTGTGACTTAAAACATGCAATGCAATATACTCCCTTCCCTCGGTATTTAAATATATAATATTATTGATTTTATCTGACTATACCTTTAAAACTTTTATTAATAGTAACTTGATCTTAAAACATTTAGTTTGAAAAAAATCATATGTGTAGTTTTTTATTTATAATTATTCTTACAATATTATAATGTTATTAGATATATATCCTTATATTCTCACAGATATTAAGAAAGCTAGTGAAATTAAATAGAAGTTTGTGATTGGTTGAAAAGAGAAATTAGGTGGAAACTTTAATGTTGGAAGTTTATAATTTGTTAAAAAGATAATATAGGTGTAGAAGTTGGCATATTTTGAGATAAATTTTAAATTCTTGAAGTTGTTATATTCTAGGACAAAATAAGTAATAAAACAATAAATACGGATATATTTAAATACGAAGAAAGTATTACTTTTTTTTCGCTAGACCGGCGGAAGAGTCGACAGTGGATTTTATTAAAGAGGGAGAACTAAATGGTACAAACGCAGCACAGAGTCGCAGGAAAACTGAAGGTAGCATCACTCAAATGCTACAGGTGTTTTTACAAATGGAAACTTTAAAAATCTAGCCAAGTGACTAACAACAGGCGAATATAATTCATTTTCATTATCTTAAAAAATTCTTTGCAAAATCTCGCGGAAAGCATTGTTCCCTACATCACCAATACATGTTAATTAGAGAAGATGTGAGATGATGCTACACATGAAGAGATCAATCATTCACAAGCGCATATTGCATTGCAAAGCTAAGGGATCGAGCTAGGGTGGCCACAGATGTATGGATTCGCAAGAGATCTCTGATCTGAGTGGGTTGGTACAAGATATCTCCTGATCAGGGGCACCTCTTCATGGCAAATGTCAGGCGACGATCTCCAGCTTTCCGTGGGGAATTAAAGCTGGCTGGCTGGCTGGATAAGGTGCATCGATCGTTGGCTTCTTTTCCTCGGCATCCATCTCATTCAAGGTATCCATCGTACCTACACTGCCTTAAAGCTCAATGCTCAACCACCTTGCATATATCTTCTGCTCATTACCCCTAGTTAGTAACAAGATAATTATAGAGTAGCTGAATCCATTCAATATTGTTGGTATATTGACTAGTGTAATTTAATTCATAGCCAAATCTGGGTACTTATTCTGTTCTAAAATATAATCATTTCTAAGTTATAAATTTGGACATTTGTAGCCAAAATCAAATCGTGCAGTATATTTTAGGAGAGGTAGTAGAAGGTGACTCTAATTGACACGATTTAAATTTCAGTTTTTAGGCTAACACTGAATGTGATGGGGCATAGCATAACATGTTTTGATCCCAGGGGAGCTACTGGTCAGCACAAAAGCACAGTTTACTAGATGGTCCAGATTGGACATAAATTACACCCATGTGCCAGTTAATCACAGGGGATGACCTCATGCATGTCCAGGTACAAGCTCATGCTCCCAGCTCCTTATCACAGCAGCATTGCAGTCTTGCTCTTGCAGAGAGAGAGAGAATGAAATAGTAGTACCATGCTTGTCAGCGTACTGTTGTAACTTTCGTCGTTAATAATTTTTAAATAATTAGATTATGATGAAAAAATATAATACTTATATTAAGTATATAATATACTTTAATAATATAACATCTAAATATTTAAATATAAATAGTCACGTATAAAGTAACGGAGGTAGTACTAACAGAGAAAAGGCTGCAGAGAGAGGGAGGGAGGAAACAATGGTGACGAGCTGCGCTGGGGAGAATTCTGTGTCACTGAAAAAGCTCATTCCTGAATCCATCGATAAATAAATAGTGGGAGTATTGTTTATGCCCAACTCTGACTACCGACTGCTACCCCAGGCAGGGGCAGCCAGCCAGCCCCCCTGCCACGTACTGTTCTACTCAGTACTAGTACTAGCTCTTCGTTGCATCACACCAACACCGGGACTATATACCGATGTGATTAAAAATAAAAACCCTACTATAAACCGATGTGTTTAAAAATAAAACACTACGATCGAATATATATATATATATCATAGTACAATACAGTGAGGGTTTGTATTATACTTAGTCACATCATAAGTGATTCTACTACCATTTTACTAGTCAAATATACTAAAAAAATTAGTCATAGTATAATATTGACTAATAGACAATAGCTCTAGTAAATTTATACATCGAATTTAAACACAGAAGTTAGCTATATTAATGTTATGTAAAATTTTAGAAAACATAGAAAAAAAAAATGATGCTCTAACACTATTCAACTTGCCAAATTTGGTCAACTTGATGGTTACCATCTATTCTCCCCACGTACTCTCCTCCCCTTCCACCCCTCCTCCCTACACCTCTTGATCTCTTGTAACATTACCATCCTGCACCCCAAAGTTGTTGCCTTCTGCCTTCTCCTCTCCTCTCATCGTTGTTGTCATCATCACCTCTCTCTTCAACGCAGCAAAAGTGCCTAAGTAACTGCCATAGTGTTAGTCATCAAGCTTTCTTGCCCACCAATGCCTCCTCCCTCCACCTCTTGCTGCTGTAGTTGAGCTTGCTTTGCCACCAAAGCATGCTCTCTATGACTCCCTCGTTATCATTAAGCTCCCTTGGCTATCTCCTCCGTCGTCCTCATTCGTCTTGCTCAAGCAAAGGGGTCCTATCGATGATGCAGGGAAGGACATTGATGGCGAGGATGGGATTGTCCTTGTCAGGAAGGACTTTGTGTTTCAATAGGGTTGCCAGTGGGTGGCATCATGGGTCTACTTCAACCAGATATTCACCACCATGCTTTGGGGATTAAATGTGCTCCTTGGTGGAGGGAAAGGAGGAAGAAGAACAAAGGAAATGAGAGGTGAGTCTTGACATACCAACTCCAAGTGTAACATAGGGGGTATTGGAGTGTGCAGGAAATATTAAGAGGGAAGTTTACAAAGATATTTGGAGAGATAGATTTGGCTAGCCTTTTGGATATGTTCTTAAATGAGATAGTGTCACCCTAGCTTCAGCTAAACAGCTACTACCTTTGTCCTCTAATATAAATAATTATAAGATTTTAATTTTATAAGGTATCATATACTACTACTTTTTATACTAATCACATACTATTTAAATTTTTGTCTATTTTATCTTCAACTATCCTCCATCCTCTATATTAACGAGGAACACTATAATTTTTTTTCTTAATTTCTCCAAAACAAACTAAATCACTTTGTGGACAGATGTATTAACCCATAAAGACTATTAGAGTTCGGATGTGTTTCAGGTACTTTTTGAAGAGAGGAGTACTTCCTCACTGTAATAACTCCATAACTCATTGTACCCCAGCCATCGTCCTTTTTCAGGCCGTTTATAGTTCACTAGGTTGTGTATACTTTCCACTAATAACATAGAATACATTTTCGTGTTTGTTTAATGAAAAAAAAAAACTCATGACATGGCATTTAATTACGCTGTGAAATCCTGCCATGCCACTAGACTCAACAATAACCCCATACCCACATGTTGGCGTTACTTCCTCCATTCCCAAAAACTTTGGCATCACATGTATAAACTTTGACCATTTATATTTTCTATAAACACTTAAATAGGAGTATGTTGCATTCATCGTAAATCTATTACTACCTTCGTTCCACGTTATAGCTACCACTAACATTCAAATAAATACTGAGGTGGCTATAATATGGGGTGGAGATAGTAGTGTTCAAAGTTGAAACAACGTCGGTCAACAACAACGAGCAGTTGAGAGCCGAGGGAGTGAACACATGTGACCTAGTGTATGGTATAAACGCTAGAGTGTTGCATGACATATTGAATTTTTCTTTAAGTGAAACTTAAGTTTGATTGAGTTCATAGAAAAACATAGAAAACGTAGCAATCATTTTTTGAAATTTTGGTTCCCCACGCACGAAACAATTTGTTCTAAAATTTTCATTTTATTTATAAATTTAGTCAAATTTTGTTTAAAAGGTAAAGAAATCTATTGTATATTATAAACACAGCTTTAAAAGGAGTTATCACGTTCTCTCTAGGCTAGAAATTTCCATATTAATTAAAAAAAAGAAAAGATCTTAACTGTTTGATTGTAATGGGTTTAGATTATAATAGTATGGATTGATCGATATAGTTATATATAAAATATAATTATATTTATAGAATTATATATGAAATCTAAATCTAATAGAAATAGAATATAAGGGTTGGATATGAAATCCAAACCTTATAAAAAATAAGGTAAGAGTTATATATACAATCCAAATATACTTTTGTATATAGTGTTATATGTAGAAATAAAATTTTAAAATTGTATAGAAAATGCGTAGGCAGTCCCCTAGTTTCGTTTAAAATTTCCAGAATTTGAGATCTCAGAAGTTTCAATACCCCTACGTAAATATAAAATAAATAATATGTTTGCTTTTAAAAATATATATTATTATTTAGAAAAAAAAAATCAAAACGTTCGAAAGGAATAGTAAAATAAAACTCACACAACCACTAGTGGTAAAAGGAATTGTCCGGTTATTTCCTCCATCCTCAGGCCTTGTTCTTTTACTCTCCAAGAGAGAGGGATTAGAGGGGATCAAGGGAATAGGTGTGAAATTATCCTTACTTGATCTGGAGACTCCATCAAGGGCCTTGTTCTTTTAATCTCCAAATTCCTCGCTCTGAGATTAACCAACCAAGGGCCAGGGGATTTGTTGGCGGGATTACGGCCATGGACCCGTTGTACGGCACAAACGCTAGCTGGATCTGGATACCACCCGCGCATGGAGTGAGTACGTGTCGGTGTTGATGGTGATGGACCTTTTGGGCCACCGGATCTGGGAGCTTGCGCCTATAGCTCCTCCTCCTACGCGAGGTCAACTGCGTCTCGTCTGACTGCTCCCTCGCCGGCCTCCGCGCCCCATCCCTCCCCTCCCATGCGCGCACCCACTCCACTCACACGTAGGAGTGCTACTCCTACGCTGGCCTCCTCCCTCCCTCTCTCTCTCTCTCTCTCCGGCGCCGTATATAGCTGCGGCGACCTCCGTTGACCGGCCACCTCGTCCCATCCGCCATAGCTGGCCAGCCGTTTTCTTTTTAGTTGTGCTAGTACACTGATAAAGCATTAGCCAGCTAGTAGTAGGAGCATTACCAGCTGCTGTACACCTGAACTGCTGTTAAATAGCCTTCCATCAGAAAAAAATTGCTCGAGGCGACTACTTGGAAACTCTTTAGGGCTCCTTTGGACGAACAAATAAAAAATTAATGGATAAATTATGGAAGATTGAAATATAATTACTACTAGAAAAAATACTCCTAGTAGTACATGTTTCTTTGGCAAAATCCTTTGAAATTCTTTGGTAATGACTCATTTCGTCCGCTGCCAACAGCAGTTAGGATGGATCGATTGGTTTTTCTTCTTGGCATGGCATGGCCTAGTTTGCTGCTCTGGCCGGACGTAGTAGAGGGACGGACTACGGCAGCTAGCTGGATGCCTGGGTACTTTGCCTTTCCGCTGGCTGACCTGCATGCCTGCCAGCCTAGCTGCCTAGGTACTAGCTACTATTGGAGCTAGGGTACCTGGCCGCCATTACTGCACGCGAGATTGAGCTCTGCAGTACTCGCAGAACTAGGCGCCACGAGCACAGTTGTGGCCCCTGCATGCCCGGACGGATCGATCGATCGCCATGGCTTTCAACTCCACCACCATCACCTGCAGCCGCTGTGTGTGCGTGCTTGTCAGTCACTCACTCTCCATTCTCCACTACTCTCTCTCTCTCTCAGCTCCTCTCTTACACCGAGAGAGAGAAAAATATCTACAGAGAGAGAGAGATGCGTGGGATGGCATGGCAGTGGCAGGGGCATTAGCTAGCAGCCTGAAGCAGCGGTCTCCCAAAGGCCGGACAAGGGCAGCTAGGGCCAGCCGCCCAGGGGGAGGACGACGACGACGGCGAGGTTCTGGCAAATTTAGAGACGCGGTCAGGGAATGCCCCCGGGATACTCTGCGTCGACGTGCATGCATATGCATGCGCGCCATTCCCCTACTACTACTCCACTCTCCTCCTATAATCCTACTCACCTCAGCTTCTCCTCCTCGATCTCTCCTCCTATATCTACCCCTAGCTCTCTCGCGCGTGCACAGACCACAGTACGTGTACTACTCCGGGCTCCGGCCACACCACGAAATTGCCCAGGAGGAAGAAGTATTCAGTGGGGCCTTGAGCAAGTAGCTACTCCGGCGTACACTACGTGTTGCCAACTACGAAGTCTGAACGATGATGCCTCCTGGAGCAGCCAAACTCGTCAGGTTTACTGATTCCTAGGGCATCAACTAGCGAGCTTCTAGTGCGTGCACTAACGATTGCACATGTCACGAAATTTGATCAGGTAAAACGTTTATGCTTAATTTATGTTCGAATATATTATAAAGATAGCTTTTAAAAAAACCATCACATTCACTTTTAAGACTAGAATTTACCATATTAATTTAAAAGAAGAAAGAAAAAAATCTTAACCGTACATCATACTTCAGTAGATTATAATAATACGGATCAATCGATGTATTTGTATACAAAGTTAAATTATATGTCTAAAAATAAAAGTTAAGAGTTATATATAAAATCTAAATCTTATAGAAGAAATAGAAGTTAAGAATTGTATATAAAATCTAAATATACTTTTACGTATAGCTATATTTATAGAAATAAAATTTTAGAGTTTTGTATTAAATCTAATTCTACGTGAATTATCTAGTTAATCACAAAACTGCGTGCGGCGACCCCCTAATTCATCCTTAAAACAGTAGGTAGTGTCTGATTGCTGTAGCAATAACATAACTCCTAGGCTTAATATTGAACGCGCTAGCCAGCTTGGATCTAATTCTAATAGATAAACATCACGATCGACCGGACAAAATCCTGATAATGCGAAGAGATCTAACATTGTGAAAAAGAATGTTATCCGAAACACCAGTTTGAAATGCAAGCAACGGGTGGATTGCCTTGTATTGTAAGATGCGTCAATCTATATATTCTTGTTTATTCGCATCTAACATCCATGATGCATGCTTCCTCGAAAACAAAAAAAATCAATTTTATACGGATCGAAGTGCAGTGATCATTTTCCACTAATAGATGTACAAATTCCGTACAGTTTGACTACTGAACAGATCGAGAACGAATTGAAGGTGCACTCTAATGGCAAGAAAGACAGAAGAATTGAAGTGTGCTCGCATCTCGAAAGGACACATGATTAATTTCAAATGTGTATTTCAAATTTTGAATCTTATTCATCGTACTAATAGCTACTACCTGACTGAGAAAAGTTCGGTCAAATTTCATCATCTTTTATTGTGCTTGGTTGGACAGGATTGAGTGGCCTGCTTTGTGGCAGAGCACCTGGTCCATGCGTGTGAGTGTGTGACCTGCTCAGGCCTCAGGCCCATTCAAGACTGAAACCGTCAGTTTTGTCAGTGCTGCTTACTCCGGCCGCGCAAATGCGTCAGTGATCGATTCAGTGAAATTTTGATAATCTTATCGTATATAGTACTCGATCAATTGTTGCAGGATTTAATTACATTTGTTTTTCAAAGCACATAGCCCAAATTAACAAGAGTAAACAAAAATTCAGAAAAAGAGAAGAGAAGAGAAGAGAAGAGATGAGGTCATGAGACGAGGTGTGCGTAGAGGTTCCGTCTCTCCGTAGCACTTATGGTTGCTGCTGCTGCTGCTTTTGCTGTTGCCGCCGTTGAGGTGTTCCTCCCACTCGTCGGAGCGGAGGTGTGTCGGCGACATGGTCATGAAGAAGAGCTGGGTGCGGGCGCGGTCGACGTGGAACTCCATCCAGTCTGCCCACGTCCTCGCCGCCAGCTCGTAGGCTCGCAGGCTGTCGATCACCTTGTACACCGCGTACATGTCCCCCTCCTCCGCCGCCATGGCCACCGCCGCCGCCGCCTGATTATCAAACGACCCCCACCTGCATGGCCACGCATGAGCAGGAAAGCCAAAGTCAACTAGTAACGTTGAGTGACAAGTCTACTGCATGCGTGCATGCTTGTCGACGAAAACTCACAGGACTTTCATGGCGGGGCGCTGCCACCAGAGGTAGGAGTTGAAGACGAGGACGTCGGCGTGGGTCCAGTGGGTGGCGTGATTGTTGATGGAGGCGGCGCGGACGATCCGGTCGGCGATGCGGTGGCGCAGCGGGTGGTCGGAGTTGAATTCCACCAGCAACGGCGACCAGTAGAAGTCCACCGACGCGTTGTACTCCTGCCATTTCCATCATTTACTCTGCTGATCGACTTGACGTACGATACACTAATACGTTCGTATTACTACTCTACTATGATTTAATTCATCTTGGTGTCTCCTCCCTCCGTCCAAAAGTATAAGGAGATAGATATATGAATCTGCACGGACACACCTTATGTTTTTTAATTATTGTTCAGAGTGAGTATTTTAGAAATTTTAGTTCAGACTATTTGTATGTGTTCACCGAACTGTATTTTGTTAGGTTACAAATGTGGATAATACGTCTTTGACTCGTTTTAGCGAGTTGTTAGGAAACAGCGCTTGTTCTGGCGGCTTACGCTGGAGCGGTTGAGCAACCGGAAGACTCTGGTGATCACCACTACTGCATGCAATTTCGTGCGTTATCACACCAAAAACTACAATGTGCACGCCTCGAATGTGTAATGTACGCTACGATATAGACGTACAGTTAATTGCAACGTAATTACGTACCTAGGAAGGTCGCAGCCATGGGGTTGCCACCTCCAATGCTGGTACCGGAGGTCCGTTCTCCCGTACTTCTCGCACGCCGACTGCTCCGACATAAATCTGCACGTGCTCTCCTTGTACAGCGGGTACGCCGCCTCGTCGTACACCCACCTTCCGGAGAAGAGGTCGCACTCGCCGCGATCGCTCCCGGCGTCGACGGACGGCGCCTGATGAGGGAGCTTTATGGTGGTGTTGGTGTCTGCCGGCGGTGGCAGGGGCGTCGCTTGCCGCTGCTGCTGCTTTGCGGTGGTGGCGGCGGCATCATCTTCGGGCGGTGGCAATGGCGGCGCGTGCTGCGTCTCGCCGGCGCCGGCGTCGGAGTTGTTCTTGGTGGTGACCGAGACGGCTAGGACGACGAACAGCACCAGCAGGAGCAGCAGGAACGAGTTGACGTGGCTCCGGAGGCTGATGCTGATGCTGACGCTGACGCCCCACACCCTCGCGATCGTCTTCTTGGCAGCCTCGTCCGTCCGCCACGCGTCCTCGAGGCCCCCCTCTCCGCCACCGCCGCCGCCGGCGACAATACTCCGGCTCTTCCGCGGCGGAGTGCTCCCGGTCATCTGGACGACGAAACTAATCACTGGCACACGGTGAATTCAGTGGCGCGAACGATCGGTTGTTCACTAGCACGCACGTTCAAATAACTCGTGCATGGAGTAGAGACTGCAGAGTAGGTTCAGCTCAGTGGTCAGTGCAGTGCTGCAGGTGTTAAGGCATCGCTTATAGCAGAAGTATCATTTTAGGTGAGGGAGTTGTTGCTGCCTACTTGGCATCGTTTTGGTGCACCTAAACTTCATCAAGGAATCGAATCAACGCCCTAATTCTTCACCACATCACAGCGTCAGTCGTCTTTACTACTGGCACTCTGCATATTTGCACATTTGCAGAAGTTATCATAGAGATGGAGAACAGCTGAGAAGTGATTCTGACGAATGAATAACCAGTGGATGGATGACACTTGAGCTCTGTCTGAAGAAATTTTGCTGGTTACTAGTTTGCTACTAGTGTTGTACTTAATTTGTAAAGTGAAAATTAATTCCAGACTGGCTTCTAAGTAAAGGTTTATAGAAAATTGGGGGCAAGTAGTAGTACATATGTGGAACAGATAGCCAATTACCAACACCATTTGGTGAGGTTCCATCATTCTATCAAAGGCCAATAGTACACATACTTGCCCAACAAACTAATGCTAACTGCAGAGACTGGTCAGATTAATAGCTGGGGAGTGCTACTCATGCACCACTTTAGTTTGGTTTACACTGAATATGTTTGTTCAGTGTCACATCCAGATAGTTAGAGGAACAGTTGGCCATGCCTTTTGTCAGGTATACACTAGTACCCTGAAACTGTAGTCTTGCAGTTTTTTTCTAGAAAGATTAACTCATTTGTTTTCGACGTTGCTTAAACTCTGAAGTTATGAAGAAGCATGTGCATGTCAACCTGACCGTCAACTGTTTTCAGAATGAATGGAGAGAAGCTGATTCTGTATTAAACTAATATGTTTCAATTTATACCGGCCTTTTTTTTTTCTACCAGGCTTTATCTGTTCAGCGACTTCTCAAAACAATTTATGATATTTGATCAGCACTAAAGTAATTATTAGATATAAGCAATTCTAACTTGACAGCAGAACTGAAACCTGAATCAAATCAAATATGTACATGGATATCTTCCTTCCCTTCTAAGATTGAGGGAAAAAACTTACTGAACACAAAAGTTCAGGAGAAGGCATCTCGTTGTCAGTATCATTCTATAATCGATCTTAAGTTCTTAACTCCCTCACATCACGAATTAGTGTTGGCCATCAAACCCAGATGGGAGGTGTAACCTACCTGTGCATAACATAGACCTGAACAGTTGTTCTTGTCTGCTGAAATCGACATCAACTTGGGACTTGGGAGCAGACAGCACATAACCGTCGAATACTCAACGGAATTTCATGAGATAGGAGCAGATTTCCTTTGCCATCATCTGTAAGGTACCTTTCCGATTACTTTTGCATTTTCCGAAAAAAGATAAGAGCAGAAAATCAGACCCTTCAAATAATCAAATAATACAACAAGATTGTTGTTTGTAACTCATTTGATTTGCCCAGGACATACTAAAAGTAAGGTTGGAAAAACGAAGCATAATACTTTTATCTAATTGTGCAAAAAGATAAATTTAATGGAGATGAAGAAATGGTGTAAGATGTTCAGTGAAAGAAAAGTGAATAATGGAGGGTCTACCCAGTTTTGGGAAGATGTCTGGGTAACGACAGTGCCTCTGAAACTAATGTATCCACGGCTGTACGCAATCAGCAACCAACAGGGAATTGATAAAGGATGTTTCGAGGGGAGGGAGATGGTATTTAAGCTTTAGGAGAAATCTCACTGAAAGAGACATGGAAGAACAAACTCAGCTGCTTGCGGTGGTGAAAGAACCTAGGCTGAATAATCAGAGAGATGAGATGATCTGGCCTCAAGGGAAGGGGGGGGGGGGGGAGAAAATTAAACATTTCCTATATATGGTGTCTAGGGATATAATCCAGAGTGTTGTGCAACTAGTCAAGAGAAATTGGGGAGGGTCGAAATTTTGCAAGCTTGTTTGAGACTAGAAACAACTAACCACATTTTATTCGACTGTCCTCTAGCAGTGTCCACCTGGAGTGTAATTAGAGATGTGTGTGGATGGGGAATAAATCCTGGGAACTTAGAAGAGTTTTGGACTTTGGTGGGTGCTGAAAAGTTAAAAAGAGAAACAACTAAATCTGTATGTCATAATTCTGCCAGCAGCATGCTGGTCATTGTGGAATGCCAGAAATGACTGTGTTTGAAAACATCCTGATTAAATCGCCTACGCAGCTGATATACAAAATGATGGTTTGTTACAGAAGTGGAAGTCGCTGCAGATACCAGAAGGGGATAAATTGGAAGACATGAGGAGAGCTCATCCTGAAGATAAGAAGCCTGAGACCAACTGATGTGCTACCATTAGAGATTTGGTTGCCCCTGGGGAGCAGATGTTTCTTGTTGAGCTCATCCTGAAGATAAGAAGCCTGAGACCAACTGTCTTTTCCTTGTTCTTGTTTTTCCTTTCCCTGTGTGTGTAAGAACTATGTTGTTACTATCGGCTTTGCTAGCCATTAGGCATAAAGCTGGATCGATCACAGATCGATCTTTTGTCCAAAAAAATAGAGATAAATCTAACCTCCAAGAATGAGCATCATCTGACGAGACAATGCAGCCGCCACTAGCTAGCCATTAGGCATTGGCGTACATCTTGGCGAGCAGTCACTTGTCAGCGTCTCACGCGTAGAGGGTCGCTGAGTTCCCCCATGAAGAAGCAACTGATAGCAACAACCTTCTCTCTTCCACATTTGCATCCGAGTAAAAAATTATATGGCGTGCATATGAAGAAAATTGCATCCTATATATCGCCCTTATCCAGATTCTTAACCAGATACATATCCCCTCTGTCAAAAAAAAAACAAATTTCTAGCTACGAAGTTCTTTTTTTTAGACGGAGGGTCTATGGATTAATATGCATTAGAAAGTGAAGAAAAACTTACACCTCCAAGGAATGTCTTTATCTGACGGAATAATGCAGCAGCCAGCAGCTAGCCAGTAGGGTCTCAGGTGGAGACAGGAGAGGGTGGCTGAGTTGAGTTCTGTACCATGAACTGACCAGATAAGCTCATTGCGCTGTTAAGAAGCACCTGATAACAACATCAACCTTCTCTTCCACATTTGCATCCGAGTAGAAAACTACATGCCGTTCATCAGAAGAAAATTGCACCCTGGTTTCCTAAAAGAATTGTACTCTATAGCGGCCTAGGCCTAATGTTTGCACTCTATACTCGTTTGGAAATTAAAAAGAAAAAAGAAAAGAAAATACCATCCCTTGACCTACCGTATTCCAGCTGGGCCGAGTAAACCAAAGGCCGACGAAATCACGAAAACGCAATTCGAAACGGCCGAAATAAAATCTCTAGAATTGGGCCTCCAAAGCCCATCAAAAGGCGACATCCAATTCCTGGATGAGATCCAAGCACAACTGCAACTACAGATTCTTGCTCAACAAAGTAATCCTGATTTTTTTTTTCAAAAAAAAAGGAAATCCTGAATTGGTGATCACATTGACATTGGTGCTCAACTGCTCAAGAATTCAAGATTGTGTTTTTGAGATTACGAGTTCTTAGTTAATCTTGATGCAAGATCGTGGCTTTGTACACATGCAAGCCAAATGTTAACTTCTGTACTTCATTTCGTTCAAAAAGAGAAGAGAGGCAAGTACAGATTTGATTACATCGATCGCCAAGAAAAGAAATGGCGGGAGCAGATTACAGCCACGTTGTTGCATTCGACGACGACAGCTAGAGTGATTGATTAATGACGACGACGAGGAGGAGGTATGATCAGATCGCCTGGTCGCGCGCGGGGAAGAAGAGCTTCCAGTAGAGCAGCTCGTTCCATGCGTCGGGCACGCCGGGGATGCACCAGTGGGTGCAGTCGGCGTAGCTCCTCGGGTCGGCGAGCTGCTCCGCCGTCGGTTGCGCCCACTGCTCCTTGTAGGTCTGCGTGTGCGCGTCGCGGCGGAGCTCCGACATCCGGGTGATGTTCACCACCCCGATGGGCACCCGAGACGCCTCCAGCACCTCGCCGGTGACCTGCAGCATCCGCCTGCTCGTGCTCCCTCGGTACGACGACGCCTCCGCGGCGGCGACCGGCGACGTCTGGCCGTAGCAGTTGCCGCCCTCCTTGCCACCCCAATCGCTGCTGCTGGCGTGCGTCGGCGACGCCGTGACGAAGAACACCCGCGCGTTCTTGGGGTCCACGTTGCCCTCCAGCCACCGCACCACCTGGTGCAGCACCAGCCGGTACGCCTCCTCCGCCTCCATCTCCACGATGTCCTTGCTCATGTCCTCGTCAGCGCCTCTCCTACCAAACCACACAATCATTTCAGAAATTTTGTTGCTTGGATCAAGCAAACATTGATGCTGGAGAGACGGCGGCAGCTAGCATACAGGATCTGGATCTTGTCGCCGGTCATCCACCAGAGGTAGGAGTTGAGGACGAGGACGTCGGCGCCCTTCCAGAACCTGGAGTGCTTGTTCATGGGGGCGCCGCGGATGACGCGGTCGTCGAGGCGGTGGTCGGCGCCGTCGTCGGAGTTGGACTCGGCGAGCATCGGCGCCCAGTAGAACTCGATGGTGGCGTCGAAGTCCTTGGCTCTGAAGATGCTGAGCGAGTCGACGGCCTCGAAGGATTTGGAGGCGCCGGGGATGGCGCGGTGGAGGAGGCACAGCAGCGAGACGTACTGCTCCCGGAGCAGCGAGTCGCCGACGAACAGCATCCGCTTCCCCCGCAGCATCTCCAGCATCACCGTCGCGTTGAAGCTGCAACCCAAAAGCAGAGCAGAGTTATCAGAAATTCAGAACGTTGCTGTGCTCCAGCTCTGAATTCAGAATTCAGATGATGATTTTTTTTAAAAAAAAACTTGACTTCAGATAATTGTCGATAAAAAACAAATCTTTGAATTTTCCTTGCTCGGGTGACATTTAAACTATCAAACTTTTGAAATTTAGCAACCAATTTTATATTAGAAAAAGTTATAGAAACTGAAAAGATGTACTTTCCGAGACAGATCTTTTTAAACTAAGGAAATTGCTAACCTTCGGTTGACAAAAATTTTAGAAAGGGAAATTACAGTTAAATTTCAAACCATGCTATGATTCAAGCTAGTGTCCTTCAAATCTAGCTTTGGCAAGGCGTCAACAGCCCCAACCAATTAGGATTTAGGACTAGGGTTAGAGTGGGAGATGGGCTAGAAGGGAAGAGTGGATTTCTCTAGGTTTAGAGGAATGATTGTCGGTAATGGTTGAATTAGCAGTGGGTTATGGCAATGGATGAGGGTGACGCTAAAGCCATGGGGATGAATGCCGATAGTGAGCTAGGTCAGCGACGGGGACAAGAGAGACCATGAAATTAAGAGCGTAAGGACGACATGGATACCATCGGAGATGAGAAAGATGACAGAGCGAGGATGCCACACTGTTGCCTGACTTGAGAAAAAGGAGAGGCGGAGACCAATAGAAGAGAAAGAGAGAGGATAGGGCAGCGCGTGGCGATAGAGATGAGCTATGTGACAGTGGCGACGATGGTAAGGAAAAGATTGATCATGAGTCTACGATTGTGTGTGAGAGAGAGGAGTAGAGAGGATAAGACGGAGACACTGTGGCCATATGAATCATAAAGTAATCTTGACCATCGAAAAATATGTTTTTCAGCTAAATGTTTCTTAGGCAGTCCATTAAGCTAAATATTTTTTAAAAGAATATTGATGATTGAATTTTTTAAAAAAATTGACTAGTTTTTATCTTAAACATCAAATATTTATAATTAGTACATCCAATAACAAAATAATCAGTCGTTTTTAAAGATATTACCAACAATTTTGGTCAATATTTAGTCTTTGAGTGCCCTGACTAGACCCCCCCAAAACCAACCAAAATTCTGCCACATAAGGACCACACGAAGCCATGTTTTTTTTTATCATTCTACTGTCCATTTTCCCGCACTGAAACCTCCCATTTTCAAACCAAACTTTCCAAGAGTGAATCATCACGAGATGAAATCTTTCCCCAAACGAGCTGCGTCCGATGTGCACACGCCAGGACATGCAGATAAAATAATTCCTACCTACATCACCACGAGGAGATCTCCAAGCATGCGTGGGCCATCTGCCTAATCTGCTGAACCAAATGAAGCTCATTTCATCTCGATCAGTCTTTACTCTTTAGAGTATCTGAAAGTGATTCTTGCTACGAACTTAAAGTTAACCCAAGAGTAATTTTGTTACTACTGGTGTTACTGCGAGTACTACTGGGACGATTAAATTACTGCTGTTGCTGCTGGCAAGGACATGACATACCTACCTGCTTGCCTGCTGTCCTTCCATGCAAAGGCCCTACAACGCATTGTTGGCGTCCTGGACGTCATCACAAACTGGCACGGCAGTCGAGATGCTCCTTTCCTATATTACGATTAACTAGTTCTCTTCTTAACCTTTGTAAAAAGCACAATTAAACCTTAGTAATAACTGCCCATTTCTTTCCTGCATCTGCATCTCTTTGCAGTTACAGCTGGGCAAATCAGAGTTACGGCATGTTTCTTTGGGTAAGCTGCGCATAGGATTCGATCGTTGTTCACGGAGCAAGAGAGTTAGCGAGGGTGTGAGGTGAGGTGGCCGGCCGCCGGCGACAATAGCTGGCCGGAGATGGAAGGGGTGAGTGAGTGAGTGAGTGAGTACCTGGGGAGAGAGCAGCTGCGCGGCTGCCAGCGCCAGTGCTGGTAGGCGGCGTCGGGGCGGCCGTGCGCCTGGCACGTGAGCTGCGGCTGGATGTAGGGGCACTCCTCCTCCGCGTACCACGGCCGCGCCGCCTCGTCGTACACCCACTCCCCTTCCCCGACGTCGCACCCCTGCGGCGCCGCCCCCACCGCGAACGGCAGCAGCTCCGACGCCTCCTGCATTCCCGAAAAAGATTAGCCCCCTTCCCTTCAGCTACCATGCATGCGCCCGCGCGCATTGTACCAGCAGTAGCACACTCACACACCATACACGTACCTCGGCGCCGGCGACGGGGAAGAAGAATGGCGACGCCGCGGCGAAGGCGAGGAGAGCCACGACGGCGGGCGCCCCCCTCATTGGCTGCATTGCAGCTGGGTGCATTGGGATCTGGGGGGCGAGCTGAGATCGCGAGCTGGTAGAGAGGGGGTAGGGTAGGGACCGAGTTGGACGCTTGCTTCAGATATAACGCAGGGACAGCGTCTGCCTCTAGCTCTATCCCCAACAACCGCACCGTAGGGACGACGACATTGGACACCTGCCCTACGACTACGATTTCCACAACTTTAACTTCCCAAAATTTTTTTAAAAAATCAAACTTTTTTTGCCCGACAATTTACTGCTGCAGTGTTGCCACTCCCTCTCACTGCCCGTCACTCTTCTTCACTGTGCTACCACCGTACGGCACATGCGTTTTACTCCAACTTTTCTTTTGATGACAATTTTCACTGTGGTGTGAAGATTTGCTTACAGTTAGGCAGGAGATCGTGATTCTTTGGTTGGAATGCTGTTTGACTGGATTAATTTTGTAAGCCAGGACGATTAATCCTTCGTTTTCACGTCATGCCTGAAGATCTGGAGAGCTTTAGATTTCTTTTAGGTGAGGGTCGTTTACTCCACGGTAGATACTGTGAAAATTTGGTGCACCTAAATTCTATCCACTAATCATCACTGTCAAGCATGTTCTCTAAAAGTGATAGACAAAACATGCAAATTAGGCGTTTAGTGTTCTTGTTTACAATATGGTAGGGGGTATGGTGTACTGAAAGCAATATCGTAAAGCAAAAAAACTTGTACCAACAAATTGAAAAGGAGACTTTTTTTTTCTGTAGAGTCTAAGCAAAGGTGAAAGGAGGATCTGGAATGGCACGGAGCAGAGGTGGACAGGGGCTGTACGTAGTGCTTACCGTTTGGTGAGGTTTGGTGTTTCTGAAATAGGCAAGCAGAGCAGCCGACACTACTGAAAATCGGCTAAACAAACCAAGATAAAATCAAGATGCTCAAATTCGTAGATAAATCTAGTTTTCTTTCTTCTTTTTCTTCATATAACAGTTTGATTTCAGGCCGTTATCTGAAATGCTTCTGAATTTCTGACAGGATTTGGTTCAGACGAGTTGCTTCTGAAATCTTTGGACATTGATCGTGTTGACAGCGGGAGTCGCATGCATCTGTTGGCCACCAGATCAAGTCCAAGGGGTCGGAGATTACAACTCTGAACCCCCTAGACCTCTTTAGGGAAGAAACCAAAAGGAAATACGACGCCTTAATCCCGACCCCCCTTGACCTCGGTTAAGAAGAAACCAAAACTGTAATTCAGCTGCATGCGCCTCTGACAAGCCCCAAACCTTTCGGTTCTGAAGAAGAAAGATATCGTCGGCATGTTTGGAAGAAAGTAAGAAGTGCAGCTGAACTACTGGAAGATCATTCGTGACAATATATTTTGTTCTTCGTAATAAGTAGATTTCAGGCCATTATCTGAAAATGCTTCTGAATTTCTGTCATGCTTAGGTTCAGGCAATGGGTGGGCGGCGTGCATCTCATCTTGGCCATCAGATCAAGCATTCAAGCCCAAGGAAAAAACATTCAGACATGATCTGCAGCATGCAGGTGCATCCATCCATTTATTAATTCCCAGACCAGGCTCCACCCCGAAACGTGCAGATTTAGCAACGTCGATGAACGAATAGTTAACTTACAAATGGTATCCCTCAACAGATCACCTAGTCTGTGCAGGTCAAGAGGCACTTGACGCTGCAGTCTAACAGCTACGCTTGCGATCTGCAAGAACCCAGTAGCGGTAGGTAACACGGCGCGGGCGGACCGACATGCATGACCGCCGTTGAGTGCCGGGCGTTACGCTGTCACTTGCCACCGGCCGTACGTAGGGACGGCAAGGGCAAAATTTGTCGGTTTATTCATGCTCCTTTTGACCATGGAGAACTAGAAGTCCAGAGCTGAGCTTATCATCTTAATTTCCATGAAACAATGAATCGGACGGTGTCACCTGCTACACCACCAAACTCTGATATTGCCACGCTTGGCACCACCAAAGGGAGAGAAAAAAAAAGCCTGACCAACTTTTTATCGAGCTTCATTCAAAATTATTTTTTTATAATTAGTTATATTTTTCTTCATTTGAGATTATTTTCGTTAGTGAGCTAAGGAGCTGAGCCAGGGCAGGATAAACGACTTTTGTTCAAAATTAAATAATTTTTATTTTAACAGAAAAACTAGATTAATCGAAGCAATTTTAAACCAAACCAACTAAATTAAGAGTGATTTTACTGTTATTATTAAGGAGATATGATACTTATGTATTTCTCTCCTCAGAAATTTTATGGTTCTTTTTAAAGCTATGAATAATATATTTAAATTTAATACCTCTTAATAACAAAGTTATTATCAAATTTATACACGCCTTTGGTTTGGTTTTATTTTGAATGTGAAATTTTTTTTAGTATTTTAACAGTAGATTTTTACATTGTTATAACTATGAAATTTTTTATGTTTAGGACACAATAGGATTAGTTACTTTTCGATGGATCTAGCATTGTCACGTACTTACAACGATGGAACAAGCTGAACGGCAACAGGTTATCTCCGTATATCAGCATCAGCTCATCAAATTGCAGCACACCGTACAGTGCGTTCAGAATTCAGATAGCCGAACCACCGGTTCAGACATCAACTGCACCCAACAATCCGATTCTTTTCTTCTCGTGCAAAGGAATTATGACCACAAAATTGCTTCAATCCAGCAATGATTCTCGGTAAACGCATCGTCAACATCCTACGTAAAGTGACTAATTTCTACGAGCTGCTGCTGCTAATCCACCCTTCAAAGTGTTCTTAGAGGGAGAAAAGAAGCAACTTTTGCAGAATTTGTTTCAGATAATGACTTTGCAGAATTAATAAACAATTAAGCATTGATCTACCTGCAGCACCAGCAGAACAGCATCCTTTCTTTTTCTCCTTTTGTTGGTGGCTACGATCAAATCGGTGGTTTGGATTGGACGCGACGAGAAGCGACTCCCACCAAACAGATTAGTAAAAAATAAGATAAGGCGCCTAATGCTTCTGTTGCAATCAAGCAAATAATGGTAGCTGGAATACCAGTTAGTTGGTGTGCTGAATTAAATAATGAATCAGCAGATTCGTCAATAATCTGAGACTCTTTGCACTGTTGTGTTGCATCTGAAATTCAGAAACATGAAACTTCTTTGACTTGAGAAACATGAAACTTAATTGCTACTTTCTGTGAGCACAAGTATGTTGATGCCAGGTTTTACATTTCCTATTGATTGTCGAATCCCGACCCTGGTGGTATCATGGTTTTCGACCAAATCTTGATCAAATCTACTGTTTTAATTTTGAATTTGTCAAAAACCATTCGAAATCACTCCCAGAAATTGATCTAAGCCGCATCGGAACGTCGAAAAATCGCGAAAACTGGTCAGTTTTTTGTCGATAAAGTAAACCCTGATTGCAGTTATAAATTCATTTAATTCTTTTATCAACTTAATTCTTTTATGTTTTGCGGTGCCGATCACCCTGCAGTGCAGATTACTAGTCCAGTTAAAAACTGACAGGTAGGTTAAAAACTCAATTCTTTCAGGAAATGTGTCTTTCAGGACAGGTAGGTTGGTGCAGAGTCGTGTCCTGTCCCAATCTGAAATAGAAAGTACTCCTTCATGCATGCCTGCACGGTAGGAGACGACGAGATGTACATGTACTGGTACTACCAGGCTATCAGCAAGGCAACAAAAGTCACGAGAGATATCTATCGATAGCCGTAGCTAAGTTTAAAACTTTAAATACAGAAAGAACAGAAGTCAACCTGCGAGTACTACGATATCTGTATGTCCACTGCTCTCAGCTTCCAATAAAGCTGTATCTTATCAACTCTTCTCCATATATAATTAATTCGGTTCCATCCACTCCGGTGCAACATGCTAGTACAAAATACAGGTGCTAGGCACCTGCATTCAGATATAGAAAGACGACGTTTGTTGATGCATAGAAAATTCTCGACCGGCCGACTATTTTTTCTGTAAAAGTTTAATTGTTTCTGACTATTTTTAATTATGGACAATTTTTCTATTTTTCTGTTAGCATCTTATTGAAGTCCTTGTTACATAGCTAAATTAATATATATGAAAATTTTTCCACCAACCGAGAATCCTTTTCATAAAAATGATATTGTTTTATACCATTTTCATTCCTACGTAGATCAAGCATGTAGGCTCAACCGTGAGATCGGAGTTATACGTCTAGCAACTTAATTGCAGAAAAATCAAACCAAATTTTGTTGAAAAAATGGCTCTGTTGCTTTTGGGTTCAAAAATAAGTTTTGGTGCTGGTGCCATCTTCTGTTTTTGCTGAACCTTTTGAACTCTGTAGACTATAATGATCAGTGGTCAGTATTAATCGCTGGTGGTAGGCTGTGCCCCAGTGACGGTGCTCACTATTTGGCTGTATGCTATGGATGATAGAACTCGAACTAAGTTCAGTTAATTCAGACAGAAATATGAGGATATCATGTTATGGATTGGGAAAAAAAGCAACAAAAATCAACAGCCATGTGATTAGCTTTCATTAAACTCGGAAAAGTCACAAAATATTCTCCATGAGACTACAAGAATATTGCCGCCTCGATATTCATGTTCAACAAAATCAACAGCCATGTGATTAGTACAGTATAAGCATGTGGTTTTTCAACGAGTTCTCAGCAGCAATTCCATGATAATTCCATCTAGTGCTACTTGAATATGTATGATCCGATCGTAATCTTCTGAATGTTTTGACCTGTATGATGTTAGACAGACTCTTCTCCAGCGCCAGTCAGAACTCTCCAGGTGATATATTGTACTCACAACTTGGACGTGGCATTCAGTAAAATTCTCTTCAGACAAAGTGTGCTCCAAACTGGATATCAGAAACTGTTCTTTTGCTCAAGGAAAGAACAGCCTGGAGTAGAGCAGCTCGTTCCAGGTGTCCTGGAGACCTGGTAGGCACCAATGCGTGCAGTCAGCATAGCTCTTCGGGTTCGCGACCTGCTCTGGGGTTAGCGGGTTCCATTGCTTCTTGTATATCTGAGTGTGCGCATCTTTGCGGTACTCAGAGAGCTGGGTGATGTTGACGATCCCCACAGGGACCCTGGATGTGCTGAACACTTCTCCGATGACCCGCATTAAGCCCCTGCTAGTTCCTGGACCCCAGTATGACAAATCTCTGATGGGCGTAGTTTGGTTGTAGCAATTTCCATCCGAATCGTCGCCCCAATCTTTGCTCCTGAGGGCAAAAGATAACAATACAACTCAAAACTTCAATATATAATAAGATATGTGTGTAATTTCAGCATAGGACTATACAACTTAACTGTATAAATATGTCTTCTGTATGTGCATATGAGGTCTTACCTAGTATGAGTAGGTGACATTGTGACGAAAAAGACCCTTGAATTCCTGGGGTTCATGTTGTTCTCCACCCATTTCACCACTGCATTCAGTACCATCCCATAGGCATGCTCTGTTTCCATTTCTACAATGTCCTTACTCTTATCTTCAAAAGAACCTTTCCTGGAAGTAATGTGTTCAGAATTAGCATCTTAATTAATTAACAGACGTTGCGTTTTCTACATCTGACAATGCGTTATATATTTGAGTAACCCTGCTTGTCACAACCTTTTGCATTCCATTAATTCGATTTATACAACTTTGGATTCAAATAAATAAACTAGCAATGCAATGTTTGCTCGGCAAAAAGCCATTATCTATTCTGCTTTAAAAGAATGAAACGGTGGTGGCAGTGAATCTGCCATCCCACCTACTCATGCTGTAGTTTTATAGACAACCTCTTGCACTTCTTAATAATATTACATAACAATTAAATCTGTATGGATAGCTACATGTAAAATTAAATTAAGGTAAGTATTCCCTGTAACAAAAAGGTGGGTAGCATATATGGAAAATATACTTTCATATACTTTAGGCAATATTAGGACATATTTTCTTTTATCCGTAGTGAAGTATGAGTATTTAGCTAGTTCAACAAAATATGGTAGTTTCTGCTGAACTTTTCCACATCCTCTCAAAATTTATCTATCCAAAAACAGTAAATTTAAAATGTAGTAGAACAAGAAATATGAGAAACGTTCTAAAACATACCACATATAATGACATAAATGAAAGAACCAAAGGAACATTAATGAGTTCATGTAAAAAGAAGGCTTGAGGTGAGTGGTAACTTGTAATAATAGAAGATACTTACAGAATTTTCATCTTTTGTCCAGTCATCCACCAAAGATAGCTGTTGAATACCAAAATGTCAGCTCCCTTCCAAAACCTGGAATGCTTTTCAATGGCTGTCCCCCTTACAATTCTATTCGCAATACGATGAACAACGGCATCATCAGAATTTGATTCAGCTAGAAAGGGAGCCCAGTAAAACTCAATGGTGGCATTATAGTTCTAGCAAAAAGAAAAGAAATAAACATTAAGCATATTCACTGTAAATGAGACTACAAAACAGTTCGTCAGCAAGCTAGTACTCATAAACATTTATAAAATTTGGAGCTTGTTGCTCTCTCTGTGTCTGCTCTAGATATTTGGCGTGCACAGTAGGTTTGGTAATCATGAAAAAAGGTTCGGTTCATCGCATTTTGAGTTTAATATTTTGTGCTGTAAGCTCCCATTAGAAAAAATAAAAACAAAATGAAACACATACACAGACAAGGGATACCTTTGCTCTAAAAACCGTAAGCGAGTCAAAAGTTTCCATGGACTTTGAGCTCTCAGGGATGGACCGATGTAGGAGGCAGACCAATGACACATACTGCCCACGGTTCAGAGAATCTCCAACAAACAGCATGCGCTTGCCCCGCAGCATCTCCAACATTAGTGTTGCATTAAAGCTGCAATGCAAGCCATTTTCAGCATTAGAATGGGATAATCAGAAACAACTGCAGAGCTTGATTAACAATTTAGCATATCGATCGTGGCCCAACCGCAGCAGTCATGTACAACACCACAATGTTATCATGTTGATGTTTAAGAGGACCTTAAATGCTTTCGTAAATATTACTCAACATTATTTAAGAGCTGACTAGCGAGTTCAGTGCCACATAGTCTCTGTAGTAAACAGTACCCAGGGACAGGCCCAGGTCTGACCAAGACCTCAGCCCATTGCATTTTGTGCTGGGCATGTCTATTACAAGGTGAAAGAAAGCATATCATTGTGGGCTTTGAGCCTTTGAATCATAGGCCTTGGGCCATGGCTCAAGTGGCCCAAGAACTAGGTCCACCCATGTTATGACCCGCATACATGCCCAAAAATTTGAGGGGCTGAGTACAAGCAAAAAATCTATACAAACTACTTGATAAGTTTAGGTAGGCAATTAAGGAAAAACAACTCTACATGTATATGTAGATGCTCATACAATCATGCACCATAGCAATAGCATACATCCAAAGCACCCTTGGACTTGTGCTTAGAAGAATAGGCTATTTGTTTGAATTTGAAAATTTGTACCAACCTCAAGACACATTAAATGGACAAAACAGTGCATGAACATCTGTTGCTCGATATGTCTACAATTGTACCAAAACTGCATGAATTATCAAACGCACATTTAAATCGAGCCACATGAGAGTCTAAGCCAAGATTAGAATGAGGGGCAGACAGCAACAGTGCAACAACCGCCCCCCCCCCCCCCTCACCAGAACTAGAATCAAGACCAGATCCGCAGAAAGGGAAGTCTAGTAAAGGAACCCCCACACCTTGCAAGATGGAGATGGGTCCATTGTTCTCCATGGCTCCATCCATGCCATTGCATTACGCAAACACAACCGCACACGCAAAGGAATTGCCATGGCCCTCCTCCTTCCCTCAAACTCCGTGCTCCCACGTGACACCTGCACCCTCAATGCCACAGCTCCGACAACCGGAGCCCTCATGTGACTATGGGAGAAGATGCCACCACACGAGACGCTGCCTGCATAGTCGTCCCAAACTCGGACCTTGCGTGCCGCGTCCCCACCAGAGCTCACACTTTCACTTGATTCACGGCGAGTATGAATACAATTGCGCCGCTGGCGGGCGGCCGGCGGCGAAGGTTGCACGCTGCTCCGTCCGACGGTGCTGACCTATATTCTACAGGGGTAGGGCAGTATTAGCCGCGTGAGACATGGCCCACCAAGAAGTGTAGCCCCGAATCAATGCTGCTGCTACGCGGCTACGCCTGGTTGCTGCCGCGCGTCGAGCCGTCGCGTTCGCCGCACGAACCCATCTCGCTGTATCGCACCGGGCAACCGAACTACTGCCCTCACCCACCCCACCCGCCTGAGTCGACAGCCCGAGATACACGCCGCCCGTACCGCTCACTACTCGGCCGCTCTCCCACGCAAGCCGCGGACAAAATCTGGCCGGAATTTCAACTTACAACCGTTTCCCGGCGATTCCGCCTGCACCTGAAAGCACGACACGGCCAGGTTGGCGATCCACGTCGATTTTTATTCTCTCTGGGATAATATTGAGTAACTAATCTACTCAAGATCACAACTTTTTTGGACTAAACGTGCTCTCTTCGCTCGATCTAGTTGGTGCGCGAGCATCAACTTGATTTTTCTTTACAAAAGGTTCTTTTTTTTCTCTGTTTTTTATGGCAAAGATCGAATCAGGAGGGAATTTACTGCCATTGTTCACCGCATGCAACGCCGACGAGCAAGTGGCCGGAGAAGGGATGAGCTTATTAATATTACCTGGGGAGAGAGCAGCCGCGCGGCTGCCAGCGCCAGTGCTGGTAGGCGGTGTCGGGGCGGCCGTGAGCCTGGCACGTGAGCTGCGGCTGGATGTAGGGGCACTCCTCCTCCGCGTACCACGGCCGCGCCGCCTCGTCGTACACCCACTCCCCTTGGCCGACGTCGCACCCCGCCGGCGCCGCCCCCAACGCGAACGGCGGCAGCAAATCATCGGACTTCTCTAATCCAAACCAGCCAAAACAATCAACCAAGTTGTCATGACGCATTGGCAGCCAGAGAAAAGCTCGCCGATATGGAGGGAACTAGCTAGCTTACGTTGCTGTCGGCGCCATGGTGGCGGGGGGAGCGGGGCCGGCCGATCTGCCGGCGGTGGGGCGGCGGGCGGCTGAGGAAGGGCTGGTGCAGCGTGGAGGAGAAGCCCTTGAAGTAGAGGACGGAGACGAAGGTGATGAAGGCGAGCGTGAGCGCGTACGATGTCAGGAAAGGGGTCCTCCTTCCTCCATGCCCGGCCATGCTGTGCTGCGGCTTCATCATCTTCTCCCGGACACCATATAGATGCTAAGCTGCCGGGCGCATGGACCCTGTCTGTCCCACTCTGATCTGACGATCTTGGTGAGGATCTGGCGTGGGACGGGATCTGGAGCAATGGGAAAGAGAGGAGAGGATGAAGAGGATGTGTTCTTGGCTCTGAACTGATGAGGAGAGGAGAGGAGAGGCTTCCAGCTACCTTGCACTCTGGTGGAGTAGGCTTGAATAGTTGAGTGGCGTGGCAGATTACTGGTTACTGGTAGTGGGTAGGGATTCGGATCCTCTGGGCGGAAAGGCAGCGAGAAACAGTAAAATGAGGCTTCGCGAACAATATCTACACCTGCTGTAGCAGAAGTACGAAAACACTGCTCATCCAGGAAAATACTGTGCGAAGTTACTGTAGCGATTAACCTCGTCCGTCGATTGATCATCGTACGTTCCAGATTATCCAAATGCGCAGTACTGTTCACCTCTGCCTCGAAGGGTGAGGGTCCTAATCCAGTGGGTAGAGTTGCAGAAGTGGGTGGCTCCAGCTGAAAGTAGATGATAATTGGAGCAATTAACAAATATACTCCTCTTCAATTTGTTCGATTAGCAGGTTGGTCGTTCATTAACTGCATTATATTGGTTATTCATTCAAACAATAAAATATATGCTCGAAATTCTCATCTGTCGGGGAGTGTCCTCCGAGCAAGGTCGTTTTCAGAGGTTTCTGTGCAGGGGTTACACTGTCACGGTGTCTCTTAAACACCTGTTTAAGCAATACTACTGTACTTCTACTTGTATGCGTCATCCTGGACACACAAAGCTTTCCTTAATGTTTATGGGTAGATAGGGCCACATCAGATGTAACAGTTGAGGTCCAGCGAGGCAGCGATCCTCAATTCTTGATATGCTGGTCCATGTTGGACGATGGGTTTATTCACACATTTCATTTTTATTTTTTAAAGTTATTTTTATATTTAATTAAATTTATAGAAAAATATAGGAATAGTTTTAACACAGCGTAATATTAAAAAATATTTATTATTAGATTTAATAAAATTAATTTGGTGTTATAAATGTTTATATATAAATACAAATTTAGTTAAACATAATAAAATTCAACTTCTATAAAAGTTAAAACATGTAATAATATGTAACGGAGGGAGTATGAGAAGTACGTTCGGAGGAAGATGACAGGTGATTAATGAACTAGTACAGTAGAAACCAACAATCTTAATTTCGGACCATTGCTTATGCGCTTAGGCAGAGCCGTCCAATTACTCACGGTTGCACTAATTTCACATTGCAAAAATATTACTTCAGAATTCAGAAGATTGATGAAAATGGCTGCATTTATAGAACACAAGTTTGCTCCGTTTCTCACGCGCATGTGAAAATTCAGGCAATCTTTTCTTGAACCTAATCTTCATTTGACTACTGACGACCTAAACTTATATGACGATTGAAGCAATTTTGGCTAATGAATTTTCGTTCTGGCAGATGTTTCTTTCAGTCTCGTACTTCCTGACACGCCTCACTCACAGTCAGCGTTGTAGCTACTGCATGTTTCTGTTTAATTTGTTTTTGTAAGCACCAAATGGCACCACATGATTCGTCAGACAAACTGGGTTGAAATAGCCAAACCCTGATGCTACTTGTACCAAAAATAATCAGACACTCCGAGACGCTAGGGAGGGACGACCAATGTCAACGCGCAGCGCTAATCACGCGCGGTCAACCGTCAACTACCATGACAAATGCCACCTCGTTGACACGTCATCAAAACTCATAAACTGGGCTCAAAGATGGCCGACTAGACTTTATCTTTGGGCCGACATATGGGCCTTCGTCAGCCGAGATAAAGCTAGTGGGCCAATAAAAAGAAAAGCAGAGGCCTGTGGTCTGTATGGGCTTTATAGAATTATCGGCCGAGGAGGTGATGGGCCCATAAAAAGCCCACGTACGCCCAAGAGGAAGGCTCGTGTCGACTGTTACTTCTGACCCGTCTCGTCTTCCCCTTCCCCTCGGTTCCCCTTCACGTTGCCCTCGTCGACGCGAACCGAACCACCAATCAATCCGGCGGCGCTAACCCTCGCCGCCGCCTGCGATGGCCGCCCGCCGCGGCCCGCACGTAATCAAGCTGCACGACTCCGCCCCGCCGCTGCTCGGCCGCGCGCCGATGCCGCCGCCTCCTGGATCCCGCGACGAGCTCCCGCCGCCGGCCGTGCTCGTCCACCACCCGAGAGGGGGGTTCGCCCCCCATCCCGCCGTCGCAGAATTCGAGGACCGGCTGGCCGTATGCGACCGCGACATGCAGGAATTCCTCGTCGAGAACCAGCTGTTCGCGGCCACCCACGTCGCGCTCCAGCAGCAGCTCATCGGCGCGCAGCACGAGCTCCGGGCGGTGTCCATCGCCGCCACCAAGGCGCGAGCCAAGCGCGAGGACGAGGTCCGCGCCATGGCGGAGCGGGCCGCGCGCATCGAGGCCGAGGCACGGACCGTCGTCGCCGCGCGCGCGGAGGTCGACCAGGTCCACGCCGACGTGCGGGTGCTCGCTGCCGCGCGTACTGAACTCGTGGATCGGTTGCAGGACCTCCGTGAGCAGCTGGCGCGCTTACAGGCCGAGGCGGGTAAGACTGAGTCCGTCCGTGCCCAGGTTGAAACCATGCGTCGGGAGATCCAGAAGGGCAGGTATTCTGTTGGTTTTCGTCATCATCCAGTTTTAATGATATCATTGCAGCGCTAAATGTCTGCTTGGATTATTCATGTTTACATTTTGTGAATGGACATTACTGTTAGCTGATCTTTAGGCCTGATGAGGGTAATGTTTCATATAGTTGCTGTGAGCCAGTGAGTTGAACTGTTAAACAGCGAATCACGTTCTTTTCTAGTCAATCGATCTGTTTAGAGCTTCTACGTTTTAGCATGTCAGTTACTGAGGGTTTAGTTAGAGCTGGTTGATGATGCCTCATAATTTGGGACTTCTACATGTAGCCTGTTTAGATGCTAGTTTATTTGATTAAGCTAGTTTTCCAGAACCTTTTGATTCTTCTTGCACATGTTTGTGTGAGTCAAAGCCTGGTTGACCTATAACATGATCACATTGCTGTGTTTCTTTGTTCAGCAAATTGCTATAACTATATGGCGCAGTCGCCATTGTAAGGCATAATTGAAGTGTATTAGTTAGGATGTCCAGGCTCCAGGCTGAGTTGTTGAACATGCTCTGTCCACTGTTTTGCTGGAGATATGGAATCATTTCTGTTTCACATGTTATGAACATTAGTTATTTTCACAAAACTGATTCGGATAAACCTGACTTAGTCCAACTATATGAAAAGCTAGGATACAGTCTGCCTAGGAATAGGATTGTTGCTAGGGGTGTTAATTCTCATAGGCCTTATTTGCATGGATTTGCCACAGCATTGTTGCATCCACACACCATTTTAAAATCTTTATCACATTGTCATATAACACTTTCAAGTTTGAAATTATTAAAATGAGCTTTGTTTATCATAAGGCATAAATTGTATAGTGGAAAATAAATTTTCAATGATTGGAGTGGTAAATGTACTTACCTTGAAAGATGTTCATTTTCAAGCACTCCTAGCTAGTGTTTTAACAAGTGCCTGCACAGCCGCTTAAGCGTGCCAGGTTGCCAAACCTTGCTGAGTATTGTAAGTGCTTTGTTTACAAGGTTAAGCGATCCGCACCACATACAAGGCTGATTGGGTGTGTTTGGTTGTTGGGTTAGAGTGTATGGGATCCGATGGTACATGATGAATGGACGGTATGGGATGAGATGATACAACTTAGTTGTTTGGTTAGAGGTATGGAACGATACAATAGTTTGTTTGGTTACTTGTATGATATATGAGATGGGATCGTACGAGATGTTTGGTAGGATAAATGAATTGATTTGGTAATACCTTTTAAATACATGTGAGTTAACACCATGTATATTATTTCCTTTTCATCCTATCTTGCCATTGTTTCCTTTTTTTACCCTTTTTTCTTGAGCTTTATAGATCAGCTAGTAAGGATGTGTTTGGTTGAACTTTTGATTAGTCGTCAGTTGTCTGCCTTCTGCTCAGAGAGACAATGCAGCTAGTTACCAGTAAACATTTGGTTGAGCACCGTCCCGTCATCACCATTCAGGATTTTGAGAATTATTCTCCAAAGTTGGATCCCACCATCCTGGATGGATTGATTTTGTTCATCCAACTAAACACAGTGATTTTCCCAATACTTGAACGGAACGATCCTATCCATCTTGATCCCTCCAACCAAACACACCCAAAAGGCCCACATATGACTTCATGTATTAAAACTTAAAAGGCCCATGTACTTCTGTATGCACTTCTTAAATGCTTACAGGGCCACTTTCTGCATAAGCTTTGCAAGGTGGGGTGGTGGGGTGAGCACACCACACGCTTACCATTTAGAACCTTCCTCCCAGCTGATATGAAATTCTGGTATAGGATTATTGAACCATTTAGGATGTGTCTTGAGCACCAGTTCTTATGGTGCTATCTTTTCACCTATTCACAAAGCTTACCAGTCAGCAAGCTTTCTCTGAGATATTTATGTTAATAGAATAATGCCAGTGCATTGTGACAGTTCTCAAATAAATACACCAAAAATTCTGAGTTTAAGAAAAGAAAAGAAACTGTGTCTCTAGTCTAGATAATCACACAAATGTCACATGCCTCAGTTATGATATTTTCAAGAGTAGAGCATCATGTGTGGCCATGGTTGCTGGGGGCGAGAGGGAGGGAGTCTTGCTTGTAAACTTGTGGAGAAGCCAAGATAGTTGGCACACCATCCATGTGGGGCATGCCCTTTGCTGTGCGCCTATGGCTGTAGTTCTGGGCTCACATGACACAAATATAGATATATCACATTAATCAGCGACTGCATACGCACATATGCATATAAGGCAGTACTTTACCAAAAGATCCCAAATAACACACACAGGTCTATATAAAATCATCCACAAATTATCCTAATTGAGTGGCATAGATTGCACCATCACCACCACCAACTCCTCTTTTGAAGCAGTACAGGTCCAGAACTATGGTTCTGGTTGTGCTCCATCATAGTGGATGAGCTGTTTTGTCTAAGGATCTTTTTAAATTTTGGCAGGGCTGCAGTCGAATTTGAAAAGAAGGCACATGCTGATAACCTTGAACAAAGTAGAGCAATGGAGAAAACTATGATTGCTGTGGCTAGTGAGATTGAGAAGTTAAGAGGAGATCTTGCAAATGCTGAGAAGCGGGCCACTGCTGTCAACACAACAGCACCTGTAGCTAATCCTGGTATTGCACTGGATCACAGGAGTCTATTGTCACTTCCCTTTTCTGTGTAAACGGGTAGCTTATAAAATATTGTATTCCCAGATTTTTGCATAGCCTTTTTTAATAGGTTACAATGACTGAACCCAATGAAAAATGTGAAAGTTTTGTTAATAAAATTGCTAGTTAGGGAGGCATAATAGACTGAAAGAAATGCTTTTAGCAGTCACATGATCAATTTGCAGTCGATGCCCTTCATTTTGATTTGAAATATAGTTTGTTGCTGGAATTTATACCCATTCCAATAAGACTGGAATTTGGTGTAGTTAAGGGTATATGTATGGCTGCAATGGGCTGGACAACGACTTGCTATTGCTGCTCTTTGTATGCTTCTTGCTGCTGCTCTTTGCTGTGTGGTGGGAGAAGTAATGGAACTTTTGCTGCTGCTGGTGGAGTTGCTGCACCGGTGCACTGATGACGGTAGGAAGGATTGGTGGCCAGGGTTCAGATCTTATCTCTGATATCATGTTAGATTTAGAAGAAGAGGAATTTAGGGGAACAAACTTGTTCCATTGGGATAGGCTCAAAGGACATATAATTGTATATATGCGTGTTATGTGTGACAATGGTATTTTAGTTTTATCTTACTAAGATAAAAAAAAATTAAAATATCATTGTTACATATAACACGCATATGGCTATCAATGAGCCGAGCTCGAGCGGGCTTGCTTATCTAAGCTCGAGCTCAGTATAAACTCAAGGCAAGCCTTGTCAAGTCTCAAGCTTTAAGTTGGGCTCAGGCTTGGCTCATTTGAGCTTTGAGCTTTCTCTTGAGCTTGGAGTGTTTGTATAGTTGCAGCATGTGAGCTTGTACTACTACCATGCACATGCAGATTTTGTGGGGAAAAGTACAACAGCGCATTGTGCTGATAGAGATGCACACTAGTCTACCGTGCAGTTTTTTATTGGAGAATAGGCTAGTGCTAGTGCTAGTGCTAGTGCTAGATGGTTGGCCTTTGAAGTAGCCGGTGTGAAAATTTTAATGAAGACAGGCGTGGGTTTGCTGTGAGGTGTTACGTGTGGGCTTAGGGTAGCAGATGTTGCATATAAAAAAAATCAAACATAGGAAACAATGTGGGGCTTTTGAACCATAGGTGTGCAGCTAAGCTCGTCGAGCCAGTTGTGCTTGGCTTGGTGAGGCTTGAGAGTCCCAGTGTAGGCTCGAGCTTGGCTTGTTTGATGCTTGAATCATACTCGAGCTGAGCCTATGATGAGCGAGTTCAAGCAGCTTGCGAGCCTTGAGCTTTTGTGACAGTTCTAAACACACATGTACCCTTAACACAAGACCAAAATTAACATGAGAAAAGGTAATAAAAAGAGACTTCAAAGATCGAAATATATCTAAAAATCTATATTTAAATAGAAGTGCTTGGAAAATAGCTATTGATATAACTGAACCGTGATTTTAAGCTTTGGTTGGATTTCAACTTTATTTTATCTCAACTTACTTAAAACTGAAAATATTTGTTATTGTTATTGTAATTGTATAGAAACATGTATCACCATTGGTAAGAACAAACTTGCAAGGGTGGGTGGTGGGGACAGGTTTAGAAGCAGGGCATAAAAGCCACTACCCACATCTCTTAGCTTCTTTCAATTGGTAGGCTTGAACTTCTTAAAAAGTTGTGTGGAGAAGCTGGCTGTTTGGCACAAGCCCTTTGGCTGGACACTATTGAATTATCACTCCAAATTACATTGATTTGATCGTATCATTATTTTGAATTGGTCCTTTCGATTTCAGGGTTTCCTACAACTTATGGCAATTCTGAGGTAACATATCCTGCAGCATATGGTAACTCTGAGCCAGCATATGCATCAACATATGGTAATTCTGAGGCCGCATATGCATCAACATATGGAAGTTCTGAGGCAGCATATGCAGCAACATATGGAAGTTCTGATGCTTATAGCACTAATCAGGTTGGTTACATTGCTTTATTATTGTTCCCTTATTTGATTTTTGGTGTCAGGTATATCTTTTTGCTCTCATTGTTATGGATGTCAAAGCTGTACAGTTAATGTTTTAAATCCATTGTCTCTTGAACAGATGTATTTTTAGATTTTAGTTAGTTTGATTGTTGTCTACGTTTTTTTCGCTGTTTCGTTCACAAAATGTTTTTGGCTCATTTAGTCATTTTTTTACCCTTATCACATGCATACATTCCAGGTGCATTATAAATATTGTTTGTGCTCCTCTTTGTATTTCACTGGGGTTGGTCTTAAAATGATTTGCTATGCGATTGTTTCTGAGTTTTTCCTCCCTACTTAAGACAGTGAAACATGTTTCTTTAGTGAACAACATGCTTACTAAGCAGTGATGGTAGCCCATTGTATTCTGACTGTCTCCTCTTTGACATTCTCCCCTGTCAACGCCATCAGGCATTTACATTTTACAAGTTACGTTTTGTGGTCTATGCTGTAGGTTGATAAGTGTGGGCACCACTTGCTCTAAACTGTAAGCATGGGTTTTAGTTTGAATTCTGTTGGGTTTTAATTTCTTGCGAGGGAAGTCAGGGAGCATCATTAATGCTCCTCTCACTTAATTGCTAGATCATGGGTTTAGTTTGAATTTGGTTTCTGTTCCAAGATTTAAAATACCAAATGGTGTTCCTAGTGCCTGGTGTATATTAGTGATTACTGTGTCCTCTTTGTCACAGGCTTATGCCCGCACTGATGGCAATCCTCATTACACGGTTCCTGCTGTTCACTATGCACAGTATGAGGGTCAGCAGCACACCAATGTGCAAAGATGAATGATGAGTCAGGACTCAGGGTAGCTCTGACCTTTGCGGTGTCATCCTGGGCTTCCTCATTGTACAAGGATAATTGCAGGATGCACCAAATTAAGGCTGTTGACAAATTCATTCCATTCCATGGAAGTGTTGGATATCCTGTTTTTTCATGTCTTCTCCATAATCAGTTCCGGAATGCTCGAGCCAGTAGTCTGAAGTTAAAATCTTTCTGCAAATTATCGATGTGTCACCCTGATATACCATGGGTTTAGTTTCCTTGACCATAGTTCCATCCTTTTGTCAGGGATGGTGATTACCAGCAAATGTAGTGGTCCAGCACTCTGTAAATATATAATGGATAATGGGCCAATGACAACAAGTTTAAGTTAGTCAGCAAGCCATTCTCATACATTTCATTTTGTTTGCCCATGAAAGCCGCAATTCTGTTTTTCGTTTTTTTGTGATTGGTGGTGCTTACCGCCAATTCCAAAGCTTATCAACTGTATTTTTTTTGACCTGGTGCTTAGAGACGATTAAAGTGGAGCTGATTATCTCAAGGAGATGGAAGAACACTACTGCGAGATCCGGCTAAAAAGCCCACCAGACCGTGACAGATTTGACCCATACTATGGGCCATCGCCACCTCCTTGCCTCCTCATCCCATGAGGCCGAAAACAAGGCCCACAACCGAGACGGACACGGACTCAGCGAGCGGCAGAGCGAAGGACTCTATTCGTTTGATTTAGTACCACCTCGGCGAGTCGAGAAGGAGCTGGTGGGCGAGGCGGGTATAAGAAGGGAGCCCCGTGCACCCTTGCTCCATACTTACCTGGACGGGGTCGACGGGCGATCAAGAAGGCCCGTGGCCTAGGCCAATGGCCCACATTGCACTTGGTGGACGCGTTGGCTTACCATCTCCCCAAGTGGGAGAGTGGACGTCATAATTTGTGGTAGAGGGGGTACGCGTTCGCGCGGCCCCTGCCAAATTTTAAAAATTAAATTTTGGTCCCTCGGGTACTTGTCTTCTAAATTAATTTATACCTTGTCTTCACTGAAAAAATGGAAATAAAGTTGTGGTTTCTCTGAAAACTGGGCTTGACGGAACTATGGTCCCTTTCTGTTCACTTATTTAAAATTATGCTGAAATTCTTTAAAATTATTGAATTTCGAGTAAGTTATCGTGAAAATTGTGATGAATTTCTTTAAAATTATCGAATTTCAAATTACTTATCGTGACTTCTTTAAGATTATGGTCGAATTACATATGGTCAAGATTATTGAATTTCGAATCACTTATCTTTTTTTAATCAGGGCTTTTTTTAATCAGGGATGCTCTCATTAGTGTTTTGAATCTGGGCCGTCCAGCGCGATGTTCCTCACGCGATCGGCTGTCCACGTGTTGGGGTGACGTGTCACCTCGGCCCACGTTATAAACTGTCGCTGTCGCCGTCCGAAGGATCGAAACTCGAACCCATCTTCTTCCCACCCACAGACGTGAAGCTCCAAAATCAATTTGAAGAGAGAAAAAAAAAGGCAAATCGATTCGCCATGGCTGCTCCCCGCACGCCTCTCCCCCTCGCCCTCCTCGTCGTCTCCGCCGCGCTCCTCTCGGTGGCTCCCATCTCGACGGCGGCCGAGACCGGTGGCGCGTTCGACGTCCGCCGCCACCTCTCCACCGTCACCAGGTGCACAGCTGGTGCTATATGCTCCGATCGCTGATCTGAGCATTTTTCCTATGGCGGGGATGGGATTTTAGTTAATTTCGATGCTAGGTGTTTGCGCCCTGTTACTGAGTCTGAGACTGGAGCTAGGGTTTGGTGGGGATGCAGAGGGTTTAATCCCTTGTGATTTTGCAGGTATGATGTGGCGAGGGGATCCAATAGCGTTGCTTCCGCGCCGTATATGTCGGATGAGTGCCGCGTGATCCACCTCAATCTCGTGGTAATTCTCATTCCTGCATTTTTTTCATTTTATTCCCCTTTTGTCATGCAGTTCTACTATATTTCCCCATGCCAATAGCGTTGTCTGATGGAGATTACAGCAATACCCTCCATGAACGGTTCTAAGGACTTAACCTTAGTTTGCTGGAATTTCTCTGAACGATTAGCAGTTTAAAACTAGTTCCAATGGAACGATGTACACTGCAGTGTTTGCAGTGTATGTTTAGTTTTCCACAGCTGTTCACATTTCTCTCCAAAATGCTGAAATGCATGTCCGACTAAGATGAAAAACTGAGTCAATTTGGTACTTTTGTTCTCCAGGCAAGGCATGGGACTCGTGCTCCTACCAAAAAGAGGATCAAAGAGCTGGATAGACTAGCAGTTCGGTTGAAGGCTCTTATCAATGAAGCAAAACAAGGGCCTGAGAGCAATTCTATGAAGAAAATTCCGTCATGGATTAAGGGGTGGGAGTCACCCTGGAAGGGGAGGGTGAAAGGTGGTGAGCTGGTTAGTGAAGGGGAGGAAGAGCTGTATAACCTTGCCATCAGGGTCAAGGAGAGGTTTCAAGGCCTATTTGATGTGGAATATCACCCTGATGTGTATTCAATAAGAGCAACTCAGGTCAGCTCAACATAGCTTATTGCATTTGCTTAACTCATTGTTTTTCAAAATACCAAGGAATCATGGTTTTACAAATTTTATCATCAGATGAATGCAACGAAATATGTTGCCTTTAGAATAAGCCCAGTTTACTGTGTGTCACATGTGGTTGAAGCAAAGTAACTTTTAATCCTCAACTTTGCAGTCTTTGCTGTGCTGTTATTAGTTTTCTGCATGTGCTAAGGATTAAGCATAGTTACAGAGTTTTTTTTACTTTAACATCTACTTGCGAGACACTTTTTTTGATGACTCCTCTGCTGTCTGCTGCCACTATCTGCTTTAGAACTTGAAACAATAAAGCTGAAATCTAGTAAAATTATAAGCCTCTCCTGCAGCTGATTCTGTCCTCTTTAGTATGCACACTGAACAATATCATTTAAATTTAATCTTGATCATGACTTGTAGGGCCTCTTCTTGTATAAAACCTTAAATTGATGCTGTACACCAGTTTTCAGAATCTCACAACTTCACATGCAATGGCGTTGTAATGCTCACGTTTTCACACTCTTGAGCCAAAATGCCTACATTAGAGGTCTATTATGCCTTACTGTTTATTTATTTATTTTGCAAAGTGAATGTAATATGGTTGATATACATAAGAGTGAATCCTGCTGCCTGAAATGCACATATAGTTTCAACATGTTACAGAATCCTCTGTTGGCTTTGTTTAATGATCTTAAACTGGTAAATGTTGTTTAATCTACTTCGGTGCAGCACAATTAGCTATTGCTCTCTGTTTGAGAATGCAGGTTCCTCGAGCATCAGCTAGTGCAGTAGCATTTGGTTTGGGTCTACTTTCTGGGAAAGGGAAGGTTGGACCAGTGAAAAACCGTGCCTTTTCTGTTCTGAGTGAGAGCCGTGCAAGTGATATTTGTCTGCGATTCTTTGATAGCTGTGAGACATACAAGGTACTGTTTATTAACTATGGTAACACTGACACAAAATAATAATCATATTTGCAAGATGAATATCGTGCTCTTGTGTCTTGGCATATTTGTTTCCTTATCTTTGTGTGCTGACATTTTATATTTGTAAGACATGCAAAATGTTGAATGAATATCTTTATTGCCCTGTTATGAACAGGCCTGTTCAGCTAAGCAAACGTACTGCTACATTCACTTGTGTGATCATTATGTACATGTTATTTGACGTGTTTTGCATATACTGTTTCATGCTTGGTGCATTCATACTTCTGCTTCTGCCTGTTACTTTTCTATGCTCTCTGAACTTCTTATTTTGCCATGGAATTATCAATCCCTATTCAGTCAGTGCTAGTAAACTGCTATTTTTATTTTGGCGTGCTATATAAGAAAACTTTCTTGACCTGATTGGAAAGGAGTGCTTGGATTTGAGACTCATATTGAATTTCAACTCTATTTTATCTTAATTTGCTTGGGACTGAAATGCTTTGTTGTCGTTGTTGTATATAAGAGAACTTTCTTCTGTTCATACAACTGTGGCATCACTATTGGATTGTTATTTTGACAAGGGATTGTAACTACAATACCATTTTCAGGACTACAGGAAAAGAAAGGAGCCTGATGTTGAAAAGCAAAAGGAACCAGTTTTAGAACACATCACATCGGCATTAGTCAACCGTTATTACCTCAATTTTACAACACAAGATGTTTCTTCCCTCTGGTTCCTCTGCAAGCAGGTAACAACTTGCCGGAGGACACTAGTGTATGATGCAACAATACCTATGGATATTCAGTAAGTTAATGATTCATTTTGCAGGAAGCATCTTTACTGAATATAACCAATCAAGCTTGTCAACTTTTTAATGAAGCTGAGGTAGGTTACTTTTAAATTTCAGTTTTACTCAAGCAAAGTATACCACTTTACCTCTATGCTGAACTACCTTGTGTTCTGTAATATGAATATGTTATATGCCTGACTGCAAACTACTGATTCTTTCTATCATTTGCCAAGATGTGGTGTTATCATGTATGGATATCTTCTCTTGCTTCGGCTGGCTAATACATAAATGTAATGTGTAGAACTTTTCAGCTGCCAGTACCATTATAGAAACAATATGCCATATTTGCATTCAACAAGATATTGTTTGCACTCTTGTTTTTCTGGAAAGTATGAGGTCCTTATACAGGTTTTTTAAGATATGCAGCTCCACTTTGAGTAAGTTCATGACACTTCAATTAGCTAAACTGTGCAGAAAATTAGACATCTGGAAAATACATACACTGCATATGAATGCTTCTAGAACTATTAATCATCATAATACTTTGTTCTGATAGGTATGTACAAACTTTTTTACCACTTTAAATGTAAGTTTTCAAAATACTGGTGTGCCTTGACTTAGTTTGCTCAAGGACTAACACATTTGTTTGGGCAGGTTTATTTTCTAGAGTGGACAGATGATCTGGAGGGTTTTGTTCTAAAGGGTTATGGTGAGTCAATAAACTATCGGATGGGACTACCTTTGCTCGAGGATGTTGTCCAGTCAATGGAAGAAGCAGTCATAGCTAAAGAAGGTAGTGATGAATCGAAAGTTTAAGTTTTAGCAAATAAGTTTGTTGATAGATGTCTCTAAAGTTTAAGTTTAGCAAATAATTTAGTTGATAGTACCTGCTTCTGCCTTTCTAGGGTTTATGCTTTCGCCTTGCCACTGTTCTTGGAATTCTTGCAGTAATATGATTATTTGCATGATGTGTTACAGCAGTTTACTGAATGTGACATTGAGGTGTAAACTCTAAAATTGAAAACTTCAATTCTTGTAACTGTAGAAAACCACCCTGATGGTACATATGAGAAGGCAAGGCTCCGATTTGCGCATGCTGAAACTGTTGTGCCTTTCTCATGTCTTCTTGGTCTTTTTCTCAAAGGATCAGGTACCTTTCCCTATTGAGGAAATTCCATTTTGCACATGATAATTCTCTGTGAATAATATATATATCATGTAACTAATTGCCCATTGGAAACGCCTTGTCTTTCATGTAGATTTTGAGAAGACACAACGTGAGGAATCGTTGGACATACCTCCTATGCCACCGCAGGGAAGAAATTGGAAGGGCAGTGTTGTAGCACCTTTTGCTGGTAACAATATGTTGGTTTTATACCAGTGCCCAGGAAAAACTGGTGGTAGTGAGATTTCTCGGGATCAGAAGAGCTCATACTTTGTGCAGGTTCTACACAATGAAGCTCCAGTTTCAATGCCGGTAAGATTATAGCTTTCTAATTTGTGGTTTGAATTCGGCCAGTATGCCGCATTATTACACCCCCTTTTCAGCCCAAAATTGTTGAATCTGTATGATGACCTAAGATTGCAAGCTCTGTAGTTAAATGTTATGTATTTTATCAAAACGCTTTTGTGAGGCCTTTGCTCTCTCAAGCTTGAACCCTCATAATTTGACCTTGATATTTTCTTAGTTCATGGTGTGGAACAGAATAAATGGCTCAAGGAGAATTCGCGTCTAATATCTTTTGGCATCCAACAGGCTTTAGTAACTTTAAGGAGTTAATCCAGCGATTGTAATTGTCCATTTTTTATGTAGTAATTTACATAACAACGAAAACCCTCATAAGTGCCATTAAACATACACTTTCAAAAATTGTGTCAAGAGGTTCTGCAGATAAGTAGTATTAGCATGCCAGCAGAGCCTCTATTCCATCTAAGGTTTTTTTGTAAGCTAATTTGTGTAAATCCCCTATTCATGCTAAATATTTTTTCCCAGGGATGCGGGAACAAAGATTTCTGCCCATTTGAAGAGTTCAAGGTAAATGAAATGGCCTGGCTCCAATGGTCAGGCATCTTATTCAAGAAACAACTACATTTTCCTTAGCAATTGTCTGTTGAACATCTCTCATTAACGCTGTCTACATGTACAGGAGAAGATAGTTGAACCCCATTTGAAGCATGGCTACGATACCCTATGCAAGATAAGGCCAGTGTCAAGAGAGGAACCTTCCTCTTTGAGTTCCAGGATGTCGAATTTCTTCCTAGGTTTGTTCTCGCAGAAAGGTTACCGTGCTAGTGCTCAGAATGTGAAGACGGAGCTGTAGGTGTATACTGGCAGATGGAGCATCTGTTTACCTTTTGCCCTGAGCTGGATGACCAAGGGACTGACTTGTGGACTAACCTACGGTGTTTCAGTACTTGCGACCCTCGTATTGCGAGCGAGTTCATGTGTATCACGCTACCGCAGATGTCCCTTTTCTTCCAGATAGAAAACGTTGCTGATCAATGTAAGATCTTTGTATTAATCTGAGCTTTCTTTGGTGCCCAAGCCCAACTGCTGTCTCTGTTGAGATCAGACTGAAAGTAATAGCTACTATTACCACGGTTGTGATTGTGACCCTTGTGGTAGGTTGAGATCATTTAACAGGGACAGTTCGTTCCAGACTTTTCAGCCCGAGAACTACTTGGCTCCAGATTTTCAGTGCCAGATGAATCATGACAAATCATCGGTGGAGCAGTCTTTGTCACTGGTGAGTGACGAGGCCGTGAAAGATCCAAAAAGGTTGCTGCTTCTGTCAGTCTCAAGCTTGTACTGTGGTAGTTTCAGCCAACCACCAGCCACATCGATAATAAAAAGATATAGCCTAGCCCGCCTCAGCTCACTCACTCTGAGCTCAGCTTCACTCTCACTCTCTCAGCTCAGGTGGCGCCGGGCGGCGACAAGATGGCAAGCGGAGGAGGGAATAGCGAGACGGTGCTGGTCACCGGCGCGAGCGGTTTCATCGGCTCGTGGCTCGTCCGCCTCCTCCTCGCCCGCGGCTACTCCGTCCACGCCGCCGTCCTCAACCCCGGTCAGTAGGCATTACTGCTCCTCTGCTCTGTTGGGTGTGGTTAGCTTGCAAGGCGGTGGAGGTGATGGTGGTGTTGGGCTCGCTTGGTGTGTGGTGGTGCAGATGACAAGGCCGAGACGGACCACCTCCTCGCGCTCGCCGCCGGCGGCGAGGGCCGCCTCCGCGTCTTCCCGGGCGACCTCCTCGACGGCGCCGCACTCCTCGCCGCCGCGCGGGGATGCTCCGGCGTCTTCCACCTCGCCTCCCCCTGCATCGTGGACGCCGTCCTCGACCCCCAGGTGCACCTGTTCATCACTCTCCCGACGTCCGTGCCGACGTGCTCGAGGCTTCGGCTCACCGCTCCGGTCATCGTCTTCCGTTGTTGCAGAGGCAGCTGATGGTGCCGGCGGTGGAGGGGACGCTGAACGTGCTGCGCGCGGCCAAGGAGGCGGATGGAGTGCGGCGGGTTGTGGTGACTTCGTCCATCTCCGCCATCGTGCCCAGTCCCGGCTGGCCGGCCGGCGAGGTTCGCGACGAGCGCTGCTGGACCGACCTCGACTACTGTGAGAAGAACGGGGTAAGCAGACTGCGCAATTGATGCCATTACATCTCCATTTGTCTTCCATCTCTTTGGTATTAACGAACAATGTGCAAACGATGATGGTATATTATAAGATTACAAAATAAAAATAAGTTTCTAGCGAGAGAGGCAAATGCTGCATTCTGCAATTCTGCATGCTATGGCACAGCTGTTTGAAGAGATGAAATGAAATCAAATGCCTCCTCCATTCCAAGAAAGACTTTATTCGTGACTATTTTTTCTAGGTGCATAGTCAGAAATAAAGTTTTTTTGGACAGAGGTAGTATTTCTTATATATATAGCTTTGTGTATTTGATTCTACTGGGTCGATGGGAACAAAAATTCAGTCAACGATAACATGAAAAAATGCTTCAGAATTTTGCAGAATGCAGCTCATACAGCACTGCCATTTTATGAGTCTTTTCACTGTTATCTCAGGCCCTCTTTGGTTTTGTGTAGGTTTGGTACCCTGCTTCAAAAACATTGGCAGAGAAGGCAGCATGGAAGTTTGCAGAGGAGAATGGTCTGGATGTGGTTGTGATTAACCCAGGGACTGTCATGGGCCCGGTAATTCCACCGACAATCAATGCTAGCATGGCCATGCTTGTCCGCCTACTTGAAGGTTACTCATTTTGCTTGGATCAATCATGTAGTCGATCTTAACCATAGTTGATTTTGAATAGTACTGTTCTAGGACTACCAATGATTATTGTGTGGAAGAGGGAAGACGATTCATGTGTTTGCACAAACAAGGAGCTTCTATGTTAAGATGGATTGCTGTAGGTAACTGACCACAAATACTGAGAGTACTAGGAAGCTGATAGTGCTGCGCTGAATATGCCACAGTGATTAGTATCAGAGAGTGAAACTGCATGTTTTCCAATCCCTGCACTTGATGTAATGACATGAAAATAAGCCTCGTCAGTTCAGTTGGCATAAAAGAGAATCGTTGGTTCCTAAATGGTCATGCATGTGCTATTCAGAAAACTTTTCTTGTTTGATTCAGTGTGAGGAACAGAACTCCGTGGGTCACCACTCAGTCAGTCAGTCACTCAACATCTAGGTTCTGAGACCTCTTCTGCTTGAATTTTGTATGCATAGTGTTCTTAACTGGTTTCTCGGTTCCAATCCTACATATCTTTTGGTCCATCGTGTGATTACTACTAGAAGGAAACACCTAAAGCATGAACACCATTCTGACCATGCAGGTTGCACAGAGGAGTATGCAGATTTTTACATGGGGTCAGTCCATGTGGAAGACGTTGCCCTGGCCCATATTCTGCTGTACGAGAACCCATCTGCATCCGGGAGGCACCTCTGCGTGGAGTCCATTGCTCACTGGAGCGATTTTGCATCCAAAGTCGCCGAGCTCTACCCCAGCTACAATGTACTGAAGTGAGTAGTAGTCTGTAGGGCATGTTTGGTTGACAGCCAAAGATTGTCACGCCAAACCTTCGACGTACTAAAATCTCCAAACGCCAACTACAATGTGCCAAAGTTAGTCGTTTATAGGGTATGTTTGGTTGGCCGCCAAGGATTGTCACGCCAAATCTCAGACGTGTACTACTCAAATTTCCAAACTCCTCCATGACGATATCAACTGTGAATGATGCAGCTGCAATTGCAATATATCACTGACTGCTAGATCGTTTGGTTTTTGTGTTGCAGATTCCCCAAGGATACGCAGCCTGGGTTGGTGAGAGCAGAGGCTGCGTCGAAGAAGCTGATTGTGCTGGGTTTGCAGTTCAGTTCCATGGAGAAGATCATCAAGGATTCAGTGGAAAGCCTCAAGAGCAGAGGCTTCATCTCCTGTTGATCCAAGTGGACTGCTGATTCCCTTCCATGCATTGAACCTTTCTGCCTCAGTAGATTACTTGTGTGGTTATGTCAATTGTCTGAACCCTGGAAGCACCCTGTGGTTATGAATAATGGAAATTTGCAGATTCGCTAGAGTTGGGAATGCTCCATTGTTGAGTACTCCAGGCGAGAGAGACAAATAAATCATGCAATGCATGCAGAATTGCAGATGCAATAACGATAGCCCATACTCTGAACAACCCAAGAACATAGGTGACAATGAGGAAAACATTTATAAAACAAAGCTAGGATCAAATACGTTTTCTCCGTCTTTTCGGTTCACTCTTTTGCCTCATCTACCACACAGCACAATGTCTAGATGACTTCACATCTGCTAGCTACGACATTGGACCGAAGGACATGTTCACCGTTTTTTTCTAGTAGCAGGACAGATTTGTCATTTGATCAGATGGGTCAGAGGAGATTGCACACCACAAATTAACCTATAGTCTGGTCTTCTTGGAGGAGCTGCTGCTGCAGTCAGGGCACTTGTAGTGTTTGATGTGTTCCGCCTTAGCTGGGGTTATCCTGACACATTTGCCGTGGAACCACCGCTCACAGATGTCGCACCCAATCCAGAACTCGTTCGCGTTGTAGCGACCGCTGCAAGTTCCACAGAAGGTTTCATTGTGTTCTTCGTCCTCCTCCTCGTACTCTTCTGCAACTACCCTGGAGCGCTTTACATGCCCTTCGTTTGTTCGCTGCGTAAAAATAAAAAAAGACTAGCTTAGACGATGGCTTTGCTCTTTTTTGCTTATTCACCGAATTATTGCTACGGATTATTCCACACTTCTTAAAATATGATTTCTCAAAAATCTTTTTTCTAGTGTCTTCACCACTTGTTGTAAGCTATTTGTTAGGTTTACAATATATAATATTTAGTTTATCCCTATAATCTAGTACATAATACATTAGCTTTCATCCACGGATAATCTATTTAGAACACAAGTCTGAATCAGTGGATTTCCAATTTCTGAATTTTGGGAGAAATACTCACCTTAGTAGAATGTTTGGATTTTCCACTGCTATCAACACCAGACCTATCTCTGACGTGCTTCCTGTCAATTAACGCTTCATATACAGTAGGTAGATCATTGATCATGTTGAACAATCGCTTCCTGAAAAACAAAAAGGGCAATGTTGATTCAGCAACAGTCTAAAGGCAACATTGTTGTGTGCATATACAAGTCAGCAGCAAAGAAACTGATAAGCATTACAAAACATTTCTTTTGCAAACACTGGATTTACGGTGATGGTTAAGAAAAGAACAGAGATGTACATGTTATGGATGGCGTACCTAAGCACGACAGACGACACTAAGTTACTAGCATGTAGTAATAAAATAGCATAAACAGGAGTACTATAAAGTTGTTTCTTTAGTTAAAATATAAATTTAATCATGAAAAAAAAGAACAAAATTCTGAACACTATCAGATACCAAATGTTCAGAAAAAAATACAAAGAAATATATTGATGTGGAAAATGTTAGATTCTGGAATTACGGCCCTGATAGCATGCCAGGACATGCCACACACAGAACTGGCATACACAGACTTCTTAAACTAAGATAAAAGCCATGTTGGCATGTTACCATTCCTTGAATCAACACAACACCTATACCACCAGCTCTAAGCACAATATATGGCTTCATTCCTTTGTTATGCATTGTCAACATACCAGCAGGAGACTACATTGGAATGAAATTAGTGATTCTAGCAGAAAGTGTCAATATGTGCTCACTAAGTTCTGGATATAACTCATCATATCCACTATAGGCTACAATTATCTCCAGGCAAATTTACAACAATGAATTGAACAAGTAGGTAGAAAAGCAGTGGCATTATGATGCTCACATCAAATGTGAGCATCAACTATTCATTTTGCCATGACTTCATTGATTTATTCACCTTAGGAAAGAAAATTCTACTCCAGCACAAATGCAAGTCGATGGAAGCATATATTTCTGGCACGAATTGTGTACCAAACTCCGCCTTGAATTTAAAGTTTCTGGTAACAAATGCTATGAAAATCCTAGAATAATTTGGCCATATATCACAGCAGTTCAAATGCCAAAAGCTCTAGGAGGGGAATAATAGAGGCCTACTTGCATAGCAATTGACCAAGGGATCAAGCAATGCCCTACAATGTAGGTATATACAAATATTGCCATATTTGCTCCCTATACACATTATAGCAACCAATAAATGAACACCTTCTTCAACCATAATGAATTGCACTAAGTTTTAGTGCAGTTAACATGCCAGAAAAGTGCAGAAATGAATGACCCTGCATTTAATATAAGAGCCTTGTAGATGGTACTTCAATCTATAAAGCCTGCATTAGCTAGACTCTGCAACTCATTAAATCAAGTTCTTGAAAAGTTCTTCAACACAAAACTAAAATGGGATAGGCACTAAATTCTTACGAGAAGCTGCCATGAGCCAATGGACTCTATGAATTATGAATTATAACATGAAAAAAGCGTAAGGATGTAAGCCACGCATAGAATGGCCAGCACATTCAGAACGCATGACCCCAACTTCACTCAAAGCAAAGAAAAGAAACAAAAAGAAGAGCACAGGAAACATGTGCACATGCACCAACTAAAACAAAAAAAACACAGACCATAAAATTGATCACGCGAATCCTCTCGTCACCTAACGATCAAGCAAACTACTGCACCAAAAAGGCCAACTTTGAACTGCCCGAATCTTTCTGTCAGTATTCAGGAAGAAAAAAAAGAGAGAGATTGAAAAGTTTAGCCAACACATAATGACTGATTTATCCTCAATCAACGATGTCTTCCAACCAAGAAATTGCCTTCGGGGAAGGTATGCATGCGGAGGCGACAGATTAGTACCGTTCATTTCCGTTGAGTCGCGCGGCGAAGAAGAAGGCGACGGAGACGAGCCACGAGTCGGAGTGGACAGCGACGAGGGAGAGCCAGTCTCGGCGGTTCATCCCGTCACGCGCGAAGTTGATGCCCAGCGCCGGCTCCGGCAGCTCCGGCGGAACCTCGTCCGCCGGCAGCGCCACCTCCCAGCACCCGTTGGCGAGGCCGTACAGGCACAAATTCTCCTTGTCTACAAAAGGAAATCCGATCCACTCAGTCCCCATCCGGATCCACCGCCGCACCGAACAGCTCGCCGCGTCGCGAGCGAATCGTCCTCACTCACCTGGGTCGCAGAGCCCGAAGAACTCGTCCACATCTGCACGGCAGCACGAGAACAGAGACGCGAGCCCAGCGTTAGATCTGCTGCGCAGCGGGTCAGTGCGACACGAACGAAACGGGGGAGGCGGGCCGGGGAGGGGAGGGGAGGGGAGCCGGAGGAGACACGTTACCGGAGGTGAGGGCGCGGACGAGCGCGCCGCGCCGCGCGGAGTAGTCCTTGAAGATGTCTTCCACTGTGCGCGGGTTAGACGCGACCTGCGGCGCGGGGGCCATCTCCATCAACCGCGCGGGGACGAACGACAGGCGCGCGTTCTGCCCGGCCGGCCGGCCGGCCGTCCAATTGCGGCGGCGCGCCGGCGGTGCGAGGCGTCGCCGTCGAGCCGGACACAGAAACTGGATTTGGCCGCTTCGCTTCGCTTCTTTATTACACACGGCCGATGTAAAAGGCCCGGTTTGTTTGTTCCCGAGTCGCAGTTCTACCCGACGGTGGAGCGATGCTGACGTGTGGGATCCACTATCCTGAGGGGAGCGTCAGGGCCCACGTGGTAGTGGGTGGATTTGAGAGGTATCAGTGTGGTTAGGGTATAGGGGGAGCTATGCCCTATGCGTGTGGGCCCGGATAGGCTGCTGACCTGGCGCAGATCGGGATGGCCCGCGGGGTTTAAACGGGTCCAATCTAAGGGGGGGAGGCCCGGCTTCATCCGGTTCGTTGCGTCAGCGAGGCCTTTCTGGGCCGTCCGATCTCTCCATCAACGGGTCAGATGAAATCCCGCGCACGCCGCACGTGGATCTAATCAGATCCGTTCCGTTCCCATACACTCACGGCCGAGATTCAAAATGATGACTTCATTCATGCTACACACAAGAAGACAACAGACTGCTTGCAACTTGTCACAGCAGCAGAGATTCACAAGCCTAATACTACTGCACTCCACGACATTCTAAATTGAAATTTTAAAATCGCGCTGAGGAAAACCAAATCCACTACTACTTCTAAATGGAATTCCAATTCAGATAATTCTCAACAAACCTAAGAAAGGACAAGTGATATGTTGAGAACAACAGAGATAGCTCATCGCAAATCATAGATGAGGGCAAGGAACTCCACTAGAGAATGGGTCATGTTAACTCTCTTATGACCGATTAAATCACAGATGAGAAATTTTCTTTATTTTTTTATTTGAAGGGTATGCTTTTACAGAAAGAAAAGTCAGAGGTAAATATTTCGAAGAGACGGCTTGGTAGGGATGGAATGGTCAATCGCTAAGTCAATGATGACTTCTTTGTTGGCTAAACGATGGGAGAGGAGAAAGCATGCTAGTGATTCTCTGAGCTGGTCTTCATTTTGAACGCCTTGGAAAACATGTCGAGATAGATGACAACACATTTTTATTATGTTTTTTACCAGAAAGACGCACTTCTCTTCTTCTCCTGGCTTTTACCTCCTGCCTAGTTTGGAAATAGAATCCCTTTCTATTCCATTCATTTATGCAAGCATGTGGTATCTAGAGTTAAGTCCCCCTCCTATTTGAAGTTGGGTGTGGCCTTGCCCTTTTGCTCTTCCTTTGGTTTGGCTCCATGAAGGCACCACCTAGACTAGGATCCCTACTCATATTCAAAAGGCGCTCAGCTTTAAAGACGATGAGTAGTTAGGCTACTATTTTTCCAATATCATAAAATAGCATGGCCTAGGGCTAAGGTAACTCTAGTGGGAGTGCCATGTTATGGATGACCTTATTACATGGTTCAGAGAGCACTTGTGTACATAATGCAAGTGAACGTGTATGAAAAAGTTGTCGTAGCCACATTCTACAACAGAAGGTGAGGTTTATATAGCTTATTTGGTTCCTAGTCGAAAGCCAGTCTCAACCTGCCAATGATAACTAGCTAGGGAAATGATAACCCTAGGTATAAGCACCAGTATAAAAAAGCTTGGTTTGGTGCAAGGGTCCAATGCTTCAATGCTTATCAAAACATAAAAAATTACTCATGCTATTTTCATGAAACAATATGAATGTTGGCAGATTTGATAACACGGACATAGAGACTAATTGCTGAGATGTCAAAAGAAGAGCACTTAGTATTCCTTGCCTGCTTAGATGCGTCAATCCACCTATCTATTATCATGTTCCTAAGTGAAGTCATAGCAGGCTTCCTCATACCACTTGACATATAGTACGAGAGATTTCACCCCATATCTGAGCATGACTTTCTCCATGTGGAAGTCCCCTTCTTCAGTGAGCTTACGCTCAAAATCACCCTGCACAAACAACAAATAGTTGTCATCTGGACGACAGGACCCCAAAATCTAATACTGCACCATACCAAGGTGATAGCAATAACTACTAACCCATTTGGAAAACCAAACTAGATAGAAAATGGTAGTGGTATGGTTTCACCAGGTGAGAAGGCCACCAAAACATGACTATACCAATGTAGGTTATATTGAGGTCTTTGACTCAGTTATCGATAGACAAACTTTGCTAGATCTTAGGTTGATCATCATAGAAAGTTATATTTCACTCTTGCTTCAACGACTAAGTAAAGACTGAATATGGTTGTTTCAAAGAGTATGGAGACCAAGGAAGATCGAGCAAGATCCAAAGCGGCTACTTGAGCCATCCTTTTTAAAAAATGTATTTGGTAGGTCCGAAATCTTTATACAAAACTAGTAGATCTTCGTATGCCTGAATGTTGTCTATGTTCGTGCCGAGGCCCCTAATAGATCCTATGTTGCCTTGTAGTTCTACGAATAATTTTTCTCATGGGGCAGGAGCTCAGAGAGAGTCCTTGGTCCGAGTGGATGAGGTGCTGGAAGATGAGGTTCTAGTGCTATATTTATTGGATTAGTCAGATTCTTATATGTATGGCTGCTCAAAAACTCTTAGCTGGGGATTTGAAAGGAATGTCTTTCCTGGTACTTCAAAGTTGAATGCCACTGCTGCTACATACAAGAGAAAATATATTTTTTGCTAGAGGACTGATGTTAAACAAGGATGGAGTCATCATAAAGAAAAAGAGTTAGAGGTGGAGCCTATGACTACCAATTGTTTATCTTGTATTACCAATTGCAACATACTTGAACAAATGGAATTGCTTGAAATGAAGACCAGTGAACAAAAGGCTTTACACAAAAAGAATTGTTGACCTCTTTAAGGATAAGGCAGGGAAGAAGCAGGGATTCAACAAGGGCTTATTGGTAGAGCAGATATCAAAAGCCTATTTTATCTTATTTTTAGGACAGAGCAAGGGAAGAGTGCCCTCTAATCGAATGACCAAACAAGCAACTGCCCTTGTTACTAGAAATATGAAGTGTGCTAGCGCGCACTTACTATTAATTAATTCAACAATTTTTAAGATTTGTAAACAAAGATAATATGAGCCAAAGTCAATCCCTTAAAACACTTCTCCCTAAGGGGAGGTTATCGGTTGCTTCATTCCCTTGTTTACTGAACTCTTTTTAGGAGATAGGTCTATCGTTGCAAACTTATCTACATGTAAATTGATTGTGTAAAATAACTCGTAAATTCATTTTGCCAGAATTGATCACTAATCGGGTGTGATCAGTCTTATCTGTCTAAGAGACTGATCCGATGTGAGTCTTATCCGTGTAATATTTTGGAATTCCTCTTCCAACTCCTCTTAGAATGGACATTATGGTAAAGAACAAGAAGAAAAAGAAAGAATGATTTTGTCCAATAGTAACAAATGGTGCCTCCACAGGTTGACATCTGATCCGACCTAGTAGTAAGCAATCTGCCAAAAGCAACCAAAATATTCCTTATTGAATCGGTCAAAAACTTGAACTACACACATAGCACATACATTTCTTTAAAAAAAGGTAAAGCTAAGAGAGATATAAAAACATGTGCTATTGCAAGACCTCCCGTTTAGTCAAGTATATTGTGAAAAATGGCATGGATTAGTAGAAAATACCATTCTAGCAAAATATAAGGTGGGATGAGCATCATATTAGCAAGTATATAATTGTCGAGATTCCCTAAAACATTAGGAGCAAAAAAAATCCAAATGGAAAAAAAATTAGTAGAAGCTACCCGACATACAAGATCCTTTACATAAAAATAAGGGTAAGAAGCTATTTTATCCATCTCAGAATGTACACTCAATGGATTATTTGATCCATATTGATGCAATACAGCCAGATGAAGAATACTGTGTTGGATATCGAGGAGGGATGATGATGACTTCCATCTTTCTATGGATTTTTGATCATTATAAATCGAAAGATCAGGTCAAAGCCTTCAAAAGGTCCGCTATTGGTTAGTTTTTTCAAAGCAAGCGGTTTGAACCCAAACTCTGCATGCCTTATTCTTCTTCATGTTGAACAAATTTTGGTGATCAAAGCAAAGGCCTAATGTTTCAACTACACACCGTCAGTCCAATGTTTTTTCATCAAAGTAAGCGGGGTTTTTCGCCCTATCCCATCTCTTTGGGGGTAGATGGTAGGTTCCATGTCATCGCGATAGTTCTCAGGCAGGAATTGCTTGGTTCCAAAAAGGGCTTTTAGCTTGTTCTTGCATTTTTCTTCCAAAAAATCAATTATTTTTTATTCATTCTAGCATTATCATCTACTAGTTCCTATTGGCTCATTCAAGAAGAGGGTCTCAAGGTAATTAGAGACTGTTGAAAGCCAAAATCCATGCGTTCAAAGTGGAAAAGAAAGAAGATTGCAAATGTTTTCAAAAATGACCCTTGAAAATTCCACTTTCCCTAAGGAATTTAAAATAGTAACTTTCTTTACTAGGTCGGATAGAATGATGTTTTTCTATACTAAAATGAGTCAAATTGTGATAAAAAGTGAAAAAATTTCTTCTCACCTAGTGCACTATAACTATGATCTGTAGTATGGACAAATCGATATGCACCCATATACTATATATAGAAGTAGAGAGGATTACTACTATACTAATAATGATAATGACTCTGTGGTAATAGTTCATCCATTCCCTAAGGAATTAATATCCAAAGATGAGTAGGGTAAGTTGAAATTCGAATATAAAGTGAGGAAGGGAATCTTCAACCCAAAAGGGGCATGTAGAAGGTATCTGGTGGCTATGAAAGCCCTAGTCACTACACTAGAATATTCAATGGCTAATGCAAGCAAGAAATCACTAAAGGATGAATGGGTGATTTTCGTCGCTATATAATGAATAAAAATATGAATGTTGGGAAGTTATATAAAGTACGAGAGCCGCCCTTTCTCTTCAAATCCCCTTGATTCACCGAGGGGCTCTAAAACTCGACTTCAACTGGAAAAAACTTGAAACTGAGTTTCCTTCGCGCTATAGATTTATCTCTTCATTCTACAAACATGAAATCATCAATTTTTGAATTGAGAGTGTCAACTAATCTTTTGACTCTTCAATTGCAGTGACTATATACTCGTACTTCTTGGGAAAATATTTTCTAGTTTTAGAACTTTCTTCTCATCAAAAAGCAGGACTCTTCAAAAATGATTTAAAAAGAGAGTAAATGCTCATCAATTACCAATTCAATAAGTGGTTCTTTTCCAAAGAGAAGTTGGGTTAGTCAAGTTACATTGCAGGATTTAGGGCAAGTGGTGGAATTGAGGGATCGATTTTTCAATGATCAGCAAAGAGGAAAATAGAACTTTTCAAGAATTAGCTCAAATGATTTATTATGTGTGGGATATTATTCCTTTCATCCATGAGTTGTGCACTAGTTCAAAAGCAAGTAAGATTCTAGAGGTGATCATAAAGGATTAGTAAGATAGCTTAAAAGAGAGTACACACCCACTCTTTAATGTTTCACAATTGAAGAAAAGGGTGGGGGAAGGTGTACAAGTCCTATCAAACTTGTTGATTGTGGGTAAAGATGGAGAATAAATAGTGCAACCTGAAGTGAAGCACTTTTAGAGAGGAAAATAAAACAAAAAGGAAATGAGTGTATAGTGAAAATATCGATGTGTACTGATGGACCGAGTTTCACAGATATGGTTATTCAGGTGTATCGATATGAGTTTATGCACTCATTTCTACTCCATAAATTTTTAAAATGGATCTTTTCATGGGAAAGGAAAGAGGTTGTATATTCTCATAACATGTTATGGGTGACTATTGTTTCTATGATCAATTAAATATTGGGAGAAGCAATGGCAATCTAAAGAGAGTGGTTGGCATATAGATGATAGGAAGGCTACACTAGCTATATAGGTAGGATGTACCTCCATTTATTTAGGAATAGAAAGATAAAATATCTTCTACTTTTATTATTAGTTGAGAGAGGCCTCTACTCTAGTAAGAATCTTTTCTACCTACTGCCTCATAGTACCACTATTTGCTTTACTTACTTTATATCGAAGCCATCACTCGCTATCTCCAAAATCCTATCCTTAGACCTAGTCTCTTCGCCCAAGCCATCTACCTTTTGTCTAAGATTTTGCTTCTTCTTTTTTAGTTCGTTAGATTTTAGTCATAGAAAGGCTATGCAAATCCTACCATGGAGAATCTTTTATACATTTCTTCATATATATGATAGAATCCGATCACTCAAGTCATTCTTTCACAGTCCCTACTTACTCCTATTTCTTGAGTCTCATTTTGGCAAACTATCAACTCCCTTTACAACAGGAATGGCAAATTCCTTACGAACACTAACACAAATAATGTATCTATTAGCATCACATTCATTGATGATTGCTGCTTATCCACTTGTTATGCACCATTAGGTATGACTCAGGTTTTCCATACTTATGTATTTATGTTTCTAGGTATTAGTCCCTCGTTATGGTTTTATAATAATATAAAAGGATAAATCTATATTGGTGGGTACTCCTTGTTCTACTCACTTCTTAAGAAGCCCATTCTGTGATAGTAAACCCATATTAGGCTTTCCTCTTGAAAAAGTGACGAAGTCAAGAGCTTGCTATGTAAATCCAATCGCTAGTGCCAGTTCAAAAAGTGAGCTCTTCCTGAACGAGAATGAATATTTTCTATTGGAATCATTGAGTACTTTAAAAAATCCATGATCTGACTCATTAGTTAGACCCTAAGCTTTTATTTGCATTTTCATATAAAGATGGAATGACTTTTTAAAGTATAGATAGAGTAGTGTCCCTATACTCTGGAAAGAGTAGGCTCTAAAAGCAACTGTCCCTCTTCTTCCTAATGCATCCTATTAGGCAAGCTAATGTACCAATAAGTTCTGGCTGGTAGTGTATGATTGGTAGGTCGTATTTCTTACTTGGTGTAACCTAGAGGGGAACTGGTTAAAACCCTTCGCTTTAATTCTCGATCCCTTTCATCCTTCTGCTTAGACGGGCTTTCTCCCAAGTTTCTTTTTAAGGATAGAAGAATAGATCATACTTCAATAAGACAAGCTTTATCTAGTAAAATGTATTCCTCTGCATCTAACTAAAAGGGCTTGCTAATATCTTATTTCCCTTGCCACCGAAAGTTCATCAGCGGAAGGAAGCAAGCCAACACTTCATGCCAAAATGTGCCACTAATCAAGCTAAAAGACTACCAAATTAGCTTGACTTATTTGCAAAGGCAAAGTTCATGCACCTTATCTTTTGCCTTTCGTTGCTTGATGGCAGATCAATCTAATCCTTGGCTCCACGAAGTGAAGGCCTTGTTCCCAGCTAAAAACAAACCTCTCTAGTCTAATAGCAACAAACAAAAAGAAGACTGATCTCTAAAAAGATTGAAGAAAACCTATAGATATCTAGGTTGGAAAGCGTACATTCCCTTTGTCAGAGGTTAGTGAAGGAGGTAATATAGTAGGTGTTTCTAGTCATGGCTTCGATGGTACTGGTCACAGGATGGGTGGTGCCATTTATAGAAAAAGATTGGCTACAATAGCACTTTATATTCTTCACCTTTGGCTATTCTATATGGGCAACCCTAGGAAATAGGCTTTATTCAAGTCTTGGTCTTTTCGGATTCACTTATTTGCATGCATTTTCTTAAGGAAAGAGCCTATCAACCCAAACCTGATAGATGGATTGAATGAATCTAGCACAGTAAATTCTTGAAGTTGAATATAAGAAAGAAAGCCTACAAGTATAGAAAGAAGTGCTGGTATCAAATAAACATAAATAGCTAAGTCAACATAAGTAGTTTATTGCTTACGCTCTTTGCTTCTTCTTTTTCTCATAGATCATATATTTATTTCCCCTTGTAGTAATGATTTTTAGGTCAGTTTGAGTTACACACTAAGCTGCTTATTGCAAAAGGGCAACTCACTTATGATCCAACATGCCAAACCTGGTAGCAGAAAAGGCATGCAACAAATACCTAGCTTGAAAACTAGAGTATAAAGTAGTTTAGTGAAAAGAAAAGTAGTTTAGAAATTGTTAAAAAAATGAAAACAAAAACTATTAATAAACTAAACGCGGCAAAGAATACAAAGCTAACATCTGAGGAAGGACCGCCGGTCCTTTCATATGCTAACTTTGCCAATACCCTTCCTTATAAAATAATAATCTATTAAATACATTCTAGATAGATAGTCCATTCCCTTGGTCCAACGTTGAACTCTTGAATATGTTTGTTTGCTGGTGAATAAATTGTTTCTAAAAAGAATAAGGCCAGAAGAAATGCTAACAAAAGTCGTAGTGAAAGACCTGTTATGAAAGAGGAATTCAGTTAATCCTTCCAATCTAGTATCTATAAAATAAATTAAAGATGGGATTAGAACCACTTATCAAAGGAGATTTATTTTCTTTCATCAAGCAAGGCCGAATAGATATATGTTTTATTGGTGAATCTCAGACATCTTCATGGTTAATATTAAAAGAAGTGATTTAATTAGTAAAAGAAATCGATGACTACTTGGAATCAACTCCTTTTCGGATTGAAAGAGCTCATATTTTTCTCCTTGCGGGTGGGATGTGATGATTTTCCTAGCAAAAACCTAACTTGTCTCTTAAAAAGTCCAAATCAATTTCAATATTATTTGGTTTACTCATAGAAAACTTTTTTTATTTCAGTAATATGAAAGGTGCTTTTCTTTATCACAAAGCATAGTCAATGAGGTCACCTTTAGTTGCTTCTATCTCACTTATCAGGTAGTACTTCAACAATTGCCTTGATTATGCTCAATATTTGACTTATCATTTTATCGGTCATGACCGCTTCTTTTTTTCTAAGAGATCTAGCCCAAGGTTACCCATGGACTTTGCTATCATACGGATTCAATCTAGCCTCAAGCTTAGTCCTACTTAGTAGGAAAAATAGTTAACTAGACCAATACTTTACTATGCCAAACTGATAGATAAAATTGTTAGCACTCGTTGTAGACTAGGAGATATAGTATAGATAGCATATTGTAGAAAACAGTAAGTAGATATAAAGAGAGGTCGATATAGAGAGTAATGATTCTAGTCTAGTATAGATACTGGGATAAGCACAACAGTATAGCACGCTAAATATAGATATAACTCGAGACCGGGAGGAGAAAGCTTACATACTACTACTTACTTAGATTGTGTGCTAGTTTACTAGTATTTACTCTAAGGCCGATGGGCAGACTTTCTCGATCATCATAAAAAAAAAGATAAAATTTTGTTTAGGGATAAAAAAATAGAGAAAGAAACAACCAATCTTGAATACGCTGCCTATGGGCCAACACACCTATAAATACATCCAAAGGTCATAATGAGCAGAGTGTACTACTTGTCTCAAAGAAGGAAATACAGATTCTTTATGGAGTGGAACGAAGGTAGTGATCGGTCGAAAGGAGGATAAAGTGATATCCGCAAGCTACAAGTGAATTAAGGGGCAAGACAAGCTAAGCGAGTTGGCTATTCATTTCTATAAGTAAGGAGTGATGTGAAAGATAGCATCATCTATTAGAAAAAACAACTATTGTTCTTTATTTAGGAGTCAGTGTTAATTTACTTCCTACTTCTGTTTATAAAAAATAGGGATTAGTGGCATTTAAAACCACTAAGGTGATTTTGCAAATTGCTAATAGATCTATTTTTTAATAATATGGAATACTAGAAGGTGTTTTGGTGACTTATTCTTTCAACTTGTGGATTTCTTAGTTCTTGACATGGGGGTGGTGCATAAGGGGAAGCCGCCACCTATTCTTTTTGGTAGGCCATTTTCAAATACCGCTAATGGTTATATCAAATGTAGGTCGGGAGCCATGGAAATTTATTTTGGCATTTATTGCATTTTTCACTGACTCGATCAAAAAAATATTTTTTATAAGCTCTTTCGAAGGCCAAAACTACTTTCCTTTTTAAAGGCATACTGGTAGTAATGGCTGGGTCCCATCTCTAGGTTTAGATGATCATCCTCGTTGTTTTACATTTGAAAAAAAAGATTTCTTCTTATCGGCCTAGAATGGGATGATGTGCTACATTTGCTTTTATTAGGTGATCTTACTAATGAGCTCTGCTTCAATCCGTTTTCTTGCTCCATGCCAATCAAAGATGAGCTATTCACTGAGCCGAGTATGTTAAAGACAAGACACGACTAGATAAGTCAAATAGAAGATATTGCTTTTACACGAGCAACTATTTTCTTCATGTAGGTACAACCCATTTTTCTTCTGATGAAATGCGAACACAAACTTTAGGCATCCAAGAAAGAAGTTGAAGATTGAAATTGAAGCATTGTCATTGGGTTGAAGATCAATTCATATGGACAAGACTTTCTAATCATCTTTTTTTGATATTTGGATTTTGTTTTCAAATAAAGTCATCTTGTAGTTTTAAATCACCTTTAAAATCATCATCATCTGTCCCTGCAAATAACTCACTTATTGGGATTGATCCTCACTACGGTCCTATATTTCGAAAAGAGAATAGTTCTCTCATAAAACAAGGTGTAGATTGATAAGAAAGAAAATTGTATAGTCTAGTTGAGTTCAAACTTATTTTGTAGGGAAAATGGGTACATGCCTATAGATCTTCTCACAGGGAGCACTTGATTGTGGAGCCTAATTTTATATATTATTTATATATTATAAAAGAAAGAATCTATCAAATCATAGTGGCAATCCTATTACCGATGCCTAGGGAAATTGGATAACCAACGACACGAGTTTCATGCTCAACGTTCTGCTTCGCTCCACTGTTAGATAAGCAATTCAATAGTTACCGACCCTTCTCTTAGCCAATTGACGTTCTGCTTCAATAAGTCATGACCTTCACTCTCCTCAAGTGATGTGGGCATTTGACCGACAAAAGCCTCACTTCTTCCCTTTCACTATTCCTGAAGCTTGATACGATTTATTTAGTTCGTGTCTCCTTGTTCTTGGGAAGAACCGAAGGTTCATTCGCAGCACTCGTAGACATAGATGGGCTTGCGGAGACCGGTGGATTTTCCTCGAGATTCATGCTCACGAGTTTTTCTTTCCGACGAGCTATTCTGGCCTTCTGGGTAGCTCAAGTAAGTGGACTTGGCTGATGGGCCTTCTTTGTATGGAGAAGGATGAGGTGGTTGAAAGACGATCCGATCCCTACAGTGAAACCTACCACGACGTCGAGCCGTCGACGGCGACGACGATATTCATCTGAGCGCGCACGCCGCACGGCGAGGGATGGGCTGTCCGGCTACGTGTTCGCTCACTGCTCGCGTCAAACCTGGCTGTGCATACGCTCTACACGTCGCCGTATCGTCGCGAACGTGTACGCACGTCGTACGTTGAGTATCGAGTTACGCGTGCACGTGCCAGTAAGCTTTTTCTATTTTTTTATGGAACAGTAAGCTTTTTTTTTTCTAGAAACGAATGACGTTTTCCCGCTTGGATGGATCGTCGTGCACGGACTCTGTACTGTGTGACTGTACATTCCCCGGAAACGGTGGTATACCGTAGGTACACAGCTAGATAAATGGCACGCCATGGGATGCCGCGTGCGTATAATTTTGGCCCATGTGCACAACTGTACACGGGCCCTCCCCGGCTATAGGAACAGTTCGCCTAACGTGTCGAGTACGTTAACGCGGCATGGACTTGGCGGATTCGTACGCACACATTCATCCATCTGTTACGGGCTAGCTTTCGCCGTCGCCAAGTACGCGATATCCTGCACGGCGTCGCCACGGCACCCGGCGCGCGCGCGGTGAAACGAAGAAACGTACGTGACAGCACGGGCTCCGCGCCGCGAGACCCCGGCCGCGCGCAGACGAAAAAACCAACGCCGCGGCGCGAGGCGGCGTGGCCGCGTGGGGGTTAGGGTAATTAACCGAGGCCCAGCGTGCGTACAGCCGCGCCACGGCTGCGGCGCGGAGAAGTATAGCCGTCACGCGCCGCGCACGGCGACTGCACGAGCGACTGGCTGGTGCACGGGTGGTTTGCCGCGGCTAAGTCTACTCGCGCCGTGCGTGCGTGCATATATATATATATGTTGATGCTGCCTGCTATTATGGCACGGTGCCGTGAAAAATTAAAAAAAAACAGAGAGAGAAAGTATTAGGCCTATAATTCTAGGCCACACGACCCATTTCAGTTTTGGCCCGTGCGGCCTTCACGATCGGCTATGGAAACCTAATCTCCATTTCTCTCTCACGTTCACATGGTATCAGAGCCGCGGCGTCATAGCTTGAGTTCAATTCCCTCGCCGCTTGGCCCCTCCGCCCGCTTAGGCTTGTTGCCGCTTGGTTTTACCATTCGCGCACGCCACATCGTTGGTGGTGCTGCTATCGCTGAAATCTCATCAAGCCCTATCCTTTACTCTCTCCACCGACACCGTGTCGCTGCTATCGTTGAAGAGTATACTCAAATCCATGGCTCCCGACATTCCTACGAAGCAAATCAATCCAAAGCGCGAGATTGTCGAGCTCAAGGCCGACACCACCCATCGCAGGGCGGTCGAGGACCGCAAACTTGCCCTCACGAGCATGTAGTTGTACATGTGCAAACCCTTACTGTCTTTAACATTAAGATCATTGTCCCCAAGACATTGGATCGCGTTGCTAATAACTACAGTCGATGGCGAACCTTCTTCCTCATCGTCTTGGGCAAATATGCCCTCACTGACAACGTCCTTGCCGACATTAACGACTTCGACCGCTCGGCATGGGTGCAGATGGATTATACCGTCTTGACCTGGATCTATGGCACCATCGTCGTCGACCTCCAGCAAATAGTAATACTCCATAATCTCTTTGCTCGCACTACCTGGTCCATCCTTGAATCTGAGTTTCTCGGCTAGCGCGAGTCGCACGTCCTTCTCTTCTCAACCGAGTTTCACATCGTCAAGCAAGGCGCAACTTCCATCACCAACTTCCGTTGCCACCTCGAGACAATGGCCAACGCTTTCTCTAAGTTCGGAGATCTAGTCGATGACCGCACCTTCATGTTGACTCTTCTTCGAGGCCTTAATGGCAAATTTCACCACATGGTCTTTAACCTAAAGATCCAGTGGCCCTTTCCCACGTTCAATGAAGCACGCACATTGTTGCTTCTCAAAGAGATTGACATCGATGACGCCATTGAAGAGGCTCCATCCCTCGTCTTCATTGCCACTCACCAATAACGTTCCCTTGGCACGTCAGCTGGGGGGTTCGTGACAAGGTGGCCACGGCAGCTACACCAATCCGCGTCGCCCAATCGTCGTCATGGTCGCAGTGGCAAACCTGTCCCCCACCATGATGCAAACACCTTCAACTCTAGACCTCGTCATGGCGGTCGTCTTCCTAGAGCTCCCTTCCTCAATCCTTGGGTTGGGACAATGTAGCTATGGCCACATCCCTATGGCCCTAGCCACGTTCCATGGGCGTCCCCATGCCTGCCTGCCTCGCTGTTTGAGCCTCATGCTATTATCACTGTCTCAGCCTACCCTTTCTACTACACAGCGCCGCCAGGCTCTAGCCCTCCTCTAGGTTTCAACTAAGGAGGTGTGCCCTTACCGCGCAGGCTCTGTGTGCAGGGGCATGCCCTCCTCACCACCAGGGTTTGCTTGTGGTGGGCCACCTGCTTTACCGCCAGCGTTCGGCACTCTTGCGGCCTTCGGCACTGCGTTGCCTGCTCTACCAGTACCGTCATTAGGCTCCTGGACTCCGATGGTCGGCCCCTCATGGGATTAAACCTCCTTCATCAATAACTTCAACACTTTGTTTCTAACTCCGCTGAGCTCCAATAAGTGCTATGTCAATTCCAAAGCCGATTCCCATATGGCCAACACAACTAGTATACTTACTTCTTCTCATCGTCCATTTTCTTTCAATCCTTCATCAATTGTTATAGGAAATGGAACACTTCTCCTTGTCACCGCTATCGGGTCATCCACCATCTTCATACTACAGCGATCCCTTGTTCTTTCTAATGTTCTAGTAGCACCTAGCATCATTAAAAACTTAATTTCTGTTCGTTGTTTCATTACTGATAACAATTGCTCCATTGAGTTTGACCCTTTTGACCTCTCTGTGAAGGACCTGTAAACTCGAAGAGTGATCGCCAGGTGCAATAGCACGAGTGACATCTGCCCGTTCCTTCCATATACTGTCGGCTCACCTGTGGTTACTGCCACTGCTTGCTCCACTACCACCTGGCATCGTTGCCTCGACCATTTTGGCTCCGCTGCTTTATCTCAAGTTATAAACTCTAAAGCTATTTCTTATAATAAACATACCTCTGATAATGTTTGTCACGCTTGTCAATTAGGTCGTCATGCACGTCTCCCTTGTAGCAAGTCCACCTCTCGCACGCTTCGCCCTTTCGATCTTATCCACTGTGATCTTTGGTCCTCCCCTGTGATTAGCGTGTTGAGTTATAATTACTATTTCGTTATTCTCGACGACTGTACTCATTATACATGGACATTTTCTCTCCGCGTAAAATCCGATACCTTTAGCACCCTTTTGAACTTCTTTTATTATGTATGCACTCAGTTCGATGTTGCTATCAAGCAAGTCCAGTGCGACAACGACCGGTAGTTCGATCATTCCTTAGCTTGCATATTCTTTCTCACCAACGGTGTCATCCTTTGTATGTACTGTCTATACACTTCTCAGCAAAATAGTCCAGCGGAGCGCACTCTTCGTACTGTTAACAACATTATATACTTTCTTTTAAGTTAGTATTCCTCCCGCTTATTAGACCAATTCTCTCTATACATACAACTAACTTCTTAAGCTTTACCCCACTAGATTCACGACTTCACATATTTTTTTATTCTTCATCGTAATCATCTTCCTATACTCATTTTTATGTTTTTGGCTGGCCAATCAGCCTTCCACCCGCTCTGTTCACAGAATGGAATTCTCTGGTGCACGCCATTGTGTGATTGTATTTTTTTTTTTTTTGAAAACAGATGCATATGGTTCTCTGCTGATTGGCCAGTGGTGTAACGTAGCCTAACCAACCGCCCCGGTGCCTTTTCTGCGCTGTTGATTCGTGTGATTGTGGCTGTCAAATCCAGCGTGCTCCCGGCTGCTCGCTCCGGTGGTGGCATCAACTGGCTAAAGAACTCAAAAGAGGGTACGGTTGCTCCGCGTTTAACTGTTGGTGAAAGATTATCTGTTTCAACTTAATTGATAGCCAATGTTTATTTATTTAGTATTACGGGAAGCTAATATATACCTAACATATATTTTATCCTTTTTAGACAATATATTTGGTATAAAATATTTATAACCAAATGTTTATTTAGTATTAAGCAGAGCTAATATATACAAAACATGTGTTATATTTTAAATATATGGTTGGTTTTAGACAATATATTTGGTATGAAATATTTATCACCATAAAAATATACCGGTCAACCAAATAAGATATTTTATTATGTTTATTGAACTTTCCATTTTTTAATGTACCAATTTTATTTTTTAAAAGTAACACCTTTACTTTACAATGTAATAATATATTCCACTAATACGGAAAATCATATACGATAACTTTTTATTACTGTATCATACCGCTCAATATTTTTATAAAAAATAAAAATATACCACATCTTCTATATATAATTCACTTGACAATTAACATAATAAAAATTATCTAAAACTATATAAAGTATTTTATTATAAAACTCTTAACTATCACTTAGATTAGGCTAATTAACGTCATCGACTTTTAATTAACAAGACGCATGTTGTGTGATCGTATCCTAATTAACGCATAGAAAAACCAGCCACTGGCACCGTTCCTTATCGAGTATAAGCGCCTAGAAAAACCCACGCTGCGGGCTGTGGCCAAGCAAACCCGCTCTCTTTCCTTCCAAGGTTGGAGTTCCCCGTCCAATCTCCGGCGATCCGGTTGCCGTGCGACACGTTAGCCGCCGCCGTCCCTGACAGCGCAGGCGTCCCCTTTGTGTGGCCGTAGCGAAGCTCGGAGCTCTCCTGTGCGAAAATAGTTTAGTTACCCTGTGATACCCTCCGCCACTTCGACGTCCCATCTCTGTTTCCTTTTCTCCCCTCTACCTCCCTTTCTCTCCCCTCGTCCGCCTCCTCTTCATCCTGCCTAGTCCCAAACCCCCATGGCTACCACCACCTGCTGCTACGGTTGCTGCTCCTCCTCCCGCCTCCGTACTGCGCGAAGCCACCGTGGTATCATGTTATAGTGGTGAGTCGTATAGTTGAGTCGCCACCGTATACGCGTCCACCGATCGAGGGAGCTTGGTCAGCTGAAGCAGAGGTGAGGTCGTGAGGAGAGAGTCGGTGGTGGTGGTGGTGGTGGTGGTGGTGAGTCCAAGGGCGGGAGGTGGAGGCGCGTTGATTGCGCTTCGGTGGGCTCCCCGATCGGAGATGGTGTTGGATCTCAATGTGGCGTCGCCGGAAGGGTCCGGCACGTCGAGCTCGTCGGTGCTAAACTCGGGGAATGCCAGAGCCGTAGACGGCGGCGGCGTCGGCGGCGGCTTCCGGTTCGACCTCCTCGGGAGAAGCCCCGACGAGGACGAGTGCTCCGGGGAGCCGGCGCCGGTCGCCTCGGGGATCGTGACGCGGCAGCTCCTCCCTCCGCCGCCCGCTCCGGCGCCGGCGCCGGTTACCCTGGCGTGGCAGCCGCGCCGCGCGGCGGAGGATGCCGGCCTCGCGCAGAGGGTGGTCGTCGCGAAGAAGACACGGCGGGGGCCGAGGTCCCGGAGCTCGCAGTACAGGGGCGTCACCTTCTACAGGAGGACCGGCCGCTGGGAGTCACACATCTGGTAATTAATCAACTCAATCATCTCTCGCTTCTTCTAACTAATCCACATGGAGTTCGCTAATTATATCTATTAATCTCTCGCTTCTGTCTCCTAATCTCCGCAGGGATTGCGGGAAGCAAGTCTACCTAGGTGAGCAATTAAACTTATCAGTTTCATATAGCTGCCGTGAATTTGATTCCAAACTTAACACTGCTGCAATTGCTCGATCAGGTGGTTTCGACACGGCGCACGCGGCTGCAAGGTGATGTATCCATTAGGCTCGCCTGAATTCAATTGGGGATTGATTGGTAATCGTATCGATCGATCATGTTTGCAGGGTTTACGATCGCGCCGCCATCAAGTTCCGGGGCCTGGACGCGGACATCAACTTCAACCTGAGCGACTACGAGGACGATCTGAAGCAGGCGAGCTAGACAATTAGATACTAATCATACTACGCTACATGCTAGCTAGCTTGTCTCGACGTCTCGATCTCATGTGAGTTGAGCTGTGGTTGATGCAGATGAGGAACTGGACCAAAGAGGAGTTCGTGCACATACTCCGGCGACAGAGCACGGGGTTCGCGAGGGGGAGCTCCAAGTTCCGCGGTGTCACGCTGCACAAGTGCGGCCGCTGGGAGGCGCGCATGGGCCAGCTTCTCGACAAGAAGTAAGCTCTCTCTACCTCCATTGCCTTCATCTATAGTTTCAGCTCACAAACGGATTGGGATTTTGGGGTTGACAGTTACAGAAAGATGTCCATGTTAGGAATGGTAATTAATGTGTCAAAGTTAATTGAATCTTACTAGTATGACACAAGTGGTTTCTGGTTGATGCGTCTTAACATGATACGGGTGAGAGGTCTACATCTCCAATTCTCAATGCTCAAATTCGCAGCTAATATTGGAGAAAACATATGCACTTTTTTAGCTAGAGAGTTAGTGTTATCATCATGAGTAGTCAAGCTAGTCGGTTTAGGCACGTAGTACCACGCTTCTGCTGTGAAGTGGCCTCAGAATTCAGTAAAGACACTATTTTCGTGCAGGTACATATACCTTGGCCTCTTTGACACCGAAGTTGAAGCTGCAAGGTACTGCACTGCCTCATTTTGAAGTGACATGACGAATCATAAAATTCCTGAGTTTTTTTGCTCACTTTGATTCATGTCTGGTTGAATTTGGTAGAGCATATGACAGGGCAGCCATTCGGCTCAATGGGAGGGAAGCTGTTACCAACTTCGAGGCTACATCCTACAATGTGGATGCTTTACCAGACGCTGGAAATGAGGGTACTACAATCGATATCTCCATCGAATTTCCGTTTCGTCCAAAGCATACCAAACTTATAGCTATCTCTGTTTTCTCTTTAGCAATTGTTGATGGTGATGTTCTTGATTTGGATTTGCGAATTTCGCAACCTAATGTGCGTGAATCCAAAAGGAATGTCATCCTTCAGTTAGCTTGTGACCCCCCTGAATCTTCAAATACTATGGTCAATCAGGTAATGCATACAGAAAGTAATTAAATCTCGATTCTGTTTTTTTATGAACTTTTCCGCAAATATATCCGTCTAAAAAGGGTGCATGCAAAACAAAATACTTAGAATAGAAGCAACTCAACAACCTAACTTAACACAGCTTTTAAAACCAATAAGAATCTCCAAATTAAGTTTAGTCATGACAATAACTACTTTTCAAATATTTCTATTTAAGTATAGATCTTCTTTTTTATTGTTTTTTTATATTAATTTTAATATTTCTCTATCTCTCTTCACATTATTATTTTGACTTAGCATTCCTCTGAACGTGGTCAAACCACTTTATCGGATGTTGGATTGAATTTTCTTCAATTAGTGTTAATTTTCTCATTTCAGACTTAATATATTTTTGCATGACTATAAATCCAACGTAGCATACGCATTTTTTGTAATAATTAACTGTTGAATCAACTATAATTTAATCGTGTTCATACTTGTAAGCTTTAACCTCCTATAAAGATGGACTGGGCTGTTGTTTTTATTGGTACATTGTCGGTTTGGCAGAGCAATGGTCCAAGTTCTATAAAACCTTATATTATACTCCACTTATGTTTTTTTTTCACCTTTTGTTTTTGCTGTAGCCAATGGGCTCGTCTCCCCAGTGGACTGTGCATCACCAAAGCACAACACTGCCCCCTCAGCATCAACGTTTGTACCCATCTGCTTGTCTTGGCTTCTTTCCGAACCTACAGGTATTATCGACGCATATTGCTTACCAATTCTACCGTATTTGTCAATTAAAATTACCGTTACAGAACATAACATGCTATAACTGAATATTCCCTCTCGTCATTAATATTTACCGTTAGGACAACTAAATTTAGTTTTCCCAACGTCAATTATATTTAACTAGAGAGAGAGCATGTTAGTAGAGAAGTTATAATGAGATATGGTAGCATGGAGAAATCAACTATCCTTGCTGCCTTAAGGGTAGTCACATACTCCCTCCGTTTCCGTTTCATTCTAGCTTTATCCAAAGTCAACGGTTCTATTTTCAATCATTATTTTTTAGAAAATCATATAGTCTAGCAACATACGAATTATATATTATAAAAGTATTTCTCAAAGTGAATATAAAAACATAAATCTTATAACATTAAACAAAGATACAAATGTTTGGCTTAAGACAAAATTAAAACAATGACAGGTAACTTAAAATGAGGGAGTAACTCTTGATCTTTAGCATGTTTCAAACATTGCTTTTTTACCTTGGTAATACCTCCAGTACAGGTACAGGTGTTTATCTGCACCTCCCAACATTTGTAGTATGAGATATTGTTTCGCTTGTGAATTCTGATAGACAGTACTACCTGAGTTTTTCGTCAGGTCGTTCTGTTAGCTTGATTTTTTTATTAAAAAAAACTGCATTCGTCCAGTATTTACAGCATATACTGGAGTTGATACTATAACTTCATATTAGTACACTGATTACCTGGTGCATCTTTTTACCCTGGAGATGCTCTAGATTCAGATACTGCTTAAAAGCTTGCACGGCTTTGAGTGACCAATCTTGCCTTTCCCTCCTTTATATTGCTGCACTTCACGCATTCATAACTATGTTAATTTAACGAACAACCAACCAATGGGCTCTTCTGTTTCATGCAAAAAATTTATTTGTTTAAGATAGAACATGTACAGTTACAACTGTAGGAGAAGCATTGTAGCATTAAGAATCCTATGCTGTGATAACATGAAAGGTACAGTACAAAGAGAAAAATTCATGCATGCTTGCTCCGTTGCAAATGGAACTGCAGGAGAGGCCAATGGAGCTAAGGCCTGAGCTGGGTCCCCTGCCAATCCCCACACGGGGTTGGCAAATGCAGGGCCCTTCTCACTTGCCACTGCTCCACGCTGCAGCATCATCAGGATTCTCTGCCGGCGCCGGCGCTTCCGTACCCCGCCGGCAGCCGCCGTTCCCGGACCACCCCTTCTATTTCCCGCCAACTGCCTGACAGACCGACCCATCGCCCGGTTCACGTGTGTGCATGAATGGCGTTCGCGATCGACTTGGATCGCCTTGCCAGTGAAACACCGTTACTGTTCCTGCAAATCACAGTACACTATTAAGCCAGAGAGATGGCCAGGTGCATTCACACCCAGCTCATTAATCTGTCTTCTCCGTGTTAGTACAATGCCGTGAATGGATTCATTCATCATCATGGGCATACGAACTTGACAGCTTGTGTCGTGTGTGTGATGATTTATTCATGAATCATGACCAGTGCTAGCTACAGGTGCAAATTATTCACGGTGGTGATAGACTGAGAGTTGTGTCGTGTGTGTGGCTGACATGTTTGCCCGGGTGAAGCCGAGCCGAGCCAGCAGCTAGCTGACGGAGATTGTTGGTTTGGACTTCGGAGGGAGAAGAAAGGAGACGGGAACTCTGATTGATGGGACTGTAAGTAAAACACGGCACTAGCTAGCGTCAGAGTTAAGTCGGCACAGCGAAGTGATAGCTCTACGGGTATCGTCGAGTTGTGCAGCTAGCTAAGCTAAGCTAGGACAGTGCTGTTGCCTCGTCGTCGCTGGCAATGGCCTAGTATAGGCCTAGCCTTGCTAGGGACTGGTCGTGGCAAGCGCGACCTCGCCATCTCTGCCAGCTACACCATAGGTTACCCTGCTCGCTCGCCGCTGCTTTTATCGGCAGAGCACCACAATAGTGCGTGCGCGGCCGATCCGCATGCTCGTCACGGCCGGCCGGCCAGCCGGCGCCGCCGGTGCCCTCCCCGGCCGGCTTTTCTCGTCCGTCCTTGCCCTCTTCGCCTCTCGTGCTGCTTTGCTCCGGGCTCCGGCTACGCGTGCATGCATGGGTTTCCCCTCCCGCTACAGTCCCGACTACCGAGGCGCGCGTGACAATTGTCAATGCCTCAATGGCAAGGATTGGGCGTCCAATCCATCGGCGAGCTCAGCTAGCAGCAGCTGCAGGAGACGCGTACTTGTGCTGGTCAATCCCCACCTCTTTTGGTGATCCGTGTGTGCATAGCCGAGTGACTGACAAACAGACTTGAGTGACAGATGGTGGTGGTGGCCATGGCTGATGAGGTCTCTCCGGCCGGCAATCTTTTCCGCGGCTGTCTGTCTTGGTCCATCGAATCGATTGTTGCTGGGTGGGTAAAGGTTTGATTTTTTACATTTTAGTCCTTTCAAAAAATTTATTGACCGTTTTTTTACCAGCGACGCTAGAGAGTCAACACAATGACGTCAGTATTATTGGTGCAATACTTTCGGCCCTAATAGCAATTTTATCACGTAAGCTCTTACACGGTAGAGAGGGTCGGCGCTCCTCCTATACAGCAACGCGCGTAATAATTTTTTACTATGTCTATATTATAATTTTAATTTTATTAACTCCTTAAACTTATTATGCCTATACTATAATATGCCTACTAATTTTGATATTCCTATCACAATATAAATTTAATATACTAATTTCTTAAATTTACTATAACTATGTATATTTAAATTGTTTGCCTATGGCATAATTATTATTTTTTTCATAACTAGATTGGCTAAGTACTAAATTTTGCTATGCTTATACATGTGTTGTATTTTTTAGACTTAGTATATATGTATAGGCATATCAGAATTTAGAATATTAAATGTGTATTGATTAAATTTGATATAACATAGATACAATAAATTCAAGAAGTTTGAATAATGATATAGTCATAGTAAAAGCTAGTATATCTATGACATAGTAAAATTTAAAGATTTATAAAAAATAGGACATATATATAAGCATAGCAAAATTTAGTACTTTAGAACAATTTAATTATACTAAACTTAAAATTTAATTATATAGTAAAATTTAGGACGGGTCTACGGGGTAGGAAATCGACGCCAGTGACCCTGGCGCTACCCCTGCTATGTCATCCTCTGGTAAAATTAGGACGACGCTAATGATGCTCGCGCTATAGTGTTTGACCTTTGGCGCCACGTTGCTGACGTTTGAAAACAATCTATTTCTAATTAAAGCTTGTTTAAGGATTAATTTATAAAACAGATTTTTAGAAAGGACTAAATATAAAAAATGGGTAAAGGTTGCTTTTCACGGTTGCTGTTCCAACTGCTGTCGATTGACGGGGTCCTCCCGCCGCTAGCTGCAGCCAGCAGCATGTTCCATGCAGCGAGAAAACAGAGGCGTCGTCGACACGCCTCAGCATTTGCATGGGCGGATGGGCAGTCCATCAGTAGATGCTGTGCTTCTTGTTGCTCAGCAGTGCTGGCTCCATTGCTCCATGACTCCCCTCTGCATCCCCTAACTTTTCTCCTTTTACACCCTTGTATTTCTAATCCAACGATTTCCATCACCCTCGGTAATGAATAAGGTATTAAGGTGGCTCAGCACGTAAGTTTATGTTCTTCAGTTCTTGCGTGTGGGGTTTTGAGGCTAGCTGTTGATTGTGGTAGTGGCACACTGGTACTGTATCATTTTGGTCGTTGTGCGGCATGATATCTCCAGTATAGTACTACTACTCCTATATCTACTTAGATGTAGAGATGTAAGTCATGTTATTTTCCGACTAAGATAATTTTTATTAGTACGTTTTTAAAATTGTTAAATAATTCTATACGAAAAAGTTGTTTTAATATATAATATATATATTTATATTTATAATAATTAAAACTCAACTAATCATTCGCTAATAACTTTTTACCTCTGTCACCATTAGAAACGAACACGAACTTAAGCACCAATATCTACTTCCCTGGTCCTGCAACGTACGTCCAGCTGCTATAAATATTCAAGCTGCAACAGGTCGTTTCCGTGGTGATTATTGCCGTGGATCTACAGTATTGGATCGGAGTAGAACCACCGTATTTATTCATTCCGAGGACGGCTTGCATGCATCCAAACCTCAAGACAAACGTGCTTGATCAATCGATGTGCTCGATCGATCACCACGTACGTAGACCTACACCATGAAAATGCATAGCTAAACTGTACTAGTAGTAGCTAACCAGCGGCAGGGAGCAGCGAGCTGGTCACTAGTGAGCAGCGAATAGAACGCTACCGCTCGTTTGGCGATTCGTCCTGTGACTGTATCATATAGTGCGCACAGGTCATGCATGCAAGCGTACGTTCGCAATTTACACATGTAATTCCAGTCCAGAACTGCACATAGTATCTGTGCAGCATTGGAGAGGATTTAAACCGAGGGATAATTGATGAGGAACATTGGAGTAGTTTTTGTTTTATCTGAAGACAACATCGACTAGTTCGTTCTCCGAGCGAGAGACATGTATTGAGGCATTATGCAGCTTGGTCTGGTTTTGGGCACAGTGACGGGCAGGAACAGTGGACGCACAGGCCTGCAGAACTGTTCATGGGCCAGACACAGACAGGCCGTGGGCGGTGGGCCTCGCGAGCCCACTACTACGAGGTTCTGCTGGTTTGAGTTGGCCTGGGCCCATGTCCTAGAAAGAAGGCCTAAATGGTCCTTCGAGACAAAGCCCATCACCATCCTGCTTCAGAAATTTGGCCCATGATAAATAAACACGGCCCATCATTTGCCACTGCCTCGTCATCTGCTCTGATCCACCTATCCATAGATATCGCCAAATGGGCTGGCCCAACAGTAGAGAGCCTTGTGCCTATATAGATCGGCTTAGCAACGTATGGCTCGATTGGCCTGTGACCATTGGCGTGGTGATCATCCGGCTAGACGGGCTAGCACGACCCGTTTATCCCGTTTAATTTGAAAATATGATTTTTTTTAACCGTTTGAGCTCAATTTTTTTAAAAAAAAACAAAAAATCTCAAATTTTGCTTATAAATAGACAGCCATCTCTATTCCTATTCCACACTAGTCCACTTGTATTCTCCTCTTTATTTCCTTATCTTTGAGTCCGCAAGTTGCATCTGTAATGAGAAATTCAAAATTGTCAAAAAAAAATTAAGAGAATCGACCGCTGCCCTAAGGGTTCAAACAAAAGGTAACGTTTATTATTTTGATATATGATTTATAATATTTTTAAATATTTATTGATTATGTGGTTTATTAAAATATGTTAAATATTTTTTAAGTACATGTTAGACTCAATTTGACCTAACATCCATTGATCATGACTTCTTTAGGTTGATGTATCAAATGATGTTGTATAGTTTCTTTTTGGTAATGTTAGAGGGTAAATACCTGGAGAATAATGTCATAAAGTTGATGTAGCCGCATTGTCGATCCTCATAGGTATATAGGTGACATCAAGCATCGGTGAAAAAGATCAAGAAGCACTACATCTAAAGTTTGGACAGGTTTCGAGAAGTTCTTTATTGAAGAAAATGGTGTCAAGATAAAATATTCTAAATATAATTATTATAAGAATATTTTAATAGCTAGGACTTCTAGTGGTACTAGCCACTAGATTCAATACACTACCACCTTCAAATAGAAAGCTGGAGTGGCTATGACACAGACGGTACTAGACTTCAACCTCGATGGATCTGTTCGACAATAGGAGTACAATCGTGGTAATGCTAAAAAAAAGTTTAGTCGCTTAATAGCAAGAGAGGATTTGTCTATAAATTTTGGTAAGATCTCGTGTATTTGAAGAATACATTAGGAATGCTCATAATTCTAGATACACTAGTGTTTTTAGATAAACCACAAGTAGAGATCTTATTAAATACTATGATGAATGATGTGGTAAGCTTAAGAATGTTTTACAATCTTGTATTTTTTTTGACTTTGACTAGTGATATTTGGTCAAGTAATGCTAAGAAAGATTATCTTAGAATTGTTGCTTATTTTGTTAATGATAATTAGAGATTAGAAAAGAGAATAATTGGATTTAGGTTAATCGACATGGCACACATGTGAGAATATTGCAGAACGTGTTTTTAAGTAGTAGAGAATTTTGGTCTAACTAATAAAATCTTTATAATTACTTTGTATAATGTTTCTACAAACTGATCTACTTTTTTATATTAACGTTATGCTTGTCATGTTATTAATCTTATAGTTAATTTGAGTTTGAAAGAGTTGCTTAATTATCTTGAAGATTTTCGTACTACGATTTTTTTGTGAATTCTTTTAAATAACTCATTATAGCATATAAGAATTATTGTATTGCTATAGGAGTTTATCCTCGTAAGTTTGGTTTGGATATAAATGTGAGATAAAGCTATACTTATCTAATACTTAAGCACCTTATTACAAACAATAATAATTTCTTTGTTTTTATCTACATGCACTAACATCAGCTTGATGGTTAAACTCTACTCACTAAAGGGCATTGGTATGTTGCCGAAAAGATATTAGAATTTTTAGAACTATTCTATGATACTGTTGTTCTTTTATCTATTGTTTATTATCCTACATCACCATTAATTATACATCATATTCTAGAGATTTCTTCACATTTAGACAAATACAAAAATGACCCACTACTTCATTCTTTCTTTCGTTGTTACTATAAAAACTAAAATTTTAATTTTAAAATACTAGAGAAACATACCTATGTTATATGCATTTACATTTATTTTGGATTCTAAAGGTAAGATTAGTGGTTTTTTTAATGTACTATAACTTTAGTCTAAATTTACTAGTAGTGCTTATTAAAATTATTTCAAAGAGGTTCGTAGTAATTTACATTATATTTTCACTAAGTATGAAAGCAAGCATTGTACACTGAGATTGTAGCGACCCTAACCAGCCTGGGCTAGAGTAGGTAAGAAGAAAATTGTATGGGAAAAATATTTGATGGTGTAGGGAGTTCCTCGTCAAGAAGCTATAGGACTATAACCTCTACAATTTCGACGCGGTTTGGATCCTTAGCTACCGCTTCTCTATCTGAGTTAAACTACTTCCTTGATAGTGACACCGTTAGCCACGACGATGAAGATTTCAATGTAATGGCGTGGTAGCAGGAATACAAATTAACATATCTTGCCCTTTCATTATTAGCACAGGATGTGATGACAATTCATGTTTTCACTATCTCTTCTGAGTCTACCTTCAATCTCATAGGCAAGATAATCACTAACTAACAAAGATGTTTGATAAGTGACACGGTAGGAATACTCACCATTGTCAAAGATTGCAAGCAGGCTGAAACCCACACATAATACTCTATGGATAGCAAAAAAACTTCAACTATCATTTGAAAATTTATACCTTGATAGCAATGTGTATTTTTTTAGTTTGGTTGCATTCCTTTTTTCTTTGTAGGATTTTTGAAATGAGTTTTTATCTAGAAAGATTTTTAATGAGACCATAACATCCATAAAGCTCATTAAGAAATCTTCTCATTCATTCCATTTTTTTCTATGTTTTTTCCTATTTTTCCTTATTTTTCTATGTATTTTTTCCATTTCCCCTTAATTTTCTACGCCTTTTCCCTATTTTCTTACTTTTCCTATTTTTTTAGATGTTTTTATGTTTTGATGGGGTAAACGGGTTAACAAGCCAACCCATCCCATTTATCTTCTTCACGGGCCATGCGTGGGCCTCCAACATAGCCTGTTTAAGCATCAAGCCTTAACGGGCCAAGCCTAAATGGCCATGTCTGGTCGTGCCCATATCATGCTAGGTCAGGTCACCCATTTGACCATCTTTACCTATTCGTTCTCCAACGTAGGGTTTTATTTACCGTCAGGGCCAAGGTTACTACAACCCGATGGTAAGCACGATTAACTTGGAAAACTAAAAAAAACCATCAAAATTTTAGATTAACTTTTAAACTTGTATAAATGTTGTTGCGGTATTATCGTTACCATACGCTAGTAGTAAACGTGGTTGCCGCTGGTAAGGTTAACCCTGCTCCACTCATAGCCACCACCCACTAGCCATCTCTGTTCTCTCTCCACTACAACTTCCACCAGCCTACTTTATTTTGGCTTGCAGTTGTGCATTTCAAATACATCTAACAAAGTCCCATGAACCACTTTTTTTGAAAGATAACGCCCAGGAAGGGCAACTTGAAGCCTAAGCTGACCCCCCTAATGGTCTTTTTTTCTTAAACATCTGAAGGACGAAAGCAGAGCATCTCCTAATAAAGTGATAATATCGATCAATTTGATTTGAACTCAAAGGAGAGCATCTCCTGATTAAAGAGATTAAATAGATCAATTTGATTATTTGACGGAAAAGAGTACATTGCTTTGAACCGGAAGAAGAGCTTTTCTCCTAATGATAAGGCATGCAATGATGCAAATTCATATACACCCTCCATTTTTATTATACTTATTGTCACCAAACACTACATACGCTCAAACTTTGTCATTTCTTATCAATAAATCTAGAAATATTTTAAAATGTATCACGTTAAAATAAGACTTCTATGATTACTACTCCCTCCGTTTTTTAGTTCGGCATTATTAATTTTTACTCATGTTTAAACATTCGTCTTATTTAAAAAATATGTAATTATTATTTTATTTTGTTATGATATTTTTTATATTTATATAAAATTTTTGAATAAAATAAATGTCTAAACATATGTCAAAAGTAACCAGTGTTAAACATTAAAACTATAGGAAGTATATTAGCATATAATTTTGTATTTATAATTATACTTTTGTATAAAAATAAGATCGTAATAAAGCAAATTTTGAACTGAACCTAATAAGAGTTATATTTTTTTAATAGATGGAGGCATGGGCATCAAATTATGTTATCTGATAAGTTAGTTACTTATAATGTATTATTCCTCAAATATAAAAAGTTAAGCATGTGATTTGCATCTTTCAATTTGGGATTTGAAGCTTATTTTTCCCTGAAAAGGCGTTGTTGCACTGCTTGCTTCCAAGGATAGCCAGCACAGGCCAAACCCCCTGACACACTCGACCAAACCCCCCGCCGTCCGTTCCGATCTCCTCCGCCGCCGCCGCAGCAGCCATGGCGCCGGTGGATCCCCACTCCTACACCGACGGCGACCACCCGGTCACCGCCAAGGGGGCCCTCTCCTTCTACCTCGACTTCACCGCCTCCAACATCCACGCCTCCGCGCTCCTCACCCTCTCCGCGCCGCACTCCGGCGACCTCCTCCTCGACACCCGCACCCTCACCGTCCACTCCGCCTCCACCACCTCCGACCCTCCGGCCCCCATCCCCTTCTCCCTCGCCGACGCCGCCGACCCCGTCCTCGGCTCGGCCCTCACCCTCACCCTGCCCCCGGACACCACCTCCTTCCTCCTCACCTTTTCCACCTCCCCCTCGGCGTCGGCGCTGCAGTGGCTCTCCCCGCCTCAGACCGCCTCCTCGCTCCCCTTCGTCTTCTCGCAGTGCCAGTCCATCCACGCCCGGTCCATCTTCCCCTGCCACGACACCCCGGCCGCGCGCATCACCTTCTCACTGCTTCTCAACATCCCCACCGAGCTCTCCGCGGTCGCCGCCGCGCGCCACGTGTCCCGCAGGGACCCTCTGCCCTCCGACCACCGCGGCGCCTGCGACGACGCGCTGTGGTGCGCGCCCGGGCGCATCGTGGAGGAGTTCGAGATGGAGCAGTCCGTGCCGCCCTACCTCTTCGCGTTTGCCGTCGGTGGGATCGGGTTCAGGGACCTGGGGCTGAGGACGCGGGTGTATGCCGAGGGAGGGGACAAGGTTCTCGACGAGGCGGCGAGGGAGTTCGCCGGCGTTGAGGAGATGGTCAAGGTTGGGGAGTCGCTGTTTGGGCCGTATGAGTGGGAGAGGTTTGATCTGCTGGTGTTGCCGCCCAGTTTCCCCTACGGTGGCATGGAGAACCCTAGAATGGTGTTCCTCACGCCCACGGTGATCAAAGGGGATGCTGCAGGGGCGCAGCTGGTGGCGCATGAGCTCGCACATAGCTGTACTGGCAATCTGATCACTAACAAGACCAATGAAGATTTCTGGCTAAATGAGGTGAAGTGATGAACCCTCCATTTGTTCTAGTTGTCATCTAGATGTGGTTGTAGGTACTTAGATGGTTCTTAAAGGCTGGTGAAATTTGAAATCGTGTCTACGTACTTAGCATTCATATGCTAATTTATCAATATGGCAGAGCAAATGATGTAGGGCGAGTGCCTTAAGTGATATAACTTTTAGTTACGTCAGATTACTTTAGTTGCAATTTTATCCAGCTAAAAGTCTTCCTATAATAGTTATTCTCTTTGTCCCAACAGTTAGAATTTAGAAATGAGGGAAACATGTTCAACTAAGATTCTCTGGCTGTCATGTATTTATACTATTGTTTTCACCCACAGGGTTTCACAACATATGCTGAGAGGAGGATTGTTGAGGTGGTACAAGGGGAGGAGCGGGCAGCCTTAAACATGGGCATTGGATGGCGGGGTTTGAACAGAATGATGGAGAGGTTTAAAGATAACATGGAGTTTACCAAGCTCAAGCCAAAGATGGCAGGGATTGTCCCTGATGATGTGTACTCAGAAGTTCCCTATGAGAAAGGCTTCCAGTTCCTTTGGCGCATTGAGCGCCAGGTGGGTGCCAAATTGCTATTATTTGTTTCAACCGTTTTGCAACGTTCTTTTATCAAAATCAGTGAGCTTTTTATGACTTGTTGTGTTGTTTTATTCTTTTTTCCTGTTAGATTGGTCGACCTGCCTTTGATGAATTCCTGAAGAATTACATTGCCACCTTTAAGTTCAAGTCGATAGATACAGAGACATTCCTTGAATTCCTGAAAGCCAATGTACCTGGAATAGAAAATCAAATTGACCTTCAACTGTGGGTCAAGGGGACTGGTATCCCTCCGGATGCCATGGAACCGGATTCAGCTATTTATAAAAAGATCTGCTCCCTAGCTGCAGAGTTTAAGTCCGGAAAACTTCCAAATGAAGATGAAGTAGCAGACTGGAGTGGACAGGAATGGGAACTTTACTTGGAAAACTTACCCACAGATGTTGAAGCTTCACAGGTATGAGTTCTTGTCTATTCTCAGTTCTCACACTTTTGTTCATACCTCAAGGCTATAGTTGTTGATTTGTTTCATATTTGTATACCCTCACTGCAACTTTTCACCCACTGATTAGTACTAATTTTCAGGTTTCTAGATTGGCTAAGCTGAAAGTTAAATTGGTTACCTGTCTTGTTGACTTATACATGGAGTTTTCTCTGCTCCCTGTAATGGTTTAGTTTCAGTGATCTGCAGTATGAACGGTTGCAATTGCTACTTCACCCCAATCACAAATCTCAAGCACAGCAGAATATTGCATTAACTGTTCCGATCAGTTTAAGTGCATGGATTTTATGCTTCCATGTGTTCGTAAAATAAGGACTGTCCTTTACATTCTGCTGTGACTATGTCTTCACATTATTTATCTTGCTTGCTTAGCATTACATAATTGGATCAGGCCAATCGAATTAAGAAATACCTCTACAGACATATAAGCCATGTTTAATTTATCAATCTATATTCGATCTTAGTTCAACATTAAAAAAAAATCTATCAAAACTGTTTTCTGTTGCATGATTAGTTTGGTTAGTTGCATCTGGCCTGAGACCAATGATTGCTTATCCATTGTCAAATTATGAACTCCCCTAAATGTCATAATCATGCTTTTTGAGAAATGCTAGCCACAACAAATCAAACCTGGAGTCTATTGTTTACCCAGGAAAGTGGACCTAAAATCAGATGTAAATCACATTGTAAAAAGTGGCAAAAGTGTATACATGTAATTATAAGTGCACTTTGCTTCACTCATGAATGATATTAGAACAGATTTGGCATATTAGTTGGATTTCAAATGGATTGAATGGATTTGTTGCATGGTCAATCAGTCTCTGGCTCAAACATCACTTGTGTGGAGGGGGACATTATATGGACTTGATGGGAACTTGCTATTTGGCCATTGTCGAATGGGTGGGGCATGGGGGTCCAACGTGAAAAAAAAATACCGCGCTCTTTTTCACTTGGGATGATGTAGCAGTACTTAGGACATTCTCCCCTCTTATGTACTTGCAACCCAACATTTCAGTGTTCACATGATAACCTATGTGCCTTGTCAGCGAGATGGTGACATACATGAAAATCATCTTTGGACTCAATAATCAGTTAATCACTACTAATAATTAGTAGCGCATCGCTACAATGAAAGATGGGCTGTTGTTTGTGGCTTGCAATCACTACAAATGAAAGCTGAAAGCTGTTTACTAGCTAATAGGATGTTGAAAGGAAGCCCATAGTTGTTTATTCTTGGGAGTTCCCTACTATTTGTTCAGGACAGTTAGTTGACCATTTGTAATTTTCAATCAACATTGTTGGTGGTAATTATTTGTCTTATTCGTTACTATTAAATAGCGTACTGTGGATCTGAGCTTGGTGTGTAACACATTTGCATAACTTATTGGTGATTTTAAATTAACCGCTCCCATGGACCTTTGTTGTCTTATGCAGGTTACTGCTCTTGATAAGCGGTACAAGCTATCAGAAAGCCGTGACTATGAGGTCAAGGTTGCGTTTCTCCAGCTTGCAATCCCCACCGGCTGCAGATGCTACTTCAACGAGGTCGAGAAATGCTTGAAGCAAGTAGGGAGGATGAAGTACCTTCGCCCGCTCTACAGCTCGCTGGCTCGATGCTCCGGGGAGGAGAAGATGCTTGCCCACAGGATCTTCTCAGAGGCGCATGAGTTTTACCATCCCATTGCTCGTAGCGTCACAGAGAGCATCCTCTCAAAGCATGGCTAACTGAAAGTATCCTATATTGCTGAACCTAAAGTAGGAAGAGACTTGGATGCTTATTGACTGTTTGCTCACTAGTTTCTTACTTTCGTTTCCATAAATTATCTCTCTGGAGTAACCCTGGGAAAAGCTGGGAACTCAAAACCGTGCCCTGCTGATGATATACATTTGTGACTGCACGCATCAAACTTTCCTGGTCTTATGAGTCTACTCCTTCCGTTGTATAGCTTTCTACTTCCGTGTACCCAAAAAAAAAAAATCCAAAGAAAAATTCCGTTGCCGGGACTCGAACCCGGGTCTCTCGGGTGAGAGCCGAGTATCCTAACCAGCTAGACTACAACGGATCTTGTTTATTCTATTTTTGATTGGCTATTTGATTATAGCCGGGCTGTGTTGTGGCCCTTCGAGGTAACACCTTGCCTCAATTGTATTTGCTAGGCATCCACAGGAGTTTCTTTCTCGCACCTTTCATCCGAATGCTTTTGCTGCATGCCCAAACGACCATGTAAAGCACCGTAGGGTGTGGGTGGAGGGAGGGAGAAGCCTTTTTAGCCCTCCTATCTTCATGTACAACCACACCAAGAAATAGCTTAGCACTTCTAAACATAGCAGCTCATGGCTCATCTGGCTTTCGCTAGGAAGATTTGCTCCAACGTCCAACCCTCTGTATGTATGTATTCAAAGTCGACGACAGGAGAGGATCGATAGGCCATTGGCCATCTGGAATTCTGTTCAAACTCCTTTTCGAGTCTTAGTTAGGCCATTTGTTGGTGCCACCTGAGATGTCTATGATCTGCCTGTTCACCTAAGATATCTGGGTAACAGCTTTCTATAAACCTTACATACGTTTTGCACGACGAAATGATCATGGTGTGTAATCTCGTTTTTCCCTTTGTTTCAGCTAAGTACCAAAGAGGGCAAAAATGGGAGGCGGAAAGGATAATCCTGACTCCTCGAATGCCGACAAAGGATTCCATGGAGCGTACCCAAGCGGTTACCACCCCAATCCACCAGGATATTCCGGTTACCCTGGCGCATATCCCTCAACGCAGGGATATCCTACTCAACTTGAACAATATCCATCTCTTGGTGGACCTGGGCAATACCCGCTCGCCGGTGGATACCCGAATGCACCACCTGGACAATATCCACCATCCAGTGGGTATCCTCGTGGGCAATATCCGCCTAGTGGATATCCTCCATCACAAGGTGGATATCCTCTAGGAACGTATCCACCATCAGAGTATTCACAACAACCAGGCTACCCGCCTGCCGGTTACCCAGGTCATGGCCATGGCCCACGCATGCAAGTTCCCCCTCAAGGTATGCCCTCTCTTGCATCTTCTACATATATATCATTCCTATATGTAATTGGTGAATGATGATGCAAATCACGAGAAATTAAATTGACCCCATTTCCAAATTCCGTTGTTCGGTGGTGGTATGTTAGGAGGCGGGCATGGTGCAGGCTTTGGAGCGCTGCTCGCCGGAGGCGCCGCGGTGGCAGCTGCAGCGATGGGAGCTCACAACGCACGACCAGGCGGCGGCTATGGCATGTACGGCCGCCATGGAGGCAAATTCAAGAAAGGAAGATTCAAGCACGGCAAGTACGGCAAGAACAAGAAAAAGTTCTGGCGCAAGTGGAAGTGAGCAGACTAAACCGTAGTTGCATTGGGCCTGGCCGACGAGGTTAATTTGTGCTTTAATCTGGACACGACAGATTAACTAGCTCTCTGCAATATTATGCTTGTCAAAGCATACCATTAACAAAAGTTACAACGTTTTAGATCCCACTACTCTACTCCACGGTTATAGATATTGGATTTAACGAATCTAATTTGATGTTATAGATCGATGCTGCTATGTTTTTTTTCGATAAATTTAATTAAACTTAAAATTTAACATTTAAAATTAAAATATTATATATTATTGGTGAGGACAGGTTGAGCACATTAGTTGGTTGTGCAAGTGGTAGTGGCCCGCTATCGTTACTATAGTTACTATAGATTGAACATCAAACCGAGCAACGTCATGCTGGATGCCTCCTTCGTTGCCAAGCTCGGCGACTTCGGCCTTGCCAGGCTCGTCGACCACGACCGAGGGTCACACACGACGACCGTGCTCGCCGGCGCTTGCATGATCACCGGCAAGATCAACGCCGAGTCCGACGTGTACAGCTTTGGCATCCTCCTCCTCGAGACCGCCTGCGGCCGGCGGCCTATAATGGCTCACGCCGCCGAGGAAGAAGAAGACAGGACGATCCACCTCGCTCAGTGGGTCTGGGATTGTTACGGCCGAGGATGCATTCTCGACGCCGCCGACGCGCGGCTGAACAGCGAGTTCGTCGACGAGGAGATGGAGTGCGTGTTGATCGTCGGGCTCTGGTGTGCGCATTCCAACCGGAGCCTGAGGCCGACGATCAGGCAGCCCGTCAATGTGCTGACATCGGAGGCGCCGCTGCCGAGCCTCCCGACGAAGATGCCGGTGGCGACGTACCTGAAGCCACCTGATGCTTTCATTTATACGTCGTCGTCTTTGGTTGCACTTGCATCAGGCGGCAGTAGCAGTTGTAGCACGAACACTACTCAATCCAGCTCGACCGAGACATCCTCCTCCTGAAACGAGGAAAGGTCAGTCATGCCTTCTTGTTGTTGATTTAGTGTAGCATTGAATCGATTTTGGCATTGTATACCATGCTTACGGCTACATTATTAATTGAATACTTCTATTTGTCATTTTTTTTCTTTAGATAAACTTCTATATTTTGCTAAGGAAAAGGCTAATACTGCTAGTTTAGCTTGTAACAGTCCATTTTCTCAAAAAAAAAGAGAAGCTTGTAACGGTACCCTTTCCTGGCCCAGAAAGTTCCTCGCTATCCCGTCCAGATCCAATCAGGTGAGCCCGCCTAGTAAGTTAGAGGCAATCCCATTTTGGCCCTGCATGTTCGTTGTGATTCTATTCCGGCCCATGAAAACAATTGCGACCCAAAACGCTCCACATAATGTCGTGCAGGCTCAGAACGTAAGTTCACTCCCTTTCGGCCCAAATCAGTTTGGGCTTTTGCGGTTTTCACTCAAGAGGGTTGCCAAGATAAGTCCCTTTTGAATCAAAGTGTTTATGGAGAAGTTTTGTAGGATTCAAATCCTATAAGAATTTTTTATACATGGCCCTTTAAAACAAAAAAAACTGGAGTTTTCCCAATCATATGAAATCCCAAAAGAATGACTCAATGTATATGAATTTTGGAGGAATGTTAGCAAGAGTTACCAACCTTTTGAAAAATTCTGAATCTACCTTTTTCATCCGATTCCTATGTTTTTTATGTATTATATTTAAATGAAAATTCCTGTATTGTTTTCATATGTTTTAATTATCCATTTTTACGCTTGCATTCATATAAAAATTCTATATTTTTTATTTGTTTGTTTTCTCAATCCTACGTTTCAAAAGGCTAAGTATTCTCAATCCAACGTTTCAAAAGGCCCAGGTATTCTAACTTCGTGTCACAGGTGAGGCATATGGATGGAAGAGGAGAGACATCGTAATTCATCAACAACGACACCATCGCCAGCCGTTGCTTCTTAACTTACAAGCTCTCAGGGATACTACATATGGTTGGTAGCTACTAGGACATTCGTCCCAACTAGCTAAGCTAGTAACTAGGTAGACCCAGCTTCTGATCGTCACTCCCTGTCATCTCCAAGCTTCACTCGCAGGGGATGGCCGTCCAAGATCTGCATATATGCAAGCACAAATCCGACATGATCGGTGAAGAAGTTATCAATCACGGTGTATCCATGTCTGATCGATTTGATCCTAGGGAGGAAGGATGTGTGCGTGCGTCTTGAGACTTGACAGGAAAAAAGTTATGCAACTTGAAAAAAAAAAGTACTTGTCCGTCGAGCTCGACGACAATGTCGGACGGTTCAACATCCGGTGATATAGCTATGGTGGCGAATCCGAATCCTCGTGAACGCCCGGTTTTCCTGTGGCGCATCACCCTTGTATCAAAGACTTTGCCGTGCTTGCTCAAGAATCGGCGCAGTCCATGGTCGTCCACCTTCCGGGGCAGATTGGCCACCTGCATCCGCAAGAATTGATCATAATGTCGCTGGGGCGCCCGTGCCTTCACTTTTAGCTGGGCTGGAGCAATGGCGGGTTGCGGCCTGAACAACATGCAGCCCTCGCTGCCGTTCCATTCGTCCGGGTCCAGCTGTTCCACCACCTCCGACTTGCCGTCGTGGAAGCTGTACCTCAACACGTGGCAGAGCTCCCTCGCCGACCTGCTCCACATCCCACCTTAGAGCCGCCTCCTCCTGTCCACCAGGTAGGCGCACCCGCGGGCGTAGACCGACACCGACAGCGAGCTCGTGACGCTGGCAGCCTCAGCGTACTCCCGGACCCAGACGTCACCGGCGTGCTCTAACTTGGCACCAATAATTGCCCAGAGCAGCTCGCCAAGAGTGTTAGACCACGGGCCATATAGATCCGACTCCTCTTTTATATATTTAAGATCTTAGTCACTGTACATATTTTTATATGGTATCAGAGTGAGTCTAGACATCCCTGACATGCTAATTTTCTCTCACCGACGAGTCGATATTTTTTCTCCTTATCATCGACGTCTTTTCCCCGTCACCGACCATTTTCCTGGTACTCTCCTCGCTCTCTCGTCTCTATTTCCTTCTTCTCCCCGTCTTTCCCGCAGTTACTTTCTTTTTTCCGTTCCACCTCTGCGCGACAAAGCGACGGTTTCCATTCGCCTTCTCGTCTCGCCTCGCACCCATCTCCACCCTTCTTCTTGCTTCATGCATCCTTTCTTCTCTGACGCCGGCGCACCTCTGCTCTCATCGTCTTCATCGGCTAAACTCGTCCGCCTTCCCATCGGCTGAACTCGTCCGCCTTCTCATCGGCTGGACTTATCCATTCCCCATCGGCTGAAACCCTCTCTAGGTTCCCGTCTTTTTTTCGACATGCTCAATGGCTCTCAGACGCGAACCTTCTTCCCTCACGTCCGAACCAATCTGACGTGTCTACATGTCCACGAACACGAATCCCTGCCTCCCGGACGCGAACATCTTCTCTTCGCGTCCGGCCCTTCTCCGCCTTTTTCGCGTCCGCTCCACTCCTTGGCCTCCACAAGTCCATAGACGTGAATCTTTCCTTCACAGACGTGAATCCTCGCACGTCCGTGATCCAACTACTCTCTGACCCACCTACTCTGTCATCACCTTTTTCTCACCTACTCCGCTGTCTACTCCACATCGGTCAACCACTCCCCATCAGCTGGCTGACCCACTCTCTATCGGCTTCTCATCTCTCTGATTGGCCGATCCGTCCTCCCATCAGCTTCTCTCCCATCGGCTTCTTCCTCCCATCGGCTATTTGTCGCTGTTCTTCTCTCGTCATGGCCACCGAGTCCGCCCTTAGCTCCAGCACTCTCCCAGACGCCAAGTCTGCTCTGGCTCTCGGTGCCACATACCATACTTCGGGCACCACCTCGTCGATCTTCTCCCCTCCCTACACTGCTGTGAACGTGAAATCTTACGTTCCTATCTCTCTTGACCTTAACACCAACTATTTCAAGTGGGTTTTCTTCTTTAAATCTCTCTATAAAAAGTTCGGCCTACGGTCACATATTGATGGATCCGCTCCACCTCGCCCCGATGACCCCCAGTGGGACATCGCCGAGTGCTGCGTGTGCAGCTGGCTGCTCGGCTCGGTCGATAACTCTGTCCTCGACCTCGCCATGGACGATACCGACCCCACCGCCCGGGATCTCTGGGTGGCTATCAAGCGGATCTTCCTCCTCAATGAGTTTCATTCGATGATACAAGGAGACTCCTCTGTCTTCTCGTACTGCCAGCACCTCAAGGTCAAGGCTGCTGCTTTCCGGGATGTCAGCCACCCTATGGTCGACTCTCAACTCGTTCTCGCCCTTCTACGAGGCCTCAACCCCGCTTCTCAAACACCACCGATGACATCGCCAATGCCACACCCTTTCCATCGTTTGCCCGGGTACATGACATGTTAGTTCTTAAAGAACTCCGTCTGGCCAATGACGAGAAGACAGTGACCTACACCACTCTCCTTGCCACAGCCGATAATGGCTGCCGAGCATCCTACGCTGCCGCTTCCTCCCGCGGCTCTGGCGGCCATGGCTCCAGCCATGGCAACACAGCCCACATCAGGAAAGACAAGCGCAAAGGCAAAGGCAGGAACTGGTAGGGTTCGATGCAATCGTGACCTGCCTCCGTCCCTGCCCAACCTACCGGTCCCATGGGTCCGTGGCTCTACTACAACCCTTGGGCACCCCAGCCCCAGCCACGTAGCCCCATCGGATGGCAACCAGAGGTTCTCAGCGTGCATCCTCAGACGCACATGGCATCGGCTCCCATTCTGCCGCCTCAGCCGATGCTATCGATACCACCCACCCAATTGGTTTCCTCCTGGAACCAGGCTGGCCTCATCGCCGCCCTTAACCAGATGACGCTCCAACCACAGCACGCTTGGGTGCTGAACTCTGGGGCGTCCTCCCACATGGTGTCATCGGTCGGTATACTTCGTTCTTGTCACCCCTCTTCCTCCCCCTTTGTCACCATCGACAATGGTCACTCTCTTCCTGTCCAATGCCGAGGTGACTCCTCTCTGTCTACATCCACCACTAACATTTCTCTTCGCAATGTTCTTATCGTAGCTTTCCTTATTCACAATCTTATATCTGTTCGCCAATTCACAAGAGACAACAATTGCTCCATCGAATTTGATGCTTCTGGTTTCTCTGTGAAGGATATCCCAGTCCGGTGACAGATCTTTCGCTACAATAGTGGCGAAGACCTCTACACCATTCCCACTGCGCCGTCGACTCCACACGCCAGCGTCGCCCCTCTCCACCAACCTTTGGCATCTTCGCCTCGGCCATTCTGGCCCCGACACTGTCGCCACCCTCTGTCGCAGTGCCTCCATTCGATATACCCACAGCAGCTCCATAGTTTGCCACTCTTGTCAACTTGGCAAACATGTGCATTTGACTTTTCTAGTTCTCTTGCTTGTATCTCGCGCCCGTTTGAACTTATACATTATGATGTATGGACATCTCCAGTTAAAAGTGTTTCTAGTAATCAGTATTGCCTTGCCATACTTGACGATTACACACACTATTGTTGGATTTTTCCGCTCATCAACAAATCCGAGGTCGCCTCTCACCTCACTAACTTCGTCACATACATTCCTACTCAGTTCAACCTCCCCATCAAGGCTCTACAAGCCGATAACGGTACGGAATTTGTTAACCATACCGTTACAACCTTCCTCACCTCACAGGACATCCATCTACGGCTCTCCTGCCCCTACACCTCTCCTTAGAACGGCAAAGCCGAGCCTCTCCTTCGCACCCTCAACGACATAAATCGTACTTTGCTACTTCACGCCCACTTACCTGCCACTTACTGGACAGAAGCTCTGGCTACTGCGACTTATCTCCTCAATCGGCGCCTGTGCTCCTCTGTTCAAAACAATATTCCATATGCCCTTCTTTACCGCACGGCACCCGACTACTCCCACCTTTGTGTCTTCGGGTGCCTCTGCTACCCAAACCTCACCGTCATTGCTTCCCACAAACTCGCTCCCCACTCCATCGCCTGCATTCTTCTCGGCTATCCCTTCTCTCACAAGGGATACCGATGTCTTGACCTTTCCACCCGACGGGTCATCGTCTCTCGTCATGTCATTTTTAACGAGACATGCTTTCTCTTTGGTCTGCTTCATCCGAGATCCTACTCTAACGATCTCAACTTCCTCCTCACCAACACCATGTCAACCCGGTCTTCTCCATTGTCCTTTCCATTGGCTCCCTCATCGGCCGCTGCTGAGAACCTACCTTTCACCTATCCCACTACTATTCGGTATGATGTCTCACCCATCGAACCCCTATTTGCCCCACCTCTCTCATCGGCTTCAACCAATCCCGTCCTTTTTTCATCGGACACCCTACTCCATTGGCTCAGGCCGATCTAGTTCCCTCCTTTTCTCTCACCTACAGTCGCCGATCCGGAGCCGATGCCACCCCTACCCAACCAATTCTTCTCATATTTCTCACACTCCCATCGGCTCCAGTTTCCTCCACCTCTCATATGGTCACTCGTTCACTGACCGGGTCTCTCCGCCCTACCAAGCGCTACGGGCTCTCCGTCGTCCACAGCTCTATCTCGCCCATCTCGGCGACATCTCGCTCCGCCCTGGCCGACCCTCAGTGGTGGGCGCCCATGGCCGACGAGTACAAGGCCCTAATAGACAACGAGACCTGGCACCTCGTCCCCCGTCCTCTCGACGCCAACATTGTGACCGGTAAGTAAATTTTTAAACACAAGTTCCACGCCGATGGCTCCCTTGCCCGTCATAAGGCTCGCTGGGTAGTCCGAGGTTTCTCCCAATGCCCCGGTGTCGATTACGACAAGACCTTCAGTCCCGTCATCAAACCCGGCACCATCCGGGTCGTCCTCACTTTGGTTGCCTCGCACTCCTGGCCGATCCATCAGTTTGACGTGAAGAACGCCTTTCTTCACGGTCATCTCACGAAAACGGTCTACTGCCAGCAGCCCCCAGGCTTCGTCGACCCTTTTCGTCCTGACGATGTCTGTCTTCTTCAACGTTTCCTCTACGGCCTCAAACAAGCCCCTTGTGCTTGGTAAAAGCGCTTTGCTGCCTATCTTCGGTATATCGGCTTCATGGCATCTACGTCCGATAGCTCCCTGTTCACTCTTCATATCGGCTTCGCTACTGCCTATCTCATTCTATATGTCGACGATATTATTCTTACAGCGTCTTCGACATCTCTCCTCGACCAGATTATGGCCCGACTCCACTCTGAGTTCATCATAACCGATCTTGGTTCTCTCTATCACTTTTTTGGCATCTCCGTCACCCGTTCCTCTCACGGGCTCTTTCTTTTCCAGCGCTAGTACACCATCGACCTTCTCCAACGTGCGGGCATAGCCGATTGTCAACCCACGGCCACCCCGGTTGACACTCGAGCCAAACTCTCCGCTGCCGATGGCGCACTCGTTACCGATCCCTCTCAGTATCGGAGTCTTACCGGGGCTCTCCAATACCTTACCCTCACACGGCCCGACCTCACGTACGCCGTTCAGTAAGTGTGTCTCTTCATGTACGCTCCGCGCGAACCTCACCTTGCGCTGCTCAAGCGCATCCTACGCTATATGAAGGGCACGCTCTCCAGCGGGCTGCATCTCAGCTCCAGTCCCATCGACTCACTCACCGTGTACTCCGACGCGGACTGGGCAGGTTGCCCAGACTCTCGACGCTCTATGTCTGGCTATTGCATCTTCCTCGGTGATACTCTAGTCTCCTAGTCCTCAAAACGTAAGACTACAGTGTTTTGATCTAGTGTCGAAGCCGAGTACCGCGCCGTCGCCCACGCCATCGCCGAGTGCTGCTGGCTTCGTCAGCTTCTGCAGGAGCTCCGTGCACCCCTCTCCTCCTCGACCATCATCTACTACGACAATGTCAGTGCCGTCTATATGACCGCTAACCTAATTCATCATCGACGCACGAAGCACATCGAGATCGATATCCATTTTGTCCGTGACAAGGTCGTATTAGGATAGGTTCGGATGCTTCATGTAACATCGGCGCACCTCGATATAATGATCAAAGGCCTGTCCACGCCTTTGTTCATCAGTTTTCGATCCAGTCTGCGTCCATTCTTTTCCCGCTGTGACTATAAGAGTGTTAGACCACTGACGTAATTATATATATATATATTATATATATATATATATCCGATCCACTGACTAGAGGAGGTAGCTGTATTGGCGTGACTTGACGGCGGGTGCGTCGTTCGGCATCCAGGTCTCCCTCCACCGCTGGTCGCCGATCGACGGCTTGGACGACCGACGAGCACGATCTGCCGTACTCCCATTGTGCGATCTTGCCGCCGCCGTATGCTATGCAGCAGCGCGCCCTCTCGACGCGAGGCAAGTACAGATTCCTTGGCGCCAGCGTCCACGCCGCGTCGCCGGGAAGCGCAACGGCCAGCTCCAAGGTGCTCAGCTCACGCTTCTTGGGGACGGGACTAAGGGCGTGCAGAACGACGACGCCGTCGCTGCAGGAGACGATGCCGGCGGCGCGCTCGACGCAAGCGCCGCCGATGTCATCTGGTAAGGGGGGCAGGCCGGGCAGGGCAGTGAGAGAGGTGAGGCTGTCGGCAACACGTATGGATATGGCGGCTTCGGCTGCGGCGGCACGGCGTGGCTTAGAGAAGACGCAGCGAGCCCTTCGGTGGGCACTGCCGTCGCCGGGCGCGAGGAGCAAGGGCAGGAACGTGGGACGGCACGGGGCCGGCGGGACCGCATCGCACCATTCAACATACTTCTGGGAGGAGTATTGATTTTAGTGTACTATGTATGTATATTGAGGTATTAAAATTTTAAATACAAATACTGATATTTAGAGGTATTTTCTCAAAAATATTAAACTTGCCCAATTTGTGAAGGTGGAGAGAGCTTTCCATCGAGCGACGCGACGGCATCGGCTGGTTGAGGTTTCTCTGTGACGCCGCCATGGTTTCTCTGTGACGCCATCACCCTCAGACCGGCGACCTTGCCATGCTTGCTCAAGAATCGTCGCAGTCGATGGTTGTCCACCTTCTGTGGCGGATTGCCCACGTAGATTCTGAAGAATTCGACATGTTTTTGGTGCACATCAAGCCTCTCTGATTTCCTGCAACGCATGCAGATGAACAGATTTATCAATTAGTAATATCGTCTTATCCACCCTCTGTCTTTAAATACCTGTTACTGAGTATTAATAATCTTCAACATTTGATCGTTAGCATTTTTAAAGAAAATATATACACACTTAAAATTATTCATTATGTTAACATAATGTATTGCATACTTGCATCCTAATTTCACAAAATTTTAAAGATCTAATTATTTAAAATTTATTGATGTTCAAAGCTTAAATTATACTGGTGACAATTATTTAAATCGGAAGTGAATTACTATTAAATCGTTCAAGGTATTGATTCTTGATTTTTTTTTGTTTGCATTCTGTTTATTCCTAGTAATAGTACTCCCTCTGTCTAAAAAATGATAGAACATCATTTTTGACATCATATATTTCACTTTCTCAAGCTTCAATATAATTGTTTTCTATTTTTAAAAATTTCAATACATTTATCTCTTACTTTCTCAAACTTTAATATAATATTTATTTAAAAATAAAATATCTATGAGATAAATAAAAATTAAAAAGTCTAAGCTTTTTGGACGGAGGGAGTACGTATATATTTTGGCTACCATATCTCCTTATGAACAGAGACACCGGATATCTATCCTCTGTCTTTTTTAAAAAAATAGTAGGTGCGTACCTCGGTTGAAGCTAATGGTAGGTTGAGGCGCGAGCCACATACAGCAGATGTCGTCGTCACTCCACTCTGCTGCAGCCGGGAGCTGCTCTACCACCTCCGACTTGTCGTCGTCGAAGCGCTGTACCTCAGAACGCGGCGGAGCGGGCCGTGGGCCGCGTCGGGTTGGCCGTGCGGAGGAAAAAATAGACCGTACAAGTCAGAAGAGGGAACAGCGACCCATATAAATACAAGTCCTTCTGAAAAAAAGATTTAGAAGTTTGAATTTGAACTTAAATTTGATATTTGAACTTAAATAATTTTGGGAAATCTTTGCAAGACATTAAGGGTAGGTTTGGAGAGAATTTTAGATCTATATGTTGGCACGCTTTTTAAGAAATTCAAAAGATCTAAATTTTATAAATAAGTTTTTATTCAATTTTTTTTCAAATGTAAAAACACAGACGTTACACCTTTGCGCCCTGTTTTCAGCAGCCTAGCGTTGTTGGTTTGGATGGTCATGGCTCTGTTGTAAGCCTAGTGGCAGTCAATCACATAGGGGCGGCCAGCTCGGTGGTAGACTCTTTCTCAGCGGTGTGTGGTGGTGCTTGCTGGCATGTGATTAAGCTTAGGTGTGGTTGTCCAGCTGGCCGAGTTTTCAGCTTGTTTTTCTTTTATCCTGGTTATAGCATTCTAATGCTATAATTTTGTTTTCTTTCCTTGCTATATAAATAGAAACTTCACGCTGTGGTGGTGGTGCTGTTCGTTCAAAAAATTACATAGGCTTTTAGTTACGGATTAGTTTTCAGCTGAGAGTTGTGCTACATTTTATTGGCCATGCCAATTTGATTCTGCTGTGCTACACAACAATAATGCAGTATAGTTACCTCAAAAATAAAACAACAATGCCGTTTAGCGGTGAAACGCTTATATTACAGTAAGAGCATGCAAAAGAACACACTTAGATCAGATATAGGTACAAACATAAATCAGTCTACGGAAGAAGCCACAGTGACGGCATGTACCACGGCGTGGTGCCAACCACAACAAAACAAAAGGATCACAGGAAGAATCAAAGCTGCATCTGCATGGCTCTGCCCCTTTCCGGAGCAAGGACACGCACACCCATGCTCATATAGGAGACACCACCACCACGCCATGAATCACAGACAGACAGAAGAGCTAGCTGGTCCAGCACCGGTGGACTGGCCTGCCGTCAGTGACCCACATGCTTACCTCCACGCTGCTCCGGCCGGCTACGTACCTAACAAAGCCATGAGAGGGGGAAGGGAGGGGGATCCCATGCTCTTTCATCAGGCGGCTATCGCCGGCGGCGTCGCCCAGAACTGGGCGTTCTTCACCTTGGACACGCTGTTCAGCACGCCCAGCGGCGTCACGTCGCCGACCACCGTCACCTTCTTCGCCGCGAAGTCTATGTTGAACGATGTCACGCCTGTTCATGCACACAAGAACATGTTATCTTCAGTGTAATTTCTGCAGAGAAAGCATCAGATCTTGAAGCTGCTATTAGGTTATTATGTATTGGTTGCTGATAGGCTCACCTTCCATCTTGGAGAGGTGCTTCTTCACTTTGCCTGCGCACGCTTTGCAGTGCAGTGATACCTTCAGAACAACTACCTGATAAGATAACCCAATGCCGGTGGTTAAATTAATTTAAAGCATACATGTTGGCTTTTGCAAATTTTATACAAAACGATGCAAATGTGCAGTACTAAAAAGCAGGCAACCTCAGCAAAGCTCAAGTTGTCATTTTGTAGTCTTAAAAAATACTGTCATGTTCTGAATCTCTCTTTGTTTGAGGGTTATGTTCTGAATCTCTCTCTCTCTCTCTCTTTTCTAAGGATTGATTCTGAATCTCTGATGCTAGCTAGGCAAACAGAAAATAACGAGTCGGTTGTTCAGCTATTTAATATACGTACAAATCTCACTGAAATCAAGAAGGTAGCATGTATCAATCCTTTGCCCAGAAAATAATAATACGCCTGTCAATTCGTCATCATGATATTTGCTTTTCTTTAGGTGGAAGTTCCACATATCTAATAGAAAATCACCGCATACAATCCTATCGGTTTCACAAGGATACGAGTACTAATGATTGCATCATCTCTATTCAGTAGTATTTTTGTACAATTTAATTTATTTTATCTTCTCTTTTTATGAACGAAAGTTGAAATCTTCACAAAAGAAAAAGAAAATGAAGAGCGGAGTAAAGCTTCAAAACAAACAAAAGTGTTTCAATCTAAAACTAGTACTAATCAGTAATGGTTCACGAGCAATTTAAATTTGAAAGCATAGCTTGCGCACCTGCTCCTGCGTCTGTGTGTTCTTCACTTCACCAGCTTGCTCGTCCCTGACCTTGGCATCAACGGCCGGCGCAACCGAGGCCTCCATCTCCTGGATCTCCTCGGCGGCGGCGGCACGGCTGCTCAGCAGGTACCTGGACGAGCCGGCGGGGCTCACGAGCTCACCACCATTCGTGACAGCCTTTTGCTGCCCTCTCCTGCAGTCTTGCCTGTGATTTCTTGGCTCGCTGGGGACCTGGCAGAGAGGGCTAGCAGCAATGGCCTTGTGTGACCGGACCATCGGCTGCCGCTCCAAGCTCGGGCATATCGCGGTGGACGCCGGAGACGAGCACGAGAGGCTCTTCATGTCCTTGAAGAGCAAAGGAGCCATCCTACAACTGCAGTGAGTGGTGAGTTCTACTAGCTATTGGGTAGTAAACTGGCTGAGCATACGTGTTGGGTTGTGTAATGGAGCAACGAAGAGTAGCTTAGCTTATATAGGCGGAGGCAAGTTTGCTTTCCGTTCTGTTGTTTAATTATGTTAACCATTCTTCTTATTTAAAACTTTTACACAAATATATAAAAAAGTATTAGTTACGCTTAAAGTAATTTTAATAATAAATTAAGTGATAATAAAATAAATAACAATTACGTAAAATTTTTTAATAAGATGAATATTAAATATATATATATATAAGTTAATGTTACCATTTATTAAAAAAATCAAAGAGTGCTAACCGCTAAAACATGCTTCTATGTTTTCCCTTTGCTACAAGAGAAACAAAAACATATTGAGGTTTAAAACATATAGGATTGTGATAGGAATTGAAAAAAAAAGTTTTAAAATTGTCGTTTAATTGACACATATAGAATCATATAAATTTAGAGTTATATGAGAAAGAAAACATAAGTTTATTTTTCTTTAAAATCTCTATAGGATTAGACCGTCTAATCCATAAGAATTTTAAAGGAAATGATAAGATTTAATCCTAGGAATTTTTCAAAATATAATTAAAATCCGTTGTTTCTATAAATAAAGGACCTAAAACAAACATGGAGTCATGAAGTGATCTGCACTGCAACAGGCTAACGATTTCTGGGAAAAGGTACAATTTTTTTATCTTATTTGAAGTGAGAAGACAAAGTTAGTCACAAGGGTTAGGATGTGTACAATTATTTATGTAACCAGAGAAAAGAGTAGTCACACATGTTAGCTTCAGGGAAACGGCTCGTTTTTTACTTTACAGCTTAGCTGCCTGGTTACCGTAATGGGTCCTGGCGTGTTCAAGCTTTCAGGCTTTCAGCCACGTTGCCGTATGGCTCACTTCTTCAGTTGCTTATCTCTAGCTGCATGATGACTCTTGTGTTTCCACCACAGAAAGGCCAATCAAGAAATTAATATAGTAGTTGAGATTGATGTAACAAGCACTAATGAATTGTTGATTGAATAACGAGACTAATAATAGATTTCGTTCAGGTATAATTCTCATAAATAGAATACTGAATCTTTAAACAGGTTCAGAGTTCAGACTAATCATAGCATCAAACAGGCAATCTGTTCTTCAGTTACGCGACTGGTTCAATTTCAAGAAGAATGGATTGTTCCAATCCTCTTCTAAATATATCCTCCTTGCTCTTTCATGAATAGCTTCTTAAAAGTGTAGAAGGATTCCATTTCTTTTCATCGAAAAAGGATGTGGCAGGATTGCTAAGGTGGTTGGATCGGTACAACTCCGAATAATTCAAGGAATGTTTATACGTCCAAAAAGAAAAAATAAAGTCTTGGACGAAAGCTCCTCCTATATCCGATAGCATCCATGACCATGAGTATCAAATCTTGTCCAAGAAACAAGCATATTGATGACAGAAGAAAGGCAGCTCGCTGTCGATGTCCTTTGCTCCGTCCTGTCGAATTTCTTAATGATAATGAGTCCACAGTTTTTCCTGTTGAAAGAAAATTGAAATGGGAATAAGGAGGACATAGAGAGAGACAGTTGCAGGTAATGTTTGCAAGTTCCTGCGCATGCCGTTTTCGTTTGAATCAATGAATCATCATAGCATGCATGTCTAGTCTACCTCTACCACAGCTGTGCACAATCATGGTACCTTCTGTCTCTGGTATTTTCAGGTAAGGAAGAATTCGGATGCATGTATCAGTAGTACATAAGGATGATCCGTCCTATGATCAACTTCGAGTCAGAGGCAAATCAAACTAGCATGAAAGGAACAAGTCAATGTGGACGGCGAGAGGCTAAAGCAGATCGATCGGTTTGCAGAGTGGGCCACGGCCTCTTGCGATCGATGATCATCGCCTGTGCACGCGCAAAGCAAGGATCAGATTCTTCTCCCAACTTCTCTCCCTTTTCACCGCGATGATCGCATCGCAGCTGGCGAGTCGGCGTCACGGATTCCGCCCGCGAGAGCGATGAGACGCCGAGCCGAGGGAGAGAGCGCGAGAGACGACGTGTTTTTTTTTTTTGGCGAGAAATGAGGCCGTTTTGACGCGGCGCGAGCACAACGGGTGGGTCACGAGGTGAAACCGGGTCGTCGCGCGGCCGCGGGCTACTGGATCGATGGCGGCGGCGGGCAGCGAGCCGTTGCGGCTGCGTCGTGCGTGTCAGTGCGCGCACGTGACGGGGGCTCGTCGTGTTGTACATGAGTGGCGCTGGCCGTGTCGGGTAAAAAAAACGTGGCGCGGCCGCGGGTGCGCCTGACGAGCTGTTCGTCCCCAATGGGGAGCCTGCACTGTGCGCCGTGCGTTCCGTACGCCCCCAACGGCTCGTTGCAGTAACCTCACAGTAGGATCTGAGTTAAACTTAGGTTGCAAGCGTCAGTATTACTCTGTGTTCCGTACTATAAGAAAACATAACAATATTTATAACATCAAATTAATTTTTAAAATTTAACAATATATTTTTATACTATATTGCTTTGCGTTGAAAATATTAATATATTTTTATATAAACTTAATCAAAGAAATATAATTTTTTAAAAAAAATGAAAACGTCTACGGCACGTAATCTTGCGTGCAAGACTTTATTTTTCTTTTTGACTAAACTCTGGAAGTATCTGTACCCCGTGAATGGCCGTGTGCAGCTATAAAATGTAATGTAGAGTGTACACTTTCTGCTGTGGAATGGGTGTATTGGCGGTGGTATTGTTGCACGGGTGATCAATCAACGAAGGAATCCTGCTCGGTTCACGCACTGCATCCTTGCCACGGAGACAAGCGGATGAAGCCCATGGGCTTGAAGGCCTGCCTGAGCGGCACCGGTGTGAAGGCCAGCCCGAGTAGTGATCTCTCCTCGAGTGGCCCACCCTATGCACGTGGGTTGGGCCGGGCAACATTAGCAGAACCGTTGTTTCGCTTTCGCTATCGTTTTCGTTTGCTTTGTGGATCTGCCATTCGCGTCTGTCGCCGTCGTGCAGCGGCAATTCTGAGATGGGAAAACAGCCGCGATTTCATTTTATTTCATGCCAACACTGGTTGTGGTTGGCACTTGTCACACACAAAGGGCAGTACAACAAGTGTAGGAAGACCTCTTTCTCTTCGAGGCGCGAGAGAAGCGAGCAGCGAGCTGCCGCCGCTCGCGGTTAATTTGTAACTCGGTGTTCACGCTGACGCCGGCGCGGGCGCGGCCGCTGACGGCGGCACGTAGCCGGTGGCGCCGGCCTTCAGGAGCTCCGCGACGCGGGACGCTATGCTCTGCTTCGCCGCCGGCGAGACCCCGTGCTCGCCGATGATGGAATCCAGCACCGCCTCGCAGAGCGCCCTGTTCTCGATCGCCGCCGCCGCGACGCCGTCCTCCGGCACCGACGAGTCCTTGCAGAACGCGACCTGGAAATGAAATCACTCGTCGGAGTAAGGAAGGCAGCGCATGGGGGGAAGACGCAATCACGCAAACGCAACGATGGATTGGTGCAGGGAGCTCACGGTGAGGACGCCGGCAGGGGAGTGGGTGAAGAGGATGGAGGCGCCCGGCGGGAAGCTGTGGGGCTTGAAGGCCTCCTTGAACTTGTCCGCGGCCGCGCCCTCGGCATCCGTGTACACGCCGGCGGCCTTCCATGCCTTGACGCAGTTCTCGGTCACCTTGTCCGAGTACTGCTCTCCAGTGAGCGGCAAGATCATCGTCACCCTCGTGAACTTCTCGAAATCGCCAGTGACGACGTCGCGGAAGAAGGCGGCATCGGCGGCGAGCTCGTCGGCGGACTTGCCGGCCCACTTCTTAGCCAGCGCCGGCACGGCCGCATCCTCCAGGTACACGCCGATGGCCGTGAACTTGATGAAGTTGCCGGCAATCTCCACTCCCCTCACACCTGCATGCGCGTCGATCGAACACATCACCCAAGCCGTGACGCTACGCACCAGCAAGTTTCGCTTACATGATCTTCAGTTCTCAACTGAAATGGTACACAACACAACAAACCTGCTCCGGCGAGGAAGTGGGTGCGGCCGGCCGAGCCCGGTGGGCGGGCCACCGGCTGAAAGACAACGCCGTCGACCTCCACCTCCGACATGGCCGCCATGGATGCAGAATCGGGTGGCCAACTACCCAAAAAACCGTGTAGATATATTTGTAGATGCAAATTAAAGGGCGGGGTAGTTGAATCCAAGGGCCACGAGATGGTTAGCTGGGTTATGGATTTAGGCTCCATGAGGTGACATTGCAACTGCTAAATTGATGCTGGATTGGTGGGCACCAACTGCGATCCGTAATTGCAACGTTACAACCGATTGCGGCTGTGAGAATCTAGCGTGCGTATCAACTTTTTTGTGTAGGTGAACGGGGATGTCTTGTCTCTACCTCTGGCCTGCAAAGCCTTCTTGCACGACCAATGTGCTTGTTATGATTTTTACAGATAAGAGTGATTGTGAAACCAGTTAGATGAGAGTATTGATGCGTCGAGTTTTATGTTTTGTTTTTTTTTTGTGGAAGAAGAGTTTTATGTATAGTTTACACTTGAGAGTTTGATCAAAACTGATTTTGATGGGTATCCAAGAAACTCCGTGATGCATAGATGAGAACCTGTTGTGGCAATTCTATAATTTTAGGGTTTGTGTGAGGGCATGGCTAGTGTTAGTTGGGACATGGGAGCTATTGGGACGTGGCAATGTTTCTACGGTTTAAGCTTGTACTATATGAGATTTAATAATGTGGAAATTTTAAGTTATAGGTAAGGACATTAGAGAAAAAATTGGACAAATATCCCAAATATTCTAGAACGACTTGTGTTCGGACAAAAGTTCAATAGTCCAAAACAAATGATTTAAATCGAAAATTAACAATAACCCCCCTTTTTCTGTGGAAATTGTCCAGAGACTCCAGACCAATTCTGGCGCTATGCTAACCAATCTATTCAATAAACCAGATATAGGCATACAGCCTCCAGGCATGGCGGGAAGCCGGGAATGCAGGATTTATTTTTTTAATAGAAACATGAAAATCATCTGGACAGCCCTTTACATGTACTATTAAACTACAATAATAATCAAGCAGGCTAATTTTACTCTTACCCAACATGTTACTCTCAATCAAAACCCAGAAGCACAAACTTCGTTTATTCTCGAATGAACAATACAAATGCTGGCAGGGCAACAATTCCCCGATTTACAGACTTAAATGCCTTTAACTGAGAATACCCAACATATAGGGAACGACGGCTATACTTCTTACCCATTCCACCACAGCTTTACAACCTATGGCACGTCCTTTCTCTAGCAAAAAAATTAATCTATCGACCTGATCTAAACTAACAAAATTTACAACTTGTTCTACACCTCAAGCACGGCGACTCAACTAAAAAACTCGTCAACCACTGCTTCAACTGAAAAAAAAATACTTTTGACCTTATGAACCAAAGAAACATTACAAACTGAAAAAAGGACCTGAGAAAAATCAAAAACTGAATAAGAAGCTAGTGCATTGGGCCCATGGAAACCTGAAACTCCAAAAGTATCTAACAACCTAACTATAAAGATCAATAAGCAGCTCTTCCAAAAGATCATCTTTTATCATGTTCTCAACATCCCTTCCTACCCTGTCAATGCAATCTGATAAATCTGGCCACTTTCGATCTAACGCCTTCTTCTCAGGCTTAGTCTTACTTAGCCCAAGTTCTTCTCTTCTCTGGACCAACATCCGCAAAATTTTCTCCAGGAGACCCTCTGAGCCCCATACCGGCGCCAATTTTCTAGCAGATTTCACCCAAGGGTGAATGTCCAAACACGGGGCAAGAATTTCTGATAATATGCTGTTTACCATATCAAAGATAAGCTTCTTGTTTGACCTTGACCATTCAGCAACTTTCATGTACTTCTTTTCAAGCTTCTCAAACACATCATAACCAGCGGGACAATCAAGGGATCGGCATACCTTGTACAGCTGATCCTCCGTGGTGCCATGAATGCCAGAAACAATCAATATATCTAGCAAGTAAGAAAATTCTCTTTCCTCTTCATTTCCAAATTCTTCAAAGATATCTTCAACTAGCTGTATGGCTTCATTATTCGGACTAGCATCCACCCCCAAAGCAATATCACTAATTCCAATGTCTCCTACCTCAGGTGCACTCTCCACAGATGGACATCTAACAAGTTCAAGTCCTGAATGGAGATCTGCAATACAGAAGTAGAGCACAAAATTAACTACAAAAAAGAAAAGCGGAACATATGAAGGGAACAGTAACAGACCAAGAGGATCTGCTGTACCTGGCTTAATGGTTTCAATGCTAGAGCAATCTTCAGCTGTAATTTCAAGAACAGATACTGGACTTGGCTGATCTATCTCCTTGTGGTTAGTGACAGACATAGAATCTAAACTTCCAGCGGGAGTATAGTTTATCTGATGCATAACAGATATGAGAAGCTCAACATAGATAGCAGATTTGAAGAAAAGAGATAAGAAAAACTAAATAAATATTACTATTTAATAGAGAGGAGGAATAAACTGACTAAACTTTTTACTGTCAAGAATGTTATCACAGTTTAAGAGTTTCCAATATTTACCTTCTTAAAAGTCATCCTCCAACCTTCATTTACTGATACACGCAGAGATGACATAGAGTGGTCACTTGAGTCGCTGGTGTCAGTTGAAACCGATGCTTGCAAATCATCAATGCTGCCACTGGAGGAAAAGCACACAGCCTTCTCAGACTCACTGTTTGTAGAACTCCATGGTTGTTCAGTCGATTCTTCACTTCGTGGTTCTGAACAGTACAATTTACTCTGTCGAACTAATGCATTATCCAATAAAGTCTGCCAATGCTTTCCTACCGATGAGGTGGGCTGCTTACGAACCTCATCTTTCCCTAGCATGTTGATTACCCCTCCAGAGAGTGCAATATTATGACGCCTCTTTAAAGCACCAATGAAATTTTCATTCTGATGACTGCTACCATGACGCGGTTGAAGTGAGAGTGACATTTTCTCCGATAAGAAATAATTTGCACTCTTTGGTCCCATACTCATAGAATAGGATCTTCCAGCACTTCTAACCAAATGATGACTGAAATTACTCATCCGTCCAGAATTCCTTAATACTGGAGGCTGCTCTGAATTAGTACTGAGTTTGCTGAGGTGAAACATAGGCTGGCAGGACGATCCAAAACTTGAGGTAGCACTATTTCCATGAAGCAATTTTCTATTGTTGGAGAATTTGCTCCGTTTTGGCCATGAAAAGGAAGTTTCTGCCACTGCTGCATCAAAATACATTAATTCTGCCATCACAGAAGGCTGTAAATGGCAATTTCCCATTCCATTTGTTAGTTGTTCACTGGCGGAACATCTTGTAGAATTGCCGTTAGATATTTTGTGCTTGAATTCCCTAGAGTCTGAACAAATCTGTAGCAAAAAAACATATTTCAGAAAGAAGAAGCAACAAAAACTTCAGAAGCTTAAGCATAGAAAATTTCAAGGTTTGTGGGGTACTATTAATATTTCTCATAGGAGAGCATTGAACAATTTGAACTTATGAACATCTTACATAATCACTTCCGGTTGATGATCCAGTGCTGCTTCTGTAATCTGATACTCCATGGATACGTCGTTGCTTACCCACAAGCGAAAGTACTACTCCTGGTAACAATATATAGCAGAACAGGAATAGGTCAACTCCAAAGCAGTCCTTCCATAACAAGAACCATTCAAAGATGATATAAGATGTAGCATTAGCGACGTCACAAATTTACAAAGCAACCATCAAAACAAATTATATATTGTTCTACACAACAGGAATTAGGGCATTAACAGAATTTGTGACAATAAACTAGCCCGCATAGCAGGACACTCCCTTTGGTTCATTGGAATTTTCATGATTTTTCTACCTTTTTGTGTTCCTTACGCACAAAAAAAAAGGTTCTGTAAACAAAATGGAGAGTGATGGCGATCAAGTCATGGCACGTTTACATATAAACAATCATGATCAAGGAAGCAAGTTATGGACCAGTTCTCAGCTTGAAGAACCAGGCCCAAGTCATATTTACAATTAATTTACGAAACAGCAGCTCTCTGGACAGATTCGTACTGGGCCAGTATTTTGGGCATAACTCTCTCATAAAGGCTCGGATTTGGGTGATTTAAATTTCTGTCATCAGATAATGAAATGGACTATCTTTTTTATGTTTTGAGTTTCTCCAGATTCCAGAGTCTTCTTGGTCAAAACCTCGTGTCAAGTGAGCGTGGTTACTGAGGAGCCAGCCAGCATTTAGTTTCTTGGAACTTGTCTTTTGAGTCTTTCTATGTTTTAATTATATTTGGGAATTAACAGTAGTAGTTAATGTTGTTTTTATTGTGTTTTGATATTTGCAAAAATAGTTAAGGAGTTATTAATTAGTAGGAAGTTTCTAGAGTTGAGTTGTATGGCTATATAAAGCCTAATTTCTGAATGTAAACACACTTGTTGAATTATTATGAAAAAGTTTATCTTGAGTTGAGTTTATCTCCTCTTTTATCCTGCTGTGAGTTGAGAGTATCCTCTAGTTGTGATTTTATAGTTGAACGTGTGCGTGTCCTTGGACGATTCATAGCTCGAACGCTATTAGTTGGTATCAGAGCAGCAGGCGAAGGATGGTGCGACGTAGTGCTCGTGTCAATCCTCCTGAAGGCAACCAGCAAGCCGATCGAGATATTGAGTTGAACGAGTTGAGGCAGCATGTGCAACAACTCCAAGAGCGTCTAGCGCGCGTGGAGGCCGCTGGGAACAACCGCGATGATTCCTATCGTGGCTCAGATGGCGAAACTTATGGTGACGATGATGCCGAGTTCAACCCCTTCCACGACAACCACACCTTGGTGTCCAGTGATGAAGAGGCTCTCCATCAAAATCACACCCGAAGGAACCAGCAATTTCGACGGGCTTTTGATCTAAAAGCGGATATTCCTGTGTACGAAGGGCGCATACAACCCGATGAGTTCATAGATTGGCTCAATACGGTTGAACGTGTCTTTGAATACCAAGATGTCCCTGAGGAAGAGAAGGTGAAGATTGTTGCCATCAAATTAAAGAAGCATGCATCTATTTGGTGGGAGCAGTTGAAGATGAAGCGAGCCCGTGAGGGTAAGCAAAAAATCAGAACATGGGAAAAGATGGTGAAAGAGTTACGAAAGAAGTTTCTGCCGAAAGAGTACTTGCAAGAGGCCTTTTTTTAACTTCATGGCTTTGTTCAAGGTGATAAAACTGTGGCAGATTACACTGAAGAACTTGATCACCTCATGTTGAAATGTGGCGTTGTTGAGCCCGAAGAACAAACCATTGCACGATATCTTCGTGGCCTTCGCAAGGAGATTCATGATGTGGTAACTTTACAGCCCTTTATCTCTTATCATGATGTGTTTAAACTTGCCACAAAAGTTGAGAAGCAACTCAAGGAGAAAGAAGTCAGAAAAACAGCGAGCTTTGGTGGTAGCCGAGTTCTCAATCGAGGCCATCCAACAAGTCATGGGAGCAGTACGCAATCAGCCAAACCAACATCAAGTGCAGTGGCCAAATTTTCAGCAAAAACCGCAACCGCAGGACCCTCTAAACCAGCCCCTAAAGCTGTTCAATGCTATCGGTGCAAAGGGTACGGTCACATCATGTCCGAGTGCCCAAACCAGCGGGTATTTACCATTATTGAAGAACCCCTAGAAGAGGAGCAAACAGATTTTGATTCTCCACCCGTGTTTGATGAGGCAGCAGATGAGGAGGATGTCATTTATGGAGATACGGGTGAGATGTTGGTGATTAGGCGTATGCTGAATTCCAGTCCCGTTCAAGATGATGTGTGGCTCCGTAACAATATCTTCCATACACGATGCACCTCTCATGGGAAGGTATGCGATGTTATCATTGATAGCGGGAGTTGTGAGAATGTTGTTTCTGAAATTATGGTACAAAAGTTGCCGCTTAAAACTGAAAAGCACCCAAAACCGTACAAACTCTCTTAGTTGGAAAAGGGTAAATGTGTGCAAGTTGACCAACGTTGTTTGGTTAATTTTTCTATTGGTGAGAAGTACCGAGATGAGGTATGGTGTGATGTAGTTCCTATGGATGCTTGTCATTTACTTTTAGGGAGACCTTGGCAGTTTGATAGAAAGGTACACCATGATGGTTTTAAAAACACTTATTCTTTTGAGCTGAATGGTGCTAAGATTACTTTGGGTCATTCTAGAATGGAAATGAAATCTAAACCAGCCCTCAAGGATAGCAATTTCATTCTCTCAAAATCTGAATTTACTGAAATTTTTGAAGAATCCCAAATAGCCTTTGCATTGGTGGTGAAAGAAGTTAAGGGTGACAGAAATCCTCTAATACCCGGACCAGTGGTACCTTTACTTGAACAATTTCAGAACCTTGTCCCAGATGAAATTCCAGCAGGTTTACCTCCAATGAGGAGTGTGCAACACTGCCTAGATTTTGTTCCTGGTGCCATTTTGCCAAACAAAGCAGCATACCGAATGAACCCAACAGAAAATGCCGAGTTGCAGCGGCAAGTAGATGAGTTGATGAGAAAGGGTTTGGTGCGTGAAAGCATGAGTCCTTGTGCAGTTCCAGCCTTGCTTGTGCCAAAGAAAGATGGTTCTTTTCGCATGTGTGTGGATAGTAGAGCGGTCAACAAGATTACTATCAAGTATCGCTTCCCTATTTCTCGTCTAGATGACATGCTAGATCAGCTCCATGGTGCTAGTGTGTTTTCAAAGATTGATCTTAGAAGTGGGTACCATCAGATTCGTATGAGGCCTGGTGATGAATGGAAGACAGCATTTAAGACCCGTGATGGATTGTTTGAGTGGTTGGTGATGCCATTCGGACTCTCTAATGCTCCTAGTACTTTTATGAGACTAATGAATTTGGTGTTTAAGTATTTTATTGGCAGATTTGTGGTGGTCTATTTTGATGACATACTCGTGTATAGCACGGGTAAAGAAGAGCATTTGGAGCACCTTCACCAAGTCTTTGAAGTGCTAGCTGAACAGAAACTCTACATCAACCTCAAGAAGTGCGAGTTCCTAACCAGCAACTTGGTGTTTTTAGACTATGTGGTTTCAGCTGAAGGTATTCATGTTGATCCTTCTAAGGTGGATGCAATTGTTTCATGGCCAACACCAGCCAACATTCATGATGTGAGAAGTTTTCATGGACTGGCCTCATTCTATCGCCGGTTCATTCGAGATTTCAGCACTCTTGTCTCTCCAATCACCGAGTGCTTGAAAGGAGGAGTATTCAAATGGACGAAGGAAGCTGAAAAAAACTTTCAGCTCATCAAGGAGAAGATGACAGCAGCCCCAATTCTTGCTTTGCCCAACTTTGAGAATATTTTTGAGCTTGAATGTGATGCATCTGGTGTAGGCATTGGTGCGGTTCTCAATCAAGAGGGTCGACCTATTGCCTTCTTTAGTGAAAAGCTTTCAGATTCACGTAAGAACTACACTACATATGACAAAGAGTTCTATGCAATTGTACGAGCTCTTGGGCATTGGAGACACTACCTCATTTCCAAGGAGTTCATTCTCTACTCCGACCATGAGGCGCTGAAGTTCATAAATGGGCAGCACAAGCTCAAACCGAGACATGCAAGGTGGGTGGAATTTTTACAAGGCTACACATTCCACATCAAGCATAAAAGTGGTGCTTCAAATCAGGTGGCAGATGCTTTAAGTAGGAGGCATTCTTTGCTGTCCACAATGAAGGTAAATGTTCTTGGGTTTGAAGTGATCAAGGAGTTGTATTCTGATGATGAGTTCTTTGGCACGATAAAAGCTGAATGTGCAAAAGGTCCATATAAAGAATTTATGGTGAATGATGGATATATTTTCTATGGCAACCGTTTGTGCGTACCGAATTGTTCTTTGAGGTGGCAGATCATTAAAGAGGTTCATGATGGTGGGTTAAGTGGTCATTTTGGACGAGATAAAACTAGTGCATTACTCCAAGACCGTTTCTATTGGCCTAAAATGATGAAGGATGTGAACCATTACATTTTGAGATGTAGAACTTGCCATCTAGCAAAAACAAAGTCTCAAAATTCTGGACTTTACACTCCCCTTCCTGTTCCTAATGCACCGTGGGAAGATGTGAGCATGGACTTTGTGATGGGACTGCCCCGAACTCAACGCAGCAAAGATTCAATCATGGTGGTGGTTGATCGGTTCTCTAAAATGGCACACTTTGTTCCTTGTGCAAAAACGATGGATGCCACTAACATAGCTGATCTTTATTTCAAGGAGATAGTGAAGTTGCATGGCATTCCAAATACCATAACATCTGACAGAGACCCGAAGTTTGTTGGGCATTTTTGGAGAACACTTTGGCGTAAGATGGGTACAAAGCTGCAGTTTAGTTCAGCCTATCATCCTCAAACCGATGGCCAAACTGAAATTGTGAATCGGAGTTTGGGCAATCTGTTGAGAAGCTTGGTGGGTGATAACATACGCCAATGGGACCTTGTTCTACCTCAAGCTGAATTCGCTTACAACAGGTCCAGCAGCAAGACGACAGGTAAAAGCCCTTTTGAAGTGGTGTATGGATGCAATCCGAAGACTCCTCTTGATCTTGTGTCATTACCAATCAGCCATAGCTATAGTGGAGATGCAGATGAGCGTGCTAAAGCAATCAAGGGCTTGTATGAACAAGTCAGCAAGAGGATTGAGAAGCAAAATCAGAAGTATGAAAGACAAGCTAACAAGCACCGAAGGGCTGTGATTTTTAAAGAAGGTGATCTTGTGTGGGTGCATTTGAGCAAGGAGAGATTTCCACCTAGGCGCAATGCAAAGCTCAAGCACCGTGGTGATGGACCGTTTAAAATCTTGCAGCGCATAGGTGACAATGCTTACAAGGTGGAGCTTCCCGGAGATTATGGTGTTTCATCCACATTCAATGTGAAGGATCTTTCTCCATACCATGGCGAAAATGAGCCGAACTCGTGGGCGAGTTCTTTTCAACCGGGGGAGAATGATGGCGATCAAGTCATGGCAGGTTTACATATAAACAATCATGATCAAGGAAGCAAGTTATGGACCAGTTCTCAGCTTGAAGAACCAGGCCCAAGTCATATTTACAATTAATTTACGAAACAGCAGCTCTCTGGACAGATTCGTACTGGGCCAGTATTTTGGGCATAACTCTCTCATAAAGGCTCGGATTTGGGTGATTTAAATTTCTGTGATCAGATAATGAAATGGACTATCTTTTTTATGTTTTGAGTTTCTCCAGATTCCAGAGTCTTCTTGGTCAAAACCTCGTGTCAAGTGAGCGTGGTTACTGAGGAGCCAGCCAGCATTTAGTTTCTTAGAACTTGTCTTTTGAGTCTTTCTATGTTTTAATTATATTTAGGAATTAGCAGTAGTAGTTAATGTTGTTTTTATTGTGTTTTGATATTTGCAAAAATAGTTAAGGAGTTATTAATTAGTAGGAAGTTTTTAGAGTTGAGTTGTATGGCTATATAAAGCCTAATTTCTGAATGTAAACACACTTGTTGAATTATTATGAAAAAGTTTATCTTGAGTTGAGTTTATCTCCTCTTTTATCCTGCTGTGAGTTGAGAGTATACTCCAGTTGTGATTTTATAATTGAACGTGTGCGTGTTCTTGGACGATTCATAGCTCTAACGCTATCAGAGAGGAGCTTCGATTTTCATTATTTCCATCGTTTCCCACTATTTCAGTTCCTAAAAGCAATACAGCAATTATGCAAGGGAGACGTAAGCAAAGCAATCGCTTCAGCGATCCTAATTCGTAACAAACTTCCATTCCAGGAAGCAAACACTAACCACCATGCGAAATCAACCCGTCAAATCGACCAAAAACATGATCATGCAATCCCCAGCAGGTGAAATCAACCACAAAAACATGAACAAAGTCAAACGCCACGCCAAAAATTCATACTAACCTTCCGTCCGCCGCGGGGCTGCGCCCGTGGCCCCTTGCTCCGTCGCCGGCGAAGCAACCGTCCGCCTCACGACCCCGCCCCCTCCCGTCCGGCATGACCGTTGCGTCCACCTCCGCCGGCCGCTCGCGCCCTGCCCGCCCATCCAAGTCTCCGACTCCGACGCCCAAAACAAGCCTATCACGACCACAACCTGGACTCTTCGAGAGACCGAACGGATCGCGCGGTATCAGCCGAGCGGATTGGCGGGCAGGTGGCGTATTAGAGGGAGCGCCGGGAGGGGCGGAGCGGGGCTGGATCGGCGGCGGCGAGAGGGGCGCGGGCGTTGCCTCGCGTCGCATCGGCCGCGAGCGCGTCCGGTGGCGGCGCTTGCGCTGCGCGGCAGCGGTCGCGTGGGATTCGGCGCCTACGTTTTCAAGCCCTGCTTGGGCTTGGCTGCTTGCTTGCCTCCGTGGAATTTTGAATTTGTGTTTCAGTTTCGTCTTATTTATTTTTTGCTTTTCTTTTCACACATATTTTCTCTCTGTTCCCAGAAAGATGCATATATTTTCGTACTTGTATTTGAATATTTTTGGAGTGAATAAGTGTGATGTTTGACCGAGACATTCACTACTCTCTCACTCTAAAAATAACACAATTCTAATATTAATTTATTATATTTTAAGAGGAAAGAAGTTAATTAAAAATTATGATGCATGTTCACTTACTCGCATAATTAATGTGTGTGTACGCGCATAACTGAACAAGCAATTGATTGGCCCAGGTAAAAACAAACAATGGATTGGCGCTGTTTTTTTTAATAATGCACTAATCTTTTTTGCGAACTAGAGCGTGTCAGTTTCAATGTTAGTGTGTATGTGGTGGATAGGGGTATCATTTTGATGGATCCTTCCACCTGTCTGAAACAACGGCGGTCGTGCAATGCATATGTCCCTGTCAGAAACTAGCATCAGATTAAGAAAATCGTGCCGGGTCGTTGTGAAAAGTGATCGGAAAATGTCTCCGCTCTCCCGCTAAAAAAAAGTCGTGATATTAAAAAAAAGAGCCATAGGATGAATTATGGAGCAAATAATTGAACTGCTTCCTCCGTATTATAATAAATGTTTTGGTTTTCTTTAAATCAAATTTTTAAAGTTTAATTATATTTAAATAAAATTATAGTAATATTTTTATATAAAACAAATATGTAATCAAAATATATTTAATATTAGACTTAATGAAACTAAATTGTAAAATATTGCTAAATTTAAAAAAGTTTAATTAAAAAAATAAAAAAAAATTGGGAACGAGCAACCAGTGCGGTAAAATGAAACCACGTGGTGCAGTGGAATTTAGTATTTACACGTGCGTGGTTGAGTGCTTAGCACGGTTAATCCTTGTGATCCTAGCATTCGATGTCATCAGATCAGAAGATAAATATTAGTTGGGCAGGTGCCGTTCATCGGCAGGCCGGCAACTACGCATGTTGGACGGGCAATTATTTATGTCCACGGAGGAGATGAGCTTCTATTAACAAATTAAGCTGACTTGATTAGTATCAAGTGGGTTGGTTGTATCCTAATTATTATAGCGGACTAATGGACTGCCATTCAAAAGTTGGCGCGTGTATGTTGGCAAGAAAGCAACCATGAAGGAAAACATATCGAATTTGCTAGATATTTGTTGGTTAGCTACATTTGCACGGGATAAAAAAGCGAGACAGACTTATGTGCACGCACATCGATGCTATACTATTGATAGTTAGATTTTTTTTAATATACATAATTATTTGCTAGAATCTGTGATTTATTATTATTTTTAAAAGAAATTGAGATTTTTTCATATCACTCTTTTATTTGTTTATTTTAACACTTACACTTATTCTGTGTATCTATTGGCATAGATGCTGGAGATGCAACATATTTTCATTATTCAAAAAAAAATCAAAACAAACAGACTTCAAATAATAAAACTGGAAATTTCAAATTTTGGATTCCAAATTGCGCAGACGGGAGGAATGGAAGTGGAAATTTCGTGCTTTAGTTTACTTGAGTGAAGACGGTGCTTACGCAAATCATGCGGGATTTGCTAATAAGCAAAGTCGGGCTAATGATCGACTCCCCACCTCCTCACGCGCCGCGAATTCAAATGCTTTTTCGCTCCCAACAAGTGGACATTTTCTATGTATAAGTTTTTTTTAACCCAAATCTACACTGACTACGTATGACTGGGTACTATTTCAACAAAAAAATTGAAACCGTTTTCAAATCAAAAACAAAATCCATTATTTCCCGAAAAAATCCATTATATTTCATCGGGCCAGACCACCCAGTAAACACAAACAGCCCAAATTCAAGAGACGAAGCAGCCTATGAAGAATTCAAGCCTGGCCCGTTCGACGCAGTGAAGGACTTTATCTTACTGGGCCTAAATGGGCCGTGCCAACGACACTGCCTCCGCGCGCGTGCGTGCGTGGCACCTGTGACGAAAAGTCGACGAGTGGACCGGTTCCACTTCCACCACGTCTCCGCCTCCGCCTCCGCCTCCGACCGAGGCAACCCAACCCGACCCAAGTAGACGAGACGACCACCCAACCCAGGTTGGCGCGGTGTTCGACCCCTCTCCGGCTCCCCGGCCTCGCGAATCTCCCCCACCTCCTCCTCCCCACCCCATTCGCCGCCTGCGCTGCTGCTGCTCGTGAGGAGAGACGACACCGGAGATCGCCGCTGCATCGGACGCCTGCGTCCCCCGTCGTGTGTAACCCGGTATTGCGGTTCGCCATTCTGCCTCCCGGGTCGTTTTCGGGCTGTTTCGGTTCGTTGCTCGATCCGATCTGATTGATGTTGTTGCTGATGATGGTGCGGTAGGGGTTGGGAGATTGGGAGCGATGGCGGCGCCGCCGGCGAGGGCTCGGGCCGACTATGATTATCTCATCAAGCTGCTCCTCATTGGCGACAGCGGTGAGTAGCCGTGGCCCCTCTCTCTCTGTACTCACTCGATCTACGCGAGATCTGGTTGGTCCGGCGAGAAGTGTGTTTGTTTCGTTTGATCCGTGGAGTCGATTGGGATCTGTTATCTGGATCAGTTTGAGAGGATGTTTGTGTGAAATTTGAATGGGTGAATGAATCCAAGCACGTGGCACCACTGGAAAGAGATGCTTCAGTTTTCTCCGCTGTATCTCGAAGAGATGTTTGTTTGTGCGCATGAGTGCTTTGTAGTAGAATAGAGACCCTGTTCCTGCTTGCAACATTCATGTGATCATGAGTTCATGACATTCATATTCTCACTAAACTGATACAAATTGAAACGCTGGTATTGTTATATTGATCGCCACATGAAGTCAGGAATAGGTTATTGGTAAAGATTAATGCCTGTAAGTGTCTGTTCTGGATACTTTTGCTTGTTCTAAGGGTTCTCATTGCAACAGAACTGGCAATGGTTTCAGCACTTTCACCTGTTAACCTGGCATAGCACTGTTGGAACCTTCCTCGTTGAATATCTTTGTGGTTTCTCTAATCAGTGGGCTGTGAACTTACTTTGATTCAATGGTTTCACCCACATGGTTTTGGCAGTTAACATTGTGATCAGTTCATGAATTCCTGAATTAAGTTGATGTTTAGCTGTTTTGGTTTAGTCATGATTACAAACATCAAAGGTAGGTTTTTATGCCATTGAGGCAAGCCAAGTTCAATGCTGTGGTTTGTTTCAGGCCTGGAAGCTGCTGAGCTCCCCATGTGTAAGAATTTTGCACATTCTTAGCCTCCAAGTGTATTCTACGACACTATCCATTTGCCCCCACAGTATTTTGAGCCTCAAATAATATTTGTACCACATAAATGTCAACTAAAGGGTTTGTCTAATCAGGCCTCATTTGTTTTCTAGTATATGGAAGCTTTATTCATTCTCATCCTTGTAAGAGTAAATATCCGAGGAAACGTGTAAGTTACATAATACCATTTTCTTTCCCCTCACTAGCAGCTTTGCAGGCAGTGTTCAACTATACTAGCTTTCTTGTGCTTATGTGGCCTGATCCATATTTACGCTCTGGTGCTCCTCTATTTTGACATTGAAATGGAACTAGTAATTGATATGTAGCTTGAATAGCATCTATCTGGGTCTGTTTTACCTAGACGTCCACAGTCAAGCATTTTATATTGTCCTTGATGTATTTGTAATTTTTTTTGTGGCATTACAGCTTTGCATTCTATTTACAAGGTTTATATTATACAGGTGTAGGAAAAAGTTGTCTCCTCCTACGGTTCTCAGATGGTTCCTTCACGACTAGCTTCATTACCACCATTGGGTATGCCCTGTAAAAAGACAAAAAAACTTCAAAACTGTTCCAAGGAATTATTGTTTTATGTCTGAATGATAGCATCACCTTATAGATCATGCTCACTGATTCTATGATGTAGTATTGACTTTAAGATAAGGACTGTTGAGTTGGATGGCAAACGGATTAAATTGCAGATCTGGGATACTGCTGGCCAAGAACGCTTTCGAACTATTACTACTGGTATGCTTGTTTACCTTGAGCAGAGTTAAGTTTTGCTTCTGGTAATTGCATCGATCAGGCTTCTGAACTCGGCAATTTCATTGTTTCAGCCTACTACAGGGGAGCAATGGGCATTTTACTTGTTTATGATGTCACCGATGAGTCTTCATTCAACAGTAAAGACTAGTCTACTACAGATGCTTTGTTTGATATAGTACTTGAGCTCCAATTTCTGAATATTTCCGTTGTTCCTGAATTACAGACATAAGAAATTGGATCAGAAACATTGAACAACATGCCTCTGATAATGTGAACAAAATTTTGGTGGGGAACAAAGCTGATATGGATGAAAGCAAAAGGGTATAATCTACTGTTCTAACTTGTTTCCACAAAGTTTATTCTGTCATCTCTGTTTCATTTCATGTTCTGGATTGGTTATTTCATATGGAGTGCAAAAGACAGATTTTGTGTGAATTAAGATTTGGTTACTCTGATCCATATCTTGCATGGTCATCTGTAGATGTCGAAGTGCAACGTAATAGAAAAACATGTTCAGCATTATGTACTTACTATTACAATTCCAATCAAATTCTCAAAATGTATGTTTGGAATAATTCTTAGCTCTCTTATTCTTATCTGCTAATTTCGTTTGTGCAGGCTGTACCCACTTCAAAGGGGCAGGCTCTTGCTGATGAATACGGGATCAAGTTCTTTGAAACGGTTAGTGTGAAGTCACAACTTCTGCTATGGCATACATTCCTTCATTGTAACTTGATGGTGAAAGTTAATGTTGCTTTCTCCTAAGCATTGATGCCTGTACCTTTGCCGCTAATTCCCATGTATAATTTGAGTTTTATTATTACTCCTGCAGAGTGCAAAGACAAACCTGAACGTTGAGCAGGTTTTCTTTTCTATAGCAAGAGATATCAAACAAAGACTCTCAGAGACTGATTCCAAGCCTGAGGTATGATCTTTTTTCAGGTTTGACATACTGGTTTTTTGTAGCTCCTTAGCTCATCGTGTTCTGTTGATGGCACTTGGCAGGACCGAACCATCAAGATCAAATCGGAAGGCGAAGCTGAGGCAGCAGCGGCACAGAAATCCGCTTGCTGTGGATCTTAGAAAGGTTCTCGCTACATGGATAAAATGGTGGTGACATGGTGCTTGTAATTTTTATCATTTCATTCTTTGCCAGCCACTCTCTCTTAGTGCGTTATTTAACTTATTGCAATTGTCTTGATTTGGACAAATGGGTGTTAAGTCAGAACAATTACTTTGAATATTGGTGGAAAGTAACTCTGCTCGTGATAATGATGAGCGCATATAGAATTGGGTTGGCTGTGCTGATGCTGAGGCTACAGCCAGTAGATAACACAGAAGTTTGCAATTTTTTATGTAGTTAATTGCGTTTGTTCAGTGTTCAATTAACTTTACTTGCGACACTGGGTTACTGGTTACGTAGCACGTATTAGAAATCGAACACGATGACCTGTAACATAATCAACTCAGCAAATTTTTTTACTGGCCGATGCCAATGCCACACCCACAGTATGATTTTTTTATAAAGAAAGAATGTTCTTGCACAAGACATGCAAGACGCCAAATTACAAGTCCTGTAAGTCTAATCAAATCGTGTTCATGTTGTATTGATCCTATTGTATGTGGAGAACATATCTCAAATTACAAATTTACAATCCCAAAACGAAGAAATGCAAGATCAAATGGTTAGAAATTGCAGAACTCCATTACAGGCAATCCACCAACCCCTGGTTCTGGCCCAGCCTAAGGTCGTCCTCGGCGGGAGCCGTGTTCAGGTCCAAGACGACCATGCTTCTCGTCTCGCCGGGCTTCCGCTCGGGCACCGACTCGCGGGCGCGGGTGCTCACCGCCTCCTCGTCGGCCTCGGTGCCAGCGACGCGGTGGCGCCGCATGTGGCCGCCGAGCGCCTGCCCGAGCGAGAACTCCACGCCGCACACCGCGCACCCGTGCGCGCGGGAGGCCTTCACGGGCGGCGTCCCCGCCGAGAGCGAGAGCGCGACAGCTGCCTCTCCCGCGTCCGCTGCCGCGGCGACGGCGGCGCCGCCACCGCCACCACCACCGCGCGCGGCCGCTTGTGGCTCGCGCGGTGCCCGCCGAGCGCCTGGAACGACGGGAACCGGCGCATGCACGTCTTGCACTCGAAGACGCGCGGAGCCTCGCCGCCGTGGACGACGTGCCCGGCGCCGGCGCCGCCGCTCCGCATGAGGAGCAGCATGACCTCCTGAGCTATGCTCGCGCTGTCCACCATCTCTGGCTCCGCACCGAACGTCAGCCTCTTCATCGTGCCGCCTCGAGACGAAATGATTCGTTGCGATCGGGGGAGAGGTAGGTATTGCATCTATTTATAGGATTCTTCCATGGCCAATGAGACTTCGGCTACGAGCTCGCGAAATGAATTTCTTGGTTGTGAACAGAAGCGAGCTGTTTGACTTGGTTGCAGTAGTTGACTTGCTGCTTCATCTAGTTGTACCAATAAAAACTAAAATACAAGTAGACTTCGGTTACTGGTTTGTTCGATTGAAATTTCAGAGAGAGAGAGAGAATTTTAAACTGGAGAACCACTAGTTGCTAGCCATGAAATCTAAGTCGAGCTCACGTGTACACTGACAACGATTAGTTGATAACGCTAATACTACTAACTAAGTATTTCAACCTCAGTTTGTTGCATGGTTAAAAATCAAATCGAGGATTAGCGTGTAACTGCAGCATTCCGGGGGTTGATGTGGATTTTCTTATATGTGTTTGTAGTTAATGGAAGATGCTCGCCAAGCTAGCTTTTTAAACTCTGCAAGGAAATCAAATTGAGCAAAACATTATCGTTAATTACTATATTGTTGTTATGTTGCTGTTTAGTAAAATACTGGTGTTTATCTTATCTAGTTAGCTACTAGTTGGATTAGCTTCATCGTTGAGCTAGCAATGAATTTGTTAATTTTTGCAAGCTGAGCTTCTCATGTTTGATCGAGGTGGATTAATTTTGTATCTCGCTAATCTCGAAACTGGATGCTGTCTAACTAATCTGACTTTAGACTCACGTAATTAACACTTAACAAGCGCTGAAATACGTTTTTCAACTATAGCCATTGGCAACCACCTCGCGGCTCCAGCATAATAAACAAAAAAAATGCCGAAAGAAAACAATATCACGTTAATGGTTGAACCAATAAACCGTAACTGTAAACCATTTGCAATTAGTTCAAATTTGAAAACCACCTCGCTACTACAGTTTTTGAAAACAAAAGGAAGTGATGAGACAGAAAGGACAACACGTAAATGTTTGGATCAATCAATCGTAAGCCACGACTAATTAGCTCAAATTAAAATTCAAAGCCAAGTTATTATGTGCAGTTTTCTCCTTGCGTGGAACCAATCAGAGCAAGAGCTCCAATTGCGCAAGCGTGTTCATCAACACTAATTCATACCGTGCTGTACTGCATGCTGTCTGGTATGGCACACTGGTACAATGAATCTACCCATGTCTGGCAGCCTCTTCAAACTAGTAATACATGTCGTTAGTTTTTTAGCATATGTTTGGCATACATCTTATTAAAAATATATATATTTATGCTTAAATTATATTTAATAATAATTTTTCAAGCAAGTTACTAGATCATGTCGCTAATCCCACTTGTTTAGGACAAGTGTAGGTTAATCAGTGATGTTGGCGACACTAAACTGAACCGGCCCAATAGGACCATGTAGATACAGTGTTGGGCCGGACACTATTCCCTGGGCCCACGACGTGAGCCTATTTCTGCAGACCTGCAGTGGCCTCCAAGGCGAAGGATCCCCTTCTCCTTGCTCCGCTTCAGCTTCCGCTTTATTCCTCGGAGAACCGGAGAAGGCGAAGCAAGCAAAACCTCAGAGCGGCAGAGCCCCCCACTCCACGTGCGGATAGGAGAGCGCGCCGCCGGAAGCCATGGCCGCCGCCGCCGCCGCCGCCTTCGCCGAGCCCAAGGTCAAGTACGACCGCCAGCTCAGGTAACACCACCGCGGCGCTCATCTGCGCTCTCCCCTCCGCTCCCATCTTCGACGGGTAGATTCCGGGCGCTTGCCGTGGATCCTAGGGTTTAGGGCTCTGCGGTGATGGAATTCCGGTAGTGGGGCTGGGGTCCGGTTCAAGTGTTTTGGAGGCTTCTGCTATTCGCGTGACGGGTGGTCTAGGGCTGGTGGAATTTTCTCTGACTGAAGTTGGTTTGAATACTGCAGGCGTTGCATTGGAGTCTGGGTCTTTAAGGTGTTGTTTGTGTTATCGCATACTGTTGGGGATAGCGATAGCGATTGAGTGATTGTTTGCTACATTGCTGCTTACTGAGACCGTAGTGGATTTTGTTGATGTATAGGTAAAGTCCGTAAGTTGGTGTTGGTGGACTGAATGGGTGTTTATTTATGTACATGATCTGAGCTGACAAACATTAGTGGTGCTTCACTTGGGTAGTTCAGTTGCATATGAAAACAACATACTTCAGTTTTACTTTATATAATTTCACCTTCATTTGTCCAAACTATGACCTTTACACGCTTCTTATTCTCTGCTTATTTTTCATCCTACAAATCTAAGGAGAAGCATACCCGCATGCTGAAAATATACCTGTTATTCTGTTAATACGATGTACAGGATATGGGGTGATCAAGGACAGTCTGCACTGGAGAAGTCTAGCGTATGCCTGCTTACCTGTGGCCCCACAGGAACTGAAGCAATGAAGAATCTCGTGCTTGGAGGAGTAGGGAGCGTTACTGTCGTTGATGGTTCCAAAGTCGAACCATCTGACCTGGGAAACAACTTTTTGTGTAAGTTCTGTGCTCCGGGTTTTTTCCTGTTCCATTTCGATTAATTTCCAGTAAAGCAAGGAAACTCATTAAGAGTACTATGTGTTTGTGTTCAGTGGACGTAGGATGCTTGGGGCAATCAAGAGCAAAATCTGTATGTTCATTCCTGCAAGAGCTGAATGATGCTGTAGATGCCAAGTTTGTTGAGGAGTGTCCTCTGGATCTTATAGACACAAATTCTTCCTTCTTTTCTCAGTTTACTGTTGTCATTGCTACTCAGGTTTGTGTTTACTCTTAGGGTAATATGCAAAAGCAATGATTGATTTTGTGGACTTTCTGCGTAGCCAGAACATTTTCTGAATAAATGCTTATGCTTTACATGAAACAAAAAAATGTTGAGGATACTAAAAATCAAGGAAATGAGAACTGTGAGATTTGTATAGCCATGCAGATGCAGTAGATATTCATAACTGGTATACTCTCTAGTAACAATGTTTTTAGTGTGGACAGTCAAACTTTTTAAAATTTTATCTATTGATATTTTACACATGGATTACTTGGAACAGCCTGTGTATTCTGTTTTTCCTCGCTCAACCAAATTTGCTAATACCATGTTTTTGCTACTGCAGCTTCCAGAGAGATCTTTACTGAAACTAGATAGTATCTGCAGGAAAGCAAATATTGTGTTGGTTGCTGCACGTTCATATGGTCTTACTGGTCTAGTCAGGATCAGTGTCAAGGTACCTTTATTGATCTGAGCAAGAGCTTCTGATTATGGGTTCTTTGTTTGAATTTTAGTGGTGGATTATGTCTTTCCTGACCCCATTGTTTATGGCTTATTAATGTTGCTTGGCTATTCAGTTTGTCACCTAAGTCATTAGCCAAACCATTTTCACCAGACTGAAAGTTCTTTTTCTACCTTTTGAGTAGGAGCAGAGTGTTATAGAATCAAAACCAGACCACTTCTTGGATGATTTACGCCTTCACAATCCATGGACTGAACTCAAGCAGTAAGAATGTATTCGTACAGTCGTACCTAGATTGGCATAACAAGTTGCACGATCCTTTTCTTGTTCTTGATGAAATTTCTGTTGATCTTAATGCTTATGTTTTCAGATTTGCAAAGTCAATTGATATAAATGATAAAGATCCAATTGTGCACAAGCACACCCCGTACATTGTTATCCTCGTGAGGCTTGCAGAAAAATGGGCAGATGCACATGATGGGTGCTTACCTTCGACTAGGCAAGAGAAAAAAGAATTCAAGGTACAATATTTTGGATGGTTGCCCCAATCAGTAAAGAGTTTGCTAATGTGTTATGGGAACTGTCAGGTTATTGGCTAAGCTAATATTTTCCTCAGGACCTGATTCGAGAGCATATGCTTAATTTAGATGAAGAAAACTACAAAGAAGCAGTGGAATCCTCATATAAAGTCTCTGTCACTCCAGGAATCAGTAAGTTTATTTTTAAATCTCTACTATTATAAAAGTTAGAGTTGTTTCTGTACTTATCCGTTTTCATCCGTCATCTCCGAAAAACTCAATATATATACGTGCATCTACGTCATGCGCGCATCATCCCATGTCAGTGTCCACCTCTTAAACTTTTCCTCCGTCCTTGGCTTATTCCATGTCGTTCGCGTCATGCGTGGCTTTGCCCATCTCCAGATCAATTTTGGTTTTGCTTCCCACGCAGGCACACACAATCTTCTTCTGTTGCCAGATCGTTTCTGTTTCTATTTCCTATGCAGTCCCACGCAATATTCTTCCATCACCAGATCGATTCTGTATCCACAAATAAGAGGTAAAGGTGACTGCAGGCATGAGCGGCATGGCCCTCTTGCCGCGGACTTGCCATCCAAATTGTGCCAGACGAACACCACAAGGCTGCCGATGCACATCTCGGTGGCCAAGTTGGTGCTGAGGAGGAACTACAACCATGGCCATGGGCAGTGGCATGGCATGCATCTCCCACATATAACCTGCACGTACGGCATGCTGCATGTAGGAAGTCCCACGCTATGCTGCTGAGCTCTGTGAAGTGCGAACTGTGGAGTGAAGACTGGCAGAACCGTGAAGCCCTCCAAACCAAGGATGGCCATGTTGTGTAGATGAGCACGTAACCCAATCAAGCCAGTCATCATGCCATTGTCCTTCCCCGCCTACGCCGCAAAGATGCATGAAGAGCATAATCTTGGTGTAGCTGTAGCCCATGTTCATCGGTGAGCCGGTGCCATAGGCAGTAGGTACGCATTGCAAACCACAGTGCCGGCATGAGGCAGGGATCACCATGGTATGCCCCGTGTCCACCACTGCAATGCGGGTGCAGCGTACAAGCAAGTAAGCATCATGCCAGAATGGAAATCTTTTTGAAAAATACATTTGCCTATGTTATTAAGGCCCTTGCACGGTGATCTTTCGTGTATGCTCCTTCAAATCAATGACCACTTTGAAGCTGTAGAAGCCATCTCCAACAAGCAGTGTCAGAACATCTAGCGATTTTGAGGGAAGATGCAAGCTGGGAGATGTGTACTGTGCTGCTCGTGCTCATGGCTGGCTAAATGTGGTAGTTTTCATGAACAGTGGCACGCACATACTGTATCGCCATATGTTTGAGTCAATTACAACATGTATTTTGATTTAATTCCAGCAAAACACACTAAAATTTAAAATATTCTATGCCTTTGATACTATTACAACTTGGGTTCCTATTTAATTCCAGCACATATTGATATACCATTGCAACTCGTATACAACTTATCATTATATGGCATTTACCTCATAGGGATTCCTCCACATGAAACACTCATGATACATCCAAACAAGAGCACCACTGCACAAGCCCTTGACTAGAAAAAAAATATTGTATGCACTCGATGAAATAAAATATTCATGTATTGACAAAAAAATCATTTTCTTCACACTCTTATACAGCCTCTTCACTCTACAGTGATATACATCAGTCCAGCCTGACTTAGATTTAGAGATCACGCCACATTAAAAAAAGGCCACTAGCTTCTCTCCAGCAAGAATTATAATTTTATTAGTCTGGCCTATATGTTGTCTGATTTTTTTTATTGGGGGTAAGAGTTGGACAATAAAGTTTATCAGAATAAGTTTATAAAATGTAATAAATTTATTAGATGCAAATAATATAAAGTATATATGTACAATTGAAATTAACTCCATTCGTTGCAACGCACAGGCATTTTGCTAGTGTTCTTATATAGCATAGTTTTACTTTTAAAACTTATATGTTCGTGCGGCCGATGCATGTGTTCTTGCATCTGGTGTTACACAATATAACATAACTGCTGTGCATCTGATTCGTGGTTAATTTCTGCTAGGTGATGAGATCCGTAAGATTATTGATGATAGCTCTGCTGAAGTAAATTCATCTTCTTCAGATTTCTGGGTTTTAGTGGCTGCTTTGAAGGTAATTATAAACTATGATTTACAATTACTTAATGCCAAATTCTGTTGCCTGATAGGCCTTACCACTGATCTTTATCTTAGGTTCCAGACACTCTTGATAAAGTTTATTGTTAAAAACAAATCTGAATGTGTCATACGTAGTTGAGGCATCTCAGCAACATTCGAAGATTATTTGTTTTTTAAAAAATAGTGTATCAGATGTTAGTTGAGGTGTCTCAGTGATATGCGAAGAACCTGCTTGATCTAGACACTCAGTTCTAGTTTCATTTTTTGGGGGCTTAAAACTCAAATCAGATCCAAAAGGCTGTTCTCTTCTATTTAGCTAGATGCCTCATATAATCTGAAGGCAATGGCAGGCAGCTTTGGACTTTTGATACGTAAGCTAAAGCCTCATATGAGTTCTTTCACTGGAGATTGCCCATTTAGAGCAATATGTTAATATGTTATAAAGGTGTTATGTGTCTGAAGCTTTTTTCATAAATCATAATGAATGTAAATGAACAAGCCTTAAATGCTGTGTTATTCATGATCTATCTTCAGACTTACTGCTATAAAGTTGCACCACATATCCCTTTAGGAATAAGTCCATTTTACACCCTTCAACTTTGCAAGAAGTCTCAACGGCTCAACCTCTCAAGAAACCCATTTTAACACGCTCAAGTACAAAATTGATTATTGAACACCCCAAACTTACAAAAGCGGGTTAATTTACAGCGTAATGTGTTTTTGGAGGGTGTATACTTGATGGCATTAATCCAACTCAAGGTGTTCTCTTGCTATATTGACAATCACACCATTTCCAACAGTAGTCAAAAGGTTAGCTTGCTTCGTTGGCTAAAACATCCAAATATGAAAAAGAAGTACGGCACCTACATTTCCAATGGTAGTCAAGTCCTAATGCCCTTTGACACAGACCAGATGCTACTGAGTGCCACTGGAAGAAATCCAATATAGCTTCTGAATATATCATAATATTTATGTGTTGGACTAGTAGAAAAAAACAACTTCACAGCATTATTTCTTATGAGTGGACCAATCTCTCATGTATTTATGTGCAGAACTGTTGTTCTTTTTCATACTCTTATCATCTATCTCTCTATTCTCTCACTTTTCATCATTTTGCCTTGTCTTATTTGCTTGAATTATAACGAAAACCAATCAAATGGTTGTCAACATGGACAGAACCACATTGAGTTCAATCCTGTCATCAAATCTACCCTTCACAGCTGCATTAGGGTGTAAAATAACCCAGGTTTGTAGTTGAGAATGTTAAATTCTTGCAAAGTTCAGGGATGTAACGAGGACTTATTCCTACTTTATGCTTTCCTTTTTTTTTTGGTTGACATTATTGTTTCTTCATTAGCATTCCATGTCTCAACTCTCAACTTGGATTGCTTTCTCTCACTTGCTACTTATAGGAATTTATTGCAAACGAGGGCAATGGTGAACTACCACTTGAGGGGACGATACCTGATATGACTTCTCTTACTGAGTTAGTGCCTTGCAGTCCTCTAGCTTTCCTATTATCTCTGATTCAATTTCTACTGCATAATTATTTTCTTCTATCACATGAATATGGTAGCTTCTCTTTTATGACCTCACAGGTATTATGTTATCCTCCAAAAGATTTACCAAGCTAAGGCTGAATCTGACTGCCTTGCCTTGGAGCATCATGTAAAGGATATCTTGAAGCGAATTGATAGAGACCCTGATTCTATTCCACGGGCATATATCAAAGCATTTTGCAAAAATGCTAGAAAACTCAGAGTAAGCTGCTTTCTTGAAATATACTTTGTAACTCATGTTTGGGATTGCTTGAATGATATTAATACATACAATTGTATGATGTGCTTGATGATCGTGGGAGCTAACTGGTTTTAGTTGAGAAGAACCTTGCAGTATTTTGTTATCCTATCCATATATTTTATTAAGACAGGCTGATTGTATGTTCATGGTGGGCTTACTACTGATCATTGCTTTCTCACTTGTTTCAAAAGAAATAAACAACTATAATACACATTAAATTGCACAAGAGGTGCAACTTTTTCTTTTTTAACGATGCTACTCCTGATTGATCTTTTTCCCCTGGGGATGCATCTGTTCAATTATGTATTTGATAACACCTTCTAATTCTTAGATCTCGGTTTAAATAGTTCTGACTGATAAATATTTGTAAAAGTGTACGCAAAAATCTGTCATTTAGTGATATCTGCTCTCTAGGTCTGTAGATACCGGAGTTTGGAGGAAGAGTTCAGCTCTCCTGTTCTTTCTGAAGTTCAAAAGTACTTCACTGATGAAGACTATTGGTCAGTATATTTCACTCCTTTTTGCTCGTCAATCTATCTAGATTTTTATGTTCTGGAAATTTCTTTTGTTCATATACTTTAGCTGGGATCTTTAGGTTGCAAGCTCCATCTGGCTGATACAAAAGTAATACTACTGCTACTTCATTCTAGAATTATTAGCTTATCCTAAATCACAGAATTAGAAATACCTGTTAAACTGAACTGTAATGCAATGCCTGGAATATAGATGTTAGCGTGCCATGGCAGTCATGTTCCTGGATTCCAGAGAAGGGCTATTACTTGGCCATTCATTCAATATTCTGCTCTTAAATATTTGGTTCTGCTTCCTGCCATAGATGCTTTGATCAAACCTATGGAAGGAACTTTTGCTTGCTTCCAATTGTGGCATGGAGCTTCATCTTCTTGTTGCAAATACAAGTTTTTTCAAACCCACTGTTGGTCACTGTAGCTGTGTAGCATGAACTGCAACTTTGGAGTAGGTGGAGATATTTTGCTCATCAGTCAGTTAATGTTTCTTCCATTGCTTTGTGTCTTGTGTCTGAACTGTTCTGTTAGACTAGTCATTGTTATTTGTTTTCCTTCTTTTCTCTCTATGAATTCTCTACTGGTCAGAATTCTCATTGTTTTCCTGTTGGTGAAATGATAAACATGTTTGCCGATGCAGCTTTGCAGTGAACTTCTATGTTCTGCTACGTGCTGTTGATCGACTTGCTGCCAACTATAACAGATTCCCTGGAATCTTTGATAGGTAAACATGAGTAAAATGTTCATTCGCTTTTGGTGAACATTATGACATCATACTGTATTTATAATACTAATAACGCACTGGATTCGGTAGTGAGATTGATGAGGATGTGGCTAGGCTGAAGACAGCTGCTGTTTCCGTAATGAGTGAGATGGGTTTGAACGCAGCACCTTTGTCCGAAGACCTGATTACTGAAATGTGCCGGTTTGGGGGTGCAGAGATTCATACCGTGGCTGCCTTCATTGGCGGAGTAGCATCCCAAGAAGTAATTAAGGTTTGTTTTGATCTCATGACTGTAATTTGTGGGAAACCATTTATTATACTTTCATCATACTGACTATTTATTCCCATTTCCAGCTGGTCACCAAACAGTTTGTGCCTTTGCTGGGAACATTTATATTAAACGGAATCGATCACAAATCTCAAGTTTTGGTGTTATAACATTACTCTGGTATAGAGTTTTTCTGAACCTCACCCAATTAATTACATTAGAACTGCCCCAGATTTTGTATTATGGCCTCCCGGTGCAATGAAAATCACTTGTCCATATAATGTTCATCATCAGATTTGGAACTTATCACCGTATTTACATGGCAAAGGGACAAAGGGACCAAATACCCCCTGAAACAAATATGTTCTCAGTGTTCTCTTCTCAACCAATATACCAATATAATGTGTTGCGTTTATGTAGGTAGTTGAAAGTGAACATATGCGAGATATAGGCCCTAATGGATAAGAAAATTCATGTTCTATGCGGCAGTTGCGTTTGTATGGTTCATAAAGAGCCATCTGTAGCTGTTACATATTTTTTTAGTTTGGTTGCTACCCTAGGCACCGTTCGGGACAACGGCACATGGTGAGAAAGTCTTTCGTTTCGTTTTTCTATTAGCAAGTTTTTCGAACTATTAAAAACTACTTTAAAATTATATTAATTTATTTTTAAATTTAAAATAATTAATACTTAATTAATCTTGCGCTAATAAATACATGTTTTAAAAAAAATTCTCCGAACCCTCTCAAACTCAGCTGGAGTGGGTGAAACGAAGGGGGACCGCGCTCGCTCTGCACAGCTGACGATGGCATGACGTATCCGCGAGGGGATGGCAACCAACCGTATAGCGCAGGGCGGCAGAGCGTGTATCTAAAACGTAGGCATCTGTTATTCTGTCCGGACTAGTACCAGTCAACCCCTGCACGAGCAAATACTGTAGCAAGCAAGGCACACGGGTTAAAAATTGTGATTGTTTACAGTGGATTAACCTTACATCCAGCTGGCGAAGACATTGTTTACGGTGGATTAATCCGTCATCAAGAGCTGACGAAGGCGTGTACTGCTTCAGGTTGTTAACTTCTAATAAAAGCACGACACGTAACGTGAAGCATGTCGGCTGAGCTCGATCTCTACATGACCTGGAGAGCACGTCAGCACCGACGTCGTTTTCATGGGACAAAACGCCAAGTACGTAGTGAGCTTAAGAGAGTAAGGGACTACGCCAGATGGCCGCAAGGTCACTGCACGTATGCTAACCAGTCTGCATCTGCAGGCCAAAATCACCGGACCAACAACAGTGGACAGCAATTAGGCGGTGTCCTTTCTATTTGTGGCTCACTTATCTTCAGATTTTTCTCTTCTAACAATAAAAGTATACGATAGCTGTGACGCTTATCGTCAGATGAAGGTTACGTTTTGGTACTGTTTTTGTCTTTTTATACTACAAATTTTTTGTATATTTTTTAAGAGGAAATTTAGATGCACTTGACATGCTCACACCGACATGTACATACACACGCATGCACGTTGTTCTTTTCGTTGCAAATAGTACAAACCTACAACTTCTAACTTCCATAGGACCAGGATGGGAGGAAAAACGTAAGAATAGAAAAAAATGTAGGAATTAAAGTGATTAATTCATTTTAATCTTACATAAATAAAAAAAAGAAATACGATATACGCTCTTTGATAGAAAAATAAAGAAAAGTTTTGAAGTCATACCTCTTACTATTATTCATATGAAAGTGAAGCATAGAAATACAATGAAAACTTTCCTTCTTTTTTCCTATAAATCAAAGGGATACGAAGGAAAAATTTCATAGAAATTTAAATCCTATAAAAATTATTTGCCAATTAAAGGGCCCTAAAATCAAGCCCCAACTCATGAACAATTGTCAGCATGTAACACACGGATATTTGGATAACAACAACACGGTTCCAAGTTTTGGTTTTTACCTCGGTGTCAGGGAAGCTGCTGTGGGCAACCCCAAGTGCGTGATTCATCCGCCATAGATACAGCTCACGGTAAACTCACCGTTCACAATAAGAGCAGAGGCGCATGCGTACGGTATAAGGCGATTACCACAAGCTGTCACGCGGCAAGCGGCCGGTCGCAACTTCAGATAGAAGCAACACGCCGATTAATTTGCAGGGCGGCATACGGAGCTCAAAAAGAAAACTCAGGCGAAACCCATCCAAAACCCAAAGGTACAGTCCAGGTGGCACAGGACTACTGGACTAGTCGTCGCTGATTCGACCACGTATCATGTCGGTGACATGTACTCCTAGATATTAAGCTTTTGCACGCGAATAAACCAATATGCTTAACCGCGTCGAGATTCAATGTAGAGATAGCGACGCCGATCCCTATGTGATGTCCTTATCCATTTCTGTAGGTACGATCGATTACCAAGCCCACCTAAGAGTTTTAATACGCGTTCAGACTCCCTGCTCACTTGGGACACAAGTAAAAACTAAGCAAAAGAAAGCACTACCGTTACCATGACATCACTGCAAATCTAACGTTCTCTGTTCTAGAGGTTTGTCGGCGATTCGTTCGTCGAAGTATTGACCAAGGCGATCGAGCTTCCGGAAAAAGAAAAGCACGTAAAAAAAAACTAGAAATAGGTTTCGCAGCCACGGCGACTACGCCACTAGAACCACAAGAAAAATTGGCCAGGTACTCAGTACGAAAAGCTCTGGAAATTCAAGGTACGAAAAGATAAAAAGTCGCCGCGTCAGATACTAACCAACAGGATGGAAACCAATCTCCAGCTCTCCGCTGACCAGTACAACTCCACTAGCAGCCTGCAGACAAGGCAAACACCGGCTACACGCAGCGCGCACGCAACGCAACGACAGCAACCGCGAGGGGTGGGAAAAAAAGTGCTTCTATCAATCTTTTTTCAAAATTATTTTTTTTCAGATTTATTACAATTTCCTCTATTATTTAAAAATAATAATGAGCCGGATTGAGTCAGGATAAACATTAACTTTCATTTAAAACTAAATAATTTTTATTTTAAAAAAATAAATTAATTAGAGCAATTTTGAATCGAGCCACCGAACTAGAGTTTTTTTTTTAACATCCGGCGCGGGCGGGCCGTGCGCGCGGCGGCTTGGACTCGCCGCTGCTCACGCGCGGTGGAGAAAAACGTGACGGATCACGGTAGATTCTTCCCCCCTGTTTTTTTTTCCCCACGATTCTTCGCCCGCGTCACCGCGCCGCGTGCGGGGGTTGTGTGTGCTGGAGCGCGCCGCCGTGAAAGGCGCGGCTCGGTTAAACGCGCGCCGCTCCCGTGTGTGGCGGGCCGAGCGATGCAGGTCACCGGCCGCCTGTACAGTTTCTACACAGCTCTACAAGTCCGAGACGAATCGAGGCGGTACATCACGATGATGTGTACGTTTGAATATAGCAGAACAAACGGAGACAGGTACAACTGTGTGAATGGCCTGGATTCACGGTTTACCCAACACAAAATGGCATATCAATACAGTAATAGTAGTCCAGTCCACAGGGTTGAAAAGTTCTGATGGATGGTCACGATTGACCACAGCTCGTGCTTAATTAATTAGTCCCCGAGCATATACTCCCCAACCCAGCTCGAGAAGGTTCTAAACCCTTCCAGCACGAGGTACTAGCTGTGCAAATCGACTAGTGGTATTAGCACCAATCGATTGGAATAAAATAGTTGAGAGTGAATTATCTTGCGAGGCCGGCGGCGACGACGACGTTGCCCCGCGGCTAAGCAACCGGGAGCCGCCACGCGCCATGGGTTGAAGTGCCAGGTGAGGTCACTGCCCACCCCACCCACGCGTCCGGCTCGGCCGCATCCCACTTGACTCGATCTCCGACCGACCGAACGAGTGAGCCCGATCCCATCCATCCACGCCGCGCGTCGCGTTGGCCTCATGCAATTGGCCCAGCCACGCCAGCTCACCACTATAGTCGGTGCCCCCCCACAGCTACTTGCCTCACACGTAAGCCCCCCTCTCCCACCGCCTCGTCTCGTCCCCGCAACCTATAAATAAGCGCGCGCGCAACACCTCCGTCTATCCAACCTCCCAACCAAAAATCGCAGATCCAGCCATTCTCGAAGCAACCAGGAGGAGCACGAGCTTGTCGGAGATGAAGCACCCGAGGCAGCAGCAGGAGGAGGAGGTGTCGCTGGCGCTGTCGCTGAGCACGGAGTCGTCGTCGAACTCGTCGGCGGCGGCGAGGAGGAAGAAGGCGCGGCGGAGGAACGTGGTGGCGACGTCGGGGGAGGGGGAGTTCGTCTGTAAGACCTGCAGCCGCGCGTTCCCGTCCTTCCAGGCGCTGGGAGGCCACCGGACCAGCCACCTCCGCGGCCGGAACGGGCTGGAGCTCGGCGCCGTCGGCGACAAGGCGATCAAGCAGCACAGGGACAAGCACGAGTGCCACATCTGCGGCCTCGGCTTCGAGATGGGCCAGGCGCTCGGCGGCCACATGAGGCGCCACCGCGAGGACATGGCCGGTGCCACCGGATCGTCCGCCGACGACTGGGTCTGGCGCTGCGACGCGCGGCCGGAGGAGGTCGCCGGGCGCACCGCCGAGCCGCCGGTCTTGTTTGAGTTGTTCGCCTAGCTAGTTTGGGTCCATTAATATGTTTCCAAGTTTTGAACTGACGCAGTGTCTCCATTAATTAGTCGATATACATCTCTAGAAACATGTAAGGTTTGATCGATCGTGTAATTATGGTAGGCGTTGAATTTGTTCATTAGCGTTTGGTTTTGGAATCGGTCAGTTTTTGAACCGTTTGGTGGATTTGTTGAGCTCATATATACACACATATGTACAGAATTCTTTCATTCATTAATTGCTACGTATTGTAAATAAATTCAGTTCCCTGGTCATCTCTCCCGAAACTGTTCTTCCAGCAAAGGATGTTACATATATTTGTGCCGGAAATAGATTCCCTGGTCATTTCCGATTTTTTATCCCCAAATTGTTCTTAAAGAAAGGATGTTTTTTCCCCCAGTCCTGGACGCAAATTTGTAGTCAAGTTCAAATCTGAGTTTCGATGTGTAATAACAGTGTTGCGTAATTTGTTCGTTATACATGTAGCCACGTCGTCTCACTTCCAACCTCTAATCTGGGATCTGACTAGATCCTGACTGGATGGACATCTTCTCTTTTACCTCAAGTAGAAAAGATGCAGTAGTTATCTTTATAATTACATTCCAGACATTCGTGTCATACAGTCACAGATATACATCAGGCAAATCTCCAGCCTATTCTTAAAAGAAATCGATTAAGATTAGCCATCACTGTTTCTTCCTTACTCTCTCCTCGTTAAGTGCCAACACTAGTAAGGGGAGAAAATAAGAGACAATTGTCCCTAGCTAGCTGATAAACTAGTTCTCATCCTCCAGAGACATTTGCCAAACAGAGTGGAAACTGCTTCAGCAATCTGCAAAGGCCAACATTTGGCAGAAAATAATACTGTCTTCGAATTCTCATAAAAGGCTAGTTGGGAGAAACATTTCTATTTTTTCAAGATGATGATGAGAGCTTTTCCTTGTCTCCGTTCGTCTTGCTCTCCTGTTGGTTCATATTAATTCCTAGCTAACAGATCACCGACTAAACGATCATAGATGTCTACACAGTTGTACGAGCACATGCTCGTATAGACGTAGTCATCACAGCAGGAGCTAGAGCTAATCAATCAACTTCTGATATATATACTTCATGTATAGTATGGCTGGGGAATCGATAAAAGGGAACAGGAAAGTGACAGGAAGCTAGGAGCGAAACTGAAACTGAAACGAGTCTTTGTTCGTAAGAAACAGCAAACCAATTCAGCACTCTACTTCACATGGATGGTCACATACTGATGAATCTCGAGCGCGTTGTAATATAGGAGTATGCAACTTCATGGGAAAGTATTACGCAAGTGACCATCATATCGCACAGATGAAACCCTACCTTTTTTATGCACATTTTTGCTTCGAGAACGCACGCGTAGATCCAAATTCGGGAGGTTGTGGTGTGGCAACGAACTCTCACGTTCTTCTTCGGGCGCAGGACTAGAGCTTTGACGTCTGACCTGTCAAACCCAACGTTTCCGCCCGGGCGGTTGGACCCACCACCCGAACCGTTCGAACGGTGCAGGGCAGGTGCCATGGACCACGTCACTGGTGGGCCCCACCATCTCTTTTTTTTGAGAGAGGGAGAGAGAGAAAGGAGGGCTGGCCCCCACACATTTTTGTACACGTAGCCAACGCAATCCCCTCCGTTAACGGCCACCGTCACGGCGTCACCACCGGCAGCGATTGTTTCGCGGACCCTTCCGTCTGGGCGCGGGGTGTGAAGCCGAGCAAAGAAAGCCAGGCCGGCCCAGGTAAACGCGTCGTCCCACCCAAAACGTACAGAGAAGGCTCCGCCGGTTCAGACGCGGCGAGGCGACTCCCCGCGCGTACGTACGAGCTGACACGACGATTCGCCGACTGCTACTGACGCGCTCGCCATGGCGTCCTCCACGACATCTGCTCGCTCGCCGGCTCGCGCCCGTATATAAGAGCCACCCATGCACGCACCCAACCCCAACAGCAACACAGCAAACCATTCTTGAATTTTCTTGTGCTCCTCGTCTTGTGTGGTCGTCCCTGATCTTGTGTTTAATCTCTACTTCGGTTCGCGACCGACCATGACCAAGCATCCCAGGGACGGGGAGGTGATCAGCCTCTCGCTGTCGCTCTCGCTCGGCGCTGCCGCCGAGGGGGCCAAGAAGCCGCGGCGCGGGTCGTCCCCGGTGGCGCCCGGGGGCGGCGGCGAGTTCGTGTGCAAGACGTGCAGCCGCGCGTTCCCGTCGTTCCAGGCGCTCGGCGGGCACCGGACCAGCCACCTGCGCGGCCGCCAGGGTCTCGCGCTGGGCCTCGCCGTCAAGGGGCCAGCGGTTGTCACCAAGAAGGTGCAGGAGAAGCCGGCGGCGGCGAGCCACGAGTGCCACATCTGCGGGCAGGGCTTCGAGATGGGCCAGGCGCTCGGCGGCCACATGCGGCGCCACCGCGAGGAGACCGCTAGAGCAGCCGCCGCCGCCGTCCATGCGCCGCCCGTTCTGCTCGAGCTCTTTGTTTAGATCATTCTTTGTAGCGCAGATCACTTCTGTCCAGGATTCGTTCTGATTGCTGCCTGTACATATTGCGGCAGACTGGTTGCTAGCTGTTGATTGTTCATTCATTCATTCATTTTTACAGATAGAGATTTTACCATTGTAGAACTTGCTTCTCGCTGGATATATCAATTATTTAGTCACTCGACTTCTATTTGTGCCAATTTGTTCGACAAATTTGTGTACACAATGTACATTTCTGGATGTTCTGTGCTCCTTGTTTAAAAATAATTGATCTGTGTACAACATGTACATTCCAGGATAGTTTGGGTAACGGATTTACATGATAGGAAGCGTAGCTTGTTTGTGTGTACGTATACATGTTAAGCTACGCCGTGCATTCGCTCCTCGTAAAATAAATGCCTCTTTGGAACGCATAAATTTTACACGAAACATTTCAATTCTTCTATTTTTCTTTTGAAAACCCTCCAAACCAAAAAGCCCTAAGTAAACAGTTAAACAACATCATTCAAAATATATATTCTGATTGTAAATATATCAATTCCAAACATGTATGTCATGTTGTCACACCAAACTGGAAGACACAATATTGTTAATGATTATACTGCAAATTTCATGAAGCTTACTTAGCAGTGAATAACAACACATCAGTTTTACTTAAATTTGTCAAAGAAAATATCGAATAAGTTTCTTTTTTTAACCATCATGGAGATTTCATTCAGTAAATGAAACCATCGAAAATCTCGAGTGACAGGAATCCTCTGCCGTTGTAAGTCGCAAATTACAACTGCAGGAACTGCTTACATTAGATCTTGACCGTAAGATTACGCACGGACCGCAAAAGATTAGCCTTGTACAGAAACTGTTCTTGTTTTGAGGTGCTGAACTACGACCGTCCGTTAGGGTGGTGAGATTTTTAGATTTTTTGTAATATCTATTTCTGTGATAGCTATTTGAGTTGAAATTTTGTTTTAGAAAGATCCGATGAAAAAAATTATATATTTTTTTATAAAACATATTGTTTAAGATCTTAAAAGTGTGCCAATAAAACCTAAAATCGACGATCGAAAAGAAAAAAACAGGGCCTTCTGATGGCTTACTGTAGAAATGTATACAGTGACTAATACCCCGAGAGTATATAAGTAGGGTCGGGTCTATATATATATACAATCCAGGACAGTGGTCTGTCTAATACCCCACAGTCATAGTGGGAGGGGAACGGACATAGAGACTGGACCGAAAACTGATAAACAAAGACGTGGACAGACCTTTGGTCATTATATCGGCAAACTAATGTGCCGATGGTAAATGGAGCATCCGAACCTATCTTAATGCGATGTTGTTACGGATAAAATGGATATCGATCTCGATGTGCTTGGTGCGTCGATGATGGACCGGGTTGGCGGTCATGTAGACGGCACTGATATTGTCACAGTAGACGACGGTCGTGGTGGAGAGGGGTGTATAGAGGTCCTGGAGAAGCTGGCAAAGCCAGCAGCACTCGGCGACGGCGCGGTACTCTACTTCGGCGCTAGACCGGGACACTATAGTCTGGCGTTTTGAGGACCAGGATATGAGAGTGTCATCGAGGTAAACGCAGTAGCCGGACGTAGAGCGTCGAGAGTCGGGACAACCTGCCTAGTCCGCGTCGGAGTACGCGGTGAGGGAGTCGATGGGGCTGAAGCTGAGATGCAGCCCGCAGGAGAGTGTGTCCTTCACGTAGCGTAGGATTTGCTTGAGCAGCGCGAGGTGAGGTTCGCGCGGAGCGTGCATTAAGAGGCACACTTGCTGGATAGCGTACGTGAGGTCAGGCTGAGTGAGGGTGAGGTATTGGAGAGCCCCGGCACTAGTCCCTGCCTCCCAGACGCGAACATATTCTCTTCGTGTCCGGTCACTCCCCGCCTTTTTCGCATCCGTCCTACTCCTTGGCCTCCACGAGTCCACGGACGTGAATCTTCGCACGTCCGTGACCCAACTACTCTCTGACCCGCTCTGATACAATGTAGAAATATGTACAGTAACTAAGATCCCCGAGAGTATATAAGGGGGGTCAGGTCTATATATATACAACCTAGGGCAGTGATCTGTCTAACACTCACGCTTTATTCTTGTATATGATATTATCAGACGTCACACATCTGAAAAGCTAAGACAACACAAGCGATCTGGAAGGGCACATGGTTAGCGGTTCGAGTGTACTGTCGAGCCAGCGCATAGTTCAGCTATGCCAACCTGGACATTTTCAGTTAAGTTTCTTCCTGTGAAAATGAAAACGCGGTGGCACCATGGCGACGAGCAACTGGTGTGCCGGTGCTGTTGTGGAAAGTCACTGGGTGGCTGATATTTTTCGATGGATTTGGTCCATTCTGTTAACGCCAAAATCTGGACGATCCGATGGTGCTGAAGCCGATCGGCTGAGAGGTCCGATAGAGGGTTTAATGTAGTCATCGGCTGATAGAGATACTGAGATAAAGCCGATGGAGAACTGTAGAAAAGCCGATCAGATTAGTAGAAGATTGGATCGGATTGAAGACAGGGAATTGTCCAATCGGGATTAGGTTCGAGAAGCCCAAGGGAAGAAAGAAAAAGGATTGGCTTGACTAAAAGAAGGTCCGATAGCTATAGTGGAGAAGCCAATCAAATTGTAGCAAAGGAATACTCAGTTACAAATTGGAAGATTATTCAGATAAAACCGGGTTTGCGGAAGAGCCGTGGACTCCACGATAGTATGTTTGTTTTTGTAAATTGTAACCTTACTTAATTAGGAAGGTTTAGTTGGTAGTTAACTTCTTTAGGAATATTTTCCTTTGTTCTTACTAGGAAATAATGTCTGATGGTCGTAGACGCGTCAGACTCTGTCTGTAAATTTAGGGTATAAATATAGACCCTCTAGAAACATGTAACATATCTCTCGATCATATACAAATTCGACGTATCGCCACCCTAGTTCATCTAGGTTTTACCGGCGGGTTCTAGCTCTCGACGCGGGACTGCATCGGTTAAGTCCGATCTCCGGTGAAGGGGTAAGTTCCGCCACCATCCCGATATGTCCTGCTCTGTTTGAGGCTGCATTGATTAGGTTTGATTTTTTAGGCCGATCAGATGTATCGCATCATGTCCGTGCTGGACCTATCGGCCTGTTAAGCTCCCTCTGCCGTCGTCAGTTTCGTGCTGCATCGGTTAGGTCCGACCTACGGAGCTGCCGACGGTAGATCGAGCTTCTTGCGCCGAATTTATATACCCGAAATTGGGGGATATGTGTTAACGCCAAAATTTGGACGATTCGATGGTGCTGAAGTCGATCAGCTGAGAGGTTTGATGGAGGGTTTAATGCAGTCATCGGCCGATCGGCTTCAGCACCATCGGATCTCTTAGCCAATCGGTTTCAGCACCATTGGATCGTTCAGATTTTGGCATTAACATATGCCCTTAATTTCAGAGTTTGTTAATAGACTACGGAATTTTGAGCCGTTAGAAAGCTCCGCAAAACAAGCCGATATCACATTCGCACAGCAAAATGTGATGGAGCAGCAGGCCTGTACGGGTCAGACAATTAGTCAGTTCAGATGCAACTCAATTGCCAAGCAGCTTCACAATCTGAAGCCTTTTTAGTTGTTTTTGCTGTTATATTCGGTGACAACGCGGACTCATCATGAGTTCGGTGTAACGGTAGCATCTCTATTACTGACTTGTAGATGCGAAGCTTCAAGCTGGCGCAGTACATTTCCTTCAACAAACGTAGCTGATTTGGATTAATCAAGAGAAGCTTACGAAAGAAACGAGCAGCCGGCAGGCCATGCTGACCCACAAGCGGAAATTGGAGTTTTCTAACCGTCTTGAGTTAGCCAAGGCAAGATACCATCCTGGAACCATCTTCCTACACAAAGCCACAGTACGCTCACACGTATGCACACAATCCCTCTAAAATATTTCTTCGAAAAGGATCAAGAATTATCATAAAACGCTCACAAGCTACTGACTGCAAATTTGCAACAGCAGGAGTACTATTTTTAAGCTTCCGATCAACAATTGCAGGATTGCATTGATTGTTTCTTCAGACTTCAGAGCAATCTCCAGGAAATTTTGAACAAAACTTGGTACGCATGATCATATTGTTCACTGTATACTTCAGAATTCAGAATGTCTTGTTCTACTGATTTGGCTATGAATTATGTGATCAGTTATCCACAGTTTCAGAATTATTCAGAATTTGATCTGACGAATGCACGAATATGTGTGTGTTTGTGCAGGCGAACGCGACGTCGGGTGTGGCAGTGAGCGAGGAGTGCAAGGCGAGGTTCCAGGAGCTCCGCGCGGATCGCGCCCACCGGTTCTTGGTGTTCAAGGTCGACGACGCGATGCAGCAGGTGGTGGTCGACAAGGTGGGCCCCCCGCGACGCCGGCTTGGACGAGCTCACCGCCAGCCTGCCCGCCGACGGCTGCCGCTACGCCGTGTACGACCACGACTTCACCGTCGGCGACGCCACCGCGGCAAGATCTTCTTCATCTCGTGGTCCCCCGCGACGGCGGACGTGAGGAGCGAGATGGTGTACGCGAGCTCCGACCAGAGAGGGATTCAAGAAGGAGCTCGACGGCGTGCAGATCGTCCTGCAGGCCACCGGGCCCAGCGAGCTCGCCCTCGACGTGCTCAAGGACCACGCCACCTCAAGCTAATCACGCCGCTAATGACTTCGATTTACGAGTAATCACATGGCATTGCCGCCCATGGCTGTGTGTGGTTTGGACGGCTTGTTTGATGTTTGGAATGGATAATTCGGTCTTTTTCGATGTGTACGTGTGTGGTTAATTACACGAATAATAAAGGAACGATTAATCGGTGATCGGTGGATCGCGTTTGCTTTGCTCCTTAATTGCGTCCACGGGCACAGATCGGCACAAGCATACTATATGACGTGTCCTTCCAAAAAATAAAATAAAATATCTCTAACATCTCGCCTGGGCGTGACACGATGGCAACAACCTTTTTTTGGCTAGCAATAATAGGCCGTCACGCTGAAGCAGCACGCCTCATCTCAGCCGTCCATCCGGGAATCCGACGACCGCGGAGGCATGCAGCGGCCGGAAGCGCAGCCGACCTCGCCGCGTCGCGCGTAGTGTAGAGGTAGGCGAACCACTTGGGGTGGGGAGGCAGGGAGCAGTGGACGCCGCGGCGACTCCATCAACGAAAGCCTCGAACCTGAGCGGAGCGAGCTTTGCAGTAGCAGCGAACTCGCCCGCTTTCCCTCCCCTACCGAGCTCAGCGATGGTACGCCTCCCTCCTCCCCCTCCGCCCCCGTCTTTCCGCGCTCTTTTGGTTCGGGTTCGGTAGATTTGTCGCAGGTCGGCGGGGAGTTCGTGGTTGGTTGATTTTGATGGAGTCTTGGGGCGTGCGTAGGGGGTTGCGCTTGTCGTGCAAGCGAAGTAGTAGGCGCGAGGGCTGTGAATCGAGGTGGATCGAGGGGGATTTGAGGCCCTTGCTGTTTTGGATCGGTTTGCTCCTTTGTGTGGCGGCGGGGTAAGTCTTGCCGTTTTTCGTCACCGCCGACCGGATCGTGAGAAATTCCAGCTGCTCTCTTCTTGTCAACTGTGAGGTTGAGGTCTTCACTTGAGTGACACTATCTTGTCTTGAGATGAGAAGCACAGGTCAAAGCACACATGCGGGCGGTGTGATGAGATTTGCGTGATCTAGGTGTAAGCCTGGGAAGTTGGCAGCTGCTAGCGGATGAGCTCTAGATTGTTAGATTCAGATCATAAGACATCGATCAGTCATGGAATTTGAGTTGATCTGTGTCTGGATCACATGCTGAGGTTACAGCACTGCCATATGCCCATATAGGCCTTTCTGGAATTAGACAGCGAAAAGTACTATGTGCTGCTGCATGTTGGGTCTAATCAGGATTCTTCTGTTTGTTCAGATCCCACCGACTCTTTGTCCTCGTAAATCAGTAAATCCTGAATGGGAATTAGTTCTATTGATCTGATGGGGATATCTCTGGTATAAGACAGCTAAATGTGGTTTACTGTGATCCCTATGAACCCGCGCCATTAACAAGGGAAAGGTTGGTGCAGCTGACGAAACCACCAGCAAGAAGTGACCATGAACCAAATGGGGATTCTTCTGTTGTTCATATCCACGCATGAAAATCATAGCTTACAAAAATTATGAGTGGAATGGTTACATGTGCCTAAAAGGCAGAATTTATTTCATAGAATCCTTTTTCACGTGCATTTGCTGTCATTTCTTTGCAACTTTGCATGCGACCTTTCAAGGGAAAAGGATTGCACAGAATAGGATATTGAACATTCTCATCTCATTTATTTTCTTTGAAGTAAACATCCTCATGGACACCATATCACTCATCTTATTTGTTGTGACCTTTGCCTACAGATATGGATATTGGAGTGTCTGCTAATGGCCTCTATATTATCATTTGGTCTCATATGGCACACACCTCTTTGCTTATTACTTGCCAGTGTTTTTTCGTTGACCCCTTCCACCAGGTCAATTGAATTGCATAGTTGTTCAACCAACGTTTTTTTTATTATTAATCCCTCATTATTACTATTAATCCCTCATTGTTTATTTTGGGGCAAATCTGCTGGGGTAGCGGTAGTGCCACCACTTAGCAGGCCATAAAGTTTAACAAGTAAACTCTAGTTCTATATCAGAAATGCCCCATCAGGTCCGAAAGAACACACACTATACTGGATTAACTGATTAAAAATGATAAAGATCTAGCACTATCTGAATAAACTGAGCATTCTGATTTTAGGATGTAAATTATAATTGGCAATCGTATAAGTAGTGAAAGCAACTGCGAACATTGAATGCTAAGTTCAAATGATTTTATGATATTCAAGGAAAAAGTTGAGGTTGAATTACTCAAGTAACTATGAACTGACATAGATTTCCTTACATGATGTTACATTGCACACAGGCGAATTCATCATCAGGAGTTGCAGTCCATGATGATTGCAAGCTGAAGTTCAACGAGCTACAGTCCAAAAGGATGCACCGCTTCATAACTTACATGATGGATAACAAGGGGAAAGAGATCATTGTGGACAAAATTGGGGATCGCACAACAAGCTACGAAGATTTCACTTGTAGCCTACCTGAAGGGGACTGCCGGTTTGCAATCTATGACTTTGACTTCCTTACTGCAGAGGACGTGCCAAAGAGCAGGATCTTCTATATCTTGTGGTATTGCTTCTGTGCCCCCTCTATTCCATATTCGCTTCAATGTAGGTCTACCGCTTATGAGATATATTGTGCATGAATTGAAGGTCCCCAGACAATGCAAAAGTGAGGAGCAAGATGCTTTATGCGAGCTCAAACGAAAAGTTCAAGAAGGAGCTGAATGGCATTCAGTTGGAACTGCAGGCTACTGACGCCAGTGAAATCAGTCTTGATGCGCTCAAAGATCGTGTGAAATAAGCACTGCCATGCCTTCCATGATCCTGCAATATGGACTTGTCTATTATGGATTTGTGTCATTATAAATTTGGTAGTGAGACTGCTTGATGGGTTTGTTCATGGCTTTCCTTCAGGAAAACCTTGGAGATATGTCCTGTATTTCGTTGTTGCGCTCATAATGTATGGACCTGTGATACACTTGTTCAAGTTTAATTGAGACGTGGCGATGTTCAAGTTACAGAATAAATTGCTGATATGTCCTTCAATCTCTTGAGGCATGACCGCTTTTGGGAGTGTAGTTGACTGGATGTATTGAAAGCACCTTAAGTCGTTCAAATGATGAGTAAATATATAAACTTTTAATTTTAAAATGCATTGGAATTGAAAATTAATCATCTAGACCAGTTTTTCTATGAGACTAGAAGCCAGTTCAGAATAGTTCAGAATCTTCTGTGAGACTGAAGCCAGTTCAGAATCGTCCATAATCTTAGGTAACATGGTCTAAAGATTTTTGATAAGAGGCAAAACTAATAGATTGGGAAGAGGCTTAGAACAATTTTTTGCTAAAATTTAGCGAAACCAATGGATTGGAGAGAAGGCAAAGTAATAAAATTACAGCAAAGATAAGCTAGGAGCAACAAATTTTTATCGAAATTTGAATCAACCGATCATGCGTCTTTGTTGAGGCAATCTAAAGAGCTAGATCTCTTTTGATCTCTTGCTTCACTAAATTTAACCCTAAAAATTAGTTTTTTTAAGTTCTTACTAAAGCGTATCACTTAGTTTAAGCCGATCATTAAGATCTACACTAAGACACATGCTTTCACTTAGTATGAAACTTATTTTATAAAATCAATCTATAAGAAAAAGCTCGAAAAATCACTAGAATAACTTTTTTTATGGAGGTGAGAGAAACCTTCACAAATTTTTTGAGCGATTCACACGTTAAATACTCGCGAGCAACATCTAGTTATCTAAGAGATAATTATCTAAGAATAACAAGTTTAAATATTTACAAGTATTAATCTATAAGTGCCCACACAAATCACAAGGTTTAACTTCTCTCAAATTAACAAAAAAAAATACTCTTAAAGTATGAGTTAAGCTCAATATACAAGAGAGTAGAGTAGAGAATCACTAAAAAGTTTTTGGGAGAAAGATAGCAATGAATGATCAGCTAACCCCTTAAAATAGGGATTGGTGCGATTAAGTACATATATCTCTTGAAGTTAGTCGTTACTTAGAATATTCAAACTCCGGGGTATCCAAACAGAATGTTAGTAGACTTTGGATAGATCTTTTATCCTAAACATAGATTCTAGTCTAGAGACTCCGGACAAAATTTTTGATATAGGTAGATATCTTAGTCCGGATAATTTGGCTAGTGGTCTAGAGTGTTCGGATCACACTTAGCCTTGAGAAGAAAAATGCTTCAGAGTGTCCGTTCTAAAGTTCTAGATACTTTGGATAAGTCTATTTGTTAGACAGAGAACTTGGACCGAAGACTCTGGACATATTTCTCTGTTTTATAGAGAAGTTTGCCCGTAAGTTTCCATAAAATCTAGACGTAAACATCTAAAACATGAAAAAAAAAGAAAAACACCCTAAGTTATATGTGGTGCGGGTGTTCATGCATTTAAACTTAAATATTTTATAGAACACTTGCTTATTAAACTTAAACTTCTCTATTTATCCTAAGAACTAAATAAAAAATAAAAAAATATCTTCTTCATTATATGTCTTCTTTTCTTCATAGTATCTTTTAAACAAAACATTCTTCTTTTATAAATTAGTGTGAGATTCTTAATTACAAAACATTAGCTCTATAATTCGTTATCATCTCTCACTCAAACCACTATAGTATCTATATGCACTTTTAATAATATTAGCTCACCAAGTTTGACGAATGTAGCGAAATTGGTTTGTTTGCTCTTTGTTAGATAAAATATAAGTGTGGCTTTGGGCAAATGCACTTATATGGGACAATATTAATCCCTTATTTCTAAGTATTCCTACAATTTAAATTTTGTATAGATAAGTATTTCTGTGTTTTCTCTATAATTCTCATCATTCCAATTACTTTAAAGCCAATCAAATATTTAGAAAGAAAATCTAAGCAATTTAAAATTTAAAATTTTTATGGGAATTCAAAATTTAAAAATTGACCATTAAAGTGATCAAAAGGAAATCTTCTGGCTTAGATTTAATATTTACTAAATAAATTAAAAATACTTATATTTTATAACGGAGTAAGTAAAAAGATAATACATCTATGGGATAAAATTAAGAGATAATCTCATAGAAGATAATCTCCGATAGAGATGCTCTATCCAACAAAATATGGCTCAGGGCAAATGAAGATCAGAAAAGATAGAGTATCCTGGAAAATATGGCTTTGGGTAAATGCACTTATGGGACAAAATTAAAAGATAATACACTTATGGACAAAAAAAAATATAAAAGAGAACTTATTGAAGATAATATCCCGTAGAGATACTCTATCCAACAAAATATGGCTTGGGGCAAATGAGATTAGAAAAGATAAAGAGTATCCAGCAAAATATGGCTTTGGGTAAATGCATTTATGGGACAAAATTAAAAGATAATTCACTTATGGACAAAAAAAAAGAGAACTTATTGGAGAAATTTTTAAAAAATAAAATATATTAGAACATGATGCATTAAAAAATAAAAAATAGAAGAGATTAGAACATAATGCATTAAAAACCCGGTGATTCTAATAACATGCTGAAGAAGAGAACACTATGGCAAGAATCTCCGTCCAGTTAAAATGCAATTGTGAGTCGTATCATCTACTACTAGTCGAGTTAAAATGCACTAGGAGTCTATCATTTAGCTTTTCGCTGTAACTTCATATAGGCTACCTAGGCAATGCGTTGCGTCTGTCGCGTCGGAGCTAATTTTGGGACATGTGGTCTTTTGAGGTCAGGCAATGTTATTATGAAGCTACGAGCTTTCTTTCGACGGTTCAACCGAATCAGCCTTGACGGCAAGCACCATTAAACTGACATAATCTGATCTCACTTGTCAACCTTTTCTTCCAGGAAAACAGCACGAGTATACAGAAACAATGAGGACAACTCGACGCAAACAGTTCAAGTTCAAGTGTTCAACTACAAGAGGGAGGAGCAAGCTTGAAGGAGCAAAATAGCTCAAACAGTCATACACGATAGTTGATATGGCCTGGTCTACCAAAGCAGTTTTTTTTTCTGGATGTCTCTCTCTTGGGAAGATACAGCAGTTTGTTCCCCCACGAAGAGCTACAACCTGATTAACACAAGCAAAAAAGTTTCACCCCAATACATCCTACAGGATCGTTCGTCAACTCCCAGGGAGCAAAAGGTATAAAAGAACTGTTTCGGTATAGTCAAGCAAGCTATCTAAGGTGGAATTCAAAACCAGTAGTAGTGCGGATGAACACATATCCTGGATGGCTGTTATCAGAACCTGCGGAACCCATGATCAAACATCCTGGCTGATGGGCACTCATATGACATATGACCCCTCCCACCGCAGGTGTCACAGATGATGGTTGCCATACAGTTGCGGCTGATGTGCCCTGGTTGGTGACACAAGCGGCAGACGATGTCACGGAAAGGGCCACCCTGTATCTCTGAAGAAATGGTCATCTTTCGACAGTTCCGAGCAACATGCCCAGAGACATTGCACAGGTTGCAAACAGGCTCGTTCTTGCACTCCCGAGCTATGTGCCCAGGCTGACGACAGTTGTTGCAGGCCCGTTGGTTGGTGCAGTCAACAGCAATGTGTCCTGGCTTAAAACAGTTGTTGCATAGCTTAGCATTAGATCCTGCACTTGGGCAATCACGTGCCAGATGACCTGTCTTGTTGCAGGAATGGCAGAGGGCGTCATTCTTGCATTCCGTAGCAATGTGCCCAGACTTCTTGCAGTTCCAACAAACAGTTTCAGAAGTGCATTCTGCTGCGAAGTGTCTGTTTAAAAGAACCCCCAAAACAAAAGATTTAGCCCAGTTTCTTTAATTAATTTATCAAGACTAAAAGATGGCAGCAGAAAATAAAACACAATAGCAGGTTAACAGTAGGCTCACAATAATTAGTGACAACTACATCTTAATTCCCCCCAAAATGGAACAGATAATACAAATGCATTAAGTTGCATGCTCATTTTACCCTGGAAGATTGCAGTTGTTGCATGTAGCAGCAGATGGGCATTCCCTCGCAAAGTGGCCAGGCCTCCTGCAATTCTTGCATATAAGATCCCTGAAAAATCATTCATATTGACATGGTTATTTTCCTTAAGAGATCAACAGATTATACTCAAATATACAGAAAAAACACATTCACACAATTGGATTCAAGGGGCATGTATCTCTTTAATTGAGAGCAATAGAGCATAGCTGGACAAATGCACGGGCAATTCCACTTTTTGGTGGTGGCACATAAGTAATTTTGGGGCCTTAGGTCTTTGACATGATTGGGAAGTCGACCATGAAGTACAAGTGAAGATCATTACAAATGTAGCAGGACAACATGGTCCAGGGTACATACCATTTTCTTTTTTTTTTTTTGGGGGGGGGGGGGCGCGGGGGGAGGGGGGTTGGCATCATTGTGTTTACTTAGAAATAGCATGGTTTGGTTTGAAGTAGTTTCAATAATGTGCTAGCTGTCACAAATATAACACAGTTCAGTGACGGTGTTGTTATGGCATTTTAAGAGAGCTGCAGCTATTACATTCCATACTTCCTGATGGTGTTCGCCTTGTTTCTCAGATCGGTACCAGATAAATACTAACAACGATGCCAGGTCTCAATGAATAATAATTTCTTGCTTAAGAATTATCTAGATTTATCCTACTAGTTAAATCTTCCCATCAGCAGTTTTTCATGCTATCTTTATTGATGGAAACAAGAAAAGCCCCTCCAGAGTCCAGACCATAGTCTCTAAAAACTGGTCACATGACCAAAATGACAGTTAATAGGTCTTAGGTCCGAGCATTGGTCGGACCATCGAACCAGCAGTTCAAAGATAGTATGCCCTAATAGGTTCTAGCTTACTTCATAAATATAACTTAGTAGCTTAAACTACAAATGAATGACTGAACCCTGCAACACACAGGTTTTATAAAACCTAGGAGGGTTAAGTTCCCAGGGTCAAGTCTAGGGTTGCCAAAGCATTGAAACAATTTTACCTGCTTTTCTTTCTTCTGGTCTTTTTTACCAACCCTACAACACATCTACCATACAATTGTCCTGCCACCTCCATGACCACAGGTCAAATTTTGATTGATAATCTATTTTCCATAATGGCACTAGAGTAAGTATGTCCATGACCAAAATGTAGTGTAGAAGAGCAGGCAATGAACACACTACTGGAGGGCCAACAAAAAACTTTGTGTGTGACCACTATACCAGTGAATCATTCAGGTCTTATAAACACCCTATGCAGAGCGCGCGGAGTCAGAATTATCTCATGACTAGGGCTAGGCTAGTATAGTTTACACAAATCTGCCTTTTATTTTCTAATTTTTAGAACTTAGCAGTGCAATCTACATGTATTTGGGCTTGGGAGTAGAGATGCAGCCTTTAGCTGCCCTACTCCTGCATCTGCTTCTGAACCATGGAAAATACACATCAGTGTAACATCACTTGCAAGCAAGTTCAGAGAAAATGCATGAGTCTAACACACCTGTGGGCGCGATGTTCTCTTCTACGTACTGGGCTGCGGCTACGGCTGCGGCTGCGGCGTGATACACGCTCACTGCGCAGCCTTTCTCGCCTAGGGCTTCTGCTCCTGCTCCTGCTGCGACTCCTGCTCTTGCTCCGGCTCCTTGATGAACTCATTGTAACTGCGGCGGACCTAACGTGGGGATTGGGGATTCAGCTGAACCAAGAAAATGGAAACGAGTTGCTATTAGTAAAGCAAATCGGGACGAAACTGGGCGGGTTAATTCGACAGGAGAACATCAATCACAACTCCGAATGGATCTCTAATCTGCCCATGCCGGATCATGAAACGGGGTTCGATTTTTTTTTTTTGTTGAAACTGACCTGCTCCATTTCAGATTGGTCGACGCAGGCAGGGAGCTGGGCGACCTCGCCATCGCGCCGTAGACCTCCCGGACTGCTCCGCCGACGGCCGGACAACCAGCAAATCAGGACAAGGACCTCTTGTGGAACACTGGCAGCCGGGGAAGAAGGCAAAAGGCGGGGGCGGCGGATCTCGAGGTCGACGCGGCGGCGCCCGGGGAAGGAGGACGCCCGGCAGCGACGTGGAGGCGCGAGCCGCGGCGGTGAGGCGGGTGACCGCGTGAGGTGCGGTCTTGCGACTGGCGTCTGCTGGGTGGGGAACAGCGTTAGGGTTTTGAGGAAATTACTGGTTTGCCACCGACTTCAACTCGGCGAGTTGCGGGACTCGACTGCGGGTAGAAACTCACTTCTACCCATCTACCCGAAAGTTCATAAAATGGCGTGTCAAAAAAATTCATAAAATGGGATCAAAATGATCACATGGTTGAGTAAAAATCCCTCTCCTTATCGCAACTTGTAACTGGGAGGAGTACAGATGGAGAATGAATCACTGAATTCAACCGTTGTTTTTTTTAACTAAGCGTTTGTTTGTTTTCTTTTTTTTTTAAGAATACGGTGGTTGCACGATTTGTAAACAAATAACTCAGTTTTAAGCAGTAGACTAGCAACGTGAATGTATATTACAATTAACGGATATACACGGATGACTTTGAGTATGAACGGGATTTTAAAGTTAACTCTTTAATTTTACACAACCCTATGTTTTATAGTATTAATAACATCGTACAAATTAGCATCAACAAATATGATTTGTATAAATGTTTTTTTCTTTTTTCCACTATTTTCATCACTAGACCTTACTTATATTTTTATCACTGAACCTCTGTTAGGTCATCTAAAAAGATAAAATTTGTCCTTAGAATGGATTAAGCATTGGGTGAGCATTTTTTTTATTTTGCATTGATAGTAAAATAAAAACAAATTTATACTGATTATCCGCCAATTTACACATGCAAAATCTTCTACAAAATTTGCATATAAAAATATGCAAACACTTTTAATGTTCAATTAATTACAGAATTTGTATATAAAATTTTCTTTTCACTTTAAACGACTATGCATCAGGGAAAAAATCTCTAAAATATCAATCTATTGCTATCGGTCGTTGGATAAGCATCCAACAATTGATGGATATTCTTACACCTCTCGTCACTAGCTCTTTTTAAGTTCTATTTCTTGTTGACAAGTTTCCTTATATCACCATACTCTCTTGTCTTCAGCAACTTTTGTTATTACTAATCACTACTCCCTAATTAGTCGGTTTTAGTTTCCACCATCTATACTACCACATCCACAGCATTAGAGGCGTCATCGCTGCCTCACCATACCATCCTTACCACCGTCCAAGGCCTCCCTCCCTCTACACCCCAACCATGATGAACACTCTATCTGGTGTCCAATCCGGGTGCTTTGGCATAGTCGAGGAAAAACCAAGCGTGCCTAAGGAGGATTGTTGGAGGAGGATGGTTCAGTATCAGCTAATAATCTCCCTCAAAGAGAGAGAAAAAGGAGAGCAGGTTTGAGGCTTTGAGCAAGGAACAGAGGTTGAAGAAAGCTTGGAACAGTCGACTGACACTTTCGAAATTATGAGTTGACTGAGAGACAGCAAATGCGGCAGAGTTCTCATAAGAGATATCTCAGATTTCAAGTAGCGCTCATAGAATTTTCCAGCAAGTTGTCGTAAGCCATTAACATACAGTATTTCATATGTTGATCAATCGAGCAGTATAACAACAATATTACTTGTAGGTGTTAGCTAGGAATATATGACAAATTGACAAAAGGGAAAACTTACTAACTAATGCTATATACTAATATGATCCCAAGACAAGGTATTGTCTTGTTCCATCTGTGAATATTTCTCGAGGTAATGCTGAATAGCACACCTCAATTTAACCTCCCAGTGAGCGACTAGAGAAGTAGATATACTCTTCTGATGCTTTAGCATGGCGCACATAGTACAAACCACGAAAATCTGCCATGAAAGACGCTTCTAGCAACCACATAGGAGTATGCCAATGGCACACAACTGACAGCCTCTCCAGCTGCTACTTTCACAGGGCAGTTGGTTCTGTGAATCCTGATTGACATGGCAAAAAATGCAAGGCGCTTTAGGAGGCATGGGATGAGATGGACTCTGGGTCGTTCATCCCAGCGAGAAATGCAATAAAGACCCACAGCATCAGAACACCAATTATGGAAGCCCTTATGGCATTCTCGCAGCTATAAGGAGATGGAAGCTCCGCCTCATCAAAGTCCATGCTTGCGACAGGTGATCCATCATCATCAATGGTTATTTGGCGAGGTTGGCTCTTGCTGCCCTCCCCTGCCTGTACTACTGAAATATCACATGGCTTCTCACATTGTGGGCAGCTGCATTTGCCACCAAGAAAAGTTGGCACAATCTGCAAGAACTCAGCTAATGTCTTCTTATATGATTCTCCCTCAAAACGCAACTTCTGCTTTGTGGATGTTTTCAGAACCTACGTAGATTAGAAAGAACATATAAGTAACATAAGATGTGGCAAGGCAGCAGGAAAGAGTTGTTTGTCATCTCAAGCAATCATTACTAATGGTAGTTCTGGTTTGTAGCCATCGTTTTCAGTTTGTTTCCTAAAATGAATGGCCCATTTATCAATGAAAAATTAATAAATAATGATCACAAATCCAACTGCAAGTGTAGCAAGCAAGTTTTGGCACCAAACCAAATGTTAAGGCAGATAGTCTAAGCTGTCAAAACTCAAGCAATCATTCTCATGAATGAACTATGCCCCCACAAACTTCTGTTCAGTTATGGTTAGTGGGAAGAGTTAAATAGTTAATGAGATGACATGCAGGTGGAGAAAGTTAGTTACCTGAATAAGAGTCTGTGCAATAACTCTGACAACAGGAGGAAGACGTACAATAAATAGTACCCCAAGACGATTTGGATAGTTTTCTTGAACTATAGTGATAAACGACCTCATCATTTGCATAGGAAATCTGAATGGAGAAATCCCATGACAATCCAGCAAAACAGTTATTCTTGGATCTTCTTCATTGGTCAAGTGTACAATACCATTGTCGATTTGAGAAACTGAAAAAAAATGTTAAGTGATTACTATCAGTGATCCTCTTCTTGCATATGCCAATGAGGGAAAGGAAAGGTAAACCAGCCAAACGGAATCCTACTATCTGCTCAAAACTTGGATAAAAAATGTTGTTAAAGAAAGATGGCATTCTTTCTGTCAGTGGAACTAACTGCTATATTTATTGATAAAGAACATATTTTCCTGAAAATAACTAAAAATTTGCCACACTATATGCTCCTTCCCAGTTCAAAGACAACAAATACTATCACACAAAGACATTTAGGACATAAATAAATGGGTGGATAAAGCAGGCTGAGAAGTTACCTACTGCTTGCCCAAACCGAGGTCTATCACAAGGGGCTAGAGTAGAGCATGCAAGGCCAAGGCGTACTACTAAACAGGGCCGAAGCATAGTGTCAAATCCATGCCAAAAAACTAAATGGGACCACTTCTCGAGTTCGTGCAATGTAAGTATGTGGAAGGTTTCCCTCCAACAAATTGTCTTCTTAACTGAAGAGAGCAAGCTTGAAAAATCACCATTGGCTGCAACGTAAAATCTGCATAGTTCATCCTCATTGAACCTGAAATGTCCATAAGTCAAATTCTCTCAGCTATATGTCATCTTTGCAGCTCAGGGCACTGGTGTGTATATAAAGCTATGATAAAACTTCAGAATGGCACAGAAAGACAGGTTTGAACACTAAATACTGGTATCAATGCAAACAAGCTCAATGCCAGCTCATACACCAAAATAGGCTTACATAGCTTGAAGCCTTCAGCTACACCCACGAGAACTCACAAAGTTGAGAATATATTAAGCTGCATTTGACCTATATCACACATCTGTGCACTTCCCCGTCTTATAATGTAAGTTGCCATTTTTAGTACAAGCTACATCACAATAACAAGAACTGCATTACCAAAATCATTTCAAGATGCTGTAATTTTTTTATCCTGCACCCTGAATGGGAATGTTTCATATGTATAGAAATATGTCACTCCTAAATAACAAACTTGTAGAAATTTACCTTTCAGGCAAAGTGATGCCTTGTTTCTCAAGTTCCCTGAACAGTAATATGAGCCAGTTCTCTTGCACAGTATCCTTTGTGCCATCAGCAACATCCCTAAAACAAGAAATAAAGCACTATATAAGAATTTAATCCTCTTTCCATAATTTATTTCATTATTGTGGTGCAATATGGTCAGAACTAGAACGGTATGATTCAATGAAAAGAAACTAGCAATACATTTCTCAGCTAAGAGATATTCTCTAGTGGTTCTTTCTTGAGTCTTTACCAACCTTGTACCAGAAGTTGATGCTGCTTCATCTGATTCAGAAGGTAAATCAGGAGCTTCTGTATTGCTACCCAATTCATCATTGCGTTTAGCGGACTGATCACATAATGTTGTTATGACAGAAAGAAACAACAGTGGTGTGGATAATTTCTGTATTGGAGGAAAATATCAGAAAGAAGTTAAAAAAACAAATGAGAAATAGCATAGCAGAAGTGTCACACTGCGCAATTCATCAAAGTACTAAAAACCCACGACTATGTACAAAATGAGGTTTGAAGCAGGTTTAGTTTAGCATAGATGGACATATCCATCACATTGTTCACATGAATTGATCTGGATGCCCTAAGTTAACTCAGTAAGTAACTAAGTATATGCTGTTTCATTGGGTGCAAAAATACATCAGAAGAAATTATGAGGCACAACCATTTCTAGTTTCTTAATCTTTAACTGAGTGCAAGCCCAGAACATGCTTCAAAAAGCTCAACGTGCAGGATAAATGGATAACCTATGCCAAAACAAATTCCAAGCCAAGTGGAATTCTTCATATGTAAAAACCTGTAATACAATGCTCTACTGTTGCTGTCAATAAAGAATATATCAAAAGTGGAGAGAAAACTATAGCAGCCTAATAGCCTATTTAAAGGATAATAGTGCTGGATCTATATTCATTTCTCAGTGAAAATGTTAGTCCAGTTTGAGCATGATTAAGTAAACAGTGTATGTGACTTGCATTTGAATTTAGAGCATGTTATGGTCCCAATCAAAAGTGTCAACAGTGGAATATAAAATGCTATAGTCAACATAACGGACAGTTCTTCTTGGTAAATGCTAGTTGAGAGACAGTAAGAGAAATATATCTCATTTAACAAAGCAATTTTCAAAAGCACTAGCTGATAGAAGAAAAAGAATTGTGTATATCTAGGAAATCAAGAGAATCAAGGCCTTTAGTTCTATTATATATATATATATATATATAAGAGAATTAAGGCCTTGACGGGCTAAGAGGTAAAATGACCTGAATGCCTTGCACAATAAATTTGAGTGGCGCCCACTGTTGAATCCACCTAAATGGAGGGTACCCAAGAACTTGCAATGCTTGAATAGAATTCCATATAAAAGGACATCTTGCTTTTGAAAATCTTCGTACTACTTCCAGGGCAACAACCTTTACCAAAAATGATGCCAAATGACTTGTAGACTCGCCACTCAAGATTAAATGTTTTGCTGGCACAATCTGCTTGACTGTCTTGGGTGAAATGGTTTTTGCTGGAGAAGCAACCAATGCACCCTGGTACTTCTTATCACTGCCTGGTTTGCTTGAAGACTGGAAGTTTTTGCTTGAACTAGCCATTGTTATGATTTATGAAGCATAGGCAGGAACAGAATCTAATCCGTGCTTTTCAAATGTATCACCAGCTCAATCCACAATTACAGATCAGTTGCGTCTAACCAGAAGGAAATGGAACTAACATAACAAATCTGCATGAGATCACAAGTGAATTCCGTCAGCATGAGGTATTAGAGAAATAAACAAAAATACTAATGCAAAGTTTTAAAGAATTGAACCAGCAAACACATACTATATGGTGAAATGAAATATGTATATATTGTCTGATATGAACGTGACTCCTGTCAGTTCTGCAACTGATCTTTATCTCCTCACTACAATGGAAGGATCCAGCACTATCAAACATACAAATCTGCCAGCAGCAACAACAACAACAATAATAATAATGGGCAATTGCAAATTTGCCACAGGTTTGAATCTTTATTGTAATACTGCCACTAAAAAATTAAAAAAAATACTGCTATAACTGTCATGAGTGGTATCCTTGCAAAATAGAAAAAAGCAGTGGCAAATTTGCAATGCCCCTAATAATAATTACTGGAACTTGTAGAAATCATCCAAGCAATGTAAGTGGACTCTAATTCCCCGCAAACAAAAAAAAAGGTGGACTCTAATTATCCATTTCTCACAATTTATGACATAAAATTTCCATCTATATTACCACTAAGTCCAAACTATGCGGCATCTAGTTAGTAAACAACATAATTAGAGTAACTCCCACTAATCGTCGGAAACCTGACTTAAAGCGGGCTGTTTATTTTCCCCCAAAATTTTGGGAAACAAGTTGCTGTTAGAACAATCAAATAGAAGTAAACGCACAGTTAGCTGGATGGTTTGGACTGGACGAATTGGATTCGTTGCTGAGAGCAAACAGCAAATTACCCTACGAACAGCAATCCATGCAGCAGGCGGCATTAGGGCTTCCGTACCGGAAAACGAAATCATACTGTAGGATCCCCGCCTGTCCACTCCTTGGAGGTGGAGCCGCTTCAGCGGGAAAGGGGCGGGGGCCTGGCCGCTCCTCGTCCTCCTCCTCCGTCGCCGGCTAGGGTTCGAGTTGGCCTCCCACCTTGCGCCTCCGGGGATGGGAGATTGGTGGAGACGGATCTATGCCGTGGGTGGGTGGGCGGTGGGACGCAGCGAGAAGCCGAGAACGCCAACCGAAATTTCCCGCAGAGGACACGCCTCCTCCCCTGTCTGTCGACGGACAGGGAAATTAATCAAGAGAGATTAGACACATCTTCCCTGTCTGTACTCACTGTAGCGTGGGACCGGCGGAGTATTTTGTTTTTGTTCGTAATCTGGCCATCTGGAGTCCTGGACTCTTCTTCATCCTGATGCCAAACATACATGCATCAACAGTGTTTAGGTAATTTTTTTGTATAGCGACCTCTAGGGTTTATCTCACCGGGAGAAGGGTTACCGTAGTGAACAGTTGAAAAACCAGACCAAAGATTTGAAATTTTGTTTAAATTTTATTTGAACTTGGTAGGTTATCTGATAATTACCGTTACCATAGTAAGCTTTTATCATGATAACCACGTTGTAAGCAATGGTAAGAGATCTAACCTAGGAGCTATTTACATGAGTGCACCGTACAACAAAATAACTTGTCGTTTTTAGCTCAAATCTGAAGCAATTTTCAACAGGTTTTCAGGACCTCCAGAAATCCTACTTTTTTTTCACTTCACATCTAAACCTTTTTAACTAAAATTACAAAATTAAAAAACAAACAACTTTTTACCAACGCTTTGAAGCTACTCTAATAATAATATTATTAGATACTTTAGCTCAAAACCCAATAAATTTTATAGAGAAAAATCAAGAAATACAATTAACAAACGCTCAATTATAAGAATACCATTTGCACTATAAAATGTCATTATACAAATGAATTTATCTTAGAAATATCATTATTATTAGGTTTCCATCAAAATGCCCTTAAGCCTCATTTGTAACAATAACTACAACGATTAAATCTAGGGTCTTATTTAACCAGTTTAGGGGTATAATTGTCTTCTTATAACTCTAACAGAAACCTACGGTGATGTATTTTTGGATAAAATTTGTTATACGATGTCATTTTATAAAACTCAGGACGACGGTTGCGCGTGGCTGAGCAGCAGTGGGAGTTCAAGATACAATGGAGGCGGCTAAGCCATAGTTGATCCATGTCGGATGTTTCTAGCTCAAGCTGCGGCAGCGCAAGCTTGAGCCGTTGTGACTGCTTCTTCATCAAACGATCATTGTTACTACTCATTGAGCCGTTGTGACAAGCATTTGCCTCGTTCCTTCGCAAGCCAGATAAACACGTTGGATCGGAGTAGAATTTTTGTTTCCCGTGTTTCCGCTGGAAAAGTGGAGGGATAGGAAAATTTACTGTGGAATTCCTTTGTTGCTTTCCTTTGATCCAAACGCGTCCACAGTACCATTCCAAAGGAATATTGATTTCTACATTTTTTCCCTTTGAAATTCCTTTGAATCAAACGGGGCCAGTAGTTAACCTTGTAGCTTCATCATTTATTTTTCAGCTTATAATCTATTATAAAAATTCAAATATTAATTAATTTTAAGGAGTTTTGTATTGTAGTTTATTTTTTAACTTTATTTCTAAATCGGTAATACTAGATATATAAAAATTTTACTCATATTATGTTTTGATCGTAACTCATTGCCACACCCCACCCTTGAAAATTGCCCGTAATCCCCCAAACTAAGTCGCTCCTTTTCTACCTTCTGTTGGTGTGGCTTGGCTTCCTTTGTAACCTCCAAACTTCACCCAAATCATAACTGATGGTGGCAAACATAGACTCTGCTTCCCCACTCGCAAAGGGGCTATTTAGTATTCACCCATCGCAATTAGTCTGATGGTTTGAAACTTTAACTATGACCATGACACTTCTAAATTGTAAGATCGGTTTCTACTTATTCGTGTTTTTAGTTCTTATTATGATAGTAACTCATAAGTTAAATACTCATTCTATTTTTTTATATTTGATGCAATTAATTTTTAGACATATATTTGATAATTCGATTTATTTAATTTTTTAAAATATATAAGAATATAAGTCAGGCTGATAAAAATAAATAATAATTATATAATTTTTAATAAGATAAATAGTAAAATATAGATTAAAAGCTAATTGTGTTAAATATAAAAAATCGGGAGGAGTAAAAGTTAAATAGAGATGTTTCTCATTTTAGACATTTTTGGTTGATAAGGGATCGATGTGTGATCGAATGGTTATAGAGACATCAAAGGGTGTTTCGTGCAAATAGCAGCAATCCCAGCAATCCGGTGTTCCTGTCCACTAAAACGTTTCTGTCCATGGAAATTTCTTCCTTGAATTGTGGCACCCAGTCCTGACCAAACGACTCGTTCCCACCACCGCCGCTTGGGCCCCATCCGAACACGACACGGTTCCCACATGGCGAAATTTCACCTTACAGATACTGAACGTGGGACCACTAGTGCACAGAGATGACCGGGACCCACCTGCAGAGACGTAGCTCATTCTCTGTGTGCGTAAAAAACAACATCCGTATTTGACCTGTGGGCCCAACTTGCAGTAGTTTAAAGGTTTAAACTGGGTACAACTGTACAAGCTGGGCCCTGGTTGGGACACGTCCCCGCGATTTCGGACGAGGGGAAGACCAAGCGTGCCAGCCATTATAAAGCACCCACCTCGCCGCCGACCACGGAGGCCGCAGCCGCACTCGCCTCCTCTCCTCCACTCGCGCATCGGCGAAAACCCTACCCTCCTCTCTCTCTAGTCGATCCCCACTCCTCGCCGCCGCCGCCGCCGCGAGCGGGAGAGCCAGCAATGGCGCCAACCAAGGGGGAGGGCCCGGCGATCGGCATCGACCTCGGGACGACCTATTCGTGCGTCGGGGTGTGGCAGCAGGACAGCGTCGAGATCATAGCCAACGACCAGGGGAACCGCACCACACCCTCGTACGTTGCGTTCACTGACTCCGAGCGCCTCATCGGAGATGCCGCCAAGAACCAGATCGCCATGAACCCCATCAACACGGTGTTCGGTGAGTAACGCAGCCCCCTTCGCCTCCGCCTTGCGCTGTTTCAGATTCGATCTGTACCGTTGAGATTAGATATGTGATCTATGAGTCGTATTTCGCGTAATGTGAGGCTCGATTTGCTAGATCCGTCAGTCTCGTACATGTTTGGTTGGTCTTGGCACTGCTCCAAAAATAAAAATGCGAGGACGAGCTGGTACTCATCACATTTATACTCAAAATGCGAGATCATAGGCTTGATGTGTTAGCCTGTATGCGAAATAAGATCTGCTACATGATACTGCAGGAGTGCAGATAATAGGTGATATTTTTAACAGAATCGTTTGAGTTTTGCTATAACATTTTTTTCGCACTGATTTTATTAAGATTGACAGGGGCTACAGATTACGCACTGATTTTATCACATTGTTATTATATAATTTCACTGTGACGTTTGAACATATTCAGTCCATGGTAGATCTACATAGCAGGAGCATGATCGATTAATTTCTTTGGCCCAGTTCTGTAAATTTGGTGGCCATTTAGGAACGTGCCGATACAAAATAATCACACTGGTTACAATCAAAACTGTAGGCTAGAAAAATTGATTGTTTGCATTCACGGGCTGTCCCTTTTTTAGTTGCTGATTAATTTTTGCCATCAATTATGGACTGAACTGTTACTTGCATTATGTTGACGTCACGGAAGCAAAAAATTATATCAGTGGTCCTGTGACAACTTGCACTTGTTTTTACATTGCATTGCTAAGCTGCTGTTAGGGAGTGCTTTCTGAATCATGCCTAGATTATAAAAAAACAAATTTGGGAATTAAAGTTAACTGTTTATTCTGATAATACTAGTTGAAATCAAACTGCCCTTTTGTGACTGAAAAGCTGCACACCAATGATCTACAGCATTTAGTAACCCATTCTGAATTAGGTCTGCCCATTCGATAGTTGTATTCATCAATTCATGCTTTATTCAACGGTTTGCTATGATCACTACCAACAACCAATTGGAATGGATCTATTTTCGCTATGTTTGAATTGATTATTGCACAAAAAGAATTTCTATTAGTTTTTTTTGTAGCTCTGTTTCTCATTTCTCTTGATTATACTTTGTTGTTCTCTTATGTAAGTATTTGCCATCTACGTTGTAGTTGCTACATATGCTGAAGAATTGTCATTCAACATGTATATACTCAAAAGTAATTGTACACTTTTTCACAACCTGTTTTGATCCACAGGCATTTAATGATTAGATTACTTGCATTGTCCAGACATTAAATATAGTTAAGTTTCACCCATACTCTAAGTTAGATTATATGTGTTTGTAAAAGCGGTGATATGCATCATATATTTTTGCATTAATGCTTATACCCTCAAATTTAATATGTTATTGCTCATAATTCAGAATTGATATGAATGCAGGGTGGTTTTTTGAAAGTGCTCTAATTTACTGCCTACAACTTATGATATCTACTTTTGTTTGTATCGACGGGTTATTTACTTTTGTTGATATTGTTCGATTTCTGTTGTTTTAATGCATTTAAGCTACCTGCTACTTAAAATTACTCTTGCCAAAAAATAACCATAAGATTAATCGCTATGGGATTATTTTTAATTTAGCTAAACAATTTTGAGCTAAATTAATTCAGATAATTTATATCTTGCATGTGGTCAAATTTAAAACTATGCCACCAACATTTTTGCTTGATGCTTTCTTCTTTGCACCATTGAAGCTTCATTCAGCAACTGTGGTGCTCTCGAACTCACCTTGTGCGTCTTCCCTGTTTTAACAAAACAAGCTGATAGGTGGTTTTTCTTAGCATATATAAACTTTAAACTTTTGTGATGAACAATAAGCATAGGAGTCCTTTCTGTTCACTACATAATATAATACAGAGTAGTTCAGTATCTTCACAAGTGCAACTCAAACCAATGACAGGATAATATTTTGTAACTATTTTCAGAATCTGAACCTCTTTATCTTCTATTCATGTGGATAGCATTATCTGATATTTCTTGATTAATGCCAATATATCCAATCGAGGTTTCTGAATATATCTTTCACTCTGCAGATGCGAAGCGTCTTATTGGCAGACGGTTTTCTGATGCCTCTGTCCAGAGTGATATCAAGACGTGGCCGTATAAGGTTATTCCTGGCCTGGGGGATAAGCCTATGATTGTAGTGCAGTACAAAGGTGAGGAGAAATAATTCTCTGCTGAAGAATTTTCATCCATGGTTCTTATTAAGATGCGTGAGATTGCTGAAGCTTACCTGGTATCAACTGTGAAGAGTGCTGTTGTCACTGTTCCTTCTTACTTCAATGATTCCCAGAGGCAGGCGACTAAGGATGCTGGTGTTATTGCGGGTCTTAATGTTAGGCGTATTATCAATGAGCCAACAGCTGCTGCAATTGCTTACAGTCTTGACAAGAAGGCGACTAGTGTTGGTGAGAAGAATGTACTCATTTTTGACCTTGGTGGTGGCACTTTCGATGTCTCACTCCTTACCATTGAGGAGGGTATTTTTGAGGTGAAAGCAACAGCTGGTGACACTCACCTTGGCGGGGAGGACTTTGCCAACCGCCTGGTGAACCACTTTGTCCAAGAGTTTAAGAGAAAGCATAAGAAGGAAATCAGCGGAAACCCTAGGGCTTTGATGAGGCTCAGAACATCATGTGAGAGGGCAAAGAGGACACTCTCATCCACTGCCCAAACTACCATTGAAATTGATTCTCTCTTCGAGGGCATTGATTTCTATTCCACCATCACCAGAGCCAGGTTTGAGCTGCTTAACATGGACCTCTTTAGAAAGTGCATGGAGCCTGTGGAGAAGTGCCTGAGGGATGCAAACATGGACAAGAGCACTGTCCATGATGTTGTCCTTGTTGTGTGGTTCAACTAGAATACGCAGGGTTCAGCAGCTTCTACAGGACTCTTCAATGGGAAGGAACTATGCAAGAGCATTAACCCTGATGAAGCTATGGCATATGGTGCTGCTGTCCAGGCCACTATACTTAGCGGGAAGGGGAATGAAAAGTGACTCCACTGTCTCTTGGTCTAGTGTTAACGAAAAAAATTGGCACGGAACGCGTATCGGTATGACAGCTTTGGTGTATTTGATGAAAATCGATGGTTCTTTACAAAGTCCGATAGTGATGGATCGGTCGGAGTTGATGGTTGATAAATTGGTTGAAGCCAATGTTTGATGGATTGGCTAGTGTGTTTGAGTTTAAATCGGGTGGATCAATTGGATTGAGGCTAAACCGATTTATAGGAGAGAGAAATTTATCTTTAAGGATATCTATTATAATTATTTAAGATTATATCGTAATTAATAGTATTTGTTAGTTTTGTTTATTGTATAGTTGATGTGAATATTGTAACTCGTATAGTACTCATGTAATACTATACTATAAATATCTGTGTTATTATAAAAAAACATAACTCAATATAAGGTACATTGTTAACCATGTTTTCTAGGTATTTTTGATGAGTTCTAGTTCTCGTTCTCGATGTGGACTCCATCGTTTCGATCTTTGACGAATGACTAAGTTCTATCACAGTTGTATTAGTTAGACTAGTTTGGCTATATCGTTTTAATCTTTTACATTACCTTTGTTGATACAATTGTCAATATATCGGTTCTATCTACTCAATCTTTTCAATCTTTTAAACTGTTATATCTAAATCTACATTGATCTTTTAGATTGACTATATCATTTTAATCTCTTAAATTTAAATTGATTTAGTGTATTCATCATGTTTATATAAAATCTAAGTTTTTTTATTATATTTAATATGATACTGTCTCGATTATATCAATATATTAGATTGCTGCTAATAGGTTAAATACTACTAAGTCATGTTTTGAGTTCTAGCCGATGAGTTTCAATTTTAATGCGTATCAGCTCTCTAGCCGATATATACATTTTTATTATAAGCTATCTTACATGTCAGACTATCAATCGATATTCATCTTCTATTTTGATGATTAATCTGTTGTAATGTCACGGTTTTCGTCCGTCGTTAAAATCTATTTTAACTAAAAACCTATTTTCAAAAAAAAAGTTCCTTAGGTGTATTTATTTAGAATCTAAAAGTGATAAAAGATCTCAATTAAACTTATGTTTGAAACCCTTCACCAAAAATTCCAAACCAAATTTAGATCTCAAGATTTGAATTTTGAAATTTGAAATTTCTCCAAAAAATCCCTCCTAGAAATTCCTCCCAAAAATCCTTCAAATTCCTCTTCCAAAATTTTCCTTAGATTTTTCCTGAATTCAAATCCCAAAATTTGAATTTAAATGCAAATTCAAAATCCTACCAAAACCCATTTCAATTTTTTTGGAATTATGAAAAATAGTCACTTTTTCACCTGGGAGCCAAAATGTCAGCCTAACCCCAGCCTCCCTTCCTTTCCCATGCATGGCCACCACGGCCCATAGCCCCACTGGGCTATACGAGCGCATGCGTGCGCCTCGCTGACTAATGAACAAGGACCGCTCGCCAGGGCGCCACGCGCTCAGGCTCACTTGCTAACTGCCGTCGCCTTCCTTCTCTCATCGACACATGGAGCCCATGTGTTAGCTTCGTCTCTCACCACCCAGCCACACGCCCCAGATGTTTGGTGCAATGTTGCGTCCGTGAGCCACACCCACATAGTCGCGCCATGCCGCGTCACACTGAGGCCACTATTGTCGTGCATCACGTTGGATGTGCGTCCATTCCACGCTGTACCGCGCACTTCGCTCCCAAATTGCCACGACTAGCGTATTGCCTGCACCGACTGAGCCCATCGCTATCGCTCTCTACCAAGCACCTCTTGCCACGGCCAACGATTGCCCGTGTCGACCAGGACCCTCCATCATCACTCTGTGCCAAGCGCCTCCTGCCACAGCCGGCCCACTGCCCGTACTGACTAGGCCCCACCGCTGCTTCCCCGCGCGCGCATGCCTTGTCTGGCCCCCCTTCTCCATTGTCACAGTGTTGGCCCCCCCGAAACCCCGGTGATGCTACCATGCTATCCTTTCCCTATCATGGTGCTGCCACACATGCCCTACTTTCATCCCTACCCGCTCCGTCCTGTCGCCATGGCAAGAAACTTGGCAAAGCAACCATGTCATCCTCTCGCAACACCTATAAAATTACTCTCGGGCCACTCTCCTCAGCGCGCTACCCTAAGCCCCTGCGTGCCCGCACCGTCATCTGCATGGCCTCTAGCCACAACCACGCCGATGCCACATCCCTCTTCCCTTCAACGCCATCCTCGGTACCTCCTAAAACACCATCCTCCCCGTGTCGTGCCTTCTTCTGCACCAACGCCACCCCCTCGGCCTCTTCCTGCAACGCTGCCACTTTTCCCTCCGACTGCTGGCCACGCTACCCCACACCATCGCTCTCGCCGATCATGTACACACGAGGAAGTAAGGGGAGAGAGGCATAGGAAGAAAGAAAGAGGAGACAAAGAAATGAAGGAAGAGGAGAATAAAAGGAGAGAAAAAAAAAGAGAAGAAGAAAAGGAGAAGAAAAAAGGTGGGCCTACCAGTGAGACCCATGTAGACCCCACCTATTTTTAGAAACATAGAAATCTAGACCACATCCTCCTTTCTCGGGTTGAAGCACAGCTAACTCTGGTCCAACAAGTCAACCGATTAAGTCCAGTTGACGTCCCTCTGTACAAATAAGCCCACCATCTATGAAGTCTAAACTACAACTGTCATTCCCCCTCGAGATAGGTCCATAAGTCAGGCCCACCAACCCCATCAGTCTACCTTAACTCTCGGAGTATTATTCTTTTTTCTCAAAATATAATAACACTTTTTACCTTGATTCAAAAAATCAATTAATCATTCGAAACTCATATCTTCTCAACCGTAAGTCTAATTTTCTCTATTTAACTTTTAGAATCTTTCTAAAAATAAAATATATCTAATGACACAATCAGTTAATAATAGTACTATTTTATTTGTAGGTCTTGGTGTGGTTTTCTCTCTTTTACGATTAGTCGTTGACGATGAGAGTTACTCGAACGTGGATCTCTAGGAGATTTCTTGCCAACAAAGACTAGGCAAGATCATATTACTTATATATTATAAATATGTTTATTCAAACATGCATGTTTATCATACATATTAATTTGTTCGGCCCTAGTCTACAAGCATATAATCGACATATCTACCTACTAGTTACACTATTTTCGATTGTACCCTGATAAACCAAATCCTTGTCACTCCACCATAGTGGTGTCATGATACTTGCGCCCTCCGGACGCAGGTGTACATCCGCGCACCATACATTATTTTATATTGTAAATATATGTGTTGGATTGTCATTATGAAAAACATAGGTTGTGAAAGGTTTATAAATATCGACTCTGAGAGTTAGAGGTTTTGAAAAACAAAAAGGAGTTTTATGGGAAAACTTGTGATGTAAATCCTATCCTATGTGGTTTGGTATTGTAGTCGTGTACAAGGACCAATTTCTTTGGGATGTTCATCCGAACATAAAACAGTACGACCATACAGGCAATATGGAATGCCCCTGACAGAGTGAGTAGCTAAAATATGGGTGTCTTGCATGCTAATATTGAGGAATGCTGAGATAGGGAGACAATGGCATTCTCCTAAAATAGGGGTTTATCTTAATCATGCGATACGGTTGGTACTATACGACGCGTCCTAAAAAAATGAGTGACTGAGACTAGCCTGATACTTGGTTTTAGAGAGTGAACTAACTATGTGATATAGGATGTCTATGGATTATTTATAGAAAAGTCTTGTTATGAATTCTCCTTTGTCGGCTATGTATTGGCTCATATGTGCTAGATAAAGTGGATGCTCATGATATGTGGATAAAGCGTGTAACATCTGTAGAGTTTAGTTAAACTATTTAAACAGTCGTGCCCATAGTTATGGGTAGATGTGAGGTATTTCTTATAGCATAAATTGATTCCTAAGATGTGAGTCATTACCAGAGCCTTTTTTGTGATGAGTGGCTAACCTTCATGGTTATGAATAGATCTATGTGAGGGGTGTTGGATGGCATTATAGGGCTAAGATAGGCAAGTCAGGATGTGTGCTGAGAAGGCCAGTTATGAGGTTAAGAAGGTTAAGTTTGGGTTGGTAGGTCGAGAAGACCAGACCTGGAGCTAAGAAGGCTGGTTAACCATGAGACTTGTAAATAGTTAGTTTTGAGAAAATGTTGGTTTATGTTTTGAAAGAAGAAAAAAATTGGTGAAGGAAAAGATATTTTTAATTACTAAAATTTGGTTTTTTCGCTCGAGTTGTTGTAAATCTAACTCACGAATGTATCGAGTGAGTTTAAAATAATTGGTTTGCTAAATAAATTCAATCTTTCCTTTGTAGCTTGTACTTATACATTTCCCGTGGTGAGCTGAGTACAAAAGTACTTACCTCCTTCATTGTTGTTGTTTTTTTCTTTGGCTTAAATTCAAATAGAAGATGAAGGTTTGAATTTTATCACTAGACCCTAATATGAAAGTGTATTATATTTATGATGTAGAAAATCTTGTATTGATTCATCATATTACCGCTATTATCAGCATTGTGATTCTAGAACTAGTACCTGTTTCATGGTTTCGTAGGAGAATGGCTTGTCGTTATCCTACAGCACGCCCCCTCGGCGCTATTGAAACAATGGTATAGGGACAGGGTGTGACACTGGTCTTACTAAATTCAATCTTGTACTATCTTGTTTTAGTCCAATTTATTAAGATTGGCTTTACTAAGACCAGCGTCATGATTTAATAGGTTCTATTCGTTTCATCGGCTAAGCTAGCTGATGAGTTTATTCACCTATATTATTTTATATGTATCTATATACTCATGTTGGTCTTGTCGCTAGTGCATAAGTACTACCATTTCCATCGACTATCGGCTGATGGAACAAGCTCATATCGACTATTAGGCTGATTAGCTTAAGATTATGACTTTTGTCTTGTTAATTGTAGAATTAAATTGATTGGAACGCACTCAATGAATTAAGCTAGGACTTATACAGGAGTTAAACAGATCTCTCAAACCGTTGTATGAGATATAAGTGTCTTGACGGAGTCAGACTGTCCTCATCCCAAGGAGAACCACCATTCCTACAACAAGGAGCAGGTCTTCTCGACCTACTCTGATAACTAGCCTGGTGTGTTGATCCAGGACTATGAGGGTGAGAGGACAAGGACTAGAGACAATAATCTCTTTGGAAAAATTGAGCTCTCTGGAATCTCTCCTGCCCCTAGGGGAGTTCCTCAGATCACCATCTGCTTTGACATTGATGCCAACGGTATTCTGAATGCGTCTGCTGAAGACAAGACTATCGGCCAGAAGAATAAGATCACAATCACAAACGACAAGGAAAGGCCGAGCAAGGAGGAGATTGAGAAGATGGTTCAGGATGCCGAGAAGTATAAGTCTGAGGACGAGGAGCACAAAAAGAAGATTGACGCCAAGAATTCCCTGAAGAACTATGCTTACAACATGAGGAACACTATCCAAGAAGAGCTGCCAGATGACGACAAGAAAAGGATCGAGGACGCGTCGATCAGGCGATCCAGTGGCTGGACAACAACCAGCTCGCTGAGGTCGAAGAGTTTGAAGATGAAGGAGCCGGAGGGCCTGTGCAACCCAATCATTGCCAAGATGTACCAGGGTGCAGGTGCCGACATGGCTGGTGAAATGGATGATGATACTCCGGCTGCTGGTGGAAGTGGAGCTAGGCCTAAGATTGCGGAGGTCGACTAAATCGAACTTCATATATGTGGTGAAAAAAAGAATTGATCATACGCCTTTTGTTTTCAAATCGCAGGTGGCAATCATACCACTTGGTTATATTCTATCCGTACTTTCTGTTAACTACAGACTTATGAATGCGTCATGAACATTGCAATGATGCATGTTACTATGGTTTATTGTTTAATTCACCTGATGCTTCAGTTTGGGCTAACTATTAGCCTCCAATTCAGTAATGTGCTGACGATTCAGTCTTTATCAGCTGATCTCTGCATAGTGCCCTGTTCTTTTACTTCATTACAGTTGAGATTAATACTTCACAGTGTTATTGATTTTTTGTCAACTAATCAGCCGGTCTGTGCCGAACAGTTGAGATTAATACTTCAGAAAGGAAACACATGTAATAAGAGCTGTGCTTTTCATAATGCTGCACTGCAAGCTAATGCTTTCCTTGGTAGTACTATAACATCTTCTTAATAACTTGGTGCTCTTGTGATTAATATAATCGTATCCAAAAATGCAGCCACTGGCTGTTGCGATGCAATTATTGTCGTCGTCAGTCGTCACAGCAGGTTGAGGTTGGTGAAGTTTGTGTACTCAGCTTAGCTCGACCGACACGAAACCTTAATAAAGTTGGATAGCTTACATGTGTGTTGCATGTCCCGGAATCTCGCCCACATCCTGCGATGTCGGGAGAAGAAAAGAAAGTCACACAATGTGATCTCCCTGGGGACATACACGCTACGAGGGACTGCTTCTGTTGCTGCGTCTTTCGCTTTAATCAGCAGGCCCAATGAGTCATAAGCAATAATAATGCAGGGCCAAAGCGACCACTCCCAGGCCCTACCCAACCAAAGAACACACACCGCACCCCATGCTATCTCTTTAATCCTGATGCGTTCCCAACACAAGATTTGCCTCAGGTGTTCTCTGGATGGTACTACCAGTAGCAAGTTATAAAGTTAATACTAACAGCATTTTACATTAATTGATGATCATCATTTCTGTCAGTGCAGGGGCCGGATGTTTTCATTGATTAACGAAATCTTCTGTCATACCCTAAAAAATTTCACCAATTCACTTCTACAAGCTGTTCTTGCTCAATGTTGATTCCATCTGCAATTCTGCATTATCAGCAGCTCAGCACCAGTGGCTATACTGCACTTGGTCTGCAGAGTGATGGACTGTCAGTAGTAAAACGAGAAAAAGGAAACAAAAGCAGGGCGCCGAGTGTTTATCACTTTAGCTCCTCGGTGGCAATCTGGGTTGCGCTTTTCACCGGCAGTTGGAAATCCGGTTCTGACGTGCGCATGATTGACATAAAATTCCCCCGTTTTGAGCACTTGATCAGACCATCAGACTCTGCTAGCTTGTGTTGGGTGTGTATATATGTTCTGGAATTCCACTTGTCACGGCATGAATGGACAAGCGTTGTACATCTGTTCCTCTCATTCTACCTGCCCAAGCAAACTGCAGGTTGGCTGAAAAAAAAAGAAGCAAACTGCAGGTACAATCGAATAGCTGACTGAATAGACGAATGATTTGTGATAATTATTTAAGCATATAAATGAAGTTCATATATAAAAAAATCTAATAATTATATCATTTAGGAGCTCAAGAAACGTGCCGTTAATCCATTTATTCATTCCTCGAAAAAGAATTTCGAGAGTTTGATTCTAAGCTTACCATGGTTGATGTTCAACAGCTAAGTTAGTTAATTACCTGCCACTGATGATTCAATGCTACTAGATAGCTTTCCTTGCAAATTAAATACCACAAGTGATCTTGTTTGTTTTTAACAAAGGTGAGATGCTATGCTCTCAGTCCAAGAGGAATCCAAACCAGATGAATGACTTAATTATTTTCTGAGAGTTCAGGCTTCACTGCGCCACGTACGATCTCCAAAGTAGAAATGAGCAGGAGCAGTGGTGCTCACCCAATGATACAAATTATCAGAGCGAGCAAAAGCGGAGCAGAATCTTAACTGCTAAGGTCATTCGCCACAAAGTCGAATAATGAAACATTACTTGAATAGTCAAGCAACGGCGCCTATCTGAACTTTCCTGTCGACATTTTTAACATATATGTCATAAGATCAGAACCCGTAGGCTGAAACGTCATTCATAAATATTATACAGCTGCAGTGTGGCACCTTCAAAATATAAACTGAGAAATGGATTCTAATCATGGAGGAGATGTCCCCTCATATGCCTTTCTCAAATAAATGCAATATGGTTGTGAAAAATTCAGATTAAATAACACCAACTTGCATGAACAATGAAGGCTGTGCATTCATGATGGAAAATTTTGACCCCCTAGATGAATAAAATGAATATATAAGTTGAGGGCAAATTTAACATCCTTAGAAAGTATCTTTGGTACCAAAATTTACATTCAGAATTTTATTGTCTCAAGGTATATAATACCTAAAGGTATTAAATTTTACATTAGAAATATGTGGTACTTACCAATACTTTCTCATATATGATAAAATTGTTCATAGGTTGATGTTTGGAAGCAGAACACAGAGATGTGTGTATAGGGGCAGCAAGCTGGTCGCTAGCTGCTATACATTATGTTCCAATCTGCACTCTGGTACGCATTACCTGAATCTTTTTGGAGGCCTCCATGTCGATCTCAGCAATGACTTGTACAACTATGTACTACTCTAGCCAGTTAATTTGTCTCTGTATATGATTTCTCATCGATCCCCATATGACTGAATCTCTGAATGAGCTAGTTCATCAGTACATGAGCTGGGTACACCTGTTAGATCTTATTGTTAATCAAAATTGTTATCTTCTGTCCAATCTCTCTAATCATTCATGGACAAGGAAAAGTGGGGTCTATTCTGCTTGATTAAGTTATTAACCGGTAGCTAGCTACCTATCTAAACTAGGGAGAATAATAATAACCTAATTATAAGCGCGAGCGAGCACTGATCCTAGCTAGCTTGCATTTGTTCTCTCATCATTTGCAGAAAAATAATTAGTATATGTGATATTGTGGTGGGGAAAGCAGAATATTTGACAGGAAAGATTGTGCCCATGTATTATATTAATGGGACGCATGAAAGTCAGTTAAATTTTGGTTATCGGACGACCAGAACAGAATAAGAATATGGACTGTGATCTGTTCAGATCTTGCACAATTCAAATGTGTAAAGCTTTACAATCATTTGTAGTATTCAAATGCCATGTTTGCTTAGTTTGTACAATGAGGAGGAAGGAGAGATGAAAAAGCGGCAAAGCTTGCATAGATCATCCATGAGGCCATGCATGTACTGAAGTTTCCCGGTAATTTCACACTGAACTACCAGTACTTTGTTCTAAAATAAATCAATTTCTATCTCTAAAGAGTATATATGTAAACTACAGGCATGTCAAGATACATGAACTAGAAAGGACTTGGATGATTATATTAATTTCAGATCAAAGAATTACTAACATATATCTCTTGGTCATCTCTACCTCTCTGTGCATTTAAGTACCTACTCATGTAGTGGCCACATGAGAATCTGTACGTCAGCGGTCAGCTCGCTAGCCATATACACACACACGTATACTTGTTAGTAGTATATAATTAACTTTGCTTGGAGAAAGAAGAAGGGGAATTCTACACCACCACCTGCACCACTGGCCAATAGTCCAAGAAAACTAAGACTAGCAAGACAGCTTTACTGATTGATCTCTTTCATCAAAATGGACATAAAGTTGCGCACCCTGCACATACACTAGAATGCCACCCCTAGACACCTGTAGCAGCTGCTAGCTCACATCATTTTGATAACCCCTATATATATATAGAGAGAGAGAGAGAGGGAGCTGGTTAATAGTAGTAATTAACCAACCAGCCAAGCTAGAACAGCAAGAAAACAAATCCAGCAGCCTTCCAATAAACAGTAGTGCATGCAGCGAGCTAGCTAGCAGCCAAGGTGATACCACCTCCTTCTCCTAGAAATCTAGGGTTTTCTCATCAACTTTCTCCCTGAATAAAATCCCCCTTCTCTGATCTCTCACTCTCCCTAGCTAGTTGGTTAACCATGCCACATCCATTATATATCCATGCATCACAGACACACATGCTTATGAGCTAAGGAAACATCTCTCTTCACCATTCAACTCCTCCCCTGCATATGTTTCACAACCCAAATATATATAATACAAGCACACCACTAAGACACAAAAAAAATAAAGGAAATAAAGGGGTATCAAGCCCCCCTCTCCTTTTATTCCCTCTCCCTTTCATCCCCTCCCACCCCCATCTCTTTCCCTTCTCTCCCTCCTCTTCATTCTCCTCCACCTCTTCTCTTCCAGCGAAGGCGAGAGAGAGTAGTAGTTCTCTCTTCTCAGAAGCAGCTTAGTTAGATAGAGCGCTCACAATTTCCAGCTTGCTAGCGGGTGTTTTATTCGCCGCCTTTATCGATCCGCCTCCCCATCCTTGTATGATCCTGGGCTTAAAGCATCTATATACCCTTATCTCACAAAGAAGAGAGGAGAGGAACAAACAAAACCAAAAAAGAAGGCCCCAAGTAGGAAAAGATCAAAAGAAATCAATTCTATACCATGGTCTTTTCTTCGGTTCCGGCCGTCTATCTTGATCCACCCAATTGGAACCAGCAGGTAAAAATTTCTTGCTCGGCCAAGATCTCTCCTCTATATCTTTTTTTCTACTTTATTTTTTATCTAGGATGATGACGATATATTCATGTTTGGCTTCTTCATGAAAAAAGCAAAACCAAAGAAAATGGCGAGGAAATATTCCTACGCTCTTTTGAGAATTAAATCTCTTGTTGAATATACCGTCTCACCTGTCTTTTAGTTTGTGATCTCGATTTCTCTCCTTTAATTCTCTTTGCTAGCTGCGCATGTGTGTTTTGATTTGGAATTAATGGTGGTGCTTTCAGCAACAGCAAGCTCACCACGGTCAGCTTCCAAATGGCGGCGGCGGCGATGGCGGCGGAGGAGGTGGAGTGGACGGGCACCACCAGCAGCATCACCACCAGCTGTCGCCGATGCAGCCGCATCACGGTGCGCTCATGGCTCCTCGGCCTGACATGGTAGCAGCAGCCGTTGCGGTGAGCGGCGGCGGTGTCGCGGGCAGTGGCGGCGGCCCGACCGGCGGCTCGGCGGTGCGCCCGGGCTCGATGACGGAGCGGGCACGGCTCGCCAAGATCCCGCAGCCGGAGCCGGGGCTCAAGTGCCCGCGCTGCGAGTCCACCAACACCAAGTTCTGCTACTTCAACAATTACTCGCTCTCGCAGCCGCGCCACTTCTGCAAGACGTGCCGCCGCTACTGGACGCGCGGCGGCGCGCTCCGCAACGTCCCCGTCGGCGGCGGGTGCCGCCGCAACAAGCGCACCAAGTCCTCCAAGTCGTCCTCGTCGTCGGTCGCCTCGGCCTCCGCCACGGGCGGCACATCGTCCTCCACCTCGTCCACAGCCACGGGCGGCAGCAGTGCCGCGGAGGCGGCCGCGGCCATGATGCCGCCGCAGACGCAGCTGCCGTTTCTGGCCTCGTTGCACCACCCTCTAGGGGGCGGCGATCACTACAGCACCGGTGCGTCGAGGCTAGGGTTTCCCGGATTGAGCTCACTGGATCCCATCGGCTACCAACTCGGCGGCGGCGGGGCCGCTGCCGCCATTGGGCTAGAGCCGTGGCGTCTCCCGCAGATACAGCAATTCCCCTTCTTGAGCCGCACCGACGCCATGCAGCCTCCAATGTCCAGCATTTACCAGTTCGACGCGGAGGGCGCCGCCGACGCCGCCGGCTTCGCCGGACAATTGCTGGCCGGCACCAAGGTGTCCGGCTCGTCGGGTTTGATTACGCAGCTGGCATCAGTGAAGATGGAAGACAACAACGCTTCGTCCACGGCGATGAACAGCTCGCCGAGGGAGTTCTTGGGCCTCCCCGGCAACCTCCAATTCTGGGGCGGTGGCAACGGTGCAGGCGGCAATGGAGGCAGCGCCAGCGGCGCCGGTGTCGCTCCGGGAGGCGGTGGCTGGGCTGACCTGTCCGGGTTCAACTCTTCGTCGTCGGGGAACATACTGTGACACGATGCATGCCGGTGCATGGGCGATGGATCAATGCTGCAAAAGAGGTAGACCCTACGAGCCCTGAAGCTTAATTTTAGTCATGGCTTCTCTGAGAAAGATCAAAACTAAGGAGTTGTGTGGTGCAAGTGCAAGATTAGGGCTGCGTTGATCTGATCCATATTGTTCGCGAGCTTCTTAATCAATTTGTCTAGAGAAATGCTAGGCGAAACTAGTTTTGCTTTCTGAGTTTTCCTCTCGCTGTTCTATCTCCAATCTCTTCTTTCTGCTGCTGATGTTCTTGTATGTGCCGCGTACCATAGTGGATTTCTCTTCTATATTGTTTCTCTATTTTCAATATGTGTTGTAAACTTGCTATGCTATTACTAGGTAAGGTTTACTAGATTGGTGCAATGTGTTCATGGTGGAATTAAGTTGATATATATGTGTATGTGTGTGTGTGTGTGTGTGTGTGTGTATATATGTATGTATGTATGTATATACACGAGCTAGAAAGTACTCGATGAGAGTTAATTTGCTCGATATACATAATGATACATGCAATCTGTTCATATATATGTGTGAGCTGAAAATTGCATTTTGATATGGTTGTCAACTAAACTTGATGTAATGCATATAGCATGCATGTATACCAACATACGATGCTTTACTTTGTTAAAGTACACGCGCAGCACATATGCATTCGTCAAGAGGAATTTTCCAACATGCACACACATCAGTGATGTTGCATTCGATTACACTTATCATTTCAGAATTAATAGGATCGTGATTGGCAATGCCTCAAGTTCTGCAGACATTTGCCCACAAATTTAGATTATGAACACTTCCGAAACCATGATCATCACCCTCTTCAGTCTCTTATGGAGACTAGATAGGTGCACATATATAGAGTCCATTTGTACAATCTGTAGGTGCACATGACCTGTTTACAGACACAGCTAGGTCCTGCATGCAAGAATGATCCTTTGTTAACCATCTTCTGCTCCCACTCTCGCTGGCATGCGCATACTTTGATGAACCAACATCGAATATCCACATATATTTGCAAGCACTGAACACATGACAACATCCATTACGAGTATATATTGTTGAATGCTAGTGGTAGTGAGCTGCATGCGTTCCATTTGCTGTTCAGGTGAATGTTTGCAATTGCTGCTCTCCTTTCGTTTTAACTAACCAATGCAAAGAATGGAGAATGAGGGATCCATAGAAGCTCTAAACTAGTAGTTCCATTTCTCCTCTTTTTGAGAGATCACACACACTTCTGACGGTGCACACACGCAGTAGGGGAAAACGTTTTTATCTCTCAAGGACATCTTTATGTCTTGTATGTCATCTAAATAATTATAAAAAAATTTAAAAAGTGATAAGATAGATTAATATGAGATATATCACTTTATAAATATGTAAGTTTAAATTTAACTTAATAACAAATACGCTAGTTTAATTTGTTAATTTTGTTACAAATTATAGAAGTCAAATTTGACATTATATGTTTGTGAAATGAGATATCTCATATTAATCTATATTATTATTTTTTAAAAAATAATAACTATTTATGTGGCAGGTAAAAAATGAAGTTATCCTCCAGAAATAAAAATCCATCTCAAAGCAGTAGTAGTGATCATGCATGCAGTAGTGACCCAGTTCTGCATGCATGCATGCATATACGGTCCTCGCTAGAGCCATCTCTCTCTCTCTCTCTCTCTCAGATATGAGTGTAGGTTTCTAGGTTTCCAAGCACCAATCTCCATTCAAAGCCTTTTTCCCTGACCACTGTAATCATGGCAAATGTCCCCACTGTGCAGGCAGAGAGACAGACATTTATTCATGTGTGCATGCACCCCAAGGAAGAAGAATGAATTGAAAGGGGCCGGCCAGTAGCTAGCTAGTGTCGCGTAGTACTGACTGCAATGCAGTGCAGGAATGGCGAGCGATCTGCTTAGTTGTGCTCAAAGAATTTGTTCTTTTGCTTCTTTTGGCTCCCCTTTCCCATCTTTACTGCCTTTAGCTACTCGAGGAGGGAGTCATGGCAACGGACGGCCGTCAGTAACTTTGCATTTCTAGAGGTTTGAAGCCAACACCGGCCATTGACTGCATGCCACATCAAAGTGTGCATCTCGCTATCTCTGCTCAAGCTGCAGCAGCAGATTGCATCTTTGATTCTTTCCATCTAGTATCTGTTAATTTCAGCATAATCAGTAATGTATGATCTAGATATCTGTTTCACATATACTATGTGTGGTGATATGCCACTACCAGACTGCAGAAATTCGACCCCGACAGCAACCATCAGGGCATGAGCATAAACTGTCCATCGAGGGAAATCAATCAGGGTTAAATTTACCCGACAATTATTGTACATGTTGGCCTTTTTCATCTGGCTTTCGAATTAACCTGTAAAATCAAAAACTCATCATTCTACATTCCACCAATAAGGCTTTTAAATAGCATTATCCAGCGTAGATGCTAAATCATATATATGCTTGAACTAATTCAGATCCTAGCATGCATATACATTAGTGAATTAGTCCCATGGACCATGGTCATGATCTGATGAAAATCTGACATGATCAAATTTAGTGGACATTGCTGATAGCTAACTCCGATTGATCGATGTAAGCTAAAATTGATGCTTATGCCGTGGTGCTTACCACTCTAGGAGATCGACGACGCTGCAGAAGGCCAGGCTCTGAATTTCCAATCTCTGAAAGCGTAAGACAATGCAATGAGGAAAGCAAAAGATCGTTTGTCTGTTTATGTACGTGGGAGCTAAGCTAGCTGATTATTACATGTAGGAGAAGCACACAACAGTGCAGCTCATTTATATCTGCAGCCATAGCCATAGGCGGCAGGGAAAGATCGAGCCTAATGTACAGTAACTAAAAGAGATAGCTAGTGGTCAGTGACGGTGATGAAAAATGCCGTAATCTATCCCTTGGCACTACCTGCTTAATTACAGGAACTAATTAAGTTCTCCTAGATCAATGCTGCATTTGCAGCAGTTCTCTTCAATTAGTTCAGTGTCTCTCTCTTTCTCGTTTGTTTGCCAGTCGCTGTCTGAGGGAATCTAAGTTTTCGTCTGCTTTCGCGCAGTCCAATGCAGTATTCTTCCCCTCTTGGAGAGGGAATAAAGGCTACGACACTCACATTGACCCCATGTGTTTATATGTTTGGACTTCATCAAATTAATTACAAGACCATCACTCGTGGACCTATGTTTGTAATAGGAAGTTCCAATGTAATCACAAAATTAATCAACCGCACTTTTTTTTTGCATCTTTATCGTTTTTCAAGGTCTAGCTCGCTCAATAGAATAAATAACTATGGGGAATTTTTTTGGGCAGAGTTATATACATATTTTCAAGCAATGCTTGTGTAAATTGACAGGCGCACAGATTCTCATTGAATTCCAAAATTGTATGCCAAAAACACTTAGTAAGTCACAATGATTTTATAGACTGTGACATATATAGAACAATATTTTTTGCTATCAGTCTCCGCTGAGCCCGGCAAAAATAGAATAGGATTCCTTATATTGACAAAATACTACATAGACCTAGTTAGCAAATGCATACACTGCAACTAGAAAGGGATATAACAATGTATAGTGGAGAAAGAAATAAGGATGTTCGTCTACTTGTTGTCCGATTCGATTAGCTGCCGTATATATACAGCGATCGGTGAACTTTTACATAAATATCTCTCAAGACTAACCTATATTGTAAGTCAAGGAATATCGATCTCTTGAGTAAGAAATCAGGAGACAATAAATCGAATTAGGGTAATCCAGATAGCATATATAATAAACTTGGGTGAGAAATAACTTTCCATGGCATATCATTTTTTCTGTTCTTCATTTTATTCGGATTTACCAGTGATTTAAAATTTGAATTGTTCTCTGATTTCTCACTGCACTACTAAGAATGACTTATGTATATATGTAAGAGATTTTATTATGTGTTGACCACTTCAGCCCTCTCATGTACCCATGAACCCCTAATTTAGAGAGATAAATTTGGGCTGAACACAAATTTATGATATACTCACCTCTATTCTCAAATACAAGTATTTCTAGGTCGTTTAGCTGACATTAAATTTAAGAAGACAAGACTATAATGCCCTCGTTAAATAAGGGGTGATTGGGAGTGGGAGGATGTTTAGGGTAAGATATGAAAAAATTTAAATAAGATATAATTAATGGGATAAGTAGTATCCTAACAATGTTTATATTGCATATAAATTTTAAATCATAGGATTACTTGTGCTTGGGAATGGAGGGAGTTGCTAGAAAAACGATTATCCATACAGGTAAATATTTGGTGTATATAAACAACTTACACGTTAGCTAGATTATTTGATGAGCATGCAACAATTATACATGGATTATATATTTATAACAAACTATACCAGTACAAATTAAATTTCAAGGATGTTGTGAGACACCAACGTGCCTACAGTGTACATGAACTTACAACCATCCATTCGGCTGGTACATCAGCCAGTCAGATCTAATCTCTTGGGCGCTCACTCCACGCTTTAATTTGTCGACACAGATCTGTATCAATATTGGTGGATCAATTAAATAGCGCTCGATCTCTTCTAGCTTTCCGCTGCTGTCGCGGCCTCATCTCGCGAGGGGCGCAACAACGCATGTGGCCGGCCTAAACACACTTGCATTTTTCTCCAGCCACCAAGAAACTCCCAGTGGTGTGCTACTGTGCTAGCTATGTGGGCCTTTCAGAACACCACAAATTCATTTCAGGGGCAGCAGAAATAGACATGAAAATTCATGAAGTTTTCGTACGTGTGTGTGAGAGTGTGTGTACATGTGTGGGTGAGTGAGTGAGTGAGTGAGCGAGAGAGATGATTGATGAGGTGGTAATCTTCAAATGGGAGAAGAGGACAGCAGGCCAGGGGTATCAGATTCCTGTCAGACTGTACTACAAATCACACGCATAGAGAGGGATCAGAAAAATGGCAGCTTTAGCTTTGTACACCAGGCCCCTCCCTCCCGAGCTCCAGACCATGTTGCTTTTTCCCCTTGTTTGGATTGGGTCCTACGCTACGCCAATTCATCTCCCTACAGCCTCCCCAGCTCACGCATGTACTATAATTAAATTGTGAACCACACAGTAGTGGATTCAGCAAATTTTTAGAGTTTGGATAAGCGCATGTTTAAATAATTGTAGACGTCATTAAACACTATAGATACGAAACATTGTAATGGCACGATCCTCCGACGAGCCTAGGTGGCCTGCCCAGGGTCGCCAGGCCTTGGATCAGTCCCTGGAAGGACATATACACACTTGAACTGTAATTTATAGCTCTATATATGTGACTGTGTCTCATCAAACTTCTGTAAATGTTTATGGGTGTGTTCAAGAAAAAACATTAGTTTTTCTAGTAGTTACAGCTTATAATTGTGCAGTATATGTCTGCATGCATGTGTGTGTGTCAGACAGAGAAATACTGTGGTTGGTCTCACGTTGCATCACATGAGCACAATCATACATTGCACGGTCAAGTTGTAGGCTTGCACCCATGCATGCATGGTCTAAGTATATAATACAGTGATAGTAACTGGGAAACCCTATACATTGTAGGAGTATTTACAATTGGTTTGGAACAGGGAAGGCGCCAAGGCATGTATGTTCCAAACAATATGTTAATCAAGAGCTGCTTGGCGTGTACATGGATGCAGAGATCCCAATGTTGAAGAATCTGATGCCACTGCATTTGCTTGTACTTGTATGTATCTACAGTAAAGCTACTCAATTCCATTTCCTTCGATTAATTTGTTAATGTTTAGGACTCTGTGTATATAATAGATTAAGAGATCTAGCTAGCCACTGGGTTCCATGCTTCAATTCTCTCATACAAAAGAAGTGCAACGTTATTCCCATTTCAGCATATATTAACATCCTGCCCACTCGCACTATCAGAGAAAAAGGTTAGGACCCAGGCCGTATCATCCAGGATAATCTACATTAGCTTGCACTGGTCGATCTTTAATTTATACCTGTTTAATTAATAAGTGCTAGTCCTTAGTAACAAAGAGTACAGTGGCATACTACATCTGTTCATAAAATAACCAATGAACTAGTGGTACACGATAGCTAGCTAGAGGGCAGACAAGGACTCCTGTGCAGCTGTAATGATCTAGCGTGGCTAGATGGATGCATAAAGTGATAGAGAAAACAAATCATGCAGACCACTTCTCAACGGGGGACCAGAATGTCTTTGCCTAGCTTTCACTCATATTAGTTTTCTTCCCATATTTACCAAGAACTTTCCATCTGGAACTAGCATTGTTACTTACACGCAGACAGTACACGTACGTCCGTATATATGCATGCCAACCTGACACGTACGAAACGACATAAATTGACGAATGGTCAACCTGCAGTTATAGATGTATGTATTTTAATTCTGAGTTATTGAGTAATAGTTATAACTAATAAGCCAAGCCAAAATATTACCCCGTGTCCCAAAATATAAGAATTTCTAAGTATTTAAATCTTGTAAAAAAATGTAAGTATCTCTAATACTATTTACAATGTTTTTGTATACACCTATCCTCCCACCTCCATCTATCTCACATTTATTAAGAAGAATCAAAGTCTTTTCTTCTAAATATTAATCTCTCATAAACAACTCATAGATACTTATATCATCAGATGAATAGAGTATACTATACACACAATGGTCAGGATTGGACGTACCAAAATTTTCTTTGACCGTATATGAGAAAGTACAGTGGTATTATTTTGCACACACTGCTCAAACATGTATCTGCACTTTTCGAATTTACTTCTAGTACGTAGTAGTATAAGACAGTACATACAGAGCTAGTCGGCCGGCGGCCGGGCTCCCCTCAAACTAAACCAATGCTATGTTATATATTGATTGCTTGAACACACTGTACAAACTAGGCAAATTAGGCCGGTACCAGAGCAAGGTCTTCTTATTTAATGGTAGCCATTGTACAATTATATCCGAGACCTCTGACTGCCCTCTTGCATGCATGCACGCACGCCACCAATGGCCAATCTCTGCGTGTATAGTTTATGCATGCATGTATATACAGTAGGAATAGCACATGATACTCTGCCCACGTGGCAGACTAACCGGCAGGATCGACACAGTACGTGCAAGTGCGTGCGTGCGTGCGTACGTGCATGCATTGGCGCCCCAGATCGAGTTCAATCTGACAACCGCACAGTGACGCGCGTACGTACAGCGATCGACGCAGACGCGACATCGATCAAGTCATCGAGACCATCAAATCGATCGACCGAACCCGGCATTGAAGCGGCGGATAATTCGGCCGGGCTCGATCTCCCAGGCTCTTGCTGCCCACCGATCGCAGCCGCCCGTGTCGTTCCAACCCAACGTACGCTGCAGGTCAGCACGTACTGCCCCGGCCGCACATGCGTACGTATCATGCATGGCGACTCTGCGATTCCGAGCGACGTACGAGACGGCATCAGCGATCGGGACAGCACGCGACATGCGCCGGGGCCGCGCGCGCATATGTAGAATTCCGTGGCGATCGCGCGATTTTGGGTGGATCCACCGCGCGCGCGAGAGAGACACGGAGGTGAAAATTGCTGCGCGTTTCTTCGGCACGCTTTCGGCCGTCGAATCGCTGGGTAGATAGCCTTATCGGGCTTTAGCCTGTGTTCCTTTTGAAACGGTCGGTCTTGAGATTGTGTGTCACGTAATTAAAACGAAACGATTCGGCTTAATTTTTTTTTAAAAAAAAATAGACAGTTCGGCTTGGTGGCTATACAAGCTGTGGCAGTGGCGCGGTTTACGTACGTACGCGCGGGCGGTGGGGCAGATCGTCTTTGCTGCTGGTGATTTGACGGTGGGATCTCTCGGTTAAGCTCACGCGAACCAACACAGGTGCCTTTTTTATCATGCGCTCAGGAAGCGTCAAGGAGAAGCCTCCGCTGCCCTGCCTTTATTTGTACGAGTACACGTACCTGCAGTGCAGATTCGGATTGCTAGCTCCCCTGTCCCTGCACTGCAGCAGCGCTCCCTCCTCGCTTCCCGTCCACCGTCCCCCACCCGCCCGGAGATAACGTACGGTGTCGACGTCGGTCTCTGTGGAATATCCCGTCCAATCCAACCCACCACCTTTGCATTGTCTCTTTAGTTTGGGGCCAAGACGACGGCATGTGCCCCTCTACCTAGCTGCTGCTGCTTCACACTATCTGCGGGCCCATCATCTCCGACTCCTAATATCGCCCAACCGTACGATTACTGCCTGTGATTATTTGATATCTAAATTAGCTGTAAAAAGATCATGAGGTTTAGTAGATCGCTTCTTGCTCCTCGCAGGTAGGCACCGTTTGAAACATCTAAAGATGATTTTAGATTATCTAAATTCTATTATAGTCATTTAAAGTTAGAAATGAATAAATTAACTATTGAATTTTTGATGAAAGATTGGATGAGAATATATATATATATATATATAATTTTTGTACAAAACGCACTGACCATTTAGGCGCTTAAAAATGTGTCTGCAAAAAATCTAAAATCTTAAAGAGAACAAAGAACAGAACCATGTAGGAGCCATTCCACTACGCCATGATGGCGCACGGAGAATCATACCGATTGTATGGTTTTCTAGGTTTTTTTAGATGACTATCGGACAGAATTTTGTTGTAGAGACACGATACTTTATGCACTGATGTTATTTGCGCCTTCATCCCATCTAACATCGTGCGTTTTGAGTAAAACCACTAGCCTGAGGTGGAGCGCAATGATAGCGTTAGTAGGAGGTAGTGGCGCCGGTGTGGGCACCAACACTAACGGGTAAAATGCCAGTAGGCAATGCTAGCAGCAGCAGTAGCGACACGACGCCCATAGCAACAGCAAGGAAGTAAGGTTGGAGCCGAGGACGAGAGAGGAAGCCGCTGGCGGTAAATGACTCATCGATCGACCAAGTGACGACTGCGACGCACATCCCCCTAGGCCTTGGTACCAAGTCTAGTGCCACCAAATAGCTACATATACTAGACCTAGTACCTATGTGCTAAGGTAGTTGATACATATCTATTGGCTGATGGATGTACCAATGGGTATTAGGCTTGATACCTATGAGTATGATACCACAAGAATCATGCTTAGTACATATGGCTATAAATTGAGTATGACACGCTATACGATGTACCTGCACACAACGCCGGTGAGTAGCACAATGGCCACACCACCATATCGAATGCCAATCGAAACTCTACATTTAACACCTTCATTGGTCTCTCACTCTATCATCATCAACAGTGCCATAAGAGGAGCTCGTGCCTATCAACACCTTGCACAACGACCTCCTTTCTCCCTAGTTGCCTCCTACCACCATAGGAGCCAGATCAAGTAGGCCCCCACCATGTTACAAGCATAAGATAGAGGAGAAGGTCATAGGATTAGCACCGTCCACCATCCTCATTGTCGACATACACTTAGGTCGGATCTAGCAACAAGGAGGGCCTACGTCTTCAAATTCGACGCCAATGGTATATTGCTTAACTCGACTCGTCAATGAGAGACATAAAGTAGTAACGAGGAGTAAAGATTAGGATTAGGAGGATGAGCTAGACCGATAAGGAAGAGAAAGAGGAACGACCACCCATTTCTAGCCGACGAGCAAGGAGGAAGACTAGAGGGAGCGGGGTGAGGAAGAGGTGGGTGGCAGATGTGTGGCGCAGGTGGGTGAGGATGAAGAGCCCGTCGAGCGAAATGTGGAGCAAAACGACGGTCATTAAATATCCCGTCCTCGGACGGGATCCCGTGGCTTACGTGCACGCAGGCGCGTCGCGGTAGCAGAGCGCGCGTACGGGACACGGAATCTCTCGGGGCGAGAGGCCGTGCGGCAGCGAGCGACTAGCAGGGATAGCAGTCAGAGCGAGGTGCGTGCCGCGTTGGCGCGCATAACAACAAACACCTACACCTCGGCCCATCGATCTCTCGCCAAGATGCCTCTGCACGCAGGCATGCGAACGGCGACCGACGACGCGCGCGCCGCAGGTGAAATGACGACCTCGCGCGCCGCAGTTTGGAATTTTCCACGCGTGACGTCTTACTTCATTACTCAGTGTAGTACAGGCAACTGAATGAAATGGTAATGGACGGCCCACTGATTGTTCTGTTTGTTCCACGATCGATTCACACACTCCTTACAATATTCCAAAGTATAAGGCAGCTGCGGAATACCAGTGGGCTCACTGTACAATAATTGTTAAAAATCAGTCCATCCAAGTTCCAGGAATGTAAACATGTGGGCTCATGCAACTTCCAAGAACCGCACAACGTCAACAGCAGTACAACACTAAGTCAAACTGAAAAAAAAAGGTACATCTATACTGAACATCCGGCTACCGAAGTTCAATGTCTATTATTTCCACCACAATCGTTTCCACGTCGATCTTCACAGGATGTTTGCACCGCTTCATCTCTTCTAGTCAGAAACTCCAGCAGATCTGCAGACGTACTGGTATGGGTTTTCTGTCAGATATATTGTGAATATCAATAACAATAATAGTCTTATTGCCTAATTCCCAACACAACATCAACACGCTGTATGGTAAAGTTTGGTTCCAATATCCCTGCGCTACATATTCGTTCGTTTAGGCTGCTTAGTGGAGTAGAAGATATTCAGGCAAGTGTACAACCGTTACTGTCAGATTTTGACAGGAACAATTCAGATATATGTTGGATCCCATGACCCATAGTACTTCTCACACCTCTCTATTATTAGTCTATATCCTACCGGCTATACAAGCATCTCTTTCGACAATTGGATACTTTCCATTGTGTGTAATGCCTTTGCCAATTGCTAAACACCACAACATATCATGAAAAGTGGAATCATGGACGGAAATAAGATGACCTAATCCTCCATTTACGCAGAAATGGATGATAGCAAGCTCGGCAACCTCTTTATGACAGTCCTTGATTAATAATTTGTCCCAAGGCACACTCATGTTTCTTGTGCAACACAACGAGTTCAACTGTAGGAAAAGCATGCAGTTTATAATTGCTTCAATGTATATAACGATGTTATGAAAAGACAGCTTGAATTTGTTTGCATGTGCTAAAAAACAGAATAATATTGCAATGCAACTATTATTTTTAAGTGTTACCACGCCCATTTTAAATAAATCTCAGTTCTGAAACTAATCAACAACAGCTAAAGATTCTGGAAATATAAAAATTGCAGAACAGATAACAGCATGCCTGACACATTGTTGAAGTGGGGGGGGAAGATTAAGGGCATGATTGTTAGTCAATCAATAGCAATAGCAGCTATACTAAATGATGTGATGAAAGAAACACTTTGCCATAATTTCGGGTCTAGGAATGGGCAGTTCTTTTAAAATGATTCTTTTCAAGAATTTTTATTGTCCAAAAAACACAAAACCTTCCACAAAAATTGACCTGACATTGGCAAACAGAGTCCAGAGACAGCTAAAATTTTAGGATCATCGCCTCTGTAGAATACAAAGGGACAAAACTTAAAATATACAGTTTAATTTCTGCCAATTGCCATCTCTTGCAGTTAAGCATGCAACTTGAGCAAAGAATGAAAACAATTGATAATATTGATGTGGTAATAATCCTAGAGTATTATCCATATTATCACTTTTTGAATGAGATATATATATAGGAATGTATGGATAGTACTGCTGTATAATTCAATTCTAAAGGACTAAGCCAAAGGTGGCTTGTGTTCAAGTTGGACCAACTTTAGATGACTGGTCATAGTCATAACAGCTCTGATGCTTAAACTTTATGGCCTTTGAACAAAAGCAAGTCCTCTTTAGAAAATTGGCAGCATACTCTTCGCCACAAAAAAGGAGAAAACGTACCTCATCTTCCTAAGAATGTTGGACATCTCCTCACGTTTTGTCTTAGCTCTATAGTGTGTCCTAGATTTTTGCTAGGTGAAGTGCACGTTTTTTTTCTTCTGGCCTTCAGAAGCATGGTGATGTGTTTCTCATATGGCATGAATCCAGCAACTTGCCCAGTCAAGTAGGAACAAAAAGGACCCCCTTGCTAATTTTCTGAAACAAAATTAGTTACACTCAGAAAGCAACTAGACTGTTTCATATGGAAAATGAAAGCTCATTACTTTCATTAATGTCGTTAAAAAAGTTACATGATATAATAATATAGATTGAGACAGGCAGGAACTTCTTTATTGGACAGCTACAGAAAAATAACACTTGCATTTTGTGCTTTGTTAAGGCCACAGTCATGGATGCATTATGTTTATTACACATGGCAATAGTGTCACATATGCAAAAGGAAAGGATAAGATTCCAACAATTTTATAACAGCAAAACAACATTTGCATTTTGTGCTTTGTTAATGCCACACAGTCATGGATGCATTATGTTTATTACACATGGCAATAGTGTCACATATGCAAAAGAAAAGGATAAGCTTCTAAGACAAGTGACTCTCCAACAGTTCTACAGTGAAAAGCTGAGGCCTGGAAATAAGGCACAAAAAAACGAGCTAAAGTTAACAGTAGAGTTTCCTTAGGGCATGCTTGGTTCAGCATTTTCTTAAAAGCTGAAGCTAATTTTGAATTTTAAAATTTGTTCATAGAATTAACCACTTATCATCCTGAAGCTGAAGACCTCATGCAAAATAATTTGCTCTTTTTTTTGCAAGCATGCAAATAAATTTCAAGGAGATGGTTAATCATAGCATGTGCTTGTCATGGAAAAAAGGATACATGAATATATATCATGAACGGTTACGAGTCTTTGCTGCACACCATAAGTCTATATCTAAAGGTACAGAAATCACTAAAGCCAGCATGGGCATGTTTCATACATGCAGCAGTAAATCAACAGATAGTCACATAGTCATTGGAAGTTTCACAGACAATAAGTGCCGCACACGGCACATCCAAATTCATCAAGTAGTACCATCAAGGGCAAACTATACTTCAGCCTTCAGGGATTGTGCGATCCTAGTATACAGTTACAAACAAATATACTTCAGGAAGTAAAGTGGTATCTAGACTGTTAACGGACTCAGAATCATGCCAAATATGAGGAAAAGAAAACGCGGCGATCAGGAAAAATCGCAGCATAGAACAATGACATCTTCGATTCTGAAAACGTATCAATCGGCTCCGAGCTCCTTAGTACTACGATTTACTAGCATTTCAAAGACTTAACACTGCAGTTGAGCTTAAGCATAGCAATTTCAACACAAGAAATAAACAATCGGGGTTGTGGACGGGCAATCTCACACACTTAGAGACACCACTAGGCACAGCCATAAACGTTGGATCTCAGGCCAACGAACAGCGCCATCTTACGGTCACTCTGCACAAACAAAAACCCATCGAATCCCGTAGGGGGGGGGGAATTGAACACACGAACTAACCAAAAAGCAAGTCTTCGTCGTCGTCGTGGGCGCACCTGAGAGCTTACGTCGACGGAGTGGGAGAACGGCGGCGGCGGCCGGCGGCGCTAGGGCTAAGCCGTTTAGACGGCGGAGATGTTGTTAAGTAGGAATGGCGAGATGGGGACAGAGAAGGCTACGGCCCACTATTTTATGGGCCAAAATAAACAATATTTTCTGGGCTTGGCGCCTCGGCCTTTTCAGTTTGGCCCGTCCAAAATGCAAATTTTGCCCATGTTTTATAAACCCTTTTTTATACAACTCCTGTTAAAATAGGTATTTTAAAGGCGAAAAAAAAACTATTGACCTTTTCTCCTCTAAAATTATTGACATTTTCTCCTCTCAAGGAACCACGTGTTCAAGTCAAAAGAAAATGATACCACTTATTGAAATATTTTCTCTATAACAAACTCCCTCTTGCTATAAATATTTGATGCTAGGTAAGAATTAATCAAACTTTTAAAATTTTGATCATTTATTTTATATTAAAATATATTATAATATCTAATAAGATTATGATATTATGATAATCTAAGTACTATTTTTTTTTATAAACTAATTATTCAAGAAGTTAAACATTGAATTTTATTAGTGTAAAACATACCAAGGATTTAATCCGATGAGACAAGTTCCGTGTCCAACTTAATGTACCTAAAAACTCACAAAAGAAAATTCTGTGTACCTAAAAGAAGCTCTTTCTACACCCATATAAAAGCTATGCTTGCTTGGAAAATAATAATCCTAGCTTTGCACTGCAGAAATGGAGCTCAACGTCAGTATGCATAGTGGTGGGAGAGGGAGAGACGTGACCGGGAAAATGCCCTCGCACGATCGGCTTTCTTTTCGCTCTAGCAACCAATAGACGGAAAAGAAAAAAAAAGAGCATGCCTTTCTTTTCTCTTGCTTAACAATACTGTTATCTGGAGTAGTGTTAAAACATTCGAGGATGACAATGTCTCACTTTGAAGATGATGGACAAGAAAAATCAAAGCTATACAGCTATACCGTACGCCACGGCTCATCATCCTTTATTGCTAAATATGTTTCTTTTAGCTTAGAGTTAAATCCGATTTATCCTCTTGTTTGTTTTACCTTCTTTATTATAATAACAGATATTTTACACCATCAACAACAGTTTCAAACTAAACAAAATACCCCTGAACTAAATACAAGCTAATTTAGCTTTGTCTAGTGATGACGTCAAATGCTGTTAGGAAAATAATTTTTTTAAAAAATAAAAGGCTCAAATATCATTGACTAACTCCTTTACCTCTCTCTCTTCTCTCTTTCTCTCTATCTCCTCTCTCTCTTTGAGCATGTCAATGACAATCTGCTAATTTCTCCTTAGACCTCACCGTCCCTTCCATCTGACCCACCTATCCTCTCCATTGCCATCTCGAGCGCGCACCCGTGGATATGGAGATGGCGTTGAAATTGGTAGCCACCAGGGCTCTCCACATCGTGACATGGACGACAGTGGATGGAAGGAAATATCAAGGCTGTAGCAAGAGGACACGAGCTCGAGGCGGCAATAGGCGAAAGAGGAGCTTGGGGTGGTAGGAACAGAGGGCGGCATATAAGCGGACGATGTACCTATCCTTCCTCGCCGCCGCTGTGAGCTTCTTCCCAATCCTCACTACCACTATTGAGTAGGCGCAATAGAGGTTGATCGCTGCCTTAAAGCTTAAGAAGGTGGCAGGATCCAATCGAGCTGATGACAAAGGGAAAATGTTAGGCTCATGCGGCGTGCTTGGTTGGAGGATCGCGGAAGAAGACAATGGGTTCTAGGAGGCAAAAGATGGTATATTCTTCCCGCATCTCTCTCTAACACACTCTATGCATGACGACAACCCTAGGTGGAGGATCCTAGCAGTGTCATTCCTCAAGTATCTCAGCGGTAGCGGTACGATGCATCCTCAACTGCTAGATTGACTAAGAAAGAAAGAAAGGGAAAAAAGGAGAGAGAGAAAAAAGGCTAGAGACTAACACGTGGGCCAACCTTTATTATTATTTTTATAATTAATTTGCTAACCAAATTATCACACGTACACCGCGTGAGATAAAAACTACTCTTAACTAGATTGAAGGGGGAATTTTGTCCAATTTGAAAAGATTGAGAATGTAAAATGTTTGGTATTGTAGTTGAGAAAAATAAATTAGAGTTTAGGAGCTAAATTGGATTTGACCCTTTAACTTAATCTTTATTCTTCATTTTATGTAGGAACGTAAGGATGTGTTCAAGAGTTTTAACTCCCCTCGTTTTATATGAGCATATACTAAACAATGCATTTTAAAAAAAATTATCTAAAAGTTATTTTAAAAAATCATATTAATTAAATTTTCAATTTTTAACCGTCAAAACTTAATTAATCATTCATTAATATTTTTTTTCACTCAAGATATTTAGGAGTGGATGCATGCAAGCCAGTGGGAAATAATCTAGAATGCCACTTGCAGACATGGATCGAGTTGTCAATTATTGAAGGGCAATCAATCTGACCTGATCTTTGAGCCAATCAAAAGAATTGCTGAATCCAAGACACAAAGTTAATTTCACAGAGGTCAACTTACGTTCATTCATGACAAGATAACCCAGGGCTCATAGCAACTGATAAGGCTGGCAACCTGGCAGTGCCGGCTGAATTGTTCAAGACAGTGTGCCTTAAAAAAAGGTCAAATTGAGGTAGCTCTGGTGCTATCATCAGTTAAGAGGTCAACACAACACAGCGGACGGTACCTGACCAAAAGGAACCCTTTTTCTAGAATCATCAAAGTCCAACTTAGAATCAGTCTCCCATGCACATGCAAAATTTTCGTACCACCCAAATGTATGAACTAAAAATCTAAAACACGTGCAAATGTCAAAGAAAGTTGACTAATTGGTCGAATTTTAGGTTATTAATAATTGAACAAATCCTCATTTACATCAGCCATATACCACGCGGCATGTTCTGTGGGCGATTCATGGTGATTCAGCTGGATGTGCCGAGAGCCCAAGCTGAATCCAATCCATCCAGTGCTTGCTTGATATTTGTACAGTAGCAGCTGGGGGAAGAGTGGAGTAGAGTAGCCGCAAGAACACCTCTCAAAACAAGGCATGGGAAGAACCCCAGAATACGTTTTGTTTCACTAGCCTACTATTGTTTCTATTTACACACAGGACCTCCAAATCCTGCCCTCCAAAGAGATGACGATGACGGATACATCGTCATGGTATCGCCGACGATCACCATGTGGTATCTCGATCAGTTCATGGAAGTCCATTCCTGCAACAGCAATAGATGTAAAGATGAGGTCAGGCCATTGACTGGCAAAATTCAAAATCTTCCAGAAGTTCAAAAGTTACTGTGAAATGAGCTCCACACATATGACATGTGTGGTGACTTGCTTGCAAACACACCTGCTTTGTTGGCAGCGCGGAAAAGAACTTCCTTGACAAGATGTTGGGCAGGGTCGCCTTCAGGGGTTGTTGCAATGAATATTTCTACCTGAGCAACTGCCTCCTCGTTGGTGAAATATTGGTAAAGTCCGTCTGAAGATAATATCAAGAATCTATCCCTTGTGTTGAGTTTATGGTGAAAAAGGGATGGATTGCATGATATGTATGGGGAGGACCCAACGTAATCAATTCTGAACATCTCCAGTAACGCATCGTTCCATTTAGGCTGTAAAAAAGAAGGATTGTGAGATCAAAATGTGAAGGGACTATGATATAAGGTGCGAGCAGATAGCAAAAGATTGATACATGTATTGTCGGCTATGGATTTGATTGTAGAATTAACTATTGCAACTTTCTATAAGGCTATATGAAAAATGTACTGACAACTAAATCAGTAGAAAGGGCACCCTCATGCACTTGTTCAATTCTCTATGCTGCTTAACTTTGGGGGATTTCTTCATTGACAAAATACTGTAGATCTCTATGTCTGTCTCATCACATACATAGCTCACTTGAAGTCCAAGAAAGAGAATTTCCTCTTGCATAGCAGCAGATAGGTTTGTGGCTTTGTGCAGTTGACAATCGAGAATAGTTCTACAAGAGAACGGACAATACTTTCACATGGGAGGAGAAACGTGCCTTCCTTCAAAGCCACTCAACTCACTCCTTTGTGGCCACATTTCAGTACTGCACAACCGGATTCTTTGTACTAGGACAGAAGCAAAAGAAAGTTCATTTTCTCTTGGAGCAGCTTCTCCTTCAAATTTTCGAACTTACTATACACGCTGTGACTCAAGAACTTAACTGATTTTTTCATACCGGAAATTTTGCCCACCGAAATTAGCATATGGTTTATACTGTCCCCGTCAGACATGGTCGGTTTCAGTGTAGGATGGTCATATTTCTCACTCCAAAGAAGTGAGAATTGAGAGTGTCTCAGTTTACTTTTCAAACTTTGGACCAATTAGACCAGATCTTGTTTTCCTTTTTTCTGACCTGGCTTAATTATGACCTTAATTATGTGTTTGACTTAGAATGGCAGCAAAACTGACTTATTCCACACCTGGTATAATCAAATTTGGATTGTATGATTTATCATCATTACATATCCCAATTTCAAGGAAGGAAGTCAGGGCACGTACTTATTTCATACAAGGACTAACCGCGTCATTCTGAAATCCCACACTACTTGAAAAACAAATCCACATACGCAACACGCAAGTGTATTGCCAGGTTGAAATTGACCCAATTGCAAAAATTGTCTTTCTGAAAAAAAAACTGACATTCAAATGAACTAACCTGTTTCAAGAAACCAGCGCCAAATGCTCTGGTCACCTTCAGCGAGCCCTTCACGCGGTCCTTGGAGATGGCAGATAGGTCATCAGGATGCTCGTTACGTATTCTGATTACTTCCTGTATTCAGACAGCAACAACTATGAGCCTCTGCCAGATTAAGAACAGCAATTCCATTACGATTGAACCATGATATGAGCCAATTTAATCACCTCTTCCACTGAAGTGCTGTGATCCGATGTAAGCTGCACGGCCGACAAGCAAGGTGGGCAATCCCCAACCGATCCGTCGACTGGCCCCTGGCTGATCTGCTCAAGATCGACGCTGTCCATTGTTGCCAAGACAGCTCGGCTATCGCCGACATTCATGATGTACATGTCCTCTCCTTTCATAAGCATGGCGAGAACGCAGGAGCCCATGAGCGCAAGCTCAGGGAACTCGCCGACCATCTTGTCGGCGATGTCCAGGTAAGCCTCCTCGGTCCTGTGCAGCGCGCGCGTCAGCGCCTTGAGCACGGCGATGTGGTCTTTCTCGCTGTTGCAACGAAGACGATGCTGCGTTGGTGGCTTCAGGCTGGAGCAGTCGCGCTCCTGCTCCCACTCGCACCTCCACCGCCGCTGGTCGTCGTCGGCGCCACGCGGCGGTCTTGAGCGGCCGGTGCGGCAGCGGCGACCCCACTGGTCTTGATTATCCGAGGCCGTGGTGCTAGGGGCTGAGTTGGGTTGGTCAGAGCGCTGGTCCTGCTGCTCGTTCTGATCCCAGAGAAGGCCGCGGAGCTCGCTGTGGACGGCGGCGTAGAGGTGGGACACCAGGAAGTCGGTGGCGTCGGGGCCGTTGAACCCATCATAGATGCCGACGAACACCCAGCCTCGCTCCTCCGACACCACGACGTGGACGCGGTCCTCGCCGGCTTTCCCCTGCGCCCACTGCAGACCGCAGGGATCACCGCCACAGGCGGCGACGGCGGCGGCGGCGGCGTCAGGCGAGCCTAGATCCGCAGAATCCTGAAACTTCTCTGTGCGCGCGAGGAGCGCGCGGGTGAAATTGCGGAGGCGGCGGCCACCGTGGGAGAGGCTCCGGCGGAGCGCAGGGACGGCGCCACCCATACGACCGGAGGTGGCGGCGCCAGGAAGCGGCCCCGAGAGGAGCGCGGCGTCGAGAGGCCCAGATTGGAACCCCCTCTCTAACGGCCCCGACATGAACCCGCCGGAGAAGGGCGCGGAGATCGGCCCGGACGGGAACCTCGGGACCGGCTGCAGCGGCACGGCGGCGAACGACTCGGAGCTCTCGAACCCCGACGACAAGGTGGCGAGCGCCGACGACTCCTCGGGCATCAGCAACAACACAGACGTAGACAGCGGCGTGGACACGTTGGCGCTGAGCGCCGCCCCGGATATAGCCCGGAACGTGGTGGCCTCCCCCTCCGTCGCCGCTGCCGCCTTCGCATCAGCCACCAAATCATCGGCACAGAACGGAACCACAAACTTATCAGGGCGGACGTAGCAGAAGGAGTGGCCCAGCCCCTCGTCGTAGGCCGGGTCGGAGGGGAGCGCCGCGGGGGCGACGTGGCGGCCACCCCGGCCGCCGCCGCAGCAGAAGCAGGCGAGGGAGTTGCCCATGGATGGGGAAGCTGAGAGAGGAGATGAGGTGGGGGAAGGGAGGAGAGGTGGGTGGTTATAATGCGGAGAGCATTAAGCGCGGAGGAGGAAGAGTTGACTTGCGGTGGGTGTGCTGCGGAGTGGGTGGGGGTTGAAACGCCGGAGTTTTTTAAGGTGGTTTCCAGCTCTATGCGTTGACCCGTGTGAGCGTCCGAGCCCGCCAGAGGCAGCAGCCGCGGGCGCCTCTGTGGGGGCAACCTGACGCGACCTTCTGCGCCCCGCGTCTCTGTGGCCCACCCTGAGGCTGAGGCGCACCTTGCCTTGCTTGGATCGGTCGGTTGCTTTGCTTTGTCAACCATCGAGAAAAATATGCTCTCTTTTTTTTCACCTTTGTTTTCCACGGCTTCTTTAATGTTTTTGTGGGTATTAATAACTATGTGTATAGTTTGACTAAGACTGTACGCACATGATTATAAAGCAACTTGGCCACTTCACTCTTTTATGGATGTAATTTTGTTTATTTTTCGTTCTTCTCCGTGTGTGCTTTGGCAAATCTAGCAATACACGAAATGTAGCGATGCAGAAGAGCATGCTACATAATTGTATTGATAGAGAAAACGGCATTGACTTTAAAAAAAGATATCACTTTTCTTCTCTCAATAAAATCTACCCCGTTTTCTTTTTTTTTAAATGTTACTTTTGGGTTTGAGTTAACATGGTGCTCCATTGGGATTTTAAGTGCTTGTGAGTGTCATCATTGGCACAGGAAAAACTAGATAATTTTTACATATCTCTCTATGCTGAAATGGGAAGATGCAGAATATTAGTTTACTGCTGGGAGATAATAAGGGGAATAATATCCATAGCCGCAACTCAATATATTATTTCAAATTATGATGATGTAGATCCATTTGAGCATTGAAAGTAATAAGTGGTGACCGCATAACATTTTGAATCTTCAGAACAAAATTCGGTGAAGTTCTTCTATTCATCGTAAACTAATTGTTATATAGACAACTAGAAAATAGTTGTACCAATAATGGTACATGTGAGCAGATTTTGTACAACCATAGGTTAAGTTGTAATAGATTTAAGAGTTTAGCACTAAATTGGTATAGTATCGCAAAAACGACATATTAATACAAACCAGTGAAAACAAATATTTTAGAGTCTTCATATATACCATTGTATATCCTATATAATTATTAAACCAATGCACTAGTTTGGCAAATAGGTTTGGAGAAAGATGTCCCACCTACCAAAGGATAAGATTTAATCCTAACCATCCAACCATCCATTTTCATTTTCCTATCCCACCTCCCAACCAATTGTCAAACAAGCCCTAGGCTATAGTCATGTTATAGCCTAAATTAATAAGTCTACTTCACGAAATATTGAGGTTGTTCTACTTCACACGCTATGATATGAAATTGGATAGAAAACCGGTTTAAATAACAACTAAAATAATTTTATAAGGTGTTTTGTTGTGTACATAATAATGTGGTAGTGGTTTTGACCACATGGACTGGAGGGTGGACTGACGTAGCGATAGTGATAGAGTTGGTTAGTTGTTTTTTCCTATAAGTGGAATAACTTGAAAATGTTGTGATAGTATTAGTACCCATCCTATGAGAAACGATGCTTGGTTAGTCAGGAATTAACCATATTTATTAGTGTAGTGTTTCCGCTAAAAGAATTTAAAAAAAATCAAAAATTTTATATGGCTAGAAATAAAAATGGTTGGAAACGACAGCACTTTTATGGAAAATGGCTAGAAATTCTTTATCCCAACGGGCGCGCCAGCGTAGGAGCAGCCATCGCGGTGTCCAGTCCACCCGCGCGACGCCGCCGCCGAAGCCCCAGCGAAGAGGCGAGGCCCACACCCACGCGCGGTTCGGGTGACCGAACCGGCCGCCGCGCGGGGGTAGTTGGGTGGCAGAGAGCCGTGGCGCGCCCCTCGGTTCACGTGGGCGCCGCGCGAAGCCGCGAACGCGAGCAAGCCGACGGCCCAAAGGCTCACCTCACGGCTCACGCCGCTGCCCCTGCGGCTTTTCATTGCGACGCTACGTACGCGTACCCAATCCACACACCGCAAAGTCAGCGGGACAGTTAGATCTTCTCCCCTGATTCCCCCCCCCCCTCTCGTCCTCCTAATTCCCACTCGATTGTTTGTCAGGATCAGTGAGGCCCGCAAGACGATTTCAGTGTCCGTCGTTCGAGTTGGTCAGAGTCGTTCGCACGCACGCGTGTGCCCGGCGTTGGATCGGAAGCTTGGAACTCGCGAGTCGCTCGATGTATCAAATCTAACGCTAGTACCAGTAGTAGCCGAGTAGTAGTGTTTGACTTCGATCTCCACAGTCTCTAGCTGCACTTTTCCATGTGCTCGTTTCAACCTGCTTCCATCTTTGGGAGTTTGGGAGGGACGCAGCACGCCATATTGCTGTGTGCCAGTCGCAAGCTGCTCTAGTGTGTGCTACTGGCTGTGCACGTGCCGCCTTTCTCAGGAAACAGCAGGTCCAATTGGATCCAACCGCTTTACTGCGATGATCTGGTCCTGGCGAATTCCAAAGGCATCCGATCCGAGTCAGGTCGCTCTGGCCGAATGCGTTTGTTTCGTTGCTGTGCTAGCTCCCTCTCGCTTTCGCTGCACGCTCTCTCGCTGGGGAAATTGCACGAGTAGATGCGTGACAAATACCGGCAGAAACGCGCCGGGCGCAGACGACGACAGGTGATCACCGCCACCAACGCGAACGCTTGCTTTGCTTGCTTGTTTGCCCGGGTCAAAGGGGAAGCAGAACGCGCGGAGATGACATTTCGTTTGCCCTGCTCTTCGTGTGCGTTCGTGTGGTTCTCGAGCCGTGGCCGGCGGCGGGTTACCTTTTCGTATTAATTATCCAACTCGGTAAACCGAGATAGTTACAGTTGAGTGGTTATTTTGACAAGCCAGCTAGTTTTATCTCTGCAGGACGTTTTTTATATTATAATTTAACTTGGGAATTCAATTCAGGCCCATGCTCGCCTACGTACGTGTGGTTTTCAAGCCGTGGCCGGCAGTGGGTTACCTTTTCATATTAATTCTTCAACATGGTAAACCGAGATAGGTACAGCCAAGCAATTAATGTAACAAATTAATTAGTTTAACCTCCGCAGGACATTTCCATATGGTAATTTAATCTTAGCAATTTCACGAAACTGCCATATAAATTAGTTTATTTTTCCATGGAATTCGAATAATATTCTCGCGTCCCAAACAGAACTGACAAGGCTCTATAATAACCATGTTAAACATGACCCATGATACTATTTGAATGACCTATCTGGTCACCGCCTAATATAACGTGAAGAAATGGTTTTAGTTGAAATACAAGGTCCGCAGTTCTATTCGCGAGATCTGTGGAAGCAATTAATGTCTAGTACATGCACTCATGCATGCGTAGAGTGGACAAGAGCCATGGACAAATTCAGTGGCGCAGATGCAAAGACAGATTTGCAGAATCGGGCGTGGTCGTGTGTGCGACGGACGCAGCCTTTGCCCCTGCGTCACGGGAAAGCAAAGCGGAGCGCAACAAAAACGGGCTGCGCGGCCGGCGCTGGGAAATTTCGTCCAATTCTCCCAGGCCGCGCGCCCAACTGTATATGGTCAACCAAGTACATGCATGCACCGTGAAAAAGTCCATTGCCCTCAAGAGCATGACAATTTGAGGACTCTATAAGCACGTCATAAAACTCTCTAATTTTTAATACTTTCGCCCTCCTCATTTGTTCGTCATCATTAACCATTACTATTTTAACTTTCACCATTAATATGTTTTAAACAATTAATTTATAATTAATGAAAATTATATACTTATATTTACGGCACATCACACGTTACTAATATAGCATATTTTAAGCATATATTTTTTTATAGAAAAAACGAGCCAATTTAAATTGTAACTAGTGACAGCTAGTTTGGTAAATTATTTTGCAGTACTAGAAACGCATCGAGAGTGGCAAGCATTTTCTTGTGCTAATTGTCTCTTAAAAAAAGTGTCAACTGTTAGAAGTAGTACTGCTCGACATCTATATCTCCTACTATACATAGAATCAGATTCGGGTATCCAAACTTAATAGTATCGTCTTGATGAGTATTTTGGAGCCAGATGAGTTAACATTTGGAGCAGCGATGGTGCCTTGATCATTGACTTGTAAAACATACACTTTGTACAGTGTTGTGGGGATCAACTGAGATTGAAAATGTGCATGCATGGATGGACTTCTTGGTCACTTCCTTTCCGGTCGCCATCACTTGTAGCCCAACAATCAACTACCCCATGGCTCTGTTCATGGAAAACAAGGGGAAAGCTCGCCATCAAGCTAGCTAATTAAACTGCACAAAGAAGTAAGAATGCATGGCTCCAGATGAACTAGTAAGCTGTTCCGTGTTTTGGCTCTTTGTTTTTTTTTTAACCAGCTATGACAAGGGACGGATAAACTGCATGAGTAATTTGCAGCTCAAGATAACTAGGCGGATGGAATGTCACATTCAACTCTAGCTGCTGTTATTACTGCATGCATTGCATGCTGACAATGGCAAGTAATTTTTTTTAGACGGACTGGGAAAAAAACAGTGGTCAGCAAGGCGGTAAAAACACACAAACATTTCGCTTTCATGCACGCATGTGCCCCAAACTCTGAATTCACGCTGAAATATTTTACTAGCTGCCGTTCTCTGTCTTGTTATTTGGGAGGTAAAAAGGTGGTAATTTGTTGAATAAACTGAAGGCTTTTTAACCTAACATGTGCTACACCCACATGCATGCATGTGCCGACATGTAATCACCTAGCTCTGCCATGATAAGTGTAGTAATTTAGCAAAAAGTGTCACTCTTTTGATGTCTTGCTTATGTACTGCTTTAATTAATTTGCTTCTCTCCTTGTCAAAGCACAGATGTTGGAGGCCAACCAGGCAGTTTACCAAATCGTGGCGTCATGTGTATTTTCTCCATCTCTGTGTTAACATAGCAGCGAAACTAATTACAAACACGTCACGTAATTAAATTTTGCACAAGCAAACATAGCGGAGCTAGTGATATTTGGTTACTTCACTTGATGAACAATGCATTGATCCGTCGTTTACGGTTTAGTTCCAGCTAATTTCATGTGGTATTCAATACAGATTACGCAGATGTGTACTGGATCTAGAGACGTAGTAGCTTGAACTGTCATGAAAATGATATGTTTGGTGCATATTATATTGTGAAATCGTTTTGACTTTCCTTTGCCATCCTAAATAAAAACGAGATCGTAACTGATCTCGAGCTGGTCAGCAACTCGAAATTTACATCTCCCACGAATCAGATAGTTTTTGTTTTACCATCCTGACATGATAAGAAGAGGTACCACCAATTTCTGTACTTGGTATCTTTCCGATGACCTAAAATAAATATAAATCAAAAGTTTAGAACAGGTGGGTTACAACTAATCCTATGGATTAATTGTCAGTAGCACAAGTCAATCCCCTAGTGTGATACCCTCTAAATAAATTAATTATCCATGTTTGACGACACCCCCATAATTCAAATTACTAAGCGCAAGATTTATATTTGTTTAGTAAAAAGTTAAGGTCCAGGTGTGCACACTGGTAAGCACCCACTAACGCTTACTAATCAAATACTTCTACTTCATTGCATTTTTTAGAGGTACTTAATTGCATTTTGGAGCCATATCGTGCTAACGTGGATTAGGTTGATCCTCACGTCGGCATGCAAACAACAATCATATGGGAATTAAATAAAAACATATTGCCTTTTTTTTAACAAAGCCAAGGTCTACATAGGTGTGCTCCCTAGCGACTCAATAGTTAATGTATCTGCTAGCTACTAGTTTTTATTAAATTATATTGTAGTACTAGTCAAATGTGGAGCATGGGGGTTGCTTAATTAATTAAATCCGGCCTTAGCTGCTATACATACTACAAATAAACTTGGCTGTTGTTGTCTCACTTTTTCAATAAATAATATTGTCCGGCAAATTAATTGCTTTCTCCGCTTCACAGTATTCATACTGTTATCCTAGACTTAAAAAAATAGAAAAATTAAACCGATCGGAGGAAATATCAATGCATCTGCATGAATATTCAAAGAAATGCGTAGTTGATTAATTGTGGTTGGAACTATACGAGTCTACATGTATATCTTGAAACAGCATCATGTGCATATAAATAAAATGGTGGGCTTATAATATTGCACTGGGGTCTGGGGAAGCTATAATTAGCTTGCGTCTTTAGTCAGCTACTCAGATTAAATATATGGACTAATCGTGGAGTACGAAAACAATTGATGACAGCAGCTGACTTATTTTAGTACTCATTACAGTACTTTGTGATTTATGACTAGGAAAGCTAATTCGGTGGTACGTACGTTGAACTCGTGCAAGCCCACTTAAAAATTAAACGAAGTATCTGACCAATCTACTAGTACTAATTAATCTCTTGTTCAACCAGTATGTATATATCTGAATTATTCATGCATGCATGGTTACTAGCTGACCATTTTCTAAGGAGGGGTCGAGGCTAAACTAAACAAATTAAAGTTTGACACTGACCTCTCGTTAGTTCTATAATTCCTACCATTTTAAGTAAAGTTATCATTAAACTTTTAAACTTTTAGAAGATACTAAAATAACACACACATATATATATGTATATAAAAAATTATAGTTAAAGATATATTTTGAAGATCATATTATTGTCTAAAATAATAGGTATTATTGTCCGTCAGATCTCTGATATTAAGCCGCCACTAAGATCTGAAATGTCAATTGTGTGACTTCCTTTTCCAAGAAGAAGTAAAGGCAAAGCAGAGAAGACACCATCATTTCACAGTTAAACCTCCAGCTGGCAGCAGAGCAGAGCTGATGAGAGCCGGATTAGTCGTCGGAGCCCTAAACTCTGTCTGAGAAAGTCAGACCTGGAGAAGCTTTCAGGCGCTACCAATTAACCGGACATGTACAGTAGGTCAGCAGTTAAGCTAAGATCCTCCTGGTTTTCATGGGATTAGTTGGACCGTGAGATCAAGGTGTGGATTTTTTCCTTGCATGTTGAGTTTTCAGAAGTGTGGTCTTGTTCTTTTTTTCTAGGTGTGTTTAGTAATGCATAAAAGATGAAAACTAGCCTCGTCTTTTATAACCACTTTTTCCACTGTATTTTTTTCAAAAATTTTTATCTAAAAATTGATTTAAAAATCATATTAATCTATTTTTAAATTTATAATAACTAATGCTTAATAAGTCTCCACGTACCTGATTATCTTTATGGCCTTCACCCACCTTTACTAAGGCTGAATTTAAGTGAAAAGAAAGTAGAGTGTATAATTAATTAAGGTTTAATTATATATTTTTTTTGTAAAAAATGGGTTTATTTAATTTTTAAAATATTTTTTATAAAAATAAACCGTTTAATAATTTAAAAAGCATGTAAATAAAAAACAAGTTACACATATTCATGTTAGCGTGCATTTAGATTTTACTTTCTAAGTTCTTCGTTTTTCGTATGATGGTTTTTTATATGCAAAAGATTATCATTTGACCTTTCTAAGGCAATGTTTTAACTTTATAATAAGCTAATTAAATTGTTTTATCATAAAATCAGATAATCCATAAAATCTAAAAATCCTGAGAAAATAACACCACCTGGCTGAGTGACGGAGTTGTGTCGTCTCACTTACGGGGCTACGCCCGGGCAACAGCTCGGTTTTGTATGGATGGATATTGATGGGTTGCTACTTGCTACGGCGAAACGGTCGCCCTCCGGAACGGCAGGAACGTAACGTACCGTACCATTTTTTTTTTTTTGAAAATTTAACGTACCGTGCCCGGTGGCTGCCTGGCTTGCTGGTGCGGTGCCACGTCGCTTTCGCCGTTGTTCTCGCCGGGGCGTAGCGAGAGATCGATCGATCTTGCTAGAGAGGGTAGTAGTACAGGGAGGCGGGCCCCTTCGAGGCTTTGACAAAGCTAGCCGGTTGGGTTGGCACCGTGCTACTTAAAAAAACGAATTTTTGTTCGTAACTGGAAGTTTTTTTTTATGAAGATAGTATAGGATGATAGACGGCTATTTCTGTTTTGCCCTTTTGGCGTTTGGATCCGTGTGACGGGAGGAAAAAAAAAGATTGAACAGTTATCTATCGGTATTTGTTCAAAATTATTTTTTATGGGTTATCACAATTTTCTTTTATTATAATGAGCCAAGTCAAGCTAAAGATAAGTTAAAACAACTTCTATTCAAAATTAAATAATTTTTATTTTAAAATAAAAACTAGATTAACCGAAACAATTTTAAATCGAGACACCAGCTAGCCAAACGAGCTTTCTTTTTTTTCTCCGACTCCGCGTACGAGAGCTGGCGCGGTTCATTACGTTTGTTGCTTGGTACCGTCGGGCGATGGTAGTATGCGCGGGGATCGCGGCTCGCTGTCTTTCCAAATCGGCCGGAGTCCGAAATTTCGAATTCCAGCGTGTGCACGCTTTTCCTAATGCATTGAGTTGAATGCTTTTAAAATTTGAATTGAAGGTTTCAAAATCGAGTTGAAAGTTTAGTTTCAATACATGAATCGAAGGTTTCAAATTTGAGTTGAAAGTTTCAAAGTTTAAATTAAATGCTTCAAATTTGAGTTGAAACAGATAGTTTTTTTTTCAAATTTTCGGTTGAAAGTTATAAATTTTGAATTGGTAGTTTCAAAAATTGAATTGAAAGCTTCAAAATATAAGTTAAAAGTTTAAATTTAAAATGAATCTTTGTGCTTAAAAGTATATATTACTCAACTTTCAAAATCAAATTTTACTAAACCTTCAAAACCAATCAAATAACTTTCAAAAATCAAATTGGTAAAACACAAAACAGGGAAAAGAAACTAACTAGCCCATATGATCACGTGGTCCATCATTGAAAACAGGGCCACGAAGAGAAGCCAGAAGCTCAGAGAAGCCGCCGAGGAGGGCGAACAGGTGCTTCGCGGCTTCCAACAGCGTGCCAGGGACGACGAGGCCGCACGGAACGCCGCCGCCGACGAGCAGCAAGGCGGTGCCGAAGGTGGTAATAGTAGCAGTGGCGGCGGCAGCACCGGCGGCGTGGCCAACGGTGCATCTCTCGCCGTGTCATTCAGACGGAGTGCTCTCTCAGGCATGGCGAGGCGGATGCACGGCGCCACAAAAGGCGCTCTTCTCCAGCGACGAAGACATGGAAAAGCTGTACACGAGTGACGGCGTCGTTGCGCAGATGATGGACGTTTCACTGACCGAAGATGCAGAGACGCTAGTGAAGGAGAAGTGGGAGCTCACCGGAATGGTAGATGAAGGAAACTTGGAAGATCTCGTATGGATGGCACGGTGGGCTGCCGTCCTGCGGGAGACCGAGCAGAGAGGCAACGCCGTCGTTGGCAACATCTTCGGTCTGTGCCCTTGGAACGATGAACTTGATGCCCTCGTGTAGTTCGGCGTGCACATCAGCACATGACGAGATCGCGCCTGTGTTGTGCATTATAAAGGGCCAAAATAATGGCGAGGGATCTTGCAGCGAAGCATCTACTGTACTTATATTTGAATTCTTAAGCGAATTCTTAAGCTTCTTTTCAGCTATTTTGGGTCACCTACTTCTCGATTTTGTTAGCACGTTTTTTAAATTAATAAAAAAAACTTTATATACAGAAGTTGCTTAGAAAATTAAATAAATTTATTTTTCAAGTTTTTAATAATTAATACTCAATTAATCATATATCAATTATATTTTTAGTTTTGTTTGTGGCTAATCAATTAATGCAAGCCTTTGTTTAGAACATGGCCTAAGCCGATTAGAAGGTTGTTCTGAAATTTTTTTTAAAAAAGCTTACAACCAGCCCATTTCCGCAGTTTAGCTAATTAGCTAAACGGTGAGCACACTTTTTAAGCTGATAAAACATTGTTTTTTTAAATATATATATATATATATATCTAAAAGTTACATTAATAAATCATATTAATTCATTTTTACTTAATAAATCATCCTCTAATAAGTTTTCTTTTTTTAATCATCTTCATCTTCTTCTTCATTTACTCTCAAAATCACCCTTAATGGCCCTTAATGGCCTTGTGTAGTGTTGTGCAACTAAAGGGTCAAAAACATGGCGATGGAACATGTATGCCATCTAGGACTTGGTGAGTTCTTAGGTTCTTAGCCGATGAGAAGCTGCTCACAAAAATTTAAAAATGCACGGCCGGCCCATTTCCGCCATTAAAAATCATAATGGAGGTCGGCCTAGTTTGTCTCACCAAGTCGCTGTTAAATCCTTCAGGCAGTATGCCATTGAAAACAAAAAAACAAATCTATTATTACGGTTGTGAATTGTGATCACTAGCGTAGCTCATGAAGTGGTTGGCTCCATTACCACCGCACTGACCACCGTGTTTGCGGAAAAGACGGTGTCAGAGAAGCGCGCCATCGAGAGCGCCACGCTGATCCAGTGGCAGGAGAAGCTCAGAGAGGCCGCCACCCACGGCGAGGAGGTTCTCCTTGCCTTCCAGCAGCGGGCAGCGGATGTCGACGAGGCCGCTAGTCAGCACGGCGATGATCGGCAGCAGCAGCAGCAGCAGGAGGAGGAGGTAGGGAGGGTACTGCTCTGTCGTTCACAAGGAAGGCGCTATCGTGCACGACGCGGCGCGTCATCACATCCACCACCGCGCTGTTCTCCAGCGACGGAGGAGGTGAAGAAGCTGGACTGCGCAGTGGAGGCGCTGGAGGAGGCGTCCACGAACGTCGAGGAATTTCATAGCGTTGCTCCAGCTAGAGGCCTCGCCGAAGGCAAAGCGGCCAGGTGGGTCCGGGTCGTTCCGACTTTTCGGTTTGCCCCTGGCTAAAGCATCCGATCACCGGGAGCTCCGGGAACTGGCGGAAAAGACTCGAACAAGCCTTGCGTCCTATCACCATATCCGTTAACATCGTGCAAAGACGAGACATCAAGAGCCTGCAATGGCTGACTCACCGGGCTTGTGCCCTCAGGGAAGCTAGGCAACAGGGCTTCAACGTCCTTTACACCGTCAGAGGCACTGCCCGGAAAGAGATTATGGAATCTGACCTTGAAACAGATCAGCTCCGCAGCTTTGTGCATACTATGGAGAACTTGGCTAGAGATGCCAAATATTTCGACAGCCTAGTTAAGTTGTGTCCATGTATAATATTGACTGGCAAAGTACTGTGGCATTACAACGGAAAGAAAATACAGCTTAACTAGTTAAGGAGGACCAGCTCTACAGTTTTCAGGACCCTAGGGCAAACTCGCTGCCAAGGGCCCTTTATGTTGATTATTTCTTTTGCTCGTAAAATATACTTCATAAATTATTAACCCTCTAAAGTGACAAATAAATATTAATAATATGATAGATCGAGTAATAACTAAGTAATGGTTAACTTGCAATATGGTCTTAATTCTCGATAAGTAATTTCAATAGGACAATAGGAAAACTAAAAGAACAGCAAAATAAAATTGTATGACCTCAAACAAGAATCAAACATCAACAACTCTGACAATGCTTTGACAATGCTTCAGAAGAGACGGCAATATCCCAATGAGTACCCGACAAATGCTTGTCTGGCAATATTCTAACACCTGAAATTATGAAGGAAAATAAACAACGAGAACGAAAAAAATCTAACCTGCTAACTAATAGATTATTATCTATAGTTATTTATAAGTTGAGGAACAATCTTTCAGACTAAATAGATAAAAGAAAATAAATAATCAATACGGTGTGTAATACTGTAATGTACCTCGACAACTTCAAGATTCAGGCTTCAGTCATCGGTTTGGCTTCAGAGTTCAGACTTCACTACTTCAGTCAGGTGAGGGGGCAAGGGCACGCTGGGTCCTGCCGTGGAGCCACGGTTGTCGCCGTGCCCATCGCCGGCTACGCCGTATCTTGGAACCAGGTCTGTCACGGTGAGAAGAGGTCGAGGGGACGAGACGAGTCGAGTGGATGATCGATCCATCCAATCTGGATCAGCAGGCGGCAGCAGTAGTCTGGCAATTGCACTAACGACTCGACCGAAGTAGAATCGTCGCCCGGACTGGTTGCTCTCCGTGTGGCAGGCCCCGCTGCCAAGGGATACTAGGCTGGGCCCCTCCCGGCTGTGAGCCCTAGGCGGTCATACCTTCTGCCTAGGCCTAAAGCTAGGCCTAAGGAGAGAGACCGTGGTGCCGAGTGAGACAGTTTGGGAATTTAATTTTTGGTGACATGTGAAAGGCAGAAGCCAAATAGCTATTATGTGGAAAGCGAGATGTCTACTTGTCAACCGTCTTACTTATCAGTAATTTACTGATTCTATATTTTCTTTGGTGGATACCAATTTATCCTAGATTTTGGTGAATCTTCTTTTATAACATGGCATATGATCAAATCTAACAGGCACAATCTTATAGTCATAGTTGCATACGCCTTTAATTTCCTCCCACTTATCATCCTCCCTCTATCTTTGGCTAGTTTTACTGTCTCACTGTCTCAGCGGGAGTTTTGGATATTCCCTGTTATCTAACAGATCTTTCACACTCATCTAGGGAGAACAAAATTATCGGTGCCATCGAGCTTCACCACAACAAACTTACAAGATTATCGCATGGGACGTACCATGTTTCAACTTCATAGTGAGACTGTCTGTAGAACAAAATTGATGCCCTTGTGTAGTTCGGCGTGCACATGACTTGGGCCAAAAAAATGGCGATAGAGCTTGTACCCCAAAGCATCTACTGTACTTATACGAGTTTTTAACCTCTTAGCCGATGAGAAGTTGCTCCAAAAATAATAATAAACAGGACGGCCAGCCCATTTCCGTCATTAAAAATCTTATTGGAGGTTGGCTTTATGGTGGCACCAACTATGGCATGCCTGGTTTGTGTCAGCAAGTCCCTATTAAATCCTTTTAAGTAGTGAATCTATTACGGTTGTGAATCGTGATCAGTAGCGTACCTCATTTGAGCTTTAACCATGGCAGAAGAAGTGGTTGGCTCCATCACCACCGCCGTGACCGGCGTGGTTGCGGATAGGACGGTGTCCAAGATCGTTGAGAACTTCAGAAGATGACCGCAAAGAAGCTCCAGCGGCTGGAGCTGCTGCTAATCAGGATCCGCAGCACGATCGAGGTGTCCGAGAGGCGTGCCATCGAGAGCGCCGCACTGATTCAGTGGCGGGACAAGCTCAAAGAGGCCGCCACCCACGGCGAGGAGGTTCTCCTTGCCTTCCAGCAGCGGGCAGCGGACGTCGACGACGCCGCTCGTCAGCACGGCGATGATCAGCAGCAGCCGCAACATGAGTTCAGTGCCTGCTACTGCTCTGTCCTTCACAAGGAAGGCCCTGTCGGGCATGGCGCGGCGCGTCATCACCGCGGCCACCAGCGACGAGGAGGTGATGAAGCTGGACGACGCAGTGGAGGCGCTGGAGAAGGCGTCGGCGAACATGCGGGAGTTCATAGCGTTGCTCCAGCTAGAGGCCTCGCCGAAGCTAAAGCGGGTCCGTAGGTGCAGCGAAGAAATTTCATACGACGCTGTCGTAGCCGCTGAGTTTGGACGGTGTTCCCCTAGCTGAACCAACAGAAAACCGGGGGCTCCAGGAAATAAGGCGGGCCCGTAGATGCAGCAGAAAATTTCCATATGACGCTATCGTGGCCCTTGAGGTAGATGGTGTTTGCTTAGCTGAACCAACAGAAAGCCAGGAAATCCAGAAACTAGCGGAAAGACTCCAAAGAGCCTTGTCTGATATCACCTTTTTCATTAACATTATGCAAGGACGAGACATCAAAAGCCTGGAATGGCTGGCGCACTGGGCTGATGTCCTCACGGAAGCTAAGCAACAGGGCTGCAACGTCCTCGATGTCATTGCCCGGAAAGAGACTATGGAATGTGACCTTGAAGCAGATCAGCTCCGCAGCTTTGTGCTTACCATGGAGAGGTTGGCTGGAGATGCGGAATGTTTCGGCAAGTTGGATTGCTTGTGCCCGCGGAACATATCGATTTGAGCACATCGACAATAAGCCACGATATGGCAAATGGCCATCTTTTGTTACCATCTGTTCCTTTTTGTATAACTTGTTACAATTTGTCTTTGTTCAAACGAAGAAGGCATTTATCTGTCAGTGGCTCACTGCAATTCCACCCTTTTCTCAGTTCTCCAAATGATCTCATATCTCATTTCTGACAGCAGCCACCGAACTTTATCCCTCCAAACTCAAATGCCATCCTGTAACTCCAGGTAAGGCCCAAAAGGCCAAAAGAAAAGGCAAAGCTCCTGTTCCTCTAAAATGTGCCCAATCTGGTTCCTCCCGCCATTCCAAACATACTTCCTTGTTGGTAGAAAGTCGTAGCACTCTTCAGGTTTGCTACAACCTGGTCCATCATGGTATCATCACCAGAATTCTTTGTAGCAGGAGCCATCCTTCAGCTCATGGAACTAAGTCCAGATAGATAGAGATGCCATGCCAAGCATGCTGATGCTGCAGGCTGAATCCATCACTTCACATTATTGAAAGGTCAAGATTTAACGATGCCTCGGGAATGCTCGATCCAATCTATTGGAGTATGTAGGAAATAAAAGTTCGACCTTGAATGATTATTGACATTTCCTGCAAAATCAGAAAGAGAATTGTCAGATTATGCTATAAGATCTATATATAACCCCATGCACACATGGATGAAAAATGGCCGTCAGAAATTCAGAGTAAATATGAGGCAAGAACCCTCCCAGTATCTCTGCACTTGAAGATGACCTAATTTATTTTGCAACTAACTTGTGTTTATCACGAGCGTTCCAAATTGTCATATGAAGCTTATGCATAATCTAAGATAAGATAAAGGTTGTAAGTTAGAAATGTGGGAATATTCAAATAGCCTGTGGAAATCCAGAACACACTTTCTGAGTGTGTACTGTATAAATATGTTGGAATGCCCACAGAATGGCATCACAAGGATTTTTGTTGGTGTTTCTCTAGGCCTTTTAAAAAACATTGGATAATTTGATGAAAGAACAGGGGATGTGCATACAGTAGTTTTGCATAAAAGGTCTGAATTATACTGACTGCTGATTTTTTCTAAAGAAAAACATGTGTCAATAAGACTCAGTTCACAAGGTGAAGTACCTGAAATAGATTATTCAATGCTGCTTCAATCATCCTTGAATAAGCATCACATTTTCTGTGTTTCAATGCAGATGTGTGAAAACTTGCAGAAGATCCATGGAAAATACATTAACATTGTGTCCAAAACAGAATAACCTTGTGAAATACAATTTTGTCACCAGAAATACTTGCATTAGCAGGAACCATCCTTGAAGTGATGTAAACGACTCCGATCACGCACTACAATCTCCCGATGATAAACCTGTGAAATGCACTTTATAGCTGCACGACAATCTGAGCATACACGTAGGCTTTTTACCACCCGGACCTGTATTCCAGGAGGAGTTCTCAGTAGTGCAAATTCAATTGCCAGCTTCTCACTGTGCCAATGAAGCACACCCTCCTTATCTTCCTCATCAAGATCAAGTAAGACCTCTGATGCAGCTGCAATGTGCCCAATGCGCCTTAGCTCTCTTGCCATCTCCTCAACCATCCTGTATATCTCCTTGTACTGTGGATGAGACTCATCTCCAGCTATGAACTCATGGACCTCTCCATCAAGCTCAACGATACTGCACCCTGGCGCCTTCTTGATTCCTCTCTTGCTCATCTCTCTCCTAATCTCTGACTTCTCCTTCCGCCTCTGTGTTAGTGCAAAGACGTTTGAGAGCATGACATAGTTGGCCTCATGAGTTGGGTACTCATGAAGAAGGCTCCTTGTGATGATTTCACCTAGTTCAAGGCGGCCACGAGTACGACAAGCAGAAACAAGCGATCGCCATATTATTGGGTTGGGTTGCATAAGCATTGTACGAACAAATTTCATCACCCACTCAACCATGCCAGCATGACCAAACATGTCAACCATGCAACCATAATGCTCAATCTTAGGCTCAATGTCATGCTCCATCTTCATGGCATCAAAGTAGTCACAACCTTCATCCACCATTCCAGCATGGCTGCATGCTGTGAGCACCCCGATGAAGGCAACATCATCAGGCCACACACCTGCAACCTTCATCTCCTCAAACACCCGTACAGCCTCCTTCCCACGACCCTCCATCGCAAGTGCATCAATCACCGATGTCCATGACACAACATTCTGCTGCTCCATGCCCTCAAACATAGACACTGCCCCATCCACATCTCCACACTTAGCAAGCGTGTCAATCAGTGCATTGCACAGTGCCACAGACTTCCCAATCCCCTCTCTGTCCACAAAGCATCAGACCCATCAAGCGAGCTCAAGTGCACCCAAATCTGTGGCAGCTGCCTGGACTCCAATCACTGTCTCCTCATCCGCAGGCACCCCACTAGCCTGCATCACCCTGAAGAGCTTGACGGCATCACTAGACAGGCCCCCACGCACATACCCGCCGATCATGGAACTCCAGGTAACGGCACTCTCCTTGGGCATTCTATCAAACACATTCCGCCCGTCGCCAAGGAGCCCGTCACCAAGGAACCCGTCGCCAAAGCAGGAGTACATGTGTATTAGAGTATTGGAGATGTACTGATCTGTCGCGAACCCGAACTTGAGAGCGGCGGCGTGGGCCTGGAGGCCGACGGCCTGGGAACCCGTGAGCGCGGCGCACGCCATGAGGAGGAAGGGAAAAGTGAACTTGTTGGGAACGACGGCGCCGCGGAGCATGAGGGGGAAGAAGGACGCGGCGCGGAGGCGGACAGAGGGGATCGGGAAGGTGGTGTAGGCGCGGATGAGGGTGTTGACGAGGAAGGCGTCGAGTGGTACGGATGAGCGGAGGAGGGCGGCGACGAGGGGCTCGAGTAGGGCGGACGCGGCGAAGAGCCTGGTGAGGACGAGCGGGTTGGAGTGGAGGCCGGACTTGAGGAGGAAGGCGACCGACTGGAGAAGGGACGTGAGCGTCGAGGAGAGCGCGAGGAGGCGGAGGCAATGCTGCTCGGCCGCGCGCGCCGCGGACGGCGAGAGACGCGGAGCTGGCGGGAGGGAGACTGGAGAAGGTGGTGGCGGCGGCATTTGCACGAGCGTATCGCGCGCCGAGGCAGGGCGATTCAGTTTTTGACTTTTCAGCCTGCGATTTTCTCAAATCAGCCCATCTTAGATTCTTCATTTGTACAAAATATAATCATTTTTAATATTTAAATTTTATATCATATATATATTTCTATTATTCTCACAATTTCAATGATTTTAAAGCTAATCATGTGTATAAAAGGATAATCTAAGCAATTTAAAATTTAAAAATTAAGGTAGAATTTAAAATTAGTAGCACGTAAAACGAGATGATTAGTTATGATATGACTAATTAAGTATTAATAATTATAACCTTAAAATTTTAATTTTAAAGTAACTTTTCTATTTATATATATATATATATAGCTTTATAAAGCATACATTTTAACCATTTTAACCGTTCGAAAACATGCTAACAGAAAAGTATCACAAAGTAGCGCAGCTTATAAGTCAAATCAAACACTGCCTAAAGGGTTTTGTCCTAAACTTATTACTTACTGAACAAGCTATAAACAAGCTAAAAATGTTTATATTTTGAAATAAGGAAGTAAACATTATTTGATCGAGTTTGTTTTTTTAATGTACTTTTAGATCGCTGCCATACCATTGCAGTTCGCAGCATTACTCACGATCCTAATTTATGTGATCGATCAGAAATAGGAAATTTATGACAGTCACGCGCACACAACTACTTCAAGCCAAAATTTTTTTGAAGACGATACCATCAGAATGGAACATCAAATATAGATGGTAGTCAAATTTTGGATTCTTCCCAACGTTGTAAAATGATAAAAAGGATTAAAGAATTTCTCAGCAGGGACAATACATATGATCTAGGAGTATATCTTTGTTGAACTATATGATGGAATACTCGACGCCACAAATGGGTTCTCTCTAGGTGAAAATCTTGGAAAAAATTTACATGTGAGTCTAGGCTTGGTATACAGTTCAGTGATGATAAGCTCTGGTGATTGTCAGCACACGGGTGCATATGGTCTATGAGGTGATTTTCCATATGCCCAGTCCATAACCTACTTTGATCAGCAGGAGCTCAAATACCATGTGCAGGATGCTTGTCATACGCACTTTGGATCCAGGTATTTCAGTCCAGTTTACAGATACTTCAGCCATTGGGATCCTGAGGTGCTTGCATAGGTATACAAGTTCAACATCAAAACACCACCTGGTTACACACAGAAAAAAAAAACGAAAGAAAAAGATCACCCACAGTCATCAGCTTTAGCTTTGCAAGAGGATTTGATAATTAGTAGTAGAAACATGGCATTATTTAGAGAACATAACAACAAAGGTACCTCTTCAATCTGATATTTGTAAAAAGTTTCCTTGCAGCAGCTCGTGTAAACATCTTGAAGCCGCACTATATTAGTAATTAGAAAATGGAACTTAGTTAATAGCATGTTACCAAAGCAAACTTGCCATGGGAATTAATGGCACCCCTTATGTTTGCAAAAGCATACCTGTGTATCTCTGATCCCAGGACCAGCGGTCAATAAAACTACCAGGTGGAAACCTTTCATAAGAAAATTCCGATACCATTTCCTCTGCAGTAAGCCAGGAAAGGCACAATGCAGCACAACATGAAAATCTAAGAGAACAAAAACACAAGATTGATGGGTTTTTTTTTCTTTTGGGGGCAGGTGTTCACTTACTGTGGCAAGAGCCTGCTTCTCCAAATGAGCACGGGAACCAAAAACAACAATATCAGCATCAGATATTCTCTGGGATGGACTATTAGGTGGTGCTTTTTTAGCCAATGCAAGAACCTATTAGCAAGATACAATTCTAAGATGTTACCAATCACAATCAAATATGCATAACAAAGCTATATACAACATGCGTTGATTGATCTTATGACAGACCTGAGCTTCAAGCTTTTCCAAATCAGTAACTTTAGTTGCCCCATCAGCGTCAAGCATGAGTAATAGTTCACCACGTGAATGAAGAATGCCCTATAAAATGTTTCCACAAAAGGGAAAGGATTAATCAGTGCTTATTTTAATTGAACTAGTGTGTCAGAGAGAGAGAGAGAGAGAATAACAATATGGACTGGCACTTAACACTCACTTTTCTGATTGCTTCACCTTTACCATGGTTTCTTCCAAGCAGAAGAACTCTAACATTATCAATTTTGTGTCTACTTACAAACTCAAAGGCAACTTTGGAGGTATGATCAGTACTTCCATCATCAACAATCAAGACCTTAATGAAATTGAATAAAACGACATCAGTCCTCCGATTTCCAAGTTAGCTAATTTATGCATGATTTATGAATAAAAGGTTCTGCAATAATAATATCTAAATATATGGTTATAGAGTTATGCAATATATAACAATGCAAATGTTAATAAATTTAGGTATAATTGAGAGAGATGGCTGACAAGTTCAGCAACATTGCAAAGGCATCTGAGCTTATGGTCTCACTTGATCTACAGTGCAATGGGATATATAAAACACCACTACAGTATACACATGGTTCCACCATATGGTCCAACCGATAAGGGCTGAAAACCTGACACAACTTCATTGGATCAATAGTGTTTGGCACCCACTCAAAGCCTTACTTAGCTAACAAGTTCAGTGATTCAAATGTCACTCCAAACAAGCTCAAGCTCAACTCAACTCAACACTAATCGACTGTCTCCAATGCCACTAAGTGATTAACCAGTTCATTAACATATCTCATGATACTGAAATGCATACTTCTCTTGCAAAATCAGCCTAATGTTTTCTTTCTGATGTATTGCTGTGTCAAATAAAGGCTGTTAACAATGTGGGAAGGCTCTGAATTCTGTCATCTTTGTGGTTGTGCAGAGAACTCACCACATATTTTCTTTCTTTGCCCTATTGCTTTCTTTACATGGTGCATTTGCAGGGATGCCCTTGGTTGGGGGAGACACCCTGCTAACTTTGAAGATTTTTTCACTTTAGTTTTTGGGGAGCTGGTCTGAAGCATGCTAGAGTTCGTTTTTGTTTGTTGGCAGCAGTCTGTTGGCAGTTGTGGTCTAATAGAAATGACATGGTGTTCAGAAATATAATCTTGTCCTCCCCGCTAACTATTCCTCTTCGAATCATATGTTTACTCCTGCAGTGGAACCCTAATAAAGACTCAAGAGATACAAGTTCTGGACAGTTGGGTCGTTGCCCTACAGCACGCCGTCCACCAGGTGCAACATCCCAGGGCAGGCATTGGATGAAGAAGAAGATGGCACCTCTATGGTTCTACTGAAGTGATATGTTGAGAGTTCTTGCTTTGTTTCCAGTTTACAGCAGCTGGTTGGTTTAGCTGATCTTGAGGTTGCAGTAAGACTATGATTGTTTCAAATTTCTAGTTGTAGGGATGATCTTTGTGCTTCTTGTAAGCTGGTATCCCCAGAAAAAAGGATCTTTGTAGTATGTTCAAATAGCTTTCTATAAAAAGATGGGCTCCGGCCTTTCCTCTAAAAAAAATAAAGGCTGTTAACATGCTCTGCCCTGACATACCTCGTAAGTAAATGACTTAGCGGCAGCTGAACGTTGTTTCAGGTAGCTATAAGAGAAACAAAATAACACAGAGATTAACATGACAGACCAATAGAACAATGACTCACAGTATTGTTCAATGACAACAAACGACAGAGCGGTAGGAACAGAAAATGCTCATATCAGAGCCTTACTTGAGTGTCTCTGTGAGAGCCTCAGGAAGCCGGTGCTCCTCGTTATAAGCGGGGATGATCAACGAAATGTACTTCTCCGCAGGGTCGTAAATTGAGGGGCAAGGAACCTAGCACGATTTACAGACGCAAATGATCAAACACCTAACGTGCACACCATGCCACATTCCGAGCAACCAGGTACGAGTAGCGGGAGGGAAACGGGTACTCAATTTCAAGCAAGTAAACAGAATTCCTCGCGTACCTTGTTGAGCGAGTTCGGGTCCTCGAAGAACGCGGCAGAGACGGCCGTCCTCTCCAGCCTGCGCGGCCGAGATCCAGAGCAACGCACCAGTCAACAACACAAGCAGATCGCGAGAGCAGACAGCGACAGGATTGAGACGGGGGAGTCACAGAGGCGCTTACGAGTGCATGCATCCGATCTTCCGGATGTGCTCGAAGAAGACGGCGGCGGCGCCCAGCACCAGGACGACCACCTGCGCACGGGAGGGAGAGATGACATGAGTAGCGCGAGGCGGAGAAGGGGATAGAGCCATAGAGGGGGAGGGTTTGGGGGCGGGGGTGTACGAGGGAGGCGAGGAGGAGGGTCAGCGAGAGGGAGGCGGGGAGGAGGTTCGCGACGGAGGAGAGCGGCCAGCCGGCGGCCGCCATCGCGACGGCCGGAGTCGGAGTCCACCCCTACCCACCACTGCTGCTCGCTCGCGCGCGCGCGTGCCTTGGTCCCGGAGGTGGGGAGATCTGTGCGTGTGTCGTCTGCCGTGTCGACGGGTTCAATTCAGCACGTCCGGCCCAGGTTGTAGGCCGGTTTTTTTTTTCATCTGTCTCGATAAGCTCAGGAATCCAAATCAACCAAATTATTTTATTGTACTCCTACCATGTACATACTCATCCAATGGGCGTCGATTTAGAGTGCATGTAATCGAACTTGTAGTATATATTTTGATCATCAGCATGCATGAAACAATGCTCGTAAAATTTGTACATCAAGAGCTTGTTTAGATTGAACCAATTTCGTAGAATTCTTTAAATTTAACTTTTAGATATTTTCCTTCGTAAATTAATTCCTTTCAAACAGGGGAATAGAACTATCATCTGAAATCCAATATTTTTATCTCCCTTTCTCTTTGTTAACAATAGCATTATCATATGAAAGTCAAAATCACAAAAGCGCATGTGGAAGATATGAGTAAAAAAAAAGGTGGAATCGCTTATTTCGGAATAAAAAAAACGTGTGAACGGGAAAAACATAGGAATTGAGGTGGAGTGTCTAAGTGGAACCCATGGGAATTAATTCTAAAATGCACAGATCATTGAAACTTGTTGTTTAGGTGCGTCATATGTAAAATATAAGAGTTTGGGAGAGAAATAATCACAAGAAAAGTTCCCGTGAGATCTAACCTCGTAGTACAAAACCTCCAATAGTCCCATGATATATGACATTTTATAGGAATTTTTTAGGAAACTCGTATGGCCATACATTTGTTCCAAAGGAACCCTAATATTTGTTTTAAAATTCTACTCATATGTTTCAAATGAGATAGTATTGTCACATATATGTAATTTGTACTTTTAATTTGTGTGCAAGTTAGTTAAGCATGAAATCCACTTTATAATAGAGGAATTTAAATTGAACAAAAAATAATATCAAATCCAAATGAAAAGAAGGAATATCATAGGACTTTTTGGTATTTATTATAATAGAATTGCACCAAAGGTGATTCACACTATAATTTTTCAGAGGAAATCAAACATGAGCTCTACCCTTGCATAAAAATTCACTTGAGATTTGCATTAAGCTAATAATTTCACTCTTCCTTTCGATGTCAAGTTCATGTACTCATGTTCTTTTCTAAGGAAATAGAACTATTCCATTCAACTTTACCTTATCGAACTTCTAAGCGGTGCGATTTACACATATATGTATACGAGAGTTTCTTTAAAAACTATTTAATCCATTTTTAACTTGATAATAATAGTTAACTCATTCTTCGTACATTGAATAGTTATCACACAATCATTTAGCCATGAAGGTATTTTGAAAAAAAAACAGGGCATAACATGCAATGAAATATAAAACTTACATCAAATGCCCCAGAAAAATTAGCAAATCCCCCCTCCCCCCCAAAAAAAGAAATGTAAACCATCATAAGCGCGCGTGTAATCAATTTTTGGGCCGGGTGCACGCATCAGTTTTGGGCCATGGGTACGTGCCTACTGGGCGAAAGCCCACGCCTACTATGCTGACGTGTACTGGAGTAGTAACTACACTCACTCGCAGTAACTCAGAGAGGTGAAGCGGTAAAAAATCGTCGGACCCTGAGACCGTGGTCCCCGCGCGGCAGCGTCACACAACAAGCACGACGATGCCTCTCCTCTCCTCCCCCTCTCCGGGCGGGGCGCGCGGCGCCACCAGGCCCCTTTTCCCCGGAAGAAGCGAAGCACGCACGCACGCGGGAAGCAGCAGCCGCAGCGGCGTGGCTGCGCGGGCCGCCTCGCCCGCCGCTGGAATTGTTCCTCTCCCCTATGCGGCGCGCCGCCTGGTCGGGACGGGAGGGCTACTGGTTTGATCCTGATTGGGCTCGGCGCCGCGGCGACTGGCCTGCTGGGTTGATGTGCGTGGAGGGGATGGGGAATTGCTGGGGGTGGGGCGCGCGGATCAAGGATGGGAGCTCACACCCGGGAGCCTCAGGTACTTCGCTATCCTCTCTCGCTGCGTTTGCGTGCTTGCCTGGTTATTGGTGTTTGTTTGTTTGATGGGTGATCCGATGGGGGAGCAGGCTTAGATCGCATAGATGCATGATTCGTTAAATCCGTTGCCATTTCACCTTGCCCGTGAGGTGTGATGGCATGTTCAATTAGTTTATGGTGATTCTGATGGAATTCGGAAGTATGGAGTCTTTTTGGTTGTTGATGATGGCCTCTTTCAAGTTCAATAATTTAAGGCATTCAGTAATCTGAATCTATGAGAATGCCGTTGTATGCCTCATTAGAAAGTTCTACGCGATTACAAAGACTATGGCTCACTTCTATGCCAGGTGCTTTGTTTTGATTTTAACTTAGCTGATTCATATTATAACACTAATTAAGAAGTGTATTATTTCTAAATATGAGTTTCTGCGGTTGTACTTGTGATGGAATAAGGTTACTAGTGCATGCTTGTTTCCAGTTCCAGGTTGGGAACTTCCCTCATTTCCGTTGTATTCATGGCTACTGCTCTATGCAAATCATCATTTTATACTTTTAAATCCAGAGCATACCATCATCCATAAGCAGCAATACTTGTGCTTTTTTCCCTTCTGGCATGACTAGCATCTGTGTTAGTACTACATATGGGCGTGTGGCAATTGGCTAACAGCAAATCCTGCATCTGTCAGGACTCTTACAAAATTTTAAGGGCCAACTGATGATTGATTTAACTGGTCCTAATTACTATACAAAGCTTCCTTTTAAAAACAGAATTAAACATCCTATACATTATGACCGTACTATCATACTATGGACCTGGGAAAGATTAGTACCGGGACTTGTTTCTAGAGAAAGCCTCTTCTCGATTACAACCATATACAGCCTTTTCTTGTGTTTTCTATTAAGTATAGCTGTACTATATGTATTATATGCAGGGATGTTCTCTAGGAGTGGTGCTAAAGATGGGAGCAGGCTTAGTGGCTGCAGCAGTCGAGCTTCTTCAGCTTCCATGCCTCCAACAGCGAAAACTGAATGTGAAATACTGCAGTCAGCCAATGTGAAGATTTTCAGTTTTACTGATCTCAGGGTAGCCACAAGGAACTTTCGTCCTGACAGTGTCCTCGGTGAAGGAGGTTTTGGATCTGTCTATAAAGGATGGATTGATGAGAATACATTGTCTGCTTGCAAGCCTGGCACTGGAATTGCTGTTGCCGTGAAAAGACTCAACCAGGAGAGTTCACAAGGGCACCGGGAATGGTTGGTGAGTGTGACTGGCGCTTTATTTGTGTTTTTTAAATACATCAATAATGCTTTTATCAATCAAATACTTATTTTTTTTCTCCTTTTGAAAGATTTATTGGATATTTCTAACTTTGCTCTATAAGTATTCAATTTGCAGGCAGAAGTTAATTACCTAGGTCAGTTTTGCCATCCCAACCTTGTGAAGCTATTTGGGTATTGCTTAGAGGATGAGCATCGACTGCTAGTGTATGAGTTCATGCCGCGTGGGAGCTTGGAAAATCATCTCTTTAGGAGTAAGTTAAAACAAGACTTGTTCCACTGCTCATCTGCGGGCATTCTTTTTTTTCTTTTCATATTGCATACACTATCTTCACCCTTTTTTATCATTTATAAATTGCTATATGAATCATGCTGTAGGAGGCTCGCACTTCCAGCCTCTTTCATGGAACCTAAGAATGAAGGTTGCACTTGGAGCTGCAAAAGGACTAGCTTACCTTCACAGTTCAGAGGCAAAAGTTATTTATCGAGATTTCAAGACTTCCAATATTCTGCTTGACACAGTAAGTGAAAGTAAATCTTTTATACACTGTACTTCACTTCAATTTGCATGTAACACTGTTGTAAGGAATGTATTGTTTTACTGTACAGGACTATTCTGCAAAGCTTTCTGATTTTGGATTGGCAAAGGATGGTCCTGTTGGTGAGAAGAGCCATGTATCCACGAGGGTAATGGGAACATATGGTTATGCTGCTCCAGAATATCTTTCAACAGGTAACCTTTGAAGTGCAGTTCTGGGTATTGTCCATATTCTCCATGTTTGCTGGTCTTGGATTCAAAACCTCATCCGATGACAAACCATGTAGTTGCCTACATAAAATTACATGAATTACTCTAGCTATAAGCACACTAATTATGTGGAATTGGTCTTGTTTTTTATGCATCCTCCACATTGGAATTATCATTTTAGGACACACTTTTCTTTGTTGACTTTGAAATGTATTCTACATTAAGATCTAAGCATGAATTTATGAACACTCCAATGCAAGCTTTCCCTGAACTTCATAAAATAACCGTTTCTGTGTGCACATTCCTTGGGGGTGATATAATGTATATGGAAATGTATGTTGATGGCTTGATGCTTAGTTTAATCTCTATCTGCAAAATACATGTGGAAGGTTGTTTGGAAACAAATTGTTGCTTGCCACATCTTGTGAACTTTTATTTGCTGTGGAAGTGTTGCAATGATGTGCATTTAGTGATGTACACCATCATCTTATATTTTTAGAAGGATGTACAAAAAGTGCATGTACAGTATGCCTTGAGCTTTCTATTAATATATCAACACTTTCAGGCCATTTAACTGCGAAGAGTGACATCTATAGCTTTGGGGTGGTGCTACTAGAGATGATGTCAGGTCGTCGCGCTGTTGACAAGAACCGACCCCAGGGTGAGCACAATCTTGTGGAATGGGCCCGGCCATATCTCACACATAAGCGCAAGATATACCGTGTCCTGGATGCCAGGCTAGGGGGTCAATACTCGCACGTTGGAGCACAAGCAGTTGCCACCCTTGCTCTTGAGTGCCTGTCGTACAAAGCTAAGGTGAGGCCTTCTATGGACGCTGTGGTCACTATTCTTGAAGATCTCCAAGAGTCCAGCAATGCGAACAGGAAACCACCAGCAGAGAAGCATCAAGAATCCATAGGTACAGGCAAAAAGGCCCCCTACTGCAAGTGCTGGCAAGAACAGCAGCAAGCTTCGTCGAAAAAGCTTGGGAGAGACTCGGGAAAAGAGTGGTCCAAATCCAAGACCATTGATCCGCTTCCATTAGCAAGGCAGAATGTCAGTTTTTAGTTGGTAGCTGGTAAATATGTTGTGCATATTCCTGATTGTCATCAGATTTGGCAACAGGTCCCTTTTGTGCTTCATCATGAGCTTCTTAACTTCAGCTAACTGGATGCTGTTGTATGTCGAAACTCATGGCATTAAAGTAGAGCTCATGTTACAAATCAGTCATGGCCGTTTCATTCGTTCAAGCTTTTCCTGGTAGTCCATTGATCAGCATATGCACCATAGGTCCCTAGTCATCAACAAATCACTAGACCATACTGCCTGAGTGGCGCCTACTGTTGTGTTCAGTGATCTGATGCTGTCATGTTGAAGTGGGTTTGGGCCGAAATCCCCGGCGAGATGGAGAACAATTTTATCACATGGCTATTGGGCTAGCCACATTGTCAATTGCTAACCTCCTTGTCAAAGCCGTTGATTTCGGCCCCAATATTCCTGATGATGGCAACGCAGCAGGTTGACTTTAAAGAAGGGATCACACATATGGTTCTTAGAGATTACACATATGGTTCTTCCATCCAATGATGATGCAGACTGATAACTCCCGATCCTGATGTAGCTCTCCGATGGCAATTGCAAGCCCAACACGAATGCATGACGCTGCAAGCCATGCTACGGAATGGAATGGTCGGTCACGCCATAGCGGTCAGGAGGCGTTCTTGCATCAGAACAGGCAAAATCATTCCCAAAGCGCCCTACTCGCATCGCAGTTTTGCTTTCGCCTTTTATCCCTTTCACGTAATTTCGGCAATCGCCATCGAGCAACTCACGGAACACAATGAATTCACGGAAAGAAGCCGGCAAGAATCGTCACACCAGCACTACAAAGCTGAAATGCTCAAACATAACATCACACACAACAAAGAGAGAAAGGAACAAGCAGCAGCAGAGGCGGCAATTAATCTTCTTACAAGCTCCAATCACCATAATGATAAATCAAGTCCATGATAAACATCAAGTGCCATAGACAAACGACACGGCACAAGCGGCTGCGGGCTACACTCACCACCCCCGAATTCAGATGCAGCTTTGCAGCCACTTCAGCCACTCTTGAGCACAGACCCCCTCCTCCCCCATTTCCAAAACGAACACCTTACAAAACATGGACAGAATCCATCACCAACCAACATGCAGCAGGTAGCCATAACCACACACATGCACGAGCACTACTGCAACTGCTGCTAGCAGTGACCACTAGTGACGACGATGATGATGAGTAACAGCAGTAGAAAATTTACCAGTTTTACCCTAATTGACACTAGTACTACCAGTCTTTACCACCTGTTTGCCGACCCCTCACTTCGACAGGCAACCAACCGAAGAAGAAACCCAAACTTAAGCAAGAGAAACAAGCACTGGCTCGCTATAATAACAGTAACTACTAGAGTAAATATATAAGGGAGTATAATGCAGTTGGTTGAGGTGAGGTCAGACGCGGAAGTTCTTGCCCTCGAAGGTCTGGCCGAAGTGCCAGCCGGCGGGGGCGGCGTTCCAGGAGGTGGAGGTGCGGCGGTCGCTGCCGGTGACGCGGAAGGAGAGCGCCTGGCCGACGAGGATGGAGTTGGACTGCCAGTTCTGGCCCCAGTTCCGCGACATGGGCATCCACCCGGTGCTCGACCCCTTCACGCTCGCCCGCACGATGTCCCCTGCACCCGCCACGTTCGTTATGAGCACCAGGTTGAAGTACCTGAACCCGTTTATCGTGAACCGCACCCCTCCCTTCTTCCTGCACGGCACCCTGCGATACACACGCAGCATTACCATCAGTCATTAACCGCACATTATTGTCACATCAAATTCAATATCAACAAACACGACCAAAACTTTCGTGGGTACAACTGTAGTAAACATGGGCCGAGAGTGCGGTCGTGCAGGGACGGGCCACGGAGCCTCACGCGCAACGCTGTGCGGCAGGACGAAAAGGCCCCTGGGGTTTTACAGGTCAGTAGGGGACCAGCCACGGAAGGAACGAGAGCGAAGGGTAGTAGTAGCAGGACGGGGTACGGGCGGGATCACGGGGCGGCACCCACCCAACCACCCAACCGGGTGAGGGACAACACAGCGAAAAGCGAAAAAGGTCAGAGCGTGTGTGCGTTTTGCTTGCGCTTGGCCCTACGGAATTCTACTGCCGCGTACTAGTACTCTCCCAACTAGACGCTTGACTTGTTGGATGTTTCTCTGGGCCTCTCGCTGCTGCTGCAGCACCCAGTGGCCTACACACTTGCACAGTACTAACAATCCTGTTTTTTTTTCCTTGACACGAGTACAATAAATCATATTCCAGAAATTACCACGTTGATGAGAAAGGAGATAAAAGAAGAAAAACTGGCTACAAATATAGCCGGCTATAGTATAGACTTCAAAACATACACAATTATGTGTAAGAGAGATAAGTCAAAGTATTAATAGTGAAATACATATTTATATGTAAATATTATGATATTGACGTGTTAATTTTTGGATTTGGAGATAGTAGTCGGTTATCCAATTAAAATTGCTCTTATGGTATAAGTACTACAATTATTCATGGCAATACTCCGAAATCTACTGTTAATAGAGCTAGAGTTGTTAGTGTCACTAATCTAGCAATAGCATGAGATCTACAGCCAAATGTGTGAAAGTGACAGTAATTAGGCACTAAGCAGAGTTGGTCTCGGCTCAATTGCAAGGCAACGGTGTGTAGCAGAGGTACATGACATGACACAAGGCGAGGCGGACACGGGACGCCCCATTTATAGCTAGTACGTACCAAGCCAACTTTTTACGGGCAGTGAGCAGCAGTCCTAGCCGGTATCACGCTCCCCTTTTAAAGCCGCCGTCGGTGCACATTTCCATCCATCCATCCCCCACTTAACTCGAAAAATCTATCATCACCTGGCCGTGCCACTACGCGCCATACCGTATCAAACATATTTACTTTTACTACTATCTCTGTCAAACGAAACAAACAGTAATAAAAGCCGTGGCGAAAAAAAGCCGAAACGGACGCCGGCTACAATGGAACGCATCGCAAAGCGATCTCTCTCCTCGGAACAGTGCAGTGCAGTCCAATGCTGCAGCTGCAGGCACAGACGCAGACGCAGAACAGCACGCCGTCTCAAAAGACGTAAGAAGAAAACAAAGCCTACTATTCTGTTCCTGCTCCGCTAACCGAGGCGAATGTCGTCTTATACAAGTAAACCAAGAAATACAGTGTAGTAGCAACAATGGTGATGTGAATGTAGGAGCAGTAAGAATTTACCGGCGGTAGGAGACGGGGACGATGCCGGCGCGGTACTCGGCGATGTGGAGGAACATGGGCATGGCGAGGTCGAAGTGGGGGCGAGGAGGGTTGCACCAGCCGCCGTTGTCGGAGGGAAGGGCGTAGTTGGGCGGGCAGAAGTTGGTGGCGGTGATGAGGATGGAGGGGCTCCCCGGGTGGCACCACTTCCACCCGGGCTGGTTCACGCACTTGATCTCGAAGCACGCGCCGCAGCTCTGCCCTTCGTTGAACAGCGCCGTGCTCAGAGCCCCGTTGTTGACGCCGTACCCCTGGCTGTACAGGTTCCCGTACCCACACGCCCCTCCCATCGTCCCCGACGCGTCGCTCCCGCCGTAGAACGTCGCGTGCGCGCTCTGCCACCCCCCGCCGCCGTACACGCCCGGGATGCGCGCCGCCGCAGGGGACACCACCAGCGCCAACGCTAACAGAGTGGCCACCGCCACTGGCGTTGCGGAGGCCGCCATCACGGCGCGACGGCTCTCGCTCGCTCGCTGGTCGCAGCAGCAGTGAGTGGGAATGGGAGTGTATAGCAACGGCGAGCGACTAAGGGGAGTGGAGGGGAGGGGTGGGGATGCGGATGGGACGGAGGCAGTATTTATGGAGGCACGAGGCAGACCAAATAATGGCGCGCGTCGCGTATGCGCGCATACGCCGCGAGGGAGGCCTTGGCCTAGCGAGGAAGAATTGTGACTTTGTGTGTGCGTGTGTTTGTGGCAGTACATTGCTCCCTCCCTAAAAAAAATCTACTTTCATCTCGCTTCTACTTTTACTTACAAATCTAATTTTAAATCTTAGAACTTAATATGATTTTATATTTTTCTATCTCATGTATATCAATATAAATTAAAAATTTTACTTTCTCGGACTTTAATGCACTTATGCTATACTCTCAAACATAAATATATTGATTAATTTAAAAAAAAATTTATAGAATAAATGGAAATGACAAGGATGATGAAGAACTGCTAGTACGTACCGCCTGCCACAGCTGTGATTTTGCCTCCTCGCTGCGGCCGTCATCTCGTTCACCGCGGGGCAGTTAGGTTTTTTTTTTTTTGTTTTGCTTGGTCGATGTAAAGCAAAAGCATGAGCAAATTAATCTGCATGCATGCGATGTGTTTGCTCTCTTTTCATCGGCGGTGATTAATCTGTTGAAAGCAACGGGATTGAGTAACTCGGATCGTATTGGATTCCAACACTTGCTCTTGCCTTGCATTACTTGGGATCGATCCGATCGCACGCACGGGACGGAGATCGGCTACAAGATCGTACAGGATCCTAGCATGAGCCCACGAGTCATAAAGCGCTGCCCATCAAACACCAACACGGCACTCTCCAACGATATGTTCGGAATTCGGAACCGCATCCCGACCCAAAACACAGGGTTCGACACGTAAACGTAACGGCCAACGGGAATTCGCCGTGGCCATTGGTTCGGCCAGACGTGACGCGCGCGCTCTTCACGGCGCGGGAAGACGCACGGGTACGTACGCACGCGCGCGAAGCGGCGGCAGAGGAGGGGAAGCGAAGCGAGGTGAGGGAGAGAGTCCGGGAGACCAAAAGCGGCCGCGGCACTGGCGCGTGTTCGTGGGCACGGAGCACAGCCGGCCGAGCGTCGATTGGCTCTCGTCTTTCGCTTTGCTTCCATCGCAAGTCGTGCCCTTCCATCCACCTCTGTCGCTGCCGGCTGGCTGGATCGTCGGCCGGTGGCCCGTACGTACAGGCTGACGGCGTGACCTTCTCCTGCGTCTGTGTGTGCTTCTCTTTTAGTTTTAGCCGTCGCTTTTGCTTTGCGCGCGGTTTCCCCTCTTCTACCGCTGCGACGATACGATACGGTGGTGGTGTTAAGGTTTCGATGCCAACGGCGCCATGTTTGAACAAAAGGCGCCGGAAAATATGGAGGGAACCAAAGGTTGGAGAGCCCCATCTGCCGCCGCGGCCTCGCGAACCTTCCTTGACCACTCAACCGTCCGTCCGTCTGTCTGTCTGTCTGTCTGTCTGTCTGTATTGTGGCATCAATGATCCTGCATCGCGACTAAAACGAATGTACTCAGCAATGACCTTACTACACTGTGTACGTAGCATGCTTTTGTTGAACATAGGTGTGACAAACTATGGCGACCAGCCGACCATCATGCTATCACTCTTCAAAGACGCATGCAAAGCTCAAGACAAGGGATAAGGCGCAGGCTTGTACAGGACCATGGACAGCCATAAACCACAAGGGCGCTCTTCTGCCAAGCTAGCTATGAACATGCACCTCTCTGCATATCGTGTGCCTAATGACTTCAATATTCAGAATCAAAGTAGCTTGCATTGACCTAACGTTGCATCTTCACAACCGAATTCGTCTGACCTTATGTTGCATTTTCAACTCGAGTTCAAAACTGCTGGAAAACCACCAGGTGAAACAGGAGAATCGCAACATCGTGGAACAGAAGATTTTTTTGTCCATACACGTTTTGGACATTGCGCGCCGCCTGTTTCTACACCCGTCTCGAAATCCACTTCATTTCAAGCATTTCGTACGGCATTCTAAACAGCAGATGAGCCAATTGTTTTCATTTGTTCTCTGTAAGCAGAGAACGTACGTACATCCTGCTCAACACATACCACCTACCGAATTGTCCTGTACCTACATGTATACTGTTGCACAAGGATAGGTATCAGCTATGATTAGAAACGTGTTTCAATTGCAGCACATGCGTGCCCATAATTTGTATGAGTAGATGTTACTCTATGGCTTCCATGGAAACATGCATGTGAGTTGGCACCACTCTCTAGCTTGACGTGCCATATAGGGTGGGCCACATTGGCAAAATAAGGTCGGCAAATGAACTAATTTGATCATGCATAACAGCCATCAACAGTTGCACTCTGTGTATGTGGGCTGTGGCTCATCCAGCGGTGTCATAGATGCACTACCACGGATGAGTATCGGAGTAAATTGCCTGTAGCACGTAATCTACCGACAAGCTTGCCGTTTTTGTTTTCTAAAGCCAACAAATGTGTGTTGTGTGTGTGTATATATATATATATATATATAGTGATCCAGCCACTAGAAATGAGACGCATGTATTAAGAAAATAGTTAAAAATAATTGGAGGAAGTTTGTGATTGATTAACATAATAGATTAGATATAGAAATTAAATGGATAATAATTATGATTAGTTAAGATAAGATGATAAATGAAGAAATAGTTTTATTTTAGAAAGAAAGTAGAGTGATAAAACAGTTCATTTTGAGATGAAGAGAGATTGATCTAAAAATATAAGACGTTGCTTTAATATTATCAAGAGTTTGCAATATTCACCCTATACTATTTATATCCAACTTTTTAACTATAACCAAAATACCCCTCTTACGAGAACGTATTCGTGCTGGTGCCAAACAGATACCCTATTTTTCATTGCCCATCGATAGATGGCCCACAAATACTTATTTACTGTGCCATCAAAGACGATGAGAGGCGTAGATTAACACCCTACATATCATTAAGGAGAGGCATTTTTATCCTCATCATTTAGGATTTGACGGTTTCATCACCTTCCCTTCGTCGTCTTCGTCGCACAGATTTAGTCGATCTCCATTATCTCCATATCTCAAATCTCTAAAAAGGTTTGTGCGGCTACCGTACCATGGACAAGCACTAGAGAAGGCGTCATATGAAGAAGAGCCCCATGCTCCCACGTTCTTGTGCACCAAACTAATGATTTCTTAGCATCATAATTACACTAGCCACAAAGAATTCTAGGAGACCTTCAGTCGTTACGGATTCAAGAGTTCTACACATAAAGGATAAAAATCCATCTAAAAGATGAGTTCTGCATCCAATTCCTCACCCTCGTTATCTTCCCCTCTCACATTTGCCTCCATATGCAACAAGCAGAATCATAAAGCTGTGCTCTAGATTTTACAGAGAGATACTATAAGGCATGGTAGGCATCAATTGGATACAGGGGAGAGGAGGGCGAATTAAGGAAGGTTAGCTGCAGCCTGTGCGCAGGTGGCCGATTTCCACCGGAGCGAGGATTTGAGAAAGGAGAGAACGGCTCGAGAAGATGAACGATTACGTGCTTCTTTTAATGACAAAGCTGTCCCTCCTTAATGATGTTTAGGGTGTTAATCTAGGTCTCTCATCATCTTTCAGATCCATGCTCTTTCTTTATGAAGATCATAGAAGCACATCTAAAAAAAGAAACTAAAATTTCGTACCCTCAAATTACCGCATAGGTCACGTTTATTCCGTTTATAAAACCGTGTAAAAAATTTCAAAGGGTCTAGGCAGTCCCTTGATCTGCTTCTGACCGTCCACCGATTCCTACCATAGCTGCTCGTGAAGGGCAGCTACGTGCACAAACAGGAGAAGCATGAAAGAAGAATGTAACGGTGTCGTTTCCCATTGACCTTCGCTGCTAGTTACGGTTGCAGCCGTGTAGCCAACAATGCGGGGCCTAGCAACACGACCATGCACATGCGCGTTCGAGAGCGCACGATGCGCGCGCAGTGCAGGCGCAGGCGGCGCCCTCGGACTCCTCCGCGTGCGCCTTGGCCTGGAGCCCCATGGATTCTGTCCGTACACGCACGCTTCCACCGTTCCAGGCGATCACACATGGCGCGCCGGGAACGAACACCGATCGATCGCGAGCCTCTGTGTTCCACACCTCCACCCGCGCTTGAAAGCAGTGCGCCTCCTCGGCCTCCCATTTAAAAGTCTCTTCTCCCTCTTATCCTCCTCCTCTTCCCATGCTTACTTACTGCGAGTGCTTGACGCATGCCTGCGTACGTAAATGGGATCCTCGCACGTACGCATGGGTCACACCAAAAGGGGAACCGGGATACGTCTCCCCTCCTCCGTTAGCCGCTTGCGCTGCGTAGCGTGAGTGCGTGGCACGCCAGCTCTTAAATCACAACGGCGACGATACAAATTGGCAAGTAAAAAAAATTAAGAGCGCACATTTTCACTTGCGAGCTGCAATCCTCTCCGAAAAGAAAAAAAAGGGGGGGGGGGATGGAATTGGCTATCCATCCTAGTACATCTGCTACTGCCTAGTCGATTCGGGCAACGAGATGACCGAGATCGAGACCGTGAGACACCGCTCGTACCTCGTAGCCTCGTACTACGTCCGCAGTCCGCTCGACGGTCGCAGTCGCGCGGGCCGGCCGCCCACGTATCCCCGCGGCACCAACGACGCGATACGCGCGCGCGCCCGCCCCGCTGTCCCGGGAGAGAGAGGCCACGCACGCGCCGCGTGTGGTGTGTGGCTGGTGAGGTGAGGTGAGCCCGTAGGACCAAAACCCGCACCATCTCTAACGGTTTCCTTGGTCGCATCCGCCCCCGAGTTTAAGCCATCTCCATCTACTGCTACTACAACTACTACTGTATAGTGTCTACAGTCTACTTCCAGTTCTGATAAGCATCTTTGCTTTTGCTTTGCCTCTACGCTTCGGTTGATCTCTCTCACGCGCTCTCTCTATCTCTGGCTGGTGATGTCACTCGGATGCAAGCAGGGCTGGGTGCGTTTTACCGGCAAGAAAACAAGTCAACTCTCGGGCTCATAGTACGTAGAGTAGTACGGTGATTAACTTTACTCTTCTCAATAATTGGTGCCGCCGTTGGTCAGTTCTAGCTAGGTTACTACAGTAGTACAACACCAGGGTGGTTGGTTGCAGCCTCGTGAATGTTAAGTTGTTTGTAGGCCATATCTTCCAGGACTCCTATGCACAAGTCCTCCTGGTAGATCAGCTAGCCATGTGATGGCAATCTCCTGTTGTTGGGTCCAGTAAACGGAAGCCACTGCACTGCACACAAACTACTCTTTACTTTTTATATGTCTCCGTCTTCGCCGCTGCTAATGTGACCAGATCGCTCGTGTAGAATTTAAGTAGCTGCTTTTGTAATTTTCTTGCATTGGCGAAGTTGGAAGGATTTGACATGACGGCTGTAGACCTGTGGCAACGCAGTAAAAGGAGCTAGACGAGCAAATGGATGTGAACAAACCACAATGGTGTTCGTTTGAACTCTGAACTTTTCGGCTATCTGTTGGACAGATCAAGATGGAGGTTGGCCTCCAGGGAACCGAGCAAACATGCATATGGATATGGACATACTCTCTAGCTACAAGAGTATTGCGGCCTAACCATCCAATCTCTTCCTCGTTTCATCACATCACGTAGACGTGGCTGAAAGAAGAAGATTACTTCTACTCCCTCCGTTTCTATAAACTATTATATTGTTCTGAAAAAAAACACGATCTTTAAAAAATAGCTTTAAATATTATTTTCTATTACAATATATATATTAACAAATATATATTTTTATTCTATACATATATTCTACACGTTTTTAAAGTAATTAATTATTTGATTTTTAAAAGTTTTATTATATAATAAAAGGGAATAGTATTACTCCGTATTTTTATATCTAAAAAAGGCAGTTGTAGCCTCCTAGTAGAGGAGGAAGACAACAAGCCAAGCAGCACAAAGGGCAAGCGAAACTCCGAACAAGAAAGAACCGGAGAACGTACGTGCTACTTTCGCCTTTCTCTCGCCTCGGAACCCAATTTCACGTAGTAGTTGTTGTAGATAGAGACAGATCGATTATGCCGTCGCTTTTCAAATCCACGATGAGAACAAAGGGAAACCGATAGGAAAATATTCCCGCCCAATCAAGGCAGGTGTGAAAAAAAAGGGAAGACGCAGCTAGCTTTTACGCGACTTTTTGTGGCACAACACTATAGGAGTATAGCACTATAGTAGTGTATCAAAGCTGTAATGCATTAGTGTTCAGGTAGTACTAGCATTCATTCATGCATTTCTCCTATTGCAGCGTTTAATTTGGTTGTGAAACTGACAAATGTGTGTTGGCACCGACGCGTCCGTGATTCACACATTTCACACTGCGTCGATCGATCAGCACTGATCGTCGTCAGAGTTCTTCATTGAGCAGTCAATGACGATCATCAATTCGGAATAATTCAGTGCCGTTTCCACATATTCACATGGTTTGCATGCCGTGCACAGGAAGAGTATTGTATTGCGATGCTTGGATCACGCAGAAATGTCCGGTAGTAGAAAATATGTTAGCATATCTGGACCTGACGGATAAGGCGTCGATGGACGTCAAAGCAGAGATCGATCGAGTCTGCAAGGGTAGTGTCATATACTGTCGTAGTGTCATGTGGTCGAGCTAGCATTGATGAACGTCGTTGCTTCGTTGAAATTCTGAGATGTTACTAGAGCCAAGAGTTGAGAGCCCAGGGCCATGTGCTCGAACTGCTTTGGTTGCGCATCATCTATCTCCTCCTGCAGGATGATGAAGATGCAGAGGCTGCTGGCATCTTAATGTTGTGTCCATTTAAGATTGTGTTAGGTCACGGTTCCTTGATGATCAATTAGCACCGCCGGACGCTGCGTGCCTGGACAGATTGGTAAGGGTTTGACTTGCTTGCTTGTCTGGAATTTAAAGCGCGCCTGCAGTGGTAGGATTGGGAGCACTCGTTCACTTCTGCACGAAAGATTGTTACTCGCTTTCACGCTTAAATGATGTATTTTTTATAAAAAAGTTTTTATAAAAAAGTTTCAAATCTTATCTTTTTAAAATAAATTTTAATTTTAAAACAGTTGATTTTATCATTTATACTTATTAAGTAACTTATAAAAAATCAGATAATTTTTTTATCTTAATCATTTTTAAATATAACAATACATATTTTTTTCTCGGTTTTCATGCACATGCTTAACAATTTGTTAAACATGATTTTTAAAAAAAATTATATACAAAATTTTCTCATCTCATAGTTTTAAAATAGATTTTGTTAATTTTATCGTCTATATCATTAAATAGCTATTATAAAAATCAGCTAATCTTTCGTGTACTATATCTCCCTTCCAAAATGTAACAACTTCTACACCTATATTTTCTTTTCAACCAATCACAAATTTTTATCATTAAAGTTTTCATATATTTCATCTTCTTAATTAATTATAATATTTTTTCATTTAATTTCACTCAATTTCTTAATATCCGTATTTAAAACTTGTTCAGTTACGGGACAGAGGTAGTAGGTGTTTTGCCTGTGCTTCTGACTGATGATTATTCTTGTACCTGGATGCAGAGCAGAGCACATGCGTGCAAGTGAGATTAACTCGAGGGTCATGGGTTCAGACTTCAGACACTAGTGCAGTTCCAGGGGAAAAACCTGCAACAGCGTGTGGATCAGGAGAGGGATAAACCGTCTCTGCTCTGAAAATGAGAGCATCATTTTGACTACTCGAACATATCAGCTATGGTCTAATTAACAGGAGGAATAGAAATTAAACTGTAAGTGCATGCAGTTTAATTTCTTCTCTTTCTACTCCTACTACACGCATCGTGTGACTGTGCGTCCAAATTGCCCCTTGCTGCCTTGATGTTTGGTCCAGCAAACAGCAAAGCTGTATGTATCATTGGTTCTACTCTATCTGGCACCTCGCAACTTGGCGTACGTGGAAGGTACTGCACCTGCAGCTAAGGCTGAGTTAACTTTCTCTAACTCGCGCGGCCAGTTAGGACGTAGGGTCGATCCTCGAGGCGCGCGAGGGGGAGCTAAGCCGAACGGAAGCACTTGGCGCGACGCGCTTGTTACCATCTTCATCTCAGGCAGCGGCCACAGCGGTCATGGGGAGTAGGAATTGACCGGCGCGCGGCGGCAACACGATCAGATCCAGCCAGATCACAGCCGTGACCGCAGCAAGATACGGAGGAGTACTCCACTAGCAGTAGTACTCCTTTTGCATTGACCCGATGAGCAGCCCAGCTCACGGCACGCAGCTCAAGCAAGGTGATGGCGATCGATCGATCGATGTGTGCAGCGTGCGTTCTGACGAGTGGCGACTGGTTGTTGGTACCTCCGCCGAGTGCCGATCGATCGAAAAGCGGTCGGGAAGGGACAATCGCTAAGGTCGTCGTCGGCATCGCCGGCCGAAAACAGCAAACGTCACATGCACTAGGCTATGTGGAGTACATGGCTGACGGCTGTCGGTAGACGTGGAGGACGATTTGCATCCGGCCGAACTTGCGTGATGCGGCTGGCATGGCTCCAAGCCTCGAACCAAGTGTCTGTGTACGGGAGTAGTACGAGTGTGTGTCTAGTTCGTGACTGTAGACATGTGATACGGGCATTGTTTGGGGCCTTGGGCTATGGGCCGTTTCTGTTAGGCCTCCTTGCTTTTTTTCTCCCTGGGAATTGATGTATTCAGGCGCATTTCTTTTAAAATCTCGGTCCATAAGAGTGAACGGGCTGGACTGAAGACCATACTGCCTTGGTCTGAGTGAGAACACAATGAGCGGCTCCAGAACGGTTTTCCTTCTGCACAACGTCTGCAATGAGAATAGAACACGTGCATCTCTGAACAATACGTAATCTCTCCGTTCGCATTTTTAGATTTAAGTAGAAATTAAGGTCAGGAATAGAAGAATTTAGTTATAATTCTCAATAAATAAGAGATATGTGGATAGAAGGGTAAGCAATTATGGTGGTAAGAAATGTGAATGGAAGATAAATACTACTAAAAATACTTATATTTTAAAATAACATTTAAATGTTAGAAGTTTTATATTTTGGAACGAAGGGAGGACTTGACTACTTCATATCAGAAGTTCACAGCAGCGCAAGAATTTTATTTTTTAAAAAAGATAGTAATGTCCTTGAATCATACCAACAGATTTCTTTTTTTTTTCAGGAATATCAATAGATGTCTTAACAATTCACTGATTTCATTAGCAGTTTTCAGGAAACTACAGCAAACTGCATCTTCACAACTCACTGGCTATGAAGATATACATCGAAATATCCAATACATACCCACAAGTGACGGAATGCTACATCATTAAACAGATGAGATTGCTACTCAACAGATCCCTCAAAATCGGGCTGTAATCTGGTAGAACAACACTTTGAAGTCTTTTGTCGGTGTGCCTGTGCCTTCAGGCTTTGAAGCCAAATCAAATGCCTTGAACTTTGCCTCTTCATACTGCAGAGCCTATTATAAGGGGGAAAAGTATATAATTAGAATGGCTAGTTCATCATGTCCATAGATTTCATGGTGCTTGTGATACAAGTATGGCAATGCTTCATCATCTGAGAACTTAGCTAAAGAAATTATCACAGCATTGGCCATAAAAGGACATACCTGAACACAAACTTCAGCTACATCGGCTCTTGGAATAGATTTTGTCTCTGTCTGGAGAAGTTCATCGTCCTTCCCAACAATCAACTCCCTCAGTCCCCCATCTTTGTCTTGCAGACCACCAGGCCTAAATTGAAGAGATGGCGGATACAAAACAAATTATATTTTCATGAGTGCTTAGTATCATTGAGAGAATTAACTGGTACACTAAAAAGTGGGCCAATTGTGGTAGCAGACAAACATTTGCCAAATTTTAAAAGCAAATCAAACTGTGCTAATCTAAACAAATTAAATAGCATAGACTATCATGTACTGTTTCTTGTCCTATGCAGATGGTACCTTATTATTGTATAAGGGACTCCACTGTCTGCCAAATACTGTTCTGACTTGCGTTTCCAAACCTACAATAAACAAATAAGGTGATATCACAGAATGACTAATAAGGGGATATCAAGGAATCGTGACATGTGGATTATTGGCATCTCTGTATTTTCTAGCCATTATCACTTCAGAATCCACAATTGCAGTCTTTTGTGATATGCAACAATTTGGATTAAACTTTGATCTTGTTGACAAGACAAATAAAATATAATTAAAAGAAAATAACATAAAGCATGGAGCTGCTGATACAAACATTCCAGACCATGAGGGGAGGATGCAGTAGAAGGAACTTGCAATGTGAAAGTTCATTTGTAAGATAACATAGTACATGTGGCCTCATGCCTTTTATTTTCCCTGGGCAACCATTTGAGATTGACAGCTCATTTGCTACTGACCTATCATTTCCATGGACAGCTAGAACAGAAAGTTTGCTGTATGACTAAATACAGAAAGGAATTAGCAAACTCCATCAGCTTACCAGTATATTGCCATTGCCTAGGCTGTTCAGTGGATGGTTAGGATTTGTTCCTCCCATGGATCCCACTAGCACGATATGTTTTACTCCAGCAGCTTTGGCTGATAAAAAAAACAACCTGCTTAAATAAACATTTACAGATTGATGCATGAACTATGAAGAAGAACAAGCACCAAGCTTACCAGCATCAATCTGATTCTTTTGGCCAATCCAATCCACCTAACACACCACAGAAAATATTAGTATATTACCACAAGCTAAACAGTTTATAAACACATTCTACATATTAACTAGAGGGGGCTCAATCAAACAACCTGCTCAGGATACATTCCATCTTCATAGTAGAACTCAGGCCTCCCGCCTTTGCTAGGGTCGAAACCAGGTATCATTTTCGGCACAGCACTCGTGAGGATTATGAGCGAATCGACACCATGAACAGCAGGCACAAGATGAGCTGGGTCCCTTATGTCGGCAATGAAAACATCTTCACCTCCTCCAATCTTTTGTTTGCTCTCTTCCGTCCTCACTAGACCTCTCACGACAAACTGATCAGACCTCTCTTTGAGTTTATTGTAGACAATGTTTCCTAAGAATTTACAAGGAGTAACTCTTGAGGGTTAGTACAGGCTAGAGTAGTCAATACACATGCATAGTTGCATATAGTTGCAAAAAATCTTAGACACTCGTATTGGGAGAGTTTATTTACTTTTGAAACCATATTGGTAGAATTTATTAACCTTACAAATTCCAATTCATCATATGACTAACAGCCATGCCTTACAAAGTCTCTTATCCTAGAGAACACTGTAATACATTGCATGAATCCCAAACAAAAAGCGAATCCCATTCCGATCAAAATTTCCAGACGGTTCTACTGGATCCAAAAATTCCCATCACATAACACGCATATACTGTAGCACGCACGAGCCCTAACACCATTCGCGCTACGGGGATTCATTTCATGTCAAAGGAGACGGCGAGGGGTACCCACCTGTGCGGCCGCCGGCGCCGGTGACGAGGACCGTGGGGCGGGGCGCGCTCGAGTCCGCCATGGCCTACGCCCTACCTACTACGGCACGAGAGACGGAGATCGAGACGAAGGCGACGAGCTCACGAGTAGGATTCGGGAAGCGTCGAGAAGGTCGCGGCGGTTGGGGGAAGGTCGTGCATGCCAAGAGGACGCGCGGCGGGGAGGGTGGCCACGTCACCACCTGCTCGTCTCGTACGGCCCAGTAGCAGCTGCTTGGGTTTTACATGTAGTTTGGGCCTGTACTGCTCCCACGAAGACTGGGCTAAAACCCTAGCAATCCCCTTCTCATTCGCTCCGCCACCGTCGCCGCCGGCCGGAGCCCGGAGGAAGCATGAGCGGCGCGTCCGGCACCGCCGACTTCTTCTACCGCGAGGCGCAGCGCCTCGGCTACGTCGCCCGCTCCGCGTTCAAGGTCAGTGCCTTCCTCTCCCCCCGCTCGTGCGGCCGACCACTTTTTCCCGTCTCACGCGAGCCGCTTGCTCCGCCGTCGCAGCTGATCCAGATACAGAAGCAGCACAAGCTCATCGCCCCTGGCGCCGCCGTTCTCGACCTCGGCTGCGCCCCCGGTGCCTGGCTCCAGGTGACGGTGTCTCCCCCTCATCTCCCCTCATCCGCGCGCCCCCGGTGTGCGATTCGTGCCTCCTCCTCACCTCTTGTTTGTGACAAGCTAGCTTGGTGGTGCGTGTAGGTGGCGTGCCAGAACCTGGGTCCACTCGAGAAGGGCGGCGTGATCGTCGGCGTCGATGTCAAGGTCAGTGGCGATCGAGTTGCCGTTCGTCACTGGGGCTGATTTACCGACGAAATGGTTGGTCTGATTCTGTGGTTGTTTGTTGCAGAGCAGAAGGTGAAAGTCCCCTCTGCTCACTGTGACTCCAGGGTGAGGACCGTTTGTGCTGACGTGATGGCGCTGATGAAGCAGCAAGCTCGGGCAATGTCGCCACAGGTTCGACCGCTTGCTAACGATCACGATAAGATGTACTAGCTCATGCTACCGATTTCCCTGGCTTAGTCAGGGCAAACTGCTAGATCCAGGAATTATATGAAGTCATGCTCAGCTTATACAAACTAGTTTCATTTAAATGAGCCTGCGACCTAGTTTGGGTTGTTCTGATTTGTTAAATCTTAATACTACTGACATTGGACGTGTGTATTCAATTGAGCATGTAATTCATGAAAAGTCTCTTTGCAAGGCAAGAACAGTCTTGGAAGGTTCACACCAAGGGTTATTGTGGTACTTGCGATAAGTTAACTATTAGTTTGCACAGATGATAGATGTTAGTAATGTTTGACCAGAAAATGCATTCCTCTTTTTTCAATCCTTGGGAAGAGCTAGGTCCCAAAAATTCCCAAGAAATTCCTCTCTTTCAAAGAAAATGGTATTCAACATGCTCTGTTTGTCGGTAGGCATAATGGAAGCTGACAGAATGAATATAGCCACTAGCTAAATATGACACCACAAGTTGTGGAGGTAAAGCATGTATTTATTCTGTTTTGCCTCCAGATGTTAAAAGAAATTATGCCAATTTGTCAAATGGGAACATCATCTTAAGGTTGTACCTTGAGACAATCTGAGACCAAGCTTGCCTCATCTGCTTTTCTTTTTCTGCGGTTAGAAGGACCAAAGCAAGGATTCTCAAATTTTATTCTCATGTGATCTTCAATATTCATCAGTGCCATTGGTTATTTGATCCCCCTCTTTTACAGGAACGAGGATTCTCTGTAGTATTGTCAGACATGTGCCCAGTAGTTTCAGGAATTACAACCAAAGATGCAGCTATATCTTGTGAGCTGGGCATGCGTACTCTTTCCTTGGCAGTTGGTAAGATGAAAGCAAAAGATTCAGATTGTAACACAATTTTAGAGAAGTTTCAGAGCTCCACTGAGCCTGATCCTGATGAGGATGGCATTCTTCGTCGTGGAGGCAGCCTTGTAATTAAGTTTCTTGAGAATGAGGATATACCAGGTTAGGACCAACAGTTCATCTTCTGTATGCTAGTTTTGTTTTTGCATCTAACATCACACCAAATATAACTCATTAGCCTGTCAATTGTTGCAGGTTTTGGCAAATTTTGCAAAGAGAAGTTCAAGAAAGTGTCCTGGTTGAGACCCAAGGCCACAAGATCTAGTTCGAGGGAGATTTATATGATCTGCGAAGGTCTAGGATAGAAATAATAGCCTGAAGAAAGCAATTGCTGACACGGACACATACTAATCTGCCTTAAACTGAGTTGTTAATTAGCAATGTTTTTTGAGTTGCGTTGAATTTGAAGGAAACTATGGCCACTTGCAGGCCTTGGTATTAGGCTGTTAGTTGTGTAATCCGTCCAAGAAATAACATCGTTCTAGCAAGAATCAATTAACTTTTTTTTTGTCCATGAAGCATCAATCCTGCAGCTACACAGCGGTGGTAGCTTCGAAGTTCTTTTCTTACTGGTGCTTTGAATTTTCCTCCGTGCAAAAAAAGGCACATGAATCAACATCCAGGTTTGGTTCCTTTGAAACAAGAATTTTCAAAGGATTCAAATCTCATATGAACTTTTCCTACTAAGTCTGGATTGTAGGATTGGACTAGCATATTTTCTTTGGAACCCACCCTCTAAACTGCTGAGGGAGATTGGATCAAATAGGAATAGGAACCCACCCTTCAAACTGCTTAGGAAGGTTGATCCAGTTTTAGCGGTTCAGAGAGACTTCATATCCGATTTTATTACTGAGAGTAAAATCAGGAGAGATTTTATTGTCACTAAGCCTTTCAACATTTATCATCTAATTTACAAGTCTTTTAAAATTTGCTACTGGAGATACAAATTTATTTCCGCGCCACTCCCATCCATCCGAACATACGCCCGTCTCGTCGTCCTCGGCGCCATCGTCACCAACAAAGGCGCCGGTTCTCCCTCTCGACGTCTCCTACTCCGCCGGGCGAGCCGGGAATGCAGACGCCGCCGCCGCATCCTCGACCTCCACGCAGTCCTGGCACCAGACCAGGCCACAAACGGACTCTGTCTCGTCATGTCTAACTCGGCACGGACGCGCGGTCGCTCGCGGCTCTGACTCGGCGCGGACAAGAGACAGAGGGGAGGTGCAGGCGCCGCGCCGCGCGTCGCGTCGGTTCTCCCATCCCTTCCGCCGTCGGCCATGGGCTCCTCCTACTAGCCCCGCCCCACCCCACCTCCAATGGCTCCTCCGCCTCAAAACCCCAACTGCCTTCTTCCGCCACCACTGCTGCCGCGGAGTCGCCACAGGAGGAGGACGATATCGCGAGGAGGCGGTCCCGGCCCTCATAGCCCATCGCGAGCGCGACGACGAGCGGTGCAAGCCCAGCGTGAGCACGACGAAGGTGGGCGCGTCTCAGCTCGGCAGCGGTGACGGCGAGTCAGCGGACCTGCGGCGGCGGACGGACGGCGAGAGACAGACGTCCGGATGAACGGGAGTTGCATGGAACGAAGCAAATCGTATTTTGATTTACGAAATAAGTGTTAAATGTTGAAAGGCTTATAAATTTGATAACATATAATAGAAGTTTTCTAAAATCGGACTGAGACAACAGTTAAGTGAAGCAAAGTACTTTATCGCTGAGAAGAATTGTAGTACAAATTTGGGCCTCAATGTACGACTCAATAGCGGGCCTATTATATTCGTAACCCGGGCCCGCTGACATGTACAAAGGCTCTCTGTCCAGGTGGGCCCAAAGGGGGAGTGAGATCTGAAGACGGCCCGGCCCAAGGCGCCTTTTCCTTCAGCCCGAAGAGGAGAAGCGTAGGTTCGGGAACACTCCGGATTCCGCCGCCGCGTTTCCCGTCCCTCTCGGCGACGCCACGACCGTCCGATAAAAGGGGGACGACGAGGAGGAAGAGGGGGAGAAGGAAGACGACGAGGAGGCTTGTGCTGTTTCGTATTTTCCTACCGCCGCGCACCGACGCCTGAAACAACCATCGCGCCGCTTCGATTAGACGCGACCCCACGCCGGAGTTAGAAGCGGAGGAGATGGCCAAGGACGGAGGAGGGCCCGACTGGAACGGCCTGCTCAAGTGGAGCCTCGCTCATGGCGACGGCACCACCAAGCCACGGGCGCTCAGGTGTGCTCCGGCTCGCTCGAGATCTCCTGCTTCCGTCTATGTATTGTTCCGTTCGAGTGAGGAGCTGGGTTAAGTTTGCGTTGTTCTGGTGGAAGGCGCGAGATCGATGTGCCTTTTAGGGAGCCTGGTATTAGGTGTGTTTAGTTTAGGTTAGGTTGAGATAGGGTTTTTGTGGTACTGTAGGGTATGCATGCGCTAGCACGGTAGCACTTTCACGTTGGCTGCTAATTCACCTGCTAATTCGATTGTTAAATTATGAAGAATCATCTCATATTTCCTGCTAACTTACTCCGTTGTTAACATTGACATTTTAGCTGTTATGGCATATGTGCAGTGGTTGGAATTAGCAATCAATCTATGGCATGTCAAAAAACGCTCATGTTGTTCACAGTTACCTTGATTTTTGTGTTGCAGTGAGGAGGACAAGAAATGGTTTATGGAGGCAATGCAAGCGAATACAATCGATGTTGTTAAGAGGATGAAGGAGATTACTCAAGTGATGAAAACTCCAGATGATGTACTACAGTCTCAGGGCGTGACTCCAGAGAGCATCGAAGGTATCATTTGGAGTGGTGCCATTTTATAAAGTCACTTTTGTCTGTCGTAGAAGTGAACAATGAATTTTCATACGTGGTCAGCACTTTTTCATGATTTATTGTTCACCTTTAGTAACTATAAGAGGGCAACCACATATTTATGCAACCTGTAAAATTTGTGGGATTGTAGGAGTGAGTGTAGAAACACTAGTTAAAGAAAGTTTACAAAATCACAACTAATAATTTTTTTGTAGTATGTGTAAGTAATTCTCTGGCTGTTATTGTGCATTGCGTATGCTTCTTGTGGGGGTTGGCGTTCACAGAACTAGTCCCTTGTCAGATGAAATAGCTGGAGAAATTTTGTGTGCTTTGTGGCTTCATATTATATACTTCCTCCATCTCAAAATATAGCTACCTTTAGCTATGCATTTGGACAAGTGCTTGTCCAGGTACATAGCTAAAGGTGTCTATATTTTAGAGACGGAGGAGGGAGTATTAACATTTGAAAATTTGTAGTGGCTGATGCTCATACGAAGGGTTCCTTTTGGGATAACACAATTATGAATTCATTAGTGATGGTATTTTATGTTTCTTTTCTTCTATTTCCTACAGTTTTCCCTTAACACTCCTAGTGTTGATGGATTTTCACATTTTCACTGACTAACAATTTATGCTTTGTTTTCAGATATGTTGGATGAGTTACAGGAGCATGTTGAATCCATTGACATGGCAAATGGTAAGAATCAGGGTTACTGTTGACTTATACGTTTGTAAATGTTATTCTCAGGGTTGACTGCAAAGGATTTTGACATGTTTACATTACCTCAACAGATCTGCATTCTATTGGTGGATTAGATCCTCTACTTGGTTACTTGAAAAACTCACATGGTGGCATCAGAGCAAAGGCAGCAGAAGTTGTGAGTACGATTGTGCAAAATAACCCCAAGAGCCAGCAACTTGTGATGGAATCTAATGGCCTGGAGCCGCTGCTGACAAACTTCAGTTCAGATCCAAGCACAAATTCACGCACCAAAGCTCTTGGAGCAATATCATGTAAGTCATTTCCTTCTTAAACGGTATAAACTGCAATGACCAGGTGCATAATTGCTTCCATTACACATTCTAATCAGGGGTCTCTACCACTGCCTTGCAGCTCTAATTCGTCATAACCAGCCAGGAATTGCTGCATTCCGCCTGGGAAATGGCTATGCTGCACTGAAAGACGCGCTTGGTTCTAATGATGCTCGACTTCAGAGGTATGCTATATGATGTTCAAGGGAGCTAGGGCACTAACATTAACTTAACTCAATTTAACATAGTCTTTCAATTCTAAACAAGTTAGGGTAGGCTAGAGTTAAAACCCAACGAGAAACTCCAAATCACGATTTAGACACGTCAATATCTGCTTTTTAAGTATTTCTATTCAAGTATAGATCTTCAGATATATTCCACTCTTTAAAGTCACTTCTTATTGTCTCTATCTTTCTTCACATTATTATTTTGACTTACGATTTTACAATGTACTGATGCCTCTAGATGTCTTCTTTGGACATGACCAAACCAGTTAAATCGATGTTAGACAAGTTTTTCTTTAATTAGTGCTACCCCTAGTCGATTATATATATTCTCATTTTGGACTCGATCTATTCTTGTATGGCCACAAATCCAACGTAACATACGTATTTTTGTAATATTTAGCTGTTGAACATAACGTTTTTTTAAACCAACGTTTTACCTTATATATTATAGCAGGTCTAATCGTTGTTATATAAAATTTGCCTTTTAGCTTCTGTGAAACTCTCTTATCATAGAGGATGCTAAAGGCTTGACACCACTTTAACTAATTTACTTTGATTTTATACCTAACATCTGTATCAATATCCCCATCCATCTGTAGCATTAATCTTAGATATCGAAAATTGTTTCTTAGACACTACGTGGCCTCTTAAACTTGCATCTCACTCCTTGTGTACGGTAGTGCCAAAGTCACATCTCAAGTATTCAGTCTTAGTTCTGATTGCTATAAAACCTTTGAACTCAAGAATCTGTCGTCACAACTTTAGTTTCTTATTTACTCCTGCATAACTTTTATTAATTAACATTACATTATCTGCAAAGTGCATATACCAAGAGATATTTTTTTATATGTTTCTTATAACCTCATCCATTACTAATAAAAAGAGGTATGAGTTCAAAGTTGATCCTTGATGTAATCCTATTTTAATTGGGTAGTAACATGTGTATTATCATTTATTCAAACACTAGTCATAGCATTATTAGATATATTCTTGATAAGAGATACATATTTTATTGAGATTTTATGTTTGTGTAAAGCCCACCATATAATATTCCTTAGAATCTTGTTATAAGACTTTTTTAAGTTAATAGTAAGTACTTCTTCTACTCTCTAAACCGTTCTAACTTATCTTATTAAGAAAATTACTTCTACGGTTGATTTTTCGGACATGAAACCAAATTAATTCATAGAGATCTGTGTTGTTCTTTTTAAACGGTGTTCGATAACTCTCTCCCATAGCTAGGGCACTAACATTAAGCGAGAAATTTTTGATTGATTTTATGGTATACTTGTTGAACGATAGGACCATGTGAGGCCTTATTAGGTTAGCTCTATAGTTGCAGTGGGTTTAGTGCCTAGCGAGCATTTGCTTCTTAACTTTGCTGTTATAACAGTGACCGCAATATTTCTCCAACATGTCAAGTCATGAATCGGTTGTGCTAATCTATGTTACTGAATATTTTTTTGGTCCTACCAGTGCGACTCAGTTTTTTTTGCTGCTAGCTAAATTATGCAAATGCAAATCTGCCATTCTCCTAAGCTTTCTGCTGTATAACTCTAGGAAAGCTCTCCATCTCATACAGTACTTGTTGCACGACAACAAGGTGGATAGGAATGTTGCTACAGAGCTTGGTCTTCCAAAGCTGATGATGCATCTGGCATCGAGAGATGATTCTGGAGTCCAGGAGGCAGCGTTAGGTGGTCTTCTTGAGTTGGCACGGGACAAGTCAACCGGTGCTGGAAACACACTACCTGACCAAGACAAGCTGAAAGATGTACTCAAGAGCCGAATCGAAGGCATCAGCAAAATGGATGCCGATGATCTCCAAGCACATCGCGAGGAGCGACAGCTCGTCGACTCCCTTTGGAAGGAATGCTACAACGAGCCGTCATCCCTCAGGGAGAAGGGTCTCGTTGTGCTTCCTGGAGAGGACGCACCCCAACAGCCGCCGCCAGATGTCGTAGGGAACATGTTTGAGCCGCCACTTCGTGCATGGGCGGCATCAAGGCCACCTCCCAAAGAAGATTCAGATTCTGGGAGCGGGAAGAAGGATCCGCCATTGCTACCTGGCCCTGGACCGTCTGCCTAGACTTGTTGGGATTGTTTAGTTCTTCGTTTATGCAACTCTGTAGTCTTCAACCTTAAGCACTCCTGCATTTGCACTTCTGATATATTATGCTCCGCGTTTTGATCCTGAGCTCTTGGATGTATGGGGTTTTTGGATATGCCTGTAATTTGTGATGCTCTTCAAATATGAAGATTAAGATACATATAATTCTCTTCGATGAGTATTTAATTATGAAGTTATCTGGATCCCAACTTCGTGTAGGATGGATTATGAGTCGCTTTACATAAACGATGGTGATGTTGTCACATTTGAACGATGGTGATGTTGTCTTGAAGGCTCGATGCGCCTTGCAGCCATTCAAAAGCAGTTTTTTTTTCAACCCCATCCACCTCCTGTTTCGTTGCGCCATGGCGCTGCAGCTTCAGGCCGCCACTCCGCATCCCCCTCTTCCTCTCCGCGCCTCGAGCCGCCGGTTCGTTCCGCCGCCGCCGCCTCTCGTTCTTCGCGCCGTAGCTTCCTCCCTCCCCGGCTCCTCCACGCGCCTCTCCTCTCGTGCGCCCGCGCCTCGGAGGCGGCTGCGGGGGAGCGTGAGGGCCCGCGCCGGCACGGGCAGAGGCGGGCGGGGGGAGTCCCCGTACGAGGTGCTCGGCGTGTCGCCGTCGGCGCCGCCCGACGAGATCAAGCGCGCGTACCGGCGGCTTGCGCTCAAGTTCCACCCGGACGTCAACAAGGAGGTGCCTGATAAGTGATAACTGCTTCCCCCTAACCCCATTACTGCTATGAGTAACTATCTCGTTGCGTTTCACTTCATCTGTCCTTCGATTTTTTAAGAGGATTGAGCAATGGTAGGCCAATGGAAATCTCTGATATGTTGTGTTTGATGTTCTCTCAACGTAGGCCAATGCACAAGAGAAATTTCTGAGGATCAAACATGCCTACAATACTCTCATGAATTCGGAGAGCCGGTCAAAGTACGCGAGCAGCAACACAGATTCGTCCAGGGCATATGGGAAGAGCAGCACTACTTCAGCTGATGAAGAAGAGCAATTCTATGGCTTTGGTACGGAAACACTCTCTTCTGCTATTATGAACTTTATTCTGGGGCTGGATATTTGTGGTGTGCTAGTCAGTAACCTGAGATTTCACCGGTAGTGGGTCGGTGATGCTGCAACACCTAAAGGTGTCAAGTGCGATCCCTTTTCAGTCTTCTGCTAAGAAACAACAGATTGATCCCAATGTAGTTCTTATTCTTTGACACTTATGCAGATGGTTATGTGGAAATATAAGATTTGTAGTTGAACACGAGATAAGAAACAACAGATTGATCCCAATGTAGTTCTTATTCTTTGACACTTCTGCAGATGGTTATGTGGAAATATAAGATTTGTAGTTGAACACGAGATATTTCATTTGTTGAAACTACTGTGGTCGTGGTTGTGCAGCGGATTTCCTTAATGATCTTCAAGCAGAATTTCAGAATTGGGAAGCTAGTCTGAATTCAGAACAGAAACCTAAAAGCTTGTGGGAAGAATTGGCAGTAAGTTCTCTTTTTTCCACTTTAATTTTGTGAGCTTCTACTGTCCGGAGTGATTGATTGAACCTTATTAATAGTACTAAATCAATACTGCAACCTCTAATTTGCTAGGTAATCACCCATTAACTCTATTACATTCTGGTCAATCAGGCAATTGGTGAGGAATTTGTTGAGTTTCTGGAGAACGAACTCAAGATTGACGATTCAAATGCCACGGAAGAAAATGTGAACGATCCGTATTCACAGTCTGGAGGGAGAGGCAAAAACAAGCAAGATGACAATACATCAACAAGTAGCTTTGATGATAGTATGTCTGAGATAGAGGCTGCTCTCGAGAAGCTGAAGAAGGAACTTGGGCTCGGCTAAGCCATTTGCTTGCTACTGATGGCATACTTACTACTGCAACTCTAGCCATCTGCAACTGACCTGGTGCTTTGTGCAGGTATTTCTTATACTTCTCAAATGTTCTCGGATGGTGAAGCCATTGCAACCTTCTTGGTGTTTGTGCAGGTATTTGATGTACCCATCCTTGTCCTTAGAAGGTGATGATAGCTTCCGGATCTTGTAGTTTAGGTAATACAGCTCACGAGTTCAGGCGCCCGTCCTCTTGCTTGTTTTGGAAGTGAAAGATGATATCCTGTTTATACAGTGTATGCGATCATTTGGTGCGGCCAAAACCGGTTTAATTTTGACATTTTGATGAATCTTACATGAATTATGCACTGCTCGTGTTGCTATCTGGGATTAAATCAGTTCATGACACGCAAAAACCGTCGGCTGCGTGTGCGTGGCTGCTGTGAGTGATGGAAGAGTGAGACACATTACGTACCGACCCAATCAATATGGCCTGCACGTAGCTCGCATTTTTTCCCAAATGGTATTAAGATTGAAAGATACGCCAGAAGATTGTTGAGCAGAGTACACGTCTAACACCCACGCGCTAACAATACAAACACATAGACCTTTTCGCCGCTAAACATGGCCAATCGGTTGCTGGGCTAACAACAACAACACAAAACAGAGACTCATAACATAACACCTACATGAGGTCATGATATTAAAGAAGCCGTCCCGCATCTAATAACTAGATACAATTTTGGCCCAACGAATATGGGCTGCGCGAAAGTTGCATTAATTCTCATAGGGCCCAGGAAATTTGATCGGCCAACACCTGGCAACCTTGTGATTCCATATAATGGGTCACCGGACCCGCTCCACTCCCACTTATAGCCAAGGCTCACCACTTTCTTTCTCGCCTCTGCTTCTAGCTTCGGTCCCGTCCGATTTGGGGGCGGTCGCTTCACCCTCGTAAAAAAAGCCAGGACGAGTCTTTGTCTCTCTCCCACCATCTCGTTGTCCCCTCTAGTTCACACGTGCGTGAGAAAGATCGGATCAGATGGAGAGGTGCGTCGAGAGAAAGTGCGAGCGTGTGTCGATGAAGATTCAATGGAGGCACGTGCGAACACGCTGAAGGTTAGAAACTCTGTTTAGCTCTAGTACAGATCCTTTAACTCATTGGGGTGCACTCTCGTTGGTCCTATCGAGCGTGTCAAAAAATATGTTTGAGCCGAATCAGTCCTCCGTGTTCGTCGATGGAGGCCTAATGGAATCGCGTTCAAACACGCCGAGGTCTGAGAGGTCTGTTTGGTTCCAATGCAAATTGTTTTGGCTTTGAGATGTTTTCATTGGGTTACTATAGTTGTGGGTATGTCAATCAATTTGAACTATAATTGATAATGAAGACAGATAGATTTAGATCCTACAATCAATCGACCAAGAGACCGATACGGGCTTCTACTATCGGCTAGTTGTCGATAGAGTTAAGATAGCCATCGGCTGAGTTTGATGAACCCCTACTATCGGTTGGTTACCGATAGCAACTGTAACACCTATACATCGACTAGAAAGGTGATAACGTCATAGACGAATGGTGAGGAATAAAGTAAATGATTTATCTGTTGTAGAACTAATGACGCTTCGAATAGAATACGCGATGAATAGTAAGGAGTGAGATCCGATCATCCGAAGGTACGTGACCCAGCAACCACTGTAATGTTACCGTTAGAGTTAGTCTTGATAGATCAGATCAAACCAAGGCAATATAAGGTTGAGCCTAACAGCACTGAGACAATGAAGACTAGATTGAACGTAACGACGGAGGGACCGAGTAAACCTATTGGCTACTATTGGTTGTGGGTTCAATGTAGGCATATAAGTAAACTTATTAGCCAGTTGAGTCGATGAGAGAAATAAAACTCACTAAGTCTCAATGCTAGATCTAACAGAACCAAATTAATTACTAATGAATAATCACTGGGCAAGATATACGTATATCGGTTAAGAAGCCAATATACTAGACGTGAGACTCTGTGTATAGATAATTCATCGGCTGGCTACTTTGGTGAAACGTTGCGTAAAGACCTATCGGCTTATGACTTAATTTCCTACTAGTAATCTACCAGGTCGGACCTAACCAATACGGCACGATACCAATGATAGCAAAAGAGCACAATAAATCGATAGAGCCAACGCAAACATGATGTGTTATATTCAATCGGACCTAAATGATAAAGCCTTAAACAAAGCGGATATATCAGGATATATCGGGATAGTGCGCGGGACTTATCCTTTCCCAAAACCTATCGGTAAAAATCTAAATAAACTAAGGTGACGATGTACCGAGATTTAATTAATCTGTGTTGGATAATTTGTCTGATATGTTTATAAACAAACTTCGGATGTTAGAAAAAAATTATATAAGAAGTTAATAAAACAAAAAAACTAAATCACTCATATTCTATACGCTCTCCTTATACATCTTAGATAAAATTTCGTTTTTAACTTAATCAAATTCTTCATCAATTCATACGATCCATTCTTTTTCTATATCAAACACCTACGGTTCGCCCTGGTTTGGTTAATTTTTGCGATGGCGTCGTCGGCTAATCGGGGGTTACTAGGGATTTGACGATTTGATGCTGGGGGTGTCGTGTCGTGTTCCCATCGCAGGGGTTTGGGTTTGGGAGCCATTGCTCGAGGGGAAAATCACCTGATCTTCTTTTCTGATTTGATTCTGTGGCTCTGTCGCTGGAAATGGTTCGTGGTTTTGATTTGGAGCGGGCTGTGCCGCTCAGATGGATATTTGTTGGTGTAAATCTGAGTGAATAAGCAGTTGGAGAGGATTTTTTACGGCAATGGCGAGAAAATGGTAGTAACAGTTGGTGGTTATGGCTATTGCGATGCAGGGGGGTGTTGGGGTGTGGCAACGATGGCGTCGGAGGCGGAGGGGGAGGTGGCGGCGGGGCCGGAGGTGGTGCTGCCGATCGGCGCGCGGAAGCACGACCCGGCGTGGAAGCACTGCCAGATGGTGCGGTCGGCCGGCCGCGTCAGGCTCAAGTGCGTCTACTGCCACAAGCACTTCCCAGGCGGCGGCATCCACCGCTTCAAGGAGCACCTCGGGCGCCGCCCCGGCAACGCGTGCTGCTGCCCCAAGGTGCCCCGCGAGGTGCAGGAGACCATGCTCCATATCCTCGACGCCGTCGCCGTCAAGAAGAAGCCCAAGCAATCCCTGGCCGAGGGCATCAGGCGAATCACCCACTCGGCGCCGCCCGCCGCTCCCCCGGCTCCGGCCGATGCCGCCGTCGCCGAGATGGAGAGCCCCATCCACATGATCCCGCTCAACGAGGTGCTCGACTTGGGCTCCGTGCCCCTCGAGGAGAGGCCACCGGAGATGAAGGGGAGTACTAGTAAGAAGAGGAAGAAATTGGAAGCGAGGCACGCCTCCACATCACCCCTTTCCCATCAGAATCAGCAGCTTCTTCCGTCTACTCCTGCTCCTCTAACCCAGCCTTTTCATGATATGGTCATGGCGTTCGATGCATCTGCATCGCAACTGAGGCATTTTGACCAGTCTGGCTCGAATAAGGAGCAGGTTTATATGGCAATTGGGAGGTTCTTGTATGACGCTGGTGTGTCACTGTAGGCAGTGAATTCCGTCTACTTTCAACCGATGCTCGAAGCTGTTGCCTCGGCAGGAGGGAGACCTGATGCATTCTCGTATCACGACTTCCGTGGTTGCATATTGAAGAAGTCACTGGATGAAGTGACGGCTCAGTTGGAGTTCTACAAGGGATCGTGGACCTGGACAGGGTGCACATTGTTGGCCAATGAGTGGACTACTGACAGGCAGAACATTGATAAACTTCTCTGTGTATTGCCCAGAAGGTACTATGTTTCTGAAGTCAGTTGATGCAACCAACATTGTCGTGTCGTTAGATCCGCTGTATGAGTTACTGAAGAATTTTGTTGAGGAAGTTGGTGAGAAAAATGTTGTCCAAGTAATCACAAACAATTCTGAGATTCGTGCAGTGGCAGGAAAGAGGCTAGGTGAAACTTTTCCTACACTGTTCTGGTCTTCGTGCTTTTTCCAGTGCATCGATGGGATGCTTGAAGATTTCAGTAAGGTGGGGGCAATCAATGAGATCATATGCAATGCGAAGGCCATCACGGGATTTATCTACAACAGCGCATTTGCATTGAACTTGATGAAAAGGCATCTGCATGGGAAAGATCTTCTAGTTCCTACAGAAACTCGTGCTGCTATGAACTCTGTTACAATGAAGAACATGTACAATCTAAAGGAGTCCTTGGAAGCCATGATTAGCTCAGATGAATGGATTCACTACTCTCTGCCAAAGAAACCTGGTGGGGTTGAAGTGACCGATCTTATTGGCAATTTGCAGTTTTGGTCTTCGTGTGCTGCAGTGGTTCGCATCACCAAACCACTTGTGCATCTTCTTAAGTTAGTCGGTAGCAATAAGAGGCCACCTATGGGGTATGTTTACGCTGGATTGTATCAAGCCAAAGCAGCAATCAAGAAAGAGCTGGTGAGGAAGAATGACTACATGGCTTACTGGGATATTATTGATTGGAGATGGGACAATCATGCACCACGACCACTTCATTTAGCTGGTCTTTTCCTGGACCCATTATTTTTGGATGGAGTTCGAAGTGGCATATCAAATGAGATATTCTCAGGAATGCTAGACTGCATAGAAAGGCTGGTTTCTGATGTGAAAATCCAAGATAAAATCCAAAAGGAGCTCAATGTATACCGGAGTGAGGCAGCAGGTGATTTTCGTAGGCAAATGGCTATCCGAGCCAGGCATACTTTACCTCCTGGTTAGCACTATACAATTTCCGTAGCAAACTAGCTTACTCAATTGACAAATTATGTGGTCCAAATAACATGAGATGCATTTTCAGGACCAACCTTTCACAAAACTAGAGCTGTGTTACCATTTCTTTTGATATATGTAATTAGTTTCCCTCCTCATTTAAGTTACTGTTAAACACTTGGATATGAATATGAAAATTGTTTGGTGAACCTTATAGATTTTATTTTGCAGCTGAATGGTGGTATACATACGGAGGAGCTTGCCCAAATTTGACGTGTTTAGCAGTCCGCATTCTCAGTCAAACCTGCAGTGCTAAAGGAAGTGACCGGAGACACATTTCTTTTGAACAAATTCATGGCCAAAGAATCAATCTTTTTGAACGCCAGCGAATGCATCATCTCACATTTGTGCAATACAATCTACGGCTACAACACAGGTAATCAAATCCTTATGTTACATGTAAATGCCACTGTTTTTTATTGTCTAGCAAATAATTGATGACGGTGAGCAATTTGATTAATAGCTTTCATCGGCAACAAAACAAGGGAAAAACATTTGATCCTGTCTCAGTCGACAACATTGACATAGTCAACGACTGGGTTGTGGATAGATCTGCACTGATATCTGGCCAGGCAGAGCAGTCAAACTGGACGGAGATTAACCAATCAGTCAACAATATCACATCAATGGGGGCCGAGTGATGATGATTATAGAAGTGAGGTGTACAGACAGTGAGAGAGTAAGACCTCGTTTACTGTATGAAGGTCGGGCCTATATATACAAGTCTAACGGTCTAACACTCCCCACAATCGTAGTGGGAAGATCACAGACACAAAGACTGGACCGAAAACTGTGGAACAAAGATATGGACAGACCTTTGGTCATGATGTTGACGAACTGATGCATCGACGGTACATGGAGCATCCAAACGAGTCCAAGAGCGACCTTGTCACGGATGAAGTGAATGTCGATCTCGATGTGCTTCGTACGACGATGGTGGACCGGGTTGGTGATCATGTAGACGACACTCACATTGCCACAGTAGACAACTGTTATGGAGACGATGGGTGTATGGAGTTCCTGGAGAAGCTGGCGAATCCAACAGTACTCGGCAATGGCATGAGCAACGGCACGGTACTCGGCTTCTACGCTCGACCGGGACACCGTGGTTTAGCGTTTGGAGGACCAAGAGATCAATGTGTCACCGAGAAAAACACAGTAACCGGATATAGAGCGCCGGGAGTCTGGACAACCCGTCCAGTCCGCGTCAGAGTATGCGGTGAGAGAGTCGATGGGGCTGGAGCTGAGGTGGAGGCCAGTGGTCAGTGTGCTCTTCACGTAGCGAAGGATACGCTTAAGTAACGCAAGATAAGATTCGCGGGGAGCATGCATGAAGAGACACACTTGCTGAACCGTATAAATGAGGTCAGGTCGTGTGAGAGTCAAATACTATAGAGCGCCAGCAAGGCTCCGGTACTGGGAGGGGTCAGCGACGAGAGGGTCGTTGGTGGCGGAGAGCTTAGCACGAGTGTTGATAGGAGTTGTAGTAGAGTGACACTCGGCCATGCCCGCATGCTAGAGAAGATCGATGACATACTAGCGCTGGGATAGGAATAATCTGTGGGGAAAGTGTGTGACGGAGATGCCAAGGAAATGGTACAGGGGACCAAGATCGGTCATGACAAATTACGAGTGGAGTCGTGCCATGATGTGCTGTAGGGTGACGGACGAGGATGCCGTTAGAATGATGTCGTCGACATATAGAAATAGGTAGGCGGTGGCATCCCTAGTGTAAAGGACGAAAATGAATGTATCGGAAGTGGAGGCCACAAAGCTGAGTTGTCGAAGATAGACGGCAAAACGCTGGTACCAGCTCCGAGGGGCCTGTTTGAGGCCATAGAGAGAGCGCTAAAGGAGATAGACGTCGTCGGGAAGAGCTGGGTCGACGAAGCCTAGAGGCTACTGGTAATAGACGGTCTTCGCTAGATGACCGTGAAGAAAGACATTCTTCACGTTAAGCTGGTGAATCAGCCAGGAGCGCGATGCAGTGAGGGTAAGAACGACCTGGATAGTGGCGGGCTTGACGACGGGACTGAAAGTCTCGTCGTAGTCTATGCCGGGGTGTTGGGAGAAGCCTCAAACTACCCAACGCGCCTTGTGATGAGCAAGGGATTCATTGGAGTGAAATTTGTGTTTGAAGATTCACTTGCCAATGACAATATTGGCGCCGGGAAGAAGAGAGACGATACGTCTGGTCTCGTTGTCCATGAGTGCCTTGTACTCGTCAGCCATGGCCGCGTGCCACTGAGAGTCGGCCAGAGCAGAATAGGGATTCGTCAGAATGGGCGAGATCGCACAGTGGATTGTGGAGAACCCATAGCTCTGGGTAGGACAAAGGGAACCGGTCTGAGAACGAGTGACCATGTGAGAAGTGGTTGGGATAGGGACGGCCGCACGATCCAATGGCAACATCGGCCATGTGGTGGAGTAGACAGGGGCAGAGGTAATAGCGGGGCGAGGCCGACGGCTGTAGGTCCGGAGGAGAGGCTAGACTGGGTCAGCTAGGGCGACGACTGGCGCTGGGGTGGTGGAAGGTGAGGAAGCCGATGGAGGTACGATCGGCACGGTAGGGACACGTAGAAGAATGGTTGAGTTGTTCAGTGGATCCTCGGGAACCACTGGAGTAGGCTGCGAAGGTGTGGTAGATGGTAAGGGGCGGGAGGGTACAGTGTTGGTGAGGAGAAAGTTGAGATTACCAGACGAAGGTCTAGAGTTGATTAACCCGAAAGGGAAGCAGGACTTGTCAAAGACAATATATTGGAAAATGATGATGCGGCGAGTAGAGAGATCAAGATAGTGATATCCCTTGTGGGAGGAGGGATAGACAAGAAAGATGCAGACGGTGAAGCGTGAGGCGAGTTTGTGAGGGGTAGTTGCTGTCACATTGGGGTAGCAAAGACATCCGAAAACATGTAAATGGGAGTAGTCAGGAGTTTTGTGATACAGAAGAGTGTAGGTAATGTTGTAGCGGATAAAGAAGCAAGGGCGCCGATTGAGCAGATAGGTTGCGGTGGTGAGTGCTTCAACCCAGTAGGTTGAGGGGAGGTGGACGTGGAGAAGCATGGTTCGACTGATATTGTTGAGGGGACGAAGGAGGCGTTTGGCCTTGCCATTTTGAGGGGAGGAGTATGGATAGGAGAGGCGAAGGTGGATGCCACAGGAGGTAAAGAAGGCTTGGATGGTACGGTTGACAAACTCCGTGCCATTGTTGGCCTGTATGGATTGGATAGTGATGTTAAATTGAGTCGAATTATAATTGGAGAAGTTGATTAAATGAGTAGTGACCTCGGACCTGCGAGAGAGAGATGGAAAGTCTAGCAGTAATGTGTGTAATCGTCAAGTAAAAGCAAGGTAATATTGGTAACCCGAAACACTTTTAACTGGAGAAGTCCACACATCACAATGAATAATTTCAAAAGGTCGAGTGGTACAAGAGGTAGAGGGGGAGAATGGCAGCCGCACATATTTACCAAGTTGATAGGAATAACATACAATGGGGCTGGTGCTAGTGCAGGGGATGGAGGCGCTACGACGAAGAGTAGAGACGGCGTTAGGACTGAGGTGGCCAAGGCGGAGATGCCAAAGGTTGGTGGAGATGGCGATATTGGCGTGAGGAGTAGATGGTGTAGCAGGAATGGTGTATAGGTCACCACTACTACTGTATTGAAGCATCTTGCACTGGGTTGAGATATCCTTTACAAAGAAACCAGATGCGTCAAATTCAATAGATCAATTGTTATCTCTGGTGAATTGACGAACAGAGACGAGATTGTGGACGAGAGAGGGAATAATTAAGACGTTGTGTAGTGAGAAGTTTGATGTGGGTGTGGGCAGGATGGAGTCACCGCGGTATGTGATTGTGAGAGATTGCCCATTGCCGACAGTGAAGAAAAGAGAGGAGGAAGGATGGCGAAAAAGAAGTATACCGTCCGATGAAGCCATGTGTGATGACGTACTGAGGCTGGAGCGTTATCTGGTTAAGGACGGTGATAAGGCTAGCCTGGTTCCACAGAGGAGCCGGCTAGGAGGCTTCCAAGGGTGCAGGCGGCAGGAGCGATTGCACCAGGACGGACACCAGGTGGGCCTGGGGATGAGCGTCGAGGACCTCGGGCTGCTAGTCGATGTGGCTGCGCAGTTGGGGCTGATGCGCCCAGGGGTTGTAGCAGAGCCACGGACCCATGGGACCAGCTGATGGGGTAGTGGCAGCAGCGGGCTCTGCTACATAGGGCCGCTCCGGCTTTTGTCCTTGCCTTTTCCTTGCCTTTTTCGCTACCGCCGACTCAGGCCCTGTTGCCGTGGTCGAACCCATGGCCATCGAGGAACTGTCGGGGGCGTGGGAGGAGGTAGCAACACACATGGGGCGGCAACCGCTGGGGTTGTTGCAGCCAGAATCGGCTGCGGCGATGAGAGCGGCGTGGGCGATAGTCTTCTCATTGTTCGTCAAGCGAAGTTTCTTGAGAACCAGTATGTCATGAGCCTAGGCGAACATAGAAAGAGGGGTGGAGTTGGCGATGTCATCGGCGGTGTTTGAGAAGCAAGGGTTGAGTCCGCGCAAGAGAGCGAGGACGAGTTGAGAGTCGACCACAGGATGGCTAACATCATGGAGAGCGACGGCCTTGACCTTGAGGCGTTGGCAGTACGAGAAGACAGAGGAGTTCTCTTGTACCATGGAATAAAACTCGTTTAGTAGGAAGATGGCGTGAGACTGCTTGTTAGCTTGCGCTCAATAGCCACCCATAAGTTACGGGCGGTAGAATCGGTATCTTACATGGCAAGGTCGAGAACGAAGTCGTCGACGGAGCTGAGCAGCTAGCTGCGGATGCAACACTTGGCGATGTCCCACTGGGGGTCATCGGGGCGAGGGAGAGCGGAGCCATCGATGTGGGAGCGAAGACCAAACTTGCCACACAAAGATTTGAAGAAGAAGACCCATTTGGAGTAGTTGGTGTTTAGATTAAGTGAAATCGGGACGTGGGATTTCATGTTGACTGCGGCGTAGGGTGGGGAGAATATCGGTGTAGTCGAGGCAGTGTCGAGAGTGCCAATGGTCAGAAGAGAATCAAACCCGGCAACAGAGAGAGTGCCGAAACCAAGATCCGACTCGGTGGTCATGGTGAGGGTGGACACGACGTGAGGAAATCACGTTTGGTGGGCTAGAGTGCGTGAGAGGTCGATGGGAGAACAGCCGATGGAACGGGTAGAAGCCGATGGGAATGGGAGAGAGGGAGAAGCTGATGGAAATGGGAGAGAGAGGGAAGCCGATGAGAGGGACGCGGGCGTAAGAGGAATGGTGCCCGCCTGGGAGATATGATGTTGCTTCTTTGGACATGCGTACCCGTCGGATGAATTTGCAAGCCGATGGAGACAGGCACGAGGCTGATGAGGGTAGGTGGGCGCGAGGCCGATAAGGGGAGGGCGAAACCAATGGACGCGTGTGTGGAGCCGATGAAGGCAACGATGGGAGGCACGGGCGTGAGAAGAAAAAGTTCGCGTCCAGGAAGCAGAGATCCGTGTCCGCGGGCACATGGGCGCGTCAGGTTTGCGCAGACTCGAAAACAAGAAAAGCCGCGGACGCGAAAAGGAAAGGTTCGCATCCCCGAGACAAGAGTTCGCGTCCGTGGACACGCGGACGCGATGAAGTGGCGCGGACCTGGAAACGAGACAGGCCACGGACGCGAGGGGAGAAAGTTCACGTCCAGGAGGCAGGTTTCACGTTCGCGGACAGGTGAGCGTGTCGGAATAGGAGGAGCTGAAAGAGTGTTCTAGCCGATGGAGAGCGCGAGCGCGGAGGAGCGCCGACGCAACTTCGAAGAGAGAATGAGATGAGAATGCAAGAGTAGGTAAAGGTGGATGAGACCTGAAGGCGGACGAGACCTAAAGGCGGATGAAGACCGTCTCCTTATCACGTGATGGAGGTGGCGAGCAAGGGTAAGCCCGTGGTGAGGAGTAAACCGCCTGCGGAGGAGATGATGGGGATGAAAAACCGAGACGAAGAAGAAGCAAAAGAAAAATCACTAGAGGAAGAGGTGGAAGAGAAGCGTGTGTGGAGTGAGGGGGTCTCGGAGGAGAAGGAGATGTCTACGACAGAGAGGAGACATTAGCTTGTCAGCGAGAAAGTTGCTAGCGCACAGGAGATGTCTGAACCTCACTCTAATACCATATAGAAATAAAATGTACAGACAGTAAGAGTGAAATCCTGTTTACTGTACAGTAGGATCGGATCTATATATACAAGTCTAACGGTCTAAGAATGAAATTCTGACTCCTTCATTGAAGGTAAATCCTTATATGTTACCTTGTTTCCAGTTTATCTGCAGTTGATGTTGAAATTTCATACTAAAAGCTCTGAACTTAATCACAGGAGTTGATGAAATGATCCTAGGTGCTTCTCGGGGAACTCAGGAGGAAGATGAATAGCTCCGAGGAAGAGAGCCCTCACCTGTGCTTATAGGTGGAGTCATTACAACTGGGTAGTAGGGATGCTGTTTTAACTCGGATAAACATGCAAACTAACTCTCCATGGACAAAATCTGGCATTGCTTGTCACCACTTTGCATGTAGTTCTTTTTCCTCTGCAGCCAATCTAATGCCCTGTTTGGAACACAAGAAGGCCATTTTAGTTCTCATGTGAATCAGAAAAGTCCTTGGAACCATGGCCTGAATTGTCTCCTGTTGTTGCCAGTGTTCTTTTTTTGTTTGATATACCTTGCTAATATTTGTCATGTCAATCTTTCGTTGTGCTAGCAGAGCTTTAGGACAGCTCTAATTTTTTAGGGTTTCATTTTCTTTTTTTCCCATGATGAGGAGTAGGCTGCAATATCTTTGGTTGTTCCTTTTGTGCAAGGTGCATGTATATTGTATGTTTGCTGCATGACAGAATCGACATCGGCCTACTGCCTACGTATTTTGTTCTGGCTCAACAGCAAAACGCCCTCAAGAAAGAAGGGGCGATTCATGTTTTTTTCCACCTTGCTTCTTGCAAAATTTCTTACACAGTTCTTGCCCTCTTGCCTTATTGCAGTTGTTCATTCTTCTGAAATTGCAAAAGGATAACTTCTAAACAGTTGTTCATTCTTCTGAAATTGCAAAAGGATAACTTCTAAGCTGAATGATGTGTACTACTCTTTGATCGAAACCTCTATGTGATCATATTTAACTCCAAGAGATTCAAAGTCCAAACAATCACCTAACGCTGGAAAACTGACATTCTTACATTGCTAAGGCTGTGTTTGAACGAACAGTTTTCTGAACTTATTTTTTAATAAAAATTTTCTATAGAAAAGTTTGCCACCTGAGCCTAAGTTGGGCACAGAAAATCGGCGCTGCTCAGCTCAACACAACCAACCAGCCGTTGCTGCTCGTCGGTGGACTGCGACGACGGCGGGTGCGTCGTCGCCGTGGTTATCTCCGACGTCGACGGGAACCCGGTGACGAACTCATCGAACGACTCGCAGTAGAACAGCCTCCCGCTACATTCTAGATCGTCCAGCAACGTCTCCGGCGCCGGAGCGGCGCCTTCCAAGATCTGCACCACCTGCCTCATGCTCGGCCGGCGGCGAGGGTCAGGGTGCGAGCAGAGAAGCCCGAGCTTGAGGACGAGCTCGAGATCGTCCTCGTTGCAATCGCCGATCCTGGGGTCCCTCGCCGCCGTGATCTTGCCGGCCTTCCAGTGCTCGAGGACGAGCTCGACGAGCCCCGGCGAGTCTGCGCCGACGCTGAACTCCATGGGCCTCCGGCCGCACGCCACCTCGAGCAAGAAGGCGCCGAATGCGAAGACGTCGGTGCTCGTGGTGGCCTTGCCGGTCTTGCTCAGCTCCGGCGCGAGGTAGCCGATCGTGCCGACGACGCGCGTGGTCTGCGAGTTGGTGCCGTGGTCGTAGAGCCGCGCGAGGCCGAAGTCGCTGAGTTTGCCGTTCATGTCGGCGTCGAGAAGCACGTTGCTGGCCTTGATGTCCCGGTGCACCACCACCTGCTCCCACCCCTCGTGCAAGTACAGCAGACCGGCGGCGATGTCCCGGACGATCTTGCCGCGCTGCTCCCAGCTCAGCGCCGGCGCGCCACCACCGAACAGGTGGTTGTCGAGGCTGCCGTTGGCCATGTAGTCGTAGACTAGCACCAGCTCGCCGCGAAGCCGGCAGTAGCCGAGCAGCTGCACCAGGTTGCGGTGGCGCAGCCGGCTCATGCTGGCGATCTCCGACACGAACTCCCGCAGCCCCTGGCGCGAGTCGTGCGACACCTTCTTGACGGCGACCTCGACGCCGGACCTCGGCAGCACGCCGTGGTACACGCTGCCGAAGCCGCCGGTGCCGATGACGTCGCGGAAGCCCTTGGTCGCGCCGTGCAGGTCCTTGTAGCTGATTCTGTGCGGCCCATACTCTATCTCCCATTCCTCCTCTTCCTCGGCGAACCGCCGGCGTTGCAGCACGAGCGCCGCGACGGCCGCCGACGCCAGGAGCAAGACCACGACGGAGAGGAGGACAAGTGTCAAGAGAATCAACGGCGACGTCTTCTTCTTGGAGTTACTCGGCGACGGGATCCGCGGGAGCTTGGAGAGGTCGAGGTCCTGCGAGCGGCCGCTGCCGAGGTGGAAGCTCCAGCCGAGAACGTAGTGCGAGCTCGCGGCCGCGCCGTTCGCCGCCGAGAAACCGACGTACGTGTAATTGGCGACGGCAGACGAGAGGTTGACGGTGCAAGACACGAGTTGGGTGGCCGGCCTGGGCACGCCGGCCCGCGACAGCGTCACCTCGAGGCGCGCGCTGTCGCCGTCGTACTCGATCCACACCTGCAGAGGTTCGCCGCCGATCAGGCTGAGGTTGGCGAATTTACCGGTGGAGGCGTCGACGTACCCCGCCGTGGTGGAGTTCTCGGATTTCGGGCTGTTGACGTCGACGCCGACGTGGTTGTCGTCGATGTCATGGAACTCCTCGTCCTGCGCCGTATCGAACTCGACGGCGACGATCTTGCTCTTGATTTGGCCCTTGCTCTCGGACGGGTTGAACAGCCCCAGGTTCTTGCCGGCCACGGCACCGGGGATGGACACCAACGGAGCCAGCGCGAAGGCGAGCCCGTGGCCATGAGCGTCCAGATACTTTGGCACGATGGCGAACACGAAGGTGGTGGAGAAGGAAACCGCGGCCCCGGTAGAAGCGTTTCTCAAGTTGACTGGCTCGCGGTAGAAGCCATGGCCGAACACCTCCTTCGTCTCGTTGGTGAGCTGTAGCAGACCGGAGGAGGCGACCACGGCCACGCCGCTGGTGTTCACGCCGTCGCCGGAGAAGCCGGCAAACACGAAATCGTCAGCGGCAGCGCCACCTCGAGCAAGAAGCAGCAGGAGCCCGTTCAGACCAACCAGCCACCGCCGCCGAAGCACGGCAAGACGAAGAACGGCTGTCGGCTCCATGGCAGAGAGCCAGAGAGCAATACAACCTGAAGCGAAGTAGCTGAAGGAGGCGTGGTTTAGTTGTTGCACCGTCGCTGGCACTGACGTCGCTGGTCGTCTGGTCGTCGGTGATGATGCGAGGCGCACGGCGAGAGGGACATGGACGTGGACAGCATTGGAGAGGAGCTCAGCTCATCTTAACCTCGAGTTGGCTACAAGATTTCACGTTGCTAGCTAGCTTAGCTTAAGCTGCTACGAGCTTTAGCCTGCAGGGAGTGCGTGAACACTTTGGCCCTTTTCCCACATCTTTTTTTCTTGAGAAATAAGGAACAGAGAGCCAATTGAGATCGATCGGGGCTGCGCGTACTACTCCTACGTGCTAGTTAGTACCTTAGGAAAGAAAAAACCTGAAAGCCAAACAAGACCTACGGTCTCCTAGCGATTTCCATGGCAAATTTGGAGCTCGATTTTGCCGGTGAGTAAGTATCCAAATGAGTCCTCAAGCTGGAGGGGATAATGCCTTCACTTTTCTACGTGAAATCTTCTGCAAAAAGCAAAATGCTAAAAAGAACTTCACGTTCTGAAAAGGATTTGTTTTGTTTGATTCGCGAGATTTTCAGGTCTGGAAAAGCATGAACGTCACATGGGGCCAACGTGCAACGCTGGGATCCTTTGATAATTCGATGTTGCAACTTACAAGCTCGCATGACTCGCCCACTGTATTTGTATTTTTCTTCCATCAAACCTGAAGTTTCTTAAAGTAAATGAATCTACAATTGAGGAGTATCTCCTGCACACAGGATCAAATCCGGAGCGTTGAGAGCTGATCGGATCACGGATTATTCACGGGGAGATGAAATCAGGAAATGGGCGTAGTGAACTGATCTATCGATGACGGACAGAAGCACGTGAGGCCCATTGCCGCGACAGCGAAGCAGCAGCCATGGCTGGTCAAGAAACGCGTGCAGAGCTGAGAACGGCAGAGAGAGTGGCAGGAGACGATTTCATTCTGCGGCCGGTTGCAGTTGCGCAGTAGTGGCACCGGTCCTGTCCTGAAGGGAACCGAGTCAATCATCAGTCTTAACAATCTCGTTGGTCTCAGGATTTCAGACCTGCCTGTCCTGCGAAGAAGAGGAAGACGGCGTCACTAGTCTTGCGAGTGTGTGAGAAGCAGAAGCAGGGTCAACCGGCACTGGTCTGATTGGAACCTGAAAGATCAAACATCGATTGAGTTCTGAATGAATGATTATGTACCATTGGTGTGATCAGTACAGTTTGGTTGACCTTGCTGCATTTGGTCAGTCGTTTGATGTTGCAGTGCGTCTGCCGCCCTCTAGAATGATTGGATTCGATGATGATATCGTCAGGAATCCAGGATGACAAACATTCAGTGCATGAAAGATCAACTGTTTCTTTAGGAATAATCACTGATTGGTGCTAGAAAGACGATTGAGCTAGGCTTCATGCTCAAGGAAAGAAAAAGAAATTCTTTTTATTCTAAAATATAATTATTTCTAGTTTATAGTTATAGAGAAAATACTTTAGTGTTTTTAAATAAATATGGAATGCATGAAGATGAGCGCAGATAAAAATAAGATAAGAAAAATTGATTAATATGATAACTAGTGCTTATAAAATATTTATATTATGAAATAAGTTCTAAATAAAAAATATATTTATATTTTACCACAGAGGGCTAGATAGTTGGGAAAAGGGACTTAGTACCACGTGACAATTTTACATCCATCACTGTACCAAGCACGTCAGGTAAATAGTCTTGTCACGAACGCAAGCAACGACGCCAAAACACCAAGATATTTGCTCTTTTGCAGCTTAGTTCAATACTAGTGCAGGCAAAAGGATGGCGCCTTTGTCCGCAGTTCTGTTTGATTAAATTCGTTGATCGTGACATAAGCTTGGTCCACCCATGTTAAGTTAGTCTAGGGGCAAATGCTTACGAGTTTATAGCGATAGATGTTTACGTTTCCTGAGCGACAGGTTCCAAACTACGTGGCCCCGTTTGCAGCGATGTTAAACTAGTTCATAACCCGTATTATAATACCACAGTAACAATTTAATTTGGGTTACACTAGCGTAACCAGCGTTGGCCAACAAAAGAAAAGAGAAGAAAAGTACATTGCACTTCAAGAACGACCATTTTAGACTCCTGTCAGAAAACTTTTTAGGCACAGCAAGAATTTACATGCGCAACAACACTGGTAATGCTACATGTACAACGATAGTAATTACACAGAAAACTCGACAGAAGAAATTTACATCGCGGAGTATAAAATCATCTAGTGAGCGCAAAGCAACCGAAGTACTAGTGAGATTACTGTTTAATTTGCTGCGAAGCCTCGGCATCTTACTTCAGGAGCTTGGATTCGATCTCCTCCAATGTAAGCCCTTTAGTCTCTGGAACTTTTAGGATGACAAACAGGAGGGAGAGCAACGATATAGCTCCAAATAGAAGGAAAATATTAGCTGGCCCAAGGAATTCCTGCACCAAACGAGGCGTGCATTGCCGGCAAAACAGTTTAGTTTGCTCATCTATTTTTTGGGTGGACAAAACAGCAGTATTTAGAACGCAGCTAAAATACATTACATATGGGGATATTGATACGAACGTTAGTCATAAAATCAAAGTGGTTTGATTAAAGTGACGCTAATTACCTAATATTCTTTGTGATAAGAGATATGACAGGTTTTATAAAACGACGATTAGATCTGTTATATTATATAGAGCAGAATATTGGTCTAAAAAAACGTCAATATATGTAATGTTAAATTTATGGTCATATAAAAATAAATCGAGTTTGAGAAAATACATAATCGATTAGGGAAAGGTTATCTATTGACCATGTGAAAAAAAATCCTAAAGATGTTAATACTAAGTTAAAATAATAAGATAAAAAAAATAAAAAAAAGAAACTAACATGAAACAATAAGATATTTTAAAAAATAAAATATAGTTAAAGATTTATACTTAAATAGAAATATTTAGAAAATATCTATGTTTAAATTGTAATTTAAAAATTCTTGTTGAGTTTTAACTCTAAACTGTTTTAACTTATTTAGGACTGAAAGGCTGCGTTGAGTTAATTTGAGATAAGTTAAATAGACTAAAACATCATGAGAAAAAAAGATAGCAATCTGGGTATACGTGCCTGCAAGGGTGAAAAGGCAAATGTCACCAGTGCATTTGTGCCAAAATTTGTAAGTACTGCTAGGCTAATCCCGCGTCCCCTTGTTCGGAGTGGGAAAATCTCAGAAACCATTAGCCAACTTATTGGACCAAACGACACCTGAAAACAGGACAACATAAATTTCTTGCACTAGTCATAGATTGCTTCTACAAAAATTTGAAGGCACCAACCTGGTAAGAACCAACATACAGAAGTAAAGCACCAACAGCAACAAAAGGGAAGCTGTTCAGAATCTTGTAGTAAGCTGCTAATAAGAACAGTGAAACAGCCTGCATTTCCAGGGTATAGAAAGCATAAGTGCAATTTATTCAGAACATAATTGTGGTTGTATTATTGTTTACATGTTTGATGAAACTTTTTTTTTAAAAAAAAGTTTTCACACATCCAATCTCTTAGTATCTACATCAACCAAGATTATCAATGAGTTCAAATAACTGGGGAGGTGGTGAAAATGGCACTTTTCATGCATCCATAGAACTTAAACTAGTCTGTAAGAATTACTCACTATTCCACCAATGCCTCCTATAAGTAGTGGACGTCTTCCAAGATCGTCAACTTTAAATACTGCAACACCTGTCATCAGCAACTGCGAACAATAGAACTATTACACAGAGGTTCAAAAAAATAAAAGAAAGTGTAAACTCTTTACTTTTCCACCTACCGTCTGGGTAACAAAATAGATATATAATTATCTCTCTATATATACTATACTATATATAAAAACGATCTAGCATTGTAGAATTACCTTGAACAACCCAATCAAAATTGATACTCTGGCAGCATCAGATGCAGCTGCAAACCCAGCAGTCTGTTGAAGACAGATGTGGATTAAGTATGAATCGGGGCAACAAAGCCATATTGAAAACTACAATAGTCTCACTTATGTATGTCCTTGTATCAAAAGAAACACAGAGGTACCTGAAGAATGGAAGTTGCATAGTATAGAACACTTGGCTGGCCTGTTATCTGAAATAATAGTTTACTTTAATATCAGTGCTTCAGTTCCATATAATAAAGTAACACTAGTCAACCAATGAAAATAAGAAAGGACCAAAGCAGCATGAAATAAATAGATTAGACAGTTTATTATTTTGCTTTTTATCTACCATATAATGCTAAAAAATTCAATCAAGAATCCTCAACTTGGACATAATAACCTGTAACAAACTTTAGTTTGGAGTAGGTAATGCATAATATAAACTTTTGCTGAACTAATAGGGCAAATAATTTCAAATTTAAAAGGATGATCAAAGAATGGCAAAAGATTTTATATTCAGTTGTGCTGCTTCCAAGTGGGCTGATGAGAACAAAAACCCGCTGGAAGAGAACCAGTCCTCCTCCAATGATCAAGGCCTTCAAGCTAGCTCCCTCAAACATCCTCTAAATGTTCCCTTCAGATTCTTGTTCTGCATAAGCAGCCTTAATAGAGACAAGGGTATCATCGATCTCATCTGCTAAGACCCTGTCACTTCTAGAGCGCCCCCTCAGTGATCTCAGTGCCTGAATTGCCTTCTTTTTGTTATCTTCCACTGATTCCTTTCCTTGAACTGCCCTGAGAAGAAGCCATCTTGGTGAAGGCAGTAAATTCCACATACCAATAACCATTATTACAGCCAGTGGAGCACCAAACCCAAACATATAACGCCATCCTCCTACCACATCAATTTCAAGACTCCCTACAAGGTATCCAATCTGCAAAATATTGTATTAACAGTCACATAGTCAGCAGGGGGCAAATGGGTACACTGAAAAGTGTATAGCAGTTGGAAGAGAGATAGTTACCAGTATTCCTAATACAATAAACAGCTCCTTTAAAGATATCAATGTCCCACGTATTTGCGAAGGAGAAGTCTCTGCGATATAAAGAGGGGCATCGTGCATTGCCTGGCACAGAGCAACACGATGATTCCGCGATGTTACATAACCCCATGATGTAATATAAAAGGACACAACAATGATTCATTATCTCCAAACCTTTAGTTAGATACTAATAATTGAATATGTTCATTTGCATTTCTTCTCCTCTTCAGTTATTACTAACACCTTTCTAACAAAGCATTGACAATTCAGACAATTGCATATTTTATTTTAGTTGGCAGTAAACAAGTAAGTGCAAATATTAAAGCCATAATACCAGGTAACAACAATGTCCAAAGTTCATATGGAAAGACCTTGCCCCATATGATGGATTTCAAGTAAATTCATTTTGCTATGCTTGTGTGGTAAAATTACACTACAAGCATCCACAATATTGCCATATCAGGAAGGATCAAACACGTTCATGATTTCTTTCCATTTATTTTCTAGTTAATTCCACCAAAATGTGGTCATCAAGCTACATTGATACCAAATTAGCTTTCTGCCAAAATTGGTGAACTGGTGGATACCCAATAAATAAGATATATCAGACCACACTGATTAATTAATGTCACAAGTAAAAACGAATTAATTCAAAATATAGATTGCTGACCCTGTTTCCAGTTCATGAAGGAATGAGTAATTCACAGTCAAAGTATACAGATGGTGCATTTCAGTTTCTTCTTTTAAGTTTTAATGTGCTACTCAACTCAAAAGGATATATAACTATTGGTCCTCAGTCCTCTGACATTCATCGGTGTATTTATACTTTTTACTTGTTCAATAACAATGGCATTGCATTTTGGGGAGAAAAAGGTTGCCTCAGAGTTACTTACCAAACCAATACCGATGCCATAGAGGAGACGGCCTATGATCAGAACTACAAAATCAGGTGCAAATCCAGTGACCAGAGCACCAGAAATATATAAAGCTGCAGCTGTGACCAGTTCTATTCTTCTTCCTGAACCAAAGATGGTAGTTATGACTAGCAGTCAATTTTCTTGTTAAAGATTATACAGTATGGGAAAAAAATGAAAAACAGTTTTTCGAATCACCTAGAAAATCAGCAATGCGGTATGCAAGAATTGAGCCACCAAGAGCACCATAAAGTGAACCACTTGCCTAAATTGAATGGCAAAAAATCACATTAAAGACAATAGTGTTCTTGATTGGAAAAAGAAACAAAATTTTGGTAAGCATGAAAATCTCTAAAAAATTACCACAAGTCCTAGCTGAATAGATGACAGGCTGAACCAAGTGGTTCCACTGAGTTCAGCAGACTGGAGAGGAATAAACACCAATAGAGTGAATCAGTGCATGACAACTACAACAAATTGCAAAGCAACCAAAACAGGGACTAACTTGCAGAGATATGGATGCTCCAGAGGTTGCGCCAATGTCATAACCAAAAAGGAGTCCTCCCAATGCAGGGAACAAGAACCTAGGTTCCAAACATTGACCAGTCCATAAGTAGTTAAAGCTTGATATATTTTCTAATTCCCCTTTATGAATTTGTTTTTTTTCATCCATATTCCAAGTCGGATTAATGTAATAAGCACCAATGGTTTGGATCCAACTATAACATATGCCTTCAATATGTAATCAAAATATTGAGCAGAGCTAACATTTCCTGAATTATAATATGTGTTCTTAACTGCTTTAAGCACATGGATAGAGGTTTTACATGAAAAAACAGTATAGTCTAGCATTTAAGCAGAGAAGAGAAGAAAATGCAGAATTATATTGCATCTTTCTTACAATGAAATATACTGCCCTAATTTGATATGGCTGTCCTCATCAACATGATGGAGCAAGCAACATATACTAAACAGTTAAAAAGCATTTGCTCTTCCTTGAATTGGAATTAGGTGCCATCCCTTGACATGGAAAAGCTATAACCAAACTAGAAATACATTCCGCCTATCACCTATCAGACTCTGGATTATATCCCCAAAAGTCACTAACAGGAAGATGACGGACGCCCACGAGAAATCCTCCCCGGCCACGCCATCTACGGCGTAGCCGCTGGAGGGCAACTCGCCGCCCTGCGCATGTGTCCGCACCTGCACATCCACCTCCATCTCGTCAAAAACCACGACCACTACCAGAAACTTGCCCCAGAATAGAAGAAGCGACGACGGCTATAATTAGGGCGCGGAGGATTAGGGTCGGGATGCCGCACGCGGAGCCTGGCGTTGGACGCCGCCGCCGCGCCGCCAGTGGTACTGCGGAGGAGCGGCTCGGCGGCCTGGGATGACACGTGGAAGGCGTCCATCGCCCCCGCGGAGCGACCGGGAGGAGTGAATCCACGAGCGAGGCGTGGGCGGGGTGCGGTGGTGGGAGCGGCTGCGATGGCGCGAGTGGCGTGGGCGCTGGTAGCGAGTGACGAGGAGGGGAACATGGCGACGGTCGCCATGGCCGCGATTATAGTTGAGCTCCAGTCTCAGCTCGTGCTTGCACGTGAAATAAAAAAACAAAGACGAGTATTACTTTTATAGTCATTCTATTCATATCTATTCCCTCTGTAAAAATATAAGAACTTTTTTATTGAAACATTCATTCCTCCTACTTCCTTCATTCATGCATTCGAAATATTTTCTCCTTAGCTTTAATATTTACTAAACAATCTATTTTTTTACTAAATAACTTAAAAATTCTCCTTAGAAATTTTTTAACTTTAATATCTGAAATGGTTATATTTTAAAACGGAGGAAACATATTACTTAAAAACACACCCCAATTAAATAAAACAAAAACACCCACCCCAGTTCATAAAACAAACACCCAATAATAAAACAAATACACCCCAATGCATAAAACAAAGTATTACATTAATCCTAGTAACTAATCTATTCACATATACTTTACAAATAAAACACCATAATTTTATTCACATCTACCTTACAAATAAAACGCCACAATTTTCACTGCATACTTATCTGTCCACATCGACATACACACCGTAAGTTAAATTCAAGTTCAATTTGCAAGGCAATGCTAGTACCTAGTAGCAGATAGCGAAATTTAATCTTAATTTTTCAAGCCAATTGCTTGGAGGGACCAAAATTTAATTTAGAAAACTGACAAGGTCCGCACAGGGCACTGTCGTGCCTAGGCCGCCTCCGCGCGCGCACGTCGGACGCCATTGCCGTGGGCCGCTACTGTCGTGCTCCCGTGGTGTCGTACCACGTGCTGAACCGAGCTGAGGGAAAGATAGAGGCCGGCTGGGCCTAAACTCCTCCTTGCGTTTTGCTATGATCCATATTGATATATAAGTATCGTCACATATCATTATGACAAGACATCTAGCTACTGATCTCTATCGTCCGCACATAGACCAATAATCGTTTATCCTCAAGTATAATTTCGATCCATCATGAATTCCATCGTATGCACATAGACCAACAACCGTTTTTCTCTAAGTTTCAGTCATCACCATCGATCAAATGTTGACTTTTATCACATGCAATCGTTTTTAACCACATATATCCCAATCTAACATTGTATACACACACCGACAGCCACTAACATTCCTAAAGATTTTTCATCACAACATATAAATTATCACATGGTTTTTTTAGAATATAGATAATGGATGTACAAATTGCTACTACACTATGTAATCTACTTAAAAAACATTTCCGAGTAATCTATATACCTAAAAAAAAGGGAAACCCAGGATTACACCAGGGTTACACATTAAGAATGCATAAGGATTTAGCAACTCCCTTGAAAATAATGGCGACAGGACTATAAAACGAATTAGGACTATTCATTTTTGACAATCAGCGAGTGAGTCTTGGACCAAGCAAACAGAAGAGAAAGGCCCATCATAAGCCTTTGAACTTAACAAACAGAGGAGAAAGGCCCATCATAATAAGCCTTTGAACTTAACAAACAGAGGAGAAAGGCCCATCATAAGCCTTTGAACTTAACAAACAGAGGAGAAAGGCCCATCATAATAAGCCTTTGAACTTAACAAACAGAGGAGAAAGGCCCATCGCTCTGAAGCCGAGGACCAGAATTTAAATTTGAAGAATTGGAAGAATTGGCCGGGCCTTTCTTGATCGCTCGTTGACCTCGACTATCCTACCCCCTCCTTCTCGACTCGGCGAGGTGGTACTAATCCGCGACACTTCCGCCCGTGCTCCGGATGGGCCTACATGGGCCGTAGGCAACTCGCGTGGAGTTCAGATGAGACAACAGTCCATAATCTACTACCTTGGGCATTAGCCAGTTATGAGAGAAGCACCCTTGGGCCTGGAACTTTTCTGCATCTCTTCTCTCTCTCTCTCGCTGTCCTTGTCTTGGACTTCAACGATTAGTAGCACCGGCACCAGCGCAGGCTGAAGAGAGCTCTTCAGATTTGGACGATGGGTTCACACACAGGTATTGCAAATTTTCTCGACTGCAAATATTGAATTCAAAAGTATAAAAATGATGCAAACTTTGCTCTATTGGAGCTTGGTTCTTAAAGAGCATATTCTTTACCTTTCCCAGCCTTAAACAAAGCGCGCTACCAAAAATCATGGCTTATCCTTTGGAAATGCGGATCCCTGGAAACGACCTCCACTAACCAAAGTGCATGCAAGCTCACTATCGTGTATCTTGTTCATGGCAATTGTCGTGCTAATTGATTCGGTTGATGAATGATGACAACAACAGACAGAAGCGTTCTGACGCTCAGTTCTGAAATTTCACCAAGCCTCGTTCGTCCCCGACCTCAACCTGGGACAAGATGCTGGATTGCGTCCAGGTTCATACGCACACCCCTCATCAACACATCTTATACTCGTAGGTTCACAGGCATCCTTGTCATGGTGCAAGCGAGAGTAATAGGAGCGAAATTAATTAAGCATCAGAGCGAGACAAACAGCAACGAAAAATCTGAACCATGCATCCATCAACTTTTTTTTTTGCAGCTATTTTCACCATCATCAATTCGGCTCATACTCTCATATTCAAGTGGAAAAAGAATTACTGCAAAATAGGAGTACGTGTATTGAATCACCGTGGGCCCATGGCCGTTGCCATACATAGCTCGGCGAGCAATCTCTACCCACCTCTCTACAATTACTCCGTAGTTAGCAAGCAGATCGAGGAGATGAAAAAAGAGGCTGATTTCAGTAGATACTCCTGAAACCAGCTGCTCCAATCACCTCCAAGGTAGCTACAACCTCTTCAGCCCTACACCAAAAAATGGACAAAAAAACCACTCTTAATTAATTAAGGGAAGTTGCCGGTGCCGGTCGGTGGTGGTGGGTCGGGTCAGGTGGCCAGCGGCCGGTGGGGAGGTCAGTGGGTGGCGGCGGCGGTGCAGCGGCGCTGGCAGAAGTTGGGGACGCGGTCCATGCACTGGTAGACCGGCGGGGAGACGCTGAGGCTGGACTTGACGCAGCTCTTGCACGCAGGGTGGCACCCCGCCGGCCGGGCGTCCATGCACTGGCACTGCGGCGGGATCGAATTGGTACAACCGCCGCAGTTGTCGCAGCACGGCCATGACGCCCAGCCCCCCTTCGCCGCTAGTACCCGCACTCCTCCTCCTCCCCCTCTCTCGCCGTCCCCTGAAAAAAAGCCCAAAGATTTCTCCTTTAAATTAGCCACTGATCGCAAAAACTGGAAGTCTGGAAGCGAGACATGGCTCCAAGAAAGCAAATATCTTTCGATTCCTCTGCTTTGCTTCAATTCGTACCTCTGCCATGGAGATGGGGGTGGTGGTGGTGCCTGCCGCTGGATTCGGCGAACGGAAGCGCCGCGAGGAAGACGGCAAGAAGAACGAAGACCCAGAACAGAGTCGAGTTACTCCTCATCTCGCTTTAGTTTTTTTTTCCTCTCTGCAAGCAAGAATTCGCTGTCTATCTTTCTGTACGCGGCTAATAGAAGAATGCTCTTATAGGGGACAAATCCAAACCGCGTGTCTCCGTGGCCTGCCCACTGAGAAGGCACCAAGTTGACGATAGATAGGTGGGTGGTGTGATGATAAGTGTGCAACTTCTAGATAGAACTAGGAGATTCTTACCCCAATATTTCAATTTTATGGTGCGGCCACTACATTTTCCTCAAATAGCAAGTTCAGACCAGTAAATTTTCCTCAAACTAGCAAGTTCATAATTGCGACTCTCAGCTATAAAAAAACTGTTCAACTTGAATTAAGGGCAGGACTATTTCGTCATTTTTCATGAGCACGAACTGCTAAATGACATGTTTTATAAAAATCATATGTTAATTTATATATTTATAATAAAAATTAGTAAGTATGTTAAACTTGATAACAGTAGATTTGATCTAAACTCGGAGAGAATTTGAGATATGGAGCGCTCAAGATGCTAGTTGATAAGATTAAATATAAGGTGGTACATGATAAATATACACCGTGTGAGGGGTCAGTGGGCTTCACAAGATCTTTTTACGAATACTGAAAATTTACGAAGAAAATTAAAAAAAAAAAGACAAGAAAAAAGGGAGAAAGTGCCATCCACACAGCTCGGCCCAGCACGCGGTTGCGTGGCAGTGGAGTGGAGGCCCGTGAGCAACGACGGCCTAGGCGGAGTCGTGGGCACGCGCGGTAACCTACGGCGATGCCGACCTAGCAACGACAAAGACAGACGGGCCTACGCGCACGCGCACGAGGGGGCAACGACGCCCAACATGCGACGTTGGCCTAGCTAGGACACGGGCGAGCTATGGGCGTGAGGAGGCCCCCGGGTAGCAACTGACAACGTGGCCCGACAGCGACGTGCAAGCGCAAGTGCATGTGTGCAGCTGCACACGACCCCATCCCTGGACATGCATTGGCAGGCAAATATATTTCTTTGCAACAGCCGATTAGTTTTTTGTGCGCTTGGTATGTCTGGCTACGTGTCAGCATTTGAGTTATTTTCTTAGCATGTAAGGCTCAATGGCTGAGGTTACACAGGATTTATTCTAAATATTTTTTAGGGTTTATTTTAGTGTTTTTCTAGTCATTTTTTCTATAAAAAAGAGACATAGATAAGTGGCTTTACAACTTTAATTACCTTTAAAAAGAATTGCACAATGAATTAAAAAAGTTATATGAGAAAAATGAGATAATGCTATAGGATTTTTGATGAAATATGTTAGAATTTTTGAGATAATTTTTTAAGCTTTGTGAAAACTTTATAAACATATTTTAATCAATAAAATACTGTTTATTTTGAAATTTAAATTCCATATCTAAATTATTTTTTATACTACAGTTTAAACTTTAGGTATTGATCCTCTGCTTCTATGGTATGAGTTTTTATTCTTCTTTCAACTCTTTTAAGTCTTGATTTTCCTTGTGATAAAAAGCTAATCAACTTCTATATTGTCTTAGAGCAAAATTTGAGAGGTTAAAGTTGCTAAAAGAATTAGATCTTTTTTATCATTTGTTATTTACCTAAATCTTGTATGAGGCAATTATGTGATAAAAGTTTAAAAATCCTTAACTAAATGATACTTATTATTTATAAGAATTCCATCTAAAAAATTTAGCTTACTTATAACATCAATCATTTGTGTTTATTTTAACGGAGCTGTGCAAGCGTTCACCTCAATGGTGAACATAACTTTTTACCATCGTGCAACTATATCTCACCTCTTCTTCACCCATCAACTTGGGCTTGTCCTCAGTGATGTATTGCTATGCCTTGAGCTTAGCTAGATTCAATGGCTATGTTCGATAGATGTAGTAGTGATAAGCTTATGTTCAATATGTTCTAATCATGATGATGAGAAATTAAGTTTAAGAGAGGGATAGTCACTTTCTCTTCTCCTATCATATCGCCACATTCGCTCGTACTCTCTTTACTATCACCGCCGATCAAGAAGGTTGACAACTTTTTTTAATGTAAATTAATGTATTATAAATTTATAATTAAGCAACAACTTTCTTACCTCCTTCTTCACTGATACACTACTACACCGTAGCATCCTATATCCTATGTACCCGATGCTCTTGCATGTAAGATGCCGCAAAAGATCCGTGAGTGGTGTCCGGTATCCGTACGTGAAAACAGGTCGGATTGGGACCGCGGCGACGCGCGAGGGAATGCAGAATAATCAATCAAAAGGAGGATAGGGCGCCACCGTTCCAGCGATGCTGGTCCTCCCTCACCCTTTGTCTTCGTGCATGCATTAGTTTATTTTTAATTTTACAAAAGAGGTGCAAGTAGCACTACACTTAGCAGTGATCCGCTTATCTCTTTGCTTGATTGCATCGCTTTACTTTCCCCAAACGATAAACAAATTTACTTGACGTGAAATAACCCTAATTAAGATCGTTGCAAGGAATATTCTGTGGCATCGTTGGTTGGTGCCTGCCTATTCACGCCCGTGTGAAGCCAGGGTGTGCAGCTCAAAGCTCCCAACTGTTTTAACACAACGGCGACATGTGTCTCACATGTTAACAAAGCTTTTTCTTAACCTACCCGAACCTTAAACACATGAGGAATCGAATCAGAATTTTCTTCACATGATTCACATCGCCTTAAGACATACAACACAGCTGTGTATCCTTAAAAATATGAATACAACAGTTTGAATCTAGAAACGAGCTTAGCCAAAATGGTCAGCAAGTCAGCAGTTCAAAAAAATTGTCGCCGTTATTGCCTAATTCAAAACAAAAAAAGGTTGGTACATATGCTTGGGGCAGTGGCCTGGACCATTTAGGAAGAAATTCTTTCTACTCCTCTAACAATTAATTTTCGTGTGGTTTCGTATTTGAAACAGTAAGCTGCTAAAGATAGATGAAGATGTTTCTGACAGGATGGTGAACAAGATAATAGAAGCAATTCAACACTTAGGCCCTCGAGATCTGGAGTTGGATGATCCCAGGACTGATGCTGCCTTTTTTTTTTTTGCTAGGCCTCGTTGTTGTTTGGAAGAATAAGTGAAATAACTTATTAGGACTTAAAAAATAATTTATAAATAAAATTTTTATATACGTGCCTATAGCAATTCAAAGGCAAATGTTATAAAATAAAATACGATGAAAAAAATATAAAATCAACTTCAAAATTAAGTTTTTAAAATTAAATTTTAGCTCATAAAAAGAATCAGAAGCAAACGATGAGAGCCTAATTCTTTAGTTCATGTGCTTTGTTAGAACATCTGTTGTATTCTTTTGCTGGTGCCCTGTGTTGAAAGCTGGACTCCCCAGCAGACTGTAAAAACTCTCAGCTATCTATAAAAGCTGGGCCGAATGGCCTATCTAACCCTGAACATGTGACCTTTTTTTTTGAGAGGAACATGTCACGTAGTAGTTTGTACTGTATTAGTTCACATACACCATGGGCTAAAATCCAATCGTATTGTTACTAATGGGCCAAAATCTAAAGCATCGTTGTTAGTATTGGGCTTTGGACTACTCACCTTACCCTCACTGCTTATTGTACCATTGTGACCTGACGGCCTAACACGACTGAGTTCAGCTAAACCGAAGCACCCGATTACACCCAATCTCTGTGGGCCCATGTAGCGCAAACTTGGTCCCAAACTATATAGAATTATAGTAATAGATTATATCTAATATAGCATTAGATTGTTTTGGGACGAACGGGAGTAACTGGCAGTATTTTGGCCCATCTCAGTCTCCAGCCTCAAGCGCAATTCATCTGCACAGCACTTCGCCGCCTGCAACTAAGCACACGTCATAATTAATCACTGCTACACTGAACCAGATTAGCAGACATGAGCACGCAATCTGATGTCACCCACAAACACAAAGCAGATTAAGCATATACATGGACGAACGGCTTTAATCCTTACAATCTTGTTGTTGCCATGTACCACAAAGCAGATCGTACTCCTACATGATGACGCCATTTTCTTTCTTTCTTTAGCATGGTTTCTAGCTAGTTAATCGATCACTTGCATGTGGATAATCAGTAGCCAGCTCCAGCGGCGGCGCACTCGATGTCACCGGCCTTGTCGTCGACGACCCTGCCGGCCTTGACGGTCTTGTAGGAATACCTGGTGGCGATGACCACGTAGAAGACGAGGTTGGCGACGCCGATGCCGGCCAGCAGCCAGTAGAAGAGGTCCAGCCTACTGCTGTTCAGGTCCTTGCCAAACCAGCCGGCGGCGCGGCCGCCGTGCGAGGTGATGCTGTCCACCGCCGTGATCAGCTGGCTGCTTAGGAAGCTGCCGGCTCCGATGACGCTGAGGTAGAGGCCGATGCCGAGGCTGCGCATGCTGTCCGGCACCTGGTCGTAGAAGTACTCCTGGAGCCCGACCAGCGCGAACCCGTCGCCGATGCCCATCAGCATGAACTGCGGCACCAGCCAGAACACCGACAAGGCCGCCGGTGAGGGGCTGCGGAGGCGCCGCCGCTCCACCGTCGCTGCCACGGCCATGGCAACGATGGTGAACGCGATGCCGACACCGATGCGCTTCAGGATGCTGATCCCTCGCTCGCCGCCGGTCAGGCGGCGCAGGTACGGCTCCAGGACTTTGTCGTACACGGCCACGGCCATCATCATGCCGATGGCGGCCATCGCGAAGGTGGACGCCGGCGGCAGCACGAAGTGCGGGCCCATGCGGCGGTCCATCACGCTGCCTTGCTTGATGAAGAAGGTGGACACCTGCGCCGCCGTGATGCCGAACGGGAGCGTGGCCACCCAGATGGGCACCATCGCCAGCACCAGCTTCGTCTCCTCCACCTGCGTCACCGTCGCCAGCCGCCACGGCCCGCGCCTCTCCTCGCCGCCGCCGTGCTCCACTATGGCCGCCTTGTCAAGAAACCTGCCATGTCATCCACACATTCCAAGATAGCGATGACATCAGCATATTGATCTTTAGTCCTCTCATTTGCATTTCACCATCAATTATTTTGTCCAAGTTGTTTTTCTCATCGTAATCATTACTGTCTTTTGCGGAAAAAAAGGCAGAGAAAGGAACGTCAGTTGAAGATGTCACCTAAGTTGATCGGTATGGCAGAGCAGCCGCTTCTTGATATTCTGCGGCTTCACCTCGTACAGCTCGTTGGCGTCGTTGGGAAGCTCGAGGTGCCACTTCCTCGCCGCGGCGACGACGACGCGGACCAGCGGTGTCAGCGGGCTGCCCTCGGGAACCCTGTACCGGTAGTGCCGCCAGCCGGAGAGGAACACGACGAGGGAGGCGGCCATGACGGCGGCGAGCACGACGTCGGCGGCGCCCCAGCCGACCCTCTCCTGGAGGTAGACGATGACCGTGACGCCGAGAAGGACGCCGGCGCAGAGCGCGCAGTTCCACCAGTTGAAGTAGGACATCTTCTGCACCCGCTCCGCCGCGTGGCCGTCGTCGAACTGGTCGGCGCCGAAGCTCTCCAGCGCCGGCTTGTGGCCACCGGTGCCGATCGACACCAGGTAGATCCCCACGAAGAAGAGCGTCTCGTGGAGGTGCAGGTTGTGATCCGGCTTCAGCCGCGGCGACAGTTGAGATATCGCCAGGAGGATCAAGCCCTGCATGCAAAGCCAGAGTTCGCCGGCGGCGAGGCGGCGACACACTCCATTAAAACCCCAATCAATCAAGTGATACGCGTAGAGAGAAAGCTAGTGAGAGAGGGAGCTTACGGCGAGGTAGATGAGAGTGGAGAAGAGGACAGTGGAGAAGCGGCCGAGGTAGCCGTCGGCGAGGAAGCCGCCGATGAGAGGCATGATGGTGGTGACGCTGGTCCAGTAGTTGACGTTCTTGGCGGCGAACTTCATCTCCTCCTGGAGCACCTTGGTCAGGTAGATCATCAAGCTCGTCGCCAGCCCGAAGTAGCTCAGCCTCTCGCTAAATTCAATCACTTGATTATTCGATTCACGCCGAGAGGAAGAAGAAGATGGACACATCAGTAAAAAAGACCCCATGAGCAAGAACAAGCCCGTGACAAAGATTCATGAAGAATTCAAAGATGTAAATTCGGCTTACAGATGATGAACATTGAGGCCTTCCATGATCCGGTGGCGGCGCGGAGAGGAGGCCTCCCTTGGTAATCCACGGACGAGTCCTCCACCCACCTCTCGCTGCCGTCCTCCGTGGCGCCATGGCCGCTGCTCCTTAAACCCTCCATGCCCATGCTCACCAAACCACTCCAAACAAACCGGCAAAAAGAAAACTTCTTTCTTTGCCACAAACAAGAAGAGCTAATGGATTGGAACAGCAAGCAAGCGACCGATCGAGCAGGAGCAGTTCTTGTTCTTGATTTGATTTGAGGTTTGGTTGGGAAGGAAAGGGGCTCAAGGTGCAGCCTTTATATAGCCGCGTATCCGGGGAAAGTTTGACCCGTACTGTCAGCGACAACGGAGGAGAGGAATCGAAGATGACGAAGACGGCGAGGTGTGTGCTCACTCGCCACTGGACGGATTACCGCAGCTTCACCGGTCGCTGTTGATGGGATTTTAATCATTTAATTATTCAGATCGATGGGGCACGGCACGAATCGAATCAGGAAAAGGATGCCTCGATCGATTTTTGCGAAAGGCGAATCGATGGAAATTTTTTTAGATGATGAATTGAATGGAAAATAATTAATCTAGCAAAGAAAACTTTGAAGGTGACGCATTAATGGGAATTCGTCAAGGATGTGGCCTAACTTGGAGTATTAATCTTCAAGCTAGTGCTCACTGTCACTGGTCAGATATGATTTGCTAGCTCTAGAAAAATAATTAAGTGTAATTAAGATGTGAACATGTCTGTTACAAAAATGACGTTTTGCATTAGCGGCATGTAATTCAATGAGCTTTCACCAACCATACTAATTAGACTGTACTCCTGCCGTTACTTTTTACAACAACCAAAGGTTGGACCAAATATCACCTACTATCCTTCTAAAATAATTTTGATATACCATCTTAGGCTGTATTCGTTTATAACCGTTGAGAACTTTTCCTCCATATAGATAAAAATAGAAGTTCATGATTAATTAAATATTAGCTAAAAACATGAAAAATAATTACTATTATTTTAAAATAATTTTTCTATAGATTTTTTTTAAATATAATTTTTAGCAGTTTAAAAAATATGCGCGTAGAAAACAAAGAAGTAAAAGTTAGAAACACCTCCAAACGAAAGCAACGTTAAAGTCATTGTTCCCAGCTGCAAATTTCTCAATTCATCACCTCCTTCCTTCTTTTGCATAGTTAAAAACTTGAAATACACCATGCATATCCATATTTAGTCAATGGACATGGATTTTAAGCGCTCCATGTGTTATTGCTTTGTTATGTGGTATAGATTATTGGAGTATAAGTGCACTAGCAGGATGGCCTGTACAAATAGAGAATTATCCATCTTTTCTCACGGGCTTAAGTTTTTAGATTGAACTGACGTATGCAACTCAATACGGTATTAAAGATAGATGTTTCAAATTTCAATTTTAACTGGCGCACAATTAAATTAAGAAATTACAACCCATTTCCTCCTATGTTAAACTGGTTGATAAATGTACCTCAATATAAACGGTTGTGATTTTTTTAGAAAGGTAGAAAATATAGATTGGTGTATTCACAAACACAAGATTGGCAAAGTATTACAAGTGTGGTGGGTTCATTATGAATGACTTAAAATAGCCTCCCTTGTTCAATATTGAACATGAACCTCACACTAAGTGGCATAGTCAGAAACACTAAATTTTATTTGTTGGAGGGGCTAATAATACTAATCTTTTTAAATTTTACAAAAGTTACAGTAAATATCGTTCAATTTTATATAGCTTGAGGGAGGCCAGGCCCCTGCTCACACTAATTAAATCTCTTTTGATCTATTTTGTGTGGAGTGCCAAATCCTACAAATTAAATACGGTATACTGAGAAGATAAATGCATGCATCACAAAGATATTGCATTCATAAAGCAGAAAAAAACCTGCATGCCTTCCAATCTAGCCATCTCCAGCAAACATCAATACATCATCAATCCAAGAGATATGATACATCATGCATGGCGTCTCTAGTGCCGCTCTGTACCTGCATGCAAAACGTGCCGAGCCCGAGATGCTGTGCCAGTAAATCATGCATGTTTTCATGTCCGTTTCTCTTAAGGTCTTTGCAGAGTGACGAGCTCACGCACAGATATGTGGGCGTTTTGTTGTAAGGTAAGCAAGCTGCATGCAGAGATGCAGTACGTCGCCTGCCGGAAACGCGGTGATTTCTCACAGGAACCAGTACGCCTCTGCATGCAGGCAGCGGTTCAGCGGCTAGCCGGCAACCGCTCGTCGTGTTCTTCGCGAGTTCGCGTGTAAATGCTCTTGCAAAAATTTTCCACTTGGCGAGTTGGCGTTGACGACATTTGTGTTGCAATCCGAGCAGATTGAATTTACTGCTGCTGCTAGATTAATTGGGGGTGTTGGGCTTAGGATATATAATACTTCCTTTATCCTAAAATATAATAAATTCTAATCTTTAAATTTGGTTAAAAATATAATAACTTTTACAACTGTTTTTTTCAACCGATCGTAAACTTTCACCATTTTTATTTAATTTTATCAATTTTTTTAATATTCATGTTCTATTTTAAAAATTATTATACAAGACAGTAAATAATTACTCATTCGGTTATATATTAATATAGAAGTGTTTTAGTGCACGGCATCCCACGCACAGCGCGTGAGACGGTTTGAGCCAAGTGTTCATGCCGCGCGGCTCCTCCGGGATGGGAGACGGTTGTCAGCTCGTCCGGTATACCGGGCGATGGTTGCCAGCTCGTCCTCGTCCGCTTCCTCATCCCGTTATCCGCATGAACATTTGATATTTGAGGAGGATGCTTGAGCCGGCCTGGTGCGCATTACCGACGGCGCACCACACGTCGAGTTTCCTGCCCGATGAACTCTAGCTCGCCGCGGAGGTCGCCGGCCGGCAGCAGAGTGCCATCTCCTTCACGTCGTACAACGTCTTCTCGATCACCATCTTGATGACGTGCTTGAACGCCGTCGCCGTTCACCATCTTCACCAGGTAGGCTAGGTCGTAGGCGGCGCTGAATGTGACTAGGTTGGCATGGCCGAGCCTGCTACGCAGCCATTTGCGCAGCCACGTCCCAAACGCCACCAACGTCGACGCCGTCATGCCGCGTCTGATCGAAGTCGACGCCCTTTGATTATCGATCAAGTCCGGCACATGGCAGTGGCGCCAGTGGTCGAACTCTCGGAAATTAAATTCCCACATCTACTGCACAGCCACAACAGAGGGGTGGCGACGAAAGCGGGCACCTGGTATTAAGGAACAACGTGTAGTAGACCTGGCGCTTAGATATCAGGCCTGGTATCGTATAGATATCAGCTTAGCATTAATGGATGTCAGGGGTATAAAGCCAGTCTGATACCAAGTATCATTTGGAAAGGCTGCATGGGATATAATACAATAGCAGTATCAAAATATAAGATCGTCGCACTCCGATCTGACACACTAGAAACCAGTGTCATATAAAACGTATCATCAAAATCGACGAAACATCCATGCCAGTTCTATGCTTCAAGCATCATTAATAAATAAATTATATATTATTGCCACATCGAACAGACCATAGAAAAAAACAAAACTTAGCGTAACCACAACTACAATGAAGGGTCTTAGGATGAAACTAACGTCTTTAACCTGAATTTAAGAATTTAAGGAAAAAACAAGAAGATAGTGCAGTATAGAAACTGCAAATGTTAGATTTATTTTATAAATCTTTTATTTAAAAATGTTTCATAATATTTAAGTGTGAGTTTGATAATTTATTTAGAAAGAGACTTTACTGTTTTAATTCGATGTGAGTTGATTCGCAACAAACTAAACAAACAATAAATTTGTCATCTCTTCAACAAACATCAATCCTTAAATCATACATATAATCTTTTATCTCACCCCATCTAGAGCTGAATCAATATATTTCTTTTTATCGGCTCATTTTGGAAACCACCTAAGCTCTAGTTTTTGCTTCTGGTTGCAAAGTCTACTATATAATGCTATTACAACATTTTGGGTCATATAGACTCATTAATGATCACTAAAGTCATCTGTCTATCACCAATAACTACTCTGGTAACAGTTTTTATTTCTATAAATATTTTTTATAAAATACTGACTAATAAATTTACACTAGAAAAATCACCTTACATTCACTTTTAACCATAGATACAGCTATTTAAATAGCTAAAACTCTACAGAGTTTATACGTTTTACCCACTTGGCATGAAACTGACACCGGATAAATGTCAGTACCGGGAGTTCATGATAAGGCCTTTTTAAAACTAACCCATAAATATCTCATGTCACATAGTTGGGTCGAATATCTTAAAATTGAGTATTAGTCAAATATTATATCTTCATCCACTCAAGACACGCTAGAGATGTCTACTATATCAAACTAATCGATACTAAGATTACGCCTATCTTAGGCAGTAAAGATCTACAATCCCATCTCCTCCAGTGTTTCATAACTATCGATGTACAAAATTTCCATGTGTTAGCTAATTAATCAGTTGGAAGAATCTCATAAATGCTCAAGTGGTCATATTGTAAGATGCTCAGATGTAATTTCTCAAAAAATTGGTCCATACATGCGATTACAAAACTAAGCCATACATGCAAGGTTTCGTATCATGGGTTTTTACAAACATTTTCTCTTTTCAAACCCATCGACTCCACGAGTCAGGTTTTCATAAAATATTTCACAATCTATTTTTTTATAACGACAAATAACAGTGTAAGATGGGACAACGGTATTTCTGCTCATGGAGCAAAAATTTTTAAACACCATTACGGTGGAGTTACAATAATAAAATTTAACAATAACCTACGGAAAGTAATACAATTACTGGGTTGGTTCATAGATTGCACACAAATTGAAACCGATCAATTTAATTATATACACTAAGCATGCAACTTTGTAAATAATCATATTTTATAAATTAAGAACAATATTATCAAGGGTGACTTACCTTAACAATGATGCTCTTTGAATCTTCATGATCTTTGTGTATGACGGTTTCAAAACGTTGCTACACAAATTAGAAAGAGAACCACACCAAAAACCTACCCATAATATAATAATAATAATTAACTAATAGTGCCATTGGGATAGTTTTAAATTTTAGAAGGATTTTTGAAAGTTGAATTGGTCAATTGGAGTTATGGTTAAAAATATATGAATTTTAGATGATTATTTAAATTTTTGGAATGTTTGGAAAAGAATAAATCACCGAAAAATTAGAACAGTATTCTTTTGGAATATTGTTTAGAGTGGGACCCATCTATCAGAGAGATTATTTTGGGAGGCCCACTGATCAGAGACGGAGGTGTTTGGAGGAGGTAAAGTGGACTTTTTTAGTAGGAGGGAAGCTAGTGGGCTAGAGTGGGCCTCGTCCTATGGGGCTTGGCCAATGGTCTAATTTGGTGTTAAGAAAGTAGGGCCGACATGTCGATGGAAGGGAGAGAGAGAAGTGGGCTAGTCTATATATGAGGGGAAAAGGGAGAAGGGGCACGTGCCCTCACCTCATTAGACAAGATAGGACCCACACGTCAGTGGCATTGGGGAGGGGAAGAAGAGGTCTTCTTTCTCCTCTGTGAGGCTGAGCGGAGCGCAAGAGGAAGGTTTTGGTGGTGGCGTAGCTGGTCGGGGAAAGGGGAAGGTGGCCTAAGGATGGTTGGCACGGGATGGCGAGAACACCGCCACCGGCAGCAAGTCCTGGTGGAGCCACGGGCCTATGGATGCAATGATTTGGGGTGGAAGATGAGGAGAGAGGCAATGCGTGGGTTTGGAGAGCTCATCGATGCCTTTTATAAGTGGCCAAGCACGGACGCAGAGGGGATAAGGGTGTCATGACATGGTGACACGATGGCTCAAATAGGCGCAACACGACAAGGGTGACAAAAAAAGGAGTCAACGGGATTCTTGGCGGTGGGGGCTGAGGTTGGCACGGCATGGTGCAAAAAAGCTTGACAATGTGATTTGCAGTGGTAAGGGCCACACTTGGCACGCACAGGGAACTTGACGATGACATGACAATAGATGTGGCTACATATGGAGGGGGACAATCGGTGAGATTCACAACGATGGGTGTGGTGTAGAACGACGAGACATGGTGAGGGTGTGTGGTGCATAGGAATAGGGTTGCGACGCATGGAAACGGAGCGGGGGCATCGCGCACGGGCACGACAATTCGTTGAATACCTGGCGCGTGTGTAGGCATGGTGCGGGAAGGAGGATGAGTGTGCGTAGCGAACGTGCGAGGCTTAGCCGGGCGGTTGACATACGGGCCTAGGTGGGGCGGTAAGTAGCGGGTGCGTGAGCGGATGCGGTGTAGGCGAGCGTGTGCAGGAAGGAGGGGAGGCTAGGCCATGGGTCGGCTAGCATGGCCCAACAAAGGAAGAGAGGAGGAGGAGAGACCTTGGGCTGGCTCGGGCGTGGCCTACACGAGAAAGAGAGGAGAGAGGGAGATGGAATGAGGATGGATTGGTGGGGTGTAACGCTCGTTATTTTCCTAAAATTTTAATTTCAAAATTTTGTTTAGCTATACCATTAAATCCTATTTCCATCTTCACAATCTTAAATCTCTAAAATTCAGAGTTTTAATTTTTTATTCTAAAAAAATTCAAGAGTATTGATAAATAATTTCCTTCCCGTCGGAGAAATTTAAATTTTATTTTTGGACCTCGATCGCCCGGTGAATATTCCCTTCTCTATTTTAATATTTTCTCAAAACATAGTTTAGTTCTCCCCTTCATTGCGGGTTAGACCGCGTATCATTTTGTTGTTGAATTAAATCACGTGCGGACAAAGACCTACATTGGCCAACATTCTCGTAGCCCTTCCTCATCATCCTTTCGAATAGACCACCTCCTGCCATCTTCCATCTCTTCACACTAAGGTGAGGTAGGAATCAACTAATTTGCTAGCTTTTCTCTCACATTTTTTCGCACGAGCGATGTAGTGGCAAGCAGAGAGAAGAAAAGAATGCAGTCTGCCTCATCGTTTGCACCAAAATTTTGTAAGCCCCACAGACAGGATTAGAGAGCCGATTGACTTATGGAAAGAGTCCGATTGATGGAGTAAGGAAGCCGATCAGACAGATTGATAATAGATTCGGTTCAGTCAAAGACAAAAAATTATCCAGATAGGGCTGAGTCTGAGGAGAAGTCGTGAAAACAACAGCATATTACTTTATCTTTATAGAATATATCTTGTAAAATAGATAAGTTTAATTAGTTTTTTTAACTTCTTAGAGATAGTTTTTTAATGTGTTTAGAAAATAACGCCCGGAGGTTGTTTATAACCGCGTCGGATTCTTGTAACTCTAGGGTATAAATATAGACTCCCTGGAATCTTGTAAATCATCCATCACAGATCAAATACAATCTTGATGCATCGTTAGCCTAGTTCATCTAGTTTTTTTTTCTAACGGATTCTAGCTCTCGATGTGGGGCTGTACTGGTTAAGTCCGATATTCAGTGAAGGGGTAAGTCTCGCCACTATGTTGGTGTATCCGCTCTGTCTAAGACTGTATCAGTTATATTCGATCTCTTAGTTCGATCGGATGCATCACATTGTGTTTGTATGGTTTTATTGGCTCATCGAGCTCTCTCTACTACTATTACTCTCGTGATGCATCAGTTAGGTTTGACTTACTAGACTGCTGATAGTAGATTGAGTTGTAGGTCAATAGGTTTTTATGCGAATATTTCATTGGAGCAATAGCCTAATGAGTTATCCACACATTGAGTCTCACGTCTAATGTATCAGTTTCTCAGCTGATATATATATATATATATATATTTATTTCTTTAGAGAATTCCTCTCATCAGCTCAGCTAATTGATGGGTTCATCCGTTTCTTCCATTCACGCGTGCGATCTAGCCTCTCGTATCTTCAGAAGATCGAGTCTCGCTCTTTACTATTAATTGCATATTCTATTCAAAGCATGGCTTTGTAGCCGATGGGTTATTTATTTTATTTCTTGCTATTCGCATATACCTTCATCGGCTTTCCAGCCGATGAATGAGCACTACAGCCTCTATCGGTAACCAACAGATAAGATGATTACGCATACTGCCCATTGACCACTACATTCCAGTGTACCATCGACTCTGCAGCCGATGATTCTTTATGTTATTCCTTGTTATATGTTTATGTCTTCGTTGGCTAGCCGATGAAAAGGTGCTACGACTTCTATTGGCAACTAACCGATAGCAGAAGTCCGCATAGTGCCTATTGATACTTTATTCCGGAGTGACATCGGTTCTACAATTGATGTGTTTTTTTTTATTTTTTTCGTCATCATCTACATACGCCTTCATCATTTTTTCAGCCAATGGACGAGTGCTTCAGCCACTATCGGTAACCAGTTGATAGCAGGAGCGCATTAGTTGCAACAGATGATTATTTCAATCATATCGACAACCAACCGATAGCAAGAATTCGTATCGGCCCATCGATCGATTGATTTATCAGCTTATCTCCTTGTCAATTGTAAGGTATAACTGGCATGCTCATAAATCCAACAACCCAAAGACCCCAACAAAGTGACCTCTAAGCCGAAGTAACTGCAATGGAGCTAAGCAGAACTCCCAAACATCGACGTGTCCACACGCACCTCCATCGGCTCACGCTCTCTCGTCCTCTCGGTGCACTCTCCACCCGGTTTGATCTACCGCGTGCGTGCATGAACATTTTTTTGGCACAGTCAGTGGGACAACTGGGAGGCATGCCAACAAACCAATAGAGCTGAAGGATCTAAACTGGAGCTAAATAGATCTTCTAGGCCTCAACATGTTCTAGAGCGATCGCATTAGACCTCCATCGATAAACACAGAGGACCGATTCGACTCAAATATTCTTTTGGCATGCTTGATGGGACAAGAGAATTAGTTCGTCAGTCAGTTGGATCATTCATCGACTGAAGATTTTACTCATCGACCGGTGGGACGATACAATCACCTGATTAGAAGTTAGAATTTTATTCATTGATCTGAGGGACACGATTTCAATAAATATGTTTGAAGACGAGGTTGATGTCAAGGCATGTTCGTCTGATGCAGAAGCCAATGAAGATATTATTATTTTGTTTGCATTGGAAGACTTGACAGATACGCAGAGGCTGCAGGTGGAGCAATCTGTGAAAGATTTTAACAAGTTGTGCTTCCAATCTTTTAGCATGACACAAGAAGGACCGTTCTAGAAGAATTCACTCCTAAGACCAACTCTGATCGGTGAAACAACTCAACCTATAGCTATAAGTCCATAGAAATCTATCCAATAACTAGTTGATAATGCTATACGTCACGTACTGAACAATCAATCTGAAAGGTTGACAAGTATGCTTCAGAACTTGATAAGAAAAAGAGTGGATGGATTATATACTCAAGAGCCACCAGTTCATACATCGGCAGATATTGGTTCACAGATGCTGATGTTTAATTGTTCCGATAGCTATAATTAGCTCGGGGGGCAACACGATGAAGACAGTGAGTGGACTGCCAAAATATTCAAAGTGATGAAGCAATAGTTTGGCTTAAAACCGAAGAGGGGAATTTCATGTATCGACCTCTATACCCTGAGTGGTTTAATGGAGTAATGTTATCACACCGATACAAGATGTTAGACTTCTCTAAGTTCTCAGGGCAAGATAACATGTTTGTTAATTCTTGGCTTAGTGTAGACAAGCGTCGGTAGAAGAAGCTCTGAGAGTTCGGTTATTTCCATTGTCACTATTCAAATCGACTTTTAATTGTTTTTCATCATTGCCACTAAGTTCAATAAGAGGATAGGGCGATTTAGAAGAATAATTTCATAAACACTTCTTTGCAGGGATCTACAAGACGCGGCTCACGAATTTTTTATCGATGAAGCAAAGTAAGGAGGAATCAATTTCGGAATATATTCAAAGATTTCTTAGTGTATGAAGCCGATGCTACAGCTTTGACTTAAGCGATGCATAGTTGACAGAGTTGTCCATCCAAGAATTGTCGAGTTGCATCAGAAAGAAGTTTTTCTCCTAAGAGTTTGACAACTAACCACATTTGATGCAGACACTATTGGCTCATGAAAGCCAATACAAGAAAGGGAGTAAATTTCGGAGCTATGGGAGTCTAAGAAAGATAATTTCGAAACATGAGTCGTCATACTTCAAAATTGTAGGGCATGTGTTTGCACCAAAATCTGGTAAGCCTCGTAGATAAGATTGGAGAGTCGATCGGCTTATGGAAAGAGTCCTATTGATACAGTGAGGAAGCCGATCGGACAGATCGACGATAGATTCGGTCTAGTCAAATATGAAAAGTTATCCAGATAGGACCGAGTTTAAAAAGGAGCCGTGGAAACCACGGTGGAGTATTTTATCTCTATAGAATGTATCTTATAAGATATACGAGTTTAATTAGTTTTGTTAACTTCTTAGACATAATGTTCTTTTATGTTTAGTAAATGACGTCTATATGTTATTTGTAACCACGTCAGACTCTTATAACTACAGAGTATAAATATACACTCCTTGGAATCTTCTAAATCATCATACAATCTTGATGCATCTTTACCCTAGTTCATATAGGTTTTTACCGGTGGATTATGGCTCTCAACGTGAGGCTACATTGGTTAAGTACGATATCTGGTGAAGGGGATAAGTCTTACCACTATTTTGGTGTATCCACTCTGTCTAAGACTACATCGGTTAGGTCTAATCTCTTAGTTCGATCGGGTGTATCACATCACGTTCACGTGGTTCTATCATCTTATCAAGCTCCTTCTACTCTCATTAGTCTCGTATTGTATCGATTAGTTTCGACCTATTAGACCGCTGATAGTAGATTGAGCCATAGGTCGATAGGTCTTTACGTGAATGTTTTATTAGAGTGGCAGTCCGATGAGTTATCCACATATTGTTAACGCCAAAATTTGGTAATCCCATGGATGGATTGGAAAGACGATTGGTTTAGTAAAGAAGAGTCTCATTGCTATAGGGAAGAAGCCGATCGAACGAAGCGAGGAATGATTCGGTCCAATTATAGAAGACTATCCAAATGAGACTGAGTCTGAGAAGGAGCCGTGGAACTCATGACAGGGTAATTTATCTATGTAAATTGTATCTTATATTGATAGGAATGTTTAGTTAGTTTAGTTTACTTTCTTAGAGATATTTTCCTATTATATTTTTTAGTAAGTAACATCTAATGGTTGTTGTAACCACATCGGACTCTGTAATACCAGGGTATAAATATAGACCCCTTGGAAGCCTGTAAATTATCTCTCGATCAATACAATTTTGGCGCATCGTCACCCTAGCTTGTCTAGGTTTTTACCAGCAGATTCTGGCTCTCGATGCGGGGCTGTATCGGTTAAGTTCGATCTCCGATAAATGGGTAAGTCCCGTCATTATCTTGGTATATCATGCTCTGTCTAAGGCTGTATCAGTTAGGTTCTATCTCTTAGTTAGATCAAGTGTACCGTATCACGTCCGTGCGAGATCTATCGATTTACCAAGATCTTTCTACCGTCGTCGGTCCTGTGTTGCATCGGTTAGATTGGACCTATGAGGCTGCCGATAGTAGATTGAGCCGTAGGCATGTAGGTCTCTGCCCGACATTTCATCGGAGTGTTTAGCCGATAAGTTATCTATACCTTGAGCAACACGCCCAGCGTATCGACTCCTCAGCCGATACATACATGTCTTTAGAGACTTCCATCGAACATCACGCTTAGTGTATCGGCCTTTTTGGTCGATGCACGCATATCTTCAAAGATGTCCTCTCATCGGCTTAGCTAGCCAATGGGTTCGCCTAGCCCTTTCTTCAGCACGACCGATCTGATGTCTGTCCTCCCGTTGCCGTTGGCCTCGATCTATTACTATCTTGGTTAGGTCCGATCTTCAAGATCGGTTCTAGTGGCGTCGTCATGGTGGGTGACAGGTCTCGTGTTGTGAGAGGAGTGGGACCCGCTCCTTGTTCATCACCCACCATATCCGGAGCAGCATCGGTTTTACAGCCGTTGTCTTTTATACGATTTCTTGCCAGTTCGCATATGCCTTTATCGGATTTTCAGCTGATGAATGAGCAGTATAGCTTCTGTTGGCAATCTGGAGAGATCCCACGTGCTTTGTTATTCTCTGAATACCCTTTGGTGCCTCCATCGGCCCTGCGGCCGATGGATCAAAATCTTGCTTTCTCTACACCCGGAGTCATCACGTCCTTAGTCGACATCTGTCCACGCCCTCATCGGCTTCCCAGCTGATGGAAGAGCATCCTAACTCTATCAGCGAGCAGCCAATAGCAAGAGTCATCCAAACGCGGGCGATGACCAGCTCGATCCTATCGACGACCAACCAATAGCGAGAGCTCGTATTAGCCCATCGTCCGACTGACTTGTTCGCCTCACCTCCTTATCAATTGTAGGGTCAAATTGACTGGCACGCCCACACCTACACCATCATGACAGAGAGCGAGCCGAGGTAACCTCGCCAAAGCTAAGCAGACCTCCTAAGTCTCGGTGCGCGTACTTAGAGCCATAGAGAGAAGCTGATAGACCTGCACTGGAGCTAAGCATGCCTTTCAGGCTTCGGCATGGTCACACCGCGCATGCAAGATCCAGCGCGAACACACATTGAGCCTTTATACCTAGTGTATCAATTTCTCAGCGGCTATACATATATCTTTAAACAATTCCTCTCATTAGTTTAGCTAGCCAGTTCCTTTCATTCGCGCATCCGATCTAGCCTCTCGTATCTTCGAAAGATCGGGTCTTACTTTTTACTATTTATTACATATTCTATTTGGAGCACTATCAGTTTTGTAGTCGATTGATTCTTTATCTTATTTCTTGCTATTTGCATATATCTTCATCGGCTTTCTAGTCGATTAATGAGCGCTACAGGCTTTATCAGCAACCAGCCAATAAGAGGATTACACATACTGCTCATCGACCACTGCATTCCAGAGTACCATTGGATCTACAGCCAATAGATCCTTTATGTTATTTCTTGTTATTTATTTATGTCTTCATTGGCTCTCAAGTAATGAAAGAGTGATACGGCCTCTATTGGTAACCAACCGATAGTAGGAGTCGGCATAGTACCTATCGATTACTTTATTCCGAAGTGCCATAGGGTCTACAACTAATGTGTTTTTTCATTCCTTTTGTCGCCATCTGCATACGCCTTTATCGGTTTTCCAGCCAATAGATAAGTGCTTCAGCACTTATTGATAACCAACCAATAGCAGAAGTGCATCAGACGCAACCGATCATTATTTCAACCCTATTGGCAACCAGCTAATAGCAGGAGTTCGTATCGGCCTATTGGTCAACTGACTCATGGAATTATCTCCTTGTCAATTGCAGGATTAAATTGACTGGTATGCCTGCAAATCCAACAACCTAAAGACTTGTAGTGGAGCTAAGCAGACTTTTTAGGCCTCGGCGTGTCCATGCACACCTCAATTGGACCTCCATTGGCTCATGCTCGCTCGCTCTCTCGGCACTCACTCTCCACTTAGTCCAATATTCCCCCTGCATGCGAACATTCTTTTGGCACGCCCAGTGGGATAATTGGGAGTGCACAGCAATGAACCAAAAGAGACAAAGGACCTGCACTGGAGCTAAGCATACCTCATAGGCCTCGGCATGCTCAGATGTGATCGCATTGGACCTTCATTAGCGAACATGGAAGACCGATTCAGCTCAAACACTCATGCACGCATGCATGCATCTGTGTAGCTCTCCCTAATATATTCTTTCAATTCATCTCAGTTACATGCTAAGGCAGGACAACTTTTGCATGCCCTATCTATCTTTTTAAATAAAGACACACACGTGAAGCTCCTCTGCCAAAAACCATAGAATAACAAGAAACAAGTCAGGACTCGTCGCGACGAATATGAAAAGGCATCAATGAAAGCTTCGCGTGATTTGCAGTGCCGCATAGAAATTCATTGTCACTTAGATTGTCGTAAAATGTTGAAGGTGGCTACAAAGACCTTGGCTATTGCCCACACTGTCACCATCCTCTCATTACCCTCTCACCGTAGCATAACATAGAAGTTTCATCATCGACCGTTTCTACAAATGGTGAGGCCAACATCCTCTTGCTTCCTCCCTATGCCCTCAAGACAGTTGTCATAACCACTACAGTAGAATAGAGAAATTTCGTTGTCAACCGTTTCTACAAACGGTGAGGCCATGATCCTCTCGCTTCCTCCCCATGCCCTCAAGACAGGTTTAGGAAGTTAATCAATACCTCCATTGGACCTCATGATTGTCGCTATGCCTCGGTGAGCTGCCGCTGCCCTTGCTTTGTCGCACTGAGCGTTGTTCAATGCGAGGAAGAAGACATGAAAAAGGGATAAAACGAGGAAAAAAAGAGATTGGACCTAGATGGGCCCATCCTTTCTAGCTGACCCCATAGACCTAGTCTGCCATAGACCATTCTCTCCCTCCCACTAATGTCTGAGCCCAGCCAAAATCTACCTATGTGTCAGACAATCGACCTTCGTGGTCGAAAACATGTCTGTGTGAGCTAGGATGTCATATGACACCATAGTGCCGTAGTGCCGAGGAGATAAACTTGTGTTGTGAAAGCCTATTAGCAATAAGAAATAGTTAAAAATAATATTTCATTAATTGTTAAGTGTTGAGAAATTGAAAAGAAGCTAATCAAGAAGAAGATAAGGAAATATCGATAATTTTGCTTTCGCTTATAAATACTATGATAAGTTGTTGCAAAGCAACTTGTGAAATAGATCGAGGTGTGAGTCGCTTTCCGATATTTAAAATTTTGGCTCACTAGTATTTTGTAAAATAATTCTTTAAAAGAAAAGATTGTTTTCACAAATAAAAACATTAGCCTCACTTATTAAGCCAAAACATAACATCTTTCTCCCTAGCTTGCTGAGTACGTAAAGTATTCACCCTTATATATATATGTGTGTGTATAGAGTTTGAAAAAGACGATATTGACCCATCCACTAAGGAGTTACTCTATGAGCAGGCGTAGTATAAAAAATTTTAGGGTTTTGGAACTAGTTTTTCAAACCGTGTGTATGAAATAAACTAGTTATATAAGTGATATGTCTAGTTCTTAGCCGCTTAAGTTGCTTTTTGTTGTTAGCTTCTGCTTATTCGTTGTTGCTTTTGATTTCTATATTGTGTTGTCTATCTAGGATCTATCCATGATAACAACTTATGTATGCATTATTCTCAGTAATTTAATAAAAAAATACTTATTTCTGATTCTACTATTATTATGTGTGTAACAGCTAATATATCCTGAGACTGGTATAGTATTCACAGGTAATTAAGTTGACATCTGGCCTATGTTATTCCATTCTTTATGACTAGCAGGGTTTAGAGCGTCAAACAGGACGGTTGGGCTAGCCAAGGGAGAAAAAGGGGAAGGGAGACAGAGATGAGGGGGTTAGAGGCTGAGGGGGAGAATAAAGGAAGAATGACCCAAATGTATATGAGGTTTAGAGATTTTTCAGTGAGTTGTAGAGTGAACAATTTAGAGGAATTTGAATATGTTTTGAATTTAAATTTGAATTTTCTTGGAGAATTTATGGGAGGAACTCAAGGAGATTTATTTGAAATAATTTTGAAATGGATTTGGTATTCGAAATTAGATTTAAATTCAATTTTCGTACTCAACAAAATTTAGGGAATCCTAGGAATTCAACATCTTAAAATTTAATACTTTGTAATGGATTTATAGAAATAGGGGATCTATTGGATAAAGTATTTAGAGATGTTCATAGAATAAAAGATTGAAGAGTTCGAGAGGGATTTTTGAAATGTAAAATTTTAATAAAGATTTGGAATTACTTTGAGAGGAATTTTTAGAGGAGGGGTAGATTTAAAAGTGGATTCAAATTTTAGATAGAGATCTTTGGTTTAGGATTTTTGGGATTTAAGAGATGATGGATAATGAGATCTTTGGCACATAATATACATAAAGAACTAAAGTTATTAAACTATGATTTTTATTAAAATAGTTTTTTATGGTTAAGCTAAAACCAAGAAGTTAAAAGACGCCTTTATTTTCAGGAATATCAATATTTAAAAATTTTAATTAATAGTTAAACTAATAATATATATGTTTGTTGTATTATCGCTCGATTTTTCTTTGAAAATATTTTTATATGATGTTAGTTTTATAGTTGTTGATAATATACTGTGAAATAAATCTATAGTCAAAATATAACGTTAGAGACCATATAAAAAGCTAATTTGCATTATATTGTAGAGAGTAGGGAGTAGCTTGGATGCTCATGCCCATGGTTAGGTGTGTGATGCCCCTTAAATTTGAGACATTTTAGAGCCAGTATGAATTTTATTGGATTTTCACATATGATACCAAAGTGGAGAAGTATCTCAGAACCTTTAGGGCATATGCATGATGTCTGGTTGTTGAATTCCAATCTCCCTCCATTAAGGGCCACTTTGGTAATTTAATTCAATTCCATCAACAATATTTCGAAATCATCTGTTCTAAAGGAGGCCTGAAGCTTGCCATGTTTGATTATTGCTGTTACTAAAATATGTTGTGTTATATTATACTATCTCTGTGAAAAGACTTCACTTTTAGATATAAACTTGGATAACCACATATCCAGATTTATGTTTAAAAATAAAGTATGGATGTAGTATTACATAACGTGCAGTCAAAGATGAAGGCATTTTCCATGAGTGGGTAAATTATTTGGGGTTAGAAGGGGGGGTGTACCCGTGTAGTGCTTAATTTCCAACCAGAAATGCTCTCCCTTTCCTCTTAAAATATAGGCTTACTCTCCCATGTAGCCCATATCAGGGGGCAAAAAAATGTTGGTTTCACTGTTTTATAACAAGCACTAGAACCTGCATACTATTCTGTGGATGATGTTGATCTGACCAAGAGAATTTTTAAAGGGCAATTAGTAGCATAAAGTGTGTGCTAATGACCATGATTTGGTTCGGTTCTTTCTTTTGTCTGAAGAATAATGAAATAATTTGTTCTAGATGATAAAAACTATTATATGATTTACAATGAATTTAACAGGTTTAATGCATGTTAGATGAGTTCTTGTCTTGAGTTATTTACAGTGAATTTGCTCTGAAAACAGCTTTATTTGGAATATAACATGGTATATTGAACATTGAAGCATATTTATATTTGTTATATTCCAATTATTGATCCTTTTGTCTTTTCCTTCCTCTTTTATCGAGTTATCTATTGTTTTTGCCTTTCCCTTTTCTCTCTTTACAATTAAGTTAAAAAGGCTATTCCTCTTCTACAAATCAAATGAAAAATGTTGTTAAATATCATAGACACGTTAAACTAGCATAATAAAAGCTCGAGACTCACGGACCACTTGATCGGCTTGACTTGAGCTCTAAATGGAACAAGCTTCAGTCTAGACTGGAACTTGTGAGCAAATAAACTTGAGCTCAAATAGTTCCTCAAGGCTTGAACTCCTTCCTAAATTTGATCAATGAATTACTAAAATTATTATATTAAAGTATAATTATCATTCCTCGCAAAAAAGTGTAATTATCAAGCTTTCCTCGTTTCCATGGAAGTTGCTAATCTGAAACTGATTTTGGATTTTTAGATTTTATTTTAAGGAGTTTTTTTGGTTATTTTTGTTGCCCAGCTCTTTTTTTGTGATCACTCATAAAACAATTAAAATATATGTCTAAAACTATTCTTAAAAACTAAACTTTGAACTCTAAAATTGCTTTAGATTATAATCTAAATGTGTGCCACTCAGAGCCAAAGACCTAAATTGTTGTTGTTGAGCCTCAGCAAGCCAAATTAAACTCGAGCCGGACTCTAAACTCAAAGGCCAATGTAGAAGAATATTGGAATTCGAAAAGTCGTTTTGAGTTTAATAACTACCACTACCATAGACAAAATAGTATTGTTCATATAAAACCAAACCCTCTGCAGTCGTCATTGTTTTAAACCGTGTCAAAGTGCACTGTGAACCTTGATGACTGATGCCTAGCTACAAGATACAGCATGCCGTAAAAAACAGCATGGCGTAAGTATGATCGAGTGAAAAGGAGTATACAGGAGATCAGAGAGGAGTGGTGGAGTTAGTCAGCTAGCACAAGCACTTATAGGATCAGATTATAAGATGAACTGATGTGCCATGAGTCCGTCACCTGCAGTTAGCTAGTCACCTCCACTGTTTTTCCCCCTCTTTTTCAGAAAATTCTTTATTTACCCTTAAAACGGACCACTTCCCCTTGTCCGTCCTTCGATTCTCAAATTTTATTCTTTTTATGCTCTTTTTCGTTAGTCCAATGGGTAAAATATATTTTCTCTTGTGTATCATAGCAACAAAGATTGTTGATAGTTATAAATAAATTATAGATTATATTTTCATTTTAAAGGTTAAGATGCATCTGGAGCAACCAAAAAATAGTTTTAGGACAAAACTTTTATACTTCTGTTCAAACGCCAAGGCTATAAAATAAAAACCACAAAATCAACTCTAAATTCAAATTCTAACCACATCTTATAAACTAATAACTTATAAATTAATTTAATGTAATATACTAAATTTAAGGGATTTTTCATAACACTTCAGTTCATGAGAGATATTCAACCGATAGTTAATAATAAGTTAGTATAAAAATGGCTCCTAACAAAATAATAATAAAAATTAATGACTGTATAAAACAAGTTAGGGCAAACAGTCTTTTCACCCACGGTAGGTTGACAAAAAGAACTTACAAAAGGACAAACATGTATAATAAAAGTTGAGAACGAGGGATATCAAAGAGTCAGTTTTACGAAGCAGATAAGGAACAGGTCAGTTTTGGAGGACAAATAAAGAATTCTCTCTTTTTTTTCTTTTCTTGTAAACACGCAAAGTCACAAACACTTTATGCAACAATTTATTACTGATTTTTATCAATAAGAGATTTGTTTCATATATATTATCATCTTGAAGTAATTTTTTAGTGGAGTGCCCAAAACATTTTGTTACCCAGCTATAATGTAATACATCTGGCTTAAGTTTTTTTACAAATGTAACAGTCATGCATGTACGCGTCACATTTGCTGAACAATCAAATTCACTGAATATTATGCTAGATTAGAGCTGTGAGTAGAGATAGATAAACCATGCATGCATGCATAGATTGCATTGCCGACAAAATCAAGTTGGATGCAATCGGCGATGGTTGGATGGATGGACGGATGGACTCCACAACTTTTCTCTCCCACTTTAATTTTACTTTAGTCTGACTCCAACTAACCAAATTAGCACATGTAAAAAATGGGGCATAAAATTGAGACAGCTAGCTCGTACTGAGCTAACCGCAACACTGATTAGTGGAGTGTCACTAATGCACACTTTTAACTTTGGAAATACATGCTAGCTACATATACTCAACTATTCGCCAAATCGTCAAAACAGTCACTGACATTTAGATGTCAGTTCCATCGTACTGTAACCATTCTAAACCTTATATCTTAATTAGTCTAAGGTTATTTTTTTTCTTATTACCATAAAAATAGTGAATATATGTTAATTAGTGATTAGTGTTGTAGTCAGAGGCATCAGTATTATATTGTAAAATCCTAAATTAAAATAATAATATAAAAAACATAAAGAAATATTAAAATTAATATACAGCGAGAAAAAAATAGATGTAACTGAATTGGAATTGGGTTTTAACTCTAAAATATTTTAATAAAAAGTCTGTGATGAATTAATTTGAGTTAAGGTGACACCAGGATACGTCTCCATTCTAAACCTCACATATCATTTTCGCATTCTAGGCCTCACATATATTATTTTAGTAATTATTGCATATAATGACATTTCCTTTAACTCACACCCTACACTTAACCTAATTTTCTCTATTGTTCGTGTGCCTATAGCAGTGCTGGTGACCTTGACCTATCATGAATGAACTTTCTATGGATTGACCCAAGCTTTGTGGGAGTAATATAATTAAAGCTTGCAAATCAATCAGGTGTAGCAATCTAGCCACAATATATCCCATTATAAATGGACGACAACATCCATATATCGAGCTAATATGTCTCTTTGACATGCAAACATGACAATATGCACGATACTGATCGATCGTGTGAACGTGCCACGATTTGACTATCATGCAAAGGCGAGATTAGTGAGGGCGCATGCGTCACTTGTATTGCATGTGGTTAATCCACTTGTCGCCCATTTAGTGGCTGGCTCAAAAAAAAGAGCAGAAAAGTCATCCATGCCTGTATGAGATCCAACGGCCGAAAATCCTCCATGGCACGATCTAACGACAGGCCCTGCACGAGTTCATACTTTCACATATTTTTCATGATTGTCAGCATGACCCATCACACGTGCTGAAAAATGTCCTGGGGGTGGATGGATTGATCAGGTCACAATCAAAATATAGCGCACAACTTATAAATGATGTTTGCATTGAATCCCACTTATTCAAGATGGTATATATAATGGCAAATTCTTCTTTTCTCTCATTGGCTAAAATATTTGGCAATAAGCAAATCCAAAGTAAAATTTAAGTGATGTAAATCTAATTCATTATTACCTGTTTGTTGTGCTAGCTAGGGTCTAGGAAGGGTCAGATCCACATTATAGCTGCATGACGTACAGCACCAGACAATTGGTCCAATTTACAATTTTTATACTAGTGCTTGGTAACTAGAGCAATAGTTTAGTAGACACATGTTAGTGAAATGTATAGGTAGATATTGCCATTTATATATACATCATTTATCATTGTTTCAAGACGATATATTTGAATATTACGAGGTATTTATGTTGATTTTATCAATATTTTTAATATGTTAGCTTAGTTTTAAAATTTTTTAAAGATGCTCATTAAGATATGTGTTCAAAAGGGTAGGTGCACGCGTGTATATAAACGTCTTTGTTACTGTTACTAGGTGAAAAAAAGGTGTATGCGAATTATTTATTTATTTTTATCCTCCACGTACCAGCGGTAGGTTAAACAAAGGGATATTACTTAGTTCTCTAACACTCTCACCTCTTAAAAATTAACACAAAGTCACCCACGAAGTTAATGTCAAGCAAGAGAGAACGCCTCAAAGGAGGAGAAATGAAAAGGCCAAATTTCACATATTAAACCAGAAGCTATCAGTTTTTCTCTTATATAAGTTGTTTTTAGGGCACTTTTGGAATGTAGGAATTTTATAGAAATTTCATAGAAATTTGTTTAATTTCCATTAAAGTTATCTAAGAATCCTCCATTCTAGAGGAGGCCTAAATTATGGAGCATCTGGTTCAATTTTTGTTGAATATGACGGATGGTATCATTTACCATCAAACAAAAAAATCACCACTACTTGCATATGTAGAACAAGTGAAGGGAGAGCATGCAGTTCTTTGATATTCTCACCTCTAAGAAAAAAATACCATCAGTCAACCCACAAAATTAGTGTCACGGAAGAGAAACAGAATTTTTATTGTTTTTTGAACTTTTTTTATTTTAAAACAAAATTACTCTAAAACTTATTTATATATATACCTTTTTGTCTATGCCATCCCGCTTAACGTTGGCCAAACAACACTTTCATGCCATGGGCAATGGGCGTGAAGATATTCATACTAGTTTAACTGGTGGCAGCGCTATTTGAACACACTAAACGGTATGGTGTGGCTAAAAAATACATATGTAAATAAGTTTTAGAGGGGTTTGGTTTTAAAATTAAAAAATAAAAAAGTTAAAAATTTAAAAAATTAGAGAAAACACGACACATATATAAGAGGAGAAATGAAATGGACAAATTTTATGGATTACACCAGAAACTATCTTTTTTTCTCTCTCACATTCTTAGTGTATTTCTTTTACCATTTTAAGAGCTCATTTGGAACATAGTAATTTAATAGCATTTTTTAGAAATTAATTTAATTTCCGTGAAACTTCTCTAAGAATCCTCCATTCCAATCCAAAGGATGCATGCATGCCTTAGTCATTTATCTAGACACGAAAAAATCACCACTACTTGCATATGTTTGCAAGAGGTTAAAGTATCAGATGGAGCACCGGTTTATTCCACTTTCGGTATTTGTAAGTTTTTATGCATGATTGCTAGTATTACACAGGGTGAAGAATTAAATAATCACATGTAAATTACAATAATTCGCTGGCAAGCAATAGATAATTTATCATGTGGTGTTTGATAACCACATGCCACTACTATAGAATAACACATCAATATTGCTATTAGTGTCGGTTTAATGAAACTCGATATTTGATGATGGTTTTTCACCCCCACAAAACACGTTTGCATCCCGTAGAGTCAAATAATCAACATAGATAAGAAGATATTAGTATCAAATTATACCAACAATCGATACTGGTTGATTCACGCACAATCAGTGCTGGTTTATGGTAACAACTGGCAATGATGATTAATCGGTACCGGTTCAAGTTAATAAGAGTGGGATGGATTGGCTTTTTTGAGGAAAAGTTTCGGTGCCTGATGGTAACAATACACTGCACAGATGTAAGTGTCATTAGTGCTGAGTATTGTTACAACCCAGTACTAATGACTTAGCTATAAGTTCCACCCATCACATAGTAATGGACACTGATGACCGGCACTGATGCATACCCATATTAATGAATATCTATATTATTATTAAGTTTCTAACATAATGTTTTGAAAGTTATAGATAATAAATTTTAGTATTGACCAATATTTTTTAAACATATAAATAAGTTTGGAATTTTTTTCATAAACATATCAATGTTTGAATGTACAATGTAAAATTATTTCTAACAATTTAATAAATTTTAATTAGGGTTTAGGGATAATTTCTAACATATAAATGAATTTGTATTTTTTTTATAAACAATTATGGCAAAAAATATTAATCTCTAAAATAAGTATTTTTAATAAATAACTGATTTTTATTTAAAAAATACTAGCAATCTGTACCGGCCTAACACTAATGAGGCTCATTAGTGTCGAGTATACAAACATCCAGCACAAAGAGGTACCCTTTATAAGGGACCCTCCCTCCACTTAAGGGATAAGCTACTAGGAGAAGGAGAGCGACTGGAGGAAGAGAGCAACCGGTAGAGCCGTATGCCATCGAATCCCACCGCCCACCGCTAGAGGCTGCCTCTACTAGAGGAGGTGGGGTGCCCCCTGCCTCGCGCCCAAGGCTAAGTATCGATGTGGTCTCCATCCGTATCGTCATTCTCTATGCCTGTTTCCATCCTTGTTGTACGTCACTAGATCTCACTGCCCACCGTCGGAGGCCACCTGTACTAGAGTAGGTGGAGCACCAACGAGCTCCCCCACCCTACTCCTAAGGCTAAGGATTGATAAGCCTCCATCTGTGTCGTTGTCTCTCTATCCCCACCTTCATCCTAGTTGTGTGCCATTGAATCTTGCCGCTCGTGCTAGAGGAGGAGTGCCGACGTGCCCTTCATTCGTGCCACTCTGTCCCCGGCTCTATCCTACACGTGCGCCGCCGGAGGTGAGCATGCTGTCCCCATCCCCCTCCTCCCCTCGTGTGCTCGATGAAGATTATTACATTGTTGAGATTGTATGTGGCAATAGAATCATTACATTGCTGAATTTGCTAAAATTGGGTGGTTTGCTGAAATTGGGATGGGATCTAATAGTACATGCACAATGTTGGATTTGCTCATGACTTGCTTGGTGTTTTGCCCATGACTTGGTATCAGTGAGCCCTGGATTTGATCATGACTGTGTCCTAGCTGCTAATTTGGATTTAAACATTACATGCACAATATTATAGCACTGTTACATGGTCTATTCATTTTTCAGGATGTTGTGTTGTACTCAGTTTTTGATTGTGAATATGCACAATATTGAATTTACTCATGACTCTGTCCTAGCTACTAATTTAGATTTAAACAGTACATGCAAAATATTGGATCACTGTCACATGATCTATTCATTTTCAGGATCTTATGTTGTACTCAGTTAAACAGTACTGCACAATATTGGAGCATTGTTACAACTGTTTTGCTGGGTTATTTTTTCCAGTTTTTGTATTATTGAGTGTTTGATTGTGCTGATTTCATTTGATGAATCTGCCAATTTGCCCACCACTGTATGTTCCAATTTGACTGTCCTTATGAGTGTCTCTTTAATGGAGTGACTTATGAACTCATCTATAGACCGGTGTGCCTTCTAATTTGTTCAATCTGCTAATTTACAAGCATTTAGGAGCATAGTTACATGTATTTTAATAATGCTGTCAATCTGTCAGCTTATACTCTATGAAATATCTATTATATATTGCCAAACATAATTAATGATGACAATATACGCCTATTGTGGCGTGGAGACCATTAATTTAGCAGCCCATCATCTTGTTGTGAGGAGGCCATTAAGTTGGCAGTCCACCGTCTGATAGTAAAATTCATATAGTTAAATCACGTTTTTATTGTTAATCTCAGCATTATTGTATATAGCAAATTGTAAATTAATACTTTGTAAATTATTATGCATGCATAATCTTGAAGAACTATAAATATCTAAATGAGAAATTTGTATAATTTTCTTTGAATTTTATAAATGAACATACTACATAATTTTGTTGTCCACATATATGATTTGTGAACTGATATGATCCATAAATTACAATGAAATTTCATTCAATTTTTGTTAGTAATGCATATGCTTGCTGTGAATATGAAATTTACTAGCTATGCTCTAAAACTTTTTGTCCCATTCTTGAGGATTTTTTATGCTATAATGATCCATAAATTGCTATGAAATTTTATTTAATTTTCTTTTGGAATGCTAGGTAATGATAAACCTAGCACTGACATGTGCATATAACTACTGAGTTTTGGTTAAACCCGGTATTGATGTGTTTATATTAGTGTCGGGTATTAGTTAGACCCGATACCTCATTGCCGAGGTGTTTTTAAGACCACTGATGCTGAGATCATCGGTGATAAAAGTTTTGTATCGGGTTAGGAATGGGCACCGATGCCAATTACAAACCAATAATGTGCTTTTCCGTAAGTGTGCACAACTATTCCTTATTTGCCAGACTGCTAAAATTGGTGTAATTAATTAATTTACAGGCAAGCATCCATCTGGATTCTGGACAAAAATGATGTGCCTACAGTAGTAGTACATCCTAATCTAGTTGCAGTCGAGTCATTGCGCTTAATAAGTAATTAAAAAGCTATAACACTCAAAAGCATAAGTTTAATTTTCCTTTTTTTAACAGTTGAGCTAGCATGGAATTAATTCTAGCCACATTAACTCCATGATGGGAGCTAGATCGTGATTAGCTCCAGATTTTTAGTGGGTAATCTCTTGGTCAACCACATGATCACCTGTATAATATATATTTAACCTGCAGCTAGCGAGAGAGGAACAGGAAACCCTGGCTACTTAAATTATATTCAACACACTAGATTGCAACCTAGCTAGTCACCAAGGAGTTTTTTTTTTGTTAGCCAGCAGGTCATAGTTAATTTCTTTTTAGCAAGTCCAAGTCTGATCAGGACATGCACATAGATTGTGGGACGAACCTTCTTTTCCATGACAAGTAAAGTGGTGCCTACATACATTAATTTAGTAGGATTGTTATTAAACACTAGAACAATATCTCATATTTATATGCTCATTGGTGCCTTTGGTGGAGTAAAAAATAGCAATCCATGATTCATACGGAATTACAGATTAATATATGTAGATTTCTAGTGATTTAGTAAAGAACTATTATATTAATTGCCCCGGTATCCAACACGCACTTGAGTGATTGGAAGTTGGTTCTGCATAGTGCGCACACCATCAATACATCGTGAAGGTTCGATTATTCGATTACACACATTAATTTATTTTCTGAACTGTCTTCTCTAAAAAGGCTGTTTGAATTCTGGCTTTAATTTTCCATGGTCTCAAAACTGCCGCAAATATTTTGACTTCAAAGTTTCAGTTTTCCGTGGGTACTCGTATGAAGAATATCAATGCTTCTTTACTGAATGATAGAATCAACTCTCTTAGTCAATTTTTCGTTAAGAAAATGACTTGAGCTTTACTGAATGCTTCTTTTTCAGATTACTTTTGAAATCAAAGTGCAGTAAAACTGTTTTTTATTTGAGCTTAAACTGGGTAGGCAGGCTAACGTAGGGTTTGTCAACTTCAACAGGTTTTGACCATATCAAATATTCCTTCTCCATATCTAAATCATTTAGTTTAAATTCAAATTAAAAATCACCAGACAATTTCAACATCAAACCATCCTTTTTAGGAAGACAAACGCGTATACTGTATAGCCACAAAATTCGGAATCCTGCAGAGAACACACGAGTGATAATCACCCGGAGGACAGATCACAATCCAAGCCCTGACTGCCATTAGAGTTTAGATCTAAACAGATTGCATCGGATTTGGAAACGTAGGAACGAAATTAAAGCTGAGCGTTCTCGAACATCTTTTGTCCTGCGAAAGGGAAAGAGAGAATGGAAAGTGCCGTAGCTGCGTAGCAGCAATAGGCTGCACATTCTGGGAAGTGAACAGAACACGATTCGGCAGATGTTGCGTCCATCAAGAATCCATTGGGGGAGGAGACTCTGCAGTTGACATACCTTTCAGATTTTTTTTTCTTTCTTTTTCATCTTCTCCTGCAATTTGCAAAAAAGAAAAAGGATAAACACCTTTGATATGTTGACAGATAGTTGCTAAAAGCTATACCATCTCTGGCCCCTGGTCTAAAAAAGATAGGTTGATGGAGCTGTAGGGACATGACTTCATCTATCAAAGGTCAAATCCTAATATCTATAGTTATTAGTACATAGACGTGCTTTCACTAGAAATTTTGGAATTTATCGATATCCTTTATCTCTTGACTCTTGAGCATATGTTAAAGGGGATGTAATTGCGAGTGGCGGTGCGTATGGTCTGAATGTGTATATGTCTCTCATATAATCACAAAAATAAAATGCAAAAAGGCATCTATCTCCGTCCTAGCAGAAAGGATTGACTGACATTCGTGCCAGGAGAACATATTCTTGAGTGAGATCAGATCACTAATCAGTCACACAAAATAAGACCACAAGAGGTATGAATAACCACAAGTAGTAGTCACTAGCTTGCGTTATCTCTGTAAGATTCTCCATGTATGCAAACATGCATTACTGTTCAAATGTTCTATGATCACCAAGTTGATGTCTGAATCAGCATAAAACTGCTGTGACCCTGCACAAAGCGAAAAACTGTTCTGAAATGAATCAGCCCAAAAATAGAACAATGATTAATTTTCTCATCATGATATAAAGGCAGAAGCGAATGTGGATCGAAGTTACAAGGAGTTGTAAGGTAGGAGGCACGAGTTATGCATGGCCAGGCCAGCACTGACAGAGAAGCCAAGCCCAAGGGAAGGGATGATGTTCCCGGTCCAATGGAAAAGCAGATTATGACAGCGAAGCCAAGGCCCAAGCGAAGGGATGATGTTCCCCGTCCAATGGAAAAGAAGATTATGCTAAAGCAGATAGCATAGAACTGATTCTATAGTAATGAAAAACCGATGAATCAAACGAACTGAAATCCTGATGTTACACAACCTAATTGAAGGATGTGATACACGTGAGAACGGGCAGCAAATGCAGTATACGTTCTTTTTGTGGTAGCAAATGCAGTATACTTCAAGAAACGAGAGAATTGAAAAAAAATGGCTGGATCAACAGAAAGGAAAAAAACCATAAATGGAGATATATGAGCTGCCCAGGTCATAAGATGTTGGATAATACAATCAAAAAGGCAAAAAAGAAATGCTTTTAGTTTCTAGCAGAAAGATGCTGGATAATATACCAATTTAAAAAACATCTTATTTTTCATCTCCAACAATTTAAACCATAATAAGATATCTAACACAAGCATACTGAAAGAAAACATGACATTGATCTGAAACTGTAGGAAGTCTTGCTGAGCAATGGTCTCTACCAAAATTTTGCAACTGCACATGGTATCTACCTTGAAGGAAAATTTCTTTCTAGTGATTCAAATTGTGATTACAACCCCACCAGAATTACAGGGCAAAAGGAGTCAAGTGACCTACATAACACCTAGTGCTGTAAGATGCATGGAATCTCGTTTTGTAGCATTACCGGCTCTTTGTTTGCACCTAGGCAGAACAGCACCCTTTCTTTGTGTTAACAGTAGAATCAGCAACATTGATAGTGGTTCCTTGAATCGGAGGTCCACTGCCTGCCACCTCTTGGGCAGCAAGTGCCTTCTTGCTGATGATTTGATGAATATCAGAAAGGATAGTCTGAAATGCCTTCTCAACATTAAGGGCTTCCAGAGCTGATGTCTCGAGGAATGATAGACCTTCCTTCTCTGCTAATGCCTGAGCATCTTCCTCAGGAACTGATCTCAGGTGGTTAAGGTCAGACTTGTTACCAACCATCATAATGACAATGTTGGAGTCCGCATGATCACGAAGTTCACGGAGCCACCTTTGGATGTTTTCAAACGTCTGCTTCTTTGTTATGTCATAGACTAGAAGTGCCCCAACAGCTCCCCGGTAGTAAGCACTTGTGATGGCACGGTACCTCTCTTGTCCTGCAGTATCCCATATCTGAGCTTTGATGGTCTTCCCTTCTATCTGTAAATATACTTCCACACTAAATCAGTAAGATCCACAGAACTAATATGGTGAACAAAAATATAAACATCTCAGAGAACTTAAACTCGGAGATTTGCCCTAAAAGAAGTCGGTGTAATGAAATCAGAGCATGTAGTTTTATTACGACAGTAGAGGATCATGATAACACCAGAACAACTCTGAAAATCCAAAAGCTCTATGAATTGCAAAAAATTAATCGAAGGACTCATCTATAGAAACAGGCCATGTTAACCAACAGGGCTATTCGAAGGCCTAAATGCTAACAAAGCAGTAATGGTACACCCCCTAACATTTCCTTCTAGAATATTTCTGAACAAGATCCATGCACTTATACGCTCTATGAAAGTCACTCCCATTTTTTATCCAGGAGTTTGAATTAAGCAAGTAATACCAAATGTTGATAAATACACTGCTCAGACACTTTGTATATGCATCAGCAATGTTCCAGCGACAGTGAGAATACAAAATTCTGCAGAAACTGCATTTACCATGCCGGGTTCTGAACAGTTGATTCAGTGAAATTATAAAACTATCATGAACTTAATACAAACTTTATGACAGTAGTCACAGTATGAAGACAACTGTATGCACTTAATACAAACTTTATGACAGTAGTCACAGTATGAACACAACTGTATGCATTAACATGCTACTGGGACACTGAGAAGCATAATCGATATGCCAAGTCATGGTATAAACAAAAAAGGGGATGACAAACCGCAAATTTTGAAGTTGGACGGGAAGTCACCAAAACTGAAGGTGACAACATAAATGCATGTTTCAGAGACTTCCAAATTGGAAGACATACCAACAAAATGCGTCAGTGCAGATGTATTTATGTTTTTCCACCTTAATAGAACATCAAGGGATTTACATATTGAATGTAAGTTAGTAACATAAGTTCAACTGGCACAACATTAAGCTCACCATCTTCAACACTGACTTCCAAACTTGGCTTATGCAACATGTAATTCATGTTTTCCTTTATGAACTAAATAAGGACATGATAAATAATATGTAGCCTTGTACCTATGGATCTGATTTATGTTGATGCCCTGCAGTTCAGAATCAAGTTACGTTCTTCAAATCATTCCAAGGGCCCCATAAACCGCAACAAAATGACATAATAAACGACTGGTACATGCAAAAGAGTCAGACCCCAACCTGCGCATCATTAATCAATAGAACTTTTTTCCCATTTCGTTCGTCAGATTCACAGAATTTAACCTAACTTAATTTATGTTCCGTACACGCGAAGCTATCAGTTTATATCAAACAGAACAACTATCACGATAGGCCAACCGAAAAATGCATCGAAGGCAATGACCATGCGAAATCCCTAGATACTGAATCGTAATCACAAGCAAAGGACGGATCGCGCGAGAGAAAGGGGACCTGGAGCGTGCGGGTGGCGAACTCAACGCCAATGGTGGACTTGGACTCGAGGCAGAACTCGTTGCGGGTGAATCGCGAGAGGATGTTGGACTTGCCGACGCCAGAGTCGCCGATGAGCACGATCTTAAAGAGGTAGTCGTACTCGTTATCCACCCGGTGAGCCATGGCCGACCACCACCGCCGCCGCCCTGCACCGGACGCAGCCCGAGATACAACCCCCAACAACAACGTAAGCGGAGAGAGATCCCCAGCAAGCAACCAAACGACGAACCGGTCGAAACCAACAGAAACACGGGAGGAGAGGAGAATCGCGGCGAGCGAATGGCGCGCACCTCGGATTCGATTCGAGTTGAGTCGCTGCTGATCTCTTGTGGGCGCCGCGGAATGGGAGGAGGTGGGTGGCGACGACGACGACGAGAGATTTGGGATGAGAAGAGAAGACGAAGGAAGAAAGGAAACCGAAACGAGCGGCGAAGTGGGCATGTACAGCGAGGCAGGTAATCAGGGAGCACGATTTAATTATTTTTCTTAATTAATTATTATTATATTGATCACCTAATTATTGGGGGCTAAAAAAATAAATGAAAACAGAGGAATTTCAGGGAGCCATCAGGGAATTTGAATTTAACCTGTCCTTCGTTTTATAATTTAATCGTTGTTTGCATCAGATCCATTGTGCTCGTGATTTTTTTATACCGACGGTCCAAAAAAATAATTATCTTGTGTACCGTCACGTTTAACGTCGGTTGCTAAATGCTAGTATTATATTCGTACTTGATGTGTATAAATGAAAAAAGCACAATGTTTCTCGTGTTGTTTGCATGTGAGTGGTTGGTAGTTGACGAGGTTGTGTACGCGAATCCCATGTATCTGCAGCTCGCAATGCAAATTTTGCGTTTGCAGTTTGGAGTTGAAATGGTCCAGATTTTCTAGTAGCCTTGTTGATCTGAACGAGTAAAATTCAAATTGGAAAATTCTCGCATAGTCACTGCACATGACCATGGTAGTATGTTCTTTCTAGACGTGTGGGTTCACACCACAACTTCACTAGCGTGAGTTCGTGCTGGCATGTCAACGATCCATAGTGTCACTGGCAGATGGGCTCCACTGCCGATGCTTTTGTATTGGACATGAGACATGAGAAAAAAGTGTATATGAAGTGTCATTGTCAAGACCAGCTGGTTAGTTTGGACAAAATTCAAGTTCCAATTGGATCTTGCCATCTGGTAATGGTTCAATTTGTAGGTCATCTGCTCAGTTTGTAGCACTGTGTCCACTTCTTTTTTAGGTCATCAGAAGAAGAAAAGGTAATCCATAAACCACGAGAAGATCAGCAAGAGAATGAAGTCACAGCTGAAAGGAGGGTCTGGAAGAAACTAGGCATTTTCAGTTTGTTGATTTAACTGTTAATCCGACCCAATATACACCCAAAAACGCTGAATTCATTTCTCCTTCCTCAGATAGTTTTCACTGAGCTCTGCAGGATTCAGAACTCAGGAGTACAAAAAAACACAGGAGAAACAACCATCTTGGCAATGCTAAAATTACTTACCCAAGAACTAATCGTACAATGTTAATCCCAATTTGATACAAAACACTGGCGTGCTGCGTGCATAATCAGAAGGATGGGAAGAACTTGTTGAGGTTGAAAGGAAGGGAGTAGAACTCCTCGCTGCGCGGGTCTGTCCTGAACGACCTGAATCTGTCCCAGAAATGGTGCCCCCGGTCCTTCTTGGCAGTGCCGTCATGCCTGTGGAGTGTGTTGTCCAACAAATATGCTACAGAGCCGCCGACAAATGCTTTCGACGAGAATACCACGTTGATCATATCATTGAACTGGGCAGGAGCAAATAGAACCACCAACTGTTAGGTTTCATCATGTAGAAGGGGATATTCAGGAGAGTAGTAACACTTGAGTATTACTGGATCTTACCCATCTTGAGTGAGTGTGTACTGGGCCATAGCCTGCAACAGAAGTGTACTCATTGAAATACTGTGGAACCGACAAACCCATAAACACAGATAATCCCACGATGAATTTTGTTCGGAAGCTGTTCAGGTTGCAAAACTGAAGGAACCCTACTCCTGCCATACCTGTAGACAGAAACCACATATATTGCATGTGTTCATAATTCAAATATGATAGAAAGAAAGCTAGATGTATCATTTAAGATTCTCTGCATTGTACATACCGACATATGCAAAGAGAAGACAGTATATAGCTGCAATTATTGGGCCTGGAATTGAAGCAAAAACAGCCCCAAATTTCCCTAGGAACGCAGCACAAAATCAGTACAACCAGATGAAGTACACGCTTATTGTCAGAATTGCAGGAGCATAACAAAGTGTGCTTTGAAGTTGTATGACAAAATGATAAGCTTAAATAAGTAAAAGAAATGATGAAAGTCTGAGAGAACATCAAAATAGTATAATTTTTATGCAGTATCATGACTTAAGTTTAACTTTAGTTAAATCTGAGTCAGTGTCAGCCTTGCTATTATGCAATAGTATTTCCTGTAATGTTCTCAGGTTTAGGATTCTGGCTAACTGCAGCTCCTTGAGAAACTATCGATGAACTGATTTTGAGCTTAGTTATTTATCTACCTATCAGTCGTAAGGAAACACTAATAAACTCTCTCTGGAACATTACAGGAAATACTTGATCAGATCATGGATAATAGCCTGGATATAGAACTTCAACTTTTCTGCTCTTCCAAAAACAAATGCATCTTTACGTAACAGAAGAATGTGATCAAAACCATTTGAATATATAATTACATCAAAGCCTTAGGCTTACCAAGAATAGAGAAGAAAATCATAAAACCAGCAGAAATCTGCACCACACTTCTGCTGCCAACACGTGTCAAACCTAGCAAGCCAGCATTTTCGCTGTTCCAGAGCAGTATAAAATATCTCAGACCAACATCAAATGTTAGTATTAAGATACAGGCAACAATACTCTAGAATCTGCTTACACAGATACAGATGATCCATTAGCTGTTCCAAATAAGCCATCCAGCAAAATACCAACCCCCTAGGCAACACACAAACAATTAAATTAGGTAAGATGCTTGCATGCCATTTGAATTGTCAATAACTCGGACAAAATATTTGCAGATTAAGGAGTCTAGATGGTACCTGCCAACCAATGCCACGACTCATAACAGAAGGAGGGCATGGTGTTGCACTGGCATACCGTGAGACCGCAATGAATGCACCAGTAGACTGCATTAGAAAGTAAGGAATATTAGCTGGTTGAAGCATGATGCCATAGCAGTGCTGCAAGTCTCACTAAAAACCATATATATATATATATATATATCAAAGTACCTCCACAAGAGCAACAAAAGACGCTGCCATCATGGCAAAAGCTTCACCAGCATCAAACGTTGGTGCTCCCCACTGGAAGGGGTAAGGTACACTTATCCTGTAAAATGCAGATGAAAACTATTTAAAATAGCTACTCTTTTCTTTAGTGCCAATTGCAAAACATAAATGGAAAAAATGAAACGATTTTCAGTTGTTAGGACACCATGGAAAAAAGATGCATGGCATTACCATGGGGCACCTCCTACAAGCCCAGATCGATCAGTTCGGCAGTGAAATTGTGTCTTGGGAGCAGCATTCTTGTATGCCCCACCAACAGTCAGGAAGCAGGCGTAAAGCCAGACAAGGGCCACAGACATTATGACGGCAAAACGCTCGAACGCAGTCCCCAACAAAGGCACTAGATTAGGTATGTACTGCACAATGATTTACACAACATTCATAAGGATCCAGTCACCGGTAGAATCCACACAACAGTCATGCTGACGTATATACCTGGGAAATAGCCACCAGAAGTATGATCTGTGGAAGACCAATTTCCACACATTTGGCAACCTGCACAGCAAAATCATGCTGTTATACCACTGTTGCAAAATACATCCAGACAACACAATGCACATATACAATTGTACAAAATACTCACACTTGGGAATCCAAGCTCATAGAGCCCAAATCCAACAAGCGCGACCAGTGGCGCCGCGGACAGTGGGCTCAGCGGCCTGCAACATTACAAGAATAAACATGAATTAGCAGAATGATAGGACCATTTAAGGTACACTGATCAAACAACACCTGGAATCTGAATCGTGACGATGAGACATTCACACCTCACGACAATGCGCCAGAGCCCACTGAACCCCATGATGATGTGGAGAGTGGACGCCACTATGAGTGCGCCCTGCGTTCCCCGCATGATGCGCACGAATTTCTGCAACATTGTCAGTGTCAGTACAGCAGGGTTTTTTTTTTCTACTAGGCTGGACGCGTATTCTCAAATGCCCCTATCCCGAACGACTCTGATTTTTATCACCGAAGAGAAAGATTTATTGCTTATGTGCTACTTTTTAGCCCATGAGGTGCCATGTCACCGTTCCAACGTGGCACCAGAGAAAAAAAACGAGTCTGCTCTTCTTCTTCCTTCCTCCTCCTCTCCTCACTCATCCTCTTTCATCCCTTCCTTCTCTCTGAGCAGCGAGTTACTCGGGCTCTAGCGAGGATCTTCACGCTGACGAGCTCTAGCTGTCCCCTCCGCTCCTCTAAGTGCGCAGGAGGCGAGGATGGACGGTGGCGGCGACGCCTCTGCCCCCACGCTATACTCCAGATCTGCCCTGCGAGGATAATGGCGAGGCAGGAGCAGGTGGCTGGAGCTCGCTGACTAGGGAGCTCGTCGGCGTGGAGATTTCACCGGAGCCCAAGCAGCTCGCTAGCCTTGGAAAGGGAGGGAATGGAAGAGTGAGGGGAGGAGAAAGAAAGAAGGGCAAAACTGTCTTTTTTTTCTCCCAGGTGCTACACTGGAACAGTGATATGATGCCTGAAAAAATGACACAGAAGTACTAATTTTTCTCTTTTTGGGGACAAAGAATCAAAGTCATCTTTGAATGAGCCATCCGGAAGAGTGCCAAACAGTAAAAAAATAACCGTACAGCAAGGAGTCAAACAGAAGAGCGCTAGGAACGCGCAAGGCGTGGAGGGTGAAGTGGGGGGAGGCGGGCGACCTCGTGGGGATCGGCAATGCCGTTGTAGCGGCCGGCGAGGATGATGGAGATGGTGGGCGCGACGAAGGTGTAGGAGCCCCCGATGACGGCGGGCAGGCGCGTGCCGAGGAAGCTTTGAATCAGCGTGTTGATGCCGGCGACGAACAGCAGCGTCTGGATCACCCGCGCCTTCTCCTCCTGCATCCAGCCACCCAAGGCGTGAATGAGACACAGAAGCAAGGGAGGGTGAACGAGAGGTGGGTGGCGGCGGGGGACGTACACTGCCGCCGCCCATCTGGGGGACGAGCGCGGTGGGGATGATGACGGTTGTGCCGAGCATGACGAGGTAGTGCTGGAAACCGAGCAGGATGGCCTCCGCTGCAAAAGGAACGCGTCGTCAGCCATGGAGATCGATCGATTCACTCCTCCGATGCAGCCCAGAGAGGCCCGCGGGAACGGGCACTTACGCCATGGAGGAGGGCTGGTGAGGCAGTATGAGATGGCCGGCAGCTGGTCCTTCACGGCGTGCGGCTGCAGCTCCTCCGGCTTCGGCGCCGGCGCCGCCATTGCCTCCTCCGAGCTTGCGAGCTGGAGTAGTGACCTACTGGTGTGACTGCGAGTGAGGCGGAGCAGTCGAGCCTGGTGGCCTGTGGCCTCCTCCTCCTCCTCCTCCTCCTCGAGATGTGCGAGTCGAAGCGGTCGCCGCGGGAGTGAGTGGAGTGGGGAGGAGCACTGGCACGGCACACGCTGCAGTGGCACGGCGGCGCACACGAGAAACAAAGGTCACTCGCACCGCGCACTGACTCCGCGATGACTCGCGCACACTGCACACACACCAACCCGGTAGCCAGATATATAAAGCGGCGGGGAGGAGGAGTCAGGAGTCCACTTCGTCTCTCTCACCGTGTCACCGACGAGCCCATCGGAGTCAGCGACGCGTCAAACGGAGTCACCTACGCGGTGGCGGTGGTGGTGGCAGCCGTGGGCCGTGGCGGTGGCGTTTTCTACCGCCTCTTTTACTAGCACGTACCGCCGCCGCCGCCGCCGCTGCTGCGTGCGCGCGGCGAGGAGTTTGCGTCGTCCGTCCCGCGTCCCGTTTCGGGGAAAAAAGGTGTTCCGAAATCATTTCACGCCCGTTTGGGTGCCGGCGGTTTGCTGCCGCGGCGGACGGCACGGCAATCCCCTTTTTTTACCTGCACATTCATATTCACGCCTCCTTTCGTGGAGGCAACCACAGCAATCGCGGTTTTCTCAGGTCTCAGTCAAACTACACATTGTGAAATCCAAAACGGATTGTATGCATCATTAGTTCTCTGTCAATGCTGATCTACCCAGGTTAGAGTACTAGCTAATGTGGTTATTAGAATTTACAGTGGTTAAGGAGTAATGAGTTAGTGGGGGTCCACAAGGAGACCTGAACTTGATACTGGGGACCACATGGATCCCTCCATGTGGGTAGATCAAGGAGAAAAGAAAGGCCAAAGGTGCAAGTAAAGGATCTAGGGAACCTCCTACTTTATTCAGTTCTTCCTGCTCAATCAACCGACCACCGACTCATGCAATGTAATCAAGTTTAAAGTAATGGCTACAAGTACTGGTTAGGTTTTAGTGATAATTATGCCAGCAAATCAATAATCACATGCTAATCTGACGGGCGCAGGAGTGCAGGGTTTGGCTGGCACTGATCAGGGAATAAAGACGTTGGCACCTGTGAACAACAAATAACTGTCTTTTTACTGTTCCTTTTCTTCATCAGTGGCTATGGAGTGATGCTCACTTTGATAATTCTTTTTCCTAACGTCTCTCTGTCTGCATTTCATTTTCTTAAAGAGGGGGGGGGGGGGGGGGGGTAATATTACGATTCGATGGAATGCATCTCAACTTACATTTGTCTTCTCTTAAACAATTAATTTCCTTCGTCAAAACTCATGCGTACTACTCAATGTGATACAATAGTGCGAAACAGTAGAGCCGGAGAACATGGTTTAATCGCCATCATCCACAAATATTTACGGATAATATTCACAAAACTTCATCTGATTATTTACAGGCAATGCTGAAAGCTCCTACTGACAAAAAACTAGAGGCAGCTGATAAACCAGCGGAGCGTGACAGCTGTGCCCAAAAAAGATTACATGGCAGCCAAACTCATATGTACATGCTTTCCTTTTCTCCACTTACATATATTTCACAGTTTAGTTTAACTAAACAACCACAGGGATAAACATGTGAACGAAAACCGTTATTTCCCAGGTTTCTTTCTTTTCAGAGCAACAATCTTCTTCGTGTAGAATATCCATCCTAAAACATAAGACAATGTCCTCCATCCTCTGTATGCCCTGGGCTTAGATATCGTTGCAATGAAGCCTTTCAATGCAGCCCCAAGGTCTTGTGTGTCAAAGGATACAGATGGATCTGAACAATGATAGTAATCTTCACTAAATGAGGGTTGACTGGTGCAGTCCTCATAAACCAAAGAATTGGAGAACTTGTCCATTGTCTGTGATACTTGGGCTGGTCCATGGCCACCAAGTGGTGGTAACTCTGGCTGATATTGATTTTCATTGCTTTCTGCAGTTTCCAGTTGACAAGGATCCAATGCACTCGATGGATCGATTGAAAAAACGCCAGCTTCAGCTGATGGTATGCTTGACTGGCTCAAACCAAAACCATCGGTAGAAACCTGTGTAGAAAACTGGTTATATTCATTTTCAAGCAATGATGGAGGTCTCACATCAAAGAGCTGTGAAGGATTTTCCAGAAGTGTTTCATTGTCACAGGTGAAGACATTCTTCCAATTTTCATACGCTTGCTTCACAGCTGCATGTGCTTCAGCCTAAAAAGAACAAAAATTGGGGTAAAAAAATGATGCTCCAGATCGTAATTGGTGGAGGGAAATACACAAGAATCCTCTCCAAGTAACTAAGTTGAGTTAAAAAAATGTGAATACCTTCTCCTTTTCTGTAAGATCATCAGCACAAACAAACTTCTCAGATATTAATCCCCTCACTTCTCCAACAACATTGAACACGACGGCTGTTTTGCTTAGGCTGTATGGATAGTACACATGCACCTTGTCAGTGAGAATACAGGTTTTTGAATGCTCAACTGTGACCTCCCACATCTTTGTTGACATGCCACTGCCCAATATCTGCATAGTTTGAGCATAAGAGGGTCAATATATCCACATATTTTGCTGAAGACCACTATCATCTGCAACAACATGCTATAACTCATTTAAACAATGACAAATTCAGGCAAAAGGATAGAAATGTGGCACCTGCTTGCTGAGGAAAAAAAACCTTTGAGCTCAGATTAGCATAATCATGTTTACCACAGAAAAACAATTGATTCATTAAAATCTAATAAATATATAGTTTCATAGTTTTACATTTCTTGACAATAAAATACTGCTGATAATCACGTTTGATGTGCATATATGTAAGTCTTGGACAGAAAGAATTGCAACAATAGACGGATTGTGTAAACTCTGGAAAGAACATAAAACACAAACATAGAAAGACTCTTTAAGCTTTGAAGGAATGGAAAAGTACACCCAAAGATCAGTATAGTACCTTCCGAAGCCTAGAAGCATCAAGATGTAGTAAGGTGAGGAAATCCTTTACAGTAACAATTTTCTCCCTATTCAAACGCTTGTGAAATGCTCCCTCCTTGCCAATCTTCTCCAGGCGCCAAATCTCATCATCAAGAACAGGGGGATGATGCTTCTTGTACACTGGGAAAGATCAATAAAATAATTCCAAACAATGAGTTGAAATGTTAGTATTTATGACAACAAAAAAGAAAAAAGACACAGGTCAATCATTTTAAATAGTAGTAAAAGAGATCAGTCATAATCCTTCCGTTAAGAAAACCAACTGATATTTAGTGTTTATGATAAATATAGTGCTAAAAGAAGCAAGGAATTTCCATAATGATAAATATGCAATTATAAAATAAAGGCACCTATGAGAAATAGATATGAAGAGCAAGAAACGAAAGGAATAATTGAAATTCAATGCGCAAACTCACATTCTCCACGGTGATCCTTTACCACAAATGATTCAGACTTTGCTTCATGGACCCTTACTCCATTATAAGAACCATCCTCAGTTTTTGCTCCTAGCCTGAACTTACGGCTGCGTGTCCAACTGGAATTATCCGTGAATGATAGTTCCCCCACTGTACCAATGCCTTTAGTAAGGGCAACAAAAACGTCTCCAGAAAGCAAGGGTCGCTTACCTTCCCTTTCTCTAATAATGTTATTGTTAAACTCCTGAGCTGTCCAGTCATCACCTTCTCCACCTTCAAAATCCCCCTCTAAAACTACTATTTCAACTTTCATCAGGGACTCATTGCCTGCTGCTACGACTTCTCTGGTAACAGTGTCAACTAGTGCAATAGTTATACTTAAGGAGCTCTCTCCTTCAATTTTGGAGCCAGTGAAAATTGGAAGTGAAAGCTTAGTCATGAACTGTAGCTGGAAATTTTTCGTTGTAGATGGAACAACATCCATGACAGTTCTAATGGGAAAAATAAGAAATCAAGTTGTCAAAAAAAAACTGCATTAGCTTAATGAATCTATACAGTGACTGATATTTGTCATATTGGTTGTTAAGACTTAAGACAGTGTTACAATGTCAGACCTTGCCATCATATTGGCATGATTTGCAAATGCTGACTCGATTTCTTCTTTCACCTAGAAATTAGAATTGAAAAGAACATAAGAGTCAAGACCATCACAGGACAGCCAAAAATAACACATGGCTTAAGAAAATGTTGGCTAGGATAAACTTTAGGATCCGAACAACAGCTTTGAGTGAAAATGCTCTCTTTTAAATAGAAACAAGTGAAACAAAAAATGGAGGTCAGAAACTAATGCTTTGTATAACAGGGCTTAAATGCGTATAATTTATAGATTTAAAGGGTTCCTATACATTTAAGTTGGGGATTACTAAAAGGGCTTGTGTAATTCAGAAGTTCAAGATAGATCTAAGCATACCAGCTGCCCCAAATACAGATGAAACTTGCCATAGAATTATGAATCCATATTAGCATTTCTCTTAATGGAAATGGAGAAATGGAAGGGGCTGTGGCCTCTCTTTCTCAAGAAAAAAAAATCATACAATTATATACTCCTATGAATTAATGACACAGGAATGAGAAATGGGCAAAAAAGGAGTGCCCATAGGCTTCCTCACAACTCTTCGGATGAGGGGCTCTATCGCCATGAAGAACTTCTCGACGCTGCTCTTCCGCATCACCTCCGTGATCACCCTGCGAGGAGGCAAGCCACCATCGACACCAAATCAGACAGTCCGCCGCACATACGCAAACAGAGAGGTTCCAATCGAGCTCTCAAGGGATCGGAAGGAGCTTACTCGCGCAGGGCGGGGATCCTCTGACGCTTGGGCTCTCCGCGGCGGTGGGGCGGCGAGGAGCTCCCGGCCCCGGATTCGGCCGGGCCGGGGGCTCCGAGGCCCCCGCCGATGCTGCCGCTGCTCTCCTCCGGCTGCCGCTTCTGCGACATCTCCGGCCGACGCGCGCGCTTCGCCTCCGCCGCTGTCGTCGCTGGCCGCAACCAAACTCTGCGCCGGACGGACAGGTGCAGCTACTGTGAGACGATCGGTTAAATTATTATTATTATTATTATTATTTTATTTTTTGCCTACAAAATGACCCCAAAATTGCGCGAGTGAACCGGAGCCGGCCCACTAGGCCGCACAGTTACAAAGGCCGACTTAGGCTGCGTTCGGTTACATTGTTGAGAGATATTTTTTTCTCAGCCTCCGTGAGTTTGTTTTTTCAACTATCAAGTATTTTTAAAAATATATATATAAGTTTTTCATCTCATATTTTTAAAATAGATTTTTAAATTTATAACAGTTAATTATATCGTTTATATTATTAAATAACTATTATAAAAGTTAAATAATCTTCTATTTTTCAGTACTTTTAAAGCCATGCCCGGTCTAATTTTTTTTATGTTTCGCTTTTGTTTTCAACTTTTTGATAAAATATTCAGGCACCAATCCTGACCGTATCAGCTTTTTTTTTTGGAAATCAAATACCTGGATTGGCAGGCAATAATGCAGAAGTGACCTGGTTTGATCAAATTTATTCTCTAACTGCTTGAAAGAACTGAATTGAAATGTTATCATTTTTGTTCTGGACAGGACAAAATCGAGTAGAATGAAAAGGTGCAGTGTCAGTTCAAAAAAGAAAAGGAAAAGGAAAAAGCCACAGTGCACTTATACTTAAACCAGATGGAGAAACAGAGATGTCATTCTCGTTGCTTTCGTTTGTTATCTGAAAACCATAGTCCAACTAATGGCGACGACACATTCCTTGTTGGATAACCATATGACAAAGCAAATGACTTATGGACAAGAGAGGATAATTAACAAAAGACCAGATGCCTTGCTGATACATACAATTGAGTGATTGACAAAGGTAAAAAGCTAAAGGCAACTCCCATGATTTCTAGAACTCTGATCTTCCACAACTAAAGCAAAACACGCAGCATTCCATGAACCACCCCTTCCTTGGGGAAACAAGCCACCACAACATCACAAATACATTCTAAAGCAAAGATTTTATCTTCCCTAAGATTGCCGATCTCTTTCTTCCAGCAATCCAATCTCGAATCTGTTCTGCCTTCAAATCAGGCACATCAGGTCCACCCAGTCTTCAAGACCTACTTAAGCATACAGTTAACAGTTAACGCATGCCAACTATACCAAGAAAACAGTTTGGAATGAAATCCAGTTTAAGTCTAGCTGCACCAGATAAGAAGCTGCCAACAGAATTTGAAACCACAGGAACAATTTCTATATTTCTATCATGATTGATAAGTGAAACCAAAGCAATATGAATTGTAAGGTAGTGATGAAATGTTGCCTAGAACAAAAGGTAGCGTAGTGTTGAAATAACTGTAAAAAAATTGGTACTGCTGACAGTGATTGCATTGGTATGTCAATTGATATTTAAAATAGTGCAGTAAGTCGGGTCAGGCTCAGGGAAAGTGAACTTTAGGAACAATTTGCAACTTCTCTCAAGTTAGTATTAAGGTTGTTAGTTTCATAGTATCAGAGATAGTTGAAAGGCTTCTTTTTCAGTTTTTTACCCTGAGCAGTGAGCACTATAAACATCAAAAGCCTATAATTAGCATTTATCAGACTATAAACAAAACTCAATCCATCAATCCAACGTTACTACTTGGTGTATCAGCAAAGCCAACCCACATACATCACTGGTGGGGAGCATAGGTTCCCCTTTTAATGTTTTCTTTTGGTCAAAAACATGATATAAAGGTCATGCTTGATGACTGTAGGTTGTTTGTGTTTGGTTTTGCTCTTTTCAAATCCGTTATTAAGGAGAATAGACCAACTGGATGAGCATTTAACCACAGAATGGACTTGTTTAATCCACTGCGGCAAAGAAAACACAGGTGGGTTCAAAAGCTCAGCCAACCTACATAACTGAATTTAAAAGTTGTTACCAAATGACTGGTGCTGCAATTATCACTGACAAAGAAATGATTGGCTAACAGGACTACAGGAGCCCTCTAGAAGAGTGGAACATCAAGATGGAAATTGTTGTAATATCCTTATTGACAGAAACAAGAATCAAACTCAACAGTTCATGAGGCCATTCCATGTCAATGAAAGTCGAATTCACAATTATCCATAGGTGACCCAAATAAAAATGTGTTTTCAATCTTAACATCAACTCTTCTCTGCAATCACATATTCATGCCATACAAATTCTCCCTCCCATATCTCTAAACCAATCCATGTCATAGTTTACTAGGATGAAGGAGTTTTGACACAAATCAGCCTATTATCACTCTTGAGGATACGAAGCCAGGAATCCGTTGCAGCTTAAGCGAATTTACAGAACATAATAGTGCGCTAGATCCTACATACAGGAATAAATATTACGGGATCAAGTGATGAGTGATCTCGTCGGAGAGAAAGGGGCCACAAACCCTAGGGTTGGCGAAGGCCGGAGGGGAACAGCGACAGGGCTTTTGGGGACGGCGCCACGGTGGAGTTGGAAACCGGAGTGGTTGCGGCGGTCGCGGTTGGAGGAGCCGCCGAGGAGAGCTCGCGGACGAGGGCGGAGAGGGCCTCGGGGTTGGCGCCGCGGTCGCAGAGCGCCATGAGCAGCGACAGGGTGTGGCGGTCGAGACCAGTGTCCAGGATCTGGGACATCTGGAACGCCAGCTCCAGCGACTCCTTCGCCTGCCTCGCCGCCGCCGATTCCGTCTCCATCTCAGGCGCCGCCGTCGCTTCCGCCCCTCCGGTGGGTAGGCAGCTCTGGTTTGAGTGAGTACTGTGCGCGGTAGCGGTGAAAGGCTGGATCGGGCAATCTCAATGAGCCCATAGGCCATAGCCAGTGACTAGGCCCACACGTCAGTACAGCATGCATAATCCAGTTTACAGGATCTTTAAACATCTCCCATCAATATGAATTTATTTAAAATATAACTACATGAAAGTATTTTGCTTGACACATCTATTAATGTCATTTCACAACTAATTTAGAAAATGATTTCAACATTTCACTGCACGCATTCCAAAACATCATCTAAAATTGAGAACTGGACAGTGTACTATCTTTCAGTAAAGACCAGCATCATACACAAGAATAATTTTCAGAATGCAGCTTGCATGAAAATGGGCACACAGATACTGAGATGCATCATTAAGGAAACCATACAGTGATACAAACTCCTGACATTATTTCCATCAGAAACGTTGGATCGGTGGCTGATGTGTTTTACTGACTCATCAGGATGACGAAGCTATGGTGTTTTACAGTGTTGCATCAAGTGAATCCAAAGATTCCAAACTAGGTTCGTTCTTGCAAAATGGGGCAGGCACGAGATGTCATATAGAACAAGTGAGCAACGAACAACAGCATGCATACTCTGATTCTCCCTACTAAGTGCTACATCCTGAAACGCAACCTTAAGTCCAGCACTGTCAATCAAGTTAGCAGAAATCCAGTATCAGGAGCTCCTGCATAACGCATATGATGCACCAGTTCTGGGCAAGATCTGGATATTGCAGACATGCAATAATGTCCACCGCATGTAGTGAAGCAGGAGAGCACTGCAAACTGCAAAGGTGTAAGGCCATTTCATCGCACATCAGGACGATCTGATTCATCTGAATGCACATGCTTCAAAATTGTGAGATATTCTACATCTCATCTTCCCTAGTTCAGCCAGATAACATCACATCCGCAAAAGAAAGAAGCAGCACCTCCTGAAAACTCATAGTGCAAGCAGTTCTGACTCCTTTTCTTCTACCAATGTGTCATCAGTCAAATGGGCAGCACCATTAGCAGCTTGGGATTCCCTAGTGTATAACTTGGAACCAGGCGATGGCAAATTCGAATTTTTCATGGGAACAAAACCAGAGATGGCAGCACCATTGGAGGAATCTATGGCTGACTGAAGCTTTTTCAACTGTGACTTCAAGCATATGATTCGTCCCTTGTTCCATTTTGGATAATGGAAGGATGATGATAGTGTATCATTTAGAAAAGAGTACACAGCTTTTGCAATCGGCAGTCCTCTTGTAATCGTGCTTTTCTCCATTTGTCCTCTCCTGGAAATCAAAGCACTCTGTCAACTAGTGTAAACAGAACAATGTAAAAGTAGGTACATATTGCATTACTTTATGCAAGTGAAACGACAAAATAATTATAGGAATAACAAACTCGATTCCTGAACAGTCCGAGAAGATATGATAATATAGCTATAGAACATGGTAATGTGAAAGAAATGTAAATCTTAGGTTGAAAGCTTACAACACAACAACTGAGGCCAACTGAGGAAGATCTTCATCTCTTTTTAGTCTGTCATAAAGTTTATTGAGCCACACTGACACAGCCACTAATGATCCACCTACTGACATCCTGCAAATGCAAACAACCTTCAGCACGCCTGACAAATAGGAAAACTGGATGACTCAAAGAACCGAGTGAGAGTGATAACATTACCTATGCACATCGGCAGACCAGACCAGCTTGGTATCACGAAATAACTCAGGGAAGAGCCCATATTTCATTGCTTGATCCAAAACCCTTGCAGCTCGACCTTTCTGGCCGAACCACCAAAGGACATCAAGGAGTGAATTAAAGAATTGTAAACTGTAGTCACAACCTTCCAAGTTACTGTTGTCGAGAACATATTCGACCATTTGCCAATTGGAGTCATCGTCATACTCCCCTTTGATCATGGAAGCAATTACTTGATGTGTACTACTAGCGCAGTTTGTTTTCATTTCTTCCAACAGATCATAAGCGTTTGCCCACCTGAAAATGCACATGAAATATGTTGTAGTTTCATTACATTTTAAGGATTATAGAATTTTGATGTCCATAGTAAGTTGTAGTTTCATTACATTTAAGTACTTTTGGATCAAAGCACTCAATTTTGGCCTTGTGCACTATCAATGCTACCTAAATGATGCTGGCCAAGACTCTAAATGATTTAAACATGATAAATACCAGGAAAAGGAAACAAAAGAAATGGTGAGAGATATCACAGCCCAGATCTTTCTCAAATTTTAAGGTACAAATATTAAATCAAACCCCTCAAGGACCATAAAGAAACAAGTGGTTTCTACAAATATGAATTGGGAGAATAATAGAGTTCTGCAGCTTATGAAATGAAATGAAAATTGTAAGATCCAACCAACAAATATGTTGCTGACTTACAGCATTGCATACATATGGCATATCAAGTTAACTGGACCAACAAAGGGGTAGATTTCCTAATCTATCAAATTACCATTCAAATTTTATGGAATTTCACACAGCAGACATACAATTGCTGCTAGACCTAGCCCACATGTTGCTTAGCCTTAGAGAAAGCTGTTTGATGGTCATATATACAATTTATGTTCTAAATTCCATACGGTTATTTATGTGATTAATCAAATATAAATATAATTTTTCTACTGCCCCAAACCAGCCAGTTTAGTTTGATTAAAGTTATTCCCTATTTATCACTCTCAATGCATTTATGATCTTCATGAGAGCCACATAAGTTTTAATTGAAACAGCATGAAGGTTTCCTTGACCGTTACCTGTCATTCCTGGCATAGAGAGACAACATCATGCAATAAGCAATAATGCTAGGAACAGTCACCATGGACTGAAGTTCTTCAAACTGCTCTTTGCTCTCATCTATAACACCAGCTATGCAGTAGGCATTGAGTACCCCCTCAAGGGAGCGCTCATCTGGATTAAACCCGGACTTGCACATCTCCATGTATGCCTTCACTGCATCATCTAATTGTGCACCCTGGCAATATGCTTCAACGAGGGCATCAAATGAATCCTTGTCTTTCTGAATAGCAGCATTGTTGGTCATTCGAGAAAAGATGGCCTCGGCCTCCTGGAAAAGGCCACCCTTTGCAAACACATTTGCAAGAACATTGTAGGTCTCTATAGCTGGCAAGCTACCAATTTCAGTCATCATGTTGAATGCAACATAAGCCTCCTGAATACCAAATATAACATCATGAAACATTTCATCACAAAAGGGGTATCTTAGAGTCATGTCATCAATATATGATTCAACGACTGACCTCATACATAGCTGCATGGCCAAGAGCTTCAACTAGGCCAGTGTAGGCCTTTGCGGTAGGCACCATTCCTTCTCTTGTCATATAATCCAGAACTTCGCTTGCATCCTCATGGAGTCCACCACGACCACACGCAACCATGACGTTCTCACATGTATCAATATCGGGCTCTACCTCAGAGTGAAGCATGTCTTGGAAGAGCTCCACCACCTCCTTGAAGAAGCCACCATCCCCAAAAACACGGAACAGGACGTTGTAAGTGGCTGTGTCTGGAGGTACAGCCGTTCTCATCTCGCGGAAGAGCTCCCGCACGCCATCAAACCTCCCCTGCCTGCCATAGAGATCGAGAATGACACGGTATGTCGCAGCTGTTGGGGGACAGCCATCAGCCTGCATCTGCCGCAGCACAGCCACTGCTTCAGCAGTGGCACCAACCCGTGTGTGAGCTTCCATGAGCCCGAGATATGCGGATGGGTCCGGTGTGTGCCCCGTTTCTGCCATCTCGGCGAACAGCTCGGCCACACGGGAGAGGTTGCCAGCGCTGGCAAAGGCATCAACAATGTGGCGGTAAGATGCGGTGCCCGGCAAGACACCGGCCTCGAGCATGGTTCGCAGCAGCATCTCGGCCTGGTCGGAGAGGGCGCGTACTGCAGCAGCGGCGAGGAGGGTATTGTAGGTAGTGAGATCGGGACGAACGGAGGGGGACGGGTCATGACGCATTTCAGCGAAGAGCCCGAGAAGCATGTCAAACGGGACCGGCGGATCGGTGGCGCGAGCGCAGGCGGCGAGCACGGTGTTGTACGTGGCGGCGGTGGGCGCGACCCCGGCGGCCTTCATCTGGTCGAGCAGCGCGCGGGCCTCCTCGTGCAGCGCGTTGCGCGCGTAGGCAGCAATGAGGGAGGTGTAGGAGAGCGCGGTGCGCGACTCAGCGGGGAGGTCATGGAACACCTCGAGGCACTTGTCTAGCAGCGCGGGGCCCTGGCGGCCGAGCACGCCGATGACGATGGCGTGGATGTGCTCGTCGGGGCGGCACCACGACTGGCGCTGCATGTACTTGAACAGCCGGAGCGACCGCTGCCAGTCGCCGCGGCGGGAGAACTCGCGGTACACCGCCGCGAAGTCCTGCAGCGTGAGCCGGTGGCGCGCCGTCTCGAGGCAGCGCGCGATGGACCCCCTCGGCGGCAGGTTGCTCAGCCGGTCGATCAGCGACTCCACCTCGTAAGAGTGGCCTCCATTCTCCGCCGCCGCCGCCGTCGCCTGCTCCCTCGGCTCCCTCACGGCCACCACCGCGATCCTCCCGCCCCCGCCGCGGCTCCTCGGCCTGCAACACCACCTCCTCGCAGGCGGGAACAGCAGGTCGTAGTGGTAGGACGGCGACGCGACGGCGGCGGTGGTGGAGACGAGCGCCATGGGAGCATCCAGCATCCCGAGGAGGAGGAGGAGGGGTTTAGGATTCCACAACGCCCTCGCGTAGATTTTGAGGGAGATTTTTGGTCGCGGGAGTGGATAGAGTCGGAGTTCGAGAGGCGCGGGTGCGACACGAGCCGGACTCATGTTGGTGACGACGAATGGGCTAAGCCTGACCCGCTTGGCCCTTCGGCCCCTTCCCCTTCTCGGCTTCACTTTTCCCCAATACTAAGGCAACCGCACGCCGCCGCCGCAGCATCATCATCGTCTCTCTCCGCCACTCCGTCTCCTCCTCTCCTCCCTCTCGATTGGTCCATGGCGGGCGGCAACAGCGCGGCGGTGTCGGCGGTGGAGGGGAGGCTGTCGGAGCTCTCCACCAACAGCGACGAGAAGGGGCTCCCCAGGAGGGGCAAGGTGAGCACTATTCAGTCCCCTCTCGTGTCAGTTCCTCTTGGGATCGGGCTCGTTGTAGTTTCCCATGGCTGCGTCGCCGCCGGGCGATTTGTGGTTGAGTATAAGCGACATTGAATCTCCATACGAGCAATCTCCCTTGGCCAAACTGAGCTTGGATTTGGTTTTAGAATCTGAATCTTTCGCCAATCTTCAGTAGGCAGTTAGTTATAATTTGCAACAGTCGAATTTGGATTCTTTTCAAAGATGGCATGGAGAAAAGAACAGGATCGCGGCAATAGGGCAGTTTTCCCCTTGAGCCTTTTCGAGGACATGGGGATTATAGCATATCAGAGCTGGAACAACCGTATGGGAAGAGGACTGTGAATGTGAAGGCAAAGATTCTCCCTTTTGTTGGATGAGCCACCTGGTTGTGCTGCCTTGCCCTGTTGCCCTGTCTGAACCATTTTCGTTTCAATCTGATTGCTGGCTTTATTAGACACTGATTGTACTTGATACCTGCCCCTATTGGAAACCTGATCTTTACTGCGAAGGTCAAATGAGTTGTTCTCAGTTCAGTTTAGCTAAGTACTACTTTCTTTGTTCTGTATACATATTTATTCTGTATGTCTCCCCTCCTGATTAGTCCACAAGTAGCAATAAAACTTATCTAGTATGTGCTACATTATTGTCCGAAAAAAAACTAGGTGTGAGTTGTTCGGTTAGTATTGGAGTGAAGATGAAATCGACAATTGGATAAAAAGGTTGATGTCTAGGTGACATGTATACAACGAACAATTGCACTTGTTGATTCTGATGTAAAGGAAGTGCTTTATAAAAGATGTGTTTTGTATTGTCCTCCATCATAGCAAGTTGTGAGATTTTCCTTTTTGTCGTGTAGTACTGTTTTAAGATAGAAGCATGGGTCAGCTCAAGCAATATTTATTTCAGTTATAATGTGGGTTTTCATTAAGCCATAATTTGAGTAATGTATGTTGCTTTTAATATCTGCATGACGACAACTTTCTATTGCAGTCTTTATCAGGAAGGACATTAAACACTGCACAGATTCAACTCGTTGCAAGCCATCCGGAGGTGTATGAACCATGTGATGATTCCTTTGCCCTTGTTGATGCGCTTCTTTCTGACAAAGCACAACTTTTGACGCTAAAGCCAAGATTATGCATGGAGATAGGATGTGGCAGTGGTTATGTCATCACATCTCTAGCAATCATGCTCAGGCAGTTAGGATCAGGAACCCAGTACCTAGCAACTGACATCAACCAACATGCTGTGGAGACAACTCAAGCAACCCTTGAAGCCCATGGCATCCATGCAGACGTGATTGCTACTGATATTGTGTCAGGTCTTGAGAAACGCCTGCATGGTTTGGTTGACGTTGTTGTTGTGAACCCTCCTTATGTGCCAACACCTGAGGAAGAAATCGAGTGCAACGGCATTGCTTCATCTTGGGCTGGAGGTTTAAATGGGCGCCAAGTGATTGATCGGATCCTCCCTGCTGTGCGCGAGCTGCTGTCGGAAAGAGGGTGGCTGTACATGATTGCTCTTGAAGATAACGATCCTTTGGATATATGCCATTTGATGAATGCGAAGGGTTATGCATCGCGTGTTCTCTTGAAGAGATGTACTGAAGAAGAAAGCCTTTATGTTCTAAAGTTTTGGCAGGACGCTGCCAGTGGCACAAATGCTTCTCATGCCGCCAGATCACCACGCTCTGAATCCTCATGGCTTTCTCAGCTGCCTTTCAGATCCCTTTGGCATAAGAATGCATAGTAGCTGTTAGCCTTGTTGATTTATCTCAAGTTTCAAAAAGATAGCAACAAGTTCTTTGCAACCTTCAGATGGCAGCAGCATTTGTAAACATGTTTGAAATGAAGTGCTGTTGTTGGTCTCTGACTCCCCTCAAAAAGAGTAAAAGAATCAGACTGACTTGGTGGACTTAGCTATGAGTGATCCTAGCGATCAATCAGCAATAAAGTTCCAGCCTTTTTTTTATTTTGGTGGTTCGTTTTTCTTTGTGTGTATATTTGCTAGTCAGGATTTCTTATCTTACTGCACTTGTGTAATATGGGTCCTGTTACTTTCGTATGGATTGGTATATTAGTAAACTATATAAGCGAAAAGAATATTCCGGTAAGCTTCTGGAACTATATCAGACCAGATACAAGAATATCATCATGTCAAACTAGTCACAAGAATTTCATTGTTTTCTGGTCTAAGCAAAGATAAGGATTATATACTTGTAAATCGTTAGAAAGAAATAGCAATTATATAGATTATCGTTGACTATAGATATAGGTTTAATATTATAGGTGTTCTCTCTTGTTTTTAATTAAGTTGTGGTTTTGTAATTCACAATCGTTCGTCCTACAGCATATATAATAAATAATTAGTTGCAGCTTCTTTGAAGCAAGTCAGAATGAATTCTATTTTGAATACAGTGAATGTTGCTCTTTTAAAAGAAAATCCATGAGAAGTAAATCATCATCCACGAGCAGCAAACAAACCCGGGTCCCCCTTCAAACCGATTGCTCTTGGGCCGTGTTGGCACGGAGCGTGGACGGTCCAGCCCATCTACTCATAAACCCTAGCCCAACAAAATAAATAGCCTCGTCGAGCACGGGAGGAGCTTCACACCGTAACACGCCTCCTCCCCTGCGACACCGGCGAGCGGCGATGGGTAAGCGGAAGCAGCGCGGCGGCGGTGGTGGCGGGGGAGCAGCCACGGAAGGCGAAGCGGCCACCGGCGGCGCCGCCGGAGGCCACAGCCCCTCCACCGTGTTCGTCTCCAACCTGCCGTACACCTTCAAGTCCGCCGATGTAAGCGCGAGGCCCCCTAGCCTTCTCTGCGATGCTAAAAGTGGTTGGGATTTGTCCTGTTTTGGGGGGTCCGGGTTGTGATACGCGCCGGTCTGTGTTGCTGTTGTGTAGCTCGAGGCGGTGTTCAGCGAGGTCGGGCCGGTGAGGCGCTGCTTCATGGTCGCGCCGAAAGGTAAGAGAATTAAGGATTTCCATGGCTGTTTAGCCAGTAGTTATTTGGTGTTTGGTGTTGCTTATTATTACGGGCTTCAGCTTATGCGATTATGTTTGTTTCTAATGAAGGGTCAGAGACGAATCGAGGCTTTGGGTTCGTGCAATTGTAAGTTTCAGTGCTTGCTTTTCTGTGTGTTTTCAATGAAAATGTGTTTCCCTTTGATGCCATATCTCCAGAATTCCAGGAGTGATTTTGATCGTGACTAGTTACTGGTCTAGTGAGCAAATTGTTTGATGCTAAGCGTAAATTCATTTATTCAGTGTCTCTAGTGGTGGTGTGTCTGTTTAGTATCATGTCCCTCACAGAAGTTAGCCCCAAACCAATAGTTCTTCTAAGCGTAAATTCATTATTCAGTGTCTCTAGTGGTGGTGTATCTGTATAGTATCAGGTTCCTCGCAGAAGTTAGCCCCAAACCAATATTTCTTATTAGAAGGGATACTGGATGGAGTTTTCATCATATATTATGTACTGCACAAATGAACAAACAACACCATAAGAGGTTGGTTGACAGTGGCGGAGTACGAACAAAAAATGAGGTATGGCTCAATATCAAGTGCCAAGCTAAGTGTAGAACATTGTTTTGTGAATATCATGGTATTTTTGTATAGTAATTGGACCCAGCCGGTCAACAATATTCAACGAGACAACAACTACAAGTCTGCAATCCATTTGCGAACATGCGTAAGAAGAACCAGGCATTGAGATGCAAGTTAGCAATGAGCAAATGACAATTGACAAATTTGAAATTTGCAATGTAAAATATGAAATCGAATCCACATTCCCCAATTTCTACCTTTTTGAGATGCAGGTGCCTTTCCCTTCCACATTCCCTTTCGATCCATCTTCTCAGGGCCCTAGTCAGCTGCTCGTGCAGTTGGCTCAAGGATCAAGATGCTGGACGCCCGCTTGCCATCGTTGCCCACCGGCCATCTTCTGCTGTGCCCCTCAGCTGCTGCCACCTCGCGTCGTTGTGCTTACTCTCCTACCCTCTGCAGCCGCTGGCCACCACCCTGCGCCTGCGTATGGCATGTCAGTGCGCGTGTGCCCCTGCCCCCAACAGCCAGCCTGCCCCCTGGCCTCACCCTGCACGGCTGCCCTTTGCCCAATCGCCCTGCCCAGCTCTGTGCTTGCTATCTCCCTCAAGTACTAGGGTTTAGGAGGTCCATTTCAATTTGGCAGTTCCATGAAGCCCAATGGGCCAAAATGCCAAGGCTGGGCCCAGCAACTAGCAGGCAAAGGCTTGCTCTCCATTCATGCACTGCCATTGCTAATCGAGCTCCTGGCTGATGCCCATGGTGCCTCGCTGAGTAGACGGGGATGAAGGGGGTACTTGCGATGGAGTTGAGGCATGGCGCACGCCATACCTCGCCATAACAGGCCCTCCTCCCCTGTTGGTTGATATAGCTCGATTCTTTTTTCTCATACAGATGCATCATGTGTGTCTTCTGAAAAATATCTAGGTACAAGGCATAAAACTACCTGGAACCTGTTTTTTTTAACTTATTTACATTGATACAGTGCAACTGTTCAAGATGCGGAGCGATCTATTCAGCAAAAGGATGGATTCTCTGTTGCTGGTAGAAAAATTAGAGTTAAGCTAGCAATGCATCGTGCTCCACTGAAGGAACGTTTACAGAAGAAAGAAAATGGTAAATCTCTATTCCTGGTAGTTGCTTCTGAATTTCAATTGATTGAGATTCTGATTGCCTGGCTGTTTTTGCTTGTAAGCCATGCAAGCCAAGGACGTCGATGTAACAAATGAAGCCAAGGATGCCAATGCAACAAATGGAGCAGATGATACTTCTACTGCAAAACATAAGGAGACCTCTCATAAAACAGATACAGGTTTGAAAGGAAAATTGCCCTGATTCCATCACTGTTTCCATTCTTAAATTTTCTCAATGCTTTAATTTTCTGATGCATGATGTTTTACTGAACCAGAGCCACCACAGTTATTGAAAAAGGATACTACAGTATCAAAGGAAGTTAGTGTTTCCAATACTGTTAAGTTGAAAAGCTCAGAAAAGCAAAGGTGTGGACTCAAATATTCTATACCATCAAGGCGTTATAGCATTACCTAAAAAACAATTGAAGTAATTATGCTGAAATTTTGCCACCTCATTCTAGTTTGTTTTTCATGACCTTGCCATTCTTAGTTTTTTCAAGAATATATGCTGTAATTGTTTAATTTTCATCCAGTTTAACCCATTGTGACAATATAACATGTGTAATTGCTTATGATGAAGGGTTGCAAAAACTGTGATATTTGGTGGTCTTCGAGACTTTGCTATGGCGAGTGAAGTTTTTCGTGTAGCTGGAGAGATTGGCACAGTTGTATCTGTTAACTATCCACTTCCTAAAGAGGAAATGGAACTCCATGGTATGACTTCCTAATCTACTCGTTTTTAGCTTTTTTTTAAAAAATTGTATACCATGTCACTAGGTCGAAATTGCTCTGGTGGAAGTTGTTTGAGATAAATTGTTTTGTTGACATGAAAGTTTAAGGCTGATTGTAGTAGTGTTGAATTTTATCTCTTGTTTGCATTTTTTCCAGTTCATCCTGTACAGGGCATGTCTCAACCTTAGTTTATGTATTGTTTGTTTTTCCAAGCTCCAAGCACACAATTATTCTCTTTTAGTACCACTAGCATTTGTTTCTTAAATCGGTGTAAATTATGGAATATTGTGTCATTCTCAACAGGGCTTGAACGAGATGGATGCACAACAGATGCAGCAGCTGTACTTTTTGTCAGTGTGAAATCAGCTTGGAATTCAGTTGTTCACTTGCATCGTAAGGAGGTCCAGGGGGCAGTTGTTTGGGCTCGTCAACTTGGTGGGGAGGTATCTTCTTGCATTATATTTACCTTGATGTGCTGCCATTACTTCATTATTTTAGCTTGATTGGCTTGTTCCTACTCTGCAATTGAACAAATTTCAGTTACTTATGTTTTTCTTTCACCCTTTGTTTACCAGTGCAGTAGTGCACGTGCTCACATTTAGTTGCTCCTCAAAGCTGTATGTAATCATCCTTATGTTCTAAGCTAAGGTGGCTATCATGTCTTAGTATGGTAATTTAAAACGGATGGGTATGTGCTAATTAAAAATGGGTTGGAACTTCAAATTCTGGAGTCTCAAATTAAAAATAACCTCCTGCTGCTGTGCCTCCTTGAAATGTCTTGAGTACCACATACATTACAGGTCTCCTGACTACAGTTTCAAATATATTTAGTTACAGTGTCCTGTGAGACCTACCATAAGTAGATATCTTACACATGTTGCCTGTTCATTTCAAGTTTTAAACTAGAAAAAAATTATCCCCAAATTTAAAATATTGCATACATGGTTTACATTAGATTCGATGGCCACATGCATATACACATAAGTAGATGATGGAATGATTCAATCATTTACAAAAGATACTACAATATTATTCATCATAAAATACTACCATAACTACCACTAACTCCTTGTTTATATCTGTAAAAGATGTACGGACCTCTAGAGATTAATTAGTCATTAAATTAATCATGCTTCTTACTTTCAGTTTGAAAGATCCTAATATTATGTTGTGAATGGCGCAATAGATATACTACAGCTTTGGCTCTGCTTATAATCTACTACTATCTTGCATGACTACAATTGCAGCTGTGCAAATAGGTGGGTAGGAGATAGAATGGGATTAGTTAAAATCCTAATTTCTGGTTGATGTGTGTTCTGCCTTCTGCACAAGAGTTGCATGGTGTTTAACTGTACTTTGTGGAATCACTATCATTTTTTCTGTTTGCCCATTTCCCCATTCACCTGCAGTTGTTTGAAACTTGCTTGTTTCTATGCAGGGCTCAAAGATCAGAAAATGGAGAGTGATAGTCCGGAATCTGCCATTCAAGGTGCTTGATGAAATGCAAAAATTCCCCTGTTCCAAACTTTGTTTTCTAGAACAGATAAAACAGAGGCTATATGCGTTCGTTGCATTTTTTCAGATTACAGTAAAGGAGATCATGGATATATTCAGTTTAGCAGGATTTGTATGGGATGTGTCCATTCCACAGAAGTTTGATGATGGGTATGTTTTGCATTGAATCCTTTATTTCTTCAGTGATTTAAGGAAAATGCAAGAAATTATAACTCTATTGCATTCATTCTTCTACAGGACATCAAAAGGCTTTGCTTTTGTATCTTTCACACGTAAGCAAGATGCAGAAAATGTATGGTTAGTACCCTATTCAGTAAGAGTAAAAACTCTTTGGAAGTCCTAATATTGGATATTTTATCTCTTGAACAGGCTATAAAAAATGTTAATGGAAAACTAGTTGCAAAGAGAACTGTGGCTGTTGATTGGGCTGTTCCAAAGAAAGTATACACTGTTGCTGCAAAATCCAGCACAAAGGATGATGGTAAATATAAACTTTTGTATCAACTATTTTAATTCTTGCTTTCGTTCATTCTGTGACCTGCAATATCTTTATTTACTTTGGCTTCAGCTATTCTAACATGGACCTTTGGCTTTTGGCAAAGGTGCCATGCCATTTCTTTAGTATGGTTTCTCAGGCAACAGGCATTATAAGATGACCAGCTGGTTTCTTGTTTCATAACTAAATATTTGTTTTAATACACTGTGTGTCATCTTCTAATTCTGTCAATTCTTTGTGCTTTCTGAGCTGCTATTTTGGAAGCTGCAATATCATGAATTTGCTGTACCTACAGAGCTGGCAAATGTATCTGACAAAGGCAGTGATGAGGAGTCTGAAGATAATCTTGTTGGAGAAGATGATAGCTATGAACTTGATCAGGAGACTTCCAATTGTCCTGCTGCCGATGATTTCAAAACTGAAATGGATATTTCAAGAAAGGTTCTTGAAAATTTGATCAAGTCATCTGAGAAGGATGAACCATCTGGCAATGAGGGGTCTGATATTGATACAGACACAGAATCAGAACAAGATACGTCAAAAAAGAAACAGAAGCAGGCCCATTTACCTGCATCTGTACCTGCAGCTAACAAGTTAAAAAATTCTAAACGTGTGGCACAGGAAGAAAACGCCCTTCCTGCCTCAAAATTCAAGAAACAAGATGCTGGCCTGGATAGGACAATATTCATAAGCAACCTTCCTTTTGATCTAAGCAACGAGGAGGTAACAGAGCGCTTCTCAGCATTTGGGAAGGTTGAATCTTTCTTCCCAGTTCTTCACAAACTCACAAAGTATGTTTGACCATCTGTTAGAACATCATCTTCCCTTTACTTTCTCCTGTTGTATCAACCAGAGGACATTTGCATGTACACTCATTAATGCATGATTTTTGTGCTATCTATTCAGGAGACCTAGAGGAACTGGTTTTCTGAAGTTCTCTACAGCAGAGGCAGCTGACGCAGCAGTTTCTGCTTCCAATGCTGCTCCTGGATTGGGAATTTTTATAAAGAGTAGGGCTCTTAAGATAATGAAAGCACTGGACAAGGAGTCAGCTCACAAAAAGGAAACTGAGAAGGCAAAGAATGAGGTGGAGGATCGACGCAACCTATACTTGACTAAGGTAACCTCTTCACCAGAGCCTCTCTCTCTCTCTCTCTCTCTCTCTCAAACCATTTTTCCTACATCAAAATTTATTATTGTGGCAGGAAGGTGAGATACTTGCTGGAACACCAGCTGCGGAAGGTGTATCCAATGCTGACATGAATAAACGTAGTTGGTAAGAGTTGATATTTTCCCTTCTTTATGTGCATCATTACTTCACCCTAAAGCTAGTACCAATATAGCCAATGTCTTCCTTTTTGCAAGAAATATAGGTAACACGTTGATTTTATTATATTTGTAAAATGTCCATTCTATATGTTGTATGATACATGCAATTTTTGAGAATTTGTTGCCATCATTTGGTGTCTTGTTGCCTTTTCTATAAATAAAAAGGTGTCTCTGTACTGCAGCTGTGACTATTGAATCATAGTATTTTTCCATTAATTTTATTTTGTCAAATATTTTTCAAATCTCATTCTTCTATAATTTGTATTTAGTTTTTTTTCCTGATTGAATGTTCAGCAATCTTCTTAAGACGGGGAGTTCTATTATGCTCTCAATCATGGTCAAAGGATATCATGAATAATGGTTAAGGAATTGATTTTGTCATACAGGCTAGCTAGAAGAAAAGCAGAAATGCTCCAGTCTCCAAAATTTCATGTGTCCAGAACAAGGCTTATCATTTACAACCTACCAAAGACTATGACCATTAATGACGTAAAGAAGCTTTGTAGAGAAGCAGTTATTTCTCGTGCTCACAAGCAAAATCCTATCATCCAAAAGGTTTCTTGGGTTTTCTTTATTCAACCTCCGTTTTATTATATTTGTAGGTATTATTCATAATGCTTATGCATGTGCACTTGTCTTGAACAGGTAAATATCCTGAAAAATGAAAAGAGCAATAGTACTGCACAGAAACATTCCCGCGGTGTAGCCTTCGTTGATTTTCAAGAACATGAGCATGCTCTTGTGGCTCTAAGAGTCCTAAACAATAACCCTGGTACTCTTTTCTATACCAAATGGTTCTAAGTATTGGTTTGCTGCAGCCATGCTGTGTAACTGCCTCACCATTTCACTCGCAACTTTCTAATGTGAAATATGTCTTTCTCCAAGAAGATTGTAATGTTTAATCTTGCCTATTGCATTGTGCTGCAACCCTACATTGCATGGAATCACTGTACCACTTGTTCATGGCTTCATGCTAACTATCTGTACTGTTTTTTGTCCTATCATGAGCCTGCTGTGCCTTTGAGCTGCTGTTAGCTTCAGTTTTCAATTTTTCTCTGTATTTTCAGATCATTTTGATATAAGATCATAAAAAACATACTATACTCTTAATGCCATCCTTTCCTTTCTAACCAGCATTTGCTTGTTTGCTGATGCATTGTTTTTTGGTTTTGTCTGTTTGTATCCAGTTATCATTGTTGTTTTTGTCCTTTGCAGAAACTTTTGGTGCAGAACGTCGTCCAATTGTGGAGTTTGCACTTGAGAATATTGAGAAAGTGAGACTCCAGAAATTTTGGAAGGAGCACCGTGATAAGTCGCGAGAAGCTGCACAAGAGAAGGCGAGACCTCTAGGAGATCATTCTGTAACTGATGGCCCTCAAGCGAATAACACAAGGGCTTTCAACAGAGGGAACAAAAGAAAATCACATAATAGATCATCTAAGATATCGTACTCTGGTGAATGGCCTGCAGTGGATCTTTCAGCAGCTGGAGATGATGACAGTGGCACTGTGGAAAGCATGGTTGAAGATAAAAGAAAGGCTCAAAGGCCTGCAAAAAGAGCACGAAATTCAAACAAGGGAACCACCGTGTTGGGTGGAGATAGACAAGATGCAACACCAACCGCTGATGGGAATGTAAGTAATATTGGACTTTGTTTTTTTTTTGGCACTACAAAATTATCGAATTCGATGAAGCAAAGTAGTTTAACACGACCTTTTCTTTTGCAGCAAACTCTTTCAAGTAAACATAATCAGGCAGACACCCCAACGAAGATGAAGAACATAAAAGATAGTCATTCGGAGCAGAGGAGAGCAAAGTCTCCAAAGACAAAGAAAGAGCCGGCTGGGGAAGGAAGTGTGGATAAATCGCTGGTGGAGCAATATCGTTCCAAGTTTTTGCAACATGGTCTGAACAAAACCAAAGGATAATTAAGTGTGATCATCGTGGGGAGAACAACATAGTGATCCGGACCAGCTTGTCAAAAGGCTAAAAGGTTTCCTGAGAACTTCCCATAAACTTTGCAGCCTCACCATGGTCTGCCAAAATCTTGATTACAGCAGTTTGATTGTTTTCTCCCACTCCTGTCAATCTTTACCCTTAATGACGGTGACTGATAGTTTTAAGAGCCATTTGCTATGACCATTTGAATGGGAATGCTTGCTTATGTAAACAGAAATGCGCTAGATTAGAATGGCAGGAAACGTGGTGCTTCCTGTGATTGGCTTATCCATGAATGATGAATGGTCATTTACCCATTTGATTACTACGAGAAGCGCTGGCACGGTTGGGTTGCATGGTTGCGTGTTACGGACGTGACGTGGTTTTACTGGACATTCTTTTCGCGGTGAAACTGGTGTCCTAATGCCCTCAGCCTGTAGAAAAGGAAGTTTGTCTCGTCTTTGCCTAACCTTTTATGCTATACTCGCCATTAATATCGTGTCTTCTTGTAATCAACTCAAGCACAAGTACAAACGGTCTGATAATTTGGCAATAAATAGGTTTGTTTGGCAAAACAACTCGTACCCGGGCTCGCTTACATGACTATGCAGGACTCGAACTAACTGACTTTGTCTTGTTGCTGACTCAATCTTATACCTGTTAAAACAATTGGTCTCATCTAGAACCTATTTAACTTTAGACAATTGGTTTTAACTGCGACTTACCCAACTTAACCTTGGTCTAGAACGGTGAACGCATCTCCTCAACGCCCTGCACCCCTATTTAGTATGAACTCATTTTCGTAACATCCCAAACCCTCTTCTCATCACCTACTTACAACGAACTTATTATCTCAGAATCCCAAACTCTCTTCTTAAGATGGTGTGCTCATCTCCTTAACATCCCAGGACACATCTCCTAACGCACGCATCAAGACGCCTCTACTTTGTTTATCAAACATCCTGTTGTGCCTAATCTGCCCCCATGTAGCAGCACCAGGCCATGCAGTCGGCTGCTATTGTCAACATTGCCGCCGCCTCATGCGCGCAAACGAGACGATGCCTCCTCGCCAAACGAGACGCAGCGGTAGCACCAACTTCTACATCTCCAAAATTGGACCTCGCTTTAATACTAATTATTGGGATTTCATATCGTGGGCTTCCCCGGCGGGGCGACATGCCGGCCATGATCGTTTGCTTATCATGGGCTTCCCCACGCAAACACGTCCGTGGGCTGCACACGGCCCACGCTGCGGCCGTCCCTCTATACATCTCCTTGGACCTTCCCGGTGGCGAGGCAACGCAGCGGAACGCAGAGACTTCACGCCGGCCGCCGGCTTGCTCGTCCTCGCCGTCCCCAGCCACTCAGCCAGTGGCCCAACCGAGCGCGAGCGCCTGATCGCGTGGGGGGGAGAGGAGTCAGGGGCGGAGAGATCTGGTGGTGCTAGGTCGAGTCGGGCGGCGGCGATGGCGGACGCGGGTGACCGGCGCGAGTACAGCATCATCGTGCCCACCTACAACGAGCGCCTCAACGTCGCGCTCATCGTCTACCTCATCTTCAAGCACCTACCGTAACTCCCCTGTCTCCCCCTCTCCCTCCTATCTCCATCCCCACCCATCTACTGCTGATCTGTTGCCCATCAGTGGAGAACGTTGTCAGATCTAGATTAGCAATTCAGTTAGATTCAGTTCGGGTGTATTGTGATTTCATTGAACATATGACAATTAGAGAAGACGATTACTCATTAATCCAGTATAATTGAGATAGAACGATGGAAGGAACAGTGACCTCCAAGGTTTCCACAGCTTCGTCATTCTCCATCCCTTATGCTTGACAATAAGGGCCTTGGCAATAATAGGGAGGACAATATCTTGTGTGGCTCAGCCATATCAATTAAGCAGTATATAAAGTGTGGTTTTGGCATTAAGTGTGAATTTCGAAAGTGAAAAATCTCATCAATGATACCAAAAACCAAGCACAGGGGATGTTTCTTAGTTAGATATGTTGCTCACTATCACTGGGTGTAAATTTTTATAATGAGACCAAGAGAAATACTTGTAAATGTTGAAGTTGGAACGACTAAGGGCCTGTTTGGTAGGGTTCTAGCTCTAGTTCCATCTCTTCTGAAGCTAGAGCCCAACCAAATGGTTTTAGCTCCACCCAAAAAGGAAGTAGAGTAGGTTGGAGTGATCTGAAAAAATGAACTAAAGAGGTAGAGCAGGGTTCGAGCCACTCCACAACTCTATTTCAGACTCTTCTCCTAGAGTTAGAGCCCTACCAAACAGGCCCTAACTATGACACAATTGCAGCAGCACAAAATGGAGAACATATTAACCACTAAACAACTCCTAGAACAGGAAAAAAAACAATACTTATCTCTCTACGCAAGCGCATGTTGGTATGGTGACCAAGCTGCATGGCTAGCCTTTGTACCGACGGTTGTTGTGTGGCATCTAGGCGATATCTTCCGCCGTGGCTACCGGATCACTTTTCACAGGCGTTAGCAAGCAACAACCGTCGACACAAAGGCAACCACGTGGCTTGGCCACTATACCAGCATGCACTTGGGTAGAGAGATAATTATTGTTTCCTTATTTCATGTTTTGGAAGTTATTTGATGAATAATCTGTTCCCCATTTTATGCTGCCACAATTGTTTCATAGTTAGTCATTCCAACTCTAACAATTACAAATATTTCGCTCAGTTTCGTTTTGAAAATTTACATCCGGTGCCAGTGAGCAACATATATAACTGACAAATATCCCCCTATGCTTGGTTTTCAGTGTTGTTGGTGAGATTTTTTATTTTCAAAATTCACACTCAGCACCAAAACCACACTATATATACTGCTTAATTGGTATGGCTAAGGCACGTAAGGTCTTCTCCTCCCTATTGTTGCTGAGGCTCCTTATTGTCAAGCATACAAGATGGAGAATGGCAAAGCTGTGCAACCTTGGAAGTCGCTATTCCTTCTATTGTTCGATGCTGCAATGTTATGATGATATATAGTCTCAACACCCTTCATCAGTGCTCCAGTGCAGCTAACTTGCTCAATTCGTTACCTGTGTGCCTGTGTCAAATGGGTGATAGAAATCCATCCTGCTGTCTTTGAATCAAATGATTATTTAAGATTGCCACCATACAGCGTGCTTTGTGTTCACCTTACGGCATGTATTTCATTGTCGCTTTGTACTGCTAGCATTCAACTCATTATCGTCCTGTGTGCTGGAACCTTGATGTCTCTTTATGGCCAGGCTGTTTATTTATTTCGTTAAACTCTTTCAACTTATGAAATTTCACACTTAAGCCTTCCAACTTAGGGATGTCAACTTTGAAATCGTAATTGTGGATGATGGAAGCCCCGATGGAACTCAAGACATCGTAAAGCAATTGCAGCAAGTATATGGTGAAAATCGTGTCGTGCGTATTTTTGCATAGTGCTCCCTCTCAGCTAGATCTTTATGTTTATGTAGTTTGGTTTCGGTATTATGGCATCCTGATATGTGTTTGGCCTGAATAACACCAGCTGCTGCGAGCTAGACCAAGGAAGCTAGGCATTGGTGAGCTTCGATCTTCCATTCAAGTCTAGGGTGAACTGTAGTCTTGACAATTGTGTTAACTAACCACTGGAAATTATCAGGTACTGCATATTTACATGGATTAAAGCATGCCTCTGGGGACTTCGTTGTTATCATGGATGCTGACCTATCCCACCATGTATGTAATCCTTCACTTGTTCTTCATCTGTGGTTAAGCTATTATTTCTTCCTTCTTAGTTGACCATTTTTTGCCCGCTATGTACAGCCCAAGTACTTGCCAAGCTTCATTAGGTAAGTATCTTATCTTTGAAGATGTATTTAAATCAAAGCAGCAAGAGTTATTGCATTTCTGCTGCATATGCTAGTCCATATTGTCAATCTAATTTTTTGGTCTATGTTAGCAATCAGTCTGACTGATTAGAAAATTTCTTTGCACAAGAGATATCTGGGATAGCCTATTTTCCTCATAAGCTCTATAAATTGATAGAAAAGTTCATTACAGTTGGGCCCTTACCAAGGTCACTGTACTAATAAGTAGCTTAGAAGAACCTTTGTCGTTTGGGTTAATCATGCACTTTCCATAACCAGGAAGCAAAAGGAAACTGGTGCTGATGTTGTAACTGGCACCCGTTATGTTCAGAATGGTGGTGTTCATGGTTGGAATCTCATGCGCAAGTTGACTAGCAGGGGAGCAAATGTTCTTGCACAAACATTACTACAGCCTGGAGCTTCTGATTTGACTGGATCATTCAGGTGTGTCTCATTTTACTTCGATAGAGCAATCTCCTAATAATTACTGTTATTTGATGCAACCTGATTTCCTAGGCTATATAAGCGGGATGCCCTGGAAGATTTAATCTCCTCATGTGTCAGCAAGGGATATGTTTTCCAAATGGAAATGATTGTTAGGGCTACCAGGAAAGGTTATCACATTGAAGAGGTAAGCAATTATGTATCACCTCATTTTTCATTTGTGTATGGCTGTATTATTGTTGGCATCTTGTAGCTTTGACTGATGAAATTGTGGTTGTCTTCTTTAGGTTCCAATTACTTTTGTTGATAGGGTCTTTGGAACTTCAAAACTTGGTGGATCTGAGATAGTTGAATATTTGAAAGGCCTCGTCTATCTGCTGTTCACTACATAGGGAAAAAAACACTAGGCAGGCGCTCAACTGTATCAAACAAGCCATGATACAGGAATTTAATATGTTATATCTACAGTTTTGAGTTGCATGAATTATTGATGTTTTCTGACTTGCCAGTGGATAATGCCATAAATCCTATACTGGTACGGTTGTTTGTGTTTGCTTTCACATATCTGAAGAGTATGAGTTGATCAACGAGATTCCTAGGGTCTGACCTGGAACTCCCGAGCTGATTTGGCTTTGCCGATGACCGTTCTTGCTTGAATTTCATCAGGTCGATAAATAAAACAACAAGACACAGACAAGAGATAAAATAACACTGACAAAATTCCCTATAGTTCACACAACATAAATGGAAACTCCGGAATATAAAATGGCATCAATGACACCCTTATGTTACTCGAAATATTTGTGTAAGCATAAAGAGGAATAATCATCATGAGATCTTTGCATCTTACAATCACATCAAAAACATTCTGGAAATCTTAATGTCTACAAAAACATTCCCAGGAAACATAACCAGCCTAATGACCGCTCCACTCACAAGTATCTCTCAAGGTGAGTGTTTATCTTGTAGGTTTTTTTGTTGGCATTGTCTGACATCTAGAGTAGCTTGCCGATCTTTTTCAGTCTTCACGTTTCTCCTTTTCTAAGTTCTGCAAATCATAAAAGAGCATGTCATGTCAGCATGCAACTCAGAAGAAGCTCCACAGTTACAGCATCCTGCAGGATAAGAGAGAAACCGCCTCAAAATGTAGACAAGAGGCTGTCAAAACATATTTCAAATCACACACCATGATTAATTGAAGCAGTGACCTAAACCACAATCATTACCCAGATTCCATGCTTACCTCGTTATCTGAATAAACAGTAGCAGATTAAGTCTAGTATCCATTGGGTTTAAGTAGCAACAATTTCCTATCAGCGGACAGTTGATTGGATGATTTACTGAACTTAACTTAACTTAACTCAATCTTTCTTTTAGTTACAAGCAAGTTAGGATAAATTAGAGTTAAAACCTAGCAAGAGTTTCTAAATTACGGTTCAGTTACATCAATAGTTGCTTTTCAATCATTCTTATTTAAACACTAAAACAAAATTATATATATGAAATATTGATGCCAAAAAATGTAAGATCTGTTTCATTTTAGTTAGATGCACCAAGAGACAACAATTTTCCTCTTACAAAGCTGATAGAATGATTAACCTTTACCATCATTTTTGTACACGGTAGCTTATCATTCAGTCACACTGAAGCAGAGAATAGCTTCTATCACCTATTTCAATGTAAACATGCCAAAACTAAAAACTACCATGAATTCAGTATACCATTCCTTTCTGCCCCCACAGAAACCCAAGTTTATGATGCCCTGAAGAACTGATTTACACTTCCATAAAAGCATCAAGCCATCAAGTTCACAACTTGTCGCTAACTCATTATATCGAAATGGCCACAAGGTTATAGCCTAAAACCAGGAATGCCATTCCAAGCACAATACAAAGGCATGACCTAAAGTCCGAGTTAACAACATAAGGAGTGGCTGTCGTTGTCGGTATTCCCCGGCCTGTTCTTGTTTGGGCGTGACAGTGCTCTAGACCTCTTAGCACCCTGGCGATGCTAAGTTTTCCTCTTCAGCAACCCTGATGTTGACTTGTAACATTAACTTTTGCCTGCTCTTAATAAAATCTAGCCGGCTTCTCTTCGCCAGCCTGGCCCAAAAAAAAATGAGTAGCGGCCTGTTCTTGTTTGGGCATGACAGTGCTCTAGGCCTCTTAGCACCCTGGCGATGCTAAGTTTTTCTCTTCAGCAACCCTGTTGTTGACTTGTAACGTTAACTTTCTCCTGCTCTTAATAAAATCTGGCCGGCTTCTCTTCGCCGGCCCAGCCAAAAAAAAAAGAGCGACTGCGCTACACTAGACACTACTGATTCACATCAACACTAGCTTGGCGTCCACTAAGCCAATGATAACTTGATCAAAGTGAAATAAGCAGCAGGAATTAAACAGTAACACCGAATTAAACAGTGACATCAAGTCAGGCGCCGAATATGCTCAAATTTGGCAGGCATGGGTCGATGCAAACAACAAAACAAGGTCGAGGACTCGAAGGATCCACCGAATCCTCGTCCTAGGCCAAAAGGAGGGGCGGATTCGACAAGGGAGAGACAGCGAGTGGTACCGGATCGGAGGAGGACTCCGAATCAGCGGCTCCCCGGTGAGCGGCGAGAGAAGTCAAAGGGGTTTGGTTGGTCGAGGGTTTTGCTAGTGGCGGCGAGGTAGAGCATCGTCAGCTCCTTGGACGCCACGTCTGCCACCGCCATCTCCGCCGCGCCGGGGTGGGGGTTGGGGGGGGGGGGTGCGGCGGCACGGGCTCCTCTTCAGCGCGAGCGGCGCGGTCCATGACAGTTGGGAATCAATATAAGGCGCTGTCATTGTAATAGATGGGGATACTCGTGTACCTATTTCGCCAGAAGTATTGTATATTGAGCAGATGATAAAGGAGGTTTACTTGGCTGCTGCTATTAGGATATTATAAGAGGATAGAAGAGTATAAATATAAAGCAATAAAAAAAATCAACATAGATACAATGCAGTTGAGTTTATTGAAGAAGGCCGACAGTCGTCAACAAACATATCCGATCTTTACATCGATATAGTTATAGATTATATTAGTATTTTCTTATTATATGTTATACTCATGAGAGATTGATATAGTAGAATATCGATCTCTAATTAAATAGGGGTTGGTTTTTTACTCATCTTAAGAGTCTAAACCTATATAAAAAATTGTATCATCTGCCCTCTTAACAGATTCGTTTGTATTCTTATATCAACTGATCTCTATATTATTCAAATATATCATATATATATATATATGAATATTATATTTAAATTATTATTTATCGATGGTTGGCATGCTAGGCGTATTCAAAGGATTCGTATCTAAAAGTGGATTTTCCGACGAGTGATATCACAATGACTTTGAATCGGAAAATACGACCCGAATAGAGAAAGTTCGCCTCTAGATCGAAATCATGACCATTAAAATTTACGCTAACTCTATCATAAGCGGTTTCATCAATACCTAGTTTATCGTTTCAATTTCTTATTTTTGATTGATTTTATATTTACTACTAATAACATATTATGTTGTGTCTTTTTTCTGTTTTACATGCATATTACTCGTCCCAATTTGATTGTCATTTAGCCGTGAAAGTGTATTTAGCCTCCTAATTAATTTTGGTGATTAATAACAATCAACTAGGAAAAACTAATGTATTTATTTGAGATTGTGTTCTACAGAAATTAGCCATTCAATATGTGTAGTGCTCAGATTTCACCAATACCTCTATATTGAAGATGAAATGACTTTAAAACTATGATAAAATATAATTTTCTTTGATTTTGAGTCCTATGAAAAGCCATAATGTCGCTTTGAAATCTAGTGTTTAAATCTTTTTTTAAAAGTTTCTTCAAATTCCCTTGAGTTTTCAACTTATCAATTTTTTTATATTACATTGGAATTTCTGAAATAGCCTGAGATGCCTCTGTTAAAAAAATAACAGAGTTTCTATTCTATGCCACCAGAATTTCTGATGTTAACTGCAATGGCTCTATTGAGAAAAATAACAGAATTTTCGTTATGTGCCATCGAAATTTCCGATACGAGGTTGCAACGGCTAACAGAATTTCTGTTAGTACTTATCAGAATTTATATTTATGTTGTAAATATCATCTGTTCTATATAACTTCGGAATTTCTAAAATAAGTTGAAACGCTTCTATCAAAGAAAATAACGAAAATTCTAACATGTGAATTTCTAATGTGTGTGTTGGAGTGTTGGAGATAGAGTTGAAGTTTGAGTTCTATACTGGTCAGAAATTCCGTATCGAAATTTTCAATACGATGAATCTTGGCCGCCAAGCGCTATAAATAGCTCATCAACCATCGCATCGGCGGATAACATGTTGCTGGTACTAAGTAGGACTTGGGAATACTAAATAGTAGTAGCTTAATACTAGTAGCATGCTAAGTTTGGGGTTTTCAGCAGATGCAAATGCTAAAATAGGCGGACTACGCGCCAAAACATGAAAAGCACTAGAACTTGTACTACTTCAGATGATTACTACTCTTGATGACTACTGCTGACTGAATTCTAATGACTTCCCAAAACTTTCATTCTTCCTCCTCTGGAGCTGGAGACCTCCCCTCTGCTGTGGTGGCGATGAAGCTCTTTGCTGCATCCATTGCCCGCTCCAGTGAGCACGTCATCGAGGCAACGAAAGACTTTCACAAGCAAAGCAACAGACAATTAGTAAGTTAATAATCCATACAGCAGTGCTCCATCGACACAACTATAGTCTACAGATCGATCGCTACCTTGTCGACCCAGTCGATCGGTCGGCAGATCGAAGACGGTGATGCCCGACCTGTCGAGGAGGCGGGTGTCGACCTGTCCACCGGGTGGGACAACGAGCGTCGCCGCGGCGGCGAGAGGCCCCTCATCCTGGCCGCCGTAGACGGAGAGAAGCAGGCACAGCCTGGAATGGTAGCTGCCGAACATGCGAACCGCGGTGTGGGCGGCGACCTCCCCCGCCTGCGGTGCCTTCACAAGATGGACACAATCCTGGCGCAGGCTGGAGAGCTGCATGGAGATTTCGAGCTTCTGTCGGTCACTGCAGTTGGGCGTCGCGTGTGCGTTGTCCAGCAGATGGGCCGCCATCTTGCCCAGCCTCATGACGATCTTGACGAGCCTCATCTGCAATTGCCACAAACAGAGACCAAATTAGCCATGAAACTAACGCCAAGCAACCAGAACTGAAGCTTCAACAGTAGCAACAGTAATACTTCAAGAAATACTTGCTCTTCTTTTTATTTGTTGGAAACAGGGAGAAGATTCCTGAATGAACGGTTCGTGGCTTGAAAAAATAATGGGAAAAAAGAAGTAACATGGATATTAAGAGATCTGGTGCATGAAAAGGCCGAATCGGACGTCACAGACAAATTCCTCTCTGAAAAAAAAAAACTACTGCAATCACCAGTTCACCACAGCTCTTTTTTTTTTTTTTTGAGATATTCACCACAGCTTCGGTAAAAAGAAAATGTGCAAACATCATAGAGAACAAAGGTCCATATATTTGATCCGATTTACAGGAAGGAAAAAAATTCATGCTGCCTCCCTCAACTCTAGACCTAGTATGATTACTCACCCAACTGCAAAATCGGTTATTCTGCTGTTCGTTTTATTTTTTAAGTGGTTTTATGATAATTTTATCATACATATCACTTATATAATACTAGTTTTATCTTACATGATTAAACTTGATCTATATGGCAATTAAAAAAACTATAGAACCTATACGTCATTAAAGAAAACCATAGACCCACCCTCCTTCCTCTCTTCTCTTCTCTCGCTTCCCTAGGCAGTGTCGGCGTTTGGCTCAGAGTCTATTATCATCACCTCCATCTCCCAGCTTGCCTCGTCTAGCCCATCCTCAACTCTTGCAACACTAGTGAAGAGAGAGAGCAGGGGAGGTCGGGCTAGAATGAGGTGGAGTAGATGGCGAGGGATCCTACCGTAGCCGTCCTAGATCTAGCCAAGGGAACTAATGTCCTCGATACTCTCCCACAAGTAAAGCTAGGATTAGTGGTAGATCTAGAATCACGGAGGATGACAGTACTATAGCACGTTGTCACTTCCACCTCGACTCCTGTCTCCTCCAACCATGCATAAGGCCATCATTCTCCTCCTTCTACCCTAGACATTATTTTCAAGCACCCGTCACCTCCGCAGCAGCCGCTAGCTCCCATGATGGTGAGAAGATGGTGAAAGCGAAGGAGTGACAAGAGGAGCTTGATACTGTGACAACACCAAGGATAGAGAGGATAGGGGAGAGAGAGGCCGAGGCGGGGAGGAACAAGACTGATTCGTCGCCGCCACCTCCATTAGTGTTATTACCATTGCTCCTTCTCCCCTATCCTCACTGTCATGCAACAACTTGAGAGGGTCGGAGAGATAGTGAGAGAGAGAGAGTGGAGAAGAAAGGATTGATGAGAAATAATGTGGAAGTAGGACCCACATTTTTTTAACGTAACTTGTGTCCCATAGATTTTTTTTAAAAAAAATTATGGTAAAATTTCCACTAATATGTAGCTTTTATTTAAGTTTTTTATATTTTTTATTGACCATAATTACACATAAGTGTTACATATGACGAATATCAAGTCAACATATCACGTATATGTCACGTAAAATAAAATCGTTGTCTAAATCACTCAGAAAAGTAAAATAAGCTGGTTTTAAAAGTTAAGAGAGATGATATTTTACAATGAAAGTAAATCAAACTCAACGCAAACTTGAGGGAAGAAAAATGGTCTTTTTCCTATTAAATAAGGCCATCTACTTGCAGATCTGATCTACATATAGATGCCTGTATATTTGACCTATCTAAGAATAGGAAAATGTCTACTTGATCTCCCCTTAACTCAGGCCATTTCGCTCTTCCAACCATAAAACCGATATAATTCATATATATATATATGTGTTTTTTTATTTTGTTTTTTCTCCTCAAGTGGTTACGTGGCATTAGTCAAGAAAAAACCTAAAACAAATGTAGTAGGTCCCACATGACGGTAACATGCTGGCTTCTTCTCTTCCTTCTCTACCATCTTCTCTACTATCTCTCAGCCGGGGGATGTCGTCGTAGACCATTCCGGCAATCGCCGACGGTGCTCGACGGAAGCATCGTTTGGGGGAACAACCGTCCAGGGACACCACCGCGACCGGCTGCCTCGACTCTGCTCGTGAGGACGCTGCTCAGCTCCTTTCTACCCGACGCAACCTCCCTGGTCGCCGCCGCCTCCTTTCTCTCCACCGGACACCGCCGGCACCTAGGAGCCTCGTCTCCATCGCCGGGGGAGTCCCACATGTAGATGCGGCGCCCACACCTTCGCCGGCCCCGCCGCCTGGACCACCGGCTGAGGCCGTCGCCGTGAGCCCCTTCGGCTCGTCACCGCCTGGCCGCTTCGTTCTCTCTGCCTCGGGGAGGCGGTCTCCACCGCAGCCGGAGGACGGGCCCCTCCACGGCACCGACGGGCCTCGTCTCCACTCTCCACCACTGCCGATGGCGAGAACTCCCTCCTCCGAGATCTACGGCGGCGTCAATGGATCTTGGTGGATCCGGCCTTTTCTTCTTTTTTCCATCGACATCCTTTTTCCGACCACTGCAGATGCAGCCCGGCGGGGTGAGGGGTGGGGGAGGTGGTCGCCGCTGCTCTGCCCGTCCGCGGAAATCGAGACAGAGGCAATGGGGAGGAAGGAGGCGGCGGGCGGCAGCAGGAGGAGGAACAAGCTGCGGAGGTCCAGAGGAGATGGTCGCCGGCTCACCGCTGCCCTGTCCACGGAGGAGACGGTGAGAAGAGAGGAGGGAGAAGGGTTGGAAAAATAGAGGATGAGATGTGGTCCATTGTCTATATATCACGTTGACGCTTACATGATGTAATAGGTTGACTGGTTAATACACAAAAATAGGTTTAAATTATCTTAAAATTAATCTGGTCTTGATATTTGGGAAGGTGTTATCGGTTGAGTTGAGGGAATAAAATTGGACTGAGCAATAGCTGTGGGAGATAATATGGACTTTTTCTATAAAAAAAAAAGGAAACCCATCTACTTACAAATCTACAAGAAAGCCCTTCTACTTGTAGATGTGATCTACAAGGAGGCCCATATATTTGATCTGGCTACAAGACACAAGAGAGCCCATCTACTTGCATATCTGATCTACGCATCTATTTGATCTTGACAGATATGCTGGTACAGATATTTTGATTTTTTTTTAAAAAAAAAAACAAGTGGGCAAACAAGGCAGTACTAAAGGTAAACACAGAAGTATTGCAGGTAGATTTGTGCGGTACACACAAAGAAGATAACGAGAAGGAAAAACACAAGGCAAACGAGCAGGTATACGAATAGATCTGTTTGGTACGTACGTGGAACACACCAACTGATCAAAGACCAAAACCGATCAAGGATTCACGTTTTGCTAGAGAAGAAGAGAGAGAACAGAGCGCGACTAGCAAAGAACGTACTTAGATGCAAAAACAATAGACCCAAAAAAAACACAATACCTTGGTTCTACTTTTGGACCGACTTTTCGCACGCAAAGTAGCAAACTTGCAAAGAAGAGGAAGAAAGAAGGTGATGGATCGTCGATGCAAACAGGCCAAAACGAACAGTTCTGACCGGTGGTACGTACTTCCGTGGAAGACATCAACCGATCAAAGATGGATGCATGCATGATCACAGGAAGAGTAAGCAAAGGAGAAAATCAAACAATACGAGATCTGGTGCAAGAACGCAACATGCACCTGCAGAAACAAGAAAGACCCCAAGAAACAGGCCTGACAGGCCCAAGAAACTGGTGCAGGGACGCAACACAAGCATGCACAAGCAGAAACAAGAAATACCATCCAAGTTAAGAGCACACTTGCTTCCACTTTTCAGACCGGCTTTATACAGGCAAAACTTGCAAATAAGAAGAAGAGGAAAGCGGGAGATGGAATCGTGGACGATGCATGCACGCGGACCCACGCCGCCGCGGACAAGGACAGGAGGAGCACCAGAGCTTGAGCCATTCTAGCCCTAACCTTTTTTTTCTTCTCTTGGAGAAGTGGCTAGCTACTGCGTCGTTGCACGGAGACACGACCACCACGACACCGGCGCCGGCGTGCACCGATCGATCGACCTAGCTAGCTGCGCCCTGGCACACGCACGACGACGCAGCAACCCCGCCCCGCGCGCTCTCTACTTTTGCGCTCCATTTGGCTGGTCGTCCTGACGAGCTTGCAACAGCTCGTACGTACGTGGAGCGGAGCCCACTCACCAGTCGGACTCACCGCGTCGTCCAAACGCCAAACGGAAACATGGTGTTCTTCTCCACCGCGGCGAGGTTGCCTTGCGCTTCCAGCTTCTATATGCAGTCACACGAGGACAAAATGGCGGCAGGCGATGCAGGGTACGTATACTACTCGATCAGCGACCACTACCACTTTCTCTCTTCTTTCTTTTGAAGAAGGAGATCAGGTGATCACCACCAACTTTACCCTGCAAGACAATCCCTCCCAGGTCAGGGAATCGTGTGTATCATATCGAGGCCCATTCAAACTGATCACCGTCAGCTTGGGCCACCTATCATGTATCGTCTAGACCCATTCCTACTTACCTGCGTGCGTCCGTTCGCTGATGCGCCCGAGTAGGCCCATTTCGCCACTGGCTCGCTTTCTTTCTGGCTCTACGTCGCGTGTGTTTGGGGCCTTATCCTCGGCCCTTCCAGCTCTGTTTCTTTCTTCTTCATTTTCCTTTTTTTAGAACAGCACAGGGGCTCCATGCTGCAGCATTCATGACCTGTCCATCGATTCGGTGCGAGCCAGATACAAATGTAATCCCTACGTCACAAAATAAATTAACTTTTAGAATTTAAAATTTATTTAAAAATAAATTAATTTCTACATTTCTATCTACTAAATTGAGAAATTTTATTCTCTTAATACCCCTTAACTACTTATCCACTAATATTACTTTTTATTAATAAAGGATATTTTAGTCTTTTTATTTTTCTAGGGATTGTTTTTTTTTCTTTTGACATGGGAGTACACACGTAGAGGTGACGACTAGCAGGTCAAGTTCACAAAAAGTAAAAAAAAAATCAGGCTGCCTGGGATTACATATATATGCGTGTACCATTACGAGACGGTCTTCACCTTTATCTCGCCAAAGACTGGGGTGAATGGAAGCAAACACAGACAATCAACTGCTACTCCAGGGTATGAAATATTGATATCATCATCAAGCCACGGGCATGTACAGTTAATAACTTACTTTTTTTACATAAACAAAATAATTTTGCCCAAACTGATACTCTCGAACTCGACGTCCTAAGTATACTTTTCGACGCATATCATGCTTGATCGGCACTGCTGGTACACTGCGTCCTGCGCCAGCCGCGGGTCGAAAAGTGGAGGACGAAGAAGATGTGATGCGAGGCGACACGACACGACAGCATGTGGCCGTGGGGACGACGCTGCACACGTTCTGCTGACGCCGTGCCCCCCGCGCCCGCGACGCCACGGGGACACCGCGCTTTCCCCTTTCTACCCTGTACCTGTACATGGTAACATTTCAGAGGATGTTTCCTTATTTATTTAAAAAATATCTAAATATTTATTTAAAAAATCTAAAAAAAGTTAAAACACTCAAACAACATATATATATATATATATATACCACTTAATAAAATCTTAGATCTAAATTCAATCCACACATTAAGATTAAAAAAATAACATATAAATAGTAATAGTATTATTCACATCACATTTGTGTTTTTTTTCTCAAGTCAAATTTTAACTTATTTTCGGTGCAGAGATAGATGCTATTATACTTGACATTCTCGAAATTTTCTACAATTTTTTACAATTGTTTGCATTGGTTTTAGAAAAAAATACATGAGACGATATTTTCTTAAGATATTTGAATCCATTCCCCTGCTACTGCTACTTCCTTTTGCAGTTGCCGATGCTGCCTTCCTTTCTCTTTGGACACCTAGATTATTTTTATCACCCCCTGCTGGTTGATTAAGCCTCAAAGGAATCCAGAAACCAGCAAGCACAAACAACTGTCAGCTATACGTACGTACCTACACGGTCCCTCCTATCTGAAGCTTATATAATTAAGCATGCAGCATCTCATCCCATCGACTCACACTACCTTTCGCTTTCGCTGTTAGGGGAGCAATTGATTAGCAAGCACAACATAAACAAAGTCCACAATCTGGCCTGACCGCTTTATAGCTGCCCTCTCAACCTATCCGGGTTGGCTTCAGCTCGCGCGTTTGCACGCCTCTCACTTGGTTGCTTGCTTGCGGGCAAGTGCCTAGCCTACCTTACCTATCCATGGAATCGCTTGCTCCACACTCTTTGTGTTTGCTTTCGAAACGGGATATGATGTATTGGACTCATTTATATTTTTAGAATAAAATGGTGTGAAGGAATCTGCATGATTTTATTTTTTTAAGTATGACCCATATGTCAGGATGATTCTATTTTTTAAGGATGGCTTATATGTCAACGAGAAAAATGAATAAGTTAAATTGGTTCGCCAATTTTTTTTAAGACAAGACTAACGTAAATCTTAGAGAAATATTTTTTAAAAAAATATCCCATCTCTATTATCCTAAAGAACCTCACTATCCCAGCCCTTAAATTAAACGCTTGCTAGGAGCATATAGTGCAGTAATCTAAGTTTGGAAATCAATTTCGTTTAGCTGATCAGTAGACGGTGTTAATTGCTCCTACAACTTTTACAACTGTAGTAGTAGCATGCACACGCAGCTGCAGACTACGATGTTCTGTAGTAGTAGCTTGCTGTCGCGTTGATATTAGTTGGGAAGATCTTACATGTCAGAGCTGAGCTAAGATTTGATCCAACATGTGCGCTAGCTAGAGATGTGCACTATTGCTATTGCTAGACCACTTACTAGGAGTACACCAACACCTCCGGATAGGTACTCTAACCATCATCATGAGCCAGGAGTAACACCCAACTCCGTATGTAGGTCCCGTTGGCATAGCTACTACTCAAGATTGCCCTACAGAATCCGAGCTGTATTAAATAACTTTTAGATCTTAGGTAATAGATTTGGAGCCGTACAAAACAACATTTAGATCTGTATAATAAGATGTCAAGCTGTTAAATCACTTCGTAAAAATACACTAAAAAATAAAACGGTATTTCCGTACCTCGAACTCTCGTAAAATAAGATGTCAAGCTGTTAATGCTAATTCAAGGTTGAATATCTAGTTTTATTATTACTATTTTTATTCTCTCTATGTCTTTTTGTGAATCTCTAGCCGCATCTTTCTCTCGAACTCTCCTGCTCCAACATCATCTTAGGTGGACAGCGACCATCCTTGGAGCACCCATAACAAGGCTCAACAGCCCACCACTAGTGATAGCAACGGCGACCTCCCTCTCTTCGTTTCTGTCAGCTGCCACACCTCTCTCTCTTAGCCTCCACACCATAGACCGGTGGATCCTAGCATACCCTCGAGTTTTTCTCGGGGCTTCAACGGTGGCTTCGTGGTGTGGACGTGTTTGAGGGTGGCGACCCTACACCAAAGCATGCAGGCAGCTCATTTTGACAGCCACGGGCACAGGACAGCCCGATCCAATCGCCATAGGCATAGGCACGATCTCCTCGCTATCTATCCATTGAGCGGTGGTACCAAAGTATTGGACGATGACGGCCAAGTCTTAAGCAATGATGATATCCACTAGCTAGCAACCTCTTTGTCTTCATGGAAAGCTAGCTAATGGTGGTGATATTTGTGATGAAAATTGTGATAGTCCAAGTGTGGGTGATGCAGTTTATGCAAAAAAAAAAGTTTGATGAAATTGCTGCCGTGATGATTTCTAGATGAAATTGATGCTACTATGATTTGTGGATGAAATTGAGTATTTTTTATAATTTTTTGATGAATTGATTATGTGTAATGTTTTTCTGGATGTAATTGAAATATTGTCCAAGCCTAGGAAATAGACAGCTCAAAGCATGGCTTGAGCCAGCCAATTTTTTTTCTTGGACCTCATAAAATACTCGGCACTGATACCCTGATACTACCATTGTCGAAAGTTTTGTGTCGGGTGAGGAATCGATGCTGATACCAGTTACAATCCGACACTGCTGTAGTTTTCTATAGTAGTGCGTGTCATCTTGGTTTTGTGCAAATTCTTCTCATAGCTGCAACTTTCAGGGCCGATCGATATTCTCCTACTACTCCTATGCGGGCTGGTGAATCCAGCCGGCCTCCTATTCTATGTCGTGCCATGCGCGAGCGCGTATCCGGCCGAATCCAGTGGCACGCAAATTCTTTAGTTGATCGGTTCGTTCGATGAATCTCTCTCGCTTCCGATCTCCCACGTAATCTATAGTGCCATGTCAACTTTTTCTCCGTTTTTAAATTATTTTTCATATCTACTCCATCCAATATACCATAACTATTAGAAATGTGACATTTAATTAATATGTTGCTATATTTTATAATGGATATAACAGTTGATAACTGAATTGCTTGCTGTCAAATTTATTTTTTAAAAATATTTTAGTACGTTGTAAAGAAAAGTGTCAAGGTCAGATGTGCACAGGGAAGTCACGTGTGTCATCTGGTACGTTGAGTACGAGAAATTATTTACGTCAGCGTCTGCACGGCGGCCGGGACTACACACACTGCAAGGGCGATGGATTTTACACGTGCCAGTATTTACTCATACGCATGCATGCACTGCACTCGCATAAAGCAAACACAGTTTGTTCGTGAGCTCAATATCATCACAGTAGTAGGAGTACAACGTGTGTGCTCTTGCCTTTTGCCCGGACGGAGTGATTGAGGTGAGGCAGGGCGGACGATGTATGGAAGCACGGACGCCCGCCCGCACGAACCGATTGATTTGATGTCGATTGACGATTTGATCCGCGGATCGAGCAGATCAGGCCCTCGAGTGCGTACGTGCGTCTCTGCGTCTGCGAGACGAGCGAGCAAGCGATTCGGATGGATGGAATTGAAGACGGCAAGCGATTCGGATCGGAATCGTGGCCACCGCGGCGCATTTACACCTCCGGTCATGTCGCCACCAGAAAGAAGGGAAGAGGAGAGCGTAGCATGGCACAGCAGCAGCAGTGACAAGCAAAAGATTTCTTCTCACCAGGCCAATGCCATGCAAATATGCAATGCACGATTGAACGGAGAAAGAGCGCTCTTCTCTCTCTCTCTTCACGTCCTCTTCTTCGCCTTCCCATCTGTGATCTTTCTGCTGCTGCAGCAGCAGTGCAGAAGAGCGTACCACCGTCGTCCAGTGTGCCGTGCGGTGCGACGCTGCTGCCTGTCTCTCTCGAGAGCAATGGCGAGATCGAGGTGATCAGAGATGCAGAGGTGCATGGGCGACAGCATGTGGTACGTACTACTAGTGCTGTACTGGCTATGGCTCACGAGCTGCTGCTCGTGCTTTGCTTGGCCGCCGCTGCGGCGCTGTGCGTGCGTGCGTGCGGCCGTGCTCGTGCACGGTTTGTAGGGCTCCTCCTCGACGCGACAGCCCATGGCTGCTTTCGCTTCCTCGGCTCTAGCAGAGTATAAGTACGCCTGCAACTCTCTGCAAGTGCAAAGGTGTAGGCTATTTAATCTTAATTTAATTTTAGACTATATATTTTCATATAAAATTTATACGGAATTTATTGGTAAGTTAAACTTCATGCTACTAGAGCTGTCATGGTAATCATCAAAATTGTGCAAGTATAGTGACACATCAATATTAGACTAGAAGCCATACAATTGGCGTGGCCGCCACCTACAAATTCCTAGAGTGACAATGGAAGTCATTGTTCTTCAGTATCCTTGCACATGTGAGAATTAAAAATTCTTAGGTTTTTTCAGGAGTAATTTATTGCACTAAAATCATCACCTTATGAGCCAACCTTCTCCTTTTATTCTTACGCTAGAGTAGATTGGGGCGAGTCTGTTAAAGAACAGCGTGCATTCGATCATCATGCATGCATGAGAAGCATGTGTGCTAGAGACGCGCACGACTCGCATGTTTGTTAATCAAGCATGGGCATGGATGGACCTCATCCATAGCGCTTCTCTCTAGTTTATTGTCAAGAGATCAATCAACATTCTACTACTTGTTCTTAAGACTAATGAGTCCAGTGTAAGTAAAATAGTGAACCAAAATAATATGTCATAGTGATCTATAATATGTCAGTGTGACAACAGTATCTATAACCACTATAATGTCTCGATAGAAATCAACTTACTTGGGTGTTGATCGATTCTTATGCCCTAATTTCAGAATCATTCCTTTAAGCTAACTAATAATCCCATATTTTTAATATGTTTATTAAATAAGTTTGGTGGTAGACCTTTAGTGAGCAGTTTCGTAAGTATTGATTTAGTTATTACATGCTCAACATTAATTGTTTAATCTTAGAACCTATCCTTTATAACTTGGTACTTTATATCATGCTTAGCAGCACTTGACTTATTGTTACTTAAATTGAATACTACAACTTTATTATCATATTATATATTAAGTGGTCCATTAGCACTATCAAACAACTCGTAGTCTCGGAATAATATTATTTAGCTATAATGTATGTCTGGTTGCTTCAAAACATACTATAAACTCAGCCTGCATTATTGACGAGTTTGTTTGGAACTTTTTCATGAAATAGCTCCCCTGCAAGAGTGAAAAGATAACCTGATGTAGATTTATTAGTGTCTAAATACCCTATAAAATCAACATCTGAATAACCAACGACCTCAAGATTATCAGACTTTCTATCAGTTAGCATGTAGTACTACACAAGGCTTTCTTAACAACCTTTCAGTGGTCTAGTCCTAGTTTAGACTGATATTTACCAAGCATTTCGGTAATAAAAGCTAAGTCTGATCGCGTACAGACCTAAGCATACATTAAGCTTTCGACAACTAAAGCATATGGAATTGACTTTATTTGATAACTTTCTAATTCTATGGACTTTGGAATAAACCAAATTTATCACCCTTAACTATTGAAACAGGTGTGGTAGAACACTTACTCACGTTGTATCTTTCAAGTATTCTATCAATATATGACTTCTAAGATAATTCTACTATTCCACTAGATCTATCCTGATGTATCTCAATGCTTAAAACACAAAAGGCTTCACCAATATCTTTTACGTCAAACTTAGAGGGAAAAAACTTTGGTCTCATGCAACACGTGCTTATCGTAGCTAGCTAATAAAATATTATCTAGAGTATTAAAATTATAAACTTTCTACTCTTATGCTTCATATAAATGCAATTATTTACTTCATTCTCCTTAAATACAATGTTTCTAATTATATCATCGAATTTAAGTTACCACTGTCTTGACGCTTACTTAAGACAAAAATAGATTTCTTAAGTCTGTATCTCATATGTTCCTTACCCTTGATGACAAAACCTTCCAGTTGTACTATGAAAACTTGCTCATGCAAGTCACCATTAAGAAATACAATCTTAACATCCATCTGATGTAGCTCTAAATCATAATAAGCTACTAGCGACACAACAATTCTAAATGAGTCTTTCTTAGAAATAGGAGAAAATATTTTATTATAATTTATCCCCTTTATCTGAGAAAATCTCTTAGTTACGAGCCTTGACTTAAATCGTTCGTTGTTCCCTCTAAAGTTACTTTTATAGACCCATTTACAAGCTATTATTTTGAACTCTTTAGAAATTTCTATTAAATCCCATACACCATTACTATTTATAGACTTTAATTCATCTTTCATTACCTTAACCCATTTAGATGAATGTTCACTAATACTTCCTTGAATGATATGTGATCATCCACCTTTCCAATGTCCTCTCCAATGAAGACTTCATAGCCATTAGGAGTGGCAGATCTCCTCTTCCACTATGATCTTCTTAAGTGACATTAGTGATTTAGCGGGTTCTAGAATTTGCACATCATTTTGTAATACATGTTCGTTAATATCCTCTACTAGTGGTGGAGCTCTAGAGAAAGATGCTTACGACATAATCTAAGATACATGTAGACTTTCCTCTTGGTCGTCCGTAACGAGATGTGGATTTCCTTAAGATCTATCTCCATGTTATGTGAGCTCCTATACATTTGATCATTCTATAGAAAAACAATGTGTCTTGTCTTAATAAATTTATTGACACTATCTGGACAATAAAAGCGATATCCCTTAGAGTTTGGATATCATATTAAGTGACATAGTATCTAATTTTCTTAAATATGGATTGAAAGTTTTGGCTTCAACTACACTACTCCACACCTTTAAATAACTTAAACTCGGTTTCCTGCTAGTCTATGTTTTAGGTATAGACTTAGTAGGAATCCAATTTAATATGGTCACCTATCTTTAATGCCTCCATCCATAGTTTCATAGACATATTAGAATCACCAAGCATGTTGCGTACCATATACATGAGGGTGCGGTTACAACGCTCAACTATTCTATTTTGCTATGGTTCATCAACATAGAATATTGGGCAACTATACTATTTTTCTATAAGAATCTAGCAAATAGCTCAGGAATTTCTCCATCTGGAGCATGTCTCCATAATATTCACCTTTCCAGTCGGAGTGCACAACCTTATTTTTACATTATTCTAACTTTCCACTTTAGTCTTAAAAATCTTGAATTTATCTAGTGCCTTAGAACGATCTTTAATAAGAAAGATGTAAGCGTAGTGGAAGAAATTATTAGAGAACATTATAAAGGAGTCAAAATCTACTAACATCACAAGGAAGAGTCCACAAATATACGTATGGATTAATTAAAGTACATCTAAGCTCCTAGTGACTCTTTTTTTTATTGTTTTAGTGAATTTTCTCTCTAGACAGTCTAAGCATTCATTTTTATTAGTAAAGTCTAATAGTTAAAGTATCTTGTGTTTAATGAGATGTTCCATTCTCTCCTTCGAAATATGGCATAAGCGACAGTGCCATAAATATGACGAGTTCTTATTAACTTTAACATTATATGCAATATTATCATAGGCAACATCACTCATATTCAAAAAAGAATCGTTAAGATTAAGCAAATAGAGTTTGTCTTGGTTTAAAGCAAGACCACAATCTTGTTATTTAATTTAATAAATCATTCCATGTAACTAAATTCCACTCTAAAACCATATTTGGTTAAACAAGGAACGGAAATAAGGTTTCTCTTGACAAATAGAACATAAGGAACATTATGTAATAATAAATGAAATCTTCCTCCAAGAACTAAAGAAAAACCTTTAATGGCCTCCACATGAATTTCATTGCTGTCCACCACTCTAATACTTCACTTCCCCTTTGCGATATTCCTTATGAAATACAATTCCTGTAATGTATTAGTGATGTGCATAGTTGTACTTGAGTAAATCTACCAACAACTGAGGACTTAATATACATATAATATTATGTGTATTGGCGAGAGGAAGAGCAGGCGGGTCTTCGTGCATGACAATGTCATGATTAAGCAACCCGAGGGTGATCATCATCCTCTCCTTCCATTCTTAGAAGTTGGTGTTATTTAGCTGCTCAATATTGTTAATTTGAACAACCACATCATTTTATGGCTGAAATTAATAACAATATCATTAGTAAATAATAATAAACATGCATTAATCATGCATAAAATGTAAAATTATGCTAAAGTGATGTATAAATAACTTAGGTGTTAATAATCATAAATCCTAGATCATAACTCCGTTGGGTCAAAATAATATAGAAAAATAACTCAAAATATTCTAGCTAATCATCTCGTTGGTTCCATTTAGCTAGAAATATACATAATTTAATAGCATTAATAACTCAAAGTGCTTAAAAACTAATTCTGTTAATCTATAACTAAATTTTGGGCATCATATAAAATAAAAGTGATTTTAGGCTGGTAGCCCGAAATCGCGCCCTGTTACTATACGTTAATGTGCACGACGAGCATGTGGTCCACCTCATGCTTAGCCCATTAGTGCTAAGTGCACATGTGGCCCTTTATGCATGTGCAACCTAACTCGCCCGTAGGGGTGTTAGCGCCAATCATTGGATCGAGATTGACAAGCATGATTGAGCAGAGAAAATGAGTGTGACACGGGTGCGATTCTGGTCGTCCCGATCTGATCAAATGGCTTGGATTGCATGTGGCTAGAATAGAAGTGATTGCCACAACGTGAAACCCTAGCCATTTATTTTTCCTTCCCTGACTATTTTGGTGAGTAGGCAGCAACGACGACCTGCAAAGGCAACAACGACCGTAAGCTTGGGCATGCCATGCAGCGAGCTGATGCCATAATTGATGCGTGTGCCTCCACTATCATCCTGATTCTCCTCCGCAGTGGCATAGTGCCACTCCGAGCAAGCCTCGGCTCCGTGTGGTGCATAGGGCACAAGCGAAAAGCCGGTCCAAGATAGCATCGAGGCGTGAGTGGTGTGCGTGCACGGCGGCGTTGATGCCATGCACATATCACACGAAAAAAGCGGGGTGCACGGAGGCCTGAGCGCGTGGCAAAGTCGTGATGCCATAGCGCCGGTGAACCGAACCTAAAACCGGTACAACCAATCCTTTAGTTTGTTCGTTAATTTGGGGTTCTATGGTGGGATTTTAAGGAATTTCAATATTTGGGTTCTTGATTTAGAGGGGGAAAATCAAGATTAGGGTTTCGAGATTTTAAGGATTTGAGGTTTTTTTACCCAATTGGGCTTTCCACCTTCTGATTTCTATCCAAATTGATCCTATAACTTAATGTGGTTCTAGGGCTTCAAGAAAACTGGATGATGAAATAATATAGGCATAAGGTGGCTCTGATACGACAATGTGGGCTCTTTAATCTTAATCTTAGCCTTAGCTTATACATGCTCATATAAAAATTATGTGAAATTTACTAACTAGTTGAACTTGATGCCATTACAACCATCGTGATAGTCGTCGAGATCGCCTGTGTCGGTGTAGTGGCGTACCCTTATTGGAGTAAAAGTGCGCGGTGCGGATGGTGTCGTCCTTCTGATCACAACCACCTACACTGGCCCGGAGTGGCAATGGAAGCCATCGTTCGGAGAACAATGATGGGGATTGCCCTTTGGACTTCATCTTATGCACGTAGGTATTGAGAATTCTTAGGGTTTTTTAGGATTAGCTTATCGCACAAAAATCGCCACCTTGTGAGTGAGCCTATCTCCTTTTAATCTTGCTTTAGAGGAGATTAGGGCCTAGTCCATTTGAGAACGTTGCATGTTCGATCGTCACATGTGGATGTGAAGCATTCATGCTGGATACGCACATTACTCGCTCATCTTTGTTATGAATGGACTTTTGTCTATATCACTTCTCTCTAGGCCATTAACGAGGACCGACTAACACAAGGATACAAAGAAACTCTTCACCATTTTTTACTCCTGTTCTATGCTCTGTACGTGTACCACTCTCCGAGCAGGCAAGCCCAAGGCCTGGTTTTCTCCCAACCTGCAGGTCCGGGTTGAATTGAACAGTGCCTTGAAAAATTTCACAGTACCTGGTTTTCATGAGCCATAGGCTTGTATCCTTAAACCTAAAACATAAAAAATATAAAAATTGAACTAGCGAGCTTTCCAAATCCTATGAAATCTAAAAACACATGAAACAAGAATAGAAGCCCTTTAATTACACAAAAAAAAATGAGCCAACGAAAAATTTCCAAGAGATCTAGTCTCTTGCTTATTTTTTTCATGTAATTGACTATATGAATGCAATTCTATAGAAACTTTTCTATCTTCTTTCCATAACTCAAAAGGGTTTATTGGAAAAAAATCCTAAAAAAATTAAATTCTCCAAAGTTCCTTTGCTAATCCTCCAATTCAGAGAACACTTATTGTTTCCTGGTACCGCACGTGCGTATCAGGGCATTTTTGCCTGAGTTGTCTATACGTTTTTACGGGCTTTAAAATTTGGATTAACTAGTTAATACTTGTATCTCAATAATTAAATACATGGTTTCAATCTTTTCGTGTGAATTTTCTTGGATAATCACAATTAGATCAATGGGGGATGGATTCTCTTTAGAAGAGGCTTTAATCATTGTTTGTTTAGTCAACGGTTATGCATCTACTTTACATGCTTTAAACCTGTCCATCCACTACCTAAGGTAACCTTTGTAGCCTAAGGCGATAATGCCAGGGAATATAACATATTAACTTATACTAATATACACTGTTCCTGCTGTTTTCATACTCAATGATCGATTCAGCAAAGAGAAGCATTTCAAATCATTTTTTTGTACGCTGTGAATACACCAAATCGATCGTTGGTCGCTAAAGTCTTTGCTTCTTACTAAATCGATCGTTGCTTAACAGGGCAGCATGTGATGTTCATCTGTTAATTAAGGACGATAAGTTTTTTTTAACAGCGACCTTCCTCGTAATGCATTCGTATCTGTGCAGAATGTGCCCAACTCGCCGTCGTTTCTTCTCACCGTAAAAAAAAATCTAAAACATTATTAAATTAACAGCTCACATAATACTCACATAAACAGTATTAACTGTTGGCATGAACATGTCTAATTTTGACAGGGAAAGATGGACGTTTGAGAGCCTGTTCACTTTCAACTATCCCCACTTCGATGACTCGATAGTTTGCAACAAGTACAAATTTTGAGAACCAAATTTAGATTTTTTTTAAAAAAAATAATTAAGAAGTTTGGTCACAACTAACGAATTTAGTGAAAAAATAGTACTGATAAAATTGTGGTCCCTCTCAGAACTGGCTCCGAACTGGTGGTCCTACCCACCAGTGACTATTGTAAGTTATAAGCACAACTTAGTTACCTGGCAATTAAGAACACAAATAGCGTCTGCAAAATCCAGCCAACATGAGCTGAAGCATCTTAGCCAGTAGACACCAAAGGCACGTGGGGCCACGTCAAACGAGTGGGGACCACATGCCAGTGGCATACAAGGTAATCAGGCTCTGGCTACGTAACATCCTGCCGTTGCTGCAGCGGATGTGAGCTATTCTGATTTCTCTCTGAAAGTATTCTATCTGAAACAAAAAATTAGCGTTACTAGCTGAAAAAAATGGAAAAGGTTAGTGACTAGTAGTAACCGAGGGAGGTTAAATGCTAGATATGAGCTGGAATATTTATTATCCTCTCAACAATTTAGTTATCTATAACTAACTACTTGCTTTGTTTTGGAGTAATCATTGATATACAGATAGTACTGGACTACTGCTTCAAATAGCTATACGTGGTAAGTTGCAGTTACCTGTGCTATGCAAATCAACAATTTATACATAGGGTCAAAGATTATCCTCATTACTTAACTAAAAAATGCTCGTTTTTAATCAGAGTTATCACCTGTCAGGATAATGTGTCATAAGTTCTCATCCTTTCTCTACTGCCTATACGCCGCTACAAAATTTTAAATACTAAAATTTAGTTTTAGAGTTTTTTCATTATATTTTTTAGCGTTGGTTTTTAGGTTGCTAACAACATATACGTAAAATTTTTAATTATAAATTTTTTTTTTCGTCACTGACAGGTAGTTTGGCTTATTATTAGTAATTGACCAACACAACCAATGAGGCCCATAATGTGTCCAGTCTGATATTACTTTTCTAAGTTTAGGTGAGGGTTATCTTTACAATTTAATGATAGGGTAAGCTAACATTTACTTCACTTAGAATTTGGAAAAGTAATCATGACCGAAGTAGTCAATAATTATAAATAAAGCTGCAAATAAAAATTAAATAGCCTATAGTGGTATAACGAGCTTAATGTATATAATTCATTAATTATTAATTATTTTAAACTTAAAAAATATGTTTATTTGATTTTTAAAGTGACTTTCTTACCGAACATTTTTATAAAAAATATAACGTTTAATAATTTGAAAAACGTGCTAACGAAAAACGAAAATTTGCTTTTAACTCTTGCTTAAAGGAACTCAGCCTAAAACATTCTTGCCTTTATAGTTTAACTCTAGAACTACGGATCCGCACTTATATCCACTTAGAACACGTGTATTTTATACAACTCATACGGAAATTTTAGGAGAAGAAAACCGCAGCTAGGTATTAGCACAGCAAAAAGGAGGAGAAAAGGGAAGAATGAAGGATTTAAAAACATAAGCAAGGGAGGGGGGTTGGAGAAAGGAGGAGGAGAAGAGGAGGAAGGAACCATCCACAACCCAAACACCCCCACCCCACACACGCCTCTCCACTCCACCATCCCTCTCTCTGCCTCTCCTCTCCTCTCCTCTCCTCCGTTCCAAGTTCCAACCCCTCGCGTATTTTATTTAGTCTTCTATTCGAGTCCTACCAGTAGCTTAGCTAGTAACCGATACGGTGGCGGTGGTGGTGGGAGTAGAGTAGTACAACGAGAGGAGCCGTTGCTGCTGTGCGGTGCTGCGAGGTCAGGCGAGATCTAGGAGAGAGGCGGCGATGGGAGCTCGCTGCTCCAAGCTCTACGTGTGCTGGTGGCCTCCCCACTTCAAATCGCCGATGCTTGGTACCCCACTTCCCTCTCTGCATTGGCAGCTCTCTGGGAGGGTTGGGGTGGGGGATTTGGTTGCTGGATTGGGTGGTGCTTGTGTTTGATGGATGCTGGGTTTGGTTTGGTGGTGGCGGTGGCCCTGCATTTGGGCCTGGTTTTGTTGCGGTTTTTCTGGGGATCTTTTTGGCTCGTGTCGCGTGTCTGATTCCCTTCTTTGGTTTGCGGTTCGAGGAGGTGTTGATCTTGCTGGAATTCGCTGTGAATGGGTCTGATCCAGTGAGTGGTTTTGTGTGAACGCTCACCAGCGATCCCGATTTTTTTCTTGCTCTAGCAATCACCTCCTGCTGATTTGATGTTTTTTCTTGTGTGTTTTTGTCGGTTGGGTTGACGAATTCGGTCGTTCTTGCGAGCGTTCGGAGTTGGTTGTGTTTGATTCCGTGGATAATCTCTTCATGTCGAGAGCACTGCCGACTTTTTTTTGGAAGAATCTGTTCGTGGTTCTAACGCGCGCGTCGTGCGTTTGGTGCTGATCCGAGTGGTGTGGTTTCGTTAACGTGCAGAGAATGGCGCCGCCGCGGACGACGGCAGCGGCGTGCCGGTGTTCGCAGAGTACTGCCTCGAGGAGCTCCGGGTGGCGACTGACGGGTTCTCCCCCGAGCGCATCGTGTCGGAGCACGGCGAGAAGGCGCCCAACGTCGTCTACCGCGGCACCCTCTTCAGCACCGGCCGCACCGTGGCCATCAAGCACTTCGGCCGCTCTGCCTGGCCCGACTCCCGCCAGTTCTTGGTTCGTGCTGCTTTGCTCCACGCGGCTGTCTCATCTGCATCAAGCGCTCGCCTAGCCTTTGCCTCTTCGATTGATTGGCTCCGTTTGTGTATGCGTGTGTGCAGGAGGAGGCGAGGGCTGTCGGGCAGCTGCGGAGTGTCCGGCTGGCCAACCTGATCGGCTGCTGCTGCGAGAATGGCGAGCGGCTGCTCGTCGCGGAGTTCATGCCACATGAGACCTTGGCAAAGCATCTCTTCCACTGTATGTGTTTGGTGCTCACTCTTTTTCCTTGTTCTAGTATATTAGCTGCAGCTAGCATATTGGGCTTGGGCAATGTTGTTTCCGATTTGGTAGTACAAATGTAGGCATCAAGATGATAAGATTGGGCCCCTTATTTAAGGATGAATGTGTTTTTTGTCACCTGAATCTAATGTTGAATTGTTGCTTTCAGTTGGAGACGGTTGAAGTAATTCCTGCAACAAACTCTTTTTGCTGTTTCTTGTCTGGTCCTACATTTGTTCTTCCGGGTTAACTGGAAATTAATGCATTTATTCTTCTTTAAATGCTTGTTATTAGTGTTACGTTTGGAGGTACACTAGTTGGCACCAAGATGTTTTCATTATTTATTGCCTTTCTAGAAGATATGTGCGTGCGTGTGGGGTGTGTGTGTGTGGCTAAATTGCATCTAAGGTTCTTATGGAGAAGACACTTTGCATTTGGATTTATCTACATTTTGCACTCATGGTGGTTATCCTTGGCAGGGGAGACAAAGCCATTGAGCTGGACAATGAGGGTACGAGCTGCATTCTATGTGGCTCAAGCATTGGAGTACTGCAGTACCAAAGGGAGAGCTCTTTACCATGATCTGCATGCATACAGGGTTCTCTTTGATGCGGTGAGTCAGTACTTGTGTTACTGAGTTGCTTCTTAGGTTAGGCTTTCGGAAACAAGGCATGTAATGTTCTTTTTTTCCCCTGGTATGGTGAATCATAGGATGGTAATCCCAGACTGTCGTGCTTCGGTCTGATGAAGAATAGCAGGGATGGGAAGAGCTATAGTACCAATTTGGCTTTCACGCCTCCTGAGTACCTTAAGACTGGTATGTGTTATGCATGTGCGTAAGTTTTTTACCATGAGTGTTGGATTGCATGGATTTTATTTGTTTACGTTTGATCATTAAGTGAGGACTTCCTATTATGAACTAATTCTTTGTTTTTATGTCCATGTTCTTGCACCTAGTCCTTTTCTCCAGTAGTGTAAATCTTTCTATGAAAATGTTGTTTACTGAGCTTCCATTGTTTATTTTTAGCTAACGTTACCTTGTTTTGTGAATTACAAACCTTAGGCAATAATCTAAGCTGCCAGGGGACTTGTGTTTTTCATGAAGGGATAGCATTCAACATTTGACTTATTTTTCTCACAGTGAAGCAACAGAATTCTGTGTTGCAAAGCTTCCTCGTTTTGTTATGACTTACATGAAATTAATCTTTCTAAAACAAAGCCCGAACGCACAGGCTTTTTTCCTTCACTAACTGCTATATCTTCTGCAGGCAGAGTAATTCCAGAGAGTGTGGTGTACAGTTTTGGTACTATCTTGCTTGATCTCCTAAGTGGAAAACATATCCCGCCAAGCCATGTAAGTTATTTATCCTTCCTGCTTTTCTCGTTGGGATTATCCAAGCTCAAGTATTCACTTCGCTTTGTTTTGCTGTAGGCGCTTGACCTTATAAGAGGAAAGAATTACCTGGTGTTGATGGACTCTTGCTTAGAAGGCCATGTCTCCAGCTCTGATGGAACGGAGTTGATACGATTATCGTCCCGTTGCTTGCAGTATGAAGCTCGTGACCGGCCAAACCTGAAATCAGTGGTTTCTGCTCTTGGAAACCTCCAGAAAGATGCTTCTGTAATGTTTCTTTCTTTTGCTACTTATGCAGACTAGCAACAGTTTTGTCTATTTACATGTCGCGCCGGCCAACTTATTAGTTCTCATCTTGATGTTTATTTGTTTGTGCAGGCTCCTTCACATGCTTTGCTAGGCATACAACATGATAAGGAAAGCACAGAGCAAATTTCATTATCTGCTATAGGGAAAGTTTATGCCAGAGCAGACCTTGATGAGGTTCATGAGATACTGGAGAATGATGGATATTGTGAGGATGAAAGAGCAACCTTTGAGGTATTAACTATTTGTCAGTCAAGCTTGCTGTAATGAAAGATTCTTGCTGGTACTGTAGCTCCTCCCCTAACTGATTGCTGCCATTTCCCTAAAAAGGAACTAACTGACAGAACTTATTACATTATTTTTGTCATCTTGGAATATTTTCAATTGTGTACATGAACCAAAAGATGATGAAAACCACTGGCATAGGATAGGGAGAAAGTAGCTGGTCTATGTTTGATTCCAAAGCCCTTTGACCAATGGACCCTAATGGTTATTTTAATGTTTTAGGTGCCATTCTTTTGAGCTTGTGGCTAAATTTTGACTAATTTGATAATGCTTATTTTTATTGCTCTAGATCTGAAATTATAATAGAACATTTATGTATCTTTTAGGGATATATTATACATCCAGCAGTTGACATATAATTTATCATACAAGGCTGCTAACTCCTCACCATGTTGGCTGGTCCATGTTGCTATTATTTTCGGTTTTGCATGTTTTCTCATTGCTCCCATTGATATCTTGCATATACTTTACAAATTTGGTGTATGTAACAGGTGTCTTTCCATTCCTGGACTGGCCAAGTATCTGATAGTATTCTTGTCAAGAAACAGGGAGACAGTGCTTTTCAATCCAAGGATTTTGAAACTGCAGTTGAGTGCTACTCAAGGGTATGTATTAGAGTATCATATGCATTACTCTTTTCCAATTGCAGATGTATAACTTTACTGTTTGTACATTGACAATTACTTTTTCCTCGAATTAAGAATAAGGATATGAAAACTGTGTTCCTGATTGATTTTCTGCTAATGGGTTGCTATTTGACACTGGTTACTAAGCTGCTACCTGTTAATTTTCATGTTACCTCGAGATGTTATCTGTTAATTTTCAGATTACTAACTTGTGTTTTTGAACTTTTTGCAGTTCATTGACACTGGTGCAATGGTGTCTCCCACTATGCTGGTGCGAAGAAGTTTCGCATACATGGTGCTTGGCAAAGTGCAAGAAGGCCTTGTGGACGCAAAGAAAGCAGCAGACATATCTCCAGAGTGGCCTACTGCACACTACCTTCAAGGGATGGCATATCTCGGCATGGGAATGGAGCCTGAAGGCCATGAAGAACTCAAGCAAGGCACCGCTTTGGAAGCTTTAAGGAATGCTAGAACTAGAATTGTATAGCCCTCAGACGTAATGTGATGCCTCCTCTCTTCTGTACCTAGATCGCCTTCATTTTGGGTGTCCTCCAGTGCTTTGCCACCGATAGGGCTGTTTTTTGGTCATCCCTAACTTGTATTGGTATTTCCCAGTGGTTTTACAACTCCTAGGTTGGCTGTTATGACGCCTCCAATATATTCATAAGTACAAAAATTGGGCAACTAGCATTGAAATAGCAAACCGTGGATGTGAGATTGTAAAGCTTTAATGTTATTTCGTTAAAGCCATGTATATACACAACTTGCAGATTTTCTCAGGCGTCAAAAGTTAATTGTTATCAAGCATTTTTCCTGTGTTCCAGTGCAAGTACCTGTATTCTTTTTCTGACGGGTATTGGGTAGCACCCGTTGCAACGTATTCTTGATGCTTTAGTGCTTGTAATATTCATTTTATGGCTTAATGCTGGTAGTTGTCACCAGTTTAGCTAATTAATGGCTGAGAAAAGTAGGGGAGCATAGGTTACCGATTTTTCTTAAATCAGGAAAAATGATAACTAAAATGTTTATCTGTTTTTAGAAAATAATTTCTTGGACTTCCCAAGAAAAGCACACATGGTTGCATTGCATTGCAAAGACTAACACTGGGTCCTCCTGTTCGCCTTAAAGCTTAAACATGAAAGAAAGCAAAAGGTTCGAACAGTCCAGAAGAGATTGTCTCGACGGACAGACATTCAGACGGGCAAGTATAACAAATGAGAGCACCATTTTGCAACAAAATCGTCGTCTAGCTGTACCAAATTATTATAGGCATGTGGCCTGTTCATGATTCAGGGAAAAGGTACATCATTGGAAAGGAACAGTGCAGTTCTTTTCGGGCAATCCATGAGTCAGTCACTCTCGTTCTGTGTACTTGGACGATCGGTAAAATTCCAAAATCAATGTGGAGAAACATAGACAAAGGTCTGGCCTAATGCTTCTACTGCTTCTCACTTCATATGTGAGGCCGGTTACCGAGCATTTGACCAACCAAATTAGTTACCTGAAAAAAATTACCTAAAATAAGACTAAGAGGAGTGGGAGATTTGGTACAATCAGAAATAAATTGACATGAATAGAGCAAAATAAATCCAGTAGGTATTTCAGATGAATCAAGAAAAGAGTGGTCAGTGTTCTGTGTTCAAACAAGGGAAAAACTCCAGAATAGAGAAAACATGTGCTCTGCATGGATTCCAACCACTGCCTATATATATCCCGCTATCCAAGGCACGAGAATCTATGGAACTTCAATGAAATTTGATCAATGATGAAACCTATGATAATTTAATAAGATGATCTATTCTCTGGATAGAGATTAGACGATGATTTTCTTCCCATCCCAAAGTAGGAAAGACAGTCATGAAACATATTCAGCATGTTACCACCAAGCTAACTAATGCTATAAAAACTCCAAACATGACAACAAGAATATAATTGCCAGTTAACTTGCCTGCCAGTACTTCGAAACACATCGATCGATGCAACTGTTCTCACCCATATTGAGCTCAGCTTCTTTATACCTGTATAAATAGAACAAATTACAGGGAAAGATGCACAGTTAAATTCAGCAGCTGAGGATAGTTCCAAGAAAGCAAGAGATATGATGGATCTCAATGCACAACCTTGACCACCTTAGTTGAACTATATTGATACGGATTAGCCTTCTTTAGCCAAAGAATAAAAAAGAGATAATAGGCAATATCAATATTTTAGTCTATCATTCTACAACCATGTATGAGAATGCTACTGAACAAACTAAACAGAAGGATGATATAAATAGCAGCTTGAAGCAGATAATTCAAATATGCAAAAAAAAAAAAAGCAAGCTATGCAAGACTTAAGCAGACCATATGTACCTTTTCTCAATACACTTGTTAAAACAAGTTCGTGTAAGCCTGCATAAAGGGAAATGACAAAAGGCATCAAATTTACACCAAAATAATGAACAGGAGTGATGTGGGATGATCGAAATTATCACTAATAAAATACTTCAATACTAGAATGGCAAAAAGCATCTCAGTACTAACAAGGAATATTGTTGCTAACCTACTTGATTTTCTCTTTTATTAACTTCATCACCACGTCAATTAGGTGGTAATCGATATTATGGAAGTACCAGGACCTAAAAATATATTTTACCTACATTCCTGCAGGATAGTAGGTAATCGGTTAGCACTTCTATTTATCACTGTAAACATTAGGTGCTAACCGATAGTATAGGAAGTACAATTTGCCAGTAACTACAGATAGTATTTGATTCACATAAGTTGTGCATAATGTTACCGGTATAAGTTTGAGACACTCAGAGCTCAGTGTTAACATTGTTGGCCAGATAATGATATCTCTATCTCACTGTAACTAGATTAACAACAACTACGAAGTTGTTTACTGCTTTACTTCTAGCAAGATTGGTGATCTCAGAAGTCCCAGATAGTAGTAAAGCATCAAAGGAGTGCATCACTCACCGGTTGAAAAGATCGACCCGGTACTCCATCTCCTTCTCCGCCATCCCAAACATCTGCCCAGCCACGAAAAAACACAGCATCAGTCGCACCACAAGCTTTATATCGAGAAAAAAAAGAACGAAATGAGGAAGCAAGATGAACGCACACACCTGCTCCTTCTCAAAGTTGGTCGGTCCACCTTTCGCAGCCATTGTTGCTCTTGCTCCTCAACTGCAAGCAGGGACACCTAATGAACCCGTACCCCATATTGCAGGGAAAACGAACCGTCCGAGGAAGGAGAATAGCTGGGAAGTTACCCGGCAGGAGAAGGCCGGAGATCTCGCGAATGCTGTGATAGGAATCGAGATGCCGCGACGGGCAGCGCGCCTCCAGAAGAGAAGAAGACCTGAACCCTTCCCCAATTCTAGGGTTTTGTTCTCAAGCGGATGAAGCAGACCACCCATGCTTCCTGGGCCGCATTCTCGTGGGCCTCTTGGCCCAAAGTCGCTCACCGACAACTTAGGCCCACCTGGGAGCGCCAGGTAATGATTTTAAGTTTTTTTTAGAGAAAAAAATTCTGATCGTTTTGTTCCCGAGCTGCCTCTCCTTCCAAAATCCAAACTCTTCTCTCGTCGCGGTGGAAGCCATGAGCTTGGCTTATCCGCTCCTCCTATATCGGTGTCCATGTCGGCGTCGGCCTCCGATGAGGGAGGTGAGGGCGAGTTGACGGGGCGGGAGAGGCGGAAGCAGCGGAGGGAGAGGCGGGAGGTGCGGGCGCGGGACTGTAGGAGGTGCAGGAGCGGCTCATCCACGAGCCGGCGCGGCGGCGGAAGCCCCCCAAGAGGACGTGGCGAGAGAACCTCGACCTCGACCTCCTCGCCGAGCACGGCCCGCAGTGGTGGTTCGTGCGCGTCTCCATGGCGCCTGGCACAGACTATGTTGAGCTCCTCACCAAGGCGATCTCCCGACGATATCCAGAGCTCTCGTTCAAGGTATGCACTTCATTCTGTTATCATATTGCCGAGTTGTTTAGATCGTTTGCGTCTGTGCTGCGGAAGCACAGCTGTCACGAGCATTATGCTGAACACTGTACATTTGAATCGATATCCATTTTGGTCTTTGCAATATAGATGCGCTAATTATGTTATGCACAACATTACGATGCAAAGTACTGCCATTGTTAGAAATGTCAGATCTAACATGAAAAATCTTATCAAACTATGTGTTGTAAGTGATTGGGCATAAATTTCTGCCGAAATGTACATGGCAAACTGAGAGTGTTGGTAGCGAAATCTAAGTTGTTATGGCAGTTGTTCCCTATATAAGTCTATTTAACCTCTTGTTGTTTCTGTTACTGTAAAAATGTAGTTGTGGTTAGTTTGCCAACTTATTACTCCCTATCTGCAATGGTTTGTGCTACTGAATGGATTTATTTGCCTGCTTTGTTTTCAGTACCGTATGTCTGACAAATTATTTTCAGATTTATAATCCATCCATCCAAGTCAAGAAGATGCTGAAAAATGGTTCAAGCAGTGCCAAATCAAAGCTTTTGCATCCTGGGTTGGTCTTTCTGTATTGCACCTTGAACAAGGAACTTCATGACTTCATCAGAGATACTGAAGGTTGTTATGGTTTCATTGGAGCTACAGTTGGCTCTATGTGGGTATTCTTCATTTGTTAACTTCTGCATTAGCATTTGAATTTTTGTTGGATATTTCTATTATTGTTGAAATTATCTTTGATTTTTGTGTCTTTTTTTTTGAAAAAGCATCTCAATGTCTCATACTGGATTTCTTTAGGTTAGCTTGAAAGTTGAAATTGTAGGGTTGCAGATATGTCAAAGCAAATATTACATGCCATCTATAAGTTCAAAGTCATCCTTTAACCCCATAAGGTGACTGACACACATCACAATATGTTTTCTAAAAGTAATAAGCTACATGGTTAGTGATCTGGATTTCATCAGAGTGAAAGTAGTAATATGCATTTTACTTCCAAGGCAATAACTTACTGTAGTTGTAAAAAAACCGAATTATGGAAGATGGAAAATTTAAGAGCAGAATATAGTAGATTATATTATCTTTTCCCTTCCTGCTAAGATCAATATTTCACTTGTGCCTATCTTCACACTATATTTTCATAATGCAGCAAAAGGCAGATTAAAAAGCTTAAACCTATTCCAGCTGAAGAAGTTGAATCGATTATTAGGGAAGAAAAGGAGGAGCAAGAGAGAGTTGACAGAATTTGAATAAATGGAAAATGGAGGAAATGTTGAGTCTTTCAATAAACCTGTTGAAGATTCTGAACTCATGCTAATGAATAAGATCAAGAGACAGTTTAAGAAATCAACCTCAAAAAGTAGCACCAACCACAGTGCTTTTATACCTGGTGCCAGTGTCCATGTTCTCTCTGGGCCTTTTGAAGGCTTCACTGGTTCTCTCCTGGAAGTGAATCGCAAAAATAAGAAGGTTAGGTTGATGACAACTTCATCTCAGTTCAGTGAACTAATTGTATGGTAATTTTCTATTACATATTCTTCCAATATTGCTTGGTTATCTAAGAATGTGTTACATTTGTACCTCCCACAGGCCACTCTTCAGTTGACACTTTTTGGCAAGGAGAGCTTTGTGGATCTAGATTTTGATCAAATTGAGGCAGTCGATACTTAATGGTAAAGAAAAAGTATGGTAACTGATTCAATGAATTCTGATTTTCCTAACAATAGCATCACCCACTAATACTTTCCCCAAGAATCATGACTCCTGAGTTATGAGTATGCTTAATCATGAGCATCTGCCATTTTGGTTGCATCAGGTGATTGGGAAAGTATTTCTAACTTAGGAGGTACCCCTCTGTTTTTTTTGTTTGACGTCGTTGATTTTTGAATCTACGTTCGACTATTTGTTTTATTTAAAAAATAATTATCATTTATTTTGCTATGATTTGTTTTATTATTAAAGGTATTTTAAACATAACTTATATTTTTGCATTTTTGCACATGAATTTTGAACAAAACGAATAGTCAAACATATGTTCAAAAGTTAACGACGTCAAATATAAAAAACCAGAGGGAGTAATACTTCTATGGCAAACAGGAAGTTAGCATCCAAGTTAGACTTTCATATATAAATGGGCTGAGAAAGAAATAATTTACATGTGGAGTATGTGATTCTCACTTGTGGGCCAGAATCCAGAGGTTATATGATAGAACATCTGTTATATTATTGTGCTGCAATTATTCATGCAACCCAATCTAAGTAAATCAAGTCTGGTTACAATACTACAGAATGGTGATTTATTGTTCTAGAAAATGTCAATACATTTCCAATTTCCATCATATATGACATTGCTTCTTGGTATAATATTTAGTCTTTTTTTCTCATCATCCTTTCCAAAAAAAAAATTAATCATTGTTTAGCTCCACACTATAGCCGCAGGATAGGTCATTTATGATTTTTATGGGTTTATATTCTTGTTCCATAAATCTGCGTTTCTTGTCTGAGCAGAAGTCTTGCGGATATTAGTTTTTGTCCATACAGCCAGGGCCCGGAGGAAATAGCTAAGAGCTTCATTACATTGAATCCATTGAACACTGAGTAACTACCGTGACAGAACTTTTAGCATGTGGGCTACCTCGAGAACTGACCAGTGAGTACTCTTTTCACAAACAAGCATTTCAGACTAGGCAAGAATACGATGGAGGACTGTCTTTTGACATTTTCATGTTTGTTGAAAGATTTTTTTCCCCTCTCTTTATGATGTTTTACAGGAGTGGCTGGAATGCAAGCTTATAAATCATGACTTCATGAGGGTTAGATTTGTTGAACCAGGAAAGTCACAACACATCCATTTGGTTTGTCTCAGTTTACTTATAGCTCTGTCATGTAGAAAGCAATGTTCAAACTTTTTAGGTTGTCTCAGTTTCAAAATTTTGGTTGATACCTACATTTATCAACGAATTTAATAAAAGGGCAGCAAGTCTTTGCAGGATTTTTTTTTTTTTGCTCTTACAAGCATCCAGATCCTCAGTGTCACTTCACCGTGTGCATTAGGCATTTCGGCTATCTTTGTGTTACACTTTGCTTCCTTGCTTTTTTGCTTCCTGAGCTAGGAGATCACTTTGGAGAAAGATACAATTCATCTGTTTCCAGAATAACCATTGTTTGGGCAAAAAGCTTGGGAGAACAAAGGGATCTGCTTCTTCCCCTTTTCTTTTACTGTAGTTTCTGGAGATCTGTTCTCAAAAGAAGACCATAGGGGGAAAGAGAGACAAGCTGTGCATTTCTTCACCTGAACAGCTCTATCATGCAACATGCTTTCATGCTTTTAAAAAAGGAACAATACCTTGATTTGAACAAGATACACATTCATGCTTTTGAAGAATATACCTTGAACAACATACTGTTATTCCTTGTATGCCATGCCCAAAGTTTTAATTTTGTAGAGAAATTGATCTAAACATAATGGCGATGGTGATTCTTGGGCATACCACAGATCTAGGCTGCCCTGTGTCCCAGCAAGAATGATCTAACCTTCAACTTATTCAATCACAAACTAATGCTTATGCTTGTGCTTATAGGTCATGCCCCGTTGTTTCATTTATGTTTATGCTTATAGGTTAAATTTTAAATTTGAAGTTGAATTTGGGATTTTTTTCATTGTAATTTATTTTTTAGTATTTGCTTTTAGATGGTTAAGTACACGTATATACAAGTTTTACCTATAAATTATAAATTATGTTTTAATCGTTAATAAGCCCATGTCGCATATATTTAGTATAAGCAAGGAGCAACACATCATATATGCCAATTAAGATCAGTACTATAATTTGATGTCATGTGACAACTAAATGATAGAGTGCCTTCTTAATTATCCATCATAGTCAAGCCCACATCTTGTGATGCTTATAGTACACATGAACAAGGAAATAATCCAGTACCAACCCTACTTTGACTAAATAAGGAGTAGTACAGCAATACATGATTATACATCCAATCCTCTTACCCAATGGATTACTTCATAGAAGAGGTTGCTAAAATGCTAAACAGAGCAGAAATAGACTAATGATTATCCTTCATTTCTGGAGTAATCCAAGCCTATTACACATGTAAATTAAGGAGCTACTCCAGCAGCTGATCCGTGATTTGTATCCTTGCTTTACTGCCTGTCACGGTCGGCCGCCGCGCGGCACAAGGTAGACCCGGGCTCGCACCACGGAGCCATCGCCCAGCCGGAACCCGGGCGCCACCGGGAAACCGACGACCATGCCGGCGCCGGCGCCGCGCGCGCCAGAGACGCTCTCCATGTAATCCGGGTGGAACTCCGCGCCGCGGCCGGCCTCGAAGTGGCTGGGCGGCGTCTCGAGCGCGAACGCCAGCAGGTGCAGCATCCACACGGCCTTGGCCGCGCGCAGGAACTCCCCGTAGAACGGCGTCCGCGGGTGGGCGCCGCCGTCCACCACCCTCCGGTGCTCGCCGTCGCCCAGGACAGTCAGCTCCACGCGCGGTGGGAGGAGCGACGCGAACTTGCTCGCGGCGTAGCGGCCGAAGGGGCAGGTCGGGAGGAGGCCTAGGAGCTCGGCGGGCTCCATTCCGCGCATGTCGCGGAACTGCGTGTACCGCTCCAGCCGGAACGCGGCGGGGTCGAGGAGCGAGGAGAGGGAGCCGTCGAGGTAGAACGACTCGTGCTCGAAGCCGCCGAGGAGGACGCGGGTGACGTAGGCCTCCAGCGCGTGCTTGGCCAGCTGCGGCGAGGAGACCAGGATCTTGGTCAGGGACCGGGTCGCCGCCGCGAGGTCCAGCCCCGCCGCGCGCATGAGCTGGAGGAGGTGCCCCGCAAACGCCCGCGTCGCGGCGCGGGCCTGCTCGGCGCAGGCGATGAACAGCTCCACCGTCGGGGCGTCACCACCGCCGGAGACATTGTGCTTGGAGGGGTGGTGGCGGGAGTTGCGGCGGTTGCTTGCGACGGCGAGCTTCTCTTTCAGGCCGTCAACCTCGACCTGCTTGGCTTCGAGCTGGCGCCTGAGGTCGTCGAGCGCTGCCTCGTACGGCGCCACGGCCTCGCTGAGCGGGGGTGCGGTGGGGCTGGGGATGTGGGCGCCCGTGGCGACGGAGCGGCGGAAGCGGTCGCGGAGCCGCGCGAGGTGGCGGAGCTTGGCGACGACGGCGGCGTCAGCGCTTCGCATCTTGTCGGGGTCCCAGGGACAGTGCGCCCCCTGGAGCTCGGAGTACGCGCGGCGCACGCCGGAGACCGCGTCGAACACCTCCGCCATGAGCGCCTCCGCCTCCCGCGCCCGCTCAGCCCCACTCGCCGCCGCCGCCACCTTCCTCTTCTCCTCCCAGATCTTCAAATTCTCCTCCTTATCACCATCCTTCTCGTCATCCGCCTCCGCCGAAGCCGCCACCTCCTCCGAAGAGGGAGTGCGCCGGCGCTCCTCTCCGCCTGCCCCCGAGGCGGCATCTGCGAATGGGTCGTCATCCTCGTCGTCGAAGTCGGTGCCGCCGGAGTCGCTGAGCGCGTAGCTTCTGGGGAGGCGGTTGGAGAGGCAGGAGGTGGCGACGCGGTGGATCAGATCGCCAATGGTGACAGCTTTGTTCGCCATCTCTCTCTCTGGCGATGGAGAGTAACAGCAGCGCGACTGTGCGAGTGACGAGCACAGGTGGTGCGTGTTGTGCGTGAATTTAAGAGGAGGCCAGCCAAAACACCCAAACAAAATGAGACAGATGCTCTGCGAAACATGCAGGTCAACCAGATAGAGACAAAAGAGTGAGCTGGGAGCTCAGTCTGAATATTTAACCTCACCACCATTTCCCCCAGCTAAACAACCAGCATTGATACGGTGCTAATGATTAATGAGAGCTAATCTTCACTTAAAACCATCATCACTTCCTAATAACACACCCTACTGCTGCTGCTGCTACTCCTAGTATGTTACCAAGGAGCAGTGCTTAAAATTTGTTTTTTTTTTACTGTGTTCTCCATGTTCTTTGCTGTAAATTACTGGTAAATATGTAGGCTACAGCACTGTATAAACTTGATCCTGTCTCCATTATCAAAGTTTTTGAGTCAACTGAAGTTTATATTATGAGTCGTGATAATGTGTTATGACTTTCGTTTCTTTAATGTTATGGTAGCCGGGTTATGCGGTTGGGCATGTGATCACCTTCCAGAGCCCTGCTTGGTCTGAGCAAGTGGATAGCTCAACCTCTTTTGACCTTTTCCAACCGTGCAAAGCACTTGCTTTAAAATCGCGGGCATTTGGTGCTGTATACTAGTATGAGAAATTTGCGCTGTTTTACGCTGATACAAGTTCAATTTACCTCTCGTTTCACAGATCACAACAAGTGAACACATCTAAATCGTTGAAAAAAATTCCATTAAGCAGCAGATGTTCAAGACGCAAGCTCTTGCTAACTCACACGCGATCCGTGGAGTTCTTTTCGACTAAGGGTCCGTTTAGAAAGGGTTCAACTCCTTAAAATGGGTATGGTGCCTCCTGAGTTTCGCCCACATGATCGCCTCCGTGTGCTGACTTAGTTTTTCTGTTTTGACTATAGCCTACACTTGTCCATTCCTCTTCTATTTGGACACGGATTAGAATCCATCCTCCTAAAATGAATCCCTTCCAAACTTAAATTTCAACCTACAACCTCTCAAAACTTTCAACCTGTGGCCTAAAACTTTCAACTGGGTTTGCAAAAGTTTCAATTCATCGTTTGAAACTTTCAACTCGGTATACAAAACTTTCAATACATATGAAACTTTTAACTGAAAACTCTATATCCAAATATCTAAAAAGTTTTAACTCATAACCTAAAATTTAACTCAATAACAAACTTACTACTTCAAAAACCTCAAACTTTCAACTACACCCATAGCAAGCTAGATGCCTATAGGTGAAAGAAAGGAAATGCCATGGCCTTGTGTCTAGGGCAATAGCGATTTACTTGCTGCATCATGTCGAAGCCAAGACGTGGGGTTTGGTGATGCTAATGATGTCTTACCGCTATTGAGAAAGAAGGAAAACCAGAGATTAGGAGAGAGATAGGAGGAAGACAAAGTAGGATCAATTGGAAGAGAAGAGGAACTAGGAATTAGTAGGAAGGAAGACGAACTGGGATTAACGAGAAGGAAAAGGAATCGAGCATTGATAGGGAGGAAGAAGATGTATAGAACATGACGCTGAGAAGCGGAAGAACACCAACCCTCACTCATGGGGTCTTCGCTTAGCGTCAACCAAGAAAACGAATAAATAAGCCGTGAAAGAATATATGGTTAAGAGTATTCACAAGTTTGGTTTCTAATGCATGCACACCCAATAGCCTGAGCGTCTTAAAATAGTGGAGTCTAAACTCGTGTAGTGTAGCTAAAAGTTTTATCTTTTTAAATTTATTTTTTAGATTACTTTAGTGCATTTCATTACCTTTTTATGTAAAGCTGAAACCATTTAATTAGGATCTAACTCAAAAAAAATTGAAGCAGGAGTCGGCAGAGTCCTGCCACACAGACCTTAGTTAGGAATTACGGTACACTAAAGGTTCAAACAATGCGTTGAAGCCCAGGTCACCACGATCACGCTGCCGCGCTTGCGGTCGATCGGACAAACGGGCCCACATGTAAGCACGTCATCCTTTACCCACTTGTCAGCTAGTGCTGAGACTGAGACGACCTGACCCGCTGTTTCACAGAGAACCCCTCGTCTCTTTTGCTATTTCCGGTTTCCCCACCCGACGAGCCGCCCCGCTCCGAACCTCCGAGTCTCGGCTCCGACCACTCCCCACACCCGCACGCCGAGATCTCCTTCCCGCGCCACCGCCGCCCCTCGGCCTGAGCGCGGTGCGCTACGAACGGCGCGGCGAGGGCCTCGGGTCTAGGGTTTTGTACTCAGATGCGTCCCCTCCTCGCCTTCGCGGCGGTATGCGCCCTTCTCGTGGCCGCCGCGGCGGAGGAGAAGGCGAACAAGTTCCGGCAGCGCGAGGCCAGCGACGACTTGCTTGGATACCCCCATCTGTGAGCACCGCGTGATTCTTCCTTCGCATGAGTCTCTTGTTGTTTTAGATTTGGAACTGCTACTAGATCCTTGGGACCGGAAGCGGCTTAATTGTTCATTATTTTCTGTGATACCTCGTAATTTCGTAGTAGTTGATAACCTTAACCAGCTTATGATTGCTGTAGTGGTGTTCAATTTAGGCTCAGAATGACACGGCGTGCAAAATCTTGTTAAACCGCTACACTAGAAGTTTCTGGATTGGAAAATATTTACTGCTTAGCTTCTACTTCATTCAAGTATTGTTGTATCAGTTAATTTGAAATTGGAATTGGCGATTTTGTCCTTGTTTTCATTTAGGTCATCCAATCCAGTGCTTTATAAGCTGTAATTGAGTTAACTGTTAAATAGGCTACTGTAAAAAAAAGCAATTCTGGGATCCTAATGCATGTTGGTGCGATTTGAATGTGAACACTTACACTTTTAACTCAGATCACTTAAATTATGTTCTGTTAATTCAGTGAGCAGATATGATAGATGTGGTGATTGATACACTTCATTCATTAATTGAAATAATTGGGATTAGTGTGTTTGTGGTCAATCTTACTGTGCCTAGCAGATCCATTCATTCAGGTGATACGTATATGATATATGATATGTATCTGTTCAGTCAGATAGGGGGTAAAATGAATGCCAGTTAAATATAATTTCTTATTGATGTTTTGCAAAAAGGATTAGAGATTGGGCTGTTACATTAACATGTGGATCATCAAATTGCTGCACTGTAGTATTGTGGTTTCTCAGAGAAAATCATGGCCTAAATCGTAATGTCTTTATCCATGATACTAATTTTGAGTGAACATCTGCATATTAATTCAGTTAGACTGCCATGATCCCCATTTTTTTTTGGTTTATTCAGGAGGACGTATGAAAGATCTGACTATTGTAGACACTACACCTTTGAAAGTTATCTAGAAAAATAATTTCGGTCTTCTGTATGGATTGATGTATTTATTCATCAATGTAATATCTATAACTTCTATGTAGTGATGAAGATGCTTTATTGAAGACCAAGTGTCCAAAGCATGTTGAGCTTAGATGGCAGACCGAAGTTAGTTCCAGCATTTATGCAACTCCGTTGATTGCTGATATCAACAGGTAAAAGATCTTGACAAATGATTTGGCCTCTTTTGTCTTTAGGACATGTTAATCTTTGTCAAATATCCTTTTCATTATCTTCTGCTGTTTTAATTAATGTTTCAATCATTATTTGCTTGTTTAAAGATAAATTTATCCTTCTATGGTCTGGAATGGCACCCACTTATGAATAAATTTGCTGTTACTCTGTTAGTTACTATCGATTATGTTCAAAATCAAGTGAGTACAACATTACCATAAACTGAATACTTGTTTCTTCTGTATTTTGTGTTTTGAACTACTGACACTTGCAATAAACTGAGTACTTTAGATTTTTAAATGTGTAATCCATGCTTTTCCTTTTCTAGTTGTTTCCTTAATGCCTTCATTGTTCTGCTTTGGGCATGCTTTAATGTTCATTTTTGGTGTATTAGCGATGGAAAGTTGGAAGTAGTGGTGCCATCATTTGTTCATTACCTGGAAGTTCTTGAAGGCTCTGATGGGGACAAATTGCCAGGTGTGGTTTCACATTACCAATGGGCATGTTATAGTGGTCGTGCTGGGCTCTTTGCTACAGATTCTGGAAAATTACCAACTGAATGAATAGGTCTAAGATGTGCTATCATATTTTTAGGTCCTGAAAGAGTTAAAATAAATTTATGACCTAAAGTTTGCTATAATTTGCAAAAGATTGGTTTAATGTTATTTATTTTTAATATATATTGTCGCGAAATTGAATCCAGGATGGCCTGCATTTCACCAGTCAAATGTCCATTCAAGTCCACTTCTGTATGATATTGACAAGGATGGGACACGGGAAATAGTTTTGGCAACTTATAATGGTGTAGTGAATTTCTTCAGGTAAGAAAATCAGTATGTCTTGTTTTTGTTGAACACGGAAACTTATATTTTTGACATGGGAATCTATCTGTTTGTTATGTAGGGTATCAGGTTATATGATGATGGACAAGCTAGAAGTACCTCGTAGGAAGGTACACAAAGATTGGTATGTTGGGTTGAATCCTGATCCTGTTGACCGCTCCCATCCAGATGTTCATGACAGTTCAATTGCAAAGAAAGCTGCTTCTGAGGAATCTCACCCAAATATTAAGGACAAGCCAGTTGCCAATGAATCTTCTAAGGAATCCCAGTCACGTAAGTTATCCTATTAGCCATTATCACACTGTTCACTGGTCTATTATAAGAAATCCCTTCTTTTCATCTTTTGCTTTAATATTTGGGCTGCAATGCCTATTCTCTAGTCACTATTATCTGACAGGCTCTACCTTGAAGGTCTGTGCAGTGCACACTACTTATGCTATATGGTAGTTTAGGATCATTAGTCCAATATTGATGTTTGTTGAACATATTATTGGCTATCCTTAGTTTTATAGATGGTACACTGGAGTTCCTGGATATTATAGCTAAGATTATCTGATGTTACCAATCAGAGGATGGAATATGCTTTAGAGAAAAATGTGTTTCGTGCACTAAGTGACCATTCTGCTACTTGACTATAATAATGGACAATCCATACTGTGTGTGTAATTATAAGATCATTATATGAAGATGCATTACAGTATTATTTGTTTATCACTGTAGGAAGTACAACTGACACAATAACACAAGGAGTTGATTCCATGAAACATGCATCTAAGGGAGAGTTGGCTGAAAATAAACCTAATTCTACCCATGGACAAGAGAATATTGAGCTGTTAGACAACCCAAACATCACAGATGCTGGGAACAACTCTAGTGTAAGTACTACAACAGAGAATGCATCACATGCTCAGAGAAGGTTGCTTCAAACAGCTGATAAAAGTGATCAAACGGGAAGCTCGGAAACCCATTCAAGTGATGCGGGAACAGAAAGAGCAGCTACTGTCGAAAATAGCGAGCCTCTAGAGGCTGATGCTGATGCATCATTTAATCTGTTTCGTGATACGGAAGATCTGCCTGATGAGTACAATTATGATTACGATGACTACACTGATGTTGCCATGTGGGGAGACGAGGACTGGACAGAACAACAACATGAAAAGGCAGAAGATTATGTGAGCATAGATGCTCACATCTTGTCCACTCCAGTGAGTGCACCTTCGGTTTCATTTTGGTTATTTCTTCCTGTTTATTCTTTAAATGGTCTTGAATTATTTTTCACTACAGGTGATTGCAGATATTGACAGGGATGGCATACAAGAAATGGTGATTGCTGTATCCTACTTCTTTGACCGTGAGTAAGTCTGTTTTCTCTGCTACCAATGCATTTTGGTATGTGTTGCTTCTGACACCTAGAGATCAATACCTCTAAAATAATAACTGCCGAACATAATAAAAGATACTGGCTATTTATGTTATCCTAGGACAGCATGTGTTATTATATAGTTCTAGATTACTTTTTTTTAAAATTAGAATCATATTCTCCCTGATTTTGGGTCAGTTAGTTGATAGTGGTGCTTTGTGACCATTCTCAGTTAGTTCCAACAATGAATCAAAATAGCCGATGATAGGTGTTTGCTTATAATTGCTCTTCTATCTTATGATCACAATACTTTCTCAATGCAAAACTTGGAACCATGATATGACATCATGATTTCTTGCCTCTGTTGCTGTGTTGGTGTACCTAGACACTAGTAACTTGTCTTTTACTGGCAGGTATTATGATAACCAAGAACATTTGAAGGAGTTAGGAGGGATCAACATTGGCAAATATATTGCAAGCAGTGTAGTTGTTTTTAACCTTGACACAAGACAAGTTAAATGGACTGCAGACCTCGATTTGAGTACTGATAGTGGAAATTTCACTGCCCATGCATATTCTTCTCCAACTGTGGTTGATTTGGATGGTGATGGAAATTTGGATATTCTTGTTGGAACTTCCTATGGCTTGTTTTATGTTATCGATCATCGTGGTAAATTCTTAACCTCGTAATATCACTTCTGAATCCATAGGCAGCTTTAAGCTGAATTATTGTGTTCTATACTTGTGTATATCTAGTTCCTGTAGCATAAAGTTTCTTGAGTAGAACAACAAAATATGTTGGTGTAAAAGTAATATGTTTCACCATGCTTTTCTTTGCTTTGTTTTGGACAATTAAGACATATTCACTGAAAGTCTTCGCAGACAAATAAATTCTCACCATCAGTTCTGTTGATTTTGTCAATCTAGGTAAGGTTAGGAACAAGTTCCCGCTTGAGATGGCTGAGATTCATGCACCAGTCATTGCGGCAGACATCAATGATGATGGGAAAATTGAGATGGTCACTGCTGATGTCCATGGCAATGTAGCAGCATGGACTGCTGAGGGAGAAGAAATCTGGGAGGTGCATCTTAAGAGTCTTATTCCACAGGTAAGTTCAACCCATTTCTTTTGTGAGGTTCTAACTGATTGTGTATACATATTTGGTTGTCTATCCATATGCAAAGATTCTTAGACTGAAATTGCTACATGTGCTGAAGCTGCTTGCTTTTTAGCTCACTAGAATACTGTGGAGTCTTCATTGTCAGATTGTACAACTTTCCTCTTGTTCTTACTTTTTACTAACTGATTCAGAATATCATAATTTGGTTTAGGTTACCATGTACTTTCACTGGCACATTTAGTTTTATTTAGGCTGTACTTTTATATGCCTTCTGATTTGCCATTATCATATGTTGACAGCGCCCTACTGTTGGTGATATCAATGGAGATGGTCACACCGATGTTGTGGTCCCAACCGTGTCAGGAAACATATATGTTCTTAGTGGGAAGGATGGCTCAAAAATTCAGCCTTTCCCATATAGAACACATGGAAGGATCATGAGTCCTGTCCTATTGCTTGACATGAGCAAACGTGACGAAAAGTCAAAAGGCCTCACACTGGCTACTACATCCTTCGATGGTTACTTGTATTTGATTGAGGGCTCAAGTGGCTGTGCAGATGTTGTTGACATCGGAGAGACATCGTATGGCATTTCTTCTCTGCTTTGCAAGATGGTCTGTACCATTTCTGGATTCAACAAAATGGCTCACTTCTTTGCATATTTGCAGGTACACTATGGTTTTGGCTGATAATGTGGATGGTGGAGATGACCTTGATCTTATTGTTACTACCATGAATGGCAATGTCTTCTGCTTCTCCACTCCCTCTCTGCACCATCCACTAAAGGTATGCAATATGTTTTTGTTATGTCAATAATTTAACTCAAATGAGTAGGTCTTTTGGTGAACCCTTTGCAACTTATGTTTAATTTGGTTTGGCTCACAATTACATATTTCCTTTAAACCTTTTATTTATTCATGGATATTTAAACGAGATGGTGGAAGTAATGTTGATGACAAGGTAACATAACAATATAATTTCTCCTAATTTGTTGGTAGGAATGGAGATCATCAAACCAGGGAAGGAACAATGCTGCATATCGTTACAACCGTGAAGGTATTTATGTTAAACATGGTTCCAGAACCTTCCGTGACGAAGAGGGCAAGAATTTCTGGGTAGAGTTTGAGATTGTTGACAAGTACAGGGTTCCTTATGGGAACCAAGCTCCTTATAACGTGACGGTACATTCTGTCGACCCAAAGACTTGTCTGATGGATATTTACAAATATTTTTATTAACTTCCAACTACCTTCACTATTTTTGGATTTCAGGTAACTCTACTTGTCCCTGGGAATTATCAGGGAGAAAGGCGCATTGTGGTGAATGCGCTTTATAATGAGCCGGGCAAGCAGCGGATGAAGCTTCCCACGGTTCCTGTTAGAACCACAGGAACTGTGCTTGTGGAGATGGTCGACAAACACGGCTTTTACTTCTCAGACGAGTTCTCGCTCACCTTCCACATGCATTACTACAAGCTGCTGAAATGGCTCGTGCTTCTGCCAATGCTTGGGATGTTCAGCGTTCTTGTCATCCTGCGGCCTCAAGAAGGCACGCCTTTGCCATCATTTTCAAGGAATATTGATTAGTGATTTGCATAGAGAAATGCCAGGGCCTCATAGAAGCAGAACAAGATATTAGAAGGATATCCCAATCACCCATGAAAGAGCTTCTCCACATCATAATACATCGGGGAGCTCAATCTGAACGGAAAAACCCTCGAGGTTTAGCCTCGCAAAAAGATTTGTCACACTTGAGATTGTTTTCTAACTTATGATGTTTACACGAGGAACTGGCAGCTGTCTTTGTTTTCAAACTTATGATGTTTACGCAAGGAACTGGCAGCTGTCCGAGTCTGACCATGGAAAGGGTCACCCCAGTTGAATGATTGGAGGATTTTCGCCCTAGATGTTATTGCATTTTCTTGCACCATCATCCTTACTCCTGGGAGATGATATACTGTACTGTACTGTACTGCTATGTAATTGATAGTGATCTGCGTGCTATGATTGTGATTGAACTCAACCTGACATCATAGAACACAAGTACATAATACATCAAGCCTTCTAAGAACTGAGAATTTTCAGCACTTCATATTCAAGATAACTTCACAAATTACAAATAGTACATGCTCAACCTAGTACAGAACAATCTTCCTAACTTCCTTAAGAAAGATTGTTAAACCCAACCCCATATTTTGTATTCACATGCGGCTTACAAGAATGATTACCAATAATTTATCTCAAAATCTCAACCTAGTAGGAATATCACGTCGTTGCATGTTAAACTACCTTAACCCAGTCCTGAGTGGGGGCGGGAGCTGTGGCGGCGGCGGCGGGCGCGCCCTGCCGGCGGTGGTACTCCCTCCGGATGGACCACAGCGCCTCGGTGCACCGCCGCATCGACGGCCGATCCTTCCTCGCCGTCGCGACGCACTGCTCGGCCAGCTCCATCACCTTCTCCACCGTCGCCACCGACGCCGGGCTCCGCCTGATCCTCGGGTCCATGGCCACCACCACCTCCCCTCCTCTGAACCTTTGCAATGCCTGTATCCCATCGCATCGCATCATCGCTGTGAGTTTCCATTGCAACTCGTGCGTGTCGGCTGTGAAATCGATTTGTTTCTTACCCATTTTGTGGTGGGACGGGGGTCGAGGTCGCGGCGGCGCTCGATGGGCGGGCGGCCGGTGATGAGCTCGACGAGGAGGACGCCGAAGGAGTAGACGTCGCTCTTGTCTGTGAACTCGTACGTGCTTAGGTACTCCGGCTCCACGTAGCCGGCGGCGCTCTTCCCCTGCGTGTCCTCCGACTTCGAGCTCTCGCTGCCGGCCATCCGCGCTAGCCCAACTCCGGCCAACTTCGCCGTCAGCGTGTCTGTAAGAAGCACGCTCGATGATCGGATATTCCGGTGGATGATCGGCTGCTCTGCAAGCGGCACGTTTCAGTTCAGACTTCCACTTCTTCAGTGTGTGGTCAGATAAGCAACACTGCTCATACCATCTTCAGTTTTCTTCTGAAACCATATCGTAATTTTGGAGAATATACGTTTCATACCTTTGAATTCGTGCAGGTATGTGATAGCATGAGCGACGTCAATCGCGATGTTGAGCCGTTGTGTAAGTTCTAAACCATTTCCACATGATTCTGCAGTATGTTACATTGCACAAATTCTGATAAATTCCCCCTACTACGTAGAGAATTAATCCGAATAGATAGTAGTAGTATTACTATTACAAAATATAATTTTCTTGGCTGTTTAGCATTGTAGTTTAGTGCAAGTAATGATATGATTGAATTGAAAAACTAGCATCATCAACTGGATGGTCAGGGGCGAGACGTACCATCCAAGTGTTCCCTTAAGGAACCGTTGCTGACATACTCAACGACGGTCAGGCTCTCATCTTCACGCTCAAAGAATCTGAGGAACCTCACTAGATTCTTATGGTCAATTTTGTGAAGGATTTCAAGCTCTCCCCTTAATTCAGCTGATACATATTGACTGTTTAACTGCTTGAGCAGAAGAAATAGTTAGTACCAGGGTATTACTCCAACTTGCATACTTCATGAACAATTGTCGAATATTCTTCTTCCCTTTGTTTCCTTACCTTTTCGGCACATTTGACGGCAATTTCAGACCCATCCCTGAGCTTCCCTCTGTAGATGCTGCTATGACTCGCCTGCCTTATTATGTTCTTGTCACTGAAGTTTGAGGTCGCCTTAAATATTTCTGCAACAGTGAGCTCTGTGCTTTCTTGGGGATACCCTGTCCCTGCTGCACATAAATTTGTCATTACTCCATTCTGATTTTCAGAGGGTGGGGGTTTTCATGTTTATTTGGTACTAAAATCAAAGTAAATTTGCACTTTTTACACACTAATTGTTTGTTGTTTGATATTTCCCCCTTTACAGGTGACCTAGATACGGTTAATCTGCAATTAAATTCACTCTTCCTTACCAGCAAAACAGCAAAGAACTACTGAAGAATTGTTGATGAAATACTGGTTGGAAGACACCAGAAGGCAAAACTGCTTGGCAAATTACTCGATAAAGGATTAGTTCTTACCTGGATCAATGGAGACATGGTAACCTGTACTTCTGCTCCCCTGAGAAATCGTCGTCTGAGAAATCTCAAATTCTTCCCCAGCTCTGGACTTCCGGGGCACGAAGCAAGAACTGAAAACTCCGGCGAGACTCTGCACCGCAGCCTTGAACGAGCCGCTGCTGCGAACCGAGCTCCTGCTCAGCTCTGAAGATGGAACGCCGTAAGAAGAAGCCTGACGACGGTAGACCTCAGGAGGGCATGATTGGTATCGCTGGTGGTAAGGCTTGTAAGCACTGATCCCTGAAACTTCTTTGCCCTGGTTGGTTGTGCTGAACTGCCTCTTGGCTGCAGGCAATTCCATGGCAAGGAGATCCAAAGGAAAATTCTTGATCTGATTATTGCTTGATCGTTTTCATTTGGATGCATAAATACCAAGACGATGACTTGGTGTCGTTCAATGGCACAAACCTTTCTGAGGTTGATGTTGTTGTCTTGGAGCTAGGTCAACGGGCGTGGTCCGACGACCTGCAGGTTGCTACCCTCTCACTGCTTTGTGTAGAGTTGTGTAATCGTGTGAACGATGAAGATATATTGGTTCCAGAAATGTAACTTTTTTAATTGAAGTCGGGTTGCTGTTCCTAGAATTGTTCACATCTGGTCTGTTGCATCACAAGTTCACACAAGTGAAGAACATTTTGTGATGTCATTGTGTGATCGGTAAAGATTTAGGTGCCACAATTGGTCAGATTATTAGCGATCTACATGGGGCTGAAATTGAATAATGTTATCTAGTACAAATCAGTTTAGGATAGGAATGTATGGCTTGGATTTTGTGATGCCAGGAATAATAAATACAATATTGTACCTACGTGTCCTTGACAACAACTCATCAGAACTTCAAACGATAACTTGTACTGTTGTACCAGAAAAGATCAAATATGATATAGCTGCAACAAGAAGAAATAAATTCTGGTGCTACAATCGTACTACTCCCTCCTTCAAAAGTAGTAAATGGCGTATTTTGACGGTATAAAAACAAGGTTTGGCCGCAAGTTTCTCTTATATTATTTCGCTTATGATCACACAACTATAGTCATAACAAAGTGCTTTCAATGAACATGAATCCAGCAATATCATCTTTTATGTCAAAACCTAAATAATTATTGAATTAATAGTTAGTCAAAGCTTAAAATTGGACAGTGAAGTATATTTCTGCAGAGAGGGAGAATAAGTAACCATGCGTGCGGCTTATATATATGCAGTCGATCCAACAAGGACGCGTTGCGTGAGCCGTCACTCACGCCTCGCGCGGCTGGGCATCGGCGAGGGCGCCGCCGCCGCGGGAGTTGTCAAACGGGCTGGTGGTGGCCGGCGGCGCCGTAGCCCTGGCGGTTGTTGCTCCCCTCCTCCGTGCTGCGGGCGCACTGCACGTACGGGCTGCTGCTCCCCTGCAGCCCCCCTCAGCTGCGCTTGCGCCGCCGCCTCATGCTGCTGCTCCGGCGCCGGCGCAGCCACCGGCTGGGCTCCTCGAGCTCCCTGCTGCCCCTCGCCGGCGGCTTCCATTCTATCGTTCACCTGAAGAGGTAATGTACTACTTGAAATTTCTTCAGAAACCTGCATGCCTCTGCTTCCATGGCTGATGCTTATGAACTATGAAGGCGCGCCAACTGATCGGATTGGGTTATCCATAACCGGGAATTACTTGAAGAACGCAGCGTTTAGTCTTTTCGTAGAACAACAACAGTAAGGAATTGACATGCCAACGGTTTATGCCAACCCTCAATCCAGCAATGATAAGCACCATCACCAGCACAAAGTCTCAGTAATTAGTTTGGAACATAATGCTAGTTAATCCACCCTGTTCATCATTCAACGTTATCCAATTTTGCATGTGCAGAATACTCCACCGAGAATCATGGGCATGGCATATATATACTCGGATATGCAGGTAGCAATCCTGAAAGAATGACACAGAACCAAATGGAAAATTCCCTAGAAGAGAACAATACTTTGATGCTTCAGAAAAGATTGAATTTAAGATATAAGTGACCTGTCAAAACAATCCCTAAATGATGGCCAATACATCTGGCCAGTATTGTATCAATTTCCCACATCTTTCATTCTCTTTCGTATCATGTACTTTTCTCCCAAAAGCGAAGCAAAATCGTGAACACACAAGCTACACAAGGTCTGTGTTATTTACTTCAGTAGACTAATTCATCTCAGCTTTATTTTTACTCAGTGGTGGTGAAACCTGCTTCCGGGATCATTGGAGAACCGTGACTGCATCTAGTCAGATATGTAACCTGCAATCGCCCGCTACTACTGAAAAGAAAAAAAACCGTCGAACTAGACATCAAACTCTTCTTAGAATCTTCTACTTCCTCTGCTACAAAAAATGACCCACCAGCCAAATTCTTTTGATACTTCTACTTCCTGGACCTGTCAGAAAACAATACCAAAATAAAATTACCACACTATCAAATAACCAACAAGAATTAAAGCTGTAGTGGAAAAAGAACTATTTTGAACTTTCTCAGTGAACTGTTTCTAGTTAAAAGAACTTTCTGACAAGAAACACATATGTTTACAATTAATGTGCACAATGTTAGTCATTTTCCAAGACAGGAAGTTCAACAATATTGTATTTCCAGTTCCATTTCTAGACATCAAAAAAGAATCTGATGAGGTGTCTAAGCCTAAGCAATAGCCAGTCACCATCCACCAATGGACCCTTTCATCTTAATGTTTGTTAAGGGAACTGTGAAGCCTTCAGTTAATTGAAATTATTATGATTACAATCATCCAGGACTACTGGAACTCTTTAAATTTCCATTGCTATTGCAAGGGAGCCAATAATCCCTCTGTTGACAGTAATACAACACATGTCACAGAAACCACAAGCTCATGATCAGGCTTCTGTCTATTTGGGGCATTTACAGTTGCAAACAGCAATATCGGTATGTAAAAACCCAACGAACTCAGTCTGAATACAACCAGATCCAACTTAAGAGCACAGTAAGGTGCATTTGCAAAATGATCCAACTTAAGAGCGCAAGTGCCAGGCATATATTGCAGAAAGTAGAAAATATTCAGAAGCATCATGTATTGTTTCCAACCTTAGTGAAGTTCCCGAGCTCTTCCTCTTCTTTTCAGAATCGTCTTCATCGCTGTCACCATCTGTATCCACGTCTTTGGCATTTGTGTTCGTTGCCTTAGTCAAGCTTCCCAGTCTTCTTGGAAGGAATACATGAGATGCATTAGAAGAGGTGCATTTTAGTTGATCTTGTTGAATTATACTGTATCAATGGGTATCCATGAAGTGACTCACGCCCATCCCTACCCCGTAAAGTTCATCTCTACACAACCATAAGAAAACTAGGCACAAAATAAATAATGAAAATAAGCACAATAGGAACAATGCCTTGTCCACGCGAGCAGAAGCTCCCACTATTACATAACTAATGAAAGGCTAACCATAGCAAGACCACCAAAACAAACCCAAGGTGCAGCATCCTAAATTAAGGCAGACTCTATTCGTTCTGCACAGTCACCAATCGAAAATGGCCGTAAAACTAAACAATGCAGCATCCCAGAATACTAATTACAATCACCTCATCATAAGTATCAACCCCGAAAATTGTGAAACAGCAACAGCAACAGATCTAACAATGCAGTGGAGTATAAACTGAAGATGTGAGGACCGATTGAACATACTGGTCAGTGGAATTCCAGTTGATAACCTTTCATCAAACAACAATTTGTTCTTGTAAGAAAATCTTGTTGACACGATGAAAGGTGATACTATTGGAAGCTAAAAACTGCATATCTCACTCAGTCATCACAAGCATTGTGCCCAAGAAGTATCACAGATCAAACTACCAAATGCTGTCGAAACTAACAAGAGAGACAGACTTGAACATCTACGGAAATCTTGGCGCCATGAAACTAAGCCTGGACGTCCTAGCACGCAACAAATGAGTGGCAAATTAATGGATAGGAAGGAACCTCGCATGTAGAAACATATATGCAACTGCAATTCCCTGTCCTTACTCCTAACAGTGCAAATATAATCCATGAAAAGGTGGCGGGTACGAGCTAGACACCACATTGCTTCAGTTCTACGTTGAAATCACCAAGTTAGATTCATCACAGGCACCAAGCAAGATCACCAAGAAACGGCGTAATCAACAGCATCCCACCTGTAATCACATCCCAAGAACTCGAATGTGCCGAACCAGAACTCTTCCTCGTAAACTCGAAAGAAAGACATAGCTAGGGACGACGCTTGCCAAAAGGAAGCTCACCTCCTGCTTGCTGGCCACGGCCGCGCCCGACCCCAGGCGTCCCAGTGACCGCGTCACGGGCCTCGGCGCAGCGGGCCTCGGCTCCCTGTACGGCGGGCTGGGGCCATCCGGCCCGAGGACGGAGCGCCCGCGGCGCACGTGCAGGATCGCCTCCCGCATCGTCTCCTCGTCCGCGTGGGCGCTCCCCGAGGTGGTCCCCCGCAGCTCCCCCGCGGCCGCCGTCTCCTCGTCCGCGTGGGCGCTCCCCGAGGTGGTCCTTCACAGCTCCCCCGCGGCCGCGCTCCGCACCCACGCCGACACGGCCGAGGTCGACACCGCCGGCTTCGAGCTCTGCGGCGCGGTTGTTGTCCGCGACGGCGAAGACGGCCCCGCTCCCGCGGGGGCAGCCGGAGCTGCATAAGGGCCGCTCTTGCTCGGACTCGCGGTTGTCGGCGACGGCGGGGACGGCACTGCTCCCGCGGGGGCCGCCGGAGCTGCATAAGGGCCGCTCTTGCTCGGACTCGCGGTTGTCGGCGACGGCGGGGACGGCACTGCTCCCGCGGGGGCAGCCGGAGCTGCATTAGGGCCGCTCTTGGTCCGCCTCGCGGTTGTCGGCGACGGCGAGGACGTCCCTGCTCCCGTGGGGGCAGCCGGAGAGATACCAGCGAGGCGCCTGCTCCGCCTCGCGGTTGTCTGCGACAGCGGGGACGGCACTGCTCCCGCGGGGGCAGTCGGAGACGCATCAGCGCCGCGCTTGCTCCACCTCGCAGTTGTTGTCGGCGACGGCGACGACGGCACTGCTGCGACGGCGGGGACGGCACTGCTCCCGCTGGGGTAGCGGAGACGCGTCAACGCCACGCTTGCGCTTCCTGGACCCCGGCGGGGCGCTCGGTGGCTTCTGGCCGGAGTCGCCGGGCAGGAGGTCGGACCCATTGTTCGCACCAAAACTTCCGAATATCCGGAGGATCTCGTTAGCTCCGGTGCAAGTACTTTAACGTTGTTGGATAATGTGTACTTCTGATTGTTCATTGACTTTGTTAATTGGATCGAGAATGTGCCGAGATCTTTAACATTTGTTATCCCTTGCCGAGATCTTTGTTATCCCTTCATGAGGCCAATGTAGATGTGGACGTGTTAGTTAATTTGATAATGTAATTGGTAAGAAGATAAATCAATGAGTCAATCGATCGATAGATAGTTTGATACTAACTCTAGCTATCGATAGAGACTAAAGCACTCGTCTATCGGTTGAAAAACCAATAAATACCTAGTCAAATAGCGATGAATGGAATAAAAGATATATCGACTGTAAAGTCGATAGCGTGTTGGGCGTTCTAAATAAGATAAATAACCCAAAATATATGATATCGCTGATAAAGACACATGGCTACAAAGTTGATGATGTTTCGAATAGTACTTGCAATGAGTTATAAAGAGTGAGATCCGATCTCTCGAAAATACAAGACTTGTTATCAGTGTGACGGTACCGTAAAAGCCAGCCTTAATAGATCAAATTGAACTGAGACAGTATAAGACTGAGACTAACGGTACAAAAATAATGGAGACTAGATCGAACACACGGACGGAATAAATAGGCGAATCTATCGGCTATTTGAGCCGATGAGAGTAATTCTCTGAATATATATATATATATATCTACTGATATATTACGCATGAGACTATATATGTATGGATAATTCACCGACTAGCTACTTCGATAAAATATCGAGTAAAAACCTATCAACTTAGGTCAGATCAAACCGATACAGCATTAGACAGAACGAATACACTAGAATAATATCATTTGTCGAAGTTTAAAACTAACCGATACAACCCGCATCAAGAGCCAGAATCTATTAGGAAAAATAAGACTAACAAATGAATTACAGGCTTATTAGGTTTATATTTATACCCCACATCAACTCTGACATTATTTTTTTTAAAAAAAATATCTCTAATAAAATTTTATCTTTACAACATATCTAAAGTATCATATTGTGTCTTTCTTATAATTTTTACCGAATCATTATATGATATAAGACTTTTTCTAATATAACCGTTAGCTCTCCGATCTTTCCGCGGGCTTTGGCAAATTTCGATGAAAACACCCGTCCATCTCGGTGCGCTCCGCCGGCGAGGCGAGTCGGTGTGCGCGTGGCTTGGGAGGGGGAGGCGAGTTTTGGCGCCCGGGTCCAAATGTTGCGTGTGTTCGTTCGTTGGGTTACTTCGTGGGGTTGGTTTCGTGGGGGCCACGGTTAGGGAGACGGAACGGCGTCTACTGATGGGCTTTCTCTCTTTCTCAAATAGGCAACTTCCACGTCTTCTCGCGTAGCCGTTTAGGACGTGGATGCCGCTGACATGTGAGGCCCATTCCTCTCTGGGCCCACATATCATTGGAAGTTACTGCACAAGATTTTGTTCCCATTGTACTCACCCCATATAGCAATATATTATTACTAGTTTATAATATTTCGAGATAGAATTATATTTTGAAACGGAGGGAACTATAAGAGAGAGTAATAGTTGTATTGAAAGTTGACACTTTACGTTCTCAAATCTTAATTTGAGATTAATAGAAGTGAAGTAGCATTTAAGCTCTTCTCATTTAAGAAAGAGATTTTAAATTTTAAAGTTTTATTTTTTAAGAATGATTTTAAGATCGGTTATAAAAAAGAGAGGCGAATGTGATGAAAAAAAGCCCTTAAAATTAATCACAAAATGAACTTCTAAAATTCATAATCGCCCAGTCAAGTAGGCAATAAATAAATACTTTTTTGATAGAGAATGTTTTATATACCGGCATCAAGACATACGGCTAATACTTAATAGATAGATTGACCTGTTAGAAGATTGATGCGATGTTTGTATTGTCAATGTTGTCTAAATATTTCTTTACAAATTGCACAGTACATACAGAGCAAATTACAAAAGCCTACAGTTGTTAGTTTCCTCTAAAATGTGCTGCACATTTGCGGTAAGATTTTTAAACAGTTTGAAACCCGATAAATAGAAAAAAAACAAAGGTATGCTTGGTGTAACAAGTGACATGTTGTAATCTGTGATCCGATAGTAGTTACGAAATTTTAAGGGTATTTAGATTTTTTTTATAAATAGAGAGTAAGATGATAGAAATGTTATAGAAAAAATTGAGAGAGTTTTTTTTAAAATTGTAAGTGCAATTTTAGTGATAAAGTTAAATTTTATGAAAGATTTGTGTGTTAATTAATCTTTCTTTCTTTTTTTTTAGTCTAGCATATGATTTTTAGATTAATTTATTTCTTCTATAATCTAAAATTTTGTTCGGATATTTTTCTAGTTTTTTTAAAAATTTTAACCGATTAATTATTTTTATATCTTATATTATTAATTAATTATGATTTAATTAATTTCGGTCAATCTTCTATTTATAAGATTCAGAGTTTAGTTAGTTTTGTTTATAAATTTTGTATAGTTCTATAAAATTTTCAGCTTTATCAGAGTTATGATATATAATCTGTTTATTAATAAAATATTATTTAAGTTTTATAATTAGTTGAAAATGTTAAATTTTATTTTTAACTTTCACAATCATTTATTCCTATAAGTTGATAGTTGAAGTCATCCATAATTATCTGCTAGGTAAAAGGTACTTATTAGTCCTGGACGATGTTTTGGGGCGTTGATGTGTGGTTTCGCATAATGAAAGCCTTTCCTACAGATAATGATAGCACTGGTCGTTTTATTATCACATCAAGGATATATGATGTGGCTTTACTTGGAAAAACTTCAATTAGAAATTATGTAATTCATTTGGAAGAGCTAGGAAAAGACCATTCATGGGAGTTATTTTGCAAAGAAGCTTTTTGGAAAAACGAAGACCAAGAATGTCCACCGGAGCTACGTAATTTGGACTGCCAATTTCTTGAAAAGTGTAATGGCTTACCAATTGCTATTGCATGTATCGGACGGCTGCTACCCGGCAAACCGGATACTGTATCTGAACGGGAAAATGTCTATAAGAAGATTGAGTCGCAGCTGACTGAAAATGTGATAGCCGATGTTAATATCGTTCTGAAAGTGAGCTGAGAGGATCTTCCATATGATCTGAAGAATTGTTTTATGCACTGTGTAGTGTATCCAGAGCAGTATATAATAAAAAGGAAAATGGCAATAAGGCACTGGATAACAGCCGGATTCATCAAGGAACAACAGAACTTCACGCTGGAGGAAGTAGCAGAGAATCATCTTATTGAACTTGTCAACCGATGCCTAGTACAGGTGGTGGGAAGAAGCGCTGTCGGACGAGCGAAGAGTTGTCGAATGCATGATGTCATCCGAATTCTTGCCCTAAAAAAGACTTATAATGGCTCTGGGCCATTTTCAGTTGGGGATGCACGTCGCTTATCAATCCAGAGCACAAACATTGAGCAACGAGCCCGATCCGATGCTGCACACGTTCGTGAAATACATGTTTTTGAGAGTAATATGAGTATTCATCGGCTGAAGTCTATCCTTGGATCTTCCTTGTTTTTGTCAACTTTGGATCTGCAAGGTTGTCGTACTACAGAGTTGCCTAAAGAGGTTTTCAACTTATTTAACCTTCGTTATCTGGGTCTTAGATATACTGGTATTTCAAATCTTCCGGAAGCAATAGGGAGATTACAGAATTTGGAAGTCTTGGATGCTTGCAACGGCAACCTGTCGTATTTCCCAAAGAGTGTCATAAAACTCCGTCGATTGTGGTTCTTACATGCATGTACAGCCTTGAAGGGAGAGAAGGTCGAACGTTTCGGCGGAGTTCAAGTGCCTAATGGGATTAAACATTTGACATGTCTGCAGGCTTTGCACTGTGTCAAAGCAGACAAAGGGACTCTGAGTGAAGTTGGATACCTGACAAAGCTAAGGACATTTGGTGTATCCAATGTGAAAGGTGATCATTCGGCTACCTTGTGCGAAGCTATCAGCAACATGAACAGTCTTGCTCATCTAGAGATTACAGCTCTACGTGAGGAGGTGCTGCAGCTGGGAGGACTCCATTTACCTCAAACCCTTTCATGGCTTGGTTTACAAGGGCAGCTAGAGAGAATATCTATATCTCAAGTTCTCTCGTCTTGGTCTCACCTGGAAAACCTCACCAGGTTGAAGCTGTCTTTTTTCCAAACTTGATGAAGAATCCTTTTACAGCCTCCTGCCGCTGCGTAGTTTATGTCGACTTTCGCTTTGCAAGGCTTATGAAGGGAACAGGCTGCGATTCAGTGCAACCTCATTTCCAAAATTGCGTCGGCTATTTATATGGGACGCGCCACACCTCAACCAAGTTGTAATTGAAGAAGGTGCAATGCCAAGCCTACATGTGCTAAGGTTCAAGCACTGTCCAAAATTAAATATATTACCCGATGGCATTGTGCACCTTTCTACCCTTTCTGAATTATAATTGGAAGATACTGCGGAAGAGCTCATAGAGAAGCTCTGCGGCAAAGGAGAATCAAATGAATGTGATGAAAATCTTCGGAAGATCAGCCACATATGAAAGGTTACTGTGATACTCACCAAAAATAACATTGAGGAAACGATTTTGGACAGGAATTCTTCTGATCCCACAGGTAAGTGTTATTAAGTATGGATCGATATTTTTCCTTGACAAACGCAGCACTTAGTACAATTCTGGTGTCATTTGTTCACAAGTAAAAACTGAAGTTTTTGTTTATTATATTTTCCCCAAAAAAAACAGATATACTTCTAGGACTGAAGTGGGATCTTCATCTCACTGAACATGCTACTACATCCAGTGAGGAATACAGTTTGTGTTTACTATCTCAAGAGCTCAGGTAGAAGTTTCAAGAAACAGTATTCTGGTATTATCCATTTGCCAATATCCAAAGAATCCAAATCATTGCTCTTCTGCTGTCTTTGCTCCAGATTAGCAAATTACTGAAACATGTTTTTTAAGGTACACCTTCGCCAAAAAAAAACACTAGTTTGAGGTACACGCCTTCGTTTTTATAGCTCTCACATAATAAACTAATTGATACTCGTGGATTCATACTACATTCACCGGAGTTCATACAGTAGTGCTTACAAATATCATATACAGACATTGCACTTTCTATAAGAATTTAACAGGATAAACGATTTGGTGATGATCTGGGTCTCTTTGAACATATATTAGGAGATACACCACTTGTGAGATGTGTGCGTGCAAGATGACGTGTTGGTGTATATTCTATATAATCTAAAAAGACAGTTGATATGTTGTCCATGGAAACTTTGGAAAGAGAACCACATGAACTATTCTATTCTTTGATATTACATTTCTCCTATGCTACGTCCGTTCCAAAATATAATAAATCCTGTACTAGCTAAAATCCCATTAGGATAGATGTAATATACAAGAGTAATAGTTGTATGAAATAAATTGAGGATTCTTAATTTGAGAGCAGATAGGGGTGAATTTAAGCTCTTTTCATTGAAGAAAGCAATTTTGAATTTTGAAGTTCGATTTTCTAAGAATGATTTTAAGTATATTTTTAATTTTTGTGATGAAATAATCATAAAATAAATAAAATGAAAGATTGATGCGATGTTTGTATCGTCAATGCTGTCTAAATATTTCTTTACGATTGCACAATACATACAGAGTAAATTACAAAGCCTTCAGATGTTAGTTTCCTCTAAAATGAGCTGCACATTTGCCTTAAGATTTTTAAACAGTTTGAAACCTCGATTAAAAAAAGCAAAGGTATCCTGGGAAATCACATTTCTACACAAGTTAAGGTATTGTGCATACATCTTCTGCCTCCAAGAGTAATGAATTGTTATACAGTGCCTCTATCTATCATGGACCAGAAAAACGCAACATATGAGCACTCGAAACGCTGTTACAGGCACCACACAATGTGGTTCAAGTTTCTTCAGGCAAAACCCTGGCTTGCCATTGCTACTCGAGTACTGTTAGTATTGACGACTAACACAAAGTACAGATTAATTTTTCTCATGAAGCGACACATCCTGAGAGGAATTCCAGTATGACATCGTCCAAGAGATCACCATGTAACATCTTGGCTATCTGCTTTCCCACCATATTGATGTCCTCACCAATTTCCAGCCATTCTGGATCAAGAATCTTGTCATTAAGATGTCCTATGGCAAGCTCTTCCTGCTGCCTGACCATTTTTTGCCATACCACCTCAACAGGTCCTTCAGGGCCCCAAACAGGGCAGCACTTTCTACTGAACTTTACACACGGATGCATGTCGATGCATGGTGCAAGGATCTCAGAAAGAACATAATTCACAAGATCAAAAAGAAGCCTCCTTTCTGGTCTTGGCCATGTATCAATCTTGTTGTACTTCCTCTCAAGCTTGTCAAAGACATGAGGACCAACAGGGTAACCAGGCGAGTGCCATGACTTGAACAAGAGCTGAGAGTCAGCGACTATCACACCAGAGCTTATAAGTATGTCAAGGAGATATGAGAATTCCCTTTCTTCCTCCACCTGAATTGCTTCCAGAGACTGGCAAGAAGAACCATTGTCATCGTCACTTGACAAGGATACTTCTTGTTCATATCGGAGCTCACAGGCCATCTATTAGTTTCTGGCCGCCTGGGGTCAGCATTGAAGATTCAATTATCAGTTTGGTGCTCTGAAAATTGCATTGATCGGAGGCAATGAACATTTCATAACTAGTTAACGTTCAACTGGATATCAAATACCTTTTAAGAGTGTTAATTACTAAATTAGTTAAACTACAAGGCTGAAATTTGAAATTTCGAACTTTTAATTTAGTGATACTACAAAAGAAATGGGCCATTAATTAGTTAACTAGTCATGCCTACAGATAGCAAATGCCTTTTTATAGTATGATAATTATGAATGATGATCCAGTCATGTGCTATAGCAATGGTTTAGGTTGATTTCATAAATATTTGTATCAACTTACACATTGTTAGGGTGGCTGACAAATGCACTACAGACTTTAAATTCCTTTATGAAGAAGGGAATGTTCCTGTGTTCCAAATGGAGTCAGTTCGTCAGTTCGTCTCACTTACCAGGCATGTCTTGCAAGTCATTTTTGAAGTATACGGAACAACAACTATCTTCATCAGTTGGAGGCTCAAGAATGGACACTGGGCTTGGTTGCTCAACTTCTTTCAAGCTTTTATGATACTTTTTAGCATAAGTATGGTCAGAAATAGTTATGGATTCATAAACACGGCAATGGAAAGGCGATGCTGAAACCTGAAAGGGGGAGCACTGGGGTGAGTGGTACACCACAAACCTATGTATCTAATATGACAACATAAAACGTTTTGAGGTTCCCAAGTTGTCAACAAATGATAATTGATTAACTACCAGTGCATCGTTATATTGGACAAGTGAAGGCTAAGTAAGGCATTCTATTTTGGATTACTGCAATTGTTAATGTAAGGGCCTACTGTACTGACCTTTTGATCACCAGATAATCGTGATCCAAATGAAGAATGCACGGTTTCAATAGGTTTTTTCAACAAGTCCTCATCTGTTGTGAACAATACTTTCTCATTTATGCAGTCAAAGGTTGAAAAGTTGTCAGTTAAATGCCACAAATGGTTTCCGGTATTATCATGAGAAGGGAAAGCAGATCTATGTTGCTCCAAGGTGTGATGTTTTGCACGAGAAGCATTCCTCAAGTCACCTTGGGTAGGACTTGCAATTTGCTGTCGTCTTGGTTTATCCCAGAAAGAATCGAAGTGAAACTAACCACTGTTGCAATTAACTGATTTATCTGAGAAAAAATTACTGCAAGGGAACCTTTCACAGGAAGAATTCCTGTCCAACAAACTGTTAGGAGTCAATCGAGGTGCATGCTTTGGCAACACTATAAAGCATCCTTCTTTGCCATTGCTGTTGCCCTGGTTAAGTTTATTGTCTCGAATCTGCACATGTGATTCTGAATCTCTCTTCAGCCTCTCTGAATCAGATAGAGCAAACATCTCTGCAAGAGTTTTTGAACCAACAGCACCTTCCTCATACTCCCAGCAGATTTTCCACGGTGAGCTATTTGATGATGACCTATTGCTTTGTCTGGAGTTCACTCCAGTACTTGTCGTGTCCACTGTGTTGTATTGATCAAATGATGACTCCTGTCCCTTTAACAGTGAATTTACGGCATTGCTAGTCAAGTATCTTTCTCCTTTTATTCTAGGCACTTCTTCAGTGTCTAAAAGATTTTGTGAACCCTTCTCTCTGTTCATCATAGAAAACTCACCCTGCTTCATCTCTCTCCTGAAATTCTTATTCACGTGAGAGGGGTGTTGTGTAGAAAAGGCGTTACCTAAACCTTGGACTTTCCCTAAGCGTGGGTCCAAAACAACAATGTTGTTGAAATCTCCATGTTTTCCTCTTGATGAATTTCTAATATCTTTAAGTGAAGAGTTACCTAAACCAACAGGGTACTTCCTGAAAGTACTTGGAAGTATTTTTCTCACGTTGATGATTTGGGGAATAATTCACGTCATGAGGGAGCTTCTTAAACAGAGGATTATTTATCTCCAGGGAGTTCAAGCGATCAAAGCCATCTCGGTACACTACATTGTTATCAAATGTTTCATCGCCATAGGAAGACTTTGATGGTATTAGCTTTTTTAGCTTTAATGTGCTTTGTTTCAAGCTTGGCAACCCATTAGGGAAATGATGGGATCTCTCCTTTGTGACAGCCTCCTCTGATTCCTGTGACACTTCGAAGACATCCTTGAATTCCTGGTGCTGATTGTGGGCTACATAAGCAGGTGGCAATGCATCAAGTCCCATCAGTTTTGCAATCACACTAGGTGATGATCTGTTCAATAGATCCTTCCCAACAGGTATTTTGGTTGGCCAGCTGCTATTTCTTCGCGGCCTGCACTCCCTGTACCGATGCCCAAGCTGCAGGAGTTATCGAAAACAAAAAGGATACATATCTCTCAATCTTGACTTTTGGCTTTTCATCACAAGAACAAAATAATGAACAAAAGGAATTAACTCACTGGAATCTGTTCCATCTTGAGGATTAAGAATCAATTGAGATGAAAGGTTGCTACATAATCTCAGGTGAAGAGCTTTCTGCCTACACATATTCATGGAACATTTGCAAAGTTATGGAGGTTCTATATCGAGGGAACTAATGAACGGTGCATAAATTTCCCCTCGACAATGAATGTGCTAAACGAAAGGATGACTTCCAGAGAGCAAGCATGCTGTGCTGAACCGAACAGAACAACAAATTGTTCAAGAACATAGAGCGCGCACCTAGATCTCCTGATACAATGCCAACTTTTCTTGCCTAAAGTAATTCGGGCATAATTACAGAAACATGAAAATAATAATCCATAATCCATGCTCTAACAAACTCCTCAGGACACACACAGACCCACCAAACTAGGCATTTTAACGCACTTTTACGCAATATATGCATCAAAAGGCCAGGCCATGGATGGACCTAACGTGAGGCTCCCCAATATATATAATACATTTTGTTTGGAAAGGAAGTGCTGCTATTAGTACTAAGGTTAAGGCAAAGAGAAAAGCCTCCAGATCCAGAGGAGAAGCAAATGTTTGTTTAAACAGAAAAAGGTTAGGTGTGAGTAGAAAGGAGATGAGAAAGAGGGTGTCCGTACGGGTGCTCAATGCGGCCGGCGCCGCTGCTCGCGGGGTGGAGATCGGCGGAGGCGGGCACGGCGAGATCCTCGACTAGGGAGTAGAGAGAGAGAGCGAGGAGTCTCATTCGATCAGGAGATCATCAGAAATCATCAGAGAGCGCCTGCAAACGCGGAGAGGATCAGGAGCGTACGGAGACAGGCTGGGCCGCCAAGCGGCCCAAAGCCCGCCACGAGCCCAGCGGTATCCCACTGGCCCAACCCAACTCGTCTCTCTCTCTCGTGCGATGAAAACAGTCGGAAAGAAACATTCTCGGGCCAAGTTTTGTAAATTTAATTACTCCCTTCGTTTCAATTTAAAATTAAATTTTATAATAAATTTAAGTGTTTCTAGGATTTAAAATTTGTACCACGATATAAACATTTCTACCTTATTCTAATTCACGAAAACCTATATATTTTTAACTAATTAATGGTGGGCTTATAAAGGAAATGTAAGTAATTCAAAATTTAATCGCTAGGATGATTGGAATGGAATTTTCTCTTAGCTAAACGACCTTAGAAAAGAAAAAAAAAGTGCGGTACAAATGTTTATAGCTCGAAAGAAGAGGGAGTATGTAGCATCGACTACAAGTCTACAATACAATACAGCTTTAAAAGAAATTAGAAACATGAAAATAGCACTTGTACGGGAAAACAGTACTCGATCCGTCGGAAATTCAGACGCGCCGGCCGATGGCACCACACACGCAGTTTCCACCCGTTTGGCGCCTCGTACACCATCCGTCTCGACGCGCGCAGCCCGGGCCACTCGGGGCGGCGCGGGGGAGGGTGGTGGCATGGAGGCGTACGCGTGGTGTGGATAAGCCGCTTGTGGCCGCCTCACCCGCCGCTCTCCTCCACCACACGCCCCGCCAATGCCGACGCCGGCCAATCACCACCCCTCACTTATATACCCTCCATCTCTCTCACGCCCTCACACCACCAATCGCGCAGGCGCAGCCGATCGATCGAGACGACGCATCACCCGATCATCTCCATTTCCCGAGTGCGCGCGAGGGGGCTAGCTAGCTACCATCATGGCGTCGGTGGGCTTTGGGAGCAGAGTGGCCGCTGCGGCCGTGGCGCCGGCGGCGTCGTCGTCCACCGCGGGGCGGAGGCGGCCGTCGAGGGTCGCGATGGTGGTCGCCGCCACGAGGGGCCAGCCGCCGCCGGCCGAGGAGGAGAAGAGCATCGCCGACTTCATCTTCGGTGCCATCTTCAAGAAGGACCAGCTCGTCGAGACCGACCCACTCCTCAACAAGGTTGACGGCGCGCCAACCACCGTCTCCCGGAAGCCCGCCGCCAAGAAGCCCGCGGCCAGCACCGACGAGGAAGGCGGCGGCGGAGGCTTCAACTTCGGTGGCCTCTTCGCCAAGAAAGGCTGAACCTTTCTACTTACGTGTATACGCAGAGCATCGGCTTGCCTACATGATGTATCTCCTCATCAAACTCCAAATTACTTCGGAGAAGATTGCATATACCGTAGTAACATGTGAGGTGTGACTCAAAAGTGATTTTTGATGTGATTGATAATGTGGTATATATACTCCATACAGCACACATCATTTGTTATTTCTTTTCAACTCAACATGGATGGATGGATTAAAGGGTTAATCCTGCTGGTCTTGTTTGTGTTCGCTCTTACATACATATACAAGTTGTGCAAATACTTAGTGGTAAGTACATGCGTGGTGTGACCCAAAGTGATTTTTGATGTGATAATGTGGTATACTTCATGCTTTACACATCCTTTCTTGTTTCTTTCAACTCAGTATGAGGTGGATTAAAAGAGTTAAACATGCTGACATTGTTTGTTTCTTATCTTACATACATATGAATACTCCAATTTGGAGTGGACTTGGCTCTCCCGAGAGAAAAAAATAATAATAGAATGCCCAATATTAAGGTTGGTATGAATCAAATAATCTGCAAAGTTTGGCATAAAGATTACTGGTCTCTCCACATGATCCTTCTGCCCGACCTAGAGCCTGCTTGATTGGCGACTCAGGTTGGAAGCACCAAGCCGTCCTTTTATTTTGCACAATTTGTTCTGTTCAACTACATGAGCAGACATCATTGCACAGAGTTCCAACCGATGGCTAGTTTTGCAGAATGCTTTCTGCCTCACCACAATTCTAGACCAAAACTGAATGCATACACACAGCGTGAGAACTTATGAATAAAGAATTATGCACAAAACCCATGGATGATGTACCAAAAACAATTGAACATTGACAACATCTCTTTACAGTTGATACTTGATACGTAGAGCGGCAGTGAAACCTCTTCCTGTCAAAAATACACATCAGGGCATTTTTGCCTTTGCAAAGAATATCCCAGCAAAAAGACCTGTTACGAACAAGCAGAAATTTATCATGCATATATACACACATTCATGAAGAAAATTAGAAAGCAAGTCAGAAGTTCTGAAGCAAGTACTCACCAAAAATTATGCTAAATAAATTTTCAACACTCACTGGTACGTTGAAAAGCAAGATACCAGCCACCGAAATAGGTATCTTGTTCAGTGAACCAACAAGGCTGAAAACAGAACCCAAAGAAGAAAAAAAAACTGTCAACATATAATGAATTTTGCTGGTGTGACAATTATGCAAATATTATTTCAATGCAAACATGTTTTATTGGTAACTTGGAGGAGAGTTAGTAGTTTCATCTCACCTGTAAGTTGTAGGGCCAGTCCGATGTAAAAACCAGACAGATGAGAAGCTGATTGCTAGACCTAGCAAACCACTAGCTGTTGCAAAAACCCAGAACATAGGATCTCTAATAACTTCACTGCAGATGAATGGAAAAAAAGTTGTGTATAAGTAAAAATGGAGAAACATGATCAGCAAATCATTCTGCCTTTGGATCAACAATTCAGGACAAATCTAACAGCAGGGCTCTCCCCTGCTGTACCCCCATTAAAAAACAACACAGGATAATAATGAAAAGTTCATTGATTTCTTTTTTGTTCATCTGACTTCATATTCAAGTTGATTGCAATAGATTGAAGCTTCATTTATGAGCAAAAACAGAACACCTTTTTAATAAGTTATGAAAAGAAGCTAATTTTACAAGCGGAGTAGAAGTACAGGACAAAATGAAGATTTTCATATGTTTGTTTGCGTGACTTGCATAAATGGTAAATGTTAGTGCAGATTGCTTTTGTACGGCTAGGTAGGGAGTAAAGTTTAAGGCTAGGTAGGGAGTAAAGTTTAAGTTCTTACACTTTATAAACGTATTGCCACTCATTGAAGATAACAATCAAAATGAGTGCGAGAGGTATGGAGAGCGCATTATTAAGTAACACCATAGAAACTTCGTTGAGGGAGCCAGATTTTGTTGATTGTTTGGCTATATCCATCACACGCCTTAATGTAAGCTGTAACGATAAGTAGGAAAATTATGAACAACCCACGTGACAAGCAGGGGGAACAAGAGAATATAAATCTTAGAATACCTGACTAAAAAGTCTGCTAAGAAGTTCATCAACAGATTAATTGTAAAGGGACTTGCAACAGAATATAAATGCATACAATCCTTATCCAAAAATTCAACTAACCGAGTAGCCTGCTGTCAGAAAGCAATTGAAAAGTTGCCAAGTGTAGCCAACTGGATGAAAAGAAAGATCTGTAATCCCCCCACATACAGCTGATATAACCTGCATAGAGCAACAGAAATAAGTACCCTGCTCGGTTTAACAAATGTGATGTTAAGATGTCATCTTCTAAATACAAGCCAACAATTAAGTAATTAGCTAATGTTTGGAAGTAAACAAGAGGCATGTGGAGCAGAAAAGGACATACCATTAGACATAAGGCAGCCCAAACCTTTTTGTTCTGGCCCTTCCTGAAAATATATATTTCTCCAACAGCTGTCAAAATGTTTGTCATGTTCTTTAATATTGTCACCATTGCAACATTTATGTACTTCAAACTGAAAAAAAAAAGAAATATAGCTCTGTTAAACTTTCAGAAATATCATATGAATAAATTTCATTTGGATTTTGGATGTTGGAGCTTGAAATAAGAGAACATAGAGTATTGTCGGAATTATCCTAACAGGATTAATATAGTTTAAGGTGATCTACCAATCGTCATATATCATTTCGAAGAAGGGCGTACCTGTACATTCCAGTTACTAGCATTCCAACAAAAATAAGATTCACTGGAATCCAGACTTTAATCAACTTCCATGTGAATTTTTCTGTTGAAATTACACCAAAGAGCTCAAGTAGCAGAAGAATGACCACGCTTATAAGATTCTGGTCCACAAAAACAGTCATGATCAGATCGATGATGGAACTTGCCAATGCTACCATGAAATCAAAAAATGCATATCAATGTCGATATGTGTAAGTCATTGAACTAATAAGCAACTTCACCGTGATTACTTCAGAAGAAATTCGAGTAAAAGATTAAAAAGTCCATTAGTTACCTGGTACAGCATTAGCGATATGCCAGCATTGAAATTATAGCTGGAGAGTACAACTTTGTTGAGCAATATCATGCTGCAAGAAGCGATACAGTAAGAAATTCCCGAGAGTAAAGGCCCAGTCTTGTTTCCCCACTTGCTTTGCTGCTTCTGAATTAAGCTGTCAAAAACGTCAGAAGTCTTCCTCGATAACCTGGAAGTTGGCGTGCAAAACAATCTACCAGTCAGTTTCTCCTTTCCATGAAGCTGGCACAATAAAAGAAAACAACTGATTAATTGGTACACTAGATGATTACTTGTTGGATGCCGCTTTCCTGGCTACATTGGCGGCGACCTTGATGATGGAGTTGTTCTTCTGCTTGAGGTAGCCGTGGATGATCTTGTAGACGGAGGCGTCGGCGTTCTTGACGGCAACGGCGGCGACGCTGGTGTTGGGGGACTTGGCCTCCTCGATGTCATCGTACTCGGGCCTGTAGTCCAACGACATGGAGGACGCCGCACCTGCAATTGCAGGGTCCGATCAAGAAACCAGCACCGTTACTCACTCTGTCAGACCAGAGATCGAACGAACAGCAAGCGTGCCGCCATTGCCGTTACCTGGAAGAGGTCCTCAGGGGCAGAGGGAGGAAGAATGGGTGATGGGGGAGGAAGGGGGAGGGGAATGGGAGATGCTAAAATGGAGGAGGAGGAGATGCCTTTCGACGGCATGAAGGGGCTTGGAGAGGACGCAAAGAGGAGGGAGGGGGGAGGGGGCGGTGGAGGTGGGGATGGAGGCTGCGCGGGTCAACGCGGAGGAGGGAAGCGGCGTGCGGCGGAAGGGAGGTCGGAGAGAAAGTCGCGGGGCGGCGGGAGAGCCGAGGAGGGGGTGGAGGAGGAGCACCGGAGGCGGAGGTGGCAGCGAGGGTCAAATGGCCGCATGGGTGGAGGAGGATTGTTGGAGTCAAACTCAAGTCAAGTCGGCCACTGCACCTGGGGTTTGACCTTATTATTCTAGTCGTAATACATTGTTGGCATATCTTATGGTGATATCATTAAGTTCATAATATGTCCATCTGACCATCTCACACATTTCTTCACATGTTTTTCACACTTTTTTTAAAAATATCTCACGTATATTACTCCCACCAGTCATAAAATGTTTATTATTTTAAATAAGATTTGAGCAAACCATCAATAATAATATTATTAGATTTTATAAATTTAATGATTAGAGCTGCGTGTTCTAGATCTCAAATACCTCTTACATTCTATAAACATTTCTGATCATCTCATATGATTCTCTCATGTGTTACATTTATTTTAAAAATATCCTATATATTACTCCCATATGACACTAATATTTGACGTTAGATCAGATTTGATAAGTTTAATCATCAATAATTTTTTAAATATTTAGTTAAAAGTAAAAGAAATAGCATGCATAAATTTATCTAAAAAATACTATCATAAAAATAAATTTTATAAACGATTAAATGGATGGTTTGAGACTAAATAATTTCGTCATACTAGAGAGTACTAAACTCTAGGGTTTGAAATTTTGTATTCACCGTTGGTCCTAGTAGGAAGTTCCTCTTGCCAAATTTTGAATGTTTGAATTTAAAAAATACATCCAAATCTAACAATAATATGTTTAAATTCTAATTTTATTTGGGAATTTATAAATGTTGGGTCCCCAAAATATTTGTATACAAAAAACTATACCATAGCATCTACCTGAAGTTGACAAAGAAAACTATCATTTATTTATCTCGTTCATGTAAGTTTACTCAAATCAGTTTCTACGGTGTTTACTTGTGGAGTAAAAAATTCCCCATTCGTAAAAGAACGCTACTGTATTTTATTTTGGTAAAACTAAGTTTCAAACGATCACCACATTATCTGGCCGTTGGATCTTCAATCAACGGTCGCATATAGACCATGTAGCTGACATAACGGGAACCAACCTCCGCGGAATGTTCTAGCCAGGAACCCTAATTCGTAATTCCCCATCTCCTCTTAATCCGATTCCTCTCGAAACGGCGGAACCAATCTCTCGGACGCCGGAGGCGGAGGTTGCAGCGGCTGACCGGGGAAGATGAATCCCCTGACGCAGGTGAAGAGGACGCAGGTAATCAACCAGAAGGAGGCGCTTCTGGGCATCGGCGAGGACGCCTCATGGCACGCCAAGTTCAAGGATTCCGCCTACATCTTCGTCGGTGGCATCCCCTTCGACCTCACCGAGGGCGACCTCCTCGCCGTCTTTGCGCAGTGAGTACCAGACACCCCACTTGTTCTGCTTGTGTTGCTCTCCCCCATGGGCATGTATTGGATGCGGCGCAAAGATCTGAGCAGTCTCTGGTCTCTTCCTCAGGTACGGCGAGGTGGTCGATGTGAACCTCGTGCGCGACAAGGGCACCGGGAAATCCAGGGGCTTCGCGTTTCTTGCGTACGAGGACCAGAGGAGCACGATTCTTGCTGTTGGTGATGTTTCTTATCCTCTTTCGCCTAGGTTGTTTCTATATGTAGCTTTTGTGCTTGATTCCTAGTAGAACTGAAGTACTGATTATTTTGGTGGTGTTTGTGGAATGGTGAAGATAATTTGAATGGAGCTAAAGTTCTTGGGAGGATTATAAGAGTTGACCATGTGAGCAAATACAAGAAAAAGGAGGAGGAAGATGAGGAGGAATTGCAGAAAAAGAGGGAGGCCCGTGGCGTGTGCTACGCGTTCCAGAAAGGCGAGTGCAACCGTGGAGCTTCCTGCAGATATTCCCATGATGAGCAGGTAACCTTCATTCTTGTGTATTGACCAAATTGTTGTACATGCAATAGAAAAAGTTGCAGAACAAATCATAAATCACTATCTTATGTGTAGCTGTTTGCATTAGCTACCAGAAACATATTTCCAGATCTGTAATTAGGTAGAAAATATGTACCATGACATTTCACTACAAGTTTTTTGGTGTTAATAGACTGATGTTTTCTCATGATGAGGATGTACTAGAAATTTACACTTGCAAGATGCAAGGCCTTTACATTAATTAATGGAATGTGAATCAGGCAGATTATTACATGACTATGATAGCCAGTATGATTTTCTAATTTTAACAGAATATTATCAAGGCATATCATTCTCCATTTTAATCTAACTGTTTCTGGGTTATATTATAGTTTATAATTGTAGTCTGGACTTGTGTACACTTTAATCAATTGAGCTGATTAGTAACTCTGAAGTGGATATGTGAATTGTGAGGAACATCACCATAGGTTGTAGGTTGTAAGTATGCCTACTAGTAGGTACAGCTACATGGTAGACTGTTTGCCTTTACCTGATTTCTGTTATTTTTACAACAAGAATACAGCTAATATAGGATTGTCATTATGCTTTTTTACTGTTGAGTGCAAATGTGTTCCCTTAATGATGGATCATATAGTTTATAAATAGCTTCAGTAATTACTCTGTTTCAGTATGTGGATTATCATGTCTGGCGACTAACATGGATCCACATGAACTATGAATATACTTTCAGAGGAATGCAAACACTGGTTGGGGTTCGAAGGAAGAGAGCAAAGCAAGATGGGAGCATGACAGACACTGTGAGCCACCAAAGAGCCACAAAAATTTCCCGCCAAGTGCTGGAGAACAAAGATTCCCTGACAGAACTAGAGAGGAGTCCAAATCAACTGGCAGGGAAGGGCAGTCCTCAAGATCAGAGGCGTGCAGAGACCGTGATTCCAGGATTAGGCATAGTGATAGAAGTTCAAAAGATCATGACAGGTATAGGCATGATAGATCACCTGAGAGATCGAGAGGTGATAGGCAGAGAAACAATGACAGATATGCACAAGGAAGAGATGAGAGATCAGAAAGGTACAAATCTGAAGTGAAGCATGATGAAGGAGACCACAAGCGATCAAGGCAGGACATCGATTCTAGTGGGCATCATGAAAGAAGGGATAATGAAGAGTCAGAAAGGTACAGGAAATCACGGAGATAAAATTTGGATCTGTTGCTACAGACATTGTTCGTTGTTGTTCTTATCTATTTGATGTTCGAACTTGTACCAGATGGATAAAATTTTTGTTTGATCCTTTGTCTGGTATTAGTCTAACAGATGTCATAGATTACACCTGCTTGGGTCTTTATGAGATGATTTTGAACACACTCAATGCTTAGTTAATCATTTGTGATCAATGTTAATACACTTGTCTGATGAATTTCGCAGCTGTTTGGAGCCTTTTTAAAGTATACTGTCGAAGTTACGAAGAGAACATAGTGGTGATTTCCCATTCTGTAGGAAAAATGCGTTTAGTGATTTAATTCAGCTAATGCTATAGTTAAGTTTTCACGTGCCTTCTATTGCTACAAACACTACCGACAGTTCACCTCCCGCTATCGAATTTTGAACACAGATTAACCAGCTGCGATATCAGACATTTCGATCGGCTATACATTTATTGAATTTATTACGATAGGTTTGAATCCAAAGAAGCAACATCCTACAGCAGACCGGAATGGTTTCTGCTATCGACAGCAACAGAACATAGAACAAAGCTTGTCCTACACTGGATCATCTACTCATCTACAAATGTAGATTCGGCAAGATCAATGGCACGAGCAAGGCCAGCAGCCTTGTTCAAGCACTCCTGATGCTCGTCGTCAGGCTTGCTGTCAGCGACGATCCCAGCTCCAGCCTGAAGGTGAGCCACCCACTCCTGACGAGCATCTTTGTCAGTGTAGGAGTACATGGTGTCAAATCGAGATCCTGTGGGGAAGACGATAGTACGCAGAGCAAGTGCAATGTCCATGTCCCCACGGAAAGAGATCCCTCCAAAGCCACCACTGTACGGCCCACGCATCTTCCCTTCCATCCGATCAATCAGCTCCATTGCTTTCACCTGGTTTGAAAAGAGGATGAGAAATTGAGCTCAGTGGAACATGAATAGTGCATGATAGATGAAGCGACGAAAAGGAAGTGGTTAACAAACTATGGTCAACAGTCGGTTGATGAATGTGATGGCATATAGATATGTTGACTTGGTAGAGTGTTTCTCCTTTTCTTTCTGATACAGCATTCAGGTGATACGGCCATACAGTGCCAACATGTATGTCCTTACCTTTGGTGCGCCACTAACTGTTCCAACGGGCAATGCTGCTCGAAGAGCATCCCAGCAAGTCAGCTCATCACGCAGCTCCCCAGTAACCTACAGAAACGCAGAAATAGACCTTGTGAGAATTATTAATGACACAGCCATGACGGATTTTAGTACATATGATAAACATTGCCAGGAGGATAGCCGGATGGTGTCAGCTTGATTGGAATGAGAGGAGACTAGGCTAGGGAGGAGAACTTTACTAATTTTGATTCATTGCTTGATTGAATAGAGGTATAATCCCATACAAAGGGCAGAGGCAAGCCTAGGGTGGCTAGTGCTTAAGCCCTAGGCTTGCCTCCATAATCATGTTTAGATTCCCTTAAATCACCATGGAAATTTTGGTGAAAATCAATATTCCATTAGTTGAGCCCTAGGCTTCAATAATTTCTGGCTCCGCCCCATCATATATAGAGGGGGTGACTTGACCCTTAAGAACTCAGTCTAATCCTACCAAAATAGAAACCTAAGTTGCTGCTCGAGGTAGTGTTCACGCCATGAACAGTGCACGAGAACAATAATTCAGGCGGTCTAATGCCCATAACACGTTTGTCTCATTTGGCCTAGTTACTCCAGCAACTACACACAGACAATACTTGATGATTGCACCCAAGGGCATTGGATATTATTGAAGCTGTATATCGTACAAGTAGACTTACTGTTGAACTAATGTGCATGACATGTGAATATCGTTCAACATTCATCAGTTTCTCCACCTTTACTGAACCTGGTTTGGACACCTGAAAAAAAATGGAATAAGTTTATCACAGATCAGGTTAGATGAAGCTAGAACTCAGAAATGTAGTGAATTAGCCAACAATTTAATAGAAAAGGGATCTGGGCTTAAAGATAAAAAGTCCACCTTTTCTAATTGAGTCAGGCCTTTGTTATCACTAATGTGTGTACCTTTTTGTTACCAGATCTTAACGTAATGAATTCAAATTTTTCTGTGTCCATCTCAAATTTCTTTTTGTGTTCTGTTCTGAGGTTTCAAAATCAGTAGACTTCTTAGTTGCTTTGCAAACTTATTATTACATAAAATGCAGCATAGAAACTAGATCATCTTAGTTACTTTAAGTGATAACAAGACAAGTGGATGATCTTCTTGTGAAATTTGTTGCTAGAGAACATTAACATATTTCTGGTCACATTCTGATAAATGTATGGTGATTGTGTTCCCCAAAAGAAACTAGACCATCTTAGGTAGAGAAGCAAAGGATCATTTCAAATATCATTGTATTTTTGTGGTATGAAACAAAGGCAAGAGATGCTATAAGCTGTCAGCCTGAATAATATCTTTTTTTATGCAGAAAATCGAACAATATCTCGCTGTGGAATTGATTGGAAACAAAACAAATGCATGGAAGACCAAACCTTTCCAACATCATTCCGTCCCAGATCTACTAACATAATATGCTCCGCACACTGCTTTTCATCACTCAACAGCAATTGTTCTAAAACCTTGTCTTCTGCTTTTGATTTTCCTCTCCTAATTGTTCCAGCAAGTGGCCTGTTGACAATTGTCCTCTGGCAGACAAAAATAATTTATTATCATATTCACGCTTGATTAATATTTCTAAAGAAATTTTACATGTATAGTGCCTTCCCTTTAGGAAACACAAACTACAACAAATGGATAAATTTAAAAGGAAATGGCAAGTTGCTAGTTGAGCAGTTCTCTGCTTTTGGAAAACAGATACACACAAAATAACAAACAGTCCAGTATGGGAAGTCTATTTCAAAGTCACCGCATTTATAAAAAAAAATTGCACAAAATAACATTCACACATACAGTATCTCATCAGATACTAGAGGTTACTGCAGATAAACACACAAAAACAGAACATGAGTCATAGCATGTACGAAGCAATAATCAGATATGTGCATCTTTTAGACACTGATACATTATTCAAATTTGACACTTCTCAAAAAGACATTTTAAATAAAACTAGGAGGTATGGTCCATGAATACAAATTAGGTGCCTGCTAGTAATGGCATATTAAAAGGAATACTTTAAACATAAAATGCAAAACCAACATGCAGCCTTCATTGCAGTGTTTCACCTGAGAAAACATCTATAGCATATGCATAGAAAATGGATGCATTTTCCCCATCACACAAAAGGACTCGCTAATTTCTTACCACATCAGCCAACTACTCAAATTTAGAACTTTTGGATTCAATGTTACATTTGCAGCTGAACCATCCTTATACCAACCATGGGTCAAAGATACAAGCTACATCACAATCATCAGATTTTGATGGCCACAACACATAGAACAGAGTATAAGCCCCTACTTCAACGTACCTTTTCCACCCGGGTAAGAATTTCAGGACTTGATGCTACCAGAATACACCCACGAGCCTGAGACAATATTATAGGAGATAGAGCATGTTGTTCAGCATGTCACATAATTTACCATAAAAAACCTCAACAGGAGTACTGAAAATATTTGTCACCTGTAGATAGGCCATATAAGGACTAGGATTCACAATACGCAATGCACGGTACACCTCAAAGGGGTCAGCAAATGTCCGCCTCTCAAAGCGCTGGCTTAGGACTACTTGAAAAATGTCGCCAGCTAGAATGTGCTCTTTTGCTTGAACGACAGCTTTCTTATAGTCCTCACTTGACATTGATGACTTCTGTAGTGTTGAACCGAATTGCCCAACATTAAGTTTTACAGAACCAGCAGTAAGAGTTGGGCTGCACATATAGTTGATTGAAGTATGTTAGTGAGAAGCTGAAATATAGGACAAAATAATAGCACTAACCAAAATGGATAAGTGGAAAATGGAGGTTGACCAGTTATTATAACTCACACATTAATACTATGTAATCTTGACAACAAAGCTTCCAGTTGATTCTTCCCATCCTCATACGCTTTGTCAACTGACTGATGACAATCTACCCTCACCCAATGTATAACATGTGTTTTCTACAACAAACAAAACAGAAACACGAATCCAATGGTTATAAATAACTAGATACTCATATTTCTGAAAGTGGTGATTATAATAGACACTTAGCAAAAGCTGAAAAAAATGTGTTTTTTGTTTTGATGACTTTAACTATTTAAGAATGTGCTATTCTCTAAATAGGCCTTGTTGATTTGTCAATAGTAAGAGTCTGAATATGTTGGTGGTGGTTAATTATGAAATGGCAAAAGTTTGAATTAACAACAGAGGGTGGCATAATAACTAACCAATGCCATAAGAAAAACCCTTATAAGAACATGACATAAACAAACAGTTGTAACAGCATATAAAGGATAAAACGAAAAGGCATAACTTGTATGCATTCTTTTAACAATTTAGCTTTTACTTCTTAAAATATATTGATAAGACACAAGGTAGGATTTGCAGTTTGGATATGTTTATGTCTAAAGTACAGGACATAGGATTACCTAAATTACCCACTGCTCGGAAAAGTATTCCAGATATTATTCATACCTTTTCAACATGATCAAACACAACTATGTCATTGTAGAGGCCTAAATGGATGTCAGGAAGGTTCCTATCATCCTCTGGTGCATTAGAAAATGGAAGCTTCTTTGTTTCAACATAACGTACTGTATCGTAAGAGAAGAATCCAACCCATCCTCCTGCAAAATAAATCACAAGATGCAACAGAATAAACTATCATGCCTTCCCATAAATGGAAAATCATTTGCAAGATCACTTTGCTAGCTGAAAGAAAACGACAACAACGGCGTACAAGTCCAAACTGAATGATGTCTCATTTTCACTGATCCTCTAGAAAATAAAAGCGATAGAACAAAAGTACTAAAACGGAACACATGTAACACATGTACTGGTGGTTTCCAATGAAAATGGGACCCAAGAGAACCCCTCTATGATCAACCACCGTTTACCGTTATAGATTTTGTTTTTTTGCAGGGGCGTTTACCGTTATAGCTTTTGTTTTTTCGCGGGGACGTTTACTGTTATTGCTTCACAAACAGGCACCAACAACAATATAAAGAGTAAAGACATGCCTAATGTTGGCAAAAATGGCAGATTGCACTATTATAGCCAACATCACAGCATTCTGGGTCCAAGATTCCAGATTAGTACAGTCAGTCCAAGATTCCATATTAGTACAGAAAGTTACCACAAAACGCATCAGGGAGGTCTTCAACAATCTGAGGGTTCCACTGTTCCATAATGCTCCTTGGGATCTTCATTGGATCAGGCACAAACTGCTCCTTCCTAGACTTCATCTCATGATCCATGACTGTCACATGGTTGGCCTTGGCTACGATCTCCATTGCAGGCTGCGCCCCAATCACGCTGTACCTCCCCTGAAAACAATCCAGGAAACCCTCACAACACTGTTGGAACAAAGCGAGCAGATTAAGTGGATGAAACTGTACCACATTGGTGCCCTCGGATCCCTGCTCGACGGACTCGAACAGAAAGCTGGGCGCCTCGCGGTCGTCCTCCTTGACGAGGCACCGGTACGCGAGCACCGGCGTGAGGTGGTCGGAGAAGATGCATCGCTTGAGCGGCAGGACGTTGCACCCCTCCGCCGCCGCCTTCTTAAACCCGGACTCCTCCTCCCTCACCGCTGCGCACACCCACACACACGCACGAGAACACACATTTCAACCACCAATCCGCAACTCCCGCCCACGCGCAACGCAAAACGTGCCCCGTGACCGAGAGACTCACCGACGGCGTCGAGCTGGTGGAACGTGGCGGCGCCGCGGTAGGCGACGGCGCCTCGCCGTCCGCGGAGGCGCCCCCCGCCCACGCCCACGCCCAGCGGCGACGTGGACGGCGCGATGCGCAGGGAGAGCACGAGGCTGGCCATAGGGATAAACTCTACTGGACCGAGCCGGTGGTGGGGACGAGTGCGGTGGAGCGAATGCAGGATCGGAGCCGCATTTAAATAGGAGCGGCGCGGCGCAGCGCGCGGAGGCGGCGAGGCGAGGCGAGGGTCGCGGGCTCGGCGCGGCGTGGCGGAGCGCGCGCGGTAGGATGGGACACGTCGCAGGCGAGCCGGGCGTTTCGCCGAGCAGGTGGTGGGCGAGTGCGCGTGCGCAGCGCCGTGCCACTCCGAAGGGCTTGCCTTCGCCGCGGAATACCAGCGACGGTTACCGCTACTTGCTGGAAAAAGGTAAGGCCTTTATTTCTGAAGTTTTTTTCCTTTTTGGGATGAATTACGGATATGCTTATCCGCCACGACATTTTTAATGCTGCCAAAATATCGAGTTAATTTTTTCCTAATAATGGGGAGCATGAAGAACACGTGCGAAGCTTGACACATTATACATTTATAATCATTAAAATGGGGAAAATATTAGGCCACTATGTCTTTGATATGTAAACTAGAGCCCTCGCGGCGCATGTATGAAGCAACCTGGCACCATGTAATATATATCAGCAAACGAAAGCGAAAAACCTTGGTCTTATATCCATATGTGTGAGCTCGGCCAACCCCAAGCTCATTGTCCGCAAATATGAGCTCGGATGATTTGATTCTATTCACGTCTGCTTAGCCCTATCATGTGGTTCTCACGTTAGAGTCCTAGGTACGAACAGTCACAGTTTAGTGTCAACTATACTAAGCTGGTTCACCCTGTGCTATTAGTCTTGAGCTGGCTGGCTTGATAAGCATCTTGAGCTCGATGTCTTTGGGGCCACTGTCTTGGGTACATGGCCCTAGACGAGTGTCCTCGAGCTCACTTATCCCTCCCTTCGACAGGTGGATTTAGGGGCGCTAGGGAGCAAGATAATACTAACTACCACATTCAATTTAATTTAGTGGTATGAAACATCTCATCATATTGAGTGCTCATATACACATTATAGTTAAAGTGATAAAATTGATATTTACCATAAGTAATAAGCAATATGGGACAAGACGTATATCTAGTTAGTGACAATAAGAGAAAGGCACCTCTCGAGTAGTGAGATTCAAAGTATTAGGAGCAATTAAACTAGTTATACTTAACCGGGATCTATGGGTTCTCCTCATGGTAAAAAATATATATAAAGGATGATTAAAATATCGTGCTTCTTAAAATCATTTGTGTCCATCTTATTAAGCTCATTGTGTTCTAAATCACCTTAGGCCGAATACAAAGTGGCAACCCGGACCCTGCTCTCAGTAAAATCGTTGACACGCTTCTCATTAAATAGTTTACCATGTATGTAAATTTGATGATATGATAAAGAGAATGGAGGAATGAGTTTTATCTATATATATATTGTTTCTAAGACCATGAAACTAGTGAAACTAATATTAGAGGCAATATTAGAGGCTAGAGTGTATGATTTTCTATATATTCAATTAATTTCATGCATCACTATTAAATGTTATAACTAGCCTATAAAACCGTGAAATGAAAATATACATTGGATAATTTGTTTCATTAATAAATGGCACCCTTGAAAATCACAAAATGAAACTTTTGGCTTAGAAATGGCCTAAACATATCTAGGAATAGAAATATCGGCAAGCATTGATGCGGAAACACAATGCATTAACCAGTAAAGCTTATCAATGACACTCAATACAAACAGCTAGCATAATTATCCACTTCTGCAATTAATAGCCTGATAATCTTCTAAATGACAGTGTCAAAAGCTAGCATTAGCAGGATTTATTAGTCCATAATTAAATGTTGACAGGGTGCTGTAATTCGTTTAGTCTGAAAGAAATGCTTATGCTAACTTGTTAGTATTCCGAAGAGCAATTTGCAACAACTCATGGGCCAAGTAAAGCCCAGTAATAACTTGGATGGCCATTTTTATTTGGAATCTGGGTTGGCCGAAGAAAGCCCAGTAATCTGGGTTGGGCCTTGTTCTACGAGACATCGAGTATTTTGCATTTTGGGCCGCACCTTGGCGTCATGATACGAATGAATTGCTGATGTAAACGCGGTAACTTAGCTTAATTTGTACGGTTTTTGAGTTTGGACGTGGAGTAGAACAAGCCATTCAATAGGGTAGAAAAAAATTGCACGAGCTGTAGAAAAATTAGCAGATTGATCGGATATCCGGCCAGCTGGCATCTTATCAATCGCCTGGTAATTTTCTCTCTTTTTGAAAGATCATTGCCTGGTCATTTTCGCTGCTGCATTTATTCAATTCAATCTTGCCGTGCTAGCTGATTTAACTATGGACAAAAGTAATTAAGTTGCAAGGGACCTCTCCTTTTAGTTTTTCTTTAACGAGGATATCGTGACAGACATGTGGCTGTGCTTCCTTAATGATTTATCTAACTCCTATTTTTGCAAGTATATATTTGTCGGTCCATTAAAAAACAAAGGAACAAGAACAGTATGTCGATCTGGTGAAAATACGTGCACCAAGGGAGGAGAGGAATATCATGTTGGTGGTTCACGTGTCACGTGTAAAAGTGGCAAAAGAGCAACTCTTTCTGATAACAAATATATAAGAATAATTAGAAGAATGATATTTGAAAAGTACACTTTCAAATAGTTAGTTAGATCCCCCGCATCCCTCACGCAAAAGCAAAACTTTCAATCGATACATCTGCACCACTCGCGGAACACCAACCCCTCGCCGCCGCGGAGGAGGACGCTGACGCCGGCGCCATGGAGGGCGGGGAAGCGTGCAGAGAGCGCCGTGGGGGGCGGCTGCTCGTCGCGGTCCTGCTCCTGGCCCTGGTGGTGTCCGGGCACTGCCTGGACCCGCACCACCGCGGGCTGAAGCGGCGGCGGCGGAAGCACGAGATCCACTCCCCGATCAAGACGGTGGTGGTGGTGGTGATGGAGAATCGCAGCTTCGACCACATCCTTGGATGGTTCAGCCGCACCCGCCCCGACATCGACGGCCTCAACGGCACCCAGTCGAACCACCTTAACGCCTCCGACCCTTCCTCCCCGGAGATCTTCGTCACCGACGAGGCCGGCTACGTCGACTCCGACCCCGGCCACGGCTTCGAGGACATCCGCGAGCAGATCTTCGGCTCCGCCGACACCTCCGCCTCGCCGGCCCCCATGTCCGGCTTCGCCCAGAACGCCCGCGGGATGGGCCTCGGCATGCCGCAGAACGTCATGAGCGGGTTCAAGCCGGAGTCCGTACCGGTGTACGCCGCCCTCGCCGACGAGTTCGCCGTGTTCGACCGGTGGTTCGCCTCCGTGCCCACCTCCACGCAGCCAAATCGCCTCTATGTCCATTCGGCGACCTCCCATGGCCTCACCTTCAACGCCCGCAAGGACCTCATCCATGGCTTCCCGCAGAAGACCATCTTTGATAGCCTCGAGGAGAACGGCTTGTCCTTTGGCATCTACTACCAGAACATCCCGGCCACGCTCTTCTACCAGAGCCTGCGCCGGCTCAAGCACCTTGTCAAGTTCCATCAGTATAGCCTCAAGTTCAAGCTGCACGCCAAGTGGGGAAAGCTGCCGAACTACGCGGTGATTGAGCAGAGGTACTTCGATTGCGAGATGTTCCCAGCAAATGATGACCACCCCTCGCACGATGTAGCGAGGGGCCAGAGGTTTGTCAAGGAGGTGTATGAGACGCTGCGAGCGAGTCCACAGTGGAACGAGACTGCTCTGATCATTACTTATGATGAGCATGGTGGATTCTATGACCATGTGCCTACACCGGTTGTCGGGGTTCCTCAGCCTGATGGAATTGTTGGGCCTGACCCGTACTACTTCAAGTTTGATCGGCTTGGGGTGCGTGTGCCTACCTTCCTTATCTCGCCGTGGATTGAGAAGCGCACTGGTGAGTACTTCTGATGTTTGCATTTCTTCCCTTTCAATAATTTGTTCCTTGAATTCTGATGTTTGTAAGTAAAGAGTATTGATTAGCATTAGATTCGTGAACTTGTTAAGATTTTGTCTGATATTCTAGGGAGGATCTGTCACTTATTTTGTACAGAAATGTTCATTTTGTAGTATAGATATGTAGGCTAGGTAATAGTCTGAGCCCTTGAGCTTCCTTGTACTCAATAAATGGCTAACAAGTAACATTAAAAAAGGTTGTATATCGATTACAGTCCACGATTACTTTTACTTAGCTTGTTTTATGGAGCAAACATCCTGCATACCCAGATCATAGCTCTATTTTGCTCTTTGGTTGTACTTGACAAACCAAGGAACTTCCACCACTTTACCTACAGATCCAGCTGCTTTATGATGGAAGGGAACACTGGTCGTATGGTGTACCACCATAGAAATGCTTTAATGGTATTTTGCTTCTTATCTCCCTAACTAACTCGCTTTTCATTTCTGCAGTGGTCCATGAACCAAATGGTCCGCAGGATTCCTCACAATATGAGCACTCATCCATCCCTGCAACAGTGAAGAAGCTATTTAATTTGCATTCTAACTTCCTGACAAAGAGGGATGCATGGGCTGGGACCTTTGAGAACTACTTCAAAATCCAGAAGGCACCAAGAACTGATTGTCCAGGTATATAGTTTTTGTGGTTCAGTATATTATTATTAGAATGGTATATGTGCTCTACCACTACTACACTGATGCCATTTTATTGACACTAACCAATTAATCAATGAAAATGCCCACAAAGTACAGATATTGTAGCGTGTTCTGTTCTGGAAGCTTTGATGCTTACAGTTGCTTATCAATACAGAGCTGTGGACAACTTAAACTACTGAAACTACAGTTTTTTTACTGAAAAATACTGAAACTACATTTCAATCCTAATTATATATGTTGTTGTTTCCTAACAGAGAAACTCCCAGAGGTCACAAAGTCTCTGCGACCATTTGGCCCTAAGGAAGATTCATCTCTGTCTGAGTTTCAAGTGGAGTTGATTCAGCTTGCTTCTCAGCTCAATGGTGACCATGTACTCAACACCTACCCAGATATTGGTAGGACTATGACTGTAGGTGAAGCAAACCACTATGCAGAGGATGCTGTTTCTAGATTTTTGGAAGCTGGCAGGATTGCTCTAAGAGCTGGTGCAAATGAATCTGCTTTGGTCACCATGAGGCCTGCACTCACCAGCAGAGCCCCAGTGTCCTCTGATTTATCATCTGAATTCTGATGGATTCTTCCGAGATTTATCCACAATTCTGCATCATGATTTTCACCACCACATCAGCGAGAATTTGTATAATGTGATAGGAAAACATAGGTAGGCTGGTGTACCTCGAAGTTTGATAGCATTATGTAATTGATAGATCATAAACATGGCTTTGTACATAGACATCATGATACTTGATATCTCAAGCTTACTTCAGCTGTCCTCTGTGATAACGCTGAGATATCAGACTGTGGATAAGCTGGAGCTGGGAATTTGTAAACCATGCCTTATTCAGCTCAGTTGAACTGCACTTTTGATGAAGTGCTTAATACTTGATATACACCAGTTATAGTGTTATTGGAAGATTTGACCCGCATGATGTTTGTTCCAGCTTGCGTCTGTTATTCCTGTTTTCAACAATCTGTGCGTTAATCTGCCCAACTGTGGTGCTGTACTACAGGCATATGCCGAGTTGAACTGGTTCTTAAATGCTGGATTTTGTCAGCTTGTCACGTCAGAAATCACAATAAAATCTAAAGTTTCTGTAACCACATGGTGTTAGATTGTTCATTTCATCAGTTGCGTTCAGTTTCTGAGCCATGGACCTCCGGCGACCGACGAGGTCACGGGGAAGACAGGAGCTGTGAAGCCGTGGAGGAAGAAAGCGCATTTGCTGATTGCTGCACAAAATGCCCCTTATTTGGACCGCTAGCGTTGTTAGCGGTCCTGATTATTTTCAAACAAGCCCCCAAAAAGATTTGAGTTTTGACAGGCCATGCCCCTCTCGTCAGTTAAGGTTTAGGACAGGATGACCCCATCTTAAATCAGGCAAATCCAGGACCAGGCAAAAGAGTTTTGCATTGTTCAAAGAGAAAAGGTAAAAGCATCAATACATGGCCAAGCGCATCAGACACATTTGCCTGGTCTCTCATCCATCCATAATTCTCAATGTATAGCATTTCAGTGTTTCACCACTCCCATAATAATGTGCACAGCAAAACAGTATAACCCACCAGAATCTGGCGACAAGGGTTGTATTGCAGATAAATTCTCGGTCAAAACTAATGTGACAGGGAAAATAAGACCGACCATCGGGTTCATGTTCTACTGAAAAATCCATGTTTCCTTTCCATTTTATTGGTGTGTGACTGAATTTAGGCCTTTCTCTGTTGCCAATTGAGGGGGGGGGGGGGTTCCATGTTTCCTTTCCATTTTACTGGCGCGTGACTGAATTTTAGGCCTTTCTGTGTTGCCAATTGAGCAATCTAACCTAATGATGATCCACTGGATTTTCACTGCTACTTGGTGTAGATGAGGTACACAAGATCACCCAGATGCTGTATTTCCAGGCCTGCCTTCTTGCATTCTTCGAAGAAGAGGCACCAGTCCTTGCCAATTCTTCTACGCCAGCTCATCAGAAACGTGGGAAACTTAATATGCACTTGAGTTCCTGCAAGTGGAGAAACTCACTAAAGGCATTCTTGCATACGATATGGGTTAGAAATATGAAATACACAGGCAGTACCTGATTTGTTTGTGATGGCTGTACTGCCAGCATTCTGACTGCTGCCCTTGTATTCTTTCAGGAGAAAGGATAATGTTCTGGCTAGGTTTGGATATTGTTTAACATCTACAAGCAAAAGTGTGTATCATATTAGCACACAGCACCAGAGTAAGGTATGATGACTCAAGAGGTATTAATGATAAACACTTACACAATAAAATGTCGCTGGCAATAACAATGTCCCAATCTGGTATGAAAACTGGAAACTGGTCTCCCCATGTATCTGAGGGTCAAAAAGAAACAACAGGAAATAATTTTGCCCTTTTGTGTGGTGCATCTTCCATGCAACTAAAAGATATATAATTACAGACACTCAAGGAGTATATAGTTTTCTTACGTCGGATATGAGGAAGGACATCCAAATTGTTAGCTTTGCAGTTGTAAGCTATATTCTCTTCAATCTCCTCATCATCATAATCAGAGGTTGTGATGTCCACTTGAAATGCCTTCCGCAGGAAGATAGCCAAAGCTCCCGTCCCACTGAAAAGTTAGTTGTACACCATTTATCATGTAATAATATTAGAGAAACAGCTTAGGAGTAGTTATTATCAGAACAGGTATACTGAGTCTTATAGGCAATACCACTGTAGTCAAACTAACTGCTTAGTCAACTTGCATAGATACCACCGCTACATCTCAGCAGCATGATAATATAAATATAAATGTTTAAGAAATAACAGGAAAAAAAGAAAGCCACTAAGATATAAATTAAACATATGACATATTTATTCATTGTTTTTCTGGAGACAAATAACAGAAGTCCAAAATATTACCCTTCAGTCATCACCTAGATGTAGAAATCACTAACCAAATGCTTATCAATCGGTATGAACAGAAAGGAAAAGGCACATTTTTATACTGCAAGGCACAGCCTCCATACCTTCCTAATTCCAGGATCCGCCGCCCAAGCAGAATTGGTTTATTCTTCACCAGCCAATCAGTAAATGAAAAGGTCCCAGGCCATAGCAGGTTAGCATTCAGCTGATGACTTGAGAATTCCCTTATACTCAGTTCCTGCATGTCATTTCCAAAAGGTGAACAAAGAGATTGATATCCTGTCTGCAAGACAGTATGAAACAATAATCTACAATGTATGAAGTACTATTACAGGCAGAGATATCCTGCCTGTCACTTCATGTACCCTTAAATGAAATTGAATGGTAGCACACAGAATAGCAACAACTATATACATTACAAACATGAGCTCCACAACATGCAGACAAAGGTTTATCATGAAAAGAGAACCAAACGATCTTGGAGCAAATTTAAACAGCAGTTACTATGCTCCTATACCTTTACCCCCCAAAAAAAACCTCAAACCCAACAAAGTAATAGGATGGACTACTTTAAACTATAAAATTCAGCACATAAAAAATGTAAAAAGTTTGACACTCATCTACAGAAATTCTTTGAGGTAGTGAAGGATGTGGCTAGTGATTGGGTGGAAGTCAGAGTGAGCAAGCTGTAATCCCTCAGGTTCAAGAGTAACAGTATTTAGGCCCTTTCTACTAGCTCCCTAGTGCATCTATAGGACACTCATACACAGATCAAAATTTGGTTCTCCCAGGCAAACAAGGACAGCTTGCCTTTTAACATCGAGACTCCATTAGGCCAGTATTGGAGACTGAGACATACAGTAACAGAATGCAGCTCTATTTGGGGGGCTTGATGATCTTGCACTCTTCAAGTATCATCAATGCCAAACCAATAAATTTCCTACTCGTTCAATTCCTGTACTAACTGATTTTTTACATGATGCACAACAGATTATCATTTAGTTCTCCACGTTTCTGAGGCCAAAAGGTTGGAAAACCTACATGAGATAAGGCATTGTTGGTTCCATCATTTTAGTTTGTTCTTTCATCCATCTTCTTTACTGAGTTTGATCCAGGCATGATACGTGAGAAGGAAGCTTAGGAATCAATTATCAAGCCAACAAAATACCAAGCCAGAATCCAAACCATCTCAGTTCTTCACCTAACCAACCCACCCTGTTTTTACCGGATTAAACCCTAAACCCAGAAACTCTCCACCAAATCAAAACATGGTTCGACCATCGAACTGCAGAATTGGTCCCCCCAGCCACTACAGAAACTTCCGAACTAAGATCTCAAAATGCCCAGAAACCCGTAACATATCAGAGACTTCCCTGATTCCTGAACAGCACAGATTACCGCAAGTCCAAAAATGCCAAACTATATCGCGGAGTTGATAGCCCTTACCATGCCAGGGAACACGTGGACTCTCTCCTCATAGTCCATCGACTGCGCCTGCTCACCGCCCTCGATCTTCATCTCATCTTCAGCCGCGTCGCACCAAAGGAAAACACACACACACACACACACACACACAGAGCAAGCGGGCGGTTAGGTGAAAGCAGAGGAGACGGGGGACGCGAGGGTGGGGGGAGATACCTGGGTCGTCGGGGTCGTGGAAGAGGGAGGCGGCGGAGAAGAGGGCGGTCTCCATGGGCGGGCCTCTGGTCTTGTGCAGCTTTGGGTGCCGCTGCTCTGAAGACGAAGAGGAGGAGGAGGCCTGGTCGGGGTTGAGCAACTGCCTCTTCCTCCTCGCACTCGCGGTCGCAGAGGCTGGGCCCGACGCCACCCAACTGGTCTCGGAGGGCACCATCGACATTTCCTCTCTCCCCCTAACTTTTTCTTTATCTTCCTTACTTTTCGCACCGTGACTAAATAGGAGAATATCAATATAGATGGCTTCTCCGTTCGGTTTTAAAATATAATTATTTATATTATTTAAATTTGTTATTGTAATATATGTGTTTATTATGTTTCTCATCAATTCAATTTCCTAACCAATCAGATGCTTGGAAAGAAAATATAAATAATTTAAAATTCAAAAAATAGCATCTGGAGTAACTAAAAGAATATTTTCGTTTAATCTTAGTATTTGTTAAATAATTAAGGAACAAGGTGGTTTTATTTAATTATTTCTTGCTATAGATATTTAGGTAGCCTTCTAATTTAGGTTTTGATTGGGATATAGGACTTCTTTTTATTCAATGGGGTCATTGAAATGATCCTTTTAAAGTGGAGGATGGCTCACTTTCATGGTTTTGTTCTCTACAAAAGCTGCTTGAAAAAGAAGTATGAATGAAAGAAGAGTGGTTACATGAGACAACCTTATGAAAGCTACCCACGTGTTTCGAAGTAACCCTAGTCCTTATATTCACCATTGCGCTTAGATACATTGCATAAAATTTTCTCATTGCGAAGAACTGAAGATTAGGCCTATAAGTGAACAGAATTGAGCTACCGGACTAAAATCATACACGCATCCAATAGTACAATACTCCGTACCTCATTTAGTATGGGCCTAAATTAGGCCCGTCCCAAATGAGCCCACTAATTAGGCGAATGGATGAAGGCCCAGAGAGGTGCTCGAGACATGACACAAGTGGCCACATCGGAAAACACGGCCTGCAAATATATATATGTATATGGACATCATCGACCAACCGGTTGGATGGTGAAATTTCAGGCCCAAAGTGGACAATGCCTATAGAAGCACACGTATTCGTCTTGCAGTATCAGAAATTCAGACAGCCAGTCTGTGTAACAATGGCCAAAGAGATCCTGCAGTTTGCAAATGCCATTATAGCCTCTCTCTTTTTTACACGCTGATGGCACAGCCACATTTAAACAACTTTTGCTTTAGTACATGAACTGCTCAACTCGATCGCCACACTTGCATCGTATACGTGCGTACATACGTAACAACATATGTACATATACGGATGAATGTATATACTTACACTGATGCAAAATGACCCAAATCTCTATCTACTAGTAGCTATTAGGCACAGATTTAATACTAGAACACTAATCTTACTCTACTGCAGTGCACAGCAAGCCAAACCCCATCCTGCGGCGATCGATGATGATTAATTATGCGATGTCGGGTGGTTGAGGAGGATCGGAGTTGGTGTTCATGCGTTGCCGGTGGCGATCCGGGCGACGTGGAACTGCGGCGCGTAGCTCTGAGCCTTGCTGGCCACCTCCTCCTGCGGCGGCTCGTTCAGGAACGCCCAGTTGCTCCGAGTCCACCTATCGATTCATCAACACCCACCGAAGATGATCAGTTTGATTACTCTCGATCGATTTGCACGTGCTGAGATAGTGAGATCTAGAGGAAGAAGAAGAGGAAATACTGTACCAGTCGCGGCTCTTGCTGGGGCTCTCGGCGGCGAGGCCGTCGTCGTCGGGGAAGAAGCCCTCCACGCGAGTCGCCGGTACGCCACCGCGAGGCGACGACGCGTGCGCCTTCGAAAAGCTTCCGGGGGCCGACCGTGCCACGGCGCCGGCGGGGAAGCCGAGCGGCGAGCTCGTCATCTCGCCGCCACCGTGCTGCTTCCAGAACGCCTCCACCTCCTCCCTCGTCAGCGACTTGTTCCTCCTCGCACGAACTGCACACACATGATGGCACACAAAACCACAATCAAATTACTACTAAGCATAATTAAACAATCAAGTCATGCATGCATGGATCGATCAATCCATCCATCTGCAGCTGCAGCTGCAGGTACGTAAACGAAAAGTACGTACCTTCGTTGTCATCACCAAGAACTGGCGAATCCCAGCCAGCCATCAGAGACCCCATCTTTTAATTCACTCACAGATTATCTGTCTCAATTTAATCTTGGAAAAAGTTGGTTTGATTAATTATCTGGAAAGAACTGAAGAAAAGCTAGCTAGCTAGCTTGTATGATTAGCTGTGAACTTTGCAGATGCAAGTTGCAGCAATAAATGGATAGATGAAGAGAGCAGTGCAGTGAATGACAGCTAGGCGTCGATCCGATCTGTTCGTTTTATATACGCAATTGACGCTTGACTTTGGAGCAATCAAGGCTGCACTAGTGCAGAGCAGAGCACACAGGTTATATCCATAAGAGTGGTTTCGCATCCAAAACCTTGGACGACTGAATATGTCGCTGTCAGGTTTGTACCCAACTTAATCTCGTGGCCTTCTCCCAGCCGTCCGATGGTGGCTAGGCTCCGATCGGACGGTGCGTGACCGAGCTAGTAGCTTAATCGGGGACGAAACATGATCGAGTAGCCAGCTAGGCCCATCCAAATATCCAATTAGGTGGTGACTAAGGGACAGGCACATTACTGACTGCTGAATAAACACAGCTCCTGGCCCTATCTGTACTGGAAATATCTAATTGTTTATCTGGTCTTTTCTGAAAGGGAGAGAAAAATATCTAGCTAGGATTGAATTAATTCACGGGGTTTTGGCTTGATTACGACGTGGGCAGTAGGGGAGATCGGCGTTATCCGTTGCTGCCGCCGTGCCGGAGGGAGGCACACGTCGCTGCGTCAGTGCCTACGCGGCCTCGTCACCATCCTGTGCTCCATGATCTCGACAAGCCGTTGGCTAATTACTTAATTAGCAGTGTGGGTTAAGGTCGTTCTTATCTGCTACTACTAGCTTCCCAGGTGCATGCACTGCTACTGTAGCACGCACGACAATGTCTTGGTACACGGGGCACCGCTAAGAAAGTAAGAATGCATGGGCCTTCGTTGTTTTTACTCGATACAAGAATTCCTTGCCTATATTCGTTGTATTTGCTTGATAAACTGGGACGCACATCTGTCACAGGGGGGAATATATGCGTACAAAATGGACACTGCAAGGGTAGACAATTACACTACACCACGACCTACATATGGGGGCATTTGATCTGTCAAAAAAAAACAGCTATCAACGGCATGTAAAAAATTTTACCGACACTCAGTCTGCCATGAGCCACTGAAATATTGATCTGTCCCAATGACATACAGAGCCTAGTTCAGGATGAGAGTGCTAATTAATCACTCAGCATTAAGCTTGGCTTTCATCATATCGATTTATTAACTAAAATTTAAAATTTAATTATTTTATCATAGTCTATTTTTAATCGTTTGCTTTTAAATCAATGATAACACATATATAAAAGCTTTAATCATAAATTATTTTTTTACTAACAATTAACAGGTCAAAACCTTTTTTATATTGTAACTGAAAAAAATATGTAGTGTTGGACATACCCTTTTTCTTAATCTAAATGGCAAATGGTGATACATTAATTGTGTTTAAAAAGACAAGCAATTGTGACAAACATAATGGCTTTTGACTAACCATTATTCTGATAGTAAAACAAACTACAATAACCATATATTTAATTATATGTTTATAGCAACTTAAGCACATCACAACATAACAACCACACATAATAATCATTAAAATTGGTTAGTTAAAATAAATTCTAAGAAATAAAAAATAGATTATTGTTTTATATTTTACATGCAAATAATAGAACATCCCATTTGTACCACCCTATCAATGCTGGGTGGAGAAAACTTGAGGCTGGTAGGAGGTTCCTATCCACCCACCAAATCCATGCCTAGTAGGCCAAGAACGGGTACTGTATAACCTGTTACTAAAATTTTAATTTTAAAATTTTATTTAGCGGTGTCATTAAATCATATTCGCACTTTAAAAACCTTAAATCTGGTTAAATATTTGATTCTGAAAAATTTTAACCATATCAATAAATAATTTTCTTTTTGTTTAGAAATTTCTAAACCTTGACCGTTCAGTAAATATTTTTCTTCCTATTTTATTGTCTCCACAGATAGATCGAGATATCGCGTTAAATTTAATCACATGTGAATAAAAACGGCAAAAGCCAGGTTCTCTCTCCAATCTTACATCTCTTCAAATTGACCACTTTTGTGCAGCTCCTCTCCATTATTTCATTTTGTTTCAATCCACCACACTGCAATTCTGCACACATTTATTTCTCACATGAGAGCTCACATGTGCATTTCTTCTCCTCTACTCAATAACCAAACAACTAGCAAGCAACATTATATGCATACCTTAACCATCATTAGCCACCATCACCCATGCATACATCCACCATTAATTCCACCCACGTGAAGCCCCCACTCAAGCATGAATATTATGGGATGTCTTTATCTAAGTAATTAGATATCGCATAGAAATCATGTATATCAATAATTATAGAATGCTAGGGTGAGGAGATAGAATTGTGAATTGTTATTGCTCGAGATATGTGTTATTTTAGCCTATTTTTAGATGATTGATTAGGTGTCACATACACCCTAGGTGTGTTTTAAGTAAATGAGGACAAGAGACTTTGTGTGATACTCGGTTTTGAGAGATTCGATTTAACTATATGATATGAGGGTATTCATGGGCTAGTTTTGGAAAAAGACTTATAGTGAGCCCTCTTTTACTAACCATATTTGATTGGCACATGTAAAATGTACAATCTCTATAGAGTTTAGCTGAACTGTTTGAACAGTTAAGACCGTAGTTGAACGAATATGAGATATTTCTCATAACATAATGTTATTTTACCAAAAGTTTATAAACACAGTTGTTGGGATGAAGATTGTTTCTAAAGCCCACCTATATGGCAGACGATCAACCTTTGTAGTTAGGACATGTCTATATGACCTAGAGGGTCTGTTACCACTATAGTGTTATAGTGCTGAGAACATAAAACTTATTTTGTAAAAGTTTGTTAACTATGATAAATATTATATGATATTTGACCATGTGTTAATTGCTGAGAAAAAAAGCTAATAAAGTTAAATATTAAATATTAAAAAAAAGCTAAAGATGAGAAAATATTAAATATTACTATAACTCATAATTATGTTGATAAGTTGTTGCAAAGTAAATTGTGGAATAGATTGAGGTGTGAGCTTCTTTCTAATAATTAAATTTTTGACTCACCAATGTTTTAAAAAATAACTCATTTAAATAAAAAGGTTGCTTTTCACAAGTGAAAGTCTCTTGTTAACCTAAAACATATCATTGCTTATATATAGAGTTTAGAAAAAATAACACAAATCCATCATTCCATAAGTTTTTTCTAGGAGCAGTATAGGTTTCAGGTTTACCTTTTTAATTTGTGTATAAAATAAATTAGTCGTTGTGAGAGTTTATTTACGATGATAACTAGTAATATAATAAAAACTAGTATATGTATTTTAAAATTAATTAATTTAATCACTATCCTATACTGATATCTTTTCGTAATAAAAACCGGCATATATTTTATTATGAGCAGGTACTGCTGCTGTGTAGTTGTCAGTTTTTTAAGTGCACAGACACCAAAAGAGCCGAGCTGCTAGGCAAGCTGAGCCGACGACATAAAAAAAGCGATCGGTACCTCAGCACGCCTTTGAGATTTCGTCTAAAATAGATTCCGGACCCTGCAGGGTCGCCTTATATTATTGCTGGGAAAAAAAGGGGAAAAAAGAAGAAAGAACACCGTAACACAGTTTGAAACAGTGCAAAGGGTTTTTTACATACTTTACAACTCGTCACAACACGCACGCATCTAGGTAGGAGAGTGTATGTACAATTAATTGTACATGATAGTATACTACGTATTTACACGGAGAGCTGAAGGATTAAAAGCTCTCACGTACACTATTGTACAGTAATCTACATCATATCCCCAAAAGCACTAAAAAGTACTCTTGGGCATAGTACGAACCACTGCACACAACACGCAGAGGATCAGGATGCAGCAGCAAAGCCAGCCTACGTACGGAGCACGTACCTATGTACATGCATATGCATGCCCTGACGACGATGCATGTGTATATGGATAGCTAGCTGATCGATCTCTAGGCGTTGCCGGTGACGACCCGGGAGACGTGGAACTGAACGCAGGCATACGTTTGCGCCTTGCCGAACATCTGCTGCTCCGGCGACGGCGTCTCGTTCAGGAACGCCCAGCTGCTCCTCGTCCACCTACGTAGTATCAAACATCATCGTAGCATGCACGTACGTGATGATCGATTTGTGGCCATACGAAGTATGCACAAGCTGCTAGTATATTTTAGTACGTACCAGCACTCGCTGCTGGTGCTGGCGACGTCGTCGTCCTGTAGGTCGGGGAACGACGGCTGATGGCGGTTGTCGGCGTGAGGAGCCGCCGGCGACGGCGGCTCGCTGTGGGAATAGGACTGGTACGGATGATCCTCGGATCTCGTCATCACGGTGCGTGCCAGCGGAGACGGCATGGAGCTCATCCTCTCCAGTCTCCTCGACTGGCAACGACTGCTACCCATCTCCTGCTGCTGCATGCATAGACACATACAAACCCAGCCATGCATGAGAAATATTATTTCTGTCGAACTTTCAAAATTCATAGAGATGTTTAGTTCACCGCGCGGCCGGGAGAGGCGAGCGGTGATGAGACGTCGCCGGCGCGGGGAGAGGCGAGCGGCGAGACGTTGCCGGCGCGGGGGGAGGTGAGCGGCGAGCTGGTGGTGCTGGTGGCGTCCTGATCCTCCGGCGGTGGCTTCCGCTGCTGCTGCCGCCTCCAGAACGCGTCCACCTCCTCCCTGGTCAGCGAACGGTTCCTCATCAGCCGAACTATAGGAACATAACATACATAGCTCGTCAATAAAAGAGATCACAAATAAATTTACAGATCGATCAGCGCATGAAAGATGTGACGCATACATCAAGAGCAAGAGGCAGCATGCAGCAATTAACTGAAGCTATACGTATAGTATGTAGTGTTTAATTTGTAACTATATTTTTTTCGTTCAGTTGTTTGGAAAAATTAATTAATTGCGTCGATCGATCATGATAATTCATGACGCTTCATGTACATATTGTTATGGTTACATGTGTACGTATACTATTATACCTTTCCTCTCATCACCAAGAACGGGTGAGTTCCAGCCAGCCATCAGAGAACCCATCTCTGATACCTCTGTTGTTCGATAAATCAATATCCAATTCTCAGCTAGGCCGAGATGGAATCATGGAAGAAAGGGGTGGATGAGAAATGATAGAGATGATCAACCTCAGTGGCTCGACCGTTTTATAGGTGCTCGCGCATACACATCCATTCTCGGGGCTCGCTCCACTAGCCGGCGCAACAAGCGAGCTGTAGCACACAGCTTCAACCGAAAACCTGCGGCTCGCCGCTGCCATTGCCTAATTGGCAATCATGCATATCGATCGTAACGACGACGATATATACGTGCAGTGCAGATCAGGTACACGATCGAGCAAATCCGTATCACTTGACTAATTTCGTACGTGTCTATCTATATCTGTTTTCTGGCGACTGTGTGTGGCTGACACACAAAAAAAAACATACAGTAACTAACTAACTAACCGAGATAGATTAGTACAGTGACGAGACCGATGTGCATGCATGCGGATGCAAGCCGGAAGAGGCCGATGACGTGTGCAGTGCAGACTGCAGAGGTTGTTGCGCACGATGACTGGGACGCGCCGAGCAGAATGGAGTGGATAGAGCCCCGTCGCGCACGCGCAGCGCAGCGATCGATCGTTATCCTGGGCAGCGAGCGCGTGGGCGCGCGTGGCGACATGCAGATCACGCCACCGGTTCAATACTTTACGGTTCTGTTTTTTTTTAACGTGGAATTTGGATTTTCGTTGACGCTATTGCGTCCCAATTGTACGTTTGGTGTAAAAAAATTATATATAAAAGTTGTGGTATTTTTAAGACAGTTTTTTAGTTTATTTATGTATACTTTTAAATAGCCGTCAGCAGTCACAAAAATCAGTAATCTAAAAAAAATCTAAAAATCTCAACATCACATATATGCACTATTCGCGTCAGGCCACGTCACCTGTTGGCAGACGTTCTTATCAGCTACGAATCGTACCGGCTGTGCGCGCGCGCGCGTACGTACGTATCCGTGCGTGCAACGGCGGTGCATGAAGCTTTCGTACTGTACGTGCGCCCTTGTATGCGTGCAGTGTCCCAGGAAAAATAGGAGTCGGTTTTTGTTTTGATGGAAGAAGGAGGCTTGGAAGGGATCCCGGCCTGTTGTAAAGCCAGGCGCCGGCCCACGGAATGGAATGCCATGTACAGTTGATAGATGCAGGGCCGTCTCCAGTAATTTGGGCCCCTCAGAGTGGAACGCAAATCGAGGCACCATGATTTAAAAAAAATCATTCTGACATAAATAAGCTTGCTTTCACTCAATTATAAACTTCAACATGTGTTATTTCGTACAATACGGGATTTGAATCAAATTATCAAACACTCACATTACTTTTGATCCACTTTCTCATCACTCAGCTTACATTCTAACAAAGGTCAAGCCGTGAGAACTTACAGTCCAACGAGGTCTTGCCGTGAGCCATCGAGGACGAGAAGTCGAGAGGAGGGCAGGAGGCCGCAGCTGCCAGCCGCTCGCTTTGGAATCCTGAACAAACCAAAATTAACAGCGAAAATTAGCAGCTAATCAATCGGTAATCACCAAAGAATGGCGTGCACTAACTGATCAGTGGGCTATTCGGGCATGCATGAGCCAATGCCGGCGCTCGGCGCTCGCTCGTGGTCGGCGTTCGAGGGGACGGGCCTCCGGGGGCGTCGACGTCGTCGTCTCATCTCGTCGAACGCAGGGCCGCGGTTGGAATAGGGATCGACGCACACAACGCTGCCTGCGCTCGCGACTTGGAATGGGGATCAACGCGACGCACGCCCTCTCGCTGCCTCAGCCCACACTATTGCTCGCTCGATGCCTCGATGCCGCTGGCGCTGGGCTATGGCTGCCCTCTTCGACGGGGGCCCTAAAGAGTTGCGGCCCTGTGCCGTCGCCAAGACCGTACACCCGTATCGACGGCCTATGGCTCTGAATGCGAAGGTTGTTTGGGCTTGGGATAGGGTGGCTAGGCAGGGCCAGCCTAGTATACCTATAAAAATTGACTAATAATCTATCTATATATTAATATATATATATATATATCTATATATTAATATATATATACTATATTATTAATATCCGTTACACATTTCTTGAAGCGTGCGGTATAGTCGGCTAAAATCTGTAGCCCGTTTTCTTTATTTCTTCTCTTATTTTTCCTTTATCTAACTATAATGCAGTGGTTTTTAGAGGCTGTTTACACACTTATTATACTTGCTCTTAAAAAGTCATCACAAAGAGTGTGATATTTTATTTAATATAGTAGTAAAAAATATATAATTGTTCGCGTCGGATCTCGCACGTGCGGCGCGAACACGCCGATACCTGAAAGGTCTATTTAACTCCAATGTAAGTCTGTTGGAAATAAGGAGAGATGACAACATCAACATTAGAGAGAGGACATAGTTCTAGAGTAGGAGAGCAGTCTCTGGCTCAGTCGACAAACAAATTCACTGATCATGGCCGTGAGGGAGGTAGGGGTACCATCATTGTTGATGTGGAGGAGTAGGGGCTGTTGCTGTGGCAGGGAGGATAAGCCGAGGAGTGGTAAACTTGGTGGTGAAAAAAATGGCTATCGTTGAAAGAACCTTAAGTCGTACAGAGGGGGATAAATGTTTACACTTTTAATCATGAAATAAGCTAGCAGTAGAAATTATATTTTTCTTTGGAATCTTCGGTCCTAATATCCGGAGCATTCGGATCAACCTTTTTGTCAGACAGAGAGGCTAGTTCGGAGTTTGTGGTTATATAGTTCGGAGATTCTAGACAGGAGGAAGCAAGGAAACAAAATCACAGATAATAAAATAACTAACGGGATGCTAAAAGACAAGTAATTTTTTTTACCAAAGTTCATATCAACCGATCCTATGTCTCCGTTTAAGAGCTCTAAAAAGTCATATCGCGTTCAATCCCTTGTGTCACTAAGTTTAACCCTAGAGACTATTTTAGCTTTTAAACTCTCACCAAAACGTAGCACTTAGTCTAAAGCAATCACCAATGTCTCCACTAGGATACCATACTCCCGTTTTCTATGGAGTTTACTCTATCAAACTAATCTCTAAAGAAGAATTTAGAAATTTATTAATATACCTCTTTTCTTACGAAGGTGAGGAAGATCTTTACAAACGTTCTGAACGATTCATAAATTAAATTCTTATGGATAACGTCTAGTAGTCTAGGAGGTGATCCTCCAAGAATAACAATTTTGAGTCTTTATCGGCATTGATCCATAAGTGTTCACCTAAATTCCTAGCTCTCTCGCAAATTACCTAAAAATACACTTAGAGAGTGGATTAAACTCAAGATCTAACCGAGTGAGGTGATGAACCTTTAAAAATATCTTGAAAGTGATATAGAAATAAATGAGCATCCATCTTCTTAAAGGGGTTGGTAGGATTAAATGCGCACTCCTCTCGAAACTAGTTGTTACTAATAGAAATTTAAATTCTGAAGTATCTGCTCTAAAAGTCTAGAGACTCTAGACATGCTTGTCAGTCTAGACAGAGAGCTCAGTCCGGAAACTCCAAACAACACTTAACTTTGAGAGAGAGGAGGTTCAGAGTATCCGGTCTAAACTTTTAAAAACTCTAGACAAGCCTCTTTGCCATACAGAGAGCTCAGTCCGAAGATTTTGGCTAAAGGGTTTGAAGACTTCAAATTGATTTCTCTTCGTCGGATCCGTTGTCACCGAGGGGACTGTCATGACCAAAATCACTAGGGAGCATTATAAGTTATCTCGCATGAGGTGGTGATCGGAGAGTGTGATTTAGTGAAGATGAGTGGTGGATGGTGTCATTGTGAGTCGATGAATTGTCTCTCCCAGCAGTAGAGAGGAGGATGTTTGTCTGACTGGTAAGGCCCATTGTTAGGTTAGTGGTGGTGACAGACTCACATCCACCACCACTAGCCATGGAACAAGGAAGAAAAACCTAGCCAACCAACCATTGAAAGCAGCAAGCAGGCATTGCATCATCAACCGCCGAGGGGAAGAAACCAAGGGACCCAAGAGTGCATTGAGAGGAATATCCCATATCTGGCCTCACTTGACACTTGACACTGACCCATCACCCAATCATCTGTCATCTATCCGTCCACCCCTTCTCCTTCGGTTGTATTATAAAGTGCCGAAAGATAAAAGATTATTTAATTATTTGATTATTTAATGGTATAAATAATAAAATTAATTATTATAAAGTTAAAAATCTATTTTAGAAAAAAGTAAAATGGAAATTTTTTATAGAATTTTTTTTAAAAAAATATACTCGTTTAGCAGAAAGTATATGCGCGAATATCGAGTAAAAATGCTCCATCCACAAGCTTTCTCGAACGCAACCGAATTCCTCCTCCCCTCGCGCCGCGTCGCTCTCGAAGCCATTGGAGAGAGGTTTACGCGCCAAATTCTCCCGAGAAATCGGCTTCGGTGAGTATGAAATTCGGGAAGGATTTCAGGAAGCACCTGGAGGAGACGATGCCGGCGTGGAGGGACAAGTACCTGGCGTACAAGTCCCTCAAGAAGCTCATCAAGAGCCTGCCCCCGGATGGTGATCCCCCTCCCGTCGCCGCCGCGGTCGCTGTTCCTGCGGGAGATGGGGATGGGGTTTTGGACGGGGACGTCGCGCTGGGGAACTGGTTCGCGAGGATCCTCGAAATGGAGCTCCAGAAGCTCAACGACTTCTACATCGAGAGGGAGGAGTGGTACGTCATCCGCCTCCAGGTGTGCCCTTCTCCTCCTCCTCCTCTGAGCTCGTTTCGTTTCTGCGATTTTTTTCCCTTGTCTAGATGCGTGTATTCGTGCCCGATGCGAGAACAGTGGACCGATAATTTGTAGTTATTTGGATGAGATGAAGTAGCTGTCTTGAATCTTGATGTCAAAAACTTTCAATTGCTGGGTCGCATTCAATTGTTTACCTGTGTGGATTGATGTTGGACAGATTCCCAATTCCCAGTTGATTTATTAATTTCGGCCTGTGCAGGTGATTTATGCAGCAGTGGTTGAATACTTGAATTATGAGTAACGGATGAACATACGTGAATCATCAATAGTATTGTTATGCAGTGGTACAGAAGAAGCTAAACATTCCTACAATTCTATGACAGAGTGACGCCTCAGTAAACAGTATTGTGATCCAAGTCATACACCTATTAAGGCGCACCCAATATGCCCCAGTATAAAGATTTCCTACAAAAAAATGAGTTGAAATCTTGGTTGAGGTATGTAGGGAAGAAAACAATTCGAAACTGTAGCGAATGCACGAAACTTGACATCAGTAAATGCAGATACGCCATACGTGTGGTTTGTGATACTGCTATGATAGTGTGATATTAACACCCAAAAGTTGGTCACTTGACAGTTGACACGCAAACGATGATATGTGTTCTGCAAACAACCAAGTGCACTTAGCTTTGCAAAATAATAATATCCTGGGCATCCTGGCATGATGAACTAGGTTTACCTTTTTATTTTGTGGATCACCCAAGCACAATTGGTTGAGCAGTAGATTGTTTAACATACTAGGATGTACTTCTACCCTCCAAACTTGTAAACTTGTGTATACCAAGTGGTGAAGTGCCTGAAAAGCCTCTTTGGTCTTCAATTCATTAAGTTCTGATCATATGAAAGCATCTACATCCTTGTTCTGTCTTAAGGGCTCATCCTTAAATGGTAGATGGTACGGCATTGGACACATTAATGGCAAAGAAATAAACAGGTTTTTGGAGATATAGTCTTAAGAAACATTTGATGCCTTAAAGGGAAGGTTATACAAACAGCAACTAAAGATAATATCTTTCTGCATACTTTAGACACTCTTTATTTTTTGGCAGTTTGTCTCTTGATTATTTGGTTAATTTAAGGCCCCATGTAGTGAGCTTTTATCAATTTCCTTCCTGATCTTTTTTTCTGAATCATTGGTTGGTTTGTTTGTCTTCATCTATTCCTTGACCTGGAACTGTCGTTCTAACTCTTGCTGACCAATATTTTTCTGAAGGTGCTCAAAGCTAAGAAAAACGGAGCTTTTACATCTAAGAGTGAATTCACTGAAGAGATGTTAGAGATTCGAAAAGCTTTTGTCATCATCCATGGCGAGATGATTCTTCTACAAACCTATAGCTCCCTAAATTTTGCCGGTGAGCACAGCAAACCAAGTTGGATATTCTACAGTATATTATCAGTAGTATACTTCTCATACAATGTCTTGATAATTTGTGCGTTCAGGACTAGTATAGATACTGAAGAAATGTGACAAGAGAACAGGCGGTTTGCTCAGCCTACCTTTCACTCAACATGCTCGACACCAGCCATTTTTCACAACGGAACCTTTAACAAGGCTTGTTCGAGAATGTGAGGCTAATCTTGAGCTCCTGTTCCCTATCGAAGCAGAAGTACTCGAGTCTAGCTCCTCTGCTAAGCTGCAACCTCCGAATGATGATGCGGCTAGCCATGACCCCACGTCATCTGTCGATGTTGAAACCTCAGATGTGCACCGAAGCACACTGGCAGCAATGAAAGCGATACAGGGCCTTCGTAAAGCCAGCTCTACTTACAATCCCTTGTCTCTAGCCAGGTTCTTCCATGGAGAGGATGGTGAAGCCTGCTCTGGTGCAATCACCTCTGAAAGTTCACTGTTGGCTTCCTCTTCTGATTCCCAGATTCAAGATGCTGAAAGTTATGATAAAGAGGTGCAATCAAGGGAGCAGAATACGGCTCAAAATGATGCAGAGGGCCTGTCTCGTGATGAATGATCAGTCTTTGCATTGCGCTGTTTAATCCCCCCTGAGGCTCTGATAAGTGTAAATGATACAGCTGCGGAATACACTAATAATCTTGATCCTTGAAATGTATAGCCATTACTGACCTTCCCGAGGGCACTTTTTTTTTGTCTCAGACATCAAAGTTGGATTTACCGTGTTATTTGGTTTGACAGCATGTCAACAGGATTTTGGAGTTCTGGATTTCTGGAGTTGTAGGCAGAGAGCACATGTGAGTTACCAGGCTGACTTGAGGGAAATTTGTGCAAACCCCTGGTAGCATTTTGACGTATTGTTTGTACAGAAAAGCTACGATGTTCCCAGTTCTGCCTCGTACAGCTACAGGTAGTTGACACCTCTTAGTTCCTAAACACTGTACTGTCTGAATAAATGACAGCGTCAGGAAACAGTGATTCTTCGCTCCTAAACACTAAAGTGTTGATACAAGTCTGACCAGATTATTACGGCGCCAACGCGATATGCCCCAGCTTACAGTTTTTTCTACAGAAGAAAGAAATTAATGCACGGTGAACGCACAAATCTTGCCTCAGTAAATGCAGATGTGGTATTTCTCAACTTTCAATTCATTTTAAGCTCACAACATCTTACAGTTAGCGAAAAGGGTGAGTCAGAGAGGCGATGGGACAGGTACTGACATTCAATAACCCCCTTCAATGGGAAGTAATAGACACATTTTTACAGTGTTAACTCACGATTGCCACCCGCTAAAGACCATCACGCACTGTCATTGTTTTCTTACATCGGAGATTGCAGGAACCTTGGCTGGGTATTTAGACAAATCCACATCAAGTAAGTCTGTCAGGTCGTAAAGCCCTACATTATCAACTTTGTCCTTGATAGGGGTGGCCATTGTTTCTTCCTGATCAGCCTGGTTTGATGATACGCTTGATGTCATTGGACTGGTTGAAGGCACCACAGAAATGCCAGACAACTCTACATCCCGCCCGGTTGGCCCGGTGCTCCCTGAAGGATACTTCCTTTGTGTGTTGTCTCCCTCATTGTGATTGTAGAGCACATATTCGTTATACGTAGGTGCAAACTGCACGAGAATGGATCAGATTATACCAAGGCATTGGCAAACTATCGTGATGTGTGTGGAAAAAACAAGCCCCCCAGATGCAGGGGAGTGCATGCAAGATCCTGGTTACCTGATGAACAGTATCATGGTAGAAATCATTGAACTTCAGAGCATGCAGAAGGCTTCCCTTGAAATCACCAGAAGGCCGACCATTAGCACCAGCATACTCCTTGGAAGGAAAGGCAAATAGGTGCCCAATAGCTGCTATGAGCATCTCAACACATAACACAAAGTTCTGGAGATCAGCAGCTTTTTCAGCATTTTTGATAAACCGAGATTTTGCAGCAAGGAAAACCAGGACACCCTGTAAGAAAACGTAAAATTATTGCATGACATAACACAAATTCCTTGGCTATGAAACAAATTCCCACAAGCCAAATCAAAACTTGAGGTAGTAGAAGTCTTGCAATCATATTCAGAGGTGAGAAGACTGTTTTTCTTTACTTACTTGCCAATATGTGAGAAACACAACTGATTTGATCATGATGAATTTTGGAACAGGGTTATATGGTCGAAGCAGATCTCTGCATGCCGCATAGAACACCACAAGAGCATATAGTGCCATAGAGTATGAGATTGTATATATGATAGTTATGTATAGATAGGATTGCTTGACACTGAAGTTTCCATCTTCGTATTTTCCTTTTGCATAAAGTATGAAGGTAATAACCACCAAAATAGGCTTAAGAATCACAAACTGCAAACAGCCTTGTTTGCATCTCCGAATAAAACGCCTGTCCAATAACACAGTTTTAATCAGCACTTGCATTGATAGGGCATAGTTCTCCAATTGTTATTGTGCAACTGCACATTGAAGCATCAGATTGTTACGATAAACACTTAATATATGCAAAGGGTATGTACGCACCCATCTAGAGGAATAGCTGGAAAACAGCAAGTCATCAGAAACCACGATGGCTTCAGGGTTCGTCCATTCAAACTTACCACCACAGCTCCAGGACCCCCAACCCATGCCAAGCAAAGTGAAAAGAAATTGTAGATGACCCAAGCATCATAGCTGAAAAACAATCAGATAGATTTCAACATTAGTGGATATGCATTTATTGGTTCACATACTAAAACATAAGCGTGGTAACAAATCAAAGGGTGAATCAAAGTATGGACAATCTCACTTAAACATTGACAGGAGGCTATGTGCCTTAACAAACACAGACTCATCATTTATCATTGAACATGGCATTCAGTTATTTATAGAATCCCCCCCCCCCCCCAAAGTTTTTCTTCAATGTGTTGTGGGTCTTAGGAATTCACTCAAGACTAACAGTGACAAGATTCTTCATATATTAAGGATCTTTAACGCCTGTAAATCATGGGGTGATGGATCAGACCAACATCTAGAAATATGAATACTAGAGATGGCTGACTTACCAACACATTTACTAAACATAAACTGAATACATATAAAAACATGGGCAGCGCACATATGGTGTCATGATCATATATCTGGTTTATATAAATCGGATGATAGCAAAAGAAGTGTTTCAGAGTTAAGAATGTGGCATGGTGCACCAACAACAGCAGCAGTACCAGCACATATGGCAACAGAAGAAAAAGCTGTGCCTGTTGACCATTAGAGAATGCCAAAAGAAAATTGTTCTAGTAATTCTTATATTTGCTGCTTGTCTAGTGTCTACAATAGGGTTTTAAGATCATTGGAAATACAAGATTGCATGTTCAACAACCAACAAGTGTGCAAAAACTGGAACCATGATCCTAAAAAAACAGTTGATTCACATCAAGGGACAAAATTATAAAATTGACTTACATCTCTCGAATAGAATTAAAATATATTGCATTATCAGGTAGGATAAGGGACAAAAATGACATCACTGCATAGACCTGCAACAAATAAATATCATCAGAGTTAATACAATAAAGTGCTGAAAACATAAACAAAACAATTAAACACAAGGGTTAAATGTAAATGTACACCAGATGAAATACAATCATACAAATGATTGCGACTATTAAAAGATCATATGCTGGTAAACAAGACAGAATTTTGTATTGCCTAAAGCAGCTGCGCTGTGTTGTTCCTTTTATGAAGCTGGTGTTTTTGCTCTTCTCTCAAGCTTAGAAACTAAACAATGCAGCCAATTCACTTACAAATGAACATAACCACCTGGATGAACAATCCTAAATGCACTGTGTATATTCAATTCTATTACCATCCAACAAAACCCCCTAAACAACAAATGAAATCGCCTACAGAAAAACAGCCTAGCACCTACACTCCTATCAGAGCTCTGTAGGCAGCTTAAAAGGATCGAATTGCTACCGAAAGCACCCTGAAATCCATACTGATGAGCTACTTTCCAATTTTAGTCGCTTGCACATATGGAATATAACCAAAGAGAAAAACATAGAACTCTCCTCAAACTCGATCTGAACGCTTGATTCTAATCAGAATCAGCTAGCTCGAGCAAATTCATCAAACAGCACAGCAATTACAATCACAGCCTGGTTGCGGTATCGAATTTCCTTCAACAAAAACACCTGACACCGATCAAACATAATAAGTTCACTCATAGATCCACAAAAAAAAAACATGTGCAACATAATCGCAGCCTCCTGTAGGCGATTAGGTTGCATGAATTAGAGGAAGGAACTCGTAACGACGCGTAATCGAAGCCATCAAGAAGGACTCGCATTCCAGCTCGCGACCGCGAAACCCCCACGAATTCACCCCAAAAAACCGTTAAAAACCGCGAAGGCATCGACAGATCTGGCGCGAGAGAGCTAGGCAGCGGTGCTCCATAGCATTACCGGGACCATGAAGATGAGGCGGACGATGAACCGCTGGTAGATGGGCTCCGCATAGTGCAGCAGATGGCGGTAGATGTGAACGAGCGCGATGACGGTGGCCACCGCGGCGCACAGCAGCGCCGCCGCCGTGTACGCCGCCGCCGCCCAGTCCATCGGGGACGGGACGAGCCGAGACCACCACCAGCCCACTCCCTCCTCCCAGCCCCACCGCAGCAGGGAGTAGGCCCAGCCGCCGCTGCCGCCGCCGGGGCACTCCGATTGGCCGCGTGCTTTCTCCGGTTTGGTGCGAGAGTGGTTGGGATTGGGGAAGGAGGAGGAGAAAGGGGTTAACAGTGCGAAGAGGAGGTGCTTAATTGCATGGGCTTCTGATTACGTTGGTTGGATTTGATTAATTTTTGCTTGATTTTTCATTAGTTCATTTGATAGTTTGATTTGATTTTTTTTCCTGTGGATTTGAACTGGACCGGTCTTCGAGAAGGAAAGCTTCAGATTTTCTTTTCTTCGTCTGCTCCTCTGGAAGCGTGTTCTGAATTTATTTTCAAATTTCTCGTGTAAACTTGGGCCGACGTATAAATATGAGACGTATTCGAAGTTTCGAAGATACGGAGAGCTATCGTGTATGAAACCGCGTGATCCTCCTTTAAAATTTGTAGTACGACTTTTTTGCGGATTTTGGTTTATCCACGTGGGCATTATATGAAATTAATTACATAGGGTAATCTATCTTGTACTTGATCGTACACCTGTACATTTACATTTGTCGTGACCATTTATTTTTCACGTGGATTCTGGTAAGTTGACTTGCAATTTACAGGTGAGATAACGTAGGAAATCCACCACTTGTGCTTAAGTGCAAGTAAGTATAATTACTAAGTAGCTTGGCCAAAATGAGCACCTGCTGCTGCAGCCGACAGTTACGTCAACATCTGAATATTACAGCCTGAAATCCGATATGGCAACTGCTACTATCATCTTGCAATTATTTAAGCAAAGTTAGTTATCGTATATCCGGCTATTAATATCAGCGAAAAATAGCATATTATTGTTGTTGTTATACTACTTCTTTAAAAAAATAATTGGTGTTATAGTAATCATCATCGTATCTTCTGTGTCATAATTAAGAGTTTGGGCGACATAATATAAGTGTAGCTTGTCATAACAAACAGTATCTCAGCTGGCTTTGATTAATTTGCTCTGAATGAGTCAGGACATACAGCTAGAGCCCAGCCCAGCGAGCTAGCTTGATTGCTTGATTGCTTGAACAATCTGCAGGACTTTTGGTTAGGAACAAATAGACAGATAATTTAGGGTGTGTTGGTTGAATGCCAGCTTGTCTACAACGCCGATGGCTGATTGATTCCTTCTTTATCATAATGCTGTTTGTAGTGCTTAGTGCTTGACCCAAGGGCCCATATTGGTTTCAGTTTGGTTAAGAAGAGTGATCCCAAATGTAATCAATTATCAATGCATGATTACATCGTAACCATGGACAAATTCAGAAGATGTTGAGAACTAAAGGAAAACGTTGGATACCAAAACGGTTTATATGAAAGAAGATGAAAAATAAAGGCAGGAAGGTGATTCTGTTAAAAAAAAGGACAGGAAGGTGATTGAAAAGAGTGGAGGAGGATACGGAGTACTATACTTTCTTTTTAGATGGAGCGTATATGGAGTTATGAACTGGGAAGCCATGGGCTCAGTTTACCCCGGTGGTTCAGAAGTATTGGGCCGTTGGTACAAATTTGCAAGCCTAGCTGGCTCTGTAGAATAGAACTGCTACGCACACCGGCCTTGTTCTGAAGCCCAATGTTTTTCTTTTGGGCTGTAGAGTTCTATGCAGACTGTACAATCCACTTAGGCGGTCAGGTCTCGTTTGCTCGCCCTCAATTACAACCCATCATTATGTGTTTGTACATGTAGGATGGTCTATGTATACCTAACCTGAACAAAATCTTAGGAATCTAACAAATTATGATGTCCCAACTAAGTCTTGTTTGTTTTAAAAAAAACCTTAATATTCCTTTAGAGTGAAGAATTTTCTAATTCTTTGCTGTAATTCAGTAAAATTCACAACATTAGCTATCCCTAGGATGCTAGATCACTCAAAGTGATATAGTACAGACATCCTATAAAATCCTAACACACTGGTAGTAGCGCGTTAGACAAATTCAATCAGATACTATCTACAGACGTCTGATAGTAGCATTAGCACTTTGCCTATTGCCATGAGTAGCCAACTTATTATCCAGGAAGATAGTAGTATGTAACTGGAAAACTCTCCTAAATCTGTGTGAAACCATGTGTTGTTTTGGTTTCTGTGTGATAAAAAATTGATAAAGGAAATGTGATTTTTGTTAAAATTTGGTTTGGAAGTTAGCTATTGTTAATGTGTGTACGTACGATTAGATTATAATATTTATGTAGATGATAAATGTTAATATTGGTTAATAACAAAGATTAAAATTATAGAATTATGTTCAAGAAGGAACAAATGTGTTGTGTGGTCAGAATGCCATGGTAAAACTAATATAAGGATATTTGGAGATTAAGTTTGATCAAAGAATAGCCTAATGGGTGTGCATAGCAGCGACCTAGGAGAGCGCAGGGGCAAGGCAATGGCTACTGGCGCAACGCACGTGCACGGGAGGTGTGGCGACAGTTGATGAGCAGGGCCTACAACACGTGCGTTGGTGAGTGCGTGGTCAAGTATACGGGCGCGCAAGATCTCTTTTTCCACTACGCATATCAGCACACCACTGGTGTGGGTGCGCACAGGCGGCTGGATTCTCGGTGATTGACCATCGATCTCTGTGGCCTCGCGTGTGATCGCTGACGTGGCGGATGATAAGTTGAATAGTGGCTACGGATGATAAGTTGAACAGTGGCTACGAAATCTTTAAGACTTTGAGATTTTTTCCGTAGGGGCTTTTAGTCATTTAGGAGTGAAGTGTAGAGTTATATTTACATCTTAGAGCAAATTTGGAGAGAGCTTCGAAAGAATTGAGAAATTTTTTTTGAGATGAGTAGATTATGATAGTTTTAGATAAGAATTATTGGGAGAAATTTATAAGTTTCGTGTAAGTTATGTAAACATATTTTAATCAATAAAATAGTGTTTATTTTAGAATTGTTTTGTATTTCCTATTTATATGTCGCAATTTGAATTCCATGTTGTAATTTAAATTTCGGGTAATGTATTCCTGCTTCTAGTGGTGTGAGCTACTCCTCTTTCTTTTAAACTCTTTTAGTTCTTATTTGTCTTATGAAGAAAAGAAAATTAATCTCTAAATTGCTCTAGAGAAAAAATTCAAGTCTCTTACTCTTAATTGATCGTTACTTGATACTATAATAAGCAACCTTAATTATAATTTATATGTAGTTTTTTTAGATTGTTACCTGATATAGCTTTAGAATACTTAAAATGTTAATATCAAAACTAATATAAATTTTAGATATATTTTTAAAATAAACGGAATCGCTCTATATTCTGAGGTACGGTCGTTCAATCTACGAGAGATAATTCAGTGCGCTGCCAGGCAAAGTCACGGTAGAAGCCGAAGAGTACATGAGAGAGAGGGTACTAGTCTGTATGCAGGCGGTTCTTGTGAACGAGGAGCCTCCTCCTCTCCTCCTCCCCCTATCCAATGTCACCCCCACCCGCCATATAAATTCTCACCATCCCACGAGCCGCTCGTTCTGTTTCTTATCACTTCCCCTCTCTCCCCCTCCTCCTCCTTCGTTCCCTTCTCCTCTCCCCTCCTCCGATGGCTTCCCTCCTCACGCTCCCCTCCTCGCTCGCCCTCGCCAACCCAAGCGCCGCGCCGTCCCTGCGCCTCCGCGCCGCCTTCCGCTGCTGGGCGCTACGGCGCGCGGGCGGCCGGTGGGCGGCCGCGGGGGCCATCGCGTCGCCCAACTCCGTGCTCAGCGAGCATGCCTTCAAGCGGCTGCAGCTCAGCGACGAGGAGGAGGAGAGTGGCGCCTACGGGAGTGACGAGGAGGGCGCCTACGGGAGCGACGAGGAGGTGGTGGATGGCGGCGAGGCGGGGGCTGGAGAGGGGGACGAGGACGAGCTCGCCATTGCTAGGCTTGGATTGCCCGAGCAGCTCGTATCAACGCTCGAGAAGCGCGGGATTACCCACCTGTTCCCCATCCAGGTGATGCCAATTGCGCTCCGTTTCGAGTTTTGGGTAGCTTAGCTGTGCTCGATGTCAATTGCAGGTTTCGCTGTTGGGAGGAGACTGCGAGGGCCGAGGGCGTTAGTGTAGGATTTTGGGGATGAAATGGTGTTTTCGATAGTTGGTGGTGAATAATCATATATCGAGCAATGGACGGGGTTTGTTTTGATAGTACAAAATAGTGGCAGGATGAGTCATTTTAGTGGGGGAAAGTGAGACATAGTCTACGCTAAGTTGCTAGGTTCTAGAGCACTCGAGTCTTGCACTGGGTAACTACGATTTTTTAGATAATGAAAATGTTTTACATCCCCATCCTCTGCCAAAAGTCACACGACCAATAAGTTTTTAATGAAATAAAAAGCAAAGAGTGATGAGACACATCTCCAACTACCCCTAGATAGTAAAAAAAGCTGAAAGGCTAAAGAACTGGAAACTATGTGGTAAGAGATAACTGGTTCGATAATTATTCATATGCTCCATAATATCAAAATAGAGTGTCAGATTGGAGTTTGTTGATGCTTAGTGCACCAATGTTTTGCTGCATGTCAAAATTGTCATGTTCTTACACATACTGCCAAATATCACTTGTTGCTAGATTTGCTATTTGTTGAACTGTAGCAGTTATACCGTTTATCCTTGGTTTTTAGTTGCTAAAAGGATAAGACGATCTCCATACCATGCGGCTTGGTGCATATTGTGATTATTGACGCAAATAGCCAAATAAGTTTATTTCCCTTTGAATTCCAGGCTATCGCTTGCTCACCTTGATGGTGCTTTTTTGCTTGCCCTTTTTCTGATTTATTTTCTCTATTCCAGAGGGCTGTACTGATTCCAGCTCTTGAGGGCCGTGACCTGATTGCTAGGGCAAAGACAGGAACCGGGAAGACGCTAGCCTTTGGTATTCCCATGATTAAGCAATTAGTGGAGGAGGACGATGGGCAGAGTGTGAGGTACCCATTCATCTTGCTATGCAACTTCACATTGTACTGCATGACAATTAACCTTTTTTCTTTTGGTAGGCGAGGTCGCATTCCTCGGGTTTTGGTTCTAGCACCTACCAGAGAGTTAGCCAAACAAGTCGAGAAGGAGATAAAGGAATCAGCACCCAAGCTTGGTACAGTGTGTGTTTATGGAGGTGTTTCATACAATGTCCAGCAGAATGCACTCTCGCGTGGTGTTGATGTTGTTGTAGGAACACCTGGTCGCATTATTGATTTGATAAATGGCAGAAGTCTTCAGTTGGGAGAAGTTAAGTATTTGGTTCTTGATGAGGCTGACCAAATGCTTGCAGTTGGGTTTGAGGAAGATGTGGAAACTATATTACAACAACTGCCAGCAGAGAGGCAAAGCATGCTTTTCTCTGCTACAATGCCTAGTTGGGTGAAGAAGTTATCTAGGCGGTACTTGAACAATCCTTTGACAATTGACTTGGTATGAACCTCACATTTCCTTCCATTTCCATTTTCATTTCAGTTTGTACGTGTCACTCTTGTTTTTATTTGGTTATGCCCTCAAAGAAAAACAGGCCAGGAATCAGTTTCATCTATAAGACTCTTAAATTTAATCACACATAATTTTGACTTTCCAAATCAAATGTGTCAGTTGTTATGGTCATGGTAAAATACAGATTCTGGCCAGCACACTTGTTATATGACATGCAACAATTGGATACACCGAATGCCAGCCAAAATATTAGGTTTAATTCTTATTCATGGTTACAACAACCTATTTGTCTGCTGACATTTATTGATAGAATGCTATGAGGCTTAATAGATATTATCACTGGTCTTGAGCATGCTACTTGCACTTACACTTGAATGCCTGTTGTTTTTTTTAAGATATAATTGTGCACATGTGTACTGTGGATGGTTCACCTTTATTTTTTATGTCTCAATTAGTCATTTGTTCTTGTAATGCATTTACTCAGGTCGGCGATCAAGATGAAAAACTTGCTGAAGGAATCAAACTCTATGCTATCCCACTCACATCTACGTCAAAGCGCACTGTTCTTAGTGATCTCATTACGGTATGTTAATGCAGCTCATGGATTTTTTAGCTACTCTTTTTTCTCCTTTTCTCTTCTTTTTGGCTCAACTTTCTTGGCATCTAACCCTTGGCAAATGAAGCAGTCAGCTAGGGCATGCGTGATTTGTTTGAATTAACATATTTCATTTATACTTTTATTGAATATTTGGTCATTGCATTCGTTATGCCCTTTTTCAAGTTATGTTGATATCGACAGTCTCAGTTTGGCAGTTACAACTTACTACTCACAAGTTGCAACTAGTTATGCCTTTTCTCAACTGGGTTCAAAAGCTTGGAATTGCAAATGGTTTGAGTTTGAGAGCATGATGGAATATCCTATAGCCAAAGTGATATTTTCTTCAGAATAAGAAGAATTTGGACAGCTCCTTAACTTAGTTTATTTTTAAGATTACTGTGCTAAAATGAGTATAGTATTGGTGTTTAGTTTCATCATTTAGGTTTTGTTCTTATTTGTCCAGCCTCCTGAATTCAGAAACTAATAATATTATTAAACCCGTTACAGTTTATGCAGCTATGTTGGTGTATCATTGTGCCTATAGATGCCCGATAAGTTTTTTTTTACTTCAATCCAGTTAAGAAAATAATGTCATCCATACATCTTCCATGTTGACTTTATGGCTAGTCTGTTTTGCTGAGCTTTGGTGACTTAAGAAATCCTATATTTGTGTTATTTTTAAGCTGTTTCTTTCATTCAGTTCTTCTAAAAATATATTGTTATCAGGTGTATGCAAAGGGTGGGAAAACCATTGTTTTCACTAAGACGAAACGGGATGCAGACGAGGTATCACTGGCACTGACAAACAGTATTGCTTCAGAGGCACTTCATGGTGATATTTCACAACATCAGCGCGAGAGGACACTAAATGGTTTTCGTCAAGGGAAATTTACTGTTCTCGTAGCAACCGATGTTGCTGCCCGTGGTCTTGATATACCGAATGTTGATTTGGTGGGTTCACAAATCCTCTTCACTTCATTTGATTCTAGATATGTAATTCTGTAAAGCATCCTTCCTCACACACTGAACTCTTACTTGGAGCTGTGGTTGGCATTGGTTGAGAAATTTCATATGTGCAACATATACATTCTTCTTCTGATTATGTGCAACCTATAATTATGCATGACAACTTGTGTCTACCAAATTATTAACATGTTTTCTACAAAGCGATAATCATTGAGATTTCTGAGTTTCAAACTCTGTAATTATTTACAGTGCAAAAACTAGATCATCAAACTGTCCAATTTTTTCCCCAAACTTTGGTTTTTTATATTGAAACATCATCTAACTTTGGTATGTTGTATAGCATCTCAGTCTGATCTCTTGTGTTAATCTTGCGATTTACATTATGACATTCCTTGTAGCTTTCTGTTAACATATTAAGTGCATTTGAGCATTATGATATTTGATATGAATTGTAGACATGTATGGATCAATTAATAAGATGATTTCATTTGATTGCAGATTATCCATTATGAATTGCCCAATGATCCAGAGACTTTTGTTCATCGTTCTGGACGCACTGGACGAGCTGGGAAAGCAGGAACTGCAATCTTGATGTTCACAAACAGCCAGAGAAGGACAGTTAGATCACTTGAGCGTGATGTTGGATGCAGATTTGAGTTCATAAGTCCTCCGGCAATTGAGGAAGTGCTGGAGTCCTCTGCTGAACATGTCATTGCTACTTTGCAAGGTGTGCACAGAGAGTCGATTCAGTACTTCATTCCAGCAGCTGAAAGATTGACAGAAGAATTAGGACCTAATGCTCTTGCTTCTGCACTGGCACATCTGAGTGGATTTTCTCAGCCACCCTCTTCACGTTCTCTAATCAGTCATGAGCAGGTAAGAACTAAGAAGTGATGAAGAAATTACACGTATCCATTGTTAACTGATATTCTACTGTTTCTACCATTGTATTGAACACTTCCTTTTCCCTAGCTTATTATAACTACCCGTCAACAGTTGTCCTGATTTATTCCTTCTACATTTGAGGATTTATCTGGCTTAACATTATATGAATACAGTGGACCACTAGTACTGATTACTGAATTAGCCTATTTTATAAATTTGTAACAGGACATCAAGTGATCGTATAAACAAGCTCCATAATTTTTTTAGTAGCTCCATAGTTTTGTTGTGCGTTTACCTTTTCTCATAATTTTTTTCTTAAGCTAGATGCACTCAAATGATTTCTTACCCTCTACTGAAACACAGGGATGTGTGACTTTGCAACTAACTAGAAATCCAGGATATGGAAGGGGATTCTTTTCTCCTAGATCTGTTACTGGCTTTCTGTCTGATGTTTCCTCAGCTGCTGCTGATGAAGTTGGCAAAATTTACCTAACAGCAGATGAGAAGGTGAGCTGTTGCTTGAGTATGACGATCATTTGTTTCTGTGCATGAGTGCATTTGGTCCATGAGCATGCAGTTTTGGAGCTGTTGGCTAGTTTTGTAGCATATATATCTTCTTTACTTAATGTGCATTATGTGCAATAGTATGCTTTACAGAAATGGATGACAGATGACACATATGGCTACCTTTTCTTGCATGTCTTCACCACTTTTGCATTTATTTGTATGCTTTTTTTGTGGTGTTTCGTTTTGCCCTTTATATCTGCAAATCATTGACCTGATGAATTTTCACTGTGGTTCTGTCAGGTCCAAGGTGCAGTCTTTGATTTACCTGAGGAAATTGCTAAGGATTTGCTTAGTATGGAACTGCCCCCAGGAAACACCATAACCAAAGTGACAAAGGTAGCCTTTGCAGCTTGATATTTTTGAACTATTTATTTACTATGGCCATTTATAAAGCAATTGCTATGTACAATCTGTGTGATAATACACACAATTATTTGTATGATGTGGTGTCATTTCTATTTATTTCCAATCAATCCACTTAAACTGACTTTAATTATCCAGCTAAAAAGGAATATCAGACGTTATTCTTGCACTACACACAGTATATAATGCAATAGCAATCCCTGGACTTGTTTTTGGATGTGAAATTGGTTTTGTATGAGCTAGTGTGATAACTGTTTTCCTCTTGTTTTCTGCTTGCAGCTACCTGCATTGCAGGATGATGGTCCTGTTACTGATAGTTACGGTCGGTTCTCAAACTCGGACCGGGGTTTCAGGAACAGACGGTCCAGGGGTGGCTCAAGAGGTGGACGTGGTGGTTGGGACTCTGATGGTGAAGACAGATTTCGCCGTGGTGGCAGGAGCTTCAGATCTGACAATGATAGTTGGTCAGATGATGACTGGAGTGGTGGGAGAAGATCAAACCGTTCATCCTTTGGTGGTCGCTCATCATCTTACAGCAGCCGTAACTCATCATCATCCTTTGGTGGCCGCTCATCATCTTTTGGGGCTAGGGACAGGTGAGCTTCACAACATTGCTGAAATAAGTCTTTTTCATCCATGCTGTTTCCTTTGTCAAGTAGATGCCACCAGAGAAAATGAAACATGTAAGGAGTTACACGAGATTTGCATACCTAGTAACTTTAGAATACCATATACGAGTCTTCTCCATAGATACCTCATGTTTGTTACCCTTTATTATCTGAACACCTCTTGTGTTGTAATTAAGCGTGGAATTAATGACTGGTTTCCTAGCTAGCTCTTGCTACAGCAGTATTCTTACCTCCCTGAATCATGGCCAAAGATTAGTTGCACCTTTGGTACCAAAACAATTACATAACATGCTACTAGTTAAGTCATGCTGCTTTCTTGAGCTAATGAGCTATCCCCCATCTACAGCAACAGGAGCTTCGGTGGTGCTTGCTTCAACTGTGGCGAAACCGGGCACCGAGCATCAGATTGCCCAAACAGGTAGACGGTAGAACCGACGCTCTTCCCTGCCGCATTGGGCTGCTCCTCCTGGGCTCGATCAGGTTCCAACAAGCGGCTGGACAATTCAACACATGCCAAGGAACATCAAAACTGATCCACTATACATGCCCTACACTATGGCCTGCCGGACGCAGATTTTTGCACTAGCTACTACAGCTGTGTCGTCGTTCCGTCGTGAAGATTTTGGCACGCTGACCACCAAAGGAGAGCCTTCTGTTCATTCATATGTAATACGTGGTTTACAGGGACGTTAAATTTTTGTTACCACCAGGGAGTTGTCAATAGGATATAAACACTAAATGAACCGTGTGTACAGCTCGTTCCGTTACACGACTGAACTGGCTGATGCCATCAGAAATTGTTCACGCAAATTAGAATCACCTGTTACTCTGTCAAATTTCAAAAAACTTTACATCTGGTGCATATCAAACTTTGCCCTCTGTCTTGTATAGGTTGGTCGGTTGGTCCGGCAGGTGGCACATACCTGAAGATGACATGGTCAATGCTGCGTGAAACGGCAGACAGAGAAATATCCGGAGTCATGGTTCAATTTGGTCGTAGTTGATGGTTGGTCTGGTCGGCGAGCCAAAAATACCGCTACGAGTTGTGTAGATTGGAGGAGCTGGCCATTGTTTCTTTTGCGTACAACTCAACAAAGGGAAAGGATTACTGTTGCTTAAGGTTGATGTGCTGCTTAGATTACAGCAACACGATATGTGTCGACGTGTCATATGTGTGCTGCTTACGTACGTACTAATAATATCCGTGTGAATTTAGACCCAGTCGCAGTTGGCACCAAAGGTGTTCTTCTGGTGTCAGAAATGGTAGGTCGATTTGGTGGCCGCCATATCAAACGGTAGAGAGACGCTCGAAATGGTGACATTAGCAGCTCAAATTTCGAGGCTGAGCCCATGTAAAAGGACGGAGTCGGTTTGTTGATGATCCTTACACGGTAAAAACACGTGTCGGGCCACGGAACAAGACCATAGGAGTAATTAACTATCGTTTGCTTAGTTTAGACTGTAATCTTTTTAGCTGGTGAATGTTTAATTAGACCGGATTGTGCCTGTCCGTTCCTGTGGATGATCTGAAACTATAGCTAGTAGTAGTAGCTGCATCGCGTGCATGGCTTCCATTACTATTACTGAATCTGCACGTACATTTGTACACCGAGGAACAGGAACTAGTCATGTCACCATGCATGCACTGACCGGGGTGACGGCTGCATGCCGTGGCTCGTGATCACACATCGTATTGCAGGCATGCCAAAACACACCCGCACACGCTGTTCGTGCCGTCTATGCCGTGCTGTACCTTACCACGAGTACAAGTTTACCACAGGGTTCATCAAACTGTTCCCAAGCCAAAAACCAGAGTCAGCGGTTTTCTCGGTTTTTATGTAAACCAATTGACTCCCGATTGTCCCCCCCAAAAAAATTCAGTTTGAATTTTTTAAACTAAAATGCAGTTTGAATTTTTTAATTTGATTGAGAAACGAGTAGTTTTTGTTGTTGAGTCGGCTTGGTCCAGTTTTTGCGACGGTTTTTGTTGGTTTTGTAAACCACGTTTACAACACTCTGCGGCCACGTCTTCCCTGCAGGTAGCAGATATCTTGGTGTAGCTAAACTAGTTGGTATCAAACTACCAATACCATCATGCCATATTGCCATTACCTAACTTTTCATTTATCTTAGACAACTTGCCAAGTGGTGAAATGAAATGAAGTTCCAGTAGAAATTAACCATCTGCCCAGCCATTTAACAAACTCACGTTACCATCACTACCTTCTGCTACCTGTTTTACAGTTCTTGTTTCTGCAGTAACACAAATAGTGAGTTGCTACACGCTAATGTGAAAAGTGATCCAAGGATTTAATATGATGTGGTTAACTGGGTCGATGACGATCGTGCATATGCCATGAGCAGATTAAGCCAGAGGGATGGCGTGTAGAGAACTGAAGTGAATAAATTTATAAGGATAGTCTTCTTGGACATGCACGCACGGTTTTCAGAATATCAAATTGTTGAGCAGTAACTGTTCTTGATGGAGATGCATGATGTGTTTTTCAAACCGCAACACTCACTCCTGTACAGGTAAGCAAAGAGTGAGAAGAAAGCTATTGCTAATACTATAGTGATTACTACTACTAGTACTAGTATCTTATTATTAGCAGTTTCACACAGCCATACTACTTAAGAGTTCCAGAGTTAGCTAAGGTTGTTGACTTGGATCTGCAAGTGCCTTTGTTTGCAAGACAAGTGGAATCAGATCGAATTTTTTGGGACAAGACCTACTTGACGTTACACACGTACATGCTTGCAGCCGTGTAGTAATAGTAGCACTAGTAGAATAATTCTTAGTACCAATAATTTACTACAACCGATTAGTGCTAGCAGTACACTCACAGTGTACTGGCCTGCAAATCAGCTACTAGCTTCAAGTGCTCGAGTAGATTAAGAGAGGATAGCTTTGCACTGCAACGTATATCGTCGTTGGTGGTACAGTACACTGCTGCTGCTGATGCATGCTGCTAGCTACTAGATGAAATGATCAGTATATATTCATCATCTTTTTCGATCTGAGCTAATTGTGGTTATGAAATCTCACCATCTGTGTCCAAACAAGAACAGCAATGCTGGAACTGGAATGGGATTTTTTTTGGAACGAATCAATGTTGGAATGAGATCTGAACCCTGAAGTCTGAAGCCGAGTAGGCTAGCAATACTGCTCCTTACACCTGCGAGCTATTAGTGGTCATTAACTATCACAGTTTCACACTTGACACGCGATTAATTCTTTCCCGTTCTGAGATTCTGACAATCTTACTACTACTTCAGTTAGTACTATCCTGTTTTTTTATTTGTGAGGAATTAGTAGTGCTTGCAAGTTCCAGCAGATCAGCCTGGACCGAAAAGATGAATCAATTAAGTCGTCAACAGTCATGTCTTAATCATGGGAGATTTGATGCTGCTGCTGCAGCCACACGGATGCCATTTACGATTCGCTGCAGGTCCACGCGTGGTGTCATCGCTCAACTTTTCCAACGGTTACTACTCGATCTCCTACCTTACAGTAACTAAGCATCATTTTACTTTTCATTGCATCTCGCCATGTCCCAAGGGTTTTACTAGTAGTACTCTACATTTTAAATTTAATTTTAAATCCATTTGACTCATCATGGATCGTATGACTGACTGCTAATACTAGATTAGTAATCATTGGAGCAGTTTATTCAGGATGAAGTATCTGCTAATCTGTGTGTGATATTTGACGAGGAATTGATTGCTACTATCATGCAGGGACAAGCTAGCTAGCTAGATGCCATTTGCAAGCTATAGATCAATCTCGCCGCTAGCCCTCTCCTCACACTAGCTACAGTATACACGCAAGCTAATCATTAGTTCAGACAACTACTGCACACTGAAGCATCTTCATCTCTGCATGACACGACGCCATCATCGATCTATGCATGCCAAATTGCCAACACTGTACGATACACACGCACGGTTGGTTAACGATAGATATACTGGATTAACCAATCGATTAAACTAATTAATTAATTAGAGCCGCGCACGCACGTCGCCGCCGGGGTGGCTGAGCTAGCCGTCGATCCGGGTGGTCTCATGCAGATAAATGCAGTGTACGCTGCGACCAGCCGGGAATGGAGAGTTGGAGATATGTAGCTAGTTAGCGTGAACTACCAACACCTACTAGCTTCTACTCCATCGCGTAGTAATAGTAGTATATGCCAGCCAGCTCCTAGCTGATTTAATAATCAACTCGCTAACTCTTCGTTTCTTCTACCTCGGGTAATTAATTAAAGTAGTTTTTCTTTCTTGCTTGCGATGTGGACGTAACAAATTTGGCGGTCAATCTATCCATATATTCATCCTAACTGGTTCTTCACATCGACAAGTAAGTTTAATTATATTACCCCCAATGTACGTTTATTTAGTGTAATTAATCTAGCTAATAATCCTTCACTGTAAGCCTGTGTATGCCATTCAGTCAATATATATAAAGTTTCTTCAGAAAGTTGAGGGCATGCATAGAATTAACGGCACACAAGTACCCATCTGTTGATGGATCGAGCTTGATTAATTAATTTTGAAAAAGGAAGATGATGACACAGACTGCATTTTGTTGCTTGTTTTTTTTAAACGCCAAGTTGAAATTTAAATACTCCTATATCAAATTCAGAGTACTCCTATCACTGAACCCAGGAATACCATGCAGAAACAACGATTATATAGCTAAGCCTGCAGTTTTCAACTGGCTGCTGCAACGACTGGCCAGAAATATAACGAACTTTGGAGGTGACATGTCTGAGAGAAACGCCCACTTGAGTATACGTAGCTTTCCTGGCAAATTCATACATCCACCTGTGGCACGCAAGAACCTTCTTTCTAATCACGATAAGATCGACAGCTAATGGTACATTGTTCCATGCTTTGGTCATCACCTGTGATACAGCCAGATTCCGTTTCACCTTTTTATATTGCAGTTTTCAGCCACATGAAATATCTTGTTCTTGAAATTGAACTGTATTCGCTCTAATTAAAACTAGAATATACTCTAAGAAATCAGTATACATTTCCTAAGATTATGCTTTTTATTTTAGACATCATAGAGTCCAAATTGAAGGCCAAAACATTGACTAAAACATATTGAAGTTTCACTAATCTGAAAATTAGACAATCCTGCAGGAAAAAAAAACTCATGCCCTCACATACCAATGGCGTTTTGTTTAATTTCTTCCATCAAAAGTTCATGCAAGAAACATTATATCACAAAGCTCTTAGAACCTATTTATCGGAGAAATTTCATGGGTGAAAATCTTATAAAATTCGTGTGTTACAAATAAGCCCTTAAGGACCTCTTTGGCTTGGAGGTTTCTGTTCCAAAGAAAATAGAGAAATTGAATCGTTTCATATGAAAATTCTTGTGTTCCGAATGAGTCCACCTTCTCGGTATTCAATTAAGTGGGTAACAATGTTCCTCTTGCAAATAATCAAGAACAGCCAAACCATTTAGTTTCCAATCCTAACCATATGAAAATGCATTAAATATACACAACAAATACATACAAAGTGGAGGTTAAATACCAATTTAATTTCTCATTCATAATATACAACAAAAAAAAAACCAACAATACCTCTAATTAAATAAAAGGCAATAAAAATGTAGCAGGGATTAAAGTATTTAATTCCCTAAATAAAGAAATATTTTACAAGGACCTAATTAAAATGGTAGAAATAATAAATAAGTAAATCCTTCAAATACATGAAGAGTAACAAAATAAATTTACGACTCATGGAGTCCAACTCTTAAATAATTATATTTTTCTATAATTATAAAACCTTTCCCCTAAAAAGAGCACATTTTCAATTTAATAAAACTATTTTCTAAACCCTCTCTTTAGGAAAAGATAGTTGCAAATCTATAAAACTATTTTGTAAAATCTTCTATTAGGAAAGAATATTTTTAAATGTATAAATTTATTTTCAAAACTCTTAGGCCAAAACCAATGGTACAGGACAACTATCTAGCTAGCCTAGCCCACTTAAGGCTACAGGTTAGCCAACCTATCTAGCCATCCCTCCCTAGCTTGAGTGCCCTAGCTAGGCAAAAGCATACCAAGCATGCTTAGCCCATAGCAGCCCAATTGGGAGGCCCAGCAAGGCATCCTGCCTACTCAGGTGGCTGAGCAAGCCACGATCAGCTTGAGTTAGTCAACACTAGCTACCATCGTCACTGTGTTGGTAGCCATTGCTAATGCTTGAGTCGTCGTTAGCCAAGCCCCATTGTGCCTTTGAGTTCCCTGCTCACCCGCTGACCCGTTTTTCCTATCCATGGCCACCACATCTCAATGCTTGCTTGTGCCGCACCGAGCTAAGACCAAGCCACACTGCCTCACATTGATCCATCACGCCATCTTTTTTAGTGTGCCACACTACCGCCTCCCTCCGTTGGTGCACCGCCTATCTGCCTACCTTATTAGCTGCGTCGTCACGAGCTACGTCGGACCAAGGCAGAACAAGTCAACACGTCTTATTCTTCCCGTGCACCGCACCATCATCTCCTCCTGTCCCTCACGCCGACACTCTCACCTGCCCCATTCACGGCGCCATCCAACCATCAAGCATGACTAATCCCTCACCCCTAGCTCACTGCCTCAGCAGCTAATCACAACAGCACATCAAGCAGCATTGCGCAACCACTTCATACTCTCTATCTCTTACGCACACATTGAGCTACCCATCCTAGCTCTAGCTTGTGCTGTCATGCCATGCTAGCTCCCCCTCATCGCCATTACTATGCTCGCAAAGCTAGCCCTTTCCTACGATGACCATGTCATGCCAGAGCGCGTGTAGGCGCTTGCGCCACTGACGACCTGGTTCATGATGTATCGTTCTATCACATCATCAAGACCTCGCGCACCCATGCCTCCTTGCCAGCATCCTTGTTTACCCGTGGCTTCCTCCGCAAGTCGTGAGTGGCTATAAAAGGGCTAGTAGCAGCTCGAGCTCTTCTTTTCCTTCCTTCATCCCTCTCTCGCACCTCCACTGCACCTAGAGCAAGCCCACAACCAACACCATGCCTAAGCTTTGCTTCATATTTGCCAATCTTGAGTTCAATCCCTTCCTCATGATCCCCTATCTCACTTGTAGAACCAAGCATCAAGCTTTGAACCATTCATCGAGTACCTGGTATGCATGCTAGACAAGCTTGGCTCTGCTCCTGTTCTACTGCCACCGAGGCCTTGGCAAGCTAAACATTGGTGCCATCCCCTTCATCAAGGTCACAAGGGCAAGGAAGAATCTCAAGTTTCCACTGTCGCACAAGAAAATGGCCTTGACCTTGCACATTCATGCTCGACACCACTAGCTCTACTTCCTCTACTTTTCCTACTTCCCCTACTCTAGTGCAACGACCAAGCTCTCCATTACCGCATGTGCGAATCCCGATAAGTCACCACACCTCCCTTATCCTAAACCACTTCATGTAAGATCGACCAATTTGGCTAGTGAACTCCCTTAGCACCGCCATGCCGAGCGCCCTTCTTCTCCTAGCCAGCTGCTAGGGGTAAGCTATCCTAGGCCTTTTCCCTGCTAAAAAGGCTAGGGAAGTGACTCTCAGCACCCTACAGATCTGGTGGAATATTACCGAAGCTTCAAATCCATCAGTGCCCCCGAGCTAGCCTCATCACCATGGTAGCCCGGCTACGTGCGATGGCCACTCTTCCCTTTCACCTTGAGCTTGTCGCCTACAGGTTAACCCTATCATCGGCTACTGGCCATCGCCTGCCATCTCCATGCCCTATGCTATGGCTGCACTAGAGAGAGCAAGAGAAAAAAGAAGGGAGAAGGGGAAAGAAAGAGATGAGGATGCACGTGTGGGCCCTATGCCATGGGCAGGTTGACAATAAAGCCTACTATATAGTTTTATTTTATAAAATAATTATTCTATAAATCTAAAATAGTGGGATCCATCTGTTAGTGACACAAGTAATTTCTTTTAAGAAAATAACTTGGAAAAGAAAATAAAAATTATTATACAGGGCGGTTATTAATTTTTAGTGAACTAAGATATGAACCAATCTTTAAAAAATCATAATTAATTAAAATGAAGTCTAAATTGGATGAAACCTATCTCTAAAATTTTGTAAATTCAAGATTTACAATCTGGTGCTTATAAAATAAATGCATGAAGTATAAAGGTGTATAATGAGCATAATACCTATAAGTATATAGTAAAGTAACAAGAGACAAAATAATAAGAAAACCAATAAATTATATACAAGTAATTAAAATGATTGTTAGTGCTTGTAAACCAAGTTTCACTATTAGAATGCATAGGCATGTTTAATCACATGGCCTTCCAGTTACCTATACATCGCCTACAGTAGGAGCCTTTGCCACTAACAATAGCCACATAGCTAGTCCCAAAAATGAGAGATGATTGTATAGACTAATCTCGTATAACCAAGCCAACAATTGACTTCACTTTGGATGTTCGGTTGCTAAGTCACCGTATCCTTCTAAGCAGGTTGACCACTAAAAATCCCTAGCACTAACCATTTTATCTACAAAATAGGAGCATAGTAGCTTATCTTATCCTTAAAATCATATTTATTTCTGATCTTGATTGTTACTTGTTTTGGTATTTATCGTGTATATAGATCGTATCATCCTTAAAGTGAGGAACATGAAGATGCCCTCTAGGAGCTAAAGCACAGATCAAGATTAAGAGCAAGAACTAACGGTATTTCACTCTGAGCAAAGGCAAGCTACTGCATCCTTCTCCTTAATCATGTTGATCCCAATTATAAAATATTTTGTTTACAAATTAAATTACATGCTATGTCTAAAATATGTACTTACATTGTATTTAAGAATTTCTTGATATTATTATATTGTATTTTGATTACTGTAATTATATTAGAGTCTCTAGTCAATTATTGACAATGCTTAGCCATGCTTACTCTAAGATCTCCTCATATATCGATGAGGATGTATAAGAGATAATCATCAGGGTAGTAGTGATTATCAAGAAAAGAAAAGGTGGAGACATGTAATGCCACTCTATGTGTCATGTGATAACATAGTGCAACCACATGACACATGGAGTGTGGTCAATTAAGGACTGAGTCAAAAATTTATGAAGAAAATGAACATAGTACATCTACATCTTCTTGAATTGGTATATACATAGTGGATTAAGGCCACTAAGTGGGGCAATACCAATAAGTATGGTGGTTGTAAACTTGATGATGATATATCATGTGGGACATGATACAGTCAAATAAAAATTTAAAATTAAAATAAATTTGTTATATCTCCTTGTCTTTAAAAATCTCGGGAACTCATGACTCTTTTCACCACTAGTGTGGGATGTCGGGTAGTGCATGTGGGTGTATAGTTCATAGGGTGGATACCGCTTCCTACAAAGGACCTAAAAAACCATACTACGACTGGTCTGATATGTTGGAACTAGGCTCATATGTAGGGCAAATCGTGAAGCATGGGTAAATCATACATCCATAATACAGTGTGAGTAAACTAATCTATTTGAATAGCAGTGATCATAGTTAAAAGAGCATCAAAACTTGTACTATTCTTGACTAATCTTGTAATTTTTTAAAACTAATATAACACTTGGTGGAAATAATAAAAATATTGAACATAAATAAATGTTACCAATGGGAAATATACGCTGAAATGGTCAATAACACGAAATTAGTCAAAAGACATCCGAGACGATAAAGGGTGGATGCGACACTTAATGTATGAATAAAAAAGTGAACAACATAAGAGTTATGGAAATGATTGTAAAAACTTACTTTGCACAAATTAAAATAAATCATTCTTGAAACCTGTGTATTTAAGTATTTTATATGGTGACTTACTGGTACTTTTTATTCATAATTGTTCAATTTATTTAATTATAGTAAGGCAGAAGTTATTTTAGTATGCTGGAAAGATAAAGAGCCTTCTTAGTTCGTAGCTCCAGACGATTGATCGTGGGCATGAGTCTTAGCTGTTATTTTCCTTTGGTATTGACCAGACCTATTAAGATATATATTTTTTAACCTTTATTTAATTATAATATAATATGTTGTGTATCAACGTACATGTGTGTTAACTACTTCATAGGTTAGGTTTCCTCTTTCCACGACTGGGGCCGACAGGACTTTTTCATTTGCGCTTGTGGCATGGTATCCATGGTGCTGCAGTCTGCAGAATCAAAAAGGACAATTTGGGTGGAGAGGAAGAGAGTACAGAACGGACATTCATGTCATCCTCTATGTGAGATAGAGGGAGGAGGGGGTGGGTCAGGTCAAAGCCTGCCCGGTCCTTCAAACGGTCCGCCCACCTCCGTACGGTTCACATAAACAAAGTCATCAAAGACTTAATTACACTCCCTGAGTTGGTCATGTAATTTTGCCCACAAGACTCACCTGTTTTATTTACACTACTTTTGGTCTCAGCTTTCAAATGTTTTCATTTTATTAGCGTTCTAACAGAAAATGTTAATATTTTTCTATTTAATCAAATTCCAAGCTGCATAAATTACCCTTAATTATCTAAAAAGTAAAATGACCCGTAAGCAGTGCATCCCTTTCATTGACAGCACCCTGTATGGTTTGGTTTATGCAGTTACTTGTACATGCAAATCACCGCTATTCCCTCCATACGCAAGAAAGAATTTTTTTCAACCAGTAGAAAACACAAGCTACAAGCTACCAGTTGTGGCGCCATGTTTTTCCTTTTCCAACCAAGCAGAAAGTGCAAGATTGTCCATGTAAACCTTTTGCTTAGCTCAACTGAACAAAATCCAATCCAAAGCAAGTAAAACCATTAATCAATTAGTTTAATTTAATTAATAATTAATTAATACGCCCATAAATCAGAATCAGAATGCAAGCAGAGAAAGTTCAAGGAAGCATAAAAGACGCCCACATTTCCACCTCCCACTCCAACCATCTCCCCTTCTCCCCTCTCCTCTGCAGCCACCGCCGGCGAGGCGTCGCCGCAGCCACCTCCTCCTATTAATTCTCCATTCCACGCCTCAGCCACACCGAAAGATCGCGCACGCGCTTCAGTTGCTTCTCGCTCGAAGGAAGAGAAGGGCAGCAGGACAAGCCAAGAACCAGGGTGTGCGCTGCCATGTCCGGCGTGCGGGTGGTGGCGGTGAAGGCGCCGGCCGTGGCGGCGGCGGGGCCAGCGGCGTGGCCGTACGTGGAATACATGGCGCGGTGGGAGAGGCAGGTGGAGCGGAGGCAGCTGTTCCTGCGGAGCTACCACTTCTCGCGGGACGTCGAGCTCTCGCCGCGGGCGCGGGCGCGGCGCGTCGTCTGGGCGGGGCTGCGCAGGCTCCGCCGCGCCGCGGCCACGGGGCTCCGGAGGCTCCGCGCCCGCCTCCGCCTCTGCTTCTCCTGGGTCTCCCGCCGCCGCGTTCACCGCCGCGGCGGCCGCTTCCGCTACGGCCGCCTCTCCGTCGGCGCCGGCCACGCCCCGGCCGCCGCGTCCGTCTGCTTCTGGTAGGGAGCTTGAGCTGCAACTGCAAGCAGCATCCATCGATGAAGCAAGAAAAGCCAAAGCTATATAGGCTGGAGTCTCGAACAAGAAGGCAATCTAAGCTCATTGCTGCTTGGATAAAAAAAAAGTAAATTTTAGCTGGTAAAATGTTAGTAACAACTTGTAGTATTATTCTACGGAGTCGGTGCTTGATTACTGCTTGACTAGAGAGGATAAACTGGGTGTTTATTACCTAAGGGGATTGCTCATGTTCTTGTTTATTTGTTCTTTTTTTCTTTTACTTTTGATGGTGAATCCACTCTCTACTCCTTGTCTAAATATTTGATCTTGTCTTTCTTCTCTAGCCTCCATGGATGAATGAGCTGTGAATTTTTCTCAGCGTTTTATGCATTTTTTCATCCTCTGTTTTTCAGGTCGCTTGATTTGACCTCTATGATCACTTCTTTCTCTTTCTCTGTATGTAAATAAATGAAATAAGTGTTGTGTTCATATGCTATGCATGCACGTGCATGCAGTTTTAGACAAAAATCATACCTTTTTTTCTTCAGAAAATGTGAAATCTTTGAGGACCACTGTGGTGACAATCCAGTATCAATCATGCAAACAAGATGAGAAGAACTGAAACATCACAATGGAAACATCACAATCTTCTGAGTTGCAGGGACCAAAAAAGAAAGGAAGCCCAAAGTCTGAGATTTAATTCTAAAAAAAACCGAGAGAGTTTCGAAGTAGGTGAGGTGAGCCACGTTTCGTGTTTCAGCTTTTATTTCAAGTGCGTGTCGCGGTCAAAAGGCGGCAGCAGCAGCAGCAGCACAAGGAGAACTGAAGAGAGATAGATAAACAATGGTTGCAAGGAAGACGATGCCAATTTTCCAATGTGGCATCTTTGATTTCTGCCCTTTTCCATGGCGCCCTCTACTTTGTCGAAGTGAATTTCGTGACAAATTGGGAACTCTGCTCTCTATGACTATCATTGTGCTTGTTGAAAATAATACTCTAGAACTTGTTAGGATTCAAGAAACACTGAAATTTTTTTTTGTGGAGTCAATTTTCAGTGCTTCTTCTACAATTCTTCCTGCAAAAACAAATACTAGGAAAAGAAAAGAAAATTAACTCTAATAGTTCATTCACTCTCTGCCTGCACATAAGCCATCACAATAAAGGATTTGTTCAGTACAAGCCTGAAGACTGTCTGGCGCCACCGTGTCAAGACGCCTTAACTGAAACGCAGCTGTACACAACACTACACTGTACTGGTTAAAACTGAGTAACTGACGGATCAATTGTGCACTGTTGCACACTTGCAATCCACCAAGATCAATACTAGCTTTAATTTAGCCTTCTATGTTACTCTACACCTTCTCCAGGAGTCCAGGCAAAGGTCAGTGGGCTCAGTCATTATCACTAACAAATACTAGTACATTATTATTGCAAATCCAAATGCCGGATTAATCAAGTCAGCATTGCTACCCTCTTAATAAAGCAGTAGGCATCATAAGAGGGAGAGACTCCATGTTACGACGAGTAAGGTACTTGTACTATCTACATGAGATGATGATATTAAGCTTGGCTGATATATATGTGGTCCCAGATGCATTTGCTATACTAGTTATTCTCTGCGTGATCTTTTCTTGCCTCCTCTCCTGCAATCTGCTTACCATAGTTGCATGAGCAATACGATCGTTTGATTCTGGAACGTGGTGCCATTGTCTTTTCTGATCTGAAGGATAAGATGGATTGTGATGTTTCAGACTTTCAGTGTGTGAGAGGAAATTCAGGTAATCATACTTCAGTACTGGTAGGAGAGTACTTTGGAAACGTTCAGCTACTACCTCGTTGCCATTGCAGTCAGGTTTGGGGAACCTAACAGAGACAAAATTTGAATCCAAAAGCTGGGAAAGAAAGAAAGCAACCCAGTTTGAATTCATGCATGATGAGGTCAGTAGCACTCTTTGTGAGTGCAGATTAACAAAGTCTACTACTCCTATGCACTTTAAGGTGAGCTGTTATCTGCTCTAGAAGTTGTAAAGATTCCACTCCTGCTAGTCTTGTCAGGCAGCAACTGTAGTAGGATCTACACCTGAAATGAAAAAAAGAGAGAGAGCTAGCAGTGTTAATTAGAGAAAAAAAGTGTACATCCTCCGTTCCAAAAAAAACTTATTTTTAGCTATGCACATGAACACAGTACTTCTCAGCTGTCTGCTCATTTCTTCTTCCTAATTCAGTTTCTCATCTTTTGGCCTTCCAATTACCGTGGTAATTAAATTCTTTTCTCCAATTCTTGTTTCATTTACTAATCCCACCTAATGAATAATGATACATGAATGTAATGCACCCATTCGTGCAGACACAGTACCACTATGACCTATATTTAAGTGCCACTATGTAAAGTAAACTGAAGATAAACATGTAGTTTGGGCACTTCACATGGCTCTCATTTATAATGCAGCAGCGACAGCATCAATAACAGAGACAGAGATGAATGCCGTTGAACATGATACCGTGGTAGTTGCTTCTGCGTTCCTTCATCCACAGGTTTCATGGACCAGGAATATTGATTACTGTTCGCAATTTGTACCATTTTTTGTTTAATTCAATTGTGAAACTGATTAGGCCTCGTTTGAAACGTGTGAAAATTTCAACGACTTAAGTGAAAGATAAACTAATATTTTCCGAAATTCGAGTATGGCCGTATGAACTAGCGTTGGCAGGACACAACCATATGAAACCCACGAATTACGATGGGATATCTAATTAAGAATAGTTGTTACATGGCAAAGTAATTGTGCAAAAATATTAGTACAAAAATAATGGAATTGAAAATGAAGGAAATTGATTTCTATAAGGAAAACGAAGTGCATTTGTGCTATTTTTTCTGCGATTTGATGCTCAATGAAAGAATAAAACAGAATAATGCTAGCTAAGAAAAATAAAACTATTTATTCTTGTTATCTTTGGTATTTTTTGATACAAGTGAACATATATAATTAAGGATAAAAAGGATTGAGGCTCATTAAATATACCAATGATAGATCCTTGCAGTAATAAAATAGTCCTTGAAATTATCAAATTCAATTCTATGGAACTGCATGTAGAATAATTAAAAAACATCTCAAATCTTCATCAATTCAAAATAAATTTTGTTTTCTGAGATACTTACAATACATTATACCACGAATTATTTTTGCCTCCAACTCGCTGTAGAGTATTAGAGGATCTAAAAAATATTTTGCTTGCAGATGAATAAGAAAGCAAACATATAGATCTGAACCTACATGAAAAATATGCACTATTATCACAAACTTAAGATTACCCTTTTAAGATGAACTTGAAGATTGCTTATCGCCAGTCGCAAAATAAATAAATATAAAATGTTGCTTAAGAAATAGGGGATCACATGGAAGAGCTCCAGCTGTGACATTCCTGCAGGGAGTAGTAGAGGATCCTCCACAATCTACATGGCTCTTTACAGAAAGAAAAAAACAAAATACAACAAGAAAAACATATTCAAGTCAGCGAAACTAATTAGGGCTCGTCTGAACCCCGTAAAATTTAACGATTTCTGTGAAAGATATTTTTTTTTCAGATTGCTACAAAGTTCCAGTCAAATTTGTGAATTTCATATTTGCTATAAGATATTTAAAGATGGCTTGGTTTAAGAACACTGATAAAACATGGCTTGGTTTAAGAACACTTCAAAAAGTAATTTACTGGAGGACACCACAATGATTATTTTATCATTTGAAAAAGAATCATTTCAAAAAGACTAAAATACTCCTCGGGCCACCATACATCTACTGTATTTCAGTCAAATTAGATAGATAGCAGCTTCCAGAAACATCCATTATATTTTATTTCATAGTTAGGATGTTTTTGTGTCTATTTAGTCTAAAAATAATAAAATAATTAATACAACATCCTGTAGCAAAGTATCAAGTGTTTGGGGCGTCCTTAGGCCAAGCCACGTTTTGACGGTATCCACCAGGAAAACCATAATTTTTTTTATACCCTATAGCAAATTTTGCCATATACAGGCTTCAGCTGTACTTGGTCACGGGCTTGTTTATGGAGGATTTTTTATTTATATATTTTTATTAAAATATTGATAAAATATATTTTTTGTTTGAAAAATATACACATATGTTCTCTGAAGTTTTTTAAAACTTCCACTTAAAGATGTGCGATCTGACGTGATAAATATCGATTGATAATCATTAGAGACAGGTCAATAGTAGCTAGAAACTTTATAGGTGACCTTTTTATTGCCCTATCCTAAGTCATTTTTTCTCATGGTAGGAGATGCCTATAAATTACCACGTATTGCATGTCAGGAAAGAGGAGGTATGCCGTTTTTACGAGCGACCTTCTTACCGCCCTCTGTTTGGGTGTTATCTCCCTCCTAGAGAGCCGATCGTAAAAATTACCAGACCCACTCATAATAAGTGACGAGGCTTGGTTATCTTGTATATGGCTCTCTTGACGTTTTATGTTAGAACATTTATGTCTATACCGTATAAATATCTAAAAGAAAAAAAGAAATTTTGAAATAAATATATTTTTATTTAGAAATTTAATTATAAAGAAAATTTAAGAGCAGTTAGAAAAGATAATTAAAATACCTAAATTACGTAATACCTCAACGTTCATACTATAAAATCATTATACTATTAATTAGATGATGGGACGATTAATAGTCTTACACGTGAACATCATTTAAATAATAATAGAAAAATATTACATAGTTACTAAGAGTTTTATACGTTATAAATATAATATAGACATAATATAAATAATACAACGAATAATACATTACAAACACCTATTTAAAACTTATGGATATCATCATATATTGTCCACTTGTAGTTATCTAGAGAAACCGACTCTATGCTCATACTTCACTTTGTCTATATATATTATTCAATTATTTTAGACTGTATGATCTTTGCATAGTTGTATGGTGATTTTTTTGTCTATTTATTATTTGAATTTGTATGTTCTTGGTGGTTTCTATGAAAAAAATGCATATATAGTTATTGTAGTCATGGAGATAACAAAATTGAAGCAAAATTAGAGAGTTGTATAGTGAACTTACAATAAAATTATTGTCGACAATATTTGTACAAACAACCTTCTATCAAAAGTATAGACACTTATTAATGTCACTAACTGGCAACGATCACAGTAAGCACACTTAGGATACTCCCGTCAAATAGGTACTAGAAGAGGTTGCAGCCTCTAGTCTGACCATTTGGCTTGCTGATGCTATTCATACTCCTTCCTTCTCATTTATTGTTTGTTTGATTCTAAGAATAAAAATCAACGTTTAGGGTCAAATATTACATTTTCTGTATCAACCCGCTAAATGAAGCTATACATCCTTCTGTAGATCTGACAAAAAAAAGTATTAGTTCAAAGAAAATATTGTGATAAGGAACAATTAAAAAAAATAGGTGCATATAATCCATATATCATGAGAATAGTTTGGACATTAAAAAAATCTCCTCTCACGAGTGTTGAGGTCTCGAGATGTCATAAGCTAGCATCGGTCATCAGATATGCAAAACGAATGGTTATACTAAGGTGGAATTAGCCAAGGCAAACGATCTCTTCTCTAGTCTAGATCTTCAACAAAAGTGCGTTTAACAGTCATTGTTCTTTAATGCTACATGAGATAGAGTAAATGACTAATGTGGGACTTGCAAGGGTAGTAGTGGGCAAAAAACTTGAGGTTTATCATACATACAAAGGTCTTATATGTTATGGGTTGTGTTAGGTGTAGAACATAGAAATGAAAGCATTAAAAACAACTAACATTCATGCGTGGAAAGTGACATGCCTATAAAAATCCTTTGAACACGATGTGACATTCGCAAGTCAAAAGTTGGTTGTCGGGTTGTGTTGAAAGTGACGTGATGGTCATGCATCAAAAGTTAGCTAGTATCACTAAGCGTTAATTGTGACTTAGCAGTTATGCCCATAGTAAGGAGTGAAGGCACCAAAAGTTAATTATCGTATGCTACCGATAATTATGTGTGTACAATAAAGAGTGAAAGCGACGTGGTATTAATGTATTGTTAACGATATAGGTATATAGAGTTGAAACAGTGAATACAAAATAGTATAAGCCGTAAGTACAAATGGCACAACGTATTACTGGTCCGAGCCCTGCCCTCCATCCCTCCTCATTCTCCTACCCTATGCTTGCACGTGACCCTACAAGTAGGCAAGGCGATCAACTGGGACACCATTGCTAGCACAAACCTACTGCACATGAGTCAAAACATACGGCTTCTATGTGTGCGATGGCAGAGCTCCTGTAAGCTAGGAGGAACCAAGCATGTCCTAATCTACCGTGAGGTCATTGTGATTGAAGGAATCGTACATCCATCCAAAGGTGGCCTACCTAGATCTGCCTATGACTATGGAGATCTATAGCGGTGTAGTCTAGAACCCTATGAAAAAAATGGTTAAGCAATGCAAACTGAAATATTGTGGACTAAATGGAAATATATACTATGTGGCAAACCTAAAAACCCTTGTGTGGACGTTCTCGCTCCTTGTGTCGATGTCCTCGCTCCTTGTGTTGATATCCCTGCTATGGAGGAAGCAAGATATGGTGTACGAAAGCTATAAAAAGTATAATTTACTAATAGCAGCATCGCACAGCAAGAAGAAAACAATATATTTCATAGGTGGATGGCCAATGTTACATGTAGGTTGTATTCCTACAGGGCGGACTCCTGCTGCTGTCTCGCTATGGAAGGAACCACATCGATGGCACATAATGTAGTGAGGGAGTGGGCCTAGAGTTGCAAAACTAGGCAGGCGCTAAACATGAGCAAAACAGTCCTGAATATTATCGTGCCATCCCAGAAGTCTGTTAACTGAACCTACAACATCCCTTGTGAGGGGAAGACCTAGAAGATGCAAGATGTCCTGAAAATAGAGGCCGTCTCTCCACACGGTAGGTGGAAAGTGTGCATCTCTAGCCTCCAATTACCTAAAAGTACTATAAGAAGAGACCAGTATGTGAACCACCATATCACTAGATTCTTCTCGTGTGCTGCAACCTTAACTAGCCTGCACAACAGAAGGAGGTTAGCCTTATGTAACCTGCAAAATAGGCTATGTATATATTATCAGTCAAAAATCATATTTAAAGTTATGACAAATAACAAGCATATCTCTTACTTGGTACGAATGAGAGGGTCCATAGGCAATAGGTGTTGCGAAAGGTGTGGACAAAGAGTGATCAACATGGTGTTCTAGACCGCTGAGAGGTAGGAGCGGTGTGATCGATCGGAGCCACGGTCTAGCACCTCTGGTGTCTTGTACGTTATACCTACATTAGAAAAGAAAGTTAGCATGATTATCGAAAATTAAAAACATAATATATATAGCTTATAGAACTGATAAATAATTTTTTATCAGAGAAAATGAACAATGGTTACTATTACTACACGATTGAAAATAAACAATATAACAATATATAAATTTCATACAACATAGAAGAAAGTGTTCATGACTCTCTAAACTATGAAAACTTAAGTTACACATACATTCATAAGTGGTGACTTCTCCCATGCAGTGTCTTTCATCAGTTCCTACTCCTGATGGAGGAGTTTTTGCTTTACTTGGAACCTCCATATTTTTTTTACACTTCTTGTGTAACATTTGACACCTATTAATCCTTTCATTTACCCTTAAATACATGCATCATCCATGCACACCCATAACTTGAGTTCACGTGCTTCACTTCGTACACTAATCACTCTCGCCGAAGTGATATCACCTATTGCTTAACTACCTTCATCAATTCCTCTCTATATGCATATTTAGCTCTTTGAATGACCACATTCTCCTTATACTCCCATGGCAAGTAATGCCCCTCAAAGATAGCAAGTCTAAAGAAGTATTTGTTAGACCGGATTTACATTACCGTCTTTCTCGTTCTATGATTTATTATACTGCATGCTCGTTATCAGAATTTTTCATATCCAGTTTTGTTTCTCTTTCTCTCCTCTGTCAATTCTTTTGTATCTCTGTCCCCTCGTCCTCCTCATCCTCCTTTTTCTTAGGGCTCTAACTCATTTTCCTCTACTATTTCAGTATCATCTCCTATCATACTTGGATCATCTTCGTCTTATATGGTCATTAAAACAATGTTGTTTTTCGTGTACACTAATAAAAAATGCTAGGTGGCTAATCTCATTACAATGTATTCTCTACATACTAGCAGTGGAATACACTAGTATCAATTTCTATAAAAAAAACTTTAGTTACCCGACTCACTATGATATACACAATTATTATATTTATCTTAGGGTTGATTCGAAAGCCTCCCATTAATTAGTTGTACACTCTAAAAAAACTTTTTTTAGCTAGTCTTATAATACCCTTAATTGTTGAGTTGAGCTCGGACATATCTATACCATATGGATGATACTTAATATTATCTTTACAGTGATGTAACTAAAATGCTATTTTATTTGATATATTTATTTAAGGAAAAATACGGTTGAACAAAATACAAAATTAATCGTTACATGTAGTAGCTTATTTCAACATTGATAATGAACGAAACTATCAAATCACATAGATCTAAGAACAAAATTATTTACGGATCTAAAAAAATATTACCCATACTAATTTATTTCATCACTAAGAATAAATATTAGAATAAGTATAAATATCCACAAGATAGTAAGGCTTCACCGCTTCACTTTGCCTTTTCTTAATCGTCTCTTCTCTTTTTTCTATTTTTAATGAAATTAGATTTTTAGGTAGTTGTGAAGAGTTTTATATGCAACCGTCCAAACAACACTCTAATAGAGGACGACAAAGGACCGCCTATTAGCTCACCTCCTCTTTCACAGGTAGACCTAATAATTTTTCATACGACCCCTACGGGAAAACGTACCAACAAAGAGCGGTAAAGAGGCTACCCTCCTCACTTGCGTACTCTACATGGTATTTTACAGATAGCTCTGTTATAAAAAAACACTATTATATATGGTGGTAAGAGAGTCACCGTTATGCAAAAATTTCTAGCTCCTATTGGCTCAACGTTAACGAGAGACACTAGATGTTTGACATGTCACATTAATTGCATTTTGGGTGGATGTTTTTTTAAAAAAACACTTTTCATTGGGAGTATAGATGTGTAAAATTTTGAAAAAATATATATATTTCAAATATTTTAATAAAAATATATAAATAAAAAAATTGTGTATGGAGTATCTATATGGGCCAAATTGCTCATTCACCGGCCCATTTTGTCACGAAAATGGGCCGCTACAATTGGTAATATCCTAGGCCCGGTCTGTCATGAATGAGCCTAATCACGCAGGATGATCGTGCTGCAGGCCCATCCGCACGACGTTGTCACTTGTCTCAATTATGGGCCCCACCCTTCACAAAATTGGGCCTCAACCATTGGTAGCCATCCTGGGCCTGATCCATCCATCAGAAAATATAATGATGGGGAAAAAGACCATATTATCTCGGTCAACTACGACCCAAGTCTGATTTTCCATCATCAACCATAAATTAGGAATAACACATTTTTTAATTATTTAAAACCATTTGTTTTTTAAATGGCTTGGACAGTAAATTTATCAAATGTGGAGCCACATACGCTCTCATGTCAGCTATTTTGACATATCAACAAACACATCATTGGCATCCCTCCACACAATTGTTTCGTCTATCCTTGAGCCTAGCTCCTCGTCAGCATCTTCCTCATGGCCAACGGAGGTGTGACGAGCCGCTTCTCTCCCCCCCCCCCCCCCCCCCCCCAAGATGCCCAAACCCCCAAGCCAAGCCCAAGCTCACCGCCGATGTCAACCCAGCTTCTTGAGATTTTTTTTTTGGAGCTAGTGGCTTGCTTGGTCCATGTGGCCATAGCTAGAGAAGGAGAGCAGAAGACAGCATAGGCCAATTTGCTTATTCACATTGCATCAATGGCACAATATTGCTCATGCTCTAAGTACGAGACAATTTTGCTTTTTGCACGGATGCAGCCCGCGACCTTGGTGCACGCAAGCTCGCCAGTGGCTCGATGGAAATCCGACAAGGGCAAGATGTCCTGGAATTAGATTGCGGCTGTGCACAAATCCAACGGGAAGATGGCGACAGCGGAGGTGCTCCGATTGGCGCAGAACGCAAGAGTGACAAACAAACAATAGTACAGGAGAAGAAGCTCGCGTTCCCGAAGAACCGCTGCATGAATCACCACCATTGAGGGTAAATACTACAAACCAGGGGGAACACGATGTGACGTGGTGGTAGGATTGCAAGAAACTCACTGTAGAGGGAGATCGACGAGGGTGGAGCTCGGGATGGTGTCAATGGCGGCCAAGACAGCTTTCCACGTACGTTCGCGGCCGTGAGGGGACGAGGAAGACGAACACCTCCTCGTCGGAGCCGTGCGCACGAGGAGCTCAAGCTTTCGTCGGCCACATCGTCGAGCTTGAGCATCATGCCTGCCCGGAGAGCGACGATGGAGGTAGGCGACGGCAGCGGGGAAAGAGTAAGGAGAGGGAGTCGGCGAGCAGGGCGCGGCAGAGAGGAAGTAGGCAGAGGAGGCCGGCTGCTACAGCCCGCCGGCTACCAGAGTGGTGGAGAGATAAGGGGAGGGAGGAGGAAGAAGGGAGGCAGATAGAATGACAGGTGGGCTCTGCAATAATTTTTTATTGTTTTTGCTGACTTAGATGCCATGTAAACGCACGTGCATGCATAATGAAACAAGCGAGGAAAAAAGAAACGGTTTTAATAGTTGTTATGAGAGGTATAATATTTAATATTATATTTAAGGGAGGTAATTCAAACAAGGAAGTAATATGGGTTTTTTCAATGGTATGAAACACAACTGAAGCTATCGAATTTTCTATAAAAAAAAACTGGAGCTATCGAAACACAACAAAGAAAAAACTGTAGGCGATCAAAAACATATGAAGATCGAACAGTTGATTTTGGTAAAAACAATCATTTTTTCATATCTTTGATACGATACAAAGATTCAGAGAGCATTCCAGCCTATTGCGCGATCAGAAAAGCGCACGAAGCAGCTAACTAACCCCACGTTTTTATATTCTTGGGCGGAGGTAATAAAAGTTAAGGTTCCATCGCTGACAAAAACTGGTTTCTTTCCTCTACTTTTAACTTGGTCGTCAATTTTCAGGGTGCCACCTTACTGTATTTGTAGCGCTTCATTTGCCTGCAAATTAAACAAGGATTTCTATCATTTGAGTGCAAATTAAACAAGGATTTTTATCACCAAACAGCCTAACATTTCAGCTCCAGAAATAAAACCTGAAATATTACAATCGCTAAAACTAAAATTTCGCTCTTTTTCTTGTGCCTGCTGACAAAGGGATGTTCTTTAATGGGTATGAACTATCAAGTGCTTTTGCCTTTACACAATCCATGAGCCTTCTTCTGGGCACACTTCTTGCTAAGTGCCCCCCAGATACTCTGGATCTATTCAGTAGATTGCACATGAGCTAATCAACAGTTATTTTTTCATTACGGTTACTGCCGGACTAAAATTTTGCCTTTACTTACTCAGAATTACGTTTCACCCAGCTCACTTCAGTGACTGAGAATATGATGCAGGCGGTGGCAGCTGGCAGACCTCCATGACACCTTCCATCATAAGAACACTTTTCATCGCCGGTCGCATCACAGGCTCATTCTGTGTGCACCAAACACCGACATTCACCATCCTCACCAGCTCATCTTCATTGACACCGTCTGCCATCCTTGACAGCTTCACCAAACATCACACACTCATATGCCCACTCGGAAATGCTGTATTCCTCGCCAGTACGCTTCAGATCCACGCTCTTCTAATAGCTTATCACCTCGAGGAGCATGATCCGCCATGATCTTGATCCACTCCAGCGCTAGATAGCTCCGGGTTCCTCGGATGTAGGTGAATGTTGTTTGGTTCCCGATCAATAGCTTTGCTAGACCAAAGTCAGCAATCTTAGCTACCCCCAAGCTGTCAATGAGTATGTTCTCTGGGTTGATGTCACAGTGGATTATTGAGCTTTCTACCTCTGCATGCAGGTATTGCAATCCCCTGGCAACATCTAGCGCAATTGCAACCCGCTTGCTCCAGGGCTTGCTCCAGGTAGGGGAGGCATCTGAGTTGATGGGGAGGTTTGCAAGGGATCCATTTGGCATGAAGTTGTACACAAGCAGGCAGTGCATGCCCTCGTTGCAGAAACCAAGCAATCGCAGCAGGTTCTGGTGGTGTGTTCTTGCAATCACATGCACTTCCCTGTCGAATTCTCGCTGCCCATCCTCAGCCATCTTTTCGAGCCTCTTCACCGCGATGTCCTGGTTGGAGTTGGCCATGACACCTTTGAATGCCGTCCTGTATGCTCCCTTGCCAAGCTCTTGATTGAATCCACTATTTCCCAAAAAGAATAGGATTTGAGGCCAACGACGTTCCCATCAATCCTGGAGTTCTCTTGCAGTGGTGCCCTCGTGTATACCAAAGATCTCTGATGCCTGCAGATAAGTAACAGAGATGCTAATAGCACAACCAGAGAGACGACAGCCAGGGAAGCACCTGAGATCAATGCAGCATCTGCATGGATACTCCTAGTCATTTGGTGACTACCAGATATGGTCTGCTAGGTGTATATCTTCATGATAGTGTGATGTTGATACCAGGCATCCTGCCATATCTAATTGGAAGCATTTGTTTTGAGCAGCAGGAGTCACTAAACATGGCAAGAGGCAAAGCAGTTTGCAATCTTCAATACTAGTTGTGGCCGGCAGAACAGCATACGGGTTCTCTAACCAAGTAGTGTTCTTCACTTCAACCATCGTGGTTGTCACTCTCATCTCATCATTAGAGATGTTGTTCCTCACACAACCACCAGTTGGCAATGCTCAGCAACCAAGTGTGCTTTGGTTAGTGCTCAAGAATTCAAAACCAGGAAGGCAAGAGCAGTTTGTCTCTCTGGTCACGGTGAGATGGCAGAAACTGTTCGGACCACAGACACCTTTCACAAGGCAGTGATCACTGGCAGGCTGCAGCCACTAAACCTCTGTTGTAGGTGCCCTCCCCAGCTTGAAGAAAACATGTGAGTAGAGCCGTAGGATCCTGTCGGCATCAAATGTCAAACGACAGTAGATTTCTACATCAGAGGAGGCATTGGACGACTGGTTGAAATGGAACGGTATCTTTGTATAGGAGCCGTTCCTGTCAAACTTCCATATGGTACCATTAGGATCCAATGAAAGAGTGAGGAGGAGGCCCATGTTGAAAGTCCAGGTAGACCAGTACACATTATCAGAGTTGATTGTGCTAACAGGGTACATCACAAGATTTGCCGGTTCTCAAGCTGATACTTGCCACTGGCAGGGTTGGTCTGAGAGACACTTAAAAGAAGAAATCTACCAGGATGCAAGTTCTGCCCTACCAACAGTGTGTCTGTTGGAAAACTGAAAGTAGACCATATGACCTGTCTGTTCATGTCATAAAGTACAAAGTTGCAGGTATTCAACATGGAAGCAGAGGCAGCTGGGGTAGAACTGTCAGATATGGGATTCAGTTGGCTACCTGGAGTAGATGGATTTCTTGACCATTGGAGTGCACCACCATGCCCAAATATGATAGAACCACCAGCAATTGGGGGATCATCACGGTTGGCAGTCCACACGATTATCCTTGACACACCAATCACAAGCCACACCCCAATATAAAATCCTTCGCCGTTGGGATAGAAGCCGAACACAAAGCGCCCAGAAGAGGAGGACCAGTACTGGGTGCTGCTTGTGTTGATGGAGGATCCCAAAGTGATGATTGACTCACTGGGTGAAGCTCCGGTGACAATATTGGGCAGGTCTGCAAGAACTAGGAGCAGGAGGGATAGGAAGAGAATATGTGGGAACATTTTCCAGTAGGAAGAAGAGTCTACTGCAGCTTCTTGAGAGAAGATGTGTTAGACAGACCACTGACTTGGGTTATATATATATAGACTCGACCCTTCTTTATACTCTTAGGGTTATACACATTTCTACATGGTATCAGAGCGAGTCTAGACATCCCCGGCGCGCAAACTTCTTCCTCCGGCGAGTCGACCCTTTCCTCCTTCTCGTTGATGTCTTCTTCCCGTCGCCGACCCTCTTTCCGATACTCTTCTCTCGGCACTCTCCTCGCTCTCACCCCCGTTTCTTCTTCTTTTCGTCTCTCCCGCAGTCATCCTCTTTTCTCCATCCCACCTCCGCGCGACCAAGCGATGATCTCGATCCGTCTCCTCGTCTCGCCTCGCACCCATCTCCGTTTCTCTTCTTGCTTCGTGCAACTCTCCTTCTCTGACGCCGGCGCACCTTCGCGCTCATCGTCTCCATCGGCTGAACTCGTCCACCCTCCCATCGGCTGGACTTGTCCAGCTCTCCATCGGCTGTAACCCTCCTTCGGTTCTCGCCTTTTTCGACACGCTCAACGGCTCTCGGACGCGAACTTTCTTTCCTCACGCTCGAGCCAGTCAAACGTGTCCATATGTCCGCGGACACGAGTTCCTGCCTCTCGAACGCGAACATATTCTCTTCGCGTCCAGCCACTCCTCGTCTTTTTCGCGTCCGCCCCACTCCTTGGCCTCCACGAGTCCACGGACGTGAATTTTTGCACATCCGTGACCCAACTACTTTCTGACTCACTCTGCCACCACCTTTTCCTCACCTACTCCCCATCAGCCAACCACTCCTCATTGGCTGGCCGGCCCACTCCCTATCGGCTTCTCACATCCTTGATCGGCTGATCCGTTCTCTCATTGGCTTCTCTCTCCCATCGGCTTCTTTCTCCCATTGGCTATTTGCTCCCGTTCTCCCGTCATGGCCACCGAGTCCGCTCTTAGCTTCGACACTCTCCCAGTCGCCGAGTCTACTCTGGCCCTCGGTGCCTCAGACCACACCTCGGGCACCACCTCGCCGATCTTCTTCCCTCCTTATGCTGCTGTGAACGTGAAATCTCACGTTTCTATCTCTCTTGACCTTAACGCCAATTATTCCAAGTGGGTTTTCTTCTTCAAATCTCTCTGTGGAAAATTCGGCCTCCGGTCCCATATTGATGGCTCCACTTCACCTCGCTCCAATGATCCTCAGTGGAACTTCACCGAGTGCTACGTGCGCAGCTGGCTGCTCGGCTCGGTCGACGACTCTGTCCTCGACCTCGCCATGGACGATACCGACCCCACTGCCCGGGATCTCTGGGTGGCCATCGAGCGGATCTTCCTGGCCAACAAGCAGCCTCGTGCCATCTTTCTCCTCAACGAATTCCACTCTATGGTACAAGGCGACTCCTCTGTCTCCTCGTACTGTTAGCGTCTCAAAGTCAAGGCTACTGCTCTATGGGACGTTGGCCACCTTATGGCCGATTCTTAACTCGTCATCGTCCTTCTGCGAGGCCTCAATCCTCGTTTCTCAAACACCGCCGATGACATCGCCAACGCCACACCCCTTCCATCGTTCGCCCGAGCCCATGACATGCTAGTTCTTAAAAGAACTCCGTCTGGCTAACGATGAGAAGACAGTGGCCCACACCGCTCTTCTTGCCGCAGGCGATAATGGCTACCGAGCTTCCTGCACTGCACCTTCCTCCCGCGGCTCTGGTGGCCATGGCTCTAGCCATAGCAACACAGCCCGCACCGGAAAAGACAGGGGCAAAGGCAAAGGCAGGACCTGGCAGGGTCCGATGCAATCACGACCTGCCTCGGTCCCTGTCCAACCTGCCGGTCCCACGGGTCCATGGCTCTGCTACAACCCCTGGGCGCCCCAGCCCCAGCCACGCAGCCCCATCGGCTGGCAACCCGGGGTTCTCGGCGTCCATCCCTAGGCTCACCTACCATCGGCTCCCGTTCTGCCGCCTCAACCAATGATACCGACCCCACCCACCCAGTCGATTTCCTTCTAGAACCAGGCTGGCCTCGTCTCTACCCTCAACCAGATGACGCTCCAACTACAGCACTCTTGGGTGCTGGACTCTGGGGCGTCTTCACACATGGCGTCATCGACCGGTATACTTTGCTCCTGTCACCCCTCTTCCTCCCCTTTTGTCACCATCGGCAATGGTTACTCTCTTCCTGTCCAATGCCGAGATGACTTCTCTTTGTCTACATCCACCACTAACCTTCCCCTATGCAATGTTCTTATCATACCTTCTCTTATTCACAATCTTATCTATTCGCCAATTCACAAGAGACAACAACTGCTCCATCGAATTTGACGCGTATGGTTTCTCTGTGAAGGATATCCAAACCCGGCAACAAATCCTTCGCTGCAATAGTGGCGGAGACCTCTACACCATTCCCACTGCGCCGTCCACTCCACACGCCAGCGTCGCCCTCTCCACCAACCTTTGGCACCTTCGCCTCGGCCACCCCGGCCCCGACGCTGTCGCCACCCTCCGTCGCAGCGCCTTCATCCGATGTACTCACAACAATTTCACAGTTTGCCACTCATGTCAACTTGGTAAATATGTGCGTCTCCCCTTTTCTAGTTCTCTCTCCTGTACCTCGCGTCCATTTGAACTTATACATTGTGATGTATGGACGTCTCCAGTTAAAAGTGTCTCCGGTAATCAGTATTACCTCGCTATACTTGACGATTACACACACTATTGCTAGACCTTTTCGCTCATCAACAAATCCGAGGTCGCCTCTCACCTCACTCACTTCGTTACGTACGTGTCCACTCAGTTCAACCTCCCTATCAAGGCTTTACAAGCCGATAATGGTACGGAATTCGTCAAACATACCGTTACAAACCTCCTCACCTCGCAGGGCATCCATCTCCGGCTCTCCTCTCTCTACACCTCTCCTTAGAACGGCAAAGCCGAGCGCCTCCTTCGCACCCTCAACAACATCAGTCGTACCATGCTACTTCATGCTCACTTACTTGGCACTTATTGGGCCGAAGCTCTAGCTACTGCGACGTATCTTCTCAATCGGCGCCCATGCTCCTCCATTCAAAACAATGTTCCCTATGCCTTTTTCTACCGCATGGCGCCCGACTACTCCCACCTTCGCGTTTTTGGGTGCCTCTGCTACCCAAACCTCACCGCCGCAACTTCCCACAAACTCGCTCCCCGCTCCACCGCCTGTATTCTCCTCAGCTATCCCACCTCTCACAAGGGATACCGATGTCTCGACCTTTCCACCCGACGGGTCATCGTCTCTCGTCATATTATTTTTGACGAGACATGTTTTTTCCCTTCGGTCTACTTCCTCCTCACCAACACAGTGCCTACCAGGTCTCCTTCACTGTCCCCTCCATCGACCCCCTCATCGGCCGCTACTGAGGATTTACCCTTCACATATCCCACTACTACTCGATCCGATGTCCCAACCATCGGACCCCTATCGGCCCTACCTCCATCGGTCGATACCGATCCTGTTTATCCTTCAGCCGATACCGTCCCCTCTCCATCGGATGCCCCACTTCTATCGGCTCCTCAGCTTCCATCGGCTCCCTCCACCCTATCGGCTGATCCATCTCTATCGGACCGATCGGAATACTCGGCCCACCCGACCTCATCGGCTCAGGCCGATCTTATTCCTCCTTTTCCTCTCATCTACAGTCGTCGACCCGAAGCCGATGACGCCCCCACCCGACCAGTTCTTCCTATTACTCCCACACCCTATCGGCTCCAGTTCGCTCCACCTCTCACATGGTCACCCGCTCTCAGACCAGGTCTCTCCGCCCCACTCAGCGCTATGGTCTCTCCGCCGTCCACAGCTCTATCTCGCACATCCCGACGACATATCGCTCAGCCCTGGCCGACCCTCAGTGGCGCGCGGCCATAGGGACGAGTACAAGGCCCTAATGGACAACGAGACCTGGCGCCTCGTTCCCCGACCTCCTGGCGCCAACATTGTGACCAGCAAGTGAATTTTCAAACACAAATTCCACGCCGATGGCTTCCTTGCCCGTCACAAGGCTCGCTGGGTAGTCCAGGGTTTCTCCCAACAACCCGGTGTTGACTACGACGAAACCTTCAATCCCGTTGTCAAACCCGCCACCATCCGAGTCGTCCTCACCTTGGCGGCCTCTCACTCCTGGCCGATCCATTAGCTAGACGTGAAGAACGATTTTCTTCATGGCCACCTGATGAAAACAGTCTACTGCCAGCAGCCCCCAGGCTTCGTCGACCCTTCTCGTCCCGACGACGTCTGTCTCCTTCAACGCTCTCTCTACGGCCTCAAACAAGCTCCTTGTGCCTGATACCAGCGCTTTGCTGTCTATCTTCGGCATATTGGCTTCGTGGCCTCTACGTCCGATAGTTCCCTGTTCACTTTCCATATTGGCTCCGCCACTGCCTATCTACTTCTATATGTCGATGACATTGTCCTTACAACGTCTTCGACATCTCTCCTCGACCAGATCATGGCCCGACTCCACTCTGAGTTCGCCATGACCGATCTTGGTCTTCTCCACCATTTTCTTGGCATCTCCGTAACTCGTTCCTCCCACGGGCTCTTTCTTTCCCAACGCCAGTACGCTATCGACCTCCTCCAGCATGCGGGCATGGCCGATTGTCACCCTACAGCCACCCCGGTCGACACTCGAGCCAAACTCTCCGTTGTCGATGGCGAACTCATCGCCGATCCCTCTCACTATCGAAGTCTTGCCAGGGCTCTCCAATACCTCACCCTCATCCTGCCCGACCTCACTACGCTGTCCAGTAGGTGTGCCTCTTTATGCACGCTCCGCGCGAACCTCACCTCGCGCTGCTCAAGCGAATCCTACGCTACGTGAAGGACACCCTCTCCAGCGGGCTGCATCTTAGCTCCAGCCCCATCGACTCCCTCACCGCGTACTCCGACACGGACTGAGCAGGTTGCCCCGACTCTCGACACTCTACGTCCGGCTACTGCGTTTACCTCAGTAACACTCTCGTATCCTGGTCCTCAAAATGCCAGACTACAGTGTTCCGGTTCAACGCCGAAGCTGAGTACCGCGCCGTCGCCGAGTGCTGTTGGCTTCGCTAGCTTCTCCAGGAGCTCCGTGCACCCCTCTCCACAGGGACCGTCGTCTACTGCAATAATATTAATGCCGTCTATATGACCGCCAACCCGGTCCATCACCGACGCACCAAGTACATTGAGATCGATATCCATTTTGTCCGTGACAAGGTCCCATTAGGACAGGTTCGAGTGCTTCATGTATAATCGGCACATTAGTTTGTCGATATAATGACCAAAGGCCTGCCCACGACTTTGTTTACTAGTTTTCGGTCCAGTCTCTGCGTCCGTTCTCCTCCCGCTGCGACTGCGGGAGGTGTTAGATAGGTCACTGGTCTGTGTTGTATATATATAAACCCGACCCCTCTTGTATACTCTCAGGGTCTTAGTCACTGTAAATATTTCTACAAGATGATTGCTAGTAATTCTAAGGAGGGAATGGCTTTTTAGACGAATCACTGACTAGTATTTTCGACAGTCAGGGAAACTGACAGAAAGAAATTGTGGACAATATATTAGTCTAGTCTTTATTGGACTTGTTTTTTTAGAAAGATAGTATTTAATGTAGTTGGAAGTCTTGCGCAGAGTTTAGTCAAAAGTTGAGCATGATGCATAAACAACGGGGCGGCACAAAGTCATCTACAGGTATACAGCAGAAAGACAGTGAAAACAGCTCGCTAAATAGAGCCGAAGGTACCATGACCCATCACACACTCTTTGATATAGTTAAGACAACACAAATCAATATTGTCTATATTTGGACCTACGCCTGTGTTTGCTATAAGAAAATACAATTGTACTCATTTTATACAACTGTAACAACTCTTACATATATCTACAGTTTATGCCATCATAGTATGAAGTCTGAACCCCTGTGAATATGCCATCATATTTTGACACTCAAGGAAACTGAGAACCAACAGAAAGGGAGTTGTGGCCTTAAATTATTTGACAACATATTACTGTAGCAATCGATGGACTTGGACAAGGTCTAGTCAACCATTGAACCTGCTAAATAGAGAACGGCACTCAGCACAAATTGGTCTACAGTAAGAAAAATGGTGAAAACAACTTGCTGACACAGAGCTGAAGGTACTTGATCACCACTTTCTGAATATAGCAGTAAGTTGAGATTGCATAAGTTGATACAGATGCATGCTGTATTTGGAAGCAGAATGGTCTAATAAAATTATGATCTAGACTCAGCACTGATGTGGTAATTTTTAGCCAGTTTGTTAGCTTGATTCAACAAACAATAACAGTATTAAGTAAGATAAGTTGAAGGTTTCACCTCCCACGGAACATTCACGGGCTAGCAGCTTCTCTCCTTCACACCTCCGGTGAGGCGGTGATGACGACGAAACGAGTGCCGACAGCAATAGCGACCGCCCGATCGTCAGTCAGATCTGCACAGTGCGGAGCTCTGCTCATCGGCGGTAGGAGCGGCGCGTTGAGGTCCTTGAGGATGAATGAGCTCTCCGCTCAGATCTGCGCCGGCTTCGTGGAAGACGGGGCCACCGCTGAGATCGGCGGCTTCCTCCGCCCCATTCCCGGCCGAGCATTCCGCCAGCCTGAGCCTCCGAGTTCGCTTTCTTCCTCTGGACCCTCCAGTTGCACTTGCAGATTTTTTTTATTAAAATATTTTTAAAAAATATTTTTAAAAAATTTTACAAATTTACAAATATTTTTAAAGGTCCGCTCAAAATAGGTGACAAAATACGTGAAATCTCAAACGCCCATTGGCCTGAGCTAATTGGCTAGGAGGCCACAAAATAATACCGCGTAGAACGCGTAAGGAAGGAGAGAGCCAGCCGTTTTTACAGACAACTCTTTATTTTTGGGACATTTCTTCCTAAGGAGGCTATATGTAAAGTTATCATGCTCCCTCTTGTTACTTCTTGTTAGTAAGTTTTTTCCAAACCATACATATGGCTAAAATAAAAAAGATTTTAAATAAATTTATTTTTATTTAGAGATTTAATTATAAACAAAATTTGTAAGGACATACAAAAGATAATTAAAGAACTCAACATTAATATTAAAATCATACAATCAATCAATTATTTAGATAACAGTGATAAAAATATTATATGAATGTTATGAATAAAACATATACGTAATATAAATAATATAACAGATAAATCTAGTGGATTTTATTATCTATCACCCACTTATAATAACATGTTGTTGCTAGAGGTGTCGACTATTTACTCGTATTTCACTTTAGTCTACATGTATTATTAAATTATTTCAAGTTATATAATCTTCGTAGAATTATATGTGATTTCTTTATAGTTTGAATTCGTACATTTTTAACGGTTTCTATGAGAAAAGATGCATATATAATTATTCTAATCAAGATGATAATAAAATTAAAATAAATTAGATAAATGTATAGCAAACTTATAACAAAATTATCTTCCAAAATGCTTGGACAAATAAAGGTAGTACAAGAGGTTGTAACTGGCTCGTTGATGTTATTCATATTCCTCCTTTCTCATCAAATACTATTCATTTGATTCTAACAGAAAAAAATAACTGCCTCATAGAACCAACGGTCGAGGTTAAATATTAAATTTTTTATATCAACTCACTAAATAAAACTACATATACTTTTAGCTTACAGCATGAAAGAAGTCTACGCTCATAACATTAGACCCTCAAATCAATAGTGTAATAATTTGAGTTCTTTTAGACACCTTAATTATCTTTTATAGGTAATTCTAAATTTTCTTTATAATTAAATTTCTAAATAAAAATATATTTATTTAAAATAATTTTTATCCTGCAAAGGACGAAGGGACCGTATTTAAAAAAGCCTTTCTCCTTCATCCGCCATGTGCAGTATTTTATAGACAATTTACTATCATGGTAAAAATGCTTCTCGATAAATTTTCTAGCCTTTCATTAGCTTGCAGTTAACAAGACCAACTATGTCGAATTAAAAAAACTATCCATGCTAGGGGATATATAACTATAATTATATATATATATATTCATAAATATTTTAATAAAAATATATACAGCTAAACGGCCCACGTTTTATGGCCCAAGCCCAAGAACGACTTAAGGTGAAGGCATGTCGGGCCGATCCAGACATATAACCGGCCAATGGGCTAGTAGCAGCCCATCAGCACAGCTGCCCAACAAAAAATGAAAAATAAGAAAAGAAAGGAAAAGTAAAAAAGAAAAAGGACAAAAAATGTAGAGAATTGAAGAAAATACTAAAAATATAGGGAAAATATATAAAAATAGAAGAAAATTGGAGAAAAATTATAAGAAGATATTAGAAAATGGGTTATGCCGTGTCACGTTGGCCTACTATAAAAACAAAAACAAGTTGTGTTGTGTCGAGCCACGGTGTGCTAGAGTGCTAGGTTGATAGCCAAGTCAACACGTTCTACGATCAAACAACCCGTATCACACTTTGACGCATGTGTGCCGGCCCATTTCCAACGTACAAACCATATCATTAAATAATGCAGGATTCCAGGTTAAGTCATCTGAACTCTAAATTTTTGCCCAAATCTTTTGTAACTTCAATAGTACGATATGCACTTTTGGTATAAATGGGCGCACATCGTCCGCAGTACGTTACCTGGCGTACAGCTTACTGACATGTAGGCTCGTGTGCTAGGGACCCCACACATCAGTGAGCCGTATGGTAGACAATACCAATCATAGTAAATCAGGACTGGTTTTGTAGATGATGGTCTGATCAATAATGAACTTGGGTCTAGATCAAGTGGACCTAGGTGTGTAATTTGGTATTGTAGTGGGCATGTTATTTTCAGTATATTTATTGAATTATTGTTAGGGATTATTGTTTTATACTTTTAAAAGTATGGAATGAAATTTTCATTTCATTCAAATCTTAGCAAAGAGGATGTTGAGTGCGCTTTCACCATCAATTAAAACCTTTTTAAGCCTGGTATTTCTCACAAATAGAGATACCATCCGGGATGTGTCACTCGATCACGATGATCTATACAGTTAAACATAACCGCTACTTGGGACCATCTCGGATAATGTGGAGTGGTTGATCGTAGCATGTTGCCTTCTCGAGCGTTCAACTTCTGTTTACTCTTTGATTTGCATGCTGCAGGCCCGACAAATATGGATATGTTTGGCTGCACTAGATAACGTTACGTTATAGACAGCTGTTGTATAGTTGGGTAGCATGACTGTGCGCAGCTGTCGAGCGGCACTGTTTAGCACAAACAAGCACCCCCCATGTTTTTTTTAAAAGAAAATATGTTCAATGGAAGGAGTATATGTTAAGTTTATTTTTCAAAATATTTAATTTATCCATATAAATAAATAAATCGTGACAACTCTTTTTCATTTATTTTTCCTTTTCTTTCAGCTAGATGTGTCGTGTTGCTGAAGCTAGTACGCGTTATGATGTCCCTAAGGCACATCACATTCTCTGTCCACTAAAAGCATACTGTATAATCGTCGTATATAGGCAATATGTAAGATAACTTTAGAGCTCATACAACAAGTAAAAGCATAGACAACTTAACAAGTTGGCTATAGTATAATTAATAAGTTGGTTCTACAGATAATATATGAAATGTATATAGTATTAAATTGTATATTAGATGATCCAATCAAGAGACGACAACATCCTCTCTTCTCCTTTTCTCCCTCCACGGCTACACCTCATCATAAATCCTACATAACAACTACTCTCAAAAACATCGCACTATTCCCATTATCTTTAACAAAAAAAACATCGCACTATTGTTCATGTTCTAAAGTAATCATCCAAATAGTCGCGTTATTCTTCGGAAACTACAAGTTAATTTACAACACTTCTTTCCTTTACAACAACACTGAAGTCTGCTAATTACTAGTAACCACTAACTTAACCCATCCCTGATCCCTCCCCGGCCTGTGAACCCTAAACCAAAAACTAATTAACCACTAACTATCAACCAAAGACGATCAACCGACGCTATGTGCTAGCATGCACCAGAGGCTATGGGTCGGCCAGCTGCCGCGACGTAGCCGCCGTCTTGTCAGGCGACGACGACGGCCGGATTGGCACGACCGATTCCTCCACGGTCGCCTCTCTTCCCGCGTGGCTCGATGATGGGTCACCTCTTGAGTAGTACTGCTGCACCACGAGCACGGAGGCCGTCGTCGAGAATTCCGGCGTCGCCAGGTAGCTCCCGACGTGGCCTAGCTCCGGACAGTCGGTCTTCTCCACGAGCGGCGTCGCCACCGGCGCCGATCGCCCGGCCACGACAAGGTTCTTGCCTCTTCCCAGTGTCTTGATGGCGGCCACCACTTCTTGCCGGTCCTGGGCAGTCACCTCCTCGTACTTGAACGATCCGTCTCCGACCTTCGGCACGTTCGAGATGTGCTTCTGTATGGCCTCCTCGTCGGCGGCGCTAGGTTTGGCCGTGCCCGTGAGACGGGCGACGGTGAGCGCGATGCCGGGGTGCTCGGCCATGCGGGAGGCGTACGCGAGCGCCTCGCGATCGTCGGCCCCGCCGAAGAAGAGGAGGAGGACGGAATAGGAGACATCCGGCGGCGAGACCTGCGCGGCGCCACCGAGCGCGCGGTCGACGAGGACGGCGACGGAGCATGGCGCGTCCCGGAGCACCCGGACGTTCACCTGGTGGAACGCCCGATCCACGGGCTCGAGCGTCCCGTCATGGCAGAGCATCTTGTGGAACGGCAGCAGGATGATGGCGGCGTGCTTGTCCAGAGCCGACGCGACGATGTCGTCGTGGATGGTGTCGAGGTCGGAGATGGCCGTCATCGGCTTCACCGTCACGGCGCTGAGCCTCTGGAACGCCTCGAACGCCACCACCACCTCCCCGCCGCCGCCGCAGCCGCCGCGCCGGCTCGAGAACGGAAGCCCGTTGCGGCGGGCGCGCTGCACCATGGAGATGGCCGACGACCGCTCCGACAGCTCGACGAGGTGCATGGCATACATGGTGAGCTTGCTCCGCCTCGTTCCGCGCGACGCCTCCATGAGGTTGATCAGCGTCGGGATGCCGCGGCTGGCGTGGAAGCAGGCGAGCACGCGCAGCTCGCTGTCGGCGTCGGCGCGCTCCACCATGCGGTGCTTGCACGACGCCTGCCGCCGCGCCGGCTTGTACATGGCGGTGACGGCCGGCGTGGTCATGAAGGTGGTCACGAGCGCCAGGAGCACGAGGATGGTGAAGGCCTCCTCGTTGAGCACCTTCCGGTCGCGGCCGATGTTGAGCACGATGAGCTCCACTAGCCCCTTGGTGTTCATCAGCATCCCGAGCGCAAGCGCCTCACGTAGCGGCACGCGCATCAGCAGCGACGCGGCCACCGTGCCACCGATCTTGCCGGCGCAGGCCGTCGTGATGACGAGGGCGAGAAGCCCCCACGACTTGGCGCCGGAGATGGTGGCGACGTTCGTCTTCAGCCCGCTCGACACGAAGTAGAGGGGGAGGAACAGCGACGACACGAGGTCCTCGATCTTCTCCGTCAGCGCGCCGGCGCAGGCTCCTTCCTTGGGGACGAGCACGCCGATGACGAACGAGCCGAACAGCGCGTGGATCCCGATGGCGTCCGTGGCGAAGCCGGCGGCGAGAACGATGGCGAGAATCGCGCAGACGAACGATTCTTTGACCGGCTCGCCGTCCGGCGACCGGCGGGCCCAGTAGACGAGTACGGGGCGTACGACGACTATGGCGAAGCCGACGAAGGCGGCGCCGCAAAGCAGGACGTAGATGGACACGAGCGGCGAGCCGGATCCCGAGAGCGCGATGGCGAGAGCAAGCAGCACCCAGGCGGTGATGTCGTTGACGGCGGCGGCCGACATGGCCATGCGACCGAGGTCTGTGGTGAGGAGCTTGAGCTCGGCGAGGATGCGCGCCAGGACGGGAAATGCAGTGATCGACAGCGCGACGCCCATAAAGAAGATGAGCGGGCCACGCGGGGCGTCGGGGTCGATGGCGGCGCGGAGCACGAGCGAGGCGCCGACACCGAGAGCAAAAGGAAGTGATATGCCAGCGGCGGCGATGGCGAGAGCGGTGCGTCCGGTCCGGCGGAGCGAGGCTGGGTCGAGCTCGAGGCCGACTAGGAAGAGGAAGAAGAGCAAGCCGATGTTGGCGAGCGTGTCGAGCACGGTGAGGCTCTCCTTGGGGAAGACATTGTCGAGGAAGCTTTTGTTCCGTCCAAGCGCCGACGGGCCGAGCAGGATGCCGCCCTGCATCGCCATTGCAGCCCAGATGCCATGAGCACGCAAAGCTATCCATTTTGCTCAAACCAGCAGTAACACACTAGAAAAAAGAATAAAATTGAAGAAAAATAATTAAATGCAAATTTAGAAGGAAAAAAAAGTAGCATCATGACATATGCTATGGGCCTGAAATTGAACTGAATTTCATCCGTAGGCCCATAATATCTGACATGAGCTATTCTTCAGGAATCAATTGATGTGCAGTATTTCCACCATTTTAAAAATATATGGTGTATTTTGTTCCGTTAGGAAAAAAATTAACAATCACTTTATTATAATATAATTTTTGTGATATAAAATTAATGTTATTAGATTCATATTCGAAATTATTTTCTTATATTTTTGTGTAATATGAGTGATGTATTAATAAATTAATTGTTAGTCAAAATCATATGTTAATAAAATAAAATATGCTTGAAACGGTGGAGTAGTAATTGGTTGTTTGGCAGTGTGTTGTTGCTGTGCTTTGGTGACGCAACTGTTGACCTAATATTCATCCACATGTTTCTTCAGAGTCTAAAGAATATGATGTTTTTTACAGTGTAAAGGCATCATAGTTATCCATCTTTTTCTTCAGTTTGCCTTGTTTTATCCTATTGGAAATTAAGAAGTTGTATCGGCAAGTATAAAGTTAGTCAAGAGGAAGCTACCCAAGAGAAAATAGCTGCACAATAATTAGATTGTCAGCTGGCTCGAGATGATTCATACTAGTTTAATAGTACTATGCTAGCAGCTAGCTTATTAGAGTTATCCCGATGAAGTCAACTCCTGTCTTATTTCTTTTTTTCTAGAAGGGCAGCGCTGGATTAAAATTTCAAAATAGAGGAAAGAAAATTTTGCTCAGTATGTGTTGTTCCTACGATTACACGTGGTACGTATCGTGGACTGGCGCGAGCTATACACGTGTGATGAAGAGCTCGATCAGACAGTTTTTTGCTGAAGAAAATGAGAGAAACTGACGAGTATTCTCTGTTCTTATCTCTAAGGTTCTAATCAGCTTCTTGTGTTTTTTCTATCTGCAATAACTTTGCTGTATGCATGGTGGATTTGTCAATGGCAGCAGCATCTAATGATCATTTCAATTAGAGATCATGTTAGAGGTTAGTACATGCCGCTCTAAAAGTAGGAAAGATAAAACTAGCAAGTGAGCCAAAAATGGCCAGAAACGTTCTGCAGCTGCTGCCTCTGGTTTCCTAAAAGGCCGGATTTATTTCCTGAGGTTCAAAGCTTCACTTGTTTGCTGTTGTTTTTTTTTCTAGAAAAGCATCCATTTTTCTGTAGCTTGTACGATGATCTTGATTGAATTATGCCATTATGGCTTACTGGTACTAGAACAGACTCCAAGTAACTGCAGTTTACTATTTCATTCTAGGTAAGCATGAGTGATCATATAATTAAGCATGGAAACTTTGTTGATTAATTCTGAATTTCAAGACATTCCGGTTGAGGTGATCATCGATCAACAGCATGCCAGGATGCAAGAGCAAAATGATAAATTCAGCAATCGAATTAAGCTTGGATATGCAGCATGATTGCATAATACTATATGTGATTCTGAGAGCAAGCTGGGACAAGAAAGATGGCGAACGGATGAAGCCATGGAGGAGAAAGATGAAGATGATGGCCACTTACGATGATCTCGGCGATGACCCGCGGCTGGCGGAGCGGACGGAGGGCGAAGGCGAGGCCGCGGGTGAAGACGACGACGAGGCAGATTTGCAGGATGACCAGCGGCAGCGAGAACCGCAGCGGGTTGTCCCCCTGCCACGCCCCCTCCGACGTCGCCTTCATCGGCTCCGCCTCCCCGCCGGCGGCGGCCATCTCAAAATTCTCAATCTATCTATCAATCTCCGGCCACCAATTAACACCCGCAGCGGCTCTAGGAAGAATATTCACTGTTTCATCGATCCATGCATGCACGAATGCATGGAGACGACAGATCAAGAACAAGCAAGCAAGGCCAACCTAGATTCTCGCCATATATGTATAGCTAGCTGCAAATATGCAAGTGGATTTATGCAAACTGATGCTAACCAGTGCTTACACGTGTGACTTGTAGCTACTGTTTATTAATTAAGCTCAGCCTCTTAAGCTACGATACTTCTCTTGGACAAATATAGACAGCCGAGCACTGCAAAGGTTGGGGGTTTGGAGTGAGAGAAGCTTGGGATCCATTGATGGGCTCTTCACCTTCTTATTTATAGCCAAATAATTTAAGTGGCTGCAGGGACTCACTAATTCGATCGTCAGCAGATACGCACACATCAAATGTTAGCGCCAGAAACCGTTTTTAGCACATCCTGGTGTCGCGGTTAATTTAGATTCAGAAAATTAATATTGTATGCAGGTCAAATTTGTGGTTGGGTTGATACAGTGGAGGCCGCAAAAACAATATACAACTGATGGTGTGGGTGGCAAATTAAATCAGAATCCCCATCTACCTCCTAATCGCCATCGATCCGCCGGCCTGGGTGATAAAGGACGCAACTTGGCGCTCAGCGGGAGTCTCAATCTAGCGCGCCTGCAGGCTCGTCTTGGTCGCTCTCTTCTGTACTCGCGAGATCTAGCCCTTTGTAGCCTCTCTTCCATGTTTTCCTGGTTTTTTCTCCTCTTTTTCCTTTTAGGTTGTTTTTGTCAGATGTATAAACTCTTACCACCTCAATACAAAAGATGCGCAAATATTTTTGCGCATTCACTAAAAAAATAAATAAATCAGACACTGATGGCCACCGCTATATGTGCTCGATTCCAAGCTAATTTGCATACGCAAATCCGCTAAACATTTCAAATTGATCAAATTTCTCAAGGAGATGAAGGTCAATAGCACCAGCTAGGATGCAAAGCAAGCGTTAGTCCAGTCAAACAGTCGAGGTACCCAGAGGAGCTTGTACACTCGTTTGAAAATTACCGCGAACCCAACATGAGAATCATGAGATGCACCAGAATCCTAGCAAACAAAGCAACCGGGAAATGTCAGCAATAGCTTTATATAATCACATGCATGCCTTCTTGCTATTTAAAAATTCGAAATTCTAGAGTTTATAAGCTAGTCTATATAACTTCAATGTTTGTTGAAACTGAAACTGACTGAAACTGTAAGGACAAAAAAAAAAGAATTGGTATACATGTGCATGGAAGTATGTATAGGTTACATGGATGATCGATCCAAACGGTGCCTAATACCAATGGGAGAAAGAAAATCAATCCAAACAGGGCCCAAGCTATGCAGAGTGCGTCGATCAACTGAAATGTCATTGGTGAAAAAATATGGAGTAAGTATGATTGCCTCACCTTGGCTCACCATAGATTGCATGTTTATATATAGAACAAGAATTACAGATATAGATAGTTTTAAACTAGGACTCCTAACTTAAGTTCTATTATATCTATAGCAAATTACAGGAGTCCATCTATCCTTGAGACATGCTCGGTTACAATCCTAGTGTAACACGTTTATAATTTCTAACACCCCCGCTCAATCTAAACTTTCCTAACCACCTTGAAGTTTGAGATTGCGAATAAATATATTCATCTTTGCAACCGGTAAGGCTTTTGTAAATCCATCCGCCAACTGATCTCCAGAAGCGATGAACCGAACGTGTAGCTGTTTTCTCATAACTCTTTCACGCACAAAGTGAAAATCAATTTCAATATGCTTTGCTCTAGCATGAAACACGGGATTAGCTGATAAGTATGTTGCACCAAGATTATCACACCAAAGAACTGAGGTGCGATGCACTTTAACCCTAAGTTCGGTCAACAGTTGCTCCAGCCATATTATTTCTGCAATAGCATTAGCCATCGCTTTATATTCTGCTTCTGTACTAGATCTTGAAACAGTTGGCTGTTTTCTAGCACTCCATGAATATTGTGAAGCCTCCAGTAGAACGCCTATCATCTGTATCACCTACCCAATCTGCATCAGAGAAGGCACTGATGAATGACGATAATACCTTTTGAATATGCATCCTGAGTCCAATGGTGTGTTGTACATATCTAAGTATTCTTTTAACTGCAGTCCAATGAACTGAGGTCGATGCATGAAGAAATTGGCAAACTCTGTTGACAGCAAAGGATAAATCTGGTCATGTATTTGTTAAATACTGAAGAACACCAACTATGCTTCTGTAGCGAGTAGCATCTTCTGGACTGAGAGGAACACCATCATAGCTCGACAGCTTCTCAGATGCAGATAAAGGAGTCGTGCAGGGTTTGCAGCCGAGCATTCCAACACGCTTCAACAAGTCTTGTGCATACTTAGCTTGAGATAGAGTTATGCCATCTAACTCTTCTTTAACTTCTATACCCAAGAAGTAATGTAACTTGCCAAGATCCTTTAGTGCAAAGTCTTCTTTTAAATCAACAAGAAGAGTTGTCACCGCTTCAGGTGATGAGCTTGTAACGATAATATCATCAACATAGATAAGCATATAAATAGTTGTACCACCCCTATGATATATAAAAAGAGACATGTCTGATTTTGACGGTACAAAACCTAGAGTGATTAATTTGGAGCTTAACCTAGAGTACCACGCCCTGGGCGCCTGCTTCAGCCCATAGATAGCCTTGTCCAACTTACATATATATCCCGGTGTTTTAGTGTCCTCAAAACCCGGAGGCTGCTTCATATAAACTTCTTCTTCCAGAACACCATGCAAGAATGCATTCTGCACATCAAGTTGTCTGAGGCACCATCCCCTTGACACTGCAATAGAGAGTACCAATCTAATTGTAGCTATCTTGATAACTGGGCTGAAAGTGTTTTCATAGTCGATGCCATAGCGTTGCTTGAATCACTTGGCAACTAATCGAGCTTTGTATCTATCAATACTCCCATCGGCTTTTCGTTTGATTTTGAAAACCTATTTGCAATCAATAATATTCTGTCCAGTTTTTCTTGGAACGAGATGCCAAGTTTTATTCTTAGCTAGAGCTTGAAATTCCACTTCCATTGCATCACGCCACTTTGGATCTGAAATAGCTTTATCAACGAAATTAGGTTCACCAGTAGCACTAAACATGCCATATCGAATCATACCATCATATAGCTTCTTTGGTTTGATAATACCGCTTTGCAACCGTGTTTGGTGACGTGGGGGATCAGGTGTGGCTGCTGGAGAACCAGATGTTGTAGAAGATCCAGATGTTGTAGAAGATCTGGGTGGCACAAATTTATGTGCACCTGATGCTGTAGCATGCAGCGGTGGTGGAGACTCCTCAGACGCATGCAACGTCCTAGGTGGAGACTCAGGCACCACCGCATTACCCCCACCTATCGCCGCACTGTTGTCATCTGGCACAGCAACAGCGGTCGGCAGCAGTACTGATGTTCCCCCAGGCGGTGTAGCAGGCAAAACAGCACCGTTCGATGAGCTGGAAGGAGACAACGTTTCCACCTGGGAGCTGCAGCCTGGGCTATGTGCGCAACGTTGTACCGGTAGCGCTGGGAGCATAGGCATGAGACCTGCAATTTTCTCAGATGATTCACTAGAAACAGCAGGTATGTCAGTAGTATTAGTAATATCAGATGCAGTACAGTCATCATCCCCTGGATTTCGAAGGGAAGAAGGCAGTAGGATAATTTCTTTTCTAAGAGAGGCACCGGCGTTAGGATGGAGCTTTGAAAAGGGAAACACAGCTTCATCAAAAACGACATCACGGGAGATGTAAATGCGTCCGGTGGAGATGTCAAGGCACTTGAAACCTTTGTGCATGGAACTATAGCCAAGGAAAGCACATTGGGTGGATCGAAAAGATAACTTCTTGAAATTATATGGCCTCAGATTGGGCCAACAAGCACAACCAAAAACACAAAGATTGCTATAATCGGGTGCATCATGAAAAAGGCGAGTACTAAGAATTTCAAAATCAATAACCTTGCTGGGAAGAATATTAATGGGAAGAATATTAATGAGATAAGTAGCTGTAAGAAAAGCTTGATCCCAAAATTTTAAAGGCATGAAAGCATGAGCAAGAAGAGCTAAACCAACTTCAACAATATGTCTATATTTGCGTTCAGCAGCACTATTTTGTTGATGAGCATGAGGACATGACACACGGTGTGTGATCCCAATTTGCTTGAAGAAAGAATTTAATTTTTCATACTCGCCTCCCTAATCCGATTGAACACAAAGGATCTTCTTAGAGAACCGTCTTTCTACTAAGTTTTAAAAATCTTGGAAAACTCAAAAGACATCAGATTTATGCTTCAACAAATATATCCAGGTGTATTTGCTATAGTCGTCAATGAAGCTAACATAATAACTATAACTCCCAACAGAGATGGGTGCAGTCCCCCACACATCAGAATAAATCAGATCAAGAGTAGCACTAGAGATTTTATTAGAAATAGAATAAGGCAGTTGATGGCTCTTGGCCCTTTGACACGAATCACAAATTGACTCAACATTCTTGGAACTGGCACACGTCAACTTATTTGAGCTAAGGATCTTCTGAACTATGGGAGTAGCAGGATGACCTAGACGACTATGCCATAACGATGTAGAAGGGACATGGACTCCAAAAACTTCATGCTTTGACTCTATTTTCTCTTCCGATGGAATGAGAGGATACAGGCCACCTTTGCATCTACCGTGATGTAAAATCCTCTTCGTTTCCTGATCCTTAACGAGAAAGGAATCAGGGTGAAATTTAAGGAAAGCATTGTTATCTTTGGCAAGTTTATGAACTGAAACAAGGCTTTTGGCAGAAGAGGGCACATGAAGAATATTGTTCAAATGAAGTTTACTGAAAGGGGTATGAAAAACTGTATGCCCAATACTACTAATACTCATACCTTTGCCGCTGGCGTTATGAACTTGTTCATTGCCACTATATTTATTACGGACGGTCATCTTGTCAAGTTCGCTGGTGATATGGTTAGTGGCCCCGCTGTCCGCATACCAATTTGTATCAACACCATAAGCTCCTGCTGGTCGCCCACGGTACTGATTGTCTTCCTCATAACGAAAATAGCATTGATTGGCTTCATGATTTGTCTTCTTGCAGATTTGATAGGGCGCCTTTTTTGTGACTTGCGAGCTATTGCCTTGATTATTGTTGGTGTAACTCTGATTGTTATTGCTGTTCTGTCCATTGCGCGATGAATTGAACCGGCCTCCACCACGTCGACCACCAGAACGACCACGGTTTTCACGACCGCGAGATGCCATGTTAGCTGAAGACTGGAACTGATCGGTCCCTTGATACATCTCGAGCCGAAGATCGTACTCCATGAGTAGAGAATATAATTCAGAGAGTGAAAGATCTCCTGATCGGCCCATCATAGAAGAAACAAAGGGGTGATAATCAAAGTCTAAACCATTAAGTAGATGAGCAACCACCTCATCATCCCCGACGGTGACGCTGGCTGACGCGAACTCATTCTTGATATTCTGCATCTTGTTGAAATAGGCTGTTGTAGTGAGGCTGCCCTTCTTGGTGGTGGCCAATTGCATGCGCAGATTTGTAACCCGCGCTCTTGATTGTGCTGCAAACATAGCCCCTAAAGCCTTCCATGCCTGCGCAGAGGTTGTTGTAGTCGTGATCTCGGCGAGGACCTCCTTGGAGACCGAATTCACCAGGTAGCTGAGTAGCTGCTGATCTTTTTTTACCCATGAGTCATGTTCTGGGTTGGGAATCTCCTTCTTCTTGCCGTCGACTTCAGCTTCAAGGACTTGTCGCGGCTCGGGGATGGTTCCATCCAGAAAACCAAGCGCCTTGGCGCCACGGACAGCGGGCAGGAACTGCGTCTTCCATAGGACGAAGTTATCCCGTGTCAGCTTGTCAGACACCGAATGTCCAAAAGGAGAGGACGGGTATCCTTCGCCATGAGCGGAGGACGAAGACATCTTGTCGCGGGAGGAGTGTCACGAGCAGGGGTCGCGGCCCTCTTGTCGCGGGATGTTCAGATCGCGGGGAGGAGCGTCACGAGCAGGTCGCAGCCCCCTTGTCGCGAGAATTTTACGAGATTTTTGTAGATCTATTCTAGAAAGAGGCGGCTCTAATACCATGAAAAAATATGAAGTAACTATGGTTGTCTCATCTTGGCTTAACATAAGTTGCATGTTTATATATAGAACAAGAATTACAGATATAGATAGTTTTAAACTAGGACTCCTAACTTAAGTTCTATTCTATCTATAGCAAATTACAGGAGTCCATCTATCCTTGAGACATGCTCGGTTACAATCCTAGTGTAACACGTTTACAATCTCTAACAATCGGTTCAGAAATCACTGAATCTACGGGTTCAGTGCAATGGATGCACTATCTGTACATGGCTTCCTCGATTGTTCGTTCACCTGTCAATGGATGCACTTATCGTCGACGAAAATTTAGCCACAATATTGTATTCCACTAACACCTGCAAGTCTTTTCCTAGAGAAGAGGAAAGGGAATTTGGAAGAGCAACGTTCTTCCAGATCGTTGTGGCTTGAATTGATGCAAAAAGGCAGTGAGCGTGATTCAGGTTTCATGCTTTCATGGTATTGGCAGTTCCAAACGGGATGTCAGTATCACCCAGGACAACGCAAATCTAGCAGTATAGAGTGTTACAAACAGTCAGACAGATCACATCTTGAGGCACAAATTCACTTTCTCCGAAAAGGGATTTTGGAAAGCATTGTATCGTGGGACGTGTGTATCACTTCCAGTTCCACCATACATCGGGCAAAACTTAGTACACAGAAACAGCCCAGGTAGCGTGCCAAAGTTAAGGAAGCTGCGAAGCATCTCGCTCAGCTACACTTTCAACGGAATATAATGCATTAGTGTGCCCCTTTTCTAGATGGATCGTGGGCAACAAAAAGATTTTCAATTGGTTCTTCTATCTTTGAGTAGGATTTTCAATTGCAAATTTCATATGGCTAATCAAAATCACGCCTACTCATACTTGAAGATTGTGATTTATGAGACGGCATGTGTATCTAAAAAGAAATGCAAGAGCCAAGAATCTCACCTTGGATAGCATCAAAATTGGAAGAATACATAGGTCCAGGAGGTTGACACCCTTGTCTTTGTCACGCCTGCGCAGCTCCCTGAAGAAAACTATACTCTCATCCTTTTTTCTTTCTGAATTGCAGACGGGACCTTAGCCTTTCCCTTCCCATCAATCCTCCTGAGTCCTGACGTTGTCCATCCTCAAGAAACAGAAGTAAGTTTGCTGCAAAAAAGGACTGCAGTGATCAGAGGCAGAGACTGTGACGTAGTCACACAATATTACTACTCTAAAGGCTTCAATTTTACGGGCTATTCAAGAGCAACTGCTGGAACCAACCGCAAATACGCTAAGCAAATATAGTTAATTACCTGGTTGTATAGATGGATCAATGCAGCCAAATGGGCATCATTAACTAATTCAACGAGTTGATAGCTATAGCGTTGCTTTCTCCTTGTCGAATAACAGTACAATATCTTTTGCTTTCATCCCTACTGCTTCTCATAGTTTTCTAGCTCCATTCACACCCTTTCATGATAATGGACCCTTGGATAGTAATAGAGCGAGATAATGGACGGGAAACTCACACACCTTAGTTGATGCTCAGAAGGAGAGGAAGATCCTCTTTACAAGCTTCTTCAGGTTAGACCTTGATTATGTCGGTTCTATTTCTGCTGCTGGAATTTCTATATGTTGAATGAGGAAGACTAGATCAAAATACTCACCGCCTTCTCTGCAACGTCTTTGCACGTCAGGGCAGCCCGATACTGACAGGAATTTGAGGGTCACAAGCCGCTGGAGGAGACCCTGTGGAAATTTCTCAACTCTCGGACATCCCACAATATCCAACCGCTCAAGGGAAGCGAGACTGCCAATCCCATCAGTTAACTCTTTCAGGCTACAGCAGCCGTATATACACAGATTCCTGAGCTTAGCTAGTTCTGCAAGGTTTGGAGGCAGTGACATCAAACTTGGACAATACAGAATATCCAACTTCTCCAGGGATGCAGGCAGCTTCTGGATCTCTAGTAGCTGTAGCAACCTCTTATGTATGGTTTCTCCAGATGGGGCAGTGCAAGGCATTCATCAGATGGTGAGACCTTTCCCTCAATGTTGGTACAATCCATGATACACAGGGATCGGAGACGAATTAAGTTGCTGAGCTCCTCAGCTGGCCAGTGCACAAGATCATTGAATCCTACAATGTACAGGTCTTCCACAAAGGCAAAGCATTCCCGAATCTCAAGATGCGGTTTGGAGAAACTGGCCTTTGTCATGAAGCAGTTGGGTCCAGATAGCCTCAGACTCTGAAGGTTTTCTGGAGCTCTTTGCCCTCGGTTTTTCTGGTCCTTTGTAGGGGCCGCTATGTTTGCCAGCGACCATACCTTTAATCTCACGAGAGATGGCCATGCACCCAACGGCATGCTCATACCAAGCTCAGACAATGTTGTAAGATGTGCAAAAGAGTTGATAGCAAGATTCAAACATCTTCCTGGTCTTTGAGAATTGGGCAATCAGGAATGCTTGCAAGTTTCGGGCAATTCATGATTCTTAGCTTTTCGAGTCGGGGAAGCATTACAACTTATTTGGCTCACCTTAAATATTTTCTGCCCATCTATCCAAGTTTGCTAACCCATTTAAGAACATCTCCTTTAACCTGGGGAAAATTTGAAGAGGATTACTCTATCCTTCAGCTTCCACATCAACATTCTTACACAATGAGACAAATGCTCAAGAGGAACAAACAGCCATACCGTTGGTAGATTCTTACATCTTGGACAGTTGAAATGCAGAGTTTTCTTAGGCACTGGAACATATGTGGGTCTCTCATCCACTCTGGAATGTCCAGGCCACCGTATCCATTTACTTCAAGAAGTTTGAGCTTACTATGAGGTGCAAGTGACTCCAACAATTGTTCCTCATTGCTGACATCGTCTCCAGGCATGTAACTTCTGACTTGTTCCCAGCACAATAATAATTCAGTCAGATTTTTCTTCTAATCTAGATTGGCTCTTTTTGCATTTTCTCCACTCTCTAGTTTTCTCAAACCATACAGTTCCAACCTGTTGGAAAGGTGCTGCAAGTCTTTGAGCTCCTCAATTCCACGACCATCTTCAGTGTCCACAACAAATGTCATGTGTATGAAGATTGCTCAGTAGACTAATTTTGGGTGGCATCAAATGTTTTGCTTTTATGACCTGGCTATCCATGATACAATAATGTAATGCTCTTGTTGACACCAGTCTTAACTCCTTAAGACAGTAGTTTGGTGTTGATGACGTTAACAAAGTGCGAAAAGATGTGCCTTTAACTAGTCCACTAATTTGTTTTAATTCGTACCTTTGTATTTGCATGTGACGTACATCTTTTGGCGATGCTTTCTCCTGACTCAACATAGCACATTCATTCATAACATCTTTTGCTAGGTCATGCATTAAATCATGCATCTTACAAGTAACTGACACATACTCTGATGGGTCGTAATAATATTCCTTGGCTTTCACATCTTGAAGGAAGGATGTCCAGATCAAATCATGGAAGATGAATTCTCCTTTCTCCACCAAATCTTTTGTTACCTCTTCTTGAATAAAACCATTTGCCATCCACAGTTCGATCAATGTCTTTCTCCATCTCATAGTCCTTGGGAAAAATTGCACAGAAAGTAAAGCATTGCTTTGATTCAGATAATTGTTTGTAGCTCAATTTCAGTATCTCGAGGACCTCATCTTTTCCTTTCAAACTATCCCCAATATTGTTTTCTACGATGGCCTCCCATTCAGATATTTGTTGCTTCAAACTCATTAAGCCATCCATCGTCTTCAGAGCAAGAGGCAGTCCCCTGCACTTCTTGATAATACGCCTACCGGCGGCAACTAACTCCGCTTGCTCCTCTACACCTTTATCAAATGCCTTATTTGAGAACAATTTCTAGGAATCATCTTCATTGAGGCATGCTAGCTCATGAGGTTGAAGCGTTCCCATTATGGAAGCTGCTCGCTGGCTTCTAGTAGTGACAATTATAAAGCTTCCTGAGCCCCCAGCAGAACACAAAAGTGGCTTTAGCTCATCCTGCCACATTTTCTCCTCTTCTTTCCAAACGTCATCGAGCACAAGTAGAAACCTCTTCCCTGCTACAACTTCCTGCAGTCTCCCTCGCAATATCTCCATGGTGTCAGGCAGGTCACATCTTCAATTTGTAGCCAATTTAATCATGGATCTCACAAGAGCGATGGATTCAAAGTCTTGTGACACGAAGTGCCACATTTTCAGCTCAAAATGTTCCTGAATCTCGTGGTGGTTGTACACCATATTTGCAAGTGTGGTCTTTCCCAAACCCCCCATTCCAATGATAGATAACACCTTATGCTGGTCCAGCAACAGCATCAACAGCAACATTGGTTTACCGAAGTTTAAAACCAATCATTTTTACTCTTAATTAAAGAAACTCCTATTAGAGTTAAGTATTTTTCAACCGCTTTCCTCTTCAAACAACCATCTTTAAAGAAGCTTGATTTCCAAACTCCCACTAAGAACAAGCCAATGATCTAAGCAACCACTAAAGCCTAAGCTCGAACATCATGCAACTCTTTTTTAATAAAACTTGTTCTACTAAGTACCTACCAAAATAAATCTTGGCTTTCACTTGTTTCACCTCTTCTCCTTCATATGTGAGATTGAACATTCATAAAAGTTCTTAGACAACTACATCATTTGATTGTTTTAAAGATTATAATTCTTCTCTTCCACATACTCTCAACTCAAATCACTAATAACACACAAGCTTTAAATCACACACAAAGAGGGTCCAACATGTCCCTAAATAACTAGAGGGCAACACCCATATATAGCTCCAACTTCTTCAACTAGTTATTTTTAGCTATTGTAAAAGTCTGCTAGAAATATATTGATTCGAACAATCCAATACCGCACCAGATTATCTGACTTTATATAACTTTTATAATGTTAATTGACAACTAGACAATGGGCCATAAAGAGTTGGATAGTCCAATACTAGGTCAGATTGTTCGATCGTGCCTCTGCTGGAATATCCGATCGTGCCTCTGCCAGACATCGGATTGTCTGGTCTATACTTCTCTAATGTTCAACCGCACAATCATCCAACTCATGTCTAGAGCATGTCAGATAGTCTGATTCTACGTTGAAATGTCTGACAAGGTTTTGTTCTACCACTCCTAGACAAATCCATTTACTTGAGCTTCTTGCGTCCATTTTTTAGATTGTCCAACGCCTTTCAAACTGTCTGGTCTCCACTTGACGTAGACTATCTGATACCGTACATGACAATTTGAGTCTTTATAATTTTAAGGTAACTTGATCTTCTATTTTTTAAACTTTGTCCAAATTGCTTTCACTTCAGCTCTTTTGTTTTGAGGGTTGTCTTTGCCTACTTTGCAACTACAAATGACCTAATACATGCTCATTACTCATCAAATATGTCGACGGGTGATACTCGACTACGGTATTTATGGGCGGAGGATTTCGCTAATACCAAGGTATCCATGATACGATAACGAGAAGACGACATAGAGAGATTTTTATATAATTTTTGGCTCTTGATATGAATAATAGCCCTACTCATGTTTATATATATTTAGTGAATCAAATCACACAAAATACAAGGCAAAAGCAATATACTATGTCTAGCATATCCAACTGGTATGCAGTAAACTAAGCGGCAAGATATAGTTGTCGACTAATAGTAAGATGGCTCCGTAGATCTTAGATTATTGTGGCACGTGTTTTGCTCGAGATTGAATGCCCTCTGCTCCTAGTAAGCCATTGTATTTATATCGATATATGCTATTTTATTCAAATAGAACTCGAAGAACTCCTTAGTTAATAATGGTTAGTAGATTGATTCATCTATGTATCGAGCTCTATTGTCTTTTCTTATCTAGGATCGGTTTTCTTACTTAGTCGTATACATTTTATTTTTAAAGACACCTATTCGTATATGTTTAGATATGCGATATTTTTAAAGATGTTAGTCTAGATATAGAAAGTATGTCATATTTAGGACATTGAAACAAATACATTAATTCTATAATTGTTTATCATTAATTAGCCAAAACTCACGTAAACGTCTAGATATATTTTCAACCATAAGACATATCTTACTCCTATCAATGACTCTATCCACTGCCCTTTCTTAACTCCGACAATATTGTCACCATCTCCCTAGCCATCCCTCTAAGCCTAAAAAATCTCTCACTTCTCTTTCTCCAACCCCACCCTTCAAGCCATAACCTAACCTAACCTAAATAGGATTCAGACGTTTGTGTGGAAGGTGGCGTGTGAACATTCATGGACTAGGTTGTTTTTTTAAAAACCCCTCCTATTATATGGGACGTGAGTGACTTTCTTGTTTGCTCAACTATGTTAACATCAGTATCCTCTACACATTATTGGTTGAATGATTTATGGTGGTCTCAGACATCATCAGTATTTTTAGTTGTTTAGTATAAATTAAGGTTAAAAAAAGATTTTGATATGGTTGGAAATATAAGGATGGTTATGATAAGTTGGTAAGCAAATTAAAATGAAAGGCGATTGGTTGAACATTACTACTTTAAAATTTTTTATATTTATAGATAAATTTTAAACATTAAAAATCTTATATTTGTGCACTGAGGGAGGGAGTATGTTCTGGTGCATGGCAATAGGAAGCCGTGCCTTACTGCCAATATCAGCTTGGAAGAATCGTGAAACAGACATGTAGGCAGGGATTCAGAGATTAGCATCGTCATTTGTGTAGTCGGCACGAACAGATTGGATTGTAAGAGATAATATTTTTATCATATTTGTGCGTTAAAAATAGTACGAGTAATTTGAGTTATAAGCGAATCAAATAGTACGCGTATATATAAATGATATAAATAAACGGTAACTTAGCATCAATCAATAAGCTAAATTAGTCTTGAAGTTAGAAAAACAGATAAACCACAAATTATATTATGTGATCATATGTAGAAAATCAGATTATCTGAATAGCGGACAATTCTCATAAAAAGTCAGATAATTCGTATGTTGTATCTTAATTCACATTTATTAGATCGTAGCAACTGCTAACCATATATTCACTTTTGTCAGATTTGAAGTGGATTGGATCAGAAGCTATTTAACCCGTTTTCATCCATAGACAAGATTAAGTAAGACGGTGGCCCATCCGTATGATCTTATTGATATCAGATTGGCCAAATAATGGAAGGATGAGAGAAATTTTTACAGTTTTACTTAGCAGTTGTTTGTATGGTCAAACTAAACTGTAATTTTGTTTTCTCGAAAAAAAAAACTGTAACTCTGTTTTATTTACTCGAATGTGAGATATGAAGTGCGCAAAGAAGGCCTGCTAGGGGCCTAGAGCCACCATGAATGCCAGGGCCAACAAATTCATGCCATGTGTCCATGTAACACAAAGGAGCGGGACTACTGTATTTACTTAGTCGACAAATTTTTGGTATGTAACTAGTGTAGTTATAATATGATTAATATGTAATTATAAATATACGTAACCTACTTACATCAAGCATTAAATTTAAGACATTATCATCTTAAAACAGTCATTATAAGAGACGTACGAGTGCTTAGTCGATAAAAATTAAACGAAAGTAAATAAAAAGTTGTGATAACAAACTCTATACTCAGCATAAATAAAATATATGACATGTGACTTTAACTTTTATTGACAGTAAATGTTGGTTAGAGGGTCAAATAATGTTTAATAATGATATCTTTTGCTATTTAGTATTGATGTTATATAGAGATAAAGATATTGATAAAAATGTTAGCTATAGAATCAATGGATAAAATAGTAAAAATCATTGAATATTCTCTGTGACAAGAAGTCACTCCAAAAGCTGAAAAATAAATTTTATAAAATAATGATTATATCTACGATGTTATATATTAGTTTATAAAGTATAATTAATAATTAAGTATTATAAAGATATATATGTTGTGTTGAATTTATGAGAATATAAAAATGTATCGGATCCAAAACGATAATATACATGATAAGATAGGGGTACATCAATTAAAAAAACTTATCTATCGGGGTTGAACATATTCAACGACTTCAGACACACATGTATAATAGAATCATAAGAAAGAAATAGAAAAAGAATGAAAATTATCATAGGAGAAAACAATAGAGACTTAAAATATTAAAATATTGTTAATGTTTTGTTGTGTATGAAAAATAATTTTTTTCACGCTATGTGACTTCTATTATATTTTATTTCTATGTTTGGACTGATTTGATGATAATAAAGTATTTGATGATAATAACTTATAGCTTTTATATTAAAATTATATGTCTGTAGTTATATTATAATTATTATATTTACGTGAAAAAATAGCATGACCTATTTTTACCAAAATCAAGAAGTAGCGGGTAAGCAGCGTCCGGTTTTTGGAGCATTGGATTGGATTGGATTCGAAACAGATTCTTTTGTTAGAGAATTCAGGGGAAAAAAATATCTATGGAAGTGGGCCTCAAAAGTCAACAATTCAATACACTAATAGGCCGAGATTTTGGGCTATGAAAACAAGGCCCAATCTGATCTTTTGTTAATGAGCCACCACCCAGCATACTGCACACCGCATACCGAGCACGTACACGGTCCACCTCTCATTCCGGTCGCCTCCGGCGTCTCCGTCATCCGCCGCGGCGACGAAGAGCGATCGAGGCGGCGTCGGCTCGGCTCTTCGCCGGGGAACCCCCGATCCCTCTGCGTCTCCGCCTATCTGGTGCGGCGGCGCCCTCGCCGGACATGGCATGCAGGTAATTAACAATCACCGCCACGGGCGTGGCCACCGCGCCGGCGCTCGCTTCCTCCTCCTCTTCGATTCTTACCGAGCGTCGCAATCCGCGTAATTTGGGTCTCCTTGCTGCGAATTGGTGAGAGAATTGCGATTGGGGATGCAGATTTTACCGGCAGCGATGACCTTGGAGTTTACTTCTCTTCTCACGACACGTCTCTTTGTGTCAGCCGAAGGTTAAAAATTGAAGATAATTAAAAATCGCCCAATCATCGCAGCTCCGTAGGAAATTGAACCCGTGGGGGAAGAAATCAATCAACTTTTCGAATTGACCAACAGCTATGGTAGCCAACAAAGCAAACCGATGCAGAGCGTTAGAACATGTAGACAGCCACGTAAATAACGCCGTAAATAATTCAATTCCGCTTGGAGCACTCAATGTAGTGGGTCTTTTGTCAGTGATGTTCCGCTGTCAACCTCCAAAACAGTGAGAAATATACTGATTAATATTGTGTTAGGTTGTAATGACGACTTCAAGCGGACCCATTAATTAATTGGAAGCTGTGAACTGTTTTGAAGCATAGTATTTCTTCACAGAAAGTATTCCATTATATACAGAAAACCATAGTACAAAATTAATGTCAGGACAACCACCTCGAAGCCTCCCTGATGATTTCGACAAGTTACAGTGCAAGATTTGCCGACGAACAGCTACACCTCTGGAGAAGGATGCACGGTACAAATACCTATTACAAAAAAATGATTTTTTCTGTAAAAAATGAACTGATTGATCTCGACAAAGAGATGAAACGAATCAAGAGCGTTCGAGGGAGGCGGAGTTTGTCGCCGCTACGCGAGCTGCCTAAACGCGTCTTCCGGTGCGAGCTCGCCGCCCGGCGGCGAAGCGCCTCCGCGTCCTGGCCGTTGAGGCTGGCCAGCTGCTCGGAGTGCTTGCCGATGATGCTGGCGGCGCGGGTGTCCTCGGGGAGGATGATCTCGTAGCCGTCCCTGAGGTTGTCCATGCCGTCGACGACGTCGTCGTTGAGCAGCAGCTGCCAGAAGGCGCCGCCGACGAGCGGCCCGCCGCGCGACGCAGAGGCGTAGATGGCGTCGAGCACCACGTCGAGGAAGTAGTTCCTCTGCGTCTTGTTGGCGCCGGCGCCCTTCCAGAGGAACTTGCCGTACTCGGTGACGAGCAGCGGCTTGCCGAGGTACGCCGCCGTGGCGTGGATGTGGGAGCGCGTCCAGTTCCGGAAGAATGCGGCCTGCTCGTCGGCGGTGGAGCCCCAGAGCCAGACGTCCGGGTAGAGGTGGATGGTGGCGAAGTCGACGCCGGCGGCGCGGTGCGTGGCCACGTAGTTGGTGCCGTAGTAGATGCCCCACGGGTTGAGCTCCTTGCTCTCGTGCTCGCCGTCACCGTAGAACCCCTCCAGCCCCGCCGTCACCAGGTGGCGCCCGCCGTCGACGCCCTTCACGTACGGCGCCATCTCCTCCACCCACGCCTGCACCATGCCGCCGGTCGGGTCGGCGTCGCACCTCGGCTCGTTCATGAGCTCCCACGCGAAGATGGTCGGGTCGTCCTTGTACGCCACACCCGTCAGCGTGTTCACCCTCGTCAGCACCGTCTGGATCATGCAACCGCCACCATGCATGAGAGATCGAGCTCGAGCTCTTTGATTAGAAATGTAACATGCATATGGCGATATGGATGTGTGTGTGCATGCTGATGAAACGTGTACCTTGACATGGTTCTTGTAGTAGGACTTGACGACGTCGCTAGTGAAGAAGTCGTCGGCGGCGGTGAGGTTGTGGCCGGCGTCGGCCGCCCACCGGACGTACTGCCGCTTGCCGCCGAAGTCGTCGAAGTTATTGATCAGGCAGAGGAGAAGGTATATGCCGTGCCGCCTCGCTTCGGCGATCACAAAGTCCAGCCCCTGCAAATACAAAGCCAGAGAAAATGAAACCAGCTGTGAGTTTTTGTTCGTCACTCCACGTGACAACTCATTTTGCGTCGGTTTGAACAACGACGAGGAGGAGATGCATGCATGATCATTGATCGGCGATGATGGTGACCTGGAACATGGCCTCGTCGTAGACGCCCGGCGACGACTGCAGCGGCTGATCGCCGCCGTCGCTGAAGGCCCACGTCCGGGCCAGGTTGAGGCCGTTCGCCGACGCCTGGCGGAACGCCGTCACAACGGCGCCTCGCCTCGCCGGGTCGGACGCCATCATCATCAGCCAGTAGGCGTTGAACCCACTAAAGTAGATCGTCCTGCCGCCGTCCACCACGAACTGCGTCCCCTCCACCCCCACCATGCCGCCACTACCATCGCCGCCGGCCGCCGCAGCTCGCCACGGCGCGGCGAAGACGGCCAGAACGACGACGGCGAGGTTGATCGCCATATGTTGCAGTTGCACCCTGCACGTTCATGCAACGCAATTGAGCTTGCATCTGAGGCAAACTCGGACTCGCGTGCGTATTAATAGGGCGCATGAGCGATGCCTAGAACATGCACGGACGCATGGTTTGGTGGAACGTGACGGCTGTGTGTTGAATATCTGAAACATTCCATTCTGCCATGCCAGCTTTACGCAGATCTTGTTGGTGGTGCATTGCAGCGTAGACGCATCGCTCTGTTTCCTCTCATCGTTTTCCTCTCCGAGACTACAACTATACATGACGTCGACGACCACTCAGCATGCAGGAAAAAAACGAAAACGAAAGTGAGTGCTTACTACGCAGGAGAATGCATGGCCACGTCGTACAAAATCAAAGTTTTTAAGCTAATTAAGTGGTTTTTTTGTGATTTAATTTCGGGGGCCAGAAACGTCAGCATGGACTAAAGTACGTGTTGCCATGATCGTTTTATGAGTGGTTCTAGACACGTAACACGGTGTCTTGCGTGGATCGGTGCTGCACAGGTGGTGCCCTCGGTCGGTCGGTCGGTCTGGATGGCAGAGCCAAAATTGGCCACGGAAACAGAGTACGTGGAACTGCATGCTCATAATATTCCACAGGCAAAAAAGAAAAAAATATCGACAGGCCTTACTACGTGCTTAAGATGCAGTTCTCACATTTCTTCTAATTAATTTATAATTAAACTTCTCATTTTGTTCTTTTTTCTTTCCTTTCCTTTTTTTTTTCTTTTGCTTTTGACTCGCAAAAAAAAAAACTTCCTCCACTTTGTTCTAATCGCCAATGAGGCAGCTAGGTAGCCAGATTTTTTTCCGAATACAATTAGCTGCTTCAAACGTACATTTAATTACATCTCGACGTACTATTTTGCGAATTAATTACTGGAGTAACTACATCAACGCACTGTCTGTCCAGAGCATGATGTTTCGCTAAGATTAAACTAAACCGTAGACGTTGGGATGTACGTACAGCCGTACAGCATCAGTGAGCAAAATGTGGTTGATAGGCAGTAACATCGCTAGGTAACTACTGTAACAACTGCTAGCTGCAAGTGCAGAGTTAACTTCTTAATGTTGGCACTTACCCATCTTGCCTAATCCTTCCTTGCCGACTTTCCCAAAGGAGAACTAGATACCTACGTTAGCTCCATTGGTAGGTAACAAGTTTGAAGGGTCAAAGTAAAGCTTTTGTTCTTCTTCTGAATGAATTTTATTCCACAGCAAAAAAGTCTAAAGCCGGCTGTGTCCGGCCGGCTGAAAGTTCTTATATATAGGTCGTAAATCCCATCTCTGCTTTCGGCATGCTGCGAACCTGCCATCTGCCAAGATTTGTGAAATAGCTCCGAAAAACATATCAAAACATAGGTAATTTAAATGAGTCCTATGAATAAGTATTATTCCCTCATGTTTCAAAAACAAATTATTTTACAACGCGAGTTAACTTTGATAATAAAAAATATTTAAATTTAGGTTTTAGTGTATGAAAATGATATATTTATGTTGTCATAATAAAGGGTTTTTATAATACTATGCTTACGTGACTTTTATTTTAATTTACGATAAAGAACTAGGTGTTTAAATTGTATGGTGTTACTTTAAAAAGTCTAAAATGATTTGTATTTTGAGACCACAGTTAAGATTTGGGAAGAAATCCAATTCATGAAATATCCAAATAATGTTTAAGTATAATATTAGTACCTGCAGTTAAGATTTGGGAAGAAATCCAAACTCATGAAAGCTAGAGGTGTGGAGAGACGCTACAGGATCATATCGATGTGAGGCAAGCAGTACTAGCTTACAATATAACTGCATAGCAGCTCACAAGGGAATGACGTGGGAGGTTTCTTCAGACTTGCTCTAACAGAGAGATTTCTTCAGAGTTGCTCTAATTAAAGAGAAAAAGGGAGGATATTTCTTTAGACTTGTACTACAAAGAGGTTTCTTCAGAATTGCTCAAATTAAAGAGATAAAAAAGCAATGTTTCTTCAGACTTGTGCACGCCACTTGTCCAAGGTGGTGCATATCTCTATTGGCTTTTGTAAGTTCGTTCTAGATACTGGCAGATCCATTTCAGCGATCCATTTTTTCTACTGTTCGAAAGCAATTCTGTGTAGTGACAAGCTAGTCAAAGCATTCGAATCAGTTGAAGCTAAGGATCGTGTCAAGCTTGTGGACAGGTTTGACACACATGCACGAACCTGAGAAGTGTCGTCGTGGCACGGCAACAGTTGCAAGTGCCAAAGCGTCTCCAATCTCTTGGATCCATGTACAAGTGGTATCGTTGCTTGGAAATCTCTTGTCTCAACAGATGCTTATCGCCACCTCAGACCCGTCTCTCTCTGTACTGCTCTTCTTTTTTATTACCCATTCACAGCACAAAATATTTTATCTGAATTATCGATGAACTGTCAGCGTCGATTGAGTTTATTTTCCTTGAACAATATCCTTTCTCCATCCTTTAGTATTTAACAAGTAACTTAGATTATGGCTCAGTGGTTATTGACCTCTACAAAGTAGACTTCGTGGAAGAACTACACAGCTCGCTCTCCATAAATCACAAATCCACCCAAAAATTTGGAATTTGCTAATACTTGAATTTACTAAAGTTTTCTAAGTGATGGGAAAAACAGGCAAGGTAATAAGATAACATCCTATTTTATCAACAACATACTCCCTTCCTTCCCTTTTACTTATCCGTTGACCTTTTATCTTTGACCAGAAAAACTTTTAGATTATTATGTTTTGATGAATATAGGTAGTGTAGCTATATTTAGCACGTAATTTGATAATACAATATCTTTTTAAATACATTTTTTTTTGCAGAAATGACCGGTGGTCAGAGTTTATCAATGAATAGTGTCATGAATAGTATCGGTTATCATGTAAAAAAGAACATATGGTGTAACATTTTAAAAAAAAAAAAAGGAAATAACGTTATTTTTAATTGTTATACTAGTATATATATATACACGATCCCAGATCTTTAGATTACACAATGCCTTCGCTATTCACTAGCATTGGCATTGCAATTGCGAGGCACCATGCGCACGTAATGACGTTTGTTGTGCAATCTATTTCTCTCCCCATAGAACCTGAGCGGTTTGTCGGTGTTCCTTTCGAGATTTAATAAATTTCTTTTACTTATAGATAGCTCTTGCTCTTGGTCACTTAACAATAAAAGAAAAAAAAATGGGACCACTATATTTCAAAACCTAACTCGCGGCATTATTGTCTACATAATTGCTGAAGTATATCTGTGATATATTCTACCAGCACTACTGTAGCTTGAAAACATGTTGACGGTGGGACCTTTGGAAGTTGATGAACTAAATCTACTAGTTAATGAAAGTTGCTGTGTTCCAATCCAAGAGAGAACCAAAGATCATAAAAAAAATCAAACCGAATAAGACATTGCGAGCAACTAAAATAATAGGCAAATCAAAAAATGTATTTTTCTTCAAAACAAACTACACGCGCACACATCCTTATAAATACATACACATACCATATCTTTGAGCATAAAATGCCTTCTCTTTCAATCTAACCGTCTTATTTTGCAGCACATTTTTAAAATAATCACGTGGAACCTTATGTAAATAAGATAATCCTAATGTTTGGTTGATCACCTTAGAGCTTCATTATACCTGATGAAAAAGAAAAGATAATCAAAGTGTTTTTTTTTTTTGCAAACATTTGAACTGGTTAAGCTTTTCAAAGCAAATCACATAAACAACACATCACTAATACTGAGACTGCAATTCCCCAATGCTTCCAGCTTTTCTTGTTGATCTAGTAGCCTGGGCAAGATACGGCTTAGATTTTTGACACATTGAAATTTGGTTCTTTCGAAAGTGAGAGAAATATAAGTTTAGTAAATGGCGTTCATTTCGCTTTAGTAAGCAGCCATTTCTCTGAAAGACACATTGAAAAAGATGTTTAACAAATAAATGTTACCTACTCATAAATAATGCTATCAGCAATGATGGAGATGAAATGAAAAAGAAAAGGACAGTATGCATTTGTGCAATCAGCACATTTTCGTAACACTACTCCAGAGCAACTGACAGCTTCGACTAGTAGTTCTTAGTACCAGTCTTGAACAAATCGAAGCACAAAATGTAGGTCAGGAAGCCCAGGTTGACCATGTCAGGGCTGGGCTTTTGCAGGCCCGACTGAAGACCATCTTGACCAGCTGTCCAAATTAGGTGTTAGTGTAACTCTACTAGCAGATTGGAATGCTCCATTTGCAGGAACAGAACTAAATAGAGTTCAGACAACATAGGATAGGATAGGATGACAACAGATTGATCTATCCAACAGAAAAGATGCCCGAAGCAGACGAACTCAATGGCAGAGCCGATAAAGAGGTGTTATATAATTATATAAGAATATAGTATACAATAAAACTAAAACACCAACTTTATATTAAAAAGATCGGGTCTATATATACAGTCCAGTGGTTCAGTGGTCTAACACCCCCCGCAGTTGCAGCGGGAGGAGAACAGACATAGAGACTGGATCGAAAATTGGTGAATAAAGGCGTGGGAAGGCCTTTGGTCATAATATCGGTGAAAGCGCCGATGGTACATGAAGCACCCGAACATGTCCTAGTGCGATTTTGTCACGGATAAAATGAATATCTATCTCTATGTACTTCGTGCGTCGATGATGAACCAGGTTAGCGGTCATGTAGACGGTACTGACGTTGTCGCAGTAGACGATGGTCGCAAAGGAGATAGGTGCACGGAGCTCCTGAAGAAGCTGGCGAAGCCAGCAACACTCGGCAATGGCATGAACGACGGCGCGGTACTCGGCTTTGATACTGGACCGAGACACTGTAGTCTAGCGTTTTGAGAACTAGAAAACTAGAGTGTCACCGAGTAAAACGCAGTAGCCAAACGTGGAGCATCGAGAGTCAGGACAACCCGTCCAGTCCGCGTCGGAGTACGCGGTAAGAGAGTCGATGGGGCTGGAGGTAAGGTATAGGCTGCTGAAAAGTGTGCCCTTCACATAGCGAAAGATACGCTTGAGCAGCATGAGATGAGATTTGAGCGGAGCATGCATGAAAAGGCACACTTGCTAGACGGCGTATGTGAGGTCAAGCCGTGTAAGGGTGAGGTATTAGAGAGCATCAGTAAGACTCCGGTACTAGGAGAGATTGGTAACGAGTGAGCCATCGGTAACGGAGAGTTTGGCGTGAGTGTCGACCGGAGTGGTCGTGGGGTGACATTCGGCCATGCCCGCATATTGAAGGAGATCGATAGCGTACTGACGCTGAGAAAGGAAGAGCCCGTGAGAAGAGTGGGTGACAGAGATGCTAAGAAAGTGATGGAAAGTACCGAGATCGGTCATGGCGAACTCGGAGTGGAGTCGAGCCATGATCTGATGCAGAATGGACGATGAGGATGCTATAAGAACAATGTCGTCGACGTAGAGGAGAAGATAGGCGATGGTGTTGCCGATGTGAAGAGTAAAGAGAGAGCTATCGGACACGGAAGCCACAAAACCGATGTGCCGAAGGTAGACAACAAAGCGCTGGTACCAGGCCCGAGGAGCTTGTTTGAGGCCGTAAAGGGAGCGCTGAAGGAGACAGACATCGTCGGGACGAGAAAGATCGATGAAGCCTAGAGGATCTTCACGTTGAGCTGGTGGATCGGCCAAGAGTGCGAGACAGCCAAGGTGAGAATGACCCGGATGGTGGCGGGTTTGACGACAGGACTAAAGGTCTCATCGTAGTCGACACCGGGACGTTGGGAGAAACCCTGAACTACCCAGCGTGCCTTGTGACGGGCAAATGATCCATCGACGTGGAACTTATGTTTAAAGATCCACTTACCGGTCATAACATTTACACCGGGAGGACGAGGGATGAGGCGCCAAGTCTCATTGTCTATGAGAGCCTTGTACTCATTGGCCATAGCCGCGCACCATTAAGAATCGGTCAGGACTGAACGAGGAGTCACCGGGATAGTCAAGATAGTACAATGGACTGCTGAGAGCCGTAGCGCTTGGTAGGGCGAAGGAAACCGATTTGTGATCGGTTAATCATGTGAGATGTGGAAGGGACAAGAACCGATGGGAGCGTGGGAGGTGGGATGGGGACTAGTTGGGAGGAGCTTCATCGGCTCGGGATCAGCTACTATATGGGAGGGGTTGAACTAGGTCGGCCTGAACCGATGGCAGTGTATGAGCCGATTGGTTTAGTCAGTCTGATGGAGGTGGAGCAGCTAATAGGGAGGGAGGAGCCGATGAGGATGGATGGGCCGATGGGTGGATATGAGCCGATAAAGACGGAGGAGCCGATGGGATGGAGGTATTCGATGGAAAGGAGACTGGATCAGCTGAAGCCGATGAGAGTGGTAGGGTCGATGGAGGTACGATGTGAGTAGCATTGGACCAAAAAGGAGTGGGATAGCTGAGCAGTAAGTCCTCAGGAGCGGCCGATAAAGAGGCCGGATGTGAGATTGATAGAGGAGACCAGGAGGGCACGGTGTTGGTAAGTAGAAAGTCGAGATCACTAGATGAGGATCTAGGATTAAAGAGACCGAAGGGGAAACAGGTCTTGTCAAAAACAATGTGGCGAGAGACGATGACCCAGCGGGTGAAGAGATTAAGACATCAGTATCTCTTATGGGATGAGGGATATCCGAGGAGAATGTAGGTGGTGGAGCGGAGGGCAAGTTTGTAAGGAGTAGTGACGATGAGATTGGAGTAGCAGAGACACCCAAAGACACGCAGGTGAGAGTAGTCGGACGCCGTACGGTACAGAAGGATGTATAAGACATTGTGGTGAATGGAGAAGTAAGGGCGTCGATTGAGGAGGTAAGTCACAGTGGTTATTATTTCAGCCCAGTAATTTACAGATAGATGGGCATGAAATAACATTGTGCGAATCATGTTGTTAAATGTACGAAGTAGACGTTCCGTCTTGCCGTTCTAAGGAGAGGTGTAGAGGTAAAAGAGGTGAAGATGGATGTCCTGAGAGGTGAGGAAGGTTTAAACGGTACGGTTAACAAACTTTATACCGTTACCGGCCTGCAGAGATTAAACTGGTTAGAGATATAGTTTTGTAAAGTTAATTATATATATATACAGTCTAGTGGTCTAATGATCTAATAAATTAAAGAGTAGCCAAGCCTGCAGAGCAAATCAAATCACTGCAAAGAAAAACTCATGTTCAACAGGTGGGCGAAAAGAAAGTAAATGTGTTTCTGGAGATATGAACAAACACTTTGAGGTTTCAGAAATCAAGCCCATTCTCTCTAGCAGCATCAGCCAGAGCTTTAATGCGGCCGTGATAGAGGAAACCACCCCGATCGAAAACAACTTTGGTAATTCCTTTCTCCGAGCAAGACTTGGCTATCACTTCACCAATCTTTTGTGCCACTTCCTGGAAAGCAACCATTACAACAGAGAACTTTCATCAGAAACAGAGATCTGGATTTCATCAAGAAACAACTGCAGAAACATATTCAATCTATTTTGTTCATACTAAACTGTACGATACTTGTTCAATACTTTTAGTCCAAGAGGCCTCAGGCCCTTTACTATATGACTTGTAGAACATTTAATTCGTAAGTAGAGCTCAGAGGTATGTACTAGCATGGAAAATCCACGTGTATAAAATCACCAATAACAACCATGATAACTTCAAATAGTTTTCATTTTTGGTTCACTCTATGTTTTCTCAGAGCTACATCAGCAAAGAGTTGCCAGAGATCAAGTTTCAACAATGAGATAATCTAGAAGCTATTGCCAGACATCCCTTACTCTTATTATAGACTTTGAACAAGTGAGACTGAATTGAGCATGATTATTAGCATCGCCTAAAGTATTGTTCTGGTACTGCATTGCTCAATATTACTATTTTCAGAAAAAGAAAACAAATGAAAAGACATGGATAACCCAAAGCCATCTTACAATTGTTGGCCCTGCTGAGTATTCTAAGTCCTTCGAAAGAGACTTGTGCATTGTGGAAGCTGAAACTAGAGTGCATGACTTTGTATCGTCGATCACTTGAGCATATAAATGCTTGTTTGAGAGGAAAACACTGAGTCTTGGCCTCTCTGTGGTGCCACTAACCTGAAGGAAATTATGTAAGATTACATAAAGGCGCATTTGCATTCATAAAAATGTGCATTCCATGCAAAGCCAACAAAATTAGTCGTCCATTCATAAGTGTACCCAAACAAGCATGGATAATCAAGACATACATGAACATGACATCATTCGTTTGGTCAAGACGCCTTTGAGAGCGACGCTAAATTTGTGTTATTGTGAAGACACTGATCTCCAGCAAAATTTCCATGTTCACCTTGTGCTGAGTGCATTTTAGCGGTGAATAATAGTGTGCATCATTACATTATCACCAGAAATTACTTCGCTAGTCTAGATTGTGACCTCAGGATTTGTGCGTATCCAAAGGCAGGTGCTACCTCTCCTTAAAACCTCTTGATTCTCAGTAAACCCAAGCTTGGGAGGCACTTCTACACTTCAGTACAAGTACATGCATTAACCAGAGATGGTTCAGCTGCAGTGTCAAACTACAGAGCTCCGCGGATCGTCAGAAACTAAACAGTAAATGCTCCTCGCTAGGCTACCGCTGCGACAAAGGCATTTCGTCGAACATGACATTGCTCTCACCAAGGCAGTCACACTCACACACCTTAACACAAAAGGAGCAGACTCTTATCTCCGCGTCCATTGCAAGATATTGGAAATTCGTCGGCTAAATCTCCTAGTGCAGGGATCGTTACCTTCTTGCGGAGGCGGACATGGCGGGAGATGCGGTCAGCCTGGGGCGTGGACACCTTGGCCTTGGCAACGACGACGAGAGACGCCCGCCGCCCCTGCGTGCGCGAGGGCGCTGAGGAGATGGCTGGAGTGAGTATCCCGAGGTTCCAGGACACGATATCCGCCAAGGCGTGGGCGCCGGCGAGCGCCGGCGAGGCCAGCATGGCTCACTGCTGCTGCTACGCTGCTCCGACGAGCCTAATAGCTTGCCTTATCCTATCCACCGCGTAGTGCATTTTAAGCTGATTTGGCAAACTTACAAAAAGACCCCCCCTCCATATTAAAAAAAATTGTACGGCCCACGAATTATTAATGGGCCAGACCCAGCATCGATTCAATTCTGCGAAGCCCATAATAGAAAGAACACCACGCAGATGGGCCCTACTTCCATATTCGGCCCATTTTTATTGGATCGCAACCATTATTTTTCTTGATGGACCGAGCCCAGGATCGCTACCGATGGTTCCCTGACAAGTGGGGCCCGTAAGCGAGACAGAGCAACACGCACACAATCACACGAAGCAAGAGGATGACACGTGTACGTGCATGCCGTGATCGACACAACGCACCGTCGAACCAAATTGCACAAACGCCAGAACAAATCAGTCTGATAAACAATAGCAATATATATATATATATATAATGAAAATTACTCTGAATCTATGGTGAAGATGAATTTGATTAGTTCACAAAAGGGCGTTACATCACACTTCACAGAAAAAAGAATCAATTCAATTATTCTCATTAATTACAGATCGATCGATCGATGGAGCAATGCATATCTTCATGCAGCTCAGTTCCAAGGCATGCATGGATCAAACAAATACCTAATTGATCCATGCATCTCTAACTGAACCTGTTTCAATTCGATAAAAAAAACACTACAATACTTAGTGATACTGCCGCTAAGTACAGATCAATCAAGAGCTTCTTGAATCTTGGCTAGAAGATTGGGTCGGCCGGGCCAAGCAACTCGTCGACGGTGTGTCCGGCAGCCAGGAGCGCCATGAACTCGCCCTCCATGCAAGCGCCGTATGTCGTCTGGATCAACGCCTCACCACCGCCGCCGGCGCCACCGTCGCCAACCTCCATCGCCTGAGCGTACGACAAAGGCTCGTCGTGGAGCAGATACCTCACGAACTGCTCCGTCTTGGCCGTGCTGAATTGCCTTGTCAGGTTCTGGTCTATCGGGGCGGACAGCAAGGTCTCCAAGTCGAAGTCCGGCGGCAACTGTGGCTGCTCGTGCTCGCTCTCGGCCTGTTGCCGCGGCCGCGCGCTGGGCGGCGCCTCCGGATGATCATCCACGCCGTCGTCCGCCTTCCTCCTGGAGCTGGAACATGACAAATCGGCAGACTTCGCCGCCGCCGTGCGCGCCTCCGCGCAGACTGCGCGCGGCGAGCGATAGAGCTTGCAGAGCACGTGATTCTCAGACCCGTCGGCGTCGTCGTCGAGGCCGTACTGTGTCATGCACCACCCTAGCCTCGTGAAAGTGCGTCCCGACCCCGACGACGACTCGTAGACACCGTAGGAGAACTTCTGCAGGTATCCGACGCGGCGGCCATCCTCGCCCGGCTTTCTTGCCGCCCTCCGACTTCCACACGATCTCGACGTCGGCCATGTCGACGCTCTCACGTTGCCCTATCTTGACCTCGACTGATGAAGCGATCAGAGACGAATCCAGGAGATCTCGATGATCAGGACGAGGAGCGATGGATGCACTGGGTAGCCGTTGCCGTCCCTTTTATCGTGGCCATCGTCGGGGAAGGCGGCGGCGCACGAGCGATCAAACCAGTACACAATCGATCGGGACCGACACGGACTCGCGCCAAGCAGGCCAACTGTTATTTTTTTGGCGGGAATGATCAGCGAGCGTTCAAGATTGAACGTCAGATCGCATCAGGCAAGATAACGGCTGGAAATCGACGCTGGTTCTTGGGGTTAGTTTGGGAAGTCACGACACAATTAAGTTTATGGAAGGGGTGCGGTATTTGTACGCGTAATATGGTTTGGTTCGTTGCAAATTATTCCATTCAATTTATACTTTTAAAAATAAACATCTTCGATAGTGGAATTTGATACAACGATGCAATACTACGCAAGCACACGTACAGCTTGCTTGACTAACTACTCCAGCCTAACGAAAAACAAGTAACTACTCCGTACAATGTGACAAGGAAATTAACGGTCTAGGCAGGGTCAAGCACAATTTGACCAGGTATCGAGTCTCAATTCGTAGCGTTTCAATCGGATGGCCATGGCCTGCCTGATCGAGTTCCCGGGAAAACCAGTCATTCCCGCCATGCCCGGGAAAACTCCGACCCCCTTATTTTCACACCTATTTTTTTCACCACCTTTAATTAATTGTTCTTCAGCATCCTCTTTAATTTCTTGCCTTTTTTTTTGGCGAAGCACAGACTAGCTAATTAAAGGAAAACGAAATGTAATTAAGAAAGGTACCAATGGAGGATTAAGAAATGTATTGCTACTACTGCTGCGTATTTTGCCACAGGTAGAAAAGACACAGATCAGGTGATCAAAACAAAGCACAAGCTTAATGATAAAAGGTTTGTTATTATTGAAGAGAATTTACAGCTCCATCAACATGGACAAGATACAACACTAGCATAGTTCATGAAAGGATAGTTTACTCTCACACGAAACTATAAATTGATCCAGGCACGAAACTATAAACAGATCCAGGATTACATACAAAAAATGTGGGGTAAAATATGGTCTGGATTTTCTTGAGGAAGTGGTAATGGTTGAGGACCGAGGGTCTACTTTCACCTGCAGACAGCACAAACCAATCGTCATACATTTTCATATATCCACCACTATCATCATCATGTCAGAGTAAACACTGGTCTAAAGTCATTTCCTGATAGGAACAATACTATGGTTTTTTTGGGTTAGTTATGGCGATACATGATCTTGAAGTTGTACATGAAAACATCACAAGTGATACATAAGCACATATTAGCCGGGCATATGCTAAAATACTCAAATAATATCTATGTTTTCATGCGCTATGTCATATGGGAAGCTTATGTTTATTATGTATATTACTTTCAGTACGGGAAAGGCAAGGGTACTTGCCAAGTATAGTCCAGTTTCATGGAATTAATGGACCAGACTAATTATTTTAATTGTGCCAAGAAATAAATGCATGTGACCACAATATCTTGTTTTTCTTGCATAAAATCAAGTCAAGCGAAACAATATACTAATGTGCACACAGAAGGCATTGCTTAGTATTAATCTCTTGCCTAGCACATCAAGTAGAAAATGACTGCTTGCGCCTCTGAACATCAAACTCAACATCAACAAGGCCGGTTATACCAGCTTTGATCTTCTGTCCTGGTCGTACTGGACCTACACCCTCAGGGGTACCTGCAGAGGTATTAATGAATAACCCCCACAAACACAACTCTAATGCACAGCAAACTGTTTGCAGAAAAAGTGATTTACCGGTCAGTATAACATCACCCTCCAGTAATGTCATGATGGAACTGATATAACTGATTAGAGATGGTATCTTGAATATCATATCACTTGTAGATCCCTTCTGTCTAAGTTCATCATCAACCTGGAAATAATTTCTCAGTGCTTGTTAAATTTGTTGTACCTAATACTTGTAAGGGGGCTAACAAATAGATTCACTACATGTCTACATATCTGTAGACCTACCTTTAGCCAGAGCTCTAGATCATCAGGATTAGTGACAGCTGATTTTGGAATCTGTTCAATAGAGCAAGAATCGTCAAGGAAAGTCAAATGCATTGTATGAAGCAATAAAATTATGCATTTCATATTCAATAGAATGATACGGGCAGCATTCAAATTATACAATCCACGGCCAACAAAAGAGGGAGGTGCCAACTCGTTACCAGTATCCTGAGATTCTTTACTAGCTGATTTATTGCTATCCATTAATAATCATAAAGACTACTGGTGTATATTCCATATCTGCAGTTATCCACTACTTTGAATATGGTATCTAGAACTATCTATTACAAGCAAATACATTATACACGCAAATGAAAAATAATGTGCTGAGCCACAAGCTAAACTATTTTCTTTGAGCAAGAGAGCCCTTTGCTTACCACTGCACTAATTGGAGTGAAGGTGTCCTGTGCTTTACCCAAAGTCCAAGGAAGACCTGCAGACTATAGAGTACATTGGTTCATAAGTATATAAAAAAAAGTGCAAGATATAAATATTTTCTTACATTAAGAAACTGTGTGATTGATTCATAAAAATACAAGGTCACAACTGCCAATCAGTTATTCTAGAATTTGCAAAAAAAAAGGAGTTCCCAAAAAAATGTGATATGTTTGATGAAACAAGATAGTAATAACAGAACTCGAAAGAAAAAAAAAGTTATTGTTCTAGGAGCTTATACAGTAAGTAATAAAGAAGCAGCTACTGAGATTATGTGTGCAGTTTGTTGCTGAATTTATTTCATAATTTGAATGTTCTGCCCTTATTTATCCTTTGAAACCACCAGGGATGATAGATGGCAATAAAGTGACAATAATGGTACAGGTATAACAAGACCAAAGAAAACCGGGGCAACTAGTGCACACCTTAGCAACAGATTGAAGTTCTCTTGCTGTCATGTCCAAAGCAAGCGCATAACCTGGGAAATCCAAAGAATTCACTATCATTCTATATTTATTTTGTCACTTAAAGGGAAAATCCGTAGCTTTTTCTAACTTGTATAGATACACCTACATTAACAAATAGCAGTAAAAGAAAGAGTAATGATGAGCAATCTGCTAGTGTGGCATAGTTTGACATTGAACCAAACAATAAGAACATACTTTCACCACCATGAGTATTTAGAGAATATCAAGCAACCAACACTACAACAAAAGTGTGACTACATTAACGAATACACCTTGCTAATATGATACTTTTCATGTGCCTGCTCATGGCAAAACAAGCATTGAACAAGCTGATGGCGAAGAGCTTAAAATTCCATGTTTCAATTTTCCACCAAGCTTGTCAAACGTATAGTGCTAATGTTTACTAGATTGCCAAAAGGGTGAAAGTTGTATGTTCTCTAGTTGTCCACTTTTTGTCTAAGTCTCTAAGACTTGCCCAAGTAATTCTGAATGGCAACTCCAAGGTTCTACCTAGTTTTCACACAGCAAAGCATATTGGCATGTCCTATTCAATTTTTCTGGTGGATAATATATTTTGATTCATTTACCAAACCTTAGTGTCAATCTGATTTTTCCTCAATGATCAGGAATGTAGAACTCACACAACTAATCAACTGAAAGGATGGCACTGTTTTAGATCCATTTTATCACACCACATCCTAGATTATTAATCACCTCCGACGAAGTCCATCGCAGAGGCCTCGGGGACGTCGCGCGCACGCTGGGAGATGACAACGGCAAGCTCGACCTCGTGGTGCAGCGACTCGACCGTCTTCGGCACCTCGATGGCGGCGCCGGCCACGCCCGCATGGAGGAACGACGAGGTGGGCTTCAGGAAAAACACCGGCTCCTGCAAAAAAACGCATCACGGGCACCACCGAGGGGCCTGATCAGGCACCCCGCGGGAAGAGGACGACCACTGAACCGGAGAACCCGCGCCGGTGGTAGGTTCGGGATCGGAGAGTACTGTACCTTGGGGACGGGGTTGCCGAGCTCCTTGGCGTGGGCGACGTAGTTACGGCCGACCCCGACGATCTTCGTGCTGGCCGCGAGGAGCCTCTGCGCCGCCGCCGCCGCCGCCGCCATGGCCGCCGGAGGAGAGCTGCGAGCTTGGGGAGACGGGGAACTCGAGGAGGAGTTGGTGGTGGCGGACGGGGAGGAAGAGGAAATGGGAACGGGGCCCCACCACGCAGCCGCAGTAGTGGCGCATGGTCACGTGACAAATAAGACTACAAACTGGCCGGCCCATCAAATAACACAGGTCGGCCCACAGGCCCATATACCGGCCCACTAAGGCCCACGCTAGACAACAATTGTACGAACACTCCTGCCCAAGTGTATTTTTTTCAGACCATATCTATGTTCTTCTGTATGTAACAACAAAATAAAGGAGTTAGTTTGTAGAATTATAGGCATTTAAACCACATATTCCTAGCAATTTAGCATTCGGACCCTTTGAATCTCATTGTTTGCCAAACTTAGCATTACAATAGCTCTGCAGCATTAGCCAATCTCAGCATGACAAAAGAACCACAGCATGCGCGAAAGCATTCCATCGTTTATTCTCTTGAAATTATTCTATACAGCAGTAAATTATCTCACAACCTCGATAATTTTGAAGGGGCACTAGTGCTAAACTTCTTGATGTAGTTATAGATGTGATCACTGATTTCCTGTGCTCTCTCCTGCTGGATGAAGTGTCCAGCGCCCTTGACTACCACTACCTCCTCAAGCATAGGCACGTCTTTCTTCAGCCCACCCTTGTGTACATAGCTTTTGACTCCTGGGAGATGGTATGCCAGGTCGCCATCCCCAACAATGAACTTTGTTGGCACTAGAACTTTTGCACCTGTCCATGGTGCCATCAGCTCCCAATTCCTGTGCATGCAGGTCAGAGGTTATGAGTTCCTGCTACATACATGATCATATCATGCAAGGCGCAACTGTGTATGTTGATGCAGTTCTCTAGTACATGAGAGTGAATGCTTGTGATCATGGACGGTCATACAATATTCAATATAGAATTTACTAGATAAATAGTCTGTTGTTCAGAACAGATTTCCAAATTTACCACAAGTGTTATTCAAACAAGAAATTCATCTTTCTGAGATCTGATAACTGCAGTTCGTATAGGTTGTGACTTGTGAGCTCATGCTTAAAACGCTCGACAGATGATATGATAGATAGATATATTGAATGGGACAACAATTAATTCCAAGCAACAACGTATGTATGCAGTCAGACAAACATATCTACCTAACAGGATGAACAGCAGTCAGTGATAACACATAAAATCTAAAGGAAAAAAAAGCTGCGGCTGTTATTAATTATATTGTTCTCCATGCTGATATCTCTAGCAGCCTATCAGCACAACAGAAAACAAGCTGTATGTGTGTCTTCTGTGGCTTACAAGTGGGGCATTTTGAAAAAAAAAAGATCTAGAACAATTTGACATGTATGAATTGTGCACATGATGATTTGGTTTCTTAAAAAATGTCATACTTACAGGTTCAAACATCGGTAGTAATTAATACCACCAACAAAACCAGTTTTTGCATACACACTTGCTAGATAACTGATATCATCTTCAGAGAGCCACGGAGGCAATGTTATTTCCTTGTTGCTTGCCCACATTTTTTTAAGGGACATAGCAGAAGATCCTGTGGTTTGAACAATCAAGGCCAATTTGAAGAACCTCTTCAAGTCAAAACTGGTGAATTCCTTTTCTACTTCAGGTTCCTGGCAACCAATATGACACTTGTGAAGGAAATTTTTCAAAATTACATGACTGAAACATGGTTCGGAAACAGTTGTGAAGTACTGGCTTCATGGGGACAGAACTCAATATGGTTCAGAAATGCAACTAGTCCACCTAGTTGTTCAAACTTCGAACTGTTGGTAATTAAGCGATGTATTATTTTGATAAGCAGTATTTATTCGTTAGCCCATGCCAATACATTTAGAGAGCTAAACCATACATATGATCTTCCAAGTATAATTGTATAAGCAAACTACAGCAGGAACTGATTGCAAAGAAAAATAAAATAGTGTTTACATGCACGACTAAATTAAACACCCCAAAGATCAATCGACAGGAAAATTTAACATGCCAGCCCAGCACATGAACAAAAATGAACATTTTTCGCTATGTTTATGTTATGTGTTCATTTATGACTATATTAAGGTGAAGAGCACATATGAGCACCACACCACATGTAGTTGTGGGATAGTAAAAAACACATTTTTTTCTCGAAATAAGTAGTCATAGACACAACTCACCTGCCGATTGCAAAAGTAAACTATTCATTAGTAAACAAAATCAGCATAATCATTCTCAAACTAGTTGCTAATTAGTGGGTGCCAGACATTTGCAACGGAGATTTAGCTTTAACTATTTGATTATTCATTGGATAATAACCAATTCGCCGTATCTATGAGAACAAATTACGCACCTGGAATCGGCAGACATAGTAATCGTCGCCATACGCGCGACGGAAATAATCGAGGGGCTTCTCTGCGGGGCGCCTCGGCATGAACGCGACGCAGAGGTTGACAAGCGCGCGCACCCGGTCCGGCCGCAGCAGGCACAGGTTCCACGACACGATGGCGCCCCAGTCATGCCCCACCAAGAACACCTACACGGCAAGGGCGACGCATCAACCTTCCCGATCTCCGCATCTCAGCAATTTGGGGACGGAAAGGGGGCAGGCGCGTGCTCTTACCTGGGGGAGCTCGAGAGCGTCGAGGAGGGCGACGAGGTCCCCGACGATGTGGAAGATGGTGTACGAGGTGGGCTCCAGCGGCGCGGTGGTGCCGCCGTAGCCACGGAGGTCGGGGGCGACGCAGCGGTAGCCGCGCGCGGCCAGGTGCCCCATCTGGTGGCGCCACGAGTACCACAGCTCCGGGAAGCCGTGCACGAACAGCACCGCTGGGGCGGTGGAGCCGGCCGGCCCCGCCTCCGCGACGTGCATCGAGATTCCGTTCGCCTCCACCGTACGGTGTCTTACCGCCGCCGCCATGGTCTCCACTGCCGCTGCGACGCCGTTCGGTGCCCTTGGTATCGCTCCTGGCTGTGAACCTGCCCGATGCTGCTGGGGGAGACTGGTCACTTGGTCACATAGTGTGCCATGTGGGACCCAGTTGTCAGGATGGCCAGATGGGCCGAAAGTGATAAGTCAGCCTAATTCCTTTAGTTTCCAGACGCAAACCGGCCCAGGCCTGATACAAAACTCGAGCCTCTGCATTTGCACCACAATTCGCAAAGAGCATCGCTAGGGAACAGCCCCCGTCCGAACGGGATACTTTGTGTTTCTTATGTCATGATGGCATCAGCATCCCTACCAAATTCCTATCTCCGCTGTGCATCTCTAACACATGAAAGGCAAAATAGCAGCAACTGAAAATGAACTCGATGTCTCTCGAGTGTTGGTTGGAAGCGAAAAGATGCTTAGAGGTAAATTTAGAATAATTTTAAATGAAAGGTTGTTTGAGAGAAAAGTTATAGCTTAGAAATACACTCTTTATAAGATAAAATTAAAACTTTAGAATTTTGATTTTATAGGACAAATGTAGTATCACATTTGATCACTAAGTATCAAAATTAGATATAGGTGGTATCGAGTGATATCGAGGTTTTAGATATCTAGGCGCCAGTTTTAGTACAAATGATTATCACACAGGTACCTTTTAGGTATTAGGTATAAGCACCCGATATCTAGTTGTCAGGTCTAGTGTACGTGAGTATCATATTGGTACATGTAGTTCCTAGGTACCTACCTATGGTATCAGATATTGTGGGTACTGGGTCTTGCACCGACGATAGTCAATAATTAAAGGAAAAAGATGTAATGGCAAGCACGAAGATGGGACGGCTATCTTCCTGCCCCATCCTCTGGTTCGTCACAAACAACTCAGCTATCGAGAGGAGCCAACTCACCAAGAGCGCGCGTGCTGCCCTGCTAGGGATGAAGGAAGTAGTTAGAGAGAGAATAAGGGCAGAGGAGAGAAGGTGGACGATGAACTGGGAGAGAGGAAGCAAGAGAAAACAAATCTAACTGCATCATGTTGTAATTCTGATTCACAAAACATGGATGGTTGCCAATTTTGCCAAACTAATGCATCATCCAAACATTAAAACTTCGTTGTAATAATACGGTCCAAATTACAACAACGTTGCGCCACATATACGCTCATACACATGCCTGTTTGAATTTGTTCTTTTTTACGATGAATTGCTGCTGCAAGTGTCCATGCATATCTCTGATCAACTCGAACAGTTCAGTTCCAGACGTTGACCTTTAGTTGGGTTGAGGTGTGAACTTGACGAGGAAGTTGTAGATGAGGTCGCTGACTTCCTCCGCCCTCTCTTGCTGGATGAAGTGGCCGGCGCCGGGGATGACGACGACATCCTCGAGAGCAGCGGCACGTCGGCCTTGAAACCGCCCTCGTGCAGGTAGTCCGGGATGCGGGCGTAGTGGTACGCCAGGTCGCCGTCCCCGACGATGAACTTGGTCGGCACCTGCACCTTGGCGACCGCCCATGGCGCCGCCAGCTCCCAGTTCCTGTCCATGTTGCGGTAGTAGTTGATGCCGCCGGTGAAGCCCGTCTTCTCGAAGGCGGCGACGAAGTAGCCGACGTCGGCCTCGGTCAGCCATGCGGGGAGCGGGACCTCCTCGCTCTCCGGCTTGCCGGCCCCGTCGACGGTGAAGCGGTTGCACAGGATCTGCCTCGCGATGTTCCTCGCGTGCGCCGGCGCGGATTCCTCCGCAACGCCAGGCTCCTGCACCAATGGAGGCAACAAAATTAGCGGCGAAGGTGTAATTGGGACTCACAGATGGGCCGGCCCTGAACGGGTGATTGGTAAGTGGTCTCATGTATGGCAGTGGGTGAACCGACTAGAGGTGATCTCGACATGGAGATCGCATACAAGAATGCACGAGATACCCTAGAGAATCGACATCTTCATTGCGAAACGGAATGGGCAAGTAACCGCAGGGCAGGTAATTAGCAACGTCGGCCGACGAATCAAGGCAAGTAATCAGGGGTTGATCTCTCAATTCCCTATTTCGGCTTGATTTGCTCCCTTGCTGCTCCTCTATAAATGGCACGCACGTACGTATGCATTTGCTGCTCAATCAATCAATCAATCAATCAGAGTTTGGAGGCATCAGCTTTGTGTGCGTTAATGGCGCCCGTCATCCTCAGGATGGACGTGCACTGCGACGGCTGCGCGACGAAGATCCGCAAGGCCATCAGGAATATGCTCGGTAAGAGCTTAGTGAATGTTACTGAACGCTAGCGTGCATGTTGGTTGACGTCTCGATCGAGTTAACATGTTGGGCTGCGTGCGTGCAGGGGTGGAGAGGGTGTGGGTGTCGCAGGACACGGGGCTGGTGGTCGTCACCGGAACGGCCGACGCGCTGGCGCTCAGGAGGCGGCTCCGGCGCAAGATCAGGAGGTCAGTCAACATCTTGAGCGACGGCACGGCGGAGGTTCCCCCGGAAGGCGGGATGACGCACCTGGCGCCGTCGCCCACTTACGCCGTGCCGCCGCCGGGCTACCCACCGTACTACACCTGGGGCGCGACGGCGCTGGCCGCAGCTCCCTACGTGGCGGCGGCGCCGGCGGCCTACATATACGGCAACCAATGGGCATCGACTCAGCACCGATACGTGCCGGGAGGTACGCCGACGCGCTTCGTCGACTACGACGACGAGACACCCAACGGCTGCTGCTCCGTCCAGTGACCGAACCACCGAGGCGGCGTCTCCAGCGAACGAATAAGCCTAAGTGATTAAGCTAGCTAGCTCACGTAATCCATCTACTGTTCCATCGGAGACGAGTAGTAACAGCAGCAGTATGCATCTTTTTTCCTGTACTGCAGCTACTGTACCGGCCAGCCCAACGAGTCCGTGCTGGTTCTGATCCGTTGGGACTTGAACAATATAGTATTCTACAGCTAGTACAAAAGTTTGTTTACGTCTGTGTTCTCACGTGTTCGACCTAATGTTTCAGTTTCAGTGTATGCACGTGATAGATAATGCCCACGTTACATGTTCAAGCTTCAGAGTAGAAGAAATAAGCAGAGTTGAGTGCAGAGTAGCGTAGAGCTAGCTTGCCTGAAAGCGGCAGATGTAGGCTGCTATCGTTGTGTGTTATGCAAATATACTCTCTATTTATAAAATGGATTAGTAAATTAACATACAATTAATATAAATATTAATTAAAAATTTAAAAAATAAATTAATATGATTTTTAAAATAAATTTCTTATTAAAATTGTTTATAAAAATATATATTATTTAACAGTTTTAAAAAGCCACGTACGAGTAAACAACACAGCCGTAGTAGGTGGGGCCGTACGCCCTGTGGAAGTAATCAGTTGTCTCGACGGCGCCGGCGCCGGTGCGGATGAAGATGTGGCGCATGACGGCGGCGCTGGTGTTTACGAGCGCCGTGACGCGCTCCGGCCGGAACAGGCACAGGTACCACGCGATTATCGCGCCCCACCACGAACACCTGCTTCCATTCCATTCGATTCGATTCGTCAGTCACGTCGATCCAGCACCGGACAAGTACACGCAAAGGAAACCAAATCAGATCAGACCAGATCAGTCACCAAATTTTATTTGCAACGGCTAGTAGTAGAAAATCATATCCATTACTACTAGGCATGCGTGAAGAATTGGTAGGAAATTAGTACTCCAGTAGTCCAACTGGTTTGATTTTATTAAAAAGTTTCAAGATTTTCAGAACTTGCTCTGTTTGATTATACTATTTGCTCCTCTGTTGGATGTTTGGCGATGCAACCTCGTGTCGTGTCGTGTCGTGTGTCGGTGGCAATGTGAGCTGATACTTAGGTGTCGCCGTCGTGTTGACAACGAGAAACCAGAGGGTCAAACTGAAAAAAAATAAACGGTGGCGAAGCGTGCGTGTGACGTGGAGACTGATGCACGTGGCGCGTGGGAATTGGCCGAGGAAGGCGGCCACCGGAAGAGTGCGTTTTAACGGCAGCTGGTGTTTTTTTTAATACGAGTAACGTGCTCATGTTTTACAATGAGATATTGAGTTACGGCATAATATTGGCTGTTTTATAGTGCTCGCTACGCTCGACATAGAGGAGAGGGGGATGGATCACTGGATTTTTTTTTTTATAGTGTAGAGATAGAGTTAATAGAAATTGGAAGGTTTTATTGACTTGGGCATGGCAGTGGCAGTATATTCAACTGTGTTAGAGGCAACCACAATGCGATGAAAAAGAAGGTAATAAACATTAAATGAGTCTTTCTTATGACTTAAGATACACTATTTAAGCGGTAAACAACTCCTATTAGAATATAAGCTTATTACTAGCAATAACGAAACAAACAAATATTGTGGTAGGTCTCATCTTGTTTCTTACGTGGAATGTTCCCTTCAGACAAGTCAGAGTTTGGACTTTTTTTAGATGGGTTCTACCTCATTTTCTACTTTGCACGTGCATATATTGTGGAGTGTTTTTAACCTGATACTACCACATGATTGTGGACCCATCTTGTTGTCAAATTTGACAATAAACATTGTAGATGCCCTTAGGAAAAATCAGTTGCTCGTGTAACGGCTTGCATCAACTTCAGCAGCAGTGTACACGTGGGATCGTGGGAGGTGTCAGCATGGGTAGAGTATATCTATCCACGATATACTCAAAAAAAACTGTAACCCATCCGCATGTTCACGAGCACTTTATTTTTAAAACTTTCATGCGCACATTGTATAAGCGCTAAATCATCGAATAATAAATCATCAAAGGATCACCTTTCCTTTCGCATGTTTGAGCCATGCGAATGTCATGTACCTGCACGAGGTAATTAAGGCACTCCAAACTCCAAAGTAACTACAGTACCAACAAACACGACATATGCTGTAGGCTCATATTTTTCTTCATGTACTACCACATGTTATAGTGATATCGAGACTCCATTTTTTATAAGAGGGTTGGGTCTATATATATATATACAAGTCCAGTGGTCTAACATCCCTGTAGTCATACCAAGAGGGAAACGGACGCAGAGACTAGAGCAAAAACTGGTGAACAAAGGCGTAGGAATACCTTTGTTCATGATGTGGGCGAACTAATGCATCGATAGTATATAGAGCAGTTGAACCTGTCCTAAAGCGACCTTGTCACGTATGAAATAAATGTCAATCTCAATATGCTTCGTACGTCGATGATAAACCGAATTGACGGTCATGTAGACGGCACTGACATTATCGTAGTAGACAACAATCACAGAGGCGATGGGTGTACGGAACTCCTGGAGAAGCTGGCGAATCCAGCAGCACTCGATGACGACGTGAGCGATGACGCGATACTCGGCTTCGGTGCTAGACCGAGACACTGTAGTCTGGTGCTTAGAGGACCAAGAGACTAGAGTGTTGCCGAGGAAGACGCAGTAGCCAGAGGTAGAGCGTCGGGAGTCGGAGCAACCCGCCCAGTCCACGTCAGAATACATAGTGAGAGAGTCGATGGGGCCGGAGCTGAGATGTAGGCCGATGGATAGTGTGCCCTTTACGTAGCGAATGATACGCTTGAGCAGCGCGAGGTGAGGTTCGCGCGGGGCATGCATAAAGAGGCACACTTGCTGTACGATATAGGTGAGATCGGGCCGTGTAAGTGTGAGGTACTGGAGAGCACCAACAAGACTGTGGTACTGGGCGGGATCAGCAAGAAGAGAGCCGTTAGTGGCGGAGCGCTTGGCACGAGTGTTGACCGGAGTAGCAGTGGGGTGACATTTGGCCATGCCCATACGCTGAAGAAGATCCATGGCATACTAGTGTTGGCAGAGGAATAGCCCGTGCGAAGAGCGTGTAACAGAGATGCCAAGGAAGTGATGGAGAGTACCTAGATCGGTCATGGTAAATTTCGAGTAGAGTCAGGCCATGATGTGTTATAGGGTGGTTGCCGAGGACGCCGTGTTGATGAGAAGGAAGTCGAGGTTGCCAAACGAGGGTCCACGGTGAAGTAAACCGAAAGAGAAGCATGACTCGTCAAAGACGACATGGCGGGAGATGATGATCCGTTGGGTGGAGAGATCAAGACAGCGGTATCTCTTGTAGGAAGAGGGATAGCCAAGGAAGATGTAGGCGGTGGAGCGTGGTGCGAGTTTATGAGGGGCGGTAGCTGTAAGGTTGGGATAGAAGAGACACCCAAAGACGCGTAAGTGAGAGTAGTCGGACGTCTTGTGGTATAGAAAGGTGTAGAAAACGTTGTTACAAATGGAAGAGCAAGTACGCCGATTGAGTAAGTAGGTCGTAGTGGTTAGCGCTTCAGCCCAGTAAGGTGCAGGTAGATAGGCGTGCAGAAGTATGGTACGACTGATGTTGTTTAAAGTTTGAAGAAGGCGTTCGGCCTTGCCGTTTTGGGGAGAGGTGTAGGGGTAGGAGAGGCGAACGTGAGTACCACGGGAGGTGAGAAAGGCTTGGATGGTATGGTGTACAAATTCTGTACCATTGTTGGCCTAGATGGCTTAAATGGAGAGATCGAATTGGGTGAAAACGTAGTTTGTGAAGTTGATGAGGTGGGAGACAACCTCGGACCTGTTTGTGAGGGAAAACGTTCAGCAATAGTGTGTATAATCATCAAGTAATGTAAGATAGTACTGATAACCCGAGACACTCTTAACTGGAGAAGTCCACACATCATAGTGAATTAATTCAAAAGGTCTAGAGGTACAAGACATAGAGGGGGAAAAAGGCAACCGCAAATGTTTGCCAAGTTAACAAGAGTGACAAACAGTAGAGCTATTGTGGTTGCACTGTATGGAGGCGCTGCGACGGAGAGTGGCGACAGCGTCGGGGCTAAGGTGACCAAGACGGAGATGCCACAGGCTGGTGGAGATGGCTAGGCTGGTGTGAGTAGTGGACGACATAGCGGGGATGGTGTAGAGGTCGCCGCCACTATTGCATCGGAGCATCTCACGTCGGGTCAGAATATCCTTCACAGAGAAACCATAAGAGTCAAATTCAATTGAGCAATTGTTATCTCTGGTGAATTGGTGGACAGAAAGTAGATTATGGACGAGTGAAGGAACTATGAGGATATTGTGGAGTGGGAATTTGGTTGTGGGTGTAGGTAGGATGGAGTCACTACGGCATGTGATAGGGAGAGATTGTCCATTGCCGACGGTGACGAAAGGGGAGGAGGGAGGGTGACGAGAGAGTAATATACCGTCCGATAAAGCCATATGGGATGACGCACCAGAGTCCAGCACCTAGGGGTGCTAGGGTTGGAGGGTCATCTGATTGAGGGGGGCGATGAGGCCAGCCTGATTCCACGAGGGAGCCGACTAGGTAGTCGGTGTGATCGGCTGAGGCGGTTGGATGGGAGCGGACGCCAGGTGGACCTAAACCCTGAGCTGCCAGCTGATGGGGCTACGCAGTTGGGGTTGGGGTGCCTAGGGGTTGTAACAAAGCCACGGACCCATGAGGCTGACGGATAGGATAGAGACAAGAGCAGGGCGCGGTTGCATCAGACCACTCTAGCTCTTGCCCTTGCCCTTCCCTTTGCCTTTGCCGTTACCACCAGCACGGGCTTTGTTGCCGTGGCTACCAGAGCCACAAGAGGTGATAGCAGCGCACGGTGGACGACAGCCGATTGGGTTAGAGTAGCCATGATCGGCTACGGCGAGAAGAGCGGTGTGGACTATAGTCTTCTCATCGTTGGCCAGGCAAAATTTCTTGAGAACTAACATGTTATGGGCCCGGGCGAACATGGGAAGAGGTGTGAAGTTGACGATATTATCGTCGGTATTGGAAAAACGAGGGTTGAGACCTCGTAGGAGGGCAAGAACGAGTTGTGAGTCAACCACAGGGTGGCCAACATCACGAAGAGCGGCGGTATTGACCTTTAGGTGTTGGTAGTACGATGAGACAGAGTAGTCTCCTTATACCATGAAGTGGAATTCATTAAGGAGGAAGATGGCGCACAGCTGTTTGTTTGCGTGAAAGATCTGCTCGATGGCCACCCAGAGATCCTGGGCGGTGGGGTCGATGTCATCCATTGCAAGGTCGAGAACAGAGTCATCAACCGAGCCAAGCAGTCAGCTGCGCACGCAGCACTCGACGATGTCCCACTGGGAATCATCGGGTCGAGGTGGAGCGGAGCCATCGATGTGGGAGCGAAGGCCAAACTTTCCACATAAGAATTTGAAGAAGAATACACATCTCTAAGAGGCTGTCGACGGTAGAATGAACTTTAGGCCTATAGGTATCTGTATGGCATTTCATTGGAGTGTTAGCCTATGAGTTATCTATACATTGAGCAACATGTCCAGCGCATCGGCTTCTCGACCAATACGCATCAGGTCTTTAGAGACTTTTCTTTGAGCACCATGCCAAGCGCATCAGCTTTCTAGCCAATGCGCGCCTGTGTTCAGAGAGACGTCCTCTCATCGGCTCAGCTAGCCGATGGATTCGCTTCGCCCTTCCTTCAGCACAACAAATTCGACGTCTACCATCCTGTTGTCGTTGGCCTCGGTCTTGTACTGTCTCGGTTAGGTCCGATCTTCGAGATTCGGTGCTAGTGACATCGTCACGGTGGCGCGACGGGTCTCGTGCTGCCATATCCGGAGTGGCATCGGCTTTGTATCCGGTCCCTTTTATACGATTGCTTGCTAGCTCGTATATGCTTTCATTGGCTTTCCAGCCGATTAACGATTGCGACAGTTTCCATCGATCACCAGGAGGGATCCTGCGCACCTTGCTATTCTCTGAGTACAATCCTTTGCCTCCATCAGCTCTGCGGCCAATGGATCAGGGTCTCACGTTCGCTACACCCAAAGCTATCATATCTTTCATCGACATCCGCCTACATCGGCTCCTCAGCCGATGGAAGAGTGTCCTGATTCCTATCAACGATCAGCCGATAGTAGGAGCCATTCGAACACAGCCGATAACTAACTCGATCCTATCGGCAGCCAGCCGATAGCGAGGGCTCGTATCGGCCCGTCATCCAACTATCCTTTTCGTCTCACTTTCTTGTCAATTGCAGGGTCAAATTGACTGGCACGTCCGTACCTGCACCATTGCACCGGAGCCGACCGAAACCCCACGGCCCCCAGCGCACGTACCTCGAGCCACTAAGAGAAGCCGACCGACCTGCACTGGAGCTAAGCAGGCCTCCCAAGCATCAGCATGCTCGCACCGGGTTTCGGCGAGAACAGGAGGTGGCGGGGTAGTTGAGTAAGGAGTGGGTGGCAAAGTAGGTAGGTCACGAGTGTGAGAGAGTAGGTGGGTCACGGGTGCGAGAGAGTTTTGTCCGTGAAGTGAGATTTCACGTCTGTGGACATGTGGACGCAATAGAGTGGGGTGGACCCGAAAAACCGAAGAAGTCACTGGCGCGAAGAAAGGAGGTTCGCGTCCGAAAAACAGAAATTCGTGTCTGTAGACACGTGGACGCGTCAGAGTGGCTCGGACGCGAGTGGAGAAGTTTTGTGTTCGGGAGCAAGTGAGCGTGTCGAAAAAGCGGGAACCAAGAGAGAGTTTCAGCCGACAGAGGGTGGACAGGTCCAGCCAATGTAGATGGGGAGAGCAAAGGTGCGCTGGCGTCAGAAGAGGAGAAAGTGCACCGAAGCAAAGGGAAAGGTAAGGCGGGTCTGAACGAGACAAGGTAGCGGATGGAGGCCGTCTTCTTATCACGTGGTGGAAAGAGGCGAGTAGACGGTGGAAGAGGAGAAGACCGTCTACGAAGGAGACGGAGAGGATGAGAGGAGATACGAGAAGACAGAGGAGGAATGCCGGGGGAGAATGTCTGCAATGGGGAGGAAGCGTCAGCTCGCCGACGAGAAGATTGCTAGCGCGTCGAAGATGTCTAAACCTACTCTGATATCATATAGAATTGTAGTATATAGTGAGATTGAAACCCTATTTTTTATAAGAGGGATCGGGTCTGGAAATCTAGTGGTCTAACAATTATTACACAATTATTACAGGATGACATCTTAATCAAGAAAATGCATGTTGAACAATTATTATGAAACTGAGAGACCAACAATCAGCGACCATACCGACATAGTATGCCCCGCCCTCAATACATACTACGGAGTACTCCACAGGTAATTCATCAATCTAGATGCCCTACGTTTTATTCGCTGCGCTAATGCTACAAGTTGATCAGCAACCATGCGTCATGCATGGACCGACGCGAGGATCATATGCTTGTGTCAGAGCAAGGCGGCGATCTTGCCGGCGACGATGACGAGCTTCTCGAACTGGCGCGCCCGCCTGTGCATCACGACCATGGCCTCCCCGGCGAAGCGCGCGCAGCTGCCCCAGCACGCGCCGCACTTGCTCGCCGCGGACCCCAGCCGCTGCAGCGCCTCGCCGCGCTTGCCGCGCCGTAGCGCGGTCGCCGACGCGTTCAGGCTCCTCACGGCGGCGTCCACGTGCACGGTGCAGTCCCGCACGCACCGCCGCAGCCGCGTGCCGTTCTTGGCGCCGCGATGTGGACGTACCCGAAGGCGGCCAGCGCCGTGGCGTGAAGGCGGTGGTGGCACGTGGTTTTTGGCGAGGGAATGGAATGGAATGGAGAGAGCGAGCATGAAAGCGAGTGAGGCAAGGTAAGCGGCGGCCATTGTTTGCTTAATTCCGTCTTCACAACACTCCAAACAACTAGGTAGCAAGGTTGATTCAGAAGCATGGATTGGTTCATTGGTTTCATATGTTTGAGGTGGAGATGAGCTCTCGGGCTGGGAGTGGAGAACTGCATGCATGCGTGCGTGCATTCCATATGTCTCCAAGGAACTTTGAAAGAGTCAACATCTGCTTCCACTCTACGGGCCCTCCGGTCCACTGGTCGGCCGCATATTTGGCCCAGTGACTTCGCGGTTCGCGAGAGAATCTCCGCACAGGTGCCTGGCCCACGTGTCCGACGAGAGTTGAACGAGTCAACCTCTGCTTCCTCTTCGTGGGCGGCCTTTCTGTTAGTAGGCCTCATGTGGGCCTAGTGTTGTCGCTCTATTTTACATCCCTCAAATGTAGCCCAATTTCATCGCTTAACTAAAAAATTAAATATAGTATTTCTCTTAACTACTAAAATCAATTTAAATCACCTCTTAATTATTAAAAACAATTTAATTCAACGGTTTTATCTGACCTAAAGTACTTGGCTTAGTCAAACCGGTGTTGATTTGACGTTGACGTGACAGTTTTATTAAAAATATTATAAAAAATCTGTAGGGGAGGACCGAATCGGCGTCGACTAAGCGGGTGCCAGGGCGGCGGCGGAGGTGGTCAGTCGTCTGGGCGGGGACCGCTGAAGGATTCCGATGGCCTGCCGGGTGGCATCGGCGTCCAGGGCCCCGGGCGGCGCAGGGAAGCCGAAGCCGTCTTCAACGCGCCATCGTCGAGCTCGAGCACGGAGGAGTCCGCGGTCGAAGACGACGAGCTGGGGGACCTGGGCGAGGGCCTCGACGATCGCGGCCCAGGCGGTGCTGGCCGGCGTGGCGGAGGAGATGGGGGCGCCCTCTCTCCCTCCCCGCTGTTGGTGCTGCCGCCGGGAAGAGAGGAGAAAGGGGAGAGGTAGGAAGAAAACCCAACCCACCGCTTCTCGGCCACCGCCGTCTCGCGCAGGTCGCCGGCGCTAGGGTCTCACGGCCTGGCAGCGGCTGTACAGTCCGAAAAGTGGTGGCCTACGACGCCGCCTGGATCTACATCTACGCCCGGCTTCCAGAGCCGGCACCCTGCTCCGCCCAGGCTGCGCCAACAGCTGTCGCCACCGTGGAGGACCCGCCAGGGAGCACCAGCGAGCTCTCCCCTCCTCTGCCGCCGGCCTCTTCGCACTCCACACCCTCACCGCTGTGGACGCAGCCGCTCGCGGCTGAGCTCGGCGAGGGCGAGGGGAGGATGTCCTACGTGGCCACGGTCGCGCCTCCCTGACCCCCGTCGACCTCGTCGTCACCCACCGTCGCCCTATCGCCCGGTGCTCGAGGGTCGAGGGTCGAGGCTCAGGCTCGAGCTCATCCTCGCCGGGAGGAAGAGAGGAGAGAAAGAAAAGAGATGAGAGATAGAACGTATAGAGGATTAGAGGGGAAGGTGAACTGGTCACCAACCCATGTGGATCTCATCAATTTGTAATTATTATTACGGACTAGATTTGCTACCGTAACATATGACAGCATGTCATATAAAACCAGGAGATATCTGATTTTACGGGTAAAAAAGATAAATCAAACTCAGGTTAAGGAAGGCAATTTTTTTCGGTTTACATTGTCCTTAACTCTTAGTAGTCTTATAAAAAAAAGGCCTGAGTAAACTGAAAATCTGATGAAACATGCCGAGACAGTGCACTCACGTGTGTTTACATGTTGGCAGTCTACGCCCAGTTTAAATGTAGTGATCGGATTTTAATCTATTTTTTAAAAAATGATATGTGTTTCGGATGTATATGTTTGTTGTTAAGGAATTAACAATGGCTTTTTCTACATCAGGAACAGCAACACACAATGTAAACATCTTACAATTAATTAGGCCTTTTTTGAAAGACCAGATTTAAAAAGTATAGAAAAAAAACACATGGATAGGATAGGAATCCTCCTATAAAATGGAGCATTGTAAAAGTAAAACCATAGAAAACATATGAATTGGGTGTTTTGATGGGTATAGAAAAAACATGTGAATTTTACTTGAAAACTTGGGCCCACTTTTCATTACTAGTAAATAGCTAACATAAATTATATCATTCATAGCTTGTTCTTCCGTTTAGCTCTTTTTAACACTAACAACTGTATTGCCTCGATCTTGGAAGTGGTTTTTTTCCTCTCACGAGGACGTACGATTATTTCTTATCTAAAAGATTTTTAATTTTTTTAGTAAAATAAATTAATATGTGATATATTATAAATATGCAAGTTTAAATTTAATCTGTTTTAAAAAATATGACTATCAAAATTGTGTATTATTTTTGTTTCTACTAGGATAATATGTATATTATATATTGATCTATCTAATCAAAATTTTTAATAAACGAGTGTATATCTTTTCAAGTGATAAAATAAATTTCCACTCAATGGTACATGAAGTAATAAGTAAGTAGAGAATAAGCTCGGACGAGATGAAAAGTTCCATATTTTTCTCCTATAGAATCAGGAACGAAGAATACTTCAGTTTCATGTGACCGATTCGTACGAATCAAATGCTCCATTTTTTCCTTAAATGAATTCATAGGATAGGAACTTAAATCCTCCTTTTCCCCCTTATTTCAAAGGGCCCAAATAGCAAACGTGAAGAAATAAATAAACTCTGAAAAACAAAATGAAGGTTAACTATCCTCGCAAAAACAGAGAGAGAGAGGGCTAATTAGGGGCTCTTTCACCGACGTCTTAAGAATCCCCCGTTAATTACTACAAACTGGTGATTAATCCAGCGCGCGTACGTGGGTGGGTGGGTTTTCGATCATGGCAGCTGTTGGGGAGGAGGAGGAAGCGCCTCCTTCATCTTGCTGATGAAGGCGACGGCGATTCTCATCATCTTCTGGAACTGGATGAGGCTATGCTCCAGGATGACTTCCATGTCGCCGTTGAGCTCCTTGCAGCTGAATGTGCACAACGACACGTCGTTGATGGCCCGCGTCGCCAGCGTCTTGGCCACGTCCTTGGCGCCGGCCTTCATGGCGGCGGCGGCGCCGTGGATCTTCTTCATGGCGCTCGCCAAAGTTACGGTGCAGTTATCGAGGCACGGCTTGAAGTCGGGGACGGAGTTGTTGAACCCCGGGAGCTTCCCCTCGAACACGGTCGACGCTACCGCGCCGGCCTCCGTGGCCGCCTCCATGGCGACGGCCACCAGGGACTTGAAGTCCACCTGCCCCGGAGCGCCGGCGATGGAAGCGCCGTGGTTCGACGCCGACGCCACCACGGTCTGGATGTCGAGAAGGCGGTGGCCAAGATCCTGCACGCAGAGCTTGGGGAACGGTCCCATCGCGCACGCCGTCACGAGCGGGCTCGCGCCGGGAGGGAGGCGCGCGGCGTGGGCTGCCGGGAGACCGGCCATTGGTGAGACGCAGAGGAGGACGAGGACGAGCATGGGCATGGCCAGCGACGCCGCCATTCTTTCTGACCACTCTGGTAATTTTTCCAGTTCTTATTTGAGATCTGTGTTACAATACTGCAAGTCGATCAGACGCAAGCACATATATAAGCCGATGAGACTGTCGATTCAGTGAGTGGTTCATGGTGCTCAGCTCCTCGTCGTCGCTGCGGCCTGCGGCTGGGAGGGTTTTTCTCGATGCTGCATGCATGTATGCGCGCCATGAGTGGCCGCGAGGGAGTGAGCTAGCAGATGAAGCGGGCCAGCTAGCTTGTGCGAGTTTCCTGCGCTCTTCCCTCTCGCGCGTGTACCCGCGAGTATTCTCGGCGGCGACTACGGCTGCAGAAGCAGATCAGCAGAGGATGGCAACCATAGATCGGCATCACCGCTGTCACGTTGACTCGTGTAGTTATGTTCTGTTCTGTTCTGCAGCGGTTGTAGTACACGAGAAGATTAGATGTACGAGGTTAGGAATTGGATCTTAAAAAATGCAGATAGTTTGGAATTCGTGCAGAACCAGCACAATGATTACTGATATTTTGTCTTTCAAAGCTAGGTCGATGGATAGTAGCACTAGTTGACATTGCACTTGTTTATTGCGCGTTTCCTCCTACTAAATCTCAATGAACGAGATTATATGAGCTTATGTTTAACTACTTGTGTTTATCTATCAATTATCACGCGTTGTCATAGGATGGTGTGCATAGCATATCTACCGTTGACATTTAATATACCATGTGTGCCGCCGAAGCATGCCATGTAACCTGCTGTGTATGTTGTCAGGCAGCAAGAAAGATAAGACACTGCTTACAAGCCACATCCATGTCATGTGCGTACGTAGATATGTATAGAATAGACCTCACATTCAAACGTATATATTTCGTCTATAATCTATTTGATTCAACGAATTATGAATCGAGAGGGAAAGTTCAAATTGGCGGAGACAAGCCTAAGTCAATTAGAGGTTGAGCCATAGACTTATCTCCTTAATCGCTTTCAACTAAGACCCTGTCACACAGCTACTAAAATTTTGAATGTATAAATCAGTTACTCCCTCTGATTTAAATTTATGTCAAACATATCTATATTTGACAATTAACTTTTTTAAAAATCCATATAGTTTAATATGTAAATTATATATTATGAAGGTATTTCTAATGATGAATCTAAAAATATAAATCTTATAATGTTAAACTATATTAGTTTATAAAAATTGATGATCAGAATTAAAATAATTGAATTAGAATAAACTTAAAACGACAACTTAAAATAGAGGGAATGTATTACTTCAGTCTAGTACCGGTCATTTATGTCTCTGCCGCTGCCTCTAAAGGAACACACACTTATATATCTGCATTCAAAACCGAGTTGAAATCATACTTGAATAATGAGCGTGGGTTCTAATCCTAAAGGTGACGTTTGCTCGTTTCTTACATGTCCTCTAAATAGCTATAAAAATATTTGAAAAGTTTTAATATTCACTCCATAAGTTTAAATTCGAGATATACAAGTTTTAATAAAAAAAATAAATTAAAATCTTATTTACAGTTATATTTTTTTATAAATTACAGAAGTTAAATTTGATTTTATATGTTTATAGAGTAATATATCACATTAATGCATGTCTAGCTTCAAGCTAAAGTTTAAAATGATGAATAGCTGGCTGATGTATTATTTTGTTACCTGATCCAGCCAGCGTTTCCTTCACCCAAATCAGCTAAGTTGACTGCCGCCAGAACCAGCCGCACTATAGCCAGTGTTATCAGACTCAAACCCGGTGACTGAATTAGCCAAGCCTTTTCAGATCAATGGCGTCTATGGTAGTGAACTCAATACACACTGCAAAGAAAACACAAATGGGATGAGCTTTGCTTTCCCGAGTGCCAACACTGGCTAGCCTTGTTTTTTCACGTTAGTCGATGGAAATGAACAGATTCTAATCCCTCAAATATATATAATACAAACCAGCAATGTGGCTCACACAGATTGCACGGCTGGCGTTGTTTTTTCACGTTTATATTTGGTTATGATATCAGATATAGTTTTGTCTACAAATATACTTAAATTGAAATATTATTGCAAAAACTACTGTTCTTGTGATGGTTTAATTACTAAATGCAAGAAGATGAAAACATTATATTAGTGCGGACGAAATCAAACCATCTAGTTACAAACCAATTCCACTGAACGCTTCATACTTATCATTACGATGCAGCATTTCCTACATTAACGAACAGGGGTTCTACCTAGCTAACATATAGGACAGGCTATATGCATGTGCTTGTTGGAGGAGACAGTATCGGCCAGTCCCCCTGCTTCACAGCTTGAGGATTTGAGGTGGGCCCCAAGTGGATGGAAGCCTACACGAAAGAAAGGCCATGGGAATGGGACTTGGTCCGGGCACTTCAAACAGATGATCTAAGCCCATGTCGGACCATGGGGTCTATACCACCCGGAGAGAACAAGGGCATTCAAAGGCACCATCGGGATTCCTGGTGTGGGAAAGTCGAGTTTGAACTATATTTTCAAGCTATAGCATGAGAAATATTCAGCATACATACAGCCGGGTGTTAGCAGACTTGATGTTGGGCTAACTTCCCTAGAAATAAAGGCCCATATGGCTGTCCCCAGTCGGCCCATTCCAAGTATCCTATGCTTGCTGGTTCGTCCGTAGTGGCCCATCTCTGGGACGAGTGATCCATCAGAAAATCGGCTACACATCATGGGCCGCAGATCGCCGAAACCTCCGCTACAAGACAACCGTATAAACGTCAATTAATTTGCAAACCTGGATCATAAAATTTCTTTCACGCCTCCAAAACTAGCCAATGAGATAAGCGGTTTTGCCACTTATATACTAGATCCCTTGCTCTTTTACACAATGGTGTTTTCTTGGCCATTCATCGTCTATTCATTGTACACCGACGGTTCCTTGTGTATACGAACCCATAGACACCCACGATATATCTGTTCTTCACGCTCTGTTGTTAACCAAAGTAGTCGGATTCTTATATCAATTATAAAATTGTAAATGCCATTTTTCATATCAAAAGCTAGCCAAAGAGATAAAGGACTCTTCACTAGGTCTCTTATCCTTTCATAACATATGATTATTCATTAAAACTTAATTAAAAAGATTAGCATTGTGAGGTTAGGGATCGTTAATAGTGCAGGTCGTTTGGAAGTCGTGCAGAACGAGTAGAAAGGGTTGTTGATAGTCTTCCAAGCTAGCTAGGTTGATATATAGTAGCAGTAGTTGACACTGCTTGTACCTTGTACAATGCGTCTATACTCGTACTAAATCTTACCCAACGAGATTAGGTTCGTTTTTGTTTAATTTCTTGTGTCTATCACACGTTGTCAAATATATGAAGTATTCCCTCCGATTTTTCAACTATAATAACTTTATAAAAACTTTGAACTCGTGATGCAAAATAAACTACGCATGTAATTTTCACATAACGTACATGCGTGAAATATATTGTAATTGGCATTGCAGAGCCAATTAATACCTCCAATTCCCTTCAAAAAAAACTTTCAATTATAAAAGTACGTAGTATACTAGTAGTATGTACTGGCTCCGTTGACCATCTCCATTGTAACATGTGTGCCGCTGCCGTCTGCCAACGAAACACGACATGATATCCAGTTTGATCTGCATGTTTTGTCAGGCAGCAATAACCAATAAGGACGATGGGCAAAAGCATGCGTAGTGGCCTGTTCATATATGTTGCGTCTGTTTGTCGCAAAGGGGTTAGGAATTGAAATGGAATGTTAAAAGGAAGAATTAGCATTTCAGCAACAGTACTGCATGCGCCTGACATCGTAAACTGCCATCCTGCTAGTCAACACAACTTAGCGTGCACCCCTCATGACGGTACCCGGCCAGCCCCTTTCATCTCTCTTCGATTTTTTTCTGAATATTTCTGAATTTTGTTCGGTTATATATACGGATGATGTATATATGCACATTTACGCAAATAGGTTACTGTTTAGAATAGCTAGAGAGATTGTAAGAAATAACAATAAGAATATGGAAAAATTGAAATTTAGTGAGAATTTATTAGCTATTTTTTTATATTCTATAGCTATTGATTTTCGTAATATTGGTGAGTAAGAATTTGTATTGTTTAGGAAGCTAGATATTTTGGTTAAAGCTATTAGCTCCTATAAGTTTCCATACATAGTACCAGAGACCAACAATAAATATCTTATTAGAATCCTACTGGAGAAAAAAAATGCACATAGTAAAGATAGGTTTGCACGTAAAATTAGCGAGAGGAGAGCATTACACCTAGACATGAGCGTTCGAAACTGAACCTGCAGTCTGCAGATACCAGTACCAGCATTCGAAGCTGACAGTTGAAATCCTACTTGAATGTTGCGTGTGTCTAGTTGTCTAGTAGCTTGTACACCTGAAGTTCTAAATTAACAACAACATGGTGCATTGCCGTAGGATATAGAGAATAGCAGTATCCTTGTTGACGAATAATCACACACGTAATGGACTTGTTGACTTTAGACTAGAGCCACTTAATTTGCAACAATATATTAATCCAACAAACAATAGATATTAACTGCAGAGAATTACAAACAGACCTGACCATGCATCACCATACAAAAAAACTGACAGGAGTCAAGATCTCAAGTACTAAAAGCATGTAATTTACCACGCGTAATCAATTTTTTTAACAGGACACTCAAAAAAAACCATTTTTTAACAGGACAAATTTAGTCTTCAGACGTCCAGGTACGATGGACGATGCATGTCCGTTGTTAATTATAAGGTGAGGTTACTTAACGGCCCATGTGCTGCACGGCGGGGGCGGCGGCGGCGGCGCCGCCGCGCTCCACGTTGAGGTGCCATCCGAGCTTGGGGTCGTAGCCGCGGGCGACGAGCTCCCTGTACTCCTGGCAGAGCGCGCAGGACTCGCAGCAGAAGTGGACGCAGCAGTCGCCGCAGGCGGCGCCGGCGAGGCCGTGCTGGGAGCGCATCTTGCCGCGATAGGTGCAAGAGTAGATCCACTGGCAGCCGGTGAGCCCGCACAGCAGCCCGTAGAGCGCGCCGCTGGCGCCGCACGACGTCGACCCCCTGTCCACCATCTCCGCCACCCTCCCGAACGTGATGCACGGGCACCAGCACGTCATGCAGCCTGCATATATAGATGGATACATATAGCTTCGATCGGTTAGAATCAATATATTCGCCATGCATGGTGTTTCATGGCGCGGTGGTGGCCGGCCGGCGGCGAGGACGTACATAGGCCGCAGTCGTCGAAGCAGTCGAACAGGCCGGAGGACCAGGGGGCGGAGCCGACGGGGACGCCGGTCACCGGTGCAGCCGTTGGCTTGGCCATCTCCTCCTCTCTCCTTCGCCGGTGTACACCTACCTGCTGCTGCAAGGATGATCGGTGTATCTCGCGTTGATGTGATCGAGTGGCTGCTTGTGGTGGGAATGAGCATGAGTTGGGAGTGGGGGACGCTTTATATAGCCCACGACCGCGAGCAGCGACCGACATGGCCGGGTCGATCGGTCTAAACGAATGCGTGTCGCGTTATCATCAAATTGATTGATTATTTAAAAATAATAGTTGGTTGATGTAATAATTATATTTGCCCGGTCCAACCAGCGTTTCGTTGACCCAATATAGTTGACGGCGGCCACCAGAAGCAGCACGCGTTAGCTAGCTCATGGTTATAACCATAATAGAATACCACCTTAATTACTTATCTTCAAATTAATCCTCGATTTGAAAATATATTCATTTCATCAAATCGTTTTAATTAGCGTGAGATAAGAGACTAAATATATACGAAGTGTTACTCGTACTTATTACGTAGGAGTATATCTATAGGACGGGGCCATGCATGTGCGCGCGGCAGTTTTTTTAGGTTAAAACTGTAGGAGAGGCTGCTACAGCCAATATAAAATAAAATAAAATTCACATATCTACATAAATAATAAATTTTTTTATAGCCATAGTGACATTTGAGGTTAAATATCAACTTTCACAATCATCCACCCTCTCTGATCATACAAGTAATATAAGAGCAAACTTATTTATTTTATTATTTTTTCTAATTAATCTTAACTGATGATTAAAAAATATATCGACAGATAGATAATACAAAACTTTGTGCTTTGGATGTGTTAATTTTTTATCATTAGAAGTCTAAGATGGAGGTATAAATTTAAACTCAAGATTTTGAAATACGAGAGAAGATCTACAAACTATATCAAATTCTTCAACAATGATACAATGATAACGGTAAACATGTCACAGGTGGAGGCTAACAGTAAAGCGAGTAATTTAATTATCTAAGGGCTAATAAGAAGCGACTTTGACTGTGTGGTGTAATATAAGGTATAGAGAGCATCTTGTGATTATAGATACGCTATGACATGTATAAAAATGAATATATGTATTTTGAGATGAAATATGGTGAAGATCTCGATGATTTTTTCTAACTTTAATAATATTATTTTGTACTTACATTCAATTAATGTTATATATTTTGAGGCTGCAAATCCTTATCAATTGCAATTTTAGATATGCCTATATAGCAGATGAATATAGCATCAATTAGAGAGAATGTACTTTTATAAGTATACTTATATTAGATATGCTTTATTTTAAATTAAAAACTCACAAGCTAGATGTTTTTACTAAAAAAATATGTTTAATAAATCAATAGTTTTAGCTTCATACACTAACAACTCTATTAGTGATAATTCTTTATCTAGCTATATTTTTTCTTCTTTTTCTTCGCTAACTAATGAACAACTAGAATAACTTTCTTATGATGATTTGGTGCAGAATGTTTAATTCAGAAAGATAGCAAATGGCGAAGAAACTCGATGATGTTTTCAATACGGCTTACTTAATCACCTTTGTCTTAAATGCCCAAACTTTATTAAAGAATTTCTAGGGATAAATCATCAGGAAAAAAAGATATTTAAACAAAAGATAGTGCATAGTGTTATGTCTGCTATTGAATAGGTAAATTTAAGTTATGTGTATGTCGAGAGTAACGATGATTCTACTCTTAGAAACAAGAAAAATTTAATTAATCTATATATGATGTTAAGTAGCAAAAGCTTCATCAATAGTGACATCGACAACAACAGCGAGAATAAGATAGAAACTTATTACGATGATTTAGTTTGTGTTATTAAAAAACTTGATATTTTATTAGAGAAATACAAAGATTAAGAAATATAATACTTTGGTTCAATGATTAAATAGACTTAAAATTTTGACTTTTATAAATAATTCTTACAAATCATATGACTTAGTATAACTAGAATTTACTCTCTCTTAAGGATATATACTTCTACTTTAAAGAATATTATGAAAAAGAGAAAAATGATAAATATGTTCGTATAGGTGATAAATATGATTTTTATAATAATTGTAATTCTCTTAACTTGAAGTTAAAAGATACTGATATTAAAATTGCTCAACTAAAATATAATTTTACTACTAATAAGATTATTTCATACTTAAATTATGATAAAAAGGATAAATTTTAACATGTATTTTTTTTAAAAAAATATTATTCTTTATATAGGACAATCAAATTTTAAATCAAAATACTATTTCTTAAAAGTTTAAAATTGGTTTAGGTTATAATTCTTATGATTATTCTATTATTAAATTACTTGTGAATAGAGATAACTGATATAATGTAATGAATAAAAATATACTTATAGTCTTGTAGTATAAATAGACATGAAATAGAATTTTAGTTTAGACTTAGTAAGCACTAAATGAGAAAAAAGCTAGGCATAATCTAATTTGAGAAAATCATTCTTTTGATCTAAAACTTTGTTAAAAAAATACTTATGTCTATTTATATTAATAACTCCAGTACATACCTCGATATTGTTATCTTTTTAGACACTTTGGGTGAGGAAAAAAATATTTGACTAGTGTATTTTGGATGTTTATGTTACATGTCTGGATAAGAATTGTTTCTCTATCTCATAGGAGTATTTTATATTGAAAATATAAATTTTAGAAATATTTTTACTTCTATGGTTGTGGATTAAATCTAAGTGATAAGTTACGTGACTATCGTTGAGAATTTTAATTGCTTTGTAATTTATAAATGATTGGTGAAGATATTACGTAATCGCAATGTATTGCCTGACATAAGGATCTATGGGCGATAGGGGAGGGGGGGGGGGGGTTCACGTGAAAATGAAGCCACGTTTTGGTGAGGCTTCGTGCGAAACGCGACAACGCGCGGATGGGGAAGAGGAGGAAGGAACCCATCTGCATGTGCAGCTTCATCCATCGTGGATAAGCTTACGCATAGTATGCCCACCAAACTTTCCACCACCGCTGGCTTGATCGATCGACTCCGGCGGGGACCGGACCACGGTGGCGTCCGTCCAAAAATAACGCGTCGTTTGTCGTGTGCAACGACTGCGCCGCCGCTGCACGTGATTGACGTGCCGGTTTGCACTGCTGCTGGTACACGTACGGGTCAAATACTCAGATCAGTCTAGCAAAAGCTTTACGAAAAGGAGGTGGTTTCATACGAAATCGTGTAGTAGTTGGCGCGTGCTGTTGAACAAGCCTTTTGCTTCAAACGGGCGTTGCCGCCTGGGACTCATCACAGGCCTTGTTCTTAATCCCTCCTGTATAAAGGAATTGAAGGAGATTTATTTTATATCTAATATAGTATGAGATTGTTTGTCCTCAATCTATTTTAATTTTTTCTTCTTAGAGATTAACCGAACAAGACGTGAGTAGATATATCCACGCATTGTGAGAAAAAAAATCGATCGGTTTCGCGAATAATTCGTCTTCCATCACGTGACGTCCAATGTATCTGCCGTTTCCATCGTTTGGTATCCTATCTAACTGGCTTGTCCCTTTCTTCGTTGTCTCCGGCACATCACCTTCATATGCGGAATTTAATCAATGGAGTATGGACAAAGGTGGGAGAATTCATGCCAGTCTAACCCTCTAGTGGCCAAGTCATACAGCGATCGATTAATCTTTGTTTTTAAGGAAATGCCATTCAGCTAGCTTTATTGATGTGAAAAAATAGGGTTCATCGACCCAAACACATGTGTTTTTTTATAGTAAAAGCTACCCTGGCCCATTCACAAGCAACTGGAACACAGTTTTGGTTGAAATCTCCCGTGTAATTTTTTTTCCTAAATTTGATTTTTTTTATTTGATGTGCGCCAAGATTTACATTAGTCATTAGATAAGCATCGAGATTCGTGTTAGGTAAGGAGAAAAAACCACCACCCTTGCATCACACCATAAGCCTTTTTTACAGGTGTTTATATACACACATATATATATGTATATATATATAATAATTGTATTATAATTATATTATATTTACTATAGTATAGTTTTTTGTGAAAAAAATATCAACAACATAAGTTTTTTTCTATAGCAATTGACAAAAGAAATAAAAAGAGTTCCAGTCGTAGCCATATTTAGGCCCAAAAATAAAATCTGATTAGCCCAGTCAACATAGCTGAACTGGGCCAAAATTGCAATTGATTAATCATTAGGAAAATGTCTCCCCGCTTCAGTTTGATTTTCATGCTTCAACTGTAAAACTCAATTTAAAGTCTCCTAGCTGTTAAAATCAGTTTAATATACCTTACAGACGGTTTAAAAAGTGGTTTTGTCCTACACAAAGTTTATGTGGCATCCCAATCAGCAAAAATTAATACAAAAGATAATGGGTCCCATACGTCAGTGAAACTTACCTCCTCTCCTTCCACGTTCCCCTCGAGCCAGTCAGGGTCACAGCAAGCTCGCGCCTCCCTGTCACATCGCAGCCGCCGACAAGGTCGCCACTGATGGTGTCCCCGCCGCGCGGCACGGACGGGGAGGCCCCCAGATCAGCCACCCCACCTCGGCGCGCTCAAGGCCTTAAGCTCCGCGCTTCCCCAAGCGGGGTTGGGTGAAGCCATGGCGGTTTCCGTCGGGCGAGGCAGGTGGTGTTATGGCGGGAGAAGAAGGTGCGGATGCCGACTTGCGCGGAGACAGAGCTGGTGCTTGCCGAGCTTGAGTGGCTCATCGGTGGGCCGCACACCGAGCCACCGAGGGCGCGAGCTCGAGCGTCGCCCGGTCCGTCTGGTGGTGAGGTGAAGCCGATATAGGTGAGCTCAGGGAGAAGCAGCACGGCGGCGACAAGCAGGCGGAGGTCGCCCCTACCACCGCGGTTGCACGAAGCTGCCGCCCCTGGCTTGGAACGATCTCGTCCCCACCCGCTCGGCGCCATCTCGCCACTGCCGGCGCCCTCCCGGCCTCGTCTCGGCGGCGCCTCTTTGATCTGGGTCGCCCGAGTCTAGCCGGTATACACTCCCCCCACCTCGTCTCCACGGCTCCTCTCCGTCGCGACTTCGGCAAGCTCCTGTCAGGGAGAGAGAGGACAAGGAAGGAGAGAAGAGGGCCTAACACGTGGGTCCTACGTGTGGCCCACTATATTTTTAATTTTTGGGTGATTACAATGCCGCATAGATATCACGTCGTTTGAAGGTCAACAAACCGTGTAAGTGTTACGTTGGATAAAGCTATCTTCCAAACTGCTTGAGAAGTTAAACTTGATTAAGTCTCTGTAATCTTGTTTAGAGGAACTTATGATTATATGAAGCATCCGATAAAAAAATCAACAAGTGAGAATCTGAAAAAAAAACAATTTCTAACTTTTAGTTTATTTTCTAAATTACATATAATTTTTAGAATAAGAGAATCTACAACGATCAAAAACTCATCAAAATAGGATAAAATAGGACTTATATCCAATATCCGGTTTTACGGTTTACAATACGAGTCGGCCTATAGTTGAGTGAGGCAAATAGACTTTGTCCTAATCATGGTCGCACCGGCCCATTACAACTTACAGGAGAGAGTGGGATGCACAGCTAAATAACAAAAAACAGGCCGATGATCTGTTATCTAATGAATGAATAAATCACTTTATTGATGATAAAAAAATTCCAAACAAATGGAAGAGCTAATTAATCTAATCAAAGACCTGGACAACCAATAGATGGACAAGTCACATGAGCATCATCACGAATACATTAGTAGTAGTAATTGATAATTAGATAGCCGGTGTTAGTCTCAATGGTTAGCTCATGGAGAGGAGTAGGTCGCCGTCGCCGGCGCCAGCGCCGGCTCGTTGGCTGGTCCGATGGCCTGCTCGATGAGCGCGCCGGTGACCCGCAAGAACCTCTCGAAGGCGTCGTTCTTGTCGAGCATTGTGTCCTTGACGGGGGAGGGCGGCGCGCCCCGGCAGCTCTCGTCGCAGGACCACGTGTCCTTCTCGGCGACTTCCATGAAGAGGCGCACGTCCCTGAACTTGGCCTCGATGTCGACCTCGCCGGCGGAGTCGTCCAGGTGGGAGACCGCCTCCTCGATGTCCTGCGCGCACTCGTCCAGGCACTGCCACGTGCCTGTGTCCTTCACGACGTCCAGCTCCCCGCGCGCGAACGTGCCGGCTGCCGTGCCGATGGTGGCGGCGGAGCGGACGGCGTGCTCCGCCAGGACGCGCGGGTTGTCGCCGCCGCTCCTGCACTCCGGGATGGCCGACAGCACGGTGATGCAGAGGTCCGGGTGCGGCGTCTTGGCGCACGCCATCATTAGGGGGCTCCCCGCCGCGGCGGGGCTGACAAGGAGGGAGGAGGCAGAGAGGAAGAGGAGGAGAAGAAAGCCGCGTGTCGCCGCCATGGTCGCAGTGGAGCTGAGCTTCTCTCGATGGAGGACGGGTGGGTGGAGGAAGGAGGCGATATATGGTCGATCGGAGCGGTGGACGGATGGCGGCCGCGCAAGGGAGTTTGGTTCGTGTGGTCGGGAGCGTTTCGCACTCCTGCTGTCATGGCGAGAGACGCGCGGGCGGGGCTCTGCCACTGCCATGTACGTGGCAGAGTTTGCATGCAGCTCAACTGAGGCTGAGCTGACGCCTCCCATTTCTGCGGCGGCTGCGTCGCCGGAGGAGACGACCGGTTCGCCGAGGCTTCTCTCTCTTGTGGGCATTTTCTATCCGGGCTTATGTGGGCCGTATGCGGGCCTACGCGAGGTGAAAAGGTCCCACCGGAGAATATTCACCTGGGCACTATTTATTGGGAGTGTCCATACAAGAATCAACAGAAAAATTTGTTAGTTTCAATAAATTTTACTAAGTATATGACCATATTTTTTTCACGAAATACTGTATAAACATAGACGCTTATAACACGTGAGTACTCACCTCTGTTAACATACACACATCATACCTCTATAATCACTTCCAAACTCTGTATGATTTTTTGAAAATATTTATAGGATTTATACTCATTACTGTAGAAAAAGCTATAAAATTCCTTTGTCCAATGAGCTCTACTCTTTTCATTTTATATTATAAAATGTTTTGACATTTCCTTCTGTCAAATTTCTTTTAAATTTAATTGAGTTTATAAAAAAATATAGTATCGATTTCGTATACTGGAAGCCCCTTCATCATGGTATCCGCGAATTGGTGTTGGGTAGGTGTGTGGAGGACCTGTCACCGAAGAAGATGCAGTAGATCGTCAGGTCGGAGCAACCGTCCCAATCGGCGTCGCTATACGCGACCAGCTCCGTCGAGGAAGAAGCACGGATGTGCATGCCGTAGTTTATGGTGCCGCGGATGTAGCGCTGGATTCGCTTGTGCGTACGCGAGGTCCGGTCTTGAGAGCGTCAGATACTGCAATGCGCCTCCGGTAGAGCGCACCGTCACCTGCTTGGGAGCCCCGAATGAGCCGACACCTTTGGCTTCGTGTCCACTGGCGTCGCCGCCGGCTTGCAGTTGAGCATCCCGGCGCGATCGAGGAGCTCGTCGGCGTATCGTTCTTGGCTGAGGAAGAAACCGGTGGCCGAGCGCCGGACTTGAATCCCGAGGAAGAAACGTAGGAGGCCGAGGTCCGTCATCCGGAATTCGCGATGCAGACTGTCGATGATACGGCGAAGCAACTCCGGCGATGAGCACTATGTCGTCGACGTAGAGTAGAAGGTACGCCGTCTCAGCGCCACGCCGCAGAACGAAAAGAGAGGTGTCAGAGACGGTCGCCGTGAACCCGAGCGAGGCGATGAAGTCGGCGAAGCGGTGGTACCAGGCGCGCGGCGCCTTGTTGAGGCCGTAGAGCGACAAACTTTCCAACACTCAAGCTCTACCGCACAACGTGCGCGCAAGACTAGTGCGTCAAACAGAAAGGTTAACAGAACAGAACGAGTCATCCGTCCCTACATTATTGTTATGATGATTGCATCAATTTCACAAGTTAACGCACGATCCATACAAAAAATTTACTCTTCTAATCGAAATCTGGCAGATTTACATAAACTTGAAGTGTTCTACATTCATAGTTTTTGTTGGAAATTTTGAAATAAGACGTACTAGAGAGTAGAGACATGATTTTGATAAGAGAATTTGCTGCTTGTACACATATAGTAGTACGTGTGTGTGTTCATGCGGCGCTGCTACGGATTTTTGCTCATGGACGCATCGGTGAGGGCGAGGGCGACGGAGCAGAGCTTGCCGAGCTCGCCGATCCTGCCGACGATCTCCGGGGCGGCGCCACCCTCCACCTTCTGGCACTCGTCCATGCACGTGTCGCCGTCCGCCCTGGCCACCGACACCCCCTCCTTCGCGCCGGCGGCGTCCCGGCGATCCTCCAGCGCGGCCTTGGACCGCCTCAGCTCCGCCACCGCCTCCTGGAACTTGGCCACGCACCCCTCAAGGCACAGCGGCGGCGTGCCGCCGGGCATCTTCCCCAGGTTCCTCGCGAACGACGCCATCGCCGCCTCGCTCTCCGCCGCCAGCGACAGCGCCAGCTCCGCCAGCGCCGGCATGTCCGCCGCCGCCCTGCTCTCCGGCCTCGCCGACAGCACCTTCACGCAGTACGCCTCGTGCTTCGTGTGCCGGCACGCATCCTCGACGGTGACCGTGGCGGCGATGCTCTGAAAGGAGATCGTGATGGCGACGACGACGGCAGCGAGACGGAGAGAAGCAGCAGCCATGTCGATCTGCATGGATCAATTGACAATGCAAATTTTCACTCGATGAAAATACGAGAAGTGATGATGTTAAAAAGCGTGAGGCCGAGAGGATTTGCAGCTGCATGGTGCATGGCGACGTCCACGTCATCCTGTCAACGAAATGGTTTCAACTTTGACCATGCAGTTAAGACAAAAATAGCATGCAGGCACAGGGGAAATCCTTCTCTTAGAAAAATGCAATTAGCAGAGAATTGGATTAATAATTTATTGAGTTTTACACAATTTACAAATCGTTTGTTATCGTGTCTACATTATCGTCCTTGAGCAGCTGTTCCAATAATGATTCCATTGTACTTATGTAACTAGGCATGTAATGCTCTTTTATCATGTTTGGCGCTAGCCTTATTTTGCCATACAAATCTCTTGGTGTTTCGTAAATGCTAATGATCTCATTGCTGCTGGAGCCTTCACCAGGATTTGAGTCAGGAGAGACCATTGCAACCATGTGAATAATTCTTCCAGGAGGGAAGAATTGGTGCGAACTGCAGGTGGGTAGCGGTTCTTTTTGCTTGTCTTTCCCATTGCCGTTCTGCTTCAGTGATTCTTGTTCTTCCTTCCCTGTGAACCATGATTGTTCGTGTTCAGTGTCCAGTGCTCCATTGATGTTCACATCCCCTTGTGGTGCAGAGCCTGATCCAGCAGCAGATTTTATACTTATAACATTATCGTTGCTGGATAATACAACCTTTTCTTCAGAGGTAACTGATACAGAAGAAAAGTCCTGCTCTGGATTAGCAACAAGATCTGCCTGATGCTGGTTGAAGTCAATGTTCAGGCCATTTGTTTCAGGCCGTGTGACTTCCGCTACATGTTTGAGCAAGGGCTGCATTGACATATGAATGCAAAAGCGTCAGAAAATCATCAACCCTCTCATTTAAGGACGCAAAACTATAACTGTGCTATTTTAGGTTCCAGTGAAAACAACCACCATATAAATAGTATTATAAAGTGCCTAAGGTATTACCTCAGATATGCTAGAATCAGGATCTGAGTTATTCTCCGTTGGATGAGATACCGACAGCATATGAGACTTTATGAAGGCTACTCGCTTACTTATTGCTGCAAATAAGCTAAAGTGAGCTTGATCCTGCTCATCATCTAGCTTTGATGATACCATTACCTACAGTATAGACAAATTTTTCAGTGATGATAGAACACTGTTGAAAATTCGGTATATGGTCGTTTTCACATTCTATCAGAAATTTTATACGGTCAACTCAAATCCAGCCAGTATGCCAATGAGGTTAACATTTCAATTGTGAAGATAGACCTCTATTGCATCATATAGATAGGTATGATTTGGAATTTTCATGAAACAGAAGGGCCTTACTATATACTTCTTAAAGTATCACAAGATATTAATGTATTAACAACTGCTAAGTTCATAAAATGTTTCCTTATTAATTACAAAAGAAGTTCGTACTTGTGAAGGTCTGGTTTTAGTATGTTGACGCATAGGACAGTGGCCATCAGAGTACCTCAGCTCGCAGGTTCTCAGCAGAAACTTTTGAAAAGGCCGGCACCACATCATTTCTGTTGACGAGAGAAGTGATGAATTCTTGGCCTGACTCCGCTAGCTCCCATGTCATACAGGCAGCTATATAAAACAGTAAATCTTTAAAATTCTGAAAATATTTTTTCTTCTTAAATCGAGAAGATACTAATATACTTGTCTCAGTTCCTGGATTAACTTATAATCTAAAAGCATAGATCTCACAAATCAATGCACTTCTATCAGATTTGTATACAACAATGGTTAATTTCCCATCACCATCAAATAATGCAGATTGTACTCGAGAACATTCAACCAAACAATTAGGATGGATGAGATTGTGAGAACATTGTGAAAATAATAACTTTAGTCGCCCATTAAACACAGACAGAATAAGGTTACAACTCGTGAAAAAAAATCAAAGAAAACACCACATTATCCAAAAGCTATAAAATATGGCGAAATGGTAAAACTAAGCAACCGTGGCTTCAAAGATAAAAAATCATGAATAAGTCACTTACGAGGGGCAAATGCCAGACACGTGCACGATGAGAACTCATGATGCTCATGAAGAATATATGTCAGAATTGCTCCAATACCGGCTCCCATTGAATGTCCAATGACCTAATACAAAAGGTAAACAAAGAAACATTGGGTTGGGTCAGAAATCTTCATAAAAATAAACTTTTCATGAAAGAGGAAGAGATATCTGATTTATGCTCCTTAACTGTCTCCATAATATTTATAGAAAACGAAGTGTTTCAAATCAGGACTAAAACTAGCACTATTCAACCGTTGGAAGCAAAGCATTTACTGATTCATCAAGTTTAGGAGTTAGGACAGACAAACTGTCAAACTCCAACCACATCATAATATATTTTAAAATTAATCTAAGGCATACCAAACTGGCATTATTTTGACTATCTACAGCTCAAACCTGCTGCTAAGACACGTAAACCAGCACCTTCATCTACAACCAGAGTAGATCATAAAAAAAAAAAAGAAAAATGCATTGATACAGATCACATCACACTGCAGCGGCTTAGACCTACAGGCTATAGTTACTTTATCCATGCACGCTACTAGTGAGAATTACCTTTATTTGGTAATCAGGGAATTCTTGTACTGCCTTGTGAAGATGAAGCATAGCTAGGTTAGCGATCCAACGAGCTGCAGCGACCATCCCACAATGTGCATATCCTAAAACCACGTTGCTGATCTGCCCTTCACTTAAAACTATATGGTGAAAAGGAACCTCAGCAGCAGTTGCAGCTGTTAGGCGCTCCTTAGTACTTATAGCACCCCGAATGAAAAGCAGAAAGCACTTCGACTTTTTGTCACAAATAAGCGCAAAAGAAGGTTGCATAAGCTGCATTAAGTTGATAGTTAAGATTTAGTCAGAATGTGAGGGGACAAATACAATTTGTTGATGTGAGAACCTTAAGCATGAGATAAGAAGAATATAGTGATACTTACTCACCCTCGCCCTAGCCTTGTGAATGAGAATGTCTTCTTGATTGTACCCGCCAAACTTAAGAAAAGCCGAAAATGTTTTCTTTGAGTAGAACATGCAAATCTTCAAGTACTCAAGTAGAGAAGCTACTTCAGTATGTGCCTCATGACCTTTTAGTTGAAGGCAATCATTTCCACTATACTCATGCTGTAAATCACCCTGAATCACACAAACAGGAAAAAGAAAACACAGTCACAATATGATCCACCAATGGCTGTGTATATGCTCAAGAGAGCAATACAGAATCAAGGTGATTATATCCTGTATAGCTGATCCACTGTCAGCAAGCACTTTACTATGGCCACAGCTATATCATACAGAACAAAATGCTAAATTTATGTTGATAAGACGTAATCATCAGAACATCAGAGCTAAGTGGCACTGAGTCAGGTTCTCTTCACTCACGGGAAGCACATTTTATTGAGTTTCGATGCAGTGAACAGCTTTGCAAAGAAAATTTGCAGATAAACAGACTACATTAAATTGGTCTGAATGTGGAGTGCTTCCCTTTTCCTCTTCTTTGAGCAACCATTTTAGTTTTAACAAGACAGGACAGAATCCTGGTCCAATTTTACTAGTTGTTCTTCTAGAAAATTCACACATGTTCAACAAAATAACCAGCTTTATATTAAAATGCACATCGGTCGGTTATTAAAATAGTTGGAAACTTTGCTCACTTCAGATCAACATTTGGAAAGCTTAACACCATGACCAGCTTGTTGACGCTGAGAAAATCCATGGATCCGATCTTACGGATCCATGATATTTAATTTACCCATATGTACATGAACGATCTTAACTCAGCCACAAGTATGATCGGACATTGCAAGTACGAGGACTGTACTGCACGAGTCGTACGAGGTGAAATCCATTGCAAGACGCTGACCAAATATTGAGAATTTATTTCTCAAACAAAAACAAAGAGCAAAGACAGCCTTGCTTGCAAGTCGATTCAAGTCAAACCTTGAAATGACCATAAATCCTGCCTTCAAATCAAAATTTTCAGCAATAGTAGAATGAAAACGAAGAAAAAGTCTACTGAAAGCAACTAGCTTTACCACTGGAGCGAGAATCGGAATAGCGCCGTACGCCGCTCAGTGTGATTTGATTGCAGTTAGAGCATCGTGATCAGTCGCTATCGTTAAAGTCATTGATCGAAATGATCCTTAATTTGCAAGGAAGAAATGCAAAGCAAACACAGAAACGAGCAGAGAAGCACAGAATACTGGCAGTATCACACGGAGACTGAGGAATCACGAGGTGAAATGCAAAATCTCGCGGACCTGTCGCTTCATGTGGCGCTTGATCCCGAAGGCGATGCCGTGCAGGCCCCAGCGCCCGATGGTGAGGTCCCACGTGCGGCGCGCCGTGCGCGCGGCCATCGCCGCCGCCTCGCAGCACGTGGACGGCGGCCTGTCCGGCCACGCCTCCTCCTCCTCCACCTCGCCGTCATCCCCCGCCTCCCTCCCCCGCGCCGCCGCCGCCGCCCCCGCCCCCGACAACAGCCGCGACTCCTCCTCTCCGGCTTCCGCCGCGTCCAGCGCCGGCTGCGGCCGGCAGCAGGCGAGCAGTATGTAGACGAGGACCGCTGTGCCCGAAGCGGCCGCCGCCCCCGCGGCGGCGACGACGGCGGGCATCCGGGATTCGCGGCGACCGTGGCTGATGGAAGTCGAGGTGGGATTTGGGGCGATCGCGAGGCGTTGAAGTGGGGACTAAGAGGAAGTGAAAGCTTCGGTTCGTGAAGGGGTGGATTTGTAAAGTTGAAACTTGCAACTTGCCCCCTAAGTGGAGTTATATAGAGTAGAAATTTCGTTTTCGATTTTGTCCTCGAATTTTTGGGAAGCTTATGAATCAAATTTGTTTGGTTTGATGAGGTTATTTTCAAAAATAAACTGTTTGCTGAGGTGGCAATAATGTCATTGTTTGAGATTGGACCCTCACATTTCCTCGATGAAATACTTCCTCGGTTTTAAAATAAATCAACATTTATCCAAAATAAATCAATTTATACTTTTCTATCTGTCGATGGTAAATTTTATTCTTTACTTTTCCTTAACTACTCATCCACTAAAACATTTTTTAATTAATAGTATTTTGTCTTTATTCTAAATTGCTTTGTTTACAGCAAGCTACTACTTGTAATATTTTCATGCCAATAATCATGCTTATGGGTAAATGCAGTTCGAGGAGACCTTATCGACGTGTGAAAAAGTATGAGCTCGTCGACATAGGGAACAACAACCACGGGGCGAGCTTACCATCACGTGAAACTCGATTGTTAGCACAAGAGGAGCTCGTCGGCGTGGCTTCTTATCAGTGCAAGTAGGAGCACATCAGATTAAGGACGCTGGTTGCGTGGGATGAAGGCATAAGTAGAGGCTATGGCTGGGCGAAGTTGATGGGCGGAGTTGTGTGAGGTGTAGATCGGAGTAGAGACAGTGACAAATCTCGTCAATATACTGGAATATACTGGATGGCAGTATAGTGGGCAAAACATAATAAGGGGTCTTTTGACTGCTGACATTGTGGAAGAGGAAGAAAGATTGGAAGATGGAAGGGACAAAGAACATTTTGAACTTTTTTCATATGTTGACCATGACAATTGTGGCACTTTAAAGATAATGTATTCCTTTCCAGTGATATGCGAGCAATTAACTTTTTTTGGATGACAGTTTACCAATTACAGGATGTGTAATTATTCTAAATAATAAATAAAGTGGATTTAAGTAGCAGAGATACAATCCATTGGGTTTGTTTGGCCTTGCTCTCAAAGTTCGTTAGCTCGGCCAGCATTAGATCATCCAACCCAAACAGTGGATCTCAAAGATCAAATGATTGTTAAATATTTCCCCTTTTGCTAAAAAAACCCTCGTAGAAACCAGCAATTAGAACCCAGAACAGTGACGAGCTCCGGATGCTTATCGGAATAGTAGGAGAGCGGGTGGGCCCGGGATGACAGCGTGGATCACATGGAGGCGCCAATTGGTCAGCTCGACATGACCCACATGCTCAGAAATGATTGCTCAGGAAGAAAAAAAACCAACGTTTTTCCTCACCCATTAATTCACACACCACCTTCTCCTCCCCGACACCGACATGTGGGTCCACGTGTATGTACGGGCCCACGTGCAAGGAAGCCGGGAGCATTTTGTCGCGTGGTGCACTGTTGCGATGCTGGCGCCCTCGTGGGAAGAGGCCGATCGTTTGGAGCCTGGCGATGTAGGGCCCACATGCAGTAGCACGTGATTGTTTTTTTTTTGTCTGAGAAGATCTCCTTCCTACAGATGGGTTTTTCTGAGACATTGGATCAAGATACGGACGGTCAGATGGTGCTGGGAGGATATTCGTGTGATCTTTTGCGTGTATCATCACAACATGGAGCTGGTAAATCTCGGCCGAATGCTGCAGCCGCCAACTGTTCGCAGCAGTTTCCTCCGTTTGATTGCTCTTCTTTGTTCCCACATTGGTTTCAAGTCTAGCGATGAACAGTGATGTTTTTTGAAAGCTGATATCAAAGAAACTCACATCGGCAGTAGTTTGGATGTGTATAAACACTTTCTAAGGGGTGGTCCAAGATCAGAGCTGGATGATTCGTTGTTTTTGCATTGCAAGCTGTAACATTGTTAGCTAGTGTTCAGTCATTCTTTAATTGCAGCAACATGGAAATCATTTGCATTGTCCCATTGATGAGATACTCCATTGATCCTAGTCGTGGGCAAATCTGCACAGCCAACCGATGCATTTGGCTGCCTGTTAGAGCAAATTTAATAGTAGAATCTATAAAAAGTTAATATGTATAATAAATTCACTATGAGGTTGGCTTCACTATTTTTCTTCTCTTTCTTTCACTAATATATTTAATGTATCTATTTTGGAGTATGTATAGAGAGTTGTTGGTGAATCTATTGTCGAGACTAGAGGCCCAAACTAGCCTACTTTGTGTTTGGCCCATGGGTGATTTCACGTGCGATGAATCTGAGAAGAAACACATATGACTTAAATTTAGACCACTAGAAACACACTACTTATATGTTATTACTCATTTTCGATGTGATACAGTGATCACCTTTTCAACTTGCCTCTCTCTTTCAATCATGTACCTCATCTTATATATTTTTTAAGAGTACCACATGATCAATAAAACAAGGAAATATATAAGGAGCCTACTTGTCCTCTTAATAGGAGTTAGATATAACTAATCTGGTTACTGTCAAAACTTCAGTGCACGTTGGCTATGCATCGCCTTTCTCCTGTTACTGATGGCTGCTATGGGCATATTGGTTAGCTCCTATTAAAACTAAGCTACATGGTAGTCAGGGGAATCCAACTTCCAAGCTCTCTCATATTCGTCCATCAGAAAAGTGCACAAGTTCAAGATGACTGTCTCATAACCATCCTCATAAAACAACTAGTTCAAACCAATTATCTTAGGGTGACCAGTTCGAGTAAACTAGCTTAAGAACGTTAGCTCGAGACAATCCAAGTTGGGTCGTTCTACTCAGGTTGGCTAGCTTGTGCCGACAAGTCCAAGGATATCTACTCGATATAGTTGGTACTATATTATGATCATTTATACTCTTTAAAATCCTAAGGTACATAATGTCTTAAGCATCATCTGTCTGTCTTCTTCTGGTCGTTAGGATAGGGCCTCTATTTTCACTGCACCATTAACGCCACCACTTCTTATTTTTTATTTTTTCTCTTTTCTGTAAGTGTTTATAGCTGGTTTGTAGCATATTATTATAGTTGCTAGTGCTGCTGGTTGAAAGTTTCGAAGCATTCTCTTTTTTGTCTGAATTCATTTGTCATGTGCTAGAGTACTAGACTTGTTGGTCAATCGAAAGAGACATTGCTGTCAGGGTCTCACGGCTCAAGGAAACTAGCTGCGATTGTAGCTGAAAGCTTAATAATACTGTAATTTCTGCATGTAGTAGCTGCGACAAATGGTACCTGTTTCTTGACAAACGCTACAAGAAACGGAATTTGGATTTTTGACAAATGTTAAGCATGGACCGACTGATTCGATCTCGTTGGCAACTTGGCATGGCATTTGACAACCGGAGTTTATTAACTGCCACGATGAGACCATATTTTGTTCAAGTTTTGTTGATTCTAACACTACAGTACTCGCAATCGTAGTTGCAGTGTCAACAATTGGAACCTGAAATCCGAATGTTTGGTACAACTGGATTATGTGCACTGTTTGGTCCAAGAAACAGGGACTGGTTTGGTTCCATTCAGATGACGATGATCGGAGAGACGAAACTCTGAACCACAACCCTGCATTTCCAGACCAGCATTCGGTAGCAGCAGGACTTGATCGCCATGGCCAACCTAAAGCCTCGGACGTTTACAGCAACAGGACAAACCCCAATTCTCGGCGGCGAGCTGCACATGTTGATCTCTGCAACCCTCTGTCCATACAACAATCTGCATCGCTCACTCAAGCAAGAACAACGGGCTGCTTGGATATATGCTAAATTTTGTCACATCTCAAAGTGCGAATTGTTTGCTATAATCGCGACAAACTTCGGCTATAAAATAAGGGTGTGGCATATGAGCCAATGTGTTAATAAAGTATGGCCTGGCTTTACTATAACATTCAACCAAACATTGTTGTGAGAAATCGTGGCATGCCTATTTCGGATGCCAACCAAACAGCCGTGGCATGTGAATTTTCTGCTATGTCTGTACGTTTGGATTGTACTTTGCAAAAATAGAAAAGAAGAGAAGAGAACAAAAATACAATAGAATACTAAAACAGGGAATAATTCCTGGATTAGTATGTGAATTGAATAGATCCGTGTAAAATTAAATTAAATTAAATTCTGGCGATTTGAGAGACGTTATATATATATATATATATATATATATATTAATTTTCTTCTCTTGGCCGCGACTGGCGCTGTTCAATTCCTCCTCGATCTGCTGCTTTGAACGGAATCGTCTCCCACTCCACGCACGCAGTGTACACGGTTACTATAACTGGAAGCGCGGCGACGCCTGCTTGTAGATCGATCCACTCTACTACATGTAATCGAGCCGCGTGGCCGCAGTGAGAACGGAGACGAGACGAGCGGTGCATGGCCGTGGAGGAGGGGAGGAGGTGAAGTGGATCGGGTGAGACGGGGGCAATGGCGGTGGACGCCGGCGGCAGCAAGGCGCAGGTGGTGAGGGAGGTGTGCGCGGCGTCGGCGGCCTTCTCCGCCTGCCCGCACCGGCGCCGATCCCCGCGCCGCCCTCCCTTCGTCGACTGGTACCTCGTCCTCGCCGTCGCCGAGGCCGCCCCCGAGGACGCCGTCAGGCGCCGGTACCGCCAGCTCGGTGCGTGCAACGCGGCAATGCCGCCCCCATTGATTTGTTTGATTGATCACACTAGCCCACTCCGTTTTCTCCAATTCCCCACCGCGATTTGGTTCGATTTTGAATTTTTGATGATTTGATTTGATGCGTGTGCAGCGCTGCAGCTGCACCCGGACAAGAACACGCACGCCAAGGCGGAGGTCGCATTCAAGATCGTCTCCGAGGTAATCTCTGCCTCTGCATGCTTCTCTTTCTCTCCGCTTTACTACTCGAAGGAATGCGTGCGTGTGTGCGTGCCCACTGCCGCCACGGGGTCCCCTGATGGTGGCGTGGAATCTTTGCCCTTTTGCGAGTACCTTTCGTTGTCAGATTAGTTCAATGTTTTAGTTCTTCTTTTCGATAATGATTCAGAGTTTCCAACACCATTGGGCATTGGCATCCTCCCCTCTCATTGGAGATGGTCAATTTTCGATCGCTGCCTCCATCGGTTACTGCAGCTTTCCTGCCACTGAGCGGCGTTTCAAATTGATTTGAAACGTGAATCCACTGTTTACCGTAGCAGTAATCCACAGTATTAAGTGCCTCGTTATTGTACAAATCGCTGGCATTCAACGAGGTCCCGTTTCTTTTTTCTGCTTTTTGATGGAGCAGTCTGTGTCTGTGTGCAGGCGCACGCGTGCCTTACCGACAGGGCTCGCCGGAGAGCGTTCGACGACGAGCGGGCGGCCAGCTACTGCGCGGCGTGCCACGACAGGTTCAGGCACCGCGCGGAGAGGAGGACGCCGTCGACGTCCACCAGCAGCGCGCACGGGAAGCATCGCGGCGGGGGTGGCGGAGGGAGGAGGACGCCTGTTGCGATGCAGGCGCTGCGGGAGGTGCAGAACAGGCTCCGGGACGAGTGCCGGGTCATCGACGGCTGCCTCAAGGTCAACGACGCCGGCGCGCGGCGGCGCCAGTCGTTCCCGCTCTTCGACCCGTCCGACCTGCAGCGGTTCCCCGGCTACCCGCACACCCGCCCGCCGCCGCTGTTCGCCGGCTTCAGGGCGGGGGAGTTCCGGTGGTTCGAGGAGAATCTCGGCGCCGATCAGAACCAGAGATGGTGTAGAGGAGGCGGCGGCGGCAGCGGCAGCGGCGAGTCGCCCGTGTACCAGATCAGAACCGCGCCGGAGCGCGCCACAAGAACAAAGAGTCCCTGGTGACGAACTACTGCCATAGCCAACGTTAGTGACATTGCAGATTTAGCTTCCATTCTTTCTCTGAAAGAATCGTTTATATTCTCACATTGGTTAATTTTCATTAGTTCATTTTACTGCAACCTAGGATTCCTATGATATAGGGGCAAAAGCTATTTAAAAAACAACTCTATGATTAAGACGTCAATTTTCACCAGATTTGTTCACGGAAATGGTCAACAACAAAATTATCAATCGCACACACTACGCAGAACAGACATAAGCGGAGAATCTGTATCTTGCAGTCAATACATCAAAATAAATACAATTTAACTGGAAAGTATCAGAACACGGAAAATTGCTACACTCTTTTAACCGGTGACAAAATTGCTCCGCAGAACATAATATGTTAAAAAAAACCATCCAATACAGAAGGATGGATGTCCGTCTTGTCTTTTTGTATTGCTGTAGATGCTGAAGTCCATGGGCAAAACTCATTTTTCGACTGCTTTATGGTCTGGGATTTTCAGAATGCCACGGTCAATCAGCGGCTGCAGCTCAGATCTTGCGAGATCCCTTACCTTGGAGTCTGGCGATTCAAGGAATGCTGCAACCACCTTAGAACTGAAAAAAAAGAATCAAGAAATTCAAAACAAAATGTTGATCAGGCAGAACATGCAAGCTGAAAAGGGCTGTAGAGTGTAAATTGCAGTCAACAAATGAAATTTAAATCATCTCATGATTCATATATTCCGATATTCAATGAATAAAACACACCCATGTGGCTTATGGAAGCATGAGCGCAGGGTCATATCAATAAGCGAATTGGAGGTACCTGTGCCCATCAGCCCATATCTTGCACTTGCCTTCAAGAACCTTTTTCCATAGGATGGCAGCAAAAGCTGGAGATTCAAGTACAATTCTTTTGATTACACGGCTGGAATGGTAGTTATCAAAGGCATGTTCAGTGTCTTCTGTCTTCGGGCGTGCTGCATCAGATGCTATTGCGTTGTGCAAGCTCTGGATCCTGTCAGAACCACCCTCCAAAACATTATCTTCTCCACCAACAGCAACCTTCAGATTGGCAAACGTCAGACATGGAATTTCAGTCACTGTGACACCAGTGCCACTTACACGAATTTATGAAACAATATTAATACAATGACGACAATCATGAAATGCAGATTGACATGTTCACTATTCCAGAAAAGGATACTATCAAAGGGTATATTTTGTGCAACTTTATCCAAAACATTATTTCCTTACTGCATGCTTCAGTCAGAAAGTGACAGACAGGTATTCATGAACAGGAGAGAGTACCAAGCAAAGAGCATCATGATAAGATCATGAAAATAGTACTAGCAAAGGTCATGAAAATATCACTAGCATATAACCAAAAAAAGGGGGTTTCACCATCAGCAAGGACAAGTTGTTCACCTCAAGCAATACATCTTTGCCAAAATTTGTTCTAAGTAACTCCTCCACATTCTCAATGCAAATCTGGATGAGAGCCTGTCAAAACAAACCAGGAAGGTGTGCGTTATATTATATCCACTTAAAGGCTTAAAGCATACACAATACCCACCACTCACAAGTAGCTTAGAAGCTGCCAAGAAGACAACTAAATATTATATCAAATAACCAAAAAAGAAAAGCATCTTATCAGCAAGTCTGGTAAATTCGGGTGCAACTGCAGGTACTCAAGAAAATACAATGAACCCTTGTGATGAGCATTGTCTAATGGTTGCATACTTGCAGTTTTGCACAAGAAAACTCCTACCACACCATTTTTTACGTCCTTTATATAATAATGCCCATAGTCATTACACACACACACAAAAAAAAAAAAAACTGTGCATGCTGGAATTCTGTATTCTGAGAGCGATGTGCATGCATACTGCGACTAGCTGACTACTGCTCTGTGAATATGAGAACCATAAAAAGCACATCTTACCCCTCTCCAAAAAGATCAGATCTTACACCTATTGCAAGAATAAATCTGAAAAATGTATCTCTCTTTTAAAACTGTCTTTAATAAATAGAGCACTGAATAAATTTCACCTCAGCAAGTTCACTTTTGATCAACAATTCATGTCGCCGTTGCAACGGATCCTTTTTGCTATCAGACACACTCCGCACACCTTCTGAACCATCTTGCTCCTTATTAGTTGCAACATCCACGTTATTCTCTGGTATAACTTCTGAAGCACTCTCAGAAGCTTCATCCTAATCAAAAGTGGAAAATTTATAGTACAATTCTTCCCTATGCTCTTCTTAAAACACTCACAGAGTAGCTAACTTGCCTTTGAACTAAGAGAAGGTACACGGTAGTTTAGACAAGCCATGTCAGCTGGAGGCAGATAGCGTGAACATAGAGGGTGAAGTAGTTGCAGCAATGGACGTCTTCCGTTCTGTTCCAACAAGTAATTTCCATTAATATTAGTGCACTGGGGATTTATTTTAGAAAAGATATCAGAAGCTCGGTTTGCCTAGTTACCTTGTCAAAAATGAGTTGCTTCAAATGCTTTGCCAGCTCTTGAATTACAATCTATCAAGTCAAAGAAAAGAGTTATCAATGTTCCATACAGCTTTTAACGCAGCACAATGCTCAGGGCAAGTATTAGACCGGAGCTAGCTAACCTTAGTAACAAGCTTTGTGTCATCAACAATGGAAAGAATGGAAATAAGAAACTGGAGAAAAAAACAACATATTAGTAAATTCTTTAGTGTAAATCACTTGAACATAAATTCTTAAAATACACAAAATCTTCTGTAGTAAAGAAAACCCCCTCAATAGATAACAATTTTATTCATTATATTTTCCATCAAGCGGTAGGTGTAGAAGATGATATATAAAAATGGGCAATACTTACGATGCATCCATAATCACTAAGAGCAAGCTTCATAATGTGCCCCTTCAAGCTTTTAATGATCTTCTTCCTATCCTGAAGTTCAATAACTTGTTAATGCAATCTTAAATGGAAACCATATTCGTTTTAATTATGAAGATAATCTCCACACTAGGAAAAAGAAGCAAGGGAGTAATGGACTAAGTAATGTATAGTTCATTTTGCATGTTTATACTGTACCTTTGCACTTCCATGCTTCAGGCAAGCAATTCCTATTTTTAATCCTTCTCTCGTGTTCATGATCCGAACAAGAAGAGGTTCTGTCAACTTTTTCTTCTTAGATTTCAGCTTCTTTTGTAATTCAGGAGCAACTGATGCTTCATCTCCATCAATTACAGATGATCCTTGTGTAAGAAGGGGGATAAATTGATGAATCACTTCAGTGGCTGAGGTCTACAGAACAAACATAAATAGGATAGTGTGATCAAGGCAAACCAAGAAGGGCATGTTTAGTGTAAAGATAGGCCAAGCACATGAAAAGGGTAGCATTACCTTGTCAGCAATTGTAAAGTACTCCAATACGGCTGTGTGAACTATATGATACTCGACAATACCTTTCTCCAAGATCGGATGAATCATGGTAGTCATATACTGAAGGACAGATGATTTTTGTAGTCCAAGGTTGGAAATTGTCTCTAACAAACTGAAAAAAAAGAGTTGATGTTAGCAAAATGCAGAAACCACTAACTGCAGACAGCTGTTTTATCTTTAGTGAAAACAACTGTTATACAGAAAGTATACGGCGCAAGTAAAAGAGCAAGGGAATTTGAAAATAGATACACATCAAGATTAGAATTACAACCTGTGGCTTTTTTGTCCAGTCAGGTCAGTGAACAGCTGAAGCTCAGTAGAGTACAATTCCAATAACAACCTTCTTTTCTGAGGCGGTGTTGCCTTCAGATATGCAAAGTCAACAACTGAAAGAAAAAGAATGCATCTTAATATTCATGTACTTTAGTATGTACAGAGAATACAAACACATGCATACAAACTGCGCACAACCATTGATTCTTGCAGCTCCTAACAAATAATGAGAAAATAGCAAGTTTCTAGTCATTCTTACAATAACACAAGCAACATATACCTGAAGCTCCTATAGTATGACGAAGAAGTTTAGCAACATGACCATGAAGAGAAGAGATGAACCATTCAAACTGTTTTTTAGTGGCTGAAATCACAATCAACAGGTATGTTAACGAATCTAACAGCCATATTGAACCATAAAGAAACATTGGCATGTATGAACCCAATAAAGAACTTTACCTAGATTAATGAGCTTCTTTACAAGGAAAACAGCATATTTCTTACGAGAAAGAGTTAGCAACTCAGGTTGCAGGGCATCAAAAATCACATCCCTTTCTGCTTGTGAGCACCACTTCATGCATGTCTGCCAAAGAAACGGTGGTCATAAGAGCCAGGAAAAAAGATCTGCAGCACAATATGTAACACATTGATATACAATGCATAATGATCATCTTACTTGTAAAACTCGTGCAGTTACGTGCGAGCCAGCAATTTCCAAATATTTCCCATCCATTTTACGGAGAACCTCACTCACCAACCTGGATATTTCAGGGGAAAAATCATTATCAACGTAATATCTTGAACATAATAGCTTGTGAATTTGTTAGTTTATGATCTCAAAGATACAAAACGTAACGATGATGTAATGCATACTTAGATCTCTCCGATTTGCTTACGCTGTGGCATCTCATCTTTTCCCATAGTACAGTAAGCTCCTGATAATATATTTAAGTACAATCAGTAAATTAGATATGAGTGAGACCAAAAGGAATGTGACACACCATGCATGAATATGACAATGTAGATATTCCTGTGAAAATAAGTATCCCTACCAGCGATAAGGGTTCAAGCAGTCTAGAACTCTAGATACTGGAAATCAATGCCATAGTTCCGAGAATGAAGATCAAGATTGGGTATAACCCATGACCATGAAAAGAGTAGGGTCTCCTTATCCAAGAATCAACTAGTGCAGTCAAAATTGAACTCTTTTAACAAAATTTGCGAACATGAAAACTCATAGAGGTGATAACATTTCTTCAAGCAAATAAATCCTGAACGCCATTCTTCCAATTTATTATAATGCAATAAAAAATGCCTAGCATTACGAGAGTTGATCCAGAAAATCATAATCTCGCTCATAAACATAAATTTGCTGGCATGTTGAAACAGATCGTACAGGGACGAAAATATACCTTTTCGAGGTTGTAATTCCGCTTCCTCTTCTTCTTCCTTGACTCTGCCATTTCCTGTCCAGTCCACAGCACCCAAGTTCAGCTCCAATGCCTGGGAAGCTCATGCTCCAGCGATGATTTGAATTTACAAAACAGACGAGCAGCAACGATACCTTAGCAGCCAGGCGCTTCTCCTTGCCGGTGACTGGCTGCTTCTTCACCTTGACCTCGCCGCCGCCGCCGCCGCCCCGCGCCATGTTGGCATCGGATGGCCTCTTCCGCTTCTTCCCGTCGTCTCCCTCCTTCGCCATCGTCTTGGGCTTCCCCGCGGCGTCGTGCTTCCGCTTCTTCGGGCACTGGAGGTCATCCCCGCCGCCGCCGGCCATGGCGAGCTGAGATTGAGCAGCGATCAGAGGAATACGAGGGTTTTTGCGCCTCCGAGCCACGATTCGATGGCACGTGACACGGCTAGGGTTTATACACCTGAGATGAGATGTTCTTGCAGCCCACGGACTGGGCCTAACGCCGGCCCATTAACGCAGACCACGTGTTCCACGACGCCTCTAGAAGCTTTTACTAGGCCTGGGCCTAGCCCGAGAAAAGATGGGCCGGTCTGACCGGTCAAAGAGGCGGAGGGCACGGTGGTCAATTCACCTCGTGGAGCAGCCGCGCGCGGGCGGGGAAATTCGCGCGGATGCGTCCGGCTCGGCTCGGCTCCCGTAAATTTTCGCGGAACAGCAAACAGCGGCGCGGGGGTGCGTGGGGGGACCACGGGGGCGGGCACGCCACGCGTGCGCGTGGCGAGGCGAGGGGTGGGGCGTTTTTGGTGTCCGGTGCGCGGGGCCGCGCAGCGGAAGCGGCCGCCGCCTTTTTGGTTTCTAGTGTTGGCCTGTGATGCGGTGCGGCCGCGCGCGTGTGTGGGCGTGCCAGCGGCGACGGTCGACGCCTCTACGCCGCACACGCGCACCTCACCTGCTTCTCTTCGCTCTGGATGAGAGTGAAGTGGAGCGTGGAGTGGACTCGTCGAGGTAACCCCGACCACGGGCTAGCCTGTTTCCGCCGCTGCCGCCGCCTGATTAATCTTCATTTTGTTCACCATTTAATTTTTTCTAAAAAATACTTAATCTTTAAAACAATTATTATACAAAGCAGTGAATACTTATTTTAAAATTTATAAAAATTAAGATAATTATATTAAAGTTTGATAAAATAAATATTATTATAGCTTTTTAAAGTTTAATATTAATATATATATATATATGATACGAGAGAGAAAGATAGTTTTTTTACGTTAGGGGTAGTGTTAAAGTGACTTTTGTCATACATCATGACATCTCACGTTTAAGACTTATGATGATGAAGAAAATAAGATTGGTATAGTACGATCATTATAGATTTAAAAAAAACTTATAAGCATAATATACTTTTTAAAATTTTAGCAATAATATAATATCATTTCGTATTACTTTATCAATCATTTATCATTCCATTAACTTTATTATCATTTACGCTCTTAGCAATAAGTTTAAATAAAACACCACAACAACGTAAAACATATTTATACAATAGCTCTATAATAAACTATGTGCGAAAGACACGTAGACATTAAGGTGATGGATGATACTTCCGCCATGCTGGTAGTTCTAAAACCTTCCTCGATCATCAACCTCAGACAGAAACAACCCTAGACTGTACGCTACACGCGAACGCATACATAAGGGCCCCAATTTCACCAGCTTTCCCTCCATGGTTTTCTGTTTCCCTCCACTCGCAGACACGCTCCCCTCTTCCCTCCTCCATTTTGAGATCTAAATCCAAATCCGGTCGCTTTTTTACTTCTCCCCTCATCCTCCACCACCGTTCCTCTCCTCCTCCTTCTTCCCTTGCTTCCTTCCTTCTCCCGCCCCTAATCCCTACTGCCCCAAGTGGCCGGGCGGCGGTAACCCTAGGTAGCTAGATTGTTGTGCTAGATCCGTGGAGAGGAGATCTGCTCGCGGATCGAGCGGTGCGTGTGGAGGCAGAGCACCCAGCCCCGGCGGTGTGGGGGTGCGGGGGAGCCGTGGAGCGGCTGAGCGGGGAGGCGTGGGAGGAGGAGGGGAGCGCTGCTTCTGTGTTGTTAGATCCGCCGATCCTGGCGCCGGAGATGGACTCCTCGGTCGAGAAGGTGAGCTCCGATCCGTGGGTTCTAGGTTCGATCTGTGTCTGGAGTGGCGTTCTTGCGTCTGAAACTTCTTGGTTCTTCCGCTTGATCTGCTGCAGGGGAGTGGATCGATAGATCCGGACGAGTGCACGGCCTCCGGCGAGCCCAAGGCGTGCACCGACTGCCACACCACCAAGACTCCGCTCTGGCGCGGCGGCCCTTCCGGCCCCAAGGTGAGATCCGATCTGCTCCTGGCTTTGCGTTTCTCGATCTGTGCGATTCCGCCTCAGTTTCAGGTGGCTGATCCGTCCGATCTGTTTTTCTTTTGTCCTCTCGATCCAGTCGCTGTGCAACGCTTGCGGGATCAGGTACCGGAAGAAGAGAAGGGAAGCGCTGGGGCTGGACGTCGGCGAGGGCGGCGCGGAGCGTCAGGAGAAGAAGAAGGCCAAGAGGGAGAGGGGGGAGGAGGTGACCATGGAGCTCCGCATGGTGGGGTTCGGCAAGGAGGTGGTGCTGAAGCAGCGGCGGCGGATGCGGCGGACGAGACGCCTCGGGGAGGAGGAGAAAGCGGCCATCCTCCTCATGGCCCTCTCCTCCGGCGTCATCTACGCCTGAACCACCACCACCCGCCTACCTACCCTAGCAACAGCAAGAGAGAAAAGCGAAGGAGGAAAGGCAGCTTGACATGGAGCCATGGAAGAGTGATTTTGCTTGACATGCATGATCTCAACCGGAGAGACTTGGGAGATCTCTACCCTTATTCCCTGCTTAGTTTTTCCAGCTAATTAGTTCGATGAATCAAAGTGGAAGCCAAGTTAATAATGATGCTGTAGTAGCTGTTCTTCCTGTTACTGTTACTTGTTCTTGCCTAGCTGTCATGTTACTAGTAGCGTTTTAGTAGAGCGTGTAGCGTTGCAATGTAAGAAGAGCTTATGATCCATCTTGTTCCTCTTGTTCTTGCAAGAGAGTAAGCTCCTGGATCTGCACAAGTAATGCAGTTTTTCAGCTGAAAATCCTGCCCCCAAGTGACTCTTGCTTGATCTATTCAGTGTTGACTGATTTACGTACTGATGATGACGGCGTGGTTGATTATTCAGCTCTACTTGTGGTCTGTACTCCTACAGCTGCTGTGCTACTTGGATCTATGATGTGTTCGTGTTGCTTCTGTTGATGATGTGATCATGCATGTTTGTTCCCGCCTACTACTTAGATCTAATGGGTTGTGCGATGTTTAATTCTGAGGTTTTGAACAATGATATGGCACCGGATCATTCTATTTCAGGTCTTGCAAGCCCAAATAGTCAGGTCAACATCCAAGCTATTTCCTGGAAGGGAAAAGTCAGCAGCACCCAGGTGTTTCTCCATCAAGAATGATCAGGGTCTTCGCTGTTGTGCTGTTACTACTTACTACCTGCTACTCCTACTGCAGCAGTAGAGCTTACCAGGAATGGATGGTTTGTGATGTTCCAGGCTTGATGAGAGGTGTTGGTGTGTTTCTACTTTGAGAGGGTGGCACAATAATGGGCACGGGGATCCTCTGATTGCTGCTTCTTTGTCCTGGATGAAGAAAGAAAGGATCGGTCACACACAATAACAGTGCTGGTTATGCTTTGTGGGTATCTTGTGATCCTGGTGGTTGGTATGTTCCATTTTGTTCTCTTGCAACAACAGCTCATTATTTTGTTGGTTCTGTGGGTATCTCATTATTTGTAGGGGGAAATAAAAAGAAGAAAAACACACGGTCACACCCCTTTGTTGCGTCCAAGTTGACATTGTTGTTGTTAGTGCTACATTCCAAGCAATGATGATGCCTTGGTGTATTGTACTAGTAGGAGGAGGAGGAGGAGGAGGAGGAGTGTGTTGCATGGCCTCGGTGATGGCATACATCAGGTTGGCTGAGAATCTACCGCATATGGAAACAAGCTGCGCCCATGGGAGGCGGAGACCCTTGCTTTCGCCGGGGGAGAATGCATGGATTTGGAAAGAAACGAGGTGACTGAGCTGCTCTCCTTCCTGGGTCGGTCAAGGTGAAGGGATGGGCAGTCCAGGCAGGCGAGAGACGAGGTGGCCGGCCACATGAACGTGTCGCCGTCCGTGTGAGTGAGAGAGCGTAGAGTGGCCATGTGTAGCGAGCTGGGCAGTGAGGTGGCGTGGGTCGCCCGTGTTCGCGGCTTCTTAGTTTCCACCGCCGGCGATGGACAGCCACTTCGACGGCGGCACTCCCCGTGTGGCGAAAAACTGTTTTACTGCTCGCTCGCGGCCTCCGATGGTTGTCGACTGCGGCGCACGTGGTTTTCATACACTGCCGAGCTTCTTGGGTGCATGGAAATTTGCTGACTGTGATCGTGTGTTTTTTCTACCCATCCATTTCAGAACGAGAGTTGTGTTGGTTTTGCCCTGGTCAAGTTTCTTTAACAAATTTATAGAAAAATACAGTAATATTTTTTAACATCAAAAAATATATATTATAAAAATCTATGTAATGGTGGATTCAATAAAGTTAATTTGGTGCTTATATTGATATGTTTTTATATATACTTGTTTAAACTTGAAGACGTTTGAGTTAGTAAAAAAAATGTCTTACATTCTGAACAGAGTGTACTATTTAATCTCCCCTAATTTTGAGAATCATGGTTGCATACTTGAATTATGTTGGTATGGCTTGTATCGTAGAGTACTAGCGGAGCAGTATTTTGCCTTTTCGTAGAAGTCTAACGTAGCGGTAAGCTTGGGTAAATAGATAGTAGAGCGGTATTGGGTGAGTTTGGTTTAATCATCATCGAATTTTTGGTGGTATCAAAACCTAGGTAAATTATGTAATGATACCAACTTATCTAGCGTTTGGCATTGATAGGGGCTACATTTTTGGTAGAGCTGATAATGTCTTCAATCCAAATGATTCCAAGTGCTATATATTGATATTGAAAAATAATTGGTTGCATACATTCTGCTAGACCCTAGTTATAGTCGTATAGCAGTGTGCATAATACCACTGACTTGATAAGTGTTTCCACCATTTCAAACTAGAGTCAGATTTTATTGCTTGACTTGACTATAATAAGCCAATCTGTAAAATCATTTCTTGGATTACTCCTGGTATGACCAATACTTCCGTACTGAGTGTTATATTTGCTGTATAAGAGAGAGAATGTGCCTAACACGTCACCATGTAAAGTGTGCTTTTCTCCCTTGCCATCTTTGCTCGTGTGTAGTCACTTGTTACTCCTATCTACTGTAAGTTTAAGTTTAAATATTAATTTGGTTTGTTTGGTGATTAATAATAAGTCTAATTATATAACAACAATGATTTTTTCTTTCATTAGTCTTATTTTGGATATGGAAATAAAAATAATAAGATATATTAACTAAAATCCTTTTTTTCTTCTTTGATTTATTTTATCATCGAAAATATATAATGAATTGATCTTAATTGATTATGTTCATATGTGGTTCTTTATATTCAATATATGCACAACTTTAGAGACCTCGCTCTATATTTTGTTTCATATGCGGTTGATGAAATTATCTTTTTATACATGAATGAGATAGATATCTTAAAATAAAATAATATTTTATCTTATCTCTGCATGGTTTATATCAGGATATCATCCATCACAAAAAGATAAAAGATTAAAAGATTTTGATCGAATAATTTGTGTAATTGTTACTTTGGTGGTATATGATAAATTGAGTTTTATGAGATTAACCATTTATTTTTTTATAAATTGTCAATTAGTTTATTTTTCAATAATGAAATGTGATAGCCGTGTATTCCTTGGTGATGGACCAGCAATATGTCTCATTTTCTGTTTTTATATATATGTTATGTTGATATGTTCTTTTATATGTTTTTTATGTTATTAATATATGCACGTGAACTAATGTTTATTTGAGTCATATTTTATTTAGTCTGTTTTGTATTGAAAACATACATATCATGAATGTATACATCTATATTTATTTTCAATGCCACATGTCTAAAACCCCATCTGTTCATATCTAAATATGTATATACTTGGTCTCTTATGTATATATTTTGTATTCATATATTTAGGAGGAGCAAATATTTTATATTTGTTATGTATATTCTAGATCCGTGTTGTTCACCTTCTTTTAATATTGGATCTCTGAAATTGAGCATATATATGAGTATATTACATCTAATGTTAATGAAAACTCAACAAATTAATTCATATATTTCATATGCAACCGGTTAAGTTATTAAGTAGAGGATAATAACTGATTTGTTAGGACTAATATTTTTTTTGAGCTATGTAAAGAAATAGGTTCTAACATAATCAGGCTAATGGATGACACCATGGGTTGATGGTGATTAAACCAAAAACATCGTCACGTTGACAAGGATAAGGTCAAATGTATGATGAGAAGAAAGTTTTGATAGAGATTGATCAAGACCTTAGTATAAAGATGATTCAATCGAATCGATACAAGTATTGATCATACCACAAGAATTTACCTCAAGTTGAATGGCACAAGGCAAAGGTATAATAAAGCTAAGCATATTTTTTTAAGTTCTTTTTCGGTCTTGGTGTTTAGTGAATATCGAATTGCTATATAGGTGTCGTTCCATCAAGAAGGGTCTATGAGATGAGCATATGTATGATCTTATGCCATATTAGTTTACTTGCACGTAGTGAGAGTATCTAGCCAATTGTTATGAACCTTTTCTGAAGTCCAATGCAAAGAAATATGTGTGCATGTCCAATAAGAATGAGTTGTCTCTTATGATATGTCTAATGGAGTGTCCTTTAGAGTTTAAGCCTTTTATTCTTGAGAAAGTTGTGATTCATGGATGCATTATTTATGGGTTGGATAGCTCTTTGAATAAGATTTCCATAGACTCCAAAAACGTTAAAATCCAACACCCAAATCTTGAGATATCGTCGTTTTACTAACATTGGTCGTGCTAAAAAATGGCCTATTATCGGACCGCCCCTAGTCAAACAAAAGTCTTATAGAGGTGCCTGACATGTGGCTAGGAAGGGGCTGGTCGGATTGGCTAACACATTTAATACGCGTCAGCGGTTCTTTTTTAAACAGTTGTCAAGCCTATCGATCAGACTGGCTCTTTCACGATGGTAAAACTGACAAGGCCCATAAATTGAGGGATTTCACACCCAACATTTAGTTTGGCTTAGTGGGTGTATAAATACACCCTCATTAACAGCAAGGGTAATGTTTTGATATTTCATTGTATTATCTAAGTCCTTGAAAGAACTCTCATACCCTTGTGCACTTACGTTATCTAGTGAAGTGTTAGAGAGTGACTTGATTCTATTCAAGTGCATTACTTCATTGTTAGATCTAGTATATCACTTGATCATTTTCAACAAGCATTGTAGACTTCTTACTCTTTGTGATTTTCACCTCCTAGACGGCTTAAAGAAGTTTATTTGGTGACCACTCCAAAGAAAATTGTGGAGGAGGCCCAATAGTTAATTATGAGTGCCTTAGTGTTTGTCATCCCTAGAGTGGAGGAAGAACAACTCTTGTTAATGAAGACTTATGTAGACCACTTTGGGATCGGCTCCTATTTTACCTGTCTCTTAATGAGGAGATTCTAAGTCTTAGTGATTTGAGTGGTGAAGTTGAGCTTGTCTCAACAACGATTAGAAAATCGGTAAATTTTTAAACCTCGGGTGAAAAATTGTTTGTCACTTATCTTATTTAGTTTGTTGTGTTTACTTTGAGCAACTTTACATATTAGAGATTATTTGTTCTACTATCACTCTAAGCTTGCAAAACTCAACATAAGCTAACTTTTTTTATGCACTTAGTTGAGACAAGTTGTATTAGTCTTTGAATTATGCAAAACCGTTTTGATTTACACTTTTGCATATAAAACTTAGTTTAGCCAAAAGTTTTAAATCGTTTATTCACCTCTTCTAGTTGGCCTCTTGATCTTATATCTATCAACTTGCCTCACTTCTTAAATTTTGCAATTGGCTATGCTATGTTAGATGTTTTTTTGCCTTCATCTTCACTTCACTATTACTCCTCTCCTAACCATTTTGATATTTGTTGCCATTGTGGTGTATTACTCACCCCTTATGTATCCCCTATATATCGTCATACCAGGAGGCTTTGATGGCAACATTGCCATTGCTTAAAAAACTTGCCTTTCTTTATTCATACTTCTAATATTTTCTTTTGTGTTTTATTCCATGAGCTTAATTTAGTCATGTCTACCATCATTGAAGACATGTGCTTGTAAATAGTATATACAAGTATTCATAAGTTGTAAGTCAACATAACATTGGTATAATACATTCCGTATGGCAAAATAGTTAAGCCAAGTTATTCATGGCTAAGTCGCTTTTGGCAACTCCTTATTTTTTAAACTACACAGTTTTAAAATAATTTAACTATCCTTTGTTTTTATTAAATAAACTTTCCAATTAGTAAACGTCGTCTTCCTTATTGCTCTCATCTTCAACATCGTTATCTTCTTAGTAGATGATATTTACTTGTTATTTAGAAAAAAAAACTACGACTCCATATGATAATCGCATATTTCTCATTGTTACTCTACTTTTCATTATAAGCACGCTAATTTTTTATAGGTTTCTCTATCATCACGAGTATGTGAAGTGTTTAAAATAATATTTTTCTCTTGTTTATGGTTAAAGCTTTGTATCGTCTTGTTAAAACTATTTTATCCCTTTTATATTTTGTGACGCACTTAAAGAAAATATCATTGAGAACATCAGAAATTCCCTTTGATTTCGACACTATCACCGGTTGAAAAAAAAAACCCAGTGCTCCTGGAAGATGGAAGCAAGGGCCGGGCGAACGCGACGGGAGGCGGAGAAGCAGCAGGAGCAACACAGCAAAGCCGGGCAGCACAGTGGAAGTGGAGTGCGGCCGCTCGCTCTTGCTCCTGTTCCTCTCGCCTTCTCCTCTCCTTCCCTCCTCGCTTCAGATCCAAACCTTTCTCTAAAAAAAGGGGAAAAGCCACCAAAACCCTAACCCTAAGCATCCCAATCCCCAAATCACCAGATCTCTGAAAACCCTAGATCGATCCCCTTCCCGTCCGCCCCCGCCGCTGCCGCTATGGCGGGGTCCTCCGGCGGCGCCATCTCCTCCTCCTCCTCCCGTAACAGCGTCGAGCGATTCTACTTGCCTCCCCATTCCCGACGGCAGCAGCAGCAGCGGCGGCTGCGGAGCCCCACGTCCCCTTCTCTGTCCCCGTCGCCGTCTCCGCGGTCGGCGAGGCACAAGGCTGCCGCGCCGGCTGCTGGTCCGGTGGCCGCGGGTGTGCTGACTGATGGTGACAGCAGGGTGGATTCCGACGACTCCTCGTCTACGTCGTCGAAGCCTTCCGTGGCATCCACGGCTACTGCCACGACTGACGTGACTGTGACGGCTGTGGAGGAGGGAGGGAATTTGGAGAGGTTTCTCACCTCCACCACTCCCTCCGTGCCCTTCCAATACCTGCCTAAGGTATTCTAGGAGTGAAGCTTGCTTCTGTTTACTTGCAGATTGCAGCGTGCGAATTTCGGGAACTTGCTATGTTGGGTGATATGAGGAGGAACAAATGAATTTTAGTAGGTCATCGGACAGGACATTTACTTTTGTTTCCATTTCTAATGACTGTTTTTTAGTTTAGCTACTAAGTCGTGACTAGAAAGAAAAATGCTGCTCATTGTTATAGGATGATGAAATAATTCGATACTGTAGTTCAAGGGAAAATGAACTATTCTAATAAAGCATTCCAGTTAGGATCAAGAAAAGGGTTCATGTTTCTGAATTTACTCTTGACTATTTCTTTTAAGATCTGATTGATAGTCACCAGCCATTTATGGTGCTTAATGATAGTAATTGTGGATGTGGAGCCGCAATTATTCTTCAAAATAAGAAGAAGATCCTTGTTTTGTTTGATGCAAACTATTTTTAAGTGTTGCTGCCAGATTTTTTATATTATGAATTTTGCTGAACACATGGAGGTGTCTTAACTCAATAAAACTCTGTGGTTGCCCGTTGCCTGTTGGTTTATCTGTTCTCTAAGCACTATTTTGGGCTTTGCATATTTTTGGTGGATAATCTTTAGATGCAAAATTATGTCTTTCTGCAGTTGTTATAAGTTTTATCTATAAATGATTCATACCCTGTTGTTTTGTCTGCATGCCACTCAATTAGGATGTAACGACATTGGAAGCAATGAGAGAGACTATTAAATCGTGGAGTGATATTTGTTCAATGTTTAGATTAGGTAAATAGCCTTTTATTAAAGTAACGAGCTATCTTGCTGTGGTGCTAGCTACTCTGTTATTTGGTTGTAATGCCTTTGTTCTTCTGCAGACAAGCTTGAAAATGTGGAGGACTGTTGATTCTACAAATGCATCACCATACTTCTGTCTTGAAGATCTCTGGGAATCTTTCAGGGAGTGGAGTGCTTATGGAGCTGGTGTTCCCCTGCTGTTAAATGGCAGTGACTCTGTAACACAGTATTACGTGCCATATCTTTCTGCCATCCAGTTGTATTCAGATCCATCAAGATCTGCTTCAAGAACCAGGTAGCAATCTTTATCTCCCATGGCAAGTTCTACTGTTTACGATTTCTCCTTTTTGAATAAAAAACCTTCACTAGGTCAACCATTGTGGAAGAAAAACCATCAGTAGGTCAACATGTCTATCAGGTCACTTTGTTTCTATCTTTGGTTATGCTTCAGTTTATTTATGCTTTTTAGTGTTCTTACATTTGCATAACTTCACCAAAATCTATTGGCCTAGTAAGGAATTGCTTCAGGTATCGGTTTGATACAGCTGTTCCAAATTATATGAAAATAAATAATTTATGCATGGATGCTATTAGACGAGCACAGGGTAGAGAAGGAATTTCTCAACTTTATTTTTTCAGTTGGTTTTCCTGGTTTCAATTAGATGAAATTAATTACTGAAGTTTCAGGAACATGCTTTTGCAGAGAAGTCTTGGTTGACAAAAATATGTATAAATCAAGAAAAAAAAAACTCTGTTAAACTGAAAGAATGGTGAGCTGTGAATTCGTGGGTTTATTATTAGATGATCTCTTGTTAGGCATAGTGACCACCATGGAGATAGTTAGGAACAGTCTACCCATTCAGTAGGGCTGTTTTTATTATCTTGGCGATTCCTTGATAGTGTATAACGTCCTCTACTTATTTTTCTCGCTTACTTAAGGTGCCTTGGTGATGAAAGTGATGGGGAATACCTGGATGCTTGCAATGAGAGTAGTAGTGAAACTGATGTTGACCGATTAAGGGTCTCATCTGTGGAAGCTACACATGGGATGGCAAATGGTAATTTGCGAACTGATGATGCTGATGGTTATGCATCTGTAAGTTCTCCAATCTTTCAGTATTTGGAGAGGGATCCCCCATTTTGTAGAGAACCTCTGACAGACAAGGTGAGTTCTTTTTAAACTGATGCTTAGTGCAAACGTTTTTGCACATAATCTTATTCTGCATGACCTTCAGGTATCAATTCTTGCTAGTAGATTTCCAGCTCTGAAGGCATTCAAAAGCTGTGATCTGCTTCCATCCAGTTGGATGTCTGTTGCATGGTATGGTTATTTTATTTCTACTTCCATGATTCAATTGTGGAATTTCTTCATTTCATTTGATAAAATGTGAATCTCTTGTTTTAGAACTGTTGGGGTTGCTAGAAGTATTTTGAAGCCAATGTTTTCATGTTGTTTCCTCCTAAAAAATGGTCATATTAGACTATCCACAATGAGCTCAACTTATGCCTTATCGACTGATAGCATCTATTTTGAGTGCCATAATATTACACTTCCTTTGTGTAGACAGTGTTTTGGTTTTTAAGTACTAAAATGATGACATTGCAACGGTGAGAATAATGACATTTGCCAACTGTGCTGGCCTGTGCAGAGGATGCCTACCAGTTGCAATGCCTAACAACAGGCATGCCTACTGTGCTGAAATTCAGCACGACATACGATCTGTGTAGAAGAGCATCACTGCTAATATAGTGTTGCTATGATTCTATACATTACTGGTTTCATCCTCATGCTTCCCATTGCAGGTACCCCATATATAGAATTCCAACAGGACCAACATTGGAAGACCTTGATGCCTGTTTCTTGACATTCCATTGCTTAGCAACACCTTCTAAGGGTAAATAGTTCTACCTTCTAATGCGTAATGAATTGTGGATATTTAAACAGTTGGTACCTAGATGCAACTTTTAGGTTACATCCTGCATAGATCGCTTACATTCCTGTTCTTGCAGATAGTGATAACACTACACCAGCATGCCCTGGCTTTGGTAGCATCAGCCGTTGTGCCAATGCAACTGGCAAACTATCTTTGCCTGCCTTTGGACTGGCATCTTACAAGCTTCGCAGTTCTATTTGGGTATCCGACGGGACCCAAGGACAGCGTGTCAGCTCGCTGATGGAGGAGGCTGGCAACTGGCTCAGCTGCGTACAAGTAGAGCATCCAGATTTCCGGTTTTTCATCTCCCGTTCCGGTACATGGAGATGACTGTAAATGTTTGTTAGCGAAACATTGTCGTCTGAATTTCAGCTGCCTTAGGCTTGAGCACATCTGCCTATGGCACATAGAGTATGATGATATGAATGCCCTCTTGTGCGGGGGTTGTATCAGCCTACATGCTTACTTTTTCTTGTCTCCAATAAGTTATCTGGTGTAGCGGTGTAGGTGACCGTTTGTGGGAGAGTAAAGAGGGAAGGGAATATTGGAGACTTGTAGAACTTAAGAGGAAAAAAAATGAAAAAGCCAAAAAAAAAAGAATCCATTTGTTAAGAGTTAGTAGTATCCATGTGTTTGCATGTAAATTGTTGCTTTTTTTAATCTTGATTACCTTGATCAACATAGCGAGATGATGGATCAATTTTCCCCTGTGCCTTGTACATTCCAAGAAAGATATTTTTTTCTCACTTTCTGCATGTATATAGTATATTCTGCAAAAACAAACGGATCTCTGGTTGGCTTTGGATGGAAGGCGACTTGCTCCATCCAGCCAGGAGCCAAACACACGGTTTTCCCCGCCAAATCACAGCTGCCGGACGGCACGATTGCTGACTGCTCCTCCACTACTGCAAGCACCGGGGCAACGAAAAAACTAAAACAAACATAATCAAGCTGCAAACAAGGTCATATTTCACGCAGATTACTACCTTAGTCTGGTGATTTTACTGCATTTCATGAGGCCATTCGATAATCACGCAGGACCATGCGGTTTGTTAACTGTCAAACTCATACCAGCAACATTGCACGTATATAAAATCAGTGCGACGACGTGCATGTGCATCCACTACCTGAGAAGAAACATACAGAAATCTCCATGCAAATCCTAATCATTTTATTAACCACTGTTTTTAGAGGGTTGCAAAGGCTAACTCTCTAGCTGCTGCTACCTGCCAAGCACTAGTCGACGACGACAATGTCAGGCCTAATCTTGGAGAGTGCTGTGTTGAGGCCGTCATGGCCGGCCTCAAACTCTCCCCATTTTTCTCCACTATATATGCAAGCTGCCAAGCTCCCTCTCCAGCGTCAAACTGCAAACCCGGGCGCGCCAACACGTTCGCACACCGAGACCAATCAGAGACATGAGGGATCTGGAGGAGTTCAGGGGTGGGTCCGCGCCGGCGCGCGACGGCGACGAGAGGACGGTGTCCTCGTCGTCGACGCCGTGGTGGTCCGGCGACCCGGAGGCCAAGCGCCGGCGGAGGGTGGCGGCGTACAAGGCCTACGCCGTCGAGGCCAGGGTCAAGGCGTCGCTCCGCCGGGGGTTCCGGTGGATCAAGGACAGCTTCGTCCGCCGCTGGTGACCGGCCGGCGGTCGGAGACGACGACGGCGAGATCAACTGGTGATGCCATACGAGGTGCTGTCACGTTACGTTAACCTTACCTTGATGGCATGGCATCCGATGACGCTTTGACCATCGTGCCGTTTTGACGCTTGTAATCCTTTTTTTTTTCTATTGACATGTTATAATTGTCTTACTATTTTCTTGTTGTAATGGATGCAAAACTTCGAATAACATGAATGTGCCGAGAGATCATATATCAGCCAATTAAATGCTATTTTTCGGTTTAAACAGTACCTATCCTGCCTGGTTGCCCAGTAATGCAATTGCTGTAGATGCTTTCAGCTAGTACAGCGATACCTCGTTTCATTCTGATGGTGAGACGTATCACTGTATCAGCAATCAGGATATCTAGAGTTGCTCTGCAAGAACATTTCCATGAGCCGTTCTTATCTCCCGTAGACACCGAGAAGTCCAAATACCAGTAGCAGAATCTGCCGTTCGGTCCTCGGGCAAGTTCTCATGGAACTCGAAAAGGAGTACACCCCGTGTTCCTTATCTTTCTTAGACTAAACTCATTGTTGCTCTAGAACTTTGCCCCTTTATGTTACGCGATTACAAAAATTAGGCTGGTTTGCCCGTCCAATCAACAAACCACTCAAAGCAGTATAAAGCTTATTAGATTAGACATAGTGAACTCCCTCACCACGGATCACCTCTCCAATGCGATATGCGTGGTTCGGTCCATGGGTACCTTCAAGAATTCCATCAGCTGCTTCTTTGCTCACTACAAGGACCATTCCAATTCCCATATTGAATGTGCGCCTCATCTCTGCCTCTTCGATTTTTCCAACCTACAACACAAAAAGGCACCAAGGACTAACGGAGTAAGGAGCAAATAGGCAGTCTACAGTACAAACGCCCAGAAAAGCACGAAGGACTAAGGAGCAAATAGGCAGCCTATAGTACCGTGCATGAAAATTAGGGACAAAAACAAGACTAAAAACACGGTCTCTAAGCAGGACCTATCCACAACACCTTATGCTTAACCAGTTCTGACATTTGCGTGGAAGCTTAAATAACATAGGTCCTTTAATACACCTGAAACTCTAACAAGATTTCCCCATATCTTAATATCAAGTATGAACAGAATTGTGAACTTCACCATACCTATCTTAATCTTTAAATGTTTCTAATGAGTTCTCATATGGCTGATTGTATATAGCTCGCACCAGAGGAATTCAGAAGGGATGCATCATAATGTAATGAGGGCACAAGAATACACAAGCCATTCTGGTGGGTTGTTAGCCCTTACCTCTTGAATCCACCTGAATACAGGTGGCACTTCCCATGTTGAAGTAAAAATCTTCGCCCCAAGTCCAGAAGGAAATACTCTTGGGATATTATCAGTGAAGCCACCACCAGTAATATGGGCTACTCCTTTTACACCACCCTTGCTAATAATCTCAAGCACCTTTTTTCATTTTAAATAATTTAATTAGAACTTTGCGCATAGATATATGGTAAATAAGAAATATACCTCAGAAAAAGCTAACCTGCTTAACATAGATAACAGTTGGTGCCATCAGAGCTTCACCAACAGTAGTTGTCATATTGCCGTTTCTGGGGAGCTGGTCATTCAACGAAAGTCCACTTTTCTCTAGTACTCTAAAGAAAAATAAAATTTTATAGACCATTAATGATAGTTCAATAGGGAAGCGAGTTGCCAAGTACCAGCATCAAAAGAAAAGAATCTGTGTCAACAATCTATTTTGATCAAAACAACTGTAATTGTATAGATGCAATACCTTCTAGCAAGGGAGAACCCGTTAGAATGAACCCCACTGGAAGGAAGACCAATGAGGATATCTCCCTCCACAATGTTTTTACCATCAATGACTTCATCCTTCTTAACAGCACCCACAGCAAAGCCACTTAGATCATATTCACCTTTTGCATAGAAATCAGGCATTTCTGCTGTCTGCATGACAAATGGCTCAATGATAATGCAATTGCTTTCTAGAAGTATGTTGCTGCATACATTTGGAGAGATTATGGTCCCTATGGAACGCTTTCATAACAGTAAATCAGTGCTTGAATGAAACAGGGATAAAGGTGAATTCTTGCACTTTCAGCTGAATTTGTCCGCATGACAGGAAAATGGATAGTTATACAGCCAAAACATTTTGTTAAATTTGCACTGATGTTCATATATCACAGTTACGTATTCTGACAGCATTTACAAAACATAATATAATGAAAAACAAGATCCATCATGTGAACTAAGATGAACCCCATATGAACATGTACAAAGATTCACTAGTTGTAGTCAGTGCTTGCCAGTCAGAGAATGGTCTGATTATCAGTGTGCAAGCATAATTCAATATTTATCCATTTGAAGCAATAGTAGTGACAAACCATTGCAAGACAAACCACAAATTATGATATTATGATTTACAAAGGCATTCATTGGTACCAAGATTCAAGTATTCAACTGCTAAAACATGGGTGCTAATTTTAAAACATCTCACCTCTCCTCCTAGCAGAACACAATCCGATTGCTGGCATCCATCCACAATCCCCTTGATAACCTATGTAGTTGAGAGAAAAAAAAGATTTAGACAAAATCACTGAAGGATAGATAAAAAAGCATGAGCCAGCATTACTGTGTTCAGCAAACAAAATAGCATTGACAACACCTTCTCTGCCAGATCAACATCAAGCTTGCTCGTAGCATAGTAGTCTAGGAAGAACAATGGTTTTGCACCTGAAGTCACAATGTCATTGACACTCATAGCCACCTACCATGAGAATTAAAACCATTCAGTCACTCAAAAGTCAAAGTGATGTCATAAAAAGTCATATAAAAAAGGTCAATTCCAATCGTGTCAAACCAGATCAATTCCAATTGTGTCATGTATACCGGTTTCAAACGCAAGCTTGAGCTTTGTCCCGACACCGTCAGTGCCAGCAACAAGATAATGGTCACCTGGAGATGTAAGAACTACCAATACATGTCACAGAATTCTCCCTAACACTCACCCAGTAGAAGCATGCAAAATGCGAGTAAACTAAACCCCAATCTATTGCTATCGCAATGCAAACGAGGTGGAGAGAGATGGGTAGGGAGCAGCGGTACAGTACCGAAGGGGAAGAGGCCACCGAAGCCGCCTATCCCGGGAGCCATGTTGCCTATGCGGCGGACGAGCTCCGTCCCGGCGTCGATATCCACGCCGGCGGCCTTGTACGTCATCCCCTCCTCATCCCCATCTTCATTTTCCCCTCCCGCCGAGGCGGAGCAGGCCACGGCGAAGCGGCGCGTCCCGGCTGCCCCCAACGACGGGAAGCTGAGCCGTTGCGGCCGGGGAAAAGCGCCCCGGCTGCGAGAGGAAGGAGCGGCGGCGGCCGGAGAAGCGCGGAGGAGGCGGCCGCCGGCCATGGGTAGGGGAGAGAGAGAGAGAAGAGAAGGGATGGGATGGGATGGGAGCGGCGGCCGGAGGAGGGATGGGTTTTGTTAGGGCTTTTGATACCGCCGAAACGCAGCGAGCGAGAGAGATTACAGGTGCCTCGGGTTGGTTAGTGGGCGGTGGGACCCATGCGTCAGAGAGACGAGAGGGCGAGTCATCCATGATCCATATCCATTCGCTCGGTCCGATGCGATAAGAACGGCCCAGTAAGACAGAAAAGCCGCGTGAGGCCCACCAATTTTGGTCCCAGAGAGGGATTCGGCCCCAGATGATATTGGGTTGGTGGCGCTGCTGCTGCTGCGTTATCGTTTTTACTTTGTCGTTGCAGGCTTGCAGTGGCACTCTGCTGCCTCGGCTGCTTGCTTTGCCTCTTTAATCAGAAAGATGACCACGGTTCAGGATTTCAGGAGAAGATCTGGTTGCTGATGCGTCAGTCGTCATTGTTCAGGTGGCATTGACCGATTGCAATTTGCAGATCTGATCTTCAAACCAGGAAAATATCTGACTTAGCACATCAAAAACCATGGTCTTCTGACGAATGTATCCGCAGCCTTATTATCTTGTCTATGTTAACATGTGCTCCATGCCATTTATCATGCTAACATGTAGTAGTAGTAGTAGTTTCAGTTGCAGAGCATTCGAGTCCATCTAAAGAAAAGCTTCAGAGAAAACTGTAGTTTCAATTCTACTATCTTTTTTTCTGAATCTGCTGCCAGTGACCGTCGCCTGAGCCTGAGACAGAACACGCAGCCAGGTGCATAAACTAGCAGCAAAGGCTTTCCTCATCTGGCCGATCAAAGTGAGGTTTGGCTGGAAAGATTGCAGTTGCGTGGTGCCGTAGAACGAAAATCACATGGGAAGCGGTCAGTTCCTCGTTGCGTGCTCTCGCGGCTTAAGTAGTATACCCTACATGTTATCTTTTTTCAGAGCGCTGAACTGCATGCCTGCATCTGCACTAACCTCGCATTACTTCGTTAACATGAAAAGGCTATGTTCTGCACATCACAAATCTACAAAAAGTACAATTTTTTTGTTTATTTTTCATGAAAAGATGTACTGGTGTAAAGTATGGGGAAGAGTGAAAAACAGTCACCCCACTGCTTTGCTTTTCAGCTACGACTACTCCCCCACCACATCTGAACTTCTGATGGAAGCTGGTACTGTACCAAAATATTCAGTATCTATTTGAAATTCTAACACAAAACAAACAAAATCGGTAAACAACTTGGCATATTCCAAATGTCTGTTTCTTGATATTTCAAAAAAAGGACATTTTTCTCCTATTTCTTTCAATGAAAATAGGTACAGTCCTCTTGCATAATGTTTTTTTTTTGAAAAAAAACGAGAATAAAGCTTGGACTTTTCCTTACCTAGGGGAAAGAAAAGCATCTGTAATGCGCGACGAAGCACCTACACAACATATATGCACACTCTTGCAGACTGTCTGTCAGATAAGAAATCGAAGGAACACAGCATCCATGTTCTACATAGGATTCTTTTCTATCCTCAGGCACTCACAAAAATCGCAAGCAGATTAAGCAAAAACTGTTAGTAATGGCCTACATGATTGTTGAGACATTAACGCAACGAATCCATCAGTACTGTCAGTTGTAAGCTGACACTGATCTCCAAACGAGCTTAGCTTAGCTTAGCTGGGTTGATGGTCTTGCACCTGCCGACTTGCAGAGTTGCATTATCCTTAACTCGAGCAGCTAGCTGAGCTTACCCTTTCCTCGCATTAACTCTGCCCCTGCACGCAAAGGAAACAAGGCAGCTGCTAGTGTGATTAGTTAGCATTAATCTCTCCCTGTCAGCTCTGCATAATTGCGACATGTACCAATGGCTGATTAGCCGCTGCTGGTTGCTGGGCTCGTAGTGGATGCGTATGCGTGGCTTGTGGAGAAGACAAATACAACAAGAGAGAGCAGGATGCTCTTATGCTCTCCATACGTAGGAGTAGAGTAGTACACTTTGGTTGGTTGGTGAAATGTTCAGTCAGGTTTAAAGTGTACGTCTTAACCACAATTTTCCCTTTCCCTTTTCTACGCCTGCTACTGCTAGCTAGCTACTTACTGTCATCAGTGACTACTAATTAACCGGAGGAAACAGTACCCAATTGCAGTAATTAATGCACGTGATTAATCAAACCCTAGCAATTACTCCAAGCTTTGACTGAAACCGTAGCCCGATCTAGTCCCGTTGATGGGGTTGGTTGGGGGTGGCTGTGTACTTGTGGGCATCCTACGAAGGATTTGCAGTAAAATTAAGAATTAAGGGAGTACTCCTATCTAGTTAAAGCTTTGGATTTGTTTAAAAAAGATTACGGCTTTGGACACGATGATAAGCTGCAACATCAGCGGTATCCATGAAAATGATGAAGACGGCGACGGGAATCGTCTTTTTTCTGGCCGAGAGCCGGCAACCGTCGATAATGCGCAGGAATGATTGTACACCGCCGAGGCCGTGGCGGCCGTGCCCATTTCGTGAGAGACGCTTGAGATTTTAGGGTGCAAGTGACATGCCGTGGTGTGTTTGTGTTTACCCATTTCAAAGCACGTACCCGCTATAAAAATGCTGCTTCTAAGTTAAACGCTGCGATAACACGCTTTCTTTCAGCAAGGCTTTCTTTGCTGGAGTAAATTTGGAATATTTCTTTTATAGGAATTAAGGCCTTCTTTTAGAGGGAGGATTTTTGGAGAAATTTACGTGGGAGTTGAACTAACATTTAAGTACCAAAGGGAATGTGTCGGTGGTGCATTAGTGAAGTCATAAGTACAAACCTGTTAGGGTTGAAATCTTGATACACATAAATATTATTCAACAAAATAGTTTTAGAGATATGACATTAATTTATAGTACATATGTATATATTTATATATGAGTATGGTGTTATGTGTATAGTGGTACGTCATATCTTTCATATAATCATAACTTATAAAATTTATGCATTACAGTGAGATCAACAATTCTATAAATTTTATGTGTTTTGGATAAGACCTACCCATCCGTCCCAAAACCATTGTATTAAATTTATGTAGTAATTCTACTCCTATATTTCATTTTAACTAATTATAACTAAATTTACCTATTATTTAAGTCGAGTAAAAAAACTTGAATCATTAGTACTCCATACATTTTATTGTTAGAGGTATATTATAGTGTTGTCCATCTTCTCTATGCCGTGGACATGACCATCTGGTTTAATTCAATTTTTTGGTACCATAGATGATCTGTTAACTGTACTGGCCAGTAGGCTCGTGTCCTACTCCAAACAACAGCTGTTTCAGTGGGTCCAACAAGCACACCGAAAGACCATTTTTTTACCATAGGAAACACTCCACAAAGAGCCAATTTTTGTGCCAAATAATCCAAACCCAACCGCCAAATCTCGTTACATCACGAAAACAACCAAACCGATCCCCAAAATTCCCCAATTTTTCTTCCTTTTTAATAAACTTTTCGTCCTAAAGACCATAAGGAGAGAAGAGGACTACAGGAGCGAGAGAAGGGAGGACAAGAGAGGAAAAAAAGGCTTCTTCCTTCCCGTTCTCCTCTCTCCAATCTCTCCCTCTTCTCTCCTCGCCCACCTCAGGCAGCCGCATTAATGTATTCCGCGGCCGCGGCCTCCTCCTCCCACCTCCTCCGCCACCTCTACCCCTCGCCGGCCCTAATGTGACGGAGGAGTGGATCCTCCACGGCGGCGCTGGTTCCAAGGTGTGTATGTGCACGGAAAAATCGCTGCTTTGGGAGCTTGCCGGCGAGGCGACGAGCTACGGCTCAATGCGGTTCGATCCTGAGTGGTCTGCCCGGCGATTTGGCTCCGGTTGGGCGCTGCTTTGGTAAATCCGGCGCCGTTGACTCCAGCTGGGTGGGAAAGGCCGGATCTTTATGGTGTTCTACGCGGGCGCGGCTGTCTTGTGGTTTCTTGGGGGGTGTTCTTAGGTGGGCATAACCTGCATTTGGGGTAAATTTGATGGAACATTGCTGTCTATTTGTAGGCTTTGTTCTCTGAGTGTGAATCTCCATGTTTCTTAGGTTTTTTCTAGGTCACATTTAGGGGGTAAAGATTGGGTTTTGGGGATTCATCGCTGGCTTTCTCTTGATTACTAGTTTAGCTGCATTTAAGCCAAGTATTTGTTTTTTGGTTGATTTGTTGTTGTGTTTATGTGAGCTGTTTTATTTGCAGGTTTAGGGAGTAAAGGGAAATGGATGTGGCGAAACCTACTTCAAAGGGACATGGCTTCTTTAGCCTGTTTGACTGGGGCAAGAAGTCCAAGAAGCGGCTGGTCAGTGGAAGCGGGAGTGATTCTCCCGCTTCAGGTAAGTCAATGAGCCACAGGGGTCCAGTCATTGCAGTAACTTTATAATTGTTTTAACAAATTGAAGGAGAGACTGAGATTGTATAATGACACTTCCTCTGCAGGGGTTTCTGAAGATTTGAAGAAATTTGATGGCGACAATCCAAGCATTCGATCAAATTCGGTGTGTATTCATGCGAGCAATCTTATGGCTGTAGTTTTGTTTGTTGTTTATGGTTCTTTGTGTAATTGTGTATGCATATTGGCAGTTCCTTGAAGATGCACTGAGTCTGAAGGAAAGCAGTGATCACAGTTGCTCATCTTCAGTGACTGACGTTGAAGCTCTTGCAAGGAGGGGCCCCACCATTGTAGCGAGGCTTATGGGTCTGGATTCCATGCCCATGGCAAGCTCATTTGGATCCTATACAATGCCATTAACTGTGCAGCAGCCCCTTCAGAACAGTAATATCCATGATGAGTTGATTGGCAGAAGCTATGTTGGCAGTCCTCATAAGATGCCCGGTAGTCCTCATAAGATGCCTGGTAGTCCTATTGACCGGTTTAGAATGGAAGCATTGCCACCAAGATTTGCCAAAAGGACGCTGTCAGTTGCACAAAACAAGTTGCCCCCCATGATGAACCCTAATAATATAACCAGCAGAAATGCCGCTGATATAATGGAGGCAGCATCTAGGATTATAGGGTCTGGAGTTGAGGATATTAGCCCTTACAGAGTTCGTGATGCTGGATATGCAAATGCTGCTCATGTGTACAGCCAAAGAGAGATTGCGATAGTCCAACAAAGGCCACCAAGAATGAATGAAGTATTGAAGAAGCGTGATGGCTTCACATCTTATAGGCTACGGAAATCTTTGGATGGAAGTCCGAAAAGTGCAGGATACACCTCTACTTCTAGGGTCTTGCAGTCAAATGGAGGTGCTCCAGTTGGCCCAAAGGTCAAGGCTAGCAGTAGATCATCACCAGATTCTAGAGCAACCAATGTCCAAGGAAGGGAAGGTATAAACAAGATTAGCAGAAAACTTGCAACTCAAAGGGATCCTGAGCATAGAATGGTTGAGAGAAATGGGATTAACCAACAGAAGAATAACAATCAAGTGGGCATTACAGGTTCTTCCAATGTGCTTGTGCAAAATAACAGAAAGAAGAATGCTATGGTTAAGCACAAGGTGAATTCAAAGCCACCAACACCCAACCAGCAAAGAAGCAACACACGTTCAATAAATGCCACTATGAGAAAGGTTGGGACTGCCAGCACACTTTCTGAAAACAATACTCAAGATAACAGAAATGTGGAACTGCAGTCAACTGGCCATGCAAATATAAGACAAAATTCTACAGCCAAAACAATCCCCAAGCCGAGAAGATTACTAGATGGTAGGACACACTCAGAGAAAAGCCATCCAAGTGATAAAGATATTGCTGACAGAGGCCAAAGGCATGTTCGGCACAATATTGTAATAGATGAGCAATCTCCTTTTTCCACAAACAAGAAGAAAATTAGCACTGATATTGTTTCTTTCACATTCACCTCACCAGTTGATAAACCGTTATCTGGTTATTGCCTACCCAATCATTTAGTGGAAAAACAGTTTATAAAGGATGTGAGCTCAGTACCAAATTCAAGCAAGACATCAAATGCTAAGTTTGATTCAATTGATGGTGATTATTTGGGACTTCTTTTGGAACAGAAGTTGAGAGAACTGACTTCTGGGGTGAGGTCACCCTACTGTAAGCCAACCAAAGGTGTTCAGATATATGCTCCATCATCAGTTCTGGAAGATTCACAATCAGCGTGTGAAACATCGAGCATTTCATCTACTGATTGTGATAGGGAGTCCATACAATCTTATAAGGATGGAAAAGCCGGTTTCACCCAGACAGATCTTGCATTGAAGAGTGGTCAGGTATGGAATCACAGGCAATTCTGTTGCTATCACACCCAGCTCTTTGTCCTATGTATACCATTTCCCTGGTTGTGAGCATATGATAACTTCCTGAAAAGGATATTCAGATTCTGATGTTTCCCCTGTTTTAGTTAGTCATATTATCTTTTCTCCATGTAGCTTGATAGATGCACATACTAATATGGTTTATTTATCTTTTGTTTCTAGTTTGAGAATACTTTGACTGTTAGTCGATAACATCACAAAGTACATCCAAAAAAGAGCTGATATATGTTGTTCGTCAGAATTCAGAAATAAGAGCAATAGACTGATATGATAATCCTATTGTATTTGGTGCATTAATGATTTTGACCACCACGTTAGTGTTTCTAAATTACATCAACCTGGAACTGTACCTCTTTATCGCATATGCTTTCCTGCATGACCTTTAGTGTAAAAGTGTGAACTATAAATTTTGATATATTGGGATGTTAATAATCCATATTTTCATTAGCTTAAGTGCATACAATATGTTCAGGCATTCTATGTTATTCTTAAAGGCTGTAATATTGTGTCCTATCATTAGGGAATCTCTGGCTCTGCTGTATACTTAACAAATTTGTGCCTTTGATGATTCTTACATGCATAATTGGTTAGTTCCTAGGTGTTTTGTTACATATGCTTTAACCTTTTTGAGACTGGCATACTGTGAATGTACATTATCAGTTTGGACCAAAGTTAGTAACACCAAATCTATGTCATAGATAAGGAAATTCAACTTGGCTAGTGCATGATGGATGAATCAACACTTGAAGCTCTTGCTGCTATACTAAAGTTGGACACTTATTGACTTATTGTAACTCCAAAATAACGAATACTGTGTCTGCATTTATAAAATCCTGACTGGTTGAGAATTGATTGTTGTGCTAACATTCTCTCTTTTTCACCAGTCATCTCAATCTGTGAAGTATGATAGTGATGTCATGGATCAAGTGGAGATAGAGCGTCTTCACCTCAGTCCCCTTTCAACATGGGATGCTTCTGTTTCAACTGAAACCTGTAGCTCAACAGAGAGCTGGAGAAGTGCAAATGTTAAATGTACAGGTGCTTAGTTGTTGCTGGAGCATTAGCCGTATATGTACCTCAAAATCTTATATAGTTTCCCTCCTTGTAGGAACCAAATTATTTAGCTCAACGGAAGGAGCAACAACATCTGATTCCGTACACTTCGGTAAATTCCTAGAAGCAGATGCTTTCTCAGAGTATTCTGACACAGCCTCATCAATCACTATGACTGGGATGGACATCCCCCCATCAGAAAGCAGCAGTTCATGTCGAATGGATTGCAAACAGGAGATCAATTTTATAAGAGAAATATTAAATGCCAGTTCTCTTAATGGTCACATTTGCTCTTGTTTGGAGCGATTCGTTAACTCGGATATTCTGGATCCACAACTACTGGAAGACTTAAATGGTGATATTCGGCCGGTGGTGTGTGTAGAGGGCAAATCACTTGGAATGAGTCAGAGGCTGCTCTTTGACTGTGTAAATGAGATATTGAGTGTGAGATGTGCATACTACTTCAATGCTGGCTATGGCTCATGGTTCTTGGGGATGGCAGTTCTGCAGAAGCTCACAGCTGAAGAAATCTACGCCGAGATGAATGACCTGAAGGTTGCTGAGGAGTGGATGGTGGATGAACTCGTGTACAAAGAAATGAGTAGTCCTCTGGGGAGCTGGGTAGATTTCAAGATGGAGTCATACGAAGCTGGCATTGACATTACAAGGGAGCTGCTTGGTTCCTTGATCGATGAAATGGTTGCTGATCTACTAGTGTTTGATGTCTGACTCTTGACACTTTGTTGTAGCAGGTGTTCATCTCCCACTAATGATACCCAGTTCACAGCCACAAACAAGTTTTTTGTTTCATATGTTTGTCTTACAATTGTAAATTGGTAGTTCGAGCCTAGCTTAATTTGTTTGAACGACGATGAAGAAGATTGTTGCCACGCAAGATTGATAATGTTGCTAACCTGCCCATTGTTTATCTGATGATTGACCGTCGATGTCTCAGTCTATCATGAGTTGAACCATATTCTTGATCTGTTCATGTACCATTTGATTTGAGCACGAGTGAGGAGAAAATAATTATCTGCTGTGTGATGCTGCCCCTCCTTGTAACACGTTAATCCCTGCAAAAAGACAAAAAAACGCTGTTTCCCATTGTTAATTGAAGTAACTTCCGCTGCATCTTTAGCTTCTTTCCGTTGTATACGTGCATGTACATCATGCTATTTGAGAAGGCAGGATTCTGTGAAGTTGCCACCCAAGCTGCTGCAAATTTTTACTGACAAGCAGTAAAACATGGCGAGAATTGATTGAGATTATCCATCTCATCAGATGTCTCATGTATCTCTGTATTTCAAAAAACAAGCAAAGCCAAAACATTCTTACTATATATTAAAGCAATATGTTAACTGGTACGTGATATGTACTGGGTCATCTACTTATCTCTCATCGGCTATCGTTTGCGTGTCAATTTATCAAATATAGATTTTATGGTTATTTTATCACAGTTTTATTTTCTAGTTTTTACCTTTTTAAATATTAATAATGTAAGTATAAAAGTTTTACGGCTGATTTGTTTATTTTTATACCGTTCAGCGAGCGTTGCTGACTAATGTTGACTTTCTCGTACTACCAAAATTGCCCTTAGCACGAACGAGCTCCTTCCTTGTTTGGAGGACTTGTTTGCAAAACTGATAGAAGTTTGAGAAAAGAAGAGAAACCCCGACACAGCTCGAGATCGAGGAAGAAGGCGAAGGCTTCGTCGGGCGGCGGAACATTCGGCTCTCCTCTCTCCGATCGTCCCGCCGCGGCGAGGTACCGCGCCCCCGCCCTCTCTTCCTCCCCCGCTCATCTCTCGTGGTGCTGTGCCGTGTGGTGCGGCGCTCGTCCTCCAGATCCGGCCCGGGGGCCTCGCGGTTCCGATGGGATCGGGGGCTAGCCCTCGTGGATCTCCACCGTGATGCCACTTTCCAGGGGCTTCGTCGTGCCAGCGAGCGAGATACTTAGGCACTTGGTTTTCTGAATTCCCTAGTCCTGTGCTGTGATGTTGTTCGCGTGCAGCGCGTTTCTCAGATCCCATGGTGAGCGTGGGACTTGGATTGGTGATGCTATTGCTAATCCATTCCATGGGTGTCTGAAACTTGCTAGGTGTTGCTGGTTGTTAACGTGTTAGATTCTATCGGGTCCGTTAGCTACAAAACTTATCGTTTGATCTCAGATAGCTTAGCATATGGTTGTTGCTGCAGGTCGGTCCTGCAGAGTTACTGTTCTGGTGATTTTAGATAACTACTGGTGCATCACCATTTATTAGTTACTGTTCTCTGTACTTATGATCCTGCAAGGTGCAATCAGCAAGGTAAAGCTGCAATGTGCAGCCATCAGTTGTGATCCACGGACATATCAAAACAGTCTTGCCCCGTATGTAGTAAACCTGATATGTTTGATGTCGTTTTGTTCCTTCTGTTGATTATACAGTACTATGTGTTTGATGTCGTTTCGTTCCTTCTGTTGATTATACAGTACTATGTACATGATGTTTGCTGAAACAATCAATGGGCAGCAGATGTATAATAAACTACGAGAATATGATATTTTGTTCCTGCATTGTTGTATGGGTAATTGGGTTCATCTTAGATGGCTGCTTTTCTCTGCAATTAAATTGTTCCATCAGGTCTGTATTGGTGAATGAACCTTGTCACTTCATTTTAATCACTGTTCAGGGCTACAAAGGAGGCATTCAAGTTGGTGTCTGGATTAAGTTGGCAGCATGTCATCGAAGAAGATAGAGCTCGACCACAAGGACATGATCCATGATTCTGCCATTGATTACTATGGGAAGCGCCTTGCCACAGCCTCCTCCGACTCCACTGTGACAATCATCAACATTGGAGGTGCATCCACACCATCCCAGCTGCTTGCAACCCTCAGTGGCCACTATGGACCTATATGGCGTGTTGCATGGGCCCATCCCAAGTTTGGTTCGATTCTTGCATCCTGTGGCTACGATGGTCGTGTGATAGTTTGGAAGGAGGGTGCAGCTGGGCAATGGTCTCAGGCTCATGTATTCGACAACCACAAGTCTTCAGTCAACTCCATTGCTTGGGCTCCATATGAGCTTGGCCTTTGCCTTGCCTGTGGGTCTTCCGATGGTAGCATCTCTGTCATGGCCATGCGCCCTGATGGAGGATGGGACTCTGCATCCATCGAGCGAGCACACCCTGTTGGTGTGATGGCAGTCTCATGGGCTCCAGCAACAGCACTCGGTTCCATTGTTGGCTCAGGGGAACTTGTTCAGAAGCTTGTCTCTGGTGGCTTCGACTCTGTTGTCAAGGTGTGGGCTTCTGTCAATGGTAGCTGGAAGCTGGAGAGCGCTCTGCCCTTGGACATGCACAAGGACTGTGTGAGAGATGTATCCTGGGCACCGGTGTTGGGCCTGGCGAAATCGACCATCGCCAGCGCATCTGAAGAGGGTAAGGTTGTCATCTGGACCAAGGGGAAAGAGGGCGACAAATGGGAAGGGAAGGTGATGCATGAATTCGAGGCTCCCGCATGGAGGGTGTCCTGGTCACTGACCGGAAACATACTGTCCGTGGCGGCCGGCTCCGGGGATATCACACTGTGGAAGGAAGCATCAGATGGTCAGTGGGAGAAGGTGACCAAGGTGGAGCCGTAGGATGCCTCCGCTGCCCTGCAGTTTTCTATACACGTTTCTAGTGGCAATGGAATACGCCAGTGTACTGATAGATGCTTACATTCTCGCTTCTCATCGTCATCGTTGGATGGATGTTGCTTCTACCTGGGCACTTGTGCTGTGTGTCATGTCTAGACCTTTAATTTACTGGTGCACTTGTGCTTTCTTAGTACTGTCAAATGAGACATCTATGAGACGACTATAATATGGTTTTTCATTGTGCTTTGATAGTCGAATAAAAGGTAATTCTTATTCCAGCGTGCCACATTCTCGAACAGCGAGAAGGGTCTTACTGTAATATAAAAATATATATAATCTGAGGTCTATTTAGCCAAAAAAACGCCGCTAACCTCACCCGCAGCCGTCAGAAACTCTCATGTCCAGTTTTGCAGTAGAGATGGAACTAAGAGAGAACCATCGACTATAACCCAAAAGAACCAGATTTCGTAAACAATATAGAGGAAGAATGAAGGGAAAATCCTACCGAGGCAATCATATTTGTTTTGGTAGATATGCTCTTCAAGCACTTGAACCTACTTGGATTACGGCGAGGTAGGTAGAAGCAGGACGAAGAGCAATGACACGATATGCACGTCGTGGTGGAAAAATCTGGGTACGTATATTTCCCGATAAACCGGTTACAATAAGACCCACGGAAACATGTATGGGTTTGGGAAAGGGATCTCCCGAATATTAGGTATAAACCAGATCGAATACTTTATGAAATGGGCGAAGTATCCGAAGCAGCTATGGAAATAGCTGCCAGTAAAATGCCCATACGAAGTCAATTTCTTCGATTAGAAAAATAACCCCCCCAAAAAAAAAAAAAAGGAAATCGATAGGGTTCCCGCGGCCGGCGGCCGGCGGCGAGAAGGCGCAGCCCCGCACACGCCCTGACGCCGACGGCTGGCACCCAGAGGCGACTCAGCAAGCTGCCGAGGCGGGCTGTGGGGCTAGGCGATAGGCGGCGGCGGCGACTACCACCAGCAAAGAGGGAGGGCTCTCCGGCTCTCGGGCCGATTGCCGGATACTCCTGTAATCCTCTCGGTCTCTCCAAGGATCCAGCCAAGTTTGTTTTTGTGATCCTCTAATGCACCCTTTTACTTCCTCCGATCCTCTCCCCCTGACCGATAGATTGAAAAATTGAAGTCCATGAGCGTTCAAACATTGAAGGCATGTTTTCGGGATTTGTAAGATTAGATCAAGTTGATTCACGATGCATGTTTTCTATGATTTGGATGCTTAGATCAAGTTGATTCACAAGTTGGTCACACCACCCATTGTGATTTCCCTAGATCCGCCACTGCTAGTTATTTTACCCTTTTCTCATAGAGGGGGAGATATTTTCTCTGTTACGTCTACTTGTTTCTTATATGCTGCTTCTGCTTGGAATTCTTAGGTAGCAGCTGCTTGGCTGTGGAGAGCAGAGCAACATGTCTAGCAATGTAAGTTACTTCTGCTTCAAAGAGACTCTTCTCATTGGTAAATAAACAGTGTGGTGCATTTGAGCTGATCTTTTGCTTGTTGTGATGCATAGCCGGTTGGTGTGGATAACACTTTCCGGAGGAAATTCGACAAGGAGGAGTACTTAGAACGAGCTCGGCAGAGGGAGCGAGAGGAGGTCCTCATCTTATATTCCAGAATCATTTTCAAAGCACAAAAGAATTATGTTCATACTTCTTTCCCTCAGCCTGTTGCTAACTGTATTTTGTCCATTTCTCTTGCTGATGCAGGAGGAAGCCTGGAAAGGCAAGGGTATGTAGTGCTACAATACTTCAATTCAGCTAGATTTGGACTGATACATTTTCTTTCTTGTAAACCTTAATTGATTTCAACTATGTATGTCAGAAAAGGGCCCTCCTGTGCAAAGGCAACCTTTGAAGCATAGGGACTATGAAGTTGACCTTGAGTCTCGTCTTGGCAAGACTCAGGTTTGTTAGATCATCTTTGCTTTATAATAAGTTTTCCACTGTTGCTTTACCATGAATTTTCCATGTTTCCTCATTCTACATGACCTACTGGATCAATGAGTTCCACTTCCTGATTTTTTGTGCTTATAGTTTTAATGTTATTATTTTCTTTTAGCATCTACAAGCTGTTTTTACAATATGAACGCCCCTCTGATTAAGCACATAACTGATTGTGTTCACATTTTCTTTTTCCAGGTGGTCACCCCAATCGCACCTTTGAGCCAGCAGGTTTGTCCAGAAATCCTGTAGGACATGCTATAAAATTTTCATGGAGCTCTAAGTATTTATATGCACTCTGTGATACACTTGTTGTTATTTGTTTTGCTTTTGAAAACAGAGTTTTATCAGAACAATTTCTAGAATTTAGACCTGAGATTCATGTCCATGATATATCTATTCGCAATAGTTACATTATTAACAAATAACAGTTCTTGTTTCAAGTTCAATTATTCTAGAAATCGCCCACACAAAATTCTACTTTTAACTTTACTTCTTGACAGGCTGGTTACTACTGTTCAGTATGTGAATGTGTCGTTAAAGATTCAGCTAACTATTTGGACCATATAAATGGCAAGAAACGTAAGTATTCTTAGACTTTTGTCTTAGGCTGAGTTGATACATCAAACCAAACCTTCTAATCGTCAGTTTCATGTTACATTGTTTCAATGTTTGACAGATCAGAGAGCATTGGGCATGTCTATGCGTGTTGAGAGAGCTTCACTTGAACAGGTATAATATCTGAGCTTATTTTTCAGATCTTCAATTGAAAAATTAGTGATCCTATTCCCATTGTTTACAGGTCTTGCTCGTTCATATTTGTACTACATTTTTTATTTGTTCATGTGAGATAAGTGAGCTGATGGTTGCAGTGCACAGTTAGCTTCCTTGATTCCTATCGGGACTTAGAATATTTAATCGGTATTCTTTTTCTCCTGTTGCTATTTATTTTCTCAAGTAACTTTCTGGCTGCAGGTTCAGAAAAGGTTTGAGTCACTTAAGAAGAGGAAAGACCCAGCCAGCTTTAGTGAACAAGGTGAGAAAAATCAATTAAAATAAGCATAAGTCGGGATGTTATTCCCCTTTCTTTGCCCTTCAGATGGAAATTGTTCTGTGGAATAAAGGGAATAAATTCTCATTTTCTGTTATATGCCTTCAGATTTGGATGAGAGAATAATGAAACAACAGCAAGAGGAGGAGGAGAGGAAGCGCCAACGCAAAGAAAAGAAGAAAGAGAAAAAGGTTAGTGCAACCATGCATGCAGATCACTGACAGTTGCCGTTTTCAGCTGTCGAATTGATTTACGATTCACAGTCCTGTTGGCTGTGAAAATTAATAGGATTCGTAATAACGTGATGTCAAAATTCGAAAATTTTCAGAAAGAGCTGTCTGCCCAGAATGATCCTGAGGACATTGACCCTGATGTTGCTGCCATGATGGGTTTTGGAGGCTTCCGTTCCTCAAAGAAGTGAATGATCCTAGGTGGCCTTCTTTGTGACCTGTGGTTTCAGGTTGAAGAGCATATGCACCCGGTTTCCGAGGTACTCATTTCCATAGAACAGAATAGGAGCATTGTGCTACTCTTGATCCAAAGCTGCCTGCGGGCGATTTGAAAATGGTTTTGTAGCCGCTACCAGTTAATGTTTGCGTAAGGATGCATGATATCCAAACAAATTTACTGTCTAATGCTGTGTCCGTTTGGGGTTCGATCTGTTCCCCTCTGTCACACGTAAAACAGAATGACTTAATAGCGTTTAATTAATTAAGTGTTAGTTTAAAAATAGATTGGTATATTTAAAGAAAACAGATTTTTTTTAAAAAAACATAACGTTAGCAATTTAAAAAATATGTTTGAGAGAGTAAAAGATAGAAAAGTGGAGTACCGAACACACCCTAATTTGGTATCAAGAGCGGATGGTACTTTGCTATAATTCACTTATCACTTGAGATGTGAATGATTTCTGAAGTGTTAAAACTACCCTGGACTTTAACTTTGGCTTCTGGCTCCAAATTGTGTATGGCTTGTGTTCGTGGTATTCATATTGCAGTGTACAGCCATGAGTGAACAGGTACAGTAGATTGACTCCAGTTAAAATCTCAAAATGCTGTAATAATAATAGTAGTAGTAGTAATTTGCATTTTTTTTCACTAGGTAAAATATGTGTTTTACTCTATATTAGATTTGACACATATTTTCATTTTACACAATGTTGTATTGAAATAAGTTTCACATTAGGATAAATAAATCATCAAAGAAATTTTACGAAATCTTATATGATTGGAATGAAATTTCATCAAAACATAGTCTAAATTTAAAAGATTTTATAGGTTTTAATCATATTTTACGAGATTTCCCTATATGATACAAACTAATATATAGTGAAACTTATTTTTAATCTAATTTGGTGATACAAACTAATATAAAGTGAAACTTATTTTTAATCTAATTTGGTGTAAGGTAAATATATGTACTACGAGGGGTGGAAAAGTAAAACGAGATAAACTTTACCATGCGCAAATTATAATTTACTCTACTAATAAATTCAGATGGGGCCGTCACTGATGCTGAAAGCTCATACGCTTCACTGACAAAGTCATGCTGCATATGGCATCGACTTGATACCGTTGAGAAGATGAAGTGTTGCTTCATGCTTCCCGCCGGAACCGAAGGCTCTTCCCGCCGCCGGCTCTCATTTCTTAACGCCAGATGAGGCTAACTAACTACTCTTAGCGTGTAGTTGTGTAACCGTGCTTAGCGAGTTAGCGTACGCCGCACGAAGCAGCGAGGCGAGAAATCCGACTCGGAGAGGACTTCCACTTTCCCGCCATACTGGCAAGTTCGACTCCGACTGTAACTCGTTTTGCAGACATGCCACGCGCCTGAATAAATTGAGAACGGAACGGAGGCCATGCGTTCGCTTCCCTGCCAAACCCTAGGGTTCACCACCGCCAGCGCTCTCCTCCTCCTCTCCTCCGCACCGACTCCCGCCGCATCGATCGATTCATCGATCACGAGCTCATTCTCGCCATGGCTGAGATTGGCAAGGGTTTGGTTTTCGTCCCCAGCGACAACCAGCTGACCGACTGCTACCTACGGAGCTACCTTGTCCGGAGCAACCTCGACGACCTGCCCTCCGTCGCCTCCTCCTACTTCCACGTCGCCGACGTGTACTCCGTCTCCCCTGACCACCTAGTCGCCGATCTTGCTCCCGCGCCTGGCACCGGCGACGGCGACGGCAGGGTGTGGTACATGTTCAGCCGGGTGCGCGTTCTTGGCAGCCGCAGAACGAGGAAGGCTCGGACCGTCGGCGCCGGCGGCGACGAGAGCTGGCATACCGAGGGAGGCCCCAAGGACGTCAAGGACAGCGCCGCCGGCGGCAAGCTGCAGAAGTTCTCGTACAAGATCAAGACGGCGTCGGGCGTCGTCAAGCCCGGGTGGCTCATGGCGGAGTACTCCCTCCCCGGGAGCGAGCACCTCGCGCTCTGCAAGGTGTACCGTTCGCCTCGGACGAGTCGCTACACGCCTTCGCCGTCGTCCTCCACCGCGTCGTCATCATCGACGGCGTCCGTGTCGTCCGGCTCCAAGAGGAAGGCAGAGGAGGACCACCCCGAGGCTCCAGCGTGCAGCGCGCCGCGGCGAACTCCGCCCGAGGAAGGACACCACGATCAGGGTGCCATGGACGTCGGGCCGCCGTCGGAGCAGCACCAAGACTACGTCGCAGCTGCAGCCGAGCAGTTCCAGGACTTCACCCAACACGTGAACAGCATCTTGGCGTTCGCTCAAGAGCACGAAGGGGACGAAGAGCTGCACAGGAGCCTCGGGTTCGACGAGCGCGCGGATCCCGACTTCTGGAATAAGTACTTGTTTGCGATGTTGAACGAGGAACATGATGATGAGTTGGCGACGAGCGGCTTGCCGTGCCCAGCGTCCGACCATGCCAACGAGGACGACGACGACGACGAGGAACTCTCCCACGACGAGCTGTACGACCTGCTGTTCCCCGCTGACGAAGAAGACGGCGCTGCCGCTGTGGCTGCCTGAGGCTGAGAGATCCTCCGACGAGCTGTATGTACAGCTTCATGATGTCTTTGTACTTGCTCATGACTCATGGGAGAGGAGACTTGCATAGATGTTCGTAGCTACTAGGAAGTAGGTACCTAACTTTGATCCTCGATGTAAAGATTCCCATTGTTGATGAACCCAACTCTCGTAATCTGAGAAACAGAAGTTTCTGTCAATCCTCGATGTAAATTAGTGTCCTGATGTGATAACTCTCGTATCCGATATATATTTTTTTTTGTTAACATACTGATGTGTTAGTCTAGTCAGACGGGTTGCTGTGATGTGATTATTAAGCACCGCCGCTTGAGAAGCCTATGCAGAAATCAAAGGATGAAGAAAAGGTTTGCTCAATAGTGAGCGCTACTAAGTAGGAAACTTTTAAAGTCCCATTAAGACACAGGATGCAGTTTTATTAGACGAACTCGCTAGCTGCTCAATGACTTTTGGCTATTCCATTTATCAGATGAAAAAAGATTGTGTTACTCCTTTTCCTCTCAGCATTGTATCTGACTCTCTAATGCTGAACTTGCATGGACAGATGGCCTTCCTCTAATCACTCTAACCAAACACCAAAAAGGAAAAAATGGCAGCTTACTGCTTGTTCTGCCTCTTCATCATCATTTCATATCTCTAAAGCTCGTCCTTCTTCCCAAAGGAAGAATCGTCCTTGCTGCTCTCTGGCTTCTCTTCACCAGAGACCTTGATGTCCTGCGGTTTCTTGTCGCCCGAGTCCTTGGTCTGCTCAGCAATGACATCAGCCTTGTCATCGTCATGGTCATCCTCATCGTCCTGCCATACAAAAGTGTTAGGAAAACAAAAGGACATTGTTTTAACACCAAGGTTAATGTGTACCGTGTCTAGCTAGAGGCATTCATGACAAACAAATCAGTCTGGAGCTTACACTAGCGTCGCCGTCGTCATCGATTTTAGAGTTTGCAGATTCCTGACAAGGAGGAACGTTTAAAAGTCAGAGTGCTGAAAAACGTTTAAAGATGTGTATCATTTATTGGTTCTCTTCTGCATCTTCTTCTAATACTCTAATAGAGTAACACCTAACAAGAACCGGCAGCAAGATATGGCCCTGAAAATTAGAGTTTTCATGCATACCTCCTCAAGCCACTTCTTCTCATCCTCATCAAAGGCGGCTTTCTCAGCCTACACAGACAAGACAAATCACGATTTAGTTCTTCACAACTAGAAACTGAGAGTAAAACAGTAATTTAGATTAAAGATAAGACAACACACATCTTTATGCTTGGCCCAGGTCTCTTCTGCAAATTTCTTGGCATACTCAGGGTCATCAGTGATAAGAATGTTGTCAAACAAAGTTCCTGACTTAACCTGTTACCAACACACTGAAATTATTCATGTTCCAACAGAAGTATAGAAAATAATTGAATTTTCATGGAATTCAGTACTAACCTGCCACAGCTCAATGCCAATGTGGTTCAAACTGTCAAAAGCGTAGATGTAAGGATCATCCTTGTAATCTGTACAAACAAGAAAGGAAATCACATGAGCGATAAAGGCGTATATAATTTGCTGTTTTGCCATTATTTCTTCTGTTTACCTGGGTTGGGGATCAATGGTGCCTTCCATTTGCCCTTGTAGTTGGGGTTCTTAATTTTCTAAATACACAAAATTTCCATGCAATTATGTGAGGACTCATAATCCAAAATCCAGCTTGTCTAGAGTAAATTAACTATTTAGTCATAATCATACCTTTTGATTCCATTGTCCCTTGTACTCAGGGTTTGGAATAGTTGGAGCTGTCCATTCTCCATCTTCCTCATCATCCCAATCCTCAGGCTGCAATACAGATTGGACAATGTGAAATTGCACGTTGGACAAAATGATGTGAAATCGCATACTGGCTGATGCATCTCATAGAACTTGTATATGATTACATTGGGAAAAGGCTATTCCAAAATATGAGAATGTCAATACACACCTTTGTCGCGTCTGGATCAGTAATTTCCTTGGGAATATCATCATAGCCCTTCAAACAACAATTATTCAGGCAAGAAACCACCAGAGAAAATCATCAAGGGCAAACAACAGTCTATAGTCCAGGTTAGAAACCTATAATGTTCTGCCATACATATTGGTTATGCCTACTAAAATAAAATGGGTAGTGTAATGTACTCTTCTGCTTCCTGAGCAGCAGGTTCACAACAAACAATGCAGAATTTGACAGTCATTTTCATGCAGAAACTCAGTAAAATGATATTAGTAAAAAATTCAATTAATGTCAGACAGGAAAATCATGTAAAGTTGCAGAAGAAAAAGAAAAGCACCTCAGGCTTCTTGTCCTCAGGATCAGGAATGTATTCCTTGTCATCCCAGTCTTCTGGCTGCAAACAGTAACATATTGTCCTATTAGTTATAACCTCTGTAAAAATTAAAACAACACCGGAAAACCTATTCAGAAACAGCCAATGAATTATCTCCAAGTTACCTTCTTGGCTTCAGGGTCCCTCTTTTTCTTTGGAGGAAGAATATCCCAATCATCATAGATGCTGCCGGATTGCTTCTCAGTGTTATCAATCAGAATGCTGTATTTGGCATCGAGACGAATAATCAAGGTATACACGTGCGTCAGTTGATCTGTCTCGCATGGCACGTCCTTCTTGATCAGATGGTTCTTGCCGTTCTTGGTAAGGATAGCGTGAACCTTCTTGGTGGCATAGCCGCAGATATCTGGTCCAAACATGATGCTGCAATTCAAAAGCACAGTCAAGGCCTGATGAATTAACGATCAAAGATGGCGCAGTCTGAAATGAGCACATAGAGAAACGCAGCATGATCAGCCATCACCTGTACGGCGTATCGCCACCAAATTTCTTCTGGTCAACGTTGCCACCGAGCAATTTCACGTAGCCTCCGCCACAGTCGAGCTTCTGCTCGTGCTTCACCGAGAACTGCAGCACGAGGTTCTTGTCCTTGTTGCTGAACTCAGGGTACTTCGCCGAAATGGCGTAGAATCTGTAGTCTTCTGAGGTCTGGATACCTGCACAGAGAAACTAGAGTGACACCTCGCACATTCCGAACAAAAGAAACTGAAACCGGCAGCGGTTTGTGCATCGCTCCTCACCTTTGTCGTCGGCGTCGCCGTTCCACTTGCCGGACGTGTGGTTCCACTCGCCGGCCGTGTTGTCCTCCTTCTTCCACTCAGACTTGACCCACCGATCCTCCCATCCATCTGTAGTCACACACAGTTCCACCAACAGAAAACATGTAACATCACATCAATGGAAAAAAAAGGGCAAATCAACGATGGGAGAAAAAACAAGTAATAAACCCTAAACCCGGCATTAATTATTCTCGAAAGCACATCCTGTTTCCCCTTCGAATTCTCCGGCGATCTGAGAAACGAGCGCGTAGAAAGCACGCGATCGCTACTGAAACCACTGAAACAAACGGATCTATTCATGCGAAGAGTTCCACGGAAACAACGGATCACGCAACGAACGGGGAGCCCAAGGCCCAAGCAGGCTAAGAAATTAACCAGATCAACGGCATCATCCCACAAACCAACGAAAAATGCAAACGCATTAGTCTACTTGGATCCACATTACACAACACAGGTTAGATCCGGTGGCTCACCGTCGAACTTCTCCTGGAAGAAGACCTCGCCAGCGACAGCGGCCACGGACGCGAGCGCCACCACGGCAGCCACGGCGGCCGCGGCGATCGACGACCTTCTCGGGATCGCCATCAGCCCGAGACGGCAGGAGTGTGCCCACCGCTGTATCTGGAACTTTCTAGAACCTTCAAAATAAACTTTTTTTTCCTACTGATCCCCCAAAAGGCCAAAAACCACCTGAGAATGAGATGGGTAGCGAGCGCCAAATGCACCGCGCTTAATAAAGGGCGGGGTGGTGCGGGTGCAGTCACCTCCAGAGTGGTTACCGTACGGGGATGATGTGTGACTGACAACCTGGACCACGGGAGGTGACGAGACACGCGTTACACGTGGGATAGTGTGGCCCACAGCTGCTGCCCAATAGTGCACTAGGATACGGGAGCTCGTGCAAAAGGAGGGCGACGCGTGTACAAAGCGACGTGTTTTTGTTGCACAGGAGGCAGAAGCCAAGCCTGATGCCACGTGGGCGTGGAAGCCCGTTTTCTATTGAAGAATCGTCTTTTCTTCCTCCTTCAGCCCCCTCTTCTTTCCCTTCTCCTCCCTCCTAGGGGACCCACCCCCGCCCCCACGCTGCCTCCGCCCCTGCATCCAGTGAAGGTCTCGCTGAAGAACGAGAGTTGGGTCCACGTGTCAGAAAAATTCAGAGAGTTGTGTTAAGGTCTCCTTGGCAAACTTTCTGTAAACAGGTCTGATCCCTCCAAGATGAGCATCAAACAGTTCTCCAAAATCAGAAATGAGAAATCCCCCCCATTAATTATAGCAAACAAGGTGAGAATGATGCAGGGGCAATCAAATGGATGCAATTTGCCATGTGGTACGACAGGGCAATGTTTCTTACCTTAAAGGCACTTCACCTTGTAATAAAATCATACAAGTACCAAACATAAGTGATATTGTCTTTATTTTGGATAATCTTATCTATAATTTTTTTAATCCTGTCGATAAACAGTTGTTTAGAGTCTGATCTTAGGATATCCAGACGAACAGAGCATCTTGTGCAGGTACAAAAAGACCTTGGATAAACAGTAATAAACTCAATGAGAGTGAACCTCAGGTTTTACAAGAGGACAGCAGAAACCAGTTTGCAACATCATGGAAAGAGAAGTTCTACATGGATGCTAAATATGATCATTTCATTGTGGATACCGAAATTCTTCTCAATAGCAATAGCAAACTACAGCTGCTTCACATGGTGTATGGATCAAAGCAAACCATTTGAACGCTAGCAAAATATGCTTCAGAATCACTGAAGCAGGAACCGAACTGCAGCTACAGCATCACCTTTGTGCTCCCGTAGTGTTCTCTCTGCAATCTTCTTGTCCAACTGTGTATTAAAATATATTTTAGAACAGGCTTTGAAAATATTACAAAAGTGTCATGGGATGAGGATTGAAAGTGGCCACCTCAAGCTCGTTAGAGATGATTTCAACATCAGCTGGGTTGATCTTGACAGCAGCTAATTCTTTCTCCCTTGTGGAAGAGCAAAAACATTCAGACGTGCAACGACAATCATATGGCATGCAAACAATGTTTTCAGTAAACCAGAGTCAACCCATTACCCATTTATCCCACGATGAGAAAGCTCACATGTCTATTCTAGTACACCGCCTTCATTTCAGCAGAGTTCATATAGCTTGAAGAAATAGCATCACATTATCATGCAGAATCAGGAGAAACCCATTTGGAAGAAATAAAAGGGAGAGATCCACTAAGACCATGCCAGAGTTTTTTTTTTCTTTTGCTTGGTTTTTCCTCAGGTTAAAATGTTACCTCATGAGGTATCAAGACCACAACTGGGGCAAGTTGCCTGGCTTTTTTTCCCCCAAGGCTTTACCAAAGTGCTTTCAGATGAAGCTAAAAATTGTGGCAAGCAAAGCTGCTGTTTAAATTAAGCTCTTTTTTTCCTCCACGCACAATTTCTAGTCATTTAGCTTGCATTAAGTCTTACTAGTGTATTTTCACCATAACAAAGTACAATCTGTGATAATATCCTCAGAAAAAAACTGCAAACACCATGGAACATACTTTGAGGAATAGGATGATTCCTCGGTAATGTAATAGTAGTCAGAGTGGATAAATCAGGTGTGTTGTACACTGACCTCAGTCTAATGGCATTCCAATCAGCCTCTTTAGAAGAAGCAAGAGCTGCCATGGCCTACAAAAGAAAGAGAGCATTTAATTAAACACAAATACCTTTCTTGATTGGCAAGTTGGCATTAATACATCCCTTTGATATTAAAATGCATAATGGCAGGTGATATTTGAAAGCAGATCATGTGTCAATATACAGGAATCATCTGAGGCCATCTTGATTTTTGTAAAAAAAAAATGATTCACAGTGATCTAGCAGTTAACCCAAGCATAGCTAAAGAATAACCAGGAACTGGCAGAACACGCATCTATCAATCTAACATTATCACCCTCAAGAAATTGAAAATAAATTAGGCTTGCACGCACTACCGTGCAAAAAGGAGCTCATCATTCTGCCCCCGAGAACATCTAATGTGTGTCCTGTTTTTTACATGCAGAACAGATCCTGCAACAAGGATGGACAAATTACAGGATCTATTCTGCAGAAACAAAATGTAAAGTCTTCAGCTCATTGCCCTACAGGCTACAGTTTGGTGTCTTGTGGTGATGGTAGAGCTGTAGTGGATGCATGAGTACATAGCAATAACATGGAATTAGAGAATTTTGTAACCAAAATGCCATACGGTTCTTACTCAGGATAAACAAGCACATGAAATGTTTAATTCTTGGGTCAGTAGGTCACAGCTGAAATGTTTAATTGTCTAATCAAAACTTAGGTTACGACTGAAATACTGTGACTTAAACAACAAAATCACGACCTTCTTATAAGCATGGCTATTATGATGTGAATCCACCATAGACATTAATAAATCATCATCATCCGTATACCAAACGCCTAAATTATCCAGCTCCTCGCTCCGTTGCTTGCCAATGAACAGATTGATGAACAATATATGCATGTTCATGACTAATAATGAAACTAAGATGAGTAATCGATTAAGGGCTTGGGGTTGGAGATGAACAAAACGTACGGATTGGACGCGGGAGGAATCGAGCTGGCGGTCCTCAACGCGGTCTGTGAGCTTGTCCAGCGCCTTGCTCTGCTGCTGCAGATCCTTGGAGTTCTCCCCCGCGGCGGAACCGCCCGCCGCCGCCGCCGCCGCAGCCGCTGCCGATTCGTCGCCCGCCGCAGCCATCGCTCCCCACCGCGCTCGCTGCCTAGACCCTAGAAATTCCCTTCTGTCTTGTGCAATCCAACGGAGGAAGATCTGGGAATGGCGAGGCAGTGCGTGTGGTTCGTCCTACGGCTTTCAGATTCGTGCATGAGCCTTCGGAACATATGTTGAGGATTTCCGGTGGAATTGAACTTGTTCTCATACAAAATTTGTAATTGTGAATTTCAAAGGAGGCCAAAAGTGTAAAATCTGTACACATAAGTATAGTAATTTTAAATCAAAATTGAGTAAATGAATAAACGGTTAGTTTGTTTTGTCACACAAAGGGTAATTAATAAGGCACTTGATATATGAGTATTATGGTTTGTTTATATCTAGCATGGAATTACTCACGCCTATTTTTTAATTGCATATGTGACTTATGTGTTACCAGCTTTCTCCTCGATGCTATCACATCACAGAGTGTTTTAGTGTTGACTTATCGGTCACGATTAAATTTTTATAGGTTTTTTATCATAGTTAAAGTTATAAATTTTAAATGGCTAGTAATACTAATATAAAAATTTATCCATAAATTATTTTTATTGTTTCATTCATTTTCTTACTCCATATCAACCACAACTCAATTAATCAATTAATCAGAACCAATATAAGTTCATTGAGATACACTGCTTCTGTCTTTCTAAAATTTTAATAAGAAAATATTGAATATGATTTTCCAGCCGAGGTTAAACTAATGGGATGAAATAAAATGATGGCATACTTCCAGAGCTCTTAAACAAAATCATTTTCGCAAAAGCTTTCTATATGATTTTTTTCTTAAAACTGTTGTATATAATTTTTAAATTTGTAATACTAATTTATTTATAGTTATCATAAAAAATTTAACTATTTATTGAGTATGAAAGAACATACCTAAAACTTTCTCCACGTACTTAGAGGAAGAGTAGAAAAATGGACCTTCTCTCTAAAATAAATTATGGTAGATGTCGACAGAAGCAAATGTTAAAGTAAGTTTTTTTAACGAGTTGCGGACAGGTGATCACATAGGTACAACGACGTACAATACGCTGACCGCATCATCGTATCATACGGGTGGAGCCCACCCCTATACTTTACATACAGAGGAAGAAAAAAAAAGAATAGAAAAACGACGGCCGTCCAATTCCCTCGCCGCCCTCTCCTCCACCGAGCACGAGCGGAGTCAGCGGAAGGCAGGCAGGCGCAGCGCACAACGCCGCGTCGCATCGAATCCGATCCGACCTCCGCTTTACTTTCTTTTTTGTTTTTTTTTTCTCGTACCGACTGCGACCTGCGTCGCACTCGCACACCCGCAGCAGCACCAACCCCCCCACCGTACCGAAAGCCTTGCGCGCATTCCCCGCTCCGCTTCCCCCGCCCCCCCCCCCCTCTCTCTCTCTCCCGCGTCGCGCCGCCGCCTAGGGGACGCTCCGGTCGGCGATGTGGCAGGAGCATGCTGGGCGCGCTCCTCAGGCTCCTCTCTGCGTGCGGCGGGGTCTGGCCCACCTCCCCGGCGCCGCCGGCGCAGTCGTCTAACGCCAACGCCGCGGCGGCCTCCGCGGACCACGCCGCCGCTGAGGGCCGCGATGGCCTCCTATGGTGGCGCGATCTCGCGCGCTGCCACGCCGGCGAGCTCTCCGTCGCCGTCGTGCAGGGGAACCACGTGCTCGAGGACCAGTGCCGCGTCGAGTCGGCCCCGCCCCTCGGCACCTGCCTCGGCGTCTTCGACGGCCACGCCGGCCCCGACGCCGCCCGCTTCGCCTGCGACCACCTCCTCCCCAACCTCCGAGGTGAGCACCCCCACCGCGAAATGCGACCGCTTCCTAGCCGCCGCGTAAACGCTCCGGTGATGCGACTTAGGGTTGATCCGTGCAGATGCCGCTTCCGGGCCGCAGGGCGTCACGGTCGACGCCATCAGGGACGCGTTCCTGACCACGGAGGAAGGATTCCTCGCGCTCATCTCGCGCATGTGGGAAACACAGCCGGACATCGCCACCGTTGGGACCTGCTGCCTCGTCGGAATCGTGCACCAGAGGACGCTCTTTGTAGCCAACCTCGGGGATTCCAGGGCTGTTCTAGGGAAGAAGGTTGGTCGCACTGGTCAGATTACCGCTGAGCAGCTGTCTAGTGAGCATAATGCCAATGAGGAGGCTGTCAGGCAGGAGCTCATGGCTCAGCACCCAGATGATCCGCAAATTGTTGCTCTTAAACATGGGGTCTGGAGAGTGAAGGGCATTATACAGGTTGGTTTTATTGCATTGTTCAGTTTCCTGTTGCAGACATTTTATTTGTGTTATATATTTTTCAGTAAATGTATTGGGCAACGCAGGTGTCAAGATCGTTAGGCGATGCATACTTAAAACACACACAGTATAACACGGAACAGATCAAACCGAAGTTCAGGCTCCCTGAACCATTCAGCAGGCCTATATTGACTACCAACCCATCTATCATCTCACGTTGCCTTCAACCAAGTGATTGCTTCATCATATTTGCTTCTGATGGTTTGTGGGAACACCTGAGTAATCAGCAAGCTGCTGAGATTGTTCATAGCCATCAACGAACTGTAAGATTCTGCACATTTAACTTGGTTTCTCTACTGGTTCAGATCCTGGCCTATGCTGTTGCCTAAGTGAGAGCATAATCAATTTGCAAAATTTTATGGCTAGAACTTTTACCACTAAATTTATTTAGTAAAGGTTCAGCTGTGAAAGGCGAACCTCTTTATGGAACCGAACCTTATTTCACATGGTAACAATGCCTTTAATTTATTTTGCGGTAAAATATTTACAAATTACAATCAAATGTATGTGAAGTATCAGATCTTCAACCTCTTTATGTCAGTTTTGTTCCACAGTGGCATTATGATTCAAGTTCTGTCTTGCATTTAGACATTAGAGAATTTAGGATCCTATTTGTTAAACATTTTCCAATCATTGCATTATTTAGACTAAATGCTTATTGGCCTGTCATGTTTATCCGCTAATACAACAAATTCGGAAAGTATTAAGCTGACACATTGTGGTTTCCAGTTAACTAATGTTACCATTTACTTATAACCAAAAGAACAGAGTCTGCATCAAAAACCTAGTTGCCATGCACTGTGAAATTTTCAGATATTTTATTTGGTGGTTGGGTGCACTTTGGATGCAAGTATTGACTACGGATTATCATGCAATCCATGTCCAGAGTCCACAGCTATACATTGGGTTACAGCCTGCAAGCTGGAAATGTATCAACATCACTGGCTATTTCCTTAAATGCCTTGCAGTTAGGACCATCCTATTACTGTAAGGAGTTTGAGGCAATATCACTGGTCTGGTCTTTTCCATTTATTTAAATCATGTGTCGGGACTTGTGACTGTATCAGCAATGCGCCCAAATACCTCTCTCAGTGGATCACTGCTCTCCTGTAGTGCTGGCAGGAACACCCTGGTCATGATAACCATTGTCTGATGATGTATACTGGACATGGTTATTGTAGGTCCATACCAATTATGAATTGTTACTGCTTATATGTAAGGAGCACCAGTTTTCTGATAAGTACTGGGGACATGTAACTTGTTGCAGTATAATGATTGCAGTCAACTACTCTATTTAGTGATTTAGTCACTTCCTGTCTTCCTAGCTGTATATATTTGTTTGTATGCTCGCCCCTGATGATTCACATGCTTGCATTTGTTGCTATGCCCTAACCTATTTATCATTGTATATATAGGCTGTGAATGAAGCCACCGATTAATTTACTCTAAAATAATGGTACTATTGACAACTTGATATGCTGGTTTATACTTTTACCTGTACTGGTTACATCATTGTAGACAATTTTGTTCACCTCTGCATCGCTTCAACCTACAAGCAGTCAAGCATGGTTTTGGTTTTCATGGCTGTTGCTTAACGAGTTAAAATATGATCAGATAATTGATTTTATTTGACTGTCCTTTTCAAATTTAGGGAAGTGCAAGAAGGCTCATAAAGGCAGCTCTCCATGAAGCGGCACGAAAACGTGAGATGCGTTATTTAGACCTCGTGAAGATTGACAAGAAGGTTCGCAGGCATTTCCACGATGATATCACTGTCATCGTGTTATTCATAAATTATGATCAATTAGCGAAAGTTCATTCACAAGGACAATCACTATCCATCAGATGTGCCTTGGATCACTGATTAGGAGCTAATCCTACAATGAATGATCAGTTTCTGTCAGCAACAATCGCTAGTCAGATGGTTTCATCAAACGGCCATTGTGAATGGATCACAACCTCCTGCAGAAGTTTCCTTTTCTTCTTCTTTTTTCCTTTTGCCTTTGCACATAAAACCGACTACCTTCTAAACTGTCAGTTTCCCCTCAAACGTATCGGATAAATGTGGATATTCCTGAAGCTGGAACTTTGCATAGAGTTCATGAGGGAGCTTTATTAAGAACTATCATGTATTCTTTTAATTGATTTATTCGTTGTCTCATTTACATAAGTTAGTTTCTTTTGTATTGAAAAAGCTTATCAACCCACACCACATTTTCTTTTTTTTTCCTTTTGGACGAAAATCCACAACAGTTTGTAGCATGCAAAACTACTGATCTACTACTTGATTATCTACTGGACAGTTTCCTTCATGATAGTTTAGTGATTATTTGCTTCATTTTTACCTCATAATCACAATCATAGGTGACTGCCTTTGTTCCAGAGTCCAGACTCAGTCCTCTACTCCTTGAACTTTCGAAGCTGCGATTTGGATTATTTGGAACAAGAGGAGGCATTATATATTCACCTTCCTAAAGATGTAGCATGAAGATGTAACAGGGCGTGCTAATATTGAAAGAGAGAAACCTACCTGATTCATCATATGTGGCAAAATTAACCAAGTGTCTGTGCTAGTGAAGTAGAGTATTAAAATGATATTTGTACAATTCCGTAAAAATTGCATCGAATTATTTTGGTAGTTTCGGTTCTCTTTTTTGGTTATTTCATCAGGCGTTGATTTCGGTGGTCAACGCTGCAGAACCGAGAAAAACGCTGTAAAATACTATTTCCGTACGCATATCCGTGATATTTTTCTCCCCCTTTTTTTCCCGCGCTCTTTAGTCTTCTCGCTGTCTAGTTTTTTCTTTTCGCGCCCGTCTCCTTCCCCTTCGCCGTCTCCTCCCCCGCATTCCTCCTGTCTAGGGTTCCATGGACACGGCCGCTGCCTCCGCTGACGGGGGCGCCTTCCTAGAGTTCGTCGACTACGCCATCTCAATGCTCTCCTCCTCCGGGGGCGACGGCGACAACTCCCCCGGCGGCGGGCCAGCGCCTGCACGGCCGCCGTGGGGGTGGGCGGTGGCGCAGGTGCTCAAGTCGTGCTGCGCTTACTCCAGCGGCGTCACCGCTGCCATCCTTCTCTCCGACCTCTTCCAGGTTAGACTCGCGCTGTGCCTGTTTGGGGCCAAACTAGCCATTCTATAAGCTGTTTGATTAATCATGGTTTCATTTTCTACTCTTAGGCTTACTTATTTGTTGAGATCGGCTGTGTTTAAATTTATTATACATTTATGCTTGAATTCAAACTTCATTTGGAGGATGCAACTCTTTCTCCAAGCTGTTACAGTTTCTGTTTGTGTCTTGTGCTCGCTGTTCCTTAGAATCAAATTTGTTCTGAAAGCAAATCCCGATATATCGAAGAATGTCGAACCGATGTAGTCTATACATCGAAATAGAAAAGGGCATACATAAACTATCTGTGCAATCACTACTGTAGCTTCTGGTACTGCTCAAGCAAGTGGCGCGTATTATTTTTGTAAGGATAGCACGATTTGGCAATCCCATGCTTCTTGCTTTTGTGTCGATTAACAAGTGCACACCCATTTCAAACTCATGATTGCATTTTTTTCATCATTTTTTTGCATTAGACATATGGCTTAGCGTTAAAATATTTTCTGCCTTTGTTAGTCTTGGACAGAACAACGCAAGTCTCTGACTGCAAAGAGGAAAGTTGAAATGACCAATCTTCTAAAAACAAGAAATAGGAGGAGGCTTACTAATACTATCACAATCGATTCTATCCACGAGAAGAACTTCCTTTCTCCTAGGAGTGTCCTTGAAGCTGTTGTCATTGACGTGTTTATCATTCCTGGTATGCTTATACTTCGCTTCTATCAAACAAAGAAGCTATATCTGTCAGATATTTTTGTATTAGTTTCAGAATACTTGAGCTTTGCAGGGTTGTTTACTGTTTAGTACGTAGTAAACAGAATGACTAGCTGGATAGCCTATTACTTTCTATGTCATTGTTTCTCACTAAGGGCACAAGTTCAATCTCATGAAGATCCTTGATCATTGGGTCATCATTTTTTCCAACATGATTATTGAATAATTTTTTTAGATGAAGGATAGAAATCTAGCCTTTATATCCGCAAGTGGATATATACAGCTAAAATATGTAGGAATACTTAGACTCCATGTCTCATAATAGAGAACAAAAAAGAAAGGAAAAAACTATAAGACTAAGATTCGACACTACTTTTGTTTTTCTTTCCTGCTTTCACAAAACCACACTAAAGTGGTCTTGAGAAGCAACACGAACTCTTGCAACCCCTCACAATCGATTTATCCACCTTTGATTGGTTCCTCTGTCATCCTACACCTACTGATGAACATGCATGCCCTTCGCTCGCCGACACCCTCAAATGGAGGCAGAGAAAGGGCCCTGCCAATGCCGCTTGCTGATGCACAAATGGATCTGTTCACAAACACCTCTGATCGAGCAACACTTAGGCCCCTAGATCGAGCATTGCTCCCTAACCATTGCCTTCACCAAGCCCTTCGTCCCCTCCTCGCTTTGCTCACGAGAAGGACGCGGTATTTGGCTATTATTCCCGATTCAGCCTCCCTGGTTGCCTTTAGCACCGTCGCTGAACTCGCCGTTGTCTTGCCAAAGCCCCTCCTTGCTGCAGCCACCTCCAATCCATGCGGTCGGATTTGGACTTGGAAGCCGACGATCTAGCAGCTTCTGCCCATAGGGCCATCACCACTGCTGTCCATGCCACCATGCTGAAAAGCACCGCTGTCCATGATCCTTGAATAAATGTATTGATAAAATTAGTTACTTGAACTTGCTCTTTATATCTGACTGCCAACTTGCATCTTCCTCGATTACCTTCTAAACTGTTTCCTTGTAGGTACAAACATATACATGCTTACCTTGGGAGACATGTGGAGCACATCCACTATTGATCTATATCTACACCGAAGGTAGATTTGAGTATGACTTATTTCTTAGATAATGTCACTGAAGATTAAAAATCCAGCACTGAATGAAGGTAAATTTGCTATTGGACTGACTCTAAATTTCCATGTTAGGTACTACAACTACATTGGACAGAATGGTGTCTTGAAGAAGAGTCGAGAAGTTATTCTCACAGGATGTTGCCTACGTACAGCTATGGAGGGATCAGGCCATGCTCGTATTTTACCAACAGAATATATGGTGATGTTACTTGATGAGGTACCAGTTAAAGCATTTAAGTTTACAAGGAAGTGGAGTTCAGAACGTGTCTTTTAGTTGTAGCTTGTCATTTCTTGGGTCGTTTTTTTCAGTTCACTTTCATCCCTCAGATGTTTCTTGATAGTACATAGTGATAGTAGAATACCCCCCAAAAAAATCACCTAAACACTAAACAACTTCATCATTATTTACTCATTAGATGATGTGCTAACTCCTTGCATCTTACAAGGATTCATGCTTGCCATATTATACTGTTAAGCTGCTAGAAGTTAAAATTTTGCATTGGTTCTGTGGAATGCTAGATATAACTGGCTCAATAAACTTTTCTGATATACTATATCACATATTATTCAGTTTGAACTTATGTTCCATTCATACAGGATGAAGATGAAGATGCCATGTTACTTGCTGCACAATTTTGCACATATTCTTTCTCATCTATGATGCTAGATGAGAACAGAAACAATATTTCCTACTCATTTTATGCCAGGTATAACATGATATATAGTACTTTACTGCTTTTTAGTTCTTAATGATGACACTTCTACATTGAGTGCTGCTGTAGTTATACTAGCAGAACTCATCCAGTTTAATTGGAGATGTTTTATTAGCATTTATTTTCCTCATTTGCTACACGGCTATATCATCTGACGTGTAACGATTCTCTCTCACGTGTGTGAGTTATACCAGGAATATCAAACCAACATTATGATTGCTGGCGAGAAAAAAAAACAAAAATTTACCAATCCATTTGACGATATAAACTGAATTGGATGAAGCAAATCACTTGATCTTGAAGGATTTGTAACACTGCCCTTTCTTTATCCTGTAGGATCGAGAAGATTGAGTCTTTAGAACCTTTTGGATCTACAGAAAGAAAGCAAATTGTACTTGTTGACAATGATGATGCAAAGATAAAATTTGTTTTATGGGGAGAGCAGGTTTTGCTTGCAAATCTTTTCAGGTTAATTTCACTCAATACAAGTACTAAATGTTTCATTTAAATTATTGTAAACTACACTTTTATTCTAGTGTAGGGAGCATGCTTGCACTGGACAGACCTTTTATTGCAAATTGTCTGCACAATAATCACGAGGAGTCTCAGGAACTTTGCCTTGAATATGGCAGTGCAACACAGGTTTACTTGGTGCCTATTGCTCAGCAGGAGGAACAGGTTGGTATGAATATCTTGGTGCTATGCCTTTCTGCACTACTCCTTTTGACCAAGATGGAAAAGATTGTGTGCTAGGTACTTCTCACACCTACCCAAATAAGGAGTCAAGGATCTCGACCGTCATGTGTTCCAAGTGATCATATGTCTTCACAAGTAACATTACCACGTGATTTGCACGGTTCAGTTGATTTCAGCAAATATCCCTTTCGGGTTAGTAACCTGAACTTCATTTATTTGAGTTTCTTTTTATCAGATAAGCTTGCCAATTTGCTTGGAAACTGAAGGCTTTATCGATTTAGCATATAATGATTGATCCTATTCATGTTTCAATCTGCATATAGTTACATTGTTCAGATCTTCATTAGCAACAAAGCAATACTATTATGTTTATCTTAGCTTAGTTAATTATTCTGAAAACTAGCACTAGATCCCTCATTAGAAACTACAATTCATAATATATAAAATTTGCTATAATACTATTTTAGGTGCATCTACTGCTCTCATTCCATGGGCTCCTCAGTCATGCAGATGTAATATATCTAGTAACATAAACATATGTGTTGTCTGCTGTTTTATTTGGTAGGAAAGTACCTAATGCTTTATCATCAGCGTCTTGTTACCGTCTTTTTCATGATGATCTACTATTATATCGCTGGTTGAAGTTTTTGATTCCTTAATGAAGGGAAATCATTGAAAAAATAGATTTCGTCTCCTCTTGACTCTTGTGGATCCTGTTCATTGTTTTTAGTCTGATACAACTTATATACACACCATCTACTTATCATGCGTGCAGTAAAGTTCCTTTTACTGTCTAATTGTTAGGTATATGCAAGTGATCTTCATGATAAAATGGTTGGAGTTAGTCTATTTGGTACCGTGACAAGTGTTTGCAAAGCAAGTGTGTCAGGGGCTTCCTTTTACTTGGAGATAGAAGATGCAACAGGAGTTGTTCTAATGAAGCTTAACTTCATTGGACACTGGTACCATTTTTTGTACTTATGCAATGATCTAGTTTTTTTCTGCTGTCTATTCCCTATCTTGTTTGAAAATGTATTCCTATTTGACTTAAAATACAAATCAAAATTCTTGTACTCATCATGCTAGTGTTAAATTCTCTAATTTGCAATATCCAAGCATATGTTTTGTTAATTTGGATGAGTATTAATGTGCTAGGTTTAAATATAGAAAACTGCTCAACATATTGAACTCATACAGTTTGGAGCCTGGCAAAAAAATATTCAATCGACTTTTGCACCGAGCATGATATCATGATCAAAATATTAATTCATCTAGTTTCTTCCATCTAAAATCTGATTGTTTTACCATTTTGTGTTTCTTTTACCAAATCAATGATGAGCCAGTGAAATTAATTTTATATTACACTAAATCAAGGAACATCCTCTTTATCTATTTCCTGTGAACAAGCAATGATGTTGTGAAGACTGTACCCCGTCAAATGTTTTTTTATTCGATCTGTTGTTGTGTGAGCTAATATATTCTGATTAGAAAATTCATGAGGTACCTGACCTGTACAGTGTGTGCAAGACTACAAGGTCTTTTACAAAGATGTAATGCTATGTTAATTGGCTTTTGATATTTGATGCTATCTCTAGCCTGACAGCCTGTGGTTAATGAATCATAGAGTACATTAAAAATCATAACATTGACTCTCCAGTATTCTAACTTCCATCATTTGTTCTCCAGAGAAGCTTTCTTTTTTATTACAAAATTGTTGTTTCCTATGCCAACTCATCTGTCTCTACCATGCACTTGAAATCGATACATTATAGATATATTTATGCAGGTCGCTAGGCAGAGTAAGTGTTGGTCATATGGTGTATATCTCTGGTTTGACTTGTACCTTGAGTTCGAAAAACATGTAAGCTATACATTCCTTTTTAATTTCGTATGTTCACAATTTAAATGTTCCAGCAATTGCTTCAAGGTGAAAAATTCTGGTTGATGGACTTTTGGTGTTACAGTTTTGAAGTCGCTTGGATTGAAAAGGAGTCAGGGTCTCTATTTGTTAACTTAAGCTTGCTGCCAGCGCTTCTTAATTCAACATGCCTGCATAATATGTCTCTCTTGTCAGAACTTCCCCATTCAACTAATAGAACACATGTAAGTCTTCACTATTATTGTGAAGTTTTCTCAAGCATATACATTTTTAGTTAACTGTTAGATGGAAAATCATGGAATTATCAGTGACATTTAGAAAGCATTCCTGGTGCCTATTTTGTTTGTTTTAAGAACTTTGCGTCTTTCATTTGTGACTTTGTGGTTGTAACATGCTGAATGTGTTTGATATCTTAATATACAGATATGCCGTGTTCAACTTGACCACATCAATGTCAACAGTTTAAAGGTATTATTATTCCACACTCTTTGTGGATGTGTTGTGAGTGATCAATCAGGTGGACTTCAATGTTCCTTCTGTAAATGTGCATGCCATGGCGGTGGATGTACACATGGCTTTCAGCTGCACTTGACCATTGCAGATGACAGTGAAAAGGTTCTTGCCTGGTGCGTTGGGCAAACAGCTGTAGAGTTCCTTCAAATATCTCCTGATGAGTATATGGAACTCCCTGAGGTATTAACTAAAAAAATTATTGCTCATGTAGTCATGTACCTTACATTTGAGTCAAAACCTTTTCAATAGACACCATTTGCCTCTTCTTGAAATATTTTACTGAACAAATATGTGGTGTTAGTTTATGTATATAAACCTGCCTGGTTCACTGTCTCCGTTCTATCGTAGTCACTATTGGTCTCATTCCTGTAAGCTCATAGGTAGCATAGCACTGATACTTATAACTTTTGGCACGTGAAAGCAGTATTCATGAAAGCTTATCCTGTCATTTTGTGCATCATGGAGCATCCGTCAATATTTTTTTATCTAGAGTTCTAGACTTGTCTACACCTATCAGATTTCTGTTAGCTAACATAGAATAATTACACTCCTTGTTCTTATTCAAGTTTTCCGGTGATGAATTACCAGGATGAACGAGCAATGTATCTCTATACTCTTCAGAACGAGAGTTTTACTGTCGCTATTGCAAATACCAGAAAGCGGATTGATAAATATATCGAAGATGATAAAGCACTTCCAGTATGGGAGATCACAAGAGCCCAAAAATGCGAGTGAGATCCTTGAGCCGAATTTGCTAGCAATAGTTTATGAAGAAAGGTTTGTGTGGCAATGTTGAGTTTTAAGATATATCAAGCATTATTTTGGAAGCTTAGTCTTGTTGCAAACTATTCATATCAATGGAACAGATGCATATTTAAAGCCGACTCAATGATCTTGTATTATTTGTTTCGCTGTTGTGTTTTCTGTTCATATGATGCCACCTGCATCTCTGTCATATTATATGGATCTGAAATCGTTCACAGTTGGCAACTGTCAGGCAGTCAGAGACAACTTACCAGCAGAATTAGCTACTAGTTGGGATCAATACAATGTAACGAAAGAAAATAAAAATGCAGTGTTAAATTATAGCGGTTTTGGCCCCTCCAATAATCCTGAGCATGTACTGAAGGTCCTCAACAACAGCATCCTCTACCTTGGACGAAGTGTGCAAAGGATGAACTGCAGCCACCTGGGAACTAGAAGACATCAACTAGCTGCAGGCTCTGAATCATTGCCCTCCAGGTACAGTCGTGTACTGTATGTCTACTGAACTACTGAAGCTGCAGCAGTTGCTCTCCTGATGATGATCCTTGTGAAGAAACCATCTACCAACTACATATATTACTCAATTGCAAGTCTCCTACTGCAGCCTGCAGGTTGACATAGTATGTACGCATGTTGACTCTGTAGTAACATATGGAAATATGGTTACTTGCTTAGCTAGATGTAAATATATTAGTATGGTAATAAAATTTAGGCCAGTATCTCGACGGGAAGTGCAGCTTAATTGCTTTAGCTTGAAGCTGACGGGAGATTGGATTTAACAAAAGCAAGCCATGCTTAGGTGTCGGTGCCCTGATACATGCTGCACACTTGAACTCCATACTGGTTGTATGCACTGATATGATTTGACTAATGCAATTGCTTCTTCGTGGAGTGGACTGTGGCTATGTGCAGCAGTGACAGCGATCTTGTATTCGGTGATGGATTTGCCAAAGGTTTTGTGATGCGATGTGCACTATGTTGGTTTGCTACCGAATCCACGTGTCTCGTACAGTTGAGAAGCTCAAGAGCTGGAACACAATGTGGAGCCAAATTTTGAACGACGTTGATAGATCTTGCTCGGATTGTAAACGATGTGATGATAAATAAATTTGTCTCGACGGCGAATCGTCGTAGTATTACGTGTTCGGTCGCAAATCGTTTTGACAGTTGATATCGATAGAGGATAAACCGATGATGCCGAGACTAACAGCTCAGATAAGCAAAATCAAATGATCAATAAACCATAATCGGATAAAATAATTAATTATTAGTGGCACTAATCCCGGGATCCCGTACGGCCGTTGGCCCACGCCCTTGCCATGTGGCCACCTCCTCCTCCATCCATCCAGTGCAACTGACCGGTGGGCCCGACAAAGCCCGGGCGGTTCGATCTCTCACTGACAGGTGGGTCACCCCATTCCAGCCACCAGTCCCGCACCCCGAAGCGGAGGTCCTCCGGTTCCGAAACTGTACGGTTACCGACGTGTGGGCCACACCATTAGGCTGGGACCACCTGTCTGTGACAACTAGTCATCAGCACATAGCTCCCGCTCTACATAAGCCTACGAGTAGTAAATGGAATCTCCGAGTCAATAGAAGTTGCCACCTCCTCATTGAGTGATACGACTTGTAACGGGTAGAGACGAGGCGAGAGGAAGAAGACGACGGTTCGCGAGAAGCGGAGGAAGCGAGAGACCCAGCGAGATGGCGGCGCAGGTGTCCGGAGAGGCTGCGGAGGTCGTCCCGACGTTCTCCTCCCTCGACCCGGTCTACGGCGACGTCTCGCAGCTCGACGAGGCGCGCCTCCGCTTCGCCCTCCTCGCCGACAAGTTCCAGGCCATCTACGCGACCCGCCCCGCGCTCTTCGCCCGCTCTCCAGGTAGGCTGATAGATGGATAGAGATAGACCTCTAGGTTTCGGTGGATGTGGATGCGTGTGAGATAGACCTCTAGCTCTCCAGGTAGAGCTGTGATTGATCTGAGTGGGGCGGCGGGGATTAAGAAGTTGCGTGTGCAGGGCGGGTGAATCTGATAGGGGAGCACATCGACTACGAGGGGTACTCGGTGCTGCCCATGGCCATCCGCCAGGACATGATCGTCGCCATCAGGAGGGCCGAGGGCAAGGAGGTGCGCGTCGCCAATGTCGACGACAAGTACCCCATCTGTGTCTACCCGGCCGACCCCGACAAGGTAATTCTCCAGCATTGTGCTCTGCTTTTCCCCGTTCCTCGATTGATCGTGCTTAGTTTGAGTGGATTTTGATTTTGATTTTTTTTACACGACGGGGCTTTTTCGCTGGGTCGCGATTGAAGGACGTAGGTCCTTATCAGTTATCACGGGGAATGTTTAGGAGAGATTCTCCAGTTGTAGATAGATTTCTGAAAAAAAAGGGAGAATTTTCAGTACCGCATCGGATTCCCATTTTTTTCGGTGGAGGTAGGGACAATCTTGTTCCTATTTTTTAGGATGGGTGGTTGCGTTAATAACTCCATGATTTAATTTATCATAACAAGAAGCCCGTGATATGGTGTCTGCACTGTTTCGGTACCCTGCCTGCCCGTGAGCTTAATTTTGTTGTCCTCGCCGACTCGTGGTCCACTGAGATAATGGTGTGGAAGTCCTTGGACTTCCTGCTTCCTCGTCCATGGCTGGTCAAGATGTGCACAAGGTGGTGGGGTACTGGAAGCAGTTAGATGAAGAATTCATCTATACCCTGGCAAATCTTTCATTGTACAATTCGCATCATACGGCACAACAACAAATCTAGATGAATATTTGCAATGCAGAGAAAAGAGCTCAGGGTGCGAATTAATACTGCAATTGCAAATGGAGTTTGTGCCTTATATAATAGTTTTCCTTTCATCACGTGGACACTGTTACTGTTTATTGTGTTTGTTAGACTGTTAGAATTATATATATATATATATATATATATATAGGCCCGACCCCCTGTACAGTAAACGGGGTCTCACACTTACTATCTGTACACTTCACTTTTATGTGGTATCAAAGTGAAGTTCAGATATCTCCCGCGTACTAACAACCATTTCGTCAGCAAGCTAACGCCTCCGAGACTCCCTTCCCTCCTCCACCCTTCTTCCCACGTTCGCCTGGGCTCACGACATGCTGGTTCTTTAAGGAACTTCACCTGACGAACGATGAGAAGACTATCGCCCACACCGCTCTCATCGCCGCAGCCGGTTCTGGCTGCACCAACTCCAGCGGCTGCCACCCTACGTGTGCTACTGCCTCCTCCCGCGCCCACGGCACTTCCTCCGGTGACCATGGGTTCAGCCATGGCAACAGGGCCCGAGTCGGCGGCAGCGGCAAAGGCAAAGGAAAGGGCAAGGACAAAAGCTAGAGCGGCCTTATGCAACAGCGCCCCGCTGCCGCCACTACCCCACCAGCTGGCCCCATGGGTCCGTGGTTCTGCTACAACCCCTGGGCGCATCAGCCTCAGCCGTGCAGCCACCTTGGCTGGCAGCCCAAGGTCCTCGGCGCTCATCTCTAGGCCCACCTGGCGTCCGTCCCCATGCAGCCGCTCCTGCCGCTTGCACCCTCGCAAGCCTCCCAGCAGGCTCCTCTGTGGAACCAGGTTGGCCTCATCGCCACCCTCAACCAGATAACGCTCTAGCCTCAGCATCCCTAGCTACTAGACTCTGGTGCGCCATCACACATGGATTTATCGGACGGTATACTCCTTTCCCGCCACCCTTCCTCCTCCCCTTTCATCACTGTCGACAATGGATAATCGCTTCCAATCACATGTCATGGTGACTCCATCCTGCCCACACCCACATCAAACTTCTCACTACACAACGTCTTAATTGGTTCCTCCCTCGTCCACAATCTCCTCTCTGTTCATCAATTCACCAGAGATAACAATTGCTCTATTGAATTTGATACATCTGGTTTCTCTGTGAAGGATATCCTGACCCAGCGCGAGATGTTTCGATGCAATAGTGGTGGTGATCTATACACCATCCCTGCTGCGTCATCCACTCCTCACACCAATATCGCCACCTCCACTAATATTTGGCATCTCCGCCTCGGCCACCCCAGTCCTGACACCGTCTTCACTCTTCGTCGTAGCGCCTCCATCCCCTACACCAGTACTAGCCCCACTGTATGTCATTCCTGTCAACTTAACAAACATGTGCGGCTATCATTCTCCCTCTCTACCTCTTGTATCTCTAGACCTTTTGAAATTATTCATTGTGATGTGTGGACTTCTCCAGTTAAAAGCATTTCAGGTTATCAATATTACCTTGCTTTACTTGACGATTACACAAATTACTGCTGGACCTTCTCTCTCGTAGCTCTGAGGTCACTACTCATCTAATCAACTTCTCCAACTACGTTTCTACTCAATTTCACCTCACTATCCAAGCCATACAGGCCGACAATGACACGGAGTTTGTCAATCGTACCATCCAAGCCTTTCTTACCTCCCGTAGCATTCACCTTCGCCTTTCTTGTCCATACACCTCTCCTCAAAACGGTAAGGCCGAACGCCTCCTCCTTAATCTCAACAATATCAGTCGAATCGTCCTTCTCCACGCCCACCTCCCCGTAACCTACTGGGCTGAAGCACTTAGCACTGCAACCTATCTGCTCAATCGGCACCCTTGCTTCTCCATTCGCCATAACATTTTCTACACTCTTCTGTATCACAAAACTCCCAACTACTCCCACTTACGTGTTTTTGGGTGTCTTTGCTACCCCAATCTGACAGTAACTACCCCTTAAAAACTTGCCCCACACTCCACCGCCTGCATCTTTCTTGGCTATCCCTCCTCCCACAAGGGATATCGCTATCTTAATCTCTCCACTCGCCGCATCATCATTTTCCGATATGTTTTCTTTGATGAGTCATGCTTCCCTTTCGGGTTAATCAACCATGGACACTCTTCTAGTGAGCTCGACTTCTTTCTCACCAACACTATACCCTCCAGCCCCTTACCATCCACCACATCTTCGCAGCCCACTCTAGTGGTTCCCGAGGATCCACTGAACGACTCCACCATTCTTCTATGTGCCCCAGCCGTGCCGATCGAACCTCCATCGGCTCACTCACCTTCCACCATTCCTTTACGTGCCCCTGCTGTGCCTGATCGGACCTCCATCGGCTCCCTCACCTTCCACCACCCTAGCGCCAGTCATCGCCCCGGCTGATCCAGTCTAGCCCATCCTCCGGACCTACAGCCGTCGGCCTTATCCCGCTATCACCTCTGCCCCTGTCCACTCCACCACACGGCTGATGTTGCCATCGGACCGCGCGGCCGCTCCCGTCCCAACCACTTCTCACATGGTCACCCGTTCTCAGACCGGGTCCCTTCGTCCCACCCAGCGCTAGGGGTTCTCCGTGGTCCACTGTGTCATCTCGCCCATTCCGACGAATCCCCGTTCTGCTCTGCCCGACCCTTAGTGGTACGCGGCCATGACTGATGAGTATAAGGCACTCATGGATAACGAGACCTGGTGCCTCATCACTCGTTCTCCCAGCGCCAACATTGTCATCGGCAAGTGGATCTTCAAATACAAATTCCACTCTGATGAATCTTTGCTTGTCACAAGGCTCGTTGGGTAGTTCGAGGCTTCTAACGCTCCGGCATAGACTACGACGAGACTTTCAGTCCCGTCGTCAAGCCTGCCACTATCCGAATTGTTCTTACCCTCGCTGCATCACACTCCTGGCCGATCCACCAGCTTGACATGAAGAACGCCTTTCTTCACGATCATCTAAAGAAGACCGTCTATTGCCAGCAGCCTCCAGGCTTCGTCGATCCAGCTTGTCCCGACGACGTCTGTCTCCTCCAACGCTCTCTATGGCCTCAAACAGGCCCCTCGGGCCTGGTACCAGCGTTTTGCCATCTATCTTCGGCAACTCGGCTTTGTGGTCTCCACTTTCGATACATCACTTTTCGTTCTTCACACCAGGGATGTCACCGTTTACCTACTTTTATATGTCGATGACATCATTCTTACGATATTCTCGCCCGTCACCCTACAGCACATCATGACATGACTCCACTCGAAGTTTACCATGACCGATCTCAGTCCCCTGCACTATTTCCTTGGCATCTCCGTCATGCGCTCTTCCTACGGATTATTCCTATTCCAGTGCCAATATGCCATCGATCTCCTCCAACACGCGGGCATGGTCAAGTGTCACCTTACCGTAACTCCCGTCGACACTCGTGCTAAGCTCTCCGCCACTGACGGCTCTCTCATCGCTGATCCCTCCCAGTACTGGAGCCTTGCTGGCGCTCTACAGTATTTGACTCTCACACGGCCTGACCTCAGTTATGCGGTTCAGCAAGTGTGTCTCTTCATACATGCTCCTCTCTTCTCGAGAATAATGATGAATGGAAAAAAGAGAAAATCCTTTAGCTGGATAAGGGGCGGATGTAGCCAAGCTCCCCGTGAACTTCATCTTGCGCTACTCAAGCGTATCCTTCGCTACGTGAAGGGCACACTGACCACTGGCCTCCACTTCAGCTCCAGCCCCATCGACTCTCTCACCACATACTCTGACGCGGACTGAACGGATTGTCCTGACTTCCGATGCTCCATATCCAGTTACTGCGTTTTTCTCAGTGACACCTTGGTCTCTTGGTCCTCCAAGCGTCAAACCACAGTGTCCCGGTCGAGCGCAGAAACCGAGTACCGCGCCGTTGCTCATGACGTCGCCGAGTGCTGTTGGATCTACCAGCTTCTCCAGGAACTCCATACACCCATTGTTTTTACGACAGTTGTCTACTGCGATAATGTAAGTGCCGTCTATATGACCGTCAATCCAGTCCATTATCGTCGCACGAAACATATCGAGATCGACATCCATTTCGTTCGTGACAAGGTCTCTCTCGGACTCGTTCGGGTGCTCCACGTACCGTCGGTGCATCAGTTCGCCGATATTATGACCAAAGGCCTGCCCGTGCTTTTGTTCCACAGTTTTCGGTCCAGTCTTTGCATCCGTGATCCTCCCGCTACGACTACGAGAGGTGTTAGACCGTTAGACTTGTATATATAGGCCCAACCTCCCTATACAGTAAACAGGGTCTCACACTTACTGTCTGTACACTTCTTTTATAGTGTTCACACAGTAGAGACACTGTTTCTGCATCCTTAATTATATTTGACTTGTAATCATATGAAATGAAAAATATTATCTCTGGGTTGCCAAACTTATGCTGTCTTGGTGTTGCTATTTGTTCTCAGCTTCAGTTATATGATTATTTCTTTGATACATTGATTTGGCCCTTGATAAATATTTTTCATGCAGGAAATTGACATAAAAAACCACAAATGGGGCCACTATTTCATGTGTGGGTAAGTTAATTCTTATAATGTTACAGAAAGCTAGATATTGGAGAATTTTGTTCGCTTGATCATATGCTTAACTGGGCACAAGAAAAGAAATTGAACATATATTGTCTGTTCAATTCTCTATCTGCAGATACAAGGGAGTTTATGAGTACTGTAGGTCAAAAGGGATAGATATGGGTGAACCTGTTGGCCTTGATGTAGTTGTTGATGGCACAGTTCCTTCAGGTACTATTTGGATATTTTGTTTTGGGATTCTTTCACTTACTTCCAACTGATAAGCATGTTAAAGCTTGCCATGATTGTGCGTTGTTACTCTTATGTAGGATCTGGACTTTCAAGCTCAGCAGCTTTTGTCTGTTCAGCAACAATTTCTATCATGGGAGTTCTTGAGAAAAATTTCTCAAAGGTATTCCTTGCTATGAATCAAACAGCTCCATTATAGCCATTCCTGTTCCCAAAATAAAATTAGTTGCTTGAACTGACAGTAAAGTTACATGAGTCCAAGTTCTTTTTTAATTGGTATGGGAGTCATGAAGCCTAACAGACTGTCATGGAAGAATTGCAACCAACTGAGACATTGTATAAGGGTGACATGAATGGATTGGATGATAAGTCTTGAGTTTTGTAGAAGTGATGTACAATTACACCATAAAATTTGGCAAAAAAAGAGCTTTTTTAGTTTTGTACATAATAGACATGTAAGTATTTGTTATGAAAATATACACTTAAGTGCTAAATAACGGTGGTTGAGCAGAAGTAATATGTACTGTTACATTCATATAATAGCTTGACCAGTGCAAACTCGAGAGAAAAAATTGATCCTGGTGGTTCTAAGTTGATGCCTGACATGAGGACCTCATAGTTTCCAACTTCTGCAATTTCATTTTTTTTCTTGCATTCATTATTCAGAAAAGTGCAAGAGATTGGTTCCTGTTTCTAATTTTCCCATTTGAATCGTGCAGAAAGAAATTGCTCAATTCACTTGTCAATCTGAGCGCCACATTGGAACACAATCTGGGGGCATGGATCAGGTAAATAGCATCTTTTTTTATTGGTTATGGTACTACTAAATTATTTTTGTACCATAACTGATGCCACCTGCCTCCTGTTATAGAAATCAAGGTACTCCCATCGAAGACTAAAGTACATCTGTAGAAAAGAAAGGTCATTTCTTGGGGTTAGCTTATTCTATGTTTGTAATATAGATATCTTGGTCAAATATTACTATTTTGTAATCTGCACAGCTTATTATCCATATAATTAGTGAGACTGTTGTGTTTTTCTGAAGGTTTTGCTTACATGCAAAAACCAGTCTGGTTCCAAGTATCGATGTTGTAGTCAACCTGTGACAGGCTGAGCATCAATAAGTTTGTTATTAGTGTGTGTACACGGCATGCTATTTAATATATGAACAATATATTTTGGATGTCCCTTTTATTTTGAACTACCTAGTTCTCTGTTAACATTTCATTATATCTTCCCAGGCTATATCTATCATGGCCAAACCTGGATTTGCTGAGTTGATAGATTTCAATCCAATCCATGCAACTGATGTGCAACTACCTCCTGGCGGCACATTTGTGATTGCCCATTGCCTGGCAGAGTCCAAGAAAGCAGAGACAGCGGCTACAAACTATAACAACCGTGTTGTTGAATGTCGCTTGGCAGCAGTAAGTGATTCTTTAATTTCAGAATGAGCATGTTTAAACACTTATGACTATTTTCAGACATCTTTATTTTGCACATGTGTTGCTTGGCAGATGTAGGTTAACTTTAATTTCGAATTGAACTTTTAAGAATACTCAAAGGTTCCCAGGTGCCTTTCTGTTGTGCTGCTGCACAATGCAAGTGACTTTAACATGTTTTTATCAGCTTCTATGGAAATTTAAATTTTCACTTTGGAAGCAGGCCACTATATAATATTTGAAGCTTTGCATTTTTGCAGATTGTTCTTGCCATCAAACTAGGGATGGAAGCAAAAAAAGCGGCCTCCTCTGTTACCACCCTCTCTGATGTTGAGGGGTTATGCGTCTCTTTCGCTGGAAAAGAAGGTTCTTCTGATCCTGGAGTTGCTGTGAAGGTATAAAATTTTACCAGGAATTTAGGTTATGCTCTCATGAAGGATATATGTATGTTCCATCTATTTATTTGAGAAAAGGGATGTTCAGTACAAGGCATGTTTCACCATGTTGTACTGATACAGACACTTGGTTACAATCTGTTTTATTGTAATTTTCGGATTATATATAATTTTCATAAAAGTAATGCTGGAATTTTTTCTTGTCTATTTTTATCACACACTTATCTGACTGTGTTATTCCTCAATTTTGCAGAAACTATTACATGAGGAGCCATATACAACCGAAGAAATAGAGAAAATTACAGGTCAAAGCCTCACATCTGTTTTCCAGAGCTCTCAAACTTCCTTGGATGTTTTAAGAGCTGCAAAGCATTTCAAGTTATTTCAGGTGAATTCCATTTCCTTTTTATACAGTCCTACTCAGTAAAGCTCTAACTCTTCTTTGAAATATATTTTGTCATTCTATTACACATGACCTTTTTTCTTGCATTAATGCTGAAGCTCGCTTCAGTTTTGTGTAACTTAGAAATAATGTTTGACTGTTCTGTATGATGTTATGCCGATTGGTTATAAGCATAGTCATAGGAAACGGGTCGATGGCAACGTTCCTCGACTCGATAACGTCGTCCCCATCTCGGAAACATGAGGATATTTTCGTCCCCACCTTGTAAATACTTCATAAGTAGCGTACTACGTTTCCTGATCCCGTTCCTTAATCCCATCGATCCGAAAACTTTGTGACTATGGTTATAAGTTTCTAATGTGTGTTTAATTTCAGCGTGCATTTCATGTGTACTCGGAAGCAAGGCGGGTTTATGCCTTCAGGGATACTGTATTGTCAAAACTCAGGTGTGTTCATTAATTTCAGCCACCATGTATATTCTGGTTGTTTTATTGTTTGCAAATCCCATCTTTCTATTAACTAAATTGATCCTCACAGTTCTTTTCCTTATGTGCTAGCCGCCGTATAAGAGCATTTCTTTCCAAATTGAGAGATCTAACGTTTATTATCCTTACCCTGCAGTGCGGAAGAAATGCTTAAAAAACTGGGCGATCTTATGAATGAAAGTCATTATAGCTGCAGTGTGTTGTATGAATGCAGGTACCATTTTCAATGTCTTTTTTACTCATATATGACTACTATGTGTCAGGAAAAGGTCCTCTTCCTTTCAGAACAAAAAAATGAAGGTACCATACTGACATAATGACACGTTCCACTGCCCAGCTGTCCCGAGTTGGAAGAGCTTGTAAAAGTATGCAGAGATAACGGAGCACTTGGAGCACGTCTTACTGGAGCAGGGTGGGGTGGCTGTGCCGTTGCTTTGGTTAAGGAAGGCATTGTCCCTCAGTTTATTCTCAATATAAAGGTAAATTAAATCTGTGAGCTCTTGCCTTTATACAACACACTTTACAGTCTTCATGGCATAGGCCTACATACACAATTCGCCCACAGAATCATCCTCGATTCTCCGCAGACGACTATAATCGATACATATTTCCATTCAAACAGCAGCCACCCAAACTGTTTATTGGAGGTGCTCCTCTAACTAACAAGAGATCCATTTTAATGCAGGAAACGTACTACAAATCAAGGATCGACCGGGGAGTGATCAACCAGAAGGATCTTGGGTTATACGTGTTTGCGTCCAAGCCGTCGAGTGGAGCAGCCGTATTCAAGCTGTAGCCCACCAATCCACCATTCTTTTGCCACCTGTAAATCGATTCAGACCAGAAGCGCCGTGAGGCAAGCACGCAGGTTCCTCTTAAGTCCACCCACACACGAGTGTATCTTAAAACTTATTTACTAGAACCACGAACTTTAAAATCGATGGTTAAGATGAATAACACAGTTAATATAGTGTCGATGGAGGTTGTCTTTTTCTTGAACTAAATTGTATGAACCTTATACAGTGAGTGATATGATGATATCTCAAGTAGTTGCAAACTAGACCTTGGTCAGGTTATTCAGGTGTCGTCTTCATGTGTCCTGTTTGATTTTGTTGTGCTGGCAAGCGTTTCTCATTTTCTTCCAGGCGTTTCGTGCAACGTAGGCTATCGTTCTGTTTGAACTAGCCAAATCAGTCATGTCATCCTGCAGCGTTTTTGTTGGTAGAGGCACTGTTCACCATCAGCAAACTAACTCATGTTTAATTTGCATGTATAAAAGGAAAGTAGGAAACTGAAACTGTAGTTTAACATGGATTTCTCATATGATCGCCAATTCGGTCGCCAGTCAGCTCGTTCTTAATCGTACTGTAGGTTTTTGCAATGAATGCGTCGGTTGTACCTGGGAAAAAAATGATCCCAACTTCAGAAATGAATCGAGTCGAATTATTCATAATACATGTACATAGTACAAAACCTTTCGCCTCGTGTTCCAAAATTGCATTTACAACTGCACGAATAAGGGTACATGTTTATTATCACTTGCAGACATGATCGACATGTGAGGTTAGAATTTGTCTCCTTTTTTGGCTAAAGATATCATGTTACTCCTTGGCATTGCTGTGCTCATAGTCGGCACGTAGGAATCATTTGCCCTATACTTTGTCACGTGCAAGCATACATATGGAAATCCATGTGTAGTTAGGTCTCGATTCTGCTATTCCAGTGTAATATACTTCGTTGTGCTTCCTGTAACAAGAAAAGTATGTGTGGCATTCCTGTCTTCTCCTTTCCAGGTTCTGCCAAAAAATAGTAAATGACATTTATTTAACATTAGTATCACGTTTTTGTTCAGAGATTCTTGTGTAAGTAGGAGTGCAGATTAAAAGGTGCGTTGGTTAATTTGATATACATTAGCGAAAACCTTTGCATAGGTGCATATGCAGCATTGAATTTATATTTATTGTTAGTTAAAGCTTATGACAAAAGCTTGACGAAAAGGTCGTTGGGCACGGCTACTGCAGACCGGATTAATATATTAATTATTTCTCTTCCATTAGCAGCTGAAACACAACATTACTGTAGCTACTTAAACCCGGTGTTAGTTCAGTCGATAGAATTAATACTGCAAGTGTCGAGGCAGATCACATTTGTCTAATCATATTATAAGTTGCCATTACTGTGAATATTTAGAGAAGGTGTGTAACGTATTTTATGAAAAATATGTTTTTATTTACTTTAGACAGTATTATAATATATTTTTTATCCGTAGCAAAGCGTGAGCATTTAGCTAGTATTTAAATAAGATTTATTTTTAAAATCCTGATCAACAATAATTTCTTAAATGCTTAGTTAAAAAAATAGAATACATAAATTTGACTAGAAAAAGTGCTAGCATTTTCTAAGTCTTGCGTAAATATCAAATATCAATTGTTCCAAAATATAGCTATTTCTTTATATAATCTTCTATCTCAACTAATCGTAAAAATCTCTCATTTAATTTCTTTATTTAATAAATAATTATAATTATTTATTATTTAATTTTACCTTTCTTCTTACACTTCCTAAAAATTCTAGAAGTGATTATATACGGGACAGAGCAAGTATGACCAACAACATGCATGCATGCGGACGGTTGTTGTGAACGGAAATTTGGAGCAACTGCTGGCTGCGTGTATGTTTAGCATTGATATATAACAGTGTGCAGGCTGCCCCATGCAACTTTTTTGCAGATTTTTTGCGAACACAATGGTATACCAACAAATTAATTAATAAATTAATTAAAGTGAGAGAAACGCGGCGATAGGTAGGAGTAATCTGTGTGCATCTTCGTCGTTAATTAGCTACGTCCTCAACATGATGCTGGCTATATGTCTATATAAAAAGACGTGCTAATATACACCAATGAGATATTCAGGTCTTGTGTGTCCAAATTATAATTGTTAATTAGCGAAAGCAAATCAAGCCATGTAGTTTTCAGAACAGCTAATTAGTAGTTATTATTGCAACAGTGAAGCTTCCTTTTTCTAGGAAAATTAACGCGTGAACTTAACCGCTGAAATAATTACAGCCCTGTGCACACATCTTTTCTGTGAAATTAACTGCTAGATAGATGCCTGCCACCAGCTTGGCAATTTAATCAATTAACTAAACATTTTTTTTGCGTTGATGGTTACCACGGTATTAATCACTTCAAAGCTGGAAATTGATCCCTGTATCTAAGGCTCAACTAACTGCCGTCAGGCTCTTCAACAAAATGTGAGACATCAGCTAATAAACCATTGATATGTCATTTCGGACTGACATATATAGTCAAATCTCGATGTACTAATCTAGCTGCTTATTTAGTACAATATTACCATAAAAATATTGAAAATACATTGTTGCAATGTTAGAGATACACTGTCGCATTTGAGTCGAGGCTGTTCTAGAGTGATGTCTCAAGTTGATGACATGAGCCTTCCACTTAATCCTCGTATAGGAAAGGCACATAGCCAATTAACCTCAAGGAGCAATAAAGCTTCATCAGGAGTTTTTGTCCAAAAACAGTTAGCTCGCAGTGCCTAGATCATTACGACTTCTGTGTGGGTGAAAACTTACCCAATGAGGAATTTCACTACCTAAGTACCGTCAGATGATTTTGCAAACATTTGGCACAATAGACTTTTACTGTTTTCACTTGACCATCAAATTTTTTAAAGGTTTAGACTATGATAAACTAGAGCTTTATGCATATATATATTTAGGATATAACACGTTTTAATAATATAACATATTTTGAAGTATTAATATTCTTTTAAAAACAATAAGGGGTCAAATCCAAGTATTTATAAACGAAGGTAGGTCGACATACATGAATTTATATGATACTGAATATGAAATTATCCAAATTATATTTTCCAAGTAATTAAAATACATTTATGTAGTTATATCGATCTTTTATTCTTTTATAAATACATGATTTATTTGATAGAAAAAGACAATGATCAAACGTGTCAATTGAAGATAGTCCTCTCACTGGTCTCCCCTGCCCGGCCGTCTATATAATATACTGGTGCAATACTAGCCATACGCCCATACTATAGCTCAATTAGCAGTTAGAGTTGCACATGCTGCTTTAATATTCGCGCTCAGTTGATCGATCCATCGATCGATCGAGCTCAGCAGCCATGTCCAAGGCCTTCACCAAGTCCCTCCTCTTGCACTTGAACAAGATCGGCAGGAGGCTCAAATCCTTCGTCCATGCGCATGCGGAGAGGCCACCACAAGTCAGGCGGCCGTTCACGGCGGCAGACGAGCTGCCGGCGCCGGACACGACGGACGTCACCGTGTGCAAGGTGGAGAGCGGCCTGCTTATGTCGCCGTCCACCTTGCCGTACTTCATGCTCGTCGCACTGGAGGCAGGGGGGCTCTTCCGTGGCCTCCTGCTGCAGCTCTACCCCGTGCTGTTTCTGCTCAGCCATGATAACATAGTCGAATAGTGAGGAGTAAAATAAAAGACTTATCGTTTCTAAAGCCGATGACGTTCCGAACAGAATATACGATAAGCACTAGAGAGCAAGGTCCGATATCTCGAAGGGACGAGACTCAGTGACCACTAATAATAGTACCGTTAGAGCCAATCTATCGAACCAAACTGAGATTGTATAAAACCAAGGCTAACGGTATCAAAACGGCGAAAGAAACCAATGAAGCTATCGGCTGTTATTAGCTGCGGGCTGGATGTAGGCATATAAGTAAACTCATTGGCGAGCTGAGCCAATAGGAGAAACGAAACCCGTTAGGTCTCAATACCAAATCTAATATAACCAAATCGATCACTAGCGAATTAATCATTGTGCAATATATATATGTATATCAGCTGAAAAAACGATATATTAGGCGTAAGTCTCAGTGTATGAATAAATTATTGGCTGGCCGCTTCGATGAAATATCGTATAAAGAACTATCAACCTATGGCTCAATCTACTATTAGCTATCAAATAGGTTAGACTTAATTGATGCAGCACGAGACCGATGACGGTAGAAGCAGCTTGATAAGCCAATAGATCTTATACGAACGTGATGTGATGTATCCAATTGGGCTAAAAGATCAGACCTAACTGATGTAGTCTTAGACAAAATAGATATACTAAAATAGTGACGGGACTTACTATTTTATCGGGAATTGGACTAGACAAATTAGGGTGGTGATGCATTAAAATTGTATTAATATATGTGGATAATTTATAAGTTTTTAAGTATATAATAACCTCTGAACATTATTTTCTAAACATAAAATAAAACTCTTTCTAAAAAAATAATAAAACTAAATAAAATTACATATGATATATTTTATAAAGATAAAATTATCCTATCGTGTTTTTATGGCTAATCTAATTTTATTTAGATAATATTCTATCTTTAACTAAACCGAATTTGTTAACAACTAGCTACTGATACGATGAAGTGTTTGTTTAATTTAATTTAAATTGATTCGCATGCATATGCATATAATTTAAAGCAAGAATAGATATTTATTTATTTCAGTTTTTCGTTTATTAGTATACATTTGGTTCAGAATTTCAGAGTACATGTAGCTTTAATAGCTCTTCTTTTTTTTTCTTTCAAGAAAAGACAGGTCCAATTAAGTCGTTCCTCATTAAATGATAGTAAGAAGTTTCTGTAGGCCTGACTAGCGAGTTATGAGCATGGTTTGAAATGCAGGTTTCATCTGCCTATCACACAGCTCAGAATGGGAATTTCTGGTTAATTACTGTATTTTATCAGCAAAAATTCAAATCCAAAATTTTGAGTTAAAAAGGCAGCCGACCGGTTAATTACCAACAAAACATTGGGCACAATATTGGTACAATTTCATACATCAAAATGAACACGATAGATAAATACCACAAACTACAAACCAACATATAGTTAAATGAATCAAATGAACATCATGCGTGAATATAGTACGACATACGCTTGTTATCGGGATTTATTGCACATGTGATGGCAGGAAGATGATGCATTAGGCCACAATTGTTTAGGAAATATGTAGTAAATATTAGATCTTAAATATTTTGACCGGTATTCCGGTACCAGTAACTGACAATAATTTGAACCTTGGCTAAAAGTACGAATGAAGCACAACTAATATTTCAGTGCATCTGTATTTATTCACCTTTTGATAAATAAAATCTGTGGTACTTTAAATTAATGGATTTAACTGGTATGTAATAAATAATAGCCATATATACTTAAAACATTTCTTAGTTAGTATACTGAAAACATTTCTTACTTAGAAATGAATAACATCACATATATAGGCTCTATATAAGGTCATTGATATACTATAATGTATGGCACTGATCAAATTCTTCCATCAAAGCCTCTGTTGACATCAACATCATCATTTATGAAAAAATCTGTGCATACAGTAGCTCCGCATCACTTCGTTAATTCATTGCGAATTGACGTGCACGTTGATTTATATTATCACTCGGATATTAGAGCACTGTTTCATTCAGGTGAATCAAATTGGATTCATCTCCGATATAAATATACCGATCCATTATGACACCGGTCAAATTAATCTACGTACTGATTGTGACAGTACCGGTCAATTAATCTACCGGTTAACTACCAATTGTCGATCGTTTTTTACTACACGTCTTTCTCGACCATAAATCCATATGGATTGCGCATGTGCACAAACACAATACTGAAGTACATACGCATGTACGGAGTATATATTTATATTTACACCCTTCAAATAATCGTTCATCTAACTACAAGCTTGTTCTACTTTCTTAGTCTGCATCTAAGTATATATATTGGTGCAATTTACACTAGAATCGGATACATTTGATGATGAGAGCAAAATATTTTGTCTCGCGCGCTCTAGTTTAATATTACAGCCGTTTCTACAGCTGTAAGGAATGGGATTTCAGTGAAATCAAAATTTACCGTTGATATCAATTAATTTGTGTGTGTTAGAGCATATTTACAGGTACACATATAGTATACGTGGAATAATTAGTTGTGAAGTGGTTTGTGGCTTTGTGCAAGAATGTATCATCCGTTTAATCGTGGGAGCGAAATGTTTCGTTAAATTTTGCTCTGATTCACTTTCATAATCTATACGCGCGGCCGAGGGCTGATTGAGCCGCAAAGGCATGCGTTGCTTTGAAGTTTAAAGCCCTATCCATCCATTAATTTCTTGTTAACTACTACCTTCCCAACAAAATAAAAATTTGCACGACAGATTTGCTAGGCAGCTACATGCATCAGGCATGGCTAAAGCAACACAAGCAAGGTATTCAATGCATATATGCTGGAGTATGCAACAACATATGAATCGATAGATGCAAATTTGTTTCCTGATCCCTTTGCAAATACAGTTATCTAATCGTTGTTGACCGATGGAAATGCTAAATCATTGAAGGTAAATTTATTTGACGTTAGAAGAACTAAATAGTTCTCCCAAAGTCAAACATATTTAGTGGAGAAAGTAAAAATTTTCTGGTTTCAAACATTGACCATTGTTTGCATATGAAAACTAAAGGGAAAAAATTGAAGCTTAATTGAAGGAGGAAATTAGGCCAAAACTAGATAGTGAAGGGAAATTAAGATTAACTAATGGTGCAAATTATTACTATCCCTCCATCCAAAAAAAAGTCCAGATACAACTTATTAAACGAGAAATTGTTAGGAGAAAAAAGCATGATTGCTTTAGGGCGCACTTAGTAAGAAGAAAAAAAATTAAATGAGAAGTGGTTAGAGTGAAAAATACTGTTTTAAAATGATATTTATTTTTTTAAAAAAATAAATCCTACGTATAGCGTTTATTTTAGAAGGTAAGAGTACTAACCAATCGAGAATGTAGCGCAACACAGGAGGTGTATGTGGCGGCGCGGCGGCGATGGCGTCCCCTCCATCCCCGGCGGTACGCGAAGCCGCCCATCTTCCACGACGGCCGCATGGCCTTCCGCCCGACGCCGCCCGCGACGCTCGCCATGTTCATGTGGCTGCCGCTGGGGGTGCCCCTCTCCGTCCTCCGCATCGCCATCTTCCTCATTCTCCCCTTCTCCCTCTCCGTCCAGATCCTCGCGCCCATCCGCACATTCCGCCTCACCCGCGACCGCGCCGCCGACCACGCCGCCATGCAGGCCCACCTGTCCCGCCGCGCACGGGGGGCTGGTGGTGTGCCCCGAGGGGACCACCTGCCGCGAGCCGTACCTGCTGCGGTTCAGCCCGCTCTTCACGGAGCTCGGCGCCGACGTGCAGCCGGTGGCGCTCTACTCGGATGTGGCCATGTTCCACGGCACGACGGCGGGGGGATGGAAGCTCCTCGACCCCTTCTACCTGCTCATGACCCCCTCGCCGGCCTACGTGGTGCACTTCCTGGACCCCGTCGACGAGGCCGAGCGCGGCTGCGGCGGGCCGGAGGTGGCGAACGAGGTGCAGCGCCGGATCGCGGAGGCGCTGGGGTACACGTGCACGGCGCTGACGAGGAGGGACAAGTACCTCGTGCTCGCCGGCAACCATGGCGTCGTCGCCACCACCAACAAGAGCAGTTAATTGGTCAACTAGTAGTACTGTGTATACGAGTGCATTAGTAGTTAATTACGTGTCAGTGTTGTGACTGGCTTGTAATTAGGATACTTAATTGCGCAGTTAATAAGGTGTGCAAAAGGCACACGTGCTGTAAGAGATGTTTGCTTGCTCATACATGTACAAAGATGCGTTCGTACATACATATTTTGCTACTTCTGGTTCTTGCTTCACTCGAGTGCACATCGACAGAACAGTTCATGTTCTCTTGACAACGAGTATATGGGAAAAAAAATGTTCTTGAGGCAGGAACATATCTGATGCTATGGATTCTATCAATAAGACATCAGCAGAACAATGCAACAGTTGAGTAAGGAAATTGCAGCCTACGCTACCTGCTCAACAATTCATTCATATGGGCTAAACATATGTGCATTTTGCATTCCAACAATCTTTGCCACATACATGATCAATTTTTTCTCTCTAATTTCCAATTCGATTCTCCGTATAGAAATCACAACTCGAATCATGATTCTGAATGGCATCGCTTTAAGCGAGTCAGGTCCGTTGAGTAGCCAGGAGGACCTTTTATTGTGGTGTTTTCCTGCATAACTACACCGAAGACATCTGTTTTTTACTTCTTTCTGCTCACCAGAGGAATGGCTACCAAACCTTCTTCAGTTACCATTGTCTCTTGCCCTTCTTCTTTTTCTTGCTACTGCTATTACTACCCTTAGCATTGCTTCCACTTCCAGGAGAGGGGGGCTCGTTTTGAGCACCAAACGCTTCAAACATGCCAGACTGCACTGCATTCTGCAACCACTCAACGAACTCCTCATCGATCCCGTCCATGTTGGCACCGTTAGGGACTCCACCCCTCTGTGCCGATGTGCTCCCCTTGCCACTATTCTGCTTTGCCAAGTTGGCATTGACATGAAAGCTCGGCTTGTGAGTGTTTGCCGGGCATCTCATTCCCTGAAGAACAAAACAGTTGTATATCAGTTCATAAATCTCTTTCACAGTACTTTTCTATCTGCTCACTAGGCAGAGATAATTTGCCATTGCATCACATGGTGGATAACTCCATTGGTACCTCAAACCAATCTGTGTTACTATGAATAGTGTAACGTTTTCCTATCCATAACACAGAAGGCCTATTCCAAATAGTACATGGGGAACTAGAGAAATTCCACCAGTACTTTTTGCCGAATCTTCAGACTGACATTAATATTGTTAATCTTCAAAAACATTAACAAATGTTCTCCTTAATGTCCTTGCTCACAGTTCTCGTGGCCTAAAACAAACTTTCAGTGGATGAAATAGTTTAGCATTTTGGCAAAACTGTATAGTACTCATGTAACTACATGATAGTGTACTACATATGTACAGACCAGAGATCGTAGCTATGAACATGCAATATGCAACCTTGTCTTGCATGAACATTGTTAGAAGAACAGACTAGCTAAGGCCCTTACATACAAAATAAGAAACATTGTAAGAGCAATATTAAACAAGCAACTGAACGAATCAAAATTTCATTGAAGAATATCTGAATTACCTGACAGCTGAACCACTCGGTGACATCAAAAATGTTGCTTTCAGCACAAACATATGCATGAGGAAAATCAGGCTGCGTAACAGTAAACATCATTACATGTCAGCCATAGCACATTGTGAAGGTTAGGTACCACACGAATCATTCTTCTTTGTTCAAAAGAAGCTGAATTTTAAGTATTATGGCAAGGGCTCGAATAACCTGGCATTACCTTGTGCAGCAACCCAAATAGAACGGGTTGAAAAGACTGCTCAACCCATCCATCCCCATCTTTAGCTTGGTGAAAATCTTTGCAGTCCTACAGTGCAGAAAATACAGAATTTTTATAACAGATACGAAGGAGCATAGTGTCAAAAGTAAAACTATCAACATGCCAAAAGAAAATACCTGACACCATCTAGCTTGCGATTTAGCTCTTCCTGTATAAATCCACAGGTGGAAGTCACCACATTTCTTGCAGGCTATTCTTCTTGATAAACCATAAGGTCCTTCATCAACACCTTCAGAAGGGCTAAACCCTTGTCGGAAAATACCACTTCCTCCTTTCTAGAAATTAGAGAAAAAAATAAGAAAAGGAAATAAACCATGATAAACAGTTACAAGGAAGAGAACAAATTAAAGCAATGGACAGGAAAACGAGGATGAAAAATATGCCAAATCCAAAAGAGAAGTTTCTTTGCAGCACATACTACTAATACTATCGACCCAAGTAAACCTGAAGTTCTCTTAATGTGTGAATACTATTATCTACCGCTGACAATTTCTTCAGACCATCTTTAAAGAATGGACCACAGACTGATAAAAAACATTTGATGGTGGTAAGCCAAAATTCTTGCTTTTTGCACATATAGTGCTTGACAAGATTGCAAGTATGATACCATTTTGAACGCCAAAACTAGATTGCCAAAAGCCATATGAATATACTGTTGGTCTATGACAAGAATCCTGCTCCAATAACAAAAGGTTGCAAACTATTCATCTATAACATGAATCAGACAAAGACCAGTTCAGTTTCACTGATGACCTTAGGCAAGCCCATCCTCTTGTTTGCTACTTTAAAAAACATATATAATTGTTTAAATGATGAAATGCAGACTATTCCACGTGCACTTCAAGATCATGTGGACATGGCAGAACTAGTTTGTAACTAGGCCAAATATTCATGATTCAGTCCAGCTAAACAGTTTTCGTCTGATCAGAGCCAAACCACTGTTGATGGGGTACCAGTATTTGCAGATAGTTATCAGAATGTTGCTTGGAACAACTTTAAAGAAAGAAAATTTTAGGAAAAAAAATAGCAAAGCATAAATTACACTCAGAAAAAGGAATATCTAAGAAGACCTTTTGAGAAGCACTCTGAAACCGTCTGAAGTAGTTCAAAAGCTCCTCCCTCCTTAACTCATCATCATATGTCTTCCGTTTCAAAGAATCAAGAAGAACCTGTGTATTTTGAATTGGGCTCATTAATACATGTGATCTTTATTGGATGTGTGGTTAACTCAACAAGAAATACATGCAAACCTCATATGCATTTTGAAGTTTTTTAAATGCATCAGCAGCTTTATCATTGCCCATGTTCTTATCGGGGTGGACTAACATAGCCTGCAAAATAATTAAATCTAATTAAAAAATAACACTACATGCCATAATTTTGCAGAACATGAATAATAGGGTGGCACATAATGGTTAATTTTTGTAGCATCACCTTTTTCTTGTATTCTCTCTTGAGTAATGATACATCTATATTTTCATAACGACGGAAACCTAACGCCAAATAGTGATCAGTGCAGCTCAGTAAACGAGACACTTCATCTTCTGAGGTCAACTCTTTCTCAGCTCCACTAGTTGAAGGATCGCCAGGGCCCCGATCTGATGGTTGTGCATATCCAGACTGTGAAGAATTATCTGCTGATGATTGTCGAAATTCTCCAAAGAAGCCTGATCTGCCTGAATTTTGCTCAGAATTCCTTGAAGAACCAGTAGATTTGTTATTGTCTACATTGTTCTTTAGGAATTGCACAAGAACATCACTTGAAATGAAAGATAAGTTCAGGCTCAAAAGTAACCCAAGCCATCCAACATAGTTTTTTGCACAATACATTGAATATAGGCAGGTGACAAGAAGTGCAAAACGCTCGTGCTTCAAGAAAAAGGAAGCACCTGCATATCAAGAAATATTACAGCATTATTTAGACATTTCGCAAGTGTTGAATAGACTCAGACTAAGGAAATAGTAGACTGTAGATTATTACCTCCAAGAACTATGATGGCACTTGTCGTCCAAAAGCTTCCATACAGCCACAAAATCACCACTGCAGCCACCGCAAAAACCAGGACAGCAAAACCAAGGCCAACAAAGGCAACTACCGCAGCAGAAATTACCTGGATCACATAGAGAAAAAAACTGATATATGTTTTCAAAAATATGTTAGGAGCGTCTATTTCCGTTTCACAATGCAAACTTTCACTATTAATGCCCATTAGCCCATAACTTGTTGCATTATTTAATCGTAGTTATTTGTATTGTGGTGAAATTTTGAACTGTAGGAAAGAACTGTGCAACACTAATTTCTCTTGGTTCCATCATGCAACATATCCTAGTAAACATTTACAGCAGAGACAACTCAAAAGGCTAATATTAGGAATTGCGCAAAAATTCGTACCAGCAATATTAGCATTTTCTTTACTCCAATCATTGCAAAAATTGATAGCGTGCTGCACCATAGTACCGCAAAAAGTGAGTTTGTCCCCAGACGTAGCAAAGAATCAAAGCCCCTTATGTTGCAGTTGAACCAAACTGCCAACAAGAGCAATATCAACTTTCCAGCTTTAAACATCCATGCCCGACAAATAGGATAAGCATACTCAATTTTGCTGCGGACACAGTCATGCCCCTTGTGTACAATAGTCATGAAAGTTGTGATTGCTGGCCTATTTCTCTCAATTAGCACTTTGCTTTCTTCCATTATATACATCATGGAAACCCTAAAAATGGATGCAGCCATGCAAGCTATGCACCTGGTCTTCTCCAAAACTTTTTCTGCAAAAACAGGCATTGGAATTTGTTCTATTGATGAGTTTTTACCGCACCCACGCCGTGAAGACTTCTTGCTATCTCTTCTTCCTTTAGGAGAGCTGGATGACAACTCATTTTCTCCTGAATTGCTTATATCATAATTGGTATCCACTGACTTCTGTTTTGAGGCTATGTCATCTGATTTCCCTGAGGATGAAATGCCATTGCTTCTGTTATTCTTCTTGCTACCTTTTGTTTTATGGCCATAGTTTCCTCTAGAACCATTTGAACCAACATGTGAACTTCGATTTTCACCACCCATCACATCACTTTCTGGTGTATTTAGTATATCACCATTAGCTGCATTTTGGTGGTTAGCTGAAGCATGATTTGAAACACTTTTACTTTGACTTCCTTTTCGAGCCATGATTTCAACATAGATTCACAGGTTAGGCAATGCTAAATAAATGTGTCCATCTTCCTTTGGTAAAACAGTAAATACCTATGGGTACAAAAAAAACATACCATAAGGATGGATATAACATAAGGCTACTAGAAAATAAGTGATCTGCTGCAGTGCTCCATTTAATAAGAAGTTTATTGGCACATAAATCGTTAATGGGATTCAAACGTGGCACATGCACTCAGCAAGGGACAATTGCACGTGACTGTAAGCAGGTTAATGTAGTTGGGTGTGAATTGCATTGAAAGGATAACATATCTAGAGGGTATATCGATTAATTTACGCAGTCACATCCATTAGACATGCTAAAAAATTTTTGACAGAACCTACATCGATGAGTGACTGTAAATTGGTGGTGTTCATCCCTTGAGCAACAAACTGTATTGAACAAATTGTAGTCCTGACCAATCACGAGAGAAACATGAAGTTGAAGTTATAACTGAGTATTAAGAATAGTTTGTTTAGGATGACAACAGAAGCATATTTTGATTAACTAACTTACGCCAGAACAAGACAAGATAATAACATTTCAGTGTTTAGTGTTTTTGTCGCAATGCCCCAACTCATTAGTAACCGAATTTACGTTCGAGATTTGCGCAAACCTTTTGTACTAAAAGAATACCAAAGCAAAAACCTAAAGGCAATAACAAATTAGAAAAAAGGTACATCGCACAAGTTATTTGTATAATTCATTCAGAAGCATTATTTGATAAGCCATCCAATCAAAAACATGAGTACATAATGAATCTTAAGGCCGGCTTTTCTCCCAGAGACATCAGACTTTTCATGGCATGCATGGACATTAGACAAACCGACTAGATAATTATCCTTGTACACAGCAGCACATATCCAACTCGTGATGCCTGTCCTTCAGGACACATTTTTGCGTGCTAAATTGCTTGCCCAAAACAGCAGGCGAACCTAATGTAGAGCATGGGGGTTCAATTGAAGCTACCACAGCTCTACTACGCAGCGAACAAATCCGCGAAAAACCAGACCAATCGGAGCATTCGTCCAATAAAAAAAAACACGGGATTGCTCGCAACAGCGAACAGAACAGCCCGGTGAGGTTAGGGTTTGTTACCAAGAGGAGAACGGATCAATCCTAGTCCGGGTTGGATCTCCCCGCTCGGGCGCCAGTCCAGTACAGCGGAGCGGAGGAGCTCGACGGCTGCCGCTGAGGAGCTCCCTCGAGAGGGAGGCGGTAGCTCCGGTGGGAGGGCGGAAGGAGGGAGGCGGCGGAGAGCGTGAGCCGAACGCCGCCGTGGAGTCGCGAGGGACTCGAGAGGAAAATGGGGAAACGTGGATGGGATGGATGAGGAAAAAAAAGAACTTGTGGTATCTCCTTTTTACGATTTTGCCATTGTAGTACAACATGATTTATCTTTCTTTCTCATGGTCTCTGCGCATGTGATTGATTTTTCTCGTTGAAGATGAAATTTGATGTTTTTTCAACTAAATATTATTTTGTTTGTCAGTACATGCTAATTTTGGTGGTCAATATTAAATTTATTTTAGTAGTATAAAATACTTCCATGCTGTTTTTTTTATCTTTTATAAGGCCGCTGACGTTAAATGGGGCACTGTTGCAATGGCAGCCTCTCATCATCTGTTTATTATTATGCTAATTAGTTTATCACCGATAGCCAAAATTTCTTATAAATCAAGGAACCTATTTTGAAACTAAAATCAACTTGATTTTAAAGTTATTTTATCACAGTCTATTTTCCTACGTTTGCTTTTAAACTAGTATAAATATAAATAAATTTAGTTTGGTTGCTTCATTTTTTTTCACAGTTTATCAGCTTAAATGATCAAGCCCTTTCGTTGACATATGTCATGCACGATTGATTTTAGAAATGTTTTTTTCTTTTTTCAACTCAGCGGCTAATTCAAATTCAGAATTTTAAATTCAAAAAGGTAACCAGTCGGTAAATCCTTTTTCGAATCAACAGCTAATTCAAATTCAGAATTTTAAATTCAAAAAGGTGACCAATCCGAAAAAATTGGGCATGATATCATTGCAATTTAATAGATACAAATGAACACTTGCACAAGTCCATAACAAATTATAGATTATCAAATGAACACGATACACCAATACATCACAAATGAACATACCTGTATACGAGTATTACAGATGGATACAACTATCGCTAGAATCCATAACATATGGTTAAGAGTTCATGTCACAACTAGCAGGAGAAGACATTGTAGGAATGCCAGGATGATGCATAAGGCTGTAACCATTTTTGAAAAATATATCTAAACTTAGCATTCTAAAATATTCCAGGTAATTATGGATCAGCGTCAGAATCTTCAAAGCACGAATGCATTATAGAAAGTTAGAAACACAGCAGTTCTGCAGTTGCAATTTACTGTTAATGCATGTCGAGGACCGAAATGCACTCATCCGATTGTAACTCTGCAATTTCCATAGTGGTGACTTTTTACAATCTTCCCATAGCATGCTTGCAATAATACAGTGGTGGCACATAGATGAACATGCTAGGGGCAAGGGCAACAAGCCCTAGAAGTAGTTCCAAGTCCCAAGTTCCCAACATATCAAGATACATAACCCGTTCAAATAGACAATAGCACATGTTCTTACTGTTCGTAAGCCTAGCTAGGTAGGGACTAACTGCTAGTATGGCCACACCAGTGACGCGATTTTACAACCCTAGTAAGGGACATTGGTTCCTCGCGTGAGCAGGGATTAGCTCCTTCACAACCTCCACTGGAACACCCTTTAACTCTGGCAAATGCAGTGGATGAACCAGTAAGAAACTTGACAAATGGTGACAGTGATCTATAGTGCAGCTAAGTGTTGCATGAACTTACCATGGAGCTTGGGGTTGAAGAGGGGAGGCAGGAACCGGCCATTAGGGAGGCGAGTGTTTGGGTCCTGAAGCTCATCAAAGAAAGTATGAATTAAAGCATCCAACTGCACAAGCATCGTGTTGTAGCATTAGACATACAAATTATGCTCCATCTAGATGGAACAGAACCCTGGGATAGTGGGATAGGTACTTACAGCTGAGGACCGAAGGTGTGGTGAGTACTGAAGAAGCCTGGAGACCAGATCTACTGCTTCAGATGGTATTCTTTTATGAAAAACCTAAACACATTAGGTAAATAATAAGCAATCCACCAGCAACTTTGAATCGCATAGAAACTAAACAACACCGAATTGCAGCGTAGAGAGCTTTACTTTATGCCAAGGGTGTTCTTTGATTTGGGGAAACGTAAATTCCATGTAGTTTGGATTCATGCACTTGATTTCTTCTCTTGTAGGTGTACCCAGAACCTGTAATAAGCATCTCAGACTTGTGGATGAATGACCTAGAACAGTGTGAATAGATTGCAAGATCAACCAGTAGAATCACCTTGATAATTTCAACAAGCTGATCAACTCCACTTTCACCAGGAAAGAGAGGCTGTCAATTAGACCAGATATAAATGTGAGCTCCATGATTAACTCCTTTCTGATTTTTCAAGTTCACCTGTCCTGTTAGAAGTTCAGCAAGGACGCATCCAGCAGACCAAATGTCAATTGCTGTTGTGTACTCAGTAGCACAAAAAATAAGCTCCGGAGCTCTGTAGTACCTTGAACAGATGTATGAAATATTGGGCTCGCCTTTCACCTATACAGCATGAAGCATAACAAGTGTAAGATGCTAAACAACACTGGCTAAGATCAAATAAAAGAATATCAAGAAGGGCCAGATATGAACCAGAACTTTTGCACTACCAAAATCACAGATCTTCAGCTGGTGTGTGTGTGGATTAACCTGGTATAGAAGGAAAAGTCGTGAATTCAATGGAGGAATGAAAAGATTCATCAGGCACATTGCTCATCCTGACTAGATAAATCCAGTGCTCTCTATTTTCAATGTTAAGGAAAAGCTGCATGTCAAGATGCTTTTGCAATTTTCATCAAATATAGATGGTTGACGCTAAATTTATTGTGTCTTGAGAATGCTCCTGAACTTCTAAATGAATCATCCACGGTATCTGTAATAAATGAGCACAATTGCATAAGCACAGTGTGGAATGAGTCAGAGGCTCAGAGCATAAGATAGCTTAGCAGAATGAGACCGCATGCTTATAGCTGGCAACTAAGGGAGAATGGTCAGCTTGCAGGTAATTATAGCCATTCTACAGAAAATGATCGCTTCACAGCTCCTACGGTCCCAAAAATATTACTGGAAAAATATAATTGTCATTAGTCTTACCAGAAGATTCTGTGGTTTTATGTCCCTGTGGCAAACACCAATGCTCCGATGAATGTATGCAAGAGCCCTACAAATCTGTCAAAGGCAAGATATAAGACAATTCTCCAGTCAAATAAGCTGAGTCAACTGAGGGTGTTTGTAAGCTTGCCCAGTGTCTACTTGGACTAGATGAAATCTGAGGGGAAACTGCTCAAGACATGTAAAAAAAAAAAACACCACAACCACATACATAGCAAAAATTCAGATCTAGCATACAAGGTAGATTCTAAGCTCTGCCTACAAAATCAATAGGCAGCATCCCAACTTTTTTCCCTTTTTTGTGAAGTTCACTGGGTCCAGAAAATTAGTATAGCTTTTAGACTCTAAGCTGCATTGGAAGCAATTCAGTACAAAAGATATTTGCTTGCATACAGTACGTAGTTATAGCGGCCACTCCAATTAACCCACACCAAGTTACACTGGTAAGGCAGTGCTGTACATTGTTACATCAAACTGAAGGAAAACTAGCAGTGAAATTGATGATTACCTGATACATATAAAGTTTTACATATATGAGTGGCATGCGTTGGTTCATCTTGTTGTAGTGTCTAATGACACGGTGAACTGTCTCAGGGACATACTCAAGAACAAGATTTAGAAAAAGTTCATCCTTTTCAGTGGTTGAGAAAAAACAATGTTTCAGAGACACGACGTTTGGATGATCGAGGAGACGCATCATTTGTAACTCACGGTTCTTGTATCTCTTATCCTTAAGGACTTTCTTGATAGCTACAGTTTCACCTGTCTCTAGACATTTTGCCTGCCAAGCCAAAATTTATTCCATGTACTTGCTGAAGTTATTTGTGCTATATAATGGGAAGGAACAGTTGAGATGCCCACGCAAATATTTATAACTTCTATTTCAACTGCAAGGCACTAGCAAACATACCTGAAACACAATACCAAATGACCCTTGCCCAATAACACGCTCGGCCATGTAACTTATAGTCTGCCATTCACAGAGAGAGAGAGAGAGAGAGAGCGAGAGAGAGGGTTTTCGTCGTAAACTGGAGAAACCAAAGGCAACTGAACATTACTGAAAGAAAACTAAGCAGCATTTACCTGCTTGCTTTGGCCACCTCTGCCACCAAGAGTTGTGACAATGATATGACCAGTTTCTGTGTTACCATTAATAATTGTAGCTTCTACTTCCTGCAACAAATGAGAACAAGTAAAACTTCCCATCAAAATGCGACTTAAAATTGCAAACAAATATTAAATAGATATACAGTAAAATGTTGAAGAGAAAATAAGCAGGGAATGAAATGATTGGCTATATGGTACTGTTAAACATACAGACCATGGAAGATAAAATAGGACCTTCTCATCTCTTATTTTCAAATCATTCATTTCATCAGGCAAACTGTCCACAGCTAGACTAGTACCGCCAGCATCTCTCGGCCCAGATTCCAGGGCCATACCGACTGAGGTCATTGATTGCTGAATCAGAACTACGGCACTGATATCCTCATTGCATTGAAAACATTTATTACCTGTAGGAACAGGGAAGCAAAAGGCAAGGAACTTAAACAGATATTTAAAATCTCTCCGTGGAAAGGCTATGCACTGCTTCTTCTTTTTTTGGCTTGGCCGATAGAAAGCTGCCAACCAAATTATATTAAGAATACAATATTAGGGCAACTGCTAGCATGAAGGAATCAATCATACAAAAAATTCATGGTACTGAACAATCTCCATCGGCACTCTCCGGCTATAGTTGCATATGAACAACTATCTCAGCCTCCATGAAAACTCTTGCGGCATTCCACTCCCAGAGGTTTTTTATTTTTTTGATGTAGCATAGTAGAACTTCGGCAGTAGCACAATCTGACCAGGAAATCCTCTCATTCCTCTCCATCCACAGTAAAGTCGACTAAAACAACCAGTGAGTTGAAAGATATGCCAAGCTGCTTCATAACCGGAAGCTTTGACATCAACAATGAAGTAAGCAAGCACTAGAAGAGAAGAAATCTGAGAGGCAGAAAGGAGAAGAGAACAGAAACCACGTCTCCGAGCTCAAGAACCCATTCCCTCGCCGCCCAAGAACACAATGTTAAAAAATCTCATTAAAACCCACTATTAGCACACAAATCCGAGCGCTTTGGAGCTCAAAACCCTAGCTCTCAGTCTCTCACCAATCCCCTGTGGATCTAACAAGGCCGATCGAGCAGCAACCCAAGGTCAGGCAGCTAGCCACGGTACTCAGCCGAGACTTGGTTCGGAGCGTAACAAGGTGCAGCGGGGTGGTGCTCCGACCGGATCATGGGGCTGCTGCTGCTGCGAGTGGATCGGAGAGAGTGGAGGGCGAATCTGCGGGGCACACTCTCCGCTTCACCTGACCTGCGGGTGGTGGTGCACTGGTGCGGTGGGCCGATGGGAGGAAAGAAAGGGAGAGGAAGCACAACTCCGGGAACGCCCATAAAAAGTACTTCCTCCGTCCTAATTTTCGTTTATCTCACATATTTATTTTAGCAAACTTTAATATAATTATTTTTCACTCTACCAAACTCTAAAATATTTATCTCCTACTTTTTATAAGCTCTGATATACTTATCTCATTTTTTATAAATTTTAATACATTAATTATTTTAAAGATAAAGTGTTTATGATCAATAAATTAGATTAAAAAAATAAAATTGTTTTGAGTAAGTACCATTCTAATTTTGGACGACTAATAGAGCTCTAGATTATGTGATCATAATCATTTTGCTAGCAAGTTGGCTTCAGATCCAGAAGTGAGGAGTTGAAGTTCAATTATTCGTGTTACCCCTAACTTTATAATATATTTCTTCATGTTATAATATGTATGTAAATGCGACAACTAATTAAAATATGTAAATATTTAGTAATACTATACGGTGTAGTATTTGGTGACATTTGTATCTTTTGACGATAGTGGCGAATGTGGAGGGGTCAACCGACGTGTCACCACCGGCTGTGGCGACACCCTGGTGGTATGGCGGTCGCTAAGTGAGATATTTCTGTAAAATTAAGAAAAAAATAAGTATATTTTTTAAAAAATGATTCTATTTTAGTGCATTACCCTGCCCCTTTTGTTCCAGATGGGCAGATGGCAGATGGCATTCGCTCCAAATCCATCCAAAATCTGAGTATTTATCAAAGAATTTCGTCATTAATTAAAATGCAAAGAAATCATCTGGTAATAACCAGTAGACATTGAAGTAACAGCTCACCTTGGCTGGTCCATGTATATATATCTGAACTGTTTGTTTCAATTTGCAAATTTTCAATTCCAAGTGCGTGACATTTTTCCCTACTTTCTTCTGAAAGGTGTCTGCTGGTTGTGTCACATGTATGATCCATCCATGGAATTCAATTGCAAGTACTCTACGCTTTGAAAGTCTACTTGTAAAGCACACTGCTACTTTGTCATTCTTTAACCCAAGAATCAAACTTTTGCATAGGAAATGAACTGTTCCTTCTGAAAACATTGCGTTCTTCTAGTAGTTCAAACTTCGGCATTCAGTGCAATAAAAAGTCAATTCTGAAGCAAAAGTCCAGTGCTTTGACTACTGCAAATGATCTTACTGGCAGACGAAATCAAGGGAGCTGTTAGGAGAGTCAGAGAAGCCAATAACTAATATGAAGCTAATTGACTTTGGAAGATAGAATAGCAGCAGTGTGAACAATTAAACCATGCAAATGCGAGAAAACTGGCATGAGATCCAATAATTGCGGTGACCATACATGTACTCCATCGCAGAAAATACAATATTGTCATTCTCTGAACAATACTCGTATTCTACTAGTATCCATTTTTTTTCTCTTCTTTTCTTTCAGTCAATCAATCACCAACAGGCAGCATCTAGAAGCAACAGTAACAGTACAGTTATTACGACGAGCATGAACAACTCGCTGATCTCTCACTCAAATCGAATGATCCTGCAACTGCTACAAGCAAGAACAGAAATTCTGGCAAAGTTTTGCGTTTGATTGACTGCATCATTTTTTCTGAAAGCGAGCATGCACGCATGCAGTCTCTTGCAGAATGCAGCATTGCAGCCGACTCTGTCGTGGAAATGAAGGCGCCGACCTAAATCCAACTCCTAGATTTTCCTTATCCTTGTTTCTTTGTTCTTGATTTGATCTTGCTATGCAAATGGTAAATCATCCGTAATGAGAATGCTAGTTGCAAAACGGCGTGCTGGATTGGACAGGATTGCACAGCAAGTTCAGAGTTTAGAGAGAGGAGTGCCGTGGCCATGTCTACCTCGCCGGGTGCACTCATTCATGGCCACCACATGACAGAAGCATGCTTGGGATCAACCACCTTTCCTGTCCAGCTCAGCTCGTCTTCTCCGTTCCATCCATCTGAAACTGAAGCTCTGATGAGTACTCCAATGCTTCCATATCTATGTTTCTCTGGGATTTGTCTCATGACCTCATTGGATACACCAGTGTTCTTGGATACTGTTTTTTTCCTCTTTTTTTTTGGAGTTGTGCTCTGGCCAAATTGAAATATTGAATCCAATGTGCTGTAGCCTAATTGAAATATTGAATTCAAGGACGTTGAATTCTATTGGTTTGGACTTGAAATGGATTTTTGGATTATTGTATAATAATGTAAGGATATATACGCCCATTCCTCTGAATTTAAAAAGATTTTGCTTTTGAGTAAAATATTGGCATAGTTGACGAGTTTTAAAAGCAAATTAAGCACTATATAAACAGACGCATCCCAATGCAGAAGCCAAACACGAAAAGCTTTTGCGTTGCATCGTGTCGAACCTAAGGTGAGTCACTCGCGGCTAGCTTTATCATTTCATTTCTTTTCTTTTTTTAGTCTGATGAGGCTGTTGGATCGATCGAATTTGTTGATGGATTTGAGCGACGTGCATGCCACTCTCTGCTCTGCAGGATGGACGGCAAGGTGGCCATCATCACCGGCGGCGCGAGCGGCATCGGCGAGGCGGCGGCGCGGCTGTTCGCGTCGTGCGGCGCGACGGTGGTCATCGCCGACGTGCAGGACGAGCTGGGCGAGGCAGTGGCCGCGTCCGTCGGGGCCGGGTGCCGGTACATGCGGTGCGACGTGACCGACGAGGCGCAGGTGGAGGCCACGGTGGCGGCGGTGGTGTCCGAGCACGGGCGGCTGGACGTCATGCTCAGCAACGCCGGCGTGCTGCTCCCGACGGGGCCCGTCATGGACATGGACCTGGCGGCGCTGGACCGCGTGATGTCCGTCAACTTCCGCGGCGCGGCGGCGTGCGTGAAGCACGCGGCACGCGTCATGGTATCGCTCGGCACCCGGGGCGCCATCGTGTGCACGGCGAGCGTGGCGTCGTGCCAGGGCGGGTTCGGGCCGGCGACGTACACTGCGTCGAAGCACGCCGTACTGGGGCTGGTGCGCGCGGCGGCCGGCGAGCTCGGGCGGCACGGGGTGCGCGTCAACTGCGTGTCCCCGGGAGGCGTGGCGACGCCGCTGAGCTGCGGGATGACGGGCATGAGCCCCGAGGAGATGGAGGCGGCGGCGGAGCCCCACAACGTGCTGCGAGGGAAGGTGCTCAAGGCGGCGGACGTGGCGGAGGCGATGCTTTTCCTGGCGTCCGACCAGGCCGGCTTCGTCAGCGGCCACAACCTCGTCGTCGACGGCGCCACCACCGCGGTCAACTACGCCGTGCTGCAGTCCGTCGGCCTGTGAGAGGGTATGCAACCGCCACAACCATAGCTGTACTCACGAGGACCCGGAGGCCATTATTTAAAAATTAATTAAAAATTATATCTTTATACATTTTACTACAGTTTGACTGAACAATGATCCCTTTTCTTAGACGACAATTGTGTTGTTCGTAATATTATTATATGCTGCCCTTGGATCTCGTGTACACCGTGTATACAATCTGTTGGATTGGGGCATAATTTTCCTGTAGCATTTTTTTAGTTTTGAATTTGTAAATTTGTTTTAAGATAAACTTGTGTTTATGTCTCTTATATGTTGGTTCTGGCTTTGTGTTTTTTTCACTCTAGCAAAGCGAAGTATTCTGATTTTTTTTCCACCACAATTGAATTTAGATTGAAATCTTGTGATGAGCTTACGTTTACGTTTGTGTTTTGCGAAAAAAAATGCAAAAACACTTTTACATGTTTGAATTTACACAAAATTTATAAGATACATTTATGATATTTTACAATGATGTCATGCATTTCCCCTAATGAATTCTAATCCCACCTAATCATATATATTTTCTTCCAAATATAATAAAATAGTTATGAAAAATTTAGAAAAAATGACATTATAGAGCATAGTGACATATTAAGTTTAAATTCGATATTAAAAAATAAAAAAGATAAATTTAGATGTGAACAATACAATATAATTTATAGGCTGAATTTGTTTTTTTTATATCTCAATCCTTAAAATTTTATATAGTGATATATACGTATAAGTGTTTCAATTTTTTAAAAAAAAATTATTAAAACTATTTAGACACAAGGGATATCCAGGTATAAAAATAGTTTCCTTTCAACTGTGTTCACACCGGGGTCTGCATTTCCGCTCCCTCTACGCTTCCGGCGTGTTCCTCTCGCCGCTGCTGTCAGAGATGGGCCGTGCTCCGGCGAACGGGAAGCCCTCGGCGCCGCCGCCACCTCCACGTCTGGGCCGTTGCCACTTCTGGCTCCCGAACAAGCGCCGCCACTGCGCCAACTCTCCCCTCCCAACCTCTCAGTAAGCAGCTCCCCGAGTATCCTTCGCTTAACCCCTAACCCTAACCCTAACTCCCATCGCCGCCTTCTCCTCAGGTACTGTGGGAACCACCTCCCGGATTCCGCCTCCGATGCCGGGGCCACCACCCGCCGCCGCGTCCCCTGCCCCGTCGACCCCTCGCAGTAAGCCCCAAAATCCAATATGCCACCAAGTGATCTCCATCTCCAGCGTCCATATCCACTAATTCTTCCTTCTCTTGAGCAGCACCGTGCTCGAGGAGAACCTGGAGGCGCACGTCAGCAAGTGCCCCCTTAAGAAACAGGCCGCCGTGCTTGCAGCGCAGCCATTCTACTCTAAGGGCATCAACTCCGGTGGGGGAGAAGGCGCTGGGGGCGTCACCTCAGCTGCCAAGCGTGCCGCGGTGCACAAGCTGACAGAGGACGAATTGCGCGCCTTGATTGAGAAGATCAAGTCGGTGCATGTGGTGGCGGCCATGTCAATGCGCAATTCGTACATTGTTACAGATGCTTCCGACAATTGGATGAGGAACCAGGTTGATAGGTGTGTGCTTGCCATTTTCGATGGTCTAAACGTTGGCATTTTTTATGATTTTGTAGTGAGGAGTGATTTAAGCTGATGTATTGGGCAGGAAGGTGCCATACCAGGAAAAACATGTCACACAGCAGGCATCCATCATTGGCAATATGGAGGCATTTGGTTTGCTGCAGAAGGGAGGTGCAGAGGAGAATGCTGGGGAAGATGCTCCAGCTGTGGTGGAATTTGGAGCAGGGAGGGGGTACTTGACTCAGATGCTGGCAGACTGCTATGGGATTAGGAATGTTTTCTTGGTTGAGAGAAGGTCGTACAAACTCAAGGTTAGTCTATCTGTACATATAGCCTCAGGACTGTATCTACGTCGAGCTTTTCAACCATGGACACTCAGCTGTTGGTTACTCCATTTTTTAAAACTATATTAGCTTATTTTTCACTTTGAAATTTGCAACAAACAGCACTTGTTTCTGTGCTCGATTAGACTATATTTGCAATATATTGGCTTGCTATTATGCTCAACAAATGATTGTTAACTCAAGTGTTCTGTGTTTGTTGATTAAGATGTCTCAACTTTAGTTATGAATGCAAGTATAGTTTGTTTACAGTGATTATGAATTTATGATTTTAATGCATTGTTTTCTGTGTCTAGTACCTTATGAAGTTTGAATTTATTTGGAGACATATCGTTTCTGTATACCTCATAATTTGCAGTAAAAACTTTGATTGTTTTGTTATTTTCTGAAAGAGCTTGCTCTGTTAAATCTAATTTCACCCGGGTTGGTTCCTTGACTGCTTTGTTGTTGCCCTGTTTCTTCCTTTTTCTCTGTACTTTCTAGGCTGATCGAAGTTTGCGACAAAATGAAGGCATTACTTTGAAGCGTTTGAGAATTGATAGTAAGATATCTTTTCTTTGTTTTTGAATAGTTGACATAAAGGCATCCAAGTGGTTTTTTAGGCACCTTTTGTGCTGAAAATCTTTATGGCCAAATGAGTTTGTTTATCTGTCCATTGTGTTCTTAAACCAAATTGTCACATTCATACCCTGTGGTTTGAGATAGTAAGAAATATAAGCACTGATAAGAGACATAAACACAATGCAGTTGAGGATTTGAACCTTCAAGGAATAGAGGCATTGAGTGGACTTCAGTATCTAGCAATTGGAAAGCATCTATGTGGACCTGCAACAGGTGGTTCTAACATATGAAATTTATTCATGGATTTTATACTCTGACAAACTGATGTATAATACATGAGAATGACAATAGCTGATTGCTTGATTGTATACAATGAAATACTATATTTCCTCTCCAGATGTGACGATGATGTGCTGTCTTCATGAACGGTATAGTCAGGCACATGAAAGGGGAGATGGCAAAAACAATCTGTGCGGCCTTGCTTTGGCCACCTGCTGCCACCATCTCTGCCAGTGGAATCACTATGCAAGTAAATTTTGTCTGCTAGCCAATGCTGATAATTATTTTGTTTAGGATGTATCATGTGATCATGTTGCTTATAGCTTTAATTATGCCATATATCGCTAGCTTGTCCTCCTTTGAAACTTGTAGTAAAACCTTTTAATTTTCTTCTTAGAGAATAATGTTCCTCTTTTCATTGCAGATAAGGCATTCCTCTCAGGGTTAGGGATTACAGAGGAAGACTTCCATGCTATGACTTGGTTTAGCAGCTGGGCTGTGGATGGTGATCACAGCTCCCAGGATTCCTCTTTGGAGGTTGAAGACTCGTCTCCAGAAGACAGGTAAGGAATCATCAGTACTCCCTCTGGTTATTAATATATGAAGTTTTTAACACTAAAATATATATTAATATCTGGAGGGAATATTTAGTATCAACTAAGCCTTAGTTTTCTTCTACATTCTGATTATTGTAAAAGATCGTCTGTTCATATCTTGGTGGGAAGTATTACCCTTTTAATTATTATGATGCATCATGTATGGGCAAAAACACGGTATCATTTGTTTTGAATCATTCTCGAATGGTGTCACTGAAAGCTTAATATGTTTGGTCTCAACTTTTTTTACAGGTATGAAAAAGCAGAGAAGCCTGATGTGGAGGTTAGTGGAATCCACAGACTCAACCGAAGTATGCCAGCAGGGGAGAGAGCTGCCTTGGGGTCTATGTGTAAAGATATTATTGATACTGGGAGGCTATTATGGCTTAGAAAGAAGGGTCTAGATGCATATCTTGTAAGCTACGTCCCATCGAATATTTCTCCAGAGAATCACTTACTCGTTGCAAAATGTACGCCTTGATCAGGATGAAAAAGAAGCCTACTTGTTTCATTTCGAACCTGATTAAGCTTTCAAATTTTGGTTGTATAATTTATGCCATATGATGTTCATCAGTTCAATGAAAAAATAGGAGTACAAGCTAAATACATCCGGAGAGCATGTTATATCTCCATGTGAAATTTCAGTGTCGGATCACATTTTTTGAATGATACATAGTGTTGGTATGTCTTTTTCCTATCTCACTAATTACCGTTGAGTTTGATATCACAATTTTGCCAATACATAAACATGCCATCCCCAAGCTACAAGATATATTGATATATTACTTTGAGAAACTTTTCGAATTAACCTGGTTTTCACGCATTTTCCGCATTCAGTGCACTTGGGCAACAAATATGGTCGGACAGATTCACCGTTGTTTCAGAATGAACATTTAATCTCAAACTTTATATAGACAAGAAAGAAAAAGGAATTCAAAGTACAAGAAAAAAAAGGTTTTATTCTGATAGTCTGCAAAGATACAACACTGCAAAATCTTGTTGCCACAAAACTAGAATGAATCGAAGCAGCGGGGGCGGGCTCCAACAAGCTCCGGAAAGAATGAATTCTACAACCGCGCCATGAATTTTATGGAACCACATGTTCTGTTTGCATGTTAGGCGGTAAATATAATATAAATAATAATTAATAATGACGGTATGTAAGTTTTATATAAACGAAAACGATCCTGCTTTAAATACAAAGGATCCTCCTTGACATGGTACTGTTCTTTTGATCTTAGCCAGCACACTAGGCTCTCGACTTACATGGAACACCACTGCACTTGTTCCATTCCAAACTACTACTCACATTGCACCACGCTCTAACAGCTCCCATCTGAATGTAGGTGCTGCATAAACCTTGGGGCAGGTGTGGAGTAGTAGGCCGACGCAGACGCAGATCACGGCGATGCCCATCACAGTCAGCATTGCTGGCCTGTACAGGAAGGTCCTCGCTGTCCAATTGGGGTACATGAGAGCCTGACGGCTGCACGCGTTGCAGCGCGATGTTGTGCCAATCTCCAGGCTGACTTCACCAGGCTTCACACCATCGGTCATTACAGGATGCATGCTGCTAGGGATGCCCACGATAACATGGCCTTTACCAAGATGCCTATTGATCTTCTTCTCAACCATATTCAGGTAAGCATCATTGCCCCTCTGGCGAGCGTAGTCTTCTGGGGTGAAGCCTGCATCGTCTCGCGCGTTTCTCCATGCATTGATCCCAACCTGTGATAACAGGTAACAAGCAGGACAATTAGACAGCATATTCAAGTCTATTCATAAAAAGAAAAAAAAACTAGGCTAAAAAGATCTATAGTGCACATGACATGGCATCGTTGTTGATGTGGCCAACATTAACTGCAGCCGAAGTCCATGGTTCTGTCCAGCAAATATTTTAAACAATATGCAAAGAATTAGATAGAGGGAATACCAGTTCAGGATCATCGGTCAGTGCATCCAATACATCCTCTGAATCATCAGTGGCAGCTGCTATATGGAGGGGGGTAAATTTGGAAGGGCCTTGAGCATCAGGTCTGAACAGGTATGTCGCAACAGTTCCCTTCAGGCTTTCATTTGGCTTGTATCCCATCAGAAACCTAACCATGCGGGCAGATTTCCTCCGCACGGCAGTGTGCAGCAAATTTTCTGACAGCACCACCTCTTCTGGAGACTGGGATCCCATATCAACGAGTCCAATAAATAAGAAATCTAACAGCACTTTGGTCACAGCACACCACTCCTGCTCCATGGCAAATATACCAAGATTTCTGAATCTCCATATGTCAAAGGATGCTAAAGGAACCTTATCCTGCTTAGATATTATGTTTGCTCTATGAAGAAGCCAGCCCAGCTCATTTAGAAACTCTAAAGCTTGGTTCCTGGCAATGTCACCGTCTGCTTGTTCATAACTGGAGGACTCAAATATGCTCTCCAGCTCACAGACCTCGGAGCATATGTCCTGCTCAGCAATTATGAAGGGGAAGAAGCCGTTGCTAAATCCACCATCTTCAACCTGAAATTAACGATGACATTCTAATAAGTTCAAAGGTTATGACAGAAAACAGACACATGAAAACAGCAGATATATGACAATCTGTACCTCTACAAATCCTCTCCCTCTTGAACCAGGGAGAGGACAAAAAAAGTTCAGATATTCGATATCATCATGCTCAGTGTCATCAACTATATCATCTGTGTCTTCCTGGAATATACAACACCCTTCAAATGAGCAAATTAGCCTGCAAACATGAGATGATCAGTCTTTAGATGACATCAAATAAGCTTAAGTTCATCAAGCTACACTGGTGTCTCCATAAAGAACAAGCATATGTAAACTGTAGATGGCAAACTGGCAAAGTACCTTGAGGAAGCACTGACTAGGTTCAAGCCTTCTACCCTGAAATTCACTTTTGTTGAAAAAGGAGCAGCAATTGGTCTCACACACAAAATCTTGCAGTAATGATGAGAACTGTTTGCAAGTCGTCTGTCCAACATAACTTGACCTGCAGTGATATAAAGACGTGGTGAGATTAATAAAATTCCAATGTAAAATATGTATAATAGAACTTGAAGAGCATTACAAAGCTAACTTAGCATTTGGGCTTACCATTGTGCATAAAAGCTATCTGATGCTGTACCATTACAAATACCAAACCAGATGCCCAAAAGCTGCCGGTTGAACTATTCAGAAGCTTATCCAGGTATGAGCTCATATTATCGGAGAGCTGTAGGAAATAAGAGAAAAACATCAAACAATCAAGCATTAAGCAAAAAGGTCATTATCACGACATGAAATAATTAGTTGAAAAAATCATACCTCTTTCCATGCAGACTCAACTAAGCGGAGATATACTGTTAAAATAATACAACCAGGTCTAATATAGCTCTCTATATCAGTAGGTTTACTGGATAACCAACCAAGAATCTGAAATTCAGGATTGAACTGTTAGATTTATAATATTTACTCTTATGCCTTGATGAGGGAATGCATAATTTACCTGTGACCACAAAACTGGAGGTAAATCACTAGGAACTTTCTCAAAAAGCTTGAAGACAATTTTATCAGTCCGACACTGCAAGCGTTCATAATGACAATCAATGAGAGAGAGAGTGTGAGAGAGAGAGAGAGAGAGTTTCAACATATTTGAGGTGCAAATCCACTACGAAATATTAAAAAATACTGGCATTTGGTATCTCGATATGTATGTACTAGACTGACTGTTGTTATCAGCAGAAATTCTCTTCCTCAATGCACATCTTTATACTGATCAAAAGGCACTTCAGTTCACCTTGTTCATGTGGCATTTATGTGCGAAACAGATGCGATGAAATAGTTAGGGGCACTTCACTGGTGCAGATGACCACTTCAGTTAAAATCTGAATCTGGGAAAATGTACATTCTCTTCAAATTTCTCTTCAGACTTAATGTTTTTGGTTCTTGATGATATCTACAACAATTTCTAGTAGATGTACTGAAAAGTCATGCATTCATAACTTTTAAGAAGTTAAAAATGTACAGCTAAGTTCATACTTATATCCCCCTCAACGCACAGAATTTGAAGCACAATCTAGTACTACATAAACTGTCATGTTTGACAGCACTCCAGCCCTCGTGCAAGTGCACTAAAATCTCCTTCCAGTTCAAAATCCCACTTGAACTAATCTCCACTTAAGATAATTGTTCCTTGATACTGGTTTGGAATGTATGTGTCTATAATATTCCAATAAACTATTTAAAAATTATAGTAAGGTAAACTCTTGTTAACTTGTTATCAAAAGAGAAGGATGTTACTTATAGACCAATAAGTCATGAGCATTTGAAAATTGAAGCGATCCCTTCAGTTTTGGGAAACTAGTTTTCTTTACATGAAGTTGCAAGGAACAAAATCTGCAAACCTGAGCATCTCCATTTGAGCTTGACAGTGACTGAGCTGATGTTGAATCTGAATTGCCACTAGTCTGTGGTGGGCTTTGAGTAGAATCTTGGTGCATCCATGATGGACAATTAGGAGAATCGGTTGTCTTGAAGGCTGGCGTAGGTGAACCTTCATACCCATCCTCAAAGCCTTCCATATCACCGCAAGTGTCATTCAAATCAAAATCTTTAAATTTGCATGCTGGAGGGTCTGTGCAAAAAAAACACTAGTGTAACTTAAAATCTTCATTTGAAAACATTTACTGAAGGGTTAAAAATCTGGTGCATCTCACCAGGAGTAGCAACAGTGGGAGACTTTGATTGTACTGGTACAACAGATGATGATGCCAGACAACATTGATCACCGTTCACAAAAGGCATCTTAGAGTTAGATGGCCCTGCAGCCTCTGCTACAGCAGTATTTACCAAAGCATTAGCTGTTTCAGAGGTCCCAGCATTTGATCCATCTTGCATGCTTTGGCATGCCTCCAAGAGTTTACATAGTTCTTTTGGATCCAATGATTTGGCAACAGCCCCCAGATTTCTCAAAAGATTAAATAACATCTCCTGACCTCTTAAATGCTCAGCATTTTCAGCTGCAAATACAATTGTGGAGTCATGTGAGTATTACCATAAAAGTAGTTTGCATGGTACAACTAAGTATGTTCATAATAGTGCAGCCTAGGCACTATAAGTATTCCTATGTTATTTTGGGAGGCACTACATTTAAGCAGATGGCTAAAAGACTGCAGTTGTGAAGTCTTGAAATAGGACGGGCAATCTTAACACACAGGTGAAGGAATTTCCTGTAAGCAATCTGGGAGTTGAACATAAGACTTAACTATGAACTCATCTAGTACCACTCTACAGTCCTTGTAGTCCTAGAAACTATGCCACTAACAACATTTCCAATAAACAAGAAGCATATACAACATAAAAACTATCTTGAAAAAATTAGAAGTCTTGTTTTAATCAATACCAAGTTTCAAACAGAAACAAATTCAGATAAACTCAAACTCAAGTATGCAAGTGAAAACAAATTATAATACTACCAGCTTACCAGTACATATGTGCATGGAGAATCTATGTTATCATATGATAAAAACATTACCTACAGTTCAAATCAGAAAATGATTACTTACCATTCAAATTGGCGCATACTCCAAGGAGACCCAACAATAAATAACTGCTAACTTTGTCCTCGATCAGAGCAGAACCACCAACAGCAACTTCAGGGCGAGTCTTCCTCCTTCGACTGTTGTGGCCTGCTAAACGTCGGCGGCAACTACGCTTCCCTTCATCAAATTCTTGAAGAGGGTGGAATCTGTAAAAGGATCATGTAGGCATGTGCAGTAATTACAGAGTAAAAAAAGAACATCTTTTTTGAAAGAAATCGCATACTATGGCACCATAGTCCATAGCACAGTACATTGTAAATAGTATTCACAGTATTTAATCACATGGTACTCTTTGAACAGAGTGTCAGTTTCTTCGAAACATTAATGAAAAAATATGCCATGCAAAACAAATATTGTAAAGGCTATTATATTTGGCAGTGCCAAAGAAGAATTCACAATATTTTCTAAAAGTTGACGGTGGTGTTAAGCATAGGAACAACCCACACCCAGAAAAAGGTGAGCAAAAGAAAGCCATTACTGTTGGCTGTGTGCTGCCCAAACGAGGACATTAATGAACCAATGTGCTCTTACATCAGACAATAAATAATATATGAGAATACTGGTCCTTGAAAAACGTGCAGTACTAGTTCTAGCAATTACGCAATGTAGCTGGAAGATGAAAAGATACACAGATTGAGACAAAATTATCCCTGCAAGCAATCATGGTCTGGTTCTTGACATCAGTTATAAATATGGTGCAGAAATTCAACGATTCAAAAAATATCTTAGCAAAAATGTTTCTGACTCTCTCAACTACAACTAATTTTTCCCACAAAAAAACAACTAATTTCAGTACAGATGTCAGTAATAAAAAACATTTTATTTGAAGAGAAAAGAATCCAAAGAAATAAGAAATTACAAGAGAAAGTGGTATGATCATTCTGACACGTACAACTGTGCTTTTGAGCTTAGCCATCAGCAGTAAGGCATAGATATTAGATAGATAAAAAGGCACTGCCAGAAGGGCATAGGCCATTATCTAATAGATTTAGAACAATTTCTTTTATATCATGTATTCAAATGGGTTCTGCAACACGACTCCTTTTCAGTTGTATTCAATGTTGTCACAAGAGTTAGAAATTGGCCCATAATGATTTCTCTTAGCATGGCACTACTTGATTACTTCTTCCAGAATCATCACTAAATCTTGTCTATGAATTGATAGTCCCTATTTTCACAATTTCTTCATGAAGCATCACCATTTCAGTCTGTACTCCACAAATGACGTATCCTTTTCATTTTACTACCATTGTACCCATGTGCTGAGACAGATGTCAAATTAATATACCACATGTCCTGAGTTAAATAATTATTACACTCTTAAGCTAAAAATTGCACACATACTGACATACATGATATCATGATGAATTTCAGAATTTGATTTTAGGAAGACAAATAAAAATTCTACTTAATTATTCTTCAAAATCAAATTTTAAAATTCAAAATCACCTTCAGATTCCAAGCACCCAGGCAATAGTTTAGTCCAATAATTTACAACACAGACATGTCTACATATAAATCTATCCCAGACGATCTGGATTGGACATGCATAGAGTACACCAACTCCTCTTTTTAACTTTGCTTTTATTTTACTATGTTCATCAAGATTACGGTGACTCACAAATCAAAAGTCAGTGCTTAGAACATCATTAGGGTTGGAAGTTTTGCGAGGGTCTAAAGTCTGTTTAGCCGGATTACAACAAACCTGCATAGCATATTCTACCTATTCATTCCAATATGAACCAACTATAGAATGTAAATGAAAGGTGGTAGGAGTTTGAATTAAACTAACCTACTACATTGTTGGCAGAACCGCTGGACAGTGTTCCCGACCACAGCAGTGGTGGCCTTGGCGTGCATCTCACAGACCTTGTGCCGCCGATGGTAATCCCTCACAGCAGTAAGGTCGGCAGTGCAGCCCTCCACCTGGCACGTGGGACCACTAGAAGTGCCTCCCTGCACCCTGATCTTTTTGCCATTCCTGTCTTCCTCATCAGCACCACCACCCACCCCTGATCCATGGGCAACAGCATCGCCCCCAATTCTCAAGCTAAGTGACCTGCCGTGGTTCTCCACCAGGTCGTCGTCCTCCACATCATCATCAATGACCGCCACACGCTTCCTCTTATCGGAGTCACCCCTGACGTTAACATTTCTCACCACCGCGGCCTCGGCTTCCTCGGAGGAAGACGGCGAACTGTTCAGCGCCAAGCCACTGGCCTCCGCGGCGGGCACCGGCGTGGCGACGAAGCGCTCGCTGTCCCACCGCCAGTCGTTGAGGTCCCAGCCGAACAGCCTCTTCTCGCGCCTGTCCACCAGGTCAGGTTCACCTAACCCGGAGCCGTACAAGTGGCGGCTCTGCGCCCCGACCCTGGCTGCCTCCATGGCCCCGCCCTCCAAACCCTAGAAGCCCTCGTCAGCCGCGACCCCTCCCCGGAACGCCGCGAAAAAGATCTAGTCGGCTCCCCTCCCGCCCAAGTAGTCGACGAACGTGACGCCCACGCACCCACGGATCCAGACCAGCGAAACCCACATGCCCCCCGCGCCGCCGCGTTCCCGACTCAGTTAGGCAACCAGGCAGCGCGCCGCGAACCCGAGCTCATACACCCCCGAATCGCCGGGAGAAAAAAAACAAAAACAAAAATAAGACAGCGGATCAGCGGGAGCACCAAATCGAGCGAAGTGGCGACGGCGACTGCGGATTCGAGCACGAATCGAGCAGCGGAGAGCGCGAATTCGTCTGGAGGGTGGGGAATTTGGGAGTACAGAGATTTTGGTGGGAATGGAGTGGACTAAACAGCAGAGTCGATGAGAAGAGAAGAATAGAGGAGACGACGAAGGCAAGGGGAGGGGAAAGCGCAAAAGGAAGGGGATCGACGAGGGGGTGGATACGACGGGGACGCGTAGCGCGGTGGTCTGGTACAAAAAGGGCGCCTAAATTGCATGGATCACCCGGGGGCGGCTACACGACAATTTGCTCTGCGCAGCCAAGCTGAAAATAAATCATTCAGGTAACCGATTTTCTTTTTATTTTTCATGATTTAACTGGGATAGCGGATGTGAATAATTGATGTTTTAATCATTTTTCCATGTTTACTATATGATTTTGTGGTATATGTATACATTCTATAGAGCTGTGGAAGATTTGTGGGGTTGAATCTAGGCATTTTTATGTTCAATTCTCACCTTCCCATACTTATTTATAGAGTTAATCAAAGTAGTGATGATAATAATCTTATAAATGAAAGCATAAGTTATTTATGTCATACATCTAATGTAATCACTCATGTATATGTTTGGAGATATTTGTTACTTTGTAGGACATGCAAAGTTAATAAATATCACCTTGTTACATGCTAAAAGGCATTAAAATGCATGACCAAAAGTCCGTCCAATCTCCAAAGTACGTAGGAAGGGAAGAAGCATTCAACTGCATACGTCTTACAAGTTGCCATTAAATCATACACAAGTACATTTCTAAGAAGAAACACCCTCAGAAAAAGAAATTTTAAATTATTGAGATACCTTAAGATATACACAAGTAGCCTGTTCAAAAGCACGAAATAGGAAAAGTGTTGTTTAGTCACAATGAGTATTGGATTAAAAGTTTGTGATTTTAACTACATAAAAAGTCGAAACATGCGTGATGACATTAACAAATGATTGGTAGGTTTATATACGACAATAATATCTAGTGAAGAAAAAATGGCTCATGATTGTTGTAAAATGATACAAACTTTTAACACATGCCATATTAGCTGAGCTAATTCATTACTTCTGAAAGTGCATCTAAAAGTTGGTTTTTAATAATAGATGATAAAAAACTTAAAAGACTGATATATTAAGCAAAGAAAAATATAGAAGTTAGTTTTAGAAAAATTAAATTGATGAAAAAAAATCCCTATCACAAAACAAAAAGTATCAAAAACAGCTTTAAATGTATTTTATTTTTTTGAGTGTTATGATTGTTGTATTATGAATAGTGGTATAAATATTAGACCAAATTGGTAAGCAAGTGATTAATTAGGTTCTTTTATTTTTTTATTGAACGTTTGCATCACATGCATATTTGGGTTTTGTTTTTTCTCTAATAAGAATTTTGGATATTTTGTCTAATTCTAGGTTCCATATCTAACAGTAAAAATGTAACAAAGTTTTTGGATAATTTTATCTATCTAGTAGTGAAAGTTATTCGAAGTTTCCAGAGTTTTAGACCGAATACTCTAAATTGGTTTGTTGCTCCGGATTCAAGTATGTTCGAAGTCTCCGACCCCTATAAACGAATATGAGTAACTAACTAGTTTTGCATGGACTTTATTTTTAACTCCATCAACCTCCACTTAAAATGAGGGTTGTTCATTCATTTTATACTTACTTCCTATAAACTTTATAGGGTTTTACGCTTCTCTCTTAGTTTCTCCATTAAATCTATCTTTTTATGAGTGATCCTTTGGAGCTAGTGGGTGAGAGGGTAAGGGATTTGATTGAGTAATTATGGATCGATGCATGATGAGAATTTGTACTTGTTACTCTTAGATGTTCTCTTTTTAGACGGTTAGGCATCATCCGCGAGAATTCAATATTGTGAATCGCTCGAAAAAGTTTATGAAAGTCTTTCTTAGACTCCGCAAGAAAAAAAGATAACTATAGTGGATACCGAGCTTATTCTTAGATATTGGTTTTGTTAAAACAAACTTCAAGATTGTAGTATTGTGTCTTAGTAAAGATGCTGTGTTTGCCTTAAAATTTGTATTATCGGACCTCTGGTAAGGTTAAGGATTAAATACAATCTAGCTTCCCTCAATAGAGATATAGAATTTTTTTTATGTCTCCTTATGCAGTGTTTTAGTGATTCTTATATTTATTTATTATCTTTAGATCATTTACCATATTCTTTTCTTTTTTAAGATTATTCTCTTTACGCATCTTATTTAAAATCTTATTTAAAAGATCAGAATATTCGAAATCTAGAATTAGAGTGTTCGACTGAGCTTTGCTACACGATTGGAATATTCGAACTCTACAATTAGAGTGTTTGGCCGAGCTTCGCTGTCTAACAATAAACCTTGACTGGATACTCCAAAAGTTTTAATTTTTACTACGAGTTTTTTACGAGTGTTTAAATATACACATCCATCCTTCTTTTAAGGTCTTTTACTTTCTAGCAACACCTGACTTGCAGCAAGACATGTTTGTGTTTCGATGGAATAAATTACCACATGCATTCACTATCTTGATATGGGCATACTTTGTTGTACAATTCTTGACATGGTAAAGGCATAGAAAAAAATGTTGTCACCTTATATATCATCGTACTCTGTAGCGTTAATTCATCGTATAGCATAGTTGTAATGCATAACATTGATAATAAAAGTATTGAATCATACTGACATCTTTACTCTTGTTGATAAATCCCCCTCGTGTAGTATCACATTTATCACCGTGTGCCTCACGTCACCTCCAATGGAAAATACTCGCAATGGTCATGGAGTCACAGCATTATCGTCAGGGAGAACATCGTAGCCACAATATCATGATGACTATGCCAAAGTACTCATAATATCATAGCAAACGACAACACCATAACATATGACCGTGTCAATCTACAAGGTGGCTATCTTGCTAAGTACATGTGGCATAACCCATGTCATTGTGGCAATCGTATGTACCACGTGTTGCCATCTCAATTTCTAGAATCCACCACCAAGAGTTCACCGCAAAATTCTGACATTTACGTGTTCAATAGCACTTGCAATTAGTATGTATTGCAGTGACGTGATAAATTAATAAATCATGTGTGGATGTAGCACAATTTTCACATCATGCGTCTCATGAGAAAAAAAAAACCCACTCCATTGGTCATATCAGCGTGGTTGCTTGCCACTGGGCTAGCTAGTGGACCACCACATACCATGCCCATGTAGCCATGTAGCTATAGCTAGCAAGTGAAAAAAATCAGTTTAATTGATATAGCTCCTCTTTCTGATCACAATTAATCGTGTGTTTATCATGTTAGCCATCAGCATAACGGATCCACCATATATAGGTGACAATGCCATTTTGGCTACAAAGTAGTAAGTTTAATTAAGGCCGTGACTTGGAGTATGACATCGTGTTGAGGCACCCCAGCGAGCTTATTGCCGTAGCTAATTAACATATTAGATTATGACCTCGTCATCCAGCGATTTGCCCTTAATTAAGTAGATGAGAAAGACTAATATATGGCAAGACTGTTGTAGCATTCAAACAACCGAACCGAAACATCTGAATATATAAAAGGAAGATTTCAAGGTTTCTGATTTGTCTTCACAGCCATTTTAATCACTTGTTCTGAAAACATCATGTTTGCTGCTCAAAACTTGCTATGAACTCAAAGTTTCATAGTGAAACCAAAGTGCTCCAGGATAGCATTAGTTTCAGACTCCTCAGTTTTCAGTACTAGTACCTATATACACAAAAAAAAAAAGTACTAGTACCTGGTGGTTGGGAACCCTACAGACTAAAGTCTTCAGTAGGAGTCGAAGGACAGAAAAATGGTCGGTGAGACGCTAGCTAGGGTCGCGTCATGGGCTTCCTGTCCATCGCTGTGCCACGCCACCCGCTGACTGGTGGGCCACCGGTGCAGGTGCCTGCCTGTGTTGTGGGCCATGCTGGACTGTTGGGCACACAGGATCAGAAATGTTGTCAGATTGTTGTTTATGCTGGCTTTTATTTGGAGCTATTGGTAGTAGTATTAATTTTTCATATATATAATCTCTTGTTTTTTTTCTTTCTTCTCATGTCCTTATTTCTACCTACTGTCAAATGCAGTTTGTATATGGACCACTGCATGGAACAATGCAGTAGTACTATGTAGTGCTTGCATAAATCAAGAACAATAAAATCATCACTAAATACAATAATCAAGAGAACCTTAAAGCAGGATGGTGCCACTATAGTATATATATATATATATATATATATATATATATATATATATATATATTATCAAAAAATTAATTCTCACTGAGAGTTTCACATTATATAACTCCATATTTATATCATGAATACAATAAGGTGTATAGCTGCAAATGCAGTTTTTATTGATTATACATAGTCTCTGATTGGGTTGTAGGGAGTACCAAATAAAATAATTGTTAGGTGGAGAAAACACAAAGCATCAGTAGTTGATGTTGGAGATGCCTGATTTGGCTCTATCAGCTTGTATAAATACGAAAAATATGTTAAATATCGTATTAGTAAAAAATTATGGTTAATTTTTTTTATATTTATGTTATTAATAACATAAACAACAATAAAAATACAATAAAAAACCTTAAAACAATTTTAAAATTAATTTTTAAAATTTAAATATTAACAATGGAATATGTGTTTTAGCCAACAGATGGCCCTTACACTTTTTGTCGTGCGTAACGACGGCGACCTGATTAATTAGTTTGGACCAATTAATTAAATTGTTGTTTAGAAAACTCGCACAGTATCATCGTCCTCTCATCATTTCATCTCATGACAGGACACCACTATATACTATATACTATATACTATGTTTATTGATGTTTTCTTTCTTCATATATATTTAAACCGTCCGTATATATGATAGTACATTTGATTTTATATATCTATTTAGTTAGATAACGGAGATAATCGCGTGGATGCTGTTCAATTAAGCTTCAGAAAGTCTATCAAGCGACCGTTTAAGGCCGAAGAAACTAAGGAGAAGTACTACAGATCGCATTAACCGAGACCTGAGAAAACAAGCAGAACTAGCAAGGTACTTCCTCCCTCTCAAAATATAAACTTTTAACATATAAAATTCATTTTAAAATATAAGTACTTCTTAAAAATTAAATTGGTACAACCTCACAGACAATGACAAAATCTAGCTTAAGATTAGTAGGGACTTATCGGCTTCTTCTTCTTCCTTCCCTTCTTCCTCCTGTCCTCTCACCTTATTTTTCATAGGGATCCAGTGGGTAGGGGCTAGAGCACCCACATCCTCCACGCTGGGATCCGCCCTGCTCATAGCTAACTAATACAATTGACTAGGACCATTGATTTTGGTATGTATTAGATAAAAGCCATCCAACAATTAAGCCTTACGAGTGGTTCCAGCTGCTTTAATGAGGGGCATATATGATTTTTCCCTCTATGTTTAATTTGATCTAAAAATTCTACTATAAATCCTTATATTATATTTTTAGACGAATAGAGTAACTTTTTTGAAACACAATTATTTTATTAAAGATGCAATATTCATGGGTATAATCCCCAGTAGAGCATAAAAAAAAACATAAAGCATTTAACCATCTTTTTCAACAGAGGAAACAAATTTCCTTATGAAAACATATAGCAATAAAGGATACAGTCAACACAAAGCTGCGGCATTACCATGACGATTACTTCCATCGACCTCTTTTAATGTGTACATCATTTGATAAATCAGTAATTCTAAACGGCATAACTTTTTAAGGTTTGTTGCTAAGTCTTAAAATTTGGTGTGAGTTTTACTGAACTCAACACATAATTTTCGTAGAGTTTACCATTGAATCTAAGGAGCATTGACTACTATTATATCGACTAAGATTGAACATGCGGTCTATATTCAACCAGAACGGTAAACCTTACACAGTTACTCCCACAAAGAAATAATAGGAAAAACATCCTCAATATCCAGCCAACCTTAACTCAGGATGGTGATGATCTAACTACTGTCGTGGAAGCACAATAGAGAAAATTGAGAAGAGAATGATTTGTTGACTCATTAGGTTTTTGAGGGTAGAGGGCAAAGTCGATGGTGCACCACATATTGAGTCTGACATTGCCACCTCAATGAACTACCAAACACATCATTGCTTGATGACTTCCGCCGCTAAAGTTCCGACTATTGTCACCAACCGTTGAAGAGGTCATCCGCTGGCTTATTGATTTAGGGCCAAGTCAACACCCACTGTCCGCCACCATTTGGGATGGCCATGTTCGTCAATGACCAACACCACCATCGTTGGCTCAAGGGCTTAAACAACCGCTGGTAACTGCCACTGCTAAGACCGTCCTTCAGGCCTTAGATTTAGGGCTGGTGCCATCACATCAACCCTCGCCACCTACCTTCATCGGACCTGCTAGATACGAGAAGTAGAGGCCACCAGTCCAACTCCCCTAAAGCAGGACACCAAAGCTATCTCCAACTATCTCCGCTATCGTATTCTCTAACCAGCTCGGTCACCATAGATCTAACGTTGGAAGGGAGAGGATGACCACCACCACCAACCTCCAAGCAAAACCCAACTTGCAAAGAATCAAATACCAGAAAGTCTTTTTTTTTTTGCCAAGAAGACGTCTTTACTGTAGCATGTGAGGGGAAAGTGGGCAAGAGCTTGCTGTACACTCCCTCCACATCACGGATAGGTAACTGAATTAGGCTTACTGTTGCATGCATGCATGCATCATGCACGTACGGTCGATCCAGCTAGGATGCCGACCGACCGGCCGGCCGGCTTTTCTTATGGGAGAAGCTAGCATTGGTTGGTGCGATTGGTCGCACCACATATGATCGATATGAGGTCCTCGAACGCACAAGAGATCGATCGAGTTGGCATCTGCACGTACGCATGTGATCGATCAATCCAGAGAAAGATGAATGAACAGCAACATGCATGAACAGAAACATGCATGTAAGCTCGTACGCTCCAGTAAGTCACTCCTTTCGATCATATTTTTTTAATGTTTAAACTTAGATTTAGTTAACCTTTTTTTTACAGTGTTCTTCCACACAAACAGCATAAAATAGCAACATGGTCAATTATGCAACGCATACGTATATATACAGCGCGATCGAGTTAACGATAAGTCGATAAACACCACTGGCAATTCGGATATTATTCCTCAACTCGTGGATGCACATAAGCTATATATATGATGCTATCGCCAACAATGCGAGCGGCAAAGGGGATTAATCTACAAGCTGCGTAGTAGGCATATATATTCATAGTTAGAAGTTGTTTTTTTTTCTTTTTCACTGTAGGTTGTTAACTAATTTGTATTTTTTTCCTTTATATGTTCCAAGCAATCAATAACAATAGTGGGTTGTATTTCCAATACCTAGATAGACTATTATTGTTCTTACATGATAGCGACCCAGTTTTTTTTTAAGTAGATTTGATCATCGAAGAGAGTGCTTAAATTGTTTGCCCCTGTCTGCTTGTACTTGACCAGCAGATAGGTATGTCTCCTCTGTAGTAATTCGCAAGGGCCGATTTACTCCGGCCTCGTGACCATATCTGTAGGCCCAATGATGGGGCAGAGCTTACTTCTAACTGAGTACGTACGGCCCAGTAATTTTCTTGAAGGGAAAAAAACTTTTTTCGTTGGGCCATGGCTTGATTAAAGTTTGTTCCTAGCTGTACTTGCTTTCTTTCAGTTTAATTTCCTTTTAAAAAAAGAGGTCCGGGGGGGGGGGGGGGTGGCAACACATAATTGCAATCAAAGCAAGCATATTTGTAAGCTACAAATCGAAGGTTTATTCAGCGTGCTGTTAGCTTCACCCTGCAGGGAATAGAGTTGGCTGCCTAATTAATCGTCATTGTTCTTGTATACTCCTAGTTGCTAATTTTATCGCTCTTGCAGATGTATCTGGTGGATGCGGTGAGTGGATTAAGGATGGCCACATATATGGATATACTCCATATCTGAATATTCATTTTATTTTTTTCATGTCTGGCCCATGCATCTATGCACGCACAGCACTTTGTGCGTGTCATGTGTGTATAAAGCTACTCTTATATAAATCCATCCATATGTAGAGAATGCGTTGCTCTCGACCTCTCGTGCATGTTTCAATCCGACGCGTGTGTGCGTATGCCTGCCACCTTTTCCCCTTGAGATAGATGCGTGCATGAATAACTTGGCCTTAGCCATTAAGCAAACCACAAAGTGTAAGCTGCATGCTCACGTCAATCGCAGCTAGCTTAATTAGTCGATCAGTCATTTACTTGCGGCATGCATTGGTCATTAGGTGTTACTACATCCGTTCAGTCAAACTTTCTGACTAAATTTATATAAAAAATATCAACATTTTCAATACAAAACAAATATAATCAAAATAATATATTTGATGTTAGATTTAATAAAGTTAATTTAATGTTATAAATGTTACTATGTTTTATTATAAAGTTTAACGAACGGAGTAGCTCGCTATCTCTTCTATTAATTTACGGCGACGACATTCCCATTACCAAGATAGCAGTACGTAGTACTTTTCTTTAGTTAATATATGAACTGAATCCGGCATTAGAACATTTCCTTACTTTCTTTTTTCCTTGAATTAATTAGTCTATGCCTGATCACAAGGAATTAAAGAAGAGTCAAGAACAATTAATTTAATTCCTTACTGGTGGTGGGCCGGCGTTCGTTGGACATGGACTCGACTCGCCCGGCCGGCGTAAGCGCCTTGGACGATCTCGATGTACGTACTGAAGCTGGTGAAGAAGAAGAAGAAGATAGCCAGCCACATATGCATAGCCGATAATGAAAAAAAAAAAAAGGTCAGAGGGGTCGGAGTTTTATTCAGAGGGATCTGACATTCTGACCGCGGCGCAGCTCCGGCCTCTCTCCGGCTCCGGCTTCAGAAAGATGCTTTGCCTTATCACATGCAACGCATGCTAGATTGCTAGCTAGTATGGTACTTACGCTTCATTACCAGAAAAATGCTGAAATTTCAGATAAGGAGCAAAAAAAAAAAAAACAGAGAGAGAGAGGACTGCTTGTATTTTTCCTATACAATGTTTTTCATGTGCTGATCGATCGATTTGTCTAGTGTGCCCTAATAGCTTAATTGTGCATACATGCATGAGCAGTAATTTAGTGTGTACAGGACGACAATAGGATAGTACATCAAAAGCAGATGCCCACAATCACATAGTTATTTAGCCCAAGCTTTTTTAAAAGTTTATTCAACTTTTCAATAGACCCTGATCAAACCAGCAGCACGTTTACATATTGTTGATCGCCAATCTCGTAGGCCAATTGGATCGGGCTAACACGTGAGTGAGTCAATAGAGGTTCAATTCAGAAAGATGTGTCTTAATCATACGAATGTCTACGAGTTCTGTTTAGCTCTGATATAAATCCTTAGTCTTTAAGATTCGAGAGCATGCTAATAATTTAATCCTATAATTTACAAAGAGATATATAAAATAAGATTTACAAGCCAATTGGTCGATCGGACGATATGGCTCACTCTATCGGGTGAGTGCCGATAGAAAAATAGCACTCGGTTGAAAAGCCGATGAAGCCGTAGGCAATAAATACATGGAGTAAAATAAAGGACTTGTCGATCATAGAGCCGATGACGCTTCGAATAGGGTAGACGATGAAAGTGCAAAGCGGGATCCGTTTCCCCAAAGTCATGAGAACCAGTGACTATCGTAATGGCACCATTAGAGCTTGCCTCAATAGATTGAATCAAACCAAAACAGTATAAGGTCGAGGCTAATGACATAGAGATGATGGAAGCTAGATCGAATGTAATGATGGAAAAGAATAGGGCAAGGTCATCGGCTGTTTTATCGGCCGAATGTCCAATGCAGGTCTATATTTAACCTTATCAGCTATCTAAGCTGATGGAAAATGAAACCTGCTAGATTTCGATAACAGCTCTGTCAGACGTGAACCTGATATATTGGACCTAACCGAGACAGTATCATGCCGAATCTGATGAGACCGGATCAATCACTAGTGGATTAATTATCGAGGATATAAGATAGATGTGTGTGTGTATATATGTGTGTATCAGCCGGATAATCGATACTCTAAGCACGGAGTGCACGGTAAGGATAACTCATTGACTACTTACTTCAATAAAATGTCACACGAGAACCTGTTGGGCCAACGGCTCGATCCACCATCACTTATCTCCTAACCAATGTGCACAAGGTCGAGGACGGTGGAGGGAAACCGATGAACCGATATGCTTCACACGAACATAATGCAATATGTCTGATCAAACTAATAGGTCGAATCTAACTGATGTAGCTTTAGACAGAACGAATGGATCAGGATAATAGTAGGACTTATCTTTTTATCGGAGATTAAACTTAATCGATGCAGCCCTATGTCAAGAGTTATAACCCGTCGAAGTAAAACTTAGATAAGATATGGTAGTGATACACTGAAGGTTATGTTTGTGTATGATCTAATTAATCTCGATAGGTTTCCAAGGGGTCCATATTTACACTCCGAAATTATAAGAGTTCGACACGGTTATAGATAATCTCCAGATAATATTTCCTAAATACATAATAAAACTAATCTCTAAGAAATTAAAAAGCTAATTAAACTTGACTTATATAACATATTCTATATAGATAAAACACTATGTTATGATTCCCACTACTTCTCTTCAGACTCAATTACATCTAGATAATCTTTCGTCTTTGACTGGACCGAATTCATTCTCAGCCTGTTCGATCGGTTCTCTCATTGTGTTAATTGGTTTTCTTCTATGAGCCAATCAGTTTTTCCTTTATTGATCGATCCCATTTGTATGCTGATCAAATTTTAGCGTTAATACATATACCATTATACTATATGATAGCTAATAGCTAATGCTCGGCATTAGTCATAGAATTAAAGTGAGCTGGATTAAGTGACGTCAAGTATCTATCATTCTCTGTGATAAATGTACCACATAAGCTAAAAGATAATTTTTATAAAACGATAATTTAAATCTGCTATATTGTATAAGGCATAATATTAACCTATAAAAAGATGATATGTTTAATAATTGAGTGTTGCAACAGCTGAGTATTGCAGAAATACGTATGTTATACTCAATTAGTGGTCATATAAAAATAGATTGAGTGCAAAATAAGTATATAAACACCAGTTGAAAAAAGATTATTCAATATCAGTTAAGATGATTTAGCTATATTCAAAAAAGACTCCTACAGATATTACTACATTGTAAAATCTTAGATCAAAATAATAATATAAAAAATAGAGAAAGAACGAAATTAACATGAGAAGATATAATTATGTTTTAATTATAGCAGTGTTGTTGTTTGTGTTCTAGCTAATGCTCAATGAAAGTCGATTACAGCTTCATTGATAGGTTCTTTAAAAAAATCGTTCTTGCTCTTAACAAAAAATAAAACAGCTTTCTGTTTATTCGTTGACAAATTGAGCTCCAGTGGGCAGCTCCGTCATATATACCAACAAAGATATATATACTATTGTAAACATTGTAAATTTGTAATCCTATGCTCATACCACCCAAAAGATTAACTCACTTTTATACAAATATGATCATAGATTAACATTGACGCATGAGAGACCCAACAAATCTGACGTTTTTTTACGCCAATAGAAAGCATGCATGCAGTCAGTCATAGATAAAAATGTTGGTCCATATGGAAGTGCCATCTTCTGGTGCGGCCATTTGGACTCGGATTACATTGTCCAGCCTCGTCATAATCAAATTGCCCTGAAAAGATGTGATCTTATCATAACTTTGTAGAAAGAAGGGAAGGGTAGCTACTAGCTAAGCTCAAGATCGAGGCAGTGACACAGACAAATCTAGGAAAAAGAGACTACGATGTGTCAGAGCCTGAAATCGACTTCGTCTCTGCATGAACAATGGCACATCCCTCTCACTTTTCCTGTCTGCCTCTCTTTATCTCCTAATGGTCCATGATGCTTCAGGAAAAGCTGCCCAAGAGCTCTGCAAACTGCTCCCCCTTTTCCCTTTCAATTTGATGCCTCTGAAAAAAAAGTTAAAACCATTCAAAACTTCCAGTCCAAATTCTGAAAACAACATACATACCTGTCCAAATCTTCAGAAATCTTCAGTGAACTTATTATTCAGGAGAATAAACTGTGCTGATGGGACCAGTTAGCTGCTAGCTAGCTTAGCTACCTCCTGATTTCAGTAGCAACATGTAACAGAATATGTTCTGCTGATGTGTGCTGATTCCCGTTGCCTTACTCTTCAAGGTTAAGCCATATCAGCAACTGGTCATCTCATCTGGTCCAATGGAAATATTTGTCTGAAGAAGGATATAGCAAACAGATTTCTGAAGAGTGATGTGCAACATATTTGCACCTTTTGCCCATATGATTTCCAGAGATCTGATGAGGATCTTTCAAGTGCACATGGCACGAGTGACCAAGGGCAGCCTTTTTGATGGTCATCCTTACTGTCCATCTGGCTCTGCCCCAGCTGGTCCAAAAGCTCAATGTTCTTCCTAGTGTTCTCAACTTGTCATAGTACATTTTTTTCTGCTTCTTATTGAATTAAAGGTAGCTCTCCTTCAGAATGTTTGTGAGTTTGTGTTGCAGATTATGGCCATGCATCGATCAATGCAAGACTACATCAGGATCATGTGCGATAGTCATCGGAGAAGAAAGCACCTTTACCGCGGAAGCAACTTTTGTCAAAGCATTTTTGTGTCGGCAAGAAGCAGTGCTATTGGTTGGTAGTGTTCAGCCACGTCATACGCATTGCCTACTGTATGCACACTTTCTTCCTGAAAACAAAATGACATACCAGCCTTCAGAAACCAGAAGGATTTGAAATGAAGGCAGTATACAAATAATGACATATTGTTCCTGAAAATGTTTTCTCCTCCAGAGCTGCTGTTCAGGGTAAAAAATAATACCAGTGACAAGAAGGCATAATTTATCTATTTTTCTCTTGAATGCAACAATGCAGAATGCACTTAACCGACTGTGCTCAAATTCCAGAAATAGTTTCTCCACAGGTACAATGGATATATGTACTTCAATTGTGTGTTTGAAGTAAAAAGAAAAGTGTATGCATTGCATTCTAAAACAATTATTATCCACTTTGCCACTCTTCCCTATTGCTTACGCTTTCCACTTTGCAGCAGACAACCTTTGTTTCCCTCCTCCTTAAGTTCCATTGCCCTCCTTTCTCCTACTCTACCTTAAGCACTGCCCATTTTCAAGCTCCATTTCCTACATCAGATCTTCCTCTGCTCAGGAACAGATATCCTTCCCAAAACCTTTAACTGCTTCAATGGCATCTCCTTGGTCTGTTGTTCTCACTTTCTTCTTCTTCTGTATCCTCCTGCTTGAAACTATCTGCTCTTCGGGTCAGTATCCTATATTTTGTTTTCTGAAACTGAAACTGTACCCTTATCATAGCTAGCATAGCTCATGATCAACATAATCTCCCTCTATTGATGCAATTAGCATGCACCTAAGTGTCAAGATCATGTCATTATGTCACAGTAGAACAAGAATCGATATGAATCTCTATCGAAGTATTTATACCTCTGATGACAAAAAGGAATTTTTTTGGGTGATATTTTGTTTCAGGAGCATCTCTTGACTGCTCATATGGTTCAGCTCAAGTGAAGATATTGTCCAGCTCGGTGCTCACTGAGCAGCAGAATGTCTACCTCTTCTTGAAGCCGTTTCAGCGAAGCTGCAGAGTGAAGCAGCTTGCTGGATCGTTTGTCAATGTAGTCGTCGTGCCCAACCTGCGGCTAAACGTCAGCGGCGTCGTGGTTACAGCCAACGAGCGGCAGCTCGGTGCACTGCGCAGCACGTTGGAGTCAGTTCAGGCTTCGCTCGCCGCCGCCGGATTGGACAAGAGCGTCAAGATCTCGCCGGAGCTCTCGCTGCCTTCTCTGCGGGCCATGGCGAAGAGCCGCCGCAGCAAGAAGCATTGGCGTAGGGTCATGGAGTTCGTGAGGAGGTCAGGCTCGTTTGTTGTGGTGGAGATGGGGACAGAAGACATGGGCGGACTAGCTGTCGTCGCCGAGGTGATCCAGGAGGCCGTCGCTGATGTCGCCGCCGTGTTGGAGGATGACGTCGGCGTGGCGTTCCGTCTCAAGAGCCGTTTGGCTCCAAACGCGGCGGAAATGGCCAGGTTGATAGGCGATGCAATCAAGGGGAAGAGATTGATGGGTGTTCTTGCGGAGGGGACGCCTCCCCGGCGGGAGCTCGCCGTGGCAAGGACGACGGCGCACGACGTGTTCGCGCCGGTGACCAACCCGACGACGATGCCGGCGACCAATCCGGTGACGGTGCCCGCGACGAACCCGGCGATGAACCCGGTGACCCCGGGCATCGTCACCGTGCCGTCGACCAACCCGGCCACGGGATACTCGAACAACTCCAACCTCCCGCCGCTGTACCCCGAGCCGACGCCTGTGACTATGCCCGATCCAACGACGACGACGCCCACGCCCTTCATGAACCCGGTCACCGCGCCGACCATGCCGTCCCCGGTGACGAACCCCGCAGCCCCGGCGACCAACCCAACGACAACACCGGCCGTCACCAACCCGACGACGATGCCCTACCCGTACCCGCAGCAAGGCGGCATGCCGACGACGCCGACGACGCCCGGCACGGTGCAGCCGGCGGCGCCGACCGTGGCGGGGCAGACGTGGTGCGTGGCGAAGACGGGGCTGACGGACGCGGTGCTCCAGAACGGGCTGGACTACGCGTGCGGCATCGGCGGCGTCGACTGCTCGGCGATCCAGCCGATGGGCAACTGCTACAACCCCAACACCCTGCAGGCGCACGCCTCCTACGCGTTCAACAGCTACTTCCAGAGGAACCCCTCGCCGACGAGCTGCGACTTCGGCGGCGCCGGCATGCTCGTCAACATGAACCCAAGTAATTAAGCCACTAATACTCAACACTGTTAGGGATTAAACACCTCATAAAGTCATAATTACTAGCATTAGTGTATTAATTTTAGCATTAGTGTATTAATTTTAGCATTAGTGCATCACTGACAGTTGCTGCATCCTTGCAGGTTCAGGAACTTGCATGTTTCAGACATCAGCAGGGTACACTTCATCACTCAACTGCTCATCGTATATACAGTATCATGTTAGTGCGATGCAATGGTACTGATCAAGCTGTAAACTTTTGCAGTTACGGCGCCGGTTACAGCCCGGCGGTGACGGGGACAGTGCCGGTGGGCGGCGCCGGCGCCGGCGTCACGCCGATCGGGCCGGCGGTGGGCAGCGGATCGGGCCCGACGGTGCTGAACGCCAACAGCTCCAGCGGCGGGAACTCGATGTACGGCTCCGACAACCCGACGAGCCTCACCGGCGGCGCGGCCTCGCTGTCCTGTGGCTGGGTCCTTTGCCTCATCTGGATATTCACCTTTGCATTTGTCAAGGAGAAAGTGTAGCCTTCTTCCTCCTGCTGCTGCTGCTGCTGCTGATGTTTCAGTGTCACTTCTTGTACTTGATTCAGCTGTGTACAGATGCAAAGATGATTTGAGTGAGTTCACAGGGGAGAATAAGGTTAGATGTTTTGAGTCTCTCTGTAATCTGTATATGACTAAATGAGCTGAGCAGAATGATGCTTAGCCATCATATATGTTGTAGGTGAGCATAGATATCATTCTCTGTGGACATGTTTGTTCTAGTGCTTGATATGATATCAGTTGATACTGTTCTTGTTCTTTAGTTTTATCTTTTCATCTCTTCCATGATGATACTACCTCACACTGGCTTCTTGGTGCAACATGAGTGACCTGAAAACCAGTGTCAGTAATTGCTAGCAAGACCTGACAAAGTTAGCCTGTCTGACAAACTGTTCCCCCCAAATTTCTGATTTCTTACCACTTCAGTTGGGTGGATGCCCTTTGCATGACAAGACAGGGTCCAACAATTCTTGTTCCCAAGTTATCATTTCAACTACTGTGGTAGAAATGGCTATGAGCACATCAAATGTGCATGTTAACAGCATTTTCAATGTGCAGAAGCATTAGTATTTCTCCACTAGAATATCTAATAAACTGATGCTCAAGCTCAAAAGCAATTGCTCTATTAGATGAACGAGATAGAAAAGTGTGTCAAGTATACAGGATAGTATGATCAGACAAAACCCAGCAGGTACAGAATGCTTAGATCAAATCTACCTATGACAAATACCAAGCACTTCAACAAAATTTTAGCCCAGGCAACAAATGAAACCTCTCAAATTGTTGCTTTGCAGTTACAAACAGCGCTTACTAGGAGATTCAGTCTTCTTGCTGCATCCATCCATCCTTTCATGTGATTCACCATCCTGTTGTTCACGAAGTCTTCCGAGCAAGATTCTTCACCCCGGCACCAACACATTTCAATGTAACAGTATTTGAATTTGGATCAGGCTTGATAATGAATTTGACATCAAGGAAATCCCGTATGTTTTGAAGTGTTTCTATAGCGTATGGTGTCAGCTGACCGATACGAACCTTTGACACGTCAGGTGGGCTTAGAGCGCATAGAATAAACAGAAGGCCCTGAAAAGTATTTAGAAGAGGAACATGATGTAAAAAAATAAAATAATTCAAACAACCATACGTTTTTAAGCGGGAAAAACACAAGCTCATACATCAATTTGTATGAAAAATAAGGTTTCTTGACAAGCTTTCTAAGACAGAATCTATCTGTACTATGTACATTATAACAGATAAAATATTTTCCTACGCCATACACAGCCAAAAGAACAATTACCAAACTGGTGTTGCAGAGTTCTAGAATAGCATATAGAGAATACCACAAAAGATAATGATTGTCAATGTTTTAAACAACAAAGAAAACACTTGTTTCAAAGACCACACCTGATGTGTTGAGTCAACAACTCCTCCTTGAGCCACCTCTTCTAGCAACATTGATGCAACTTGAACACCAAGATCCTCAGGAGATGTTAGCTCCGAACTCTCAGATTCTTCATTCATTTCATCAACATTAGGATAACTTACAGTAGCATCTGCAGAGAGCAGGCAGCCTGTGGTAGTCTCAGCAACTACAGATATCCCATAGCCTGCTGACCTGCGAAATAGGTGAAGATGAGTAAAAAAAGGACTAACCGCAGTTGTCAAGTTGCAAGACATCAGAATAGAGCAACATTATCAATATTCAACCAGAACTATGACACTGAAAAAAATACCTGCCACCAGCAGAACCAGATCTATGATCAGTGAATAAATGTACATCCGGAATAAAGCGGTTGAAGATTCCACGTGCAGCATAAATGATACGGTTTTCAATTTGTGGAGATACTCTAGTTGAAAATGTTACACCTCTTATCCTCTTAACCATACCTTTGTCGACCCAATTAGCTGCCTGCAAAGGCACTTAGCATCAGATGATGTCAACAGGAATAGCACAACATTACAGGGACAGAAAACCAAACACACCTTTAATGTGCTATTTATATTGGGAACTCGAAGAAACACTTCACCGCCACCAAGAGGAGGAGCTCCCCGGCTTTCAATTTTTAACTCCAACCCCTCCAGAGGAACACCAAATTGCTTGAGCATATGCAAGGTAACCATTCGGAAAGTATCCATAGAAGGGTCCTTTGTATCATTAGTAATTCCTAAAAGTAGGGTATCAAATTTTAGGCTTCATGTCAAAGCTGCTTAGGAAAAAAATGCTGCGTGATCACCAATGGTAGCCATAAATTTTGTGCAGTGGACAGAGAGTAAATAGAGATGGGCTAATTTCATCATCTGTCAGTAAAAATGGTTTCGATGGAAGTGCACGAAGCTTGATACAGAAATCATTGATCAGCTCATGCTAACAATATCAAGTAATCCTGTCTTCAATTTCTAACAAATAATAACTACAAGAATGATGAGTAAATTCACATTAGTGAAATTCCAATCAGACAGATCATTCTATCAAATCCAACCAGGCCAACCAGGCCCTTGAAGAATATGGTCCAGGAACATTTCCACTGCAACATTTAGAACAATCCATTTGACTAAACAATAAGACAGAACCATGACCTTAATATTACCGGAATCATAACTTCTCCCTGAGCCACAATCAATCATGGTGTCGACCTAATACAGCAGTGGTCGCCTAAATTTCGCTGACTCTGCACCCCTACTGGCTAAGTGTTACTCCTATCTGAATATGAATAATAAGAAAAGCTCACCTTTGAGTCGAATGGATATGGGTGCCCTGGCGAAGAGCCCAAGCAGTATAAGCGGCTCAAGGAAGTAGCCGATGCCCCGGTGCATCCCGCAGTCGTGCTCGAGATCCCTCCCACCGACAATCACCCCCGGCTTGTACCTCAGCTTCGTCCCTGTGAGCGCACACGCACAAAGGAATCAGCCACCGATGAAATCACCACACACACACACACAAACACACACACACACACACACACACACACACAGAAGCGCGGGAGCAAGCCCGTCCTTGCCTGTCTCGTTGAGGTCGAGGGAGTGGTGGTCAGAGATCTTGTGGAGGAGGTGTAGGAGGGAGACCTCGTGGGGGCGTAGTCCCGGGGCGGTGCCGCCGGAGCGGATGTCCTCGATGGTGATGGCGGTGGACGTAAGCGTCGCCAGCACCAACCTCTGCCTGAAGTGCCGGCTGCCGGAGAGCCTCCGTGCTTTGTCCCGGCCCATCTCGGCGCCCGCGACGTTCACCTCGCGAGGCGCTGGTCGTCTGCGGCGGAAGGCGAGGCGGCTAGGGTTCTGGGCTTCTTCCTCCGCGCGCGCCGCCGCCGCGGCTACTAAACCCTCAGCTCTTCTTCGAGGTCTCACTGGACTGTGGGCCTAGTAGCCCACACGCCTCACCTTCGTGGGCCTAACGCAACGGCCCATGAGTAATAAATAGCTCGAGGATTAGGCCCAAATGCAGAAAAAAAGAATAGGCCGTCAGCTTCGTCTACTGAAAATTCAGAGTTCAGGAAAACCTGAGAGTTTGAGACTGATCGATCGCCATGAAAAATGATCTAAAACTAAAATGGGGATTAAAAATTAAAATGTAATAACACGAATTTTTTCTTGATAAAAGAAACGAAATGCAAGCTTTTGTTTTTGTGTGTCTGTGTGTTCTGACTTCTGAAGAAAGAAATGTATGACAGGGCAATTGTCTCTCGGAGATCATGCTATTCATGCATGTTCAGGTTCAGGATCCAATGTCGACTCGGTTCAGGCTCCAATTCAGCGCAGAGAGAGTGTGCGACTGAGGGCGACTTGTTTGAGCAAAAGAGCTGAGAACTCTCTTATTTTTTTTATAAAAAAACATTTTACAAAATCAAATAAACATATTTTTAATTTTAAAATAATTAATACTTAATTAATCATACGCTTAAAAAAAGTGTCACAATTTACTCTAATCGTCCTGCCAACTCGAACGAGAGCCTGAGAGATACGGAATAGGTTCAGCTCATAGGCTCTCCTACTATACGAGTAGGTTACAGTAGACAGCCATGTGAGAGGAGCGCAGCTGATGCGCCAAGATAGGGAGAGAGAGTACGTACGACACCGGAGCAGCTGGCTGGCCGGACATCCACAGATCGATCTCAGCTCCACGGCAAGCACAACAATTTCGGTGATTTGCAGGGCAAGTACTTACATGTTGCCATTTTCCACGTACTTTGCAACCGGCTCTCCAGTGCAGTACATCCACTGCATTCAATCTTCTTCTCCCTCCCCGTGATCTCTCCATGTTCATCCATGTGCAGCCAAAGCTTCAGCCTTCAGTACTCCTGTATTTTCCTTACGGAAATTCAAGCAGATACTGTAGTAATTAGGGTAATTTGCATGCAAGCTCAGTTAACACATGCCATTTCATGACTGGAAAACAGTAGATTATATGTCTCAATTCATGTGTCATACAGATGCAGGTGACTCTCGCTAGATAATCCTGCGTTTGTATCAGATGCTTGTCTAAAGTCAGAATTATTGGTGGCCATATGCAGGCTACTGCAGCTGCAGCTAGCACTAGTGCAGTGCCATAATGGGCATGCAACTGCACACTCTTGGATGATCCATCATCAATAGTGTCTGCCATTGGGGAGGAAATATAAAAAGATTAGATGTAGGAGGATACCTGCATGGGGCTATCCATGGGAGATACTCTTCTGTTACTTATCCATAAGGGCAAAAGATGTTACAGTAGTAGGCTAGTAGCAGGTTAGCTTAGCTGCTGCTCATGGAAAAAGAAAAGAAAAACAAGTAGCCATGACCATGAGCCTCCTCCATTAAAGCTACCGCTACTTAAAGGCAGCATAGGATTCTTTCAGTTTCTGGATGCGAGGTTGCTCAGCTGTTCATGCCTGAAATCCAGCACAACACCAAATTGCAGTGAACAGTTTTCAGAATCATTTTGATTAGTATGTCTAGCTAGCTCTCTGAATAAAATTTATGCAAATATAGATACATGCATGTGCGCATCAAGTTCCAATATTAACCCAAGCTTAATCTCTCTGTTAATTATGAATTTATGATCATATAAATTCTGAAGTTGAGTTCATGTGCCGTTTCCTCTCTCAAACTTCATGTTATAAGGCCAATTGCATCCACTAGCCATTAGTTTTTCTTCAATCATTGCCCTTTCTTTTAATCTCTAGAAAACAAAGTGCATAGACATGCAGCTTCTCTTGTTTGGATTCAGCTATAGTTCTAGATGTATGCATTGTAGCCTACCTCTTGTCTATTTCGGTGTTGTGTTCGCGAGGTGTAGTAAATGAGTAGGGTTCACACGCGCGCGCGCTAATAATTCTTTTGGTAGTTAGTTAATTAGACCGGCCGATCGATCAAAATATACAAGTACACATTGATCACCAGATCAATGCATACATTGGATCGATCGATCTATCCAAAAACTGTTGATCGATCATTAGGCATGTGTCTAAAGGTAATAAAAATGAGATGTCACTTTGCTGCGTTGGGACCCCTAGCTAGCTATCAAGCAACCTACTGGCTTGATTTAATTACACTTGAGCTATAGCAACTATCTTCATCTTTAAGAAGACTACTCCTGCTACTTTGTTGCATGCTTGCCACAGCTAACTGATTACACAGAAAAAGTAATCCTGGATCGGCTGATTAATTAGTACTGTAATTAACATGCATACCCGTATATGTGCATAATTTACTTACTCTAATTGGCCGGCAAGGCTGGTTCGACTTACCTGTCCTTGTGTGATGCAGTCTCGCGTGCACTCTGCTTGGGACCCTGCATGTCTGCTCCTGTTGCTGTTGCAGCTACATCCAATTGCAAAAGTTTCGGTGCCTTTATTTTGATGTCCAGACACTTGGCAGCAAGATTGAGAGCTGCTTTTAGCCTGACAGCAGCTTGGAAATTAGCATTATTATTGACGTGTATGAGATCGACATAGATGCCAGATAGTACTGACAATGTCAACAAGTTCAGCAAGCCCCATAAATGACAGAGCTATACTACTGGTAGTCTTGTTAAGGATGATGCATCTTTCTATGTGAGCATCCTGGTCGTTGGAGAAATCTGAATCTGTCCACTTCCCAGCAGCTAGCTAGTTACTCCATGGCAAGTCCAAACAGACACAAGACACTTGCTTTTTTGTTTGTTTGTTTTCTTATCTTTCTTGGAGAGATAGATATTGTTCTTTTCTTTTGTTTTCTTGAGATGATCAGACAAGACAGACACTTGGCATGCATGCATGGAGAAGAATATCTCACGGTACAAGAAGAGCGTAGACACACACACAAAAAAAAAGTTTTAGTAACAGTAGCAATATTAATTCTGAAAATGTTCATTGCCATTCCCTAAAGGGCAGGCAGGTAATTGCCAATTAGCTGTACTAACACACACAGTACTGCATGCTGCATTAACACAGTGACACAAATGATTGACATTTATCATGAGCTGCCAAATAGCACGAAGCCTGTCAAAAGCAGTTAACAGCAACAACTTTTCGAGTTAAAAACAGCTGGCTGTTAATCCCAGTAGATAAAAAGTTTTTTTCTGACAATAAAAAAACACTACACGGCTGATCAACAGAGCATGTGGGTAATATACACTTGCATTAATTAAGTGACCAGAATATGAGATTAGCATGGACAAATAAAGTAATTAAGCAGCAGTAGTTAGGGAGTACTCACAGGATGAATAGAGAGCAGAAGAAACACCGGATACCGTTGGGCCGATCGGTGCCAAAGCCGGCTAGCGCTTTTGGACGCTCATGCCGGTGGAATCCAAAGACGAGACCTCAAGAAGATTCCTCTCTCTCTAGAACACATTCTCTCTCTCATGCAGGCGGCCATGCTGGGTTCGTTGAGCTGTTGGCGCCGTTGCGGCAGCTGAACTGAGCTGAGCTGAGCTGTGAGGTGACGCGCCGGAAAGGCACGCCACGTTTCATGCCTCTGCAACGGCATGCAGCTAAGGGGAAGTAGGGACTGGACCACGCCCGCTGACCGGTGGGACCTACGAGCCAGAGGCCGCACGACCGCCTGCAGCTGCAGTAGTCGAGAGTAATTAATCTTTGTGTCGTTTTTGGATCATTCATTTCCTCAGCAGCAGCAGCACAGCGCTGCCAAGATCACGACCAAACTCCAATAGAACTACATTCTCTTTCTTTTTTTCGTGAGATGCGCGTCTATCTATGCTGGCCTCTGGAATTGGCGTGCATAGAGCCATGATATAGAGCCTGAAAATATCGATGTAGGATAGGAGTAATAATCTTCGTGAATAGCATTGGATGTCAGATCGGAATATGTTCAGGAAAACAAGAGGATAAAAACGGAATCTTTAGCGATTGTTTCGATGAAGCTGTAGTACTGTTTGGAACCTAACAATCATGCAGGAGTATATAATTTACAGAGAAGAATAATCCATTTCTGATATCAAACACAAGAGAATTCTGTGTTGCTGTTGCAGTAGTAGCAACCTCTTCCTCCTCAGGCCGCCGGCCGGCCTCACCTGCTCACTTCAGCCAAGTGCCCTGCACAGTTGCACTGCCACTATAAAGCGCTCTGCTCCTCCTAGCTACTACTAGCTCGCTTGCTCTGCTTCGCCTTTGCTCCGACCCGGCGCGGGGGCAGCTCAGCTCAGGTCAGTTCCGCCGCCGCCGCCGCGTCACGCTAGGCTGGGAGGAGGAGCTTCTTGCCGCGCGCGTGCATGGGTGAGGTGAGGTCAGGGAGGCTAGTAGTAGCCGGCCCCGACCGGCCACGCCCGGACCGGGTGGAGCACACCTTGGCATGATTGGGTCCATGGCCTGACCCCGCCTCCCCCTCCCTCCCTCCCTCTCCTGCCCTGCTCCCCTTTTGCTGCTGCCTGCTGCTGCTGCTTCCCACTCTCACTCTGCTCCCGGGGTGGCCACCTGCTACCTCTCCTCCCTTTTGCTCTCACTCTTTCCGAGCTGAGACGACGCGTCGACGCGGCGGGCGAGGGAAAGGGAGGATTTGCTGCAGCTGATCCATTCCTGCCCTGCTCTTCTCTGCTTTACTCTGGTGTGGTGAGCAATCTGTGCTGGTTCTTCTCCTTCCTGCTCCTTCCAGCTGTTGATTCTTGACGAGCTTGGCCGGTTGCTGTTCTTGCAGCAGGCGCTGTCCCGGCTGTGCCGCATTAAAGCCAAGCTGATTTTTTTACACTATTCAGCAGCGACCAAGATCATTCTCGTCGCGGAAGATGAGGAGATCTGCATCTGTAAGCTCCCAATCCCTCTTTTACTTTGGCAATGAGGTTATGCTTTGCTGACACCGTAGCTTTCTTGTTCTCCCCGGGGAGATGGATGCCGCTTTAGAGAGTGGTAGCAGGGTTTAGGTGGGATCCAATTATCCAAGAACCCCCATTGCTGTTTCTCCTCCTCCTCTTTTCTGAGTGAGTAGTGGATTGGGATTGGGGCTGGTGATCTAGCTACAAGCTATTGCCACGCACCATTTTTGGGGTTTCTTCTGCAGCGGCATGGACACTGGATTGATTAGTGTTACTGCTAGAATGATTTTGCTTGCTAACGGTGAATGTGTGATCTGTTGTGTGCTAAGGTTCTGATGAGCATTGGCATTGTGTTGTACTCCTATTAGAGAGCAGATGTTCATACTGCCCGCGTTGTCTTGCCACTTGATTAAAATGTTCTTTTGGGGTCATATAATATGCTTGACCGAACAGTGAATACTTTTTTTTGAGGCTCATTATGATTATTTGCGTTTCTTTAATCCAAAATTTCATTTTTTTTCCATGTAGAAACTTCAGATGATATATGGACACATTATTGAGCTAAAATTTTGGACTTTCTAATATATTCATGTAAAACGTTTTATTGATAGGATATTTACATGAGACTGCCCTAAATTGTGCTTTATTGGTGTTTCTGACACTAAAGACAAGTTTGTTCAAATCTATGATTTCTGGACAATTTGCATCATTTGTGTTCATAGATTTTTTTTTAGAAAATGGATTAAAACCCGGCCTCTACATCCAAATCGGATGTACACAGCCAAACTTGTGTTTATAGATGAAATTATTCATCCTTAATCTGTTTATTGTTGATGCTAATTTATAGCTTTACGATATTTCCAATGTGTGATGGGTACTGATGTTGTTCTATTTGAATTTATGCTAGCTACTCCAAGTCCTTTTGGTTTTCACAACCATGGTTGGGACTCAATGGTCCAGTGTATCCAGTTCATTCTGCAAGGACATGGCATCAAGCATATATCGACCCCACAGTGTCACAATAACTGAATTTGGTGCTGTTGGGGATGGTGTGACTCTCAATACAAAAGCATTCCAGAACGCAATCTTCTACCTCAATTCATTTGCAGACAAGGGTGGTGCACAGCTCTTTGTGCCTGCAGGAAGATGGTTGACAGGGAGTTTTAGTCTTATCAGCCATCTCACGTTGTCACTGGATAAGGATGCAAAAATAATTGGATCCCTGGTAGTATAACTCAAATACTTTGCACATGATAATTACATCCAAAATATTTATGTGTGCTTATGACAAGGTGCACTTGCACATGACACTATATCATATATTGCCAAAAATATTATGCTGATCAATTGTTCCCTAAGAACCATGATATGAGCACTACAAATGATATTTTGTAGAGACTTACACAATTCAGTTTTCTTGAAGTTTAGAAAAAAAGAAATGATTCACTAAATAGTCACTTAAATTGATACAAGATGCTTTTGCTATAATTTCCCAAATGTATTTTGCAGGATTCATCCAATTGGCCAGTCATTGATCCTCTTCCATCCTATGGACGAGGTAGAGAGCTCCCTGGAAAAAGACATCAGAGTCTAATTTTTGGATCTAATCTAACAGATGTAATAATTACTGGTTAGTAAGTACTATATCTTCATCACTTATTTTCTTGGGATGTTATTGTAGTTATTTTGTCAGTTTGTAAAAATCTGGTACTCTTGGCAGGTGCTAATGGTACCATTGATGGCCAAGGAGCCATTTGGTGGGATTGGTTCCACAACAACACACTGAATTATACTAGGCCACATCTTGTTGAGTTGATGTACTCCACTGATGTTGTTATATCCAATTTAACCTTCAAGAACTCACCGTTTTGGAATATCCATCCTGTATACTGCAGGTTGGTTGTCTGAATAGCCACTTGCTTTCTGTTAAATGTAATAATTCATTCACAACTGTAAATTTATTGTCTAGAGTGCTTTTGCTAAATAAACAGCCAAGTGCTTGTCCAGCATGTCACAATCCTAGCGCCCCTGAATTCACCAAATACTGATGGCATTGATCCAGGTAATACAAGGTTTTGAATTATTAGCTAGCTCCCTTCAATTTAACCTGATTATTTATAATGTTTTACATGTTTATTCCCTCAATTTTCCCATTTAGCACTTTGCCTTGCATTAAAAAAAATGGGAAAAAGAAAAAGGTGACTGCAATATGCCATTCACAGGCTCTTTCTTCAATTTTGTCCTCCCTTGTGCTTTAAAATTTGAAAACTTTCACTTAGAACTTCCTCTTAGTGCTGAGATTCTGGAAAAAAAGTTCTCAAAGAATCCTCACAAACAATTCTCAAAGAAGATCAAAATTGCTCTTTCGTGAAGTATTTATGATCAGCTAGAGATTTGAGGTACCAATAAAAAAGGTATTACTATTTTAGGCAAAATTCTGAAAAAAATATGCCCCTTACCACTTGGGCAAAAAATTCTGCTGAAAACTGGTAAGAACTGGCATTCAAGGATATCAATCAACATCATGCCTCTTTATGTAACGGGCACATTTTTTTTCTTGAGATGCAACTTTAACCAAGATTTTCATATTTATGGTACCTCAGTTATGTGTTAACACTGCATATTTATTTAGCATATTTGCACCTACAGATGTGGTACTAATGGAGCTTCTAACCATTCAGATTCGTCTACGAACATCTGCATTGATCATTGTTATGTCAGAAATGGAGATGATGTTATTGTCATTAAGAGTGGGTGGGATGAGTATGGCATTTCCTTTGCTCGTCCTAGCACAAACATCAGTATCAGCAACATCACAGGAGAGACAAGGGGCGGTGCAGGGATTGCCTTTGGAAGCGAGATGTCAGGTGGCATATCCGAAGTCCGGGCTGAGGGCCTCCGCATTGTCAACTCAATGCATGGGATAAGAATCAAGACCGCTCCAGGGCGTGGAGGGTATGTGAAGAACGTGTACATATCTGATGTGAGCATAGACAATGTGTCGATGGCCATCAGAATCACTGGAAACTTTGGTGAACATCCTGATGACAAATATGACAGGAACGCTCTCCCCATGATAAGCAATATTACAATTGAAAACGTGGTCGGCGTCAATGTTGGTGTTGCTGGCATCTTGGAGGGAATTGAGGGGGACAACTTCAGCAGCATTTGCCTGTCCAATGTTTCCCTCAGTGTACAGTCGATGCATCCATGGAATTGTTCGCTTATCCAAGGTTATTCGAACTCTGTGATCCCAGAATCATGTGAGCAACTCAGAACAGATTGTGGACAGACACCAATTTGCTATGATGGTGGCAGTTCTTCAGCAATACATGCACAGACACCCAGACATAGATGGTCGAGTGCCAGCAGATTGCTAAATCCTTTACTGAGGTTGGCGACGCTGTAGTGTAGGTAGAGAGATGCTCTGTTTATTTGCTGCGTGGGATGCGTCATGTACATCTGATTCTTGCGATTGTTTTTTTTTTGCTTAGCATGATGTTTGCTTCTTGTATATAGTTTTATAGTTGTGGAGAAGAATGTTGGTGTACTATGCATGTTTTTGTCACCATATTTGATTTGTGATCTATCTGGTCCATAGCCTTTTGTTGGGAACAAAACAGTATGATCCTCATTCCAATATGTCTAGTTTTGTGGATAGGGATCATCAATTGTAACTTGTAAGTTGAGTAGCAACAAGAGGCATGCTGTCTTATTCTTTTCTTTTTTGAGATGAAGAGAAGAGTCAGTTTCAGGAAAATGTTGATGGCAACCTGAAGATGGAAGTTTGAATACTAGCAATATATCCAAATTCCAAGATGATCCGCAAATCAAGCAAGATCAAAACCAATAACCGAATTGACATTAAACATGAAAATGAGATTACATTTTTGTTTCGTCATAATGAAAGTAAAAATATAAATCGATAGATTATGGTCCACCAATGGCAGAATGTCGAAGGTTACATTATTCTTTCTGAGCACCTGGGACTTTTGCAATGTGAAATCCCACAATGTATTTACTTACAGATTAGTACATCCGAAACTTCTCCTTTGTGTTCTCAAATACTTGTTCAGCAATCAGGGCTCCATTGCCATCAGCACGCTTTATCTCCATGTTGGCCTTCTGGTAGTGCCCAGTTCCTCTCAGAGCATCAGCAATAAAGTCATCCAATCCAATAACAATAGCAGCTTCTGCATTGGCTCCATACACCAGCCTCTGCATTGCAGCATTTGAACAAGATTGTTAATAAAGCAAAAGTTAAATTCTACCAGGTGAATCATAATAAGGTAAGGAATTAACCTTAATCCGTGACAGATGAACAGCACCAAAACACATTGGGCAAGGTTCACCAGATGCATACATTTCACAGTCTGACAATTCAATATTTCCAAGCTTTTTGCAAGCCTATAGTGCAGAAAAACATTTATTATGTGAAACAGATAACCGAATAATGGAAAGAAACTAATGTTAAATCCATTATCGGCCCAAATTTGGCAGACAAAGAGTACAATAGTCATGCTGCTGCCAATCAGTGTCTCGGGGGATTGTTCCTAATAAAATAATGACTAAGAGCTTGTTTCATTTTTGAAAATACATTTCTCTTGATTTATCCACCAGCTTGAAATTATTTACTCCGTTTACGCCATCGACCAAGGAAATTTTGAGAGTGCAAAACAAAAACTAGGAAACACCATTCACTTATGACCTTGTTTTATTGGAATCTAGACAATTTTTAGGACAATAAAATCTCTGTATTTTAAGTTACCACCTACCAAAACATAGCTAATTAATGCCACTTTTTTATAGTTAGAATTGACTACCTTCGATATTCTGATACAGAGGAAAAGGGCGAGCATACGCCATCCTAGCTGTTGTAAGTTGTGAATATAACATCTAGTATATTTTTCAAGCAGAATGCCGTACTAATATCAAAAGGATGAAAAGGAGAGTCCATTTGACTGTCCAGCATATTTACATTCTAGTACTAAGTTAAGAGTGTGAATCAGGTCCATTCAATCAGTAGAGATGAGGCCACTACTAAAGACTGCCAAGTATCAAAATGTAAAGAGTAAACACCATGTAGCTGGTAAATACACACAGGAAACTCACCTCTCTTATTGCAGTTACTTCAGCATGCGCAGTTGGATCTGTGTAATCAAAACCATGTTATGGCAACTAACTACTATTTCATCATTATGGACAACAACTGCACCAAATGGACCTCCATGGCCACAATCTACTCCTCGGTAAGCTTCTTCAACTGCTTTCGACAAAAAATTGTGATCCCTGTCTTGTACAGCTGTTTAATGCACCAAAGCTTAAACAAGAAAGTGTCTATGACAGTCCACCAGTCAGCAGAAAATAACAAATTTTGGACATATATAGATCTTCATTGGTCAATCATGTCCATAAAATCAAATCCTGTAAATAATACCTTCCTGATGACCAGCAAATGCAGAAGCAACTGAGATGGTTCCGTCCTTGGATTCCACAACTGCATTAAAAATGAAGAAAATAATTCATGAGGAACCTAAGTTAATCAACATTTGTCTGCTTAGTGGAAATGATTGTTCAGCTCCCGACATCAGGAAAATATATAGTATTCGAGAATATATGCTGAACGACTGAAGCAAACAGCATATGCTCAGGTTTATCTTATCATGCCCTTCACAACTAAGTAAATAGCTGACAACAGAACAGGATTGGCCATCTACATGCCTATGATACAAGCATAGCTACTCTTGATCCTCACAACTTTTCACCTTCCGCTTCGATGGCCATAGGCCCTCTAAAACATACTTATGACGAGCAAAGCCACCTGTCCATAGTTTGCATCATGCCACAAAAACCACCAAAGTTCCTAATTTTGACAAATGCACAATCCTTTTTTGATTTAATTGAAACCATAGATTTCCTAGGAGTGAGTAACAGGAAGCATAATAGCATGCCACAACTATAGTATGACAATTTTGGAACTGACAAGAAGTGCATGTCCTACTCCTGTGCATGAAAAAGGACATGGAACACTCCCTCATCCTGCAATCACCCAGTGCAACTTAAAGCCTGCCCACTCCTCTTACAGCAATTACACATAAATTGAAGCCTATGTCTGTCATAGCCTGCCCATGAGGCATAAAGGAACGATTTTTTCTTATCCCAATTACGGCATGCGGCGGATACTTCTAGAGTATTGCAGTCTGTGGATGCAACCATACATAGAACGGAAAATCCATCCCTACTTCTAACAAAACAACAGCAAATCTCTCAGCTACATGGCTAGCGCAACTCTCACCGACAGCACCGGCACAGCACCGCAAACTCAAACAAGTCCAAACCTGTTGGATCTCGCCCCTCCTCTAAAATCTAAACCAAAGCAAGACGCAAACCAAACAAACACACAGCAGGCAGCCAATCCAACCATACATACAGACAGCTCGCGATCCCGGACCCGCCCCCAAGCGCAGCGACAACAGAAGCATGCACCGCGTCGTTTTCATACCGTACCCTGAGCCTCCTCCATGGCAGGAGCGCGACCGGAGAAGGATCCACAGCAACTTCCCGAAGGAGGAGGAGAGGAGAGGTTGGTCTGGGGTGAGGTGTTCGTCGCTGGCTTGCAGAGGTCTATATATATGGGCAAGGCGGGTCACTGACGGGTGGGCCTAAGGGGCCCAGCTTCTTGTGGACCGAAAAGCTTGGACCGGGCCCTCCGTGGGCCGGAGGATCTCGTCTCGTGTCAGCAGAAATAGGTGGGCCCCAGATGTCTTTGTCCACCGTGGCACGGCCCGTGGACAGGCGGTGCACATTCTATATTTGTTAGTAGTAGAATGGCTAGAAAACGTTTGGCAGTTTTTCACACATACAACTTTTCAATTTGTAACCGTTTGAATCGTCTCGAGATTCGTGTGATGTGGAGAGTGAAAAAATTTTCACACACACGCCGCTAGCCAGCAGACCGTGTGCTTGTTTCAACCAGTACATACAAGTTTTTTTTTCAACGTAATTATAATAATATAGTTATATTTAAAAGTTTTTTTTAAAAAAAGATACGTTGAATATTATATAGCTACCCTAATAAATTTAGAGCTGGACTTTGGATGTTAATTAATTTAATGGGTAAGTTATATTATGTGTATTTTATAAATTAAAATGAGATAGATGCTTAAAACGCGACGCATATACTGTTCATTTATGCATCTGATTTGATTTGTTTCACACTTACCACGAAACCAGAGGTGATCCTAGCCGACACATATGCCGTTGGATGCTCTCTTCTCATCGTGTCGTTGATGCAAAACGAAGTATATGTATTCTTAACCGAACAAAGTGAGTACAAATACCTCTCTTTTCACCTACTGTTATCTACACTTCTTTTTCTTTCGACGATTCTTCACTCTACACTTGGCAGAAATACATGTTATTTAACTCTTTTGATCTTATTTTGATGACCACGTGTTGCACGTTAATAGTAATAGTGTTAGTACTGTCCTGGCATACTCTGTTCTTTCTTTTTGGGTTTGATATGGCTCCATTATCTGTTTAAAACCGATGTTGCTTTCGGCTAGAAAGAGATCCAGAATAAAAAAAAAATCCATCCAAAAAAGTAAAAAAAGGTTAGTACTATTTTTATAGAAAAAAGAAGTCAAGTTAATGGGCCGAAGAATCAATTAGGCCCAGGTACAGGAGAGAAAGAATGGAGGCCCAATTTTGTTTCTACAGAGAAGAGCAGCCCAAAAGCTAAATCTGGAGCCTATCGCTATCCACTTCGTCCCCTCGCGTCCCGGCCCGAGGCGGGAAGAAGGGCTAGTAGAGAGTGAGGTCGCGGAGGCTGCTCGCAGCGCCGCCGCGCTTCTCCGCCGTCGGCCGTCGTTATGGGCATCAAGGTATAGCACGCTCCCACCCCCTGGTTGTGTGTGTGTGTGTGTGTGTGGGGGGGGGGGGGGGGTTAGGTTTTGGGTCCGGCCGTCGCCTCGCCGTTTCGGCGCTCGATGTGACGGCACACTCTCGCTGACTCTGCGTGCGCGCGTGTTTGCGGTAGGGTTTGACGAAGCTTCTGGCGGAGCACGCGCCGGGTGCGGCGGTGAGGCGGCGGGTGGAGGACTACCGCGGCCGCGTCGTCGCCATAGACGCCAGCCTCAGCATCTACCAGTTCCTCGTGAGTTTCACTGCCGGCCGCGGCGCCTCCCCCTCTTATTTACTATTCCTCCCTCCCGCTTCAGTTAGGAGCATTAGAGTGATTGTAGTTATCGTGTTAACTTGTTTCGGCAATGCTCAGTGACCCATTTCTGCCTCTGCGGTTAAATGGTGGCGATGTGCGGTCAGTTGGAGTTTGAGCAAATGCAAACACTAAGCATCACCAGTAGCCACTATGTTTAGGAGGTCAGTGGCTTAATGCCATGCGTGGAGCCTCAATTTCGATGGTGTAAGATAGCAAACTTATTTGTAGACGAAAAGGGGATGGCTAATGATGTGAATTCACTGCCACCAACGCCCTTTGCATTGATCCTATGTTCTGGTGGCTTTGTGAACCACTTGGTAACACACACCATCTGACTAGCGATATTATTTATGCTGGGAATGAGCTAATTGATGGATTGCTTTTGCGGTTAGGGGATTCACATGTGCTGTGAATGTTACAATTCTGTAGATTGTGGTGGGAAGGAAAGGAACTGAAGTTCTGACCAATGAGGCTGGTGAAGTCACAAGGTGAGGGAAAATAAACTATACTCTGTTGGTTTCCCTAAATTTTTTGTCTGATTATGGCTGTGACTTCTTTTAGATAACAGAACCTTACATGCATGTGAATTGTAGTCATCTGCAGGGCATGTTGAACAGAACTGTTAGGATTCTGGAAGCAGGAATAAAACCTGTGTAAGTTTTGATGCATCCTGTATTCCCTGTTTATTGTTAGTTACTGTTGCTGACAGGAGCTAAATGCTAAAATTTCATGGCAGATTTGTGTTTGATGGTGAGCCACCTGACATGAAAAAAAAGGAATTGGCAAAAAGGTATACACTGAATTGTTCCTTTGCTTTGATTGCTATTTGTGAGTTTCAGTATATTTATTTTCTATGTTTACCGCTCTTTAGGTCTTTGAGGAGAGATGATGCTTCTGAAGATCTAAATAGAGCTATTGAGGTCATCTGATCCTAACCATAGTAGTATCGCCTCCTTACGCACTGTACTTTTTTATTTTGGGGGTGATTTATCTGTTATTGCATTGCACCTCTGAGGTAGCATTTATGTTACAGGCTGGAGATGAGGATTTAATTGAAAAATTTAGCAAAAGGACTGTAAAGGTAATTACCTACAGTTTGGGGAAGCGAGCCAATCAAAAGTTTTTGCAGTAACTTTTGGAAAGAATATGTTCATGGATTTTTTTTATAAAGTAGCCTCAAAATCTGCCATTTCGAGATTTGTCTTAACAACTCAATTAGATAGTCTATCAAGTTCTGCAGTGGTCCAAAGCATTAATTACGAATTTTATTTTTTCTTCACAGGTCACAAAAAAGCACAACGAAGACTGTAAGAGGCTGTTAAGCTTGATGGGTGTCCCTGTAGTTCAGGTACAATTCGTTCTTTAATCCATCAGTTTCTTCCAAGTCTTGATCAGATGAGATGATCAACTTTCCTATTTGGTGTGCTTTTCCAACTCCTTGGAGCGTTAGTAGAACAATGGGAATCTTTATAACTAAAAGAAGGAAATTGCACCAGCTTTTCCAACTCCTTGGAGAGTTAGTTGCTGCTTGTGATCCAGTGGCCTTAAGCTTATGGATCAACATGTCAGTCAACAGTAAACTATGAGAATTCTACATGTTAAGGCCTGCTCAGCTTTTGTGTGTGTAGATGTTTGTTTGGTATTGGCCTAAGCTAGCCTTGCTGTTATGCTTGAGCCTAAGCTAGGATAACTGGGCTTTGGTATACATACAGCATTAGATTGGTGGAACTTTAACAATCAGCAGTTGGTTCTGAATGTTACAGACATTACCACAAGAGGGGCAAAACTCTGTTTCTTTTTGCTCCACCACAGGGAGTATTTCTTCTAACTGCGCAAAATGCCATACTATGATCTCAGGGCAAAGATGCAAGCATGTTAGCTAGCTTTAATGACCTTTCACTGTAATGTCTAGTCAATTCATGGTATCACTTATGCAGGCACCAGGGGAGGCAGAAGCACAGTGCGCAGCACTCTGTGAAAATCACAAGGTGTATCAAGTCGATGAATTTATAACAATTTTATGTTGATACCCTCATTGTAAAACTGAATTATATTTCACTCTGAGTTGTGGATGTCAGGTCTTTGCTGTAGCTTCAGAGGATATGGACTCGCTAACTTTTGGTGCTCGAAGGTTTCTTCGCCATTTAACTGACCTTAGCTTCAAGAGATCTCCTGTAACAGAATTTGAAGTGTCAAAAGTAATGCTTTAATAATTTTCGTTATCAACATTTCACTGAGCGTCAGGGTAATATTTGTTGGCTTCCAGGTTTTGGAGGAACTTGGACTTACAATGGATCAGTTCATTGATTTGTGTATCCTTAGTGGCTGTGACTACTGCAAGAATATTAGAGGTTTTATCATGCTTTTTCTTTTTTCACACCCTTAATATTAGATTCTGCCAATGATACCATGCAGCATTCAGAATTTAGAGGTTGCTTACTTCATTAGTTGCTCGTGTCATGGGTGCGAATGTGTCTGAAATAGAAATGTGGAAGTGTGATATCTCAGTCTTGAGTTCAAATTACGTTTTCTGCAATTGCTTTTATAGCTTAAAATTTATGCTTTTGTTAGCTAAATCTTGAATAAATGCTGCTCAAAGTTCTAAGAAGATTGTAGAGCTTTTGTAATACTGAAAAACTGAATGTTGTGTTTGCTGCATCCTTCCTTGACTATCTTTATCATAAATCCACTCAAGTTCTTGCATTTTATTTTTACTTTTTGTCTTGTTTTGAATAGGTATTGGGGGGCAGAGAGCTTTGAAACTTATTCGTCAGCATGGTTGTATAGAAGAAGTAGTGCAAAATCTTAGCCATACGAGGCATGTTTATCATTGTCACTTGCCAGTGATTTGTTTTGCCAGCAATTTTAAGACACTTTTTTGTAGTCATGTATTCATGCCTTTTTTATGGTTGTGATGATTTGTCATGTGGAAATGCTAAACTATGCTTAACATATATTGAGATAGGATACTGATTCCTTTTCAATGGTAACAGACTAGTGATGATATGAGTTATTCAAAATATTTAATTATTTAGTTCTGTGAAAGTCAAAAAAAATATTTATCAATTAAATCTCACCAACTTCATGAAAAGAAATCCAATTTTTTCCTCATCTTCTGTCATACCTGCACAGATCCACTAGGTATAGGCACCTCAATAATGTGTTGAATCTGCCACGGATCGTACCACTGTTTCACATACTACATGTCTTCAATAACCATGTGCATGCTGCAACCTCTCATTTTACTACTATGGCATCATGCTTTGTGGTGATGCTGCTAGGCCACATTTTCTGTCCTGCAGCTATCATGATGCTTTGTTAGTACTGCTTTGCCATGCCACTGTCGTACCCACCTTTGGCTCTGTTAGTCTGGTATGACCATAGTGCCTGCTGCCCATTGAATATTCTGTTGGTTTTTCTGCTTAAGAAAGCTTCTTGTTATGTTGCTTATACTCCATGAATTTGAGAAACTTCTCAAACCTGAGTTCCATGGGATTTATGTTATATTGATGAGCTGGTTCAACTGGCATGTTTTTAGTTTGTCATGCCATTTTCTGAGTACTCTTAAGGTTCTAGGTTTTACCATATGCTTTCGTTTTTCGAGAGGTATCATATACTTTCTTTATCTGTAGGTATAGTGTCCCAGAAGACTGGCCTTACCAGGAAGTTCGGGCCTTGTTTAAGGAACCTAATGTTTGTACAGATATTCCAGACTTCCTTTGGACCCCACCAGACGAGGAGGTTATGCTTGGCAATTGTCCATATCACATGCCCCCTGTTGTTTAGCATGCTGACAGTTCTTGTTTTCTGTGTTCAGGGCCTTATGAACTTTTTGGCAACCGAAAATAATTTCAGTCCAGATCGTGTAGCAAAGGCATGAATGCATCTTGTATTTCACTTGTAGATTAATATTCACCCTTATGCATATTGTTATGAATTAATTGACTCTTCCCCATTTGTTCATTCATCAGTCTGTAAAAAAGATAAAGGCTACTAACGATAAATTTTTTCTTGAGCGGTAAGCAGCAGTCAACTTGTTATCTCATGGAGAAATATCCATGCACTTCTGAAGTGGTGTTTTTTCAATTGTTTCAGAGCAAAGCTTTTGGCGCCAGTAGCAAACTTAACAGGATCTACATCTACTGCAGGGAAGGTACAGAGTTACACTCATTGTTTCACCTTTCTTATTTACTTTGGTCCACTAACACATTGCACAGGGCTACACATGCAACCATGGTATCCACCCTGCACCCCAGCTCTCTGAAAATTGGTTCTACTGCATTGTTGCACCAGTTACTGTTCTTTATTTTTCATTTAGTTATGGTGTGTCTTTTCTCTATCTGGGAAGAAATATATCTGCTGTTCCATGATTCTAATTCTGATAGCCTTTTGTGGTTGAAGAAGGCCAGAGTAGTGTTGTTTTCTGATTTTACTTTTTTTTACATGGGTTCTCTTTTTACCCTTAAAGTATATTTCTCCATAGCAACATGGGTTTAGTTGGCAGTTGAGTTGTATCACTTCAATGTCGTCCAGTTGTAACCTCCTTATTTATAACCGATTATCACCTTTTGGTTCCTACTGTTCTATCAACGTGCTTGTGTTCTCCGTTGTTCTTTTTTCTGCCATTTTACTATGTTGGTATACATTTGTGTAACATTCAGAAAACTATGAAGAGTATAACATGGATCCTTACCTAGTCCATCAATTGTCTTGGATAACAGGAACCCAAATGTATCCTGGGTGGTCCAGGGCAATGCATGAAGGCTAGGTCACTTCTACAAGTATGTAAGAGCTCAAGCTTTGGCTTCAGACATGACAATTCAAAGGCATTCATGCTGGGCAGGCAATCAGGATTTCACAGAATATCTACTTATGCTTCCATCTGAATCTGGAGCTGCTCTATTTCCATGAGTTGGCTGGCTGAAGCATTGACTGGCACCATCTACAGCCTCATGAAGAATTAATGATCACTTGAAATGTGTTGAGCCTATGCTATTATTGTAGTTCCTTTTGCCTTGTAACCTACTAATCAACTTGAATGCTTGAGCTTTCTCGTATTTAGCACTGGTTCTCGCTTGAGTGTTGAATGAGGACCATGAAAATTTTCATCACATTTTGGCTATAATCTGATTTTTTGTCAAGGTGGCAGAACGAGCAGGAAACCAATTGAGGCTGCTTAACTCTCCTAGTGTCTTCTCTAAAAGGATGTACATATACCCCTCTCTACCACATACTTGACTATGATAGCCTTAGCATGATCTTTATTAATCTTTAATTTTCTCACAAGTTTTAAATTCTGAATTGCTTTGATCTTTCCATGGAGCATAGATGCTAGTATATATTAGCGTGGAATGGCAATAACGTTCAGAGTAGAAAAGTATGCTTACTACAAGAAACCTGGAACATTCCTGTATAGTTGGTTGTTCCATTTGATTGAACTGCACAAACTATGCGAAATGGAGTTATGCTAGGTTGGACCAATGGAGACTTGGTGGAGTCTGATTCGCCGTATATCCATTTTATATTCATGTTCTTTCTCATCCTTTATGACTTCAACAGAGGCTGCTGGATAAACAACATCATTTGGAATGGACGAATGGTGCATCGAAACTGCTACCAAAGTGCTCCTATATTCCTTATCTACGCAGAATTCCACGGTATTTAAAACGGATGATGTACTCTGTATTCTTTGATTCTTTCAATTGTTGCAATATATTCCCCTTCCACTTTTGTAGGAACCTGGCATGCAGTTCTGACTTGTAAGCATATGCCAGCCTTCAACGTTGAACACTGTACCTGTTCTCTTCTTAAGAGGCATCCTTGCCTTGATGGACAGCTACAGTGACGGCAACAAATCGGCTGGATCATTCCCAGGGCCGCACGTCGTGTCCTCAATGCAGTTGAGCATCTCGTCTGTTATAAGACTGTAAGTAGAGCTCTAGCTTCAACACCATTCATCAGGAGCCTTCAAGCCTTCAGTGGAACAATCCTAATCCATTATGAATACCATATCCTAATCTATATCTATCAAATTTCAGTAACTATTTACCATATCATCACTTGTCGGAATCAAAAGTGGAACAGATCAAAAATTATCTTAATCCATTTTTTATCCCTAGCGGAAAAGGCCTCGGCAAAATGATTTGATGAGAGAAGAAATGATGAGGAGAAGAGTAATTTTGTTCGCAAAATAGAGCTAGTGATATTTATGGTATTTTTAGAAGGAAGAATTTCGTGGTATTATTTGATACTGGTAAAATATTTGTGATATGGATAGAATTTTCCGTCCGATATACAGCCTCCGACAATTTGCAGTAGGATATATGATCTTTCCTCTTCTCCACAAGTAGAGCAAGTTCAAGCCGTTTAATTGTTTGATGACTTCGTAACGCACGCTCTCTAGATATCCCACCACTGCGTGGTCCAGTCATCGCCATTATAATTGTAATACAACACAAATTTCCAGCACATCAATCATATAATTATCTCTATCATAACTTACGATGGCCCGTTGTAGTTTAGGATACTCGGCACTCACTCTAGCGGACCCGGGTTCGAATCCCGGCCAAGGATTTTTTTTTTGTCTTTGCTATTTATCCTTTTGTTCTTTTTTTTTGAGAATAGAAGAAGAAACTTTACTTTAACTCAAGTTTTTTTTATCCTTGTGTGTGTGTATTTTTGGAAGAATGGGAGAGGGCATTTGTTCTTTTTAGAGAATAGAGGATAATTTTTTGCTTTAACCCAAAATTTTATCCTTGTGTTTTATTTGGAGAATAGGAGAAGAAATTTTGCTTTAACTCAAGCTTTATCATTGTGTTATTTTTAGAAAATAGGATAAGAGGAAGAGAATTGATGAACTTGTAGTACAATTGATCATTGCTTTTAACTCATTTTCATTTTTTACTTGATTTTTTTATTATGTCCTTGTCACATGAAATCAAGTACAATAGCGAGTTTATTTAAGAAAATGCTATTTAATTAAGTGCTCTAACATTGATGCAACATGCACGCTCGCATATACAATCCTATAAGCGCTACCCATTATGAGTAGCTTGATTGTGAGAACTAGAAACTATATGATATATTTTTTTCAATGACATCCTTTGCAATATATGAGTTTACTATGTGTTTCTTCGTACAACTAGCCAACCCATTGTATACATACAATATCCTATTTTTCGGCTATGTGAATATTTTTGTACCACACAATTTTCAAATCCATACTCTTTGCACACGTATGCTTCTTCACAACCAAGAGTGATGAAATTCCATACTGACCATAAAAAAGAACGAAAACAAAAGGAGCTCAAGCACATTCCAAAACTACGTAAAATCCATGACCACAATCCCCAACAAAAAGCATAAGAAAACCCAATAAAAACCGTAAGGAAAACCGGAAAACTCCAAACTCCAAACGCCAAACTCAGCGGGAAACATCCAAACCCTAACCCCATCCCCATCACGTGTCCTCTTCCCGCTTCTTCCTCATCCTCCGCCCCAACCCGCACTAATTCCCGAGAGAAATAAATATGATTAAATCTTATTATTTCTTTACTAATAAAAGAGGCGGCGCCTTTCGATTCGATTCTCGAATCCAAATTTTACTAGGACCCACCTTGCCGCCGCCAGCCACCGCCTACCGCGCCGCCGCGTTGGGCGCGGCCGCCCGCCAGCGCCGCGGCCATGGAGATCCTCCCCATCCGCGCGCGGCTCTCCTCGCTCGACGAAGACGACGGCGGCGGCACCATCTCCTCGCGCTCCTCCTCCGCCGCCACGTCGCCGTCCCGCTCCCCCTCGCCGGCGTCCGTGCCGCGCCCGCGCCGCGCCGCCGTCCTCGGGGCCCCGCGCGTCGTGGCGCAGCTCTCGTCCACCCAGGACGACGACAGCGGAGAGGTGTTCGACGACGCCACGGACTACGGGGAGGACGAGGAGGTGGTACTGGATGAGGTGTTGAACGGCTTCTTCCGCATCGCTAAGGTGCCGCCGCCCCCGAGCGAAGGCTCGAGCCCGATCTCGCCCAACGAGCCGGTGGTGAGTGTCTCATCTCCGTCCAAAAGCGGGTACTTCGGCGCGGCGGAGGGTTCGCTGAAAGAAGATGGGTTTGTGGGCGCCATGAACTTCGCCGACGTGTTCGACGCTGGCGCCAGGCTCGAGTTTGAGGATGCTAACGGTGTCATTGTGGGTGCCAAGAATACAGGCGTCGAGAGCTCGTTGGAGGGGAGCTTCCAGAGCTCAGGGAGCATCATCGGCGTGTTCGATGACACCGAGGTCACCAAATTAGGTGGTTTGGTGAGTGTTTCAGATGGTTCTCCACTGAATGTTTATAAGCAGGGAGATCAGGATTTTGGTGCTGAGGTTGTCAATGACACAGTGCCTGAGGCTTTGTTAGGCGAGTCTAGGGGCACAGATGGTAGTGGTATGCACGTTGAGGATGAATTGGAGGCGAAGGTTGGAAGGTCTGACAATGAGGTTTCTGAATTGCCTCCCGTGGAGAGTGCTCCAGAAAAACGAGACTCTTGTCTTGAACTTCGCAATGATGATTCTGATGCAAAACATCGCATGAACAATCATGAGGATGCAACGTATTTCGTTGATTCCAGTCCTGGATATTTTGCCACAGGAGATGGTGTAGTATCTGAGCACTTAAAGGTTCCTGCCAATGTTGACGACTTGCATGTTGTTGCCAATGATGTTCATGATGATGATGAAGAAGAAACTGATGGTATTTATGAAGCTTCTTCTGGTGATTATATGTCAATGCCAACCTTTGGAACTAATAATGCTGTTGAAATACCTATAAATGAATCAGAGCACATTGTGCCTGCTTCCAAGGGCAGACGCTTTGGTATGGATGATTCAGATGATGAATTTCATGATGATAGTGTGGAGGAGGGTGAGGTGAATGGAAAGGAAATAGAGTTTTTCGATTATGCTGCTTTAGCTGAGCTTCTAAGAGCTGCCAACAGATCACCTGGACAAGGCATGGCTAAGGTTTTCCCAATCGAAACATCTGTGCCCCTGCAAGTCTCTCCTGCTATGACCAGCATTCCTAGGACAAATGTGACTTCTAGTCCTGTGCTGGAAGTGATTCCTAACCCTGAGAGTGAGATGACTGATGAGGAGAGGAAGTTGTACAAAAAGGTGGACACGACACGAGTCAAGTATTTACGGCTTATTCATAGACTGGGGTATGAAACTGAACATCAGATAGCTATACAAGTGTTGTATCGGCTTAGTCTTGTTGAAGGCTTCAGGCGCATGAGGGTGGCAAACCATTCCTCCGAGCTTGAGAGTGCCTGGAAGAAGGCTGTGCAGCTTGAGGCAGAGGGAACAGAGGACTTGGAATTCTCCTGCAATGTGTTAGTCCTTGGGAAGACAGGTGTGGGGAAGAGTGCAACAATAAACTCCATATTTGGGGAGGACAAATCCAAAACGAGTGCTTTTTTTCCAGCAACAACTTCCGTGAAGGAGATTGCTGGGGTTGTTGGTGGTGTTAAGTTTCGTGTTGTTGACACCCCAGGACTTGGAACTAGTCCCATGGATGAAAAATCAAACAGGAAAGTGCTTAACTCTGTTAAGAAGTATATCAAGAGATGCCCTCCTGATGTTGTTTTGTATGTTGATCGGATTGATACCCAGCGCCAGGATGCAAACAACTTATCCTTACTGCGATGCATTACTAGTGTGCTAGGCTCAATATGGTCCAAAACCATTATTACTCTCACCCACTCAGCAGCAGCTCCACCTGAAGGGCCTAGTGGCACCCCGTTGAATTATGAGATGGCTGCCACTCAGCGGACTCATGCAATTCAGCAAAGTATACGGCAGGCAACTAATGATCCTCAGATTGAGAACACAGTGGCTCTTGTGGAGAACCATCACCTCTGTCGGAGGAACACAGAGGGTGAAAAGGTGCTTCCTAATGGTCTTATTTGGAGGCGTTTCCTCCTCCTCCTGTGCTACTCAGTAAAGATGGTTGCTGAGATTGACAGCCTCTCAGTCCGCTGTGCTTCTCCTGCAAACCTCTTTGGTCTGCATCTTCAGATGCCTCCACTTCCTTACTTCTTGTCATCTTTGTTGCAATCTAGAGAGCATCCAAGTTGTGCTGCTGACCAGAATATTGGGGGTGTTGATCCTGATGAATTGATGAATGAGGATGAAGAAGGTGACTATGATCAACTTCCACCCTTTAAGCCATTAAGTAAAGCACAGGTTGCAAAACTCTCCAAGGAGCAACAGAAATTGTATTTTGATGAGTATGACTACCGAACCAAGATTCTTGAGAAGAAACAGTTGAAGGAGCAGCTCCAAAGACTAAAAGAAATGAAGAGAGATGGAAACAACCATGATGTACTTGAGGATGATGATAATCCTGATGATGCATATGAGACAGATAGATCTGTCATGCCAGATTGGGCCTTGCCATCTTCATTTGACTCTGATGATCCAGTATACCGTTACCGGTGTCTTGAGCCTATGCCAAACCTTCTGGTGCGCGCTGTTACTAGCCCTGATGGATGGGATCATGATTGTGGATTTGATGGCGTGAGCCTCCGATACAGCCTCGATTCTGCCAATGCGTTTCCAGCTTCTCTGTGGGTCCAAGTTAACAAGGACAAGAGAGAATCCACCATTCATTTGGAGTCCTCGATATCAGCTAAGCATAGAGAAAATGTTTCGACCCTTGCAGGCTTTGACATCCAAACAATAATGGACCAGCTTGCGTACACTCTTAGAGGGGAGAGCAGATTCAAGAACTTCAAGAAAAACACCACTACTGGAGGTCTGTCCATGACTTTCTTGGGAGATACCTTGGTGACTGGAGCGAAGTTTGAAGACAAGCTATCAGTTGGTGATAGATTAACATTGTTAACAAACACTGGTGCTGTGTCCATTAGAGGTGATACTGCATATGGAGTGAATATGGAGGCAACCCTGCGAGAGAGAGACTATCTCATGGGCCAAGACCTTGCAATTTTGGGAGCATCCCTGGTTAGATGGCGTAAAGAATGGAACATGGCTGCAAAGTTGGATTCCCAGTTCTCTATGGGAAGAGCTTCAAACGTGGCTGTTCATATTGATTTGAACAACAAATTAACTGGACGGGTCAGCATCAAGGCCAATACTTCAGAACAATTGAAGATTGCTCTATTAGGTGTATGTTCAATGACTATGTATTTATGGAGCAGGATGCATCCTTCCGTAGATCGTAATTATTAATAGCACTGGTTAGACAATTTTATGCTTTTCTTGCCAATTATATTTTGTTTCTGCTTGTATCAAATTGCCATTGAAAATTCTCCCGTCAACTCATCTTCGACTTGTGTTCTTGTTTATTTTGCTATAGATACAGAATTCATGCACATTTATAAATATGTAAAACAACACGGGAAGCCTATGTTTTTCTTACTAACGTTGCTGACTAGATTTCCTGCTATTTATTACTCATGTACAGTTGGCTTTTCATTGTAGAATTCTTCTACTTTTCATTGTGAAACTCTTCTACTTTTTATTGTGGAACTGTCTTCTACCTGTTTCTCTTTTACATTAGTGTATGAAGAATCTAGGAACTCATAGAATATACTGCATATATGGACCATTTATTCCAGAACTGGTTGGAAATAGGGATTCCGCGCGTACAAATTGTATTGGGCAATTGGGCTAAATGGCTTTGATAGACTGAGAGTTACTGGGCCAAATGCCTAAAAAAGCAACAAACTTTCGTTGGTGGCTACATTTTTCAACTAAAGCAACAAATTCTATTACCCAAGTGTTTTAAGGTTAAGTGGCCGCCAACACGCTGGCTTGATCGTCGCATCCATCTGCTGCCCGACACACCGCCGATTGCGATTTTGTGTGGATTACCGAGCACTCAACGCCAAGAAAATCCGCGACGTCTTTCCCATCCCTGTTGTCGACGGACTCCTCCCTCACCAAGCTTGATCTCCGGAGTGGCTGTCATCAGATCCTGATGCACAGCTTTCAAGCATTGATGAACGAGGTTCTTCGACCTTTCTCACGTCGCTTCGTGCTTGTTTTCTTTGACGATGCTTTGATGTGCAGCGCCACATGGCCCGGGCACCTTCAACAGCAGCGCGCCAACGATTTATTCCTCAAGTGCCGCGTGGCGTATCTGAGCCACGTCATCGACAATCATGGCGTCGCCATGGACCAATCCAAGGTGTTTGCGGCCCAGGCATGGCCGCAGCCGCACAGCGTCAAGGCACCGTGCGGATTCCTCGGCCTAACCGGGTATTACCCGCTAATTACGGGGGTCATCGCAGCGCCCCTCATGGCATTGCTCAACGAGTATCCCTCATTCCAACTCGAGGATGAGCTGTTTCCCTGTTTCCAAAGGGCGGCGCAAGTGTTGTGGACGCATTCATCGGCAGGACGTCCACGGGTGGCTCAAGATATGATTTGTTAGCGTTTTTTTGAGTCCTAGCGATTCGCTGTTGTTTAGTTTGGAGATAAGTTGGAGTTTGTTTAGCCTTGGGAATAATCTGAGTTTGTTAGAGATAACTTAGCTGGTGCCACATCTATTTAAGAGATGGTAATTAATCTAAGATTGGTTGCTCTGAGCCTCCAACGTGAGGGCCAGTTTGCCATTGCCGAGTTTACTGTCTCCAATCCCCTAGCCACATCATATTAGCATAAGTGTGTAACAACAATTCAATTATTTTGTTCCATTGTAACCACAAATTCAAACATGTCTATGAGAAATCCTGCTCATATTATGTACATTTCAAAATTGTTTTTCTCTTGACAGGTCACAAAGGTTTTGTCCTTTATTGGAGTCTTCAATTCCATGGTAAACCATCAGTGTATGCCCAATCCTTTTAAGTTTTTTATGATCAGTACATAAACTTATATTAAAAGCAACATTAGTGAAAATCAGTGTTTAGCTGATAAGTTGGTGTATGGGATAGTAAAACTCAACAGATATGCAACGATCGTTAGAGTTTGTGTTGTCAAAGAGGCCTATAACTGATTCTTGCTGGTTACTTTGTTGAAATTTACTCAGGTACATTCAAAGTAGTGAATGAAGCTTTGCATAAGTCTGACTTTTGAAATTATGCTGATACGTTTAGAAACTGCTGTGTTCAGACAATCGTTCAGTCACACATCATTTACACTCATAAGTTGTGATTCCTGAGGCACATGAGAAAGTGCTCGGAAACTTCAGCTCTGTGCTCGCTAGGGATATAAGTTGAACCGTCACTTTCAGTCAAGAATCAAGATAAGTGTAGCTGTGCTGCCATTTGATGTTTACTTCCCTCCCTCTGATTTGCAGTTGGTGGACAACTTTAAGAGCAGAAGAACAAGATTCACTCTTGTTTTGGAGAAAATTGTGATCAGTAACAGCTGTTAAACCATAGTACCATAGTGAGTTACTATCATCTTACCATCTTTGTTCTCTTCGTTGCCTCTTTCGATCATCATCTTACCATTTTTTTCCTCTCTGCTGCCTCTTTCGATGAAGCAACCAAGGTTCGGCAAATACAAGAAGTCTAGATGTTGGGTAAAACGAGAGCCATGATATTATGCTCATGTTAATGGTTAGTAAACTTTTTGAACAATACTTGCGCCCTTTGTGCCGGACATCTGAAAAGCTGTCACCTGAGAAATTATAGTTTCTTGTATCTGTTGCCTTGTGTTAGACAATATATGTTAGTCCTGATCTACACGCTGAAATTAAAGCCTATCACGTTGCTCATGCCTTTTTTGTTTGGTGATATCAATGACAATTTATTCATGGATATCTGAAGATAAGATAAGGTGCTGGGAAAAGAAAGCAAGAGGATTGGTCCACTCACCCACTCGGTGTTGGTTTATCCTTGCAAGTGGGAGGTTTTCTTTCATTTCTTGGTTTTTAGAATAGGATTCTCAGGCCATTAGTTTGCACAAATGGAGGAATCGAATTCAAAGTCACTTGCTTTCTTTCTTATGGTTTTTTTGGCTTCCCACTGAATTATAGCAAACATACGATATTTCAGATTTTAATAGGATTGCAAATTTTCAACCATGCTACTTTTTACAAAAAAAAACTAACATGATTTTCTGATCTCTTGGGGCGTTCTTTATGGATGGTTTGATATATTATGGATAATCCCTTATAGGTATGGATTAAATATTATATTATAAACCAAATAAATAGCTTAGAACAAGTTGTTTAGATATTGCTGATACAGAAAGTTTTTAAATCGTAGTTTGACAAAATCCATTAGCTGCTGAAACGTACGATCGTCTTCCATAAGCAGGATTCTTTCGTCCAGATCAAAAGGAATGACACAGAAAGATCATTGCACAACCAGCGTTTCTCTTGCAGGAGCAGGATACATGCTTCCTGACAAGTAAAAACTATTCCAGATCACAAAAAATGAAAAAAAGAAGATAATTTAGACAGTATATCGCAAGGACCCTCTGTACGTGTACTACGAATACTGAATATAGTTTAGCAGATTGTTTGAGAAGAAAACACCGGTCTTCCACTGAAGAAAAGTTGAACTTGTGATAATAAGAGTGCCTGTAATACCCATAGCCAAGTTCCTATTTGCCTTTGCATGAAAACATTATTTAGAGTTATTCCCTGAAATCATCAGCATGCTGTTTTCATGACGAGAATTCAGGGTTGAAGGTTTCGACAACTCCACCCTCAGATCAAAAGAACAAAACATAACGATCATTTCATAGTTCATAGCTTAACAACACAACCACCAGAGTATTCATTGTGAAGTTAATCTGAACAAGAACAACCGGTAACAAAGTGTGACATGTAGAGAGGAGTAAGGTTTTCTCAATTCTCATAGCTTTGCACAAGACCTTTTTACATACTTTCTTGAGTTCATTGCTAAAAGGTTTTTAGCTCAAGCACCTCATGAACTTCCCATCACTACCTAGTTAAATTACACCCATCACTACCTAGTTAGTCCTTCATGATGCATGAGTTCATGTTCATGGCCCATTCTCCATCCATATTCCATAGTTTTACAAGACTTACTCCATTTACCCCCCTTTTTTGGGTTCAGTTTCTTGCAGATCTGACCAAGCAAGACATGGCCAAGCAGCATGACCATGCAAGTTCTCTAGTTCAGATCTACCTCTCTTCTATGTGTGACCCCAGGGAGCCAAGAACATGACTCTCCTTATGGGATCTTCCGCGGCCGAGCCCCGGCAGTCGACGCCGTGGCTCGGGCCGGTACCGCCGTGGCTGGCAGCGGCAGCCGACCTCGCCGCGCCGGCGGTGCCATAGGTCCGCCGGAGCTTGTCACGGAGGGCCTGTTTGACCTCGTGAGCCCAAGAACCCAAACCTTCCCCCGGAAAGTGAGGAGGCTTCATGGCCTCGGTACAAACCAAGAAAGAAACACAAGAAAATTTTCCCAGTAGACGCAGGTAGACGAAGGCTGCAAGCAAGTAGGCAAGGCAGGTGGAAATAGTAGAAGAGATTCATTCACTGGGTTAGCAGGTGGGGGCTATTTATAGGCGAAATGGGAATCGGCGAAATGGGAATCGGTTCCAGGGCAGATGCAAATTCCAATTCCCAGCCCGATTAGTATTGTAGTACATGATAATTATCGTTTATTGTGGTTTTGGTGGGTCTGGTGACGTTGATGGAAATCTTTAATCAGGGTCCAGTTGGCATTGTGATGTCGTTCAAAACGTTTGTCATCAAATTGCTCTTGATAAGCAGCTGTCTAGAAAAGTGAGGGTGGCTATGTAGCACTGAAAAAATTCGAGCAATCCAATCAAAATTTAGACTATTTATTGATTCTTGTTTTCCTGGTTCACCTCTCGGCTCCTCCTTACGGTGTCTTGTGCGTTTTCTTTTTCTTCCAGTATTGTCTAGACACAATATCTTTACTAATCTTCTAATTTATAACAGTATATGGAAGTGATTCTTTCTCTATTTTAAAATATAAATATTTTTATTTAAAATTTATACCATAATATATGTATTTTTAGGTTATTAATTTAAATTCATAGAAATTCATATATTTTCAGCCAACAAGTTCTTTGGAGGAGAATCTAACCAATTCAACATTTAAAATTTGGCTACCGAGTTAACTTAAAAGTAATCTTTTATTTAAGCTTATTATTTATTAAACAACCTATATTTTAAAACATACATAGTATATGTAATAAATTTGGTATCACTTTCTCCCTACAAGTTTTCTATACGTTTTCAATGTAAAACTTTGGCCATTAATTTCTTTCAAAATATGCTATCAATAAACATAATATGAAAGAATTTTTAAATATGAAACTAATGATGCCGTATGCATGACACAAAGCATGTATATCATTATTTTAATTATTAGTTAATGTAAATGTAGTTTTTTCTTAAATTTATGGACACTTGTACTTTGGGACAGACCTAGTGTTATTTAAGAAGATGTTCACAATTAATTATGGAATACTCAGTACTTCAAGTGCGAAACAGTAGACTTAATTATAATTTTTCAATACTAATTGAATCATACCTTGCATAACGAGAAGCGTCTATTCGTTGAAAGAGGTACACGGAAGCATTGGTGTGTGGTCGCCTTCGTAGAGAATGAACATTCGACAAAGAGTATCCAACACTAAAAACTACTATTGCATGGATGGTGACATTGATGCAAGATGTGGGAACTTTGACATAAAAAAGTGACGGTTGCATGGCAACTCGGTAAAAAACTTGTTAATAAAATGCCATGGCCAAATCGCTTTTTGGTAGGTAATTGTCCATGCCAAAAGCGATTAAAAGGTATCATGGTTGAAATCCCTATCCAGAATTCAGACCTCACAGGATGCAATAATTTTGGATTATTTATGTGGATTCAAACTTGATACAATTAAATTTCACCTCCTAATAACTCAACTGGATAGGCTCTTCATAGTAAAACATGTACTTCTGACTTCACACACACACACATATATATATATATATATTATTTTTTAGTGGTACATAGGGTTATAACCTTAGAGTTTTAGCCTATCCGTAAAATCTATTTTAATAAAATGATGTTTTAAAATTTGGTTCACATAACATGCTAATGATCTTGATTAATCTCCTCCTTGAGGCGCCAAGATTCTCTAAATCCCTCCCTTCAAAATCCATAAATCCAAAAATATTCTAAAAACACCCTTCAAATTTTATGAATCAAATATTAAAACTTTAAATCAAATCCTTATCTTTTTCCCATATTTTCTCTCCTATGTCTATATCACCATTCTTTTCAAAAATTAAAATCCATTTATAAAATCAGGTATCCATCAAATAATGCTTCTAAATTTTTTCAAAAACTACTATTCCAACAGGCCGATTATCCCCAGCCAATTCTCTCTCCCTTTCTTTCTTCTCTTCATCAGCCTCCTCTCCTCCTTGCAGCCCAACCGCCCCCAGTCCAGCCTCACTCCCTCTCCCTCTCTCCTCTTTCTTTCCTAGGCTGCACCCGAACCGACCCCAAGCCTCTCCATCCCACAAATTCCTGCTCGCGCCACATCCACTTGCACGCCTGTTGCCTACCGCCCCACGTGGGCCTGCTTGTTAGCCGCCTAGCTAAGCCACGCGCGCTCGCTCCGCATCCTTATCCTTATCCCCGTGCCTCGCCTGCATGTGCGCTAGGTGATCAGCAAAATCCTGAGCCCGTGCGCTATGTCCCCGATCCATTTCTATGTGCTGCAAACCCGTTCCCATGCCCGCACATACATCACGTGCTCGATAGAATGCCAAGCCAACCACTGCTTTCATGCACGTGTGCTATGACCCCACCACGCCACGACATGTCGTGCTATGCCAAACGTGGACCCACTATCGTGAATCTCGCTTGCCGCCATTGCTCCGCGCATAAATCCTAACGGTCTCCACCCTATCCTTGACCCTATCGCTCCATCCCATTCTTTAGCCCTATCTCCTCATTGAGTTTCTTCATGGGTTCCGCACCCCTGCACCACATCGTCCATGTCAAACCAGCTGCACTGCGCACCGAGCAACTTCACACCACGACAAGCCATGCACCCACTTGCCTTCCACTACTCTACTTTGTGCTATCGCACGCAATGGTGCAAATGTGGCGCGTGTCATTGCCCTGTCACCACCAAGTGTCTCGTGCCACGCGTCACCGTGGACCCTATCGATGACCTTTGTGCCTCGTCGCCTTATCACCATCTGATGGCCATGGCTATATAAGCTAGCACAACACGTCTTTTCTACCTTCCTATCCTTTCTCGTAGACAAATCACCCTAGATCGAGCCCTGGCGTTCAGTCAAACGCCTTGTGAGAACTCTAGAGAAAACTGCCTTGTTCACCACTGCCGACAAGCTGACCACCTTTTCTCCACCATCTCACCACTTTCCTGCAAAACCCATCGCCACAAGACACGCCTTCACCGCCCTTGGTTGCCTTTCCCCTAGCCGTGCGTTGCCTCTTCCACGCTATTGCCTGTTCCTACTTCTTTATTGCCTAGTCGCCACTCTGCTCTGCTATAAACACTGCCATCGCCCTCTACCCCACCGCCGGGTGCTGCCTTCCTCGCTGCCAACGTTGCCACCCACGGCCGAGACCCACCGCTACGCCTTCATCCCACACAAGAGAGGGAAGAGAGGAGAGGAAGACAGAACAAGAAAGAAGAAAGGAGGAGGAAGAAGAAATAAGAATCATCCGTTGCCATTGACATGTGGGCCCCACCTCAGCCAATGAAGTGAGGCCACGTGCCCCTTCTCCCTTTCTCTCTGACATGTGGACTAGTTCTCATCTCTCTCTCATTGACATGTGGGCCCACTTTCTTAACTCTAGATTAGGCCGTTAGCCATGCCCCATAATCTAAGAGCTATTTCGACCCACCAATTTACTAAGGTACACTTTATCTCCTCTAATATCTCCCTCCCTCAAAACTAACATGTGGGCCCTTCTTCAAAATAATGTCACTTTGACATATGGGTCCCACTCTAGAGAATATTTTAGGAGAATATTCCTTCTAATTTTCTAGTGATTTATTCATTTTATAGAAATTCAAATAATTTTTCAAAATGCATATCTTTTTAATTATAATTTTGATTGACTCCGTTCAATTTCTAGAATTTTTATAAAAATAAGATATATCCAATAAAACTATTTTTTATTTAGTATTTTATTGTCTTTTTAGGGTTTTATTTGGATTCCTTATGTTTCGCGCATAGTTCACTGCTAGAAAATTCTCAGACATCGATTCTAAAGAACTTCTCGTTGACCAAGAGCAAGACAAGTTACCTTTTATTATATTACTTCTAATTTATAAAATATGGTTGTTTACAAATTTGCATGTTTAGCGCATAATTAAATTGATCGGCCTCAGTTTGGATGCAACCGACGGACCAACCAATTAGTTACGTTACTTTTCGTAGGTTGTTGTTAAATCCTATTCTTGTAAATTCTCGCTCCTTGAGTGAGAATACTACTGTCCTATTTTACACCGTTGTTTGTTGTTATGGAAAAAAAGGTTGTGAAACTTTTTGTGAAAACTCGACTCGTGGAGTCAGTAGGTTTGTAAATAGAAAAGATGTGCAAAACTCACGATGTAAAATCTCACCTGCGTGGCTTGGTTTAGTAATTGCATATAAGGATCGATTTCTTAGGGAATTACATCTTAGCATCTTACTATATGATTACACGAGTATTTATGGCATGCTCCTAGCTAGCTAATTAGCTATTATATAAAAATCTTATATGTTAATAGTTGTGGAACGTTGGGATGAGGAAATGGAATTGTGGACCCTTACTGTTCGATATGGATATTATTCTAGCCTCTTTTAAGGTGATTGATTAGGAGTAAGAGACATCCTTGTATGTCTTGAGTACATAAAGGCATGGAACTCTAATACTCAGTTTAAAATATTCGACATAACTATGTGATATAAAATATTCATGGGTTAGCTTTGGAAAGGCCTTGTCATGAATTTACGGTGCCAACAGGTATCCAATGTCAGTTTTGTGTCATATGGGTAAAATATATAAACTCTGTAGAGCTTAACCTATTCAAATAGCCATGACCATGGTTAAGGGTGAATGTAAGATGATTCTTCTAGCATAAATTTATTTATCAGTGTTTTATAAAAAATATTTGTAGGGATGTGAACCATTATCAGAGTCAGTCTTGGTGACTGATAGATGATCTTAATAGGTTGGAACAGATCTGTATAAACTGAGATACCGTGATAGCATCATAGAGTAGTCTTCCGGAGAGGGCAAAAGCTAAAGCTCCGGTGGTTCAGAGAGGGAGGTGATAGAAAAAAATGTTGGTTTAGCTCTGGATGAAGCAAGATAAAGATTGTATGTATGACTTAAGAAATGATATTGATTGAAGAGATGGAAGATGAATTATTAATAAAAGTAAAACTTGTTATCAGGTTTGGGTTGTTACAAAGTGACTCGTATCGGATAGAGTAGGTAAGTCTCGTTCCAAATAAACTGTGAAATTCACACATACAAATTACGAAGCATTTTCAAATAAAAAATTTACTAAATAAACCTAGTCTTCCTTTGCAACTTGCATACTCACGTTTTCTGTGATTTACGAGTACAAAAGTACTCACCCTCTCTATTTTATTGTTCTTTCTTTTTTCCTCCTTACGTTCAGGTGTAAGATACTGAAGAGTTTAGTTTTGTCCCTACACCTAAGCCACTATTTGTGGATTGGAGTGCTAAGTATACTAAGTTTTGCTGACAAAATTTGTTTGGTAGTTGTTGCTAAGAGTCTACCTAATATAACAATAAGTTATAATATATTTGTTTAGTTTTTTTTAATGATTACTATTTTATTACTATAGATGCTAGCTTAGAATGATGAAACTGACATCGATACGTACGATTTCGATAGAGATGGTTCGTTGTCCTAGGCAGCATGTCTTATTTGGTGTTAGATCAAGAATGATAAATTTATTTGTGGTAACTTTATCAATATACTTTTATAGGGATGGTATATGCATGTTACGAGCATCTACTATATTTTGTGAAAAAAAAACTTAAAATTTTAAGGTACATCATATGCATTCTATAATCCTATTGGTGCATATACCTAAAAGTATAGTTTTTTATATCTTTAATTTCTTTAAAACAATATAAAATCCTTTTATGACGGAGGAAAAAATATAACTTCACTGAAAAAGCACCAGTGGTACGATGATGAAGTCGTGAGTGTATGGTTTTATACACTAAAATTTAAATCTTAGTATCCATAAATATTACGTTGAGTTTTTAATAAAAATTTAGTAATATCAAATATATGCCATTGGTCTCTTTTAAGTGTGTCAAGAGGCTCGTTTGTGTATATATGAGTTATGATGTTGATGTGTGTAGTGAAGTATATACGTATTCCCTTGCCATATAATTGAAAAAAACTCACTAAACAGGTCATGGTTGAGCGAGAGATCCTTGTCGATCAACAGTAGGGTTGAAAATGGTTTGGCTTATCACTTCCCTCATGGTGTATCAACCGCATTGCACTTGGCGTTTGGCCTGGCTTGTCGTGGTGTTGAGAGGGCGAATAACAGTGTGCGGGCTTAGGAGGGAGCGATTAATGGCAGGGCAATTATTGACAACCTCCATTGCTGTGCACCATGCACTGCACTTGTACTGCTGGTGGTGCCCATCGCTATCGTGGGCCCGCATCCAACTCGGATTGCTACTCTTTTTCCTCCCAGACTGGCCCCACCCATCACTCTCACTAGCTCCGCGATCAGCTCAAGTCATCGCCTGTGCCTCGTGACTCTGTGTGTGCGGGGGGGGGGGGGGGGGGGGGGGGGGTGGCCAAGTTTGTGTTTGGAGGCGTGCAGCCTTCACCACTCCAGCATCAAGCATTTAATCGGTCCTGTTAGAGGCTAAGATAAGAGATTAATCCTAATTATAGTTTGATAAACTTCATGTACTAAATAGCATGATTTGGATTCGAGCGGTTGGGTTTCATGTATTGCAGAGGACGGCCAAGAAGATCTATCTTCCGACGAACGAACTGTGTTTGTGTTTAATTCACTTAGGCTCTATAGTGAAACCTATTCACTCAAATTTAAGTTGTTGATTTAACATATGTGTCTAATTATTTTTTAAGGATAGGTAATGTATTTATTAACAATGATACATGTATAATAACTTTATCAATGTCGGTCCAATCTTTAAAAGTATTTATAACCGTGGGGTGTGTATCAGCTCATAAAGTTGGATGTGCGTACAATTATGAGCACCTAGTATCGGCAAACGTATATTGAGAGTAGGGCCCTAGACTGGCCTCCTTTGTTTTCAGCCCAAGCGATGATCTATCGTGTGATGAATTTAACAAAATGGACACAAAAGATTTTAGACAAGTTCAGAACACTAACAAATATAATATCTTACTCATGTGTTCTTTTTTATTCTTAGTGTGATATAGTGGTTCTTTTCTAACTTACCTCCCTCTCCTAAATCACCAACTTCCCCTTATATATTCTTCGGGTACTACATAAACTGAAAAATGAAGGGGTGCATAAAGATGAGCCCCATAGGTCTCAGTAAATAGAGGTTATGTATGATTAGTCCAATCGCTATAGGAGCGTTAGTGTCTGTCGTCTATGACACATCGTCCTCCTACCATTGCTAATCATAGCTGACCCACCAACCAGCCTCTCCATATAGATGGGTAAAAAGCTAAGCTATAATGAGTAGGTTGATCATAGTTTGGTCACCTAGGTGATCATGGGAAGCAGTATACGCCTTGTCCCACTTCGTTCATTGATGAGGTAAATAACCATTTGGTCGTTTTGACTAGCATAGGCTCACAGGCACCGCACCGAGCGAAGCGCTCCAACCTACCGCATTGAATATGTTAGTTGGGATAGTTAGATACATGTGGCCCCTGAGTTCCCATGCTCCTATATATTGGGGGAACACTCGAGTTAGGGGTCACCATACTAGGACCATCTTCTCAGGACAGTTGGTTGTCCCAAGGTCTATCATCTTGGGCTAGACAGCCCGTGGTTGGTCAGCTTGATCCGCTAGGTCAAGCAAGCTAGCTTGGGTTGTTCAATGCGTGCCAGTTGTCTTGTGGCGAGTAGCGTAGGGCATTATCCCGAGGATGTTAGCTTAGGGCAGACAGCATTACGGCACAGACGCTTGCATGCTATGATTCTCCTAGATGTTACCGTACCTAGGAAGCCACTTGTTTGCCTCCTAACCACTTGGGTGGAACTTCTAATTCCCATTTCATCAATAATAGTGCCCGAGCCTAGCACCAAACAATAGCTTCATAATTAGGGATAGGGTCCATCTCATTAGCAGCTTGGAGGTAATAGGAGTGCATCAGCCCATCTTAACTGGGCACCTAGGCCTCTACTTGTCCCTTCATGGGTTAGGTAGCAGGGGTGTGCCCCCATTTTGCAGCCACATAAGCAATGTGGGGAGGCAAAACAATAAATGTCGTTCCACCTACCCCACTCATCACAGGAGGGCACTAGAGAGCTCTACATTTTCTAGTCGTTGTTATAAGTTCAAGTATCATTAATTTGGTTTTTTTGTGACTAACAACATGTCTAATTATATAAAACTAATGCCTTTTATGAGCTTTCCTTCGACTAGTCTCATTTGGATATAGAATTAAAAATAATGAGAGGTATGCACTAAAATCCTTGTATTCTCATTTGATCTCTCTTTTAGATCCATATAGAGTAAACTCTCTTATTGATCTTAATTGATTATGTACATATTTGTTTCTTTATATTCATGTATATGCACATCTTGAGGTAGCTCATTCTATATTTTGTTTATTATGTATTCTTTGGTGATATACCTAAATCACGACAAAGATGAGATATATGGAGATCAAGTGATACGTCTCATTTTCTATCTCCATTTACATATTGATATGTTCTATATGTTATTCATGTTATTAATCTATGCATGTGAGACTAATGTTTATTTGAGTTATATCTTATTTAGTCTCTTATATTGAGAATATGGATATTATGAAGGCATATATCTATATTATCTAAATCAATGCTACATGTATTATATATATGTATAGGATAAAACCCCATTGGTTCACCTTTAGTTATGCATACATTTGCCTCTCATATATATTTTTTGTATGCATATATTTAGGGGAAGTAAATCATATACATTTGTTATATATATTGTAGATCCATGTTGTTCACCTAGGGTCTTTACATTTATGGTGTTGATTAATACTAAAAAATCTTATTCATATCATTCATATGCAACCGGTTGGTCATCAAGTAAATGATGACAATCGATTTATTAGGACTAATGTTTTCCTTTGAGATGTGCAAAGAAATAGGTCTTTCCATGATAAAGCAAATGGATGGCACCATGGGTTGATGGTTGTCGAGCCAAATACATCATCATGTTGATAAGGATAAGATTAAGTGTGTGATGAGAAAAAAAGTCTTGATAGAAATTGATCAAGACCTCGACATAAAAAAATGGTTGGCAACAAGTATTGATCATAGCTTAAGAATTGACCCCGAGTTGGATGGCGCAAAGCAAAGATGTACTAAAGCTAATAATGAGTTTCTTAGTCTTTATCGGTTTTGGTGTTTAAACAAAAGATCAGATTGCTAGATAGGTACTATACTATCATGAGGGGTCTATGAAGTGAGCATGTGGATGATCTTGTGTCATGTTAGTTCACTTGCACGTAGTGAAAATGTCTATCTAAGTGTGGTGAGTCTTTTCTTTAAGTCTCACGCAAAGAGAGTGGTGGACATATTCAATAGGAATGAGTGGCTTCTTATGGCTATGTCCACTCGAGTGTCCTTTAGATTTTGAACCCCTTCTCCTTGAGAAAAGTTGTGATTATTGGATGGATTGTTTATGGTTTGAATATAACTTTGAATAAGCTTTCCATAGTTCAAGAACATCAATTTCTGATACCTAAGTAAAGAGATATCGTTGTTTTAGTGACTGTTAGTTATGCTGAAAATTGATCAATGGTCTAACCGCTAAGTGAACTATGGTGTAACTGCAATGGTCTAACTAAGGAAAACAAAGAAATTTTTTTGAGGAGTTACAGAGCCACTAGAGCCGACCCTAGTAAGACTGAGCCGAGGAAAGTCTGATTGGTCTTCCTGTGGTGTTCTAACCGCCAGAAGCTGATATGATTGCTAAATGCTAGATTTCTAGTCGTTGGCCTAGTGATCCTAATTCATAGTGGTTTGCTGGTCAGAACCCTCCTTAGTAGTTAGGGCAAGATTTTGGCACTCCTTTGTATTATCTTGAGCCTTTGCAAGAACTCTCACACCCTTAAGTACTTAGATTATCTAGTGAGATATTAGAAAGCGAGTTGAGCTAAACCAAGTGCATTGTTTCATTGTTAAAGCTAGTGTGGCACTTGATCATCCTCAGCAAACATACTATACTTGTTACTCTTAAAGGTTTTCACCTCCTAGACGATTTGGAGGAGTTTACCCGATGACCTCTTCGAAGAAGATTGTAGAGGAGGCACGGTGGTTGATTGTGAGTGGCTCAATGTTCATCATCTCTAAGTGGATGAAGAACAACCCATAGTGATCGATGCTTGTGTAGACCACTTTAGGATCAGTTCTCATCTTGCCCATCTCTTGACAAAGAGATTCGGAGGCTTGGTGGTTTGAGCAGTGAAGTTGAACTCGCCTCAACGGGGATTAGGAAATCAGCAAGTTACCAAACCACAGGTAAAAAATTATTTGTTACTTGCGTCTTTTACTTTGTTGTATTTACTTTGAACGAGCTTACATACTATAGATTATTTATGCTAATATCACCCTAGGTTTATAGATCTCAACATAGACTAACTTATTTGTGCATTTAGTTGAGACTAATTGACGTAGGCATTGAATTGTGTAAAACTTTTTTGATTTATTCTTCCACATATAAAACTTGGTTCAGCCAAAAGTTTTTAAAATGCTTATCCACCCCTCTCTAATCGGTCTCCTTGATTCTATAGCTACTCAACAAATGGGACGGGTGGCACAAGGATTGATTGTATATCAACATCACAGCAAACAACCACTTCTTCCTTCTCCTGATGTCAATCACACGACCACAGAAGGACATCTAGGAGGGGTCCCAAGCTTGAAGTCCATATGGACCCTAAGCTAGCACGCAACAATGGCTTGCGCGTGGTGGGGTTGACCTCGACGATGGTGGTCATAGACTTCTTATGCCACCAAATATCCCTACTGTGGGCAACGTGGATGAACACCGGTCCAACAAACATCACTCGGACCTATGTCAGAACCCTAGGTAACCTCTAGCATAATGCAATAAGGGCATGGTTGAAGGTGCTGGTCCCTCTCAACGCTGGCATAGACATGAATCCCCCCGAGACAATCTATTGCTATGCCACAACATGGAGCACGCGATGACCCAAGCGTAGCTTCCTATGTTTAATGTGCAAGGCATCAAGAAGGTGAGAGCACCCCAAGCCCCTAGGGGATCCATATCTAGAACGAAGATGACATAGCACCACGGGGCTCGAGAGCTAAAGACACTATGCCACAAGGCGTGGTGACGCAAGGCATGACATTGCAAGGCACAACACCACAGGACAATGTTGCACCATGAGGCGATGTGGTACGACCAAACATAAGGGATGGCGCTAAGGGCAGCAGCGTTGGTGGAGCCCTAAGCTATAGTGATCAAAAGGTTGAGGGAAAGCGATTGGCCTCCCTAGATTTGCTATTGAGTTCACCTCTGCCTTCACCTCGGGTAAACAAGGTGCAAACCATTGATGAGCTAGACCTTCAGAAGATCAAGGAGGGGAGGAAGGCTCTTGAAGAGATGTGCCGTGAGACTGTCACCGTGCAAGAGAAGGTTGAGGTTGCTGAAGAGCAGTCCAAGGAGGTCGCCTGGTTGGCCGCTGCCTGCGAGCATCATATCGCCGCCTGCGAGGAGCAAGTGGCAAAGCGCGAGCACGATATGATGCTACGAGACGCTCTAATCGACGATCACAAAAAAGGGCTCAAACACGTAGAGGCCAGGGTGGCCTAGCAAGTCGTTGACCTCAAGTGCAAGGAAGAGCAGCTCGAGCTCCACATCAACAAGGTCCAAGTATGCCAGGGCATCTTGACAGCCAAGTGCATGGCGTGTCCCAGAGAGAGACCGAGCTCAACTAGTGGGCTGCTATCCTTAGGTGCAAGGAGGAGCTAAAAGCCTAGGAGGAGAGGCTCATTGTGTGGGCTTGGGTAACTGCTTCGACAACCAGGGAGGACACGATCCCATCCGCCACTTGCTACAACAAGGGAACAACACTCACTGAGCTCTTGAAGAGCTCCTTCTAGTGAGCGTGGGATGTGGTGGACAAGGCCAAGCTCAGCTTTGTGGTCATCGATGCCTAGTACATCGAGTCCTCGGGGCATTTTTCCCTTAGGTTCTCGGAGCTCATGAACCGACTCGCCGGGTTGCATAGGGTCGTCTAAAGCCAAGTAGCTAAGAAGGGTGTGAGCTGGCGCTGAGCATGGTGGAGTATATCCTCACCACCTACCACGTCTAGGATCCTACCTTGAGCTTGGATCCGCCGTGCTAGGGGATACCCCTAGAGGGTGTCGAGGATGCCTATTCTACCATCTGCAACATCACTATAGACATCGTTGGGTACTTTGAGTGTGAGCCTAAAGCCACCGAAGAGGACGATGACACCGGCGAGGGCTCCGACGGCGATGACATGCACCCTGGTGATAGGGGTGAGGAGTGATGCAAGATGCTCCAAATGTCGCTCTGCCCCTTTATCTTCTTGCTTTTCTTTGCCTTTCCTTTTGTCTTGTAAAAACAATTTCCTGTTTCAATCAATGTTTATTTTCTTCCTATTATATTTGTCAGTGTTCTAGATATGACATACCTCCTATACCTAGACTAAGCATCTATGAGAATACCATATATCTATACACATATGGACATGTGTCCCTAAAAATAAAAGTATATATGACCGAGAAAGGAAACCGATTCTGGATAAGGTAAGACTACAGAGTCCAAACTAGAAATGAATCAACCTACTATATTGTATTACCTAAAGAGTTCTTTAAATTCTAATTGAAGAAGACAATGGCCTCCCACGATAGGAGGACATCCAATCTCAAGCCAAACACAAGCCATATTGAACCAAGACTTGCGAAGCCATCTTACTACTAGCCGCTGACTACATATCACTGCATAGGTTGTTACATATTAGTTAGTTAGGATAGATAGAATAGTTTTGTTTTGCCTTGTACTTTGTATAGTCTAATTCACCGAATACATATATACAGGAGTAGCGCTATTACTCAAGCTTGTCACTTTCCTTTAGGCAAACGCGGACATCTTTGCCTAGCAACCATCCGATGTACCCGGGGTCCCTAGGGAAGTGATTGAGCACAAATTATTCGTTCAACCAGACACAAAGCCGGTTAAATAGAAATTATGAAGATTTACGCTAGATTAAAAGGAGGCCATTTGGAAGGAGATCAACAAGCTCCTAAAGGCGATCTTTATCATAAAAGCTTTACACCTCGAGTGGCTAGCAAATCTAGTCATGGTGCAAAAGGAAAAGGCAAGTGACAGACGTGTGTGGATTTCACCGACCTCAATAAGGCGTGTTCAAAAGATCACTTCCTACTCTTTAGAATAGACCAACTGATCGATTTGACAGTTGGATGGGAGTTGTTGAGTTTTCTTACATATATACAGGAGTAGCGCTATTACTCAAGCTTGTCACTTTCCTCTAGGCAAACGCGGACATCTTTGCCTAGAAACCATCCGACGTACCCGGGGTCTCTAGGGAAGTGATTGAGCACAAATTATTCGTTCAACCAGACACAAAGACGGTTAAATAGAAATTATGAAGATTCACACCAGATTAAAATGAGGTCATTTGGAAGGAGATCAACAAGCTCCTAAAGGCGATCTTTATCATAAAAGCTTTACACCTCGAGTGGCTAGCAAATCTAGTCATGGTGCAAAAGGAAAAGGCAAGTGACGGACGTGTATGGATTTCACCGACCTCAACAAGGCGTGTTCAAAAGATCACTTCCTACTCTTTAGGATAGACCAACTGATCGATTCGACACTTGGATGGGAGTTGTTGAGTTTTCTTAATTCTTACTTTGGTTATCATCATATTAGCATGGCTAGATAGAATGAAGAAAAAATATATTTTGTAACCACATCTGGTGTATTCTACTACATCAACATACTCTTTGGATTTGAAGAATGTTGGAACTATTTATCAATGAGAAGTTTAAGACACTTTTCAATCCTAACTTAGACAAAACATTGAAGCATGCGTACATGATGCCGTTGTCTAAACCAATATTCGAGATCGCTTAATTGAAAACCACGAGAAAACGTTCTGTAATCTTTAGAAACACAAGCTGAAGCTAAACCCGGAAAAGTGTATGTTCGAAGTACCGTCAAGAAAACTACTCGGCTTCCTTGTCTTCGACAAGGGAATTGAGATAAATATTGAGAAGATCAAGGCGATCGAGGAAATTAAATCACCTATAAGATTCAAAGAGGTACATAAGGTAACAGGTTGCACGACTACTTTAAGCAGATTCGTGACATAAATGAGAGAAAAAAGATTGCCTTTCTTCAACCTCTTGATGAAGCACAATAAATTCAAGTGGACCTAATATGCCAAGAAAGTCTTTCTCAAACTCAAAAGGTATATCTGAAATCATCTCATCCTTCATGCCCCTTGACCTCAGAAGGAATTATTTCTATACATTACAACCACACCCTACTTAGTCAGCACCGTCCTCGTTGTCGAACAAGATGTCATATAATGACCAATCTACTACATCAACGAAGTACTCTATGATGCTAAGACAAGACATACTCAAATGCAGAAGTTGCTTTACGCAATCCTCATAATGTCGAGAAAGCTATGCTACTACTTCTAAGCCCACAAGTTCATAGTCATCTCTTTCTTCCCACTTGTAGAAGTGGTTTGAAGCAAGGAAGTGATTGGATGAATTGCCAAGTGGGTCATGTAGCTCAAGCAATCCAATGTCAATTTTGTTCCTTGGACATCTATAAAGTCTTAAATTTTAGTTGATTTTGTTGCTGACTAGAACACTGCAGGGAAACCAAAATCAATGATATGCTTAGCAAAACTTAGACTATGACTTTCAACAAAGCAATGAATAGATGAGGAGCGGGGCTGATGTCATCTTGACATCACCAACTAGAGAAAAACTCAGATATGCGATACAACTTGACTTCAAAGCCTCCAACTACACCGATTAGTATGAAGCTCTCTTGGCAAAACTCCAAGCAACCGCTGCCCTTAAAATAAAATGACTGATTATGAGAGGGAATTCATAACTAGTCGCCAATTAAATGCACAAGTTGTATCGGTGTTTGAGCAAAGAGTTAACAAAGTACTTAGTAGAGGTGAGAAAAGTATAACAGTTTTTGATGAGATTAAAGTATATCACATCTATTACAATAACAACTTCGGTACCGATAAACTCACCAAATATGCCTCTAGACACGAACCACTTGAATCCGGTACCTTCTTAGAAATGCTGATAAAACCTTCCATCGGTTATACCAATGACGTGGATATACATCTAGATACCAACAACGGCATGAGGGCTACATCTCTCCCAAACGTCGATAAAGCTGACAGTACCATTGTTAGAAGACAAGGACTAGAAATTTGTTTGGTTGTGTCAAACAAAAGTTGCAGCTATCACCTAGGTTGATCTCTCTTTCCTTAGTGAAGATTTGTTTGGTTTCTTCACCATATTCTTCTATTAAGAAAACAATGTTCTAATTCATTCTATTTTGCTCTTTTTTTGATCCTGATATCGAAAGTAGTGTTGAGTTCTGCATTGAACTCTGGAATTTAACTGATGATCACTAGATCGATTTTGTTGTCTACGTACTTCTTTAGGTTTCTGATGAAGTTGAACCATTGCTGCACAAAAAAAAACTGATTTTTATTTTCAATATGGATACTTTTCTGACATCAAATTTATAGAAGTATATATGCTAACGTTATTGTCAATGCACAAGAATCTCAGGGAAATCTGCATGGGTGGATCTGAAATGCCTGATCTTGCAAATGCACGTGTAGTAGTAACCGGAGGCAGAGGTTTAAAAAGTGCTGAGAATTTCAAATTATTGGAGCAGCTTGCTGAGAAACTTGGGGCAGCCGGCTTGAACCTTATTATTAATACCCGTATCTGGACCTTGGTACTCTTTATGGTTGGTATTTGAACCTATCCATGCTCGTGTGGTGTTCATTTGTCTCTTTACATGTCTTGCTGACGGATTACCTTTAGTGGGTGCGACCAGAGCTGCCGTAGATGCAGGATTTGTTCCAAATGAACTTCAGGTAAGCTCTACAACCCGTGGTCTATGCCATGTTAGAAAACGATTAAACAGATATAATTGGATTCATGCCATGTCAGAAGATAACTGAATCGATTCAGCTAACATTAAACTGTAGATTCCAGCATGTGCTACTACAAGCGTAGTGAAGCTTATTGCATTAATGCCGTAAAAAAGCATTGGTACATAGCCATCGTGATAGCTATGAACTTACGCGCACTTTTATTTCTTTCACCTTGCTGTTTAATTTATTATTCTTGTTGCAATGTTCCATTTTCCCTCAGGTTGGTCAGACTGGGAAAATAGTTGCGACTGAGCTGTATATGGCATTTGGAGTATCTGGAGCAATTCGACACTTGGCAGGAATGAGAGATTCCAAGGTTATTGTGGCTGTCAATAAAGACGCGGACGCTCCCATATTCCAGGTTTCATCTTGGGTCTTCAGACCCTACCAGACATTCTTTTTCTCTGTCTGTGACGCTTGCTAATAGATTCAACCTCAGAATTCTGACATTGTTATAGTCATGCTGGCCAGGTTGCTGACTACGGAATTGTTGCTATCTATTCGAGGTTCTTGACGAAATGTTAAAGAAGCTACCTGACAAGAAATGAGCGTGCTAACATGATGATCCGTGACCATGTCTGTTTGCTATTATGTTCTCAATAATATGAAGCGCCCTCGTAACGTGATCCTGCAGAAGTAGGCATGCCATATGCGCACACAAAAATGAATAAATATAGCACAAGGCTTGTTGCCGCTTTCTATGTGTGAATACGCTTGCAATAGCAATTAGCAATGATCATTTTTACTGCCACAGATATGGCTGAAAGTATAGTACAGGACAGCGCAACAGGTACAGATATGCCATGAAACAAACGCAACAAAAGGAAAACCATTTGCCGAACAAATCTATAGTGAGCTTCGACATCCAACACATATAATGTCAAAAGAATGCCCAAAAAGATGGTGCATACAGACATTTACGACCTAATAAGAATGACTGCGACGAGAGAATTGAGCTAACGATTTTCTATAAGAATATCGGATAACGCATGCCAAAAAGGCCTTATTGTTTCGTCGCCAAATGAACATGAATGCCAAGAAACGATAAAAATAATACACCAAAACGTTTATACATGTTACACGTATATGAATCTGCGACCTGTATGAGATTTATCGGGTGATCAAGACTCGGACTTGTCAGGTGGGGTTCCCACAAGCCAGCCCCACATGCCACTGGAACTTTGCCTCTGCTTTGCCTCCAACGCTGCTTGATCAGAGGCAGCCTTCTGTCTTCGAAGCAGCTCAACCTCCCTTTCCAATGCATCCATACTCTGGAGCTTCTGCCGTAGCTCCGCAACATCCACCTAAGGAGGCATTTTGGGCAAACCAGGTATGATCAGGGTAAGTTCATCACTTGTGCTACACAATGGCCCAACTATTTACTTGTTAAAACTGCCACAACACACGAAAAAAAACATATCACATTTTGAGAGGGAAAGGGCTATGTTTGTAATGGTGTCCTTTCTTATCCTGGGTTCCTAATCCCAGTGGTTACTGCCGGAAACATAGTAAAACTAGCGAATTTTGTTAATTTGTACAATGCGAGACTGCATACCTCAAGTTTGAAACATCTTGACTGTTCAGCAGCAAGTTGGCAACGGACAGTTTGGAGTTCCTACAAAACCCAAACCAACAAAATTAAGGATATATCATTCAACAGAAGTGATTCAGATCTCCACATACTCCAAAACTCCGAAGTGTACGCATAAAAACATAGCACTATGACACCACATAATCCAAACGTAGCTTTAAAAGTTCAGGTCATTTACACAGCTCATCTTATGTTCCTTTGTGGATATATATGCCAAAGTGATATAATACATACTATTACAATGAATACCATACACTGTTCAATACAGTGTAAGCTCAGTCCTGATGGATGTGTTAATAGTGTTATATGGTACTGTGAGTACTACTCAGACTACAGGTTGCAAAGAAGATCATAAAACAAATGAAAATATAACACTAATATGTAACATGCAGAAGAATTTGTAAAAATAGGGTTCATTGCATGCTTGAAAGATTTTGCAGGATAAAAGAACACAAGGAACTACAAATCTGTAGGAGACTAGGGGCAGAAGTAGAACTAGAAGATCTACATGGAGGCTCACCTTTGTCAGCTCTGCATTTCTAGCCTCTGCTTCAGCAATCTCTTCTTTAAGCTGTATAGTTTGCAGTTGTTCCCTGTTAAGTGCTGATTCAAGTTCCTCTTTCTCAGCTTTAAGAGCTACTAAAAGCTCATTTGCATCATCTTTTTTCTGAAACACAGCACAGCACGTCAGCACCGCAGAACAGAACAGCAATGAGTACCTTAAAGCATCATGACTCATGGGTAACACATAATTGGCATGACAGCAACAAACAGTACTGGAATGATTATGTCACAGAATTTTATTTTTTTTAAAGACCCCAATTTTCTACAAGAGTACCAAGATTTGCAGAAACAAATTAACACGCTTTCTGCTCAGTTGAAGTGTACTGAGAAAGAAGATTACCAGGTCTGAATCAGCACTGTCAATAGCAATCTCACGGATCTTCCCATCATGAGCAAGTTCAACCTCAGGTTCCAGGACCCTAGATGTGCTATCTGACGCATGCTCTTCTTTTGTTTTTGACTGCAAATCTGATTTGAGGGTAAGTTTAAGAGCAAAGACCTGTCCATCAGGAAAACCTTGTTACAAATTAACTCCAGACATAGACACTACAAATTGAACTTAAAAAAACAGTTACCTCATTGCTGTATCGTCCATTGTATCCTCCAAAAGAAATGAGATAATCATCTCCGTTGTAATTGCTATGCACTAAAGTCATGCCCTAAAAGAATAACAGATCTAAATATTACCAACTGAAACAAAACAATTCTAACCACTACAGAACACTCAAGAGGCATACCTCACTGGCAAGGGGAACACGACCTTCGACAGAGCTAACAACTGACCATGTTAAAGTTGACATATTAAGCACAAGTGTTTCAGAGACGCCTGTAAAGAATAAAGTATGAGCTGAATACACTCTAAACTAACTAAAAATAAAGTACATATGTAATTTAACTGATGAACCTACAGCAATTGTAGAAATACAAACAAATTTATTACTACTTAAGAACTCCATGTTTGCTGTGAGCCTGTGACCCTGTGATCTGTTACCTTAGTCATCATAATTCAATGGCATTCAAATGCAATTAATCTTAATCCTACTAGCTTTAAGGGAAAAGGAGGGTCAAAATGGCAAGGATAGTTGAACTACTGCTTTGTGAGCTTCAATAAGGTTTTGAAGGATATATTTTCTGAGGTTAAGCGATATCATGATCAGTGGACATTGATCTAAGGAACCAAGTTGGCAAGTTGCATAGCAAATAATAAATCCTACCAGTATTTAACTGTTGGGTCAGGGGGCCTGGGATGAGGTGCTATACACAGACAAGGTTTGACAAAAAAAAAAAGGCTTCCAAACTCTTTGCAGTGCACCAATTAACAAAGTACAATATTAGATGTGTAGAAATTTTCTAACTAGGTGAAAGGCAGCAGCTATATGTACATACATGTATATTGAAATCAACAAATAGTCACATCTTGGTATTGCAATTAGTAAGAAAATATTTTAAAATTGTAAGTCTACACACTAAAAAGCATACCACTTTTGTTATTGCCACCACCAACTATGTACCAGTTCTCCCCAACGGTTGCACCTGCATGGCCAGCTCGTGGACTTGGAGTCAGACCCTGTTGTTTGGGTCTTGACCACTCCATCTGTACTTCCAATGATAAAATTTAGTAATCATGTCAAATAATATAGATGCCAATGTTTATGGATTCCAGCAAGTAAACAGTGCTTACTGTTTGCAAATCAAGGACATGCAAGTCATTAAAACATGTTGCATGAGACCCTCCACCAAAAATTAAAAGATAGCGATCAGCATGGCAAGCAGCAGCATGATCTGATCTTGGAGAAGGAGGGGTGCCTCTACAAAAGAACAAAAAATCATTATTAGTTCATGGAGAAAGTAACATAACTTTAACCTTCAAAATAGGTTGTTCTCCATTCCATCATTGCACTTTATTCAATATATAATGGTTTCAAGATGCATAGATAGTGCATATCAAACAACTGAGCATAAGTCAAAGATTCAAGTACTCACATTGCATCCACATCATCCCATGTCATGGTTTCAAGATCAAGAATGTGCAAGTCATTTAAAAGACACCGTTTTGCATCTTCACCACCAAACAAGACTAGAGTTGTTCCAACTAAAGTCACTGACTGTCCACCACGCGTAACCTGCAGCAGATAAAACTTACATAAGAAATTCACTATACCTGAATATACACAAAAGAACATCGTTTTTAAGTGCAATCATCATTTGTTTAATGCCTGACAGGTGCTTTTCAGTGTAGTGATCACTGGTAGTGGCGCTTGGATCATTTGAGCATGCATATTACCTAGGAATAAGTATCCCATTCCATGAACTTAATATGGGAGACAAAAGAAGCACAGTATGATAATTATCTCAAATGCATAGTTGAATGATACAACTAGACCCATAAATCCCTTGCTTCTAAAATATTAGAATTGAACATAACAGTTCTCCAGTCTCCATACAATTTTGATGACCTTGTTTTACTGCATACTATACTATCTTTAAACAAAGCAAACTCTTGGTTCAAATAAAGCATATTTCGCTGAGACCATTGTGCATAAGCAATCTCCACAAACTTTTATTTACATTACACACATCAAACTGTGTTCAAACAAACAAACTCCGTTAAAATCAAGCACAGTACAGTGATTTTTTAAAAGACAACTTTACTAGTTAAAGCACAGTGAAACAAGAATAAGTAGTTCATTACATTTAGAAGTCTTTGTTCAGAGCTTGCTATAGGTTGAAGAAACAATTACCGGTGGTTTTCCGTAAGTCTTGACAATAGACCATGTACAAGTATGTGGATCAAATTCCTTCACTAGCATAAAAATATAAGAAGAAAGATAATAGCATTAGGAAAAACAAATCACAGCAATGAAGATACAAGTGGATCACAGTACCGTACACACCGTAAAGTGAGTTTTAGCAAACCTGTAATGTTCTCGGATGGATCTTTTGTGTGCCCAGCAACAGAGAAAAATTTGTTGCCCCAAGATATCTACAAAATAGAATCAAAATGACATTGAGCTAAGCATCATCTGAAATATAATAGCTTGTAACAGTTTTAACCATCTGTGTCAAAATTTACCAATGAATGGCCAGCACATGAAGAGACTTGTGCTGGTTTAGATGAATCAGTAGATCCTGCTTGAAGTTTCACATCAATCTTCGACCAAGTCAAGCTCTTCAGGTCCAAAGCCTGTGCTCGATATAGATAATGATAAAGAAATATGCATTAGGTCAATGTTACTTAATGCTATAAATTTATTCAAATAGAGCAGATGAATTGTCAGTTTGTCTGTAGATTGAAGTTATTTCGATCACACCTCTTCAAACGACTCACTCTGAATATTATATTCACATTCTGCCTAATTGACATGAAGGAAATGCTTACATCATAAATCACCCATAATTTCATTTGCAATCTCTTTTAGTAATAATTCTTGTTATCTCCTTTTTTCAAAACCATCTATGAGCCATACTGTAAATTTTGCATAAGCATGAAAAGTTGCTACTGTTACAAGTTACACATGGTTGAACATCACACAACATGTCAGGCTTAGGAATCATGAATATAAATGAGCCCTTATCCAGACAGCATGTCCAATAAACACAAACACTTCAGGACAATTCTATGACAAACAGCAGAACGGCAACTAGCATCATATGTCTCCAAGTCCAAGACAACAAAAATATAGGAGGCATACATGTAACGTGCTGGATTGTCATATTAAGCTTGACATACCTGAAGGTCGCTAAGGTAGCGCCCATTATGGTTTCCGCCAAATATATACATCTTGTCTTGCACCACAGTTGCTCCATGCTGAAGGAATCAAAGTTCATAAAGCAAATAGAGGAAGGGGAGAACTGGGATAAGAGTTCTCAAGTTAAAAAATAGAAGAGGCAAGGTAGCCAAGGCCCAAGGGTGCATATGGCATACCTCATAACGAGGTTTGGGCCGCTGCCCACCAACATATAATGGAGTCCATTCTTCACTAACACTGACAGCACTAAGACCTTCCAAAATAACAACTTTGTCCTGTGTCTCCACTGAACTTCCATTTTCAGATATGGTTTTAGGTTCTGGAATTGATGTTCCATTTGTTGAAGCTGGAATAATCTCAGGAGCTTCCTTTGGTTTCTTGTAAACAGAAATGCAGATAAACAAAATGTTAAGTTTATTCCATAAACAGTTTATTAATCAGGACAATGAGATGAAACTATAACTGATAGAGCAATACTTCCAAAGATCAGGGTGAATTCTCAATACTTAAGCAAATCACAGAAGAAATATACTTTGAGAGAAAACAATCCATGTGTACTCACTGAGTTATGAGGTTTCAGAGCGTGACTTACATGCATTTCAATATCTAAAACAGGTTCAGGGTTGAACTCAGGGACCCTAGAGTACCATCCAGGATCTTCCTCCTACCAAAATACCAAAGCATTTATTAAATGGTTGTGCACAGAGTGAAGAATATCCATGTAAATAGTCATACCTCCAAGATTTTGACAAACAGACGCATCGCCTCTGCTGATGGCATGCTTCCAAGCCCATGCCAGCTAAAAATACAAATGTATAAGCAAACAATCATGCTTTGAAATTGAAGACATGCAATATTAATGTTGAATTGGTGGTCTACAGGAATTTCCCGCCAGTGCTGCCACCAGTCAGCTCTCTAGCTTATCAGTCCAAAATTTTAATTACAAAAGTTAGAAATTGACTCCTAACTTCTGGGGCAGGTGAGAACATTCTGTTCTAATACTGACTCATGGATATAAGCAGGCAGTACAAGACAAATAATGGCATCATCTTATATTAACTAACGCGTAAAATTTCAGCTTCTAACTCAATCACCAATGTTTCCATTTCTCCATAAATTTAACCAAAATTATCAAGTTTGCTACTACGGAGACAACTTCATGCAGGATTGCAGTGCAGCTGATACTAACCTTGTCCATTTGCTCTGCTCCACAGGGTTCCATGCCCTGGGTTTCGGCACATTGCAAGGCCCCACTGTTGCCTACACCAAAACGAACGCGAAATCAATCACCAACCGGATTCCGGTTGCCAAAGCGATCCTCCGCCCCCCCCCCCCCTCCCCCCCCAAAAAAAAAACCAGAGAGAACCAGAATTCAACCCTGAGCAGCACCGATTCCATCATTTCACCTAGATCCACGCATTTCCCAACCCCCAACCGAGACTAAATCGCGGGGAGAAAAAAAATATCAGCAGCGCGTCACCTGCTGATATAGGCCGTAGAGGAGGAGGGCGACGTCGCTCTGGAAGCGGGAGATGGCAGACGAGGAGGCGGCGCCACCGGCCCCGAACCCGGCGTAGGCCGCCGCGGCGTAGAAGAGATCGGGGTAGGCGAGCCCTGAGCTCGCCATGGCCGGCGCAAGCCCTAGATCTCCCCCCACTCGGATCTCGCGCGGGCGCCCAACCACCAGCGCGCGGTGGCGGCTAGGGTTTGCTCCTCCTCGCCGTTGCGGAAATGGAAATCTGCAGGGGTAGACTTGGATTGGAATCGAGATCTGAGGAGGGAGAAGGCTCGCGCGCTTGACCGACGCTCACTTCGTTCGCGGGCGATGAATGACGATGGCTTTAACGCTCGTCTCCGAGGTGGCCGTGTGATGCTGGCGCGGGGGCGTCCACGTGTCGGTAACAGGCGGGGGCAGGTGACGTGGTAAGAGAGTCGTCGCGGCCGCCACGGCAGTGAGCACCGGGTCCACGGGAAGCCGTCGCTCGGTGCACGGTGGATCGCGTCTACGTGAGGAAGCGTAGGCGCGGGTGCTGGAGTAACGAACGTGTCGGAGGTGGGAGATCCACGCACCGCTACCACCGGTAAAAACAATTGACCACTCGCCTTTTCTTTAAAACAAATGTATAAATACTTAAAATAATATTATATTATCCAAGTATGTGCTACTTCTTAAATGATATGTCATCTATCATAATTTTGCGAGTCTGGCTTCCGATTTCGGACGCCTGAGCTTCAGGCGCGGCAGCAATGGCAATTACTTACTATCCATGCAACTTGCGGCGCGGTGGCCGAAATAAACAATTTGATAGTGGCCCAATCTATTAATTAAATCATAAGTACGGCTTGGTTTTGATCTTGATTGGATCCTTAGTTTTTTCTCTATCAAATAACTACTTGTTAATACATGTGCAATTAGTATTGATACGAGTACGATTTAATTAGTATTCATTATTATTAGTCGCCAAGTGATGGTACAGGTTATAGATAAAATTAATGAATCTATTTGACCTGTATCTGTTGAGTTTAATACCTATCTCATCAAGGTATAATCCTATTTTATTAATTCTCAGGCGTCACCAACCAAACAGCTTAAACTTAGGCTTGTCGAGTCATGTAGATTTCATCAAATTCTCAAGTAGCTCTCGAGCATACGTTTTTGTCAGGCACGTTGCTTAAGTCACCAACCCCGTCAACCTCGAATAAAAAAGTTTATAGGCATGTAAATTACATGCTAAACTTTATTAGCATGGTAAGGTTAAATTGCATCTATGTCGATTAAAAACGGTTTTTTCTACTAAATACGTAGGTCGTTAATCGGATGCGAGTTAGGAGTGGGATTCAGCTGTCAGCGGCGTGAGAATCCCTAAATTCCTACCGCCGGGCCGCCGCCGTGGTGGTCACCGCCGAGGCGACCAAGAGCTGCCGTGGACTGGGAGCCCGAGACTCCCGCGAGCGAGAAGAGGAGAGAGCAATGACGCCGCCGCCGCTGCGGCCGAAGCAGATGCACTGGGCGAGGGCTGACTCCTCCGACTTCGGAGGCGAAATCCCCGCCCCTCGCAGGTAATCCCTCGATCCAATCCAATCCATCCCTCCTCGCCGCCCCCGTCTCAAATCTCCGCTCGAATCCCGCGATTTCGTGCCTCTGCAGCGGCCACACGGCGGTGAGCATCGGAATGTCCAAGGTGGTCATCTTCGGCGGATTCGCCGATAAGCGCTTCCTCTCCGACATCGCCGTCTACGATGTTGGTAAGCTCCACCGCTTGCTTCTCCTGATTGCAGAAGTGCCGCGGTTCGACGATTGGTTCAGTTTAGAAAGCAACAAAAGAGAGCACTGAACCTTGACGTGTGAACTTCCGGATGAAATTCGTGTTTGCAGAGAATAGGCTATGGTACACGCCTGAATGCACTGGGAATGGCTCGGATGGACAGGCAGGCCCCAGTCCAAGGGCCTTTCACGTAGTTATCGTCATCGACTGTAACATGTTCATCTTTGGTGGTCGTTCAGGCGGCAAGAGGTCTGCGATAAATACGGCTATTTGCTGGGGTTTGAAAGCACCCTATAAAGAATTTCCTCATCTGTTGCTTATAATGTGATGTTTATTACGCAGGTTAGGTGATTTTTGGATGCTTGATACTGGTAAACCTCTATACTTCGTCAAGCATTTTAAGATCCCTTCCGTGATTTGTTTCCGCATATAGTGGAGATTTCTGTGACTGTCATGATGCTTCTTTCATATTCAGACATATGGCAATGGTCAGAGCTAACTGGCTTTGGTGATCTGCCGTCACCTCGTGAGTTTGCTTCTGCTTCAGCCATAGGAAACAGAAAAATTGTTATGTAAGCATTTCATTTAATGAAAGCTCCCCCTTTCATTTCTGGGTGCCGTCGGTTGTGAAGAACATTATGTTCGTCTTGATTCAGGTACGGAGGTTGGGATGGCAAAAAATGGCTGTCGGATGTATACATCATGGACACGAGTAAGTTAACTACTGCTTTTCTTCAGTCAGGGTTGAGTATGAATTTATGTTGTTCGGGACGGTAATGAAAAAATTGATCATTTAATTACTGCATTCTCTTCTGGATAGTGTCACTTGAGTGGACAGAATTATCAGTTACTGGATCAGTGCCACCTCCAAGATGTGGACATTCTGCCACAATGATTGAGAAGAGATTGCTTATATTTGGTGGCAGGGGTAAGTCCATTTCTTGATTTGTTTCATGGCTTCATCTAAGATTCATTGTAGTGTGCTGATGATTTTTAATTACTAATGAATTTATGTATTACTCTTGGCCATCAACATCTATTTCTGATTATTTCATATCGTCTTTTCAATAGGTGCGGCTGGGCCCATAATGGGTGATTTATGGGCTTTAAAGGGTATCACTGAAGAAGGTATGCCTTCCTATTTGCTTGTAATTCTACTTCCTGTTGCAACGGTGAGCCCACATTTATTTTTGTTTTAGAATAATCTTCTGTATCTTAGTTGATGTTAGCTATTGTTCACTAGAAATGAAAAACCTGATTATTACTGACTACTGAGGTCTGCTTACATGCTTCATTCCTTGGATTGCACAAATTTGTTATTGCCAGCACCTGACGATGTTTATTTTATTTTGGAAGACAACGAGACACCAGGTTGGACACAATTGAAACTCCCAGGACAACCTCCATCTCCACGCTGTGGTCACTCAGTAACATCTGGCGGACCTTATGTATGCAATTTGGTGTCCTTGCATTTGCTTTCGTATCATTTCTCTTTCTAGTTGCATTTGTATTTAATTGCTGATATCTCAATTGGGTATCACTACTGCAAGTTTACCACTCTCTGCTGGTTGTTCTATTAGACTAGACGACTAGGTACCAGTAATTATTGCCCAAGAGTAGAAATGGAATGCTAGTTCATATTTAATACTCGTTGACATAGTCCAAAGCTAACCAAGTTATTCAACCATGTTTTTTTTGTTGAACAAGACTCTTGAAGAGTGGAGAAATATATTATTACCGGTTTACAAAAAATAATAGAGATATTTAAAATTATACTAATTACTAGGGAATTAAGTTGATAAGTCATACTATAAAGTTGTGGGAAAGAGTTATTGAATATCGTTTGAGAGAAATAATATGGATCTTCATAAACCAATTTTGTTTTATACCCAAAAGGTCAACCATAGAATCAAATTTTTTAATAAGACAAGTTATGAAGCAATGTATAAAGCAGAAAAAGAGCTACATATGGTTTTCATTAACTTGAAGAAGACTAATGATAAAATACTAAAAATGTTATGTGGTAAACTTTAGACAAGCATAAACTTCTAATAAAGTTTGTTAATCTCATTAAGTATATGTACAATAATGTTATGGCTAAGATTCTAATAAGTGATGGGGACACAGTTAACTTTTCGATTAAAATAGAACCACATTAATAGCCAGCTTTAAGTCCTTATCTTTTTTGACATTATCATGAATGTGATCATAAGAGACATATAAGAGGATATCTTTTGGGGTATGTTTTTCACTGATAATATAATGTTAATCGATGAAAGTCGAGCGAGAGTAAATAGGAAGCTGGAGTTGTGGCAGCAAACCATAGAGTTAAAAGGTTTTAGACTCAATAGAAATAAAACTGAATACATGAAATATGACTTCGATATTACTACACATGAGATGGGAAATATTAGTTTGGAGGGTCAAATAGTACCTAAGAGAATGATATATTTCACTATTTAGGATCGATATTACAGAGAGATAGAGATATTGATAAAGATATTAGCCATAAAATTAAAACATGGTGGAATAAATGGTAAAAAGTATCGAGCATTCTCTTTGATAATAAGATAACAAAAAAATTAAAAGATAAGTTTTATAAAATGACGATTAAATTTATGATGTTGTATAGTATAAAATATTGACCTATAAAAAGATAATATATTTAACAATTAAGTGTTACGAAGATACGTATATTTCGTTAAATTTATTGGCTTGCAAGAATAGATCGGGTTCAAAACGATAATATACGTAATAGGTTAGGGATGACATCAATTAAAAAAAAGTTTATGTAACACCGATTGAAATGGTTTGGATGTATCTAACAGAGATCTTAGGAGACAACTATGTATAGTAAAATTCTAAGTTACAATAATAATATGATGAGAAACAGTGAAATGTCGAAATTAACATAAAAAGAGACAATAAAAAGAAACTTTGAAACGTTAGAATATTTTCAAAGTTTTGTCCTTACATAGGAGTATATAAAAAATAACAATTTTCGTGCCTAAACCTTGATTTGTGGTTTATATTATATTTTATTTCTAGTCTACCCTATTCTACAATGAATATAATGATTTTCAGTATATTACATGGTTGGGCATACCAAAATTTATTTTATCTTCTGCAAAAAAAAGAAAAAAAATCTGTGGTACAGAAAACTGAATTTTCCTCATTTGCTCATATGATTTTGTGGAAACGCCTTACTGATGATTGAAACTAAGTTGCTAATAAGAGCATAGCTAATATTTGACAACCTTCCTTCCTAATTATTAACTACATAAATTAAATGTTGGTACTTTGTTTTATTTATTTATTTTCCAAAGCATTTAACTAGATAAATTAGAAGTTGGTATTTTTTTTACTTATTTGTTCGTTTTTCAAAGCATTTAAATTGATAAGTTAAGAGTTGATATTTGTTTTATTGTTTGTTTTTCAAAGCATACCTGTCTTATTCTTTACATGGAAACTCCACAAAGCAATGCCTTTTTTCTTGACTGGGGAGCCTTTGCAAATCCACGTTATCCATCAGTTCTAGAGCTTATGTAACTGGAAGATGGATTTCTTCTCCTTGAACTATGTTGTTAGACATTTTGTTGTGCAAACTTTTTTTTCATTGTTCTGTAGCGTTACTAACAATACATATCTTTTGGTTAGTTGTTGTTGTTTGGAGGGCATGGAACTGGTGGTTGGCTAAGTAGATATGATGTGTACTACAATGAATGTATTATTTTAGACAGGGGTAAGCACCAGTAATTTTCTTCTGATCATTTTTCTTTCATGTTGATGCGAGCCTGCATTGGGATTATTGATATGGAATTAGCATTATATTTTCTTTTTATCTGTTGAACACATGTTCTTTTAACTATCTTGTTGGCATAGATGGTTTTTATAATCACAACAGAGTCCATGCTGGTAATGAAAAATAAGATGTGATTCCGCAACAATTGCACAAAAACTACTTCTCGTACTAAGATAGAGGAGCTTTGGCAAAACATTCTTTGCAAATGAAACTGCAAACGCGTCCCAACATTAATCAAGAAAACTAAAGTTAAGCTAATTAATGAAAAGTTAAGGTAATTAATATGGGTTTACTCTTGATTGTTGCTTCCAAAAGACAAGTCTGCTTGCTGGTGGTTAGGGTATCCAGTTGTCCTAGTTTATAGCCTGCATGGGGCTTGCACCAATAAGGATAATGCAACCTTGACAAATTACAATAGCTATTACTATGGATTGATTAACATAAAACATATGGGCTCTCCTCCTTAATTCATGGATAACCACCTTACATGCCCTGCACTCTTTCAGCGCACACATCATATATCTACTCTGTGCCACTGTGTGAAATTGTCATCACGTGCATCCACTGCCCTGATCTGCATGTTCCAGACTCCAGACAATCCTAAATATCATCACAGAAAGACCAATTTGTTGTTTATGACTAGCGGATGGAGTTTATATGTGTTAGATTTTTAGTGTACAACTTGGCCATCTGATTTAATTTTCTACTTTTCTTACATTTATTTAGCACTCCATCGTTTAGCCCTTCAGCTTATAAGCATAAGCGAAAATTTGAATTTAAAACTTAATTTTGGAGTTGATTTTGGGTTTTTTTATCGTAGTTTATTTTCTAGCATTTGCTTTTAAATCGCTAAAAATATGTATATAAAAGTTTTGCCCACGAATTATTTTTTAATTACTAATAAGTCGTTTACTTATAATAAGTATAAGTGAAACGATGAGGTGGTTATGCTCTCCTCTTGTAGCTACAAGCATTACTTACAATTTTTCGTCATCACAACTATACTTGCTGACTAATAATTTGATCTCTCAGTCTCTGTTCAATGGAAGCGCTTAGCAACAAGTAATGAGCCACCCCCTCCTCGAGCATACCATTCTATGACTTGCATAGGGTCTCGATTTCTTTTATTTGGTGGCTTTGATGGGAAGAATACATTCGGGGATCTGTGGTGGCTTGTTCCTGAAGGTACTATCACTGTTCAATTGAAGAAGATTACTTTTTTTGATATAATGGAGTGCAATTTTATATTGTGCAAACTACAGACTTTTAGAAGCAATGAGTTGGATTTCTTTCATTTTTGCAGTTGTTTTCTGTACTGATTCTAGCGTTTGCATTTTCTTTCTGTTAGCACCTATGTTGTTTTTATTCCTACAGTTTTACTCCATAATGCTTGATGGGGAAAGATTTTTCTTCCTTCTGAAAATTCTACCTGACTTGAATGTTCAGATGATTTTATTGCAAAACGAGACTTGGTTCCTAATGTTGATTCAGACAGCAAACATACCAATGTGACTGGTGGTGCTCAACACTCTGCAGCACAGGTATGTATCTTTTGCATGCATGTGTGAGTAATGATTTACCTGAGGTTCAGAGGGTATCCTGGAGAGTAAAAGTGAGAAACCAATATGGAAATTTGAGACGATGGTAAAAGGTTGTAATTACTAAAAGTTGCAACTGTCACAGGAATCACAAGGTGGGGAATCTCCAATGATTGACTTGGCAAAACGATTGGGAATTCCACTTTCTTTAGAAGCTTCAGCAAGTTTTGTTGATGAGGTCAATGATAAAGAACTAATTGAATTATCATCTATGCTTTTTGGTGAATCACTCCCTACCAGTGACCAGCATGCATGCATCCAGGTGCTCATGTCTTGGCTTTTCTGTAACCAGATCCACTCGCATTGGTTTATGAAGAAATGTAATGTATTTTGCATGATACAGGCACTTCATGATCATTGGACAAGTATTCCGGCAAACTCAATACAGCTCCAGGAACTAGGCCCTTTACTGAGGGATTATCAACGTCTCATTCTTCGCCGCTATTTGTATGGTTTCATTCTTCCATTTCCACTCTGGATCTGTTATTTACATTTTTTTTAACCATCTGCATTTCTGTAAATCGAGAAGCAATGTGGTGTGACATAGCTTTGCAGCTCATCACTCTTCCAGCAAATGAATTATTCTGTTTTTGTCATGGTGATAATCTGGAACTGCTAGACAAATCTTTTGTTTTGTTTTGCACAAATAGTGACTGTGAGTTGTACATATGGACCTATTATGTTTAGTGGTAAGACATGAGCATTTATAAGTAACCTGATGGCCATTGTCACATGCTCAGATAAGCTCATAAAATGATAATAGTTCTGTAATTAATCATCAAGTCCTGAGTTTAAATAAAGAGTATTTGGTAGCAAAATTTTGAATTGTTTATGATGTTATTTCCTTCTGGCAATTGATACAGGGAAAATTCATTGTCATCTTTCAGTGAAAGGGAAGTGCACCGCTTTTTCCATTTGAAAAATGCTTCCGAGGTATGTATAGTGCTCATATAATCCACTCAGATGACCATCTCCTATCAGTTTATGCATAGTTGCGTACGATGCTTTCTGCCATTTTCTCCTACTTATCATTGCCTCTCTGATTTACTTCAGTTACGGATGGATGACATCCCCATCTTGTTGATGGAGTATGGAAAGCTACTTTCTACCTGAGGCTGGGATAGCAAATGAGTTTTGACTCTTTACTAGGTATGCGCTTCTGTACTCTTAGGACCATTTTTTTTTCTACTTTTGTGGTCGTAAATTACTCAGCTTTCTATAACTCTGTTGCCCATCATCTTCATCGACGTGTCTTGGAGTAGGTAGGATGCTGCGCTCATCCAATGACGAGTACTTTTGTATCAGTAGGGAACATTAGAAGAAGGCAAGGAAGCATAGCAGCATACATGTCATGCTTTCATGATCTTCAGAACTTGGTGGTACATCAGAGCTTCATTCCCTGCTCAAAAACGTTTTCAGCATAGGCATGAACAAGTTACCGCACTTTCGAGGACTATTTACTTAAAGATGGGTCAACAACATCCATAGAATTGTGCATCATGGGCATGTCAAAGAACCTACATGCCACAGTTTCTTAAAGAAATCGAAAGCGACAACCCCTGGTGGCTAGTAATTCCGAGAAGCTGGCAGGAAGGCACTTCACATTTGTTCACCCTGATGTGTTCTTTCTTTGTTCATTGCTACTAAATAATTGCACATTAATTAGTGAAGTCAATGGTCGTATTGATTTTCTTTTCATTGATTGATATGGATTCGTGGCCATCTCGGCGACGGCACGTGTATTGAAATTAGACATGCATGATGCATGCGTTGTACTGCTGTATGTGCGCTGGATGGGGCCAACTTCACGTGGTGCGGACCGTGGAGAAAGTTAGAGATTGGAGGAGCCGCCAGTCGTCGAACAAAAATTCCAATTAAACGGGGTTTGTTTGAAAATTGGGACACATGGTTTTACTAACCTCGTCACATGTTTTCACAGACTTCATTTCAGTTCTCCGAACCTTGTTAACGTGCTGTCAAGGTCGTGTTTTTCATAATTCGACCAAAAGAACTGACTGGCTGAACCATTTTTCCAAAGAAGTAATTAAAATCTTTTACTCCATGTCAATATGTTTGCTGCTGTTTTTGTTGATAGAAATGCACGGTAGAATTAAGTTGTTGGTTTGTGGAGAGGAAGAAAATGTCGATTAGTAGGCCCAAGTCCAGTAGGGCTAGTACCGTACAGTGTTAGTGGTACACTTATCTCTTTTTTTTTTCTGGATGGATCTGGGTCGATCCTAGAAACTTCCATGGAGTGAATACCCCCACCCTGGGGGTCAAAACTGGAAACCACCAAGCAGGAGCACCCGGATTGATGGCCCCCCGGACTCACGGCCTCATCACGTGCGGCGCATCACCACCTCCTCTCTCTCTGAGCTGATTTATTTATTTATTTTTGCGAGAGAAAATGCGACAAGAAAAAAAAACCCTCACCCATCACCTTGCAGCTGCAGTGCAGGCGGCTGCGAAGCGCGCTATTAAAAGGAGGGGAGGGGGCCGGCCGCCGCCGCCTCGGCCGCGCGCTCCTCCGCCACTCTCTCTCTCTCTCTCTCTCTCTCTCTCTCTCGCGAGGAGGAAACCGAAGCCAACGGGAGGCTTCCGCTCCGCCGCTTCCTTCGCCTTCCGATCGGTCGCGAGGTATCTCCCTTCGGTTCTCGGGGCTTTCTTCCCTTGGGCTCCCCCGGTTCGTGAGGTTTTGCATGGGGGAGGATCTCTCGTCTCGTCTCGTCTCGTCTCTAGGGGGGATGGGATCCTGTGTTCCTCTCCCTTGGAGAACAGGAGGAGGATTATGGGGTTTGGTGCGTTGCTGTTTTGGAATCATGATTGGGTTAGATGAAACTATGCTTAGATTCGGGGCGTTCGTTCTGGATGAGCATGTCTTTTGGTGCCGATTTAGAGATTTAGGTTTATAGGATTCTGTCTGCGCATGAACAACTGGGGAATTCAATCCACATGCATGGTTATCTATGTTGTTTGACTCGTGTTTTCGATTTTCTGAACTAGATCGTGAAATCGGGTGTTCAATCTGTCCAAGGATGAATTAGTGGGGGAAATGGGGAAAAGAAACCGACTGTATTGTGTCCATGGAGCTTCGAGTGAAGGGTGGGGAGCGCATGCAATGCCTGCCTTTCTCATACTGCTCCAGAGAGTAATTGAGGCCTTCTCATGGAGGAATGGAAGGCCCCTGTGACCCTGTTTCCATCCATTTATTGGTAGAGATACCGTTGGCTTACATATTCTGTTCTCGTGCCTTGCTTTTCAGTACGTCTTTTATGCTAGAAAGATTAGGTACCATACTGTGTTAGTGTTGGATGCAGTAACATGGCTGGCATGTGACCCATTCTCCATATGTTCTAGTGGAAAGGAGCTTTTGTGAGTGGGAAAAAATTGTACTTGCAATAAGCATGATCTTCTTTTGTTTACACTATCATGTGATGTTATTCTGAAATTCGTGCCATGGTTCACTCAAATGTTGCTCAGCATGTTGTAAATCGGTGCCCTGAAAATATGCCCTGTGTGATGTCCTGAAATTTATCAAAGTTAGAGCATGTTTTTACTTCACTTTTTTTTTACTGTTATAGACCTTGATGGTTGAGATAACTGACTGTTCCTTTTGTGGATTTGAACAATTGTAGGTTTCAAGATGGCGATATGCACACTGGCAGCTTCCTGCATGCCTGTGAGCAATGTTAGAACTCAGGCGCACAAGGTGGTGGTCAAGAGCCCGTCATCTCTAAGCTTCTTCACCCAAGGCATGCAGTTTCCAAGCCTCAAGGCCTCAAAGAAACTTGACGTCTCGGCAATGGCTACCTACAAGGTTAAGCTCATCACACCAGAAGGGCAAGAGCACGAGTTCGAGGCTCCAGATGACGCCTACATCCTTGATGCTGCTGAGACCGCGGGAGTGGAGCTGCCCTACTCATGCCGTGCTGGAGCATGCTCTACCTGTGCTGGTAAGATTGAGGCTGGCACCGTCGACCAGTCGGATGGATCATTCCTTGATGATGCGCAGCAGGAAGAAGGCTACGTCCTGACATGCGTCTCCTACCCTAAGTCGGACTGCGTCATCCATACTCACAAGGAAGGGGACCTTTACTAAGGGCTTTTTCTTGAAAAATATTCTGCCAGGTCCATCGGGTGTACCAGCTGTGTCTCAACTCTCAACTAAAATCGGACTTCGACGGTGGTTGTATTTTGTCTTTCGTTAGTGTGCGTTCAAGGTTGGTGCTTCAAGAGACTGGAAACCCATGGAAATACTAGCTAGTCAATAATATCCAGCTGCTATGGCATAAATATAATTCATGGTTTTGGATATAATTCGCAATATTATCTTCAGTACTTGATTCTGAATGTCTGTGAAACAAGATATGCCTTCTTTGCCTCCTTTTCAATCTACCAATGATGTTCATATTTACAGATGAAGTTTTTGACTACTTGAAGGTGGGAGCTGTACTTGCTCTAGACACGTACTCGTGCATCTCTAATACAAGTGAAGAAAAAAAAACAGAAAATGTGTGAGCTCGGAACCAGAGTCCAGTTCAAAGAAAAGAGATGCTTTCTGTGCCAGAATCCAGCTTCTCAAATGTTCGGAGATGCGGAAGGCGACGGGTATGGAATACTACGCTGCCGTTCTTCATCGTTGACACCTGACAGCAGCGAGTTCTTGCCATGGAAGTTTGTTTCTTTTGTTTGCTCCGGCAGCTTGGTGTGGCATTTCGTGCTTGGCTTTTTATCCAGGAGCTCTTAATTGAACTGGTGATGCTTTCGGTTTGGTGGTGCATGCACCATGGCCAAGCGATGCACCTAACTTGCATTTTCCTTTTGTCCCACTTCACACGTTTTTCATTTTATTTTTCTCTTTCGTTGGAGAGAAATATCAGTTGTTTTCAAGTTGGGAGCAACTAGCGCACGGTATGACGTTGTTGGACGGTATAGATTATAGATATAATCGTACGTGCTTTCGCGATTTCCTTCCCGAGCCACCCAAGTGCTCCCTCGTACGAGTCAACATGCGTTAGGCCACTTGTCGTGAGCTCTTGAGTTGTTTAGTTGGGCTATACTGAGCACTAGGTTGTGTCTACCCACACGCCCTAGCTGAGCAGCGTGCCTACAGGCTATAGGCCTAGCCGGGTTGGATTCTCCAGATAGATGAGAAAATAAATTCTCGTTTTTTCATACGTATATTTTTTAAATTTAATAAACAATATATTTTTAATATATATATATATAAGAAGAATTGTTTTTTAAAAATTATATTTATTTATTTATTAAGTTTAAAATAATTAATACTCAATTAATTATGAACTAATAGCTCACCTTATTTTACATATATCATTTTTCTTCTCTTTTCTCCTATTTTCAAACATATTATGTTGATATATATTATGATGATCTATATAAAATCAAGATTCATGATCCCACAAGATATCATCATCTCTATATAAAATTCTAATTATAATTATGTTCTAAAACTCAATAATAAAACATGTATGATACTTCTTCTAAGTATCATCTTGTCATATAGAAGTATCATTGGATATTATTGGTGAATCACAAGTACCATCATATCATAGGATCTTCATTCATCAAGGTGTCATAGAAATTCATAAAAAAATCTCAAAAATATTGTAATGATATTTTAGGATACCATGATACTTATATAATAGTATCACCGATATCATGTAAAAGATATCGGGTATTACAGATGAATCACAAGTATGATACTTGTATATTAGGAAGTATCATCAAGGTGTCATAGAAATTCATGGAAAATCTTAAAATATACTACAATGATATTCCAGGTTATTATAATACTTTTAGGTATCATCATTATCATTTAAACATATGGAGTATCACAGGTGAACCACTAGTGAATGGTATATAAAGGGGTATTAGTTTTACCAAAATACTATAGAAATTTATGGATAATCTCAAAGATAATATCCTATGAATACTGATACGTGTATGATTATCATTGAATATCACAAGTGAATCACGAGTATTATCGTCTATAGTGTCATCAAGTATAATACAGATTTATTGAAAATCTTGATGACTTTCAAATGAAATAGGAGAAAATCCCAAAAAAAATCTAAAAAAAAAGAGGCGCAAAATAAGGGGAAAAACAACCCAACCTAAGTTAACACGTTTCACTAATTGTTGCTTGTTACACAAACGTCTTCTCACCCCCTCTCGCACGTTACCCTTTTTTAGGTTGTGTTTGGCAGTAGGGTTAGGGTTAGAAATATGAAACGAACATGTTAGAATTTGATTAATTAAGTATTAATTAAAAACTTAAAAATAAATTTATATAATTTTTAAAAACAACTTTTTTATAAAAATTTTAAAAAAATCGTACCGATTCGAAAAACGTTCGCACGGAAAACGATGAAATTGAGGTTAAGAAAGAGAGCGGCCGAACACAACCTTATTGCCACTTTGCCGGCATGTTGCCCCTTACTCAAGGGTCACCGACCACTAACAAGTCATAATGTTGCATATATTTGCCGCCGGACTACATTGCGGCTGTTTAGCTATATTCTTTTCAAATTATTAAAATAAATTATCCATTATATGTTTTAAACATAGAATAAAGCTATTTATTAAGTTACCCTTAAATAAGCTACCCTTATTTAAGTTTGTTTCTTTAAATAAAACATAGAATAAAGCTACCCTTATTTAAGCTGTTTTGTTCCTTTAAATATTTAATTTATTTATATAATTAAATCGATAATTTATTATAATAATCCACTTAATAATCTAAATTAAAACTGGGCCTTAGCCCGCAGGCTGGTGCCCCGTAGTCGTTGACGCTCCCACAGCATGCTACAGGCCTCCACTGCCAAGCTGCTAGTTTGCTCCCGGTTCACCTGGAGCACATCGAGCCGCTCACCGGTTTTTCTTCTGCCAACAACTTGCTGGAAGATTGGAATGGAGAAACGCAAAGATATGGACCAAAAAAATATTGAGGGAAAGGTTACATATGAGTGGAGAAGAAGGGTTGAGTTGTAATCTATACCGTTCTGGACATCTGGGTAGTACGACGCGGTATAGTTTTTCCGTTCCGAGTTCTATATCTGTGCGCAATTTGCACCAATCTGGCCGGTTTGCAGAATATTGGCACGCAGCACCAGTGACGCCTAACGTGTAAAGCATTCGATGGGCAGAGAGAGAGAGAGGCAAGAGTAGAAATAGAAATCATTACCAGGAAAACAACCATAGTATTATAGCCAATACTTGGACAAATATACATACATATAACTAATGTTCCGCGGTCACAGAACAGCCGAGGGGGCCAAACCGACACGACGGCTCTCACTCACTAATATCAACACATCACTAGAACACACGGCATCTGAAATCACTAAAGCAGGATATATCTCAAACAAACGAGCTTGGATCTACCTTTTCTTCATCCAGTAATACTAGCATATCTGCAAAAAACGCTCGCAGAAACTTGAAATATACTGACGACGAAAGTACCCCGAGACACGCCCAAGCATGGAAAACAATGCTGAAAATACTGACAACAGAGGCACACCGAAAATACTGAGAACGAAGGCTCGATAGAAGGCTCAGAAGCATTTCCTGTGGACGATTGAAGGGCCAGATTCATCGTACTCTCCCTTAGATATCCACATCTGCGACAGGAAAAAGAACCACGATAAGTGTCTTCATATAACGCTTGCCGTCAAAATTGTGACCTAATTTATTCCAACATAATCAATAGGAAATGACTCTGTTTTTTCTCTGCTTTGTTCTATTCCAAAAATATGAAATATAAATAAATGTTGATCAAATTGTGTACAACCAAATTATATATTTATTTAATAAGATGCCTTCCGAATTACCAAGTTTCACACGATCAATTTGCAACATGTTCTTCAGTTAAAAGAGAACATAAAATAAATTTATTCAGGATTGACCAGACAAACGCCTAAACGCCATGACCCCCAGAATTAATAAGTGTGTAAGTACCTGTTGGAATGTGCTGAGGGAGGCAAGGATGGAACCACCAATCCAGACACTGTATTTTCTCTCAGGAGGCGCCACGACCTTGATCTTCATACTGCTCGGTGCAAGAGCAGTAATTTCCTTGCTCATCCTGTCAGCAATGCCAGGAAACATGGTCGTTCCTCCACTAAGCACAATGTTACCATAGAGATCCTTCCTGATATCCACATCACACTTCATGATAGAGTTGTAGGTGGTCTCATGGATCCCTGGAGCTTCCATACCAATCAGCGAGGGCTGGAATAGCACCTCTGGGCACCTGAACCTCTCTGCACCAATTGTGATGACTTGTCCATCTGGCAGCTCATAGCTTTTCTCAACAGAGGAGCTGCTCTTAGCAGTCTCAAGCTCCTGCTCATAATCAAGAGTGACATATGCAAGCTTCTCTTTTATGTCTCTCACAATTTCCCGCTCTGCAGTTGTTGTGAAGGAATAACCTCTTTCTGTAAGGATCTTCATTAGGCAGTCAGTCAGATCACGACCAGCAAGATCCAACCGAAGAATAGCATGAGGAAGTGCATATCCTTCATAGATTGGTACTGTGTGTGTCACACCATCACCAGAATCAAGCACGATACCTGCACAAGCCATAGTGCATTGCGGTCATATCACCAATGAAGAGATGCAAGTGTACAGAGACTCATTTTGAATGGGAGAAAATGGGCACATGCCTGTTGTACGACCACTGGCATATAGAGAAAGAACAGCTTGAATTGCCACATACATTGCTGGTGCATTGAATGTCTCAAACATGATTTGGGTCATCTTCTCTCTGTTAGCCTTTGGGTTTAGAGGAGCTTCTGTTAGCAAAATTGGATGCTCCTCAGGGGCAACACGCAGCTCATTGTAGAAGGTGTGGTGCCAGATTTTCTCCATGTCATCCCAGTTGTTCACAATACCATGCTCAATAGGGTATTTCAAGGTCAAGATACCTCTTTTTGACTGTGCCTCATCACCCACATAGGCATCTTTTTGGCCCATTCCAACCATGACACCTGTGTGCCGAGGGCGGCCAACTATACTAGGGAACACTGCTCTGGGGGCATCATCACCAGCAAAACCAGCCTAGAGAGAGTGTATGAGCTATTTTTTGAACAAATCATTTCGTGCATTTCAAAAAATGAATGAACAAATGATATGAGAATCAAACCTTGACCATTCCAGTGCCATTGTCACATACAAGTGGCTGGATATCCTCACCGTCGGCCATTAATCTGAGCAAGGAAACCATAGGCCATCTCAATCATTTACTTGTTACGAAGAAATTTTGAATATATCTCTTGCTAGACTGGTTGCAGGCTAGAATTATGATTCATGAGTACAAGAATAAAGCAAATCTTACAATGTCTAAAAAAAACTTCAGTTATCTAATAAAAACTAACACAGTTTGTCATAAGAAAATAAAGGAAAGTTACTACTGCATTTAGCACAGCTCAACTACTTCCCTAGCTTAGTCATAGCAGGCATTTTCATTACTGTTAGTTACTGAAAAAATAGACAGAAAAACAAAAATGACTAACAACAGCTTTAAAGATGAAAGCATATAACACTTAAATGATATTAATGGTCCCCTTATGCTCAAGAAACTAAAGAAAAAATAAGCTGTCCTGTCAGGCAGAGACATGCTTACCCATGAGCTACCGTGCCAGTGTGCCAACAAAGTTGAATAAAACCACAACAGTACTAGATCACAATTATTGCAGTTTCTGAACATCCAGCCTAGTAGTTAGACATCAATATATGTCCATCAAACATACAATTGTGCAGGTTTAAAGTTGAAGTGCCAGCAAGTAGTGGCATTCACGTTCTAGTTCCTACTGGCAAAAGGAAATCCTGAACATGACTTTTTTATATACAAACTTAGTAGTTAGACAATAATATGTAATATATAGGTTGTGCTATCACTGGCAAGATCTTGTGACTAACAAATAGCACATAGATTCTAGTTAAGCCTAGCAGTAACAAACTAGATTGAATTGCTCCCGAGAAACAAAAAGGAAAAGCTCGGCATAAAGTTATATTGAGCAGCGGTAAAACACAAACCATCCAGTGCAATGCATACCAGCACACCATAAAAAATTACATTTACTACTACAGGTGTTGTGCAGAACGTAAAAGTTTCACTTATGTTTTTTTTTCTTTTTCATAGCAAGTACCAAAGAAGAAGACACACTTGAAACTAACATTCATGACCATGAACGTTCGATGGGTGGATTTGGCTGCCATTTATTTTAAATTTGTACTAAATCCTAGTTCGATCTCTTCATCCAAACAGATGGCCCAAATCCAATTCCTTTTCTATGGATGCAATGATCCATATGTTATACCCTTGGCAGTTGGAACGAAGGGACCTCCCCAGTTCACAAAAGAGTCCAGCAATAGATCCGACGAACATATTACATCACCAACAGCCGGACTACTTCATGTTGCAGAAAAGCCATATTTCCAACATATTACATGGCCGATCCCCCGATCCAATCAACATAAGCAAAGCTGAAGAGAAGTTTAACTGAAACTAGCTTAAAAACCGCCGCAAATTATGCAGTACTACTGACACGGGAAGATCGCTTCACGTTTGTAACACAATCAGTGCCCTATCCCCGATCTGAGGATCACTAAATCAACCAAAACCGCAGCGATCGCGTCCAGGCTAAAAACCACCAGCACGAACACTGACGACATGGGCAGATCCGCACATCCATCGACGATATCGCACAGCAAGACAAAACCCAACAAAATACCCAATCCATTGCGCCTACGACAACGACGAGGAGGCCGCATCGACAGATCCACCCAAATCGACCTCACCAAAGCCACCACCGCCATCCCCCCCCCCCCCCCAAAAAAAAAAAAAGCATTCAGAGCAGAACAGCGCGAGAACGTAAATAAAACGCCACACACGGCGATCGATCCCGATCAGATCCGCGCGTGCGGCACGAGCAGAGAGCGCGGGGGGAGGGCAGCGCAGCGCACCTTGTCGGGAGAGAGGCTGCCGGCGGCGGCAGTGGCGGCGGCGAGGAGGATCAAGGCGGAGGCGGAGGGAGCGAGAAGGCGCACTGAGGAGGAGAGACCTCCGCTGTGTCGTGTTAAATACACCACCACAACGATGCGAGCGTGGAGTTTGGACTAGGAGACTTGGACCACCACTCCTCTCCGCCATTTCCTGTACTTTTCTTTTTGCCTATATTTGGAATATGAAGGTTGTTTTTGTAAAAGCAGTTCAAATTTTAAATGGATTTGCCGCAACTGCGTAGGACGCATGTCTCGAACTGTCTATCTGTCCTCATTTCAAAAGAAAATACTAATGTATACCTGTCCTGCCTTACAGTGGAATGGGTAAAAATATATGCACGGAGTAGCACTAGTATAATGTCCGTTGATTTGTTTTCTGTCAAACTGGATTTGCTTGGTTGTCACACACTGAAATGGTTAAATATTAAAGGGATGAGACTGAAAAAAAATGCGATGATAATCTGCATTTTGATCTGTACAGGTCCATTCAAATGGTAGCCAATATATTGTAGATTATTCTGGTTTTATAATAGCACATAAGACGAATAGATTAAATATTAAAAAGTTAAAAAGAGATTTTTAAAAGTATTTTAAGAAAATTCTATATAGAAATTTTTTTTCTAAAAATCACACCATATAATAGCTTAGAAAAACGTGTACCTGATAATCTAACAGTTAGAACCTAGAAGCTAACAGGAACGGAGCCTCCAGATTTTCAACGAGAAGTCTAACATTATGATCTGTGTTTTTTAATAAAAAAATGGCATTTCAGTGCACAGTTAAGCCATGGCTTAGGTCAGTGAATTTCCATGTGATGCTTACAGCAAACAACTTTGGGGTAGAATCAAATGAATTTAACAACGAGGATCAGCATCAACTTTTTCCTTTAATAAAAAACCCGAGGATGCAGAATATAAAATCATAAAAAAAAAGGTTTTCCCTCCATGTGGATGGAATGGAGATGCCACTGCAAAGCCGGCCAGCCCACGTCGCCAAAACCCAGCATTGCTTCCTAACAGAAGACCGGTGTTGCCCAAGCCATCAGCTGTCATTGTTCAGAGAAAATCAATTCATTGATGGCTAGAATCTAACGGTCCATATATACACATGAATAATTGCAAAAAGCCAGCTAGGAAAAAAATAATTCAGAGAGGAGTTGATGCAATTTAAAAGATCAATTCAGATCGCGCTTTAGTGCTTAATCTTGCCATCTGCATCTATCATGACACTTTAGAACTGGCAGTGCACCTGCTCACTACAAGTGGTAAATATGTATCAGTTTAATCGAGCATAATATAATATTCTCTTTATTTTAAAATATTTTTTTATTCAGATTCGTAGCTAGAAATGCTTATAATTTAAAACTAAGCAGTATATACTAGGCTTAGTTCTTAGTTCTTGTTCTCTGAGTAGCCAGAGATTTGTTGTTTTGAAGTGATAACGATTAAGTAATTAATAAGTCCTACTCAAAGCCAGTATGATGCGATTGAGGCAGAAAACAAAATTCAGGTGTCTGCAAATGGCACACTCTCTGCACCCAACTACTGCAAGTCTGCAACTACAGCTATCGAATAGAAAAAGAAACTTGCTTACTTAGCACTTAGCAGAATAATATGACAAAAAACTAAAGCAACGACGAGACCGTGGGATACTGCTGAAGTTCTTCAGAAACAAGACAAAGCGAAAAGTAAGAATATTTCAATGAAACCTGAATGATCCTTTGGCATGGCACCAAATGTTTTACCTCGGATGTAACGATGACAAAACAATGGAGTCAGAGGACAAAACACAAAGATGCTCTCGATGAATCAGAGATGTAAACGATTAACAACAACAAATCTTGAACTAGGTGTATAGCACGGTCATATATAAACACCTGGCATACATGGTTATGAGTTGTGCAGTTACCTGAACTTCTTAAGACAGTTTTCTTCTGCCATGGCTGTGTTTGGAGCTGCTGTGGTTCTAGCTCTGGCATTGGCCTGTGGCCTCATCTGGTTGAGGTCCAGGAGACTATCAAAGGAAATGAGAGACATCCCTGGAACAATGGGCTGGCCTGTGATCGGCGAGACCTTCTCCTTCATCTTCGACTTCTCGAGCCCGGGCGGCATTCTGAGCTTCATGCGTGACAGACAAAAGAGGTGGAAATTTACAGAGTTTCGGACAATCAGCAATGCAGCAGTGATGATGATAACAATGTGATCAGAAGCTGAAATCTTTGTGTGATGTTTGCTTGATCTTGTCAGGTTCGGCAAGGTGTTCAAGACGTATGTGCTTGGGAGGATCACTGTGTTCATGACGGGAAGGGAGGCGGCCAAGATCCTGCTGTCCGGGAAGGACGGCGTGGTGAGCCTCAGCCTGTTCTACACCGGCAAGCAGGTGCTCGGGCCGACCAGCCTCCTCACCACCAATGGCGAGGATCACAAGAAGCTGCGGCGACTCATCGGTGAGCCGCTCTCCATTGACGCGCTCAAGAAGTACTTCAACTTCATCAACGAGCTCGCTGTCCAGACGCTGAACACCTGGCTCGGCAGGAAAGTCCTCGTGCTCGAGGAGGCCTCATCTGTAAGAACATAATCAAATCAAAGCTTCTTGAAATGTTTCTGAAGCTGAATTTTTGGTTTATTGGCTGTGTCAGTTCATGCTCAAGGTGATCGCCAACATGCTGATGAGCTTGGAGCCAGAGGGAGAGGAGCAGGCGAAGTTTCGCGCCAATTTCAAGATCATATCGTCTTCCTTCGCGTCACTGCCTCCCAAGATCCCAGGAACTGCATTTCACCGCGGCCGCAAGGTATCAATCTATTTGTCGATCAAAAGAAACACATGGATGAAACCAGTAATGATGATGCCTTCAGGATCAACGACCAAGAGTTGAATGGTTTCTGACGTTAATTGTTTGATCGGTCGAGAAGGCCAGAACCGGATGTACGCGATGTTGGACTCGGTGATCGCCAGGAGGAGGGACGGCGGCGAGCTCCGCAACGACTTCCTCCAGACGCTCCTCCGGAAGCACGCCAAGGACGTCACTGCCGACGACGAGGACGACGGCGGCGGCAGAGACGCGGACAAGCGGACGGACGCGCAGCTCAAGGACAACATCTAATACGCTGCTCGTCGCCGGCCACGACACGACGACGGCCGGGCTGACGTGGCTCATCAAGTTCCTCGGCGAGAACCCTCAAGTCCTGCAGAAACTCAGAGTAAGCAGCGCCGTTTCCATCGTTGCAAAATTTCAGGTAATTTGTCAGTGTCAATTGTTGCAAATACATGTATTGTGCAGGAAGAGCGCCTGGAGATCAAGGAGAGGCTGGATGGCTCATCATCACATCTCAGATGGTCGGATGTGAACAGCCTGCCTTACACCAACAAGGCAAGCTTAATTATTAGTCCTTAGCGAGATCATCAATTGATTCTTTTAAGGTGGCACTTCATCTCTGAAGATTTGATTGTTACAGGTGATGAACGAGACACTGAGGAGAGCGACCATCCTGCCATGGTTCTCACGTAAAGCCGCACGGGACTTAAGCATTTATGGTAAAACGCACTTGGTTTTAAATTCACATGAGATTTGAACCAAAATTCATTTGAATTTTTAAGTAAACCACCACTTTCAAATCTTAATTGTGTTGTCAGGGTACGAGATCAAGAAGGGGACGTCGGTGAACCTGGACGTGGTGTCGATCCACCATGACCCGGCCGTCTTCGCCGATCCGTACAAGTTCGATCCCAACAGATTCGATGTAAGTAGTCACTGCTCTGCTTGGCACCTGGCAGTGGCAATGAGCCATCGATGATGCAAGCTAAGCTAAGCAAGCATGTGTCATATATGCAGGAGACGTTGAAGCCGTACGGCTTCCTGGGCTTCGCAGCGGGCCGCGGATGGGCCCCGGGATGGGCCTGGCGCGCCTCGAGATCTGCGTCTTCATCCACCACCTCGTCTGCAGATACAGGTATCTAGCTGCTCAAATCATCGTTCATCAGATCAGCACCACTGGGCGTGGGCGGGCCATGGATTGATCTCGCAAAGCAAGCTGGAGCTGATGGCCCGCATGGTTGGTTTCGGCTGGACGACGCTGGAGGACGACGACTCGGTGCAGCCGACGCTGGTGTGCATGCTCAGGAACAAGTACCCCATCGTCGCCGCCGCCATCTGACAACGGAACGGTTCATTAACGAGGAGACACCATACCGATGGACAGCAGCGTTATTTTAAGTCTATACAAAATTGCAAGCATACTACGACGTGATGATTTACACTTATAGGTTCATGCATCAATCGGCTTAGTTCACTGCACTCTCGCAATTCTGAATTTCTGATAGACTGGCAGTGTATGTGTCAGTAACATTCTAGTTTGTTACAAATGTACAGCCCACTAGTTCTAATCAATTTAGAATAAATGATATCACATTCTGAATCAAAATTTAGAATAAAAGATATCACATTCTGTAGTTCTATTGTCGATATACTATTTTGTTGCTAAATAATCTCCGAAACCCCTCTCCCCACAAAAGTAGCAGCAGCCTAAGAAATAAAGCAGCAGCTGCTGCTGCTACTCCAATGGCAAAGTGACAAGGCACAGCAACCAAGCAGCAGCAGCTCCTCCAGTGGCAAAGTGACAAGGAACAGCAATCACGTAGCATCGCTCAGGTATTCAGGTCGCTTAAACATGACCCCAGCAGTGCAGTAACAAGCAGTAACAAGGAACGGCACAACCCAAGAAGCAACGCAACAGCAGCATCTCCAGTAGGCCAGTGTCAATGAAACAAATAACCAGGTAGCAAAACCAATCAGAGTAACAAAGGAAGAAACACTCAGTGGACTTCCAGTGCTAAACTGCGCATGATAGATTGGAGGCATCCGAACAAGCCAGTCATAGGACTAAATCGCTGTTAAAGACAGTAGTAACCAATCCAGAACAAGAGAACAAAGAACTCAAATAAACCTGCCAAAACAAAACAAACATTTGAGAATGATGGGTTTACACAATCTTTAAGATTAAAGATTTAAAGATTACCAGTTCATTTCCCCTATGAAGGGTTCATCACCTGCCTCGAGATGAGATGATTAAGGTCTGAGATTTTTCTTATGATGTTTTCAAGCAAGGTTCAGCGGATTGCTTCCTTCCCAAGAGAACAGAAACAAAACAGTTTACTGGTCGAATCCCACATATCCCGCTTCCAAAGGTGCTAAGCCGCATGAGCACAACCAACGTGACAGAGCATCAACAAGCAATGTGACAAAAACCACCACTCAACCAAGAAAGAATCACCCAACAGCATATCAAGCAAATATGTCGGACCAAGCGCCAAGCACTATGAACAAGTCATATGCCTGGCAACAAGTAGGAAACAATAATAAACAAGTCAGTAATACAGTCGATAATAAAGTAGATGTTTTCTCATGGTACATCATAGTTCTCAAACTACATGAACACAAAGTTCCAAACACAAGCAAACACAGCTCACAATAGTAGATAAACTTCCATACCTGGATGGAACATACTTCTCAAATATCTGCTAGGCCATCAATAGGGACCAGACCGGTCACGACTATAACGGTCGCCCCCGCCTCCACCGTAGCCACCACCACCATCTCGACTACGACCAGAATATCGGTCACCACCACGGTCAGATCCATAACGGCCGCCGCCACTACCACCATACCTATCATCTCGGACACCATATCTGTCACCTCTACCACCACCATCCCCAGATGGGCACTCTCTAGCAAAGTGCCCAGGTTTTCCACACTTGTAGCAATCCCCGCCACCTGAGCCACGTGGTGCACGACCACCACCACCAAAGTCACGGCCACGATCATAACGAGATCCACGTTCACGATCGTAATCACGATCGCCATTACGGTCTCTACTAGGTCCTTGTGGCTGAGCTTTATCGACAGTGATGGACCGCCCATCCAAGTCCAATCCATTCATTCCTTCAATGGCATCTTCCATGGCTTTCTTCTCATCAAAGGTCACAAAACCAAAGCCGCGAGAACGACCGGAATACTTGTCAAAAACCACCTGTGCATTACCAAGAAATTTTACTATATACAAATCCATGCTAAACAATCACTTAAGCAAAGAGCGAAATTATAAAAACACGTATACAATGTAGGTGTGAGTTAAAAATACTGAATTATTCTATTGAATAATATAAGGACAGAATATTACCCAATTTGTTTTCAGGAACTATAAACAAGTAACACAAAATATCAATACGAGGAACAATCTCTTATTTAATTTCGTAGGAACTTCTTCGAACAATATTCAGCATCAAACCAGGAAAAATGGTAGTTCCTGACCACTCTAACGCAACTAATTAGAATCATTGAAGACTCTAACTTCAATCCAGATAGTCAGGATAGTAGACTTAGCATATGCTCTCTACAGATGCTATCCTGACAATGTTGAGTGCAAGATTAGCAGGCACAAAAAAAAAAATAAAAACCATTACCAACAAGTGTTACATATGCAGGCAGTATAGAAGATTGACACATGGGTAGAACGAGTTCCTTAACGAAATGTGGTTGTCACCTTTGCTTCAGTGAGGTTGCCAAATTTGCCAAAGGCATCCTTGAGGCTCTCATCAGTTGTGGACCAGGACAGATTCCCAATGAAACAACGGTACTCCTCCACGTCCGCCATAACTAAGCAAACACAAAACAAACCCGCCCAACATATAGGCAAGAGAAAATGTTAGAACGAACCAAAATAAAACAATTCAGACAGTTTCTATGGTGATTAACAAGTATCTCGCCCATAGACCACTGCATATGTACTTCATGAGCCATAGTCCTACAAACTAGGCATATCAAAGCATTGCATCCTTCAATTCATGACCTAACATGGGGCATGGGGGTCTAAAGGTTTTTTTGGGGAACAAACACATAGTACTAAGGTTAAGGCAAATTAAGAGGAAAAACATCAGATCTAGAACAGAGGATAAGATTAAGGCAAAGAGAAAAGGTGTGGGTAGAGAGGGATGATGTGCGTTCCCACGGGTGTTCACCGGCGGCGGAAGCAGCACACCGCTGCTCGCGGGATGGAGATCGGCGCAGGCGGCGGGCGAACTAAGACGCCGCCGAAGAAGCAATCAAACAAGGCAAATAGCTACTCCTCATGGTCGGAGTATACAAAGTACCCATCGGATTCTGAAGAAACCATCGGTTGCAGTATAGATCGAGCAAAAGAGAAGGGGTATTTTATCGCAGCACAGACAGGGAGGAAGATCGAAGCATACCTGTGAGGAAGACGACGGCGGCGGCGGCGAATCGGATGCTCTTGACCTCGGTTTGGTTTAGAGGTCTATAGATCGAGGCGAGGAAGACGAACGACGACGACCATTTTATAGTGGTGAGGGGATTTGGGGAGGAAATCCCTAGCAGAACCCTAAAATTCCACGGCGGCGGCCACGTCAGCGCATGATATTTCCGGCTGCGTTCGGCTGGGTCAGTAACCTGACCCCACTTAAAACGGTGCATCTAATTACTAAGTATTAGATAAAAAATTTATAAAATAAATTAATATATTTTTAAAATAAATAAATAAATAAATATATTATAAAAACTACACCGTTTAACTATCACAGATAGTTATAACATGAGCTAACAAACGCACCTTAAGCATGGTAGGTGGGGCCATGCGTCCACCCCTGCACCAGATGGGGCCCACTCCTCTGCCTGTAGTTGAGCTTGGGCCGTTGCAGGCCTCCCGGGGTTGGGCCCAGAGCGCGCGCCGTGGGCCGAGTAAAAGCGAAAGCAAAGAGTTCGGTGTTGATGTTGCCGCGTGGGCCTCCCCTGTGTGCAATATCCACGCAAACGGCTCTATCATTTCGTGACAACTGCTACTTGTATTGAAAGACTTGTAAAAGTAGCCAGATGAGAAGACCAGAACTCAACTTGCTGGTAACAATACGAGATACCTACTCCCCATATTCCTATTGAAAGACTTACCATACAATAGGAGACGACTTGGGACATGTCCTGGGCACCAATGTGCCGGAGGCTCGCAATTATGGGACACGACTAGTGCTGCCAGCTTGGCGACTCCATGTCAGGCTGTCACAAATGCAAAGCAAGTGCTTAGCACTAGCAACAGAATCTTGCAATTTTGCTAGGCATGTATACTTAGTACTGTTCCAGCCATTGGCTGTCGTCACGACTGGCTGACTGCGCAAGAGGAGGAGCAAAGAAAAAATAAAAAGATAAGTAAAGGTAAGTCATTAGCATATTATTAATTAAGTATTAATTATTTTAAATTTAAAAATATATTAATATAATTTAATTATTTTTATAATTTTTAAAAATATAATATTTAACTGTTGGAAATACATATATATAAAAAAATCGTTCCTCTTTCGTGCTCTCAAACGGAGCCTAAACTATCCTACCAACCTGCATATCCGTGGATTCTACTCAGTACAGGCTGCGTAGTATTTTTCACTTTTACCACTTATGTTGGCCAATCCATCTCCAGTACTCAGTTTTTTTAAAAAATATAAGTATTTTTAGAATCTAAATTTTTATCTTAATATAAATATTCTTGTGTTGATTTTTTAAAATATAAGTATTTTTAGGATCTAAATTTTAATTTTGTATCCTAATATAAATATTCTTGTACTGAGATTTATATGATTCTTATAATTTCAATTGTACTAAAGCTAATCAGATGCTTGAAAGAGAATGTATGCAATTTAAAATTTTAAAAATAACCATTGAAATGATTTTTAAAACATTTTAATCTAATTTTAGTATTTTTCTACATAATTTAAAAATACTTATATTTTATATCTTAGAAATATAGAGTATTTTTTTAATGACCCACCAGCCACACAAACAAAAAGGACATGGAGATGATTCGAGCTGAGCTGAGCCGAGACGAAGACCTCGCCCACCCAAAGTCTTCTCCCCTAGTTCAGCTCAGTTGCTCCTCCTCCTCCCCTCTCGCCATTAATAACCAGCCGCGAGGTGCTTAGCACTCTCTGCCTGCTTCCAACCCAAGACTCGGCTCGACTCGAGGTCGAGGCCGGCCATGGCTTTCTGGGAGGATTGGTGCAAAGGCGACTGCGACTGGAGCTGGAAGAAGTGCACCATCTGGACGACGGTCATCGCCGTCGTGGGCGGCCTCATCGTGCTCCTCATCTTCGCCTTCGCCCTCGTGTTCCCGCCCAAGGCGACGGCCGATGACGCCGTGCTGCTGCGTCTCGCGCTGTCCCCGGGCTCGCCACCGTCTAACTCCACCGCGTCCTACAACGTCACCGCCACGCTGTCGCTGCGCAACCCCAACCTGTACCGGGGCATCAGCTACGACCCCGTCGCGGCGACCTTCTCCTTCAACGGCTACCGCTTCGACGAGTCTGCCACCTTCCCGGCGTTCTACCACAAGCCGAGGAAGACGGCCACGTTCCACGTCACGGTGGGCGGCGTCGACAAGCTCACCGCGGCGGGGGTGTCGGCGTTCAGGGCGGAGAACGCGACGGGGAGGTTCGATGTCGAGATGAAGCTGGAGACGACGATGCAGTACAAGGGGCGGAAGGCGAAGTGCCCCCTCGCCGTGATCTGCCCGCTGGAGCTGCAGCTCGTCGACCCGGAGGTCGCCGCCACCGCGTTCCAGAGGACCAAGTGCACCATCCTCCGGGCCAAGAAGTCCGGATGCTAGTTAATCTGCAATCCTCCTCTGCTGCGAAATTTCTCGAAATTTTCTTCTCTTTTTGTACTACTGCTCCTTTTGCTTGTTTTTGCTGGACATTGTTTTTATGTATGTTTGGAAGATTGCATTTTGTATTACAGACTGTAAATTGGTTAGTGCGTAGTGCTAGTCATTTGGAGAATTGGGGAGAAATGGATATCTCTTCTGCTGTGATGAACTGATGATAAGTTAAGCTGGGTGCGTTGGCAATGCCCGTCAGTCAGTCATGGCAGAGGCAAAGCGTACTTTGGTTCCCCGCACAAAATTAAGGGTGTGTTCGGCTGGCTGATTTCTCCACCTTCCTTTAATCTCTAATCTCCACACATTTAAAAATGTTAAACAGTATTTTTAAAAATATATATAATTGCTTTTAAAATATATTAATTTATTTTTAAAAATTAAGCTATTTTTTAATTAATTATACGCTAATAAATTACTCCGTTTTATATGTGTGGGAGAAGTTTTTTAACCCTCTTCCAAACACATCCTAATTACTCCCACTTTGGTGTCAAAGACTTTTTCCTATGTTTTTTAATGCTACATGAACAGACTCACGATACACTTATACAGCACTTATATCTAGAGACTTGAGTGATCAGCCTCCCGTGTGTACAGAAACGCACAGTAACATTAAGCGTGTATACCCTATAACTAACTAACCGGAATCGGTTGTAGAAAAAAGACAGAAAAATCCAACGGTGAGACCCATGAGTCGATCCTAGGGATCAAACTCACAATCTATCATTCTCTCCACGGAGAATGTGCCAACTGGGCAACGCTTAGTCCTCGACTTTTTCGTAAGCATGATCCATGAGAGAAAACACACACGATTGGACATATTGAGTGATGGCCTAGATATACCCATGCCCAATTTAACCTTAGATATCTAAGTAGCGACAGCAAGAAACAAATAGGGGTGTGTCTATTTAGCGTGCACTTGCTATATAATAAACACCACAAAAAAAAAAAAGATAGAAATAACATTGTGCTTCTACTTTTCCACCTTTTTCAAACTATCACTGACATTTAACTTTTTGTAACTCTTTACAAACGGGTTTAATCCCTCTCATAGCACTCCGGGAAAGGTGAGTGATAAATCTATAGCCACTCAATAAGAGTGACAATGAGTTAAATGTTCTGTTTGCAAGGAGGTTTAGGACGGATGTTTCAAGGCTCGGATAGAAAGTTTTGCCCTTTTAAGTTGAAAGTTTGAGATTAATGGAAAGTTTGTAAATTAGGTTAACAGTTTGGTATTGTATTGGAACTTTCGGTGGTTTGTATTGAAAGTTTTTTAAGTTACGATTGAAAGTTTCATATTTTAAAGAAAAATGTTTGTGCTATTTGAGTTGAGCCTACTGGTGAAAAGTTTTGAAGACTTGAGTTGTGCAAGTAGAAAGCTTCAAGAATTTAGTTGAAGTTTTCTAAAATTGGATTGAAAGTGAGGGCACTCATCACGGTAGATTTCTGGAATGGAGAAACGTGTCCGTGTGGTCGAAACGGAAAGGGAAGCATTTGTAGGCCACTTGATTTTTGGAATCGGGAACGCGTAGTCGCTGGTCGGAGAGTGCGCGCGACTTTTGCTGCTCGCGTGTGCGCGCAAATTAGCAGCCCGGACCGAAGAGATCAGAAAAGAGAAAAGGCCAGTTCCGAAAATTAAATTTGGAAACTTAATTTTCGAATTGATTTTTGGGTTTAGAAAAGAGTTTTTTTTTAAGTTTGGTTTTTAAACACATGTATATAAAGTTTTTACTCCTTTTTTTTCAATTACTACTTCCATTTTTTTAGGGCTTATCGGTCGTTAAAAAAGAAAGTTTCTCTTTGCTTTGTGCTTGCTTTCCTCGAAGCAAAGCACGTGAATTGTTACTTCGGCAGATGCAGATGCAGGTGCGTGTGTTGCGTACCTTTCTGCACAACAAATTTCAAGTGCAGCACCGCGTTGGCTGCCGTTGTCACGATGTGGATGTGAGCACACACGGGTAAACTCGGGTCCACTGTAATTCAAGAGTATTCAGATGTATACCTAAGATGTTTTTTTTAGAAAAGGTATATATAGTATATAATACATGTGTACATGTAAAAAGGAAAAAAAACAAGGCTATAATGAGCCCAAGAAGGAAAAGCCCATATTTATGGGCTTTTCTCCTCTAAACCTCTCTGATGGGCCAGCCATGTAGCCCAATTCACTGCATCCACACCCCTCGACGCGGCCGCAACACGTCCGCCCGGTGACTGCCCTCCGCCCGTCCGTCGCGGCGCCGCGCCGCCCGTCGCGCCGTCGCCGGTCGCCCCGTCCGCTCCAACTCCGCACGGCACCGGCGCATCGGATTCGACGGCTCTCCGCGCTGGTCGGCAGGCCCCACGCCCCCACCTCCATTCCGGCATTCCCCCAAACCCAAGTCCCCCCATTCCCCGACGCCGCGAGTTACGCCGAGGAGGGAGGGAGCCGCCAGCCGCTGAGCAGCCAGCGCCGGAGCAGGGAGGCAGGCAGGGAGGGGCGTCCAGGCGAGCGGCGGCGCGGGGCCGCTGACCGTGGGCGCGCGGCTAGGCCTGGGCCGGTCTGGGCGCCTGGCTGTGGCGGTGTGGCACTGTGGCTGCCTGGCTCGTTGGCTTCTGATTCCTCTTCCTCAAATCAACAAATTCTTGGGTACGTTCCATACTTCCATCGATAATTCCAATCCTTTATGTGCTTTGAATTTACGTTTTGTTAGTTTGAATAGATTAGTATAGCATTACACAGGCTTTCACTTTTTCTTGTAATTTTCTCTTATTTATCCCTACAATTATGCAATAGAAAGCGAAAACCAAAATCACATATAAAAGTCACCTATACTCGTTTATCTCCTCTTCAGTCGCTAATAAAAGTCACTAAATGAGATTGTCTATTCCTATTCTTCCTCTTGATTCCTACTACATAATCAAAACCTCTATGCGCCGTCTCGAAATATGTACTTGTTGCATCATTAAGATTTTTTTCTATAAAAACTTCTCGGTACTTTCATCTTGGTCGACATACGTACTAATTATATTTAAAACTATATCATTAATAATAAGTTTAACTAAGATAATCTTATCCCTTTATCTTCTCATCTCCACCATACCATCATTAATGCTCTTATCAATCAGAATTATTACTCTATTTTTATTTAAAGTTATCTCTATTTAACAAAGCTTGAAGTCGGTATTATCGACCTTCTTTGTCTTTTTACCCTTTTATTTATTCTTTTAAATGTATAAGATATTTATCACAGTCTCAACTAGCTCTCTTAACTTACCCGTAAGAGACTCTATATTCTAACTATCTAAACGAATTCTAGTTGGCTCGACTTGCTTTCTTATCCTTCACATCCGTCAAGTCAGATGTGAAGACTCTTGTTTATTTTTTATTACATCTGAGTGATGATATGATGCACCACTAATGATGTGATGATCTAATTCTTGCTCACTTAACACTATGTTCAGATCACGACATGGCATGGTACGAGAATGATGACCCGACCTTTGTTCATTTAACATCATATCCGAGTTCTGATATGTTGTGTTGTTAAGAGGGTTATATCTTAACGATATTTTTTGTTTCATCTTTATAAGAATAGTTAATTTTTTATGTTAGCTTGCCAAGTCTAATATAATCCTTCTTTTTTAATAAGGCTTGAAAGCTGTTCTGTTGAGATATTAAAGACACTTAATACTAATGGAGATATTAATACTATTGGTAGACATTAATAGGTCTGAAACATGAAGAGAAGAAAAGGTCACTTCTTTTTTGGAAGCATAAAGTTAGTGATGTTGATACTACTGGAAAGTAATTATCATTTATTTCCAAAGTTAATTATAAGATTTCTTATCATTTTACAAATGTTTCATATGTTGCCATTTTAATATGTTGAATAATTGGTAATAATTTTAATTATGATATATGAACTTATGCTCAATTATATATTATTTATGCTATATATTATCATACATTTTACAAATATCACTATTATACTGTACTTGACAATTATTACGATTTTGGCTGCCAGAATTTTTTTTATCGCTTCAAATTTTAAATACACAACTTCTAAAACATGAGCCCGCCCCTGCTAAACTGGCAGCTGAATAATAAAGTCTTGGATAAATTGGCTGCTGAATCATCAAGTCTTGGATAAAGACCTTGGATAAATCCTATGGCGTCTTTCTTTTGCATCCAAAAATACGATGGACCATGCTCACGGCATAGATCACAGCCTGACGAACGAAGCTTGGTGATCAGCACAGGCATTATTCGGAGAAAGATTATGATGTCCTCGTTCTTTAATTTGTTCTCCAATGGATGCTTCCATTTCAGACGCAAATGATGCTTCCCTTTCATTTCATATCAATGCATGCCTGCTGATTGCTTACCTTTCTTTGCCGATAGAAACCCCTCTTCCCTCTCTCCCAAGTCATCCTCTTATCCTGATCTTAACCTAAAACCTACAAACTAATTTGTAGGTACTCTGCTGAAATTTGGGGGTGTCCTTGAAGAAGAGGAGATTGCTGGAGCTAGAGAAGGACATTGAAGCACAAATCGTAAAGCACATCCGGTGGCCCAAAATCTGTAAGATTTTGTGGTGGATTATCTACTAAATAAAGGTTAGGAATTCCCAATTAAATTAAGGATATTGATAGCCTTAGGAATAATCAATGACTCCTGGCTAGGTACTGATCATTCGGAGACTTTTGAAAGTTAATTTCTGAATCCTGACGGCTCGCTGCAGCTACGCTTAGTACTGGTTCTGATACTATATATGTCGAATTACATACGCTAAGTTGACGACGTATCGACACTCGACAAGCTGAAGCTGGTAAAAGCATACTTGCCCTAGCTAGCTAGATGCCTTCAGTGCTGCATATGTTATGTAGGCGCATACATATATAGTGGCCTGACAGGCTATGGAAATGGAAGATCAGTTAGTACAACACCGGCTGCTCTATAGCTAGTTCGTTAGTTGTTACGGCTTCACCAACTGTCGTAACGGTCACACCGTACCACATTGCAAAGCTACGTACTGCTGCTTTCCGACGAGGATCGCCGGCGCCGCGCGGCCATGTGCTACGAGTCGGAGTGCTGCGGCGGCCGCGGCTCGTACCGGTGCCGGAGGTTCGAGGTCGGCTTCTGGTTCGGCCTCACCATCCTCGCCACCATCCCCGTCATCGTCGTGCTCGCCCTCGCCTACGGCCGCGTCTCCAGCCTCAGGGTCGCCGTCGACGACGCCTCCCTCACGCGCTTCGCGGTGACCGCCACCTCCGTCGCCTACAACCTCACCGTCGCGCTCGTCGTCCGCAACCCCAACTGGGCCATGGGCGTGACCTACCGCTCCCTCGAGGCGTCCTACCTCTTCAGTGGCAAGCGCTTCGACAGCGTCACCGTCGTCCAGCCGGACTACAAGCAGGCGGCGAGGAAGACGGCCGTGTTCCGCCTCAACTCCGGCTCCGACGCGGCGCAGGCCTCGCTGGGGAGCGCCGGCGTGCAGAGGTACCGGAAGGAGAGCGACAGTGGCGGCGTGTTCGACGTCGAGGTGGACTTGTCCGGCGAGGTGAAGTACCAGCTGCACAGCACGTGGTGCAGGCTGGAGGCCAGGTGCCCGCTCAAGCTGCAGCTCGCCACGTCCGACGCCGGCAGCGTCGTCTTCCAGAAGACCACCTGCGATATGCTCCGGTCGTCGCAGAGCGGGTGCTGATACGATCATGATCATCCAACTAGCTCTTTGCTGCAGAGAGCTCAGCTCACTACCTGTGTTGTGATTTTATTTTTTTATTTTGTTTTTGGTTGCGGCGAACACTTGTGTTCATGATTAATTGTGCACAAATGCGTACATCCATGTATAGTTGCTTTACCTTCTCATCATTGAGTTTGTTTTTCGTTCTGTTTTATAATTGAATTAATTCTGCAGTGTCTGTTCTTATTGTCTGCTTTTCTTCGGATAGATTAATGCACAAGATTTCGGCAGCGTATATATGTTGCGTGTTGCATTGAGAAAGCTGAATTAAAGTAGCAAGTGGCAACATGCATTAGGATGCACTGGCTGAGTCATACACACGCATGCATACATGCAGAAACTGGAAGCTAGTTTTGGTGCCGAGAAAGCTAGCTATCCAAAGACACGCAGAAAGAAATGCAGAATCAGCAAGAGAACGGAGCGCAAGCATGAACAGCTCGAAAGTGTAGGTAAGCCAGTGCCTTACTTCATGTTAGAGAGTGCTCCTTTAGCACTTTATCTCTTTCTTGCAGAGTTGCAGTTGTACCCAGCATTGTTCAATCCCAGAGTGTAGACCTTGCATTGCTAAAGGGTCCAGCAAAAATTCAGGGGTCACAGAAAACAGAGCATGAAACTGTCACCACAAAGAATTGACCTTCCAAATATAATCAGTGCATATATGTGTTTAAGAGGGGGAAACAACCAACAATCAGATGGAAAATTGGGGCTCGTTTGAAAGATAACCAGGAAAGTAACTTAAATCATTATGATACAACATCAGTAAAGAAAAAAAATGATACGGAGTACAATTCTGTACAATATTGTGCAGAAAAAAAAAGAGTAAACAATTCGGTGACAATGCTTGAGAACGCCCAGCGCACAACAACAATACGTCAAAACAACTTGGCTCTCTAACATCGTGATGGATGATGGTGATAAAGGGGTATTCGTTTCCTGATAGGTGCATGTTCTTGAGCTGGCTATATACCATGAAGTATAGTAAACTACCTACTATGCTATTACTGCTGAGAGGTTAATCATCAATTATTTCATGGCCCTTCACTTCACGGTTGTTGGTCGACTGATTTGAGGTGGTGTGAGCAGTACTATTACTGAGACGGCAATGTAGTAGCTGCAGCTGAAGGCTCTGGATAAGAACATTTAGCTGTCGAATGTTTTTCTCCTGTGCCAATATTATCTGTAGATAACACACAAACTTATTGGCGCGGATCTTTTGAACTTAGGTAAAAAGCAAAGCAACAAATATCCATGAAGTAGTTTGTCATAGCTACTAATACACAAACATCACAAAACCTTGCACAATGTGCTGTCAGTAAATTATCCATAATCTATAACTTAAGGCACAGGCAATCGACGTTATCTTTTTCCAATAACAAAGCAGCCACTGTGTTTTTTTCCTTCTATCATGATTCAAAGATATCTGCAGCCAAAAAATTGCAAAATAACACAAGTATGTAGCTAGTTGCAACAGAAACCACAGTGACAAAGTCGCAAGACAAAAGCAATATACTTCTAATATATCAGGAAGTGGACAAGTAATTATCCTGGAACCTCCAAAGTTCACTTGACTTCTTAGCAAGAAAGACCTGCATAAGTGAACTGAAGGCTTTCACATATTTTTAAAGTTAAGTGAGGGCAGTTTTAAAAAATGTTGTGCTTGTAGGCAGCTGTTAAAGTTAAATGTCAATGAGTACAATACATTTCCAAGACAATAACAGTCAAGACTATTTTGGAGATAATTAACTCCCATGCCCAACAACTCCCCAAGCTATTGATCTTCAGAGTTGGTGAAGGCTTTTAGTCAGCTACAATCTCATGAAGCAAACAGTTATAAGTTACAGTAGTACCAGGAAAATTTCAGATATACAATGGAGTAATGTTACAGTAGTCTCTGAAAATTTCAGATGGTTAAGTTGACCACCAGGGTACCAGGAAAAAAATGAGATACAGTCAGTAGAAGTCTCTGTCAGTTTTCACAGGGTAGGTTTCTATTGGTGTTGTCAATGTGTGTTCCAAGTTCTGTTCAACTGCCTATGACGAAACCAGTTTCCTCATAACATGAACATAACACAAACACACAGTAATGAAACAAATGCTACCAATATATTCTGGTGCTTTTGACCAGAAAAGGCACCTCATTTCCATTGGACTACAATATTGGAAACCTAAAATCAACCAAAAGTGAAGCTAATTTAACAAGAAAGGCAAGTGCTCACTTTCTCTTTAACAGCATCTTCCCTTAGTAGTGCTTGTTGCCTTCGCCGTGTAGCTGTTGGGTTTGCCTCAGCCTCACCAATTTGCTGCTTCCATTCAAACTGTGATGTGATTATGAGCACAAGCAGGAGGAAGATTAGAACTACTGGTCTCAAATTCATCACTCCACTCAGAAATCAGAAAACCTAAGGAAAGAGATACCATGTTAGCTGATTAGAATTTCCACGGTGTCCACAAATTCAACACCAAAACTTCTTTTCAGGGCACCAAAGAAAAAAAGAAAAGGCAGAAGAGTTGGAACTTAGTACAAAACGTCTTCAAAGAACCTTGGAAATTTGTACCAAATTCTACGAATGGAGGGAGAGATGGAGAAGATGATTATAAGAGTCATCAAGTTCCTTACAATCAAAGGATCACCTCCCTTCTACAAGAGGGATCAATCAGACAGAACTGTTACGCTATTTACTGAAAAGCCCGGAGCTTACAATCAAAATCCTAAAATGGATGAATTTAATGAGCAGGATAATTGGGATAGGGCAACTGGAACATTCATAATTCAGGGTAGGACTTGAAAAGGCACGATTTTTTAGCAAGAGAACCCGTGGGGAGACCTTAACTCCACAGCGCGATAGCGATCCGAAGTAAGAAGTAAACATGTAGCCTCAAACTGAAGCGTATTACCGAGAGATCCAACGTCTCACCCGAAATTCATCTGATCAAAATAAATACTAAATGGAACTAAGACAAGAACGTGAGCAACTCGCAGAAGAGGAAATCATACCATCTCAGGTTGGCCGCGGGGGTCAATTGGGGGAATCGGCGCTGAATTTTGGGGGAGGAGAGGTAGGGTTCTTCGATTTCTTCCCACAGATCGCCGCAAGAAAATCCAGCTACCACTACCACCCGCCGCCGTCGCCGCCTTTTCTGACTCCTCCTTCCCCTCCCCCTCTCTCTCACCTTTTTTCCCAGCTTATGATTTGGAGAAATTTCTGAGGGGAAGATTTCGAAACGGTTTTACGTTGTCGTCAGAAATAATTTTCCCTTTTTTTCTGATGATGAATCGTTAACGATACGCCTCGCGCAAGCAGTTAACCAGTCTTGTGATTTTATCATTCTCATCGTCATCGTTGGTAAAATATTCAGAAGTTTTGATCCATGTGCGCTACAGAAAGCAGCAACATGCGCTGTAGAGATTGTTGGATCTTTGACGCGCTGGGTTGGAATGCACAAATCACCGCTAAAGATATTAATTATCTGTAAAAGGAATAGTGGTGGGTCCGTCTACACCATATCACAATTCTCTATTTTTTTTAAAAAAAAAAATAGACTAGAGGACTCACATATCAACCATCCATATCAACTCTTTATTTTTTTTAAAAAAAATATCATTAGATGCACTAGATTAAAATATACGAATCATATTTATATTAATTATCTGTACGATTATATTTTTTTTATAAGATAGCATTGGTGATAGCGAGTTGTAGAATTTGTTACCATCCTTCTATCAATGCCTTATCTTTTTTAAAACAAAAAATAACAGTGTGGCCACTCACAGATCAACCACTTCAATCAATCAGCTCTCTACTTTTTTTTAAAAAAAAAAGATGGTGTAGGTCAAAAACCCACGTGTCAATATCAAATACATACATAAAGTAATTAAGAAATAATATATATAAAAATATGATACTTAATAGTAATTTTTTAAATTAAAAAACCCGTTATAAGGTAGGGTTAGTATGCTAATTTTTCTCGAATTTTGTCAAAGGTAGCAAAATTTAACTTAAAAAAAGACTTGTTTGGTTTGTATACTCAATTTGGTTAAGCTAGTTGTTTTAGAGACTTATATAATGAAGAGAGAATCTTGCCATAAATCAAACACATTTATTTTTATCAAATTTGTCTAACTTAATATGTGAAAGCTTTGTCAAGCTATGCTATGTTATGTTATGGTAGCCAACTAAAACTGTATTATGAAAATAGATAATTTAGCTTAAAATAAGTGATTTAATCAATACAATAGAATTTTTTTAAAAAAACATTTTTCAAAGCGTTTAATGTATTCATAAAGCGTAGATAAAACATAATTTTCTTCAGAAAACTAATCTATTTTAACAATCCAGGGAATAAGCTGACAAAAACGGTGGATTGATTCAATCATTGCATCGTACTCGATCGTACCTAATTCCAAGTCATATCGTACTTGATCGAAGCAACCAAACCAACCGCGGGTAGTTGTTGGGCAGATCGATCCGATCCTCATCTGGTTTTGTTTATAAGTCGTCAGCGAGATCGATATATCACAACATCGTTTTACTCTTGCTGCTAATTACTTGTCGGGTCAACCAAGCTTGCGATTGCGAGCGCGCCAACCAACCAGAATCAGTACCGGTGAGCGAGCTCTGCAGCCGCAGGCAGTGATGTTGACGGCGGCGACGCTGGGGCGCGACCTCCTGGAGGCGGCGCGCGCGCCGGAGTTCGCGGGGTGGCTGCGCGGCCTGCGCCGCCGCGTCCACCGGCACCCGGAGCTCGCGTTCCAGGAGCACCGCACCAGCGCGCTCGTGCGCGCGGAGCTGGATGCGCTCGGCGTCGCGCACGCGTGGCCCGTCGCGCAGACCGGAGTCGTCGCCACCATCGCCGGCGGCGCCGGCCCGGGCCACGTGTTCGCGCTCCGCGCCGACATGGACGCGCTCCCCATCCAGGTCAATGCGCGCTAGCCAATTAACTCCGTTTTAATTACTCCTCGATCAATCAATAGAAATTAGCCATCTTGATCGCTGCGGTCTTTATTATTATTAGATTAAACCTCATTTACCCCTCAATTATCATAAAAAATACGATTGAAATGATTTTGATACACAGCAGGTTTAATAAAAAAAATTAGCCAGCTCCACCTGTGTTAGTCCGATGGCTCTTCCACCAATCTCTCTCCTCGCTCTCTCTCTCTCTCTACCTCCTCTTTCTCTCTCTAAGCGCATCAATGGGGCGGGGGCGCGGGCGGCAGAGAGACACGGTAGAGAGCGGCAGACCATAGTCGGAAAGTCGCCGGGATGCCTGCAACCACCTCATCTTCCTCAGCACGACGGACGCGCGCAGGCTCTCGCAGTCGCTATCTCCTCCTCAGCTTCCATCTCCACTCCGCCGTGGATCCGCCACCTAGCCGCTCCAAGGAGGCGTCGCACCGGCATGGCGGGGTCGACGTGGAACACGCTCCTCCCCCGATCCCCACCTCGTCGTCCCCACCTTCGCCCTCATGGACGCCGCCGTGGAGGCAGAGGCAGGGTCAAGGCGCCGGTACTGCCACCGCGGCAAGAGCGGAGAAAGGTGTCAAGGTGTAGCAGTCGGCTGCTGACGGCGCCTCGTCTTCCTCCTCGCCGTCGTGGGGGAGCCTCAGATCATCTCTCATAAATCGAGCTTAACCATCGTCGTCAGCATCATTATCATCATCATCATCATCATTATTATTATTATTATTATTATTATTATTATTATTATTTGGTGATGTTGCTACTTGTGAATTCTGATGATCCTCATGCATGGACCAAACCATTTCTCAAAGATTTGATTGATGGCTAAGTTAGTTATCGTTCTAGCTAGGATAATTAATATCCATTGGCACTTAATGGGCAGGAAATGGTGGAATGGGAATTCAAGAGCGTGGAAGATGGCAAGATGCATGCGTGTGGGCACGATGCTCACGTCGCAATGCTGCTGGGAGCTGCTAAGCTGCTGCAATCTCGCAAGGATCATTTCAAGGTTTCAACAATTTCACAAGCAAAATAATCTGCTATAGCCGTGTCACTTCATACAACATGCTCTCTCCAGATTAATTTGTGGAGTACAAAATAATTAGGGCAAGGTGAAGCTTGTGTTCCAGCCGGCGGAGGAAGGCTACGCCGGCGGGTACCATGTGCTCAAGGAGGGCGTTCTGGACGACGTGCAGGCCATCTTCGCCCTGCACGTCGACACGGATTTGCCGGCGGGTGCCGTCGGCTCCAGGCCAGGGCCGTTCCTCGCCGGCTCGGCTCGCTTCACGGCGACCATCACAGGTAAAGGCGGTCACGCGGCCGCGCCCCACCTCACCGTCGATCCGATCGTGGCCGCCTCCTCCGCCGTCCTCAGCCTCCAGCAGCTCGTTGCTCGCGAGACCGATCCTCTCGAAGGCACGGTACGTTAATTTCAACTGTCCGAACAAATGCAATGCATCGGTGCGATAATATTGAACAAACAGTCATGCACATGCATTTGTTTCTTGCATAATGCATCCATGCAGGTGGTGTCTGTGACCTTCATCAAAGGAGGTGAAGCTTTCAATGTGATTCCGGAACATGTCACTTTGGGTGGCACCTTGAGAAGCATGACAACCGACGGCATGTCTTACCTCATGAAGAGAATCAGAGAAGTAAATAAAACAGACAAATAAGCCATATAAATTCATATATTTTCTTTTAAAAAAACATACATATATACTGTACAAACATACTATATCTCTTCTAAAATATAAATGATTTTATCTATGTCGTACACCATTCATTTCAAATTCATTTTAAAATATAAGACATATTTTATCTTATATTTTAATACATTTATTTTATTAATATATTATTTATATGGTATTTTAAACATAAATAACATTAATTTTATATTATAAAAATTATATTTTAATAAAAAATTATTGGTTAAATTTAATATGTCTTGTATTTTAAAATTGATGAAAAAACTCTCGTAAACACATCTTGGAAGGTTATAGAGGGGCAGGCCGCCGTGAACCGCTGCACGGCGGCCGTCGACTTCATGGAGGAGAAGCTCCGGCCGTACCCGGCGACGGTGAACGACGAAGAGATGTACGCGCACGCCAAGGCGGTGGCGGAGAGAATGCTCGGGGAGGCCAACGTGAGGCTGTGTCCCAAGGCCATGGCGGCGGAGGATTTCGGGTTCTACGCGCAGAAGATCCCGGCCGCCTTCTTCGACATAGGGGTCGCCACCATCAACGGCGACGGGACGGGGGAGAGGGAGACGACGAATCAGTTGCACTCGCCGCACTTCGTCGTCGACGAGGAAGCGCTCCCCGTCGGAGCTGCCTTCCACGCCACCGTCGCGATCGAGTACATGAACAAGAACACCTCTGGTCTGGTTGGTAATTAATGGCATGCTTTTGTGCAATTTGCAATGCTTTTAAGACAGTAATCTCCAAAAACAATGCTAGCTGGCTAAGAACAGTAAGTAAAAAGTGCGTGCAAAAGCCAAAAACTATTTCAGTTGGTCATTGCAGAATGATACAGATCACAACTTTATACAGGGATTTAGATCTATATATATATATATACAAGTTCAGTAGTCTAATATCCGCCACGGTCGTAGTGAGAGGAGAACAAACGTAGAAACTAAAGCGAAAACTGGTGAACAAAGACGCGGATAGGCCTTTAATCATAATGTTGACGAACTGATACGTTGACGATACATGAAACACCCTCTCTATATGTTTCGTGTGTCAATGATGAATCAGATTAACGATCATGTAGACGGCACTGACGTTGTCGCAGTAGACGACGGTCGCAGAAGTGATAGGTGTATAGAGCTCCTAAAGAAGCTGATGAAACCATCAACACTCGGCGATGACATGGGCAACGACACAATACTCAGCTTCGACGCTAGACCGAGATATTGTAGTCTGGCGTTTGGAGAACCAAAAGACTAGAGTGTCGTCGAGAAAGATGTAGTAATCAAAGGTGGAGCGTCAAGAGTCGAGACAACCCGCCTAGTCCGCATCAAAATACACGGTAAAAGAGTCGATAGGACCGAAGCTGAGACGTAGTCCGATGGATAGTGTGCCCTTTACGTAACGAAGAATACGCTTAAGCAACGCGAGGTAAGATTCGCGCGGAGCATATATAAAGAGGTCGTCTGCGGAGGAGATGAGGAGGATGAGAACCGAGACGAGAAGGCAAAGAAGAAACACCGAAAAAAAAGATCCACGACGGAGAGAAAGCGTTGGCTCGCCGACGAGAGGATGTTAGCGCGTCGAAGATATCTAGACCTGTTCTAATACCATGTAGAAATGTAGTATACAGTAAGATTAAGATCTAACTCTATACAGAGAAAGTCGGATCTATATATATACAAGTACAACGGTTTAACAGTCAGCAGCATCGTGACAAATCATTTCCCAACTTGTTTCTTTTCGCTCATCAGTGTCTGCCATGGGACTCAACAACAGTGAAACCAGTGGCTGCCCTTTCCAAATAACTAGTCTCACTGCACTTTTTCTTGTTGCTTCCAAGTTCAATATCCAAGAGACTCTACACAATTTCCTGTCAAACACAGAAGTTCACCAGGTGAAATACAACTGTTAATGTAGGTTTCTGCCTTTCTGGTATTCGGAGCAATTTTTTTTCCGCGCCGACAATACAGCTCAAACTAGTTGACAGTTCGGCCTAAACTATGTTAGCCTCTGTGGTTTGTCAAACTACAGGCTTTGACAAAAAGCCCTAACTAAAGCACTTACACAAACCAAGCTTGTGGTAGTCAGTCTCCTCCTCAAAGCAACTGTCTCTTCACGAACTCCTGATAGATCATATCGATGAAATCATCATTCTGCCAGAAACACATTAGGCCGTGAGTAAAATTTCTTAGTTAACACTGGAGTGTGAACAAAAAATTGATTACATGGGCGTTTTTGAGGAAATGCACTGAAAAATCAAACCATGGACGAGAGGTCTAGCGCAAAACTATGCTAGCAAAAAGCTACGGCTGACAAATCATTTAGAGGATAAAGAACACCAGAATCACGTGGACCCAGTAAAGGTTGAGAGAAAATCAGCGCCAATGTATATGGCTAAATTGAAAACCAAAAGATTCCAAGAACATACCTGGCAAAGAGTCAGCAGCACATCCTTCAGTTCCTCTCTTGTGGTTGTGACCACTGGGCCATAAGACACTCCTGAGGTAAGAAATGGGGAAGGATTAGGCGGTGGAAATGACTGCAGTAATGGCTTGCCATATGGTGGTAGAATGGAGGATGCAGTCGGTAGGGAGAAGGGCAGGAGCAAGGGAGCATTTTGGAGCTACTGAACGGTGATGGGAGGATGACGAGGTGCAGCAGAACACAATGACGAAGCAACATGAGAAGCTGTCTGCAAAGATGGAATTGGAGGAAAGAATAATGGATTTGCAAGACTTGTAGGCTGGATAGTAGAAGTGCTACTGGATCTATGAGCATCAATGGGCATCACAGGAACTGATGAAATTTGAGAAGGATGCAGACCATGCAAAGCAGGAGATTGTTGTGGAATAGCAAAAGGTGATGCATCAATAGATGAATGAACCATCCCAACAGATTTACATGGCTGTATTGCAGGAGATTGTGGTGGAATAGCAAGAGGTGGTGCATGACTAGATGAATGAACCATCCCAACAGATTTACATGGCTGTATTGCAGGAGATTGTGGTGGAATAGCAAGAGGTGGTGCATGACTAGATGAATGAACCATCCCAACAGATTTATTTGACTGTATTGCAGGAGGTTGTGGTGGAATAGCAAGAGGTGATGCATGTGTTGATGAATGAACCATCCCAACAGATTTATTTGACTGTATTGCAGGAGATTGTGGTGAAATTGCAAGAGGTGATGCATGAGTAGATGAATGAACCATCCCAACAGATTTATTTGACTGAATTGCACTCACTTCGTCCATGCTAGCACAAACACATGCGGCAGCCTGCTCGAAGAGTTTCACATTAACACACATAAAATCTATTTTCAGGAAAATTACAAAACGATCCTAGATTGCTAAGCATCAGATATATGCAAACAAAGTCAATAAGAGATGTCAAGTTTCCTCGCCTTTGGCAGAGCTGACAAGAAATTATACTCTGTATTATTCAGTAACATGATAGATGATGTTGGCTGTTTTAGAGTATCCTCATTTAAAGAAACAGCAGGCACTACTTCTGGCTCTTCATACTCACTGAAAGGGGCACAACAGGAGAGAATTTCACTATAATCTGACAGCCACAGTTCCTCACTGATTTTGCATAGCATTGTTCTGAATCGAAGGGATCAATTCAACTAGATACCCACAGTGAATCTGCATTTCCTTCATGTTCCCTACAATTTACTCAACTAACTCATTTTTCCCTTGAATCATCCAGTAGAAGTTCACATGAAGCACCAACCCACTGAAAATTTTATTCCTGCAATTTTAAGCTCGCGATCTAAAAAGGCCCTCGTATTGCAAACTAGAAAAAAGTTCTTTTCAACTAGGATATTGGTAAATAACACTCTTCAAAGAATTTGGTTTCCTTTAGACATGAATTTTGTTCATGCTACATTAGATGAGAAAATGACTAGAATAGATGCTGGTACAACATTGATCTATGATTAATGAGCATATATGAAATACAGTACTCGATCTTACAGAGGAAGTTATTTCTAGACAGCAAATAAAAAAATGTCTAAAGCAAATAACAACAATGAAGTATTCTGACTTCATGTCTTAGCACTTGCTATAAGTTACATCCATTTGCAAGGCGAACACGAAGGGAAAAACATGACAGTTTCACATACCTTTCAGTTACAGAAACCTCTGCCTTTGGGAACGCCCTGGAAAATGCCTTCTGTATACTGTACCATTGCAAATGAGATGTATAGTTCAGCAGGCAAAGGGAATAATAGACAAAAATAGTTAAAAAAATTATGTCTTGCCCTTCATTAATTTTTTGTAAAGCCAAGCCAGTGGAGGCAAGAAAGCAACTACCTGTCAGAGGAGTAAGATTTATATAGAAATGTTGTGAATATTAACTAAACTACTGTGTGTCTTAATTACTACAGTCACAGTTTGAAAATAACAGAATAACTTGCTCAAACTTCAAAGCCAAAACAAGACATGCTGAAAGTATGAGTCAACAGTGGTTTATCTTGCTAGGTAGCATTGTTATATTAGACATCATGTTTTACATAGTTGGCACCAAATTTAGTAGTGAGACCACTCCTACTAAGAGTAATTTTTCAGAGCAGACCTCCAGTATTACTGAGTGCATGCTTACAGAGAATTGGAGAGTTCAAACTTGAAGCACTGAATCAAATAATATACAAAAACTAGACAAGATATCATATAAAGGCCTAAAGTGGTGCAGATTAATAGGGTGGAAAGACAGCAGAACATTGCATGATCAGAGAAAGCAAAACGTGGTTCTTGTGGATGCCAGATACACAGCAAGTAGCATGCAGCCCAGCAGCCTTAGAACTTGATGGTTTGGCAGCATTGCTTTCCTGATAGATACCATGACTCACAGAGCGTTGATCATGCCCTACGTAAATGTTGGGTTAAAAGCCTCAATGCGTCTCCTCAAAAAAACATTGCTACACTAGGCTTTAGTGGGCTTTACAGTGAATGATAATAGAGCCATATGAGTGTACATAGAATTGTAATTTAGTAGTTCAGGAACTCTAGTGTTTGACAAATAGATACCTTATCAAACATGGAATGCCAAATAGACCAATACAATCAGTTATGTTATTTGGTTGAAAAAAACGCCAACCCTGAGAAGCAGGACATCTGAGACAAGCCTACTAAAGATCTCCACAGACCAAAACAGATCAAGACAATGCTGCTGATGTGATTTAGTGACATAAGAAAGAAAAAATGGCTACCTACTGAACAGATGTCCAACTTGTTCACATTCCTGAGGATCATAGAGTCAAATTCCAGTGATATCTTCTGCAGCGTTGAGGTACATGATGTAAGGAACTTATACTTGATATTCAAAACCTCCCAAGAGATCTTCGGTCAGATTTTCTGTTCATAGGAGAAAATGGAGAAGACAGCACAATCAACATAATCAATCACCATACTAGCATACGAAGTAAGCAGAAATTGGAAATAAATCACAAAATCACATAAGTAGTATATGTGATTTAGTGTTTCGAGACCAAAAACATGATTCAGCAAGGTGAAAGTGAGTGAGCTCGCTTTGTACTGATGTTACAGAATGTACCGATTTTCAACAATCAATTCCTAGTGCGTATAGGTGTTTTCTAACATGGATATGTGTAATAGGAAAACAGTACGTAGCTTAATTGTTCCAGGGACTACAAGCAAAGACATTGGATTATGCACTGATATGGCATAATCACAGAAATGAACAGGAAGCGCTCGTTTCATCATTTTACATTGTAATTACTGTAGACAGGGCTTCAAAGAACAAATAGCTTTGATTCTCTAAGGTGCCGTAGGTTGCAGACTTAACGTTAAGTAGGATGATATTGCACAAGCATGCCATGTACAATAATGTAGACATGAAATATTACCTGTATTTTTATGATTCATGACAACAAACTGGAATCTGGATTGGGTGTTCCTGAAAGAACAAAAAAAATGGTGTTAAAAAACAAAGAGCAATTTTAGACAACCAGCAGATGCAAACTCATCAGGGCTCATAGACTGCAAAGTTAAGGGACTTGTAGCCTTAAGTACTAAATAAACATAGGGTGTCAACAGTTCTAGGTGCCAAAAATTGTCAGCACAATACTTTCATAAAATTCGGTATCCTTCTGTGTTGAATGTTGATATTTACAAGAGAAAAATGTTTCCTTGAACCTGCTGTCCAATTCCAACGCATTGTATGTTAGCTGTAGGTTATCAATAGGTACTCCCTCTGTTTCAGAAACATGCATCACTGTATCTACAGGTAATCAGCAGCAACGAATGATCCAATGTAGGCATGTACTATCCAGATCAACTACAAATTCGTAAATCTCGGTGGATAGTACAGCAAATGCCACATCAATGTGTGCGTTGACATTTAACAATGCAATGCTCCATCTTAGTTACTTGATTCAATTCTTTAGGAATGGCACATGTATCAGAAACAACAATAAGTCACGACACTTCACACATCCCCTGGCAATCAGATTATAATACTCTTTGTTATGCAGGAAATTACTGAATCACACAACAAAAGTACAAAACACAGTAGGACCGAACCACCATGCCATTTCTTCATAAGGTCATTACGATGCCCTTTTCCAAAATTCCAAAACATTGGCATTCAATTGAAGTAATCAGAAGCAGCGAACAACTAGTTCCTGGGAATCGTGCAACGATACAAGCGTCCACTAAGCAATCCCAACCACGCGACAGACCATAATCGGCTAGAACCCAGTCCAGCAGCTAGGGTGAGTGCGAAACCTCTTGACGACGAAGAGCGACCCCTCCACAGGCTTCCAGCTCTGCAGAAACGCGCGCGCGCGCGCCGACAGACACACAACGAATTAGGACCGGACCTCGGCGCGGGAAGGAGAGCAGAGAGGAAAGGGAGGAGGACAGCATCAGATTACCCATTGGCCAATGTCGGCGTCGAAGCTGTAGAATGCGACGTGCGCGGCGGTGGTGAGGATGTCGGCGACGGCGGTGTCGAGGCGGCGCAGCACGGTTAGGTTGAGCATCCGCGTGCCCTGCTGATCGCTCGTCAGGTCCGGCGTCACCTTCCGCTCCCGCTCCATCCGCACGCCATGGCCGCAGGCCTCGCCCGCCCCCTCGACCTCTGCGGCGGAAACCCTAGCAGCCGCGCGGCGCGGGATTTGATTTTGGAGGGAGGAGCCGAGGAGGAGATCGCTGACGGCCAACCAGGAGCGCGATGTTCTGGAAGGGGAAGAGCTCTCTCTCTCTCGCCCCCCCCCCCCCCCCCCCCCCTGCTTTGCCGCGCGCGCTGGGCTTGTGCGTGGGGCCCACCCGGCAGCGACCTGTATGCCAGCTGTCCTTGCGACGCGGCACGAAAGTTGGGTTGGGCCTGCACATGACATTCACTTGCAGGCCGAATCTCTACTGGCCCAAACAGATATATACCCGTATGGCCCATCCCAAATCTCGTTCCGCATGGCCTACACAAGAGATGGCTTTGGGCCAAAGCTGCTAAATAATGATCGTGTCCCAGCCTAATGGGCTTTCAGTGAGCCAATGAGATCCGCTTGGACACCGAAGAAGGGCTTGGTGTCATGGTTTTCAGAAGAAAGCAACAATATATTTCGTCTTAGCATATCAAACCGGGTGAAATTGTGAGTGCGCTTAAGGAGACTCGAACCCAAGCTAAGCTAATAGGCTACTGCGCTATAAGCGCATCTCATAGATACGCATAATCCAAATACTCCCAAACATGTTTAACTATTTGTCTTATTTAAAAATTTTATACAAATATAAAAAATATAAGTTATAAGTTATGCTTTAAATATATTTAATAATAAATTAAGTCATAATAAAATAAACGATAATTACATATTTTTTACAATAAAACGAATAGTTAAATATGTATCGAAAAAATAGATGTAGGCGTATTAAACTACTCGTGAATGATTTTCTCCTCTGTTTGTCTTCTTTGAGAGAGGAAGAAACCAATCTGTAAAAGGTAACGGAAGCATATGATCGTGTAATCTGATAAGCATTTTGTTTTGTCTTCAAGCCGAAAAGAAGCTGCTAATTAATTAAGTAAGTCGTCGTCGTCAAAAGGAGACTGACTGCGTGAGCTGGAGCAAGCTGTCTTCTACTTGTAGTAACATGCATGGGTCACGTTGACTTGGCAAAAGAAGAGAGATCAAGACGCACGGGCTATGACTATCAATTGTCCAGTTGTCACTGGTAAACCAGTTTTCTGGTCAAATGTTTCATGTGATCCATGCATATTTCTGTAGCTTCTCAAAGCTAGCGCGCAATAAAATGCTGTAGTTCTGTGATGACCTAGGGTGGCCATGGCAGTATGCAAAGACCAAGGAACGAGATAGGTTCACATACCCAGGCTTTCCCGAGAAGCAACAGCCGAGTCTCCTCCTGCTGCTGCTGCAGGTAAAACCAAGCAATGATGCAACTGCATGCCACGAAATCACATCGATCTGAGTGGCAAAAGTTTTGGAGTAGGTGATGAGTTGATGATTGATGAAAGATTTGAGTTCACTTCCTGCCCAAGAACCCTGCAAATTGGCAAGCAGCCTATAAATCTATAGTCATCTTCTGATAGATAGTGACAAAATAATTTCTCATAGATGAGTGTGAATTGTGAAAGAGTTGAGTGTCCCTCACAGTGTTCTGGCAGAAACTCTTCGTTTTTAACACAGGAATTTGGTCATAAAACGGCTTAATAATTCCAAAGGAATTGTAAACAAATTCTGAGTTCCAATCACGGCCTTGATATAATTACGAAACAGCTCTGAAATCTGATTTTTTTTTTCTGCTTTTGGATCCACGAGCTCGAGACTTGAGAGTCAGATGAACCAAGCAAGGAGGGGTCCATGTCCAAGGCGGGTAGGAGAAGCAGGAGACCTAGACCGACGCGTCTACAGACTGCGGGCCAGCTTAATTAGTTTAGTAGCCATGGGCTCACCCACTAACACACGGAGTTTTACTTTGCAAACGACGATGATTGAGAGAGAGAGAGAGAGAGAGAGAGGTCATATCGTCGGCGGCCACCGCGAATCTAGAGAGAGAGAAGGCGTGGGAAGCGTGTGATCGTCGTTCCATCAAGCTCGAGCAAGAAATTAAAATCGATGTGAGACTGGTCGAGGAATTTCAACTGAATTTATTCGCCCCACAGTTTGCTTCTTATACTGTCTCCCCGTGAGTGGTTTCGGAAATTTCCATCAATTATTTCACCGTTTTTCAGTTACGGCGAGTTGCTTGCAATGCAGCACCGTATGTAACTGTGGCTAATGAAATTAAACCATCTCCGTATCTGTAATTTAACCTGTGCAAGTGCAGAATCAAACGTGGCCAGTGGTACGGTAGGAGACGTCGCCAGAGGCTTTGATTGATGGACACAGTAGAGCGTCAGAAATGAAGTCATGTTCGTGCTGAACTGGATTGGCGATCGATCGATCGACGACGAAGATCCTTATGCCCCGTTGCTAATCGTTTTCAATGCGAAACTAATTGCAAACACATGGATGTAACGACCCATGGACACTCACTAATGCAGCAATTCTCTCTTCGTTTTTTTTTTTTGAGTGGCAACAGCAGTACACTGTACTGTACCTCACAGCAACTACTAGTGTAGTGTAGAAATCTTCAAACTTGAGGCAAGTGGCAGTATAAATAAACAGCTCAGTAGCTCACTACACTACATCTTCAGGCTAGCATGTTGCCCTATACTAGTGATTTTGTGATTACTGAAACTCTCAACCCATCTTCTACAGCTGGGGTTCTAACGTCTCTGAAGAATATAATGCCAGATGCTCCACCAGAAAGCTGGTAGTAGTGGCAAATGCGACTAAAAAAAAACTAATCGAAGCTGGTCAACAGCAAACATCGCCGTGCAATAATCCATTTTCGGCTTGTCTCCTTCTATCCCTTAGTGCCTGTCACGGGCCCACCGACAGCGACACCTGCCTCTCCCAGCATAAAAAAAATTAATCCAACTAGTGTAGTATTTTATTACAGCAACTATATTTTTAAAAAATAATTAAAGATGATGAGAAGCAGTGATATGCTGTTGTCACAGAGGCAAGAGGTTAGTGAGAAGAAAAGATGAGAAAAAGGTTGGTGCAAAACAATCAGTTAAACACGCCTTGCGTGCCGTGTGATAATCTAGCTGCTAATAACACTCCACCAACCGGCTTTTTGCTGTACTCTGAATTGTTTCTTCGCCGGACCGGCTCCTCTGAATTATTTCTTGTTTTGTTAGTTAGTGGGTTACTTTCTTTTCCTTTTCCTTTTCCTTTTCTTTGGTACTAGCATTTATTTTCGTTCAGGTTATAAAAATATGTACGATGACTAAGACTCCAATTATATATATAGGGGGTCGGGCCTATATATATACAATCCAGGTTAGTGGTTTAACACCCCGCAGTTACAGTGAGAGAGGAACGGACGCAGAGACTAGACCAAAAACTAATGAACAAAAGCGTGGGCAGGCTTTTGGTCATTATATCAGTGAACTGGTGCGCCGATGGTTTATGGAGCATCCAAATCTGTCCTAATACAACCTTGTTACGGATAAAATAGATATCGATCTCGATGTGCTTAGTACGTCGATGATAAACCAGGTTAGCGGTCATATAGACGGCACTGACATTGTCGCAGTAGACGACGGTCACAGAGGAGAGGGGTGCACGGAGCTCCTAGAGAAGCTGGCAAAGCCAGCAGCACTTGGCGACAGCACGACACTTGGCAACAGCACCACACTTGGCTTCGGCACTAGACCGGAATACTATAGTCTGGCGTTTTGAGAACCAGGAGACTAGAGTGTCGCTGAGGAGGACGCAGTAGCCAGACGTAGAGCGTCGAGAATCGAGGCAGCCTGTCCAGTCCGTGTTGAAGTACGCGGTGAGGGAGTCGATGGGGCTGGAGCTGAGATGCAGCCCGCTAGAGAGCGTGCCTTTCACGTAGCGTAGGATGCACTTAAGCAGCATGAGGTGAGGTTCGCGCGAAGCGTGCATGAATAGGCACACTTGCTGGACGGCGTACGTGAGGTCAGGCCGTATGAGGGTGAGGTATTAGAGAGCCTCGGCAAGACTCCGATACTGAGAGGGATCGGCAATGAGTGTGCCATCGGCAGCAGAGAGTTTGGCTCGAGTGTCGACCGGGGTGGCCGTGGGGTGACAATCGGCCATGTCCGTACGCTAGAGAAGATCGATGGCGTACTAGCGCTGGGAAAGAAAGAGCCCGTGAGAGGAACGTGTGACGGAGATGCCAAGAAAGTGATGGAGAGGACCAAGATCGGTCATGACGAACTCAGAGTGGAGTTGGGCCATGATCTGGTTGAGGAGAGATGTCAAAGACGCTGTAAGGACAATGTCGTAGACATATAGAAGGAGATAGGCAATAATGGAGCCGATATGAAGAGTGAACAGGGAGCTATCGGACGCAGAGGCCACGAAGCTGATATGCCGAAGATAGGCAGCAAAGCGCTGGTACCAGGCACGAGGGGCTTGTTTGAGGCCGTAGAGAAAACGTTGAAGAAGGCAGACATTGTCGGGACGATAGGGGTCGACGAAGCCTAGGGGCTGCTGGCAGTAGATCGTTTCCGTCAGATGACCGTGAAAAAATGCGTTATTCACGTCAAGCTGATGGATTGACCAGGAGTGCGAGGCAGACAAAGTGAGGACGACCCAGATGGTAGCGGGTTTGACGACGGAACTGAAAGTCTCGTCGTAATCGACACCGAGGTGTTGAGAGAAACCCCGGACTACCCAGCATGCCTTATGACATACCCAACTTGTGTTTAAAAATCCACTTGCCGGTCACAATGTTGGCGTCGGGAGGATGGGGGACGAAACGTCAGGTCTCGTTATCCATTAGGGCCTTGTACTTGTCGGCTATGGCCGCACGCCACTAAGGGTCGCCAGGACGGAGCGAGAGGTCACCGGGATGGGCGAGATAGAGCTGTGGACAGCGGAGAGCCCGTAGCGCTTAGTGGGGCGGAGAAACCCGGTCTGTGAGCAAGTGACCATATGAGAGGTGGAGGGAACTGGAGCCAATGGAAGTGCAGTAGAGATGGAAAGAACTGGTTGGGTAGGGGCGTCATTTGCTCTAGATCGGCGACTGTAGGTGAGAGGAAAGGAGGGAACTAGATCGGCCTGAGCCGATGGAGTTGGATGGGCTGATTAGTCCGATCAGTCCGATGGAGATGGAGCAGCCGATAGGGAAGGAGGAGCTGATAGAGGCTGAGGAGCCAATGAAAGTGGGGTGTCTGATGAAAAAAGGACGGGATTGGCTGAAACCGATGAGAGTGGTGGGGCCGATGGGGTCCGATGGATGGGACATTGGACCGAATAATAGTGTGATAGGTGGAAGGTAAGTTCTCAGCAGCGGCCGATGAGGGGATCGATGGAGAGAATAGTGGAGGAGGCCGGGTCGGCACGGTGTTGGTGAGAAAGAAGTTGAGATCGCTAGAGGAGGATCTCGGATGAAGCAGACCGAAGGAAAAACATGTCTCGTCAAAAATGACATGACGAGAGACGATGACCTGTCGAGTGAAAGATCGAGACATCGGTATCCCTTGTGAGAGGAGGGATAGCCGAGGAGAATGCAGGTGGTGAGGTTTGGGTAGCAGAGGCACCAAAAGACACGAAGGTGGGAGTAGTCGGGCACCGTGCGGTAAAGAAGGGCATATGGAACGTTGTTTTGAACAGAGGAGCACGGATGCCGATTAAAGAGATAAGGTACAGTGGCCAGAGCTTCTGTCCAGTAAGCGGCAGGTAAGTGGGCGTGAAATAGCATAGTACGACTTATGTTGTTGAGGGTGCGAAGGAGACGCTCGGCTTTGCCGTTCTGGGGAGAGGTGTAGGGGCAGGAGAGCCGTAGATGGATGCCCTACGAGGTGAGGAAGGTTGTAACGGTACAGTTAACGAATTCCATACCGTTATCAGCTTGTAGAGCCTTGATGGGGAGGTTGAACTGAGTAGAAACATATATGGCGAAGTTAGTGAGGTGAGAGGCGACCTCGGATTTGCTGATAAGCGGAAAAGTCCAGCAATAGTGTGTGTAATCGTCAAGTATGGCAAGGTAATATTGATTACCGGAGACACTTTTAACTGGAGATGTCCATACATCACAATGTATATGTTCAAACGGGCGCGGGGTACAAGAGAGAACCAGAAAAAGGTAGACGTACATGTTTGCTAAGTTGATACAAATGGTAAACTGTGGAGCTGCTGTGGGTACGTCGGATGGAGGCGCTGCGACGGAGCGTAGCGACAGCGTCGGGGCCGGGGTGGCCGAGATGAAGATGCCATAGGTTGGTAGAGAGGGCGACGCTGGCGTGTGGAGTGGACGGCGCAGCGGGAATGGTGTAGAGGTCTCCGCCACTATTGCAGCGAAGGATCTGTCGTCGGGTTGGGATATCCTTCACAGAGAAACCAGAAGCGTCAAATTCGATAGAGCAGTTATTGTCTCTTGTGAATTGACAAACAGATACAAAATTGTGAATAAGGGAATGTACAATAAGAACATTGCGAAGGGGGAGGTTAGTGGTGGGTGTAGACAGAGAGGAGTCACCTCGGCATTGGACAGGAAGAGAGTGGCCATTGCCGATGGTGACAAAGGGGAGGAAGATGGGTGACAAGAACGAAGTATACCAGCCGATGATGCTATGTGGGAGGACGTCCTAGAGTCCAGCACCCAAGGGTGCTGTGGTTGAAGCGTCATCTGGTTGAGAACGGCGACGAGGCCAGCCTAGTTCTAAAAGGGAACCGACTGGGTGGATGGTGTCGGTAGCATCGGCTGAGGCGGCAGAATGAGAGCCGATGCCAAGTGAGCCTGAGGATGGGCGCCGAGAACCCCTGGTTGCCATCCGATGAGGTTGCGTGGCTGGGGTTGGGGTGCCCAGGGGTTATAGCAGAGCCACGGACCCGTGGGACGACAGGTTGGGCAGGGACCGAGGCAGATCACGATTACATCGGACCCTGCCAGTTCCTGCCTTTGGCTTTGTCTTTCATGGTGAGGGCTGTGTTGCCATTGTTAGAGCCATGCCTGCTAGAGCCGCGGGAGGGAGTGGCAGCACAGGATGCTCGGCAGCCATTATCGGCTGCGGCGAGGAGAGCGGTGTAGGCCATTGTCTTCTCATCGTTGGATACACATAGTTCTTTAAGAACTAACATGTCATGAGCCCGCACAAACGATGAAAGGGATATGGCGTTGGCGATGTCATCGGCGGTGTTTGAGAAGCGAGGGTTGAGGTCTCGCAGAAGGGCGAGAACAAGTTGAGAGTCGGCCACAGGGTGGCCGACATCCCAGAGAGCAGCAGCCTTGACCTTAAGGCGCTGGTAGTACGAGAAGACAGAGGAGTCTACTTGTATCATGGAATGAAACTCGTTGAGGAGGAAGATGGCGCGGGATTGCTTGTTCGCGAGGAAGATCCGCTCGATGGCCACCCGGAGATCCCGGGCGATGGGGTCTGTATCGTCAATGGTGAGGTCGAGGACAGAGTCATCGATCAAGCCGAGCAGCCAGCTGCGCACGTAGCACTCGGCAATGTCCCACTAAGGGTCATCGGGGCGAGGTGGAGCGGAGCCATCGATATGTGACCGTAGGCTGAACTTTCCACAGAACGATTTGAAGAAGAAAATCCACTTAGAATAGTTGGCATTAAGGTCAAGAGAGATAGTAACGTGAGATTTCATGTTCACAGCAGCGTAGGGGGGAGAAGATTGGTGAGGTGGTGCCCGAAGTGTGGTCTGGGGCACCAAGAGCCAGAGCAGACTCGGTGACTGGGAGAGTGTCGGAGCTGAGGGTGGACTCGATGGCCATGACGAGAGAAGAGCAGGGACAAATAGCCGATGGGAGGATGGATCGGCCGATCAGAGAAATGAAAAGCCGATAGAGAGTGGGCCGGCTAGCCGATGGGGAGTGGTTGATCGATGTGGAGTAGGCAGCGGAGTAGGTGAGGAAAAGGTGGTGGCAGAGTAGGTAGGTCAGAGAGTGGTTGGGTCACGGACGTACGAGGATTCACGTTCGTGAAGGGAAGATTCACGTTCGTGGACTCGTGGAGGCCAAGGAGTGGAGCGGATACGAAAATGGCGGAGAGGGGCTGGACACGAAGAGAAGGTGTTCGCGTCCGGGAGGCAGGGATTCGTGTCCGTGGACACGTGGACATGTTAGATTGGCTCGGACGTGAGGGAAGAAGTTCGCGTCCGAGAGCCGTTGAGCGTGTCGGAAAAAGCGGGAACCAAGTGAGGGTTCCAGCAGATGGAGGGTGGATAAGTCTAGCCGATGGGAGGACGGACGAGTTCAGCCGATGGGAGGGCGGACGAGTTCAGCCGATAGAGACGACGAGCGCAGAGGTGCACCGGCGTCAGAGAAAAAAGGATGCATGAAGCAAGAAGAAGGGCGAAGATAGGTGCGAGACGAGACGAGGAGGCGGATAAAGACCGTCGCCTTGTTGCGCGGAGCTGAAAACGGAGAAAAGAAAATGACTACGGGAAAGACGGGGAGAAGAAAGAAACAGAGACGAGAGAGTGAGGAGAGTACCGGAAAGAATGTCAGTGATAGAGAGAAAATGGCGACGACGAGGAGGAAAATGTCGACTCGCCGATGGAAGAAAGCTAGCGCACCGAAAATGTTTAAAATCATCTTAATACTATGTAGAAATATGTACAGTGATTAAGACCCCGAGTGTATAAGGGAGGTCGGATATATATATATATATACAAACAGGCCAGTGGTCTAACACAGCTAAAAATATTTTTAATTCCCAGTCTGAATAAGATAATACAAAGCAAATTCTCCTGAGATACACCTCATGAATCATTCATGTTTACATTACTGAAACTCTGAAATGGATTCAAGGAGCTAACAGTTAGTTGAACCATGAGAGAGATATTTTTCTCAGAAACAGTAGCAACGAATATCTTTTCCTTTTCTTTTTGAAAAGAGCATGATTTTCAGACAAGTTGATGCTCTGTCATTGCACATATTTTCGTTGTTCGCGAACAGTTCCCTACAGACTCTTTAAAAAATTCTTTAATTTCCGCATCCTAGAAAATTAAATCTACAAACACATAGATCCACGAATCATTCAGTGCACTCATATTTACGACACCTAAAACTCATATTTACTTACCATGGGACAGACAATTTTCTGAGTCTGAGCAATAGTAATGCATATAATCTTTTTTTTTGTTTGAGAAAAGACCCTAACTTTGAGATAAGTTGATGCCTGTCACTGCAAATCTTTTCCTCACAATGAACAGCCTAACAGCCTGGTTAATCAGACACCCTAACCACCTCCTCACGGACACACACACTCGCTCTAATGAAGTCAACAGTCCACCCGCGCCGTGTCACCGACACTTTTCATCCCATCTGATCTAACTCACCTCGTTTTCTTCCTCCCTAAAAAAAAACCTGGCTGCAAGCGAGCGAGGAGGTAGAGCGCGCGACGAGGTGGTGGTGGTGGGTGAGTGGGGCGTGGTTAGGAGCAAGGTATTAACCGGAGGCAGCAGCAGCAGCAGCACGGCCACGGGAGGAGGAAGAAGAATAAATAGTAGTAGGAGGAAGAGAGTGAAGAGACGAGGAGGGAGGAGGCGAGTAGTGCCCAACGAAGTGGACGAGTGCCACAAACTGACAGCAGCGTTAGCGTGCATGTGCCGGGGGGCAAAGCTGTCGAAAGAAACAGCAGCGGGGCGGGGTGGCGATGAGCTGTGTTTAGGCGAGCAAGCAGTAGCCGTAGCAGTGGCAGCAAGCAGTAGCATACTACACGCACCCACCACCTCCGCGGCGCACAAGGGAAGGAAGCAAAGCGAAGCATCCAACTATTTTCCTCTTCCTCTGCTCCCCTCCTCCCGCCGCCACGCGCTTCGTGCTGCGTCGTCGTAGTAGCGGGTAGAGAAGGGGAAGGGAGGAGCCGCGCCCTTGGGATCTGGAGATCTGGTAGGGGGGACTGCGGGATGGAGGCCAGCGCCGGGCTGGTCGCCGGCTCCCACAACCGGAACGAGCTCGTCGTCATCCGCCGCGACGGGGAGCCCGGGGTACGCACAGAATCGGCGGCTGTTCTGTGTTGTGGTGGGTGCTGATTTTTTCCCCCTCTCTGGTCTCTGCAGCCGAGGCCGCTCAAGCACACGAACGGGCAGGTGTGCCAGATTTGCGGCGACGACGTGGGGCTCAACCCCGACGGCGACCCCTTCGTCGCCTGCAACGAGTGCGCCTTCCCCGTCTGCCGCGACTGCTACGAGTACGAGCGCCGCGAGGGCACGCAGAACTGCCCCCAGTGCAAGACCCGCTTCAAGCGCCTCAAGGGTAAGTCCACCGCCCGCAATGCCGGATTCTCCGGCGTCCGTTTGACTGTCGGGTGCTCACCTCCTGATTGTTTTCAGGTTGCGCTCGCGTCCCCGGGGATGAGGAGGAGGACGACGTCGATGACCTGGAGAACGAGTTCAACTGGAGGGACAATAACGACTCGCAGTATGTCGCCGAGTCCATGCTCCACGGTCACATGAGCTATGGCCGCGGCGGTGACCTCGACAGCGTGCCGCAGCATTTCCAGCCCATCCCCAATGTTCCCCTCCTCACCAACGGGGAGATGGTACCTGTAAATCTCACGCTGCTACATTGAGAAGCTGCCTCAGCTCTCTTCTGGTTGCTCAATTGCTTGTTCTGATGTGCCTGTAGATCGATGACATCCCGCCGGAGCAACACGCCCTTGTGCCGTCTTTCATGGGCGGCGGGGGAAAGAGGATCCACCCGCTTCCTTATGCAGATCCAAACCTTCCTGGTGCGTATTTGGATTGTCGCAAGGCTAGCTTTCTACTTGTATTGCTGCTTGTATTGAATCAATTGGTGGTTGTTGTGCAGTGCAACCAAGATCCATGGACCCGTCCAAGGATCTCGCCGCGTATGGGTATGGGAGTGTCGCGTGGAAAGAGAGAATGGAAAGCTGGAAGCAGAAGCAGGAGAGGCTACACCAGATGAGGAATGATGGTGGTGGTAAAGATTGGGACGGTGATGGCGACGATGCAGATCTACCACTGTATGACACTGGAAACTAGTTTTACTTCTATTAGTTTGGTGCTTCTCTGATAGGCTATTTTTGGTGTCCATGCATTGGTCAAACCTTAAATTGGGCATGATTATGACCAACTAAGGACAGAAAATCCAATAAACCGTGTCACTGCACTAGAATTTTGAATCAAACTGGCTGCTTCATGTTTGTGACGTAGTTCAACCATCATATCTGTTTTGTTGGATGAAGAAAATTGCATCATCAGCCATTTTAGTCTGTGGCCTAGAAAATTTATGGTGGTTGCTACTGCTAGTAATAATTTCCATCTGGTATTTGATTAAGTAGATACGTGTCTCCCTGTTGCAAAATGTCTTTAGAGACTCAACTATCAATTCTTTATTGATTCTTTCAACAGAATGGATGAAGCTAGACAGCCATTGTCCAGAAAGATTCCGATTTCTTCAAGCCTGATCAATCCCTATAGGATGATTATCATAATTCGGCTGGTGGTTCTGGGTTTCTTCTTTCACTATCGAGTGATGCATCCAGTGCCTGATGCATTTGCATTATGGCTCATATCTGTAATCTGTGAAATCTGGTTTGCCATGTCTTGGATTCTTGATCAGTTCCCGAAGTGGTTTCCTATTGAGAGGGAGACTTACCTTGACCGGTTGACATTGAGGTTTGTTGCTGTTGCCACCTACCTAGCATCACTTGCCTTCTATTTTTTCTGAGGTTCTGTTTCTTATTATTATTTTTCTGGATAGGTTTGACAAGGAAGGCCAACCATCTCAACTCGCCCCAGTTGACTTTTTTGTCAGTACGGTTGATCCCTTGAAGGAGCCTCCCTTGGTCACAGCAAATACTGTTCTGTCCATCCTTGCAGTAGATTATCCAGTTGACAAAGTCTCTTGCTATGTTTCTGATGATGGTGCTGCTATGCTCACATTTGAAGCACTGTCTGAAACATCTGAATTTGCAAAGAAGTGGGTTCCTTTCTGCAAGAGGTATAGTCTTGAGCCTCGTGCCCCAGAATGGTACTTCCAACAGAAGATAGACTACCTGAAAGACAAGGTGGCACCAAACTTTGTCAGGGAGAGGAGAGCAATGAAGGTGCATTGCCTGGTCCCTTCTGTTACAGTTTGCTATGATATTTAGCTGATAAAATTTTATGCTAATTTTGGCCTCAATTCCTTTTTTCAGAGGGAGTATGAGGAATTCAAGGTCAGAATCAATGCTTTGGTTGCTAAAGCCCAGAAAGTTCCTGAGGAAGGATGGACAATGCAGGATGGAACTCCCTGGCCTGGAAACAACGTTCGTGATCATCCTGGAATGATTCAGGTATGCTTTTTCAGTATATGGTGCTGCTCAATTTTCTGCTGACATGATATGATGGTTACTTTCCCCTTCTCTTGCTGTACCATAACAAAGCTCAACTTTTGCAACCATAGGTCTTCCTTGGCCAAAGCGGTGGCCATGATGTGGAAGGAAATGAACTGCCTCGATTGGTTTATGTTTCAAGAGAAAAACGGCCAGGCTATAACCATCATAAGAAGGCTGGTGCTATGAATGCATTGGTAAAGAAAATACGTTTGAAGCATTTGTCTGCCTTCTATAGCCTGTAGCAGCGTGCGGTGGATTTTGATGTCCTTTCCATTTGTCTGTTTTTCAGGTCCGAGTCTCTGCTGTACTAACTAATGCTCCATATCTGCTGAACTTGGATTGTGATCACTACATCAACAACAGCAAGGCTATAAAGGAAGCAATGTGTTTTATGATGGATCCCTTGGTAGGAAAGAAAGTTTGTTATGTGCAGTTCCCACAAAGATTTGATGGCATTGACCGTCATGATCGATATGCTAATAGGAATGTCGTCTTTTTTGATGTAAGATTTATCTCCAATATTTCTGGAACTCTGTTCATTGTTTATGTTGAGCCATTAAACTTGATGCCATCTCCCTATTGTTTATTTCTTGCAGATTAACATGAAAGGTTTGGATGGCGTTCAAGGTCCCATCTATGTTGGTACTGGATGTGTATTTAGAAGACAGGCACTGTATGGTTATGATGCCCCCAAATCCAAGAAACCACCATCAAGGACTTGCAACTGCTGGCCAAAGTGGTGCATCTGCTGTTGCTGCTTTGGTAACAGGACAAACAAGAAGAAGACTGCGAAACCTAAAACAGAGAAGAAAAAGAGGTTGTTTTTCAAGAGAGCAGAGAATCAATCTCCTGCATATGCTCTTGGTGAAATTGATGAAGGTGCTCCAGGTATCGCTTTAACTTCCAAGAAAATCCTGTGGTTATTCTAGAAGCTCCCTCATTTTCATTGTAATAACACCTAATCTTGGAATGATTTCTGCAGGAGCTGAAAATGAAAAGGCTGGTATTGTAAACCAACAGAAATTAGAAAAGAAATTTGGCCAATCCTCTGTTTTTGTTGCATCCACACTTCTTGAGAATGGTGGAACCCTGAAGAGTGCAAGCCCAGCATCACTCTTAAAGGAAGCTATACATGTCATCAGCTGTGGCTATGAGGACAAGACAGACTGGGGAAAAGAGGTAAAATTTGGAGCATGGTTGTTGTGTGTTAGTTGACAGGTTGGATATCTTCTGCTACGTTGTAAACCATAACTTCCTTTTCTTTTTTGCAGATTGGCTGGATCTATGGATCCGTTACAGAGGATATTCTTACTGGGTTTAAGATGCACTGCCATGGTTGGCGGTCAATTTACTGCATACCTAAGAGGGCTGCATTCAAAGGTTCTGCACCTCTCAATCTTTCTGACCGTCTTCACCAGGTTCTTCGGTGGGCTCTTGGATCTATTGAAATTTTCTTCAGCAACCATTGCCCTCTTTGGTATGGGTATGGCGGTGGATTGAAATGTTTGGAAAGATTTTCCTACATTAATTCCATTGTGTATCCTTGGACATCCATTCCACTATTGGCTTACTGTACATTGCCTGCCATCTGTTTGCTAACTGGAAAATTTATCACTCCAGAGGTAACTCTCATTCAGATTGTAATTCTGCTTGGCGTGAAATTGTATAAGACTGAAGACCTGAACCTTACCTTTCCTCCTTTTGTTCCATTGTGCAGCTTACTAACGTCGCCAGCCTATGGTTCATGTCACTTTTTATCTGTATTTTTGCTACGGGCATTCTGGAAATGAGATGGAGTGGCGTAGGCATTGATGATTGGTGGAGGAACGAGCAGTTTTGGGTCATTGGAGGTGTCTCTTCACATCTCTTTGCTGTGTTCCAAGGACTTCTGAAGGTCATAGCTGGTATTGATACGAGCTTCACTGTCACATCAAAGGGTGGAGATGATGAAGAGTTCTCAGAGCTGTATACCTTCAAATGGACAACCTTGTTAATACCCCCCACCACTTTGCTCCTATTGAACTTCATTGGGGTAGTGGCTGGCGTTTCCAATGCAATCAATAACGGATATGAATCATGGGGGCCGCTCTTTGGGAAGCTGTTCTTTTCATTTTGGGTGATTGTCCATCTGTATCCGTTCCTGAAGGGTTTGGTTGGAAGGCAAAATAGGACACCAACAATTGTCATCGTCTGGTCGATTCTTCTGGCTTCAATCTTCTCGCTCCTCTGGGTCCGGATCGACCCTTTCCTGGCAAAGAATGACGGCCCTCTTCTAGAGGAGTGTGGTTTGGATTGCAACTAGGAGGTCAGCATGTGAACTTCCCCCATCAAGTATGTATTGAAGAAGTATTTTTGCAGGTGTTTGTGCCCATTTTTTGCCCCATTTTTTCTTCTGTAGATAGAAAGATGAAAAAAAAAGGTCTTGCGTTTCTTTTGTTCCATGGTGGTAGCTCAGCCTCATATCTGCAATATTGAGCAAACGGGAGGCTGCGACAACCTTGTGCAGTTCGGCCACGAAAAATACAGTCAGTGCCAATGTTTGATTGTTCAGCATTCTTTATTAGTTTGGTGGAAATTTGATCGGGTGAGCCGACCAGAAAGTTGCTTGATTCTGCATTGCTCTCCACCATCTACAAAAACTCAGTACTTGTTTCTCAATAAAGCAGGAATGGATCTGCCGTCTGGAATAGAGGAAGATGCACATTATTTATGTAGTGAGTTAAATATGCCTGAAGGGCTTGTCCATTCCTTTTTTTGTCCTTGTTAGAACAAAGGGATCTCAAGTGTTAGTAATTTAGCGCATCCAGTGTTGTAATTTGTAAAGGTGCCCCTTTGTTCAATGCTTCAATTGCGTAATGTCCCTGATAACCATGGATATGTTTGTTGTTCATTGCTACCCTATATATCTACGCAACTTCAAAAAGGGCAGGGCTTTAACAAGATGACTCCTGGTGACTACAGAAAATGTCGGCGAGGCAATGTCTGAGGGACACTCCCATCTGCTGTACACTGCTTTTGTTGTTGCAAGTGTAATGGCTGTAGGGTAACGTGGTACTTGACCATTGAAAGAGCCAGCTTTGCCTGGGAAGAAAGAAAGAAAGACATCTCACGTCTGTCTTGGCTGGGGATTTTAAGGACGAAAACGTTGGCCCCCGGTGCAATCACTGCGATCCTGCAATCTACGAGCAAAGGATGAATGCCCACCCTCTGTGCGCCACATGATGCTGGATTCGCTCGCTGCACCCCAGCTCTTGGCTGTATCATATTCATGAGGGTGGACAGCTTTCTGCTCCTTTAACCGGCAAGTCTCCCCACGGTTTGTTACTAGAATGGATGCTGCTGCAGATTTCAGAAACTTTGACTGCATACTACTAATTCCCATGTAAGAAGAAAATGAAAGTTGGCTTGTGGCATTTCTCTCTGACCATTTTGAAGCATAGAGAGAATTTGAGTGCTTTTTTTTGTCAGGAAGAAGTACGATGAAGTTCTTGCCACATTCTTTTACTAATCCTGCATTCCAAACAGCACAGGACATTTGGAGTGCTGGGAGACACGGAATGGCAGCTGCAGGCACTGGAATCGCAGTGGAGAGGAAAGCTCAACATACCACATAGTAGTTGACAAATAAGACAGGACACACGCCACGCCCACTGCCAGCCTGCCATCATCTCTCGCTCGTACACCACAAGGCCACAATAAGTCCCACACTGATCTGAGCTATAGTGAGCCAGCTGCATGCTTTGCATCCAAAGCAGCATCCATAGTTTGTTGTTAAACACAACAAAATCAGCAACAGCAGCAGGCAGGCACCAACCTATCCAATTCTGCCTACCATAATTCTATGTACTCGCAAAAGGGCCACATGCTTGTACCATTCTTTCTTTAGCCCAGTTAATTTGCCTGCAAATCCGTTCTTGCCAAGCCAATATTACCTAACTACTCCTACTCACCTGAAAAAAATTAAAATGCGAACTAACTAGTACTAGGTTATAGGTGCTGGGTTCCCTACCTCCATTTCCAGCTCTTAAATCTCATGCATGCCATGTGTGTGCAGAAAAAAACAGATTTAGCAGTGGTTGTAGTATGCTTTTAGCCCTTAGCTATTTACCTACAAAGTAGGCTTCAGATTTGGACAGCTCATACAAGTCCTTCTTGTCGTTCATGACTAATAAATTTATATACTCTCTCCAGTTTTGTTTACTTGACAGTTTGTTTGACCTTAGCACAAATACCAAGAAAATCATCGGGTTGCAGGTTTATGATAAAAATACCCATGCCAGTGCTGTATAGTGGAGCAACACGTGTCTGCAGCACAATCACACAAAGAAGATGAGCAAGGCGAGCTATTGGAATTTGAGAACACAGGCGACACAGCAATTCCTCTCCTCGGTCTCTCTTCTCAGCCATGGCTTTGTTTGATCTGAACGAGTGTCCTCAAGAACATCGTAAAGAGCAGGCTAGGAATGAGGTTCGCTATGCCTTGGATCTGAACCAGCACCCTGATGAACCCAGCAACCTTGATTTGAACCTCATTCCCCAGCAAGCAACGGAGGTGGAGCGTCCACCTGAAGAGAACGCCCTGACGAAAGGAGCCTTGATTTGAACCTCGTGTCCCAGGAACCTTTCACTGGTGAGCTCATCTCTTTTTCTTCCTTGTATCGCCGGACTTTAGTCGCCCTCCCGCCTCACACGTATGGGACCGCGCCCTCCCCACGTCGACGCGGCAAAGCGAACTTCACGCGCCGGCCAGACGAGCGGGTCCAGCTCAACGCGGAGGGCATCTGATTGCTTGCAATTTCTTCTGCAGATTACTGTCAACAAGACTTCCGGCAGTTCAATTTGGGCGTCCTTCCGCATCAGCAAAATTATGCTCAACAAAGACCTCTGGCAGTTCAATGTGATCGATGTTCCACGTCAAGAAAAGGAGGACCAAAATCCCATCCAACGATTGCCACTTTCAAATGGTGAGACCTCTGCTCCTCTTTGCGCAGCCTACTTGTCGGACACCCGCACGATGCAGTCACGGTGCCATGGTCGCTGCTGCGCCTGCAGCGGTTTGAGTGACGAACCGGAGGTGGAGGCACGGCTGCGTGGCACCACTGCAGCCTCCTGTTAAGTTGCGGCCTTTCCAGCTCTGTTTTGCCACTCCAACTGATCGTTCAATTGGTGTGCTGACAGCTTACAAATTTTTAGACCATGAGATGGCATCGATGCAATGTTTTCTGCTAGTACTATGTCCTTTACTTGGTCTTGTAGCTTTCATTCTCAGATTTTATTACTGTTTCACTGTGGTGTTATGTACACATACACTTAATTTTCTTTCAATACCAGCCTTCTCATGTCTTGATTATTTTTTACCTATGTATACAGGTCATGTTGTTAAATACCATTTCAAGAAGGAACTCCCAAATGATAAGCGAAGGCAGTTGTACGAAGCTTTGGTTTGGAGAAGCATTAATGGTAGGCTGACTCAAAAGGACATAAATGAGGTTGCTGCATCATTCTCTGTTAGTGAACGAACTGCTTGGCGGATATGGAAACAAGCAAAGAATTGTTTGAAAGAGGGTCATGAGATCGATGTCTCTAAGAAGAGGTTTAATAGTGGTCGAAAGAGAATGCATGTTAATCTGCATTTGTTGCGGGACATCCTTTATCAAGAGGACTACATTGCTTGATTTGCCAGCCTAGCTACACTGTCATGATTAATATTTTATAATAAATAATTAGTTTTATAACTAATTTAATTAATAAAAAATGATTTGTAAATTGTGTAACTTATATATGCTATTTTACGATATTTATATAAAAAACAATTATTTTATCTATTTATGTGTAAATGTGTCTGAGCCTATAAAAAATAAAGTCCACCAAGAAAATCATGCAGGACACTAGAGAAAAGATTCTATACGTTATATATGAGAGAAGTTATATACGTATAGAAAATGGAGTTGATTTTGAATAGAGTTTCAGATTAAAAAGTACACATGGGAAAAATCATAGAGAAATTAGAAGTCAAAATAGAAGAGAAAATATGTGTGGTGCTATAGCATGTGCAACTGACTACTATAGCGACATGTAGCAACATGAATTCCTGTCTCATGAGAGAATGTTTCAAATTTTATTTATTGTATTTGATTGGTAGTACGAGAGTTAAGTCTTATGAGATTAGATTTTTTTGTATAAATAAAAAAAAGAGTTAAGGCCTATAGCCATAATTTTTGTAAAAGAAAAAAATTATGTTTTAGTTTTGAGAAAAATAAGCGTTTTGTATGTATTTTGTAAAACACATCTTGATACAGTATATTTAATTTACTTTTAATTTTCGTGGGCAATCAATTCAATGACAAGTATGGTCAAATTAGCAACATGAAGATGATCAGAACACTGGCAGCATAGCAATCGGATTTTATTTTATAAAAAACATTTGTTTTTTAAATCTTACCATTTAGTCTCTGGTAAGTTTAATTATTGTGTTTTGATTCTATAAAAGTGAGCAAATACAAAGTTTGGAAAATTAATTTACTCATGTAAAACGATATAAATCATTAGTGTATTATTAATTACATATTAATTATTTTCAACATGAAAATAGGTTTATTTGTTATATTAAAGAAACTTTTTTATAATTTTTTAAAAAACATAATTAATCATGCATTAATGAATTAACACATTTTACGTGAGTAAATTGGTTTAATCTGTTTTAATCAAAAGAACTCGCCCTAAGAAGAAGGTCTAATAAAGCGACTCAAACAATAAAAGGAATTCTTAAAAGGAGGATAACAAGAAAGAAAGACTGAGGTGGTGCATTTCTATGCTTGATCCAAGTTGCACTCACATATACCCTAATTTTAAGGATTTTTTGGACTTTGTTTTCATAGATAAAAAACGGTTCTATCTTAGGAAGAAGACAGGAAGGTATTATATTCTTTCTAATCAATAGGAGCCTTATCGGACGTGCAATATCAAAAAAATTATCCCAAAGTTAATGTTTTTGTGTGACATTGCTCGTCCAAGGATGGATAATGAAGGAAATTGCACTTTTGATGAAAAAATCGGTTGCTTTTCTCTAATTACTTATGAATCTGTTAGAAGGACAAGTAAAAATATGAAACCAATTATGTCTATTACAAAGGAAGTGATGCGAGGTTCTTCCTACTATTCAAGCAAAGTGGCCTAGCGAAGATGTTGGGAAGCCGATATTCATACAACAAGATAATGCTCACTCTCATATCGACTGTATTGACCCTCTATTTGTCAAAAGCAGCGCGATAAGATGGATTTGATCTTATGTTTTTCAACCATCGAATTCACCGTACTTCAATATCCTTGATATAGGTTTTTTCCATCTATTCAGACCATTCAATATAAGAAGACTCCCACAACAATACAGGAACTTGTCACTGCTGTTCAAGAAGCCTTTCAAGATTATGAACCAATATTATGATATCGAATATTCTGGACACTTCAGCTCGTCATGACAGAGGCAAAAAAAGAAGGGGGAGACAACAACTTTTGTTAGAAAGAGAGAGAAGCCTTCCTCTGCAAATGAAATGTGATCTCAATTTGGTCCAGCAGGTATGTAGGCAGATCAATGAATGAGCTGGTGTGGTTCGTCTCATCATACTACCAACTGAAGAAATGCCTTTTGTTCCTTGCGATGTTCAAATGTCAACATTTTGCTACCAAGGATGTCCCATGTGCTGTAAATATTTGCTGTATCTATGTACAGAGAAGCGCTTTTGTTTACAAACCATGTGTATTTGTTTGCATATCGCAGCTTTACTTGCAGCCTGCTTGGTGTGTACATGTCTGCTTGATCTGCAGCCTTCTTGTCTATACACATCTTGAAGTACTTATATCTAAACTTGCCTTCCACCTTCATGACCCAATTTGGAAAAAAAAACAAACATGGGGTTTTAATGAAATGAAGGATTGGACAATTTTTAAGCACATGTGCACAACAGAAAAAAAAAGGGAAACATTTTCGTGTAGAGCATGTGACAAAGAGTTTATTAATCAGAAGTGGAATTACGGTCTCAAGTGTTTGCATCATTCAAGAATCGAAGAACAAAATTCATCCAAATACAAGAATTTATGTTAATTTGTGTACATATTTTGTACAATCTCATGAAATTCCATTAGCTCTCCGACGAACATACGAGTGACAAAAAGAAAACATCAAAATTTCTGAGAACACAGTGTAAGAATGAAGTTCAGACCGTCTTTCTTTTGGAGCGCCAGAATCAGTAGCCAACTCCAGAACATCACAAACAACTTATTGCTAACAATGGTCATATTCTTCCCATGTGGGTGGATGCAATCTCGGCAGCTTCTTCCCAATAGCAGCACAGACATTCCAGCAAACACGCCATCGGCAGTGACTCACCAGCACACACTGGCGAAGTGGTGCCAAGTTGGGGGCTACGCCGCGCGCCGAGCTGTTTTGCGCCACCATAGCTGCAACCATCACTAGCCCCTGCGGCATTCTCTTCCGCTCCCATCCAACAAAATCGACTCATCGTTTCACCCTCCGCCCCTCCCTCCGCTGAGTCGCCGAGTAATTTACCGGAGCACCGGCGGCCCCGTCTTTCTTTTTCTCTATCCTCTGTTTTTCTTCCTAGAGGACTTCCTCTACTCATGGCAGGCCCTAAGCAGGCGTGTAAGGAGGTGAGAGTTTGACTGTTTGAGCATTCGAGGTCGAGGAGCGGGCGCCGGCGCCGGCGCCGGAGACAGAGATGACACCGCACGCCCGTTCCACCGCTGCGGCCAGAAGCAAGCACCAACAGCCAACTTGTTTTTTTTTATCGTACTGCGTGGAATGGGCCCACAAAGGGCAAAATGGTAAATTCATACACCGTAAATTGTTCAGTGCCGAGTATTTGCAAACACAAAAAAGTGAAACCGGAGGGGTGCAGAAAAAAGATATGTAAAGGCGTTCATGGATCGATCAATGAAACGTGCATTGTTGTGCTAGTAAACTACAGGATGTGACGTGCTAACGAACTGAAGAAAAAGGCAATCGAGCATACGTCATACGTGTGCCATTCGCGGATACTTTGGTTGCTTTCAATTATTGTCAGTAGGACCGGCCGCTAGTACTGCTGCAACAAATGAGAGAAAATACATCGAACTGTTTTTCTTTATTTTTTAAAGGAATTTCTAAAAGAAAAATAGAGGAATTCAATTCAAGTGAATAATCCTTACATACTGCAAGTCATTTGGATTGTATGAATGCATCAAAGAAAATATATGCGATAAAAAAAATTTCCTCCATACTCTAGAAGAACTCTAACTCTCATGAAGTCTAACTTCATGTTTTTCAATTCCTTTGAGATTTTCTATGCACCTTCTCTCCTCTCTCTAACAAATCAACACGTGATCTTCTTTTTTTTCGTATGATACATCCAAACACAAACACGTGTTTCAAGATTCATGTGATTTCGTTTCTTGTAAAAATCAACAAGTTATAACATATCAATCATGTGTTTTGTTATGTTCCAAATGTTTTGAGAATCCTAAGGAGCCCTAAAGAAGAGAAACAGTTGGGGTGCAGTGCAGTGCATTGCAGGGACCATGCATTCATCGGACGGCTGATCGAGCAGGCGCACTGACGCTTCGACGGCCAGTATGCACTCTACAGTACAGTGCAGGAGAAAGCACATCACATGGGCCCCTCACAGGATTAATTAATGGAAGTGAAAGCCATTAAACCACATCTTAAATCGTCCATTCAGATTCAGTCACCGTACGATTACCTGGTTGAAGATGGCAGGATTAAGCATTAAGTATTGGCACTGTTCATTGTCTGCCATGGCCAATGGGCATTAACTGGATCGGATGGAATAGACCTCTTGCTTGCTGGACCGATCGGAATCGGATCACATGTGCCATTAACTTGGTAGCTTCGCGACAGGTTACAGCTAGTACACTTTGCTTAACTAGGAGTAATTAAGCCATATGCATGCTGGACCACTCGATAGACATGAATAGTTAAAGGAGTACCGAGTACGTAGTTACGTACCCTCCGATTCTTTAACCAGAATCTTATTAACTGTGAGCTATTCCTTCAGTTAAAAAAAACTCTATCTTCCTTTCGTCTTACGCATATCAATATAATATTTAAAACTATAATGTTTATCACATACTTTTTTAAACTTGCATACAATAATTACTTTTAAAACAAAAATTTTAATATATTTCAGTTCTAAGTTAGAATAGGTTACCGTTAAAATCTAATAAAGTCTCTAATCAACGTATCCTTTCTATTCCAATTAAGCACTCTATTTTCTTACCATGTCTTCTCATATTAAATTTTGGTATTTCTCTATATTTCTTCATATTATTATATCAATAATTTTCTTTAATGTTACGATCATGTATATTCTAGCTTCAAACTCCATTATTCTTGTATGGTAGATAAGATTTTTTTATATCATAGTTTATTTTTAATATTGACTTTTTAAACAGACTAAGATAGGAAAAAAAGCCCTAAAATCACCTCTAAAATTCATTTTCAAAATATAAAATTATACCATGGAGGATTTTGTAGCCAAAACGAAGCAACTCGTTAGGTATGAATTGTGCATCATCCGCAGGTTCATGTATACAGCTAGCCGTCGCTGTAAGTATAAGAGTACTTACAAATTTCAAGTGCCCGTCAGTACACATGCCGTCCATGAACAGAGGCTTGTGTATTGTTTTTCCTATCTGTATGTATGTACCAGCTGGCTAGTAGTATATACAATGTATTATTCCCACTCGGCCACTCACTGCGCATGATACTACTTTTCAAGAATTTTAGCGTTACACAAGGACTCAAGGAGCAGACAATCTCTTGAAGCAATTGTGCCCATTTTGATCCCCTTTTAAAAGAAATATGTTTAGTAGGCTGTAGCTTGCTTGGTTTTGTGTTAATTAAAGTATCATAAATCACAGCTAGCAAACATTAAAAATGTGGTTCCATAGCTACCTCGTGGGAAATGGAACTAATATTTCCAAATCCAAGTTCTGAACAAGCTACAGCTCAGTTATATTTCACTTTTCTCTGAATATTTAACAGGTAATCAGCACGTCATCAGATTCTCTCTGTCTCTGCAAGTCTGCCATCATGTTTCGACCATCACGCTCATTAACCAACTAAACAAATCTATCACACACTTATCACTACTACAATGATCGCGCTCTGAAAACGTATAGAGCCGAACCTTCTGATCTCTGACAGAGCAAGCAAACGCTTCATCACTTGCTGCTTCTACTATACTTTAGTCAAAGTGAACGAGAGCTAGAGATCATAGAGTAATCGAGTGACAGCAAAATGGCGTTGCGTTTGAGTAAAGAACAGAGGCAAGAAATGGCGCACGATGGCAACCTGTCACAGCTATCCAAAAAGGTGCAGGCAAAGTTGCACATTCCTCTTCTTTCTGTAGCTTCTGCAGCTGACTCCTTTGTCTGTTGTCAGAAAGATTCAGATATGCCAGCTGATGAACAAGCCATTTTCTCTCTCACTATGCGATTGTGTGTCAGACTGAGAGAGAGGAAAAGAAGAGGAGGATCACATGCTTGTTTGGTTGTGAAGCTACTCAGTCTGCATGTGGTTGGCTTGTGTCTGTAGTGGTGTCAAACGTTCGGTGACAGAGGAAACGACAGTGAACAGGGCTTCAGATTCAGGCCGCATCTGTTTCCTTGCCTCACTACTTCTTGGAGGGTGGCGAAACCTACCGTTGGGGTGGTCTCGTCTCATTCAGGTGTCCCAGAAACAACAATTGGCAGCAATATTACTACTACATAGCTTCAGCATAGGTGACTGTTTAAAAAAAATTCAGTTTCCCCCTTTTGTTCTGATAGGGTTGCCGTATAATTTGGTGGTTGTTCAGACTTCAGAGGTGCCAAGAAGTACTGGACTTGTACATTTTTAGAGTTCAGGTTTCAGATCAGTGTGTAATATGGACATGGACTGAAAAATACAAGCTGGTTCTGACTGGAATCCATGTACTACAGTCATGACGTATACATATATGAAATGAAGATGCAATGATGTCAGTGCTGCAATTTGAGTAGCATCAATGCATGGTTTTGGCCGGCTGGGGAACTGAATCTGTTGAGAATCTGGTGATGGGAACACAAAGGATCTGAATACTCTAGTATATAATCTTTTTATCAAAAATGGCCTACACAAAAATTGGTCCCCGTAGTGCTCAGTGCTCTCTCACCTGTTGCTTGTCTGTTCATCATGTTGTCTGCAGTTTTGGGCTACAGTGAACTATCTAGTATGGGCCAGCCTGCTCCATACCTCTGGATCGGCCCAGTCGCATAGTGAAAAACCTAGGGAAGTTGGGATGCATGCTAATACTGGTTACATAATTGCAAAAACATTCATGTATTGATTGTAGCTAGACGCGTGCATGCAACTAACCAAGATTTAAATTTTAAAATTTAATTTTAAAGTTGATTTGGTTTTTTTAATCTTGATTTATTTTTTTAGTATTTGTTTTTAAATTATTAAAAATATATGTATAAAATTTTACCCGCAAAATATTTCTTAAGTTGCTGATTAGCTGTTGGCTTATAATTAGCATAATCAAAACAATAAGCACACAATCCTCCTTGTAAAAACACACAAAAAAAATACAAATGCTACGTACATGCATGTACACTTATACGTACCTAAAAGTAATGAACGGCTAGTATTAACGGGATGACGATCACCAAACTGGAGCTTGTTCTTGTTGCTGAACGTGAGCGGCAGCGGCAGCAGCGGGACGAGGTGGGGCTGTCGTGTATGCCCTTCCTCTTGCGATCCTTCTCCGGCGTGGCCTCCCGGATAATATTCTTCTGGGAATGGCTGGCGATTTGTGGACTTTCTCTTTCGACATCTTAATCCAATGACCGCGCCCAATCTCCTCAATCCCAACTAGGAATTGCCTGCCAATAAATCGGTCGATCAGATGAGACTATATATATAAATGGTACTAGCTATGATGTCATGCAGTCATTCATCAATTAATTAATATGGTCATTTATAGTTTGTACTTAGATCTACTATACAGTGGATCAGTTCATGTCATCTCCACGGTGCTAATTAAGCCGGGGAAGGAACGAGTATTTTAACCGCGGAGTTCATACTAAATGTGAATTTCTTAGCTAGCTTACTGCTGTAAATGGTTGGATGGATTAACGGACATATTTTCTGAGCTCTTAAACTATGTTTTTTTTTAAAAACAAACCACTATATTTATTTATACGCTCAGATAATTATCGTAAATCATTCATTCGTATAAAAAACAACACAACCAGCTACAAAATACAAATCTAATTAAGTACAAGAAATTAATTAAGTTAAGAGTAAACTGCACATTGGCCAGGTAAAACACACATATTCACTATATGTATGTATAGTAGAAATAATGCAAATACAGTAGTTAAATAAAACGAGGGAAGCGCAAGTACTGGTGCTCATCCTCAGTCCACGGCTCTGACTTCTTTCTTTTTTGGCATTGACGTGTCGTCTTCTTCTCCACGACCGCCTTCTCGCCGTCGGTGGACGGAGGCGGCACACCGGCGCCACCGCTACCCGCCGCCGCACGCTTCACCGGCGCCGGCAACGCTGCGGCCGCAGGCTGTTCCGGCCGACGACCCCACTCCAGCGGCGCCTGCACCCCGGGCTCCTCCACGATGACGCGCCTCACCTCCGCGGTGACCTCCTCGTACCGCTGCTGCACCTGCGCCGCCGTCCTGTCGCCGAATGCGGCGGCGGCAATGGCGTTCCACCCCACGCACCGCCGGAGTACGGCATGCCACGTCACCAGCATCTCCAATAACTTGTCTTCCAGCCTAGTCCACTCACCTGACGCCGGCTCCGCCGGCGGCGCGGCCACGTCGCTGAGGTGGCCATCCATGCATGCGCGCCTTCAGGACAACCACGTTGAAGAAAGGCGAAAAATACAGTTAGTTCGTTTTTTTTAAAGTACTACGGGATGGGAGTGTCTATATATTAGTCGAATGATTTTTCTCCAAAAATCACTCGGATTTTCTAACCGCTTAGCAACGTACAACCCAGATTAAAATCACTCGGATTTTTCTCCAAGTACTACGGGATTACCGTTCCGCACGGTCGAACATGTACGGATGTGCCGATCAGTAACTAAGCGAGTTATTAAAAGGCGGAGAATATTACACCCAGCTAAATACACGGGTTAGAGTCTGAACCCTGAAATTAGTGACCGATAACAATTTTTTGACATTTAAATCGGCGGAATATACGTTCGCTTCCAGATGGGTCATTTTTAGTTTGGCCCATTTACTAGAAAGTCTCAGCCCATCAAAGAGAGCCCACCGCCACCACCACAAGCGGTTGCCACGTGTCACGCATCCAACGGTAGATGGATGCTAGTCACCCCTCGAACCGTTCTCACCGCTGCTTCGCCTCGCGTCTCGGCTTCTCCTCTCCGGCCTCCACCTACCCTAGCTTCTCACGCGCGCGCGCACGCCCACCGCGGAGGAGAATGGCGGGGGCGGTGGCGAACGGGGCGGGGGGCGGAGGAGGAGGGGTGCCGCCGCGGCCGACGAACCCGATGGTCACGCCGCTGCTCACCGACCTCTACCAGTTCACCATGGCCTACGCGTACTGGAAGGCCGGCAAGCACCTCGACCGCGCCGTGTTAGAGCCCCCGATTCCCTCTACTCTCCCCTCACCATGAATCCATACGTTTTAATTGCGTGTTTTATTCTGCTCTCGATTCGTCGTGCTCGTTCGCTCTTAAGCCATATGGAGTGGTGATTTAGGGCCAGTGGAGGAGGGATGATCGGTTTTTGGTAAATGCTCGGATATGGCGTGGAAGACGCCCAATTGGTGGTTGGTTTTGAGTTTTCGATCTGTGTTCTGTGAAATCATGTGCGGATTCGAGATGTGTAGGAGGATTTCGAACTAGCTTTCTCTCAATTTGATGATCCACTTAACTGTGACGGGTACTCTCATTCGAGACTTTTCAGTATGTAGATGTTGTTTGAACTATAGTATAGGTATGTAAAATGGTAGATACATCATCATGGTCATGGCTGACATAGTGTCCTATTTAACCTACAAAGTAGCCTTGTTTAAGAAACTCATGGAAAAATACAACTCGTTATGTACTGTGACATGTAAACAGACAATGGAGAGGTTGAGAAATCCATTTGCATTAGAAATTCAACCACACTATAGTTTTGCAAACATGATAACTTACAGACTAGCCTGATCTAATTATCCAATGTGAGATTGTATGTTATGCTTGATCTAATTATCCAATATGATATTGTATGTTACTGCGTCTTTCTTCAGTTTGTCAGTTTTCAGATTGAATGTATCGATATAATGCTCTTGGACCTGTTAATATATTATTTTGAAAGAAGTACCTTCTAATATTTATTGTCAACTTTAATGTTTTCAGCTTTGATCTTTACTTCCGGAAAAATCCCTTTGGTGGTGAGTTTACCATCTTTGGTGGCCTTGAGGAGTGTATAAGATTTATTGCTAACTTCAAGTTAACAGAGGTGGAAATAAGATTCTTGCGATCTGCCATGCCTACATGCGAGGTGCAAATGCCAATCTTGTAGAGAAAATTGATATGGCATTCTGCATTCTATAAATCTCATGCTCATCAAATTCATGCATGAATGGGCAAATTGTTTTTGAGTGTTCATACAACTGAAGGGAAGAGGGGACCAGACAACCTTGCAGATTCCGTCCAAACCCATCCTCCCAAATACCCAGGGCTAGACAAAAACACACAAAATGATTGTAGTCGTCATTAACATGTTCAGGTGTTTTGGCAATTCTATTCATGTTTTCTGGCAGCTATTAATGAAACTCTTATTTATTCTGATAGGATGGCTTCTTGGAGTACCTTAGTTCAGTTAACTGCTCTGATGTTGAGGTTTATGCCATCCCTGAGGGTTCTGTTGTGTTCCCTAAAGTTCCACTGATGAGAATCGAAGGACCTGTTGCGGTAAGTACCAGGAGTAAGTTAGCTACTAGAATCCATAGCAGTGGTTGTCACAGATTGACTTGTCCAGCATGTGCCTCTATCCAGCACTCCTAAATATTGAGGTCTTGATTTTTCTTTTGCCCTAGGTTATCCAACTTCTTGAAACACCATTTTTAAGTCTGGTCAACTATGCTTCCTTGGTTACTACAAATGCGGCAAGACACCGACTTGTAGCAGGAAAGTCAAAGAATTTACTTGAATTTGGACTTAGAAGGGCTCAGGCGAGTCTTACTTTTTGACATTTGTCTTGCTCTGCTTGTCATCCATTAACCTTCCCATGAACTTGTAACCACACATCTATCAGGGGCCTGATGGAGGAATCAGTGCATCAAGATATTGTTATATGGGAGGATTTGATGCAACAAGGTCTGGTTCGCATAATGAACACATCTCTCTGACTATACAGTTCCCGTTTGTCCTGATTTCTATCTGGCTATCAACATTTTTTTTTGTAGATATTAAATATTCTTACACAATATATTTATCCTTGGACCAACTTTGACATGAAACTGCAATCCTACAATGCTTATACAAAAAAGCCTACTGAAACAATACTCTGACATGCTTTTACAACATGAGCAGCAATGTTGCAGCAGGAAGGTTGTTTGGGATACCGCTACGAGGGACTCATTCGCATGCATTTGTGAGCTCTTTCATGGTTAGTGGTAACATCTTCAATTCTTCATTTCAGCTTTTCTCCATTCATGATTAATATTGCTGATACTTGGGGGTTATTTGTATTTTATCTGCACCAATTTAGAAATATCATTCATGAGAAAGGATGTTTACATCCAGAAAGACTGCATATTCAGGCCAAAACATTCTGGTCAGCAGTGTTTTGACTTCCTAGATGAACATATTTCACTTACCAAACCAGATGATCAGCCCACCTCCTTGATATTCAAATGCAAACTACTGTTAGACAGGGGTGGAGCTAGCCCTGTTCATCAGGGTCAGCTGACCCTGACGAAATTCCTAAATCATCTAGTAAAACATTGTTTTGATCCATGGTTCACCATGCTATGCAATGGAGCTGACCCCGGTAATTTTTTCAGCTGGGTTTGACTCTGCTGTTAGAGGCACCCAGGTATCAAGTTCATAATGTTTTACATCATGAGCCATTGAGCCTTGCATCTATATCGTTTAATGCTTGTTCTTACCAAGAAATTAGATGCATTTTTAACAGTGTTTTTTTTACTCTAATATATTATATGTCTGCTAGGGCCTTGATGACATCGTTGACAGAACACTTGCCAGTTCTGATGGTTCAAACAAATGTGAAGACTTTGTTTCTCTGGTGCAGAATTGGCTTGCCAGGATTAAGGTGTACAGATGGACATTCTCTTGCTTGCAAGTTGCAATAATATTTTCTGTAATTTTTAGTTATAGAACTTACTATACTCTGTAGAACTTCTAGTTAGTACATGTTGACCTACCACTGATAAAGATCAATCATTATGATATTCTCAGGATGGTTCATTGGGTAGTATCTTTGGCGAAACAAATCTAAGTGAGTTGGCCGCATTCACGTCATACGCTCTGGCATTTCCAAATTCTTTCCTGGCTTTGGTGGACACATATGATGTATGTCAATCTTTCTGCTTCAGTTGTATATTCATACTTTCAATAGCGTGGCCAAATTTCCATTTGTTTAATGATTGCTTTACTGTATCTGCCTAGGTTGTAAAACTTATTATTGCTGTAATAGTTTCATGACAAGTAAACTCCAAAACATATCCTTAAAAAACTTTCTAAACATATTTTTGTTTGGCATGCTCAAAATGATGTGTGACATTGACAGAACTAATGTGTTAAATCGAATTATATCAGAGTGCAGCTGATATTTAAGTATGTGTGGTTGTAGGTCATGAGAAGTGGAGTGCCAAACTTCTGTGCCGTTGCTTTAGCCCTCAATGATATGGGGTAATTGAGCCTCAACTCTTCTTAGTAATACTTGTGTTTGCACAACTAGATTCATTTACATGGGAAGTTATAGCTGATGAATAGCACAAATTAAAATGGAGGTTTCTCACTCTGGGTGTCTTGCTGCTAAATTCTAGTAGTTTCCTTCCACTGTTGACAAAAAAAAGTCTGCATTGATGAATGCATACACTTTCAATAATATTTCTTTTATTCCAATAGTTTGTTTCTGCCTAACTAGTTGCTCCTAGGACTCATTTCATAGATATTTATTACCAATGGTGTGATATAGCGTACAAAGTAGCTCTAACAAGCATCATGGGCACAAGTACCCAAAACATCACATGGCCGCTCAGCTCCTTGTTTCAGAAATATTTTCCTTAATGTTTACCGTACAAATATTGGATTCTGTGTATCGCTGGACTTCAGGCTTGCTTGTTGAATGCTAATTGTTTGATGTTTTAACAAATGAACCTAAGAGTGGATGGATTTTCATGTTATGTTGTTAATTTTTCTGTCATGCTTGAAAGGGAAAGGTAACTGGAAGATGTGTCTCCTAGTAATTGGCTTTGTGAAAATTTTCATTTCAGGTATAAGGCAGCTGGAATTAGATTAGACTCTGGTGATTTAGCATACTTATCTATCGAGACTCGTAAGTTCTTCCATGCAATTGAGGAAGAATTTGGGTTTGTTGGATTTGGAAAAATGAATATTACAGCAAGCAATGACCTTAATGAAGAAACAATTGATGCCTTAAACAAGCAGGTATGCTGTATTTCGTTTCAGAGTAGCTATAAAGAATTGGTTTGTGATACCATACCATCCAGGCTTTTAATCTAACCATGTTCTGAAGTTAACTAATATATTGGGACTTGTATAACAATTTATATGTTGATATTAACTACAGATTGGGCTCAGCCGCCCCGGCTGATCCTGCTAACTGCTCCTATCTAGGATATAATTTTTTTTCTTGAAAATACTTGTTATCAGCTATGTTGATGGTATCATGGTGGCACTGAACTGCTACTGTAAACCCTCTATTTCTTGGTATTCATTTACAACAGAGTTGCAGAAACAGTCTCAGATGCACAAGCCTGTGATGGATATGCACATGATCATAGTGTATCGCTTTTATAACCTTGCTAGTTGATGATGTGGGGCATGATTATTGATAATTTTATGTAGGGCCACGAGGTAGATGCATTTGGCATTGGTACCTACCTTGTTACTTGCTATGCACAAGCAGCACTTGGTTGTGTGTTCAAATTAGTTGAGATTAACAAACAACCTCGTATTAAACTGTCTGAAGATGTGACAAAGGTATATATGCCATCACTGAGCAAAAAACATCTCTACCTGTCTATGAGACTATGATGCGTCAGAAGACCTGAAACTGTAGTTCTCTGCTCCAGGTATCTATACCATTGAAAAAACGATCCTACAGGTTGTATGGAAAAGAAGGTTATCCTTTGGTTGACATAATGACTGGAGAAGACGAGCCAGCCCCAAAGGTGAACAATATTCACATTATACTTAAGCATTAAGCTTGTCGCTCAGAAATAACAATATTTTTCTCTACTTCAAAACACTACATGCTTCCAGTTAGCAACTAGTATCCTTATTTCTTGGTCTAGTTTTGCAATCTCTGGTAGCACATCTTATATATGTGTCGATTTTGCCATTTCTACAAATCCTTGATAGGTTGGTGAGAGGCTCCTATGCCGGCATCCGTTCAATGAATCAAAGAGAGCATTTGTTGTTCCGCAGCATGTTGAGGAGTTATTAAAGTGCTACTGGCCTGGAACTTCATGTGAGTATCCACCTGGATAGCTTTTGCCTTTGGCTGGACATTTGAAGTTTCTAAAAAGAAAGAGGTTTCTAGAAATAATGATGTCTATCAGCACTGTACTAGCATTCTAAATACTGTTAGTAACAGGCCATATGATAACTTGCTATGTTGAATTCACCAAAGTAACTAGCTATCATTGCAATCATGGCACTGACAAACAATCCAATGTCGTGGGGTTTGGCCAATAGGTATAGTGTAGTGCCATTTTCTTGTTTTCCATACTGCTATTCCCAGGAATCCATTGCAATTGAAAATTTGGAATATAGACATTCTTAATTAATTTTAAGATAAAAGTGTAGTTCTATTGTAACAACAGTTTACTGTTAGTTTGATAAGTACTAAATTGATGCGTGGAAAATGCGTTGAGTACTCTATTTGTCCTATTTGATCCTACTTGGAAACTCATTGATAAATATTGTTGTCGCGCTGAAGCCAAACCACGGGAAGAGCTACCATCCATCAACGAAATCAGGAGTCGGTGCATGGCCTATCTGGACCGTATGAGGCCAGACCACATGAGGAGGTTGAATCCAACACCGTACAAGGTCCTGCTCCTCAGCTATATATGGATATGGATTATATTATTGATCTGACGCCCCTGATGTTTCAAACTTCTGTGACTCTCCCACTGCTTGCTCCTGCACAGGTTAGCGTGAGTGCTAAGCTGTATGATTTCATCCACTTCTTGTGGCTCAAGGAAGCTCCAGTAGGCGAACTGCAATGAGAGTGGAAAAATATGTCGGCGAGGTCAGCACTGATCAAAGCATGCTATCTTACTATGAATCTATGATAATAATGTGCGCATATGGGTTTCTGTCAAACGATTTGACACTGCATCAGCAGAGCCCCAAAGATCAGTACGCGCACTATGCAATGCTCGAGAACGGTGTTGAGAGTTAAACATGCTGTTATGTACCCATGAACAGGCTTAGAGCTACGGATGAATTTAATTTTCAAGGCACGGCCTTTTCTCTAGCAAAGCCCATATCCGGGGGATGGACCGGGATTCGGCCTTGCCAAACCATGAACAATTTTTAACGTAGTGAAGTGATGTTTTTTTAGCAATCTGCACTGCTATTCGCTACAGCTACAAATCTTTGCGAACTTAACTTTTAACCCAGTGATGATTCGGGGATTCGCACGTAACAAGCCACCGGTCATCCGATTCGGATCCACGGGTGCAGTCGGAGTCGGACTCCCCACTGCTCGATATTTTTGGCGCGCGCTGCAACAGTGCAGCTCGTCTAGTTCGCGTCCATCGAGTACGCGCGCGGTCTGCGACTTCATCTGCCATGGCGACCAGCTGTTGCAACGAGGAGGCGGCTGAGAAGGCTTACAGGCTCGCCAACGACATCCTCTCCCCGGCATCGCCAACGCCGTCGCCGCCTACGAGGTCCACGCCGCTGGCAGCGGCAGGAACTGGTACGCCGTCCTCGCCGTCGGCCATCGATCAGCGGCGACCTCGAGCGGCGGCGTCACGCACGAATCCCTCAATTGCCGACGGCGCGTTCAAGCTGCTCCGGAAGGCGTGGGACGAGCTCTCCCTCCTCCACCTGCCGGGCTCCGGCGCATCACCGGAAAGCCGGCCACCGCCACCTTCCGCCGCCGAAGCGCCCAATTGGAATCCCCAGCCCGAGCCCCGGCAGGCAGGGCCAGGTAGCCCGAACGGGAAGCCCCGGAAGGCAAGGCACCATCACTGCTCACACTGCGGCCGGCCGTTCCTCACGATGGACCCCGTGAACTGTGTTGGAATACATATGACTGTACGGTATCCTTCACATACCACTTTGTCCTCCAATTTTATCCTAAAATATAAGAGATTTTATGATTACACCCTACGAGGAGGCAAAATAACTTTTGATTATTATGCGTGCATATGTCAAAAACTTTTTGAGCATAATGTTTACACCATGCGAAGAGGCAAAATAATCCATTACTGATGTAGAAATGCCTGATTGTGGACTCAGAGCATTTGTTTCATGCGCGGAATGAAAACTGCGGAACAAATGATCTATTTGACATAAAAGGAGAAATGCCAAATCTGCTAGTGAATGAAAAATGAAAAAAAAGAGAAATAAATGATGTACCTCACAAAAAGAGAAAAAAAAAAAGGAACAGCAGGCAATTATTTTTTCCAGTGGTGAAAAGGCTAACGCTGAATGATCCAAATGACAAAAACATAGGCTAGAGTAGTGAATGCTCCAATTGAGGAATTCAGGGTTAGTAGAAAGGAAATCTATTACATGAAGCGCCAAAAATGGCACAATACTCGGAGAAACAATACCTGTAAGATATGGTAGAGTTCATTTTGGTCGAGAATGATAAACTGTCACTTAGACAATTAGAGCAATGCAGATACCTTTGTTGAACCACCAGAAAAAAAAACAAAACAAAATAAAAAATACCAAAATTATTTAAAAGTGACTACTCGGTACAGGAAATAATTTAGAAAAGGGCAGTAATAAACATCTGGGAAAAAAAGAAGTATATTTTGGGTGGTACGCTGCAGTTAACTCACTTAGGTACAGTGATGGAATTTTAAATCAGAGCATTATCCAAACCTTTTTTTTTGAACATTTAGTATTATCTAACCTGCTTGGATTACTGGCATTTATATGTTGATGTAGAAGCATTTAACCATTAATAATGACCAAAAGAAGATAGGGCTTACACTAATCTCTTAATGTTAGTTCGTAGGCGTGGCGTCTGTCAAGCTGTGGTTGTGCATTGCAAACACAAAATACATTAGCAGGCATCCATGTAGATGAGCAGGTGACTGCTAAGTGCTAACAGAATAGAAGACACTAAAAGTGTTGAATTCACCAATCCAAGAAATCTTAGGCCAATTCAACTGCAAGTTATATGTCTTGTTTGATAGTCCTTTATTGTTCGTGAGCCAAGCATTAAAAAAACAGGTAAGAAACCTATATGCACACCATCTGTCCTTAACTAAAAAGAATAAGAAACTGAGCCAAGCATAAAAAAAAAAACAGGTCAGAAATCTATATGCACACCATCTGTCCTTAACTAAAAAGAATAAGAAACTATAGAATTTCATGTAGGTCTAATTAAATTGTAGCCAAGCAAGAGACCAATATTTTGTTGATCCATCTAAAAGTTTTTGGTGTATGCATCATGCATAGCCTCGAAAAGGTGCAGGTGAGACTAATATAAATAAGGCAGGATAGCACGCATGAACTGCAAGAAAGTAAATCGTAAGTATTTACATCATCAGCAAAACTGGGTGGTGGAGCGGACATGAGAGCATCAAGCTGGTCACCACCGATTTTACCCTCATCCATTGCCAATCGATTTACAATTGGTAGATATCAAGGGTCCTGTCAATACGATAGAAGATGACGATGGAAGTGAGCCAAGAAAAGCATGAGGGAGATTACCACCGACCTTGTCGTCTACCGCTGCAGATGAACAATCGAAAACCCCTACAACAGATTAGCCAGGACGACGGTAGCAGAGGTGAGGACAAGATTGCCGGTGGAGGAGTTGGGAGGGTGCCGGATAGACCGGCTGACCAGTGACCGAGCTGCCGCGACGACCGCCGACCACGATGTTTAGGCGATGGTGGAGTCCGAGCCGGTGCCGAATGGATGGTCGAGGCGACCGGCGAGGCCGATACGGCGGAAACGGCACGGTGAGGTGGTGGTGGAGTCGGAGGAAGACATGGAAGACGCAGGGCACGGAGCCGCCGCGGCGACGGCCGAGGCGGAGTTCCCCGGGGGGCGGGCCACCTAGCCGCCGACTGGGGAGTGCAGCCACGGAGCTATCGATGTACGCGGCGTCGGTGGCTTTTTTCCTTTTTCTCGGCAACTCACCTCGACCGTCGACGGCAATGAGGTGATTATGCCAAATCCGGCGTATGAGCAGGAGGCCACGGATCAACGGGCCTTGGTAATTTGGTTGTCTACTTGTCTTACTGTGTAGTAGATTTGAAGAGCTTTTTCCTTTTTCAAGAGCTAGAGGCCTTGCAAACTCGGATTATGGTACATCACCTCGAAGACTTGGACATTCATAATGGACTACCGGTATGCTTGCATGTGTTTTTATAATATCTTTATGTATGATGAATTAGCGGTGAAAACTTTGTTTAGCTGCTATTTTAATGTATGGTGAATCATATGCTATTTATGTACCTTTATTCATTCATGTGGCTTTAAAATATACCTCATGTGTCTGACCCAACTATTTTTTTGCGTGCTCCGCCACTGAGTGTACTTTGCAGCACAGAGAAAACGGAGTTGAGAATTAAACAGTCGGATTATACCTCATTTGTCATTAGCGTGAATTTTAAACTACAAAAAAAAATTGGTGCCTTTCGTGCGAGGAGAAAATGGAGTTGAGAATTAAACAAGCAGATTATATATCGTTTTTCGTTAGCATATATTTCGTGCAAAAAATTTAAAATCAAATAAATCCATTTTATACATTTATAACACTAAAAACTCAATTAATTATATGCTACTCACTCACGTTGTTTTGTGTGCGCTAATCATCTCAGCCCATCCATCCGGAACGAACGCATTCTTAGCTACAGATGAATAAAGTTTAGAGCACGCCTTTTTTTTGTCTAGTATAAAGGCCATATATGACGCTTCAAAAAATGATGCCCATATCTGGGGGATTCGATTATCCGATTCGGTTCAGCTCTGTCGCGACTCACCGGTGTCGGAGTCGCCTCTGCTCGATATATTTGGCGCGCTCTGCAACATTGCAGCTCGTCTAGTTCGCGTCTCTCGGTTACGCGCGCTGCAACTTTGGTCAGCCATGGCGACCGGTCGCAGCGAGGAGGCATCTGAGAAGGCTAACAACCTCGCAGAGAATCGCTTCCTAGCCAACGACATCGCTGGAGCGCTCCGCGCGGCCCGGGAGGCGCAGCGGCTCTTCCGGGCTCTCCCTGGTCTCGCCAACGCCGTCACCGCCTACGAGGTCCACGCCGCCGCCGCCACCTCCCGCGCAAACGGCAGGAACTTGTACGCCGTCCTCGCCGTCGGCGACAGATCTGCGACCACCTCGAGCGGCAGCGTCACGCACGAAGCCCTCAAGCAGCAGTACCGCCGGCTTTGCCTCGTCCTGCACCCAGACAAGAACCGCTCCGCCGCCGCCGAGGGCGCGTTCAAGCTGCTCCGCGAGGCGTGGGATGAGCTCTCCCTCCTCCATCCGCCGGGCTCCGGCGCAAAGCCGGTAAGACGGCCACCGCCAGCCTCCGCCCCAGCGCCCAAGGAGAAGGCATGGCAGGGAAGGGGGCGTAGCCGAACCGTGAACTGCCCGCACTGCAGCTGGTCGTTCGTCACGGGGATCGACGGTGAATCCTTCTTCAGCGTGAAATGCCTCCACTGCGAGCAGTGGGTGAACATGCCGTCGCAGGCTCGAGCTCCGCCTCCGCCTCCACCGCCGCCGCCGCCGCCGCTGCCGCTGCCGCTGCCGCTGCCGCTGCCGCTGCCGCCTCGTGAGTGGGAGACGCCGCCGCCGCCGCCGCGGCCTACGAAGTCTTGGAAGTTCCCGTGCCCCGCGCACTGCGCGAAGTGCGGGTCGAAGTTCACGGCCACCGTGTCCGTCGGCACGTGGCACCTCCGGTGCGACGCCTGCCATACCCAAGCCATGGTCTATGTCAAGGGCGCCTACCTCGCCGCCACCGGATAGTCTTCAGATCATGGCACTTGTCAGAACTAATTCAGCATGTACTCGATAATTCATTCATTTTTTCAGCTGTTTTATGTAAGAAAATATACCTCACAATAGTATATACACAAAATTTTAGGTTGAATTTGGGAAATGTTTTACAATAACTAGAAAATGTTAGTGGTAACTCTCAGACTGACGACATTTCTTAAAAAAACTTTTAGACCATTGAAGATGAACCAAAAACCCTCAAGTAGCATATAAATAGTGATGAAAAATTCTGAAAATATTAACAGTAATTCAAGGCCAACTTAGATTTCTCCAGTATGAAATAAAAAGGTGAAATATGCTCCTTTTTTTTGCGTGGAATGTTCATTATGAGCGGTACCTGCATTGTTTCTATCGTTTTTGTTTTTACTATTTTTTTCACTTCGCGATGTATACTACATCATACTTCAATTATGCATGTTGATGTGTGTATTTTTTTTAATAATGGAAAGATCCAGCCTCTACACTCAATTCGAATGTACTCTCTGTTTTTTTTATTTAACATTGTTAACTCTTGGTTATACATTTGAATGTAAAAAAATTATATAATTATTAATTATTTTGTTATGATTTGTTTTATTATTGAAGTTACTTTAAGCATCTTATATATTTATATAAAAATTTTAAATAAGACGAATGATCAAATGTATATGAGATAAAAACACAGACATAGTACATAGGCAAACAAAAGTACACCAATTGTGTATAGATTCACTCCTCATATTGAGGTTACAAACATTTCTGAATTTAAACTTAAACTCCTCATATGTAGCTCTAATTGCTAGAAGAAAGATAAACACATATCTGTTTAGATAGTTTTGGACTGCTCGGGGTGTAACACCATATTCATGTGTTCTTGTTTTTCCTGGATGTGGATTACAATGACTAAGTGTTTTAAAGTGGCTTCCTCTTTCTTTGTGTACATTTCTTCCCTTATATATTCTAAGGATACTACAATAGATAGATAAATACTCATGACTCAAGATTTATGAGTATTATACACAGAGTTTAGGTATGATTGGTCTAATCCTATCAAAAGCACGCTCCATGAGCCCTATCTAATTGTGCGGCGGCATATGCCGCATTCGCCCAATGGGGCAAGTCGACTGGACATATGGATGACGAAAAACATGATGTGATTCAACAAAACCCCCTTGCTACAATAGAATTAGGGGACAGTATCCGTCTTGTCACACGCCGCCCATCTATCGGAGTAAATATCCATCTCGTTGCCTTGACTGTTAAAGGAGTAAAAAAAGTGTACCATATTGAATGTGATAGTTATAATAGTTTTATACGCTCAACCCCCAGCCTCTTGCCACTATGACTACGAAAGGAGCACATGAGTTTAAATAGCTTACGCGGGATCGTCCTTCCGTGGAGGCTAGCCCACGGCAAGAAGCTTGGGGTGGCTAGCTCGGAGTGAATGGACTAGGTAGATTGGCCTAGGATAGGTAGATTGGCCGAGGGTTTATACCGAGGACCTAGGAGGAAGACCCCAAAGGATTTGCAGACACCACCTTAATGTTTTTATGTCTTTGGAGTAGAACTCCTGTCCCTACTTCATCGATGACTTAGGTATTTTGATGTGTTTCATATTTTTATCTTCGATTTTTATGGATATGTTGATGTTTCGACAGTTAAATCTCGATGTTTTATGTGTGAGAGTGAAGTATTTTAATTATGATTATACTGTGTTTCACCATTTTGATAACTCAAAATATGTTTGACTTGACAGTAAAATATTTTTTAAGTAATGAAATTTTTGGTGAAAAATTAGACATCCAAGTCGTTGTGGCGCCAATATATTATGTTTTAAAAAATAAAGCCCATATCTGGGGGATGGACCTAGATTCATCAATGTGAACAGACCTCCGATTATCCGATTCGGTTCAGCCATGTTGAGACCCACTAGTGTCAGAGTTGGACATGGACTCGCCTCTGCGTGGTATATTTGGTGCGCACTGCAACAGAGCAACCTGTCTAGTTCACATCCATCGATTTCGCGCACTGCAACTTGGTCTGCCATGGCGACCGATCATGGCGAAGGATGGCTGAGAAGGCCTACAAGCTCGTAGAGAATCACTTTCTAGCCAACAACTTCGCCGGTGTTGATCCTATCTCCTAGGGTGGCCTCGTAGCGTTCTATACGTAGCAATCGCTGGAGCGCGACATGGAAGGGCTGTGGTCACCGCGCTCCGCAATCTCTTCTTTTCACAACCTGCATGGTGTTTGTGTACTTTCATGTTTTGTTTTCGAACACATGTGGTATGCATGAGTGAGTCTAGGTCATGGGATGGCATGATCCAAATCTTTTCATTTTGTGTAATAGGATAAAGTTAGCATGTATTAGTTCCTTTATATTCCAAAAATAATGTGAAGAAAATTGCCCCAAAATTTTGCCTTTGGTTGAGCGTTGTGTTGTGTTGCCGATCATATACCAGATTGCTACAGTGCAACGAGAAAACTGAGAAATGAGAGAGAAAAAGCTTGAGAGATCTTGTTTTTTCAACAATTGGTATCAGAGTCACTAGCCTCTTTCTAGGTGTTAGGTAGAAGAAGATGTCGTTAATCCCTGCGGTTGACGGCGGAGGAAATGGCGACAGTGGTAATGGCGGTAGTGGTAGTGGCGGGGGTTTGAGTTCATTTCAGTAGCCACAACTGATGGTAGCAAATTACACCATCTTGGCTATCCGTGTTCAAGCCATCATGGAGGATCAATGGGTCTGGGCAACAGTCTAGCCAGCCACCGATGACGCCATTGACATCAAGCTCGATAGGAAGTCCAAAGCATACCTATTCCAAGCACTCTTCAAAGACATTCTTATACAAGTAGTTAAGAAGACGTCCTCAAAAGAGATTTGAGAGTCCTTGAAGACGAGGTTCATCAAGGTTGATCTTGTCAAGAACACATGGCTCTGGGCGCTAAAGAGTGACTTCGACGCCATGTGGATGATCGATGAGGAATCACTTGAAGGGCACAATGCACTGTGGGCTGCTGTATGGCAGAGAAGGAGGGGCCAAGGAGATCACGAGCTACACAGACAGTGACATGGCCGAAGATCTAGACAATCACAAGAGCACCGAGGGCATGGCGTTCTACATCAACAATTACCTTGTTGCATGGAATTCATACGAACAAAAGACGGTGGTGTTATCGTCATGTGAAGCCGAGTTCATGGCAACAATAGCAGCAACATGTCTGGCGCTCTAACTCCAAAGCCTGCTAGCCAAAATGATCAAGGAAGAATCGAAGCCCATAAAAGTGTTTGTTGATAACAAATCAGCAATTGCATTGATGAAGAACCTATTGTTTCACGATTGGAGCAAGCACATTATCACCCGGTTTCATTTTATTTGAGAATATGTCAAGAGAGGGCAGATCGTTGTGGAGTTCATCTGAACAGAAGAGCAGTGAGTCAATCCTCTGGCAAAAGCATTGCCAGCTATGAAGCTAGCGATTATGCGACATCTCCTTGGTGTTTATGATCTTGGACCACTCCAGGATTTGGGGGGATAACGTTGATCTTATCTCTTGGGGTGATCCTACAGTGTTCTAGACATAGCAACGGCCAAAGCGCGACAAGGAAGGGGCCACGGTCACCGTGCCCCACAGTCTCTTCTTTCGGCGCCCCCCATGGCGTTTGTTTACTTTCCTGTTTTATTTCCAAAACATATGGTGTGTATAAGTAGGTCTAGGTCATGGGATGGCATAATCCAAATCTTTACACTTCGTGTAATAGGCTGAAGTTATCATGTATTAGTTCCTTTATATTCCAGAGAGAATGAGAAGAAAATTGCCCCAAAATTCTGCCTTCGGTTGAGCGCTATGTCGTGTTGCCGGGCATCTACCGGATTTGCTACAGTGCAGCGAGAAAACAGAGAACCGAGAGAGAAAGCTTGAGAGATCCTGTTGTTTTTCCAACAGCCGGAGCGCTCCAGGCGGCCCGGGAGGCGCGGCTCCACTTCCGGGCTCTCCCTGGCCTCGCCAACGCCATCACCGCCTACGAGGTCCACGCCGCCGCCGGCACATCCCGCGCAAACGGCAGGAACTGGTACGCCGTCCTCGCCGGCGGCGATCGGTCTGCAACGACCTCGAGCGGTAGCGTCACGCACGAATCGTTCAAGCAGCAGTACCGCCAACTCTGCCTCGTCCTGCACCCAGACAAGAACGGCTCCGCCGCCGCGGACAGCGCGTTCAAGCTGCTCCGGCAGACGTGGGACGAGCTCTCCCTTCGCCACCCGCCGCCGCCAGCCACCGCCCAAGCGTCCAACTCGAAGCCCCAGCAGGCAAGGCCACATACCCGAACCGTGCACTGTCCGCACTGCGGCTTCTCGTTCGCCTTGGTGATTGAGGATGAATTCTTCTTGGGCGTGAACTGCCGCCACTGCAAGCAGCGGGTGAGCAAGCCATGGTGGCGCCGCCAGCCACCACCCAAGCGCTCAACTGGAAGCACTGCCCGTGCGGCTTGTCGATCACGTTAGTCGACGATGAACACGTCTCCGGCGTGAACTGCCCCAGCTGCAACCGGCGGCAGAGCGGGCCCACGCCCTCAGGTCGAGCTCCACCTCAGCCGCCGCCGCCGCCTCATCAGAGGGAGGCACGGCCACCGCCACCGCCGGGGTCATCGAACTCGGGGAAGTTCCCATGCCCCAGGCACTGCCAGGGGCGCGGGGCAAAGTTCACGGCCATCGTGTCCGTCGGCACGTGTCACATCGAGTGCGCCGTCTGCCACATCATCGCCATTGTCCACGTGAAGAACCCCTACCTCGCCACCCCTGAACTGGATGCTCGAATATAGGTCATGGAACTATAGATTCTGAGAAGAGAACTTAAAAAAAAAAAGATTTATTCGTTTCTATTTCAAGTTCTGAGAAAATTGGGCTTGGCCTTTGAAAACACAGCCTAATACACTAATTGTGTCCTCTCTCTCACCTTTCACGTGTGGATTTGGCTATATAAAGAGAGAAGATAAGAGACCATCGTACATAGAAGAGAAAAATCGTTGAATGAGAATTATATCCATTCTTATATCTTTTGTGCCTCTATTTTACTTTAGTTATATAACCTATCTTGAACTACTCTACGTAGCAGTACGTAGAAGAGTTATATAATATCTAATTTATTTTTTTAATAATTCTATAATTCAGAAAATCTTAACCAAAGATTCTAACAGAAGCATCAGCTGGCACAACTCCCCAAAACAGGGCTAGTATTTATGGAAAGCTCTGCATCTTCTTGATATCGCACTTGCCAGAATTGTACTCAATAATTAACTCATGTTTTCCCTCTGTTATTTGCCACTGTAGTTCCTTTTTCACAGGACGGTAGATCCATCTGCAAGTGTAACTACTACTCAGTGAAATCGAGGTAATTTCCTCGTGTTTGTAGCACTCTATAGCTAGAGTTGTATTTGTAAACGATACAATTAATCACTACAAACTTAAAAAATTAATTTAGAAATATAAGACGATGAACTTTGAAGGCCGGCGCCCGCAGGTCGAGCTCCGCCGCGAGGCACGGACGCGGAGCCTCCGCCTCAGCCATCGCCGCCGCCTCGTCAGAGGGAGACGACGACGCCGCCGCCCCCTCCGCCGCGGCGGCCGTCGAAGTCGTGGAAGTTCCCGTGCCCCGGGCAGTGCGCGAAGTGCGGTGCGAAGTTCACGGCCCCCGTGTCCGTCGGCACGTGGCACCTCCGGTGCGACGCCTGCCATACCCAGGCCATGGTCTACGTCAAGAGCGCCAACCTCGCCTCCACCGGATAGTCTTCAAATCAGGGCACCTGTCAGAATTAATTCAGGACGTATTCGATAATCATTTCCTCTTTTCCTCTGTTATTTGTCTTTTGTGTTCTTTTTTCAGGGGCGGTAGATCGATGTGTAACTGCAACTGGTGACATTGAGCTGACTATATGTCTATCCATTCCTGCATAATAATAAGATTTTTGCTTCACATTATACGCATGCATACATACATACATACATACATACATACATACATACATACATATATATATATATATCCATTCCTGAAAAAAAAAGACCAGGACAGGGACGACGTGGAAATTTCGATTCTCTTCTTCTCGTGTAACCCGTCTACTCTTTTAGTAAGAAAATATATATACAGCATAATAGCATATACACAAAATTTTAGGTTAAACTTCAAAGGTGTTTTACAATACTTATAAAATGTTAGGGGCACCTCTCAACCGACGAAATTTTTTATAGTCAAAAATACTTTTAGATCATTGAAGAAACAAAATGACATCCGCTTTTAACTGCACAGTGCTATTGAACTATACAATTTAAAACCCTCTAGTAATATATAAATAGTCACGAAAATCTCTAAGAACATTTACAGTATTTCGAGGCCAACTTAGATTCTCACTGTGAATAAAAAAAGTGAAATATGCTTTTTTTTTGCGTGGAGTGTTAATTAAGAAAGGTGCACTGTTTCTAATTGTTTTTGTTTTTCACCTTTTTTTAACTTCGTGGCCTATGCGCATTTTTATACGTAATGATGTGCACATTTTTATTTAGTTATGGAAAAGGTCTAGCCCCTATATCAAATTCAGATGTACACAACCAAACAAAAGAACACCAAGAGTATATAGACTCACTCCTATTGAGGTTACAAACATTTCTAAATTTAAACGAAGCCTAAGCTCTAATTCTATCTCCGAAAAAAAGTAAATTGCACCTTTAGACTATGTTTTTTAAGCATGGTTTCACATTGAACCACCCTCAGTCTAATGTTTTTACGTTGGATAACATTAGTGGCCCACAATCAGAACATAGCTCTCATCTCCATCTCTTCACCGGCGGCACACAGCGGATGTGGAGCTCGAGCTGACGGTGTGCCCAAGGCGGAGCTCGAGTGGATCATGTTACCCCCATAGCAGATGGGACCTACGTGTCTAAGTCAGGTCAAGAAGTTCGTCTCCAATTTAAATCTTCAAGTCGGTTAATTTCTTTGGAGTCCGACTAGCATAGCATCTCGGTCTTGCATGGCAAGATCATGCATAAATCTCCTACCCGTGCCGCGCACTTGGCATCCTAGCTAGGGTCTAGATCGCTAATTCGCCATGGCGATGGCCAACCGAGAGCAAGCCGAGGAGGATTGCCGGCGCGCCGAGGAGTTCTTCCTCGCCGGCAACATCGACAGTGCACACCGCCTCGCCCGGAGAGCCCAGAGGCTCTGCCCCTCGCTCCCCGGCGTCGCCAACGCGCTCGCCGCCTACGACGTCCACGCCGCCGCGTCCGCCAACCCCAGCCACCCCGACTGGTACGCTGTCCTCGGCATCGACCATTCCTCCGCCGTAATGCGCGACGCCATCAAGAAGCAGTTCCGGCGGAGGTCCCTCCTCGTCCACCGGGACAAGAACCGCTCCGCCGCCGCCGACGGCGCCTCCAAGCTGCTGCACCAGGCGTGCCACCCACCACCACCCCAACGCCAACGCCAAAGCCAAGGCCAACGCCGCCGCCGCCGAAGACACCGCGACGCGGAACTGGTGGAGCCAGTACAGGGCGCGGCACCCGGAGATGGCGGCCGCCGCCTCCAGGCGCCGCGGCAGCGCCGCTGATGAGGAGGAGCCCACGCGACCTGCAGGGGAACCACCGATGGTTATCTACTGCAAGCGCTGCGACCGCGAGTTCGTCAGGGAAGCTGATGAGGTGGGCGTCACGTGCCGGCCGGTGAGACCGCCGTGGGAAAGAAGTAAGCCATCGTCTCCGACGAAGGCGCCGCCGCAGCTATTCACCACGGCCGAAGCCGCAGCTGTTCCCATGTCCCGGTCAGTGCCCGCGATGCGGGGCGCAGCTCGCGTCGACGGTGTGCACCGGCAAGTGGCACCTCCGGTGCAAGGCATGCCTAGTACACCATGGTCGACGTGCAAGGCCCCGACAAGGTTACTTGCTCCTGGTGACCCAGACCAGCATCAGGTATTCAGGTTGTTTCAGAATAGCTGATATATCTCATATTCTCATAGCTCCACTTTTTCCAGGGAAGCTTGCAAATTTGTAAATTAGAAGAAAGATTTTATGCTTCATTGTATTGCAGTACAATGTTATTGATAAATCTGATACATGAGTAATTTGTTGCAAACAACAGCAAGCAAATTTGCAAATATATTGACTAGTAAGTTTAGCGAGCTACTGGTAAAGGCATACTCCTACATAATAAGAAGGAAATTCAGGCCAAAGAGGTTCAACAAAGTCTCTTGATGTTGAATCCACCACGATGCACTTTAAACAGATGAAGGAACCTAACAACCTGACACAATGTACTTCAAACAGAATAACAGATGACGTGGAACCTAACTGTATGATGCTACTACCAAATTTCTACAGACCCTCGTAACTTCTCTCCATATGTACTTTCCCTATTCTCGGAGGCTATCCACGGCGTTCTAAATGGTTGGCCATTTGGCAATAGCAGTTTCAGTCATCGTCTGCTCCAAACTCATCATCTGGGTCCAGGAATGAGCCAATGGACTTGCGAAGGATGAGAAAGGATTTGTCATCCTGCAAAAACGCATAGAGAATTACTTGCGGGTATAAGAGAATTATGAGTTGGCGTATCAATTCTAACTTGGTAAAGAGATATAATGATAACAGATGAACAGAAACGAGCAATTCTAGCAGACCATGCAAACTGTCACAAACCTGCTTCATCTTCTTCAGAGATTCTTCTGCATTAGCTATCTTCTCTGAGAATGTTTTCTCGAGTTCAGACAGGGTAGCCTTCTCCTTCTTCCCTGTTAGACAAGAGTCAGAGCAAAGACCTTTCTCACAGAGGAACTATTTAAAGGACACCGATTCAGACCAGAGAACTTTTGCATGAGAAATAGGACACGCCATGTACTTACTTTGCAGTTCATACTGCACAAGCAATTTCTCCTTTTCATCTTCGAACTTTGAGAAAAGGTCTGCAGAACACAGTGCATGCATAAATAGGTTGATAACAGGAGATAACTGATAACATGTATGTGGCAGGAACTAAAGAAGTCAGCATACTGCCACAGTACAGACAGTGTTCATTTTGAGTATCACCTAATGATATCTCTCCATTTTTCAACAAAAAAAAGGATCAAGGGTATGACTAGCCTGTAACACATTTAATTAGTAAACTGATTACATAATTTCACAAAATCCGTGTTCGTGAAAAAAAAATTCACAAAATCCCAAGATAGATACGACGGTTCTTCCTTGCGCAAGGTTCACCATTATAATTCACTAACAGCACAGGGAGGCAAACATAAAAACTCACTTCTAAGCAAATGCATTTGTAACTAGAGAATGTGGCAGCTAGCTCATGTGAAAAACCTTTGAAAGTCTGTATGTGTGCAGCTTTTTCTTTGCAGAACTTATCATGTGTTGCTTGAAACTTGGTGTGCTCATTCTTCAGTAAACCTTCACACTACATCAAATACAAATGACACTGACATTAACAAAACTATGAGGGGATTGGCGCCAGATGAGCATCACTGCATCGGGTACAAGTTGCAAAACCTCTTTTGAAGTCTTTGATAGAGCTTTCAGAAAATTTTGCCTGCTAATGCAAATAAAAAACATTTGTCAGAGTACATATTACATTTGAATGATGCACCGTAATCATTTCCAAGAAGTAGCTATATATGGTTAATTCATGTTATAGGAATGAGTCAAAGACCACTTTGAATCTCACCACAGATGTACAATTAAAAAAAAGTATTCCTACAGGTAGAGTTTGAAAGCAACTGAAATGAATTGGTCGTTCACCTTTCCCTCTCGAACTTGCCCTTGGTGTCCTGTACGATAGTCTGAATTTCTGTTGCAACACTGAAAATAAAGCAAAACAATTAATCATGCGATCTAACAGAGCATGTGGATGATAACTTCAGGTACAGGTCACGCTGAACATTGTCGCTAGGATATAAAAACATGTTAGATGAAGCAATTATTCCATATCTGTAGTCTCAACTCACTTTGGGGACCAACTCAATTAGCACAAACTGTCTCACGTTTGCTACATTGCTACCTTGAGTATAGCACACGGGAAGTGAAAAAATATCTTAGCATCCACAACAATCACAACTTAACAAGAGCTCCAAGGCATTCACAAACACTGACACCCATGTTATTTTATCGTACTAGTTAGCAGTTTCAAGCACAGACTTGTAAAGCCTAAAATCAGATTCAGGAAATACGTAACAATGCCAGAGGCCAGAGCACACTGGCACTGGTACATACTACTATATCATTGGTTCATAAAAACAATACGTGAAGCAGCGATTTGTGCACAATTCCACAGAAATTAAGAGGCGTGGACCAGCTACTGCCGGTCAACACAACGATACTCCTAACAAATCATTGGTGTACACAAAACTAGAAACTGGACAGCTATTTGAGCACAATTCTGCAGACATTAAGCAGATGTGGCGCATGGTGAGCACCATCTGTTGAAACTCAACAGTAAGCACACAAAATTCTCTCACAATTAGCACTAATAGAAACAGTTGCACACATGTAATCTACAATACCAAATAGCATGTTAAAACCGGGGCAAAAAAAAAGGGGGGATGGGTTGATTGGTGGGGCTCGGAATCACCTGGAGAGGGTTTGCTCGGTCTTCCTCTGGCCATCTTTGTGAGCCTTGTCCTTGATCTGGCGCAACAGAGACACGATCTCCTTCATGTCACTGCCTCCACCGAATCCCCACCGAAGCACGCCACAAATCACGAAATGCTTATGCAGAAATAAGTTAATCGCACAGAAATCCGATGCAAATAGAGGCAAAATCGCGGCAAGCGGAAGAGCAACCAGGAAACACTCGCTTCGATCCGAAGCACCGCGAGTCAAATCCAGAAAAGTGAGGCATATAGCGTGGGAAGCGAGGGAGAGGAGGGGAAGGGGAGGCCAGGGCTTAGGGCACCTCACCTGTCGAGCTCGGCGTCGTCGGAGTCGTCCATGTCGCGGCGCCTCTTTTCGTTCCGGAGCGCGTAGGCGGGGTCCTTGGCCCCTCCCCGCCTCCCGCCGCCGCTCGCCTTCGCCTTCGCCGCCGCCGACATCGCTGGTGCCGTGTGCGAGTGTAGGGGTTTGCGCTTTTGCGGGTGTGAGTGAGAGGTAGTCAGATGCCGTTCTGGGTTCGCGGGTTTTGAATCGCGGCTGGGCTGGCATGTACGGAATCATGGGCTTGGGCCGACCGAACATGTTGATATAGGCCCAAATTGCCTGCACTGATCTATATTGGTTAGGGTCTGCCTGTTCTTTTTTACTACCTCAGCCATAAATATTTGTTTAATGTTTATAACAAGACTTAGGCACTTTTAAAATTCTGATATTTTTTAAAGCATATTTATGTATATTTTTATTTTTATTCTTAAATTAAGCGTTTGAAAAATTATTGATGGTTGGGATTTTAAAGGTTTGACCGGGCTTTGGTCTAAGTGTCAAATGCTTTTTTTATCATGGACGGTGATGGTGAAACTGACACCATATGTGACAAATCGGCACTCACAAAGCTTTCACCCAAAGGACAGGATTTATGTCTCAAGGTCAAAATTTGTCTCATGAAAGGTCTAGTTGCTTCCATGCATTCATGGTCGTCATCTACCATGTAGTCGAAATATCACTTAACGCTGATTCCACAAGGAAGATAGAAAATAAATATGTCATTATCTCAACTACTCTAACTAATATTAGCTGAAAATTCTTTTTAAAAAACTCTGCAGGCAATTTTAATAGTATTACACTTTTTCACAAGAGGAAATAAAACCAATACACTCTTATCTCATAAGTTATCTATTTATAGGTGTAGATTAAATGCGCTGTCTTGTTTACTTTTAAATTTAAAAATCAAAGGTTTAAACCACTTCACTGCACCTTGCAAACTCTGTATTCCTCGAAATCTTAAAAGTTGAAGCTCAAATGGATGGAGAAATGGAAGTTGGCCCACTGCCCAAGCGGATTTTTCCCGTGGGAGGCTTAGCACGGGCCATGTCGGCCCAGAGCCCGATCACCACAATCCACGCTGGCAATCCGGCCCCACACAAGATTCTTTGTACCACGCGCCACCACTGGCGCTGCCGTCTCTTCTCCTTCCCGCCACGCATCCCACCTCGGCTCGGCTATCCCCATCGCGGCAGAAACGATCCGACGTCTCCGTCGTCCACATCCACGCCACTGACGAAGCGGGACCCGGAGGTGTGTTCCCACATGTCAGTGACTCCAGCCCCTCCTCCAAAGTCCGAACCGGCCAACGGCTCACCGGCAACCGCTCCTCCTCCTTCCTCGGCACGAATCCTTCCCGCCATCACATGAGTCAGCGATGAGGGCTCTCGTCTCCCCCGCCACCGCCGCATTCCTGCCGCGAACTCCGAACCCCACCGCGAATCCTACCCGCCGCACGCGTCCTGGCGTAGCGGCACTCTCGCGGTCCCCTTCTGGCCGTGCGGTCACCGCCCGCCACCGGCGACCACTGGGGCGCTGACCACCACCAGTACCACGGCGGCGGAGGCAGAGGCGGAGGCGGTCGGAAGAGCGCGGCGGGTTCTGATGGGCGGGCGGGTCCCAACGTGCAGTGCGACGTGGACGTGGTGTCGTGGCGCGAGCGGCGGGTGTTCGCTTCCTTGCCGGTGGCTGCCGACGTCGACACCGTGTGGCGCGTCATCACCGACTACGAGCGGCTCGCCGACTTCATCCCTAACCTCGTTCACAGGTCCACACTTTCTGACTCCTATCGTCTCAGTTCCTCAGTTGCCGTCGCAAAATCATGCATGTTCATCAAGGCTCTAATTGGGGAAATTTGTGCTTCTTTTGGGAACGCAGTGGGAGGATTCCGTGCCCGCATTAAGGTAGGATATGGCTCGAGCAGAGGGGGTTGCAGCAAGCGCTGTACTGGCATATCGAGGCACGCGTCGTGTTGAATCTCCAGGAGGTCTCGGATGCCGTACGTGAAGTGATCGCCCTAACCTCGCTTTTTTGTTATGCTGCAACGAAATTAGCCGCAATCCGTAAGCTTTACATTTATCGTTTTTCACGAGGTAAAGAGAATGCCACTGAAACATAGGTGGTTTGGTGAGGTGAACACTTGAGTTGAACGTGTGGGAGAATTTGTAGATTTGGTCCTGTGGCATGAATGTACTTCATCATCTGCTGTTATCCTTTCTGAATGTGTTAGTTCTTGTGGTGAAATTAACTTGATGTTACACCATCTTTGCTGACTGATGAATGATTCTCTTGATTTTCTAGTTATATCAAGCTATGTTTCCTTATTAACAGTCATCATAAGTTAATGGACGAGATCTCCACTTCTCCTTGGTTGATGGTGACTTTAAGATGTTTGAAGGGAAATGGTCCATCAGACCTGGTCCATGGTGGGCATATCATGGTCATCTTCTTGTCTTGTTTATGGTCTATGCCTTGCATGGTCATCCAGACTGTTTGCTTACCAGCAACTTACTTATTTGGCGACCATATGATGCCCTAATCTAAAAAGAAAAAAAAACATTTCATGGATCCTTAAATATCTCCAAGTTTTAGCTACCAACAATTTAATTTCAGTTTAGAGGTCTCATATGACATATTTTGTTTTGTTTTTTGACAGGTCATCTAGTGCAAATTTGTTGTATGAAGTTAATGTGATTCCAAGATTTAATTTCCCAGCAATTTTTCTTGAGAGGATCATAAGGTCGCATCTTCCTATGAATCTTGGAGCCTTGGCCTGTAGAGCTGAAAGCATATATTTAGGAAACCAAAGACATGGAACTGCAAAATTTAGTTGTGCAGGCTCCAGGTTTCATAACTTCCATAATGCCACCACCAAGAATGATGTTATTTCTCCTAATAAGTTCAAAGTAGCACCTCCTTCTGGTTTTGGTGGTGTGCCTGCATCACCTCCTTCTGAGTTGAATAGCAAATGGGGAGTATATGGAAATGTCTGCAGACTTGATAGGTCGTGTGTGGTTGATGAGATCCATCTTCGAAGATTTGATGGCCTCTTGGTAACTTACTAAATTTCTATATATCTAACAATTACCCTTGGGTTATTAAATTTTGATGGGAAGCACACTTATGGCTTTGTCTTCTCTTTGTGAAATGATTTGTCTGAAGGAACATGAAGGGGCTCACAGGTTTGTGTTTGCTAGTATCACTGTGAAAGCACCAGTTCGAGAAGTATGGAATATTCTCACTGCATATGAGAATTTGCCTGAGTTAGTAGTTCCATCTTTCTGCAGTCTTTGGAGTTCACATATTTTGTTACACAAGTATGAGCTAACAAATTTGTGTGACAGGTTTGTGCCAAATCTGGCTATCAGTAGGATTATTCTTCAAGATAATAACAAGGTTCGCATACTGCAGGTGGGAGCTTTGCTAAATCCTTAGCTCATATGTTAGTTTCTGAATTAACATTTTAAGTCTAGAGGTGGGATCATTGCGCTCCTTTTCTATAGAAAGAGTCAATCCACAATTTCACTTTCTGATTGTTAGCTATCTTAGTTTTTCACTTTTACTAACCCAGTGTTCTACACCTCAAGCTATCAGGTTGTTTATCATTTTCCCCCAGTCTTACAACTTCATGCTTTTGTGTAACTATCATTACAGAATACTAAACAAATGGGATTGGGATTTTGTCCTAAAAATGGGAAGAAAAATCATCTCCCCCTCCCAAAAGATCCTTTTTCTGGAAGAATTTAATTCAATTTGGTTGTTCATGAGCTTTGCAAGAACTGCAACATCTCGTATCTTTTACAGGAAGGTTGCAAGGGTCTACTTTATATGGTTCTTCACGCCCGTGTTGTTATGGATCTTCATGAGAAACTTGAACGTGAAATCAGCTTTGAGCAAGTTGAAGGTGATTTCTACTCTTTTAAAGGAAAATGGCGCCTGGAACAACTTGGTGATCAACACACCTTATTGAAGTATATGGTCGAGACCAAGATGCATAAAGATACCTTTCTCTCAGAGTCTATCCTTGAAGAGGTATAAGAAATTTCTATGCATCTAGTTTATTAATAAATATAGGGCAAGTTAATGTTATGAGTGGACAAGTGGTAATTAAAATATGCTTTGTTGTACCCCTGAACTTCCATTGTGGTTCACTGAGAACCAATTGTACTATTACTATTTATTCCTGGGTTATATGTGCTTCATAGCTGGTTTTGATGCTTGGTGATTGATTCGTAGTTGGTTTTGATGATTGGTGATTAAGTTCTCAAATCAACCTTCTCATGGATGTGTCATCTAGTTGAGCATAACGTCATGCTAATGTGAAAACTTTTAATCTTCATGTTCACCAGATATTCGGTAAAAAAATAAACACCTTCCTGACAAATGAATGAATGTCTGTCTAAATTCTGAATCAGTATAAGCCCACATGCTCTATCTGTATTATCCTTCATTTGTTTAGTGCAAGGATAATAATTCCATATTTGATAATCTCTGGATAAACTACACAGGGATTTTCTTTTCCCTCTTGTTAGTACCAGAAACTAGTTTTGACAGCTTCTTTTTATAAGATATATTTATTAAACTTAGTTCTACTGTCACATTCTTAGGATATCTACTCTTATGACTTGATGTTATTTTTGGGGGGGTGTCTATAGGGAAATCAAAATCCACCATTTTGATTTTTGTCACTCTTTCTTTCTTCTTATCAAAAGCTGATTTATGCATGTTCATGGTGCTTTAATAAATATGTTAATGAATTTTATTATATTTTGGTACAAGATAGCAAACATTTTTATTATGTATTTCAGGTCATATATGAAGATCTCCCATCAAACTTATGTGCAATCCGTGATTATATAGAAAAGGCTGAAGCTGATAGTGGTAACTCCACAACTAGCTCTTGTGTAGCAACAAACGCAGATACTGTCGCTGTTGATTATGCAGAAGGTAGGCAAGAAGAACAAGCATCCACGTCTTGTTCTTCAAGTCCTGTGAAGCAGAGACCAAAAGTCCCAGGTCTTCAAAAGGACATTGAGGTCCTCAAGTCTGAACTTGAGAGATTTATTGCAAAATATGGTCTAGATGGCTTCATGCCTAAGAGAAAGCACCTTCGTTTGCATGGAAGGGTGGATATCGAGAAGGCAATAACACGGTTCAGGAAGATAGCCAGCATAATGAATCTTTCACTTTCTTACGAAAATCGGAAACCAAAGGGCTATTGGGATAATCTGGAGAACTTGCAAGAAGAGGTAATGAAAAGTATATTTCCCTCTTCCCACTGTGTTCTACAGGGTTTCATTCATTCCGAATGCTAAAATTTGTGATCTGAGATTGCCAGCATGAGGAGTGATAATAAGCACTTCTTTCATTCTTTTTACATGTTGTTAACAGTGAACATTATCTACATATCAGACGATTCCAGAAGAATTGGGGGATGGACCCTGCTTATATGCCAAGTAGAAAGTCCTTTGAGAGAGCTGGTACTTTGTTACTTTTGTTTAGATCATTCGCTATGGTCAATTTCTTATCTATATTTTCTTAGCATAGTTTCTCTGGCAGTTGATAAACCTTTTAGAGCTATAAAAAGTCAGTATGACTCTTATCTGGTCAAATAGCTGAAACCATGTTTGACTGAGGTGTTTTGAACAGAATTTTTACCATGCTTGCTTAAGATACCTGGTAAACTGGGACCCATAAGGCCATAATTTTTTGGGCATGAAAATATGTTAAATAGCCTCTAATCATATCATGCTAATTTTAGTTCTCTATTTGTCAAGAACTCACAATCTTTCTTTATGAATAATGCTCGTACTTTGTTGTTAATGATAGGACGCTCCGACATTGCTCGGGCGTTGGAAAAATGGGATGGAGTACAGGAGGTTTCTCGCCTTCTTTCTCTTGAACTCAGACGACCTAGAAGGCGAGCCAACTCTGATGATGAGAGTAAGACTGGATCCTCATATGCTGTGACAAATAAGCGCACAAGCAAGCCAGATAAACCAAACATTTCTCCAGACAAACAGAAATGGCTCCTGAAGCTGAAGGATCTGGACGCCAATTGGATCGAGTACTAAGTGGAGGACTTCACTAATACAGCCTTTCAAATATATCATCTGCACACTGAAGGAGGCTTGTAGAGATAAAGATGATGCACGGGGGAAGTTTATTGCCCGCAATCTGTTTGAGTTGAGCAGAAAAGAAGAAGAGGAAGATATGTAACACGAGGTAACTATTACTATATAATTAATTAAGTATTAAGTATTTTAAATTTAAAAAATAAATTAATATGATTTTTTAAAACATTTTTTATAAAAAATTATAAAAACACACCATTGTTTTTTATGTGTACATAAAAATTATTTTTATGTGTGGGCCGAACGAACTCACCGTGAGTTCTCCACGCAAAACGTCCCGTTCAGTAAAGTATTCCACAGCTTTTCTTCATTACGTCCTTTTTTCTTCGAAAGAACATTTGAAGTGCTTGCGTCTTTCTGAATGACTTTCTAGAACTGCCAACTTTGTTGCTGCAACCAAATCGAAGCGCGGAATTGGTAAAAAATGGAATTATTAAACCTGGGCATGTTCAAAGTTATTAATTGGCATTTGAACTCCACCTTTTGTCATCTGGTCCAAACTCACAAACATTGGAAAAACAGATGATGATTACTTGTGTGGTTAGACTAATTGTTCTTGGGCGTTGACTGCCCACATGTAAATAGTATGGTTGACCAGGAGACCTGGAAAAAGACCAATATGTCAGTTCACTTGGTGGTGGGTGGGACTCTGGCAAATATCATTGTTTGGATCCCTCTGATCATGGCTGAATGTCCCGTAAGTGTCACATGTTAAACGAAGAGTAGCCAAGATAAATCGATAAGTGGTCCAATAATAAAAGGACATGAGAGTTCGTTCTGAACTTCTGATCAAGAAAATGACTTCAACAGTTTGAGGGTAGGTGAAATTCTGTCGGTAAGCTTGTTAATGTTTTGGAAACTTATGGCTCATACATCATAATCATCAGTAACTTCGCATAAATGTACCTAAGAAAACGAGAGGGTGCAATTTGCATCAAGATGTCGGTTAGACAACGATGTTGTTAATGCAATGATGCAAAAAGATTAAAACTAAAAAAATATGTTGTTAATGCAATGATGCAAAAAGATTAAAACTAAAAAGTAGAGTTCCTACCGGGATTCAAAACCTGGTCGCCAAATTCAAAGTCTGTAGTGCTCACCACTACGCTATGTTTTACTTTTAACCCTTTTGCTTTATTTTATAAATCAACAAGTCTCTGTTGGAATGCACCGGTATTTTCTGATTAAGGCACTGATGGTTGATGGATTTGCCATTCTGCTTGCAGAACAGGAAGCTTAGAATTCAGTGAATCTAAGCTCGACAACTTTCTTCAGTGACTGCTTCTGAATGAATAACTGAACAAGGAGCCAAGCAGCTGTGCCTTCATAAATCTAGCATTAAATAAGACCCAGTATAAGCCTTAATCACATGTTTCCTCAGCTACAATGCAATTGCAAGTTCTCCATGGACATGGAGAGGCAATTGCCAGTGACGACACATGATGCAGGCAACATGATCTTTGGAATGGGGTGCCATGGGTCCCAAGCATTTAATTCAACCAAATAAAAGCTGATGGTGAAGTTTGCTGAAAGTTCCTGCACATGTTTCTGTGTATATCAAAGTAGGAGTATCAATCTGCTAGACTGCTAATGCCTTGCCTCATATGACAAAACAAGAGAATTGAAAGTATATGTGGTGACATATTAACAATCTATCGTATCCATGTGAGTTGCCTCTCACTGAACAAACTGAAGTGGCTGGATTTTACTGATCCGCTTACCTCTGCCTTGCTTTAGCTTCCCCCAAAACCAAAAAAGGCTTGTTAGTCCTCTACAATCAGACAAGCTACTGCATCTATGTTTGCACTTCATTTTACAATGCATCGCCTCACTTCAATTATTTGTACAAGTTACAACGCAAATATATCGAGTTCGATCTAATCTGTTACTTACAAATTGCAGAATTTAGCTTATCAGGCACATAGATATCATCTGAAGTATGAAATTTCTCACCATCAGATTAAAGCACTGACAACTGCTTCTATGTTCCACCAAAGCAAAATCAACAAGATCAGATCACATAGCAGCCTATAAACTCCCTAATTACTGGAGCAAAAAAGCAATCATTTTTCCATGCTTCACCGCATGGAGTTTGCTATTCACCTCATGAGAAGATCTGCGGCGTGGAGCTTACATCGTCATGTATGGCTCCTGCGCCAGCAGCGAATGGGACGCCCGGTCGCGGATCCTGGCTGACGCCGAGCGCCCCGCGGCCATCTCCTGCTGGACCTTGTCCACGTTCGGCGACGGCGTGGGCGCGACCGGCGCCGCCGAGGAAGTAAATGTGGAGACCATGCTGGTGCTGCCGCTGCCACCGGTGGCGGTGGTGGCCGACGTCAAGCTCAAGAAACTGTCCGACGACTTGGGCGGTGGCGGCCTCTCGAGATCCATGATCCCTTCCAGCATCTGCACCACCTTCCCCATCGATGGCCGCTGCGCCGGCTGCTCCTGGATGCACCAGAAGCTCACCTGCAGCGCGCGCTCCACCTGAACCATGTCAATGTCTTCGCCGGGGAGCTTCTTGTCAATGATGGCGGCGATGTTCCCCTTCTCGTACTCGTCGTAGGCCCAGACGGAGTACTTCTTCCGGCCGGTCTCCTCCGACAGGTCGAAGTTGCGGTGGCCACTGACAAGCTCCAGCAACACCATCCCGTAGCTGTAGACGTCGGACTTGGCCGTGATGGGGAGGTTGGCCAGCCATTCCGGCGCCAGGTAACCCCTGGTGCCGCGCACGCTTGTGAGCGTCCGGTGCCGGTGATCCTTGGGATTGACGAGCTTGGCGAGACCGAAGTCGGACACCTTGGCGTTGTAGTGCTCGTCGAGGAGGATGTTCTCCGGCTTGATGTCGCAGTGCACGATGCAGTCGCGGCACTCCTCGTGGAGGTAGGTGATGCCGCGGGCGGTGCCGACGGCGACGGCGAACCGCGTCGGCCAGGGCATCTTGCCGCCTGGCGCGTCGCCGAAGAGGAAGGCGTCGAGCGAGCCGTTCTTCATGAACTCGTAGACCAGCAGGCGGTGGCGCCCCTCGGAGCAGAAGCCGATGAGGCGGACGAGGTTGAGGTGGTGCGTGCTGCTGATGGTGGCCACCTCCATCCGGAACTGCTTCTCCCCCTGCTCGATCCCCTCCAGCTGCTTCACCGCCACCACCGTCCGGTTCGCCAGCACGCCGCGGTACACGGCGCCGAACCCGCCGGCGCCCAGCTTCTCCTTGAACCCCTTGGTCGATCGCTGCAGATCCCGGTAGGAGAACTGCACCGGCGCGCCGGAGGCGTACTCCAGCAGCGCGTACTGCGCCGACGCCGCGCCGTACTTGGGGCTGTGCCGGCAGAAGACCCACCACAGCGCCCACTCGCAAAGCACCAGCCCGGACACCACGCCGAGCACCGCCACGGCGACCACCCACCCGCGCACGCCGGACGCCTTCCCCGACGACGCACCGCCGGCGCCGAGGGGCGGGTTGGGCAGGCTGGGGAAACAGACCTTGACGAATGACGTGCTGGGGAGCGCCGCGGACTGGTACCCGCTGACGAAGTTGGACACCTTGAGGAAGCAGAGGCCGGAGCCATCAGAGAGAGCCGTGGAGGCGACGCATGAGCTGCCGGAGAGGCAGTTGAGGCGGCAGGCCGTGATGCCGACGAAGAACTGCTCCGTGGTGATCTCCGGTGGGTAGGTGAGGAACTGCGTGTTGTCGAGCTGGAGCATGGTGGAGTTGCCGGGGCAGTTCTGGAGCTCGATCTTGCGCCGGCAGCCGCCGCGGGGGTCGGAGGGGTTGTTGAGCTGGAAGTTCAACGACGGGCACCGGCACACCGGCGACGTGCCGTTGTAGCCGCACACGCCCATGTTGCCGCAGTAGCCGAACACCTGGCACTGGTCCGCCACCGCCGACCACTGCTCCGTCGCCGCGTTGCTGCCGCGCGCCGCGCTGTAGGCGCGGAAGTTGCCGTCCGCGTCCAGCCGCACGAACCGCAGCATGTCGCCGCTCTCGCCGTAGTTGCTGCTGTACGCCACCACGACGGGGGAGGCCAGCGAGCCGTCGGTGAGCGACACGATACCGTTGGTCTGCATCGCCAGCGTCGGCGAGCTCAGCGTCTTGTTCGCCGTGAAGGTGGTGTTGTACCCCTTGTTGAAGTAGGTCACCGTGCCGCCGCCGGTCCACTTTAGGGTGAGGTTGCCGGTGTTCTTGTCGAGAGAGAACTGGTAGGGGCCGGAGGTGAGGTTCATGCCGGAGGTGAAGTTCTGCGCCATCACCACCGTGTCCGTGGGGTGCTCGAACGACTGCCATATGTTGGTCGTCGAGTTCCTGAGCAGGAGGTTGCCGCTCTCCTGCAGGGCGGCGGTGGTGACCCCCTGCCCGCCGGTGTTCGACGACCAGAGCACGGCGCCGGAGACGTTGAAGAGCTGGAGGTCGCCGTTGTTTGAGAATCGGAGCGAGCCCCCGGAGTCAACGGCCGCGCCGCCGCCGGCTGACCAGACAGGCACCCCGCCGGAGTAGGTGATCGTGGCGACGAAGAGGGACGGCGAGGTGGGGGACGCCGTGAAGGAGAGGGAGAAGGTGTTGTTGGGAGACGACCACGTGGCCGAGTTCGTCGGCGAGAGGGAGGAGCCCAACGGCATGTCAGCGCCATGGGACAGGAGAGGGAGGAGCAACAAGCAGCAGAGAAGAGCAACCTCCCCGGCGTTTCGCCGTAAAGGCGGCATCTTTATCGATCGAGCCGCCGATTCACGGTGAATCCGGTTGGTTTCTTGCACGGCGCGCGATTGCAGGCAGAGAAAGTGGCCGGAAGGGAAGGAGCTAAAGAAAACAAGTACCCAGCTTCGCTTCCCCTCTCATGCGACCTCTCCTCTCTTCCCGAATCGTTCGGAGTTTGTACGAATCGAGGTCGTGAAATTAGTCTTGGCACGGGGAGGAAGAAGAAGACGATGACGCGATTAGGCTCGCTAGGCTGGCAGATTGGAATATGAGAGACAGTGAGGAGGTGATCTGCTGCTGCTGCCGCAGCCGCTGCCGAGGAGGAGAACGTTGAAATGTCTAAGCGTTGGGATGGTGAGAGACAGTGACCCACACTGACCGGGCAGCTCCTTGTAACGACTCCATTAGGGTCAAATCGTATGTTTAGTGGACTAGTAATTAACACTAGTTCAAATGCTCAGTAGATAAAAAAATACTAGTATCAATGGAGCACAATTGATTAGTTAACCTTTTGTTTTTTTTTTCTCAGATGTAACCTCTAATGATACTATCGCTCAATTTGATTGAGTTGGAGTATTCAGCTAGTAGAGAACTACTACCACTTTTGTTGTATTATATATGTAGTGATCACTGTTCCCTCTCTTGATAAGAAACGAAGCAAATAGTCAAGTTCGTCGAAGCATCTAAAAAAGAAGAGAAAAACAAGGAGCTAAAATAGACCGAGTCCAGGATATCGGCATTACCGTAGCAGCACGGTATGTGGAAAGACATGATGCAGTCTGCCCCGGCAAGCGATCACAGCCGTCCAAGAGTCCATCGACGGCCTTGATGAGCTGACGGATGCAGCAGTGGTGGGCAGTCTAGTCTAGTGGGGTCAGTTGGTCAACATGGGCGGCTATGGCTGATCATCCTCAGACCATTATCGTTTGTTGTTTCCTTTGTGGTTCCTGGTTATTAAATGATTCATCACATCTTCTTCAGGGGGTCTAATTAACACAAGCAATGAGATGAAAATCCAGAATTATGAATGTTCCTTTTCCTTCTCTCTTTCTTGTTTGGCTATTTTTTGTGCTACAGGAGAAGGTCGTTGTTAACCTTTCAGATGTAGTTACAGGAGAGGTAAGCAGGTGTTAACCTTTCAGAGAAGATTGTAGTAAATCCTTCAGAGAAGGTATCTAGAAAGTTTTTACGGCTGAAATACGTGCATTAGTAGCTGTATAAAATTTGTGCCAGCGGAAGACCAACGCAGGATGACAAGAGGATTCGTAATTTACAAACGTCAAAGTGATCGTTGAAAAACTACAGGCAGACGCAGGTCAGACAACCAGTGCAGAAACAACACAAGTACACAATAACAGGTCAGGTCAGGAAAGCAGAAAGAAAGGCGCATCGCATGAACGGTGACGCTCTTCCGGAGTGGAGCACTTGAGATCTCATCAACTCTGCTCAAGTCGCCGAAAAACGACGATTTATGGGCTTACCACCGAGGTTTCTCATGGGCCTATATTTTGGGCCTTCATACATGGGCCTAGTACTTGTATGGGCCGATAGGTAAATGGCCCATATGCTTCTCTCGGCTATGCTAGGCTGGGCTTCAAATTCTAGCCTCCACTGTGAACTCTTGGACCATAAACGATATTCACGATAAGACAGTTGACGCAAGCACCCTGCCATTTCGTTTATATTTATAAGTAAAAATTTAAATTTTAAAACTTAAAATTAAAGTTAATCTTGAATTTTTTATTGCAATTTATTTTTTAATACTTTTGATCGCTAAAAACATATATATATATGTATGTATATGTATATATGTGTGCGCACGTTTTATTTATAAATTATATTTTAATCTTTAACAAGCCGTTTTGCTTATGCTTATTATAAGAAAGTGAGCTGAGCTCAAAACAATCTGAGAAAGTATGCGACCATGGGAATTGCGTTTCGTTTCCCTCCGTTTTTTCCCAAGTTTACAAGCTACTTCTCTTCTTTTTGAGGCAAGAGCTGCTTCAACTCTTCAAGGCATGCAGATGGTCAGCTCATACCTCGTCTACAACTAGTGTATTTTACGTAGCACCAACCCTGTCAGAATATTCCAATCTCAGAGTCTATGACCATTGACCTGCTGTTAAGGTAGCAGCAGTCGGTGTGCTTAACTTTTCAGTTAAGTTTAGGTTCGGTGAACATCAATCATCATCATTGTCATCATCATCATTAATTGACTATTGTTTTGAGATGTCAATGGTTCTGGAGACGCATTGCTTAATTACTTATCTGAAGATGAACCCATCACCTGCCGTTGTCCTGGAGAGTTCACTACTCTGAAGAACAAATAAAACATATATATTCTGAACTGACTGATGAGGTGATGATGCGCAGCATGACATGACAGCAAATTGGATGTTCATACTGGCTAAATTAATTGGCTGAATATTGTGCTTAGATTACTCATGATAAGGCTTCCTTCATCATTCAGAATTATACTCCAGAAGTGTTCAGACAGACCGGTTTCTCCAGCTGGATGGGGGAACTGATTGATTGTTCTGATTCCGGTCACGTAGAAGTGTAGCATATAGTAAAACTGAGACTATGTTCTCTATAAGAGAGATCGGTTTATATATATATATAAGTCCAGTAGTCTAATACCTCTCGTAGTTATATCGGGAGGGGAACGGACGTAGAGACTAAAATAAAAACTGGTGAATAAAGGTGTGGGTAAGCCTTTAATCATGATGTCGACGAACTGGTGCGTCGACGGTATATGGAACACTCGAACGTGTCCTAGAGTAACCTTATTATATACGAAGTGAATGTCAATCTAAATATGCTTCGTGCATCGATGATGATCCGGATTGACGGTCATGTAGACAGCACTGACGTTGTCGCAGTAGACAACGGTCGTGGAAACGATGGGTGTACGGAGCTCCTGGAGAATCTGGCGAATCCAGCAGCACTCGACGACGACGTGGGCAACGACGTGATACTCGGCTGCGGTGCTGAACCGAGACACTGTAGTCTGGCTTTTAGAGGACCAAGAGACTAGAGTGCTGCCGAGAAAGACGCAGTAGCCGAAAGTGGAGCATCAAAAGTCGGGGCAACCAACCCAGTCCGCGTCAAAATACGCAGTGAGAGAGTCGATAGGGCTGGAGCTAAGATATAGACCGATGGATAATGTGTCCTTCACATAGCGAAGAATACACTAGAGCAGCGCGAGGTGAGGTCAGGCCGTGTGAGTGTGAGGTACTGGAGAGCACCAGCAAGACTCCGGTACTGGGAGGGGTTGGCGAGGAGAGAGCCGTCGGTGGCAGAAAGCTTGGCGTGAGTGTCGACCGGAGTGGCGGTGGAGTGACATTCGGCCATGCCTGCACGCTGAAGAAGATCTATGGAATACTAGCGTTAGGAGAGGAATAGCCCGTGGAAAGAGCGCGTAATAGAGATGCCAAGAAAGTGATGGAGAGGATCTAGATCGATCATGACAAACTCCGAGTAGAGTCAGGTCATAATGTGCTGTAGGGTGGTCGTCAAGAATGCCGTAAGAATGATGTCGTCGACATAGAGAAGGAGGTAGATGGTGGTATCTCCGGTGTGAAGTACGAAGAGGGACCTATCAGAGATGGGGGCCACAAAGCTAAGTTACCGAAGATAGACAGCAAAGGGCTGGTACCAAGCCCGAGGGGCCTGTTTGAGGCCGTAGAGAGAGCGTTGAAGGAGACAGACGTCATCGAGATGAGATAGGTCGACGAAGCCTGGAGGTTGCTGGCAATAGACCGTTTTCGTCAGATGGCTATGAAGGAAGGCATTCTTCACGTCGAGCTAATGGATCGGTCAAGAACACGAGACAACGAGAGTGAGCACAACCCAAATGGTAGCAGCCTTGATGACGGGACTGAAGGTCTCATCGTAGTCAACGCCGGGATGTTGAGAGAAACCGCGGACTACCCAGCGTGTCTTGTGACGAGCAAGCGAGCCATCGGAGTGGAACTTATGTTTAAAGATTCACTTGCCAATCATAACATTGGCACTAGGAGGATGAGGGACAAGGCGCCAGGTCTCGTTGTTCATGAGGGTCTTGTACTCATCGGCCATATCCGCGCGCCACTGAGGATCGGCCAAGGCAGAACGGTGAGTCACCGGGATTGGTGAGACAGCACAATGGATTGCGGAGAATCCGTAGCGCTAGGTAGGGCGGAGGAAGCCGGTTTGGGATCGGGTGATCATATGAGAGAAGGTCGAGACAGCAGAGGGTCTAATGGTAACGTCAGTGGTGAGGCAGGGTCGAAAGGGGGAAGGGTGGCATCGGCTCGGGATAGATGACTGTAGGTTCGGAGAAAGGGCTAGACGAGGTCAGCCTGAGCCGATAGATGGTGGGGGCTGATAGAGGTTGGTAAGCCGATGGAGATTGATGAGCTGATGGAGTTGGTGGGGTCGATGGGGGCTGGACAAGATCAGCCTGAGCCGATGGAGGGTGGGAGACCGATGAGGGTTGTGGAGCTGATGGAGGTCCAATGTGGGTGATAGCGGAGCGGAGAAGAGTGGGATAGTCGTTCAGGGGGTCCTCAGAAACGACCAATGTGGAGTGCGGAGGTGTGGTTGGTGGAGAATGTTAGGATGGTACCGTGTTGGTTAGAAGGAAGTCGAGGTCGCCAGACGAAGGTCCACGGTGAAGTAAACCGAAAGGGAAAGCAGGACTCGTCAAAGACGATATGGCGGAAAATGATGATCCGTCAGGTGAAGAGATCAAGACAGCGGTATCCCTTGTGGGAAGAGGATAGCCAAGGAAGATGCAGGCGGTGGAACGTGGTGCGAGTTTATGAGGGGCGGTGGCTGTTAGATTGGGGTAGCAGAGACACTTAAAGACGCGTAAGTGATAGTAGTCGGGAGTCTTGTGGTACAGAAGGGTGTAGAGAATGTTGTGACGAATGAAAAAGCAAGGGCGCTGATTTAGTAGGTAGGTCGCAGTGGTCAGTGCTTTAGCCCAGTAGGGTGCAGGTAGATGGGCGTGAAAAAACATAGTGCGACTGATGTTATTTAGAGTTCGAAGAAGGCGTTCGGCCTTGCCGTTTTGAGGAGAAGTGTAGGGACATGAGAGGCGAAGATGGGTGCCATGGGAGGTGAGAAAGGCTTAGATGGTACGGTTTACAAACTCCGTACCATTGTCTGCCTGTATGGCTTGGATGGAGAGTTTGAATTGGGTGGAAACATAATTGGTGAAGTTGATGAGGTGAGAGACAACCTTGGACCTACTTGTGAGGGGAAAAGTCCAGCAATAGTGTGTATAATCATCAAGTATTGCAAGATAGTACTAATAACCCGAGACACTTTTAACTAGAGAAGTCCACACATCACAGTGAATTAATTCAAAAGGTCTAGAGGTACAACACATAGAGGGGAAGAAAGGTAGCCGTACATATTTGCCAAGTTGACAAGAGTGACAGACAATGGAGCTGTTGTGGTTGCCCTATATAGAGACGCTGCGACGGAGAGTGGCGACAGCGTCAGGGCTAAGGTGACCAAGGCGAACATGCCACAAGTTGGTGGAGATGGCTAGGCTGGTGTGGGGAGTGGACGGCGCAGCGGGAATAGTGTAGAGGTCGCCGCCACTATTGCATTGAAACATCTCGCGCCGGGTCGGGATATACTTCACAGAGAACCAAAAGCGTCAAATTCAATTGAGCAATTATTATCTCTGGTGAATTGGCGGACAGAAAATAGATTATGGACGAGAGAAAGAACTATGAGTACATTATGGAGTGAAAAATTGAATGTGGGTGTAGACAGAATGGAGTCACCGCGGCATGTGATAGGGAAAGAGTACCCATTGCCAACGGTGACTAAAGGGGGAGGAAGGATGGCGAGAGAATTGTATATCGTCCGATGAAGCCATATGTGATGACGCATCAGAGTCCAGTACCCAAGGGTGCTGGGGTTGGAGCGTCATCTGGTTGATGGCAGCGATGAGGCTAGCCTAGTTCCACGAGGGAACTGACTGGGTGGTTGGCGAGGGTGTGATCGGCTGAGGCAGTTGGACGGGAGTGGACGCTAGGTAGGCCTGAGGGTGTGCGCCGACGACCCGGGCTGCCAACCGATGGGGCTGCGTAGCTAGAGTTGGGGTGCCTAGGGGTTATAGCAAAGCCTCGAACCCATGGAACTGGCGGACAGGATAGGGACAAGAGCAGAGCGCGGTTGCATCGGACAGCTCTAGCTTTTGTCCTTACCCTTCCCTTTGCCTTTGTCGTTGCCACTGGCACAAACTTTGTTGCTGTGGCCGAAGCCATGGCTACTAGAGCCGTGAGAGATGGTAGTAGCGCAAGGTGGGCGGCAACTGATGGGGTTGGAGCAGCCATGATCGGCTGCAACGAGGAAAGCGGTGTGGGCCACAGTCTTCTCATCATTGGCCAGGCGAAGTTCCTTAAGAACTAACATGTCGTGGGCCTGAGTGAACATGGGAAGAGGTGTAGAGTTGGCGATGTCATCGATGGTATTGGAGAAGCGAGGATGAAGTCCTTGTAAGAGGGCAAGGACGAGTTATGAGTCGACCACAGAGTGGCCAACATCACGAAGGACGACGGTCTTGACCTTAAGGCGTTGGTAGTACGAGAATACAGAGGAATCCACTTGTACTATGGAGTGAAACTCATTGAAAAGGAAGATGGCGCTCGACTGCTTGTTTGTTTGAAAGATCCGCTCGATAGCCACCTAGAGATCACTGGCGGTGGGATCAGTGTCGTCCATTGCAAGGTCAAGAACGAAGTCATTGATCGAGCCGAACAATCAGCTGTGCACGTAGCACTCGGCGATATCCCACTAGAGGTCATCTGGTCGAGGTGGAGCGAAGCCATCGATGTGGGAGCGAAAGCCGAACTTTCCATATAATGATTTGAAGAAGAAAATCTACTTAGAATAGTTGGCGTTGAGGTCGAGGGAAATAGGAACGTGAGATTTCACGTTGACGGCGGCATAAGGTGGTGAGAACATCGGCGGAGGGTTGTCCGAGTTATTGTCAAGAGCGCCGATGGCCGAAAGGGATCCAACGACTAGAAGAGTGTCAAAATCAAGAGCTGATTCGATGGTCATGACGAGAGAGTAGCGGGATGTGATAAGCCGATGAGACTGTTGAGCCGATGGGGAGAGGCGGGTGTCCGATGTGGACCGATGTGTAGCCGATGAGAGTGGGTGGCAGAGTAGGTGGAGTAGGTAGAGTAGATAGGTCACGAGAGCGAGAGAGTAGGTAGGTCACGAGTATGAGGGGGTTCGCGTTCGTGAAGTGAGGTTTCGCGTCCGTGGACACGTGGACGCAACTGAGTGGGACGGACCTGGAAAACGGGAGAAGTCACGGGCACGAAGAAAAGAAGTTCGTGTCTGGGAAATAGGAATTCGCGTCCATGGACACGTGGACGTGTCGGAGTGGCGCGAACGCGAGTGGAGAAGTTTCGTGTTCGAAAGCAAGTGAGCGTGTGGGAAGAATATGAACCGAAAGAGTGTTCCAGCCAATAGAGGGCGGACGGGTCCAGCCGATGGAGACCGCGAGCGTAAAGGTGTGCTGGCGTAGGAAGAAGGGAAAAGTGAAGGTGAGTCTGAATGAGACGAAGAGGCGGATGGAGGCTGTCTCCTTATCACGTGGTGAAAAAAGGCGAGTAGGCGGTGGAGGAGGAGAAATGCCATTTGCGGAGGAGATGATGGGGATAAGAACCGAGATAAAAAAGGCAGAGGAAGAATATCAGAGGATAAGGTTTGCAACGGGGAGAAAGTGTCGGCTCGTCGGTGACAGGGTTGCTTGTGTGTCGGGATGTCTAAACCTACTTTGATACCATACAGAAATATAGTATACAATGAGACTGAGACTCCGTTCTCTATAAGAGAGTCGGGTTATACAGCGTTGTTCTTTTATACTAATTAAAGTTATGACTTGCAATTCACAAAACTCGGCTAATCGTTGTACTTTTACACTAACTAATTATTGTAAATTGGCCCGTTATGATGATTTTATTTATTTATTTGTACTAACTGTCGGCAAGATGACTCGCAATTACACAGCTGTTTCCCTCAATATATAGAAATTAGAACGGAAGTAAGAAGGACAGGCTATACATAAAAGAAAAGAAAAAAGTCCACTAGTTGGTTTGGTGTGTACTCAAACCTGATTTTTAGTATTTTTCTAGCAGATCTTCTTGTACTATGCTTGATGTTGTCCGCTCGTTGTTAGAGACCTGCTTGACTGCACCTGTGTTAATGTGTCAGAACTGGCAATGAATTGTGAATGTGATAATTGATGACAATTGTATATGAGATTTAAAAACAGCACAGCCGAATCGTGTAGCTATGAAGTTCATAAGCTCCAGGCTGCTTCCTTGAAGAGCAAAAGATAAATGGTATTTATATAGTCCACAATTGAAATGCTTACTTGCAGACTTTGGTGATAAATTGAAGGTTTAGTAATCTGCATACTTTGTTATAGTTGTCCTTGTCCTTCTTAATTCTAATCCGGGAAGAACAAGCAATGAACAATGGCCGAGGCAATGCCTGTCGTTGATGATCGAGTTTGCAACATGATGAGACAAGCTAAGCATATGCAGTCATCAAGCAAAGCTACTAGCAAGAAACCATGGGCAACGTGCGTACTAATTGATGACTTATTAACAGCCCTACTCGTACATTGCTATCGTGCAGATCAATTAAGTTTAATCCTTACTCAAGACAGGGCACATGTTTGGATACTGCATGTTGTATCTGAGTGAATTTGAAGCGCTCTGCGCGCGTTCTTGCACCCGAAAGAAAATAGTTAGGGATTTTTCGGTTTAGAGGATTTTCAAAGATAAATTAAAAAATAAACTGTTTTTTAATGAAAATCTCGTAAAAATTCTGTGTTTCGAAGAGGTTCTTAACACGTTTAATTACTATTTGTATCGTATGCGTGACCTCATTCTTAGATCCACACCTACCAATCAAGCCTCCATCATAATAGCAGAAAAGGGAGCAAACGAGACGAACTTAAAGATCCCCTACCAAGATCCTGCTACTGCATGCAGCTTAAGCCGTCATTTTAGCACCGTGTTGAACTATCTAGAAAGAGATAGATGGCCATGGATCTTCCACGAGCACTATTAATTAGTACCAAACACTCATGGTAAACAGCAGTACAATTTAGTCAAAGATAAAAGATACATATGTCCACTCACTCAAGCATCGTCATGCTCGTGCCAGCAGTACGTCTACTAAGGTGATTTTTAAATGAAAGTTTTAGATTTTGTAAATTATTTGATTTTATTGATAACTATTTAAGTGTATAAATCACTGAATTAACTACTATAAAATCAAAAATTTACATTAAAAATATGAGATAATAAATTTTTATATAGACAATTTTTACATAAAACACATTGTTTAAGTTATTGAGAAATATGCATATGAAAAATCAAAAAACGATAATAAGAAAATAATATGACCTCAAGCCTTACCGTGTTTTTTAGTTAGTTTGATTCGTTTTCTAGGTTCATAGAATAAGAAAACATGAAGATCTACCTGCTCTGAATCTCTTGTACTGCATGTTCCCGTTTGGAAGAGCCATTGCATCGTAGGTTGCATCATTGGAACAGGAAAAAAAACTAAATTTACTTGATGATGCAGCGTGCCGAAAGAATCTTTGTGTAGCATAGATTATGCGGACAAGTTCATGTATACGTGATGACTGGCACGAGATAGCCTCCAATTGGATTGCTTCATCATGACGAGCTGCACGTCTGCAAACTACTAACAGACCAAATTACAGTATTTCTAAACGAAATAGTACAAACATTTATTTCTTTATTTGAAAGAACGAGTATACTTGATCATTTTCTAATCGTTCTTGAATCTTGATGGACAAGGCTAGGGTTGTAGGTAGGAATCTGATGATGGTAAGTGTAATGTGTAGAAAGTGTACAGTGACTATAAATCTCTTCGAGCGTATACGAGTGGTCGGTGGTCTGTCTAACACCCTCGCAGTCGCAGCGGGAGGGAAACGGACGCAGAGACTAGACCGAAAACTAGTGAACAAAGGTGTGAGCAGGCCTTTGATCATTATATCGGCAAACTGATGTGCCGATGGTACATGGAGCACCCGAACCTATCCTAATGCAATCTTGTCACGGATAAAATGAATATCGATCTCGATGTGCTTGGTGCGTCGGTGATGGACCGGGTTGGCGGTCATGTAGACGGCACTGACATTGTTACAGTAGACGATGGTCGCGGTGGAGAGGGGTGCACAGAGCTCCTGGAGAAGCTGGCGAAGCCAGCAGCACTCGGCGACGGCGTGGGCGACGGCGCGGTACTCGGCTTCAGCGCTGGAGCGGGACACTGTAGTCTAGCGTTTTGAGGACTAGGATACGAGAGTGTCACCAAGGTAGACGCAGTAGCCGGACGTAGAGCGTCGAGAGTCGGGGCAGCCTGCCCAGTCCGTGTCTAAGTACGCGGTGAGGGAGTCGATGGGGCTGGAGCTAAGATGCAACCCACTTGGAATAATTGGCGTTAAGGTCAAGGGAGATAGAAACGTGAGATTTCACGTTCACAGCAGCGTAGGGAGGGGAGAAGATCGGCGAGGTGATGCCCGAGGTGTGGTCTGTGGCACCGAGGGCCGGAGCAGATTCGGCGACTAGGAGAGTGCCAGAGCTGAGGGCGGACTTGGTGGCCATGACGGGAGAACGGGAGCAAAGAGCCGATGGGAGGGGGAAGCCGATGAGAGGACGGATCGATCGATCAAGGACGTGAGAGAGTGGGTGGGTCAGAGAGTGGTTGGGTCACGGACGTGCGAGGATTCACGTCCATGAAGAGAAGAGTCACGTCCGTGGACTCGTGGAGGCCAAGGAGTGGGGCGGACGCGAAAAAGGCAGGGAGTGGTCGGACGCGAAGAGAATATGTTCGCGTCCGGGAGGCAGAGATTCGTGTCCGTGGACACGTTGGACTGGCTCGGACATGAGGGGAGAAGGTTCGCGTCCGAGAGCTGTTGAGCGTGTCGGAAAGGGTAAGAACCGAGGGAGGTTTCTAGTCGATGGAGGGCTGGACAAGTCCAGCCGATGGAGACGACGAGCGCGGAGGTGCGCCGGCGTCAGAGAAGGAGAGATGCACGAAACAAGAGGAAGAGCGGAGACGGGTGCAAGGAGGGACGAGGAGGTGGATCGAGACCGTCGCCTGGTCGCGCGGAGGTGGGGTGGAGAAAAGGTGACTGCGGGAGAGATGGGGAGAAGAAGAAATGGAGACGAGAGAGCGAGGGGAGTATCGGAAAGAGAGTTGGTGACGAAAAGAAGAAGTCGACAAGGAGGAGGAAAGGGTCGGCTCGCCGGAGGGAGAAGCTAGCGCGCCGGGATATCTAGACTAGCTCTGATACCATGTAGAAAGTGTACAGTGACTATGAATCCCTCCAAACGTATACGAGGGATCGAATCTATATATATAGAGAGAGCCTATGCCAATAGTCTGTCTAATATAATGTAATGGAGATGATGACCTGTAGTACATGCAGCCAAAGTCATGGAACTGAACTTAGTGATGAGTTCTCAAACGAGTGTATGGTGTACTAGTGTACCGAGATTCCTCTCCTAATTAATAAACAAATCAATCTCTCTTCAGTTTATCTTGAGTGAATCTAGCCTAGCTAGATATCAAAATGGTTAATTGTCGCCACCTCATCCTCTCTCTATATAAGAAACCCCAACTAGGACACAAAAGCATATTAAGCTTGGTGTTTGAAGCCCATTTCTCCTTGAGTTTAGCAGCCGGTCGCGTCAGCGCGCGATCGAAGATGTCGTCGCCGGTGGTGGTGCCGGTGGCGTACCAGGGGAACACGTCGGCGTCGGTGGCGGGCTGGCTGAACAAGGGCGACAACGCGTGGCAGCTGGTGGCGGCGACGGTGGTGGGGCTGCAGAGCGTGCCGGGGCTGGTGGTGCTCTACGGCGGCGTCGTCAAGAAGAAGTGGGCGGTGAACTCGGCGTTCATGGCGCTCTACGCCTTCGCCGCCGTGTGGATCTGCTGGGTCACATGGGCGTACAACATGTCCTTCGGCGAGAAGCTGCTCCCCATCTGGGGCAAAGCCCGGCCGGCGCTCAACCAGGATCTCCTCGTCGGCCGCGCCGCCCTGCCGGCGACGGTTCACTACCGCGCCGACGGCAGCGTGGAGACGGCCGCGGTGGAGCCCTTCTACCCGATGGCCACCGTCGTCTACTTCCAGTGCGTGTTCGCCGCCATCACGCTCATCCTCGTAGCCGGGTCGCTGCTCGGCCGCATGAGCTTCCTCGCGTGGATGATCTTCGTCCCGCTCTGGCTCACCTTCTCCTACACCGTCGGCGCCTTCTCCCTCTGGGGCGGCGGCTTCCTCTTCCAGTGGGGCGTCATCGACTACTGCGGCGGCTACGTCATCCACCTCTCCGCCGGCATCGCCGGTTTCACCGCCGCTTACTGGGTACGTACGTTCGTCGTGTCGCCGGCCGGTGCATGCATGCGCGCGTACGTCGACGTGGCTGACAATTGTGTGGCTGCAGGTGGGCCCGAGGGCGCAGAAGGACAGGGAGAGGTTCCCGCCGAATAACATCCTCTTCACGCTGACCGGCGCCGGGCTGCTGTGGATGGGGTGGGCCGGGTTCAACGGCGGCGGTCCGTACGCCGCCAACTCCGTCGCCTCCATGGCCGTCCTCAACACCAACATCTGCACCGCCATGAGCCTCATCGTCTGGACCTGCCTCGACGTCATCTTCTTCAAGAAGCCCTCCGTCGTCGGCGCCGTCCAGGGCATGATCACCGGCCTCGTCTGCATCACCCCCGGCGCAGGTGCTAATCAAACTGTTATTGCTAATTAATTTGGATTTCGAGGCGAGACTTCAATCTAGGGATCGATGAACTAACGTGACGGGCGCGGAGATTGTTTATTAGATTATCCCATAATGCAAATTAATGAGCCCAGGTGGCCACTGATTTTGTTGACTTTGAATTCAAATTTGTCTGCGTCGCCAACAAGACTGGAAGGGGTTACCTTACCTGCCAAATAATCTGCATTTCCCCCGTAGATTACGTCGTTTACCATTTTGTGGCAACTAATTAAGCACGCAAATTATCCATTCCTTCATCATGTCTCTTGTAGTGGAAGAGTCCTGAAATTGTTTATCTCTTTTTGCAAGTTGATTGGCGTAGCGGAGTAGTCGTTTCCGATAACTGGTCACTACCTAATGTGATGTTGTGAACAGATACAAAGGCTTATTGGAATCTTTGGTTGATGGTGCATATTTCGTCTAACACCAGGAATCTTATTTGTCGTACCTGCTCATGTCAATACCTGTCACTAACTTGTACTACTACTAAAGTCAAATTAGTCTGAATTTGCCAGTTTGTTTTTTTTTCTGTGTTTTTCTTGTACGCAAGCACACTGAAAATGAAGGCGGAATATTTTACAGCCTCCCATTCCGCCGGTGACTTACAGACTCCAATGGAATGCAATATTATATTGTTGCAGTGTTTTTCTTTTCAATATAACACAAATCTCAATAAAAAAGAGTAAAAAAACACAGCACATGCATTTATGCATTGTAAAAGGGAAAATCCTTTTACTACACACAGGAGATAGCTAGGCTGACCGTTGACAATGCGCGTGCATGGTGCAGGTGTGGTGCAGGGGTGGGCGGCGCTGGTGATGGGGGTGCTCGCCGGCAGCATCCCGTGGTACACCATGATGATCCTCCACAAGCGCTCCAAGATCCTGCAGCGCGTCGACGACACGCTCGGCGTCTTCCACACCCACGGCGTCGCCGGCATGCTCGGCGGCCTCCTCACCGGCCTCTTCGCCGAGCCCACCCTCTGCAACCTCTTCCTCCCCGTCGCCGACTCCAAGGGCGCATTCTACGGCGGCCCCGGCGGCGCGCAGTTCGGCAAGCAGATCGCCGGCGGGCTCTTCGTCGTGGGGTGGAACGTCGTCGTCACGTCGCTCATCTGCCTCGCCATCAACCTCGTCGTCCCGCTGCGCATGCCGGACGACAAGCTCGAGGTCGGCGACGACGCCGTCCACGGCGAGGAGGCCTACGCGCTGTGGGGCGACGGCGAGATGTACGACGTCACCAAGCACGGCTCCGACGGCGCCGCCGTTGCGCCCGTATGAAAAAGCGAAAGCATCCGTGGCGCATGCATGGTGATTGTGGTGTGTGAAAACCTCGAGAAATTAGTGGGACTCCTACTAATACACAGAAGCAATACGTGTATGCTTCTACGATCTACGTACCTGGTCGTGACCATGTATGTTCAAGATGTACCTGTTTTTAACAGCGTGGAGTTAGGCATTATTATTATTGCAGAATACTTCCTCCGTCTAGAAATTGTGTCCAGCTCAATACCTCACGTCCTTATATTTCTGGGACTGAAGGAGCAGCATCTACAATGGGCATGAAGGCTCGGGGGGAGTCTGCTTCTGTTTTTTTTTTGGGGGAGGGGGGGGGGGGGGTGGGGGGTTAGTTTTGGTTATGTTAGCATTGTAAAATATATATGTTTTGTATTCTTCATCTTAATGAACAGACATGTGTAAATTTGTGCCTTTTTAAGCTCAGTTTCCAAAATTGCTAAGAACATAGAGAAAAACCTTGCGTTCATAGCGCCCCTAAACTAATGATGTTTGCAAGAACTGTAGAAACTGGCAATGAAACTGTCCAAGAGTATAAACTTCATTTTTGTCGAGGTTTGAAATGGAGGAATTTTATAGGATTATTAAAGGATTTGAACTAATCTTGTGAAAGCCTTATAAAATTCCTGCTTCGAAAGGAGTCCGAAGCAAGAAGGCCATTCCTATATTCTATTCTTGGAGCTAATGCATTCCGCGGTTTAATAGGGGCCTCTCGTCGTCTCCTCATAAACAGCAAGCCGAGAAGGCGGCACAGCTGATCTTTCGCCAATCTCACCATGAAGCCTTCTTCCACCGCCATCTCCCTCTTACTCGCTCTCGCCGTCGCCATGGCCGCCGCCGAGGAAGGTCCAGCCGCCAACTACCTCGTCTTCGTCGACCCCCCGCCGTCCGGCGTCATCTGCACCACCTACCAGCTCGGCGTCCTCGCCGCCGCGCTCGGCAGGTACTCTACCCTGCGCTGCATCAAAATCAACCGATGCACAATAACAATTCTGCAACTGATCGATATTAATTTGAAAATGAATTAAGCGAGGAGAAGGCGAAGGGGGCCATCCTATACAACTACAAGAACGTCGTGAGCGGCTTCTCGGCGAGGCTCACGCCGTCGGAGCTGGAGGCGGTTAAGAGTGAGTATAATCAAATGCAGTAGTAGTGATTTGATTGCAGTGATTAGCTGTAGTTATGCATGATGTGTTTGGTTTTGCAGAGCAACCTCAGGTGAACCGGGTGCTGCCGAGGGCGACATTGTCGCTCATGAGCAGCAACTTCGATGGCATCAGCTGATCGATCGATTCCAAACTGAGAGATCCGATCCCGTTTATGCAGATGACACGCCTGATGTATTTCAGTAGTAGTTGGGTGTTTTCTTGAGCTGTATTGTTCCTTTCCTGATGGCACGCATTTTTTTTAAAAAAATTGTGCTTGTCTCTGTAGGTATATCGGTAGTAGGCTAATGCAATTGTATGCAGTACAAATACTTGTGTATACTTACTTGAATAAGTATATACGAATGCATATATATTTTGGAGATGTCAGAGATTGTTGCTGACTGGTGGTGTAAAATACTAGCGCGTGTTCTGTGTGTTTTCTTCACCGAATGTGCTGTAGCCGCGAAAAACTACGGCCCACTGAAGCCCAGAAGACGAAATTTGTCGGGCCCATCAACTGAAATTCTACGCCCTAAAGCCGGCGATCGTAGGTGGCAGCCGCGCCGCGTGGGGAAGCTTGGCGAGGTTTGAGGCGACAACGGCAGAAGGAAGCGATATATAATCCACCGACACGTGTTGGACCTGCAGGTATTACGTACCGTCCGATGGAAGCTCGACGGGTCAGATGGTACGAAGAAAGATACAACGCACGCTCCCGCACCGCACGGACTGCGTTGGGTTGGCACCCCATTTCTTCTCTTCCGCCGCCTTTTCTGCTGTTCCACGTTGGAGAATGGAATATTACGTATTACGTTGTGAAAGCTTCAAGATTCTGCCACGTAATCTACTCTACTAACAAAGCTGGGATAGCCTGCAGCCTGAAAGAAACCCAGAATAGTAAGCACAAGTTAGACACGTGGAGTTGGGTGACAGCTCAACTCTCACGTGGTGAATTAGGGGGACGCCCGTGTGTGACCCCACTGTATCAAGCATTGGGTCGATTACACGAAAGGGCAGCTAAGGTAGCTTTCGTGGTCTTCAAAGGGAGCCGTAAAGCCACTTACGACGACATGGCCACACCGTGCTTGGCTTTAATCAGAGAACAGCTGCACATGGGACACGTAATCTGGACGCTGTACATATTCATATACGGTGCACTGCTTCCGTTCCCATTTCGTTCTGACATGCACGGTCGCGTTAATCGATGATTATATACTAGTTGCCGGTCTCTGCGTAAATATTAGAATTGTAATTGTATACTAAATATATTGACTATTATTCAAATTATATCAGCTTAGATTAAAACAAAAGAACAGCAGTCTACATCAATTACAATTCTCTAACTGTTGTTTTTGAATTTCAGAATTAGATTAATGTACTTCTAAATTGAGAGTTCTACATGGGTGCAAATTCATATTTCCGAATTTAAGAATCATTAAATTTGAGAATAACTAAAAGTGAAGAGTCCACGCATGGTAGTAGGAGTCCACGATTTTCAACATTATATTTTATTTAGCATGAATTTTTAATACAATCTATGATTCCATCCAACTAGGCTAGATTTTTTTTATTAATGTGGTAACCTTCTCCAGAGTGCCAAATTAGTGCCCAATTAGTACATGTATGTATGTATAGATAGAGTAATGTGCCTATTTTAGATTATACAGCCTATTGCATTTCACAATATTTGTTAATTTCTTTCCCCAAAAAATAGGAGTATTACTTGTCAATTTACTCGAACTATACATGTTTGTCTCTTGAGAAAATCAAGAATGTAGTAGTTAGTATTTACTAACTTTTTGTTGCCAAATTTGCACCCTGTTTATCTGAAATGGAGTTGGTGTGAACACTCACATATGCTCAAAGAGGAAACTAAATACCGGTGGCATCACCCAGCTAGGAAAGCATACACAGCATGCATGCCCCATACTTGTGCTGCAGAAGGAAGACGACCTTCTTCCTGAGTTCCTGTTCTTCAGAGGAAGGCAACACTACTAAAATTGATCAGTGACAATGAAGTAACGGTGAACCGGTCCGTTGTGTTTTTGAAGCAACATGCTTTAATTTGATACCACTAAGTAGCATTCCACCGTTCAAAAGGGCAAATTAGGTCGCTTTCCTGCCCAAACCAGAGCACCGAGGGCCAGGAAGAAAAGGCACGAGACCCTCCTGAAGAAACCGGTCAACCAACTCGTGCAAATTGATAGCTTCATCTCTCTCTCTCTCTGCCGGCGAAGTGACGCGTGAGCTTACCAAGCCCGTCGACCGAGTCCCGCCGCCACCGTGGAGCCCACCCACCCACACCTTGCCCCTTGGAGTATATATTAGTACTGCCTTGATTAGCTCAGCTCCACGCACCCTTCACCACCGACAAGCACATCAGAGTGATCGGATCAGGAGGAGATACTACATGTCAGCAGCTGACGCTCGATCGAACTTGGCTGCAGCCTTTGTCTGATCAGCTCTATTATTCTCATCTTCTTCTCAGGGTGAGTAGTACGTGCATACTCCTCTTCAGATGTCCATTTGCATCGGATCGGAATTGTCTTGTGTTCTTGATCGTTGATTCATCTTTGTTGGCATGTGTTTTCAGGCGATCGTTGTCGAAGATGAACAGTGCCGATCATTTCAGCAATAATAATCAATCGATATACTTGCAGCCCGATCAAGACTTCTCCCAGATGATCATGGAGCTGTGTGATTTTGATGGGAGTAGCACGACGCAATCTCGCTATGGCGGCGAAGCAGCAGATGGGGAGCACTCAAGCTGCGACGTGAGGACGGTGCTGACGTACCTGACCTTCCTGGAGCAGAAGATCGGCCACCTCCGCGGCATAATCTCCTCGACGCCGCACCCGCCGCCGCAGATCGTGTCCGCCGAGCTCAGTTGCATCGTTGTGCAGCTCGTCTCCATCTCCAAGAACCTCGCCGCACGCGGCGGCGACGACGCAGATCACACCAAGCACGAGGGGAGCGACGCCGACGAGGGCGCCGATGGCGACGGCGAACACCTCCCGCCGCGGGGCTCCTACGAGGTGGTCCAGATCGAGAAGGACGAGATCCTCGCGCCGCACGTGCACTTCTGCGCGGTGTGCGGCAAGGGCTTCAAGCGCGACGCCAACCTGCGCATGCACATGCGCGGCCACGGCGACGAGTACAAGTCGGCAGCCGCGCTCGCCAAGCCCGGCAGGGGCGCGTCGCCGCCGCCGGCGGACGCGGCGAGGAGGTGCTTCTACTCCTGCCCCTACGTGGGGTGCAAGAGGAACAGGGAGCACAAGAACTTCCAGCCGCTCAAGACGCCCATCTGCGTCAAGAACCATTACCGCCGGAGCCACTGCGACAAGAGCTTCACCTGCCGCCGGTGCAACGTCAAGAAGTTCTCCGTGCTCGCCGACCTCCGCACGCACGAGAAGCACTGCGGTCGTGACAGCTGGGTCTGCTCCTGCGGCACCTCCTTCTCCAGGAAGGACAAGCTGTTCGGTCACGTCGCCGTCTTCGACGGCCACACGCCGGCGCTGCCACCGGAGGAGCACGACGACGAGGTGACGACGCCCGCTGGCTCCGGTGCCATGTCCGGCTCCGGTCAGCCGCTCCACGGCGGTGAGGCACTGAGCAGAATGGTGGACACGGACATATGCTTCTCCGAGAGCATCTTCGATGACTTGAGGTGTTCTGACATCAGAGGTGACATGGATGATGGGCGAGAGCACCTCACCCCGATGGGCCTCGATTACTGTGACTTCGATGGAATTGATCTCTTTGCAGCAGCAGCATTTGATTTTTGAGAACAGAGAGCGGTTTGAACTCTCTCTCAACCTGATAAATAACGTCAAAGCTTCAGCTTAATCAATTGACACTAGCATGTATAACAATTAGGAAACATGTTAGAACAATTTTTTCCTCAAAAGAGGAAAAATCAGAAGACAGCATTAGATTGGACATACCTTAATAATCTTGCTCAGATTGAAATAAGCCAATATGTTGGGGAATCTGAGACCCCTTTCATCTGCAGACACTGACATATCAAATTGCATTTCATTACTCAACCGTGAAACACTTTTTCATCATATATCAAGTAATCAGAAGCAAATGAGAGAACTGAATCTTTTGACGTACAAATATGAGATTGTGAAGATATATCAAGCAGACAAGCACAATAACAAGAATGTCATAACAGCACAATTCAAGTTCTCCCATTGCCTCAACAGACCAAAAGAACAATAAAAGGTTGAAGCATTCACAGAAAATTCAGGTATTGGATATATATGTTTTTGCATTCTTTTACAGACAGTACGGCAACATTGCTATTGAAGATGTAAACAAAACTAACAGGCTAATCCATCTACTGAAAACGTGTTTTGTTTATATTAAGAGAGCTTTTGGGCAACCGATATAGAAATAGACAAATAGCTGGTAACCTATCGTTCATATGTAAGTTCTGCACATTAATGAAGAGCAGAACTAGAACCTAACCCAGCAACGGGTGCACTGGGCCATGCAATCCCCTCGGCAGTCCACATTGTACCCCAAAACTTTGGGGTTTCTTAAAAGAAGACTCCTTAGAGTTTTTCCATTTATTCCCCAGTCACTGTCCAGCTTGCTCACATTCAGTTTCACCTCGCTGTCAAGATCACATCCAAGTACTTCTGGGAATTTCTTCAGCAATTTGCAAAGATTATCATCGGAGAGATCAAGACTCCTAATGTAGTCTAGTACTCCACTAACCACCTCAGCATTTGGAACCTCCTTCTCTCTCTCTTCACTCCAGTATGGTGAATGAATCCATCCAAATGCCTTCTTCAGCATTTTGTCGGCGTCTTCAACGGAGAAATCTAATGACGTAAGTATCTGTTTGGCTTCTTCCCATGTTTTGCTCTCACTGCCATCAACAATGGTAGCTTGAACTTGATCAGCGGAGAATGTCCTCCATTTTTTCTGAGTCCTACTATTTTGAGTTTCTTCAAATTCAATGTTTGGCTGGATAGTTAATCTTCCTCCATATTTCTTCTTGGAAATTCTTACTTTTGGTGAACTCAAGAGATCACACTGGACAAATAAAATATGGATCATTCGAAATTCATCAAAATACATTAAATAAATCTGAAGCAAACTGGAAACTGAAATACAATTAAGTGAACCATTTTTCAAGAAAAAAAAGGACAGATATATAAAAATAGAAAACTCCCAAGAGACTATTTATCCAGTGTAGAAAACTCCCAACATCAAGCTTGTTACAAACTATAGGTAACATTAAGGTATAAAACACTGCGCATAACTAATTACAGAACTCCGATTGTAGAGATATAGATTTTTTAACAAAAAGAGAATTAGTAAATAATGTTTGAGAAAACCATCTAGTTTTTTAAGGTCAAATCAATGAGAATACTGCTTGGGACCTGAACCAAATAAATGGTTGTATGCAATCTGAATTTGCTGAATGTCTCGAGTTGCAAAGGTAGATCTAAGTATGTTACCACTGGATAACTGAAGAATCACATGCACATCTGTTTCAATTTGAGATGGTATTTCATCACATTCTTATCACATCATTGTCATATATATGATACCGATTAGTTAGGTGGCACAACTTTGTTTCCTGAAACAATGCATTTTATTCATATGTGGGTGCCAAAGAAAAACAGACTCGATACTTAAGGGGCACACTACTCAATAGTAATAGTGTAAAACTATAGGATTGTTGATTCAGCATGGCAGGAAATGCTGCTGAGAATCTCCGAAAAACACAGCATAAATGCCATAATCAAACAAAATGGAGCGTATCTTACGGTTGTCAAGAGGCTGATCGCAGCAGTTTCGGTAGCAGTTAGGAAAGGCAATGCTGGTGACTTGGCCAACATCCTGCATATCAATCAATGGTTACGAGTTAGGAGCTGAATAACACGGGGGAAAAGCATGCACTTGTACACAGGTTGACCAGAAAGGGGATTTTGATGGCTTCATGCTCAGTAATTTCCTAAGGAGATAAATAGGGGTAAATTGTGAATCGGATTCATTCTAGATGAACTCTCGCACAGCCCACAGGTTACCCTCCACTACTTCATTGCCCACCGATCATAAGAGCGCATCTCTAGCATGCGACTTCTCGATGGCACAAGAGTCCAACCAATTTCCTCCGGAGAGGCAGGGACTATAGCCTATACATGAAGAAGCAACTAACAAGGCACCAGCAAATTGAAGTCGCGAGTCAAAAAGAGGACGAGGGAGAGAGCACGCACGCACGCACGCACGAACAGGAGGGAGGAGCCGCGCGCGAATCTAGCCGCGGGCTTGCTCCGCTAGTCGCTAGCTCCTCGAGCTCTCCTCTCTCTGTGGCTGGATGAATCTACAACCTCCCCGCCACAGGAGCGCCTCGTCTTCCTCGACGACTCCAGCCGTGTTGGTGTTGCCCTTCCGAATCGACTGCAGCCGCATACTGGAGAGCTACTTGGCATCGCCAAGAGCCACTAATCCATTTTTCAGGAAAAGGGTAGGAGGCCACTAATCAATTTTGATTTTTAGAATTTAGTTTTTCAGTTTTTGGGTCGTTTCTCTTTTCTGCAAATATAAAACTTCTTGCCGTAACATTTTTTTTCGTTGTTTCGATCGTGTGTATTTTAGCTCATAACCTGCACTAAGCAAACCCAGAATCATACGAGGATTTTAAATGGTGCACTGTCGAATGCTGTATATGTAGTCTCTTTGCTAAAATGGGTATTTGGGATTGTGTCATGCTGTTATATACCCTTTTTTTTCCTTTTAAAAGGAGTAGGTGTATTTCTACTGGTCTGCTTCCTATCTCAAAAATGGATCCGAAGTGGGCCACAATTGGTTAGCAGTGCAAATGTGAAATCACTGGGCCTTATCAAGGATCAAAAAGATGCTCAGTGCTGTGGCTAATCTAGTGGAGTAGTCCCTCCGTTTCAGTCAAACTTATCTTAACATATATTAATACCTATAATATCAAATAAATACACATAAACACATATCTTATGGTAAATTAAATAAAATTAATTTAATATTATAGATATTGGTATATTCTTTTATAAACTTGGTCAAAGTTAAATAAATTAAACTTACAACAAAACTAAAACAAGTTGTAATATGAAATTGAGGGTGTACTGTGTATCAAACTAAAGAAAAAAAAACACTTGATCTCATTGAAGTTCCCATGTAGAATATCGCCAAACAGGCATAGCATAGCGAAATAGAATACACAAGAGGGCAAGCTACTGCCGCCATCATTCATGTCACCAATCATCATCGACTTAGCTAGCAATCTCTCCCAGCACAAACGAAATCTCATGTCTCAAAACGTCAGCCAGGACCACAACTATGTCATAGTGTCATGACGTAATGGGCAGCGGCAGTTCAGTGGCCTCCATGGCGATAGAGAAGCAGAGAACGGTAAACAGCAGCAAGGTGGAGGAACACAATCAGCAACACGAGAAAGTCATCGAAGAATCCGAACAGCCCCAGCACGCCTATAACAATTGATTGAAGACAACAAAAATTACATGGCCAATGTTGCTGGAATTCAGATCGTGGAGACGAAAATCTGACACAAAATATCACGCTTACTTTCAGGAAGAATGTCGACCGGACTCAGGACATAAATTCCACTCAATGCCACCTGCAGATTTGAATCAATGAAAAACAATGCACCGTGACCTGTTTACTTCCTCGAACTTATACTCCTTCACATGACCATATTATGATAGCAGAAGATAGTTAAATTCCTAAAACCATACCATAATGACCATCCTTGCCCTGAAGACAACTGGGAGGGTCCTCTGGGGATCCATTAGTTCTCTGAACAGTCTTCTGATGAAAAAGGGTAGGTCTTGCAACCTCTGAAAAAGATCATGCCATCAAGTAAGTACCTAGCTGTCAAACCTTCTGCAGTTGAACTTTAGTCATATTCCTCGTATATGTATTACATTTAACCTAGATGCTCATATATTTATTACATCTAAAAGTAGTTGCATATGTGATACCTTAGTCATATTCCTTTACAAGTACAACTACAACTACGACAACTCTAATTATCTTATCAATCACACTTTATTTATAATCTTGTCCAACATGACAGAGTAATGGTGCACATCTTTACATTTTACTCTGATTAATGTTGAACTACTGCCTTCCAAAGCAAGAATAAAGCTTCTGTTAGCGTTGTTTTAAACTTTTAAATTTTAATCATGAGTAAATAGATGTTAGACCTGATTAGGCATACTGAATCACAAAGAAATAAAAAGCTAAAGCTACTGAACCAACAGAAGGCATCAAACTGCTATGTATCCTGAAACCTAACCTAATAGAGATTATCTAGCAACAATATTAACTGCATGCTACCATTTTTGAGAACTCAACAGTGGAGAGGCCCACTTGCATGCCAGTGTCTGAAACGTGCATATGCATTGTAGGAGTTACAATATAGATGATTTCCCAATCATAAGCCGTGCAGGCATGTGTGGATGCTACACTATGAATCCTACTACTATAAAAGAATGTGGTGCATGCAATCAAGAAACAGAGAGCTCATTATGAGAAAATGCAACATATCCCCATGGAGAAAATTTATTGATGTTTGTGCAAAGTCCTGTGTGCATTCTAATTTCCTACATCTGAAGACAAAGAAGCAAGTTTTTCAAGAGCAATGTATAAACCTGAGTCAGGCTGCGGGGTGTTCCACCAAATATGTGGTTGTAATGCTGAATCTCTCCTAAAACATGCTGAATTTGTGGATCATCATTATTATGTATTGATACATTAGCTGGTACCAGAAGATTTATAAGGCGACGGCAAATGGGACACTTGCAAGGGTGTACAGCAGGTCCATGATTCCAAACACGGATAATGCATTCTCCTGCAAGAAAATTAGCAGTACTTAGTACTAATTTCAGTAATACTAGAAGATAAGTCAAGGAAGTATAACTGGGTAGTAATTACATGTTCAACAAGCATATACGCTACCAGTCTTATGGCTGAACTGAGAAAAACAAATGATGCAGCAGATAGATCTGTTGTAAAAGACAACATAATAATATATTCCATCAGTATCATACTGATTCCATAGTATTGAGCCTGATTCATGCAAAATAGAAGATAAACAAACTTGCTCTTTCCGACCGAATAAAATTTATGCAACCATTTGATAACATTACAACTAATACCATTCAACTAAGGGACAACCATTTGATCCCAGTCCTATAAACATGAATGTCCATTGGATGCACAAGCACTGAGACGGTGTTTGATTGGCTTGGGCACGAAGTTAACTTTTCCACTTAGCTGCATCAGGGAATGCCAGGATGAGGAATTTTGGTGTTCATTGGCACCAGGTGTATGAAACAATCTTAGATCCGTCTTGTCTTTCCATCAATTCGTGTAGAATGTATTACACACTACTCCCTGTCTGCGAGCTATATGAGTTCCATAATTTCGACTACCAAAAAACCACCATAAACCCTCATTTTGCATCGACACAAACACAAGTATATCCTACACCAATTCTAAACAGGCAAAGCATATCGTACACAAATTCTAAACCAGCAAATTAGAGTCTTCTTATCCTGTAGGCAACTCAAAACCGCTTAATCTACACATCCTTGGCAATCCTAGCCAAAAGAACCCAGTTCTATATCCAGAGAAAGCAAAAACCCGACCGAAATCAACTCACACCCAACAGTTCTAAGTAATATCCCAACCTAATCGGTCGAAACAGCCGGATCGAGGTCAGGAAGCGATAGAACTTCCTGAGTAAGGGGAAACGACGAGACGAGGGAAGAGAAGGAGACAAACCGCAGAACCAATGGGAGCAATTGGCCTGGCAGGGGATCCGGAAGCGGTCGTGGCAGACCGAGCAGACGTCGTCCTCCGGCGGCACCGGCGACGCCGACGACGAGGAGGAACTCATCCCCTTCCCTCTCGCGGCCACGCGGACGCACACGGTGTCCGCCCTTGGCCAAGTCTGAGTCGTCGGCGAGGGCCACCTTTCGGATTGAGATCCCCTGCTTTGGCTGCGTTCGGACTGCGTGCTTCGGTTCCGAACCTCCGCGCAGACGCCAACTACCGAATGATTAGTTAACTATTAACTTAAAAAATTACAAAAATACGTTAATATAATTTCAAAGCAAATTTTATACAACTTTTTTTATATAGAAACGTCCCGTTTAATATTCGAAAAACGTGAAAACAAGATAATTGAGATTGGTAATGGGTGAAAACGAACACACCTAAAGTAGAGACGTACACTATCCTGATTTTGGAGTGTTTTCAACCGTCTGATCTGTGGTAAACAAATGAGATCTGTCGTCACATTAAACTATATAATACAGAAAAAAAAACTGATGAGGTACAGTATTTTCCCCTGTTTTCACGCTGTTGCTATAGTAAAATAACAAGCCATCGTTTTACTGTAGCTCTTAGCTCGTTTTACTGTGCGTCTCTGTCTTTAGTCAAGGCAGAGGATCCGGATCCCTTTCGTTCTCCGGCCACCTGACGATCCGATTCGAGACCCAGAAACCAAGCTATACTGTTCCTTTTTTTCCTTTTTTTTTTTTGCTTGTGTGTTTTTAAACTTTTAGGTGCACAAAATTGCCCTAAGTTTTTAAAGGAGAAAACGGTGTTACTAAGTAATACTAAGACTTCGTTTTTAACCGCTGGCACATGCTAAAAAATTAGAAAATCATCATTTTCTTTAACTCTAATGTATTTGTTTTCTATTATCTCAAAAAACAATATATTTATTATATACTTTTTAAAAACTATAACATATTGATTAAAGTGGAAAAAATAAAAACTAATACTGTAATTGGAACACCAGGCGCTTGGGCCCACCACGGAACAGACTGATTCTTGATTAGATCTGGGAAAGTACCACGAAATGTGCTCACGACAGCGCACAGCCCGCAATCTGTATGGATAACCTTCGTACACATTTTTTACACTACTCTGAACGAACTTTGGCCTCTTGGAGAAGCAAATTGCCTGAGTGCAAGATTTGAAATCAAAATGTAATACTAGAACAGCAGGAGATTCAATTTATATATTTCTAGTTATAATTGCGTCTTTACAAAGTCAAGGTAAGGCGTCTCTGATTCATTACCATAATAGTAGTAGTAGTTTAGAACGCTACATGTGCATTACAGTAACAACTAACAGATTGAAGTTCCAGTCCTACTGTCTATGAGAACAGCGGCCATTTCGTGTCGCCCATTGCATACGAGATTATGTTCTTCTTTAGTGGTGATATGTACTGGGCACCATGAAACGCTGCAGCCCTAAGCACATTCAGGGGTCCAAAATCAACAGAGTACATCTTCTGGAAACCATCTAGTAGCGCTGCCATTGCAACATTGGCTGCTTTTCGATCGTTCTCATACCTTTTTAGCACACAAATCTGTCAAATGAAAATCATCAATTAGGTCAGTTTGTTGTCAATCTGTGATGATAAACGTATTGTTTATACAAGTAGACAAGGGGAAATGAATCACTATGTTTCAGATGCAGCATGATAGGTTCTTCACTTGTATTTAGTTAGGTTTCAAAATGACGATAGAATCTAGGCTAAATTAGTGCTTGGATAGATGTTAACATAGAGTTCGCAGCAAGAGGTACTTACATCCCCAAAATCAGCGCCCACAGAAACTCCGTCAGCGATAACTTTCGCTAAAGCAGCTGCATCTCCAAAACCCAAGTTGACACCTTGCCCAGCCAAGGGATGTACTGTGTGAGCAGCATCACCAACTAGTGCCAATCTTTTCAAAACATAATCATGTGAATGCTTCAGCGACAATGGAAATGCCATTCTCTCAGAGACTACCCCAATTGCTTTTGGAGGTACTTCAAAGCATTCCTTTGTAGATGCAGCAGTACTTCCAATGTCAGAAAATAACCTTTCCATGTAATAGTCAAGACTACCAGAGTGTGGATGCGGACCATAACCAAAATCCAATGCATTGTTAACAGACTTCACAAAATCTTCAGGGCTCATTGATTTATGGCGCAACGACTCCTCTGGGCTCATTGTCCACACAATATTGCTGAAGTTGTCACCTATCGGAAGTAGAGCAATTGGACCAGAAGGGAGAAACCTTTGCCATGCACAATCATTTTCAGCAGTATGCTCCACTGTACAAATAACTGCACTTTGAGGATAATTCCACCCAGTTGTTTTTATGCCTGCAGTTTGCCTTACATTGGACTTGGAACCATCAGCCCCTACCTGCAACCATACGTTTAAGTAGGCAACTTAAGGCACTGAACAAACACAAAAGTTTGAATGAATGCAAAGGAAGATAATAGGCAATTACCACCAATTTTGAATATAATGTTTGTCCATCACTTAGCTCGAGTTTAACTAAATTACTGCGATGTAATTCTTCTGAAGTGTTACCACTGGATACTGCTTCACTTGTTGGTGCTTGTCTGCTCTTTGATGGGAAAGAAATAGAAATCAATCTGGTAGGGTAGATCATCTTTTCAATGTTTTCCTTTTCCTCCTGATCAAGCAATTCAAGCATTATTCTTATTAAAAACAAAGTTAAGCTTATCTGGCTGCAAATAACCCAACCATCAGCTTCTATGTAAGATTATTTGAGAACAGCTTACTGTCCTACACATGGGTGAGAGTAGTATTATTATAAAATCTTCTCTACTGCTAATAAAATATAATGATTGACCGTACAAAACCATAAAAGGATGTTTCTCTCAGATAAATGCCTCATAAGTTTACTTAGCTGTCTTGCATGCACAGATGGTAAGAAAGTTCCATTTCAATTCTATACTGAAAATGTATAACACAAGGAAACCTAAATTTTCATTTTCGTATTAAAGTAGTACTAGACAAGTCCAAACATCAGGCTCCACTGGTAAATGAAAAAAAATCCAACATGTCAATTAAACACGAACCTGTAACCGTAACAACAGTGAGTTGCAAAGCACCTTATTCTCCACCACGCATCTAAATAACAAATGAATAAATAAAAAGTTAGTAATGAGACAGTGACAAAAATTGGTCATAGAAGTCGCAGGTGATTTCATAAAGCATACCCCAGATATTCTTTTCCCACATCTCTTGCATTATACCTTGTGTAACCCAGTCCCGTGTAATCCCATACCTGTTAGTCAATAGCACATTCATAATTGCAGTTAGTGATTAAACTGAAGTGTCCACTATCTGGAGGAAGATACCACTTCTTATTTTGTGCAAGTTCAACATCAACGAGGAAAATATAAAGGTAAAGGATCCAAGTTTTAATTCCTGCATAGGTCCAAACTTCTAAAATATGAGTATGCAAACAAGACAATAGTAGAGGTATACAACTCCTTTGTGCTCCAAACTTCCAATTGAGCACTGGTTAGGGGTACTTTAAGAATCTGAGTACAATGATACTCTTTTATCACTAGCCTGATATAGAATATGCAACAGATGAATTCAACAGTTAACTTTAATTTCTCATTGAAAAGCAAGAATAAGGAGTCGAGGAAGCCTACTCCAATAAGAATGAATAACATTTCAGAATTTTCGAAGCAATAAGTGGCCACAAAGAGGAAATAGAGCTAAATGTGTTGGACCAAAATATGGTAAAGGTGAAATTGCAAATAAAAAGGCTATTGCTATACATTCATAACAAATCATATTACCAGTACAAGTAAGGTATATCACCTGCATTTTAGCAAAGAATGCGTGTCTTTGTTGTTGAACATGCTCCCATGCGCCAATATCTGCAATATAGTACAGTGCAAATATGAAGAAAATGTTGGAAGTTATGCTACCATCTCCAATAGATAAAAAGTAGCTTATTTTCACATTAGAAGGGAGAAGCTAAGATACAACATTTCTCAAGCTATAGTTTGTCAAGCATTCAATTTCTCAACCTTTAATGTGAAAAATAGAGCTGAAATCTTAGTAAAAATAGTAAAGATCGCATGTGACAAACAACACATAATACGATGCAATTGTAATGCAACAGAAATGGTGTAACATATATAGATCCATGGAATTCACAAGTCATTCCAACTTATGACTATACGGTACTGTAACTCCAAGAGAAAGAAAGTTCATCCGAATGTTGCATTCTGATCATCATAGGTAGGCGGTAGGCCTATCAAGTAACTAATATAATGAAGCAGAATATCCACAAGAGCAAAATGGAAAACAATAAAATACTAATGATGGAACCAGATGACTCTACAAAACAATGAAGAAATAGATGTATTACAAAAACAACTATAACATTCTGTTTTATATCTGTCAAAAATCAACATAAAACATCATCACCAAACCATGTCAAGAAAAATTAATTCCAAATAGCAGTACAGTACAAGTGTACAAAAAATTCTGAAGAGATACAGGCAATATCAAGTTATCAACGCATGTTAGAATAAAAACTGTACCTCTGAAGAAGGATATGGTCACAGGAGTAATAGTACTGACCCTTGAATCAGGCACGCCATCTTTCTTCAGATAACTTCTTGACTTCAATGCAGGGTTGCTATCAATTATGCCAACTCTCAGATGTTTAGTCAGTGACATATTGGCTGCATGTGGATAAATAAGAATGTGAAAAAACGTAAACGTTTTGTAAAAGATGGCATTTCTGATTTGAAACAACCTTCAATCATCATTTTCACATGCATAAGGTGTGATTCAACTGCAGCATTAAAAGTAACTCGTGCAACTAAAAATATCATTAATAGTATTCGAAACTTGAACCAGTAGAAGATGAGAGAATCCTTGAGAATTATTTTCATCTGGGTTAAAAAAATTCTAACAGGCTACAACAATCAGGAAGGTGTCTTCTTTCCAGCCAAAAACGACTGACAGTCAGGAGGGCCCATTGACAGATAAAACATAAAAAGGAAGTACATGAACAGAAAATACCTACACAATGCACAAGCAACAGCCAAGCCCACCATGCCTCCACCAACGATAGCAATGTCGAGCTCATCGGGTCTAGCTTTCGCACCATCAACCCTCTCTGAATGATCCTACAAGTTCAAGGCCAGAATCAACACCAGTATAAGCGCGTTCGACATGAACTAGTCAGTTCCATACAGAGCAGTTCACAACACCTTAAACAACGAAGCGTTTGTATATACATTGCATCCTAGCTGGCTACAGCACAAACGACACACGGAGTGGCGAAAGGTACCTGCGAGCTGGCCACCCCGGCAGCCGCATCCTGGATCGAAGGCGGCGCGTCGCAGAAGCCCCTGAACAGCGGCCGGATCCGATTCACCGCCGGGAAGCATCTGGTTTGGGAGGAGAGAGAAAAAAACCCACGGAATGAGTCCGGAACAATCCAAATTTAACCGCAACGAGCAGGGAAAGAGGAGGGAGGGTAAAGGCTCAATCGGAGAGATCACGGGGCTCACCTTCCTCTGGAGAGCAGCGCGGAGAGGGCGGAGGCGCGCGCCGGCGTCATCGGCGACGGCGGAGAGAGCTCCCGTCGATCCGGTGCTAAAACCTGTGTGCCGTCGCCGGGTTTGGTTTGTGACTGACTGGCCCTCCTCCGCGACACGACCGCACAAAGCAGGCACCGCGCTGGGCCACTGGCGCCGGCTTTGGGCTTTCCTTTCCTGGCGTATTGGGCCGAACCGGGAGAACTATAATTCGAAAAGCGGCCCAACCAAGCAAGAAAAGGAGAATTTTTCATATTCCATCTCCTGTTCAGCCTGAAGCTCCCTGCTCGCATTTACATCTCTTCGTGTTAGAAGCGTACAATAAATGTGCAGTGATCTATAACCTGAAATTAAGATTCATATTGAATCCCAAACATCATCGGCGAGTAACATCCGATTTTTTTAGCTTAACCGTTTAAAGTTATTTTAATAAAATTATAGTTTTAAATTTTTTTTGGTTATTTGTGTATATTATTTGACAAAGATATATCCAAAATTTAAATTCTGATATTCAACTTTTAAATCAAAATTTCTTTCAGTCCGACTATTGGATTTAAATCCGATCTAGATATTAAATTTACTTTAGAATCCTATCAAATAATCAAATTTAAACTTATTTTAAATTTTCTTCAAAAATTTAATTCAAAAAATCCCTAGAAAAAAAATAAAAATCTCCTATTTATTTGGGTCGTCTTCTTCCTAACCCATTCTCTTTCTTTCTTCTCTCCTTAGGCCTCAACTCCTCTCTACAGCCCAACCGTCCCTCTAGTCTAGCTCCTCTCCTACTTTTCTTTTTCTTTGTCCTCCCTCTTAGGCTGAGCCTATAGGCCCATCCTTCCCCGCACGAGACCGCCCGCGCCACCATGTCCCAGCACTCTCTCGTCGCTCACTCCTTGCCTAGGCCTGCTTGTCAGCCACCGTCTCTTTATCACACACTCCTTGCTAGCTGACATGTCAATATCTGTCTCCACACACCCTTGCTCTATTCCCGTGCACCACTAACCCATTCTTGTGCCTACACACACATCACATGCTCGGCAGGGTACCAAGCTGACGATTGCCTTCGCACACATGTGTCGCGACCCCACCGTGCCACGCGCGTCGCATCGTGCCAAATGCGAACCCCCCATCGTGAATTCCGCCTACCGCCGCTGCTCACGAATCCCACCAGGCACCGCCTTGACCTTGATCCCACCGCTCCATCCCATCCTTCAGCCCTACTTACCATACCCATGCGCCACGCCAAACCGGCTGCACTGCGTACCAAGCCACGCCATGCCGCGACAAACCGTGGCACCCGTCAGCCTACCGCCACTCTGCATGGTGCTATCGCTCGCAGTGGTGCATTGGGGTGTGCATCATTGCCATGTGCCCTACGCTTCGTGTCACCGTGGACCTCACCGACGATCCTTATGCGCTCGCTACCTTGTCTACATCCAACAATCGCGACTATATAAGCTAGCATGTCTCCTTCACCTACTCTAGAAAACCCCTCGCTATCGGGCATACCTTCACCATCCTACGCCACCTCTTTCCCAGCCGAACATTGCCTCCTTCATGCCGCTGCCCTACGCCTCCTCCATGCTGCTACCTGCACCTTCATCTCTATCACCCAACCATCGCTCTGCTTTGCCGCAGACTCCGTCATTGGCCTTTGCCCTATTGCTGGGTGTCGCCTTCCCCATCGCTAGCACCACCACCCGTATCGAGACCCATCGTTGTGCCTTTGTTCCACGCTAAAGAGGGGAGAGTAGAGAGGGAAAAAGAATGGGGAAGAAGAAAGAAGTGCCCCTAGTGTCATTGACATGTGGGTTGCTACCTTGACCAATGAGGTGAGGCCACGTGTCCCTTCTTTCTTTTCCCTGACATGTGGACTAGTCTCATCCCTTTCTTCCCCCCACCGACATGTGGGCCTTACTTCACTAACCTTAGATTGGGCCATTGGCTGAGCCACGTAGGGCAAGGCTCATTCTGTCCCACCAATTTCTTAAGGTCCATTTTATCTTATCAAATAATCTCTCTTTGACTCGTGGGTTCTACTCTAGAAAATATTTCACGAGAATATTCTCCTCAATTTTCTAGTGGCTTATTTCGTTTCAAAAATTCCAGAAATTCAAATAATGTTCCAAAATTCATATCTTTTCAACTGTAACTTCGATTAACTTCGTTCAACTTCTAGAAAATTTTTAAAAATTAGATATATCCAATGGCAATATTATTTATTTGGTATTTTATTGTCTTTTTAGAGTTTAGTGGTATTTCTCTCGTTTCATGCGTAGTTTGCTATTGGAAATTTCTTTGACGTTGACTCTGAAGAATTTCTCACCGACCAAGAGTAAGATAAGTCACACTTGATCATATTGCTTCTAATTTATAAAATATAATTATTTACAAAGTTGCATGCTTAGTGGACTCAATTAAATCGATTAGCCTCGATTTTTTGCGCAACCGATGTACTAATCTAGTAGTTGCTTTACTTTTTGTAGGTTATTGTTAAATCCTATCCTTGTAACTTCACTATAACGATACTTGAAAATTCTCGCTCCTCTAGCGGAAATACCACTGACTCATCTTACATTATTGTTTGTTATTACGGAAAAATTAGGCTATGAAACATTTCATGAAAACTTGACTCATAGAGTTGGTGGATTTGAAAAAAAGGGTTTATGAAAATCCGTGATACGAAACCTCATCTATGTGGCTTGGTTTTATAATCACATGTAAGGACCGATTTTTTGAGGAATTGCACCCGAGCATCCTACAATATAACCACAAGAGTATTTTTGAGATGTTCCTCACTGAGTAATTAGCTAGCACATGAAAAATTTGTATGTCAATAGTTGTGGAATACTAAGAATGAGGAAACAGATCGTGAATCTTTAATGTCTAAGACGGGTATTATTCTAGTATCTTATAAGGCGATTGGTTAGGAGTAGAAGATATTTTTGGTGTGTTCTGAGTAGATGAATGTATGAGACTTATCTAATACTTGATTTTGAGATATTTGACCCAACTATATGGTATGAGATATTTATATGCTAGCTTTGAAAAGGCCTTGTCATGAACTTTCAGAGTCAATATGTATTTGGTGTTAGTTTTGTGGCGTATAGGTAAAGCGTAGAGACTCTATAAAGTTTAAACTATTCAAATAGCTATGCTCATGGTTAAGGGTAAATATAAGTTAATTTTATTAGCATAGTTTTATTTGCCAGTGTTTTATAGAAAATATTTGAGAGAATAAAAACCATTATAAGGTCAATCATGAAAACTCACAGATGACCTTAGTAGTAGAAAACGGGTCTATATGATCCAAAATACCGTGATGGCATCATAGAGTAGTCTTCATGAGAGGAAGTAAAAACTAAAATTTGGATAGCTTCGAGAAGAAGTCAATGTAAAGAAAGATGTTGGTTTAGTTTTAGATGTAGCGAGATAAATATTATATGCATGGCTTAAGAAATGAGATTTATTGAAAAAACAGAAAATAAAAAAAAACTATTAATGAAAATGTTGCAAAAGCAATCGCATCAGATCAACATGGTATATCTCTTTCTAAATGAATTGTGAAGCAAACTTATGGATTGTGAAATGTTTACAAACAAAATATTTATAAAATAAAACTAGAATTTCTTTGTAACTTGTATAATCATGTTTTCCGTGACTTGTGAGTATAAAAGTACTCACGCTCTCTATTTTTTGTTTTTCCTTCTCTATCTTAGATGAAAGATGCTAAAAATTTTGGTTTCATCTTTAAATCCAAGCTGCTCTCTATGATTTGACGTGCTAGCCGTGCTAACTTCCATTGTCACCCTTTTACTTAAGGTTTGCTGCTAAACATGTTAATTCGTTTTATTTTTATAATAATTATTATTTTGTTACCGTGGATGTCAGTTTGAAATTATGAAACTAACACTGACTTACGTGATTATGTTAGAAATGGTTCGTCCTCGACGATATGATCTATTTCACATTAAATTTTTGGTGGTGTTAGATAAGGTCGTAAAAAGATTATAACCCCGGTGATTGTCTCTTATCTGGACGGGGAAGTTCGCCTTTGGCCCATGGAGATTGTAACAATGCCTAGTTCTCATAAGCGAATACTAACTTGATCTTAAAATATATGTTACGAATCTAAATGTACATTTTTAAATAGAACGGAGGGAGGGAGTACTAGAGATGCTTCTTTGACAGAGAAGTTCTTGGCATCCGATGAGGAGAAACGAAAATCCTACTCTATCTTTGAGACTCGATGATCATTCGCTGATGCAACGTGTGTCAAGTGGCATTCCACCTCAAGTACCTTTCTTCTCAGGCGAGTGAACTGACTTGTTGGCGCCGGCGGCCACCCTATCTCCTCCGACTCCCACTTGCGCCAACCTTCTGTTGTCGTACGGGCTAAATGCTAGCTAATGATCGATGGTTAATTACAGCGATACAATAATTCTGGGGGTAATAAAAGTAATTATTGAGCAGCAGTAGCGGTGATGTTTAATGGGTTAATGGCAAGTTAGTACTCGTCAGTGCGTCATGCACGGCCTTTCGAATTTGGAGGGATTTTTTTAGGGTAGAAGAAGTGAATAGGTGGAATGAGATAACGGGAGGGGTGGCTGCCATATATAGCGGAGGAGAGGGTGCAAGCTCAGACTCAGAGACAGCAAAGCTACAAAGATCCAAGCTTTGGTCCAACGCACGATTCGAGCGAGCTGCCAGCCGCCCATGGCAATCCCGCTACAGGGGAAGTCGCTGCACCAGCAGCAGCAGCAAAGGGACGGCAACGGCGCGATTGATGAGGACGGGGATGACCACCCGTCGGTGGCGTCGGAGCTAAGGGAGCTGTGGGGCATGGCGGCGCCAATCACAGCGCTCAACTGCGTCGTATACCTGCGGGCGATGGTGTCCGTGCTCTGCCTCGGCCGCCTCGGCCCGCTCGACCTCGCCGGCGGCGCGCTCGCCATCGGCCTCACCAACATCACCGGTCACAGCGTGCTGTTCGGCCTCGCCTCGGGCCTCGAGCCGCTCTGCGCCCAGGCGTTCGGGTCCAAGAACTACGATCTCCTCACGCTCTCCCTCCAGCGCGCCGTGCTGCTGCTCCTCCTCGCCGCGTTGCCCATCGCGCTGCTCTGGCTGCACGTTGGCCCCATCCTCGTCGCGCTCGGCCAGGACCCCACCATCTCCGCCTCCGCCGCCGCCTACGCGGCCTACGCGCTCCCAGACCTCGCCGCCAGCTCCGTGCTCCAGCCGCTGCGTGTCTACCTCCGCTCGCAGGGGATCACCAAACCCATGGCCGCATGCTCCGCCATCGCCGTCGCGCTGCACGTCCCGCTCAACGTGCTGCTCGTGTTCGGCCTCGGCTTCGGCGTGCGCGGCGTCGCGGCGGCGCAGGCGCTCACAAACACCAACATGGTCCTGTTCCTGCTCGCCTACATCCGCTGGTTCCGCGCCTGCGACGCCACGTGGAAGGGCTGGGCGAGCCCCGCCGCGGTGGCGAGCGGGCTGGCCGGCCTCGTCCGCCTCGCCGTGCCGAGCTGCGTCGGCGTCTGCCTCGAGTGGTGGTGGTACGAGGTGGTCACCGTGCTCGCCGGGTACCTGCAGGACCCCGCCGCCGCGGTCGGCGCCGCCGGCGTGCTAATCCAAACTACGAGCCTCATGTACACCGTGCCGATGGCGCTCGCCGCCTGCGTCTCCACTCGGGTATGCACTTCTACGCGTCTCATCAATCATCGTCAGCTTCGCACTCATCACTTATTGCATCCATCTACTACTAGTCTTGTTTCAACGGGAAAATATTGCATCAATATTCGTGAAAACGAAAACTAAAATCCTCCATATAAGCCACAAGTACTACGGTCAGCTTTCCAACATCTTTACACACGAATATTTGGAGCATTACCACCTTTTTCAGGCTGAGATTTTGCTCTGAGTTCACATCGCCGTTGTTAATTCGTCAACTTGTAGGGTTGTTATACTTCCAAGAAAATTCAGTGAGGAGTTTGTTATGAGCTATGGGCAGCATCATATGGTATTATGGTAGACATATAGCATAATTTGCGCCAATCTAGCCGTTTTTAATCATCTTCCCTGTTTGCTGGTGTCACTGATGTCAGTGTCTCTGAACTCATAGAATAGCTTAGGTTCAGATGCAAACAACTGAACCGACTGAATCTATCGAGATATATATTTCGTGTATAGATTTGTGTCCCAATAAATAGGGAATGACGATAAGTTTATCCTTGCTTCCTGCCACACACTCGTCAACCGCAAAATCATGTCACTGAGTAGTCGCCGATCCGTGCTTTTGCACGGGTTAGTTATGTATACAATTTATATAATACTTAGGTCAAATGTTTTATTCACTTAAAACTCTAAGCGACACAATGTAACTGATAGACTGTGTGAGGAAATTAAGAAAATGATTTTGTGGTTATAAGGAACACCTTCTATTTGCAAGTAATTTATAAGACTTTCGTGAATCATCTTACACGGGTCGTGGATTGGCTGTACAGCTTATTCACTTCTTTTCAGTTCCGGCTAATAAATCTATTGGAATCGGGATGGTGAATTCATCTGTAATACTTGGCTTATTGCATCGTGACAATTAACAATAATCTTGTCGCCCGCATGCATACAATGAACTAACTCATTAAGCTCGTCCATCGATCATTTGTGAGATTGATGGAATTTCTTGTTTGCACCACTAATGAATCAATATAAGTTCGTGCAAAGCATGGAAGGCGTAACAGAATATAAAATTGCAAATAAGGAGATGCATGGAAACCTAAAGACCGATGCATGCATCAGTAGAGCAAAAATAGTGAAGTATACAAAAGGCATGGTTACCTGTACAGATGAAATTGTATTTGTGTGTATGCGTCAGGATTGCTTGCGTGAGCCGTGATAGGATGCGAGTGATGTTTACCCTCTTGCAGCAAATTAAGGAATTGGAACTCTCTTGTATGCACTAAACGTTGCAGCTTCGTGGCTGCATCGTACGGTAGAGAGGACTAGGGCCGCCGCCCGCTGGTGCCATCACGACCCAAACAGGCTGATTGTAATCTCCAAAACGGTAGCTCTGCTTGATGATATCGCGTATACGGATAGGGCCTAGCTACGTCAAGCATATTTGGAACAAATTAATTCGGATGAAGATGACTTTAAATTAGGAACGTTAATCGTATTCGAAACGAACTCTAACTGTTTTAGATAATTAAATCTAATCCCTTATTCCCCAAAGAAAAATCTAAATCAATTATATCTTGTGACCCGTATCCATCTGCGCGTACGGTAATACAACCCGTTATTTCTTGCGATCTGCATGCGTCCATCTGCACGTACGATGATGTGCATATGGGCTTTAAGGGGACCCACGCAGCCCACACGATTAAACGGGCATTACTCATGATGTGCGATCTATATAATTAACATTTAGATCTTTCTAACTAATATGAAAGTTTGTAGAAAATAGTTAATAGGTATAGGTAGATAAGTCTGATTCACGAATACCTATTTAGTCGATTTTATTTACTGCAGGCGATACGGCAAAGCCTGTGGTTTCTGTTTCTTCGTCCGGCCATTGGTGGTAGGTCTTGTCATGCATGTCAGCACAGTGCTTAACCGTGTTCATCAATTTATTAGGGGCCAGTGAAGGAGCGCGCAGCACAACAGTAGGCGTTCCGAGAAAAGACAGAATTTTGCACACCAATGATCCGTTCATCTACGTTCTTTTGCACTGTTCGTGAATTGTGATGCATCGTACACAAGCGCAGTGCACAATTGATTGCTACTAGGAGCTGTTGCTGATGATGAATTGATGTTGATGGTGATGCAGGTGGGCAACGAGCTGGGCGCCGGCAAGCCGCGGCGGGCGAGGATGGCGGCGATGGTGGCGCTGGGTTGCGCGGTGGTGATCGGCGTGATCCACGTGGCGTGGACGGTGGCGTTCAGCCGGGAGTGGGTGGAGCTCTTCACCCGGGAGGCGTCGGTGGTACGGCTGGCGTCGGCGGCGATGCCCATCCTGGGGCTGTGCGAGCTCGGCAACTGCCCACAGACTACCGGCTGCGGCGTGCTCCGCGGCACGGCGAGGCCGTCCATCGGCGCGCGCATCAACCTGCTGTCCTTCTACCTCGTCGGCACCCCCGTCGCCGTCACCCTGGCGTTCGGCGCCCGCGTCGGGTTCGGCGGGCTCTGGTACGGCCTCCTCTCCGCGCAGGCCGCCTGCGTGGCGCTCGTGCTCCTCGCCGTCGTGTGGCGCACCGACTGGCACCTCGAGGCCCTGCGCGCCAAGAAGCTGACCAGCCTGGAGATCACGCCCGCCGGCGGCGAGGAGTGCAAGCGTCTCATGGCGCCCGGGGAGGCCATCGACGTGTAGGTGTGTAGCACGCTAGCTGGACGCTTTTTCCCACTTTCACCTCCCCTATAATCTTCTTCTTCTTCTTCTTTTACAATGGAATCCACGTCTTGGTTACAGCTAACTAAGAAGGTGTGGCGCGCCTAAGTTTTAGCTCGGCAACTTAGGCGACTTGAGACATCCATCCAAACACGCCCCTGCGTGCTTCGCATGCGTTTCTGTGTGCGTGCCAACCATGTCTACATCATTCCATTCCACCGTCCCTGCTTGCGTTTTTTCTACACGCATGCAGCCAGCTATAGCTACCTGCTGGACAACTTGACGAACGCAAAACGCAGTCAGTCCGTGACCGACCCACTGACAATATATAACTACACATATATCATGAATCAATTTGAACCTGCATCAAGAAATGGTTGGTGCAGCCGTAACACTCACTCGCTCCAAGAATTCAAGGACATCCAAAGATTTTTAGAGATACTAATAAGGTTAGACTTAATTTCTACTTGGAGAATCTCGTTCGTCGAGGGGTTGTTATAATCAGTTAAGATTAGAATATATATATATATATATATTAAATAAAAATTATTGCCATGATTGAGATAAGAGAGTAGCTAAGGGTTATTTATATATTTTTGATAAATTTTAAACTCCACATGTTCTTCTGTTTATGAACAGAGCTCAATTCGGTGGTAATCGATGGAGATAGAAAATGCTCAGATTCATGATCACAAATTGGATGGGCTGGGTTTGTTTTACTGCTTTAAGAAAATACATCTGAACCTTTTTGCGCATGCGGCCACATCATAGGCCTACCGGCTAACAGAAAGGGAAAAAAAGCAGAGACAATCAGGTTAACGGCTTGATTGGGATCAAAAGGGGAAAAAGGCAACTTTTTTTAGGCACCTCATACTAATATATTGGACGAACACTAATTTGTGGCGAATACCGTGATGTGCCCTTGACTCTTGAGCGATGGACGTAACATAAAGTTTGTAGCACAACGTAAACTTGTTTTCAATTGAGTAGTGAAGAGTTTTCCTTTTTTTTTCTTACTTTCAACGTAGAAAACATTCTAATGAAAAAAGTGTACTATCTAACATACAACCTATACTCACACACATGTTCTAAAATATTAATATTTTTAGGTTACGTAGCAAATACTATGGTTAGTAAAAAATATTCATTTTCAGTCAGAACCGATTAAATTTTGCATTTTGAATTAGTTAGATCAGATTTCTATATTTCTTTTTATTAAAACTAGTGTTACAAATACTTATATTATAATATAGATTTTAAATCTTAAAAATACTATATTTTTGGTACGTGGAGTACATCTAAAAACTTGTCAGATTTCTTTTTTCGCTACAAAATTGTTGTATCACTTCGATGAACCTCAATGATTAAATTACAAAATAGTAGTATTAGTAGTAGTACGCCCTAGTGCTGTCAAATTAACCAGCAGGACTATGCAGATTCGTGATTAGGACTTGTGATCCGTCCGTGGCTTGTAGAAACAACAAGCTCTGCTAGCTCGCTAGCTAGCTTAGCTTGGAACCAGGACGACGCCGACGACCGGCCAGGAGAGAGAAGACACAGACACTGAAACGAACAGAAACACAGCGTGCAAAAGCGACGGGCCGATGCATGGTTGCTAATTTCACCTTTCAGCCTCGCCGGAATCTACTCCATGGCACTGGACCCTTTCCTTTTTCTGACCACTTGACGCTTGTGCTTTCTTTTTCCTCGCATGGACTGCAAGATAGCTGGGCCCACACACAGAGGCCGCGGCCGGAAGCTAGCAGACAGGGCACCGGCTGCAGAGACGAAGGAATTCAGATCTCGACAGGACAAGGAAAAAAAAAGGTCAGTCCTGTTGCTGTCAATTATTGGTGCATTGCATGGGTGCTATTTTCTCTAGCTCCACTTGCTCTGAATCAGTGTAGATGCATGATCGTACCAAAAATGGACCTGGTTTGGCCTTGATCCGCATCTAAATATCTAATCCCACATTAGATTGCACATGACTTAAGGACTGGGTACTGTTGTTCTTGCGCTGATTCACTTAATGCTGGGTATATATCGATCAGATGCGTGTTAAATTGTTAATCAATGTTACGTGGCGGTGGAGATAGCCCCATCCAGAGAGCCTGATGCGTATTGGTTATTGAAGATGAATAAATGAAACGGCGAAATCGGGCATACTTCAGTAGTAGTTCAGTGTGCAGTATACACAGTGTTGGTCTGGTCCTATGAAAATATCCAAAGTATACCCTTCTATCCATATTCTAACACAAAGATTCATCCTATATTGTTTAATTATATCCAAAGTAGCCTTTGTTTCTTAGTCTGCCTATCTACTACTACTACTACTACTATATAGTACTCGATATCAATCTGACAGGGTAGAATATATCTCTCCATGCATGGCCATATTCACTGGTCAGCAGGCAGTAGCAGTTCATACTATATGATTTACTCCATTCCTCTCATAATATAAGATAAGGTATTATGTTTTTTAAAAAATTAAAGAAATAGAAAAAGTATAACATATCATAAAAAGATGATAATTATGGGAATAAAGTAGTATAAAAGTTAATATGTGTTAAATAAAATGGTATAACAGTGTATATGTGGAGAATAAAATAGCACAAAGGATGATAGATAGGGATAAAATACTATGTTAAGATTATAAATTTAAAAGAATTTTTTTATATTATAGAGCAGAGGGATTAAAAAGAAAAGCTGCAAGAAGCAGTTTAGTTAAATAATCATGGTCATTAGCAGCAGCAGCACGTGGGTTTTGGCTATTGCTTGGTTGGAGCTGCATGCAAAATCCCTGAGAACCCGGAATATATGGCTCATGCATGTCGGTAGATCTCCTGCATACCGTGCACAACGCCGAGGCCATTTGGCCAAACCCGGTCAAACAGATTACACATACAGTAGTCAAAGCTTCAAACTCTGACAGATGCATATATGCATGCATGTGTGGATCCGACAAGGGCCTCCCTAACGTTACGTATTTACTGAATGTGTTGTTTGATTGACTCATGTTTTGGACAACATGGAGCAGCTACTGCAGGTAGCTGCCTGCCCGAGAGAGCAGCAGACAGTACAGTACACATGCATGGTGACTGCAGATTTCCAGGCAGATATGTCGTATACTACTCCGTCAAAAAATTTTATTTTAAAGTTATTTATAAAAATTAAGATTAAAAAAGACCTTACTACTCTCTCGATAAATAATGAATAAATAAGTGTAGAGTGATAATTAAGGTGAGATAAAAATAAAATAAATAGTAATAGATAACTTATATTATAAATAGGATTTAAATATTATAGTCTCTATAAATTATGACTAAAATATCGTCTAAAATCACACAAAAAATCATAGATATAATAAACAACCGTGTAAAAAATCTTATCAAAATTAGACTTTGTTTATAAGATATAAAAATAACAAATATTGAATTAGAAAATAATAATCTCCACTTGTTTAAAATTTATCATTTTTATTTCTCACAAATGAAATGGAATTTAGAAAAGTTTTTTTCTCAACAGTTCATCATCATCTCATGTACACGTGGAATTTTTTTTCTATAATTTTAGACTATTTTTTTATCATGGTTTATATGAGTTTTTGTCTAAGTTGGGTTTTCAGTTTCCACCGTATATTCCCCTGCTATAATGCTACTCAGCTTTGAATTGTAGAGCGTATCGAGCTGGTGTGTGCATCCGGTGGGTGTTCGTCTTGTTGCCATTGGTGTTGTCCCCGGCTGTTTCACGTGCTAATGCACAGCCAACATACGCACTACGCCCGGTAGTCCTTCGACTTGAAATTTTGACATTTTTACTCTTTTAGACAAAAAGGATATTTCACAGATAAAACTCCTAGAAATATATATACACCCTAACTCGATAGCTTGATGTTACGGTCACCACCGTTGTCTAACGTATCGGTATCCTAGCACAATGCATTCTGATCTAGGCTAACGAGTGACGTGGCCAGAGAATCGACGTCAGCATCCTCGGCGTTGGACCTTAACACCAAAGTCATATGAAATTCTAGAGCTTAGAAAATATTAAGCAATCAAAGACTTGAGCATATTCTTACATTTAACACTAAAAGGTCGATGCTGATTTGCATCGAGGTCTAATATGTCGGTGAATCAGTGCCAATATCTCTAGTACCAACCTAGCCGCTATGGTGGTTGGGCATTATATAACTACAATAAATATTCTATTCTAAGGGTCTATTTACAGAATATATATTTTTAAAAAGGGATAAAATGCCAAAAGTCTAGGTCGTCCTTCGACGTACGTACGCCACTGAGAACTCGCTGCCACACAGCTAGGACTGCTTGCTGCTACTGTTTCTACAGCTGCAAACAGACGCATCCTCCTGTCTTGCTCGCTCATCCAGACGCTTGCCGGGCCTCTGCCTCTCAGTACTTGGGCACACAGTACGCACGCACGTCTTGCCAGTTTCACGTACAGTCGTCATGCATTGCACTGTCTGCACTTTTGTCCCGTATGCCCCATTTTTTCCTTGTCAAGCTGTAGCTTGCTCGCCAACAACCGTCATTAATTTATTAATTTAAGTACTACTCCCTTCGTTTCATATTTCAATATATTTTGATTTTTTTCTAAAGTTATTTTTTAAAGATTAATTAAGACAATATAACAATATTTATAATACTAAGTTAGTTCTATTTTGAATATGTTTTGATAGTATATTTGTTTTAGGTTGAAAATGTTGCTATATTTTTCTATAAAAATAATTAAACCTAAAGAATTTTGAATTTAAAAAAGCCAGAACATCTTATAAAAGAGTACTGCAGTTTGAAAATTTTCAGCTCACTTACGGTCTAAGCTCTAGCAAGTTTACAACCATGGTAACTGCCATTTAATACTAGTTTGGAAGTACAGGTTTTCTCTCTGCGATAAAACTTTTTGAGATTTTTTTCACGAGCTAGATGCAGATGCTCGAGTAAACCACTAATGAACAGTGGATAGAATAGTGGAATGCAGCAGCAATGCAACCTTGTAAAGCAAGGAACACCAGTAGCCGGCCTAGATACAACCTATTATAAAAAGACCAAAAAAAAGAAACAATTTAGTGTTTTCTGCACCATTTAATTTCCACGGTGAATAGCTGTTAGACAGACCACTGGTTTGGGCTGTATATATATAGACCTAACCCCTCATATACGCTCAGCGTCTTAATCACTGTACACATTCTATATGGTATCAGAGCGAGTATAGACATCTTCGGGGCGCTAGCTTCTCTCTCCGGTGAGCCGACCCTTTCCTCCTCGTTGTCGACGTCTTCTTCCCGTCGCCGACCCTCTTCCCGATACTCTCCTCGCTCTCTCGCCTCCGTTTCTTCTTCTCCCCGTCTCTCCCGCAGTCACCTTCTTTTCTCCGTCCCACCTCCGCGCGACCAGGCGACGGTCTCGATCCGCCTCCTCGTCTCGCCTCGCACCCATCTTCGCTCTTCTTCTTGCTTCGTGCATCTCTCCTTTCCTGACGCTGGCGCACCTCCGCACTTGTCGTCTCCATCGGCTGAATTTGTCTGCCCTCCCATCGGCTGGAACCCTCCTCGGTTCTCGTCTTTTTTGACACGCTCAACGGCTTTCAGACACGAACCTTCTCCTCTCACGTCCGAGCCAGTCCAACGTGTCCACGGACACGAATCCCTACCTCCCGGATAGGAACATATTCTCTTCGCGTCCGGGCACTCCCTGCCTTTTTCGCGTCCGCCCCACTCCTTGGACTCCACGAGTCTACGGACGTGAATCTTCGCACGTCCGTGACTCAACTACTCTCTGACCTACCCACTCTGTCACCACCTTTTTCCTCACCTACTCCGCTGCCTACTCTCCATCAGCCAACCACTCCTCATCGGCTGGCCGGCCCACTTCCCATCGGCTTCTCACATCCTTGATCAGCCAATCCGTCCTCTCATCGGCTTCTCCCTCCCATCGGCTTCTTTCTCCCATCGGCTCTTTGCTCCCGTTCTCCCGCCATGGCCACCGAGTCCGCTCTCAACTCCGGCACTCTCCCAGTCGCCGAGTTTGCTCCGGCCCTCGGTGCTTCAGACCACACCTCGGGCACCACCTCGCCGATCTCTTCCCCTCCTTACGCTGCTGTGAACGTGAAATCTCATGTTCCTATCACCTTAACGCCAATTATTCCAAGTGGGTTTTTTTTCTTCAAATCTCTCTGTGGAAAATTCGGCCTCCGGTCCCATATTGATGGCTCCACTCCACCTCGCCCCGATGATCCTCAGTGGAACATCGCCGAGTGCTGCGTGCGCAGCTGACTGCTCGGCTCGGTCGATGACTCTGTCCTCAACCTCACCATGGACGATATCAACCCCACCGCCCGGAATCTCTGGGTGGCCATCGAGCGGATCTTCCCGGTAAGTGGATTTTAAAACACAAATTCCACGCCGATGGCTCCCTTGCCCGTCACAAGGCTCGCTGGATAGTTCGGGGTTTCTCCCAATGACCCAGTGTCGACTACGACGAGACCTTCAGTTCCGTTGTCAAACCCGCCATCATCCGAGTCGTCCTCACCTTGGCTGCCTCTCGCTCTTGGCCGATCTATCAACTAGACGTGAGGAACGCCTTTCTTCACGGCCATCTGACGGAAACAGTCTACTGCCAGCAGCCCCCAGGCTTCGTCGACCCTTCTCTTCCCGACGACGTCTGTCTCCTTCAACGCTCTCTCTACGGCCTCAAACAAGGCCCTCGTGCTTGGTAACAGCGCTTTGCTGCCTATCTTCGGCACATCAACTTTATGGCCTCTGCGTCCGATAGTTTCCTGTTCACTTTTCATATTGGCTCTGCCACTGCCTATCTACTTCTCTATGTCGATGACATTGCCCTCACAGCGTCTTCGACATCTCTCCTCGACCAGATCATGGTCCGACTCCACTCTGAGTTCGCCATGACCGATCTTGGTCCTCTCCACCATTTCCTTGGCATCTCCGTAACCGTTCCACCCACGGGCTCTTTCTTTCCCAATGCCAGTATGCCATCGACCTTCTCCAGCGTGCGGGCATGGCCGACTGTCACCCTACGGCCACCCCGGTCGACACTCGAGCCAAACTCTCCACTGCCGATGGTGTCCTCGTTGCCGATCCCTCTCACTATCGGAGTCTTGCCGGGGCTCTCCAATACCTCACACTCACCCAACCCGACCTCACGTACGCTGTCTAGCAAGTATGCCTCTTCATGCACGCTCCGCGCGAACCTCACCTCGCGCTGCTCAAGTGCATCCTACGCTACGTGAAGGGCACCCTCTCTAGCGTGCTGCATCTCAGCTCCAGCTCCATCGACTCCCTCACCGCATACTCCGACGCGGACTGGGCAGGCTGCCTCGACTCTCGACGTTCTACGTCCGGCTACTGCATTTACCTCGGTGACACTCTCGTATCCTGGTCCTCAAAACGCCAGACTACAGTGTCCCGGTCCAGCGCCGAAGCCGAGTACCGCGCTATTGCCCACGCCGTTGCCGAGTGCTGTTGGCTTCGCCAGCTTCTTCAGGAGCTCCGTGTATCTCTCTCCACCGCGACCGTCGTCTACTGCGACAATGTCAGTGCCGTCTACATGACCATCAACCCGGTCCATCACCGACACACCAAGCACATCGAGATCGATATCCATTTTATCCGTGACAAGATCGCATTAGGACAGATTCAGATGCTCTATGTACCATCGGTATATCAGTTTGCCGATATAATGACCAAAGGTCTGTCCACGTCTTTGTTCACCAATTTTTGTCCAGTCTCTGCGTCCGTTCTTCTCCCGCTGTGACTGCGGAGGGTGTTAGACAGACCACTAGTCTGAACTGTATATATATAGACCTGACCCTCCTTATATACACTTGGGGTCTTAGTCACTGTACATATTCTACACTAGCTATCAAATGCAATGCAACAACAATAAATTAAAGCACACCTACGTACGAGTACATCTCTGCAGCTGCCTTTCTTCTTCGCCATTTCATCTTTACTATGGGTCGTCCTGCCCCCCTCCATGACTTGACCTCGTCATTCTCCTATGTCTAACCACTTCAATTTTCACTTAGCTAGTAGCTACTGTCTCCATCTTAATATAAGGAATTTTAGTTATGTATTTGTAATGTCAAAATCTTTTATACTTAGTACTGCACAACATGTCGATCGATGAAGAAGAAAGATAATGGCTCATGTAGCTAGCTCATCTTGATCATGCTGCAAGTTGCAACCCTGGGATCTATATAGGGGTTACAATTATGATGCAAATTAATTAAGCAGAGATTCTAGTGCGCGTTGCCGTCATATCACGTAACACACACTTGCAAAAAACAAACAAACAAAGAGAGCAAAACAAAATAACAAAAACCTAATGATGGTGCAGGGTTGTTAGGGAGTAGTATGTGTGTGCACTTGCAGTACTGGTGCATGCATCGAGGGAGTTATCTATCAGCTTTGGATTGGTAGTGATCTCTCCTTTCATGATCTATCTTTGCGAAAAACACACACACTGTACCTAGCTAGCAAAAATAAAGAGGGTGCTTCACACATCACCAATGCTTTTGCATATAGGATAGCCTACACGCTTGTAGTGATACTGGTGTATATGGAGTATATGCATGTACTATACAGTGGCATTATTTCACATGCAAGATAAGCTAGTGTGTTTGACAACATGGGGGCAGATCGACCAGTTCCTTTTGTTACAAGAACTTGATCAGTTCATCCAGTTGCTTGACTCTTCTAGCTAGTCTACCTGAAATAATACTAGTGCAGTCGAGTGGATGTATGACAGAGAGCACATATGAGAGTGACAAGAGAAGGACAGACAGATAGATAGATCGGAGAGCACTGGTAGAAATTAATCATCATCGATGGATCTATCTTAATTGATCAGTATATATATGCATAAGAACTATGCATGGACCAGTGGACCATGAATAATTAATTAGCCCAAATAATCGAGTTCTCATAATGTTAGTGACAACTTGAGAAAGTTTGGATCTATATAGCAGTAGAAAGCACTTCATTAGGGACCAGTTCATTGGATGCTACGGTTGTTGCTGAAGAGTGGAGAGACCTTAACACTAATCATATCCACTCCATTTTTTAGGTAGAACACAGTCCATTAAGTATATCGATTATTCTCAGTTAACATTAATCTTTTTCAGCGGTTTAATTTCTTCTGACCTCATTCATTCAGCTAGACTATATATATAAATATGTATCTATCATGTAATTATCATCTCCACTACTGACAAAATGTTGCACACATGGACCACCACAAGATGCTCAAACTAATTGAAACCTCCACGAACTAGCTTGCAACTTTTTTCGGATGACGCACTCTCTCGCAGAAGCAGATGTCGATCGATCGATTGATCACCATTTCTAGCTGCAACGCGTGTAAAGTTGCAACCTGCGATGGTACATGTTACATAAGCCTTTTCCCCAAAATCAAAAGCTCATCGATCAATCTCCATGGATCTCCACAAGCAAAGCAATATTGCAGCTAGCAAGAATTGGTGACTGGTGAGTGTGATCAATCATAAGATCGATATATGCTCAACCGTCGCCACTATCAATGATAATAATAGTGAATTATTTGCAACTGTGTGTGTGCATGCAGACGTGGATCAAGTACTTAACTACTCCTAACAGTTTCTCATTCAATTTATTCAGATGTTAACTAACTAATTATATATTCATTATCCGCCATCATATAGTGGTTCATGATGGAGCAGGAAGATGCAGAGAAGGACGCTTGATCCGTGACTAGTTGTGCGAGTTTGAGGTTTGCATTGTGGAAATCCCACTACGTTGAGTTTAAATCCAATTCCTAGGCTATGTGGTGCCCTACAGTACACTTTCTCGTCAAATTAACAAATAGATTAAGAAGGAATTAAGCAGCACTAACTCAATAAAACTTCAGTTCCAAAAGGAAGCTTGGCAGGAAGTTGTGCTATCTTTCTACTCAAAGTTTTTCAGCTTTTTGCTCACCACTCCAAAGTGGTGTGCACTAAATTGTTCGGCTGCAACCGCAAACTCTGGATCGAGCTCGAACTTTGCTTTTTCCATTGAAATCTGAACTTGCGGACTGCTGGATATCTGAAACACCGCGTCAGGACAGAACGACGGTCAGGCCGAGCGCATACGTACTCTGCGTGTCGAAGGCTTATAGGCCTGATCCAATTGGCTCAATGTGTAATAAATGATATTTTCTTTCTGGAGATAACATTTTCGCTAACAGCACAACTCAACAGGAGGAGATGCCAATTTTATGAAAAAAAAAATCTTCAGACACCCTCTCTCACCCTCAAGAAAAAAAATCTTCAGACAACTCAAAAAATAATGTACTTGCTTGATTTCTGTTTCTTCTTTGGCTAGAAGAGGAAGAAGGGTCACTCGCTGCCCAAGAGAAGAAGCAGCAGATCAGAAAGAACGATGCTGGTGTGAGTGGCGCCGCCGAGGGAGGCTGGCGAATCAAAAAAGGAAAGATCTTCAGACATCGTGTAGGTTGGCCGCGGCAATGATAGTTGTTGGATCAGTGGATGATCGGTATCCTGCACGTCGCCGGTGGATGTCTGAGTCATTGAGGACACCGACCTGCTGGCCGGCGACAAACTCCTGCACGTACGATAGCATCCACCGCCTCTTCTAGTCTGCTTCCCACATTTTCCTCGATCGTCTGCAAGCGCCGCCATTGATTTTGAGATCGGGAAGAAAGGGGCAGAGGGGGGGTTCAGAGATTTAATCCTCGACCCCCTCGAGTTGCTTGTGACCGTTCGATTACATATATGCAGTGGAGATTATGATATTAAACGGGGATGAGTCTACTTTTAGTCTCTAAATTAATGTCTTGGTCTATTTTCCATCCTTCAACTTTAAATCCAGACAAAACACATCGCTCAACTATCAAAACCATTCACTTTTCATCCCTGGGACTGATGCAAAGCGGTTTTGCCTAAATGACCAGTTGAGCGGACGCTGCAAATGACGTGGACCATGAGCTGACAGCCATGTTGCTTCTCCTCAATTCTCTAGTTCACTTAGCACTCAACTCTTATTCTCTGACATGCTGGATGGCCGGAGCTACAGTTGCCTCTACCCCATGGCTGCCGCTGCCGAGATCGATCCTCCATCTATCACTGGTGTACGAGGTGACTACAATCTTTGCCGCTACAGTAATTGCCCGTGTGATCTGGATAGAGTTTGCCCCAAAGCACTAGAAAATTTTCTTCCCTCCCTCTAATCTGTTGATTAGATGCTTTGTTTAGACATCGTCGCACTAATTGATTGCTGACTTTGCCCATTTCTTTTAATGCTTTTATTTTGACGTCATGTATTAATCGGCTACCTTCAGGTTTGGTACAGGCCACGTACAGAACAATCAGATTAGGCTTACAAGGATTTAGGATTGGTCTCTTGTGCTTCTCCTCTTTATTTTGCATCGATGAGACGACTGCCCACCAGCACGCCAGGCTGCTAGTATACGTAATAATATTTTGCGATGCTTGCGCTGTTAATGTTGTTAAAATTATTTTGAGCATGCACACAAGAGAGCGAGAGGAGGGATTGAGAGTGTATGAGAACCGTACTCACTGCATACGCTAGCTGACTATTGAGTCAAACCTAAGTCACACAACCATGTTGGCCAAAACTATGTTCAGCTGAGTCAAGAGACTAGAGTTGCCTGGATTTGGAAGTTTAAGAACCTATTTTGTTCGGTTTTAAAATTGAAGTACCAAAAGAAGGCCCGAACAATAGTTTAGGGACGAAAAGTAAACTTATCCTATTAAATAAAAAGGCGCGCGCGGGCAATTTTGCTTATAAGCCCTTCACAGATTCTGTACTTCAAAGCAATTCCATCAAAGCCGTTAGATTGAACACGAGTGGTATAGATCAGAGATGGAAGCATTTTTGCAAAATAGGCCCTTTAGTAATGGTGTTTTAGTTATATACCATCGCCGTCTGCTCTTCTCTCGGACCTAAGAATCTCGACAAATGCAAGCAATGGGAATTGAGCGAGAGATCAAGATAAGACTTGTTGATTATATATACGAGATGCATACAGATTCGATATGCATATTTACACGATCTTGTTGCCGTAGAGCACCGTGAAGGCTATGTCGGCCTCGTCCTTGGACCGTCCCCGCCGCGGCCGCGTGAACGGCAGCATCAGCGACGCCGTGAACCGCGCAGACATGGACCGGCGGTGATACGACGAAGGCGACGGCGTCGAATCCAGATTTTTCGATGACGCCACGACTGTGGCTGCAGGAGGAAGCGCGGGGAGCCTCGGTGGAAACAGCAGCGACGCCGGCGCCGGAGGAGAAGTACTGATTCCGTCTGTCGTGGCGCCACCGCCGCCGTCGTGGTGATTGGGTGGTGGTTGCTGCTTCGGGACGCCTGGATGTAGCTCCCACTTTCACGGGATGGTGCCCGTCCTCTTGAATGACTCGTCCGACTCCGACGCCATTGGCACCCAGAGCTTGATCACTTGATCTCTTCCATTTTTCTGCGCAGCAAAAGCTGCTTTTGCACATTGCACCTCGTCTTCTTCTGTAATTTTCAGTAGCAAGCGACGTGCACATGCAAGTTACCAGCAACAAAGTTGACAGCGTCAGAACAGTCGATGACAGGGATTAGTGCTAATCACTAATCGCTCTCTTAAATAATTAAACGGTCGTGTTTGCAGCTGCTTACAGATCGGACGATGCAATTAGCAGCCATGCATGCAAGTAGTCAAGTAGAAGGTTCAGTGCAGTGACGTGGTGCCTGATGTTGGTAGCCAGAATTGAGAATGGCCACAGAATCAAAATGTGCGGATCGATCGCTGCAGAAACAGTTTCATAATTATTTTTGTTTGCCAAAAAAATTCTAATCTTGCTTCCAATGATTGAGCTGTTTGATGGAGATTCTTCTTCTTTTTTTTTGCGAGTATTGGGCTGAAAAATGTAGATGCAGAGGAGGACAAATCCGAAGCTAACAGTTGATCAATCCAGCGAGGAACAAGCTGTTTGATGGGGCCATTTAGTATATATTATGTATGAATGAACATATTTCAAGCTGCCACGGTGGTTGTTTTGTGCTCCAAATGTCATCTTTGTGATCAACTCAGATCAAGTTCGCTGGAATCACCTGCAGGGCTTGAATACTCCTTTTATCTTAGATAGCAGGTATACTAGGCACCAACTCTCAATAAGAAATAAATGGACACATCATACATGTTATTACACAGGTATGTAGCTTATTATTTTCTTCTTCCAGATACAAAAACTGAAGAATTCCTGAACATAGCTATCTGAATTCTGAACTACGGTTGTCCTTCTGAGGGCTTTGTTTTTGAAGGCCTTGTCGAGAGAACGTGGGCCGGCTACTAGGTTAGGCCAGATTAGTTGCAGTTAGCGACGAGAAAATAGTTAGGCCCAATTATTTTCCAACAACACATCCAACGTGGATGCCCGATTAGAAAGTGAACTGGGCCCAAATGATCTTGTACTAACACTCTTGTCAGTTGCACCATCATCATATCTGAATAACTCAATATTGCGAATATTAGGTTTACCCCTTATTGCATAGGACGTTGGATTAGTACCCTACTACCCTACATTGAGACGTGAGAGAGACAAGGTTCACATGCGTTTATGCGAAGAGAGATCCGGAGCATGAGGTGTCAGTCCTGTATTCATGAGACTCTGTTTTTGTCTGGACGGGCCAAACCATTCTTGTACTGTGAACGATGCATTAAGAACGGCGTTCTTGTTGCCATGTTACATTTACACCTGGAACTGCAGATCTGATATTTGCTGTACAGCTTCAGTATTAGTCGTACTAGAACTGACCAGCTTCATGAACTGCCTGCATAAGATCTGTTACCGATGTCTTAATAAGAGGAAGAACCTGCTACTAATGGCGTGGCTGGTAAATTTTGACATAGTGTGTTCTTCATCAAATGGTGTTAAAGAAGAAGGGAACATCTGAAACAGGCAGCCTGTCATGGCATCTGGAGAGGAAAAGCATAACAAAAGGCAACATGGAAAAGAATCAATCTTGATGCACCATGAAGCCCATCAGTGATACATACGAAGTAGAGCCAAAGGCCAGCAGGGTTAGATCTACCACAATTCCTAAGCTAGCAACAGTGCTAATACATCTGCCATCTGAATGTGCAATCCTCCGATCCATTTCCTTTCCATTGCATTCACCATTCCAAACAATCGACAAGAATAACATGGTATGAGAATTGAGTACACACAGCTACATCCACATGGCTCACAACAAATATTTGGTAAGAAAGTAGGTTAGTCAAAGCTCGATGACCGGCTCCAGTACCCGTCAGCTGAAGTGTCCATGGCCTGTTCAGTGCTGCAGTGCGAGAGGGTGTCATCATCCACGCCGAGCAACGCGAGGTTCAGGTGTGACTGCATGTTTGAGTCAGGAGCCACAACCACCTCGTCGGATCCGTCGAAGCTAGTGGTGACCTGCGACCGTGCCCAGTGGATCGTCTCATCGTCTCCTTCAAGCAATTTCAATATCTGTGTTGCGAGAGCATAGTAAGTTGAGCAGACTTGGTCAACTATTAGGTTATTAATTATTTTTCCATGTAATTTGTTCAGGTCTTACTTGTGACATGTGGGGTCGCGAATGAGAAGATGTCCTTGTGCATAGCGAAGCAGCGAGGGTCATCCTCTCCATTTCATCACAGTCATAATCATTTCCCAAAAATGGATCAACCAATTGTTTAATTTCGCCGTTTGATAGTAGTGGCTTCGCCTGAAAACAGTCAACAAATAATGAACAAAAAAGAATTAATAACTTGCTTGTGCAAGAGTGACTATGGGTTCAACAGAGCAAAAATGCAGAAATGGTCCAAGACTGCTTTAATTCCAACAATGAGTGAACGTGCAGCTACCATTTTTTTCTTGGTTTATAGCATGTTACTACTCAGAGGATCAGATTAAACCAGCTAAGCATATAGAGGGTTTAAGGAGCACTCACCCATCCAACCAGGCTTTCCTGACCCTTTGCTCCTGTTCTAATAGGTTTTCTTCCAGAAATAATCTCCAGTATTACAACTCCAAATGCATAGACATCAATCTTCTCATTGACCTTCCCATGTGAAAAACATTCGGGAGCCAAGTATCTGTCATAGGAATAGTTTACTTATGCACTTCACACTTGACAAAAGTAGAAATAGCAGGTAACAATAGCATAGAGATGATACTAACCCGAAAGTTCCCGTGATGTCAGTACATGTTAGGTGGGGAGTCAAAGCTGACACTTGCTTTGCCAACCCAAAATCACAAAGCTGGAAATTTCAAAAAGAGATGATGTCACAAGCAGAATCAAAATTAACTAGTGAGGTCGCCACATGCTCATTGCAATTCGTCACTGCTAATGCATTAATTCACTTGCATCAATCTGAAAAAAATACTGTATGAAAAAAGGAATTGAATCATGGTCCTCCTATAGCTTTTGGTATTTTTCAGTATTTGCAAATCTCTTCTGATTATTTACCTGTGCCTGAAAATCCTCTGAGAGGAGGATATTTGAAGACTTAACATCTCCATGAATCACAGATTGGGTGACACTTCCATTATGTAGATATTCAAGTGCCTTTGCTATACCAATTGCTATTGTGTTTCTCTTCTCCCAGCTAAGGCTATCCTTGCTGTCATGCTTGCCTGAAGAGTACTTACAGTCACAAAGTAAGAGACATAGCTATCAATAAGGTCAGGAACCAAACAGGTGAAGTATTTCATCTTAAGGATTACCATGAAGTGCTTTGTCTAAGCTTCCCTGGAGCATGTAATCATATACCAACACAAGGCTGTAGTTATCATAACTGAATCCTTTTAGTGAGACAATATTGCCATGTTGCAAACTGGTTGCAATCCCCACCTCTGTGATTAACTCTTGTAGTGCATTGACTGAAGGTTTCAGAATCTTTACAGCTGATAATGTGCCATCAAGTAGCTGTGCCTTGTAAACTTGGCTTGTTCCTCCCTTTCCAATTAACATATCTGCATTGGTGTAAAAGAAGGTCAGCATCCAACTTTGCCAAAAACAAGCCTGTGAATCAATGTAATGCACATCCCAAATGAAATTACCTGGTGAGAAGTTTGACGTAGCGAGTTTCAGCTCTTCGTAGGTAAACAGCCTACACATTGAAGAGTACTTCTCTTGAAGTGATTCTAATTCACTTGGAGGCCATGATATATCATATAAAGAGAACGAAAATAAAGATTCCGTGTCAACAGCTGAAGTGGATCCACACTCAGAATCACAATTCAATCTTGGACTTGCATCTGATTTCAATGATTTATTGTCTGAAACTGATGTATAACGGCTTGGAAGCCTCATTGCCCATTGAACCATCGAAATTTTGGCCCATTCAAAAGATGAGCTTCTTTGATGACTGAAGATCCTCCTTCGAAGTCGACATCGGTCAGGCCTTCCCTCTATCATCCTTCTTAGAGACAATGGAGAGCTAGAGGATGTATCGACATTCTGTGCAGCGTTCTTTGGTAAATCCTCAGCTTCTGTAGATACCATGGATGAAGTCCGTTCAGTTGCAATCATGCAAACTGAGCCATCCTTGTTGCTAGGTGATGTCTCCGAGTTCAATTGAATATCGCTGGAGAAACTACTGCTGCGCCTAATAAAACCTTTTGCACCGAACGAACGCTTGGATCCCCCAGGACTTCTACCTGAATGACCATTTCTTGGGGGCAAAACACAGTACAGTTCCCCATCCCCTTCAGCTGGTGGCTCGGTCAAATCATCGGATTGCCGACTAGATGTGCTTGCAGTTGAATGGCCATTCCTCTCTGGCAACACACAGTACAAAACGCTAGCACCCTCACCCGGAAGCTCAGAGATCTCATCATCTTTCTGGTCCGTAGTCCACTCTTCGCCCTTGTCAGATGGATTAGCATCACCCCGAACCTGATCCCGTGACAACTCAGTAGGATCCACACCAGAAGGCTGCTGTTCTCCAGAGACGACGCTCATCGGTTGGGTGCCCTTTGTGCCAACATCATGCTCTTCTTCCTCGCCCCCACCAATACCATCTTTGGGTTCATCTAAAGGTAAAGGTTCCTCTTTACACTGACGGGCTAGGAACGGCACCTCGCAATACATCTCACTATCACCACAGCCAAGAAGCTCCGCGGAGACCTTGCCTGAGTGGACATTGGATTCTCTCCGGAAGACGATCTTGCCACTGTCCACGGCGAGCACCGCGCACTTCGCCGGCAGCTTCTTCGAGCAGTATTTGGCCACGGAGTGCAGGGACCTGACGAACCCAAAACGAAAGTTGGCCATCATTGGGTGAAAAATAAAGCTGAAGAGATTTGATAGCGGAAGCATCGAGGATCTAATGTCACTTACGAAATTCCGCGCTTCTTCTTGGCGATGCCGACGATAACCTTGGATGCCCCAAACAAGTTGGCCTCACGAACTAGTGCCTTGCGGACCGACGAGTCCTTGCAAATCTTGAGCTTTAGATTGATCTGCTCGACCCAAGACCGAAAAAAGTTAGCTTTGCCCAAGCAGCAACAAACTACCACTCTGTAATTACGGCGAAAAGACTGCAATTTGCAACGGGGAACAAGCGGGAGAGTATGTGAATTGCAGAAGGAAAGCCATAAATGAAGTAAAAAAAATCGCGTTATTGCAAAGTAAGACTAAAGTACTCTGCAATTTGTTGAAACATGGATCAGGTTATGCCAAAAATCCAATCTTTCTAACCCAACCCAAAGGAAAAAGGAATAAAATCAACAAAACAAATGAGAAAAAAAAGATGAAGAAAATCAGAAGGTTGCCAACTAATAGAACAGCAACGGCGAGAGAGGAGCGACACCTGCTTGAGATTGCAGAATCCCTCGTAGACGGCGAGCATGGTGTCGAAGTCGACGGCGGTGGTGGCCGCCTCCGGCGCGGAGGCCAGCACGACATGGACGGCGACGATGCGGTCCCCGGGGGCGGCGACATTGATGAACGTCCACGTGAGCAGCGTCCGGCTCACGGCGTCCGCCCGCACGCCCACCAGCAGCGTCCTCCCCTCCCCCTCGCCGCCCTCCTTCCCACCGGCGCCGGCAGCAACGACTCCCTCCGCTCCCTGTCTCTCCTCCCAGGCGCACCCCTCCTCTTCCTGGACCACCACTCCGGCGGCATCGGCGTCCATGGCCTCCTCCTCCTCCTTCCCTTTCTGCTGATGCTTCTTGGATACCTTCATCTCTCAACTCAACACCGCGTCACGACTCCCAAGGCAAAGCCCACCACCACCACCATGGCCGCGCCCGCGAGCTCGTCGTTTCCTGCCTCGAGTCCCGCGGCGATGGATGCCGTTGGTTGGTTCGCTCCTCTTGGCAACCGTCGCGTCCTCTCTCTCTCTCTCTCTCTGCCAGTGCCTTCTCGTTCCGTTGCTCTCTCTGTCTGTCTGTCTCTCTCTTGAGGAGGAGAAAGGGGGCGTCGTGTTGGTTCGTGCTGGTTTCTTTCTCCCTCTAGTTTCTCTCTCCCACCATTATAGCCGTCGCCTCCTTCCCGCTGCTGGTGTGGCAAGCAACGCAACGCGACCGCTTTCTCACCGTTCCGTTGAGCAATTCGCCTGCCTCCTTTTCCATTTATTTTTTATTTTTCTTTATAGGTATCCGAATATTAGTTCATTTTTTTTTGTTTTTTTAGCCAATTGTGGCAGTAGTAATGCGTCACTGACAGATGCACGTGGCCGAAAAGGCGCGTGGGATTTGGGGTAGTAAAAGGGGAATAATCCGAGGAAAATGCCTTGCTTTACTCTGCTGCTAGACTTTGATTTAGTCATCTGCGACTGCTGCTGCTGATCTCTGATGCAACCTGACCATGCCATATACTTTGCTGATTATTAGTGCTACAAATTATCCTTTCTAAACTAATACTAATATTAGTACAAGAGCTAACTCCACGTGCCTTGAGATACACATAATTTGCTGGAATAGAGTTCCATTTTGCTGTTTTGGAAGACACGAATAAAACTATGAAAGATATATAGATGCAATTAGAAACCAATTATTCAGCCTGTTGGGAAGTCAGATGACCAAACCTTTTTTGTCCATTAATTAGGTCAGATCTGATGGGTACTTATCCAGGTCCCAAACTAATGGGGAGAATTAAGAGTAATTGCAGGTCTATTCTGAGTCTTCAAATTGGTTCTGGGTTTTGTTTAATGGAAGATGTCCGTTGGAGCTGAGCATCAAGGTCATTTGCTGCATTAGCTGGTCTGCTAGCTTAGCTGTAGGTAGCATGCATGTTCATTGTTCAGGATCTTGTTGCATTTTTTCAGCTACCAAAATAGTTTTAGAAACGTAATGGACCATACTTTCCTACTCCCAAATCCTAGTTGTCTTTGTTCTGCAGGTGTGGTACTCATTAGGTGACATTTAACCTTCTGGAACAAATACTGATCTCATAGTTAAAGAATGAATTAGAAGCCTTAACTTTCAAGTCATGATTTGATAATCCAAAGACCAGCAAGCCAAACCTAGTCAAAAGGATTGTCCAATACATTGTCCTGTGGGGATTATCTATGCATATTTCTACTGGATCAGACAATATGAATGCTTCAGGCATTGTCTTAGCAACAAAGACAGATTTTTTTTAGTTATCAAGGGAACATATTAAATAAAAACAAACAGAAAATGAAAAAAAAAGACCTAGAGATGATGACTCGTAGCATTCGACCTGACCTTAGACGTAGGAATCAGACGACAGTCGTATATTTGGGAACCAATATGTTGCAAGTATGAACAAAACGTCAAATTAAAGACTAGATAATACAAGCAAACAACTGTTGGCCTGTGAATTTAGCTACATAATTAGGGGTAACACACTCAAACACACGGCATGCTTTGCTAGCCGGAAAGGAAAATGCATTACTATTACAACTTTAATTGTTAATTAAGATGGTATGTATGTGAAACTGTTAGTGTAATGCAGAATTAATTAGCGAATAGGGTGCACTTAACACACGTCATGTTTACCCTGTAGTTTTCGATCAATCAGTAAGGTTTTGAGCTTGGGAAGAAGATTGTTTAATTATTGCGTACAAGCTTAGCCTTAATTGCGCACACGCACATCCACCACAATTAATCATGCATCGAGTATTTATAGAGCAAACTTCTTACAACGGTCGTCCTCTGCTCCTATATCCATCATGTTTACTCTACTTCAGACTTCCAGAGTACTAATCCAATATCCAATGAACCGCTTGATCAAGTAAAAAAAGCAACTGCATCTATGAAATATGCAAAAAAAAGCTTCCTCTCAAAGAAAAAAAAAGTAGCAATCAGCTAGTAACAAATTGTGTCGATCAAGTTTCAGCAAGCAGCCAGTAAGTCAGATTAGCGTACTAAATACTCAGCCTAATCTGAAATCAATTGGCGTATAAGATTGTATAATTGAAATATTAAAGAAAGGTGATGATAAAATTATCAAAAAAATCAAATATTTTTACAAAATAGTTTTAGTTACAACACACACTCCTTGATGTCACGAGCCGCCGGTAGATTAAATTTATTATTAAGATATATCTATACCAAAGATAAACTCTAGATTTATTTTTTTAAAGTTATATATCTAAGGATTTAACCCTCATTTATTTATAAAAATTTTAAGATGTAGTACTCATAGTCTTACTAAGATTCTATCCTCAATTTTCAAACCTTCTATAATTTATTAAAATTAAATTATTTTCTTTCCTATCCCTCAAATTTTAAACCTTCTATAATTTATTAAAATTAAATTATTTTCTTTCTTTTATAAAAATTGCAGCCACAAAGTCTTTGTGTCATACTCCACACACGCACTTTTGAAAGATATGATGTATAACACTTAAATTCTTCTATTTAAATTAAATAAATATGCAATATTGAAACTGTTGCTAAGTTTAGATGATTTATGCTTATATTTGTCCTTGTTAAATTTTTAATTCTCAAATGCTCATTAAATGTCTTTACTTTATGGGAGAAAAAATGGATATTGAATTCTTGGCAAGAGTACTCACTATAAGACGTATTCAAAGAGAAAAATAATGGGTTCTGAATACTTGAAATATTCATGGTAAGGATGTACCCAAAAAAATTAAGAGATAAAACTAAGCACAATGCTCTAAAATTAAAAAAATTCTGAATAAATACTATAAATTATTTATTTACTTAAGTTAAAATATTTGAGAAAGAATACTTTATTGAACTTATTAGGTATAGGGGCATTTTGTTAAAAGTGAATCTATTGCATTATAAATCATTGAAATATTAAATTTCTAGTGTTGATTTGATCTTAATTGTAATATATTTGTTTCATGTTTATACTATAAGTACATGGTTGTTATCAAGTTGAGCAATTTATTTTCCTTGTCTTGCTTAGGATTGCTCTTCTACATAAATTCTCGATGAAATTATTGACAATGGGGGAGAAAGATCAAAATACATATTGATTCGATTTGATTTTATACTTTAATTGCAAATATGGGAGAGAAATTCTTTTCATTTATGCATTTTGATATCTCTTTGGTTTTATTTTTTTTACGAATACCAACTTCCATTTTGGAGATATTGCAAATATGTTCATCAAGGCGATAGTGAAAACATTGTCATGATTAATATTTTATGATAAACAATTATGTTTGCAAATGATTTCTTTAACAAAAATTGGTTTATAAATATTTTTTATGTTTGTGTGAGTGTACGTGACTATTGTGGGTCAAGTTATAATATCTGTGCTTAGAAATAATTATTTTATCTATTTATATATAGGTGAATTGAGATCAATTTTGTTAATGGTAAGGACGGGAACTAGGTTGAGAGAGAAACAAGATCTAACATGGTTAGGATGTCATGTGTAAAGGTTGGACTAGAGTTGGAATACTTGGGGTAAACATCGATCAATGATGAATCAAGACTATGCTTAGGGAGAGCCGTTGTCAAAAATATTAGGTAACGAAGTTGAATACGTTAGATGAACATAGAGATCTTTGTAATGGGTTTTATAGGCTGTGCATGAAAGTGCCAGAAAATTTATGAGAAAAATTTAGAGGAATTCGGAGAGAAATTAATGAAATAAATAAATAAGAAAATTAGAGGAGAAATTAGAGAAGTTTGGTTGCTATAGTAATATAAGTATTGTAGCATATAGCTAAATTAATTGGATTCCTAGACTTTATCAAACTATATGCAGCAGTAGTAGGATGTTGGTCTAACGAACCTAACAGAAGGCCTTGCGGGTGATGTCGGCCTAGGCAGATAGATGTGAGAAGGCAGGTGTGGCAAGATTGAGCGCATATAAGCAGGCAGCGGGCATATGTATAGGATCAAAGGCTATAAATACTAAAGTTCATACAAGTTATACTAGGGACCAATAAACATCACTTTTATTACTAGCAAGCAAATAATATACTAATAGTAAAAACAAAGATTTATTTTTTTCATCTTTTAACCTTCTCTTTAGAAACATCCAAACTTTACTCTTCCTCAAAACATACCAAACGGGCGAACAACCCCCAACTCTCCACGAAGATAAGCAAAACAAGAAAAATCCAAGAGTTTTGTGAAAATATCTGTCAATTACAATTTTGCATCAACAAATTGATGCACAATATCCCCTTTTTCAATATGATCCCATAGAAAATAGAAACAAATGTCAATGTGCTTAGTACGTGAATGTTGCACATGATTTTTAGCAGTACTTATAGCACTTGTGTTGTCATAAAAGATAGAAACTTCATCAAAACTTAAATCATAATCTTTCAAAGCTGAAATCGACTAAAGAGTTTATGAACAACAACTTGCAGCAACAACATATTTAGATTCAGAAGTTGATTGAAAACATTAGATTATTTTCTAGAAGACCATACAACAAGAAAAGTAACAGGAAAATAACATCTACCACTTGTACGTTTTCAATCTTTTCTACAAATTCCAAAATCCACATCCAAAAAGCATACAAACCTATATATGATAAAGTATATTACCATATATTAAATCTAAGAGTATGTTGTAAATATCATAGAGTGTGCTTTAGGACCTTAAAATTGAGCACACAAACACACAACAAATTATATGTCTAGTCTTGACGTAGTGAGATATAGCAGTGACCCAATCATACTTCGATATTCTTTTTGATAAACAACCTTACCTTCCTCATTTGGATCCAGAACAACACTAGATTTCATTAGTGTTTGAGACTGGCTTACAATTTTCCATCTCGAAATGTCATAAAAGATTTTTTTATACTTATGTTTGATGTACAAATGTTCTTTGTGATGTTTGTTTGCTTTGCGATCTCAAAAAGTAACTCAACTCTTCTATCATACTTATCTCAAATTCTCTACTTATTATCTCAGAAAATTCTACAATCAAAACGTGAGAAGAACAACCAAAGATAATATCATCTATATAAATCTAAACAAAAGTGGATCATTACCATGCTTTAGAACAAAGATAGTTTTATCCACTTTTTTCATTTGAAAACCTTTTTTAAGCAAGAAATTTTTTAACCTATCATAGCATGCTTTAAAAGCTTGTTTTAAACTATACAGAGTTTTAACTAATTTAAAAATATGATTTGAAAATTATAAAAGTTTTAAAATCAGGTGATTGTTTAACATAAACTTTCTCCTGTATAAAACTATTTAGAAAAAACACTTTTAACATCCATTTGATACAATTTATAATTTTTTGAAGCAGTAAAAACTAACAAAAGTCTAATTGCCTCAATCCTATTAATTGAAGTAAAAGTTTTATCAAAATCTAAACCTTCAATTTGAGTAAATTCTTGTGCAATAAACCTTGCATTATTTATTACTATTTAACCATTCTCATTTTGTTTATTTTTAAAAACCCATTTAGTTCCAAATAATATTATGACTAGGAGGTGGTTCAATTATGATCCAAATTTTGTTTCGTTCAAATTCTCAAGTTCCTCATGCATAGTGTTAATCCATGATTCATTAGTTAATACATGTAATACATCTTTGGGTTTAAAAGAAGTAATGAAAGCATAATGAGCAAATGATACAATAGATATTACCTTAGACCGTGTAGTAAGTTCATTAAGATTACCGATGATTTGATTCGGAGGATGTCGACGTTGAATGTACAAAAGAGCAGCTACATCATGTTTTGAATCTTCAATTGTCAAAGTTGTAGTTTCTAGAAATGCAAAGGGCTCTGTCTTGCACAAACCCATGCTTTTTGGTCCATCTTGGTTAGACTGACTCTCCTTTGCCGATTGGATCGGCTAGTTGCTGTCAATCGTATTATCCTAGGGCCCATTCAGATAAGTTGCCACCTCGACCTCATCTTTTTTATCGTCATTTTTGTTCATAAAAATACTTTCATTCTCCCCCTGATTTTGTAACAAAATAGCTACAATAGAAGGTCTAGTACCCACACTAGGCTCATCAAAAATAACTTCATAATTTTCTATAATTTTGTTAGTTTCCAAAATAAGTACAAAATAAACATGAGAGTGAGTAGGATATTCAAGAGAAATTCCATCAATTGAATGTACCTCAAATTTATCCAAATTTCTAGATTTTAACACAAAGCAGTTACATCAAAAATACGTAAATAGGAAACTCTAGATTGATGCTCAAAGCGAAGCTCAAAAGAAGTTTTTCCAAATACCTTCAGTCTAGATTGAAAATATAATAAGCATTATAAATACCTTTAGTCTAAAATTTTATTGAAGTATAATATTCATCAAGCATATTTTATCAAAGTATAATATTCATCAAGCATAAGTCATCTCAACTAAAGATCGATTTTTCCTCTCAACTATACCATTTTGTTGAGGAACATATAGAGATGAAAATTGATGCTCAAGATGTTTTTTAGCACAAAATTGTTTAAAATAAATATTTTCAAATTCTTCACTATTATCACTTGTAATCATTCTTAAGGATCCAGGAAGTTCAAAAGCCAAATGAAATACAAGTTTTGAAAGTGATCAAAATCTTTATCTTTAGTTTTTAAAAAATAAATCCAAGAATATCAATACTAATCATCCACAATAACCAAAACATACCACTTTCCTCCAACCGAGTGCACTCATGCTAGATCAACAATGTCCATATGTAAAAACTATCCTGGTGCATTAGTCATCATAGAAATAATTGGAGCATATGAAGAAGCAACTATTTTAGTATGAAGATAGAGGGAACAAACAAAATCAAGATACTTTTTAAGTTTTGGTAAATGATGAACATAATCTAAATCGCTAATTCTAGTAATATGATCAAAACCAACATGACTAAGTCTACGATGCGAAAATATTAAATCCTTTAAAAATTTAGCGACTAGATATGTAATCTTAAAAGAAACAAAGTTCACAAAACCAGCTTTAAAAACTTACATATCGAAAAATTCCCAAGACAAACATCAAAAGAATTAAGAATTTTACTTTTAGATTTTTTAAATCTAACTTCAAATTCCTCATCAATTATTTGAGAAATAGAAAGTAAATTGTATTTCACATTTTTAACTAAAGTGACATCTTTCAAAGCAAATTTCTCACTTCTCTTAACCAATCCAGTAGCAAAAATCATACTTATAGAAGTATCTTCAAAGATAATTGATTCTATCTTAGATGTCAGTTTAAGAGAGGAGAACCAATCTTTATCACCGGTCATGTGTCGTGAACTACCGGAATCCATCATCGACATGTTCTCCTTCCTCGTTATAAAAGACTACACACAAGTAGAAGTTGATTTTTGAATAATAGGGTTAGAGAAAAGAAATTTAGGAATCCACTTTTATTTCTTACAAAAACCTACCAAGATTGGTCTGACTAGTGCCTAAACATCAGTTTAATCGGTTCCCTCAAACCAGTACATATTTTTTACCATTTAAATTTTGCAAAAGTAATTTCTCTTTCTTTATTTTGTTTACGAGCAAGTCTAAAACAATAAACAGCCAAATGTCCATCCTTTTAAAAAAGAAAAAAAATTATAAGTATAATTAACACAAGAAGATGGTTTTGAAATTAATGTTTTTCAGTAGAAATAGCTTGACTTGAAGAAGAAAGAGAACATTCTTTCAGTAGATTTGAAAATAGTTTTCTTAGATTCTAGTTTTGTCAAAATTTCTCCTTTGTTAGTGACACTCAAAACAATAGTTTGGTGATAAGCAAAGTAATCATGTATATCAAAACCTATCGTTCTATTATGTATGCTTACTTTTGATTGATCTAAAATCATATTAAGTTTCTTTTTACCATCAGAAAACTTTGCAAAGAAATTTTTAAATAATGAAATTCTTTTGATAAAGTACAACAACTTTTACAATCAGGTAAAAGTCATTTTCTACAATTTTGATAAGAAATTACTTCCTGAGTCTTCATATTATCTTACAAATACTCAACATGATCAAGAGCACTTTTCACTTTCATCTTATTCAAAACAACATGTTGAACAATTTTTAGCAACAAAATCACTCTTTTGTTATTTTAACGCTTTAGTATTAATAACATTAAACAATGAACTTGCATAAACAATAACTTAATATTTTTTAAAATATATTTTTAGTTAAAAACAACTCATTTGAAATACGAGAATACAAAGCAACACCCAAAGCAAAACAAGTTTCAAGATTCATTATTTTCTCAATTTTAGATTCTAATCTCAAATAATTATTAGCATTCACATCATGTTAAGAATAAATTTTAGAAAACAAAACTTTACAAAATGTGCAACTATTATCATCAGAAATTAAAGATTTCAATTTAGAAATTTCAACATTAAGAGATTCGACAATAAAGTCATGTTGTTTTATCTTTTTCTCATATTTTTTAATCTCAAAACATATAGAAACAATAATATCTTAAAAAGAAGATATTTCAATATGTTTGTTGTTAGAATCAAACTCTGTATGTTAATCCTTCATGAGCCGTGAGGATACTCTAGAGATGTTCTTGCTTTCATTACCGTCTTCATCCTCACTCGTTTCTCTCTCGAGCCTAAGGCAATTGAATCGAATGTGGTTAGGTTCCCCACACTCATAGCACTGGATTGGAATTTCTCATTTCCTATTTCTCACATTATTTAAGGCTAAAAAAATCTATTAGTTATCCAAACCAAGTCATCCTTAGAGATTTGGTCATCGGACATAGAATTAAAAGCGATCAAAGAAAGTGAGGAAGAAGCATCGATTGAAGAGCTACAAGAATACACTAATGCAGAAGATTTAGAATTAACTTTACGTGAAAGAATATTCATCTCATATGTTTTTAGTTTGGTATACAAAAGATTTTAAAGTTAAAAGTATTCATATTAATAGATTCAGACTATTTAAAAGTTGTCGAGAAACTTCAGATTAAATATAATTAGTATCATAAGAATTATCAACAGAATGAATGTCACTTTAAATTGTATTAAAACAAACATAGTAGTTATCAAGAGATTCTCTATATTTCATCTCAAATTTCATATACTTTTTTTAAAATAAAATATCTCTTGCGCAATTCCTTGATGTTAGAAGAACCTTGATAAAAATTATATAGCGCCTTCCACATCTCATACACGGTTTCAAGATGAGAAATTTGATCAAAATTATAACTAGAAACCTGATTCAAAATATAATTGCGAGGTTTACAATTGTTTTTAAAATCAGTTTTATTAACCATAGTGATCTCATCTAGAATAACATAGGTTTTGAAAACTTTTTTCCAAATGTGAAAATCTTGGGACATAATGTAAGATTATATCTTTTCACAACAATAAGAAAAATCAACTCTATTAAAACATGTGGCTTGATCATATATTTATCTTGTATTGCAACTCAAGATTAATTAAAATCAAAAGAGAAGAAAAAATGAGGCTTTGGTACTATTTGTAGAATTGAAACATAAAAATAAAGTCTACTAGAGAGGAGTGAATGGTAAAATTACCAAAAACCAAATCTTTTTTATGAAATAAAAAGATAAATCTAATCTTAGATAAAGTTACAGTGCACTCCTTGGGTGCTAGAACTTCAACCACTTCCTAGCTACCAGTCCGACTAGCTTGCCGCCATCAGTTTGACCGTTTACAAAACACAACTTATTAAACTATCAAATAGATAAACTTTATTGTATAAAGATGTATTTACAAAGTACATTCAAAGCACTTTTCGCTCTCAAAAGTAAACCCTAGATTTCCTCTCTTCTCAAAGTTAAATCTCTAGGACATCAACCTCTCATCTATTTATAACTAAAAATTCCACCTCCAACTAGTTGTAGGACTTCTAGTCCCACTAAGACTCTATCCTTAATTTCTAAACCTTTTATAATTTATCAAAATTAAATTATTCTCTTTCTTTTCTAAAAACCATAGTAACAAAAGAAAATCCTGATCAGTCTTTGTATCGGACTCCACGCGCGTAAACCGCCGTTGACTCGTGTCTGTATGTATGGCCACTGACCACTTGTATGATCTCAACCTTGCTACACCTACCTTCTCGCATCCATTGCCTGGGCTAACATCACTAGCATAGGCCTCCTACTAGACTTCGATAGAGACAAAGAAGCCATGTAATTATTCAGATGTATGCTGCAATACTCGCATTACTGTAGCAACCAAACTTCTCTAATTTTTCCTCTAGTTTTCTTATTTATTTTTTACTAATTTTTCTATGAATTCTTCTAAATTTTCTCATGAATTTTCTAACACTTTCACACACAAACTATGAAAACCATTATAAAGATCTCGCTACACGGTGTCTATCACTATATGTTTAACTTTATCATATCATATTCTTGATGTTAGTTTTCTTGAGCGTATTTGTGATCCACGATATTTACCCTAAGTGTTCAAACATCTCATGTATCATTTTAATGATCCTAGACCACGTTTTCTACTCGAATCTAGTCCCGATTCTCACCATTAATAAGATTGATATCAAGTCATCTGTATATAAATAAACAAAACTTTTGTTTCTCAGCACAAACAGTACAAGCTGACCAATGTTATCACATCTAGTTAAATAAAAATATATTTCCAAACCAATTTTTATTAAATAAATTATTTATAAAACTAATTGTTTATTATAAAATATTAAATATAACAATATTTTCAAAGATATTAGGTGACAGTGTTATTAACTATGCTGCAACTTTTCATGGCAAAACTAATTAGTACGGCACGGATTAATTGCAAATCGCAACAACGGATTTAGTACAGTAGTAGCTGGAGAACAACTCGTCCTGTCGTTTAATGGCTGTCGGTGTACATGCATACCCAGAGCCCACAGCATTTCGTGCAGTCCTGAGTTGTTGCAAATTAACCAAAGTGCAGCAATTAGCACTTAATTAGCTGTAGCTTGTCACCTCAACAGATCATGTAATTAGCTGTATGGTTAGTCCCTATACATCTCATGTGGAGCAAATTGCAGCAATATACTACTAGTAGTGCATATTGCTTGTGAAGTAGTAGGAGGATTATAATTACATCAGTTCTGTATTGTCTTTGTCGGAACTTCCTTGGTTCGTGTATTTACTAGTAGTACTGCCACCGTACATAAATGCACTGTCACCTTCACCTAACTAATTCCAAATTGTTGCAACATTGTAACTCTCATAGCAAAATGGATGAAATCGTGAAATCTAAAGCACCGTCCGATTAGGATGGTAGATTATTCTGATAACCAACGAATATTGAAAAGTTTAAAAATGTCCAAAAGAAAGTTTCTACATATATTCTTTTTAATAAAATTCGTACCGTACAGCAGCTTAGAAAGCGTACCCATTATAATTTAATAATTAGTAGCTGAAAGAAAACACAGCCTAATGCACGTACCCTCTCTTTTACCGGATGGCCAATAATTACAATATGAAATGAAGCTGTAAAAAAGCTTTGAAAGATGCAACTAGGAGGTACTAGTACACATCATATGTGTGTACACGCGTTGGTGGTCAGCTTGGTCAGCATTTTCGTCTTCTTCCTCGGTTCGCTGACTAGTAAAAAACGTGGAGAAGAACTCCACTGCATCTGTCCATTTCAATGCACAAATACATGCAACTGTCATCGATGATACAAAGATGTCGTCGATCCAGTGGACCCTGCTTGATAATATTGTTCAATTAATTTTGTCCTAAGCATAATCCAGTATTATTATTCCAACGTGAGGTCAGGAGACGAGCAGTGCAAATATGCAACGCGTCGCATTGCTGTGCATTATTTGGTCATTTGGTGCTGTGTTTTTGTGCTCCTGGAGCTTTTTGTCTGTACGGTTTCTGTTGGGTGTCACACGCACCGAGGCACTGCTCTGCTGTTCTTGCTTTTTCTCAGAGTTTCAGACTAGTAGTACTCTCGTAGGAAAAGGAGACCTCGATTATTATTAGAACTTCCAGCTTTTTTTACGCACCACTCCATTCCTAATATCATACTTATACGCTTAGAAATATATCCTACACAGAAATCAGCGATATATTTGTCATCCGTTGAAAACCCGCTTATATACGTGTAATATTTATATATATCAGAATTGCATCTACCCACAACTTTATCATCACAACACATAATAAATCAACCTACTGAGCATAGTGCAGCGAATGGGTAAGTTTAGAAGTTCAGACATCTAAATATCTCCCAAGAAAAATAACAGGAGCTAGCTATCTGCTTTGGATTATATATCTACCTGACGTGTATTCTTGTAATTGTTTTGTCAGTTGATACGCTCGGTGTTAAATAACTCTTCTTAGATTTAACCAGAGACTAATTAATCGAATAATTAATGTAATTGATAGATATATTATGGTTCATCTCACGGACCAAACCTCAGTTAGTAGTCCTGAGCTATCGCTGCAGGTTTGTTGAACACGTCCTCCGGTTCACTGTCGTAATCCTTCCAGAAAAAGAAGAAAACTGTTGCTGCAGCATGATTAACCACGTGAATAGAAGGCTAATCCTCCATCATGCCAGTATAATTCAAGCCATAGCAGATGTAAAGCTGACAACTTTATGATTCATGAGGATACATCATACATGGCTAATTAATTAATACCCTGCCTATCTGCATATGCTAATACTGCAAAGCTAGCGAAAGTTCAGAGCTTTCTTTATTCTTTTACAAGTGTAGACCTCAATAGCCATCACCTTGAGGCCATGGATAGATCGAGCTGCCTAGCTACTGATCGTTTCGTTTCTACCGTTCTGTTAATTATCTGACCATAATTTGTCTAGCTTGGGTTCAGAGGAATAAAAATTAGTAACCAGGTTAACAAAATTAGCGGACATTTCATGAAGCTATCACGGTCAATTAGCAGTGCAAACGCATGCTCAACGCACGACCTGTTCCTCACTGATCCAATCGACGGACAGGCCATCCGGCGTGACATAATAATACCACGTGGTTAACTAATAAATGTTGAGTAATTGCTAGACCAAACATGCATACGCAGAACAGCTTAATTGTCTGATTAGTTAGGAACAGTTCAGACACATGCAAACATAACTCAACTTGCTACAATGTGTATTAACTAGTAGTAGTAGTAGTAATATGTATGTTAATTAGGACTCCTATAAAACTCCATTAATTGATTCTGTGGAGGAGGCTGAGCAGTACGTATTGTTCAGCTCGTGAGTACGCATACGTGAGATTAGATGGCGAAATATATAGTATTATACAGTTTGATCAACCAGCATCTGAATTATTTACAGTTGATGAGAGGCGATTATGAAATGAAATTAGAACAGGAGCAACTAGGCAAGCATGTGCGGACAGGTATATCTTCATCACGCATGACCAACTACTATCTAATATAGTACTCTCCATAGATCATGCAATGACAAAATCTCTTCTAGAATTAATTTATCAACTGCAGTTTTTTTTATGATCACTGTTAATAAAGTGAATGAAAAAGGATAAATTAAAGGGTCTAAATATGTAATTAGCCTAAGAAAGGATAAAGGACTAGTTAGCTATCTAGATTAAGTACAGCGGGATGCTTGCTAGCTGCCTAGCTCCGAATTTCACTGTCAAGTGACTCATTTACCTCCTCCTTTTCCTTAATTATATTCTTCTGTAAAGAACACGGTGATGCATGAACCTTCCTTTCACTCTGCTCTCTCTCTCTCTCTCTTGCTTTCTGATAACCTTTTTACCTTGCTTTTATGCGAAGTTTCCGCAGAGCAACAGCAGATCAAAGCAAAAACCTGTCCATGTCGTGCCACGCTGGATATGAAGATCAAAACGATGTGATCCATCGATCGCGAGCTGCTGTCTCACGCATGCATGTTGGCTGCAACATTAATTAAACAAGCAAGATGCAAGCATCCATTCCTGCCGAGTCAATTTTTTGTCAACTACTCCGTCCACCCTAAAATAAAGTATTAACTATTTTTTTATTAATATAAAACATGCATGCAAACATGTATTAAATATCACATCTTCCTCCTCTAAATTTATTTTATTTTAAATCATTCACCATCAAACCCTCAACCACATTACATGCATACATATATGCATAAAGCAATTCAAATGAGGAGGTAGATATAACTCTTTTTTTATATTTGTATAAGTAGAAGTGGCGCTTTATATTTTTGAAATGAGAGAGCAATCGCTGAACTAATAATTCCTAGTTCAACGGAATAGTTGTATGCCATTTTTATTTTTTCTCATTAATTGGGGACGGAAGAAAAGTACAAAGTCAGATTTTCAGTCAGCTTGCAAGAGGTCGGTCCGTTCCGTCTGGCGGCCATAGGGCTATAGTCTATATTGATCCTCCTATTCAATTACTTCAACCATTTCCAAGCACCTTATATCACTTACAATAGTTTGATTATCTGAGGACGATTTTTTGCTTGTTCAATGTCCTTTCTCAGTGGTCTCGAAGATAGAAAATTTGTATTTTTATCTATAGGGTCATAACCGAGGTCATGGTAAATCCATGAATTTGATTCAATTAGTTTTTCTTATACTATAGAAATAAACATTAGAATTTAGGATTATTCCATGATTCCTATTTTCAAGAAAACCTATCTTTTAAGGAAAAATGAAAAAAATAACCTCTCTCTTTTTTCCTTGGGACGAAGACCAGCACTCCGGTAGAATTCTGTTCGTTGCAAAATTTGTTTTAAAGTCAAACACATTTATCTTCAATTATTGATTTTTAAAAATTTATCTAATTTGATGACATAAGTAGTGTAAAAGTATTTCTCACCATAAATCTAAAAACATAAATCCTATAATATTAAACTATATAATTTTTAAAATTTAATGGTCAAATATAGAAATATATGTAATAAACGATAATTGATATGAAAAAAGAGTATTATATTGTGTACATATAATTAAGCAGTGAGAATGTGATATAGATAATTCGAAAATATTAATCCAATGCAGCTAGCTAGCTTGCTGCTTGATTTAGACGTGGTGGGTCTATCGATCGATCCTTACTAAGATTTATTAATGTATAAGAAATTAGAATTAAACTAGCATCAGCATGCATGTGTAGTGAGTTGGAGAGCGGTTGCAGGATGTAACGTGTAGAGCTCTCTCTCTCTCTCTCTCTCTCTCTCTCTCTCTCTCTGCAGAGTGACATGATGCAGTAAAAAACAAGCAGAGAGATGCACACACGGATCAATTAATCATATGGCCGGTCATAAACATCATGCATGCATATCTCACTCGATCGATTGAGTTACACCAACTAATTCGACCGTGACAATGGATATATGTATGCCGTATGCCGATCTATCCAGTTGTTAAGTGGTTAACCAACTAACTTGGTTACAACATGCATGTAGTATGTTACCTTCCCTAGCTAATCATCATCGGTTACGAATTAGTTAACGAACGTTTTCTAGTGGTGGCATATAAATGTTGAACACATTGTTTGAATAATAGAATACTACTAGTAGAATAGAACGTCATAATTAATTGCTAGGTAGAATGTCGGAATGTTGTGGTTTTGTCGTCTTGGCAAATAGTATCGAGAAGATGCCTGTATTATTATTATTATTGATTATGATCTGCTGGGCACCAGCTCTGGCCCATATATGTACGTAGAATAGTACAGTATACAATACACGTACGCATCTACGGTTCAATCGTGCAGGTTTGTTGGTAGGTACTCTCTCCGTTCCACGTTGTAAGGCTTTATAGCTCTGTCCAGATTCGAATGCTAATAAATCTAGACACATATAACACTAGTTCATAGATGAATTTAGATAGGACCTGAAAGTCTTACGATATGAAACGGATGAAGTAAGCATAGTATAAGATAGACTGTCCGATAAGAGAAAGATATGCCAGAGTACGTATATACGGCGTTCGTGTGTGCGTAGGAGTCGATTCTTGCATCTCTATTTTTTGCTCTTGTGTAAGAGCGCACATTTTGGACGATATATAAACATATATATACACTAAAACATGCCTAAACATAATAGTTTTTTTACTGCTAGAGTAATCATCGTTAAATATCTCTATTGAACCTATTAGTAATTTTTTATGAGTTTGATATAAACTGTAGTAACAAATTTACGAAACGTATTTAAGTTATTGGGTATGATAAATACGTTTTAGTGCATCTATATATACTACAACATGACGTGTTATAGTTAAAACGTGCCTAAACATTGTAAATTTTTTACTGCTAGAGCAATCATCGCCAAATGTATTAGTAAAATTTTAAATATTTAAGAACGATATAACTCTAATAAAAAGTTTTAGTTATTATACATCCTAGGAGTGTTTAGTAACTCTATTCGATACACTCCTATCCAGCCCAACCCACCCTATACCAATCCACCTTACCTTCCTATCTCACTCTTTGCATGTGGTCCTTCATCTGCGCCGCCCGCGTACACCCTCCTTCTGTGCTACACCATCTCTCTTAAAAAAATCACTCCCTCTTTTATAAAATAAAAAATAAAAAATAGTATATAATAGGAATTGAACACAATACCTTGAACTAAAATACTAACCACTAGAGTAAATCTCATTTTGATAGATATTTCTTCGTAGATTTTTATTTGATATTATACTATTGAATATTTGTTACAATGCTACTACCACAGTAATATTACACTCAATAATAATATTGTTCTATATCATTACTACAATAATATAAGATAATATAGTAACATTATCACGAAGATGCAATAACACGATATTTTACTATAAAACTTATAAAAATTATTACACTATTGCAGCAATGTCATGATAAAGTTGAATTAATACAAAATATGTAGTAACAGTATAATTGCATGTGTAGAATTAAACGTGAAAATCCTTATCTTTTGGAGAGCAATATCTCTCACAATTTGTATTATTTTTTAAAACTGTTTTTACTATAATGCTAGAAAAAAATTACTTTACAAAATTAGATCAATCATAATTATATTTTAATATTATTACTGGTGGTCGTCATGTTATTACGAGACGAGAGCGGATAAAAAATAGGAAATGAGAAAAAGCTTAGGACAAGATTAGCCAGATCTGACTGATGTAGGTTGGCTTTGATCATAGGAGAGGTGGATTTGAAGAAAGAGGAGGGAGATAGGTTAGGAAAGGAGGATAACATAGAATAGTTATTCTTTCATAGAAGAGAGAGAAGAATAGATTATATATATATATATATATATATATAATATGCATGAAAGCATGAAAGGTAGAAAAAACACAGAATTCAGTCGTTTGATGAGTGAAAATTTCGGTCGTAAGGTAGTCTGTCATTGACAAACACAGGTCGTAGTAGGTTCCAAGCATTGAAATTGGAACACTATGCATGCTTGAGTAGGGTAGCTAGCAAGTGTTTTTCATGACCTGGGGTCAGTGTGGGTGTGGCTCCGTGTTCATGGTCCTAAAAAAAAATCTGACATGAACAACAGGCGAGCTGTGATGTGACGATGGATATGACGAGAGCAAAACGACGAGATTGTGTGGTGCGAGTGCGAGTGCGATGTGGGCGCGTGCCGACGTAGCTCCCTGCTGCTGCTGCTGCTGCACGGCCCGTACATCTAGGGCTACAGGAAGAAGGAAAGGGCAGTCATTTTCGGTTGGGCCTTGTTACAGCAACATAGCAGGATCGATTGGGCCGTGAAAGGCGCGGGCGTTCCAAGCTGGGCCGCTGTTTCCGTCGCATTGGGCTGCCGGCCTGGCGACGGAGAGAGATGCATTTGCGCTTTCCAGTCATTTTGCTGCTAGGCGGGCGGGCCCTCTGCCGTCCTACAAGGCCGTATTAGCGATGCTGAGTTGCAGCTGGGCACAGACCTTTGTAATGGTGGACACTTGCCGCATGGAGCCTCCCAGGTACCAATCTCTTGACGACTGTCTTCTCAACCTGCTCCCTGAGCTGCTGGACAATCGGACACCCCAGCCACCCTTGTTGCTGCTCCGTACCGGCCATCCCGTTCTCCGCTTATGGCCAAAGTCGATGGTTTTGATGGCCAGGCATGGATAATAGCTCCTGACATAAGGAACATGATTGTGCAAGACATTTCTAGATTCAATGCTGCAAGAATGGTCGGATTGAGTTATGCTTTCACGCAAACCGAAATCTCCAGCTTTCTTAATGTGCTTCCAGGTATGCTCCCTGTCTATGCCTAGAACTGAACCGATTGGGTTGTTTTTGCTCCCTGTCTGTGCTTAGAACTGAGCTGACCGGCCTTTTTTTTTTCTTCTATCCCTATCTGTGCCTAGAACTGAAACTGATTGGTCTGTGTTTGCTCCCTATCTGTGCCTGCCTAGAGCTGAGACTGATTGTGCTTTTTTTTTTCTTCCCTGGACACAGGCATAAAAGGGTAAAAGATCAGGGAATATGTTGCGGGGATCCATTCCGAAGCAGTTTAGAATTAACTTGTGGAGTGGTGGAAATTAAAGACCATAAGGCACGTAAGGGGGCATCAGTAGCTTATTGTTGCATAAGGCGCATCAGTAGGCTAAATTATCGATCATGATGTTTGTCTACCTTTAATTTGGTAGCGACCAAGGTTGTTTGTCTACCTTCAATTTTTATATCAATGTGCTGCACTTTCTTGTTTAATCATCATCCTCCCTCCTGCATGCGTTCTCTTGTTTAATCGGTTTTCTCTTTCATGCGTTATGTCTTATGTGTCGAGCTACCGTGTCCTCTAACTTCTCAATTGTTTTGGTTGATTATTTATACTAATCAATGGCTGTTATTTTTATACCATAATAATAAATAATAAATAATAAATAATCGTCCATGTATATACATAGAGAAGTTCAATCCAACTGAACAAGATTAAATTAATCTAGTTTGATCGATCGAGAGAACGGGGCAGCCGGATCAGTTTGCAGTTTCGGTACCCGATATTTATTCATCTGTTTTGCCGAAACGTTCATCTAGCTAGACTAACTCACAATTGTTTCTGAAGAAATTCTTTATCAGAAAATTACAATTAATTTGTACATGTTAGACAGAGCACTGGCCTAGGGTGTATATATATAGACCCGACCCACTTATATATGCTCGGGGTCTTAGTCACTATACACATTCTATATGGTATTAGAGCGAGTTTAGATATCTTCGGCGCGCTAGTTTCTCCCTCCGATGAGCCGATCCTTTTCTCCTCGTCGTCGATGTCTTCTTCCCGTCGCCGACCCTCTTCCTGATACTCACCTCGCTCTCTCGCCTCTGTTTCTTCTTCTCCCCGTCTCTCCCGCAGTCACCTTTTTTTCTCCGTCCTATCTCTGCGCGACCAGGTGACGGTCTCGATCCACCTCCTCGTCTCGCCTCGCACCCGTCTCCGCTCTTCTTCTTGCTTCGTGCATCTCTTCTTCTCTGACGCCGGCGCACCTCCGCGCTCGTCGTCTCTATCGGCTAAACTCATCCGCACTCCCATCGACTGGACTTGTCTAGCCCTCCATCGGCTGAAACCCTCCCTCGGTTCTCGCCTTTTCCGACACGCTCAACGGCTCTTGGACGCGAACCTTCTCCCCTCACGTCCAAGGCAATCCAACGTGTCCACGGACACGAATCCCTGCCTCCCGGACGCGAATAATTCTCTTCACGTCCGGCCACTCCCTGCTTTTTTCGCATCCGCCCCACTCCTTGGCCTCCATGAGTCCACAGACGTGTATCTTCTCTTCATGGACGTGAATCTTTACACGTCCGTGACTCAACTACTCTCTGACCCACCCACTCTGTCACCACCTTTTCCTCACCTACTTCGCTGCCTACTCCCCATCGGCCAACCACTCCTCATCGGTTGGCCGGCCTACTTTCCATCGGCTTCTCACATCCTTGATCAGTTGATCCGTCCTCTCATCGGCTTCTACCTCTCATCGGCTTCTTTCTCTCATCGGCTCTTTACTCCCATTACTCCTGCATCCCCATCGGCTCCAGTTCTCTCCACCTCTCACATGGTCACCCGCTCCCAGACCGGGTCTCTTCGCCCCACTCAGCGCTACGGTCTCTCCGCCGTCCACAGCTCTATCTCGCCCATCCCGGTGACTTCTCGCTCAGCCCTGGCCGACCCTCAGTGGCACACGGCCATGGCCGACGAGTACAAGGTCCTAATGGACAACGAGACCTGGCCTCTCGTTCCCCAACCTCCCGGCGCCAACATTGTGACCGGTAAGTGGATTTTCAAACACAAATTCCACGCCGATGGCTCCCTTGCCTGTCACAAGGCTCGCTGGGTAGTCCGGGGTTTCTCTCAACGAACCGGTGTCGACTACGACAAGACCTTCAGTCCCGTTGTCAAACCCGCCACCATCCAAGTCGTCCTCACCTTGGCTGCCTCTCACTCCTGGCCGATCCATCAACTAGACGTGAAGAATAACTTTCTTCACGGCCACCTGACGGAAAAAGTCTACTGCCAGCAGCCCCTAGGCTTCGTCGACCCTTCTCGTCCCGACGACGTCTGTCTCTTTCAACGCTCTCTCTACAACCTCAAACAAGCCTCTCGTGCCTGGTACCAGCGCTTTGCTGCCTATCTTTGGCACATCGGCTTCGTGCCCTCTGCGTCCGATAGTTCCCTGTTCACTTTCCATATCGGCTCCGCCACTGTCTATCTACTTCTCTATGTCGATGACATTGTCCTCATAGCGTCTTCGACATCTCTCCTTGACCAGATCATGGCCCGACTCTACTCCGAGTTCGCCATGATCGATCTTGGTCCTCTCCACCATTTTCTTGGCATCTCCGTAACCTGTTCCACCCACGGGCTCTTTCTTTCCCAACGCCAGTACGCCATCGACCTCCTCCAGCGTGCGGGCATGGCCGACTGTCACCCCACGGCCACCCCGGTCGACACTCGAGCCAAACTCTCCGCTACCGATGGCGCCCTCGTTGTCGATCCCTCTCACAATCGGAGTCTTGCCGGGGCTCTCCAATACCTCACACTCACCCGACCCAACCTCACGTACGCTGTCCAACAAGTGTGCCTCTTCATGCACGCTCCGCGCAAACCTCACCTCGCGCTGCTCAAGCGCATCCTACGCAACGTGAAGGACACTCTCTCCAGCGGGCTGTATCTCAGCTCTAGCTCCATCGACTCCCTCACCACGTACTCCGACGCGGACTGGGCAGACTGCCCCGACTCTCGACGCTCTACGTCCGGCTACTGCGTTTACCTCGGTAACACTCTCGTATCCTAGTCCTCAAAACGCCAGACTACAGTGTCCCGGTCCAGCGCTGAAGTCGAGTACCGCGCCGTCGCCCACGCCGTCGCCGAGTGCTGGCTTCGCCAGCTTCTCCAGAAGCTCCATGCACCCCTCTCCACCGCAACCGTCGTCTACTGTGACAATGTCAGTGTCGTCTATATGACCGCTAACCCGGTCCATCACCGACGCACCAAGCACATTGAGATCGATATCCATTTTGTCCGTGACAGGATCGCATTAGGACATGTTCGGGTGCTCTATGTACTATCGGCACATCAGTTTACCGATATATTGACAAAAGGCCTGCCCACGTCTTTGTTCACTAGTTTTCGGTCTAGTCTTTGCGTCCGTTCCCCTCTCACTACGACTGCGGGGGTGTTAGACAGACCACCAGCCTGAGCTGTATATATATATATATAGACCCGACCCCTTGTATACGCTCAGGTTCTTAGTCACTGTACATATTCTACGGTACAAGACAGTGTATAGATGATGAATAAAAACAGATAAATCATGTAATTAGGATAAACCACAAAGATTAGTGAACAGATTTTTCCGTAATGCCGGTAGGTTTGGACAGGAAATTACAATTAATTTACAAAAGACAGTGTAAAGAAGATGAACATTAAAAACAGATAAAACTTGTAATTAGGATCAAACACAAAAATTAGTGAACGGATTTTTCCTTCATAAGCAAAGCAGTGGAAAGTAATGCCGGTAGGTTTGGACGTAGTAGAATAAAACACAAGGCATACTTTAGAAGACCACTAGATTCAAACTAGTTGGTCAGTCCAAATCATCAATTGCCATTATCCTAATTTTCCGTCTAACCATTGCATCAAAGGGTTTACTATCAAAATAGTCGCCAGTAAAACGGAATGAGAAACCATGCCTGTAAGAAGCAAATGAAGGGTTCATACCACGTAAGAATCATCACATGGTGTAAAGAAAAGCATCTAAAAATCACACTGGTTGATAATTGATTTATGCTGTGAAGGTTCTTTTAATCAAGAAATGGTGGAGAAGTGTTGAAAATTAACCCCATATACTGCGAGAACCTTTCTGTACCAACAATTTCTATAGCCTCATCTTCTATCGAAACATGAAGAGCATGTCCACGATCAATTCTGGGTTCACGAACCGGATTTCTTCCTTTACCACAAAAAAAATGCATCATTTACAAGGGAACCTCATTTCTCTCTCGCGTTCACAGGTAGCAACCTATAGAGTGACCCGCGCGACGATGGGGACGGAGGCCGACGGGAGCTGAAGATGGCGGCGGCGGAGGGAGGTGCTCGTCGAGAAAACCGAGATCAGGATCACCTCCTCAAGCCGGCGGAACTCAGCACTGGGTGAACTCAATATGGCGGCCAGATCTGGGGCCGCAACTCTCGGTGGAAAAGGCCGACGAACCTCGAGGCCTTTATAGCTCGCGCACGACCGCCGGCATCCCGCCATCCTCACTGATCTCCACCTCTGCCTACAGATATGCGTCGCTGTCGCTGGACTCCCCCATGTCAGCGAACATTGCCAGGGCCGCCTCCGGGGCGCCCGTTGCGCTTGCACCCGGACATGAGTAGGTCCACGCGAATACGTTGTTCCGCGGCATTCGGTCGAACACGTCGAGAGCATCCACCAGCCTCCTGGACTTGAAGAGCCTGTTCGGCCGTTTGCACTCGAGAACAACATCCGGCGGCTCGGCGCAGCCATCGTCGTCTGCCGCCGCTGAGCATAGCCCAACGCATACGCGCTGGTGACTCGGCGGCACCTGGTACGGCGCCGCGGGGACGAGCCGACTCCAAGACCGAGGCGTGGGCGGGAGCGCGGCCATTGTGTCGCCCGTGGTCGTGGCGTCCCATGACAAAGCTGTGACGCAAATAGCATTTAAATCCAAGAGGGACTTATTCCTCTGGTTTGATTGAAGATGACGAACAAGAAGCTTGAAGTTGAGTTTGCAAATAGATAATTTGGGAGGAGGTGTTTCTGTTGCAGATCTTACTCCCTTGTTTTACAGAACCCTATGCTAAGTATAGTAGTCCAAGACGGGTACGTAACTAGAGAATAAAACTGGAGACATAAAATATAAAATATAAGGAGGAACAATATTCTCATTCATTCCATTCATTCACCGTACTGTCTCTCCTCTCCTTTTTTTATATATAGCCGATTCCTATATATATATAGGAGGCGAAAGTGTGGGTTGGTCTTTCATATACGCCTAAGTTTCGTAACACTCTCTTGAGCACTTACTGCGATGTCTATATCTCGACAAAACTAACAAACTAGCGAAAAAAAATAGAGAGAGTACACCTTATACGCATGCAGGTCACACATATTGCCTTATTAAAAGCCTTGATGATAAACTATGGTAAAACTTATTTAAGAAAAAAAATACAATCCGTCTAATTCATGCTTAAAATTTCAAATTCGAACTTTTGATACTTATCCCTTCAAATCAAGTTTTGTAGGTACACTTAGTATAAATTTTATATTTCTTAAGCCTTAGATCATATCCTTCGAATAAGAGGATATGATTGGTGATATTTTGATACAATCTTATAGGATTTTCCATAACTCAATAAATAATCAAGAGTCACCCTTATTACATACACATCTTATTATCTTCTTCACAATGATAGAGGTTGGATAAAGCTCGAAACCACGTTGCATGTTTCATATGGTGGTTTTTAATCCAGGTTAACTTTTGGCTTTATATACTTTATATGCTATAATGTGCTTTAGTGCAATATTAGTTTTAACCAACTTTACCATAAACCCATTCAATTGGAGAGAAACACACAACACACACATTTCTTCACGAATCAATTACTATTTACATTTTTATCTAGAACTGTTTATTGGATTTCAATTAGTGATGCTCAATTTTAGGTTAATGACACTGTATTCTTTCTTTGCAGCCTTTTTTTCTTCTTAAGGAGGCTGCTATAGGACATAATACCGTTCCAAAAGTAGTGGAATGGTATTTGGTAGATACCTAATGTCAAGTTGATACCTTATGGTATCAGCTCAGGCTTAATACCCGTGCGATATAGGGCATGATACCACACCATATAGGGTATGATATCACCATATCATACCTGATTTTGTGTGGTACCAGGCCTAATATCTCGATATCAGACCTAGGCTAATGCATGTGTGATTCTAGGATTATACATGTGTGGCATAAGGCCAAACCCGCAAGCGCAATAGAGATGACGATGAGACATCAAGAGGTGGCACAACACCGACCATAGTAGCAAGAGGTGAAAACAAGTGACGCCCTCGCGTGTAGAGGGAAAAGAGGGGAGGGAGGCCCTGAGAAGAGGAAGAGAAAAGAGGAGAGGAAGCACCATCACCGGTGCCAGTGCTAGTAGGCAACAAACCAATGTCACATGGTTGTGTGCTAGCTTAAGGAGGATCGTGATAACCTGCTGCTGGAGCTCGACATGCACTCTAACGAGAGCCTGCTCCGTACTATGGCCAACGCCATGTGGGAGCTCAGCCATGTTGAGCGATGCATTGTCACCATCATCTCCTCCACCCAGGTTGTGACCTTGTCCTCGCTTCCTCCCTCACCACTGCTGCTTGAAAGGACATCTGCATCACCTTCACCGATGGCGCTGCCAACCCTGTTGCTCCTGATGAGGCTAGGTGGATGGGGGGATGAAGGGAGTGAACGAGGCAGATAATGAAGAGGTTGAGGCCATGGGATGCATGCTCATAGCGTTGCACCAAAGATCCTGTTATATAGCAATTCCCTTTTTCTTAAAACTTACTAATGTACTCAACAAGTATGAGTTACTCAAACAAGTTGAGCAATGGATCACTACAATAAGTATGAGTTGTCGATCCAGAAGTATCATTAGGTTTTCAAAAGAAATGAGTGATAGGATAGGTAGGTGAAAAAAGTGGAATATGATCATCTAATGTAACTTCCAACTAACATTGTCACTTACGTGTGGGACCCATTGTACACATGCCCATGAACCAACGATCATGTCTCTCTGACTTTACGTTAGAGGATCTGGTTCTAGAAAAAGTAAATACAGGGCTCACCGTTATCAATAGACTTCTTTGAAAAAAAGGCACATTGGGTGTTGTTTTCTCCCGAGCGAAACCTCTATGTGAAAGGAAAGAGTGTTCCCTCTCCTCGGTTCTACTCCCTCCTCGGTTCTAGCAATCTATCATTAATGACGAGAAGGGGAGGGGCGTCCCTTCTCCTTTGTGTGTAGACAATAGTCTTTAGTTAGGTTGTTTCTCATGTTTGACTCTTGTGGCTCAGCTCTGCTAGGCCATGGATGCTCTTGTGAAAGGTTTCTCCTATGAGTACTTGTTGCCTAGGAGCCGATGTGTGTTCCTTGTCGACACCATCTCCTCGGTGTACAATAGGCTTTCTTGGGATAGAGGCATTACTCTCGATCTAGTTGATAATAAGTCAGTGCTAGAATCTTTCTTATTCGTTGCTAAAGCTTATGCTCTACCTCTAGCCTTCTTCCTTGTCTCTAGTGTTGGATTCCTAACATGCAGTTGAAGATTGAAGGTCGCACCAAGAACATAAGATACTCCACCATCAAGAGGCGCCAAAAGGGTTTGCAACTTGGCCTTGGTTTCTCTAGTGTTTTGTCGTCATTGTCATCGGTTTGGTTGGAGCGGATGAAGAAGTAGAGATAGGAAACTGATTACTTTTTTTAATCTTTTGGATCCCTTTCTTGCCTATTTGTTACTCAAAGTGTAATTTGCCTATTTTACATGGCCTTCTTTGCAAATCCAGCTGTTCTCCTAGCTAGATTTTTTTAAAAATAAATTTATGAGCACTTTAGCCTCATGTTTGTTTTTAAAACAATAAAAATCAATAGGCTTCTTTATGTAGCAAAGATAAATACATTATCAATACAATAAAAACGTTCTAGGAGGAAAAAATCTACATTTCCTCCCTTAACTATATGCCTGGGCCAAGTACCACACCTTCCTCAATAAAAACCAAGTTAATTTACCTCAACAAAAATCAAGTTAATTTACCTCATTGCATGATTTGCGTAGTGTTTTTTTTATCTGATGTGATACCTATTGGCAATTGCCCAGCTGTCAATTAGAGCCATGAGATAATGGCCCCAACTGTTAGTTAGCAAAACAAACCCACATGTCTCTTCTACCTCCAACCCCTCCCTTATCAGTCATCTGATTGTCTTGAGCTTATTGCTATCTCAAGAGAAGGCGCAGCAGAGGCGCAAGGCCCTCAAGGATCTCAACAGAATCGAATATCGATGGAGCGGCCTGAGGAGTCAGATCTTGCTATCTCTCTGCCACTGCCATCAGTCTGCTTGTGTTCATCACCTTTATGGGGCTGTGGATGCGCAGAGTCGAGTTGTCGAGGCCATGGCGTGCGCGGTGGTGTTGCACCACTAAGTCTCCGGTTCCGGGGAAAAGAAGTAAATTAAATCAAACACAGAAGTAAATTAAGCCAATATTGATAATTGAGGAGGCTATGGATACTCCTTTTCAGCTTGGCGTAACGATGGGAATTTTGCATGATCCAGCCGTAGCCAATGTTCGCCTACGATGGATCGATCTGTGTGCACAGTATGCTTTTTCTCTCTTTCTCTCCTTGCCTGTGCATTCATACGTAGATCAGGGAATTGACTCCAAGTCGAAGATGACTCAGAATTTAAACGGGCTGCATTTGGAAGCTAATTTCTAGTACTTCTTTTATGTGCATGGCCTGCTTTATGTCAGACTTGGGCATGCCATGAAGCGATCGTGTGCGGTGCGGGAGTCGCGTGGATCGAATAATAGGAACGTGAATCCGATCAGAAGTCGGATGACGTACCAAACCCCACGGTGAAAACACTTTCAATTTTAAATTTTATAATAGGTAAAGATAAAAGAGCTAGGAGAGGAGAGTTTTTATGTATAAAAAAAGGGAGAGAGAGAAATGGCGAGAAAGGAAAGGGGTAAACCGACCCGCATTTAATTAAATCCTAAGTAGAAACCATTTAGCTGTAATCCATGCCACATGGTTTGTGTAAATAAAAAAAGTACCATCATAATTAGGTTTCTGAAAGCTAAAATCTTTTAATCTTAAATTTTATAAAAAATGATATCCAACGCTCGAGTCCAAATTATACAAATCCTAATATTACAATAATTGTTCATTGTCTACAAACTAAGACACATACAAATATGCATAAACACCTCCGCCTAAGAACCACAAGGTAGCTAGCTGAAAAATCGCTGCCAGACCCGTTATTATGCATCTGGCTTCTTAGCTCAAAATATACCAGCGTCAATAGAGGTAGACCAGTACTTTTCAGCTAATAAGAGGGTATCATCATTCAACAATTTAATCAGCTGCTAACCTGCCTGGCAACACCAATTAGAATCAAGAACCAACATTAATCATTAAAATAAATAACTAATGGTAGTGAAACCATATTTTTACCACCAGGAAGACGGCCACGATTTTGATCAGGTCAAAAGTACAGATGCAAGGAGTGGTACGGTGGTTGCAGCTCTTGTCTAATGAGCTTGTGACACGTACACACCCAGATAGTACGATAGACAGGAAGGGGCATGGGAAACCATTGTATGGCGAGTTTTAGCAGAACGGTGACACGTAAAACGAGAGATAAGTGATTAGCTTATAATTAATTAAATATTAGTTATTTTAAATTTAAAAATAGGTTTATTTTATTTTTTAAAATAATTTTTATAGACAATTTTAAAAAAAACGTATGTTCAGCTCTTTTAAAAAATATGTGTGCGTGAAAGGCATGGGAAATCATTGTAGAGCGAGTTTTAGCGGGCAGAAGGTGACATGTGAAAAAGACACGTTATTAGGGTTTAGGGTTTAGATTAATGAAGTATTAATTATTTTAAATTTTAAAAATTATTTTATTTTATTTTTAAAAAATATTTTTAATAATTTTTAAAATAAAAATGGTATGTTTAGCGGTTTACAAAATATGCGTGCGTGAAAATCAAAGAGCGCTCAGCTCATTTAGCTGAAACAACTCGCCCTTAACACACCCTGTTAGAAGACCAATGCTCACCTCCAACCCAGTTAGCACATTGAGCAAACCAGCTCCTCTCCATTCTTACCTTCCTTGCCCAAACATTTTCAAGCTGACGAGGGAGAGCTGTTGGTTCAAAGAGTGTTGAACCTGCAGCTGGGGGAAAGTTCACCAATTTGTGAGCTCGTGGGGTGAAGCAAGAAAACACTAGAAGCAAAGGAGCAGGTGATTTCCACATGCTACCATGACTATATTCTTTAGTAGATCAATATATAAACCGAACAAGTATTTAGAACTAGTTTTCTAGTAATTTTAGTTCATACCATGCTAGAAAGAAAAAGGGAAAACCCAGGACATAGGTAGATTAGAGACTTAAAGTGCACCTCTTGGCCAAAGCTCAGCAATAGATTGCAAATAGGACAAAATCCCCAAATAGAAGCATAAAGATTTGTTCTAATATGACAGCCCAATACCTGAGGTTAGTGAACTACAGGGTAATGGCAATAGTGATATTGGAAGGGGGGGATAAGGGTAGGAGCACCTACCTAGAAGCTGGATGCTCGATGGCGCCGAGCACCATGGGCCGCCATCTATGGCAGCTGAACCTGACCTGGACAGCCATGGGGAATCGCCATTGCAGATTGTGGGTTGGGGCTGCAACCGGAGGAGGAGTGGGAGAGCAGCTCGCGTGGGCACCTGAGGTCACCAGTGGCATGGGGGCAGCAGCCATTTTGGGTGGGGATTTGGAGAAGAAGAGAGGCAGCTAGTAGAAACAGCACATGGAGGACAAAGAAGATGAGTAGGTAGCTGCCTTGTCGCATGTACGATAGAGGTAAGGGATGAGAGAAGTAATGAGGTTAATAGCTTGATGCTCTTTGGGAGTCTACACAGGATACTAAATTAGATCTAACAACTCAACTTGTAATTCAAGCACGTTCTATGTAAACTAGCTATGACCCGATTAACTCGATTAACGGCAAGTTTTGGTATAACTAAAATTCCGCATAGTGAGCACTTTTTGTTTGTAGATTATTTTTATTCCTAGTATTCAAATTTAATTAAATTTCCACATATATAACAAAATACGACTAGAGTTAGAAATTGGTCAATTGACAGTAGTAATTTTGGTTTCAACTACAAAAACTCAAGCAAGACTCTCTTTAATCAATCGTGTTGATAGATGATAATGATGATTATATTTTAATTAGAAACTTATTTTATAAAACTATTATTTCTATTACATCAAATATTATTTTCTAAAACAATAATATTGACGATGAGATGATTGATTGACTATGATAATAGAGATTATTAGGATATAATCATGGTTGATTGAGAGAGCTAAGGAAAGATGATGATTGATGATGGCATGTCATGGCTGTCTCTATATAGGATTATAATATAAGGATTAATCACCTCTTACTCGAATAAGAGAACCATATAAATCCTGGGCAACTGTTGCCCATAGATTCGTCTGAAGACTACCTTATTAAGTTTATTATACCTCATATATTGCAGATGATATAAAGTCTATCGAATATCGATGGAGTGTATTCTAGGTGCATATAGTAGCGCGGTAGTGTGGAGGACTATTAGGCCAAATAATACAATCATGTAGTATAGTAAATAAAATTAGAGGAAAAGTATTGTACTTGAGTATGGAGTAGCACATCGTGAAGTGCGACAGTTAAACATATTCAGAGTAGCTATGCGTAAATTGATATAAGCATGCACAGTGCTAAGTTAAATCATGATGGATGTTACGAGGAGTTGCTACAAACTCTATTTAATGTTACGAGTATAAATTAGTTTTTGTAAATTCTTTTTTCAAAAGAAAACCACATTTTAGGATTATACTAAGACGTGATCGATGATTATGAATAATGATGATAATATATGATATATATATATAGTATGTGAGAGACTATTATATTATTATTATTTATGTATTTATTAACTTCCTAAGTATAAAATTACTCATCCTTGCTATATAACCTTCTCTATAGGTGTTGCGCAATGCAATATAAGACATTGTAGAGATAGCGTCAAGACTCTCATGTGCGAATTAAAGGTATTTCTTTGCTACAATATCTAATGATAGACTATTATTTGGCAACATAAGATCTTGTTAAATAATAATATAGTCTTCCATTTTTATTTATCTACATTAATATAAGTATTTATCTACATTAATATAAGTATGGGGGCATCACAAGGGGAGAGCGCACGCGGAGGAAGGGAGGTGTGCGACAGGTGGGCTCAGTAGGGTGGGGTGTAGAATAACTATTTATTCTACACCTAGGATATGTTATAACTAAAACGAGCCTCTAGTATCCATTTACCCCCACCTCTAACCTTCTCGCACGTTTTCATTATGTAATTCTGATAGTAATTTTTTTAGTATGAAAGACACTTTCTCCAAATAGACTACCAGTATCTCTCAGGGTGGGAGTAATTTTTTTACTGCCTCATGATGACCTATGTTATATATATACAGTTTATATTCCCACTGGTAATAGCCATCTTTTTTTTATTTTCTCTTGATTCCTCCTTTTTTTCGGATCGACGAATCTAAGGGCAATTGTAGGAGTGGCCATGGTGAGGGAGACAGCGACGAGGAAGGAAAGGAGGTGGCGGCAAGGAAGCAGAGGAGGCAGTCACCCTCTTCTCGGTAGCGGTGGCTCATGCTTGGGGACATTTATGGTGGTTTTTCGATTGGGGCACTTCAGGCGGAGGCTACATGGGAGGATTCATCCCCTGCAAGGGGGCATTCTAGGCGACGATGGTGACTAGATCGGGAGGCCTCTCCACCGCCCTGGCTGGCCCTCCATCTTTGCCGTCGGCTTTGTTGGCATATGAAGGACTTAGCGATGAGGATCATGAGGCGGTCATTGATGTAGGTAGGGCTACCAACAACCACAGGTGGGAAGGCTTCCATGACGGCATATGGTGGATATGGCGGCAATGGCGTCCAGCGATGCTAGTGAGCGAGGAGCAGGGGATTGGTATCTCATCGGTGGTGGCACAACTATTCTAGGAGGTGGTGATGCTGTCCCTAGCACGATGGGTCAATTGGATCCGATACTCTCCAGCGACACGATGGATATACTGATGATGGGCAGGTGACCGCCTCGATCAGATTCATGCTATTCTTTGGATTCGTGAAGGCATTGATCCACGTCATTGGCTCTGATATGCATCACCATATCAGTTATGGCATTGATCTACGTCGTCATATTCATCAACACCAACATTGGGATTTTTTAAGTAGTTTTGTGTATTCTATCGATGTATTATATTATGTATGATCAGATTATTGATGTAATACTAGAAAATTTGAATGAAATTTATTAAATTTTGTGGTTAGATAAATATGTTGTAAATCATTTACTCTCGTAGTCTAGAGTAATTTATTTACTAAAAAAAGTATATGAGTAATTTATTTACTTAGATAAAATTTTCCTACACTAAGCTATGAAGTAATTTATTTACTAACAAAATACTTGAGTAAAAATTATGTCTATCTAGGGATATTTTATTTACTGATACAAGATGCCATAAGCAATTTATTTATTGAGAGAAAACATCAGAGTAATTTTTTTATAGATTAATATGTTTATTCGTAATTCATTTAATAAGATAATACGATGACCTAGAGTAATTTATTTATTGAGAGAAGGGGTACGCGTGGAAGAAAAAGGTATGGGTCAGGGTGCGTAACTGTAGGGAGTGTGTGTGCAAAATGCAGGTTGATTCGTCGTCCATGGAAATGTCTGGACGTTTTTTTTAAAAAATATATTTGCGGAGGGGGGGGGGGGGGGGGGGGCGCATGACAACACACTATGTCATCACTCCAAACCTACTAGCGTACCACACAACATGTTCGTCGCATTGCTTTCATTCGAGAGTCGTTTATTACAATCGACCTGTACTCCAGCAAATAATAATTGCGTTATTACCCGGGGTAACATTATCGTCAATATCATATTACATCATGTTTCCAATCACGTCTTTGTCATGGACATTGGACAGCAGGAAAAACTGACCAGATATCAGTTCACCACACGGGACAACGAAGCTCGCCTCTCCAATCCAACAGGAACCAGTGGAAAAAAAATCACGCGGCAAACACATGGTGGCCTTATGACTGTTCGAAATACAGGAATTAAATTCACAGAATTTCTAAAGAGTTCAGGTTCTGTTCAAAACATAGAAATTTTACATATTTTTTTTATAAAAAATAGTTTAATTTCTTTAAAAATCTTCCCACCGGAAGAGTCCCTCAACTCTTCTCCAGACCTTTATCATGTTGACAAGACGGGCATTGAGACATCGAAAAAAAAAAAGTTTTTTTGTGCGTTTCTGGAGTCACAGCATCACCAGCGGAAGCCGCGAAAAATGGCCAAAAAAAATCCCCAATCCGACACCCTGAATATCAAGCGTACCCCGAACCCAATCGCACTAACTCGCCTCACACCATGGCCGCTCCCTCCTTGCTCGCGGCGCTCCTCGTGGCCGCGCTGCTCGCCTCGCCGGCGCCGGCGATATCGGCCAGCGGCGGCACCATCGTCTTCACCACGCTCGGCCGCAGTCGCTACGAGTTCGACATCTTCTCCCTCCCCCTCGCGCCGTCCCCTAACGTCCCCGCCGAGCTCCGCCTCACCGACGGCGTCTCCGTCAACTACAACGGCAACTTCGCCCCCGGCTCCGACTCCATCCTCTTCGTATCCGAGCGCAACGGCTCCCTCAACCTCTACCTCTCCCCTGTCCCCTCCGCTGCCGACGCGTCATCCCGCCGCGAGGCAATCGAGGGGGCGGCGGCACCTCTCTCGCCGCTCCTCCCGTGGGAACCCATCGCCCTAAAGGACCGGCCGTCGCTCACCCCCGATGGCTCCCACCTCGTGTACGTCTCCACCGCCGTCCCCGCCGCGGAACCGCGCAGCAGCTGGGCCGCTGTGTACTCCACCGAGCTGTCCACCGGCCGCACGCGCCGCCTCACGCCGCTTGGCGTCGCTGACTTCAGCCCCGCCGTGTCGACCTCCGGTGAGTGGACCGCCGTTGCGTCGCCCGGCCCCGCCGGTTGGAACGGCGAGGTCGAGGACCTGCGCACTGACATCTACGTCTTCCGGACCGCCGACGGGTCCCGGCGGTCGCTGACCATCCATGACGGCGGCTGGCCGACCTGGGCCGACGAGACCACCGTCTTCTTCCACCGCCGGGACAGCGACGGTTGGTACGGCGTGTACCGCGCCAAGATTTCCGTCACAGACGACGGAGTGTCAGCGGCGGCTGTCGAGCGAATCACCCCGCCGGGGTTCCACGCCTTCACGCCGGCTGCGTCGCCCGGCGCGCCGGGGTTTGTGGCGGTGGCGACCAGGCGGCGGGGCTCGGACTACCGCCACATCGAGGTAATCGACGTGAGTGGCGGCGACGGCAAGAACGCCTACTTCGAGGTGACCAGGCCCGTGGCCCCGCGCGTGCACCACTTCAGTCCATTCATCTCGCCGGACGGCGCGCGCGTCGGGTACCACCGGTGCCGGGGGAGCGGGAACGGCGACTCGCCGCTGCTGCTGGAGAACATCAAGATCCCGGGGCCGGACACGTTCTCGCTGTTCAGGATCGACGGGTCGTTCCCCTCCTTCTCGCACGACGGCAAGAAGATCGCGTTCGTCGGGTTGCCGGGGATGTACGTGGTGAACTCCGACGGCTCCGGTGGTCGCCGGAAGATCTTCTCCGGCAACGCCTTCCCGACGTCGTGGGACTGGAAGAGGAAAGGCGTGATATACACCAGCATCGGGCCCGATTTCGCAAGCGAGAGCACAGAGGTGGACGTGGTGGCGATCTCCCTCGGCGGCGACGACGACGACTCGAGCATTTCGATGAAGAAGCTCACCGTGGGAGGCGAGAACAACGCGTTCCCGTCCCCGTCGCCGGACGGTAAGTGGGTGGTGTTCCGGTCGGGGAGGTCAGGGCACAAGAACCTGTACATCATGGACGCCGAGGACGGCGAGGCCGGGGGCATCCGGCGGCTGACGGAGGGGCCATGGTCGGACACCATGTGCAACTGGTCCCCCGACGGCGAGTGGATCGCCTTCGCCTCCGACCGGCACGACCCGGGGAGCGGCAGCTTCGCCATCTACATGATGCACCCGAACGGCACCGGGCTGCGGAGGGTGGTGCACAGCGGCGACGGCGGCCGGACGAACCACCCATGGTTCAGCCAGGACTCCAAGAGCCTCGTCTTCACCTCCGACTACGCCGCCGTCTCCGCGGAGCCAGTCTCCAACCCTCACCACTACCAGCCCTACGGCGAGATCTACACCATCAACATCGACGGCTCCAACATTCGCCGGCTCACGCACAATTCCTTCGAGGACGGCACGCCGTCGTGGACGCCATACTTCCTGGAGCCCCAAGACGTCGGCGAGACGCTGCAGGCCTCAGGCAGGTGCGCCTTCGCGGATTGCCACTGGCTCAACATCGAAGATGCCCTACAATCTGAAGAGCTCCTCTATGGCAAGAGCTGCTAAGTGAAGCTATGTGATAGACTGATCATGCTGAAGCCAATAAGCCATGGAGTTTGGAGTGCATGAATCCATGTATAGTTAATAGTAGTACTATGTAGCATGAATCTACTGTATGAACTATGAGAAGAGTTACCCTGCAGGCTATAGTTGCATACACCCAGGAATAAGACAATGTACAGCGACGCCATCTCGAGGGCAAACGACATCCGAATTGCTATGTATCTTCTTTTTTTTTTGCCGGTTTATGGTTATATTGTTGCACATAATGGGAATAACTAAGCTAAAGTTTATTAGAGTAAATTGTGCAAAACCTCAGGTATTGTGATTTAATTTGCACAAAACCATAAAAGCTTTAATATGTGGCATATAGCTACTGATATTATGATAATAATGTTTAATAAAACCACACATTTTAAAAAATCGATTTAAATTTAAAACAGGATAAAAAGTTTATATAATCTAACATGTTGGATAAAACTCTTTCATGCTCACGTAAGTATGGTGGATGAAAAAATTTATAAAGTCCACGTTAGATTTTGGTTAAATTAGTCAATTATATCATTTTATACCATAATATCATCTAAAGTTATATGACATATTGGTAATCGATGAGGTTATGAGATACATATAAGACGATATTCTCTGATGTATACTTTTTACAGATGATATAGTGTTAATTGATAAGAGTTGCATATGAGTAGAATTATAATGATGAACTCTTGAGTCTAAAGATTCTATCGTATACAAGGAGAAAGATGTAGGTTTAAGGTATCAAATAGTGACTAAAAACACTTTTTAATATTTAAAATCAATATTTCAATTGGAGGAAGATATTGATGTGAACGTTAACCATAGAATAAAAGCTAACTGGTTGAAGCAATACTAACCATCTGATATCTTTTCATCTGATATCTTTTATGATAAGAGTAAAAGACAAGTTTTATCGAACGACGATTGCTATGCTATATAGATTAGAATGTTAATCTATAAAAGACATTATATTCAACTAGAGTCTAAAACGAGAATATACATGATCAGCTATAACTAGTACCAATTAAAAAAAAGATTGTTTGATTAAGTTGCTTTGGTCAAAAGACTCTTAGAGATACCAGTATATTGAGGTATAGAGAGAATAAAACTACTTGAAAGAATAAGATATAAACTAAATATCTGTAGTTAAATAAGAATACTTTAAAAACACAGCTATTACGTGACCGAATCATGATTTAAAGATTTTTATTAGGTTTTAACTCTAGTCTTTTCTAACTTATTTTGAATTATACGCTATAGGTGTATACAACTTAAACCATAATATCCAAAGTTTTATATAATTTACTCATTTTATTAATAGGAATATTCTACAAGCTAATAGAAGAATTCTAATTTTACATTGATACACAACAAATATATCAGCAGATCAAGTGAATTCAACCCTCAACGGTGTGACTCTACGGATGATCTAACAAATGATCTTCTCCACCATACCTGGAAAGCTCTACTAAGATTGGGGCATTCTGTGCCCCTGGATGCGAAGCATTGGAACCATTCTTCGAATAATCCCTGTTGCTGCTGGAGTGGAAGAGTGAGAAGTGCTTGTCCTAGATTCTCCTCCAGCATTCTCATATCTAGCCCTTTAGAGCATCTTTGAAGCCAACCAAAATCCATTAACATTGGTCGAAACCATCTGTGGAACAACTGGCTCCTCAAATCGCTGGGACACTGAACTTTCCCTTTCCCCAGTGCAATGAACACATACGCTGATATCCGACTTAGCTCGTACCTGAACATTGCTGATGCTTGCCCATGCATTCTCATGAGATCTTCCTGCTTAGCCCACAACTCAACAAATTCTTCTGCCATATCATTGTTTACGAGAATATCAAAGAGCCAGTTGAGGTTCTCAGTTTGCTTACTGACTCTTTCTATCATAGGCTTACTATCTCTAGCTGTCTTGTCTGCGTGGAGGTCATCCTTAAAATGTTCTACAAGTGAGTTCAAACAGGAACAGCAAATCTGGTAAAGGCTACCATTGTTTAGCCCAGACAAGTCCTTTTGATAGACTGAGCTTTTGCTGAGAAGACCATTGACCAAAGATTGAATCTCTTTTCTTGCCCCAGTGTTGTTGCTGCTGGTCACAGATTGGATGAGGTGAACTGTGACATCATCCGAGCTGCTCTGGCACTGTGGTTTTAATCTGGCCAGTACATCTTTGGATACTGCTTCATCGAAAGTACATCTAGCAAAGAGGTTCTTCAGCTTTTCTTCCTCGTTCTCATTCCATGGAACTGCCTCAATATACTCCAAACATGATTTGATTCCTCTGTCAAACATTATAGAGGAAGATACCTGCAATTCAAGACGTAATAAGGTTTATACTCTATAGGGCACATAATAAGGTTTATAGGACACAGAATCATGAGAATAAAATTAAATCAGGAAGAAAAAACTAAAAATAGTATGGTACTAAGAGTAAATAGGTCTTCATGTTTTGATAGCTATGTTCAACTATTAATGTGGACATCTGAACCCTTTTAATGGCCTGGTCAATTGCTGAGCTACCATGCAACAGACACCTCACCTGTAACTGGAGACCACTTGGTACCGTGGCACAAGAGATTATATATAAACAGCCTGCAGGGACTACATAAATTGGCAAAACAATACAAGTTTTGAGCATCCTAAACCCAGTTGGCAAACAATTTTAGTCACAAAATTAGGAAGGATCTTAATCCTGCATGACAAAGATCGCTACTGCATTAAAATTTCCATTTTTATTATCAGAGTTATTATATCCTGATGATAAAGAAGGCACTACATTATAGCAAATTAGCAATCATGGTAGAATAACTATGGGAGACGCAATAAAAAGAGACTTAAAAGATTAAGATATACATAAAGATCTGTATTTAAATAGGAGTGTTTGAAAAGCAGCTATTGACAGTGTCTAAACCGTGATGTGAGGCTCATGTTGGGTTTTAACTCTAGTATAACTTGCTTGAGACTAAACAACTTTGTTGTTATTGTTGGTAGAATAATTAAAAGAACTGCTGAGCTGGTACTAAATATATTAATTGGGTAGTTCATTTAACTGTTCACGCAATTAGTTAGCTAGTCTCATATAACTGCTATAATTGCAGCACAACTTGTTTAAATGAACATTAAATCCTATAGATCATGCCACTATCTTCTTGGCACGTATTAACTAAAAGAACTACTCCCTCCATCCCAAATATAAGGCTTAACTACTTTTTTCTCTGTCCCATAATATAAGGCATGCATGCAAGCATGCATTAACTAAGCACCTCTTCCTCCTCTAAATTTGATTTATTTTAAATCCTTCACCATCAAAACCCCCCATCACATTGCATGCATGCGTGCATGCACCAAGGCAATCCAAACGAGAAGGTGGTTATAATTCTTTCTCGGTCTTTGCGTTAGTAGTAGTTGCGACCTATATTTTAGAATGGAGGGAGTACTGAGCTAGTATGATTTGCACTCAAAAATGGTGTCATCCATCTCTACCAGGCAATTTTTTAGATGGATCATTTTACTGATCCAGCTTTGAGATACTAGGTGAATTTTACCATAGAGCTTTAATCCATACTATTACTAACAAGATCTTAATAGGCTGCATAACCTGGTTAGAAGATTAATACAACTCAACGGTTTTTACACAGAAAATGCAATTGTCCGTACATAATTCAGTTAAAACATGTGTACGCATTTTGATGCTGTGAACATCATGTACATACTAAATTGTTAATACATATTTACGCTTACTAATCTACCAGAAAACCAACTTAACCATCCCAACTGAACCGTATTAGCCTGCATGATAAATGTGAAGAATGCAATTTCCACAAATAGTACATGACCACACACATATGGTCCTCAATGCAAAATTCAACGAAACATCAACAACAAAAGGAGGTAGCCAAGTAGGGATGCCCCATTCTGACCTCGAGAACACCTATTGCCCGCCACACGCCGGCCCTGACGAACCACCGCATGGGATCAGGCTCGAACATGAGCTCCACGGTCTCCTTGAACGCCTCCACGTTCTCCACCCCATCCACCTCAATCCTCTTGCTCCCACCGCCGACAGTGGCCTCCGGCGGCGGCGCCATGGCCGCGAAGAAGGCGCTACTCTCGCAGAGCACGGTGGAGTCCAGCTCCATCACCACGCTCCTCCCGTCCCTCCCCCGGAGGCACAGCTTCAGATCCAGCCCTCTCCCCTCCTCCTCCTCCTCCTCCTGCTCCTCCCGCACCGCCACGAACGGCACCGCAGCCGCCTGCTCCCTCGGCGCCGCACCATCCTCGTCCAGAGTCGCCGCCCCAACCGCCACAGCCGGCGAACCGTCGGGGTCTATGGGGGACACGCGGCCGGGGGAGAGAATGCGGCGGGGGTCGATGAGGCCCGCGAGCCTGGACGACGGGGAGCTCTGGAAGGACGGCACCGAGGGCGACTTGGGCGGGAGCTTGCGCGCGCCGCCGCCTCCTCCCGACGACGCGGCGGAGAGCGCCCGGTGCTCGGGGGTCTGCGGGGTGGCGGCGAAGGAGCAGCACCAGCCGCGGGGAAGCGCGGCGCTGCGGCGGCGGCGGTGGTGATGGTGCGCCGCGTCCGCCATGGGCCGTGGAAGGCTCGCCGCGCGGTGGGCGGGGTAGGGATCTAGGGTTTGGAGGCGGAGAAGGGCGAGGTCGAGGGGGCCATGGGATGGTTTCTGTGTGCTGTGCTGCCGCTCGCGGGAAATAATTGTTGCGGCGTGACATGACACGGTGAGGGTGGGTCCCACGTGGAAGCGAGGGAGAGAGAGAGGGGCTGCCTCGGATACTGCGAGTGGGCGACAGTGGGGAAGGGATCTTGTGCGACCGCGGGCCGTGTGGTATTTTCGCGTGAGTGAAGTGGTTTCCAAATCTAAGCTTCGACAGTGTCATCTTGGTGATCGGTCCGTCCCAGGCAACGCTTTATTTTGTCATCTTGTTGGTCGTCCATGTACTAGTCCACCCAACAAGGCAACAACACGTGATGAGCTGCGGATCAACAAGAAGCTCTTGTTTTTTCCGTACCGACAGATGAACGGGTCAACTGGTTGTAGGATTATTAAGTTGCCAACATCTGAATAAATGTAATCACTGCGACTAGGACAGATCACTTGAATCAACGGTAGCAAGAAGCGGAGCTGGTCCCTGACTCCTAACGAGGGGCACCAAATACGAAGAATACACTAAATAACATATTAATGAGAAAATAAGAATTTATGATTCTAGCCAGCCAGAAAAATTTAATTTAAGTTTTAAAATTTAAATTTTAGCTGCGGAATATGTGTTTTAGACCGCACCCCTTCTTTTGATGGAAGCCCCGTTGGATGCTGTGTGTAGGTTTTCAGAAAGCACCCCGTCCGTCACAGATGTACAGGATGGGCATCCATTCGCCGATTTGCCTGCCCAAAAACTTGGCCGTTGGCTGGAGTAATACCTTGCGGCAAGGACTCCGGCAATCGTGCGGACGGGTCTGGCCGCCCGGGAAGATAGAGCTCGTGGCTGTCGTCGATGTCGCTCCAACGCGGGTGTCCGCGGCCTCCCTCTCTGGTGATCCAAAACAATTTGTGCCGATGTGAAAGAGGTTGAAAAATAGCACTATGTCTTTGCAAATGTGCGAAGTCTGATGCGGAGGTAATTGGCAAAAAGTACCGACGAGGTACTGGGCAGGCAAGGCTTAATCTAGGACGCACATTTCAGATCCAATGATTCCATAGTCTTTAAGTTTTTACCTAGGTATAGATTTTCACTACATATTTTCTCGAGAAAACGTGTTAGGCTGTTACTGGTGTAGTGGCGTTTGTTTATTACATACTCCTTCTCACGTTTTGATTTTTTTTAAAGCAATTTTTTTTTATTTTTAACCAGAAAATATAACAATATTCACAACGGTAGTTTCACTAAATCTAACATTAAATATATTTTAATACTATATTTTATATTAAAAACATTATTATATTTTTCTATAAACTTTATGAAGCATAAGAAAATTTAACTTTTCAAAAAGTCACGTTGGGAGTACAATATAAAAAAGATAGAAGAAAAAAGACAAAAAAAAAATTACAGATAAGCAACCTGTTACTGGTGTTTATTATAGACAAATATAAAAAGTTTGAAGGTGTTTATACGGACAAATATTAAAGGAAAAGTTTGAAGAAAACAAATATTAAAAGAAGTTTGAAGGAAAAAAGGAAACAAACAAATATTTACAAAAAGAACTCATATGGCGTCGCCCGGGCTCGAACCGGAGACCTTCAGTGTGTTAGACTGACGTGATAACCAACTACACCACGACACCTTTTCTACTTCAAAGTTACATCACAATTATTTTTACTTTTAAAACTGTAAGATAGTTTTTTTGCTCACATTAACTTTTCCTAAATTAAATTTCTTTAAATTTAACTAAATAAATATAGAAATATTTATAGATACAAATTAATTTTATTAAATCTAACATTGAATATATTTTATAGTATATTTATTTTGTGTTAAAAATATTATAATATTTTTCTACAAACTTTGTTAAAATTAAAAAACTTTAATTTAGAAAAAAAAGATAAAACGATTTATAATATAAAACTGAGATAGTAGCGTACAAGACATTTCTCACTTTGAGAGATTAGTACAAACTATCCTCTCTCTATAATGGAATAGATGCCTCTACACTTTCTACAGTTACAATTGAATGAAGATATAATGGAAGGAACAAATATAAACCATCTTCTTCTGCTGTAATCGAACACAAAAAATTAGATTGACACTAAATTTTCTACCAGTACAATTGAATACTTGCAGCTTTCCTCTTTTTGGAGAGAAAGCGGGCAAAGGAATGCCAGTTTCAGAGTCCTATGTACAATTCCAATTGCTGACCTATATACATTTCATCAATACAATTATAACTGTCACTGGCGTGTAAGATGTAACTGTGTCTACTTCTAAAATAGTGACCAATTAGTCCCTAGCGAGGGAACTTTACTGTTAGATTGTGTGAAAAATTCTCTGTAACCTATCATGAGACTGCAAAAAAAAAAAAAAAAAAAACTTTCTGGTGAATGCAAGCTTTGAGGTTTGCTGGTCAGAATGATGCCAACTAATAGGGAAGCTTTTTGTCTTCTTTCTTGGTTTCATCAGAGTAACAAATCTCGAGCCGTGATGTTATTAACCATGAAGCAATGAAGATTTGAGATTGACATCTTCAAGCACAGCCGCAAGCTGTAACAATGCAACTTCACTTGAGCGGGCTGTAGTATTATCCTGATCATAACAGAACCTTCTCGCTTGGTTTATTTGCATCCACAACTCCAAATTCTGCCAGTAGAAAGTTCACCTTAAAAATGGGTGAAACTGCTTCCTGAATCCCAAGTTCTCACCCTTGTAAGTTGTAAGGCTCCTACTAAAGATGAGACATCAATTTCAATTACCAGTAGTCTCTACAAGAGCATGAGCCTCGAGTAAAATGATGAAAATGATTGGATCTCTAACAGTTATTTCCCTATTTTCACCTTCTGATAGCAACTTCAGAGTTTCGTGGCTTTCCCAGGATATCCTCTGATTCTTCATAACTCTTACGGGAGCAACAGATGGCCAAGTAGACAGCCCAAAAGCCACTGCCAATAGTTCACCATGTCTGCTGATTGAGCTCTCAATGAGCTTTCTGCTTTGGAATCCTAACTCCCAAATCTTTGTTCTACCATGCTCAGACTTCTGTTTCACCCTGACCAACAACTCCTCCAATGTCGTGTGAATTGTGTTATGCGAACAGGAGCTATCTCCATCAATGAAGTTATGAATGGATCCTCCAAACTCAGTCCAACTAATCCCAGCTTCGTTCGTGATGCCTCGTTCTCTCATTAGGCCTCTTGTCCTCACAGCCAATGAGATTTTTCCAGAATCCATGTATAAGTTATACAGTATGACATACGAGCTAGCAGTAAACGGCTCAAGTTCCATCAGTTTCTCTGCAAGTTTTATACCTCTTTCTTTGTCCCCATGGACTCTGCAGGCACGTAATAGTGCATGCAATAGTGTTGGGTCGTTTTCTGATCCAGGACTCATTATGAAATCTTCAGCATCAGCAATCTTGCCAGCATGACCAAAGAGGTCAACCATACACGCTTTGAGCTTCACATCCAGGGAAAAGTCATCATCTGATACCATCTTCTCATAATACCTGGGTTACAGAAGAAAAAAAAAATGATGAACAGTTATCAATACTGAGACTTCAGAGGTGAGATGAAGAAAGTAATGTTCCCAATGAATGTACCTAATACTTTCATATAGTTAGCATCCTATGTTACTAAGTTCTAGACGTCTATACTCTATATATGCTTCAAGACTCCCAACATGATTTTGTTTAGAAAAAGTACATGGAAATCAAACCCTCCACTTTTTACATCTGGGCTTAGGACCGGCATTGGCGGTGTTACTTCAAGTCTGATGATCTTTATCAACCCCTTGACATTGATAATTCATAATTCAAAAAGGTGCAACACAGGATATCTTTAGTTAGAATCCACACAAGAAATTGGATGCATGCCTCAATATGTACAATTTGCAAAGTTGATTTATGATCTTGAGGGTGATTGTGAATGTATAATCTATACAGGTAAACTTTGGTTCCTTTTGTGGGGAACTTTGGATTTGTCTTAGATGAACACATGGTCTAAACTGACTGGGGATAACTGGCATGCTTTTTTTAGGAAGACTTGTTTCTGGCATCTATCTTGGCATTGCACTCTGCAATTACCAGAATATCATCTCTCCCTTGTAATCATGTATAGATTGATATCAGTAATTAAAAGAGGCAGGAGAAAGTCCATCAATAACGTGAGAAAGAAGAAAGGAAAAATGATAAACAGTGAAAGTCGCATTGTCAGAAAACGACGTACCTTAAACCTTCATCTGCCAGCCCCTGCCACTCCCCGTTTAGCCTTACGGAGTGCACAAGCCTCGAATAAAAAGCAGCGAAAATGTACAAAAGAAATTATATTTTCTTTCTAAAAGGGAGCGAAATTATTTGGGACCACATGGCATCCTCGGTTCGTTAAACTATAACAGTTTATCCTAATTACCAAAATGACAAACGAATTTAAATTAGTTGTGAATAAGAAGCCATATAAAAATGAACCAAGCAATCAAAATAATTTCATAAATTCTACAGTATGGCATGCCATTGGGATGGGATAATTTATACCATTGATGTCGTGATGACGACGTGAGTCACGTTGCAATATTTGTGACTTTCATTTATTTATATACAGATAAATTAAGGTCAATCAAGACTACACTTAGAGAGAAGCCAGTTTAGTACAATTGAGATATTATATAACAAAATAAAACTAAAGTCAAGAAATCTTAGGTCAACATCGTTTAATGGTGCGATCGAACTAAGCTCAGTGAGCTAAGATTCAAAAATGGTCAAGAATACTGAGTGTCGAATTTAAATATAAGTTGGCCTACCATAGATGAACACCGTGTGAGAATATCTTCACAACGGGCTCACACAAGTTGTGTGTGCAAGTGACAAAAATATCGTGAAAAAAATTAGAGGATAATCAAAGAGAAATCGGAGAAAATATACTACTACAGTACGTGGCTTGAATACGTGCATATGTACTAGGTGCTCATCTCGATGGGCTTCAGAGAGGCTTGATGGGTTGGGTTGGCCCATGATGGTAGGAGGACATCTTCTGATGAAGTGGATGAAGTGGTACACTTGGTAATGGTGAGTTCAAGTGGCCTCCGCCTAACTATCCCTTCCTTTCTACAAGGCGAGGTAGAGGTCAGCAGCGACACAATAGCATTAGCATATTTTTCTTTCTCCTCCTCCCCGATGACGAGGTGGTATAGTAGATGGGGTCCTAGCCCTAGCCATAGGGATACCGCCCAACCCTCTGCATGGTTTCACCCTTAGTAAGAGGATGACACAACGGGTAGAATGAGCCACATGGAGGACACAATGATGGTTCAAGGAGTGAGAGTAGGGGACAAGGAGTGGAGCGGTTGGGGAAGGAGAGAGAGGGAGAAAGCACATTAGCTAGATTGGGGAGGGTGGCTACGTGTTAGCTGGATCTAGGAGGGGATCTAGAAAGGAGAGCGAGAGAGGGAGGAAGAGATGGTGTGTGCTAGTTATCGCCATCCTCGCCTGCGTGGTGTGTGCCCATGGACATCGTGTGGGGACTAGGGATGGGCTTCATTTAGATGAACTAGAGCCATTCTTAAATTACCCATGGGCTGATCTATGGCCATTCCTAGGAGACAGTGGTATAATACCCTCCTTTTAATGTTTTGAAATGGCTTGTGTATCATTTGGTGTATGGGTTGGACTTTTCTAGGCCACCAAGTGGGACGTCTCTTATTAAAAAAATAAATAAAGGAAATCTCTAGCACCCCTCTTTTCCTTACTCAGCTATTTCCTTCCTTTACCCCACCTAGCCATCTTAGTGAGTACTCCACCCCACACCTACGCTCTCCGCTAGCCACCGCTGATCGCTATGGTCGGTCATCAAGCTACTCCCGATCGACCCTCTCTATGTCCTTTAGAGATCCTCCTCTTAATCATCCTTCACGAGAGGCATCCTATTCCTACCGTTGGTAGCAAACTCCTCTCGTCCTTGATACGACCCATCATCTCCTATATCTCCTGAATCTCAATCACAACGTCCTCCTCTCCTTGTGATTAGTCCTTTTCTTTTTCTTTAGCACATCACATCCTGTTTCTTGATTTCTTTTCCTTTCTTGTTTTCGATCTTTGGGTGTCTACGCTTGGTGTCAATCTGGTTGTTTCTCCTTTCTTTAACCTCGAGTTGATCTTTGGGTCCTTACATTGGTTATATCGGGTTATTTCTTCTCTTTCAACCTCGAGCAAAAGAGACTTTTGCCAACTCCTTTGGCAAAGTGATGTGAATAGATTAGGGAACTGCGATGAATGAGACAACGAGGTGGGAGACAAGGCTTAAGGGCAAGGGCAGAGGTAGAGCAGTGAGGCAAGGCAGGGTGGATGTGGCGCTACTAGAGCCTCGGGTGAGGAAGGCTGACATAATGCAACACTAGAGGAGAGAGAAGATGTGTTAAGCTCAATCATTGGAGAAGAAAGAGGGTGGTCATTAGATTGCAATCCGATGATAGAAACAATTGAACCCTATGTTTTTCTCTTTTTTTAGCATTATTAGAAATGCATGTGAATAAATGTTTTAGACATTCCTGATACATTATTGGAAAAATTGCAGTATTTTTGACCAATCTATTCTATGCCACTAAGTCCATCATGGTTCAACGATTTACTATGTATATTGCCTATTTTTATAATATACCAATTATTTTATCAATTGTTCTACAGTATGTCATTGGGCAAGATATTTTTTACCTAAAATACCCTTATAAATATATAAGGTTAACAATTGATATAGTCCATTAGAAGTTTAAAAAAATAATATTTTTATAGCATTCTTACATAATATGGAAGTTTGTGTATAAATTTTATAATTTTCAATAATGTTTTTTTTATAAAATATAATTTCTTTGTTATATGCTCCACTGAATACTTTTTTGTGATGCTATTATTATTAATGTAAATCATCTTTTATATGCTACATAAAATGTTTTTGTGTCATTATATTTTGTGTAAGTGATTCATCTCTCATACCACACAAAAAATAACTTTTCACAAAAATAAAAGAATATTGAAACATATAAAAAAACTTATATGTTGTGCAATGAGACTACACAAAAAATTTCATAATTTTTAAAAACTTCTATAGGGCTAATCAATTGTGAATCTTTACATGTATATAAGGACATTTTGGATATTTATGAAAAAAGTACGAGGCCCAATGGCATATTATAGAACAATTGATAAACTCAAGGTATATTATAGAAGTGGATAATATTAGTGGTAAATTATTAAACCAGGACAAACAAACTCAGTGGCATAGAGTATATTTTCTCATTTAATAATGTTGTGCCTCAATCCTTTTGTGATTAAAAAAATGTTTGTGTTATGGTCTAAGGTGGCATTAGTTGCCCAAATTGGTAAATTTGGATCTATTTTTTGTCAGTTTTTGTTTCGAACATCAACATGCTTTTGATCTATATTAATTGTAATCGCTAATCGCTAGGTGTGTGCCTTTCCTGTTTTTTATTTGCAGGCCAGCGGTCATCAGGCAGTGGGAAGGTTACATTTTCATTTGTTTGCCTTTTCTCTTTTGTCATTATATCATCGGCTTACCTTAGGTATTGTGTTGGTCACAATGGTAAGCTAATCCCGCTATCTCACTATTTTGCCCAAGATTGTATGATATATCAGTTTGGAGTTCCTGGTTCCAATACAAATTCCTACATTCATTTGGCTTCTGAATATTGTTGTGCATCTCATTAGGATGAATGTATGTTGTATGGACTGTGGTTTTTGTTTGAGTGTATCCAGCATTTCTAATAGACTTAGAGTATTAAGGTTGTCAAGGTTCAGAAAACAGATGCAAGTATAGATAAGAGCTTTGCTTGCTTAGAGAAACTGATACGGAGCGAAGTTATTGGTAAGCAGCCTGTTCCCGCTGGTTTGGAGGATCTACTTGATCTGATGTCCACAGATGCTCATGACAACGTGGAATTGATCAAGGTGCATTCTTTCCTTGTACCTCTACTAAATATGAGGGAAGTAGCGTGTAAAAATGGAAGAAGAGCTATTTGAGCTCAAACAAAACTCAAATTCTGTCTACAAGGAAGTTTCACAGGATATCGAGCTTTCATCTAATTGGGAGTTTTTGATCCAGGTGAATCGTTACTTGGTGCAAGTATACACCAGGAAGGCAGCTGTGCTTCAAGCCCAAGGAGGAAGCGGCACAACTGCTGCTGCGGTGCAGAGAGGACAGTACCAGGAAGGAAGCAGTGGTGCGGTGGTGATGCAGAACAGGGACGAGGAGGAGGCGCTATGTTTAGCACATTTTTTTACTTTGCAGCATGTTGTATTGAAATAAGTTTGAGTTAACACCATGACAAATCATCAAAATTAATAGTAATTACTCTTCTCTCTCAGTCTCAGGTACAGGTGCAGCATGGGCAGGGGTAGAAGAGGCATGGCAACGTCCAGCTGCAGCACCAGTGGAAAGAAAGGAGTGCCAAGTTCTCATCATCTTCATTACTGCTGCCTTTGCCTCAGAAACTAACGGCAGAACCAGCACCAGCACCAGCGCCGGCGCCGCCCCTGCCGCAGCAGCCGCAACCGCCATGGCCGCAGCTAATTTGTGGGCAAGTACAACTCACCGGGTACTGACCCCGTGTATGAAGCCGTGCGCTACAGCAGGAACGGAAGAGTGCATAGGCCGCAGATACCACAAGAGTTTATGGAAATCATATACTTCTCAGTGTTTCCCAAACTAGTCCCATCTTCATCGGTTGGTCCACGGCTGGAATTAGCCGATTAGGTGTACGTAAAACAAGAAATATGATTAGCATATGTTTAATTGAGTATTAAGTATTAATTATTTAATTTTTAAGCAACTTCTTTTTATATAAAAGATATCGTTTAGCAATTTTAAAAATATACATAAAAAATGAGAGACGGCTAAACCGTTTAAGCCGAAATGAATGGGCACTAAAGCACTTAAAGCTGGGCACTCTGATCCCGAGCTAACTGAGCTATAGTAGGAATTAAGCTTCTCCAGTAAATTGTTGTATGTCTCTGGTTTCGCTGTAGAAACACTTTGCTCCCCCTTTTTTATACGTAGATCACTACTACTGCTATTGCTGGTCTGCCTGTATAGAGTATCTTTTTTCAGTCTGGATATACAAAATTATTAGTATTTGCTGTGCTGATTAAAGGTATATGGTGTGACCAAGCAAAGTAATTTTCCACAGACCCATTATAACATCTGTCTAATCTTTTTAGTTAGAAGGTTTAACTGCCACATAATGTAACTGAATGCAGGCATCCTGTGCTGTTAGCATGTTACCATCATATATGCCATAGGCTTCGCCCCTCTCTCGCGATCACGCTGGTTGTATGGATGTAGCTCTTGTCGTTTGTATTTTTGGATGACTGCCTTGCTTGGTCTTCAAACCCATTGTCAGCAATTAAGGTAGATGCACGCTACAGTAGTTAACGAAGAAGAAGGTGATCAAGATAGAACAGACAAATGCTGAACAAGTAGAGTTATTAATTAGGAGTAGCAATGAACTTTACACATACTGATCTGAAGGCTGGCTTACGGTAAATTAGCGGTATTTGAAATTGAAGGGGATGATTAATTAAAGTAACACTATGCTGCACTCTAGCTAAGCTAGGAAGAGGCAGGCTGAAGCACGTAGGCGTTTCGCCCATTGCTGGGCACGTTTTAGCAGTGCACCTTGCGCTTCTCCTCCGACTGCTGGTTGGAGGCTTGGAGCTCCAGACCACGTACACCTAGTTAGACGGCGACGGGCAGGCAAACCGCGTATTTTATAAGAGTCCCTAGTGCCTAATTCTGATGGAAATCCGAACGAGACCACGAGTTATTTTCTTGGGATTTCACAATCGCAGATACGCGACAGGGTGCCGGCGATAGGAACCGTCGCCGTCCTGTTCCTCCGGTGCTGCTGCGGCGGCGGCGAACATGCCCTTGGGGTGTAGTAATTGATTTAAGGGAGTTGTTAACTCCGCCTTTTGGACTTTGGATGGCGGGTGTGGGGGTTTTGGGAAGGGAGTTTAGGACCTTTCCAATACCTCCTCACCGGCCAGATTTCATCACAAAATGGCACCCCATACACAAATTCACACAAATAATGTCAACGCTAGTTGTTAGCTAATGAATGCAGCCGTCAAAATCATTTTTGCATGAAAAAAAAGGTACACCATTTTGTTCACAGATATTGGACTGGCTCAAGATTGGAAGAAAACCAACCAACAATGGGCAGTATAAAGTATAGTATTGTGCACGCTACAACAAAGCTCTCATGATGAACATATTATTTGCCAGTCATAAAACCATCATTTGAGGTTCGCAGCAGCCATGGGTCATCCGACAACAATTGGAATAGTTTTGCATAGCGTAAAGGAAAATCGGGCACTTGCTAACTTTGAGGTGAGACCAGAAGTGGCGATATCAGACACGGGACAGCTAGTTCACAACACTCCAAAAACTCCACCGAGATGGACTGCTCCAACTAACATCCTTTACTTGTCTTCCCCCTGATTAAGTAGAAGATAAAATTAATGAGCATTCAAAAGTATATTTTGAATTAGAGACGTTAAAATAATCAACAGTGTCATTTCACACGGAACAAAACTTGCTACATGCATCCTGTAAGTACTAGACTCATGAGATAATCATTATAACTTCTGCAGATGGTTTTTAATACTTTCACTTCACCCCCAAAAGGACACCAGCACAACATAATCCAAAAACACATGGATCGTTGAAAATCAGTGGCTTCAGCGAACCATAACTCTGTCCTTCCTCACACCTGAGACTGCTTTAAAACAAACTAATCCCAAACTGGCAAAAATGACTGCCATGAGATCATCTCTATATAAAATTTGACAAATGCTGAACTAAGAAAAATTTCCAGCTATAGAAAAGGGGCATTGCTATTGAAATGCAAGGAGTGGCCTAAACGTGTTTGGAAGTTGGTGAATTACTCCCAACCACACCAACTATGTGCTCTATTTTTGGTTAGATCAAGTGTCAACATGTACCTGATTGCTAGCCTTTCGACGATCACTGACAGTCAGGAGCTCAGTACATGCATTCATAAAGGTCTTGATATGTACTAAGCAGTTGCTTTCAGAAAAGAGAATCTACCCTTCTTGCCAGGTAGCTAACATGTAATGCATGCTATGTGTCATACTGCTATATGCGTTAAAGTTAAGTTGCAAATGAATTTCACCAATAAGTGGGAACATCATTTTTGGGGGGGCATCAATTTTGGCCTAATATTAATAAGTACATTTCTTTTCCAGAAACATGATGAGTTGATAACTGTAACATATACAACCAGGATAAAGATATGGTGAGGTCAAGTAAAAGCTAAAAAAGAACAGTAAAGGAATGCAATTGATTTACTGATGGTAAAGTTTGACTAGTCAACAAACAAATATATATAGTTCAGGGAAAATAAGAAAACGCTTACTTCAGAATGAGCAGAAGGAATGGTCAAAACTTTGGGTGACCACTTTGGAGGAGCACCATTGAATAAGTATGAACATTCAGTGTATGCAGCTCCTATCCCCACACCAGTTCCAAGTGCAACTGATGCCCAGCGAGTAGTTGGGCTACCTGTATAAAACAAGACAGGTCAAACATGCATGCAAACAAACGCATAAATTTACTAGCATTTTAACAAATGTCTATCCCCTAGTTTTAAGGCAGAATTACTCCCTTTGCAACTTTTTTGGACATATGCATTTCTAACTAATTCAGGAGACAATACGATGAATGCAAATTCAAGAAGGTTCAAACAAAATGTATTGTTAGTTGCTACACAAACTCATAAATTGTTGAGATGGTAAATAGTCACAGATAATGTACTTCACATGTAAAAGGCAGAAGATAACAAACGTGTTTCATTGTTTAAAGAGTATCTGGATGTCAAAAATGTTCTGAATGCAAGAAAAAGGTCCGCTTTATTCAATGAAACAAAAAGATAGGAAAACACAATAACTGATAATGACTTCAGCATAGATATCATGTAAAGCCCTTCATGTTTGAGATTGAGCATTTGAGGTTCACCTAGGAAAAGATACTAAACATACATGTGCGTGCATTATCATTAGAAAAAGAATTGGAGAGACAGAAAGCTAAATGTTGATCACATGAAGCACAGTCAACACTCCAAAATCAGGATTAGTACAAGACTACAAATCATACAAAGCATCATCACTTGGCACAAAAAATAGTATGATTGATCGGATCCCCCCTAAGGGTCCACCAGTTCACTGCTGATCACATTTCGAACATACCCTAAGCAGTATAAGAGCTAAGACTTTCAACGGCTAAACATGATTGGGAAGTAAGGGATCAACACTGTAACGTGCATAACAGCCTGATATTTATGTTGCCTATATATCACAATCCTACTAATCACACCCTCTTACACTCTTCATGAAATTTCAGCCAACTAACAAAAGCTTACTTGGTCTCTGAAAGCCATTTAACAAAATCTCCTTGTAAACAAGCTACCACACATGGAAGTTACCCATAAGAAAGAAGCACAAAGTTGTAATAAATGTTCACCAAGGCGTTAACAAGCTATCCAGGCACAGCCCCCACAACAAAGCGAGGAGATTGATACATGATTTGGGCACCTCACATTCTGCTCTTTTTTTTTCTGATTTGCAGCTCATTGCTCTCTCAATGTCATCCAGTAAACTAAGACCAAGGAATTTTCACCTGCACATGCCAAATGCCACAAGCAGAACTATGCACAAAAACTCAGTCACGTTAAAAGTGACATCTAATCACATGAAATAATTACTCCGAATATCCTAAAGCAACCAGTTCTTACATAACGTGCATTACTGGGAGGTAACCCTAATTAGGCTGGCCCTCATCAGAACAGGCTGATCGGAATGGTGAATCAAGAGCAACGACGCCAACCCTAGGCCAATGACGAAATAACGAGCACGCCGCCAATCAGATCTCACGAAATCGGTACGCAATGGGAAGGTAAGGCGAATTTAGGAGTGGGGGGACTCTTTACGGAAGAGGAGGAGGCCCGCGAAGGCGCCACCCAGGGTGGAGTAGGCGACGCGGCGGATGGAGAGGTCGAGGCAGGCGTCCCACTTGGCGTCCAGGTCGTACCGCGGCGGGATCCCCGACTTGGTGGGCGGAGACGGCGGCGGCGGGGCCGGGGTGGGCTCGAGCGCGGGGGCCGCGGCGGCGTTGTCGGGGGACTCCGCCATGGGGGGTGGAGGGGGTTTCGCGAGACGGGGAGGAAGGTGTGGGGAGAGCCGGAGAAGCAAGGGTTGGTCGCCTCGCCGCAGCGCTTTGGTTGGAACGGGCCGACACACGGGAGACACAGTGAGAGAGACAGAGAGCGCTTTCTTTGCCTTGGATGCGGTGCGTAGGCCGGCCGGCCAAATCCATGCTCGCAATGCAAGAATTTCATTTCTCTCGAAAATAAAAGCGGAAGGATTTTGCAAGTAGATTACCAGTGATCTTTCTCCTGCTGTCAATACACATTTCACATGTTTAACGTGCGGTTCAGATGACGTCTACATGCATGGCATGGATTCGGGTGGTGTTTTTTTTTTCTTATGAGATTTTTTGAATTATTTGATTTTGTGTTAGGCTGCTAAAGTATAAATGATTGAATGAATTACTTTTAAAAAATCAGATGAAAAACTGTTATATGTATAATTTTTTCTACAAAATATACCTTTTAAAAGCTTAAAAACATGTCCATAATAATTCATAATCGATAATAAAAAAGAATGTGGCCTAGCAATATAAACGGTGCTCATATCCATGTTACCACTGACTAATGGCAACATTTGCTATGGACTGAGAAGCACCGTACCACTATATGTGCACAATTATTCATCATCACTGTAGTAGTAGTAGTACGAGTATCAGCTTTACTAAAGTTATTAGAGGTCGTATACTCGTAGTAGATTGTCAAACCGTCAATAGCTTGCACGATCAAGAAAGAGACTCAGCTGAAAAGATAAAGAAATTGAATGAACAAGAGACTCAGCTGAAAAGATAAAGAAATTGATAAATGAACAAGGGTCTTAGCTGAAAAGAAAAAAAATGAATGAACAAAAAAAGTCGTCGACAGCAGGATTCGAACCTGCGCAGGCAAAGCCCAACAGATTTCGAGTCTGTCTCCTTAACCACTCGGACATATCGACTCTTCTTGCTATCCTTTCTGTGATTTTCTATATTACATTTACACACATTCACGACGATCTACCTGTTGCAACTAACGGCGCTACTTAGAATCACAACTCCACAGAGGGTCATTACTCATTAGCAATTGTACTTGACCCGGGGTAGTAGTTAATCCCATGAAGAATTCTAAGATAAAATCGAATGTTCTGTGTCATTCATTATGTACAGTCAACAAAAATCAGAAAAGATTAAATCGATTGATCATTACAAAAGACAGAACAAAAGCAATCGGTGAATTCTTAGTAACAAAAATGTACAATCAACGAGGAAAATGTGCAGACTACATCATCTCTCTCTCTCTCCATGGTATAGCACCTAGAGCTAACCTGAGATTCTTGATTAGCAGCAAGGCCCATTTCAACATTCTTGGTTCTGTTCAGGGAAGTACATTTGTACCTTGGAGTTAATAACGGCTTTTTGTCGCTGCCCCTTTTTAAATCTTCCTTGTATGCTCTAGACCCTGCAGCTCTTAGGAGTTGCAACCTTAACTCCACTTCCTTCGTTTTAGGTCTCTTTGATCCTTCAGTCTTTAAACACATCTCTGCAACTGAGTCAATTTCATCAATCTCACTTTGGCTAGCTTCCTCTGCAACTTGATCATCCACTATATTCATTGTGGTTTCATCTCTTAGGCTTTGAAGACAACAATGGCACAAATTTTGATGTTCACCAAGACAGTTGTGAAAAATTGGCTTCTTTCTTGTTAGGAGCTCAAAAAGTATCACACCAAAACTATGAACATCACTCTCCTCAGTTAATTTGCCTGTATAAAAATACTTTGGATCTAAGTATCCGAATGTCCCTGATACAATTGTAACTACATGAGTCTGATCAATGGAAATGGACCTAGATGCACCAAAATCCAAAACCTTTGCAATGTAGGTGCCATCCAAGAGTATATTAGCTGATTTCACATCTCTATGGAAGATTGGTATTGCAGCAGAGGAATGGAGATAAGAAAGTGTCCCTGCAGCCTCTAGAGCAATCTTCATTTGATCATCCCATGTCAACAAGCAATTGGTGCTCAGATCACCATGAAGAAGATCATGAAGTGTGTCGTTAGAGATGATTTCATACACTAGAAAAGGCACTTCAGATTCAAGGCAACAATTAGAAAGTTTCACCACATTACGATGAATAATCTGAGAAAGGATGGCGGCCTCATTAACAAATTGGTCAATCTCACTCTGCTCCACAATTTTGGACCTCTTTATGGCAACCACTCGTTGATTGGATAAAATCCTCTTGTAAACCGTACCGTGGCCTCCATGTCCAAGGATACGTGTTGAGTCAAAGTTATTGGTTACTTTCTCTAAATCTTCTAAAGAAAATATTCTTGTGTGGAGTATCACTTTCACCGGATGAGATGAGCTGCTCTAGGAGCAGGCCTTTGTTTTTTTTTTTGGAAGTATGCCCTTCGAATTTTCTTCCTTGTGTCTCTCTTCCATCTTTTGAATAATACAGCTGCATTTAACGTCAGAGCTAGAACTCCAAAACCACTGCTAATCCCAATGACAAGTCCTACACGAGTAATTACATCAATTCAAAAGTTATTCTTTGAGGTGGTTCACAACATTTTTAACAATATTTTGCCTCTTATTTGAAATGCATTGCCTCTTACTCGATCATAAGACATAGCATGAGGGCAACAACTATAGCTTCCTTTAAAGTTATAGCACATCCCATTAAAAATAGTTTGGTATAGAGCATTCATCAATATCTATAAATAAAATACTTAAAATGTGAGGGCAACAACTATAGTTCCTTCAAAGTTATAGCACATCCCATTAAAAATAGTTTGGTATAGAGCATTCATCAATATCTATAAATAAAGTACTTAAAATGTAAACTATAATACATCACACTCTTGATGGCTCCTACACGCTTCTGTTTTCAATTAAATACGTATTGACTAAAACTGCCATACTATAAAAATCAATGGATAACATATAACTCTCTTCAGATATTGTGTTAAATCTCCATGTTCCTGTCACATACAATAAAATCGAATGCACAAGATACATTAAGAATGTATACCTGTACATCCATTTTGGACATAAGGATTTCCTTCAAATCCGAGAGAGCACTTGCAATGATAAACGATATAGAGCCTCCCATGTGTAACATCAAGACACTCGCTGTTTGTGCTAATGCATGCATATGCACTTTTGGTTTTTGCATCTTCACATGTCAAATTGGTCACGGACCACCTCCAAACACCATACTCTTGAGATAAATTATACTTTTCCAAACCATAAATTAATTGCTAGCCAAAATATCCAGAACCACCATAATATACTGATAAATACCTTGTGTTGGCATCTTCAAATTCTAAAAGCTTGTTAACATACAATAGTCCTTTATCTAATGATATATTTGTCACTTCATATTTTGCAGGTAGTCTTCCAATAAGAGTACAATTGGATGCGCAACTCAGCTGAAATCTCCTTTTAGCAAAACAGTCTGGCTCAAGCCTAAATGAGAAAGGAATATTTGCTCTACCACATGATCTAGAACCGTTCTTTTTTGGTATAGGGTTAAACTAAGTTCTAGTTAAAAAAACATTTATGGTAAAAAAATATATAGTGAATTAACAATCAATAAAGAAAGGAAACCTCAATTTAGAGGGATCTAGAGTTGTGTATGTACCATGTTTGCAATCATCAAGAAGGTATGGATTGCCATCATTAGAATTTCCAGAGCAAGCACAAGAGTAGCATCCGTTTGCCACATCCATGCAATTGTTACTATCGCAGGCATATTGTGTCTTATTATTCAACCGAGCCGTTGCACAATTGGGTTCATTTGCAATGGCAGCCGAGAGGAATGCCATAGAAGCACCAATGGTGCTCGCATTCATCTTATTGGACAAGAGATCCACAATTCTAAATATAAGGATAGAAGGCTAAGAAAGCCTTGATGGTGATATTGTTGAAGGGTTGTGGTATTGTCTCATTACTCTTAACAATGGTCACTCTAAAGCCTCGAAACAACACCGGGCATGTTACCATGTAGCAACCCATGCCATCACAAATTCCTCCTTTGGTTGCCATGCACATATCCTCCATAGAGGCACACTTGATTGTATAATGGTCCACAAGGTTATTATTATCTAGGTGGAATAGGTAAAACCTAGTTCCACAACCAAGGAACACTAAATAATTATAGATCTCAATGTTAAAATACCTCCTAGGAGAGTCATAATACAAGTTGTAGGTGTCACCTTCTGGCATCATAGGGATAGTGTATATGATAGAGGCAAGGACAATTTCTAGAGGATAGAGGCTAATCACCGAGTGGGAGTGTTTTCCAAGAAGAGCTTCAAAGGTTTGGTGGCGGTATTGCAAGTGAGCTCAAATCTCTATCGAAAGCAACTAGGCCCGATACCATAGGGATACCAGATGTTCACTTCCCCACATGTTTTGGGGCAGGGAGCAAGACTAGTAGTGGTTTGAGGAGTGGCTCTAGATGCCACCAACATGACAGCGAATGCTATGATTCATACCAAAACCAACTACATGCTTCTATTTGTTGAACCCATAAGATGAGAGACAAGGACACTTTTTTAAAAAAAAATTATCTGGAGCAGAAATCCTTCATTCATTAAAAACAAAATTAAAAGAAGGAAAAGAAAACAAGTCCAGTAATAAAATAAACCTCCTCTAAAATAAATGGCTGATCAACCATGGAAAGCTTGTAATGGTGCTTTTGGGAAAGGGGGTTAGGAATCCTTCTCCCACACGTAAAACAGATGTCTCATTAGCGCATAATTAATTAAGTATTTGTTATAAAAAACTTTAAAAATAGATTAATATAGTTTTTTTAAAACAACTTTACTGTATAAATTTTTTATAAAAACATATTATTTAGTAGTTTAGAAAAACATACATGTGAAAAATGAGATATTATATCTAAGACCATCCTAGCCGAACAAAACCTAAGACTCTTCACTACTCTCTTGATAACATGTAAGACTTATATTACCGATGAATTTTTTTAATATATTGTATTCCATCATAACAAAACATGTCATCATCAACAATTAAAAGTTTTATTTGACTTTTATTTTCTGAGACAAGGATCAGTCTCATGTGTGAGCAAGTACAAGATCGGTTTGAATCTAATCCCAAGACAACGACTACCAAATCAATGCCGCATCAAAATTGTTTACATACTATGTGGATTTATGAATATTCTAACTTGCAAAAGATCAACAAAACCATGTGATCACACAAAAGGTCACAACGGATAGTTGGATTTAAAGATATTTGTATGGATCCTATAGTAAACCAAATCATATGAAAATTCCTATTGCCCATCCATCTAAAGAGCTAGAAAATGCAATCGAATTTCATAGCAAGACTCTCCCTAGTTCCTTCCATACAAGTCACATCAGACAATTAGTTAGAGAGAAAAAAATGATACGCGTTTTTTGGGTGCAACTTAACTGAAGAAGAAATTCTTATCATGGTGAACTCACTGTTGCTACTGCCATGGAAGCATGCCAACAGTGACAAGCCATCGATGCATGCCATCCTCCTCTTTGCACCTGCATTCACTGATGCCCCCATGCCCCCTCACCGATGTGGGGTTGGAGTCTCTCAACCCCCATGACAGCGAGTCGACAAGCGAGTCATTGTGTCACAGCCTCACAAGGCTCCTTTGTTTAGTGTGGTGAGTGTAAGTGGGCCTAGCCCACAAGACATTGTGTCGGTTATAGGCCCAATCGGCCATGAAATTGGATATCAATCATGGATCAGCCCATCATAAACTCAAGTCACTTACAATAGTTAGGAAAAAGTATATTTTTGCGCTCTCAACTATCGTCCGAGTGACCCACATCTTAATCACCAATTCACCACAAGTGGGTCCTGTCGTTATTTTTTTCTAGCTGTGATGCCATGTAAGCGTCACATAGGTCAAATGTTAGAGCATCATGTTACGTATGTGCCATATAGGATAAAATTACTGTCCAAACCACTAAGAAAGATAAAATTGGCCGGTTTTGATATTTGAGACATGAGAGAGCACATATATGGTTTTACGGTTGGGAGAGTGAAATCGTCAATAGTCAAGATCAAAAGTAGACATTTTTATAGTTATGATATGGACCTAAGTGGGCCATGCTAACATGGTCTAGAATAGAGCTTTATGGGTCATCATTCTACATCAAATGTAAGCGGAGGAGAATTTTTTATGTATTTTATTTATATATAAATATTAAAATATATAAAATATATATGTGGGCCCATCATTTTACGTTAGGGCATGTTATTTTTTCATGTAGTCTCCTATCGTGAGAAAAAACACTTCTGGATAAAGCAGCAAGAGAATAATCTATAAATTTTTTTTAGCTCCCACGAGTTCACCATTAACATGATCTAATAGATAATAGATATTTATTATGTTAGATTTTACACTTCAGACTCTTTTTTAAAAAAAACTCCTTCAGAAAGCATTGGAACATAGATCTGTAAAATTTTTAAATAAAAAATATATTTTAAATATTTTGATAAAAAACACATAAATTAAAAAAAATCAGCGGAGGAGTCCGTTACCGACGGTTCCGTACTACCGTGGAACCGTTCCCCCAAGCAGTCGGTGCAACGAGGAGTGCTCGCCGTCGCCGAGATGAGCAACCACCGCGGCAAGCGCGAGCGCCCCGAGCAGCCGGAGCCAGAGGCGGCGCCTCCGCCGCGCGGCGAGATGGGTCCTTCTGTAGCGATACCGCCGCCGCCGTTGCCCACGGTTTGCAGAGCAACCAGCCACCTGATGAAGCGCGCCTACACCCTCCGCAACCGCAAGGTCTTCGTCCTCGACACCGACGAGCCAAAGCTAGGCCCCATGCAGTACAAGAAACGGTATTCTCACCTCTGCAATTCACTGGCATTTTGATTTTGTTCTTTCCACCCCGCAATCTGGAATCGTTGTTTGGTTTCGATGAGAACGTCCCCCTCACCCACGAATGCGTTAAAAGGATATGCTTTGAAAGAGGGGATTGCTATAGAAATGTCTAGGATTTTGTTCATAACAAGAATTTGGATCGGAATCCCCTTTTCCATACATGCACTAAATGTTCCTTTTCCATACATGCCCTAAATGTTTTACTTTGTTCAATATAACGTAGTGCCAAATCAGGGTGGAATTTTATTGGTCTAATGCTATTAAGCCTTAACACCTGTGAACTTGTGAATGGCGATCAAACAGATTAAGCTCTCCACCCGTATGTGCACGCAATGCACACAATCCAGTTTAGACATTCAACAGTAATGGCACCATTAGTTCCATTGAATATGATGTAATTCTTCATTGTTCAAATATATGTAAATAACATATTTGCCGCTCCTGACTATAAATGGCAACCCAAACTACCCTAATGCTCCCTTCATTCATGTCTTGTGCAAATTTTCGACTGCATTGGAGAGGTTCTCTGATCAATATTCTTATTGAGTGTGGGGTGTGACCGGAAGGAAAGAACATAGTTCAGCGGCGTTTGCCAGTTTGGTTAGTCTTTTTTTATGGTAATTCAATTGTCAACGCACTTGTTGATTTACATTTGAACTATTTTTCATGTCTTACTATAGCTGCTCAAACATACATCTGAATCTCTCTCTGAATATACTTCTTCCATCCCAAAATAAACCAACTTTTAGAGTTTAAATTTTATCCGAAAATAAATTAACTTCTATATTCTTACTTAACATCGCAAAATGAGAAATTTTATTCCTTTAATATCACTTCTCTACCCCTAAAGGTAGTATGGTCTTTGCTCACCTGTGCGTACTGTCATGGCGGCAGACCCCAGCATGTGCAAAGGTTGCTCTGGAACACTACAACAGATTAAATGAGGTCTCTGCTTAAACACCTTCATGCTTGTTCTCTATTATCTGTACCATCTGAGTACCCACTTATGTTGGTGAATGCGCTAAACTCAAAGGGGCAACCCGCTGTCCTAAACTTGTTCCCAAGTTCTTTGCTGAACTGTATGTGGGTCCAGATGGCGTAGATCGAATGTCATGTGTCTCTTGTGTTAAGATTGACCCAGGTATGTTAAATTATAAATCACAAGGTTGTTCTCGTCCTGGTTATGTTTCTATGTATATGATTTTTCATTTTTTTTCTTTTTTCACTACTGCACAGGGTTGCATGTTCGATTCATCGCAATCTTAGGTTCTGTTAAGCCACCTTTGTTGACACAGCCACATAAGTAAGTTCTTTTTTGGTGTGTTCTAAAATTATGTGAAGCAGCTGAGGCTTGTTTAGTGAAAAGAGGATCATTTTTGTTTCTTGTTTTGTCTATAGGTACATAGTATTAGTTATTGGAGACTATTTCTATTATCATATTTTGATCGGTGCAAATTATTCACATATGTCGAGTTTTAATGTTGGCTCTTTTCTTGCAGGTAATCCAGAGGAAACACCAATTCGCAGTTGCTAGGCTTGCCGAAATGATCAGATCTTCCATCCTGCTACTGGAGGACACCAAGGCGATAGAAGAGCGTCTTAGCGCAAACAGTTTAGGCTTACTTGGTAGGTTTTTTAGAGATAGACAGAAGGCAGCTGCCCAGCTTTTCACTGTAAGCATAACAGTTGGTTCAGAACTTATATTTTGTTTTCTTGTTACAACTCAGGAGCAACTCTAATTTAGGAGTTCAAGTTTTTTTTTTCAATGGTTAGGGAAGTGTCCTTTTTGTACATTCAAACAAAGTTACTGCCGGAGACGGTGCATCAAACTGATCAGTTCAGAGAACGCTAAACTACCATTAAACTGAAACTTAAATGATCAGTTCCGGAGACGGGAAATCAAAGGCTAGCTACAACAACATGCTGTTCTTAACAATCTGAAGATAAATGCAATCTGTAGTGATTGATACATTAGTGTCGAATCAATTAACCCAAAATCCACAACAAAAAAAATTCCGAAGACAAATTTCAATACTTCTGAAAAGGGAATTACATTACATAATATCAGACTCTACAAAAAAGAATCAATTCAACTCTTGTAAATTAATTACAAGATCGATCGAGCAATGCATATCTTCATGCAGCTCAGTAGCAAGGCACGGATCAAACAAATTAATACCTAATTCATCCATGCATATCTAACTAAACCTGCTTCAATTCTATCAAAAACACTACACTACTCAGCGCTACAGCCGCTTGCTACGTTCAGAGATAGATGAAACAAAAACTTGTTGAGCAGGGTCCGTGCCAAGAATGTCGTCCACGGTTTGTCCGGCAGCCAGGAGCGCCATGATCTCGTTTTGCGTGCAAGGACCGTTCGCCGTCTGGATGAAGTCGTCTCCGCTGCCGCCGTCGACGACCTCCATCGTCGGAGCCAACGGCAAAGGCTCGTCGTGCAACAGATACCTCAAGCACTGCTCCGTCGTGGTCGTGCTGAATTGCGCTATCAGGTTCTCGTCCATCGGAGCGGACAGCAGGGCCTCCAAGTCGAAGTCCGGCGGTAACTGTGGCTGCTCGTGCTCGCTCCCGGACTCATGCCGCGGCCGCGCGCTGGGTGGCGCCTCCTCCGGATGATCCACGCCGTCGTCCGCCTTCCTCTTGGTGCCGGAGCATGGCAAACCGGCAGACTTCTCCGCCGCCGTTCGTGCCTCCGCGCAGACCGCGCGCGGCGAGCGATAGACCTTGCAGAGCACGTGCTTCTGTGCTCCGTCGGCGGCGCCGTCGAGGCCGTACTCTGTCATGCACCACCTTAGCCTCGTGAAGGTGCGTTTCGACCCCGACGACTCGTAGACACCGTAGGAGAACTTCTGGAGGTACCCGACGCGGCGACCATCCGCGCCCTTCACGGCCTTCTTGCCGCCCTCCGACTTCCAGACACCCTCGCCGCCGCCGCCGCCGATCGCGCGCTGCCGCCTCCCACCAGAACTCGCGCGCTTACTCGTGTAGCGCGGGGGACAGAAGAAGAACCACAGGCTGCTGCTCCCATGGGTGCCCGGCGCCGGCCTGTGCCTGCCGACGAGTTCCTCCGGATCGGCGGAGTAGACGTCGGCATCGTTGACGATGCGCTCCACAAAGGGCTCTTTGGCGATCTTGGGGCGCAGGAAGAGGGTGATGAGGTCGCCATCGGAAGGGCGGAAGACGTATCCTGGCTCGAGAGCAATCTCGTCGCCCATGTCGACTCGCTCGCGGTGCATGCCCCAGATTTATCACGATCGACGAATCGATCAGAAAATTAAAGAATCCGCAGGCGATGAACCCTAGCTCGATCCGAAAATTAAAGAATCCACAGGCGATGAATCGATGACGAGGTGAATCTGGAGAATTGTACGAGGGGGCATGCATGGCGATCGAGCCCTTTTATCGTAGACGTCATCGGGTTAAGGCGGCGGCACACGCGCAATCAAGTCGTAATCCGACCGGGACAGGAAGTCTCGCGCGCTAAGCAAGTTAGTAACCGTTATTTTGGCGGGAATCCTAACTTGTAGTCGACGCTAACTTTTCGGATTAGCTTAGTTTGCTTAGTCACAGCACTGAAGTGTTGTCCAAAAGACAAAGAAAGTTGTTCATTGATGCATCAAGTCAAATACATCAACAGATGAAACTGTATATCATTGGCACGTTAATTAATCAGCTGTTCGATTCTGTATATGCACTAAAAATGACCGGAAATTTAGGAAAAATCTACTATTTTTTTCTTGTTCCTCCTCTGAAATTTCAGGATTTTTCTGCTAATAAAGCGTATATGAGTATCAGAGCCTAGATCTCAACTCTACCTGCCAATCCCCAACATGGCTGGCACGCCGCCGCCGCCGCCGCTGAGCCATCGTCATCGTCGTCCATCATCAATCATCCATCCGTCGTCCTCTGCGGCTCGTCGTTCCCCGCCGTGCGCCATCAGCAGGCCATCTGTCTTCACCGGTCACATCTTCAGGTCATCCCCGGCCACATCGGTCGTCACCGGGGTTCAACATCGTCGGAATCGGCGTCGCCCGGTCATCCCCCGGCCGGATCTACCGCCGTCCGTCAGCGCCGCTTCCTCGCGGATCCGAAGCCGCTGCCGTCCCGGGCTTCTTCTCCGCGGAGCCGCCGCCATCCATCGTTGTCCGGTCGCAAACCGCCGCCGCGGCGCCTCTCCCCGCAGCTTCGTCGATCTGTCAAGTACTAGCAGCAGCAGCGAAGTGTTCGTCGTTTTCGCGTTCATCGAATCAAGCAGCAGCACCTCGTCCATGTGAGCACCGACAAGCAGCAGCGGTAGCAGTCGTGCGTCTTCAAGCAGCAAACAACGAGCAGCATCACCTCATCTCCCTCCCAGATCCAGCTCCAATCGTCTCCATCGCCGGCCAACCCATCCTCGCCATCGTCGTCTCCATCCGCTGCCCGTCGCGGGCGCTCGTCAACGCCTTCTCTGTTGCTCTGCTGGTTTTGTGGATGTGTTGTTTTGGTAATTGATTGCAGCTCTTCCCCAAAGCCTCAATCAGGAACGCATCAAGCTGTCATGGTGCTCCCGTGCTGGTTCAGCCGTCCTTCTCAAAATGCTGCTGCCACTATCTGCAACCAGAAAATCAGTAAGCGTGCACTTGTTTGCCATGGAGTACTTTAGTTTGCACTTGTTACTAACTCGGTACCATTGTCCACTGCTAGTAGTTGTTGCTAGTGGTTTTTGGTTTACTCAGTTGCAATGGTCTCATTTGGGAGTCTAGGTCCATGCCCATCTGAGATCTGCATCAAGTGTTCTTCCATATGTGTCCAGTGTCTATCTGTCATGTTGCTGTCATTTACCAGTTCAATTCCTTTACTATCCACTAGAACACACCAAAGTCTATTGTATATCATCGATTTATCATATTTGTCAATCACCATCATCGTCGTCATCAGCTTCCCGTCAAAGCTAGCATCATCACCATCTGTGAAGGTCTGAAGAAGAACAGTTTGTGAAAGGGCATTCATCATTATCATCAACGTCTCTGAATCAGCCGAAGAATAGTTTAGTTTGTGAATACGTGAGATACACTTCATTGAGGAGAGGATGAATTTTTTTTCTTCTTCTTTATTTTAGAATTGCATGATTCGACCACATCATTAATATTAGACTTTAGATTTGTCATAATGTTTAGTGTTTAACTATATCTTCCAAATAAAATGTTATTGTATATATATTGTATTTGAGTCAGGATGCTAAGGTATAGATGTTAAAGGGTATTTTAGGGATTTTCCTATCTCACTTGTACAACATATATTTACCTTTTAGGCCTAGCACAATGCAATAGTTGAATTCTCAATTTCATCCTTAAAGTTAACAAGTACCACCATGCATTGCATGTGTGGAGGCAAAAGATCTTTTTTTTTTTTTTGAAGCTGGAGATGGAGACCGCCAGAGCGGCCGAGTCCAAGGGGGGTCGGAGATTAAAACTCCACCCCCTTTGACTTTTTTTCCCTCACGCTCTGCACATATGGCTATCCTCTTCTCCAGGACGTACGCCGAGATCGTCCAGGTGCCATGCATGGATGGATGTTGACAGTTAGCTCGGTCAATTGATGTGTATTAACGTCTAAATTCATGTATGCATGCACATCACTGAGAATTGGATTGTCTTCATGGCTGCCGATGGATGCTGTCTGCATGCTGGCGGCTCAGAAGATATATATGGACATATATAACAAACCATTATTCAGGTTTTCGATCTCACAGTTTGGATTTCGACCAAGGATGTTCTAGGGCGACCACCGACCAGAGATCCCATGATGACCTCTTTCTTCCTCACGTGATTATGAATGCATCTTTCTCTGCCACCCATGCCTGATGCGCCTCTTGTCCTTCTCATGCGTGTACAATGAAGATAACATGGCCACACATGACGAAGAAATCGATCGATCAGCACCTTAAAAAAACTAAAAAAAAAGGTTCGTTGGAAAAAAAATGCAGTCGTTTTCCTTTGTCCCATCTCTGAGATTTCTGCATATTTTCTGGTAATGAAGCGTAGGCAATAGGTACCATGCGTTTCATGTGAGGCAAGAATCGTTTTGAAGCCGGAGCTGGAGACAGGCAGCGTCCAATGGAGATCTCTTCTTTTCTCAGGTTCCGCATGGTTGTCTTCTTCTTCTCCAGGTTCACGACATTGATTGTCCCGGTGCTCTGGCCGCTGAAGTCGCTTCCATGATACAGGCGGCTATCGGAACAAATTGCGCAACTTCCACGACAAATCAGAGACTGATGAACACAAATTTCATTAGTTCACAAAAGGAAATAACTACATTTACATTAGACTACTGAACAAAAAGAATCAATCCAATTCTTCTCATCAATTACAAGATCGAACGAGCAATACATATCTTCATTCAGCTCAGACGACTCAGTAGCAAGACAGGGATCAAACAAATACCTAGCTGCTCCATGCATGTCTTACTACGGTTCGATAAAAAAAAAGTCACTACGTACACAGATCAACCAAAAACTTGTTGAGCAGGGGCCGTCGGATGCAGAGGGGGTCGGAGATCTGACCTCTTTCTTCCTCACGAATGATGAATGCATCTCTCTCAGCCACCTATGGCTCTCTTGTCCTTCTCATGTATGCACAATGAAGCTGATATGGCCACACACGGTGAAGAAATCGGTTGATCAGAACCTTAAAAAAAACTTCGTTAGAAAAAATGCACTCGTTTTTTCTTGTCCCTTCTCTGAAATATCAGCATGCTTGTGCTAATGAAGCGTAGGTACTAGGTACCATGCGTTGCACGTGCGGCAAACATCTTTCTGAAGCCTCATGTGCAGAAGGGGGTCGGAGATTAAATTTCCGACCCCTAGTTTGGCCTCGTTTTTTCCCTCACATAAATGGATGGATGCTGACAGTTAGCTCGGTCATTTGATTATTGACGTGTAATATCTGAACAAAATTCATGTATACATTTACAGCATTGTATTGCGTTCATGGTTACTGCTGATGCTGTCTGCATGCTGGTGGTTTCAGAAGATATCTGGACATATATGACAAGCAATTAGTCAGATTTCCGATCTCTGGATGTTTCTAATCGCCTATAAAATTTTCCTTGTCAATTTGGGTTTCGATCAAGGACGTTCTAGGTAGAGCGACCAGAGATTAATCGGCTATAATGTCTTATTAGCTCTACTTTGATTTGCTTTCTACTTTCAGCCTTCAGCAGCACACCACATCTCCTTGCCGTTGCAGCCCTTTCAACACACATTCAGATTTCACTCTTTTTTGTTCTGAACTTACATCGATTTCCCAATATGTCACTCATGTTCTAGCCATTCAGCGTATGCTGATTGCTGCCTAGTTAGTTAAGGAGTATGCTTAGCAGAGGAAACATGCATGAACGTTCGACCAAGCCAGATGTTGGCAGCACAGCCTGCGTTACCGCGACTGAACTCAAAGTAACAAAGACGGACTGGCAACTAAAGCATCTGAAGCGAAGAGAGCATTCATATTATGATTTCTTACAGCAGCAAAAAGGATTGCATCCACTTCACTTGCAAAGACAACAAAAAATTGCAATGATGAAATATGATGCCACTTGTTCATTTTGGTGCAAGTCACGGTTCCCTTAGAAGTACTCTCCCATGTACAAAAACCAAGAATGACCACCTGATGATATGAAACTGTTTCACTTCTTGTTTTTGCAGCCCACATTCAGCTGCTGCAGCCCAAGCAACAGGTCCTTGGGATCCAGGAACACCTTGTTGTTTGACTTGCCATGGTGTGAGAGATCTCCCTGGCAGCTTCAATCTGTCAGATAGCGAGGAAGGCAGGGGTGTTGTCAATCGCCTCACCGATAAGCTGTGCACTCTTATCCTCACCCTGTTCAAGTATGCCACATGGTCAGATTCAAACCACAGAAAACAAAATGAATATATAAGAACTACGAAGAAATAAACAGCGCCATTGATGTCTAACAAGTGTCCCCAAGCTACGGGCAGTCAACTTATCAAGGGAGATGTGAAAACCATCTACAAACCAGCAATATGCCATCTCATCTTTGCTTACCTGTGCTCTAATGATTGTGCTTCTCTTGTCTTGCTCAGCCTTCTCAACAATGAACTTTGCACGCTCAGCTTCTTGTGCAGCGACCTGCTTGGCTTCAATTGCATGAGTGAACTCTTTTCCAAAGCTGAGACTTGTGATGGACACATAATCCAGAGCAATGTTGAAGTTGCTAGCCCTCACGGTCAGGATCTTCCTAATCTCCCTTCTCACGGCCTGTGATTGGACAAAGGAGAAGTTATTACCACACACTAATAATATCAGCTCTTAAACTAGCACACCATGGAAACAAACTACATATTTAAACATAAATGGGTATGATGAAACAGTACCTCGCTGTGTGATTAGCTGACTGGCATTGTATTGGGCAACCACAGCTTTGAGTGTCTCATGAATGATTGAAGGCAAAACTCTCTCATTGAATTTCTCTCCCAGGGACCTGTAGATAGTAGGTAGCTTCTCTGGCAAGGGTCTTGTAAGGACACGAAGACCAATTTTCACATGTCCAAGTTATCAAATTGTATCCAATTATGAAATGTGTTGGTTGGCTCTATCAATGTACTTTGAAGCAAAGGTCCAAAACAAGAAACTTGCACACAGGTACATCAAACCAATTTGTATGGTCAATAAGAGTTTTTTAAGTTGTGAGTATCAAGCTAGGGGGTGTATTGAACTTTAAATGCCTGTCGACAAAAAATGTGTTCCTCTGTCACAGGCAAAGCATGACACCCATTGCAATGGTAATCGCACACATAAATATTGGTTCTAAACCAATGTACCAAACCATCCATATGGTGAAAATGCTAAGCAGTTCAGCTATACCCAACAAAGCAACTAACATCAAGAATCACATCATCTTAGCGACAAGTCCTAGAACAGGGAGATCCCTTGCCCCCAAATTAAGTGATTAAAGCAAGCACAGCAAGCAAAATTTCACACAACTTTGCTAATATTTGCAAATCACAACTTCACATATATAAAGCAAATCACCTTACATGCTACAACCAAATCGTCTTAATGACATGACCTAGTACAGGGAGATCCCTTGGCCCCAAATTAAGTGATTAAGCAAGCATATGAATCAACAAGTTCACAGATTTTTTTGCTGAAATTAGCAAATCACAAATTCCAAGTGCAAGGATCAGCATTTTACCATCTGGAGATCACGGCTCCCAGAAGTGCTCTCGACGAGGTTGGGGCGCGCGCGGACGTCGTAGATGATCGGCCTCTCGAACCACGGGATCATGAAGTGAGTCCCCTCAGGATACACCTGCACCGAGCACGCAACCAGCCACAATTCCAATGCATTTTCAAAAAAAATCGCAAGCACACGCATAGCTCTCTGAAACCGCCCCCCAGCAACAGAATTAGTGAAGCACACGCCCATCGGCGCCATCGCACCGCATCACCAGTTCACTACTACACGAAGGAGGCTTTGATCGAGGCAGCGAGAAGGAGAAAGATTACCTTGTCCTTGATGCCCTCGAGGCGGTTGAAGACGATGGCGCGATGGCCTCCCTCGATGTTGTAGAGGCTGTTGAAGGCGGCGTAGACGGCCGCGCCGCCCAGAAGCCCCACCTTCACCAGCCGGCCCGCGGCCTGCGGCGGTGGGTTGGGCATCTCCGCGCCCTTGAAGTTCATCTCGCCGGAGACCTTCACGCCCGCGGCGTAAGCGAGGGTTTTGAGTTGATTCGAGGAGGTAGGCGAGGCGGAAATGAGAGGAGGCGACAAGGGTGGGGGTTAAGAGGACGAACTGGGGGTCGCAGCGCCGTTGGATTTTGATCCGACGGCGAGGAGGGGACGATGGGGTTGGGTTTCTTTCCTCCGCGGCAAGTGTAAGGAGACGGCGTGCTTTCTTCCTGTGCAAGACGAGGCGCCCTCCCGAAATCGGACGGTCCTGATCTTCTCTTTTTGCGCGTGTACGAAGGTGGTACTAATTTGTTGCACCGAAAATTTTAAACATTTCCAATTTCCTTTTCTCCAGGGAGAAGAAAATGATATTTTTTTAATCAATTCACATATTCCCTTCATCCCATGTAGCATAACCAATTGTTTTAGACTATTATGTAGTCTAAAAATTTTAGAGAGAATTTTAGGCATGCCATTATGGAAGCTTTTCTATAAGAAAACTTAGATCCTTTTCGATAAAAAAGAAAGAAAAGAAAACTGAGATCCTTTGTGCAAACTGACAATGTGAATAGTGAAGCTCAAACATTAAAAAAAAACATTGTGAACGATTTTTGCATGACCAAACCACTCTGAAGTTGAACCAAGCACTGTTACTGCACACAAGCATCAAACCAAAGAGAACTGGAGGAGTTACACAACCTTACACAACACTGGAACCCTGAAGCCTGAATTCCATTTCCAACCTCAAACCAACTGCACAAACACACCAAGCACAAACCTCTTTCTTCTCCAGCCTAGCACCCTGCCATGAACAACAATAACTACTCTAGAGGCCAAAGACCTTATCCACACAGAGAAGGAACATAGAAGCTTACTACAGCTCTTCTCTCAGGAGAAAAACTGCGAAAAAGAAGAGCTAGCAAACTAGGTGCGCAGCGCCATGAACAAACCCTGCCTTCTTGCGTGCTCGGGAACCAGACGTTGGACAGCTTCTAGAGGGATGCCATGTAGCTCTGCCAATGTTGCAAAACAGTGCAATCAGTTTAGCTGAGGATAATTAGAAGCAGAAGAACCATTGAGAACACATAATTAACTACTGATGAGCAAAACAATCACGCCATTTTGTGAAGCAGAAGATCAAGTATCGGCTTCAGTTTGTTCAGATAAATGCTAGTTACCATTTGATGATTTGAACATAGAGAAGAGTACATGAAATAATTCTCTCGGTTCACATAACTACATAAGGTGCCAGAAAAGGCAGAGAGATGTACTGACCAAGATATCCTTGTTCATGTTGATGAGAATCAAATCAGCAAATGCTAAAGTTCACATGCTGCTACTGCTGTTTCATTCAGTTATGATACCTTTAGATCTGAAGTTGAAGAGTGGAGGAAGGGGACGCCCATTAGGTAGACGTGTGTTTGGATCTCTCAACTCATCAAAGAAAGGGTGCATGCAGGCTTCCATCTGAAGAATAATTAAATAGGTTAGAAGAGAGAAATCTAACAGCATACCACATCGGGCTGTTCATGTCTTCAGAACAACCAACAGTTCCTGTGGCCTTACAGCGGTGCACCGAAGATTTGGCGAGTATTGTAGAAACCTGCTTACAAGGTCTACTGCTTCAGGTGGAAGCCTTTTTTGGAAAACCTGGATAAAAAAATCAAAGATTTTGAATTACCACAAGAATACAGAGAAAGTATCGTTTACTTTTGCAGTTGAACGCACACATAACTGGCAGGCCTGCTCACATGTCTGACCCAACAAATAGGAATGCAGAAGCGCAAATGGCAACACAGAAATTGGATTTTCATTTCCATTTGGTTTCAATCATTTTGTCTTCAATAACTAAAGAGTAATTATTTCAGAATTTAACAGCATGGTAGTCTGTGTTAAAAGATCTCCCTATCCCAAAAGTATGTACCAGATTAGACATCGATATTGCATTAGTTTTGTCAAGGACAGGCAGAATACCTTGTGCCATGGGTAAGCCTTAATTTGTGGGAATTTGAACTCTGTGTAGTTCGGATTCATGCACTTGATCTCTTCCCTTGTTGGAGTACCCAAAACCTGCAAGGCACTATGACTAAACATGTCATTGTCAAGATCAACGGCTGCAGGAGAAAACAGTTCGGGACATCATACAAAATTTTTACCTTGATAATCTCAACCAGCTGATCAACTCCACTTTCCCCAGGAAACAGAGGCTGCATGGATGAACGTTATTAGAATAAGCAAGAGAACAAAACCAAAATATTGTATGTGTTAGACAGACCACTGGCCTGGGCTGTATATATATAGATCCGACCTCCTCGTATACACGGGGGATTCATAGTCACTGTACATTTTCTATATGGTATCAGAGCGAGACTAGACATCCCGGCGCGCTAGCTTCTCCCTTCGGCGAGCCGACTCTTTCCTCCTCGTCGTCGACGTCTTCTTCCCGTCGCCGACTCTCTTCCCGGTACTCCCCTCGCTCTCTCGTCTCCATTTCTTTTTCTCCCCGTCTCTCCTACAGTCACCTTTTCTCCGCCCCACCTCCGCACGACCAGGCGACGGTCTCGATCCGCCTCCTCGTCCCTCCTCACACCCGTCTCCGCTCTTCCTCTTGTTTCGTGCATCTCTCCTTCTCTAACACCGGCGCACCTCCGCGCTCGTCGTCTCCATCGGCTAGAAACCTCCCTTGGTTCTTGCCCCTTCCGACATGCTCAACGGCTCTCGGACGCGAACCTTCTCCCCTCACGTCCGAGCCAGTCCAACGTGTCCACGTGTCCACGGACACGAATCCCTGCCTCCCGGACGCGAACATTTTCTCTTCGCATCCGGCCACTCCCTGCCTTTTTCGCGTCCGCTCCACTCCTTGGCCTTCATGAGTCCACGGACGTGAATCTTGTCTTCACGGACGTGAATTCTCGCACGTCCGTGACCCAACCACTCTTTGACCCACCCACTCTGTCCTCACCTACTCCGCTGCCTACTCCCCATCGGCCAACCCCTCCTCATTGGCTGGCCACTCCTCACCTACTCCGCTACCTACTCCTCATCGGCTGGCCACTCCTCACCTACTCCGCTGCCTACTCCCCATCGGCTAACCACTCCTCATCGGCTAGCCACTCCTCACCTACTCCACTGCCTACTTCCCATCGGCTTCTCACGTCCTTGATCGGCCGATCCGTCCTCTCATCGGCTTCTCTCTCCCATCGGCTCTTTGCTCCTGTTCTCCCGTCATGGCCTCCGAGTCCGCCCTTAGCTCCGGCACTCTCCCAGTCGACGAATCTGCTCCGGCCCTCGGTGCCACAGACCACACCTCGGGCACCACCTCGCCGATCTTCTCCCCTCCCTATGCTGCTGTGAACGTGAAATCTCACGTTCCTATCTCCCTTGACCTTAACGCCAATTATTCCAAGTGGGTTTTCTTCTTCAAATCTCTCTGTGGAAAATTCGGCCTCCGGTCCCATATTGATGGCTCCGCTCCACCTCGCCCCGATGATCCTCAGTGGGACATCGCCGAGTGCTGCGTGCGCAGCTGGCTGCTCGGCTCGGTCGACAATTCTGTCCTCGACCTCGCCATGGACGATACCGACCCCACCACCCAGGACCTCTGGGTAGCCATCGAGCGGATCTTCCTGGCCAACAAGCAGCCTCACGCCATTTTCTTCCTCAACGAGTTTCACTCCATGGTATAAGGCGACTCCTCTGTCTCCTCATACTGTCAGCGCCTCAAAGTCAAGGCTGCTGCTCTCTGGGACGTCGGCCACCCTGTAGCCGACTCTCAACTCGTCCTCGCCCTTCTGCGAGGCCTCAATCCCCGCTTCTCCAACACCGCCGATGACATCGCCAACGCCACACCTCTTCCATCGTTCGCCCGGGCTCATGACATGCTAGTTCTTAAAGAACTCCGTCTGGCAATGATGAGAAGACAGTAGCCCACACCGCTCTTCTTGCCGCAGTCGATAATGGCTGCCGAGCTTCTTGCGCTGCCCCTTCCTCCCGCGGTCCTGGTGGCCATGGCTCCTGCCACAGCAACACAGCCCGCACAGGGAAAGGCAAGGGCAAAGGCAAAGGCAGGACATGGCAGAGTCCGACGCCACCACGACCTATCTCGGTCCCTACCCACCCTACCGGTCTCACGGGTCCGTGGCTCTGCTACAACTCCTGGGCGCCCCAGCCCCAGCCACGCAGCCCCATCGGTTGGCAATCCGGAGTTCTCGGCGCCCATCCCCAGGCTCACCTGGCATCGGCTCCCGTTCTGCAGCCTCAGCCGATGCTACCGACCCCAACCACCCAGTCGGTTCCCTCCTGGAACCAGGCTGGCCTCGTCGCTGCCCTTGGGTGCTGGACTCTGGGCATCTTCACACATGGCATCATCGGCCGGTATACTTCGCTCCTGTCACCCCTCTTCCTCCCCTTTTGTCACTATCGGCAATGGTCACTCTCTTCCTGTCCAATACCGTGGTGACTCCTCTCTGTCTACATCCACCACTAACCTCCCCCTACGCAATGTTCTTATTGTCCCTTCTCTCATTCACAATCTTATATCTGTACGTCAATTCACACGAGATAACCACTGCTCCATTGAATTTGACGCGTCTGGTTTCTCTGTGAAGGATATCCCAACCCGGCGACAGATCCTTCGCTGCAATAGTGGCGGCGACCTCTACACCATTCCCGCTGCGCCGTCCACCCCACACGCCAGCGTCGCCCTCTCCACCAACCTTTGGCACCTTCGCCTCGACCACCCCGGCCCCGACGCTGTCGCCACTCTCCGTCGCAGCGCCTCCATCCGATGTACTCACAGCAGCTCCACAGTTTGCCACTCATGTCAACTTGGCAAACATGTGCGTCTGCCCTTTTCTAGTTCTCTCTCCTGTACCTCGCGTCCATTTGAACTTATACATTGTGATGTATGAACGTCCCCAGTTAAAAGTGTCTCCGGTAATCAGTATTATCTCGCTATACTTGACGATTACACACACTATTGTTGGACCTTCCCGCTCATTCACAAATCCGAGGTCGCCTCTCACCTCACTCACTTCGTCACGTACGTATCCACTCAGTTTAACCTCCCCATCAAGGCTTTACAAGCCGATAACGGTACGGAATTCGTCAACCATACCGTTACAAACCTCCTCACCTCGTAGGGCATCCATCTCCGGCTCTCCTGCCCCTACACCTCTCCTCAGAACGGCAAAGCCGAGCGCCTCCTTCGCACCCTCAACAACATCAGTCGCACCATGCTACTTCACGCCCTCCTACCCGCCACTTATTGGGCCGAAGCTCTGGCTACTGCGACGTATCTTCTCAATCGGCGCCCATGCTCCTCCGTCCATAACAACATTCCCTATGCCCTTCTCTACTGCACGGCGCCCGACTACTCCCACCCTCGCGTTTTCGGGTGCCTCTGCTACCCAAATCTCACCGCCACAGCTTCCCACAAACTCGCTCCCCGCTCCACCGCCTGTATTCTCCTCGGCTATTCCACCTCTCACAAGGGATACCGATGCCTCGACCTTTCCACCCGACGGGTCCTCGTCTCTCGTCACGTCATTTTTGACGAGACATGTTTTCCCTTCGGTCTCCTTCATCCGAGATCCTCCTCTAGTGATCTCGACTTCCTCCTCACCAACACCATGCCGACCAGGTCTTCCCCACTGCCCTCTCCATCGGCCCCCTCATCGGCCGCTGCTAAGGATTTACCCGTCACATCTCCCACCACTACTCAGTCCGATGTCCCCACCATCGGAACCCCATCGGACCCACCTTTATCGGCCGATACCGATCCTATTTATCCTTCAGCCGATACCGTTCCCTCTCCATCAGACACCCCACTTCCATCGGCTCCTCACTTTCCATCGGCTCCTCACTTTCCATCGGCTCCCCCCACCCTATCGGCCGATCCACCTCTATCGGACCGATCGGAATACTCGGCCCACCCGATCTCATCGGCTCAGGCCGATCTAATCCCTCCTTTTTCTCTTGTCTACAGTCGCCGACTCGGAGCCGATGACGCCCCCACCCGACCAGTTCTTCCCATTACTCCCGCACCCCCATCGGCTCCAGTTCCCTTCACCTCTCACATTGTCACCCGCTCCCAGACCGGGTCTCTCTGACCCAATCCGCGCTACGGTCTCTCCGCCGTCCACAGCTTTATCTCGCCCATCCCGGCGACTTCTCGCTCAGCCTTGGCCGACCCTCAGTGGCGCGCGACCATGGCCAACGTGTACAAGGCCCTAATGGACAACGAGACCTGGCGTCTCATTCCCCGACCTCCCGGCGCCAACATTGTGACCGGTAAGTGGATTTTCAAACACAAATTCCACGCCGATGGCTCCCTTGCCCGTCACAAGGCTCGCTGGGTAGTCCGGGGTTTCTCCCAATGACCCGGTGTCGACTACGACAAGACCTTCAGTCCTGTTGTCAAACCCGCCACCATCCAAGTCGTCCTCACCTTGGCTGCCTCTCGCTCCTGGCCGATCCATCAACTAGACATGAAGAACGCCTTTCTTCACGGCCACCTGACGGAAACAGTCTACTGCCAGCAGCCCCTAGGCTTCGTCGACCATTCTCGGCCCGACGACGTCTGTCTCCTTCAACGCTCTCTCTACAGCCTCAAACAAGCCCCTCGTGCCTGGTACCAGCGCTTTGCTGCCTATCTTCGGCACATCGGCTTCGTGGCCTCTGCGTCCGATAGTTCCCTATTCACTTTCCATATCGGCTCCGCCACTGCCTATCTACTTCTCTATGTCGATGACATTGTCCTCACAGCGTCTTCGACATCTCTCCTAGACCAGATCATGGCCCGACTCCACTCTGAGTTCGCCATGACCGATCTTGGTCCTCTCCATCATTTCCTTGGCATCTCCGTAACCCGTTCCATCCACGGGCTCTTCCTTTCCCAACGCCAGTACGCCATCGACCTCCTCCAGCGTGCGGGCATGGCCGACTGTCACCCCACGGCCACCCCAGTCGACACTCGAGCCAAACTCTCCGCCGCCGATGGCGCCCTCGTTGCCGATCCCTCTCACTATCGGAGTCTTGCCGGGGCTCTCCAATACCTCACACTCACCCGACCCGACCTCACGTACGCTGTCCAGCAAGTGTGCCTCTTCATGCACACTCCGCGCGAACCTCACCTCGCGCTGCTCAAGCGCATCCTACGCTACGTGAAGGGCACCCTCTCCAGCGGGCTGCATCTCACCTCCAGCCCCATTGACTCCCTCACCACGTACTCCGACGCGGACTGGGCAGGCTGCCCCGACTCTCAACGCTCTACGTCCGGCTACTGCGTCTACCTCGGTGACACTCTCGTATCCTGGTCCTCAAAACGTCATACTACAGTGTCCCGCTCCAGCGCTAAAGCCGAGTACCGCGCCGTCGCCCACGCCGTCGCCGAGTGCTGCTGGCTTCGCCAGCTTCTCCAGGAGCTCCGTGCACCCCTCTCCACCGCGACCGTCGTCTACTGTGACAATGTCAGTGCCGTCTACATGACCGCCAACCCGGTCCATCACCGACGCACCAAGCACATCGAGATCGATATTCATTTTGTCCGTGACAAGGTTGTATTAGGACAGGTTCGGGTGCTTTATGTACCATCCATATCAGTTTGCCGACATAATGACCAAAGGCCTGCCCACGCCTTTGTTCACTAGTTTTCGGTCCAGTCTCTGCGTCCGTTCCCCTCCCGCTGCGACTGCGGGGGGTGTTAGACAGACACCACTGGCCTGGGCTGTATATATATAGACCCGACCCCCTCGTATACACGGGGGGATTCATAGTCACTGTACATTTTTTACAGTATGCATGTATGAAACCTGTCCAAGTAGAAGCTCTGCCATGACACAGCCTGTAGACCACAAATCAATGGCAGTAGTATATTCGGTTGCACCAAATATGAGCTCCGGTGCCCTGTAATATCTTGAGCATATGTAGGAGATGTTTGGCTCTCCTTTGACCTGCATATTCCCCAAAAAAATTATCACCGGAATTTAAGAAACTGACACATGTAGGCTACCTGCCTTAGTTCACATTTTCTTTCAAGAAAATCCAGTGTCCATTCAGAAAACAGAAGCTCTTGTGATCTTAAAGTTCTGCCAAATTTAACTTACCAAAACTTTTGCACTGCCAAAATCACAGATTTTGAGCTGGTGTGTATGTGGGTTAACCTATAGTGGAAAGGAAGACCTTATTAGTACCATCAAAACTTTGTTAAATTCACAGTCCACAGTACATGCACGATTTTTTCAAGTTTTTAAAACAAATTATTAACGTGCTAACAATTTGCCTGCATAAATAATTCTTTATATGTGTATTTTATGCCGTTTTAATGATCTTATATATATGACTTAATCTTATATCGTCCTGCTATATATGTCAGATAACTTGGCATTTAGTCCTAGTATTGGACTTAGTGGGCCAATGGTAGTTGATGCAATCCAAATATGTGGAGCCATGAATATTTTTTCTGTCTTTCAATAAAGAACAAAAGTGAATAAATATAACAAAAATGCTCTTCCATCAACTGATACCATCAACAAACAAAACAATATAAACAGTAGCATACAGTATGATAGTATGATAATTGATACCCTGTATCAGTGTATCGTAGCCACCAAACAAGGCACATGGGATGGCTCAGCTATATGAAAATAAATAATGCGCATGTGGATTGGTGTTTTCAGTTTCAAAGTGTTGAATCATGTATGTGGAACAGACCAATAATTAAGATATTCGGATACATATGAACCAGAATCTCAGTCCCACTGGGTATATGCAACAGTAAATATATGAAAACTCCATTGAACAAAAGGGGAAAACAAGTTTTCCTAAGTTCATTTTGAATTATGGCTAATATTTTCCAGGGAAACGCAAAGTACATCAAAAGGCAAAGCTTTCTTACCAACATCTTGCACCTTCTCTACTGGATATAGAATTTGATGTGCATATTTCATATAGTTAAAAGCAGGCAATTGTTACATATATGCAACTCTTCATGTACCAATTAGTTATGTTTTATATTCCATTTTTCCTTGATCCAAACAATTTATGTTTAATGATCTATACAGCACATCATATTAAGCATAGAAAATAAAAGGGTTAAAATCTCACAAGAACATTCTGTGGTTTTATATCACGGTGGCAGATGCCAACACAGTTGTGTATGTAAGCAAGTGCTCGGCATATCTGCAAAGATAGGAACAACAGTGAAATAGGTTAGTAGTTATTAATAAAAAAAATTTGTCTTAAGATGTGATATCATAAAAAAGGACAACTAAAAACATTGTTGGGGAAATTTATTTCAGCAGCTAAAGAGAACAAATGCATGTATAGCAGAACTCATTAGCTAGAATTCTAACTGCAGTAAACAGAAAAATCTAACCATCAGTTAGGGCATATAAACAATTACATGGACTAATGTGAAAATTGTCAGTTATACAGTAAATGATCTATGCTAGTTCCTAGAGAGTAGATTGATGTCACGCAATTAAATCTCATAAATTTTATACAGCCAAAAGGTGCTACTTCTCTAAGGAAAAATGTTATAATTCAATAGCATCTCAAATCATGTATGAATATGATGGAAAATTTATAAGATAAGCATATGATACTTGATGTTTAGCTAAACAACCAATAAGCAAGCTATTGAACATGACAATGCAAAAGTATGTGATCACTATTGGCCAAACAACAGCACTTGATGTTAAATCCTATTAGTTCCTAAACATTACTGCTCTGCAAAGGTGAGTTTTGTAATTCAAGGCAACTTTCTGAAGCACAACATCATTCAGAAAAACGACTATCAAATCAGGCTGACCTGATAAGTATATAACTTGACATAAATGAGGGGCATCCGTTGATTCATTCTGTTGTACTGTCTAGCAATCCGGTTTACTGTCTCTGGAACATACTCAAGGGCAAGATTGAGGTAAAGCTCATCCCTTTCGGTGGTTGAGAAGAAATAATGCTTAAGACCAACAATATTAGGATGATCCAGCATATGCATAATTTGCAATTCCCTGTTCTTGTAACGTTTATCTTGGAGAACCTTTTTTATGGCAACAATTTCTCCTGTTTCTCGACATTTGGCCTAAGAGTTGACACAAACAAGTTATTTGCCTTTCACAATCAGGTTGACATAGAGCAAATTTATACAATGAAAAAACTAGTACAAGCCTACCTGATATACAACCCCAAAAGAACCAGTTCCAACCACATGCTCAGCAATGTAAGTGACCGACTGTTCCATTAACCAATTTATCAGCATTATTTCATGGCCAAATATTACAAATTGCAATGATGAAAGAAAAAAATATTCTTACCTGTTTAGGTAGACCATTTCGACCACGAATTGTAGTAGCTATTATGTGACCAGCTTCAGCACTAGAGCCATCGCTTACATCTCGGTCCATGTCCTGCAAATGAGTATGCAGTATCAAAAACCCATACTTTTCTAGGATGGAGAGCATGTCAAATTTGCGGAGGAGCAAATTATGGACAAATGTTTGAAGTGACGCAGTGACTAATTACTTCTTTTTTCAGAAAAGTGCAGTGGTTCATCGCTACAGGAGGTTAACAAAATAATAAGAACCAGAGAAATCAAAGAGTTTGATTTCTGGTGACAAGTGTCTCTTCATTCTACAACAACATTAGTTCAGTCAGTGACAAGTAAATCAAACAGAAACAGAAACATACCTTATCATCATCAACATCTGGCTTGGCATCCCTCAATTGCATTTCCAGCATCTCCCTTCCTAGAAATTCAACCGAACTAGCCGGGCCCTTATTGCCATGTCCCGGCCGAGAGGAGGTCCCGACGCCGCCATGCCTCAGTCCAGAATACGCCATCTCCAAGTCGAATGCCAGGAATTAATCGAGATTGCCCAGATCAGGACAAGAAACAGACCAGTGTTCACTCCATTGCTTGCAGAAGATCAGCCTGCCATTGCAATGCCGTTTCCTCCAGCATCACTTCAGCAACAACTGCATACATATTCCATAAAAATGTTCAAGATCGAAATGAACCCTCTATAATATAGTAGCACATTTTTCTTGTAAAGTTGTTCCGATTTATAACTGACGAAAAACATCGAAAATCTTCAGGAAGTAGACTGCACTCAAGTACGCAACTCATAATTCTTCAGTTAGTACACTACCCCCAAAAGCATCCGGATTTCCAGTCACACAAAGATCAAGAAGGGCCACCGAATAACAAGAAAAACCGCACAACTTCCTCTAAATCCTGACAGATCAATCTCAAAACTGGACCAAAGATCCTCCAAAATAAACCTCGCGATCCATCCCAAATCCAATAACTTGATAATTGGGTCCAAACCGCCGCAAACCGGGCCCGAAGGAAGCATTAAAAAACGACATTTTTTTCCTGGTGGGATAAAAGAATCTGTAGCCAGTACCTGAAACCAAAATCGGGCAGAGATCAAAGAAGAATTCTTGTGGCAAACAGATCAAACCACCAGCTCTCAGCAGCCTCTCCACTGCTCCTGGAATTATCCTGGGGTTCTTGCGTTCAGAGCAGCAGAGGAGGAGATGGTTTGGGGCTCTCTGGAGCAAGTTGGTAGAGGGGAGTGAGTGAGTGAGTTAGTGGACGGCAGCTGCTGCTCCTCCTCTCCTTCCAAACTTTTCCTTTTCTGGTAAAAAAGAATTGGCAAGGGCATGACACCGAGGAGCAGAGAGATTTATGGAGGTGGTGATGGCATGGAAGGGATGAAGGAGGGGAGTTGGGGGAGAAGCAAACAAAAATGGGTTGCAGCTGTGGAGGTGAAGTGGCACATGATTTGAGGGTTTTTGTTGTTTGGTTGCAGTGTTTTGCTGCGGTCATTTTGGCAGTGAAAACACTTGGATTGATTTGACAGGAGTGTTGACTTGGGTGTGACTTGTGAAATGCGATTTGCAAATATTTTCATTCTCAATAGATGTTGCTTTTCGTTACTCAGTAATTATTGGAGGGAATAAATAAATAAACAAATTATTATAAGGCTAAAAACAGATTCAAAGTATTATTCTAAGAAATTAATACATAGAAAGTTTTGTAAAAAATACCATCTAAGAGTTAGAAATATACAGGTTCATTCATTCGCAAGGAAATGTACGCGTTAATCCATTCTCAGTAATGGAAACGATGCTAATTTTGTAATTACTTTTATAGATGTTGACATTCGCGTGAGTTAGATTTACTCATCTGTCCTAAGATATAAAAAGTTAATAGATATAAACTAGTATTAGAGACACAATTTTCAGCTCCTTTGTGGTTAACTGCGGCTTGAGTCGTACAGGGCATCCATTCTTCTATTCTAAACGCAAATCCAACTGGGTCGTGTTTATCTCCCCGTACCAGAAAAGAAATCGACAAAAGCCTGCATGTGCCACAGAACTTTCGGCCGAGCAATACAGCAAGTATGGTTCGCTTCAGGAGACCACTTTGCCAGAAGCTGCATTAACAATGCGGAAAAAACAAACTTCATGTAGCCTGTGTTATCGGTTCTTCGCTCATCAGAAATTCAGAGCTATGGAGTGTACAGAATCATGCAGGTTTTTTTTTTCTCTTTTAAGAAAAACTTCTGTACATAGCCATGTTTCTCTTGTCCTACTCGTACTAAGTTATAAACGACAATCAGGTCGCAGAAAATGACTCAATGCAGCTCTATTCATTCGTTGTAAAATTCCCGCTCACCCATCTGCTCCTTTTATCCATCCATAGATTCTTTCTTATATGCATGTTGTCATGTAGTCATATACAGTCATCCACAGTTCTGCTTGCCTGCAACCAGAGAGACTTGTAATACAGGAAGCAAGAGAAACATATAAGAGGCAGTCACATGGCTATGCCCGAAGGAATATAAACAAGAAGCAAGTGGTAGTAACAAAACAGGAGAAACCAAAAGGTCCACCAAGATAACTGTTCTGTTCATGCTCATCATGCTAAGAGATCAGGGTCCTGTCACTCGTTGACCAGGTCAATGGGCCTCACAGGCAGCCATCACTTCAGTTTGCATATGCTACTGTAAAGTGCTCATGTATGCTGTGAGATGTGGCTACATCACTATTCAAAGAGGGAGGGGGGGGGGGGCATCTGTTAGCTGTACCTCTGCATGTGGGGAGGATGAACTTATTAGCTTTTAATCTTCATACATTAATGTTGATGTCTGTCAAAAGCTCCACATGGTGTTCTTGCAAAACAAAATTATTTGTTGCAGTTTCAGTAGCCAAAATTTAGATTCTGCAGAATGAAATGGTTATGTGAAAGAAAGTAGATACTGACCTGCACTGTCTGCATATCAAATTCCAACAGCATCAAGAAGCTCTGAATGTTGTGACACGGAGACTAGAGTGTTTGCCACAATTGCACCACTTGCAGCGACGGCCGGAACACCGATGCCTGGAAAAGTCGAGTCACCACAGCAGAATAGCTGCGGTATCGGTGTTGCCTGCCCAGGGAAAGTGGCCTCCCCAGCTTTTATGGCCGGGCCATAGGTTCCTCTATTTCTTCGGAGGAACCTCGTGTGTGTTAATGGTGATCCAACCAGCTTCACGTCGCATTTTTCTCTGCTAAATCTTGGACCAAGGGCAAGCTCCACAGCTTTCCACATCACCTGAAAGGTTTACATTGACATTTCAGGAAAGACAAGATGTAAATATTTACAATCAGTAAATGAAGGAGTCTTGGACGACAAGTGTCTAGTTTCAATAACCTTTTGCTTAACTTTTGATCATTTTTACTCCCTTGAAATACTAACATGTAAATTATTGCTCTAGAGTCTATACTGCTATACAAGCCATATGCCCATGTGTGCACGTGTGCAAAAGAGGGGTTAACAGATGAAATTTCCAGGAAATATCTGAACTGATAAAATGATGTCAAAGCACATGGATTTCTAGGTACTAATTCCCAGCTATCAAGGGAATAAGAAGAAGAGCACAGCAGTTGTTCTATGTGTACCTCAGAGCGTTCTTCTTTCAACCTTCGATACTCAGCACTTTTCCGGTCTAGTCCCTCCCACAAACTGTAAGGTTCTGTTCCCGGTGTATAAGCATGTAGGACGTGCTTTCCAGGCGGTGCTAAGCCATTTCCAAGAACACTAGGAACTGATATCAATACAACGTTCTGGTCAGCATCAACTCCTTTGTTCCAATCATTAACCACAATATGATGGATTCCAAGGTCCTCTCTAGCATTCTGTTCCAGTTATGTAAGTGGTTAAGTGAGATACTGTCTGTGTCAATGTGGAAATACACATCTTAATAAACATAATTTGCTAATGTCAAGTGTATGACAACCAACCTCCACATCAAAACCCAAGTGGAGATGCATAAATGATTCACATTGTGGAGTTGCTTTCACTTTGTCTTTATATGATCTTGGGACAGCATCTGGTGGCAGCAAATCCAAAGTATCCCACATAGATGCATTGCTAACAACTGCTTTCTTTGCACGCACAATCTGCATGAGGAGAAAATTCCTGACAAGATTTCAACAGCTGCTCAATCTTCAAAACATAGGTTGCATGATGGAAGTCAATACAAGGAAATAGGTTACTATCTAGTGAGCTAGAAAAACATGTGGCATAATCATGCCACTCGAAAATAGATTGCATAAGACAACAAGGTGAGAAAAGTTATGCCATCTTGGCCTACATGATTTCTATGGTCTGCCACTACTGCAAATGGGTGGACCATGGCCTAAAGCCCCTAAACTAAATGTGATATGCAGTACTGAAGAAGGTAACAGATCTTTTTTTTTTCAGGAAAACAAATAATGATTGCTGTGGATTGTGCATTGAAGTCTTTGTGACATCCATGAGGATAAAGGTAATGTGAAATATCATACTTGATGAAATCATTATCATGGTAACAGTATGGATCTGAATCTGAGCCTTACTAATCGTTACTATAATTGGCTTTGCGTTCATAACTTTGTATCGCACAAATCATTTCCTACTAGGTAACAATTTGTTTTTTGTTTGCTAATAACATATTCTTAGGAGATGCTTACCTGTCCACTTTGCAGCTTGACACCGACTGCTCGACCATTCTCAATTAAAACCTTTTCAACATGAGAACGAAGAGCAAGTCTGCCACCAAATTTTTTTATTCCTCTCACAAGGGCATCTATTATTGCTCCGCTTCCCTCAAGAGGATACTCAAGCAAGCATCCTGGTTTATACCATTCTGCAAACATATAAACCTGTGGTTGTAGTTAGATCAAATGACGAAACAGAAAACATCATAATATAGTGAATTTGAACAGACGCTTCAGAAGAGAGCTGTCATAGAGGTAAACACTGAAAAATATGGAAAACTATGCATTGTAACTTATTATGTACTGAATTGTATGGTTCAGTGCCAAATATTTCGACAACCAGTTGCTGTGGAGCAAGATACAAAGATAACGGTGCCAAGATTCATGTAGCAGTCATTGCTATCCACCAATGGGAATGTATGCCATCAACCTATAGAATTTAGATCCACTACAAATACAATCACTACCATGGAGACTGTATTGACTAGTTTAGGGTCACACTGTATTGACTAGTTTAGGGTCACATACTCACATGAGAGTGACTACTGAATAGTATAGGTCCTGAAATAGTACCTGCTACATAAACTAGATATATAATACACTACATTGAGGTTGTTTCAGGTTTAGATGACCTGATGGCATGAGCATGTAAACATATCCCATGAGAACATGTAACACCAGCACAGCTATTGTATGGGAACAAGAGGAACATTGCACCAATAAACCCATCCTATGATGTCCTCACCATTAGGTGCACCCACAGATATATTCACAGAAGTTGTGCAGCAAAACTATTCCCTTATTCATCTATTTAATGCAATCTGAAATCATATGTTGTCATCTTGATATTGGTCGGTTTCTACAGTGAATTAAATGGTTTTTTTAAAAGAAATCATATGGTAATCAACTAAATGTTGGCAAAGCAAAAGGTACTGAAATTAAAGGAAAACACATATGGCAGGATAATAAATTCAATGTTGGCAAAGTAACAAGTACTGCAAATGAAAGTTAACCTGTTGAAAATTAGTTTACCATTTCTGCAGAAAGAGCACCATCAGATTTGACTCCCGCAAGTAGAAAACACAAGAGATCGATCCAGTTACGAACAAAGGGGTTTTTCAGACCCAATGAATCGACAATCTCTGAGAATGGTCGTAGAAGTTTTGTAGCACCAAGAGCTCCTTGAGGTCCCATTTGCAGGATTGATTTTAAGAGAGAAGGAGCATATCTACCAGCAGCTGTGGATAGAACACCTAAATCACCTCGAATGGAAAGTGGAGGCAAAGCCATTGCAGCTGCAGACATAGGAATAACTGCATCCTGAGATTGTTTTAGTATGGTATTAGCTCAAGTTCTAATGGAACATAACATGGCCCTAAGATAAAAAAGAAGAAATGATCATGGAAAAACTAGTATTTATATCACATTCAAGTACAATGCTGTACAAATTTTACATAATATAATGTCTGTGAAAACGAATGCACAGGAAACAAAAGCCCTACTAATTTTACATAGTTGTGCCTTAATAATCTACACAACTATGGCTGCAGAAGTATTTTCCAAAGAAATAGCATTTCAAACACAAGAAACTCACAAGAAGCTTTTTCCACTCCTGGACTGCATCAATGCCAACAAATGCCTCAAGGTCCTGAAGGAATTGTAAGTCAGAATCTCAACAGTGTGTAGAGCACCCAACAGATAAAAATTGTTAGCATTAAAATTGTATAAATGTGAGCATCTCTAAGTTCAATAATCAGCCATTTTATCTGAGAAGAAAAAAACATATCTAAGTGAAAATTGATGCATGTCACAGACAGAATTAAGTGAGTGGTAATAATTACATATTAAGTAGTCAAAGACTGTTCACCTTCAGGAAATCAGTTGGACCTATCCGCGAGAGGAATTGGCCTTCAGGTGCATAAACCATCCAGGAGTCATATGAGGCACATGGAACTGATTCGCCTAGTGCATCAAGAACCTGACCAGTTGAGTGACCGCATCAGCTTAAAGCTCTCACCACAATTAACATAAGCATATAAAGTACTTCACTCCACCGCCACAATGCCAGTAAACCACAATGGGGAGAACAATTTGCTGCCTATGAATGTGGTATGCAATGAAGTATCACCTGGGCGAGGGGATTGGCCTGGGGGCCTCTGGACTGGAAACCGGAGAACAAGGAGGGGCCCGAGTCGAAGTTGAAGCCCTTGATGTCGAACGAGTGCGCGGCGCCTCCCGGGCGGTCATGGCTCTCGAGCACGAGCACGTCCTGGTTGTACCTAGCCAGGAGCCCGGCGCAGCACAGCCCGCCGATCCCGCTCCCGATGACGACGACGTCCGCCTCCGGCCTCTCCGCCACCCTGACCGATCCAGAAGATGAAACGGCGGCGCGCGCGCGCACACAGCTATGAGCATCGATCAAGTGCTAGCTGCGCTCCCTCGGCCGCAGTTTGAACGGCGAGACTGGAGAGAAACGTACCCGGAGACCGCGCCGTCCTCGCCCTCGGGGAAGGAGGGTTCAGCGGGGCGCTCGTCGGCGGCCACCGCACGGCAGCGCGAGGAACCAGCGGCCACGGCGGGCGTTCCTCGGCTTCGTGCCCATGGGGCGCCGGTGCTGGTGGTCAGTGCGCGCGGGCGGCGAGTGGAGGGAGCGCAGTGCCGGCGCGGAGGCTGCAGCGCGCGGGAGGCCAACGCGGCGGAAGCCATCTCGGAGCCGGAGAAGACGGAGAATGGCGCGCGTCTCGTCGGCTACAACTGCTGCAGGTTACTGCACTAGTACTGCTCGGGATCAGGCCGCGGCCGCTGCCGCCATTGGGGTGAGGCGGCCGTCGTGACACGTGGCAGCTCGCCGGCCTTTCTCTGTTCGCGGCCGCTGATCACTCCCCTCGACGCGATGGGACGGCCCAACCAAGGGCCCATTGTGGTGACCCTTACTGGGAGCCCAACCAAGGGCCCATTGTGGTGACCTCACTGGGAGCCCAACCAAGGGCCCATTGTGGTGACCTCACTGGGAGCCCAACCATTCTTTTCCCGTCCCGGCCGGTAGATGATCTGACCTTGCTAGGTTCACATGATTATGGATGCGCTCGTAGCGCACCATCGCCGAGATTTTTCCCAACATATGAAGTTTATCTCTTCAATTTTCTAGTTATATTATAAGTGTGTGTTATACATGCATGCGTATGTGTAGGTGTGGTGTAATTTCGTGTGTATCCTTGGCTATACCCTCCCAAAAAAGTTTATAGGATTTATTAATGATTATTATTCTAGGAATTAAAATCTTATTAATGTATGTATCATTTATTTTGTAGAAATAGAAATAGACATTCTAATTTCGAACTGAAATCTTATTCCTGTATGCACCATTTATTTTATAACAAAAGACCTTAACTAATTTCTAAGAATTATATTCTTATGATCTTATTATTCTAAAATGTTCTTAGTATGAGGCGCATCCTAATTCTATTTTTTTTCTATTTTTATAAAAATCATATGAACCAAATAATCTATAAGAGCGTCTAGCCAAATGATGATATTATGGCTAGCTAGCAAAAAAAAAATCTAATCGTACTTTCCCTGTGTTTCAAGAGGCTGCCAAATCAGTCTCCATAGTTCTTATTTAGCAGGCTCAATAGTGAGTACGGGTGGGGTGGCTAGTATATTAGAGAGCTTTTGTTCGTTTTACTATGCTAGCCAAAATTTAGGATGGAGGGTTGGATACTAGTCTCTTATATGCTCAAGCGGCTTACGATGCCATCTTGTAATATGGGTAGCATAATTGTTAATTATGATTTATGCTGGCAAGATTTTATAATATTTTTCTTACTTTGTTATTATTACTTAATCTAAAGCTTGGTTTTAGTGGTTGTGGTGAATCCTTTACTGCCTCAACATAACACAGTTTTCACATACTACACAATATTTAAGAATTATCGTTTGAATTGGTCACACTACCATACCATTGATCACCACTGCCAAGTGAATGGAGTTGGTGAATGATAATAGGATCATTCGTCATTTATCTTGCCGGTTGATTATTGTCCTAAATCCTCTAATTAAGATTTTAGATGAACTGTTAAATAACAAACATGTATTTACTCTATTAATTACTATTATTGCTATAGGAATATGCAATTACATGTCTGTAACGTCGCTTGTAAGACCCTATATGGGATTTATCTTTTCCAACCTTACAGTTTTCCAACGAACGCTCTCCTCCATATGCGTAATGACTTAATAAATGATCTATTAGCATCTCATGTCAAATTTCATATGTATGATAATAATCCACGCGCGATTATTCATAGTGCTTTCAGTTACACAATAAAAAAAATTATTATCAACAATAAACCACAACATGAATATATTCACGTAGTAGCACTTGGTAGGTGCAATATGTAGATTCACATTTTCTTAAATACTCTCAGTCCAATATGATATCCTCTAAACTACGTATTGAAACAAACTTATACATTTGAATAAATTTTTGAGCAGAAAAAAAAGTAGTTGTAGATAAGAAAAAGTCGTACTTAACTTTTACCTATCCTATAAAATATAGCATCTACACTTATTTCTTTAGTCAGAATCTCTGAGGAGAGAATAAACATAGTCAAGATAATACAAATCCCAACATTTAAGTGACCTAATAATACTTAGCTACTGATAATCATGTCTGAGCAGGATGATCATGTTCAAGCTCTACACCAATATAGTTACAAACTAAATTAGTATTTTCTTCCTCATATATTGTAGTCATAAGAGATTAATATCATGGTAATATTAGCTCCGATTAACAAGAGTATGACTATTACTCGATATTAGGAAGATTTGAAATTGTATAAAAATCCTTGTCTCCTTGCTCTCCAGATAGATTCATTTGCATCTTCATATCAGCCAACTCCTACATTATTAAATACATCATATATATACGGATATTGAAGTTAAATTATTATTCATCGATAGTTGACGTGCCAGGTAAGGATGGCTGGTATATAGAGGATTCACAAAGATATGATGTCTAAAGGCGGATTTTCCAACAAGAAATATCACTACAACTTTGAATGGGAAGATATGACCGACACATAGTAAGTTTGTCTCTAGATCGAAATCATGGTTGTCAGGGTTTGTACAACTCCATCATAAACGGTTTCATCAATACCAAGTTTATCGTTCTAATATCTTATTTTTAAATTGATTTTAATGTTTACTACTAATCACATATTGAGTTGTGGCTTTTTTTCTGTTTTACATGCAATTTTTCGTCAAAGTTTGAGCCTCAAACCAGCTGCCTATTGGCTTGACTACTACTTAGATACGCAAGGTCAAAAATAACATTGTGAGTTGTTATTTCCTAATTGATACCTATGGTAGATAAAATTACATGTATTAAACTAGATAAGCTCCCCACACACATCTATACATGAGCACTTGGATAAATCGGTCTAGTACCTAAGAGAGTGTGTCCAAGAAGGATTTTCATGTGTACACGTGTAGCTATCAAAAAGATGACTAGGTTCATTGATCTGATAACTCAACGTCATGTACATAAGGACGTAACATCAAGGGGTAAAGTTTTCGACGAGGGATACTACAACTACTTTGGATTAGGGGATATAACTTGACCAAAGTATGTTTTCTTCTAAACCAAAACAGTGACAATCCCAATCTTCAACAATTCGATCTACTAGGATTGACATAGCATCAATATATCACCGCCGTGAAAAACAGTAGTGCAAAGTTATCAATCTCGAAGCCTCAATTGAGAACCCCGGTCAATAACTCCCGAACTAATATCCACCAATCGGTTGACTACGAGGCTATGCATGACAAAAATATTGATCTTCAACAAGATATTAGGTTTATCGTCCTAATCAATTCATATATTATTCATGTATGGCGTTTATGTTTCTCTTTTTTTTGCATGAGCTACGAGAACATTAAAGCACCATTGCCTCCTACAACTTTAATCCGTCTGGAAGAACAAGATACTAATTGAGCTAACTAGCCTCGGGGCGAGACACCTTGAGGGTTTGCACCCTACACGGCTAGCATCGACTACACACATGCAAACCCAAGACAACCATTCGGGATTCAGGAGCCCACCACCAATGCTTTGCGTGCATTTATACGAGGTCAGTAGACCAACTAATTTAGATGTATGCATTTGCATTATGATATACACAAGGAATTTACTCAAAAGCATTATGGTTACCATCTCTGTGAGTACGTGATAAGTTATTTAGTAGATTGATCTTTTAAAAATAAATCTACTAATTCCGTACATACATTCGGCAAGTATATACGATGTACTCAATATTTTATTTAATTTATCATATCTTTTTTATGATAACAAAATTTACATGGTTTACCTACAGCACTTTTTATACACAATATCTATTTTGCAAGATCATGTCATATTAGACCAACTAAAGTCTCATGCTTGAGGGCTTGTATTTTTTAATGCATGTATAAATTTTGCTCATTTACAGTAAATATGATAACAAATGTATAATCTGTATATACTCGATATATCATAACATGACTAGAATATCTATGCAGAGTATATTCTCGATATTTTCTGTTATATTTTTTCTAGAAATTGCTTTTTAGGAACAATAGCAAAATATTTCATAACAATTGCCAATATCACCAGAATATTTGTGAAAAATGTTACCATGTCAAGATGATTTCTGAAAAAAAAACTAGTACTATTTGGCACATTTTATTAAGATTTTGTCCATGTTGTCTATCCTAAATACTCGGGATATCGATAATGGAGGCGTTCCACTCATAAATGGAGGGCCCGAGGCTCTACTCATACCATCTACAATAATGATTAAGTCAGATATCTCAAACGGTGATGACTTCTTGTCTCATCACCATACTATTGGACAATACCTCACAAAAACAACCGGTCTGATCACCCGACATAGTTGCTAAAACAGTGTTCACACCATCTATCTTGATTAGTCGGAACAAGAACTAGTCAAAACAAAAATGAAGAAGGTGCTCTATTATCAACCGGAAGGCCCAAGGCACTATCTATGACATCTAAGATGATGATATTATCAGACCTCAAACGACAACAACACATAGTGTGTCACTGCTCAAATACAAAAGGCATATATAGAAAACAAGCGATACAATTAGAAAGACATTTTCGACAAGAAGCTTGAAAAAAACTATAGCCTTTCATTATGCTTGTGAGTTGAAAAAATAAATATGAATCCGTGCTGGCCACATAAAATGCGAGCACCAACATACGTGGTCAAGACGGTCCAAGATTTGACTATGCTAATGGTCTTCATGAGACCGAATCAGGCATAAAGGTTATCTCACCTAGACAGTGGACGAGATATGACTACGCCGCTAGTCTTCGTGAGATCGGATTAGGCGAAAAGATTCTCCTACCTAGAAAATAGTCAAAGACCTGACTACGTTGCTGGTCTTTGTGAGATTGAGTCAGGTGGAAAGGTTCTCCTACCTAAATAGTGGTCAAGATCGGACTACACTGCTAGTCTTCGTGAGATCAGGTTGAGCAAAAAGGACATCCCACCTAGATAGTAGTCGAAGATCTAACTACACCTCATATATTCATGGGACCGGGCCAAGCAGAAAGGGTCTCCTATGCAGGAAATGGTCGAGAACTGACTACACTGCCAGTTTTCACAGAACCAACAAGATTGTAACAGTCCTACAACTTTAAAAAAAGAAAGAAAAAATATGATCAAGTACTGATTACGCTGCTAGTTTTCATGAAACTAATCAGGTCATAGTGGTCTTATAGAAAATACACGTTGTTGGGACCTAATTACGCCATTGGTTTTTACGAAACTAGTCGGGTCATAACGGTCTTACCACTAATACATATTGTCGGGTTCTCACTGTGCCACTAGTGTTGGCAAGACCAGGGGAGTCATAGTGTGTTCTATCATGTAAATACTATCGACCAAATTGACTATTTCTTCTCTGCAAAAAGTAACTTGGCCTGAGAAACAGCTAATGCCATCGAGATTGTGGTTGAAGACATCAAATCGTCAAACAGATTAATACTCTTTACATTGCTTTTCTACTCGAATTGTCGACTCATTAACTACGTTTATGAGAAGAAAGTCAACGGCTAGGAAAAATATATTATTTACTTATAAACTAAAAAAATATTTTAAATTTTAGTTCATATTTTTCTTATGATTGTTTACTTAGGGGATTGTTATTTAACAATTTGTTCTAGATCGTTTATTTTAGAAAAAATTAAATGACTGAACAACTGGTCTGATATTGAGTAAGATGGAGGCTAATTGGAGGCTTTATATTAGTTGGAGGCTAGTTGGACTCAACAAACCTTGTTTCTTAAGTCATGCATACAACTTTTATCTCTCTTCATCCGAAGTTAAACCATTTGCTTTTTTTAGAACTACCTAAGCGTTAGTTCCTGCTTCCTCTTAGGAAGCTTACTCCATAATGCCCTCACGGCATCCTAGGTCATACAGACCTATTCTCAACTATCAAGATCATCCGTTAGTCACCAAAACCGACTCTGGTAACGGTTCTCATTTCCTCAACCATTTTTTCATAAAACACTGTTAAATAAAACTACGATATGAGAATCATCTTAAATTCACTCTTAACCGTAGGTATAGATATTTAAATAGTTTAAGCTCTGCAGAGTTTGTACACTTTATCCATATGATATGAAACTGGCACTAGATATCCATCAGCACCAGAAGTTCGTAACAAGACCTTTCCAAAGCCTACCCATGAATATTTCATATCACGTAGTTGGGTCGAGTCTCTAAAAACTAAGTATTAGGCAAATATCATGCCTTCATCTACTCAGAACACACTAAGGATGTCTCCTACTCCTATCTAATCACCTTACAAGAGGCTAGAATAATACCTATCCCGGGCAATAAAGATTCACGAACTGTCTCCTCACCCCTAGCGTTTCACAACTATTGATATATAATGTTTCTATGTGCTAGCTAATTATTCGATCAAGAGTATCCCACAATTAACCGTGTGGTCATATTGTAAGATGCTTAAATGTAATTCCCTAAGTAATCGATCCTTACATGTGATTATAAAACCAAGTCACACAAGCGAAGTTCCGCATCATGGGTTTTCGCAAACCCACCTTTTTTTCTTTTTAAACCCATCAACTCCATGAGTCAAATTTTCACAAAAGATTTGACAACTTAGTTTTTTTATAACGGTAAACAACAGTGTAATATAGAACAATAGTATTTCCGTTCAGGAAGTAAGAACTTTCAAACAAGTGGAATTACATGGATAGAATTTAACAACAACTTACGAAAAGTAATATAATAATTAGGTTGATTCATCAGTTACACACAAACCGAGGCTGATCTATTTAACTGTGTATACTAAATATATAACTTTAAAAATAATCATATTTTATAAATTAATGGTTACTTGCTTTGTCTTGTTCTTAGTCGATAATAAATTCTTTAATATGAGGCAATATGATAAGGGTGACTTTTATTTTATAACTATGGAGTATAACTGACAATGTACCTAAAATTTCATGTAGGCCAATCCTCCTCAGCTGCACTCAAATCTAAAGTTTATTCAGCTCTTGAGAAGAGAAACAAAGCTTATCTCTGAAGTCGAATACTATCTCACAAACCTCATTTCAGCAAAGTTGTTTATAATAAATGTTAATGGACGCTCACTATCTGTGGAGGAAAGTGTATTCCAGGCACATATGGAGTCTGCAAGATTTGGTAATCACACATCTGTTGCTAGCACTACAACAGAACTGAACGAAGAATCTGGTGATACAGGTCTGTTTTTAACAGTTGTGGATCAGTTTGTTTGAGAATAAATCTGCATCTAGTTTTCACCTCAATTAAAGTACTAGATTTTCTGCGTGTTCATGATAACATCATTTTGGTCTTCTTGCCCTGTGTAAGAACCAGCTTACTTAGCAGCTACAATAGCATTTAGTAGCAGCCTTTAGATTTCCTTTTAAGTCGTTGTGAACTTGGTGTTCCTCATTCCATGTAAGGGTTTAGATTTAGTTTTCCTGGTTTTAGCTGCATAATCACAAAGCTTAGTTCATATTTAACAGGATTAAGATTCCCATTCATGGATTCTGAAACTGAAAGCTTGACTCCAGAGGAAGTCAAGCAATTGCATGAGCTCTACAGGCAAGTAGTCACAAGATATACACTGCTGTGTAAAGCTTTAAGAAAGTTATCAGTAGATGAGGACCACCCTTAATTCAGTAGATGATGAAGCAATGTGAAGATGCTGACCAGAGATGGCATTGGTTAATTATAAACAGCCTCCACATCCCCGTTACCCATGCATGTAATGATCCAATGTACATATACACGAAGTTTTTCACTGATCGTAGGAAACAAACAAGTTCTGACCCACTCATGCTTGTCCATGATACTGCATTCCAGGTATCCGCAACTAGGTTCCAGGGCTTCCAGGATGCACTACTACAGGTATGGCCAAAGAACCTTCAGACCTGGGAATGGATGCTTGTGCCTTTGCATTGCAAGCTGTCTGATAACCAGCCACTTCTGCAATTTGGCATATGCGTGCGTCGGGAATTGCATTTGGCATATGTTGCTGTTGATGATCATGTTCAACCGCTGTGTATCGTACAGCAAATCTTCTGTGCTGAAAGGTGCCTGTTTTCCTTTGTTCGCCTGACCGTGGTGGCATAGTGAGAACAGCAAATCTTATACGCACGATTTGCTCATGAAGTCATTAAACATCCGAATTCCCTGCATCAGTGTTGAGCAGAACAGGAAATTGTTGCTGTCACTTGAGGACCTACTGCTTGAGTAATCAACAGATAACTTGTTGCATGGCGTAACTTCGTAAGCTTCATGTGCTAGCGTATTAATGTGTAAATATGACTAGTAATTCAGAATGTTCTGTGATCAATTTTGTGGGAGGTTTTCTCGTTCTCGTGAAAGGGTTGAACACATTTTGAAACAAACAATAGAACTCGAAAATTCAAGTAGTGTTTGCAGATGATATTTCTGGCTTGAATGACACAACAAATAAGTGAGCATAAAAAAAATTGAATGACACAACAAATACTGAGCGTAAAAAAAAATTTGAATGACACAACAAATACTGAGCATAAAAAAAAACGAAAATCGTGGTCGGCAGGATTCGAACCTGCGCGGGCAGAACCCACATGATTTCTAGTCATGCCCGATAACCACTCCGGCACCACTTATGATGCCATACTCTGATGATTTATATAGGATTAAAAAAGTTGCTGCATACTCGTTTTTGATATCACATATTTTATTCAAACACCGGCCAGATCAGTTCGTAGATATCACATCAGATATCGCAATAGCATGCAATGGCGCGTACTCACGTTCACACACACAATAATACAAACACATGTCCATGGTAGCACTGCATCGTGCGTGTACATCTATCTGCACAGCACGCAGCACTGTGTCGCCCAATTTCTCACTCCATCTTGTGCTGCTGGGCGGTGCGCCCCGGGCTCCGAGCCGCCGGGTACTCGAGCATCGGGCGACGCGCGCTCGCCGGCGGTGACGGTGCGGCCGTGGACAGCAGCAGGCGGAAGGTCCAGCCGAGGACGTCAGGCGAGAAGGCGCGGAAGACGAGGAAGACGTCGCACCAGTTTGGGTGCTTCACGTGGGCGTCGCCGCGGCACGCGCCGGCGACCACCATCCGCGCGTACGCCTCCACTTGCCCGCCGGCGAGCGGCACCTGATTGGAGATGATAATTAGTGCAACGGTTAATCAACTGGAAAAGTTAATGAAGCAACGAGCAGCTAGCACCTGATTAATGATACTAATTTTTTACCTCTCTCTCCTCCCCTTTTCCATTGCATCTCCGCGCCTTCCTCGAGCATGAACTTGCCGCCGCTGGCCTCGCCGCCGATCCAGCCGTGCGTCGCCACGCTGATGCCCACCTCGTACCGGAGCGTCTCGTAGAAGTCGATCACCGCTGCCTTCGCCGCCTGCATGCCATATATGGTTTTCAGATCATTCTGAAGCAGGACTTCCTGATGAATTTTTTAGTACAACAGGAAATAATGGCTTACAGAGTAGAGGCACATCCTGGGCATGGGCAACCGGCTCTCGACGGCGGCGTTGACGACGACCCGGCCATGGCACCGCCGCCGGTAGGGGAGCGCGGAGTAGGTCGGGTACACGTTCTCCCAGAAGTTGACGTCCTGGCCGGCCGGATCAAGTCCAGATATTTCAGGCTTTCAGCAGAAGAAATCAATCCATGCAGCTGAAGAAACTTAAGCGGAAAACATAGACACGTACCGTGAGGCGAGGGAAAGCGACCGTGTCGCCGGCCTCCTCGAAGCAGAAATCATGGCCCAAGCTCACTGTGTTCACCAGATGGTTCACTGCATGCATCAACGACGACACAGATATATTCAGCTAAAACATCACACACAAAAAAAATCAAAGAACCTTGATTAATTTATAGCTGGACTGATGTATGGTGACTGACATTGGCCCAAGTAGCTGATGGTGTCTCTGACGAGCCTCCGGCAGTCGTCCTCCTTGACGACGTCAGCGGCCCGCGCGTTCTCCCGCACCGCGAACAGCCGGTGCTCCCTCCTCGCCACCAGCGCCAGGTTCGCGTTCCTCCGCGCGTACTCGTACGCTATTTGCCGCAAGCCACAACGGTTTCGTGGATAATTCACAAGTGCTCTCTGCGTGCATCATGATCTGTGTATGTCTCCGGGCGGCGCTGCGTATTACCTCTCCGATGGCTGAGGAGAAGCCGGTGATGAGGACAACCTTTTTTGTGCATGTTATCGATGGTGAGGGTCTTGATGACCCAGTCCACACCGCGCAGGAACGACAGCGTCGGCCACGCGAACGCCAGCATCACCATGCTCGCCGGAGGCACCACCAGGTCCATCACCGCGTTCACCACCTGCTCCATCGATCAATTAATCTCTCCCTGACAACACAATTCCTTCCCTTTCTTCCTATATATCCACTCAGACACAGTCCAATCAAACAATCGAATGGATCAGCGCGCCTCTGGTTTGTAGTAGTGTTCTTGGGAACTAGGCAGGCGGCAAGAAGAGCCGAGGAGGAAGAAGAGGGATCAAGATCGAGTCTTCTGATGAGTTTGCCAATCTGTTGAGAAAGGTTGAGCAGATAAGGACAGCTAGCAGATTAGGAGGAAGATGACGGGTGCAGGCGTGCATGGATGGCAGCTGCGCGGGCATGCCGCCCGCCGACATGCACACGTCGAGAGCAGAGGCGCCACGGCGAGACACGGGGAGGAGGCAAGCTTTAGCCGCTTCCTGCAGGCTACGCATGCACGCACGGCGCCTACAAAATTGAAAGCCTTGTTCCATATTCCTTTCTTCTTTCTCCTGCGATCGGCTACACCTTAAATTTGCTGCCTAATTTGGTTGTTTCATAAATCGATCAGAATAGCCAGTGTTTACATATCAAATTAGAGAGAACGCTGGATCATAGCAATGCACAAATCAACCATTTGACTGGCAAGATACTCTGTCTCCGCAGGCTTGTGTAAAAGGTGTTGGCAAATTTAGTAAACCTGTTGTCAATTTTTCGCTTTGTTAATCTTTTCGTCGATTTACCGTTGAGTCTGGTTTGGATTTATATCCTCCCAGGCGCGTCCTGTACCACGCCCACGACCTGTGTCGTGGGCAGCGCACAGCGTCCATACGACGTGCTCCAGTGCGTGGGACGGTATGGACTCCACCGAGCTTGGAGATATGGCGTGCACAGCGGGTATGGTAGCCGGGGTGTGTCGTGAGGCGCAGTACAACGTCAGCACGACGTGCTCCAGTGCGTGGGATGCCACGGACTCCACAGAGCTCGGAGGTATGGCGCGCACGGCGGGCATGGTGGCCGGGGATAGCCTGTCCACTAACTCTTTTTTTGTTTTGCTTTTCTTAGTAGCTCATCGTGTATAAGTAGGAGCCCTGAACAAAGAAACATAAGTCGCTGAAGCAACCAAATTCCAGTGTTTAAGTTCTCTGTGTTCGCGTTCGCGTGAGTTCGTGCGCTTGGAAGCTCGCCGCAGTTCTGTTCCGGTGACCAGCGAGGAGTTCGACTAACATTTAGTATCAGAGCAGAGATCGGGAGATGGACCGCCAATCGGCACCGGTTGCAGATCGGTCGCGCATGCCACGCCGCCGCCATGGGCGCGGTGGGCAACGGTACACGCCATCGCCAGCGCCACGCCGTGGGCGTCGCGAGCTCGTCGTCTAGCGCACCGACAACCCTGCTGCCGACGTCCAGTGGCCCATGCTCACCCGTACAAACTACCAGGAGTGGTCTATGTTGATGCAGGTAAACTTCGAGGCAACCGGTTGGTGGTACGCCGTCGAGCCGTTCGATGACGATGACATCGAGTACCGCCACGACCGCCTGGCACTCGCCGCTATTCTGCGCTCGGTGCCGGCGGACATGCTGTCCACTCTGTGGGAGAAGAGGGGCTCTGCCGCGGAGGCATGGGCGGCGATCAAGGCCATCCGGGTGGGCGTCAATCGCGTCTGGGAGGCCAACGCCCAGCAGCTCTGCCACGAGTTCAACACGCTGGTGTGGAAGGACTCGGAGACCGCGGAGGACTTTGCGAACCGCATCAATATCAACACGCTGGTGTGGAAGGACTCGAAGACCGCGGAGGACTTTGCGAACCGCATCAATAGGTTGGTGTCCGACCTACGCATCCTCGGCGACAACGTCACCGATGTCGAGATCGTGAGGAAGATGCTACAACTCGTGCCTGAACATCTGGCGCAGGTAGCCATCTCTATCGAGACGCTACTCGACATCCGCACTATCTCCGTGGAGGAGGTGACCGGGCGACTGCGCGCCATCGAACAACGCCGCAAGCCTCAACCCGTCCACGACAACCACGGCCGGCTGCTTCTCTGCGAGGAGGAGTGGCTGGCCAGGCTCAAGATCCGCGAGGCCGGTGGGAAGAGCGGCGGCCATTCCTCTGGAGGCGGTGGCGACAGCTCCAGCGGCTACGCCGGCGGCAAGAAGCGCGGCGGCCGTGGACGCGCTAAAGGCAAGGGGAAGGCCGACGGGCCAACCCGCGACGGCGAAAAGCCCAATCTAGCTAAAGATCAATGTGCACGCTACGGCAAGATGGGCCACTGGGCCAGGGAATGTAGGAGCAAACCCAAGGCCGAGGCCCATGTCGCGGAGGCGGAAGAGGAAAGGGAGCCCACGCTGTTGATGGCCTATGCCACTCTGCGTCCAGCGTTGTCTCCAACCGCCGCCAAGCTAGTTCAGGCTCCATCGGCGAGCCGTCCCCTCCGCATCGTGGAGGCCAAGGTGTTCGCGCAGCTCGGAGACGACAACGAGCGCGACAATGCCACCTGGTACTTGGACACCGGGGCGACGAATCACATGACGGGGAACCGCTACGCCTTCATCGACATCGACATGGCGATCCGCGGCACCGTCCGTTTCGGCGATGGCTCTGAGGTGGAGATCCAAGGCTCCGGCACTGTTCTGTTTGAGGGAAGGACCGGTGAGCACCTCCCGCTCACGGGGGTGTATTACATCCCGCGCCTCGTCTCCAACATCGTGAGCCTCGGGGCAACTCGATGAAAGGGATTGTGACGTGCACATCAAGAACGGGGTGCTCCGCGTCCGCGACGACAAGGAACGCTTGATCCTGCGTGTAAGGCGTTCGGCGGAACGCCTCTATCTCTTGCAAGTGAAGATGGCCCGGCCGCTCTGCCTGGCTGCACGCACCACCGACGGCGCGTGGCTGTGGCATGAGCGGTTCGGACATATGAACTTCGACGCCCTGCACAAGATGGAGAAACGCGGGATGGTGCAGGGGCTTCCTTCTATCGATCGAGTTCGTCAGTTCTACACCGAGTGCGTCACCACCAAGCTCAAGCGGAGGCCATTCCCGTCGCAGGCCAAGCAGCGGGCGGAGGGGTTGCTGGACCTAGTCCACGGCGACCTGTGCGGCCCCATCACGCCGGCGACTCTCGGCGGTAAGAAATTCTTTCTGCTTCTGGTGGATGACAAGAGGAGGTTCATGTGGGTGGCCCTGCTAGCGGCTAAGAGCGACACGCTGGCCGCCGTCAAGAAGTTCCAGGCTCGGGTTGAAGTGGAGACCGGGCGGCACCTGTGCGCTCTCAGGACGGACAACGGCGGCGAGTTCACCTCCGACGAGTTCGAGACATACTGCGCTGACCGTGGCGTGGAACGGCAGCACACGGCGCCGTACACGCCCCAGTAGAAGGGGTCGTCGAGCGGAGGAACCAGAGCGTCGTCAACATGGTGTGTGCTTTGCTAAAAAGCAGGGGCATGCCGTCTGTTTTTTGGGGAGAAGCCATCGCCACCGCCGTCTGCATCCTAAACCGCGCACTCACAAAAGCCCTTGACAGCGTGACACCTTACGAGGCATGGCATGGCAGGCGGCCCGACGTCTCCTACTTTCGCACGTTCGGCTGCACTGCCTTCGTCAAGACGGTGAAACCAAATCTCAAAAAGCTGGAGGACCGCGGCACGCCTATCGTGTTCATCGGGTACGAGCCCGGCGCTAAGGCGTGGCGCTTCTACAACCCGGTGGCGCGGTGCGCCGTCGTGTCCTGGGATGCTGTGTTCGACGAAACCATGTCCTGGACCTGGGAGAATGGTGACGGAGTGCGCACCGACTCGGAGCTCGTGGTGGAGTACCACGACTTGCAGACCGGTGCCGGGGACCACTACATCGACATCGCCAGGGGTGGGTCTGAGGCGACCGCTAGCCTGGCCCATGCCAGTCCAACTCCCGCACCAAGCCCCGGCGCGTCCATGGCAAGCACCCCTGCAGCGTCGTCGGCGCAACACTCGTCTGAACCTGCGGCGACACCCACCTCACCAGAGTTTGTGTTACCGCCACCGAATGCCGAGGAGTACTGGGACGCCGACAACGACGACGTCGAGCCAAGGTATTGCACCCTCGACAACGTTCTCGGGAACGCGACGCCTCCTGGTCTTGCTGTTCGACAAGTTGCCGCAGAGCTCCATCTGCAAATCGAGGGCAAGCCTGCCTCGTTCGCTAAGGCTGAGAAGCTGCAGCCTTGGCGTCGAGCGATGTTGGAGGAGATGGACTCAATCGAGAACAACAGTACCTGGCGTCTTGTACCGCTACCACCTGGGCACCGACCGATCGGCCTCAAATGGGTCTACAAGACAAAGAGAAATGTCGCCGGTGACGTCGTGAAGCACAAGGCGAGACTCGTCGCTAAGGAGTACATCCAGCAAGCCGGGGTGGACTTCGATGAAGTGTTCGCCCCTATCGCTCGGATCGAGTCCGTCCGTGTGCTGCTCGCGCTCGCCGCCCAGGAGGGGTGGCCGGTTCACCATATGGACGTAAAGTCCGCCTTCTTGAACGGGGAACTGAACGAGGAGGTTTACGTGCGGCAACCCACCGGCTTCGTTGTTGCAGGGAAGGAGAACATGGTGCTCCGGCTTGACAAGGCCTTCTATGGCCTTTGACAAGCACCGAGGGCATGGAATGCCAAGTTGGACCGCACTCTGGGCGAGCTGGGCTTCAGCCACAGCGAATTGGAGCATGCGGTCTACGCCAGAGGAAGAGGAGCTTCCCGGTTGCTGGTGGGGGCCTATGTCGATGACCTCGTCATCACCGGGAACGTCGTCGCCGAGATCAACCACTTCAAGGTGCAAATGAAATCCAGGTTCAAAATGAGCAACCTCGGTCTCTTGTGCTTTTATCTGGGGATCGAAGTGCAACAAGGAGACGACGGCATCAAGCTCACTCAGACGGCGTACGCTCGGAAGATCCTAGACCGAGCGGGGATGGGGACCTGCAATCCCTGTCACACCCCGATGGAGCCTCGGTTGAAGTTGTCCAAGACAAGCAACGCCGAGGCGGTGGACGCCACCGAATACCGGGGCTTGGTCGGCTGTCTCCGATACCTTGTGCATACCCGGCCTGACATCGCTTTCTCGGTCGGGTATGTTAGTCGCTTTATGGAGTGACCAACGATGGAGCATCTCAACGCCGTCAAGTGGATCCTGCGCTACATCGCCGAAACCATCGACTACGGGTGCTGCTACCAGCATGGAGCGCGGGAGCTGAAGCTGCTCGGGTATAGTGATGCCGATATGGGCGGCGACATTGATACAAGAAAAAGCACCACTGGAGTGCTATTCTTCCTCGGCTCCTGCGCAGTGACATGGCAATCACAGAAACAGAAGGTGGTCGCTCTCTCATCCTGCGAAGCTGAGTACATTGCAGGTACGACGGCCGCCTGCCAAGGGATCTGGTTGGCACAGCTGCTTGCAGAACTCGACGGCGAGCGGCGAGCCCCGTTCCTCCTGAAGATGGACAGTCAATCTGCAATTGCCCTCAGTAAGAATCCCGTTTTTCATGATCGAAGCAAACACATCGATGTGCGTTATCATTTTATCCGAGATTGTGTTGGAGATGAGAGGATTAGGATTGAGCATGTTCGGACAGAGGAACAGCTCGCTGACATCTTGACGAAGCCGTTGGCGCGTGATCGTTTCTGCGAAATCCGTGTTTAGCTTGGTGTCATCAAGGTCGACCATAGACAACAGGTTTAGGGGGTGAAGTGTTGGCAAATTTAGTAAACCTGTTGTCAATTTTTCGCTTTGTTCATCTTTTGGTCGATTTCCCGTTGAGCCTGGTTTGGATTTACATCCTCCCAGGCGCGTCCTGTACCGCGCCCACGACCTGTGTCGTGGGCAGTGCACAGCGTCCGCACGACACGCTCCAGTGCGTGGGACGGCATGGACTCCACGGAGCTCGGAGGTATGGCGCGCACGGCGGGCATGGTGGCCGGGGTGTGTCGTGAGACGCAGTACAACGTCAGCACGACGCGCTCCAGTGCGTGGGATGGCACGGACTCCACGGAGCTCGGAGGTATGGCGCGCACGGCGGGCATGGTGGCCGGGGATAGCCAGTCCACCAACTCTTTTTTTTTTTTGCTTTTCTTAGTAGCTCATCGTATATAAGTAGGAGTACTGAACAAAGAAACATAAGTCGCTGAAGCAACCAAATTCCAGTGTTTAAGTTCTTTGTTTTCGCGTTCGCGTGAGTTCGTGCGCTTGGAAGCTCGCCGCAGCTCTATTCCGGTGGAGTTCGGCTAACAAGCTTTCCTCTCGCGTGCTGTGATGATTGGGCGGGTGATCCACCTAAGAGCAGCAGCCGCAATGGCGATGCATCGTCCGCTCTCACGACGTCGGCTCCGGCGGTGATCCACAAAAACCGACCAGGAACGGCATCGAGGATCCGGGAGCAACAAGCAAGGAGAGGGATGCACGACGGAGATGGCGGCGGCGCACAGACGGAGACGGGAGGGCGCCCCCTTCTGTGACCCCACATGTCTGTGGCAGCGCTTCCTGCAACAATATGTAATCTTGCATAGAAACCCTTCCAAAAAATAATTGTAGCGATCCGAACCATGGTCCCGTTTGGCCGTTAGATTGACTTGAGGGGCGGCCTGGATTGAGTAGGAGGACGTGGCCCACGCATATTTCCATGTAATTCCTTTACTTTTCGGATATTATCTTTTACACCCCTCCCAAGCTTGATTCTGAACCTGATTGACGCGACGAATCGATCTCCCACGGGGACGGCCAGATTGACGCGAGTAGAGGGACGCCGCGCCCATGGTCGGTACGGCGGAGCACCGGCGAGGGGAGGAGGCTGCGCCGCCGCCACCACGTGCGCTCCTAGGTTACGTTCTTTTTTCTCTTTTTTAATGCATGTCTTCAGAAGTTCACCGTTAAGAGTTAGGGCTCTTGTGCTACATAAGTGAGAGGCTCAGAGTCTGTGTTTAGAATTTTAGATCAATCATTTTATGAAATTTGGGTGAAATATCCAATCTCCTTCAGATCGGATAAGCAAAATGAACACGGTTTAGGTCTGGTAAAGCCATCCATAAAACATTGCAATTGCAGGTCTGGTAAAGCCTGAACCATTTTTTAGAGGAACCTGAAACTGAGAATATGGGCACATAACAAGACTACAATTTTTTTTAGTTTCTATCAAACAATGAAACAAACGTTAAGCGATGATCAATGAATCATACATATTGAAAGAAATTGTAAGATCTGACAGAAGATGGTGAGCACATAACCCAAGTTGAACAAATAAAAAAGCAAGATTTTCTGTCAAGAACAAGTCAGCATCAGTTCCCTTCAAAAACATTTTGTACTGGAGAGTCACGGTATTTGGACAAAAAAAACATTTTTGGTAATAGTAGAACATCAACTGCACGGGCGATGTATAGTACGAGTATAAGATATTCCGATCCAAACTGTCAAAGCAGCCGTACTATCTTACTCTTATGTACAGAATGAAAATTTTTCATCTCCTGAATGTAATCCTTTATTTTTGTTGCATGACACCACATTTTGACAATTACAAAGAGGATCACCTCAAGCGATCCGACAGAAACGACATCGATTGACACTACGAGCATCGCTAGAAAGAGCAGCATCTTGATGTAAAACTGATTGAATCTGTTGTGGAGAGTTGAATAGATTGGCCCTCTCTGACAGCACCAGCACCAGCTCCAGCCTCGTCTGAAGCCAATGCCTTTTTGGTGATGATCCGGAATATCTCAGTAAGGACGGTCTGAAAAGCTTTATCCACATTTGTCGCGTCGAGTGCAGAGGTCTCAATGAAGGATAGACCCTCCCTCTCTGCAAAGCTTGTTGCATCCTCCAAGGCCACTGATCGGAGATGCTTGAGGTCGATCTTGTTGCCGATGAGCATGACGACGATGTTGGAGTCGGCATGGTCACGGAGCTCCCTGAGCCACCTCTTGACATTCTCAAAAGTTGTGGCCTTTGTGACATCATAGACGAGCAATGCTCCCACGGCACCACGGTAATAGGCGCTTGTGATCGCCCGGTACCGTTCTTGCCCTGCTGTGTCCCATATTTGTGCTTTTACAATCTTTCCTTCAACCTGAATTACAAAATTGAGGCAATGTAACAATGAACCCTTGGGGGAAAATAGTATTGAACTGGGAAAATTTTGTGATATCATATTGCGACACTGTGGTGAAATATAATAGGATTATGGATTCATTTGTTGTATGCAGGCATGCAGCTAAGGTTTTCAGATTATGCTTTAGAGCAAGTCAGTTAGTGTTAGCTTCCTGTCAATCAAAATTTGCATGTACTACACTTCAGTTTGTACAAAATCTGCAAAATTTCAAGAAAGAAAGAACTCTGCTTTGGTAATTAACACAAGAATTTTGCTTTGCCAATAGCAATTGCACCAATCCATGGATACCAAAAGGAGACACTGATATCGAAGAGAAAGCAATCAGTAGCGAAAATATCAAAGGGAGTAACTAGCTGAGTTAACTCTGAATTCTACTGTGTTCTACTACCTCTGTTTTCTACTGCTAAGCATGGGCGCCAAACAGGCAAGTCAGCAGGCTATCGTGGTCAAGCCGGCAGCATGCATGCACAAGGGCATCATCCAATTCGAGCAACTCCAGAAACATTCAGAGCAAGTAGTAACAGCTAAGCACTGAAGCAGAAGTAAACATAACAAGTAGTAAGAAGTGGTAATAGCCAAGCAGAGGAGAAGCGGGTGACCTCGATGGTGCGGGTGGCGAACTCGACGCCGATGGTGGACTTGGAGTCGAGGGAGAAGCTGTTGCGGGTGAAGCGCGAGAGGAGGTTGGACTTGCCCACGCCGGAGTCGCCGATCAGCACGATCTTGAACAGGTAGTCGTACTCGTCGCCGCCCTGCTCCCACGGCGCCGGCCGCCGAGCCATCGATCGATCGCCCGATTCAACCTCTCCTCTTCCTTCCCTCCGCGCAAAGCCGCCTCCTTTCGGCTCGTCGCTCTTGCTGATTTCTTGGAGCCTCCACCTCCGATTTCCGTTTCCTCCTCCTTCCCAAGAAGGCTAGCTAGCTGCTGCTGCTTCCTCTGGCTACTTGCTTGGTTTCTTGGCTTTGGACGGGTAGACGCGTGGGTGAAGGCGACCTGATTGATTTTTATTTAGAGAGTGAGGGAGGGGAAGGGAGAGAGTGCGCATGCAAATTGGTAAGGCCACACTTGGGGTTCAACGCTAATCTTTTGTCGAGTGTAAGATTTATAAATGGATTTGCAAAGTTGGATCATGTCGTTTGGCTGCTATATATATTTTTCCTGAGTGGTCTTGAGTGGCATGCTCCCATAAACATCACTAGAATAGTGGATTATGGATGATGGATGATGAATTATAGTAGTCATGAGTTTTCCCTTAAATAATTTTTGTCATATAGCCAAAATATAGCTAAATAAATGTATTTAGGTATTTGATCAGTAGCCAAACAAATCTCGTGTGAATCAAACGTACTGATATATATATATATATATCAAGAAAAAAATGAGTACATGTATGTGAAAATCTATTCATATTGGCCTTATTTTTAACATATTTACCTTAGGAATAAACTTTTTCTTTTTAAAAAGGTTGTATAAATGCTTTTTTTAGAGAATTAAGTCCGGTGAATTTCCAACTTCACCGTTGGTAACAATTTTCCGATTCAATTTAGCTCTCATAGTACTATCAACATGGTTATCTTTTATCATTGCACTAGTCTTAACCTTCCGCACTAATGGCAATCAATGGTTATTGGATGTGGACCCATCGGTGTATGCCTACCAATATCCCATTATGAAAAGGAAAAAGATTCCAAAACCAAAGACACGATTTGGAGACCACCCTATCAGGGATAATTCTGCCATTCTGCTGATCTGGGAAGACGTATTTTTCCCTGAAGATTGATCAGTTGGAATAGGGAAAATGGTATTGGAATCGTTCTAACTTCCAAAAGAAACATCTAAAAAAACTTCCAAACAGAAGCACACAGAGTTTATAATATTAACTTCAATCATAGTTTGACCTCAAACAAACAAACAAACTCCCTTGTGCCTTTATTTATATGATTGATAAATTATGGATGGTTGATGAACAGGCAGAGAAGATAGAAAAACAGGAATGGAAAATAGCAGGAAAATTAACGGCTGACACTTCAAAGGACACGCTTTCGATAAGAGCCACCCAAATTGGCTGGCTTCTCACGAGTGAACAACCTGCAGCTTGCGTGCAATCATGTAACGAAAAAAATGAAGGGGACGATGCCACCGTGTCAACATAAGTATGCATAAAAATGGAGAGGGTTATCATGCACATAAAAAGTCAAAGTACACTTGCAATAAACATTAGCTGACACAACTCATCACTCAAAATTGTATGCTTAATTGCTTATTCCTTCAATAATGTTTGCATAATCACTCATAAGTTCATGTTTATGCCTTCAATAATGTTTGCATAATCATCTTTAACAATTGGTAATCACTTTATCATCGCAGTAGCAATGAATGAAGCAAAATAAAGAGTTTTTTTTTAATGGAGCAATGAGGCAGACACTTTTTTTTTTTGAAAACTCATAAGCATTTTATTAAACAAGACAGAGTTTTGGGGGGAAAACCCTAGCACATCGCCAAACATATTTGCTGAAAGCTGGAACCATCCTTCTGAACAGAAAGGTTAACTGAACTAAGAAAGCATCATTCCTAATGAAACCAAACAGTTGCACCGTCACGTAGGTTGATCATTGATGAAGGCCAGGCCTAATCAGCTCTACCATTTCCTCTGGAAATTGAGCGCAGAGGCGCGCGCGTGTCTGTGGTTATGGCTGGCGTCTCTCCACCTGAATGGAATATCTTATGTTCAACAGGTCGGGTATATGGCTGGGTTGTCCTCACACACCGTATTTTTATTTTTAGGTTTCTGAGCGACGGCCTCCTAGGATCACTTCCAATGTGAAGCAGAGCTTGACGATTCTAAAGTTTTGGAAGGTACAGCCTTTGTTGCATTCAGTGGCGGAGCACGCCCCAAAAAATAGGTGGGTCAGACATGGCGCGGCAGTGCGCAGCGGCGCTAGCGCTAGGGTTAAATTCCTCGCTGCGTCGGTGTGTTCGTCGAGGCGTCGCACGGCAACATCAAGTCATCCAACGTGCTGCTCACCAAGAACTGGGAGGCCAGGATATTTCTAGGTTCGCCTGACGATTACCGCGATGAACAAAATGAAGCCCTCTCGCTCTCAGATATTGGAATGCATGTGTACCACAGATGCGACTTTAAATCCTAAATTAGCAACAGTTTTAGCAAGTGATTGAAATTAGCTCGTGGGAGCTGGCGAGATGGCATACACTAGGTAGCAGTAATGGAGAGAAAAGCAGCGAGATTAGATGCCAATGATGGGATTTTCCTTAACTGCCAACAGAGATGCAGGCAGCAACAAACCAGAAAGGCATCGATCACTCAGTTATCTTGCGGGCAGGCATGCAGCTGGGACATAAAGCCATGCAACTAGAACAATACACCGGGGGGCCAGCTGGCCCACCCTGCCGTATGGGACCCTTCGCCTCTGGTTTCATTGCCTTTTCTCTTTCTATGCTAAAATTTGTATTCTGCTGCCATCTTGTACAGGGTCATAGAACAAGATTCATCAGCCGCCAAGGTACACCGGCTGAATGAGTGATTTTGTGTTCTGTGATGCTTAGGGCTTTTGTGTTCACACGCTCTCATGGAATCAGATTATAAGACGCGTGCGCCTTTTGTGTTCTGAACCTTATTGCTTCATAGGCTGCGTTCGGGACTCAACATGAACGGTGTGATTAACACACGATAAAATAAAGGAGAAAATATTTGTAACATTAGCAGTGAGACCACTGGCCTGGACTGACCCGATCCTCTTGTATACGCTCATAAGATTCATAGTCACTGTACACATTCTACATGGTATCAGAGCGAGTCTAGACATCTCGGCGCGCTAGCTTCTCCTGCCGGCAAGCCGATCCTTTCCTTCTCGTCGTCGACGTCTTTTTCCCGTCGCTAACTCTCTTCCCGTTACTCTCCTCGCTCTCTCGTCTCCATTTCTTCTTCTCCACGTCTCTCCCACAGTCACCTTCTTTTCTCCGTCCCACCTCCGCGCTCGTCGTCTCCATTGGCTGGACATGTCCAGCCCTCCATCGGCTGGAAACCTCCCTCAGTTCTCACCCTTTCCGACACGCTCAACGGCTCTCGGATGCGAACCTTCTCCCCTCACGTCCGAGCCAGTCCAATGTGTCCACGTGTCCACGGACACGAATCCCTACCTCCCGGACGCGAACATATTCTCTTCGCGTCTAGCCACTCCCTACCTTTTTCGTGTCCGCCCCACTCCTTGGCCTCCACGAGTCCACAGACGTGAATCTTCTCATCACGGACGTGAATCCTCGCACGTCCGTAACCCAACCACTCTCTGACCCACCCACTCTGTCCTCACCTACTCCGCTGCCTACTCCCCATAGGCCAACCACTCCTCATCGGCTAGCCACTCCTCACCTAATCCACTGCCTACTCCCTATCGGCCAACCACTTTCCATCGGCTTCTCATATCTTTGATCGCCCGATCCGTCCTCTCATCGGCTCTCCCCTCCCATCGGCTTCTTTCTCCCATCGGCTCTTTGCTCCCGTTCTCCCGTCATGGCCACCGAGTCCGCTCTCAGCTCCGGCACTCTCCTATTCGCTGAATCTGCTCTGGCCCTCGGTGCCTCAGACCACACCTCGGTTACCACCTCGCCGATCTTCTCCCCTCCCTACGCTGCTGTGAACGTGAAATCTCACGTTCCTATCTCCCTTGACCTTAACGCCAATTATTCTAAGTGGGTTTTCTTCTTCAAATCCCTATGTGAAAAATTCGGCCTCCAGTCTCATATTGATGGCTCCGCTCCACCTCGCCACGATGATCCTCATTGGGACATCGCTGAGTGCTACGTGCGTAGCTGGTTGCTCGCCTCAGTCGATGACTCTGTCCTCGACCTCGCCATGGACGATACCGACCCTACCGCCCGGGACCTCTGGGTGGCCATCGAGCGGATCTTCCTGGCCAATAAGCAGCCTCACGCCATCTTTCTCCTCAACGAGTTCCACTCCATGGTACAAGGTGACTCCTCTGTCTCCTTGTACTGTCAGTGCCTCAAAGTTGAGGTTGCTGCTCTTCAGGACGTCGGCCACCCTGTGGCCAACTCTCAACTCGTCCTCGCCCTTCTGTGAGGCCTCAATCCCCGCTTCTCCAACACCACCGATGACATCGCCAACGCCACACCTCTTCCATCGTTCGCCCGGGCTCATAACATGCTAGTTCTTAAAAAACTCCGTCTGACCAATGATGAGAAGATAGTGGCCCACACCGCTCTTCTTGCCGCAGCCGATAATGACTGCCGAGCTTTTTGTGTTGCCCCTTCCTCCCACGGTCCTGGTGGCCATGGCTCCGGCCACGGCAACACAGCCCGCACCGGAAAAGACAAGGGCAAAGGCAAATGCAGGACCTGGCAGAGTCTGACGCCACCATGACCTACCTCGGTCTCTACCCACCCTGCCGGTCCCACGGGTCCGTGGCTCTGCTACAACCCCAGGGCGCCCCAGCCCTAGCCACGCAGCCCCATCGGCTGGTAACCCGGAGTTCTCGGCGCCCATCCCCAGGCTCACCTGGCATCGGCTCCCGTTCTATCGCCTTATCCGATGCTACCGACCCCAACCACCCAGTCGGTTCCCTCCTGGAAGCAGGCTGGCCTCGTCGCTGCCCTCAACCAGATGGCGCTCCAATCACAGCAGCACCCGTAGGTGCTAGACTCTGGGGCGTCTTCACACATGGCGTCATCGGCCGGTATACTTCGCTCCTGTTACCCCTCTTCCTCCCCTTTTGTCACCATCGGCAATGGTCACTCTCTTCGTGTCCAATGCCGCGGTGACTCCTCTCTGTCTACATCCACCACTAACATCCTCCTACGCAATGTTCTTATCGTCCCTTCTCTCATTCACAATCTTATATCTATTCGCCAATTCACACGAGACAACCACTGCTCCATTGAATTTGACGCGTCTAGTTTCTCTGTGAAAGATATCCCAACCCGGCGACAGATCCTTCGCTGCAATAGTGGTGGCGACCTCTACACCATTCCCGGTGCGCCGTCCACCCCACACGCCAGCGTCGCCCTCTCCACCAACCTTTGGCACCTTCGCCTCGACCACCCCGGCCCCGACGCTGTCGCCACTCTCCGTCGCAGCGCCTCCATCCGATGTACTCACACCAGCTCCACAGTTTGTCACTCATGTCAACTTGGCAAACATGTGCGTCTGCCCTTTTCTAGTTCTCTCTCCTATACCTCGCGTCCATTTAAACTTATACATTGTGATGTATGAACTTTTCCAGTTAAAAGTGTCTCCAGTAATCAGTATTATCTCGCTATACTTGACGATTACACATACTATTGCTGGACCTTCCCGCTCATCCACAAATCCGAGGTCGCCTCTCACCTCACTCACTTCGTCACGTACGTATCCACTCAGTTCAACCTCCCCATCAAGGCGTTATAAGCCGATAACGGTACGGAATTCGTCAACCATACCGTTACAAACCTCCTCACCTCGCAGGGCATCCATCTCCGGCTCTCCTGTCCCTACACCTCTCCTCAGAACGGCAAAGCCGAGCGCCTCCTTCGCACCCTCAACAGCATCAGTTGCACCATGCTACTTCACGCCCACCTACCCGCCACTTATTGGGTCGAAGCTCTGGCTATTGCGACGTACCTTCTCAATCGGCACCTATGCTCCTCCGTTCATAACAACGTTCCCTATGCCCTTCTTTACCGCACGGCGCCCGACTACTCCCACCTTCGCGTTTTCGGGTGCCTCTGCTACCCAAATCTTACCGTCATAGTTTCGCACAAACTCGCTCCCCGCTCCATCGCTTGTATTCTCCTCGGCTATTCCACCTCTCACAAGGGATACCGATGCCTCGACCTTTTCACCCGACGGGTTCTCGTCTCTCGTCACGTCATTTTTGATGAGACATGTTTTCCCTTCGGTCTCCTTCATCCGAGATTCTTCTCTAGTGATCTCGACTTCCTCCTCACCAACACCGTGCCGACCAGGTCTCCTCCACTGCCCTCTCCATCGGCCTCCTCATCAGCCGCTACTGAGAATTTACCCATCACATATCCCACCACTACTCGGTCCGATGTCCCCACCATCGGACCCACCTCCATCAGCCGATACCGATCTTATTTATCCTTTAGCCGATACCGTTCCCTCTCCATCGGACACCCCACTTCCATCGGCTCCTCACTTTCCATCGGCTCCCCCCACCCTATCGGCTGATCCATCTCTATCGGACCGATTGGAATACTCGGCCCACCAGACCTCATCAGCTCAGGCTGATCTAATTCCTCATTTTTCTCTTATCTACAGTCGCCGACTCGGAGCCGATGACGCCCCTACCCGACCAGTTCTTCCCATTACTCCCGCACCCCCATCGGCTCCAGTTCCCTCCACCTCTCACATGGTCACCCGCTCTCAGACCGGGTCTCTCCGTCCCACTCCGCGCTACGGTCTCTCCGCCGTCCACAGCTCTATCTTGCCCATCCCGGCGACTTCTCGCTCAGCCCTGGCCGACCCTCAGTGGCGCGCGGCCATGGCCGACGAGTACAAGGCCCTAATGGACAACGAGACCTGGCGTCTCCTTCCCCGACCTCCCGACGCCAACATTGTGACCGGTAAGTGGATTTTCAAACACAAATTTCACGTCGATGGTTCTCTTGCCCGTCACAAGGCTCGCTGGGTAGTCCGGGGTTTCTCCCAACGACTCGGTGTCGACTACGACGAGACCTTCAGTCCCGTTGTCAAACCCACCACCATTCGAGTCGTCCTCACCTTGGCTGCCTCTCGCTCTTGGCCGATCCATCAACTAGACGTGAAGAACGCCTTTCTTCATGGCCACCTGACGGAAACAGTCTACTGCCAGTAGCCCCCAGGGTTCGTCGACCCTTCTCGTCCCAACGACGTCTGTGTCCTTCAACGCTCTCTCTACGGCCTCAAACAAGCCCCTCGTGCCTAGTACCAGCGCTTTGCATTTCCTGTTCACTTTCCATATCGGCTCCGGCACTGCCTATCTACTTCTTTATATCGAGACATTGTCCTCACAGCGTCTTCAACATATCTCCTCGACCAGATCATGGCCCGACTCCACTCTGAGTTCGCCATGACCGATCTTGGTTCTCTCCACCATTTTCTTGGCATCTTCGTAACCCGTTCCATCCACGGACTCTTCCTTTCCCAATGCCAGTACGCCATCGACCTCCTCCAGCGTGCGGGCATGACCGACTGTCACCCCACGACCACCCCAATCGACACTCGAGCCAAACTCTCCGCCGCCGATAGCGCCCTCGTTGCCAATCCCTCTCACTATCGGAGTCTTGTCGAGGCTCTCCAATACCTCACACTCACCCAACCCGACCTCGCGTACACTGTCCAGCAAGTGTGCCTCTTTATGCACGCTCCGCGCGAATCTCACCTCGCGCTGCTCAAGCGCATCCTACGCTACGTGAAGGGCACCCTATCCAGCGGGCTGCATCTTAGCTCCAGCCCCATCGACTCCCTCACCACGTACTCCGACGCGGACTGGGCAGGCTGCCCCGACTCTCGACGCTCTACGTCCGGCTACTACGTTTATCTCGGTGACACTCTCGTATCCTGGTTCTCAAAACGCCAGACTACAGTGTCCCGCTCCAGCGCTGAAGCCGAGTACCGCACCATCGCCCAAGCCGTCGCCGAGTGCTGCTGGCTTTGCCAGTTTCTCCAGGAGCTCCGTGCACTCCTCTCCACCGCGACCGTCGTCTACTACGACAATGTCACTGCCGTCTACATGACCGCCAACCCGATCCATCACCGACGCACCAAGCACATCGAGATCGATATCCATTTTGTCCGTAACAAGGTTGCATTAGGACAGGTTCGGGTGCTCCATGTACCATCGGCACATCAGTTTGCCGATATGATGATCAAAGGCCTGTCCACACCTTTGTTCATCAGTTTTCGGTCCAGTCTCTGCGTCCGTTCCCCTCCCGCTGCGATTGCGGGGGTGTTAGACAAACCACTGGACTGGACTATATATATATAAACCCGACCCTCTTGTATACGCTCGGGGATTCATAGTCACTGTATACATTCTACACTTATTATCAGGAATATCAAAGGAAAAGAAGTGGACCTCAGCCTGCTACTCGGTACCGAGGACTCTTCTTCCGCTCTTCACTAGTCAGGCTTGCTTCTCATTTCATAATCAAGACCTCACTATGTTTTTGGATTGGTGACTCAATGATATACTGACATTGTTTTATCATTTAATCTAGCACAGATCAAGGTTTGGAAATTGCTTCACCAGTTATTCTCGTGGACGGTTACAATGTATGTGGCTACTGGGGAAAGCTTAACAAGGACTTCATGAATGGAAGCAAGAGATTGCAAGACAGATGCTCATCGATGAGATGGTATCTTTCAGTGCAGTAAAAGGTTTGTAGTTGGGAATTAAAATCCATTACATACGGTCTCGAGTATGCTTTCCTTAATACTCACTTATGCTGTCTACTTAAGCAGTAGTAGTTGAAGCTGATAGACTGAGATATTTAGAAAACAGTTATTGACATATCTTAACTGTGATTTAAAACTTATGTTGGATTTTAATTCTAACATATAGACTATTATTATTGTTGTTGTTATTGTTATGGACGACATTTAAATTTTGAAGCAATGAGCATCAAATGTATGTTATAAAAGCAAGATGTTTCTTATGCTGGTTCTTCGACCAACATAGGTTGAAGCTTTGGTGGCAGATGGATGTCCAAAAGTCTGGGTCGTAACATCCGATGCATTGGAGCAACAATTGGCACATGGAGAAGTGTGTTGTCACACTTTTCAGGATTAGCTTCTTCTATCATGTCTGTCTGCTGTTAGACATCGCTGTACCATGGTTTATAACTTGTTCTTTTTCTCAAGTTCTACCACATAGTTTGAACTTAAAGTAGCAGAAAACACATTTTGTATCATATGCATTTAATCACCAAAATTTCCCAATGGGGTTTCATCTGGAAAACACAAGCACTGGATGTTTAATGTCCAAACTGAATATTTCCTTTAAAAGAGTTAAGGTTTGAAAGACAAGTGATATCTTGACACTTTTGCATTTATGAGGAATGTACCATGTATGATGTGGATCTCAGAAGTGAAAGTTTATATCTCCTAGAGGATTTTGCTTGTGGTTTATCATCAAATATTTTATTCTTCATGGTTAAAAGCTCATTCCCACTCTATGTTTTGTAGGGTGCTCTTATTTGGAGCTCTAAAAGATTGGTCAAAGAGGTTAGTTATTTATATTTTTCATCGAGCACACGTTACTTGCTCAAATTGATGTCCTTCACTTGAATATCTGATAACATCCATTGAGCTGATAGCCTGGTATAGCGTCCTTATTTTTAGACCAAATGTCTTGTTGTAAATATGCTAGCAAATGTTTATATTGTTTAAACCATGCTGAGTAATCAACAAAACACAGATGGCCGATATGGCCTGGGGCCTGGGACTAAAAACCCAATTTGTTGCATTTTCTTTCACTGTGGTGATCCAAATGTGACCCAATTCATGCTGCCAGGGCTTGGCCCCAATCTGGGTCTGCCCCTGAGTAGACATGAATCTGCAACTCAGACAGACAGACATATATTGTAAATACGATATTAAAAAGCATTAAGCTGAAAAACATTACTTTGCAAAGCTAAGAAGTGCCTGAAGAAACACGGAAACTCTATTGTTTCATATGGAGATTGCCTGGGAACAAATTATTTTATCTTGTGGTTCTGCAGATAAAAGAATCAGAAAAGGAGCTTGATGAAGAGCTGAAGGAAACCAGGTTCAGGCTTAAATGTTTCATGTTTTTCCCCCTCTTATGTGTTGGATTTAAGCATCTCACAGACATTATTTTCCTCAAGTTGCAAAAGAAGAAAAAAAATGATGCCAGCAAATTGTTTAAAAGTAAAAAAAATGTTAAATAACCTGTTTATATTTGGATTTCGAAATTGGCAGGTCAACATCGTTGCGAGGGAAGCTTTTTCAGCACAAACTGAAACCTAAAGTAGTGCATGCACTGAAAGATCTCCGGAATAAGCTTGAAGAACAAGAACGGAGAAAGAGGTGACTACAGTGTACTCTGTGATATAGAGGCATGAACATGGCTGACAAGCGCGCCTGCTGCCTGGCATTGGATCCGTAGGCAGGACTGATTTAACTTGGTGAGGGCGTTGACATGATGTAAGATAGAACCTGGGCTTTTGTAACGACCCAGTTTGTACTTTGTAGAGAGAGGCTGCAGGAGGCTAGGCATATGCTTTGCATCAGAAATTCAGAACCTTGCAGCTGCAGAGAAGAAAGGCATGAACTGTACAGTGATGTAAATATCAGCAGACTCCTCTAAATCAAGCTTGCGGGAAGCTTTGTCGGAGATCATTGTACTCTAGTTCTTTTTTTTTAAGGATGCAAGAAAGGAAGAATACGTGTATGCATATATGATTCTGTTTTTCAGTGAATGTTACTGGTCGGTATGAAACTGTCCACATATAGAGAACATAGCCAGCAGTGCAGACAGATTAGTCAAAATTTGTCCAAATCAACCATAATGGAGTAGCCAAACACAAACCATTCATCACATTCACACTTACATCGATGGATGGATGCATGGTGGCTACCTCCAGAACCTTCGTTTAATCAGCAAAATCATCAACCATTCAGTTTACCGTTGAAACAGGTTCCTGAACAACACACAACCAATGTTTGGGGGAAAATGTAACTTAAAATATCAACTGACCCCACAAAGAACAAGGGGTTGCTGATTTTATTATCAAGGTTTCCACCACAAATTAAGTTGTCTGAGTCTAATAAACATGCACAGAAGAACACACAGGACGCAGCTAGATGAGTAGCACAACACAGTGGTTCAGCTCAGATAAGGCAGCCAACAAGAGCACCATATGTTACAGCACTACGATCACCATCTCTGCTTCACTACCCTGTATGTTTATCAGCAGCACTTCAATCCTGCAAGGGTAATTCAGAAAACGAGATTAGTAAGGTTCCACAGCCCAAGCATGGCTGCTAGAAAGAGCAACTCTTTGAGCAACAAAAATGGCCATGATATCAAAGTTACACCAGCAACCTGAATTTGGAATTACGGTGATTCGAATCAATTTGAAATGGCACATCCAATGTTTGATAGGTATAAACAATTAGTAACTGGGAGCCTGCACTACAGTACACTTCTTTTTGGACAGATTGTGATATAACCTAGTTTTCCAAAGTAAGAATGGATTCAATGGTTTCAGCTAAAGTTTCTGAACAGGATAATGATATTCAAGATTCTTACGAAAAACAGATCCTGATTGAATTGCATATTCTACATTTCATCAGAGTGCTGCTGCTAGCAAGTAAGCACGAAGATTTTTTACCAGACACAAAGACCAGTACTTATAGCCTAACAAATTTAGTAGTAAATGACTAGTGAGCTTTATGAGAGTCCAGAATGAGAACAATGCTGATTGATCAAATTTTCACCTGCACAACAAGGGAAAATAAATGCATCGAGAAACTCTATTGTAACCACCAAGCTTCTGTTGAAATCAGATCAGATAAACTCATTAGTGAATTCCTGAGCTGAAAATTTATGCTTGGTAAAACTACACCGGCAAGATCTATGCTTGGTTTTCCACTGTCTTTCTAGTCAAACAGCATGACTAACCTGGTCTAGTATATGATTGACTGCAACTTGTCCAACAAGATGCAAGATGTACTGGATGGTAAATCAAGAGGCAGCAAGTAGTGTACAATACCTCATCGTCGTCGTCTTCCTTCTTGAGGCGAGTGGTTCCACCCTCTTTGCTGATAGGCAGCTTCATGTTCCCAAATGGAGTATCGACATCGATCTTGCCCTTGATGGTGTAGCTGGTGCCTCTCCCCCTGATCATGTCCCACACAGCAGAGCCGAAATCCTTGGGCCTGAAGCTGAAGGGAACCTGCATGGTGGTGATCCCTTGCTTCTCGATCTTGGCGGACTCGGTGAGCTCGGCGCTGGCGATGCTGTCGTCGCCGAGCCACATCTCGTACTCGAGCATGTTGAGCCCCAGGTCGAAGTCGTTCTTGTTCTCGAGCTTGAGGTGCAGCGTGGCGGTGGTCTCCTCGAAGGAGAACCTGTGGAACTTGATCTTCTCGACGTCGACGTCGGGCTTGTAGGGGATGGGGACCTCGCCGGACTTCTCGAGGGGGAGCTTGATCCTGCCGATGATGGGGACGTCGATGAGGAGGACGACCCTGACGAGGTAGGGGATGATGCTCCCGGGCTTGATATCGTCGTAGGTGCTCTTGATGTCGTCGTATATGAGGGAGATGGGGATCTTGACGGTCTCCTCGCCGTGGGCGTGTATGGTGCCGGCGTCCGGGATGAGCCCAGAGACGAGCTTCCGGCCGTCGCTCTCGATGAGGTAGTCGATGTCGACGAGCGGGATCGGGACGGGGTTGGGGTTCTTGATGAGCACGTCGACGACGAGGTCGGCGCGGTGGAGGCTGATGTGCGGGATGTGGACGCCGGAGACGTCGGCGGTGGGCTTCCCGAAGCCGACCGCCCCCTCGATCTTCTCCCCGATGTCGTGGATGAAGTCCTTCACCTTCTCGATGAATCCCCCGCCTCCTTCCTTCTTCTCGCCGTCGTCATCACGGCGGTCCTTGCCGCTGCCGCCCCGCTCGGTCACCGTGGGGTTCTCCGACGAGGACGACATGGTAGCTAGCTGCAGGTAGCAACAACAATAACAAGAAGCAATCGAATCAAGATCTCACGGCAAGATCAAATTAAGCACACAGCTAGCACGCCATTATTAACTTCACAGGAAGTAGCAAGACTTGATCAGGCGAAAGATTACACTCCTTTTTCACCTATCCTACACGCGCAAAGACAGCAACAAGATCTGAGCCGCGCAAGCATGCTCCAAAATGCAAGGAGAGCAACGTAGATGAATAAATTTTACTTCACCTGCGGGTTGATGCGGAGATCTGGACGGAGCGAGTGGAGATCGCGAGCGGAGTGGGGAATTTTAAGGGGAAGAAGAAGAATCACGAGGAGCAGAAGTAGAGCAGAGCACGAGCTTGTGATGGAGCAAGTACGGCAAAGGGGTCCACCTGCAGTGACAGAAACGGATTGCCAGCTCAGCCATACTGTCGTCTCGACACAAAGTCATTTTTATTTATATATTTTTATTAAAATATTTATAAAAATATATTTTGTTTTCAAAATATACGGGTATATAACCAACTCGTTGGGAGTTTTTTTTTAAAAAAAAACACCTAGAGTGAAACTCGACATGTCTAGATTAGTAGAAGTCTAAAAAAAATTTGTAGAGGACTCTTGCCGTCTTAAGTGAGAATATTTTTTCGTGTGACAAAGGGTCACCTACAAAATGCCGTTATAGGGGGTGTGGGGGAGGAGGTGAGCCTAAAGACGTCCCCTTGGCATTCTCTGTTTGTACTTTTTTCGTTCTTTGGTACTTCCTATAAAATTACTATGCCTATCCGTGAAAGAGAAGGATACATGTTAATTTTATAGGTGGCTCTCTTACCGTCTTTTTTTTATTATAAGACCCTTTCTAACTACTTAAAAATCAAGTTTAATAAAAAATAGAAAAAAGAGAAAGAGAAGGGAAACATAGAAGTAATAATGTCTTGTGAATTCATATAGAGGTAAAAGATATATACCCTTTATAATATTTATTTTTAGTGATAAAACATAGTAGTAGTGTACTATTGTTTTAGATTTATGAATAGTTTCGTTGCTAGATCCATAGATAATTTTATTTGTAATGTTTGAATACATATCGGTGTTGAAATATCAAAGACACGATATTAGATGTGATGGTTAATTTTTTACTTAGTTTGACTCTATTTTTTGAATAAATATATTAAATAAAATGATATTTCAGTTATATTATGGTCGAGAGAATATTATATATGGTCTATATAGTATAGATTTGATAGAGCTTGACTTAACTGATTAATGCGAGACCTTTAAATCAATCTCTTGACATAATAACCGTATATGTCGTAGTAAGTCAGGAAGTCAAAGGTTTTTCTTTTGAAATTAATGCTAGTGGATTCAACTGTCAGTTAGAGATGGTCGTGGAGAATGTATTACAATACAGTTGGCCATCTAGCATTCTTGTATCAGTGTATGAGAAAGATAATATTGTTTTAATGCCCATGCAAAATGATGAGGGTTCAAGTATGATGAAAGATGATACTGAGGAAACGAGTTATAGCACAAAAAGAAGAAGGAGGAGAAGAAGATATGGAGCCTAGAGGATTGGTAGACAAGGGAGAGAAAAACATCATCATCGTTAAGGTCATGGATAGAAAAAATTTTAATAACGAGCATATAAAAGATGATGAATCATCAGACAAGAAGGAAATAATATAAATCCATCACAATGATCCAACGAGAACTTTTTTAGACTTGTTATCTCTGAGGGACATTACATGCCATGGGAGTGCAAGGAGGACAAGGTAATTTATAGGGCTAAATATACAATAAAAATTGACGGAGGCAGTTAAGCATTAGACAACATTACTTCGAATGGAGTTTTAGATCATTAAGTCAAACAAGTCGATGTACGAAGTAAAGTACGTGAACTCAAATTATAGGTGTCTATGGAGGGTGCATGCATTTAAGGGTAAATGGAAGGCTAATAGTTACCGAGAATAATTGTCGCTTATAATGGGTCGAGAAATACCATAGAGACATGATATTTATATTTGTTGTAACAAAGATATACTCTGATGTTGTAAGGTTAATTGTTATGCAAATTAAGGATAAATTAAAGTACATAATTACCTATATGAAGACACGGAGGGTGAAACAGAATATTATGGCGATGATGTTTAGCACATTCAAAGCTTTATACGATAATTTATCCTGTCTTCTAGCTTGCATTCTTTAGAAGAATTCGAGAGGCTACGACAATCTCAAATCACTCTCATCACTTGACCATCCTTAGCAAAGTGTGCTTCAATGGACTTTCTTCACATTAAGTGCATGCATTCATGCATTTGTATATTATCGTCCCATACTCTGCATCGACGTGACATTCCTAATTGAAAAGTATAGAGGGCAAATATTGACAGCAATTGGAGTTGATAGAATCAAGCAGGTGTTACCCGTAGCTTTCGCTTGCGTTGAGAGCTAGAACATTGAAAGTTGGTACTAGTTTCTAAAGCAGCTAAAGGATATAGTTGTGTGTATGAGACCAAGTGTATGTCTTATACATGGCCGTTACACCGGCATTCTGCGGGTTATTGAGTATTTGAGGGATGGTAAGATGAAGAAGGGATATGCATAAGAGTGACTAGATATTTGTAACAGATGGTGCATATGTCACATGAATGGTAATTTCTACAAGCAATTTAAGAACAAAATCCTTATAGATTTTTTCAAGAAACTCTGTGTTCAGAATCTATAGAAGAAATTCAATAAGTTTTAGATAAGGTTGGATGAGCTGATAATGAAACAAACAGATGAGCAATTCAGAAGGCTAACACTTATAAGTGATGAGGCTCTAAAGCTTTAGGACCATTCTTTAGTGATAATTATACTGTGAATAGGAGGTCGGCATCTAGGTTAAAAAAATTTCACACCAAATTAAGAATTTACGCACTATATGTATCGTAATATTGTTTATTTTGGGCCTTATACTAATGATAACTATTATTCGTTTTCTCTGATAAAAATTTGTTGTCTGTTGTATAAATTGTATATTATGTTTTTTTGATAATATTAACTCTTTTTTTCAATTGGTATATGATGTATCAAACACTGAAGCTGATAGATTGTGGCCTTAATCAGTCATACCACTCTTATCTCTCAGCAATCGAGAACACCGTGCTAATCACCCTTCGTCCATGCCCCTTGCGACACCTACTGCATATGGACCCCTGCTTTCATATCAGGTAAGAGATATTCATGTTGTTATTATACCTTTAAATATGATTCTTAGGTAATAATACATACGTTATCTTTTTTAAGGTTATGTGAGGTTGGCCTTTTTTTTTCTGTTGTGCAAGCTAGTTAAGGCCATATTACGCGAGAAAGACCTAGCGAAATAGTGGTTCACAAACCGATCTCTTCTCATAGCACCTCATAGCACTTGTGGAGCGCTAGAGACCGAAGACGCACACATTCCACTTGTCGTACGGGGAGATGCCTCCTATGCTTTAGGACATCTCATACCTTCTATGTCTTTCTCTCATGAAGGACACAATAGGTTTGATTGACGGACTTCAGGGATTGTCAATGCTGAGGATAGGACCATACCTTAATAGAGCTAGGGATCCACTATCCTCATAGCGACGCACGAGGGTCTTTGTGATGCGTGCACGAGGATCGACCTAGGTTTGTTGATCATCGACTATCCACTACTTTAGCAGCTCTAGACAGCTAAGCAGTTTGTGATCGGTTAACAAGTGGTGGACAACAACGTATGTGACAACGACATGTATACACTAAGGCCACCTGAGGACATCCCCCATGATAGGGATAGTGTGGTGTTATCGTCAGATACATAATGTGTTAATTCAATGTTTGTACTAAAAAAACTAGTTGACACTTCTTCTCGTGCTTTACAGCAATGATAGGCTAACATGAAGGTCACAAGGTCTTACTTAGACGTCATACTAGAGATCGATTGGCTACAACCAAACAACATTGTTTGGGAATTATACAACCCTACAAGCTCCTGCACCACTTGTACTTTTAACTTTGTGCACACGTGACCAAACCTACTAGTTGATGACACAGTCGATGGTGTTCAATATCTTTATCGAGCTACACTATCCACAGCATTTGTTGCGATAGTTCGGTTGTATCCTTTAACAGTCATGCCAACTGTGTTGACCGACATTCAACGGTAAGTATTAAAATAAAATCGAACATGCGATTGTATGCTTCGTATATATTTTAACACTGTTTGTAACCAGGTATAATCAATGAGGACAGGTAGCCAAAACTTTATGGGTTTCACATCTCTAGAAATACGTCGATAACTGGTTGATGACAAGAACAATAGCAAGCAATTTTGCAGGCGACTTTTAAGGGGCGAAAAAACACTAAGGAGACCGCCTATAAAAATGATAGGCTCCTCCTCTCTCGCTGTGGCATTTTGCAAGCAGATCTCTATCATGGGAAAAAAAGGCCATCAGCTAAAGCGGTAAGAGAGCCGCTGATAAATTTTCTAACTACCGGTCCTTCGTTAACGAGAGCCAATATGTATTTATCACGTCAGATTTCACACTTTCTAGGATAACGTTTAAAAATTCCAAACCAAAGGGTACTAATCTATAATTTTTTTAAAAAATATTTTATAAATATTTTAATTATATATATAGATAAAAAAATCGTGAGAGAAGTGACTGGAACCTGGGCCAGTCAAAAACCGGTTTATTTGGGCCACTAACGCCGGCTCATCCAAAAGCCAGTTTTATGGGCCATCTAAGTCCACCCCATGAAAAACCTGTTTTGGGCTAAGTCCGACCCATATAAAATCGGGTTTTTTTTTTGGAGCGTTCTATCCTTATCTCTCCAGTGGATACGAAGGCAACACACACCTCGCCTTCCTCCACTTTCTCGCGCTCTCCAATGCCGCCACCCATGGCGCTCTCCACCATCTCCTCCACTGCCGCCGCGATCGCGTTCCTCCCCACTCTCCCGCCCTCGACATCGCGCCTGCGCGTCGCTCCGCGCAGGGCGGAAGCAGCTCGGGCGCGCGCGGTCTCGGCGGGGTACGCCGCGGGGTTCTACGGCGGCGCGGCGTCTACGGCCGGTGGTGAGGACGATGAGGTGGGGGATGAGGAGGGGTCTTCCTCGGGGTTTGGTGCAGGGCTTGGTATCGGGGGTGGTGGGCTTGGGATGTCGGCTGCGGAGGCGGCCCTGGCGCTGGAGGAGCGGGAGATGCCGCCGTGCCCGCCGGGGCTGCGGCAGTACGAGACCATGGTCGTGCTCCGCCCCGACATGTCGGAGGAGGAGCGCCTCGCCCTCATACAACGCTACGAGGAGGTAAAATCAAAATTACTAGTTAGCTACTTAGCTGCACTGACTAGACGCCAATGCATTTGCTATCTGCTGCAGTTGACATGAATTCCGAGGAAATTCGTCGTGTTCAATGAATGAAAGTTTTATCTTTACCCAGTTTATGGTAAATGAGGATTAGCTTATGGCACATTGTTTCCTCAGAAAACGCCATCATTTGGCTCGTTCCGTCATTAACATTGGTTACTGCGACTCTGCGAGATAATCAGCTAAGTCATATATCTACCATTGTAGGCAAAGGAAATCATTTTGCTGCAAAACACAAATGTTATACTTCATCTAGTCAACAGCTATAAATCCTTATTATATTGCATATGCCACAGTGGAGGTTTAGGAGGTATTGGCAAATGCTAATGGTTTATGCTGTAGGACGTTCTTGATTCCTTTACTACAAAACATTAGCTACCAGAAATAGTTTTGTTCTTGTATATCCATCTTACGTGCACGATCTCCTGCATTGTTTAGTAACAATCACCAGATAACACACATTCGGAATTATTTGTTCTGTTGCCCCATAATTTATCTCGCTGATGATCAATCAAGCCTTTTGTCAAATTTGATGGTATCCTGAAGTGTGACTTCACTCCATAAGGTGTTCACTTGCTACACCCCATCTGTAATTTGCTTACTGGTGGTGTTCCCATGTGTTGCAGCTCCTTGTTGTGGGTGGCGCCATGTATGTGGAAGTCTTCAACCGAGGGGTCATCCCATTGGCATACAGCATCAGGAAGAGGAACAGCAGGACTGGGTTGCCATCTACCTACTACGACGGCATATACCTACTTGTGACATACTTCACAAAGCCTGAATCCCTGGATGCTCTGCAAATGATGCTCAATGCTGACGACGATGTGATCCGCTCTACCAGTTTCAAGGTCCGCAAGCGGAAAGCCTTCTAAGATCATTTTCACCTGGACTGAGCTTCAGATTTCCATGTTTTGGGGAATATGTTTATATCATACAAAAATGCTACTGCCATGGGAGGAGATTGTTTTTTCGCTGCAATTGTTGAGAAAATTTGCTGCCCTTTATGCTGATAATTTAGAAGAAATTTACGTCCTTTTTTTGGTTATAGCGTTAGTTCATTAGAATTCTTGGTTCTATTAAATCCTTTATACTTTATGAGACTTTAAAAAAAAATAATATATTAAACAGTTAAATGTTATAATAATACGTATGTTACGTAAGATTTATGATTATAAGAATGTATTTAATCTAAAATGATAATATATATGATCGATTAAAGTGATAAAAAAACTTATTAAATATCGGTTGAAATAGTTTTGTTATGTCTAAAGGAGATCTCTAGAGACATTAATATACTGTGAAATCATAAGTTAATATAATAATATATAGAAGAAAAGCAAAATTAATATAAAAAAATAATAGATTAAAATGAATAGAAGTAATTACTAAAAAAGGAACTACATTAACTTAGGGGATTGTGTAGCGAGCACTCTCCTCGGCAAAGCACATGATTGAGATTTGAATTATTGTATTGTGAATAAAGGCATGAAAGGAATTTAATGGTAGTTAGGTATTAAAAAAGATGAAGATCTAATTCAAGTGGTAAGGCAAGTATACGATGATGATAAAGTCCAGATGAAAGGAAGATTGTTTCACGCCTGCATAGACAAGTCTACCACGACCCCCTGTCCCTGCCAAGTAGAAAGCTAGTAAGCAAGTACTAAACTTGAATCCTGCATTCTCACTCTTGTTTTTGTCGCTCAATCCAAAGAAAGAAATAGGAATACGAATCCTCATCACCAAAGCCCGGGTCCTAGGCTACTACGAATAGAAGGATTTCTACGGATATCCTTCGTATCAATTTTGTAATACTTATCACCTCCTTCTGAGCTATTCCCATGGTGCCTGATCAGTTGCCAATGAGAATGTTGTGGGGAACGATGGGATGACTTAGCACAAGCAGCGTGTAACAGGATGTTGGGTTTTAACACTTATTTAGAACTAAGTCTTTGTTGTTTGTTGAAGAGTTGCACTAATTTTACCTGATAACTCCTACCATCATGGTACTGCCGTACTGGCTATCGAAAAACATTTTGTGGAGCATGGCCTGGAACACAGGTTATGTTACAAGTTAACAAAATGAACCTTCTTGTGCGCCGAATGGTGTGTTAGTGAACCGTGCTTACCGCCCTCATCTACGCTGTCTAGATGAGAATACATTTCGGCATTTCATCTACTTAAACCGGTCTCATGAACTTCCTCCATAGGCTTAACCGTGATGGTTAAGATTTATTATTCGCTAAGCTTTTCACTAGATTTATTCGTTTAGCATGAAGAGTTAAAGACTCGGATGGCTGAGAAAAGCTAGTTTTGATTAAGACAAAACTGTCTTTGGTACACCATAGGTATGATATAAAGCAGTACACGCTGGCCAACCATAGGCAAGACAAAAAAATAATGCATACAGCACATGGTCTGACTGCATCGACCCAGCAACAAAGACAATGCTCCAGAGTTCTTCAGTAAAAGCTCAACGAAATATCTCAGAGGAACACAACTATCATGTAGAAAGAACAGAGTACTCCAAAATCAGCAATCCGTGGAGCAGCCGATTCAGTATCTATCATGGCGCCTGAAAATAACAGCTGTCAGTGCTGGCTCCTAACAACAAAAGTAGATAATTTCATTATGTTTCTTTGTCATGCCAGTCAAAAGTTTATGGTTGGGATAAATCGCTCTACAAGCAAGGCAGACAGACTTTAATTGGATAAAAGAACTGTGTGCAAAGAAACCATTGAGCAATACCTGCGCTCCCTGGATCGAGAACGTTCCCTTCTCCTTGAATCCCTTGAATCATGGCCACGAGAACGGTCATAATCTCTGTCCCGATCACGATCATGGTGGCGGTCCCTATCATGGCGCCTATCCCGATCCCGATCATGGTCTCTTCTGCTTTCTCGAGGTACAGCTCTGTCCCTTCTTTCTGCATCTCTATCCCTGGATGCCTGACCATTGCGGTCCTTGCTGTATTCTCTTGATCTGAAGAACCCAACATATACTTTAGATTATGCCGATACTACATGAAAATGAAACAAGGATGGGAAAACCCATACCGCCTATCATCTTCAGGTCTGTCCTTCCTTCTTTTACTTCTCTCTTCCTGGAAGGCAAGATAGAATGCTTTATAGTGATAAAATCATGATATCAGGCATCAGCTTTCCAATTTGCATAGGAGATAAACAGATAAAGGAAAAAAAACAGAAGTGCAAGAGATACATTACGGTTAAATTGTTCCAGCAAATGACCAACTTACAAACTTATAGTAACTTACAGTAAAAGATGGCAAAAGGAGCACACTTTCAGAGTAACTTAACCGGTACTATTTATCACCATCTCTACAAAATATGGATCACCCAGCAGAAAGCAATCTCCAGCTTCTGATCAACATAATACTAAGCAGATTATATGAGCAGCTTGACACAATTAAGTAAACATGATTGTCCATACCATGTTTTGTACACTCCTATGCTCACATCTGCCAACTGTATATGACAGCTGTTGTTGACATGGATAGGAGGGCTGATTGGCACATGAGATTCCAATTATGCAACATTGACTAGTTCCTGTAATGACTATTGTAGCAACCACTGTGCCCTCCAATGTGAGAAATGAAATAATATATTGAAAAGGTGAGAACCTGAAGGTTCTTCCTTGAGATAAGAAAACTCACAGATGCCAAAAGGCCCAAAACAGAGTAACTCTTTAAAGCAGTAAAGGGTACATAACATTCAGCACCTGATAAAGATGTCCAAAATTTCCACCTTCACAAATTCAGAGAGAGGAAAAATGGGATAGACCCACGTACTTGGATTATAATGTACAAACAGCATATAAGGTCAAATAAGATTGTGCATATTTCTTGGTTTTATTGTGATTATGCCTTTAGGATTTTAGACATTTGCAATTCTAAATCGATTCTATCGTTCACCAAAAATTGTACTTGTGATAATTCGGGTATGCAAGAATGTACCTGTATTTCTGTCAGTTTCTCACGAATCAGCATGTATCCCAAATGTAGCTTTCCTCCAAAATGGTCAGCAAGACGTCGATCACTGAATACAATATAGCATGAGATATATTTCCACACTAAAGGTGCAAATTGAATAATGAAGTTTCAGAACATTTTGAGAGCAAAAGGAGCTAAAAAGTATTACTTGTCATAGACACTTAGAAATGCTCCACATATGTCACAGAGGCGCAACTTCTGATCAGTCTACAAAAGGAACCAGAGATACCATTAGTCCATTAGCTATGTATGTATAAACAATATGAAGCCATACTTTCAAACAACATTATAAATAATACATAGAAAATTCCTGCATGGAAATGGTAGCACCAACCAAACTTGAGAAAATACAATTACATATGCATAGAACCACTAAAGTCACCATATTCTACAGTATCAAGAAATTCACATCTACAAATCTACAAGTAATGCAATCTCCAGGAATACATATATACCAACAGCACATTAGACCAAGTTCATAACACAAAAATACAAGGCACACATGTTGTGAAATACACTATTTGAGCAGGTGCATTACCTTTTGCAAGCAAGAAAACATCCAAAAATATGAGGAATGCACATGGTAATTTGCACAAAGAACTGAACTACGATGTTGCAAAAGATGTACTCCAAGATTATAGAATAATCAACACATCACCTTTCTAGCAACATATGTGCATATGGCCATACACATCCCCTTGAGAGCAACAACAGCTTGCATAAAAAGAATAAATTTCTTAATGTGAACATGAGGTTCCACTCAAAAGAGCATAGACTCATCAAAATGTACAGACAATTTGAAAAACGCAAATTGCAAACATTTTCTTAAAAATATATGTCCAGGAAATGCGTAGGTTGATTAGCATCCTAGTTACAGAATAAAATCATATGGAAAAAACAGCTCTTTAGCACCCAAGAATTGGGCAAAAAATATCATTGAATAACTAATACCAAACCAAGTGGGTCTAAAGTGATGATGATCATTGTGAAATCAACGGATCTACAATGTAGAAGGAAAAGCTAGTGATAGCACTATGCATATAAATACAAACAAATTAAGTAATCAAATAAAATTAACCCTTAGTAGGGTTAAACTCACAATTCGAACATCAGCCACAGTATATTTAGTAGAATCTGAAGTTAGCTCCCTCCGTGCTGCAAACTGGTTATAAAACAACAGCAACAATAATGAAAGGCATTAGTCATGGTCTATACAACCGCAGAAAAATAAACAAGATGCCTGTGTCCTAAAAAGTAAGAGCTATCATTTATGCTGTATGAAATGGAAAGACTAAAAGTTAACCCACTACAAATAGGCTGTGAAAGAATGGACATAATATAGTCAGTACACATGGCGATAGCAACCTTTTTCAGAGCTTCGGCTTCTTCCATAACTTTCTGTGCTTCATCTACCATCCCTTGTTCACCTACCAAAAGGATGAGAAGACCGTATGACATAAATTTCTTTATGCTAAAAAAAATACTAGCATGAGTACCATAACCAATACAAATACACCCAAAAAACATCTTGGCTTGAAAAGATTGGAGTTGGTGTGGTAAGAAAAGGAAAAAAGAGCACTACTGCCTGATTAGCAAATAAGCAACAAAAATATACTCCCTCCATATTCAAATATGACATGTTGACTTTATTCAGTCAAACTTTTGAAAATTTGACCATCAATAGCTCTTAAAATGTTTTAGTTTGAAAAAATAAAAATCATATGGGTAGATTTTTCTTTATAAGTGCTTTTACAATATCATAGATTTGTTAGATATTATTGTTGTATTCTAATAAAAATAGTGGTCAAAGTTGCACACTAAAGATCGAATAAAGTCAACGGTGTCATATATTTAGTTATAACATCGCAAATCTAAAGGCCTTGAGATAAAAAATGATAAATCTATGTCACAGATATGAAACAAAAACATTAGCATCAGTTGTGATGTTAAGACCTTTTACCTTCACAGGATTTTTTTAAGAAAAAGATAATGAACTAAAAAATCAATAGTTCATATTGCTACTAAAAACTGTTTGCTGTGTGAACTAAATGAGTGAAAATGGAGATAAACTAGGGCAAAAACAACCTATATCTTGGCCCTTGTAACTGAACCCATATCATCACAGAAGAAACAACCGCCTCATGCATACTACTTTGTAAAGTAGAGCAGTTTATTTCTTTTCATACCAAGCTCTTCAGCCTTCTTTATCTTTTCATTGATCATTTCCTGAGTTTGAGCATCAGGGGGAGCAGGTGGTGGTACTGGTGCCGCTTGAGGTGTTGGAGTAGGCTGAGGTAATGAAGCTCTGTCCTTGTTAAAGGCATCAAGAAGGAGGGTAGCCTGCAACAAAGCAGAAAAATGTCATTAAAATTAAAACTTTACTTGCTATTAGGCTATTAGCTACATGTGCTGGTATACATAAATTAATATCTATGAGAGTTCAGAGTTGAGAACACAGATATTCAAGCTTATGAGATAAATACCTGCATGTCAGCCCTTTTAGATCTTAATTCTTCCACCAATTCCAGGGCCTTGATTTTATCATCGGTTTTCCCTTCAAAATCTACATGTTCATAAAAAAGATTAGGTATTGGTAGTAAAAATTATAAATACTAACTAGTGAAACCAAATAATATGCTAGATCCCTTCTGCATGTTGCCAAATCTAGTTAAGATCATGTCAACAAATTATCCACATTCGGACAAAAGTACTGCTCATTTGCAGTTGCATTTTATGAATGAGTGTTCAACATCACGGTTAAGACAATTATTAGTGAATTATCCCTCAAACACCAATATGTGTACATATACAACTGTAACAGCTAAAAAGTTTAGGTTTTGTACAGTTAACCATATCTTTGAACCGCATTGATTAATTTGAGAATAAAAGGATCTACAAGGGCTTTTATAATTTAAAGCAGCTGCTGGATACATTGAAAAGACAGTAAGCAGTCATACTGTGGTTGCTAGGATCACTGAACCATGTGAATAGAAGTACTCAACAAAGCAAACAAAATATGTATAGAATAGCATTACCGTAGGTATCAACTTCTTTCACTTTTTCCTTGATTCCCTTTGACAGCTGCAACACCTCATCTGTCTGCAAATGATAACAGGAATGCTAGCAATTGAATTGAGTTCTCACTGACAAATAAGTTTTTTGATGCATATAGTTGGATAAATACCTGAGTAACCTCAGAAACAGATATTGCAATAGCAGTCTTAGCATCCTCATCAGCGAGACGCTTCAGCGCCCTCTGGATTTTCCTCTCACACTCCACAATGAGTCTGTCTATCATCTCCTCGAGTTCCCTATCATAATTTTCTGTTCCTTTTGCCTTTACTTCTTCATAACTACCAAGAGTTTAGGAGTGCAAACTACCACCATACGGTGTTTTGGGGAATATTTTAAAAGGAAAAAGATGAAGTGTACCATAAGTTACAAAGGATACTCTTTCCGTAGCTGAAGCGAGTGAATTTTTGGGCAAGGACCGAGATCCATTTTCTGCCATGAATGAATAAGCCAGTTAGATAACAGAATCATATAACAAGTTATCTCAAATTAGAGCCCAGATATTGATTCTCGCCAACGCAACAGCCTAATATATTGATTTCCACTTCAAACCCTAACCTACGACCTAAACCCAAGGGCTCCAGCAACCACCAATATCACCCCATCACCCCACGGAGGTGAGTGGATACAGGGAGAGGGGAGGGTACCGTGAGCTGGAAGAGGTCGTGGGGGCAGAGGCCGGCGAGGAAGAGGCGGCAAACGTCGCGCTCGTAGTACTTGCGGCTGACCTCCCGCACGTCGCCGTTGCGGTTGGCCCCCATGAGCACGTCGAGCTGCTTCCTCATCGCGTCCATGGCGGGCTACCTCCCCCTCCACCTCCTCCTCCTCCTCCTACTCCTACTCCTCCTCCTCCTCCTCCTCCTCCTCCTCCTCGGGAAGGAAATCGCAGGCGAGGTTGGGGTTTAGGAACTCGCCGAGGGCTAGGGTTTGTGCCCAGCGAGAGAGCGAGCGAGCGAGCGGTGGGCGGCGAGACGCTCTCCGACTCCAACCCCAACCAAAGAGGCAGGCAGGGGAGGGGAGGACGACTAGACGAGCAGCAGCAGAGGCGCCGTCCGGTCCGGGTCGGGACAGGCTAGGGCTCGTCATTTATTCGGTGGGCCTTTTGTAGGCCATGTGGCCCATAGGCTTCTGTATTAATGGGCCATATGATGAAGCTCATTGGTTACTCAGTCGTAGGTTGGGCCCGACCAAGGGAGCCACGGCAGCCCAGCATCTATTGGGCCCGATCCAATTGTTAGTTTTGCGTGACGAAAAGAAAAGTAAATTGCGAAACGGTGGAAACGATGGCGCTTATATGCCGTACACACTCACCTCTCACCTCTGTAAACATATATATGCGTACATTATTTCATGAGTATCTAACTGCCATATTTTAATATTAACAAAATTATAACGGTGTCTCATTATCAATGCGTGCGTAGCATAACACCGATTATTTAATCAAAACTACTATAATCAATGATGTTTGTCAGTAATCTACAATTTTTTTTATCCCATGTATTGGTGTGAGTTTAATACATGGGAAAGAAATGAAGTTGAAACAATCAAATATTGTTCTGGGTTATTTGAATGCCCAGCTCAGCAGTAGCAAATCTATAATTATAATAAGATAGTTGTTAGTTTCTAAAATTTACTGTTATGATCGCTCACCTAATATTACACTCACCTATGCTTTTAACAGGAGTAGAGTGATCATAAATATTACGTCTGTCTCCGTCTGCTTAAGCGTGTTAACAGGGGCACATCTGTGGATATGGGCATGTGATGTTTTCATCCTAACAATGTAATTAAAAAAACTAAACAAAATTTATTTAGCTATTGTTTTAAAATGTTAGGAAGATGTTTATAACATTTTTCTCCCGTAAAACAAATGCAAAAGCAAGGTCAATGACAACGTGGAATCATTTCACGAATACCAACAAACCGAGCAGACGTCCATTCCCTTCCCAGTCGTCAGAAGCATCCGCCGCCGCCTACCACCAATCCCCTTAATTCCGAAAATGCCCCTCGACCCCGACTCTTCGCCGGCGCCGCCGCACCGCGACTGGTTCTTCCCGCCGGCGCCGTCCTTCCTTCCGTCCTCCAGAGCCCGAACGCCCAGGACCCCTTTCCCCTCCACCACCCGCTCCTCCAATCCATACTCCTTCCCGGACCGCCGGCAGCCTCCGATCCCACGCCCCCGCTCCCGCTCTCGCTCCCCCCTCCCGCCGCCGGAGCAGCAGCAGCCTCCTCCCGTGCCGTGCCGTAGAGACCCTCGGTATGCTGGCGTCCGCCGTGGCGATGCCCGAACGCTCGCCGCCGAGAAAGCGGCGGCGGCGGCTCCTGCGGCCGCGCCGGTGCACGGGAGCAAGTCAGCGGCGTCGACGACCACCCTCCGATGGTCGGGGATGGTATCCATGGCGGTAAGAAATGGGTGAGCTCGCGGGCCTTCGCGTTTGACTTTTGTTGACTGACTGTTTAGCCGCGTAAACCTGATGCTTTCAGGCCATTTTGCTCTGCTTGTCGTCCCTTCTCCGCAGTAACTTCTCGCTACATGATCAGGTCCACCATTTGAAGGTAAATTTCTGACTAACTCCAATGCACACTCTGTACTGCTGCGCACTTATACGCCGATTCTACCAGGGTCAGCTTGCTGAAGCTACTACGAAATTGCAATCATGTATTACAGAGTGTTCCATGGATATGAGTGGCATATTATCATATCAGAGCAATGACAGTACTTCGCAGAACAGAATTTTTAAGAATTTTTCATTGCTGTTCTCACTTACTACGCTCTATGCGCCACTAGTCATTTTCAAGTACATGGACATTTTCTTAAAGCTGAGGAGTTTACAAGACTCTGAAGAAGTTCCCATAAACAAGCGGTTGGCATACAGAGTTGATATATTTTTATCACTTCAACCATATGCCAAACCCTTGGTTCTTCTTGTTGCTACATTGTTACTTATTGGTCTTGGTGGCCTGGCACTTTATGGCGTAACTGATGATAGCCTTTCAGATTGCCTCTGGCTGTCCTGGACCTTTGTTGCTGATTCAGGCAACCATGCAAATTCAGAAGGCTTTGGACCCAAGCTGGTTTCAGTTTCAATTAGTATCGGTGGGATGCTGGTTTTTGCCATGATGCTTGGGCTTGTAACTGATTCAATCTCTGAGAAGTTTGATTCATTGAGGAAAGGAAGAAGTGAGGTCATAGAGCAAAGCCACACACTGGTCCTTGGGTGGAGCGACAAGTTGGTAATCTTACATTCAATCCTTCCTTTTCTTTCAGTTGCAAATTCCCTATTTCTTCCTACCTGTATTGTTGTGTTATTTGTATTTGGGAATGACGTTATACCAACAGCTATTAAATATAGCTCAAACTAGGGATGTCAATGCAACTGTTACAAGCTTCCTATAATCCTATTGCATACAGTCATGCTTCTTGATGGTAAGACGTGCTCTCTCTCCATATAGTTATTTGGAGCTCTGGGGCATCTGATTTGTTGCCTTTGTTGAGGAGAAAAAGGCTTATATCCTCACTCTGTGTACACACAATGAGAGTTCAGAATGCAGAGTGACCATACAGATGTAGTATCCCACTCTTCTGCTTTTCCTATTATGTTTTAGAATTTGGCAGTCAACACTAAAGTAGGTATACTGGCATTTAGTTTTTATCATCATCATTATCATAATCTTTCAATCTCAAACAAATTTAGATAGCCTAGAAATAAAACCCAACAGAGCCACATTTAAACATGAAAATAACTATCTTCTATGCACTCTTGTTTGAGGACATTTTTTTTACATTAGCTCGCTAGTCCTAACACAATCTTTTATCTTTTAGGAATGGGACTCCTCTCCTCTTTTACTGGGGCATTTAGCTTTAATATGCAAATTTTATATGTCTGGTTTTTTGCAGATCAACTGAGTTGAGCACAAATTGCCCCTCTCTAGGTTACCGTAGTCTAAGTGTCTAACCTATTTCCTTTTGTTACAATAGGGATCATTGCTGAACCAAATTGCTATTGCTAATGAAAGTTTGGGTGGAGGGACCATTGTAGTGATGGCTGAGAGAGACAAAGAGGAAATGGAAGCAGATATTGCTAAAATGGAGTTTGACTTGAAAGGAACAGCTATAATATGTAGAAGTGGAAGCCCTCTGATTCTAGCTGACTTGAAAAAGGTAAACATTGTGATGTACTGGTTCTGAGCTCTCTTTGAAAAAGAGGGACGGGGGGATAGTGACTCTAAGGCACACTTTCCTGTCAATCAACTTTATGACCTTCGTTATTGTTAACCTGCATTATGATCGGTTGGTATTTGGCAGTTATCAATAGGATGTTTGTGATGTTAATCTAATGAATCGCTATTACTTTACTAAATCTATATGCAACTATTTCTTGAACTGAATTTGCCTTCATGCACAAGGTCTCAGTTTCGAAGGCGCGTGCAATTGTGGTTTTAGCTGAAGAAGGAAATGCTGACCAGGTACATTGTGATAGTTAATTTATACCATTATACGTGAAACTCTTACTTACACTCTTACCCCTTTTCCAGAGTGATGCACGAGCATTACGGACAGTCTTGAGTTTAACTGGGGTCAAAGAAGGACTAAGAGGTCACATAGTTGTTGAACTTAGCGATCTTGACAATGAGGTTCTAGTCAAACTTGTTGGTGGAGAACTTGTGGAAACTGTTGTTGCTCATGATGTGATAGGTCGTTTGATGATACAATGTGCGCGTCAGCCAGGCCTTGCTCAGGTTTCTTTCTAATAAACAGTAATTTCTGACTAAAGTTATTTTAATGAAACAAGATTCTTTCTGGATAATTCATGCTTTTTAAAGGGAAACTCATATTGATCATTCCGTTTGATTGTGCTTATTGTTGTATTATGGCATCTCATGTCATGTGCATCTAGAAACTTTTTTAAGTACAAAATCTGTTTCTTTCTTTCTGAAACATTTTACACACATTTTTTCACTTGATTATGGATGTAGATATGCTACTATGTCAACCCAATTAATCCACTTTATAGTTATGCTCTGGTTTGCACTGTCACTAATTGACTTATGTATTTTATCTTACTTCTGTGGTTCTTTTTTAGCCTGACACCGCAGATTATTTTGAAACTAGCCTATCTTCTTGTTCTACATGCACAATAATGCACTATTAAATATTCCTGCATGTACAAAATGCTTACTATAATTACCTGGCTTTCTGAGTATTGGATTTATTAATGTGTTCCTTTAAGTACTAATGGAGTTGCATAAACAGATATGGGAAGATATCCTTGGCTTTGAGAACTGTGAGTTTTATATTAAGAGATGGCCTCAGTTGGATGGTATGCAATTTGAAGATGTGCTCATTAGCTTTCCTGATGCCATTCCATGTGGCATAAAGGTGGCATCATATGGTGGCAAGATTATTTTAAATCCGGATGACTTTTATGTCTTGCAAGAGGGTGATGAGGTGCTAGTAATTGCAGAAGATGATGACACATATGTGCCAGCGCCATTACCCAAGGTAATTCATTTATCTGTAAGAATAAAATGATCTGAGGCTTCCCTTTCTTTTTCCATCATCTATAAGGGCATTCTTTTTTATCCCTTGTGGCCTGTAATGCCAATATTGAATTACTGATGTTAGAGTCATGCTATGTTACATACTTGACTAATTGCCATACATTTCCTTAGATATCTACATCAAACTATCAGTGCTTGTGCGTTGTTGTTTTTTTTTTAAAAAAAAAAGGGTGCTTGTCATTGTTAGTCTACTGTTTGCATTTCACAAATAATACTCATCTTGGTTAACATTGTTTTACAAGCTCATTGCTCTTTCCACTAATCAACCATTTGGCATCTTTTATTGACACAATTGTCTAAACCATTTGGCATATCCTAGTGATATTCTTATCTTCACAACTTACTTTTTCAACCGAATTGCTTCAAAATTTTCTGTAATATTTTACATGAGTTGTTCCTATGGTTAATTCTTCTTTCCTTGTAAAGCTTCATAAGATGCAGACAAACTTGCAGCTGTTGATAGAATATAGCTTCTGCCCAACTGGAACTAGATTGCTTTTGCAATTCAAAAGTACACTTCCCTGCTTGGATCATTAAGCATCAGAAAATGCAGCTGCATGAGTCACTTTTATGCCTTACAAATGGCAATTATTAACTATTGTTGTCACTTGCTATAACTACAAGAGCTAGCTAACTTCTTAGGAGAGTTTTAATGTAGATGCTGCACACACACACACACACATATATATATAGCATCCTACACTGATGCTTACAAAAGCGAAGTCAATTTTATTATTCAGGTTAAAGAAGCTGCTAATATAGACATTGTTCACCCTGAAAGAAATCCTCAGAAGATTCTTCTTTGTGGATGATGACGGGATATAGATGATATGATTGTGGTAAGCCTTTCGTAATAGCTCCTAATATTCCTTTTTCTGTAAACATGTGCAGGTTATGAGGGGTTATCTGCCTAAAGATTTTGTTGTTCCCAAGTCTCCTGAAAGAATATTGTTTTGTGGTTGGCGGCGTGATATGGAAGATATGATAATGGTAACTTGATGATAAATCCAAAATGACATTTGGATCCTCTGTTGGAACATTCCTATTACTATGATAGTCAGGGTTTTAGAGGCAAAATTTGCCTGTGTCAAAACTTTCAAAAGATTTTTTTTCTTCCTGTTCGAACTTTGCTTATTTATTTTCACGGTCACAGCAACATAATTGATGAAACGAGGCAATGAGTCATAAAGTTGTTAGCTTTTTAGAGATTTGGCCTTGCCATAGTTTTGAAAAACAAACCTGATGTTTCTTATTTTATCCTGTGTTTTCTATCTTTCTTAGTTCTCTTATCCCACCATGGCAGTGCCCAATTTTGGTAGTGAGTTTGGATTGGCATTTTGGCTCACATTCATGGCCAGCTCTAATTTTGTGAGCAACTCTGGTGTTTTTTGCATGATTTTCGCATGAGACATACTAGTAAAAAATTATAGGAATTGGCTGCATTAACTTAAGCACACATGTGCAATCATGCTGTATTTCTGTGCTTGGCTCAAATTGTTGTACATTTTATTTTCTTTTTTGCATTGAATGTTACAAAAAATATATTCAATTTTGTACATCTAAAAATATAAGTACTATGAGAATTATGTTTATATAGCAACATATAATTACCAAATGATGTAGGGGTTGGCACTTGGAAACACATGATTTTTTTGTTTCAATGAATGCTTAATCAATTAATTACTATCCAGAGCCAACACAGTGTGACTTGGTTTTAGATATTCAGGTACTGGATGCGTTTCTAGCACCAGGATCAGAGTTGTGGATGTTCAATGATGTTCCTGAGATGGGCAGAGAAAGAAAGCTAATTGATGGAGGCCTCGACTTCAGTCGTCTAGAAAACATTACTTTGGTTCACCGTGAAGGAAATGCTGTTATTCGTCGTCACTTGGAGAGCCTTCCTTTAGAATCATTTGACTCTGTAAGTTCTGAGAACATAATATTGTATTCCTGGAAAAAATCAGTACTGTTGAACCTTCCTATGAATACTATTGCTTACTTCATTCCTCTGGCTGATGCTTAAATGCAACACAGATCTTGATTCTGGCAGACGAGTCTGTTGAAGATTCGGCAATCCAAGCTGATTCAAGGTCCCTTGCAACACTACTGCTGATCAGGGATATCCAGGTTCTCTCTAGGCATGGGCAATAGTTTAAACTGTTCTTTTGATTATCGATTCTACCCTGTGTTGCTTTATATCGTATCTCTGATCACATGCAGTTGTCTTTGATCATGTACTGTTTTCATTTCTCAATGCTACATTAGAGCCTTTTACATTTAAATGAAGATTGTCGGCTCACATCTTTAACTACTGTAGGCAAAGCGACTTCCATACAGGGAAGCGATGGTTTCGCATGTTCCTCAAGAAAGCTTCTGTGAAGGTTCTTGGATTGGGGAGATGCAACAAGCATCTGATAAATCTGTCATAATCAGTGAGATTCTGGATCCTAGGACAAAAAATTTATTGTCAGTGTCAAAAATCAGCGACTATGTTCTATCAAATGAACTAGTGAGCATGGGATTGGCAATGGTTGCAGAGGATCGACAAATAAATGATGTCTTGGAGGAGCTATTTGCTGAGCAGGTATGATTCTCTGAGTTGAGTCTCTCTGTTATATTGTCTGAACTATAGTTGCTCCTAAAAGGCTATACAAGTCTGATCATATGCTTCCTCACAAACATATATGCAAATGATGTTGAAGTTGTCATCATTTAATTATATATTTTTTTGTAGAATATCTGAATTTAAATAAATTACTAGGGGTCTGAACCTGAAACTACAATAGGGAATTTGGTTGAATTTACCTATAGGATATAGAGCTTCTCCTGTGAAAAAGGAGAGGTCTACCCTAATTACTTTCAAGTGAGTTTGGTATCATGCAAAGATTTTAGTGTTCGGTTCTTCCCTAGTCCACATGTCTGTCATTAGACATGTTCTCCGGTTTCTGGCTAACTAATGTCTATGTCTGCATCTGAACTTTCCTTGAAGGGGAATGAAATGCAAATACGACCATCTGATTTCTACCTTCAGGAAGAAGAGGAACTAAATTTCTTTGAGGTCATGTTGCGTGCCAGGCAGAGAAAAGAGATTGTCATTGGCTACCGTCTTGAGGATGCTGAGCGTGCCATAATCAATCCACCAGAAAAAGTTTCAAGGCGGAGATGGTCGGCGAAGGATGTCTTTGTTGTTATAACCGAGAAAGAATGAGTCACAACATATTAACCATGAGAAATCACTACTGGTAAGGCAAAATTGCAAAATTGAGAGGAGTGCCGTAAGAGATCAACAAGGGCGGACGACTGTTGCATTGCAAAATTGACATCAGGAAGAAGGCCAAGCACTGAGTGCATCAGTGCGAGAGAGCAATGCATAACCAGATTTTGGGATCAATCTGGGGCTGACTCACCAATTGCAATGTACATAAGGGCACAATGATACGCGCCATTGCGCAGAAAGGATGAGAAGAGAAACACCAAGCACGATTAGCATTGATCAGTTTTTTTAGAGGAGCTTCGATTTGTATACTTTTTTGTATACTCTTTGTCGGAAACTTTCAAATGCTCTCTCGGCTCCGATTGCTGTACACGTCGACAACATATTCATATCTTACATTAATGTATGTAGGAGTATATACTTACATGACAGAAGATGGCAAAGTTGTCTTTTACAGTTGGTCAAATTGTTGACAATGAAATTATATATGGTACAAAACTATATAACCTACAGTATCGAAAAGGTAAATCAGTGAACGCACGCTAGCGAACGCTCGTCGCCGCGTAAATCGGTCGTATTGAAAAGGCTAAGGGGGTATAAAAATTATTATACTTATTATTAAATGCTTAGTTATATCATGATAATTTTTTTAAAAAATTATCATACTTTTCTAAGTCACTCATACGTGTAACCTAATTTACTAAAGAAAAATCTTGTCATAATTATAGCTACAATCAAACAGTTTTTAAATGTAATTAATATAACATATTATATGGCTGACATCTTAAACATCCTCTAATTAGCGAGCACTCACAAGCTTGCCACGTGAACCGGTCAAAAATCCCAATCAAGAAAGCCGAATCTAAGTGGTCACTTGTTAGGATAATCAGGCCACATGAGTTCACAACCCAGGGGAATGTTTTGTTCTTGTTTTAACTTAGTTTTTTTTAAAAGTCATTTTAAATTCATTTGTGGAAAGTTTTTATATAAAAAGTTTTTATGTATAAAACTTTCATGGATATACCTTTTCTGGGTCAATACGCTACTCATTAGGCCAAAAACGTGTATATTTGGCTCTCCAACTCACGCGTCAGAAACGGGGAAGGAAATAGCACATAAAGGAAACGCACGTGGGCTCTCTACGCACACAGGCTCAAAACTTCACATGTGGGACTGTTGGAAAATGTTCGTATTAGACATGTCCCTATAGTATTGTAGCTAACAACTATCCGAAAGAAAAATTCAGCATCGACTTTATTCCTAAATTATTAAAGCATATATCTATGCTATAAAACATATATGACACTGTTACAAACCCAGACATCAAGCAAAAGCAAAAGAATGATCGATATAAAATCGTAAAAAGATACCATCTTGTTTTATTTTACTCACGATGGCTGGACTGCTAACTAGCAATTGGCTTCATTAATATTTAACGTCCCACTTCAAGCAGGATATTTAATTATTTATTGATCTTTATTAAAAATTTATCTAAAGATAGAGTTATTCCTAATTTTTTATTATTTTTATTGATTTGAAAAGACATAGCATGTCGAGGTGGCATCTCCTATTCAAGCCTCTCTCACCATGAGCATCCCTACTAACCCATACATGTGGCTACCCCAAACTCCTTTTCCTCACGTGTGGCAATGACAAGCTCCTTATCTTTCTTTGTGCATGGCTCCGACTTCAACAAGCTCTTTTTTCTCCACGCTTGGTTGCGATGAGCTCTCTGTCCCCACACCTAGCTTCCGTGAGCTTTCCATTCCTCATGCCATATATGGCTCTGGAGAGCTCTTCTTCCCCTACGCATGGCTGCTGCAAACTCCCCTACCCTATGCCCTATATGCAGCTTCAATAAGCTCTCTCCCCTATGCACAGTTCTAGTGAGCTCCCTCTTGTGTGTGGCCACAACGAGCTCCTTCTCCACTAGGTGTGGCTCTAACAAGCTGTCCTGCGCAGTTGCTGATGATCTACTTCTTCATACACTTTTGCTTGTAGTTATCGAGAACCACGCACAATGCAAAAAAATAATGAAAAAAAGAGATGGAGGAAGATAACTTAGGGGCAAAATTGTCATTTTATGTCATATTTCTATATCAGTATGTTACGTGCCTATCTATATTAGTAAAAGTGACAAATTATTAAGAACAAAATAAATTTATAAAAACAACAAATGTATTTAAAGAGTGGCCTTTGTGGTGGCAAAGTTAGATGGTTGCTATGCTCTTCTCAAGTATCGACCCTAGTCCCTAACTCTGCTACACTGCCCGTTACACTTAGCGTCTACCACTCGTTGAATCTTATTTTTTAAAGTTTATTGAGTTAGACTTTTGAGTCTAAGTCGGACTCCAACTCTCGAGTCGGAGTCTAGTAACACTAGATATATGTTGTATTTATTTCTATCTTTTCTATTATCAGCAATTCAGCCTAACAAAATACTTATGTAATTCATTTTATACATGTATGTATAAGGTAAATTGAGGCACCCGCAACCGCAGTGTCCGATTCTGAGACTTTTGTAATGGTTTTCTCTCATGCTGCAGGGTTTTATCAGATGTACAGAAGAAACTAACATCTCAGACCTTGAATCAACTAACATTTTAGTCGCTTTCTCGTGACCTAGCTTGAAATTTAGTATGATCAAGAGTACTTATCCATTGACATGTGAATTCTTTCGTTTTTCTTGCGTAATTATCCAATTGATGAGCATTGGAGATAAAGAAAAAGGCTGAGGTCATTGTGCATGTTTTGCCACCTCGCATTATTGTGATTGTTAAGCATGTTAATCGTCGCAGATCCTGAAGATCTGCCGCCATTACTGAAGAAGTCTACGTATTCATTACACTGAAAATGAAACATGGCAAACGAAATATTGGAACTGTAATTACCTGGCCGCTCCATTTATGATGGAAGCTTATCGTAGTAATGGTTGATGGGCACTAGCCGTGAATCATGTTAGTACACACATTATTCCCCTTCAATATGAAAGAACACAGATATCCTGTGGTGAGAATAGGCGCCAATTTCTTGAGCAGTTCCAATTCATGGCATCCTTGTTAAATACTCAAGGTTTGATACGTGAGAGTTTGATAGATTTCTATCAAAAACTCTTGTTATTATAATATTATTAAAATTACAAATTTAGTGGGAAACCACTTCCGTGTGTCAACGCTCGGTATTGCGCACACAGAAACCTTGAGGCTTTCCTCGCCCTGGTTGTGATGACGGACGCACCCGAACCGATCAGTTTTACAAGTATATATGCCAGTCGTATATAGACAGAACGTGAACAATTCTCAAGTACATGAACCTGTCGTATGCAGACAGGACGTAGGTGAGTACCGAGTAGTTTACAAGTATATATACAGTCATATACACAGAGGTTCTACGACTGCGAGCATGTCTGCTGTTCACTGTTTGGCAAGATTATGTTAGCAGTCGAGTTGTTGATCAAATGCAGTATCATTTTAATTTCACAAACGTGCATACATATAGTAATTCAGTGTCTCGACTCTCGAGGCCGGGCATATGGCGTCGGAGGTTGTTGACGTTGCCGGAGCCGGGCAACAAGCCCTCGACGGCTCGAACCCGGCGGTGGAACGCCTGCGTCAGCTCATCGAAGGCCAAGAATCCGCGGATGGGTGGAGCAGGTGCTGGGAGGAAGGCGTGACGCCGTGGGATCTCGGGCAGCCGACGCCGGCCGTTGTCAAGCTGGTGCGATCCGGGACCCTCCCCGCCGGCGACGCCACCACCGTCCTCGTCCCCGGATGTGGCGCCGTACGTCGTCGTCTCCTCGTCGAGCAAGCTCTCAGTCTCTTATCTATGCATGCCTTGATATGGCTGGCTAACAAGCTTGTACGTGTGCAGGGATATGACGTAGTTGCACTGTCCAGCCCCGGCCGCTTCGTCGTCGGCCTCGACGTCTGCGAGACGGCCATCCACAAGGCAAAGCAGCTGGTAATTCGATTGATTAATTAATCAGTAAATCTATTTTCATCAAGCAATTATTATACAAGTACATGCGGTAAAAAAATGCATATGCATTAATTATGACAGTCGGCGGCGGCGGCGGCCCCCGGCGACGGGTGCAGCTTCTTCGCCTTCGTCGCCGCCAATTTCTTCACGTGGGAGCCGCCTGAGCCGTTCCATCTCATCTTCGACTACACGTGCGTACCATGTTTATTTCGTTTAATAATATAATCACAGTTGTGTACCTTACATGTTGCTCTTAGCTCCTTAATTATTGGTTCTAAATTATACTTTTCAGATTTTTCTGTGCTCTGCATCCGTCGATGAGGGCAGCATGGGCGAGGAGAATGGCCGACCTGCTACGACCGGACGGAGAGCTCGTCACCCTCATGTATTTGGTAATTGTTAATACTAATAGGGTTTTTTAGATAATGACTAATATGGGGTTTTTAGATAATGACTAATATGTGTAAAAAGAATTAATGTCAATCCTGTTAAATGAATTATGGCCTCATTTTTTTTTCGTACATGTGGCAGGTTGAAGGTCAAGAGGCTGGGCCACCCTTCAATACAACGGTGCTCGAGTAAGGACATGCATATCCGTCGATCTGTACAAATTAAAATAGATATCTCATGATTATTATCTTTAGTGTATATATATATATATACAGGAAAAATCCACTTTTCTGGTAGTCTAATTCTCACACTTGATCACAAAATGTTTAGTTAATTAAGAGTGAGAATGTTCTCCAATATAATAGAAATCAGATCATATATATATACGTGATGCAGTTACGAGGAGGTGCTGAACCCGTTGGGCTTAGTCATTACTTGTATCGAGGACAATGAAGTTGCAGTTGAACCGCGAAAGGTAATTACTGGTTAACAAGAGCAAGAATAACAGATCAACCTATGGCATTATTGCTTCTTAAAAAAACATTTCATTATTCAGCTCATACGGATAACATATGCAGTATAGCCAGCCAGCTAGCTACAACAGTAAACCACCCAGTATTATCGTATCTATGATAATTAACATCCTCGAACAATTTACAGGGAATGGAGAAAATCGCAAGGTGGAAGAGGATGTCAAAATCCGACTAATAATATTTGTGGAGGACGGACACCTGTTTACAGCATAATATATCTACATCACTTGCATATGTGAGAGAATAATTATGTCCCTAAGAAATAAAAAGAAGGAAAGAAATATATCATTGATAATTGCATTAGTACTGTTATTGGTCACCGATTGTTAATTGTGTTGTAATATTGGTACTGTTAATTACATCAACGAGGAAAAAACATCACGAGAGAATTCAAGTCTGTATGCTGTAGATTGATTCCTTAAGTTTATGAAATATTATTGAACTCAAGTGAATGTTACTGTTGTTTTGATCGTGATTGGAACGCCAAATACCAACACCAATCCTGTCAAATCAAACCGTACTATTGTTTGCTGAAAAATTCTTGGTACTTAGCAGCTGATCTCTCTTATAAGTGAGAGAGGAGTGACATCACCTAAAACCTAAAAGCATGACTTATGGTTGGAACAAGTTTTAAATCTTCGGCCATAGTTATCGCTATCTTATTTTAGAAGGGTCTAGCCTCTTATATATACTTTAGCCGCTACAGCTTCATTTAGCCTGCTATTAGTTGTTTTTGAAGGTGGATCGCTAAATGCGTTAGCTAGCTTTTTAAAACACTGGTTGTGAAAGGCTAATACAGTAGTAACACTTGTGCTTGGTTCTGGTGTTGCCAGAGAGCTACCAGTCGCACACTCCCATTTGTTGCTACCTTTTGTCCATTGGCTAGCTTAGCTAGCTAACATATCATATCTAGCTAGCATATGCAACAAGAAGATCATACCATGGCGGGCTCCATCATCCTTGGCCCTTTTCGATACGATCTCCCAACACATGATCAAATAGGAGTATTATACAAGATCAACCACTGCTGCATGATGCATCGCACATAGTCGTCGGCATAGAAAATATCCAAACAAACAGCATTCCTTGGTCCCCATGCCTTGTCCCCGTTTGCGTGCGTGGAGCCCAGAAATGGAGATGTAGCACCGTGTCATCTGGTTTTGTCGCCATGGCAAAGCATGTACTGGTGACTTGGTTCTTGGTGGGAAACCACTTCCGTGTGTCAACGCTCGGTATTGCGCACACAAAAACGTTGAGGCTTTCGTCGCCCTGGTGTGACATTATGATATAATATAATTATATAATTATGCTGTAGGTACATTTAAAATATCTTAGCGAAATTTTCTTTGAAAAGCTAGCCCATTCCACGGCCCACATGCAGCCAGCCGTTTCTCACTCATCACTTGATTTTTTTTTAATTTACCTATCTGTCTCATCGCTCTTTACAAGTTTTTTTTAAAAAAATGTATTTGACGTAGTAAACCTCCATTAACCTCTGTTAACAGTGGATTGGCAAAAATTAAAAAATTTACAGACAACCCTTCCCATCTTAGCCGAGAATGTTTTATCCCATAACAGAAGATCTCCTATAAAACAATATGGCAAGACGTGCAAGAGAGGAGAGAAAATTGTCGTTTTTATATGAGGCTCCCTTGCCGCTCTCTGAATGGGCATTTTTTCATCTTAGAGAGCCGTCTGTAAAATTGTCAGACTTACCCGTAGACCTACCCGTAGAAGAGGAGGGTCTGGTAATTTTATAGACATTCATCTTGTCACCTTCTGTTAGGATATTTTTTGGGTGGCAGGCTATAAAACCCATCTTAGTTGTTCAAAAATCCAATTGAATAAAAAAATAGAAAAAATAGAAGAGAGGGTTGAAGGGAGACTAATAGAAGCGGTGAAGCCCTGTTGGCTTGTGAATTCGTATGGAGGTAAAAGATTTATATCATTATTAATATTTATTCTTAGTGATGAAACAAAATATTATATATATAGTATTGTTTTATATTCGTAAATAATTTTGTCCTAGATCCGTGTGCCTTGTTAGTTTCTTTTCTAAATCCATAGATAATTTTATTCGTAATGTTTGAAGATATATCGGTGTTAAAATATCGAATACACAGTAATAAATATGATGATTAATTTCTTACTTAGTTTAACTCTATTTTTTTATGAACAGATATATCAAATTAAGTGGTATTTCAATTATATCATGGCTAAAAAATATTAGGGATGATCCATATGATATAAATCTATCAAAAATTGGCTTAATCCTTAAGAGTATTGAAAGGCTAGTTGAGAGAAGTTTTTTAGCAGTGTAGAACTGGTTAATGCAAGACTTTCGAATCAACTCCTAAGTTAACGCAATAACCGTGTATGTTGTAGTAAGCTGGGTAGCCAAAGATTTTTTCTAAGAATTGATGGCGGTAGACTCTACTGTTATTTGAAGATGGTATATGAAGAATGCATTACAACGAGATTGATCATCTAATATTCGTGTGTCAGTATATGAGAAAGACAATATTATTTCAATAGCCGTGTAAGACAAAGAATGTCCAAATATAATGAGAGGTGATGATGAAACAATGAAGAGAAATGAGTTAGAGCACAAAGAAAAAGGAGGAGGATACAAGCAGCCTAGAGGATTGATAGACGAGAGAGAAATAACATCATCGTTAAGATAATGGATAGAAAAGATTCTGATAATGAACATTCATAAGATGATGAATCATCCGACGAGGAGGCCGGTAATATAAATTTGTCACAATAATTTAAAGAGGACTTTTCTAGACTTATCTCTAAGCGGCACCACATGTCATGAGAGTATAAGGAAAACGAGGTAATTCATTGAGCCAAGTATGCATACAAATAGGAATTAACGAAGGTAGTTAAGCACTAGACAGTATCACTTCGGAGGGAGTTATAGGCCATGAAGTCAAGCAAGTCAGTGTACAAACTAAAGTATATAAACTCAAATTATTAGTGTCCATAAAGGGTGCATATATTCAAGGGTAATTGACGGATTACTAGAATGTGTCAATCATCATCAACCATAATTATCACTTATAAGGGGATTAAGAAAGACCACAGAAACATAACATCTATATTTATTTCAATAAAAATGTACTTGATGTTATGCATAACCTAGAGTACAAACTAAGATCAATTATCAGTCATATTAAGGACAAATTTAAGTATACATGCGAAGGCATAGAGGGCGAGAAGAAGATTATGGAGATAGGGTTTGGCATATTCAAAGCTTTATACGATAATTTGTCTCGTCTTCTAGCCTGTATTCTTCAGAGAAATCCAAGGAGCTACTACAACCTCACATCACTCCTCCCATTACTTGACCATCCTTATCAAAGTGTGTTTCAATAAGCTTTTTTGTGTTAAGTGCATTCATTAACGTATTTGTATATTGTCTTCCCATACTCTACATCGACAGGACATTTCTAACTAAAAAGCACATATAATAGATATTAATAGCAATTGGAGTTGATGAGAACAATCAGGTGTTATTCGTAGTTTTCGCTTTCGTTAAGAGCGAGAACACTAAAAGCTGGTACTGATTTTCGAAGCAGGTGAAGGATATAGTTGTACGTATGAGGCTAAGTGTATGCCTTATACATAACCATCACATCAGTCTTCTGTAGGCTATTAAGTATTTGAGGCATGATAACATGGAGAAGGGGTAAGCACAAGAGTGGCCAGATGTTCGCAGCAGATGGTGCATGTGTCATATGAGTTGTAATTTCTATAATCAATTTAAGAACAAACAACTTATAGATATTTTCAAGAGACTCTGTGCTCAGAATCAATAGAAAAAATTCAATGAGCTGTAAAGGAGATTAGATGAGCTAACTAAGAAACAAAAGGATAAGTAGTCTAGAAGGCTAACAACTATAAGTGGTGAGACTTTCGAAGCTCTAGGACCACTCCTAGTGATGATCATATTGTGATAGAGAGATCGACATACTAGGTTAAAAATGAGCCTTATTGTATGATGACGGTAGCGATAGGTTTGGCATAACGACCACTAATCTGGTTGAGGTTTACAGCTGGGTGATGCGTGGTGTAAGAGGGCTACCAAATGCTATCATTATTGAGTTTATCATACATGGCACATGTGTTTGCGTTGAATCGGTTCTCCGTGTTCGCCGATGAAGATCCAATACGATCGCCCAAACACGCTGAGGCCTGAGAGGTCTGCTTCGCTCCAATGCAGGTCTTTCAGCTCATTGAAGTGCACTCTTGATTGTCCCACCGGGCGTACCAAAAATATGTTCGCGCCAAATCGGTTCTCCGTGTTCGTTGATGGAGGTCCGATACGATCATATGTACACGCCGAGGCCTGTGAGGTCTATTTGGCTTCAATGCAGATCTTTCGGCTTTAAGATCTCTTTGTCGAAATTGCTAGAGTTATGGGTGTGCCAGTCAATTTGATACTATAATTGACAAGGAGATAAACATATGTGTCAGTTAGACGATAGGCCGATATAAATTCTTACTATCAGCTGGCTACCGATAGGGTTGAGATAGTCATCGGTTTTGTCCGACGCGCTTCTGCTATCGGCTGGTTGTTGATAGGGACTGAATCACTCTTTCATCGGCTGGAAAACCAAATAAAATGTAGGTGGACAGCGACGAAGGGAATGAAAAACACATCAACTGTAGAGCTAATGGCGCTCTGGATAGAATAGTCAATAAATATATGGACTCCTGCTATCGGCTGGTTGCCGATAGAGGCTGTAACACTCTTTCATCGGCTAGAAAACCGATAAAGATATAAATAGATAATCAAAGACTAAAAACCCATCGACTGTCGAGCTGATGACGCTTTAAATAGTATCATCAATAAGCATGTATGTGGAATCTTTCTATCGGCTGGTTGCTAATGGAGGATGTAGTGCTCATTCATTGGTTGTAAAGTCGATAAATACATATGTGAATTGGCAAGGAATAATATAAAGGATCCATCGGCTGTAAAGCCAATGGCGCTTTGAATATAATACGCGATGAATAGTAAGGACCAGGACTCAATCCTCTGAAGATACGAGAGATTAGATCAAATACGCAGTCGGAAGGCACAGGCGAACTCATTGGCTAGCTAAGTCGATGAGAGGAGATCTTTGAAGAAATATGTATATCGGCTGAGGCCGATATACTGGGCGTGATGCTCAAAGGAAATCACTGAAGACGTATATGTATCGACTGAGAAATCAATACACTGGGCGTGATGCTTGATGTGTGAATAATTCATTGGCTGGCCACTCCGATAAAATTTTTGCATAACTATCAACCTACATCTACTATCAGTAGTCTAGTAGGTTGGACCTAACTGATACAGTATGAGACCAATAGCAGTAAAGGGAACTTGATAAACTGATAGAACCACGCGAACGTGATATGATACACCCGATTAGACTAAGAAATCGGATCCAACCAATGTGGCCTTAGATAGAGCAGATACAACAAGATAGTAGCAGGACTTACCCCTTCACCAGAGATCGAACTTAATCGATGCAGCTCCGTGCGAAAGCTAGAACCCGATGGTAAAAACCTAGATAGACTAGGCTGGCGATGCACCGAAGATGTATTGATTAAAAGATGAATTAGAAGCTTTCAAAGTTCTATATTTATACTCTAGGATTACAAGAGTCCGACACGGTTACAAATAACCTCTGAATATTATTTTTTAAAATATAAAAGGAAATTATCTCTAAGAAGTTAACAAAATTAACTAGACTTATCTATCTTATAACATATATTATGTATACAAATAAAAGTATCTTGCCATGGTTTTTACGGCTCCTTCTCATATTCGGTTTCATCTAGATAATCTTCTGTCTTTGACTTAATCGAATCTATTCTCAAACCGTCTCAATGTGTCTAATCGGCTCTTTTCCTATATCAATCGGACTCTTCCCATAAGTTGATTGGCTCTCTAATACTATCCGTAAGGCTTACCAAATTTTGGTGTAAACAACATACAAGTATTTTAAAGATTGGTACAAAACAACTATGCCCTCTATGACAAACAATGGTTTTTTTGGCACAGTAATGATGAAGTAATTAGAAAAAATGCAAAAAGATCCAAGAGCATCGAGTTATATCTCAAGGTACATAGCAATACAGATTCAAAATCTTATATGCTGATAGGACTAAGTGTGAAATATATCGTAAGAGAGTTGTGTATGAGTGTGTCTTGAAGGAGGACATGATCTACTCATGCTCGTGCTAAAAACTGAGGTTGTACCACAAGCCATGTTCTCATGTTATTGCCGTAAGCTTGTGAAATATTCGACCATTATTTTATGTTGACTTATTTTAGTAAGAAAGCTATTTTGCATACCTGGATTGGCAAGATATTTGGCTTCGGTATTGTGAGGTCTTTCACAGTTTAACAATCTTAGGTTTTTTATATTCTTGACCTAATAAAAATGAGGTATAAGGTAGGTCGCCATAAGACTAGATAGATTCTTAACGACATGTATAAGTCTGAAATAGGTGAAAGGTTCAAATATTATAGCAAGCGCGATAAGAAAAGGTATACTTATAAAAAGTGTCCAAAAGATACGGAGCTTCCAAGTGAAGCAAAAACTACTCCATTAGAAGCAGGGGCCGATGGAAAATGCCTCACAGGGGAAAGCACTACTTTAAGGCAAACCCGGCCTAACCGTTCTCTTGCACCTAATGGTTTAATCGTATAGTACAAGTTTATTTATTATTTTAAGAATGTATGTGAACCACTAAACTGTCATAGTTTAGAGAGTCGTGAACCTCTTCTTCTATATTGTATGAACCACTAGACTGGAGGTTTCAACCTCTTGTACTACCTCTATGGTGAGAGCGTTTTAAGTATGCTTGCAATGATCGTTGTTAGGTGATGAGGTCAATAATTGATGATACTTTTAGTAAAATGTATTTTATTTATTAAAACATTCTTGACAATGATTTTATTATAAGTTCATTGTATATCTCTCTAATTTACTTTAATTTTATTATTATCTTGACTACAATAGGTATGTATGAACTTTTTTCACAGAAACCATCGAGAAAATACAAATTCAAACAATGAATAAACATAAAGAAATCACCATATAACTCTGTACGGATCATGTAGTCTCAAATAATTAAATAATACATGCAGCCTAAAGTGGAGTATGAGCGAAAAGTCGGTTCCTCTAACAATAAGTGACTATAAGTGGATAATAGATGATGATCTCTATTGGCGTCCCTACTATGTTACCTGTTGTATTATTTATATTACGTGTTTTGTCTATAACGTATAAATCTCTTAATATCTATGTAATATTTTTGTCACTATTATCTAAATAATATCCACGATAAACTTATTAATCATTTGGTTCACGTAATGATTTTAATTTAGGTATCTCAATTATCTTTTCTACATACTCCCATATTCTATTTACAATTAAATCTCTAAATAAAAATACTTTTTTTTCTTTTGGACATTTATACGGTAAGAACAAAAATAACCTAACAGGGGCAGCAAGAGAACTGTCTATAAAATTATCCACCCCATTACCTCCCACGAGCAGATTGCAAAATTGTCCATCCCATTCCCTCTCACGGGCAGACCTGCAAAATTGCCCAGCCTCCTTCTCTCTTACGGACGTACCTAACAATTTTATAGATGGTTAAGGGGTAAAAAAAGGCCCGGCAAAATAGTAGCTTAAAAAAATAATAGGTCTATTTCTTTCTCGCACGTGCTATCATGATATTTTATAGATGACTCTCTATCACGAGAGAACGGCAAGAGAATTGTTTTGTCTCTCGTCGGCCTGTTATTTATCACATTAAATTTTAACGCCATAAGATATTGGAGGTATACATGTGTAAAATTTTCAAATAAAAATATTATACACACACACAATTCCCCAACACTTCACCTGCAATCCTGCTCCGGCCCAATATATTTATAGGCCCAGTACGTACTCGGAAATCCATGTGGCTCTCATGGAGCATTACGTCTTACTAATGATGTTCTGTGTGCAGTTCTGAAACTGTGTATACATCGTGTTTAACAAATTTTGATGAATTTAGAAAAGGATGCATAGAGAATGGATCAATCTGCTATCAGAAGCCAAGGATTGCCAAACAAACAAGCGCAGTAAGCTGATCTCACAATAAACGAAACAATGTTTCAGTCTGTTTCCAACAAACGATGCACATTGTTCCTAGGGCGGTTTCCTTGGTTCCTACCACAAAAATGTGCTATTCACACATGTAATCTACATCACCGTTGGGGATGTCCTTGGGAAGTAGCCAAGTGAGAAAACCCTCACTGGTCTCTCCTCTTAGCCTCTGGGATGAATACATCACAAGCATGTGCCACAATTCACCAACTGTCCACTTGTGGCGCAATATCCACTGGGTCACCTGTCACAGTATGATGGGGTATAGAAGCGTAAGGTATGAACATAAGAACCTAATAAGCTGAGGGATTAGCAGAGCCATGAAACACACTAGGCATGGAGCTTACAAATACTTTAAGATTAGCATAGCTAATTAAAAACCACTTCACTTTTCGAAAGTAAACATAAAATGCGGGAAGGATGGCATAGACGTGCATTACCTCTTCTAGTCTTTTCAGAGATTCAGACTCAAAAGTATAGTAGTTAACAAAAGACCGGAGTGCCTGAAAAGTAAACATGCATGCTCGTTTGAACACTCCAATGATGTGATTACATGAAATGATTGGTAAAAGTTAACATCATCAACCATTTGAGCAATCCATTGGATCATGCTCTTGATTTCAGGGTTTCCACCAAAAGCCCCACAACCCCAGTTTCCAGCTTAAACTCCTAGGCATTCATCAGGAATGACACTTGGATAATTATCCTTTGTAATTAAATCCTGAACCGTGTGAAAAAAGTTATTATAATTAGAACAGACTGCTTAATTACTACTTCTGATGCCATGATGTGCATTAAGTAACTGATTAAGTCTGACAAAAATATGGCAACCTATTACATTAGACCTTATTTGAGATCATATAATCAGGCAACAGAGTGCCAATTTGTTTGAACTCTGCTTTTAATTGCTTTAGTGGGTAACACACACAACAATGTGACAGGGACAAGATTATGATTATCTGATGTCAATTTAACCTAAGCAGAGAATGAAAAATTGACTAATAGACTGTGATACCTGTCACTTGTCAGTGCTTGAAAGTATGTATTTCCAAAACAAAAAAAATGAATTTTGTTGACAGCAAACTCCTCAGGGATCATTAGTCAAGTACCTGGAAAAGCTTCACATAGAGTTGATGGTTTGATTGATCCAAAAAACCACAAAAAGCCTTGTTCACTTCCCTGTATACAGACGAACCATAAATAAAAATGGCAGAAGAATGCTAAAAAATATATTTTGTTTAGAAATGTTGTGGATAGTTGCGATGGCAGACAACCAGTAAAGTATGAAAGTTGTGGCAAATTTAAGTGAAACAGGAACATGGCATACCTTAGAAGACCACTAGATTCAAACTGTAACCTAGATGGACAGTCCAAAGCATCAATTGCCACTATCCTAGTTTTCTGTCTGCCCATTGCATCAAAGGGTTTGATATCGAAATAGTTACCATTAAAACGGAATGAGGAACCATACCTGTAAGAAGCAAGTGAAGGGTTCATACAATGTAAGAATCATCACATGGTGTAAAGAAAAGGATCTATAAATCACACTGGTTGGTAATTGAAATATGCTGTAGAGGTTATTTTAATCAAGAAATGGTGGAAAAGTGCTGAAAACTAACCCCATATACCACAAGAACCTTCCTGCGCCAACAATTTCTATAGCCTCATTATCTTCCATCGAAACCACGAAGAGCATGACCACGATCAATTCTGGGTTTATCATGAACAGGATTTCTTCCTTTACCACAAAAAGAATGCACCATTTATAAGGGAACCTCGAAAACAATTATATGAATGCCATCAATAGACAAAACTGAAGGCACTTCACATCATACGCCCATGCAGTTAACAACCAGTTATCAACCAATCAGGCATTGTGACTAATTTCCCAAGTAACACTGAATATGATGGATAAGCTACATACAAAATGAATGCAGCAATGTGCTGTACAACTCAGTGATTTGGGAATAAACAATACATAATTAATGCAAGGCAAGCTCCAGATGGAGGCACTTTTACAGAATTGAAGATCAAGGGAGTAAGATCTGCAAAACAAATGAACCTGCACACAGCCTCTGGAAAGTGCGCCTCCTCCCAAATATCTATCTGCAAAGTCAACTTTAAGGGCTTCTTGTTCCTCATCTTCTATCAAACCCGAAGAAAATACCTACTAATGAAAATAAACAAAACAACCAGTAGATTTTATTGCACAGTGAAAACACTTGAGATATTTCAATAATCATAAAGGCAAGGAACAGCCAATTATCATCTCGATAATCATCGCAACATAGAACATACAATACAAAGGATAGCTAATGGATTGACTAATTTGCCATCTATTCGCAAGATTTAAAACTAAGAATTCAGTAAAAGGAACACATTGTCTAAATTTTACAACGCACCCGGAGTGTGCAAAGGGGAACACCAGATTTCATCCAAGCATCCATGTCAGGGTATGTAATGCCGTCCGACACAGGATTGCGAGGAAGAATCTTGCGCTCAAAAGAAACGGAACCTCTAGGTGTAGAAGCAGTCACCCTGTCGAAATAGTGAACAATGCACCTCACTTTTTGCTCCTGGGTTTGCCTCGAATTATTACACAGCGCCCTGTGGATCGATCGGTAAACCACGATGCATAATCAATCAGCTCTAAAAGTTCAATCATTTAGCCTAAAAATACCAACTCTAAGAGAACTAGACCAAAATGGCATTGGACTTACGCGAATAGGCTATCGAAACTGATCGCTGGAAGGCGCGCCTCGGTCCTATCGGCCGTGGGGAACAGGCAGAAGAGCGCGCAGGCGAGCAGCGCGGCGGCGATATCCTGGCTGAGGAGCACAAGTCCGGCGTCCTGCGACCCCAGGAGGCGGAGCCCGCGAGCCTGATCGCCGGCACTGCGGTAGTTGTCCTCGAGCAGCGCGGGGAGGCGGAGGAGGCGGGCGATGGAGGGGAGGATATGGTCGAACCAGTCCCGCGCCTGGGTCCATGAGAGGAGGTCGTCGAAGAAGAGCGCGAACCCATCGGCGGCGCAGTGCGGGAGCGGGTCGAGGTTGAGCGCGAGGCGGAGGTCGGTGAGGGCGTCGGCGAGGACGTCGCCGGAGGAGACGTGGCTCACGTCGGAGCCGAGCGAGAGCGCATTGAGCGCCTCCTGCGCCTGCGGCGGCCAGAAGAGCGCGCCGCCGCGGAGCACGACGGGGAGGTAGGGCAGGATCGAGCGCAGGTCGCCGCGCGCCTCCATGGCTGCACCGCTCGGCTCGACTCGGCCTTGCAATTTGCAGAACCCCCCTCGAAATCTAAAGTATTTTTGGACCAAGCTTTTTTGGGCCCAAAGAAATTTTCATAAAGACCCATGTAATATAAACATTTTCTAATGAGTCACTTTTGGGTCTAAATGCAATTTGCGTCACAGCTTATCCGTTCCACTACTCCCGCTTGGCCGTGGTGCTTTGCCATGGGACGCCACGACCACGGGCGACGCAATGGCCGCACTCCCGCCCACGCCTCGGTCTCGGGGTAGTCTCCTCCCGGCGGCGCCGTGCCATGTGACGCAGCGCACCCGCCGCGTACGTGGTGGGCTATGCTCGGCGGCGGCGGCGGCGGCGGATGATGGCTGCGCCAAGCCGTCTGGTGTCGTTCTCGAGTGCAAGCGGCTGGACAGGCTCGTGAAGTCCGGGAGGCTGGTGGATGCTCTCGATCTGTTCGACCGAATGCCGCGGAAGAACGTCGTCGCGTGGACCTCGGTCATGTCCGGGTGCACGCGCAACGGGAGCCCAGAGGCGGCCCTGGCGATGTTCGCGGACATGGTGGAGTCCGGCGTCGCGCCGAACGACTTCGCGTGCAACGCCGCTCTGGTGGCGTGCGCTGACCTGGGCGCGCTCTGCTTCGGGGGCCAGCTGCATTCGCTCGCCGTTCGGGCGGGGTTTGCCGGCGACGCGTGGGTCGCGAGCTGCTTGATCGAAATGTACTCTCGGTGCGGCTCCTTGCCGGCGGCTAAGGACGTGTTCGACCGGATGGAGTCACCGGACGTGGTTGGGTACACCTCACTCATCTCGGCATTCTGCCGGAACGGCGAGTTTGAGCTAGCGGCGGGGGCTTTGATCCAGATGATGAAGCAGGGATTGAAGCCAAATGAGCACACGATCACGACCATTTTGACGGCGTGCCCCCAGGTTCTTGGTGAGCAGATACATGGGTACTTGATCAAGACAATGGGCTCACAGTCACATAGCGTCTACTCATCGACTGCACTGATCAATTTATATTCAAGAAATGGCGAGTTCGATCTGGCAATGGCAGTCTTTGAGAGTCTCCAGTGCAAGAACGTGGTTTCGTGGTGCTCCATGATGCAGCTATACATCAGAGATGGAAGGCTGGAAGAGGCATTGCAAGTGTTCGGTGATATGATTTCAGAGAGCGTAGATCCTAACGAGTTTGCACTATCAATTGCTCTTGGGGCTTGTGGATCCATTGGTCTGGGACGTCAACTGCACTGCTCTGCGATCAAGCACAATTTAATCACAGATATTCGAGTGTCAAATGCTCTGCTGTCAATGTATGGTAGAACTGGTCTTGTTGAAGAACTGGAGGCTGTTTTCAACAAGATTGAAGATCCTGATCTTGTTAGCTGGACAACCGCTATTTCTGCAAACTTCCAAAATGGTTTTGGTGAGAAGGCCATAGCATTGCTCTGTCAGATGCATTCAGAAGGTTTCACACCAAATGACTATGCCTTCTCCAGTGCGCTGAGTTCTTGCGCAGATGTGGCATCTCTGGATCAAGGAATGCAGTTTCATTGCCTGGCTCTGAAACTAGGGTGTGCCTCCAAAATCTGCACCGGGAATGCACTGATCAACATGTACTCCAAGTGCGGTCAGATTGGCTCTGCAAGGGTTGCATTTGATGCCATGCAGACTCACGATGTTAAATCTTGGAACTCACTGATTCATGGTTATGCGCAGCATGGTGATGCAAAGCAGGCACTGGAGATATTCAGCAACATGTGTTCTGATGGCGCAGAGCCAGACGACTCAACATTTCTCGGAGTCCTAGTAGGCTGCGACCATGCAGGTCTGGTAAAGGAAGGAGAATTGTTCTTCAGATTGATGATCGATCAGTACAGCTTCACGCCAACGCCTTCTCACTACGCTTGCATGATCGACATGCTGGGCCGAAACGGCAGATTTGATGAGGCTCTACGTCTGATCAATGACATGCCCTTCAAGCCTGATGCCCTGACATGGAAGACGCTACTGGCATCGTGCAAGCTGCACAGGAATCTGGACAAAGGGAAGCTTGCAGCAGACAGGCTGATGGAACTTTCAGGCACAGATTCCGCGAGCTACGTGCTGTTGTCGAGCATCTACGCCATGCACGGAGAATGGGAGGACGCCGGGATGGTGAGGAGGATGATGGACGAAACCGGCGTGAAGAAGGACGCCGGCTGCAGCTGGATTGAGATCAAGAACGAGGTGCATTCCTTTGCTGCAAGAGACATGTCTCACCCAGACTCTGCGTCCATATATCAGATGTTGGGTGAGCTTGTTGCTGTGATGCTGATGCAAAATACAGCCCACGAAATTTTTGACGAACTTGAATCGTTCGATGTACATATGCAGATTTAGATGGCAGATATTAAAGAAAGTTTTTCCTTTTCGAATCAAAGATTTAGATTCCTAGTTGGATGTGGAAAAAGAACAGGAGACGTAGTTTCTTATCAGCCCATGTCATGGAGTATGAATCTGAAACGGACTAAACTACATGTGGCTGTTTAGTACCACATCGCCAAACCAGGCTGGAGGGTGAGGCGTCCAGAGGTATAAAAGAAGAGGCAAGGTGGAACAGGGCCGATGGGTGATCAGTAAGGACGTGGCTTGCTTGCTGCGTCCCCGTGCGCCCATCTGTGCTCCCGTACGCGTGGCAACTATCCAGCGGTGGATCTCCTATCTTCAGTTGGGCCCACAAAGTAATAATTAATCGGTGAGATTAGCAGATGAGAATGATCTGGCAACTTTTAAGAGAGTTTTAATGTTCGTGGCCATCGGCTCATCACCGGAAGCCTCGCCGACGCTGACATCCTCTCCACCGTAGTAGACACTCGACAGCAGGGCTCATGGAAACCGCGTTGATGCAGATGCATTCGCCTGCGAGGCTACGAGATACGATCGAAATGCAACGTGATTAAAACAAGACACAGCGTTATGAAAGCGGACAATAATTTAAGAGCGAAAGTGCATATCTGCATTGGCCAATTCCTAGTAGTCCTGATCAGTACAAGTCACTTGCTTTTTTGTTCATTAGGACTGGCAAACGGCAGCCGATCGAGAAAGAGAAGCCTCATGGAGTCGTGGTATAACTTTGGCGCATCTTACACTTAATTTCCCTTCCCTTTTTTTCATTTTTGCAGTTCATCTCTTTGATTCTGATTAGAAGCTGTGGAACCAGTTTTGCCCAGCCGAAGAAATGAGAACCACCGCTGGATACTTGCCACGCGTACGGGAGCACCGATGGGTTCCATCTAGGCTCCGTCTAATAGAGTAATTAACGCCTCCAATAGAGTCATTAGCATAAGTGCTATGGGATTCGTGCTCCTTTGTTTTTTTTCCATGGGTACTTCGTTGTTTTTGGAAAGCATATGAGCACTTCCATATGGGGATTTAGACGTCAGATAGTATTAGAAAGCTTTGTGCAGGAATTTCTAGGTATTAATTCCAGGATTCCTAGTTTAGTATCTAGGGAAATCCCCCTTACATAATCAAAATCAAAGGTTTCTTCCTCCTTTCGAAAGTTTTTTTAGTCTCAATCCGACTCTCGCCCATCCTTCTGGTCGTCCACGATTAAGAACGGCGACTTGCCGCCTTACATTCTCCCCCAACAGATCGAGAACCATCAACCTTGACATGGTTTTTCAGTGTTGCTTTACTGTCATGAGAAAGATGCGGAAGTTCAGAGGACAGGAAGCTCCAACAGTGAAGCAGCTCGTAGTGAGGGAGGAGAGATTAGTACCAACTCATTGATCTCAGGTCAGCTGTTTTCCCTCCTTTCTGCATATCTTCTTGTACAGCTAAGCGCTATTTGAGAACGAACACTTGTGTTGCATATATGGCGTTTTAACTAGGTGACTTACGTTCCGATTCTAATCAAGATGTCTGGGCTAATCTCAGCGCTGAAGTTGCATCAAATTTGTCTAAAAGCGTCATCTCACTTGCTTTGTTTGACGGTGATGATTATATATGCCGTTATAGTTCACCCACATTGCCAAATTTATATTTTAACAACATGTCCCCAGTTATAAATTGTTCAACTTGCAATCTTGTGTAGGGAACACGGTATTGTGTGCATGCTCGGGCATAGCTATTGAATGCCAGGGGTCTGGTACAATCTTCCTGACTTCGGCTAGTTTGGTTAGTGCTTTAAATAATACCGAAAAATCTATGATAACTTAAAGGTTGGTGCTACTAATCATCGTTTACTAATTTTTGCTTGTTTGCTTAGGGTATTTGTGACTCCTTTCTTGCTTTGTCATTATAGATTGAAGTGCGCCATGAAGGCAATGAAGTGTACAAGGGTTATTTGGCAAAATATGATTTAGACAAGAACTTTGTTGTTGTCTACACCATGGCATCTCTTGATGTTCATGTTGTACTTCCCGAACATTCGAAGGATAAGTATGTCAAAAAGAAGTTAGTAGCTGTAGGGCGTGACAAACATGGAGAATTAATGGCCAAAAGTGTGATGGTGGCTGGTTTTCGTAATTCATACAGATCTGAAGATAGCAAAGAGATTAGGTTGATTTCTGAGGTACACTTGCGTTATGATGCAAACACATTTTAACCTTTTTCTGTTGCAATATGCACTAAACTTTATCAGAGCCTGTAAAAATGGTCTTTTTTCTATGTGACTCTTGTTCAATATCAGTTCGTTTGTTCAAAAGTAACCCTTGCTGACCATCACTTTATATTTGTGTTAGGGCTGGGAAGGTGGACTGCCTTTTGACTTTGATGAGAAATTTGTTGGCAAGATCATTTTTTGGTTATGGATAGAACATTTATCCTACAATGGGTCGCAATTCTCATTAACTTGGAGCATTATTTGTCATCCCTGCAAAACAGGACTCTTAAATGGTTAGAAAATTTGAAAAGAGTCAGGTATGTCTTACTGATGTTTGCCCCTCATTGGTTCACCCACTCTTTCTCTTACCCTACACGAGCTTTTACGGTAGGCTGGTTTATGAGCTCTTATATGTTCTGCAATGATCTGGATAGTTAACTGCTGTTCTTTTTATTCTTTTCTTGGTATCTGTATTTGCTTTGTAATTTTCAGTGTTTAGCCTTAATAACTTGGTTCTTAGCCACCTGTACCAAGACAATTGATGTCCATCGTTTGTATGCATCACAGTCAGTGCAGTCAAAAGCAAAACACGCTCGCCTCCTCCTCCTTTGGTGCTTAAGAGGAACGTCAATAGTCTAGCAAAAAATAAAAATTGATATGTTATTGATAGTTGACTTAATATTCTCCTTATACAATAATTATTTATAAATATATACTATCTTATTAATACTTGTCTTAGATATCCTCTCACAGAGTTTATTAGAGTCTGTATTGTAACTGGCTATATAAATCTATAGTCCGCTTTTGTTCTCTTTTATTTTCTCTCTTTTATTTAAGTATAAATCTAATATGATAATTTTATAGACAGTTTAAATCAAATTACATTTCTTTGTTTCCATGTTGATGTTGAAGCCTCTATATTTATCTAATTTAAAGGAAATGTGCACACCATAAGGGATTATGGTGTTTCCCAGTTGTGATGATCTTTTGACATTTGCTGAACTTACCTCTTGTTTTCTTGAAATGTTTATACCCACAACTTCAGATCCTCTTCTCTCTTTATTTGAGTTTTTTTTCCTTGCCTATGATGCTACCCTTGTAGGTTTTGGCACTGCGTTGCATATTAATGCACTGGTATGACCCATTTTACCTTTGGATTGGTGTTCTCCGGGATGGAGAGAGACCAACAGGTGAGCTATCTGACTATCATCAAGGAGGTGAGCACAGTGCCATACCTTAAGACCACTAAACATGCATGCAAATTGTGGTTATCTGTGATGGTATCTATTTTTTCTCACTGGTGGTACGAGATTGGCTTTTACATTTGAACTTTCTAATTTTACATGAACTTATCACATTTATTATAGTGTATTTCAGTGCTAATCACTTGGCCTTGTGCAGCACCGGTTGGTAGAGGTGGTCTCAACAAGGAACAGTTTGGGTATCTAAACTCCATGGGTTATCCCAAGCCACCAGTAAACTTGTGAGATGGTGAATCAATGCTTGAAAATTTGGGTATCTATTTTTATTTTTATTTAGAGATATAATTGTAAAAGAAATTTGAAAGTACGTAAAAAATAATTAAGATACCTAAATTATCAAGTAAATATTTATTTAAAATAAAATTATGTGAGAACTCGACGTTAAAACTAAAAAATCATTACAAAACTAAAAAAATCATTACAAGAGTCGAATGATTAATAGATTCACAGATGGATATTATTTAAATAATAGTAAAAAAATATTACACGGTTACTAAAATATTTATACGTTACGAACGAAACATTAACAAAATACAAATAATATAACAGGTAACACAATATAAACTTTTATTTAGAACTTATAAACATCATCATATGTCCTCCACTTATAGTCATTTATTGTTAGAGGAGGTGACTCTTTGCTAGTACTTCATTAGTCTATATGTATTATGTATTTTTTAATTTTTTCAAACCATATGATTTATATAGGGTTATACGATGATTTCTTCATGTCTATCCATTATTTGAATTCATACATTTTGATTCATGTGAGAAAAGGTACATACATAGCTATTATAGTCAATATGATAATAAAATTAAAACAAAGTAGAGAGATGTGTAAAAAACTTACAACGAAATTATTATCAAAAATGTTTGGACAAACAAAGTACATACAAAGCACGAAGTCCAAGTAGGACCTTATGACCTATAAGTGGAACCATCGATGCTACAGAGCATGAGAGGAAGTGTTAACTAGTTATTTTTTTAGTATGAACACTAAATTAACATATTATGTACTTGAAAACGACACCACACTGTCTCCATTATGGGGAAGTCCTCAAGTGGTCTCTGTGAATACATGTCATTGTCATAGATAGTGTGACCCACCACTGATCGACCGATCGTGAACCGCTCGGCCACCCAAAGCTACAAAAGTAGTGGACAACTAGTGATCAACAAACTTATGTCAGTCTTTGTGCACACGTCACAAAGACCATGGTACATCACCGTAAGGACAGTGGATCCCTAGCTCCATTAAGATACACTCCCATCCTTAGCATCGCCGATCGTTCGCGTATAGTGGATAAGCCCCTTATCCATAGCGAGGCACGTCGTGCTGGTACCTAGCCAAAGAGTCACAGCAAGTATGTCTCAAAACTCTGTCGCACTAAGTAGTCATCGGCATCAGGGTGAAGCTGATCAACCTGTATAGGAAGAAAATTATTTTCATAAGTAATTCATTGGGCTTAAATATGCATATAACATCATATCAATGGCTTTACTTACAATGAATTTAAGTAGACATGCCTTGGTAGAGTCGGCCATGATGTAGTGAGGAAGTGTGTCCAGAGCAGTAAGACTAGGCAGGTGCTGAAGGTGAGTGAGCTGCTCTAGAATGTTATTGTACTATCCTGAAGTCCGTCGATCGGACCTATTGCGTCCCTCACAATGGTGTTGATTCTCTCTCCTTCGTCTGCCAATTATTTAGGATCCTTGTCTTCTCCTCCTCCTCCTCCTCCTTCTTCTTCTCTTCCTTTTTCTTAGTGCTTTGACTCATTTTTCTCCACTATTTCAGCATCACCTCCTATCATACTAAGATTCTATTCATCTTGCACTACCATTAGAACAGTGTTATCTTTCTTATATACTAACACAAGAATGCTAAGTGACCAACCTCATTGCAATGCATTATCTATATATCATCTTTAAGTGATAGTGGTATCCACTAGCATCAATCCCATAAAAAAATCTTCGGTTGTCCGTGAGAAGTGTTGTTTCTGTTTTATGCTTGAGTCAATAGTCGCTGGCAAGTGGGCCCGTCTCAGTCGGCATGCATGGGAGGAGGCACTTGCGCTAGGATGTGCATCGTCATACAGTTGGCTCATGAGGTCTCCTTTGGGATGGTGCACGCGCGTGAGAGTCTACTAAGGACACGTGGTGCCTTGAGGGTGGAGTGCATGGGCATGCATAGGTTGCGGCGGTTGGATTCCCTGTGGTTAGGAGAGATTGACTATGGCCGATGATTTGGCTCAATCTGGTGCATCCAGATCAGATCTGAGGGCTGAGATGAGCTTGGGTGGTGATCACGATACAAGGGCATTTGGGACTTTTTTTAGAAGGGTTTCTAACCACTTAAACCTGTAAAAAGAGGATGAAGCGTTAGGATTTCACTATTACCTTAGTAGCACTTTGTAGCACCTTTGAGGCATTTTGGAGAGATTACATAGTATTTTTAGGGGAAAGTTTAGGTCTCTTTTGAGATGAGTGTTCAAACTTTCAATTTTGTAACTCGAGGTATCTATAATTCTCTTGAGCGTAGAGTTTTGTATGTTTTTTGGAATATATTAAAGTTGTGCACTTTAATTACTTGTCTCCTATATTTTCGTGGAATGAGTTCTTCTTATCTACCCTGCTCTTTTAGATATTTTGCTTTACAATGATTACAGAGGCAATCACCATGCCATAGTATAATCACCATGTGATTGAAGTCCTTATCTTAGTATGTTGGATCTAGCTTTTCAATAGTTAGATCTAATAGATATAGAAATTGGTTTTTGTCTAGATGGTTCACATAATTAGATTCATCAACTAGGATCTTTTGGCTCGGGTGTTGATCTTTTCATCCACTTATCTTTTGAGTCTAGCTTCAAAAGAATATTCGGCCTAACATGCACAATATTTGGTTATATCGTATTTGCACTTATGGACATTATCATATTTAGTACTTATAGACATTATATTATGGTATATCCATGAATTTCAAAGTTCAATTGTGATGTATATTATTTGAACAATTGTGAAATTATGATTTCTAATTGTTTGAATGTCCAATATATAGCAAAGGTCATGCTAATTTTTTTTCCTATTTAGCAATTAATATGTTCTACAGGTACCATACACATTATATTAATTATTTGTAATTTTCCCTAAATTTTCTTAGCCATTTTAGTTTTTTTTCCGTTCAATCTTTTCTTAGTTCAATATGTCATGGTTTTCTCTCCAAACCTCACAATCACCGTGGTAAACCGTGTAGTTATCGTTTATACCGTCGATTTTAAATTTAAAATTTTGAAATGCAAATTTGTCACGGTTTTCACGATAACCGCCGTGCTGCTAGGGGCGGCAACAGGATACCTAAAGGTAATGCAAACCCAGGTGGCCCGTGCCCTTGCCATAGCGGTGTCCTCATGACGATGTGGATGAGCAACAACCCCCCGAGGGCTGTGAGTACAGGTTCACACACATAAATGGTGAAAGATATCGGTACCGGTAGAATCTGCTTGTTCTACTCTGTTGAATCTCTCCCTCCTTGCATGTTTTGCTGGAGCCATGTGTCAGCATTTCGCCATCACAACTATTCTGGTCCCCTGTTTAGTCCTGTAATTTTATTACATGTGCCGTGCCGTGACGTGTTGTGTTTTGGTGTGTAATAGCACTTGTGTTGAAGACCATTCAGCTATAGTGATGCTGAGGTGGTTAAATACCTGTGTTAACTAAATTCAGCTATAGTTGTGCCATGTTATTACTTTTGTTAACTATAGCAAGCATCTCTCCAAGTGAGAGTGGATGTCACAATTTATGGTAGAGGGGGTACGCATCCGCGCAGCCCCTACCAAATTCAAACCTTTTTTTTTTTTTGAGTTGGCTGAATTTCGAGTTAAAATTTACTTTTGTTTGTACTTGTGTGAAGTGGCTAATGAGAATTGTGTACACCTGTTTGTATCCTGCACGTACACAAAAACAGAGTATGGCGTCTGTTGAGAAGTTGGATGTATATCTTTTTTCAGCTTCCAAGTGATTTGAACCTGGAGCTAGGTGATTGGTGGCTGAAGGCCAGGTTGGCACAAATACAGGAAGGCGTTAATCTGACACTGCTCCTGATGGTATGTTGTTGATTTGGAAGGAAAGAAAGAAAGAAAGTCTTGAATACAGCCCACCAAAATTTTGATGAACTTGAATCGTTCGATGTACATATGCAAAATTTAAATGCCAGATATATATTTATTAAACAAAGAACAGACCACTGGTCTAGGCTGTATATATATATATAGACCCAACTCTCTTATATATGCTCGAGGGATTCATAGTCACTGTACACTTTCTACATAGTATCAGAGCGAGTCTAGACATCCCGGCGCGCTAGCTTCTCCCTCCGGCGAGCCGACCCTTTCCTCCTCATCGTCGACGTCTTCTTCCCGTCGTCGACTCTCTTTCCGGTACTCCCCTCGCTCTCTCGTCTCCATTTCTTCTTCTCCCTGTCTCTCTCGCAGTCACCTTTTCTCCGTCCCACCTCCGCGCGACCAGGCGATGGTCTCGATCTGCCTCCTCGTCCATCCTCGCACCCGTCTCCGCTCTTCCTCTTGTTTCGTGCATCTCTCCTTCTCTGACGCCGGCGCACCTCCGCGCTCGTCGTCTCCATCGGCTAGACTTGGCCAGCCCTCCATCGGCTGGAAACCTCTCTCGGTTCTTGCCCTTTCCAACACGCTCAACGGCTCTCGGACGCGAACCTTCTCCCCTCACGTTCGAGCCAGTCCAACGTGTCCACGTGTCCACGGACACGAATCCCTGCCTCCCGGACGCGAACATATTCTCTTCGCGTCCGGCCACTCCCTGCCTTTTTCGCGTCCGCCCCACTCCTTGGCCTCCACGAGTCCACGGACGTGAATCTTCTCTTCACGGACGTGAATCCTCGCACGTCCGTGACCCAACCACTCTCTGACCCACCCACTCTGTCCTCACCTACTCCGCTGCCTACTCCCCATCGGCCAACCACTCCTCATCGGCTGGCCACTCCTCACCTACTCCGCTGCCCACTTCCAATCGGCTTCTCACATCCTTAATCGGCCGATCCGTCCTCTCATCGGCTTCCCCCTCCCATCGGCTTCTTTCTCCCATCGGCTCTTTGCTCCCGTTCTCCCGTCATGGCCACCGAGTCCGTCCTCAGCTCTGGCACTCTCCCAGTCGCCGAATCTGCTCCGGCCCTCGGTGCCATAGACCACACCTCGGGCACCATCTCGCCGATCTTCTCACCTCCCTATCTCCCTTGACCTTAACGCCAATTATTCTAAGTGGGTTTTCTTCTTCAAATCCCTCTGTGGAAAATTCGGCCTCTGGTCCCATATTGATGGCTCCGCTCCACCTCGCCCCGATGATCCTCAATGGGACATCGCCGAGTGCTGCGTGCGCAGCTGGCTGCTCGGCTCGGTCGACGACTCTGTCCTCGACCTCGCCATAGACGATACCGACCCCACCGCCCGAGACCTCTGGGTGGCCATCGAGCGGATCTTTCTGGCCAATAAGCATCCTCGCGCCATCTTCCTCCTCAACGAGTTCCACTTCATGGTACTAGGCGACTCATCTGTCTCCTTGTACTGTCAGCGCCTCAAAGTCAAGGCTGCTACTCTCCGAGACGTCGGCCACCCTGTGGCTGACTCTCAACTCGTTCTCGCCCTTCTGCGAGGCCTCAATCCCGGCTTCTCCAACATCGCCGATGACATCGCCAACGCCACACCTCTTCTATCGTTCGCCCGGGCTCATGACATGCTAGTTCTTAAAGAACTCCATCTGGCCAATGATGAGAAGATAGTGGCCCACACCGCTCTTCTTGCCGCAGCCGATAATGGCTACCAAGCTTCTTGCGCTGCCCCTTCCTCCCGCGGTCCTGGTGGCCATGGCTCTGGCCACAGCAACACAGCCCGCACTGGGAAAGGCAAGGGCAAAGGCAAAGGCAGGACATGGCAGGGTCCGACGCCACCACTACCTATCTCGGTCCCTACCAACCCTGCCGGTCCCACGGGTCCGTGGCTCTGCTACAACCCCTGGGCGCCCCAGCCCCAGCCACACAGCACCATTGGCTGGCAACCCGGAGTTCTCGGCGCCCATCCCTAGGCTCACCTGGCATCGGCTCCCGTTCTGCCGCCTCAGCCGATGCTACCGACCCCAACCACCCAGTCGGTTCCCTCTTGGAACCAGGCTGGCCTCATCGCTGCCCTCAACCAGATGACGCTCCAACCACAGCACCCTTGGGTGCTGGACTCTGGGACGTCTTCACACATGGCGTCATCAGCCGGTATACTTCGCTCCTGTCACCCCTCTTCCTCCCCTTTTGTCACCATCGGTAATGGTCACTCTCTTCCTGTCCAATGCCGCGGTGACTCCTCTCTGTCTACATCCACCACTAACCTCCCCCTACGCAATGTTCTTATCGTCCCTTCTCTTATTCACAATCTTATATCTATTCGCCAATTCACACGAGACAACCACTGCTCCATTGAATTTGACGCGTCTGGTTTTTCTGTGAAGGATATTCCAACCCGGCGACAGATCCTTCGCTGCAATAGTGACGGCGACCTCTACACCATTCCCATTGCGCCGTCCACCCCACACGCCAGCGTCACCCTCTCCACCAACCTTTGGCACCTTCGCCTCGGCCACCCCGGCCCCGACGCTGTCACCACCCTCTGTCGCAGCGCCTCCATCCGATATACTCACAGCAGCTCCACAGTTTGCCACTCATGTCAACTTGGCAAACATGTGCGTCTGCCCTTTTCTAGTTCTCTCTCCTGTACCTCGCGTCCATTTGAACTTATACATTGTGATGTATGGACGTCCCCAGTTAAAAGTGTCTCCGGTAATCAGTATTATCTCGCTATACTTGACGATTACACACACTATTGCTGGACCTTCCCGCTCATCCACAAATCCGAGGTCGCCTCTCACCTCACTCACTTCGTCACGTACGTATCCACTCAGTTTAACCTCCCCATCAAGGCTTTACAAGCCGATAACGGTACGGAATTCGTCAACCATACCGTTACAAACCTCCTCACCTCGCAGGGCATCCATCTCCGGCTCTCCTGCCCCTACACCTCTCCTCAGAACGGTAAAGCCGAGCGCCTCCTTCGCACCCTCAACAACATCAGTCGCACCATGCTACTTCACGCCCACCTACCCGCCACTTATTGGGTCGAAGCTCTAGCTATTGCGACGTACCTTCTTAATCGGCGCCCATGCTCCTCCGTTCATAACAACGTTCCCTATGCCCTTCTCTACCGCACGGCGCCCGACTACTCCCATCTTCGCGTTTTTGAGTGCCTCTGCTACCCAAATCTCACCACCACAGCTTCCCACAAACTCGCTCCCCGCTCCACCGCCTGTATTCTCCTCGGCTATTCCACCTCTCACAAGGGATACCGATGCCTTGACCTTTCCACCTGACAGGTCCTCGTCTCTCGTCACGTTATTTTTGACGAGACATGTTTTCCCTTCGGTCTCCTTCATCCGAGATCCTCCTCTAGTGATCTCGACTTCCCCCTCACCAACACCGTGCCGACCAGGTCTCCTACACTGCCCTCTCCATCGGCCCCCTTATCGGCCGCTGTTGAGGATTTACCCGTCACATATCTCACCACTACTCGGTCCAATGTCCCCACCATCGGACCCCCATCGGACCCACCTTTATCGGCCGATACCGATCCTATTTATCCTTCAACCGATACCGTTCTCTCTCCATCGGACACCCCACTTCCATCGGCTCCTCACTTTCCATCGGCTCCCCCACCCTATCGGCTGATCCATCTCTATCGGACCGATCGGAATACTCGGCCCACCCGACCTCATCGGCTTAGGCCGATCTAATTCCTCCTTTTCCTCTTGTCGCATCGGAATACTCGGTCCGGGGTTTCTCTCAATGACCCGGTGTCGACTACGATGAGACCTTCAATCCCGTTGTCAAATCTGCCGCCATCCGAGTCGTCCTCACCTTGGCTGCCTCTCGCTCCTAGCCGATCCATCAACTAGACGTGAAGAACGTCTTTCTTCACGGCCACCTAATGGAAACAGTCTACTGCCAGCAGCCCCTAGGCTTCGTCGACCCTTCTCGGCCCGACGACGTCTGTCTCCTTCAACGCTCTCTCTACGGCCTCAAACAAGCCCCTCGTGCCTGATACCAGCGCTTTACTGCCTATCTTCGGCACATCGGCTTCGTGGCCTCTGAGTCCGTTAGTTCCCTGTTCACTTTCCATATCGGCTCCGCCATTGCCTATCTACTTCTCTATGTCGATGACATTGTCCTCACAGTGCCTTCGACATCTCTCCTCGACCAGATCATGGCCCGACTCTACTCTGAGTTCGCCATGACCGATCTTGGTCCTCTTCACCATTTTCTTGGCATCTCTGTAACCCGTTCCATCCACGGGCTCTTCCTTTCCCAACGCCAGTACGCCATCGACCTCCTCCAGCGTGTGGATATGGCCGACTGTCACCCCATGGCCACCTCAGTCGACACTCGAGCCAAACTCTCCGCCGCCGATGGCGTCCTCGTTGTTGATCCCTCTCACTATTGGAGTCTTGTCGGGGCTCTCCAATACCTCACACTCACCCGACCCGACCTCACGTACGCTGTCCAGCAAGTGTGCCTCTTCATGCACGCTCCGCGCGAACCTCACCTCGCGCTGCTCAAGCGCATCCTACGCTACGTGAAGGGCACCCTCTCCAACGGGCTGCATCTCAGCTCCAGCCCCATCGACTCCCTCACCGCGTACTCCGACGCGGACTGGGCAGGCTGCCCCAACTCTCGACGCTCTACGTCCGGCTACTACGTCTACCTCGGTGACACTCTCGTATCCTGGTCCTCAAAACGCCAGACTACAGTGTCCCGCTCCAACGCTGAAGCCGAGTACCGCGCCGTCGCCCACGTCGTCGCCGAGTGCTGCTGGCTTTGCCAGCTTCTCCAGGAGCTCCGTGCACCCCTCTCCACCGCGACCGTCGTCTACTGTGACAATATCAGTGCCGTCTACATAATGACCAAAGGCTTGCCCACGTCTTTGTTCACCAGTTTTCGGTCCAGTCTCTACGTCCGTTCCCCTTCCGCTGCGACTGCGAGGGGTGTTAGACAGACCACTGGCCTGGGCTCTATATATATAGACCTGACCTCCTCGTATACGATTAGGGGATTCGTCACTATACACTTTCTACACTTTCTTTCGGAATCAAGAGATCTTTGTGCTGTGTTTGCTCCTACAGAATTTCCTGGATTCCTAGTTGGACGTGGAAAACAAGCAGAAACAATTCTTAGCGGCCCATCAGCCTTGTGTTATGGAATCTGAATCTGAAACGATCGAGATGCGGAGTTTAGTACCACATCGCCAAATCAGTCTGGAGGTTGAGCGTCCGGAGGTATAAAAGAAGAGGCAAAGGTACCTCTGCTCAATACTTACCTGGATGGGGTCTATGGGTGATCAATAAGGCCCATGGCCTAGGCTAATGGCCTACATTGCACTTGGTGGCTGCGTTGGCCTACCATCTCCCCAAGCAGGAGAGTGGACGTCATAATTTGTGCCAGGGGGGGTACGCGTTCGCGCGGCCCCTACCAGATTCAAATAAATTTATTGACTTCTTGAATTCTGACTATGAGAAAAAAAATTTACTCTTCCTTGCGCTCTGCTCATGTCTGATCATCAGAGCGTCAGACATCGAGTAGATTGTTGCAGCCACACGGCAGACTGCGAATTCAGATTGCTCAGCACCGTCAAAGTAGATTGTTGCAGCCACACTGCAGCGTATGAAATTCAGAGCATCTCGCGTCTATTCAAATGATGTCCAAGTATTTGACACCTAAAGTGAAGTGAGGTTGTGAAAAAAGAGAGGAAACAACATCCTTGAACCTACAGACCAATATACAGCACAAATCTCAAACCGCAAACCTAAGGTGGCAACAAAAGGCAAAGTGAAATCCATGTAATCTGCATCCAATAGAGAACCCCACAAAAGAAACGCTTAAACCAATCGCAATTACACACGGAATGCGCTGATCACGAACTGGCATGTGCCGGGAGGTCCACCATGAGCGATCTTAATTCTCAGCTGCTGGCGCCGGCTCTGAGGCAGCTGGTGCCGCTGGTTTTTGTTGAAGCAGAGGAGAGAGCGCCTTGACAACAATGCTCATGTTGGGCCTGAACTCTGCTTCGTATTGGACACAGAGAGCTGCCACCGCTGCAAGCTGCAGACAAGTGCAACGAAGTAACATCAATATGACATTATTTCAAGACTGCTACTCCAAATGATGTAAAAAAGCATGTGCATCATAGGGTGTGTGTGAGAGAGAGAGAGAGACCTTAGCAACTCCCTTTGGAGGATATTCACCCCTTAGCCTAGGATCTACACATTGTTTGACCTTGTCTTCACTTAATCTAGGAGTAGCCTGGAGAGAAAAAAGAAGTACAAAAAAAGGTTAAATATAGAACAATTACATTTTCTAATCTCACTATGAGAGTGATCTGGCTAATTCAATGGAATCAGGGAAAATGTAAGCTGTCTGAGAAATCCAGATTCTGGATAACAATTGTGTACAGATGGTTACCACTCAGTTTAACTTAGGTTTCTAGTTCAAATAATCAAATCCAAAGTGACCTATACCTAGCTGATTAGGAGCGCTATTTAGAGACCATTTTAGTCTCAGAATGTCAGTGTCCAGTCAGCAGATAGTTATTGCTATGATTTCCAGTGCTGATTTGCTGAAACTTAAATAGGTCGATTGAATCTGCTAGATGTTCATACTGGTATTTTCATCATGCTTTTGTTGGCTAAATTCTTTTGTTTCATACTCTTAATAGTGTCTTCTCTTCCTACAAATTTCTTTACTGTTCTTTACATTTTCAATTTCACTACTTGACACATATAACCAGTAGAAATGAAGAAAACCATTATAATTGACAGAGAAATTAGCAACCAAAGCAAAAGCAAGTCAAGAAAATAACTTACCCAAGTGACTAGACTTTGCTGTCCCCGAGGCATTGTGTGATCAACTGGTTTCCTTCCAGTCAGGAGTTCCAAAAGAACTACACCAAAACTGTAGACATCACTCTTCTGCGTCAGCTGGCCAGTCATAGCATATCTGCATCAAGTAGGATTATCAAAAGTTAGGGAGAAATGCATAAAACACGACCTAAAGTATTTAGATAACTCATGCCCAGAATACATAGAAACTAGTGTTGCTGAAGCATTCGTCTACCTAGACAAAGTGACAAATTCACAAAACAAAATACTTGTTTGTAACGAAATTCTTTATCAGGAATTTACAATAACTTACACAAGACGGTGTAAACAAGATGAACATTAAAAATAGATTAAACATGTAATTAGGATAAAACACAAAGATTAGTTAACAGAGTTTTCTTCCATATGCAGAGGAAAGTAATGCCAGTAGCTTTGGACACAGAATAAAGGCATTATGTGCCAGATATGATAACTTTCCATGTTGCATAAATAATGTAACAAACAAATAATAATCATTATGCTCAAGAAGTTTGTCATAAAATGTTCCTGCTTAATTCAGCCTAAGCAGTTCATCGTGAAGTATAAAATATTTAGATGACACACACTTATTATGCAAAGTAGCAATGTTCTGCACAACTTTCCAAAATGAATGCAGATAGTGGTTAGGCTGTCTTGTGTGGGATAAGTACAATTGTTTTTTTCCCAACACCTGTGTGGCAGCATTGGTGGCTATTTTTCAGAAAATTGGTTATAAAGAATGAGCCTAAATATCAGCAGAAGCCAAATGCATTCGGTACGTGATTCTATATACTATTTGATGTTTCCTACCAAATTAACGAATCTAATAAGATTGCTATTCTACTAAAAAAACATTGTGAACCATAGCTGAAGGCCCAAATAAGTCGCTGTCAGCATCAACTTATGAGACAAGGCAATATCAATGTACAACAGGATATCATACTATCAAATGGAATGTAATGGCCAAGGCAAGCATAGCCATTGCTTGACTAAAATATTAAGGCCAGGTTTTACTAGTCATCTCTTGGATATGCAGTTACCAGTGATATACATGCAAAATGTGTTTAAAAAAAATATTGCCATTATAAACACCAGACAGTTCTTCCACCCTGTCAAGGTCCAGGATCACCCAGTTGGCCTTCGTTTCTGAAAAGGTATACTAATTTCCATATTCACTAGCCTTGGCACTTTTACGCAACCCTGTGAAAAAGAAGTAATGTGTGTTTGTTTGCATGGAAATGTTTTACGCAAGTGAACATGGACCAACAATAAGTGAACCTAGATTTATTAACAGGTTCTATACAGAATTTAGGTGGACAAGTGCGGCGAGTGCCGCACGTTCTTCATAACTTTAGAAGTTTGAACGCGCTAATATGATCCTTACAGCTGCCACAGAGTCTCAGGGACTCCTCTGACTTGAACAAGGGTGGTCTTTACTGATTCCCAACTCCATATTTAGTAACAAAAGGAAGAGGAGGAAGAATGGTCAGTAGTAATAGGGCCAGATGTTTATCTGTCATATAGACTATAGCTTACAAGTCATCAGTTTGGACCAGGGAGTTTTTTCAAAAGAAAAGGAAAAAAAACACATCACAAACACACCTTTTGGTCCATTTCCATTTTACTAAGTCTCACAATATTGTACCGCGGACTCCACTTTTTGGGCTTCATGCATGTGGCCCTGGTTGGCTGGGCTGCCAGCCTGCCACAGGCCACAGCCTTCAGAATTTACTTTGGAGGCACAGTTCTGATATTGGGGGCACATAAGCTAGCTCTGGTGATGTCTATCGGATATGAATCTGAAGGTGTGTGCACCCTTGCCTGTGAATACTACAATAACATGGTTTCACTGATACATCATGAGAATCACAACTTTGGCTCATGTTAGGTAGGTAGTGAGCTAAAACTGGCTGTCTGGTATTTCACATGGAAAAGTGGCTTTTAGTCCATGGGAATCAACCTAAGCACAGCACAAATAGGAGATCAATCTAGACAAGGATAAGCTACGAATTCATTCATCAAAAAGCATATCAGCCCTTTGAAGTTTCAAGGTAGCACCCCTTTAAAGATGGAACCTACCACATTGGCATGAATAAGCAACTCCCTCAGTTTTTCAATACAGTGCTCCCAAATTTCAGTCGGTTCAAAACATATGCTTTAACCACAGTTGAGCTGGATTAAAAACTGTAGTTGCAATCAGATGCAATATAGTGGGTGGCATGCAGAAATGCATTAGTATAAATTAGACATTACTCTGGTGCATGATATCCGAAGGTTCCTAATACACGTGTCGAATGGAGGCGTGCTGCCATATCTGGAGCTTGATTTAAGAGATTGAAATCTGCAATTTTTGCCTTGAAGTCCTCAAAGAGAAGTACATTGCTTGATCTAATGTCCCGATGAATAACTGAAGGCTGAACCTTCTCATGCAGGTACTCTAAGCCTTTTGCTGCCTCTATAGCAATTTTTACCCTCTGCATCCAATCAAGTACAGGACCAGGCTGTGCACCTTGAACTCCTTTTCTTCCTGTGGTGTTAAGAGAAGGTGATTATAACCGAACATTATGTGCAATCCAAATGCTAAAGATGTGGGATGCTCAAGGTCTTACCATGAAGAACATCATGAAGGGAACCCATGGTTGCAAATTCATATGCCAATATACGATAGTTGCCCTCCACACAGTAGCCCAACATCTCAACAAGATCTTCTTGTTTTAGCTTTGACACTTGAGAGACCTAGAGTCCATAAAAACATAAAAATTAAAAGATTTAGTATTGCGGCACTGTTATCAAGTCCTGAGACAGAAAATGTAAGATTTAAGAAGCTAAGAAACCTATGATTCTGCACCTGTTTCAAGAATTCATCGTTAGACTCATTTTCAGATGCATCCAGTTTTTTAACTGCTGCTTGCCTCCCATCATCCAAAGTGACATGGTACACTCGTCCATATGAACCTTCACCAATCAGAGCATTTGATCCAAAATTGTCTGTTTTTTGTTTTAAGTCCTCCAGCGACAATTCAGGGACATCAATTGTAAGTGGGGCAATCTCTGGTTCAGGTTGACTAGCAGGAAGTTTTGAAGACTTTTGCTTGGCTGATGAATGGAGATACAATGATATAACCATCAAGTGTTCAACTTGAACATCAAAACTTGATGTCAGCTAGAAGATAATATAACGGTAACATTAACATACACATTCCACATTATCTACTCAAATATGTCACGAGAGCATTATGCAAAACTTTTTGTGAATTAGGCCCCTTAAAAGAATTTAAGTGTAATTTGCCTAAAACAATAGTGGCTTGCTATATAAAAAGCTAGGACTGGCATTCCACAAACACAGCTTGAAGCATCTTCCACCCAATTTTCATAGGATGGTACATAGTGGTGGTAGTGTCCTTCTTTGCACTAGGTCGCTAACTAGTGTGTTAAGTCCATATTAAATCCACCATGGAGTAAGATAACAACTGATATTAAATTTGCACAGCAAGCCAATATCTGTACAAAACCATAGTATGGTTCATACTGAAGACTGAAGGCATAAGTAAATGTATAGTTTAGCAACTATTCAAACTGAAATTGACCTAGTATGGTCCTTATTTCAATTACTTCATACCAAGAGGAGTAAAGGATGGTTCTATAGCAGTTATAACGGACCAACTGGTACTGAAATGCACATGGCAAAAACACAAGAAAATGATCGCACCATCTGTCTTATTGCTCTGAGCATTGGAGTGTTCCTTCCCATGATCATCCTCCTCGTCAAAGTGGCAATTACAACAGAACCACTGCCTCATATTGTTTCCTCACCACTTCAATACCTGCACCAAATGCACGGAATAATTAGCTTAAATATAAAGCTCAGAGTACATAATCGACCAAGGCATTAAATTACGCAAGAAGTACATTTCTGTACAGTGTACATCACTAAACAAGTACAACATCTGTCCTCTCAGAAGGCTGGTACTAAGTCAGCTAGAGCCTTGCTACTTTCCTCTACGGAAAAGCTTACAGAGTTTCCAGATTCAACATGCACAGTGTGGACAAACATGCGCTTTCTTAGAAGCAGTAAACCTAAAATCTACAACCCACTGTGAGTACAAACTATTTCAGGTATCATGTGAGTACAGACTATTTCAGCTTATTTCCAGAAGCAAGTGGAAAGCCAAGAAGCATCCTACCCCACATCCAGAGAGGAAAAAAAAAGGAGTATAACGGAAATCAAAGTGCTATTTGAACTCGACAATGCAGCACACAGATCGTAGTTGAATAGCCAGAGAGATTCTGATCAGAGCGCTGACAGCAAAGTGAAAAGCAAAACGCACTGTTAGAACAACGATCAGAGCAGGCTGAGGAGGATTCCACAGCACTCACCAGCAAACGAAATCACCAGCAGGTTGGATGGTGATGGAGCGATAGAGGATTCGAGACACCACCAGGGGGTGCGGGGCGGGGCGCAGAGCTAGGGTTCAGAGGCGAGCCGAAGTGGAGCTTGGAGGGAGTCGGTGAGGAGAGGGAGGAGGAAGCGGAGGGCGGCGACGGCGACGGCAACGGCGGCGGCGGCACAGCCTCCGCTTCCTGCTTGCCTGCTCGAGTTAAAGCCGCCGTGTTTATGGGAGGCGATGGGGATTAATCCGGCTCGTTCATTTCGCGATTAGTATAAACAGCGGCAAAACTAGTAGCGTGACAGCGCCCAGGCTGTTGCTACGAGGGGACGGAATGTGCGCTGGCCGATTTCCTTGACAGGTGGGGACCAGATGCATGGGGCCTACCAGTCAGTGATCTGTGGGTGCGGGTGTGCTGGAACCGGGTGGCCGTTTTGGAATTTTCTGTCTACACAGCACGTCACCGTGCAGCGCTTGTCCTCGTGCGAGTGACATGTGGGGACAAGAGCACGTAGGGCCCCCCGCATTTGCTCAGGTGCGGAGCGTGGTCGAAGTGGATGTGGGGCCCACGACAGAGAGCAGCACCGAAAACGCGTGGGTCCCAGCAGCGTGTGCAGTTAACCACGAGCCTGGCGAGGTTCCCCCTTGGCTCATTACAGTATATAGTTAATTTTCTTCCTACGGTACTTTATAATATTATTATATTTTATTACTATATACTCCCTCCATCCAAGTTTGATAGGCGTATAACCAAAAACCATATTTCCACAGATGATCCTCGCATTATCCATCAGCGCAACCGCCTGCAAGAGCATGAGATAGACTCATCCACGATCGAGCGCATGACGATTAAGTGGAATATAAGCGCATAAGCTTTCCTTGGGCTCGGTGCCAAGGCCTCACGTGACCATCAATTTTGGATGGAGGGAGTATTAATGTAAACTAGGTAATGATCCTTTTAAAAAAAGAATAATAGGTAATGGTCAAAACTGCATGCTTGCATGTATTTATGTTTTGTAATAGTCGGCAAGGCATGTTGGAGACAAAAGCTCGATGAGACGGCGCAGCAAAGATACCGACAGCAGAGGTGGAGCTCGAGCTCGTAGCTTGAGCTGCAACATGCCGTGGAACTTTCTAATTTGCTCAAGGGAGATAGAGATTGGAAGAGGGGTAGAGAGAGAGGAGGATGAAACAAGGGTTAGTCGCTTGTGGATTGGACGTACCATAATTTTCTAATTTGCTTTGCTGACATTTGCATTGAAATGAGCGGGATAAATTAAACAATTTCAATAGTCGGATGCCTTGATTACTATGTTATGACGCTCGTAAGCACGTTATGACACTGGCATATTAATATTTTGGATCCGTCATTGTGTATTTCTACTGGTTGCAGAATGCATATGAATGAAAATAATGGGAAGAAAATGATTCCTACTCCTACCTGTAAACATATAAACATGTGATGGATGGGCATTGGTTAGTGGTAGCAGGCGTATTAATCACATAGGCTCATCATTCATACATTAGGTGGCAAGGGCCTTTTCCTGATCGCACGGCTTAAAGGATTAACAAGAACATCAAACAACCCTTAAACACAGCCTAGCATTGCAATGAGCAAAAGCGGGCCCAACTGCTCCCCAGCCCACGGAATTTTTAAAGCGAAAGCGAAACCACGCACACTGCCACGTCGCCACCAACAAACTACACCATTTTTTCATCTAAAAAAAATATTCAAAATCAAGCCCCATCTTCGATCGAAGGGAGGAAAAAAGAAAAAGAAAAGGCAACGGGGAGAAGGTCTTCTTCCAAGTCTCTCTCCTCTTCTCTGCGCGTGCGACCGCTTCACCGGACGCCGCGCCGCCCCCAACCACCGCGCGCGCCGACACCGAGGATCACAGTCTTCGCAGGCGTGTGCTGGCTTGGAATACAGGTTACTGTTCGCTCGATTGCCCTTTGGTGCTACTACTAGCTATTGGAGATTTGACTTGTGCGGTGCTCACTTGTATGTGTGTCTAAGGATTTCGTCGGTGTATGCTGCCGCAGTGTGCGTTCGCGCAGTCGATGTTTGTGCGCCTCCGCCGATTTTGCTCTGGCGGATTTGGGGGGAAGCTGATTTTGCTCTGAGCGCCGCCGCTCCCCTATCCGCCTAGCACCAGCGCTTCCAGCTCCTGCCATCCGCCGCCGCCGCCGCACGAGGAGGTATCCATCAAGCGCACAGCTCCCGTCGCTGAGCTGCCGCCGCCGCCTCCGCCTGCGAGCCGACTAGGTGAGCTCCTCCTGCCGAATCGATGAGCCACCCAAGCCCCCATTACTACCTCCTTAACAAACTTCGGAGTGGCGATGGAGAGGTAGAGCGCGTTTTACTCGGTTCCGTCCTCTGATCATGCCATGTGATCCTGTGGATATAGGTGGATTGGCGTAATTTTTTCTTCAGCGATCTTAGTGTGATTTGTTATTTTTTCCTTGCCAATTTGATTCAAGCATGCCAGAGTGGCTCGATTTGGTGCACTAGCTCTGCAAAAGGGCTTCATATTTTGGATGTGAGATCCCCGTTATAAGGCAATGGACTTAGGGTTTACTGTTCAGTGATACCTATTGTCACATTGAAGTCAGGAGATAAGTTGTGTCTGAAGCTCCTGAGAGCTACTGCTGGGTGGTTTTAACTAAGCTGGGTGATAGCATGATCAAGCAAATCCTTGGACGGTTTCCCAAGAAGCCATCCAAATCCGGGGACAAGGACCCTATCGGCAGGTCAAGCCCCTCAGTGCTGAATCCGCCATTGGGTCCAAGAGGTGCAGAAAGAGCCTCCAACTTGAGTAGCCAGCCACCGGTTATTTCGAGCTCTGGGCTTAGTTATGGGAGTGGCATGCATTTTTGGAATGCAAACTCAAGGGTGAACGGGAATTCAGTGCAACCGACTGTTGAGTCATTGCCAAGCTTTAAGGATGTGCCCAACACAGAGAAGCATAACCTGTTTGTCAAAAAACTGAACTTGTGCTGCGCCACATTTGACTTCGCAGATCCAACAAAGAGTATAAAGGAGAAAGAAATAAAGAGGCAAACTTTGTTGGAACTCGTTGACTATATTGCCTCAGCCAATGGGAAGTTTCCAGAGATTATTATGCAAGAGATCACAAGGTTGGTTTCTGTAAACTTATTCAGGACATTGACTACCCCACCCAGAGAGAATAAGATTGAAGCCTTCGATGTGGATGAGGAGGAGCCTGTGATGGATCCTGCATGGTCACACTTGCAGATTGTTTATGAGCTGTTCTTGAGGTTCATTCAGTCTCCAGAGACTGATGCCAAGTTGGCTAAAAGATACATTGACCATTCGTTTGTCCTGAGACTACTTGACCTCTTTGACTCAGAGGACCCTAGGGAGAGGGAGTACCTCAAGATGATACTTCACCGTGTCTACGGAAAGTTCATGGTTCATCGGCCATTTATAAGGAAAGCAATCAACAACATCTTTTATCAGTTCATCTATGAAACTGAAAAACACAATGGAATTGCAGAGCTATTGGAGATTTTAGGAAGTATCATAAATGGGTTCGCATTGCCACTTAAGGAGGAGCATAAATTGTTCCTTGTCCGGGCCCTGATTCCACTTCACAAGCCAAGGTGCATCATGATGTACCATCAACAGTTGTCTTACTGCATTACACAGTTTGTTGAAAAAGATTGCAAGCTTGCAGACACTGTTATCAGGGGCTTATTGAGATATTGGCCAATCACAAACAGCTCCAAGGAGGTCTTGTTTTTGGGAGAGTTGGAAGAAATACTAGAGGCTACACAACCTGCAGAGTTTCAGAAATGCATGGTTCCTCTTTTCCATCAGATTGCACATTGTCTAAACAGTTCTCACTTTCAGGTAACATTAATTGCATGGCTTGTTATTAGAAACTTTCCCATTATTTTTCACTCTACTTTTTTACCCCCATTTCTTCTTTAATGTAATTTTGTTTCGTCAGTTTATCTTGTTAAAACTGAACAGATGGTAACCATCTCATTTTGCACATTTTATTTCTGTTCAAGTTATGCTAGCCTACATCTAGAGTGTTGGTTAAGTTTCTTTATCCTTTGTTGGCGCACTCAGGCTTAGAGGTTAGAACTATACAGCTTAGCATTCTAATAGAACATTAGAATGTAGTGCATTTATCATTTACAAAGTTTCAATCATCTGACACGATAATTTCCTTTGTCCAATATTTGTTAGTTTACTTTGGAGGAGTTTTGTTTCTTCTTTCTTTTTTAAGTGACTTACTGTTTGGTGGTAAATCAGAATACAAGCTAAGGGCTAGGTCGCTCTATATAATTAGACTGAAGAACTGGTGAACAGCCACTCAGAGTCTTTCACAAAAGCTAATCCTACCAATTGGATGTCTTGTGTACACCGTAGACTGTTGAGTGGATTCCTGATAGTTATTTTCTTGTATGTTCTTGCGCCGTTTGACATTTCAAAGTAGTGAAAAATGTTTGGTATATGGTAACCATCAATTAGTGTTACGCCTTGGGTGGACTTAGGTTTCCAAGTGTTCTTAGTGAAAAAGAGGCATGAAAAAAAATCCCTCTCAACCATGTCAAAGAATAGCATAACTGACTGTTATAAGCTTTAGCTCAGAGTAGGGAAGGTTGATACATATTTTTTTCATAGCGCACTTTCTTAGTTGTAGCCATGATCTGCTTTAGTGTACCACTGCATTGACACTGCTATTAGTATGGATTCATATTCATATGTTAGTTATCAACCAAAAGCTTGAAGGGCAATTGATCTTTCATCTGCGACTTTTCTTATCAATTCCTAAGGTACGATGGAGTTTCGTATGTTGAAATAGACTTTGCAACAATCTGACTCCTTATGTCCTTCAAATAGGTAGTAAGGTTTAACTAAAACAGCATTCATCTTTGGAGCCCTGTTATGTAGACAGTTAGGTTTGACTAAAACAGTGATCATTTTTAGAGTCCTGGTATATCTTGCAATTTTTCATTAATGGCTTACAATGCTCATTTGGAAATTTACCTTATAATTTTATAGGGTTTTAGTTCTGTTATTTGTCTTCCCTGAATCTTGTTACATATAAATTGTTTTTTATTGTTTATTTCTATTGATTTTAAGAATGGAGAAATATTGGAGAGCTAATTCCGCATGCTCAGGCATGAGTCTCCCAGAATTATTTGTTTGATTATGCATAAATGCTGTGGAGTTTGAAAATAAAACGGTGTGAGGGTTTACCCAACACACAGGGTATACTTGCATTTTATTTCATTAGAGCCTTTGTGTCACATCTCAAATCTGCTTGAAGGTTAGGCTAATGTTTCTGTTTCTTTATAATGAGTTAATCACTCTCTGCTATTGTGATGATTCACAGCTCAGGACATCAAACTTTGTTTTATTGTGCAGTATTTCATAATTATCAGTGCATTGGGGAATTGTTAATGCAAATCATATTGAAGCAGCAGAAACATGATATACATATATTGATTGATGAGTTTTAACTAATAGCTCTTATGCTACTTATAGGTTGCTGAAAGATCATTGTTTTTGTGGAACAATGATCATATCGAGAATCTGATCAAACAAAATAGTAGGGTGATATTACCTATCATCTTCCCTGCACTCGAGAGAAATACTAATGGGCACTGGAACCAAGCTGTGCAAAGCCTCACACTTAATGTTCGGAAATTGTTCTCCGATCATGATGTTGGACTATATGATGAATGTCAGCGGAGATATGAGGAAGACAAAGCCAAAGAGAAGGAGACGAAATTGAAGCAAGAAATCGCATGGAAGCGCCTGGAAGGGATGGCATCAGCAACAACGAGTGGAGCAGCTGTGCTTGTCTCTCGAACCTTACCTTGCCAATCTTCAGGTGTCTAGCGAATTATTCACTGGTAAGGACGTTTACTAATTTTTGGTTGCATCGCTAGTTTGAGTAAGTGGTTTCTAATGCATGATTCAATTCATTTGCTAGGTCCTTGGAGATTCATGAAGCATTGTACAGGATTGAACTGTACATACAAGGTATATCAAGGCAGGCAAATTGACGGAAGATCTGAGAAGCCAGTTGGGTTATGCACAGAGTACCAGCATCACCTCTCAATCCTTAGTCTTGGCTTTTGGCATGCTGAGATCCGCAGTTAATTGCTTTATCCTTTAAACCTTGTCCGAAGTTGGTTGTGATTTGTTTTCAGCTGGTGCTGCAATCTTCCCATGGGCATTTGTTTCGGAAGCAAATGGTTGTTGGAATGTTGGTGGTAAGTAGATAGAAGTTAGTTATGCCTTCAAAATGAGTTTTCGTAGTTCTCCAGTTGGCATGGGCCTTCATGGTTGTAAAGGGAAACCTTTTTTTTCTTCTTGAGTACAATATGGACGAATTTCGCTCACAGAATGTGTGGAGTGCAGCTTAATATCCAGTGGGTGTTTGTTACCCAAGAAGACCGGGTGCTCAAGACTGATTAAAAGCCAAGAGCTGGTAAGTGGAAACTTCACCTGAAAGGCTGAAACTCTAGGTTTCTTCGTATTGAATGCTCTGTCAACAACAATAATGGCACATGGTGTGGCTGGCTGACTAGCGAATGATTCAATAATAATCAAGAGCAAGCTACTTACTACTGGTGCACTGAATTGGCAGTGCTGATCGGTGATCACCTAGCTAGGAGACAACAACACTGAATATTAATAGAACAGACTATGGCTGAAGACATGATCACTTGGCCTAATGGCCTTTCGTCTTCCTGGCGAGCACGGTGCTGAACGGCGGCTGGCAGTACGTGCCGTCCTGGAAGAACATGCCGGCGACGGTCTTGTACATGGCCTCCGTCATGTGGACGCCATCCCAGTTGACGTACTTGGCCGGCTGCGCGCAGGCGGTGGTGACCTCCGGCGAGCCGCATGTGGAGAAGATCTCGAAGTTGTAGGGCCCGCCGCCGGTGCCGCAGCACGCCTTGAAGGGCTCCGTGAAGCCGTACCTCGCCGGGCTCCTCATGACGGCGAGGTGGGCGGCGTGGTAGTCGGCGTAGGCAATGACGGCGGCCGGGTGCTTCTGCCGGAGCCGCTGGATGCTGGCCAGGAGGTGGTGGTTGTGGGTGTGGCTCTGCTCGTTCACGGAGGCGACGCAGCTGATGTTGTCGCGGTCCTCCGGCCGGGCCAGCGTCATGACCAGTGGCAGGCAACCGGTTAGCGGCAACCCCTGCACGATTACGTACTTGGCCCCCTTCTTCAGCAACGCCTGCCATGCATCCAATTTTCCCAGTTATTAACGCGAAAAGGGTAGCAAGAAATACGTGCACCTTTTTTCCATGGAGTGATAAAATTATCATCACTAGCTTTGATTTCCTCTGCTGCTAGCTCTTTTTGTTTTTGTTTTGCTTTTTCAGTTTTCGGAATAGGTAGTAAATCAATGCACGTGCATGCCAGGCTAGCTGCTTACAGAGCGCATGGATCATACTTTGAGTGTAGTGGTAGGAGCCAAGGAGGAGGACATATTGGCAACGCAGTAAATGGCGGCCATCAAATTAGGTTGGCTCATAGCAGTCATCAAAGCTTCTTCTGGAGCCTGCCAACCATCATGTTCGGCGACTACTGTTTTACAACCTTAGCCATCAATATGCTCCCTATTCTTCAGATGAACACTGCAAACTAGATAATCCTCCATAGCTTGGTGATTTAGTAGCAGCTTGTGCCTTGTCACACGGAAGATGACAGCATAAACAATAAATGGTTGCAAGCTGGGACAGCAAAGTTAAGGTGATGTCTCTGTGCATCCTGTTCTATCTACTCTTCTGCGGCTGTAGTGAGTGACAAGAAGAACAGCTAGAGCTGCAGCTACAGGCTTACTATGGACATGCCAGGCATAAAATCGTCGGCTGCTCTTCATCTGTCATAGCAAATGCACTGACAGCAGTTGCTAGCGCAGGATGCGTTCTGAACGAACCTAGTTGATGCTCTCAGCTACTTCTAGTTTACTGAATTTTACTGTTACTGCAATGCTGATACCTTCCTGAATCCACACTTAAATGGAAGATTTCTTTCTATTATCACCACTGTTGAGCTCTTTAATTTCTTAAACTTTACTAATTAATCAGCGATATTTTGTCTTATCTTGTTCTACTAGCTTAGCATTGTTGAAGCCTTATGGATGCATGTGTAATTTGTTGTAGTAAGAATAAGTATACACCTCGAGGAAGGTGGTGACTCTATCGACGGCCATGGTGCGTATTTGCTCCGGGCGGATGGTGGTGGCGGCCATGAAGCTGTAGGCGTAGTCGTTGACGCCGATCTCGCCGACCCAGAAGAGCGCGTCGCCGACGGCCCTGGCGGCGGCGGGCGACCGCCGGAGGTGTGCCTCGAACCAGGCGAGCTCCGTCATGATGGACTGCGGCGTGATGTCGACGCTGAGGTTGTTCTTGGCGAAGAAGTCGTGCTCGATGGCCGTGGCACCGGCGACGGCGAAGTTGACGCCGTTGGTGGAGTTGGCGGCGGCCGGGGACAGGTAGGGCGGGAGGAATGCCGGCAGGGAGAGGCGCTCCGTGAGGAAGTCGACGACGAGGCGGCCGTCGGAGTAGCGGTTGGTGGAGCGGTGGAAGAAGGTGGCGCCGTAGGGCGGGCTGGAGACGTAGCCGAAGGAGTAGGGCCCCGTCGTCGAGTGCGTGTTCCCCGTGTCCGTGAACGAGTCGCCGAATGCGTACACCATCTTGAACGCCGCTGCCGCCGCCGCGGACACCGCCGGAACCGCGACGACGGCGAGGAGGAGGAGAAGGATGAGACTACGGCTAGTTGCCATTTCCGGCGATATCGAGTGAGCTAGCTAGCTATGTCACACTCGGCTGTGTGCTTCCGAGTGTTTCCGCTTCCACTACTACTTAGAGCGAGTGAACCATCTGGGCCGTGGTAAGTTTGTAGATTACTGATCAGGTAATTGGATTATTCTCTGTAAATGCAAGTGAATTTAGCCGAGAGCGTGCGAAGAAACTTCATTGCATTTATTACCTGCGCCGATAATTGGTCGGGCGTTGAATAATTCAGAAACGAGTACTGGTACTGCTACTACCACCCATAGTATATACTCCAAATAATCGTCGCAGTTAATGCCTAATTACTATGTGATACAAATATGAATCAGGGACTATATGGTGATATTGGTACAGACATACGACTGGATTGGACTGCGTACTCAAAGTGTACTCTTAGTTGTGTCAACGATCTCCTGTGGATTTTCTTTTCACCAATTTGATCTCTTTTAAGCTCTGACAGTGGCTGCCTCCTAATCAGGCATAAACACCTAAATTGTAGGCACGTACTCACAGGCCGAGTCATTACTGCATGCCGTGTACAGTGAGGTGGATTAAATTCTGGTACTAGGATCCAATCCAACAGGAAAGATGACGTGGGTAAGCTAGTGAGAAAGTAATTTTAATGCCTTTTAAGCCCAATCACTCTCACTCGCTCAAGTATAAGTCATGCTACAAGGCCAGCTATCGATAGCTATTAATAGTAATGACTTGCTAAAGACCTTTCTAAAATAAAACTAGGATAAACACTTTCAGTCGGAAGGTTATAGACCAAGTCTCGGGCACTTCCTGAACCTATTATCCTGCAAGCACCACTTTTTATAACTACTCTGATGATTTAAAGTGATTATAACCTCACTATTTAGCCAAGGATATCCTATACTAGATACTATATGCTAAGTACAATTATAAAAAACGGTATGAACACAAAGCTTGCCAAACAAATGATGAATTTGCACTATAGTATCCTTTAAAACAATTATATTTTATTTCATAAACCACTAATATAAAATGTTGTGTTTTCAAAACAATTTACAACCCAACTTTGCAACAAGGTCAATTTATCCCAACCAATTATCTCACTATTTCAGACAAGCATGTTCTTTAATTATGAAAAATAATTACCAAATGTCTCTGGTATGAGTCTGGCTTACTAGGGTCACTCCAATCAATTTTCAGGACAGTCAACCAAATATATCACTTAGCGGACTTTACATATATCTAATTATGCACTTTATAAATATTTAATTTTATAAATCGAAGAAATGACTTGCTACTATCGGTCAACACGAAACTCTTTAGATTCCATGCTTTAGAAATTTTCGTCGGCGGCCTACGTGCAAAATGAGAGAAATACAAATAAAACTCTAAAAAGAAAATATTAATAATAAATAAATAATAGTGCCAATGGATAGACTTTTTTTTTTTAAAAAAAAAGGAAAGTGAAACGAAGTCTATACAGATAAAAAAGATAAGAAATTTGAAGTTTAAATTGATTTTTTGGAATTAAAAAGGATTATTAGAAAAAATCAGAAAAAAATATTCTTAGAATATTCTCCTAAGAGACTAACATGTGGTGTCTAGCGTCACTGACACGCTAGGTCTATGGTCTATCGGGGACCAAGTTTATCAAGGGAGAAAATGAGCGACATGATGAGCTTGGCCCATGGCATACACCGGATGTGGACCGAGGGAGATCTACACCTAGTGACATGGCATACCATGAACCTCACATGCTTATCGGCTAGGATAGGTGTGTTGAGAGTATGACGCATGCATCAGCTTGCTCTTGGTGATGTAGTAAGGGCGTAGGAAGGAAGAAAAGGATATGGGTTCTCATCGACGATGAAGAAAAGACGGTGGCAGCGTTCTCTTTTTTGGCTTGACGGTGGTGGCTCTGACGGTTGTCGGAGCTTGGGGTAGCCAAAAATAGAGTCTCCAGGGCGCGACTGTGACGATGGTGGCTTCTAATGGCGCTTGTTTGCGCTGAGGCCCACTCGCGCGCCCTGGCATGAACACGCCGGATCGTCTGGAAGGTTTGCTTAGCTTCAGTGCAGGCCGATCGACTTTTTCTGTGTGGCTTGAGGTACGCGCGCTAGGGGTCGTAGGGTTCAATCGGCTCCGACGCGTCCATATGAGTGCGGGTGTGTCAGTCAATTTAACCCTGCAATTGACAAGAAAATGAGACCAGCAGGTCTGTCGGACGCTAGACAGGCGCTCGCTATTGGCTGGCTGCCAATAGGATCGAGAAACTCTTTGATCGACTGAGGAGCCGATATGGGCAGGTGTCGACGAGAGATCAACCGCAGAGCCGATGGAGAAAATAGGGTGTACTTAGGAGATAGTTAGGCGCACAGGATCTCTCCGGATAGCCAAACAGTGATTCATCGGTTAGAAAAACCGATGAAGACACATACAGACTAGACAAGAAATAGTATAAGAAGGCACGGGTTGCAAAGCTGATGCCGCTCCGGATATGACAACACAAGACCCATCGCCCACTGTGATAGCGCCATTAATACCGAACCTTGAAAATCGAACTTAACCGAGACAGTACGAGGCCGAGGTCAGCGGCGATGATACGGAGGACGCCGAATCGGCTATGCCGTAGCAAGAATAGGAATGAACCCATCAGCTAGTTAAGTCGATGAGGGGACATCTCTCTAAAGGTGGGTGTGTATCAACTGGAAGACCAATACGCTCGGCGTTACGTGTCAAGGGACACCTCTAAAGGCTAATGCGTATCGGCCGAGGGGCCGATGCGCTGGGCGTGAAGCTCAGAGCATGGATAACACATCGGCTAGCACTCAGATGACACGCCGTGCAGAAGACTATAGGCCTGAAGCTCGATCTACCGTCGGTAGCCCCGTAGGTCAAACCTAACCGATGCAGCACGAAATTGACGACGACAGAGGGAGCTTAACAGGCCGATAGATCCTGCACGGACGTGATGCAATACGTCTGACCGGCCTAAGAGGTCAAACCTAACCGATGCAGCCTCAGACAGAGCAAAACATATCGAGATGGTGGTGGGACTTACCCCTTCGCCGGAGATCGGACTTAACCGATGCAGCCCCGCGTCGAGAGCCAGAACCCGCCGGTAAAACCTAGATGAACTAGGGTGACGATGTATCGAGATTGTATATTAATCGAGGGATCTCTTACATGTTCTCAGAGGATCTATATTTATATCCTAGATTTACAAACAGAGTCCGACGTGTCTACGACCATCGAACATTATTTCCTAATAAGAACAAAGGAAAATATTCCTAAAGAAGTTAACTAACGAGCTAAATCTTCCTAATTAAGTAAGGTTATAATTTACAAAGACAAACATCCTGCCATGGAGTCCACGGCTCTTTCGCAAACCCGGTTTCATCTGAATAATCTTTCAATTTGGAACCGAGTCTTCCTTCGTTGCAACCCGATCGTTCTCTACTGTAGCAATCGAACCTTCTTTTACTCAAGCCGATCCTTTTCCTTCCTTTCTTCAGGTTTTTCGGACCTGACCCCGATTGAATAATTCTCTGTCTTCAAGCCGATCCAATTTTCTACTAATCTGATCGGCTTTTCTACAGTTTCGATCGGCTTTGTCTCATAAGCTGACTAGTATCTTCATCGGCCGATGACTGAATCAAACTCTCCATCGGACCTCTCAGCCGATCGGTTTTAGCACCATCGGATCGTCTAAATTTTAACGTTAGCAGCGCTCTAGTGCAGCGAGGTGAGGAGAGTGGCCAGAACACAGATATTAGGGAGAGAGGGTGGCAACGACGTTGGCCTCAACTTGCGTGGGAGGAGAGGGAGGGGGAGAAGAAATTGAGTGAGGATGATAGAGCCAGAGGTAGGGCTAAGGTTTTAGGGTTGAAAGCCAATCTTCAGCAACAAACGATGGACGTATATAAGCTTGTTTCTGAGCTTCTATTCTTCGTGTCTCTCCTCTATACTGACTCTCTTCACTGCTTGCCTATTTTATTGCTACTAGTTTAGAGCTTGAGAGAAAATAAAGATGCGTTGGAATTGAGAGGAGTGTTGAGGGTTGACATATTGATATTGGGTGATGTAGTGATGAATGAAAAAAAATATGTTGAGTGTTGGCTTTGCTCTCACCGCCTCCACCCTATGGTTTGCCTTCTGTCTTGCTGGTTTGGAGTGAGAAAATGAAAGAATGGTTGAGAAAAAGTTGACTTATTGAGCAGGAAACAGAGAGATGGAGTGGAGGAGCGGCAAACATGTGCGTGCATGACCTTGTCTATAGCCTGCTCCTCCCACTGACTGAGTGTCTCAGCCATGTTTCCTGCATTGGCTTGTGTTGGAAGAAAGGGAAGGAAAGAGTCAATGTATGGCTGTAGTTGCTGCTACGATCTGGTCCCTTGCTAGTAGGAAAAGAAAAGGCATGCTGCTACTCTGTTGGTTTAGCTAAGAAAATAAATGTTCACGTGCATGCATGGCTGTAGAGAGGACTGTTGCAATCAATTGATAGGGAGAGAAATAGGATAATGTATGGCTGCTGTCTTCCGGTTCGTCTTCAAGCGAAAAAAAAATTAATAGAGATAAGGATGATGGTGACTCCGGATTTGAAAATAAAATTTGAATTTTAAATCTTGGAAAGAAAAATTTGCTGGTACCGATCGGAATTTAAAATCAAAATTTAAATTTCGGAAATTTGGAAAGATAGAAGAATATCAAAATTTAAACAGGGTTTAAATTAAAATTTAATGTTTGGGCTTAGAAAAATTAGAAAAATAATTAGGGGAAACTTTTAATATTTTTTTTGGATAAACGGAATTGTACACGAGGGATTATTGAAGAATAATTCACTGGAAATATTTTTGACTTCTCTAAAACTGCTTGAAAGAAAATAATAGAAGGACAAAATTTTGATTTGAATTTCAACGATATCTAAGTCAACATGATTTTAGAAGAGGAATCTTAGATGTAATGAGATTCTATTTTAAGTCAAGTTTTTGAAATTAAAATATATTTAAAATAATGTTTAACTACAAATAAAATTTTGAATCATAGAGGCTGGGACAACTGTGCTAGTCCCTCTATTGCCCTGGTGTTCGATCTAGAGAAAGGGAATCTGGAGGGAAGAGAGAAGAGAAGAGAGCGGAGGGGTTGCCCCATAGAGATCGGCATGGCGGCGACGATAGCTTGAGCTTGAGACTACATATCTTGCTACCAGTTTGAGCTCGATGGAAGAGACGGATAGCGTGCGGCGCGGCTATTGATGCAGTAGGCTGTCAAGATACGCATGTTTATCAACTTTAACAACTACATACATGATAATATTATAAAATATTTCTTCTATATACGAGTCTACCTTATTTCATCTGTAAAATATATAATTTTATTATGTAAACACATCTTCAATAACGATATTGTCACAAAAACCTTATAACTAATGTGGTTCAAGCATTGTTAGCATAGCAAATTACGGCTATTTAGTAGTATTGACATAAATGAGTAGAGAAAGACTTGACCGCTTCAGCTCAGACTCGGAGCCTCAGACAGACAAGTAATTTCCTGTGCAAAACACGTACCTCTCGATGAGTCAATGATCAACCTTTAATTCGGTTCAGACGATGCATCCAGCCATGAACGGACGCCGGGATCGATCGATACGACAAGCAAAGCCCACTGAAATTGATATGATCAATACCACATTACGAATATAAATGAGTGTACGTACGGAGAATATTGATTTGATACCATATGGAGGTATTGCGAAAGGACTAGAACGAAGTGTTAGAGCTCTGAAAATGTCTCTAGTCCAGCGCCTATCAAAATTGCCTCAGCAACCGTCCTTGAACCCCAAATTCATTTTGGTATCACCTCTCAAAGGTTTGGGGCAAGATGCGTGATGGACGGATAAATATAAAGTGAAAATCAAATCTAAATGAAAAATCGTGAAAACCATAATTACAAAGTTGTCTAAAATTAGAAAAAAAAATCCCACATGTGAACAAGATGATAACAAATAACCATGTAAATTTTTTTTGTCTAAATTCGGCTTTATTTGTGAGATATAAAATAATAAATTTTGAAAAAAAATAATCCTATTGATTTGTTTGAAGTTTTTCTTTTTTATCTCACAAAAGAAAATGAATTTGGATAAGATTTTTTACACATGTTCATCATCATATTATACATATGTGGGATTTTTTTGTGAGGTTTTAGATAACATTTTACTCATAGTTTACATGAGTTTTTACCTAATTTTAGGTTTACACCGTATATATTCCCGTGATGGACTGACCATGCATCTGTCCAGAAGAGCACCGAGCTTCCATTGCTAAGACGCACGTAGCAAGAATAATTCTGCTCTTCCAGTACGGTACAATAGTGCTATACTGGCCCTGTTGTTTTCTCATAAGATTTTCAAAATTTTTAGATTTTATGATTTTTTGATAACTATTTTAAAGTTATAAAGTTAAAAATTTTGCTTTAGAAAATTATATGAGAAACTTTTATATAATTTTTTTCACGCGTAAGAAAGTGTATCCATAATAATCTATAATAAAAAAAAGAACAGCTATGATAGTAGTAATGTAGAGTCCTGTCTAGGAAACAGGTGATATGGTGGATGATCTATTTCTTATATAGTTTAATTAAATTTTAGTAGCTTAGAAAAAACAATCAAAGCAAAATGCTGATAAGAAAAGTTTGTAAAGAAACCCTAGTTTCGAAAGCATACACAAATAATCCACTCATTAATCCATAATCTATAGTATAAGGTAAGTGTTGACTTGTCAAAGCCTGCGAAGTCTTCACTAAACATATAACCGGACCAACCAAAATGTATCCCAAGAAAAAAGCGGCTGGCGAGGCAACGCAGCGTCGTCCCGAGCGCCGGCCTGCTCGCACGACCGAGAGCTAGCCACGGAGTCCTCGTGTGGTAAAATTTCGTGGGAGGCCGACGGGTATGAAAGAGGCCCGGCCCAGCCCAGCCCACCCGGCGGCCGTTCGGTGGCGGCCCACACTCATCCAAATGCCCTATAAGCCTAGCCTTAGGTGGACTCGCCATTCCTCTCCTCGCCGCGCCGCTGCCCACCTCCGGCTCCGACCACCTCCTCCTCCTCCTCCGCCTCTCCCCGATGGACTCCCACCTCCTCGCGCGCCCGCAAGCCCTAGCCCTCGCCCTCCACCGCGCCTCGCGAGCCCCGAAAGTATCCCGGTTCCACCGTCCCTCCCAGCGCCGGGTCGCCCCGCGCCTCGTCTTACTCCGACCGGTGGCCGCGTTGGGGGGCGGTGGTGGATTCGCGGACGTTGGAGAGCTGTTCGGCCGCGTCGAGGCGTTCCTCTACACGGTCGCGGATGCCGCCGTCTCGGCGTCCCCGGAGGTGGTGCAGGGCGGGGGCGGGGCTAAGGAGGCCACCGGGGACTGGCTCTCCGGCATCACCAACTCCATGGAGACCGTGCTCAAGGTGAGGGTTCCGCTTCCCTGACTTTGTTCGCGAACCTGCTAGCCGTGTGTGCACGCGCCTTCTTCATTCTGAGTAGTTTCATTCACTCGGATGGTGTGATGCTGTCACCTATGAACCTTTTGTGTTAAAAATGTAGCGGGACTATTAATGCTAGTAGGTGAATCTACTTAACGTGGTTACATTTGCTGTATTGCCTGACAGCGACTCTCTGAACAATGCATTCCATGTATCACTGTGCTTCTGTTAGTTGCATGATAATATTCTACTTTCTGAGCTTGCTTGAATATAGGCTGTGTTGATTGGTCTGCTTGCTCTATGAGGAATGGAGTACATTTAATTAGCTTTCTGAGCAGCCTCTTCGGGTCATACGATTATTAGCATTCCCATTGAAAGGTAGGAGTTTTGCCATACAAATGACCTTGAGGCCTTGTTTGGTACACGGGGAGATTTCCTCAGCAATTTCATTGACTTAACAAAAGAAGAAGAAGAAAAGCAAAATCACGATTCTCTGATATATGTGCCGAAAGCAGGTTAGGTAAGATTTGGGTTGTCATAGGTGCTAATGTAAGCAGGTTAGATAAGACCAAATATACTGAAGGAGATGTGCTCAGAGGAAGAGGGAAATATGAAGTGATCACATTCATAATTGTTGTTCAGTTAATGAGCAATAATTGTTACTCAATATTTTGTCTGTACTGTACCTTATTACTAAGGAAATCGAATCACTTGCAACTGAACAGTATGGCTAGATTTTCTGTGCTTTCTAATTTCAACTGTTTTTGCTCTTTAGTGACTGTGGGCATGCCGTTATTTTACCACTGTATTTTCTAACAGTTTATCTCCCTGTTCTCCTGCAACTGCAATTTCTGTGCATGTGATCATATGAGTGATCGCCATTATGCGTTTGTGTCTAGGATATCTCGTGGTTTTGTAAATCTTGGTTTGCATACTTTTTTTAATCTATTCTTATAACATTATATCTTGCTACAGATTTTCAGGTGATTACATTTCTTTTTCGATTGTCAGGTTTTGAAAGATGGTCTATCAGCTCTCCATGTTCCTTATCCGTATGGCTTTGCAATCATCCTTCTAACAGTTCTTGTTAAGGCGGCTACTTTTCCTCTTACAAAGAAGCAGGTAAATTTTCCTGCCATGCTGCTGCTGTTAGAATAGCTAGTGATATGATTGAATTTTGGTTATATATTATATCATGTTGTTCAAATTAAGGTGGTGAAGGATAGCATCTGTTCTTTTTTTCCCCATGAGTATGATTACTCTTGTGAGCATATTACTCCATAAAAATGCACATTTTGGCAGATCTTTTTGTGAGATATATTATAATTTGCTTGCACTTCCACTCACAGTTTTTAGGAATTAACAGGATTTACCATAACCTAACTTGCATACATTGTGATCCACAGCTCAGCAATTATCTAGCTATTTTCAACACATTATTATATGATACATTGATACATATCTGGTATTGTTCTTTTTCTTATACTAGCTAAATACCCATGTTTTGCTACGGATAAATGAAAATATATTATAATATTGCCTAAAATAGTAAATATATATTTTTCATGAAATGTGTTACACATCACTTTTCCAGGGAATATTCATCTTGGCTATCCATTTAGATTTGATTGTTTCTTAATATTAAGAAGTTCACGGGATAACTTACAAAATTTACAATAAGAGCGGATAGAGTGGCAGATTCACTACCATCGCCACTACCTTCTTTTTAACCAGTATATAGATATACTGGTTGTCGATTCAATCATATCCAATGAATTGGTGATTCCTTGCAGGACCCTCTTAGCTGAACCAGTAATAAATGAATTCATGTCTTAGTCCTTGCTGACATTGTTACAGAAACTTTAATGTGGGAACCGTTTGACTGCAAACATGTGTTTCACATGGTTATTCACCCAGCAAGAATGTACTGACGCCCTCTGTCCCAAACCAATTGATGACAGCAGGCCTTTTGGGCTAAATATAGCATTCAAGGGTTACATTGTTGTAATAAATGTTCATGTAAAACCACATGCATCCTATTCCTGCATACATTTTTATTTTTGTTCATATTTTTGTTGTTTCTTGGTAGGTTGAGTCTGCAATTGCAATGAGGTCACTGCAATCTCAAGTTAAGGCTATTCAAGAACGATATGCTGGTGATCAGGTACTTAGATTTTACATATTGATCTGATTTACAATAATATAGATTATGCCACTTACATGTTGAATCTTTTGTGTTCGTTGTGGGCCAACCGCAAGGTATTGCATTTATTTCTGTTAGAAATTCATTTGATTGGGGGTAAATGCCTTATTTATGTAGCAATAAACTGAAGCCCACATTTAGTGAAAGACTTAATTCCTTCCAAGACATGCAACTAATGGGGTCGTTTTATTCAAAATGTTTTGTAAAAGAGGTACTTATTACCCAAGCACATATTGCAAATAAACTCCATGTAAACAAATTAGCATTTTACACCATTTTACATGGGAGATATAATACTATTGTGTACATTGTAGACCATACTAATGGATTTGGAACACTGCTGGAGCCACTTTCATCTGCAGGTTAATTATTTATTCATATTTTCCAGGAAAGGATACAGCTTGAAACTGCTCGTTTATATAAGTTGTCAGGTGTTGACCCACTTGCAGGTAGTCCTACATTCGTTACATCTTACTATGCCTGATATATTTCCTATCAATGTTCGATGCATTGCAAGGCTTAGTAGAATATTTTCAATTATATTGGTTTGCTGTTGCCTTTTCCTGGTTACTTGGTTAGTAACTTAGGTACATTCCTGTATTAGTTTCACCTGCAGTTGTCTTAACATTTTTATACAACAGGATGCTTGCCTACTCTTGTGACAATACCAGTTTGGATTGGTCTATACAGAGCTCTCTCCAATGTAGCTAATGAGGTTGATATGCTTATGTTTTTTCATTTCTCTCTCTCTCTCTCTGTTTTTTTAGTAAACATCCGTATTGCCTGATGCATGTGTCTTTATTCAAAAGGGACTTCTTACTGAAGGTTTTTTCTGGATACCTTCTTTGGCTGGCCCTACAACAATTGCTGCACGGCAAAGTGGCCAGGGAATATCATGGCTATTTCCCTTTACGGTAAGCACACATAAATTGATAATTCCCTGGTATACCCAAGCTACTTTTGTTCATGTGCAACTTCATTTTTTATCTGACTGTAAAATTTGACTTTTGGAATTGAGATATGGTTGATAAGGCCACTTGTAAGCTAGTGCTGCACTGTTGCCTGCCTGCAGGCATTATAAAACTGTGATTGCACATGATTTTAATGTATTTGCAAAAGGCAAGCACATGCACATCTAGTTAGTTCTGGAATTTTATCGCCTTGGATAGGAGCATTTCTGAATGTTAGTTAACATTATTTCATTGACCTTGGAGCCATTTTTTTCCTTTCCTTTCTTTCTTTCTTTTTTTTTTGACTCCAGTATAATTGTTGATGTTGTAGGATGGTCATCCACCTCTTGGTTGGTCGGACACTCTGGCATACCTTGTTCTACCAGTTCTTCTTGTTATTTCCCAATATGTATCTTCTCAATTAATGCAGCCACCACAGGTTTGTTTTGCCAAGTTTTCAGCATGTTTAGTCCATTGTGTTAAATTCCTTTTGGTCCTCAACACTCTGATGAAAATTTTCTTACCAGTTGAATTATATCTGTATGGTGCTTCTAATGAATACCACGCAATTTCTATCTAGCTCAATTATTTTCAGTAAACAACTCAAGATTCTGCAAAGATGTGCAGAAGATTTCCTGTAAAGATCTGTAATCTGTACAGTAATAATTTTGTTAAACTCTTTAATTTTATCCCTCTTCATGTGCCATAATCTGGGCCACTGGACAGGCACAAAGATCAAGGCACACAATTTCTTTTTCTGTATCATGCAACTTACACCGGTAGCCCATTAAGTTTGTGTTCAAACTTACTGATTGCTATATATTTGTCCTCCAGAACAATGATCCTAGCCAACAAGGTGCTCAGGCTGTAGTGAAGTTCCTGCCTTTGCTAATTGGTTATTTTGCTCTTTCTGTTCCTTCTGGACTAAGTCTATATTGGTGAGTGTGTTTTACAGATTTCAACCTATCTTTATTTGGACTTTTTTTTAAGAAAAAGAGCTTCATCATAACTTTCTGCATGGTCCATTTAGAATGCACAGAGCCTGATTTTCTACACTATCTTTTGTTCTCTTTAGTCCAGAATCCTGTTGATGCTGAATATTTGCAATTTGCTGTAAACCTGTTACTTTGGCTATTGAGTCAATGGAAAGCTTTGGTTTACATATGTCAAACTCCCATCAGGCCTAACCAGTTTTCTTCATTTTCTAGTGAAATTTTCATAGTTTGTGGTTGTCATTAGCATTTAGCAATACTTTTCTTGCAGGCTTACAAATAATATCCTTAGCACTGCACAACAAGTATGGCTTCAAAAGCTTGGAGGTGCTAAAAATCCTGTCAAAGAGTATATTGATAAGCTTGCTAAAGAAGAGTCAACTAATCTTGGAAAGTACGAACCTGCTATTAAGAGTGATTCTCTCCCTAAAGTTGGTAAACCCCAGGCCAGTCAAGAGCCAAAACCAAGTGGACCACAACGTGGTGAAAGGTACCGTCTACTTTTCAGATATTGCTTAACATCACTGTTGAATGACTGCATTATTTCAGCACAATCTCCATGGTCACAAACCATTGATCAACTAGTCTTACAATAATGAACATTCTTAACTCAACAACTCAATATAGCCTTTCAGTCCAAAAAAAGTTAGGGTATGTTAGAATTAAAACCCAACAAAAATCTCTAAATCACGGTTTAGTCACGTCAATAGCTGTTTCTAAGTATTTCTATTCAAATACAGAACTTCAGCTATATTCCATTTGTTTAAGTCTCTTTTTATTATCTCTCTTCATATCAGTTTTGGTTTTTCTCTATCATTTTTTACATTATTATCTTAGACTTAAGATTTTACAATGTACCGGCGGCTTTTTTGGATATAGCCAAACCACCTCAATCGATGTTAGACATTCTTTTCTTTAATTGGTGCTATCCTTAGTCGATCACGTATATTCTTGTTCCGGACTCGATCCATTTTTATGATCATAAATTCAACGTAGTATACGTATTTCTGTAATTCTTAGCTATTGAACATGACATCTTTTTATTTTGACTTTTAGTTTCTACGGTATCCTCTAACCACAGAGGATACCAGATGCTTGGTGACATTTTAACCAGTCCACTTTGATTCTATGACTAACATCTGTATCAATATCCGCATCCATCTGTAGCATCGATCCTAGATATTAAAAAGTGTTTTTCTTAGTTATTACTTGGTCTCCTAAACTCATATCTTCCTCCTCATGTGCGATAGTGCCAAAGACACATCTCAAGTATTCAGTCTTAGTTTTGTTTACTCTAAAACCTTTGGACACAAGAGTCTGTCGATACAAATTTAGTTTTTTATTTACTCCTGCGTAGTTCTCATCAATTAATACTACATGATCTGTAAAGAGTATACGCTAAGAGATCCTCTTATATTTCTCGTAAGCTCATCCATTACAATGTAAAAAGGTAAGTGTTTAAGATTGATTCCTGATGTAGTAAAGAGAAAGTATATTGAAACCAATCTATAAGAATAGGAGAAGTATACTTAATAAGACAAGTCATGTCCGGAAGATCAATCATGAAAGCAATTTTCTTAATAAGATAAGTTATGGAGCGATTTAAAGAGTAAAAGAAAGACCTACATATGATATTTATTGAATTGAAAAGAGATTATGATAAGATAACAAGAAATGTTATGTGATAAATTTTGGATAAACATAAAGTCTCAACAAAGTATATCTCTCTCATCAAGTATATGTAAAACAATGCTATGACTATTGTTTAAATAAATGATGGTAACACAATTTACTTTCTAATTAAAATAGTCATATTTAATTAACACAGTTTGCATATAATTATTTTAATTAGGATGTAACCTAAGTTACCATCAATTGTTCGAACACTAGTCATATCATTGTTTTATATATACTTGATAAGAGAGATATACTTTGTTGGGACTTTATGTTTATTCAAAATTTATCATATAACATTTCTTGATATCTTATCATAATCTTTTTTCAATTCAATAAAAATTATTTGTAGATCCTTCTTCTGCTCTTTAAGCCACTCCATAACTTGTCTTATTAAGAAAATTGTTTCCATGGTTGATCTTCTAGACATAAAACCAAATTGGTTTATAGATATCTGTGTCGTTCCTCTCAAACGGTGTTCGATAACTCTCTCCCATAACTTCATAGTGTGGCTCATTAATTTAATTTATCGGTAATTAGTATAAATTTAGTTATCTCTCTTATTTTTATAGATTGGTATCAATATACTTCTTTATTTCTCAGGTATCATGTTCGATTAAAAATATTGTTAAACAACTTAGTTAGTTATATTATAGCTATATCTTCAAGACATCTTCACATCTTAATTGAAATATCATCAGTATCTATCGTATTATTTTCTTTTATCCTTTTTAAAGCTTTTTTAACATCAAATTCTTGGATCCTACGCACAAACCTCCTATTAGTTTCATCTAAAGAGTCGTCGGTGGTGTTCTCTTTTTCATCATTGAATAAATTGTTAAAATACTCTTATTATCTATGTCTAATCTTATCCTCCTTCACCAATTGCTGCTCACTCTCATTCTTAATACACTTAACTTGGTTGAAATTTTTCGTCTTTCTATCACGAGTTACAATAATAAACATTCAACAGACATTTTGGTTGGTATCTTGTAAATGAGAATTCAGTTACAGTCAGTTAATTCCTACAAGCTAATCGAGTTATCCAATTGCGATTGACATTTAAATGAAGGAAATGCCCAGTGTTTGAAATAGTTTTCAGAATCTCACAAATAAGGGGAAACCATAAGTACTTAAAATATATTATGCTCATTTTGAGTTTCAGATTTAGAAAACTAAAGGAAGAAGAGTCAAGGAGAAAATTGCTTTTGGAAAAAGCGGAACAAACAGAACAGGCAGGCACTCAATCTGGCATCGTTGATGGAAAACAAAATTCAGACGTGTCTGCTGGAGAGGACATAGATAAAGAGGTCAGGCTATTTTTGTTAATTGTTTCTCATTTATTTCAGAAGCTGAAGTTCTTTGCGCTGTTGACAAATACAAAACAGGTATCTCATGAAAATGAACCAATTGTAGCTAACGGCAACTGTGGACTTAGCCATAGTACAAATGAAAGGATACCTAATGGAAACACGAAGGAGGTATGCTTTGTCCTTACCAAGGCAACAAACATCTTTAGGCATTGTAAACTAGCGAACTCACAAATAGCAAAGCTCGAGTTTCAATCAATCAAAGGTCTTGAGATTCTCATATAACCATTCTATGTTGTAGGATATAATTCAGGAATCAACCGACAGCCATTCTTCAGTTATCAACCCTACATCACATGACGCTCATAAATCGAGAGACGAAGAGAACGAACAAGATGCAGTGTAGATAACGGACGAATGGACAACATGCAGTTTCGTGAATGGAAACTGCTGGGTCTAGCCTTATCTGCTGCTATAATGTGCCTATGGAGGATCACCAATTCATTCCTGTCTGCTGCTTCAGAGTGTTCATGTTAGACCAGCAATTCACCATACGGACTAGTTGCGAGCTTTCCACATACAGGATACAGCTAGAGGAGAGTGGATTTTTAGAGGAAGATAGTAGGCGGCATAATCTTTTTGAAACAATGCCCTAGCATTGTGCCTTTTCTGCCTTTAGGACTGAGGATGTAGTAGAGCGTAGCGTAGCTTGTAGATTACTCTCGAGGAAATAATAAGGATTTTTTTTACCCCCTTGATGCAGATGTAAGGTGGCTGTAAATGTATATCTTCCTCGCCTGATTCTGACTCAACATTTTTCGAAAACTACCGGTAACCATGAAATTCACGGTACCCTGTTACATGAAAGAAATTGAGACAAACCTTTTAAATGCTTTCTCATTATCGTACAAGGTTGGGGAAAAAATGAAAATTGTACATTATCAAGTTAGCACTGCTGTATGTATATATATCCTCATATTTACTCGAATGTATGAGTATCAACCATGACAATATTGAAACAAGGCTGGAGGTTTTTCTCGTTCCCAGCAACCTACCGGAGCGAGAGGCTGACACCCCTCTTCAGAAGGCGAACACGCCGGCGGCGACCGCGGCGACGGCGCCGATGTGAGCGGCGACCGCGAGGGAAGAACCAGCGCTGGCGCCGCCCGCCTCTCCGGCGGCGCCAGGCGTGGTGGTGAGCTCGGGCTTGGGCTCGGTCATGGTGGTGCCGATGGGCGCTCCGACAGGCGCGGCGTCGTCGTCGTCCATGGCGTCGTCGGACGCCGGCGAGTCGCCGTCGAAGGAGCCGAGCGGGGTGTCCGCCACGGGGGTCAGGATCGTCGGCTTGGCGTCGTCGGCCAGCGCCACGGTGACCGCCGCCAGGAGGACGGCGACGAGGAGCAGCGGCGTCCGGTGTCCGGCGGCCATGGAACGGAGGTCGATCTCTGACCGGAGGAACGAGCAGTGATCAAATCGAAAAAAAAGAAGATTATGTTTATTTGGAGATGGAGACGATTGGGGTGTGGAGGTTTTATGTGGGGAGACGGGGAGCAATGCGACGGTGGAGAATTTGGCGCGCGGTCTGACCGGGCGCGCCATGTGCCGCATTCGAGCGGCGGGGAAGGCACCGGATGAGACACTGGCTGCGCGGGTCCCACTGCTGGTCGTCGTCTTGCCCAGCTTAATTTGGGATGAGATTTCTCTTTCCGAACATAAAATTTGCCCTGAAGTAATACGGAAACTTCAGGGTCTATATGGGCCGCCGAATCCTGATCCAACGGCCCAGGATTGCCAGATTTGGTTCACTATCACTGGGAGCGACCAAATCATGGATGGCCCAAATGGAAAAACTGTCCGAATAGGCCCATTTGTGAACTGAGATGACTATACCCGTTAGTAAATTGGGCCATAAAGCCCAGCTAGAAAAGAAGTCTTTTTCCCTTCTTCTCTGCTGCCGGCCAACAACTCCTTCCTGTCTGGCTCGGTGCTCTGCCGCATGGAACTTTTTTCTTCTTCTTCTTTTTTTCTCCTTTTAGTTTCTCCCCTCGTTGAACTCCATTGAGCCCGTGAATTTCACAAATCAGAACGTGGTACAAACGAAATATATTTTCAGTTCAGTTCCCCGCGATTACATCCGTAACAAAGAAATGAAGAAAGAAAGAACATTCGATTCACAAGCCCGTGCCGCAGCCGATGAAACCAAAAAAATTGGTGTCATTCGGAGCATTTCCAGCATTTCGAAGTATCAGAAGCTGATCAGCCTCTTGAGGTGGCAGGAGAGGGGAGCTCTCCTCCTCCACCGACGGCAGGGTGGGTTCCCATGTCCTCCTCGGCGTCGCCGGCGCTCTCGTCGACGGCATGCCGGCGGGGCTCCCTTCTTGCTCCTCTTTTCTCTCTTCTTCTTTGCCGTCTCCTTCCTGTCCTTCTCCTCGGCGCTCTGCTCGACGGCGAGCCCGCGCGCCACCACCTTTCCTTCGCCTCGTAGTACTCCCTCGCGCAGCACCGGCCATGCATGGCGCCGCAGCCGTCATCGTCATCGCCCGCCGCCCCCAGCTCCTCCGACGACGATGCCGCGCCGCTGCTGCAATCCTGCGTGTCCTCCTCCGACGACGACGTCATCGTCTCCGTGGATGTGACGTCATCATCCTCGCTTCCATCCCGGCGTACGCCCCCGCCACCCCGCTCCGCAGCACCACACGCACCACCGGCTCCGACGACTTCAGCGACGACGAGCTAGTCACCAGCTCCGTCGACACGCGAACTCCGCTGCTGCCCGACTCTGGCTTCTTCCTCCTCGGCTTGCCAGTGATGCGCTTCCGGACCGCGCGGCGGAGGCACTTGCCGAGCGACACCGTGGCGCACGACGGCTGGCCGCTGCTGCTGCTACCGCCGCCGTGCGACATGGGCGGCATGCACAAGGTTGATTGATCGATCGAAGGAGGCAATGCGAGGGGCGGTTGCTCGATGCGGCGCCGCGTGAGCTCATATAGTGTGAGAATTTTGTCTGTTGCTTCTTGGATTCATCACCGGCTTCTTGTTCTATCGCCTTTGGATCCATCAAGCGGTGAGAGAGACGCTGACACTAGCCGAAGGCAGAAGGCACCACGAAATGCCACCAACACATTTATACAAGAATTCTGGTTCTAGTTCTAGGGAGTCAATGTGAGACATTTTTGGATATTTGGATAATATCGGCGTGTCCCGTTCAATTTGATTCAGCTCTTTGGATCATGTCAGTGGAAAATTATTTACAAAAAGAGTGGTATGGCAGTTACACAATTGCTCATCTCACCCAAGTGCGTGTACCATCCTACAGATATCGCAGTCAGAATATGTAACAAGGTGAGATTATTCGGGTAGCATAGAATTAGGGTCTAGGGGAAAATGGACTTGGTTTTAGGGGAGTAGATTTACATCTTGCACAAGAAGCAGCTTTGACAAGAAAGGCATATCTAAGCTATTAGTTACCAGAACAAGCACATATGACACTGAAAGTGAATATCAATATATATACAGTTGGCCTTGAGGTTTCAGCCAAAGTACTTAAGTACATGCATGCACCAAGGGTACCTACCTACTCATTGTATTACTGACAAAATTTACAATTTTCGGTTAAGTAGTCTCCAGCCGAGAGGAAGTTCAGCAGAACGTGGAAAACAACGACGAACTTTTCGGGTTGTCTGCTCGTGCTGTTGTTTCAGTATAGTCGCTTCGTCAGAAAATTGGGGAGGACAAGCATGCATTCCTCTGTTAACTCTGTTCATAGTCATACTCACTGTGCGCTAAATCAAGGAACACGTCCCAGTACCCTCTGTACCGCCTTCTTTATGCCATCCTGGTCTAGGCTGGTAGTCAAGTATACTTCTTGGACCTGCCAATTTTAAGGATTATAATTTTGACCTAAGTTCGCCAAAGAACTGCAACAATAATTCCCACAATTTGATAACCACAGACAGCCATTATAATCTTTTGCATAACTCGTCATACTGACTTCCTGGATTAACGATTTTGAAGTCATATTTGGTATTGGTTTTGTAGGATATATATTTTGTTCTATTCGGTTGGGAGTGAAAATCTACTCGGCATAAATCCTTGCATAATGAACTCCTTATAACAAGAAAACAATGCTATATCAAGAAGAAACTAGCCTGTCTGCCAGCTCGAGCAAGAAGCTTGAACTGATTGTCCTTAGCTGGTACCTGCACAATGAGATCCAACACATCAGTTCGTGTGTTTCACTTGTGATCTTCAACTGGTTAAACTGTAGACATTTGGGACCATACGCTGGAAAGCCAGAGCTCCAGATCTTGTGAAACAACACGCTTCTCCAATGCTCGGCGCCCAAACTGTACATCCGTTATACTGTGAAAAAAAACCCTTCATGGTTACCAAAAATGCTCTAGTCAACATAAAAGAACATATACCAAAAAAACACAAACAGAAATCATACCCATCCTCTTGCAACAGTTCATTACATATACCATCAAGTCCTGGAAGAAGATCAGCTTCTGAAGGAGGTGACGTGATCCCAGCATTAGGTGATTGATCAGCCTCCTATAAACCAAAATAAATGCATGATTTCACCCTTCAAAGAATAAAGCTAAACAACAAGTCACAAAGATATTGTGCTTTCAAAGCTGACCAAAGGAATAACTTTGTCCAATGTCTCCAGTAGAGGATCTTCCTCCAGTTGTCTAATTGATAAAGCTATCCTTGACTTCTCCCTGTTTGTGTAGGCAATGTGTCGATATCAGATTATGTAATATAATTTTCCGATTCATGAGAATAATTTCCAGCATGTCCAGATTTCCCAATTGCCAACAAAGTAATGCTAGGCTAAAATAGATCATACACTCATCTCATATTATATTCATCAGCTTGATAGTCCTTAAATACAATCTGTGCTCTCAATAGTTATTGAATTGTAAAATCCAAATGTATGTACATTTATCCCTACAAAGCAAGTGGGTGCATCATACCACAATGTGTATGGTTCCACTACCAAATTCTATGAGAAAACATGTGTTATTTTTCATTGGTACAGTCAATCAAACATTGAGAAACTATTTGTGAAGACACGTGCACACATTTGTGGAGGAAGACGGTAAAGTAGTAGATACTTACAAATCAACGTTCACCACTATGACCTTGATAGTGTCACCTTCATTTAAAAAATCTCGGACATCTTGGACGAGATCCCAAGAGACCTCAGAGATATGTACAAGGCCAGTAAGATGATAATTTCCTGTTTGAGCATAATTGGGTCAGCAGCTTTGCAAGACATTTGCCAGAAAAAAACTACAAGGGCTATTGCCAATGGATACCATCAGGAAATCGGAGATGAACAAATGCGCCGTAGTGGAAAACTGAACCGACAATTCCATCATATACTTCACAATCCTTTACTTGAGAAGAATGCATGGACCAACTTGCATCCTTTTCTGAGAAGACAAGTTTCCTTTCTTCCTCGTTCACTTCAACCACCTAAAGTAATTAGCTTCAGTTTCTTAATTAAAAAGTGTGAAATTGGAATCCTACAATCTTGATCCCCATGGATTGAAATCCCAAAGTAATATTTCAATTCAAAATCTGAAATGTTGTCCTAACCACAATAATTGAGATTTTAGAAGCCAATGATACTCTTTTTCCAGCAGATCCTTGAAAAAAATTTCACAACAGAGTTATAGAATAGCATGGTGAGAGAATACAGATCCTTGGAGAGAGAAACCCAGGTTAATACTGAGATACAGAAATTGTGTTATAGTTCAGCCAGACAAGCAAATTAAAACTTACATTGACTTATGAGCCAAAACCAGCATGTATTTATACTAGTACATAGTAAGACCACTCCTGTATCGAATTTGGGATGCAAGACGTCTCTTACCTTGACAGAAATGGATGAACCCACAAGCTCCTTTGTAACATCCTGAATGGGCCTTTTGGGGTCTACAAGGAAAAAAAAACAGATAACCAACATAGGTTCAGCTACGACAGTCAACAGATGCAATCATCTATTAATTCGATGATCAATCGTAACTACAGCTGGTTCAAAAACAAAATGGATAAATTCGGCAAACAACTCTACTAGAGAAAACGACTACCTTTGCACCAATGCGCGGGGCTGAGGAGAGGGTTAGGCACGAAGCCCTGCAGGGAGTTGAACCTGACGATCAACCCGCCGCTGTTCGCCCGCAGCACCTGCAGCTTGAGGATCTTCCCGTGGTCCTTCTCCGCGCGCGCGGCCTGCCAATCCGCCGCGAACTGCAGCCAACCGACACGACACACTCATTCGATCATCCGCGTCAGCATCGCATCAAACAGCAGGAACAAACAACTCAATACCTGAGCCAGCCGCGCTTCGTCGACCGGGGAAGCCGGAGCCGATGGCGACGCGCCATCCTGGGCGGTGGCGGCAGTGGCGGAGAGTTGGAATCGCTGGTGAGGGCGGGGAGGGAGGGAGAGTAGAGCCGGCGGAGGGGGCCTCGGGGTGGAGAGGGAGAAGGCCCCGAGGGAGGGCGAAGACCGGAGAGCCGCCGCCAGCATTGCGCCGCGTCCGCCGCCGGTGGTGGTGGGGAGGGAGGGAATGAGTGGCCGTGGAGGGGAGGGAAACGCGGGCGACACGAGGGGATTATTTTGCTAGAGGCGAATGGATGGACGGATTTGGTTGGGTTTGGGTGGGAGTTGCGTCGTGGCCGTCCATTCTACGGCACCATCACGTGGTACACAACTGCCGTTAGCCTTGACATGTGGCTTACTGATCTTCTTATACAATTTTAGAGTTTTTTTTAAATGTTGGGGGATAAAAATTCCTTATCCACAGGCTGAAAGTCTAGAATGTTCAAAATAGAGCAGAAAATCTGTCAAATTGACTTTGCTCGTCTTGCACACGGAAGGATGATGTTATAGTGTTTTCACATCTCTTGATTTTGGCTCACAACTGATATATTCACCTATAGATTTAAATTCTAATGTCGATTGGTTTTTCGATTTACCGTTATACTTTTTCTCTTTAAACACCTATTAGTAGTATTAGTAGGGTATATTCGTGGGTGCGCGTGCATCTATCTACCATGTTATCGCAAAAAAAATTAAAATGAGAATGGCATAGTCTGTTGTCCAACAACATTTCAAATCCAATCATTTTTATTGCACAGATATTGTTTTATTACACAGCCAAGCAAAGAAAATTAATGAGAATAAACATATTTATTATTGTATCAAAATGATATACTAATCTGCCTAATCATGTTCAGCACAGCAATTAATATTGTGTGCGGTGAAGGTGTATGATGTTGAGACAGATGATTGATCATGCCGCGGAGCTCCAATGGCGAGCCTTCTCGAAGCCATTCCTGCCATAGTAGTAGTCCTCCATGGCCTGCTGGATCTCGGCGCGGGTGTTCATCACGAAGGGGCCATGCTGCACAACGGGCTCGTTGAGCGGCTGCCCGCCGACGAGAGCGAACCGGAGCGGCTTGCCCGACTTGTTCCACACGGTCAACCCGTCGCCGGGGCCGAGCACGAGGCAGTGGTGAGCGGCCACCGGCGACGACTTCTCCCTCCCGAACACGCCCTCGCCGTAGATGATGTAGACGAAGGCGTTCCAGCCCTCCGGGATGGGCTGGTGCAGCTGCGACCCGAGCTGCATCGTGAAGTCCATGTACATCGTCGGCGTCCGCGTGTACACCGGCGACCGCACCCCAAACGCCTCGCCGGCGATGATCTTCACCTCCACGCCGTCCTTCTCGGCGCTGCTGATGTCCTTGCTCTGAAGCTCCTGGTACCGTGGCTCAATCCTGCAGTCCACCAAATGAGCATTTCGCAAATATGCAATCTTGCAAGATTGTAGGATCTGGGAGGAAAATTGCAGGAGAAAATCAAATCAATCATCTGCGTACATCTTGTCCTTGGAAGAGAGGTTGATCCAGAGCTGGAGGCCCTTCTGCACCCCGTCTGCTGCCGGCATCTCCGAGTGCACAATGCCGCGGCCTGCCGTCATCCACTGATGAACAAAACATGTTCAAGATTGCAATGTCAGCATTTGAAATTAGAAAACAAAGTTCATCTTTTTCTGGTGAAACATCAATTTCTGAAAGTGATGAAATGCATGACGATGATGTCCTTAGTTGGAGGGTAGAGTAAAACCTGGACATCTCCAGTCCTGATGGTGCCCTTGTGGCCTGCAAAGTCTTGGTGGGTGAACGCCCCCTGAACGGAAACCAACAGCGGCATTTCAGCAAACACCTTACGAGCAAAATACGATGGAACAAAACACAGGCAGGAAACGATTCGTACGTCGAGCATGTAGGTGACGGTCTCGAATCCTCGGTGGGGATGGTCGGGAAATCCAGCAGGCTTGGAAACTGGTAGTCAAAGAGAAAGGGGGAAATTAAGTTCATCCGGGAATAAAAGGTCGGAATTTTAGGAGGCCGGTGATTCGGAAATTAGGAATTACCGGAGAATTCGTCGAGCATGAGGAAAGGATCCAGGTTCCTGAGCTCGTGCCTGCAGAAACAGAGGTCAACGCCCCCCACACCCATTATAATTGGGCAAAACAAATCAATTAGAGAGAGAGAGAGAAAGAGAGAGAGAGAGAGAGAGAGGATGGAATCGATCGATGATCCGTTACCTGCCGATGCTCCTCCGGACGGTGGCGCCGTCGCCCTCGGGCTGGGACTCCGCCAGGAGCTTCTTGACCACCGTCCTCGGCTTCTCGAAAGGCACCGCGGCGGCGGCATCCGACGACGACGAAGAAGACATGGCTGCTCGAATAAGCAAGAAGGCTGCAAGAAGCAAGATGAGTGGAACAATCAAGAGAGGCAGCAGATGCTTGGCCTTGGCTTTGGGGTTAGAGGCAGTAGCAGTACAGGTTAGTGGTGGCCTTCTCTTTGGTGGTGGAGTGAAGGCGGCAGATGCTGGGAGATGGCGGCGAGTGGTGTCGATCCTGGCGAGACGAGAGGAGAGGGTGGTATAAATAGGGGAGGAGGAAGAGAAGAGCCTCATCATGCTACTCGTCATGGCGGATCATCCCACTCGCCCCATCCACCCCTTGATAAATAATATTCCTCTAGCGCTGGGAATACGGTTTGACCAGGATTGATTCAGTTCTTGGGGTGATCTAAAAACAATAATTAACTATTTTTCCTTTGTTAATTATGCGGCTTCTCTACTTGGGTTGACCAAAAACAGAGCGGAGCAAGTGCCCGCGTGTGGATGATACGCTGCTTTGCTCTCTCTTGTATTTTATTTTCTTGGCGGGGGAGCGGCTGCTTCCAGAATCGCGGGCGGGGGTGGAATGGATGGAACTGGAACGCGCCAACGACGTGATTACGTATGCCCTGCGTCATCCTTCCACTGACGTCAGCCTCGCGTCGGTGTCTCGTATCTCCGTCGTCACCACTTTGAACACCATCACCTTCCTTTACCTTCCTTTTCATCTTCGTTTATTCTCAACATTCCTCTTCATCTTCTTCGTATTATATTTATTTTGTATTTAAAATATTGTTATGTTTTTTTATTAAAACAGTTAAAAGCAGTTTGACAGAGGGCAAGCTCAAAGCAATATATAATATGAAAAAAAGAGAGAAGATTTATTTTGTTTATTTTTTTCAGAAAGTTTGTTCGTCTATTACTTGATTTTTTTTCATCTTCGTTTATTTTTAAAAAGTTCATTAGCCAATCCAATCGGAAGGAGAGGAACCAATCGACCTGCTATGCAACGACAAGAATTGATTTTTGAGCACCGTAACACCCAAAATTCTTGCACGGAACGATAGTTCACCCAAAAAAAAGCATACAAAATCCGGTACAAAATTGAAGAGAACTTTCCTTCGAATCTACTCTCAAAAACTCTCCCAAAAAGAAAAAAGAATCTATGCCTGAGCCTTAGCCGGGACTTGAGACGAAGCCTTGGTCTTTGCAGTGGCTGCAGCAGCAACAGCTGGAGCTGGAGATGGTGCCTGGGGCTGGGCTTGGGCAGGGGCAGGAGCAGGAGCTGCTGCAGCTGAGGACGATGCCTGGGTCTGAGCCTTGAGCCTGAGCTTGGGCTGGAGCTGGAGAAGAGGCCTGGGGCTGCACCTTCTCTGCCGTCCTTGCCGGCGCAGAGGAAGTTCTTGTCAGCGCAGGGAAGTTAGCCGGCGAGAGAATGGAGTTGCTCTGGTTCCTGCCGTCGTTGTTGCCTTGGTGACCACAACGCCGGTAGCCACCATTGCCGGAATAGCTTCGGCTCTCTGTAGCCGCCCTGCCGGTATCCACCGTTGCCCCTGTAATTGCCACCACGGCCAGCATTGTCTCTCTGTGGTTCAGCGCTGTTGTCACGATTGTTTTGCCTGAAACCACCATTGCCACGCCCAGGGGCACCACCCCCACCCCTGTAGTACCCCTGTGAAAAGCCATCTTCCTGCACACGCCTGGGAGGACGAGGGTAGTATGCTTGTCCATCAGCAGGCTTTATAAATTCGTTGAGGTTTATAGCCTGCAAAGGGTCATGAGTATTAGATATTACATTCTAGGAAAAAGAGGTCACTGGCTTTTTTAGATTTCAGAACTGTTGCATGAAAATCTGACGCCCTGGGCCACTCCCGCATGGGTGGCTCGAGAGGCACCGCCACTGCCAGAGCAAGCTGCCGAAAACCGTGAGGCGAGCTAGGGCAGCGCGCTGGAACTAATGTGGCAGTGAGGGGTGCTCGGATGATGGCAGCACACCGGATCTGGCGCGGCTGCCAGGGCGGCGAGGCAAGATCATAGGTGTGGCTCGGAGGCCACGCACGAAGGAACACGGTGGTGGCACGGATCTAACGAGGACGCGGGGAGGACAGAGGTGGCGCCGATCCGGTGGGTTTTCCATGATCGCACGCAAGAGACGATGGCAGCACACGGGTCCGGTGAGGTCGCCATGGCTACGTGCGGAAGGCAGTGACAGCGGCATGGATCTGGTAGCGCCACAGTGGCCACACACAGGAGGCGACAACGGTGGCAGGGGCGCGCAGATCTGGTGTCATTGTCGCCAGCAGGTGCTGCCATGGACGGCTTCACAGATGGAGGCAGGCTTCCCTGCTTATGGGCTGGTCGTGCGGTGGCTAGACCAGCAGCGGCATGGGGGCCCGAGGGCATCGAGGCAGCTGCTTCAGGCTCTCGCGCAGTCTGGTGAGAGGGTGGCCAGCGGTTTTTGAGGGTGAAGAGGAGGGCAGTGGTGGGAGGTGAAGAGGGAGCTGGCTGTACGTGAGGTGGTGATGGCGGCAGCTAAGGTGGCGCATAGGCGACAGCGGCGACTAGGGGTGGTGCTGCGGGTAGGCGCGGCCAATGAGGTGTTTGGTGGTGACTGCACGGCATCGCAGTTGATGGTGGCTGATCATCTCCTTCTCCATGCCATACTCCTTTCTCCATTGAGCTCCCTCCCTTCTATGGCCAATCTCCAAATCCGGTTGCAGGGTGCTCCTTGGTGAGGAGGTGATTGTGGCAGGGGAGAGACAATCTTCTCGCTGGTGAGTAGCGGTAGCAATGCCTTGGAGTGCTGTAATGGTGATGGCTACAGTGGGCTGCAAGGATACTTGGTCGTGCCCGGCTGCCCTCACAAACGGTAGGCCAGTGGAGGTCAGGCCGAAAGCCACGACGTCTGTGGGTGCAGTTTCCTCCTTGTAGGTGTCTTAGTTGACCTCCCCGTCTTCTTGGATCTTCCGGGCGAAAACTTAGCCTGTCTCTCCGCCGACGATGGCGGCGTACTTTGTCTCCATCCCCTTCCTCAAGGTATCATCGTGGAAATCCGCCATTGGGTTTGGTAGTTCCCGACCAGGCCCCACTATGGCATCCAGTGGTACCCTTGGGAAGTCGGAGATGACTTGAAGCTATGATTGCAGGTGGTGTTTGGATTGTTCAATTGGGAAGTCGAAGCCACTGCACGGTTGCAAGCTTGGCAACGATGACTCAAATCGGACCTGTCATTCGTTTTTTGCTTTGGTGTGGGGAGCAAGCTTCCTTTGTTCTGGTGCTTCTTGGCGAAGTCGGAGTCGCCTGATCGCGTAGACGATGGTATGATGACGATGACATCGCGTTGTTGTCAGCGCGTGGAGTCTTGTTCTTTCTTTCAGTTAGCTAGTCGGAGTTGCAGTGTCTTCAGTGAGCAGTCTGTGCCATCTTTTCTAGAGGTAGGTGAGGTTAGTAGTGAGTGTGTGTCGTTGTGGTTTTCACAGTTTTCCCGAATTAACTGTGCATTGTAAGGTTTGTGCTTCTTGGCAACGGCTGGCCGGTTTCCAAAAAAAAGAACTGCATGAATCCAAAGCATGCATAGCTCTAAACTAATTCTAATGTTACTGCATAGAAGATTCTGTTACCTTGGTACACCACCCTCTTTGCGCTGCTCATTTTCAGCCTTCTTGCTAGCATTTTCATCATCAAGCTTCTTTTTCTCCAGTAGTTGCATACCCTCAAACACTTCAGCAGTGACCTTCCTCCCCTCTGATTTCGAGGCCTCCAAAGCCTTCCTTTGCTCTTCACGCACTTTCTCGTATTCTTCAAGAGTCATGTCCTATTTGAAGTAAACTAGTCGGTAATGATCAAGGCTTCGGACACTTTGAACAGTAACACTCAATTAAAATGCAAAACGTGAAATATGAAGACTAACCTTTTTCTCTTCTTCCTTAACAACCTCTGTCCTCTCTGATTCTTTCAAAGTCTTCCCCTTAGCATCATCAGCCTTAGGGCACTGCTTCCTCAACTTCTTCTTAACTGAGGAAGAATACACTTCCTATTCACCTCGTCCATGGAAGAATTCTTCTTATTCCATAATAAAGGATTCTTTTCAGCGTCACCTCCTCCATTCTTCGAATCGTCTTTTGCAACATCCCTGGAAATAGTACAAAATTACTTGATTAGGTTGGCTCCAGTGATCACCAAAGAAAACATTATGATTCAAAGTAACAAACAAAAGTGTGCAACATACCCTGTAGATTCTTCTGATCCAGCAACAGGCATCAGCATCCCCAGCAACAGATTCCTTCTTTCCGGTCTCACTAGCTGAGTCCAACTTCTCTTCATATTTGTTCTCCGCAGAACAAGCAGAAGCAGTTTCAGACATCTATTTCTCTTTAGGCCTGTACTGCAAAATCTTCTTGTACTTCCCCCGTTGTATCCCCCTTGCCTCTGAACATTATTGTAATTCTCTGCCTGATACTCACCATATCCATAGTCGTTGTAAAAATTCCCATTGTGTTGATACTGGCCGTTCCCCTGGTGGATAGGCTGATATCCACCATTGTCATTGCCGTTGTAATAACCATGGCCGTTACCATTGTAATTGTGATTTTGATAACCATAGCCACGATTGTAGTTTGAACAACCACGGTTGTAAAGATCATAATTATAACCCCGGACTCGTCTGCTATTCTCCTGGCCTTTATTCTGCTCCTTCACTAAAAACAACCAAAAACAAGGGAATTTCAGATCCAAAATCAAAGTATGGCTTGGATTGGACATAAAACTGCAGGCAGCAGGGCATTGATTACCAAAGATGGGAAGCATTGCAGGCAACAAGGCATTGATTAATCCTAATTACCAAAAGAATTACCTAATTCATTGGTGATAATTTGTAATCATAAGCCAAAACCAAAAGAGCAATTGGTGATCTAATCGTGGAATTCAATACAACATTGCATACAACAAATGAGGAAATATGTAATCAATAGCAGGAAGCATATATAATTATTAAACAAACAAAAGCATCGTACAACAGAATCGATCTAGTCATCCAAACGAATTAAAACGGACAAATTACTCCGTCGATCAATAGGCCCTCAAAAGGGAAATCCTTTAATCGATGATGTTGCAACGAAGCGCATAGCTACACGCAAAATCCATCATCGCACAAACAACCCACGTTATAGATTGGATAAATCCCCCACGCTAGAGCCTCAACCCCCAGAAAGCGAACCAAAAGCCGCAAGACCGAGAAATACGACGACCATCTAGAACCAGAGAAGGGGGAGAGGAGGAGAGGATTGGAAGAAAAACCCCATGTACCATCTTTGCCCTTATTGGGGTTGGGGTCGTGGTTGGCGGCGGCCTCGGCCTTCTTCTTGCCGACGAGGATGGCGACGGCGGCGTCGCCGGACTCGCCCTCGGCGAGGCCGAGGAGGGCGAAGGGATTAGACATCGCCGCGGCGGCTAGGGCTAGGGTTTGGGCGCCCTAGAACCCTCTCGCGGCTACGAAGTCTCTCACGTATCCATCGCTCGGGTTTCGCTTCTGTGACTTGCGTCTTGGACGGCGTGGGGTGCCGCCTTTATATAGCGCGTGCGCGAGAGGCGTGCGACGCGGCCTCGCGGTGGCCGTTGGATTCGAGTTCGACTAGGACTCCGCCTCGCCGCGCGGGCTTCGTATCCGCCGTTGAATCCTCCTCCCTAGCTCGTGATCGGATAGGACTAGGGCCCGGCTTTCTTAGTTGTGCAGCGTCCCGTCACGGCACGGTACGGCGAGAGGAAACAACGTTGCCCTGGCCTGGTTAGCGTGTGCTTAAGCAATCGATAATCTTCCGGGTTAGACTTGTGATAGTACTGTTACTGAAGAAGTTAATTGATTGTTGTTTTAAGTCGTGCTTCGATTCGGTTTCGAGAAAGGAAGAGCTAGGACTGTTTCCTTCCAAAGTCCGGATCTGATTCCTTGTTTGGTTACATGCGCTTAAGATGGATGAAATACTCAAGATGACAGCTCGGACTGGTAGTAAATTTCGGTTCCATGAGATTCAGTCACAGTACCACAGTGCCCCGTCCAACCATCGATCGTCCCCATGCAATGGATCACATCGTTATCAAGGAGAAATTGTGCCTAAATACTGAATCAGCAGCCTTATTCCATCTCACTCCAAAAAATGGTTGCATTATTGTGTGCTCAACTAGCTAGTACTGTCTAATCAAGAGATGTCTCCCAAGACAAGGAAAATGCAAGCTACTGTGTATATGTAATCATGCTCACTCCATATCACTTGTACAAACCATCGATCTCTTTATGGTATTTGGCTGTAACTTTGTCCCTCCTTATTTTCAAAGTGGGTGTTAACAGACCATTATCCACCTGAATACAAAAAAAAAATATTGTCAAACTTGCTATCAAGAGAACAACTAGTTGCTAGGTCAAAACTTACCGTAAATGGTTCGTCGACAATTAGAATCGGGCCAATTTGGAAGGAGCAACCGGAAGTCCTGGCATTCATCAACAAAATATTCAACACGGCTCTAAATCAATCTATGACTCAAAATTACAAACCCGCCCTCTCTGACTATGCCATGCCGCCATCCATCAAATCCACAAGTATCTAAGGTTTTTAATTCCCGCGTTCAACACCAAATTCCACGATCCTAGTCTCTCTTTTTCTTTTTAAAAATATATTTTTGTCCCAACTGACAGATTTAGCTCTAGTGTGATTCTGACCCATCGTAAAATCAGCTAAAATTCTCTATTATATTAGGCTAGAGAAATCAGAGCACACAGTAAACAGGAGAGATAAGTAAAACAGATAGAGAAAATAGCGTAAGCAACTCTTACCAAGTTCTTAGCTCATCATATAGCAAGTTCAAAACCTTATCTTTGGCTAACTCGTTATTCCCATCAAGAATGGACTTTCTTTTAGCTGTTGCTAGAACTTCATCATAGCTGGGAACAATAATAGCACCAAGTCGCCGCTTGTCCTAGAACAAACAAAGTTCATGATTTTGCTGGTAGCACTAATCTTTTCATCATTTCAATCTACAAATGTAACCCCGTTATGGACAATAATTAAGGTGGTCAAGGTAACGTAGTTTTAAATAATGGTGGCCCAATGGTTCTACAAATTATATCCCCTTATCGCTTGAAGAACAAATATTTACCAACATCAAGGTGCCTGAACTGACAGACATAATAATAAGACAGTGCATATCTTTAGATCATCTCGTACCTGGCCAACAACAACTATCTGATTAATCAAGTCACTCCTGATGGCTGCTTCCTCAATCTCAGAAGGTTCAACATTTTCACCTGCAAATTAGAACATGCAGAGCAGTCAGATCTAATTAAAAATTCAAGTGCAAGCAAATCTATATATGATTACCAACTGCACATAAATTATTTTAAGAGTGGTACATCACACTCCCATATATTCATAATCAACAAGATGCAAGGCAAAATATTTTAGAAAATACACAAAGTAAAATTATGAAAAACAGAAACCAGTTACAATCTTTAACCTGTTGTGAGAACTATTGTATCTTTTGCACGCCCTTCAAGAACAAGCATCCCTCCACACTTCCGACTCGACCCAGTCAGACAGTGAGGTGCAATCCAACCTATATCCCCTGTGTCGAACCAACCTTCTTGATCCAAAACCTTGTTTGTAGCTGACGGATTCTGTGACAACAGAAATTTTAGGCTATAATTTTCTAATACAGTTGAATATTCAAATGGTATAACTTCACTGATCATTGTGCCTTCACATATATTATAAGATTGAACTAACTGGCTTCTCACTCTTCATTTTGGTTTGGGTGATATCTATCAATACTATCCCATACTAGCTTAATGACTCTTTTACAGGAAAAGGAATTTCAAGAATATCACAAGTCCTGACTTTTTGTCAAATATTTATGGAAGATATATCCAGTTGCAAAATAATTCTGTCCAATATGAACTAGTCAGTGCTATGACTATTATGCTTACAATAAGCAAGTGTTATCTGTGACCTAGAGCATTATGTCTTACCAAGATATATAATTTGATGTTCATTTCTGCCCAAAAATGTGTTCACCTTGACCCAAACAACATGTTTACAGCTCAATTTAATTTATAGTTAAAAGCTTATGGTATCAGCAAACTGGGAAAATTGAACCTTGTAATATCCCTTCATCACTTGAGGCCCTCTGACTTTCACAACCCCCTTTGAACCATTTGGGAGATCCTCACCAGTCTCTATGTCCACGACCTTGATTTCAGTGTGCTTTACTGCGTGGCCAACTGTGCCAAGAACCTGCAATGTGACATGAACTACATTTTAGTATTATCATAAGATATACACAGGAAAGGTATAAATGATTATAACCACACAAATATGTCACGAATTCAATAAGATCTATCATCTCACAGTTATATGTAAACAGACTAACGAGAAGTGGAACTTCCGATAAAAAGTTATGAATTTCTTTATTCTGGTTGTTTTCAGTTTTTCACAGGAATAAGCATATACACAGTGCCAATACAATACCAAATATTTTTTAACGTGGCAAATGATCTGTTTGAAAATGCTAACAATATACACAAACAATCTCTAATAAGTGCAATTCCAAGTTCGTGAGTGGCGCGCGCGCGTGGGGGGGGGGGTGTTGAGCTCTTACATTACAGAATGGCCGTCTAGCGGCTACAACAGGGGAGGTCTCTGTTAGACCATAGCCATTTTGCACTTTGACACCGATGGCCTGGAAGACCAAATTGTTAATGAAGGTATGAATAATTAACAAAATAAATTTATTAAATGATAAGCATCTACCTCAAAAAACCTGTCCACATGCATCGGAAGACTTCCACCACCACTAATGCCAGACTGCACCACAGAATCCATAGAATATATTTGTAATCAGCATGGGCGTAGAATATAATTGTAATCAGCATGGGCATTAAGGCAACTCCTTTCACACTCGACTTGCACAAGGCTTATCAAGGTAACACAGAAACAGGCACACGGTGATAAGTAAAAATACCTTTGAAATCCCAATTGCAGAATGGATTTTCTTGTAGACTAACTTCTTTGCCAGATTATGCAAAGGCCAGAGAAGTCCAGCAACAATTCTTGCTGATAGCCAATTGACCATATACACAATAATTGATGGTTTGACAGGATTGTTCGACAAGACTGTTCCCTTTCCAATGGAAGAGGAGAAAAATAAGACAATTCGGATCTTAGTGGTAAAAAATCATGCTACACCTACAAGTAGAATTTATGTGATAGAAATTTCTAGATCATAAGGTCATATACGAGACAAAGGAAAGACAAATCTTTGACTATTATAATTGCAGCAAAGAAAATGAAGTAACTTATGTCAGCTTGGGGTCCAGACCTCATATATCCTCTTTGCCTCCATATACAGCAAACTTATCTTAATAAGTGAAAGAGCTACGAATTTTCGAGCAGTTGAACTGGAATTTATCTGTCTCTGTATTGAGCTTTACAAAATGAAGAAGAAACATCAGAAAATGGAAGAAAGAGCAGTCATTAAGCATAATCATTTCGCAAGAAAAAGCCAGCATCAAGGACAAAAAAGAACGTTGTTTACACTAACTGGGTGCTTCCTATAAAATCAGTTAGCTCACAGCCATTCAACACAAATAATAGGCAAATAAAACTTAGATTATACAAGGGCTGTTACGCATGGAGCAACATTGAGGGCATCAGTGAACTAAAGTAATGTTACATCTCTAATGCAATTTAATGTAGAATACCATATGCCAATAGAAGCAGTTCATCATTGTAACAAAAGAACCAACCTGTAGAGAGTCTCATAAACCAGTGGTACTGATACAATGTATTGAGGTTGGTACCGTTGCAAATCTTCCTATCAATAAAATAGAAGATGAGTAAAAATGCCTAAGCTAAGAAATAGAAAATAAAACTAGTGACCAGAAAGGAGAATACTGCAAGAGAAAGGAATCCTATCATATCCATTATGATACTTGGGTTTGCCTAAAGATTACTAGATTAGAAGGTCTGGACTCTTGAGTCCTGCAGATCATTAAATGCTTATACCATATCAAACTCAAAGTTGCAGCCTTCAGTAAGCTGCTAAACAATAGTAAAGCATTATGCATGTGCGTTGTAACAATAGCTCCTTGATGACATCATAAGGCCCCTTATGCTATTAACTATAATAAGCTGATCTATGATACGCATACCAAAATGTTACCTTCAGGTACTTCACAGTTGTGTAAACTTGTTGAATTCCGTAAGTGAAGATGAAGTACTCGCTAGCACGTTCATACGCATGCCATGGTGGAAGCATGCTTAGGAACCTATCACCAGGTACTGCTGGCACAAAATCCCACAAATTTTTTATCTGCAGGACATTATTGCATAAAACTTTACTTGGATAGAAGAGGAACAGGAGTTGGTGTTCACAAAATAAGAAATCACATCAGGAGGGGACGAAGTAGAGGTTATTGCATTATAGCAAAGTACAGTTTAAATTGCAATACTACTCTCAGGTTAAAAAATAAAATATTATTACTCTTTCAACCTGATGCAAGAGATTTCGGTGGGTAAGCATCACTCCTTTTGGTGTTCCACTTGTACCACTGGTATATATTAGTGTGGCAACATCATCTGGAGTAATGGTTTCAAAGACAACTTGCTGATCTACAGGGAAAAAGTAAAACAATCTATGATTATATAAGACATAGCTATGACAAGACACCACCAGGGGTGTGAGTTTAATTTTTTAGGGGTTGAACATTCAGCATAGCCAAGATTGCAATCGCAAAGCATAATTGCACTATTGCATGAAATGTCATTATCATTGTAAAAAGGAAGAACTTTTCACAAGATTAAAGTTGAGCAGGAGTTTTAGGTTAGTGGCCTACTATCCAAAAAAAAGAAGTGCACGTGTCCATGTTTAAAAATAACAGAGTCCCAACAGAAAGTGCTTGGAAGGAGGGGCAGGTGCAAATAGCCCAGATTGCAAGCTTTAAACGTAGCTAAACAATCAAGCAAACATTCAGCCAGAATTTGCAGAACAAGTAGTATATTCACAATTCCAATATTACTATACTGGCAGATCTATTAACTGTTTACTAGTACTGGATTTTTATCTTAGTTAATTTAACCAATAAGTTTATGTTATTCAATGCCAGAAATGAAGATAATTATGTTCGAACAAGTACCAAACAACTTTTAAGAAACCTCCTATGTACACTATCACTGTCAGTTAATTGATTCTTGTTATACATGTTAAATTGGATAGCACATAAAAGATACCTTGTTCACGAGAGTGACACAATGTATTACGGCTTTCTTGTCCAAGTTGAGTGATATCCTTGAAATCATAAAGTGGTATTCCATTCACAGCTTTACTGTTTAGGCATGATTTCTCACCCCAAAGTAGCACAACAAATCTTATGTTAATCCTCGAAATAAAAGATTCTGCAAGCCGGTTAAAGAATTGAGGACTGTCCACAACAAGTGCAATGCTGTGATAGGGGAAAATAAATTCATATCATAATATGGAAAGTAAAAAGGTGAAAGTTTAATGAAAATTAAATTATGAAAGCATAAAGCACTCATGTTACTATCATCCAATACTCAACTCAACTCAACACAGCCTTTCAGTTCCAAATAAGTTGGGATAGGCTAGTTACTATCATCCAATAGTTCATATTTAATTCTAAAAAGGTCCATGCAATACCTAGATTTATGATGTTCTTAGCCAATGCATACAATACAAGTACCACGGTGAATTTATTTTAGCCCAATGAATATGTCAAAAATGAAATCCACATGTTTTTTTCAGATGCAGAGACAGATCAAATCTAAAAGGTTGCCTATTTGAGTAATCTGTTACCAAGAAAAAGCGTACTCATCAATTCAGGCATCCACCCTAATTATAACTGTAGCTAACAAAAAACATCAAACTTGCACCTATATGGCATGTCCCCATAATATTTAGCACTCAACGCTTTACTCAATTCATGCCTCATTGAACAGAGTTAATTGAATGACTCAAAAAGGCACTTCCGAAGAATTGATTGGCTTCAAAATGCCAAGTACTAGATTCTGAAAGTGTTGACACTAGAAAATTGTCACCGCTAATTGGATTCAACTAGTAATAGAAAGTGTCGATTTGAGCACAAGTCGAGTCCGATGAAAACATGACTCCATGTCCAGTTTAAACACATGCCAAATCCGATGAGGATACAAGTTCTGACGCTGATATGTGTTCGTGGGTGAAACAGTCTTGCTTGTAAATATCTCTTGTAAATAAGTAGGAGTAGTTACTTTCCTTTTCTTTTTAGAAAGTTTTATCCAATACAGTTGTTTGTAACCACATCAAACTCTTTATAACCTAGGATATAAATATGTACAACTAGGGGCGTGTAAAAAAACACATGTTCAATACACAACTTATCTCAGCGCATCACCTAAGAACCCTTAGGAGTAGGAGTAATTTAGTTAACCCGATGATTTATTTCTGGCACAAGACTGCATCAATTTGATCTCCGGTAATGAGCATTCTTCATTACCCTGACAATATCTTCTAGACGCAAGGCTGCATCGGTTTCAATCTCCGGTGGCTAGTGGTTTGTCACCCCGGTAAACGCATTTTTTCGATGAGGACTTCATTGATTGAGTTTAATATTAGAGTCTTGATCAGGCATTTGCTAGTTATCTTTGATTTACTGCATCGGCTCGATCTTTTGGCTGTGATTCGGTTTATCTATTTACCTTCTATTGGGCGAGATCTATCAGCTAGACAGATTGCTCAATTTAGCTTCGATCTATTGCTATCTCAGTTGAGTCCGATCCAATAGGTTGCGTCTAAAGAAAGTTTAGTCTCTCTATTAGATTAAGGTCTTTGTTCAACCATGAGCTTTATCGTCACATTGATAGCCTACTTGGACCTCCAGCTGATAGGTCACTCATATGTTGCTATCGGCTTACTGACCGATAGATTATACTACACTTTATTTTGGGCGCAAGGTTAACGTCGATCGATCCGGTCGATACGTCAGTTTCACTAATGTATTACCATATTACAAATATCTCACATGGACTCTCGGATACAAATGCTTTGCGAAGACCCCATCAGGCTTTTAGCCGATGGGTTTATTGATATGCTATTCCTCTATGCCTTCATCGGCCTATCAGCCGATGAATCAATACTTACATATCTCATTAACTTTACAACCAATGGAGCAGGTTTGTATCGGCCAATCTAGCCGACTGACCCTTTATGTAAATATTTTCCTTTATCAATTACAGGTTAAATTGATTGGCACGCCCCGAACCTCAACTTAAGAACCTGCACTGGAGCTAAACGGAACTTTCAAAACTTCACGTGCGGCACATGGGGATCGGACCGATTTCCGCGTCAACAGAAAGGCATTGAGCTCAGCAGTTACAAACAGAAACTAACTAATTGATTCGGTTTTGCGGTTAGTGCTGCAGTAAATAGTGGATTCAAAGGGCTATCTGGTTGAAATAGCTAAATGGCTACAGCATCATTTAATGTTTTGCATAACTTTGGTCATGTAATGTTCAAAACCTAGATGGGTATTCTATGACATAAACAATAATAAATGACCTTGAATTCATGCTTGAAAACTCACCTTTCTGAATGAGTGTATATTTGAAATAATTCTTCATCCGAAGATCTTGTTCCTCTCACAACATTTATAGCACCAGTAGCCATGATTCCTGCATTACATGTGTCAGTGATGAACATAGCTACATACCTAATAATGTATTCGAACCTCAGTCAAAGCGAGTGATCAAGAAAACTGGCATAGTAGATTATACACACACATTTAACAAGCAGATATTTCTGAAACAAAAAGGTAAATACCTTGGTCTGCAACTAGCCATCGGCATGAGTTGTCAGCAAAAAGAGCTAGCTTTTCATCTGGCGCAACTCCAATGACCCTTAGACCTTGAGAAAAATCCAATATTTCTTGTTCAAGCTAATTAAAAACAATATTGGCCCGTCAAAAAAAGAAAGACAATATTAGCATTTAGTTGGCATAACATTGTGGAAATTGACATGCTGAACTAAAATATGAAATGTCATAAGATACTAGTACATTTAACTGATGGAGACATACACGGATAATTAAAAGAAGGAATCTTAAAGGATTGCCAGCTGGAGTATGGATGTGGAATGCAGATAACTTTAGCTGAACCTTAGTTCTTATCAGTTATCAACCGTAAAGGCTTAATTATTTCTTTGGAAAGTGCACATGTAGAGTTGCAGCTGACTGCAAAAGTTTTCAGATAGTTATTTAGCAAGAAAAGAAAATCCCATATAGCACAATTCATGTCTACTTTGTGTTTCTATTTTCGAAGAATTGTCTCTCTCTTTTTTTTATTTGAAATGTGAAGAATTGTCATAGATCATCAGGCATAAATGATATTGTTACAAAAGTAGTAAAGTTCAAAGATGCACCTGCTTATAAGTCAATTCTGAAGGAGGTTCATGGTAAGGATCTACCAAAGCTACGCGGTCCCCATATTTTTCTGCTGCTGTCCTCCAAATGTCTGGAACAGCCATCCAGTCATGTGTAGTCAAACCATTTGCACCAGGTAATAGAGCACTTTCAAGTAATGGCGAGCACTTCCTGCAAATTGGATGTTCTAGCTGCAAAGTGGATGTACCAAAGTTTTGGTGAAAACATTCTAAGCATCATGTGAAGATTCAATACATTGGTGCAGCGGTCCATCATAGAAACTATGAGCAAACCATAAAACTATCATCTGTTGCACAATACTGAAGGCACACACAATTTCACACATATACTCATAATATCAAAATTCAAAGCAATTCCAAGTACCACAACCGGCAACAAATTGGCTCCTCCAAAAACTAAACACAATCTACTGCTTTCCAAGTAAAGGGGATGGTGGTACATAGGGATGTCTACCCATTTTGAAGGCAGGGTCCTAGAAATGAAATCTTGCCTGAGAGTTTGGGGCTGAGAAAATTAGGTGCCTAGCAATTATAGCAAGCGGCACTGTCTGATCGCCATAAATCGAGCGGCCGTTTGCGCAATCTCTACCCGTTCGAGAATCGTAATGAAATAGGAGTGGACTAAGCACGGCCGTTTGGATTCATCACACTCACGGAGCACTACGAGCAGGATGGAGCCGGAACGACGCAACGAGATAAACACTAACTAGTACAAGGGAGCAACCGCGAAGTGGATGCGATGCACGTAGGTAGGCCGTTACTGACCGTGGAGCCGGCGGCGGAGGAGGCCTCGACGGCGTCGCACCGGAGGACCCCGCCTCGGCGGCGGGCGGGGAAGAGCAGCAGCGCGGCGGAAGGCGTCGGGAGGCGGTGGCGACGTAGGAGGAGCATGGAGGAGGGGAGCGGCGGCGTGGGGGAGCAGAGCGCCGCCATTTGGCCGGAGACGGAGGAAGCACGCATCGCGGCGAGGTCGACCCGGCGATCGGAGCCGAACTCTCTCTCTCTCTCCACTGCCTCGCTCTGCGACTTGATTAGGAGTAGTGACGTGTGGCACACTAGCGGTAGCGGAAGAGAGAGATTGGTGGAGATGACGACGACGCCGAGATGGGTGAAGTGAAGTGAGGTGGTGGGTGGTCTCGCCTCGGGCGCAAGGCGAGGGGTTCGTGCGCCTCCTCCAATGTGATCCGGATCTTCTGCGACAATGCTACTACTGTTGTACCGTACAGCGCTCATCAAGAAAACACTCCGAAGCAGTGTGTCAAAAAACGGAATGCATGGTTCCAATTGATGTTATTGTAAATGTCATTATGTTACTTAAATTAATTGTTCCAGTACAGGAGCAAGATAGGGTTTAGTTACAGGAAACAACCGGTTTAATCGGTCGATTATTCGGAAAACAGCCGATAAAAAATGGACATGACGTTCAATTGAACGTTGCAATTACGGATACCGCTCCGACTGGTCAGTACGTGTCGTTCTTGCCGTGCGGCCGTATATACGGTTGGTCCGGCCCTTTTTTGCTACACTGCTCCGAAGTATAGGAAATGAAAAACGTATAAATAGAAAAGCTACTATAGGAATTACTACTAAGGAATATGAAAATATATGAATTTGTTTAATTATGATGTTTGGATGGAATGGTGCAAAGAAAAATTTTCAAAAACTTGAAGTTCGTGCTATATCCTTTGAAATTTCTATACGTTTGGCCATTTCACAGAAATTTTAAAGAATCCATTCCTTTGTTCGAAAGAAGCATATATGAAAATCTTTCAAAGGATTGTCCTAAGAAAATTCCATCAAAATACCTTTGTTCTGAAAATCAATATTCAACATCTTGCAAGAGAAGTGGGAGAAACGAAACGAAACTTTGGAGGAATTGTAGTGGTTTTTTTAAGTAAAATTCCAACATTTCAATCAAGGGCCTCAACCAATATAATGCTCTCCTGTGCGAGTTGTCGTAGTTCTGTTACAAATTGATTATACTGCACTAGAACATGGAATCCAATGTATGGTCATGGTCCCATTGCTTATTTCATAAACGCTCCCATGTCTGCAGGATCTATCTAGGATGAAATCTTTAGCTTGGAGTAACGCTGGGAAATTTGCATGATCCGTGACCTGGAGAGACAAAAATTCACCATTTCAACAGTAAAACAAAGGCAGTTCATGTCACTGATACAAGCTTACACTAAAACATGTCTCTACGAATACATATTCCCTAAATTTTACCCTATAATATACAATGTAGTTTCTAGCCAGCATAAACTTTCAGATGAATATCATCATTTCTAACTTTGTGAATAAGTTGATTCCTCTAGAACACAGAAAAATTGATTCTCCCAGTCGTCGTCGGCGAGCTCGGGGATGAGCTCGTTGGGGATCCCCGGGACGAACACGAGGCCGGAGGCGGCGGCCGGGGACAGGAAGGCAGCGTTGGAGTCGTACAAGCGGACGGCCGCGGCGCCAGCCGAGATGGCAAGCTCGAGGGCTCGGTGCGGAGGCGGGAGGTCGTCGCCCAGCCTGCCGTAGCTGACGCCCAGGAAGTGCGCCGTCTCCGACCCCGATGCCGACGCGGCGGCGATGGAGACGCCGGCGACGAGGAGGAGTTAGAGCGGGAGGGGGATGGCATCGCCATGGCTGAGCTAAGCAGCTAGTTTAGTGACACAGTGACAGTGTGTCAGTGGCAGAGCGGGAGTACTGTATATAAATTGAATTGATTAATTACCCATTGATCTGGTCTCAACGGCGATGAAGGCAGGAGAAAAACGCTGTTTCGTCCACTGGATGATTGGATCAGGTCCATGTTTAAGAACCGTTGCGACTCCTATTTCGACGAACGTTCAGAACAAGTTGTAGCTCACGTCCTCACCGAACTCTAACAGGGTCAATGGTAAGAAGACACTTGATTAATTAAGACTTTCAGTTAGTTTTCTCGTCGTCTTTAGACGATTGAAGACAGAAAAGTGATCAAGTAAAGACACTTGATTAATTATTTAATTAAGACTTTTGTCTTTTTTCTCCTGAGCTTTAACTTTGCTTCTTTCTGTGCTGGATCTCATCGTCTAAGAGGATAGCAGACAGGAAACGTGATTTGGTGAAGAGCAAGAAAAACAAAAACAATGGCAAACCTTAAAAAAAATCACAGCAGCAGTAGTCTAATATTACCAGAAGATTAATAATGCACCTGAACTCAACTTGCTTTTTTATAATTCAGTGTGACTAATGAGTTCAACTTTCGGGGTTAGCAATCTCAAAAATGGGGACAGCTTACCACAACTTGCGGGCACAGCAATCTCATGGTACAAAACAATCTATCAGTAACATTTTCTTTTATAAGAATGTGATGGATAGATGAGAAAGAGCAGATATGGCTCATTTCGATGAAAGACACATGCTAGTTCTTTTTCCCCTTCAATCCCTCTGGATACTGGAGCAACAGTATTGCAATTTAGGATGCAAATTAAACAGAGCAAGAAACACACGAGAGCAGAAGAAATTTTCGAAGCATAGCAAAAATACATTTGTACTGAACTACCATGTAAAATTGACCTTTCTTACGGCACAATCTGAGATACAACCACATAGATATCCATGTGATCCAACCATATAAATTCATGTGGCAATCATCTGATAATTCTGTACAAATTCAGTGCACAAAACTTAGAACTGACTCCCAGGCGAACCACAATGCCACTGAAAACATTTGATCTGATTTACTTAGGATAAGATTCCATCATCCGCAGATGAGAACAGCATTAACGACAGGCACCAAGAAGTAAGGTTAAACCCATACATGAAGACCCACCAGTATTAGGATATTATCTAGTTCACACACTTTTAAGTAGTTCTACACCTTGCGCATAAGTAGGAACAGCCTCTGGTCCAGCTCAAAGTTGGCAGCACTGGAAGGATCACCCTTAAGCATCATTAGGAGGCCACCAAATGATGCATACATCTCCCTGGAAGTAAAAGAATATTACAGCATGAGACAACATGGCATTCGACAAAATTCAAACCACTTGAATACAGGAAAGGCTGGGTTTAGATTAATCTAAAGCTCTAAAAAAACAGGTCAAGAAATTTTGCTCCTTTCTTTTATTCACAGAACCTTATTGATCTCTGAAGGGATTTTCCATATGTGGACAATAAATGTCTATCATCAGCTATAAGGGCTGTGCAAATTCATCATGATTGATTAAAATTGAAATCAAGTTCCTTTGATGTTTGGTATGTCTTATAGAATTGCCTTTGTATGGTCGCATACCACAGGCGTGATTCATCATATCTAGCAGTAAAGGCTTCATCAAAATATGTGGTTACATTTTATTTAAAGCCATAAAGAACATCAAACTAGTTGTTGAGGTGCCCACTTTGACAGGCTCCAATAATATGGAAATCCATTTATTATTTGTTCTCAAGAATCAGGACATCCCAGGGCCAAATACTTCTAAAAAGAGCAACAGTTGTACATAACAAGCAAACAATATATGGTATTAGCATCATTGATAGACTGTATTAAAGTAAAAATCTGAAGATATAAGTTCTCTGACTACCATTAGTAATCTCAAGGAAAAAACATACACTTTAGCATTTTGACCAGAGGTGTCTTTGTCTTCTGATATCTTATAAAGCTTCCCATGCATGACATACTCATATTTGTCAGCCAGAGTTTTCCTGCCAGCCTGAAAAGGAGATAATTTAGCGTTAACTTACCTTACTGGGAACTTTATCTATGTGCCTCGCTTATGTAATTCTACAAGCAACATTGGATACAAACTATGCATCTATAATTTGCAGCGTTCAATATTATAGACAGTATTAAAGATATTGAGTACCAAAGATGAAATTACTAGGAAGGGGAACCAACCACCTGTGTAAAGAAGCCGGTATCTGGGGTACCATCCAAATTCAGAGTAGGAACCAAGATCATGGAAAATTTGTCACCAGCATGCATAGGATAGACATCTGTGGCAACATCTAACTGCATGTACACACTGAGCTGCTCGTTGCGAGCTTCGATACGAGAAACTGTACCCATAGAAAGAGAAGGACAAAAAAGCATGAGGTCATATTTGAACAACACTAACTGCATAAGTGCTACTGCTACCTGAGAAGTAAATACTAAAATCACATTCTAGGAAAAGTTGTCATACAATTTACAGTATGCACTGACTGAAACATCAATGCATGCATATGTAAATGATATGGGGCAACCATCCGAGAGTACAGAACCCCGTTTTTTTACCTTACATAACTAATTGATTCTGCAAGAACATCATGATTTGGTGGACAACATAATAAGTATGAAAGGAAAAGTTATGAAGTGGTTTTCTTTTCAGTCAGGTATGCACCAAGAAATTTACAGTCACTAGGCAAACAAGCTTACAATATCTGAAATCATGAACTACAAGATACAATTACAAAGCTCCTCAACGACAGCTAAACAGCAACATAATGATAACACGTTGCATCAATTCATCAAAGATTAAAGAAAGAACTAGAAATTTCGTCTGGGGCATCCTAGCACCTAACAGAACCGCCCACCTAGAAACATAACAGAGCATTTCTCGCACAGGCGCTCAGCAAGCTGCGGTGACTGCGGTGCAAGGTTTCGAAAATCATTCTCCCCTAAAGTGAGGTAAGACCGTAAGAGCATTCAGGGTTGAGATACCTCTGTCAAACTTCTTGCCATCGGGGTCGAGCCTGGTCACGGTGAAGATGTCCTCGAAGAGAATCTCGGCCATCTCCCCTGCCCAGGACGTTCCTACAGCGGAACAAGTGATCAGTACAAACTCTAGGCCATCAATTCCCCCAAACCACTACCGGAGTGGCCGGAGAAGAACCCGATTCCCTGCGGCGGGGCAGGGAGCCAGGGCCCCTGCTTCGAAGGTATCAGCTATGGACTATCAACCAACTAGGGCGAAGGCTGTATGCTTCGAGCGAGCTCACCGGAAGAGCGTGCGAGCGGTGGTACGCTGCGTGATTCCCCGTTCGTCCGCCCTAGCTAGGTCGGGGGCGGCGAGAAGGCGAAGGCGGCCGGAGAGAAAGCACTGTGACCTCAGAGATTGTCTGGGCTGGGTTTTCTATAAGGCAGAGACGGCAAGGCCCAATTCGGTTTTATCGATTGGGAGGGAAAAAGTCAATGTAACTATCCACAGCTACCCACCGATATCCCCAGTTTGATTTGCCTCTTTTAAAAAAAAGGGTATATATGCTCCCTTACTTATTAAAATTAAATCAACTTATCTTTTTTTAATGTTAGTTTTGAGGTGGTTTTGATACGTGGTACCGGTAGAAAAAAATAAAAATCCGTGGGTCTTTCATTCTCCATCTTTCTCCTCCCCCTCCCGCCAACGTGGCTTCTCCGCCAGGGAGTTGCCACCGCCGGCTGGGCCGCCCTACCGCCCCAGTCCCTGCTCGCCGCCGCCTCCTGGATCCTCGGTGCTGCTACCCCTCCTCCCCGGCGCCCGTCGGCCGCGGCCTTTACCTCGATGAAGAGGCGGACGAAAGGTAGCAGCTCATGCCGGCGGCGAGGAAGGGGACGATGTCCTAGCTCAGTCGGGCGCCGGAGAGGAGGCGGACGACCTTCGCGCCTGCTTCAGAGCGCCTGCGGGGGCCGCCTCCCGACGTCGCCACCGGATCCTCTTCCCCACGCCTCCCCCGATGGCCCACTCTGGATCTGGGCAATTTTCTCGCCGCAAACTTTCCATAGCCTCCTCTGTGAGCTCGATGCAGGCAAGCTCGACGACCTCTGCCTCCCCGTCCTCTCTCCCTCCGCTTCCCCGTCCTCACCGTCGTCACCGACAACCTCCTCCCCTCCGGCTCCTCTTCCTCCACCTCCCCACCTCCGCCCTCGCCGGCCAGCTCAAGCTCACGAAGCGAGAGAGCGTGACCACGTCCTCTCCCTCCACTCCGCCCCCGCCGCCCGCGACCCCGCCCACGACGTGGCTTCAGCTTCTCGTTCCTGCCGGCCGGAAGTGAGGAAGGTGGCGGCCAGCCAGAGGGGCTTATCTCTTCTCCCCTCTTCTCTCCCTCGCTCTCTTTCCGCCCTCTTCATTCCGCGGGAGGTGGTCGAGGGCGACGGTGGAGTAGCCAAGCTCGAGGGCGCGGGCAGCAGCGAGGAGGAGTCGGAGTCGAGGCCGCCATGGACTCGTCGGCCTTGTGGCACGCCAACGGCCGCCGAGCACCTCGAGCTCCCTCGCTGGTCACGCGAAACTGAGGGGTTTCGGCGGTAGCGGCTCGGCGGTCTACTTCCGCTCCTCCACGGCGGCCGCATCGCAGCCGACGGCGGTAGGTTTGCTCGGGGGTAGGGAGAGAAGAAGAGGGATCCGAAGAAGAGAGAGGTGTGCTCACTAACACGTGGGGTCTACTGTTTTTTTGATTTTTTTTAACCATAACACGTACGTGATGTCATCTGGAATGAAAGAATATGCTACATAGGCGTCACGAGGATGAAATTGATCTAGCATTATAGAAAACCAAATCATAGCATTCTAGCATTATAGATAAATTGATCTTGTTTTTAACAACTTATAAGCTCAGGACGCCCATACACAGAGAACCTGTAATAGAGTCCAGTCCAAGTATTTAAGGCCCATAGATTTTTGTAACAGATGGTCTACGAGAACTGTGCATGAAATGTTTTTCTCCCGCATGCTCTCTCTTTTTGTTGAGGACACTCCGTATGAGTTATGGAATGTTGCTGCTAAGTTCCTTCTCAAAAACATGTCGAATTGTCAAGCAAGAGGTACATTTAAGAAATTTGAGAATGCAGAGTGTGAACTGTACAGCTACATTTAAGAAAAATGAGCACTGTTAGTTTTTTTAGTAAAGAGCACAGTCAGTTAGATAATGCAGATAGCACATTTAGCTTGGTGATAACTTTTTTTTATCAAATCTATGATATTTTTTCTTAATTATATATTTAATGAAAAATTCGGTGTTACATCTATAGTTTTGTTGTGATAGTTTGGTTAAAGTATAATTTTATAAAATTTATTCTAAAAAACAGCGTGAAGTTACATAAAAAAGAGAACAATTACTTTGAGAGCACACAGTGTGAAGTTACATTTAAAAAAAACGAGAACAATTAATTTGAGAGCACACTTAATTTGAGAATGCAAAGAGAACAAATTAAAAAAAAACAGAGTGTGAAGTTACATTAAAAAAACAGAACAATTAAAATGAGAAAATAATGAGAACAGTTAGTTTGAGAGCACAACTAGTTTGAGAATGCAGAGAGCACAAAGAGTGTGACGTTACATTTTTTAAAAGAGAGCAATTAAAATATAGTGTGAAGTTACATTTTTTTTAAAAGAGAACAATTAAAATGATAAAAATGTCAAATATAGAGTGTGAAGTTATATTTAAAAAAATTGAACAATTAAAATGATAATTTGCATTCAATGTTGTTCCCTGCTCCTTAGTACATTGTAGCTCTTCACATAAATTAATTTGCATGGAATGATTTGGGACAAAATTTATGCAACAACTAAACTATTGGACTTTTTTAATAGAAGAATTTTATTGAATTTTGTGGGAACCGGACTAATTCACACGTTTGGAAGCAACTGATGAGCAATCAACAGCATGGCATTTTTTTTTGTGTCATTTTTTACTAGCTAAGCTCGCGATAAATGGGCAAGACATGGTCGCTTATACGAAAGGGTAACATCGGCGGCACATTTTGGTACAGAGAGCATGGAACACGTATAATACGTACTATACACAACCGTCCATGGTACGTTGATTTTCATATGAATAATCTACTTTCCAAAGCTTATATAAAAACACACTCCCTCATATCATCTTTATTAATTTGACACAATGTTACTCCCAACATCAAGATAAAAATAACCAGTGCAAGTAAAAACATTTTAAATTAGAGCTAGTAGCAAGTATGCTACAACTGATGCAACACACGTACTACATCTAAGTAAAAACCCTCCAACTCCAGAGCTATTTACTATTCAAATAATAAAGTTTTAAAATAAAATCATCACGCTTTGTTCGATTTTATTTTCTATGGTCGTGCTACAAACCACTTAATAGATTCAGCTAAGGAAACATTTTTAGATGGTTAACCAATAACCAGCAGTGTTGATAAACACAAAACAGCAGCGTGCAGTAAGAGGAAAACCGACGGCGACGGGACGCACCGGGCCAAAATTTTCAAACTTGTTACTACACGCTTCTTCCCTTTCTCTTCGCAATGCGAAAAGCAAAAATAAGAAGAAAAAAAAAGATTGGGCGTACCACAGTGGTTGTACCTAGCAGCAACGCGGGAGCACGACGCCGTTAACGCGCTCCCCGCGCGAAATGACACTAATACCCTCCTCGCCCTTATCCACTCGCGCCTCGATCCACCACAACCCTCTCGGTTTCTCTCGTAAATACGGAGACCAAGCGGGAGTAGGGTGGTAAATTCATCCGCCCTTTCCGACCCCGATTCCCCACCGTCGCGTGTGCATATCTTCTCGTCTCGTCGTCTCCTCTCATCCGTTGTCCCCAATTTCTCGTCCTCGCCTTCCTCCAAAAAATCGCCGGCGATCCCGGATCGGAGGCCTCCGCCGTGAATTTTTCGGCGTCGCATCCGAATTATGGTGAGCTGGTTTTCTCTCTACGCCCAATTCCCTATCCGCAATTCGATTGCGATCTCCATTGTTTCGGGTTCTGCCTTTTTGGGGGGAATATCGTGGGCGATATCGGCGAATATTTGCTGGGCTCTCGCGCGATTCCTTTTTTTATTTATTATGGTGGTTAGTGTTCGGTGCGTTGCGGTTGAGGAATTTGGGTTCTAAACTCGTCGCCATCAGGTGGATTTATGTGTGATTTGGGGATGTTCTGGTTTGTTTCCGTGCGTTTCAGATTGGGGGGAATGCCGCGTTTCCCTCAGATTTTGTAATCTTCCTTATGTGATAGATAGAAGTATAATTATATGTTTTTTTTGTTTCGGTGCGAATTGTATTGACGCGAAGTTTCTCTACATTTGGTTGCAGATTTTCGATGCATTTTTGGCTAAAAGTGCTCGGGTCTGAAGCCTACGTGCTTTTCTTGTCGCCGAAGATGATGCCAGCAAATATATATTGACGCACATGAACAGCGATGATGCGTTGCTGAATCTGTCTGAAGCTGCAATAAGCATGACGGTTTTGCAAATTATGATACTAAACCATTCATGCTGCTACGCCCTCGTCTGGAACTTTCTTCTTCTGATGCAACCGTGTACAAGCAAACCTAGCCTGGAAGCCATTGTGATGAGTTTTAGAAGTGGTGTGGGTTCGATCACGTGGAGTTCTATTGGTGTTCAGTAATTCTTGGCAAAAACTCTTTGGTAAAATTGACGACAATGGAAAGGTCAGCAGTAATTATCTCGTGAATCATATATTTTGCGGTGCCTGCAGTAATTTCTGACATGGCATCTAATTTCTTTGCAGGTACAAAGTGATAAGGGAGATAGGCGATGGCACCTGCGGAAATGTTTTTAGGGCTTATAACACTGAAACAAACGAAATTGTAAGAACTCTCTCGTCACAGCACCCTGTGGTTACTTGGATCCTTTTCGACTTTCAACATGTTAACTCAGATCTGCTTTCAACATGTTAAATTTTTGCTTGCATCTATACCCATTTAACAGGCTAATGATGTTAATATTTTCCTGAATTCTATCCAGGTTGCAGTTAAAAAAATGAAGAGAAAGTTTTTCCAATGGGAAGAATGCATTAGTCTGCGAGAAGTGAAAGTAATTTATGTTGTTGGTGATTAAATGTAATTGTTTCCAAAAACTGCGTGCTTAAAAGTAGAATCATCCTTCTGCAGGCACTTCAAAAACTAAATCATCCCAACATTGTGAAGTTGAAGGAGGTGACGATGGAAAATCATGAGTTGTTCTTCATTTTTGAAAACATGGTTGGTCTCAAATCATTCTTTTCATACTCTATACTTTTGTTTATGAGAAGAAGGTGAAGGAAAGGCTAAATTACTACTGTGCTATTAACCCACATTGCTATGATCTTCTAGAGTTTTGTGCCAATTCTGCTAAAATATACTGGTATGAATATTATATGTACTACAAATTACATGCATATCTTGCAGTTATAAGTAAGGGTGGGCAGATTTCTACTGAAAACCAAGCACCGAACTGAACCAAGCCGAGCCAAAACTGAACCGAAGTGTCAGTTTTCTCAGCTTCGGTTTCTTCTTTGGTTTTCTTTTCCCCCAAGTTCGGTGTTTGGTCATAGTCTCGGTTTGTTGCAGCTGGAAACCGGACACCCGATGAAAACCGAATGTATGTATAATTCTCTCCTAAGCCTCTCAATTCAAGCCCAGTCTACAGCCCAACTTGGCAAGGCCCATTCCATCCCACAGCCTAGCCGTTGTAGGCCATTAACCTTCAGAAGTCTGACCATTGCTCGATGATTGCCATGACCTCGTGAGTCATGTCTCCCGTCAACTGCTCGGCTCCTCCCAGTTGCCCATCGCTTCGTCTCCTACTCCCTGCCTGTTCGGTTCGTAAGGAAAACCGAAAGACCGACCCAAAATAATTTGGTTTCTAAATTTTTCTAGCAAATTCTGCTGGCATAACGTTAAAACTGAAGTCTCAACAAACCGAGAAAACTGAACCAAATAAACTGTATAAACCAAACGCCCACCCCTAGTTATAATGAATGTAGCAGATAGGTTGTATGCCTGTTGGCATTTGTTGTGACACTACATTGATTTGCGTATGTTCTTCAGTAAGTCAATCATTACTACTACTATATTTGCTTACACTGCAATTTCTGAACAACTGGGAAATCCAAGCTTGTTTTATCTGCGGAACGTTTGGATTCGTCAAAGATGCTGCTTCTCACCTGGAGCTATTCTGTAGCTTTTCACGTACTCAGGTGTCATTGGTTCTTTTCACAGGAATGCAATTTGTATGATGTCATAAGAGAAAGGCAAGCTGCTTTCACAGAAGAGGAGATACGGAATTTTATGGTGCAGATACTGGAAGGTCTTGCATATATGCATAAGAATGGTTATTTCCATCGTGACCTGAAACCTGGTATATTTTTGGACTCTATTCTGTTGAAGTATTAGACTGCAATCTACCATAAACGTTAACTAGCATCTTTTCTCTCTAGAAAATCTCTTGGTGACTGGTGGCACTGTCAAAATTGCTGATTTTGGATTGGCAAGAGAAGTATCTTCCAGTCCTCCTTACACTGACTATGTTTCTACCAGATGGTGAGTTTCTGTTTGAAAATTCTCTCTTTTTATCACTAGTGAATATGTGTGCAGCAATTTGACCAAATTATTGTGAAATGGTGAAGGTATCGAGCTCCAGAGGTGCTGCTACAGTCGTCAGCTTACACACCTGCTATTGGTGATGCCCCTTGTCCCAGCCTATGCAATTTAGTACTTTATTGCCCTACCATTTTTTTGGTCTGGATTCCATGATTAATTTCCATTGCCGCATTAATGCCATCTCGACAAGAAACAAATGATACTCAGTTGTGTTTGTGCATATATACAACTCACATGGTATACATTTACTACTGAATAATATCACTGATAGAAGTGCACTTCCTCAGATGTGTGGGCTGTTGGTGCGATTTTGGCTGAGCTTTTCACCCTGTCTCCACTTTTCCCTGGTGGAAGGTATGTCATGTATTATACTGTTGTTTGGGTACCATCCATGTATTGCCTCTGCAGTATTTTACTGTATCCATGTCTTGATGCATGCTGTCTGCTTACCCATGTTTGGATTTGAGCAGTCAGTATATCGCCCTTTTGATTTCTGTTAAAGTGAACTTCATTTCTTCTTTTGATGATTAGTTTTATTCTTTATATCTTGTGGGTAGTTGGCCTTGAAATTTTGGGGATTTCTCATGACTTTCATTTATTTGTTCAGTTCCTAGGCTGTAAAACTGCAGTTGTTCTGAATACTGTAATGCAATTGTTCTCTTCATGTTCGATTGTTTATATTTGTTATCTCTTGCAATGCTTACGTGGTTCATTTATACAGTTAACCTTGACCTATACTTCTTCATGTGTAATTCTGCTGAATGTTGACTGAATATTTACTGTACAAATAGACTTGCATCTAGTATATTTTTTCTTAAGATCAGTTCAGCTTGTCGCAGAGTTGACCTATAGATATGTACTTGGATTTCCTTGTTTGATTTTTCATATTTTATTACAGTGAGACCGATCAGATATACAAAATATGTGCTGTGCTTGGGACACCTGACCATACTGTGTGGCCAGAGGGAATGAACCTTCCTCGTTCAAATAGCTTCAATTTTTTCCAGGTGAAATTACTTCCATCTACAACCATTGGGATAAGCTGCCTTCGATGCTGATTTCCTTTTCCTTTGCTTGTTCAAAAGATTCCACCAAGAAATCTTTGGGAGCTTATTCCTAATGCTACTTTGGAAGCTATTGACTTGATTCAGGTTAGTCATGACAAATGAGTTTTGCTTCTTTTTTTGTTTGATTTATTTATAGTATGAAATACGTAGATCCCATGATTTTTCGTCCAGTTGCTTGTATGGCAACTAATATCAAGTTAATAGAACACCTTACTAAAGTCTAATATTATTTTAAGTAGTTTTATGAAGCATAAGGCTCATAGAGGTTAGTATTGTGCCATACAGGCATCAATCGTTACTACTCCCTCTGTCTGAAAATATAAGGCATGCATGTTTTTTACACGGTCTTCGTTATTAAAATTTGACCATTATCAATAACTGCAATATTAACGTCATATGAAAGTATTTTCAAATCTGAATCTAATGTTTCACATGCATGACACTAAACATACATATTGTTTAATTGCTGTTCAAAACTAACATATGCTGACTTCCCTAAAACTATGGTCGCTTTACTAAGGGAGTACTTATTGTGTCTTTATCATGATAATTCACAATATATTATACCACTTACTAGTTTGTAAATAGTGGTAGGGATCTGTAACATGTTGATAAGATAGTTTTTGTTGCCTCATGTTGTTTGTCTGAGAATAATTCTCCATATTTACATGGTACTATTTTTGTCATTTTGACAGCAACTTTGTTCCTGGGACCCACGAAGAAGGCCAACTGCTGAGCAATCACTACAGCATTCATTCTTTAATGTACTAATTTACACATTAAGTTGTTCATGGGAACTATTCACTTTGTATTTGTACCTGAGACTCTTTGAGTTGTCTAGGCGGGCAACTGGGTACCAAGGTCACTCCATGATGCCTACAATACGAAGACAACAGAATCCAGTGAGTTTCTCTTATTTTCTGCAGGAAAGGAAATTACTTGATTTTTTGTGATGCATTGTTGTTTCTCCTATTGAGATCCTTTTATTTTTTGTAGGGTCAAATCCAAGGTTGGAACTGAACCTGTGGGATTTTGGTACAGAACCTGAGGATAGTTACCTTGACTTAACTCTCAGTCTAAAGCCAAGTTTTCCTGGAACAGGTGCCAGCATAACATATTTTTCTCTCCTGTGAAATTCCTTCCAGTTATTATCTTTTGTGCTATTGGCTTACACTGCCTTTTCTGCTGGTAGATTTTTCTAACAATGTTCCAGAACATACAAAAGAGGTGAGATTTTATTTTCATGACGTTGAACATATATTTTAAATGGGGAGTGGGTGTTGTCCTAAAGTTTGCTATCATATCATGCAGGAAATTCTGCTGCACTCACGATTTGAGAATCCTCCTGTGCAATCAGGTCCTTTCTCTGGTTCTTTGTCCTCCATTTATCTTATATGCAAGAAGACTGTTATTTGCTTGCTTTCACCGCATGTGAATAGATTTTTATACATTTTGTACTTGCCACAACCAAGTGTGGTTATTGATGTAATTGAGATACATGTTACTCAAACATTGTTTGCTTGTACATTATATCAGGGTTTTGGCCTCTTGTTGCATCAGATCGGCCCATGGGTGATGTTCCAGCCATGTCATCCTGGCCTCAGGCATATGTAGCTGACAGGTAAGCATCAGCATGCCCTTTACAAATGAGTTAATGCCCCAAAAACAGATTCTTTTTTAATATCTGCTAAGTGCTATCATTGTTCTGTACTTCAGCCAAGCCACGCTTCCAGCTGTTGGATTCTCAGGCTCTCCATTCGGTTTGCCCCCCTTACAACCTAGTCTGTTCGAGAACCGTTCATTCGCAACACCCATCAGGCAGGTCAATTTCTTCTGAGTGGATACGATTAACAAAGTGATTAAGCACCGAACCTATTTTTCAGTCCATACGTTCAACCTTTTCCTTTATACACTGCACCCAAATAAACGACCGCGGCAGATGAAATGTATATACTCGTAGCTTTTGTTTTCTTTCTTCCTTTTCTCACCCATCTAATTCCACTCACGGAGTGCTCCTGTGATGTTAAACTCTATACTCTATACGTGTGAATACGACCTCCCAAAACAAAACAGTTTTGTACGTCGATTTACTGCAAGTATGGATGAGCGATGAATGACGATTTCCGGAGCCGTGCTGTTCGTTGTTGTTGTGAGATGATTCCTGGGCACAGAGCGGGTATGTGTGTGTGTCTGGTCTGAGACTTGAAGGCGTGAGATATTGTTGCCGTGGTCTACCTGACATGTAGTACTACTACTTGAACTGAATGTTTTTGAAGGGGCCGCATTGAAGTGGCCAAGGACAGGGTGTGGGCTTCTCTGACTGGTGAGTCAAGGTGTACAGTTTTGTGGGGGTGAGCCGACTGCCTCGTCTCACATGCCATATTGTGCCTAGCTGCCACTGTGCAAGGAGGCGTCAAGAACCACTAGTCCAATCTGCGATGTTACTGCACACTAAACCAGTTTTAACTAGGAAAGTGAGAGGAACATCTCTATCACATGGCCAAGCCAAGCAGGAGGCCTAGCCTGCTGGCAGCTGGATTAGATGCTGCTGCTGCTGCGAGTATGAGTGTACGCGCAAACAAAATGAGCTGCCAGTGGAAAGCTGTTTTTGAGCTGGCCTTGATGAATCTGAATGAATGCCACCATTAAAGTTGTCATTGGATGTTGCCTGTCATGTCGTAAAGTTAAGTTGTTGCCCTCCTTCATGTCGCTCGATCGTGCCAGTAGGAGTATCTCGAGAATGAAGAGCACTGACGCTGCAATTTTCCAAAGAAAAGGGGAGTTAATACTGTACTTGAATACACACGTCGTTGTTCATGTACTAAAATACTCTACTTCAACCTAAAAAAAAAACTCTACTTGAAATATCATCGCAGAAGGAAAAAGAATTGTGCATTACCTGCTCTTCCAATGATTTCTGCACGCAATCACCAAGAACGCTAGTATATGCAGGCTGTACGGCGGGTACGACCAAGTGGAATGGACAGTATGCAATGGCCTCTTTTGGGCCTCCTTTTTTGGAAAATAAGCTTAAGCATAAACGAAACATATTATTAATGATTAAAATATATATGTAAAATTTTTATCAATGTGTTCTTAGCGATCTAAATACAAATATTAAAAAATAAATCATGATGAAAAAAACCCTAAAATCAACTCCCAAATTTAAGTTTAAAAATTTAAATTTTAACATATAATTATAAACATAAGCAAAATGATGAGATGCATGTTTTCAATAGCACTGAACACATACTCTTCGCTCTTCTTGATAATAACAAGCCAATTCCCTTCCTTAATTATTCTGTAGAAGAAAATCGACTAGATTAATTAGGCAGCTTATCATCGTTCATTCGCATTTCATGCCACTTGTTCTTACCGCTCACACTGTCACAGCAAAGGCATGTGAGTGACTCATTAGCGCAGTGTACCGGCTAACTAGGTGAATGGGAGGCACATGAGTTGCAATTGCTTTTCACGCCAACGAAGGTGGCCAAACACAAGTATGAGGACAACAGTGTTGGTCATGCATAATAACAATTCGTCGATGCCGTTGTTGTATACGTTACCAAGCCAGGCCATACATGTGATTGTGTGAGTGGTGATGAGTGTTGACTCCAATAAGTTTGGTGTGTCCTTTCTGAATGGAGAGCTGGCCATTTTCAGTTCCTGTTTATGATTTACATTAGATAAACAAAGGCAGCTGTTGATTATGGATAAATACTTTAAGATCTTACCAAACATGGAGCCAGCAGTTATACAAGCAACACTTGATGGATGCCACGTATGCCTCCTTCCAAGAGAGGAATTTTAAAGAATTTCTGGAGAAATTATTTTAAATAGTGTAAAAACCTTATAAAGTTTTCACATTCCAAAGGTCATTGATCTGTGATACACTGATACCTATACACACATGCATTTATGGATGTTGGTGGCTTGATATAGTTATGTACATATTTTCGCTGTGACCTGTCCTCGTTACTGTTCGCACTACTTGACAATTTACGGTTTTATACATAAAGTTTTCTTAAATGTTATACAAATAATAATAGATGTACTATTTTTTACACGCCCCTTCTCATATTTCTTTCTAAAAATACCTCTTCAGTATGTATCCATGGGTTAATCAAGAACTCCTAAATGGCAAACATGACAGTATCGAACATATGGATCCTGGTAAGCTCTGTCTAGAATGGCTGCAGTATGTGCTTTTCGTGAAGCAACTAAATAAACCCATACTCACCAATAGCACAAAATGGTGTACATTCATATATATCCATCCAAAAAATTTTGAGAGAAGAAGAAAAAAAAGGAAAAACTGGGCCAAATGGAGGAGGAGGAAGCAAGCTATTAAAGTGTAAAGTGCTCCCCTGCCTAATAACGGAGGAATAATCGAAGCAGAAAAACAAAACAAAAACAAATAAATACATAAAAGTAGGAGGAAATAAGGCAACCATGTGTTGTTGGGGCCGAAGCGAGGGCGGACCGGGGCTATAAGTACACCTCGCAAGTGTCCTCTCGCTGGTTTCCTGCCCCCTCGCCCCTCCCGTCCTCCTGCTGCGGTGCGGTGGGAGAGAGAGTCCTCCTCAACCCTACTCCGAATCCATCCAACCCCGACACACAAAAGCGGCATCGGAAGAGCCAGCAGGGAGAAAAAAACTAAACGAAAAGTTGGGGGATCGCAACGAACCATCGCTCACTGCGCCCGCCGCCCCCGATTCCGATTGGGTGGGGGTCGGATTCCCGGATCCCCCGCGCCGGCGAGAATTCGGGCCCGCCCCGCCCAGATCCCCGCGATTCCGGCGGCGGCGCCGGGGATGAGAGCCCCGAGGACATGGTCGCGGCTGCCGATGGCGTGGAGGACGGCGCCCCGGCACGACTGAGGCGGCACCTCCAGCGGCGGCACCAGCAGGGAGGTTTTTTCTGCGGTGGTGGTGGTGGTGGTGGTCTGAGGCGGAGGTGGGAGGAGGTGGCGGTGGTGGGTGATCCGGGGCCCGAGGCGGTCGTGCCATGTCTCGCTGCTTCCCGTTTCCTCCCCCAGGATATGAGAAGACCGCCCGCCCCGACGGCCAGCTAGCCTCGCACCTGCTCGACAAGGTGGAACCCCCCCAAAAAATCTCACACTCCCATGCCCTGTCTCCCTCTTTGCTCCATTGATCGCTACTAGCGCACATACATCATACATGGGGATGGCTTAACCCTGAGACTTTGAGGTTTTACATGCTATTGTAGTTGGTTGTACAATTTCGGAATCACCCGTAGGGTCACGTTCTGGAGGGGGAGGGGAGGGGGGATAGCTAGCCCTAGAAGAACAGTGCTCATGTCTGAGGAATTTTCTGCTGCTGGGATACTAGGTTTAGATCACAGGAGGAGTTTTCAGCTGCTGAGCAACTAGGGTCAGATCACAACCTTGTCGGCTTGCAGGAGGCGTTATCGCACACTCAAGGATCTCACACTGATTGGGACATAGCCAGAGAATTTAGGGTTGCTAAACATATGCTTTCCTAAAAGTGTCCCTGATGGCTTGATACTTCGCTCTTTGACTAAGCACTTAAAGGATAATGTAGTAACATGTGGTGTTTATTCATTGATTGGGTCTTATGTCATGCCTATCTCAACTATATCAAAGAGACCAGTAGATTGTAACATATTTAGCATGTCAGCTTGGTAGTTGAAATCTACTCGAGTCTTGACAAAAACCATAATGTGTTTTTTGCACTGGTCCCATGGCTGCAAAGATGCTGTAGTAGGAAAACTTGTTTGGTCAATATCTTTGCTACTTTAGTTGAAGTTGGAGTTAGTCTGTTTGTTAGAGGTTACATTCTAATATTCTATTGCATCGTGGACATGGTTAACTACTATGCTCCTCTTTTATGGGTTTGACGTGCATTTTTGTGGAAGTTACCAAGCAGCATGACGTAGGTTATCATAACTTTGTCCATGTTAAAATAAAGTAGTACATTACTGACCTTAGTAAATTGTCTGATCATAATCACTATGGTGGAATTAGTCTTTTTATTAATTATCAGTCTCAATAGTAGGTGTTCTAAATCAATTTTAGCTTTCCTTTCTAGGCTGTAGACCATAAATGTACTCCAGCATTTCTTTCTATATATACCGATCCCAAACCTCAGAGGTTTTGTAGGAACAACTCTCTTCATCTTTCCACGCCTGATCATGTATTGCAAAATATCCTAGTCATTATTATTTTAGGTTGGCTGATCTTGTGCCTTTGTTGTGTTGCCTTCACTGTTTTGCTTATATATATATATGATTCTAACAGGCTTAACTGCCTTTTTTTCCTTGGTATACCTGCTCTCAGCTTGTCTATATCTATGTGCTGTTCCTATGGTTGCATAAATCCTCAAATTTGTCTATCTGCTTGGTGCATTCATTCCGCTTCTAAAAATTTGGTTACGGCTAACATGTTGTTCACTTCTGTTCATGCTTCTGTTTATTGTGCATATTTCGAATCATGCATATGTAGAAAATACATGTACCGTGGAAGTTCAAAGAGGCATGAAAACTGAAGTGGTAACACAAATCTACTATAATTGAAAAGATTTGAACTTTGAGTGTATGTCTCACAAAAGCAAATGCCATGTTTGTGCTTTTTTTTCCTTTTATTCTTCTGGCTGTTGGCTGTAAAGTATTCCTATAATGTTTATGCTTGCCATCCATGTGATAATTGTTAACATTATGGATGCTTGTATCTATGAAACAAGCATACAAAGTTCTGTTACACGTGCATGTAATTTTTGAAATATTATCAATGTCACATCGAAAGATTAACTACTACTAAGTCACATCAAAAGATTAACTACTACTGTAGGCTGTGTGGTACCAACATAATTTTAAAGCTAGTCAACTTATTGCGATCAGAATATTTAAGCAGTTTTTTTGGGGTATTATCATTTTTATGTTAATCATATTAAAACCTTTGAAAAGTGCAATTTTGGCATCAGGGAACTATGTCACACTTGAAAGTTTTTCTCTTGATCATCTTAGCGGCGTCAAACAAGTGAAAACAATGGCTGCAATACATTTTATATAACATGAATACATGATATGCAGCACTTTATGAAGAAATGTTCTTATTTAGTGATTCCTACTTTTTTTGTTACCTGGACTTGCTATTTTTTAATATAAGGGTGTTTTCCTCGCTAACTATATGTAGTTTAACAGTTTAATTTTCAAAACATTAAGGTAACTGTTGGCTTTTGCATATCTTTTGTTTTGTAACTTGATTATAGGTACAATTCTCCAAAGCAAGGTACAGTGTGTAGCTTCATATATGGAATTAGTCTCAAATGATTAGTCTTGGATAATGCAGAAACAATTAACTTGCATTTCAATAGGATAAAGTTGTCACAGAAAAAAAATCCTGCATTTTTGACTTGTTAGCTGAAAAGGCAGAAGCTAGACAACCTTGCTTATCATATTCAATATCTGTGTAGTATTATTATTTCATCAATTCAAAAATACCATTTCCGTACAACTTGATAAGGATAATACACCGAAGCCAATTATGATGATACTAGTTGGCTTATAGTGTTAAATGATTTGTTTCTCAATGATTGCAGCATTAGTAACTTGTTTTTCAGTATGCCTTTAGGCAGTTCCCCAGAATAGACTCTTGTATGATAGAAGCTTTATGTTGCCTCGGTCATCCTGTGAGGTTAATGATTATCTGCTTAGAGAATATTTCTTTTGACATTCATTTCAATGTATTCATTCATTAATGCTATCGTTGACATAGTTTATTTGCATTTTTAGCTATTGTTTTATTCTTAAACTCTATTTAACTCGGAAAACCCCTCCTTGTTTCAGGAGAAGCACAAGAAGAAGAAGCATAAGAAGGACAAGAAGGACAAAGAAAGAAAAGAAGGCAAAGAAAAGAAGGATAAAGAAAGGAGCAAAGATAAGCACAGAGATAAAAAGGACCGGAAAGAAAAACATAAAGACAAGAAAAAGGACAAGAGCAAAGATAAAAGCAGGGAATTAGAAGAAGGAACTGAAAGACACAGCGAGGCTCTCCATGGCCAGAAAGTTGGAGAAGGCAGCAGGAAGTCTGAAGAAATTAAGGCTCCTAAATCCAGGGAGGACTTGGTCAGGAAGATACAAAATGAGAAAGGGGCAACGAATCTACCTGTTCAGAACTTTTCTGTTTCAAATGAACAAGGTCGTGAAGGTTTTAGTGCTGCACCTGCACTGGAGAGTGAAAGAACTGCAGCTAATAAAATGCGTACTAACTCTATTAATGCTTCAAGGAAAACTGAGGGCTTGGGACAGAAGAGCATCAGCATCAATCAACAAAAAAATGGGACAGCAATTCGACGTGGAGACAACATCACCAGTTCATCTCAAAGGACTTCTGATGTCTTCATTGCAGCACCTACAGTGGAGAAAGAGAGAGTTAAAGTCCCAAGGCCTCTCTCTAACTCTACTGATTCCGCACCAAAGAAAGAGGGGATGGGACAGCGAATCAATAATGTTAGCATACTGGTTCAGAAGAGAACTGATAGTCCAAACAAAGAAACTGCAAAGAAAGAAATTGGCACCAATTCTCCACTGCTTCCAAGCCCTGCTAATACTATGCATAAGGGAAATGGTAAGGTTGGTCAGCCAATGGAGATTGCAGCACAGAGGTTTGACAGTCCAACTTCTAGCGCAACAGCAGGGACAGATAGAGGAATGCCTAGGTCAACTATGCCAAGCCCAAGTATTACAATACGAAGGCCAAATGGGTTTGTACGACCACCTGAAAACATTTCCATATCTTCTAAGAAACCTGATGCAGGAGGCACTTCCCCTGCTATGGGAAAAGAAATGGAACAGGGTGGAAGGGTATTGCAGAATAATATTGTCGATCCGAAACAGGTTAATTCAAAACCTCCAACTGTGGAGAAAATTGCAGATGGAAGAGCTGAAAGGATGGAGAAGGTCAGAGATGGGGCACCTGATGATGCAAGGAAAGAGGATAAGAAGAGCGATCGACACGAGAAAAAGAAAAGGAAAGAGAAAGACAAACACAAAGAGAAGAAAAGGGATAAAGAGGCAAAGAAGGAGAAAGAGGAACAAAATAATAACAAAGAGCATGATAAGCTAAGAGAAAACAGTATAAATTATCAGGTAGATAATAGTCTTCACATGAAGTCCTCAACCCCTCCTTTAGCCCCACCAGCTGCTGATGCAAAAGCTGCCCTCCCAGCTGATGAAAACCTGAAGAAGCGAAAGAACCATGAGATGAATGGTTACTTACAAAGTGAGTTCCTAGCTTATATTTTTCTTTTCTTGCACTTATCAGTATTGTATAGTGTTGTAGAACACCATTATACTTTTCTATGGTGTGTTATATTATAAGACTTCTGATGCTGTACAGACCATCATGATATGATGCGGTCTACAAAGTTGCCAAGACCAGCCCTCTCCAACACTCGTGTGGAGAATGGTACAGCATCTCATGTAGCCACGCCATTCTCTTCTGTGAAGCCAGAGGCCATAAATATTGAAAAGGCTGAAAGGCTACACAAGAAGGAAGAGAAGATCAATGACAACCAGGAAGGCCAACGATCTTCAGTTGAGCCACAGCCTTGGAATCCTCTGGCTGCATCTGAGAATAGTGCACCTCCTAGGAAGTTGCCTCACCCAGACAGCAAGTATCTCAGTCAGATATACAGCATTCCTGAAGCACCTCAAATGATGGAATGGCATGGGGATGATGACCAGGACTGGCTGTTTGACCATGATAGCACACAACCAAAGAAATCCAAGTCAGAGTCTGAGGCCGATGGAGCCCCCCAAGTGTGGGCTCAGCCTCTGAAGATTGACCAGGCAGATGTCATTGCTTTACCATATGTCGTTCCCTTCTAATATGGGTGATTCGTCTATTTGCAACAGAATGAGGATCCTGTGGAGTAACTGAATGCTGAGCATTCAAACGTCAAACTGCAACTTGTTTCTAGGTGCTACATTGCTACAACTAGTGTAGCTCAGCACAAATGGGTGATTCATCCATTTGAGGGTAGCGCTTCCTATGGCCTCATGCACTCTGCTAGATTGGTGTATGAGATTCATCACTGTGTGAGAGATAGCGTATCAGCTGAAGAACATCCTGAGTTGAGTGCTGCGTGGAAAGACAGTGTTCAATTCATTGTCAGAACAAGTCGATTATGTAAGGTGGGGTGATTAGATGTCCAGCTGTTACCGCTGCACAATTTTGATCTGTAAGGTGTAAAAGCATTTTTATAACCAAAATGTACATTAGAAAGAGAAGGATGGGGGAGGAGGGGGCAGGAGAGGGAAGAGGAAGACTTGGAGGATTCATTTATACTTGAGATGGTTCCATATGCTGGCCGAGAGTCTGCTTCTGCTTTGATTTATTCCAAAGTTGGCTCTCTCTCTACCTTTGACATTGTCTTTTGTACATAGCTGTTTAGTTTACATGGATGATCATGTGATTGTTGTCCGAGGTTGTAACTTGCTTCTTGAGCAGCTTTCATGTTGAGAGTCATGCCATCACCTGTCACATTCATTGTGAGGTACCTACCATCTCAAGAGCATCTTTCATGATGACTGTTAATTTCAGTTGACTCTACCAGTTTAATTAACTTTACCCCATATTGCTTTGTGGTGTTTATAAGTAGTAGATTGTTGCCAACTGTTTGCATGGGCATGCCGTTATTCCAATGGATTTTTTTACGAAGCTAAAAATTTATTCCAGTATTGTTTACAAAGCTAAGCTTTGTCTCAACATTTGTTCCTTGCTAAATTCTAAATTACTATAGTATCATCCCACTTTGCATTTCGTGTTCTGCTACGGGATCATATAATGCCCATAGACACTAAAATATACTGCTATTACATATAAAGTCCGTATACATTTTTTTAATCAAGGAAAGCAATTCCTAGCGCGTGTGTTTTTAAAGAAAATGGCCAAGTGTCCACTAAGGCAAGTATGGTTCCCGGCACGCTCTGTGCATGGATACAGATACAGCTCACTAAACTTGCCTAATGGTGCACCTAATGTCTACTACCACCAGTTGTTATTAGTCAAGTGAATCATCGATCGAACAATGACACGTCTAATAAGAGCAGAGAGCCCCACAAGTGCATGACAGCATGAGCATGACACAACTGGTGTTCAGTTTTGCATATGCAGTACTGGAGAGGGAGAGGTGCCAGCAGCCAGTGTTAAAAAAAGGCAGTAACTATCGTAACTAGCCCGGGAAATGTAGGTTATTAGTCAAAAGGATATGAATTTAAAATCAAAATTTAGGATTGTTTTGGCTGGTTATCGGTTAAAAATTCAAACTTTGAATTTGATCTTTTATTTTCTAGTATACTCCATTAGATTGCACCGGAGGTCTATAATTTCTAGCCAAAGCAGTGTTCGGAGCCCTGCCAGCATAGCAGCAGGCAGCTGCAGATGAGCTGAGGACGATGATGAGGCGTGTACTTGGAAAGGTTGGCTGTGGCTGTGGCTGTGGTTGGGCAATGCACATTTTCATTCAGAAAACACACTATGCAATGCAGGCCAAAAGGAAGGAAGGAGGCAAGCAAGGAGGAACAGGAACAGAGAAGAAGTGATGGTGGTGGCCGACTGGCCGTGCGAGCGTGCATTGTCTAAATGCGCATCTATCCCCACCACAACCACCGCTTTTGGTGGTGAGAATGAGAGGCATTCTGCTTCTGGGAGTGACATTCTCTGCATGCAGCAAGTCGTTGCTGCTGACGACTGCAAAGTCTTAGCAATGATGATGCTCTTCTCTGTCACTGATGTATCAATCATATTCAGACGATTCCTACGTATAAGCTACTTCCAAAATCATCATCACCACTAGCTTCTGTTCATCTGTACGGTGCCAACACAACACTTGTGCAAATGTATATCAATGCTTCTTGGGGCCACTAATGGAGCATTACTACTAGTCATTAATTCATCATCCAACACCATAACTATCCCAGATTCCTCGTGAAGATCATGGTTCAGCACTGTAATTCTTCCAAGTGGAACTGACAGTCCGTACCCTAACAGAAGAGGAGCACGACAACACAGAAGTAAACACGAAAAATAAACACGAAAAAGAGATAAGAAGAAGAGAGGATTCCTATTTTTTTACTGAAAAGTTAATCAAAAGCAATTATTTATACTTTGAAATACAAAAAAAGGAAGAAAAACTGATTCTCCTAACTGATTAGATTTCAGAAGGCATGTAAACTGAGCAAACAAGAAGGAAAGGACCAAGAAAGAGGCATGCTCGTGATTCCACAGCCACCGGCCTGATTCCTTCCCTTTCCTTCCTTCCTGCATACAGTACGGATGCATATGCAGGCAGGCAACCACCAATCTGTAATCTGCATGCTCCATGCTTGCTTGTTTCGGTTGCAGAAAACAGGAGGTAGACCCCTTTTGTCTTGTTCGTTTAGAAGATGGCAAGCCAGCAACAACCAATCCCTCCGGCCATATATGCACGATGGACTGTAGATTTGTTCATATCTGCATGCATGACCTAATGATCCTATCCTTCTCTGCCTCTGGTTTTATTCAGAGATGTTTTCACAGGGGTTGCATTCCATTTCTTGCTTATACAAAGTTTTGCATTTTTCGACTGACGACAAGCGGAAATTTTTCGACGGACCATGATCGGAATAAGTCACGCAATAGATTGACCACTTATCATGTATTTGTACAGTATTCATCAGCATAAAAGTGTTAATGTTTGTATGGACCTCCAGTTGACTACTGTAATCGCGCGATAACCGGCGGTAAGGGATACCTGTTGTACATTCATCTGTGCAGTAAAGGACTGAACTGATCATCAGCTATACTGGTATCACTGTATAGGTAGTACATCTTGTTACATCCCGATTTGACATCATCGGATGGATAGTACGTATCGCAAAGCACGACGAAACATCCCAGCAGATTCATGTGTGTCTATGTCTTCCAAATTAACACCCACAATAATTAAACGATAATCATTAAAAAACTAAATAAATATATTATATTTTATTATCATACCGGATAGATTATTGACAATAACTTCTTAGAAAAGAGCTACGATGACTAACATATCAATTTACAAGCAGTGACTTAGGTCTAGAGATGAAATTAAATTCTTTAGTATTTTTCCACCGAAGAGAAAAAATAATAAAATAGAGATGATAAGTAATTTTATACTCGCAAGTTACAAGAAATATGAGTATGTAAGCTACAAAGGAATAATAGATTTATTTCATAAATCTTTTATATAAAAACGTTTCGCAACATCATCTAAATGTGAGTTTCATAATTTATTTGAAAAGAAACCTACTGTCTCGATCTCAATCTGATACGAGTTGTTTTGCAACAACTCAGACATAATAATAAAATTTTATTTTCATTAATAGTTTATTTTTATTTTCTATCTTTTCAAGTGATGCATACAACATTTATTTCGCTCCATCCGAAGCTAAACCAACCTATTTCTTTTTATTGGTTCATTCTCGAAACTACCTAGCTTTTTTTTTACTCACTCTCAAGAAGCTTACTCCATGATGCCCTCACGACATCTTGGGTCATAAAGACCCGTTCCTAACCATTAAAGTCATTTGTTAGTTAACAAGACCGATTCTGTTAACGCTTCTCATTTCTTCAAACATTTTTTGTAGCAAACAAAACTACGCTAGAAAAATTCTTACATTCGTTCTTAACCATAGATATAACTATTCGAATAGATTAAGCTCTACAGAGTCTCTATGTTTTACCTACATAACACGAAACTGATATCGGATACCCGTTGACACCGAAAGTTTAGGACAATGCAATTTTAAAGCTAATCCATGAATATACTATGTTATATAGTTAGATCGAATCTCTCAAACCGAGTATTAGGTAAATCTCATGTCTTTATCTACTCAAGATACACTGAAGATGTCTCATACTTCTAACCGATTGTCTTATAAGAGGCTAGAATAGCAACTTTTCTCGGCAATAAAGATTTACAATCCTATCTCCTCATCTCCAATGTTTCATAATTATTAACATATAAGATTTTTATATGATAAATAATTACTTAGTTATGAGTATCCCATAAATACTTATATAGTCATACGGTAAGATGCTGAGATCTAATTTCTTAAGAAATCAGTCATTACATGCGATTACTAAACTAAGCCAAACAAGTGAGATTCCGTATTGTGAGTTTTCGCACATCTTTTCTCCTTTTAAACTCATCGACTCCATAAGTCAGATTTTCGTAAAAGGTTTCACAATCCAATTTTTTTCTTATAACGAAAAACAATAGTATAAGATATGGCAGTGGTATTCCCGAGAACTTCTAGGCACCATTATGGTGGAGTTATAAGGATATAATTTAACAACAACATATAGAAAGTAATAATTGGTTGCACATAAACTAATGCCAATGAATTTAACTGTGTATACTAAGTATGTAACTTTATAAATAATCATATTTTATAAATTAGTAGTAATATGATCAAGGAAGAGTTAGCCTTGCTCTTGGTTCATGAGAAATTCTGAACTGATACCTGAGAATTTTTTGGCGACGAACTACACGCGAAATGAGAGAGATCTCAATAAAACCCTAAAAAGTCAATAAAATACTAAATAAATAATATTACCATTGGATAGATATCTTTGAAAAAATTCTAAAAGTTAAACAGAGTCAAACAGACTTATGATTTCAGATATATAAATTTTAAAAGTTTTATTGAATTTCTAAAAATAGAAAATGATTAAATTAAATTGGAAAATGTCATGAATATTCATGGCCATTAGGTGGGGGCCAAGTGTCAGTGCCTCAGCCTTGGGTCCATGGTGAACCATGTCCACAGAGAGAGTAAGGAAGGAGGGTAGTGGACTAATTCGGTTGGATTGACTTAACAGGCCAGTCAACAGCCTTCGGCCCATGAGTGGAAGAGACTAGGGAGAGGGCAGAGGCGGCTTGGGTCGAGAAGGGGTGGCCAAATACGAGATGGTCATGATGGCCCATGCCCTCTTCGAGGAGGGGTTAACTACAGAGGGAGATCGACCGCTAACGGTGCTTGGTGACGGCGGCAGTTGACTCTGGCATCCAATGGCAATCCGAGGCGGTGGCTTGGCACGACGAGTAGTGAGGGAGGCAAGGGATTGGTTGAGTGGCTTGGATGGGCTAGGGAAGGGGTGATGGCAGCTGGCAACAATATCCTAAGGGCGGCGGCGAGAGAAAACGATGTCACTCGGTGGCAAGCAATACGTGGTCATGGGTGGTGGCTTGGGAGGAATTAAAGGGGGCAAGAGAGGGGTTTGGGTGCTTAGAATTAGGACGGTAGAGGGATGGATGGCAACTCACTAGTGACGGCCGATTGCTTGCGTGATGGTTGGCTTAAGCTTGAGCTTGGTTCGGGGCGCAGCGAAAGCAAGAGCAGGCGAAAGGTGCGGCCAAAATAGGAAAAAAAGAGAGGAGTTGCCAGCTTTTATAACCGTGTGGTGGTGCAAAACGACGAGTGAGAGAGATAGAAGAGCGGCTGGGCACATAGTGACCTGACGACTTGATGAGACGGCGACGACATTGGCTTTTTTTACCTCGGCACTAAGGCGGTGTCGACTAGGCCACAGGTTGGCAAGAATGGCCAAGGTCACGTTGGGGCTGCTGGCGATGTCGGGGGAAAGAGGAGATATTTTGGGGCGGTGGAGATACTCCTTGGTGGCATTGCATCGAACATGTTCGGCGCAAGGGGGAAAATAGTGGAGAAGAAAGATGATGGTACTTGCACGGGTATGGGCTCAGCGTTGCTAGGCTATGGTGGCTGCGGGTGCATGAGCGGTATCGGGCCGTTGCGGCCGTGCATGGAGAGAAGAGCATAGGCCGGCTCATGTGCAAGCGCGGGAGGAAAGAGGATGGGCATTGCGGGGCTGGGCCATAGTGGGGAGATGGGCCGCTCGGTCGGGGTGAAGGGATAGAAGAAAGAGAGAGAGAAAGAATGGGTTGGGAAGAAGGCGAACCAAATGAATAGGGTATTTTTTTAGGATGTTTAGAATGTTTAGAATTGAATTTTTAGAAAATTTTTGAAATGAGCTTGAATTTGACATCCGGATTTTTTTGAGATTTTGTGGGAGGGATTTAAGGAGTTTTATTTGAGAGGATTTTGAAGTAGATTTGATATTCAAATCGGATTTAAATTCAATTATTAGATTTAGAGAAATTTAGAAGAAATTTTTAGAGAAGAGTTTGATTTTAAAGTCAAATCTTCGGATTCAAATTTTGGATAGATATGTTTGCCACGTAATAAACAAAAACTATAATGTTTATTAAAATAATTTTTAGTGGTTAAGAAAAACTAGTGTTACACGTATGTAGTAGGAGTGAGCAACTTAGCATCCGTATCTCTGTAGGGCTGGACGAGTTCACTGCAACAACCACACCAGCAACAACGATCCATCTTGCACTGCACCATCACACAGCCTCTTTTAGTCATCTCTTCTTCTTTTCAATTCGCTTGCCTTTTCTTTTCTTAGTGCTCCAGAATCGCTTGCACCCCACTCCAAAGATAGATGTCGATCTCCTCTGCTGCTGCTGCTGCTTATTATTTCCAAGAACTGCACCTGTTTGTTGGTTGGCTAGCTCCATGTCTGCAGCTGCAGCTTAACTGATGCAACATCACAGCATGTCTGAACTCCAAACTCTGAATAGGCCTTGCATTCTGAATTGCTTCTTGTTCCTGGATCCATTCCTGCATGGCAAGCTTGGTCTTGAAGGCAAGACAAGGCATCATGTGGCCTTTCGTTTATTGTGACAAAATGTTCTGCTCTGCCAATACGTATGTACAAGTATTCCTCCTTTACACTGTCTGTCTGATTCAGCAGCATGTGAACAATCCCTTTCTTGTTTTCCAAATGGGATTAAAGAAGAACCAGGTAGTTGGGTTGGAGCAGATTCAGAGACTTTCTAACCTTATGCAAATCAATGTAAATTATACTACCAGAAGTTGATTCATATGGAAGATTACGAAGCTGACTCAAGAGGAGATCGAGTCCAGGGAAGATGGATAAATTATTCCATCATTTTACACCTGCTAGATTTTGCTACGGACTGTACTGTCGGCTGGCTATGGTAAGGGTTCATTCTTGTCAACCCTGCTACCTGCTGCAAGGGAAAACACAGAAAGGAGATTTTTATCTAGATAAAAAGATGCTAATCATATCTTGACATGGATGTCACAAGTGTCAAGTGCACTTAAGGTTTTGATTTGTCCAAAAAGTGCTAATGTGACAACCAAGAGAATTTATGTAATTTTCAAGTAGTAGGAATTTAGTACCCCATGAAAGAGAGACTACAGTGTTGATCATCATAATGCACAAGCACTAGCTTCAAAGACAAAATTGACAATACCAAAGCCAATCAAAGAGTACATCCCCTATTGAGGATACCATACCATACTCTACCATGTACCAATCTCTGTCTGTCTCTACTTTCTTGCTGTCCTTCTCTCTCACCAAACCTGAACTTTCCCCTTCTTTCAGGCCTCTCTCTCTATATAAGCTGCCAATCATGCATCCTTGGCAGCAAAGCCAGGTACCCAAGAAAGGAGAGAATGATCTCCTCTTCCAGGTAAACAAAGCCCAACCCATCTGCACCATATATTCTATCACACACACACACACTCATATATCTTCCTAACCATTTCTGCTGCTATCTGCTTCTCTACTTGGCATCCATAGTAGAACTAACCAAGAATTCAAGATCAGTAGCTAGCAAGCTAGCTTCTTTGCTGCTGCTGCCATGAAGGACCGCCGCGGCAGCGCCGGCGTCTTCCCCTTCTCCATCGGTTGCATGTCGCAGTCCGCCGTCGACGCCGCTGACCCGCACGAGAAGAAGACAACGCAGAATGACCCCTCCTCCGCCGCAGCCATGGCCACCACCGCCGCACAGAGTGAGTTCTTGATCACAAACTGAAGGTAATTAACATCAATCAACGGCACTAAGCTAGCTGCTAACCTGCAAGTGATCAAAAAGGCGCGGAGGAAGACGGCGGAGAGAAGGCGAAAGGCTCTGCGGCGGCGGCGTCCTCCGGCATCGTCGCCACCGGCGTGCAGCGGCTGATCAAGGGGTTCAAGAGCCTGTCCCAGATTTTCGCCATGTACGAGGAAGACGAAGACGAAGAGGAGGAGAGGGAGATGGTGATCGGGTACCCGACCGACGTGCAGCACGTCGGGCACATCGGGTGGGACGGGATGAACAAGGTCGGCGACATGGTGAACGCCTTCTCCCTCCCCTCCTCCCTCTCCCTCAGGAAGCTCGAGATGGCCATGGAAGCAGCTCATGCCTGAACCGGAACACAAACCCTCTCTCTGTCTCTCTCTCCACTGCGATTCTCAGTGTCCAGCTGCTGCTGCTGCAGTACTAGCTAGCAAAAAAGCATTGCTGCCGCTGCATCATGCATGCATGCATGCAACTGATGATTGATTAACAACATGATAAGGCATGGGTAGTGCTCTCGATTTGATTTGCATATTGATTAGTTTCCATGTGGCTGTTGGTTGATTGATTACATACCAGCTTGTCCATCGTTTCGATTCTCTGAATGAATTGGTACATGCATGCATGCAAACATGCCTTGTCTTTCCTTTGCTACCTTTATTTGGTTGGTATCAAGTATCAACGTGTTCAGTAGTGTGTGCACAGTTACATCTGCATGTGAACCTGTACAAATCGTCATCAACGACATTGGCAGTGATTTGCTACCTGTAATAATCTGTACATGTGAGCTTCATAATGTTCTTCTGTTCGTTCTCTCCCCTTCTTCTTACTCTCTGCTGCTCTCTGTTGGCATGTGATCCTAGGGATTAACTGTTCTTGTGTAATTGTCTTCTGAACTAAACTAGTTTTGTCAGTAGCTACTGATGGTAATAAATTTGCTGCTAGCAACACTACATTAATCATGCACTCAAGTCTCTGGTGGCTCAGCTGCGACCATGCGTACACGCATCTACTGAAGAATGTACTGCTGCTGCACTAATGCATCCAACTGCGAAGCTAATTACCTACTTGATTACAATGATTAGCGCAAATTGGTTAAGTAATTAAGGCTGGTACACGTAGCACCACAGCTAGCTAGCTTACACAAGTGACAGCTACTGTACTCTTTTTTTTTTCGGTTGCTTATCACACGTCGAGAAAATGACAAGGCATATTCGATACACCACACTGCTTTGTCGGTAGCTTTAGCGTTGACAACGAGGAAAGTATCAGACAAGTGTTGCCATCAAATTTTCTATTTCTTGTTAAAATTGAACAGTTTCTATGAAATTCGAGCAAATTTCTGTAATGATATATGTAGCACTAGCAGGAAAAAGGAAGAAGCATGCCATTTTCGAATTATGATCCATGGCCACTGTGGGTTGATTTGATCCAGTCCCCGATTGATTAATCTCATCAACCATGAATTAATAATAGGCCACTGTTGATACGTGACTCACTTGCTAGTAACTTCTGTTTATGAATTTAATTCCACTTCTGTTTCGGACAAACTAGCAGACTGCAATTTGCAAAGGTTATTAATCAGTTGATGCGAACAAGCATCTTTGATGTGATGCTTCGTTTTTATCAGTTAAGTTAATGACGGTATTAGGACAATCAAAATATAAGACACTAACTATGATTCTCATATGCTCGAAGCTAGCAGTAGACACTACTATTTCAATAAAAACGCTACTAATTCATATCAAATTCAATACTATTCTTCTCTTATTATGTGTTAAACATTGTGTAGAGACTATGTCTCATTCAAGATATTATTTTCCCATCTTTCTTCATATACTCACTTGCTATATTATGTTTTATGCTATATAACAACTCAATTAATTCTATTAACATTATTCTAATCATTACATTATGAATGCCTTTAGTACTGGGCAATCAAAATGTACGGTAATTAGTGGAATGTCAGCGACAGTTTGATTAATTAAGAAGTGTGATTAATCAGTCAGACTACTGAAACAACTGCTTTTCATGTGAAAAAAGGATGTTTTTTTCTAGAAAAATAGAAATTGAAGCTATCTTTGATTCGTCACTATACCTTAAAATGATTTAGCTGATGCCTAAGCTAGAAAGACATACTAGCATCGTGTGCCATCCTATAAGGATATGCTACTTAATGGAAAGCTGAAGAGTACAGATGCTGCATGATTGTTTATCACAGTAAATTCGATTACATGAGATCAATCAGTCCAAAAATGGTTTTTATGTGATTAAATAATTGAGAAGAAAACAAACAATAGTGGGGCACAGAGAGAGTTAGCTCTCAAGTCCTTATTGTTAATGGTGAGCTAATGTTCTGGCAAAAAGCCAACCCGTGACAAACCTAACTGCATCATCACCACATTACTTGGTTGGTGACCAGCAATTTATAAGTGGATTAAGCCTTAAATTAATTCTTGAAACTAAATCTGCTACTTTAGTATCATGCCCTGACCCCTGAGCCCCAGGTGTCTTTAATTTTCTAGTATTTGCTTTGAATTTAGCCGTTCTAGTACTAGAAATGAATATATAAGTGGCCATTGCAATGATGTGATATAAGTCAATCTTTTGGTACACGCTGTAGAACATTGGTGAATTCTTGGGTTCATGTTGAAACTTACAGGAGCAGCTAGAGTACTTGATTGAGCAACCTTTCAACATGCCTCTGGAAAACCATGGACGTGTGCAAACTTATGCCTTATGCTTGAGAACCAGAGTCTATGTTCAGATTGAGGCTTCCGTTCTGAAGAGGAAAGCTAAAAGGTAAAGAGACGTACATCAATTGTTACTTACTGGCTAATTTATTTGTTTTCTTGAAGAGACATAGAAAAAGAAGGGTATCATTGCATTCCAAGGCACTCCAGACGAAAGGTTGCCGCTTCTGTGGTTTGTGCCCCATACGTCATGCTCAAAGAGATCACATGCCATAGACCATATTCATATTTTGGTTACATGTTGCAGCTTGACAACTAGCTTTTCCTTCTCGCAACACGAAATGTGATGCGATCATTTGGCCAAGTGACCAGTCCCATCTTTTACATGATTGTTGTTCATATCTGTCGAGAGCTTGGCCTGATCCTTGGCTCTGATCTCTCAATCTCTGCCACATATTATCTTGAAACAACAGCACAATCATCAGTTCACAAGCTGCATACCATAATGGACTTGAGTTCACCATCAGCTGCTCCACTGATTGCCATGCCGTTGTCCCTGACATTCATCAAGTATGACAGTGAATCCTGCGTTACTACCTCACCTGGGATCAGCACCGGGATACCTGGTGGATAAGGGCAGATTAGCTCACCACAAATCTCACCAAGGCTATCCTCGATGCAGACTCTCCTCTTCTTTGAAAAAAAGGCCTCCCTTGGTGTCAACTTGACGGAGAACTTGTCCAGTGGGCTACAAGCAGGATTCTCTTTTCTGGAAATGGACCCATCTTCAGAGAAGTATTTTTCTGATAGATGCTTTACAGAATGTACAAGCCTCTGAACATCATGCCATCTGGTCCCTAAGTTGATTGCAAATGTCACAACCTTTGTACCGACAAGCTCAGATACAATTTGATGCTTCTCAGCTAAAATATCATCTACTTCATGTCCAGATATTTTTAAATTTGAAGCACTTAATGTGATACGCAAGGGATCGATAGCAGGAAAATCAGAAAGAAAGCTTGACAAGTCCAAAACAGATATTCCTGGGATAGTCCTCAGCCGATCTTTTATTTCTGAAGCCATAGATACTGGTTCATCAAAAGATTCTGCATTCTCACTCAGTTGAGCCCTTGCAGCATCCAAAGACGAGAGTAGAAGGTAACTTGGGCTTGAGCTCTGAAGCAATTGGAGGCATTGGCTTACTTTATCTGCATCCACAATATTTCCAGCCATGTGAAGCATTGACGACTGTGTAAGCGAGCACAGAACCTTGTGCGTGGATTGCACGGCCAAGTCAGCACCTTGCTCAGTTGCACTGCTCGGAAAATTTCTGTGAAACCTGAAATGGGCACCATGCGCCTCGTCAACTATAACAGGAATGCCTCGCAAGTGGCAAACATTGACAATACCTTGTATATTGCTGCATATGCCATGATAGGTTGGTGATGTAACAAGAACAGCGCCTACTTTCTTTCTGTCCTCCTCCAGTTCCTTAACTGCTTTATCCACCTGTGACAGGGTAATACCACCGGCAATGTCCCACCCAGAATTGTACTCAGGTACTATATATTTGGGCACAGCACCAGACAAAACCAGTGCAGAGATCACTGAAATATGGCAGTTTCGGGGTACGATGAGGTAGTCACCAGGGGAACAGGTAGCCATCACTGAGGCCTGGATTCCACATGTACTTCCATTGATCAGGAACCATGTTTTAAATGATCCAAATAGTTCAGCTGCCTGCTTCTGAGCATCTAAAATCACACCTTTAGGGGAGAAGAGATCATCAAGCTCAGGTAGCTCGGGTAAGTCATGTAAAAATGTCCTTGAGCCAATAAGTTCTGACAATGAACGTGGAGCAGCTTTCCCTCTATTGTGTCCAGGAAAGTGAAAGCAAGAAACATCTTGGTTTGCAGTTGATTTCAGTGCCTGGACCAGAGGGACAGTACCAGCTTTGGCAACTGCTGAAGATTCAGTATGTGAACCATTAGTAGTAGACGTTCTTGGAGTGTCCCATGAAGTGCCACATTGTACTACAACATGCCGCAATATTGATTCCTACGGGATAACAGATGTGCATCATGGCATATAATATAATAGAAGAACCAAAAATGGCATTTGCTTCATTAATCAGTGATCAAAAGCTGCAAACTAGATAGTTCTAAACTTGTTGATATAGCAGACGGTAAAGCATACACAACAGCCTTCAGACAAACTGAGGCTTATATAAAACAATATATATGGTACAAAGGAGCATGGCTGCATAGCATGAGAAGTTCATGGAAGGAAGACAACAAAACCTTCACATGATGCACAGCTAAGGAATGCACATGAGCATATATATACATTAAGTGCGCTTGGAAGGGAGTGGTAGTAGACTCACAGCTTCAGCAGAGAACCTGATTTTTATTGGAATGCTTGGGACCATTTTATAAAGCTAAGGTTACTTATCACTAATTCCTTTCTAGTCCAGACATACCCATTCTAACAATCATGAATTACAATAGATATATGGATTCATCGTTATTAGTGCTTATGAGCAATTCTACAAAGAGCTTCTGAGCAACCCAGTCCATCCACTAACCCCACCCAAAAAAATATTTACAGGAAAAAAGATTCTTGCTAGATGTATCGCACTACCAAAAATCTCCATGCCATGGGGATCTGATGGCAGAGAGGAGTAAGAGGATTGAGCTGACCTTGTGTGTGTTGGAGGCGGCGCCGTTGCCCTTGTTCTTTGGCATGCCAGCCAACGTGGAGTAGGGGGAATAAGCAGCCAAGCTCACCATCCCTGAACCACCACTATTCTAGCTGCCGCCGCCGCCGCCGCCGTCGTGAGAAGCTCACGAGCAAGGCGGGCTGCAAGCCTGCAGGAGTGCAGGACTGGAGGAGACAGCGTGAGAGCTAGCGAGAAGAAGATGACGGGAGATTGGGAGGCGATATGTTTGGGCCTTATGCTATTAGGGATGAGCTAATACAGCTCAGCCCAATACGCCCGGCCCAACCAATGAATTTTCCTCCCTTTTTTGTTTCACTGAACGGTTCGGCATTTGATTTTGTCAGGTACATGTTCAGGTTCAGCAATTTGTTTTCCTTTTGTGCGGATTTTACATGTTCATGTTCACCAATATGTTCAGGGCTTCAAGTACATCTTGTTCAGGCTTCATTTTAATTCCACACATAGTTTTTGTAATAAACATGTATTTAATTTGAGACACCTAAAGTAAACTTCATATTCTATTATCTTACTAATTTAAAAGCCAGTAGTAATGTTGGCGTTGAGTCTACATATACCACTACCAACTGACAAGTAGGTCTTACGAATAGTGATAGTCCCCCTTCCTCTTTTTTCTTTCTTAGAACTCTGATCGTGGAAGATAAGAGTGACCAGACAAGGAGAAGGATCTACCAAACAGCTCGTCAAAGGATAGAGATAAGGGACGGAGAAGCAGCAAATGGTGATGTCCTCGATAAAGACGACGACGGTGGTGGCGAGCTCTTGGCGACCCTAGCGTTAGAGGAAGCAGCAATGACGAGTCCAAGTAGATTGAGTTAGAGGAGTGTTCTGGCGAGCACCTCGTGCCGCTATGGAGCTCGCCGGCCTGAGCCACTTCGAGCAAATCCGCTCTTAGGGACATCATAGAGCTTGCCTACTTGAGCCATTCCTACTAGGCGACTCGAAGTAAACAGGAGGAGAATCATGGAGACCACATCGAATGATGAGGAAGATTACGGGGGAAGACCTTAGAGCTCGTGCGGCCATGGTTATGATGCACCGTGTTTGCCTCACCGCTGCCGCCGAGCTTATTGTCTTCCCTTTCTCCACATCGTCGCCATGGAACTCGTCGACCTGCTGGCTCGATGTGTGTTGTTGATCTCATTTTCGATCCCCGCTCCACGTGGCTGTTAGGAGCTTATTGGGTGTTGTCGTTTGTCATAGAGGAGAGAAGGGGCACCAATCGAGGGAGAAGAGGAGGGGTGTCGACTAGGGGAGAAAAAGAGGAAGGGTGGTCTATCGGTAGCGAGATCGAGAGCTGCGACGAATGGGGAGGGAAGGGAGAGAGGCGCTGACGATAAGGGGAGGGCAGTGTTGATGGGAAGGAGAGAGGGGCATCGACAATGAGCGAGGACTAACGGAGATACGTAGTAGAGTGGTTGTTTTTTATTTTTTTAGGTGTTTGATGTAAAATATTAGTTTTCTATGTAAATTAAAAAACATGAGCACTAAAATAAAAAATGTTAGTAGTTAAAATAAAAAAATGCAATCACTAGCCCATTTTTTATGGTCGGTGGTATGTTGAGACCACTCCATTGTACTCCATTCTGAAGTCTGCTAGTTAAAAGGGATATGAGTAAGATGGTCGGTTGGACCATGTGCATGTAGCCAGAACATGGACCAAACACATCGAACTTACTCTTTTTCCGTGTGGTCTCAAAATGGATTTGCTATGTCCTAAGATATCTCAGAGTTTAAATTATATTTTTAATACAATATATGTTGGTATAACAAATTATAAAAAATATGGATAGTTTAGATTCTTTCTAAGTATATAGGCTTAGCTAGTGAATCTAAGAATAAAGAACAAGCAGAATCCTACTTTCTGCCAGGATTCCTTCCATCTTGTAATGATTCCAAAATCTCTACGACTACATTACAGAGAACAATATATCTTCAGTCAGATATCTTACAAGTGACAAAGAACACGCATGCAACAGCAGAGATGCTGGTCGCTGCATGGAATTTACCTGACAAATCTGAATAGTAACTAGTAGTAGCAAAAAGTAGTGTAAGATGTGCCAGCTTAGTTTGGCTCTTCTAGGAGAAATTAATCAATAGTAGGCTATTCTACTGGAGTTGAGCAGGCACTTGTCCGGTTCCCGTGCAATGTAGATCTCATCGACGACACTGCCGTACAGATCCTGGTTCCTGTGCCAACTCCACAACGCATGCGTCTCGTTCTTCACCTGCAACAACCAATGAACCAAAGATTTCATCCCATCAATAGTGATACGTCTAGTTCATGAAGAAGATCGAGATGGATGAATGACGAAGCATCTGAACAAGAGAATATCAATGTAGTAGTAACCTCAAGAATGCCGTGGCCGAAGCTGCTCTCACGGTAGGCGCTGTAGTCGGGCTGCCGGTCCCAGCAGAAGCTGCCGGCGGCCGGGCCGGAGGTGAAGTTGCCCATGAATGGATCCGGCGTGGACAGCGGGTCAGGGCAGCGCCCCGGCTCGTCGGCGTAGCTGGTGGCCATCTTCTCGCGGTTGCCGCCGTCGCCGACCGAGACGTGCACCGGGCCGCACGGGTCCAGCGTGTAGTTGAACACCCGGTTCGAACGCTCATAGGCGTGCACCTGAGTGAAGACGTCACCAGATTGTCATTTTTTTGACGCAAAAGGTAGAGAGTCCAATAATTGAATGGTGGTCACATACAAGAAGAGCCCAAGCGGGCTAGCCAAGCGGCTGGAAGGAAGAAGGAAAGGAAGAAAACGAAGAAGAGGAGAAAAGAAACAGAAATAACGAGTGTAATTAGTTAAGCTTGGCCGCCCATCGCTGAATTGGGAGGCGCTGGCTAGGTTTGACTCGTAACACCCAAACGTGAAGACATTCTTTGATTGCGAATACGAGTTGATTTGTGTTTGTATCTGTCTGCTTGAAAGTCCAAGTGTTTCTTGATTTCCATAAGCAATGTGCACAGGCAGCGAAGCAGATAGGCCAGCTATCTTGCAGCAAACTGGGTGATTGTTGTCGAACAACTTCCACAAACTGGATGATGTCCCGGGATTCGTGTTAATACCACTATATAGATCCTACCATTCGAGTTAGAGTTTTAGTTTCACTGTACATCACATTCCTACATGATATCAGAGCAGGTCTAAATATTTTCAGCACGCTAGCATTCTCTCGTCGGCGAGCCGACGCTTCCTTCTCGTGATAGACCTTCTTTCCCGGTATTCCTCCTCTGTCTTCTGTTCTCGGCTCTCTCCTCCCCGTCTCCTCCGCAGACGACTTTCTTCTCCTCCACTGCCCTCTCTCCTTTTTTCACCACGTGACAAGGCGACGGCCTCCATCCGTCTTCTCGTCTCGTTTAGACCCGCCTTAGCTTTTACCTTGCTTCGGCGCACCTTTCCCTCCTCCAATGTCGGCTCAACTCTATGCTCGTTGTTTCCATCGGCTGGACCCATCCGCCCTTTATCGGCTGGACTCGTCTGCCCTCCATCGGCTGGAACTCTCTTGGTTCTCGCTTTTCTGACACGCTCATTTGCTCCTGGACACGAAATTCTTCCACTCGCGTCCGAGCCACTCCAATGTGTCCACAGACACGAACCTCCTTTCTTCGCGTCCGCACCTTCTCCGATTTTTCGCGTCCGCTCCACTCCGTTGTGTCCACGAGTCCACGGACGTGAAACCTCCCTTCACGAATATGAACCTTCTCACGCCCGTAACCCACCTACTCTCTTCCACTCGTGACCTACCTACTCTACCACCCACTCCTTACTCAACTACATCGGCCAACCACTCTCCTCATCGGCCACCTACTCCCATCAGCCACCTATTCCTCATTGGCCCTTATCCTCATCGGCTTATTGCGTCCGTTACTCTCTCGTCATAACCACCGAGCCAGCTCTTAGCTCTGACACTCTTCCAGTCACCGAATCTGTTCCGACCATCGGTGCTTCTGACCATACCTCGGGTACCACTTCGCCGATTTTCTCACCATCTTACGCCACCGTCAACGTGAAATCTCACGTTCCAATCTCCCTTGACCTCAATGCCAACTACTCCAAGTGGGTATTTTTTTTAAATCTCTCTATGAAAAATTCAGCCTTCATTCTCACATCAATGGCTCCGCTCCACCTCGACCCGATGATCCCCAGTGGAACATCATCGAGTGCTGCGTGCGTAACTGGCTGCTTGGCTCGGTCGATGACTCCGTCCTCGACTTTGCAATGGACGACACCGACCACACCGCCCGGGATCTCTGGGTAGCCATCGAGCAGATCTTTCTCGCCAACAAATAGCCGCACGCCATCTTCATACTAAATGAATTCCACTTCATGGTACAAGGAGACTCATCTGTCTCCTCGTACTGCCAACGCCTAAAGGTCAAGGTTGCTGCCCCCATGATATCGGTCACCCTGTGGCCGACTCACAACTCGTCCTTGCCCTCCTACGAGGACTTAACCCCCGCTTCTCAAACACTGTCGATGACATCGCCAACTTCACACCTCTTTTCACGTTCGTCCGGGCCCACAACATGCTAGTTCTCAAAGAACTATGGCCTACACCGCTCTCCTCACCGCAGCCAATCATGGCTGCTCCAACCCTATCGGCTGCCGACTACCGTGTGCTACTGTAACCTCTCACTGCTCTGGTAGCCATGGCTTTAGCCCTGGCAACAAAGCCCGCGTCGGTGGCAACGGCAAAGGCAAGGGCAAGAACTGGAGCGGCCCGATGCAACCACGTCATGCTCCAGTCCCTACCCCGTCTGCCAGTCCCATGGGTCCGTGGCTTTGCTACAACCCCTAGGCACCTCAGCCCCAACTACGCAACCCCAATCGGCTGGCAACCAGGAGTTCTCAGCGCCCATTCTTAGGCCCACCTAGCATCAGCTCCCACCCTACCGCCTCAGCCAATCCTACCATCACTACCCACCCAGTCGGTTCCCTCGTGGAACTAGGCTGGTCTCGTCGCCGCTCTTAATCAGATGACGCTCCAACCCTAGCACCCTTGGGTACTGGACTCTGGTGCGTCATCCCATATGGTATCATCGGCCGATATACTACTCTTTTGCCATCCCTTCTCCTTCCCTTTTGTCACCATCGGCAATGGACACTCTTTCCCTATCCAATACCGTGGTGACTCCCTCTTGCCTACACACAACTAATTTTTCACTTCATAATGTCCTCATCGTCCCCTCCCTTATCCATAATCTAGTATATGTCCACCAATTTACAAGAGATAATAATTGCTCAAATGAATTTGACGTTTCTGGTTTTTCTGTGAAGGATATCCCGACCCGACGCGAGATGCTTCGATGCAATAGTGGCGGCGATCTTTACACCATCTCCACTGTGTCGTCCACTTCGCACGCCAACATCGCCATCTCTATCAATCTATGGCATCTTCGTCTTGGTCATCCTAACCCTGACGCTGTTGCCAATCTCTATCGCAACGCCTCCATCACGTGTAACCACAACAGCTCCACTGTTTGTCACTCTTGTCAACTTGCCAAACACGTGCGGCTGCCTTTCCTAAACTCTATGTCTTATACCTCGTGATATTTTGAGTTAATACACTATGATGTGTGGACTTCTCCAGTTAAGAGTGTTTCTGGTAATCAGTACTATCTCGCAATACTCGATGACTATACACACTATTGCTAGACTTTTCCACTAACCAGCAGGTCCGAGGTCACCTTCCACCTCATTAACTTTACCAACTATGTCTCCAATCAATTCAACCTCCCTATTCAAGCCATGCAGGTCGATAACAGTATGGAGTTTGTTAACCGTACTGTCCAAACTTTTCTTACATCCCGTGACACCCATCCCCATTATAATGGCCCTACTACCACACCTACATCCGCCATGTTGCAACACGCCACGGTGCCTCACAACTTCCTCACGTGAATCTCATCGCACCTCACCGGCCAGCACGCTCGCACCATGCTTGTGGACTATGACCCCACCATGCCAAGTGTCAAGCCACGCCATGCTAAGCACTCCGCCATGAATCCTGCTACGCCTCGCCATGACAAGGTTATGAATCCCATCGCTGAGTGCTCTGCATTGTGCCAAGACCGACCCCACCGCCAAGAATCCTGTCGCTGAGTGCTTCACACTGTGCTGCACCTCTACCACCGCCTGGCCCCGCGCTCCTGTGTCCCATCATGTCATTGGTCTCACGTCCTCGCACATCCATACTGTTGCCACCTCACCACCCCCTCCGCTATAAAAGGCCCGAACGAGCTCCTTTTCCATCACATCGTCCTCATCCTCTTCCATATCTTAGTTTACATTTCCTCCACCTCAATCGATCACTAACACAAAGCCTTGCAGCGTCTCCAAGATGTGACACCAGTGATGGTGTCATCGCCAGCCTCTACCGTACCCATGTCGGTCACGCTCGCCCTATACTCTCCTCCCCTGGCTATCATACCAAACCCACTAGTAGCCATGGACAGGAGTAGTAAGAAGAAGAAAACCAGCATCCTCCTTATGTCACTGATCAAGCCCACCTAGGCCAACCAGGTGAAACCAGCTGGCACCTTGTCCCTCTCCTCCCTTATGGCATACTGGCCATTTTCAAATAAAATAAATAAACCATCTTTTAATCCATGTGACATTGATAGGTGGTACCCACCCTAGCTCAACTCTCTTCAATGACATCTAGGATCCACCTCTAGAAGTACATTCTTTCATTTTGTTAATTTAAATTATTTTTCTTAAATCCCAAAAATTTAATTAATATTTAAAAATTTGTATCTCTTTAACCGTAACTTCGTTTAACTCTATTCAAAATCCTAAAATTTTCTAAAATCATGATCTATCCAATGGTAATATTATTTATAATAGCTATTATATTATATATAGGTTTTTGAATGGTTTTATTTAATGTTTACATAGCGACATTCTGGAATTTTGTGTTAGACATAAAGATCGCAAAGATTTGAAGATCGCTATCGTTAAGGCAAGTCACCTTTGATTATATTGATCCTAATTTATAAAATGTGATTGTTTATAAAGTTATATGTTTAGCATACACAATTAAATTTATCGGTTTCGGTTTACACATAACCGACATACCAATTAGTAGTTATATTACTTTTCATAGTTTGTTATTAAATCATATCTTTATAACTCTATCGTAACAGTGATTGAAAATTCTCGCTTCTTGAGTGAAAATATCACTACCCATCTTATATTTTTGTTTGGCGTTATAGAAAAATTGGGTTGTGAAACCTTTTGTGAAAACCCAACTCATAGAGTCGGTGAGTTTGAAAAGAGAAAATATTTACGAAAAACCGTGATGCGTAACCTCGCATGTGTGGCTTGGTTTTTTAATCACAAGTAAGGACCGATTTCTTGAGAAATTATATCCAAGCATCTTGTAATATGACCAATGAGTATTCGTGGAACTAGCATATAAAAATCTTGTATGTAAATAGTTATAAAACGCTAAGAATGAGAATATAGGATTGTAGGTCTTACTACCTATGATAGGTGTTATTACACTTTTAAGGTGATTAGTTTAGTATAAGAGATATCTTCGGTGTGTCTTGAGTAGATGAAGCCATCATACTTACCGCCATAGCCCGGTAGGTTGCTTTGGCCGTGGAGTTAATCAGCACTCCATCACATGCCTTCTTAATATGAGAGCTATGATGCCTGTATATATTTGGTAGCTCGATGATTCAATCACCCGGAGCATTGAGGTCTGAAACAATAGGTTGTTTTGGTGGCAACAATTGTAGAGCTAGAGAAGGAAGCAAGTGCTATGAGGGAAGGGCAATGCAGTAAGCATGCACGGGCTCCATGGTGGGTATGCAGGCAGGCGTGGCGATGAACAATGCAAGAAGGGTGGAAGGGTGCAAACTAGCATGGAGATAATCAGGGGCTGAAGCTGCAGTTGCGCACTCGCCTCCTATAGCAAGATTGGTGAGTGTATGGGCTGCTCGGTGAGAGGCGCTAGAGAAATGGGCATTGCATCAATCAATAGCTAGAAGGATGGAATGTTGTTTTTGACTCTGTAGCAACAATCTATTTCTTGCAAGAGCAGGCTAGTACCTAGAGTCAACAACATGCTATAGATCAAATAGCACATCGTTGCTTGCAGAATGCAAGTGTTGGTGGTTATGTTAAAGCATGGAATGGTGGGGGATGTCAATGTCATCAAGTTGAGAGACCATGATCCAAGTTTCTGTAAAACCATGTGGTGGTTTTATATTGTGATGAATAATTGGTAAATAAATTGTGATACTTATTGAAAATTTGGTTTGGATAGTTGATACTTGTCGGTGTGAGTGTGTACGACTGATATGGCTTAGGTTGTAATATTTATACTCAGAAATGATTGTTTGTCTTATGCGTATATAGGTGATAAAGGCCAACCTTGGTTAATGTCAAGGATTGAGATTATGTTTAGGGAAGAGTAGAGGCCTGGTATAGTCGAGATGTCATATGACAAGGTGAGACTGAATTTAGGATTTTTGCAGGTCTGTCTTGGTCAACGGTAGATCGAGACTTAGAGAGAAATTAAGGTCTAGAGCGATTAAGAATACCGGATGGTAAGGTTTGTACAAGGTTACACGCGGTGGATGGACACCGTGCAGGAAGGTATTCTCAATGGCTTACGTAAGGTTAGCTGTGTAAGTAATAAAAATTTGTGAAGAAAATTGAGAGAGAAAAAGAAAAGGAGAAAAGTAAGAGAAGACGACCCATGGCAGGAGGCCCAGCCGGCCTCTCCCTTTCCCTTCTCACTAGCGGCCTAAGGCAGCGATGGCAAAACAACAGCGTGATGGCGATGACGGCCCAAGGCGAGCGATCTCAACCTAGCACGGGGCAGCCGAGGATAAGTGGAGGTGTGCACATGGGTTAGTGGAGTGAAGGCAAAGGTACGCGTGTAGTGCTTGTTGACGTGTAGGCCCAGAACACACATAGGCGCACACATGGAAGCTAGCGCCGCACAGGATCAATTCTAGGAAACCTGGTGTCCCATGGTTGGTGTGGGGTACATGGCTGGCTTAGGAGGCTAGATCTTCTATGGTCATCGGTTCAACCTTGTGGACATCCGCGTGGTGGGCTAGGCAGATGAATATGAAGCCTTGGTTTGAAATCTGATGGATATGGATAGGCTAAGTAGTGACTATGAAATCCCTAGGGCTTTGATATCTTTTTATGTGTTTTTCAACCATTTAAAGGCTATAAAAAGAGTGTAGTGCTAGGATTTTATTTGCACCCTAGAGCATATTTGGGAGAGTTTTAGAGAGAGAATTGAGTAATGTTTTGATATTAAGATGAGAGAATTTAATTTTCACATCATAATTTAAATTGAGTATCTCTTCTCTCCTTCTACGTAATTACGGTGTGAGTTTTTCTTCTCTAACGTTTTTAGTTATTGATTTCTTTGTGAGTTTCAACAACACGGCTCAGACTGAGGTGAACACGGATATGGAAGCATGCATACTGAGAGCAAGGATTGGGACCCGGATTGGGCAAAACTGAGGGTGCAGCTTAGGGGATTTTGCGATGAGAGCAAGGAGATCAAAGAGGTTTGGGTTGATGTTGCGTTGGAAGGCAAACCTGGCACGATTGGCCATCAGATCGACATTGGTGAAGGCTTGTGTCACCGTGCGCGACGAGCTGTCCCCAACTGCTGGGCTGCCAGCGTCGGCAAGCTGCACCGCTGGCTGGGCAACCGGCCACCACTCTTCACGCCGTCCACGAGGGCCCCTGCGTCCACGCGAAGGGCGAGGCGGCGGCGAAGGCAAGGAAATATCGATATCCCATATCTTCTTTGATGTAGACATGTGCGTACACCCCGCTCAGGTTTGCCCTGTGGAAGGCAAGGTGGTGTGGTATGTGTTCCAGTGCCTCCACCTTGACCATCGCAAAAATGGCGACGAAGGCATGCCCATGCAGGCACGCCTGGTCAATGTTGACGAGGCTGACGACCCGGAGACGCTGGCCGCCACGCCGTGACGATCGCACAGGTTCACCGGAAACTTTTCCAGCGTAAGGCACACCATGTACCGGGAGAAGAAGGTGAACGAGTAGTCGCTGCAGTGTGGTGGGAAGATGGACACCGCGGAGCACGCGCATGGTCGGCCTGGCGGAGAAAGACAGCAAAGATGTGCCCGACTCCGCCACCGGCAAATCGCACCATGGGGTTGCCGAGCTCGGTGTGGAAAACACGTCGAAGCCATGGCATGAGGCATGGTCGAGGAGGATCAACAGACACGGCCAGGACCGGCGAGTTGTGGTCGTGAGCCGGAGGGCAGTGAACGTCGATGGCGATGAGGCGGCCATGCACCAAGGGCTCCATGGGAGGCAAGCAGCTGGAAGAGGAAGCACGGCGAGCTTTGTGGCTACAAAGATGAAGCAAGGGGCAGTGGGATTTTAGGTGTCCATTAGCGCAGCAGAGTCAGCAGGCGATGGGGTCTCGGCAAGCTGATTTGAAGTGAGAAAAGGATAGGCAGCGGAAGCAACCCATCTCCAAATCTTTGGGCCTATGGAGGAAGAGGAAGAGACGGTTTGGTTTCCTAAGAGACAAGCTTGGTTTCGAGGTGCTGGAAAGCAGCGCCGACTTAAAGGAAGCTTGGGCTGGGCGGAAGAGCTGTTCTTAGGGTTTGCATGGCGCAGCTGACGGTTCTGAGGTGACGGTGAGGAAGCAAAAGAATGCAGCGACCGCTGGACTGGAGCGCCGGCTGACAGGATTTGCTTTTGGCGCTGATCGGGTTGGTGATGGAGGGCGGCGAAAGGATCTTTTTGCGGGGACAAATCGGAGCTGCAGGGGGAATGATGATAAGCATATCTTGGGAAGGAAAGAGCTGCATCGATGGAGCCTGCAGTCTCGGCGCGCCCGGTATTTTCAGCGGCGACAGCACAGAACTTGAGCGAAAGAATGCAGCCTGACCCGGCCGTGCCGCGCAGAGTGATTTCTGACGCGATCGCGGCGCAGGCTACCCGAAAGCGAAAGGACACCAGGACTCCCGCCAAACCAGCCCGCCAGGAGGAGGGCGAACCTCGCCGGCGACAGGGAGACCCCGGAAGTATCCGCTCGGCCGATCAGGGAGGAAACGACATGGGACGTTGGCCCAATGGGGTCTGTGGTACTTGGCGAGCACGTCTGACTAGAAGTTGGAGCAACGGGAGAGTCGCGTCCGGGAGGCGCGCCATCGCCGAGGGCGGAACGGGGAAGCATAGGAGGACAAGGTGACAGGGGAGAACACAAGGAGGATCGAGCAGAGGAAGAGGGTGACGAGGGGACGAACAAGAACACAGCAAGAGACACACAACAAGGAGCAAGGAAAACAAGGGACAAGAGAGGCGGAAGCAGGTGGCAGCCTGAAAACTCAAATGAAAGCCAGAAAAAAAGGGGGCTTGGTTACTTATCTGAGGGAGGGCCGGCGGACATTATTATGTTTTTTCGCTGAATATTTACTTAGCATGTTTCTCTACTGAATATTTATTACTCTGATGTCATGTCCTAACTGAATTCATCTCAACTATGTCGTCACCCAAGCATATAAATTACTACCGTCTAATCCCATCTTTAAAAAGATGTTTCATTGTATATGGTGATATGTGATTGTTACTGTGACATTGTGGAATGTTCAGATGCTGAATTGAATGTGTACCTGATTTACTGTAGTCAGCATACGCCGCGAGCATGATGAAATGGATGCCTCCGGCATCGAAAGAGTAGTAGAATGGAGAGAACGATCCACTCTCTGTCGACGGGAACGCAAATCTTGTGTTGTAAGACGCGAACGTCTTGTTGTCGATCTTCTCATCGATCTCGTGGTTGCCATCCACAACCATCATCGGAATCGTCGAGGTCACCGGCTCCATGTACCTTCAGTGAGACCAATTCACAGATCAAATATTCTGAACAATCGCTTAATGTTCAGAGTTTCAGAAGATAAATTCACTGCTAAATGTTCAGAATTCGTGAAAAAAAAGATTCAGTGCTAAATGTTCAGAGTTTCAGAAAAAAAGATTCAGTTTTTGGGTTAGTGATCACCACTTGCCCCAGTAATCTCAGCGAGGCTGATAGGTCTCGTGAATGGGCGTCGACTTGGCGAAGGAGCAGTCTGTGCCGGTGCCGTTGGTGAGGTACAGGTTGGCGTAGCTGACGTCGCCGACGAGGAGGAGCAGGTCGGGCTGGTTGCGCACCATGTGGTCGACGGTCGAGGTGGTGTTGTACGTGAGGCCAAGGTCCCCGACGACGGCGATCCTCCCCGGGTATCTCCCCGGCCCGACGGCCGGCATCGTCCGGAACGCGTGGACGTCGCTTATCGCCGCAGGGATGGCCGGGACGCCGCACTGGTACAAGTACTCCGTCCCCGGCTCAAGCCCTGCAGATCACACACATGTTCCATTTGCTTCTTGCTGTAAAAAATCACAAATTTACAACGAAAAATTGAAGTGAGTTTTGACCTTGAAGGCGGACATGGTGGATGGTGCCGGAGGTGTAGTCCTGGAGGCCCTCCAAGGGGTAGAGCTGGCTGTACACGAGTCCTTGGATATATGCTAAATTCCAAGAATTTGGGCATGCGGTATGTTTTAGTTAGACTACTTGAGAATCATTAATAAAAATTGTGGTTCCTTGCAAAAATATGTGTGGTTGCTAATATAATCCTTCATCAGTCTAACCACTACAATGATAACGTTTACACTTCCTTGGAATAAGTTGAGGAGGTGAGCAAAGAGACTTTACAAAACGTTAGATCGCCAAGCTTTGGACGCATTGGATACATCTGCATCATTGCCGATTAAGCAAGGTTGGATCGGCCTGCAATTGGCGTCCTCTTTCTTGTTGTAACCAACAGCATTTCATGCTATGTTTTGTAGATGGCAGTTTTGCTACACTTTCGCTTGTTTTCTGTGTTTTACACCACTGAATTATTGGACTATAGACCCGACCTTCCTGTATAGAGTTGGAGTCTTAGTCTTACAGTACACATTCTTACATGATATTAGAGCAGGTTTAGACATCTCCAACGCGCTAGCATCCTCCCACCGGCGAGCCGACGCTTTCTTCCCGTTGCCGACTTTTTTTCCAGTATTCCCTCTTTGCTCTCTTGTCTCGGCTCTCTCTTCTTCCCGTCTCCTCCGTAGACGGTATTCTCCTTCTCCACCACCCTCTCACATCCCTTGTTCCACCACTTGACGAGGCAACGGTCTCCATCCGCCTTCTCGTCTCGTCTCACACCCGTCTTCGCCATTTTCTTATCTTGGCGCACCTTTTCTCCTCTGACCCCGGCGCACCTCTGCGCTCATCGTTTCCATCGGCTGGACCTGTCCGTCCTCCATCGGTTGGACTCGTCCGCCCTCCATCGGCTGGAACCCTCTCTCGATTCCCACTTTTCCGACATGCTCACCTGCTCCCGGACGCGAACCTTCTCCACTCGCATCCGAGTCACTCCGACGTGTCCACGGCCACGAATCTCTGCCTCCCAAACGCGAACCTCCTCTCTTCGCGTCCGCCCCCTCTCTGAGTTTTCGCGTCCGCTCCACTCCTTTACCTCCACGAGTCCAAGGACGTGAAACTTCTCTTCACGGATGTGAATCTTCTCACGTCTGTGACCCACCCACTCTCTGGCCTACCTACTCTGCCACCCATCTTTTCCTCAACTACTCCGCTGTCTACCTTTCATCGGCCAACCACTCCCCATCAGCTGGTTGGCCCACTTTTCCTTCTCATCGACTTACTCCCATCGGCCCCCTACCCCAACCACTCTCCATCGGCCAACCACTTCCCTGATTGGCTGACCATTTATCTCATCGGCTTCTTCCTATTGGCTCCCTACCCCTCATCGGACCTTACCCTCATCGGCTTCTTGCACCCGTTACCCTCTTGTCATGGCCACCGAGTCAGCCCTTAGCTCCGGCACCCTCTTAGTCACCAAATCTATTCCGGCCCTCGGCGCCTCTGACCACACCTCGGGCATTATCTCGCCGATCTTCTCACCACCCTACGCCGCTGTCAACGTGAAATCTCACGTTCCCATCTCTCTCGACCTCAATGCCAACTACTCCAAGTGGATATTTTTCTTCAAATCCCTCTGTGGAAAGTTCGACCTCCGGTCTCACATCGATGGCTCCACTCCACCTCGACCCGATGATCCCCAATGGGACATCACCGAGTGCTGCGTGCGCAGCTGGTTGCTTGGTTCGATCGATGACTTTGTACTCAACCTTGCCATGGAGAACACCGACCCCACCACCAGGGATCTCTGGGTGGCTATTGAGCGGCTCTTCCTTGCCAACAAATAGTCGTGCGCCATCTTCTTACTAAACGAATTCCACTCCATGGTACAAGGAGACTCTTTTGTCTCCTCGTACTGCCAACGCCTCAAGGTAAAGACTGCCGTCCTCCGCGATGTCGGTCAGCCTGTGGCCGACTCATAACTCATCCTCGCCCTCCTACAAGGACTTAACCCATGCTTCTCCAACACCGCCGACGACATCATCAACTCCACACCCCTTCCGTCGTTCGCCCGGGCCCATGACATGCTAGTTCTCAAAGAACTCTGCCTGGCCAACGACGAGAAGACCGTGGCCCACACCGCTCTCCTCGCCGTAGCCGATCATGGCTACCAATCCTCATGTGCTGCTGCCACTTCTCACGGCTCTGGTAGCCATGGCCCTAACCATAGCAACATAGCCCGTACCGGTGGCACCGGTAAAGGCAAGGGCAAGGACAAGAACTGGCACGGTCCGATGCAATCGCGACCTGCTTCAGTCCCTATCCTATCTACCGGTCCCATGGGTCCATAGCTATCCTACAACCCCTGGGCACCCCAGCGCTAGCCACGCAGTCCTATCAGCTGGCAACTAGGGGTTCTCGGCGCCCATCCTCAGGCCTACATGGTATCGGCTTCCACCCTACCGCCTTAGCCGATCCTCCCGCCACCACCCACCTAGTCGGTTCCCTCCTAGAACCAGGCTAGCCTCGTCGTCGCCCTCAATAAAATGACACTCTAACCTCAACACCCTTGGGTGCTGGACTCTGGTGCATCCTCTCACATGGCGTCGTTGGCTGATATACTACACTCTCGCCATCCCTCCTCCTCCTCCTTTGTCACCATCGGCAATGGCCACTCTCTTCCTGTCCAATGCCGTTGTGACTCCTTTCTGTCTACACCCACAACTAACTTTCCGCTTCGCAATGTCCTTATTGTTCCCTCCCTCATTCACAATCTAGTATCTGTTCGTCAATTCACACGAGATAACAATTGCTCAATTGAATTTGACGCTTCTGGCTTCTCTGTGAAGGATATCCTAACCCGACGTCAGATCCTTCGCTGCAATAGTGGCGGCGACCTCTACACCATCCCCACTGCGCAGTCCACTCCACACACCAGCATCGCCCTCTCCACCAACCTCTGACATCTTTGCCTTGGCCATCCCGGCCCTGACGTTGTTGCCAATCTACGTCACAGCGCCTCCATCCAGTGTACCCACAGCAGCTTTACCGTTTACCACTTGTGTCAACTTGGCAAACATGTGTGACTGCCCTTTTCAAATTCTATGTCTTATACCCGTGACCTTTTGAGCTAATACACTATGATGTATAGACTTCTCCGGTTAAGAGTGTCTCTGATAATCCATATTATCTTACAATACTTGATGATTACACACACTATTGTTGGACTTTTCTACTCACCAGCAAATCCGAGGTCACCTCCCACCTAATTAACTTCACAAACTATATCTCCAACCAGTTCAACCTCTCCATTAAAGCTCTTTAGGCCAATAACGGTATGGAGTTTGTCAACCGTACTGTTCAAACCTTCCTCACCTCCCAGGTCATCCATCTACGCCTCTCCTGCCCCTACACCTCTCCCCAGAACGGTAAGGCCAAACGCCTACTTCGTACACTTAATAACATAAGTCGCACAATGCTACTTCATGCCCACCTACCTGTAACTTATTGGGCTGAAGCACTAACCACTATGACTTACCTCCTCAATCGGCGCCCTTGCTCCTCCATTAGCCACAATGTTCCATACACCCTTCTGTACCATACGGCGTCCGACTACTCCCACCTACGCGTTTTCGAGTGCCTCTGCTACCCCAATCTCATTGTCGCTGCTCCTCACAAACTTGCCCCCTGCTCCACCGCCTGCATTCTCCTTAGATATCCTTGATCTCACAAGAAATACCGATGTCTCGATCTCTCCACCCACCGGGTCATCGTCTCTCACCATATCGTTTTTGACGAGACTTGCTTTCCCTTCGGTCTACTTAATTCCAGATCCTTATCTAGCGATCTCGACTTCCTCCTTACCAACACCGTGCCCTCCCGGTCTCCTCTACCAATCTCATCTCTGGCTCCCTCATCGACCGCTCCTAAGGACTTACTGCTTAGCTATCCCACTCGGACCCATCGGCCCCACCACTCTCATCGGCTCTGGCTGATTCTGTTTCCTTTCCATCGGACACCTCAACTCCATCGGCTCCTCAGCCTTCATCGGCTCATAACCACCCATCGATCCATCCGCCTCCATCGGCTCCCCCCTCTTTATCGGCTGCTCCACCTCCATCAGACTGACCAAACCAATCGGCCCATACATCCTATCGGCTCAAGCCGATCTAGTTCAGCCCTTTTCTCTCACATATAGTCGCCGATCCTGAGCCGATGATGCCCCTCCCCAACCAGTCCCCACCCTACCTATCACGCTCCCATCGGCTCCTATCCCCTTCACATCTCACATGATTACCCGATCACAAACCGGGTCCCTCCGCCCCACCAAGCGCTACGGGCTCTTAGTAGTCCATTATACTATCTCGCCCATCCCAACGACTCCTCATTCCACCCTGTCCGATCCTCAGTGGCGCGTGGCCATGGCCGACGAGTACAAGGCTCTTATGGACAACGAGACCTGGCACCTCGTCCCTCGTCCTCCCAGTGCCAATGTTTGTGACCGATAAGTGGATCTTTAAACATAAGTCCTACGTCGATGGCTCACTTGCCCATTACAAGGCACGCTAGGTAGTTCAGGGTTTCTCCCAACGCTCCGATGTTGATTACGACGAGACATTCAGTCCCGTCGTCAAAGCCGTCACCATCCGGGTCGTTCTCACCCTGGTTGCCTCGCACTCTTGGCCGATCCACCAGCTCAACGTGAAGAACGTCTTTCTTCACGGTAATTTGACGAAAACGGTCTACTGTCAGCAGTCTCCAGGCTTCATCGATCCCTCTCGTCCCGACGATGTCTGCCTACTTCAGCGCTCTCTCTACGGCCTCAAACAAGCTCCTCGGGCCTGGTACCAGCGCTTTGCTGCCTACCTTCGGCACATCGGCTTTGTGGCCTCCATGTCCAATAGCTCTCTCTTCATTCTTCACATCTGTAATATCACCGCCTATCTCCTCCTCTACGTCAACAACATTGTTCTTATAGCATCCTCGCCGTCCCTTCTACACCAGATCATGGCTCGACTCCACTCTGAGTTCGCCATGACCGATCTCAGTCCTCTCCATCACTTCCTTGGCATCTATGTCACCCACTCTTCTCACGGGCTCTTCCTTTCCCAGCGTCAGTACGCCATCGATCTCCTCCAGCGTGCGGACATGGCCGAATGTTACCCTACGGCCACTCCGATCGACACTCGCGCCAAACTCTTCGCTGCCGATGGCTCACTCGTCGTCGATCCCCCTCAGTACCAAAGTCTTGTTGGTACTCTCCAATACCTCACCCTAACACGGCCCGACCTCACCTACGCCGTCCAACAAGTGTGCCTCTTCATGCATGCTCCGCGCGAACCTCACCTCGTGCTGCTCAAGCGTATCCTTCGCTACGTGAAGGGCACACTCTCCAGCGAGCTACACCTCACTTCCAGCTCCATCGACTCTCTCATCGCGTACTCCGACGTGGACTGGGCGGGCTGCCCCGACTCTCGACGCTCCACGTTCGACTACTGCGTCTTCCTCGGCGACACTCTAGTCTCCTGGTCCTTAAAACGCTATACTACAGTGTCTCGGTCCAGCGCCGAAGCCGAATACCGCGCCGTTATCCACGTCGTCACCGAGTGTTGCTGGCTTCGCCAGTTTCTCTAGGAGCTTCATGCACCTATCTCCTCTACGACCATCATCTACTGCGACAACGTCAGTGTCGTCTACATAATCGTCAACCCGATTCATTATAAACGCACGAAGCATATAATAATAAACATTTATTTTATTCGTGACAAGGTCGCACTAGGATAGGTTCGGGTGCTTCATGTACCATCGGCGCACCAGTTCACCGATATTATGACCAAAGGCCTCTCCAAGCCTTTGTTTACCAGTTTTCGATTCGGTCTCTATGTCTATTTTTCTCTCGCTACGACTACGAAGATATTAAACCATTAGACCACTGTACTGTGTATATATATAGACTTGATACTTATATGGAGTTAAAAATCTTAGTATTACTGTATATATTCTTACCGTAATCCTTAAAAAAAAACTCATTTTCTCCTTGTTTTGAATGGCAGACAACTCCTCCCACGGCCCTGCTTCCTGAAAAGAGGATACACAGTCGATCGTCTTGAGAAGATAGCTAAGTATGTAGCGCCACAGTTGTAAAAATGCCCTGTGGTGCCAATTCGGTGAGAATCCTTCATGATCGAAATGCCTGATGTAAAAATGCCCTGAACCATTCTAGAATGGAAATGCTGGTGTCAGGTTGCTAAGTAGCAACTTGGATTATCTGGCTTATCTGTCTTGATGGTTCAAGCTTTAATGGTATTTTTACCAAAGCAAATGCACGGTGGCTGGCATTAGCACAGAAACGTGATGTGGACAAGCAATTTGGAACAACGGCACTACAGCAAGTCTAAAATCCGATTTTAGATGTATTGCAGTGGCATTGATCCAAATAGATAAAATAGTAGTGATAAATTTTAAAAGCCTAAAAGTCAGAATGACATGGATCTAATTAACCAACCCTAGCAGCTTTGCTGTGCTCGTCATTCCATTCCTCCATCTCGCTCTTCTTTTCTTGTAATCCAGGCTTGTTAGGGAGATTAAACCACCGGCCAAGATAATCTGAAGCGTTCTGTTTTAGATTAGCGGTCCAGATTAGGTTCCACGCACCACTCTGCAGTCCTCCTCCTACCTCAGGCCACCTTCCTTCTAGAGGGGTGGAACCCATCCCTCGCGCGCAGGGAGGGAGGTCCTCGACTCGATCGCCTCCGCCCGCCGCCGTTCCGTCTGCCTCTCCGCCCCGGACGCCGGCGCCGCCACGCCTACCATGGTAAGCTCCTGCCCCTCCCCTTGTCCCGTTCCCTCCTCTAGTAACGCTCTCTGGATCTGGGACCGCGCCTTTCCCCTTCCGTTCACCGCGGCCACGGCCTCGTGAAACCGGCAGATCTCGCCTCAGAACCTACCCTTCCTCTTCCTCTGGTTTACTTGACGGTGTTGGTGGAGCCCTTCCACGAACCGATCACGAATTCCAGAGCGGTCGGATGGGATCGTGGCTTTGGTTCGGGATTGCTTTTTTTTTTTGTCTTGTCAGATTATTTGTGGCATATGGGTGAATGCTGATGTGTTGGTGCTCTTGCAGGCTAATACGCTGCGATTGTATCTCACTTGCATAAGGAACACTCTGGAGGCTGCCATGTGCCTGCAGGTACACAACCAAACCCCGTCAAGAATCACCACTCCTTGCATCCTGATCACGATGTTATGCTGGAATTTACCTTCAAAGAGCATTTTTGTCTTCTGTTCTCCCTCAGTGTAATTTAATCTGCGCCGTGTGTTTGCTTTACCTCTAGAATTTCCCTTGCCAAGAGGTCGAGAGGCACAACAAACCAGAGGTGGAGCTAAAGTAAGTCGTGCTTCAAACTGAATTTTGTTTATTTGATGCTGCACTAATCGATTCTTGTTCTACATGATTTGACCAAGACCAAGAGAAATTGTTACAGCAATGTTTTAATTTGAGAAACTGGACTTTTAGCATGTAGTCGAAAATCAATGGATCCTTTAATACTGTAAGAGAACAATCTTCTTCTCTTCTTCTCCCTGTGCATTTGTGGACTCTGGTGTCCAACCAAGTTGTTACCTCAGGAACACATGCTAGAAACACTCATAAACACCAGTTCTATCCTTGGCTTCCTTTATATATCTGTGGCAACTCTACATTTCTATGTTACCACACTTGAACTGAGAAGGACCATTTTAAACTTGTAATCATACATGCCTATGCTGAAAAGTATATTTTGGCCTGAAACATATGTTGTCATACAGATAGTTTTTCGCCTGTAGAAATCCATTTTTTTCTTTTTGTTTCTAAACATTTCGTTCAAGTTGATATATACCCCTTTTCTTCCCTTACAATTTCTTCTTATCGTTTTTTATTTACTTTTCCAGGACTAGCCCTGAACTTCTGCTGAATCCGGTAAGTGGGCTCTTACCATCATCTCTAATTCAGCCAATCATTCACCTGGTTATTAGACTGTAGTGTAATTCTCTTTTGATTAGTGACTCATTAATTACACTTGTTCACTTCTAAGTTAAATATTGTCTCTACTGGATTATATAGGATATGTGAGAAATCACCAATCTTAGAAGCAAATGGTAGTCCATTTTCTCAAAAACTGAAGACATAATTTTGGAGTAATCATTTTATTTTTCTATCAGCACATATCATTGTAGCGTGATGGTAATCTTTCTTTTGGCATTAGTTTCAAACATTTTTGTCAATATTTGCACCATGCTTATAACTATGATGATGTATGCTGGGAATTTATGATTGAAGATGAACAGTATATGTCAAGACGCTTGCCTGTGGTTTTTTTTTTGGGGATCATACATAGCAAAGTCGCAGAGCACATCATGATGTGTCTTTGATTTTTTTCGTTCACAAAACTCTGGAACTTGCGACTCAAAGTACATTGCAAAAGGCAGGAACAGTTTTTGGTTACATGTATGATAATCCTCATATTACTTGGCCCTTATGAACTCTACTGAATTCTTAGTTGTTAATGCTAACGTGGAGGTGATTCCTTTTGGAGCACTATGTTGCCATTTGGTAGTTTACTGGCAGATGTAGCCTACACCATTCTTCACAATTCTGCTTGTTTAGATAGAAATTTTGTTATAAGCTTCCAGTTTCTTCAGAATTATGAATTGAGCTACAATATTTCCTTCAACAGGTTCTCATATGCCGTAATGAAGCAGAGAAGTGTTTGATAGAGACTTCAATCAACTCTATTCGCATTAGCATGAAGGTAATGATGAAAAGCTGATTGGATATTACTATGCTTATTGGTAATGTCAGTCAGCCATTTGTCTTCTGGTACACCATCATACATTTTTCTGTTTGTTATTTGACAGGTTAAACAAGCAGATGAGCTAGAAAATATTCTTGCAAAGAAGTTCCTCAGGTTTCTATCAATGAGAGCAGAGGCATTCCAAGTGTTGAGGAGAAAACCAGTTCAGGTATGACAATGTATATCCGTAAAGCTAGGCACCTAGCACCTTCAGCAGTGCTGACATGTGCTGTCTTCAATTGGATCCATCTAGTAATGCTTCTAGGCATAGCAATACAATATTCGATAATCAGGCAAACGAAATGCTAGTTTATGTTGTGACCTAGAGTTTTATTAGCATATGAATTTTCCATCTTAATGATGTTTTTCATATTTTAGTTAGCCAATCTTATCCCTTTTTTTCTTATCTGCCAATAGTGACCGGAGTAAACTGCATTGTATCATGTGACACCATCGCATGACATCAGTGGAAAGTGGCTAACTTGATTTTTGTTCTCTTTCAGGGTTATGATATCAGTTTCCTAATAACAAACTACCACTGTGAGGACATGCACAAGCATAAGCTCATAGATTTCATAGTTCAATTTATGGAGGTAAGTAAAGGTTCTCCTTGGCCTTCCTTTTTGTTACAGTTTGTGACTTATACTCATATTGCATCTGCTGATTTGTGCTGTAGGATATCGACAAGGAGATCAGTGAGCTAAAGCTTTCGGTAAATACACGTGGCCGGTTAGTGGCAACTGAATTCCTGAAGCAGTTCATATGAAACATTCTTAGCGGTCGTTGAAAAATATACAATTCTGCATTGTTAGCTGTGCTGTGTCAGCCTTTATCGAGCAAATCTGGAAGGAGATTTCCACCATTTTGTTTTCCTTTTGTAAATGCGTTGATAAGGATATGAATTCTTGATCCAACTAGACCTCATTGCAAGCTAAAATCTGTCCTGGCAAGAGATATCAGGGGAAGCAATGTCATGGGCAGTAGGTGAAGAATATATTTTTGGCCTTTTGGCTCAGCCGTCCTGTACTGGGCCGGCCAAGTTTTATTGGAACGTGGATTGTCAAAATTGGGGTTCACGCAGTTTTTGCTCGCTTGTCGTCTCTGGTTCCGAGTCCAATTCCACGGCAAGCTGCCTTAGCTGCTTAAATCTATTTCACTGTTCAATCTATTAGCCTCAATCGGTGTGAGTTCCTGATGAAGCATAATCTGTGCAGGCCCTAGAGGCAAGAGCTAGCTAGCAATGGCATCATCTTCCAGTTCTGCTTCAGCAAGAAGCCGGCGAGCAAGCTCGGCTCCAAGCTGGCTGTCGCTGCCGCCGCAGTCAGTGAAGAGAGCAAGTTAACAATGGCGCCGTCGCCGCAGTCTGCTAGGATGCAGGAGCTGGCTATTCAGGCTTGCAACACCTAAAAAAAGGCTTGCAAAGTAAACCAGAACGTCTACTGAGTTATTCAGGCAAATAAAACGATCCATCGAAGCCCAGTTTCAGAAAGCTAGCAGGGGCATTCATTTCGGTAGGAAATCTGTTCTTTTCAGATTTTCAGATCAAGGCCTGCATGGCAACAACCCACAAGTTCATTTCAGTTTTCAGACCAAGGACCTGGATGACCCGATACCGTATTTCCCATATCCGTTTCGCCATCATCCCCGGCTTTTACAGTGCCTCAAAGCTACAAATGCACACACTACATCAACCCAACCGCACAAGTTAGACCAAGGATTCCAAGAATCACATCCACTAATACCATTGCTCTGCACTAACACCTGGTTAAGTCTAGGAGTCTTGGTAATGAGCACTTTCGAGTTGCATTGCCCCAGGTTAACTGATTTAGCTTTTTTAGTGAAGTTGAGATTGTAGAATCTGATTATCCTCCAGCAACCTGTCGTATTCCAGGAGAAGCTCCTCAGACTGCTTCTGTAGAGCGTTCACATGGGCCTCTGCTTCCAATGCCTTCTTCTCGTGATCTTCAGACTCGGATTTCAGCTTCTTCATACCCTCGTTTAGCTTAGCAACCTCCTGCTGAAGCTTCTTGATTTCACTGGATGATTTCTCCTCCTTTTCACGGAACGACTGGTTCTCCATTTGAAGTTTCTCGACCTCCTCTCTTGATGTGTTGGTTGCTTTCCTCAGTGTAATGAGCTTTCGGAGATAATGGTGCAACCGGTCAATGGCAAATGCAATGAATAGTGCAAACCCTGCAAGGAGAGGCCAGCTGTTAGAAACTATCATGCTTGCCAGATTTAACTATGAATGCATATCTTAATTATACCTAGAGATAGTGCTATACTTTTGGTTGAAGAAAACAATACTAAACTTGCCTAAAGGTTGCTGCGCTGGACATTTCTGTAAGAGTATAGTCATGGATTTCAAATGTCCTGATTAAATTGTCCAGAGAAACAGCCTGACAGAGCATTATCTATTGGGACCAACTTTTATCAGTTCAGGTCTGAAACTTCCAACCTTCCAGAAGTAAATAAATTGTTCAGAAAAACAACCTGATATAGCATAATCTACTGAGACCAACCTTTATCAGTTCAGGTCTGAAACTCCCAACTTTCCAGAAGGAAAGAGATCAGATTGGACTGACAGCTTCAAAGGTCAGACAACATGCTATGTATTTAATTTCAGCCAAACTGTCGTAATTACTTTATTGATGTCTAGATGATTCATTGGTTAATAGCACTTCCTAGGGTAGGAACTCTAGCTATGAGTACCGTGTGTGTACATGAGGCCTTGTTTGAACAGGTTGACAAAGTGACACTCCATCTTTATTAGTTTTCATATAATATTCTGCAGATCCAATAAATCTTCCAATGCATAAACCCATATCAATTCCAAATGGGGTACATCAGACTGACCCTACGGCCCAAACATGAAACATGCAATAGATTGGTCATCTCATTTTTCTACATTGGCAGTTTGGATAGTAGCTATCATGATTCCTAACCTGTAATAAGCAAGATTGCTAACCTACGAATGGTACTTTGTACCAAAACGACCAAATAAAAGCAAAAGGTACTACAGTTACTCAAAATGTGGATTTTCTTTTGAAGCCGTCCCTTGATATAACCTTCATATGGCTTCTGAAACATGCTTGAAATACGATAGTCCCTCGGCTAATTTACATGCTAGTTTGAACCATATGATCACATACTGACTCAGTGGCACTTGCCATTCTATTTCTCAAATACTTTCTTCTTGTTTGCCACGATATGGTCTAGTAGATTAATACAGCAAAAAAGCGTGGACAGATTAACAGAGGTGAGACATTCTAAATGCCCACCAAACAACAGACTATAGTTAACGAACAAATGATTTCTCAATCCATGCTACCATATTTTTTTTATCACCTAGATGGAGCACGAAAGCAACAAAAAACTGATGCAAGCCTAAGCAATAGGAATCTTTATTGTATCCAAACCAGCCCACTACAGTAACATGGTACTATTTCTCTACCAGTTGACCACAAGGAACATGGCATAAATGCAAAGTGCAATTTGCTCATTAACAACTGAACATACACAAACATTCTTCAATGATACGATCATCTCCCTTCAGAACTTCTTGCTTGTAGTTTAAAATGTGCAATCTAAGTTATGTAGTTTCAGTAAACCTTAGGGGTTAAGCAATATTTGGTTTGCATAATTTAGCTACCTCCATCATTAAGAAGCACTTGCTACACTTCACCCAAGTATCAAGCAGCGATTATCAACGCTAATTGAGTGACAAATCAACAAAGATGGGTGATGCAATGATGGTGAAGCAGTAAAGAAGGCGGCAATGGCGGGCTCACCGATGAGGGAGGCCTCGAGGAGGTGCGTCCGCCAGAGCACCTGGTCCATGGGGCTGACGGTGCCGAGCTTGAGCCCCCGGTTCTGGATCTTGAGGATGCTGGCGACGCTGGACATGAGGATCACCGAGAGCGTGCAGGCCAACGTCTTGACCGTCGCTGGGCCCTTGCCGTTCTTCGCCTGCTCCACGCCGCGCATCGCCACCTCCCGCAGTGGCCCGACCTTCACCATCAGCAGCAGCGCCACCGCCGCCTCCGCCAACACCACCACGAACAGCAGCTGAATCATCCTCCCAAAAACCCAACCCTTCCTCTCCTCCAATCTTTTCTTCTACTGCTCTTCCCTGAGAAAGCTGGGATTTTTAGCAAAAAGAGCAGCTTTGCTCCGTTTCTTCAGCATCAAACCGAGGAATCGGTGCAGGAATCGAGTTTGGTTGTGCAATAACTCCACACCAAATGCCTCAGCCACACGGTAACCTCGGTTCTGAGTTCTGACGGGGAGGAGGAGAAAAAAATTACAAATTTAACTGGGAAATTTTGGAGATTGACAATAACCTGCCAACTTTCTTGGCCTGCAAAAGGGTAGCTCATCAGCAATCAGAAGACACAAACACGAAAAACGGAAGCAAATGGAAATTTTCGAGAGGAATGAAGAAAAGAAACCCACCTCGCTTCTCTCGCCAAGAACCAACCAAGAGCTCAAACCAATCAATAATCTGTAGCCCTGTGGGCAGATTATGGTACGATACTAAAGAAGAACTACTAGTAAAGGCGCGTAGAGAGAGGTGGCGGCGGCGAAGGGCGACGAGCAGGGCGGCGTGCAAGCAGCTCAGCTGAGAGAGAGAGAGAGAGAGAGGAGTGGGAGTGGAAGAAGAGCGTGAAAGTTCTTGGCCCCTGCCTGCTCCGGTCTCTTTTTTGTGATTGATAATGGCGCTTAACGCTGCTAATCCTAAAGTTGCAGGAACATGCTTAACTTTCGAGGGATTTTAAAAAGCTACGAACAATGCATTAGCAACTTTACTGAAAACAACCTTTCTTTCATTCAGATTTACTAGACGCTCTCTTTTCTTATACTACGTATTTGTGTAAGTAGGTGATTTTTTTTCTTTCAACCGCTTGGGATATGAACCTATAAAAACACTGAAAATCCTAAGAAATTCATGTTAATATGCGAAGGTTTCGTAGCTCTTTGTGAAATTCATTTCGACGAAGAACTGCACTATAGTAGTAACGTAGAGCTGTACAAGTGCTGCACTACCTGTACTTTTTTATTCTTTTGTCTGCTGTATTTTTGGGCGATTCTGTAACGTGCCAGTACGGGGACGTGCACCGTTTTCTGTCAATTTGACCAGGTGTGACTCGTGCGTTGTCGGCAGTTTTTCTACATTACCCCCTGCATTTTCTCTGCTCTTTGTAAAACGACGACGGCTTATTATCTTCTCACGTTCTGTTCAGTATTCAGGAACAGAAGAAGATGCATGCCAGTCCATGTACAGTGTAGTACAGTCGAAACAAACAAGAGTGAAGATGACAACTGGATACAGTGCAAGCCTGGAAGGTACCCACACTCATCGTTTTGCTTATGAATTAACTTTTTATATATGTATTCTTATTGGTTGAAAAGCAAATGCTAAAAAATAAATTATAATAAAAAAAACCCCTAAAATTTAAATTTTTTGCTTATACTTCTAAGCAGCACACAGCATGTGCTTTATTATACTACAATGATCATATGACTGTAGTCTGTACTCCAATTATGCTAACATTAGTTTTCAGAGGCTGTAGACAAAGACTGGAAAAGAGCAAAAGGTTGTTCAGAGATAATTATATTTTTCAAACTTTTAGCTCTCAATGATAGATGTATTAGATAAGGTTGCCCCATGTTAGCTGGAGTAAATGTTGTTTTTCTACCTTTAGGTCCATAAATACGGTCCTTTTCCAGCATGTAAATAATTTACATAAGTTTATTTGAAAACCGAAGAAATCCAGACGATGCATGCCTTATTTTTTTTAGATACTAATATAATAAATATCCTGTAACAACGCATGCCTTATAAAAAAAGAGCTCATTTTCAAAAGAGAAATTATGAAAAGAGCTTTTCATAATCATCACGGACTGGACCACAGTAGGCTCCAAGTTAGACCGGTCATGCGAAACAAAGCTCTGCTGGGACGAACGACGATGATAGCATGAGAATTCCACGGAACAATGGTCAAGTTCGTACTCTCGAAATACCAAGGAAGTCGTTTCTGCAACAGTATGATACTCATCCTATACTCCTACTATGCCTAGAAATATATCTATACCTAGAAATATATTTATAAAATCTTTGAAAGGGATCTGCATGTACCCTTATTACAAAGAAGATTTACTTGCGAGTCAACGAAGAAAAGAATATCTGGTGGCCTGCCGTTGAGCAGCTGTAGGATCAGCCATCAGCAACAGGAGCAGTTATGATAAGCTCCGCTGCTTAATTCTTAAAGCCGAGTTACTGTTTACAGTTTACTATGGCAGGGCAATCGTGTCAGCCTGTGCGGTGGTAGTATTATTATACTAGAGGAATGGATATTTGGCGGGTGCTTAACCACCACCATGATGGGCATTGACAAGGGGGGGAAGCTGGAGTTAAGACGATAGGTACAGGCCGTGCACGACCACCACACCACATCACCCACCGCATTCAGCATCAGCAGCAACCGGAAAGGAGGGGAAGCAAGCCAGGAAGGAAGCAGCAAGAATCCGACGCCATAATGGTCAAACGTGACCCCTCCTCTTCTTGTTCCTACTACTACCTTTTCTTCCTCCTTTCATTCCCTTCAATTACTCCTACTCTTCCTAGTCTCGTCGTTGTCCTCCTCCTCCTCCTGCTCCTCTTCTATTGGGCGTTACTTGTTCTTGTTTCCTTTTCTTCTCGCCTTGTTGAACGCAACGATTCTTGGTCGGAATCCAGTAGGGAGAGGATTAGAGGAAGGACCAGCGTCCTGAGGCGTAAAGGAGACACCTTTGCTGCTGTTCTTGGAGCTTCCGGCCGTTCCTGGGGGCTTCCCTGCCGAAATGGCCGTAAGTTCTTGTTCGATTAACTGACTTGATAGTGTTCCTGAGGTGCTTCGTGCTTGGATCGGTTTAGTTTGCTTGGGTTCCTGGCATGTGGGATTTCTTGGAGTTGATTCTAATTGGCAGAAATGGTTGCTTTGTCATTTCTTTCTTCTCGCTGCCCAATGTTAGGGCTCCTTAAATTACAATATTTTTGCTCACTGGTGAGGAGACAGGTTGCATCTTTTGGAATTATTTTCTTGTTGCCTCCTTCTGGAGCTATTTTCCTTGGATCTTTTTGTTTCCCTAGAAAATGTGCCGAATTGAAACCCAAATGGTTGCCTTGTCCTTTTCTGCTCAGTTATGCAGTTATCCGAGCTGCCAAGATCCAGACTTTATGCATTCAAGGATGCAATTTATGTTGCGGATTCAATGTTGCAAGAATGTTGACATTGCATGCTTGCAGAGCTGATTTGCTGAGTAATATGTTAATGCAGGAATCCCGTGCAGAGAAAAGATCTCAGCTTTGTGAATGTGCCGGGTGTGAATGTGATAATTGATATAGCTTGTCTACTTGCGTGTTTGAGACTTGTCCTTTTAATGCATCTTTAGTAGTGTTACTGCAGAAAAGATGCACATTAATAGATCAAGTATTTACATTCAAGTTCTTTCAATCAGTATAGATATCAGGATTTGAGTAAATTCCGGTTGATCGAACGAAGCTGCAGATTTGACATATGCTAATGCCATGCATACATGATTACAATAGACAATATCTACCGAGGAGAGTTTAGATTATCATGCTTATTTAGGTTAGAATTATAATTCCTGTTACATATGAAATAGTGAAAACTGACAAAGCAACAAACTCATATTGTTGATTCAACAATCAGCATGCTGTCTGTTTTTTTTTAAAAAAAAATCTTTAGCTTTGTTTTTGGAGCATAGGTGTTTCTATGATCTACCTAGCGCAATTCAATAATATGACAGTTTTTTTTGTTAAACTTTACCAGCATAAAGGAGTTCCTAAATTTGGAAGCTGGGAGGATGAAGACCGTGGTGAACACCTTTACACACAGTATTTTGAAAATGCCCGCAAGGGTAAATCTCCAGGGAGGTCTGTTAATCCAAACAATCATCATGAAGATACCGAAGCAGTCTCTAAGGCCTCTCCCCTGCGAGCTGGATCTGACCCAGCAGTGAGAAAGCCCAAGGATGAAAGACGCTCAAACCAAGAAGATGATCTTCGTCGGCATGAAACCACTGTTAGAAAACCATATGCCGAGTCACCTAATCATAGATATGGGGATCATAACAACAATGACAATGCAGCGAGAAAAACCAGCATAGAAAAGTCGCCAATTCATCCCCGTCACCAGGCAAGAGTTGCAAACAAGGGTGCAGTTTCATCTCCTTCACGGGATCGTAGGGGTTCGTCAGAAGGAAACCGTGGATCTGCTCCCACTACACCTGGATGGTCCAAGTTCAGATTAACTGGCCGTGGTGATGAGACGGTAAAGCCCTAACTTATGATGCATGGTATTAAGTAAACTGTCCTTTGATTCATTGACTATAAACATAACTTTAGCTGAAGTGTTAATTGCATATGCAGCCTGAGAGAGGATCAGCTGTGCCAAAGTTTGGAGAATGGGATGAGAAAGATCCTTCCACAGGTGAAGGTTTCACTGACATATTTGAGAAGGTGAGGGAGGAGAAACAGTCTGGTATCAGCAATGCTCCTGTCATTACCAGTGAGGCAGATTATATGAAGCGCTATCAACAACGCAAATATCAATCCACAGTAAGTCTACTCACTGAAAAAGAATGGTCAGATGTGTGGATGAGAAATCTGTTCTTATGCCAGTTGCCACTTGAGCTCACTAATATTGACCGTTGAGAAGCATAAATCTGTATCTGAATACTGCTTGGTGTATCTCTATTGATTTTCAGGGATCATGGTACCATGCATAGTTATGCGGTAATTTAAATTGTATAAAATCTACTGCTTGTAATAGTGCATTCTACAATTTTTCAGCAAAATCATTGCAACTAATTAAATATATATAGTCCCACTCCTGGTACCATACTTCTGTTTTTTACTGGAGTATATAATGGTTGCAAAAAGTTGGTACTACAGCAAAATAATGGTTTTACTAGTAGTTTGGTTAGGGTTGTTTGCAAGGAATTTTGTACTGTATGATTGCTTACAGCATGATTTGGTTATATTTTATTGTAATCCACTTTACAGCTATTCCTCCATCCTAAAATATAGCAACCTATTGTCTAGATTGGTAGTATTATGTTGTGTCAGATCCACAGTATTAGATTGTTATATTTTGAGACGGATAGAGTAACGGATTCCTATTTTAATTCAGTTTATCACTTCCTTGCAGGGCTGCTCATGCTTCGGTTGGTTCAAGAACTGAACTGACAACCATCCTGCCAATCCTGTCAGCGAGCCCTACATGAATTTGTGTTGAATGTATCATTGTGAGATGAATTCCTCCAAATCTGTTGTCGTTGTTGAGATATTGTTTGGTAGCGGGACATGTATTTACGCAAATTCGAAGCTTTTTGTTGAGCAATTTGAGCTTTTGTATAACGAGTGATTCGTTTCTCCTGGAAGGATCATGCAGCGTTGTCTCATAGCATGATAGGATGCCATGTTTGGATATGAATATCCAAATCCTTACAATAAAGGGTAGATTTCAACAAAATCCAAAAAAACTCAAGTCACTTATAAAAATCAAGTAAAAATTGCTGAGCCTGAATTTCTTTTTTCCTCTTTGCAAACTATTAAGTTGCTGAACTTGAACAAGCACCTGACATGAAAAATACAGGACAGGTTCGTCTATCAGAAATTCAGAATACTTGCCATGAACTAGTAGTGTTTGCGCTGCAGGATATGCCTCGGCAGCTCTCCCGCCCTCTTCTCTTGTGCATCCCGCATCGCTCGGCAGTCGGCAGCGTCCTCACGTGCGGCTTGTTAAGCAATCACTAATCACCGGCCTTTCTGGCCGTGTATGGTATCTGCCGCATATAGCCTTGCCATGTATAGAGCTTGTGATGTATATACTTTCCTAGATTAGTTATTGCCATGCAAAGCTGCTTGTATCAATATATGATCAATGGAATCCAGCGCCCTATGTGTGGCGTCTTCTCCAATCTCTCCTCTTCTCCCTAAATCACACGGCTCTCCGGCGACCGGCCGCCGGCATTAGACAAGACAAGCTGGGCAGGAATTATGGGCTTACATAGGCCAAGATGGGCTAGGCCAGCCAACTTGTCGTTCTTGGGTTTGTTACTTTGTTTTGCATTTTGCTGAATTTTGTTGCAGTAGGCCAATCTGAGAGGTATTGGGATCTTTCGGGACTACAGCTTTTTGGTGTTGGAGTAAATTTTAGTTCAGCGGTAGCAATTTACGACGCCGAGGATTGTTTTCGTTCTTGCAGAGATTAACGATTTTGTCGAGAACAATTCTGATAGTTACACTTACACATGCACTCCAAAATGCTTCAACGACAATTCATTTTTCAGCAGCTTGTACCAGTCTAACCAATAAGTAGGAACATCAATCGATCGATTTCGTTGCAGCATTACCGGAAGAAAAACGTTGCTGCAAAGAGCTCTTTATGGTGCTCTCTATTGTACTGCCATTATAAATGAACTCAACAGTCGATTAACAAGGTACAATAGTATTCTTCTCTCTTATGATTTAGGCATTTATGTCCATTTTTATTTTTCTTTCCCTGACTAAATCGATCTTTATTAGGTTCTTACGTGAGATAAAACGACGGAATTTTTTAGCTGGTGCCGTGATTTGTGCTGCCGTGAGGCATTCTTTCGATCTGCTTCAACTACTTAGCTAGCTAGCGCTTTTTGTTTGTTTGGAAGAAGATGAATACACATTCGCAGGAAAACACTTCGTAGATCGGTGGCACTGGCAGATCATTTCATCGCCTGATCCTCGGATTCAATCGGGAAAGAAAGAAGCCTCCTGCCGCCTGCCGGCTGCACCGCCTCGGTTTGCCATGCATCGGGAACGAGAGGATCTGATCGAAAACGTTGCGGAATAGTGCCGCCGCCTCCGATCGCGCGTTCGCATCAGAACGAGAGTGCATCGCAGACGCCGTCCAAAAGATGAATAGATTTTTAGGGTTTTTAGTTGGGTCAATTTTTTTCTTTCCCTCTTCAATAGCTTTATTTTACTGGGCAATTAAACCCCTACATAATTGTACTACTAATAACTAATTGAGGTAGTAGTATAAACGGATATGGGTCGTCGGATGAAAAGAGATGTGAGGTCTAGATTATTTTTTACTATCATCGAGAAGCTCTGCTGGCAAAAGGTAAATTTGAAGAAACATGGCTCATATATATACTACCAGTAAGACCTTTGCACAAGGTTTTGGCAACCCAAAAAACTTGCAGGATCATGTGACACATGCAAGAAGTGCAGTTCAGTACTTCCAGTGCATATCAAGAAGTATCTTGAAACAACTTGTCAAAAAACGACGATAGTATGTTGGATTATTGATCAATTACAAATATCTTCTGCAGTCATGTAGAAAAATACATCATGAAATGGAAGTGCTAGCCGTGTTTCTCTTATGCTGGAGCACAGACGAAATCGAACACATCACGGTTCACAAGAAAAGAAAACGGATTAAAAAAAATGGTGGAGCCTGGAGCCCTATCTGCTGTTAAGCTTGCAGTATGGGGCTAGTTTTCTGCTGAAAGCCAAGGCCTTGGATCGGCTTCATCCTTGTAGCAGCTCACACCAACCAGACGATCGATTTTACTGGAGTTTTATCTTGAGAAAGGAGAGGTAATACATTCTACCACGACACAATTAACAACCCATCCTTGCAGATCTGGTAATTAACGATCCTACAAGGAAGACACACCTGATAGAGAGTCAGCATAACGATAGGAGCTAGCATTTCATTCGAAATCAATCATCAAGTACGCTGACATTACAAACCATGATGATAACTCTCGTCTGGTCCTGAATCTGCTACCAATTTAAATAAAAATTTTCGCGGAAGGGAAGGTCAGGTCGACAGATTTGATCTAAGGTTAAAATTAACGGGGGCACCAATTTAAATAAAAATTAATAGTTCGATGCTTTTCTTTTTTTTAATTTCTAGGTATTCTCTAATAAAAATTATTAGAGCACTAATGGTACAAGGATCGTTTATAGGAGCATTTCATATCGATTTATTAGTGTTTGTAGAATGTTTAATGTATATATTTTACTTGTTTTATTAGAATTTGTAGGATTTTTCTAATTTATTATAGTGCTATCTGATGGTATATGCGTTCGTAGAATAGTTAATGTACATGTTTTATTTATTTTATTATAATTTTTAGGATTTCTCTAATTTATTAGAGTGCCATGTGATGGTATAAGACCGTTGGTAAGAGTGTCGTGTTTGTAATTTAGATTTCTTTGGTTGTATCAAAGTGGCCTAATTCTTTTCAACTTATTACTAGATTAAATATTATTATTTAAACAAATTATTTGCTCTCACTTTAAAAAATACATTTTAAAAAACCTTTCTTCTATTAAAAAATTATTGTATATATATATTTAGACTATTTATTTTAAACTATTTTAAGTTTGCTTTTTAAAATATTTAATTTATATATATAATTGACAGATATTACATATCTCCTTTATCTAAACTAAAACATATAAAAAATACATCTCGCTGATATCTTAGCATTGATCAAACCATACGTCTATAAATATCATAGTCGATATTACCCCTTAGTAGTTGGTGCTTCAAATAAGGATCTAATGTTCAAAAGATTTCTATCAAATATGACTTTAAGAAGCAACACTTTCGACGAAGGTCTCAGCAATTGCTTAGACATAAGAGATTCAACCCAACCAATAGTCATCTACCTTCAGATCGAAACCATCACCATACATACCAAACCCAATTATAAGAAGAGTTCAAACTCGTTTAAGCAAAAAGGTTTTGACAAAGTATCCATAATATCACATCTACAATATGAGTTCCACTTGTTGCTAGGGTCTAGAATGTTCCACGGAGATCGCTCAATAAGCTACTTTCGACAATAAGCTTATACCGATAAGTGATCCACTCCACTCTTGTTAGATTTAATCTGATGATACAGAGCAGGATCAGCAAATTGCTAATATTGACTTTGATCGTTTAATGGGGTTCTTTTGATTAGATCTAGATGAGCTCTTCGTACTTTACGAAGTTGGAGAATATGGATCCAATGACTATTCCTCATATTCGATATCCGACTGTGATATCGAGATGATCAAGAAGAGTTCATCAGGGGCTAAGAAATCGACCTTGAAGTTGAGGAGATAATCAGGTTGACGTCACCATCTACATCTACTCCTTCCAATGATGAAAATTTTATTGATGCATAGCATTTGATGATATCGCGTTCTCCATTAGATCAACCTCTAACAAATCTCTCTATCAAACCATAGTTCACGATGTTCGAAAAGATGAAGTCTTCTATTATCAATCTCAATATCGTTTTTGCTGAAGCTGTGGGAGAAAAACGAAAACATGAATCTGGTCCAATGTGCAAACAATGGCAAAGATTCTTAGTGTTACGTGTAAAGATAATTAGAGACCTAGTCCAATGTGTAACGATGATCAATGTAACTTACCTTGTCCAATGTGAAATTTACTCGTAAAATAATGACGTACTTCGTTCATTGGAGCACGAGGAACAGGATGGGTTGGTGATGAACGGCGACTTGCCGTGCCCCAGCGTCCGACCATTCCTACGTCGACCAGATCCCCGGCCACTACGACAGCGCTGCGCGCGGCTGAGCTGGAGAACCTCTCCGAGAAAGAGCTGTAGGACCTCCTCTTCTCCGCGGAGGAAGAAGACGGCGCTGCGGCTGAGCCTGAGAGGCTGAGAGTTCCTCCGGTGTGCTGTACAACCTCATGACGTCTTTGTAGTTGCTCATGAGAGCTAGATTTGCATGAGTGAAGAGCAGGATGCATTTAATTCTTGGTTGTATGGTCAATCATTGTACTAGCTACCTAGCTCTCTGCTCCTCGATGTAAAGATTATTCCACTGGGGATGAACTATTGTAATCTGAAATATAAGTTTCTGTCAATCCTCGATGTAAAGTACTCGACGAACTCTCGTATCCTCGAACACGAAGTAGATATTTGTGTTCTGTTGATCCATATGTGCCTTACTCCAACGTGTTTGTCAGATCGGTTTACGTGATTATTTGTGCGTCTGATCAATTTCACTAGGGAAGCCATGAAAGCGCCGCCGCTCACATCACATGCAACTGGAAAGATAGGCGACAACAGCATGCAATGATGCAAAGGCAAAAGAAATCAGAAGGTACATAAAGAAATCAAGGAAGAGGTACATTTCTCTTCAGATATGGATGCATCAACAACAAAAGGGTAGATACCGAAAAACTAAAACATTCTTTTCAACAGAAACGAGGTGTTTTGAACATGAGGTTTCATACACATTCTCAAATTTTGGATGTACCCTTGTATAATCCGGACACCGTCCAAAATGAAACAACGGCAGCAATCAAAAACCAGCTCTCTATATATAAATCATTAGATCCTCCAGCCTAAACAAACATCACGAGATGTATCTACGGATATCGAATAACCTACGGCAATTTTTTCTATGTACTAAGATTGTTCTTTACATCAAAACTGGATGTTATCTTGTTTGTCTCTAGGAGCAACACACTGCCATAGAGCTCTGAAGGATTCAGTTTCCCTTGCATCTATTCCTATTGCACGAAGATTCCGTGCATATTCCTGCATAATAAGCCAAAAACAAAAAAAAAGGGGCACGTCAGTGGTGGTGCAGTGCATCCATCATAAATCGGTACATGTATATCATGTTCGATCATATAACTAATATGTATTGTAGGGGTAAAATAGAAACATTCAGAATACATGCTGAAATTGTTTTCCACAGAACATGTTAAGGTTAGAATAAGCTAGCCATAAGCAGTAATTGGGCTTTTCATGAAACCAAAAGGCAAAAACATAAACAAAATGATTTGATGCAAAATTTACACCTCAAAATAAAGGTAAAGGATAGATATCAAACCTGAATATCAAGAAATAGCTGCATGCAGATCTTGTCAGTATCAGAAATGATGTTATTCGAGGCATCAGTATTAGCTCCTACTCGTCTTTGTGCACCCTGACGTAGTCTTTGCAATGATGATTCAGTTTTCCTTGCCTTTATATTGAATGAAAATGAAGTCAACAATAAGCAGAAACGAGTTTTCATAAGAAGCTAAGCATTCCTTACTTACCACAGTGACTACTTCAGATACCATGTCATAATAAATTGAAGTGATCTTATCTGTAGATCCACGGCGCAGCTTTGTTTTATCATCTTCTGAAAAATAGTGAATACGGTCACCTTCAAGAAAGACCTACAATAATAGAGGAAAAACACATAAGAAAATATGGGGACAAAAAGAAAACGCAAACTTACAATAATAGAGGAAAAGCACATAAGAAAATATGGGGGCAAAAAGAGAACATGAAGACACATGTTTATAGCCTACAGCTTTTAAGCCTGCAACACGGCAAAACACCTTGAAGGTGATGACAATCAGACTAAGGAGTAGTACTAGATACTGACCATTACAGTTAAAAATCAACAAGAGCACATACCGAATGCAGCCATTAGGACATAGATGCTACCAGTTAAGTAGTTAGCGTTTGATGCTTGACTTTAGAGAAACATAAATCATAAAACAGAGAAGTAAAACAGGATGTTCATTCACCTTAAGTGGATGCAAAATCCCAGATACATATGGAGAATGCCTCACTGGAAGCTTATTGGTCATTCTATATGTCGCTGTTATTCCCTTTAGGTGCTTCAAGTCCTACAATCAACCAGAAATATAGTTGGTCAGAACAGGACCATAACTCAAAATTTTTCCCTATGCACCATAGGAGTGACGAACCACAGATAACATAAGAAAATGTTGGTACTGCTACTCCGCTGACTTGGTGTGCTCACCTCGTTAGACCTTTTAACTATGACCCCAATCATGACATTCATTATAGCAGGCAGCAACTCCTTCAAAGGCTCAACAGCTTGCAGTATACTTTGTTTCACAAGAGCAAGTACTTCAGTTGGGCATGATGCTAACAGTTGGTTCACATGTTCCACAAATTGGCCTGATTCTGAAAGCTCACCAATTACGGCATTTACGTCATGCATTACCTGTGCACCAAATACAACATTGAAATGCAATTCACAAATTATGCCTAATGGCCATAATATTATATGTTTCCAACATTGTATAAAATTTATACTTTCACAGTGTAATAACAAATATGAGAATCAGGGGCCAAAATAATGGGTAAGATGTACATAGTAATCAATATTGACTTGCCTCCAATCTGCAGCACATCATGAAGAACAAGCTGAACAATTCTTTTCTTTCTGGTTTACACATTAAAAGAAAGGGCAACGTCTAATCACTGTGTCATAGTCGACAAGAACACAAACCAGTAACCACACAGTATATGTGTTCCTACATTGCTGATTGCAGTTGAAGTACAAGATGTCAGCTTTGTGCTTCTCTCCTGAGCACTTAAAGTCTTAAACCTTAGAGTGAGTCTCAAACTATTGCTGATTTAACTTAGTATGTATGCAACTATCTCAATGTCCATGGCTAAGATGACAATACTATTTCAGTGTTAAGTCACAAGGTTCACAGTGAGCGACAAAAAGCAGTAGGTTCTGATGACTGAAATGACACACTTAGCATTCAAGGAGTACTGTAGACGTGACATACATAAATGAAATCCTCCACAGGCATAGATAGTGCCCATTCAGCGTCTGCATGAGAACTTGAGCCCCCATCAGAAACTTTCCGTGCAGCCAGACCAGAAGAAAGCCATGTTGTATACCTTATTGTAGAATAAAGAACAAAAAGGGTCAATCACCGTATGTTAAATCGTAAAAAGAAAGGCAAAGAATCCTGTGCAGCAGTTATACCTTGAAATAAGCTGCAAAGACAAGTGGAGGAACTTATCACAGAGGGAGAAAACAAGAACATCGTCACTCCAGCAGGCCTGCAAACTTTCTAAGAGCTTAACGCTTTGTTTCAATAACAGTGTCCTCGGCTTCGCTTGATTCTCAGGCATTCCAACAGGAGTAATTGTGGCTGTAAGCACAGAATCAAGACCACCAGCAATGTCCTGAAATCTTATGGTTGAACCAGTCGAAGTCAAGTTAGAAATGAAGTTCTGAAGAGCACTTGACAACAGAATAGACTAAATATTTATGCTTACTTTAATGTAAAGTAGACAGCAACATGCCACTGTCGCATGAAATTGGCATAAGCAGGCTCAGAGCGGAACTTTGTTACATCAGGCCAAGATGAACAGTAACCTGCAAGACCAAATATTCAATCAATCACAACTCCCAATAGCAATATACATAGATCTTTAACCCAATCTAATCACATTCCTTGTTAGTCCTATATGATGATTGTCTCACTTGTAGTATCAAATAGATAGATATAAACCAGCATGCTTTGCCAGCAATCATAGTATACTATTGTAGTAGGCTTAGCTCGTCAAATACAAAACAATAACCACATTTCAACATAATTACGAATACCTTCCAGAAAATCAAGGAATCTTAAGCTAGCTTTGTAGTTTTTGAGGAATTTTTTAGGTTTTCCAGGAGAGGTGGCCCCAGGCTTTCCCTTCTGGATTGCCAAATGGACTTCTTTGAGTATTGAATTGGCCAGAAAATCAAAAACATGAAGCCCAGAGTTTGCTGCAAATCAACCGAGAGAAAGATAGATGATGCATCAGTATAAGTCCTTATGCAGCATTTAGTATTCAACTTACAAAATACTAAGCAACGATGGAACATTTTAATGAAATCTGTAAATCTTAATTACCCAATGAGGATATTTCCAAAATAAATTTGCAATCTTTTTCTACACATTGCACTATCTGCTCATAATCATCTTCTAGGTCATCAGAAGATACCCCAGCAACCACTTTTGCATAGTTTTGAGGGGCAATTTTCTGGATCAACGGTGACACCACTGTTGTACGGAATATCTCTTCTGCTGAAGATGTGTTGTCAATAGCAGCATAAGCACGCAAACAATTATATATTACTTTGTCATCACGATGTTCTAGGCCATCCACAAAGCAACGCTCCAAGCTACCATCAAGTAGTTTTGTAGCACATTGGACCCTCTTCTCCATGTTCTCAATAAAAGGAAGGTTCTGTACTGCCATTATGTAACAGAATAAGAATCATAAATATCAGTTGCATTGATGTGTACATGGTAGCGTGAGGTAGAAATAAAACAAAAGCTACCGATATGAAACCATGTTGACACTTTGCCAGTTTGCAACAATCCTATCTATGACATGAGCGAACATTTTGTTTCTTATAGTTATTAATCCAAATGTCATATTACATTGTAGTTTTATTGTGTATACTGCCCTTTCAATGGTCAATGGTGACACAGAAATAAACATTTCTTGAGAAGCAACTAGATACATTTTTTTGCTACAATTTCTCCCTGATGATTTTTCTCAGCAACAAAACAATGAAAAAGAGAAGGTATGTGTAATTTAAAAGTGCAAATGGACCAGTATTTATTGGTGAGTTGGTGTCACAAACCTGTGCATGACTGATGTAGAACTTGAGCCGGTTCATCTCACTGGCGATTCTTTCTAAGAGAATGCTTTGTGTCTCCCTAACATCTGTCCCAGCCTCCACGTTTGGTGGTGTGGTGGTGTTGCCTGAGTAGCCGTTATCACCATTTGATGAATCAGACAGAGCGGTTGGTAGTTCCTTGATCAGTTTCTCAACCTGGACGAACAAAAGGACCGTGTAGATTTCAGAAGCCTTGACAGTGACACCTTCAGATGATGGTTTATACAATTGGGGAGCATATATATAATTGTAAACCGGTGGAAACCTTGAAAAATAATCCTGGAAGACCATCGGTTCATAAGATAGGGCATTTTTTTAGCATGGCACAATTTAGCACTATGAAAGGTTTAATCATGCCAATTTTGTCATGTATATGCTTCTACATTCATGGATAAAATGGTGCTCAAGGGTAGCATATGGACCATCTGTGTACAGGGATACAAAATGTTGACAGCAATGAGTACATAGGCTCAAGGTTCAGACAACTTAGTGCAGGACATACATAAGATCCATTACTGCATTTCAAATGGAAGTGCTAAACGTGGAACTTTCTAGTCCGAAGTAGAGGTAAACTTTCGCATGATTGATGAAAATGAACAACTGAGCATCGATGGCAAATGACCAGAATGGTACAATTTCAGAAGGTCCACGGTTGACCTCCACACAGATCCCATATGTAGTCGGATCTACCAATGCAATGCTGATGGGAAAATTTAGCTCATAGGAATAAGCTACATTCACGTTTTACCAGGAGCAGAGTAGGGATCGAACCTTTGAGACGACGTGGGAGGTGTCGAGCAGCAGCTCGAGAAGCTCCCGGGCAGCCGTGGCAGCGGCCCGGTGGTCGAGGCCGGCTCGGAGTGCGGCGAGCGCGGCGGCCGCAGCGGCGCGGAAGGAGGCGACCTTGTCCCTGAGCTCGGCGAGCGGCGGGCGCATGCGCGAGGCGGCGGCATCGACGCCCTTGAGGCGGGAGCTGAGGCCGACGAAGTCGGCGTAGTCGCGGTTGATGAGGCCGACGAGCTCGGCCCGGAGGGAGGCGAGGTGGGAGCGGAGCTCGGCGGCGAGGCTCTCGAGGGGCACGTAGCAGCGGAGGTCGGCGACGTAGGCGTCCGGGTCGAAGTCGGCGCGGAGGAAGGACTCCTGCTTGAACCAGGGCGGGTGCGCCTCGATGGGCTCGCCGAAGAGGTCCGTCGGCGGCGGCGCCACGGCGAGATCCGCCATGGCTCTGGATCTGCGGCGCAGTGGGTCGAGGGGGTGGAGATCTGGCGCTTGCTTCGCCTCTACGGCGAGATCTGTGCTCCCGCCTGCCCTGGAAATGCTAAGTAGCATCATTAGGCCACCAAAAACGACCGTGCCTGGCTAAATACACTTTTTTTTCTGCAGATTGCGATATGAGATGCCGTTTAATTCAAAGAGCATCTATCATAATCTTGTAATTATAATCGTCTAAACTCAATTTAATTTTCTCAGGCTTAGGTCACCAACCAAACAGCATCCGCTCAGGCAAGTTTCAATAGGACATTCCGTGCCTGTCAGGCATGTAGTTTTCTCGAGCACATCACTCAACTTGCCAACCAAACAGCTTCCGGCTTGGTGGGCCCACCGCTTGAATGGGCCTGGATGCTCTCTTCGCGGGCTTAAGGTTTGTTCCCGCACCCAGGGATGCCCTAGTCCATTTCGATTCTCACGCCCAGTTTGAAACGCTCGAGCTAGGTATACACGATACAAGTCAAAACGCACCAGAAAACTTATCCTTTTTTTTAAAAAAAAACACTGTATAAACACACTGGCTTATATACATGCACGCTATATTCGTTCGTCCTATGAATATACACATGTACTCTCTATCCTTACCCTATCAGTAGCACCGAGAGTTGTCTCATTTTGAACCTATCTCTAAAATCACGGTAATGCATTTTAGGGCCGAATTTGAGTTCAGTTATTTATGATCAGAATCCTTGGTTCCGCCAATCACGCAGCTGTCTAAATCCTGTGGCCGTGCACTGGACATGGCGCGCTTTTTTTATCGTTGAAGTATGGGACATTGGGACCTCGTCATGCTGTTTCTGAAGAACGAAATAGAGTACTACTGTGTATATCAATATATGTATACCAGAGGTGAATCCAGCGCATAGGTAGGCTCCGTCAGGCTTTAGCCTACTCTTCGATTTTTCTTTTAAAAAATTCAAGTATATGTCATACATATCAATTTGAGTATTTCGTATTTGAGTGCTCCGCATTTTTCTATAGTCTCTAGACTCTAGTCTAATATTTGTCTATGGAATGTGAATATGAGATGGTGGGATATTGGGATTTATGATAGATTTGATTTAATGGTAGATTTGTATCGGAGAAGAGAACAGCATTGCTTTATTACTTTACAAGCAGCAATTTATCCGACGCCCCCTCAACTGATTGGACCACAAATCGACCAAAGAGGCTTTGAGTAAGAATTTGATCCTAATAGAATTTTTGCCAATCCAGTACAAGGAATACGAATAGAGAATTATGCAAGTGTTTCTAACATGTTGGTGGCCCAAATATTTCGAGAACCGACGAGCAAGTGTTTCTAACGTGTTGGTACTCCTTTGTTTTCTTTTCTATTTAATTATGTAAACAAGGAATGAATTTGATTTGCGAAAGGTTCTGCACTTTACTTTCATTGACATATACTTATACTTTGATCCTTTATTTTCATACTGGATTCGCCGCTGGATGGTTGGACGGCGGTTAGCTAATCTTTTAACCCCAATTACTGTCGAGTCAAAAGAGAGCACACAGGAACATGAATACACGGTCTCCGCAAGGTCTCTGCATTCCGTTCTTGCATTTTTTTTTTCCAAAGAGATAAGAAGATACAGCACAAGAACCTGGGAGTTGTTTTTCTTTTTCACACGGGAATATGAGGAACGAGTCATTGCAAAATCCAGAGGCGAAAATAAAAATGATGAGGCGTCGGTGGAGCTCCTAAAGCACACGTTGTGCCGGCGGCGGCTGAAGCAAACAACCTCAACGGCAACGCAAGCAAAAGCAGAGAGTCCCGTGTGTGGCTTTGGCTTTGCATTTTAGCGGATGCAGAGAGAGAGACGACGATTTCATATTGGTCATATTCCAGCTTCCAGGCAGGCAGAAGCTTCCTTTCTTCTGGTACAACCACCAACCATTTCATATTTTCATATCGCCAGTTCGCCATCTGCTAGCTAGCTGCCCGTGCTATTACTATCTTATTCTAATTACCTCCTTAATTTGGATTATTAGTATTAATACCTTTCTTCTCTACTCCATCATCAGGTAGCCAAAGCGCCTCGAGAACGCCGCGTTTGGTTGTGCGTGCCCTTTTCTTCTTGTTTAAACTATTACTAGTAGTAGCCTCTCCTCTTTTTTCCTGCCTTTTGACTCGTTAAATCGGTGGCCAGCAACAGCAAAGCATGTGGTGCCCTGCGGCACAAGGAAACATGATTATTCGGCATCTCCATCTCCTTAGTAAACACCTCAAGCACAAGCACAGTACCTGCTCCTGCTGCTGATTTGATCCTTTTGTTTGGTTTACAGCAGATTAGTCTCAGATATAATTCTCATATTGCCTTTTCAGTGGAGCATTGCTGTCTGCTCTGAAAATTACCTAGTCTAGTCCCATAGTGATGGATTATTCATGTTTGGTACCACATACATGCTTATATTATGCATGCTTCACTTGCAATAATTGTCATCCTACCTAGTTGAGTTTAGCCTAAACAGCAATGCCAATGGCTTCGTGCACCTAAACTGCAGCCTCTCCACTGACGTCTCCTGTGAAGTCCCCTGCATAGCCGGTTACCTGACACTCCTATTTCGTATAGCTATGCCGAGCTGGTTTGCTCTTAAACAGCAAGATTTCCTAATATTATACTCACTAGACAAATAAAAGACCTCCAGCTGTCCTAAATTTTGTCAAGCCGCTGCAACGTGTTCTTCAGGAGCCATGTGCAAACGGCTACACATATCATCTGTGCTCAGCATACACCTCACCTCTCCTCCTCCTCATCCTATTTATTTGGTTGCATGTTAGCTCGTATCGTAGCTAGTAGATAGCAATAAATTAATCCTCGTATATGTCGCAATCATAGATTCGTTAATACTGTTAGTGCAAGACCTCACTTTACCCCTATCTAGCTTAAAATATACGAGAATAAGACATTACAATATACATATATTAATATGGTATATTTGTATTATGCACATAAATAAAAAAGATTGTTTAAGTGCATGGAGAAATGAATTACCGATCATAAAACAAGCCTAGATGGTGGCCTTCCGCATAGTCGTATAAAGGGTATTCGCTACATAACCTAGAGCAGAGAGCGGATTTGTCTCGATACACTATATTAAAGGAATGCGCTGTCAGCTTATAATTATAATTATTTATTATATTATCCTTGTTATCTCCCGTCTTTTGAATTGGACTATAAAAACCGAATAAAACGATTCATATTACATTAAAATAAATATTACAGTAGCATTTGGCACTTAAATTCACTCAATAAGAATAGATGAAAAAAAAACCATTCTATCACCTATCTCCACTGTTCTTGGTGGTATGAAGTCCCAACAAATAATAAACATATAGTTCCTTTATTCAGTATATATCAATATAATGTTGCATGCTTACCTGTATAATATTATATATGCAAGCTGCAGAATCCAACTAATAAAACTAGTCAAGTTCTGCCAGCCTTATGTCTGCTTGCAAGTATGATGAGGTCACTCCAGGAAGGTTCCGACACAGTAATTGTCTTAATATCTGTCGTTTCCAATCAAATTAACTAACTCTGCCGACATGGCATAAGCCTAATACCGAAGAATGACTTGCGTTTTCTGCACTGATGATAAGTAGTACATGTCTAGATGATATGCTTGAAAATGCAGCATTTTCAGCGTGATTTACGGTGGCAAGGTAAGTATTGTTTTCTTCTTCAGTATTGCTCTGTTTATATTTATAAGTCACAATTTAAATTTTAAAAATTAAATTTGGAGTTGATTTTATGGGTTTTTTTCTAGTTTAGCGTTTGGTTTTAAATTGCTAAGAATACGTATATAAAAGTTTTAATTACAAATTATTATTTTATTGTTAATAAGCCGTATGTCTCATGATGCAAGCCTGACCTAAAAAAAAGGCAGACAGTTCGATGCAAATGCTAAAATTCAACGACAGAAAATTCAAGCGTGCGTACATGCATGCATGGCTACGCCTAAGGTTTGCCAAGCAGCTTGAATCTGGTGCTTAAACCAAAATGCTAGATGAATAATCGACCCTGGCTATAGACTTTATATGGTTAGGCAAAACAATTAGTCAGCCAGGGCCAGGCCATTAGATCTATCAGACATTTCGATTCATGAACCAGGCATGATCAGGACAGGAACCCGACTTAATCAGTTGGTAGAATACGTGTTGTATATGCTGCTAACCTCCATGCGATTAATCACGTTTTAATATATGTTGTTTTCCCTGACCCAAAATGATCAGAAGAAGATAGATAGTCAAAGATGTATTTAGGCCTGTAATAGAGACGTTTGCCTATTGGAAGATGGATGAATAATAGACAGGGTAAACAAGTTTATTAACACGGCCATGGAGAGTTGATTTACTGCATATATGTGTCCACCTAAAAAGAGTTCCTCCTGCATTTGCTTTTTGAGCCGCTGAGAAGAACACTGGCACTGTTGCACGTAGTCTGAATGCCTGATCTGACAGAAACACACAAAAAAAGTAGTAGTATCGGCCAAAGCTATTGATGGATGGTAGTTGCAACTTGCAACCAAGACTCCTCCAAGAGCATGCAAGACTGCAAAAGCAGAGTGAAAGCTAGGGGGAAAAAAACAATCCTTCTGTTGGGCTTCAGATTAGCAGCGATAGTACCAAATCCCTGCACCGACAAATCGCCATCATACATGTTGCTTGTTCAGTTGTTAGTTCAAAGCTTAGACTTGCATGCAATCCCGAAATTGGCGGCAGAATGACGAGCTCACGCAAGCCTGTTATTAGATGCCTACTTCTCCAATTTGTTTAGACAGGGAATGACAGAAGTTGGTGCTTACTTGCTTGCCTAAAGTTAGCAATCTAAAGAAAAAATTTACGTGAAAAATTTAGCTGCAACAATTCGATTTAATTTTGAACAAGGAGCCTGTTTTGTGAAGAAAAGGGGCAGCCAGGCCAGCCATCAGAGATGACGGTCGACGGATGCATGGCCTACGCAGCTGGTTAGGTTTGTCTGAATTTTAGCCGCTCTAGTGGTACGGCCCGAAGCTTAGCTCATCGATGGCAACAGGTTGCTGCTGGTGAATAGTGTCCTAAGTAATATTTTATAATAAATAATTAGTTTTATAAATAATTTAATTAATAAAAATTAATTTCATAATATTTATGTTGTTGTGTGAGTGTGTAGGCTACCTTACCTATTTTTGTGCATGTGAAGTGAGATTAATCTTACGCTCAAATAACAACGAAGGTCTATGATCGGAACGTCATATGATAAAGTTGAACTCAAGTTAGGATATCTTAGAGCTAATATTTGTTAATGATTAAAAATGTCGGATGATGAAGTTGAACATAAGATGTCATATGATATATAGATACATAACAGGACATAAGTTGTATGTACAAGTATCAGAGAAATTAAAAATAAATTTAGAGTTGTAGTGAGAAGAAAGAAAAATTAAATTATAAAATTATAAAATATTTGTAATATGAAAGATTAAATCATATTAAAAATATGAGTTCATTAAAAATGGAGGATTTGACTTTAAGAAGATGAAGTTCTACTTCTTGGGTACATATCAATAAGAGGCCTATAAATATAAATTTTATAAAAAAAGAAAAGTTATTATTTATTTTTAATAAAGATGATTATTTTGTATATAATTTATAGAGGACACAATAAATTTTATCTATCGAGTTATATTTTTTTTATTTGTAAACAGCTATGTCAATATAAGGCGGTGAATGGACCAACGGCATTTGAAATGTTGTCGCACGGTGATGGAACTAGTGACATTTAGTCAATTTAGTCAATTAGACCGATGGTATACGACAACGTTTCTTATTCTTCTTCTTATTATTTTTTAAAGTACCATACTTAATTTCTATATTTCAATCCTACATCTGCGACTTACGCATAAGCTAACAGTGCAGCACCATGGCCATCGCAAACCATTTCGCTAGCAAGCACGCGACTTTTCGCGTTAGAGCGACAAGGGAAAACATAAGCGGTGGTGGTGAGTGATGGCGATCAGATGTCTGACCTAGCCAGCAGCTAGTCATCAACTAATTAATCCTGTAGGGAGAAATTCTTCACCGAATAATTAATCAACTCTAACCGTTGCAAGTTGAAATTACCATCGATTTCTCCTACATGCGGCGACAGTGAATGTTTGTTTTTTTTAAAAGACTCAACGCGCAAATGATTGGCAGTTTTACCACAGCGCGAAGCTGTTTGTATGCACACAAACTAGCAACAGTATTCAAAGCATGAAGCCCGTCTGTACGCAAAACTAGCAACAGTACTATACAACGTTTGATTTTACAGGTTTTTTCTGCATGTCGAACCTTATTTTCTACACAGCACGTGGGAATTTCAGAAACATATGGTTTGTATCCCCATGTGCACACACAGAATAAACCTAGCCGTCTGCAAGGCAGAACTAAAAAAATCACCTCCAAAGCCGCGTACACAGTGTCATCTACAACTAAGTATAGTATAGAAAAATTCAGTTTTGGGCTATGGCAGGCTGAGATCAGTAAACCCGGAGTTTATTCTGTCCATCTCTAACAGTTCAACGCATCAGGTCCAGTCTACGCCTAAACAAGAACCTACAGACAGACAAGTCGAATGCATGGGTCGGCACCGACAACACAGCCTGACAGCCAGCCAAGTCTCGAGCAGCGAAGCAAGCGTGTCCGTGTTGCGACTTTCAAACCTCAAACCTGTCACGCCGAAGCAGAGCCACGGATCACACAAGTCACTAGTCATAACACCGGCAAGGCGAGCGAAAACACCGAGTAATCAATCAGTCAGTTTCCAAACCATCCATCAATCAGTAGGGAGGATTAAGCTGATGATCTTTCTCTTAAGCCTCCATCACGGCCGTTAATTCCCTTCCCGGTGTGTGTTCGCCTACCTCTGCTTGAGCTGCTCCTCCCTCCATCAAATACCCCCGTTTCCCTGCTTCTCGTTCCTTTCTTCAGACAAAGGCTTTGCCTTCCCTTCCTCTTCCATCCTGCCTGCCAAGAACCTCTCCTTGAGAAAGAAAGAAATCAGTTACATCAACGGAGCAGCTAGTTTGATTGATTCATCGATGCGCAAGATGAAGGGAGGGGAGACGATGGGCGGCGGCGACGGCGGCGGGAGCAGCAGCATTAGCCCGCTGGTGTCGTTCGTGCTGGGCGCCGCCATGGCCACCGTCTGCATCCTCTTCGTCATGTCCGCCAGCCCGGGCCGCCGCCTCGGCGACATCTCCGCCTGGAGGAGCAGCGCCGAGGACGCGGCGCCGCTGCCGCTCCCCTTGCAGGTGGTCACTGCCGACGCCAACGACTCGCAGCTGGCCGCTGCACCCAACGTCACCGTCGTTGCTGCTCCGGCTCCCGGCCCCGTCCAGGTATGTGCTTGCCATTTTTCTTTGTTCTTGCTTCAAATCAAATCAATCGCCTTTCCATTACTACTCTCAGATTATCTGAACAAAACGAATTGATTGGCACCAAAACCATTTCTGAAGATTCCAACTTGATCATCACTGATGGTAAAAAAAAAGAAGCTTTTTTCCCCTTCAGATGTTTCTACCACCCTGAACCTGAAGTTAACAAATCCGTTTTTTTAAACAACAATAAAAAATCAAAAGAATTAAGCTTGGTGGTCGTGGAGATGGCATCAAATCGTGGTATTTAATAAGCAAATAAAAATCAGAGATGCCATATACATGCTGCTGCAATCAGCAATAAATAACAAAACACATCAGCACAAGGGAGGAATCCTCTTCGAACAAGTTACGTAGCCCGACGGCGACCGGTTAACCAAACCCCGCGTGATTAGCTTACCATACTCGTAATAATTTATTTACCTAGTCAGTCTAGATTATTAGACAAAGACACGATCGGCGTCCGGCCAGCGGCTCCGGGCTCTAGGCTCATGCTCGCCGTGGACTCCTGCTTTCTTCCTCCTCTTCTTTCTCCCAACCACTTTTGTCTTTCCCCTCTCCCCATGTAAACACTCATCAGCCACCGCCATTGAAAATCCTAATGATTGATCACACATGTTAACACCGGCACCTTGCCTTCTTCTCCACATGCAACTAGACGATAAAAAGACCTGATGACTCATCGCTTTCTGCCTGCTTTAATCCTTTTTACCTGTAGCTGCGGTCGGCATGGGCCAGTCACCAGCGTCGTTTACTGTCCCCCTGCTGCCATGTTCCCACACGTGTCACCGCCCGTCGCAGTGGGTAGCCGTACACGTGTCACTGGCAAACGGCTAGTAGCCCGGCTCCCGATCGGACGGTCCATGTATGGTTGACTATAGATATGCGGCCCCTGACGCCTCTGTCTGGCGGTTTTCGTGCAAGGCAAAAGGCAAAAGTATGTATGTCTCACTGACAAGCAAAATCTATTCTTGGCTCAACCATGTGGCATAGCACATGTCGTATGGTTCGTTTCAACAAATAAAAAAACTTTCCTTTCAGAAAATAAAGAAAAAAAGTACTGAGATTAATGAGAGAATGGTTTGAGTGCATTTGCTAGTTGCAGCATGGCATTGACTGGCGTCTCTGCTCCAAGATAATCAGCTAGTTGCTGCCCATAACTCGTTCACCCATTCCATGGATAGGAGAAGCTTGCTAAGCTATCTGATCCTGCAGTTGCAACTGTATATACAGGCCACATAATACGGCCCCACCTGTCAGCCAATGCTGAGCCATACAGATGCAACCGATGAACCAACTCGTCACGTGCGTGCAGCAAAAATCCAATTCTTGGAGTTAGTTTGTAGTGATCACGAAGCAAAATCCAAGTCTGGAGTTATTTGCATTGATCATGAGATGTGAACAGAAGCCAATCATTTCATGTGCGTATTACATTTCAGGCGCCGGCGCCGGCGTGGCCGTACGGCGACCTGGAGGAGGTGCTCCGGCGGGCAGCGACCAAGGACCGGACGGTGATCATGACGCAGATCAACGCGGCGTGGACGAAGCCGGGGTCGCTGCTGGACCTCTTCTTCGAGAGCTTCCGGCTGGGCGAGGGCGGCGTGGCGCGGCTGCTGGAGCACCTGGTGATCGTGACCATGGACCCGGCGGCGTACGAGGGGTGCCAGGCGGTGCACCGCCATTGCTACTTCCTCCGCACCACCGGCGTCGACTACCGCTCCGAGAAGATGTTCATGAGCAAGGACTACCTCGAGATGATGTGGGGTCGCAACAAGTTCCAGCAGACCATCCTCGAGCTCGGCTACAACTTCCTCTTCACGGTCAGTATCTCCTAAATTACAGTGATTTTTTACATTCCAAAATGTTCGCATTTGCATATCACTTTCACTGCAATGTGTGTGTCGATGGATCGAATTGATGGTTGAGTTGGCCGGACTGGGCGATTGGCTGCTAGTATATTTCTCTGCTTGGCTGCTTGCCTAGCTAGCTTAGCTTAGCTCTCGTGCATTACAGTTTCCTACGTGGTGGGAGGAAATGTCCACGGGCCAGCAGAGATGCAGCCGATCGAGAGAGTTGGACTGACCGTTTGGTTTGTACTTCGACACGTTCGTCTACTCGTGGCTGTCGACCCGGCCGGGCGCTTGGAACTTGTGGCTTGTCTCCTACAGACGACGGAGATTTGGAACTTGAGAAACTGAAAGATTCCATTGAGCAAGAATAAGATGACGCGCGCCCGGTTTTCCTGTCTTGATGGTGCTCTGACTGATTGGGAATTTGGATGCAGCTGAGATGAGTTGCATTGCATACATACTAGTAGTCCAGTAGTATTAATCAATCAATGGCTGAATGAATAGTAAGCTGTACTAGTATATAGAAAAGGATTGGCACTGACAGTAATGCATACGTGACTGCATACATACAAAGTCCAGTGTAGATTAATGGCTCAATGATGAACAGTAAGCTGTACTAGTAACTGGAAAAGGATTGCACTGACAGTAATGCATACGTGCAGGATGTGGACGTGATGTGGTTCAGGGACCCGTTCAGGCACATATCGATGGGAGCAGACATCGCCATCTCCAGCGACGTGTTCATCGACGACCCCTACAGCCTGAACAACTTCCCCAACGGCGGCTTCCTGTTCGTGCGATCGAACAACAAGACGATCGAGTTCTACCGGAGCTGGCAGCAGGGCCGGTGGAGGTTCTTCGGGAAGCACGAGCAGGACGTGTTCAACCTGATCAAGCACGAGCAGCAGGCGAGGCTGGACATGGCCATCCAGTTCCTCGACACCACCTACATCAGCGGCTTCTGCCAGCTCAGCAAGGACCTCAACAAGATCTGCACCCTCCACGCCAACTGCTGCGTCGGCCTCGGCGCCAAGATGCACGACCTCCGTGACGTCCTCGACGTCTGGAGGAACTACACGGCGGCGCCGCCCGACGACCGACGCTCCGGCAAGTTCCACTGGAAGCTCCCCGGCATCTGCATCCACTGATCGATCGATCCTATGTTCATATACACGCACCGTTGCTGAATTGATGCCTCCTTGGTTAACTAGGCGATCGCCTGCAGCGGCATCCTCCTCTGTCTAATTTTTTCTCCTCTTCTTCGAAATTAATTAGTTGCACCCATTCTTTTTTGCTAAGTTATTAAAGCCAGGGATCTACATATTATGTTATTATCAAATATATTTATACGTATGTATACAGATTAATTTTAGCAGCATGCTTGTATCGTTGAGCTCCTCTGTAAAGATAAAGAATGAAACACCCTGTATCAAGCATGTGTGATGTGTTCAGATTCCAGGCCAGACCAGTTGAGTGGTCTATATATATATATATATAGCACAGGCTAGTGGTCGGAGAGATGAAAGCCAGGAATGCCATGATATTTATGCCTTGACTAAACGATGCCCACAAAGGCCGAAACAATCATCCGCACGGTGTGGGCCGAATTTTCACTGCTTGCTGTTTAGAGTTTAGGCGGCCTTCTCTCCTTGATCCTTACAAAATACAGATTGGGCCGAGGCAAAGCTATCTACAGGCCAAAGTTCGTTAAACACTAATCAGCTTCTTTATGGGCCGACAAAGTGTTTTACTTTACACTTTTGGGCTTGCTAGTAGCTGTCGAGTGACGAACACATAATTTAGGGTACCGTATGTTGCTGTGATTGATTTTTTTTAATACAGTACAATGCAAACCCTTATAATATTCACATGCTCATATTTATGGTTATGTTTGAAGACGGTGCCATCATATCTTAATATTAATAAAATCCTTATAAAAGTCTCGATATTGATAAATATGTTTTTTATCATTAAAAAATTAATCAGCTATAAGTATGAATAGATGTACGGTTTAGCAGGTTCAACTAGGCCCAGTTCGCGTGATTGCTTCATTTCGTCGGTGCTTGGCTCATGCTTGTGTGTCTGTCAGTGAGCACAACCGCACAGGTGTGTCTTTCAGTGTTCAGGCAGCCGCAAAATTCAGAATAGTTCAGTAAGTCCCAGGTCTGAAAACAACATACACGGTAATGGACGCGAGAGACGAAATGATATGGAATTGATATGCTGATCGAGGCCTCCATAGAGATGTACTAGGCAGTTCTGAAAATCTCAAATATCATCTGTCGTTTACCTTTTTCTTTTTCCTGCACATATGGTATTGCCATGATTTGTATTTCTTTTAGCGCATAACAACTAATATCGAGCTGACGACGGAGGCTTCCGGCTGGGTAACCATCAATTTCTCCCGTTTTCCAGGTGGCCATGAAGTTCAGACTTTCTGAATAAATTCAGACATCAGTGTCCAGGTAACCATTAAGAGGTTTTTCTGCGTTGCAATCTTATGACTGATTCGATACCGGATGGGTTTCTCTCCTCGCCGCCGAAGTAAGGCCGCACGGGGGATATCCCGGCGAGGCGGACGGACTGCAGCGTGGCCGTGGCCGACCACCGGTTGCCCACGTGGTGGACGATGTTGCCACCGGCGCTCTCCCCGGCGAGGAAGCAGCTGGTGAGGTCGACCCGGGATGCCGTTGGCGTCGATGAAGCGGAGGGCCGGCGTCGACGCTGCCGTCGTAGGCGGCGGGGTAGCGGTGCTCGGGGGCGAGTCGGTAGTTGACTGAGACGACGACCACGACCACGACGCCGCCGCCGATGTCAACCTACGTGCGGCCCAATGGCGCATGTTGGATTGGGCCTAAACGGGATTTGCATTACGTGAGGCCCAATAACGGGCTTAGGACTTACGTGCGCCAGTATTTTGGTGTCCGGAACTGTATCTTTACCTACGTGCAACCCATGTTAGTTGGGCCTAAGCGGGATTTTGGATTACGTGAGGCCCAATGGCGGTCTTGGGACCTACGTGTGCCGATATTCTGAACTTACCTGCGGCCCATGTATGTTTACAGGCTTTCTCTCAACCGGCCCATTTACGAGCACGGGTAGTTGACGCCCACGATTAACGAGTTTTTCCAAAAGGGCCCAGCGGCATAAACTGAAGAGAAGCCAAATTAATGCTGGATGATTACTCGAAGAAAAACAGAGATCATGGGTCTAATTCTAAACATTACTCCGAAGAAAAATTAATTATGGACGTCATATGCGTCTTCTTCCAAAAATACGGATGGAATTAATTATAGTTGGAGGAATTAATATTCAATCTTAACAATGCACAGTCTCTGAAGTCTGACACTCTGAACTGCTGCATATTTCGTCGTTTCCGGGCAATGGGAAGATCCTGTCAGTGGCCATTCCGATTGTCCCTCTCCAACAGGAACGGAAGGAAAGGACAGCTGATCGATCGAGAGTAGCACTGTCGATGATCTGATTCTATACAACCAATCGCGACGTTACCTTCACCTAAATTTGCTGTACTTTCCGGTTTCCATGCTCCATTATGCGCACATATAAATGAGTGATTAATTAAGACAGTACTCTGGTCCTAACTCCTTAAATGCAGCATATATGCACACAGCCGTCTGCTCTCTACTGTAAAAACTGGGGACTTGGCATGACACATGCCCTGCAGCTAGGAGTAGTCCCGATGTTGATATGCGAGATCCAACAGTCAGATCCACCAGAAGGAACACAGCCATAGCTCCCCCTCCCCCTCCAAACCCTCTTGCTCTTTCTTCCTTCTCACTTCTTCACCACCAGAGTGAGCAGCGCGGCAAGCTAGGACGGTAGTGGTGAGGAAAGAGACGACACCTGAGGAGGCAGGCGTAAGGCCTCACGCATTGAGTCACGGTGCAACTCATGGAGGTGTCGGTCTACGAGGCACCGTGCCAGATCAGGTGTTCCTTTGCCTGGATCTAGTGTCCCCTTGCCTTCGCCCATTGCTATCTGGCTAAAGCGACGGGTTGTGACGTAAGAGAGTGGGGTAACCGTGATGAGGAGGCGGGGCAGAGCTTATCGGAGCAGAGAGAGACGCCCGACAAGGTGGTAGTAGCTAGGGCGCAGTAGACAAGGAGGCTGGCTAGAGCTTTGTCGATACGAATGGAGACGACCATATAGGTAGGCCGCATAGTGGCAAGGTGGTAATAGATGTAGTACACCAACTAGGAGCATGTCAGAGTTCGTTTGCATATTCGAAGGTTGTGGAGCAGCAACATCAGAGACAAAATGAGGCAGGACCATGGTAGGCAGCTAGACAGAGTGGCCAACATGAAGCTGAGTTCGTTGCCCGATGGATGCTTCGGAGCACAGTGAAGGGTTTGTGTGTAGTGCTGATGGTATCGGAGTGGATGGATATAGTATAATGGCTAGATCTAGTGCCCTCTGAGTGCAAAAGGGGCTGTAACAAGAAGGGAAGATGACGGGCTCGATATCGGTGATGATGGCAACTTGGGTGGCTAGATACAGTATAATGGAAAGGTTCGGTATCCCTCTTGTATGCAAGATGACTACAGCAACAAGTGGTGTCGAAGGGATGACGGAGTGCTGGTTGGCAATGCTCACGACGGATAGGAGTGCTATTGAATCTAGGGCCTAAGTGCTACTGGATTTGAGGTGTTCGTGCATGAGTCTGTGGTGTAACGACAAATTGTTCATGCCAAAACTCGCAAACACATCGAAGGCTAAGAGATCTACTTCACTCTAATGCAGGTCTTCAGCTTTGTTGGATGGTGTGCGCTCATGATTGTCTTTCAGCTTCGTTGATTGGATCAAGAGTGTGCTGAGGTCCTTCGGCTTCATTGTCCCTTCGTCGGGATGATGGAGATGCGAGCGTGCTAGTCAATTTGACCTTACAATTGACAAGAAGATAAACCGATGAGTCAATCGATCGATACGAATTCTTGCTATCGGTTGGTTGCCGATAGGGGTTAAAGCACTCGTCCATCGGTTGGAAAGCCGATAAAGGCGTAGGCAGATGACGATGAAAAGAATAAAAAACACATCGGTTGTAGAGCCGACAACGTTTTGAAATAAAGTGTTGCTTCGAATAAGATAAATAATCCATTCGCTTCAAAGCCGATGGCGCTCTAAATAGAATGTGCGATGAATAACAAGAAGCGAGACCTAATCTCTCAAAAGTACGAGACCTAGTGGCCACCAGGACGGTATCGTTGGAGCCAGTCTTGATAGATCGGATCAAACCAAGATAGTATGAGATTGAGCCTAATGGCATAGAGACGGTGGAGACTAAATTGGACACACGAACGGAAGGAACAGACGTGAGGATGGAAGGAACGAGCGAACCCATCAGTTAGCTGAGTCGATGAGAAAAATTCTATGAAGATATATGTATATTATCTGAGAAGCCGATACACTATGCATGAGGCTGTGTGTATGGATAACTCATTAGCTAGCTACTCCGATAAAACGTCGAGTAAAGATCTATTGGTTTATGACTCAATCTACTATCATTAGTCTAGTAGGTCAGACTTAACCGATGTAACACGAGACTGATAACGGTAAAAGGAGCTTGATAAGTTGATAGATCTCACGCGAATGTGATGTGATATATCCAATCAGGCTAAGAGGTCGGATCTAACCAATATAGCCTTAGACAGCAAATACACCAGGATATTGAAAGGACTTACCCTTTCGTCGGAGTTCGAACCTAACCGATACAACCTCGCGTCAAGAGCTAGAACTCGTCGAGTAAAACCTAGACGAACTAGGGTGGCGATGTGTCAAAGATGTATTGATCTGAGAGATGATTTATATACTTTCAGGGGGTCTATATTTATACCTTAAAATTAAAAGGGTTCGACACAGTTACAAGAACTATCGACGTTATTTCCTAAAAACATAAAAGAAAAATATCTATAAGAAAATTAACAAAACTAACTAAACATGTCTATCTTTACAAGATATCTCGTATATAGATAAAGTACTCTACCGTGGCTTCTACGGCTCCTTCTCAGATTCGGTCTCATCTAGATAATATTCTATTTTTAACTGAACCGAATCATTTCTCGATCCGTCCGATTGTCTCTTTCCCTATATCAATCAGATTATTCCCACTAGGCCGATCGGCTCTCTAATCATCCAATAGATTGTAATGCCCATGTTTTTGGACTATCATCCCGTCGGTTATCACTTCTGCTTCCCTGCTCCTCTCTGCCTCTATCGCTGATGAAGGCCATAGCGCTCACTCCATCGTCGAGTCTTGTCAGCTAGCTGAGCCATGCCACCCTGTTATGACAATGTAGCCACCGCCTCTCTAGCTTGTCGTCCTATGTTGCTTCTCCATCTATAAATTCTACCGAAGTCTTTGCATTTTGACCACCAAGAATCAAAGCCCAACTCAACATCAGAACCAATGCCACTGTCAAGCTCATCACGTCTACTACATTATGTTTCACCACTCACCTGCACTAGAACACTGCTAGAACTAGAATCCCTAAAATGAACCTCTGCTAGTCTGCCATTGCCGCCGCCTTCGTTCCTCGTCGACACCGAAGGTAGAAGCCGCTCCCTCTTCTTTTTCCTTCACGCAAAACACCACACTCAATCAACGTCTTCCCAAGTCCCTTCCACTAATGGAGTGGTCGTCACTAGCGACCTCTTGTACGCAGCCACCACCGGTAGGAAGCACCGCTGGTGTTGGCCACCTCCAGTCCAATCCAAGCTGCCCATTTAGTTCACCATCCCTCACGTATCCTTACCCCACATTCCCCCTCTTACTCTTGGTGTCATTCATTGGATCCCATCAGTCTTCGTTGGCTGTCGATCAACGTTAGGGTCAACTAACCCTAGTCTAAGCTAACGTGGCCATGCCATCCCCACAGGCCACCTTAGAGCCACTTTGGCTCGATGTTGGGTTGGCTAAGCCACCAGCTCCTAGGCTAGCCTATGCGGTCCACAAGGCCTAATGGGCCTTGGTCCATCGGCTTCTTTCCTTCCTCACCCGTGTACCCAGACTATCATACACCACCCTTCCACCACTCACTTACATCGGGCCTCACCTGTCGGTGCCTGATTTTCCTTCCCTTATTCTTTTTTGAAAATATTTAAAATACCTTTTCTATTCGTATAAAAAGATTTAAACTTCAAAAATTTATAAATTTTAAACCATAACTCCATTTGAGCCATTCAACTCCTTTTTTAAAATGAGATCTACATATTGGTAATATTATTTATCTAAAATTAGGCTCTAGTTGCATGCATTTTGTTTGTTTTTCTTGTGGGACATGTAGTAGCCGATATCGAGGAGCACCCGATCAAGGAACATCGAACAAACTCAAGAACCAAAGTAAGACAAGTCACCCTTTAATCATGTGAACCAATGTTTGCAAAGTTTATTTTGTTTGTGAACTATATACATACGTAGCTATACGTTTTGGCCACGGTTATAAGTCGATCTGATAGACCTAACCTAATTGATGCATTAAAACTCTTCCTTGATTAATTGATTACCCTACTCTATTATAGCATGTTATCGTCCTAGTACTTATAACCATGTATCGATGCCCTCTCATATCACATAATTTAATGATGGAACAATAGGGTTGTGAAATGGTTTTTAAACTTGGCATGTGTTGCGAAATAAAATGAATTTAGAAAATCTTGGTCATGGGCTATCATCTCCTGTGTGACTCTGACTTCACATGGACTAATTTCTTGGAGAATTACATTGATCATAATAAAAAAGTACAACCACATGGTTGGTATGAGATGGCTTTGGCCGAGTAATTAGTGGATGCAAGATCGTTTTTGGTTGCTAATTGAAGAGGTGCCGTTAGGGTGCGAAGATGGTGATATATCTGTGACTTTGGGTACAGAAAATATATTTTCTTGGTACTTGATTTGGACCCTTCTATAGGGCAATGGGCTATCCGGAGTTTGCTTTGAAAATCTCTTGTTGCGAACCTCCCTTCACCACCAGTCGTATGTGATCAATACGTGTTGAGTGATTGGAGTAAACTCGTATCGTGTGGGTAAAACTTACAACCTTTGCAAATGATAAATTGTTCAAATAGCCATTCTCACGGTTATGAATGGATGTGAAGTGGTTCTTCTAGTGTAGTTTTGATTACAAAATGTTTGTGAAAAAATATTTGTAGGTTGGAAATTGTTAACAGAATCAGCCTATACGATCGAAGACCTGAGTGATCTAGAATATTATTGTGTGAACTAGGGTGTTGTATGGCACCGTAATTGAGGTTGAAGTGGTAACTTTGGTTGAGTTTGAGAATGAAAGAAAGTGATCAATGCACCTAAATGAAGGTAACATTATGCTTCAAATCGAAATTATGATAAGTTATTGTAAAGCGACTTATGGAATGGAACGAGACATGAGTCTTCTTTTGATAATTAACTAAGGTGAGTTGTTGCAAAGCAAGTCATAGAATGGATGAAGACGTTGGCCTCTTTTCAATAACTTAAATTGTACACTTAGAATTTTAAAAACAAGAATTTTCAAACTCAAAATTGATTGCAAAATAAACTTAAAGTTATCCTTTGATATACCTTGTATGCCACATAATTTTTTGTGACTTAGTATCTCATGTATTTACCCTTAGTATCTTCCCCTATAGAGTTTTATGAAAATAAAGATCCAACCATTAATAAATTTCTTCAAGAGCAAGCTAAATATGAAAAAAACTAGGTTTTGATCTAGATCTAAGCCGTGCTTGTAAGATAGTTCTACTTTTGCTTTTGCTGCTATCTTTTGTGATGCAAGGTTGTACGTCCAAGTTTCTACCCGTGGATGTAACTTATGTAAAAAACTCCATCTATGTAATAAAAGTAAGTTTTGGCTGTGATTGATATCCTATATACACCAACTGAATTCCATACCGGTGATACAGGTAAAAACTTTCTGCTTCAATTGGTGTATATATTGGATAATGGGATAGGGGTGTTACAATAGCCAAGAACAAAACTCTGGCAGGAATCTATCACTGCTTAGATGCATGATGCACGGGGTAATTACGACTTAGCCGCTTCGATCAATTCCCTTGTTTCTAAGTTAAAGTTCAGTATATGTACTAACTAATGGAGCATGTGGAAGGTAAGAGCGATTGGCCACCAAACTGAATCAATCGTCAGATGGGTCATGGATTCTTAAGCTAGTCAGCCAATTGGAATTAGCTACATCTCGTTTTCTATGATTATATATTTTTAAAAATACTAAATGATATGTTTTGTGTGAAAATTTTTTATATAGAAGTTACTTTAAAAATTAAATAAATTAATTTTTAAGTTTTTAATAATTAATGTTTAATTAATTATATATATATTTTTACGTGTGGCTCATAAGCTTATCGTATATCCTATCAGAAAAGAACCAGCCCTTAGTTTACTCTTGACCCGAAAATGATACACAACGGCTACGTTGGGAATGGGAGTGTCGTTAACCGGTAAAAGGCTCTTGACGTAAAACTGGTTTTAGAACAAGTTAAGAACAAACGTACTTAACATTGTCTCATGGCACATATGCTTTTTGTTGTAATGGTTCCGAAGCTGTACGTATGTGTGACATATCAGTTGATCTAATGCTTACTGACAAGTTGGTGTACTATGTGACATATCAGTGATCCGGCCATTCGAGTGAATCTTGTCATAATTAAATTATAATGATGTGTTTACTAAGTATTATATATGAGTCGACAATGACCATATGAGGCAGTCGCTACTGTTGGCCAATAGTATACATCCGATTCGATTAATTAACAGAAAAGTCTTCACAACCCAGATCCCAACTAGGACTACTAATTTTATGGCCTTTCAATTTAGTCACCTTTCTAATTGGCTAATTAAGTTTGGCAGTAGAAAATCATTAGACTAAGCTTAAGCGTCAGGATCAGGTTTGGAACTCGGAGAGATGAATCAACCCTAATTCAAATACCATATGCAGATTCAACAGTATCTACGAATCGCTAGATTTTTCTTTTCATGTGCAGACGGCATGCATCCGTGTGGTCAGCGTAACGGACACAGCAGTTGAACTTAATTAGCTAATGACAGCAAGATATATACGAACCATCATGTTGCATGACTAATCGTACGTTCAATAATTAATTAAGGCTAAGTGATCGATCGAGTAGTACTTTAAGTAGGCAGCAGATGGACCGAACAAGTGGCATGTAGACGAAACCTAACAAGTTGAGCTAGTTGGTAGATGAACATGAATGGCCAATGATTCGTGGCACTTTGCACAGCAGCTACGTTACTACAGGATTCTCTAAAACCGGCGGAATCAATGGATCCTAGCTACTAACCCAAAGTACTACTACTGTGCAGCATTTAATTAGTTAATGCCACTTCAAGTTTTAAGTGCGAACCTTCCATACTGTTTATATGAGATGCTGCAGCAATGCCACGTAGCAGTAGGTATCACAACGCATAATAAATTGACAGGTTGGCTGAAATACAAATACTGTTGCAGAAAAGGCCAACGGTGGGTTACTACTCCCAGCATATGCCTTCGTCAGTCTGCTGTTTGCCAGCAGAGATACAGCAGGGAATAGCTCCGAATTACCTGGACAGAGTTAAGCAGCACAAGAAGTTTATTCACTGAATACTACTGTTAGTTTACCACCATTCATGCAAGATCATATCATTGATGAAGTGAAGGATAGAGAGAGCTTATTATTTAGGAGCACGAACCTGAAACGTAACACACTGTAGCATGAGCAGTACCATGGATCCAGCAGCAGCTGGCAGTGGCAGCTACTGTATATAGGATGCATCTGAACATATACTATTATATCTCTCTCTTGAGAGCTGCATCTGAATACAAAATACACACTACAGGATTTCAGGTTTTTTATGACTAGGGAAAAAAACTCTAGAACTGTGCAGTCATGCATCGCTAAATAATAGCTAATAGTGGTGTCATAGAAGTTAAACAGTCGTAAATTAATTTAAATCACTCACAGGGCTGTCATTGGAACATCCTAGGCCGCCACGTGTGCAGTACTTCTCTGACTAGGTAGTTGTTGATTAAATCTCACCAGCCATCTGTAAACCGAATTTTCTGGGGCATAACTATCTCTGGCATTCTAATCATAGATTATTGATGCTTTCCTATGACAGGGACTGGAATTGAGAGAGCCGGTGATAAGTTTATTTGGGTACCCATAAGCTGAACACAATTATGGAGAAAATGGAATTTGGGTATCTCCTACTGGTAGGACAACTTTTACAGAGAATACCAACATTGCTGAAAATGGATATGAACCTACGATTGACAGGCCAACCACTACCGAGAATGCCAATGTTGTTGAAAATGAATATGTGTCCACGGGTGGTGGGATAAATGCTGAAGAAAATTCTGGTGTTGCAGATGGGAATGATCCCTTCCTTGCACAGATGCTTGGTTGATCTATGATCAAAAAACAATGTTAGATTGATAACAATTATTTGTTTTTGCACTATATTCAAATTAGTGTATTTGAACAATGGTTGTGCTGAACATTTTTTGTTAAACTCTATTGAATGTTTTTATACGAAGATTTCTATCAGTTCGGCTCCAACTTTATTTTATTACAATCTAATATTGTAGAAAGAAAATTAAACATCCCAAATATATAAACGATAAGCAGAAACCATAAAGTTTGGAAATGTGACAGTATACTGTAATTGAAGATATAATATTTTCTATATCAATACAGTCACGGATTTTGTAAAAATAATCAATGACAAGGCAGTTATAGATAATTTGCTAGTAATTCCTAACAGTGCACTCATCGATTAACGAGCCGACCTGTAACATAACAGCCATAGTCCTTTCTGCCAATGTGGCATGCGGGGAACCATCTATGACTGTGTGCATGTTGTCAGGTATTTAAGGATCTATAACAGGTTTGTTAGAGATTTACAAGGATCTCTGACTAATTATCTTTGACTGGCGATCCGTGACAGGGCAGAATACAATTCCCGACTAGAAATTGCTGTTGCTCGATTGTTTTTGGCTGTTACCAAAAATTGAGCATCTTGCAGTGACATGTATACATCTCCGATTAGATGATTGATTCTGATTAGGTGAGTACCTGGCAGCCTACCCGGTCCGTCCGGATCGACCCGGGAAAGCAACGTCTCGATCACGCTGAAACTGAATATGTAGCTGCAAACGTAACCATGCGATCTAGTTAGTTGATCGATCCATGTATTTCTCAAGATTTCGCTCGCGAGTCAAAGCGATCCGTCGCCCACGCCACGCATGTTCGTCACCATGTGCGCCCATCAATCTCGGCACTCACTCTCAGGCCGAGTAGCTTGTATTACCACACCCATGCATGCTCATCACCTCGCATGTATCGAAATTAAACACGCTAGCTACACAGTTTACCAGCCGAATATCATACTCCATCCATTGCATCTACATACATATACAATTCAATATACGTACTACTCCTATATATACTATATTATTCTCAAGTTTCGAATTTTCGATCCATACATACCTTTGTAGCATCACTAGTTACATGCTGCAGCGAAGCTTCCAAAGCATGGAGTATTCTAATCCAGTGAGGATGATGTCACCAGTACGGAGGATTTCCAGTATGATGAGTCGAGAATGGAGTATTTCTTGCGTCAGTTGCAGCGGTAGAAGAAACAGCTAGTGCTCGAATTCGTTCAGGCAAGGAAACGGCAAGGCTACTAGCTATGTACGCCTCTACTCTACGTATACACACACAAATACATACATAGCACGCTGCTGCTGCTGCTAGCTAGTACTAGTCGTCGTCGTCGTCGTACAGTGAAGAGCTCGCTCGATCTATATTAGTATAGCACTCTGCCCGGTGCAGATCAGTCGATCATCTCGTGATCCATGGCGCCCAAGGTGGCAGTCACGGAGGCCACGGGCCGGCAGGCGGCGTCCTTCGTGCTCGGCTGCGTGGCCACGCTCACCGTCTTGCTGCTTTTCCAGTACCAGACGCCGGACTACAGCCGCGCCGCCAGGTCGCCGGTGAAGTTCTCCAGCTTGAGAGACGCCCAGCTACACTGCGGCAATGGAACGGCGGCGCCGGTGATCGCTGGCGGTGGTCGTGCAGCCGCGGCTGGCGGCGGGGAGGCTAACATCACCGGCGAGCCTCCGACGACTGCTAGTACTACTGTCGCCATCGCCAAGCCAAGCAAGCCTCATGCCGCTACTGCGCCTCCACCAACTCGTCAAAGGGATCATCATCTTCCAACCAGTACAGATCTTGAAGAAGAGGTTAGTTTATTGATCTGCCGGCTCGATTAATTCAGTTGTTACATACTTACATGTCCTCTCGACCCGTTGTTACATCAGTAATCTCTGCTTAATTTGTGCCGTGCAATTATTCACTTATTTGCTTGGCCGCCTTAAATTCACTCTACTGTCCATATACATGTTCAAATTAACTGAACAAGAGAATGCATCAGAACAATACTCAGGGTGGCACTTCAATTTCAGTAGGATCGAACTAACCTTTTTGGGTCTCTTCTAAATGCAGGAAGAATTTATTTTATAAGATACATGCCAGATGTAACCACAAATTGCTGACTGACTGAATTAATCATAATTCAGAAATTCTCCATGATACTCTTACTTGATTTAACCAGCTAATACTACTATGTTGACTTTCAGATGGCAATAGGTTAATTAATTTGTTAAATTGGATCATTAATTACCTTGTGAACTTGTTTCAAGGGTACGCAAAGTGGAAAGAGAAGTACTAGAATCTTACACCGGCTATCTTCCTAGTGATTCGCGCTGCTGATCATTGCAAGCTAAAGTGAGCTGTACACGGTCGCAGTACTGATGGATGGATCATGTACTTGATGGCTGCAGGGAGAGTTCCGGGGATTGGCGGCGGCGGTGGCGCGGGTGGCGACGGACGACCGGACGGTGATCATCACGTGCGTGAACCACGCGTTCGCGGCGCCCAACTCGCTGCTGGACCTCTTCCTCGAGAGCTTCCGCATCGGCGATGGCACGCCGGAGCTCCTCCGCCACGTCCTCATCGTCGCCATGGACCCCACCGCGCTCTCCCGCTGCCGCGCCGTCCACCCTCACTGCTACCTCTACACCATGCCCGGCATCGACTTCACCTCCGAGAAGTTCTTCGCCTCCAAGGACTACCTCGAGCTCGTCTGGAGCAAGCTCAAGCTCCAGCGCCGCGTCCTCCAGCTCGGCTACAACTTCCTCTTCACCGTAAGTAATTCATTTTTTCACTTCAGTCGATTACTTAACTAGCCACAAAGAGATAACACAAGTAACTAATTGGAGTTAGGACGTTGACATCGTGTGGCTGAGGAACCCGTTCAAGCACGTGGCGGTGTATGCGGACATGGCGATCTCGAGCGACGTGTTCTTCGGGGACCCGGACAACATCGACAACTTCCCCAACACGGGGTTCTTCTACGTGAAGCCGAACGTGAGGACGATCGCCATGACCAAGGAGTGGCACGAGGCCAGAAGCTTGCACCCGGGGATGAACGAGCAGCCGGTGTTCAACCACGTCAAGAAGGGCCTCGTCAAGAAGCTGAAGCTCAAGGTGCAGTACCTGGACACGGCCTACATCGGCGGATTCTGCAGCTACGGCAAGGATCTAGGGAAGATCTGCACGATGCACGCCAACTGCTGCATCGGCCTCGCATCCAAGATCGGGGACCTTAGGGGTGTTCTTGATGACTGGAAGAACTACACCAGGTTGCCGCATTGGGCCAGGCCCAATGCCAGATGGACGGTCCCTGGTAAATGCATCCATTGATTTTTTTGATCGATGGATTGATCTCCACCGTTCGATCGATCGTCTGGTCTCCTAGCCTACGTACACAGAGAACTTTATTTACACACACTGGGCGATTTTTTTTTTTTTGCTGTAGATTGATGGATTTCGAGTTATGTTAATGCATACCTGTACATATATAGTTCGATATGTGCAATGGTGATCAGAAAACTTTGTGAGAGATATTGTGAGATACTAGTATTAATTGCTGACAGCTTAAAGGCCGAATGTAAGTCTTGACCTAGTTAAAACACCATATATACAACACAACACAGGTGTTACTTCACAAATAGAGCTGAAGGTTTGAAGTGAAGCAAAATCAAAAGAAATATACTAACGAAAGGGACGCTAATGGGGTTTATGTCAAACAAGGTTGATGGTCGAGCCCCTCTCACAACCCGGACCCTAACCCAGCGTCAGGAGAAACTTGAGCGGTGAGGGCGTCGGCGTGGGCGACTCTTGTTAATCAGTTAATCGATGGAGGAAGGCCACGAACAGAAAAAAAGCCTGTACCAAACCTAACTCGTTTTTGCAGACCACGCGTATCAGCCGTCTGTAAAAAAAATATTTTTTTTATTGGCAATTCATGTTTCTAAGTCGGAGCAAACGTCTCTATAGGTGGCTGGAGATTTAGCTTACTGTAAAAATATTTTGCTCTCATATGTAAAAATTATTTTTTTGAGCTGTGACGCTCATTTCCTTTCCTCTGATGCTCCTCTGATGCAAATTAGGAACGACCAGCTGCTGCAGTAGTGCAGGGTTTCCGATGATCGAGCTGGTTTCGTTCTCGGACGCATGGAGGAACGGCCGGGAAAGCTCGTCTAGGCGCGTGGCTGGTGGGCTCAGGTAGGCCGTGGGGAGGACGCTGCGCGGCGACCGGCGGCGTGGGAGATGGGAGAAGAGAGAGGTGCGAGACGAGGCAAGAGGCGGACACGGCCGTTGCGATTTGGAAACGGGAGGAGTGCACGGAGGAAGACGTACGACGCCGACACGGCCGCCCTCGCCGGAGGTCGACGGGCTTTCTGCTTTCTATTATTCCATCACCACCCTGCAACGGACGGCTCAGATCATGCCACGCTGTCAGCGTCGTTCTAATCCCGGAGCAGCTGAGCTTACAGCCGTGCTGTACCGTACTAGTACGGTAGTAGCACCCCTCCTCACTGCAAACTTACAGGTGCACCAAAGCCATGGCGCATCTGATAGATAGCACTGATAACTGCGTGCAATGTTGCGTAGTGACAGGCAGGAAATTGTTCATGTAACACACAAGCCCATGATGGAGCTCTCTCCTTGTGATCCTTAATTTCTTATTATGGCTAGTGGTTGCTTAATAGCGGTGTCGTTCAACATGAAGGAGCGCATGCGATGGACTGGGCGCCATCCACGTAGATGGCGTTGCCCGTCATGTACCGAGACGCGTCTCCTACCAGGTACAGCACGGTGGACGCCAGGTCCTTCTCCGGATCCAGCCATCTCCGCAGCGGCGTCACTTGTCTCGTTGCCTTCTCCGCCTCGTCTTCTTCCCCCACCGACACCGGGAACCTGTCGCGCAGGTCTGCGTCCACCCTGATCTTGTGCTTGCCCAGCTCCATTGCTGACAGCTGAATAAACAACAGGCATTACGACCTCTTGATTTTCAATTGATTGTACTCCAAACACGGACAGAATCAGATGTCAACTGCACCGGAAGTGTTGTTTACGGAGTTCTGATTCTGCATGTTTGCCAAGATTTTTCAGTTAACAACTGCTGGGTTGTCACTCACTTCTGAACTGAAAAACGACGCCATCGAAATTTATGCATTTCTTCATTTCATTAGCATTGCAAATTTACCAGTTTCAGGCTTTGGGCTAAGCATTACTACTAGCGCTCAACGATGAAGGAACAACCACCATACTACTAGGCAACTGGCAGTGCTAGACACAAGACTTACCCGGACCAATTGGTGAATAGCACCTAAACTTGCACCATACGCAGCAGCACCAGGATATAATCCTCTCTCGGCGCCGATAATCTGAGTTAAGAATACAAAAGACCCTCCAGAACTGGATTCAGAGTCCCGGAACCGCTTTGCCATTGCCTTTACTAGAAACTAAGGTGTCATGACATTCACCTTCATTGTCTTCTTGAACTCGTCTTCACTTATATTGAGGCAATCTTGCAGTTGCACCTGCGCATTTGGTAAAACAAACGGTTTTATATGAAAGGTAATAATTGACCACAACTGGTATATGAGAAAAAAAATTCGCCGTTTTGTTGGATGGCAGAATTTTCAAGATGGCGTTATATGGCGGTTAAGTTTGAACGCCGGCATACATGATACAAGCACTAATTCATTGATCCCTTCAACTGTATCCTAGTACTGATAAGAATATCTATGTGATAGACTGGTTTTGTGGATTAGCAACTTAAGAAAGCTACCGAGAACGTGATACGAGCAGCAGACGAAAAACCCAACTCACTGGATTATTTGTAAAGTCATGCACCACAATTGAATCTGAACAGATCAAGCTACTGCTAAAAGGCACACTGATTCAACTCATTGCCCACGGTGTATCGTTTCTCGCATTCCATGGATAGTAAGTAGTCCATGAAAGAGGAGAGAGGGAATTTTCTCTAAAACTGGGAGAGCAGACTAACGGAATGGAGCTTGAGAGCATGGCAAAGTGTTTTGGTTTTCAGCCACGAGTACACGAATTGAAGTCGACGGGAGAAATTTTCTTTGGAAATACAGAGAAACAACCAACAATTAGCTTAGCACTGCAGTAGCCAGTGCAAATTCAGAAGCAGTGTACCGACCCTCGCAGGAGTAGCAGTTCACCATGGCATCCAGGCCGTCGAAGCAGCGCCACGCAGTGTCCACCGCCGCCTCGTCGCAGGCGTGGAGATCCAGCCCCACCACCGCAACCCCTCCTCCTCCGCCGTCCCAGCCAGGGCGCCCTCGTCGCCGGCCAAAACCAACCTATGCCGAAGACGAATTAGAGAGGGAGAGCCCAAGACGAGAGTGGAGACCACGCCGAGAGGGCGAGGTAGGAGGTCCGTACGTACCGGCAGCCATGGCTGGCGAAGGTGGAGGCGATCCCCCGCGAGACGTCGTCGCCGGTGTAGGTGAGCAGCACACGCTTCGCGTAGGCGCCGTCGCCCATCCCCACCCTTTCCGTCATTTCGTCTCGAGTTGGCGTTGGCCATAGCAGTGGCAGAGACGTCAACGTGTAACACGAGTTCAGCTTCATTTTCCAACAGACAAAAATGGTAGAATGCCAATTTCTATACATGAATAGAACAAACAATATTAAAGAAGAAGAGGAAAAGATGTGGTAAAAAGAACACCTGAGAATCAAACAAAACAGTGAAATTAAAAAGGCAAATAGTAATATTTCTGCAATACACCCATTAAATGAACAAGGCAATACTGTATTAGGAGAAGAACTTGAAAAATTAGACAGGCCACCTTATTCTATCTGCAACAATAGTTTTGACAAGTACAGACTGGAGAGAAGGGATGCATTACTTTCGACAATTACAGACTCACTGGACCATGAGGATAATCTATTATGCGCTGAGAAATTCTATCTGAAATGCACAACAAGGCAACAATGCCAACCCTCAAGTGTATTTTAACTTACTGCTAACACAGGATTGCCTATTTCTTCCGGCATAAATATTACAGCAGAGCAGATTTTGCAGGATTTTAGGGTTCGAAGAACACAGGATTGCATTGCACCAGAGCAAAGATCCAGGCAGGGTACACACAATTCGCCACCTCGGTCCTTTCCAGCAATTCACACAACTGTCCATGTTTTCCTTCTCTATAGACAACAAACCGCAACCTGAATTTATTCCTCCACATTCCAAAAGATGATTTCATCTAAAAATGCATTGAGAGAGAAGATGCAGTAGCAACCTTCTCGCGAAGGTTGAACTTCCTTGCTATACATGGCCGGACATCTTCCACCCCAACCAAACTTTCCAAAAACGGAAGTAATGTTAGGAGCTCCTTGTCATTAGGGTCATCAAACCAACTTTCAATAGGGACGCCGTTATCTAATTGGAACCCAAAAGCCTGAAAGCAAGAGACAGATGTATTAGCAGCTATACTCTCGATTCATCTACTTACTACTAGTGCTAGTAGATTGCAAAACTTACAGGACCAAAAAGGAGGTAAATCATAGCTACCACCATAGAAATCTCAATCCAACCAGGCTATCACAAACTGAGGCTATTCCAAATGAATAAAATAAACTTATCAGAATTTCATTACAAAGAAAGAATGAATTAAATTGCACCCAAAGTATTACTGCTCAGGTGCACAATAAGTCCATTGAAAAGAGATTCCATTATAAGGCCCAATGAGCAACAGCTCCTCTCTTAAGCACCTCTGTACTAATGAAAAGTAGAACGGCATATCCGACTCAGAATGTTCCATGGGTATTAGTACAGATGAAGATTTTGAAACCTGAGAGCCTGAGATTATTGGTGGCAAGCCCAGTGGATCGATTTACTATTCCCAAACAGCCAGGAGAAGACAGAGACACTGACTGACACAGACATCATTGATCGCTGACAAAAGAAACTTTCTTTGTTTTCTACATCAAGTCCATGTCTACTACTAGAATGTTGAATTATGAATTAGACCCTCTTGAAATAACATATGTAGCCCTATCACCCAATATAAACACATTACAAATTATAATGCTAAACAGAGTTAAGAGAGTAGTGATAACTATATCTGCTGTACCATCCCACTGCTTCTTTAGAGAGAATTTTAAAAATCTATGGAATGAAAGATATGTGTATTTTCTTCAAAAGAAAGAAATGGGCATGGGTTTTGTACATACCTGTGGTGAATTATCAACAATGACCACACGAGCCAAGTCACGCCCAAGAATTAATAGATCCTTTAAGTAGTTTCCCTCCACATAGAGACAAGACTCACGGTAAACTCGATGGCGGAACAGCCTCCTTTTAGGATCAAGAATATTAAGTAGCTGTTCTGCATAAATACTTTGACTAGCTGTGAAAATGATTGTCTCAAACATGCTTGCTACTGTCTCCAAGAACTCCTTCAGATATGGACGGCACCGCACATAGATTATGTGCTCCCTAAGATTAAAATGAACTGGGAATGTGAAGTCAGAATCTTCACAGGGCTCAAGAGTAGAATGCACCAGTGTCTCTGCATGACAGCATAACAATAATGGTAGGTTAACATTAACTGCATAATTGAAGGTATGGAGGTTACATGCAGTGGCTAGCACCAAACAACAGTCAACAGGACAGATTGTATGCGATCATGTAAATGCAAAGGTGGACAGAATAACGCCAAACAGAACTGGAATGTGCACACATCTCATATAGGGTGACCAATTTACATTTATGTCACATGTGGAATGATAAATAAGTTACAGTAGTACGTTTGTGATAACAATCTGCAATCCATTTTGGCATAAACTTATAGCTGTGCAAAATTCAGGCCTCATGAGCTCTACTATTGCGAAGCGAATCACAGATGATTGACTTGGAAGAAACATGGTCATGATTCCATTAAAGGAGTTTACCAAGAGTATATACAAGATAAAGTGTGCCCAGCATTCACATCTTACCATCCAGATCAAGGACGAGGGTAGTTCTAGGACAGCTCTGAGTTTGCTTTGGAAGAAGAACAGGTCGAAACTTGGGAACCACCAAAGATAGATCAGGCAAATCTTTTATAAAGACATACGGGTCAAAATAATCAAGCTCTACAGTTTCATCAGGATCAGCACACCCATCTGTTGAGGTAGAATCTTGACTTTGTTCATCAATACACTCTAGCTTAGAGTGCTGCATTGCAAGATATATAGCAGACACTTCGGGGGAAAGGCTACCCAATTCACTAAATTCATCATCTTCAAGCAATATGCTTCCACATGTCGATTGCATTTGAATATCATAAGAGTGTTTGCTCAAACCATCAAAAGTATTGCATGTCATGCTATTGGCAACATATTCGGCATTCTGAGCAATAGGCTCATGTGTGACTTTTGTGTGTTCTAAACCTGCATAATGACAATGGAGTGTCAGAAAAATACATACTGGAGAAGCAATGCAGCAGGAATCATAGTAGATGCACAGAGTGCATGTAAATATGCCATGTACAATGTTATCAAGTTATCTAAAAAAGATCGTTTTTTATTCTCTAGATAAATGCATGTGAAAAACTCAAACACAGAGCTGACACTTGGAATGCAGAGAATAAATGCAAAGGTGCAGTAATATTCAAAAGGTACCTGTGCTCAAGCAGTCAGTAACATCTTCCTTCTGATTGTGAAAAGTAGGAGAAAATATGGAATCACATGAACGGTCCTCATCATTTTCATGAGATTGCTAGCAATAGAAAAAGATCAATCAGATATATAAGCATGTAAAGTAAAGGATAATAAAGCAACAGTTAATTTGAGGTGATGTTAACGCCAAAATTTAAAAAGCCTAGGAAAATGTTGGAAAAGATCGGTTGAAGTAAAAGAAGAGTCCGGTTGCTACAGGGAGTAAGCCAATCGGATAAAGTAAGGAGAGATTCGGTCTAAGAATAGAAGATTATCCAGATGAGACCGAGTTTGAGGAGAAACCGTAGCACTCACGGCAGGATATTTTATTTATATAAATCGTATCTTATATAGGAAATATTTAGTTAGTTTAGTTAACTTCCTTAGAGATATTTACTTTTATATTTTTAGGAGATAACATCCGATGGTTGTTGTAACCACGTCGGACTCCATAATACCAGGGTATAAATATAGACCCTCTGGAAACCTATAAAGGAATTAAGACATCTTTCAATCAATACTACTTCAGCGCATCGCCACCCTAGTTCATCTAGGTTTTTATCGGCGGGGTCTAGCTCTCGACGCAAAGCTGCATCGGTTAACTTCCATCTCCGGTAAAGGGGTAAGTCCCGTCACTATCCCGATATGCCTTGCTCTGTCTAAGGTTGTATCGTTTAGGTTCGACCTCTTAGGCCGATCGGATGTATCGCATCATATCTGTACAAGGCCTATCGGCCTATCAAACTCTCTCTGCCGTCGTCGGTCTTGTGCTGCATCGGTTAGGTTCGACCTACGAGGATGCCGACCGTAGATTAAGCTTTAGGCCTATAGGTCTCTGTACGACGTTTCATTGGAGTGTTAGCCGATGAGTTATCTATATATTGAGTAACACGCCTAGCGTATCGGCTGAGCTGATACGCATCAGTCTTCAGAGACTTCCCTCGAGTGCCACGCCAAGCGCATCGGCCTTTCAGCCGATGCGCGCCTGTCTTCAGAGGGACGTCCTCCCATCGGCTCAACTAGCCGATGGGTTCGCTTTGCCCTTGCTATATTCGGAGCGACATTGGCTTTACAGCCGGTGTGTCTTTTATTCTATTCCTTGCCAGCTCACATATGCCTTCGCTACGCTTCCGTCGACAAACAGAAGGGATCTCGCGCGCTTTGCTATTCTTTAAATACCCTTCGATGCCTCCATTGGCTCTACGGCCGATGGATTAGGATCTCGCTTTCGCCACACCCGGAGCCATCATATCCCTCGTCAACATTTGTCTACGCCTTCATCGTCTCCCTAGTCGATGGACGAGCGTCCCGATCTTTATCGGCGACCAGCCGATAGCAGGAGCCATCCAGACGCGGCCGATGACCACCTCGATCCTATCAGCGGCCAGCCAATAGCGAGAGCTCGGCGCGCGTACCTCAAGCCACGGAGGGAAGCCGACCGACCTGCACTGGAACTAAGCAGACCTCCTAGGCGTCGACGTGTTTGCACCGGATGCGCGAGATCCAGCGCGAACAGGTGATTTTAGGAAAAAAATGCTATTTTTTTTCTTTTATCGAAACACACTGTATGATAACACAAATATACAACACCTGATCAGCTAAACAATCCACTTCAAGCAGAGAGAACTTTACCATGTGATTGAGGAAACTACTACTTGGCACAACATCGACATCATTTCCAGTACCGGTAGAATCACAACTAGAATTCAATTTCTTCCCATCCTTGAGAGCTCGATTTTTCCTCAGAAGGCCTCCACCTGCAGAGGTAACAACTCATATTTGGAACAAAATCAAGCCAAATCTATGCGGATGCCACACGGCCAATTTCAAGAAAGCTCAAGATGAAGGAAAACTGAAGGATAATTTCCCAAAAGATACCAAGCATAATTGAACCAATGGACACAAAAGGCAGTTAAACATCAGGAATCAGTTTGGACAAAAAGTGTATTGCAGACACAAGCTGGATAAAGAGCTCTCCCATGGAAGTTTTTAATTAACTATCTCATATCATACCTCCAATAAATAGGCTATAGCGCCATACATAGCAGTAGGGGTACCTTTACCGATCTGCTTTTTGGAGGAAGAAGTAATCAGATCATTGACTTTATGTTCAGCAGCTGCCGTCTGAATTGATCTGCTTGATTTTCTGCTATTTTGGGGACTGATATGCTCGGCAGTGGCATTTCTTGCGAGGCCTTTTTTCTTGTTGGCATTTTCAATCAAGAAGTATCCTTGTTAGCAGCCAATTTATGTATTAGAACAAGAATAGCAGATCACACAGCCTGTTTCCTGTGGGGAAGACTTCTCGAGGTTATTGCGCAACTTTCAGGGTGCTGACCTGGAGGAAGATGGCAAATGAATTAGCTATAAGCAGTACAACAAGTCAACAAACTACATTTCAATTTTCAGACATCAATTGTTTAAATAACGATACAGAAAAGTTAGTATGAGACTACAGAATACGTCAAAGAGGAACACATTTTTGCTAGGATGAAATGTAGAACAACAGCCACATTAATTTGGAAATTTAACTTCGTGGAATGGCTTATAGACTCACCATATACACTGAAGTTATCAAAAAGAAAAAAAAAAGAAGCCATACTCATCGTGCCTTAGCCCTTAGGCAATTCAACTTATCTCACATTCTCTCCGGTTATCAACACAGGAGTACATTACAGGACGCTACCACGGCATACACACTGATGACTCGCTCACTCCGCACGAGCATGGCATTCGCTAATACTCCAGGGGTTCGTCTCTCAGCACGCGGCAGCCACCAATCGCATAGGGAAGAGGGGAAGCCAAACCCAGCGACATTAGCAGAGAACAAGCGTGCCGGGAGTAAAAGAGGTCTACCGGAAGAAGAAGCGGCGAGGGAGGCGGCGGCGGGACCGGGTACGGGGGAGGCGGACAAAGGGAAACCCTAGCGAGCGGCCGCCGGAGACGAAGCAGAGAGGACAAGAGGTTTTATTTTTTTTAATCGTCCGAGAGGGAGAAATTTGATGATATGAAATCCGATCCAAGCGATTTGACCGCTCAATCCACATGTCTTTCATAGAATATTGCTGAGGCTAATTTTTTAAATTTCGTATCACTTTTAGACGGTGGCGACAGGATCAGCGGCTCGCCCTGTGGTGTTCCCATCGGTGCGCCGTTGACCGCCCACCACCACCGAGGCAACCGCCTCTTCTGCTTTTTTCCGATAAAAGTGATATAAAATCAAAAAAATTCACAGCCTTCACATTTTATAAGAGACATATAAATTAGTAGCAAAAATTCAAGGCGGCGAATCGGATGACATATTACGAGAGGGGGAGGGAGCTCCGAGGAGAAAGCAAGCGTGATGATTAAGAAAAGTAGTGTAGTTGAGATGGGTTGGGCCTCGAGATTCGTTCCGAGAAATGGACTGGGAGCGTGTCAGGTGGGCCCCACATCGCTGTCCTATGTGTGTAGGCCGGCCGCGCGGAGCTTGGATGAGCGAAAGCCCATCACTGATAAAGGCCCAGTAATCCTAATGGGCTCTGAAGCCCACCTAGCTGGTGGTCGGAGAATAAAACTCCGAATCCCCTCGAGAAGAAATTCGGAACTGCAACGACGTGTGTATATACCATACATGCACGCATGGTTCGCTGCAGATTAATTGGTACATAAGCTAGTACGCAACACCGGTTTATCCATTTTCATCTTGGTACGCGAAATGTCAGCTAATAAAATTCATAACCTTTTCGAGTAGTAGAAGCTAGCGACGGCTCAACCAAACGATTGAGCGAGTGTATGATATAAGTCACTTCCACTCTGCAAAAGACAAAACGACATGTCAAGGCAATCAACCTCGCCTCGCCAGCAAGCGACGTCTAGGATCGACTACGAGCGTGTGCTGCTCTCTTCAACAGCTACCATTCCACCCATACGCTTGCACCTCCATCTCCATATGTATAAGCCACTCCATTCTGGTGCGCAACCTGACGCGAGCCGGGACGAAGCCGGTGACCCTGGTCGACCACATCTTCGGCCTCGCCGACGGCATCATCGGCACGGTGGCGTTCGGCAACATCTACGGCGCGGAGGGGTTCGCGCACAAGAAGCACTTCCAGCACGTGCTCGACGACGCCATGGACATGCTGGCTAGCTTCTCCGCCGAGGACTTCTTCCCCAACTCCGTCGGCCGCCTCGTCGACCGCCTCACCGGCCTCGCCGCCCACCGTGAGCGGGTGTTCAAACAGCTCGACGCCTTCTTCGAGGCCGTTATCGAGCAGCACCTCAACTCTTCCAGGACGACGTCAACGCCCGACGGTGGCGGCGGCAACCTTGTCGACGCCCTCATCGGCCTGTGGAAGCAGGGGAGGCAGTACGGCGATGTCCGCTTCACCAGGGAGCACGTTAAGGCCATCATCTTAGTACGCACCACACTTCATCAGCTAATTAAATACACAAACATGTACCATGCATGCCGATCGTGACGGCGACCTTGTTTGTGATGAAAGGGCACGTTCAATGGTGGGATTGGCACGAGCTCGGTGACGATCCTGTGGGCGATGGCGGAGCTGATCCGGGCGCCGCAGGTGATGCGGAAGGTGCAGGGCGAGATCAGGGCCGTCGTGGGTGACCGAGACGACGGCAGGGTGCAGCCGGACGACCTGCCCAAGCTCAAGTACCTCAAGATGATGGTCAAAGAGACGCTGCGGCTGCACCCGCCGGCGGCGTTGCTGATGCCGCGGGAGACGATGCGTCACGTCAAGATCGGCGGCTACGACGTGCCGGCGAAGACGCGGGTGTTGGTGAACGCGTGGGCGATCGGCAGGGACGCGGCGAGGTGGGACGAGCCGGAGGAGTTCAACCCGAAGAGGTTCGAGACGAAGCGCGTGGACTTCAATGGCGGGCACTTCCATTTCCTGCCGTTCGGGTCGGGGCGGCGGATCTGCACCGGCATCGCCATGGGCGCCGCCAACGTGGAGTTCAACGCTGGGCAACCTGCTGCACTGCTTCGGCTGGGCGCTGCCGGAGGGCATGGCGGCAGAGGGGGTGAGCATGGAGGAGGCCGCCAGCCTGGTGCTCCACAGGAAGACGCCGCTTGTGCTCGTGCCCACTAGATGCAGCTATACAGGTGGAATTTAGCTAGCATCAATGCCTACTTCATTTGATGCCTCTCTCTCCTGCACTTTGCTTAATGCATTCTTATTAAAATGTATTTACTTCACACAAGTTCTTCTATGTATGTACTTCGTAAAGCTTGGGTGATTACAATGGAATGGCAAGATATGAAGATGTAATATCTACGTGTAATATCATAGTTATGCTCCGTCATGTCCTAATTACTTGCAGAATTTTAACTAAGGTTGCGTGAATCTCCAGCTAACGAGATGGCGATTCAACAGGAGGCAGAACATTCGCGGTTAGACTAGACTGGCGTGTACAGTGTACTGTAATGTGTGTGGCACAGACAAGAGTGAACAATTGGGCCTTCTCAAAATGCCTACATAGACAGACCTGTCAAAATTCTACTCGCTCAAACTCTTCAAAGCCGGCCGAAACGCATGACATGCTCTTCCAGTCTGCTCTGCTCTTTTTATCCAATCCTTTTTTCCATCCTTTAGCACAAAGTGTACAGTGGCCACCCTGATCTGATCCTTACTGTAGGTGATCCGATCCTTATCTCCTTCCTCCATACCATGCTATGTTCTTCTTTCACATATACCATATTCGATATGCCCGGTCATGTAAGGTCAAATTCATTCATGTGGCTGGGGAATGGAACCCAAGTGGCTGGAGGTGTCCATCCACGGGTCAACCAAATAACCAAGCAAAATGTGGCCAACTCGTTGAGAAATGAGCAGAAAAGATTATAAAATCCAAATCCCCGGGTGCTCTCCAAAAAGGAAGGGTGCACAGATACACATCTCACATCCAGCAGACCAATGATCCGTTGATCGCCACCTTTTGCTTGTCAAGGGCCAATATTCTTGTTGTGCCAAACACGCTGCCTCCAGCCCAAGTCAGAGGCTCCTTCCTTATAAATACATGCCCAGGCATGCAACCATCAGTCCACAGGCACAAATGCAAATGCAGATGACTGACTAGAAGAGAGGCCTTGCATGGAAGTAAGAGGCCATCTTCGATAGCCAAGGATGATTTGCCTGTAGCCCCATGGAGAGCTCTCTCAGTCAAGGGCAACAACTGGGCTCTATCGGCAAGTCTCCTCGGCTAGCTGAGTACCTCTTATGCTATCCCATGTCAGACCTGCTCTTCTTTAGCATCAGTGATCATCAAAATTCAGAGCACCAACGATGAGGTAAGCATCCAAAGTAACAAAACATCCCAGTGATCACCTTGACCTGGTGGCGCTTGTATGTGCCAAAGGCATCCTCTACAGCACCTGCCATTGCCAATCTGCCATTGTGGTGCTATCAGCCACCACCATGCCACAACAGTTACACTTCAGCTGAAAATACACGTCTTGTTTAGACATTTAGTACTTCTGCAGTTTCTCCCAAAAATATATGATCACAGTTTTGAAAATTATGTAGGGGTGGTTTTATTTAGCTTTGCACACTCAACTCGTCACCTTTCCTTTTTCCTTTCAAAACCACAGGCACACAATCTGCCCATATAAAACAGGGCAGCACCATAGGACACTGACAATTCTTCAAGTGCAAACTATAATATTAAAGAACCATGGTATTCCTTGGGAGGGGGGAGGGGGTGAAATTTCAAAAACTATGGTTTTTCGATAAAGGGTCCCACTCACTATCCTTTGAAATGTATCGATGTTTCTCACCCTATCATTCCAACCTTGATGTCAGGCCGCCTTCCAGCATGTCTTAACCAGGAGGTATTAAAGATAACCTGTGAGGAAGGAAGAATTGGCTGAGTACTTCAATAGAAACCTCTGTTACCTGAATCTGGTGCCTTAGCAATGGCATTACTAAAAAATATTTGTTCTACTTATTTCTGTCAACCAAAAGCTCACAACTCTTCTTTTACTTCAAACATACGTATGATCAGTTGTACTCACTCATCCCCCCACTAAACCACTATGGTGCCATCAGTATCCCATTCTTGCCTTTTAGTCAGTTGACCCCATAATTAACTCAAGTTGGAGAAATATCGCATGGTAGTACTACATTGCACATGATAGAAGGATATGTGCAAGTCTAGAATGGGTTCTGGCATTGAAATGTAAACGATCAATTAAGGGTACAAAATAATTCAGCAATGTATTTTGTAAAAAAACAGGTTATACAAATCGACCCAGAATTTCAGCATGTTCCTGCAGAAGGTGGTCTCTTGTCTCTCAGGTTTTAAATTAGCACTCAGCGCACCAAGAGATAAACTAATTTAACACATTGAAAAATCGTATTTGCTTACATGCTGAAATCACTGAAAAAATTGAAGTTAATAAGCAATGATGCATTCCCTAGATGAAGTGCTAATAGGCATACAAGGAGGCAGGCAAACAAAGTTGAAGCACATTGAAATATAACAAGTACAGTTAAAAAACACATGGACAGACAGGTAAGGTAGCAATGAGCTGACAAATATAAGCAAAAAGTTTATAGATGAATATCAAAGAGAACAACACATCTATTTTTTTCTGATTAGATGGGGCCCATAAGGAGTATACCCATTACTATTTTCAATTATAGATTTATAGTGATTAATAGCCAACCTAACTTTTCATATGAATGCCCTTAGAAACATAAAACAGCATTTATGAATGGTTTCCCACGGCTTTCATGACATAAAATTCAGTAAGCTTTCTATATAAGACCAACAATGGATGGAGATACAAACTGATTGACTTGAGGATAAAGCTAGATAACAGTTTGTGTGAACTTTTTGTTGAATTTTCTGCTGGAACTTATTTCAACGAAGAATAGTTCTCCACACTTGATATGGAATAATTCCTCATAGGGATCAAGTGTTGACCTTCTATAGCCTTTTTCTAAGGTTGTATTCCATGCATTCATACACAATGGCCTTAACAGAGCTCAAGAGGTGAACAATGTAGACATGTTTTGGAACATATTATCTTTCTCATTATTTCTGGTAAAGTGTATGGTCCAAATAAAGAAACTGATCAATGAGTGATTTTGAGAATATATACCTACCATGATCAGAAAAAAAGATTCAAAGGGAAAAGTGTGCTGTGCTGATGAGCCGAAAAGAAAACTATGAATGGCGCATTGATTTTCATGAGATCTGTGTGGCTAGCTTGATGCATATACATACCTACTCCTTTTCCACTAAGCAATGGAATCAAATCTACTTCGTCGCACCAGAGGACTGAAGGAGAAAATATTGCATGGTGTAAGGCATTCATTCCTCTTTGCTGGCCAAGGATGATTTGCCCCCTTCCTACTTGAAGTTATAACACCTTTACAAGAAAAATATGCATGTATCCTAAATCCTAATAAGCAGCCATTCGGATATTTTCAGCAGCTCTTGCCCTTTCCTAAACCAGTATGCTGTACCTCTTAGGCTCTTACTACACTATCATAGAACTCTGGTGACATGGCCACCCAAAAGTCAATGGTGAGAAACTTGTTAAAGTAATCACTTGACAACACAAAACTAATCTTAACAACATAAGCTCCAACAATGTAGGTTAGCTCTGACAATCCAAGTTAAAGTTGTCTAGTAGATAGGCACATGCTAATGAGGCTACCAAGCAATGTTAATTTTTTATCAGTTTCATTCTGTAGAATAGTTTATCACACCGATTTACACTTAGACTCCTATACTGCAATTCTTGGTTATTTTCTCCAAATTAAGGATTGCAATAATCAAACATAATATTTAGCAACTGAAAATTAGCAGTCTCCAATTTCACAGCACACAATGCATGGCACTTCTAAATTTTTTTTATGCAACAAAACTCACCTATACACAACAGAAATTTCCAGGCCGACTAACAGGCAACCAATTAAAGGCCTTAAATAGTGACCAAATAGAGAAAGAAAGGCCTAAACAGGCATGGAGGAGTCAGGAGGCCTCTGATTATGAAGGCATGATCTGCTATAATCAATCTTTGATGTTATATAGTAGTACTAATCAAAACCATTTTCATTTCATGATCATTTCTACCAGTTTTGAAAGTACAATCTGACAATATGTAAGAACACTTTTCAAGTTTTGGAAGTAATGCAGGTGGATCAGCATAGGAAGTATATCAAAGCCAAGCACACATTCATCACATTTATTATGAGCAAACGCAGGATCACGGTCATACAATTGATCCACCTTATTCGATTCATTTAGAGTTTGTTCAAACAATTCCTTTCAAACTACTGGAGTAGATGGTCATCAAACCTATATACACACTTGGGTTGCCAAATGCCATAAAATAGCAGCTTTCTATGGAAATGAACCAAAAATTGGGGCAGCAGAAGCTAAGAGCTCACAACTCAGGAAGCGCCGTCACTCCTCTGGAGCTTCTCGATGGCGGCATACAACTTCCTCCTCGACCCAACGGCGCCGATGCCCATGTCCTTGAGATCCTCCAACGTTAGCAGCGGGAGCACCTCGTCGTCTACCTCGTGGATCTCGAACACCAGCGCGTACCGAGAGAGGCCGAGTCCATCCAGCCACGCCTTCACGCCACCGTACCCCGTGGCTCCAGGGAGACGGCCATTCGGGAGGCCCCAGTCCGCCACGCCATCCGACTCGTCGCCGCTGGCGTCGCGGCTCCCCGAAACCCTAGCCCTGGCGGCGGCGGCGGCGGCCGAGTCGGACTGGTCCGCATCATCATAGTAATGCTCCGCTCCGCCCTCGTACCCGTCGGCGCCGGGGGCAGCCGGGATCCAAGCGGTGCGTGGCCGGCGCTGAGCGGGCTTCTGGCTGCGGCGGTGGGCGGCGGAGGAGGAGTGGTGGAGGGGGTCAAGCACGTCCTCCGGATGGGCGCGGCGGGGAGGGCGGGGGTGCGAGGAGGAGGACGGCTTGTGGTGGCGCCGCTGCGGGAGCGGGACGTCGGCGGCGGCGGCGGAGTGGACCCCGATGTCGCCGAGGCGGACGCTGGGGCGGCGGCGGCGCTTCGAGTACGGCGGCCCGGCTGCGGCCTGCGCTCCGGAGGCCTCGGCAGCGGCGGGATCCCCCAGCGGGGCGGCGGCGGCGGCGGCGGCGGCGGCGGCGGCTCCGCCGTTGGTGTCGGGCTCCGGCGGCGGGTGGAGATCGGCCATGGGATTGGCGCGCGCGAGATGCGTAATCCGTGGGGAAGTGAAGACTAGAGACCAGTAGTGTGGATGATTCCCTCACCCACTGTGGCCCGCTGCTTCGGGAGACTCCGACTCGTCTCGGCCTCGACTGCCTCTGTGGAGCGACAGGATGTCGACACATGTCTAATCGGGCGGTGGGGATGCCGGGTTGGTCGCTCGATGCGTTTCCGGGAAGTCACCGAGAGTTGACTCGGTTGACGGGACGCGCCACGCTTAGATGGGCCCATCTGCTCATGGGTTACGGACCATGGGCTTTTTACTCATCCATTTCATCCCACTCAGTTAGTAACCTCTGAGAATTCTAAAAACAAGTTAATTACCTCTGAACAAACAGCCTGTATTGATTTCGTACATCGAAGTAAAGATTAACATGCCTTTTCTTCATTTTCACATGCCTAATTTTTTAGTTCATACTTCATTTTTTGCGGGGTTAGTTCATACTTCATCTCGAATGGTAGACACTGAACTACCTGCCGTCTCCTCCAGAGATACGATGAGCATGATTGCATGTGTGAGTTTTTTGCTGTGCCAAACTGCTGGACAGTCTCCAGTAGCAGCAACCAATAAATCACCATAGCCATTAGTGTTAGTCGTCGTTGCAGGTAGCCAAAGGCGTCAATGGACCTCAGGTGTCACCTTCAAGGCTAGACCAGTTCAAGTGGTCCTAGCCTGGAGAAACAAATCGGTTGATTTTGATTTGATATGAGATGTCTTATGATCCCTCCAGGAGCCGGAATTGGGACTGGGAAAATCTGTTCGTCGTTGGTCATTGCCTTGCTGTTCGGGTGCAAGAGAGTGGATCTTTCTGAATTCTGTAACAACGGGTGCAAGAGAAAAATCTGAAGATCATCCTTCCTGTGGCCACTAGTAATATGGCGTTACAATTTCTCTGCCCATCGGTCGTATGCACACAGTGCATGGAAATGACTGGCATGCAGGTGCCGTTGGCACGGCCACTGTCGAACCAAAAAAAACAGCCGATCCATCCACTGATTGATCAGGGCCAACGAACCTTTCAACCAAATCTAGCCCATTCCAATTGCCTGAATGCCTGTCCTTTTCTCTCCAGGCTACATTGTATCCTTGTTTTCTCTTTTCTGTCGGCATCAGCATGAATATAATATCTACATGCGTATCTTTTGGAACCAAGAATCGCAGATGAGTTTCTTACATAAAGCATAAGACCAGTATTCGGTCTTTTGCCCGTCAGACATGTCCACTCTTGCTTCTTGGATGCATGAAGAATGGAAAAACTGCAGGCAGCTGGCTTGTTCCATTCAGGTCAGGTCTAACAGTTTGCACACGAATTTTGACCACAGATAACCCGCAAGTCCAGCTTCCAACCGTCATCCAAATTCAGAAGATGCAACCGCAGAAAAAGATCGAATTCAATATGGAAGGATTCTTTTCAGAGTCCCCAGTATATACAAGTGTCTGCTTTCACTTGTTCAGTCTCCTTATTCGTAAAGAGAGTTCAAATTCTTGTTGCACAGTACTGCTTGCATACAACTCCCAATTCCCAAATGCCTATAGTTTATTCATGATTCTTCAAGGTTGTCCATTCACTGTTGTTCCGTGATTGTTCTTTCTTTGACGAGTGCGTCATGGTGTAAGCCTGAATGCGTTGCTTGTTCCAAAAAAAAAAGTGATTCTGAATTTGGAAGACACCGTGCTCTACTTGTTGGGTTCAGAGAAGGGGTGATGGTTTTAATATACCACGAAACTTTCAGAGTGGGAATAGGCTCAGAAAGCAACTCCTTTATATATTTCAACTAATAAAACTTGCAATATATATATATATATATCCAATGCTCTGAAACTGGGACTTCTTTATCTCTACGTACTATCAACGTTTGAAAGTCAAAGTTACCGCCCTTCATAATGTCGGTCACTCTGTGACCGACTCACAACTTGTCCTCGCACTTTTGCGCGGTCTCAATCCTTGCTTTTCCAATACCGTCGATGATATCGACAACTTCACCACTCTTTTCACGTTCGTCCGGACTCACGACTTGCTAATTCTCAAGAAACTCCGTTTGACCAACGATGAGAAGACTATCGTCCACACCGCTCTCATCGCCACAACGGCCCTAGCTACAACAGCCTCGACGGCTGCCGCTCCACGAGTGCTGCTGCCTCCTCTCGAGACCACGTTGGCTCCTCCGACGGCTATGGTTTTGGCCACAGCAACACTGTCCAAACCGACGGCAACAGCAAAGGCAAGGAAAAGGGCAAGGACAGGAGCTGGAGCGGCCCTATATAACCGCACCCCGCTATTACCACTCCTCCGTAGGCTAGCCCTATGGATCTGTTGCTCTGCTACAACCCCTAGTCGCCTTAACCTCGGTCGTGTAGTCACATCGGCTATCGGCCAGGGGTCCTCGGCGCTTTTCCTGGGCACACCTAGCGTTTGCCCCGGTGCAGCCGCTCAGGTATCTCGTACCCTCGCAAGCCTTCCAGCTGGCTCCTCTATGAAACCAGGCTGGCCTCATCGTCGCCTTCAACTAGATGACGCTCCAGCCCCAGCACCCAGGGGTACTGGACTCAAGTACATCATCTTACATGGCCTCCTTGAACGGTATACTTTTTTCCCGTCATCCTTCCTCCTCCACTTTCGTCATTGTCGGCAATGGGTAATCTCTCCCAATCACATCTCGCAGTGATTCTATCCTCCCTACGCCCATATCAAACTTTCCATTCCACAATGTCTTAATTGTTTCCTCTCTTATACATAATTTATTCTCTGTTCCTCAATTCACCAGAGATAATAATTTCTCCATCGAATTTGACGCAACTGGTTTCTCTATGAAGGATATTCCGACCCGACGCGAGATACTTCGCTGCAATAGTGGTAGCGACCTCTACACCATTCCTGATGCGCCATCCACTCCTCACACCAGTCTCGTCATCTCTGCCAAACTTTAACATCTCCTCTTCGGCCATCTCAGTACTGACACTGTCGCCACTCTCCGTCGAACCGCCTAAATCCAGTTTACTAGCCACAGCACCACTGTATGCCACTCATGTCAACTTAGTAAACATGTGCGGCTTCCCTTCTCCACCTCTACATCTTATACCTCTCGACTTTTTGAACTTCTTCACTGTGATGTGTGGACTTCTCTCGTTACTAGTGTTTCAGGCTATCAATATTATCTTGCTTTACTTAATGATTACACACATTACTACTGAATTTTTCCTCTTTCTCGCAGGTCCAACGTCACAGCCCACTTAATCAGTTTTTTCAATTACACTTCGACTCAATTTAACCTCACCATCGAAGCCATCCAAGTCGACAATGGAACAGAGTTTGTCAACCGAACCATCCAAGTCTTTCTTAACTCTCGTGGCATCCATCTTCGACTCTCCTATCCCTACACTTCCTCACAAAAACGGCAAGACCGAACGTCTCCTTCGCACACTCAACAACATCAGTCGCACTATGCTTCTCCACGTCCATCTACAAGCATCGTACTAGACTGAAGTACTCACCACGGTAACTTATCTGCTGAATCGGCGTCCTTGCTCCTCCATCCGTAACGAAATTCCCTATACTCTCCTTTATCACAAGGTTCCTGACTACTCTCTCCTATGAGTTTTTAGGTGCCTTTGCTACCCCAACTTAATAGCCACTACTCCTCACAAACTCACCCCCCGCTCTACCGCCTGCATCTTTCTTGGCTATCCCTCCTCCCACAAGAGATACCGTTGCCTTGATCTCTCTACTAGATGCATCATTATCTCTCGCCATGTTATTTTTGATGAGTCATGCTTCTCCTTCGGATTAATCAATCTTGGATCTTCGTCTGGTGACCTAGATTTTCTACTCACCAACACTGTACCCGCACGTGCCCTCACCGACCACCTCACCCTGCGACACCACAACACCTTTGCAGTCCTCTTCGATGATCCCCGAGGATCCACTGAACAACTCCATCATTCTTCTTGCATGGCCCTACCATGCTGACCATATCTCCATCGGCTCCACCTCCTCCTTCTACTACCACAGCGCTAGTGGTTGCCCCGCTGACCTAGTTCGGCTCTTTCCCCGGACCTACAGCCGCCGACCTCATCCCGCTATCACCTTCGCTTCTGCATCCTCCCCCACACGACCGATGAAGCCATCGGATCGCGCAGTAGCCTTGTTCCACCCATCTCTCACATGATCACCCGGTCTCAGACCGGGTCCCTTCATCTACCTCAGCGTTATAAGGTTCTCCGCCGTCCATTGTGCTGTCTCACCCATTCCGGTGAATCATTAATCTGCTCTGGCCGACCCTCAGTGGTGCGCGGCCATGGCTGACGAGTACAAAGTATTAATGGACAACGAGAACCTAGCGCCTCGTACCTCGTCCTCCTGGTGCTAACATTGTGACTGGCAAGTAGATCTTCAAATACAAATTTCACTCCGATGGATCCTTTATTTATCACAAGGCGCGTTGGGTAGTTCAAGGCTTCTCTCAACGTCCTGGCATCGACTACGACGAGGGTCTCATGCTCCTGACCAATCACGATTTGGGTCGTTCTTACACTCGCCGTCTCATGCTCCTGGCCAATCTACCAGCTTGACGTGAAGAACATCTTTCTTCATGTTCATCTAGCGGAGACCGTATACTGCCAGCAGCCTCCAGGCTTCGTTGACTCCGCTCATCCCGACGCCGTTTGTCTCCTCTAGCGCTCACTCTATGGCCTCAAACAGGCACCTCGGGCCTTGTACCAGCGTTTTGCCAGCTACCTTCAACAACTCGGTTTCGTTGCCTCCATCTTCGACACATCCTTTTTGTCCTTCATACCGAAGATGCCACCGCCTGTCTACTTTGATATGTCGACGACATTATTCTTACGGCATCCTCGCCCGTCACCCTACAACACGTCATGGCACGACTTCACTCGGAGTTCATCATGACGGATCTTTGTCCCCTACACCACTTCCTCGGCATCTTTGTCACGCGCTCCCTTGATGGATTATTTCTCTCCCAGCGCCAGTATGCCATGGATATTCTCCAGCGTGCGGGTATGGCCGAGTGTCACCCTACCGCAATTCTGGTCGACACTTGTGCCAAGCTCTCAGCCATCGATGGATCCCTTGTTGCTGACTCCTCCCAGTAACGGAGTCTTGCCGGTGTCCTACAGTACTTAACACTCACACTATCTGACCTCACTTATACGGTTCAGCAAGTGTACCTCTTCATACATGCTTTCCGTGAACCTCACCTCGCACTGCTCAAGCGTATTCTTTGCTACATGAAGTGTACCCTGACCACTGGCTTCTACCTCAGCTCTAGCCCGATTGACTCCCTCGATGCGTATTTCGACTCGGACTGGGTGGGTTGTCCCGACTCCCGACACTCCATATCCGGTTACTACGTTTTTCTAGGTGACACTTTGGTCTCTTGGTCCTCTAAGCGCCAAACCACGGTGTCCTGGTCTAGTGCAGAAGCTGAGTACCGCGTCATTGCTCATGCCGTCGCCAAGTGCTGTTGGCTTCGACAACTTCTCTAGGAACTCTATACACCCATTGTCTCTACAACCGTCGTCTACTACGATAATGTGAGTGCCGTTTACATGACCGCCAACCCGATTCACTATCATCACACAAAGTACATCAAGATTGACATACACTTTATCCGCAATAAGGTCGCTCTAAGGTTCGTTCGGATGCTCCATATACCTTCAACGCATTAGTTCACCAGTTTTTGTCCAGTCTTTATGTTCGTATCCCTCTCGCTACGACTACGGAGAGTGTTAAACTATTAGATATGTATATATAGTCCCGACCTTCCTTACAGTAAACAGGATATTAGTCTTTCTGATTGTACACTTCGCTCCTACAAGGTAAAGCTTCCGTTTAGAGAATAAGAAAATGGCAGATGACTAAAAGGGTGCCTTTTGAAAAGTTATCTAAATCCATTTTGGGGTGAAGGTTATAGTTGCCAAAGACGGGCATTTGTTGGATTCTTTTTAACCAGCTGATTTGATTTTCCACTGAGCATTTGTCCTCCTCTGAGCACCTCATGCATCAATTGTTACACGCTTGCACCATTGCGGTTTTTTTCCTCTTGTTTTTCTTTGCTGAAACCGACGCACGAAGAAGACATTTGTCAGTGCAACTCAACTAAAAAGAATTTAACAATTCTATCGTTTGAATGTTCAGAATTTTTTCTTTCATTATATCCACAGTGTATAAATTGTTGTTTTCTTCCAATTCAATCAGTACCACGTAAAAACAATAAGGCTAACAGAAAAAAGACTGCAAGTGGAAGCATTTTATATTTGCTTCTCCTTGGGTGCATTCGTCATAATGTCTCTGGGTAACATTTCTTCAGAAAAAGATGGAACTGTTTCTTGTCTGCAAGTGAGCTCTGCCTGTCAGTTGTCCTGTTGAATATAGTAACAAATAGCAGCTGAACATTGTTGGATGACTAATCAGTCTTGATCTCCCCTGCAAATTAGTACTAACCAGAAATTCACATGTTTTTTTCTTTTCTATTTCCAAAGACACAACTTAAACCTGAAGACAAATGTAACACTAGTATATAAAGATGACCATAAGATATAATAGTATTAACAAGCAAAACATACTGAATTGCTAGCAACATGAATACGAGAGCTAGTATTAACTGAACAGGCATGAGAGCTGTGGTGCTAACATAAAAATATGTAGCCATCAGATCAAAATCATCGTGGAGTGTTCATGCCACCGAAAAATGTAATAGTAACCATTAGATGAAAATCAACATTATAGTTTATAGAGAAAAAAATGTTGTTAATCAATGTTATTCATGGTGGCATGTTGCTCAGAAACGCATGAATAGCAGCACGCAGGTGCGTGCTCCCGTCGACGGACAAGCCGCTGGAATCCAAACAAAACCACGCGAGGATACGAGGACCCCACCACGCACGTCGCTTCCAAGTGGGCCCGCCCCTTCGCCCACCCCAATCGCTGCGTCCCCGACCTTTTCCTCATTTTCTGCGTCCCGGTGGCGGCGGTGGGGCCTACCCGTTTCGCCACCGGAGTTTGATCCGCGCCGTCCACCGGCCGCGCAAACCCAACGGCCCGCCCCTCCCCGCCGTCGGTTTCCCCTCCCGCTATATAAGCCCTCCCCTTCCAACCACTCCCGCACCCCCTCTCTCCTCGCCGCCACCTCCCCGTCCCGCCTCCGCTTCGATCCTCCTCGCCTCGCGCGAAGGAGGAGTTGAGGAGTGATCTAGAAGCTTCGGGGGTAGTGCGATGGCGGTGGCGCTCCAGTTCCCGGGGGTCGTGCGGGGCTCTCCGGCCTCCGCTCCCTCCAGGCTCGGGAGAGAGCAGCCATATCTCGCGTGCGCGGCGGCGGCTAGGCCGGGAGGGAGATGTTCGAGGGGGAGGGGATTGGTGGTGCGGTGCCAGAGCGGGGCGGCGGCGGTTGTGCTGAACAAGGACGACGCGGTGTCGGTGGCCGCGGCGGGGTTCACCGTCGTCATGAAGTTCGGCGGCTCGTCGGTGGCGTCGGCCGAGCGGATGCGGGAGGTGGCCGATCTCATACTCAGCTTCCCCGAGGAGACTCCGGTTGTTGTGCTCTCCGCCATGGGGAAGACCACCAATAACCTCCTCCTGGTACCATTTTATTTTTTTTAGCTCGTTGTGAAATGCATGGATTTTTTTTAGCGCCATTCTGTGCTAGTTGTGACTTGTGAGTGGTTGCTTGATTTGTCCAGGCCGGAGAGAAGGCTGTGAGCTGCGGCGCCCCGAAGGCGTCTGAAATTCCCGAGCTCGCAGTCATAAAGGAGCTCCATGTTAGGTGCGTTTCGTTTTTCTTCGGTGATCCATTTCGGCTTAGTTCCAGAGAGTTCAATCCTGATTATTTATTTTCTTGCTCTGCTCAGGACGATTGATGAGCTTGGATTGGATAGGTCGATTGTTTCAGGTATGCTGCTCTTCAAATGCTGGTTCCAGTGCTTCTTTCGCCGAATTTTCAGCAGGCTTCCAATTTTCCTTTGGTTGGCCAAAACATATACAGCACAGTATCTAGTCCAACTCCATGACTTTTAACTGAAGTTAAAGTAGACCGTAGAATTTTCATATAGGCTCGAGTGATTTTCACTCTTAAGCGTTTCCTGTAATTTTGCATCCCCTGATCTTTTTGTTTGTCTTCCAGTTCTTGAACTTCTGATTGATAATGTTGCTACTTAGGGTAGCATTCATATCCTTGCCATAGTTTCACTCATTTCCCTAATATACAATTAATTGTCAAATTTTAAATGCTTTCATATTTCCTTTTTATGCTGTTGAAAACGATTTTTTAGGTGATCTTGCTCTTTTATATATCATACTTATTGATATATTAATTTTCATCTTGCGGCACATGCGTAGTCGTTAAAATATTGCCCATTTTCACTGTTCTGATGGTCAAGTGTGTTTTAAATGTGAAGTCTATCAAAACTGAGGTAATTCAGATTAGGGCACTAGCATCCACTATACTGCATGTCTTTTTTTGTTCAGTAAAAACAAAGAAGCTTAAACTACCCTCTGATGGGAACTTTTTAAGCTACAGGAGTCCTCATTTTAATGCAAGAAATTTTGATTTCAAAAGTTAGACAATATTTGTGGTTGAGGATTGTCAATTAACACAACAACACCAAGCTTTCCTTTAATGTTGTATGGTGGTGACAGGACTTGAGGTCGTTATCATCCATTTTATGTCATTTTCAGCAGAATACCTTTATGTTCAGTATGCAACAAGGAAAGCTTGTGTATCCTATAGCTTAGTTCTTCCACCCTAGTTGGTTTAACTAAACTAGTGGTTTATAAAATTATGTCCATGCTAGTTCTAAGTTCTAACGATGCTTTGAATCCATACAAGGGACACATTATCATTGAACAGTCTTACAGTAGATGACAGGTAACAATTTGGGTTTCTAATATTCCAGCTTCTACATACAACAAGCAAATAATGTAAATGCAGCAAGTATGGAAAACAGACTCCAATTTCCATACTTAGAATCCCCAGTCTAATGATAGCGAACTGGAACATGTGACATTTCTTGTCATCTAAACCTGTCAGTTTCTCTACTTGTTATGTTGCCCACCATGTTTTAAAATGAAAGATTGTAGACAGCTGAAAACGTGGTATGCTGCATGCTTAGTTATACAATATAATACCATTTTAAGATGTTACCAATTCAGCATTTCTTATTCCTTTTGTCTTTAATGGAATTACTTTCTTTAGCACTGTACTGTCTATAAAAGCATTGTATTTATCACTGTTAATATCAACAGGTTTATTGAACGAATTGGAACAGCTTCTTAAGGGTGTTGCTATGATGAAAGAGCTAACTCCTAGGACACGTGATTACCTTGTTTCCTTTGGTGAATGCATGTCTACAAGAATATTTGCTGCATATTTGAATAAACTTGGGAAAAAGGCTCGGCAGGTACATACTTGTAGCAAATGCATTGGTATAGTGGTTCAACTGAAGGTTTCTTGTGTACTTGTTTCAATCTAGCCTCTAGACCCTTTTTTGTGAAAAAAAATCCATATATTTTATCTTAAAAAAGGAACATCTGAACCTGTGAAAAAAAAGAGAGAATCTTGCTATCATAGCAAATTGACTAGGTTATAGGAATGAGGTAATTTTGGAGACTTCATTACATTTATCCCTTGCTCATTTGATTTATAGGGATTATAGATAGGTTATTGCTGCCTAGTGCTCTAGCAAAAAACTAAGAAGTTCTTTTCTTATCAATAGAACTAATCTCTTTTTTTAATCACCAACTCAAACCTGCTAAGAAAAAATGGTGTAGATTATGATCAGCTTATTTATGAGGCTACGACAGGTACATGAGTAATCCACTAACATAGCTCTGTTCATTATCTTGTTTCCTTTTTATTTGTCATATTCATTTCACTACGGGAACAATGTTGTGCTTCATTCAGTTGGTCCTATTATGCTTCTATATGTGTAGTCTTTTCTAATGGATTGTTATTATAATGGGAATGATCCAATTGTTGTTTGGTACCTTTTGGTTCCATTAACGCCTAAAACTTCCTAAGCAGGCAGAGCTTAGGGGAATTTTCAGTGCAAGCAGCTATTATGATGGTATTGGTAGTCCAGGTTTTGGATGATTTGTTAAGCATACCGATCTGTCCTGGCTATATACCACTTCATATGAATGCAGAATGTCTACTTTGCTGAGAAATATTTCTGTTGATTGTACAAAAGCTCCTTTGCATATCCCTGGTCTTAGCCATGTTTACTAACTGAACAAAAGCTTGATGCTGTCTTAACTAAATTTTGCTTGCTTGCAGTATGACGCATTTGATATTGGCTTTATAACTACTGATGATTTCACAAATGCGGACATTCTTGAAGCAACATATCCTGCTGTTGCAAAGAGGCTTCAGGGCGATTGGATTGATGACCCTGCTATTCCTATAGTTACTGGTTTCCTTGGGAAGGTATGTATTTTTCCATTCCTCATGTTTAAGGCAATTGGGCCTATTCTTTCTGCATTTATGATACTGCACTTGAATTAGATTTTGTTATGTTTGTGTTTATTATGATGCAAATCAAATTTCAGGGATGGAAATCATGTGCTGTCACCACTTTAGGCAGAGGTGGCAGTGACTTGACTGCTACCACCATTGGTAAAGCCTTGGGATTAAGAGAGATCCAGGTTTGTGTTCCTAAATTTGTGATAATTACCTGTTGAAAGTCCACTTGCTCCCAGAACTCATTCAACATCATTAAGCCTTTATGTATAAACGCATTTTCTTAGATCAATTCCATATAGAAGCCTTGTATTTTGGTTTTGTGTTCATTATTTTTCTGCAGTTGGGAAGTTAGCTAGATGTTCAACCATGTCAGCTGAAAGTTACAACTATGCTATGTGGTGTCTCTGAGGTCCGTTATATTCGGCAATTCTGCAGGCTGTTATAACTCTTTTTTTAATCTCTAATAGGTATGGAAGGATGTAGATGGTGTGTTGACATGTGATCCTAATATTTGTGCAAACGCGATACCTGTACCCTACTTAACTTTTGAGGAGGCAGCTGAACTTGCCTACTTTGGTGCACAGGTATCATAGAGCTTATTACGATGTGTTGATACAGTTACTCTGACACTTTCCTGGTGATTTAGCAAACATGGTCTACTATGGTTACACTTACAGAAATACTTTTGCCAATTGTTAGGTTTTGCATCCCCAATCAATGAGACCAGCCAAAGAAGGCGGTATACCAGTTAGAGTTAAGAATTCATATAACTGTCGAGCACCTGGTACTGTCATTACTAAAACAAGAGATTTGAGCAAGGTTCGGCGTAGGAATAAATTTTGGTACTTCTGTTTGTAAATACTTCTGGCTGGTTTCTGATTTTTGTACATTATTTTTCAGAGCATATTAACCAGCATTGTATTGAAATCAAACATTACTATGCTGGATATAGTGAGCACAAGGATGCTAGGCCAGTATGGTTTTCTGGCAAAGGTATGCTAATATGCTTGCTGCTCTTCTATTTATTTTGTTGGCTTATTCATGTCAGTAACTTGTTTATATTTTTATGTTCTTGTGCAGGTTTTCTCAATATTTGAAGATTTAGGTATTTCTGTTGATTGTGTGGCTTCTAGTGAAGTCAGTATATCGTTGACACTAGATCCATCAAAGCTGTGGTGTCGTGACCTGATCCAGCAGGTGAGTGGTCCTGCACTCCTGCTAGCAAATTCGTTTGAGACAGACCATGTTTTTATATGTTCCTTAGCCAAATCTGTCATACATATGTCAGATATTGGGTTTGGAGGTACCAATAAAATACTGTACACGAACCAGAAGCTTTGAATCGCTTGTGAATAGCTGAATGTGTTTTATTTTTAGTTTTGTCCTTTGATCTGATAAATATAGATACTTGCAATGGTAGATATCCCATCTACAAACCTGTTAGGGTGATTTAAACTTAAAGGCACATAGAATAGATTCAGGTTGTTCTGCAGGATTAGCATTTAATTTTTCTTTATAGGTCATGCGTTGTAGTTATTCCTTTTCAAATTTGCCTTCCTTCCAATGCTGAAGCATGCTTAAAGTACTTACTGTACTAGCTGTACTCTCAATTCAATATTTATTTGTCTTCTTGGGATGATGTGGCAGGAGCTTGATCATGTGGTCGAAGAGCTTGAAAAAATTGCAGTTGTTCATCTACTGCAGCGCAGGTCTATCATCTCACTGATAGGGAATGTACAGAGATCGTCATTGATTCTTGAGAAGGTGGTTCTCTTAGCTACTGAAACTCTGGTTGGACATATTGTTGATGCACATGATTTGTTGCAATCCTGGACATGCTATTTTTTTCAGGGCATTGATTGGTTCGTTTTGCATCTAATCATTTATATTGTTGCTGTATGCCAGGCTTTCAATGTTCTACGGAGAAATGGTGTTAACGTCCAGATGATCTCACAAGGGGCATCCAAGGTATCCATCCCCTCTCCCCCAAATGGAAACGAAATTCTTTTCTGCACACGTCAAAGGGAGCATGACCATACTAATTGTACATGAGCAGGTGAACATTTCATTGGTGGTCCATGACAGTGAGGCGAAACAGTGTGTACAGGTCCTTCATTCAGCATTCTTTGAGAACGGCTTCTTGTCAGAAGTTGAGGGAGAGGATCTTCTTCAACACAATGGCCCCCCTGTGAACTCAAATGGTGACATTTATGGAAACTAGTCGACTTAGCATGTCCTGCTATTGTTGTATCGTTGGATAGGTTTGAAGGTGATTCAGGCATATAGTCATTTAGGCCACCTCGGTGAATTCCTTGGTGTTGTAAGAGCCCTATAAGAAGTACTGAGTACTGCTCTGTTTACGTTGAATCGAGTGTTATGAAGCTGTAGAAGTGTCATGGAGGTGTGCTGCTTGTTGAAAAGCACTCCCGGACTTCGTGTAATGATGGTCACTCATAGCAAGCTCATTTATAATGTTTAGTTTGCTGCAAGAAAGACCAGCCACCATTGTTTGTCAATTGCCTTTTGGAATTAGAATAATCCAGTGTTTAAATAATTTCATGGAAAAACCCATCATGATAGTTTAAAAATCTTATCGCAGTTGATAAAAATTATCTTTCTCACACCGCCGTCTACATTTGTGATTTGCCTCATTCTACCAAGCAACAATTACTGAATCTTTCCTTTCAACAAAAATTGTTTGAATCTTTCAAATGGAAAAAAAAGGTTGTAATGCAACTTTGCTAGGGACACAATCCAGCAGTCATGGGCCTTCACGGGCCTCCCTTTTGCGACAAATTACAGCAACCTTAGCACCGATTAATGGAAAAAGTCTAATTTTCATTTTCATGTCCCTCAATCGCAAAAAGGTGTAGAACGTTCTTAACTTATAAAACTATACAAATTAAGTCTGACAGGGATTTCATCTGGTTTCTATCTGCCTTCTTGACTTGATTTTCATCCCAGATGGTTTTGATATGATGTTTACGTGACGTTAGAAGTAAAAAAATTAAAAATAAAAGCATATAGATGTTATGTCCGGTTAAAAAAAAACACATCCAGTGGGTGTGGGGTTAAAAATTTTCAGCAAGACCCACATGTCATCACCCCTCTCTGCCCCTCGCTCCTACTCTCCTCTATCTTCTGTGGAGTAGCTGCCGACGATGGAGATGCTGCCGGTGTGGCGGCAGAGGCCAGTGATGCTCAGGCCGCCACGGCTCGAACGAGGGCGGTGTCCGGTGGTGGAGCAGGGCGCCGGCTCAGGAAGGCCTCGAGGACGACAACATGGACCTTCGACGGAGGCCGCCGGCACGCACCGTCCCGACTTGAACGGCCCCGCTGCCACGATGAACTCGTCGAAGTGGGCACTGTACGCGTCGTGCGGCAGGCTCGCCGCCGCCAGCTCCCTCGACTCGATCGCTACTACCGAGCAGTTGCGCCGCCGGCTCGAGCTCGCCCTACGCCAGGAGCTCCAGCGCCAGCTAGGAGAGAAAGGGGGACAAGAGGAGGCGGCGGAGCTGCGATAATGAGGAGGAGTGAGAGCAGCGGAAGGGCGAGGAGTGGGCGAAGAGGAAGGTGCGGGCAATGACGATCTCCCATGGCGGCGGCATCGGCGACCACCATGAGGAGGTTGAGCGGGCCCGCCGGCCTCGAGCTCCGATCCATCAACGAAGCGCGCCATGGCTGCCCCCACGACAACAACGAGCAGGCCGCCGCCGCCGCCAAATGGATCGAGCTCCCTCGTCCCCATCCCCTCCGCTCCACAGCCGCCGCGTGAAGGGAACGCGGCCATCAAGCTTGAATTCGGAGTGATGGTGACGACCGGCCTCGTCGGGGGACGCACGGCAGGGAGGCCAAGCAAGGAGGCTCGGGTGATCTCCGCTGAGGACGAACGGGGGAATCACGACGCGACGGGGAGGAGAGCGGAGGATGGCATGTGCCATTTTTTTTTCTAATAAGAGACTTACGTGTGGGCCATCTATTTTTATTTTTCTTGACTGGAATGCCACAAAGATGCCTCACATAGCTGCATGGTTCCCGGCTTCGTTTCTTTCTTCTTCTCTTTGGAATCTAGCGTGTCCACGTGGTTCCACATTTGTTCCTCTCCACCACCCCTACCGCCACCCTAACGCTGTCTTCCCGGGTGCCGCTACGTCCTCCTCCTTCCTCTCTTCGCTTCGTATTTTACTACCTCCACCAGCGTCAGCCCAACGATCAACGAGACAACTCCGCTCTGACTTCACCAGTTAGTTAGTGTCACCGAGACGGAGCCGCGCGACGTTGTCTACTGTAAGTTTGCAACTATGTCATCTCCATCTTCCGCATCTTCCCTTCATTTCATGCTTCGTCTCCACTCCGCCTCCATCGAGACCGTCCAGGCCGTCTTACTGAGCTTCCTCTTCGCAACTCACAAGCCGCAACTAGGACGTACGCCATCGACTTTTGCAATTACGGCAACGCAGTCTTCCGCAACTTGCAATATGTCGTTCACTTTCGAAACGAGCGTTGTAGCTTCGGTTTCGACGATTTTTGTTAGAAGTTTGATTTTTAATTTTAATTTCTTTAGCTTAGCTGATTTGTTAAGCGGTTCATCAGTTCAATTGATAAGCATGCTTATGCATGATTGTGGAGGCATTTTGAATTCCTAATACCTCATAAAATTTAACTTTAAAACTGATTACACAGTAAGAAAATAAATAAAGACAATTGTGAATACTAACTAATTTTGTTGGTCTAAAAGTTTCATCTACATTAGTTGTGACACTCTATCTAACTCTTATCATCACGAATTGAATACTCAACTTTTATCACCAATTGGCACATTGTGACCTTTTTTTTTTTGCGGGAATTGTCACTTTGTAACTTATTATGATAACCTAATAATTAAATTATTAGGTAATAGAAGTTTTTATTGAACTCACTCAATTATATTAGAAAACACAAATATAATGAGTATACTCTCAACCTCTAGATTAAAAAGAATAAAGTAAGTTTTAAGGCTATCAATCCGTATATTATTTAGTGTTGCATACTCATTGGATTTTCTTTACTTGTATCCATATGGCAGCATCCAAACAAGAATGCTACCTAATAATATCGCCTGTATATATTTACATGCCCATTGGATTATCTTTACTTGTATCCATGTGGCGACATCCTAATAAGAATGCCTTTGCCAAAATATATTTTTACAATTTTTAGAGTTATATATTTATACATAGTCTGTTTTAGTCCATACATAGTCTGTTTTAGTCCTTACAGATAAATCAAACAGTTAAAAGAATTATAATAGAATTTGACAACCACATACGATACACAACCACCAAAGGATTATATATGACCAATCACCAATCATTGCTCACTAGTCGTTGATGACCACGATTATAGGTCGGTAAAGAAACTATAATTACATTTTTTTGAGTGGAACTATAATTACATCTTGGTTAACGACAAAGGAATGTATTGAAATTAAGACAATTTTTGTTAAAATTTTAATTTCAGTTTGATTTTTTTTTCTTAGCCGGTTTATCAATTATGTTGATAAGCATGATTATGCACGGTTGCCGAAGGCTTTTAAACCCCTAATACCTCACAAAATTTAAGTCCAAATTGATCACACAACAAGAGACTAAATAAAAGTTGATTGTGAATAGTACTCACACCATTTGGAGAGAGATTTGCATTTTTGTTAGATGAAGTTTGCCCTATAATATTTTTGGAATGATATGTGATATTATAATCTATTTTTAAGATTTTACAATGACCATTGAAAAAAATAACATGTATGAAATAAGGGCACAACAGCACATGCGTTTAAGGTTTAAAATGACTCCTCTCAAAATTGTCATGCTTTGCCACCAAGACGGACCTTTTACCTCTAGCAACTTCCAATTAAGTAGAAAATATCAGTTCATACATACTTACAAACTATTTATAGGAGTTATATTCTCATGTATGAATTGTCACTGACTTATGTCGAGATCTCCCAGAACTACCATAATGTACACCAATTAGAGTTACATGCTTCTTTTGACCAGCAACTGGCTACAACAGTATTTGTGCTGCTACAAGCTAGGAGTAGCATTCAATTGTCGGTCTCAGTTTGCATCTCGAGCTTCTGTAGGCAGAAGTTAGCGCCCTAGTCTCTGTTCAGAAGAGTCCGATTTACAACTACTACTCAGTTATTGACCGGGTGAGTCCATCATGTCCATCATCTAGTATCCTATGTTACCTCCAAGCCCAATACATCCAGAGTAGAACAAGGTGCCAAGTTTGAACATATCACAACAGATGACACAAATTAAATCAATCCCAATCAAAACTCTAGCAAACAAATATGCGTATAGATTCCCAGCTTTGGGCATCCTCCCAAACCAAACAAAATCAATTGCATACATCCTCGGTCAAAAACTACCGGCGGCATTTGTGCCTGCTACAAGCTAGTGTTTGACTGACGGTCTCAATTTGCATCTCGAGCTTCTGTCGGGCAAAATTTTGAGTTTTCTAGTATTTCTGATGAAGCAATTCATTTCCCTGAACTATGTCCGTGTGCATCGAGTCAGACTGCGCTAACGAAAAATGTGGCCAGCCAGGTTGCTAGTTTTACCAGAAAATTGATGCAGTAGTATATATGCGTGGACTAATAATTTGTTAGTCATATACCTACTAGCTAGCACTACTGCAGAACATTTCATCACCGACGGTCCATATGCTAATGGGTCCATGACCCGTTAGAGTGGATTGATCAGTAATGTGAGAAGTCATCTTGACCCGTCACAAATGAATTGATCATGGTTCAGATTTTTTTCAACCTTCATAGATGTAGATAATGGGGCAAAAAAATCAGTTCAAATATTATCACCCGTTACTGATGTAGATTGTTGATAAATAAAAAAATGCCATATGCCTCGCTCGTCACCGTCATATTCATCGCAATCACAAAAATATTCAAACAAAGGATGACCAATTGAAGCTTAGAGGACTAGATCTAGCTATCCTAACCTTGAAGGCATTAAATCTGAGCCTTTCAAACTCTGTCATCATTGTGGATGGGGGTGACCATAGGAGGCAATGGTCATCATCGTCGTGGTGGTGGTGGTGTTGCTTAAGAGGGGAGAGTGACCGTAGGGAGCTCCAAATGGTAACAATAGTTTTGGAGCTATAGTTTGGGATGACTTCTTGTGGATCTAGTGACAGTGGTGGCTTCTTGTGTGGATCTTTTGGCAACAATAGCCCCAAGGTTAGAGGTGTTGGATCCGCCACTCTGCCATCATCGTGGAGGGGGCGGTGGTGTTGCCCAGGAGGGGAGGGTGATCACAAGGAGCTCTAGATGGTGGCGATAGCTTGCAGAGCTCTAGATGGCGATGGCTTCTTTCATGATCTAGCAATGATTGTGGCTTCTTGTGTGTATTCAACGGTGGTGATGTGGTAGACTGGGAGGTGGCAGCTAATGGGGTGCAGGGAGGGAGGGATGATCAAGAGAGAGGGGAGAGTTGATTGTTTGATAGAGAGACTAGGGCTAAAGTGAGAAGATAGAGAGTGGGGAAAGAGGGGATGAATAGATAAAGGGTGAGGGTGATGGTTCATTGTATTGCACCCATCGCAAATATAAAGTCATCGATGCCGTGTCGTAGTTATTACCTGTTGCAAATAATCTATGACGAGTCACAACTATGACTCGTCATATATGATCGACTCTATATATGTGACCACTTCATCCCCATAGCATCATCTCAAATGGATGCTTTTGGAACCATCAAGATGAGGTCATCTGAGATAGGTCACATTCTCACAAATATAGGGTCATGGATGTTGGGTAGTAGGCCGTATTCTCACAGATATAAGGTTACCCCTAGCGTGATACAGCTAGCGTAGAACAAGGCGCCAAATTTGAACATGTCAGAATGGCTAAGTGGGAATCTCTCATCGGCATGAACCATGATATTGCATTTGATGTAATATGTCGTGGCGATGACGCAAATGCATCCCAACTCAAACATCACTCTAGCATATGAATCTGCATCCAAACCCCTAACTCGATGCATCAATACTGTGGGACGATCTCCCGCGGCGGCCGCGTCACAAACGCGCCCTCCCGCCACCGTCGCCTTCTTCGTCTCCGACGTCACAGCGCGGGATCCGAGTTCGCCGCCGGAACTCCTGGAACATCCGCCCGCCGCCATGCCAGGACGGCACCGCGACGGGCACCACCAACACGTGCATCGCGAACAGCCGCACCTCCACCCGCAGCGCGCTAGTCCGTCGCCGCGTGCACCGCCGCCTTGGACGCGCAGTACGCCTGGCGTCGCCCACCATGCTTACACGTTCACCGAGATCCAAGGCGGACCGCCGCCCCTCCACGTGCGGAACCACAGCGCGCACGATCGACCATTCGCAGCTGCCCTGCCCGATCGAGGAAGTTGACGTCCATGTCGCGCCGCATGGCCTCGCCGGCAGCTCCGATCGATGCCGGCATTGACTTTGTAGCGCCACCATTGTCGTCTACTCAACTGAAACACTTGCGACGGTTCGCCGACCCGGCGAGCAACTCGGTGTGCCATGAATTGCCGCACACCACGCAAGAATACATGATGCCATCATACCAAAGCACTCTTGCAGCTTCACTGATTCCGACCGAATATTCGAATGTCTGCCGGTTTACCCAATCCCGTGGGCTGCCTGCCGCCGCGTGCAGTAATTGAAAGCTACTGCATCTGCAATTCTGCATGCATGCCTTCGATCTTGTCTACTGATGCCACCGGACCACCTCGATCATCAGTATTTCGTACTGTTTCAACACGTATGGCCGGATCAGATGCAAGAATTCATGCTTGCTTGGCTGTTGATTGGCAATGCCAGATGCCAGCAGGCAGTTGCAGATCGATTAGTCCAACACCATCTCTTGTAACATCAAGCATGATTATAGCCATGATTAGCGATTCAGTGTTCAGAGCCGTAATGTACGTAGGTATGACGTAGCTAGGTAGGTACGTACGTGTATACAGTTTTACTATGCACGTGACGTACTAGAATCCATAGTGTCTATGCGTATACATACATGCACATACACGTGCTACGTGCCATTGGATGGATATCTGCGAGAGCTATTTAGCTAGCTACTCCTCGGAGATCAATTCTATCATGCGACATTATTAATGGCGGGTGAGACCTGAGACGAGCTTGAGCTTGCCGCCGTACCCCTCGGCGAGCTGGGAGTCGTCGATGGCCTCCCAGAGCGTGGCCTGCAGGTCCTTGTCGGCGACGAAGACGAACTTCTTCTTGGTGTTGTCGTCGATGAAGGGGTAGACGATCTTCCACGCCGCCATGAACACGTAGGGGACATGGATGAGGAACACCCTGCCCAGCCTCTCCGGGTAGTAGTTCTGCATGATCTCCAGCGCCGCCACGTAGGCGCGGATGTCGCAGTTGGCGTAGTACCCCCACCCCTTCAGGTCGACGACGGCGGCGAACTTCTCCTGGCCGCCGTTGCAGGAGGGGAGGCGGGCGCAGGTGCGGTCGAGGACGTAGACGACGTAGCGCTTCAACTCGTCGAGGTCGCGGCGGGCCGGGAAGTGGCGGGCGCCGAAGCCGTAGATGAGTGGCCGGCCCTGGCGGTCGTAGCCCTGCATGTAGAGCTTCTCCTGCGCCAGCTCGCCGCGCACCTGGTCGTCGGTGATGGCGCGGCCGCCCGGCTTGAACTCGCGCTTCCACTGCAGGTACTTCAACAGCATCGCCGACGCCTTGCCGATGTTGTGGTCCCGCCCGCGCAGGAACCGACGCAGCTGATAGCCGTCCTCCTCCTGCACATGACACCCATGTATCGATCGTGGTCAATCTCTCTGTTACTCCTAATTAACTCCTACTGCTGCACATTGAGTTACTAATGGTCGTTGATTAACTGTAGCTAGCCACGCTGTTTTGCTGATGGTCAGCTCGTCATTTAGCCGCCTAGTCTGGTCCAATTTGATGTCTACTGCTGCCGCCTAGGGCAGTAGTTGTATCGACCAATTTTTATGAAGGCCTTTTTCTACAGCACTGGTGATGTATCGCCGGATCGAGGCCGGCCACTCTACTTCACGTCGCCAAATTAAATAATGCTAGTGTGTACACGTCCATGCAACTGTTCATCTTTCAAACTGTATTTAATACTGTCTCGCTCCACAGAATCGTACGCTCTCCTCTGCTCATCGGCATTTACGCGGACGCCCGGTCAGTTGACTCCACGACCATCACTGTTCACTGCCTCTCCCGTTTTCTTAATTCTTCTACAGTGTACTGGAGGTGCTAATTAATCTTCCCCTCATTGATGCTAGCATTAGTAACCAGCATGTAGTGGTAGTAATCTTATTGGTAGTCCTAACTGGATGGATGGATGGGCATGGCAGCTAGCTGGTTAGGTGGCGTGTCGTTGGATGAATTTGGGGGCTAATTATAATTCTAAAACCGGAGCGCTTGCGTGTGACGCGACAGCTGCTTACAACAACACAGCAAAGGCTCGTGAGATCGATGACGAGATGTATCTGCTCAATCGCTAACAACGTTTGGTCTGACCTTCGACTACCTGGAGCTGGAGATAGATGGACGAGCCACCCGTCTCAAACCCTCCCAGAGTTCCAGTCTCATCCCATCTACGTACGGTACAATTCATGCTGCGGCCGACAAACCGGGAAAAAGTGTGGCCAGTCACATTTAAATCTTATTTTAAAACATATCTACTTCTTTACCTATCGCTCCTATATTTATTTTCTCTAATTACTTTCTATCTTTCTTTTCTATTTAATTTTACGCAATTTTTTAATCTCATGTAAAACATCAAAGATAGTTATAGCATTTGTGACAAGTTGATTTTTTTTTCTTTACGGAGAGAGTATATTGCAGCGAAAACAGGTGTAACCACTTGCAGGACGGTAACCCAACCAGGGCGTTCTTCTGTTCCTCCTCTTCAGGTGCAAGCCCAACGGTGCAAACTAATCTAGCAGTTCAGGGACGCGTTTGATTCGGTTTTCATGATAGGCAAATCCCATTTGATTCGGTACGGACAGCGTATCCCCTGAGAGATCTGTGCCAGCTAATTTGATTCGGTTTTTATAATTTGGTCTCTAGTTAATTACCAGTTACACCTCTCTATACATCTTAGTCTATGATTCGGCGTCTCTTATCTAGTGGCTACCTACAGTGTCGGTTTCAGAAATTTTTCGCTGGGTGTTCCTACCTTATGCTTCCAACTTACTTTTATGACATCGCAAATTCAATATATGGATGAAAATTTTGCTAAGAGTACGATAAAAAATTTAGCAATAATGTTTAGTAATATCGAAAATGTACTAAAAGCAATAATATCTCATAATTTCACCTAGCTGGCGCTCTTGTTCTTCTTCAGTCCACAAGATGAAGATAAGAGGAAAAAACGACAAAGGCGTGAACTATGATGCCATTGGTTCTCATCACAAGGCCAACAAGGGAAGCTCGCTAGCTAGGTGAGTCATGCCAAGAAGATGTTTACCGAGTGGGAATCGGAGGAGATGGATGGATGGAGCGTAGGTACCTTGCATGCAGGGTCCTGGGCTTCGACGACGGCCCTCAGCTCGGCCACCTTCTTCCACTCCGTCACGTCGCCATCGTCGCCGGAGCCGTCGCGGTGGCCGTCTCGCTCCTTGCAGTAATCCATGGCTACCTAGCTACCTACCTCTATGTTCTGGAACCTTCAATTCCTTGAGGCGATAGTAATTCAGGAATGGAAGCGGAGAGCGGAAGCCCTTTTTATAGCAGAGGGAAGAAACAGCAACTCAAGAGAGGAAGCTGCAGGTGAAGCGGATGCAGAGTCGCTCACCGGCTACCATTTATGGTGCGGCCTAACGTGGTGCATCAAACTTCACACCCCGGTGTCTTACTAACACTGACACCATCTCATGGTCTTCTTTTTGCATCATATATATCGCCTTCTTTGCACAGAAATAAACAGGCTTTCTTCTCTGTAACACATTGCCATATTGCTGCCTAACTAACTAACTAAATGATGGCAGCCCAAGTAAAGTCCAAGGGCTAATGGCTGACCATGACGGCTACGTTTGACACAGGCAACTTCCAGAAAGAACAGAACACAGGCAGGACTTAGGAGGAGTTTGGACGGTGCAGTCCGTTGAAAGAAAGGACATATTGAGTAGTATCAGAGATGATCGTCGCCCAAAAAAAAAAAAACAGAGAGAGAGAGAGAGAGAGACTGTCAGAGATGATATATACTACTAGTAATACATGAAACGTCTTGTTTATACTTACTCGGTTCTCCGTTGAAGCCTTGAAGGTGGAGGTGAAAAAAATGGCGTGTTCTTTATTTTTTTATATCTCTCCCATAATAGATCAATCATGTAGCTCATTAACACTGACTACAGTGTAAGCAAGGCTATGGTTAATTTCGTTTGGAACGCAAGAATTTGAAAGAGACAGATCCATTTCCACGAATTTGGGGTGGAAAAAGATCTTACGCCCGAAATGAAATGAAGGTAGTAACCATACGGAACTGGTGGTAACGAGAGAGGCAGGGAGACGGCGAGTAGTGCCGATGATGACAGACAGAAACGTTAACCAGTAACAATTACTCACCATGGTTTACTCGCTCATCACAACACAAAAACCATGGCCTGGCATGGCAGTCACGTTAGGCATCGTCACTTTCAATGACTTTGTGCAACAACAGGACTGCTGCTGAAGACAGACGTACAGGAGGAGAGGAGGGCATTGGTGGCTGGCGAGATGCATCACGAGTCGCAACGAATTTTCCTCGTGCCCTTTTTTGGTTTGGTTTGGTTTGGTTTGCGCGCAGAGGAGAGGCAAAGGCTAACCACCACGTACATACCTTGAATTGAATTGAATTTGCAGGCTTATTGATTGATGGATTGGTTTGCCATGAATGCTGTTGCCTTGCCTGCCCCCACAGCCAACACCTCTCCTCTCCCCCACAAACCTACTTGTGGTTCGCCGCCATGGAGCCCGGGAGCTCTCGCGCTCGCTCCGGTACACGCCCACCGTACGGGCGTCGTGTGTGGCGCCAACCAAAACGGCATGCCAAAATGCTCGTGTCGCACACAAGAGAAATGCGACAACTTTTACTGATCCCTATCAGGGTTGAGTTGATTGACATGTCATTTTTCTTTTCGCAAAATCCGTGTGCTATTTCTTGTACCGATGTGTACCTAGGAGATGCACACACACCGCCTACGATGGATGGATGGTCCTGGCTTATGAGTGGATCGATCGAGCTAGTACGTACGTGCATCTGGATGGGATGGCGTTGGCGCACGGCCTGATCTGTGTCGCCTCCCTGCTTGCTGTTTCCTCTCACGCATCCTCACTCTCGGCAATCATCACGTTTAATTACACCCGTGGTCCATGCCGTTGCCATTGCCATTGCCAGCCAGCGCATTATCATCATCTTCATCTCTGCTGCCATTTCTGCGTAATGTTGTCTTTACTGGAGTACTGCAGTAGCTACCAGGTTCCTGTACAAGACATAATTCATCCAGATTCACCTTCCCAGGCAACCTATTCAGACGCATTTTGATCGAGCCACCGCATGCTCTGCATCTCATCCTCTGTTTTTGCTGTAACCACAGTGAACCCTATTCATTTTCACTTGGTCCGTATGCGTACGATTGTACGAAACAGATGAGCCAAATTCATTACATATGGCTACACAAAGGATATGGTTATGTTTAAAATTACTAGAAGATAAAAAATTATTTAATTTTTAAGATAACTATTTAATAATATAAACGATATAATTACCACTATAAAGTTAAAATTCTGTTTTAAAAATATAATATAAGAGCTTTATATATATATATATATATGATCTTTAGCGGTTTAAAAAATACATATATGAAAACCGAAAAAAAAGCCGGAAAAAATCGCTTACCAACGCAGCCATAATGGTCCAGATTAGCTTCACCTGCTCGTACAAGCCGCAAGCCGCAACTCGCACAGTCAGAGTGATGTTTCCAATCACAAAATGTTGATGGATGTCACACCAAGCACAAACAGACGATTACCGTGGGTGTCATATCATAGCAATGTCTGGGTCTCACAACATAATACTAGTAAAGCTATTACCCTCTCAGAAGAAATCTCTTGGGGAAGAAGCCCTCATCATGCCCAGCAACAGGTTCAGAGATGAGGGCTTCGTTGTTGGATGTTTCTTCACTCTTGCCGAAGCAGTATTCAGGTGCCTGCCATCCTGCGTCTTCCAGCACAGCACCCTCCTCGAAGCTCATCACATTGCTAGTCCTCCCTACAGATTGCAAAATGTTACAGAGGTAATACAATCGGATTTCTACCCATTATCTAAAAAAAGTAATGCACAATTATACACACATAGTTGAGAGATTGGTCATACATATCTCATGGTGAATTCAGGAATAAAAATAATATCTGTGGTATGAATGCAGTGGAATTGGAGTGGGGAAATACTAACTTACAGTCACTTGTTTAACAACCAATTTTTACCCGTTGGGCAGTTCATGAGCATGGCAAACTTACCGGAGACTACAAGTTGTATGACTTGTATCACTTTGGTCGTCAACCTAAACAATGAGTATTAACTATTGACCAAAGTGCACATGCCGGCAACGCACTGAGCAATACAGAAAGCATACTCTACTTTGAAGGGAAGATAACACAGGACTGGTGACTAACACCCATAAATTTCCAGCTCGAATACTACAGTAAATCTTGACCAGCGAGAGGCAGTAATACCTGCAGACATGGCTCAAATTGGAACATTTCCCAGGCAGATATTTGGGTCTGTTTATTTCTATGGACAGGCTCAAAGCTGAAGACCCGAGATTGGACGTTGAAAAAAAAAACACTTAATTGCCAGATGGTCACAGTTTCATCACAGAGAAAACATCTAAAACCCTTCATTTCGGAACAAAGGGTTTAGCGATAAGTGGAAATTGGAAGTAAAATTCATGGGGCATAGGCCCTGTCGCTCAACCATTAGTTATTTAGTTTGTGACTGAAACCATAAGCATACTAAGTAGCCTCACTTCACCTCTAGGCACTAAAACAAGCGATAGATATTTAGAAGTTAAGAACTAGGATGTTTTTGTTCCTAATGCTTCAAATTAAGGATTGCAGTACCTGTTGAAGCAGATCCTCTATGATCTCATACAACTGTACTATGAGCTGTTTAATAGTGTTATTTGACTGCATACTCGATGCTTGAGATGAGCTGTTTATAGTGTTATTCATAGGTCCTGGTTGAATTGTACCCACCCAAAGTGTAGCATAATTTTCATTAAAAAGATGTACCTTCAGCACACTACTAGCATTAGCATTCTGATGAGCCTATTGATTTCTCCTGAGAAACGATGTACTATATATATATATATATCAGATCAAAGTATAGCCTTAAATTTGCAGCAAGTCCTAGATATCTAACCAAAGCATAAAAAATGTGGCATCTTGGACTCTGAACATATATTGCCTCCTCTTGTGGCTCTAAGCTGCTGTAGTTCTGAATTACAGAAATTGGCTGCTCTAACCTACTTGTGAACTACAGGTACTAAATGTGTTTGAGAGAAGGGGGAAAAAGAAGATTGAGAAGATAGGTGAGTCATTAATATATAATTAATTAAGTGTTATTATTTTAAACTTAAATAATTGATTAATATGATTTTTAAAGCAAATTTTCTATAAAAAATTTTGCAAAAAATATAACGTGTAGCAATTTAGAAAGTATGCGTGCTAAAAATGAGAAATCTTGCTCTCGAACGGAAGCGCATGGAAGAAGAGATTGAACAGGAAATGGCCGGAATTGGGGTTAAGATTACTGGTGTAGAAGACCCATTTGACGGGGCGTTTGGTGCGGACGTCCTCGTAGTAGGTGATGAAGTCGGCCTTGGCCCAGACGTGGCAGTCGAACCCGCCGGCGACTTGGCGGCCGAGGTAGGCGGAGCCCTGGACGAGCCAGTCCGGGGGCAGGATCCCCACGCCGACGGCGGCGGTGCGGCAGGTGCGGCGGGCCGGGGTGTAGAAGAAGGAGGTGCCGTTGTTCCACTCGTTGTCATAGTAGGGCGCGTCGGCGGCGAGCTGGTAGCGGATGACGTGGAGGTTGCGGCCCCCCGGCCAGTCGTACCACAGATCGGCCAGCGACAGATTGCCGTGGTAGTCCATGAGGAGCTTCGCGTGGAACTGGGGCGGCCATGGCGTGGGTCTAGGGTCCTCACCGGCGACGTGCGGCGCGAGGACGCCGAAGACGAGGAGGAAGAGCAGGGCCGCGAGGAGAGGCGTCGCCGCCGCCGTCGTCTTCTCCATCCTTCAGTACCGCTGCAGTGCACTCAAAGCTCGCAAGTCGCAACAAGTGGCTGCGCTGGTGCGCGTCGTGTGGTGGATGGGTTGTTACAAGGGCTTGAGTGCAATTATGTAATTTGGCAAGGGTCGTTGAGAAAAAAAACACGACCTTTTTGCGCGGAAAAAGTCCATTTCCACTCCATCAACCATAAAATAATATAACTACTCCTTTAATTATTAAAATAAATATAAAATAACCTTATGACATATGGTGTTTATATAGAATCATAGTGCCTTTACAAATCCACGTGTATATGTCTCCTATCTCATCTTATTCCTCCCCTTTTATCTTTTTGTTTTCCTCTCTTTTCTGTTCCTCCCCTTTCCACTTTCCCCTTCTAGCAGTAGCAGAGATAGCAGCGACGTTAGTAAGGCAGAGGATAAGATTGAGAAGTATGCAACAGCTAAATTAAGAACGGTGAGCTTGGTGATAGCTATGAGGAGCTTGAGTGGTGAGGCTAAATGAGGGGAAGGAGTTTGACCTCTTCCAAATCCGATGCAACTGAGTGGCGACGACTTCTCACTAGCGACTCTATTACGGTGGTAGTGACCTCTCTTGAGCAAAGCCCCACTAAAACGACTTGGACAGTGGCTTGATGATGAGCTACACCCTAATGCATAAGGGAGGTACATCGATGGGGCGAGAAGGTGGCCAAGGTAGGAGGCTATGATAGGAAGTCGGTACACGAAGAGAGAGGTAGGACGAGGAGGTTGGAGGCTAGGAAGCAGAGCGAGGAGAAAGTGGTGAGGTTATAATTCTAAGTCGAGGTAGGTAGAGGCATCAATAAAGTGCTACACTTTGCCTACCATAGCCTCTCCTTCACGTCTTGCAGCATGTCGGTGTAGTCTCCTATGGTGCCATGGCCATCATCATTTCTTGTGACCAGAAACAACCCACGACAAACTAAATGTCATCTAGAAAAAGAAAAAGAAGGAACAAAACAGGAGAACACCCATCGTTTTGATTAGTTCTTGATCACTAACATGTTCCTTTTATCAGTGGTAATAAATTGATTGATCTTTCATGAATAATTAATTAACGGTTGTAATCTTTGTAAATTCAGCATTAAATTTGGCTTATTTTTTGCGCTGCTCACACACTCCAATTTCTTTGATGGTGGCAGAGACGGATGCAACCTTCACCGTAGTTTACTGTGCTCTTCCTTTTCGTTGGTTATCATCAGGTCAGGCATCGATGACTCTATCTTGGTGGTGAGCAGCGGCGACGATGGTCTCTAGGCTTTGATTGGTCCAGCACTCTAGATTCAAGAGAGAATCTGGTGGCAAACTTTGGAGGATGGCACGTGGCATGACTCCTCTTACCATTTTTTTTATTTTTTTTCTTTATGCCTCGTATCTATTTTAAATTTGTTGATGATTTGTCATCAACGTGATATCACAGTAGCGAAAACACTATCAAAATAGCCAAAAAAATTGTTTTTTAACGATCTTAATAGTTAGATGAATGGACGTAGCTGATTTTGTGGTTGAGGTTACGAATAAGCGAATCTTTTCCTTTTGCGTGGGCGTAGTACGGTTTGGGGCTTTGGGCTATTAATAAATGGACTCGCCTTGTCCCATTGCTGCAAGTTGGGCCTGTTTATTTCTCTCTTTTTTTGCAGCTTTATAGTAAGTACCCCAGTACCTAAGTGGCCAAGTCGCCTACCTTTTTCTGGCCTTGTGCAATTTTAAACTGCGACAACACAATAAGTAATCCGGGGAGTAGTCAATTAGTCATCCGCACTGTGTTAAGACAGCCCTAATACACTCTGCTGCCAAAGATAATAAGTGACGAAAGAAAGTGGTGTTGGATTGGATGCAGCGATCGACGGAGGACGCAGCAGCTAACGGTCGCTATAGGATGGAAATGAGATTGAACCGGGCATCCATACAAAGTAGGAGTATGTTCCAGACGATGGCGACTTGACCTCTTTCAAAGCCTCTCAATCTTAACTGTTCATGCTTTGACGTCAAGGCAAGGGTCGTCATTAATATTTAGTAAGTAACACATCCTCAAAAGGCAGGTTAGCTACCTATACGTTTTGGAGTGTAGTATACGAGGCGATCGACCCACCAGTGTACTGCACGCGCCAAATTAAAGGATAACTCTAGTGTCTCAAAGCAAAAGCTAATCTGAACTTGTTTAGAGACAGATCGTGTCTGCAAATCTGTTTCCATTAATGAATTACTAACTTTTGTGCGTTCTAATTTTGCACACTTGGTCGACGTCGTTGTTAAGTTGAACGCGGCAATCGGCCATGGCCTTTGAACGAACCGTCGATGGAGTGATGGGTCCAAAAGTCATGGCGCCCGGCTGAATGCATGGTGGGTCGTTGGCCAACTCCTCCGTTTCTCACTCCATCTCTCACGGCGACGGCCCTACTTTCCTTCACGCCTCCACTGATCTCGCCGGCCGGCCAGGGCCACCTCCGCTCGCCTATAAAACCTCACCTCCTCCCTCCTCCATTGCTCACCACCACAGCAACACCAGCTAGCTATTCATCATCTTCTCTGCTACCTACTTAGCTAGCTAGCAAGCTCTTCGATCGATCTGTCGTAATGGCGGGAAGAGGCAGTGCTGTGGCGATCGGGGTGGTGCTCGTGCTCCTCTGCGTGCTCCTCCACGGCGAGGTCGCCGAGTCCGCGATGTTCACCGTGGGAGACCGCAGCGGCTGGGGCATGGGCGCAGGGTCCTGGGCCAACGGCAAGCGGTTCAAGGCCGGCGACGTGCTGGTGTTTAAGTACGACTCGTCGGTGCACAACGTGGTGGCGGTGAACGCCGCCGGGTACAAGAGCTGCACCGCCCCGCGCGGCGCCAAGGTGTTCAAGTCCGGCAGCGACCGCGTCACTCTCGCCCGCGGCACTAACTACTTCATCTGCAACTTCCCCGGCCACTGCCAGGCCGGCATGAAGATCGCCGTCACCGCCGCCTAAGTCCATCCATCCATCGTCGTCTCCGTCGCCGGCCGGGCGTCACCGGCTTATATAAAAGTTTGTCGTGTGTTCTAACCAGCTGATAATTTACGAATACGTACGATCCAGTGCATATGGATCAATAGTACGTACGAAAACTTATCGAGTGATGTGTCCGGCGAAATTTCTACGAATACATATACATGCATACGAATAAAGCCATATACTCGTCTAAACCTTTTAAAGTTTAACTTTCTTATTTGTATTAATTTTACAGAAGACATAGTAATATTTTCAATATGAAACAAATATTTAACACCAAATTCGGTAAGGTATACAGACAGTTCGATGAGCCAATCGACTTATGAAAATATACTGATTGATATAGGGAAAAAATTAATCCTAATTCAATCAAAAAATGGAAGATTATCCAAATAAAACCAAATCTGAGCAGAAATCATGAAATCCACGACAGTGTGGTTAATTAGTTTTTTCTTTTTATGTGTAAGATAGATTATGCTTTATTATTATAAAATTTTATCTCGTATTTATATAACATTTGTATAACCACAGAGTATATTTATAAATATAGAAATTTAGAGTCTTATAAATTATTTTTACATATCAATATAATATCGACGTATCACCATCTTATTTTTCTAGTTTTTATTGGTGGATTGCGACTCTAGATGTGGGGCTGTATTGGTTAAGTCTGAACTCCGGTGAAGGATTAAGTGCCGCTATTAACCTAGTGCATCCGTTCTATCTAAGATTGCATCAGTTAGATCCAAACTTTTAATTAGATCAGATATATCACATAGCGTTCGTGTGAGATCCATCGGCTTATCGAGTTTTTTTTACCGTCATCAGTCTTGTGCTGTATCGGTTAGGTCCGGTTTACTAGACTACTGATAGTAGATTGAGCTTTAAGTCGGTGAGTCTTTATTTGACGTTTTATCGGGACAGCTGGCCGATGAGTTATCTTTACACTAAACTTTACGCCTAACGTATCGGCTTTTTAGCCGATATATATATATATATATATATATATATATATATATATATATATATATATTGCTCATTAATTCACTAACGATCAATTTATTTCTATTAGATCCAGTCTTATACTGTCTCGATTAGATCCGATCTATCCAAGACTATGTCTAATAGAGCTGACATCAAGATCTAGCGGGTTTCGTTCTTTCTATCGGCTCAACTAGTTTATGGGTTCACCCGTTCCTTCTGTCCGCACAACCAATCTAGCTTCCAGCGTTCTCGTGCTGTTAATTTTAACCATATAATGTCTTACTTAAGTTCGATATATCAAGACTGGCTCTAATAGAATGTTCATCGGTGGTCGTTAGGCCTCGTCTCTTTAGAAGACCAGATTTGACACTTTATTACTCATCGTATATTTTATTCAGAGTATCATCGGCTCTGTAGTCGATGCGTCTTTTATTTTTTAATCCTTGCTATTTGCGTGTACCGTCATCAGCTTGCTAGCCGATGTATGAGTGTTATAACCTCTATCGGCATCAACCGATAACAGAAGTGCATCAGACTCACAACCGATGATTATCTTAAATCTATGAGTATATTCAGCTGATAGCAGGAGTCCGTATCAGCTAATTGACTCAATGATTTAACTCTTATATATATTTCTTTTTAATTAGAGGTTAAATTGACTAGCACATTCGCAACTACGCTGAAGAGATTAAGGAAATATACTGGAGCTAAGCAGATATTTCAGACCTTCGTATGTTCAGACGTATCGCATGAGTACTACATCAGCAAAACTAATTTCTGCACATGAACAGATCAAAATATATTTAAGTTTAGATTTAATGAAACCATTTTCATGTTGTGAATATTGCTATATTTTCTTATAAATTTAGTCAAACATAAAGAAATTTGATTTTTAAAAAAAATCAAAACATGAAATGGAGGAATATATTTTACTGTGCCTGTGGATTACTCCATGTTCGAGTTTCATATTAATGAATATTTTTTGGGGGAAAATATTAAGGTATTTTCTACGTATCACTCGTGTAAAAAATTTTGGTTTTTCATAATAATGAGTGTATATGCGTATTTACACATTCAAAAACTTCCATACGGATTTATACGGCACGGCCCATATAAAATTCTGCAAATAAACAGCTTTTGTACGGCTCATTGATTAAGTATGGCGAGATGGGCGAGGCCCGAATACTCGGCCCATGGAATGAGCTGGGGGCAAAAGGGAAAACCCTATAATCGTCGACCCCAAAAACCTACTACGCGAGGGCTCTGTTCTCCTGCGCCGCCGCAGCCTCCTCCATTTTCTTCCTCCTCCTCGCCTCCCACGCCTCCACTTCGCCGGCCGAGCCGCGCTTCGCCAAGGTGGGACTCCCGCCGCTCCTTCCTCTCCAACCGAGGCCATCTTATACCCGGCCAGGCCAGAGAAATTGATTGCTCTTACTGTTCGGCTTGTGGGCTTCGATTTGGATCAGTCTTCTCCGACCGCTCCATTCCGATTGCCAGATCCGTGCTCCTGTTTGTATGCTGTGGTAACGAAGAGATTTGTTGCGTTTTGTAGATGAACAAAGAGAGGCTGATGAAGATGGCGGGCGCCGTCCGCACCGGCGGCAAAGGCACCATGCGCAGGTGGGTGGCGGCGGCTTGATCGACCGAAAACTTCTTTGCTTCTCGCCGTGTTGCTTAATGAAATAAATGTGCTTCTTTTGTTTCTTAGGAAGAAGAAGGCCGTCCACAAGACGGGGACAACCGACGACAAGAGGCTGCAGAGCACGCTTAAAAGAGTAGGCGTCAACACCATCCCTGCCATCGAGGAGGTCAACATCTTCAAGGATGATCTCGTCATTCAGTTCGTCAATCCTAAAGGTTTGTGTTGTGCAGACGCATTCCTCCTGTTTTCCTATGGATATGCCAGCCAGGTGCTTATTGGTGTTGACTTACCTGTGTTCGATTCTACCTATGCAGTGCAAGCTTCCATCGCCGCAAACACATGGGTGGTCAGTGGCTCCCCGCAGACCAAGAGTATGACTCGTCTCTTTGCTCCATTAGATCAGCTCGTTATGCACAAGTTCTATTTTTCAGATTGTAGTCCTGTTCTAGTTCTCTTATACATCTCTGAATTGCAGCAACTGACCTATATATCACACCCCTCCGAGAGCGTTGCATGGGACATCTGAACAATCCCATATCTATTTTAGTTGTATTGAGAGAGATGGCCCTAGGAGATGTATGCACTCATTTGCAACATTGGGGATGTATGCACTCATTTGCAACATTGGGGATGTAGGCATTCATTTGCAACATAGGGTATTCTGATCTAGGTTGATGGTGTGTTGATAGTGTTTCTTATCTAGGTTGATGGTGTGTTGATAGTGTTTCTTATCTAGTTTGATGTTGGGGGTGAAGAGAATCTTAAAGAGGAATATCTTTGATTAAGACATAAAATGCGTTTGGATTACTATATTTCAGTGTTTGTCTGCCATTTGTGTTTTTTTTATCTTGTTGACTTATGATCATTGTTTGACTTGTCAGAGCTTCAAGATGTTCTTCCTGGGATCATTAACCAATTGGGTATGTCCTTTTTAGCTTGCTATCCAAAAAACTATTGACTTATTCTTCCACATGAATATTCAATTTATAATTTTGTTAATTGTTCTGAATTGGCTTGTTGTCTTTCTGTTATCAGAACTATGTTGTCAGACTCGTTTTAGCTACATTGCTCTAGTTTCTCTTTCGTGATATGTATTACAGTTCACGGAAAACGGTTCTATATTCCAAAAACAAGCTATTTAATTTGGAAAACTCCTTCCCATCATGTACATTAGTGATAAAATCATGGAAACATAATGTTTTTTTTATCTATTTATGATCTCCAGAAAATCCAATAGTGATTTTGTCCTAGAACTGCCTTATTTATTTCTAGTTATCTGTTGGTTTCTGTTACCTTCTATTCTTTGCTTATTACTGGATATTCTGTAATTAGTAGAAAAACTCATTCAATTTATCTGCTGTTAGCTAGCATTCCTTTCGCTTGCTTTGATGTGTGAATGCTTATTCAGTTCTTGTTATGTTTCATTTGTATCTGAACTTCCAAACATAAACCGGCAAAGAGTACCATAGAAGCATGTGGCCTCTTACTGAGAGTCAATTCTTTCTTGTAGGTCCCGACAACATGGAGCACCTCAAGAGGATTGCTGAAGAGATGCAGAAGCAGGTTGCTGCTGCAGGAGCCAATGCCCAGGCAAAGGAAGAGAATGATGATGATGTTCCAGAGCTTGTTCCGGGAGAGAATTTCGAAGAGGTAGCTCAGGAGACAAAAGCCTGATCATAGACACCACAAGTAGTGAATGTTACTTGACCGCCGTTCTGAGGTCATGATTTTCTATGATGGCCCTGTTCTGCTTCTCCTCGTAGGCCACTACTCTTTGTATTTACAATTGGAAACTTTTAGTTTCTTCAAGTTTTTACCTAAGTTATGAATGCTGAGATGCCATGGAGTCCATTTTACCTGGTTTTGATGATCACATTTCTTGTTGGTTGAGAATATACATAGCAGCGGGTCTAATTTGCAGATATCCTTCACGTCTCAACTATCAATCATTTATGTTTGGTTTTTCGGGGGGTAACGATCCCCTGCAGTTGTACAGAGTGTGTTGTTCACCTCGTATTGAAAAATAATGAGGTTTTATCTGTGAAGATTTCAGTTCTGATATAGCCTATGAACACGCTACGTGCGCTCTCTTGAATACGAAACCCTCCACGGAGAGGCAAGTGCCAGTTTGTGTTAATACTGAGAAAATCATAGTAATTAGCAAAGCCAGTCAATTATTTGTGTGTGTAAAGAGAGAACTATTATTCAGATTTGCAGTGCACTTGAAAACAGTGGAAATATTGGTATAAAAGGCTCACTGATAGTGGAAACTGGGAAACATATGACAATACTGAAAGCTGATGTGAACATTCAAAATCTTGTTGAATACACGAACGTATTCAAAATCTTAAGATTTGCAGCACACCAGGCATACACAAACGGACTTTTTGAATATATCTTGTTTTCGAGATAAGTTTGTATTCAAATGATGTATACAGGCAGCTCATGACGATGCCATTCAAAATAGACTTGCGTCTATTGCACCAATGAATACAGTTTGAAGGAGTGGAAGAAAGAAAAATTTCACAAGAAGAATACACAACCAAGATGATGGATATCAAAACTGAAGCTCTTGCGCTCATCAGCTAAATGATCACAACATGAAAGGCTCAAAAACTCAGTATGTGTACAATGTTCTGTGCCAGTTTCGGAGTTTGAGTTTGGACAGAAAGAATCACCGCAAGATGGAAGAAAACCAAAGTCTAACATCTGCTAAGCCATGGACGAACAGCAGATTGGCGCAATGGGCCTCGGAGTAATGGTAGGCGTCGGAGGAAGAGACTACCCTCGCCGGCAGTCAGATCACGAGCCAGCACCTGGCGGTGATCTTCACGTACCTCGTGCGCACGTGAGCCGCCGGGCCGGGTGGACGTTCACGCTCACGGTGGCGACCGGCGGGGCCGAGAACCTGGATGCCGGACGCGCCGGTTTCTTGGCGGCCAACCGTCTTGGAGTTGGATCACGGCGCGGACTGTGTAACCGTAATCTAATATGGAAGAGTCTAGGTACAGTGATCGATGGCCAGTAGTTGGAATTTTCTAATATCGACTCGAGTAGATCGAACATGTGGACTGTGGCTTGTCTCGAGTGAGAGCCATGGCATGTTTTCCTTCACTTTTATATTTATATTATCGGTTATCTTTTTATTGAAAAATAAATATTTAGGTATAAGTAGTATTTTATATCTCTTTTTTTCTTAGAATTTGTTTTTCATATAGAATATGATATGTGCTACTATATATATATATGAGGGTATCCTATATATATACACTAGGTCTCAAACTCTACTAAGATAAAAACACTTGCTAATCTAATTGACTCAGAATTAACTTGTTGGAGTAAATAAACATAGTTGAATTTCTAACGAATTAGAATTTTTTGTCTGAGTAACTTGTCAATATAACCAGTTCTGAAATTTGAGCAAACTTCAGATACTTGTCCATATAGATGTGTGCATGACCTCTTGACGGTGCGACCACTTATTTTATCTAATCTTTCTTTCACCTAAAAATAAAATTGTTAGAAAAATATTTAAGCCCCCCAAGAATGCCGGGAGCTAAGTAAATACATATAGGAAACATTTAAATAATATTGTGCCTAGATATAATTTTTTCATAACCGTAAACTTCGATTTGCTCATGCTCCAACCAATGTTATGCTTTCTTACTTATATATCTTATTCCAATCACAAACACTTCAAGCATTCCGAATGGTACCGAATCGTTATCTCACAGTTGCACATTCAGAACAAGATATTTGAGATAATGATTTTTCCTAATTAGAGAACAAGAAATTTTATGTTTAATTAAGTACTCAAAAAATATGTACATGTCCTCTAAGTTGACAACATAAAAGCGCCTATCGGTCATAACTACTTAGGTAAATTAGGTAAATTAGAGTGACATTTAACATGTGAGTTATCAAAGAGCATGAATATAAATAAAATAAATTTCCCAACATAGAAAGTATGAAGATACATTACATGATAATAGATATATCACCCATCCTCATTACGTACACATCTTGGAGTACTCAAACCAACTTTGGCGAGCACATAGGCCCAAATTCGCTTGTAAATAATAAACTCTGAGAATGTTGATCCGACACACATCTAATTGGAATAGAATTTCAACTAGTGAGCTCCAATGGCCTAAAGTACGTCTTGTCATCAAGTTACAGATATATCGGATCGAGCTTCATTTAGTTGAGATAAGATGTCGACCAATAGAAAGCTTTTGATCAATCTTCACTTTACTCGATATGGTGTCAAACCCGTTATTCTATCGTTTAATTTCTCTAAAATCAACTACTCACAATAAATTATCAGATAACAAGTCAAGCAACGCTCAAGAGTAACGTAAACTAAAATTTTGAAAAACTTTTCAGCTAATAGATAGGATTTATATACTATTCCTAACCCTAGAGTGTCATGTCATAAACGTAGTTAATAAGTATACAATGTAAGTAGAAAAAAGATATAAAAATTACCGATGTACTTTTGATTTCTTGATGTCTTCGTTCACAATCTCGCCTATATTAGCAACTACTCATGCTAAGAAAAATCTTGTGTCGAAGAAATAGTCAACTTAAATAGTTAGGCCGCATGACCTAAATAGATTTTCATGGGTGGTAGGACTACTATACCCTACTGGTTCCGCAAAACTAACAGTGTAGTTGTTTACACCAAAATTTGATAAGTCTTGTAGATAGGATTGGAGAGCTGATCAACTCATAAAAAGAGTTCAATTGATATTAGAAAAAAGTTGATCTAACAGATTGAGGATATATTTGGTATAGTCATAAGACAAAAAATTATCTAGATGTGACCGAGTTTAAGAAAAAGCCGTAAAAAACACGGTAGGGTACTTTTTCTCCATAAAATATATCGTGTAAGATACGCAAGATTAATTAGTTTTGTTAATACAATTTTCTTTTATGTTTAGGAAATAATGTCCGGAGGTTATCTGTAACATGTTGGACTCTTATAACTTTAGGTATAAATATAGGCCCATTAAGATCTTATAAATTATCTCTAGATCAATACAACTTTAGCGCACCGCTATCTTAGTTTATATATGTTTTTACCGGCGGGTTTTGAGTCTTGATATGGGGCTGCATCGGTTAAGTACGGTTTTTGATGAATGGGTAAGTCCAATCACTATCTTAGTGTATCCGTTCTACTTAAAACTGCATCGGTTAGATCCGATCTTTTAGTTCAATCGAACACATCATATCACGTTTGCATGGTTTTATTGGCTTATCAAACTTACTCTACTATCATCGGTCTCGTGCTGCATTGATTAGATCTGATCTACTAAATTGTTGATAGTAGATTGAGCCATAGGTCGATAGGTTTTTACGTGAACATTTCATCGGAGTGGCTAGCCAATGAGTTATCTATATATTGAACTTCATGTCTAGTGTATCGGCTACTCGGCCGATATACATATATATCTAGAGAATTACTTTTATCGGCTCAGCTAGCCGATGGGTCCGTCCTTTCCTTCCATTTGTGTATCCGATCTAGCGTCTAACATCTTGTTGCTATTAGTTTCTGCTTTATATTGTCTCGGTTTAGTCTGTTCTATTTAGGTTGGCTCTAACGGTACGGTCACGGTGGTGGCTGAGTCTTGTATTTTCGAAAGATTCAGTCTTATTCTTTGCTATTCATCGTATATTCTATTGGTAGCCAATGAGTAATTTATCTTATTCCTTGCTATTCGCATATATTTTCATCGGCTTTCCAGCTGATGAACGAGCGCTACAGGTTCTATCAATAACCAACCGATAGGAGGAGTATATATACATGTTCGTCATCATCTGCCTATGCCTTCACCGGCTTCCAGCTGATGGACAAGTGTTTCAGTTCTATCAGCAACCAGTCGATAGCAGGAGTACATCAAACACAGCTGATGACTATCCCAACCCTATCGCTGACTAACCGATAGTAGGAGTTCATATCGAACCATCGACCGACTGACTCATCGGCTTATCTTCTTGTTAATTACAGAGTCATATTAACTAGCACGCTCGTAACTCCAGCAACACCAATAAAGGGACCTCAAAACTGAAGGATCAGCATAGGAGTGAAGTAGATCTCCTAGGCCTCTACATGTTCGCGTGCTATCCATCGAACCTCCATCAGCAAATACGAAAGACCAATTCGGCGCAAATAATAGTTGGTTTTTGACCACTCCTAGTTGCGAGGCCCTTTCTACCCGACCTGGTCTCACGAAGACTAGCAATGTAGTTGGATCTCGATCACTATTTAGGTAGGAGGCACTTTTAGTCCGATCTGATCACTTGAAGGCCAGCGGTGTTATTGGATCTTTGACTACCATCAAAATGGAAGGTCCTTTCCATCTAACCTAATCCCATAAAGACTAACGATGTAGTTAGGCCTTGACCACTTATACAAGCACTTGAGTTGGTTATCTAATGCATATCTTATGTGACTAGCATGATTTGTATTTATTTAACCAACTCTAGTACATCATAAAAATGTGGCTTACTTTAAGTCTCTTGCCGAAAACATCTTTCTGACTACATTGCTTGTCTTCCACGTACGCTAGGTTATTGGGCTACAATACGCTTAGTATCATTTTCATTTGAGACCTCTGATTATATCATCATCTTATATGTAATGGACAATGCCATAGGTCCTCCGCTTGGTAGAGGACCACCTTTTCCCCTTATTCCGACCACTATTGTGAGATATGTCATTGTTGTGAGCTTGAATAGTTTCCTGAAAAAATATAACAGAAAATATTAAGTGGGTATTTATCTAGCTGAATACATCTTCTAGATTTTCAAGATACAACAAGATCAAACATAGAAAACTATAATAAAGTATAATTTAAATAGAGAGTAAACTAAGGTGAGCCCAATGAATTAGACTGTTGGTCTATCATAATATAAGCTTGCAAAGTAAATACTATAGATACACTTTAGTTAATCTGAAATAATAAATAACCCTCGGTCAGAGAGTCTAAATAGAAAAATATATGGTATATAAAATATTACATACATATGTAGATACATAACATATGTATTTATAAAATTAGTAGATTAATTTAAGAATTAATTTTACTAATTACTAAAGCAGCTAGCTTGATGTTTCAATCTTTACCACCATAAGTATTCATCTGCTAGCATTGGCCACATACGTGTAGATATGCTATCATCGGTAGACTAGCTAATAATTTTCCTTTAAATAGTAGTCATCTTGGCCAATTGATCTTGTTTAGAGTGATGACTCCTGACTTATATTCAATTTTCCTTTAAATAGTTGTCATCTTGGCCAATTGATCTTGTTTAGAGTGATGACTCTTGACTTATATATCTTGACACGTCAGTGTCTTAGGTATATGATGGTGATTTCTTTGAGACTTGATCAGTAACCTATCTTATAGGCTTGGATCTTTAGATGCATCATAATTTTTTTGATTGATTAATGTACGTGTTTGATCTCCACGTATGCTGATATACATTTGCATGCATACGTGTGTATGGTCCTAGTAGACATGTACATGTACTGCATGCATATGTATAAGATATAGTGCATACTACTTTGTGCATGTAATATCAGACCTCGGTGACTTCACTTCAACATCATGACATGGTGCACAAAGGTTCTTGAGGCTAACCCACATTGTTGATGTAAAATAACAACTTGGTTGGGCATAGCATCATGTTCGACTAATTTGATCCTTTTGGATATTTGGTGACAGACATCATTTTGGGCATAATCGTCCGGAGCCTACTAGGGGTCTCGTGGTCAGCGATTTTAAATGGATGTCTTCCATGGCAACAACATCTTGAAGCATGTGTATTGATTTTGATGGATTTGATCAAGATTGAGACTGTGACGATTCCGAGTTAGAGGAGAACAAGCTTTGGTCTGGTAGTATCTCTCACCCCAAAGTTATCATAACAGCCCTCATCAAAAATTTCACCTTTTGACACCATGTCTTCGTGAATCATCACTATTGATGGATTGGTATCCGATCGCACTATCTGTGTATATATGTTATATTCATATGTAGGGAATAAGACTAATATGAAGATACAAGAAGATATGTTTTTTATATAGGTTTAGGTCTCTTAGAGTTAATAGCCCTACTTCTATTTGATCAGATAGTCTTTACTATATCATTCTCACGAATACAAAATATAGAGAAAAAACCTAATTTGGTATGTCATAATATCGGTATAGAGTTTAGGTATGGTGGTCCGTGACCAATAAAAGTTGAGCTACTCTAATATTGACTCAAGAAGTAATATTGACTATAGATGGTTTGTGGCTTATCTCGACTGAGATCTATTGTTGTTTTTTTTCTTCTCTCGAGGGGTTTTTTATTTATATCTTTGTCTCCTTATCTAAGTATAACTAGTACAATCTAATTAGTTTTAGCTTCTATTTTTTTCTCGAGAACGTATAGAATATAATATGTGTTACTTTGTCGATTTGTATACACCTATATAAGATATTATATATCACACAGATAGTTTAACACTATTGAAATTGTAAGTTCAGACTGATTTTCACTTAACGTTAGTTGAAATCTTAGCGCTATAAATTATTTTTCTCGTTCCCTGGATTTTCATTTACCCGCATGCTATTGCTCCTAACCAGTTTTTTTCAAAAAATATTATATATAAAATATCTTTGGAATATTTTATAGAGCAACTTTTCAAATTTGTAGAAATTAATTTATTCATTTATACTTAAAAAAGCTATCACTAAAATCAGATAATTTATTAATCAAAAAAAATTCTAAAACAACTTAATCCAAAATTTTCAGCGATCTCGAACGGACTTTATCTTATAGCATCGATTGTTTAAATTCTACAACTTCGGTAGAATTTTTTTTTGCTTATAACATAAAATTGACTGTTTCTCTGCTTATACCATTGACTGAAAGTCTACAGCTTTGCTAGATTGTTTTTCCTCTTATAACGGAACATTGTTGAACATTGTTTAATTCGAAGTGGCAAAGATCATGCAAGAAGCGGAATATATCGGCTGCAGACGTCTAGAGACAGAAAACAATGGCTAGTACATTCTATCACGATTGAGATCACTTACTGTGAATATGAGACAGTCAGGTATCCGGTGTGAAACTACAAATACACCTCGATAGAATACAACAGAAAATCACGAAAGGAAACAGCATTAACCATTAAGATGTTCATGATGAATCTTTTTATTTATTCACCAATCTATGGCCAAAAAAAGGTGTTAAGATGACTAAACTCGTTGTTATACAGCAACAATCAGACATGGAAAACGAAAAGGAAATAGTTCAGAATGCTGGCCAAGCCAACCATCCCTGCACCTCATGCATTCAGAGAAGATGCTCAGCGAGTCCCTCGCTCTTCGCTTTCACATGCTGCCGGTCGGATAAATCTTTGATTCCCTATGAACATTCATTTGTTACTAAAATCACTACGCAGAATAAAATGGAAACAGATCAATCAATAACTTTGGAAACAACTCCTGCACCAACTGTCCTTCCTCCTTCCCTCAGTGCAAATCTTTGGCCTGCATAGCATAAAATGAAACAAATATGTTAATAATTCAATTGCAACAACCTATACCACAAGGTTGATTTCAAAAATGGTGTATACCTGGTTCAAGCGGAACAGGTGATATCAACTCAAAACCTGCAGTTACATTGTCACCAGGCATAACCATTGAGTTTTCAGGCAACATAACTTTTCCAGTGACATCAGCAGTCCTGAAGTAGAATTGTGGACTGTAATTTGACGTGAAGGCTGTGTGGCGACCCCCTTCATCCTTTGTAAGGGCATAGATTTCTGCCTCAAACTTTTTGTATGTCTTAACGGTACCAGGTTTGCACACCACCTGAGAATAGTAACCAAAAACAATAAACGTTGGCAAAAAATATAAATTAGGGAGAAATGCTGATTAAGGAACTCAAAACACAAAAGATGTTAGGGAATGTAGTCTTTGGAGATAATGGAACTCTGCCAATATCAAAAACTTATTATTGCATCACGAATAGAAATATCTTATCCATCAGTTGGCTCAAAGCCTTGTATAAAGGCTAAGAATAAGAATGAAGATAGATTTTGATCAGACTTCTATAGGTCCTGTTTAGATTTAGGCATGCTAACCTGGCCACGTTGTACATCACCACGCTTAAGACCACGAAGAAGAAGACCAACATTGTCACCAGCCTGAACACAAGTTGTATCTATGAGACTCCAGATTAATAAAAAACAAATGAGTGGATGGTTTAATTTCAGAACAGCTACCTCTCCATGATCCAGTATCTTTTTGAACATCTCAACACCAGTAACTGTAGTCTTCAAGGGATCACTCTGTGACCAAGAAGTGCCCAACACAACTCACAATACATCAAAAAAATAGCAACATAGTCGGTGCTAAACTTGCAAAAGGGAAACTGGGAATATTACTGTATTCAAATCATGTGTGCATGTATTGCAAACAACTCGGAATCAACATAGGACAGTCCCGAAAGGACATAGAAATGTCAAGAAGCTTATATAGCAGGCCTACATTTTTCTTTTAATATCATTGCCGGTAAAAAATATATCTGATTAACCCATCATGATATACAGATACTCCATGGCACTAATTGCATGAACTCAAATGTGCATACGGTGAAACGTCAGGGGCAAGGTGTAAGTATAATAAATCTTGAATCTTGAATCTCAGAGAACTGAGCAGGTTCAACACTCAAGAACAAATATGTACAACATATAAAAAGCAGTATGAGCCATATTACTGGACTTCAGTACTATAAGGCAAATCAGATATTTACTCACATCAGTCAAACCTAAGATCTCAACATCTTCACCAGTTTTAATTGTCCCCTGCTCAACACGCCCTGTCACAACGGTGCCACGGCCCTGCAGATTGAAATCAATTGGCCTGTGTCTTCGTTACTTGCCAAAAACAGAGTTATGGCACACCAAAATTCATAATTATAAAAACAACATTGGCATAATAGAAACAATGTAAAGCCTATGACTTCTCTTCCAGAGAATGAGGGTGCAATATAATAATAGAAACAATATTATATTTATTGTATAAATATAATATTGCTGGATAATTTCTAGGTTCCCCAGCCATCATTCATCCATCAACTTGAATGACTAATTTTGCATAAACAGATGATAATGAGTGCATCATTCACAGCACCTTGAGCCTGTTTAAAATTATAACACTAATTCTTTTCCACAGGTCAAGATAGGTCACTCATTGTACTTTGCACAGTGAAGAGTAAATTCAAATTTTAATTGCAGTCAATTAAAAAACTACAATGAAGATGAAAAACAGTTATATTGTATACCACTGCATAGCATTAAGTCTAATCACCTGGATAGAGAATACATCTTCTATTGGCATTAAGAAAGACTTATCAAGCTGCCTCACAGGATCAGGGATATACTCATCAACTGCATCCATTAATTTCATAATGGCATTCTTTCCAATCTCATCATTAGTCCCTTGTAAGGCTGACAAGGCAGATCCACGGATGATTGGAATCTCATCACCAGGAAACTTGTAGAAACTGAGGAGCTCTGCAGGAAGAAAAAAGAAGTAAATGAGACCTTAGAATAGGCACAAAAATAACGCATAAAACAATGTAAAGAAACGCAGAATGCTAGCATACCACGAAGTTCCATCTCTACAAGTTCTATTAACTCAGGGTCATCAACAGCATCAACTTTGTTTAAGAAACATACAAGTGATGGCACACCAACCTAAAAGGCAGAGAGGAACACTTGTGTAATCAGTACCAGAAATGGAATGATAGCATGGTAAAACTCACACTGAATGTGGAAAGGATCAACAATTCAAAACCTGTCGGGCAAGAAGAATGTGCTCTTTCGTTTGTGGCATAGGACCATCAGGAGCTGATACGACAAGAATACCACCATCCATTTGAGCAGCTCCAGTGATCATGTTCTAAAAATGTGCAGATCGAATTAGTCTCATGCAACAGGGATGTCACTGCTCAACATTAAGCTTGGGTACCAGAACAGGCTATTGGATATTAATAATTAATATCACAGAGCATACTCCAAATGTGCTCAGTAATTTCATCAATTTGATAATCCCCGTGACTTTCACTGGAAAATACTCGATTTAGCGTACACAACATCCATGATTATTGTTCACGAAGAATAGTGCCCCTAGATTGTCAACATATAATCTCCACACTTTCCAGATAAAACAGAACAAGTCACCTTGACATAATCAGCATGCCCTGGGCAGTCCACATGAGCATAATGCCTTTTAGCAGTCTCGTACTCCACATGAGCCTACACAACCAGCAGCACATAACTCATACTTTAGCTGCAAGTAATAACAAACAAGGACATCATCTGGTCCAAAAAAAAAAACTAGTGGTAAGGCCCACCGTTGCAATGGTGATTCCTCTTGCTTTCTCCTCCGGAGCTTTGTCAATCTCGTCAAAAGCAACCGCTTTGGCCTTCCCAGCATCAGCTAGCACCTGCAATGAGAATAAATACGCATTTCACGTGTTTAAATTGTTTAGAGACCAAGTTAAAAAATTGAACTTGCAGTATATGTAACACATAAAACCTTCGTAATCGCAGCAGTGAGTGTGGTTTTGCCATGATCGACGTGCCCAATGGTGCCGACGTTCACATGAGGCTTCCTGTGACAAATTTATACACAAATTCAAACCGCGAGTCACACGAATCGATCGCTAAAATGCTACCGCAAGAGGAAGCCAAGCAGAGATCAACGGATCTGATGCAAGAAGTGCTCACGTGCGGGTGAAGGTGGCCATGAACCTCGCCCACAGGGTTCCAGCCATAGGCGGAGGCTGCTGGGCAGCCGCCGCCTGCGCATCCGGGAGCGCCGCGGGGCCCGAGATCACGGCGGCGCGGAGGGTGGGGACGGAGAGGAGGCGGCGGGAGACGTAGCTGCGGAGCACTGCGGCTGCGGCCATCGCGTCGCGGCGGCGGCGGCGCTAGATGAGAGGAGAGACGGGTTTAGGGCTTTAGGTGGAGTCGTCGAACGGGGAGAAGTGAGTCAGTTCCAAACTTGTAACCAGCGGTAAATGGGCCTTACGGCCCACTAGGCCCATGAAGCCCCGTCTCGGTTGCTCTCGACCACAAGAAAGAAAACACGCGGAAATTACAGGTTTGCCACGGGATCACTGACCAGTCCAACCACAGCCACGACTCGCCGTCGCACTCCTCACCGCCGGCGCGAGCTCCACAACCCACCGCCGCGATGGCCGCCTCCTCCGCCCCACCCACGAGGCATCTCGCCGGCGCATACCTCCCGCTCCCCGTCTCAGCGAGGTTTTCCGCTGTCCCTCGGGCGTCCCCTCCTCCAACATGGCGCCTCAGCCTTGGCCCGGCTGCGGCGCGGGTTTTCCCCGGCTCGCCGGGCGCGCGGTCGGTGCGGTGCCTTGCGGCGGCGGGAGGCGGGTTGGCGCCGGAGATGCGTGCGACTCTGGACAAGGTGGTGTCGTCGCACAAGGTGGTGCTGTTCATGAAGGGGACAAAGGACTTCCCCCAGTGCGGCTTCTCACACACGGTGGTGCAGATCCTCCGGTCGCTGGACGTGCCCTTCGAAACGCTCGACGTGCTCGCCAACGAGGCGCTCCGCCAGGGGCTCAAGGAGTACTCCAGCTGGCCCACCTTCCCGCAGCTCTACATCGACGGCGAGTTCTTCGGCGGATGCGACATCACCGTTGGTACACGCCTCGATCACTTGTCTCACGCAAGCTCGCTCTTCAAGAATTGAATCTTTTGAAGCAACCTTGATTCCATTTTATATAAGAATTAGGCCACAGTTTTGATGAGAGGTTTGATATGTCAGTTCACCTCTTTGATCCGACACATTGTGAGTATGCCACTAAGATTAGGGGGCAAAAAGATGATAGATTTGGCAAATGTTGATTCCGTTATTATGTTGATATCCAGAATACTATAGTTACCAATGCTGAAGTCATGCTGCGGTCCAATAAATCACGTCTCGACCATTAGAACCCTGTTAAAAACTTTTCAAGGAGACCAGATATTCCTGTTGTTTCTTGTGGTTCTGAATTTTGATGATGTCAATATGCCATAACCTCATAGGCATAATTTAGTAAAATATTTAAATTTGAGAGACAAATTTCATGGCATGAGATTATGCCACCCCCTGGGATACCATGATGCTTGCAGTATCTGTAGATCTTGACACCGGTTTTGCCTTAAACCAAGGAATACTATTGTATTGGCCATAAGTTTCTTATCAAATTGTGTAGAAAAATTCCCATCATCCAGTATAAAATATTACCTCTGTTTTCTTTTAAATGACGTTGGTTACGCCATTTATTAAAGAATGGAGGGAGTAGTAACTTGTGAATCACCGATTCATATGCCCAAGACTTGCTCCCACACCTTTTCAGTTCATCCCTCTCATCATTATTTGTGTATCGTCACCCAAACTGTTGTATCCTAACTCTATGTAGTTATGCCAACCATTGGTTGTAATCCAGCTCAATGTTCTAGGCTGAACAACTAGCTTATGTAAGTCTGCTCCATTAGTCCATTCTTGTTTCTCAGTGTTGCCACCTATATAATTACTGAAGAACCTATAGTGTAAGAAATAACTGTTAACAAATTATGTATGATCCATCATACATCTTGACCTGCAGAAATTAAGGTGGATGGTGCACTCAGCAACAAATCCATGATGTAACAGATGAATACTTGAAATTTTTGTCATAATAGTATTTTTTGGATACTTGAATAGCCCAAGTGAACAATTCCATAGGTTGATTAATGTTATCGTTTCGTACTATGATAATGCGTTTGATTTCAGTGTTTCAGCAATTCAGCTGGATTTAATGTTTGCGTTGTTATATATTTTGCAGAGGCATACAAGAGTGGAGAACTGCAGGAAACGCTAGAGAAAGCAATGTGTTCTTAGTAAACATGGAAACACACCATAGGGTACATACGAATGTTATGGCTCTTCACGACGTACTCTTCAGCCATGACAGAGAACTGAAGATGCTTAATTGTAAACAATTCAATTCATAAAACAGTGAGGTCCAATGTACTCTTGACTGTAATAAATTTTGTGGAATTTGTTGTCGACTCATATAATATTGAGGACAAATACTTCCTGTTGCAACACTGTCATTGTGTCAGCACCAATTGTCTGGATGGTATGCCCTTCTATGCAGTAAACTGCTGTGGAGGCAATGGGGTAGCATCTTGTACCTCTATGCCGTAAAAAGATCGACAAAACTTAATGAAACCGTTGGCTGCTCAAGTAGTTCAATAGACCAATATATCGTTTTTTCAGCGATGTTAACTAGTATATTGCTCCTTTGTTCACCGAAATTCATGCAAAGAAAACTAGAGACTAACAAAAAAATCTCACATTTTATGTTCTCCACATATGATGCATCTTCAGAAACTTAAAATTACAACTGAACGCGTTACAGATCAGATCATATTGAGAACCAGGGCATCTGCAGAACCTAAGGCAAGCCAGACATCTGATTGAAGAATCTAATAATTCAAATAATATTCGGGGCGACACACATGTTAAGCAAATTGGAGGACAGCGTTTGAATCTCAACAGCAAATAATATTCGTCATTCTGTGGTCACAGTATTTAAGATCATTCACGCACTAGTTCCCAAAGCAAACAGGTGATGCTTCAGCTGAGAAAAGCTTGACGTCCTGTGATTGTAAAATTTGACCATGGAAAGGCCAGGCAGAGAACCTAAGCAAGCCAGCCAATGCAAAATGGTTACAGATTAAGCTTTTAACACCGCCTTGTGGATCATCGTCTCCTTGTGTATTTGGTGACAGCTCTTCTCAACAAGATCAAGGAGCTTCTCAAGGTTCGATGCCCAGGAATTGAGTATCCCATTACTGTCTTGAGCTGTCCGGAAGCATACAACACTCATTGGCCTGTCAATCTTCGCAATCAGTGACTTTGAGTTCACCATGTCCGAAAGATGTTTTTCTGCCTCCTGAATGAGAAAAATGTGGGGAAAATTAGATCTTGGTAGGTATGCAAATTAACAAGAGAAATACAAGTGATGATAGGAAGGTTTGGGGCACAAACCTGCAAGCTCAAGCAAAGAAGGTCCGCAAGCCTCTTCAGGGTAATCCTTGAATAGTACTTCGAAACAACCAAGATATTCTGAACAAAGCAAAGAACTGACAAATCAACTGACAAGTACAAAGCAAGAGAACCAAAAGAGAAATACGACCAAAGCCAAGTAAGCAATACATGCTCAATGATCCTCAGCTTCAAATCTTCTGCGGCTTTGGCACCCAAAGCTCCTCCAAGAAAATTCTTCTCATTCTCATATTCGTCCTTGAAGAATTCCCACAAGCTTGTCCACTGAATCACCTCCATTGTAACAAGCTGCTTCAGCAGTAACCTTTTTTCATCCAAACAGTAAAAAAAGTTAAGTGAATATTAGAAAGAGCATAAAAACCATGATAATTTGTAATCCTGAAAGCAACATAATGTACCGGAAATTTGGGATCTCAGAGAGATTTTTATCTTCAAGTGTAGCATTGAGAAGGCTCGATTGCATTGGATCATGAGGCGACAACACCAAATACCAACAAATCTTTCTAAGAACCTACAGTCAAATTCGGGCAGTCAGATAACTTTTATAGCAAGCATGCATGTGCGCACACTAGTAAGAGGGAGGAAAGTAAGGGAGACAGCTTTACCGGTGTCCACTTTGCTGGATCCACTTTTATTGATGGAATTTCATAAATTGACTTGTAGCAACGGCAGATTTCCAGGTAATCATTGTTGTGTGAGTAATAGCTGAACAGAGAAAAACAGAAATTATGTAACCATATATAGAAAAATACTTTTAGCAGCTAACAGTTAGAAAATCAGTCAGCAAGAATTCAAACAGCACAAAAATAGTCTTCAGAATTGTAGCCTAAAAATACATTGATATGGTCTGCAAATAAGGTATTCAAGCAGTAGCCATAACATGATGATGGTAAACAAACGAAAACATATTTGACAGGTAACCACAGAAGAAGAGGAATTAAGATTTCATGAGTAAATAAAATACAAGCTACAAAAACAATGGGCAAATAACAGTTTAAATGCTTTTGGCACCACATTAATTCTTTTGTTTAATCAATTAAGCATTAATCAACTTAGCAGATAACTCTAAATAGTTAACTATTGCTATGTATTAGATCATGAACCATACAGTCAAGAGCAAATAATAGCTGAACAAAATAGTAGCATAAACTTCAACCAATATTACCAGAAGCGATATGAATTCATGGTGAATTAGTCTCACTGAGCAGGAAGACATACCGAATCATCAGTTCATAGTAGATGTGCTTCAGTTCCAGGAGGGAAGGTATCTCTGCTGGGGCTTCCTGAACAATATTGTCGCCTTCTTTTGGTTTCTTTTTTTCCTTTGATGGATCTGCATCAAATACCCTAGGACTGATTTTCCTGGATAAAATCTGTGCACGCACATAATCTTGACGATCCAAGCACAGCCGGACCTGTGATCATGATTACAGTAAGATTCCGGAAACCAGGCTTTTGTAACCATTTGAATCTTTATTACTGTATTTGCTTCATACCTGCCCTAGAATGAATGCAATTTTTTCTGTCTTTGCCATGGAGCCAAATGTTTCGACCTGAGGATGAACTTGTTAGACATTATGTAGATAATGTGAAGACAACACTAGGGCGGTTATAGTAGATGGAACTGTGTGTCATGAATCCTAGTGCAGCCTGAACTTACAGCAACTTCTTGCATTAAATCAGCAGCCTCATCAATTTGTCCCTGCCCTTCTTTGATTTTTGCAAGTCTTTTGATCAATCTTGCTCTCTCTATCTCCACATATATCTATAGTGGATGCACATCAATGAGATTACACACATGAAAAAGCAATGAATCTTATCGAGTAAGCAATAATTTGAGTGGCCATGATTCTCACTTTTCCAGCAGACACGCTGCTCAATGTCTTGATTAGCTCAATACGTGTGTCCATGTCTGGTGTTAAGTCAATGTACTCCATTGCTTTCTGAACCATGGCAGTAATAGCCTGTAAAAATAAAGAATTAGAAGAGTTAAGACATGCCGCATGTGCATAACCAAAATACAATAACAGCAGCTATAGTATTGCAGACATAAACAGGCATGCTTTATGAAATACTGTTCAACTTGCAAATAACTAAATACTCGAGGAAAACATTAAGTATGAGATATGGAGAAACAATGCTGAAATCGTTTGGGGGAAGAAAATGCATGCAAATATTGTTTCTAAGTGAAATATATAATGAACTCAGTTAGCACTCAACAAAACATTACTTGAGACTCAACCAAAAACATAATGCTTTGCAGTAGTCAAAGTCAATGCAATGAGTAATCTTACAAAGAACTTATGGTATGTCTTCCCTACCATGCAGTATCCCCTAGAAATAAGGGCAGATATCCAATTACATCAAGCTAAATATGAAATCGTCTTTCTTTCCTTGAGCATAGATAATTTGATTGTGTGCAATCGATAACTAAGATTACTATAACTTAGAATAACTCAAAGTGCATGCCAAGATTAAAAATAAATAAATGGTTATTCAGAATGACAACATAATAGCAGTGGGTATGCTCTGTTAGCCTCAACTTAATGTGCTCAGTGGAAAATTTGGAGGTTGCATGCGCCTCTAGTCAGTATAACTTTGAACATATCAGTTAGGTAGCTAAATAGAACTAGCAATTCAACTAGAACCAAGCAAAGTCCAAACATAGGAGAGGACCGAGAGCTTGACCTGCTTAAGCTGGCCCCTCCTCTTGGAGAGGAGCACGATCTGATCGTTGAGAGTCTTCCACGCGTCAGCCCTGTAGCAGAGCTCGACGATGTCGATGGCGGCCTTCCTCGTGCCGGCGACATCGCCGGCCAGCCTCATCTGCTTCTCCACGTTGAGGAGCGACTCTATCGCCGCATCGAGGTTGGTGCTGTTACCCACCTGCACCCGTCCACAAGCAACAGAGTCAGATTGCAAAGCCGCAGATCAACCAGCGAGAGATCGAAACCCTAGATGAGAAGTGCGGGCCGGCGGGGCGGGAGGGCAGCGAAAACCCCTGCGGAAACGGGGCGGCGGGCGGAGGGGCGGCATGAGAAGGGGAGTAGGGCGGGGGAGATCACCATGGTGGGGAGGCGCCGGCGGCTGCGGCGGCGGAGGCGAGGAGATCTACGGCAAAGGCGGCGTCGCTTCGCTTGCGGGGGAGTTGGGCCCCTCCTCTGCCTCTGTGGTGTGCTGGCGGCGTTTTGCGGGGACACCCTCTCGGCTTCTCTGAATTTCGGGTTATAGCAGCCGCCCACCTGCCCCTCTTCACTTCGCCCTATTTGTTTCCAGCCCAACATTTTTACATATTTTTTTTCTAGAATTATCATTTAAAAATCTTGCAAAATTTCTTCCTACGATAGTAGGCCAACGTCATCGTTTAACCTATCCCATCTAACAAGAATTTTATTATGATATTAGTACACATAAAACTTTTAAGTGATAACATACCTTACGTTTACTTTAAGATAATAACGATGATTCTTTTATCTTTTTTTCACCAACTGATTGGTTTGGTGAGATTTTATTTATGCGGCTCTAATGGAAAAGTGTGTAATATAAATCTCACATCAAACCAATCTAATATGTTTAAACTCATTTATTTTTAAGATATCAAGCCATATTGTTCTACCAGAGATAAACATACGTGTCTCTGCCATGTCTTCATATGGTGGTACCATAGCAATATATTCCGTATAGATTCATTTTATATTTTCTTCGGTGGGAAGCATACAATGTGTTGTCTTATATTTTCATTGGCGTATTCGTTGTTACTGCACATGAGCCACACATCTAGTATGCATTATAAAAATGGTTTTTAATTTGATACCAATTTTTAAATGTTGAAGATAAGTCGTACATGTCTAATTATAAAATATGTTATTTTCATAAATTATTGTGTGAAAAAAAGCTAAAGTGATGGTTTCCTTTTGGGATTCTTTATGATATGTTGGGCTCCTTTTTATTGGCCATGTGTTCCTTTTGCTCTTCATCCCTATCTTTCGTTTCTTTTGACCATACATTGTTTTTTTTCTTACTCGAATACTTTAGCCTATCATACCAACAATATCTTATTGTTGCATGTACATTCGCTTAGGCCAGCTATATAGTTTTGAGGGCCCTAAGCGAGCTTAGTTTTATGGGTCTCTAGGCTAAATATTCTTTTACTTATAAAATATACTTTATAAACCATAAATGCTCTAAAGTGACACAAATAAATATTAGTAACATGATAAACCAAATAGTAACTATGCATTCTCTAGGGTAAACTTGCAATATGAGATGCTCATCCTAAAACCCAATCATGGCATCAAGCGATCAGTTGCCTACCTCTTCTTGCTTGTCGGTGTCACAAACGGTAGATTCATGGTGATGTTGTGTCGTGGTGACACGGTTCAGGGAAGAACGAACAAGAATGCGTCAAAGAGAATTAGAGAAAGAAGTGACCGAGGCTAAATAACAAAGTTGAGTCAAGTCATACCTACGTTAAGCGTCATATGATGCAAACTGTCACAATGGTGCCTTACCTCCGCTTGCCTTTGCATTGATCTGAGCCATAGGGGGTTAGGCCCTTGTCAACAATCGTACACTGAGAGCGGAGGTCCAAGCTAGCCCCTTTATAGTTAGGCCTAGGAGGTGATATCACATGCAATGAATGCGATGGAGTGGACTCGGGAGGTTTTAGATAGGTTTAGGCCGCTCGAAGACATAATAGCCTAATCCTATGTTCTTGCTTGCTCTCAATACGCTACAATATTTTGTTCTCCAAAGTTCTTTCTCTCTTTGTCATGGTCCTCTCCTTATATACTTTTCTAGGGGATACCACATAGACCAAACAACAAGGAACGGGAAGCCCGATGGGCCCTCATTTGCAGGTGGTTGGTATGTAGTGTCTAAATCAGTTGACATGTGCCTCGCCTGCTCCGTTCATTGGCTCTTCCTTTGTTAGTCCCACCCACCAGTGTCTTAGCAGAAAATGTGGATGGTAGTTGGCCTATGCAGGCGTCATAGTCATCAAGTGCAATGCCTGCACACCCACCCCGCTTGACAGGGCGTACATACCGCACAATGCTTCGATAGGACAACGGTAGGTGTGTCGGTCACCATCTTGTCCTCTCATTACAAACCTCAATGGGTAGATAAATGTCGTGTTGCCTTTAAATGAAAATGGCATTGGAGGGTCGAGGTGATGTAACATGATTCGTCCATTCGCATTAAATGTAAGGGCAGCCGCATCTTGACCTCCCAAGCTTGGGAGCGGCTTGCTTGGGACTCCCCACGTGAGGGCCACATGGTAGGGGCACGAGCAAACATCGACGGTAATCGCCTGAGCTCATACTCGAGGGCAATAAGCTTGGAGTTGTCTGAACTCAAACCCGAGGGCATAAGCCCGAGGCCCTTCGCTTCCGGTTGTTAATCTGGTCTCCCTGAGCTCAAGGGACACGTGTCCCACCTAGGACTAATTTATGGAAACTCCTGGAGCTTAGGGGTGCGATGATGTGGCGCCAAGCTGGTCTATGCTCATGGCGCAAAAAAACCTAGTTTCCACATCACTGATAGCCGCCCTCTAGACTAGGCCTTGGCCTAGAGCCAGCCTTGCTTTTGCCTCATATTAGGTGCAAACCCTGCCCTTCCTCTACATGGCCATGACTAAGGATCCGGGAGTTAAGCACATGTTGCTTTATATTATTTCATCATATAATTTCGTACATAGGCTAATGAACTATGGGTTGCTTTGGGCATGACCATATTGGGTTTGCCTTTGTTTCATGCGACTACTTTTAATTTATTTGGTATGTTTTATACTTTTTTAATATGTCACGTAAAACCATTTATCCACTATCCCTAAATTTTAGGGTTATATTTAGTAGTGTAACTTGACTTCTTCTACACATAAAAGATATTTAGTTTTAAACTGTCACTATTACATCTCAAAATGTCACTAGTAAGAACTCATGCATGACTAGAAGATTTTATCGAGTGACATCTTTCATTTACGTAATAATGGAATAGTACACTTATTGATAAACTAACACCTAGATGCTTGATAGTAGACTATCATTTTAAGTGATGTCCTACCTTAGACTGCTGATGTAATTAGACAAGCAAAGAGTACTTTGCATCTAATTACTAGCAACATGAAAAGTTATCGTGCTCTTCTTATTAAAAAAAAGAAAAAAAACTATTTTAGATTCTTAAAAAAACAAAAAATAGGCGCAAAAGCTCATAAATCTGATGGCTGGCTATAGCCATCACGCCCAACACGCCTCACCACCACACTCTCGGTCCCTATCGAATACAACCCAACTCAAACTTGGTTTCTTTACTACTAAACCATAGTGGCGATGGTGAATCCATGAATCCACCATATCCAATGTCCCATGTGTTTCCAACGATCTGTTTGTAGATCCAACACTCCAACATTCGCCTTGTCCCCTTCGTCCACACAACGTTGTGCCTCAATCACATCTTCTTCGTTGCGTCCAACAGTTTGACCCAACAATTCAACCCAGATCATCCACACATTAGGCCCTCACATGATCTTGTCCACCACCGTTGTCTTCTCTTGTGCGGAACACTAGCAGACCCCTCCACCAATGTTGTGCGCACTTGCCCCCTCCATCCACGTGTTTCCTATGTTGGCTCTACCATAACCATAGTGCTCCTTGTGCCGGCTTTACCATAACCACCACGATGTTGATGCCTCTACTAGATCCATGCCCCCTTCGTTACACTCCCCATGCTGGCTCCACTGCTTTCCCTGCGCCCCCCGACATCCTTTTCCTCGTGTTGAGGAAATCATGATTGTGTGCGTGACGAGCGGCCAGAGACCTCTCTCCTGAAATCCCCTGCCCACACCCAATCTCTCCCGCCCGAGGTAGGAAAGGGGCGGCAGCGAGCGAGTAAAGCCTACCCGATCCTCGCAAGATTCTGTCGATCAACCTACTTCTCCCTATGTCATTTGGACAATCTATGCATGGTTGTGGAATATAATCTAAGCTTTATGTGCAGTGCATTTTTCATTAGGAGAACCTATGCTACTATGCACATGTTCTGGAATATGACCCAAATTCAATGCAATGTACATTTTACATTTGGAGAAGCTATGCATGAGTTCTTGGATATTATCCAAACTCTATGCGAAGTGTTTTTCATTTGGAGAAGCTATGCATGAGTTATGGAATAAATTTCAAACTCTATGCGAAGTGCATTTTTCATTTGGAGAAGAGAAACTATTCTGGAATATAATCCAAACTCAATGTGACGTACATTTTTCATTTAAAAGCAGCTATGCATAAGTTCTGAAATATAATCCAAACTGTATGTGAAGTGCATTTTCCATTTTGGGCATTCTGTTTGCTCTTCAGTCTGTCAAACTTGCTTATTTTTCATTTTCAGAGTTTGCTTTGGTTTTGTTTGGAGAGTGCTCTGCAAAAACACATGAAATTTCACAGTTTATAAAGAAGATATGGTTCATGTATTTTCAAGCACAGTGTCTGCACGCTAGTCTGGAAATCTGGTCTGCCACTAGCATAGTTCATACATTTTGGCATGAGGGTATATGGAGTGTGTGGTAGTTGCAGGCTGGTTCCACACTTTCCACCTACCGTTAGCATCCACTTTTGTGTATTACTCCAGTTGTGTGTCCTTCACGTTTGCTAGCCTGTGCTTCCCAAGCTCGATCGGTCGAGCATGGAAACCACACACCTCCACCTTGCTCGTGCGCCCCGTTGGTTCGCGGCTCCCCGCCGCCTCCCTCTTCGTCGTTCGCTGCGGCAGCTCCTGCGCTTGCTGTCGTGTGGCCGTCGCGGCTGCGGCGAGCAGCAGCAGCAGCTATGTGGTGGTGGTGCTGGACGCGGCGCCGTTGGGGATCGCGCGGCCGCTGGTGGAGATCCTGCGTGACCTGAACAAGCGCGTCCCCGACACCATCGGGCTCCTCCCGCCGCACGTCACCCTCTGATCCGGTCATCCCCTGGTACGTACCTACCCATAACCCATCCTTGGGTTTGCTCGAGCTATTGGTAAAGCATTGCAGATCTTGCCGTATACCTTTACTACTTACAAGCACTCGCTCATGTGCAGCATCAACGAATGCCTCTGTGATTTCTCATAATCATGGGAATCATGGCACATTTTTTTAAGACAATAAGATGTTTGTTCCTTGCTGACATTTCACTTTTTCTTGTAGGTACCATGCCAATCGGATGCTAAGCTTTTATGCTCCAGGTATGCATATCTCGTCTGTCCCTGCCTGAATGAATCTAATACCCGAGCTAAAAATGCTCTACAATGTTATAATCATAAAACTGATGCCGGAGTTCACTCCTTTTGTGCTTACTCTCTTGAAGGCAACATGAGCAAATAAAGCTAAACAAGTAGTTGTGTTTTGTACACATAACCTGTATATGCAGCTTACGGGATGCTGATTTAACTATTTCATTTCAATTTATATTCCTTTTTTTCTGACGATTGTCACATTTACGTGCTCCACCTGTCCTTTTTCTATTGAAATACTCAACGACTACCAAATATAACACCTTGAATCGTTTCCAGTGGATGCTACTCATATTTCCTTACTTGATCTATCCTTTCTCTACTTGAAATGCACTCCCCATGCCAACTCTTCAGTCTTTTACAACATTCTTGGATTTCTACTCATGTTATCACTGATTTTTTTGTTTTGTGTTTGGAAACATCAGGCTGGTGTGGAGAGGTCCGGGATGTTATTTACACTGACAATGGGAAAGTGACAATGATATATCGTGTCACAGTACGAGGGTAAGATGGAGAAGCAAGTTTAAAGTGTTGCCTCTTCTTGTTACAGGATAATCATCATATGAATAAAGTTGGACGCACTCACGCACAACCTATGTACACGTCACACTCGCACCAATCTTGCCACCTGTGCCCTCGAGCTTGGGAGGGGGAGGAGGAAGAAAGAAGGGTAGAGGGGGTAACGTGGGAAAGATTTAACTGTGGTTTGACAGAATGCTATAAAATGAGTAGGAAGATAACTTTTGGTGCTATCGTAGTTCCGGATTCTCTGGGTGCTACAAAACTAATGATGCCACCGGACGAATTTTGCCTTTATTTATTTGTTTTATGTGAGTTGTTTCCATGGATGCAGCTTCATTGGGGGGCAGCTGGAACAACATCCCTGAATGATGCACGGTTTGATGATCCCGTGGCTGCCGCAGAAGAGGCCGCATTCTGCAAGGCCTGCGCAAGGTTTGGTTTTGGTCTGTATCTTTACCGCGAAGACGAGACTCCGTAGAGAACCGCACGGCACGGCATCCACTTCATCAGTTCTGCACTTCTGCTCGGGGTTCTCGCCTGATTTGGGTTCATAAGGCTGTGGTTGATCCATCTGTGTTATTAGATACATCAAGCTTGCCTGTCTGTGGCAGGAGTTAAACTATCATTCATACTGGAATTCTCTTTATTTTCTTAAACTTTCGTTTCTTGTAGAAATGAGTTGCTGAGGCTCCGCCTGTCACTTCTTTCTTTGTTGGCTCTGTATATACGTCGCATTAAGACTGTCCATAATTGTTTTTCTGATTACATATAAAGAGCAAGTACACAAATAATGTGTAAGAGATGGAGACCAGAGATAAAATCCATGAACCCAATAAGTTCTAAATGAAAATGCACCCATGTTTATGTAATTGTGGCATTAGGATTTAAACTCCCATAAGTACAGTTATATAGCTAAGGGGTCTTTGGTTGTTTCGTATTTTGTCACAGTTTAACACGATTAAGGATTAAGGATAGATAGGTTACAGTCATAATTATATTAATTTTTTTAATAAATTAGGTTTAATATATCAATAACTTAAAAAAAGTATGATAATATTTTGTTAGGCTTGTTATAATGTGGTTAAAAATTTAATAATCTTAGCTTAGGTAAATATAACAGTTTTTATTGGTATTTGATGATAAATTGTGACTGGTATACGTCCATGGTGTTACACGTTACTCGAAGCATGACAGAGATATTTGTAAAAACGTAATGGTGGCGGTACAAAACTAGTAGAAATGTTTGTCACTCATGTGATAATCACGTTGAATAAACGGGTCACCACAATGAATCAGACGCAAAGAAAAACAAGCTGCAGCTCCACGAAATTCGTGCGTGATGCATATGAACGGTAACACAGCACAAACATGGAATCGGCTGGCACACAACAAAAATTGGAGCTGCGCCGTGCAAGAGACGAGCGCCCCGACTAGAAGGGGGAACTGGAAGCGGCCGCGCGCGCCTCGGGCTCGCAACACGAAAACTACTAGCACTCCCAGAAGAGACCAGACGAGGGCCTACCTCGCTTGGGGAGAGGGGGAGACGCAGGCGCCGCGCGTCGTGTCAGTTGGGTTCTCCCCTCGTCCCTTCCGCCGCCGGCCATGGGCGACCCCCCGGCCCCGGTGCTCAAGAGGCCCAAGCTCGAGAAGGACGACTACGAATCCGCCTACTGTCCCCGCCCCACCTCCAATGGCTCCTCCGCCTCCAATCCCCAACCCCCCTCTTCCGCCGCCGCCGCCACGCAGGAGGATGATGATATCGCGGAGGAGGCGGTCCTCGCGCTCATCGCCCACCGCGAGCGCGACGTCGAGCGATGCAAGCTCAAGCTCATGCACTACCAGTCCCTGGTACTCTCCCCCTGCCCCCTCCTCCCCTAGCGTTCTATTCATTTTGGTCAGATAAAGTTGCGATCTTGATCGGTTCTGATGGTCCTCGTGCGCCGTAGCTCGACACCGCGGAGAAGAAGCTCACCGAGGCGCAAGAGCGGCTTGCGCGGTATCGAGATCGCAAGCCTGCGCTGACCCAGAGGGAACCCAAGCCGTCGCTGCCACCGATGACTCAGAGGGACCTCAAGCCGTCGCCGCCGGAGCATAAGGCAAGGCCGCAGCTTGTCATCCCGGGGGCCAACACCCGGCCGGCCCCGAGACCAGAGCCCATGCCTGGGTTGAACAAGGCCGCCGCTCCGTCATCATCCTCCGCACCGGCGCCGCCTGAGCGGCTAAAGGCAGTGGAGAAGAAGCCCAAGCGAAAGATTGGTACTTCTTTTTTGATTTTCCTGTTTAGGAGAATTAGCACGATGGAATACGTTCCTCAGATGTGCTCATACATCGGGCTGTGCCTTTCTGTTCACAGAACAAAGGGAGCATCAGAACTTGATTCAGAGTGTGAAGAAATCATCAGCAACAGTGCTTAGGTTCCATGGCGGTACCGTGGTCTCAAGCCAACATAAGAGGAAGCTTAGGTGTCTTGAGCTATGCCCTGTCAATGATCAGCTTGTTGTTACTAGGTATGCTTCACTGGCTATTTAATACTATCTCCGTCCCAAAATATAACCCTTATATTTGGGAATGGAGGTAGTATATGCCATCAATGCAACTGATTATACAAAAGAAGTTGCGATGCCAAGTTCTTTGCAGTTTAATGATATTCCATAACACTTTTGTCAAATTTCTTGTTAATTTGGAAAGAACGATGGATGGGACATGCGCGGGAAAAACAAAATGTGTTATGGTTGCCTGATTGGCTTCGGCATTGTTCCTCCTATCATTTTTATCCTTGGGAAGTCTGGAATTTTAAATTTTGACAGCCTTACATGCGCATGTTGAATTATTATTATTTTTAATACAGAGCAATCTTCTCTTGGGTCAAGCTTCTTGCTTGTGTTCCTGCGTGAGTGTGAACCTAAAATGAACTGTTGCATTGGTGCAATCTTTAGCTGACCTTCCATTCTCCATCAGTTTCTAATTGTGTTATCATACTCCATCGTCTATTTCCATCTATTTATTTCTTCTTTTCGAATATACAAGTATGAAGCATTTTAATTGTCTTTTTTCCCTGAACATAGTCTTGTTTCGTACATATGTCTTAGTGAAATGTAAATATACTAGATTAGATATGACATTATAGGTTGAGTGATTGACGACAACCAAAGAATTGGTTGTTTGCCTTATGTCCTGATGAAGAAACAAGGCATTCTATGTCACAAATTGCAACCAAGTCTTGCTAGCTATCAAAGTTACAGTCTGTTCCAGGTTGGTAACGCCAAACTACTAACAGTACCTATCTTTCGAAAGGATAGCTACATAACTATCTGGATAGTCTGAACATGGGAATGCAATTCTTTCAGTTCAGGATGCTAGTAATGATGTGGTTGTAGACTAGGAGTTCCAAGTGATATACTACTGTAGTACTGTTTAGACAGATATGCTTAATTAAATGGTTGCCTTTGGGGTTGTTTGTTGACGTCCAGTTACCTGTGAGCCGTGGCTGATTCAATTTAATCGTCATGTTTTTTCCCCTTACTTTTGCTCTTTTAAGAACTTTAATCTTATACATTCTTGTGATGCAGTGCATTGGATGGAATTGTTACTCTGTGGCAAGTGCAGCCAAAAGGGTATTCCTCATATTACTCTGATTTCTTATCATCCTGTATTTTAAGTTGCTGTTAACTGACTTTGCTGTGAATAGTTAGGCAATGGTTTTTACTCCATGGTTATATTGACATAAGGCCTGAAAGTTCATGCATGTGATTGGTATTGGAAATGTGGATTTAGTCTTTGTTTATGAAGCACATATTTGTGGAAGCATACTTAAAAATCCACATTAGCACTTCTGTATTTTTTTTACCATGCACAAAAACCAGGTCAATTTGTAAATCCTCTCACTTTTCCTTTTTGGCATTGACTCGCCTCATGCAATTTCACAATGCTGAGATGTTAAATCCAGCACCTAATTAATATTAAAACGGCTCTCTGCTTCTGTGGAAAACTGTAATATCAATACAATAAGACCAAGTGGCATTTGAACACTGATATGACCAAAGCCCCCAAGCAGTTCTTTCAAATGTGTCAATGAATGGGTGGCTTATTAATTTAAATAAATTATACTTACCTTAAAACATGGTATGTCATATGGACATTGAAGTCATGACTTCATACACTTATTAGCATTTAGCACTAAATGACTTCTGACTTCCTGAATCTCATAGGATATTTAGAAAATATAATACTAGGAATTGATGTAGCCATAAGACACTATAAAGTGTACAATCTGACCGTAACCACATTTTTGCCCATTTGGTTCTAAGCATGATTTTACCATCACATATTTTACTTGCAGACCGTCCATCTCCTTGCTTAGCACGACAAATTGCTTTTCTCCTAAGCACAGGTGGCCCGAAGATGTAGCCTGGCATCCAGATGGTGACAGAATTTTCGCTGTGTACAGTGCTGATAACGGCGACTCTCAAGTTTCAGTGATGAATCGCAACATATCAGGACAAGTAAGAACTCTGTTAAAAGTAACACAAATCTTTACATCCCATTGCAATGTTTTCTCCATTCAACGAGAATGCTCATTACTTGTTATAATACAACTAAATTTGTTTCACATACAGTATAGTTGCATGAAGCTCTACCAGTTTAGCTCACCTTGAATGTGCAAAATGATAAAAAAAATTATGATACCTGAATGATTTTTCCTAGTGGCATTCTTTCTGCAAATTTGATTTAATATTTAATCATCTTAAATCAGGTCACCACATGATAGGAACTAGAGAGGTAGTCTTTAAAGTTATTCATGTAACCATGCTCTGAGCTTCACCTCATAACATGCAACTTATTGCCAGCTAAATTTGTATTGTGTTTTTTATGCTTGATGCTATGATGACTGGCTGCTGATACTGCCTTCCTTGAATTAACAACCACATCACATTAAGTCTTTCTAAATGATCACACAAAAGTAATAAATTATGTGGCTATCATGTGCTGTTTCACTCTGGGCAAGGATGCACCAAGGGCTACTGTAATGTGTTCATGTCATTTGAAATATTGAGGAATCCATCGTGATTGTTTTTAGTGCTTCTTTTTCTTAAAGAGTAGCATATGACTGTCTTTTTTAGATAATGGACGTTTCATTAAGAACATATGACTGTCTTTATTGGGACATTACTAAAAGGTGTTTCATAAACTTTCCCCTGAAACAGAAGAAAGTTACTTTTCTACCAGTAAAGCCTCATACCAAGGGAATCATTAACAACATAAATTTCATGCCATGGTCTGATGTATGCTTTGTGACTGGTGGAAGTGATCATGCTGTCATACTTTGGCAAGAAAAAGATGATTCGTGGAACCACAAGAAAGTGCACAAGGACATGCATTCTTCTGCTGTCATGGGTGTTGCTGGATTACAGCAGAAAAGTACAATATTATCGGTTGGCAGTGACAAGAGGATTATATCATTTGATGTGACAGCTGGAAGGACAGAGTCCAAGAACCTAATTGATTACAAATGCATGAGTGTATTACCAAATCCATGTGATTTCAACTTGTACATGGTGCAAACAGCGTAAGTAAAACTCAAATTCTAGTTCTGTGTTACTGGTTGGTTGAGTTTCATTTTACATACCAGCGGAGCTAACGTGCTGATACACCAGCTTGTGATAGTCCTAGCGTTCCAATTAGAGCTCAAGCTGTTAGTAAAATTTATTAACTGAGATCATGTAGTTGTCATATGTGTAATTATGTGGAGTCATTTCCTATGTGCCTTTTTTTATGCTTATCCTGCATTTCTGAAACCTATGTGCTTTTCTTTCTTTTTTGCCTGACAGGGCGCCAAGCAGGCAGCTTCGGTTGTTTGACATTAGGCTTAGACAGACTGAAGTTCATACACTTGGTTGGAAACAAGAGAGCAGCGAGTCTCAGTCAGCTCTTATAAACCAGTCATGGTCTCCTGATGGTTGGTACTTATCATCTGGCTCTGCAGACCCTGTGATCCACATCTTTGACATCAGACACAATGGCCAGAACCCCTGCCAGTCAGTTCAAGCACACCAGAAGCGGGTGTTTAAGGCTCTTTGGCACCAAACAGCCCCAGTTCTGACCTCTATATCATCGGACCTTAACATTGGAATCCACAAATATTCGTGAGACAACTATCTCTCTGGGGCCAGTTTTTTGGTGCAATGGAAAGGCAAACTTTTTTGTAGGGAAATAGGAGAACTCTGAGAGCATCAAGTCATAGGAATTTTGTTTGTTCACATATTGTGCATCAGTAGAATTCCAAATGGAGTGACTGAGCCTACTAGGCCGCTAGGCTTCCAATGCTGATGCTTCTGAATATACCACAGTGGCCCAGTTAGATGGGTTGCTTCTGTTACTTGCAACATGTCTGAGCCTGCTTAGCCATTGGCTTTCCAACTGCCATTGTTGTTGGAGTGATACTCTGAGGAGCCCCCATCTGAATGTTTTGCTTTTGTTACTTGTAGAAACTATATGGGGGAATCCCATATATGTTGAAAGCTTCTGTTGCATGCCTGTTTTGGCTCATTTGGTGCATCGCAACCATCTCCATGTAAGTCGAAAATGATGATATCGAGAGGAACCAAACTGTTTGTGGTCTGAATATTGCTGAGTGTGTACTAAAGTTGTCCAAAGCTACGTTGTCAAAGTCTAGTTCCTTTGAGATGTGCTGAGACTAGGCTGACACATCGTCTGTGGTTTAGTCTGATGTGGTACATCACATGTCTCCTGCTAGTCATTTTCTTTCGGTCAGTCGTCAAATGCTATCTTACAGATTTACAGTGCTAGACATCCAAGTAGAAAACGTTTCGATTCAGTTTTCACAAAAATCACTTTGAAAGCTCTTCAAATTGACTGAATTTAATAAATGATATTACAATAGTTTGATTTGAGAAATGATGTGCCTGGCGAATGTTGTCACTGGACAGAAGCCAAATCTTGTCGCGTTAGCGACCATGCATTTGGTAAGGGAAGCAATTCCATCCGCACATTTGTTATCAACATCCCTATCTGACACCTCTCCTGATTCTCCATGCTTTCTTTCGACCTTGCATGGCATGCAAGCATGGCACTTCTCTCTCTTCTCTTCTCCTGCCCCCACCAGTCTAAAGCTTAAAGATACTATGCACCACACCCACGGAATGAAAATTCTAGAACAACAGAAACTTAACCATGAACTACTTAGGCATCATCACCGTCAATTAAACACTTAAATACATCTCATCTCATCAATGCAATAGGATGACATTTTTCCTTTTCAGTTTTAGACTGAAATAAAGCTATGAACCTATCTATTTATGCAACAAGATAATACAAAAAGAAAAAAAAACTAAAACGATATGGTATTTTCACGGCGTCTTTAGCCACAATATACACAGGAATATAATGCTGCTTAATTTGCCGGAGAGAGTGATGTGTAAGAATTGTAGTCACCCAATTAAGCGTGTGATGTGCCCTGTCAGTCTCCTTGGCTATATAAACCAACAGGCGAAAATACACCGGGAAACCTCTGGTTGGTCGCACTCGCATCCTCTCCAGTTAATGCCCATTCATTCATCGCCGCCACCTTATCATCATCACCACCACTAACAACAACGCCACTGCCTGAGCCAAGAACACCCTACTGCCCTCCTCCACACGACATGTCTTCTCAAGGTCAAGAATCGATTCATAATTCATCACACATGCCAATCTTTTTTCTTGCTGTTTGTTTCTTCGATTCTTTCTTCTTTGAGTTTGATTTACTCCGGTTCAATTTCGCGCTTTAATTTGATTTCTGACAAGTGAAGAGAATGATAATTGCGTGTGCAGAAGAGAAGACAAGCGTCAAGTCGGAGGAGCCATCATCGGCGGCGGAAGAGCAGCCACCTCAAGCTGCAGCTCCGCCGCCACGCAGGGCTGTGCCTCCGGCGAACCCGTTCGACTTCTCAACCATGACGAACTTGCTCAGTGTAAGCAACCACGCTGTCGACTTATATTAATTGCCCTCACACATTCATTTCCTGAACCATTCATTTGGGCATAATTTCCTCGACTATTTGGCAATATGCTACTAATTACTAGAATTACCAGTTCTCAGTTCAAGACTGAATTATTGAAGAAACTATAATTTGATGGAAAGCTGGATTAATTAATTATACAGTTCATGTAGTAATTAGTTTGAGCATTGATGAGCAGAATATTAATTTGAAGAAAAAAATATTAGTGGCTGTAAACCAATAATTTTATATGAACAACCTGCATGTAATTTGTTTGTAGCAGGACCCAAGCATCAAGGAGATGGCGGAGCAGATCGCCAAGGACCCGGCGTTCACGGAGATGGCGGAGCAGCTGCAGAAAACGGTGCAGTCGCCGCGGGGGGCGGCGCAGGAGGCGGCGGCGCTGGACCCGACCAAGTACGTGTCCACGATGCAGCAGCTGATGCAGAACCCACAGTTCGTGGCCATGGCGGAGCGGCTCGGCAGCGCGCTGATGCAGGACCCGGCCATGTCCTCCATGCTCGGCGGCCTCACCAACCCTGCGCACAAGGAGCAGCTCGAGGCCCGCATCGCCAGGATGAAGGAGGATCCCTCCCTCAAGCCCATCCTCGACGAGATCGAGAGCGGCGGCCCTGCCGCCATGATGAAGTAAGATTAAGCCTTAAGCTTCAGGTAGTCACCAATTGCAATTGGCGCCGCCGCCATGGCGATGGTGTTGATGCTATCTCGATCGTTGCTTCAGGTACTGGAACGACCCTGAAGCTCTGCAGAAGTTCGGGCGGGCGATGGGCGTCGGCCCGTCGAGCGAGGCCGCCGCCGGTGGTGAGCACGAGGAGGCGGAGGAAGACGCCGGGGAGGAGGGAGAGTACGAGGACGAGTCCATCATCCACCACACTGCCAGCGTCGGCGATGTCGAGGTCAACTCTCTTCTACTAGTCCCTTTCCAGGACGAAAAATTGCATCTTTTCTCCATCTGCAACACGCATTGGGCATCATCGTGTTCAGGGCCTGACGAAAGCATTGGAGGAAGGCGCGGACAAGGACGAGGAGGACTCGGAAGGGAGGAGAGGCCTGCATTTCGCATGCGGCTATGGCGAGGTAAGCATGCAGCTTGCTAGTTGTGAGTGAATCAATGTCGTGTTCAGTTATCTGATCGAAGATGATCGATTCGTTGCATGTGTGGGTGTGCAGCTGAAATGCGCTCAGGTCCTCCTGGAGGCCGGCGCGGCGGCGGACGCGGTGGACAAGAACAAGAACACGGCGCTGCACTACGCCGCCGGCTACGGCCGCAAGGACTGCGTCGCGCTTCTGCTCGAGCACGGCGCCGCCGTGTAAGTCCACCGCATCTCAATGGACACCTGAACCATTGCCATCACTTGCCATCTAAAATGAACCCGATTTGCTTGGACATGTGCAGGACGGTGCAGAACCTGGACGGGAAGACGGCCATCGACGTGGCGAAGCTCAACAACCAGGAGGACGTCCTCAAGCTGCTCGAGAAGCACGCCTTCGTATAGAATGAAACAATCTGAAATCTGAACCATCCGCATGCCTGCATACGCTTCTTCCGGTTGAGTTCGCCTCTGCTCTCTCTTCCTCCCAAAACAAAGATTTGATCGATGCTTCTGTTCGTCCGCAATTCACTCTGTATCCGTAATTCTGTATGTACCGACGAGTGCGCGAGATAATAATTATTTTTTTATTTCACTCTCGCAGTAAGGTGAGATTGGATTGCTATTCTATTCTATTGATCCTTGCAGAGTTTTGCTTAATGAATAAGGAAGAAAGAGGTTTTCAGTTTCATAGTTTCTGTCTGCATTTTGACATCTCTGCTTGTGATTGCCTGCTTGGATTTTTGATCCATCGAAATGTTCGGTTTTTAATTCCCAAGAACAGGACCAAATGTTCGAACAGCACAAAATCGGTCGTTCTCTGCCAACGACGACAAACTTTGCCTCCGCGCGCCGGCCACTGCCACCATCGACGACAAGATCGTGGCGCCGTGAACTCACGGACATGGAGGCGCTGGCTGCCGCCATCACGGCTGAGGCATCGCCAATAACTCGTCGCCGCCTCGACGTCATCTTAATCAGAGGGCTATTTTGTAAAATTACACGTGCTGACTTGTGCCTTGACTCGATCTGGACCGCGGAGGCCTGCCTCTTCACGGACCCAACAGTGCCTGCAGGCTGTTCGACTGATTGTGTCGCAGTCATCTACAGCTGCAAATTTCCAGTCTTTCTTTTTTTCACGACACGACCGAATTTGCAGTTTCTCCCTGCGACAAACGATCTCTTCTCCAAGACTTCAGTGACAAAAGAATTCAATCTTGCGAGTATTAAAAATCTTATCAGCAATCGAGGATCAGTATTTTTTTTTTCTCCGATTATGAGGGAAGCGTGCTTATCTTACTCCGCAAGTGGCATCTTCCCCATTGGCTCTGATTGCTGCTTAGTTTTTTTAAAAAAAAAGAAAAAAAAGGTTCCATCTTTTCCCCCGCACCTAGTATTAGATTTAGACTAACCGCCGGCCGGTCTCTCAAAGTCTCAATTTGTCCTAGTTTCCTCCTGGCCTTTCGGTTCGATTATTCACATCAATTGGACGACCATGGCGGCGCCGCGCGAGCCAGAGGTGATCCGGGACAAGGCGGCGATGCGCGCATGGTGGCGCCTCCGCCGCGCCGAGGGCAAGGCAGTCGCCGTCGTCCCCACCATGGGCTACCTCCACCAAGGCCACCTCTCCCTCGTCTCCGCCGCCGCTGCCTCCGCCGATCCCGTCGCCATCGTCGTCACCATCTACGTCAACCCTGGCCAGTTCGCGCCCACAGAGGGCCTTGCCACATACCCGTCTGGCCTCCGCAAGCTCGCTTCCACTGGCGTCGTCGACGCCGTCTTCAGCCCCCCTGATCTCTACGACCGTGGCACCGGCCGCCTCCTCTGGGGGCGCGCTCTCCTGCCTGGAGGAGGAGGTGGGGGATGGCCACGAGACGTGGGCTCGGGCGGAGCGCCTGGAGAAGGGGCTGCGCGGGGCCAGCCGTCCCGTGTTGTTCCGGGGCGTGGCCACCATAGTCTCAAAGCTGTTTAATATCATCGAGCCGGACGTCGCTGTGTTCGGGAAGAAGGATTATCAGCAGTGGCGCGTCATCTGCCGGATGGTAACAAACCTGCCAATTTTCCTCTTTTTTTTTTCCTAGCCATATATGCAGTAAGTTTTGACTTATTGCTTTGTTCTAATACACTAACAACAATTTCTAGGCTGTATGCTGATTCATATAGGGGGTTAGGGGCAAAATAACAGCCTTGTGAACGAGGTAGGATATCTTTGATGATAACAGACAAGACTGAATTTTGGGCTTTTGGCTTCACCAACAAGAAGCCTGAAGTAAAACTAGTAGTCTAGATGTTGTGAACAGGAAAATAATAATCCTTTTGTAGAGCAAGATAATTGGTTTTTATCATTGCATCTCTTCTTGTATTTAGGCAGCAGTATTTGCTTCAGTTGATTGCCCTAATGTTTATTTTCAATTGGTGCTCGAAAGGCACAACTTGTATTTTCCTGTTTTGATGCTTCAGTAACATTTTGAACTCGTAACTTTTGCAGAACTTGTAATTTTGTTAGCTCGGAGTATATTTCACTTCCTTATGTTAGTTAAATATGCTCATGCTGTTTTCAGGTTCGTGATCTTGATTTTGCCATAGAGATAATAGGATCAGAAATAGTGCGAGAAGCTGACGGTCTTGCCATGAGCTCTCGCAATGTGCACCTATCACGTGAGGAAAGGGAAAAGGTTTGTCTTTTACTGTATTTCAGAAACAGCTTCCGCAACAAAAGTTTGCTTTGTGTGATTTAGATACTTCTTCTAAATCGTTTTGTACAATGGATTGTGATTCCTCGCAATTCTTTGCATTAGGCCTTGTACAAAAAAACATCAACATTTTTCTGGAGTCTGCATGCAAACTTCCTAAAAGGACCATTATCAATAATTATGCCACTTAGCCATTGCTTCCTTCAGTATTCCTTGTTTTTCATTAGCTCATGCGACTTCTGTATTCACCTCTATTCCTTTTCACCATGTACTTTGCCAATGGTTGTGTTATTTCTTTTGTAGGCATTATCCATCAGTAGATCACTGGTTGATGCTAGAACTGCTGCCTTGAAGGGAAACACTGATTGCAAACAAATCAAAAATAAAATAGTACAGACACTTACTGAAACTGGTGGTCAGGTTGACTGTGTTGAGGTAATATCTGCTAAAGTGTTGCCCTGATATCTGTGAACATATGGCAGTTCTCCGTGCTAGCTCCAGCTGTCGCCGAAGCCGGGCGCTGTACCAGCAAAAGAAGAGGCAGTTCAACCTCCGTCCGCACGTCGTGGGCCAACGCCGTCGCCACCAACCCCTCCCTGTCCTTCGTCATGCCATGCCTGCTAATGTCTCGTGGGGACTAAACGACGACGACGACGACGAAGATTGCAGGTTTGAGTTGAAAAAGCTCTGCACCACCAGGCACGTCAACGACACGCCGGTCAGCTCGTCAACCCTTACTCTGATAATCGGATCGAGATGCCGCCGTCCTCCACCCTACCCAGCATCAAATCGTTCGGCATGGACCGACATAACGCGATCTCCAAGATCGTGCTATGCGAGACACCATCGCCTAGCATCGGCAACAACATCGCATACCTGGCAATCGCATTCGTTGGTAGGTTTAGCAAGTTCTTGGTGATCACACGAGGTGGAGACAAGCGCCATCATGCTCAAGGGTAAGGTGTTCGCCGTCGCAGAGGGCGACGATGTGTATGCCTGGGAAATTCACGCTGGCGAGCTTTCCGAGCGGAGCTGCAGATCAATCGAGATCACTACGCCATAGAACAGTATTAATTACCTAGCGGAGACTGCGGATAGTCGTCGCCTCCTTCTTGCATGCACATACGGCAGCGAGTGCACGATTGACGGCGCGTGTTCACCAGCTCAGATATGAAACGGTGACGGAATTTCGAGTCAAAGGTATGCTCCTGTATGAGCTCGATGCTGATAGCGAAGTTGTCACCAACTTCGACGATAATTGCCTGTTCCTAGGCATGAATTACCCATTTCGGGACAGCATGCAGGTGAGCCAAGCAGGGCCATCATGGCATCAACATGCTCAGTCTAACTGAAGCTGGCTATCAGGATGGTGACAGCGGTATATTCGGCCCAATTCAGTGTTTACTGCCTTCAACGACACGATGTTTCGGCGCGACGAACACGATGGGCCCGTGTACAACCTGGAGCATGGAACGTACACTCCACTTTCATCGTTTTCCGGACATTAAGTACATTAGTCCCCAGCATCCGATATGGTTTATACCAACGCTACAGGATTGTTGCTAAGCAATCATAAATGATCTGGATCACTTTAGAGCACATCGATCCTGTGGATCGTGGAATTTTGTATGAACATATGGGTTGTTTTCGGTTGATATTTTACTCAACATAACTAGGCTACTTTGGATGGCTAAGATTGTCTTAAGATTCGCGCAATACTCACAACGCCAACCCTGTCATCTTCCTCCTAATCTCCCATCATCACCGACAGTCCTGTACTTCTATATATATATATGATCATGAGCACCAACACATGCCAACAATGGGAGCCTTCGGTTCCGCTCGATGTTGCGAGCATAACCATATCAAGAAAAAAAAACTTGAGCATAATTGGAATAGGAATTAGGAAGTCCTCGAACATGTGCGACGCCATTCCTCGAATCACTTTTGTTTTGCGAGGTTCAGTACGCTGTACAGACGGCAAGCTTAGGTTCTCCAATTTTATTAGCGTTCTGAACAGACTTTTCCACGATAAGAATGAAACAATGGTACTACAAGCGTCTCGTCTGTCAAACGGATAGAGCAGACTGCGAAACAGTAGTGCAGCTTTTTGCAAGAACTTAACTCTGCTTTTGGTGGGAGGCGTGCACACGCTCGACGCGCTCCAGATACAGTGGGGTCTGTATTTCTATGAGACGGGATATCTGTGAAACAGATGAACATTACAGTTAATGCAAAGAACAATGACAATATCTAACTCAAATATGGTGTACTGCCCAACGCCGACGTGCAAACATGGGTTTACAATTGAATACAAACATGTTCAGAAAGTAATGTCAGTATTTGAAAAGAAATATAGGTTCAGACAAAGTCATGAATAGTGTGCATAGCTTATATGTGTTCTTTTCCTGCATTTAGAATGTTCAGATTGCTCAATGAGTGTACCTTTATTGTGACCTATATTTAGTAAACTGAATAATGAGGTGAGTTCTGAATGAAATCCAACTCCTCAGTACTAATGGCTCTTCACTAGTATGCTTGAACTCAAGCAAGTAGCGACAATCAGTACATAAAAATTTTCAATGTTATTTACTTACCGCCCTACAGAACGCAAACATCTCTTCTTGGCCAGACAAAATTGCCACTAGGCTTGTAGGAGAAGGCACTGCACCAACATTACCTTCTGCTAAAACATCCCTCCTAAGCTTTGCCCCTTTAGCTTCACCTTCAAACTGAAAACTGCATAATTCCCATTTCAAATATCATTCTCAATTCTTTTGCAACTTAAATACTTTGTATTGCAAAATATTGTAGACAGCTGGAAGCATCAGGTACAACAAAGTATAAATGCAAATATTACCTCTCTAAGTCAAAAGGAGGCCCTCCATCAGTGCCTTGAAAAAGATTGTCAAAGGATGAGGCAGCTAGACATACAAGACGGCAGTGATGATTGTAGAGCTCATCAATAAGGGTGATAAATCTTCTTGCTTGAATGAGACAAAGAAGTTCATTCAGCATCAAAAGAAACACAGAAAAGAAGCATCTGGTATTGTTGTTAATTGCTGAATGCCATCATCATGTGTAATTAGTACTGACATCACATGAATCCAGATGATTCTAGAAAATCAAACAAATGGAGCTTGAAACCATCAAATATACTAACATAGTTTTTTTTCTTCTCTTATCTTGATGAATAATCCTCTCAGTTTCCTTGTGCTGCCACTTCTGAAGCTCTCCGACTCAAGTAGTCACTCCTTTGTGTAGCTGCATCCATTTCTATTGCATCACTTGTAAATTGCCACTCACTTCCATAGTTCCATTTTATGTTAGCCAAGGAAACTATAGATTAAGGAAAAAACCAGGCAGAAAGTCAAGAGATCTGGTGTAGTTAAATTTAAGGGTCTGGATGTCGAACTACACGGTATTAAATGGACATTATGATTCGTTCCAACCCTTTATTTGTATTTCTCAAGATGCAGGTTTACTAGTCTTTCCTCCCATGACTTTGAATTATACGATCTCTTCCAATGTTTTATATTCAATTCAGTATTCAGTATTCACACTCCAAAAGCATAATTAAGTGCATTTTAACAACTAAAAGAATCAGAAAAGGACACAGAAGAAGAAATACTTTGTCACGAACCTTCATACTCATAGCTGGAATGTCCGATATGAAAACTGTATGGTAGTTCCTGGCTATTGCTATATAGTCTGCAGCTCCAACCTGAGAATTAGAATGAGCAATGCATTAAATAATGAGCTGCAATATATTACAAGATCCCAGCTCAAAATAACACAAATATGCCGGCATACATATAATAGAATTCAGTTCCAAGTTTAGACGGTTTAAAGGATGGATACTGAATTTTTTTTTGCAGTCAAGCCACAAGTGCCATGACCATGGATTATATAGTTTCTGCTCATCTACTTGCATTCTAGATAAATGTAAATTAAGAGAACAAGATATTACTGGACAGCCACACAGATACTTGAAGTCAAACCTTGCCACACCATTACAACTTTTAGGAATCTCAAGACACCTGTTCATAATTTCAAGGTTAAATTCAGTTCATTTCAATAATATAGACTATAGAGATGCTTTATGCTGTGGACACACCTCCCAAACATTACAGGAATGGTGACAGAAATAATGTTTTCTCCTGTTTGCCTAGCTATATCATGCCACATAGCCTCATACATACTCCGAGTGTTAGAAGTGAGAGGGCAAAAATAGTGAATCTGTAGATAAGGTGGAGAACCATCAGTTGTTACATGAAGATAAACTTATTGAAGATGCAATCCAGTTATAGAGAAGGATACACTGAACAATTGCACTGTTTTTTTATCAAGTCCTACAGTACAAGATAATTTTAGGTATAGGACACACAAAAGGTAGTTTTATGGTATACCAGGGGGATTTGCAAAATAAGTAGGTAAGTTCCATGCTTGCAACATACTTGATAACTCATGCCATCATCACTAAGAAATGAATATATGATTGGTGAATTATCAAACTCAGGGTACCGAAGCAAAGTAGTGCTATCTTACCATTTACCAAGACATTGCACTGAATGGCTAGAGAGCAAAGTCCTAGTGTCCTACAGTATGATTAAGTCCAATTACCACGTAATACAAACCAAAATTTCTTAAAAGCATGTCAACAGTCAACTAGAAGCTTTTGCAAACTAAAATCAAGGTATTGATCATGTGTTTTGTTCACCTCAACTTATCAGCACAAAATTATTTTTAAAAAAAAATCTAAAAGTATGCACAAAAGTGATCAGATAACCTAGAAACTACTTATTTTAATTCTCTAGCACATGAAAACCAGAGGTGTATCATTTTATGTAGAAAAGTGTCATAATTCTCCTATGTTGCTACGTACAGATAGAGGTCAACCTGAGTTAAGCCATCTGTTGGAATTAGGCGGCGATAATCTGTTTCAGTTCCGACAAGAACTTTGTTGCAGTTCTCGTCCAGCTTAACTAATAAGTCAAGGAAAATTTCCCACTGCATCCCATCCTACAAAACCAACAAAGAAGAATGAAAGGTCAAAGGGCAGTACACCATTGTTTTAACTTCAAGTCAGTACCTTGTAATTTCTAGTAGATGAATGTTGCATTTTAAAACAGTTAGATTGCAAGAAGATATCCAAGTATAAATAGGAAGTAGTAGTTTAAGCCATCAAATGGTCCTTCGATGAATTTCAACTGCTGAAGTCATCACTGTCTAGGAGAAACAAAGATGCATTACAGGAATTATTTACTGTCCGCACCTCTTGGCTAACTATTCTAGTTTAGCTCATATAAACCTCTAAGATTGTTATTTTTCTATTACATGGTAGCAACCTAGTGATATTACCTTTTTTTAATTGCATGTCAACAACCTAAGAAATGTGACAAAGTTGTTCTTATCTCTAGGAATTCAAACACCTAGTGAAGTTCATTCCCATGTTATAGTTTTTTTTTGGGGACTAAAATACAAGTGTTTGGTAAAAAAAAGTGTAAATGTAGGAAAAATGTGAATCCATGTACTACACAAATAAAGAAAAAAATCACAAAAAAGACTTCAGGTGCTTTATTACTGGTTGAAACAAGCACAGTTCCTGTGCTAAACAATCTGCTGAGAATACCAGACAAAGCCACAACGGCAAATGCATCAATAGTCTGCGTAAATGAAGTTTCCCAGTATATTAAAAAAAATACTATGGATACCAGAAACTAAATATTTACTTGCAGCTAACATACATACAGGTACAGTACCAAAAAGGTACTCAAGGGATGCACGTAGCATACCTCATTGTACAGAAAGAATGAGATTGCATTTAATTTTTTTCAATAGGCATTAGCCTCATGTAATGAGAGAAAAAACAACTAATAAATTTGAGCTTTACTAGACAATCTTATTCACCACCATTAACATCATACTTGATCATTTTTTCCCATACTTGTGATTATGTAGTTCTATATAGCACACCTGTTATAAAACATACACTATGTAAAATAGTAAAAGATTTAGTGAAGAGACAGCCGAGATAAGCAAAATTAGATTTCACAAGAAATATTCAACAAGATTATTCTTTCTTCCTTTTATGTAATTGCAACGATTGCTAAACCTAGGAGTAATCTGGTAAACAAGATCCTATCTGTAGCAGGAATGCCAATTCTCTTTTTAGGAAGAATAACATACAGGAAAATGATTTCAACATTCAAAATATCAAAGTTCAGGTACCTGTATCTCGTCAAAGCATAGAATGCTTGCTCCACTTATTTGCTTGTCTATCAACAAGAAATTTGTCCGCAACAGCTAAAAGGATATGCTTTTGTTGTGTATCTTGTTTGTACTTCTCTTCCCCAATCAGCCACTCCTTAATTTTCCCATCAAAAGGGAGGCTTGATATCCAACTGAAAGCACTCAACTCAATAGACTTGTCATCATCACGTCTCTTCCATACATCATGCATATGATCACGCATTTCAAGCATAGCCTTCATAAAAGGAACTCAACGTTATTCAAATATGCTAAACAACAGAGTACCAACTGAATATGATGGTAACCATTCACCAAGTTAGTTCACAGAATTCTGCTTTTGCTAGCCACCTAGCACACAAAGTGCAGTCAGGCACTATGAGTTCAGTTGGAAATGCACACTGCTCAATAAAGAACAGACCCAGTTCTGAGAATGTCACTCCGATATTGTTGTTGTGTCTATCATAAGCCATGAAGCTTTTTCTTCTTAACAAATGGTTCTCTCAATATCATAGTTATGTGTTCATTCGACTGAATGAACAATCACTATCATGCATCATTCTAAACAACTTACCTCGTGAAAGTGGAACCTCCTCCTGTGCTTGATAAGACCTTCTGTGGCCCCATAGAACATGTCCATCAACATTGTCTTCCCTATGTTGCAAGTTGTTCATTAACATTAGTATAAGAAGTGCAGCTAGAAGGACAATAGTAACATGATAAATGACAAATAGTGAGTGTTCCAATAAAAATATGAACCAAGATAAAGAACTAGTTAACTATTAATGTGTGGGTCATCTTAGGATATTAGAAGAACGATGGGATCAAAAACTAATTATAATGAAGTTACTGATTGGCTTACCACTTCCAACATTGCCGTGAAGATATATATTTTTTGGAGCAATGGGTGCAACAGGCTTCTGGCCAACCAACGTACCAGTTTCTTCTCTCGGTTTATATATGAGACCCATTTCCCAACTCCAGGTTCTATATTTCCTCTTATTCTCCTGGAATTAATCACCAAACGAAAAGCCAATTAACACCATGTGACACATCGAACAAGACACGTTTGCTTAGTTACATTGTTCTTGGTATGGCAAGCAAAGTTCAGTGTGTGTATTGTATACAATACTTGTTTTATCATCATTTTACTGTTACTGTTATTGAAGGAATTGTTAGCTAGAACATAACTCTATAGATGAATAAAAAGGATGATGAAACTGTGTCTATTTGCAAGAATGACTTACTGAAAATACCACTACGGGGAACAATGGATAAATTTCAGTCATAAGAAGAAATATCACCTTGACACTAACTTGTCAAGAAATCCCCTTTTCTCATCTATCCACACCCCATCACGCTGTTTATCCTCAGCTTCTTCAACGAGAAGCCTTCGCTTTTCTTTCTCCCTGGTAGTTTCCCACATAGAGAGCCTTGCCTGCACTTTATGCAGAAATAATATTAGCTCAAAAAAATATATGAAGGTACTAACCACTAACTAGTACTATGGAACACAAGGCAGGTACAGCTTACATGGTAATCCTCCATTTCCATCTCATGTTGTTCAAGTCGTCTAAGTAAGTTGTCTAGCTGAGTTGCTACATTTTCCTGGTAGATGTCATGCTAGAGGTTGCCTTTGCTCACTAGATTCCTGTAGAACGTAAGAGGACCTTCAGATAGAATTAGAACACAAGAGTATGAGAAAACCAAAATTAAGAGAAAATGTTGCATGCAAATTGGATTTTAGATGAAAATTTGAAATCATTGATAGATAACGGCAGCGTGATGTGGAATTACAGCCTTCTGATACTTGATCGGCAACTTACTGAAAATAAAATCGAGATGCTACAGCTGTACAGCTACTTTTGCGGAGACTTGCGAGTGACCAGGCAGGAGACTAGGAGAGGAGAGGTAAGGGGGGATGAGATGGCGTGGACGATTACCTGGTTTCCGGCGGTGATCGGACGCACCATCCCTCGACGCGTCGTGGAGCAGACGGGGGAGCCCGCAGGCGGAGGTCGGCGGCGCATCGCGGGCAACGGCGGCGGGGAGGGCAGTGGCGGAGGCTAGTGATAGGCCAGCGATGGCACGGTGTAGACGCGGTATCATCGGTGGGCGGAGCTAGAGGGGCAGTGACGGCGGCGCCGTTGGCCTCGGCCGGAGTAAATACGGCGTTGCCGGTGACGTGGCATCTCTCCTCACCACCTGCCCTCCTCCAGCTGGGCCTGGGCCTTGATGGAGAAAGTGAGAAAGGCCGAGTAGTGAGTGGGTCTTGACGTTAGGCTCGGCCCATGTAACAAAAGTATTCAATCGATTTGTAGATGGCCCAAGTTTCTGCAGGCCTAACTGGGTCTTCATCTGTCGGCCACGTTAACGGCCCAGCAAAGCTTTACCGGAGCACCAAGGTGTGCCGTCAAGTGGTGTTCCTCTGCTGTAGTAAGTACTCTACTCCCTCCCTTCTATATTATAAATTAATTAAATTTATAACAAAATATAGCAACATTCATAACACCAAATTAGTTTCATTAAACTTAACATTAAATATATTTTAATATTATTTTTGTTTGGATTGAAAATATTGCTATAAAAGAAGTTTGGTTTTTTTAAAAAATTAAAACGTACGTGAGTACTAATTGCCAAGGCAGACACACGTACAGGAAAAGGGATAAAAAAAGATTGATGCATCATGCATACACTACTAATGCGAAAGCCTAGAGGTTCGTACGTACGTACACGTTTGTCTACGTCCATGTCGATGGTGCTTGGTCGATCGATCGCTATAGGTGTCATGAAGATCAGCCGTACAGCTTGTACGTGAGGATCGGTGTCATGAAGTGCAGCACCAAGCAAAGCACGCAGAACGCGGCTGCACTGAATTGAATTGCTGCCTGGCCCCTACCTATGTATACTACTACTTTACCTACTTCTATCTGGATTCCCTGAAAGCCAAAAGCAAGCGCACATCTATATCGATCATGCACCACATGACCAAGAATGTTAGGTCGCTGTCCCCCTCCTAGCCTAGACCGTCCAACCGATTGATTGATTTTTAGCACTAAAACGCAAATTAATTCGATCGCGTGATTAAATTTAATTTGCGGCCGGCCGAATTAATTTCAGGTTTCTCTAAAATCTCAAGTGTAGGTCTATTTTCATGGATGAGAAATTCAGCATATGCAGCAAGCATGCTACAGGGGATCTGCACCCGTACACAGACAGTATCGGATCGTTTTGCTATGACAGTGCCACTCTAGCTACCATCAATCTATCGTCGACTTGGCTGGCTCGTTTCAGATCGATTTCCAGCAACATATGCGATTATCACATGCTACCTAGCTAATCCTGCACCTGCTGCCTGCCATACAATCAAGAGAAGATACTAGTACTAATGTTCCACTTACGTGCACGGCACTCTCTATACCAAAAGAAAGTGCATGCAAAACCCACGGCAAAATACGATGCATGCATCGAATCGATCGTGCACTTTGAGCGCCCGCGGCCTGCACGCGGATTTCAGGCCAGCAAATTAAGTGGGCACAGACATCAGATATCACCACGCATTAGTGCATTACAACAGCAAACCCCAATCGAAATTGTCTCCAACAACGATACGCCCCTCCTCAGCACCATCGCTAATGCCCCACACCCACACGTCAAGCGTTAATTACGCGTACAAAATATCAACTTAAGGGCCAGCTGAGCATCTTATGATTGAATTTTCCTATGTTCAACTTAACAAGAGCTTGGAAAGTGTGCCAACGAAAATCTAAAATCCACGATAGAAAAGAACATGCCCTAAGTATTAGTTTTTCGCACATAATGAAATGAACATGGCCATGGGCAAGAAGAATCAGAACGAAAACGTCCCCTTCGTTTGAAATCATGACATAGCTGATATCTCATTGACTTCTTGTTTTTCCCCCAATTTCCATAAACAAAAACCAACAAGTTCCCAGCAGAGTTGAACATAAGTGTCATAGTAGCCATTTTTGCTTACCTGGTTCAGTTCATACTTCAGAATGGCCAAATACCACCAAAAGCTGGTATGCATCAGTGCCACACCTGGAATCAGCTTGAAGGATCGACACAGTTTTCATAAGACCACTGGTCCAAAAACAAACCCAGAAAGAATACTGTCTCCATCCATTATTTTATCATGATCCTTTTCTGGTTTAGTCTTGACCTCATAGATTTTGGTGTGGCCAGAATATATGCCATGAATTCAATCCTTAATTTTCTAACTACAACCCAATGAACAAATTGAATATTCTCAACCGCATACTTTCATAGGACCAAGGAGGAAATGAAATTTTTTTGGAGGTTCTAATAACAAGCTTATATACACCCACTCTGGTATGGCTTCGTTGACAGCAACTAACTAGATTGTGAAACAGAACATTTGACTTACACCTCAGATTCGTGTTCTTCTGCTGCTGGCAAACACGTCTCATGTGGGCAGGGCCTAGCGAAGAATTTGGGGATCTTATCCCCAGGCATAATAACGGGCAAACCACACTCTTTCCCTGCTTTCTCGTTCTGCAAACAACAATACATGGGATCATTCTTAGCCTTTTAAGTCCTCAAGAAACGATCATTTCAAGTTAAGGTTGAAGTAAGACTTGCATAAGAAATAGTTGCTACTACCTTGTGATCAGAAGCTGTCTTGCTCGGAGACGCAATGGAGATGACAGTGTGCTGTCCCTCTTGGAGTATCACATCAGGATGCCGAGACCAGAGGAAGGCGCGGAGTTTGTCCCAGTGGTAGCAACATGAGAACATCCCACTGAGGGAGAAGATGACAAAGATCAGGAGCGCCGTCCCTAGGGGGAAACCCAGAGTTGGCCTTGAGGAATGTGCCATTGGAATCGTCATGGATGGAGCAGGCGTCAGATCTCCAAGCCTATTCATATGCATCAGCTGGCTCCTGCTCATTTGGTTAAGAACCCAGACTTGCAAGGTAAGGAAACTGGGTATTTATACTTGCAGGGCACCTTGCACGGACAGAGGATGATGAGAATTGGACTGGCTTGCACGGCCAGGAAGACCTAACCATCCGTGGTACTGGCTAGTGCTGTCGCCCACATGCATCTGCTGGTGCCTGCTGGTAGTGCTTGATGCTGATCTCACTGCCTGTCCTTTCCAAGAAAAAGAAGTTGTTTAAATTATATGAATTCACTTGGGATAAAATCTACAGGTATCTCCATAAGCAAAATATGTTTATAGGCAAATGATGATGAAATGATTTCCTGATGTACTGAAATGGTTCAGCTTCAGAAGAAAAAAATATACAACCTCTGTCCCACAATAAGTGCATTTTTAGATTTTACATTTGTCCCATAAAAAGTACATTTTAAGAGCACTTCCTGTCCTATTAATCATCTCTCATTCAAATTTCTTTCTATTTTACCCCCAACTACCTCCCACTTCTAACCATCTTCTTAAATAAGGGACATTTAGGTTATTTTACTTTAATAATTTGCCTCTTGAGAGCTACAAATGCACTTAAATTAGGACGGAGGGAGTAGCAGCCTAGCAAGGCAGCAGGTTGGCGATGAAACACTCCATGCCAATTTTTGAAGGAAAAACAGAAAATTACTGAGACTCAAAAGAGTTAACAACTTTAACCGAGTAAAGAGAAATCAGAAAGTGGACTTGAAAAGATTGGAATAGAACATGAACCTACTATGCAAGAGCACATAGGAGATGAACATGCATCACTTTATCTAAAGTGTGCTTCATCATTCACCTTTTGAATACTATATGCTTTTCAATAGATAAAGTGCCGACAGCTTGAGTATCCTGGACGAAATCCACACTTGTGTACGGATCTCACACATGTAAACTTATCAGGAAAATGTGGCTGCTCTGCTGATATCCAAAAAATGTGACTGCTGGCCATAACCTTATTAAGCCTGGAAGCTAGCCTAAATAAGGGAAGCTATTTGGCAGTTGAACACTATGGTATACCAAGTGACATGACAAGCTTTTTCAGTCATGAAAAGCCACTGCAACACATTAGAAGGATCCAACAGCTTCACAAATCTAAACAAGGAAACCACTGGAAGCAAAAGAATTGTAATCATAAATAAATCCATACTTAACAAATACTTGTAGGTCAGCACAAAGCAACTTATTCTTAGTGCAGTCTTTCCTATCCAAAATGGTTTATCAATCATGTTTTCATTTTCTGAAGCAACCAATAAGTATAATATGTTTGCTAGCTAAGTTCAACTGTGACATGAATTGGGCTACATGAGCAATCCAATTCACCTGTTTCCCACTTGGAGGTTCCCACATATAAATAATAACGGAGATAAACAACTTTAATGATCGCACTACATCCTGTCGGAAAAATTGTTATGCACATTGGTGGGCTCGCTTCCTAGTTTTTCTTCAATGGTTCATGGTCTAGTATATGGAATCTGTGAACGCACACTCACCACATGTTTGTAGAAACAGATCGAGGAATTTGGTACCGAAAAGATACTGATGTGAACGAGCAAATTCAGTGATCAAAATGAGAATGATGAATCGAGAGGTCTATGAAATAAGTATCAGACAAACAATGTGTACAGTGGAAGAAAATTGCGTGGATAGCTCCAGCAAACACATGTATGATTTGACAGATTCTGCTCCAATTTATGAAGCAAACATAATATAATCGTGTGGGTAACTAAATACCCTTATCAGTTAGCAGCATCAAAATTTCAGGCTCTCTAGTGCAGAAAGTGAACAACACATGTTGGAAAAATTAGGTTGATTGAATTACTTCCACATCATCCAGCCAATATGGCCACTGTACTGGGGCCTAGCACCACTAGCAATAGTGATGCAACCCACACCTACAACAAAGCTATTTGAGAGGGACCTCTCAGGTAAGACGTTAGTAAGTGCTCTTCCAGGTTATTACAGAACACATATGAAAACTGTATAACTCACCATCAAATCAAGGTCCAGTAAATCAGGATCAGATCCCAAATGCTACACGGCATAGTGAGTAGTACATTACCCATTCTATAAAATTATAATCATGGATAAACTTCACATTTATAATGTAACTGTAAAACTTAGGCACTACTCATTCCATCATTTGTATGCCTCAACTAAAGCAACCTGATGGTAATCAAATCCAGCTATTGGAATTTTGCAATCTACATAGATGTTCTTCAATATTTGCATCCACTTTGTCTGAGTATGTGAAAACTAAAAAGCCGAAAAGAAAGTTTGCTATAAGTGGCAGACACGATAACTCAAGCATGGTGGACATGGCAAGTGGTTGACTTGGCTGGACCAATCAATGCCGCTCTTTGATTACACTTGCCTGTATATGTATATGTCTGTGCATGTTGTAGAGTGATTATGGTTGGTGTGCAATCTATGCAGAGCTGTGGCCATAATCTGTATAATCAGCGTGTGTGACCTCCCAACAATCCTGTTGTTGTACTCTAGATTTATGTATTTTCATACCTAAATCTTAATACATTTGGCCAACGTTTCATCGCTGGCCCAGCGAAAAAGTTTGCTATAAGTGATGGGCTTCTCCAAATCATACTAACTCACGTCAAACTTTCAGGCTATAAAACAAAATATTAGAGACAGGACACAACTGACTGATTGGCCCCAAAAAACATAAAGCCAATAATAATAGATGGTAAAATTGTTTATATAGCCATATTGAAGATGAATATTCAGATTTGCACGAAGTTGACTGAAGAATAGCATTTATACTGTATAGTATTAATGAACTCAAAATACTCGTGCAGAATAAGGATTTGATATTTTCAAACCCGAGACACTGAATTGACTGATCTAATGGAAGCATAATGTGGGCTGCTACCTTTATAAAATAATATATTTTGATCACTAGATAAGGTGGAGAAAAAACTACAGAAAGGTATGAAGGATCTTGCTTGGAGTGATTTTCTAACGAAACATGCTTTTGGTAAAGGTGCACTAAAGGTATCACCAAATGAACCAAAAAAAAGGAAAACTAAGGGAAGCGCCCTTAAAAAGCTAAAGATAATTCAAAAGTCCAGAAAATGGCAAAATTATATTAATATAACTTCGCAATAAATAAGTACATTGGACATCTAAAAAAACACAATCAATTTAGAGGAAAAATAGAAGCAATAATCTTAGTGATCTTTTAACAAGTCACTGAACTGAAATGTAAAGATCATGTGAACTGCTTGTAACGCAATCTACAAATGAAATTATAGAACAGAGCTGCAGGAGAGGGGGTGCAGTTTTTTCCTTTATTAATGCAAATGATGTTTTCAAAGCAAAATCATGGCTGTTAGCACAAACTCCTGACTTTTCAACATTCATATGGGCAAATTTGATGTTTCTGCTGGATTTACAGTTAACCATTCACCCAACGCAATGTTTGTGTTACATGTGCAGTTAGTTTTGATTTAAATAGTCACATCTAATCTGTAATACAACACCGTTGTGATAAATATAGTTAGGGACTATTGTAAATAACTCTTCTTCATCTTAATATATAGTATAGTACAGTAGGAGTTTCCTGCTGTTTTTTGTAAAAAAAAGTATAATTAGGAGCCTTATCCAAGTAAAATGTGTTCTACATAGTAGCACATAATGCCATGTCTCACATACCTTTTCATGGAGACAGAACAATTTGAATATCTTGATAAAATTTTATAGTGACTCTGTGATGCAGTTCTCAAAGTGTGTTTCCTCTTTTAGAACGGTTCACTGCAGCAAAGTTAATTCATGCTCTCAGTGATAGCAAAGCTGTAATTATAGGTTGAACTGGTATAGGCAACCAGGCATCGCAAGAGGAATTCACTGGAACAGATGCTAGCACCTTGACTTGTGATGTATCGTCCAACTACTTCCAGGCAATCTCTGCACGCCTCGCAGCTCCATCTCCCTTCTCACCCGCTCTGCCTCGTCATGCATACCCATGCCTGAATAGATGTTTGCAAGTGAAACAAAGTTACCCGCATTCTCCGGTTCAATCTCAAACAATGCTCTCCCTGAAACCTCTGCCAACCCCACCTCCCCATATTTCCTGCAAGCAGCCAGAAGAGCACCCCAGGCTTTCGCAGTAACCTTAACCGGCATCGTCTGTATAACATCATAAGCTTGGTGTAGCCTTCCTGCCCGGCCCAAGACATCAACCAAGCATGAATAGTGATCTCCACAGGTCTCCACACCAAATGTTTTGGTCAACACATCAAAATACTTCATTGCATCATCTGCGTGACCAGCATGGCCACAAGCCTTTAATACGCCAAGGAACATAATGCCATCCGGCCGGACATTGTCCAGCTCCATATGCCTGAAAAGCGACATTGCAACATCTGCATGGCCATGGAACGCATATGCTGATACAATAGAGCTCCAGACAACCACATCACGCTCCTGCACTTGGTCAAACACCTTCCTTGCGCCAGCCAGAGAACCACACCGTCCATATGCTTCGATGAGGGAGCTTCCAAGGTGGCAGCTCGCAAACATGACATGCCGCACAGCAAAACCATGAACCTCCTTTATTGAGCTCAACGCACCCAGCACCGAGCATGAGGGGACGAGCGCCAGCAGAGTGATGAGGTTCGGGCGGACGCCCATTCTCCGCATCCATCGGTAGAGCTCGATGGCCCGGGACGGATGGTCCCCGGACTCAGCAACCGCGGCGATTACAGAGTTGAAGCAGGAGGCGGTCGGTGCCACACCCATGCGATCGAGCTCCCGCAGCGCCGCGGCGACGTCGCCCGATCGGATGTGGACGGAGATCATGGCACTACAGACGACGGCGTTGCTGCGGGGCAATTCGTCGAACAGGCGGCGGGCGAGGACGGGGGAGGCGCAGGCGCCGTAGGAGGTGACGAGGGCGGAGGCGACGAACGGGCTGGAGAGCAAGCCACACTTGGCGGCGAGCGCGTGGATGGAATCAGCGGCGGAGGGGAGGCGGAGGGCGGTGGAGGACTTGAGGAAGAGCGGGAAGGCGTAGGCGAAGGAGGGGTCGGAGAGCGGGGGGAGGTCGGGGTCGGAGACCATTCGGGAGAAGAATGCGAGAGCGTCCCGGTGGCTGCCGGCGTTGACGTGGGAGGTGAGGACCTTGGTCAGCGACGCCAGGCGTTGATGGCGGGAAGGCATTGATCCGAATCCGATCGCCTGGTATTCGAAAGCTGGACGATCGAAGACGGCAGCTGACGTCACTGCCGTGTTCGTGGGCATGCAATAGAAAAGGAAGCAAGCACTTTTGACTGGCATATAAAATGGGGAGAGAAAGCTAGGCCCTGCAACGGCCGGCCGTTGAGGCAGTCTCCGGCGAAGGAGCTACTTAGCTGCTAGCAGGCAGGCGGCGGCGGCGGCGGCGGAGGAATAGAGGATTCGACGGCGAGGGTTATCATACGGGCCAATTGTACCAAAACTACCTATTGCACTTTCCGTTATTGTTATCAAATTGGTGGAACGCATTTGGGGACAATTTGGTAACTAGTTGTCTCCATAATATGTATATCTGACATAGCTAATAGTATTTTCCAGCACTCAGTATCATCATGTCCCGTGATATTTTTCATTATTACTTCCATGCAGTTTGCGGGAAATCATTACTCATGCAATTGCAATATTTTTAATTAATATCATTGCACATAACTTGTTTTATCCATGAATGTTTTAATGAAAACTACCAGGGATGGCTGTACATTTCGAGGGGCATCTTCGACCAATATTCTTCAAACCCATACAGTATATGAAACATTGTAGTATAGAGTAACATTGCTGATACCATAAACCGCAAGGACAAACATCACAACGATGGATACATCCATCGATCGGTTACTGGTTTACCTGCATTGTCTACAGTTACGCAATGAAAAGTAAGTATCCCGGTCAGATGTTAATCGTCGCAACAAGGAGTTGATTTTGCAACCCAAGGATGGCGGCATGCCCAGCCGCTCGTAAACCATTTCCTTCACCCTTCGTGTCAAGAAATCTAGCTGCCCCAGATACCACTAATGCTTTCTTATGCACAATGACTCTCTGATCTAGCTTGTATAAATACACGGGAACATTGCTTGTACAATTTTGCAATTTGAACAGATGAAAAAACTGTCTCTCGAATCAGTCACAGCCCTTGAATGGCAATTGATCATTGGACCTGGGGGTCTGGGCCTATAGCACCAAACCTTGCTCCAGCGCCAAGCCCAGCATTGGGTGCCCGTGCCACGACAACATTGTCATCAGTAAATAGCGCCTTGATGAATGAAGGAGTCTTCAGGGGATGCCGGCCAGTCATCCGTGGGTATACATCTTCCAGGAAGTAATAGACATGTCCAGCAATCATACCCTGAAAGAAACACGATTTGTCAGTTACAAGATTGTGGTCCAATAAGAAAACAATCTATTGACAAGTCGATGATTCGGTCATACATCATGCATTTAGTATATTGACAAGTCGATGATTCAGTCATACATCATGCATTCATACTGAACAAGGGCATGGCTATTAATTCATTAAAAAATACAGATGCATAAAAACGACATTCAGGAGTATACAGGCAGAATACTCAGTAAAAGGTCCTCTGTAATACGACCAAGCAAATATGAGCCATTTAAGTTCAGAATTTAACACGTGCAAACAATTGGAAGGTTGGAAAATATAAATTGATCAGAGAAGATGCAAACCAACAAGCACAGCAACCGCTCCACTCAGCATTTATACAGACTGCTACATCATAACATCAACAAGCATTGACATATCACACAAAAATGCTGAACAGTGAACAATATCTAATGGATCCTTCATAGGTTTGTACCACCTGTGGAAATAATGGATAAGAGCAAACAGACCATAGCCTAATTCAGTTAAATTTATTCTTACAGGATGATAAAGGAAACAATACTTTCAGTTTCTATGCTTCTGCACCACGGTTACAAACATCAGAAACATCCATTGACAAACTGTGCAGAAATACAGAATAGAGCCCAGGTTCAGGCACTAAAAACAAGCAAACAAAGCTTTTGTCATGGTTTATTTCACGCTCATTTCACAACTTGCATGTAAGCAAAACCAAAGAAAAAGTTAGGAAGAAAGATAACAAATAAAAAGCCTACAACAGGCTCATAGCTCAGAGAAAATGGGACAAACAATATTTATAGCCATCACAGAAGAATTAACTTTTGAACATGCTCAGTCAATTAGTAATTCTATAAGGCATACATTAACTGCAGTGTTGGCAGCACAAAAATTAACAAGCTGAATGGTATTCTGATATTCATCACAATGAGAAGAAACATACCAACAGATCAACCCATGTGCTGCTTCCAACAAGAATAGAGAACCCCAGAAGGACCTGTAATTTCAAAGAGAACAATTTGCACATCTGTTTCTCATCTCTGGCATTGTAAAAGGTGTATGAGCAAAATTTTCTATATTTCATATTAGGTTTCATGTACCAGATATCCAGTAAGATCAGGTAATGATCACTGGAAAAAAAACACAACCAGAACCAGAGCAGGCGAAGTTTCTCAATTTTGTAATGCTTTCTGACGATGAATATATGTCATCATGCATGATGCAAGGGGCGCATCCAGACATCTTTGAGTGATGGTTGAGAAAATCTTCACGGCATACATTGTTATAGACCAGTTTATAGGTTCTAGTTGAAGACTCAAATCAAATCAGAAAGCCATGCTTTAAAGAAAATCCATATGCATTTCAAAACATAACAAATTCCCCATTTTACTAGGCAAATTTGTCACACACTTTCCCTCATACACCCTTCAAGTATTTATTTATTCCTACAGTACTCCATCAAAGACTTATCCCCCCTCCAGCACATGAGATATTAATTTTTATCATGCACCTTGATCCCCATTTAAACAACAAATTGGTTATCCAGCATCACGCACAAAGTTAGTGCACTAAATAGACCATTATTGTGTCAAAACTGAAGAGTTACTTATATTGTGAAACAGTGAAAGCATTTCATGATTTTCATCACAAAATGAACCAAGTGAAAACAATTAGTTGGACAATGCTTAGGACAACTGGACAACTCTTGAGAAAAGAAATAATTAGCTCATAGAAAAAAATGAGAATATATTTTACTCCACAAATAAAGAACAGATTGAAATCGATGGTGCTTTAAATTACTCCCTTGTATAAAACATTAACAAACATATGTAATCAATTACAGATTTCAAATCTTGCAATCTATTAACATTCATGCATAAAAGAATGATTGATTATATATGCAGATGCTCTAAGAAGTTAATTTAAGATGAACATCAAGTGGACGTACTCATATTGTGGTATATGAAGAGGGAAACGAAAGGATAATTACCCAAGGCAAGTAAGCAGCAGTGAAGGTGAACAAACCCAAGAAGCTCATATGAATGAAGGGATTGTGCTTGCTCCATACATAAACCTGCAGGCCCATATCAGAGGAATTACTAAAAGTCTGCCTCTAAGTATAACCCCAAGAAGACCATTTTCAAAGCCTATAATTCCCTAAAGTGTGTCCTGCAGTCCTAGCTACGCATAGACAACTACATACTGAAAGTATAGTGCTTAAACTTAGTGTCATACCATCATAAATGTCAACGAATTGCTCAAGAACAGAATTCTGGCAAATGTCTCAGAAATATAAGGTATCATCCCACCAATCAGAACAATGCCAGTCAGGACAGTAGCGCCAAACAAGAGCATGTAGAAAAAGTCAGCAGTTCTTCCTCTGAATGAGTTCTCCTCAAGAAGCTTGCAGTATCGTGCAAGAAAAAACATGTGGAACAGAAAGTCCAAATCTGGAGACAATAGAATATGGATTCAAAAACAGGAGTAAAGGGATGATTAAACTATGCATAAAACTTATTCAATAATGCTAGAATAACAGTGATTTGCATTCTACTTATAAATGCAATACATACACAAGACACATGAAGCGAACTAAGAATATGCAAGCGTTTCCATGGTGTTACATAAGGATACATAAATTAGCATAATATCATAAATCTACATTCACTGTTAACTTATTATGGTAACTGGAGAAGTAGTCAGATCTTAGATGTAGTTTTGTAAATGCACTAGTATACATCGGGAGTATACAATTAGGGGACATACAAATTACAGGGTAGACATAACTAATTAAATGAAAACATGCAAGGACCATGAGTGGGTATAAGGAGCTTTCACACATTATGAGTTCGAAATACATTGTGATAATAATTAAAGAGTCGCTAATTGTATACCACTTGACAAGTTCTTTGACAAGGTCCTACCTAAACTCCTAAAGCAGCCCAAATGCACATGTCATTAACCAATATCACAGGTTTAAGCTGTCCCACAAGGACCTTAAGTAGCATGTAGGTGCATAAACCTTTTTCAATGAGTCATGTGCAGAGTACTTCCATTCTAACTTCACATTTCTATACTTCACACCTCTGAAATGATACCCTCAGAATACAAGAAGTGAATTATCTTTGAGGGCTCCTATTATCACGTAAGAATGGTAATCGAAGTGAAATTTACGCTTGGAATCCACGCATGTATCCAATATATCCAATATGAGTATATAACTGTTTGTAAACTAGTAATCTCAATAACGCCTCGCGATTGCGGCGTAAGAGAAGGGTAAAAAGCGCATACCCATCTTACGGAAGTAGAGGAAGTTAGTGACGAGGCGCCAGATCTCGTAGTGCTGCACCACCAGCTTGGGGTTCAGGTACAGGTGGTAGGGCGAAATGATCTGCGAAGGTGAGGGCATTAGGCCATCAGCGGAAGGCACTCAAACGCTTACCAGATCACGCAATCGGAGACCCAGCTAACACAAGGAGGCGAGTAGAATCATGTAAAGAGGGGGAGATAGAGAACGGCTCCAATGGAGAAAGAGACCTCGAGGGTGCAGCCGACGGTGGTGACGAAGGCGGCGGTGAGGTAGGAACGCGTGATGATGGGCATCTGCCGGTACCACTCCTCCACCGCCTGCGCCATCTGCCCGCGAAACCCTAGCGGGCGAGCTCTCCTCTCCTCTCCTCTCCTCTCTCTCTCTCTCTCTCTCTCTCTCTCGCGTAAACCCTAAATGGCCCGAATCGAATCGCCGATGAAATCGAGGGCGACGGAAGCGGAGGGGGGAGGGGATGGATGGAGATGGGTCGCAGCGGAGGCGGAGAGCGAATGCTGCGCTGCGTCGTGCGTGGTGTCTCGATATTTTCTGGTGGTTGCCTGGGTGCGTGCGTGTCACTGACATATGGTGGCCCCGCGAGCGACCGGGGCCGACGTGTCGGTAGCAGTGACGTGGTGTGTGCCAATAAGACAGCGACACGTCTGCGCCACACGTTGGAACGCGCCACCGTTTCGCCGGTTTTGGTTGACCCTTCCAAAATGACCTGGATTGTGTTAGTATGCTGGTCAAAAGTCAGAAATTACAAGGGGTGATAAAAAAATATTACAAGTGGCTGTCGGTATATATATATATAAGCGTATAATTTTGTTTAAGTTAGAGGTGTTTATTCAGTTATATAAAATATTAAAAAAGAACTCTTAACATTATGTGTAATAAAAGTCTTAGTTTTTCTAACATCTTAGCTCGTGTTAAAATTTAAATTTTAAAATTAATTTAAAGTTGATTTTGATTTTTTTAACGTAGGAATTTATATTAACTTTTAAGTCACTAAATAAATATATATATATATATATAAGTACCAATGTGAACACATAGCGAAGTGAATTATCAGCTATGATATATTGAAATAACATTGGTTGATAATTTAGTCCACATGTTCATGTAAAAAGAGTCGGTACAAAGAAATTAAAATGCTTATTATCATTGTCAATGTATATTAACTAAGTAGAGGTCATCATCTAGAAATTTTGGAATAAATTATTTACTTAGATTATTACAATGGATTTGATTATAGTGATAAATTATACTTCCTCCAGGGTCTGTTCAGTGCGTCTAATCCAGGTATATTTTTAAAAATAAATAAATAGCTTATAATAAGTGATCTATGATATTTCATTTAGAAAATATATTTTTAGATATATAGAACAATAATTAAGTCGAAAAGAATGGAATGACACGGCATTTTGATAATCAAATTTAATGGCATATAAGTATATTTCGTTGATAAATGTAGTTAAAAATAAGATAAATGGTTAAACATATATTTAAAAATTAGAAAAATCGGATATTAAAAACGGGAGCAACTGCGTTCTAATCTTATCGCCATAAAGTACAGTATTTTGGTAATCAAAATTAATGGCATACAAGTACAGTATATTTAGAGTAGTGAGAAAGAGAGATAGGCATCAGTTGAGTTTCCTTGGTACTATGAGCCAGGCAGCCGTGCGGTGCGCCCCCAATATATTTTGAACTCTCCGGCCGCCGCCTTCTAGACCTCGCGGCTGCCGGAGGCGGAGGAGACATGACCGGCAAGAAGAAGACCGTAACAAACCCCTCCACTCCCTCCGCTTCCACCTCTAGTCGGAGGCCTAAGAAACGCACAGCCACACCCGCCGCCAAGGAGCGCTCGATGCCGAAACCCCGCAAAAACCCCAAGGAGGTGGCACCACCGGCGACCACGAAGAACAAGAAGCGCGACAACCCGGAGGCCCAAGGAGGATCCAAGCGTAAGAACAAGCAGGAGGCATCCGCCGAAGCGGGGACGCCCGTGAAGAAGGCCAGGCGCCAACAGCCGCCGGAACCCAAGCCTCGGAAGCAGAAGGGGGCCAAGACCGAGAAGCAGCAGCTTCCCGGCGAAATGGGGAAGCCCGCGCCTGCACCCACGCCCACGAAGAAGAAGAACAAGGAATCCAAGCGCGAGAAGAAGCAAGCGTCCGGAGGAGCGGGGAAGCCCGCGCCACCCACGCCTATGCGCACGCCCTCGAAGAACAAGAGCAAGGAACCCAAGAGCGAGAAGCAGCAAGCGTCCGGAGGAGCGGGGAAGCCCACGCCCACCAAGAGGAAGCTCGGTGATGTGGAGTCCCAACAGGAGCGAGCGTCCGGTGAAGGTCACACGCGCTCATCCACGCCCACGCCCACGCCCACGAAGAAGCGGAAGGACAAGGCTGCGGACCACGGCGCGGGCAGCTTCCCGATGGCTCGGGTGCGGCAGATAATGCGGGCCGAGGACGCCACCATCCGCCCTTCCAATGAGGCTGTCTTCCTCGTCAACAAGGCCACCGTATGGTTCCTTCCATCGATATCTTTTCACTTTACTCGCATTTAGCTAATGAAATTTAGTTTATGCAATGATTTGTGATGTCAATTAGAAATTATAGCGTTGGAGCTACTCCATCATAATATGGTGATTTTTGTTGGACTAAAATAGTCTACCTAATGAGATTTAGTTTGGCGATGCTATGATCACCAACATGGTGTTTGATGAATTGTCTGATATGACCACACAACATGAATGTGTGTTGTACCTTCAAATGGTAGATAGTACAGATTGCTCTGCTTCTGCTGCCGTCAAACTGTCGTCAGGGGGGTTTATGGCGGTTTTTTTTCTGTCTGTGTTTTGAAGGGAACTCGCTAAAATGTTGCTGTTGTTGAAGCGTTAGGCCTATATTACTGATTTCTGGCACTGTTTTCACTACGCAGACCCTATTAAAAAAACTACAGTTAACCTAGTATGTACATATGTACGTGGAATTCCAATAACATGCCAGTGATTTGTTTCACATAAAATTTAGCCAGTCATTGAAGAATTTGAGTTAGGCAACTGATATTCTAGTACGTTTGTAACAATTATAAGCTTGACCAGCTTATCTGAACAAGAAAATCAATTTCCCCTTTACTCTTATAAAATTTGCAATTAGTGGTGGCGTTGGTAGGTTCAACACCCTTCCAATTGTTGGGTTCTACTACCGATCATTTCATTGTAGGTTGATAATGAATGCTTATGATCATTCTCCGCCACACACTACTTGCTAGTTGATTGTTAGTAAACAAAATTTTCGTGGAAACACATCGGCAACCAGCTAGTCATATTGAAAAAAAATAGTTAGTCTAGTATTGATGTGTAATTCCAATGATGCACTGGCTATTCATTCTTGTAAAACTGAATCAAGACTACTGACAATTTACATCTGTGACAACTCTAAGCTTGATTGGCTTATCTGAGAAAGTTAACAAGAACATATTCTATTTTGATAAAAAATAGTTGTATGGATAAATTATCAAGAAATGTCCTCTTTAAGTGATCCCCAATCAGGAAAAAAAATCTTTTGAGATAAAAGTTTAGGAGCTTCGTTTTCATGTGTTGAGGGAGTAAATGAGACTTGCATGCATGTGACCAGGGAAGAGAAAAAAGGAAGAAGAATGAGAGTATATCATTTTCGTAGGGGGCCTATTAAGATAGAATCTGAAGAATAGTTTTTCATGCTTTCTTAATATTTTTCATTTCTTGTGGGAAATAATGGATTCTTTACCTAGTTTTTTTCTGTCAGATTACCGTGACATTCATCTGAGAGTACTGTTTTATTTTTTTTCATTCATTATTCCAATCTGATTCAGATAATGTTATATTGCTCATTTGCACCTGTAAATATGTAAATGCAGGAGATATTCTTGAAGAGGTTTGCGGAGGATTCTTATCAAAATGTTCTGAAGGACCAGAAGAAGTCAATTGTTTACGATAACCTTTGTAAGTTTCTTATTCATTCCTATTCACTTAAAAACTTTCTTTATTGCTGTGTTGAAAAGACAATGCAATTTGTATAGAAACACTAAGGGGACTTTATTTACTAAGATTAGGAAAGATGTTGAAATATTCAATCAGTACAATGAAAAAAGAGAAATCGCAGATTGTCGAAACAGGGGTGCCCTATTCTACAAACATACCAGTACATCATCATCAAGATGCAAAACAACACAAGTTGTGGAAATTGGCTGCTGTCTCCTTAGAATTTTTTTAGTCGAAATATAAACTACACATGTCATGTTAAGCAGTTACTTAGTGTCCATCCTTTCAATAGCAGTTCCCATCTGTAGGTAGATGATCTTTCCTGTTTTTCAGACAGGTTTGTTAAACCAGGAGAGAAAGAACAATTAGTATAGAGCTATAGTAGGACCATTGTGAATAGGAGCGCAACTAGCATCTAGTTGCTGATGCATTTTATCGATGCTCTGAGATCATTGGTTGGAAAGATTCCATTGACAAGAGCCAAAAGATAAATATTGTCGGTGGAGTGATGATGTGTCCTACAAGTTGCAACATACAACGGTTACAAACTGCCAGCAGCCGAGCAGTATGGCCTTCTCCAAGCCAATGAATTTCAAGTTCCAAACATATATAGGATGTTTTGTTATACGTAGAAATGTAGCATGGTCTTGTCAATACTCTTGTTTGCCCCCCCCCCCCCCCCTTTTCCTGATAAAATGTGTCCAACTATCACTGTAATGAACATAAGTTTGTAGCGCACACAGTTTATGTGATGTTGGCATATATATATTGACAAGCACTGTGTCCAACTATCACTGTAATGATAATAAGTTTGTAGCACACATTTATGCAGCGAAGAAATGTTTTAATTTCTGTACAAGCCAGTGGACAGAAATATTGATATGTTTATGCCATCCAACAAAGATATTTGACGTCCATACGTGTTCTGAAATTTGACAGACATGGCTGTGTCAATAGTGAAAATAAGTCGATCAAATTAGGAATTTCACTCTCTTCGTACAGGTGTTGTATAAATGCACTTCAAATATTGATTACTTAAGAGCCGTATTTGTTGATATTGGCCTTCTATCCTTTTTCTTTCCAATGATTCAGATGTCATCGGTTACATTCTTTATGATCAGTAACCTACAAATAACCTCAGGAACTTACAAACTTTAAGCCTTTATGCTTTGACTATTTGTACAAAATTCTTTTGGGGCTTCCACATGTTCCAATGCCCTAGCAGAGTTTTCCTGTAAACTTGACTCTTAGGAAAAACAATCCTAAAAAACATGTTTCTTGTGATCCGCAATATCAGGATCAACATCCAAGATATGAATAGCTTTGACATCTTTCATCCCAAGTCATAGACATACTCTTTTTAGGGATGGACTCACCTCAGAATTGCAATTAAGGTTCACTGTTCCTGTCTTCCGTGAGGTTGAAGAAACAGTTCATTTTATATCGCTTTTGTTCTTATTTTCTTGATGTATCTCACAGCATGTCTGCTCTCTTTTTCAGCAACAGCAGCTTGCAACCAGAAAAGATACAAGTTTCTCTCAGGTCAATGTTTGCCTTTTTTTTTTTGAAAAACCCATGGAAGCCTATTTTAATCGGCGAAGGCTCCTCCCATGCCATAGCCTTTTAGCAATATATCATTACTTACGATCCACATGTATGTTGCCTTTGCTCAGATTTTGTTCCACAGAAAGTTACAGCTGATGATGCTTTGAAGGCTCCAGTTATCAGCCAAGTGAACCAGCCATAATAAGTTGCTAGTGTTCCGCTAGGTATGCTATGGTTTTCTTTTTGTAGCTTGTGTAAGGAACGTATTACTGGAAATTTGGATTCCATATGGTGAAGCAGCATTCAGCTGTTCCGTCCTGTAGGCATGTAATCATCTCCTGGGATGCGTATTAGTGTTCTGCATTTGTAAACGTCAGTCATGTAGCTCATGTCCCCTCGGGCCTGGGCATCTTGTGACAGGATCAAAAATTTACATACGAAAGAAGCACCATGAACCTTTTGTCCTGAGAATGACTTGAGAAGTTGAGATCTGCTTGCTTAGAACCTCGAAACAGAGTAACCTCTTTGCTCTGTATGCTGTAGCTTGTGTAAGGATAAGGATATGTAACTTAGGCTAAAATCTAAATGTTACTCCAGTACATTTCTGAGTTCTGCCTTGTACGTTGTATTGCTTAAGATATATACTTACTCAGATGCATGCTCGATGCTTTACCAATTACCACCTTCTTGCTGCGGCTGGTGCAAATATTCAGTGCATTTCTCACATATGCACGCGATGCTTGTCTTGCACTGGAGTACACTGTTTTTGTGTTCGATTCTCCTCGATAGCCGAAGTTTGTGTGTAAGTGTCAGCGCTTCGTTGCGAGGGATTGACTCTGCAGGTGAAGTTCCAGGCAGGCACGCCCACAGCAAGCGTGTTGGCGTGCCATTCGGCCGCAACGCACATGGGGCTACTCACTTGCTGATGCCGCCAAAGCTAGTCTGCAACTGCTAGCCGCAAATAATGCTTAAGGCCAAGGGCACCATCTATCTTTTTTTCTCAAGATCGTTGCAGCACAGGAAAGCAACTGACCCTAACGCAAAGAGTAGGGTTTTGAATCGAACTACTTATCGTCATGTATGTATATTTCATAAGATGCATAAGCCTCCAGGCTGAGGTGTATGATGTTTGGTCAGTGTAACTTCGCCACAAACTATTGCTAAAACTGCGGTAAACTTTAGCTAGAAAATGAATAACGAATATAATAAGTGATATAAACGAGATTTAAAAATGATTATATCAAATTTCTAGAGAAGAAAGAAAAAAAGCGGGCTATAAATTTATAGACAGATACAACTCGGCTCCAGAATGTTGTATATGTATAAAAGGTGGGCTATATATTAATGGTATAGTACATAAATATATGTGTAGATTATTAGATTAGTCCTAGATAATATGTCAATTTTTGAAGCTAGTAGTTGACTATACTATTAAACTTGCTCTAAGCCCATAAACGCTAGCCTCTAGATATCATATAGTCTTAGATGACTTAGATGAAGAAGAGAGAATAAGCCGTCCCTTATGAAATGGTAACTTCTACATAAGTTCTAAGAGGAAATTAAGAAAAATGATAATACGCTACTCGGTTCGTTGGATTTTGATAAAATACTATCCTCTACGTTGCAATCCATAAAATACCACTCATTTCATTGTCATTCTTATTAAATTATCATCACGAAGGATTTGAGTTATTTTTACACCAATTAGCCACATGAAAGAACCAAAATGCTTTGTTTAGGGATTACTGCACGGATGACTCAACGCCACCTACTACCAGGAGAAACCAGGCGGCACCAATGAGATGCATCCATGCCCTTGGAGCTCTCCCTTGTCTCTATCCCCTCCCCCTAGCTGTTGAGCTCCTCTTTTTCCAATCCCCTCCCTCGAGCTCTACTTGTAAGAGGAAGAAGAGAAGAAGAAGCAACGGCCACTATGGCTGCACTAGTGCCACTATTTGCCCCAAACGTCTCCTCGTGCGCCAACCACCTCCAACGCTATCATCGTCGTAGGATGCCGAGAAGCGCCATGCCCTCACATGAATGCTTTCCATCGCCACATGCTACGGCTATGGCGCGTGGAGGGAGGAACGAAGAAGAAATAGCACGGGTGGTGTGACAAACCAGCTCGGTGGCGGTGAGGAACATGAGAAGGTGAGAGAGTGATGCATCACAAAGTAATCTTAAAGGGAGGGTATTTTAGTTCTCATATGACTAATCAGTGAAAAATAACTCAAATTCTTTAGGATGATAATTTAACAAGGAGAGCAATAAAATAAGTGGTATTTTATCGACTACAACATAGATACAGTGATATTTTATCAAAACCCAACAAACCGAGTGGCATATTATCAATTTTTTGGTTGAAATTAGTGTATTAGAGTTAGTGCATCAGTGTGTTGTATTTGACACTTCTTATTTTATGAAAAGCTTACATGAACAAAATTTGTTCCTTAAAGGTATCATTCATCTCTCTTATTACGAAGAGTTAGTTATTTCGGCAAATTCAATAGTGACTGTAATGTTAAAATTAATTTACTCACGTAAAACAATGTAAATTATTAATATATGATTAATTACGTATTAATTATTTAAACTTTATTTGTTATTTTAAAACAACTTTATTATAATTTTTTTATAAAAATACAAATAATTATGAGTAAATTTATTCGGCCGGTTTTAGTCCAAATGCTCAGTCTAAGTCTCTGCCAAACATTTGCCAACAAATTTAAGGCGCGTAGCACTTGATGTGACAAACTTCAACTGCAAACCTAACATGCCCTTAAATGCCATAATACCGCTCAGGTTTGAAATCAAACGGTCTCCGGCCCCTTAAATGTTGTGGTTAAGCATCCAAGTCAACTGCTAACTTTTGTTATCTCGAGCAGATGCTGCTATAGCACGAGTTGTGGACTCACTCAACAGGAGAGCGTACCCTACCGCATGTCAGTATATCTGTTGCTACTCTGTATATAATGCGTCTAAGGCTGCGTTTCTAGCCCAGTTTGTTAATATCTTTTCTCTTATTTTTAGTACGCACAATTTTTTAAAAAATATTATTAAAAATATTTTTAAAAATTATATTAATCTTTTTTTTAAAAAAAAATAAAGCTAAGCATGTCCTAAACAACTTGTTTTACCTACATCGGGAAGAAGGGGTTGGACAGATGCCAAACCAACTCCGAATGTATATTAGTCAGTGAGTCGGCGGAAATCACAGTTGAAAATAATTTTATTTTTATGTTGTTTTGGATGCAAATTGAAAGAGACACCTTTGTTGCTGAGCTTTGGCAGAATAAAAACTCCAAGAAAGAAACCCGAACCACCAGATTAGTTTGGCAAGCTTTAGCATCACTAACATCCACTCATTTGCGAAAAGGACGACAAATGGAATGAGAATAGATGTTTTTTTTTTCACGTGAAAAAGGATTAGACTTTTCGGAAGACAACATAACAGAGAATTAAGAAAAATAAGTACCCCTTCCATATGGCTGGCCTGGCCAGGCCAGGGCCCAGGGAGGAACAGGTTCAGATGCCACTTTCTCCTTCCGTATGGCCTCAGGGGCGCGTGATCCAAGGAGCTGACAGTGATAAAAAAATCTCATCCATCCCAAGTTCCCAACAAACCACGCAGATTCGCAGTCACAGAGAGAGACTGCAATTCTGGATCTGAAGACACACGGTTCTGCATACCAATGCAGCACAGCTCACTTGGATCCAATCAAATTCAAGGAGCAAGCATACACGGTAACAGGAAGAACAGTGTGTATAAGTAGTATCATCCTAGTAATTTCCCAACAAATGTAGTATATTAGTACAAAACCGCCTGTATCCGCCCATCTCTGTATAGATCAATCCATTTCGTTATTCCTCTCGCCTTCTTCACAAAAGAATTAATATTGTTTTCAACACCAAGAATTAACACAAGAATGAACAGTCTAACAGTCTAGCATCACAGAGAGACTATTTCAAGTGGCCGGTGCCATGGCCATGTATGTGAGGGATGTATGGATGGATGGTTGTAGTGCTGCTAGTAGAAGTGTGTAGGTGAGCTCCGGCGAGCGATCGATCGATGGATCAGACGAGCTCGAGGCGCGCGGAGTAGTCGGCGTACCTGGACCGCCGGATGTTGGCCTGCCGCTTCTTCCAGACGAAGGCGGCTAGCCCCACCACCGCGGCGGCCGAGAAGGCGCCGACGACAACGCCGGCCTTCTTGCCGCCGTTCAGCTCGTCCCCGTGCCTCTCTGTCTCCCCGTCTTCCTCCGCCTTGTCTCCGGCGGCGGCGGCTGCGGCGGCGGCAGGCGCCGGTGTCGACGAGTGCTCCTCCTTCTCCTTCTCCTTATCGTCGTCGCCGTCGCCTTCGTCCTTGGCCGCGGAGGGTGCCGGCGCGGATGCCGCGGAATGCGGGACGGGCGACTCGGTCGGAGCGGGCAAGGGGGAAGTATGAGAAGGCTCGGGAGGGGAGAGCGCGGCGGCGGCGGAGGCTTCGGAAGGCGGCTGAGACGGAGCTAGAGCGTCGGCCGGCGTGGAATTGGGGTGGAGGTGTTCATCTGCAGGGGAGGCGGTGGGTGCGGAGGAGGGGGGCATCGAGATAGACGACTGCGCGGAGGCGAGCAGCGGCGCGAGGAGGAGGAAGAGCGCGGCGGCGCGGGGCAATGCAGACGACGCCATGACGGAAGAGAGCGGAGGCGGAAGCAGATCTGCGGCGAGGTGGATTTGGGGATTTGGGGTTTTTATACTGGGGTGGGGTTGGGCTGCCTTGCCACGTCGGCGTTCGCGGTTGCGGCGGGTGGCAGCAAAGGCCAGCCCAAGGAAAGGTCTAGACAGACTTGGTGGTCCCGCCTCCACCTGCCGCTTGTTTGCGCTCCACGATTCGTGCGTGTAATTGTTGATCTCTTCATAAAGATTGATATGGCTCGATGCATCAGCAAGCCATAATGTGCTGTAAGTATTTAACTCAACAGAATCCCTAATGTTACTCCTACCAAACGTCCAATATGAATTATTCCTGCTCCTCCGCCAACATACAGACAGTGCTACCACAACAAAATGCTAGCCTGCCAGCATAACTGCATCATCGATGAGAAATGCTCATCACCGTTTTTGGATGGGATCGTCTTAACAGAATTTCGCCCTGGCTAGTCGCTAAGAGAGAATAACAGAAAAAAAAATCCCAGAAGCATAACAATAGGTTTGTGAAGGGAGACGGCAATCAGTGTAGGGCTGTGGCACGTTTCTTCAGCTGTTGCCCTTTTGTAGCTTTTCCCCCTTGGGAAGAAGCCGCCTTGCTCAGCTCTTCTGCAGCTGCCGCTTCAGATTTCTCTGAATCTGCAGAACATGGGGAATACAGAAACTTCTTTGAGTTGCCCGCGGGCACGCAGTTGAGCTTCACGATCCTTCTCCCCGTCATCCATTTCAGTAAGATCTTCATGTGAGTTTTGCTGTTCAGGCCACTGATACCAGCATCCTGTTGTAAAATACTCCAAATGAGTGCAAAGGTCTTGAGAACCAATAATTGTGGTAGGCACACTATCTCAAAGTTTGATGCTACTTTGCAATCAAAATGAGCTTAATTCCCAAAACGGCATCGACAAATAAGCAAATCGGCAGATTAAAAAGTACTATTGCAGTATACGACGATGCACAGAGCTAGCATTCCCACGTCCCATGGAACGGGCAAGCAGTCAGCCACATCTAGGGATAACCGATCCCCATGGGAAAAAAACTCCATTAGAGAATATAGATATAGATGAGGCCAATTTAGCCCCCCATGAGGCTGTTAGAGGGCTGATATTGCCCCCATCGGGTGGGCCAGGTCCGAGTACATTTCAAATCCCTCATCCCTGAGTTGTAGTGAGCTAAGCAATAGAAGTTTTTTCTAAAAATTAATACTGTTGAATTCCACTATGAAAGAATGCATTAAAATAAGAAAAGTTAATGGTATTTTTTTAGTTACAGTGATGACTAAGAACTTATATAAAAAAATTAAAATCTTATGGGCTGGCAAGCCTATCCGTAGAATCACGTAAGAGAGTGGCTTTATATATGCTATGATCCATTCGTCGCTGGCTACTCTGCTGTTTTTTTTAAATGATTTTCCAAAATGAAATAAGCTAGTTGGTAAACAAAGGGGAACAAAAAGGAGCCGCCACCATTTTCATGGTCTAATGAACGAAGTGAGTAAAAATCAGAGACTAATAGATGGTTGATCTCAGAGCTAGTGTTGGTTTGGGAGGAACGCAGCTGCCTTTGCTGTAGAAAGCACAAATAGCTGGAGATTTGCACTGGTATTTGGTAGTACTACACTAGAGGAGAGGCTACACATACATATGTCGAGCTGGTGAGTAGTACTAGTTGTAGTTGGAGCATCAGCAGCAGAGTACCTTGGCGTGGTTCCAAGTGTTGCCGACGGTGAGGGGCCCGTGGTCGGTGAAGATCTGGAGGAGGCGGCCGGAGATGGCGACGGCCTCCTCCTTGGGCACCTTGGGGTTGATACGCCGCACGTCCACCGCCCGCTTCCGCGAGAAGTGCCTCTTCAGCAACTCCCACGCCATCCCTCCCGCCCCGCCGCCAATGGCGCCGCCTCCTCGGAGGAACTGCATGGCGCCGCCGCCTCGGTTCGCTGGGGGTTCAGTTCGGCTTCCGCAGCTAAGCCCTAGTCGCCCGTAAGGAAGGAAGAGAGGAAGTGGAAGGCCCAGTTTGTGTGAGAGATCGGCCCATGTGGGTATTATTTGGGCCCGGCCCAATACGGAGGCGAAGGCGACGGGTCTTCCTCCTTCCCCGTCGCGGCGGCTTGCCTCGGCCGCTCCCCTCCATCCAACCAACCGAGAGCCGTCGGCTTCTCATCTCTCTCTCTCTCTCTCCGTCGCGATGGCGACTGTGGCCGCCGTGCCAGCTGCGGGCTGTCTCCTGTGTTGATCAGTGAGGTCCCCGACTGTCGACGCGTGGTTTCATTCGAGGTCAGCAACCTACGAGTCCTAACTTCTACTCTGTCCTCTTTTTTCTGCTTCTATGTAACCCTTCTAGATTGGAGCGAGTGGGGTTGGGGGTACTTGGACATGTGAACTGATGATCGCAATTTGATCCGATTTGATTTTGATCGGGTATTTTTTGGGGAATTGTTCACTGATGAAAAGATCCGAATTTTGGTCTGAACCTTATATTTGCAGGGCAGTAGCCAGTAGCGTCGGCCGCATATGTCAGCTCTCCGCTTATGCGATGGAACCATCAAGTCGCTGTGTTCTCGAAAGCTTGTTGCTGCTGCGCCCTGCGCCCGGAGGGAAATCCTGGCGTGCCACCAAAAGAAGCAAGCGACCTTTCGCTTGCTGCGAACTTCTCCTTCCTTCCGCACAAACTATAGGTAGTGTTGCGTTCATTCAACAATTCTATTACCACACAGTTGTTATTCCATCACAATGTGTTAATTTGGCTAATCAGTGTTTGAGCAGTACTAGGTCAGTTTTGTGCCTCACTAAGTGCTTGAGCATTATCTAGACAACTCTGTGCCAAGATGGATATCGTACCGCTGACCTCAGTTAGTATATTGGCATGCCTTTCTCTATTAGATGTTAAAAGCAAGGGATTTACCGAACTAGCAATGTGTTAAATTTTATCATGGTAGAATGAAATCAAACACTCTATTAGATGTTCCTTCTCCTTGCATATTTGGGGGTTGGTTCCAGCACAAATGATAGAGCTCCAATTGTAAGGACCAACGTTAGAAATGATGCTTCAAGATTGAACCATTCGGATGTGAGACCTCACTTGTAGCAAAAATAATTCCAGGGGCAGCATGTGTAGCCAATTTCTGAGTGATACCCATGCAGTTCTTTCCAAGTCTCCTCACGCTTGGCTAGTGAGATGGTCATGGAAGAGTTCAGGGCTTGGAGTTTGGCAGTTTTTTTTTCTAATTCTAGGCTAAGTTCTAGATGTTTCAGGCCTGTGGAGCTGTTCTTCTTAGGCCCTGCTTTAGTTGTTTCTGGGATTCCTGTTTGTTGTCCTGGTTTGTTTCTGGCCAGGTCCCTTAGTACCATGATGCTGATTTGTACCAAACTTTCTTCCAAACCATAATAAATTTAGTACAGCGTTCTTCTGCTAGCCTGCCATTTTTTTCCTTTTAGATGTTCCCATTTTTTGTTGATGACATCAAATGTTCAAAACAAATACCACATTTTAACAAGAGATTGCCTATAGCATTTGTTCTATTTATAAGGCCTGCTTGTTTGTATGATACATAAACTCTTTTTATGTAGGCAGATGCAATGGTCCATCAAGGCTATGGCCGATGACAATACTGACCAATCCGGCGACAATAACACTCGCCTGTTTAGTGCAATTCAATCGTTTTTTAGCAAGTTATTTGGCAAGCTGAAGAAACTAAGGAAAGGGCTGCCGCTAAAGATCCTGTTTTTTCTCATCGGATTTTACTGTGCTACAGCATTTGCTACTGTCATCGGGCAAACAGGTGACTGGGACATACTGTCTGCTGGACTTGCTGTTGCCATTGTGGAGGGCATTGGTGCTCTGATGTACAGGGCTTATTTTACATTTCTTGGTAGGATAAGGAAGATGATTACCATATTCAATTACTGGAAAGCTGGGCTTACTCTTGGATTGTTCCTGGATTCTTTTAAGTATGAAGTGGATGAATTTCTTGAATCCTGTAATCCATTCAACACTGGTATCAATATATTTAGTCTTTGGTGAACTTCTGCTCCAGATTTTAATTTTTTTTCTTTTTTCCTGCATGCCAATGATATTTTGATTTCACTTAATTCTTTCTTATTTCAATTGTTTGGTCAATGGATATAAAATGTACACTCCCGGGGAAGCCGCATAGCGTTTGTGTCCAACAGTAAATCGGTGTCTAAAAATACCAGGGAAGGTTAGAGCAAGCCATGGATCAAAGAAGAGTAACTGTATCTTGCTATTGTTGTATATACAATATTGTACCTTACAATGCTGTATACACAATATAGTGCAGCATTAATTACAGAATTGTTTTTGCCTAATACTGTCCTGTACAAAGTGCAAACGTTTGAAATTATTTTTGTACCTGATGTCCTGTACAAAGTACAAACGTTTGACAATGAATTGGGGTTAGTTCTATGTTCACAGTCAAATTGAATGTAAAATCACCATCACTAATCAACAAAGCTCTGAAGTTCGGTTCAAAAGTTATGATCATTAGAATCCATCAGCTTTGACATGACAGTCCTTCATCCCTCATCGTCTTCTACACCTTTTCCACCTCTATCAACCTTCCCGCATTTTGATATATCTCCATCAATCAAAATAATAAAATTTTGCTCGTTGTCAGGCTCCAGGTCGATCAACCTCTTCGCAATGATCTCCCCAATCCTAGTGTTGCGAATGCACCAAGCAAGCCTGCAGTAGAGCCCTCAACACACTCGGTTCACTGTCGAGAGGCTTCCGCTTCGACACGAACTTGTAAGCCTCATTGGTCAACCCAGCTTTGCCTAGCATGTTCACCATGCAGGTATGGTGCTCCATAGTAGGGGGAATTCTGTACTCATTCTCCGTCTCAGAGAACAATCTCATGCCACCCTAAATTGTCACATGCAGAGAGCACCAACGCAAAGGTGGCCTCGTCTGGTCGCATCCCGGAATCCACCATACGACGGAAGATCATGAGAATTCTGTAGTCCTGGAGGTGTGCAGCGATGATAGAATTCCAAGACAGCAGATCCCTCACCGTCATCGACTTGAACACGGACAGGGCATGACTCTGTTCGTCCTTATCAGAGTACATCTTGATCAGACCATTCGCTACCGACAGCTCCGTCTCGAGACCATGACGAATTGCCCAGGCATGAATCTCCAGTCCCCTTTTACCATTGTCGCAAGCTGATGGCAGTATCGACAGCATTGATGATAATGTAATGGAGTTGGGCTTGTGCCCTTCTCCCAGCATCCTTCTCCAGAGCTCCATGGCCTGCTGGGAGAGCCCATGTCGCAGGCACCCAGCAAGCATGATGTTCCATGAGACGTCGTCCCTGCCCGGCATTGCATCGAACGCCCGGATAGCACTCCGTACGTCACCGCACCTGGCGTACATATCCACGAGGGCGTCGCGCACAGGCTCGTCGGACGTGAGGCCGGCGCGCACGACGTCACGGTGGATGGCCTGGCCGAGAGCGACCGAGCCGACGCCAGCGCAGGCCCGGAGCGCGCTCGTGAAGGTGAAGCGGTCCCGCGGGACGGCCTCCTCCTCCATCTGGAGGTAGAGTGCGAGCGCATCCTCGTGGCGGCCGAGGTGGGCGTACCCGGCGATGAGGCAGTTCCACAGGAAGGCGTCCTCCCGGGCGCGCGCGGGCAGCAGGTGGTCGAACAGGTGGTGGGCGTAGGAGACGAGGCCGAGAGAGGCGTGGGGGTGGAGGAGGCGGCGTGCAAGGGATGGGTAGCGGCGGAGTAGAGAGACGGAGAGGAGCCGGCGGAGGCGTGCGAGGTTGAGGCGCTGGGAGGGGTGGCGCGGGAGGGTGGCGAGGAGGCCGGGGGTGAGGAGGCGCGGGAGGGCGGCGAGGAGGGAGTCGAGGAGGTCGGGGGTGAGGAGGCGCGGGTGGGACTCGAGGTCGGAGAGGACGCGGTCCAGGGTGGGCTGCTGGGTGGCCAGCGGCGGCGCGGCGCGGCGCGGAGGGTGAGGGCCGCGCCGGAGTGGGGTTGGCGGCCAGAAGGTCCGGGAGCGCCATTTTCACTGGGCCAATCCGCTTCCTAGCTTCTAGACGCAGTCTCATTTTTTAGCGCGAACAAAAGCAACACTCTACTTTTGAATTTTGCTGCAGTAGCAAATATTCTCTTTTCTTTTTCTTGCGAAACAGTAGCAAATATTGTGCCAAGCGTGCATGAAACGTGTGGTTCAGAAAATGGCCTGTTAATAGTAGAGAATTTTCAGATGAATTGCACTTATCTCATCCATGTGTTTGTGTGTGTGCCATACACTGAACACAAGTATTGAGTCGATAACGATGGTCAGTCTGAATGAGAAGGGCAATTTGAAAGCCTTGGTTTTCCCTGACGCAAGCAAAATGCTCTGACATATGGGAAATCAGGCGATGTAGGTTGCTGCACGGAATCGAAAAGAAAGGGGGAGAGAGTTGCCTACCGATTGATCAGTTCAGTTCAGTACTTGAACCACTTTGGGCATCCACCCATGCATTGCATCTTGTGGTAGGTTAGGTAGCTTTGGATAGCTCTGAATTCAAGCAAGCAAACCGACCAGTGATACGTTAGCTTCCAGATTCCACAAGCCAAAGATATCATCGTTTTCGCGTCTCTTGATTAAATGCATACATGCGCATCTCATATGCATCAAATTGGATTAGTTCATGACCCACAAGGAAGCATTACCAATGCCACGTAGGTACCTGAATTACCAAAAATCGATCAATTGCGTGATCATCGCAGCGTACGTTTTGACTTGGATTCGGAGATATATGGATCAGATTGGTCCATTGAAGGAAGTAATATTGATTGCAGAATCCTCGACAATACTTGCAACAGATAGCTTTTCAAACAATCTTGTGAAAATAATATATATGCATGCCAAGGTCCAGTAGAAAGCTTATATGTCTTGCTTACGAGAAGCAGCAATGAGGTAGTAGCTCTCAGTTGTCCCTCTTCTCTTCTCTTCTTGCTGATGCTAGCTACCCCTGTCCTTGTCATAGTCCAAATTTTTTCTCTCTTTCTTGTGCACATGGATTTACCAAAGAATATACCACTCTCAAATAACATAATTCAATTCTCATCAACTCAACTCTCCTCTCTATATATACAGTGTCTCACAGTGTATTCATGCAGAGATTGATCAACCACCAAGAAAAGAGTAGAAATAAGAGAGAACGAGAGTGTAGCAATGGCGGCTGCAGGTGGCAAGATCAAAACGGTGGTTGTGCTGGTGATGGAGAACCGCTCCTTCGACCACATGCTGGGGTGGACGAAGTCGCTCAACCCGGAGATCGACGGCGTCACCGGCGACGAGACCAACCACCTGGACGCCGCCGACCCCTCCTCCAGGGCCATCCGCTTCGGCGACGGCTCCGAGTACGTCGACCCCGACCCGGGCCACTCCATGCAGGCCATCTACGAACAGGTGTACGGCACGCCGTTCGTCGACGCGCGCGCCACGCCCATCACCCCTCCCGGCGTCTCCTCGCCGCCGATGACCGGCTTCGCGCAGCAGGCGGAGAAGGAGAAGCCCGGCATGGCGGACACCGTCATGAACGGCTTCAGGCCGGACGCCGTGCCGGTGTACCGGGAGCTGGTGCGCCAGTTCGCGGTGTGCGACCGCTGGTTCGCGTCCAACCCGGCGTCAACGCAGCCCAACCGGCTGTTCGTCCACTCGGCGACGTCGCACGGGCTCGTCAGCAACGACACCAAGCTGCTCATCGCCGGCCTCCCGCAGCGCACCATCTTCGACTCGCTCCACAACGAGGGCTTCTCCTTCGGCATCTATTACCAGTACCCGCCATCGACGCTCTTCTACCGGAGCTTGCGCCAGCTCAAGTACGTCGGCAACTTCCACCCCTTCGACCTCTCCTTCCGGCGACACTGCGCCGAGGGGAAGCTTCCCAACTACGTCGTCGTCGAGCAGCGCTACTTCGACCTCAAGATCCTCCCCGGCAACGACGACCACCCCTCGCACGACGTCTCCGAGGGCCAGCGCTTCGTCAAGGAGGTGTACGAGGCATTGCGCTCGGGGCCGCAGTGGGAGGAGACGCTCCTCGTCGTCACCTACGACGAGCACGGCGGCTTCTACGACCACGTCCCGACGCCGGTGGGCGTGCCCAGCCCCGACGGCATCGTTAGTGCAGCCCCCTTCTTCTTCGAGTTCGACCGCCTCGGCGTCCGCGTGCCGGCGCTCTTCATCTCGCCATGGATCGATCCGGGAACGGTGGTCCACCGGCCGTCGGGGCCGTACCCGACGTCGGAGTTCGAGCACTCCTCCATCCCGGCCACCGTGAAGAAGCTCTTCAACCTCAAGAGCTTCCTGACCAAGCGCGACTCCTGGGCCGGCACCTTCGACGTCGTCCTCACGCGCAACACGCCACGCACCGACTGCCCCAGTACGCTGCCGGAGCCGGTGAAACTCAGGGCGGCGGGGGCGGCGGAGCACGCTGCGCTGACGGAGTTCCAGGAGGATCTGGTGCAGCTGGGCGCTGTGCTCAACGGCGACCACGCTGACAAGGACGTGTACCCGCGCAAGCTGGTGGAGGGCATGACGGTGGCGGAGGCGGCCAGGTACTGCAACGCCGCCTTCAGGGTCTGGATGGACGAGTGCGACCGCTGCAAAAAGTGCGGCGAGGATGGGTCCCACATCCCCACGGTGGTGAAGCCGCCGCCGCCGACGTCGTCGTCCTCAGGCTCTAGCTCCTTTGCTTCCAAGATGCTGTCTTGCTTTGCGTGTGGTCGTCCAAAGAAGAATTAGTCACTGAAGATGACTGATTAATTGCTTCTTCAATTCGCTTTGTTACAGATTTAATTTGGTTGTGCAGGGGATGAGTACTATACAGTACAGAGGCTTGCTACATGTGCATTTTACATTGTGATTGTCACGGCTGTGGAGTAGATTAATGATGTGATGATTATATTCTTATTGATACTCCTGATCTGACCAGAAAAAAATTATGGAAGATCAGCTCAATCAGATTCGTCATTATTGAGATCCAAAATTTACATGCATGTTTCCATTAAGATTGAAGAGCACTGGACTAATAATATTGAAGAGCAGGCAAACAGAACATGTGGGAAAAGAACAGGGAAGCTAAGATCAATTTCACAGGAAGCTAGTAAAATTGCAGATAACAGCTAGATATGGCTACAGAATGTTACAGCTGGTGTTTCAAAGGCACTAAGATAGCCTAGAGCAGTGATCATCTATTATAACACAACATGCTGTATTAGACATTTGAAGCAAGATAAAAATGACTGCTCACCATGAGCAGACACATAAGGTTACTTTGTTCATCTAGGAAACATCGGACAAGTTTAAGTGCAATTTTAATGCCTTCAGCTCAAGATGATGTAAGTGGGATTGGTCTCACAGCACCCTGTATACGACGGAATGCAGTCTTGATCCTTTCTTTCAGTGAAGCATTTTCACATTCAACATCACCACTCCTCCCATCCAAGTGTGCTACCTGTCCATCCACAGATATAACAAGTTTCCCTTCCTCTGCAACTTTGACATCACCAAAAAGTGACACCATAAGGGCATAGACAACTTTCTGGGCCACCCTTTCTGTCTCCTCCTGCGTCTTCACAGCTTCTTCAATTGGAACAACTTTTGGACCTTCACGGCCTATGTTCAACACCATGGCCACCACAGAATCAGATACCATATCACTGATGGGATCAGATGACCACTGCAGTGTAACATAGCTTTCTGATTCCAGACGAACGGTCACTCTCTCATGCACAATCAATGTTGGAACATCAGACTCCTCCGTTGACGACTCCACGCTCTCATATATTTGCTTCAGTCTGTACTTTATGACCTCAAAGGAACCAGAATATGGGACAGCAATCCTTTGGGTAATGTTAGCTGTAGACAGCTGCGTGTACACACGGAGATCCTCAGGAGCCATAATTTGATATGTGAAGCCCTTCTTTACAAGTAAGCCACTAACTGATTCTCCAACTTCTGGTACCTTTTCAGCCAACCTGCCAATAGTCTTGGCCATTTTCTCAGAACTGAAATACATCTCCACCGATTGGCAATTCTTGGGGTTAACAACCTTTATATTTGTCCCATCAAACTGAGAAATAAGTTTCTGCTTAAGCCTTGACATCTCATTTGCTTCTCCATGTACAAGAACGATGTTGGGAGGCTGGAGCTCATCCAAGAAGGTACTTGTCTGAGGGAAATCAGCATGAGCAGAAAAGGAGATATAGTGGACCTGCATATGAAGAGGAGCAGTGAGCCCATTAGCCAGTGTCACCTCTCTTGGCTCGTTAATAATGGTCTTTGCAAGGGTGCCTTCCACAACATAACCTGGAATAACACAGGAATTTTTCTTATCTGTGCACCACTTGTCAAAGAGCTGCCTGGAGAGACCACTCTGGAGACCACCTGGGCTTGCCATAACCACTGATGGACCCACATCGTGAAAGTTATCTATGCTATTCAAAGGCTCAATGTGCTTGAAATGGAAGGGATTCGATTGTGCAAACTGGTTCCTAATCCTTTCATTCATGGAGTTGATGTATGTCTGGTAGACAGCCATGCATTTCTTGGCAAGAGGAGAGGCATAATAGATTGGAATCTTATGGAGCTCTGGGTGGTTGGCCCAATACTCATCCAGGATAAGTAGCAGCTCTTGAGCTCTTCCAAGAGCAAAGGCTGGGATAAGAACACGCCCACCCTGAGAAACAGTTGTGTGTATTACATCAGTGAAGCGCTTCTCTCGTACATGGCGAGGTTGGTGCTGCTGCACACCATAAGTTGACTCAATAATGCAAATATCAGGGGAGAACTGGGGGAGTTCAGCAGCTTTCAGGTGGCGATCTTCTTCACGGGAGTAGTCACCAGTGTAAAGAATGCGAACCCCAGCAATGTCGACCATGAACATTGCAGCGCCAAGTACATGGCCAGCAGTATAGCACCAGAAGCGTATCCCATTAACTTCCAATGTCTGGTGGAAGTCTATGACCTGCATGGCATTTTTATGTTAACAAAAGTATTCATTCATTCCATGTGTTACATACAAGCTTTTGATCATTGTAAGAAGAATTTGAATGTTCCGCAGGGAAGGAAATTGGTGGTGTTTAGAAAGCAACACCCAGGTACTATAGGTTGCTCATTTAATTATAAATCACTTAAAGGATTCAAGATTGTGCTAAAATAGGCATTTGAAAGGGGTCATCCGAGTGCGATGTAGACAATTTAAGCCCACTCAGAGATATACCTCGATTTTATCCATGGAACGAAGGATGTCCTGCTCGTCAAACAACATATCCTCCACAGAAACTTTGCTCACTTTGACGTAATCCGAAAGGAGCAGCCTGTAGATGGCCTTTGTCGCATGGGTCATGAATACTCGCCCCTTGAAAGTTGTCTGCAAATAAAACCAGCGCAAATTCAGGATATTTGATGGGATCAGAACAATATAATCTCTCTGCACTCACTGTCGATGTAAGAAATCAAGCATTACCTTCTCCAAGAAGTAGGGCAGTGAGGCAGCATGGTCCAAGTGAAAGCTGCAATTTTTAAGCTCGAAAGTTAAACAAGATACCCGCAGATAGGAAGCGGAAAAATAAAAGGGTTCAAAAGAGCAGGGAATAAGCACTGGGTGACTAGAAGGACATCGATGGTGGAAGGATCGATCTCGTCGAAGTAGGGGAGAGCCGCCATGCCGGAGTAAGCCGGGTGGATGCCGCAATCGAACTATCCAAGCATCCAACCACAGCACATAACAAACAAAAAGGCAGAAATTTACAACAGCAGCAAGGAATCAAAGACCAAAAAGCAAAAAATCTAGGCGGGGAGGGCAGCGCAAGGGAAGAAGGTGCAGCTAGGGTTTGGAGGGGGAGGGGGAGGGGAACGGATGCTTACGAGGACGGTGCGGCCCTTGAATGACATGTAGACGCAGGAGCGGCCGACCTCGTTTCCGGCTCCCAGCGGCGTGATGACCAGCTGGTCTCCCTCCCGGCCGCCGGAGGCCTGCCGCTTCCCCGGCGGCCCGGCAGTCGGCGCGGCGGCGACGGATGCCATTTTCGCCCTCCCACACGTGCTGGGTTCCGCGGGCAAGAGAGGAGGAGGGGTTAGGGCTTGGGAAACGAATCGCGGAGCGTCGGACTTAAGTTGGGCCCAAACAGGACTGTAGCGTACGTGCGGCCCATTATAATTCGGGGAAGATGGGCTGGATCAGCGTGCGAGTTGGGCTAAATCGGTCACTTCTGTTAGCCAATCTGATGACCCAACCCAACTTACCGATCGGTCTTTTCGCATCCTATACCCGAACGACCGACCCAAGACCGAGATTTCGGGGTTTTTTTTGGAGGGTTTGGGTCTCGGCCTTTTCGGATCCAGTATTTGCCTCCTTCCTCATTGCCTTTTGTTTTCGCCCACCCCTGGGTGGAAATTAGGGGTTCCACTCGGTCACACCGAATAGTTTGGTTTGGTCTTTCGGTTTTTCTAAGAATTCGATTAGTTAAATATGAGAACTAAAATTCACAATAAAATTCTTAGGACCGAGCAATTCGGTCTCGGTTGCTTTGGTAGTTTTTAACCAAACTAACCGATATATCTCATAAAAATCAATCGATACCAATTAGTGGGTAACCTACCTATCAATAGTAAGACATATGGCTACCAGCTACGAGATGCGAGGGGTCTAGGGTTACAATTGCAGGATGTGAAGCAGGAGGGCATGTGGCAGCTGGTGAGGCATGGGCGCCTAGCTACGATGTGGTCTCTGGCTCCGCTGCATTGATGCGGGCATGGTCAATGTAATAGTGCCCCCATGGAGATAGCCAGCTAGGAAAGATGGGGAGGTTGCAATGGGCTAGCGGTGCCTCATAGTGCAGTATGGAAACATGCCCGTGTCACTTGTGGTGGCATGGGAAAATAGGCAAGTAGCGACGACTCTAGCACCTTTTTCTTTAACCTAATGTATAGGCCATTATAGGCTAACTGCTGGTTGGGCTTGACAACCATAACAAAGACAATGGGTTTCTTTGCTATATTCGGTTTTGTCGGTCTATTGGCTAACCGAGGCCCATAGCCGAATTGACCAAACTTAATTGGGTTATTTAAATGCATAGACCGTTTTTCAAAAAATGAAAATATAAATGGTAAGAAAAAATAGAAAAACAAAAACAGAAAAGACTCTATTGTTTTATCAATAGTTTTCTTAGTATCTTTTAAAAAACTACCGTTTTATAATATGGTAGTTACATGCAAAATCTATTTTAACTACATTTCTAAACATCAACAACTATATCTATGTAATGCACGGGCTAGTGACTAGCACGCATAATTTGTCATTTTAGGTTATATTAGAGAAAACACTAATTTCATTATTTTAATCAATATCCCTAAATTATGTGGTATTACAGATGACCTGTGGGCCTAAGGAAAACCGATAGTGGAAAGGCTGAAAAAATTTGTACTACGGTCCAGAAGAACTCATGACTAGGACCAATTTTAAGATTTGGAGCATACTAAACGAACTCGGTGCTATGAGCCTTAAGGCCAATTATTTTCTTATAATATATACTTATATAAACCATACAATACAAAATAAATATTACTAATGTAATAAATAACCACAAGTATCAATATATTATAAATACACATGGGAAATATCCATTGCCTCTCAATTTCTATTTAAGTTTTGAGCTGAGTTCTGTCGTATCATCACACCTCAGGATTATCATCGGAAACAACACTATTTGAATTTGAAGCTGAAAAAAAAGCCTATGTATAGCACCCTTTTATGATTAAGCAAATTGTTCTTCTCATTTCATTTTGTTTCTTTTCTAATCACCCGATAAATGCTTAAACAACACTCTAACGCCTGTTAATTGTGAAGTAATTAAACAACAATTTAAAAAAAATTAAAAAATCCTAACCTAATTTAGGTATTTAACTAAATAAATAATAGATGCAATGTAATATGTAAATATGCAATGGGAGATTGGGAGGCGACCTGGCTTCATGCTTCTGCTTGTGATTGCCTTATGTGTGGTGACTTCTGCTACAGCTTGCCGCGAGATGGTCGTCAGATGGAGTAGCGGCGGCCGTCGCGGTCACGGGCTCACGGCGGCGTCGCGGACTCACGGTCAGATGAATCAGACTAGCGACGCAGAATGGGAACGGGTTGGCAGAAGCGGAATGGACAGTCCCTCGATCTGATTACGCAGAGAAGCGGCGGCCTCGTGCACGCGCGCACGGCGCAGGCGCGCCTCATTGTCTCCCTAGTGATGCAGACCTTCTGGGCTGGGGTGGGCTTTGCCGATGGGTTGGGCCCCCATCTGCTCTGAGCCCTAGGCGGGCACACCCCCGCCTAGGTTTAGAGTCGGCCCTGCTGATGACATTTCAACTTAAGTGACTATTAACAAGAGCAACACCCTGGTGAAAATATGCATACGGTGCTCTCTTTCACGAGCACTAATGCTTACGGTGTTATTACTAGGTTTCTCCATGTTTTATTTGTGCTCTCACAAAACAATTCCGTATGAAGCTGTGCGTGTCTTTGGTGGTTTTTTTTTTTGACAAGAACCACCTTACTTTATATTTTTATGAAAGATAATACAAACACATACGCTTATAACACGCTCACAATCACTCTAATAAATGCACACCTATCAGTAAAGTATGAACAAAGAGTTTCACCCAAGTGACCGGAAGACGAATAGGTGGCACTCAGGGACCACTAGCACCCTGGAGAATCCTGACGTGTAGGTATGAGTGTTGCAATGCCAACCATCCTGAGCTGGTGCCCCTAGGCTGCCCACAGCAAGACACCTGGCATGCGTTGGGCGGTCCAAGCTAGCCTATCCGACCTAGTGGATTGAGCTAGCCAGCCACGAGCTGATAACCTTAGCCTGTCTTGCCCGAGCTCACAAACCCCGAGATGTCTAATTAAGGATATATATATATGTATATATAAGTTTTCCTTATAAATTATTTTTATCACTAATACATATTACGGTTTATAATCAACTGTAAGATCGAGTTTAAGGATGGCAACATCAGATGCCCATCTCCAAGCTTCTTTGACATGATGGTGCCACTAAACTATAAACTATATTACTGATTTGAAGTCTTTGTTTTTAAAAAAGAAGAAGAAGAAATATATATGCCTTGACGGAGGTGGGATGGATTACTCGAGGAGGTGCTTCATTGTATAGTCCGCTTTAGCCATATGACTGTTCCTAAAGGGACTTTATAAGCAGGGTAGCTAGCTAGCATCTGAGCAACCCTCAAATTCCCAATTGCCTCATTCCTTTTGTCTCTCCCTCTGTCATTGAGATATATAGATAGAGAGATGGGTTTTGGGATAGTAGAGATGATAAAATTCGAGGGAATAAGGCCAGAACAACAAGCGAACTTGATAGGGCTAGGGCTATTGTGGTGTCATTTAGTGTGTCGCTCCAACTGCTCGCCGACAACTTTGAGGCCTCCCAATGCTTACATCTGCGGTGTCTTTTGGAGACCTATGATCGCTATCGGCATCTTCCTAATGACCATTTGTATCATGGCCTTGTGCGGCGTGAGCCACAAGAATGTGGCCCTTGTCGGTTGCTACTTCATCAGCATATTCATCGTAACCCTCCCCCTCTTTGCCTTCATGATCTTCGATTATGTTGCCATCGGAGGCATCAACATTGGGCTAGTAAAGGTTCACGAGTACAATTTGGAGGACTATGGCGGGTGGCTCAGGGTCGTGTGGCCAACCCACACTACTAGGTTGAGTGCCTTTACAACAGGGACGTTTGCAATGGCATGACACAACTGGTACGTGACCCAAAGACCGACATATTTGTACCCCGACCACAAAATGTCACCTATAGGGGTACTCTATGGATCCCATACCCCAACATACATGTACGCTCTCCTCACTTGGTTCTTTCCATGTTACGACCTAGCATGGATAATAGCAAATTATAATAGCTTTCACAACACTACTGTAAGGACAGACCTGGTCCACGCCATGGCTTAAGGCCTGGTTGCTAAAGCCCATGTAATGCGACCTAATTTCACAACAGATATATGCCCCAAAATTCCCGTGAGCTTAAATGCTAGATCCATCCTAACTAATGATATATATAAAAGCTCAATTGAGGTTTGCGAGTCGCTAATGCTCAACTCAAGCTCCAAACAAAACCGAACCCAAGTCTAAGTCAAAAGCTCATGAGCTTTGTTGAGTTGAGCTTGGTCATGTGCATAGTTTTTATTCTTTATTTCATAAAACCAGTAAATTGAACATGATGATAAATTAGTATGTGGGTTCAGCCTACTCTTCTCTATGCATTGAGCATGCATCGAGTCTATGGTGGTTTTTTCCTTTACTGCTCATTATGCATCGAGTCTTATGTGATGTGGAGAATTAATAGAGACGCTATGTGCCCTGCAAAAAATCGACACGTTAACTCAACTATAGTGCAATCCGAGGGTATTAGCTAGCTCATAGCATGTGCTGTAACACACCATGTCATTGTGCACTATGTTACTATTTTTGTGGGACCGATGCAGTGGTCCATGCTTCCCACGAGTTAGTGTGATGATTCTTGTGAACTTGGTTCACATGTCTGTGCTCGATGATAGGTGGGTTATGTAAGGCAGAGGTAGGAAACATGTTGTGGATAACGTTTAAATAGCTCAAGGTACGATGGTGTTGGTCTTTTGCTGTTTAGCAGTGGGATGATAACATTATGCAAAACCCATGAAAGTTGACGACCTGCAGCTTCTCATGCTGAAGCTATTTGTGTCTCTACTCGTACTCCTACTGAAGTTATGATCTTCATCTACAATGGTGGCCTTATGGTGTGTGCCAGCAGTGCCACTATCCTAGCTTAGACATGATTTGCTTTAGGGTAGTTGATTCTTTAGGAAAACTGACCCCGATGTGCTTGGTGTGATTTAGGCATCTTGATTTGTTCATCGTCAATCTATAATTTGATCATTTGTTGGATCTTGTATTGCGATTTTATGCCATTGCTTTGTAAACCATGGGATATTTGGGTTACTGTAGTTGCTTATTTATTTTTTTTCCTTCCGTTAGAATTTTTTTAGTTGGGACAATTGAAGCCTTTACTGGTTCTACATCTCATTCCCTAGCTTCTCCTCATCCTCACGTTCCTAGTAAGCTTTGTTGCAAGGTTTTTGTTTTTGGTTTATTGTTGTTTGGTTAGTTTGTTTTGCGATTCGTTTTGCCACACGTTCTCCAATAACCAGGCGTGCCAATGCCACAGACAGAAAGCAAGCTGTCTACAGCACAGTACCTCACACACCAACCAGCAAGTATTTTTCTGCTACCACAGAGCGAGGAAGTCCTGGTGCTCCTTTTTCTCCAATCATGTCTTAGACAGTGACCAATAAAGCTACAGATATGGTATTCATTTTGCATAATCTCTAATATCTTGTTAATCTATAGCACTCTTCACTGACCATAGTGACAAGCGAATACCTTCTTTGCAGAGAGGAAAAGCTACTGTTGTTTCTGAGGACACCACAATGCTGCTGGCTCCTTCATCTGGCCCAAAGAGCACATTCAGAAATAGGTACATTGCTTAGTCCCTTGGTGTGCTATTCTCAGTGCTTTTATTACTAGCTTACTAAAACATTCGCTATTCAACAGAGGTCGTCCTTCTCAGGTGCCACCAGCGGTTAAGAAGCTGTTCAAGGAAGATGACAGTGATGAGAAGGAAGTCACTGTTAGGTATATTCACCATTCTAGCATAACTGTCATTAGTATCTACAATATGCACAGTGTATTTACTTAACGCTTCTTTTATAGCTTGTCAGGTGATGCTTGATGCAATATAAGTGCATCCCAAGTGAAGCATTTTGGCCATCAAGTCGTAGCATCTTCGTGAACATGAAATGAAGTACAACGAACAAAGGCGTCCTAACATATATCTAAACCTTCTGCTACAAACTATATATCTCTACCTCTTATTACTTAGTGCCTTTCAGAACTGCCCATGTCATGCCTTTTGGAACTGCCCTTATCTATGACTAAGCTTCTTATGATTATGTTAGCAATCCTCTCACCACATGCTCAAGGTTCATTACAGTTGCAACTATATTGAACACTTGGCTAGGGCAAGCTGCATCGTACCTTCTCACCTAGTAATATTGAATTCATGTTAAGACTTATAGATGTTTCATTTTTTGTTGGCTTGGTATCTAAATTTATAATCATGCTCTATTGTGATGTTTTAGAGTTCTAATTTGTTGTGAGAACCTGCCTATACGCTATGGGCTTCGATTTCTCTCCGCAAAAGAAGTGTCGGTTTACGGTTACAGTTTGCTGTGAGAACCTTCCTCTACTCTGTGATTTTGATTCTCTCCAGAAAATAGATTGAATTTTCCTAGGTAAATTAACAAAGGATTCTCCAACCTTCAAAAGGGTAAATCTGTTTACGTTTATAAAGAAACGCAAGCAACAGGAGTCGGTTGGCCAGAAAACACGAACGATTTTGATTTTTTTTTCGCGCGCCTTCCTGCCTAGGATCGGCCGGATGGGCTGGGATGGCTTGACAGACAGGAGAAAAGGATTTATCTTTTCGTTGGAACGAAGCTACAGTAGGCATGGCGGGGGACACTATGCAAGACGCAACGTATGACTGCGGCTGGATCGTATCGGACGGTCTGTGTCTGCATCGATAGATTCTATCAAAGGCGGCCAAAGCTAAACAAGGCATGCATGCATGCATGCATGAGAAGACGTGAATAGCTAAACCAGGCATGTCTGCATCGATAGATCTAGTCGCCGTAGAAACAAGGCATGCATGCGTGCAGCCTGCAGCTAGCCGCGGCCGCGATCGAGCACACTGCAGGCAGCCATAGTCGGCCGGCAAATCAGTCGCCGTGCTACTGCAATGCTACCCAGCATGTTGATGATGCATGATACTAGTAGGCTTTGCCTAAATCGATCGTGTAGGATCGGAGTAGCTACAGAAGCTAGGAGATACCACTAGCTAGTACAGTGAGGCAGCAGTGATGAAGCCATGGCTGCCTCCCACTGGCCGGCCGGCCAGCCCATGGCTGTACTACATGGTCCATGCATGCATACATCGATGGATGTGCCTGCGCGCGCGGCAGGCTGAGGAGGGCGCGCGAGCGTGCGTGTTGATGCATCGCATTGGTATCCGTGCGTGCGTCGATGGCCTGGCATGCATCATCGATCACACCTGTGCCGGCCGGAGCTGAGAAAGCTAGAGACATGCAGCCAGGGGCGGGCCCACCTCAATTTAAGTGTATTCATATGAATACACAAGAATTTTAATAAAAATTATATATATATATACTATGTATTTTTTATGTGTATTAAAAAACTAAAAACACACACATATATATATATATATCATTCTTCTTAGCCTGACTTAGCTTATAAGAGCATCAAGCTGTCTCACGGTCTAATTGTCCCACTCAATCAAAAGAATTCCTTATACACTCACATACGCCCAACCGTTTAAGTCCCAAGTCACAAACCCTAGCTGGCTGAGGTTAATGCTCTGATTCAATTATGATTGATGCCGTTGTTTCAATTTCCAATAACGATCTCGATTCGGCCATGAGAGGTTATGGTTTGAATCTCGTTTATGGTGTACTTAAAACTACTAGAGGAGGCGATTTGGGCCTCTAAGAGATTTTACTTAATTAATATTGGCCAAATGTCCTTAATTTTATTTCTTACAAGAAATAAATTTTGTTCCTATGCACATTGCAGAACATATATCAACGGTTTCTCACCTAGCCACCTAGTTTAATTTGCTCGAAACTTTAATATCAAACTCAGATCAATTAGACAAACATTATTGGAGTCCAAGTTATGATATGCTTAATTTTGTGTTACATATGCTTTATACTTTACAATTGAATAGTATGTGATATTATACAAGCCATATATTAGGTTTTTAAGGCGTCAAAAGTTTTTTTACCCCTTTATATTTCGAAAACACGACGCTGAACCCGCTCCTGCATGCAGCTGCAGGCGCGCGCGCGCGCGCGAGAGAGAGAGAGGTATTCTTCGGCATGATTATCTCGGAGGAAGGAAGGAAGCAGCAAAGCAAAGCATGCGAGCACCATGTCCCTGAAGCAAAGCATCGATCGCATACCCCCTTGCCTTCTTGCCCACTGCATGTCGCCCCATCGCCCGGCCACTGCTGCTGCTGTTACTGCAGTAGTACTACGTGGAGGTGCATTGCTAGCTATAGGTAGCTTGGCCGGCCGTACCGTCGTCGACGCGGGCCGAGCCGAGCCGAGCCGACCGCGACTGTCTCGTCATCCATCCGTATCTGCTGCCTGCAAGTACTGCCTCTGCAGCTTGTGCTTACCATCGAGCGAACGTCACCAGACAGACACCGCCGATCGACCAACCTGCGATGCGGGCGAGAGCGACCTACCTCGATCGACCTATACGTCTATACGTCCTGCTCCGCCCTCCTCCCGGCCGTCGCATTCTAGGGCTAACTCAGCCCATCCTGCTCGGAGCCTCTGGCCTCAATTGCCGATCTCTGACTCTGAATAATCAATTAATTTACGGATTTGCTAACCTTCGTGTGTTAAAAAAATTATGATGGATTAATTTCTATCAAATCCTCTACCACGATTGGTACTGGTCTCCTCTTCATCTTTAGTGAGATGGTGGCCACTCCAGCAATTGACAACGACCTAACCAGTTAGATTTTTAAGTCAGGAGATAGGTGGGATGGATAGGAGGTGGGAAGTTCCTGAGGTTTAAAAGGATGGCCGGTGTGAGCTAGAGGCCTAGTGGTGAGTGGGCAGCGGGATGGCAACGGCGCCGCCAAAACCATAGGGTTGACAACGAGCGATAGACTAGCGTTGATAGCAGGACAAAGCGTTTAGAAGATGAGGATGGTGAGACTGCCTTTCGATACGGGGAAGATGACAGGGCTAGGACATCTCGTCGCCACTTGGCTTAAGGAGGAGGAGAATCTAGTGAGAGGGAAGGAGGCTAGTCGGGTGAACCTTGCTAGCGCATGGGAGCAGGTGGAGGGAGCCTCAAAGCTCGATTCGTGCGAGGTCGTGGGGGAGAAGATGCATTAAAGAAGATGAATGGAAAGGGGATGAATAAGGTTTACCATTCACACGTAAATCTTGATGTAATCATGCCATCCAGAAAGTGATTAAAATCAAGAAAGGTTTGTAACAAATAACCCATAGACCGTCCCATTAATTTATACTTGTAACCACACATGTATGCATCTGATGTATGCTTAGAATCCAAAATTCAACCCCCATCCCCCACCCTCTCCCCTCAAAAAACATAAGAATGGATATGATGTAAGCATTAGTGCATTATCCGTTTCCATTTGAATTCAATCGGTTTTAGATTTATCAAGACATCAGTCAACTGTTTTTGTAAATATGTAGTCACGCCACCTCCTTATCAATTCTAGGACAATTCTCCACCCACTCATATTCTCTGTCTCCAAAAACTCATACTGTTGGATCCACCATTGTCGCCCATCGCCTCATAATCATATGTCCTCCTTGCTCTCGCTATCTATCCCATCTATTGTCCTCCTTTATCTCCGTAGCTTTGACAACACTGTTGTCTGCCTGTCTATGCCACTCACAACCTGTTTTTTGCGATTTAAAGCCACCCTTACCGTCCCTCTGTCCTCCTGCTGTCACTACCTACTCCAAAATCTAATTTGGAGAAGCTGGGTAGAGTTTGGATGTCACAAGTGCCAAGGGCTCGCCAAGGAAGTCGTCGCCGCTATCACTGCACTGGTTAGCCTTTGCCATCTCGCTCCTCTCTCACTCCTTCTACTCGTAACTGGAGAGGTTGAAGACACTTGCTGGACCATCTGGTCTAAAACAGACGGCATCCATTCAGTTGGGATTTAGGGAAATCTTAGTCAGAATTATGGATAGGAAGTAGTAAGGCTGATCAGTTCTACTCTCACTGACTCCTGCAATGCGATGCATATACACTGCTTATTGCACTCACTGTGAAATGGCCTACGTGCGTTCATCAGTAATGGGTCAAATAATGTCGGATCAATCGTACTAAAGGGACATCAACACTCGATGGCTGCCATGCATGCATCCTAGCCGTCCTTGGCACATTCAATGACAAGTGCAACTGCAAAGCTATGATGCAGCGAGCGAGCTCCCCACTGTGCACACACGAGTAATTATAAGTGATCGGATTACTGTCTCCGACCATGCATGCATGCTGTTCCTCAATATATAGTATGTTTTTTAATCTCCTTTTTTAATATATTTACATTATTGGTTGTATCAAAATATTTTTGACTACTTGTATCATAGAAGTACTGCAATAATATTCGTTTAATTAATCTTCTCTCCAGCTGGATGGAGTTCAGTTTCGGAGATCGTGTTGACAGAGTAGTCTTATGCTGTAGTGACAACCATTAATATTGATGTATATGACTGACATACATGTAGCACCTGATCATTAAGCACTCGGTGGGCCCTTCATTACTGAAAAAAATGGACCCTGATTTCTGCATTGAAATGAAGGGGAATTGACGAGTAGGCACCAGTATATATGATCCATCATCATAAGAGGCTTTTATCGAGTGTGCGCAATAATAATACCTATGCCACTGCCACTAATGCTTGTTCAATTCGTAGCTAACCTGTAGATGTTTGAAGTCTGAACAAACATCACTTTTTTTTTAATTTTTAAAACGAAGGCAAAAAGATTTGCCTTGTATATGTGGATAGAGCAGGAACAGACATCACTTTGGTGCACTTACAATACTGTTCTTTTTTAATGAAAGATGTTTATAAGATAGCCCAATGCTAGAATCAACGCTCTTTTAAATTGTGTATGTATCGATACAGCGCAAACTATAGATCGAGCTGCATATAATGCAGAGGAGATGATAAATGCGAATTGTGTACGTATGGAGGGAGCTGCAACTAGCACATGTCCATCGAAAGAAAGCAAAACAAAAGCATGGAGTCCGTGGCGATATAATTAATAAACCTTTTAAGAAAAAAAAGATAAGAGCAGCAGGGGTTCCGAGGAGAGGTAGCTTAGTGCATATGCAGTAAACGACCTTCTGGTAATTGCATAGCTTCATTGCGTTGCTTTGCTGGTGACTGGTGAGCCCACGCATGCGGCTCGAGTAAGCTAGCTTAGCTACCGCTATTAGCACTGTACCGTACTCCACTTCACCGCTAGCTTAGATCACTACGTAGGAGTATCCAGCAGCAGCAGCAGTCCCATGTCCAGATGCATATGTGCACCGCCCGGCTTCAACTCTCTCTCGTCCCAAGCTAAAGCTAAATCCTAAAGCCTAAAGCCTAAAGCTATATAGCACGCCTTGCACTTGCACCTCATCTCACCTATATATCTATATATATGCACTACTAGCCAGCCGGCCGGCCGGCGAGCAAGAAGCCTGAGAGCTAGCTAGCTAGGCTATAAGCCTGCACATACAGATACACCGATCGGTCGAGATGCTCGCCTGCATCGCCTGCGTCAAGCAGGAAGATGGCGGCGGCCGGCGGCAGGACACGCCGCGCTCAGGCTCCGCCGGCGCCGGTGGGGACGACACCCCAACCTGTAGGGACCCCGTCAAGACGCTCACCTCCCAGGTATGCATCTACTGCCTGCCTTGCCTTGTCTCTATGTATCGTTCGTTTGGCGCTTCTTCTTCCTCGCATTTAGCCGCCTCTTGTTCAGTTGCTTGCCATCCGGCTTGTTTTCGACATCATCTGTGTGTTCCTTACTCTGCACCGCTACCATGTATTAATTTGTTGACGCTAGCTAGCTCTAGCTGCCCAATAAATTAAATCATCAGAAATGCAACTTATTCGGCAGCTTACTAGCCCATAGCACATCCATCATCCATCGCGACATGAAGATTATGGCGCTTTTAATTCCCTCTGTAGTCTGTACCATTGATTCTATTAAATTGGTACGTACTCAGAGATATTGTTGGTTCGCTAGGGTAGCTTTAACCTCCTACCTGTTGCTGTCGGGAAACACACACCTATATACTCCCTCCCTCCCTTCCATATTGTTTTAATCTTTGTTAAAGTCAAACTACTTTAATTTTAATCAAGAAAAAAAGTAATAATATTTCTATACAAGATAAATATACTATAAAAATAAATTCAATTATGAGTCTACTAAAACTAATTTGATGCTATGGACGTTAGATATATTTATTTATAAATTTAGTTAAAATGAGTATAGCTCAAGTATGTTTACTAGTACGACCCCACACATATATAGCTAAAATTAAAGTAGTTTGAAAAGAAATGAATATAGCTCGTACTGCTGGTATATATAGTGACCATTATATACTTACTAGTAATACGACACACAGATATATACATGTGTATATGCATGTAACCTAGTACGTATGTACAGATAAACGATTCGATGATCTCACCAATCAAACAGTGTACGTATAATAGTATCTGCAGGCAGGTCTAGTACTCGTACATACGTACTACTTGGAGTACTTATTTACTAGCTAGTACGTCACTAGCTAGATAGATTCGATCGTCCGTATGCATGTACATGTTTGATCCAAGCTAGTTGAGAGTGAATTCGAAACTTGCATCAGTTGTTACTACAAGTAACGCAGCTTGGTCGAGTATAAGATATGATGCACGCAAGCACTAATTAAATCAATGTAGGTGGTAGTAATAATTAACAAAAAGAGAGTGCACGCATGCGAGAGAGGAAGTAGTCATTAACATGAACATAATGATGATGGTGGTGAGAATGGAAGCTATATATAATAATAAGCAAAGGGTGGTGCGGCGAGCGGTGATGATCGACGAGTGGCCGGGGGCGAGCGTGGCCGTGCCGTCGCTTTCGAGTCTCTCATGCAGATCGCAGAGAGCAGCGCCCCCAAAGCCAGCGACAGGTAGAGGTAGGGCAATCTGGTATATCGTCTATGCTTGCTTTAGAGCCATCAACCATGGCATGTAGAGGTAGGGCAATTAACCATTGTGCATTACTGAGATCCCTTAATTATATATATGTATATATTCCCTAAGTAATTAGCTTGTTTTCATATATACAGCCAGAATATAGAATATACTCCTATATATTAGCTACGATGCACCATATAGAAATATAGTAATGAACGATAATTGGGTGGGTGTTGCTCATAATGCGAGTCTAAGAAAGAGAGAGAGAAGAAGAAACGCCTGGTGAGAGGCACAAGACCATTGAACAAGACACGCGTTCCAAGGCGTACGTACTTACGTGGGGGGCCATGGATGATGGCTGCGAGAGGCCGGGCATGTACGGTGGATATGCGGCCCACGTGTCGGGATCATGACAGCATGCTGCCGCTTTTCGTAGCTACTGGCTTCGTTGCTTTGCTTGCCTGCTGCATGAGGCTGTACATGCAGATGCAGCAGTAGTAGCAGATTAACAAAGGAAAGCCAGGCGCCAATCCCGATCCATCATCCGATCTCCATCCTCGATCGACCTACCTTAGCATAGCACCTAGTACCTTAGCAGCTGCAACAGCCCTGCATCGATCACTGTAGTAGCGACCGCAGCATGCATCCATGGCCGTGGGCTCCATCCTCTCAGCAGCTGCCTGCCTATCGATGGCGAGCATGCAGCTCGACATGTCTGCAAGCTTCAACAGAAGCTGCTATAATTATTAGCGCCAAGCTAGCTAGCAAGCTTATCAGTCCAACGTGCATACATCTCGATCACTTCTCCTTCTTTTTTCTTGTATACTATCTAGTGGTCATCTGGCTGCCTTAGCATCTCTGCTCTGTCAAAAAGAAACGCGTCTCAGTTCTCTCCATCTCTTTCGGCGAATTAAAGCTAGGGTTAGCATCGCGTGGCGCTGACGCTAGCTAGCTAAGCCGCGTGCCAAAGTTCATTTCTTCTGCTGCTACTTGTCTCCTTTTCTTTCTTTCTTTCTTTCTCTTTTTGTTATTATTATGCTTGTCTCGTGGAAACAGAAGAATATTGTAGCTTGCTACCTCACCTGATCAATCATCCAGTACCTGCCTTTAACTTCAAAGCAAATTGCGCGCCTTTTGCCCGGCCTCTTCACGACCGACCGTTGCATGCTCCATTGCCATCTCATCAATGCCTTCCCAGCTCTCCCAATCTGAAACTTTTCAGAGTATCACAAGTTAGCAGATTTTATTTCTTGAGATCAATGTTTCCACTCTGACTCTTTTTTAGACCAATGTTATCACATTCAGACCTTCTGCAAAGAGAATACCGTTACCAGCACAATATTAAAATCCGGAATTATATCAGATAGGACTAGAGGTATTGTTCCTAGCTAGCTGCTAAACTTATACTACTTCCAATAGATGTTGCAGTAAGGCGGAATACTAGATGAATGCACAGCCTGCACTGCCGATTTAAACTGACTGAGCACAATCATTAATTATTTGAGGGTTTGTGGATACAGTAAAGATGTTCAAACTGAAACTGAAGAGGGCAACACGATGGTCAAAATGAGGGGACAGGTAGTGTTAGTGTATGCTGTGGTTGCCCTGGTTGGTTGATATCACCTTTCACTTTGTGTCGTTTCCTTGGGGAGAGATCCTAGAACAAAAGCAAAGCACATACTGCATAGCGTCATGTATGTGTAGTCTATTGTTTCTTTCCTTCCTCCCAACAAAGAGTGGCCATGGACTATTCCCTTGTTCTTTTGTGACAAAGAAGCTCTGAGCTCCAACTTCCTATGGCTATGTGTCCATGTCTTTTGTTTCTTATTTTCTCTCTTTTTTGACACCAAAGTATGTATAGGGTATGCTCAAAGCTTCAGATGAGATTGATATATGGATGGGCTCCTGCATGCATGCTTTCTCAAAAGGAGAGATTGGGAGGGTGGTGCACTGGTGCACTGCACTGCAATGCAAAAGAGAGATCCCCTGGAATGGATGGATGGGGATGTTGCACTGCATTGCTATGTGTGGGGAGGGGATGTTCATGGTATATGTTTTTAACAATACATAAAAGAGGCCAGAAGTCCTAAAAAGATGCATGGTATCATGAAAGGGGAAAACTTAACTGTAGATGAAACATACAGGTCAGTAAACAGCATATATATGCACACTAGGAGTAGCATGGAGTTAAACAAAAGTCAATATAATTGGAGATAGAAACATATTCTTCTTTCAGATTCTGCTACTTTATTTTACCCCATGGTAGAATAAGAGTTTTTACCACATACAGTACAGCGTGAAGCGTGGAACTGGTAGTGTTTACCTTCTTCTTCAGTCTTGATGAGCTAGATAGCAATGCAAGATGACATTGTGCAGTCTGAACTGAATAAAGATTACAAATTGGTTGGCTATATGTCAAATAATGGATCCTAGAGTACAACTATAGTCTTTGACAATGTCATTCTCTGACACCTAAAAGGGAAGCAGCTTCATTATCTAGCATTCGTATTTGACCGGAGCCATCAATAGATTCACTAGCTCCACTGCCAATAGTACCCCGATATAAAAACGCCCATTTGAATGCTGCGACAGATCTGTTGCAACATAGTGGCAAGATGATGGGTTAAGCAATAACCTAGCTATTAGCTCAAGTTTCCAGAAATTCTGGTAGTAGAACCAAAGACCTTGACGATAATGCAGAAAGGCATGAGGGTGATAGGTGGTAGTAGTAGTACCTGGCCCAAAGCTGCAGTCGAATGAATGAGTCCAAATCAAGAACCGAACTTCCCTGGGAATCAGCCAGTTTTGTCTATTTTGGAGTAAAATGCAACTTATTCAGCAAACTATGGTGCTTTGTACCCAAGAGTAATACATCCAGATGGAAGCTTAATGGAAGGAAATAACACCCGGAATCAGCACAAATGAGTCCTGAAATATGGTTCACTTATATAGTAGTTTTTTCTTTTTCAGGAATACTGAAATATGGTACCAAAGGACAAGTTCGATTTGAATTGCTTGGAACTTGAAAGCGTTTGCAATTTCTTTTACTGGTTTACCTGCAGTGCAGGCTCACATGCTGAAGATTTCATTGCAAGACAGTTTATTCAAGACCTGATAAGTTATTGTCATTTCCGTCAGAAATTTATCATTGTCATTACTCATCTCTGTCATAAAAGGCATTTTATTCTCTAATGCATGGATCTGTTTGATTTATCAGCCTAGTTAGTTGACAATCCAATGAATGCATAGTGATGATGCATGGATCAATTGTTTTGATGGTGTGTGCAGCTCAAGGACATGGTGCTGAAGCTGTCCGGCACGCACCGTCATCACGGTCATCAGAGGCGCGGTGGCTCGCCGCCTCCGAGGGGCAGGACGACGTCGCTGTACCGGAGCGGGTACTACAGGCCAGGCATGGTCCAGGACGACATGGCGGTGCCCCCGGCGACGTACCTGGGAGGCGGCGCGACGTTGAGCTCGAGCTCGACGCCAGCGTGGGACTTCGCGCGGCCACCGGAGGGCGAGGCGAGGGAGTGGGTGGCGCAGGTGGAGCCCGGAGTACAGATCACGTTCGTGTCACTCCCCGGCGGCGCCGGCAACGACCTGAAGCGCATCCGGTTCAGCCGGGAGATGTACGACAAGTGGCAGGCCCAGAGGTGGTGGGGCGAGAACAACGAGCGCATCATGGAGCTCTACAACGTCCGCCGCTTCAGCCGCCAGGTGCTCCCCACGCCGCCGCGCTCCGACGACGGCGAGGTCAGTGTCAGTGCTTCCTTCCTACAAATTTCTGCACCCATGCAAGCATGTTACGCACTAGCATTCGCGGCCATGGCCATACATGGTCCCCATCCATGATGCCGACCCGGCGAGGGCGGTGACAAGGCAGCACACGGCCACGACGGGGACGTTGCCTAGCCTGTCCCAGCCATTCTTGGCGCCATGCATGCATGCTGACGCTGATACGTTCTCGCCTGCATCCGCATACGATGCTTTTACAGAATCACGCCGTTGCTTGCATCAAAAGATGCAACGATGCAGAGCATGCAACGATTAAAGCTGGTGATCTATAGATATATGGCCATTTCTTCTCTCTCCGAATTAGCATGAATAAATTTGAGTAAATCAATTATTGTTGTTGTTATGGCGACCATTCGAGCAGAGGGAATCGTTCTATTCTCAGGTGGGCTCTACGAGGGGGAGCCCCGCCGCCACACCGTCGCCGGCGCCGCTCACCCCGGATCGCGTCACCAGCTGGAGCGCCTTCATCCGTCCGCCTCCGGCCTCGCGCCAGCAGCAGCAGCAGCAGCAGCAGCATAGCTTCCACCCGCTGTCGCCGCCGCCGCCGTCGTCGTCCAACCCGTCGGAGCGGGCCTGGCAGCAGCAGCAGCGCGCCGGGAAGAGCCCCGCGGCCTCCGACGGCGTGGACGCGGCGAGGACAACGAGCTGCTCGTCCAGGGACGAGGTGTCCATCAGCAATGCCAGCGAGCTGGAGGTCACCGAGTGGGTCATACAGGACGAGCCCGGAGTCTACATCACCGTCAGGGAGCTCGCCGACGGCAGCAGGGAGCTCCGCCGCGTCCGATTTAGGTCACGCCTAATTAACCTAGCTAGCTCTTCTTAAATTTACATGCATGATCTGCTGCTGCTGCTAATTATGATGATTACCAAATGATTAATTAATGTGTTTGCGTGTTAATTGATTTTGTTGTTGCAGCCGGGAGAGGTTTGCAGAACTCAATGCGAAGCTGTGGTGGGAGGAGAACAAGGAGAGGATAAAGGCGCAGTACTTGTAGATGATCATTGCATTATTGGTAAATCTGGGAATTAATTACTAGCAGTACAAGTTGGAACTTGCATGGCGCAAGGAGGAATTAAACTACATATATTACTTTATTTTACAAGTAAATAGAGTTTGTGTTCCAAGTTGGAACTGGGAAAGATTGGTGGGAGATTAGGGGAAAAGAAAGGGAAAATTTTAGGGCATTACCTGCCCAGGTAATCTGTGACTGGTGTACCATTAGTTCCACACATCAACATCCTTCTGCTTTGTTCAATCCTTAAGCATTTACAGCTAAGTATGCTTAGCAACTTATTTCATAGCAGGAAAATAATGTGCATTTCCTTCCTTAATTTACCACCTGTAAATGCAATATAGAGGTAGTGAAGAAGGCACAACTATGAATCATACAAGATAGTTTGATACAACGAACAAAATGATCCAGCATTTACATGGCTTGTTTGTTCAACGATAAAAAAATAGAATGTACATAACTCGGTAAATGTAAGCTAACAAGATTAATAGACTAGAGCATTTATCAGAGGCATAAGCTTACGCCTGTACAATTACCAATCAAATGAACTAAGGCAATGCAAACTTACACCGCCAACTGATCAATGTCTATGTGAAAATTAATGTTAGGGCATATGTAGTATACACTGTGAATGCTCCACTTCATGCTAGTTAGCGCACCTTTGTCTACTGGAATTCTCAACAGCAATTGGGATAAATGTGAAGAGAAGTGATCTAGGACATGACCAATTTGTCTCAAAACATGTAACCAACAAGGAGAGGAGAAAATTTCTGGATATATGAAGTTAAAATAGACATCCTAAACCAATCTTCTGTTTCTCCTTTGGTTAAAAAGAAATTAGTGAAAAGATCAGTATGGTCTTAGATCACTTCTCTTCATACCTTCCAATGTTTGCAAGAATATCCATTAAGACCAAGGGGATCCGCGACTTCACATGCCGAATTTCATCCATACTTTACATGATGAAGGTAAATTAATGTGCCGAGCAGAAGGCTCATGTCTGTAACAGTTGTGAGTCTAAGATCATCATCGAACAGCTGAAGCATAAGGAGACAAAAAGTACTCCTTTATGCGTGATGCCCCATCCCTTGCCAACATGCCCTCAAGGTCTCCTAGAATTCTTGCCAACCAAATCTCCAGGCTACGCTGAATTTCCTTGAAGTTGTTCCGAATTGAACTCAGTGCTCTTCTTGTGTTCATTTTAGCTTCTGCGGTCAGTTCATTACCAATACTTCCTTTTGCGGTCTCTGCTTGCAGTGCACAGAGCTTCTGCCTAGTTTCAGTTGCTCGGTGCTGAAGGTGGAATGCTTCCAGCAAGTATTCGGTTTGCCTTTGTGTTCTAAACTCTGAGCTCAGTGTTGAATCACAGGGGTCACTTGTTTGCTGTGCAAAATTCCAAATAAATAGAGGTTAGTTATCTTCCACTCCTGTTGCAGTTGTCTTACACAGGTAAGGACAGGGCCAGTAAAAATAACATCATGCACAAGAGGGAGCAATATCAGAACCATGAAGTAATGAATGCTTGCATCAGTATTTATGTATCAACTAATATAGGATTGCTCCTGATTCCTCCTTACTATTAACCGAGAATGACTATTTTCACAGCCAGAAGTCTCTGCTATCTTTGGAACACCCTAATTCCCATATCTTTCCAACCATGTTTTTATTAGCATAACAGCCATATGCCACATAAAGTATTCATCATATCTTCAGTTATACATTATGAATAAGTTATGCAGTAGTATCAGCAAATCCAAGTAAAAGATTAGATGCAACGTCAAGCGAGAATACCTACCATTCTTTTGCAAAGATCATCGATCTTCCCAGCAAGAGTTTGGTATCTTTTCACTTGCTTTCTCATCACAAATGGTATCTTGGATAAGTCTCCATTTCCAATCTTTTCTAGGTTAATTAATTCCTGCTCAAGCAACTGAAGCTTTGCAGGAACTCCTGATGATTCCACATCCACATTCCAAGGTGATTCTCTCCTGTTAATGGAAGATGCTTTAGAGAGTAAATGTTAACTAGAGTTTATTCCTTTGCTACTTCAGGAAATCATGTGCCTCAAATTGAAAAGTATCAACCTACCGTGGTACAGCATGCTTTGTGTTATAGATTGGCTCAGCCGATTCATGCTTCAGGTCCTACAAGATACAAGTTCAAAATTTGAGCCACAAACATGAAAAATAGAAAAATGGTACTAATCTAACAATGTTCAAACTGAGACCAACCATCAAACACTGATACCTACAAATTGTGTCCATGGCAAGAACATAATTACATAGAACAATAATAAGATTAGATATGCCATTTATGTACCACTGGTATTGAGAAAAAAATATATATTAATGTAAATCAATGGTTGGTTTAAGTGCCAATGACATAAGCATTGTTTCAATTTATGTAACACCCTGTATCTAGAAAAAAATTACATTTATGCAAATTAGTAATTGCTTAAGTGCCAGAGACAAAAGCATAGTTTCATGCTTAGAAAAACATATCAGAATGTGCCTTTTAAGTATCACTGTAGTAAGCCAAAAAAAATGTTTCAAGGCACGTCATTACCATTAACATATGAGAGTCACATCTTAGTTTTAAGTGTTACCATGTAAAAGTGCATCTAAATTCTTAAGTCAGTTTTGGATTATAAATGACAAAACGGTTAAATGACTAGTATGTTTATCGAGTTATATGTAGAGATTAGTCTCTGAAAAACTAAATATAAGCATAATAACCCCTATAAATTAATTTATGGTTGGGCTATGGCGAAAAGGCTCGGAGCTTATTTTAAACTTCTTTTCAATTTATTCTAAGTCTAATAAAATCATACTATTAAGAATGGTTGCAAACAGTGCTCCATATCTATTCTTGTGCTCAAAGATCCATTTCTTCATTAAGAGACATATTTACACAGCACTTGCACCTGCTATGAGTTTGCAATACCTATAGGTCAGATGTTCCGATCTTGGGGAATTGAAGGTTTCTGTCCACTGTTGTCTATCAGCAGCTAAGTATTGGGTTGCGAGGTTCTAGGACAGAGGTCAAAACCTTCAGGTGTTCAAATCTAAGTAACAGCTAGGTGACGTAGGGGAGTGGGTATAAATATCCCCTTTCCCTCCTAGAGCTGTTGAGGATTTTTCACATTTGTTTTCCTGTCTCATAGCTTCTTTTAGGGCTCTATACACCTCTTCCACCAAGTTTTTGAGCTTCTATTGGGTTGAGCAAAATTCTTGAATGGTTGGAGTGCGTTTTCTTGTGAGAAAAGCTAAGATGATCTTGAGTACTTGAGAATTGGTATCGGTCGCTATTTGGAGCTTATTACTCTTGGAGGGTAACCTCCTAGATGCACACTTAGACATTGCCCACGAGCTTTCTTAAGCTGTGGATTGTTCCGGGTAAGTTTGTGAGAGTGAACCTTGCCTCTATAAGGAAAAGAGGTAACCGATGAAGTGGCAACCAAATCGATTTTTGTGACTACATGGCAATGCAAAGGGTCAAGAAAGACCTAGCTCTTAGGAGCTCCTCAACGGAGATGTAGGATTTTTGTGATCCAAACTTCAAAAAAAAATCCTTATCTCTCTCCCTCTTACTTTGTGAATTTTGTGTCAAAGCTTACTTCTTTTCTATGTTATTTATTAATTCTTGCATTACAATACTTGTGCACCTATTTACTGCTTCTTTTGCTATATTTTTTGTGTTTCTAGATTGTGAATAAAAACTCGAAAGAGTTCATCTCTTGCTTGATCGGAAGTTCCTGTCTCAATAGACCAGTGGTTCCGACCAACCATCTCGGCCTGCCTGAGAGAGCTGATCAGAAGTTCTAACCCATTAGTTCGAAAGTTCTGATTAAGTTTGAATTTGACCGCTACATTGGAGTAATTTTCAGGAACGCCTATTCACCCCCTATATAGACAATCTCTAGGGCTTTCAATTGGTATTAGAGCCAATCTCTTTGGATTGGCTTAACCGCTAGAAGATAAGATGTCGAGGGATAGATCTACACCACCATATACTAAGATAGTTGGTATACCTTTTAATTATGACAAGATCAATTTGTATCCTCATACTCAATTTATCTCCATACCTTCTAGGCAACCGTCTCACTTTGATGGAACCTTCTATGTCGCTTGGAAGCACAAGATGAAGTTACACCTAATATCTTTGCATCCAAGTGTATGAAAAATTATGTGCACAAGTTATGACGTGCCGGAGGACATCGAGAACCCCACACCGGAGCAAGAGCAAATGATCCACCGGAACGCTCAAGCCGCTAATATCATACTTAGCGTCTTGAGCCTAAAAGAATTAAACAAGGTTGATCAGTTTAAGGAGGCTAAAGAGATATGAGATACTCTTCAACTTGCTCATGAAGGCTTTTCAGGCATGAAGGAGTCAATGATCGAGTTGTTGGAAGGACAACTCGATCGATTTGTGATGAAGGATGACGAGACAACTCAAGATGTATGGCCACATGATAATTATTGTCAACAAGATCCACAGGCTTGTTGGTGAGGACATGACCGATCATGTCGCCGTTAAAAAACTTTTTCGAGCTTTCACCCCAAGAACAACATTTTGGTGACTCATTCGAGAGATGAAGAACAACAAGAGGCTTACTTTAAATGATGTATTCTCAAGATTCATCTCCCACGAGCTTCATGAAGAAAACACCAAGTACGTTAAGATACTCTCTAAGCAAGCCACTCTCGTCGAACAAAGACATCACTCTTAAGGCCAAGAAAGAAGCTTCAAATGATAAGGAGAATGAAGATAAGAACTTCACACTAGTTGTTTAGAAGTTAAAGAAATTTTTGAGAAGTAAAAGTGGCTTTGGCAAGAAGAAGCAAGGCGGCAAGAGCAAGAGTTGACCAAGCAAGAGGAAGTGTTATCAATGTGGTGAGCATGGATACTTCCATCGCAGTTTGCCCAAACAAGACTAAGGACAACAACAACAACACCAAGCATCACAAGAAAAGAAGTGGTCATGCACACATTGGTGAAGAGTGGATTTCTGATGGTGAATCTAGAGTTGAAGAGGAAGATGACTGGAGTTCTTAACTTTGCCTACAAGTCTTCATTGCCAATAGAATCTCTGTTCTCCAACTTGAGCAACAATGAGGACTTCAATGCTCCTATTTGCCTTGTGACGAGAGAGTGCAAGATAACTCCAAATCCCAAAATCTTGTGATAGTAACGATGAAGAAAGTGATGAAAGTAATCTTGATGATGATGTGTTTAAGAGTTGTAGCAAAACCACTTTGAATCAAGTAACCAAGCTTATGAATACATTAGAAGAAAATGATAAGACTCAAAATACAAGAGGACTTGTTCATCCTTAAGGAGATAAACCTTTTTTTCTTTAGAAATCTTTGGCTAAGGAGAAGAAGAGGGTAAAAACATTAACCACTCAACTTGATTAAGTCAATGAATCTATTGCTACTTTCAAGAGCTCAAATGATGCACTAGTTAAGAAGGCCTAGACAAGGCATACAAAGATCTCGAGGTGCATTTTAAGGCTCTTTGGAGTACTCTTCTACTTCCCTTCAAGCCACTCAATTTTCTAATGCCTCCACAAGTAATGGGTGTGCTAGATGTTATAATGTTGATGTAAATGCTTTTACTACTAACTTATAAGCTTTAGAGGTTATTAAGAAGGAGAATGAAAGGTTGGAGACTCTTTTCAAGTATGGGTGCATTAAGTCCTATCAATTATAAGATGCACTCTACAAGATCATTACCATTCACAACAACAAGGATAGATATGGACTTGGCTTTTGTCCATATAAAAGCAGGTTTGCAACAAGGAACAATGTGAAGGGAAAAAAGAGTCCTTAAAGTTTGTCTAAGGAAGGGAGTGCACCATCACTCTTGGAGAGCACTCGGCTTCCTATTGAACAATTGGCTAAAAGTTCCGACCAGGGTTCTTGGGTCGACTAAGAGCCCCAATCGGAAGTTTTGGTCTATACAGTCGAAGATTCCGACCAAATGTCTTAAGCAAGCCGAGAGGGCCAGCTAGGGGTTTCAACTCCAATGGTCGAAGGTTTCGATCTAGACAGCTCCACTATGATTTATACCTGATCACCAAGGATCATCATAGCAAAGTGATCGCTCTCTTCAATGATGGTCCGAATGAGTACATGGTAGTTGTGTGGGTGCCAAAGGCTATTATGACTAATGTTCTAGGACTCAAACTTTGATAAGTTTGGGTTCCTACATTCGTAGCTTGACTTTATTTTATAGGCATATTTCAGCGGATCAAGTTAGATTGTTGATAGTGGGTGCATCAACCACATGACAGGGGAATATATTTACTTGTCTCAACAAAAATGGAGACATGCAGAATAAGGGGCCAATTTCAATTTCACTTTTGTCAGTCTATTTTGGTTGGAAGTTCCGACTAGACTGTTCCTTTTATCCTTTCTATCTTAAAGAATGTGTGTAATCTTTTGTGGACAAATAGTTAATCTATGTAAACTAGGATGTAATGACTGTTAGTTTCGGTTCTTATATCATCGATTGCTCGTGTAGTGTGATGTTCTTTTCTTTTCATGTGTGCTTACCATGTCATATGTATTGCTTTTATATCTCTGCATCACACATTGCACCCCATGGATAAAAGGTGATGAATTGAGCTTTCTATGCATTCCCTCTTACTTGTACATGTATGCTTCACTGATATCTCCCTATGCATACATTTAAGAGGAGCTCAACTCATCTCTTCTTATTCAAAGTTCAATTCATATTCATTCTTTTGTAAGCTTTAATTGTATTGACATTAATCACCAAAAAGAGATTGAAAGTGCATCTAACCTCCTAAGCCGGTTTTGGATAATGAATGACAAAGCGGTTAAGAAACTAACATATTTATTAATTTATTGAGGTATATGCAGAGATTAGTCCATAGGAAACTAAGTGTGAGTATAATGACCCCTACAAATTTATGATTGAGCTATGGCGAGAAGACTCAGAGTTTATTTTAAACTTCATTAGAATTTTGTTTTGAGTCTAGAAAAACCGTACTATTAAGAGGCATTGCAAATGATGCTCCATGTCTACTCTTGTGCTCAAAGATACATTTTTTAGTTGAGAGGCATATTTACACAACACTTACACTGCTATGAATTTGCTTCTGCCTGTGGGTCAGTGGTTCCAATCTTGGTGGATCGGAGGTTCTAGGTTCCAGTCCACTACTATCTGTCAGTGTCAAGTGTTGAGTTGGAGGTTTTAGGATATAAATTGGAACTTCCGGGTGTTTAAATCTATGAGTAACGGCTAGGTGATGTAGAGGAGTGGGTATAAATATCCTCTTTCCCTCTCAAAGCCGTTGAGGCCTTTTCACTTTCGTTTTCCTATCTCCTAGTTTCTCTTAGGGCTCTATACACCTCTTTCACCAAGTTCTTAAGCTTATATGGGGTTTTGAGTGAAGTTCTTGAGTGGTTCGAGTATTTTTTTTCTTGTAAGAAGAGATAGGAGGATATTAAGTACTTGAGGATCGGCATGGGTCGCTGTTTGGAGCTTCTTACTTTTGAAGGGTAACCTCCTAGACAATGAGGCTCGCGAGTTTTAGGATTTTGTGGATTGTCCTGGGCAAGTTTGTAAGAGTGGACCTCGCCTCTGCAAGGGAAAAAGGTAGCCGATGAAGTGAGAAACAAATCGATCTTTGTAACTACTTGGTGATGCAAGAGATTAAGAGACCTAGCTCTCAGAAGCTTCTTAACGGAGACGCAGAATTTTTGTGATATGATTTTTAGGAAAAATCCTTATGTCTCCCCCTCTCTCAGTTTGTAAATTGTGTCACAACTTGTTCTTTTTTTTATGTTGTTTACTAATTCTTGCATTATGCACTTATGCATATATTTACTGCTTCTATTGCTATTTCTTGTGTTTCTGAGACTATGGAGAAAGACTCAAAAGAGTTCATCTCCTGCTTGATCAGAAGTTCCTGCCTCAATAGACCGGAGGTTCTGACCAACCATCTTGGCCTGCCTAAGAGAGTTGATTGAAAGTTCCAACCCATTGGTCCGAAAGTTCCGGTCAAGTTTAAATTTCACCGCCATATTGAAGTAATTCAGGAACGCCTATTCACCTCCCCTCTAGGCTATCTCTAGGGCTTTCAACATGTATGCAGCAGTTTTGTTGGATGTGCAGGCTCCAGTAACACTAATATGCATTACTGCCTATTGAGTTGCAGCAACAACGCTGCCAGTACCCATTCACCTAGTAGCAGTAATCATAGATCACCACAACATCCAACAATACTTATTTGGTTAGTCTATGTGGATTCCCACATACCAATGCTACATCACTAGTCAGTAGCAGATGGGCTATGGACATGGGCTAATGAACAAGGCGCTCCCACTCAGCCCAAGGACTCAATTAAGCTTCCCTTCACGGTATGAGTGATTCTCCCAACAGGGCCCTACCCTTCCTAGAAGAGCAACTAAACAATTGTGTTTGTTGAAACCGAACAGTTTCTAGTGGTTTAATTCAAACTGGTTCCATAGAATGCACAGAATGAAGCACATAAACCAACCTCCCCAACCTTGTGCTCTACTAGGCTTCAAGGGTACACCCAAGCAAATTGGTTCCTACTTAATTCAAAACTTAATTGTCTTTAAATTCTTGTTCTTTTTATGCAATAAGGTTAACAATACACTCTTTGATCATCCTGCCACACAAACCTGAAGGCAGTAAATCAAATAAAGGAGAGAAGAGACAGCCTGCAATCATATGCATCAAAAAAGCAAAATGTGTACTCAATGTGGTAATGGATATGAATATAAGAAACCGAATGGGAACCACCAGTATGTTAGGTCAGGGGCTAGCTTTAATAGTATGGGCATAGATTTATCTGACCCACCCAGTTATGCTAATTAGCTGCACATATTTGTTCAGTTACAAAGCACAAAAGCTAAAAGCTTTACTGATTATTTAGGTTCGCTCTATAAGCATCGAATGGTATATCATGAAAAAGAAGCCCAGTCCATCAGGGTTACAAAACTACAGGACATTATAACAAGACAAGATGTTCAGAGCCTAACAAAAAAGGGTTTTATTACACAGGAACTAAGGTTATCTGATTATTTTGGTGCAGCACTAGTCTTCTACGGCACTGTTAGCATGAGCAACAACAGGAGTCCTTTGATTCATAGGTTTCAAATGGGTCAGACATGATACCGGTAGCTTTCTTGCATGGTTTACCCCACAGGTTTTGTATCAGGATTGCAGTGGACGCAGCAGGCTATCGAAGTGGTTGTTTGTCTGTTCTATTCTGCAACAAGACATGGCATATGAAGGTTCGAGGTGGTATCACTATCACTACTGGAAAATTGTGCATGAAGAGCAATTATAGGATGTTACACCTATGCCCTAGCAATAACCACATGCAGATTTGATCTTCTATTACAGGCAATATGGATCAAGAACATAATTTGACTGCTACTAAATCCAAACTGAAACTCTTGACACAGAACAGACGGAACAAGAAGATGTAGTAATCGAGGTGCCTTTTGGACATTTCTGACAACCACAAAGTTATGTGTGATTAAGCATGCAATTGAATGCAATCTTTTCTTGCCATCAATTTGATAGGCACTGGTATCTGTTTCTTCGCAAAAACAGACATACCAAAATGTGTGCCTTAAGGATGAGACGGAGGGAGTAGTATCAAATCTAACAGTAGCATTAAAATTTCCCAAATGTGTAGCCTAGCTAATCATTTAGAAGTAATAGCAGTAGCAGCCATTAAACAGAAAAGCAATCCACCAACAGATTTACTTCCTTGGAAGCTAAAACAGAAGTGGTCACTGTAGTAGATCATCTATTGGATGGAGCAAGGAAGATCGAAGTAACTAGTGTCTAGTAGGAAGTTAAGGCAACGTCTTAGAAGTTAGTAGAAGAGAACAAACAAGGAAGGGTCAATGGGAGAAAGGGGGTTGGGTTCCAACCTTTTGTCGTCCCACCTGCCACCCTTTTGATCGCTTCATCCATGGCTGCATTCCCGAGGCCGCCGCCGCCGTGTAGAAGTCGTCGCTGCCGAAACCCTCTTGGTGCTGTCGCTGCTGAGCGTAGAGAGCCGCGGCTGCAGCCAGGGCCTCCGCGTCGGCGTCAGCACTGCAGGGCTCGACCGGATCCAACGCCGGGGCCGCCGGCTGCTGCTGGTGCTCCGCCTCCCGAGCCTCGGGCTCCACCTCATCGGTGCCGCGTAGGTCGGCATCGGCGGCCCGCGTGGCCGCCAGGAGGGCGTTGATGAGATCGTCCCGCTCGGTGGCCTCGCGCTCGAGGCGCTCGAGGCGGGCCCGGAGCGCGGCGGCCTCGTCGGTGGCGGCGGTGGCGCGGGCGAGGAGGCGGCGCTCGTTGTCCATCCAGGAGGCGCGGTGGCCGGCGAAGATCTCGGCGGCGCGGGCATTGGCTCGTGCGTCCTCGCGCCGGCGCGCGCGCAGCTGGCGGAGCTGGTCCTCGGCGGCGAGGAGGCGGGTGGCGAGCAACCGGCCGCGCGACTGCAGCGAGGCGAGGTGGCGCGCGGCGGGGGTGCCGCCGGGGAGGGAGGCGAGGAAGAAGGCGAAGCTGAGGCCGAGGTAGGTGGCGAGGACGTCGCCGCCGGCAGCAGGCTCCTGCGGCAGCGCGGTGTTGGACGCCGCCATTTCTCTCCCCTCCTCTAGGCGAAGGAGATGAGAGAGAGAAAGAGAGAGTGGTGAGTGGAGTGAGCTGGTCCGGTGCGGCTCGGGCTGAGAAGAGAGAGAATCTTGGGCCACGTGCGCGGCCTTTAAATAGGTCGGAAGGAGGATGGGTTACTTTGGATATGGGTAATTTACACTCCTGATGACTAAGAGCAATGTTATAGTCTCGTTTAGCAAATCTCACGCTAAACTACTTATCTATCTTTAAAAAAATCTAGACATTCAATATAGTCTATTTTATATCCCTATACCTTTATATCTATGTATTTATATTTTTTGGACGACGGAGGTAAAAGTTTGACCAGAGAGGAGGCGAGTCAGCCGTAGCTGCGTGTGTCCGGCGATGGCGAAGTGATGCGTGCAACTATACTAGTACTACACGAGAGTGTGGTCGGAGACCCTCATCTGCTGAGCCAGCAGCCACTTTTCCCTGCTGCTCCTCTGACACGAAGGCAATGCAATCACCCAACGAAAAGGAGGTTACTGTGCGATGCGACGATGACCTGTGGGCCTGGTGTTGTTAGTTCGCGTGACAATCGCTGTCAAAATCTCGCAGAATTAAGGCTGCCCCATGCCATGCTGCTCTATCTGTCATTGCATCACAAGAAGCACACCCATCTGCAAGTGATATTACTGTGTAGCATGCAGATCAAAACAAACAGATGGCTACTACGCTGAGTGCTTAGCAAAACCGAACCAATTTACTACTCCTAGCAGGCTGCTAGTGCTGGATACACAAACACGCCCAACGGCTCTGGATGAGGCTTTGTCCGTTGCATATTACTTCTCCTTACGCCGCCTGCTAGCTACCAATTTACGTTGCCTCTCTCTGCTGGCCTGGCCTGGCCCCCCGGCCCGCACCTCGCTTCCACGACCTTATGCCATGCCCCTCTTCAAGGCTTTCAACATGCTACCACCAGACTTTGCACGATGCAGACACGATAAGGAAAAGCTGTGCAACATCAAATTCATCAGGGTTATGTTATAGGCCTATTCAAAGTTATTATTTGATGATGCAGGAAGATGTCATGTTCTATGCTAACACATCTTTTTCAGAGTAATCAAACATGCAGGAGGCATCGTACCTCACCTAAAAAGATCCTTCTGTTCTCATGTTCCTATACAGCAAAAAAAAAAAAAGGTCATTTACCAGCTATTACAATGTCATGTTCCTGTAGCAAGAGGACAGTACCTCGTCGCCTGATTGTCTATTAGATAAGCAGCATACAAGCCACTGTTTTGCACATAAAGGTCAGGAACCAACCTGCAGATCTCCAGTGGAAAAATGTTCAAGTATTCAGGAAATAACAGCAACCACCATATAATTGCAAGTTCCTCTCAGAATCACAACTCAACAGCACCTGGACTTCATAAACAAGGGTCTGCACAGGGTCATGTTTTGTGCGTCAATACTTGGTAAATAATCCGAGACTGAACCAATCATTTGTTCCAACAACAGCAAGCAGGATTGCGAAAAATTCTATGTAACACATATTGTGTGATAAGCAGCAGCATCTGAATACACAAAGAAAGAATGGTATCTGCAGCAAATGTGACTGGCTCCTACATGTTACCTGATTATCCAACTGCGAACATTTTTACAGTAAATAGTAGAGGTGCGGCAGTGATCCACGACGTACAGACATCAAACAAACTTGCAGATTGTACTAAAACTGAAACATTATATAAATGTATGGCAAAAATATTGGCAGTCATCTATTTGGAGCACAAACCCTCAACTAAAACTGAAACATTATATAACAACACTCTGACATGTTTCAAAGTCCTCAGCAGGTGACAGAAAATCTCTAAGACTAAAATTTCTAAGGGCATTCGTTTAACATAATCAATGATTGCCAAAAATACTTGCCTCTTGTCACAGTTGTTTGTGTCAAAAAGAGACTTTACTGGGAACAAAAAAAAGAAGAAAAGAGCACTAATCTAAAGGAGCAGATGGCATAATATTATTACTGTAGAATCTTGGTGCAGAACAGAACTCAAATTCAGAAATTTCCTTTTTATATTTACATTGTTCTCCTGCTAATTTACTCTTTCACCTTCACTTTCTCTGCTATTCCAGGTTACAGTTTGCTAGGACGGTCGAAATGTGTGCATTAGCTATAAAAGCCTGACATCGTGTACAACAAGAGACAACTAACAAAAAAGTGTTAAATTACAGGATTTATGGAAACTGTCATCAAAAGTTTCAGGGCAGTTAAATAGAACACCTTGCATAAGAAGAATAATACATAAGACATACATAACAATGGCCTAAGATGTTTACAATTTCCATTTCAGATAATCCAGTAGGTCAGAATGACAGAAAGACTATTATATTCTGTATAATTCTGAAGACCTGGCTGTACCAGTATCCCTAAAAAAAATAATCCCAGATAGTCAAATATGTTTCCACCTTCCATTAAATGATAAGACTTGCACTACAATTAGAATCTACTTTACTAAGCTGGCCTATCCCAATTTTGTATTCTCTCTGGAGAATAATGAGATAAGAATAGGGAAACCGCACACAAAGGCAAGGGAGTAGAAAAAAATATAAACAAAGTTGAGAAGCTATAGTGGCATTCCAAGTTATATACATCAAACATAATCCTAAATAGAAATGTTCATGCGATGTTTAGACACCTTGCATCTTTCAAAAAGTACATTTTCTGTCAGCCAAATGTCAAAAATGAGTTGCTGATGCAAGAAGTAAAGCTCACATCCACAAAATCTAGTAAAAATTAGTCATAAACACACATTCACACAATATGTCTAACACATGAAAGTGCTAAAAAGAGAGATCTTTGCAAACAGTTAATTAGCATTGGTAAAGGGTACTTATAAAAAAACAAGAATAATTTCTGAATCAAGAAGCCTCATAAAATTTGCTTGGATAGCATCATGGAGGATTGAAGCTGGAAATCATGATCATTTAATGCACAGATGACCTGAAGTTACAACATTTCCCTAAAGTGGAAGGATTTAGAACCCGCATCGCAATCAAAACTGGAATTCTTGTGCTATGCGCCTATGCCAAGAAAGAGCTAAAGAGCTTCTCTGAGATGGAAAGTCTTCAAAATAGCTCTAGCTTTATCATATTCATTCAGTGCTACCAATATATTTTTCAAACGACGAGCCAAACCACGTGTCTCTTCCTCACTTAGGCCTGATGCGTGTCGCCTCTCCAATTTGTTTCCTAGTTCTACCACGAGATCTATGAAAGGCTGCAACTTTTGGCTTGGTGAAGACCACACATCTGAAAGTGATGCAGATATCCGCTCAGCCCTAGCAATCGCATCATGGACATCGAAAATGATACTCTTCATATGAGGAAGAATCTTCCCCTTCAATAGTTCTTCCAGAGCAAGCTTCTCCAAAACAGGTTTTGCAAGAATGTCCTTCCACAAACATACATTTTTAAGAAGACGTGTTGCAACTCCAAATCTGTGTGCAGCATACTGCGAAGCACCTGGAACAGCCCTTGTTACCATTGATCCCCAAGCTGGCACTGAAATGTCAGCAACGGCCTCAGCCAGACGATTGTTGACAGCAGTCAGTAGTTGATGCAATGCCTTGCTTGAGGTTGGTAAATAGCTAATGACCATATTAATTGCATCTACAGTGTTTTTGGTTCTTTTGGTGCTCAAAATATCCCAGCAGTGCATAATACGGTGATGCAAAATAGGAAGAGCCACCTTCTCTACTAATACTGGAATAAGGTCTATGTCTGCATCATCAGGGTCGGTGTTGCTTTCTTTGTTTTGCACACCATAATCAAATAGAATCTTGTGCCACTCCATGTCAAAGAAATCAGTAGTTTCGTTGAGAGGATCCCACTGCAAAAGCTCCAGTCTCACATAAGGAGTGAACACAGATGGTGCACTCAGAGCTACATGAGCATCTCGGTAAGCCAAAGGATAATGAGTTTTCCATCCTTCAAACTTATCCTTAACAATTCTAAGGCTTGAGTATTCCTCAGCAGCATCACTGAATACAAGATCAGCAGTCTTGAGCAGTTCATCACGGCTGGACAGATAAGCACTGCTCTCACCGTCACTCTCATCAGTGCTTAGCTCTCCTTCGAAATGTTCATCATTTGCACTCTTCTCTACAGATGACAATCTTTTAGATTCCAAGCGAACTTTTCTTCGCCTCCTGTCTTCTTCCCTACGCTTAAGATCCATTCGCTTCTGCATATTGATATCTCTGCCAAATTCATCCAGCTCAGGTGGTAGGTTTGAACTTTCCCTAGCAGCAGCTGCTGCTGCTTGTGCAGCATTTGATGCAGCAGATAGGTAAGCTGAGCTCGATCCTTTGCTAAGAACTGATACTGCTGCATTCACCGCGGCTTCGATAACACTTGATTCATCAGCTAGATCAGCTGCCCTCCTCTCTGAGACAGCAGTCGCTCGATTCTCATGCAGTTTCTGCATGTGCTCCTCCAACTCCTCTATATAGAATGCCTTATCATTCAAGAAATCACACACGACAGAAATGTAATTTCGGAGCTCCTGCACGTACACAAACTTCTTTTCTGCATCTTGCAAACCACTCTCAAGGTTAGATATCTCTGAAAGAGCTTCACTAAGATGTGTATCAGTCTTGACTAAAGCATCCACTGTTGCCTTGTGGGTCTCCTTAAGCTTCCTGATGTTCTCCTGCAGGGCTTTGCTTGCTACATCAGCTTGCTGAGAAATTGACAGGAATTCTGCGCTCCCAGATGCAAAAACAGATGTCCCAGGCAAAACCCCGCTAAAGGAAGGCTGGTAATGGGGATCCACTGAATATCCAGATGGTTGTGGCTGGACCTGCACAGGAGCTGGTTTACCATTCACTGCTCTCTGAGCAGAAGCATCATCCACCCTCCTACCAAGCCCCTTCCTGAACTGCTCCTCCTCCCATTTCCTCTCTTCCTCATCCTCGTCATCATCCTTATCATCCTCAACCTCCCTAAAACTATCAATGTTAACCCCCAAACTGGCAGCAGGACCCCTATTATTGATTGCGCCAAATACACCTTTTGTGCTCCTATGGCTATCTGACTTCTCAGCGTACATTGCAATACGGCCCCGTGTCTCATCCTCCTCCTCATCGCTGGACCCACCAGCAGCATCACGGCTGCTGAGCACACCACCGCCATCAAGGGAGATGTAATCTGGCGCTGCATGCCTCGGCTGTTGGAGCTGCTGCCGCTTTGCTCGGATGGCTTCAATTGTTGCACGATCAGGTATGACTGGCCCCTCCTCCTCTGACTCATCATTGTCTTTGTCCTCATTCTGCAATGGGTTCCTTGGTCCAATGCTAGCCTGTGACATAGGTTTCACCAGACCTTTGAGAACCACCATGGGCTCTACGGCAGCAACCGTGGTGTTTGTTGCGGGAGCAGGACTGGCGGCAGCTCCAGCCAACCGTTGTCGTGGGGCTTCAGCGGACGGAGGAGGGGGTGGGGGTGCCCTCATGAGGCTCCCAGGGAGTGGGCGGGCGTTCTTCTGCAGCTCACGGAGGCGCTCCGGCGTGTACTCGCCAGCATGCGACTGGAAGTTGGACGGCTTCGGCGCGGGAACCGCCGCCGCGACGGCGGGCGAGCTCTTCAGCCTGTCCCTGGCAGGTGTGAGGCGGTGGAGAGTCGCCGCAGCTGGCGAGGGCGTGCGGGCCTGCCGGACCGTAGCAGCCGGGCGGCGGCGCTGCGATAAAGGGCCCTCCTCGGCGTCATCGTCCTCCTCGTCGTCGGCGAAGCTGAGGCGGCTCGCCCCCTGACGTCTCGGCGACCTGGGCTTGGGAACGGGAGGGGTTTGAGTCTTGGTTGTCGTGGGCCTGGTGCTACTAGAGTCCTCCCCGTTGGCGTCTTCGGTGTCGTCCGTGCGGCGGCGGAAGTTTTTCCGGTGGCTGCTCATCCCGCCCGCCCGCCCGCTCGCCTCGCCGGCGCGGCGACGAAGGGTAAAAATCTGCCTAGTTTGGGGAACTATATTAGGGTTTGCGAGTAGAGAAACCTCCGGTTTGAGTAGTGCGATAATCAGGCAGTAAGAGGAGAAAGGGATCTCACCGACGGCGACTGGCGGCGGCTAGGGTTCCGGCGAGATGAATGGCGGTGCGGAGTGTGGAGGAGATCCGCGTGCAAGAAAGAGAGGGGGGAAGCCGAAGGCGAGGCGGGTCAAGGAAACCAACCACTAGCAGCACAAGAGGTTACTGCATCCGGATCCCTAGTACTACCACCTAAGGCCAGGCCCATCTCGGCCCATATGAATTTAGGCCCATCCATCCGCTTCCTCTCCGTCCTCCTCACGCAGAAAACCCTAGCAAATCCCCTCCTCCTCGATCGGAAGGAGACCATGGCGACGGCGAGGCTCCGATCCGCGTCCTCTCTCCGCGGGATCCTCTTCCACCACTGCTCCGTGGGACCCGCCTCGCCACTGCAAGCCGTCTCCCGCGTCTCAGGTTCGTCTCATGCTTCGAATCTCTCTGTCTCTTCCCTTAGTTCTCTCTAGTGTTAAATCTGATCCGCGTGGTAGTGCCCAGCTTTGAGCTGCGAAAAATGTTGTGAGAACAACCATAGTATTCCATGGTGCATAAGTTTGGTTATAGTGTGATTAGGTCTTGGCGGTGCTGTGCCTCTATTGAGTGCTGATGTTATCTGACTGACTGGCTATGTGTTCTTCTATGTTGTGAATAAACTGAGAATTTTCAAGTTAGATTGTAGATAGTTAAACTTTGGTGGAGTGCATGTGTCAGTGAAGACGTAGGTTAAAGGGCAGTCCTCCACATCCATTTCAGGGAGAATTGTTTCTAACTCCACCCACAATCCAGCATAATCTGCGGATTCAGGCTTCTACCTTGAAATTCATGATTTATCTGTTATTCTCTACAGATTGCTCTCGTGAGCTCCATTACCTCTTTCCGCATCACATGATTTAGTTTTAGCTATTACATGTGACTAATTATACTGTATTGAGGTGCCTTTGTTAGGAAAATGTGTCATAATTCAACAGAGCGTGTGGTTAAAGTCCAATTTACCACTGTATGTTACCTCAAAATGCTCCTTTGCTGATCTTGTTTTCTGAAAGCAACATGCTCCTTTGCCGACTTGATGGTTTCAGAACTCATATCTTGGATAGCTGAAGTATATTGATTTGCATTCTTATTTTTTGTATCACTGTCAAAAACCTGATTAAAGTCAGCTAACTGTCCTTTACATTATCAGATCTTCAGGCTCCTGGATGTAGTGCCTGGAGGCATTTCTCTACATGCAAGCCCTTGGGCTTTGGTTCAGTCAGTTGTTTGTACAGTCAGGCAAGATGGGCTTCTCAAGCTGCTGCTGTTAAAGAAACTAAAAATAGTGGCAGCAAGATAAGCATTGGGCCGAAATCCAAGCAGATCAAGGAGGATGACAAAGATGACGGGCTAATTTACCAAGGACCTATATCATCAACCATAAAGAAAGTGAAGCTTCTTTCTCTGTCCACCTGCTGTCTCTCTGTGTCGCTTGGCCCTGTGATAACATTCATGACTTCCCCTGATATGAATGTAATCCTCAAGGGCGCTGTTGCATCCACCGTCATTTTCCTCAGTGCTACCACAACTGCAGCCTTGCACTGGTTCGTGAGCCCGTACATTCACAAGCTCAGGTGGCGACCAGGTTCAGATAGCTTTGAGGCAGAGATTATGTCATGGCTGGCTACACCCCTGACAAGGACAATCAAGTTTGCTGATGTCAGGCCTCCAGAGACTAACAGACCTTTTGTCACTTTTAGGGCTGATGGGAACTTCTATTTTGTTGATGCCGAGCACTTCCCAAACAAGGCTTTGTTGGCGAGGCTTACCCCCAAGCACCCTCATGAGTCTGCATTCAAGAACTTGTGATTGAAGGTTGCCCAATGATGTTATGGCTGCGCTTGTGTTTATGAACTTTCGTTCGCACTTCAAAAATTTTATGCGATACCTTCCTGCTTATACTTCCAGGAGAAGTGGTATATGTTATTAGTGTTCCTTTAAATCCATGTGGAAATCGGTAAATGCTAGTGTCAAACGATTTTAATTGCAAGACACTAAGATGAGGTGCTCTGACTATTCATAAGTAGCGGTGACTTTTGCTTAGACAACTGCGAACATTTTCTTGTTATGAAGTTGCATCGCTACATGCCTGTCTGTGCTTACCAGTTTAAAACCTGCTGCTCTTGTTTTGCTTTTGAGATTGTTGATGTTTGCAATTATTGCTGATGTTTCATCTGGAACACTGAACGATTGGTTGCTGGTTGTTTTTGTTTAACTATTCGTGTTAGACTTGCAAAGCACTAGTATCCTCTGACCTGAAGGACGTTAATGCCTATGGTGAAGGACAACTTGGAAGAGATGCAGGCCATTGTTACCCACAGGTCACAGCTTCCTCACACGTTTCTACTTGATGGCAAAAACCATCAGACAGTTCACTTTAGACAACTGCGCTGTCTTATGAATTGATGTTAAAATATCAACACCGTGTGATGTATATCAATCAAATAAAATCCCAACTAAATTGCTGAGAAAGACCATGTCTTGGAGCAACCAGATAAATCCTCCAAAATCTAATGTGATGTATATCAATCAAACAAAATCCCAACTAAATTGCTGAGAAAGACCATGTCTTCGAGCAACCAAATAAATCCTCCAGAATCTCTTCATATCAGTACAAGGAAAGTTCATAAATGATTTCTTCTTGCACATGGATTTCAACTTCTACTATTGGCAATGTTGCAATTCAACTAGTGTTTTGCACTCACAAACTCAGCGGTTTACTGGGTATACTAATAGGCAATAGTAAGAGAAGATGTGGAGGTTCTAATACCATGTGGACAGCAGCAAAATTCCACAACCTACAATGCACGTAGAACTATTCAGATAATAGATCCTCCAACTTCTTCTGAAACTTTGGAATTGCTTCAGCTTTAACAGTCATAACTAAGCCCATCTCATTGTAATTCTTCATCTGAAAGGGTAGACAGGGAGTCCATTTAATAGCAGTTCCAATTTTCAGAAGTTAGATCTACACAACATAAACTTAGAATGATGATCAAACTTAGGATGATACATGTTCAGATTCCACTTGAAATGGTGTACTAATAATAATCATCAAAAGGCAGATGTAATGAAGGCATAATACAAAGGAACAGATGCTTCTACTACACATGATTGGGATTTGGCTACCAGTAGATTTCTGAGCACATGAGAATGGTTACTCAATCCAGGTACTGAAGGAATTTTCAGTGCCAATGCTACGAGTGGACCAGTTAAAAAGGAAGCTTGAAGGAAATGAATAAAAGAACAGCATAATAAAGCCTGAAGTAATTATACACAACTAACCTCCTGCTGAGCTGCTTGTTCAGATCGTATTGGAAAAGTGAATGACCATGAAGAAAGCTGCGGAAGAAAGTTTTGTTAGCACATAAAACAGAAATACACAAATAAAAACAATCTCAGATTCTCAGTAGCATGTCCAGCTTGATACCTCACGGAAAATTTCATCTTCTAACTTCGGATAGATAATTGGTTCATCCTCTTCTGTGCTGTTCTTTACCCTTTGCTTTGCTGGAGTTTTCCTCTACACCAAGTGACAAAGACAGGTTACTCGTACAGCTGAAGCAGTTACCACAAGACTAGAACTTTCATATACAGGGCGTGATTACAATGGAAAAATGATTTACACGGCATCTTACATGGATATATTGAGCAACAGAACATGCCGCTTTAAATATCCAAGGGCAAAACAAACATGGAAACAAATTACATTCCTCACCTCAAGTACTCTGACAACCAATAGGTACTGCTTGAATTGGAAAGAGTCCCGGAGTTCTTGTGTTGGCTTCAGACATGCAGGGACAGTTGAAAACACAGTATAAGGAAAGTATAGATAAAAGAAGGCATTTCACACTATCGGAGAGAAGTTCATAAAGAAAGGTGCTTGACAACAGGGAAAAAACACCTCGTCTTCTGTGGCCCATGAAACCTCATCAAATAGTGATTCATACATCTTAGGCACAAGTTCATGTGGGAAATTCACAAAACGGCGACACACAAGCAGACCCACATCAGGTGCTTTTGCCTCCAGCAATTGCTTGAGCTTCTTCTTGATATGCTTATCACCACAAACAGCAAGCAGATAATCCTTAAGATCCTTGATGCAGCGGTGCTCCTGCAAAACAGCACCAGCAAGTTGTTTAATCAGAAGCCACCAGTGCAGCAACACCTATGTATCTTGTCGATAAAGCAGCGAGTAGGTTGAACATACACCATATCTTCCTAGATTAAGCACGCTAATGAGACCAAACAGATCATCATTGTCACCAGCGCTGCTTTTATCAACACCATTTCCTTCACCCTCCTCGTCATCGTCAGCAATCTTGACAACCGTACCCACCGTGTTCTGCACAAGGATGAGGTCGACGAAGCCAGTGAGGTCCCACGGCTTGGAGTCGAGGTAGGTCTTGAGAAGCAGCTTGACGCCATGGAAGTCGCTGGGCTTTGGGTCATAGAAGGCGAAGTCCGCTTGCACCGTATCGAGCTAAGGGTAGCGATACGAAGAGCAGTCGAATCAATCCGTTTTTGGGAGCTCCCAAGAGGGTAGAACAAGTTAAACACTCACCTCCTCCGACGAGCCCTCGCCGTCGTTGGAATCGGTGCTGTAGCTCTCCTCATCGCTGATGTAACGCTCCTCGTCGCTGGAGAGCTCGGCCCGCTTGGGCAGCGGCATTTCACGACGGGAGCCGCTGATTTCTGGTGAGCAGAAAGGCGTGAGAAGGAGACACCGAGCCCCTGCGACGGCGTTGCAAACTGGGGGGGGGGGGGGGGGGTGGGGATCTCTTTTGGTTGGTAAGTGTAACCACGCGTACCTGAAGGGGCCTCGTCGGCGGGCGGATCGTCGGAGGGAGGTAGTGGTTTGGAGGAGGAGGCGGAGAAGAGGAGGGAGCGGCCGAACGGGGAGAATCCGGCGAAGGGAGCCGGGCGCTTTCGTTCGCCGACCATGATCGCCGAGCAGTAAGCGGCGGCGGCGGCGCTGTCACTGGTTGGGGAGCGAGAGAGAGAGAGAGTCTGGTTACCTTCCATGGAAGTAGAGCGAGGCCCATGCATGAAGCCCTTATTTGTTGGGCCGGAACGGGACTGCCACGTTGAGCGGCCCATCTTCCTAATAAAATATTTTCCCATGAGACTCTGATCTTCGGTTCGTCAGCCATCTCGGTCCGCTCTCCTAGCCAAAGCTGTCAGATTAGCTGAGAAAATGTGGAGGATATAAACTCTTCCAACCCAAAGATAACCAAAACCAAGCTAACAACGCATTGTGCACCCTTTCTCGCCATTTTGCACTGTGGTAGGACACAAATTTAGTAGGTTCCAATAATTAATGTGTTCAAGATGTCTGCTCTGCTCTGAATTTTCCGATCGCTATTATTAATTACAACTGTGTTGAATTGGTTCAGACAATTCACGAGACCTAGTTGTATATATATATATATATACGCGGGGGGCGCGTGTGAGAGAGAGTGTGCATATATGATTATTCATGCGTGGGGAGATTGGATTAGACATAGAGGCACGCTGAGAGGGCAAGTGTTAGCCGATAGAAATCCGATACAATACGTCCAAACACGTGAAATCCTAAAAGATTTGTTTAGCTTTAGTGCAGTTATTTTGACTCGTTGGAGTTTTTGGTTGTTAGAGTTACGAGTGTACTAATTAATTTGATATCTAATTGATAAGAAAGATAAATAGATTAGAAAGACAAATAGAGTTAGTTCATTGAGCCAATCCGCCAATAGCCCGATACGGAGTCCTGCTATCAGCTATATGTACCAATGGAGTTAAAGATAGCTATCAACTATGAGTCTGATACACTCTTACTATTGACTGATTATTAATATGAGCTGTAGTGCTCATACATCGGCTAGAAAGCCGATAACGATATAGTTAAATAGCGAGAAATAAAATAAAAGACACATCGGAGCTAATAGCACTCTAAATAAAATATACGATAAATGGTAGATAGCAAGGTTTGATCTCTCGAAGGGACAAGGCCTAGTGAATCACCGATGAAAGTACTATTATAGTCAATCTTGATAGATCAAATTGAACCGAGACAATACAAAACTGAAACTAACGGTACCGAAATGACAGGAGCTAGATGGAACGTACCAACGGAAAAAATAGGTAAACTCATTGGCTGCTATCAATTGCGGATCCGATGCAGGCATACAAATAAATTTATTGGCTAGCTGAGTCGATGGGAGGAACAATTACACTAGATTTTGATGCTAGCCCTATTAGACACAATCTTAATAAATCAAAACTAACCAAAATAGTATAAGGTCGAATCTAACAGAACCAGATCGATCATTAGAGAATTAATTGCTGGGTAAGATATATGTATATCGGCTAAAAGCCAATACACTAGGCATAAAACTCAATATAAAAATAAATTATTAACTGACTACTCCGATAAAATATCGAGTAAAAATTCATCGACTTAAAACTCAATCTACTATTAGTAGTATAATAAATCGAACTTAATCAATATAGCATGAGATTTATGATGATAAAAGAAGCTTGATAGACCGATAGAACTCATACAAATATGATGTGATATATCTAATCGGACTAAATAATCAGATTTAACCGATACAGACTTAGACAGATCAGATATAACAGGATAATGGTGAGACTTATCTCTTCGTCGGAGTTTAGATTTAACCGATGTAGTCTCGTGTCGAGAGTCAGAATCCGCCAGTAAAAAACTAAAAAAACTAAGGTGACGATGCACTGATATTATATTAATTTATATAGATAATTTATAAGCTTCTATATTTATACTCTTGGTTATACGAGTCCGATATGATTATAAATAACCTCAGACGTTACTTCCTAGATAGAAAAATAATTATCTATAAAATTAACAAAACTAACTAAAGTTGTATATCGATAAAGATATAATTATTATGTTATGGTTTTTATGACTTTTGCTCAAATACGATAGATAAACTTCTATATTTAAAAATTGTTCAATCGTTTATTTTATCTTTTCATAAGGCTTATTAAATTTTGGAGTTACTAATGATATACTCGAAAGTACTAATGAACGAATGAATCCAAGACAAGCCTTCCGAGGATTGCAATTTGGCAAAGGCGGCCTAGATGCTCTCGTCACTCGCTTAGAATAACAAGCCACAGCACAAACGAGAACGACGAGAATTTTCTTTCTGCAAGATTCTTCTAATGCGATTACAACTTTGCACAATGGGACGCGCCCTCCAGCATTTTTCGACTGAGGACGTTTTACAAAGAGCAAGCCGCCAGTCTTTGGTCAGCATTCATATGCTGTTAGCTAACTTCCTTTCACAATTCACATACCACCATTTTTCTCCCCTGAAAGATGGCATCAACATCGCTGACAAGCAGGCAGTCGAAGGTGAACTATCGAACTTCGACTGGCCCATAAGTCAATTACAGAGATAAAGGGAGATGAACTTTGACTAGTTATGGCACAGCAGACAGCACGTTGAGAAATAACCTGACTGGTTCCATTTAGCACAGGCACATAAAAGTAATTTTTGTTCACAGATACGATTGACTGGAATGAATACCATCGTATATTTCAATCTTGTCAAGAAACGAATAAAAATGTCTTCATGTGGACAGGGTACCAACAACAGTAAAAAGGAAAAAAAGAATACCAACGCACAATTGCCGATCGTCTACTATCCTCTACATAACTGTGCAACAAATGCTTTGGAATGGTCCGAAGTGCACCACATTTTAAACTTGAAGCGGTATTTTGTGCAGTTTTGCCAAAACAAAAAATGCTAACGATCTCAGCCCATCAACCGCTCAAAGGATTCTGTCGAGGTCGCTGATGAAGTTGGAGGCTATAGATGTCAGCTTCTTTCCAGTTTCTCCAGCCATGTTCTTGAGGGAAGACAGATCTTGAGAAGCCTGCACAACAATTGCAGCAGGTAAGATGTTTGTGTGTTGCACGGATCAGTCTTTGTACTGTCTAATTCAATAGTGACTTGTGTTGCTTGAAGGTTACATATGCAAAGGGTTGACAAAAAGCAGCAATAATTTACAGAGTGACTTTACCTGGAATGATATTCTGTTGATGAGATCTGCAGCACTCAAATCTAGATTTGCATCATCCATGTCACGGCGGCCAAAAAGATCAGCGCTTGAAATGGATGAAGAACCCTGAATTAAAGCAACAGGAGAACCATAAGGAAAAAAGGCAAGCTTCTCCAGAATATTCAAATGAAGTTTAAGCACACAAACATAAGCTGTAGACAAGAAATTTCAGGTCTGCGATGCAATGAAGTTACTGATGCGCTTCAAAAGGTTCAAACAGGAGATGTAATGGTCCTCAGATTTAAGTGATGATAAACCAATACGCACCGCAAACTTTTGAAGAGACATTTGAACTTCTTTCTCTTCTCTGCTTTGATTACCAAAAAATTGAGATGATGAAATTGCCTTTGCATTAGAGAATTTTTTCCTTGCTTCGTCACTCTCCTGAATCTGAAAGTTATTCGCATCAAAGTCAGTACACAAACTACCATAGAAAGAATCTACCAGAGAAAAACATATTTCACCAAAAAAAACTATTTGATATAATAAGAACATGCTAGCAGTAGCAAAAGCTTGGATAGAGAGAACTAAGCTTCTCAAAGTTAACAAGGTATTGTTCTGTGAAATTTGCAGATATTCACAAAGGATTAAACAGCCATATGAAAGCATGTAGCAAATAAAGGAAACAAGTCAAGCTAGTGGACACAACGAAATCTAGTACTGCTAGTTCATATATTATACTTACTCTTATAGAAGGAAGCGTATATATTGATCAGAAAAATAAATCTATTTATTATTCTCTTATTGGCATAGCGCAAACATCAACCCAGTATTTACCTGGGTTTTTGAGGCAGCTGTGCTTGTTTTCTTTTGGAACCCATTATCCATTCCATACTCTTGAAAGAAGTTTGATGATTTTGGTGGTGCCACGTGGCCAGTAAATTGAGTTCCTCCATTTCTTGAATCAACTGCTGGCTCATTCTCCACATATTCAAAACGTGAATGTAAGGACGGGCCACGTTTTGTGGCAGATGTAGTCATTGCTGGGACAGCAGGTTTTGGCTCTTCAGGTTTCTGATCATACAGGCTTTCACTTGGCTGCAACACAAATGAAAAATGGCAAAAGTCTGTCCTTAATGCTCACATCATATAGAAGAGAGGAGGTATATAGAATTTTTAGAACTTTGGGGAGGACACAAACATGTGCATTAATCTGAAGAACCATAAGGGATGCAAGTTCATAAATCAAGCATAGCTCCTATGGTCTGCGGTATTACCTTTGTAGTGAGCTTTTTAACACCAAGCCCTCCAGTCTTGCCTCCAACCTTCTTCGCACCAATGGGCTTCTTTACAGAAGTGGCGAAAGTGGGATGCATAGGGGCTTTTGGTGTTTGGGTAGGTGCTTTTGTGGCGACATCTGGTTCTTGCTTCCCATTGGTATTCTCTGCTGGTGCATCTGGTACCTTAAATTCAGGAAAGTCATCGGATGGATTTTGTGGTTGAGACGCTGCAACTGGCGATGATGGCAAGGCATTATCAGCAGAACTCTTGGCAACTTCCTTTTGCAGTATCTGCCTGTACAATTCAGCAGCCCTTGATGTGTACTTTGCCTCGACCTTGCCTCCATCTGTCCACCCGTGCTGTTTAAAGAAAGCATGTGCACGATTGTTGCCTCCAAAAGCCATCATCTTCAGTTGATCTGGAGTCCATGAATCTAGGTTTGTTGACCTATAGAAGAAACAACACAGAATGTATAAGAAAAACAGAAAATAAAATTGATATGGTTGGCTTTGCAGTGTATGAGAAGCACGGCATTTTTTTTGTGGAATTAACAAGATAGATAAAAGAGGACAGACATGCAGCATCAGCAAATGATTAGCATAGAGCCAAAGACATAGCAGCATCAGCAAATGGTTAGGATAGAACCATAGGCATAGCGGCGAGCGACAATGAAGTTCATCACGATCATTGCATTGCAGAAAATATTATGAAATACTAGGTGATTTTACTGCAAGTGCGTATCTGGATATGTTGGACCAATGTGTAACTTTTGAATGCAAATGCTGATTTGAGTCAAACTGTAAAGGAGCTATTAACCTTGATAGCCCAAGAACCTAGATCTCCGGCTGCATTACAGATGGGTGTACCAAAAGTACGATTTTTGTTTTTGGAAAGCCTCGGCCAGATCCACCAACCCAACAACCCACAGGCACCAATACGCTGTACGTCCTTTTTTTGGGTAAGAGAAGAAAACAAGTTTTTTTTCCTAGGTCGCTGAGGTGGTCTGCGCTAGTTCTAGGAGTCGTGCTGAGAGTCATTGGCGATCGAAGAGGAGCAAGCAGTACAAATAATTTGGATGTAATGGCGTGGGCGGAGTGCAGATCTCCGCGAGGAAGGGGCGTGGATCGGCAAACCGGGATCACGGCGCAAAATCAAATGACGCACCAAGGTAGGAGAGGGAGAGAGAGCAGGGCACCTGACGAAGGTGATGTGGACGCCGAGGCTGCGGTGGACGGCGGAGCAGTCGAGGCAGAGGAAGATGCCGTAGGTGACGGATGCCCAAGTGGGGTTCTTGGCGCTGCAGTCGAAGCACATCTGTGCAGGAGGCACAAGGGGGAGGAAACACACATGAGATCTGAGGGGATGAAGAAGAAGCAGCAGCAGCAGGAGATCTGAGAGGAACTAACTTTGTTCTCGGGCTTGGCCTTGAGGCGGCGGAAGACGGCGTTCTTGTCGGTGAAGGCGTCGAACGCCATGGCAACGTCGCAGGCAGGCAGGCAGGCAGCAGAGATCTGGGAGGGAGGTTGTGCGCGGAGGCGACGGGAGTTGGGAGATGGCGGAGGACGCGTTGCAAAAAAAAAAATCAGTTTGGTGAGGGAGAAGAGGACTCTTTCGTGAGCAAGTAGGCAGAGGCCGGGCTATGTACTCCCCTAGCGAGCAAAGCAAGCAACGCAGGTTTTTAACCAAATTGCAATTACAATTAGGCGGAGACGAGCCGACGACCATGCGGCCAGGAGAGCGCGAGCGAACAGCCGATACTCCTTCGCGATTGCAAATACTACGCAATTTTGCCGGTCAGGCAGAGGCAGCCAGCCAGCCAATCGACGGGTATCGGACGGAAGAAGCTTCCTTCCTTTCTCCCCCACCATCTCTGTCATTGTCATTGCCTTCCCTAGCTGTAGCTTAGCCTTTCACCACGCTAGTGACTCCCTTCTTCTTCTCGTTTCTCTTTACTTTATTTGACCACAGTAAAAACAGGCAGTAACCAGAACATATGCACTGTCCACAACTCAGCCACACGTTATTTTTAGCTGCCTGCCTCCCTTCGTATTGTGTTTGTGTTGCACCTAACTTGTTGCCGTGATGGATGGATGGATGGGGTCATCGAAATCGAATAATAGAGGGTCGGTCGGTGCGTGCGACGACACGCTACCAAACTTTCAATTCATTCAGGCTGTATTCCACGCCGCCTGCGAATACTAACAAATTCCATTACGAAACAAAACTGCGAATAAAATCAACGGTGGCAATAAAATTCTTCCTACGATATGTTGCTGCCATTCATAAACTGGACGACCAAAAGTTGCAGCAACATGTACACGCCCTTTGATTGGTTTGTTAGTACACAGCTGCTTGACTCCTTCCTGAGTCCTTACACATTCTCCTCGCTCATCTAGAGTTCCAAACAAAACACGGGTTCCCTGATACTCGCTACTCAGTACTAAGCAGTTGAACATTCACAAGCGAAGCAGGCGCCAAGTATTTCTGCCAAATTGTTCCATCGTGCACATTTGTGTGCCAATGAAAACATCAACAGTGCAAATCGCAAATTTCCTTTCTAAAGCTAACTAGCACAGTAGATCTTCAAGACATGACAAGCTGCTAATATCAACTGCTGAATTGCTTCATTTGAGTCGTTGTATTGCATGATGCTTCTCAGACATCTCCAGGTGCCTGCTTCTGCAATGTTGTCCTCATAAAATCCGAGATCCGTGAGGATGCAGAAAGACCCCTCTCTATGCAGTTGAAATAATCTTCCTCTGCACATAAAACGAAAGGGGGCACATTTAGGGTCACACAACATGAATCCCGATAATGCCTAAAAAAACACATCAAGCTGAACCACAAGATAGAACCATACCAGACATCACTCCATGAGTGATGGAAGTTATCAATCCTCTCTCAGAATCCTCCTCTTTCTGGTTTGGTTCTTTTGAACTAACAGACTTGCGTGAATTGGGGAACACCAACTCAGCAAATGATTTCAATTGCTGCAGGTGGAGGCAGACAGTAATATTACTTCGTGCACTCCTAAAGAGTATAAACAATCGACATAACATTTCAAAAGATGATACTTGCCAACTACACCTGACTAGAAGTAAGAATTTTGGAATCAATGTGATACCTTCCCACAGAGCAGATGCCAGAGAGATTAAAGGTATTCTAGGAGGGATTGAATAAGAGAAACCCACTAAATTTTCCCCTAGAAGGGCAGAACCCAACAAACTTAAGGCTACTTGAGTACTTTAAAAGAAGACGAAATATACTTGGTGTTCAGAAGTTTAAAGAGCACTTGAATAAGAGGAACCCGCTAAATTTTCCCCTAGAAGGCTAGAATCCAACAAACTTAAGGTCACTTGAGTACTTCAAAAGAAAACGAAATATACTTGGTGTTCAGAAGTTTAAAGCACACATTATCAGTCAACAGTTCAAAAATGTTCTACAGCTCAGAAATGAATTTTTTTTTTTAAAAAAACATCATCTTTCCTTTCCTAGGGAAGAGGAATTAATACCGAGAAATTACTACCTGCTCTTCTGCTTTGCTTGTGTCCAAAATCACTTCATCATCCTCCAACACACCACAACCAATTGCAACTGCAGCACACAAGCTTGTGAGATATGCTTCATCAATGAGAATGCAGAGATAACTAACTGACCCGCAAGATGTTTCAAAGGGATGCCAGCAAATACAAGGGCTGCGCAGGAAGCATTAATTGCACATGGAAGAAGCTAGGCTTAGTCAAGGATTTTTCTTGATTGAAACCTTGGAGACCGAACTATTAGGACATGTGGATATTTACAAAGCACAAACTACATTTTTAATATCTACTGAAATAGGTCATGCATATAAAGCATTCTGTAGAAAGTATGTTGATTGGAAGAACACTCAACAAAAGCCCTGGAACTTCCATCATTACTGGAACATTTTCTCTTCACCAGGGTCAATCATATCAGCCAGAGCCAAAACAAGCATTCCGCAAGGCAAGGATTTAGGCCTAAAACAAAGAACCACCTTTCCTAACTGGGGACAACTGGCTGAAATTAGCAATTAGAAAATTCAATTGAAATGCTAATCTACTGCAGTTACTAGCTAAAAATCTGAAGTCTTTCCTGTGAATGAAGCATATCAAGTACAATGCTCATAATCCTTGAAGCAGCCACTGCATTAAGGCAAAAGGATACAGAACCATCATTGCCCACAACCTGCAAACAAAGGAATAACTATGAATAAGACAAAGCGATACAGGTAGTGGCATGATGCACCAAATTAAAGGCTCAACCAACATAAGTAAGCTTGATGTTGCACTCTATAAAATAAAGTTTGACACTAAGTCAATATGAAAATAGCAAGCTTCAATCAGTAAGCAAACTAAACACAGTAATAATGTAGGCAATCAGCATCCTAAAAGCAGGGTCAACAGAGTGCACAAAGTGTAAATTTGTAATGACAGTCAACTTGCGTGGCACAAGAGCAATGATTCTAAACAATGCATAAGGAGAGCAAAACAATTGCAAGCATGGGATGGACAGTGAGCAATCATATATACCTGAAGTATGACAGAGGTGGTGGTGTTTGGATGGACAGTGAGCAAGCAGATGCTCTGCAATGTCCTCTTGAGTGTCATCTCATACTCCTCCTCTTTCTTCCCTGTAGAACAAAAAAAAAAAGCCATTTCAGCGATTCAATTGGGCGAGCAACGATCGCGAGCGTGGATAGCAGGGTAGTTACCAATCTGGCCGGTCATGGGCTTCCAGACCACCTCGATGGAGGCCTTCTCGGGATTCTCCCCCTTCCTGGTGCCCGGCTTTGGCCCGTACACGGCGGCGAGCACGATGGTGTCGCCCTGTGCCCACCGCGCGGAGCCATGGGCGCGATCGAGAGGGTTGCGGGTGCAGGAGAAGGGGCGGAGCTGGTTCGCGTTCCGGCCGTCCGCGCGGCTCTCCTCCATTCTCCTCCGGCGATCGCAATGAGAGCGTGACGACGGCGGCGCTCCAGAAACCCTAATAAACCCTCCTCCTCCCCGTCTTGTGCCGTGCCACCGATACAGACCACTCCTGGCCGTCCGATCTGGATGCAACGGTCGAGATCGCCCCAGCCTGTCCCCACCTCACGCCTGTTCTATTCTGGGACAAAAATTTCCCCTCAGCCTCCGAACTCCACTGCGCCGCCGCAAACCGTCTCGCCTCGCGACGCGTCGCCGGCGAGAATGGCGAAGAAGCACAAGGAGCCCGCGTCTGACGACGCCGCGTCCATCCGCTCCCTCTTCTCCGCCGACAATCCCTTCCGCCGCAAGCCCTCCGACGTCGAGCCCGCTCCACCGGCGGCCACTGTTACCGCCGCCGTGACGCCCCACCCCAAACCCGAAGCCGAGGTCGCTGAACCGTCCGCGAAGAAGAGCAAGGATGAGCCCCGGCGCAAGCGGAAGCGGGACGAGGTCGAGGCCGACTACGAGCGGCGGAGGCTCGGGGCGGCCGCGGAGGACCCCGCGCCGGCTCCTCCGGTCGTTGGAGAGAAGAGGAAGGTGCCCGAAGATGTGGCGGCAGCGGCGGCGGGGGCAGGGGAAGAGGAGGAGGCGTTCGACGACGAGAGCAAGCTGCTCAGGACGGTCTTCGTGGGGAACCTGCCGCTGCGAACCAAGCGGAAGGCGCTCACCATGGAGTTCGCGGCGTTCGGCGAGGTCGAGTCCGTCAGGATACGCTCCGTGCCGCTTGCCGACGTGAGTACCATTGCCTTGCTTCGTCTTCGTCTTCCTCACGCCTCCTATCTGTGCTGATTTGTGCTTTGCTGCTGCAGACCAAGATTCCGAGGAAAGGAGCCGTCATAAAGGGGAAAATCAATGATTCCGTCGACAAGTGAGTGCATTCCTCTGCCTATCTAGTATCAACTGCTGTAGTGTATGCAATTGCTTAAGCATACGTGCAGAGAGAGCTGGAAAATGCAGTATTTTCCCCATCTGAAGTTCTAGCAGATAACAGCGAACTGCAATAAGGACTAGCATTAGCATACCAATTAAAATGACACCGCTCACACTTCTGTCTTTTTCTATCCTATCTCTTCCCCATTAGTTATAGCTTGACAATTCCCTTCTATGCCTGCAACATCTTATTAAATTGGCTGACATTTGTTATGCATGATCAAATGCCCTGATTTTCACTCTATTTACCACATTTCACCTTTAACTGATTCCTTTAACAACTGTATTGATATATGCAAGTTGTTCGTCCTATTTGGATTGCTAGCTGAATGTAATAATAAGGAACTAATGTATCTCAATACTGTTAAATGTGGCACAACTTTTCTTTAGTGATAAAAAACCAATTTGAGCATCAAAGATTTTGCGACTTGTTGCTAAATAGGCACACACTATTGTTTTCATAAAATTATTGCAGAGTTCTTACCAATGTGCCTATGTAATTCTTTCTGCGTGCATGGAACACTTGATCAACCAAAATCACCACAGCCCTTTACTTTGTCATTTTGGTTTCTTCCTTCTCTGCTGTTTGAAGCAAAGGTGGAGATAACTGTGGTGAATACCCAAATGTATAATGGTGTGATGAGGCCATATTTTCCATGTTCTTGTGCCAATATATGTCCGAGTTATTGGACAACCCATCCAATGCAGTAATACGATGACTACATGAACATAAAATGTAATTGATTGTCCTGAGCAGCTGCATATGTCAGACGTATTGTGTGCCTAATGTTCCTCACTCATTTTGTTTATGCCTTTTCACTCTTTGCAGTGTACATGCCTATATTGTGTTCAAAGATGAGCAGGGTGCACGTGCTGCTTTATCTCATAATATGGCCCTGGTGAGTTGGCTTACTTCGAACTGAAAACATGATTAGTTTATGTAGGTGGTATTAACTCAAAAACTTCTATGCTGTGCCTGATAAGATAGTTTTTGTTTCTTAATTTTGATACCTTCTAGTTTGATGGCAATCATATCCGTGTTGATATGGCATGTCCACCTCGTAAAAAACTCAAAGGAGAAGGACCTCTTTATGACAGAAAGCGGACAGTTTTTGTTGGTAATCTTCCGTTTGATATAAAGGTGCGCATCATGTGCTCAATATTGTATGGTCTCTGTAGTTCTTTTGAAAAAAAATTAAAGCATCATGTGTTTCAGTAATGAAGGTCAACTTTATTTTTTGCTTACATGTCAGGATGAAGAGGTGTACCAAAAATTCTGTGATTCCAGTGGTTCAGGAGGTGATGTTGAAGCTATACGTGTTGTTCGAGATCCAGAGTCAAGCCTAGGAAAGGGTATTGCCTATGTTTTGTTCAAGACAAGGGTACGACCTTTTGCCTTCCTATTTCATCTGGTGCAATGTGACCCATTCAATCGGTCAAAACTCAGAAGTCCATTTGATGTATAAGAAATTTGCGAATAAATGGTTTTACTATAAATGACGTGATTTTGATCATTTTTTGTTGAAGATGGTAACATTAGTCATGCGCTAGTGCTGTAGGAAAATGGTAAAAGAAAGAATTTTATGCTGAATTATACATTCAGGACCAAGAGAGCTAGTTGACGACTCAATTGTAATCTTTTGTGTTGACCATTTTAATATGTCATGCAGGAGGCTGCTAATACTGTTGTAAGAAAACAGGATCTCAAGATTAGAGATCGCCTTGTAAGGCTTGCCCATGCAAAATCAGCTGATGCAACGCCAAAGAAGACCATGGTTGCTGGCAAAACAAAGGGTGGGTCAAAACACAAGACAGCTTTGACACCAAGCAGCAAATCCCGTGAAGGCAATGATAAGAGCAAACGGAAGGCGTCAACTTTGTCATACCAGGGCCTTAGAGCGAGCAAATCTGGTGTCGTAAAGAAGGCGAAAGTGAGCCAGCGTCCAAGTAACCAAGGGAAGCAGCAAGGCAGGACCTGTGAGGCAGGGCATGATAGTAATTCTCGCAAAGCCAAGCGCCCTGCTGTTGCAGCAAGAAAGGCGAAGCAACTAGCCAAGAAGCGCAAGTTGGATGCTCATACTCCTGAAAATACGCATCAGAGCAAAAAAGCAAAGAAGTAGCCATCCCTAATTTGAAGATTATCGCCCTGTCCTTGTAGTGGGAGGTTAAAAGTCAGATTTTGGACAAAATGAGCTCCTGATATTGTTAACCCCCATGCAATGTCTGTGTTTGTGTTGAAGAACAAACACAAGAGTGATCTTGAAATGCAAGGCTGATACAAATTCATAGTGACTACTACTTAAATTAAAGTTTGCACTCATGTATACTAACATTAATGTTGTTTTTCCCCTGTAACATGTTGCACTGATATAATTTATTTTGCTTTTGATTGAAACATTTGCATTCCAGCTTGTTTGCTGTATGTGCCCAGCCTTGTCCCCTATGAGGGCATGGAACTCCTCAGCTGCCTGCATCAATATGGGTTTTCTACAGCATTCCAGTTGAATTGCCAAACTATTTGATGTTAACCAAGCACCATTTTGTGTACTTAAGTGCTACAAAATGCAAATATGGAACAGCAATTGTAGAGCTATTGTAAACCGCCGATGATGAGTTGATATGAATTGATAAGAAGGGACTATAGTTCCATGATCCATCCCATTTTGTTCCAGCTGTCGGGTGGATATTTGGATGGACAATACCAACATACATAGTCTAATAGCAGTTAAATCTGGAAATTAGCAGCAACTGGTACTAGCCTAACTACAGTAGCTCATACTAGTAATTGATACGGCAGCAGGCAGCAGCGGCATTGTCACTAGCGATCGGTCTGATTTGAGAATCACATTGCGGCTTTGTCTGATGCGGCGGTGAGGACGTGCAGCTTCCAGAAGACCTCCTCGGCGGCGTGGGTGCTATTGGCATCGACGGCGACGGCGCCGATGAGGGCGCGGAGGGCGCCGCAGATGACTGGTGCGGCGGACGCCTTGGTCCCGGCGGCGACGCGCACGATCGAGGGGATGCCGACGCGGGCCGCCGCGGCGGCGCAGGCGGCCTCCCCGGTCGCGTCACGGGCGCGGCGGGAGATTGTGGAGGCGGAGGCGTCGTGGTCGGCTGCGAGGGCGCGGAGCGCGGCGGCGGACTGCGATGCGGCGATGCCGAGGACGGCGAGGGCGCGGTCGTTCTCGCGGGAGTAGGAAGCGTGCGTCATGGCGCGGCGCAGGAGGTTCGGGGCGCGGAAGTCGTAGGCGATCTGGTTCTGGAGCGTGGCGAGCGCGGCGTCGAACGGGGATGTGGACGGCAAGGCATGCGGGTGAGAGGGGAGCGCGGCGAGGACGAAGAAGAGGAGGCAGAGGAGGTGAGCCTGAGCCGGCGGGATCGCCATGGGAATCTCCTAGTGAGAGATTGATCTCAAAGAAGAGGAATTGGTAAAGTGAAGAGGAGAATGTGGAGGCGGCCAACGAAGAAGACGAACAAGTTGGCGATGACTTGACTCGAGCGACTCAACCGGCGACGGCGTGCATCAACACCTTGACCAAGTCAACATACGGAGTACTCGTACATATGTTAGTACTAACGTATACTATATATGTATTGTTATTTCTAAAATTTCATAGACTCAGAGGAATGGTTGCTTTTGGCAGATGAAGCTCATTGACATTTATATCTTCTCGGGACTGTACCTGTTTATTGGTTTTTATATATATATCTATACACACACACACTCTCTACTCTACTGTTTCATCCATACAATACATTGTATCGACCGCATCAGACATATTTTACACCACGTGCATACAATGGAGTAAGCAGGAGCATCTAGCTAGATGCTGCATGTGTATTCATCCAATTCTTGGTTTCCTGTACTATTTCCCATCAGAATCAATTATTTTTAGTCCGCTCACAAAAAAAAAAGAGTTGTTGTTTTGTCAGATTAAAATGAGGTAATTTCCGGTGATTGTTCTTGTAGAAACAAACGAACGGATGGACGATATGTTTGCGGCGGAGTCGACGACGTTGGTTAGGTCGAAGCCGCATGGGAAGCGGAAGAGCAAGCCATTTTACAGAAACACCCTCCAAGAAAAATACGGACCTTTTGTAAAAAAAAAGAGATAAAAAACATGGACAAATACGTACTAGTACCCCATACGCTGACGCTGTACTCTCCATGTAGTAAGTATGCTATCTTTTGCTGGGTTGGTTGGCTCGTCGGTTCCCCTTCCTCCTGCAACCTCAGCAAGTAGCCGCGACGAGGATCCCCCGAAACCTAGCTAGCGCCGCACACCTCCACCCCAGCCAAAATCCAAATCCCCCGCCCGCCCACGCCTCCCAACCCTATTCCACATTGGTGGCTCGGGCCTGAGCTGACGACCCCCCGTACGGATCGGCACTTGGTGCTGCTCTCATGGAGGCCGGCGCTGCCGCTGCCGCTGCGGCGGTCAGCAACGGAGTCAGCGCCGGCGTGGCTACCGCGCGGCCGCCTTTCCTGTTGAAGACGTACGAGATGGTGGACGACCCGGCCACCGACGCCGTCGTCTCCTGGGGCCCCGGGAACAACAGCTTCGTTGTTTGGAACACGCCCGAGTTCGCACGCGACCTCCTCCCCAAGTACTTCAAGCACAGCAACTTCTCCTCCTTCGTCCGTCAGCTCAACACCTACGTACGTCTTCACCTTCCCGCTCTCTGATTGATTACTAGCTTACTTCTAAATTTTCAGGATTCTTCTTGTCCGTACTAAAGGGTACACAAGGACCAGGTTTGGCAATTAAAACTAATTGGAACTCTAGAATACTAGTTTTTTTTTAGTTCGCACAATCTACCAGGGAGGTCATCACAATACTGCTTTGTTTTGCTACCTTCAATACTGAGATACCACCTAGTCCGGGTTCAATACTTTACTGACAGACATATCGAGTAGCTTTAATACTATACCTATGGAAGTCAGTACATCTGGAAGTCGCCTTGGGGATTCATAATTCTAATCCAGCATAGTTTTAACGCGTCTCTAATACTAGATTACTTGATGCGTCATAGGTTGGCCACACGATTGTACCTTTATTGTTAGGTTTTTCAGTTCTAATTCTAAGGTTTCTTCCCCAAACCACAACACAGATATTTATATAATTGATAAACTCTTATAATACGTTATAACTCAACCAACTTGAGTCCACATCTATAACACTTAGTTCTGCGGAGGCATGGAGATATTTTGACCGATTCTCTCCACAATTACAATATGCACCTTTTAATTGTTTCACCTTTTCTGTTAAAAGAGCGAACAAATTAGTCTTTGGTTCACAGAGAACACAGTATCCTCATGTGAAGTAGTAGATAGCATATGCTGACCAAAAGCTCATAGTTTCACACGCGTATGGATATTCTTGTTTTGTCATCTGAATACTTCTAGGTATTCAGATAGATTATGTACTGCTGTGTAATCTTCTCTAGCTCTAATCTTGGAGTGAAGCATGAAGCTTCGTGGCTGTTAGTTTCTGAGGCATTTAATCATATCCCAAGACTTGATTACTGATATAACCTGTTAAATTCATTATTTTGCTCCAAAAAATTGTGTGCCCTTCATAACTATATGTAGAGGATATCCAAAGGTAGATATAAGAACATACACTTGATTTGTTGTTTTAGTATGTTTGCTTTTTTAACTTGTTTTCTGAACTAGTGACTGTCCAACTACCACTGCTTCAGAATCACCATATGTGACACCTTCTGTGAAGGATAGTCTGTTTCAGGTAGATGGTTTTTATGACATCGTTTGTAGCTGTGTACCTTTCTGATGATTGTAGACCAAGATGTAATTACATGTTACTGGATTGATGAGAGATCAAGTCAGATTCTTTTAACTTTATTACTGGTCAAGATAGATAAATTTCTTTTTCTTCAATTAAGTTTTCAAACTGAATTAACAAGCACACGCTATGCAACTAGTTATTTATTGGTTCTTGAACAAGACAACTTAACGACTGCCATCTGTAACTCTATACTTGAAGCTTTGTTTCTCTTCAGTTGGCCGGGGCTTTTATGGCATTTTTAAATATCTCTTATGCCCATACTGCTAGCGCATCCTGTGGTACTTTCCTGTTCTTCCCTAATGTTGTCAATCAACTGGTTTCTTGTGAACTACAAACTGTTCTAAGTGTATCATAGACAGTTTGCATTTGTTGGCAAGTCTGTTTCTTGTTTACCTCCACTTTTCTTGATGCTGCTAATTCTGTAACACTCAGAAGAACTTAAGCCAAACTGATACACTGTGCTATATACATTATAATGATGCTGCTACTTCTTTAATCCTATAACACTCAGAAACACTTAAACCAAACAGATACATTTTGCAATGTACATTAGCCCTCTAATGATCTCGTTGATCCACTTATGAGCAGGGATTTAGGAAAGTTGATCCAGATAGGTGGGAGTTTGCAAACGAGGGTTTTCTGAGAGGGCAAAAACATCTACTGAAGACCATCAACAGAAGGAAACCATCTCACGGGAACAGCCAAGTGCAGCAGCCTCAGTTGCCGACTGCTCCTGTGCCTGCTTGTGTAGAAGTGGGGAAGTTTGGGATGGAAGAAGAGATCGAGATGCTCAAAAGGGATAAAAATGTTTTAATGCAGGAGCTTGTCAGGCTGAGACAACAGCAGCAGACAACCGATCATCAGCTGCAGACTTTGGGCAAGCGCTTACAAGGGATGGAGCAACGTCAACAACAAATGATGTCTTTCCTGGCTAAAGCAATGCATAGCCCTGGCTTCCTAGCACAATTTGTACAGCAAAACGAAAACAGCAGAAGAAGAATAGTTGCTAGTAACAAAAAAAGGAGGCTACCAAAGCAAGATGGTTCCCTTGACTCTGAAAGTGCTTCATTGGATGGGCAAATAGTAAAGTATCAACCTATGATCAATGAAGCAGCCAAAGCAATGCTAAGGAAGATCCTAAAGCTAGATTCTTCACATAGATTTGAATCCATGGGCAATTCAGATAATTTCCTTCTTGAGAATTATAAGCCAACTGATCAAGGTTTTGACAGCTCTTCATCAACTCGGAACTCTGGTGTCACCCTTGCAGAGGTCCCAGCTAACTCAGGTTTGCCATATGTAGCTACAAGCTCTGGACTTTCAGCTATTTGTTCATCTTCGACTCAGATTCAGTGCCCAGGTGTTTTGGACAACGGCATATCCAAAGAACTTCCAAACGTGAGTGTGGTGCCTTCTGTTCCAAAGGCTATGGCTCCAGGTCCAAGTGATATCAACATTCCGGAATTCCCAGATTTGCAAGATATAGTTACTGAAGAAAATGTTGATATTCCTGGAGGGGGCTTTGAAATGCCTGGTCCTGAGGGTGTATTCCCTTTGACTGAAGAAGGTGATGATAGTGTTCCCATTGAGACTGATGAGATTTTGTACAATGATGACACCCAGAAACTTCCTGGTATCATCGATTCTTTCTGGGAACAGTTCCTGGTGGCTAGCCCTCTATCTGTTGATAATGATGAAGTCGATTCAGGTGTACTAGACCAAAAGGTAACACTACAGGAGAATGGATGGACCAAAGCTGAAAACATGGCTAACCTTACAGAACAAATGGGCCTCCTGTCGTCAAATCATACAGGATTATGAGGTACAATAGGGCACTCGTAGCCACCATTTGTCAATGTACCCTGGGATCTCAGTAATAAACTCCCCCATCATCACCTACCCTTATGTGTATGTTATGTTCTATGATTTTGCCCAAAGAATACTGAAACGTCAGCCTATATGCGGGAGGATACTAATCTTCCACCTATGAAACTTGGTATACCCAAGGGGTTTACCTGCTGCTTGTATCTAGGTTTGGCAGGTGTATGAACGGATCAATGGTAACCTGTCAAATCTGTATGATAGCTACTACTGTTGTAGCTACTGACAGCTTTTTGTTCTGCCCTGCTCTATCTGATTGCAACTAACTTCTGGTAGTACTGGCAGTCTGCCACGCTGTATTGATTCAAAACGTAAGTAATTCTGACTGTTTCAGATTTTGGCATTGATTGATTCCTGCCGGTGTAGCCAAACGGGGAAGTGAGGGCAATATTCATAACTTCATTGAACTCAGCAACTTACATGACACTACTTTCATAGTTCATATGCTTAATAAGACAGGTTGAGTCAATGGAAGCCTTCTTGACTTTTATTCAAAAACTTATTTACATTTATTGTGCCATATTTTTCATTTGCATAAATATTAGATAGCTCTATGATTCACCCCCCCTTTTTTTCATTTATGAAAGATTGGTGCTTGCAACTGATGTTATAGTACATGGCGTTCATCTGTGCACTGACCTGGTAGTATAGGTTGGGTTGAGGCCATTGCCCAATGCGCATGGACGCTAGAAGCCGTCTTCTGCTATGGAACCATGGTAGCTGCAAATTTGTTGTCTCTTATAGTTGTAGAGTCCATTTCTACCTTTTCAGGACTAAGGATAACTATTCCGGTGTTTTGGTAAAACATCGGGAAAAGTAGCATGGACAATTCATCAGGAATTGCCTCTGTTCTCAACGATGCCTTATTTCCTTTTTGACTTGCTAGGAGTAAGATCAGCTTCGCGTGAGTCAATCTATTTGGTAAGTTAAGTTGTGGGATATTTGTCTGATACTACAACTGCATGAAATTGACTGAATGATTTGTGAAATGCTGGGTTGGTTTGATTGGTTTGTCACAGGTGGTGTACGTCGCGAAAATGTAAGCAGTCGTCACGTGTTTTTGTTTTCTTGTCTACCTTTGGTGGTAACTCGCGTCGTCTTCCTCTTTTTTATTTTTATTTTTATAAAGGACGTTAGTTAGGTGCCGACCCGGCCAACATTTTCGTGCAGAGACAGAAAAAGGAATAAACTATACATGTGCTCTCTTCAATTTTCACAGGGCTTCAGCGCGTACTACTAACGTTAGTAGGAGTACATATTTCGGTCTTAATATCTTCGCACAAACGAGGGTATGGCAGTAGGTAGAATTACTGGAATTCGGTCCTTTAGGCTGTTTGGAATGTTTGCCCTCTTGAGTTTATCAAGGATATATATGTAGAATTATGTTAGGAGAGATAAACGGGGATATCGATCTGTGAAACAAGAGTACAGGACGCACGTATGGTCCATACTAGACTAGAGACAGGGCTTTAAACAGGAAGTGCTCGGTGATAGGGAGTAACCCTCTGTCTTAAAATATAAAAATTTAATGCCGAATTAGATACAATCAGTTTGTTTTGAGTACTCCCTCCTATCATCATAGTATAGTACAGTATAAAGCGCAAGTGTGATGTATTTGGAAGGAGCTGAACCAATGGAATAATTGGGTGATGGGGAGGGCAACTGATGGATTAGTGCATCGGTCCGTATACATTACATGTATATGTTGTCTTTAATCAGTGTCCTTGCAATGCTGCAATGAGCTACTAGCTTGCTTTCGGTGCGCATAAGACCAAGTGACACACAAACACATTAGCTAAGGTGGAGCCAAACAACCACAAAAGAAAAGAAAAGAAAGGAGGCGGAAATGGAATACAGCAAAGCACCAGCGCATGCATGCGGCTGATGTAGAGGTTAGAAGCAGCAGCTGGCTAATTACTTACTCCTTATCTTGATTGACAATAATGAAATGCATCATATTTGCACTACTCTACCGGGCAGCTGGAATCTATCTATATCATGATCATCATCAACCGCAGTAACAACTACTACAGCCTTCCTTCTTCCTCCATTGGTTTCGATTATCTGAGTTGGATTATTGGATAGATGCCCCAACGACCCCCTGAGCTCACCTCAACTCCCACATGCATAGTTAAGCGCAACAATTAGCAGAGCTTGATCCAAGCAACTCCCTCTGCTATTCTGCATGCAGCCTTCCATGCATCAATCCATCGCCGCATCGCTAATTAAGCATCAGTCCAACTAACAACATGCATATCAAACTTTAATTTACCAATCAGCAAGGCCGATCGATAGAGAAAAAAAACAATCAATTAATCAACGATTAATTAGTTAATGGTAAAGACCGCGGTTAACTATCCGTCGAGAAGAAGCAGTAATAATTAATTAACAACAGCAACAGATTAATCTATCAGTGGCACGTACGGTACGGTGTTAATTGCAGTATGATCGACGAAGCAATTTATCAAAGAATTAATCGATCTTGAGCTAAATAAAACTAACTAGCTAGTCGGCTTGCTGCAAGGAGACGAGCACGGGCGGCGGGATGGCCGAGTGGCGGCGCTTGGAACGGTGGCCGGGGCGGGGGCGGACGCGCGGGCGGACCACCTTGGACTCCCCCCACTGCCAGTACATCTGCCGCTCCGCCATGTTCACGTCGCACTCCGGGAACGGCTCCGGGTACCTGTTGGTGTCGTAGCACACCGTGTACAGCATCTGCCGCTGCCGGAACCGCCGCATCGCCATGCGCTTCCGCGCCGTCATGGTGGCGTACTCGGCGTTCATCAGCTCCTCCTCCTCCTCGGCGGCGCACCGGTCCTGGTCGTCGGCGCTGGCTAGGCGGATGTGGGAGCGGGCGCGGCAGCCGCGGAGGACGAGGTCGGAGAAGACGGCGGTGAAGGGGCCACGCTTATAGTTAACCTTGTACTTGCCGTTGTCGGTGGCCCAGGTGGAGCCGTCCCAGATGGTGACGTAGAGCGCCATGGGCTTGCAGGGGTAGTCGGCGCCCATGGCCGGGGAGCGGGGAACCTCGCGGATGGGGACGCCGTCGACGTAGAAGACGATGAGGCGGGAGGACCAGAGGATGGAGAAGCGGTGGGCGTCGGCGGTGGGGTCGAACGGCATCAGGTACCGCTCCTCCCGGCCACGGTCGGTGCTGCCGTTGCCGTACACGTTAGTCTGCATCTTCCACTCGTGCCTGTACCGGTTTCCCAAGAACTCGAAGTCCAGCTCGTCGTGCGTCTTCTCGAACACATCGCCATTGGAGAGCTGGAAAGAGTTCGTTTTTACACGCAAGTGTCAATCATCGATTCATCCATCGATCGATGACGTCCAGGGGCGGAACCAGGAATATCACAAGCAGCATAGAGTATAAATCTTTTGGACAAATTTTAACTAAAAACCAGCACTTTCCTAATGCAATTCTTCAGCCAGGCGTGGGGCTCAAGCCCAAGCTGCCCCACGCCTGGCTCCGCCCCTGAGTACATGGATACATGCACGTACGTAGAAGGCGACGACGACGCCGGCGGTGTGGTCCTTGGGGAGCTTGATGGAGGCGCTGAAGAAGCCGTGGTGGTAGTAGTCGGAGGAGATGAAGCCGGAGCCGGTGTAGCGGTTGAGGGTGATGCTCACGGTGCGCCCGTCGGCCGACTTCTCCATGTTGTCTTCGCCGAACAGCGGCGAGAACCCCTCCTCGAACGCGATCGTCGGTTCGCCCTCGAACCCCGCCGCCGCTCTCGTCCCCACCACCATGTCCATGTCCATGCTCATGCACGCCCACACCACCGCCAACCACACCGCCATCGATCGTCGTCGAGGATGCATGGGACCGACCGACCGATCGAGCTAGCTAGGTGAATTGAAGATTGAGCTGAATGAATTGCTGAATCACTGGGTGGATGGAGTGGAGAGTAAAGTTCGCTAAGCAAGCAAGTAGGAGTAGGTCGGTAGTGGCGGGCGGAAAGTGTGAAAAGGATGGATGCACAAGCTATGAAGACAGACATGCATCGCCAATTTGGAGTTTCTCCCAATCCGACTATATATGCTCGGAACAGGAATATATACAGTTTGCTTGTTTCTTAATAACCCAACAGACGGATTATTCCTCCAATTAATTAACTCTATAAGGATAATATTATATGGATACACAGAGTAGAGGTGCTTTGCATTGGGTGCCTGATCAACGTAGTAGAATAATATTACGTAACAACTAATCTAGTTAGTTAATCTGTGAGCTGATGCATGAATGATTGACATATATTGTCTCAAAATCAATGTGTATTTCCATTTCGGCGAGTCCATCCCTCGTAAAGTTGAGAGGAGGAAGGTGGTAGGCGCCTGCCAATGGAGCACCCACTTTCGACCGGATTATTTAATTAGCTCAAATGTTAGTATCCCTCTTTATTAATTTCTTGTGCAATGACATTAACCCTGCAAGTTGATTTTCCTTGTAGGAATTAACGAAACGACCAATGTTCTTGAGATTTTTTTTCTTATAGGATTTTATCAGTTGTGCCTACCATGCCTATCATATCGTTTAACTTTGGGATTCAAATCGATGAGAGGGGTTAGTAGTCAATCGATCGACCGCCACCGAGGCTTTTTAATACTCCTACATCAATCAATTTAATGATCTGTTCTGCAGTCGCCGTCTTTCATCTCTCCATCGCCCCTGTCATGTACTTACGTGTACTACACCTAATTAAGCTCAGCTAGCTCTCATCTCATCTGCTTTTCTTTTTCAAATCATTTACGAGAAAATACATATAGCACTGGTTAGTTATAGCTATATAGCACGGTAGTAACTACTCTGCTCATCGATAAATTAACAAGGTGCAGAAGATTGATCGATAAAAATGTTTATATCTATTATCTATATGTTTGAGCAGGGTAGAACATATTGATCGATAAAAATCAAACTCTAGCTACTGTCAATATGTTTCGCCCATAGAGTTAATAAGATACCTGCAGTCCTGACGGACTACTTAATTTTGTACTAAATAGTTTAGTTTGGTACGTGATTTTAATTAGCTGGACAGATTAACTCATTAATCTGTCGCTGGCTTAATTCCCTAATAACTGTATGATCAATTAGTTGGACAGATAGATCAAACACAGGTGTAGTGGCCATTAATTACTTGGATCCCTGTTAGTAATTCCCTGGATGAAAGGAAAGGACGCAGTGGAAGCAAATTAAGGAAGGGAAGTAGTTTGATTGTTGGGTTATGGTGATTGTCTGATTGACAGGAAGGAAAGAAAGAAAGAAAGAAAGAAAGAAAGGGAACCTTACCTACCGTCACGGGCCTCAGCTCACGTACTATTGTCGTACTCACTCACTCATGGAGCCAGCTAGCTTAATTGCTAGCTACTCATTATTTACTAAAACTAATTCGGTTATGAATGAAGCTACGTTGTGCCAATACTATACATACAAGTTAATCAATCTTGCTTGTTCTTGAATTGGCCCACTGTCCACAGCAGCGGCAAAGCAATTGATCACGACTTCAGAGTTGTTATCCATATATCTGCATGCAGTTAGTAGCTTAGCTTGTTTGTCACGGCTATACTACATATTTGTTATCTGAAGTCTGAACATGGTAGTTAATAATAATCTGTCATCCGTTGATGGTCGGGGTAGCAAACTAATTAACAAGCAGCAGCTGCTGCTGCTGTTGCTGCTCATTGAGCCACCACATGCGTGACTACGACATAATTAGATCGAGTAGTTGTTCAGAAGGATGGTAAAGTTGCCAAATGTAGTTGAGACCCCATTGGAGGGACATTCAGACAGAGACCCCCTTGTGTAACATGGGATCGATCAATAGAATTGATGGATGCTACTGTAGTGTGTGCGCGTGTGTGTATCTGCTCCTCCATCCATCCATGACGATGTCTGTCTGTCTGTCTGTCTGTCTCTGTGTCTGCTTCTCCAGAGCATAGATATATACCATACCCTGCAGCTAATATATATCTGCATATCATTTTCGTGGCCCCTACCTGAATGCTGCAGCTCAGGCCTCTCTCTTATCCATCCATCCACGCACCCAGCCGACCCTACAAACTAACGAAGCTTAGTTACATACCATCTTCAATTCGGTTAAGTACGTATATATTCACAAATTAATTATCAAGTTATAATCTTATAACCATCTTGTGCATGACTAACTACTGTCCCTCTATGGACAGCTTTCTTTCTCATTTGTATGTACGTATATATTGGAACAAACTAATCATGCAGGCATTGTAAAGCAGCTAACTAAGCCTAAGCTAGCGGGCGCTTGTCATTAAGACGCACTTGCGATTAGTTCAGTCCATATAGATTACTCACAACTCTTCCTGCATCGTGCATATGTATAGTTACATAAATGCTCGATCATATAAATTATTTACGTGTGTGTGTGGGTATATATATATCCTGTTCAAATGGTTTCGCAGATGAACAGGTCAATATATAACATCCATGTAAGATGACAGTACACTTAATTGCAGATAGAAGAGGATATTACTAGAACGTACAAGTAGTATATTTAAGGAGAAAGTAGAAACCTACAGATATATGAGGCAACTACTGCCGGTCGTACATGTATATGTTGGCATTTCACATGCACAAGATGCACAGGCTAGCTGGACATGTAGACTTGTAGTATGGTACGTACGTTGGCTGTATAATTACGGATGCGACGGTGCAACCATCGTCCTGATTAGCTTAGGGTAGGTATACCTGCCGAAGATACTAGCATTTGCAAGCTAGCCTAGCACTAAGCACTACATCAGATTCTTTATCCGCAACGGGCTACGTGTAATAGTTTACAGTGTGTCGTTATATACAGGATTATCTGTCATAAAATAGCCTATTATAAATCAGACTAAACGGCTCCACCGTTACTGGGAAGACTTTACCTATAACGCACCTACTTATTTATCCATCAGAGATCACATGTGATATTTCTAACGTGTACAGACGTTAATCCGTCACAGATAATCCAATTAATTATAACGGGTCTCAGTTAAAAATCTATTATAGATAGGATTTAAATTTTTAACAAGTTAAATGGCACCCATATGAGATAAGCGAGTATCTCTATATAATTTTACAATCTCGTTATAGTTAACTTATCTGTGACAGGTTTTTTCTTCTAACTCCGTCACAGGTAAGTTTATGATCTCATGTCACCACATCTGATCAAGTTCCTCACGTCTTCACGACCCCATTACCGGCCTCCTCAAGCTTCCCGCGAGTTCACAAGATCCGTCACTGGCCTTCCCAAGCTCTCCATCGCCGGCCTTTCTGAGCTCCTCATGCATCCATAAGATTCGTCGCTAGCCTTCTTGATTTCTTGTGTGTCGGCCTCTCCAAGCTCTTCACGCATCCACGAGATTCACTACCGGCCTCTCTAAGCTCGTGTATGCTAGCTTTCTCGACCTTCGTCGATTCTCTATCTTTCTTAAATATTTTTTTATCTAGATCTTATGAATTTATAGCTATGGAATCTACAAAATAAATTGGTAGACAATATTCTAGCTAAGTTTAGAAAAAAAATGTTTCATGGTTTTTTAATTCTAAATTATACCGTACACTCCGATAATCAATAATATTATTTATAATTTCATAACGTTATAAATCATATTTTACACGAGTCATACTCACAATCATTAACACTAAGTATATATATATTTAAGTTTCTGGTTCAAAATATCAAATGAAATCATTATACGTCCATATAAGTGAATTATAAATACATATCACGAATTATAATTTTGTATATATATATATATGTGAGTTTCTAATTAATTATATGAATTGTATTATCTATTTGTGGCTAAGATAATTGGTTTTTAAGAATATTTATTATATGTATTTAGGATATGGCTACTAATTTCTAAAACTAGCTAAAAATTAAATTTATTTTTTTATTTACCATATCAGTGTACAGACAACCCATACCAGCTATAATAAAAACCGATAGAGAAGTGTAAAATTAACTCGTCAAAGATAAATAAGTAATTTCTAACAGGTTTTTATACCGATCTATCAGTATCTCTGACATGCTATAAGTAACATTAGTTCTAACGAGCTTATACCCATCAGATATAACATAAACTTATCTATAATAAGAAGAACTGAACCTGTTTAGGTGGTCTGCTCCGGCGTAGTAAGGTTGTTGCTGGCCCATACAAGCATGTATGTATGGATATATATATGTTCAATAATTCAAGCAAATAAAATCCATCCCTAAATTGATCTTGATCAGCTCACAAAAATTAAACACTACTTGGTACTCCAGCACAAAACATTCCCCTGCCGCGCTCAAGCTGAGAATATATGATTAACATTTTGTTAGTTGGCTGAGGCTGCGCATGAGTAGTTGTTCAGTTTTATCCATCGACATATCATAGGATCAGGTGATAATTTTTGAATGCCCGACGGGTCTTGAATTAACCCAAACAAGTTCGTTCCTTCCAGCTAACTTCTGAAAAGAAGTGACTATAAGATCGGCTCTTCACGGCCAGCGTTCTACCAGAGTTTACCATACTACAAGAAGAGGCGGGGTTATCGTTCCCCGACGGTAAACACGATAGCCGTACAGTTACCACGGTGAACAATGTTCACCACAAAAACCGGATAAAATTTACAAAAGAACTCTTTTTTTTAAAAAAAAAACTTTAGTGGGTAAACGAACCCTTACCGTCACCATATCGCGACGGTAAGCCCAGTTACCGGCAGCAAGTGAAACCCTGCATCCTACAAGTTTTTTGTCGAGGCTTCTGCCTAGCTGCGATAAGGACAAGCATGGCGTCAACTTGATCAAGGCTCAAGCTGCTTACATTTCATGGAACATCCTGCAACTACAACCTAGCATTACTAGACAAGTCCCAACAAGTCCAGACTAGGATCAGAATCAAAGGCCTACGATGCACACAAGCTGCAAGAAATGGGAACAGAATATCCACAGGTGATAATCGATGAATTCATGCCGCAGCTACATTTGACGGCGACAAAGAACCAACACTACAGCCGGTCGACGAGAATACCATGCAAGGTTTACACAACCAAACAACAGGTTGTTATCAACAAAGGAGTTCAGACTAGTTTTGATTTCGTCATCAGCTTATATAACTTTCAAAGTCTGTGCACTAAGGCACAGCCATTTAACACACTTCCTTGAGCTCACTTTGCTCAACCCAACTCCACCACCTGTATGTCGGCAAACTGTCATTTCTAGACATGTAATGAGGGACTAGTACCTCCTCCCCTTCCAGGTGCTCTCGGTGCTTGTTCAGTTGCTGCCATCGGTGGCAACTGCAGCAGGTATATCAATCGTCAGCGAAAACAACATTACAACAAGCGCACAGCACGCGTTTGAATAATACAGGGGAAACTAGTAAATAATAAACTTAAACATTAGATGATAAGAAACGATGCTAGCAATTCCATGCTGATTGCACAATTCCTTGTCTCATGTACTTATGCTTACTCAATTAGACACAACGGGCTTCACATTGAGTGAAGATGGAGGACTTAAATACTAAGTGAACCATACAAAGCACTAGCACAGACAAAAAGAAGTACCTTCTGCTGAAGTCTCACTACTGTAGAAACCAATAGCTTGTCACCAACAATCTGTCTCAACTGCTTCACTAGGTCAGCCCTGCTTATCTTTCTCCTCTATTTTAACATCAAAAGCCAAACCGTAGTTAGCATACCAGCAAATATTGCATGTAGCTGAAAATGTGCAAAGAAAGGACAAATAACCTTGAATTCTTCATAATATTTATGTACCAAATCCATGTCAGAACGGGGTACTTTAGTGGAAATGGCAGCAAAAAGCATTGAAAAGGGCATCCAAGGTGAACTAGGAGACCTTGGAATTGGAGCATGCCCAAGCAAACATGCTTCCTGTTGATCAGCTGAAGATGCAATGGTGTGGAGACTATCATCCTGCTCACAACAAGCAAGCAACAATTGACAAGCTGAAAATTTTTCCTAAAACTGTCATATCAAAATCAAGGCCGACTTAAGCTCAGATAAATTCCACTGCAAGCAAATTCCATAATGAGATGCACAAAACATACATTTAAGTCTTAAGAATCCATGCACCCTTTCTACTACACTATGTAATAGATCATTAAACCTAGGTGAGACACGCATTCAATATTCGCACAAAACACACTACATGACAAAACTGAGCTATGTTTCTGTGAACAGCACATCAGCTAAACCATACTATGCATACCTTGGTCGGGTTCTCTAGTGCACCGGAATTTCTTATCTCAGAGATGTTGGACGCAGTATCTCCTGTAACCAAATAGCCTGCAGTAATAAAAAAAAAGTTATCTAGGGCAATGGAAAAATAACAACACAGAAGGCTAAAAAAGAGAGCTAAAAAAAAGAACAAGTTTAGTACCATTGTTCATGGAAGGTACTTTGATAATAACAGCATATTCAGCGTATATGTGCTTATGCACATTAGCATCCCATATGATGTAATGATTTGGATTTTGGAGATCATCCACGCCACTGTCAAAACTTTCGTTGGTTGGCTGGCATTGATTTGATCCAGGGAAAACCACCTCAACATTCCCCATTATAACACGGCACAACATCATCCTTATGATTCCATTTTCATCAATATCCGAATAGCCAACACTGTGGATAAACTTCAAGTAAGACAGAGGGAGGCTACTATATATCCAAAACAAAAGCATTCACTGGAGCACATAGAACAAAGTAGTCAGAAACAAATAATATTTACCAGATATTGGAGCAGTTTGCTGGAGCAAGATGAGCCCCAACACCATACATTGGCCCCTGCAGAGGTTTTGCAATTTCCAGAGCACCCTGCATCATCATCTCCTCCATAGTATCCTTAGTGCAAGCAAGCCATGCATAACGTTCATTTACATTTCCACGTTGGTTTCTGGTGGCTTGTACCTCCTTCTGGAAGAGGCTATAACGGGACCTCCCATATTGATCTAGCAATGGCGTTCTATACATACCGATGATGTCTTTTTCAGAAAATAGATGGCCTGATCCTTGAAACAACAAATTCCGAACAGCTGAATCAGCACGCTGGCCACTTCGATTAGTAGAAGGAGCTTGCATAGTCCCATCAGCAGTTTCATTCAAATGGATTAAATGCCCCTTTTTATTTTCACCAGCAACTTCACCGCTTTCATTGAGTACCTTCTGTTCATCCTCCACTACATTATTAACCTCCTGAACAGCAGAGGGCACTGCATCAAAAGATGCTGAACTCGAGCTTTCAGCTGGAAATGAAGACATCCCATCATGCTCATGAGCTTCATAACTACTGCTTAGACCATGAGAACCTTTGAAGAACTCATTTATTCCATGCTGCAGAGGTTCAGATGGTATCACTCCAGGACATGAATCCGGAGAGAAGGATTTACCACGATCATCGATCCAAGCAATTGGCTTGCTTATGGCCATCACAGAATCTAAACAAATCATCTCCATAAAGTCCAACAGGACATGCCGGTTCTGGAATACTGCACTAGTAACTGGCCTCTTGAACTGGAAGCTCTGCTGTACCAGATTGACAACATCCTCTGGGAAGTCTCTCCATCCACCATGTTGGTAAGACAGCACACGAACAGGCATCCCGCTTATCTTGAAGTTCTTGTAACTCTCCAGAATGTCCTTGGCAGAGCACACCATCTTGGACTTCTTATGTCCATTCGAATCGTGAAACAAAGAGAGATTCTGTTTTGGACCATTCTGAGAGAGATTGAGGGCGTCATTGGCCTCAGTACATTGAGTAGCATCCACATGCTTCCTTTTGCGGAGAGTAGGTTCCAGCACATGTTCATCCAGGGCCATTGCATTCTTTGGTTCCATTTTTTTATACAAGACTCAACTAAGACCAGGTATTCATTTTCTTTACTGATTAACACCACTAAAAGAAAATAGTTAAAGCTAATCTAGCTAATGCCACCTAGACAATGTTAGCATAAAGGTAGTTCCGATATAAGCCACGTTATCCCAAAGAGTAAGTGAAATAAACCTGAGACCAAGAGGAAAAAAAGGAATAAAAATGGCATAAAGATGTATATATATATATATATATATATATAAAGAGAGAGAGAGAGACAACATTTAATTAATGCTTTGTGTAACAGTGTGAGACATGATTTAATACATATTTTTGCACAACATCATTCATAGCCAAACCACGAGATTCTAACTATAAATTTTGTACCACAGGAGAATAAATTTGACACAGGCTACACACCTCCTCAGATATCAACAGAAAAGTAAAGGCCATTTATTTTCCAAAAAAGATACGGCAAACTTAGTTTGGAAGGCTGAAAATGCTGACTAATTAAAACAACAAAGAAAAGATAAATATATGAATCTTAACATCAATTATTTAAAAAAATGAGCTTCTTGTTATACTAGATGGACATTATGTTAAACTACTGTGATCACTTCTAGCCTAGGAGATCAGAAAACATTCCAGACTACAATTAAGAACATGGAAATGTTCTCAGCCATAGCTCATTTTTTATTAAAAAATATTTTATGGACAGCTATTTTAACTGAATCACCAGCATGGCAGATAGGTGTGAGCTTTTTTAGGACCCAACTCATCAAGAAATATGATAATAATGTATCAAGTGTTTAACATGGCAATCATGTTATATTCCTTATAACATGCATCCTGGTTGAGTAATGCCAACGTTAATTATAAAATCAATCTTTTTTAAAAAATAAATTCCCATGGAGTGCATAAAATTAAACTCCTTTGTTAGTAACTCGCTATTAGAGATGCTATAGGATTAGCATGTATGGTAGTCATCATCATTGGCAGCACTACAAATCTGAACAGGGAAGAAGGTTTTTCGGCATGCTCTGAAATCAATGGCATAATTGTGCTTCCCACCATCACTACAGCCAAGTTGTGCTGGCAGCTGGTGGGCAGAGAAGGCAGCAACAGAAGATAATGGGAGAAGAAGATAACGCTGCTGCAGCAACAACATAATCGCATGGTTGCCCGTGGTTCATCCCCACAGATAGTGGTGGAGAAACAAACATCAAGGCCACAATATAATCCCATGCCTCTGGTAGCACCTTAACGCATCCATCACATGAGATATGATATAGCTGGATGATGACCGATGAGCCCTGACGCACAAAGCTTGTCATGCCAATTAGATAACCACCATAACATCGAGTAAATCATCTATCCAATGGTTTGTTTAGCAAGTGTTCATTGCGGCTTTGGTTTATTTATGACACCAGCAGTACAATACTTGCACTAAAATGGCTAGAATGGGGGAAAGGTGCAATTTTTAGGACATGTATGATGATTTTTAGCATATATGATTGCTCCCAAACCACACAACATCGACTATCAGTTAGATCACATGTAAAGACTGAATCATACTAAGGATGAAGAGACAAGCAACAAGAGAGCAGAACTTAGCACCCACCTAGATCAACAAATCGGTGATGCCTAGATCCTACCGTCACGCAAGAAATTAAAAATTGTAAAAGCTATATAGATGTATAGGCATCTACACTCTACAGTATAAATATCGATAATTTCTGATCACGCAACAGCAAACAAGTAGAAAAGAAAACAGTAACCTAAAATTAATCGATCCCCGAAGATGATACCTCAGAAATAACAACAGATGGAGGTGAATCAGCGCATAAGCGGAGTGAGAAAAGAGGAAGAAGAAGGAATCGGGAGCATGCAGTACCGGCGGCAAGTCATCGCGGCACGGCCCGGCTCCGGGTAGAGATCGATTCGATGTGTCGGTCGGATTCGATGTGGTTGAATCGAAACCAGATAGATAGATAGATAGACAGGGGTAGTAGAGGTGATAGGATAGGTAGGCGAGGCGATGGGAGGATTCCCGTGGGCCGGGCGGAAGGGCGGCGGCGGTGGGAGAGATTCCGGTGGCGGCTGCTATCCTTCCCTGGGGGCTCGCACGATTCCGGTGGGCGAGACGAAGTGGGGGAAGGCGTGGGGTACGAGGCTGGGTACGCATAGCGAGGGACCGAAGGGGGGAGTGGAGATCTGACCGTCCTGTGGGCGAGATCGGACGGTCGACTCCACGTGGGGGGCAGGCGTGGAGTGCGTGAAGGAATTTTGGGGACCAGCGGTTTTTTTTTTCTTTCTTGCAGAGGGGGCCGTGGACTTGCAGATGTGGGTGTGATATGACGTGGCGTCCCCTGCTCTCCTTCAGTCCCAACTATAAGCCCATATTAGTATCTTTTTTCAGAGGCCCAATAAGGCCATATATGCAGCTGACTTAAAAGGTCTAAGGATTGTTAGACCGGGCCATCTAAAATGAAATCCAGCCCAGCTCGATCAAACAATACATTTATGAATATAGACCGTCTCTTAACCACAAGGCTCTCTTAGCTGTTTAAACCGGCTCAATTGACCTCCCTAGACTATTTTGATATTGGTTTTGGCTAACGTGGCTCCCACGTGGCACTAGACATGGTGCCTTACATGGCATTGTAGCAATGTCGCAAGAGAGAGGTAGATCGTCGCCATCGCTGGTAGATCTTGCCGCCGTAAGTTACCAAGAAGGGATTGCAAAGGACACATAGGTCGTAGAGCAGGTCAGCGCCATGCACGCTAGGGGCTTTATTCTCGATTCACCTCACCCGCTCTCGACGAGCAGTCGGCGCAGTGCTGCTCAGCTGTATCTCCAACATCGTTTGCTGGCTATACCGTTGTTTATCCTTTCTCATCCTCACCGACTGGAAGCCTATGCCTCGTGGGGTTGATGGCTTGGGTAGGGGTGCTGTACGTGGGGAGAAGGGTTATTGCGGCCGATTATAAGGAGTCAAAATTATAAGCTACTGGCGATACCCATAGCTCATGATAATGACCTAATTTTAATGAGACTGCATATCTCTGACGAGCTCTGTCTTTCCCATTAGCTCAATGCCGAGGTCCTTCCAGGCCCCGTCCCTTCTCATTGTTGTCTTCTTCTTCAACATTAGCCTTCACTATGCTAGCTAAGTCAGCGGCAATGGAAGTGGTGTCTTGGTGGGAGACGGTTTAGGGCACTAGATTGAGATGATAAGGTCAACGATGTGCTTTCTCTTGGCCGCTGCAATGCCACAAATAGAAGCTCGTGTTGTATATCCTCGCCTCAATATCCCTCCTTTGCGCCTTGACTACTACCGCTGCCATAGGTACACTATGTTCACCAGATCTTGTGTCAGCTTCGTTTTCACTGGCCTCCACCAGACCTTCTCTGCTCGTCACTTTTGCTCATGAATTCGCCAACCCGCTACCGCCATTAGTTTGCTCCTAGATCAGACTAATGAGAGAAAGGGGGAGAGGAGGAAGGAGGAAGAGAAGAGGGGAGGAGAGAGGGGGATGATCTCCTTGCCATCATGATACTGAGCTAAGGGCGCTAGTCATTAGGGTCTAGGGGTTGCCATGTCGAAGGTGGGAGTAAGGCGATTGGGCTTGCCCTGGCACCACCTCTTCCTCGCCAACGATGGTGGTGGTGGGCTAGGAGGATGGTGTCACTAGTGGGTGGTGGAGCGGAGGTTGGTTAGGTTGGTGGCGCTGGTAGCATGTTATTCTAGGAAGAGAAAAGAGAGAGAAAGAAGGAAAGAAGTGAGAGGGGCTCACTAACAAGTGGGCCTCATAAACTTCTTTTCTTACTCAACAAAGGTGGACCAAGTCAACTCTGCCACATAGGAAGCGAAATGAACTGGTTTTAAGAGTTAAGGGAGACACTGATAGGTTCTGATATGAATCGGCAAGGGGATGGCCTGATCTTCACGACAGTAGATTTAAGAACAAAGGATAACTTACTGTAGAAATAATAGGTAACTAGCTTTATACCCGATCAAGGTTGAACGCGACCAAGCAACAGGGAGAGAGCAACCAAAACCTTGAGGACTTTGACTCGATCTTCGAACGATCATAGAACCACAAACCGGGACTAATCTACACAAAATGGTGTAGCCTAACTGGAAACTATAGAGCATGAAGTAGGGGACCTTAGAGAGATCTCTCACAAGCCCAAGAAGAACTTACAAGAACAAAGGTGTGTAAGAAACTCAGCAACTTGGCTGCGATACTATGTCGGATTATCAAATGATCAAAAGTGCCTTTTCTAGTAGCATATAGGTGATATTGATACTAGAAACAACCCTCCTAGCTGGGTATGAACTGAGGTCAACCACATTGGGAGGTGGAAGGCCAATTGGTTGAGTTATTTACGAAGTGGTCTTCAATTCCCGCGCTTCTCCTAGGCTTCTACGCAACCTTCAGTTAAATGGTCATTACTCTTTGGTTGGAAGTCCAAATGATATATCGTTTGTTAGGTTAGAAAGTAGACTTGATAAGCTTTCTAACAAGTACTTATTCACCTTCAAAGGTTACGGGAATAAGGAGTTGTGGCTGCTTCTTTTGATGGTCCAATCCCCATAGTCCAATTGCTGTAGTTCGTCCTCACATAGAGTAGTATTCTTATCTTTATGTGTATACCTAAGTAAAACCAAAGTAGAACATTTATGTAGTATAATATTCTCATGTATATTAAATTTAATTTCAGTTTGGAGTGAGTTCACCTCTTTGTGGAGTAGTTTTGTACGGCTACGTGTAATTGGCCCTTCATACACCTGCTTATGTGTAACTTGAGTAACCTGGGGCATGTCCTCATCAAACGTTATACCAAGTTTTATGATTGAGCGAGGGAAATCAGACTTAGACAATAGTTGAGAAAGGCAAAATAATGTTTTTTCCATACATTGACCTGCTTTAGTCTCTCTTCTTTTTAACTTGACTCTGCCTGCCTACCTACCAAAGTGTTAATCAACAAATCTTCCTATCACTCTTTCTTTTTTTTTCTGATTACACCTAAGTCACATAAGCACCACATCACTAACTACAATTCTTAATAAGACACAATCTTTGTTTTATCTTGCTGATAGATCTTCGTTAGATCACCATCATATAATTTGGCTGAACACTTGGATGGCCCATCTGTGATGGGCCTTAGTGCCTTGTCATAGATAGCCTCACCTCTAACAAGCCATATTTAGACCCATTGGAGGTGAGATAGAGCAGCTGGACCCATCAATGGTGATGCCATATCTGTGATGGGCTGCTGTATAAAATCAACAAAGATGAGGTCAACTTATCTCTAATGGGTTCAATAGACAAACGGTCATAGGTAAGCTCTCACCTATGACGGTTATCTAGTCTAAACCTGTCACAAGTGGGGATTTATTACCTATAATGGTTTTTTAGTACAACTCGTTAGAGGTGAGGCTTGCCATGTGATGTTGTTAACACCGGAATTTGATTCAGCCTGTAAATAGGATCGGCCGATGGAAAATACTGATCGGCTCGTGGGGTAAAGCCGATTGATACTATAGAAGAGCCGATCAAACTGGTGGAAGATTGAATCGGTTTGTTTGAAGACAGAAAGTTATCTAGATGGAGTCGAATCCAAAGAGGAGTAATGAGGATAACGGTGAGTCAGGTGTTTGTATAAAATGTATTACATAAGCTAAGCAAGTTTGAGTAGTTTTATAATTTCTTATAGATATTTTCCTTTTATATTTTTAGGAGATAACGTCCTATAGTTATTGTAACCGTGTCGGACTCTGTAATATTATGGTACAAATATAGACCCCCTAGGAGCCTGTAAGACATCAACAGATCTATCCAATACAACTTCGGTGTATCGCCACCCTAACTCGTCTAGGTTTTCACTGACGGGTTCTGGTTCTCGACGCGGGGCTGCATCGATCAAGTTTGATCTCTGGTGAAGGGGTAAGTCCCGCCACTATCCTGGTATATCTTGCTCTGTCCAAGGCTGCATCGACTAGTTTTGACCTCTTAGTTAGATCGAGTGTACTGCATCACGTCCATGCAGGGTCTATTGGTTTACCAAGCTCTCTCTATCGTCGTCCATCTCGTGCTGCATCGGTTAGGTTCGACTTACCAGGCGGCCGACGGTAAATTGAGTCGTAGGCCTATACGTCTCTGCCTGGTGTCTCATCGGAGTGAGTAGCCGATGAGTTATCCTCAACGCTAGTTCCCACATTCTTCTCGCGTATTATCTAACGATCGAACTTCTAGAGGTCGATCCAGACAAGTCGGACGTTTCCTGGTACTATCTCGGTTCGGTCTGATCTTCTAGGGCTCGTAGCTGACATGGCCGACGTCGAGATCTAACGGATCTCATTCCCCATCGGCTCGAGCAGCCGATAGGTTTATGTGTATGCTTGTGTTGGATGTTCGGCTGGTAGGTAGCCGATGACCTTTTCTCTTTCCTCCCTTGTCACGTTCGGTCTAAGCCTCCATCGTCTCCGTATTATTAGTCCCCGGTCTCATACTATCTCGGTTTGGTTCAATCTATCTAGGCTAGTCCTGACGGTGTCGTTACTACGGTCGCTAGCCCACGTGGCTTCATGGGGGATCGGCTCCTGCTCCACGCTTCGGATGTCGTGAAGCGTCATTGGCTCTTTGGCCGATAGATCCTCTAGTATATTACACGTGTCTATCTCTCACGCCTCCATCGGCTATTCAGCCGATGCTCAAGTGTTGCCTTCCTTATCAGCACCCAGTCGATAGGGAGAGCCAGACAGGCCCACTGGCTAACCAGCTCATGGGTCTCATCTTCTCTCCTTGTCAATTCTAGGGTCCAATTGACTGGCATGCCCTCGAACCTCGAAGCTTAAGGACCTGCACTAGAGCTAAGCAGATTTCCCAGGCCTTCGCATGACCGAGCCGCCATCTTTTCTCGGTCGGACCTTTCCCTGTGAGATTTGGTAGCGAGCAGATGTGCATTCTCCTCTATGGTCCATCATAGCTATCTTGATCATTCCTCTGACAGTTAATGTGTTGGCAACTGACAGAGGTTGGATACCTTCTATATATATACCTAACACCTTTGTAATTTGAGTACGGAATAGATGGTAGAATAAGAATTGCCCATAATACTTAGCTCCATTGGATATTAATCAAGTGGCTCAGATCTATTAACGAAAACAATATATATTCAACACTCCATCTTAATCCCTAGTTATGTCCTCCCTTCACCACTGCCCCTTCCGACCTCGCCTTCTCCCCTTCTCCTAGGCACCTAAGCCACTAAAGCCTACACCTTTCCCCACTCTGGTAAAGCACCAATGCATTATCTCTACCTTCCTCTCCTATAACCCTCTCCTTTCTCATCACCCCTTCCCCCCTCCCCAGCCCAATGCAACTACCACCTCCTCCACCTCACTCTCCTCTCCCTAGCATTGTTGCCACCCTATCTCCTCCTATCTTCCCTTGACCTATCAGTGCAAACTCGGGACGACCAGATCTAACGCCCTTAAACATGGGATGGTCAAATCTAGAGCCCTTGAGATCATGGCCCAGATTATCTGGCCATCTTGGTGGCAGTAGCATGCTCGAGTCCCTGGGCCTGAGTGTGAGGCTTTGGACGCCTTCGCATGTAATGCCGGCTGCATGACGGTTGTCCCTACTAACCTTGAAGAGGACCGTCTGCACACCATGTAAGTGTTGGACTACTGGACTCCACGCTTGTTGTGTACATGTCGTCCAACTCCTCGGTAGCCACAAAAGTAATTTAGCTAGCTAGCATCATAGTGGGCATGTCATGTTCCCTAGTATATGTGATTTGTGTTTACAGATACATTTTCTGTCCTTTTCTAGCCAACTTACTTTTAGCGAATATCCATTCTCATGAGCTGCTTGTTGTTAGCAATATGCTTTTCTACCGGTAGAAATTACCTAATCTGTAGCTTTCTATATACCACCATTGTACTTTGTAGTCATGCATTCTTAATTATGCATATCTGGTAACCATCAAAAATTCTATGGCATGCTTGATTAGTTATAGAGGGTGAGATGGCTATGTCTAACAGTTGGAAATTGTGCTTTTAGATTATAAAGATAGATTAGAACTTGTGATGTGTTAGTATAAAATGATTGAGAGTTAATATATAATGTTTTTTTATTTCTATAGTTTGTATAACTAATAACATTAGTTTTAGTTGTCAGATACTCAAATTTTCTTTTTACTAAAAAAAGCTCACAATGTTGCTGCATAACATTTAGAGATATGCATAATATAAGAGCTTTAGAAGGGATATTCTGTTTTGGAACATGGCAAAAAATTTTCTTTTGCTAAGGTGCATGTACTTTATTGCTATGTAGAAAAATTATATGCGAGGAGTGAAAGAGACATGATGAGAGTAAGACTTCTAAGAAATGATGCCTAGCGTGGATGTCTTAGTTTTTGTAACTTGGCGTGGACGTTTTATTTTTATAACTTGATCTTTACAGCAGGTAATTTCTCATTTTTTATTGCCTTTTTCCATTATATTTGTTGATTATTACATGCTTAATGCACCAAATGCTATGACTTGACATGTAGAGTCTCACGTACATGACTATAAGTGCTAATTTGAAGCATGTAGGTAAATGATTCTATACTCAGTCAAGACAGTACATATGACATACAAGTAACGATTCTGGACAAACAAACATAAGGAGAGGCCAAATGTAGGTAAAATAAATATTGCCTTAATGACAATAGAATAGGGAGAAAACAGTGATACAACTGAGTTACATGGATATATCAAAGAAATATTCGAACTTACATTTGAAGGTAACAGTCCCCTTATACTACTATCAATTGCCACTGATTTGATCTTTGATCCTAGCCAGTTGAGTTACACGTTAGAGGTAGCACATGCATCTATCTTACAAATGTATAAACCATTTCTTCTTTTTTTCTATATATCTGTATATTAGATTATATAAGTATAAGTTCAAACTTAAAGGCATAACGAGGTGGGCCATCATTCATTATGCACCTGCTATGCCAAATGCCATTGAGTTAAATGTTTACCTCAAGTTGCATATTTTATTTTGGAGGAGTATGGATTAATAAATAATGGAACATGAAGATTGCATTCTCCATAAATATTGAAATAAAAATTATAGATATATATGATTATCATAAATTAATATATGCGTATGCTAATAAATATATGAGTATGATATGTGTGTATATGTGTGAGCCCATATCAATATATCACTTTGGTGGAATTTTAGATACTTAATTATGACAGAGGGTCTGAGAATATATGTGTTATTTGTTTTTCAAAGGCATAGCTAGCCATTCCTAAGGCTAGAAAAAATAAATTTATTTTTTTAATAACCACGTCATTATCAACTTTTAAGCAATACCCATCACAAGTAAGCACTATCTGTTATGGGTTTTAAATAAGATCAATCACATGTGACTACGTGCGATAGTTGTTAATCTACACTATCATAGGTGATTGAATCATCTCTGAGAGGTCCATCAAAAATAGATTACTTCTGACAAATCGTAAGCACAATCACATATCTAAATTATCTTATCTGTGACGAATCGTTAAAGTGACTTTGTTATCTCTGACGGATTATATAAGTGTAATTCATTTGCACTAGCTATCTTATCTATAACGGGTTTTTTAATTTTAGCTCTAACGAGTCAACATGTTACATGTCACGTGAGTCTTCACTGATTATTTATGTGTGAAGATGCTAAACTTGTTATAAATGAGATTTTAAAACCGTCTCCGATGAGGGAATTGAATGTATCGAGGCCAATTATTTAGAATATTATTCACCAGTAGCAATTAGAGCGATGTACTAGCTTGTACATATGCTAGCAGGTAGCAGCTGTTGATATATGTAACGTCAGGCAAGCTGCAGGCCTTAATTCTCCTTCCAATTGCAACCTCCAAATGAACCCATCGAGATCTATCGATCCATCCATGATTGCATGCCTGCTTTGGATCTGTCAGATATGATGACCTCTTCAGGGATCGATATGATATATATCCATACAAACATATATGCATGTTGCATGCATGGATCACTAATCAATTACACTCTGCCACTTGCCAGCCGCTAGCTGCACTGCATGCATGACTGACAACCAAAACCTTAAAGCATTTAGATCGATGAATAATTTTGGATGAAGGTTGTCTAATAATGTAAAACCTTTCATTCAGAAAAAAATTATTAAGAATATGGGAACAAAGTTACATATATATTACAAATTTTACATGGACAGAAAGCTGTCAAAATCGGCCGCATATATGTGTATAAACAAGTGAAAAGCGACCACACTTGATAGGACATACGTGAGCGCTGATTGAACCCCCTTGTATATTTCTCTCGTTCCAAATGAGCCACCAGATCATCATAAAAGGTTAATCGAAAAGGCTTTAGCTAGGTCGAAACAATTTTGGTCTTCTCAGCTGCCATTCTAGGCTCAACTGCATGTGTTCCCGGTAATTGAAAGGAGACACCCACCCAACCTCTTGAATAATGTAAAACCTTATGCATTTCAGAACAATGCACATATTTCGCTAAGTATATAGGAAATGTATTACATGCATGGTGAGATTACTACAATCCCCAAAATATAAAGAATTTTGGTTATACACATCTGGCTACAGTATGAAATAAACGACAACAATAAACCGACAACATACAAGGGTTAATTACTTTCCTAATAGCATGCACATAAGAAATTGTCCTTGTACATATTTTTATTAAAAAACGCCAATAGAAATTAAACAGTACTAGGTCCGCATGGTTTTTTAGCAAAAAAAATTCCCATGCATGATGGTGGTGTTGTTAACGCAGAGATCTATCCAGGCGAGAGGCACACCAAGAAAGAACATGTTTATCGATGAAGGTTCAATACGATGCGCCTTTATACGAGAAGACCTAAGAGATCTAATTATCTCTAGTGTAGATCATTCAGCTCTTTGATGTGTTCAAGTTATTGAGCTTTAGGATATACCAGCTCTAATTAATAAGAAAAATATATAGAGTTAGATCATTAAGTCAATCGACCGATAGGCTGATACGGACTCCTGCTATCGGCTAAATGTGCCGATAGAGTTCAGATAATCATTGGCTGTGAGTTCGATACACTTCTACTATCGGCTAATTAACAATAGGGGTTGTAGCATTTATACATCGACTAGAAAGTGGATGACAATATAGATAAATAATAATAAATAAAATAAAACACATCGGCTATAGAGTCGATTATGCTCTCAATAAAATAGACGATAAATAGTAGAGAGTAAAGTCTGGTCTTTCAAAGAGACGAGACCTAACCACCATCGATGGCCATACCATTAGAGCTTACTTGATAGATTGGATCAAACCGAGATAGTATAAAGATAAAACTAACAGCACCAAAATGACGGAAACAAGATCGATCGTGCTGATGGAAGTAACAGGTAAACCCATGGGCTAGTTGAGCCGATGAAAGAAACAAAACCTACTAGATCACAATACTAGCCCTATTAGACATAGTATTGATAGATCGGACCTAACCGATATAGTATCAGACTGGATCTAATAAAACCAGATCAATCGCTAGTAGATTAATCATGGTCAATCCCTGTATATCGGCTGAAAAGCCGATACGTTAAGTGTGAAGCTCAGTGTGAAGATAACTAATCAGCTGGCTACTCTGATAAAACGTCGCGTAAAGACCTACCGACTTAAGACTCATTCTAATATCAATAGTCTAGAAAGTCAGATCTAACCGATATAGCACGCGACTGATGACGGTAAAAGGAGTTTGATAAGCTGATAGATCTTACATAAACGTGATGTGATATATCCGATTGTACTAAGAGGTCAAAACCAACCGATGCAAGCTTAGATATAGCAAATATACTAAGAAAATGACAGGACCTACTCCTTCACCGGAGTTCTGTAACTGATGTAGCCCTGCGTCGAAAGCTAGAACCTACCGAAAAAAACCTAAATGAACTAACATGGCGATGTGACAAAATTGTATTGATATGTGGAGATGATTTACAAGGTCTCGAGATGTTTGTATTTATACTTCAAAATTACATGAGTACGAGATGGTTACAAATGATCTCCAAACATTATTTTCTAAATAGAAAAGAAAAATATCTCTAGAAAAATAATAAATTTAACTTTTTATATCTAATTACAAGAGATATCTTATAAATACAAAGCCACTCTAATGTGGTTATTTCATTTTATCAAGATAATATTTTATTTTCGACTGAACAGATTAGCTCTTTTTCTATATCAATTGACCTTTTTCTATAAACCAATCGACTCTTCGATACTTAATCGAATCTGGTTTACTAAATTTAAATTTTAATGTTAACATGTAGATTGGCGCCATTAGCACTGTAGGCTTGCGTGTCGTCTCATCATATACATGATAGTAGAACAGTATGTTCTCGATCCCTATCTACCTAGCGATGATGGCTGCCCCATATGGATCTGTAGGAAATAATATTAAAGCTGCGCATATATTGTGATAAAAGAACTACCGGGCATCTGAGGCTATGTTTGCAATAATATTGCTATAATTCCTACAGGAAACGATGCAGTTCATCCGGCGAAAACACCAGCCCCTTACTAATTGACGACAAAGGACTCAAATCTGAACATGTAGTATACGGTTGCACTAAAATTTAGTAAGCTTTATAAATAGAATTGGAGACTCGATCGGGCTTATGAAAATAGTTCGATTGATATAGAAAAAGAGTTGATCGAATAGATTCGATTTAATAAAAAAAATAGAAATTTATCTAGATAGAACCAAGTCTGAGAAATAGCCGTAGAAACTACAATAAAATATTTTATATCTATAGAATATATTCTATAAGATAAGAAAGTCTAATTAGTTTTATTAATAGATAGTTCTCTTTTATGTTTAATAAATAATATCCAGAGATTGTTTATAATTGCATCGAACTCTTATAACTTTAGGGTGTAAATATAGACCCTCTAGGACCTTATAAATTATCTCTCAATCAATATAACTTTGGCGGATCGCCACTCTAGCTCGTCTAGGTTTTTAACAGTGGGTTCTAGCTTTCGACGTAGGATTGCATCCGTTAAGTCCGAACTCCGGTGAAGGGGTAAGTCCCACTATTATCCTAGTGTATTAGCTCTGTCTAAAGTTGTATTAGTTAGGTTTGATCTCTTAGTCCGGTTAAGTGCATCATATCACATTCACGTGGTTCTATCGGCTTATCAAGCTTTCTCTATTGCTATCGTTCTTGTGCTATATCGGTTATGTCTGACCTACTAGACCGTTGATGGTAAATTGAGCCGTAGGTCAATAGGACTTTACGCGAACGTTTCATCGGAGCAACCAACCGATGAGTTATTCACATATTAAGTTTTTCGCCTAGTGTATCGTCTTCTCAGCCACTATACATATATCTTCAGGGAATTCCTCTCATTGGCCTAGATAACCAATGGGTTTGCCCGTTCTTTTTGTTTGGTTCAATCTAGTCTCCGATGTCTCTATGTCATTAGACTTAGTCTTATACTATCTCGGTTTGATTCGATCTATGAAGGTTGGCTCTAACAGTACTGCCATGGTGGTCATTGAGTCTTGTACTTTAGGGAAATTGGGTCTCGCTCATTGCTACTCATCGCACATTCTATTCAGAGCGCCATCATCTTTACAGCTGATTGGACCTTTATTTTATTTGGAGCACCATCACATATTGTATTTAGAGCGCCATCGGCTTTACAACCAATATGTCCTTTATCTTATTCGGAGAGCCACTCTATTACAGAGCACCATCGGCTCTGCAGTCGATGTGTCCTTTAGCCTATTCCTTGCTATTTATTTATTCCTTCATCAACTTTTCAGTCAATAAACGAGCGTTACACCTTCTATTGGTAACCAACCGATAGGATAAGTCCACATACATGCTCATTAACTATCCTATTTCAGAACATCAACTCTATAATAGATGTGTATTTTATTCTCTTCGTTGCCATCTACCTACGTCTTTTTATCAGCTTTTCAGCTAATGGACGAGTGCTTCAGCCCCTATCGGCAAGCAGCCGATAGCAGTAGTGCATCAGACGCAGTTAATCACTATTGGCGACCAGCTGATAACAGTAGTTTATATCGACCTATCAGTCGATTGAGTCATCGATTTATCTCCTTGTCAACTGAAGGGTTAAATTGACTGATACGTCCATAACTTCAGTAACCCTACGAAGGGACTTTGAAACCGAAAGACATGCACTAGAGCCAAGGAGAGTTTTCAGGCCTCGGCGTGTTCACGTGATCATATCGGATCTTCATCGGCGAGCATAAAAGACCGATTCGATGCAAAGAATATGTCTACATACTTCCCAAGTAGAATTATATAGTACACGACAAAAGCCTATTTGGCAAGCCTCTAGCTATTGATCCTTGTCTAGTAGAGCGAAAGCCAAACCAAATGATAATAACTAGATTCTCAAAAATTTTTAGAGAAGAGAAGGTGAATCTGCTTCAGAAAATATATAGGAAGGTTATAGCTATATTTTCCCAACTTGACAAGTTTTAGACTAAGGTCCTATTTGGAAGAGCTTCCTCAAACAGTTTAGATTCTCACTCAGATTCTGAGAATATGTAGTTATAAAATCTAAAAAATAAACTCAAAGCTAGAATATGAAAAATCCAACCTTTTCATATTATGAGAAACTGAATTTTGACTCGTTGTTTTTCAGAATTTTAAGCTCTCACAGAAGGCATTTTAAGCTCTCACAAAAGGCCTAAGAGCTCTATGCCCTTCCTTTGAAAAAAATGTAGAGTAAGTGATGCATACTCGTCGTACGGTTAAGGTTTTGGAAGTGACTTAAGAAAGAAAACAACCTTGAGTTGTTAATTATGGTAATATTAGTGGCAGGAGGGCTTTAGTTAGCATGCATATACAACTCCAGGTAGCTCATCGATCAGTGAATGTGCTCTTGCAAATTGACTACGGCAAGGTTAGGTAGTTAGGTCCTCCACATCCTTCAGTGGAACTATTGGTACCTTGGCCCATTTTCCTGCGTAGCCGTTGAATTGAATCTTGGTGCAGCCAAGACGAAGCAGGGCAATATATATGTTGCTAGCTAGCTCCTTCAACCTAGCTACAGCCACGGTAGCCATTCTGTAGACTCATTGCAACACAATTTGCCTGAGATTGCTTGCATCAGCTTGAAACCTCAAGGAAGAGCGGGACATTCTTGTTTATATAATACAATGAAGCCACGTAAAAAATGAAATGACCAGGTTTTGAGAAAAGCATGCCAGTGCATAATCTGAGCTAGAAACAAACTCATCTAGTTAGGGTATGGGCATAAAGCTGATAGCCTAATTACATGGATGATTGTTTTTAATTATTAAAAAAATAGCGACACTCCTTATCAGCAGCACATCTCGGAGACTTAAAAAGTCATCACCATGCTTCTCGTCGTTACTAACCCGTGTTTCTCGGAATAATGATCGAACTAGCAACTGCTTCAAGAAGGTAAAAATTATCAATGAAGCTATCGTTGGCTCGACCTAGCTAGGTTTAAATCAAGAAACATTTCATTGCAGAGAGATGGAGAATGTGAAGTGGCTCTGCCACAATACAATTTCCCTGGGATGGCCACAGTTGGATGCTCTGGGATTTTGTTTGCTTTCGTGGGAAGTCTATGAAAAGCTGCCTGCATTGCCTGCCTGCTGCTACGGGTGCAGCCAAGCTAGTCCACAGTAATAAGTAGTCTATCTCAGAAAAGAGAGAGATAAAGATGTCTTTGTGGGCCAATGGATGGACCAGCTGCTGGCAGATATACAGATAGATAAATCATATCATGAATGCATTGTGGTAAGATATCTATCTATCTATATATATATATACCTAAATATATTGATCGGCTAAATTGAACAACGGACGTACCCTCTTCTACCGTCCCAAGTTGCTTTGTCGCTTGTTCCATCACATCAGTTAGCTAGATCGATGGATCTATCGACTTGGTGTCCTGCACAGCCTCATAAATTAAACTAATTTAACTGCTCGTTGACTGCGCGCTTAATTAGTTAATTAACTCCCTGTATCACTAAGAAAAAACCTACGTATTATTACTTAAACCCTAAAACCTAAAATACTACTTACAGTCTCCGACTCTCCGTATTAACTAATTAAAAACATACACAGCCATCTTTTATAATATCAGGATTTAAGTTGTGTAACTAATGTGGTCCCTCAGTATAATTCATCAATGGCTCATAATTTCCTAGCGTAGTTTTCATATATCACACCTAATCGTTTGACAACAAAATTTGTGTAAAAAGACTCATTTTCTAATTAACCATGTAAAAAACCATACTTGAACGGTCACAGATATCATTGGATGCCAAAAATAATGCATGCTGTAGTAACCTACAGTGCTGAGACCCGCCATAGCCCTCGTCGGACAATATAATGGGTCCACCCATCGTACCAACAATATACTAATAGCAAATGTACGTAAACATCACATGTTGACTTATAGTTACATACTAATTCTAGCAAGTTATTTTTTTCGCGATAGATTGTCAGTACATGTATACACATACATAGTGCTTAATCGCTCAAATAATACTATCATGCGATCATGCTTTTTTCCTAATATAGCAATTATTCTAGTCTGTACATAACAGTTGCATTAAAACTATTGTTCAAAGTTGTCCTAACGTCAAATATTTTTTGGCTAGCAGGGGTATATATGTTATTCTCCAAATGTCAAATATTCTTGAACAAAATAGCACGTAAATGGAATTAATATATATGAAGAAATAAGTAAACTATAAGATCACAGGATCTGGAAATTTCTTAAGGGCTAGAAACTGGCAAGAAAAGCATAAAAACTACCAAGAAAACGATTGTTAGCGGTCAACCGTACAAATGCCGCCAAGAATAGAACTTAAGGGAAGTTCATTATGCTTGTCGGTTCACCGCCACTTATGAATTTTTTTTATGGTTTACCCACCAATAAACCTATGGCAATGTCAAAATTTCTACAACGATAAGAAATAATTTCTTCTCAGTGTCAACTGTTAAGTATTTAACTTTTCACGAGTGCCCACAACCACCAAGATAATAGTAGAGGTTTCCTTGGCAGACCTTAATTAACCGCCAAGGTACAAACAAATCAACCCACGGACGAAGGGGTGAAACATGCACATATAAAAGTAAATACGGTTAATTAAAAAAATATACACACTCGTTATATATGATTGACAAAGGAATACATAGTTGATGTCATAAAATTCTGATCGAGTACACGTACATGTTAAATTCACTGAACTGAAGAGAAAGTGGCACAACAATATTGTTAGTTAAATTAATTAAAGCCAAAAGTGCACCTGTGCATACTCATCTTTGGTTAGGCTAGTGACACTAAAGACTTACAGTAATCAATATATTGAGAAGTGTCCTTTCTCTGTGCATAAGTTCCGTGCTTATTTGGACTTATATTCTTTGGCATATTTAGGGCTCCTTTATTCATAGAAAAAAGTGGAGAAAAAAGAATCCTATAGGAATCGGTACTATTCATCCTTTGATTTGTAGGAATGGAACAAAGAAAAAGTATGAAAAAAATTCCTATGACCTTGATTTCAAGGGAATTCCATAGGAAAACTAACATCCACCTTAAGCTCATTTTTCTTTTCCTATGCATAGATCAAGGCAAAGCACAATTAGAAGATATGTTTTACCTTAGCTTAACCCTAGGTTGCATGGACTAAACCATTCAAAATCTGATTTACTACTAACTTAAAACTCAACATTTCTATGATTTTCCTATGTACCAATCAAATAACCATTCGAAAGTTTTCCTTTGTTTTTTAATCATCTGTTTTGTATGTGCATTCCTATCATATTTCTACATTTTTTTATGTTCCTGCATTTCTCCAATCTTGTGTTTCAAAGGGGGTCTTAGTGCTTTACATGACGTAATTTTAGGAAAAATTATGTAGTGATTCTCCGAAATAGTCCCAATGATATCTTTCCTATATATATATATATATATATAATGTATTTTAATATTTAAGGTTATTATCACAAAAACAAGGTTATGCAATTTAATTACTATTGTATATATCTCATGTTAAAATTGAAGCTCTAAGAAAAAAAAGTAAATCACTCTAATTTTTTTTCTAAGAAAATAGAACTCTTGGCCTCTACACTAAGGGTGCACACACAACTATATTAATTTATAGACATTAGGATATAAACCTTGATGAGTGGAATATGCACTTATGATTCCACAACCACACTAATGGTGGGACATCTAGTTTTCAATCACCTAAAAATACCATAAATTTCACCTCTTTAGATGGTAGGGATTGCATTGAGCTCGATGTGGATGACTCTTTTCTTTCCCTCTTATCTCTTTCCTTCCTCTCCCATGATCACACACGCATGACTAGATTCTGTCCACCACTACTTGTCTGCCTCTACCTTCGCCCCTTAGGATGATCAAATCTACCACATGCCACCCATCTCCTTCCCTTTTTCTCTCTCTCGGTTTCACTCCTCAGACTCTGGCTATGTGAAACCCCTACCTTATTGGTCATTGTCTCTGATGGCTTACATGTTGGATTCACCTCTGGTGCCCCTACCTCCTAAACACTCTCATTGTCATCACCTTCACCACCAATCCCATCCATCGCAAGTTTTTATTCCCGCAGCTTTGATGGCACCCCACCACTATCTACCACCGAGCTTTCACCTTTTCGACCATTCTTCTAAAGTTGCTCCTTACCACCACCCCCAACCCTAAAATCCTTATATAAAGGAAGTCTATTAAAGCTTGGTTTCACAAGTGGTGAGGCTCTCTGAGGATGTCACCGGTGAGTCACCATCTAGAGATTGAAGGTGATTAAAATTTCTCACAATTTCAATCATCCGAAACCTAGCTATCCTGACATGTGCAATATATAATTGATTTGTTGAAAAAACAAAAAAAAGACCATTGGTGATTTTCATGAAACTTAACTACATTGTGCTGATAAAATGGCTTTGTACATTATTTTTTTTCTTAACATAATTGAATAAATATAAAAAGGAATAATCTAGAAATTAATATTGCACATTTATGAGGAAGCTAGCAGCCCTAATTAAGTTAATTGCCAACAGACGCAATCGATGGAAAACAAAAGGCGCTGAAAGAAGGGGATGAAAGTAAGATATCGATCGATACGTAGTGAAAAAAACAGGCGAGCCAACAGCAACAAATGAAGGCAAAGGCAGGTTGCCCTACTGCATGCCCTGGCCTTCTCTCTCTCTATCATAAGTGCCACCATGTCTCTGTCCCCTCGTCGTTTTCCCCACTCCTCTCTCATTCTCTCTCTCATCTCTTGAGGAGGCTAGGAGCAAGATTGCAAGGATAAGACAGGAGAGGAAAAGGTAGCTAGCAGGACGAATGCGCATGGTGGCCATCATTGAGCGAGCTTGTTGCATATCTAACTTGCTGTGCTGCAATAAGCAGGGGCATGCATCTACAGTTGGGTGTGGCGGTAAACAGTAAATGAGACTGTAGCTGGTGCCTAAATAAATACTGGTCCCTCGCTCGCTCGCTTGGTCTGCGACGACCGACTGAAAAGACCTTCCTTTTTTAAATAATAATAATAATAAATTAGTTTAAGTAAAATTATTAAAATAATTTATTTTAAAATTATTAAAATTAGTTTATATTAATATTTAGATTATTTAATTGATTTATATTTAAAATTAATTATAAAAAATATGTTGAGTGTGCGTACATGTTGATATAGAGCAGGCTGTAAAAATCTATATCAAAAAATATTATTTATTTATTTACATGAATTAAATTCAAAAAATATATGAAAATTTGCTGAAAAATTTTGGAGGATTTTTAGATGAATATTGAGAAATTAATTTTCTGAATTAGCTACAGTAAAAGATTGGATTTGCGCAAATGAACGGTGTAGATTCAGTCTAGCAGAAAATTGGCTAAAGGTGGCACGTGAATGTGCAGGCATGTGCTAAAACGGACCAAATGCGATTGGGCTGACAGAGTAGACTGACTTAGCAAGCATGCCGAGAAGTCAGTAGGCCGATGGAGTGGGCTGATGATGAAAATCGGTCCAGCAATGGGACGTGCATGCGGTGAGAGTGCGATTGTTAGGTGAGCCAATCTTATCACTGAGCATGGGTATGGGCGTGGAGAGGTGCTGCGTCTGACAGGCAGACTAGGATTATCAGTGAGCGCGGACGCGAGCATGAGGACACACTGTGGTTGATAGGTAGGGCCGAAATGGGTGACGTGTCATGCATAGACTTGTGTTCGCACGTGCTGTCGCAGGAGATCCAGAGGAGACGTGGTGTAATCAGATTGGAGCGAAGACACTGGAATAGTGACCGAGCAGGGTTTTCTACGAAAACGTGTTGGATCCACGATATAATGAGTGACATAGCACAATCTGAAGCATTCGTTTCAAATTTGACTCCTGATAATAAACATAGTGGTGGTTATAAAATCTCAACGGTATTTAGGTTTTTTCCTTTGAGATTTTTTCTATAAATAAAGGGTAAGATGTTAAGGATTTATACATAGAAAATTGAGGGAATTTTTTGTGTAAATTTTGTAAGCGTAATTTTAAAAATAAAGATAAAGTTTATGGAAGATTTATACAATAATTTATCTCTCTTTTTTACATCTCTATGATTTGATGATTAATTAGTTTCCTCTATGTATTGAATTGATTTCTTTGAACTAAAATTTAGTTAGGGTGTTTTTCTATTTTTTTGAAAAGTTTGACCAATTAAATATTTTTAGATATCACATTATTAATTAATTAGGGTTATTAATTTTGATCAAACTTCTATTTAGTGATATTGTTTCATCAATATTTTGAGATCTAGAAGTTTGATTAAAGTGATTTTAGTTAGGTTTGTTTGTAAATTTTGTCTAGTTTATTCTGCAAAATTTTTAATCTAATCGAAGTTACGGATCTACGGCTATAATATGTTTAGTAATGAAATAGTGTTCTATTCTTAGTCGAAAAACATAGTTTTTTAGGTTTCATGATTAGGGGAAGTGTTAAAATTTAATTTTATCTTTTGCAATCATTTATCACTTCTCTGATTATCTATCTTAGAGTGAGTCGATCCTACAAGTGGTATGAGAGCGAGATTATGTTATTTTATTTTTTTCTAATTGATCTTAACTAACGATTAGAAAATATGTTGATGGATAGTTATTCCACTAAAACTTGTATTTTTGATTGGGTTGATTTTTAGTATTGGAAGGCTAATATGGAGGCATATATTCAAGCTCAGGTTTTGCTATATAGGAAAAGATCTACAAGCCATATCAAGTTTTCGAAAATGATGCAGTGATAATGATGAACCTATCACATGTGGAGGCTAATAGCAAGACAATAAATTTAATTATTGAAGGACTAGGAAGAAGTGACTTTGACCGTGTAGTGTATCTCAAGTCAGCACATGAGGTATAGAGAATACTTTGTGATTATCACGAAGGATCATACACGGTTAAAGAGGTACATTAGGATATGTAAAAAAGGAATACATGTATTTTGAGATGAAATCTGATGAATTTTTTGATGATTTCTTTGCTCGCTTTAATAATATTCTTAGCAACTTACATTCTGTTAATGTTGTTTATTCCAAGGTAGAAAATTATCATCAATTGTTATGAGCTTTAGATATGTCTATATGGGAGATGAAGGTAACATCAATTGAAGAATCTAATGACATAAGTACAATTACTTTAGATGTACTTTATTCTAAATTAAAAAATTAAAAACTCACAAGCTAGATGTTTTTGCTAGGAAAAATATTACTAATAAATCAATAGCTTTAACTTTACAAACTAGCAACTCTATTGTTGTTAATTCTTTAACTAGCTATGCTTTGTCTATTTTGTTTTAACTAATAGCTAGAACGACTACCTAAATATAATTTAGTATTTTTCTCCACACGCTTTATAAGAGCATTGCAGAATGTTTGATCCAGAAAGAAAAAAAATGGTTAAGAACCTCGGTGATATTTTGAATGTGGTTTGCTTAATCATCTTCATCTTAAATGTCCAAAAATTTCTAGTAAGACTTTCTAAGAATAAAAATGAGGAAGAGAGTGACAAGAAGCAAATATTCAAGAGTAACAAGAAGATGGATATTTAAATAAGAAATAGTACACTGTATTCTTTCTACTATTAAATAGGTGAACCTAAGTAATATAGACCCTGAGAGTAATGATGATGCTACTCCTAAAGACAAAAAAAATAGGCTATGTATGATGACAAGTAGCATAGTAACATCAACAATGACAACGGCAATGAGTTAGAATCTTCTTATGATAAAAACTTATTACTTTATTAGAGACGAAAGATAAAAAAAATAAGAATTAAACAACTAAATATTGAAATTTCAAGACTTAAAACTTTAACTTCCATAGTTAATTCTTGTAAATCACGTGACTTAGTCAATATTGAATTTACTTCTTTAAGAGATATACATTCTTCTACTTGGAAAAAAATTAATCTTGAAAAAGAGAAAAACAATAATCATGTCTGTGTAGTTAATAAATCTGCTAATTGTGATAATTGTAATTCTCTTAAGTAAAAGTTAAAAGATTCTAATATTAAAATTGCTCAACTAAAAGATAATATTATTGCTAATAAGGTTCTTTCATGCTCTAATTATGGTAAAAAAAATAAATCTTAGCATGTTTCTTATAAAAATTATGACACTTTTGAATCGTACTTATTACTTGCAACAAAAGATGGGAACCAAAAGGAATCAAATTTTAAATCAAAACACTAGTTCTTAAAAATATAAAACATGTTTTGGCTATGATACTTATGATTATTCTAAGACTCATACTCCAATTATTATTAAATCTGTTGGTAATGACATAAGATTGGAGGTAAAACCTAAAAAAATAATCTTTAAATCTGATGGTATCATATCATTTACTGGTATAATTGGTACAAGTGTTGTCTCTACTTCTAAAGATAAATATAAAGTTAATTATAGTTATACTCACTGTGGTAGAGATTGATATAAAGTAGAATTTTATTTTAGACTTGTTAAAAAAACAAATGAGAGAAAAGACTAACGTAATGTCTAATTTAAGAAACAAACGTCCTTTTGGTTTTACTAATATGAGTAATAATATATTTAAATCTTTATATAAAAATACTAATGTTATGTCTTCTAGTATGCGTTGTGTGTCTTATTAATAGATTCCTAAATGTTATATTACAAACCCTATTACAAATAACTTGACAGTGTCTTCTTCTATGTTGGCATTTTGCGTGAGAAAAGAGAACTTTTAGCTACTATTCCAAATGTTTACGCTACATGTCCGATGATAAGAGTTGTTTCTCTTGTCTCACAAGAGTATCGCATGTTAAAAATATAACTTTTAGATATGTTTTTACTTCTATGGTTGTGGCTATAGGAACATGTGCATATATTCAGAGGAAGAACATTTTTGTTGATGAAGATAAAGCTTTGGTTACTCCCACACAATCAATTGAATTGGTTCCAACACCAATCACAACTTCACAAATGATCTAAGAAGATATACAATTTATGGTATGTTTATATGTACGATTTCGAGCTTCCCATGTACTTCATATCTTTAAGCAATTAAGCAAATTCTCAAACATGATAGAAAAAGTACTTCTAGTGCTTGTTTCTTCCTAGGTAATTCATTTGTTGCTTCATCTTCTAGAAAACAATCCTCTATAGCACAATCAATTACCAAATCTAGATATATGGCTGCTGCTAGTTATTGTTCTCAAATTATTTGGATAGCTGTTACACTTGAAGATTATGATGTTATTTTAGAAAATATTTCACTTTTCTGTGATAACACAAGTGCCATTTGTATTGCTAAGAACACAGTTCAGTACTATAGGATAAAATATATTGATAGTAGATTTTACTTTCTTAGAGATTATGTTGAAAAAGGTAATGTATCACTTCATTATATGTATACAAACATTAATTTATAGACATTTTCACAGAACCATTGAATTCTTCTCGTTTTGCTCGTCTTCAGAGAAAATTTGGAGTTATTCATTCTGTAGGGTTGTTTTGAGGGGAGCATTAACCTTTGTAATATTTTTTATATTCTTCATCTGAAAAGATGAAGGAAATATGCATTGTTGCACTTTTACTATTGCACTTTAATATTAGCTTTAAAAAGTTATGTATAGCCAAAACTTAAATTTTAAATTTTTAATTGTCAAAAGACATATACTTGAATGAGTTGAAAAATAAGACTCATTGTGCATATAATTCCTTACAATTCATGTTATGATCGAGATCAATCAAGTTAATACTCATAAGTTTTAAAATTATTGAGTAAGAAATATCATGTATTGTAATAAATTATTAATTTCATTTAATTTTTAGTTATTCTACATTTACATTACATATATATTGATATGTGAGTAAAATTACTTTTAATATGATATGCGCGAGCTTATTTACATTGATGATTTGTGTTCTCATAAAAATAAAAAAAATATGTAAAAAATAAAATTGGTACAAAATTGAAAAAATTTCTCCTTGTTCTCTTTTTTATGTTTTATTGATGAATCCATTGTAAAAAGGGGAGAGAGTTTCCATAAAATATTTAGGAAATTAAATACCTATTTTGAAGTAAAATTCCAATGTTTCTTTACAGTAAATACCAATGTTTTTTGAAGATAAATATCAATGTTCAATATTTATGTGTTGTTGTCAATATTTTTATTAATGAGGATATTATTAAATAATAATGATGAAAAATAGTTTAAGCAAAATTAATAAAATAATTTATATTAAAATTGAAAAAATTAGTTTATATTAATATTAGCATTATTTAATTGATTTATATTTAAAATTATTTGTAAAAAAATAGGGTGAGCATGTGTGTGCGTTGACATTAATCAGGTTAAAAAATTTGTACGGAATAATTTTTTTCTTATTTGTGTGTAGGAATTAAATTCAAAAAATAGATGAAAAATTACTGAGAAAATTAGAGGATTTTTTAAAAATTAAGAAATTAATTTTCTAAATTAGTTATAGTAACGAGGCTCAATTTGTTATCGGGCCAAATGAATAGTGCAGATTTAGTACAGCGGGAAATAGACTAAAGGTATCGCATAAATAGGCTAACATGGGCTAAAGCAAGCTGAATGTGACTGTACTAGTGGAGTGGGGTAACTTGGCAAGCACATTGAGAAGTCAGCAGGCCGACGGAGTGGGCTGACAACGAAAATCAGCCAAGCAGCCTGAGCGTGCGTGTGCGGTGAGAGTGCAACCGATAGGTGCACCAAACCTGTTAGTGAGCTTAGGTGCAAGCGCTGGAGGTATTGCGACTGATAGGTGGGGTCGGAATAGGAGACGTGTCGCGTGCGGACGCGCATGTGCGCGTGTGCCCGCAAAAGATCTAGAGGAGACGTGGCGCAATCAAATTAGAGCAGAGTCGCTTGAATAGTGACCGAGCCGTATTATCTACGAAAACGTGTTAACCCTCGATGTAGTAGGTGATGTGGCGCAATATAGGTCGTTCGTTTTAGATCCAATGGATGAGAATAAATAGAGCAATGGTTATGAACTCTTAAGGATATTTAGATTTTTTTTGATTTTTTGTTATATATATAGAGGGTATTATGTTATGGATTTATACATAGGAAATTGAGAATTTTTTCATAAATTTTGTAAGCGCAATTTTAAGTAAGAAAGATAAAATTTATGAAAAATTTATGTTTAGCATTTGATTTTAGATTAATTTATTTTTTCTGTGTTTTGGATTAATTTCTTTAATCTAAAATTTAGTTAGTGTGTTTCTAGTTTTCTAACAAGTTTGATCACTTAATTATATTAATTAATTAGGATTTAATTAATTTCGTTCAACCTTGTCTTAAATAATTTTGTTTCGTTTATATCTCAATATCGAGATAAATCTAATTGGTTTTGTTTGTAAATTTTATATAGTTTATTCTATAAAATTTTTATATTACCCGAACATCTATGACTATAATCTAATGAAATGATGTTCTATATTCGAATAAACATAGTTTTTTAATTTTATAATTAAGAGTAAGTGTTTAATTTTAATTTTATCTTTCGTAATCAGTCATCTCTCCCTCTAATTGTCATCTTCGAGTGAGTCGATTCTACATCACTGTATTGCGACCTTCCTTCCTTGCATTGCTTTGAATCGATTAGACTCACACATCGATCCACAAATATACCGAGCTAGCGATCGAACTCGGATCATGCTCACGCTGATATATGCTGTCTTGCATGTGAGAGAGAAAAGAAAAGGAGAGCTAGCAGAGATTCGGAGAGAGAAGATCTATCGACCAACTAGTTTAGTCCCAATTGTCAGTGCGTGCACCACTGCGCTGCTCTCCTGCAGCCAAGGCAGCTGGGTTGGCCGGCCTCCTCTCCTGTGTGCTAGTAAGCAGCAGCATCTACTGAGACAGAAGCTCGAAAGAGCGAGCACGCTACTATGGGTATGATGCAGGAGGAGGCCAACGCCGCCACTGCACAAGCTTCTGCTGCTGGCGACCTCGCCGACGTCGTGGCCCGTGCCAATGCACGCGCACTCGTCCATCACCACTCACCTCATCCTCTTCCTCCTCCTCCCATGCCGCCTCATCTGTTCTATCCAGCCGCCCAGTTCACCATCCCAGCTTACGACCACCAGGGCGCCGGGGAGCTTCGCCGGCCTACGAGCATGGCTTACGCCGACGCGGCGGCGGTGTTCGACACGGGGCCGCCATCCACGGTCGACGACTCATACGGCCAGCTGACACCAGTACAGATCTCCCAGCACACCCTCTGCGGCGGTGGCGACGTGCTGATGGGCGGCGTAGGTGCTGCCGATGATGGAGAAGACGCCATCAGGATCTCGCCACTGACGCCTTCTGCTCATCATCAAATGATAAAGAGGTCCATGCTCTTAATTAACAACTTTAATTTTCTTGGAATTATTTTTCAGTCGATCACTTCTATTCTTCCTCTATACATCGATCCGTCCTTGAAAAAGGACTTAATTGAGGTGATTTGCTCTTCCCTTTATCCCCTATGTGTGCCCCCGGTTATAACACTTAATTATATTTCTCACCACCTTTGATCTTTCCATTAGTTCATGTATGCAGATATCTTTGGTTCTTACTTCAGCATTCCTTTCCAGTACATATATTAAGAGATTATGAGTATCATTCTGACTTTATGAGCTTTAAGCTAGCAGGGTTTCATGGATTGGCATTTGATGCACCCGTACCCATTTCGTCAGAGTTTTACTCGGCTCCTTGCATGGTTTTCAGTATTAATGCTAATATATATCTAGCTAGCTAGCAACTCTGTGTGTGTGTGTGTGTGTGTGTAATTCTCTTTGCTGGTGGTCATGTAGCTAGTGTATCACTCTTTCACAGGTTTGGAAATAAATCAAGCTTGATCTTAATTTGCTTCTTCGTTTCATGTTTCTCTAATAGGGAATATGTACACACAAATTGATTTCCAATTCCAATCAAATGCCCTAACTAGTTTGTGCTAATTTATTTACAAGCAACTGTCGCATCCCTTTGCATACATACTACAGGAAGAACGAGGTGAAGAAGGTGGTGTGCATCCCGGCGCCGCCGGCGGCGAGTGGTCGCGGAGGTGGAGGAGAGGTGATTCCGTCTGATCTATGGGCGTGGAGGAAGTATGGCCAGAAACCGATCAAGGGCTCTCCTCATCCACGGTAAACCGGCCATTTGGCATTAATTTGTTTCTTCTCGTTTTTGACAATCACACTCACATAATTTGTTCCTATACATCTTATACTTAATGACCCTATTCATATGAAGTTTATTGGCATCGAGATCTCATCAGATTTTTATCGTTCATTATTCATATTCCTCTTATTGTTGCCACTTTGAGCATAAATAATTTATACTTAATGATCGATCCGATTAATGCGAACTTCATTAGCATCAAGATCTCATCAGATATCTTTGGTTCATATTCCTGTTGTGTGCTTAGTTATATAATGTTCCCGCTAGGTATTAATTCCTTTCTTTGTTTAAGTTTTATTAATATCTATTGCACATATCCGCACGTACTGCATCCGGCAAAATCATCAAAATCATGCCCATCCTTTTTTATAAGCTAACTATAGCTAACAAGTAGCTTCCATATTTCTTGTTTAGACCATTTTAATTGGTTCAGAATAATCGAACAATTTTTGAAATACATACTCTCCTCTGATTCCAAGTGTAAGCCATTTTAGCCTTTTTAAACTCTTTGCTAGATGTAAATCGTTCGGAATTTATAAGCACTTCTTTTACTTTTCTTTTATGGTTTCTCTTGCTGAATAAATTCTACTCTTCGCACAAATAAACAACCCATGTTTTCCAATATAATATAAACAAAGCATAACCGTGAGCTATTTTTTAATTCTTGCACATAACTTATGCAAATATCTGTATTACCTAATTTTCAATTTGACACAATGATTTTTTTATTGGTAGCCCACAAGGCCACAACTTTTTGGATTAATTACTTAGCTAGATTACATTAGATTCCTCATTGTTTACTTGTTGGAAGCCCTAACCAAAATTTAAAATTTCAAACTTAACTGTAAATTATTCTAGGTGTTTTTTTATCATTTTATATTTTTTTAGTCTTGGCTTTTAAACCACTAAGGGTAGAAATCTAAAAGTTCTACCCTAAAATTATTTTTTTCTTGCCTAATTTATTTTTCTAAGGCTTATCAGCCAAAGCCACCAATGCAAATGTAGATCACAAAAATTACCACACAATTTTGATATGATGCATGCACATTTAATATACCAAATTACCCGTTAACCAAACCGAGTACAAAAAACAGTTTTGAGAAAAGAAAAACATGTATCTAGCCAGCTTCTACGGCAACATCATCATAGACAATGCCTGTCTATTATTATCTGAGAATTCTCTAACATAAGGTGTTCATTGCGTTCATCTGTTTAGTGGTGGGTTTCAATGTCACTTGGATGAGCTAATGAGGGTTTGGTTGGATATGCATGGACTAATCAGACATAATCACTTCAGATTGTGTCGGAATTTTGGTTATCATCTGAAGGGTTATACATACCTACTCAAGCAATCCCTAAAATGTAAATATGTCCTCAATGAATTCTTCCATACATCCATGGGGATACACTAAGTGGTTCATCACAATTATGAACCAACATAACATCATTGGTGAGAAATTAGTAGTTGGTATGCAAATAAAGCGAGAACATTTGTTTCGTTCAAAAACATTATACATTTACTTGCACATAATTTATTTTCTGCATGTATTTGGGTTATTTGGTTTGCACGTAGTTGTGGATTGAGAGGCATATAGAATGTCACTTGAACTAAGGCCCCGTTCTTTTTAGATTATCGGCAACTAGATTATCGCAGTCACGCTTTTTTAGTTGTTAAACGGTGTATTTTTTAAAGAATGCAATATATATAAAAGTTCCTTAGAAATTCAAATAAATTTATTTTTAAATTTTTAATAGCTAGTAATTAATTAATCATTCGCCAATTGAGTCTCTTCTTGCATAAGACAAATGGCTAGTTGACTGAAAAGCTGAAACTAACGCAGCCTAAACTACATAACAGCTGAAACCCAGAAAACAAGATTAGATTCTGTTTTGTGCTGCATATCATATGAAAATTAAAATAGTGGTAAATTGTATATTATTTTCTAATGTTTCATATATACTGCATCACTTTGATCAAATTCAAGTGTCGATATAGTAGGGATTAGAGGTTCCATTCTAGAGGTCTAAAGGTGTCCAAGTAACGTCCGCGAATTTCCCATGGTCTCGCCCCTAGAGCCCTTTGTATAGAACCCTAGGCTCGTGGTCCGAGTTGAATAGTTCAGGCTAAGGTGACAAGATAATCAGCTCGGTCTAGTCTGCCTAGGCCGTTCACTCTATGCTATCTAACCATGGCATCTACCCCTAGGCTATTCTCTATAGAGGGACAACCTCGGGTAAGCTAGGTGAGCTCCCACATTTCTCTTGCAGTCCTAGTGGCATAATTTTAGGGGTTGAGCGTGTCGAACTATTCTAACTACTACATTCTATACGATAGATTTATCAATATCCACTAGCATGGCGTGTGCGCGCTCGATACGGTCAGGACGATAAGATAGATATTTACCCTAATGGACGGGCGAGGTGTGACAAGATAAATACTACTCCCATACCCATTGTAGCAGGGGGGCAAATGCCTAGTTGAACCACAGCACATCCTCTGCACTCCATATGTCCAATCGACTCGTTGCACAGTGGGCCCCACAGTGCGAGCACGATGCGCACTACTGCATAGTAAAGTAGAGCCTATTGAACGTGCTTACAATTAGATTAGACCAATCATAAATAAACTCTATGTGTATGACACACAACTTTTAAGTCATAAGCATTTCTTTCTATCTATTGTGATACCTAAAAGTATATAAGAAGAGGACTATGGGCTGAGAGCAGGGGAGAAGGCTATTTTAAAGTGCTTAACCACTGTAACCAACATCTAAAAGAAAGCAAAAAAATAATAGTAGGGTGTTATGTCAATGAGCGGTTCAAACCTATCTAAACGGATTTATGTTCATCTTCCTTTTGGTGATTAAAACTGCATTGACTTCACAATTTACCCGTGCAATTGAGCTCTATTTCCTCATCCGAACTCATAAGGGCCTACATAGTTCTCCGCTCTCGATGTCTCTCCACCGACTTCAAGTTATGCATATATTACAATAGATTTAACAAGAGATCAAGACAAACCATGCCTCCATTCTAGTTTAACAATATAATACATATATTGTGTTAGTGTGCTGCTCTTATATATTCTTCTGTAATCTAAATTGCATAAATCCAACATTATTAATTGCTGAAATAGTATATAGTGCCACAAAGTAGCTTTCCGCTTTTGAGATAAAAATTGCCACAAAATAGCTAGGTTTGACCTTTTTTTCAAATTTAAAAGATAAATAAATATCAGTACATGTCTACAGGGATCGACAAACTTAATTTATTATATACAAATACAGATGTCAATAACTGACATATTAAGTTTTAAAACCCACATGCATATACTATGGTCAGTATGTTGTTCCACTCACAATTAAATTTCTCCTGGAATTAACCATTTCATCAAGTGTAGCGGACTTGATTTGTATGTACACATGCATGCTACCTGTAGTTAAAGTGCCCTAACAAGTTGCCATTTTCAAATTTGATCAAATCCATTCATAGACTGCATGGACCAATATGTATTGTGCATTCTAATTAAGGGCAATCACAGTGTATTGTGATTAATCAGAAAATTTAAAAATATAATTTAGTAATCAATTTATTTTTCGGATGCAGGGGTTACTACAGATGTAGCAGCTCAAAGGGATGTATGGCGAGGAAGCAGGTGGAGCGCAGCCGCAGCGACCCAAACATGCTGGTGATAACCTACACGGCGGAGCACAACCACCCATGGCCGATGCAACGCAACGTCCTCGCCGGATACGCCCGCTCTCATCACACCCACGCTACTGCCTCCACCACCAGCAGCAGCAGGCACAAGCAGCAGCCGACCATATGCAACAACCAGCTGCCTGCACCGATCACACCATGTCCAACCTCATCACCATCTTCTTCTTCGTCATGGAATGTCTACGGCGCCCAGCCTGCCGACGTTCTCGGCGGCCAACCGGCGAACATGATGACGGGGACTGGTGCCGGTGTCGGCAACGGCGGCATCCAACCTGCAGCAGCTGATGAGGTGTTTGCAGAGCTCGAGGAGTTGGAGCCCGATAATCCTACTATGATCAATGCAAACACTGTTTACTCCATGACGAGCGGCAGCAGCAGGCCGGAGGTAAGCGGCTACGATCAGTGGCACAAGTTCTAAAACGGTAACAATATATCAGAACTTTCATATTGGAGAGACAGGAGAGGAAATTGAATTATATTATCTACTACGTACAATTAATACATGACTATGCAAAATTTACATATATATGTGGCAGCACGCGCGATTATTAGTGATCAAAAGGTTTTCATATATATATACATATATAGGCGTACTGATGGATTACTTTGTTTGCGATATTATATCATGCTGATCGAGGTATACTGTATTTACAAGAAGATAAAATAAATACGCATATATCTCTACATGCTTCAGTTAATTGGTGTTCTTGTCGACTTCTATATATGCAATATATTTAGCTAGTTCTATTTCATTAGCACCTGTGTTTATCTGTATTATTATGACATGTTAAAAAGGAGTTGCCGTGCTACGCTAGATGCTTAGAGATTACTACGTCAACAGATTAAAAAAAAGAAAAATATTTACACAGTTAAGTTGTCATGGTAATTCTAGATTATATTATGATGATATAGATTGATTCAAAAGTTAGCTAGGACGTGTATATATGTTAAATCTAATTCTATTTTTAAAATGTAGCTCAGTGCATGGGATAATCTGGTAGTTCATCTAAAAAAGCAGTACATGTATGTATATTCATGTTCGGAGATTTGAAATATTTGAACTGCATGCAGTTCTTAGTAACTTTGGAGGTGCACATGTAATTTGACTGGTGTTATATTCTGCTGTATGTTAATTATTTAATATTTTCCACGTAAGAAAATGGATGAATTAGTCTGGCGGTGAAAATAAAATGAAGACAAATGTTTTAATGTTTTAATATGCTCATATTTTTTAGATAAAGGAATAGATATAATTTCGGCCTCTGCATAAGGCATGCACTCAACCATTTATTCTTATAAAGTAGTAGTCTGAATTTAAAATAAATAATGCTAACAAAATAGCACTTCTTCACAAAATTCAAGCTTGAATGAAAACACTTAAGCACAAAGCCTCTTAGTTTTAATATGTTGATATAGCACCCATCTTTTAAAATATATTTGGATTGGATATATAGGTAATTCATATGTATGTAGTACGTTTTTTTCTGACAAAAATACTGTCAACCCAGAGGGTTATTATTGTTTGTTGATGGGCCAAGTAAGATAGTTTAACTAGCTAAAAAGTATAAAAGTGTCCTTATTATACAATCTATTCTACATATAAGCTAGCATTGGGTCGATTAGGACGACCTAGCTATATATCACTAATTCATCACATCAACAGAAAAAAGTTCTCAAGGGCACACTTGCATCGTTCAAAGGTTGGACTTCGGCAGATGGCAGATATTTTTCTTTTATGGAATGTGTCGAATAATTATATATACCAGAATCCTGTTGATTGAAATTGCAGGCTGAAATTGTTTGTGATGCAAGAACGAATGCCAGTACTGAAATTTCTTAGGAATGTAAATAATCAATTCCCTCAAAATCTAGATTAACAGCATTCGTATACAAGGCCAGCTATAAAATAAGTTATTAGTATTAGAATTTTAGCATTTTTTATATAGTACGAGTACTATATATTAGCATATGTATAGTTTCAGAATTAACTCAATTTAACACAGAATTCAGTCCCAAATTAGTAGGATAGGTTAGAGATGAAATCCAATAAAAACCTGATTATAGATTTTCATATATGTTCTAATCTTTTAATTCTTTTCTTATTATCTTTCTGTATGTTAATTTTGATCATCTTCTATTTCTCTTCATATTATTATCTTGATTTAGAATTCTATACAATTTATTGGCGCCTCTAAGATCTCCTTTGAATATGACTAAAACATCTTAATTGATGTTAGATAATTTTTTTTTAATTGCTGTTACCCTTAATCGATCATATATATCCTCATTTTAGACTCAATTCATTCTTATATAATTACAAATCCAACGTAACACTTAGCTATTAAAACTTTTTTAGACTAATATTCTACACCATATAGTATAATAGGTATAATTATCGTTATATAAAACTTATATTTTAGTTTATAATATTTGATCTTCTAAACTTATATCTAAACTATCATTAATACATATTATCGATGTAGTCGGTTGGCTGTATATATGCGTCGTTTTCTCTAGTGGATGCAGCTGAAAGCTAGCGATAGCAGATCGAGAGAGAGTTGTGACGGAGATAAAAGCACTAAGTGCAAGAAGGAGCAAGAAGAGCTGAATCAGTGTAGTGACGCACATGTCACACAGTGAAGTGCAGTGGCTGCAGCTTATTAGTAAGTACTGTAGGTGATTACCGGGCGCAGGCATGCACATCTCTGGTAGACCCAGCATGCGAAAGGCCGACGATCCTCCCACACACACACGTGTATGCATATATGTGTGTGTATATATATATTAGTATATATATATATCAATTAGTATATGGTATAGCTAAAATACGTCCTAATGTATTAAAATATTTATTGCATATGTTTTAATATATCCATATATATATATATATATGAAACGAGAAAATTGGGACTGGCGATAATTAATTGATGATGTGACAAGTAAACAAAGCTGCAGACAGACAGGGGCTAGGGATTCGATCGTTGCATGCCAAGAAATTTATGGAACCAACGACCAACATTGCTTCATGCAGTACGTACTACTGTTTGAAATAAATATTACTACCGATATGATTTTTTTTGTTTTTTCGATATATATACACACACATACACACAAGTTGCTTCACAGCTTCAGCTAGCATTACTTTTGTCTATTGATAAACAAAACTATCTGAGAAAAGGTTACTTCACCTGGTCATGAAAACATTTCAGTTTGAACATGTCTGATATATACTATCAACTTTCAAAACGTTCATTAGGCCTCCCAAAAAATATATAGAAATAGCATAGAAAACTTGAAGGATTTCAATTATATAAAAAAATCCTACGAAAGCCTTTGAAATAAAGAATTGAGTCATATTCTTTCCTTTAAAATTTCTATGTGATAGATAATCCTATACATATTTTAAAGAAAATATTCCTTTAAGTATATCTTTTTCATCCAATTCTTATGGTCCATTTAAATGATTGTTTCTATTTTATAATCATCTGTTTTGCACTTATATCCATACGTTTATATCCATACGTTTGTTAAGTTACCCTGCTTTTTTAATCCTACGATTTAAAGGAGCCAACATCAATGTGTGTATATATTTATTTATTTATTTATTGGTACATATGGCAAAAATGTATCATACATATATATATATATGCATATTTGTCCTATAATTTTTTTCATATTATATTGTTAATGGTTTTGTAAATACATTACAATCAAAATTCTAAAGTTAAGGCCTTACCTAATGCCTATATATATGTGTGAGCGTGCGTGCGCGCGTGCACACTCTAAATACTCCCTCCATCCAAAAATATCAGTATGATTTATACGCCACGTTCTTATATTCTTGATAGAAGGAGTAATTGAAACCACAAATAAATAAAACCTAAACAAGGATGTATATAGGTATATAATAGAACTAAATTTTTAATGGATGTAGTTTTTATTGAAGCAAAAGCTAGGATTTTCATTTTTTAAAGTACAGTTTTGATAACTTGGTTTAATTAACCACGCATGAGTACTGTTCAGACCAGCTGGGCTCAGTGCATGGTCCGTGGAGTTGCTGACCATGCAAATGTGCTAGGTATTGTCCACCTTCTTTAATTTATCGATCGATCGATCGGCACAAGAAGTAGAGTAGTGCAGCGATTCAAGCAATAGCTTAAGTGCCTGCTGTCTCAGTGATAACGAGACTGGTCGATAGTTTGGCCGATCAAACTCCACACCATCCTTTTGCCCCTAGCTTGTCCCTCAAAAAGACAAACTCCTATATGTACAACGTCAATAAAACAGCATGGGGTCCATGCATTAATTAAAATTTATTTTTGTCCCTTTTTCATGAGTTCAGTGTAGCACTATATAGTTGCTTGGTCTATTTAAATTAGGGCATATGTTCTTCCAAAGAGTCCACGACCATATTATTCTCTCTTTTTTTGATTATATTACATGAAACACGAATACGCACACCACAGTACTGACTTACCAATGAATGTGCCACCTAAACATGCTCAAAGAGACGACAGTAAATCCCCCGTCATCGTTTCTAATGCAGAGTAAATCAGATCACATACTCCCCCGTCCTCGTTTCTTGTCACTATTGACCATTAATGTTTTTACTATATATATATTTTTTAAAAAAGGACGAGCTATCAAAGTTAAAAGATGAATAGTATCCAACGACAAGTATTTAAAAGTATTTATCCTATGTGCTCATTAGTTTTTAAGAGCCATATATATATATATAATATAACATCTGATTTATTGCTTTTTCATGCTACTAATAATTTACCTACATTCTTAATTAATTATAAATTGAGTCAGTGAGAAACTTCGCCAAAAAAGAACGATGTACGTACTAAGCACAACACTAAGCTAAAAGTCAATATTTGGTTGTTTTACAAATATGTCTAGCACTTTCGTGGAATGATGCAATTGACCGACCAGTGAGGTGAGTTGTACCTATATAGACTTGTCAATGTCGTTCTCAGCGAAGAAGAATATTGTTGCTCTCTTTCAGACTATCACATTAATTATTCGCCATAATTATGCACTTAATTTTCACCAGTCGGCTTCCTTTTCGTGATTAGTTCGTTTTAGTCTGAAATGAAAGACGACTACATCTATATATATGTGTGTATTAGTAAGTTCGATAAGTCCCTAGTTTTGTTGATTATTCCAATGATGCATTTTACATGGATAATGTATTTTTTTCAGAGAGATGATGCCCGGAGATGATCAATAATTTGGACCAAACTAAATGATCTGAAATACTCAATGAACAGAAACAGATTAGCTAGGTGCACTGGTACGTTACAACTGAACAGAAAGGCTGGATTGAATGAAGGGGCACGCTAGCTAGGTGTACTGTACCTAGCGATATCTGAACACAAACACCATCGATGCATTGACGACCAAACTAGCTGGCTTATAATTAAATTGATGTGCGATAGTACATGATGTAGTGTAGTATACTGTTGGGTTGGAACGCTAGCTAGCTAGGAATAGAACTGAAAAAAATTGTCCCTTAACGATGGAACAGCCAGTACGACTGCATGATCGATCGTCCAAGGGTGAAAATTGTGAAGTCGTCGTCGTCATGGATGAATCTGATATAGAGTAGTACTCCATATAGAGAGATAGTCTCGTCGTCTGGTCTCGTCTCCAGATATGATCGATCTATCTGCAGAAATATGCAATGCAATGCATGGTCAGCAGCTGGTCAGATCTGGGTTGATTCTCCTGCTCTGCGCGAGCTGTATGTGCTTGGTGTGTTTGGCATGCATGCAACAATGGCTTTTGGTCAGAGCAACTGCCAGTGGAGACCAGCCGGCCGGCCCGGTGATCCATGCTTACTGTAGCTTGCTTTTCCGGCTCTGTACAAGGAAGCAGAAGCAGCAATTACCATTGGCAAGCAGCCAGTCAACTGACCACGCTGGGATGCATCATGCATGGGGGGAGCACAGATAAATTACGTTAAGTTAATTAACCACACAGCTGAGAATTAACATCTTATCATACATAGTTACAGTGGTAGTCGTCGTTTTCCTTAGTTTAATTTCATTCTTGAGCTAGATATAGCGACCGTTTGGTTAGCAGCCATATTTTACCACTGTAAATCTATAAAAGATATTACACTTGCTTAAGCTGAGGTTATTAAATTATTAGTCACACTATAATAAATTAAAAAAATAGTCATTAGCATGTGGGATCTATTTTGTTAGAAAGGAACCTTGTGACGGCAACCAAACAGCTATTAAATTAATTTATTTATTTAATGTTAAGCATGACAAAGTGTTTGATAATTAAACACCCCTATAATTTTATTCCAAGTATGAGACTGGGACTGTAGTAGGGGGTGTTTGGTTTGGCCGGAGAGGTACGGATCCAGCACAGGAGGCCGAGGCCTTTCTTTCTCTCTCTCTGGATCCATGCTGGGCGTGGTTGCGCTGGTCGCCAATGCTACGCCTGCCTCTTCCTCTGCCTCTGCCCGCCAACGAGAAAGATGAAACATTCATGCATGTCATAGGATTCCTGTTCCTGCTACCCTCGTCTCGTTCACTGTATACAACCCTGCACATATTGTAACGGGATATCTAGTTAAGAAGTCGACCTAACATAATTGATTAGGGTACTTTTCGTGAAATTAATTCACACGTTTAAGTATTAGACTTTGTATGAGAGCTTATATTTTCGACAATTATTTGTCTATATATTAATTTGTCGATCTTAAAATATGCTAATCATACATGTGTAATAATTGTTAAGCACACGATAAATTAAATCTAGAGAAATTAAGATGGGTGCCCCTATTATCTAGTTTGTGACTTGTTAGTCATTTTGTATGCATGGTAATTTAATAGTGGACGTTTGAGGGGTACATTAATGCAACATTGATAACATGGATTAATGTGGAGACTTCTTTGTAGCAATTATTGTTTACTGGGTTGTCAGCGTAAAAAAGAAATGATTTACTTAATTATTTCTCTTACAGTTAATTATCTCAAGAAAAAATCCCTTGTTTGCCATGTAGACTTCCACCATTATTACTCCAAAATAAAGAGACTAGTGGTGTGTGGTTAAATGCCAATAAAACCATAAAAAATATTACTTTCATCTAAAAAGACTTTATCTTTTCTTTATCTTACACATATCAACCCAAAGATGAAAAGACTACGATACTATCGGCAATCATGCGCTGAGAGCAGATCCTAGGTGTTGGCAAAATCGTCCCACGACAAAGCAATGTGTAGACGCGGATATTGTTCTATCGGGCGTGATCAAGAAGCGTGTTGACACGAAAATTAATTGATATTCACATTAATGCGTTACATGCATAAAGTCTATATAGATCCTAAAATTTTTAATATTTAAAGCGTGTCAATCAATTTGACTAAGTCAATCGACCAATAAATCAATCGGTCAATAGATTAATATAGACTTAAACTTCTAGCCGACCAAGATTAGTTAAAAGACAATCAGCTAATAAATTGATAGAGACACAAGCTATCGACTGTTTAGTCGATAGAGATTAGTCGCTAGGTTACATTACTAACTTTATTAAATATAATCTTAATATATTAGACTAAACTGACGTAATATAAAATTATAGCTAATAAAGTTAGTGTTCTGCCAAAACTCGTGAACATGCCGAGCCTTGCGAGATCTGCTTCACTCTAGTATAGGTCCTTTGGCTTTTATTGGATGCCATGCGCTCCCGATTGTCTTTCAGCTTCGTTGGTTGGTTCAAGAGCGCGCCGAGATTCTTCGGCTTCATTGTCCATTTATCAAAACGATAGAGATACAGACGTGACAGTCAATTTGACCCTATAATTGTCAAAGAGATAAAGAGAATGTGTTAGTCAGACGATGAGCCAATATGAACTCTTGCTATCGATTGGCTGCTGATAGAGTTGAGATAATCATCAGTTGCGTCCGATACGCTCCTGCTATCGACTGGCTATTGATAGGGACTGGAACACTCTTCCATCGGCTAAAAAACCGATGAAGGTGTAAGCAGATAACGATAAAAGGAATGAAAGATACATCGGTTGTAGAGCCAATATCACTCCAGATATAACGAAGGCATAACACCGGTCCATCAGTTACAAAGCTGACGAAGTCATAAAAGGATATTCAAAGAATATGATAACGATTCCATCGTCAGCAAAGCCAATGTTACTCTACAATAGGGTATTCAAAGAATAGCACGCGAGATCCTCTTATCGGCTAGTTGCTAATGGAGACTATAGTGCTCGTTCATTGGCTAAAAAGCCGATGAAAATATATGTAGATTGGCAAGAAATAATATAAAAGATCTATCGGCTGTAAAGCCGATGATGCTCCTAATATAATGTGTAATGAATAAGAAGGAGCGAGACCCAATCCTCCGAAATTACGAGATCTAGTGACCACCATGACGGTACCGTTAGAGTCAGTCTTGATAGATTAGACCGAATTGAGACAATATGAGATTGAGGCTAATGGCAATAAGACGGTGGACGCTAGATTGAATGTGCAGATCGAAGAAATGGACGAACTCATCGGCTAGCTGAGCTGATAAGAGAAAATCACTAAAGCCAGTGCCACCCACTACCTCGCCTCCTCCTTCCATCTCTTCGCGGCACCTCATCCTCACTATCACTGTTTCCTTCCAAAGTAGTGACAACCACCTCCTCATTCTGGTTCTGTGGTAGTCAAAAGAGGATGTCGATAGGAAGAAGAAGAGGAGTCCTGCTCCACCAAGATCCATTGATGTTGTTATGAAGCTTGAGGAGGGAGAGAGAAATGGTGGAGACTGTTAATGATATGTCTTAGAGGGAACATGAAGATATTGTATATATATCACATACTATGATATCTTGATTTGTTCATTTAAATAGATATTATCATTATTAATCAATAAGTATGTGACTTACTCATAAGACTCCTGATATTAAATGTTGCTATTTTTAAATAATCTTTTATCATATATCATATGAGAAATAAATATAATTGTAAGATCAGCATATGTATTGATCGATGATTGTCTCATAGATCATAGTATGGAGATATCAAATTGATAATATGGCTATATGTTGGATATACTCGCTATAAGATACTGTAGAGATTTTATATATCATTAATTAATCTCAAGTAGTGTTTATATAGAGTTCTTAGACTTGATATCATTATGATTTCTAATATACATAGTAACTTATTTTGAGACTACCAAATAGTTCTTCGTAACAGGGTAGTCATAAAAGTAGTTTTTGAATTTGCTATAAAATATGTAGTATGATACGAATGATCAAAATAGAATTTGCCCCTCCAAAAAGATATCTCTCGGCTCCTTGATGTAATGGATTATAAAAGTGTATGGCCATACCAAGATGATTGAGGAGTCAATTATAAATTTATAATCTATCATAGGATTAAGAAAGTGATTAAGCTATTAAGAGGATAACACAAGTCTCACCTTGAGATCGATCGATATCGTAAGGCAGAGAGATTCGTACATGAAAACATCACATGTTTAACCAATATGATCTTTACGTATACTAACAGGGTAACTGGAAAAGCATTTTCGGATCTCGACCAAATATAATTGAACCTATAGAGTCGCACGTTTAACGGATTAGAATACCTATTCGAATGTGATTCAGATAAGGTTCGATTCGGATAGAGATTCGAGTAGACTCCTATTGGACCACAGTCCCTAAGTTCAAGTGAGGAAGCATATATATAGAGAGACGAAGAGATCGTGGTAGGATACCTCTGTTCACCTCAAGCAAAACCCTAGCCACCACCTTCCGAGCCAAACTCTAGGCTCTTGCAAGAGCTAATACACTTGTAATCGGCATTCCAACCCTAAACATGTGGGTATTGGTGGAGGCGCTACTCGTTGAGGTGTTGATCAACATCAGAATCACGGCGGTCGATTACTTCGTCTTCTACCTCAAAGCACACGTAGTTAGATCGGCTTCTCCAACCCTACTTTTGTTGCACTACGTATCTTATGTTAATAGTTAATAGTTTTTATTTTGCATGATGTCCTGGTGTGAGCAGTAATAGTTCATAAAAATTTTGTTTTATACTATCGTAGCCTACGCTTGCTATCGTAGCCTCTCGAGACAAGTCTTGTCCTATCCTTTGACTACAGTGAAGATGGCCTCTCTAAGGTGGAGAGAATGGAGAAGGCTAGGGATCGACGGTAGCTGCCATGAGGAGAGGTCATGGCCTTTCGAGGCATAGAGCTCAGGACAACTTTGAGAGCAGCGACGAAGAAGTACCTAGTCAGTGCCATGGAAGGGCTTGTCATCTAGCTACGGAGGAGACATCCTTCTCAAAGTGGAGAAAGCGAAAAAGCTAGGTGGCGACAAGCCGAAGGGGCCTAGGGCAACATCCTAAATCAACGATCCAAGAAGGGGGCTGACGATGGTGTGGACACCAAATCTAGTAGTGGGACTTCCTCGAACGGGGCTACATCCTCCATCCTTATGAGCCTGAGCCTTGCTACTTCATACGTAGTAGGGTAGGCAATGTCCTTCATTCTTACGAGCATATTCGATGTAGCTGGTCATGATGGTTTCCCTAGATGATGCTTTTCTCAAGCACCGTCAACATTGTCAGAGTGGGCTTCGGCAACATCCCTCCGTAAAAAGAAGAGGACAAAAGATAAGACTGTAGGGAAGGAAGAGAAAAAGTCAACACGCCACTACAGGTGAGACCCACTGTATTTGTTTTAAATTTTTTTTTGCTGTATAATACCATGTAAGTGTCAAAACCACCTTCAAAACTATTCCAGGAAGCAATATGAACTGTATTAACAGTTTTGGAATGAGTTATACCGGTTTTACGGTTGAGGGAGTGATGTCAGACTCGGACAATACATGAGAGAGGACGAATAGACTTTTTCCTTTGCCAGGAAGGAAGATTGGAATCTGTATGGGCTCCTGCTCTGCCAAACCAATGGGCTAATGGCCCATCTTTTCACCCGCTTAGTCCATTGTTTTTTACTAACTCCTTCCAACTTGCCACATTCTGCAGCCACCAAATGAAATCCAACCCCCGGTGAAAAACATTTCACTCTTTCTAGGAAAAACCATTTCCCGCGGATTTCAAGATAGATAAATTTCTATATTCCAAAGATGACCTTGCAATCATTATTTGTTCATCCTAATCCCCAATTAAACAGACTACTCCTATATATTCTCCCATGGTTCCTTCCACCAACAACACACACTCATTGTTACCCTAATATAAAACTACATTATGAATCCATAAAACCAAGTTGTTTGTTAATCCATAATATGATCGTGTTGTCCCTCCTTACCAATGATGATAGACCTTCTCCCTCTTATTTCTTGAGAAGCACATTTCAGTTACATTTCTTATTTTTAGTTTCAATTTTGAGTTTGATTGCAAACCATGGAATTAACTTTGTATGTTTTATAAAAGTTTTTCTTCAAAGAGTATTACAAACTATGTAATTTTTTTTTCAAATTTAAATTTAAACAAAATTGGCTAAAGCTTACAGAACATACAAAACACCGGTAATAAGGCTGGTTAGCGCGGTAACCGTGTGATAAGGTAAACTTTGTGTGTAATGAAGAGAATTATAAACTGCACCCAAACCCAAAGAAGAAAGGGGGGAAGAAAAGCGGAAGAGAAGCACAGGGGGCTATGGATCCCCGCCGCCGCCGCCGTGGGAAGGAAAGGCCAGACTTTTCCGGCTGGCCGGATCTCCCACCGGAGCTCCTTGAAGGAATCATGAAGCTGCTCGCCCCCATTGACCGTGTCACCGACCGCCTCGTCTGCTCCTCCTGGCGCACCTGCGCGCGCGCCTCCTTCCCATCCGATCTCCCCTTCGAGGCCCCGCGCCTCCTCCGCCGCCGCCCCGGAGGCAGCCTGGGCTTCTTCAGCCTCCGCTGCGGCGAGATCCTCCCCTTCGCCCTCCCCGCCCGCCTCAGCTCCGCTCTCTGCTGCGGCCACATCGGCGGTTGGCTCGCGATGGCCTTCGATAAGGAGCGCGAGATCGCCCTATGCAACGTCACCTCCGGCGAATCTGTGGCCGTACCCCGGCCCCCGGTGTCTCCGGTGGCTAATATGGTGCTGTCCGCGCCGCCCACCTCCCTCGGATGGGTGGTCGCCGTGCTGGGGCGGTCGGGCACGATCGCGCTGTTCCAGCCGGACGCGGAGGGCGCTCGCTGGATGACGATGGAGGAGCAAGGCGCGAGGTACGGAGGGTTCGAGGACATGGCGGTCTGGCGCGGGCGGCTGTGCGCGCTGGGCGGCGACGGCACGGGGGTGGCGTACCGGGTGAGCCTGCGGGCGCGCGTGGCGGCGGTGTCGGTCCTCCGCGCGGCGCAGCACCCGGTGGGGTACGCGGTGGCGGTGCCGGCGGGCCAGCACCGGGTGCGCGGGCAGCTGTGTATGTACCTGGTGGTGGACAGCTCCGGCGAGCTGGTGGTGGGGCGGAGGGAGTACACCGTGCGGCATGACGCGGTGGACGTGGAGGTGGAGGTGTTCCGGTTCGCGGCGGAGGAGCGCAAGTGGGACCCCGTGGAGGAGCGGCCCGGGCAGGCGCTGTTGGTGGGGTCGGCGCGCGCGACGGCCGGGCCGGGGATCAGGGAGAACTGCGTGTACATGGCGCGGAGGGAGGTGGAGACGATGGTGCCGCACGCCATCGGCGTGTACTCGTTGGCCGACGGGGAGGCGGTGGGGTTGGCCATCTCCGGTGGCCACGGAGCCTGTCTGGGTCAATCCCTCGCTTGTCAACCGCGGAAAATGGAGAAGTGAGAGCACGGTGTTGATGTTTGGAAACTATTGGCCTTTGTAATTGACACGGCCCATGAAGCCTTTCTTTTTGGGCCGTAGCGTTGGCCCAGGGACACGAGAGCTGCGGGCGGGTTGGTTGGTTTGGTTTGGTGGTTGGTGGAGAGGAAACCCAAGAAAAGTCGGCGACGACGACGATTCCAACAAGAGAACGCGAGGGAGGGCAAGTGGAAGGATAGGGAAACCACAAGGCGGCGGCGGCGGCGGCGGCTCCTAGTCCTAGGCAAAGCTGAGCCGAGCTGCGCTTGAAGCGATGAAGGCCACCGTCAAGGGCCGCTACGAGGGCGACAAGGCCACGGCTGCCGCCACCCTCGCCGTCACCCCCTCCGCAGCCGACCTCCGCTTCAAGGCCTCCGCCACCGATGCCGCCTTCACCCGCGGTCCCTCGCTGCAGGGCCTCACCCTCACCCTCGAGAATCCCGGCTCCTTCCTCATCGACCTCAAGCCCCACTCCCAGGTAACTGCTACTTAGTCTCCTCTCCGCAGCCGCAATCTCACCTCCACTGGGGATTTCCTCCTCCTCCTCCTCCTGCAGGATGTGCGCTTCCAGTTCATCAACTCCGCTCTCCTTCTCGACCGCCGCGTCAGCCTCACCTACACGCACTCCACCACCCTCTCCCCCGGCCCCGACGCGCCACCCGCTCGCACAGCCCTCGACTGCTCCCTCACCTTCGATCCGGCCAACAAGATCAACCTCAGCCACACGCTCGGCTCCGCCGGATGCCGCGTCAAGTACTCCTACGCGCACGGCCAGGACCGCCTCACCACCATCGAACCCTGCTTCGACACCGCCAAGAACGCCTGGGACTTCGTAGTCACCCGCAAGTTTCACGGAGGGGATGCCATCAAGGGCACCTACCACGCCTCAACCAAGTTGCTCGCCGTCGAGTGGACCAGGGACTCCAAGATCGGTGGCTCCTTCAAGGTGCGTCTGCACTCTTCTTCTCCCTTCCTTTGATATGGTAGTCCATACGATGTTCAAAACCTTACCCTGTTGGTGTGCGATGTTCAAAACCTTACTTTTGAATTGCAATGTTCAACGCCTTAGTTTGTAAGCAGAATTATGTAATTCAAAGGATAGCTGGTAGGTATGGAACTGAGCATCTTGTTGTATATGACAAGAACCAAATCTGCACTAGTACTGTCTTATTCATGTTTCTCTACTGTAATGGTTGTTGCTTCCTACTCGAGGATGTGCAACTGCTCAAGGACGAGCATCAGTAAGCCGTGAAGTGGCGGTACATATTTATACATGGGTGCAAAATTTGTTGGGGACTGGGGACTTAGGGGATGCAGTGAGTTACTTGAGTAGTTGAGTATAACCTCCTCATCGTTGCTAGAAATGGACATGCATCTCATGCTCACTTTCCTTTGGATGCATCCAAATTTAGTTTTTTTAATGTTTCTGTATTGACCCAAACAAATCAGAATTTTTTTGGCGTGATGAACTTGAGAGAAAAACATTACTGTATAAAAATATAATTTTTAGTCAAGAAATTCATTAAAAAGAATAACGAGGTTTCACATTATACATGGTTTAATTCCTTGCCCTTTCTGGAAAACATGTTCAAGAGATTGGAATGTCTAGTGAACAAGCGCTTGGTTGTTTATTAAGCTGCCTATGCCTTTTATTTATAGTTCCTTGTCAGCAATAAGTTCTCAAATATCGTATGGTTTGCTTTAGGATTGATGAATCCTAGTAGGATCTAGGTTGGAAGGACGGGATAGAGACCGAGACAAATGAAACATGAAGAAACAAAGCAAGATGTGCAGGTTGAGAGAACACGGAGTTGTTGATTTCACAAGGATGTATGGGGAAAATTTTTTTGGCCATAAAAATCATAGAAGGTCTCTAGACTATGTGCTTACTTATGCATCAAGTGAATATAGATCTAGATATTTAAATAGTCTTTTTTGTATGGTGGTCACTATTTTCTCTCTCCGAGGGGTTTTTCACTTTATATAACATACATTATGCTAACGTTTCCTAGGATCTTCAAAACAAAATGTACCATGAAGATGGCCTTTGGCTTTTCATAGATGAAGATAAGCCTAAATTGTAACACTCAGTTGTTGAACATGTCGTCTTTTTGTATATCAACATTCTGTGTCATTAAGCATAACAGGTCTAATCGTTGTTTTATAAAATTTGTCTTTTAGTTTCTACGGTACCTTCTTATCATAGAGAATATCAGATGCTTGTCACCACTTCATCCACTCCACTTTGATTCTATGGCTAACATCTGCATCAATATCCCTATCCATCTATAGCATCGATTCCAAATATCGAAAGTTATCCTTCTTAGGTATTACTTGACCTCCTAAACTCACATATCACTCTTTGTGTGCAATGGTGTCAAAGTCACACCTCAAGTATTCAGTCTTATATCTGCTTACTGTAAAACCTTTGGACTCAAGAGTCCGCCATCACAACTCTAGTTTCCTATTTACTTCCATCCGACTCTCATCAACTAACACTACATCATGTGTAAAGAGTATACATCAAATGATATCTTCTTATATGTTATTTGTAATCTTATCTATTATCAAGACAAAAAAATACGAGCTCAAGGTTGATCCCTGGTGCGGTCCTATTTTAATCGAGAAGTAACATATTACCATCATTTGTTCAAACACTAGTCATAGCATTGTTATACAAGTCCTTGATGATAGCAACCTTGTCCAAAGCCCATCACATAATATTTCTTAATATCTTGTCATAAGCCTTCTCTAAGTTAATGAGAACCATGTGTAGCTTCTTCTTCTGCTCTCTAAACCACTCCATTACTTATCTTATTAAGAAAATTACTTTTATGGTTGACCATCTGGACATAGAACCAAATTGGTTCATAGAGATCCGCTTTGTTCCTCTCAAATGGTGCTCGATAACTCTCTTCCATAACTTTATAGTGTGGCTCATCAACTTAATTTTTCGGTAATTAGTACAACTTTATATATCTTCCTTATTCTTATAAATTGGTACTAATATACTTCTCTATCCCTTAGTCATTGTGTTCAATTAAAAAATATTGTTGAACAACTTAGTTAGTCATACTATATCCTTGAGATATCTCAACACCTTAATTGGAATAACATTAAGGTCCATTGCCTTACCCCTTTCATTTTTTTAAAGCTTCTCTAACCTCAGATTATTGGATTCTCCGTACAAAGTGTCTATTGGTGTCATTCGACGAGTTGTCTAACTGAACGGTGGTGTTCTCGTTCCCACCATTGAACAAATTGTCAAAATACTCTTGTTATTTATATCTAATTTCATCCTCCTTCCCTAAGAGCTACCATTTCTCATCCTTAATGTACTTAACTTGGTTGAAGTCATTCATCATCCTATCATAAGCCTTAGCTATTCTATAGATATCTTTCTCTCCTTTCTTCGTACTCAGACGTTGAAAAAGATCATCGAAAGCCGCTCCTTTGCCTTACTTACAACTCGTTTTACGGTCTTCTTTACCACCTTACTTCTCTATATTGTTCGTGCTCCTGTTATGGTGCAAGCGCTTATACCATTCTTTCTTCTTCTTAATAGCCCTTTGCACGTTTTTGTTCCACCACGAAGTGTCTTTAGGTTTGCATCCACTCCTTTTGATCACTCCAAACACTTCTGAAACAATCTTTTGAATATATGTTGCCATTTTCTTCCACATGTTATTTGCATCGTTTTCTTCCTTCTAAGAGCTCTCTTCGATAGTCATTTCTTTAAAGATATTTGATGTCTTCTCCTTCAATTTCCACCATTTGGTTTTTTATAATTTTGGCTTGTTTATTACTACGAGCATACATCAGAAAGCAGAAGTCGGCCATCACTAAACTATATTGAGAAACCACATATTCTTTAGGTACAATCCACACATGCTTGTTATCTTTTCTTATAAGCACAAAGTCAATCGGGTTAGAATGTTAGCCGTTACTAAAAGTCACTAAATGGGATTGTTTTTTATTAAAGAAAGTGTTGGCTATCATAAGATTAAAAGCTATAACAAAGTCTAAGATTTACTTTTCCTCTTGACTTCTACCACCATGCCTAAAACTTTCATATGGTGTCTTAAAACCTTTACCTGTTGTACCTATATGACTATTAAGATCCCTTTCTATAAAAAACTTCTCACTACTAGGTACAGTTCTAACTAGGTCATCTAAGACTTTCTAGAAATATCTCTTAGCACTCTCATCCTGGTCCATTTAGGGGCATACATATTAATTACGTTTAAGACTATATCACTAATAACAAGTTTAACTATGATGATTATATCCCCTGTCTTCTCACCTTTACCACATCATCCTTAAGGCTCTTATCAATCGGAATTACTATTCCATTTCTATTTAAACTTGGCTTTGTGTACCAGAGTTTAAAGCTGATACTGCCCACCTCATTCGCCTTTTGACCTTTCTATTTAGTTTATTGAATGCACAAGATATTTACAAGTCTTCTAACCACTGTTTCTATTAACTCTCTTAACTTACCCATGAGAGATCCTATATTTCAGCTATCTAAATGTATACTAGTTGGCTTGACTAGCTTCCTTGCGCTTTGCATCTGTCGAGTTAGTTGTGAAAACTCTTACTCCTTTTTTACCACATCTGGACGTCGATGTGGCACACCATTAAGGATACGACGGTTTGATCCTCTCTCACTCGACACTATACCTAGATCATGACATGGCGTGTTAAGGGGGTGACGACCTAGTTCTTGTCCATTTAACAACATACTTGGGTTTCGATATAACGTGTTGCTAAGAGAGTTATGCCCTAATGAGATTTTCTTAGATGTTATTTTCATAAGAGTAGCTAAATGTTTACGTTGGCTCGCCAAGCTTAATATAACTGTTTTATTTTATCAGGGTTTAGGACCTATTATGTTGAAACATCATAGGCACCTCAATACTAGTGGAGTTATGTTATTGTTTAGCACATTTTTGTCAAATCTGGTTCAAGTTTTACATCTTCCTATTAAAACCCTGGAAAATAGCTGAAGTGGATTGGTTCCTAATGGATGTATGAGTGTTGACGTTACTCACTTATCCACAGAAAATTATCTTCATCTCTCTCACCGTCTCACATAAAAGGAGAGACTATGATATATGCTACGATGCAGTATCGTAATCTTGTGACAGTATTGTGCTATTGATGGCAAAGAAGAACAAATATTTGGTTGGCTTTATGGATTTGTTGCATGCTTGTCTGAGTTCATTTAATAAAGAATGTCAATAGTACTCTTGTAAACGGTACCCGTGCAGCTCTGCTTAAATCAGTGACAAGGCACTGGTGTACTGCCTGACTAGCTCCTTTCTGAACTCTGAAAGCAACTTGCCATGTTATCTTCACTGTAGATGTGTAGAAGAGCTTGTACTCTTATGGTTACTGACCATGTTTTTCATCTTGACTGTGTTTTCTTCAGGTTGCAACGTCATTTGATCTGTCTGACCAAAGCAAAGCGCCAAAACTAATAGCAGAGAGCACATGGAATTATGAAATCTGATTGCCTCTTCTAGGAGGCAAGCAGCTCGTGCTTATGCAGCACCCTTGTCATACTGGTTGTCTTGTACTTGGGAACTATTCTTTCTGGGTGCACCATTATTCAATACCTACTGCACTTTGTTCATTTTTGCCTGATGGGAGTTGTCATAGCAATGCTATGGCATTGCCAATGAACATCGAGTATCATTTAAATGCACTAATGCACATGATATGATTGAACAAAATGGCTTGGTGACAAGAAAGAATCCGAGCATTGGTGTTTGCTGCTTGTTCAGATGGACGTTGATGTTCTTCTTTCCTTCCTTCTGGGAGCATGTAAAGTGTTGAATTAGCGGATCACATTTTTTGTTATGTCACATGTCTGAACTGTGATTTAGAGATTCTTGTTAAGTTTCAACTTTAGTTTATCCTCACTTGTTTGAAACTAAAAAGCTGTGTTGAGTTGAGTTGATTTGTTTGGACAAAGACAAGGTGGGCATAACGCAGACGAAGAGTTAGCTAACTTGGTTGGGTGGTGTATTACTGGTACATGTGCGGTGTAGTTACCGTGAATTGGATGATTCATTACTGAATGCCTATTTATAGTACTCATATTATTAAGAGTGGTCGAAAAGAACCATCACTTTTGTTATAGTTGTGGACAAGACAAGGTGGGCATAAGGCAGAAGAAGTGTCAGCAAACTTTGTTGAGGTGGTACATATGCTCTATAGTTACCATGTATTGGATGGTGCATTGCTGAATGTCTTTGTATGATGGAAGATCTATCTATATATTATGGTACTAATTAATACATTAATTGGAGAAAAGGATATTAGTGCCATTAAATCATGGTGGGTCTATAGTTCTTCGGTGGGGGGTAAAATAAGGTAAGCAGCACTGGATCGTGTGAATTTTCATACTTTCAGTTATCCAACCCAAGGTGCCGTTTTAGTGAGTTCCAGGGTGTAGATAATTTTATGGACAGTTTGTTTGTTTGACTCTGAACAAATCTTCTGTCTCCTTGTGCAGAATTCTGCCTGCCTGCATGTTCTTCGCTTTATGGTCATCTTATTGCCAATTTCATATTCACCGCAAGAATAAAATGGATGCCGTTTTTGTAATTCCAGTGGTTGAGAATTACATAATCACCTGCTGATGCAATAGTTTGCTCTTTCAACTCTTACATGCCCCAAGGACCAGTAACATTTCGTATTCATTTCTGACGGTCAAAGAGGAGGATACGTGTGGCCTATGTATTACTCTTAGCTTCTAATTCTAATAATACAGTTTTCACTTCATATACAACTAGTGCAGTGCCGGTATCTCAATTTGGGGCGCATCAGGTTCTTGAGAAATTATCAATGTACTGTTTGACTCATGGAGCTAGCTAGCTAGCTGCTACACTATTAAAACAAATAATATTCTTTGTTCCACAGGATCCTCAGGAATATATATCCTTTAGTTATGGTCTTTCCAAAGGCATCATCATCATTTTCTCGTCTGCTTCCAACAAACAAACTAACCGTATATTTGCTTCTGGTGTGACTGCATGTATTTGTTCAGCGTTTCATGATGACACATGAACATGCATACTGAACACATTAATTCAGGGTAAACCACTAAACCGGCGAGCTTAGCCTTTGAGCCGCTTTGTATTTCATCATTCACACCGGTGGCAATCCTAACTCAACAGATCAAATCGGAGAAAGGGAGAGACAACAGGCAGGAGAGAAACATAACAGATCGAACCACAAAGATTTCATCATCAGTACCAGATAATAGAACCACGTGATTCTTTCAAAAATCTCGTACCACGTTGATTTTCCCAAGGGTAATAAAAAAGCACAACAATGATAAATTAGTAATTGTTTCAATCGTAACAACCTCAAATTCCTTCCTGGTTGCTTGATGCTACGCTTTTAGCAGGGCGCCGAACTAACAAACTGGCCGCTAGACGCTAGCCTAGTTCTCACACCAATTTACTAATTCTCATTTTCAGTTGTTGCTCCCATCACTATATATATGTTTTCATCCACGGTATCGCTGCCACCTACGCAAGCTTCTACCACAAAACCCAATCCAATTTCTTCTTGCCTCTAATGGTTGTTATCTAAAATCTGACTTCTCATCATTCTCTTGTAACCCATTTGTGCGAAAGGAAGAGATATTTTAAGTTTAATCATGCTTTTTTCACAATCATCGGCTCCATGGCCTTAACTACTGATCAATTACCTAGTTTTATTGTCATTCACGCAGTTTGGGATTAATGGATTATTGATCAATTACATAGTTTTTAATAGGAGTGAAAGTGTTAATAACATTGTTAGATAAAAAATGATAAGCTATAGACAAAGCCGTAATATGCTTTCTAGACGGTGGCATGAATGAAAATATATTGATAATATATACATAGCCTTAGATTTGACGATGTATGTTAAAGAATTTATAAATAAAATGAATTTTGGATTCTAAAGAGTTATAAAGAATTTCAAGTAACAAATTTATTTATTAATAAGTATAGAATTTATAGGAAGATTAATTAATAGAATTACTTCTAAATAGAAAATAAATATAAATGATGTGATTAAAAATATGCATTCTAAAAGAATAGCATTCATGAGCTCTCTAACAAACAGTAGTAGAAAAATAAAAAATTAGTAAATTAATATAGAGTAAAACTTTAAGTAGCTAAACATTACGTAAGTTATCAAAATAGTAAATATTAGTATTAGATGTATGAATCTATAACCACATATGATTTATGATAGGAACATATGATAAATATGTTATAGAAAATAAAAAACACAGTGCCTTTGAATTTATAGAAAAATTAGGTAAATAAAATATTATGAGAATAAATTACAAGATATAACTGTTGAAGAGTAAGTGGCATAAAATAAGAAGAGATAAATGACTTTATTTCTATAGAGAAAAGAATAAATACATGGTTATGCAAACCTCTAAGTAAAATATAATAAATAAAGTGTAAAGAAAGAAATGAAGATTACTAAGGAAAGCAAAGGGTTAATAAAAAATTAACTTAAAATAAACAATAGCAAGAAAATAAGAAATTATTTTTAGAAAGTTATGAATAAGAAATTAGTAAAACACAACATAGGTAGAATTAACTTAATTACATTTAAACACCAGAACACACGGAATAATAATAGAATAAAAAATAATTAGTTTTTATTATATTATAATTACATAACTTGTTATCATAGACATACCCTAGATGACCAACACAATACGTAACAACAATGACTAAATAGACAATAATAGCAAAAAGCCTAACCACTGACATCTAATTTATTTAACAGTTACGGTTTAAAAATTATACTCAAAACCCTAAAAACCTTCATATTCCATTTACTCTTGGAGGAATTCCTTAGCGGACGGGTTGACTCGTCATTTGCAAACTCTCTCTGTATATATATAAGTAAGGGTGAATACTTTACATATTTAGCAAGCACATATTTTGGCTTAACAAGTAAGGCTAAGATTTTCATATATGAAAGCAACATTTTCTTCAAATGAGTTATTTCACAAAACACAAGTGAACTAAAATTTTAATTCCATTTGCTTTGCAACAATATTTATAAAAGATAACAAAATTCTCAACATTTCCTCACCTTCTTCTCAATTAGTTTCTTTTTATTTTCTCAATACTTAATAATTAATCAAATATTATTTCTCTCATAGCTAATAGACTTTTATACCATAAGTTTCTCTTCTCGGCACTACAATATAGTGGTATAAGATACTCCAGGTCACACAGAACTATTTTTAACCATGAAGATCAACCATCTACCACACAAACAGACTCTCGAAACAATTCACATCACAACAATTGTGTTCGCCAATCTTTCATAAAAACAAAACTACGCTATGATAAATAGATCGCATCTACCCATAAAGTGTAGGCACGACTGTTTATACAGTTAACTAAACTCTATAGATATTATACGTTTTATCCACACGTCATAAACTTCTATCTTTACACAACACATACTGATTAAATACAGTTGGCAAGAGAGGACTCATTACAATGTTTTTTCAAAACTAACTCATGGATACTTTATATCATATAGTTAGATTGAATCTTTTAAACTAAATATTAAGCTAGTCTCATGCCCTTATCTATTAACGACACATCAAGGATGTCTCCTAGCCATCTCACAAGAAGCTAGGATAACACCTATCTTAAATAATAATGATCTATAATCATATCTTCTCATCTCTACTGTTTCACAATTATTACAAACAAGATTTTAATGTGATAACTAATTACTTAGTCAGAAGCATCTCATAGTAACCGTGTGATCGCACTGTAATATGCTTGGATGGATTTAAAAAAAATTGGTCCGATAATACGTAGTCAAATCACGAAGTCACTGACTCTGTCACAAACCATTTTTATTTTACAAACAAGTCTCAAATTACTATACAACATCATAATCGTAAACGGGCTAAGCACTATCTCGATGATCGCGTCCAATGAATAATGATAACGGCGATTATTTGATTGAGTTAATAGGATGAGGTCATCAATATTCTAACTACTGATTATATGGTTATATCTATTGGTTCACATAAACTGAGATTAAATGTAATTAAAATGTGATTTAAATTTTTATAAATAAAGTAATTTATAAATATATATTTAAAATGTTTAAGACTGGTTTATCTTGGTGTTCCTGATACGCGTCAACACTCATTCGGTCACAATCTTTTACACGTGAAAAACATTCGGTCACAATCTTTTACACTTGAAAAACACAAACATCACCGGAAGAAATTTACTGATGGTCAATGGAGTCGTCGTCGTCGAGAAGCCACGAAACCTGGGTGGCTCGCTGCCAGTGCCCAACGTGGAAGCCCTTGCCGCCAGTCCAGGCACCTCACGCCGACCCTCCTCCGCCGCTATCTTCGCCCGCACCCTACCAGCCATGACGCTGTCCACGACGACGGCGTGCCCGTCGTTGACTACGTCAGGCTCCTCGACCCTGGGCTCGCCAGCGAGCAGGAGGCCGCCAAGCTCAGGCACGCCTGCGAGGACCGGGGCTTATTCCAGGTAGTCAACCACGGGATCCCAGAGGAGACGGTGGAGGAGATGAAGCGTGACGTCATAACCTTCTTCCATCTCCCACTAGCCGAGAAGACGGCGTTCGCGCAGCAGCCGGACTGGATCGAGGGCTACGGCCAGGCGTTCGTCACGTCGGAGGAGCAGACGCTGGACTGGGCCGACCTCTACTTCCTCACCACGCAGCCGCCCAGCTACCGTGACCTCCGCTTCTGGCCACCGGAGCCATGCACCTTCCGCCGCTCCATGGACCGCTACTCCGCCGAGACGCAGCGCGTGGCCACCGAGCTCCTGCGAGCCATGACGCGCAACCTGGGCCTGCACCTGCACGATGCAGACAAGATGACTAGGATCGCCACGGTGCAGTCCATGCGGATGAACTACTGTCCGCCATGCCCGGCGAAGGAGCGGGACAGGGTCCTTAGCGTGTCGCCGCACTCGGACGCCGTCGGGCTCACGCTGCTGCTGCAGCTCAGCCCGGTGCAGGGTCTGCAGATCAGGAAAGGCGGCGCGTGGATCCCCAGCGCCCTCGTGGCCAACGTCGGCGACATCATCGAGGTGCTGACCAACGGTGTTGGATAATCCAGGTCGATTCAGGGTGGAATTGCAGCCAGGAGTGGGCGGCGTGTGCACAAAATTGCGAGTTCGTGAGATGGCGTGAACATAACGGAGATCGTGGCGGACGACGCAGGAGATCCACGATGGCACGATTCCGTCGAAGGACATGGCGCGCGCGGAGGGGAGTTGGTGGCTACGGCGATGTAATCGTGTATATAAGTCATTCCGCAACCCAAATTCGAACTCCCTTGTTCTGTTCTGTGCGAAATTCGCAAACGAGTGTTCAGTCGATTTAGAGTGTTATCTTCTTCCTCGTCTCCGGCGACAGTCAGCACCGAGAAAAAAGCGTCAAGTGGTATCAGAGTCAGATATCGTTGGTGGGTCTGTGATCGTGCCATTAAGCTTGCGCTCATGCTGCACGGTTGATCAGCTTCGCCATTTCGTCGTCGCCACTAGGACCCATGACGCTAGAGCTGAGGAGCGGCTGTAGCAATGGCGAAAGAAATCTAGTGATCCATCGGATCACCAAGGAGGTGAGTGGGAGTGGGGCGTATCCGACTTTCACCCGCACAAACTATTACGACTGGGCGACACTCATGAAGGTGATGCTTCAAGCGCTTGGCCTCTAGAAGGTGGTGAGCCTCGACGCTACTGACGCCGACTTCACCACCGATTGCATGGCGCTTGAGGTGATCTCCAAGGCAGTTCCACCAGAGATGATGGATGTGGTGACAACCAAGTCTTTGGCCAAGGTGGCATGGGACACTCTCCGCACCAGGCACGTCGATGTCAAATGGGTGCGGCATGCCAAGGCAAACACGCTCCAGTGGGAGTTCGACGCATTGCGGTTTTGCGACATAGAAACCATCGATGACTTCTCTCTCCGCATCAACGGGATCGTGCATCAAATGGCAGTCCTAGGCAAGGAGAACAAAGAGTAGGACATCGTGCGCAAGTTACTGCATGTCGTTCCACCGAGGCTTGCGCAGATCGCGATGGCGATCGAGACTCTGCTTGATCTGAGCCAGGTCTCGGTGGAGGAGCTGATCATGTGATTGAAAGCGACGGAGGAACGCCACGTTCTCAATGGAAGAAGTAGCAGTGGGGTTGCAACCAAGGTGAACTTGACCAAGGACGAGCTGGTGGTGCGCGTCGTGTCGCGTCTTCAACTCTCCATCGGCGAAGGATCAGGTGGTAGCCGCACGTCGTCATCAGGGCAAGGTCGGGGCCGTAGTGGTGCGCATGGTAGAGACGCTAGGAGCACTATTGTCTCGAGGCCACTGAAGTTCACTAGCGGGAGTGGCAAGGAGAAGAGGATTGCCGACAATGAGTGTAGATACTGTGGGAAGACGGGCCACTAGGCTCGCAACTGCCATAAAAAGAAAAGTGATGAGCAAGTCCATATGGCACAAACTGAGAAGGTGCCCACTAAGGGGCGCTGATGTTGGGGATGGCCTCCATCAGCACTGCTCCTCTCCCTAATAGACTCGCCATCTAGATTGAGAGGGAAGGTAGCACGCAGTGGACGTTCGCCGAGAAGGAGCCAAAGCTCATCGCGCTCATAGCTCTGGTGACTGCCAGTGCCACGAAACCGCCCCCTTCCCCAATGACAGAGATCCACCTCGACGAAGACAATTTATTGTGCATCTCGGGGAGAAGGGCGACAACGGGACTACACACTGGATCCTTGACACTAGTACAACAAATCACATGATAGGAGAGAGCGCAGCCTTCTTCAAGCTTGACACTAGCATTCGTGGCACTGTGTGATTCGGCGACGGTTCCGTGGTTGCCATCGAGGGTTGTGGCACAATCCTCTCCAAGTGCAAGAGAGAGGAACACCAGGTGCTCGCCAGAGTTTACTACATTCCCTAGGTGACAGTAAACATCGTTAGCCTGGGACAGCTCGACGAGGATGATCACAAGGTCTTTATTGAGAAGAGAGTTCTTAGGATTTAGGATCAAATGCAACGTTTGCTGGTAAAGGTGCAGCACTCGGCAAGTCGACTGTACATCCTCGACATCGACATTGACCAGCCAATGTCCCTCGCTGCCCAGAGCTCCGAAGTGGCTTGGCAATGGCATGGTAGGTTCGGATACCTAGGCTTCCAAGGGCTCAGAGAGCTATCGAAGGGAGGACTGGTGCATGGACTGCTGCCGATTGATCATGTTGATCTGGTCTACGACAGCTGTTTGGCTGGGAAGCAGCGGTGATGCCCATTCCTAGCGGTCAGCAAGTACCGCGCAGTGCACCTGCTCAAGCTTATGCACGCGGACCTATACGGGCTAATCACGCCAAAAACGCTAGGCAGGAAGCACCTATTTTTTCTCACCGTCGATGATAAGAGCCGCTTCATGTGGCTCATTCTACTGGCATCAAAGGATTAGGCTGTAGCAACCATCACCCAGCTCCAGGTGCGTGTAGAGGCGGAGGCAGGGCAAAAGCTAGGCACGCTTCGCACTGACCGTAGTAGGGAGTTCATGGCATGCACGTTCAGCGACTACTGCACATAGCAAGGCATCTAGCGCCACCTCACAGCGCCATACACGTCGCAGCAGAATGGCGTGGTGAAGAGACGCAACCAAACGGTGCTTGCCATGGCTAGAAGCACGCTAAAGGCGAAGGGAATGCTGAGCTGGCTTTAGGAGAGGCGGTGATGACCACCGTATTCATCCTCAATCGGTTGCCGACGCAGAGCATCAAGGGCAAGATGTCGCTTGAAGCGTGCTATGGAACTAAGCCTGCAGTCCAGTTCCACCGTACAATTGGATGTGTCACGCATGTTAGGGTGGTCGGAGGACACCAGCAGAAGCTGGATGACCGGAGTACGTCGACGATATTTATCGGGTATGAGCCGGGGCCCAAGGTGTACAGGTTCTACACCCCAAACACTGAGTGTGTGTACATCTCGTGCGACACGGTGTTTAACGAAGCAAAGGCATGGGACTGGAGTAGTGCAGTAGAGTCTACTTGCTCACCGTTAAAAATCCCACGACCGGGGAGGGACGGTGGCTCGGTCATGCGAAGGCCTAGGAGGTCTGCTTAGCTCCAGTTCATGTCCTTAAGCCTCGAGGTTCGTGAGCGCACTAGCTAATTTGACCCTGCAATTGACAAGGAAGTGAGACAAGCGGGTCCGATACAGGCGCTCGCTATCGGCTGGCTGCCGATAGGATCGAAATACTCTTCAATTGGCTGAGGAGCCGATGTGGACAGGTATCGATGAGAGGTCGACCGTAGAGCCGATAGAGAAAACAGGGTGTACTCAGAGGATAGCGAGGCACACAGGATCCCTCCGGATAGCCGAACAGTGATTCATCGACTGGAAAAACCGATGAAGGCACATGCAAACTAGGCAAGGAATAATATTAAAAGGCACGGACTGCAAAGCCGATGTCGCTCCGGATATGATAGCATAAGACCCGTCGCCCACCGTGACAGCGCCATCAACACCGAAACTCGAAGATCGGACCTAATCGAGACAATATGAGGTGGAGCCAGCGACGATGATACGGAGGACAGCGGATCGGCTATGCCGTAGCAAGGATAGGAACGAACCCATCGGCTAGATGAGTCGATAAGGGGACGCCTCTTTGAAGGCGGGTGCATATCGGCTAAGAGAGTGATACGCTCGGCGTTACGCGTCAAGGAACACCTCTGAAGGCTGATGCGTATCGGCCGAGGAGCCGATGCGCTGGGCATGAAACTCGGAGCATGGATAACTCATCGGCTAGCACTCCGATGATACGCCGTACAGAAGACTATAGGCCTGAAGCTCGATCTACCATCGGTAGCCCCGTAGGTCGAACCTAACCAATGCAGCACGAGATTGACGACGGCAGAGGGAGCTTAACAGGCCGATAGGTCTAGCACGGACATGATGCAATACATCTGATCGGTCTAAGAGGTCGGACCTAACCGATGCAGCCTCAGACAGAACAGGACATATCGGAATGGTGGCGGGACTTACCCCTTCGCCGGAGATCAGACTTAACCGATGCAGCCCTACGTCGAGAGCCAGAACCCGACGGTAAAACCTAGATGAACTAGGGTGGCAATGCGCCAAGATTATATATTGATCGAGAGATATTTTACATGTTTCCAGGGGGTCTATATTTATATCCTGGATTTACAGACAGAGTCCGACGCGTCTACGACCATCGGACATTATTTCCTAGTAAGAACAAAGGAAAATATTTCTAAAGAAGTTAACTAACTAGCTATTCCTAATTAAGTAAGGTTATAATTCACAAAAAACAAACATCCTGCCGTGGAGTCCACGGCTCTTTCGCAAACCCGATTTCATCTGAATAATCTTTCAATTTATAACCGAGTCTTCCTTCGCTGCAACTTGATTGACTTCTCCACTGTAGCTATCAGACCTTCTTTTAGTCAAGCCGATCCTTTTCATTTCTTTCCTCGGGCTTCTCAGACCTCATCTCGATTGGACAATTCTCTATCTTCAAGCCGATCCAATCTTCTACTAATCTGATCGGCTTTTCTACAGTTCCGATCGACTTTGTCTCAATATCTCCATCGGCCAATGACTGCATTAAACTCTCTATCGGACCTTTCAGCCAATCGGCTTTAGCACCATCGGATCGTCCAGATTTTAGCGTTAACACTAGTGCAACGAGGTCAGAGCCGTTCCACATCAAGATCACAATGGCAACGATCCGTCGTGAGGCTCAAACTGGAACAAGCGAGGGAGGCATGGTGGATTCAGCGCCCGTAGCAACCAAGAGTGACGCGGTGTCTACGCTTGGCTCACTAGTGGCGCCAGCACACACACTAGTCATGGCGACAACTCCATCGACAGTCGGTACACCTACATCAACGCTGCCAGCGAAACTCATATCACCTCCCGATGTTGACCCAGACCTCGATAACGTCCATGACAAAGAAGCGCCTCTCTGGTTCAGGACACTGGACAATGTGCTTGGGGCAGTGGAGATCTCTAGCTTGGCAAAGCGGGAGTTCGTGGTAGATGAGGAACTCTTGCTCGCCTGAGAGGACGATGAGCCAGCCATGTTTGAGGAGCACGCAGTGACGCCCGTTGGCACAAGGCCATGCTAGAGGAGATGGCGTCCATTGAGCAGAACCAAACATGGGCTTTGGTTGATCTCCCTCTCGGCCATCGTCCGATTAGGCTCAAGTGGTTGCACAAGCTCAAGCGGGATGAGCAAGGCACTGTCATCAAGCACAAGGCTCGCATCGTCGCCAAGGGATACATTCAACAACCGAGAATCGACTACAACGAAGTGTTTGCCCTGGTCACATGGATGGAGTTTGTGCGGATGTTGCTCGCCGTCGTGGCTCAAAGAGGTGGCTTGTTCATCACATGGATGTCAAGTCGGCATTCTTGAATGGTGACCTTAAGGAGGTTGTGTATGTCCGACAGCCACTAAGTTTCACAACAGCAGAGCGTGAAGGCAAGGTCTTGAGGTTGAAGAAGGTCTTGTATGGGCTCTAGCAGGTGCCACGGGCGTAGAATGCAAAATTGGACAGTAGCCTGTGCGAACTTGGCTTCACCAGGTACGCCAACAAGCACGGGATGCATGCCAAGGACGGTGCGACATCATGCGTAGTGGTGGGCGTTTATGTCGATGACCTAATCATCACTGGTGTCGAGCCGAAGGATGTCGATGCGTTCAAGGAACAAATGCACCAACCATACTGGATGAGGGACCTCAGCCTTCTCTCGTTCTATCTCGGCCTTAAAGTCAAGCAAGGGGGAGCTCCATCACGTTAGGACAAGTAGCGTACGCCCGCAAGCTATTGGAGAAGGCACGCACGGTGGCTTGCAACTCTTGCCACGCGCCGATAGAGGTCCAGCTAAAGCTCTCTGCCTAGAGCTCGACGTCAGAGGTCAATGCGATGATATACCGTAGCCTGGTGGGGAGTCTGCGTTATCTAGTACACACAAGGCCTAACATCAGGTTCACGATTGGCTATATGAGCCACTTTATGGAAAGGCCATGACAAGAGCACCTAGCCACCGTGAAGCATATACTGCGCTACATCGTCGGCACAATTGACTGCGGCATTCTCTACCCCAAGCGTTGCAACATTGACAACAAGCTAATGGATTACACGCTGATGGGATACAGTGACAGCGACCTAGGGGAGACATTGATGAGAGGAGAAGCATCGGTGGTGTCATCTTCTTCCTCGGTGGATGCCAGTGTCTTGACAATCTTAGAAGCAGAAGGCGGTGGCTCTCCCAACCTACGAAGCAGAGTACATGACGAGCCCAACTGGAGCATGTCAGGTCGTGTGGCTTGTGAGTACATCGCCAGCATCGAGATCAAGCCGCTACTTCTAAAGATGGATAATCAATTCATGATTGCACTCAGAAAAAATCTCGTTCTTCATGACAGGAGCAAACACATTGACACTAAATTCTACTTTACTGCATAAATGTGTGGAGAATGGGAAGATCGGCGTGGATCGCATCAACACTGAAGATCAGCTAGCGGACACCCTGACCAAGTCACTTGGGCGCACAAGATTCTGTGAGTTACGTGGAAAAATTGGCGTCGTCAAGTTAGGGGAAGATTATTGGATAGTCTAGCTTGATTTGGAACGGAATTGCAGCCAGGAGTGAGCGGCATGCACACGAAATTGCGAGTTCATGGGATGGCGCAAACACAACGAAGATCGTGGCGCAAGACGCAGGGGATCCAGGATGGCACGATTCCGCTGGAGGTTGTGACGCGCACGCGCGGAATGGATTTCGTGGCTACGGCGTAATCGTGTATATAAGTCAATCAATTGAACTCCAAATAAAATGCAGCGATTGAGTGACCCAAATTCGAGCTCCTTCCTCTATTCTGTGCGAAATCTGCGAGCGAGTGTCCAATCGATTTAGAGTGTTCATCTTCTTCCTCGCCTCGTTGGCAGAGGGAAGAAGTCGTCAAACAGCAGGTGCAAGAGCATCGAGCACCGGGCGGTGGTGCACGCGCGGCAGGAGAGGATGTCCGTCGCCGCCACGTTCGGGTCAACATACGGGCTGCTGGAGGAGATGGTCGGAGACGGTGAGGCGCTCTACTGGAGCATCAGCGTGGAGGACTACGTCAGGCTCGTCGTCTCCAGCAAGCTCGAGGGAACGAATATCATGGACGCTATGAAGATTAAAAATCATACTTAATGATTTTATTAATCCCACCAAATATCCCTGGTTGGTGGCGAGTTAATTACTCATGCTGTATGCCGTCAATTTAGGTGAAAGGATCTGCCATGCATAGATACTTTTGGTTTTTAATTTGTGAGTTAGTTGTAGTTGATTTAGGTAAGGTACGAACGATTTTGTTGAATAAACAAAAACCTCGTGTGCTTGATATATAAAGATATAATCTTCTTTACAACTATGAGTACTTGATATATAAAGATATAATCTGCTTTACAACTCTTGAGGATGGTCTTCTTGGTTCAGTCGACTTTACCTCGTAAATGGATGGTGTTGTTCTGTATGTTTTATGTTTATTAGCAACCGTATACAACCAGCTAAATAGGCTAATTTCTACAATTTTGTCTCCTCTCCTCTGAATTTATAATCCTTCTCCTCTGGACGACTGATATTTGATTGAAACGAAAATGTGAAATCAACGAGTTCAAAAGTTCAATGTATGTTTTGTGATTTGTATTGCTGAATTGGATTCAATCAAGAGGAACGTGTTATTCTCTCTTTCTTTAGCAAGGCACCAAAGGATTTTGTTTCTGCACAATCCTCATGTCGAAGCTTGACCATTTAACATGGCACCGATTGTGAGAAGGGCGTTCTCCATGGGTTTCGGCAACGGACCAAGCAAAAGCTTGATGTTTTTGTTTCGATTTTTTTTCCTGAATTTTTCTAGTTTTTCGTGAATTTTCACCAAACTTACTCCCTTGTGTGAGCACACCTAGTGCAATTTTCCTGGTCCGCCACTAGTTTAAGTGAAAACAATATAATATGAAATTTTGGTAAAAATAGCTAGCCAGCATGTAATCTACTCTTTTTTTAGCTGTTAACTTGGCTATTACGGAGTACTAGCTCGGCATTGTTTCCCAAACTCCCAAGTCATGTTGTTGTTTACACCATAATCTTTTTTTTAAAAAAAAGGTCTATCTATATGTGATTGTATTACTAGGTATTATATATTTATCATCACTTATCCCTATTTGAATGTACGATTTGGACAAATTAGTCGTTTGGCTTCTTGTAGAATACACTCAATTTGTATGAAATATTATAGAATTAAAAAATGAATTTATTTAAATTTTTAAGAAGCTTTTATTTCTATATTAAACATTACAAAGTTGAAAAATAATTTTTTTTAAATTTGTAAAGAAACTTGTATTTGAATAGGTAATGCTATTTCTTTATCCAATACTATCACATTAATGTGGAGGATAAAAAGGAAAAAAACCAAACAAGTTTTTTTTTAAAAAAACTCACTATATTATATATTAATAATAGCAGAAGGTAGGGGAATAGAAATCCCTAGGACATCGCCATCCTTTTTTGGAAGGCAAGGGTAGGTGAATTGAATTAAGGAAGCAAAGCTGTCGATGTAACCGTGCCGCAGTCTCTCCTTCAGTCGGATATTTCTTTATAGATATTTGGTGAAGAGAGAGAGAGAGAGAGAGAGAGATCTATTGAAAAAAAAACCCCGACCCAATCCGAAGCGGTAGGAAAATCATATCCATCCATCCTGCATTGGCACCCATGGCGCCACTCCCCGCCGCCGCCGCGCCGGCCTTCCTCTTCCTCTCCCCTCCCGGCAAGCTGCCCGCCAAGCCCAGGCCCAAGCAGCCACGTGCCTCCTCCTCATCACCCTCGCTCGCCGAGCAGCTGGAGCCACTCTCCCGCACGCTCCTCCACGGGAAGCCCACGCCCACCCAGCACGCGCCGGACCCCACCTGGGTGAACCCCTCCAAGCCCAAGCCCACCGTGCTCTCCCTCCGCCGCCACCGCCGCCGCTCCCCTTCCTCCCACCCCTCCTCCGCCCCTCTCCAGCCGCTCCTCCGCGACATCCGCGCCCTCCCCGACGCCGCCGACCTCGCCCCCACCCTCGACGCATTCTTCCCCCCGGGCTCCCCTCCTTCCGCCTCCGACGCGCTCCTCCTCCTCAACTACCTCCACCCCACCTGGCGCAAGTCCCTATCCCTCCTCGCTTGGCTTCGCGCCCTCCCCGCCGGCGCCTTCCCTCTCGACACCATCCTCTTCAATGTCGCCATCAAGTCCCTCCGTGCCGGCCGCCAGTGGCCCCAGGCCGAGCGCCTCGCCCTCGACATGCTCTCCTCGGGTGTCCCCCTCGACAACATCACCTACTCCACCCTCATCACCGCCGCCCGCCGCTGCCGCCAGTTCGACAAGGCCATCGAGTGGTTCGAGCGCATGTACTCCGCTGACGGCGTCCTCCCCGACGAGGTCACCTACTCCGCCATCCTCGACGTCTACGCGCAGCTCGGCATGAAGGAGGAGGTCCTCGCGCTCTTCGACCGCGCTCGCGGCAGCGGCTGGAAGCCTGACCACGTCGCCTTCGCCGTCCTCGCCAAGATGTTCGGCGAGGCCGGCGACTACGACGGCATCCAATTCGTCTTCAAGGAGATGCGCGAGGTCGGCATCAAGCCCAACATCTTCGTCTACAACGCGCTGCTGGAGGCGCTGGGCAAGACCGGCAAGCCCGGCCTCGCACGCAACCTGTTCGAGGATATGACATCCGAGGGCGTCGAGCCCAACGCGCGCACGCTCACGGCGCTCGCGAAGATTTACGGGAGGGCGCGCTGGGGGCACGACGCGCTGCAGCTCTGGGAGCAGATGCGAGAGAAGAAGCTGCCCGCCGACAACATCCTCTGCAACACGCTGCTGAGCATGTGCGCCGACGTGGGGCTAGTGGGCGAGGCCGAGCAGCTCTTCAGCGAGATGAAAGACCCAGGTCTGGCCGACGTGCCGAAGCCGGACAAGTGGAGCTACACGGCCATGATCAACATCTACGGGAGTAGCGGGGATGCGGACCGCGCACTCCAGCTGTTTGCGGAAATGGTGGAGAGCGAAATTGAGCCCAACATCATGAGCTACACCATTGTGATCCAGTGCCTGGGCAAGGCGGGGAGGATACCAGACGCGATGGAGGTTCTAGAGGCGGGAATGGCCAAGGGACTCAAGCCTGATGACCGGCTCTGTGGATGCCTGCTCTCTGTGGTCGCGCTGAGCAGCGGGGAGGAGACAGAGATGGTGCTCACTTGCCTGGAGAAGGTGAGGAGTGATCTGGTGAAGCTGATCAGAATGCTCGGGGATGCCGGGGTGGGAGTCGACAACCTCACAGTGGAGCTGAAGGGCATACTGAATGCTGCCGCCCCTGAGGTGCGGCGGCCCTACTGCAACTGCCTGATGGACATATGCCGCAACCATGGGTACCCTTCTGAGAGAGCAGTGGAGCTCTTCCGCCTCGCCCGACTCTATGGCTTGTACTCGAAGATCCATACGAGGAAGGAGGAGGAGTGGTCGCTGGACTTGCGGTCACTGTCGGTGGGTGCGGCCAAGACGGCATTCGACGAGTGGATGAAGACCATCTCAGAACACAAGGAGGAGGGTCTGCCACAGACGTTCAGCGTGTACACCGGCTCCAGCACCCACAAGTTTGCGCAGGGGCTGGCCGCTGCCTTCGCCGCTCATCTTGAGCAGGTGGCGGCGCCGTTCCGTCCCAGTGAGTCTCAGCTGGGTAGCTTCATTAGCACCAAGGATGATCTGGTCTCCTGGTTGCAGACGAGCATCTCATCGGCGGCTGTTGCAGTATGATCACTGGATCGCCGGTTGGTTGCAGACAGACAGGAGCCGTAGTGCTCATTGGTCTTGTTGGCCGCAAATTGAAATGCTCCCAGGGATCTGGATGGATGGCTGTATATGACCATGGCCACTCCATGGCCGACAATTCTCGTTTCTCAATTTTATACTCCACTAGTTCGTAGGAAGCTTGACAAGTGATATGCACAAGCAGATAAGCTACTAGTATTACAGTAGTGCCGGCTGCCTCACCTAGCCCTTCGATTGTTAGGTGTGAGGGCACTCTGAAAAAATGAGCTCACAGTTGTATGGTTTTGTACAGAATTCTGAGCGCTGCATCTCAAATGCTGCTCTCTACAGGGCGTATCATCTTTGTGTTTCATGTGTGTGTGTGGCCGTGAGGGGATTCCTACCATCCCTGGGTGAACGATGATCACTCTATTGATGTGGCCGAGGCAGGCGACAGAACACAAGAGAAGAAAACACAAGAATCATAGCGTAATCAAGAGCTGTGCAAATGTACAAGAAACTAAAGGCCCATATTGACTCTTTCCTTTACCCATAGGCCATGGCCCATATATGCGGTGCTCCAATCGTCGCCGGAGCGGACAGTCTGACAAAGAGAGAGAAGCAAGCGAGGTCCATCCGCAAGGCAAGATGATCCTGGCCGTGCTCTTCTCCAACTCCGACGGCAACATCCTCGTCGAGCGGTACGCACCCCCTTCACCCTTCCTCCTCCTCCCTCCAAGATCTGTCTTGCCATCTCCTGCCACAGCTTGGGGGATCTCGCCTCGCCTCCTGAGTCAGATCTGCCAATTCCACGCGGCGAAATTCCGCACAACCAATTCCTTCCAAAGCAAATCCATCTCTTCCTCTGCTGCTCCCCGTACTTAAACCGGTTATGCTGATGAAATGACAAGCGATTTATCCCCTGCGGGTTGGTAAATGTTTGCAGCTTCCATGGGGTTCCCGCGGAGGAAAGGCTGCACTGGCGTTCTTTCCTCGTCAAGCTTGGCGCCGACAACCTCAAGGGGGCCAAGAACGAGGAGCTCCTCGTTGCCTCTCACAAGTATCTACTATCCTCATGTTCTTTCCTTTTAACTGCTTGCTAATACTACATGCGATGTTTATCATTTTAGCTGACTGCTAGTATTTAGTTGTACCACCAAAAGGCTCTTCAAGATTGAGTAATTATTCAGTTCCATTTGTTATTCGATTCTACTATAATATGTCAATACTGAATAGTGTCCGATCCCTCTCTATGTTCCTATATCATCATCTTATAGCATCAACAGCAATTGCCTCGTATCTTTTTTTAGAATGTTAATTGACTCGGATCTTGTGGCCATAACTGCCCAATAGCAGCAACATCGAGCGTTTACATTGCTCCCTGATGTGCCTATGTTGATCAAATTCGTGTAGAATTCTATTTTTTCACTCCAGTATGCCACCATTCCGAGCATCGACTTGACGCTTGTCAGTTTATTATCTTTGTTACCAGTTATAGATAGTGAGCCTGTAAACTGCAGGTCATTATGCTGAATTTGTAGAATTAACCTTCAGACATCCTTAGGACTGACCATGTGCGACAGTAAGTGGAGTAGAGCATATCTATTTGAGCGTTAATCGGATCCCATGGTTGCCTTGAGTTTAATTTTCGCTTATCCGATGTAGTACATCATTGCTGTATTGCTATTTACTATTGGCAAATTTCCAGGTCTGTCTCTATTGTTTATACCATGATTGGTGATGTCTGCCTGTACATTGTTGGTAAGGATGAATACGACGAGCTTGCTTGTGAGTGTCGAGCTTATGATATTCTGTTCCTTATGTAAACAAAATTCTAGTTGGAACGCTTACTACGCACATCATTTCTACTCATGGTTGGTACCCCATATGCTGCCTGTAGTGGCCGAGGTGATATTTGCAGTCACATCGGCAGTGAAGGATGTGTGTGGAAAACCTCCTACGGAGCGGCTCTTCCTTGACAAATACGGGAGGATCTGCTTGTGCCTTGATGAGATTGTTTGGAAGGTACAGCTTGGGTTTAATTTTCTGGTGTCTGAAGTTTCCCCATTTTATTCGATTGATGATGATATCGCGTTTTGTTGATTCAGGGTCTGCTGGAGAACACGGAGAAGGACAGAGTGCGGAAGTTGATCAGGCTAAAGCCGCCCGTTGAGCCATGATTTTGATCACTTTTGGATGTGTGTATCCATCTCGCCGTGTAATCAGATATTATCGCGTGGTTTATTCTTGGCGGTCGGTTTTTTTTTTTGGTTCGTTGGAGGGTTCTGTGTGTACACCTGACTGACTATAGATTTTCGTTTCTCCCACTATACTTGTGTCGATGGATGGAAGGATTGCTGCAATTTGGCAATGTGCTGCTGCTCTTTTCATTTCTGCTTGATTTTATCGTCGGCAAGGCAACCTGTGTGTGCCTTGAGGAGAGGAAATAAACATCAATGGCGGCCGCGTCTTCTGAGTGTCTTCCAAAGCAAGCAGCACGTTAAAAAAAAACATTAATAATAAAAAGAAAGAAGAGGAAAGGGTAAAAGGCAGAGGCAAGTGGCAATGGTGGACAGTGGTCGCACAAAATTTGACAAAAATTAAAAATACAGAAGATAAATTTGAAGGGCACCAACAAATACCACATGTATCTAATCTAAACCTTACATCCCAAAATTATTCTTCTTTAAAATCAATTTTTAAAATTGAAAATAGATAGGAATACTATACTAGAGATTTGAAAATAAAAAATTCCCCTAGTTTAAATTCCAGTTTCGGCTGGTAAGTTGCCATTCGTCTTCTCTGCTCGCTCCTCTCTTTGCACGGCAGCCGGTGCCGGCGAGCGCCCAAGTCGACGCCCGCGAGCGGGTCCTCAAGCCCCAGCGCGGTGCCGCCGCGTCCTCCTCGAGCCCCTCAGCGCTGCCGCGGGCCGTCGCGTCGTCGTCGACCCCCTTCCCCCCCGGCTGCCGGCCCTCATGGCTCGCAACAAGGTGAATAGGCCTGCCCCTCGCTCGCACCACTGCCTCCTCTTCTCTTCCTTCCTTTGGTGCTTGGAATCGACCAACGTCTCCCTTCCTAAACCCTATACCCTTCTCCGTCCCCTTCAAACAATGCGCTTCCTTAATCAGTCTTTTCCCCTGTCCTAGGGTTTAATCAGGCAGTAATGTACCTCGCATCCCATTCTGATCTAGCGATTTAGATCCATTTGCACATTACCTACATGCATGCCTATATTTCCCGCTGCACTTCTATTACTTAATCACAGCTTCTCAGCTACTATCATGCGCTTGATGGCCTAAATAGCAAGGATCCTGATTTTGCATTTTCGACTTGCACACCCATGGTGCCAAAACCTTAGCCCAGGAATGCCATGGGATGTTAGATAATTGAACCAAATGAAAAAATACCCACAAATCATACCTATGCTACTGATTCTTTTTCCCTCTACCAGTGATTCTAGGTCAACTCAACTTAACATAGATTTTCAGTCCCAAGAAATTGGAGTAGGCTAAAATTAAAACCCAATAAGAATTTCTAAATTATGGTTATACACGTCAATAGCTGCTTTTTAAATATTCCTATTCAAGTATAGATGTTCAGCTATATGCCACTCTTTTAAGTCTCTTTTTATTGTCTCTCTCTATGTTAATTTTGGTCAAGCCAGTGATTCTGGGTGTTTCACAAAATCAATTTTCAGCCGCCAATATGTAAGACCATTTCTGATGATTGCCAATTAATTAATTAATGTAGGAAGCATTGGTTTTGATGTTGGATGTTGGGCCATCCATGCATGGTGTGCTGCAAGAAGTTGAGAGCATCTGCTCCACCCTTGTGCATAAGAAGGCAAGCTCAGACTATTTCCACCGACAACCTTTTAAGTTCCAAAATGCAAATGCTGCCACCTGCAATTTATTGTAAGTTGTAACCCATCATTGCTTCAAGCTAATCCCCTGCCTATTATTTTTCATCTCTGCAGCTAGTTTATAACAGGAGTGATGAGATTGGTGTTGTCCTTTTTGGAACTAAAGGTATGGTTCCACGCAAATGTTTAACTAATTTTTTTTCTTTTACTTCAAATGTTCTGTGATCAATTACATTGAACAAGCAACTGATTGACAATGGAAAAGGATAAAGAATTAATTGTATTGACTAACAGTGTGAAGGATCAGACAAGTTAATGTTTCCTCTCTCATGCATCTAGTGACTAGTCTTGTTGAACACTTCTTCTGAAGTCGCTATGAATGATAATATATCTACTTGGAAACCAATATTTGAATTCCTTTGCTGGAAATGTGAGCATCATGCATGTGTCTGGGTCACAAATTTCTTGCTTCAAAAGTTCCATGGGCTGCTTGATGTATCTTTATTTGTGCAGAAACATGCAACGAACTTGCAAAGGAGCTTGGGGGCTATAACCATGTGGTGGTTGTGCGTGATATCAAAGTTGTTGATGAAGAAACAACACATTCTCTACAAAACCTTCCAAGGGGAACTTCCCCTGGTGATTGTATCCACAAGTAGCACTGTATTCTGATGTTTGATTTCTAGTTTATTGTTAACTAGACATCTGTTACTGCATTTGCCATAACTACTACTATCAGCGCACAGCACCTATTTGATTTTTCATTTATGAGGCATTTTTTTCTTTTGGACTGTTGTGCCTACATTTGCATGTTGCTAGATCATATCTATAGCATTGTATCTCAAATTAGTATTCCTCAGTCCATTGTCTTTAAGTGTTTGCATTTTGAGGACTTCCTTTTACCGTGATATTGTCATCCATACTCCACATATGGCTCCTTGTATAGCAGCTCCTGCCTATGGATTTGGAATATAGCAAATGTTTTTGTTTCCTTTGCATCTTCTATTGTTTTTTCCTGACTTTCAGTCATATAGTTTCTTTGATTTACACCATAATAGTGATGTTTGAACATTGTCTTGTTCAATACTCTTGTGGAGTTTTGGTTGAAATTAGAATACTGGAATTCCTTGACTAAGGCAAGTTTTGGATGCTATTGTTGTTGGTTTGGATATGCTGATAAGGAAATTTGGAAATACCAAAGGAAAACAGCGTATGTGTCTAATCACTGATGCACAACATCCATTAAGAGATCCTCCCCAAGGAACAAAAAAAGATCAGGTGGACACTATTGCAGACCAGATGAAAAGACATGAAATCAAGATGGACTGCATTGTTTTCAGAGAATCTGGAGTTCGTCACAATGCTGTAATGGATGAAAACGCCCAATTATTATATCACTTCAGAGCGAGGTCAGTAGCAAAGGTAGTTCAGGTTGACAGCCCGACATCACTCTTAGGTGCTCTCAGGACTAGAAATATACTTCCTGTTACTGTCTTCAGGGGAGACTTGGAAGTGAGCTTTAACTTTAAAATCAAGGTGGGGTATTGTTTTCCTGAACTAATGTAATTTTTTTTAGGTAGAGAAATTTATATTAATTCTGGTTCTGTTTGCGATTTGGTATGATGCCTTTGTGAACAGGTGTGGGTCTACAAGAAAACATCTGAGGAGAAATTCCCCACTTTGAAGAAGCATTCTGATAAGGCTCCTGCTAGTGATAAATTTGCCACTCATGAAGTCAAAGTGGATTATGAGTACAAAAGTGTTCTAGAACCAGACACTGTTGTTCCACCAGATCAAAGAATTAAAGGATATCTTTATGGTCCACAAGTTGTTCCTATATCATCTGCTGAATGGGAGGCTGTTAAGTTCAAACCTGAGAAAGGTGTGAAGCTTCTAGGTTTTACAGATAGATCCAGCATACTTCGGTAACCAATATCCTTCAACTTTTTATTTGGCATAAGATATTGTTCTTTGGAACTTATTGGTTTGTATTAATTAATGCTGTTTCTGCATTTAATTTCACTTTTATTTCAAGTTGTTTGAAGTCACTTGTTTGAAGCCAGAGCAAACCAATAAATACATCCAATCATTCAAGCATGAAGAATTATCTTATGTACTTTATATCATTGGAGATTGGGCTGATACTATGAAACAAAACATTATAAAAGAAATTCTTGCTCTAGCCGATATCGTTAGCTGGTTTGGGCATACTTCCATTCTAAGTAGCTACTCCTTGCAATTCTGAGCAATATAAATGCTAGTAGAAGAGTACATGTTCCACGTTATGTTGTTGTATTTAAGTTGTAGGTTATCATTTATCATGTTATAATGCCCATTGGGATGAATGTATTGGGAGTTGGAAATGGTGAATGGTTTCGGCACGAAAACAATATATGAATATGTGCTCTGATGCGATCAATCAATCCTAAATCTCTGCATGTAAAGTATATGTTTATATGTATAGTATAGATTGTGTAACCCAGATCTGTATTGGATCAAAATTCTAATTGTCCCCAAGGAATGGCAGGGGGCTGAGGTTATAAAAGCTAATATAACTTTTCTTTTTTGAAAGTATCTAAGTTTATGAACCATAATTTAAAGATTATTGCTAGGTTTCAACTTTAGTTTATCCTAACTTGTTTGAGACTGAAAGGCTGTGTTGAATTGAGTTGAGTTGAAAAAGTATCTAAGTTCCAAAGTGTGTAAAGATGATGTGCTCTAAATATGTATATGAGTTTAATGTATTTACTATTTTGCCATTTTAAGACCAGATATTAGTAACGGTGACACAATCCACTTTATCTACTTTAACAGGAACTATTTTATGAAAGATGTGTTCTCTTTCGTACCAGAACCAGGAAACACAAAATCAGCTGTTGCTGTTTCTGCCTTAGCTAGAGCAATGAGTGAAATGAGCAAGGTTGCAATTTTACGATGTGTGTGGAGGCAAGGTCAAGGAAATGTTGCTTTGGGCTTATTGACACCAAACAGTTCATCAGTTAAAAATGTTGTATGTACTTTATTTACTCACAACTCATACTTGTAGGGTTTGATGAATGGTTGCATGTGTTCAAGCAATTCTTTACTTTTCCCTGCAGCCAGATTCTTTTTACTTGAATATACTTCCATTTGCCGAGGACATCAGAGAGTTTCAGTTTCGGTCCTTCAGCAGCCTGCCATCATCATCTCTGCCTACTGAGGAACAGCAGGAAGCTGCAGATAACCTGGTGAAGATGTTAGATCTTGCACCACCTGGAAGGGAGGAGATCCTTAAGCCCGATTTCACACCGAATCCCATGTTAGAGGTGCCATTCTTCCTTTAGAATATTGCTATTCATCAAAACCAATTTAGATATTCTGATATTATTATTTCTTATATACCTTAAGCTATCTTTTATCTTCTTTTCACCTCTTCATTGGAGTATGTTCTGTAAAGGTTTTTGCTTGTATGTACTCTTTTGTTTTGCTTCTAAGGCTGCGTTCGTTTGAACGACAAAGAGAGGAAAACTCCCTTGTTTTTTACACGTGCTCTTTTCAAATTGCTAAACGGTGTGTTTTCTGCAAAAAAAATTATAGAAAAATTACTTTAAAAATCATATTAATTCATTTGTTAAGTTTGAAGTAATTAACATAAAATTAATCATGCGCTAATAGCTCACCTTGTTTTGCGTATCTTCTCAATCTTCTCCTTTCCCCTACTCTCAAACACACTCTAAGTTGTACTAATAGCCAATAGGTTCTAGATCACTTTGACATTTTTTTTCTCTGTATATTCTTTGTTTGATTGACTAAGATTCACTTGCCACTTCCCCCTTCAGAGATTCTACAGTTTCCTTGATCTCAAATCAAAGCAGCCAGAAGCAAATGTTCCACCACTTGACAAATGTCTGAAGAGGATCACTCAACCTGATCCTGATGTCATTGATTATCAAGCACCGTTAATAAAAAAGATAGGCAATGCATTTGAGTTGAAGGAGAATCCCAAGGTTAAAAACTTTGCTATTTGTGTTATTGACTTGATACTGTAATTTTGGGGAATCATTAAATTTGCTGGACTGATTACAGAAAAAGAAAGCACGGACGCAGGATAGATTGACTTATACCACTTTAGATGATCAAGATAAATTATTAGAAGAGCCTTCTGCAGATAATGCAGAGAAGGCTGGAGTTTTGGAAGTTCTATATCCTCCAAAAGAGAAGGTTGGGGAGATCGGCGATCATAATCATGTTCAAGATTTTGAATCCATGCTATCACAGAGATCTAGCTCAACGTGGGTTCAGAAGGCACTTGAAGACATGCAGAAGTACATAACCGCTTTAATACAGGATTCCCGTGATGGGGATAATCACCAAAAGGCACTGGACTGTCTTGTTGCTCTACGGAAGGCCTGCATTATCGAACAGGTAATCTCTATGGTTATTTTACATTTGATTGCATAGCAGTGAGACGTAATCCATGCCCTTTGTTTTGTTATGAGACCTTACGTATAGTTTAAACATGCTTGCTCAGTTGTAACTGTTGTTGTTTTCCCATAGGAACCAAAGGAATACAATGGATTCCTAACTAAGCTCTATCAGAAATTTAGGACGGCCGATGATGCAAAGTTTTTTCAGCTTCTTTCGTCCAAAAATGCTTCGCTTATAAGCAAAGAAGAAGCACCTGATAGGTAAGAGCCTATATATGCTGTAGAAAATTCTCCGATCATGGTTATGTTTTTCATTTTGTCATTTAATTACCCTGTCAATATGCATGTAGCGATGTGACGGAAGAGATGGCGAGAAACTTCTATCTGAAACCCGAGCCGTCCTCTCAGTAGCCGAGAGTGCAGGCATGGCATTGAGTTCTGAAGAACTGGAAGACATCAAGCCGTCCTACTAATTCCTAACGTCAGTTTAGCTTAGTCCGGTTAAAATGTTATGTATTGAAAGCTTGGTTGTTGGATAGCCGTGTGGTGGGCAATACGAGCCACTATGTTTTGGAATGGATACATGTCAAGCTGTTTTGGGAAGGAAAATCAAAATCCTAATGAAATTAGGAGACTTTCAACTGAGACGTCTCAATTTTCCAACACTTTTATTCGTCAGTCCCAGAAGCTCTGAACTAAAATTCAGCCTTTCTGTGGAGGATATCAGCATTCTTGCGTGACTAGTGGAACACGCACTGGCGTTCAGCCTCAGGGAAGAGACTACTCCATTTTCCATCCTTTATTCAAAATCTGTGAAACAAACAAACTCGCACAAATCCCTGCAGAGACTCGCTAAATTCAACAAATATTCATAGGCATTCATAGCCCATAAACTACATTTTGGATTTGTAGTAGTACAACAAACCGAGATTGGCCCCAATAACGGTAGAACTAAGCATCCTTCTGTGCCACAAGATTGTCGATAAGCGAAGCAGCATCCTCCACTGTCTGAATCACTTGTGCACTCGATTCGTCCACGGTGATCTGAAATGCCTCCTCAAGGCCCATCACAATTTCAACCTACAACCAATCAAAATACACATAAAGGCTAACCAGAGGCATCATGACTGTAGGCAGCAGTACTAAATTCCTGGGATTTTCAAAAGAAAGAAAAAGGTACCACATTCCTGGGATAAAAGAGAATAATGACCTAGATCCTGGGAAAAAGAGAATAATACGCTAGATATGGAATTGATTCTTCTTTCCACTATGAAAGGAGAATAAATTCATTTATACAATGACTAGAAAGATGTACAGTTGCTGCATCTGTGAAAATGTATTGTTGAGAGCAACAACAGCATGCTGGGAGAGATGTTCGCTAGAGGCATTTTCTAATACTAATTGGAGCCATGAAAAATATCAGAGAGCACTGCGAACTTTCAACAAGGAAGTATGAGATTCGTAGACAAGAAAAGGGGCTAGTTAAGAGGAGTCTTCTACTCCTTTTTTTTTAAAAAAAACACACTACTAAAGTAGTTCAGGTGCTTTAGATAGTGTTTAATTATTATATTAGTAGTCCAAAAGATTACCGTGTCAAGTGAATCAGCCCCAAGGTCCACGAACTTTGTTTCTCCAGTGATAGTAGTGTCTTCAGCTACTGCTAACTGATTCTTCACTATGTCGCAAACCTTATCAATAGTGTCTTGTTTAGCCTGTTCAATAATGTGAAATAAATCATCAAGCAAAAGTCGTTAAAAATATCGTGCATAAATTTTCAGGAACATATTGGGTGCATTTTATTATAAACTGCTACCACAGCAATTACAGTATGAAACCAAAATTAGGCTCAACAAAGTGGTCGTGCAATCAAGGTAGGAGGGTAACACTGAAAATCTGCAAGTAGACAAGCAGCCCAGAAAATTCTGTAGCCATTGGGAGTGGGCAGTTCTCTTAGGCTAGGATAATTTCACTGTTGAATGCATCTTTCTAGTTCTTTAAACGGGTCGTTAGAATTTGTTAAAACCATTCTTCCTGCCATAAAAATGTTTGCTATGCTGCCACTGTAAATCTTTGACTAGTAACATAGTTCTTTTCTTAAAAAGAATCTCAGAGAAAATAAAACATTGTCATTATAGTCAGTACTGTATCAGGCTGGCAGAGTAGGAAAATTAGTGAGGAACATTATGTACCATCTCTGGTAATTTTCTTTATCCCCTTCTCGCCAAGTAAAAGGAATGTAAAATGAGTATGTCATGGCATAGTGAGGATTCTTGGCATTGTATCGTGTGTATGAGAATCCCTTATGGTGGTTTCAGCAAACCACTTTGTTGGAAAGAGGAAGAAAGATGCAGGGTAGCAATCATTTCATTTCTCGACTAAACTAACATGTATAATAACATCTGGAGTGGCAATTAAAACTACATTGGCAACCGAAATTAATTCCAATTCAGTTAATTATCCATATGGAAGAAATGTGCATTTCATCTCTGTTTGAAGCATATGAAATTTCACACACTGCCTATACTCTTGACTTGCATTGATTGAGCTTAGAAGTTAGCCATGACTGTACAGTGCAAATTCCAATGGTGGAGGTAGCAAAGAATATATCACTGATACTACATACCGAACAACAGGACACCTGAAAGCGCTTTGGGACAGGCTGCAACCGAATCGATGGAAAGCTTGCTATTTGCCTAGAGAAAGAAGCAGAGGTTCGATTGAGCATTGCGCCCATCACCTGTAAGTCATCCAAGAAAAAAAGAGGCAAACCTCTAAGAAATCTGAACACAATGTCGCTCTTACAATTAAAAGGTGTCACCTTGCTTGAAAAAAAGGAAGAGCTTTGCAGCGGCACAAATTGAGCAGGCAGCTAACTGAGAGTGTGACTCAAAATGAAGAATAATACTAATAGTCTAGAGCAGGAAGAAGTGGGAGAAGGAGCCAAGAAAGCTGGACTCACCTGAACCCGATACGCAGGGGAGACGGCCGATCTGGCGGCGGCGGTGGGAATGGAAGAAGCCATCGATGGTGGGCGGGGGGTGCAGGTGGCCACTGAGCGACAGGGGCGGCGGAGAGATGCGTGGGAGTTGGAGTCGCGGCTATCTTATTGCGGCGCGAGGGGGAAGAGGAGAGGCGAGAGGCGGACGCGCGCCTCGTTTGTATCGACGGCGGCGAAGGCGAAGGCGCAGGCGCAGGCGCTTGCACGGGTTGAGGTGAGAATTGTGAGTGACGGCCGTGCAATGCAGCTTAGGGATCCACCAATTTTGGGTTTGTTCTCATTCCGACATTATCATGGGAGATCTCATAAAAACGGGATGCAAACCAGGAACGCTCTCTTGTGATCACCATTCTGATTTTCAGCATCAGATCGTTAGTTACTGGCGATTTTCTTGATGATGCTGCTTTCTTATATTCTGTTTCAAATCGTTTTCACCAAAGATTTCTTTTTTTTTCCCTTCAGTAACATAGAAAACACATAGCTATACATACACTTAATGAGTACCCCCTGTTAATACACGTTCAACCTTTTTTTTATTCTATCGGCTAACATTTCAAATGAATTTATGCTTTCCTTTTTCTCTCAAAAAACTTTCATCTTCAAAGGAATGCTACAGCATGTAATTCTATAATTTAAGAAAAAACTATACTATTAACACAATGATCATAAGTGACATACTATACTTAACAAAATATAAAAATAGATTGTTAGAGCCTAGACTTTAACGTGGTCACAATTTTTATAGGGTGGGGTATTTTACAATGATAGTTAGCTAGCAGCTAAAGTTTCTTAAATTTGTTTCATTGTGTTTCGTTTAGTTTTGGTTCAATCGTTGTAGGCAGTAAAGGTAGAATATACTTCACACTATTAATTAGGAGGTATATTTTACCATTTTATCTCTAAAGACATTGAAGGCATAGTGTTTTACATACAGCAGTGTATATCAGATATTACACTTTACTAGTAATATTAAGACTAACTCTATTTATCAAGTAAAAAAAACTCATATACCATAAACACATGACAATTTAAAAGTAAATGCACACATGTTTCTATTTTCTCTTTTCTTCATAAGAATATCTTAAATACATAGCAAGTGATCCATACCACCCTAACTTTCAAGAGTATCATCCAAATAGGCATAAAAATGGACGAAGAAAAAATCTTTCATCATCAACGCATTGTTTTGGACGTTTTCTGTTTTCTTTGGTATATTTTGACTATTATTTTACTTGAGGAAAAGAACGTATGCTCTATTAATAAAGTGCCACTCTTGTATGCGGCTTGTATAGTGGTATTAGCCGATAATTTAGCGTACCTCTTGACTTAAAAGAATATAAGAAAAAATTATAATAACTTAGTAAGATGACATGGAGAGGTTAAATATACAAAGCGGTGCGGTGTTTAGTTGGGTGGCAGGGCAGCGCACAGGATGTCGGCGTAGGGAGGCCTCAATTTCAACCCTCGGAAGGGAGGCCGCCTTTGTTTTGTTTTTTTCCTTCCTCTCTCTCTTTCTCGCCTTCGCTTCATCCTCCTACCGCATCGCGTTCGCGTCCCCATCTCCTCGCCGCATTCGCATCTCCGGATCCCTCCTCCTCTCGCCGCCGCCGCCGCCGCCGCGCTCCGCCCTCCCCTCTCCGTTACCGCCCGTGCCCCCACGACCCCCACCCTCCACTCCTTCTCGATCTCACCGACCACCCGGCCTACGGAATCGAGGCCGGGATGCCGGCCGGCGAGGGGTGTGCGGCCCGGCGCGGTTGATCCCTCTCACGCGGGGAGCCCCTCTCGCCTTCACGTGGGGGGTCCCGTCGCGGCTGGACCCTATCCTCTTCTCTCTTTTCTCCTGCTACCCCCGCTTCTAGGGTTTTCTAGATTTTGATATCGTCCTCGCTCCTCCTCTCCGCCCCTGGGCTTTTCACCGACGGCTTCCAGGGCTGGCGCAGATGTTTTCCCATGGCGCTGATTCCGCCCGCGACGCCGGTGGCGTCGGCGTCAGCACCGGTGCCTCTGGCGTCCCGACGCGCTTCGTCTGGCCCTACGGTGGCAAGAGGGTCTACCTTACGGGCTCCTTTACGAGGTTTGTATTTTCTTTTTCATCTCTACCTTGTATACCCTATCATATATTACACCTATCGGATCATTGTCACTGTTTGCCTTCTGCTTGTGCTACTATGTTCTATCTCCCGCCCTAGCGAGTGGGGATTGATTGTTCCAAACCAGTTTCAACTGTACTAGCTCTAGCGCGCCATGTTCGCTTGCGGCCCATCGCCTGCAGCGCCGTTTCATTTCCAAATATACTTCATCGACACATTTCCCAGTTTATTTTTAGCCTGACTCTGTCTTATGTGCTTATACGGTGATGCCCTAAAGTCCAGTATTCTGTTTACCCCCTGTAAATGGTGGATATGCTATCCTCACCATTTTTTTACTAGCCCAGTGCCTGTGGCTTCGTTTTCGATAAAAATAAACCATGGCATACCCTGACACGTTTCTAAAAACAAACGAATGCTAGTTTTTTTTTTATTGCGCTTGACCTTCATATTTTTGTTACATGGCGCAGTTAAAGTTTTTACATAGTTCTAACAGTAGTTAGCTTTATGCTATGTATATAGACCATCTTGGACCTTTCAGTGTTGAGTTTTTATTTTGGACATTAAATAGCAAAGTAATAATATGTGCTAGGACTAGCGTGTAATATTGAAGAGCTTCAGGAACTATTAGTAAAAAAGTATGGTGCAGAGTTGGTGGGGGTGGGAAGATTCACTGCCATCACCATTGGCTTCTATTAAAAGGAGTATAGGTTGCTGTGATGTGTATAATGTATTCTTTGGTCAACATATGCATGATGTCTATTGATGTCCTGCTCTATAGTACCCTAGTCCAGCAATGCAGCTTCCTCGCTTGGCATGCTGGCTTAGGTATTAGCTTTTATATGTTTAAAGATGAATTTTATGTTATGTTTTTTGTTAAATACCTGCCACGTGTTCTTTTTACACACCTGATGGCCATAATTTTGTTTTAGGTGGACAGAACATTTGCCAATGTCTCCTGTTGAAGGTTGTCCTACTGTTTTTCAAGCCATCTGCAGCCTGTCCCCTGGGATCTATCAGGTTCCCTTTTTTTTATCCCATATTTATTGTAGTTGTCTTATACTATCCTTGCTACTCAATAAATTAATAAATTACTGTTCTTGTGATGCCACATCTAATTTGTGAACATTCTTTTTTTTTAATCATTGATATGCAGTACAAGTTTTGTGTGGATGGTGAGTGGCGACACGATGAGCGGCAACCTACTACAACAGGGGAATATGGGGTGGTTAACACTTTATGCTTGACAAGGGACTTTGACCAACTAAGTACAATATTGAGCCCTAGTACACCTGGAAGTAGGATGAACATGGATGTGGACAATGACAATTTTCAACGTACTGTAAGTACCACCTATCTTGTTTTGTAATTTGAAAATACTGATAGCTGGTATTTCTGAGTTGCGATCAACCAGCGAAATTATGTGGTATATGTAATTTATCTTTGGGTTGATAAGAATGGTAGTAGGTTGGCATATTTCTGAAGCATCCCATGTTGTGCAGATACGACAATACAACACATTTGATGCTACTTGCCAATTTATACATATTTGTGGTGTTACTGAGCAAATAGTCCCATGGTGCAAACCATATATCGTCTCTGTGCAAAAGACAAATATTTTCTGTTCTCTATTGGAAATTTTATAGGAAATTCTCTGTTCTCTATTGGAAATTTTATAGGAAACTGGTATTAACTGAGTAGCTGATACATATCTTTTTCTCTTCACTCAAAATTTCACGCGCCTATAATGCTTCCCATTTGTTTAGTTTTACCTTTTGCTTCTGTCATCTTTCTTTGTAGAAGCTAGATATAATATTTAGCTATAGACCAAGAATGAGGCTAAGTGAAAACCACCTTTTTGTTTTCTTCAAGCAGGTTTCTTTGTCTGATGGCATTAATCAAGAAGGTCCTCAGAGAATTTCAGAGGCAGCTATACAGATCTCTATGTCTCGTGTTTCGGAGTATCTTAACGGGCATACTGGGTATGATTTACTCCCAGATTCGGGCAAGGTATGGAAAATCAGCTTCTCTTGTATGAATTTTAGTGTTCTAATGCTTTATTCTTATTACATTATATTTTCAATTCAGGTCATTGCTCTGGATGTTAATTTGCCTGTGAAGCAATCTTTTCATATTCTGCATGAACAGGTCTTCGATCTTACCTTATTTTCTCCTTCTAGATTTTGCATTATTGGAGACCTGCTGCTCCTCTTACCTAAATAAACATGACTTGCATTAAAAGAATACAGCTCAGCTCAAACAACATAAGAGAAACCACTTCTTCCGCTCTATGCTGCAGCCTGTTTCCTCCAATTTTTCGTTGCTTTTTCTGGCTATACCTGAATTCAATGTTCTTGAACGAGTGATGCTTTGCTTTGATCTGTAAATATAGTGAAATTGAGACATACATTTTTAGTAAATATGTTGTCGTGTTGTCATGTACAACGTTTGGTTTCATTGTCATCTTCAATTCATCTGAGAGTTGCATAAAAACGGAACACTGCAACCTAATGCCTTAAAAGTTAAAGCTACTTCGTTGTTGTAGTACAAAGTTACATCCTTCCTCTTTTACACATCACCTATAATGCATGCAGTAAAGCTTGGAGGATTGCAGCGCCATATACACAAAAACATTCAGTTGTCACATTAAATGATATTAATTGATGCATTATCAATGGGGTCACCATATTGTCTTATTCTTATTCTTTTTGTTAAGATTTAATCAGAATAAGTAATAGTCAAGGGTAAGGATTTGATGTGTCAGACATCCAATACGACAAGTAGAAGATGTTGGAGGAAGTAGGTTATTTCTATTCTGTTTGCACTCCACAATTTCCATATAGGTTACAAGAAAGTTCAGCATATGTGCAGTGCTTTCTTAGCTGCTATCTTGATTCTGATTTAACTATTTCTGGCATCTTGATATAGTGGTAATTTCATAGTTTATTTAATCGTATATTGAAGTGCCAGAAATATTGGCTGGTTTTGGGAACATACATTAAATAGTGCACCTTGCAGGCAATTCCTGTGGCACCTCTGTGGGATTCATTCAGGGGCCAGTTTGTTGGCCTTTTGAGCCCGTTAGATTTTATACTCATATTGAGAGAGGTAAATTATTCTGTCACGTACTGTTTGGTATTAGTACTCTTTAATATTTTTATTTTTTGATGCGTCATTTTTGTGCCCTTGTATTTTATTTTTATATTACAAGTGATGTTTTAATGTTCATTTCAAATATTCTACCACTTTTTGAAGAAATTTAGTGGCCAAGCAAAATAAAATTTTGCAATTCTTTTTTTAAATCTGAAGCAGTGTACTATCATTGTTTGATTGCCAGTATTAAATTATTGATGTAGAAGCTTATTTCATACAAAGAATTACAAAAGCCGCTAGTTCATTAATGGAATATGGGATTCTTGGCATTTGAACACAGCATACCTGCATGTAATCCCAATTCTGCTGTATCACTTGGTAACCATGCATCTCATGGAACTTTGTCTGGGCAACTACCACAAGTTCATCTAAAATTTTACTGATACTAATACAAGTTCAGCCAAGATAGTGATATCATATTGAACTGTTTTCCCCTTAATTGGAAATGTTCAGTTAGTAGAACACCCCCAAAATGTGAGATCATATCTTTTTGGAAGGTGGACTTTGGAAAACAGAAATAAATATGCTAGTAAGTGCATCAGAACACTTTATTGTAACTCTGTTTGAATTGTTTCTTCTGCCAGGTACAGGGAACATCCTTCCATCATTTGCATTTCAAATGATTAATCCTGACCACGTGTTTTTTTAGAAAAAACAATTTGCGAGCATATTCCAATCGAGTAACATTTATATTGTTTGTTTTTGTTGCAGCTGGAAACTCATGGCTCAAACCTGACAGAAGAGCAGCTTGAAACACATACTATATCTGCATGGAAAGAGGCCAAGCGTCAAACTTATGACAGAAACGAGGGTCATTGGAGGACAAATCACCATCTAGTTCATGTGAGTTGTCCACTCTTCGTGCTTGTGAACTATAGCAAATCTGTATGCACTCACCACAATTATTGAGACTTGCCATTAATTTCTATCTATATTTAGTGGCTAATTACACCATAGTGAATTTTAGAATTCACATGTTGCATTCTAAGGACTGCATTTGACAAGACTGTATTTGACAAAATCGTAGTCAACAATTATGATGTATGAGTTGGTCATAACAATTTTTGGCACACCATTACACACGCATTTTACTTTTTTTTTGTTAAAATTAAGTTATCCACTGGATGCTGAAATATATTTGGCTTAATTAGCTTTGTTTGCCATGCTCATATGAGTTATCTTAGTGAACTGCTATTCAATCGTTTGGTGTGAAATTCCATTGGACACCTCACAACTGTTTCTTCTTTTCCATTTCCACCCTAGTATTCTATATAACATGCTCAGTTTTATAATGATCACGTGGCTAATGCGCTTATGCTGGAGTGGATCTATTGTTTAGGCCACCCCTTATGAATCCCTTAGGGACATTGCTATGAAGATACTGCAAAACGGTGTTTCTACAGTTCCAATTCTCTTTTCCTCATCATCAGATGGATCATATCCACAACTGTTGCATCTTGCATCCCTTTCTGGAATTTTGAAATGTAAGTCTTCCTCTCTATTTGCATGAAGAGCACATCTTTTGTATGATATACACAAACATATTACAAGATAGCTTAACAACATTCCATTTTCAGGTATTTGTAGATATTTTAAAAATTCTACAGGTAATTTGCCTATTTTAAGCCAACCTGTATACACAATTCCACTGGGTACCTGGGTTCCAAAAATTGGTGATCCAAATGGCCGTCCATTGGCTATGTTGCGGCCTAACACATCACTTAGCTCTGCCCTGAATTTGCTGGTTCAAGGTATGTTGTCTGTCCGTTTTACCATAACTTGGGAAAGTACTTGCATTTCTGATGACAGCTCTTGGTGTAATTATTGAAGTTGAACACTGATCCCACTGAGATCTCATATAGCTTGCAACTATTTACTCTATCCTGTTACCAAATTAATCTCTTACAATTATTCTGTACTCTAATTGTTTCATTCAGCTGGTGTGAGTTCAATACCAATTGTGGATGACAATGACTCACTGCTTGACACATATTCCAGAAGGTGTCCATTTGACCTGCACCATTCTTTGGTAGTGTTATGCTATTTTTTTGTCCATGCATTCATTGCGTTTATTCCATTCTGTAGTGACATCACAGCTCTTGCAAAAGACAAGGTATACACACACATTCGCCTAGATGAGATGACCATTCATCAGGTATGCTAGTAAATATTAATGTGTCTTGATTTAGTTTTGTTCCGAAATTTTAGTTGGAATACAACTGTACAATAATTTTCGGTGACTTTTTCGTTTTGAAGAGTTGGTAATTTAGAAAATGGCTTTGCCGTTTTGTATATGATCTGAAAATCAGAATCAATACCAACTGTACATATAATGCTCTGAAGACAGACCTGCGTGGTTCTGGCATTTGTATGTGAAAAACCTCTTTTGCATGCAGAGCATGCACACCTATCTGAACATAGCCTGTAGGCTGTAGCTTGATGTATGTTGTCCATATATCACTCTTATTTGCTAAAAAAGGACGATTTTTCCATTTTGTGGTTTCACTAGGATTGATTGATAATATACATATGCTGGTTAAAAGTTCCAAACCAAATAATGAAATGACATACAGGAGAGAGAACTTGTGATGATGCAGTTGAACATAATGGTGAAACAACATGTAAGGAAGAGAACAAGTAGTGCAATGTAGTTTAAAGCAGGCTTTCTCATGAATTTGTAATTGTATGTCTGTTATCCATCCAGTTGGTGTGATTTTCGGTATGAACTTACTCATTTGTTATGTTCAGGCTTTGCAGCTTGGACAGGATGCAATATCACCCTTTGGATTCTTTAATGGGCAAAGATGCCAGATGTGTCTCCGGTCTGACACTTTGTTCAAAGTGATGGAACGATTAGCTAATCCTGGTAATTATCTGTGGCTGCACATGCTGCCTGAATGCATCTTTGGGCTGACTTGGTAATAAATTTTACATTCTTGGTAGGGGTGCGCCGTGTTTTCATTGTGGAAGCTGGTAGCAAACGTGTGGAGGGCATAATATCACTGAGCGATATTTTCAAGTTCTTGCTGAGCTAGCCAAGAAAGATGCCCTATCCATCTCTGTTTTGTTCTCACAAGTGCTGGAGTTAACAATAGCAGAAAAGTTTGTCAATGGTCATCCAGACTCTGTAAAGTTTTTGTTTTTCCTTTTTTTTCCTGCCCCTTTGTTACCGAAAATGCCTGGTGTTTTTTATTTATTGGATTGTTTTGCTGCTTGCTCGGTTTCTGAGCCCCCAAGGAGGTAGCTCTCTTGATGGTGGCAGTAGAGACATTTTAGCATGAATCATATCATCAAAGAGAAGAAGAATGGAGGAAAGGGGATGCTCCAAACCAAGAAGGGAGGATATGATCAATGTGTTGTTTTTGCTCAACAACCCCTTTTTTTTTTGGCGGGCAGTGTTGCAACCATGAAAGGAGAAATTACAGTCGGCGCCAGTCAGTCTCATGGCGGGCGTCTGAGTGTTGTGTAAAACCTGTACCAGATTTCTCTGTCTAAACCGCAGCTTACTCATTTTCCTTCTCACCCCGGATCTGAATATGTGGATATGACAGTAGTAGCAGATCATTCTTGTTGTTGTTGTTGTATACTTGGTATTTCTATTCTTTGGTAGCTGCGCGACGTGCGGCAGCTGTTTTTCTACAGGTTGAGCGGCAGCTGCTGTTTATGCACGCATCTTGAGGTGGAAGTTGAATCCAAAATCCGTTCATTTGGATTCATTGATGCGTGCAGCGGGCAGTGGCACTGCCTTGGGCACTGTCGGAGACGGGTTTGGCAGCCAGCGGAAAGATCTGGAGGGTGGGTGATAGTGGATAAGACCAATCCACATCGCGACATTACTCACTCGTTGGCGCCTGTCTGCTGCTGCTGTATCTGCCTCGCCTCGCTCTCGTCAGTGCCTACTCCGTACGAGAGGAGGAAAGGAGACTGAAAGTGTCATCGTCTCCTCTTTGGTCTATCCAATTCCACCCAGAATTCCAGATCCATTCACTCTCCTCTTGTTATTAACGGACAGCAGACGCAGCAGCCGTAGCATTGTGTTCTTCCGCCAGCAGCAGCACTAGTAGAATCATGGCGCTCGCCGCCGCAGCAATGGCGTGGCCCTCCAATTCCCACGCCGCCCTCACGCCTCCTCCCGCTCACCACCACCATGCCTGCCTCTCTACCAAGCAGAAGCAGCCTTCTTCCTCCGGTGTGGGTGCCGTGCCGCTCCGCTCCGGCTTCCTCGGGCGCGCTCTGTCTGCGCAGCCGGTGGTCGCCGTCGCCGCCGAGAGGCCAAGCCGCAGAGGCATCTCTGTGCGGATGTCGTGGGACGGACCCCTCTCATCGGTGCGCCTCATTATGCAGGGCCGGAACATCAAGGTATGTACTAGTACTAAAACTTGGATGCTAACACTAGTACTCGTACTATATTACTCGACCATTATGATTAGTTTTTTATACAAGGTTGTTAGTATCACGATCTCTATCGTTGTATTGTAAGATATGATCCTATCAACTTGAAACGATACTGATTCTATTTTTCTTCATAGTATTTCGATTACTTCTGTACGATCATACCAAAAAGTCTTAGTTGGCATCATAATCCTATGATCCTTACGAAAATACTATTTGAAATAAGCTGAATTAAAACTAATATAAATAAATACGCTAGGTTTAAAGAAATCAATACTGTATGCTTCAATTTATATAACATATTAGATATTCTATATAAAATCTGATAGTAGGCCGATTTTATAATAGTATCCTTATTCTATATAAAAATATGAAACTATCAAACAAACAAAGAACGAACCTAGTACACACAACACAGGGCCTGGACTGGAGGCTTCTATCTTGTTTGTGGTGTTGGCACGGCGTCGACTGCATGATGTAAATTGGAGGCGGTCGCTGGACCGTGGTGACGAAGTCTGGGGGAAGTTCTCCATCGCGCACTATCTATTCATCCCTTGTGGATTACTTTTGACGGAGAACTCCTTGGCAAATTTTTGCTGAGCCCGGTGAAGTTGACAAAAAAATCTACGTGTGCCTCTTCTGTGGAGGCAGTTGAAGTTGAACCCCCATCCGTATTCTTACGTACGAATAACATATTGAGTCCAATCACCCTTTTCTTACGTATGGATGGTTGCGTTGTGCACGATTATCTGTATTCAGAGACGATGTACTTCTCTTGAACACCGTCTTTAATAATCTATATCATTGATATATTGAGTCTTGAAAAAGACCATTTTGAATTACTCCTAAAAGTGTACTACTTATTGCCTATTATTGCGATTTTAAGCACTAATAAAACTCCGACGAAAGTATATCATTTATATTTAGGATGTAAAACAGTTTGATAGTACGGCATCTTTTGGAGATAGTTATGAAACTTTTGTAGAAATGATAAGCAGTTAAAATTTAAATATGAATAGTAACAAGTAGTTGGGAGGGGAGGAAGTAAAAATGGAGGAGAAACTTTTCTTTGTTCATTTGCTCTTCACTGCAATTCGGTATTAGAGAGATGAGGCACTCGCTTTCACTTCATAAAAAAAAAAGGTTTAAAGATGGGAAATAATTAATAAATGAAATGGATGGATGGGCATGCAGGTGAGCGACAAGCTGAAGGAGCACATCGAGGAGAAGGTGGGGAGAGCGGTGGCGAAGCACAGCCACCTTGTCCGCGAGGTGGACGTCCGCCTCTCCGCCCGCGGTGGCGAGCTCAGCCGAGGGCCCAAGACATCCAGATGTGAGATCACGCTCTTCACGAAACGGCACGGCGTGGTGCGCGCGGAGGAGGACTCGGAGTCTAGCTACGGCAGCATCGACCTCGCCTCCTCCATCATCAAGAGGAAGCTCAGGAAGATCAAGGAGAAGGAGACCGACGTGCGCCACCTCAAGGGGGCCAAGCAGTGGAAGCAGGCAGCATCGTTGGACGCCGACCTCTCCGACGTGGACTCGGACTCGAACGATGAGGAGCAGGATCTGGAGGAGGCCGTCGGCGCCGAGGACGAGGACACGGTGATCACCAAGGTATTATATATATATATGTACACACACACATATTGCATCATATATACTCCCGCAACAACAACAATAATAATCTAATTCTGCATGCAAGCATGAAACAATGCAAATTGCCATCAAAATGCAAAGACTGACGTGAGGTGAGCATAATAACTGAACTGAAAATGCATATATGCAGGTAGTGCGCACCAAGGCGTTCGAGATGCCGCCGCTATCGGTGGAGGAGGCGATAGATCAGCTGGAGTACGTGGACCACAACTTCTACGTCTTCAGAGAAGAGAAGACGGGCCAGACGAACATCTTGTACAAGAGGAAATATGGTGGCTACGGCCTCATCATCCCCAAGTGGGACGGCCATGTCCACAAGGAGACCATTCCCAAGCAGCAGCAGCAGCAAGAGTCCTCCCTTGCTGGCTAGTTCTCTGTGGATCTCTCCCAGTCTCAAACCTGCATCATCCCCATCCGATACTTATATGCTACTTATGAGAAAGTGCTAATGCTATCCATGCCAAGAGCGTCCAATGCAAGTGGTGAGAGATGTCTTGATTTTGTCCTGTGTACATCGATCGAGAGCTAAAAAGGTCCCGAGTCTTCACAGCGATGGCAACTTTGTTTAACCAGTTGCTTTTGATATTTTATTATATCAATGACGATTGGCTTATCGATGGCAAGGTTTTCGTTGGGCTTTATTTGTGGAACCGGCTCTTGCTTATATTACAAGTAAAAGTGTTAGCACACGCATTGGGCTACTGTTTTGCACAGGCAAGTGACTATTAGCCCGATACCTCATTATTGTAAAGCATTTTGGGGTTGAATACTAGTGAGGTGTATTTCGCCAAAGGCTAGAATCATACATATTTGGTTCAAGGTTAATAATAATGAAATTTCGATAAAAGACTTACATTCATGCATTTTGGACCCAGGTTAATACCCTTCAATTTTTTTCTCTAAGGCTAAGACTTATGGTTTTTACACCAAAGACAGATTATTGCATTTTTGGGCCCAAAGATAATAGTCATGTTTTTTTTTTGCCGAGGCTAGTACTCACGTGTGTTGGAGTCAAACACTAATATTTACAAGATGACATCCCGTGTTTTGCTACAGTATACATGGATAAATATATGTTAAGCATTGTTAAAGGAATGGATAAATAAATAAATAAATATATTGAAATATTGTGAAAATAGTGTAAGGGATAATAATTTAACATACTTGCATATGAAGCTATAGAATCTAAGAAATTGTAGATAACATGGCATGCTTGTATGAGCTCTAAAATCTAGATGATGATGTGGTTATATTTGTATGTTGAGTTTTAGAATTAGTGGGTTTCAAATATATAGAATATATAGATGCGTTTTCAGCCCAAGGTTAACACTCATGTATTTTTAGGTTAAAGGCTAACACGTATGTGTAATTGGCCCAAAGTCTAACACGTTTGAGCACAATGTTAATTATCCTGACATTTTGGGCCAAAGGATCATACTCATGTGTTTTGAGGCATTAGACTAACATTCATATGTTTTAGGGCGCAAGATTAATACTTATGTGTTTCAGGCTAAAGGCTAATACTCATTTATTTTTATTCTGAAGACTAATAGTCATGTGGTCTTGGGCCAAATGCTAATATTGATGAAATTTTAGGCTAAAGGCTAATACTCACGTGTTTTTAGACTGAGACTAAAATTTATGTAGTTTTTGCCCAATGTCAATACTCATATGTTCTTGGCTATAAAGCTATCTTGTGAATTTTTTGGCCGAAGAGTAACACTCAAGGTATTTTTTTGGACGGACTAACATTCATGTATTTTTGGACTGAAGGTTAATACTAATATGTTTTTTTTATCAAAGGTTAATTAGTTGTACGGAAGACTAATAATCATATGTTTTTGGATCTAAAGCTAATAGTCATGTTTTTTGGGCGAGGGCTAATACTAATGTAATTGGGCAAAGGCTAATAATCATGTATTTTTGACACAAGGTTAATATGTATGACATTTTGGTCCGAACAATCATACTCCTGAGTTCAGTAAAAAAAATCATGCATTTTTAGCAAAGGCTAATAATCACGAAATTTTGGGTGGAAGACTAACATTCATTCACGTGTCTTTCGGTCCAAAGTTTGTACTCGTGAAATTTTGGGGGAAGGCTACTATATTTTGGTAAATATAAGGTTATTAGTAACGATATTTTGGGCTGGATGCTAATAATTATGCATTTTTGACCAACGTTAGTAGTCATGAAAATGTGACCAATAGTCACGTGTTTTTTGGGCTAAAAGGTAATTGCCATGTTGTCAGCGTGGCTGGGGTCCTCTAGGTGCCTCGACCGACGGAGTGGGCGTGATTGACGTTCTGCGTTGGAGGAAATAACTGATGGCATGATCCAACGTGGCAGCAGTGGACCCAGATTGTGATTCTAGTGCCACACAAGTTTAATACAATTAAGTAGGTGCAGTCTGTTTTATATCCAACAGTCAATTCATGCTTATCTCATGCAAAATAAGAATAACAAAGTAAAAAGGTAACATTAATCACCGACATTATACTCAAAACATACACACATATCTTCAGTTGCACGTTCCAAAGTCCAAATTAACACTATAACCCGTATACTTTTCACTGTATTTTCTAAAATGAAGGCAATGATCATGAAAACAATAAAAATCAATTGACAAACAAATAAAATGGGAGGAGGTGAAGAGAGGAGCTATCTACCGGCGTCGCCATTGGATTCTGTTCCTCGGGTGATGCGGGGTGGGCTGAGAGGCGCGGAAGGGCGAGTTTCACCTTTACATACAATTGGGACAAATGATAAATACCCAAGATGATTGTTCATCTCATGATTTAATCCCTCCAGAATACTGTTGTACAAATCAAGGAATATTACAAGCTAGTACAAGGATGTGTATATAACTACTGATTATATAGTCGAAATATATATGATCAGCTTTAGCACAAGTATGTGCAGGTTGATATATGGTAGAGTCTGATATCTTTATACGGATCTAGCCATCTTAACTACTAGATACCCCGTTCATTGAAACGGAGTTTTATAACTCAATTACAGGAAAAAAAAATCAAACCTAACGGTTAATATCTCACTGACACTTAGATCCAACGGCTAACTTATATAAGTTTGATGACATAGCTAAATATATGAGAGCTCTTTTATTTACAACAATTAATACAAAATACTAGGTTATCTTTTTTAAAGATAATGAAATCTATTCTAGCATTTGCTTTAAAGAAGTTCTAACAATTATAACAGAGTTTGAATGTTGAAAGACTACGAATTATAAAATCATAATTTGATTATGTTCGCGCCGGATCTCGCGCGTGCGGTACAACCACGCCGAAGCCTAGAAGCTCTGCTTAGTTTCAGTGTAAGTCTATCGGCTTCTCTCTATGGTCCGAGATATGTGCACCGAGGTCTGAGAGGTCCGCTTAGCTCCGGCACAGGTACCTCGGCTTGCTCTCTGTCATGATGGTGTAGTTGCGGGCGTACCAGTCAATTTAACTATGTAATTGACAAGTAGTTGAGACGAACGGGTCAGTTGGACGATGGACCGATACGAGCTCTCGCTATCGGCTGACCACCGATAGGGTCGAGTTGGTTATCGACCGCGTCTAGATGACTTCTGCTATCGATTGGTTGTCGATAGGAATTGGGACGCTCTTCCATCAACTGGAGAGTCGATGAAGACGTGGACATATGTCGACAAAGGACATGATAACTCCGAGTGTAGCGAAAGCGAGATCCTGATCCATCGGCCATAGAGCCGATGAAGTCACCAAAGGGTATTCAGAGAAAAACAAAGCACGCGGGATCTCTCCTGGTTGCCGGCGGAAGCTGTACTGCTCGTTCATCGGCTGGAAAGCCGATGAAGGCATATGCGAACTAGCAAGGAATCGTATAAAAGACGCCGGCTGTAAAGCTGATGCCACTCTAGATATGGTGGGCAATGAACAAGGAACGAGGTTCGCTCCTCCCACAACATGAGACCCGTCGCCCACCATGACGACGTCGCTAGCACCAATCTCGAAGATCGGACCTAACCGAGACAGTAAGAGATCAAAGCCAACGACAACGGGACGGCGAACGCCAGATCGGTCGTCGTAAAGGAAAGGTGGAGCGAACCCATCGGCTAGCTAAGGCGATGAGAGGACATCTGTGAAGATATGCATGCATCGACCAAAAAGCCCGATACACTAGGCGTGACGTTCGATGGAAGTCTCTGAAGACGGGTGTGTATCGGCTAAGTAGCTGATACGTTGGGCGTGTTGCTTAAGGTATAGATAACTCATTGGCTAACCATTTCGATGAAACGCCGGGTAGAGACCTATAGGCCTACGTCTCAATCTACTGTCAGCAGCCTCGTAGATCGAATCTAACCGATATAGCACGAGACCGACGACGGTAGAGAGAGCTTGGTAAACCAATAGATCTCACACGAACATGATGCGATACACTCGATCTGATTAAGAAGTCGAACCTAACTGATGTAGTCTTAGATAGAGCAAGATATACTAATAGAAAGATTTAGTCTTCTATAATTAGACCGAATCCTTTCTCGTTTTTTTCAATCGGCTTCTTTTCTGTAGCAATCAGATTCTTCTTTAATAAACCAATCGTCTTTCCAATCTTTTCTTAGACTTATCAAATTTTGGCGTTAACAGATTAAAAATAAGAAAATTACATAAAACATTTGAGAGAATTTGCATAACCATTTTCTTGCTCACTAGCTTGTAAGTTATATGTAGTCCTAGTCTTTCTCAAACCATGAAATAAAAAATCTTCAAAATCATTGGCCGATCAATGCAATACATTGATCGAATTTAGCTCGCATCACCGTCGATGACTAGTCGAACCAAAGTGAAAGATAACAACAAAGAATAATTAAGCTATAAATCAGTCGTTCGGTTATATCTTGCCACATCTTGCTACTGCCATGGCCATTGAAGCCGATCGCTTAAGTACACAACAACCAATAACGCTGCACCCCATCGTTGTTCCCATCCCTGCTGACCGTGCTCATGAAGGTCACCAGCATGCGCCGTTCACCTTGGTGGCCACGACGATAGGAAGGCAAAATGATGACAAGACAATGGCTCTATGGTTGCCTGGCCAACCAGATCTAATTGCTTCGATGAAGGCGAGGTAAGAGGCCTATTGGTGCAGAGACTATCAAAGGTACCAAGATCTAAATGAACTACTAATTTATACTAATTTATAGATTAATTACTCTTTAATATTATCTTCTACTTTAGTTAGATGTCGGTCACCGGTGGTGATGTGAATGGAATTCGATTGACACAATAATTAGTTGCTAATGTCGAAGATTCTATTTTGTGTTTTGAGGAAGACAAAAATACATACAACGTGTATGTCACTGAGCAAAAACAACCGTTATGTGGATTCTCGCTAATCATATATAAAAGTTTAGCAATAGGTGTTATATCTACCTTTATGCTGTGTTCTAAGTAGTTTTCTGGTTTTAATCAAATTATGACTTGTAATTTGTGGTCTTTCAATCTGTAATCTCTATAATAATTGGCTGTAGCAAATGCCAAAATGAATTCCATTGTCTTTGAGTAAGAAAATACAGTATATATTATTCATCACAAATCAATTAATTGTATATGTAGTATGAATACATTGCGAAAAGTTGTAGGAAAAAATTAAAGCTATACAAACAAGTGTACACCATTCCATAATTTCACAGCTGGGCATTATATACATTAGATCGACCACAGAGGCAACACGTAGGCGCACGTACACAAGTTCCAAATTAAGTCCCTGTCACTAGATAATACGCAGTGGATTATTATAATTATAAATACAGATGGAAGGGTGTATATACATGCCAAGTAGCCAGACATCCACATGGGCAAGAGTTCAATGAGAAACACGACAATTTATAAGGCCCCAAGCTAGCAATATAGCTAGATAGTAGCCTCTTAGCTCAGCATACGTACGTACAATCGATCCATCCATCCATCATGTGCTACAATCATAAGATTTCCCATGGGATTAATCTGTTGGTAGCGATTAGTTCTTATTGTTTCTCTGCTCTTGTTGCGCCGCAATTATTAGCAGGCAAAAGCAGCATCAGGGGAAGAAGATTTCAAGGCATGCAGGCAGCTGTCCAGTATGGAGCATGACATGACACATATACAACTTGCATGCATGCGCAAGCTACTGGAGCACTTCCATAATCCATATGCATGCTTGCTTTACTGGTGGAACTAGCTTGTGGCATTCGCTAGGCATATCTCCATCGATGTCGATCGATCCATCGTATGTATGTATGCCTGCCAAACGTGCACCTACCTACAGATCCTTCAATCCTCCCTTGTCTTATTTATTGTCGTTTTATCATAGATACATCCATATTAGTAATTCATATCATCTCTCTAGCTAGCTACTTGATCGTTCTGCCACATGAGGCTTAATTACTTGCCAACAAACTGTATACGTCTGTGTTAATTTATCGAGAGGGAATAGTATGAGAAAATTTCCTCCGAGTTCTTGATCTTTTACCCAATCCTTCTACATGTGCTGAGCTTATCACCGGTATAAAAAAATAAAAAAGTAACTAGCATATAATTAATTAAGTATTAACTATTGTAAACTTAATTTTCTGGCGTTTAAAATTTGTTGCAGTTTACTATGAGTGACCCTACTATCCTACCCCCTCACTCTACAAAATCAACTGATGTAATTAATGGGTGTGAAAAAGGATAGAAACCAAAACTTAGTCACATAGAAAATTGAATGAAATTTAGGTACATAAAGGGAATAGACTGGAATCTCAGGGATACACAGGAATTTTCTCAATAAATATTAACATATATGCCGTTGTTGTTTGCATCCGATTCAGTGGAGGTGATCCAGTTATGAGTGGACATTCATATGTATATATGAGAACTGATCATTAATTTAGTAAGTCCATGCAGCTGCAGCATGCTATCGCTCTAGGGCTACATGCCATGCAATTGGGTCTTTAACTAATTAAGTTCTTGCAGATTCGTCGAATTAAATGACAAGACAGACTGGTGGTTGTTTCTCTAGCTAGCAATATATATATACACACACTACAACTTAACTAAAATACGCTTTAAAATTTTTAATATAAAGTATTTAAGATTAAAATTTTAAATGTGTTTTAGTTATTATATATTCTTAGATGCGTTTTAACTTATTCGTATATATATTCAGGTTGAAAAAGAGAAGAAAAAAAGGCCTCTGCTCACGTGGTAATTAAGAAAAAGAAGGAAAAACAAATCCTGACAGTGCTAGGTTCAAAAGCAAATCGTCACAGTGCTAGGTTGAAAAAAAAGGAGAAAAAAAATCACTAAAGCTAGCACTCAACTCATGACCTCCATATATCAACAGATAGTTATTCTAAAAACATGAACCTAGGACACTCTCTGTCTATTGTCCATTGCCTATCCTTTTAGTAGATTGTTCAAAGGAAGAATATGGTAGATTAATTCTAACATTTTTCTCTAACACCATAAAAGAAATATGAACAAGAAGCTATTTTAATGTGAAACATATAATTAGTTGCTACACTTTTACAGAAACACCATGATAAATTATAGTAACACATTATGTTGCGAAACATATAGTTCGTTATTACAATAACATCCTAATAAAATTATCATGAGTGGCAGTAACACATGACATGTGGGCACGACGACGGGTTCAGAATGGGTTGCCGTGATGGCCGTGCCCACAGGCACTGAAAAAACCGGATAAAATTCAACCAGAAAAAAGTTCCCAATGGGATTCACTAGATTAAAACAAAAGGACAAAAAAATGTAGAAACTAGAACTTTAACCCACAACCTCTATATCAAAAGCAAGTTATTCTTGTGAATTGAGCACATGAAATTTTATAAATAAAACTAAGTGCTTATTCTTTAGTACTTGTCCAAACTAAGAAATGGTTGACTAATTATAATATTTTTAACATCATCACAAGACTATTTTAAGTCAGTAGATGGGCGGTTTGACCGGTCTTTGATTAAGGTGGGAGGTGGGTTTTGAGAAGGAGGGGTGACATGGGTTTAACCTTCAGCAGGGGTATATATATATAGAGAGAATGATGCTAGTACAGCGAAAATACCTATGAGCTATTTTCCTTAATTCCAAAGCCAAAGGAATCCCAAGCTCAATTATGCACACAAGAACCAGTTTTAAGAACAACGGCAAAAAAAAAACAAGACAAAATTGAGCTAGCTTGAGCCTGGCCAAGAAATGGATGCACAAATTAAAGAGATCAACGGATCGAGATGCGAGGAGATATATATCGAATTTTGCACGCTTATATTAATTAATTGTACATGTCTAATTTTGTTTACCTAAAGTCGCTTGTCGCTTTTGGATGACGCAAATCAATCTTAAGATTCATACAATTACCCTCCAACCTTATCAACTTTTTACTCACATAGCTCGACAACACCACCTCTATTCATCTACGTGCATGCTACGCCTCTCTGCCTTGTGGCACCAGCGAACCCTGTCCTATAGGTCTCACGCCCCTCCTTTCTCACATCTACCATTCCTCCACTAGACAATGATGCGTCCTAACCTATCTTTTTCCTTGTCTCTAGCCACTCCTTACTGTTAAATACACCACTACTATCACACCTCCTAACCACTCTTAATCCTACACCTCTACCATTGCCCTAGTTAGCCTTGGCTCTGATATCACTGCCACCGTACCGGTCATCCCTCAAGCCAAGAAAGTTCTCTTCAAGCCTCCTCCTATATAAACCCCCACTACAAACCCTAATTTGACATGCTATCACCAAGGATAGCCATCGTTATCAGCACCAAAGAAGAGGAAGAGTTTGTTGCCACCATCGTCATTGTTGATGAGTCCTTGTCACTTCCCTCCATCTCTCTTCATGCCACCTCTGATCTAGAGGTTGAAGGTCATCTGAATACCAGTAATCCCTTAATTAGTTTGATCCTTATATATACCTGGCTGTATATATGCAACGTACTTAATTTGCAATGATTAATGAAATTAGCTATCAACCCGTGTGTTGCACATAATGTTATAATTGGTATATTAAAACTATAGTCATATCATAATTATAAATTATAATGACCTAGATTAGGGAAAAGTCCAATTACAAATTGGTAATTATGTATTTTAAATTTTAAAATTAAATTAGTAAGATATTAAATGAGAATTCAAGATGGGTTGAACTACAAATTTATTAATTTTGAATTTTATCAAATTTTATGTTGGTCATTTAGTGCTTAAATTAAAAACATACCATGTCAATTACTAATTGCCAATTATTAATTTCTAATTTTAAAATTAGATTAATAAGATACTCTAATTGAGATATAAATAAGATACTTTAATTGTGAGTATTGATACAGCTTTATATGTATTAATTCTGAATTTTTATCAAATTTTGAAGTAAACTAACCAAAAGTCTAATTGGGAATTTAAGATAGATATAGCACCATATTTATTAATTATGAAATTTATTAAATTTTAAAGTAAACTAACCAAAGAGTCCATAATATCTCCAATTGCACATTTTATTTAACATAAATTTTTAATATAATTTATGGCTATGATAATCCGATATATTAATTAATGGTAATATCTTGTTTACGTGAGAGCTACTAGAAAACGTCTAATTAGTAAATATATAGATTTATAGATAGATAGATTGACATGAACATATGTATAGTGTAGTAAGAGGGAAGCTAGCAGGTGTATACAAGCTGCTAGTACCAGTAGCATAAATATGTCATGTCTTAATTCCAATCTTCTCTCACAGTTGTAGGATCGGATCCAATCGGAAAAACCATACGATGTTAGATTCCATTGCCACTCTTTTGTACATTATATATTGCAAGCCCTTGACATGCATGATATATACTTTATGGTTAATCCTACGTACCTTCGGTACAAAGTGATCGAAGACGACGAAAATGCAAAGCGAGATGCTAAATAATAGGTTATGGAACTGTTACAGTTAGCATACAGAGAAAGGACAAAATGCTAGTAACAAATATACACGCATGCTTGTGTCATGACAGCAAATGCTTTGGAGCTAACTAGCTAGTAGCCTATACAAGAACCCTCACCATGATCTCATTAATTGTGTAATAAATCATGACTGTGTGCATCGTAAGAATAATATAAACAATAAAATAAATACATGTATTATTGTAACATCAATGAAGAAAAGCAACCAACCACTTATCAGAGATGATTTAAAGGGGAAAAAAGAACGAACGACTAGTTGTTGCTAGCTAGCTAGCCAACAGCTGCGTGTTAATTTACTTGATTACCAATATATATCGGAATAGCGACGAACATGATCCACGTACAGCGATCCTGTTAGTTGGGTAGCTAACCAGCTAGCTAGGTCCAATTAAACTCCAAACACAATCCCTTATCCTGACATGTTTGTTTTCTTATAGATAATTTGGAATAATTGAAAGAAACGCTATATAGAGGATAAATATAAAATGATTTAATTTAAAAAATAACTAAAAAAACTTAACTCGATTAAATTATTAAAAAACCTAGCGATTAAAAAGTTAGATAAGATACCAATGATAATAAGAAAACTAGATTTTTACATAAACTATAAACTATTATAAATTATGAGTATTATTTGAGGGTTCTTTAATCTTATCATAAGCCATAAATAACTATCACAATATCAAAATAGATCTCACAAAATCCAAATACAAATAACAAATAGTACGAAACACCTTAGATTTTAACCTCTCGGATTTTCCCTAAAACAATATAGATATTGACTCTATTTTCATTATAAGGCAAATTAACAAACAAAAGAGTTGAAGAGAGAAAAAAAAAAACTGTGATGTACATAGAAGGAGGGAAGCAATACCCAAAATAAAATTATGGTGCGGAAATTAAATTGGAAATATAAAATTGATTTTAAAATAAACATATTGAGTGAAATATGTTTACATAGTTTTCATAAAGTTAACAATTTTTTCTCAAGAATTGTAAAAGAGTTCTTCAAAGTCTCTCTTACTTCTCTCTCATCTCTCTCAAAACAATACTTAACTCTATCTAAGTCTCTCTAATTCTTTCCTTTTATAGTTTAAGAGTGGTTGAAAAACCATTAAGATAAAATCCAAAATATCCATAGGGCGAGATACTAACTTAGATAAAATCATACCTGTAGATCAGATCCTTAGAATTGAAGAAAACCACCTCAAATTGTACAATGGAGTTGGCCAAATGAATGGCTACAGAGTTGATCGCTAGCCACAGAAGATTCTAGCCGCCTACATCTCTGCCTCTCCCGCATTAATACGTGTTAGGGAGAGATCCCGCGTGGCCGCTAGCACGTGCGCACCCGTACCCACGCACCGTTGTTAGGCCTGCTTGCTAGCCTTGTGTGGCACACACTCTTTTGCATGCTCGCGCTTGCATGTTGCGCTCGCTTGCCGTGGGCCGCCTCTCGGTCCGCTACTGTTACCTCTGCACGCCATTGATCCGATACTGCTCATAGGCTACCGTGCACATGCCTATGCATTATGCCAGGCCACTATGCCATGGCCTGCACTGTTAGGGAAGAGGGAGACTAGTTGGGCCTTTGTACATTGGGCCGCCTCTCTCTTTCTCTTTTTTTTTCCTTTGTCTTCTCCCTTTTCTTTACAAATTTTTGGTGTTTGCACATCTATCTTTTAAAGTTTATTAGGAAGATCTCCCAACACAGTGTATGTCCACTATATGTCATCTTATATTCAACCTTATTATCCGGCATCCTTGAATACTTTAAACCTCAACTCCTCCATAAGCCTAATCCGAATCCATTGTTGACCAAGACTGATCTCTAAGATCCTAACTGCACACAAATAGATTAAACAAATCATTTTTATATAAATTTGTAACCTGAACCATATACACTTATGCTAACAATTAACAACTTTTTAAACCAAATTTACAAAAAAGATCAACATATGGTTCTAATTTTCTTTGTCAATTTTTCTTCGCAACATATATATAATATTCTAATTAATTTGTTTGCAAATGTCTGAATCGAATGATCTTTCTTTCATCCACCAGTAGATCACAATCAAGTGCACACATGCACATTCTAGATACATATAGCTATATATACGGTACGTCGTCTACGAGTGTGATGTGTATTAATTGCATGTATATGGCCGGGGATGTTTGGGTCGACACGTATGCAATATAGTACCCTCGACCTGCTTATTATTTCGTCGTCATCTGAGGCTCGTCTAGCTAGCAATACGTGTTTGTTTTTCACTCTTTTGTTCATCGATCTACGGACAACCGATCGATCGACTTGTTGCATTGCATTGTACTCACATGCATCCATGTGCTAGCTTTTGCCGAAACAAACAAACAGTTATATATTTAGTTCAGAAATTAATAACCCTAGCAGCTATATATGCCAAGTGATTGCTGATCGATTAGCTAGCAATTTTTGTCAGCAGCTGCTAGCTATCTGGCTAGCTTAATTTAGTTTTAATGTGGAACATGCCTACGATTAGTGCTAATTTGCCCGGCCCCGGATTGAACTTGGTTTTCTATTTGAGAGATGATTAATGAATATATATGTGTGTGGATCATAGTGTATAATTAAATATCGTATATAGTATCTCGCAAAAATACATTCTAAAAAAAACCTGAAAGCGTAAAGGAAGCGCATTTTAATTACCAAATATCCTTGCAGATATATGTATAGGCTCGTCGCTGACTCCTGTCGTTATGACCGGACGCATATGCTGCATTATGGATAGATACATTCGATTAGATCCTTATATATAGTAGCTGCGATCCATTCGCTAATATGCTAGTACATCGTGCTAATTAATCCGACAAGGACGTTATCATCACCTGTTAATTAATTGTTAGACTAGTAATAATGCACAAGTGTGCCGTGTCAATGGTGACAGCAACATTAGCAGTCCAGTCCAGGCCAGTGGGTGATAATGACATGATCCTATACGTGCATATGTATGCAAGATGTATATATGAAATAAGGACTATATATATGCAAAAGGATGAGATTAAAAGCATATTATTCTATCTGTTCCCTTGTCGCAGGTGCTTAACAGCAGAGGCTGGAAACATATTCCATTTTTGTTAATTTTCTAAAAAAATTCTCAAAATTGAAGAAATAAAGATTTAGCAAATCATGATTAATTGGTACGGAGCGGCCAAATATAATTAACACAAAATAACAACATAGTAGTATGTATATAGGATGTAGTCTATATATCCTTTTTTGGCTAGCTAGTGTAGTAGCTAGCTTGTCTGCATATATAAGATCAGCATATATGAATCGATAATTATATAAAGTACGGGCAGATGGAAGGTATAATGAAATCTTTGCGTAAAGGAAGAAGACCGATTATGTGGGTAGCAAGCTAGCTATCTCATGCTGTTTTGTCTTGATTATATTGCTGGACCACATGCACTCGATGTCCCGCATGCCTTTCTAGCTCGCTCGTTGCCGAGATGAACAGCATAAGAGAAGGAGAGGGAAAGAGAGAGAGATACACGAACAAGACGTACTAGCTAGTGTGTCGTCTTCTAGATCGATCGATCGATGGATCGAACTAGCTAATATTAACTCAGTTTAGGAGTGGTAGATATTGCGTGGTTGACATGTGTCGTGCCAAAACCGTCGATGGTGAAAGATAATTAGAGGACTTGTAGCGTACACTTAATCTCATACCGTCTGTGTATTATATATAGCTAGAAAGAGTCTCTGGTGTAGCTTATCAGAATAGAAAAGACGCCATATGAAAGTTTCTTAACTATTTCTAATTACAAAAGATTTACATATTAGAAGAGATGCCATGAAGGTTTTTAACTTTCGTAATACTCTCCTTCAATCACAACTTTCCTAAGTTAAAATTCTCCAACTTTCGTACACTCAAGGCTTTGGTGAAACCATCTGCCACTTGATTTTCATGATTTTCAGAAGGAACAAAATTAATCTAAAGTAATTTATTATTTATCCGTTCTCTGATAAAGTAAAAATCAACTTCAATGTGTTTAGTTCTAGCATGGAACATAGGATTTGATGCAAGATATTTGGCCTCTATGTTATCACACCACAACCATGCAACAGGCAAACTAGATACATTTAATTCTTTCAACAAAGTCTGTATCTAAATAATCTCAGCAGTTGCATTAGCCAATACCTTATACTCAGATTCAGTACTTGACCTTGGTACTATAGCTTGTTTCTTTACATGCCATGATACAAGATTATTTCTCAGAAATACTGCAAAGCCACCTATTGATCTTCTGTCATTAGGACAACCAGCACTATCAACATCTGAATATGTACTTACCAAGAAGAAAAATAACTTGTTTATTTTTAGACCAAGTTTTGCCATGACTTGAGATATCTCAATATTCTTTTAACAACCGCCCAATGTAATGTTGTTGGTGCATGAAGAAATTGCCAAACCTTATTTACTGAGAAAGCAATGTCAGGTCTTATCAATGTAAGATACTACAAGACTCTTATAATACTCTTGTATCTTGATGCATCTATAGGACCAAATGGATCTCCTTCATAAACTGAGAGTTTATAACTAGTGGATAGAGGTGTGCTTATCGGCTTGCAATCTGCAATATTTGCTCTTTTCAATAGATCATTTACATATTTTTCTTGTGTCAAAATAATTCCATGTTTAGTCTTGGCAACTTCGATACCGAGGAAATAATGTAAGTCACCTAAATCTTTTAATGAAAAAATATTGTGGAGATCCTGAAGTAATGCGGCCACTGCCTCTTGTTTAGAACTAACCATAATTATGTCATTAACATAAATTAACATGAACATAACGATGTCACCCTTACTGTAATAGAATAAGAAAGTATCGGCTTTGGATCCTTTCAAACCAAGGACATAAAGTTTCTTACTTAACCTTAAGAATCATGCTCTAGGCGCCTGCTTTAATCCATATAATGCCTTATCTAACTTATAGACATAGTTTCTTTTAGAATTGTCTTCGTACCTAGGAGGCTACTTCATATAGACATCTTTTTCAAGAAGCCCATGTAAGAAAACATTATGAACATCCAATTGTCTAATAGTCCAACCCCTAGACACAACAATAGAGAGAACAACTCGAATAGTGGCAGCTTTAACAACAATACTGAAAGTATCTTCATAATCAATACCATATCGTTGCTTAAAACCTTTTACAACTAACCAAGCCTTGTATTTATCTAAGTTATCATCTTGTTTACGTTTGATTTTATATACCCACTTGCAGTCAATAATATTACGCCCTTTCTGAGGAGGAACCAAATGCCATGTTTTATTTTTCATTAACGCATCATATTTAGCATCTATTGCCTGTTTTCAATTATTATTTTCTAATGCTTCTGATAAGTTTTGTGGCTTACCGGTTGATGTTAAGAAAGAATATTTAACCGTACCATCGGTGTAGCGCTTCTCCTTGCGAATACCACTTTGTAAATGGGTCTTTAGCCTTTGATGTAGCTCGCCCCTAGCCGAAGGTGCCGTAGAAGATCCCAACATGGGATCCAGAGTGGATACGGCCGTCGGGGGCTCTGGATTCAGCGCCCTGATCGTGTCGGGTGCGCCGGATGCAGAATCGCCCGCACGCGTTGGAGAGGCGGCCGTTGGCCCAGGCGATATGTCATGGGACGATACGCCAGGCTTAGACTCCTGGGCAGATACATCTGTGGAAGTCGTGGGAGGCGCAGGTGAATTGCCCTGGGGTCAACTCCAATAGAAGGAGCTCCGGGTACCCTCGTATGCGATGACGGTAATTCCTGCATGACTTCATGCACTAGAAAATCATTGTTAGCAGGATTAATTAGAGAATCAGCCACATGATCACTTATGGTACAAACCCCACTAGTCGGATTTAACAAATAGGTAGGTAAAAGATTAATTTTATCTTGAAACCTATGACCAGCATTATGGCCAAAAAATTGAAAGGGAAATAGAGATTCATCAAAAGTTACATCTCGAGAAATGTAAACCCTTCTAGAATCAGGATCTAGGCACTTAAACCCTTTATGAAACGGACTATATCCTAAGAAAGTGCATTGCTTGGAGCGGAATTGGAGTTTATGGGTATTATAGGGTCGTAGACTAGGCCAACAAGCATATCCAAAGACACGAAGAGAGGAATAATCTGGCTGTTGGTTGAACAACCGAAAGAGGGGCGTGTCATATGATAGTAACTGACTAGGTGCTCTATTTATCAAATGTGTGGTGAAAAGAAAGACATTAGGCCAAAATTTTAGTGGCATGTTGGAGTGAGCAAGAAAAGCTAGACCAACTTTGACAATATGACGATGCTTGCGTTCGGCTGTCCCGTTCTAGTGATGTCTATGCAGGCAGGAAATATGGTGTGTGATGCCAACTTGGATGAAAAAGGAATGCAGCTTTTGATATTCACCCCCCAATCGGTCTGTATTGTTATAATCTTATGATTAAATAAGCGCTCAACAAGAGATTGAAATTCTCAAAATTTGGTAAATACCTTCGATTTGAATTTAAGGAGGTAAATCTAGGTGAACTTACTATAATTATCAATGAAACTTACATAGTATTTGTGTCCACTAACTGATTTAGGCACAGGACCCTACACATCAGAATAAATAATTTCTAAAAGATGTTGTGAAACAGAGCTAGAATGAGGAAAAGGTAACTAATGGCTCTTGGATTTTTGACATGCATCACACACTGAATGTTTATTTGAATCTGCTAAAACAGGAAGATTAAATTGGTTGATAACTTTTTTCACAATCGGAGCAGCCGGATGACCTAAACAAGAATGCCATCTATGAAAAGAAATTTTTACACCTCCATAGGCTTGCTTTATTGTGCGCCTAGCAGGAAGAGGATAGAGGCCACGATCACAGCATCCCCTAAGCAGAGTTTTTTTCATTGCCTGATCCTTAATCAAGAAAAAATCAGGATGAAATTCTATAAAGGTAGAATTATCAGATGTGAGACGATGAACTGAGACAAGATTTTTGTTGGCCTTGGAAACATATAGAACATTATTGAGATGAAGATCATGACTACGGGTTGTAACAGTAGAATGACCAATGTGACTGATTTCTATACCTGCCCCACTTGCCGTGTGGATCTGATCATGGCCCTTGTACCTGCCATGTATCGATAGTTTCTCCAAGTTGCTAGTGATGTTATCTGTAGTACCCGAATCCATGTACCAGTTGGTGTCTACTCCATAGGACGTAGACATTGCACCGGCATATTTTTCTTCTGGTACGAAGTCTTCGTCAAATCTGTACCAACATATATCAGCAGTATGTCCTTTTATCTTGCAAACCTGACACCTAGATCTATTGTCAGGTCCATGCTGCAAATTATTTTATGGGCCTTGATTCTGCTGGCGCTGCCCATTGCTCCGGCCACGCCCGCGAGATGGAGCACCCCTACGCAAGCGCCCTCTGCCTCGCGTGCCTTGCAATGCACCGCGCCCCTGGTTGGCGGAATTAACCGAGGAGCGGCTATCAGGTTGGAGAAGATCCATACGCTGCTCAAACGAGAGCAGCTAGGAGTACATCTCTCCTACACTGATCGGCTCAGTCCTGGTGACTAGGGCAGAGATGATGGGATTGTAGTCAAAATCGAGGCCGACGAAAACGTAGGAGACCAGCTCATCATCATCGATGGCCTTGCCAGCAGACACGATCTCATCGGTGAGAGACCGCATCTTGGCGACATATTCCGCCATGGAGAGATTGCCCTTCTTTGTGGTAGCGTGCGCAATCCTGGTGTTGACGGTGCGCGCTCGTGACATTGAGGTGAACATAGACTCGATAGGACTCCATACTTCAGTAGCAGTCTTGCAAGCAGTTAACTGAGACAAAATATTTGGAGTGATAGAAGAGAGCAGGAGTCCTAGGACCTGTTGATCCGTAGCACCCTACTCAATATAGAGCGGGTTCTGCACCTCCACTTCTTTGCTATCTACTGTCGTCTTCATGGTAGATGCGGGGATCTTTGTGGTGCTTGTGAGAAATCCTTCTAGGCGCGCGCTTCTCACAATGACAAGCACTTGCATCTTCTACAGTATATGGTTATTCTTGGTCAGCTTCTCAGAGACAGTTTGGCCGACTAAGGGATTGATGGCGAGGATGTAGGAGGTAGATATGGTGGAAGATAGATCTACTCTATTATTGTTTGATGGCTCTGATACCATAAATGATAATTAGATGGCTTAAAGCGTGTATTTAATCTCGTGCCGTCTGTGTGTTATATATAAGACAAGGAGAGCCCCGGACATAGCTTATAAAAATAAAAGAGACGCTATATAAAAGTTTTTTAACTTTTTTAATTATAAAAGATTTATATATTAGAAGAGACGTATTAACTTTTCTTAGATCGGTGGCCAAATTAATTAACAAACTCTTATTCCAAGATGGATCTACGCCTGTAGCATTGTATATGTATAATTAATTTGTCTGACAAATATTTGTTTGGAAGCCAACAGACAACATACATGAAGGACAAATTAGTTCAGGCTACCTAGCTGCTGCCTACCTATATGTAATCGATCCATCATATATGGCACCAGCTAGCTAGCTTCGTCCTCGTTAAGTTTAAGCCAATTGCTTGATGCAACATATATAATACAAGCACGGAGCGGTATTATATATATATGGAACACAAGAAAATTTCAGCTATTGCAATGGTTGAGATAAATCTAAGATTTATATATAACTTTTGGATTTTAAAATTATATATTAAATCTAACTCTACATTATCTGACTCACGGAAAACTACGCCGGATAATCTACTGCGACAAACGGTGGATTTCAGGCTCCAACCCTAAGGCACGGGGCCTTGGTTATGCAATATGCATTGAGATCAACTCCTTATAAATTGAAGCATAGTTAATTGTTTGGATGATCCGGAAAGGGAAAAAATTGTTTGGAAATAAGAGTGATATGTAGGACCGGGTACAAGAGCAGTACTGTGGGTGGCGACAACATCCCATTCGCATGCACTCGCTCTCGATCACTCTCTCTCTCTCATGGAAAAGAAGAGAGAAGTAATTAAAGATATCTAATTGATGCCCAGAATGCATGAGAGAGAGAGAGAGAGTATTAACTAATTGATGCGGCCAAGCTAGGTTGATCTGCTCGGGCGAGTATAAAAGGGCAGGAAGGGGAGTGAGAGAGCAGAGCTGCTAGCGATCGATACATACATACGTACATGGGAGTACTAGCTATCTCTCTTCTCTAGCTTGTCGCATCCATCCATCTCTTGTTAATTACCTCGATCGCTAGCTTATCTATATATCTTGCTACGCGACCTAGCTTACTAATTAATCAGCAATTTAGCACATAACCTACAATCATGGTGCAGCAGCAGCAGCAGCTGGTGTTCGACGCCGCCGTGCTGAGCGGCCAGACGGACATCCCCTCACAGTTCATCTGGCCGCCGGACGAGAGCCCCGGCTCCGTGGCGGCGGAGGAGCTGGACGTGCCGCTCATCGACATGGGTGCGGGCGTCGACCGCGACGAGGTGGTCCGGCTGGTTGGCGAGGCCTGCCGGAGCCACGGTTTCTTCCTGGTGGTCAACCACGGCATCCACGACGCGCTGCTGGAGGAGGCGCACCGCTGCATGGACGCCTTCTTCACGCTGCCGATGGGCGAGAAGCAGCGCGCGCAGCGCCGCGCCGGCGAGAGCTGCGGCTACGCGAGCAGCTTCACGGGGCGGTTCGCGTCGAAGCTGCCGTGGAAGGAGACGCTGTCCTTCCGGTACTCGGCGGCGGGCGTCGGCGAGGGCGTGGCGGAGTACCTTGTGAGGAAGCTAGGGGAGGAGCGCGGGCGGCGGCTGGGAGAGGTGTACGAGCGGTACTGCGGCGAGATGAGCCGGCTGTCGCTGGAGCTGATGGAGGTGCTGGGAGAGAGCCTGGGCGTGGGGCGCGCCCACTTCCGGCGATTCTTCGAGCGCAACGACTCCATCATGCGGCTCAACTACTACCCGGCGTGCCAGAGGCCACGGGAGACGCTGGGCACGGGGCCACACTGTGACCCGACGTCGCTCACCATCCTCCACCAGGACGACGTGGGAGGGCTGGAGGTGTGGGCGGAGGGGCGGTGGCGCGGCATCCGGCCGCGGGCGGGGGCGCTGGTGGTGAACGTGGGCGACACGTTCATGGCGCTGTCCAACGGGCGGTACCGGAGCTGCCTCCACAGGGCGGTGGTGAACAGCAGGGCGGCGCGGCGGTCGCTGGCCTTCTTCCTGTGCCCGGAGATGGACATGGTGGTGCGGCCGCCGGGGGAGCTGGTGGACGAGGACAGCCCGCGCGCCTACCCGGACTTCACGTGGCGGGCGCTGCTGGACTTCACGCAGCGCCACTACAGGGCGGACATGCGCACGCTCCACGCCTTCTCCGACTGGCTGCAGCTGCAACCTCAACCCCGACTGCCATCACCTAGCTTCAGCTAAGCTTTAGCCATCCATCTACCTTGATCCATATACATACCGAGTTCATTATATTAGTGCATCGATCTTCCATCACCTCTACCTTGCATTACATCTAATTAGAGGGCGACTGAGTTGCGGCTACATGCTTAATTGGCTTATCAATCAATTATCATTACCATCATCATCGTTGGTACGATAGTGATAGATGTAATGAATTACTCTTCTCTCGCTCTTGTTGTTAATGGTTGCTATCACTACTACTCCATGGCATGGATGGATGGATATGGATTGATCGGACGACGAGACGAATGATATCCAAGGTAGGAACGGAAGGACAGAGGGCGGACGATACGTGTAAATGTGTTGTTGTTGGCTCGGTTTCTGTTTTGTCGTTTCCCCTGTCCGTCCGTCTGCTTTTTAGCCAGCTAAAAAAAAGGCTACAGAAACAAAGAGAGAGAGCTTTTGGCTGCTGTTTTCTCATTTCTCTGCTTTCCTCTGCAACATCGGCCAGCAGGCAGGGATGTATCACATATGTATATGTTGTCGGTTACTTACTGTACTAGTATATACTCTCTCAGTCTTAAACTAAATTCATCTTTTGCCCTTTCTATTTTTTTCTAAAAAGATTTATTTTTTATGTAATTAATGCATTGAAGTTTGCTAAAGTAGTATACAAATTTATTAAAGCTTATAAAAGCAGATAACTAGCGCTATATATACATATATAAAGAGAAAGAGAAAGATCACAAGATGAATCGGAATACAGCGTACGTGCATGAATACATACATACTATCGTACATATATATAGATCAGACGGCGGCAGCGGCAGCAGTACTAGTACTAGCAGCACATAGATATATGATTGACTACTAGTATATATGGAATGGATAGCTTGGATCCGTCCATCTATCAGACTAGCTATTCACGCGTTTTGCGCGGGTGGTGCATGCAAATGCAATTCTGTCGGCCAGTACTGTACAACTGTTACTCAGCAAATCTAGCTTGCTTTAGGCGTGAGTTGGTAAGGACGGAGATCAGCTGATGGATGAAATTAATTGTGACAGTGAAAGAAATCACAAGAAATTAATTGGAGGGAATATATATAGAAGCAAATTAATTAAGAAGAGATCGATAAACAGAACAGACAGGCAGCAGCCGAGAAGCTAGCTAGCGACATGCACGTAGGAGTACAATGAAAGAGCATGTTGATTAGCTCTCCCTCTCCCCGATCGAAAAGGGCAGGGAAGGGATGGGCATCGGCATCGGCATGGATTGGAATACATGAACATTCAGAAAGAGACTAGTGTGCACGCCATGCTAGCTACCCAACAACAAATCGGCGCCACTACTGCTCGATCGCTCGCTCCCTGCTGATGCTCCGTCAGCTAGGAATCGATCGATGTTTCTGCTAGTACTCCTATAGCTAGCTACGCCATGTACGTCCATCTATCACAAGGTCAGCCGAGTGGTGGAACTCAATCGAGATCCGTCGAGGCCAGCCGCTTGCTGTCGCCTAACTACCTACTCCGTAACAACGACAACTAGAGCCACTCCCACCTACACTCAGAGATCGATCTCCATCAGGCGGCAATCGCACGCCCATCATCGATCGTAGACGCCTAATTGATAGTACCGGTGCTCACCTCAGACGTTGCACAGGCTATTAATTTGATAATCACACCTTCTGCTTCCCTTTGTCGGCGAAATATAATTATTCCCTTAGTTCACTACCTTCTTCCCAGTGCTTACATCCGTCATTAGGTGTTACCGTATCATCAGCAAGGTGTTGATAGCTCTAGAGAAAACGGTTGAATGCCTCTATATACATAGGCACCACGGTTTGTGATGCACCAGCACCCTCATTATATGCACATCTCAGATACGTCGTATATAAAAGTCGGATGACCAGCCAGCGTATATATACGTACACTACTTTAAAAATAAATAATTTTAGACGATTAAAACAGATTTTCATAGGCACCTAGGTGCCTTGCCTCTAACGAAAGTCCTGTTGAAATCCTCAAACTTTGCAAGCAATTGCACAACCGTCCGCGAAAATGAATTTTTACATATGCTCTCCTAAGATACCCTTAAAAAATCAAATTTTACAGGTCACTATCAAAACTAGTCATCTGTGATGGGTCTTAACCCATATATGTGACGGGTATTAGTCCCGTAAGAGATTAGTGGTTAGTGATGAGGAGAATCAATTGTGACAGGTGAAGATGCATCACTAATCACAAAATCTTTAACAGGTCACAAGTTATGACCCATCACTGAAGTGAAAAACTCAGAAAAAAAACATAATTCAAACATATAACACAGATGTAGATTATTAGTTTAAAAATTTTCAAAAATGCTTGCTGCCACTGACAGGTGCTTGCCCTACTAGTTGCTTGGGGCTGTCGTCGGGTGCTGGTCGTGCTAGCTGTTTGAGGTTGCTTGTAGCCATGGTAGTAGCCGCATGTTGCAGCTTGCTGTCGTCATGCTTCTATGGACCAACCACCGCCCTCCATCTCCGCTCCTAGTTGCTTCCTTTCCTCACCTCTGCCACCACTGCCACTGATCTTGTTGCCTGCCCACTATTAGGGGAGAGGGAGGCCACTGAAGAGAAAGAGAGCCACCTAGGTTGCCATGTCCCCTGGCCACCCCTTCACCAACTACTAAGGTAGGGGTAGCTAGATGCAACAGAAGCGAAGTGGAGGTAGCCAGATTCGGTGTCTCCCAACCTTGGGGATAGAGGTGATGGCGGCTAGCGCTCGGTAGGTGGAGGGGGAGGAGGAGATGGTGCTGATGTGGTCTATGGCCGGATGACAATGGTAGCTACCTGATCGCCATGGAGTTCTTAATGAAGGAAGCGGCAGCGGCAATAGTGTCTGAAGGAGAGGGGAAAGGAAGATGCCATCATCCACTTGCCTACCATGCTTGAGCTCCTTGCTTTCTCCCCTTCCTACACCACCACCACTACCAGATCTAGCAGCCCTTGAGGTTGGGATGGCCAGATCCACCCACCATGAGGTTAGGGGGTGTTCTGATCTGCTGCCCTAAAGCTCTACAAGGAGAGGTAGTGGTGGCTTCGGTGTAGCAACAAGAATGGTAATCTTAAGGCGACGATGACCTCAAAGTGAAGGCGGCCATGGTGATGACTTTGATCACAAGTTGGGCCTCCTCCCTAGGCACTAGCACCAGCTGTGGAAATAGGTCCTCCCTAGGTGTCGGTGCAGGCCATGGAGAAGGAGGCATAGCTAGTGGCGCTGCGTTTTTTCTATGTTAGGGTCTGGGGGAGAAGAGATAATGTGTGTGAGAGCATGCGCAGTGAGAAAAGAGGAGAAAATGAGCGATCGGTGAGGGGTACAGACCACAGAGTACACTAGTATAGCGAAATAATTAGTGACAGGTAAAAAAAGGATGCGTTGTAGATAATTTTATATCTCTGAGGGGTAGTACTTACCCCCGTTAAAGATGAGTGATCTTATCTATGATGGTAGCCTTTAGAATCGACATAGGTGGTCTATTTCGGCTCTAAAAGATGACTTATCACAAATGATGGGTCATCTGTAATAGGTCGTATTGCATAGCCTTATCTTAAACGGGTATATTTTTGACTCATAAGAGATGAGATCATCTGAGACGGGACATGTTCACCCATCAAAAATGACTCGTTACAGATGCCAAGTTCTATAGCATAGGGTGATCCCTTAAGAGACTGCCTATGAAACAATTTTTGGCCCAAAAAAATGAAAAACCATATCTAATTGTATGCTAGCTCTAGAGTCCATTAGCAAACATAAAATTCATAATTTCCAAAAAGGCCATTAAGTAGCATCCAATTCAATTCAACTCACAAATCAATATGACATTTTCTATCAAATCCATGAGTTCAACTAAAAAAATAGAAAACAACAAAAGGCCACAATCACAAACTCGATCGCCTCCCAAATAAAAATGCACAAAAAAAATCACAAAGACAATTGTTCCTGCTCATCCCCTTCCAGATTTAGCGGTGTCCTGGCCTCCATGAGCCCTAGATCCAGTGGCACAACCTCCACGAGCTCCTTCCCTCCACACCTCCATGAGCTATAGAGGATATAACCTTTAGAGAAAGAGAGAGAATGGAGTAGGGGAATTGAGAGAGGACACTTAGCTCTTAGATCTAGGGGTGCTTAGCTCACCGACAATGCCTCCATGAGGATGGCGACACCTCATTCTCCTTCATCTAACATTGCCAGTGGCCTCCACGACAAGCTCTAGACCTAAGGAAAATGCTACAGTGGATTTAGCCCATGTAGATCTAAGCCCTTTGTGCCCTCGTCTATCGCCAAGCACTGCTGCGGATTGGCCCTACCCATCGCTGAGTACCACCGACCATCATGTCCTCCGTACCTCCCCACTCTTCATGTTATCGATGCAACCTCTCTCTAGCTCGTAAGGAGGACTGCATTGCAGTTGGGGGATAGAGGCGTGCAATGATGATGGATGAGGAGGCAGTGCTAAGAGGAGAGAGGAAAAGCTGATAGGGTAATGAAATTAAAGAGATGCGGTGATGCTAAGGAGAGAGGACTTTGCTGCTACTTGGCCGTATCCATAGTTTTTTCAATAGCCTCATGATTTTCCTCTTTTAAGCCCTGCCTGTAAAAACCGAGTTTTTTATGCCCCTACAAAGAGTCACTTGTGAAAATATTGTTAGTAAAAATTGATTTTTATAGGAAGGATTAAATCTATAAAATCTCCCGTTATAATTATAAGGGGTTTTTTAGTACGTACGTAGAAATGAAACCTTAGGAGGGGAAAAAACGTTTTTTAAGCCGTGGTACAAACACAACGATCGACGCACAAACAGTACATAGTAGCAGCATGGTATAGAGAGTTAGAGACACGTGCATGTATATAATAAGCGTGCGTGGAGAACATGAGATAGATGCGGTTGGGCCCGGCCGGCAGCACATGTTAGACACGGCTGGGAGGGCATGCGATTCATTCCCAATCACTACTGGATCGACGACGTCTCAAATAAATATGTGGAAAGCTTGAGAGAGGTGACACCAGCCCATTCTTGTACATGCCCCAAAACAGCACATATACATGCATGCGTACGTACCCGTAGGCTTAAAATTGATCAATGGATCATTCGGTCCAGCTAGCATATGCATATGGTTGCGTCCGTGTGGTAAGGAGGTTTGGTGAGGATCGATCGGATATCCGATCCGGCCAGAGCACTAGTATAGATCGATTGGACTGGACACGCGCGCATGCAATGCAGTGCATATATGCAAAGGACCACAAAAACCTAATCAGCTACGCTCGTTCCATATATCGAACAAATGCCCCCATCAGCGTCCTTCTTGTCCACACCCTTCACACGATACATATATATCATATATGGTCCCGGGAATGCAATCTAATCTAATCTTGTAATCTAATCTATCTATCTATCTGTCTGAACGTGGCTGCCCGGCCGGCCGCCTCCATCGATCCATCCATTCTCAAACCATATGCACGTACAACAATCTTCTGGTTTAATTTGCATACCCGACCCATATCTCTCTCTATATAACTAACGCCTGATGAAATTAATGTCTAATATCCTCCAAGATCCGGTCATGTATATAAAAAACTTATAGAGTGATATATAAATAGGGATGCTACGTATGGAGACTAACTACCCATATACCCCTGCGCCTGCTTCAAAGACTTTGGCATGGTTCAGGAGCAATATAGAAACACCGCAAGAGATACAAGCAGATAAGCACAACCAACTCCACATGAAAAGCATAAGAACAAGCCGCAAGAGATACAAGTAGATGAGCACAACCACACAATTGACCAACTCCAGCACGTGAAAAACATATGAACGAGTGTTGAAAACCATCTTCGTTCTGTTGATAGAATAGTTAATCGGTGTCATCGGACAAGTCAATGACCTAGATCCCAAAGTCGGCACTGCAGATGTGATCATCGATCAAACATTCCTAATCTTCGCTGAGAACCTCGCGAACGAAATAGCCACTAATAAAGAAATAGAAAACGTAAAACATTATAAACAAAACTAACTCCATGACCACAGCTGAATGACAAACCCTAGACAGACTTAATAGATCTAATCTCTAAAGACTTTATAAAGCAAACCCTAAAACTTACTTTAAACGGACAAGGAAGATGGATCCCCTTCCCCTCATCTCCAGTGGGGATACTGAAGATAGAGGAGGAAGGGAACCGGACTAATGGCGGCGAAAATGCTTCTCTCGAGTGCTTGCGTCTTGAGTCAAGATATGGGCGATCTAATTTACGTGTGGGTTTATTCCAGGCCAATATAAAATGTCCCCATGGACTAATTATAATCCTATTGTATGGCAAAACATAAGAGAGACTTGTAGCCCTCCATTAATGGGTCAATTATTCGAAGTCATACTCTGGTTACACATACCATACATATACACCCACAAGTGTATTCGCTTGGCATATGCTTAAAGAGATAATAATATGTATATATTAGATATCCCATAAAAGATGCGCTTATTGTGTTTTCAAAATAATTTATAGCTAAATGTGCTTTTCTTCAATACCAACAACCAGCTGATTAATTAATTGTAGACATTTGAATAGTATATATGTTTTATCTTAGTGTTTATCGTACGTTAAATCTAATCTTTTTCCTACGTGCTTATTACTAGTACCATATATGCATGCATGCATGCTGTGTAACAATTAAAGGTACTTGTGTTAAACTTGTTTGAGTTTGACCGCTCATCAGCTCAACATAATTAAGATGGACCATGCATTAATTAGGTTACGTAGAAATAAGAGGACGGAAGCTATGGGAACGCCGACGATGCGGCGGATTCGTGTTAATATTGGCCAATAATGCTGGTGAGAGAGTACAAAGTAATATATAGATGAGATTGCAAGACACTGGCTTTTCCTAATATATAGGTAAAAAACTTAATATTTTTCTAATACATAGGTAACAAACTTAATCTATCTATAGCCAAGTCGAGCTTATCTCTATCTATATTGGTTACAACAGTATATCCATGTATCTAACACTCCCCTCAAACTGAACTTACCAGATTCAGATTGTTCTTGAGCAACTCAAATGGTCTCATAGTAAGTGCTTTAGTGAAGCCGTCCACTACTTAATCCTCAGAAGTTTTAAAGCTACTCTTTCTCTCACAAAATGATAATTTTTTATATGTGCATGAAACACTGGATTTGAAGACATATACTTTGTCCCAATGTTATCACACCATATTTTTGCAGCCGGAGGCACTTGAATCTCTAACTCCTTCAACAAAGTTTAGATCCACGTAATCTCAGCTGTTGTATTTGTCAAAGCTTTGTATTCAACTTCTGTACTTGAATGTGACACTGTTGTTTGCTTTCTAGCACTCTATGACACAAGATTAGGACCTAAAAACACTGCAAATCCTCATGTAGATAGACGATCATCTAGATTGCCTGGGCAATCTGCATCTGAAAAACCACTTACAAGCAGAGATGAAGATTTACAAATTTTAAGTCCTAACTTAACAGTATGCTTAAGATATCTCAAAATTCTCTTCACTACAGCCTAATGTTCCATGGTTGGAGCATGTAGAAACTGACACACCTTATTTACTAGAAATGAAATATCTGGTCTTGTTAGTGTTAGATATTGTAATGCTCCAACAACACTTCTATAGTACGTCCAACAATACTTCTATACTGCGTTGCATCATTTGCCCCAAGTAAACTTTCCTCATTTACAGATAATTTTTTAAAAGTAGACAAAGGAGTAGTAACTGGTTTGCAATCACTCATTCCTTCTCTTCTTAACACATATGATACATATTTTTCTTGACTTAACATAATTTTATTAGTCACCTTTTTTTACCTCAATACCAAGCAAGTAGTTGAGATCGTCTATATCCTTCAAAGCAAACTCCTTTCTAAGATCATGTAATGAAGCTAGGGTTGTATTAGGTACAGAACTGGCTACAATGATATCATCATCATAGATTAGCAAAAATGTTGTGACATCTCCTTCACTATAAAAGAATAGAGATGTATCTGCCTTTGAAGCCTTAAATCCTAACTCATGTAGTTTAGTACTTAACCTCGAGTACCATGCTATAGGAGCTTGTTTCAACCCATACAATGCTCTAACTTGCAAACGTAATTGGGTAAGTAAGTTTTCTTATACCTTGGAGATTGTTTCATATATACTTTCTCTTCTATGACTTCATAAAGAAAGGCATTCTGTACATTAAGCTGTTGCAGACTCCACCCTCTAGATACAGCAATAGACAGAATCATCCTAATAGTGACAGTTTTAACAATAGGACTAAATATATCGTCATAATCTATACCATACCTTTGCTTAGAGCTTTTTATCATCAGTCTAGCCTTATACCTGTCTAGAGTTCCATCTGCCTTTCTTTTGATCTTATAGATCCACTTACAGTCAATGATATTTCTCCCTTTCTGAGGTAGAACTATATGTCGTGTTTTGTTCTTCATCAATGCCATGTACTCTGCATCCATTGTTTCTCTCCAATTTTTATCACCTAGTTCCTCATTGCATTTTGAGGTTCACCGGTTGAAGTAAAACATCCGTATTTAATTCTACCATCAGTAATACCTTTTATTTTTGTGTTGCGCTTCTCAGCCGGGTGTGAGGTGGAGTTGGTGCAGAAGATACCAGGGGTTCAATTTCTAGGGTGTTCTGATTCGGTGCTGAGGGAATCTATGACAGGATCTGCGTCTGTCTTCATCATGTCAGGGCCACCGTTTTCTACCTCTCTGTCGCTGGGTACACGTGGACCTCATTGTCTTCAGGAGCGGAGGTGGCAGCACCTGGGTGGGCTCAACTTCTGGATTAAGTGGGAACCGACCCGCACAGTGCACACATGTCAGGCTCGGTAAGGAAGCTGCGTCGCACCTCGGTGGAGAATCCACGTCGCGAGCGGGAGATGGCCCATGCCGTGCACGCGTGTTAGTCGCAGAATGGCTTGGCACGGACGCTGCGTTGCGCGCGCCACCAGTCTGCTGCTCTTTTGCTCCATCCACCCGATGAATTGCACCTGAGTTTTGTTCTCCTGCATTTTCTCCGTTATTCATTAGCAGCATTAGGAGGATTAAGCATATGATTATTTTATACTTCTCCCCCTTGATCATAGCCGGTGGGAACTAGGTTGATGGCAAAAGAGAGATCTCATAGCGTAGACAAGCCATCATTGGGATGCATCTGAGTAAAAGAAAAGGCATTTGCATTAAATGTAACATCCTGAGAAATATATACGCGACTAGTGGAGGGAAGCCTTTGTGGATGGTGCTATAGCCAAGGAACAAACATTGTTTTGATCAAAACTGAAGTTTATGGGTATTATAGGAACAAATGTTAGGCCAACACACACAACCAAACACTCGAAGAATAGTATAGTTGGGTTGTTGATTGAACAATCGTTCTAAGGAGTGTCAAAGTTGATAACTTTACTAGGAATGCAATTTATAAGATATGTGGCAGTAAGAAAGGTTTCATCCCAAAATTTTATTGGCATAGAAACATGTGCAAGCAAAGCTAGGCCAACCTACACTATGTGGCAATGTTTTCTCTCTGCTAACCCATTCTATTCATGAGCATAGGGGCAGAAAACATGATGTGATATACCAATTTTGTCAAACAAAGGGTTGAGTTTCTGATTCTCACCTCCCCAATCAGTTTGAACAGCTATGATTTTTCGATCAAAGAGTCTCTCAACCAGCTTTTGAAATTCAAGGAACTTATCAAATACTTCAGATTTATTTTTAAGGAGATAAATTCAAACAAATTTACTGTAATCATCAATGAAGCTAGCATAATATTTATGTCCACTAACAGAACTAGGAACATTGCCCCAAACATCAAAGAAAATAAGTTCCAAAGGATGATGAGACACACTTGATGACTTGGAATAAGGTAGTGTTGATGCCTAAATTTGGTTAGTCTACAGATTGATTGGTCGATGAAGGGACCGATCGGCTTGTAGAGGGAAGCCGATTGACATAGTAAGAGAGCCGATCAGACAGGTTGAGGACGAATTCGGTCTAGTTGAAACTAGAGGGTTATCTAGATAGAACCGAGTTTGAGGAGTCGTGAGAATCACTGAAGGGTGCTTTATCTATTAGAATATATTATGTAAGTTAGGCAATTTTAGTTAGCATTACAAATTCTTGCGGAGTTACTTTTCTTATATATGTTTAGCAAATATTGTCCAAGGGTTATCTGTAACCGCATTGGACTCTTATAAATCCAGGGTATAAATATGAACCCCTAAACTTATTAAACATCATCAACAGATCATACCATACAACTTTGGTGCATCGCCACTCTAGCTCATCTAGGTTTTACTCCAGCGGTTTCTGGCTCTCGACATAGGGCTACATTGATTAAGTTCGATCTTTGGTGATAAGTTAAGTCCCACCATTATCATGATTCATTTTGCTCAGGCTAAGATTACATTAGTTAGATTCAACCTCTTAGCTTGATCATGCGTACCGTATCACGTTCGCACGAGGCTCATCGGTAGATCGGTCTCCCTTCGCCGTCCTCGGTATCGTGCTGCATCATTTGGGTTCGACTTACAAGATCGGTGGCAGTGGATCAAGATGTTGGCCCAATGGATTCTCTTGCGGCATTTCGTCGGAATGAGTAACTGATAAGTTATCTTTATCGCTTGCCTCATATCTAATTTATATATCACTCAACGATTAATCCGCTAGCAATCGATCCGATCACATGGGATTTGGCTTGATACTGTCTCTGTTAGGTCCGATCTATCAGGTTCATGTCTAACGGGACTGGCGTCGAGACTTAGAAGGTTTTGTTCCCCATCAACTCAGATAGCCGATGAAGCTAGATATAGGCCTGTGTCAGACGTTCGGTCGATAAGCATCCGACAACCTCGCCCCTTTCTTTTTCGTTGTTACATTCGATTTAGCCTCCGTTGTCTCTGCGTCATTAGTCTTGGTCTCATACTGTCTCGGTTCGGTCCGATCTATCGAGGCTAGTTCTAATGATACCATTACGGCGGTCGCTGGTCCTCATGACTTTGTGGGGGATCGGGTCCCGCTCCTTCACCACCTTCATTCTATGGAGCGTTATCGGCTCTTTGGCCAATAAGTCTTTTATTTTATTTCACGTGTCTATTGTCTACGCCTTCATCATCTTTTCAGCCGATGCTCGAGAGCTACCTTTCCTATCGGCACCCAGCCAATAGGGTGAGCCGTATCGGCCCATCGACTAATTGGCTCGTAAATCTCATCCTCTGTCTCCTTGTCAATTATAATGTCAAATTGACTGGCACACCCTCTAACCTCGAAGACTAAGGACCTACATTGGAGCTAAATAGATCTCCTAGGCCTTCGTGTGACCAGGGCGCCGTCTCCCCCGATCGGACCTCCGTCGGTCTGTTTACGGCCTCACCCGGCTCGATCAACCTCCATAAGATTCGATGACCAATAGGTAGCTGATGGCTTTTAGCCTTTTGACATGCATCATAAACTGACTCTTTATTTGACTCAGAAATACAAGGCAATTTATTTGAGCTAAGGACTCTTGTAACGACCGGAATGGATGGATGACCTAGGCAATTGTGTCATCATGAGAAAGATGGCGTGACTAAAAGGACCTCCTTCACTGGTGAGGATGGAGATGGAAGAAGGTAAAGACCTCATTGGTGCCTTCCCTTAAGGATCATGTTCCTCATGGCTTGATCCTTAACAAAAAATATTTAGAGTAAACTTCATGGAATACAAAATTATCTTCGACAAGGCAATGAGTAGATAAAAGCTTTTTCTTAACTTGTGGCACATGAAGAATATTTTTGACATGTAAATTACAGCTAGGGTTAGAAATAATAGAATGACCAATATGCTTAATCTCCATACCTACCCCTTTTTCTGCATGAATCTGATCATTCCCCTTGAATCTTTCCCCGACAGATAGCTTGTCTAGTTCACCGATGATGTGGTCTGTTGCGCCTATGTCCAGATACCAGTTGGTATCTACTCCATAAGTAGCATGTGTTACAACAGCGATGTGCCTCTCGTCACGCATGTAGGCATCATCAAAGAAGTGCCAACATTCGGAGGCCACATGGCCTCTCTTGTAGCAAACTTGGAAGACAGGTCAATTGTCGATGTGCTGCTGATTGTTGCCACTCCTGCCTTGTCTACCATTGCTGCATCCGCGGGGTGCACGAGTACCACGCCTATGTCCAGCACCACCTCGATTCAGTGGTCCACCGCACCCTTGGTTGGCAGAGTTCGCTGAGGAAGCACCATTGCGAAGAGCTTGCATGTTCTCAAAATTTAACAACATAGAGTATAATTCCGCCAGGGTAACAGGTTCTACCCTTGTCACCAATCCAGAGATAGCAGGTTCATAGTCTTCATCTAACCCATTTAGGATAAAAGCTACCAAATATTCATCTAATACTTTACCAGATGCAGTAACTTCATCTCCAAGCGCCTTCATCTTTTCAAAGTACTCGGAGATAGACATGTTACATTTCTGCATTGTTGCCAGGGAGTGCTTGATGTTCAGGGAATTGCTCGCATCTGGGATGTGAACATGCCCTCGATGGCGTCTAGGATGTTGCAATTTGCATGAGGACGTCATGCAACACCGATGAGAAGAGGAAGCCAAGGACTTGTTGGTCCGTAGCAATCTACTCCTGGTATGTTGGGTTGGGGATCATTGTCACCTTTTCACCCTTTTCGCCCTCCTTCCTCTTGATCTGTGCCGAGGGAGCCGTGGCCGTGCCGTTGATGTAGCCATCCAATCTCGCACTGCATGTGAGAACTTGCGTACTCCATAGCACATGATTCTATTTGCCCAATTTCTCAGAAACCTAGAAACCAAACAATGGGTTGGAGACGGCGGCGAAGGAGCTAGCCATGTCGAGAATCAATCTTGGCCTCAAAAATGCTCTGATACGATGTAAAAATCAGAGGATGGAAGCTATGGGAACGGCAATGATGCGATAGATTCATGTTAATATTGGCCAATAATACTGGAGAGAGAGTACAAAGATATATATAAGATGAGATTGCAAGACACCGGCTTTTTCTAATACATAGTCGAGCTTATCTCTATCTATATTTGTTACAAGAGTATATTCATATATCTAACAGGTTATTGCTTTGAAAAAAAGGTAAGTTAGACTTTGGTAGGAACGTTCTGGGTGGGTATGTATGCATACTTCGAAATGGATGCTAGTTCCACTAATTATTAAGAACGAATAGTACTACGCACGTCTTCAGACGATTCGGGTCGGATAATATCTACGTGTCCGTAGCTAGCTAGCTAACTTTGAAATAAATATAAACATATATATGTGTGTGTGTGTGTGTGCGCGCGCGCGCGCGCTGTTTCAACATGAAAATGTGATGGAGCTAGCTCCTATATACATATATGGTCGGGATCTGGGAAACTTAACCACATAAATAAAGGAAGAAAGAAACAAAATTAATGTTTATATATATATATAGACCAGCTTTATCATCGTTTTAATTTCTCCGTACATCGGAGTATATATATCAGTCTCTGCTTAGCTATAAACATACCTTGAGATCGAGGAGCAAATAGGGATTATGATATGGGGCAGATAATGCGAAGTACTCTCTCTTTTCTAAATATAGGGCATATTTGTTTCATTAAAAGTATATTATTTATGTGACACAAAATATAATCATTAAAAATATTTTTAAATATGAATCTAACTGTTCTAATTTTGTGTAAAAAATTATATTGTAATAGAGTAATGTTTGTTAAAACATACTAATAAAATAAAATACATATATTTTAGAAATAGAGTATTACAAATAGCCCGATTAGTAAAGGTAGAGTTAACCAAAGAGACCGGTACGGTGCAGCTGCTGGTTGTAGTTGGGGCCTTGTGGGAGGGCGACGTACTATACTGTACCTTATGGCAGGGAGCTTAATCAATTGCTAGCGTACTATACACGTTTGTCACGTGTGTGTCAATGTGTAATAACTAAAACACGCCTACTAAAATTTTTACCATAAGTTATATCTAAAATTTATAATATAAGTTATTTAAAGACAATATAACTCATATTGAAATGCATTTTAATAATTGTAAAATCATTTTAGCGTATCATATATATATATATATACACGCCATCTCTTATTCTTAGGACAAGTTCTAACAAAGTATAACCGCGAATCGGAATTGGGGTTATAAGTATTGTTATTTTTCTAATGTAAAAGAGACTATTTAACATTTTTTTGATTGTCAGATAGTCAATTTGCTTGGCGATGTGTTTTCTTTACTTTTAATATTGCCTACTCGAGCAGTGCCAAAATTGGAAATTGGCTTATAGGAGTGCCCTAAGTCTATGAAAAAAATAGTTTTATTTAAAAGCTAGTGCACTATGTTGCAATTTGGGCGTTGTTGAAATGGTATAGTTTTTAATAATAAAAAAGTGGCTAATCCAATGCATGCAGGTTATCTACGCATCTACCGACTGGCTCCATACTTGTCTTTGATGCTATCATAGGAGGAGCAGAATACTACACACAATGGTGCTACAATATTAAAATTAATAGCCAATGGTCTTTTGTTCTACTTTGGATAGCGTAGTAATTACTGAATTAATTGCTAGAATCTATGATTTGTTTTAGCTTTTAATTCCGGTTATCTTCTTAAGAAGGGTTAGAGATTTGTCTCATCACTCTTTTATTTATTTTTTTAACACTTACACTTATTGGTTGTGTGCCTATCAGCAGAGACCGAAGATGCAACATATTTTCTTTATCTAAAAAAATCAACTCATCACAACCAGCTAAGCACAAATTGATTTTCTTTTTTTCTTACCGACCCAAGATTAATTATATTAGGAGAAAACTAGCTAGTCCTCAAACTGTGTTTTGCACATCTATTATAAGATATTTAAAAATAAGGATCGCTAGATATTAATTACATAAAATCCTTATAAATTCCAATCGAATTTATTGACCATGGATGAGCTTGAACTCACGCACCTCTTCTAGCTTTTCTAGCGGTGGCACATATAAGGTGGAAGGAGGTTAGAAGTAAAAGATAGGATTTTTTCAGACTTAAAAGGAAGCATAGCATGCAAGACAATGACATACGAGTAGATGATGGTGGTAGTATAGTCTCCTTCCTTCCTCACCATGGAGGAGGAAGAATGATGGTGAACAAGATTGGTAGCAGGGGTGATCGGGGAGGTTGACTAGTTTGAAGGCAGAAGGAGGATATGGTTGATCCAATGGCATGAGGAAGACAAGACAGGGTGGGGCTTCTCACCAGGAAAAGAAGAAAGAGAATAACAGATATAGTGGAAAAGAGTAAGGGATGGATGCGCGGAAGCCTCATTGGCCTTGTCGGCACAAGTGAGGTGGAGAAGGCGATGCATTGGTGGTGATAGTAGGGTGGGGTCAAGAGGAGTGTAAGCGTCGCAGCTGTGTTAGGAGTGTGAGGAGAAGAGGGTAGAGCTAGCTAGGTTTAATAGTTTTTTAAAAAATTTAAAATTAATAATTACCTAAGTCATACTGAATGGAGTCTCTGTTACAATTTTTTATGATTTAATAATTCCTAAATCCATGAGTAATATATATTAGCTTGTCATATATGCTTATAACTTATAATAGATGGTTCTGAATTTGACCCACCGCATGTGGAATAGAGGTGTTTTTAACATGGACTATGATGTTAAATAAATATATATAATTATAATACCACGAGCCATGTTATCAATGTTAAATCTTACTGTTTGTTAGAAAGTGTTTAATTGAAGGGGGGAAAAGCAATGCGTGTGTGCATGCATGTACGAAGCTAGTGTCAAACAGGATCAATTCCCGACCGGAACACGAGCTAGCTAGCACATTAAGATTAAGCTAGTGTATGTATGATGTATCTGTCATCTTTAACGATCTCAGCTGCTGGCTTACGTACAAACCAGCAGTCCAAGTCAATCACATGCATGAAGCTGATCGATCTCGCATGCATGTACATGCATCCTAGCTACATGCACGGATCTTTATTCTCTAGCTGCGACAGTCCATTATATTCCTAGGTTCAGACGATGGCCGTTATCCAAATTAATTACAGTCTCTTGTCTATTATATTCCTTGTGCCAAATTTAGTCACTTTTGAGTAGTCAAAAAAATTATAATTGTACCTGAGCAAAAGAAAATTCAGTCTGTTCAGTCCATATTTTTACTATGATCAACATGTATGGTTCGGATATTCAATTTGTTATAACAAAACAATAGAAAATTATAACAAAATTTATGGCATCCTTCTTTCCCTCTCCTCATATATACTCCATAAATGCTTGGCGTTGAGTTAGAGATCAGTTGGGTTGAAGGCCGACATGCACGCGTGCATGCAAGCGACGGATCGGTGATGATGGATGCATGAGATGGACGAATGCATGCAGTGATCGAGATATGCATTATAATGCCGAGAACTCAACAACTAGCTAGTAATACTGTAGCTTAATTAGGAACATATATATGCATTTATAAATGTATGATGCGTTTTTTTTAGATAACGAAATGTATGATGCATGCACGGAACAAGCAAGCGCACGAGTACCTGTTTCATTTCGATCGACCGGATATATATTCGATAATGACGAGTGACCATCGATTGATCAGGAATGCAATATATCGAACATTAACTTAATTTGGCATCCATCGAATCGTATCATATGGCAAGATGGACCGGATATATAGGCCGCGTGTGTGTGTGCGTGCGAATTTTTTTATTAAAATATTTTTTAAAAAAATTGCAGATATATGCTCTTAAGAGAGAATTTAAAAATTATATATATTTTATTAGAGTGAAATTTGACATACCAAACATGAAAATTTACTGTTAACTCAGTTTTTCTTATCATAGATGGTAGAGGGTGCCTGCAAAATACTGTGGTAGGCCACATAAGCGACGAGGGAGGCCTACCAATTTTATCCTTATCATATTCATATAGATATAAAAAAGATTTTAAATATTTAATTGTAAAGAAAATTTGAGAGTATATATATGAGATAATTGAGATGCCTAAATTATATAAGAACTCAATGTTAATATTAAAAAATTATTATACTATTAATTAGAGAATCAGATGATTAATAAATTCACAAGTAGATATTATTTAGATAATAGTAGTAAAATCATTATTGGTTACTGAGATGTTTATACATTACGAATAAAACATAGACGTAATGTAAATAATACAACAAATAACACGGTATGAGACATTTTGAAGCATAGGGGCCATCTCCCCGCACATTAGGTGGAACGTGTGCATCTCCTTCCTCTAGCTACCTAAAGTGTTGTAAGAAGAGACCAATCTACGAACCATTGTTTCGTCAAGTTCTTCTCATGACTAGCCTTGACATCAGAAAGAGGAGGCTAGCCTTACATAACCTGTAAAAAAAGATAATATATGTATCATCGGCCAAGAATTATATTTTAAAGTACAACAAACAACATGGATATCTCTTAACTGACACGAAAGCGGGGGTCTATAGGCAGTAGATGTTGCGAAGGGTGTGGACAGAGGATGGTCAGTTGTGATGCCCTAAACTGGGAGTGGTCCTTACATAACTTGCTACTATGGAAAGATCCTAGATGGGGCAACACAACATAGAAAGTAAAAGCAACAACGATGACTTAAGTAGAAGCCAATAGTAAAAAGTAACTTAAGCGACTAAGCACTTGTTCGTGCCGGAATCCGGCGTGAGCACGCCTACGCCTGGAAGGTTTGCTAAGTTCCAGTGCAGGTCGATCGGCTTCTCTTTGTGACTCGAGGTACGCGCGCCGGGGGCCGTGGATTCACGTCGGCTCCAGCGCGACGGTGCGGGTGTGGGCGTGCCAGTCAATTTGACCATGCAATTAACAAGGAGGTGAGGCAAACGGGTCAGTCGGACGACGAGCCGATACGAGCCCTCGCTATCGGCTGGCTGCCGATAGGATCGAGTTAATCATTGGCCGTGTCCGGATGACTCCTGCTATCAGTTGATCACCGATAGAAATCAGGACACCCTTTCGTCAGCTAGGGAGCCGATGTAGACGGATGTTGACGAAGGATAGGATGGCTCCGGGTGTAGTGAATGCGAGACCCTGATCCATCAGCTGTGGAGCCAATTGAGGCATAGGATTGTACTCAGAGGGTAGCAAGGCGCGAGCGATCGCTCCTGGCGGTCGACGAAACCTGTCGTGATCGTTCATCGGCTAGAAAGCCGATGAAAGCATATATGAAGTGGCAAGAAATCATATAAAGAGGATCGGCTGCAAAGCCGATGCCGCTTCGGAAATAGCAACACGAGACCCGTTGCCCGCCGTGACGACGCCGCTGACACCGAATCTCGAAGATCGGACCTAACCGAGACAATAAAAAACCGAGGCCAAAGACGACGGGATGGTGGACGCCGGATCGGACATGCTGAAGGAAGGGCGAAGCGAACCCACCGGCTAGCGGAGCCAATGAGAAGACGTCTCTTTGAAGAAAGATGCGTATCGACTGGAAAGCCGATGCGCTTGGCGTGGTGCTCAAAGGGAAGTCTCTGAAGACTTGGTGCGTATCGACCGAAGAGCCGATACGCTGGGCGTGTTGCTCAACGTATAGATAACTCATCGGCTAACACTCTGATGAAACGCTGTATAGATAACTCATTCTACCGTCGGTAGCCTCGTAAGTCGAATCTAACTGATGCAGCACGAGACCGACGACGGTGAAGAGAGCTTGATAGACCGATAGATACTACACGGACGTGATGCGATACATCCTATAGGCCTAAGAGATCGAAGTTAACCGATGCAGCCTTTGACAGAACGAAACATATCAAGATAGTGGCGGGACTTACCCCTTTGCCGAAGATCGGACTTAACTGAGACAGCCTCGTGTCGAGAGCCAGACCTCACTAGTAAAAACCTAGATGAACTAGGGTAGCGATTCGCCGAGGTTGTATTGATCGAAGCATTGATCATTACATGTTTCCGGGGGGTCTATATTTATACCCTGGGTTTATAAAGTCCAACGCGTTTATAACAACCATCGGACGTTATTTCCTAACAAAGATAAAGGAAAATATCTATAAGGAAGTTAACTAAATAACTAAATCTTCATATCCGTATAAGATAGGATAGAATACCCTGTCGTGAACCATGGCTTCTCCTCAAACTCGGTCTTATCTGGATAATCTTCTATTCTAGGACCGAGTCTTTTCTTGCCTCAATCCGATCGGCGTCTTCCCTGCAGCAATCGGACACCTCTTCACTTAAGCCGATCATCTTTCCAATCTATCGTTGGGCTTTCTAAATTTTAGCGTTAACAGCACTAGACACAACACTTGGGAAACTATTTTATTCCACAAGTATGGCTTGGGAATTAGGCCTAAAACCCTAGAAATCTTCATGCTCCGCCTACTCTGGGAGAAACTCCTTAACCAAACATCATAACATAACTATTTCTCATAGTAACAAGCTTTCACAACTCGTCCATAACAATTTCTTATAGTTAAGAAGTTTTCATAGCACACGCTTGCCTTCTCGGCACTACGGCACTATAGCACCATAAGACACCCCAGGTCACATAGACCTATTCCTGACTACAAATGTCGACCGTTTGCAACACAAGTGGACTTCAGGAATGATTCCTATTCCAACAATCATGTTCACAAACCTTTAGTAAAAATAAAACTGTGCTATGAGAAACACCTCACATCCCCTATAACCGTGGATACGATTGTTTAAAATGTTTAGCTAATCTCTACAGAGGTTGCATGCTTTATCCACATGTCATTAGCTTCTCTCATTACCTAACACGTGCTGATTAAATATGGTTGGCAAAGAAGGGATCACTATAAGGCTTTTTTACAACTAACCCATGAATACCATTTCGGGTAGTACGATCGACAACACCATCTTCACATCTCTAGTGTTTTACAACTATTAACATATAAGATTTCTATGTGAAAGCTAATTACTTAGCTAGGGCCATCCTATAATATACGTGTGGTCGTACTGTAATATGTTTAGATTAATTTTCCAAATGAATCGGTCCTTAATGGTAATACATAGCTAAGCCACAAAGTCACTAACTCCGTACCATCCAAGTAATACAAAGTAGCGACATCATATCGGGCTTTTAAGTAAAGTTTAGACGTCTCAATTTTTTCCATATGACATCACAACCATAAGCAGGCTAAGAAACTATCTCAGTAATCGCATCCAAGAGATCAAAATACCGACGTACATTTGGTGGAGTTAACAAGGATAAGAATCATTAATATCCTACATAATATAAGTGCTTATCGGTTTTACATGAACTGAGGCCCAGCATCATTAAAGTGTAACCTGAGAAATACAATTTTATATACAAAGTAATTCATAAATATAGGCTAAAAATGTTCAAGAATGGCTTGCCTTGATGCGCGGTGGTTCCTAGGGTGACGAAATCCGGCACAAACTTTCCTTCGAGCGCGACCTCTACATGTTAGAAGTACAAACATTATATGGAGTACCATTAAAAATATTAAAATATAGAAAATAATAGTGCCATTGCATAGATGAGGATTTTTTTAAAAAAAAAGGATTGGAAAAAGGTTAAACTTTAAAGATATCATTTTTTTAACTTTAAAGGTTTTCTAAAGAGTAAAAAGAATTTCGTAAAGAATATTCTCAAGAATATTCATTGGACTAACATGTGGGGCCAGACATCACTAAGAGGGAGAGGATGGTCTATAATAGACCAGGTTTATGGGGTCAGCTGGTGTTCGTGCCGGATTTCGTGCGCACGGCGCGACCACGCCAAAGCCTGGGAGTTCTGCTTAGCTCTAGTGTAGGTCTATCGGCTTCTCTCTATGGCTCGAGGTACGCGCACCGAGGCCTCAGAGGTCCGCTTAGCTCTGGGGTAGGTATCTCGACTCGCTCTCTGTCATGACGGTGTAGGTGCAGGCGTGCCAGTCAATTTGACCCTACAATTGACAAGGAGGTGAGACGAACGGGTCAGTTGAATGATGGGCCGATACGAGCTCTCGCTATCGGCTGGCCGTCGATAGGGTCGAGTTGGTCATCGGCCATGTCCGAATGGCTCATGTTATCAGCTGGTCACCAATAAGCATTGGGACGCTCTTTCATAGGCTGGAGAGACGATGAAGGCATGGACAGATGTTGACGAAGTACGTGATGACTCAGGGTGTAGCGAAAGCAAGATCCTAATCCATTGACCGTTGAGCCGATGAAGGCACCAAGGGTATTCAGAGAAAAGCAAAGCACATGGGATCTCTCCTGGTTACCGACGGAAGCTGTACCGCTCGTTCATCGGCTAGAAAGCCAATGAAGGCATATGCGAACTAGCAAGGAATTGTATAAAAGACACCAGCTGCAAAGTCGATGTCGCTCTGGATATGGTGGACAATGAACAAGGAGCAGGGCCAGCTCCTCCCACAACACAAGAACTGTCACCCACCGCAACGATGCCACTAGCACCGATCTCGAAGATCGGACCTAACCGAGATAGTAAGAGACCGAGGCCAACGGCAACGGGACGGCGGACACTAGATCGATCGTGCTGAAGGAAGGGCGGAGTGAACCCATCGGCTAGTTGAGCCATTGAGAGGACATCTCTGAAGATATGCGTACATCGACCAGAAAGGCAGATGCACTAGGCGTAATGTTCAATGGAAGTCTGAAGACGGGTGCGTATCGGCTGAGGAGCCAATACGCTAGGCATGTTGCTCAAGGTATAGATAACTCATCGGCTAACCATTATGACGAAACACTAGGCAGAGACCTATAGGCCTACGGCTCAATCTACTATCGGCAGCCTCGTAGGTCGAACCTAACCGATGCAGCACGTGACCGACGACGGTAGAGAGAGCTTGGTAAACCGATAGATCTCGCATGAACATGATGTTGTATACTCGATCTGATTAAGAGGTCAAACCTAACCGATGCAGCCTTAGACAGAGCAAGATATACCAGAATAGTGGCGGGACTTACCCCTTTACCCGAAATCAAACTTAACCGATGCATCCCAACGTCGAGAGCCAGAACCCACTGATAAAAACCTAGATAAACTAGGGTGGTGATGCGCCGAAGTTGTATTGATTGAAGGATGATTAAAGGCTTCTAGGAGGTCTATATTTATACACTGGCATTACAGAATCCGATGTGGTTACAACAACCATCGGACGTTACTTCTTAAAAATAAAATAGGAAAATATCTCTAAGGAAGTAAACTGAACTAACTAAACCTTACTATCAATATAAGATACGATTTACATAGATAAATTACCCTACCGTGAGTTCCACAGCTCCTCCTCAGACTCGGCCTCATTTGGATAGTCTTCTATAATTGGACCGAATGCTTCATCATTTCCTTCAATCGACTTCTTTTCTATAGCTATCGGACTCTCTTTTACTAAACCGATCGACTTTTCAATCTTTCCCTAGGCTTACCAAATTTTGGCGTTAGCAACTGGAAAGGATGGTGACCGCATGGGTCCATCTTCTTTTTTTGTTTTTTTTGCTTTTTTCTATTCCTTCTCTTTTCTTTTTCTCTCTGCCTCTTCTTTCTTTCCCTACCTCTGTTCTTCTCTATGCAGGGGAGGCCAGGAGGAGGGTGATGATCTGGCATAGGGACGGTGACAGTGGCAAGTGACAATGTTGACAATGGGGGAAGCAGCACCCAATGGTGTGGTAGAGGAAGGCAACAACACCAAGAGGCTCAAGCGCTCGCATCAGTCGCCAAGATATGGGTGCGGTGGTGGGGCCAAGAGGCACAGCGGCTGCGGCTAGCGCCAGGAGGCTCTGGTAGTGGCGGGTTTTGGTGGCACCATGAGCTCATGAATGCAGTGGTGTGGAGGGGGACTCGAGAGGAAGGAAGGTAGAGGAGAGTCTGAGAGAAGTGAGGCGCAGGTTGGGGAGAAGGGGTTCGCCCGTGCCTTTTATAGGCAGCCGAGAGTGGCGTGGCAAGGACAAATGGAAGGGGTGCGGGACTGGCGAATGGAACAATGGAGCGTGGAGCTAGGCGGTGGCAGAGGTGCGACGCGGCGTAGAGGGCTCAGTGACAGCATTCTCAATAGTGGAGCCAGCCTTGGCGCAAATCGGTGCAGAATGCTCAGTGACGGGATTCACAACCTTGTTGCTACGCGACGCAGTAAGACGCGGTGGGGTCGTGGTGCATAGGCACGACGCGGGCATGCTAGTTGTGGCGATGAAGTGGAATTCACGTGTGGAAGCTATGGGGCGGCACAGCGTGTTACGACATGCTGAATGTGGGCGTGGGATTGGGGCCACTCTACATGGGGATGGCTCAGTAATTCTCCAAGCATGTGCTATGCATGTGGGGCGAGGGGAGTGTGAAGATTGCGCAGGTGTAACGAAGCAGGCATGCGCAGGATGGAGGCGATGGCTGACAAGCAGACTTGGGCGCAGAGAGTGAGTGGTGAAAGTGTGCGGGGGCGTAGCAGCGTGAGCGGCTGCTTGCGGAGAGATGGACCCTTGGGCATGGCCCAACGGAAAAAAGAGAGGAGGAGTAGCCTTGGTCCGGCCTCAGGTGCGGCCTAGGACGGGGAAGAAGAAAGACAAGTGGGAGAGAGAGCTAGGCCAGTGGGGCGATTGGGCCGACCAAGGAGGAGGAAGGAAAAGGGAAAAGAAAGAAGGAGGTTGGGCCGAGGGGAAGGCAACCCAAATGAACAGGAGGTTTTTCACTTTTTTAGGGATTTTTATAATTGAATTTTTGAGAAAATTTTGAAATGAGTTTGAATTTGTACTCGAGATTTTTTTAATCATTTGTGCGAGGGACTCAAGTAAATTTATTTGAGAGGATTTTTGAAGTGAGGTTAATATTCGAAATTTAGATTCAAATTTTATTGTTGAACTCATAGAAATTTAGAAAGAATTTTCGGAGGAGGGTTGATTTAAAAGTCGAACCTCGTTATTTAAATTTTGGATAGACATAATTGGCACATAATACAAAAAAACCCAAATTTTTAAAAATATGATTTTTATTGAAATATCTTTTAACAACTAACCTAAAATCGGGGTGTTACATCAGCACGGCGTTCTCAACCACCAAGAGGTTGGAGCTAAGCGACCGATCGAGGCCACGGACTAGCACTTCTGGTGTTTGATACACCATACCTACATTGATAAACAAAGTTAGCACGATTATATAAAATAAAAAATACATAATATATAATTCATATAATTGATGACAAATTTTTGTTAGAAAAAACAAACAATAGTTACCATTACTACAAGACTCAAAATAAAACATCATGATACATATAGTTCATACAACTTAGAAAATATGTTCATAACTACCTAAATTATGAGAAATTAAGTTACAAATCCACTCTTACAATAATAGATCCACTCCTAGGAAGGATTAGCCTTAAAGTGGTGCCTTTCCCTGTGGGGCATCTTCCATCAGCCCCTGCTCCTGATAGAGGAGCTTCTTCTTCACTCAAAACCTCTATATCTTTTGGATACTTCTTGTAAGTATACCTCTCCTAGTAGCACTTGCTATAACATTTAAACATTTCACCTGCTTCAAACTCATCTATGTCATTATGAATCTGCCATGTTTTGTGGCAACCTTCCTTGTCCCTCATTCTCGTTGGGTTCAGAATGTAAAAAATCTGAGATTGTTGAGCTACAAAAGACCTCATAATATCAAAGCCAAATACATTACCACTCTAGATATACAAAATAGCTTCCTTCCTAAAATAAGATGACATAAAATGATCGTCTAATATTCCGTACTCTAAGCTCGTGGTAATAACATGAGAACATAGCTTACGGTATAGTCTTTGGCTTTTGGCATGAGCACAAGTAGGTTCCATCAACCTTAAGACATTCTCCTACACAACTCTCTTATGACATTTTCCATGCTTGCCATTGTCAACACACAAAATTTTAAATCTGTGCTACTGTGTAACTTGAGGTATAACTCGATGCTCATGGGCCTTTTTACGTTTTTTTTCTAAGTACTTCGTCATCACTGTGCCAAAGAAAATACCATTGTCTATCATGGAAGGCATAGCTGCTTTATAACTATCTCTAAAATATTTACATGTGTCATGCATGATAAACTCAATAATAGCAATAAGTGGTAGCCCTTTTACACCATGCATCATCCAGTTATAAACTTCAGCAAAATTGGTTATCATTATGCCAAACCTAGCACCACCATCATCATACAATAAGTCACGTTTATCCTTTGACTCATTCTTAATCAAGTGCGAAAATTTTCTAACCTGATATACCAATAACCTTCTCACAATATGATCATCACTAGGAATGGTCCTAGAGTTTTGGGAGCCTCCTCACTTATAGATATTGGCTTTCTAGACTGCTCATCTGTTTGTTTCGTTGTCAACTCATACAACCTCCTCCAAAGCTCATCTGGGCACAAAGCCTCTTAAAAATATTCATAATGTGTTTATTCTTAAACTACTTGTTGAAATTAGTACCCATGTGACATGCATCATCTACAGCAAACATCTAGCCACTCTTATGTGTACCCCTTCTTCACGTTAACATCTCTTATATACTCAATAGCCCGTAAAAGGCCAGTGTGATGATCATGTATAAAGCATACACTTAGCCTCATATGCACAACTGCATCTTTCATCCACTTTAGAAACCAATACTAGCTTTTAGTGTTCTTATTCTCAACGAAAGCGAAAGCCACAAGTAACATTTGATTATTACGATCAACTCCAATTATTGTCAATATCTACCCTCTGTACTTTACAGTTAGGAATATCTCATCGATGCAGAGTATAGAGCGACAATGCACAAATGCATGAATGCACACACTTAATGCAAAGAAAGACCATTGAAGCACACTCTGCTGAGAATGGCCAAGTGATGGGAATGATTTAAGGTCATAGTAGCTCTTCGGATTTCTCTGAAATATAGAAGTTAGAACACGATGCAAATTATCGTATGAGTTTTGAATGTGCCAAACCTCATATCTATAATCTTCTATTTTATCCTCCATGCCTTCATATAGATAATTATGTACTTGAATTTATCTTCAATGTGCCTAATAATTGATCTTGATTTGTACCTTAGGTTATGCACAATATTAGAGTACATCTCTATTGTAACAAATATAGATATTATGTTTCTGTGGTATTTCTTAATCCCTTGTAAGTAACAATTATTGTTAGTGACGATTAGCATCTTCTAGTAATCTTTCTATTTACCCTTGAATGCATGCATCCTCCATATATACCCATAACTTGAGTTTACACTCTTCACTTCATGTTCCAACTTGCTTAACTTCATGATCCAAAACTCCTTCCAAAGTAATACTACCGAGTGCTTAACTGCCTCCATCAATTTCTCTTTATATGAATATTTATTCTCCTGAATGATCTCGTTCTCCTTATACTCTCACGGTGCATGATGCCCTAAAAGATAATAAGTTTAGAGGTGTTCTCGTTGTACCATTATGAGGGATTTATATTACCACCCTTCTCGTCCGACAATTCATCATCCTCTATATACTCGTTATCAAAATCTTCACTATCCATTATCTTAACGATAGTAATGTTTCTCTCTCCCTCATGTGCCAATCTTCTATGCTCCTCCTCCTCCTTCTTGGTGCAATGTTACATTTCCTTCCACTATTTCAGCATCACCTCCTGTTATACTTAGATCCTCTTTGTCTTGCATGGCTATTAAAACAGTGTTATCTTTCACAATACTAGGTGACTAATCTCGTTGCAATGCATTCATTACGTACCATCTCCATGTGTCAGTGAAATCCACCTACAACAAGTTAAAAAAACCTTCAGTTGCCTGGTTCACTATGACATACACGGTTATTAAGTTAAACTAGTAGTTGATTCTGAAGCCTCATTTTAATTAGTTGTACACCGATGGAAAATTTTTTTCAGCTAGCCGTTCAATGCCTTTAAGAGTTGAGCTGAGTTCCGATAAATCACACCATATGCACCATGCATAACATTATCTTAATCATAATATAATCGAAATACTACTTTATATGATATATTTATTCATAGAAAAATAAATTTTAACTAAGTAATTAATCATCACATTTAGTATCTTACATTCGATATTTCAATAGATCTATGAATGAAACTATTTACGAATCTAAAATAATACATATATACTATTTCGTTTTATTACTAAAAATAGATATTGCTAAGGGTATAAATGTTTTACCTTCATATAAATCCACAAGGTACCAGCACTTTGCCGCTTCCCTTCGCCTCCCCTCAACAATCTCTTCTCTTTTTTCTGTTTTTTTTTATTAAACTAGATTTTTAACGTCTAGATGAGATATGATATTTGGTTGCCAAAAAATGTTCTAAAAGAATATGATTAGAGGGTCATCTATAAAATTATTAGGCCTCTTTCCTTTTATGGATAGGCTTAGTAATTTTATAGTCAGTCCTCTAGGGGCAAAAAAAACATCCTAGCAGATGGCGACAAGGGAGCTAGCTACCTGCTCGCATGCTTTGTAGCGGTATTTTGTAGACACCCTGCTACGAAAAAAAATACCCTTAACTAAAGTGAAAAGTAGGCTAACTATAAATTTCCTAACCTCCGTTGGACCGTCATTAATGAGAGTTAACGGAAGTTTGTTATGTTAGATTTCACGGTATTTGATATGTTTTAAAAAAAAACGCGTTGGGATTATAGTAATATGAAATTTTCAAACAAAAATATATTTTTAAAATATTTTAATAAAAATATAAATAAAAAATTATGTGCGTGCGTACGTAAGTTTTTGGGCTCACAGGGCCGGCCAAGCTCTCTCAAACAGGAGAGAACGAAAAAGAATAAGAAGAAAGCTAACTGCAATCACACACACATAAATGTGTGTAGTATTTCAGTTGAGTCAGGTATCAGTTGAAACATTTATAAGCAAGCATATAGTACATGTTATATACTGTACAACAGCTAGCGCTTAATTGCAATACAAATCGATATCTACATCTCTTACTGCATGCACTAGTGTACACTCTATGTGCAATTCATCAATCCATTCGTTGCATTAATCCCTTTTATTTGTTGCTTCCTAGCTCACCCGCGCCGGCCCCTGCTTCAATTCTCACCTCCATCATCGATCTTTGCCTCTCCATCGGCATCGTGCCTTCAATAATTCACCTATCCTTGCGATGGTTCTGGAAGGGTGATGAGCCGAGATTTGGAGTCATATACCATCTCCGTGCTACAACTGCAACAACCTTACAGAGTATTTCAGATTGATGCAGATATTTATAACTCATATAGACGCAGCGCAAGCATCATATCAACCATGATGGAGTGAGTACATTAGGAAAAAGAATACGTACTTTGCGCATTTCACTTTCTTTGTTTCACCGCCACTAGACACTGACAGGATAGTCCCGAAGAAGGAAAGATTTTCAGTGCCACAATTCGGACATGACCCATGGATTGCCAGAGAACAATCATCAGTTGAATTTGCACCCTACTTGACCACACCACATAATGTTTAGATGTTAATGTATGGCAGCAGAAAAGCAGAAAAGGAGACTAAAAATACCTTGAGGATTAAGAAGTCCTTCACTATGGCATTAGTTATGGACTGTGCTATGAACAATATTAGAGGCAAAGCAGCAAACCATGTGAAAATGAAACCGAAAGGCTCTGGCAACTGCATCGTTCATCAAGATTACGGAGTCAATTATTGGAGAAGAAATATGTCAAATACTCCATCGATTAATTGGAAAAAACAGGAAAATTAATTGACCTGGAATATATTGATCTCACAGCCAGTCAATTCATCAATGAAGAAGAACCTATATGTATGAAAATCAATGTTAGAGTTGACAAACATAACTAACCCTGGTCTCTGCTTAAAGATAAAGGATGGCTTCACTGCAATCAGTTGAGCAAAAGGTAGGAGTATACTCACAGTCTTATAGCAACAGTAGTTGCTGGAACATTTAGCAGGAACATCTTTAGAATAGGGAAGCAGTCAGAAAAGAAATTGAACCCGTATTTGTAAGAGTTTGTGTTTGAATGAGAGATGAGAGAAGTAATGAACCTTCAATCTGAGTTTGAGCTGGTCGAATTGAGCGTCAGACATGATGGGATTGCCTGCAGCATAGGCCATGGAGGCTTCCAGTGGGCGTTGTTCATCAGGGCCTGAAAAATTGTTGGTTTTTTCAGGGAGAAATTAAGGAAGGATGTAGAATTGTAGAGCAGAAGTAGTAAGTAGAGAGTAGTTAGCATGACGACGCGACTGCCTTCCTACATGAGCTCTTCCTTGAGGTTGTCCAACTCCTCGTTGGACAGGATGGCCTCAGGTCGTAGTAGAGGGCCTGCAGAGCCTGAAGGAACGGCTGCTCAGATTTTTTTTTTCTCCACCATTTTTTCGTACTACAGGGTGGTCTGGGCTTGAAATAACACCAGCCCAATTTCACGTATTAGAGCCCACAGAAATTTCCCTTGACAAATTGGATCGGCCTGTGTAAATCAGGCCTCTATAATGTTCTTTCTTAGAGTTAGGCACCAGATGGCAAGGATTACCAACAGTTGTTGCTTGAAAAACCTCTGATGTATTATTGTACACTTGTGCCAAATCCTAATTTGGACATGCCAGACGGTAACAGTAGTGAAGAGCACCTAGTGGCAGTGTATATAGAGCAGACAGGGGCAAATTCGTCGTAAACCTTCACGAAAAGCTTAATAGAATCGTCCACAATGCATACTGCTTCAACGACAGTGGAGAGGACGATGACGACTCCATGGAAACCATGGATGAGATTCCTTCAATTCAATTACTGTATCTGTAAAATGTAAGAATTTAATATTAGATAGATTAGATACGATATAAGATTAGGAATGTGAAGAAAACAAAATAATAATAATAATATGTTTTGAGAAAAGGGAGTAGCAGTGTAGGGTGGGAGCGCGCAGCCAATCCTCCGTCGTCCGTTGCACCGGCCTGGCAAGATTACAACGTAGCGTAGCAGATCCACCAGCCACCGGCAGCAGTGCGGTACATGTCGCTCACTGGTGAGCAGAGCAGCAAAGCTTAGGTCGCTAGCATTGCTCCATGGCGACGCCACAGGTTCTAGCGCTGCTGCTTCTGCTTGTGCTCTTCGCCGCCGCCACGGCCACCCCGACGCTGCTATTCCTGCTGGCCGGCCAGTCCAACATGGGCGGCCGCGGCGGCGCCACCAATGGCACCTGGGACGGCGTGGTGCCGCCCGAGTGCGCCCCCTCCCCACACGTCCTTCGCCTCTCCCCGGACCTCCGCTGGGAGGAGGCGCGCGAGCCGCTGCACGCTGGCATCGACGTCCACAACGTGCTCGGCGTCGGCCCCGGCTTGCCCTTCGCCCACGCCGTCCGCGCCTCCCGCGCCATCCCGCCCTCCACCGTCATCGGCCTCGTCCCCTGCGCGCAGGGCGCCACGCCCATCGCCAACTGGTCCCGGGGCACGGAGCTGTACGAGCGGATGGTGACGCGCGCCAGGGCCGCCATGGCCACGGGCGGCGCCAACGCCAACATTGGTGCGCTGCTGTGGTACCAGGGGGAGGCTGACACCATCCGGCGGGAGGACGCGGAGGTGTACGCGGGGAAGATGGAGGCCATGGTGCGCGACGTCCGGCGAGACCTGGCGCTGCCGGAGCTGCTGGTGATACAGGTGGGGATCGCGACGGGGCAGGGCAAGTTCATCGAGCCGGTGAGGGAGGCGCAGAAGGCGGTGAGGCTTCCATGGCTCAAGTACGTGGACGCCAAGGGCCTCCCCATCGCCAGCGACTACACGCATCTCACCACCCCGGCGCAGGTCAAGCTCGGCAAAATGCTCGCCAAGGCCTACCTATCCACGCTCTAATTACTGTATTCACTTATTGTTACTGCTGCTACAAATTTCCGCTCTTCTTATCGATTCCCTCCTCCATGCTACTAGGCATAATCATCATCTCTCACTTCCTTCGTTTGCGACCAAAATGTTACTACTGCTCATTTATTTTTCAACAAGAATTACTACTTTGGTTATCTCACACACACACACACTCACAGATCGAGAGAGAGAGAGGCAGAACCCTGGATGGATTTCTAGCACTCACCTCTTTCTACATGCTATGTGGCATATGCATTCGTCTGTCTACACTGAAACTCGTACTACGGTCGGCAGCTCCAATTGTAGCTAACCAAAGGCATGCTGTGCTGTAATGCAATGTATCCAACCGTCTCCCTGTTTCAATCCGAGCGGTAGCCAGTTGTTGTTGAATACTCCTCCTACTCATATGCTGCTTGATTGGCCAACATGCAAGCATGTGTTCCTGGTGCTAAATATCTTACTGCTACTCGCTACTAGTACTACTTTCTCGGGGATACACAAGAGGAAACATTGGCAACGGAGACCCATTACCCAGAACTCGATGGGTAATGACCCTATTTGAATGTGTAAATGGGTTAAAATATACCCCATGGGTCTACTGACGACAAAGAAACACCACCCCATGGGTTTGTCGATATAGATATGGTTATACTTTCATACCCTTAACCCAATAGATACCCATACAGATTAAGGGAAGTGATTTTCAATCTAGGGTCTAGCTAGCTATTAGTCAACTAAATTAGGTCCAATTAACTAATACCTAACATGTGAAATATAAAAGAGGGGAGGACGAGGAACCTAGTGCCACTCCAAACACCGCCCACACAAAATTTCAACAAACTCCTATTATGTGTGGGGCACCTATGGATGTATTTTACCCACGGGGGTAAGAGCATGGTGGAAAATCTAGAGCTATGAGTGGGTGGATTGTATTTTGGCGAAGGTGGATTTGGAGTAGCAAAACCCAATGATTATAGACCCATTACCATCTCTACACAAGGCGCCAAGCAATAGGCTGTTGGTTTGTCTGGCACGGTGACTCTGGGTCAGAAATGTTCTCTCTTTGTCTACGAGAGAAAATCAGCTTTATCGTTCATACCATCTCTCAATTATACTAAATCTAATCTATAAAAAGTGGAGTAAGCAAGTCACTGTTGAGGGTCAGGATCTGGGGACCAATCACATGCCATCCATCATACTAGTACCACTACTCGTGAGTCGTGTCGCTGCAGTACAACTGCAGTGAGTGAGTGACGACTCCTTTGTGTGGCCATGGTCAAGCTAGCCAGATTCATTGATTCATTGATTCTGGGAGGGACCCCTGCCCTGCTTTCATCATCCATATATTCAGGCTTGCTTGCCGGCCAGATTCCTGAATTTCAGGCTGCTGCTGCTGACGATTCATTTGAAAAAAGGCAAGGAGGAAGGAAATGACTCGGTGATAATCACAAATGGATCGATGAGGCCCAGCCCACACTCACTACATATATATATATATATTCACCATCATCCACAGCCCACCACCGAGAGTAATCGTGCATAATGTTGGCCTGCATTATAGCATTGTCCTTTTCTTTTTCCCAATCATCAACATCGTCAAGACTCATCACCACGACTGCAATCTACTACTCCTATCTATCTAGGAGTATCTTGTTTTGACAACAACATGGTGGCCACGATGCCCGTGCCCGTGTACATGCGGACAACTCCACTAGCTATACCCTACATATAGATAGTGGTGCACCTGTGTATTGTGGCCGTGCTTGTTCGTTTGTGCGCATCGCAATCATTGAATCAAATTGTGCAGTAAGAGTACATGTGATTGATGAGTTCACAATGCAACATCGATCTCATTTCATCCATCGGGCAGGGATATAAAACTTACTATAACCTTTCTCTTCCATGTTTTTCTTTTTGGAAGAGGTAAAATTAAGAGGCTGAATATATTGGACTCTTTAGGATTCAGATCCATGTCACTCATTCATACATGTCCACCCTTTTCTATCATCACTTTGTCTTTTCTATGGGGAATTACACAGCAAGTGGACTGACAATTGAACATAGTACAGTGTCAGTACTAGTATATCTTAACTTGAGCATGCAGCACAAAGAAAAGGAATCATCTCAATCAGTGTATTGAGTAGTAGTATAGTGGGCTTTATTGCTGATGAACTCTCCTCCAAGTCTTGTTTATTTGTTTCTCGGCGTTATCGGTGAACGCTACAGGAGCAGTGTTTATGTAATTTTCGGCGTTATCGGTGAACAGTACAGGAGTAGATAAAAGTGAGAGAAATACAGGAAAGTACTAGGTAGGCATATAGATGCAGGCTAGGCGTCGTCGTAGGAGAGGTGGAAGTCGGTAGTGCATCCGGTGGCGTCGGGGTCTTCGGCGCCGCAGCAGTCGTAGAACCTGGCGGCGTAGGGGGGATCGCCGTCGCGAAGCTGGTAGTACCTCTTCTGGTCGTCGTGGCGACGGCAGACGAAGAAGGAGGGGTGGAACCTGCAGGAGAGACGCGTGTTGGCCGACGGCGCGTAAGTCGCCTTGCACCGCCGGCACAGCTTCTCCTTCTCCTCTCCCTTGCCGCCGGACTCCATCTACCACTGCCTCTCTCTCTCTCTACACAAGTCGATGGTCCTTTCTGATTTTGGGGATCGATCCTAGCTGCTCTTTTTTTCTCCTTCCTTACCCTAATAATAATTTGTTGGCCGTGCAATTCTGCCTGTTCGTTTCCTGTGGGCTTCTGCATATTTCTATGGGCCTTCCTCTTCTTCATCTCCGCCTGTGGTATATTCGATCAGTTTTGCTAAAATTTTCCCTGCGATTATTTTTTCTTCTAAATTTGTTTTTTTACTTCTTATGTGCATCAAGATTTACGTTAGCCGTTGAATAAGCAATGGGAGGAAACAACATATCGCTTGCATCACACGCATAAACCTTTCTACACTAAGCTACGAGTATTTTTATGTATTTGTATGAGAATCATATAGTACTTATATTATTGTAATTATACTGTATTTATATTATAATTTAACTTGTATGATTTTAATAAAAAAATTGTTAAGTGATACGTAGGTAGCCCTTTATTTCATAAGCGCCCTTTTGTGCTGCAACCTGCAAATAAAATTTTCAAGAACGTACACCGTTTATTTATTTATTTATGCTTTGGTCTCTTTCTTAACTTGTTTTAGTTTCAACCAACTAGTAAGCTTAATTTACTGGATGTAGTATGTAAAACAATATGCAGGCCCTCTTTGCAACACGTACAGAATTTTGTGGTAAAACAATTAGTAGTAAAGTTTTTTATAAGATTTTTTCCAACATTATTAAGGCTTCCTTCGAATCAGCTGGAAAGCTAAGATTTTTTATGGCACGTCAAACAAGACGAGTTATTAGTATATTATTAATCAATTATTAATTATCATAAACTTAAAAATATATGAATATAATTTTTCAGAAACTTATATAGCACAAAATATACAATTTTACAGTTTAAAAAATGTGCTCATAGAAAACGAAAAAAAAATCTCTTAGCCCAGAAGCTGGCTAAATGGGCTTAGTTGCTTCGCATTTCCCATAAGCACGTTTTTTAAACTAAAAAGAGTTTTTATATAAAAGTTTCTTTCAAAAATTAAATAAATCTATTTTTTATTTTTTTATATAATTAATACTTAATTAATGATATGCTAATTATATTTTATGTTTTACTTGCAACTAATTATTTAATTCTAGCCGCTGAGAAGAACTAGCCCTTAAGTCAATTAGAACCTAGTTCGATTGAGAATGCTTAGGCCACAGCTGAAGCTAACAAATTCCCAACTACTAATTATGATCATCAACGAACTATTAAAGGACAAGCTGGCTATCTAGAGAATCTGTGACGTGACCTAGCTATTTGGCCAGCATGGATATTCTGGATTACCAAAGACAAAACAATTCTACTAGTACTATACTAGGTACCGGTGCATATAAAATGATCGATCGAGGATTATGCATGCACCCAGCAAGCCAGAAAAGTAATTAAGGGAAATTGAATTAGCTGTTACAGCTAGCTAGCTCGATCGATCGTCTCCCATCTACCAACAACCACACTAATTAAGCTAGCCGTCGCTTTATTTTTCTTATTATTACTTTCTCTGTTTCAATTTGCTACAAGTGCGATAAAGCCGATGAGGTTTAATGTGAACTTATACGGATATGTTGAGATTTAGATGTTCTGTTTAGCTTTAGTAAAGATCTATTGGTTTGATATCTTCGTCGGGTTAGTGGAGTTACAAGCGTACCAATCAATTTGATCTCTAAGACAGATAATATTAGATCATCGAGCTAATCAGCTAATAAAGCCGATACGGACTCCTACTATCAGCTGAATGTGCCAATAGGGTTAGGATGGCTTAACTCCAGTGCAGGTCCTTAAGTCTAGAGGGGATAAGATATGTAAGCCGGTCGGCCGGAAAGCCTGCCCGACCCTTCCTATCGGCTAGATGCCGATAGAGATGAGAAAGCTAGCGCATCGGCTGAAAAGCCGATAGAAATTTGAGAGATAGACACATGTAACGCACTAGAGGGCCTATCAATCAAAGAGCCGATGGCGCTACCCGCATCCGATGCGCGAAGCAGGAGCGATCCCCCACGAGGCCACGTGGGCGAGCGACTGCAGTAACGGCGTCGTTAGGACCAGCCTCGATAGATCGGACCTAACCGAGACAGAATGAGGCCTAAAATTAACGATACCGAGATGGCGGGGGATCGAACCGAACATGACGATGAGGTAGGAGAGATAAGATGCCATCAGCTAACTATAGGCCGAACGCTTGACGTGGTCCTATATCTAAATCCATCGGCCACACGACGATAGGGCCTACGTTTAAGATAACTCATTGGCTATTCACTCCAATGAAACACCGTAGAGAGACCTATAGACCTAAAACTCAATCCTCTGTTAGCAAACTCGTAGGTTGGACTTAACCGATGCAGCACGAGACTAACGACGGTGGAGGGAGTTTGATAGGGCGATAGATCTTGCACGGACGTAATGTGGTACACCTGATCTGACTAAGAGTTTGAATCTAAATGATGCAGCCTTGGACAGAACAAAATATACCAGGATAGTGGCGGGACTTACCCCTTCGCCGGAGATTGAACTTAACCGATGCAGCCCTGCGTCGAGAGCTAGAGCCCGCCGGTAAATACCTAGATGAACTAGGATGGCGATACGCCGAGATTGTATTGATTGAGAGATTTTTTACATATTTCCAGGGGGTCTATATTTATACCTTGGATTTACAGAGTCCGACGCGTTTACAACCACCATCGAACGTTATCTCTTAACAAAAATAACAGAAAATATCTCTAAAGCAGTTAACTAAACTAACTAAGACTTCCTAACCATATAGGATACAATTTAACTAAAGATAATACCCTGCCGTGAATCCCATGGTTCCTCCAAAAACTCGGTATTATTTGGATAATCTTCTATTTTTAGACCGAATCTTTCCTTACTCCACCCGATCAGCTTTCTTCCTATAGCAATCAGACCTCCTTTCACTCAAGCCGATCCTTTTCCAACCTCTCCTTGGGCTTATCGTAAAACTCCTTCTCTAACCTGACCCCATCCGGATAATCCTCTGTCCTCAAATCAATCCAATCTTCCACTAATTTGATCGGCTTCTCTACAGTACCGATCGGCTTTGTCCCATGAGCCGATCAGTATTTCCATCGGTCGATCATATTTACAGACTGAATCAAATTCTGGAGTTAACACATGCCCCCCAATTTCAGAGTTTGCCAATAGACTATGAAATTTTGAGCCGTTGGAAGTCTCCACAAACCAGGATGACCCGTTAAAACCCGCAAATGATAATTAATCGGTCCAAATTTCTGCCTAGGTCACTCCGCCTCTATAAAATATTCCATCGCCTCATCCTTCTTCCCCATTAGAACCCCCAAACCTCGACGAGCTTCGACGACTGAAGGCGAACTTCCGCAAATCACTTCATCGGCCGCTATTCCTTCTTTCTCCGCGCGATGGCTTCGACACACGCAGTCCCTAAGGTAACTATCATCTGCTCTTCCATCCTATATTTCAAACAAATCTTCCCTATCCCGTCTTCTCATCGGTAGTCAAGTTCTTGTTCACTGTAGTATCTCAAGAGTCAGATTGCTATCCCAGTTTCCGATCGCCCCGGTCACTTTTATCTTGGCCCTATGGGTAATGAAGATCCAACTGATTTTATAAACTCCGAAATAGAAAGGATCCCATTTAAACACTCATTTATGGCCATCACCGATTGGACTAACAGCTTCAGATCTTGGCCTGGTAAACTCCCGGGATGGAGAAACTGGTATCTCAGGGTTTACGCCTCCAAAAAGTCTTTCTGGGAAGACTTGGAAATAGACCACTGTATCAACCTCTCTTTAGCCGATATGGAAAAGAATGAACATTTACTTACATCGGCTTCTTATTTCTGGTCGAATATCCTGAATGCCTCCATGTTTGGGCATGGACCAATGACCCTCACCCTAATGGATGTTACCATGTTGACCTACTTTAACACCACCCACTACATAAATACGTTCATCCTCATATTCAAACCCACTCATCGGCTGAATACCAAAAACGTCGGAGGTTGGACTAAATACATCTCCCTGCACCAAAAGACCTCCGGCCAAGTCGATGAGCGTGAACATGTAGCATTCCTGAATCTTTGGTTGAAATGGTTTGTCTTTGGTGTTTCAACTCTTGGTCCAACCACCAACATGCAGTACCTGGCGGAGCTCTTGGCCAATCAACGTCGCATTCCATTGGGGCAATATCTTCTTGAAGCCACCTATCAATTGCTTCATCAGGTGGCGAACAAGCTATCGGCAGGCCAACTAGTCAGATATATTGGTGGTCCCTGGTGGTTCATACAACTCTGGTTGAACGTCTACACCTCTAGAGTTATCGCTAGGTCCCCTTTTCCTTCTCTGACATATCCGACTGACTACCTAGAAGAAGATGAGGCCAGCCAGCGTCGATGTACTTCTCTGGGTGAAGCCGCATCGGCTCTTTCTGGAAGCAAAATGACCCCCCTCGAACTCAGCTAGTGGTTCAAATATTTTTACTACGGCTTTACTAAAGAAGTCACCATCTGGTTTGCGTACGAGGATGATTCATCTTTCGAAATGCCTTCCAGGTTTCAACCAATGAATGACTTAGCCGACGAAGAATCGAAGACAATCTTCTTATCATCCATAATTCATATTCTTCTGTCGACTGGATTTTCATTGGGCCGATCCCAACACCCATCATACGAGTTCTACCATCTTTTGGTTGGTGCTCGTCAGTTGGGCTTCGGCCAACTCCCCATCGGCTTATTCTTCATCGGCAAACTCCAAGCCCGAGGAGAAGTAAACAGTGGCGTGGAGTATGATCGGCTTAGGATGATGGCATCATCCTTGTCCTTAGGGACCATCTCCACCTTCGAGCCCTGCATATCCAACACCAAACTTTTTGCTCGATGGTGGTCATAATGGGAAAGGCACATATTTAGTCTATCGGCTAAAAATTATTGCATGCGCCTTAACCCCGACTATGTAGAATCCGATGAAGAGGTAATCTTTCTCCTTATACTAACTTTTCTTCATCGTATTGAATTTCAACTACGTCTTGATTCCCATGATTCCACAAGCTGGCGATAAAGATGCACCTACAACTAGCGCAAGTGGTCAGTCGATTATTTATCAACCTCAATCGGCCAGATCCATCCTTAGACAAGGTGCTCCACCTCCATTGGCTCTCCTCCGAGTGTCACGAACACCAGGGCTGAAACGCAAGAAACCAGCTACTCGGACAGTTTCTAAGAAGCAAAAACCCGGCACCGATGTCACCATCGTTACATCAGTTTCGCGAAGCCCTTCTCCTACGACGATCTTGACTTCATCTCCATTGGTATGTGTCAGCATCAATTCTTCTCCGTTGTTTTCGCCTTTATCTTAACACCTTTACTTTACAGCCTAAACCATCGGCTCCTGAAATCCAACCGCTGGACACTGTTACCAGGACTGAGCCGATGGTATCCTCAGAAGTCATAGTTCTGCACCACAAACTGCCTCACATCAAGCTGATACCCGTATAATCATTCAAGCTGATCCCGCTGTATCCCAGGTACATCCATCCTACATATTATTTTTTCATGGCTCATGATCCCTATGTTTGCCAATGTTAACATACGGTCATTAGCCGATCTGTTTTCCTTCGACATCGGCAAATACTTGGATACAGAGGAAGATTCAACCACCAGTGCAGCAATTGAACCATCTTTACTAGCCGATGCATGTGAGCAATTGTTAGATATTATGCATCGACTGGGAATTTCGATTGACTTGCTAGTGGAAGATTACGAGTCAATCCGGGGAAGACTTGCTGAAATCAAACATCTTCTACCTGAGAAACTGACCGACGTACTCACGCCTGCTGCCTACTTAAAATTCCAAAGGACCCAGCTGATCGCATCAAGACAACGCATTGCCGATCGCGTTGAGCAAAGCAATCTAGCTCACAATGATCGGCTAACTACCCAAAGCAAAAAGGAAGAAGTTTGATGAAATAACAGCTGACCTTCAATGCACCAGCACCAAGCTTGGCCTCCTGAAGAAATGAGAAGCCGATTTGATAGCGAAACTTGACAAAGTGCGTGACGACATCAACTCCACCGAGTCCCACTTCATCGGCCTACCAAAATCAATCCAAGATCAAGAGGCCAAAGTAGCAGACAAAGTGCGCCTTACAGTTCGTCGGTATAGAAATTTGAAGACAATCCCTAGATCAGATGAGGATGGCATCCGCGCCATTAACGAAATAGATCAAATCCGTCTGCGCTCGATCGAAGCCATTAAGAAATTCCTGTAAAATTTTAGTCTTGAAAAAAAACCCAAGATGTTATCCTGAACATTAACTATTTACAATAGAGTTCAACCATCTTGATCAACAAAAGTTGTATATTTATTTTTTCTAAAGGCGATATCTCAACGATATCGGCTATATGTAACCGATATAATCATATTGGCTTCCGTACATAAGAAATTGGCTACGCCTCAGCCGATTTACACGAACAGTATCATTTGCTAATACCACTTTTAAGAACTCATCCATCTTAAAAAGAAATTTAAAAATCGGCTATGCTCAGCCGATTTAGACGCCTACCCAAACGCTAGGATAATACCTCTTTAAATATTTTCTGTTAAGCGCTTTGGCAAATTTCTCCCCTTTAAGACTTTCTAACATATAAGCATTGCCAGGCACACACCGATTGATCTGATAGGGTCCTTCCCAATTGGGTGACCATTTTTCAAACTTATTATCCCTAGATCCAATTGGTAAAATCAACTTCCAAACAAGATCTCCTTCAGAAAATGATTTAACCATCACCCTCCTATTATAATGCCTACCAACCTTAGCCTTGTTTTTCTTGATATTTTCAAACGCTTCTAACCGACTCTGAGTTAAATCATCAAGCTCATTAGTCATCAAGGTGTAATAATCATCAGCCGTCAATTGATCCTATAGAGACACCCTCCTGGAGCCGATGTTAACTTCCCACGGGAGAACTGCTTCATGACTGTACACCAATTGATATGGCGGTACTCGAGTGGATCCATGGCACGGCATCCGATAGGCCCACAATGAATCATTTAATGTAACATGCCATCTCCGTGATTACTCATCAATCTTGCGCTTGATCAACTTTATTAAACTCTTATTGGAAGCTTTGGCCGGTCCATTAGCTTGAGCATAATATGGTGATGAATTCAACAACTTAATCCCTATACTGGCAGCAAACTTTTGAAACTCCTCAGACATGAAAATAGAACCTTAATCGGTAGTAATCGTCTACGGAATACCACACTGATATATAATATGTTTCTTGATGAACTCAATCGCGTCCCTAGAAGTAACTTTCTTCAAAGGAATAGCTTCGACCCATTTTATAAAATAGTCCGTTGCCACCAATATGAACTTATGTCCTTTACTTGATGAAGGATAAATCTGACTGATCATGTCGACTCCCCAACCTCTGAATGGCCATGGCTTGATTATCGGGTTCATAACTGATGTTGGAGCTCGCTGCACGTTCCCGAACCTATGATAATCTTAGCAGCCTTTGTAATATTTGAAACAATCCTCCAACATCCTTGGCCAAAAGTATCCAGCTCTCCTCATCAACCATCTCATATTATGAGCCGATTGATGGGCTCTGCAAATGCCTTTGTGTACTTCGCTCATTACCAATGCAGCTTCTTTGACACCCAAGCATCTTAATAGTACCCCATCAATGGACTGATAATATAATTCATCATCAAGTAATATGTACATAATAGACTTATACCGAAGCTTCTTGGAAACCGATTTTGACGGATTTTGCAAATACTAAATAATTTCCCATCTCCAATCATCAGCTTCCATATGGCTCTCAATATCGGCTATCTCAACTTCTACTTTACTGTTCAGTCGATACCCCGAAGCAATCTGAGCAAGATCATTGGCCTCCGCGTTCTGCTTCCTAGGAATATGATCCAACGACATCATCTTGAAATCCTTCAATAACTGTTGACATTCTTCATAATATGACCTCAAAACCTCATCTTTGCATTCATATTCCCTAGATAGTTGTCTGATCACCAACAAGGAATCTCCAATGACCTCCACTGTATCGATTCCGAATTCCCTCAGTAGCTGAAGACCCTTGAGTGCCGCTTTATACTCCGCTTGGTTATTTGTACTATAAGGCTTGATTGTGAAAGCGAACTCAAAGCTTGCCCCCTGAGGCGATATGATCACCAAGCCAATATCAGAACCATGCCTGCAAACCGATCTATCAAAGAATAATGTCCACGGGATCAGCTCTACAAAATTCTCTTGGACTCCTCTATGCTGTACAATAAAATCGGCCACCGCTTGTCCCTTGACCGCCTTAGCCAATTTATACCTCAGATCGAACTCCATCAGAGCAAATATCCATTTACCAATCTGTCCCCTTAGGACTAGAGCCGATAGCATATATTTAATCACACCGGCTTTGCTTTGCAAAGCACTGTACACTCAGTCGATAAAAGATAATGCCTTAACTTTGTACATGAGAAATATAGATATAGGCATAACTTTTCCACCGTAGGATACCTGGTCTCAGCATCCAGAAGTTGTCGGCTCAAATAGAATACCACTTGCTCTTTTGATTCAAATTCCTGTATAAACACTAATCCGATTGACTTCTCATAGGCTAACAAATATAATTTGAACGGTACCCCTTTCTGTGTCGGAATCAATACTGGTGGAGAATTCAGGTATTCCTTAATAAGATCAAAAGCTTTCTACTGCTCAACACCCCCATACAAACTATTGATCGGCTCGCAACCTCAATAAAGGAGTGAAGAACTCAATTCTCCCTGATAAATTTGAGATAAACCTCCTTATAAAGTTGAGCTTGCCGATCAAGGACTGCAACTGTAGTTTGTTATTTGGTGGCTCGGTGGTCTGGATAGCTCTAATGTTTTGTTAACTAACTTCGATCCCTCTCTCATGCACCATAAAACCCAAAAATTGCCCAGTCGATACGTCAAAAGCACATTTGTGAGGATTCATCTTGAGTCCATATTTCTTCGTCCTCTCTAGTACTTTTCACAGATCGGCTATATGGTCTTCAATACCTTTGGATTTCACCACCACGTCATCAATATATATCTCCACCAGTTGGCCAATAAGATCATGAAATATATAATTCATGGCTCTCTGATAGGTTGCACCGACATTCTTCAATTCAAAAGTCATGACTACCTACTCGTACAAGCCGATAGCTCCAGGACATCTAAATGCAGTCTTGTGAATATCTTCTTCCGCCATAATAATCTAATTGTAGTCTGTATTTCCGTCCATAAAGCTAATGATCTTGTGACCCGATGCAGCATCAATTAATAAATTCGCCATCAGCATCGAATACTCATCTTTAGGGGTTGCCCTATTCAAATCCCGGAAGTCGATGCATATTCTCAGCTTTCCGTTTTTCTTCTTCACCGGGACGATATTGGATATCCATTCAGTATATCGGCACGGTCTGATGAAATTTGCATCGTATAATCTCGTGATCTCTGTCTTGATTTCATCATGCAACTCTGCTTTGAACCTTCTCTGTGATTGTTTAAATGGCCGATATCCTGGTTAAATAGGAAGCCGATGCTCAACAATCGATCGGCTCAATCCCGATATGTCATGTTAATTCCAAGAAAAATATTCCCAAAATTTCTTTAATAATTTTATCAACTTTTCTCGGGATTCAGTACATAGATTTTTACTAATATACATCGGCCTTAGCCTATCTCCTAAACCTATATCTATTTCTTCTAACTCATCGGCCGATGTAAATTCTTGTCCTAACTTTCCTTCGGAGTCTTCTATAGTTTCCCATGGGAACAATGGACCCAAGCCGACTTGCTGAATCGGCTTTATCGCCTTATTGGTCACCTCAAGGAAATCGCCATACCATGCTTTGCCAGACAGGCAAGTGAACGCATTAGCTTCCCAAATTGGCATATCGGTTGTTGCAATATTGGTCGACTGATCGGCTGCGATCATCTCAACTTTGTCCCTTGCCACTATATGAGGCTTTGATGCATTGTGGAAGGAACACAACAGTTGGTATGAATCCAATCCCTACCGAGAAGTAGACTATATGAACCCGTACTATTGATAACAAAGAATGTGGTGGGCAACATCTTGCTTCTAACTGTCAGCTCCATGTTCAGCACCCCCTTTGTTTCCGATGGGTTTCCTCCGAAGTCTTTCAATACCATATTTGTTTTGACTAAGTCTTCAACCGTCTTGCCTATCTTGCAGTACGTAGCATATGGCATCAAATTGACAGCTGCGCCTCCATCAACTAACATCTTCGTCATTGGCTTCCCATCAACATACCCCTTGATATATAGTGGTTTTAAGTATCGATGCTTGGAGTCTTCTGACTTGTCAAATATGGCTTGACTTGGTTCTAGCGTCAATTGGGCCAAATCTTATTCTTGAATCTCTTCATCGGATGCACATGCTTTATACTCTAAGGGCAAGAAGAATACCATGTTGGTCGGAGCCGATGTGCCAACATCATCCTCTTTTTGCTTTACTCGCCATATTTTTTTAACTTTCTAGCTCCGATCGGCTTCCTCATGGTCCTGATGCCGCCTTTTGTGCTACTCTCTATGCCGCAGCCTTTGTGCCCTCCTCTTTTGATTTTTTGTGAAGATCCCGAACGGACACCACTGGTCCTTTGTGTGGTACGATCCTTTATGTAACTCAGTTGACATTTGACCATAGTCTTCGTTGATAGGCCCTAATCGGTTATGCACTGATGCCTGCTTGATGGGAAACCGATCATACGACGTCTTACTCTGGTCAATGTACTGAGATCCTGGTTTGTTACATTCAGGACAATCTTCTATTGACGGTAACATCATATTTTGATCCCAGCAATACTGAAAAAAGGGACATCCCCAATATGGATTGTACCTTTCTTGTTGTGTTCCTTCTCGTCGCTCTTCGTCTTGTATTCTGGAATTTTTTTGATTAGGTCCGATGAGGTAACCTTTGACCTCCTCTAGCACCTTTTCTCATCAGACTGATCTCTTGAGGACCCTGCAAATACCATGTTCATAGGAAAAGGATGCTCATCAACCTTCATCGGCTTTTTATCCTCGAATGTGATTCTCCCCTGTTCGACAGCCGATTGTAATTGTTACCGAAAAACTTTGCACTCGTTGGTGTGGTGAGATATTGAATTATGCCACTTGCAATACTTCTTCTTTTTGAGTTCTTCGGCAGATGGGATTATATAGTTTGGTGGTAGTTGAATCTGCTTTTCTTAGAGGAGAAGATCGAATATCTTATCGGCTTTGTTGATATCAAAATCGTATCTTTCTCCCTTATTGGTATTCTTAATCCACGGGCACGATACAGGCTTCTTACTCCTAGTCCATTCCGCCAAACCCACTTCTGCATCGGATTCCTCATCATCTGAGTCCGATACATAAACCTGTAGTTGAGCAGCCTTCCAATGATACCTGTCTTTCTTAGTTTCAGCAAATCGGCTTTCATGAGCCGATACCCTCTGGAGGAGGTGTGACAAGCTCTCGAACTCATGTGAAGAGAAGTGTTCCCTAATCGGAGCCAGCAACCCCTAGAAGGCTAAGTCAGCTAGTTGTCCATCACTTAGAATGAAGCTGTAACATCGGCTTCTGACATCCCGAAAACACTGGATGAATTCCAGAACTGATTCATCAGGATTCTGCCTAACCGATGTCAAGTCTGACAACCTCATCTCTTGAATCCCAGTAAAGAAGTATTTATGGAATTATTTCTCCAGATCGGCCCATCCCCTGATTGAGTTTGGAGGCAACGAAGAAAACCAGGAGAAGGCCGATCCAGATAAGGATAATGGAAACAAACGGACCCTCAGAGCATCGTCAACCGATGCTTCCCCACATTGGACCAAGAATCGGCTAATATGTTCTATCGTAGATACGCTATCTTGCCCTGAGAATCTGGAGAAATTCAGAATCTTGTATCGGTGCGGCAGCGGAACTCTGTTGAACCACTCCGGGTAAAGGTGCCGATACATAAAGGTTTGTTCCTTAGGCCTAATGCCAAATTGCTCCCTGACGACTTCCGCAATTCTGGCAGACCAATCCTCCTCCTTTGGATTCTCTCTCTAGTACTGTGGAAGCGAAGTTAGCATTTGACATGGCCTGTAATGGTCTTCTTGATAATTATTACCAGGATATTCTTGCCTATATCCCCCATAATAAGCTATCCGATGATATCCTGACATCATGTCATCATGTTACCCCCCAATCCAATCTTGTACTGATGGAAACATACTTACCGATACGTCCCTTTTGGATCCATAAGTAACCTGTGGTTGCTCTGTTCTCATCGGCAAATATACTGGCCCTTGATCAGGTTCCTTAACGATAGACCCGTGCACAGTTTTCTTAATCAGATTGTGGAAAGTATTCACCAACACACTCGATTGGTTGATGAGTGTATGGTGAACAGCTTCGTCAACCCTCTCTTGTAACGGTTTCCGAGGGCTACCGGGTGGTGACCAGCTCGATTCTCCTTCCAAAACTGGCTTTGGCAGCTGGGATTTTTGAATCGGCCCTTGTCGGGTCATACTGAAAATTAGTTGTGTTTCGCTCCACCTGGTACCTTTGTTCTTCAGTCAAATCCGTCATCGTCATTGAAATCACGTTGTCTGTGTTGATCTCTTTACCCGCCATCGGATCACAGCTAACGAAAGATCTTCAACGGATGAAAAGGTCTTTTTGTCCTACCGGATCTTCAGCAGATGAAAGTTCTTCTAGTCCCACCGGGCGTGCCAAAAAGCGTGCTCATCGCCAAAAATCCCGCAACTGAGGAAAGACGACGGCTTAGTCACGCGAAGGCCTAGGAGGTCTGCTTAACTCCAGTGCAGGTTCTTAAGCCTCGAGGTTCGTGAATGTGCCAGTCAATTTGACCCTATAATTGACAAGGAGAGGGGATAAGATATGTAAGCCGGTCGGCCGGAAGCCCTGCCCGACCCTCCCTATCGGCTGGATGCTGATAGAGATGAGAAAGCTAGCGCATCGGCTGAAAAGCCAATGGAAGTACGAGAGATAGACACATGTAACACACTAGAGGGCCTATCAACCAAAGAACCGATGGTGCTACCCACATCCGATGCGCGGAGCGGGAGCCGATCCCCACGAGGCCATGCGGGCGAGCGACCGCAGTAACGACGCCGTTAGGGCTAGCCTCGATAGATCAGACCTAACCAAGACAGTATGAGGCTGGAGGCTAACGACACCGAGACGGCGGGGGCTCGGACCAAACATGACGATGAGGTAAGAGAGATAAGATGCCATCGGCTACCTACAGGCCGAACGCCTGACGCGGTCCTACATCTAAACTCATCGTCCGCACGACGATAGGGACCTACATTTAGGATAACTCATCCGCGCATCGGATGCGTGTAGTGCCATCGGCTCTTTAGCTAATAGGGCCTTTAGTGTGTTACACGTGTCTATCTCTCATACTTCCATCGGCTTTTCAGCCGATGCGCTAGCATTCTGTAAAACCAATAACACTTCAAATAGAATACGTGATAAGCGCTAAAAAGCGAGATCCGATCTCCCAAAGGCACAATACCGTTAAAGATAGCCTTGATAGATCGAACCGTATATAAGTCTAAGGCTAACGGCACCGTAACGGTGGGAGCTAGATTGGACGTAACAACAGAGGGGCCGAGTGAATCCATCGGCTGTTATTGGCTGTGGGTCTGATGTAGGCATATAAGTAAATTTATGGACTAGTTGAGCTAATGGGGAAACGAAATCCACTAGGTATTGATAGCAGATATGACATAACCAAATCGATCGCTAACGGATTAATTGCTGGACAAGATATATGTATATCAATTGAGAAATCGATACACTAGATATGAGGCTCAGTGTGTGGATAACTCATTGGCTTGCAACTCTAATGAAATGTCGCGTAAAGACTTATTAACCTAAAGCTCGATCTATTATCAACAGTCTAGTAGATTGGACCTAACCGATGCAGCACGAGACCGATGATGACAGAAGGAGCTCAGTAAGTCGATAGAACCCATGTGAACGTGATGTGATGTACCTAATCAGACTAAGAGGTTGGACATAAACAATACAGCCTTAGGCAGAGTAGATATAACAAGATAGTAGCGAAACTTATCCTTTTATCGAAGATCGGACTTAAACAACACAGCTATGCGTCGAGAGCCAGAACCCACTGATAAAAATCTAGATAAACTAGGGTAGCGACACACCGAGATTGTATTTGATTTATGTGGACATATTACAAGGTTTCTAGATCTATATTTATACCCTAGCATTATAAGAGTCCGATACGGTTACTAACAACATTTGAACGGTATTTATCTTATAAAATACATTCTATAAATATACAAGCTCTTTGTTGTGGTTTCCACAGATTCCTATCGGATCAGGTCCTATCTGAATAATTTTTCGTATTTGTCTAAATCGAATCCATCCTCATCTATCCAATTAGCTTTTTCCTTCTATCAATCGGTTTCTCTTTATAAGCTGATCGACTCTCCATCTAGTCTGTTTGCGGGTTTACTTAATTTTGATATTAACAATTTTTACCGTTATTTAATAAATACTAATCAATATTCCTAAAGCAAACATTAAAATTTATTTTTATTATGAGGAGTAAGGATGTGAAGGTAAAGGCACTTTAAAAGTGACTTAAATGTGATAATTATATTTAATTTAATAAAAATAAATTAAATGTTAAAACGATAATTAATATAAATCGGAGGGAGTATGTTGTTGCATTATTAATTATAGATGAGAGAGAGAAGGCTAGCGGTAGCTTCCTTGCATTGGGGGAAATTAACTAGTTCTATATCATGTTTGTGCTAGCTAAACTTTATACTAGATAATTACTTATATATGCATGCCTGCTTTGGTGAGTGACTGGCCACTAACCAACGATCCGATCGATTCATACAAAAGATAGATTAGCATGCATGCAGATCGAATAGTATGTCGACATGCAACAGATGAAGAGAGTATATATACGTATGCATCCGATTAAGTAGGTAGGATTGACTAATTAAGATGCATGATCGCCATGGATGGATTAATTAGTGGGAGCGAAACCGCGTTATTTGCCAGAGTTAGCCCAGATAAATCCAGTCAAACTTAAGTGACCTCACAGCTTACGTACGTAACAGTAGCATACAGTTATTGGTGGCCGCCACGTGTCGTACTAGTTCCTTATAAGTCTCACTCTCTCGCTCTCTCTCTATATATATATCAGCATACATAATAGATGTGTAGATATATCACGATAAATGAGATAAGTTTTGGGCTTGGATAATTCTCCTCTGATGCTCAATCTGCACAGTGCAGGTCGATCAGGTCAGCCGCTGGCAGCTGTATATAATATTACTAATTATGACATGCATGATCTATTTATCTGAGTATTAATTTCATTTTTCATTAATTCAACGCAATCTAGCTAACTTTTTTTTTTTGCGTGCATCTATGCGTCCTTACCGGCAATCTCGTACGTTGTTATGAAGTAAAAAAATCACATCATATATTATAAAAGAAAAAAATCTATTTTTAATTTTAGAGCTTAATTTTATAATTAATTAGAGGTTTTACTTTCACTTCTATAAAAAATACTCTATCTATTATTAGTGTGTAAGGTCATAATTAAGAACTCTAGGATATGCTGATGACTTTTACCATTTGGTTTGGAGATCGGTTGGCAAGAAGATAAACAGTGATCTCACGTGATAGAATTTTGAGAAATTATTGGTGGAGTGGTGACAAATTGACCACCCACCAACACAACTGCTTCTTTTTTTTATAATAAAAGTACAGATGTTCTTTTAATTACTAATCACGTACTGTAGTTTGCTGCTAGATCACCTCCCGTGTGTCACGCATGTCTTTTTCCATGTCATATATCCTTTTTGAAGTAATTGTTATGCTCCACTTGCTTCACCTGATGGTGAAAGCAAACAGATAGCAGCGGACTAGTATTATATTATACATACATACATACACACACATATATATAACTTGCTTGGGATATTGACTTGCTCGGGGAGCTGAAAACACTGAGAAATAGTACATACGTACACTTATGCAAGTTAGCTCACAATCAACTGAATTTGCTATGTCATTTCTAGTGATAAAAAATACTAAGATCTAGCTAGCTAATAGGACTAGTATTAATTTGTCCATTGTATATAGGCTTAGATATATTGGTGGAGGATATTTTAGTATTTATATGCTAGCAAATTGAGTTTGAAGCTGAAAAGTAACAGCGCCACAATTTCGTGGTAGAGAATTTAAGTCATAATGTTTAAGAATTTTATGCGCACAAATGGTTGTATTTTTAATAAAATTTTAATGATATCTGACTATAAATACTAAATACACGTGTGTATGTTTTAAATAGGATTTTAGTGAGTTGTGTCAATGAATATTGTACACACATAGGATTACATAAATATTACATACATATATATATGCAATATCACTAGTCTCTTAAGACCTAAGAAGATGTACATAGCTATGTGAGTGTTGTATAGTCACTATAAGGATTCCTATTTATTGCAACCGGAAAATACAATGAATTATAAATTATTGCAATATGTAACGAATTATAAATTACTATACCTCGTATGATTTCTTCTGATCAACTTAGATAGGCTGCTAGAAGTTCTCGTCGTGCTAATACTAATACAGTAAATAGCAATCTAGCTTCCTATTGGAAATTTCATCCTAAATAGGTATTATATCTTAGTCTGTGAACATCAAAATAAGTCACTACATTGTCCTGCTATGCTATGTGCATCTGGTAACTTTATTTTGACTATTTTTCATTGTGCCTTGCAGGATGAACTAATATAGCTGAAGTATATCAAATGTATCGCTACAACCTACTCATCACGTTGGCACCTAGGATGATGGCTTGTAACGTACCGGTTTTTTTTCGCCATTAAAATCTATTTTAACTAAAAATCTATTTTCTAAAAACAAAATTGGTTCCTCATGTGTCTTTAGGTTATGTCAAAAATCTCAATTAAAATCCTTAAAACCCTCCACTAAGAATTTCAGAACAAATTTAGATCTCAGGATTTGTATTTTGAAATATGAAATTTCTCAAAATTCCCTCCTAGAAATTCCTCCTAAAAATCCTTCAAATTTCTCATCCAAATTTTTTCTCAATTTTTCCATGAATTCCACTTCCAAAATTTCAATACAAATAAAAATTCAAAATCCCAATAAAACCCCATTTCAAAATTTCTAAAAAAAGTCACTTTACTTAGGCCACCAAAATTCTAGCCCAACCCAACCTTCCCTCCTTTCCCACGTGCAGCTGCCATGGCTCACGGCCCAGCTACGTCGCGCCAACGCACACATGCGCCTCGCCAACTAACGAATCAGGCCTGCTTGCCAGGCCACCCATGTGCTCGGCCCTACCTACCAGCCACCGCTGCCGCCCTTCTCTCGCCGAAACATGGGCCCATGTGTCAACTTTGTCTCCCACAACCCAGCCACCCACACCACGTGTGCCAGTTGCTCAACGCAATGCCGCGCCCATGCGCCACACCCGCATAGTCGCGCTATGCCGCATTGTGCCCACGTTGCACTGAGGCCGCCATTGCCGCACATCACGCCGTATGTGTGCCCATGTCGCGCCATACCCCACCGCTACCACTCTGTGCCAAGCATCCCCTACCACGGCCGATGCACCACCCACTCTAAACAAGCCCCATCGCTGATTTCCCTCGCGTGCACGCTAGGTCCGATTCTCCTTTCCCTCTATCGTCGTGTCACCCCTCCCGACCAAAACCTAGCAAAGCAGCCACGCACCACCTATAAAATACCCCCTCATGTCACTCTCCTCACCACACCACCCCAAGCCCCTGCGCGCTCATGCCGTTGGCTATGCCTGTCGAATGCACGCCCTGTAGCCACGACCGTATTGATGTCGCCTTCCCCGCGCCACACCTCCTCCTACGCCAACTCCACTTCTTCCTTCTCTCCAGCGCCATCCTTGGCACCCTCTATCATGTCATCCTCCTCGTCTCCTCCTTCACCAACGCCACTTCTTGCGACCGTGCCGACACCACCCTCCTCATGTCGTGCCGACGCCGCCTCCTCTGCCTCATCCCTTATCGCCACCTTCTCCTGTGCCGGTGCTGCCCTCTCCAGTCATCGCCCATGCCGTTGCCTTTGCCTAGACGCACACGTGAGGAGAGGGGCATAGGAGAAGAATGATGGGAAAAAGAGTAGAGAAATAAGAGAGGGAAGGAAAGAGAAAAGGAAAAGGAAAGAAATAAGAAAAGAAAAGAAGTGGAACCTATGTGACCCCTCTCTCCCAGCCTACTATGGACCCGGTCCACCATAGACTACACTCACCCATTCACAGATAGGTGGATCCACCCGTCAGCCGAGGAATATTCTCTAGAATATTCTTTTTAGATTTCTTTAAATCATTTTCAAAAAATCCTTTAAATTTCAAAATTTTATATCTCCTCAACCGTAAGTCCAATTGACTCTATTCAACCTCCAATTTTTTTCTAAAATTGTGATCTATCTAGTGGCACCATTATTTATTTAGTGTTATTTTCTCTTTTTAGAGTTTTATTTTGATTTCTTTTGTATCGTGTGTGGTTCGCCGCGAGAGAATTATCAGATGTCGATTCTAAAGAATTCCTCATCGACCAAGACTAAGGCAACCCACCTTTGATTATATTACTCTTATATTATAAATGTTTTTATTGCAAATATGTATGTTTAGCGTTCACCTTAATTTGTCCGGCTATCAGTCTACAAGCACATGACCGATGAACCTATCTTATAGTTGCACTATTTTTGCTAGGACCCTGACAAATCAAATCCTTGTCACCCCACCATAGTGGTGTCATGATACTTATGCCCTTCGGACATAGGTGTACATCTACACCATGCCTTATTTTGTAAATATATGTGCTGGATTTTCGCTATGGAAAACATGTGTTTTGAAAACTTACAGTGCGAATCCTCTCTTGTGTGGTTTATAAAACCTAACTCTGGGAGTTGATGATTTTGGTAAACAAAAAGGTTTTATGGAAAAATTTGTGGTGTGAATCCTCTCCTGTGTGGTTGGGTTTCATAGTCACGTACAAGAATCGATTCCTTTAGAAAGTTCATCCGAGAATAAAATAGTACTACCACACGGGCAATATGAGATGCTCATGGTAGAGTAAATAGATAAATATGGGTGTTCTGCATGTTAATAGTTAAGAAACGCTGGGATAAGGAGACCAAAGCATTCTCCTAGGGATGGGGTTTGACTTAACCGTGAGATATGGTTGGTTCTATACGACGTGTCCTAAATAGACGAGAGCCTAAAGCTATTCTGATACTTAGTTTAGAGAGTAACCCAACTATGTGGCATAGTGTGTCTATGGGTTGGTTAAAGAAAAGGCTTATAGTGAATTCTCCTTTGTCGGCCATGTATTGGACCATATGTACTAGATAAAGTGGGATGTTCACGACATGTAGGTAGAGCGTGCAACCACTATAGAGTTTAGTTAAACTGTTTAAACAGTCATACACACAGTCATGGGTGGATGTCAAGTGTTTCTCATATAATAGATTTGTTTTTAAAACATGTTTGATAAATTGATTTCTAGGATGAGAATTTTACTAGAGTTCTTCTTTGTGGAGGACGACCAACCTCCGTAGTTGGGAACATGTCTGTGTGACCTAGGGTATCAAATAGCACCATAGAGTTAAGATGTTCAAGTTAAGATGTAGGCCGTGAAGGCTAGTTATGAGACCAAGAAGGCCGCTAGTGAGGTCGAGAAGGCTAAGTTTAGGTTGGCAAGTCGAGAAGATCAGATCCGGAGCCGAGAAGGCTAGTTAACCATGAGACTTCTTAACAGTTGGTTTTGAGAAAATATTGGTTTATATTTTTAAAGTGGCAAAGAAATTGGTGAAGGAAAAGATGTTTTAATTACTAAAATTTGGTTTTTTTCACTTAAGTGGTTATAAAGCTACTCACGGACGGATCGAGGTGAGATGCCTTCCTCTGAAGGAATTTTTTTGAAACCCACACTTAGAGCTTTTGAAAATATTTTAAATAAATAATTTACCAAATAAACATGAGCCTTACTCTGTATCTTGCACTTGCACATTTCCTATAGCATGCAGAGTACGAAAGTAATTACCCCTTATTATTGTTGTTTTTTTTTCTTGGCTTAAGTTCAGATAGAAGATAGAGGTTGGAGTTTCATCTTTAGACCCAAACTACTGTTATGGAGTGGTGCCCTAACTCCGTTGAGTTTCATTGCTACTATCTCTTATTAAAAATTACTAAATCAAGAATTAACCGAAGCTGTAACAAAAGGCTACATTATATTTATAATGTAAAAAAATTTTCTATCGATTTATCATGTTATCGTTGGTATCAGTGATTACGGAACTAGTACTTGTTTCGCAGTTCAATAGGAGAATGACTTATTGGTTTTCTATAGCAAACCCCCTTAATACCATTGATAAGTGACGTAGGGACGGGGTATTACATGCCTTTAACTAAGGGACTATCAAAATTAAAGATTTAGTTATCATACTATGGATGTCTGTTGAGAAACTATGACATTAAGTTTTTTTAATGTATGCCTACATACTTATGAATATTTGATTGTAGCACTGTTTAATTAACTATATATGCATTGGAGATTTTGGATATATTATACATTCATGTTTGATGATGGCTAATGGTTTTTTTGCCTATGTGTACTAGTGATTATAACATATAATTATGTAGGGCGATATAATCGTCATTTGTTGTTGTGGCAACACGCTATTGCCATAAAATACTATCTGTTGTGTGATTTTTTTGGCCATGGAAAAGTTTATGTTGCAATAATTTGTTGCCATGAAAAATATCCGCAAAAGGCTATTGCAACAAAATATTGCTTGTGGCAGCAGGCTATTGCCAAAAAAAAATACGTGTGGTAATAGGTTGTTGCTACAAATTGCAATAACTAATGGAACAGAAAACTGCTTGTTGCAATAGTAATTACAGCGAATAATTGCATGTTGCAATATGATGTTGTCACGTAGCACAAACCGTTGCAATACATGTTAATTGCAACAATTTTTGTTGTCCTAATAGTGGTGTAAAATTGTTGCAATATCATACTTTCACACAGCAGTACAAAATCCGTTGCGATAGTCTTTTACCATGGCGTTTATTGCAACAGATACGATAAAGTCGAAATAGGTACTTATTGCAACAATTGCAAACTTATGGTAACAAAAATTTTCCCAATGAAAAATAGGTTACCATGTAGTGACGTGTGTGAGTTTGAAGCTACACCAGTCCAGTAGGATGGGTGGATAGTGTCGCAAATAGGTAGATGGTGATGGTATAATGTTAGAAAACCTGTCACAATAGAGACATCGGTAACCAAACGTAGTATCACTTAGAAAATCTAAATTTGATGACATCACTGAGACAACATATGTGTTAATGATGTTTAGTTGTAGCTTAGTCCCTAGGCATTAATTATGGACGCTCATTCTTGATCCAGGATAATTAGTTACACGACCCTCGACCAATTAGACTGCCGACTAGTCGATCTATTGCTTATGTTAAGTCGATATATGTTACAACAGATCCGTCGCTCTATTTAAGAGAGAGACTAGAATAGAATTTTACTCTAACTCCACCCTACTCTTATTACAACTCAAAATACTAAATTGTAAATAACTATATACACATATTTGATATAAACTCTAACAAATTTTACATTGACGAATATACCATGTTAATCTAAATCTATTACTTACATGAGGCTCTATGTATTCGAACATGAGTTGGTTCCACATTCCTAGCTCATGCTGAGCCACCCAACAATATAGGCCTGCCACCTTTAAAAACGTTCACTGCAACACCAACATATCCGATTTCTATAACTCCATCTACAATAACACTTATTTATAACTTATACAAACATAAACACATTTTCTCATTGGTCATAACAATATTTTCGTCCTTTATAATATTTATGGTCTTCGCATTATGATCATCCTAATATAACCATCTTTACTCATGTAGTCTCTCAAAATAAATTAGATTTCTTCTTAAACCTGACACATGTTTCACACCTTAAAGTAAAACTCCGTTGCCATCATACATCTTAAACTTGATATCACATACTCCAACAACACAATAACTTATGTTATCGTTCAAGTGAATCACTCCCACTTCGATGTCACGTGATAGGAATTATCAGAGTCCAACATCCACGCTTTACCAGACTTTTTGTTAGACATTATAAGTAGCTTATTACTGCTGCTATCTAACTCATCATCAGCTGCTGCTAAAATTACACTTACACTTCTCTTCTTCAGTAACACAGACAATCACGTCTCATATAAAACATCATGACACTTATGGTACGTTATTCTTTTTTTCTCTCTCTCTTCATTCCTGTCTTCTTATTATGCCTTGTACTAAACAGCAAAACTTCTCCGTCTCTGTTACATCGGTACACTTCAATATTCTCAAATATGTACGGTACAAGTAGAGATAATCACCCAAGCTTATTAAGCTAGTGACGTATATGCCCTCTCTCCTGTTCTCTTCTCTTGGTGGGATGGAATATAGATATACTCCTATATGTTAGTGTTACTGCTAGCTCCTAGGTAGGTAGCTAGCTAGCTAGTAGATATATATACTATAGCTTTACTTTCTTGCTTGCTGCTAAACTATTTAGTGCCACAGGGCAGAGGTTTCTTTCGTTTGATCCATCGTTCGGAGCTAGCAGCCAGCAGCTAGCTAGGTTCCTGCTTCCATGGGAATCGGATAGATAGATTCAGATCCATAAATAGATTCATCTTGTAATTATCCTGCAGTGCAGTGCAGACCACCACCATAAGCAGCAGCAGGAAGAAGGCAGAAGCAGCAGGAAATTGAAGGGAAGGCCCGCCAAAGTAGGCAAAGGTCGTCGCGACGGTCGGTCGTATGGAGAATTGCAGGGAGCAGGTAGAGTCGCCGCCGGCGAACAACAAGAGGAAGAAGAAGACGCCGTCGCGGTTCCGGCGTGTGGGCGTCTTCTGCGGCAGCTGCCCCGGCAAGAAGGCGTCTTACCACCTCGCCGCGGTCCAGCTCGGCCACCACCTGGTAATAATAACGAAGGGGTTAATGGTTTGTCGGCCGAGTGATCCTTCAATTTGCTTGCTTGCTTGCTTGCTTGGTTACTTGCCTGCTTTCTTGGCCTCCCTCCCTCCTCAATTTGCTTGCTTAGTTACTTGCTTGGTTTCTTGGCAAGCTATATCGACTAGTGTAATTGGCGACTACATGAATCGAAGTATTTATGAGTGCTGTGTTCTGCACTTGTTCGCTACCTTTCTTCCCTGCACATGGAGTCATGGAGGAGGAGCATGTACACACCAACACGTACACATAGACGGATATGATGTTAGGAGCCAGTCATATATATTTTGTTGCTAGTAGCATTATTACAAGTGTAGTAGTGTTAGTAAGGCACGCATGAAACATGAATCAATCAATCAATCAAACTCGATCGATGTGCCTACTCAGGAGAGGAATCAAGAATGAATTATATGCATGGGGTTTCTGCAGGTGGAGCGCGGGATTGACCTGGTGTACGGAGGTGGCAGCGTGGGGCTGATGGGCCTCGTCTCCCGCGCCGTCCACGGCGGCGGCGGCCACGTCCTCGGCGTCGTCCCAAAGGCCGTTCTGCCTCGCGAGCTCATCGGCGAGACGCTGGGGGAGCTCAAGGCGGTGGCCGGCATGCACCAGCGCAAGGCCGAGATGGCACGCCACTCCGACGCCTTCATCGCCCTTCCCGGCGGCTACGGCACGCTGGAGGAGCTCCTGGAGGTCATCACCTGGGCGCAGCTCCGCATCCATCACAAGCCCGTCGGCCTCCTCAACGTCGACGGCTACTACGACTCCCTGCTCTCCTTCATCGACAAGGCCGTCCACGAAGGCTTCGTCACGCCGGCGGCCCGGCGCATCATCGTGGAGGCGCCCACCCCGTCGGAGCTGTTGTCCAAGCTGGAGGACTACGTGCCGCCGCCGCACGACGCCTCGTCGCTCAACCTCAGCTGGGAGATGTCGGTGGAGCAGCGCAACGGAGGAAGCATCTACTCCCCCAAGCCCGACATGGCACGCTAGCTTACCCAGCTAACTAGCTACCTATTAGCCCTCTTAATTATTACCTTAATTACCATCCATCCTTGCTTGTTTTTTCTTTGTTATAGTAGCATCTTCTTCTTAATCACACATCACATAGATCGCTAATTCTTCCCTACGTACATACTCATACCGCTAGCATGCGCATATCCATCCATCATCAATTGATTGTATTATACATCTTACTAATTCACAGTTGGCTCATTGTTCTTAATTTGATTCCTCCATGGCTCCATCGCCTAGCCAGCATCTTAATTAATTCCTGTACCACAACATTACACATTGATCTTCTTTAGTAACTCATTCTCTCGTCGATGATCTATATGAATCCAAATTTGAAGCTTGCAGTGCAAATTAGTAACAAGCTTAATGTATGGCCACAGATCGACTGAAGGAATCGTTGGTAAATGTGTGATGCTGGCTAGTACTAGCTTGTTAGGCTGAACTTATGTTAAAGCACTACTACTGCCTAGCAGATGTAGTCCATGCATGTGTATAACTGTGTCTGATCAAACAAGCATTCAATGTGTATAACATTGCTATGTAGATGTGCTAAGTTTACTGTCTTATCCGGAGTATCAGTTCAGTTGGAGTAGTACCGTACCATAGATATGCTGTATTGTGGTCATCATCTGTGTAAGCAAGGAAGAAAAGAGGCAGGCGAGGCACATGGAGAAGAGGAGGCAGTTCCCCGTGTCCTAGCTCGCTCGCAGTCTCCCGCGACAACACAACTGGAGTTGTGGAGTAGTAGTATACTAGGTGTTTGCAGTGAGTTTCCTCTCCCCGCTGTGGGGTCGGTCCAACCCAACACAACGGTCCGCCACGCCATGCTGATCAAGACTGAAGAAGACTAGTCCCACTCCTCTTTTCTTTTCTTTCCGGACCAAAACTCTTTTTCTTTCTCTCTTCTTCAGTTGAGAGACGCTCGCGCTGTGGAGTTCTGGTGGATGGATAGGAATATAGATAGATAAATAGGGGATCATTCATGCTGTCTGTCTGCCTGCCTAACTGCCTGCCTGGCTGTCGTGCTAAAGAATATGTTTGGACTGTTCAGATAAAGAGTCATCATAATATAGGCCTGAGGTGAAGTCCATTGCTCGTCAGTTTTGGAATTTAGGCATATATGTCTTCTACTAAAATTAGACTAGTGTCTCTTTCTACCTAATCAGCTTGCTTGACTTGCTCCGGCGTTTGTCGGCAAAATTCATTTCAATTCAATTCTGAGTGCATATATACTAGTAGTAAACTACTATGCTAGACAGAAACAGGCGCCTACACGCCAGGTGAAATCCTTAACTATTTTCCCGCTGCTTTCCATACGTCCAAGTCATATGATCAATTGGCAATAACCATGCATCACTTTGATAATTCAATTGCTCAGAATGGCCTTAAGCCACAGTAGCTAGGTGGGAACAAGTTGATATTTCAGGAGCTATCATCTGTACCTGGCTTGCTACGACCACTTGCGTCGTGCCGCGACCATGCATCCACCATCCTCAGTAATTAATCAGCATTACATATTGCTCAACTGACTGCTGCAAAATTAAGCATAATTAACTGTGACTCACATGAAGGAATAATACAGTTGACGCAATGAATTTGGCCAATCTGCTGCGAATTGGCTTCACGCTAGATGGCTTGATTCTTCTTAATTTCCACCTAGCTACTGTAGTACTTGTAGCTAGATACAGTAGGGAGGAAGCAGCTTTCCAATTCGATTTTTGCCCATGCGGACGTCCTTTTCCTTGTCGGTTAATCTCTCAATTTGTCGCGGTCGTCCTTAATATCCCAAAGTTGATCGCCCAGCACAGCAGCATGGGGAAAGCGTGGCTCATTCAACTCACTCCCCATAAGCCTAAATAAGCTAGTGCTAATTTTACTCAAAGCCGTCTTCACACAAGGGAAAATCCCTTCAGCTGGGGTGCGCATCTACTGAGCTAAGACTTGACATGACAAGATACAAACTGATATCCTCACTCTTAAAACACAGAAACTGCATTGTAAAACACAGAAACTGCAGGCACCGTAATAACATGACACGCTTTCAGACAATCCGTACAAAGTACTCTTTGCAGTACACTATTCAGGAGGGAGGGGGTACACCGCATCACAACTGATAGTCACCACCTCCAAGGCTCCAACTAGAAATCTAAACTGGCAATTAATTAACACTTCCAGGAGTCCAACCTTTCCTGGAGAACCAGGCTTGAATATAAGAACATCAAGCAAAACGTACGTTGTTCGGCACTAGCGCAAATATAGGGGGAAAAAAGGGTGGCGCCACAGGATTCACTTTATGTATCTAGGTCATTCCATCGAATGTTGGGGGAAAAAATGTCTGCTTGATAAATGCACACAGACGGCAAACCCTACTTTGGTACAGATTAACAAATCACAGCAGTCAAATAGAAACTAAACATGAAATGCACATATGCAGGCAAAGGTAAAAACATATTTCACAAAATAGTACACTACGAATATAAGTTTCTATCCTGAATCATGTCTCCAATACAGAATGAGGCCGATCTATAAACTAAACTAAAAATCATGATACAATGTTGTACCGTGATCATACTATATGATGGCCCAGCACACGCAGGAATGTCAGCGAAATACAAGAGCACAAGAGCTGCTGTCAACATTAACCTGACAGCTCACATACTGCAAACCAATGGCAGTCCAAAACAGCTCTTGTGACAAAATTGAGTTGGCCTTTCCTATTAACTAGCAGAAATCTCGCAATCAGCACCAAGTGGAGGTAACCAAAAATAAATTACAGCAGGCACCTTCTTTCACCACCCTGGAAGAGAACTTGGGCAATGGGATGTTGAGGGCCCCGGAGGTTTGGAGGCCAAAGCAAGAAATGAAACTGGATTAGCAAGGCAGAATCACATAATTATGAATCTACCATCTCATCTTGTAATTCGTTTGGGGCAATGAGCCCTGGAATAGCAAGCATCCGCTGACGCTCCCTTTCTCTTTGTGCAGCAGCCTCCTCAGCATACAGATCCTTATTATCCTAAGCAAACAAACATCAAACAACTCATCAGAAGAGTTCAAGAGAACTAGCAAAAGATAACTTGAACACAAATAAAAAAATGGGCAAGCATGCCTTGTAAGGCCCTAACATTAAGGGCATACTTGGCACATGGTTCCGTATCTTTGATTTTTCTGAAGTCCCATATCCTACCAGGTGGCCAGAAAACATCCACTCTGGTAATTTAGAACTGTTGGTTTCCGATAAGCTATGTTCTTTACTATTTTTGGTATAATGAAGTATAGGCTTCTCTAATTCCTTTTAATTGTGAAAAATCAGGGCCATGCCAGTGTCAAGGGGTAGGGGCAAATTACCTGAGCTGAGAACTCCTTTGATTGCACTAGGAAGTCCCTTACATGGTTTTTGAAGCTTGGAAGGTCATGTTTTGAACTAAGAAGCCCATCGACAAACTTGGTAACCTGTGTGGGAAATGCTGTTAGATCTTTGATGGCCACAGGAGCACAAGATAGCTGCAAAAGAAGGATCATACCTCAGTAGGTGTCATGTTAGGAAATGATGCACCTAAAAGCTTTATTGTGTAATCTCGGACAAACATAGCGTTGTCAGTATATTGGTATGGTACTGAGGATGCATCCCAGAGAGGCTCCGTCAGACCATCAACCTACAAATTAGAAAAAAATAATAATCAAATGTATTCGTACAAACAATAGTGATACGAATGAATATAGGCATACCACACAAAACAAGTGCTGCAACACCAAAACATGAAGCTTGAAACCAGGCTTGTGGAATGTGTCTGTCAGAACTGCAAAGATCTCTTGTTCAATATTCAAAAAATAAGTTTTGTAGAATTGATTTTGAAATCCTGAGGCCTGCAAGTGTATCATGTAAAATAATAAGCTTCCAGATTATTATGCAATGGTAGCAAATTGTGGATTGTATTTTCTACCTGAAAGTTCTTCAAAATTTCCAACAGTAGACTGAGACCAGTCTCTGCGATGTTTCTTTCTGTATGTCTAAATGCCCAGTTGATTGAGTCGATCACAAGCTTCAATTGCTAGATCAGATAGAATCCAATAGTGAGATGAAACAAAAGAGAGAAGATAATATGCTGATGTCTCTCGACTCAATAATTTACATCAACAAGGAAGAATGATGTTTAAACAGTTGGAACTAACCTGACTTGAAAGCTGAATTAATGCTTGGAAGCAATGAGTGCCAATCGCACGAAGCAAAGAGAAAAATTTGAGGCGATGCTCTGGGTAATCTTCAAAGTTTTTAGTTATCATCTGACAGGATAGAACAAAATTTTAATGGTCAAAATATTACCTAATGATAGAGTGAAAAACAAGGGCTTAAAATATTCCTACCTCAAGTGTGCACTGGAAAACAGCCTCAAATATGCGAGGCACATCTTCAAGCATTTCACCTTTGTACCTGCAATAACCATTAAAATGATGATTACTAGAAAGGACGATCTGAACAAACGGCACAACAATTACACTTAGAATAAGTTTCATAATAACTGTAATAATAAAAATCACATTTCAATTTACATCTACAAAAAAGGAGACATTATCAATGTTGGAGGATTACTTGTTTATGATCGTCGCAAACAGGGACAGAACTTCAGATTCCCTAGCATCAGGAACATTTCTTGCATAGTCACCAAGGACAGGATCCATCATAGGAGGAACAAACTGTTTCCCAATGTGTGGTAGATCTTCAGCTTTGTCCACAAAAGTCTCAATCAATTTCAATGTTTCCCTCTTAACAGATCTGTCGCATGTCATAGTTTAGTAAAACAACAAAAGGAAAGATAAAACAGAAATGATCAATTCATACCTAAGGAGTTTTACGAAGGAGGTCCTTGAGGCAAAAGGTCCCCCATCAGCAATGGTGCTTGATACAAGCTCACTGTACATTCTGATGTGAAAACAAGGCACAACAGAACAAAAAGAAGATGGTATTAAGTAATGAAGTTTTGAAGGCATAACAAGATGTACAGAAACCTTGACCACAAATAATCAGAAGCAGGCACAACGAACAAGAATACAACTCTTTCTTGTGGATTGGAGCAAATTTAGGATAAATGAGCTTGCTTTCAGAGCCAGATAAAAAGCAGGTTGCCCCAGAAAGCTGTGGCCGTTTGCCATATAAGAGAACCCAAGTTTTACATGGCCAGGCGATAATGAGCATCAGGCAGGACAATTCAAAAGAACAGTTCATCTGAGACCTTAATCTAACTCAGGAAGGTGTCATGTAGCACAATACTGAGATTTAGCAATACTTTTGTGGATATTGAGATTTGGTGTTTCTATCAATTGCTTCAGCCAGTTGCTTCACTTTATTTACCCCGCTTGGTGTACAAACTTGTAACAGTTCACTGGCTTTGTGCATCCATGGATGCAATGGACAGACAATTTTGTTCCATTATCTAGAAGAGTTAACATAATACTGCTATAACCTATAAGACACGGTAAGCGGTGATAGACAAGATACCTGTAAACTGTCAACATGTCCAAGAAGATTAGGGAAATTTGTGGGAAAAAGTGTGGTCCAAGTGAGCTAGCAACACTTGTGTTTGTCTGCAAGCACATATAACATTTATCACCCCAGGAAAAATAACAAAAAAAACACTATCTAAGACCAAGGAGCGATGCTGTGCAAACAGTAAAGGAAACCCAAAACCAAATAGCTTGCTGTCACCCTAGAACACACTAAAAAACAGCATATTGTACACATAAAAAAATGTTTACTCACAGAGAAGCACAGAGAGGAACCAAAAGCAAGCAAATGCAGCTAAACACCTGGAGGTAACACACAAACAACACTTGGAAAATGTTTTCTAGAATGCATGATATCTACAGTTTTACACAGCAAATTGACCCTAAATATTTTGAAGCTCATAAGCACAATCTCACAAGAAAAAACATGATTTATAAATTGGTTCACTGGGCTGTATATAATGAACAAATGCCCCTACCAGTTAGTGTATAACACCTTGTTAGGCACTTCAGCCCTACTAGGTGGATTAGAGCCTTTACAAATTACAAAAATAAAATAAATAACATCAACAAAAAACAAAAAGGAAGAAAGAAAACAACAACAACACAGTTCACACCATCAAATTACCAATAGTCAAACGAAATTATCAGCCTCCATATAATACCTGCAGGATGTTAAGAACAGATCTAATAACATCTTGGTTCTTCAGGATATCGATGCTTTGGCTTGCCTGCCCAATTATCTCGGCCCATTTCTGTTCAATGATAGGATAACCTTGTCAAAACAACATTTTCCAGAAAAGGCAGAAACTCATACTAAGAATGCAGAATAAGGAACCTGATTAGGGAGGCTCATCAGTCTTTTGAGGTATTCATCTCTTTTAGTGTTATCAGATTCAGCTTGAATCATGTGGCCAACCTGAGCAGCAAAAACAGATAGCACAAAATAATATTAATAATAAACTATTTTGATTGAAGCTATGTTTCACTCATTTGGTTCAAACATACCGATTCATAAAACGTATGAATCTGGTGTGGCTCAAGATCAGCAATTGTTGTAGCAAGGCTGGACAACAGTTCAGAAACAAATGGTTCGTTCTCGCCCACCTAGATAACAAAGAAATATGGAAGTTGGTGTATAACCAGTGCATATTAGCATAAATCAGATGCATGTGCTTAAATTGAATTCAGCACACATGTAAACAACACATAATTTGAAACGAAATAGCAGCATAGCTGTCCACAAAGAGTTCAAGATATTAAGCAATGTGATTGCATTTACCTGTTGCGTGACAAATTTGCGCTTGCATTTCTGAACAATTTTTAGAAAAGTATCGCACGCCATATCCTGCAACCAGCAGTGCAAGGCATACATTACATACGATACTAACAGACGCGTTGAGGCATTAAACTCTTTGCACAAACTGGAGATAGCAGCAAACAACGTGCGTGGTGATCAAACAACAGAAACATCATTAGTAACTTGTTAAGCTACATGATCAGGGAAGAAAAGATGTTCGCAAGCTGTTCTGGTCTAAGTTCCACACTACAGGGGCTATAAAACAGTGATTCTGGACCAACACAACAGACAACATGTGAATGTACACTGACCTGAACTCCAGGATGCATCTCATGCATGAACTCAAATAATTTGTTAACCACCGTTTTCAAAAACTTCCAATGAGCCCTGAGAAATCTTGGATACTGACCAACAACATACCTAACAAAGCAATCATCAAATCAACCGAACCACAATTTTGTTAGCATAAAGCCATGGGATAGTTGAGACAAATGCTTACATGATGTTACTGGCAATCACAGCTTTATTATCCTTCCCCTTTGTGATTTCACAGAGATTTAGTAAATCACGAATGACCATTACCAAGAATCTATTTTCCTGCGACATATCCACAGAAACCATTAAGGATTTAGCACAATGCATGCAATTGTCAAAATTATCACAAAGCTAAATATTTAGTCAACATTTGCCAAAGACAGAATGAAACAGAGTATGGTTATTCGAACCTGTTCCTCCACCATAGAACCAGATATTGATCCGATTGCCCAGCAGAGAGTATTGAGGTTATTCCAACTCCAGTCTTCTCCATTTAATTGCTTACTCAATTTCTTCAGCATCTGAAGTCCCAAAACAAATTTATAGGTTTCTGGTTTAACTTGGCACCAAACCAGATTGAGAAATCGTGCAACAATTGTATTTAAAAAAAGACATTTTTTATTGCTCTTAGGCTACACATAATGAACTTTTTCACATAACATACTAACCACTTTCCTAGGTTACACAGAATTGAGCTTTGATCAACATACTAGGTTACTAACTACTAATATCATAGACACTTTCAAACTAAAGCCCTGTGTTTTCATCATTTGTTTTCACGTTTAAGCAAGAACCTACACTGTCCCGACATGGAAAATGGAACAGATTCAATGGATATCACATAGCATGAACAACATCAAAAGCATAATATTTATAGAATGTGTTTCTTAAAATGAAAGAAATACTGTAGGCAAGACATACTTGCTGCTCTGTATCCTCATGATCAAGATGAGACAAGTAGATCAGTGTTTCCCTCATAATCTGCCATAACAATTAATTCAATAAATGCGGCATCACATAAGTGTGAAAATTAAATTAAACAGGTGAAGCATGGAATATGTGACACAATGTGAGTAGGGGGATGGAAAACAGCTACACATTCTGTTACTAACCTTATACTGGACAAGAACATCATTGTCTTTCATTGTTTCACGTACAATATTTCCATTTTCATCTTCCACAATCAGTACCTCCTCTGGCTTTGCCATCCGACAAATCATCAACATTCGTAATTTTGACAGTGGGCCTGAGTAAAGCTGACGCCTCTGCTGAACAGCCGTGGCAGTACCATCGACTCCAGGGAGCATCTGGGCCTACAGATTATTCATATGTGCAATGAGTCGACGATGGAAGCAAGAAATAACAAGCGAAATAGAAGGATAAGTTTGAAAAAGCACATGAATTGCAAAGGTGGATATTAAAGCCATTGAATTCATGTAAAAAAATTTACATAGAGAAACACCTGAAGTCCAATCATGTTTACAGATGCTGCAGGCTCCAATTGATTATGTGCTTCAAATAGCTCTAAAATAAACACATTCCAGTAATCCAAACACACCTGCAAAATGGCCAACATTATAAGATATGCACCTCTCTTGAATCATTCATATATGTACTGAATCTAGCTATAAAATTCTTACCTTAAAAACTTCTGTGTCATCAACATATGAAATTCCAATGAGATACTCAAGGCCCAGAAGTAATGCAGCTCTATTTTCAGGAGATGCCTCCAATATACGCATGTGATTCTAAATGTAAGACCAAGGGAAGGGATCAGACCATATCAAGATTTTGTATAGTATAACTAGCATTTATGTTATTTTTTCGGTGTATAAACTGACAAGGCAATGCAAGACAAGAACATATCAGCTTCTTTGTCACAACTGGGAATATAACATCAAAAGATTAGGTTAATTAGTTACAGCATCTCAAAGAAAGTTTCACATATTTGAAGTGAGGACTTTTATTGTCTCAAAAGTAGTTTTGTTTAAAAAATATCATCTCATACTGCATATTTTGGCTTACCCAGGAAATTAAGATAGTTAGGCATACCCAGAATGTGAGAAATCTTACCTTAAAGAAAGAAGTGAAAAAAAGGGCTAGATTTTGTATGAATGCCTGCACCAAGGAAAATACATTGTATATTACCTCAATGATATTTTAAAAATGAGAAATTAATCAGACTCCTGTGGCTGACTGTTACTTAAGTAATTATTGGCATACCTGTTCTTCACTGGAACCATTGGCATAGGCATCAGGAATTGTTCCAGGAGGAAGAATAGCCTATACATTTTACAGAAGAACCCATCATAAGTAAGTATTTAAAGGGAGGGGGGAGGGAGAGGATACTTTAGAAAGAAGGAAATAACAGATTTCTGAAGTACATTCTTTACCTGCAACTGCATCATGAAAATTGTATACATCTTCACATACTGCATATTATAAAAATCACCAAACTGAAGAGCTGCAACCTGCAACATAGCACCACATATAAAAAAGATCAATAGAGTATTAAACCAACAAAGTGGCATGTTTCTTCAATGCAATAGGGCTGGTTTACTGCCCCCGCTCATGTAACAGGATACACTGAAAAAACTGGTAACCAAACTAACGGATATGGTCCATTTTTTATAACTCCATTAAGAACATACACAGTTACAAACACTGCTAAATTAGACACAGCAGGACATACATAACCAATTTACCTCTGTAAGGCACTGGAGTGTAAGGTTCCGATAAGCAGCCACAGGAAAGAACTTCAGCAATGTCTCCAGCTAACAGACATAAGAAGAAAAATAAGACATGTCACATGATTTGATATATTCTGTGTAAGATATTTCCTTTTGAGTTTAGAGATGAGCCACATACCAAAGGTGACTCAAATATAAAGCCCACCGGGATCCATGACAAGAAAGCATGAAGTGTAGCCAGTGTAGCACGGATGAGCTCAGGTCTTTGTGTTGCAGATAGGACATATAAACATAGCTCATGAATGAGACGAAATTCACTGTTCAACAATAAGGAAAATTATGCTACATCAGTTAAAAATATAATCACTCACAATAAAGTATATGGCACACAGATTGAGTGTGATATAATATACAGAGGTATAAAGCACCCAAAAAGGATAAAGCTAACAAGATCCAACCTGTTAAGTGAAGACTTCAGTTCTTTAATCTTCTGTAGTGTCATTTCACCTCTTGAAAAGTCAAAAATTTCTTCGCTTAAAAGCTGCAAATCGCAGACTCGCAGAGTCATTAGTCGGTCTGTGTTAGTTAAACAGATACAGGTGATAACTAAACTTGCCTTCAATATAGCCATGCAGTTTTCACATATGGTTTCACTACTCTTTGCAGCTGCAACAAGGTCAGGAATGAAAGATGACCACCTGGCTGGCCACTCATGCTTCAGAACCTATTATATTGCAACAATTAAGAATACAAATCAGATGACTTGCCAGACAAACAAATAGATAATAACAAGCAAGGTTATAGCTTAAACGGCAACTGAAATAGTACTGCTTACCTGCACCAGTATAATGTTGAGTTTGTTAACATAAAGTCTCTCTTGCCGAAAAGAGGCTTCATTACTGGAGAGCTGATAGAGTACCGCAAGAGCACATAAAAAAATGCATACATGAATGAGATTTGTTTTCATGGGCAAGATGACATAAAAAATTTGTCACAGGTATTGGTCCTTACCTGGACAATAACATCAGATATGTAATTCTTGATGCCATCACGTTGTTCAGTTGGCAATGCATTCCACCTATACTTTATAACGCTTTCAAGTACCTAAAAATGTGTAGCAAAATCAGGGAATGACACAAAATGAACTTAGCAGCTACAAGTGAAGATCTAGCATTCGCAGAGACATCCCACATTGGGGTCTCCTAATTTAAAATGAACATGGAGCAAGCACAAGCATCAGCTTCATGTTGAAAACTAGCTTGTACACGCAGAAAACCCAAGTTTTATTTATGGCTGTTGCACATAACTATGGTCCCTAAACAATTTCTGCCAAAACGAGAAGGGTGATAATGAGTCATGGCAAAAAAGAGAGGAACCTTATGTGAATAGCGAAAGAGATTAGAGGTTCTAAACTTTTTTTTTTTTTGGGGGGGGGGGGGGGGGGGGAGGTGGGGGAGTTGGTGAAACAAGGTGGATGTGCAGTACAAGGTTGACGGAGGACCAACATGTCACCTTTCACTGCTCTAAAGAGAGGCCATTGCAGACCATATTTCTACAGCAGCTTGAAAAATAGGCATAGCACAGGTACTGCAAGCTGATCCTTAGAAAGTGAGGTCTCCATCTAGTTATGTAAGAAAGGAAGCATCCACTTCTACAGGAAACAAGGTTTTGTACAAAATTCATACTAGCATCCTGCATTTGAATATTCAAGAATGGCCTATGTATTCAATCTAGCCTACGCACTATGCCTGAAAAGACCAGTAACCAACATGCATTTCTCCTCAGATTATTTCGTCTCTCTAATGTGGTAGACTGGTAGTACATCAAAGATAAAACACTCAACACTATTCAACAATCTGATTGCTCAAATATGATTAACAGAGCCTCTAGTAATACAGTTACATTACAATCACATAAGCAAACATACAATGTAACATCTCTAATAAAGTGCAGGTAATACAGGATGAAAAATATTTCTTGCTACAATCTTAACCATCAGAGAAATGACAACCATGGCATCAAACTTCCTTTGAGTTGCAAACTACCCCTACATACCGAAGTAGTGAGGTGCAGAAACTTACTTGGAGGGCAAAGAACTTGGTGTTCAAGTTCTGAGAATTCTGCAGAATGTGGACCACCTGCAGCCACATATCTGGATTATTCTGTAGATCTCGTAGTATCTGATCAGCGGCATTCCTCTGAAACAAAAGCAGCACATAAGGTTATGGATGCGTGGATGACATTACTTGATCAAAATTGGTAGAAGCAAACACAATAAACGTGGTAATGGCATGTCTATTGCCATAACAGGGCCATTTACGCTAACATAGCGTCATGGGATAGATTCATATAGATTGGCACAAGCTTAAAATAAAAAGGATAAACGAATATGCAGCACTCCCAGCAGCAAACACGCAGCGTTAAGGGGCAAACAAAGGTCGCCCTCCGCTCATATACGGTGCTGTTATAGCAGCAGCAACACCCAGCTTCACGCATAAATATTAGCAATCTCCTTCAGTCCGAGACCCTAAGGATGAGAACACTGTGATTGAGAGGGAGAAGCGGCATTGGCGGATGGTGCAGAGAGAGCGGATGGGGTCGGGAGCGCATAGGAGAACAAAGCGCGTAAACCCTAAGTCTGGGCAGCTCTCCGGCGGCAGCGAAGAAGCATGCGGAGAGAGGGGGGCAGGGAGGAGCCGCGAGCGGGGCGGAGAAGTAGAATACCTCTTCCTTAGATCCGGTGCCGTAGAAGGCGGCGACAGTGGCGTCCAGCAGCGGGACGTCTATGGGCTGGCTCAGATCCCTCAGCTTGTCCGCCATGGCGGCGATGGGTGGGGTGAACAGGGGAGGAGGAAGCTTGTCGAGCCGAGGGGGCGTCGGGGGGAGACGCCGGAACCCTAGGAGCGGCGGCGCGCAGGGATTTTTATCGGGGAGGGGAAGCGCAGCGAGGAGAGCCGGAGTGGAGGGATTTTTACTTCGGCTTTTGGGGGTTTAAGACAGGAGCGCTCCTTTCTTTGGGTTGCTGGGAAAGTACGCGATGTTTCGTTTCTTTTTCACTCTACCCCCTCTACAACTCCGTATTCATGTTTTACTCCAATCCGTTCCACGCTATGCTCCTAGTATACTACGCAGTACATTACTTCTCCCCACCCTTACTTATTTGTATTCCCCTATACAACCCTGTGTTGCTTACTACTCCAAATGAACTGAAATCTTGTCCCCCTACTAGTGATTACATTAGATTACTATTTCTCCCATTTATCAACTTTTTTTTTTATCTTATCCTTACCTATCATCTTTCATCCCACCTCTAACCATGGGACATCTAAATCATTTTTTTCTTTGGTTTCTCTTTTAAAGTAGTTAAGACGAATGAATTAGTTAGCAATACTGCATCGGTTCCCCTATGGTTGGCGTCTTAAAATGCGTGCAAATATTAAATCTACAATTGATACAAATGTATTCCGGATTTAAATCGTGAATCTTCTATTACTATATTTGCCATGAATGTTTTCTTTATATGGTTGTATTTAATATCATTAATAAATATATAGTTCAAAAAATAATGATAAAATATGTGTATTGGACGCTGCATCGTGACATCCTTTTGAGAACAAAGGTGGTATTAATTGTAGGTGGTGTTGTATTCTCCAACTGAACTCAGGTATTGGATTCAATAAGATCATCATGCATCTTCATTTTTGCTGAACTACACTCTTGCTTGAGTGATTAACTGCTTGTTTAAATATGAAGAAGTATGTTTATACAGCTTTCACAGATTTATATTATGAAAACATTTATAATGTAATTTCAATGATGCATACCTCCCCGCAAAAAAATCGATTAACAAATTAAATAGTTTATACATATTAGTTGGTACACTTAAGAGGGTATTAATGACAGAACCTAGGATGTTGATTGAAAAGCAGCGGTAGCAGTACAATGATAGGCATTTTATAAGTTCTAGTTAGATGTTGAATGGTAATTGTTTAAATAAAGTTACATTAATAGTGTTGATTAGATGAAGTTATACTAGAAAACAAAATCTTGGATGTAAACCACAAGTAAGAAGGAAAAAAAACAAAACGGTTTCCAACTAGAGACAAGGAAGGAATTAAAGGAGAACGTCGTAATGGCAAATTAGAAACGAGAAAGAGTTATACAAAATACAAAAGACAAGACAGTCGTGGCTATGTGATAATTTGGAGACATCGATCAAGTCAACTACACGGATGGACTCTTGCTCTAGCTAGCGGACTAAAATGACAACGGTTTCATGCGTGTTCACTAAAATAAAATCAGTACAATATATATGATCGTGCAAATGGATTCTTTTTTTTAGTAGAACGGCAGGAGCTCTGCCTTGATTATATTAAGAAGAGAAGCATGCAATACATGGTTTAGTTACAATAGCGCCCTAGAAATGGAAATGGATTCTCATTTACTATAACATTCTTAGACTACATATATAAGTTTGTGTTTTTTTTTGTGTGTAGAATGTTTCTGATCAGTGTGCAGTACAATTTATCTTGAAGCAGTAAATGTACTGGCATAAGCAAAAACTGCCAAACCTTACCATAAGCAGAACTGGAGACACATAGTATTATGCAGATGCAAATCCTGGCAGTGTTAAGTGCAGTAATGAACTATTGTTATATATCAAGCCGGCTATATGTATCATACATGACGTTTACGTGTAACTTATATATCTATGAGAGATCAAAGACACATACATACACATATATAGATAGATGGATTAATCTGCATAATAATACTACCTAGTAGCTAGTAATCAGAAACCCAGAGAGGCCTGAACCAGATGGAATGGACCGAGGATTGGAACGACAGCATGAGCAGCAACACCACCAGCAGCAGCGCCACCATCCACGGTGAGCCCCCGCCGCCGCCGACAGTCGGCTGGTGCACGGCCGGCGCATAATTTTGGCGCAGCGTCCAGTAACGGCGGCGATGCTGGAGGACGAGGAAGAGGACGAAGATGGTGACTGCGGCGAGCGGCGCAGCGAAGACGCGGACGCCGATCTCGGCACGGCGCTCGATGGCCTTGTAGTCGACGTAGGAAGAGACGGAGAGGAAGAAGATGACGATGGCGAAGAAGACGAGCAGGCGTGCCGGAGGGAGCGAGGCGGAGGAGAGCAGCCGCGCCGTCCACGACCGCCGCCTGCGGTGGTCGGAGTAGTGCAGCCAAGACGACATGATCGATCGATATATGGAATGGCAACAGCGCTTAGACTAATATTGTTGATCGGCTAGGAACTAAGAGGAGAGGAGCATCTGGATCGATCTATATTACTATGGGATTAGCTTGATGCCAGTTTGCCATCTGCTGCTGCAGCATCTGGACCGAAGTAGAGATGCTGATCAGACGAAGTGGGCGATCGAATATATGCTTTGCTACCTTAGCTACCAATACCACCTGCTGGAACGGAACAAGCTTTGCTTTTCAATCACTACAGGATTGTCTGCCTGCTGGATCACAGAGGCTTAGCTTCTGGGCAAATATTTGCAACCATGATTAATTTTTATTCTTAATTTCACACTTTTTACAAACTGGATTTGTTTACATTTTTCCTCAATGTGCAGAGTCAAGGTTTGATCAGATGAATTTTGATGGGCCGGGAATTAATTTGAACTTAAGACCTCGGCCCATCCATGGCGACGACCAAAGAAATTAGACCTCCCAACCAAGTGATATGTTCATGGCACCACTAATGAGTACTAGAAAGGATTTCAGCATGCATCTCACAGGTAGAAAGTCACAGCATGTTCATTCCTCCTGGAGAAATGCATGAATCCTCTCCCTTTTTTTTTCAATCCCATAAAAAGTTGTCATAAAAATGGTAATACCTGTCATGCTCATCCAATTTGTGTATTTTCTATAATCCAAAATTGGCAACAATACATGGTATTGCACAATCATCAAAGTGGCAATAGTTGAATTGGCAAGTTTTTAAAACATAGTAGCAATGACAAATATTAGAAACAAAGGAGGTGTCTATTTCTAAGAGGAGTCAAATCAATCAGTGTCAAGTGAAAATCATGTAAAAGAAAACCATAATCTGATTGGAGCAACAACCTTTGGTGTTGTGAAGTGTACAAAAGTCATATATAAAAAAAGGTGCGATTTCACAAGTAACCCAGATAAACATAACAAAACCATCAAGCCTTTGGTATTCATCGTTGAAAAAGACGGGGTCATCCATACCTGGTTGAATTGCTCATACATCAATCTCATCCACCATGCTTGCTCGAGGATCAAATCTCCTCCGCCATACTTGCTTGAGGACTAAATCTCATCCACCTTACTTGCTCACAGACCAATCTCCTACATTGTACTTGCTCGTGGACCAATCTCCTCAATTGCACTTGCTCGCGGACCAATATTTCCCATTGCACACGCTTGTACCCTAACGATGGTGTCCACCTCCTGAGGAGAGTTTGAAGAAAGGGGAGGGTGTCTTGTCGGAGAGATGGAAGAAGGGCGTATGATCGCCGACTGTGTGTCATGTACAAGGGAGGTGCTTGAGGAAAAGAGGGAATAGCCATTGGCACTTAGAAGGAGCGGACAGGACAGGGTTTTGGATTAGGTATGTGTTAACGTTAAAATTTGGTAAGTTCATGGATAATAAATTAGAAGACGATCGGTTTAGTAAAGAAGAATCCGATTGCTGTAGGGAAGAAGTCGATTGAATGAAGCGAGGAAGGATTCGGTCCAATTATAGATGACTACCGATAATAAATTGAGCCGTAGGCCTATATGTCTCTGCCCGACGTTTTATCGGAGTGATTAGTCAATGAGTTATCCATATCTTGAGCAACACATCTAGCGTATCGGCTCCTTAGGCGATATGCACATGTCTTCAAAAGGCTTCCATCGACCGTTATGCTCTGCTCCGTCTAAGGCTGCATCGGTTAGGTTCAACCTTTTAGTTGGATCGAGCGTATCTCATTACGTCCGTGCGAGGCACGCCGGCACATTGGTCTCTCTCCTCCATCCACGGTCTTGTGCTGCATCGGCTAGGTTCGAACTACGAGATCGGCGGTGGTGGTTCGAGCTAGCGCCCCGGCGGGTCTTCGCATGGTGTCTCGTCGGTGAGTAGCCGATAAGTTATTCTCAACATAGGCCCCACATTCATCTCACGTATCGTCTAATGATCGATCCTCTAGAGATCGATCCGGACACGTCGAGCGCTTCTTGGTACTATCTCAGTTCAGTTCGATCTTTTAGGGCTCGTGTCTGACGAAGTCGGCATTAAGATCTAGTGGGTTTCGTTCCCTATCGGCTCGAGCGACCGATGGATTTAGATATAGGCCTACATCGGACGTTCGACTGGTAGGTAGCCGATGACCTATTCTCTTTCCTCTCTCATCGTCACATTCGGTCTAAGCCTCCGTCGTCTCCATGTTGTTAGTCCCCGGCCTTATAGTGTCTCGGTTCGATCTGATCTATCGAGGCTAGTCCTAACAGCACTGTTACCGCGGTCACTGGCCCTCGTGGCTTCGTGGGGGATCGAGCCCCACTCCATGAGTTGGATACGCGAAGCGTTATCGGCTCTTTGGCCGATAGGTCTTCTAATCCGTTCCACACGTCCCTCACGCCTCCATCGGCTGTTCAGCCGATGCTCGAACGCTATAGCTTCCGTCGGCAATCAGGAGGGATTCCGCGTGCTTTGCTATCCTTTGAATACCCTTTTGTGTCCCCATCGGCTCTGCGGCTGATGGATCAGGATCTCACTTTCGCTATACCCGAATCCATAACATCCGTCGATATCTGTCTACGTCTTCATTGGCTCTTCAGCCGATGAAAGAGCGTTCCAATCCCTATCGGCGATCAGCCGATACCAGGAGCCATTTAGACGTGGCAGATGACTAACTCGATCCTATCGGCGGCCAACCGATAGCGAGAACTCGTATCAGCTTATCGTCCGACTGACCCGTTCGTCTCACCTTGTCAATTGCAGGGTTAAATTGACTGGCACGTCTTCAAACCTCGAAGTTTAAGAATCTACATTAGAGCTAAGCAAATTTTCTAGACCTTCGCGTGACCGAGCCGCCATCTCTCTCCGGTCAGACCTTCGCTCGGTCCGGTCGGACCTTCCCCGCGAGGTTTAGCGCGCCAGCAGTGTGCTAGGGTTTATATAGAGTAGCATGAATCTTGAAGCAAAAATGATTTCCAAAGTATATAGGACCTAGCGTTTATATGGAAAATTCAGGCTTTTTATAAACTAGATAGACCCACTTTGTCCATGTATTGAATGAAAAGCACAAAAATTTTAAAGATTGACATCCAATAATTTTATTTATGAATGAAAGTACACGTATCACACATGTAATCAGGATTGGCTAGACAAACATAAACGAATGATTGTTCCACCGTGACTTAAAAATATAAACTATGAATAAACCAAATAGTAATTAAGTAAAGAGGGAAATGCCGTTGGAAGCGACCAACAACGACTCAAGGAAACTCATGAGCCAACAATAATGGTGGTGATGTGCCTAGTTAAGTAGGAACTAGGGAGAAAAAAAGTGTTGTAGTATAGTGATTCAGTGTGGATTACTAAAGAGAAAAATAAAATATAGTGCTTGAACACAAAATTTAGTTGAAGAGGGTGCTTTTGTTCATGTGGCAACCGAAGAGGGTCGAATAGCATCATGTTAATTTAGGGAGGCTGCAAGGTGGTTGGGTTGTGTCTGAGATGAGGAGTTGTTGTTACGGGGCGACTCGTATCGCGTCTTGGAGTAGAAACCAACGGTGTGGAGGAAAGCAGTGCTCCTCGTTAGTATCGCGTCGTAGATAGGGAGGAGAGAGATGGCGACGGCGGCGACCCTGGTGTCCTCGCTCTCCCTGCCCCTCCTCTCCATCATCTTCGGCGCCGCCATCGCCCTCTTCTTCCTCTCCGGATACCTCCGCCGCAAGCGCGCCGCCATCGCCCACCTCCCCCCTTCCGCCTCCGCCGCCCCAGACCAGCCCAAGCAAATTCGACCCTCCAACCAGCCTAAGAAGGGACATCAGCGATCCCACCACCACGCCGCCGCTGATAAGGTGATTCATCACTCATTCTTTCATGCCCCTCTCTCTCCCACTCTCCCCAAGTATTTAGTAGTTAGGTTCCGAGATCCGTCCCTGCAGCCATCCAAATTGTTAGGCTACTCATCTCTAACCTGCTACACGCTCCCAATGGACAACTACTGGCTCATTCTATTCCACCTTACGCTCACAATTGTAGCCATAAAACGTTTAATTACAATCAATCTGCCATCTATCTTCCAACCACGATATTAAAACTCAACTTAGATTGCAATTGCCGTAAACTGAATGCTTGGCTAATGTTAACGAATTGAGAGGTTTATCCATTCCATTTTATGCGCTACACACACCGAAATAAACTGCCTTATTATCTCATTCTTGTCGGAAAATGTCATATTACCGTCATTGATCGTAACTTGATTTTATGCAGGATGCCGCAAAAAAGCACCACCATCTTGATGTCAACACTTTGAGAGGGCATACGGATTCAGTCACGGCACTTCATTTCTCTGATGATGCCTGCAATCTAGCCACCGGTGAGCTTTTTTCCACCCTGCTTTCTGAAACCCATATTACCAGGAGCTCTCCTGTTTCGTGTGCTGCTTTTTTTTTATTTTCTTATGTTATATTATTCTGCTTGTTTTATTGGGCCAGATGGTATTTTACTGCTAACAAATCGAACTTAGCACCATTCGTACAGTTTACCATTTTTCACTTGATCAACCAAGTGTCATTGCTACTTCAGATTCTAATATCTATAACTTTCTGCTTCCTGTTGTAGTATGTGCGGATGGAGCTGTGCGAGTATTCAGGCTTGATGATGCCTCAAGCAAGAGTTTTAAGTAAGATATTGCCATTTTGCACAAACTATTATTTCTTATAATTTCTCTATTCCGTAATATGAGATTGTTTGTGTTTTGCAGAATTCTGAGGATAAACTTGCCTGCCGGGGCACATCCTACAGCTATTGCTTTCTCAGAAGGGGCATCATCAGTTGTTGTGGCAGCTCAAGCACTTTTAGGCTCAACTCTCTACATGTACGCGGATGTTGGTGCTCCTCCAGTTGGTGGAAACAGACAGCAGGGCAAGCTTTCTCCCCCTGAGATAAAATGGGAACACCGTAAGATTCACGGCAAGGAGTCAGTGCTGAATCTTGCAGCAGCTCGTGCAACCTATGGGACTGGTGATGGCAGCACGATATTGATTTCTTGCTCCGAAGGTATGGCTTGTGTTCTTCTTCCTAGGATTTCTTAATATGGTGGCTTAAGATTGTGCATTTTACTATTTTGCATTTGCAATAGCTTGATCAATTTGTATTCCGTTAAGTTATGCTTGCTATTTTCCTATTATCAACATGCAGCTGTTTAAGAAGGTAGTTTGTAACATTGTGAAATTACTTTTTGTTTACACACTTATCCCGATTAAAATAGGACTACATCAGGGATCAGTCTTGAGCCATTACCTCTTTGTATTAGTAATGGATGAGGTTACAAGAAATATACAAGAGGATATCTCTTGGTGTATACTCTTTGTAGATGATATAGTGTTAATTAATGAGAGCCGCGCAGGAGTAAATAGAAAACTAGAGTTTTGGTGTTAGGCTCTTAAGTCCAAAGGTTTTAGAGTAAGCAAAACTAAAACTGAATACTTAAGATGTGACTTTGGCACTATCGCACACGAGGAGGAAGATGTGAGTTTAGAAGGCTAAGTAGTGTCTAAGAAGAACATTTTTCGATGCTACGGATGGATGGAGATATTGATACGGACATTAGCCATAGAATCAAAGCGGGCTGGTTAAAGTGGTGCCAAGCATCTGACATTCTCCGTGATAAGAGTATATCGCAGATGCTAAAAGAAAGTTTGATAGAATGACGATTAGAACTACTATACTATATGGAGCAGAATGTTAGTCTACAAAAAGACGTCATGTTTAACAGCCGGGTGTTATAGAAATACGTATGCTATGTTGGATTTATGGTCATACAAAAATGAATCGAGTTCGGAACGAGAATATACGTAATCGACTAGGGTAGCATCAATTGAAGAAAAACTTATCCAACATCAGTTGAGATGGTTTGGACATGTCCAAAGGAGACCTTCAGAGGCGACAATACATTATAAAATTCTAAGTCAAAATAATAATATAAAAAGAGATAAAGAAAGATCAAAACTAACATGAAGAGATATAGTAAGAAAGTACTTGAAAGAGTGATATATCTGAAGATCTGTACTTAAATAAAAAAAACTTAGAAAACAGTTATTAACGTGCTTGAATCGCGATTTGAAGATTCATGTTGGGTTTCAACTCTAGCCTATCGTAACTTGCTTCAAACTGAAAAGCTGTGTTGAGTTGAGTTGAATTACACGCTTACATGGATTTCTTTTTATCTCACACTAAGACTAATATTTTGAGTTGCTATGCAGCAACTGATATCAAAGTTTGGCATGGAAAAAGTGGAAGGGAGTTGGGAACTGTTGACACCAATCAATTGAAAAATAATATGGCTGACATATCCCCAAATGGCCGCTTCATAGCTGCTGCAGCTTTTACAGCTGATGTCAAGGTTAGTTTTGCTGTTATTATGAAGAGCTACAGTATACCTATGCGAAGATATTCAGGCAACATAACTTCTCCCATTTATTTGAGTAGGTGTGGGAGATTGTTTATTCAAAGGATAGTTTGGTGAAGGAGGTCAATAAAGTTATGCAACTAAAGGGTCACAAGGTAAGAATACCCCTCCCCCCTTCCTGCGTGCCTTGTTGGACATGTCACGAGTTTGTTTGCATGTTCTGAATCTTATGAGAAACTGATGAGCTCCTTTTTTCAGAGTGCGGTTACTTGCCTCTGTTTTGCTCCGAATTCTGAGCAGATTATTACTGCTTCCAAAGACGGTACAATTCAAGTATGGAACATTAATGGTATGCTCTATATTGCTTACCTCCATATACTTGATGGCTTGAAGCCCATAAGTTGGGATTGGGTTTAAAATGTAACAGTAAAAACTTGTTTGCTTGAAGTCTGACAGTGATCACGACAACTTCTGTACTTTTATGTTTTCACTTCCACTTATTGAATGCTCTGTATGTCAAAGTGCATGCATAATTGTCTTGGTGCCTTATTCCACAAAGGTTGTAGGACCTTTCTTTTTTTTTTAAAAAAATGCAATCTTTTCTGTAATCAAGTATTCAAGCTGCTTCACAGTTATTCTCATGCTGTTCCTTTCTGTTAGATGTTGTTCCGATTGAACACTACCACTGCAAAAGCGCACTCGTGAATTTATATAAATGTCCTGATGAAAACAAAATTGTTGTTAGTATTGCCGTTATTGGAGTCTATGTACATCTTATATTATTTTCTTTTTCTCAGATACTCTCCTTTCTCACAAGTTGATATTCTGTCAATTTTGTAGTAAGGTATCACCTTGACGAGGACCCAAAAACCTTGAGAGTTTTAGCAATTCCACTACATGATTCAAACGGTTCTGTCTGCCAGTATGATCACATGAGTGTTTCTCCTGATGGGAAAGTTCTGGCCACAACAAGCGGATCAACATTGCAATGGTTATGTGTGGAAACTGGTGCAGTTCTTGATACAGCTGAGAAAGCACATGAAGGTATGTAATGCCCTCTTCTTTCTTGATTTGCCAGATTTGACACTGTTTTTATTATTAAATAGACTTAATAAATTGTTGGCAAGATGGCAGTAGTTAGGATCTGAATCACAGCAAACATGGAATTGTGAACCTTTTGTGTTTGAGTCACAACTTATCTCTTCAAGAAAGGTCCCATGTTGTTTAGAACTGACTACCGTGGGGCGTGGGCCAATACATCATACTCTGTACCCTGGTCGAAGTCCATTTGTTGTTTTCCTTTTCAATGGTCCTGCGGACTAATTGTAGATCATGGCCATGAAGTCCATGGATTATAACCAAAACTTGCATAACAAATGGTCTCAACTTTGTGCTGTCTTTGGAAGATTGATCATATTTAGCATTTAGAATTTCGGCCACTTTTCACTCGATAAAGTTATGCAGTGCTGAGACATTATTAGGCAATGATTCACTCCTTTTCCTGTTATGATCTTTGCTAGATATGTGGCAATCTCACAGTGACATGTTTCTTTATGTACTCAGGTGATATAATGGGCATTGCCTGGGCTCCACGAACAATTCCAAATGGTAAGAATTATGCAAACCACATGAATGAAATGTACATGTGAAATTCTTTGAAATCTGAATCCTTTTCCTTTGAATCTAGTCCTTTAGCCATATGCAAATGTAATTCCTGTTTAGAACTGTTGAACTTCATGTCTCATGTCAACCCATCACTTGTCACCGCTTATAAGAAAGACAATGTTTACAAATTCTAAATTGATCGCTGAAAATCTTTTCTTTTAGGTGGAGTTCCTGCTTTTGTTTTAGCGACTGCTGGAGTGGACAAAAAGGTGAAGCTGTGGTTAGCTCCTAAGGTTATTTCAACCTGAACGACTGTGTGTTTACAAGGCAGATTCCGCGTGGGCACCGAAGGAAGAGAAACGATGAAAGATACTGCGTATATGTTTCTCGATATGCCCTAAAACTTAAGTTTGGAATACTTTTTGCTCGAGGGTTTCCTGCCTGACGGGAGTCGTCAAACATAACATGCAGAGAGTTTGTGTAGGCGTGGTCTTTTATCATGGCACCGCAGTTTTCCCTTCATAGATCTGTCAACATTTTGGAAGTAGGCTGCGTGCTGTTCGCAATTTCCTCCTTTTTTTTAATAAAAGCAAAAGAAAACAACGAGAAATGGGTTCTGAAGCGAAACTTGCATATGCACCATGTATGCTAATTGCTGGAGTAGTTTGTTGATGATGGTGGATCATCTTGTACGGGTGGCTCCGTGGCTGTCATGTCGGCCAGCGTCAGTCGCCGGAGAAAGGCACGCGGCCGCCATGTTATTGACGAACAGAATGGGCATATTTGTCACTGCTCAACCCAAGGAATTAATATTTGTGCTTTCAGACGGTGTTGGTCAAATTATATGCATGCGATGCGGTTGGAACCACGAACCAAGATTATATGATAAACAAACCAAGATCTCAAAACTAGGTACTCCAGAAGGATTGATATGGATAGATTAAGGCTCCAACGAACAAACGCTAGATGACTAACAAAACAAAGCACTGGAGGATGGAACGTTTGAGAATGTCGAATAAGGCTTTACCTTACCAGCCATCGTTGAACCGTACGTACGTCTTGTATTAGGGGAAAAAAAGGGTAGAAATGGCAAAAGAGCACTAGGCGCGCATGTTGACTCATAGAGGGCATCATTGTACTTTATGTATTTGGCGTTTCCGTTGGATTATCACAAGATTACCCTAGACTTGTCGTTTTATAGATTATGCATGGTTCAAATCATTCATTCAACACATACTCTTAGCGTTGTGAGTTGAGAAGAAAGCCAATGCACTACACTTAGTACAGCATATCTGTCTGCCAGCTCTCTGAAGTGAACTCGATCGACAGTTTTCAGAAAACCAACCCGATCCTAATTTCACGCTGAGTTTACCACCTGGATGGGAACATTTGGAACCCACATTCTTGTTCAATTTAGTCAGCTGGTTATCGATCAGCCACCTATATTATTATTATATAACCTGCCAAGAATAATGTTGCTCGCCATAGGCACAGCCATGGATACATATAACCTGGAGCTATTTATGCATGCATGCATCTGGTCGTGTACTCATGTACTAATCTGTAGCTGGGCACACGATCGAGCATCTTTTCTTTCTTAATAATTTTATGGATGGCCTAGCTCTAATTACTTAGAGAATTAACAATTCGGCCGGGCACTATTAATTCTAGACTAATTTGTTCTTCTTTGAGCAAAAATAAAAAAAATGCCCTAAGCTCCATATCTATGTTATATAAATGGTTTCCTTTTGAGAAAGAAAATCTGGTAGGTTCCTTTTGGCCTCTCCACAGCTGCTAGATGAGCACGAGTGCAGTGCAGTGGCTAGCTAGTTGAGTGTTTTCAAGTCAAAGGTCTCTCTGACCCATCATGAATGACTTGATTTTGGCTTGTAATCTATTGCTACTTGTGCGTCTCTCTTTTTCTTTATTTTCGCTGGAACAGCAACTTGATACGACTTTAGAGAAAGCTAGCTTAGTGCTGAGATAAGGAGAAAGCAGAAGCAATTAGCTACTATGTCGCTTGCTAGCCCACAGATTCAGCATCATCTCCAATTAATCGTCGACATATGTATAGTTGTGCAGTACTATTCTGAATAAGAAGTTGCGTCAAGTTTAAAGCAACGACTGCTGGCTATATAAGCAATCCCCGGATCGATTACAAATACAATCTACGTTGGCCTTTGTTCCAATTAACATAACGTGCACAATGATTTGCTTCATTCACAGCGTAATATACAGTGACATTAACACCCGTTTTCGGGTCGAATCTATATATATATATATAGAAGGCCAATGGTCTAACACTCTCACAATCATAACGAGAGGAAAATGGATGTAAAGACTGAAATAAAAACTGATAAACAAAGGCGCGAGAAGGCCTTTGGTCATGATGTCGATGAATTGGTGTGTCAATGGTACATAGAGCACCCAAACGTGTCCTAAAATGATCTATCACGTATGAAGTGAATGCCAATCTCAATATGCTTCGTGCGTCGATGATGAACTGGGTTGACGGTTATGTAGACGGCACTGACGTTGTCGCAGTAGACAACGGGCGTGGAGGCGATGGGTGTACGGAGCTCCTAGAGAAGCTGACGAATCCAGCAGCACTCGGTGACGACGTGGGCGACGGCACGATACTTGGCTTCAGCGCTAGACCGAGACACTGTAGTCTGGCGCTTGAAGGACCAAGATACTAGAGTATCGCCGAAGAAGACGCAGTAGCCGGAGGTGGAGCGTTAGGAGTCAGGGCAACCCGCCCAGTCCGTGTTAGAATACGCGGTGAGAGAGTCAATGGGGCCTGAGCTGAGATGTAGGCCGATGGATAGTGTGTCCTTTACGTAGCAAAGGATACGCTTGAGCAGCGCAAGGTGAGATTCGCGCAGGGCATATATAAAGAGACACACTTGCTGTATGGCATAGGTGAGATCGGACCGTGTAAGTGTGAGGTACTGAAGAGCACCAGTAAGACTCCGGTACTGGGTGGGATTGGCGAGGAGAGAGCCGTCGATAGCAGAGAGCTTGGCACGAGTGTCGACCGGAGTGGCGGTCAGATAGGAGCGGACTCCAGGTGGGTCTGAGGGTGTGCGTCAAGAACCCTGGGTTGCCAACCAATGGGACTGCACAGTTGGGGTTATGGTGTCTAGGGCTTGTAGCAAAGCCACGGACCCATGGGGCTAACGAACGGGGTAGAGACAGGAGCAGGGCGTAGTTACATCGGACCACTCCAGCTCTTACCCTTGCCCCTCCCTTTGCCTTTACCGATACCACCGGTGCGGGTTTTGTTGCCATGGCCGAAGCCATAGCTACCAGATCCGCGAGAGGTGGTAGCAGCGCACGGTGGGCGGCAGCCGATGGGGTTAGAGCAGCCATGATCGGCTATGGTGAGAAAAGCGGTGTGAGCCACAGTCTTCTTATTGTTGGCTAGGCGAAGTTCTTTGAGAACTAACTGTCATGGGCCTGGGCGAATATGGGAAGGGATGTGGAGTTGACGATATCATTGACGGTATTGTAAAAATGAGGGTTGATACCTCATAGAAGGGTAAGGACGAGTTATGAGTTAACCACAGGGTGGCCAACATCACGAAGGGCAACGACCTTGACCTTTAAACGTTGGTAGTACGAGGAGACAGAGGAGTCTCTTTGTACCATGGAGTGGAATTCATTAAGGAGGAAGATGACGCGCGGCTGTTTGTTTGCGTGGAAGATCCGCTCGATGGCCACCTAGAGATCCCGGACGGTAGGGTCGGTGTCGTCCATTGCAAGGTCGAGGATGGAGTTATCGACTGAGCCAAGTAGCCAACTGCACACGCAACAGTCAGCAATATCCCACTAGGGATCATCGGGTCGAGGTGGAGCGAAGCCATCGATATAGGAGCGAAGGCCGAACTTTCTACATAAGGATTTAAAGAAGAATACTCACTTGGAATAGTTGGCATTGATGTCAAGGAAGGTGGAAATGTGAGATTTCATATTGACGGTGACGTAAGGTGGTGAGAACATCGGCGAAGTGGTGCCCGAGTTATGGTCAGGAGTGCCGATGGCTGGAAGGGATCTGACGACTGGAAGAGTGTTGGAACTAAGAGCCGATTGAGTGGTCATGACGAGAGAGTAGCGGGGCGTGATAAGCCGATGAGGGTAGTGAGCCGATGAGGAGAGTCGGGTGTCCGATGAAAGTGGGTAGCCCATTGGAGTAGGTGGCTGATGAGAGTGGTTGGCCGATGGGAGTAGGTGTCGAAGTAGTTGAGCGAGGAGTAGGTGGATCACGGGCGCGAGAGAGTTCGCGTCCGTGAAGAGAGGTTTCACGTTCGTGGACAGTCGGGTGACCGATGAGAGTGGTTGGCTGATGGGAGTAGGTGACGGAGTAGTTGAGCGAGAAGTGGGTGGCAGAGTAGGTAGGTCATGAGTGTGAGAGAGTAAGTGGGTCACGGGCGTGAGATAGTTCGTGTCCATGAAGGGAGGTTTCACGTCTATGGACACGTGGACGCAATGGAGTGGAGCAGACATGAAAAATCGGAGAAGTCACGGATGCAAAGAAAGGAGGTTCGCGCTTGGGAAACAGAAATTCGTGTCCGTAGACATATGGACGCATCGGAGTGGCTCGGACGCGAGTAGAGAAGTTTCGTGTTCGGGAGTAGGTGAGCGTGTCGGAAAAGCGGAAACCGAGAGAGAGTTTCAGCCGATAGAGACGGTGAGCGTAGAGGTGCATCGGCGTCGGAAGAGGGGAAGGTACGCCGAAGTAAGGAAAAAGCTAAGGCGGGTCTGAACGAGACGAGGAGGCGGATGGATACCATCTCCTTATCACGTGGTGGAAAGAGGTGAGTAGGCGGTAGAGGAGGAGAAGACCGTCTACAGAGGAGACGGAGAAGATGAGAGCCGAGACGAGAAGATAGAAGAGAAATACCGAAGGAGAAGATCTGCAATGGAAAGAAAGTATCGGCTCGCCGATGAGAGGATGCTAGTGCATTGGAGATATCTAAACCTGCTCTGATACTATACAGAAGTGTAGTATATAGTGAGACTGAGACTCCGTTTTCTATAAGAGAGGTCAGCCTATAAATATACAAGTCCAGTGATCTGTAACAAATCATGTACACCAACCCTATTTTAGTATTATAGTATACCATATGCATGTTTTGTTTGTTGTGCTTTGTATATGCTGAAGGAAGATGTTAGGTACATGGATCGAGTATGTAGCTATATATAGTTTTCATTTTTGAGATCGGAGTCTTTATGCTTTGGAAGAAACACACCACAGACAGGAGATTAAATTGCAAGGCAGAGGTAGCATTTTAACCAGCTGGCTACATACTGTGGTTGTTAATTAGCTTATCTCCCCTGTTAATTTGAGCATTTGGTATTGATTGAAGTAGCTAGCTTGGTTTTCTTTAATTTAGTCACTCTAAAGTTTGTTGTTTGAAAAAAAAGGCACCTTTTGTTTCTTATGCATCTCTGCTGGGTTAAGTTGGCTTTTCAATAAGATAAGATGGCGCTTTCTTTTCCATCAATATATATTTAATCAAGCTGATCGGTTCCTGTTGAGCTCGCTCTTCAAGCTAATTAAGTCACCCACTAATTGTGAGTGCTTCAGAGATACAGCAAATTAAGCATGTGGTGCTGTACTGCTGTATATATATTTTGTGAATGTTCAGGGAGTTTAATTGCTCAGCCCTCCGGACTTCAGCTGCTATCAGCTGCTATCAGCTGCTTCTGTAGGAACATTTTCGATCGGGAACGACCTGGACCACCCTATGATTGAAATATGAACAGGCAGCTGCTGAAAGAACACCAGCCAGGCTGTACTGAAATTAAAATAAAAGAAACCATTCGTTTGGACCTTTCGTTGTATCAACATATATAGGGATGGAGTAGATACAACTAAGAAATATGGAAAGGGCCGATGGATGCATCCCCTGCAGTTTAATCACACATGACACCAGTGAGTACGTGAGTGTTTGGCTGTTTGCATCGACCTGGATTGCAATTGCAACTAATTAAAACCGATCTCTGATCTAAGGCTAAGGCAGCATGCATAAGCATGTGATGTATGTATGGATGGAATCCTCCTCATGATTGACTCAACCAACTGTCCCCATGTGTCATCCCGCCCTATCTATTAGTAGCTTAGCGGTTCATCAGAATAGATCGCTCGCCACTGTATATGCTGCTGCCTGCTTTTGCATTGTTAGTCGCAGAGCCTACTCAGCTGATTCATTAAACAATGAAGTTGCCATTAGTTAGCAAGTTGCAGCTGGATCGTATACATGATAGGATTGGAAACTACTGGTGTAGGTAGAAAGGGCAATGGAATGGTGGGCGGTAGAGTGCATGAGCAACAAGGAGAAGCTAGCAAATCTAAACCTGGATTTTGCAGTCTTGGCGATTGCCTCCCATGGAGCGGACATATTCACATCCTTCCTATGCGTGCGTGTTTCTACTTTACTTTCCACCCATCCTCGTTTACTGTGCCCGTATGCATTATATTTAGCGTGGCTGCACCATTACCCTCACTGGATGGACACCATATATATGCAACTTGATCCATTTGCATTCACACACTTACTCCATCGATCATCTAGCTAGCTGCATATCTCATCGATCTTCCTCTTCTTTCTCTGCTGCCATCCGTACATACATTATACAGTTTTCGTGAGCCAGGTTTGTAGCTACCTTACCTGCAAGACAAAACAAAACTGTGAGAGTCAGGGAACAAACAGAGCAATGTGCAGGTGGAGTGCCTTAATCATGATGGCGATTCAAAACTAAACCATCATTTCACTACTAAGTACTAGTAAATATATATGATCTCAGTCGGCCCATTTGCGTCCAGCAACTGGGTACCGAATTAATTGTTTTTGTACCAAAACGACTATCCAAATACATGCTGCAATGTTAATTTGGATGTATGTTAACTATGAGTAAATTTTATATTTAAACTAGATGCTTTCATTTCGAACCACGCATATAAAATTTAGTGTTAAAACTAGTTTCATTGCTATTAAGGCACATATTACGGGTGAGAAAGCATATCTAGTGTGGTGATGAAGTTATGGGTATATAACTCACCATTAGGGTTTAGACCACAGAGCTCATAAAATATTATACACATGCGTGCACGATTTCAATGGAAATACAGGGAATTAAAGCATGTATTAGATGCGTATGGCTCCATATGCATGTATAGTAGTATAACTAGAGAGTTAATCACTCATCGCTGTTGGTTTTCATTACGTACATGAAGCAAGATTCCATCCTGCCCCCAATTATCACAAAACTCCATTCTGATCGATCAAACTTAACTATCCCAGACCAGATGCCAGCCATCCAGCCACTTGGGATCCCAAAAACAAAAACCAAAATAATAATAATAATAATAATAATAATAATAATAATAATAATAATAATAATAAAGAGCAAGGCATGAATAATTAATGGCAATTCCTCGCTCGCTCGATCTGCACCTGACGTTTCCGATGAGAAGGTCTACGGGTTTACTGTTCCATGCCACTTGCGTGCCCATCGTGGACCTCAACCTCGCCGCCGTCCATGTTGCTCATCGTGCGGCCACGCTCCAGCATCATCTCCTGGTGCATGGCGAAGAGCGCACGACAACTCATCTCCCTCTCAAAGCGCCACACGTAGTTGAGCCCCACCAGGAGCTCCGCCACGGCGGTCTCCACCTTGCCGCGGTCCGCCAATTGCAGCGTCTGCAGCAGCAGCACGTTGCCGCCGCCCCTCCCAGCTGTGTCCGTCGACTTCTTCCTCTGCTCCAAGCTTCGCTCCGCCTGCCACCGCACCGTCGCGTGCGCCATCGGCGCCAGCCACTCCAAGATCCCGCCCAGCGCCGCTCGCCACTGCCCGACCAGCCCCGGGTCGGCAGCTGCCACCGCGCCTCGCAGTCTCGCGCGAAGCTGCGCGCGCATGCTCGCCGTTAGCATGCCGTAGAGCTCGTCCCGCTCCTCGGGCCCCACCAGCCGCGGCGACCGCGCCATCCTCTCGATCGAGATGATGAGACCGGCGTAGCGTGGCGCCAACGCGGCCGCTCCCAGCGTCCCCGGCGGTGTCACCAGCGCCGCCGAGCTGTACTCGAAGAACCCGCGCCGTTTGGCGCTCTGGTCGAACAGCGCCTCCTCCATTGACATGGACTTCCGGGAGAGCGGCGGCGGGGATTGAGCGTCGACGGAGGGGTGGACGGCCGAGGAGAGGGTGAGGCTCCGGTGCAGCGGTGTCGGTCGCTGATCGTGGCCAGCTCCGAAGACGAGCTTGATGCGTGCGAGGATGGTGAATGCCGCCCGCGCAAGCGAGGAGACGACGGCGTCGAAGGTGCAGCCCCAGAGGGAGGTCTGCTTGAGGTGCTTCACCGCCTGCTTCTTGGCGAATATGAGCTGCTGCTGCTGGGACGCCACCGAGATCTTGCTCGCCGACAGGCTACGGCGATGGCATCCGCCGCCGCTGCTCTGGAGGAGCTTGCGGAGTCCGTGCTCGGCCTCGGCCAGGTCCTCCATGGCTCTCCGGAGCGCAGTGGTGATGGCCACTTGCTTCTCCATCTTGTGCGCCCTCGTGTCCATCTCCTTCCATGTGGCCACCCACCGGTGAGGGTCGCGGCCAGTGTCGGCGAACTCCGCGAAGGCGTCCACGAACTCGCGGAGGAATGGATCCGCGCAGCGCGCGGCCAGCGCGGCGACAGAGTCGGCGGCGACGCGCAGCGCGTCGGCGAGCTCAGCGCAGGCGAGGCCGAGGAGGATGGCATCGTCGTCGGAGACGACCTTGCGTACGCCATCGAGGTTGATGAGGTAGTGGCGGAGGTGCGCGACGGCGGCATCACCGAGGGCTCGCCAGATGTGGAGGAGCTTCGACATGAGGCTGGCGACCTCAAAGGCGAGGATGCCGACGGTGGCCTTCTTGGCAGGCCGGGAAGACGGGTTGGAGGACATGGGCGGTGGCGTCCGCGAGGATGGCTTGGAGGAGATGGCGGAGCGGACCTTGGCGAGCCATGAGTCGAGGGCCATGGGCATGGAACGGACTACTCAAGGGAAGGAAATGGGGTTATGTATCGATGGCTGCCACTACCAGTAGGCGTGGCACCAGCGAGAGCAGGAAGAAGGCAAAGGTTGCGGCCATATATACTACTCCCCTCCTGCTCTTCTTAGCATGATGCACAGAGCCACACCATGGACTGCAAATTTGCTAGCGACAAATTTGCTGCTTGCTTAATTGCTTTCGATTCATCCTGCCTACTACAGTACATAGTAACAACCTCCGGTCTGGACTTGGCCTAGCTTGTTGGAAATTAAGCTCCCTATTATATTATATGCAGCACAAATGTAAAGTATGACGTTGTTTGGTCATATATAACTAGTTGTACACTCACTCTAGTTTTGTGAGGTTGTGGCAGAGTCGATTAGTGACTAGTACGAGTCATCTAAGAATGAAAAAGAAGCTGGTGATTTGTGATTAAGTGTGGTGCGGGCTAAGCAACAATGAGGACAAGCGAAGGTGGGGGTGCTGCCCTGCATCTATATCCATCACATCTTTTTTCATCGGACCTACATCTACGTGACGTACATGTGGACCTGACGATGATACAATAAGATGCTATAAATATTAACATATCAAATTTATACTTATGAAAAAATAGAAAAAAACCAGGCCAGCTACTCTAATAAGCTATGTGTGAGAGAGATGTGTGTATGATATTATTAGTATACTACATATCTATATCTATTGTTATTAAATTAAGCTAATCTAATAGCACACTCATGTAATATAGATATATACTATATTTTATATTATTAACATTTTATCCATATCTCTTACATGTTTTATTTATTGAAGTCTATACTATAACCGATTAAAAATTCATATAAATTTATATCTCGTTTTTCTCTATATGATATAACAATTATTAGATTGTTAGAGAGCCTACTTACGTTACTCTCTCCTCCACCCAGCAAATTGTGTACATTTATTTATGCATGGTCTGCTCCTTAATGTTGTTACTTACGGACCCGTTGACTTTGCCAGGCAAAATCAAAAGCCGTACGTAGCGTACCATCTGAAGAAAAAGATTTGTATACATACAGGTACAGGGCCCTCCACCTCCACTAATAAACAAAAGGATAATCAGAGGGGTTGAAAATCTCTTTCCCGGTAAAAATAAGGAATTCCTATTACTCCTATAAAAACTACTCATGGGATGAAAATAAATTCGATTTGCTCCGAATCCGATAAAATAAGTTAAGTATTTTCTAAAATCCGGTAGATATGAATTAAGATATGGTATCATTATATAGATTATCTGTTTTTTTACGTGAATAATCCGACATTGAGCTATTCGAATAATCCAAATTTTAGGATATGATCGAACTATACACCATCATAATCTATCCAAGTGTTTTAAGCTCTAACTCTTTTATGAGTTTAGAAGCTTAACTAGCTTTATAATACTAATTTATCTATCTATTGTTTTAATATGTACATATATCCGATAATTTTAATCTGTTTCTAATCTAAGTCTACTCCGACTCCGTACCATTTCTAACATTCACATCTACACTGAATCTGAATCTGCTAAAAAAAATAATTGTACTGTTATTTATCCAAATCCAACAAAAACCAGCGGAGTAGTATTAAGGTGAGATCAGGTGGCACTAGCAATAGCTGCGTCCACCGTCGTCATATAGTTACAGGGGAAGCCGCTGATGGTGATGATCACACATCGATCGATGCAAGTGCAACTCAAGCCTGCACTGCCCTCCACTCACTATCTATAACTATGAATATGAATATAGATGCTGGTCACTTTTGCTGGATAGTTTTGACTCGAGAACCAGAAAAAGAGTAGTGCCGATGTTTATGTTACAATGCCTCCTGTCCTGTCCGCTCCTCTCCTTTTGACTTTCTTCATTCTGCTGCTGCATGCCTGCCTTAGTTCCTTTATACATGGCTGGGTACTGGGTAGTGCGCCTGGCCTGGGGAAAGCACCACCAACTAAGCTAGTGCTCAAACAAATGTCAATGCTGCTTACCTATATTGATAGGCACCGGCACAACGGGAATGCGCGTTTTCACATCCGGAGAAATGCAATTATAAGAAGTATGAATGAATTCAACACAAGACAATGTAGAGAGAGGGTCAGACGCATGCTACTAACTATATAAAGCTTTAGCCTTGCATGTGACTTGTTTGACGCAATGTGTTCCTAGATCTATCTCATCTGTTTTGCAATGCAAACATGGGCCAGTTAGGATCCCACTTTGCGTGGACAGCACCCAAAGTTTTGGTTACTTAGTACACCAAGGGATTGATCGATGGGCCAGACCGCTCAACCGGGCGGACCATTTCCCCCCTCACAATTCACAAACAATGACTGACCAGTAGTATGTTTTTTAGCTCTGCGAACATATATAAATCTCACAGAACACGGCAGGGAGGGAGAGAGAAGAAAAACCTGCTGCCTCTGTTTCTTGGGTGCCGCTCTGCTGCCAGTTGACCTCATTCATATGCAGTACTACTTGTGTTCATCCTGACAATAGGCATGACGGCCCAAAGTTTCAGAGCACGACTAGACTAGGTGTGTTGATTCTCTTGCAGGATATATCCAGGTCCACTAAGGAGGTCGCTCGCATTAAAGTGCTAGGAAGAGTGCTGTGCCAGGCAATCGGTCGGTCAGATTACTCAAGAGGCCTTGGCTTCCTTGAGGTTCAGATGGTGCTTTCTGAAGCCCAGCCTTTGTTTTCCAATGCCAACCTCAGTGCCTGAAACAACAGAAAGAAAGCACACGGATGCATGAGACATAATTCACATCAACACAATGATATATAGAAATGATACTAGGTGGGGGGGGGGGGGTGCGTGCTTGTGCCTCGACTCTTTTCTTGTTGGCGTTCAAGTCAATAAATCCTGACCGAGATGCTGATCGGTACTGAACAATCGATTTGTTGCCAGGAGGGAACCAGAACTCCACATCATCTTCGAACTTCACTCATACAGGGAACAAGACAGGCTCAGCGTTCATGTCGAGTAATTGCAGCCTACATGATGAAGAGTAAGAATGTGTTGCAATTGTATAATATGTATACCCCGAATATAGGACTCTCGTATTCAGCTCGAACATTGTCACCTGTTTTATCTACTAGGCGAGGGATGAAGTTGTCAGGCTTTGTTTGTGTGACCTGCCGATTGTCACCATCCATAGTTGAAAATTCCCACTAAAAATATAGAGGATACTAGCTGTGGATGGAAACAAATAAAAAGGAAAAAAAAACGATGGTATGGGTACTTACAACTTGAATAAGCTCTTTCATGGCTTCATCTTTGCTAATGGGTTTACCCCTGCGGCCATCCTTAGGATTGTAGTTCCTAATATATATATATATGTATGTATGTATGTATGTATGTATGCATGTATCAAAGTGGGCAAAATCATGCATCAGCAGCAGCAGCAGCAGTAGCAGTATACACAGTTTGAAGGACGGAAGGAAGGAAGGAAGGAGAGAGACCGTGGGGGAGCGTAGCGATTGGAGTCAGTAATATCCTCAGAAGTGGAAACGCAATTGTTGGTGGCAGGGCACAAACAATTGCGATGGAGGACTCTTCTGTACGCCCAGGTAGATGGATTTGGTGCCACTGTACGTTTACGTTCATGTAAGAACAATCTAACCATTGCATTGCAAGCTAAAGCTAATTAAGGTGAGTGCATTGCAGTGCAAATGTAATGAGGGGAACCTGAAGTGGAAGATGGCAGCCAGCGTGGCGAGCTCACTGCTCCTCAGCACAAACTCTCTATATAATTCAAAGGGGAACACACATGTGCAGCCACAGTCAGAAGCCATAGCATAGATATTCATATTAGATAGACAAAGAAGAAGAAACAAATTACTCCTACTCCGACTAGTAGTAATTAACAAGCTAGCTAGCTAGATACCCAAGGGAGGGAGGGAAGCCGGCCGGGGAATAGGGGATGGGATGCCTTGAGGCGATTCGCAGGTTGGCCTGCTTCTCCTTCCTAGGACTGGGAGTGAAAGTGGGCATCGGTGAAGGGAGGCATTACGCCACGTGTCCTCCTCTCCACTCCTCGATCTCCTGCAGAGAAGAGTGAGGCCCCTCACTACTAGTAGATGAGATGAGAGACTTACGAGAGAGGATGATAATTTGATCCGCTATGGCCCAGCCTAATAATTCTTTCTTTTTTTCCTTCTTTTTTATAGATATGGATAGATGGGCCTCACATGTAACGTTACTCTACTAGACCCAAAACAACCTATGATCTGCCTATTTGTAAGGCCCAAAACTAGCCCATATATATTTTTCCATAATGTGGGCTCAAGCAGAAAAAAAAATCTATTTGGCCTGCCTTTAACTATAGCCTAAGTCTGATTGTACTCCCTGTCTTCAGGTCTCTCTCCGCTACAACCCTCCACTGACACGAGAGATAAGGGGAAGAGAGGAGGCGGGTAACATGTGGCGCTACGGTTTTTTTATGTGGCTTTATGTTTTTTTAATTTTTCCTATAGAATTGATATATAAGCGCCATGTCATTATGGCCGGAGCATGCCATGCTAAATAAAACATCTAACTGTAATACCACGCAAGCTTCATTAACCACTTAATAAATCTTACTTAACATTTCATCTTTATAAAATATAATAAATTGCTTTGGCGACACGTGCACTTGCAATGTGGGTGTAATCTAAACTACTTGTTTTACTGTACCAACCTGTGTGGCGTGTGAAAAAAGGGCAAAAAGGTATACTGTAGCTATTCTGGATGAAATGAACGTTGATTAGAATGCATGTGAACACCTAAGAACTACTCCCTACATTCTTTAATAAATGTCGTTGGTTAGTTGAATCTTCGTTTAAAAGAAAACTGAGATAGTATATGTTACATGTTATATAAAAAAAACTTCATGTTTCTTTTGTCCTTCATCTATTCCTATCCTCATATTCTTTATCTATTCCTATGCGATGTCTTTTATTATACAACCATAGCATATTATTATACGTTTGATGGTATGTATGTGTAAGTGTCATCCTTGTCACGTATGTTCCTTCGTAGCATCCTAATCGGCGCCTAAAACTACAAGATTACCTATGTTGTGCTCTCTACTTTATTTTTATTTGTCTCACAAAGAATTTATGTTTAGAGTAATCACTCTATCAGAGTTTTAAAAAATAGAAAACAAATACATCAGATTTTGAGAAAGTAGGGGATAAATATATTGAAGAATAATCTTTTTTTAAAAGAATAAAGTACATTATAGTCTATTTATATATAAACTTCAACTAACAATATTTTTAAAAAACTTTTTAAATATATAAATAGATGCTATATTATCAAAGTGTATTACATATTAAACATAAGCATTAAACTTTCTTTTATCATAATCTAATCATTTAAAAATGATTAGTGGTATCGATCAATGTTAGCATTTATAAAGGAACAGAAGAAGTATTGATATGTATGAGATGAAAAAAGATAGAGTCTTTTTTATAACGAAGTGAGTAACATAGGTACAAGAAGGATAGATAGTTAGATAGAGGTTGACATCTCTAGTTCAAATGATTTCTTTAGTAACTCACTATTCATACCATGTCATTTTTCTGCATTAAAATTTGGTTTGGCGTATTTGGCATCTAACCTCTATGAAGATGTTTACTAAGACTCTGTCCCGTGACGCCGTTGTTGACCTAATGGTGATTGGCCACGCATAAGGGCTGTGAGTTTGGTGCTAGGCCCTCTTTAGGGGCTTGGTGTTTATGTGGTTGGCATATGATTCCTTGGCGTGTGTTTCGGTGACCTCGATAGCCTTGCATTGTTGTAATAGTTTTCTTGTAATTTTTTCTCTTGATCTTAATATCATTGGATGGCCTCTTCTTATGCCATTCTGGCAAAAAAAAGTTTGGCATGGGTTGATGGATCTACGGTTTGCAATCTTGTGACAACGTTGATTGATTTTTTTCCTGACTATTTTTACCTTATTATGAAGAGGGAGGTGCAGATGAAGTTTTGATTGTGGGTGCAATGTATGCACACATATGCCTGTCTGAGTGTTTTTCATCATGGAAGTAACCCCACAAACCAATTGGACTTGCAAATGCAAATGAGTGCTTTGCATCGAGAAACCAAGTCAAAGTCAATCTCCGATGCAGGGGTGAGTAGCTCCACTATATATTATATATAAAAAACATTTATGTTTCTAAATCTTGGGATCGTTACCATCAAGCCACAGGATTGGAAAGCGCGCACTTGTCCATTGCGTTTGCCCGCGCAATTCGCTGTGGCACGCCCTCAACCGTCTTCCTCACCCTCTGATGTCTCGGCGGCGGACGACGCCATTGACCAAGCTTCCTCAGGAGGCAGATCCACACGGCGCCACCGCCGCACACCTACACTCGGTCGGCCGCCCACGCCCTATTATGAAGAGGGAGGTGCAGATGCAGTTTTGATCTATGGGTGCAATGTATGCACACATATGCCTGTTTGAGTGTTTTTCATCATGGAAGTAACCCCACAAACCAATTGGATTTGCAAATGCAAATGAGTGTTTTGCATCGAGGAACAAGTCATGTTTGCCCGTGCAATTCCCTGTGGCACAAGGCACGCCCTCTCAACCGTCTTCCTCACCCTCTGATGTCTCGTCGCCTCCGCCGCTGTCGACCGCTGAGATCGGCGGCACTGACCAAGCCTCCTTAGGAAGCGGATCCACACGGCGCCACCGCCGCACGCCTCCTCCGTCGGAACGGATCCCCACACCACATTCACACTGTATATACTAGTATGTCTACAGGTAATTTGCCTATGCAATGCTGCCTGACGCCTCGACCTCATCGGCCACGGCGGTTCTCCTCCGCGCCTTGTCGGCCTCGGCCGCCCAATCCATGCGCGCGATCACCGTGACGAGCACTGCCAAGCTCGCCGCCGCGCCCACCATAAACCCAGCCAGGAGGCCCTCGATCCCGAGCCTGGCCTTGAAGCCCAGCGCCACGCCCACCGGCAGCGCCACCATGTAGAAACCGCCCACCACCGCGTACATGCCCACCGCCGGCCTCGCCGTCCCCCGCACTATGCCTCCGCACACGTTCAGCGGGAAGTTCACCACCTCTAGCACCGCCATCACCTTCATCGCCCTGCTCACCCCCTCCCGGACCCCCGCGTCGTGGCTGTATATGTACCCCCACCCTCGCCGCGCCGCTAGCATCAGCAGCCCGCCCGCCACGCCGGCCACCGCGCCGCCCACGATCGACACCATGCCCGCCCGCCTCGCCGCCGACGCGTCGCCCGAGCCAAGCTCGTTCGACACGCGCACCGACGCGCTCACGGACAGGGACAGCATGCCCGCGAACAGGAGGTAGTCCAAGTTGAGCGTGACGGCGATGACGGCCACCATGCGTCGGGCGTCCGGTAGGCGGCCCGTGAGGAGGACCAGGATCTCGTAGCACCACCACTCGAGGCAGGTGTTGAGGCAGCTCGGGACGGCCAGCCGGAGGAGCCGGAGCCAGTCGCCCCTGCTCTGCTCCAGCCATCCCCCGGCCGGCGCCTTCCGCCGTCGCTCCGACGCGAGCACGTAGGCGGCGAGCATGACAGCGACGGCCAGGTCGCTGAGGCAGACAGCGGTGGCGACGCCCTGGATGCCCTTGGCCCTGGCCATCCACATGGTGAGTGGGACGTGGAGCGCGAGCGCGAGGGCGGAGCTGAAGAGCGTGGGTAGCGTGATCCCCTGCGCGCTTAGGTATGACTTGAGTGGGTGGAGGAAGGAGGTGACGGCAAGGTCCGGGAGGAGGCGGACGACGTAGCTGCGGGCGTTGGTGGTGATGTCGGGCTGCTGGCCGAAGCGGCGGAGGACGGCGTCGACATACATCCAGAGGAAGGCGATGGGGATGGAGGCGGCGAGCAGCAGGATGGTGGCCATGAGCAGAGTCTTGCGGAGGAGCTTGGCGTTACTGGCGCCGTGCGCCTGGCCGCAGATGGGGTCCATGGCGTTGCAGAGGCCGGTGAGGACGGCGAAGCCGGTGACATTGGCGAAGCTGAAGCCGAGGGTGCCGGCGGCGAGCTGGAGGTCGCCGAGGCGGCCGAGGAAGGCGGTGGTTACGGCCAGCTTGGCGAACGAGGTGAGGTTCATGGCGATGAGGGGGAGTGCGATGCCGCGCTGCGCCCGAACCTCGGTGGCCACCGCGCGCGCCACCGAGTCCGGCCACCTAGTTTTCGTGTCATGCGAGGGCGGCGGCGTCATGGCAAACTCGATCGATCGATGAGCCGGGTGTGTGTCAGCAAATGGCTCTGCTCTCTTACTCTGCTTTGGAAATACTCCGAAGTGGCCAGTGCTCTCTACTCTATTGCGTACACGTGGATCAACTTATAAAACAGATTGGTTGATTAATTCATGAAGGGATATATGGATGGATGCTGCCTGGGACATCAACTAAACTAAACAAGGAGGACAAAGATTTGTTGTCATGACGTCAACTTATTAATAATAATAATTATTATAATTATAATTATTATTATTGAGACGTACACATAAGAAGAAACTTGATTTCAGGAGGTAGTGGATCATCTATATATGTTGAGAATTCTAGTAAATTATGGATATATATTCCTTCCTGCATGCAATGCATGGCTCGATGATTCGGTCGTACGTACACCAACTGCACCATCAGATATGATCACTCTGTTTTGTCTCTCTGATATATATATATATATTCCTCTCATGGCAGTGGCAGTGGGGAACAACTTATAAAACACAAGCCTGGCTTATGTTCCATCATTCATCAATAAACAGATAATGATGATGCTCCAGGCCAGGCCAACAATTCATATTTGATGATGATGCATGATATATTGATAAATGATGATGCCACTTGATCCACATGAAAGACATTCAGTTTCTCCCCTGAAAATTAAAACGCCTTTGGACGGATACTGAAGTAGCCATCTACCAACAATTCCTTTTTACATTCAATTCGTGCATTCTTGTTCTCTAATTAAACCATGATCATGGGCGTGCGAGTGACCTAGCTATGATCGAATTAGTTAAGTATACATTCTGATCGACTGAATAGGAGATGTGGTGGGTAACGACACATAAATTAACCCTGCAGTCTGTAGTAAGCTGATCTCTTTAATTAAGGAAAACCACATAAACACACACACACACACCTGTTATCTGATGCATGGATGGATGAATAAGGAGGGAAAGAAAAAAAAAGACATTCAGTGAGCTAACTAGCTAGTAGGAACTAAGATTGCATGCATGGTGATAATGGCATGAATGCGATAGATAGATAGACAGAGAGATAGATGTTGAGAGAGCAAATGGCCTCCCCGTCCCTCCGCACTGACTGACTTATTGATTTATTTGGTTGCTCCCTCCTTCCTCCTTTTCTCATATTGATCTACTAACAATAAGTGCACTCGATCATTGCTTTCGGATCCGAATAGCTTTCCTTCCTTCTTTTCTTTCTTTCCGGGTGCTGTCTCTTTCCATCACTTTCTGTTTCTGTTTCTATTTCTATTTCCAAAGAATTGAGTCCTCTGAGCTAACTTATGAGCACATTATATATTTTTGTGAACGCATTGCTTCAATGTATTGAACCAATAGGAATTGATATCGATCTGCTAGTGCATCATATCACAAGCTAAAACTAGCACGTTTAACGTTCACCATCGATCCTGTCCTGCACTGCACGTCTAAACGAGTGGATCGATCGGTAACCAGTAGTAACTCTGTAAGCTAGAGAACTCAGTGGACTAGGATGTCATGCATGCCCAATTGAAGACGAACAGATAGCGTGATTGATCAGGATTAATTATTGAATATATATATACCAATTAAGTGCGTGCGTTGGATTGCATATCATCTAAGTGCCTTTATTTTGAGAAAGCAAATTAAAGGCGCTCCGAGTATCATGTTTCAAGCGTACGTGAAAAGGGCGAGAGAGAGAAGACAATTTGGCAAGCAGCACACTTGATTACTTAATTAGGTGGTATTCAAAGAAACGACGAAGCCTCCCCACGTGGTTTAATCTCTCTATCAATCGTATTTAAAAAATAGGTTAAAAATAAATTATCACGTTCACTCTACATGCTATAAATTCTCATTTTAATCAGAAAAAAAACATGAGTTAAAAGGATAAATGCAACTAGAAATAACTAAAATTCAGAATAAATAAAGACATGTTGAAAGAAGATTTTATCTAGAACACAATACGAGATTAATTAAAATTTGGAATAAAAAATAAAATAAATTCTAAAATTGAATTTCAATATGAGTTCTAAATATACTTGAAAGGGCATTAAAATTTGAAATAAAAATATAAGAAATAAATAAATAAGTAATGACTACATAAGAGTCCATATCATTTTCTTTACAATATACAGTTTAAAAAAGATAATAAAAATATGCACAACAAGCCCATGATATAATGATCAATTCTTCAAATGGAGAAACAAAAACATGTCATTTCCGAGGTACATCTCTGTGTGTCGACTAACTGTGTGTTTGTGTGGTGGACAGCTTGGGTTCATGTGGACCGTTTGTGCAGAACAATCTCAGCTGGGGCAGAGGGCATAAACTTTAATACTAATTCCGAAATTATATTTCAATACTAATTTTAAATAAAATTTAAAAAATCATGAAAATTCGAAATAAAAATACAATAAAAAATAAAGACAACATATCCATAGAAAAATACAATTTTTAAATATCCAAAAATAAGATGTAAAAAATTATAATAATACATATAAAAGAAAAAAGAAAAAATAGAGTCCCTTAGTAAATACAATTTATAAATAAGTAAAATTAGGAATACAAATTAAGAAATATTAAGAGAAGTGTATGTCTAAAACACAACTTGATATTAACTATAATTCTCAATGAAAAAAATATAACACACTAAATTTTTCTTTGTTTAAAAATCCCTTTTAAAAAATATTTATATCTTTTTGAATTTGTGCTTTTGTGCCAAAATATTGATCTCCATACATCCCCATGAATCCCCTCTCAAACAGTCTCCAAATGGTCCCAAATCCAAGTTTAAAATTCGTACTCATTTCAAATCCACCAAAATCTATTTAAAAATCCAAACCTAAAATCTTTAGAAAAATTAGAAAACTTACTATTCATTTAGACCGTCCTCCCCTACCATTCTTCTCCTCTTGGCTCGGCCTCCTTTCTTCTCTTGCTACTCCTTCCTAGGTAAGCCTAGCCACACCCTCACCCACCATTAGCCCACGCGGCCACAGTCTTCCTCCTTTTCCCTTCTCTTGAAGTAGTCCGTCAGCCCAACACCTTTCTCCTCATCTTCACCTTCCCATGACACATGGCCCGCAAAACCAACCCCCTCCTGCACACGTCTATGTCCTCACGCTCGCTTGTGGCCTTGCCAACTCTCTCGGGCTTGCATGTCAATGCAAGGCTAACCTATGGCCGCTCAATCCTTCACCCCCGTGCACTCATCCCTTACCTGGCGTTGTGCCTGCATGCACAACACATGCTTGGTAGAATGTTGAGCTAGCCACCACATTCGTGCACATGTGTTGTGACCCCACCGCGCCATGCCACGTCACGTCGTGCTAAACGCGAACTCACCGCTGTGAATCCTATTGTCGATAGCCCGAATCTGCACCGTGTTACGTCGTGCCAAACGTGAACTACTACTATGAATCCAATCGATTTTCCTCCTTTCTCCTATGGAATCTAGCAACAATGTTGTGTCCCCTTACTAGTCCCATGAAAAACAGTTGCCGACCCTACTCCGCATTGTCCTATCCCATCCTCGATTGCTCGTTGTCGAGTCACAGTCACATGCCCCACATTTTGGTCACCGCTTGGCCCGACCATCAGTTGACTCCAACTTGCCACCAAGCTCAGTGCCTTCTTACACCGCTATAAAAGCCGGCAAGCTTTCATCCTACTATTGTGCCATCTTCCTCTTCTCCCTTCCTCTCTCGGCCATTTATCTTTTGGTTCTCTCTTTCCTCCCCATCCTCCAAGCCATGCCATTGCCTCAGTCCCTCCTAGCGGCACCACTCCTTCCTAGCATTGTCAGGATAGTTGCTGACCTCTGCCATCCCTCGTTCGACCATCCTTTCCTCCTGGTTGCTGTGCCTCAGGACACTCGAGGCAAGGAACAATGGAGGAGGAAGAAGAAAACCAGCCTCCCCTTATGTCACTGACAACTTGGGTTGACCTAGGCCAACCAGGTGAAGCCACATGCCATCCTTGCCTCTCCTGCCTTCAATCTGTGGGCCATAGTCCAGACACAACCTACGTTGACCTACTCCTCCCCGAGCTATCTCGGACCATGTCAATCAAGTCGGGTCAACCAGCTAAAGTCCACTGGCCTACTTCTTTTTCTTCCTCGGTGAACTAAGTCCACTGTGAGCCATAGGCTCAAGACCTCACCCTATCACTGGCAGTGAGCCCCACCTGTAAGCTTAGAGAGAATATTCTTAGGTATATTCCTTTCTATTTTTTATAAATCCTTTTTCTTTATCCATAAAATGATTTTAACTTAAAAATTCATATCTCAACCGTATATCCGATTGACTTTGTTTCACTTTCAAAAATTTTTTAAAATTGAGATCTAACTAATGATACTATCATTTATTTAGTATTTTATTATCTTTTTAGGGTTTTACTTATATTTCTCACCTTTCATGAGTAGTTCACCGTCGGAAAATTCTCGGATGCCAATTCTGAAGAGTTTCTCATCGACCAAGAGTAAGGGAAGTAACCATTGATCATATTAATCCTAATATATAAAATGTGATTGTTTACAAAGTTGCATGCTTAGCGTACATAATTTGAATTGATCAACCTCGGTTTATAATCAACCGACGAAATAACTTAGTAGTTAATAGGTTGTTATTAAATCATATCCTTATAACTCCATCATAATGGTGCTTTGAAATCATTGCTCTTTGAGTGGGAATACCACTGCCCCATATTACACTGTTATTTATCAGTATGAAAAAATTAGGTTGTGAATACTTTGTGATAACCCGACTCATGGAGTCGGTGGGTTTGAAAAAAGAAAATGTTTGCTCGCAACGTAGAATCTCGTTTGTGTGGCTTGATTTTATAATCACATATAAAAACCAATTCTTTAGGGTATTACATCTGAGTATCTTACAGTATGACCACACGAGTATTTATAAGATATTTTTAGCTAAATAATTATATTATATGAAAATCTTGTATGTTAATAGTAGTGAAACGCTAGGATGAGAAGATGGGATTGTGGGTGTTTACTACCCGAGATAGATGTTATCCTAGCATCGCATGAGACAACTAGTTAGGAGTAGCAGATATCCCCAATGTGTTCTAAATAAATGAAGGCATGAGACTTATATAATACTTGGTTTTAAGAGATTCGACCGAAGTATGTGATATAGGATATTCATATGTTAGCTTTGAAAATGTCTTTTCACAAACTTTCGGTGCCGACCGATATCCGGTGTTAATTTCATGTCGTACAGGTAAAACATACAAACTCTATAGAGCTTCAACTATTTAAATAGCCATGTCTACGGTTAATGATGAATGTAAGATGATTCTCCTAGTGCAGATTTATTTGCTAGTGTTTTATGAAAAATATGTGTAAAAATAAGAACCATTACTAGAGTCGGTCTTGATTATTGATGGATCACCTTAGTGGTCAAAAACGACTCTGTGTGACCTGAGATACCATGATGGTGTTATAGAGTAGGCTTACTGAGAGGAAGCAAAAACTAAAGTTTTGATGGTTTTAAGAATAAGCGGATGAAAATACATATGTTGGTTTAGCTCGGGATGGAGCGAGATAAATGTTGCACGCATAGCTTAAGAAATGATGTTGGTTGGAGAGTTGGAAAATGAAAAAAAGTTATTCATGAAACTAAAACTTTGTTATGAAAAAAGCTATTAATGAAAATAAAACTTTCTTATCAAATTTAAATTGTTACATATCAATTTGCATCGAATCGAAACGGTATGTCATTTTCCAAATGACTTGTGAAACTCATACTTAAAAATTATGAAATATTTTTAAATAAAAGATTTGTAGAATGAATCTAGGCTTACTTTGCAGCTTGTATCCCCACTTTTCCTGTGACTTATGATTATGAAAGTACTCACCATTTCTATTTTACTGTTTTTCTTTCTCCCTCCTTACATTCAGGTAGAAGTTGCCAAAGAGTTTGGTTTCGTCTCTAGACCTAAGTCACTTTCTGTGGATTGGTGTGCTATGCTAAGTTTTGTTGTTACAATTTTTTAAGTAGTTATTGCTAATGGTATACCCAATATCATAATAAGATATAATACATTCGTTTAGTTTTTAAAATAATTATTATTTTATTATTCTAAGACTAGTAACGATACGTATTGTTCCGTTAGGGATGGTTTGCCATTCTCGACGTCACGTCCTAATTGGCTTTTTAACGGTGTCAGATCGAAGTGTGATAAAAATCCATCTATTTATTATATTATAAACACAATCCTTAGAGAATAAATCATGTTTGATTTGGAGGCTATAAATTGCCACATTAATTAAAGTAAAAAAGAAATATCTAAACCATTCAGCTGGTAGGTAGCCGATAATCTCGTCTCTTTCCTCCCTTGTCGTTACGTTTGGTACAAACCTCCATCGTCTCCGTGTCATTAGTCTTCGGCCTTATTCTGTCTTGATTCAGTCCGATCTATCGAGACTGGTCCTAATAGCGTCGTTACCGCAGTGGTTGGCCCTCATGACGTTACGGGGGATCGAGCCCCGCTCCGCAAGTCAGATGCCACAGAGCGTCATCAGCTCTTTGGTCATAGGTCCTCTAATCCGTTCCACGCGTCTATCTCTCATGCCTTCATCGGTTGTTTAGCCGATGCTCAAGCGCTATAGCTTCCATCGGCAACTAGGAGGGATCTCGTGTGCTTTGCTATCCTTTGAATTCCCTTTTATGTCCCCATTGGCTTTGCGACCAATGGATCAGGATCTCGCTTTCGCTACACCCGAAGCCATCACATCCGTCGACATCTGCCTACGTCTTTATCGGCTCTCCAACTGATGAAAGAACGTCCTAATCTCTATCGGCGACTAGCCGATAGCAGAGTCATCAGGACGTGGCCGATAACCAACTCGATCATATCGGTGGTCAGTTGATAGCGAGAGCTCATATCAGCCCATCGTCTGACTGACCCGTTCGTCTAAACTACTTGTCAATTGCAGGTCAAATTGACTGGCACGTCCTCGAATCTCGAAGCTTAAAGACATGTACTGGAGCTAAGCAGATCTCTTAGGCCTTCGTATGACCAAGCCGCCGTCTCTCTTCGATCGGACCTCCGCTCGGCCCAGTTGAATCTTCCCTGTGAGGTTTGGTAGCGAGCAAGAGGACGCGCCAGTACTGATAACAAATTTGAGGGTCTTCTAATCGAAAAAAAGAAAAGAGAAACGATTGTAGAGCATATGTGGAAGTATTTTGATGGGGTCTCCAGGACGACATATAGGTATATCCAAGAGGTTACGCGCCCGTCTCAGCCTGACAGCCGCAGGAGCAGTACGATAGAGTGGTAGGGTTCTATAGTTTGGAAACTAGAAATATTCTGGAGGTGACGATAGAAGCACAATCGCGGAATTCTCTGAACCAAAAAAGTTGAGATTTGAAAAACTTTGCTTATTTAAAAAATGATTTTTCGCCAAAATAATTTCATTTCAGGGGACTGAAATTCCTAAATATTTTGAAATTTTAATAGTTGCAGCTTAAAGTAAGTAGGCAATAAGATAGAAGTATAAATAAGCTTAACAGCTCATCTAATCTAGATGGGCTTCAAAGGCAAGATCAAGAGTGCAGAAGCCACAACAAGCCCAACGGTTACATCAGTTGTGGTGTAATATGAGATAAAGGGACGCGCGACGACAAGTGAGCTAAAGGGCGTTGCGTCATAGACAAGCTAAAGAGCACAATAATAGAAGCGACTGAGGTTGAGAGTAACGATGTCTCAAGTGATAAACAAGCTCAATGGGGAAACAGTTAGTGGCAAGATAGCTGGAGTGTGCAGTGGACAAGCACAAGGGCAGTGATGCCGGCGGTGTGGAACGAGTAATAATTAGCAAGCTCTCACGGACAGACATGGTTGTAGACTTAGGTGGTTTAATATGGAGGAGAAAGAAATGGATGAGAGACTAGAGGTGAAAGAAGGAAAACAGAAGCATAGATGTGAATTTTGTGTCGTGCTTTTAAGTAAAATTTAAAAATAATAGAAAATTAACAGAAATTTAGATGGAGTATTGTGGATAAAAAAGAAGATGACTATTGGCTATACATGTGAAATCATAATTACTTTAATTTCTTTATAAATATTTAATAGAGTTATATTAAAATAGGCAACAATTAAAAGCAATAAAGATTTATTAAAGAATAATTTAAATCTATGCGTGAAAGTAGCAATAAGGATAATCTATATAATTAACTGCAACTAACTAATATATACGTACTGTGTGAGCTTTAATTGATTGTATCGAACGATCTGGCTTCAGGGGAGTGTAGAATGAGTGAAATAATTAAGGTACGTACCTAATTAAGGTAGCTCTAATATGGAGAGAATCTCATGTACTATATAAGAAAGAGCCCCAAATTTAAAAAGTGCATCCAAAATGTCAAAGAAAATATGGAAAAATTATGACATGTGCTTGCTAGTACACAATATCGGGTGCGAAACATAAGCCCGCACATCACTGTCGCTCCCGTTCTAATGTTGTCATCACTATTCTTAGTCTTATTTTGAGATAATACTCTCTCAAACATTAAAATCGGCTCGTTTTAACATTTTAGATTATTTTGTCATATGTGACATATACCTGGCACGTTGAATTGCCCTTTATCTATGCGGCAGCTATATGACAGCTTACATTGTGTACAATCAGCAAAATAATTAAAAAATCTAACATGATCTACGTATAAATGACCATATTTCATCTTATTCCTCTACCTTCTCTCTCCTATCTCTCCTTCCTGTTCCATCAGACCTTGCCACAACCGATATTGATGTGACAGATCTGATCTAGGGCGGCGGTGTAGAGGCCTTCTTGAGACCTCAACCTAATGAGCTAGTTGTTGATCTGAGCTTCTCTTTAGTGGCTTTAATTCCTTTTGTTGGTGGCCATCACCCATTTGGAGATGCATCGTCAATTGTCGGCAAACTAAAATGCCCACAGGAGAACGCTAGGCTTGAGCTTGCCACCAACGCCATGCACGCTGCTACGAAGGAGCTTGGGAAAGGCAATGGCTAATGGGGTAGACATCTCTGCCAATCACCGCTTCCAATTTGCCACTGCCGATACTATCAAGTCTGATCGTAAGACTTCTCGACCTAGAGTTAGATCCATGGCCGCTTCACTCGAGCTACACTCGCCATTGCCTCACACGTCTACAAGCTCTATCATTCTTGACCTTGTTATCTCTACTCAGTCATCGCTTCACTCTTTCTTGAACTCCCATGCTGCCTCCCACTTGAAGTTGTGCCGTTGACTACCGCCCAATTAGAAGTTGGAGCAACCACAAGAGAGAGAGGGAAGAGGAGGAAAAAGAGAAGAGAGGTGGAGGAAGGAGATGAAATATAGTCACTTGTATATGGGTCCTATTTGATTTTTTTAAAATTTTTATACTAACGATACACCATGTAAGCTACCGCATAGATGTTATGCAGATAAACACTAAGTATATCATATATATGCCACGTAGGACAAAACTAACCAGAGACAACGAGCCGGTTTTAAAAGCTGAGAGAGGGTTTGTATCCGGTTTTAAAGTCAGACTTGGATAATAGTTAAGGGAGCAAATACACTTTCCCAGTTCTAGCCTAATCTATGTAGATGGGCCGCACATAGTTGTAATCTTATTCTGGTCCAACTAATATAGGCCCACACGTGGATGAAAATCCCGTTCCGGGCCAATCTATATGGGCCTCACGTTACTGTCAAACCCGTTCGGTCCAAATTATGTAAATAACATTGATGAAACTTGAAAGGGCTAAAAATCTTCCCTGTTTGTCTGCCTAGCTAGCTGCTTATATCAGCTTCAACTTCAGAAGTTAGCAGCATCTCATCAAAAAAGGAAAAGCAAAAAGAAAGTCTCCACTCCATTTGGAGTTGGTGCAGAGGACTAGCTAGCTGGATGCCTGGATCGATATTAAAATGACTTACTTATTATGCCCGCTATATATACACATACTATTTACTTAAAGCCTCTAGAGGGTTTAAATTTATTAGGAGTCTAGAGTTTGTCTCCTATGGTGTTTTTGGAGTTAGTTTGGTAAGAGTCTGTTTGCTGTTCCTACATCTTTGTTAGTGGATGTTCCCGCTCATGAAATGCTTGACGAAGATCTAAGAAGGATTGTCTGTTGGTTCGCCAATAAAACCAATTTGTTCGCTGATACCGATTTGCTGATTTTTCAGAGGAATGAAGATGGTGACAGATGCTTCTTCATTTACCTTGGAGCATGTCGTGTTTGGTCAGAATGCTCATATTTCTTGCTGGATTTCAAGATGTGTGGAGCCTCTTTATTGTTTCAACATTTTTTTATTGTAACAACGGATTGTAATTTCTCATCTTACACAGCATAAACAGCCTTGTGTCGGAAAAAAAAGAGAAAACCATATGATAGAAATATTGATCGGTAATATGGTAGCAGCTGCTTAATTAATTCAACATAATATAGTAATTGATGATGGTGTGGTAGCTAGGTAGGGTGGGTAGGTGCATGAATGCATGCTAATTAATCGAAGAGAACGATGGAGGAGCTAGGGAGGGAGGGAGCTATTAGCCGATGATGAACTGGAGGTAGTTGTCGAAGATGTTGTCGACGATGATCTTGTAGGCGCGCTGCGTGGGGTGGTAGCTGTCGAAGAAGACGTGCTGGTTGACGTCGTCGCAGACGTGGACGTAGCGAGCGTCGCAGAGGCCCGTCACCTCGATGGTGCCCGTGCCGCAGCAGCCGCGCGTCGTCTCATTGAACCCGTACTTGTCGCCGTTCTCCACCAGCTCGTTCAGGATGCCGTAGATGTCGATGTACACCATCCGCGTCGCCGGATCTTTCCCGGCGATCACCTCCTGCATCCGGGAGTTGAACAGCTTCGCCGCGTAGTTGCGCTTCTCCTCGCATCGCCGGTGCGGCCCTCCTCCCAGCGTCCTCTGCGACGGCACGCACCCGATGGGCGGCAGCCCCACGAAACCGATCTTGCGAGCCCCCTTCGCCGCCACCTTGTCCAGGAACTTGTCGGCGCCGGACACCAGCAGCTCCACGTACGACGGGATGTCGTACTCCACGCTCCGGAACGGCGTGGTGAAGTAGGTGTTGGCAATGTCGTCGGTGCCGGCGCACAACACGAACAGCGCGCCGTCGATGATCCTGGTGGCCTCCTTCTCGCCGACGAGGGCCACCAGCTTGGCACGGTACTGGTCGAAGTATTCCAGCTGCTGGTCGAGCGTGATGACGCTGACGATGATGGGGGTGAGAGGGTCGTAGCCGGTGGCGCCGGAGGCGAAGCTGACGCCCGTCTTGAGATCCTCCGGGCTCAACTCCACGCCCAGCCATGCAGGCAGCAACTGCTTCACCCTAAGCCCCTGAGCTGCAATAATACATGCATGTTTAATTTACAGATAGTAATTACTAGTTACATGCCTTGCTTTCATCAGGAACTTCTAGTAGGCTGGCAGAAAGAGATCTACTTAGAACTCACTTAGCTAACAATAGGTCGTTGAGCCATGAATTAATTAAAATGAAGGAGCACATTCAACGTACCACCAGTTGAGTAGCAACTAAGCATGGATGTCATGGACGAGGCAGGTGGAAAGCACAAAATCTTTTTACACTGTCACTCTTATCGTGCGGCGCAGGCTCCTTTTATATTATTGCTACAGATACAGGCAGAAATATGTACCAACAAATATATATATATATATATATATATATATTCTTAAAAACTGAACTTTAAAATCTGAAAATTGATTTGAATTAGCTAGTGGGAAACGGAGCGTTATCTTTCTTCTTTTTTCTCCTTAAAGACCGGAAAGTAGAAACTAGCACAATCCATGAATATATTATGCTGGAGTATGCTAAGAATAGCTACCAAGTACGACAGCAACTGGAGTGTACATGCCACTAAATAATAATTAGGGGATTAATGGCTCATGCGCATAAATCATCATTTCTAGTGTAAGTATTTTAATCAAAGGCGCGTGATACAGACAACTGTAGTGTATTGAATGAAATTAATGGCAGATTGAGGGTGCGCCGCGCGAAGCCCTGTCCTATCCATGTCTACCACCACCTAACACCACTCCGCCGCCTCATCTGCACCTTTCGCTTTAACTTTTTTTCACTTAAGTTTATAAAAAGATACAGTGGCATATCAAATTAGTTTTATAGAATATAATACTGAATATATTTTTGATAATATGTTTGTTTTATGTTAAAAATATTATCATATTTTTTATAAAATTAATCAGAACCAAAGAAATTTGGCTTATAATATGCAACGGAGTAAGTATTATACTCGTCACGCACCTATCCGTACATGCCGGATTGGACTACATATATTTTCTTGCTCACTACTCCATATTACTAGTAAATAGTACATATATTTTCTTGCTCACTACTCCACTATACGACTTTTGTGTATTTGCAGGCAACGCACAGTACTACTCCATGCATGTTCGACCTGAGCTGCGCTTAATTATCCACCACCAGTAGTACTCCACTACGAGGATACAACAGGTCGGCAAGTGTTCAGCTACATATATATGGTAGAATTGAACCAGCTAGATTCGTACATGGCGGAAAAATAAAAACAATGGTACACTGATATGCGTATATGAATGGCATTCGTCGTGGTTGAAAGCACGAACAGTAAACATGTATGTATGGGAAGATGAGCAATCGCTCCTCGATCTCCTAAATAGATCGCGCTCGCTCGAGTCTGTGCTGTTGTCAGTGCACGCACTACCAGCGATCTGTGCAATTCTTATTTATATAAATATAAATAAATATAAATATATGCATGAATCTCCGTGTGCTAGCTGTAGGTTCGGAGTGAGAAGAAAAGGCGAAACCAAGTAGGTCGCCGACGTCGGAGCTGACGGATCGAAGAGAGAGAGAGAGCATAGGTAGGTACCGATGAAGTCGGTGGGTATAAGGCCGTTGGAGTAGCGGCCGGTGGGCTCGCTGTTGGCGAAGTCCATCCCGTAGGGCGCGTGGTTGGCCTTGATCTGCGTCTTTATGTTGTTGTTGTTTCCCGGATCAACGATCGAGTCACCGAACACGATCACCGCCGTCACCATCGGACCCTCCGACGCCGACGCCTTGCTCGAGTTGTAGCACAACTCGCCGCACCACGCCGGCTCGACCGCCACGGCCAACACCATTAGGAGGAGGCCGAGCTGCTGCTGCTGCTGCTTCATGGACGTCACCCGGCGCTTGGCCGCCCTAGGCTCCATTGATCGATCTCCAAGCTCCCTGTCGCTTGCTCTAGCTAGCTGCAGGAGATGGATGCTTTCACAGATGCAGCTAGCAGGGCGGAGTAGACAGCTACTACTTGTGAGTGTGACCGGCAGGACTCTGAATCCCCCTATATTTGTACTCCCCTCATATCGATATCGCATCGATATATACTTAGTAGAGTATAGCAAACCTAGTTAGCGGCGCTCACCTGTATATGCATGTGTACGTACATCGATCCGATCAGTGCTGGCCATCTTAATCGATCCTTGCAGTATCTACTCTCAAATAATTAGCTACTCTCTTTTTTTTTCAAAAATATATATATAAGACAATCATTTATGTAATATAAAAATACAATAATTATTATTTTTAAATACCAATCTAACGAGTCTAATTTTATATTATAAAAACTATATTCTAACTAGTAGAGTAATCCTCTATCAAAATCTTATCCGAGTGAAATAAAACACGCTTTCTGTTTGAAATGGAGGAGTAATTAAATTACGTCGTTACTGTGCACGTACGTATAGATACTCCAATATATATATATATATATATATGATAGCGACTTGACTTAATTTACATTAATAAATGAATGCAAGCGCGCGCGGGCCGCCTACTCCTGCATGCTCAACTATCGTAATATTCTCTTTGCACTTGCAACGTAGTACGTACGTGTCCTCCGATTATGACACCCGGCCCTATATATATTCTCTTTTCAACCTTGGCAATACTCCTGATCTATCCAGGATTTAATTTCTGGTTGCAAGCAAATTGTTAAAAGAACTACTGCTCCTGATGTAAAATCTAAAAAGAAATACTCCTAATAATTAAATTAAATAGCATGCAGGGTATGCTAGCTAGCCAGCCAGGTTCATTGTCACCCAGGGAATCCTACTGCATGCACACCCATGGCAATGGACAGTGTCACATGAGCTAGCTAGCCAACACTTGCATGCATAATTTGATCATGTGCTTAATTAATTCATTTCCAGGACCCCATGCATCGCAACTGACTGTTACTCAGTACTCCTAGTAGCTTTTTTTAAGAACTAGTCCTAGTAGCTAGCTAGCTAACCACTGATTACTACATTGCCCGCGTGCGTGAATATTTACTGCAGTAATACTCTCGAAGGGCACGGAATAAACCGGTGGTTCTATATCTGCTACAAAATCTTTCAGGAAGAATAGGCAAACGGGTGCATCATTCTCCTCTTGTTCGTTCCTCTCCTCCGGCACCACGCATCCGCCGCTCTCCTCCTCCTCGTCTTCTCTCCCTCCTCTCATCTCTCCTCTTCCTCCGCACACGACCAGTAATAGCACGTCGCTTGCCGCACCTCCTTCCCTTATTAACCCCTACTTATCTCTCTACTTTCTGCTCTTCGCAGCTGCTCTGTGCCTCCCGTTGTAGGCGTGGAGATAGCTGTAGTCAGGTTTCTAATGATCGCAGGGGTGGGATATCGTGTTCTTCCTGCGTTGACGATGGACGAGGATTCTCGTCCCTTCCTACTAAATCCAGTGGGAGATTAAAATGACTAGATCCAGATCTTTGATTAGTATTTGACTAGTGTAGCCATTCTTCTCCTGCTCATCGGCGTCGTGTGCGCGTCATCCTCAGCTCAGCTAGCATCTACAGGTATCAGACCTAATCCTTGAAATATCACGGATGATACTCATATGTATTAGATTTAGTATCAGGTATTAGACTCTGGTATATAGAATATTAAATTTTAGGTATGATATCTATAGTACCTAGTATCTGATATCAAGATGCAGGGAGGGACACATGATGCCGCTGTTCGATTGGTCGGCAAGCTACATGTCGCCGGCGTCTCCTCTTCTATTCCTCCCTGGTCTCCTTGACGTCTCTCTTCTTCTCTGTCGTTGTTGTTGTCGTCACTTTGAGCGTGGGAGCTCCACACAAACGGAGGAAACTAAGAGGGTTATTAAATTATCTCGTCCGTACGACGGATCTTATCATCTAGTCGCCCTCGCAAATTTTTTCCAACGGTTAGTTTACAGCTTCGAAATTCCATTGAGGTATATACGCGCGTGTCCTACTACTTAATTAGGCCGGCTGGCTTACCGATCATCATGTGGGAGAGAGGGTGGAAACTTCAAAACTAAATGGACCTTGCGCTTCGCTGCGGATGGCTAGGAAGACATAACAGTACAGAGAAGCAACGGGATTCACCTTTTTTTTTTGGCAAAACATCAAGCTAGCATATTAAAGAGTACAATTGTTTACATGTAGGGCAAAGCCAAGAAGATGGTACTTATTACACGTCAAAGAAAGATTGAGAGAACAACAGCCGTGACACACATGAATGTACATTATAACCACCATAGGCTCCCTAGCTTCTGTACAGGCTGAAGCCATCTTATGCTAAAAGTCATAATAGTAATAATTACTACTACAAAATAATAAATAGCAGACAGCTCTATAGGTACCGAAAACTCTAAACCCAATACCTATAACGTTTTTTTCTGCCTGACCATGTGCTAGTAAGGCGTGGAAGCAGACAACCAACACTTATATCAATACGTAAGTGCCGGTTATTAACCCCTACCAACAATCACAACCAAGTAACTGTTGTTGATGGGTCAAAAAAAATCGAAACCTTTAATTACTGTCAGTGCCGATTCGTGGCTAAAATCGACAATCGCGCCACATATATTCTCCGTCCATCACGAGTTGATAGGCAGCCGCTCCTCTTGTTCTTGCTGGACTATCTAGAGGGAGAGATGTTTTGCTCTATTTTCTTTTAATTTTGTTGAAAATATTTAATTTTGGTTGCTATGAGGTTAGGTTAGTTTATATAGTTTCTCACTTCATTTCACTCTTATTCATGGTAATTAATGTGTATATTTCATTTATCTTTTTGTCTTTATTTAATTATTTCATATATCAATTCTCACTCTCATGATATTTTTTAATTAAGTATCGATATATATAGTGATTCACTTTCTACATATTTTTTTAGTGATTTAAACCATTTATTTTAGATTAGTGCAGAGAGTTGTTACAAAGCTATATTAAATTATTGAAGATATCTAACAATTTTATTATTCCAATTTGTCTACGAAATCCTGGTATTTATTCTGCGTGGTTTTTAATAAATGATACATAATTATGAACTAGATTAATAAATATATTATAATTTAAACTTGTTTCCATATTAATTAGATTGTGATTGATATTTAAATTAAATAATTTCATTGGTACTTATCGATTCTAATGGAGGTGCACCGTGCATGATAGTAACGTCTCTCATCACCATGAGAACGAGCACAAAATCAGTGAGTGCGTCGGATTATCTGTGCTATATATGCGTTGCTTGTAGGAAAGAGATAATTTTCAGCACAACAGGTTCATTCACATTTACTTACAAAATCTATAGGTGTCCTGACAACCATAACGAATATGGGAAAGATGAGAGAAGTGTAGGCAATAGTGATTGTGCAGATGAGGATGCTGGTTATGAGCATGACGACTAAATCGACATTGATCTGGGCATTGATCATAGTAAGGCTTATTCATCGAAGAAGCCATAACCCAAATCAACTAAAATGTTAGATGCAGCACCGACGTCCTTATGGCCTTGTAAATGGAAGCGTAACTTTGCTTCTTGGCCTAAAAAAACCCAAGGTCTTCCATATAATATTTTAAAAATTAAAAGCATGGCATAACCATCAATCCCTAAGAAATTGAATTCAGACTTCCTATGAACTATAAAGAATAATCTATAAGCTATGTCTGATAAATTGTACAATATAGAGCGACAAACCAGAACTAGGCTAATCTAAATTGCTTGCAAGATTTGAATAACCTTTAAAAAATGTTGAAGTAGTTGTGTAGTTTCATCTAGAATATCTGTTCCTAACTTAACCATAAATAGAGCAAGTAGAGCAAGTAGGCACTAAAACATAGTGGTTGCATCAATGTATCAATGGTATTTGAAGCAAGCTACTATTGATGAATCTAAGTGTAACATCTCTAGCCATAAAACAATATCTAACATAGACTAGGGTTAACCTAATTATCTATGAATTCTATACTAATAACATGATATATAAGCTATTACACACTGAATAATGAATAATATGAGTTAAAAGGAAATAGCTTTTATTATATTATCAGCAGTAGTTCTTACATAATTTATATCGTAGATATATCTCATATGGGCAATATAACACATAAAGTAAAATTAACAAATGCTACTAAGCTTAAAAAACACTTAAGACGTAGAACATATATAACTAATCTATTTTACGGTCACGGTTTAAAATCTCGAAACCCTATAATCCTTCGTAATCGGACTGTGTGAAGACCTTTTCGACGAAAAGGTCCGCGTCGCCTTCTTCGAACTCTACGTGAGCGGCAAGTGAAAAGGACGACATAATGGATGGAAATTTATCAGTTGGATGTGCGGAAGAACCGATGGACAGACTAGCTAGTTAGCCACGCGTGGTACGTACAAATTAACAAGCTGTTTTTGTGGGCATTAACTGATACAGTTCATGATGTTAGCACACGCTTAATTGTAATATGCGATCAACGACCTGTACTCCACCCTGCACCAGCTGATCATCGATATCATATCAGAGGTAGCATTGTATGCATATGCAGATGAATGCATATAATAATCAAATTAATTCCGGCATGGAATTCAATATATATGTTTTCTAAAACGTAAAAACATCGTTACATTATGTATATCTCCTTTGTTTTATGGAGTATATATATATATATACACTAGCTAGCTAGCGCTAATTTGGATGTTTATCAGTGAAATCATTTAAGCAATTATTGTTGGTCAAAAGTTATAATAGTTGGACTAATTTTTGTGTGAAAAACATTTATTTATGACTGGATGGAGCACGAATCAAGACCGGCAGCCTGCGTTATCTAAGAAGTAAGATTAAGATCGATCGATCGATATATATATAGAAAGATCGATGCATGCTAGCCAGTAGCTGTTAGTTGAGCCGTCTACCAGTAAGTACTGTTACGTACATCAGATTCTATTGATCGAGATACCGAAATAGATATTCGATGCATGCATCATCCGTCGCGAATATTAATTGCACCAAACGCACAGTACCTGCTGTCGTCCATCTCTCGATCTGCCAGGCTAGCTAAGCTCCAATTTCTCGGTCATCTCTTTAATTTATACTACTAGCTAGCAGTACGGGCCTCAATCGATTGATCATCATTAGAAGAAAAAAAAGAACGAAAGTAGCCATTGGAAAAGAAGAGCTATCGGTTAGTGGTTGAAAAGGATTGGTAGGACAACGGTGCACGGTAAGACATTACTATGGCCAGTCCCTCACCAGTATAGAGTACTCCTATGTGGTATGGTTAGTTGGCAGAAGATAGCTACGAGGAGTAGTGTACCTGTAGCCTACCCATCCATTAATTACTGAGGCTTGTCGAGATCTCTCTTGGAGCACTGTTGAGCATCATCAGACAACAGGTTGGATCGGCGGCGATCACTGTTGCACATCAGATGCCCGCCATCGAGGCTAAGGCAAAGCTAAACGCACGGCGGCCACCTGTTTGCCGTTTACGTTTTTTGGGCGATTCACTGCAGCTGCAGCTGCACGACGTCCAAATGAAAACAGCTATACATAACAGCTGCATGGGTTGCCATCCCGCACCTCAATTAATTCCCTGCACCTTCAACCATGGTGCAGGGCGACGCCAAAAACACGCTTTTTTTTTTTGTTTTTGTCTACCAGTACCAGTCTGCTTCTTGTCAATGACAGCAAACAGTTTTCACTTCTCATCGCTAGTAGATGCTCGCCGACCCCATTCCACTTAAATTGCTAATGGATTATAAATAAAGCCATTAGCAACAACAGCTGAAATGAAACCTCACGAGACAGTACAAAGCAAAGGGGAGCTCATAAAAAGGGCAATTATGAGAGCTACAGAAAATCACTTGTTCACCATGGGGACATGCATACCATCACCATCCAATGCCAAATTCCCAATAGGCTCTGACAACCACCCGAGGAAACATCAGCATGCATGCATAGTTTTAACAAAAGGGGTAGACGTTCAAACGCTACTTGCAAGGAGTTGCAAAGGACCGTTGCCGAATAGTACTAGTCATCTTCCTGACTCTCTGAGCGAGAAAGTTCAGATCCTCCGTCAAAAAATGGAGGCTTACATCCAAACGGGGGGAAAACCGACACGGTGCACACTTGAGGCCCCAATGTCGCGCAAACACAAAGGCCAGTCCAGCATTGAATTGCATAGTGAGCAATACGCACTTGGCGTACCCTCGTGTTTCGTTATGTCCGGTGGCTCTCCCCCCTCATCTCATCTTCGACATACGCCTTCTGTTTGCTGCCTTTTGTTTCAGCTACTGCAATTTTCTTTCACCAACCACCTGAAAGGCTGAAACACCTTCACAGTACCTCGATACACAGGGTAAACAAAAAACTCTTCCCTGAAACCCACCCCCAGAAACGAACTCCCTAGCCAGTCTAATGCGCCCCGCAAGCATACCACCATCAACAAATTGCAAAACATTACTTGTACTCTGTCACTCGCGCTCGGACAAAACCCTTGCAGTCATAGTATGGACCGGATTGGAGCCAATGTGTACCATCATAGCTAGAGCTTACCAGCACCGTCTTCAACTACTGGTGCTTGCTTGTTACTGGAAGTTGGTCCATTGGGATGAACCTCACCATGCTACTAGAGCTACCTGCTGATTCCTGCAGACCCATGCCTTCAAGACGTGCTGTCAGATTTGTTGATATTAGGGTTTGGCGCAGCTGATGAGCTTGAGAGCATATCAGGGTTGCTTTCTCTAGGAATCACCCATTTGTTCCAATCATTCTGCCTCCTAATCTTGTTACCCTGCATGACAAAGGGGCACAAAGGCCTAAATAAGCAAGGAGAAATGTTTCCATTCTCAAGCACATCCCAAAGTTGAACTGTTCTATTAGAAAAAGGATCCTATGTTTATGCTCTTTTTTCACAGGTTAAAAACGACTTCCTGTCAAATAACAGAAACTGGAGCCAAACGAAGGTACTACCTGCATTTCCAGTATAGATGAGGACTGGATTGTGTCTTTTATGTATTGTAGGTCATCTGTGGATTCTTGGACCTGCAAAATACAACTTTCCAGCAAAGTTAAAAAAACAGGATTAAAACACTCACCGCAATAGATAGTGCCAGGCAACCACATACAAACATCCAGTAAACAACATGCAGCATCTCCGCAATTACCATGTAAAAAATGAAAGAACGACTGTAATTTCCAGATTAATCTTTCACATGCAATACATAAAGTACATATAGCAAAATAATTCAAAGCATGCGAGTTTTCCCCTTATTCCATCAACCAACTTGCTCTATCAGGACTACGCATCCTTGAACCACTCAGCAAGAAATTGTCCAAATATATACCACAAATACTAGAGAGTACAGAAACATCTATAGAAATAGCCTGTAGCTCCAGACCCCAAGTCTATTTTGGGAACTGTGATTCATGATCACATTGCGCATCATTATTTAGGTTTGGTATTTTGCCATTTATGTTGATTTTCATCCTTCGACTCAGTTTATGTCTTTAGTCTAGTCAAGCTCTTTTCTATGCTAAAATGTTTTAAAACTAGAACCCGGCAGGAGATTCAGTTTATTATGATGCAATAATACAGGGAGTACATTTGTCAATTGTTTATGTGGATGCACTTCTATGAATCAGGACAGTTGCAACAATGGTGGAAGGGATTGTATATACCATGTAAAGCAGCAGTCAACTATATGCTTGTAATGATATGATAAATGCAAACTATCCCAAATCAGTATACTAAAAGTGTTTCATTTACTCTACCTCACATCCAACTGCAACATTGGTTGAGCTCAGACTTTGTAGTAGATATATCATATACGGTAATTAAACACAAGTAATGGATTTGAATTTAATCTATGACAAACTACTAACTATTTGAAAGCCCCAGAAGAACAGAAACATGAATTGAAGTTTGATTGACCAACATGATTGTAAATTGGCGGTTTTAATAATTAACCAAAACGAGGAATATTTAATATTTAACCAAAACACAGGAAAACCTTTCAAATTGAAAGGGAGATAGCTCATAAGAAATACGTTAGAGCTCTAAAATCCAAAGGAAGCTAGCTTGTGCGCTATATAACCTTCAAGGGTAAATGGCATAAATTGTCTGTTTTTTCCTTCGCAAAACAGGGTGTTATTATAAGTTCTTAAGTGGTGCTTCAGGTCAGAAAGCTGACATTTTGCATTCTTTATGTTGTCATATAATGGGAATGAAGCACAACATGGCAATGGCATATTGGCATGGCAGCTCAAAAGGAACTTAATCCTAACAGGTTCAGTATGAAGTATGAATTGTCCACACATACCAATAACATTAGCCTTTGGTATCAATCATAGAGTTTTAACACCGAAATCTACATAGCACGCACTAAGGCTGTGTTCGTTTTAGTGCTGGGAAAAGACTCCCCCGGTGCACAAAACAGAGCAGTGGATTAGCGCATAATTAATTAAGTATTAGCTAAACAAATTTAAAAATAGATTGATACAATTTTTTAAAGCAAATTTTCTGTAGAGAATTTTTGCAAAAAACACATCATTTAGCGGTTTAGGAAGTGTTCACACAGCAAACGAGGGATTAGAGGTTGGGAAGAGGGGGAAATGAGCGCAGCCTAATACAGTGACACTCCCTCCGTCAACTTTTGTGCTTGTTTTAATTTGGAACATAATTAAACTCTGGTCAATGATTTCTCATACAATATACTTTAAAAAGCTATAAAACCAACATCATATAAAAGAAATTTACAATACAAATCCATCGGTATAATGTTGTGCATCAAATATACAAATACTTTGATTAACTTCACGAACAATGGATGTGGGAGAGTACATGAATTTAAAAAAAAGGATTCACATTATAAAGAAAGGGACTAACATACACACACACAAAGATACGACTAAACCATTAATATTTTCCATTGTTTTTAGGGATGCAATACAACTAAATCAAGCCACAACCCACAGGCCAAAACATACCCAAATGACAACTACAGCATGCCACATGACTCTGAGATGCGTGCTTACTTTGCAGGAACTTGAAAATGTATGATTTTGAGGCCATTATAAGCGATTAGCTCAAACTAACTGGCATTCATTTACTTCAACTATCAGAATTCCTCTACCAAGAGGAATGAATGGGAAGAAGGCAAGGGCATAGCATCAAATATAAATATAAGCAGTACATATGAATGGTAGGCAAACAATACCATATACAACACATCTCTAAGCACAAAAGGCAACTGAACAGCCCATGAATGCCAAGTTACGTCTGGATGGATGACCATAAAAAATCGTTTCTATTAGAATCAGACAAATCTATGCCCCCACGAGAATCATTAAGCCAACATCAAAACAGACACCATTTAAGGGCTAACAGCAATTGATTGCAACACCTCAACATGACCAACCAATAATTCCTATGATCATATTTAACCTAAGCAGCTGACCAGAACTCATGCAAATTGTGCTTTCACCAAAGGTCAAGCCTTCATGCAGGGATAAGACAAAAAGATCCAGAGGCCAAGAAAATTCACATTTGTAGAGTAAACCCGACTAATGTGAACCATCCAGATCGCATCTAAAACCCCACATCAACTTCCAAAATTTGGGTTTGCGCTGGGATATTGTACTCCTGTTAATAGTATCTATAGGCTGCTCCTGTAATCAAGTGCTCATCATCTATAGAAATAGAAGTAGTATGTTTGCATATTATGCGCTGGAGCATTACATTAAGGAACAAAATAGTAACAAGCAGACCATAAACTTATAGATGAAACATCCAAAACATGCAATGCAAAAGGGGAAAAAAGAGGACGATGGGCAAGGCGCAACCATTATTAAGCAGTTATTATTATTTAGAGGACAAATGAGCAAATTAGTGTTAGCCAAGTGGAACTTAATCAACGTACGAAATAAAAAGTGGCATATGACTATGCAAGGATATGAGTTTTAGCTAAGGTTATTTAAGTGGGAAACAGAGTACCTAGAAATGCCTTAAATTTGCATCCCAAGAAATGCGACAGGAGACTGTGATAAGAAAGAAAGAAAAAAGTAAGCAGCACAGATAGATGTTAGGAAAGAGGAATCGAAAAGTTGAATGATTGACAGCATAGCAGGCATATAAATGTCGTAAAAAGGTAAGAGCAGGCATAGAATAAACAAAGGAATAGAAATGACCACCTTCTATAAGAGAGCCCTGCTCATCCATATTTCTGCTCAAGTAAAGATGTGTACATAAGTTATCCTTGCTGCGGAAAAAAGAACATGAGCAGCGTCAACAGAAGTACACCCACAACCGACAAATAAATTGGTTGGTGCATAAAGACAATAATAGGGTCACCTCCTGAAGTAGAAGTCTATCTGTTTGAGGAGGTTGGCACGACGGTCTTGAGGATCAGCATCGGGTTCGGGGTCGGGGTGAAAGCAAGGGTAAGGAGGTGGAGCAACCATGGTAGGCGGGAAAAGCAAGGGGGGGACCAACATAGTACATTGGGGAAACAGGAGACACGGGTGATGGCATCTCTGGACAGGATGAACGATAATGAGAATCGATGAAGAGTGGACAGCAGCAGAGACACAGAGTGAATGACAGTCAGTAACAAAATAGAAAGGATAAGGAAAGATTGGGACCGTGGAAAGACGACAGGCCCAGCAAAAGGTGAGATTGGCGGAGGTGGAGGTCCCATGAAGGGCGGAGCAACGGGCATGGGCGGCGGTGGCGCCAATGCCTAGAGGGGGGCACGGTCGAAACCCACTCTCCGGCGGGCGCCCTCCCACCGGCAGCAGTGTTGGTGCGGTCAGCATGATGGCCCCGCGGCTGCGGCTGCAGAATCTGCACGCACGGCGGCAAAGGCGTCCACGCTTCGGCTTTATATCGCCCACGCCTGCTGCGATGCCCGCATGCCGTGCTGGGGTTGGGCACCCGCACACAGCGGAGGCAACAACACGATATTGGAACATGCTCCTAGCACGCACACTACATCAAAACAATCTCACCTTCCATCCCCAAGTTTAAACCCCGTCCGTCTACCCTTGATCCATATAAACACGCACACCTGCATCTCGCTCCCCTTGTACCCCTACTCTACACCTACTAGTCACTTTGCTGTAGCACATTTTGCATTGGCTGTCCGACACCTGGATACGCGCACTGCCTAATCCCTTCGCCTACGATGGCACACTAGCTAATCCCTTTGCAGTAGCAATTCTCCAGCTAACAAACCTCACGCGTTTCCTTACATTCAGCCCAAGCCACACGTACAGAACAACACGGTATCCACCCGCCATCACCACCAGATTCATCCACTTCGCATTTACTGAAGATGAGATGCCGTATGAGCCTCCAACAGCTTGGACACCCGGTATCGTCCTTATCGCACCAACTGCAAACGATGCGCCCACATACTCGTTCTCAAGCAACCCCTGCAGCCACCCAGCAATATTGCAGCATTGTTACTTGCTCTCTCTCTCTCTCTCAACCAACCCCAGTCACCACCTATTACAGTATGCTTATCTATCTTACAAGAGAATTAATGCCAACTTACCTCAACTGCATACATATGGAACGAAACGTATGACAATGGATACTTCCATACAGAGCAACGTAGAGCACCTCGGATTCCAAAGTATCCACCCACAAGCATCATGATAACCTGAAGCAATAACATAAGCATTGTTATTCAATGTTTTATCTAACTGACCCATGTGTTATATTCTTAAGAGGACAAGCAGAAGGAAAGCTTACGTGTAAACAAACGAGAGTTAAGGTGCACTTGTAAGTGTCGAACAACAATCTTCATAACTGCTTCCTTTGCCAATAGGCACATAAACACGGTGATCACAAAATACATGAAGAAGCTGAACTCATTCCTGAGTCCCATCAGGAAGTAGAAAACCAGTGATGATGAAATGGTGACCAGAAATAGAAACGGAACACTGGATAGAAAGTGCCCTAGCAGGAAAACCATTGTCCCCGAATGCTGATTCGCTTCCTCATGGGAATATATCTGCATAGGACAAAAACAATTTGCAATATTAATAGATTGTGGCGCTTGGACTAAGCTAGTACTTTTTCTTTCGTTAATTGGTACTAAATCATAACAGCAGAACTATGTCTAAATACAAAAAAAAAGAATTACTCTGTTTAACAATAAAAAAACACAAGTAAGAAGGAAGTGGGCATAATATTAAAGACCAAAAATTTCACCTTGATCTCATCAATATGAGCAGGTACTCCAGAAACACTTAGAAGGATGACAAATGATACATACACAAATATTGCAGAAACCCTAACCTGTTGAAACAACAGGAACTCTTATCATCATATCATAGATTTAATAGATTCAAACATACAGAATAATGCTACTAACCATTACAGACGACAATGAATGACCAATGTTGCTAAATATGGTGCCGACTGAGAGGGCAAGAAGCATTTACAAGGCGAATCTGCTCCAGAAATATTTCCAATTTCTTGACATTATTAGCAATGATCTCCAGGTGAGAACACCAATTCGTGTTGTATTACTGGCTCTGCCTTTACTTTTCAAGTGAGGGCCTTCCTGCAGCACACCATGTAAGAAAAACGACAGGGACAAATAAATGTAAAACCACACAATGGCAATTATACGTGCACGGCAATACTGGGTGTACTACTAGCCACCCTAAATTATATTGTACTGGATTTAAGGCCCCCATAATTAGATGCGTAGTTTAGATTACACTGGGCCAACCATGTCAATGCATTCCCAGTTGCTAGTCATGTACTGATTGGAGTCCAACCAAAATTCTCCACAGGAACAGGAACATCAAGTTGTAAACCAAACATCCAGAAAGATGTGCAACAATCTCTGTGGCTATGTCAACTGCCAAATAATTACTTAATTAGAGTATATGGAAGAAGGCAACTTCAGATGCGTCAGTATATAGTAATGTACAAATTGTGATATTCTTGTTTGGATGCATAGTGCTATTTCTGCATTGTGAAAATTATGGTCTGAAACAATCATGTGCAATGTGTAGGATGAAACAATGACATAGATAACTCATTTGTTTTTCCAGTGTGTTTAGCACAGCTACCTTCTCCATCAATTTTGCAACCAGTGATTCAACAGCAACAGAGTCCGCTGATGATTTGTAAGTTGATTCCAGTGTACGGATTGCCACAGCTGTGTCCATGCTCACTGATGAAAAGTCCCCTTGAACATCCTGTTAGTAACTACAAAGGTTTTTATCTCTTACTACAAAGGGACATTTCTGCATTGAATTAAGAGTCAAAAATAAAAATCAAATCTCATGTCAAGATGGGTCTATCAGATACCTGCAAATTTTGCACATGGCTATGATTCTGTCAAAATCAGTATTGATTGCCCGCAAGAAGTGATCAGATGGACTTTGCATGATTGGACATGGAAAGCCAGCATTTGAGAAGTGCTGCAACATAAAAAGGAAAAACAAGAAGAGAAGAGCGCACAAGGAGTAGATGAGAATATGATAAACAAATCAGGAAAATAATCTTTTATTTTTTTCTTATCGTATTACTAGTTAGTACAATTTTTGCACAGGCTTCTTTGATTGCTACCAATGTTACTTGGAGCTGGCATGGGTATCTGATTTAGTGTGCTCCAATAAATACAATCATGCTCAAGTACTGAACTAACTAGTCCTATAAATTCCTCTAAAAAAAGCAACTTTCATGACTATTGCATCCAAACTACAGAAGTCAATAGTTCTAGTCCAAACAGAATACTATAATTCCAACCAGGTGCTAAAATGGGAATGCATGTAAAATGTGCAAAAGATAACTTCTTCACCTGTAGGCAAGCCAATGTTTCTCCAAAAAAGAGTGCATTCCCATTTGAAAGCAAGCAAATTTGATCGAAAAGTCCAAAAACTTATGTACTGCTTTGATACATTGTGAAGATGACCGTGCATCCTGTGCTTGCAAGTTTCTTCAATGTTACCATCAGTAGAAGTGCAGAAACACTGCAGCAAAAGAAACAAGAACACAGTTTCACTTTTAACTCTACAGCTGTACATTTGCAAAGACAGGATCTACAGATGACTGCTGGATGCTCGTAATCCATCAAACAGGATTGTGGTGATTGTCTTATTAACATGCACGCTACGTGAAAGTCGACATTCTCATGCATACAGATAGTTCAAGCTGGCATTTTTTTCTGGATTGTCACACACAAAGACACGCACAAGCAATAGCTATTTTGTGCCCTTTTGAATGGCAAAGAAACATACCTGTCAAGGTGATACAGAGGCTCGTCGATAAATAGAACGTGTGGTCTCATCACTAGCTCTCTTGCAATGCTAAGCCTCCTCCTTTCTCCAGCAGGGAGCTTCTTCATAAAACAGTGTCCACCAATGAGCTTGTCAGCATAGTCACCTAACGACATGGATGCAATTTAGCAGTATAAAGACGGCACAGGATCATATGTATGATAGACTAGTGCAAATTACTAAGTTGGTACTCTGGAGTCTGGAGGCATGTTTAAGACTAACACATTGAATTGTGAATTGGCAGGCATTTTAATTCCCACGGTAATTGTGGGGACGGGGAAACGGGTCCCCAATTCCCCATGGGAGGGAGAAGCCTGTATCTAACTTCAATTAATTGACAGCAGATGCATATATGCTCCGATGCTATGCATCAGGGGAAGGAGAGCTTACATATGATCCATATGGCAAGCGTTGGTTGGCGCCGTTGACGAAGACTTGGCCATACATCCGCTCGGCGCCGCGCAGCCAGCCTGCGATTACCCGGAGCAGAGTGGATTTGCCGGAGCGCGCGGGCCCCATGATGACGGTGAGGGTGTCCGGCAGCGCGTAGCCAGTGGAGCTCTTGACGACGCGGTGTGAGCGGCGGCAGCTACGGCTGGTGGTGTCGTCCCTGAGAGAGACGCTGAGCTCCTTCCAGACGAGGGTGGCACCGGCCACCTTGCGCTCTCTGCAGACCGCAGGGGCGGAGGAGGGGTCGGGGAGGGGGTAGGCGGTGGTGGGAAGGGAGGCGGAGGCGAGGTGGATGGAGTCGACATCGTCAGCCCAGTCGGGGGAGTCCTCGAAGGAGATGGGTCGGGCGGGCCTGGGCAGGTAGTAGCGACGGCCCATGGCGACGGCGGGGCTGCTCGCCGACGAGGAGGATGAGCGGTAGGGGTCCATGGCTTAGCTTAGCTATAGCAACTAGCAAGGCAAAGCTAGAGCTAGTTGAGGAGGAGGAGAATTGGATGCCGCGGCGTCATTGGCATTGGCATTGCGACTGCTGCTTTTGATCTTGGAAAGAAGGTAGCTAAGGGGAAAGGCAAGCTGGAAAAGGAAGGAGGAGCTCCACTCTTCACTTCACTCTGCTGAGCTAAGCCTCCTGCCACTGCGAGAGGGAGGACAGGACAGGAGCGGCGCACGTGATCGGATGGAGGGCCCACCAGCCAGTCAGGTTGATCGTGGCAGGCTTGACTTTCTTTGGACTCGACCCAAACAAAGGAAAATAGGGATCAATTACTTCCCTGCCCCTACTGTCTCATTTTCCAGGTTTGTGTGTTTTACTCTTGTTTTTTAAAAAAAAGAAAAAAGAAAAAACGAAGCTACGTTGGCTTCGTCTCTGGTTTTGGTTTTTACGGTCAGTTTGATGGTGTTAAGTCAATGACAAAATAACATATATATCCTTGTTAGTTATTGCATATTCATCCTACTTTTCTACATTGAAATGTGTTTGTGTCCTGTGTTGAAAAATATGGATTGTTGGACAGATTTTTGGCAAACTTTGATAAATGTGACAACTTCAACCAATTTAGACAGAAATTTGACGAAACTAGCACAATTATTCAGGGAAAAGTCACATGTAAGAAGCATTACCAAAGTAACATACAGTAAAAGCAACATATATGATTCAGAATGTTTTCCTCGAAAGCTAAACACGCATATATTCAAATCCAAATTGGTTGTTGAGCACTAACTACATTAGTCCATGAACCACGATGATACAGGGATAGTAGCAATGAATCTATCGCAAGGGGTCGTAGCCTCAGAGGGGTGGTGACCATGCTGCGGCGCGGGTTGTATGTTGTGTTGCTGGAAGTTGTCGAGGATGGAGACGTTGCCCACCATTAGGCACATCGTCACGCTCTCCCTGTCCTCCACGAGTACCCGCTCTTTGTCCAACCTCAACCACCTCTCGTCGAACGCCAGTGACATCGATGGCACATAGACGCGACTGAACGTCTTTCGGCAGGATGAAACACAGGTCTAGCCCCAAGCTGTAACTTGCCCAGCGCAGCGGCTGGATCCCCTCCTCCAGCTCATCCCATACTCCATGAACTTGTACAGCGCCATATCGATGCCAAGCTTCATCAGTTACTCGCCGCCAGCGTGAAGTCGCCTTGCTTCTACCCTAGTGTTGGCCTGCCTGCCTCAAGTCACTTGCTTGTTGTTCGCCTGGCTTCACGGAGCCATCTTTCCCTGCTTGACTTGTGGAGACGCCACTGCTTGCCTCAAGTAACGAGATGCAGTTTGCTCCTCTGCTGCTGGGGCTGGGGGAACTGTTAGAGATGAGAAGACAGGCCAGGCCAGAGATAAATCACAAGCGTGTGCTTCTCTTCTTCTGGCCGACAGCTTAAGTGAGGATAAGGCGTGCATTTGCAGACTGCCAAGGGAGAGTGAGATTCTTGCTGGCTCTCTGAGGATAAGGCCAGCAGCAGCACCACCACCAACATGGAACCACAGGTAGCGGCGCTTGACGGAACCGCCCGCTTCCTACGTATGGCACGCACGGTACGGTACTCTCTCCCTCCATTCTCTGAATCATCGACTCCGTCAGTGCTCCTCCGCTTCCTTCGTGGCAGGCAGTGTCGAGTTCGCAACCAACTCTTCTCTTTGCCCGGTTGCTCCTCTCGCCCAAACCATGGCTGTGCACCTCAACCTCAGCATCTAATGTGCCGGCCGCCCCCCATATCACTGAAAACACCACAGCCCAAATAGCCATCTCAGATTCGACCATACCGTACTCGTGATGTACACGGGCAACGCATCACATCAAAAGGAAACCATTACAACTACTATCCAGCTTCCTCACTTGGACTAGATTTATTCTTCTTGTTCACAAGTTTACCTTTGCTAAAAACAACTTATAAAATGACACTGTTTCCCTGTCACGATGCAGTAGCTAGCAAAATCAGCAGCGGATTACAAACCGCAGGTCCCTTGTTCCTAACCCCAGCCCAGGGTAATGGTCCTTACATGCCAAGAGAACCCTCTGGTGCCCCGGAAGCCCCCGGCGCCTTCTTCTTTGGCTTCTCCACAACAATGGCCTGTGTAGTTAGTACCATTCCAGCCACCGAGGCTGCGTTTTGCAACGCACATCTTGTCACTTTTGCAGGGTCAATCACACCAGCCTGTACCAAGTTCTCATGCTTGTCAGCCATCGCATTGTAACCAACCTCCCATTCACTGTCCTTGATCTTTTCTACAATTACTTCCCCTTCAACTCCAGCATTATGTGCTATTAGTGCTGCCGGTGCCACTAGAGCCTGCAAAACCACCCACAAATACTAATTATAGTATGCTCAAGTTGCAAACTTTATTTCTAGATGAAAGCCACACGAGTAACTACACATCGATTGCTTTCGAGCTGCAAACCTAGACAGCATCTGTGATACATATACAGTGGACTATGTTGGTTTAAATGTCAGCAAAGTTATTTCTAAGTGGAACAATACCTTCTGAATGATATCAGCACCAAGGCGCTCTTCAGGGTCGTCCAACTTCTCCTTGATGGCTGGTACAAAGGTTGACAGGTGGACATAGGCTGCTCCACCTCCAGGTACTATACCTTCCTCAATAGCTGCAAATGTTGCATTCTTGGCATCCTCAATACGGAGCTTGCGATCCTCAAGCTCTGTCTCAGTCGCAGCTCCTACCTTTATAACCGCAACTCCACCAGAAAGCTTTGCGATTCTCTCAGCCAACTTCTCAGAATCATATACCGAGTCTGTCTGAGAAAGCTCTCTCTTCAGCTGTGCAATTCTTGCCTGGATCTCATCTTTGGTGGCAACATCTGCTATAATGGTTGTGGCTGACTGGGAGATTGTCACTTTCCGGGCTATGCCAAGCTGCTCTATTGTTGTATTCTCCACCAGTAAGCCAAGATCTTTGGCTTGAAATTCAGCACCTGAAAGAAAAGACAGGGCAAGGCATACAGTAAATCAGACTAGCAATAGAGACGAAGCACATTACAAGATGAAACAAGTGGGAGCTTTTCTTAAAAATGCTCTCAAAGTTCTATCTTCAAGTAACTCAGATTTGTCTCCGGACTTTATTCTCCTTTTACTGGCTCCAATCAATACACTTAATACAAAAATTGGTTGTGGCACTGCGTGCTCTTTGTTATAGCATGACATTTTGCTAGACGACAAAGAAATGCATTAATCTTGCCTATAACGCAGTAGATGGACAGTGTATAATGCCAAGAAACAGACGATAAAAGTTAGGACTATGCAATGCAGGTTTATGTCATATCATGTAAGCCACTATGTCCTTGTATTGCATAAATAAATAATTGCGAAAAGGTAACCATGGCATATCAATAGTTACAGGATGAAGTATTTAATAAAGAAGTCAGAGCTATTGGTTAACAAACATGGTACATTGTGAGAATGGGAAAAAGAAGTCCAATAAGCCTGTCCAGTAGTTTTACCTGTAACAATGGCGATGTCCTGAAGAAGAGCCTTACGCCTTTCACCAAAACCAGGTGCTTTAATTGCAGCTACATTTAGAATTCCTCTAAGCTTGTTGACAACTACAGTTGCCAAAGCTTCGCCAGCTACATCCTCCGCGATTATGAGAAGTGGTGCTCTTAGTTGAGTTGTTTGTTCAAGGAAAGGAAGTATGTCTTTTATTGAAGAAATCTTCTGGTCAGTGACAAGAACTCTAGCATTTTCAAACTCAACAAGTGACTTCTCAGGATTTGTAACAAACTGAGGAGAGATATATCCTCTGTCAATCTGCACACAAGGAAGAAATGTGGAACCATTTCAGCAGGAAGAAAACATATGGCCCAAACGCAGAACCACTTCAGCAGCAAGAAAAACTATTCTACCAGCCAGAAAAGGGAGTCAGAAAGAGAGCCATCCTAGCAATGCTGCCTACCTCCATTCCTTCTTCAACTTCAACAGTGGTCTCAAAAGATGATGATGACTCGATGGAAAGAACACCATCAGGGCCAACCTTTTCAATTGCCTCAGAGATCATGGTCCCAATGAAGTCATCATTTCCAGAAGATATAGCAGCAACAGCTAAAACAGAAAAAAAAATCGCTCAAGATGATATCCCTTCCTCATGCAGTGAGGATATCTGGTTGCATACAGATGGATGCACCCAGATCTTCCTACACGGTGGCTCACCTTTAATATCACCACTGCCCTTCACAGGCCTTGACTTCTTCTCAAGTTCCTCGACTAAACTTTGCACAGTCTTATCTATGCCCCTTTTGATAGATACCGGGTTTGCCCCTGAAGTAACACTGAGCAGGCCCAATTTTATGATCTCGCGAGCCAGAACAGATGCGGTTGTAGTTCCATCACCTGCTGAGTCATTGGTCTTGCTGGCAACCTTTTGTTTGAAAGAAATTAGTAAATGTTGTTAGAAAAGAAAGCAACGAGGAATTAACTGGAGTAGACACAATCAGAGAATGCATAAGGCTTAAGCATGAGAAGAAACAAGGTAAACATGTTTGCTCAGGGAGAGCAGGATTGTTACCTCACGAATCAAAGCAGCACCAGCATTCTCCATTGGGTCAGCGAGCTCAATAGATCGAGCAATGGTAACTCCATCATTGACCACTTTGGGGCTCCCAAACTCATCCAAAACGACATTCCTTCCTACAATACCAAGAATAAATAGGAAGTTGAGTCAGGAACTGGTACTAGTGCAAATAGGAAGTGGAGTCGAATGCCGTGTCAGAGGCAAGATTGACAACACAAGATCAAACCGGACTCACACTGAGTTGTATCTCCTAGGTAGGTTACTAAACCCTTTTAAAACACCATACCAATGATGGGAAGGAAGAGAAAGCTTAGAATGGTGAGGTTGGATGCAACTAGAAGTAGGCAATAATTAGTTGCGTATGGCACATGGCAGTTAAGACTCTCGTAAGAAACAGAAGGAAACAAATCCCTAACACAAATTAATTACTAGATTAAAGCGCATCCCCGGTGTAGCAATCGTTAAGGAGTATCACGTCCCTAGTATGCAATGTAATCAAATACCCACATTCTGTAGCAGCACTACTTCGGGCGTTTTGTTTTGTTTTGTTTTACCAGGACAAGGTTTCGAGAGAACAAGAGGAAGGAAGGAAAGGGAGGCGGCGTGGATGTAAGTAACCTCTGGGACCGAGGGTGACGCCGACGGCGGCGGCGAGCTTCTCGACGCCGGCCTGGAGGGAGGATCGCGATCCCTGGTCGAAGGCGATCTCCTTGGCGGACGCGCGCACAGACCCCGCAAGGGTTCGACGGCGGGAGACTCCGGGAAGGCTAGCACTCCTGGTCCTCCTGTCCCTCTGGCGGCACAAAGGAGCAAAGCATAGTCGTCAGCGAAATCCAATCCAAACCAATACAGGGATGGATGAGTTGAGTACTCCTACTTTGAGTAGGGGTAAATTAAAGGGGGTTTAGTAGGGACGTACGCGGAGAGGGGAGGAGACGAGGAGGAGGGAGGTGTCGGTGGTGGCCATGGCGCACTCTAGTTCGTCTAGGGTTTCGGAGATGGATGGAGGCGGCGGCTTCTGATCTCCCTTGCCCCGTCGAGACTTGAGACCGGAGTAGTATTAATTAATTAATGGACAAAATAAATAGAAAGCCGGAGTGGCCACAACATTCCATGATTCCGTTCCTCTCCCTCACCGACCACCCCTACCCACGGCCTTCCATTCAACAACCAATAAAACATGGGCTTATTAATAATACTAGACTTTCTACAACATATTACCACTCCATATCTACAATACAACTAGAAATTTGGCTCGCCCACTAATTCGTAACCCGTGTATAATGCTTTTTAACAGTATTATTGTTTTTTAAACAATTTCGTTTTAATTGATTTTTTGAACAAAAATATAGTTCATTTATCAAAACCAGAAACAAGTCTACAAATAAAGGTTGTTTCTGGTAGCTGGCACGGGTTAAGCATGCAACTCCACAGTTAGCTCACTCTTCAAAACAGAAAACTACCAGGCTTCTAGAAGTAAACGTGTGACTATTAAATGGTCATGCATAGGGTTGTTTTTTATATATATACATGTTACCGATTTAAAAACAAATACTATAAAATAAAATTAAAAACCATAAAATCGACATTAAAATTAATTTTTAAAATTCAATATTTGGTCTATAAGAATAAGCCTAAATGAAACTATGCGAGCATATCCCTCTCAGCTTCTCTCAAGAAAATAGAAACCTAGAGAGTGTGCGGTTACTTCTCACGTTAAGATAGGAGTGGTAGGCAACTATACATCAAGCAATGTTAGAGCCACATGAGGACCATAATGATATTTTCTTCCTTGATGTTGCCATTGGTACGCTTTCTTCCATATCCCCGAAAACTAGTGAGGCCTTCTATCCTAGCACAGGAGGTAAGGTGGGAAGGGAAGGTGAGGATAGAACATGGGAAATGAATTGGCCCATGGATTGTTGGGGTGGAGTACAGCTGTTGTCACCCCCTCCTCAAATTTACATTCTAATCTCAAGCAACTGGGCTACCTGATCTCACCCAAGAGTGAAGATGGTGGTGGCTCACAGGAGGGTGAGACTGTGTTTTTTTTTTCATCTGCACAAAAATTTTTCTTGTTTTTCTTTTAGGTAAATTCAAACGAATAATGCCTTTGATCGTAATGTAAGCCAGAAAGTCAAGCAGGTATAATCTGGTTTTATTTTGCTGGTTTTTTTACCAATGATTATCAGGTATATCTCAAAATGTTGGAAGCTTCTAGAATCTAGATGTAGTAGAAGTAGCACATAAAATTTTTTTACTTGATTTACTTTTTTAAATATGATTTTTTTTCCTTTCTCGTGTGCGGTCGTGCCTGTCATTCCATGGCTTGGCTTGGAGTTATTTTTTCTCACACTAATTCAGGATTTATCTGTGACGTCACGAGGAACAGGTGGCCAATGCTAACCTGCCGGCTTGAGAATAATTGATAACAAAACGTCCCATATACTCACTCTAATCTAATGGAGTATAATCTTGGAGTAAATGGAATTCGAAGTTGAAATTACACGCTACCCTAGAATCATTCGCGATTCTGATCTTCTGCGGAAATTAAATTAAAGAAAAAAATCCATGTACCCTAAATTTAAAAAGTACCTCTACCACACTAAAATTTAAAATCGAATATCCAACCATAAACGTTGTTTTGGAAGATGGTTTTGTTTTTCTAAAAGCTTAAATAATCAGTTTTAAATAATTAATATAACATTTATATATTATCATTAATCTATACTCTACAGGGTATGATATTATATCTGTATTTTGTAAGTGAAGATTTTAACATATATATCCCATACATATATGATATTGTCAAACTCATCAACTTATATGTAAATTAGATAAAAATCAAAACCAACTTAGGGTAATATAATATAAATAGTATTATAAAATTCAGGAATAGAATGTTCGATTTAGGATAGTAGTCAGACTTCTATAAGGTATATGGACCTTTTTTTTAAAAAGAAATGGACGTGCACGTACGTTTGGCGTCCAGCGCCATCTACATACGCACAGTTGCAAAAGAAATTCGCATCGGACTAGTTTCCTATCTCTGATTACATGGACGGGGACAAAAAAAACACACACTTAGTGCAGGGGCATATTGCTAGATGTGCCCACGCACATGCCAAGTGAGCCCAAATCCATGATCGATCAATCAGCCCACCCACATGCAAAGCTGTCCAACGTTGGAAGAAAAGAATCGATTCTAGGCTAGCTACCTCTAGCATATACTACTACTATAACATCAAAAATATCCATTACATATCCATCTGCTGTCCTGTCACCGCTATTTCTCCTCGTAACCTAACTACTGTAAATGTGTTATGTACACTCGACCAACTATCCTACTCCTACATACAGAGCCCAACAAAAAGGCCACTGATCTGACCAACAACAAATCAAATGGAATGGCTGCACACCAGCTGCTCGTCTAGAAATGCCACCACCTTTTCTTCTTGCTCTCCATAGCTGGTAACTCTGCAGCAAAACATGCACAGGTGAGCTACTGCATCAACCTGCCAAAGAGAAAGAGATGAAATGGAAAGGACAAACTGTACCTCCTTCTGGATATATCGAGTTGTAGTGCACCTCAGCCCAAAAACTCAAGCATATAACTGCGTTTTCAGAGGAAAAAAAAATAAACAGAAACACATTAGATACACATCTACTGAAAAGTATGATCCACTATGCAAACCAACTAAGAACAATGAAGTTAGACGTGCAGAAATTCCTAATGATAAGGCAAGTGATATCAACCGATGAAGATAGGCATTTAAGTCCAGTAATGCAATTAAACAGCAACAGAATTTGAAAAGAAAGGCTACCTCTTTCTGATTTCTGAACAGCAGGAAGGATTTCAATGTAGCAAGTATCTCTGAATGATGTCAGGATGAAAATCTTTACACCATACTGCAAAAACCAATGCAGACACTTGGGTTTTCACATTGATAGCAACGAGCAGACATACGACATCCCTAGATCATTCAGATAATCCTAGGAAATCCATGACTCGATCATTCAAAAAATGCTACGAAATCTCAAAAGAGAACACAGCGGATGCATAGGCCTGGTATTATGATAGAGCGACAAAGGGCGGACAATACAATATCAACTACAGGAATCATGGAGTTGGAGTGTTGGACAAAGACAAGAATCAAGTAGCACAAAAGCAGCACGTCCAAGGGCAGCAATACTTATTCTATGTTATCAATGTGCATAAGATTGCAATATAGCTGTTAAGATATGCTGGTTACCAGAATAAAAACCACAGAAAATAGCATTCTTTTTGTTGAGATTTAAATATTCAGATATATATGGTTTCTTTCAATTATTTGTCAATTAATGAATTCCCAACCATACTGGCCAATACAAAGAATTTTATTCTGTATGCTGCATGAACTGGCTGACATACATCAGAATAATTATTTAACAAGTTAGGAAATGAGGAAACATCATGTTTACCGAGTCTGCAGCAGCCTGCAACGTAACATGGTCACCCCACTCTCCATTCCTGGTTGATTTTGTGGCAACAGAGTGAAAATGCGTAATTGTACACTATAAAATGAAAATTTTCTTGCTTAAAAAGAAAAGAGAAACTGCTTACCTTATCATCTTCTTGAGATATTCCCTATAATCCATAGGGACATATCCCACATAAATTTCCGGATAAGATTCAAGCTGTTGAACAGTTCAAAAGGGAAACAAGAGCATCAGGAAGTACAGCGCTAAGAAGAAAACAGGATGACTTCACCAACACTAACCTGTTTCACTATTTGCTGCCGAACAAAAATGTGGTGTTCAGTAGTGCGGTAAAATTGATCGGACAATGCTCGGAACTGTGTAAAAGATATGCTAAAAGAGATAAATACAACATGAAGTAAACATAGAGAAAAAGGGAAATGGCTACATATTTTAAATAGACCTGACAATTGCCATCTCCTTTAACCTTGAGCTCAGCCAGATCATACAGCACCAACCTAAATAAGAAATCACATCGCACCATGGGTCAAATGTTAGAACCTTTTGAGTGAAACACTTATACTGACTAACATTACAAACACTTGAGCATACAAAAGTTGGCATGAACTTCAAGTTCCATTGGCCATGAGTTAGAAATACAGTTAAAAAATATGCTCCAGGGCTATTTACCTGTCAAGGAGTCTTTGGTGATCTGAAAAGGCATCATCAACAGAAGGAATCTCGCCGTTTGTTTTTGGGACATGCTACAATAACAAAAGGAACGGGTAACCAAATCTAGCGCATAAGTCATTTTAGAGATATAACATGAAATACAACAGAACACCCAGGAAGACAAGAAGCTCTTTGGTGATGGTGAGGAGATTTCGAGATACAGTTGCAACTAAAGCATGTTTTAGGCTGACAACTAAATTAAGTAGAAAATATACCAATGCTTGCAAAAAATTCCATGTATAAGTAGCACATTGACAACTATCTCACAGCTAGCATCAAGAAGAGTAACTAGCCATGGCCATCCATCAGGTGATAATTATCATTCGTGGAATTATTTGTGTTAACATATGGTTGCTGTGAAAGATGGCGCCCGGCGTATCTAGAAGGGGCTTACAGGAACGGAAATCATGCCATTTAATCTTTTCCCAACTTGGCCATCTAGAGCAGAGAAATCGTGGACAAGCTCGATTAAGCTGTCTTGGCCATCATGGGCATTATCTCCAGGGCTTGAACATGCACTAAAGGGTTCCCGGCTTCCTGCTGCAGCAGCAGCAGCAGCCGCCTCATCGTCTTCATCTTCCTTTAGAGGAGGTGCTGTGGAAAAAGAAAAGAAAATGTAGAGCCTTCGGGAAGGGTCTTGTGCTGTACAAAATTTAAGGAGGAGGAGAAAGATGTACCAGAGGGAAGATGAAGGATGGATGGGCGAAACCAGCGTTGCGTGAGAACACAAGAGGAGGCGGCATGGGAAGCCCCTGACGCCTCGGCGAAGGCTACGTTGGATAGCTCCTCCTGGAGGGCGTGCGCGATCATCTCGTCGTTGTCGACGGCGTCGGGGTCGTGATTGCTCCTGCGTATGGGTTGGTAGTGTAGCGCTGCAGCAGGAGGGAGAAGTAGGTGAAGGTTCCACCGGAGAACATCGGGATCCTGGTCGTAGACAACCATGCCCCGCCCGCCGTCGCCGTGAATCACCCCCTCTTCCTTGGGTCTTCCTTCCACAAGAAAGAAAGAAAGAAGGCAATTGGATTGGATTGGTGGTTCTCCTCTCCAATCCGACCTGAGGAACCAACTCTCAGGGACAACCGAGGAAGGGGAGGGGAGCGGGCGGCCGAGCCGGCGGCGGCGACAAATCGAGTTCCGAGAGAGGACGGAGTTTTTTTTTTCCCCCTTGAAAAAAAGTTTCCTGAGATGTGAAGGAAGGGATGCCGTGGCATGGCGACGAGGCCAAGAAAGAAAGAAAGAAGAAACCGTCGCTTCGCTTGGCCACTGACGTGTGGGCCCACGGGCTTTCCGTTCCGTTCCCAGGCCGACTTTCTGGAACCACTCGCTGTACCGTGCCACGCGCCCACGGCTTCTTGTCTCCTTGATTAGTTATTTTTTGGGGAAAGGCTACGGACCGGTATCCCGTCCGGCAGAGAGGCGACGGTATAGGCAGCAGGTGAAGACGAGGCCACGCGTTGCTCTGCCTCCCGTCCTCGGCCCGCCCGGTCGATTCCATGGTGAGCTGCTGTTGTCTGGTACTTACTGCCCACCATGAAGCTCGCTTGTTCGCTTCTGTGTTCGTTTGCCGCCCGGCCGTTGAACGCACACATCCAGCTTCAGCTGGAAAGTTTGTTGTGTCGTGCCGGATGCACTTACGTGTAACGAAGCAACACAAATTTTCTCGTTTTGAACGTACAAATCTTGTCCCCATCCCCTCCGTGCTATATCTCTTCCAAGCATTGCACGCTACTTATTATTAGGGCTCATGACTCGTTAAGTCACTTGACTTCCGCATTTTTGGCTAGGCTCATTCAAACTTTTTAACGCTAGCTCATTTAGTTAACGAGCCAACTTGAGCTACCTGAGGAGTCTAATGTGCCTACCACATAATAGTCCAGCCCATGACCAAGCCGAACACATAACAGGCCAACCGATATGCAACAGCAACCCAAGTCCAATAAAGCGACAAAAGCCCCACTTCCCATCTATTTCCAACCCTAGCAAAAACGTGCATACATATAAATCCCTCTCTCGTGTCGCCACACCACCACGCAGAAGCACCTACGTTGTCCGCCACTGTACCAACAGCGCTAAGGCCATGTCACATGAAAACGATAAATTGTTTTTCTATAAAATTAGATACTCGCCTTAAAATCACTGTACTAATATCAATATTAATATTATAAATCAATGTAATATATTTTACATTATATATATTTATGTTACAACTTTACTAATCTTTATAATCAGAGACAACAGCAGCGAGACTTAACAAAGCTAAAACATCACCCTACACGTATTAGTTTAGATACAGATAACTACCTTTTTCTCTCTCTTCTCTTCAACTCCGCTGCTGCGGCGTCAGACAGCAGCAGCAGCAGCAGTGAAGATTCTCGTCAGCTTCAGTTCCTCCACCTTTGACCTTTGAGGATTCTCCACCTCTCCCCCACTCACTAAGCTCAGGTTTGTACGTTCTTGCATACATACACCCACTGGGCACTGGCCACTTGATGAAAATGCAGCTAACATATTCCATTTATGCATGCAGGGGGATGCTGGAGGCAATGCAGCATGTGGTTTCTGACTCACCAGCAGAAACTAGCCTTCTGGCTCAACAGATACAACACCTGCATCATACACGTAATCTTAACTACCTGCTTGCTTGCTTTCTTCATTTCTCTCTTCAGTATACTAGTAATCCTTTTAATTAATTAATTAGTTTACAAATTAGCTGATGAAGATCATTTCTCTTGTCATTATATTATTTCAGGGGATTTTGCACAACGGATTGCCCTCAAACTCTGAAAAGTTGCTTGCACTCAAGAAAAAGGCCACGCTCAATGTTTCAGGGCAGAAGCTCGACGCGTTGGTGATAGAGAATTTCATTCTGAGACAGCCATCCAGTGTGAAAGAAGTGAGCAGATGTAGCCAGCTGCCGACGTCGTGGTCGCTCAGAAAATCCATGGTGGATTGCCTCAGAGCCGGACATCGTCTCAAGATCCAATACCTCGTCGATGTCATTCCATACGACTATGACTTTCAGTACCTACTCGCTATGTGATTTGTCAACCGTCCATCCGATACTCCTATTTATACGAGTATTCATCTATATGATTGTTATTTTTGCCGGTATGGTATGAGCATCTTAATTATTATATATAGTAATTATTTGTTTTGCGGAGAGCATATATTGATTAATCAGTCTGTGGCCATCGAATGATGTTATACATTCGGTGTCCGTGGAAAAAAAAACAACAATAATGGTAATTATCTATCATGCATGGCAAACGGGAAACACACACGAGCAGATAGCAGCGCTTCAGGGAATGATGCTCTGCCATCCATTGTCGGCAACAGACCACCCTATCTGCTGAACCAGAGCATGCCATCCATTGTCCACACCACCCCAACCGTTTTGCAAAACCAGAATCTAGACTTACCATTTTGGTCCATACACTATAGACACACACACACATATATATATATATATATACTCCGCCCATGCGCTCGTGTTGTGCTACGCGAACCCTAATTTCCTTTCACACTATTCCATGGTATTAGAGCGAGTGCGGCAGGCCACGCGATTCGATCCTCTTGCTGCTCTTGATCCCTCGTCGCTTTCGCGCCAATAGGCTCGCCACTGCTTAATCCAGCCACACACGCACACCATATTGTCGGTGGTACTGCTGCCATCGAGATCTCGCTAAGCCCTCCTCGCCACCGACACGGTTTGTCGTCGCTGTCGTTGAAGAGCGTGGCTAAATCCATGGCTTCTGACACTCCAGCAGAGTAAATCGGCTTGCAACGTGAGGTTGCCAAGCTTGAAGCCGACTCCGCCCGTCGGAAGACGACCGAGGATCGCGAAATTGCCCTCGCAACCTATAAGGCCAAGCATGCGGCTATGCACGCACAAGCTTTTACTGTCCTTAATATCAAGATCCTTATCTCGAAGACACTAGATCGAGTCGCCAATAACTACAGTTGGTGGCACACTTTCTTCCTTGCCGTCTTGGGCAAATACGCCCTCACCGACCACGTTCTTGCCGATATCGACAGCTCTGATCGTTCGGTGTTGGTGCAGATGGACTGCATAGCCCTGACTTAGATCTACGGCACCATTACTGTCGATCTCCAGCAGACGGTAATGCTCTGCAACCCTCTGCTCACACAGCTTGGTCCGTCCTCGAGTCTGAGTTTCTCAGACAGTGCAAGTCGCGCGTGCTCCTTCTCTCCGCTGAGTTCCGCACCATTAGGCAAGATGCGACCTCCATCACGGACTTCTGTTGTCACCTTGAGACGATGGCCAGTGCTCTCTTGGAGTTCAGGGACCCAATCGGCAATCGAACCCATGTGCTAACTCTCCTTCGGGGACTCAATGTCAAGTTTTGCTATATGGTCTCCAACCTCAAGATGCAGCGGCCTTTCCCCATATTTGATGAAGCACGAACACTGCTACTTCTCGAGGAGATCGACATCGATGATGTCGCTGACGATGCCCTACCCACTGCCTTTGTTGCCTCTTATCAACGCCCCCCTGGCGGGGCAGCAGGGACAGGCTCTGGACAAGGCAACCACAGGAGCTACACTAGCTCTCGCCCCTCCCAATCGTCGTCGTGGTCGCAGTGGCAAACCTGCCCCTCATCACGGCACCACCTCCTTCGCCCCCAAGCCTCACCCTGGCGGTCGCCCTCCTGGAGCCCACTTCCTCAATCCCTGGGGCAGAACAGTGCAGCTATGGCCACACCCCTAACCATGCTTTAGGGGCATCACCACACCTGCTCGCCTCGCCGTTCGAGCATCAAGTCGCCCTCACCGCCTCACCCTACCCTCTCTACTACAACACGTCCCTGAAGTCTTTCAGATCATCATTGACTAATCCAAATTGGCACTGCTATGCAGTCAGAATTTGATGCCATTCAAGCCAATGATACATGAACACTGGTTTCTCGCCTTCCAGGTGTGAATGTCGTCATAGGAAAGTAGATTTTCCATCACAAGTTTTAGTCCGACGGATCTCTTGCTCGCTACAAAGCGAGGTGGGTTCTTAGGGGCTTTACTCAATGCCTAGCCCTTGACTATGATGAGACTTTCAGTTCTGTTATAAAGCCGCCACCATTCGTGTGGTGCTCACCCTGGCTCTCACGCACTCATGGCCTATGCACCAACTTTATGACAAGGACACATTCCTGCATGGCACACTAGCAGTGATCATGTATTGTGCCTAGCCTTCTGGGTTTGTTGATTCGTCACACCCCGACTAGTTCTGCCGTCTGAACCGTTCTCTTTATAGGCTCAAGCAGGCCCCCCGCACGTGGTATAATCGCTTTGCTTCTTACATCACCTCCCTTGGGTTTGTGGAAACCAAGTTCGATACTTCACTATTCATTTATCACCGCGATGATAACATAGTCTTCTTACTTCTCTATGTCGATGACATCATTCTCACGGCCTCCTTCAGGAGATTATTTTAGCTCTTCGACGGGAGTTCTCTATGACATACATGGGATTACTTTATCACTTTCTAGGCATCACAGTTAATCGGCTAGACAACACTCTGATTCTCTCACAGCGACAGTACATACTAGATATTCTGGATCGCACTGGTATAGGGGACTACAAGCCCAGCAACATGCTAGTGGACACTTGATCCAAGCTGTCCAAGAACGGAGACTCTATACCGGATCCTTCACACTACAGAAGCATTGCAGGTGTGCTCCAATATCTCACTTTTACCCAACCTGACATTGCCTATGTTGTTCAACAGATCTGTCTACATATGTATGATCCTCGAGAGCCCCATCTTGTTGCCATGAAGCAGATACTGAGATATTTCTGAGGTATCTTGGATCACGGTCTTCATCTTTCCCACACCGCTTTGACTTACCTCACAGTATACACTGATGCTGATTGGGCCGGCTGCCCCGACACTCATAAATCCACCTTCGGATATGATGTTTTCCTCGGGGACAATCTTATCTCCTGGTCGTCCAAACGCCAGCCCACCATATCATGCTCCAACGCCGAAGCTGAGTACCGCGCGGTGGCAAACGACGTCGCGGAAGCTTGCCGGTTACATCAGCTCCTCCAGGAGCTCTATTGTCCAGTTCATCGTGTCACCATCATATATTACGACAACATCAACACCGTCTATCTCTCCACCAACCCCGTACAGCATCAGTGAACCAAGCATATCGAGATCGACCTACACTTTGTACGTGAGCGTGTCACTCTCGGTAAAGTTTGAGTTCTTCACATCCCTATCTCATCATAGTACGCCAACGTCTTCATCAAGCGGCTGCTAAATCCTGTCTTCACCGAGTTTAGATCTAGTCTAAATATCTATTGTACTTCCAGTTTTAACTATAGGGGCGTGCTAAAGTTATGATTTTAGCCCGTGCGGTCTGTTAGGTCACTCAGCTGGACACATATATATATTTCGTCCGTGCACTCGCGTTGCGCTGCGCGAACTCTAATCCCCTTTCTCACTGTTTCACTGCCATATGTTGTTGTCGAGAACAATCCACCCTATTTGCAGAACCAAACCATGCCATCCATTGTCCACCACACCCCATCCTTTTTGCAAAACCAGGATTCACCATCTTTTGTCCAGAACAATATCCTCAATTTGCAAAACCACAATCTACCCTATTTGCAGCGCCAGAATCTGCCAGTCGATGTCCTGAACAGGAGGGGATCATTTTTGCAAAACCAGAGTCCATCGTCACTACTCCAGAGTGGCCACTCCTATATGCAAAACCAGAATGCTGAGCCAATCAAGCATGAGTGAGGGAGGGGAGCAATCAGTTCCCAAAAGATGGCCTTACTGAATATCTGGTGCGACATTCAGCCTGGCCTGAGTAGTAGTGCTTGTAAGTATATTTCTGAATTTGCACTGGCATCGCAATCTCAGGCTATGCCGAGTGGACGAGAGCCTTGCAGTTGCAGGTGTTAGGGCCCATGCCGAAATTGAATGTTTTGCCCCTGGAAGGCCGCCAAATCCGAGGCAAACGAGTGATGCTTGAAGTTTTAAATGGTTAGCATTTGACTCGATCCACTGTATCGCAACCAAAGTTTTAGCATGATGAATTATTTCTCCCTCCTGGAACTTTCTTCTTTTGCTGAGGTGGACACAAGACAGTTTCCTTTTCCCGGGCTGGTGCATAACACGACCTCGTGGATTACGATAATAACAAATGAAGATAGAGTAGCTTGTGGTATCACAAGACGAAAGCATTGAGATTGTGAAGCAAGGCATGCAACGGGGAACTTTCATTCTTGGCAGAAGTACCACACTAAGCATGCATCTCTGTGACCCTGCCACGAAATTGCTGGCGACACTGAGACTCCTTCCAGGAAGTGTCTTTGATATATACCGTATTCAGCTACTGCTATAAGGTGGTACTTTTACTACTGTAATACTAGTATAAATCAGATTCTCCTGAGGAGGGGGGGGGGGGGGGAAGAACCCAAAAAAAAAAAAGGAACCATGACTCTATTGTCTTTTCCGGAGGAGGTCGACTGATAAATGGAATAGATGCACAGAAAAGCTACTAGTAGAGCAGTGCTGGGTGCTGGTGAGGTGCCGTGGAGGGCCCAGCACAGCGTAGCCATACAGGTGCCTTGCAAGGGGTAGGAATCAGGAGAGGGCGGCTCCAAGACGATTGCATATTTGCATTGCTGATGAATAAAATATATGGGGATGGTGGGGATTAGCGTCAATTCTCTAATCTCAATGGAGTACGTTATTCTCACACGGCAGTCATGATGCACTGCACTGCACTGCTCTGTTAAAGGACTGAATGGATGGAACCAATCGATCGACTGGAGTTAGTACTCCATATTCCACTTTCCACTGCACATGCGTTGCGTTGCGTCGTCTCGTCCTTGGGATGCTTGGCCGGATATGAATATGATACTGCTACTAGGGACAGGTCAAACTGTATGCTACTGTGTACTAATACGAGGATATACCTCAAAACTACTACTGTACTACTTAGTGCTCGTCCAATAGTTTTTTTTTAAAAAAAGAGTGCAGTGTGCACGTGTTCAATTGGATGCTTCTTAGAAGTTACTGCTGCAAGTACGCAAGAGCGGTAGGCTAACTGAGTGATCCTGATCCAGGGCAGGCTCAATGGATGTTGTTCGTCTCCGAGGTAAGGAAGGACAGGTTACCATCACCAATCAGGGAGTATTTTTATTAGTATTAATGAACCTTTTTTGTTTGGTCACGTGACACTGAGAACAGCCAGCCAATGGTTTTGCACCGCCACCTATCTATCAGCCTTATCCATCATCCTAATTTTATGTCTCTAGCTAGATGGAGACATCAGCCAGCATGCAGCTCAGTTCACTATATATCCAGAAGACCAGAAACATAGAGTAGCATTCTAGACAACTTTAATTTTACCACCAATTTCTAATATAATATACTTATGAAATTAATCAAACTATTAAGACATGTTTTAAATAAATACAAGCCTGCGATTCAGATATTTTAGCATGCACTTAGGGCTCATTTGGAACTAATAACATAGGACTTTTTTTTATAGAATTTTCCCAGGATTTAGTGCAATTAATCGTTCCAACAATCCTCTCAAATTCGTATGTTCCAAAGGCCTCGTTAGATTTGAAATGCTTACTTTGTCAGTGACGGTATGTTTTTGTACTCAATAACAATTGCCCACGTGTGAGATCAGATGGGCCACTAGCTAGCTAGGTCTTTGAAGAAATTGAAGTGAATGAGAGTTAAGTAGAGCAGTGAGTTGCCGGATTCACCATCCCAGAGAATTAAGATCAAAGAGTCTCAATCTGCTGAGTTCCTTGTGTTCTAGACTTGCAGATAGCAGACACGAAAAATGAAGGAAAGAAGGTTACAGAAGCAAAATAGAGCTTCTTACTACTAGTATTAATTTGTTAATAATAATTCGAGACAAAGGCAACATGACTTTTTTTTTGTTTGTTTTGGGGCCAAACTAACCTACGGCACATGATGAAATAAAAAGAAGTTGCCAACTCTGATATATCCATCGTCCTTAATCGTCAATACTCCTCCTTATTTAACCACGACCTTAATTAATCAATCGCATTCATTCGTCAGGTGGAGGGAGCTGGAAGAAGAACAATCTGAAGGTTCGTTGCACTTGGGCACAACCAGACAACAAAGTGCACACCAACGGATGCAATGATCTATTTGACACGTGTTGTGTAAAAATCTTGAGGTCATTCATTATCTAAAAACAATTTGTTGGAATAGTTACGGTAAAAGTTGCTAGAAAGTAGTGAAAACGATCTTACAAACGAATCACTTTTTGCATACATTAGTATACTTGTAGAGAACAGGAGTATAGATAGTGGTAGTATACTAGTAATACCTCTCGTTTGTTTGTTTGTTTGTTTTTTTTAAAAAATGACGTCCACGCCATTTATACGAGAATGGAGGGAGTAGAATTTGCAGGGACTATTTGGGTTGCTGGGTGCTTTTGAGCTGCAAGTGATTTGACGCACGTGGGTGAATCACTACTACTCCTAGTGGTACGTGCCTCGTGGACTTTGGACTTGACCTGGTCAACATCTGCGTTCCGTTCGGTTCCATGCACCACGTGACATCAGCAACAAAAACCAAAACCAAAGTACGAAACCAACGGCCCTGATTAGACGATTTCAAACACAGCGCCATTTCCCGCTTTCCATTCCACGCCCATGCTCATACTATACTCTGCTTATCTACACCGACACACTAGTAACCAGTAGGAGTATTCCTCTAACAAATTCGGAACCGATATAGTGTTAGTATGTTGGTGCCACTGCCGCCAAAGTAGTGAAAATCTTGAAACCTCAAATCTATTTACATCAGTTAATTCTAGAGAGAAAAGGAAATTTTCGATGTCCAAATATTCATTCAATATAAGCAACAAGTAACCAGAGCTAGCAAGCATTTCTCCTGATCTCCAACTGACATTAAAACGAGGGAAAATTAATCTGTATGAGTATGACAGTATTATTATGCCCTTTTTCGTCTTGTTCCAGTTAAGAAAAGTGGTAGCTAGTCATCGTCTTCGTATTGCACAGCGCATGCGCAGCCGCAGAGACGAATGGAGAGCCATGGACGGACAGGACAGACAGCTTCGCATGCATACGGTGCTTGATTGAATTCGATCAGATGGAGTGGTGGCTCCTGCAGCTGCTGCTTGTGGCGGCGGCGGCGGCTGCTGCTGTAGTGGTGGCCTCCTCCAACTCAGAGGCGCCGAGCAGCTCCTCCAGGTAATCCTCTCCAAGGTCCTCCAGCTCCATCACTCCTCCTGCTTCCGCCCGCTTGCGGCCCGACGGTCGCCGCCCTGCGCGCATGGAATGCCGTCTCTTCAGCGCCACCACGGGCGACGCCCCGTCCTGCAGGGACACGTCCAGGCCCTCCATGGAGCGCCGCACCTGCTCCATAGGGAAGTTGAGCACGGCGGCCGAACCCCGCATGGCGAACGCCGCCTGGTCGTAGGCCAGAGCCGCCGCCTCGGCGCTGTCGAACGTGCCCAGCCACACGCGCACGCCGTTGCGCGTCGAGTCACGGATCTCGGCTGCGTACTTGCCCCACGGCCGCTTGCGCACCCCGCGGAACGCCTGCGGCTGCTGCACCGGCGGCGAGGGGTCCTGGCCCTGGGTGAGCACGTCGAGAAGGAGCATCTCGTCGGTGTCATTGGCGTCGAAGGGGGGCGGAGCGGCGGAAGAGTCGAGGTGGTTGGTGGTCATGGCGCCGGCGCGGCGGGATTCGAGGAAGTTGATGAGGCCGGCGGTGAGGCGCGCTGATCCGTGGCGGCGAGACATGCACTGCATGCGCACGTACACCCAAGCCGCCAAGTACGAATATGAACGAAGTTGCAATGGATGGAGGCGCGCGCCGCCCCTTTTATACTGGATCACCCCAACCCCTGCAACTTGAGCACATACTAACTGACACATATATTGACACACAGACATAGTGAACACTGCAGAGTAGAAAGAAATCAGAGGAGGCTACTCTGTTTTTTCCCTTCATTGATTGCTGCCTATGTAATACAGACTCTTTTACTGATATTTAGGCACCTTTCGAACTTGGGCTTGTTTAGATTAGTGTCAATCATAACCTTATCGACCAAATTTTGATAAAGTGTACTTATTTGGTCTCTTACTAAAATTTCTTCTAATTATTCTTTCATTTTGGGGATAAGTCTATATAACATCCTCAGTTATCGGTTTTTTCTTTTAAAAAAAACACTTCTCTCACCTACGAAACTAACCTAGATATTTTACAACTTCTAGCTATCAACATCGGACAAAAATTCTTCCAAAATTCCCTAAGTTTGTTTTTTAATGGGGAAAGGGGGTGTAAAATGTCCAAATGGTATTTTTTTAAATATGTATGGCATCTAGTAAGCAGGAGTTGTAAAACTAGTCAAATATAAATAAAAAACATAATTTATGGAAACCACCATGAAAACCAGGGTGTATTACTCTTAGGGGTATTTTATCTGGTTTGGACAATTGAAAAATGTAATGGTTGAGTGAGAGGTGTTTTTAAGAACAAGTTAATAATTGAGAGGCGTGATGTCAACTAAACCCTATTAGAATCGGTGGACTAGTAACTAATTCTCTTTCTCTCTTAACTTTTCTAGTCCAACAGAATTTGTCTGTATACAATTCACTGGCAGCATTCAGGTCGCGGGCTTGCAGGTGCATTGCACTTGTATTACGGGACGACACGCATAACACATTCAAAGCTTTAGGTATTTACTATTGAAAGGTATCTAATGCCATTTTTAAATGATAGATGATAAAAAATTAAAAATTTAATATATTATAATTAAAAATCTCATGATAGATCACCTGCTAAAAAATATTTTATTTAAAAAAAGACCACTTAAAGCGATACAAATTTAATTTTATTATTTATTGAATCTTTTGGTTAATTCTGGTTCAAAAAGCAACTAATTAATAAAACTTCAAAGTTTACAGAACACTTGCACCATGTACAACGTTTTCTCTTCTAGTGTTTTAAATGATTGTGTCTAGACTTTATGAATTCTTATAGATAAGTTTAGAAATCAGTTTAGAGCCTCCAGACATTTTGGCCAAGTGTTCAGACTGAGCTCTCTATCTGAGGTATATTTGGAGTCTTCAAAAGTTTAGACCATATACTCGTAATGTTCTCTCCTTATCGAAGCTAAATGATGTTTAAAATCTCTGGACCGTTTGACTGGAGTTTTTAGATAATCGGTCCAGATACTCCAAAATATAAATTCTATGAGTAACGGCTAGTTTTAAGAGTGGTGAGTATTTAACCCTACCAACCCCTTTTAAAGAGGTGGCTAGTTATTCATTTCTACGTAACTTCCAAGAGTTTACTAGATGTTCTCCACTTCACTCTTTTGCTCATCTTCCCTATGCGAATTAAGGTAATTTTAACTATCTACACTAATTCTTCCAAAATGCCCTAATTAAGTCTTCCCATTACATGTATCTAATCTACTTAATCCAGATAGTTATGAAAAGTTTTCTCTATCTTCTTATACGCATGCATGAATAGCTTCTGCACTATCTAGCCAAGCAACTATAGTTTACACGCTCGAAGCCGTGTAAACCAGAAATGAATTAACAAATATGAAACAAGAACTGCTCCCTCCATCCTAGGAATAATTAGAGAAAGTTATCTCCAGTTACCAACATTAGCATAAAAAAGTAAAAATAAAGATAAATAACATATAAATAGCATTAGCCTGCGGTGGTCACCATGTGATTCGAACCCTTCACTGTACATGAGGATATTGTCTAAGAATGTGAGTATAAACCTTCTCTACAGTGGTTTGAATATCATATTTATCAAATTGTTGGACGTGTCCAATGCGTTGTTCAGACCAAATAGCATGACTTTGTATTCGAAATGATACTCTTTTGCTATTCAGGTAGGTGGCGTGGATGGTGTGACCCTTACCTATTCTTAAGTGACTTTGTTTGGATTCTATTTATTGTTTTTTTCTACAATTGGTATGTTGCACTCGTGTTCTATAAAGTGTGCTAAAGTTGTATGTATGTGGCTTATGTTTTTTGCATTGTGGACTTTAATTGTGTGATAGTTTGTTTCTTGGACAAATAGCTAGTAAACAACTTTAAAAAGAAGGAAACATAGGTTTTCTGCAACTATAAAAGACAAGCGCATTATCAACAACATTAGGTAATAATGTGTCTCAGTACTAAATCACGCATACCAGCAACGTTCATATGTCAAGGGCTAGTAAGGTTTTGCACGTAGTATCGAATTAAACCACATGCTCCATCGCTTGTGCAGCCCTCGTTAATTCCTTTGAGCTTTAGTCTTGTGACCGTACTCCCCAGGTGGAGTGTTTCACGTGTTAGCTAGCCCCTAATCCGCGTAGACCAAGGGTGAACACATCGTTTATGGCATGGACTAATAGGGTATCTAGTCTTGTTCTCTCCCCATGCTTTCACACCCCTGCATCAGTAGGGACCTAGAGAGCTGCCTTCACTTTTGGCATCCCTTTGTAGATCTACGGATTTCACCCCTACACACGAAATTCCTCTTTTTTCACTTAGTTTAGTTAGAATGGATGGAAAGAGAACTTCCTTTAGCCTTTTTGTTGTCTGGTTTGGTCTCTCTAAGCAAAATAAGTCGGTTCTTCTTCTTTTTAATTCTCTTATCTCTTTCATTTAGATGATGTGATGTATGCTAGATTTGTTGCAAGCAGCCGATGGATTGTTAGTTTTGCACTTTGACAAAATCACTAAGAGTGAGTACAATAAGATGATGGATACATGCTACAAAAATTAACATATTAGAATTGTACTTAGATGGAAGAGAGAAAAATGACTCGGCTTCAACCCTACCAGCAAGTACTCCCCTACCCTAGCGCTTTCCCTTGTCATGCATGCTATGCTTCGCTGGTGATGCCAGTGGTAGTGGCAATGCCTCTCTTCCCCAGCCCCCTTCCTCTCCACCTCTTTTCTCCTTCTTCCTTCTCTCTCCCTTACCCTTCCTCTTTCTCTTTTTCTCCAAATCTAGATCCAAATCCAAGTAGACTTTCCAGCATGGCTCCGAGAGGGCTACAGAGGCTAGTCATGCAATGGTTGGCTAGGGGTGTGAGGATGCTCACCAATGCCTCTGTGAGAGGACAAGCGGGGATAGTCGTGAGGAGAATAGCTAATGCAGGGATGGCCCATCACGAGGCTTGCCAATGGTTGGTGGCCAACGGGGCTGGTCATTCCCACATGAAGGTAACTGCTCTGTCTCGAGCTCAACATCCTTAGAGATGAATAGTAATAGTGGCAAGATGGGGGTGCAATGACAGGAGATGGAAATGGGATGCTTGATGTTGTCTGGAAGAAGGTTGGCTTCGCCGTCGCTGTGTCGGCCATTCTGTCCCGGTGCTCAATGTCCTTAGCAGCAATGAGTGATGGCTATAATAGGGTGGGAGCTGAGGCAGTGATGGTGGCGGCAATGGCTGGTTGGCTCGGATGGCAACCTAGGATGTTGGTGGGATCGAATGTGGTACCGAAGATGTCCAGGGCGGATGGGTCCGGTCTAATGATCAGACCTAGTGTCCTTCGGATAAGCTATGTGGCTGCGGCAAAGACTGGTTGGCAGTGTCGGTGACAATTGGGGTGTGACGCTGGATTGAAGGCCTAAGTGCGACAAGATCTAAGCTATAGCGAAGACAGGTTGGCAGTGGCGGCGACAGTTGGGGCGTTACGCTGGATTTAAGGCCTAAGTGCCGCAAGATTTTAGATGTCAGTGCCTAAATTTGTTTATTTAGCGGTAAGTTATGTTGGAGGGGTTTCTTCTTTGCTTCCACTAAGTGTCATCGGTGAGCGAAGGTACTATGGGTCGGGAGCTATTAGATCTGGATCAGATGAATCCAACAATGGTAAAAACAATATAGAGAAAGAGCTAGTCAAAGATGGATGGATCATAGATAAAGGGCGCAAGAGTTTGAGATGTGTTTTAAGATTGACTTAGTGTGGTTTTTGGTGTGACAGGGCTTAGCAGAAGATCGAAGTTTAGCCTTTTTAATCTTTTTTTTTGTTGTTTCTTAGCTGTGAGATATAAAATCTAAGTGTTCATGTAACATTTGTCTGTGCATGTCCACTTATCAATATAAATGTTACATTTCAATCCATGTGGTATTAATAATGTATTATATATGTATAACTAATTATTGTATGAATATGCTATTGACCGGTAGCAGTTGGCTGTATTGGCTTAGTTCAAATGGGCAAATTAAAATAGAACAAAGCTTTAGTCAGTACTATATGTTTATGCGTACAAATTAAACTTAACTGGGTCTTAAAAAATGAATCCAATTAAGTTGCCAATAATGAAAGTAGTAGCAACTTAATTTGGAGTATACTAATTTTATATGAGTGGATTACACATGCATGTAGTTAGCTAGGTGTTAACGCCAAAATCTGGACAGCCCGACGGTAGACCGCCTAAAGCCGATCGGTTGGAGAGGTGTCCGATCACTACAGTGAAAAAACCGATTGAATTGTAGCAAAGAAAGATTCGGTTTCAGATTGAAAGACTATCAAGATAAGACCGAGTTTACGTAGAAACCGTGAAATCCATGGTAGGGTATTTTATCTTTATAAATTATAATCTTATCTAATTATAAAGGTTTAGTTAGTTAGTAACTTTTTTAGAGATATTTTCCTTTATTTTTGTTAGGAAGTAACGTTCAATGGTTGAAAATGTGTCGGACTCTGTAAACCCAGGGTATAAATATTAGATCCCTAGAGACATGTAATCTATCTCTCAATCAATACAACCTCGGCGCATCGCCACCCTAGTTCATCTAAGTATTTATCGGCGGGTTCTGGCTCTTGACGCGGGGCTGCATCGGTTAAGTTCGATCTCCGGCGAAGGGGTAAATCCCGCCACCATCTCGATATGTTTTGCTCCGTCTAAAGCTGCATCGGTTAGTTTCGACCTCTTAAGCCGATCAGATGTATCGCATCACGTCCGTGTAGGGCCTATCAGCCTATTAAGTTTCCTCTACCGTCGTCAATTTCGTGCAACATTGGTTAGGTTCGACCTACGGGGCTGCTCATGGTAGATTGAGCTTTAGGTTTATAGTTTTCTGCACGGCGTATCATCGGAGTGATAGCCTATGAGTTATTCATGCTCTGAGCTTCACGCCTAGCGTATCGGCTCCTTGGCGGATATGCGCCAGGCCTTTAGAGGTTTTCCTTGACGTACCACGTCGAGCGCATCGGTCTCCCAGCCGATACGCGCCCGCCTTCAGAGAGGCGTCCCCTCATCGGTTTAGCTAGCCGATTGGTTCGTTCATGTCTTTACTTCAGTACAGTCGATCCAACGTCCTCCGTATCATCGCTGTTGGCCTCGGCCTAGCACTGTCTCGGTTAGGTTCGATCTTTGAGGTTTAGTGTTAATGGCGCTGTCACGGCGGGCGACGGGTCTCGTGCTGTCATATCCGGAGTGGCATCGGTTTTATAGCTCGTGCCTTTTTAATACGATTCCTTACCAGTCCGCATGCACCTTCATCGGTTTTCCAGCCGATGAACGACCGTTACGACTTCCGTTGACTATCCGGAAGGATCCTGTGCGCTTTGCTATCCTCTGAGTACATCCCGGTTCCTCCATCGGCTATGCGACCAATCCCTCGTCAACACCTGTCCATGTCTTCATCGGCTCCCTAGCCGATTGAAGAGCTTCCCGATTCCTATCGGTAAATAGCCGATAGCGAAGGGTCTTTCGGGCGCGGCCGATGGTCATCCCGATCCTATTGGCAGCCAGCCGATTGTGAGCGCCTGTATCGGCCCACCGTCTGACGGACCTGCTCATCTTACCTCATTGTCAATTGCAGGGTTAAATTGACTGGCACGCCTGTACCCGTACCATCGCACCAGAGCCGATCGAACCTCATAGCCCCTGACGCTTGTACCTTGAGCCACAGAGAAAAGCCGACCAGTCTGCACTAGAGCTAAACAGACCTCTCAGACATCGGCGTGCTTGTGCCGAGCTCCGACACGAATATGGGTGAAAACAAGCAGCTAGACCATGGCCGCCACCGTCCGCCTACGCTTAATTAACCGTGGCAATGACATTAATAACTCAAGAAAATACATGAGTACTCCATATATGATGACAGAGTTAGTGATGATTAATTAACTGGTTGGGAGTCCATTTGTTAAGGAGCTAAAATTAACTTGTGGGGAGCTATTGCTTAATCGGATTCAGGTGGGGAAATCATATATATATCGATTCGATCTCCCGTTTTTTTGGCTGATTGGTTAGTGCATTAGTGCTACGTTTTAGTGACAGATTCATTGTCCCACGTGTGTCAATTAATTAACCAGATAGCCAGCTGATCGATCTGATGTGATGGATGACCTTCGCTAGCTTGGTGCTGCGTCCTTACATGTCTACATTACCTGAATGAACTCAAGCTTATTCTTTCCATCGTGCATCTTCTAGTATATATGCTGAGTAATTCATTCCATCATCAGCAGTTGCTTAAATTAAATATATATGCTGTTAATTACTAAGCCAGCTGCCAGCAGGAATTAATATACCAGACTAGCTAGATCATGCGCATCTGCACGCCTTGGCTGGATGGAATTGTTTACTGGATCACTACACTGTTGAAAGGCCTAATTAGTTAAACAACGATAATCCCGCGAGAGTTGTTCTTTTTTCGGAGGGATTATATTGGGTGAGTTGGTTAGGCGTGCTTTTTGATCAACGGGCAAGTCAATCTTCAAGCTTGACCGTGGATACTTGACCATATCCTTTTCTTTCTTAAAAGATGCATGCGTGCCTAATTGAGAGCTACTGATTGATGGTTTCAATATATTTCATAGTATAAGGTGTATTTTGACTTTGCATGTGATTACTGAACCTATAATCAGACTCCATCTTTCAATCATATGCATGGTAATAATATCTTGCACATCATATGCAGTGAATTAAAAAGTATTATCAAAATAGATGCAAGGCAGAGACACATTAAAAACTCATAGAAAAAACCATGGATACCAACCCTCAATAACCACTATTAGGAAGTTGATTGGAAGAGCATCATCCAATTTTCATGTGGCTTATAAGAGTATATATATAAAGGAAAAAATAGAAAGAATTCTAATAGACAAAGAATAGAAGTCTATTAGAAAAATAATCCAAATATATTATAGTTAAAATTTAGATCATATATTTAATAATCTTCGCATTGAGAACCTTCGCATTGAGAATTTTTTTTCTTTTATGCATAAAAATCATCCATCACCAAATAGGTAAAATCATCGTGCGCCAAATAGTCTTTAGGACTACACTATAACACCAAACAATCTTAAACAAAGCTTAAACTTAGTAGCAGAAATTAGCTTTATCATTATATCAGTTGGATTATCATAAGTAATTATCTTGCATATCTTAACATCACCATCAATAATAATACCTTTGATATCTCACATTAATGTGCTTTGTTATCTCATAGAACATCTAATTTTTTATAAGATATATTACACTTTAACTATCACAAAATATATTAATAAAAGATATATCTCCGTAAAGCTCAGTGCACAAAACTCTAACCTAAATAGCTTCTTTACAAGCTTTAAAAAAACCATAACTCTGCTTCAGTAGTAGATAAAACAACAGTTACTTGCAAACTTATCTTCTAACCAACAACACAATGAAAACATAATCTATAAGTGATTTTTTTACTTAAGTCTCCGGCAAAATCTGAATCCACATAACTAATAAGTCCATCTCTAACTCTCAACCTATAAATAAGCATAAGAAGTATCACGCACATATCTAAAAATACACTGAACTACTTTCTAATACTCTTTGTTAGGATTAGCCATGTATCTACTGACAACACTCAATACATATGATAAGTTAGGAGGAGAACATATCATGGTATACATAAGTAAACCAACTGATCTTAAATATGGAACTATAGACATAGACTCAATGTCATAATCTAACTATGGACATTGATTTAAAGATAATCTAAAATATTTAGCTAAAGGAGTACTTACCAGTTTTGCATCATGCATATTAAAGCAATGAAGAACTTTCTCAATGTAATATTTTTGACTAAGATATAACTTGTCAGACTGTCTTTCTCTAATAATTTCAATATCGAAATTTTTTTTGGTATACCTAAATACTTCATCTCAAACTCACTACTTAATTATGCCTTTTACTTTACTATCTCTGATTTATCCTTTGTAGTGATCAACATATCATTGATATAAAGAAGTAAGTATATAGTTGATCTATTAACAGTTTTTAGATAAACACATCTATCAAAACTTGATCTTTTGAAATTCTAAGAGATCATGAAATAGTCAAATCTCTTGTACCATTGTCTAGGTGATTACTTCAACCCATAAAAAGACTTTTTCAATTTACAGACAATGTTTTCTTTTTCAGGAAAAAAAACTTTAGGTTGTTGTATATAGATGTCTTCAAGTTGCTTTATATAGTTGTCCTCTTCTAACTCCCCATATAAGAATGCAATTTTAACATCTAATTTCTCTAGTTCACAATCATGCGTTGCAACAATACTGAGTAATATGCGAATTGAACTATGCTTCACTACAAGTGAAAAACATTATTGAAATCAGTACCTGGAATCTGGCTATAACCTTAAGCAACTAAACTTGCTTTGTAACTTGCCTCATCACTTGGAGACATACCATCCTTTATTTTGAAGATTCACTTGCAAAGCATAGGTTTCTTCTCCTTTGGTAATTTCACCAGTTTTCATGTACGATTCTTTTCAAGTGACTACATCTCATCATGCATAGTACATATTCACTTATTGTAATCATTAGAAACAATAGCCTCAGAATACGTAGAAGGTTTTGCATTACATTCAATTTCTTCTGCCACATTCAAAGCATAAGCAACTATGTTCGCTTCTTCGATATATCTTTAAGGGTGTTTAAAAATCATTTCTCTATCATGTGAAATAGAGGGTTGTGGTGGCTTTTCGATAGTAGAAGAATTTGAGTCTTCAATAATAGGTGAATCTTGATTAATAACAATGCTTTTCTTTTCTGGTATATGACCTGAACTGCCTAAGTGCTCCACCTCCACACTTACTTTCTGTTAATTACAATTTTTTTAGTTTTAGGACACCATAACTTATAACTTTTCACACTAGATGGATAACCAAGAAAAATACACTTAATAGTTCTAGGCCCCAATTTACCATTATCAATATGAGCACAAGTAGTGTAACCAAATACGTAATTTGCTAGGGAACTAGACCATATCTTTGAAAGTGTATTTAGGCCTTCTAGTGGGTTTTGAGTAATAAATGATAAGAAATTAGGGAGCTAATATTTTGTAATCAAGAATTTCATAGCAATTCATTAAAAGAAGAGTGCTTTGTTTCACAAAAGATTCCCTATGGAGAAAAGGAAAGAAAACAAAAAGAAAAGGAAACATGGAATGAAGAAGACTTTTTTTTGTTTTACCTTGAGTTATTAGGAAAAATTGTACTATAAAAAAGTGCTCAAGTTTCACCGGTTTGAGAAACAAGTGCTCTAAAAATGTTCAAGTCCAGATGAGCGAACATTTGCACCACAGACACCTTTGGGTTTTTGGTCTTCTCTTCATTTGTGTTTTGGATGTTCGCATCTAGCCTTTATGAAAAATTATGGAAAAGTTTCTCTATTAAACAAAGAAACCTGTATGAAGTCTCCGGACTATTTGGCTCAAGTCTTCGGACCTAGTTCTCTACCTGGCAAAGAGATCTATCCAAAGTATCTAGAAGTTTAGACCGAACATTCTAAAACATTTCTCCTCTCTAGGCTAAGTGCAGTCCGAATACTCCGAATCACTAACCAAAGTATCTGGAATGAGATATCTGTCTAGGCCAAAAAAATTGTCTAGAGTCTCCAAACTGTTTAGCTGAAGTCTCTGGACTAGTCTCTGTTCAGGCCGAAAGGCCTATCTGGAGTCTTCAGATATTCCTACCAGATACTTCGAAGTTTTAATTTTCTGAGTAACGGTTAGTTTCGAGAGAGATGGGTATTTAATCTCACCAACCTCCACTTTGAGGGGTTGGCTACTCATTCATCGCAATCTCACTCCCAAAGGCTTTTTAGAGATCTTCCACTCCACTCTCTTGAATCTTGAGCTAAACTCACACTTTGATAGTGCTTTTTGGTTGATTTGGGATAACTCAAACCTTGTGATTTGTGTGAGTACTTGTGGATCAATGCCGTTGAAAATTAAAGCTTGTTACTCTTGGAGATCCATTTCCTAGACAACTAGTTGTTGCCCACGAGGATTTAACTTGTGAATCGCCCGAGAAGTTTGTGAAGATTTCCCTCATCCCCGCAAAAAAAATATGTATTATAGTGATTTCTTAAGCCTTTCCTTAGAGATTGATTTGGTAGAGTAAGCTCTATAGTAAGTGGAAGCATGTGTCTTAGTGAAGACCTTAGAGGTCACCTTAGACTAGGTGCCACACTTTGTGAGTGTTCGAACACCAAACTGATTTCTAGAATTGAACTTAGTGAGTCAAAGGATCGAAAAGGATCCAGCTATTTGGAGTAACTCAATGAAGATGTAGGATCGATAGATCTGAGCTTTGGTACAAAATTGTTATATCTCCTAACTTATTTCTACCATTTATATTTAGTGTGATTTTGCTATCTTACTCACTTATCAACCCATTAGATTCACCTCCTTTAAGTATTCCCTAGACATTTTAAACAAGGTTTGAAATCTCTGGACCATACTACTAGAGACTCTGAACTAACTTCTCTATCCAACATAAAAACTAGTCTGTATACTTTAGACTTCAGAGGGAAGACTAATTTTCACTGTTAGTACATTTTAGATTTAGAAGTTTGCACATTCACCCCTTCCTCTATATGACCCAAGCTCCTTTCAACCTCAATTAGAGTCTTCTTATCAATGATAGTACTAGATGATCAATTAATAAGATAACAAGCTGTGGAAGCAGCTTCTGCCCAAAACTATCTAGACAAACCAGCATTTGATAACATGCGATGAGCCTTTGCTATAATTGTGTTGTTCATACGCTTAGCTACGTCATTTTGTTGAAGTATGTGAGAAACAACGTAGTGCGTCATAATGTCTTCAGACTTGCAATATGATTTAAATTACTTAGAACATAACTCCATCCAATTGTTACTACGAAGTATCTTTCTTCCATTCTTTAAACAAAAAAATGTTTAATACTTGTGTTTTAAGAAATAAGCCTAAACTTTTCTCACATAATCATCAATGATAGTCATCATATAACAAGAACCTTCTAGAGATATCTTACAAGCAGTGCCTCATAAATCAGAATGTGGATAATCAAGAATACCTTCTGTAGTATGTATAGATGCATTGAACTTCACCCTCTTGTGCTTGCCAAAGATACAATGTTGACAAAAAATTTAGCTTCCTAATTCTTTGATCATCTAGCGATCCTTTCTTACTCAATTCTGCCAAAACATATTCACTCATATGCTCAAAGCGCATATGTCAAAGATTATTAGCATCTGAATTAGGTAATGAATCAAAAATTGCAGCAACATTACCTAATACTGTAGTACCCTCTAGATGATACAAATTGACAATCTTAATATCAACTTTTATCACAAGAAGAGAACCTTTAGTTACCTTCAAAACTCCGTCTCCTCTAGAGTATTTGTACCCTTTGCGATTAAGAGTACATAAAGAGATGAGATTTCTTTTTAAGCTAGGAATATGACACATATATAACAGTGTTTTGACATAACCATCAAACATTTTGATTTAAATAGTGCCAATGTTTGCAACCTTGCATGGTGTGTTATCACTTATCAAAACAGTACCACCTTCAATGGGCTTATAAGTGTCAAACCAATATTTATCCAAACATATATGATAGGTGTAAATAATATTAAGAATTAACTGATCACTAGTTTATGCACAACCATTATAAGCAACTAGTAAATCTAACTATTATGAGTAGCAACGACGACTTTACCTCCCTCTTCTTTCCTACCTTTTGACATATAATTTTATTTACGCTTCTCTTTGTTGTGCAACTTCCAACACTCAGAGATATCGTGTTCACCTTTCTTGTAGTATTTGCATGAATTCCTTTGGACTTTGATCTCTAGGTGTCATAATTTTTGTCTTCTTTTCCTTTTGTTTACCCCCAAACAACTAAGCCTTCTTCTACTTATGAAAATACCATTTTTTTTCATATTTTCCCTGGCATACAAAGCATCATCATAAGTAGAGTATCACAACTATGGTATCTCTAAAATTTATATATATGAGCTAGGCAACTAACATCCTCTTCATCATATTTTATCTTTATTGACTTAAGGTCAACAATGATTTTTTTTAAAAGTGGAGAGATGATCCATCATATCATCTTGTAATTTGTGCAATAATAGCTTTTTCTTTTATCATATAAATTTGATCTAACTTCAATCACAAAGCTATAATTATTTTCTCCGGATAGATGAAGATGTACCATAGCAATGATTGGAAATCCTCCTGGTACGTTCGCTGTGTACACGTAGTAAATTTTCCAAAAATTCCAGCGGCCTGCGACTTGACAGGAACACTGATTTTTTTTCTTTTGTACGCCTTGGGAACCGTGCACAGTAGATTGATGGATGGCATGTACGTGCGCTGCTGCTCCTTTTCTTTTGTGCACAGAACGCGCACTGATGCCCGTCCGACTTTCAAGTTGATAGTGACTCCGCCTCTGTTTGTGTATAACTTGATCTCGTCGAAAAACTTCGGTGAGGGACGAACGTTGTAATAGGGACGATGGCGGCGTGGTATAGATCGATTGTTGGATATTACTTGTCATAAAAATAAAAATAGATGTATATAAAATTTTTTACGTGAAAGAGGAAAATCATGAATACCAACTGACGATAATCGCTATTTCGTTTTCTTCTCGTACAGCTTAAAATAGGAAGACTTTCTAAAAGATAAAGAATAGAAGTGCTATTAAAAACTAATTTGAATATATTGCTACATAAAATTCATATAATATATTTAACAAAAGAATACTTAAGAGTAAATTAATTAGAAATGAATTGAAAACAGTAATGCATCAGTGGGATTATTATTAGTTCAGGTCGCAGGCAACTGGCATACATGCTGGGCTTTCGTTTTCGTGGAGATGATTCTGAAGGCAACTAAACCTGAGGGGAACTGATAAATAGAATAATTACTTGTTCGGTGACACGTGGTAAAATCTGAACATTCGATTGGTCTCAAATATTTTTTTATAATAAACTAGTGTTTATTTCTTCCATCACATACGTTGGCCAAGGAAAGGAAGAGCGAGAGATTGACGACATGAATGAATGCATAGCACAGCAGGTTAGCAGCCAGCTATAGCTCGCTCGATCATGACGTGATCAGTTAAGAAAGCAGGAGCGAATTGGAGCACAAAAGGCCTTACCACTACTGGAGTATTAAACATGAATGAATGAAGGACGTAGGAGGCCAGGATCATAGTTCATCTCAGGTCCAATACAAGCCCACCAACCCAAAATGATCCATTTATTTTCTGGGACTGAACTTCTCATACATAGCTAAAGGGGATGGTTCCACAACATAATTTAATCGGGCCATCTATTTGCCAAGTGACTAGTTTTTTTAATCTTCCGATCACCTTTTCAATGTATACGTTTTCTTATGGGGAAGCAAATAATTTTGTAACCTAAAAGTTAAAAAAAAGTATGCTTTGGTATAAGTTCTTATCATTATAGAGGAAGCTATGAGGGTGCTCGGTAGTGCTGGGCTGCGGCCCGTAGCTGCTACACATGCCGAGCTTGCTGGTGCCATCTAGATTAAGCTAGCCATCTACTTTATTCGTCCTCAAAACGTGAGAGATTCTAGTTTGTTTTTTTAAAAAAATTAAGGATAAAGAAAAAGAGTACAGTGTAGATTGTTAATGTAGAAAACGAATGGTGTTTGAGGGTAAGACTAAGACGAATTTAAACTTATATTATTGGATAAAATTTAAATCTTAAATACCTTACATCCAATGACAAAGTGAGTAAAAAAACATGGCCCGTGATTTATTTATAATAAGTGTAATAATGCATATAGATTAATCTAGCCATGTAGAAAATTAAAAAAAAACAACACGGACTAAAAGTTGCACTTTATTTATGCGAAGTTGCAGTTTTTTTGTGCAAGTTTAGTAAATGGCCTGTGTAAGTTTACGTGATTACCAATTAGGCGGCGTCACTACCATCTTGTGGTGTACCAACTGGCGCGACACGCTCTTGCTGGACATGGCGCCGCTGGGCCCGGCACCCGAGGACGTACCACCACATGGCACTCCTCACCGTGCAGCTGCAGGTGCTGATAGGACAGCCACAGGGACAGCGGCGGCGGCGGGTGGCCGGCGCGCTGGTGTTCCGAAGCGTGGAGCACCGGGTTGTGGCCACCACCAGCGATCGCCTCTCGGTGGTCTCCTTCCGCCCCGACTGCCGCCGGTGTCCACCATGCCGGAGTTCCTCGCGCACTACGCCGGCAAAGGCCTCGACGGCCGATCGGCACTGGACACGCTTCAGGCTTCCATCCACAGATTCCACACCCGTACCACCAAATTCATAAACAAAACAAAATACTCCAATATTTCTACTCTGCTCTGTCGCTATGCGTTGTATATTTGTGTGTATGTATTCACATGCACGATCATTAATTCTGCATGGCTGTGTACAGCGCACTACATACATGACTCTTTCTGTGCTATGCTCCTAGCTAATTAAAGAACACCAAGAATGCCAGCTGCCTACGAAGAATTGCCACCAACCAACCTAGAGATGACCTATCAGCTATGACTATAAAGACGAAGAAAGAACGGAAAAACTAGAGTAGAAATTTACATGGCACGTAATTGCTAGCTGGACCATATATATATAGATATAGATATATCAGCTCTTCAAGAATTGGAACGCGGGGTTGTCAAGGAGTTGCTGAGGTGGAGCCACATTCTGGAATTCCTTGGCATCCATAGAATCGCCTATCTCCTCCAGCGATAACGGCATGCTGTACCGAATAACGCAACTCCAAATTAATTAAACCTCTATTTTTCAAGTGAAAAAAAAAACACTCTTTTACTTATAACACCCCGACAGATATTCGGTTACCTTATCTCCTCATTTAGTAAAAAGGTACCATCCGAAGCATCCTGTGCAGATCCCCCATTCATCAATGTTCTCATCTCATTTAGGACCTACAATCAACCAACGAGTCAATTTTCATCACCAACTATCTGCATGCCTTCATCCCAGCCATTCAACTCTGCTTCAATTGTTTTGCAGGGAGTAGCATGTGCTGAACTGACATGCATTAATTCATAAGCATGCATACCTCTTCGGATACACTTTCAGTATTATATTTGTCATCCCAGTACTGCGTGCATATTTTGTAAAGTTGCTGAACACTCAGCACCTGCATAATGCCAATGGGCTTTCATATTTAGCTACTTTCCCCTTTTTTTTCAAGAGGGAGGGTGGGAGGCTTGGGGGGAGGGGGCTTACTGTGCACAGATCATTGATTATTTCGTCGTATGAAATCCTGAATTTTTTGAAAATGACCTGCAATGCACCACAAAATATAACCAGAAACCCCCATGTAAGAAAGTGTATGATGTGAGGCCAAGAATTTTCATCAAGGTTTGTCTATGAAAGATCATGTATTATTCAAAATCCGTCAAGCATTCCATCAGTTTTGTTGTTTACATATAATAATAACACCCAAATGTTTAAGTTCGGAGTTACATACCAAGAAACCAACAGCCTGGCCTATGTGCTTAAGTTCATCCCACGCAGATCCTGCATACTGTTAGTGTCTCAGTTAGGAAGAACCGCAGCAGAAGGTACAAAAGGTGGAAAGATACTGGTAGTACAATACGATTGTAATGGAATCATTTTTATTGTAACAGATAGTTCTGAACCTACGTGATTCTTTCTGAAATAGGTCAAATGTAAAGGCTATACAAGACAGCAGTGAACCGGTGATGGTGTTATTTGAAAACCAAATTTTAGAAAAACTGAATTATTTCAGTGTTTTCTGCTTGGTTTCCACTGAAGTTCGAATCAGCTTGGTTAGGTTCGGTGTTCGGTAATTTTATGCTCACCCTTAATACAGTATGTCAAACAATACATGTATAAAGCTTTCATATATGAGTTAAATGACTGGAATCATTTAAATAAAGTACATGAGAAGAGTGTCATATTACAAAGCATGCATCTCAAGAAAGAATAGCAAAATTACTTGTGTTTGTTTACCTCTGGCTTGGCTTGTGTACACCAAGCCTCCAATTCCTCCAGCCCTTGTTTTACATATTCTCCATTGCTGAAGGAACAACACTCTCGGCGTACAAGCAGACTAGAACATAGTACCAGGAGAATGAGAAAACATTAGGAAGAGGGAAATATAAATCCAGACAATAACAAATTACCTATTGAAGAGTTGAGCGTTGATGAACGAGAATATTTGTGTAAATATCTTCCTAGCAAAAATTGCTGGGACCTGAAATTTCAGCATAGTGATCAGAAATCAAGATATAACGTAACCAAATGCAATGCTGGTAGACATATTAACACTTACACAATTTTCTTGTAAAGTTTTCAAGAGGTCATTCAAATGATTGACAATTGCTTGCCAATGGCTACCTTGATCTGTTAACAAACCAGCTTTGGCAGTTCTTGGTGCCTTCAGTCATATATAAATTAACATTAGACTAGCAACAAAAATAACTGCTCCAAATTGAGTTCAGCTATACAATTAACACTCATCTAAAAAAAGGTATACAATTATCATGAAACTTCAAAATCAATACGACAGAGTAATTAGTTAGCAACCAAGAAAAACTCCACCAAGCACAACAATGCAAATCATAGAATTTTCTTCAAACTTTGCATGTAAAGGGTTCATGTGTTCTGCTAACTAAGGGGAACAAGCAAAAGATTTGATCAGGCTAAAATAAACTTAGTACTCCAGTTTGCTCAACTTGCAATGCTAGCTTCGTGCATCAAGATTCCCAAGATGTCTCATACTTATTCTCAAACCCATAATGGTACCACAAAAAAGGTTTAAAATCTTCATGTGTTCCACTAACTAAGGGGAACAAGCAAAAGATTTGATCAGCCTAAAATAAACTTAGTACTCCAATTTGCTCAATTTGCAATGCTAGCTTTGTGCATCAAGATTATCAAGATGTCTCATACTTATTCTCAAACCCATAATGGTACCTCAAAAATGTTTAAAATACGAAATAATTTTTAACCTGCGGATGACTCGTGATAGATGGGGTAACCTGAATAATAAGTGCAAGTACTGAAGATATTTCTCTCTTTACATTATCACGGATCATTCCATATAAGCCTTCCACAAAAGCTGTAAGTTGTTGCTTAAAAAGAAATGCAGGATACTTGGCCTCAACTTGGCGCACAAGGTCCATGTCAACAGTAATGTTTGAAGCACGAAATACCTGAGGACCATATATAACCAAGGGGGGAAAAGAGTCAAGATAACCTTCCCTAAATACCCCATCCCAGGATTATGACAAATTACAATTGCTAGCACTCATAAAGCCCTTATCTAATCTTTTGAAATTAACTTGAGCAAATATTAGCACCTCCGTTCTTTTTTACTTGATGTTTTGGACATCGCCATAGTCTCCAACGCACATGTTTTATCCTTACTGTTACAAACTATACATTTATAAAAAACATTAAAATATAACTATATGAAAGAGTTTTTTCATGACAAATCTACTAATAATTTTCACATTTTAAATCTTGATAGTTTTGCATGTATTAATGATTTAAGATTTTGAGGTTCTTTTGGGAATACAAGAAAGACTTGTGCATCATTGTATTAAGAGGGGGAATAAGATTTTGAGGTTTGACTGCACATACGTCATCCTTTTGAGAACGGAAGTATGACAGTTAAAAAAATATATCTGATCACAAATTATTGTCGTCAAAGGAAGCATGTGGACAAAGTGTTTTAATCTAACCAATTATATCTTTTTAAATACTTAGCTTTATCGTACAAAAACTGTGAGTAGATTTGCGCCATCATGATTGTTTTATCATCTTATGCTGGTATAGCCTTTTGTTTGAAATTAATTCAAAGATGCAGCTTGGAGTTAATGTGAAACCTGGACCGAGACAATAGTGGTTAGTTGGGGCAAAATCTAACAATCATTTATGTGGCATCATAGAATCAAGGAAGTGATCGAGATTCATGAACAATCGAACACATGTCTAATTACTTGCATGCCACGGGAGACAAAATAATTTAATCAACTAAAGTTCTAAATATATCATTGAATAACATATACCAATACGACATACCATTCTGCCAAGAAATGATGTTTGGGTCTGTGTTCTTTTTAGTGGGGTTGTTCCAGATGAGCCAGCAGGTTTGAGACTCTTCTGTAGTATGATCAACAAAGATGATGAATTTGACAGCCAGTAAGCAAGATCAGCGTTGCTTTCTTGTTTCTGTGATACACAGTATGAAGACAACAGAAATTGAGTGCACTGAACAAACATGAAAGGGTCACTGGATCACCCTATGATCAAGGTAACAAAGTAAATGGTAAAATAAGCACATGAAGCATAAGGCTTGGAGCCTTGGAGCAGTAGCAACAGATTAGAAATACCTGCATTGCAGAGCCAAAAATCTGAATAAGACGATCAAAAACATTTGTTTTTTCTGCCTCAAAAGTCCTCCAATGAAGAAGACATTTGTATATAGTAACTGCAGCAACTGGCTTTGCTTCACTAAATCCAACATTTTCAACAACACAATTTATCAGTGCTTCAACACTCTCCTGTAAAGAAAAGGTAGAACCGGTCATAAGGTATTTTGTTATCTTGCGATTATACTAGATGCATCTAAACATTGAATAATAGCCCACATGTACATACCTGATGTCTATCAATATAGGATGTCCTTCCATATTCTGTCAATGTTCCATGAGGTGTCTGGAGAGATGAGTCCACTAGGTTCAAATATGAAAAGAAAATCTGAGTTACTAATTCCCAGTATAAGAATAGTGTTCCATACCTGTTCATCACCAGGAAGGCTACCATTAGCCAAATTCTGCAGTTACAAATGCTCACAAGCATAAGAATTTGAACAGGCCAAGCATGTTTCATTACTAAAATGAAACATTCAAAAAGGATGGAACAGGGGATTACAGATTTTCGATGCATGTTAAGCAAAGGCATATTCTCAGGTTTTGTTTTCATGGCCTGATGCCGGAGAACATGGTTTTCAGCTTCTGTACTATTCAGCTTATCTTGAAGGCTGAATAGAGCAATAAATATAATCATGTAATGTCAGAGAGGTTAATGATGGATATAAATTTTATCAACATGAAATAAGAACCTTTGCATTGTGCTTTTCAATTCATTAATTTGTGATTCTGCATCTGTAGCTTTCTTGCACCACTCATCCCTGACTTTATCTGTTTCTTCAAACTTCTGTTTCATTTCTTGAATATTTGTTTCAAGAGAGACAACCAGTGCCTGTAAGTTTTAGAGTGCTGTACTGTAATTCTGTTGATTTTCATGTTATGCACACTATAGGGATTGTCATGAAGCAAACAAAATTAGCTTAAATCTTGCTAAAAGTAGGAACATAACAATTCTGTTACACTGAATATTGAAATTACCAGATTAATTACATACAATATTTTCACATTACACGTTATTATATTTACTATTCTTGAATAGGAGACAGCATGGGTAATATTCATTTTATTTATGGTCATAGTATTATTCGTGCATTGTAAAAAGTCTTTAAGATATTCATTTTAAATTTGTTTCAAATAGATATAACAAAGGATGTGCAGATGGTTATTGTTTCGTCAATACTAATAAAGTTATAAAGTTTCCATGGCGATTTTCATTATTTTATCACCATTTCATTTGTTCGTATTTATACGTTAATACCTCGAGCCTGTTATTTTCAGCAGTAAGCTCACTGACTAGAGTTGCATCAACACAGCTCTCTGGCACCAAGGTTTTCTCTATTTCTGCCTTGGTAGACTCCTTTTCCTTTTTTAACAACTCTTTTGTGTTGTTCAATTGCATTTGTAAGTCCTGCAATTGTAACTGGTGCTTCTTATTTTCTTGTGCCTTAGCTTCTTCTATATCAGCCTGCAAATATGAAAAAAACATAGGAAATTACATAATCATCAAATTTATTTTTGTTATGTTATGTTATGCTTGATACTCTGATATCATAATAGCATTAGCAGCCTTGCAAATATGGCAACTGGTCACATGATTCTTGCAAGGTATTATTCTTTCTGCCCAACTATTTTTCCACTTTTTGTGTCATTTTCAATATGACAATTTTAACCCAATAGAAATAGGCCTAAATCACCAGGTTCTATAAGATAGCACGGGCAAATATAAACGATCTACAAAATCGAATATGCATATTTAATATGTTTTTTTCATGATTAAAGTACATAACATCTTTTATGCACTGGAGACAACTAATTGCAAAGGGACAGGTCTCTTCAATATTATATGTAGCACATAAAGCTATCTGCCAACAGAGAGAAACAATGATTTCTGGGGAGGTAAAGTTAGGTCAAAGCATGCCCTAGAGATAGCGCACCATTTAAATGATGATTCTTGTTGATATGTAATTTTGTATGTACCAAAAGATACTCCTTTTCAAATTACTTATCGTTCTAGCATTTAATTTTTTTGTCAAATTACTTGTCATTCTCACATTCCAAGACACTTTTAGAGGTATCCTTCCCTTCCTACCCTTCATTAATACAGGTATACTAGTACTAGAACTCCTCATAAGAAATTTTAATACTTGCTTTAGGAATATTAATTATGATGTATTTAATAAGGGTAACAATATAATTTACCAGACCTAGTTTAGTATGAGATTTGCTAGAACGACAAGTAAATTGAAACGGAGAGAGTAGCAAAGATCATGTCACTCAGATGCATTTGCATTGTACATAACCAAAACTTAATTGAGAAATAGTGAATGTGTAATGTGTTTAGTGCACTAGTTTACTCTGATGCGTTTCTCCAATTGTAGCCGCCAAGTGAGCTCTTCAACTTCCTTCTCTAGTTTACTTTTTGCAGCCTGTAGAGCACCAGTTTCCTTTGCAGCCTAAAAGCAATGCAGAAGTGGCAAGTCACACGAGAAATCAAAATGGATATTGATTTTCACAACAGCTTAAGTTTAACTAAATGAAAGATATGTTATTTTGGGTCAAGTTGCATTGCTATTCATTCAAATCTAGGAAGGCACAAAAGGAGTGTCTATGCAATATGAAATTATTCATAGACTCCATGAAAGATGCAAGCTAGGTTACATAATGTGTTTTGAACAACATTAGAAGTACTGTTAAGTTTTTCTATACATACATATAATGTAACTAAGAGAAATTGAAGATTTTTTCTTCCAGTTGCATCTTGAAGTGAGCTTACCACATTAAGTGGTAACACTAAGACATGCAGCGCATATGAAACTTTTACACAAAATTTAATACTAAGAAGAAACAAAACTGCCAGAACTATATAATGGAAGAAACTAGCATGATTGATTACTGACAAGGTACACTGGAGTCTGGACAACAAACATTCCTAATATTGCAGCTTGATGCCTAGGGGAAAGGGGGAAAGAAGAAACTAGTGACTCTTACCACTTTCAATTCTCGAAGTTCTCTTCTAGCCACTCTTCCTCTCCATGCACACTGAGTTGTTATTGTGGCCTTGATTAACCTCGTGTACCATGAACGCACTAAATAACATCGACAGTGGCTCTGCAAGGGATGAAATCATTAAAAGGCCCACCCATTGACTCAAATTTTGCAACTTTTTATGGAATTAAAATTGAAACCTTGACAATGCCTAAATAATCATGATAGCCAACTAAAGTAAAACCTTGTAAATACCTGAATAATCACTGCAGCTTTTGTTTGCCGGCAAAAGTGGAGTTTGCGTCTAGCAGCCATACCACGTAAACCAGATTGGATAGTAGTTGATGCAGAGCAAATATCTCTATAGGTTTTCCTTGCATGGTGCTTACGGTAGCATGTCTGAATTTTCAATGAAGCTGCCTCTCTACAAATATTTTCATACCACCATCTTGTGATTGTACCTTCAGTGATTGAAGGATATAAGTCACACACTCTCTATCTCCTTAAGGACAATTTCATAGGAAAAAATAGAGTTTCTTTGTAAATTAATATATATATATACACATATGTACCCCTGCATACTGCCTGGAGTTGTGTAGCAGAGATTTGAAGCTGGATGTATTTTTTGCGAGCCACATGTGATCGAACTTTGGTTTGTATCTTTTTAGCTGATAGTCCCAAAACCTCAGTTCTCAGAGCATCTAATTCAGCCATTTGACCAGCACGGAGAAACACTTTTGTTTTCCCTATCTGTAAATTTGAAATCAGAAAAAAGTGAGGTAGATCACAAACTAGTGAAATGGTATATTAGCTTTTGTTAACTCTGTTTTTATGGGAATATATGGGTCAATAATGTCAAGGACACCAGTGTCTTTTTTTCCTATTGGTCAAGTGTTTGGGTTTGCCCTTGTAATATATATATAAGACCTTGGTACTGTTATTCAATAAATGAACATTAGAGAAAAAAGACATCCACTTCTGTTCATTAGGATCTAGATTATACTGGTGTTATACTGAAGTTTTATAATCCAGCTCTGTTTAGCATTACCTATTCATTTTAGTAATCTTGAAAGATCTTGTTGTGATACTTCTTTTGAGAACTTGGAAAGATCTCAATCCCAGTTTAAATAAGGCAAGGTTTCCGCAAATATCATGTCATGTACATGTATGCATGTGTGCACAGGTGCGGCCGGCCACAAGGAGGCCAATAAGTGTAGAATACGTGAAGCAGCAACAGCTAACATAGCATATATAACAATAGATACTTCCTTTTAATTGTATTTCTATCTCTTAACCTATTTATATTTAAGCTATTCATTAGGTTAAGATTAGATAGATAAGTCATGCTGCATGAGCATATCTGCACAACATATCCTCTTGATGGAGCTGTTAGGAACATGCCCATTAAAGTGATTGTCAACCTTATTCTCATTAAAACAAGAAAAAATGAGTTAAATTGTAGTCCCTCTGGCTGTAATCTATAGTTGAGCAGAGTCTGTTGTCCTGTTTTGAGAAAGGTAGAAACAGGCCAGGTGGAATTTCTGTAACTGATGACAAATATGATTAGATGAAACAAAGGCCAAGGTCAGTTGGTCAGTAGTGATGCTTCCTCCATTTGCAAAATAAAAGAAACAAAAATACAATCTGCCATGGCATCCCATGTGTGGTGGATAAGCAGATCAAACGAGGGATTTAATGCAAGCGATTCAAAGGCCAAAGGGGTTGATCCACACCACAGAGACAAGAAACATGAAGTCTGGCTATTGAAGAGGAGAGTTATCTGAGATAACTGGGACAGTCCATACCAACATCAACAGTGGAGATTAAGCATACAAAAATTTTACATAACTGCTGGTAAGTTACAAAATTGTCAAGGAACTCAATTTAAAGATTTACTCACTCTGTCCCAAAATAAAGTTATTTCTATCACTCAAGAGTTGTCCCAAAATAAAGATATTTCTCTATCTATTCCCCTCATCTTAACTAATCACAACCATCATCCATTTAATTTCTTCACCTATATTCTCCTCTCAACTAATCACATCTTTCCTTCAATCATTTCTACCTACTTTCTTAATATTCGTGTCCAACTTTAGAAATACTTACATTTTGAGATGGAGGGAGTATTTCACCTAACTAAAGATTTAAGGCATTCCATTAAGCTTAGCTGCAGGGTTTTTTTTTAAAAAAAAGTACTCCCTTTCTCAAAATATAATACCTTTATAGTTTTTAAACTACAAAGGTAGCTATATTTTGAGATAGAGGGGGTATAACGATAACACTGCTGCTGCTGACCTAAGCTGTAATAAGAAAAAACTCTTGCTTTAACTACCAGCATTTCATATTTTCATGAAAGTTTGCTCTGACTGAGTTTTTAATCTTTCTTAATCTGCTAACTCCCTAGTTTTTGCAGTATTTTCCCTTATCAATTTGCAACACAAAATTGTGTTACAGACTTACGGAAAAATGGAAATTCCATTAAACCTACATCAGTGCATTTTAATATCCATTTGGTTTATATATGAGGCAACAAAAATAACATTTGGGTGTTTCTACTCATGGATTTAAAAATGGAAAAAAATTATAAGAAACAAACTACAACTGACAAGTGGAAGAATGTAGCGAAATTGCACATGCCACTCTACTAGCTTAATACTAGTAACTCTTGGATGCTATCATGGAAATTGAATGGATTAATAGCATCAGGTTATTGTCTTAATGGAATAACATAATGAAGATCGAAGAAATGAAATGAATTCAGTCATTACAGCATTAGTTCTAACAACTACCTGATAGCCTGTAAGATTGGCTTTCCCAAGAAGCATATTAGTAGAAGTAACTTCATCATGACTGCCAAAGGAACACATTAGTATTGGTGAAAAGATTAGCATAAATATAGGAAAAAAATACAAATAAACAATAATTTACCTTTGACCCAGGACTTTGGGTTGCAGAATACCAAATCGATTAATGAATTCAAAAAATGTTCTCCTCGTAGGGTATCCTAAACAACTTATCCTTATTGCTTCTAAAACTCCCTGTTCAAAAAAGATAATCAATTTTATGAACTTAAAAAATTGGTGAAATTGCACCTTTTCTGCATTTAAACTATGCAAAAGGAAAATAATTGGTTAACATAGGTAGAAAACTTTGTCTGAATTAAAGTGGCATGTAGGTTACTGTTTGATTTCAAGAAGATTTCCCACCTAAACGTATACAAAAAGGTACGGTACCATGTTTCAGTTGATCCTGTCCACTTAAGTTGAAGCAAAATAACTAAAAAAGTCGCCCTTATCCATGCACAAGGTAAGCGTCTTCTCTAACGATGTGGAAAGTGAACATACATATTAGTTGGCCACCATAGTCAAATTTTGGATCAGCATGCTCGTTTGAGTGTTCAGTGAACATAAAGTGAAATTGCAGGAGCTCACCCCACATCGAAGCTGCTGGAGAACATTACTATTCTCAAATATTGCTGGCTTGAGAACATTATTGGGTTTTATGCAGCGGATGTAGTGTGGTTCTGTTGCACTCAGAGTTTCTAACAGAGATTGTAATTGTTGCTGCAAAATCATGCAAATAAGGGAGTAAATAGTTATACAAAATATCATGGAATTAAGGTAAGAAAAACATTGTTTTACCTTGAAACTTGAGCCAATTGAAGAAAACTTTGTGGATTTTGTTGATTCTTCACAAGGTGGAAAAAGACTTGAAACAAATGAACATTTTGAAGCATTTAGCAAGATTTGGTGTTCATTTACAGCATAATCTATGTTTTTATCTAGGAAAAGATCTGTTTGATAGGTGACCTGAAACAAAAAGAGATACTTATTTAGAACATACATGGTACGCATTTACCATGTAAATAGCCAGCCCAAGCAAAATGCTAATAAAAGCCTCTCTTAGATCAAGGAAAATTTTACTGACTCCAGGTCAAGTAAAAAGTAAATCATGAACATGCAGTTTTGCATAGGCGGTTTGGCTTCTGAAGCTGGGTAATTTTTCAGTGACTGAAGCCCATTATTGTTTCTTGTTTTTTCTGTTGCTATTCTAACGTGCACTAGAGAAGCCTTTTATGCCTATAATGATTTAAGAATAAACATCGATAGATCAGTAGGCAGCATTTCAAGCCCTCTAACATTGATGGATCCCTACAATGCTGACAATAACAGATGCATGTTTCAAACAGAATATAATAGGCTAGTTATTGTTAATCAGCTACCAACCTGTGCACCTATATATATATTGATCAACAGTAGTAAATAATTGAGAAATGACATAATAACATGGTAAGAAGAAACATTTTATAGTTGCAGAGGGAACTCTACTGGTATTCACATACAAGATGTTAGCCACGAGTATCATCTTGGCTTATGAAAATTGGGAATTACTAGGGGGTAGATATCATCGACTACAACGTATGTGAGAATGACAAGGTGCAACTATTCATGCACGTTGGCAATGATCTTGCCATGGTATCTTCTATTTTAGTGAGTAGACCATTTTAATAACATTACATACTTAAATGTGTAGTTGAGACTCACGAGTACATGCATCACAATGCACAGTTTAGTTATGCCATACAAACACCATGATTTCCAGATAACCTGATTAAAAACAAGTTTAATATTTAAATGTACATCAAGAACATGTAACCTACATTTCCAGCATAGTGATGAATTGTGAAATCGGACCGTGAAAATTTCGGTTTACTGAAGTGGGGGTTGTCTTTAAATTTTTGATATAGCTTCTCAGCAAATGTTTCATAGGTCGAATTCCGCAACATGCTGAAGCATAAGAAAAACAAAATGTTGATAAGATTTGGGAGTATTGCAAAATAAAAAGATATACAGCAATATCAAAACCTTTTAGTCCCAAACAAATTAGGATGGGCTAGAAATAAAATCCGACATAAACCACATATAAGATATGTATACAGTTATTTGAATATACCATGTCTCATCCAGCAGAGCGATTATCCCTCCTGGTTTCTACATCAAATAAAACAGAAACAAGAAATAAGTTTCCAATTTTCCATAACATGAGCAAACCATATGACAGATCGATAATTTTGTTTTTTGTTGATTTGTACGGAGAAGAGATGTAGGAGTGCTGCATAACGTAGTTAGTTGTATTGAGCCTTGGGGGGCAGTGTATATATAAAGTACAATAGATAGAGACAAGGAAGAACTCTAAACAAATCAATCATATCTAATATTCCTATAACTACCATATATACTCTAAAATTTTTTATGTATCTAAGCAACTTACAAGACATATAAGTGTGCATGAAATAAAATCAAGTAGGCACAGCTATACAAATGTATTGCCTGAGAAAATGAAACAAAAAAGCACTAGACATAGAAGATATACTATTAACTGAAATGTATATATGGCATATTGGCATGCGAGAAGTTATGGCACATGATTATTACCATCCATAAAGCAAGATGCTATACAAGTTTAATAACTAACCATGGACAATGGCATGTAATTTGTTATCTTCCTGGTTCTAGTGAAAAAGATCCAAGAGACAATTCAAAGTTGTCAACAGTTTGATCAGATTAAAGCTGTAAGGTCTTGCTTGCTGATTACCACAATTTTGATAATAGGCACCAAATTGATCATAAAGATGACATTCAACAAGAGACTATTTATTTACCTTCTCAATGAGATCAAGAATTTCTTGGTTATCTACAAACTGGATGTAACTCCAGTCAATTTCTTCTTTCGTATATTCTTCTTGTTCCATCTTAAACACATGCTGTTAATGCGACATGCATTGGTCAGAGAACTCAAGGTTAAAGTGGTTGAATAACCTACATCAAACAAGATGAGGAGCTTTTCAACAGAGTATTTCCATTTTATAACCTGATTAAAATGTTGTTGGAGCTTCTCATTGGTTAGATTGATACAAAATTGCTCAAAGCTGCATAACATAAAAAATGTCAGCTTGCAAGACATACCTTCTTTCAAATTTGACACATAAGCAGATGGTTGTTCATGCACAAGTAGCTAAATCTCATCTGGTACCAGTTAGGGCATCCAGAATGACTGCACTAAGCAAGTAAGCAAAATCTACTGATCTATAGAGTCATTTTTTTCTGGTAGCAAATTTGTTTTCCTCTCATTTCTGACAAGGCTTCAATTATGATGACAACTGTGTTTGGTGTTGTACGTCGTACTTTCTTCTTCTATAATGAAATGACTCGTGGCTCTCCTATGCGTTTTGAGAGGAAAAAAAACTGTGATACCACAGTCTAGTTGGCCCCAGGGAAGCCTAGTGAAGGGAGTAGTCCCATATGACTACTTGTGTCTACTTGACTAGCATATATGTGCTTCAACTATGCCAACCTAAATATAAAAAATAATGAAAAAAAAACTCTTAAAAGTTGGTCCATTAGCGTGGACATATCTAGGTTGCTACAAATTAAAACAAACCTCACAATTCCAACTGCTAAATGTCACTACAAAGTGGAGTGTTTACATTCTTATCTAGATAGCAGTATACTAACAACTATTCTCAGAATTTAGCACTAGATTATGTTCTACTGTCTTAACATACAATGCGCTGTTTCACTAACAAAGGGAACTCCTTGAAGCATTTTTTCAATTGACATAAGGGAAACGTTGGCTGTTGCCTTCTTAAAAGGGGAATAAAATGACAATATCTACAACAACACTTCATGTAGAGTGCATATTGTCTCCCGTTGCCAACTTGTAGCAAGTTCACAGAGATCTAATCATTTAAGCAAGCAACACTTAGAGGTCACTTCATGCTCATGTTTATATTGATCTAATCTACAGGTGTTTTGAATGTAGGCCCCACGCATTTTGTTACCAGCTGGGTGTCCGGCCCCCTATATTTGAATTTTGATACATATGTTTATTAGTTCCACCTAACCCATACTCAGGCATACTTCATTCATATTTATGCAAATGGTAAAGTCCATCTATCAAGAGTCCTCTATATGTAAGGTCTAAATGTATTTTGGACATAAATAGTAGATTAAATGCAAAAGCATACCAGTTAAGCACCTGTTAGTCTTGAAACTTTCAAAACCATAAATGTCCAAAACTCCAATCAAAATCTTTGAATCGGGATCTTGACCAATTGAACTATTGATTTTATTTACAAGCCTGCAGTAGTGAAAAACACAATAGTTAACTAATTACTGTATGGACCAGATATAATACAATGCAGAACAAAAATATTTCCTTGTAAACTTACCAATCGAACAAACGCGAATAAACAATCCTAGATAATGCATCTCTACTAAGAGCCGCAGCTCGTGAATCTAAATTTTTTGTGATACTCTCCCCGCGTGTTGCCATAACACGCTTACACAGTGATTCCTCGAGACCCTTTTCGTCGCACCTGCAAAATGTAGCAAATCCATGTTCACCTAAGGCATGCAAGGAGGAAATTTGGGTAAATCTCCAAATTAAAATAGTAAAATAAATACATGAAAAGCTCAGCGGCTGTCCTAAGATGGAATTGGGATTTCTCATCCTTGGGCATAGAAGAATCTGCTTCACTTCCTTCTGTAAACTCCACATTCCCCAAATGAAGAATAGCAGCTACAACTCTGAATATTGCATCCTAAGACACGGCAACAGATGTTGCATGTAAATGGTGTCCCTCTACTCCTGATGTACTAAATTCATTGCTGGTAAAACCTTGATCATACCTGTTCATCAGAACTAATACCCACAATACCCATAGCCCTTCTGGTTTCCATGTATTCTTTGGAGTCATCCAACCCATCAAGTTCAATACAATTAGACTGATTAAGATAGTGAAATGATCTGGCATCTCCCAATTTATATTTCTTGCAATCCTGATAGACATATTCACATGTCAGACTTATAGATAGACAAGTTACAAATCAAATAGACAAAAAAAACTGGCAGAACGTTCAATTTGAAAGGGATAGTTACCCTTATTTGGTAACAATGATCAAACAGTGCAAGGTAAAATCAAAATTAGCCAGTTTACCATGTTAACCAACTTTCATGACACTGATGTAAGCTTATTAGAATTTGAAGATGAAAATTTTATTCAGGGAGGTAAGCTTGTTTACAATCTGAAGGTGAAATTTTTATACAGGGAAGACAATGTGTACATATTTTACCTCACAGCAGTTAGTCACTGTACGTTTCAACGCTTTGAGATGTTCACAAGCTTCTTTTCATATTTACCATGAGGAATAGGACCCATGTGACAGGTTTTCACTACAAACTCATAGTAAAAAATCTAACTATAAAATATGGTAGTTCCAAAATTGCGAGTGCAACAAAATTTCAGGAATAAAAAGGTTGTACTGAAGGGGCTACCTCTGGCGGTGCAGCACATAGCATGTAAAAGCAGTGATAGTTTCTTTCTGGGTCAGATATTTGACAAACACGTGACCTTTCCAGAAGATAGGTCCTTATGGCAGCTCCTGAAATCTTCCCATTTTCATCAAATTGAATCTCAACAAATTTGCCAAAACGACTGCAAAAATCATGAACAGGTGAAAACCAAATTGTTAGGAAGAGATACAGAAAGCTGTACAGATAGATTAATAACCACGATAGAAAAGTGAAGGACTATTATTGCGCTGCATTTCACAGTGTTTACCTTGAGTTGTTGTTCCTGACTGTTTTTGCATTGCCAAATGCCTCAAGAACAGGGTTGGACTGTCAGACAAATAGATATGTTAGAAACATACATGAATGATACACTGCTGTTTCTTAGCCCTGAAAGGAGAATATCTTTGATGGTAGACATATAGATGTTACAAATAAATATGAAGTATCTGACCACTGATGGGAGTAAACATTAAAATGAAATTAATTCAGGGGCACTGCTTTTCTATGCTGTTTGTACTGCAGCACCCGAAAAATGTGGAGTGCCACAAAACGCACCTCCAGAATTTGTTGCTGCACTGACCTCCCTTCAGCTTGAGCTTTGCCACCCATAAAAGCAAGATACTGCATAAGCATTTTAGTGCTTTCTGTCTTGCCAGCTCCACTCTCCCCACTTACTAATATTGCTTGGCTAATACGATCATTGATCATAAGCCTGGACAGAACACTTGAGTGTGATCCATGTGCGACATGCTTAAATATGGGAAATCATAATGCTGAGGAAAACACACCTATATGAACGGTCTGCGATAGCAAATGGATGGGGACCCAGTTCACCAAATTCCGCTCCTTTGTAAATTCCCATCATGTGGTTGTTATAGAGGTGAGGAAGCCTTTGAAATGGATTCACGGCTATTAAAATATTCCCAGTGTAAGTCTGAAAGTGAAAGAGAGTTAAATGCATTAGGGAAGCTACAAGAAGATGAATATGAGAAAATTACTCTTTATTGGTGGAGTACCGACCACACCCACAAGAAGAAGAAAATTACCAAATCCGTCATTGCTGGGTCTAACGATGAGAGTTTGGACAAAATAGGCCCCTACCTATAAAATTGGCAGAGCAAGAGCGGCGAGGAACTGGAGGTGGTTGCGATGGTGGTACGGGAGATGGTGGTGGAGGCATGGACGAGTGCAGCGGCTGGGACATTGCCGAATTGAAGCCGTGGACTCGGGGAGATCTAGCTCCTCTGGCTACTTGGACGATGAGGTGAGTCTCCAGTGGGCGACGAGGGTGGACGAGCCGTCGCCCTCGTTTCCAGTTCGCCACCCGTACTCCTATTTTGGGAGGAATGGGAGCAGGGAATACAGATTCCAAGAATACCATGCCAATTTTTGCACAACCATGAAGATGAACCAACTAGTCGTCAGCGGCGAGGTCGAAGGCCGCTACTTGCTAGAGGAAAGAGAAAGAGAATAATTGAGTACTGGGCATGGAGAGGCGCGGGCGGCGGCTAGTCGCCAACACGGTGCCGCCGGCATGCGATGCGATGGAGGAAGAAAGCCACGGGGGAGAGAAGAACGAAAAGAAATGAAATTAATAAGAAAATGGGGGAAATACCAGGGTTATTTTGGTTAATCTGAATCATCTTATAGTATAGTATTTTTCTTTTAGCACATCCCAGTACACAACATGCATAAAAATAATTTTAAAATGAATCACTTTATATAACCAAACAGGCTATTAAGTTCAAAATAAAGGGGCAATAACTATTATATTATTGAATTTTTTTATTAAGCTAGTGATAACATTTTATAAGTGCTCTTAATAATGTTGAAATATAAGGGCTGGCTCCTTAATGCTGGGATCAACATTGTTTGTGGAAGAAGCTATAAAAATAAGCAAATATTTTTTATCTTACAGACAAAAATAAATAAGAGAAAACTTAACTTACGTATATTTCATTGAGTGTATATCTAGACTTTAGATTCTGAAGTACTCCTGGCTCATGCAAATATGCTAGCCTTGTCATATCCTCAACCCCACCTCGTGGAGATTCTGTGTCCTTAGGATAGACACCTGATATATTAATAGTGACTTTTTTACCAGAAGTACAGTTTATAATAAGATCATTTTCACTGATCTCCTCTACTATGCCATCCATCCAAGCCTCATCTAGGTCTTCAACCCAGACATGGGATCCCACAACGAAGCGGCTCTTGGAAGCCTATTATGGGGAAAGAATCATTAGACACAATATTTAGAGTTGATTCCACATAGATAAAGAATAGACATCACACAAAAAAATACTACTTAGTAGGTCATCTAATTCAAATTTATTTTAAAAAGAAAATTTGTGAAGTGTTAAAATGGCATTACCATGTTTCATGTATAAATTCAAGGAGAATTCCATGAGTGTTAAAGAATAATGAAAGAGTATCTAATATATATTTGTTATCATATGTGTCACAATGAGGCCACGACTCTTCTCTGTTGTACTTGTGGGTTTGTCTATGACATTTTGCATGGTGATGTAGGTACATTGAAACATTTGAAAAATCTACTCCTAAATTAAGAATTAAGAAACACAAAATATTATATTGATTGCAATTGGACATAGAAGATAGAAAGAGGGCTTAGGCTGAAAATAATAAAGATTTAACCTAAAAAATAAAAGGAAGAAAGAACGAAGAAAAAAATGGGCACCATTGAGTGTGATGAAATAATAGAAGAGATCAACTCTGGCCCACAATGCAATGTGATTGCAATTTGCCAAGAATTATGAAGGTTGAATTGGCATCCTAATTAAAATCCGAGTGACTTTTTTCCTTTATCATAGTGTCGTCCTGAGCGAATTAAGGGCCTTAACTTGCTCATTGTTATAAGATTTGATAGACTTTTCTGTAGTTTACTTTTTTAAGCAATGAGGATACCAAAAAAGAGTAGGTGGTGGTGGTAGAGGAGGTGGCACATTGTGAAATTTGATTGGTTCATGGCGTTTACCTTTTTTAGTAGTGTTTGTGTAGACAATATGAGAAAGAAGAAGAGGTGGAGAAGGCAATGACTAGAGAATGCATCCTAAGATATGATTGGCTTGTATTTATAAACTAATAACCAAAGAGAACATTCTATATACATTACATGTTATAATAATTGGGCATACATATTGTGCATCATAATGTGTTAATGTACATAGTGTGGATTGTTATACATAAATATGATCAATCCATTTGATGGGGGCATTATCATATGCAACATTTGCCAAAAAAAATGTCTAACAATATATAGTGTGGAATGTTCAACAAAAGTCAGGGGAACACCATGTTGAAAAAGAAAGATGGCATGAAATAATCAGATTTGATATTGAAAGAAACAAGAAGATACACAAAGAAGGTATTACCATTGTATAGATAGAATTATCAAGCCAAAATCATAGACATCAACTCCATCTCATAATGTCATTGACACCACCACCTTATGTTTGTAATGGACAAGAACACAACAATGGTCAAGTAAGCCAAGAAAGAGAATGATACATTATAGCTAGATTTCACGATATAGCATTGCCTTCAATTGTATTAAAAAAACCAAGTGGAGGCCCCGAACTTGTGTTGTAGAGAATGTGTGGAGCAACTCGGTGATGGAAAAAGGAGGGGTGGTTGTGTGACTAAGCATCAAGAGATTTGATTGGCCTATATTCTTTACCATTTTTAGCCTAGTAAGGATAAAAGGACATGGAGTGTGCTGTGCACAAAGATGTATACATTAACAAGGTCAACAATTTGAAAACACATTTGCAAGTAATGACACATGTAAGTGCCATTCGACTCTCTTTTTTAGCCACCCCTCCAGCGTGAAAAACAAGAGGAATACACCAATGTATATAAGTTTTAAAAATGGAAAAAATATCTTAACCCAGTTCTAACAACCATAATTTAACTCTAATACCACTAAGAGGCCTGCCCATAATGTGATAGATGATATTGCCATAATCAAGCGTATTAACATGGTCATGTTCTCTCCCTCGTTATCCTCTTTATGTCAGCCGAGCTCATGTCATTAAGTCCATCAATGAGCCAAGCTTAAGTGAGCTATCCTACCTATTCTAGCTTTGAGCTTTCAAGTAAACTCGAATAGCTCAGATAGGCACGTGAGCATGGCTAAGTATATGATAATGTTTATTTCGATCATCATCATATTTAAAATTTTTAGTTCCAAATAAATTAGAGTAAGCTAAAAATAAAATACACAGAAATCACATATCAAGATTTAAGCATGAAAATAGTTGTTTTTCATGTGCTTTTAAAACTTTAAAAATATTTTAACAATTCAAGTCTCATTTTATTGTTTTATCTTATGTCAATTTTAGTCTTCTCCTGTCTTTCCTTATATTAGTGTCGTGCCTTAGGGTTTTTTTTTTTTCAATTGATGCTGCCCTTAGCTTTTCACGTATATTATCGAACTTGATTCGTTTTTATATATTTATAAATCCAATATAACATACACATCTCTACAACACTTAATTTTTTTAAACTGTTGAATAATTCTTAATAGGGACACAATAATTTTAAGCTAATCATATCAAAGAAAAAGAAAATATGGACTTAAGAGAATATATGATAACAACACACACTAATTTAATTTATGACATGAATGTATACAAATTTATATTTAATCTACTAGCTTATCAAATAAAAGATAAAAAATACACATGTAAGAAAATCAAGTTCATGTCGACAAAGTTCACAAGCTTAGGGTTAGTCATGGACCCGATTGGTTAAGAGTTTGAGCCGAGCTCAAATTAAGTGTAAGATAAGCCAAATAATAGTAGCATAAGAGCCACAACGGTACAAGTTTGCAGCGGATTTGGAATGTATAGCGGATAGTGAATTGTGAACAGTATAGCAGATATTGTATTCCAATATGAATACAATAGGGATAGCGGATTTTAGGCTGCTTGTAGACTTCTTTGTTGCTAGAGAGAAAAAAATCGGTGAGACTTATCTCCTGACTCAATCAACCAACATTAACACGTGTTAGCCGAAAAAAAGCATTAACAAGTGTTTTCCTGCTTCAATCTTTTCCGGGTTGAATCGTACCGTACTTCCCTGGAAGGAAGGAGATAGGCAGTCAGTTTGACCAAAGAAAAGATGGATGGGGCCCAAATGTCAGCCATGCCTGGTTCCATTCCTATTGCCATAATAATCCTGAGGCTGAGTTCGGTGCTAGGGGTAAAGAACCGAGCACGAATGTAAAATGCGACGGTCGTCGTTAATTAAATATTAGTTAAAATAGGTTAATATAGTATTTTAGATTATATATATATATTTTTTAAAAAACACATGTTTGAAAAACGCGTGTATGGAAAAAAGAAGAAGAAGAGGAGTTGAGAGACTGGCTCTCGGCGAGGCCGTACCCAGGGAGGGGAAGGGACCAGAGTACGAAAGGCAAGGAGAGCGGCGCAACCGCAATACAGCAGCGAGCGATTCGATTGGAGACTTCTCGCCGCCGCCTCCTGCTGCTCCTCCTCCGGTCCTCCTAGATGGCGCGGAGCAACTGGGAGGCAGACAAGATGTGCGTCTCCTCCGACTCATCAGTGAATTTCCTCGATTTCTTCTCCTTACTCGCCGAATTGATTCCTCAATTTGATTTCATCTGGTCTGGATGAACTGATGCTTGATCTGATCCGATGCGAGCGATTCCAGGCTGGACGTCTACATCTACGACTACCTGGTGAAGCGCAACCTCCACAACACCGCTAAGGCCTTCATGACCGAGGGCAAGGTCGCCACCGATCCCGTAGGTACGTATGCCCTAATGCCCCTCTTTTTCGCTTGCTTGTTTGTTGGCTGCTCAGCCGTCATGCGCGCTCGCCTACGCAGCCATCGATGCTCCTGGAGGCTTCCTCTTCGAGTGGTGGTCCATCTTCTGGGACATCTTTGATGCAAGAACAGGAGACAAGCCACCGCAGGCGCCTCCTATATACGTATCTATACTTCACCCCTCCATCCATACTAGTACTAATACTCCTGTACTAACATTACAATGCTGCTACTATCTAGCATCATCATGTCGTGCCACAAACAAAGCATTTCTAATGCTCTTGGCCTTCCTCTGTGTACGTCAAGTCTAGGGAACAGCACATAAGGCTCCAGCTACTGCAGCAGCAGCAGAATGCCCACCTGCAGCGAAGAGATGCTGCAACTCATCCCCCTCTCAATGGTGCTATGGATGCTCTCAACTCTGATGTTTCTGCTGTCCTCGCTTCTAAAATGATGCAAGACCAACTCCGAATGAGGAACCCCAATCCTGCCGATTCCGATGCTTCCCACCAACCCTTAGACACAAACAGGATTGCTCTTCTCAAATCAGCAACTAACCAAACTGGGTAACTTCTTAGTGTCTATCTTTTCCCGCCACCATCTCAAACAGGATTACCCGGCTTCTGTTTCTCATGAAAATTCCCACGGTTCAGACAACTGGTTCAGGGTAGCTCAGTCAATATGTCAGCTCTACAACAGATCCACTCAAGAAACCAGCAAGCTGTAATTACATTTCATCCCATCTTCTCGAACTCATTTCACTCACAGTTTTATGTACTTGCCTACTGCTTCTCACTTCTAACTTTCTATCCAACTATTTTCAAGGACATGAAAGGTGATGTCGCAATGTCGCACAGATCAATGCCTACAGATCCTTCCACGTTATATGGATCAGGGATGATGCAACCAAAACCTGGATTAGTTTCCGCTGGTGAGTTACGATCACACAACTATGGCTGTTCTCTCTGTTTCTCAATGAGGAAAACAGACGGTAACCTTGGACTTTGGGCTCACGACATTCAAATAAAATTCTGTTTTGCACATGAGTAATTTTTATGCCTAGTATTATCAGATGGAAGATAAGCTTTAGCCCCAAGATTCATGCTTGGGGATTTCTTGATTTTTTTGTAGCTAGTTAGCATGTGACCATCTGTGTTTGACTAACAATTCCGGTAAATGATGGAAACATCTTTCCTTATAATTCTTCTGTCTCCACAGGACTAAATCAAGGTGTTGGTAGTGTACCGCTGAAAGGCTGGCCTCTAACAGTGAGTTCGTTGATATCCCTTTCCATGTTTGCATACTTCTTTTTTGCTGGAGAAGCTTACCTACTATTTGCTTGATGAAGGTCCCAGGTATTGACCAACTCCGGTCAAATCTAGGTGTGCAGAAGCAGTTGATGGCATCTCCAAACCAATTTCAACTTTTATCACCACAACAGCAATTAATTGCTCAAGCACAATCACAGAATGACCTTGCTAGAATGGGTTCTCCAGCTCCATCTGGTTTGCCAAAGGTTCGACCAGATGAATCGGATTATATGATGAAGGTCAGTATGTAATTGGTACTGAGAAACTTTTTTACGAGTTATGACATGTCCAAACATAAGTTTGACAATACATTCACCATTTCCACTATGACCTAAGTTTTGCTTTCAAATGAATCATGTTTCAGTTCTTATTATTTATACGATTCTATTAATACATTCACCTGTTTCAATTAATCACTTTACAATAGTGGTTCACTTTCTGCCCCTTGTTCTCTGTGATAGTTACTTAGGAAATTTTCTTTGAAATTTGTATGGAAATTAATCCGGTAATGTTGTTTTATTTTCTAATAAGATTACATTTTCGTCTGCTTTGTACTTGACATGAACTCTTTATCTCGCATTTTTATAACCTTAACCCAAATTTCAGCATTTTTAAATTTTATTTTGTTTGGACTCTTTTTTTAATTTAAAAAAATCTGGAACCACCTGGGAATCAAAGGTGTAGATATTTTCTTTTTCTCTGATAATCTGGTAATTTCTAGTTGAGAATGCTTGTGGAGGCTCCTTTTCACCTTGTTTTAGTAACTCATTAGATTGTAGGGATAGTTGAACTATTTTTTGTCGTTTTTTTAGTACTGTATGCATGCATTCATTGACTGCACACACTATTTTGCAATCCTATTAGTTGAAGATGGCTCAAATGCAGCAGCCCTCAGGTCACCGTCTTATGGAATTGCAGCAGCAGCAGCAGCTGCAACAGGTGGAATGAACTGTTAGCTTGAGATATTAAAAGGATAATTAAGTTTCCTAACTCTATTACTCTTTATAGATCGATACCTGAGTGTTTCAATTATTCTTGATATCCAGAATACTAGAAAACGGAAACCAACTTCTTCTGGCGCAGCTAATAGTACAGGCACAGGAAATACTGTTGGCCCTTCTCCACCCTCAACTCCTTCCACTCATACTCCTGGTGGTGGGATACCAGTGGCTAGCAATGTGAACATTGTACAAAAGAGTTCATTAATTTGTGGTGCAGATGGAACCAGTGGACTTGCTTCATCCTCAAATCAAATGGTATGTGTTGTGCTCTTCCGTTGATGTTATCAGTTTTGGCAATCAGTTGGTTGTGCTTGAGTAACAGCTTTTAATGACAGGATAATCTGGATAGTTTTATTGATTTTGATGAAAATGTTGATTCATTTTTGTCAAATGATGATGGAGATGGGAGAGACATATTTGCTGCATTGAAGAAAGGGCCCTCAGAGCAGGATTCCTTAAGGGGTAAATATTTTAAGTGCTTGATTTGTGTCATACATCTGTGCACTGAGAAACATTTTAGAAAAGGTTAATTCTTGTGCAGGTCTCTCCTTGAGTGAGTTTGGTAGTAACCGTACAAGCAACAATAAGGTTGTTTGCTGCCACTTCTCTACAGATGGGAAATTACTGGCTAGTGCTGGCCATGAGAAAAAGGTTGCTTTGTTATACTCTATTATATATTTTTTAGGGGAGCTAATAATTTCTCTCGCAAGAAGTTACCATCTTGTGCCAGATTGTAACAATATATATTCCTTGCAAGATTATTGATATTTTCTCTATAGTTATTACAATTCTACTAATAAAAATCTTTTGATGTTTCCACACAGTTAGCACTGTCGACTCTAATCAATATTGTGTTTCCAGTAATGGAATTTCATCAATGTCTTTTCTGTACACCCTTTGCCCCACTTTTATATGCAAAAGGATGTTGTAATTTTGTTAGTGCCCTTTTCTTTTATTTGACTTGGGAAGAGAAGTGAAGATGTTTGTATCTCGGCGGCGTATTTGGTTGTAAAGAATTCTATAATTTTGCAGGTCTTCCTCTGGAATATGGACAATCTTAGCATGGATGCTAAAATAGAAGAACATACAAACTTTATTACAGATATAATATTCAAACCAAATTCAACTCAGTTAGCTACATCATCTTCTGACGGAACTGTTCGACTATGGAATGCAATTGAAGTAATTTTCTTTTTACTCTTTTTATCTATCTACTTTCCTCCTTTATAGTAATTTTCTTACTTTCATATGTTTTTTAGGTAAGTTATACTGTTTTTTTGGTTCACTTCACAGCTGGCTATTTAAATTGCATCATAAACTTTTACATTCTGATTGTGGCAACTGACAAGAGATCACTACAAACCTAGATCACCTATGTATCATATATATTTTCTGTGGAACTTTTTATCATGTGATTTATTTCATAGGCTAATCACTCGTACATAATAAATGCTTGCGCATGTGACATCACTGTAATTTCGTGCCAATTCATGTACCATGGACAAATGCCTTGTGATTTTAATTTTTATTTGTTCCACTTCATGATGCTAGTGGTTGAATATGAGGCAGTCAAATCAATGGTTTGCTGGTAACCTAAGTTCAAACGTGTTCTTGATTTTTCCAGCAAACTGGTGCTGTACAGACATTTCATGGGCATAGCTCCCATGTAACATCAGTAGATTTTCACCCGAAATCCATGGAAGTTCTATGCTCTTGTGATGACAATGGAGAAATTTGCTTCTGGAAAATTGGTCACAGTGCAGTTTCACATATTACTAGGGTTGGTCCTCGGTGCCTTATCCTCTGAAATTTGTAAACTGTTCATATTTGGACCAATTCATTTGTATATACTTGATGTCGTTACAGATGAAACAGGGTGGTACTGGTAGAGTCAGGTTTCAGCCTCTAACTGGACAGCACCTTGCTGTGGCAACTGGAAGCATTGTGAATATTGTTGACGTTGAAAAGGAGACAAGTTTGCATTCACTGCCTAAGGTAATCAATTACAGATGAGATGCTTGTTCTTATGCAGCTTTTGCAATGCAAGCTTCTCAACCATTGTTTTGATTGCTTGAGTTAGGTTCATACCAATGAGGTAAACTGCATCTGTTGGGATGAAAATGGTGAACGTCTGGCATCTGTAAGTCAGGATACTGTGAAGGTCTGGTCAGTAGCATCAGGCGCATGCATCCATGAGTTAAGGTCTCATGGAAACCAATACCAGTCTTGCATATTTCATCCAAGATATCCGAATGTTCTGATAGTTGGTGGTTATCAGGTAAATCGTTTACATATCTAACTGCATTGTGACATTCTGATTGCCAACGTGCTCGATAGGAACACCTTTTTAGAATGGTCATAGGAACTTAGGTACTTGTTTTTCTTTCCTTCTTTTATACATTCTTTTCTCTCCTACCAGAACACAGAGGAGAGAGGGAGGCCATGTGTTGAGTGAGATTGGGGGTATTAGGGGGAAGGATGAGGGAGAGGCGTGATATTTTAGGACACTGACGACTATCGGATGACTTCACTGATTCTAAGTAGGATAAAGAAAACTACACTATTTTCCTCTTGCTAGGTCACGTATAAACATTGAGCGCCTTGATGGACTCAATGGAAATAGCAGAGCACTAGCAAACCCTATGTTGCAATAATTGATGCAAGCTCTAAATAGTCGTTGATGATCATATCTTGTGTGTTGAAAGGCTTTAACCGCATGGCAACTGGTTGATGGTCTTTGGCGTAATTTCTGCAGACAATGGAGCTATGGAGCTTGTCAGATAACCACAGAAACACTGTCCAGGCACATGAAGGCCTTATAGCTGCTTTGGCACACTCTCAGTTCACTGGGATGATTGCTTCTGCGAGCCATGACAGATCTGTAAAACTGTGGAAATGAAGGGCGGTTGGGAGATGAAGAGGAGGACACTACAGTAAGACGGCCGCCAGAATCCTAACTTGCATAGCATCCCATACCCATATATGTACGTATAGAGTTTCTGTTTTTTTTTCTCCTTCCCCTTTTGCTACCCATACATGCCCATAATTTGTTATACTTAGGAAGACATACTTTACTTTTACTTTAGGGGTGCGGGTGTACATGACTGGGGCAAAATTAAATTGCAGGACGTGGTGACGACAAATCTAATCTGTGGAACGTGATATGTAAATTAATTAATAAAAAGAGCAACAGAATTTGAGGCGTATTAGTAGTGCAGTGCTGTGCAGGGGTAGAATATATTCCCTTAATGTAGTAGCAGAGGGAGGGACACGAGACGAGATAATTCATTTGACTTTGTCTGGCTTGAGACCCCTGAGCAGGGAGACCGAGTGTGCTGCTTGCTGCTGTGAATGTGATGGGGGCTGACCCTGCTGATCCTCCAGTGGTGTCGCCGTGTTCATGGTGGAGATGCCGACTTCGCCGATGCAGGCGCTGTTGCAGGAGAGGTAGCAGATGATGGCCCAGCCGTTGCAGCCGGCGATGCACTCGTCGCGGCAGTTGCCCCTCGCCGCTGTCGCCAGCAGTGCCCAACACAGCATCACCACCACCATGCACACCTGTTGCTGCCTCCTCACCATCACCATCATCTCTTCTACTATATATAATTAATAACTATATAACTATATATATATATATATATATATATATGATATCATATGCCTCTTTGTAACGATGTAATGTCTCTCTCCCTCTCTCTCTCGATCAATAGATACATGCAAGAGAAAAGAGAGAGCCAGAAGGCCAGCAGGCTGCCAATCTATCAATTCGTTTATATATGCAGGCGAAGCAGCTAATTTTGGGATGGATGGACGCATCAACCAACGGCTGTAATGTAATCTATTCTAGGTGGCTCCCTAATTAGAATTAGGAGGCACGATTTATTAGTCGCTAGTATTAAATAAACTCGACTTACTGACTGTCGTTGTAGCGTCAGGTAGGTTAGGTAATTGATGGCCACTGGTCGATGACGATGAAACGCATCTCCCAATTCGTTATCTGCGCCCTGTACAGATAAATAAATAGATAGAAACATAGATAGATAAATAAATGAAAGGTCCACGCTTACTCCTTTCTTTCACCAGCCAATATACCGAAATCAGAGATAGGGTGGCACGTACTCTACTGGCAATTGGCTCATGACATCTCGTATGGAATGGGAAGGAAAGGAAAATTCACTTTGTCAGCTTCGTCCCTTCCGCTAATAACCTCGATCGATGTACATGTACTTCATCATATCGCATCATCCATCGGTGGTATGATGACAGTGTCCCGCCCAGGAGGAGGGAGGTCGCATCTCATCTGCCCTGCCCTGATATAAGAAGAAACAACAACCGCTGCTTGAGCTGGCCTGCCTCCTCTGCTCTCATGTCTATCTCATGTACCACATCCAACTAACTTTGCAAACGCAGCCACCTCCTACTACTCCTCATCATCAAAGATCATTACCACATCATTTAAGTTATTCATAAACTGGTAGACTTCAAGCTAACCCATATTTTTGACGTATCTGTTCCATATTATAACCTATAATATGTTTGGAATTTATCCTAAATTATATTTCTTTAAATTTCAACATAAAATAAATATATCATAAAAGTATATTCAATATTAAATTTAATGGAATTAATAGATATTGTTACGTTTTTAAATAAAATTAATTATTTTTTAAAAAATAACTTAGTATAAATCTAAGATGTCTGATAATATAAACAAAAGGGAGTAGTATAGTTTTTCCATTTCTCGTTATCAAAAATTATTTATTCATTTCTCGTTATCCTTAAAAAAAGCTTCTTCATTTCTCATTATTCTAAAAGAAAGTTTCATTCATTTCTAATCCAACAACCTCCATCTCCGATAAAAGCCAACTCTTCGGTCTCTCAGTCTGCACCAGTCTCTCTCTTGGCTCCATCCCTCCCCGTTTATCTACCTAATTTATTTATTTTTCTTCGTTTCCTTGGCCTTGATGTTTATCTCTGTTTCGATTATTTATTCTTCTACTGGTAAGAAGGAATCCAATCCTATAGTACAGGGAGGGAGTGAGTTTCTTGAATTTCCTTAGTCCCTGCCTGCATTTGTATCTGCTCCTGCTCCAAAATTCTCTCCTCCCTCCGCTGCCCCCTAGCATCTGATGATCCAACCATACTCCAAGATCTGAAGACACGGAGGGATTGAGAAGAATCGCTCTGCAATGAGGCCAGAGACAAGGCTTGATTCAGTGGTGTTCCAGTTGACCCCAACCCGCACAAGGTGAGCACCCGGATCTTCTTCTGGTGGTGTGATCCACGTTTCATCTTTGCGCAAGTACAAGTTCGGTCCTTCCGTTGGGGATTGCTGGACATAGTAAAGTTGCCATCTTTCTTCAACCTGGGATAGCATCTGATGTCACACGGCCAACTTACGAACCTAGGCCTTTATCAACTGCTGTTGTAGATCTAATATGGAGTATCATTCTTATTCCTCAGCTTCTACTGTTACTGCTTGCTTGCTTGCTGCTATGTGCAGTGACGGCTGTAGCTCCAGCAGTGAGCCCGTCCCTTCATTGCACACCGTGGTCAATTTTCTGTTTCGCCCCCTCTTTTGTAGATGTGATTTAGTCGTGGTAGCAAATGGACGGAAGGAGAAAATAGGCTCTAGTTTGTTGAACCCGTTCGTCGCACATCTCAAGGTTGCCAAAGAACAGATTGCAAAGGGAGGGTACTCCATTACACTTGAGGCAGACAAAGGGATTGATGCACCATGGTTTACAAGGGGCACCGTGGAGAGGTTGGTGTTGTGGTTCGGTTGAATCGCATTTGCTGATAACTCATGACATTGTCAGTTGGTGGTCATTTTGCATGGTTTTGTTTTTTGGCAGATTTGTCCGTTTTGTGAGTACACCAGAGGTCCTGGAACGAGTAATGACTATAGAGTCTGAGATATTGCAGATCGAGGATGCCATCACTGTCCAGGGCAGTGACAATCTTGGCTTGAGAAGTGTAAATATTAAAATTTTATGCTCTAACATGTACTGCTTAACATTAGAAATATGATATCATATGCTTTTCTTTGTGCTTTATCATGTAGAAGATTATAATGAAAAATTGGTGGAATACATTAGAGGTATAGCACTTGCTGTTCTTCTTTCTTTTCATCGTTATGCATTGAACAGACAGCATAGCTATGAGCCTATGAAAGCTTTCTCCTGCTCATCTAATTATTCACCAATACTTATCGAGAACCGAATATCATGTTTATATTGCTACGACCACAGAACTTGCATGTAGCATGCAGTCCATGCTGTTTTAGAATTTAATCTATTCATTATAGGAATTGGTGCAATGTAACATCAGACACAACTATTGAGTTTGGTACATAATAAAACTTTAAATGTACTACCTCTGTTCCAGGGGAAATGACTACGTATACTCTTTGTGAAATTATCACTAGTAAAACGAGTTGGTCCACTTTTTACCAAGTCTAATTATTTTCCTAAAATGTGCACAAGAACTTTGTTCTCTGTCACATGAAACAATGAGTGAATTTTCTCATCATGTGTTGATCTTAACTGTAAATATAATTTGGAGTAATATTTTGTATCTTTTGCTCTGCTGCTGAATGCACCTTACAGGTAGCAAGACAAATTATGATCCTGATGTGGATAAAGCACTTGTTCCGTACAAGGTAAAGTTGCATGGGGAAAGTTTTCTTCTTTCTCTAATTGTGCAATATAATTCTGTTATTTTGTGTTCATGGCAACTGGGCATGCAACCGCCTCCACTTGTGCAGAATGACAATGCAACTGAGGAGGCGAATTCAAAGTATTTCTATGCTTAAAATCCCCCTTTTCCCATGACATGCTGCCTAAACTTGTCTAATATCTGGCAACAAAACTGGTTCACATAGAACATCCAAACATGTAATGTCTTAATTAGATATTTTCGTGTAGCAATATGTGCTCCTACTTAATGAAGAAACACACATGCTCATTGCATGGCCATGTAACGCAATAACAGAGTGTATGGAGCATGTAAGGTCCTTATGCACATTTTGGTTGAATAATCATATAGTGAAGTGACATGCCACAACATTTAAGGTCTTTATCTGCACTTTGTTTTGGAAGGGTCTTGATCTCATTGCTTTTATTGTTTTGGACAAAGTCTGTGTCTGAGACGCTAATGGAACCATTTCTTTACATGTTTCATACTTTGCAGATTTCAATTGCTTAGAGTGCTGGAGACTCGCAAAACTGTCTTGCGTAAGGAGCAGGCTATGGCCTTTGCTCGCGCTGTAGCGGCTGGGTTTAATATTGACAACCTGGGATATTTGATGACATTCGCAGACCGTTTTGGTGCTTCACGTTTGATGTAAGTTTCACAACCTTTTTATATCTTGCTTACTGAATTGGATTTCTCATTTTGAATACCCTGTACATTTTTCACATTACCATGTGGCTGATAATTTATCTGGTGCTTAATCTATATTGGTTTTCTTGTATGCTATTCTGTAGCTATTAACTTGATCTTGATCCAAAGTATAGCCCATGCTCCAATGCTGATAGTTGTTGCAACATACAAGTATCTTCAGCCATAAAAGCCCAGGTTACTCCCTGCAATAGCTTTACACATTAGCTGCATAAACAACATATAGATGGCAAATCCTACTTTTTGTACTACACTTCATTTGTTTAATGACCATAATAACTGGAAATCACCTACTATTCCATGACCTCCTTGACAAAGTCACAAAGTTGTGTGAAGAGAAATTCTATGAGCATATTAGTATCATCCATACTTATTCATATTGCTTTGTTCTGGTTAGACTGCCCAGAACATTCCATGTCATCAAGAAAACTGGAATGCAGAACCTTCGATTCCGTTTTGCCAAATAATTCTGTTTTGCTCCTGCTTCATGTCCTCCCTGGCATACAGCGCAGCACCAGCCAGGCAGTGTAGAGAGTGGATCACGGAGAACATAGGTGATAAATGGGGACTGAGGAGGAGGTGGTGGGTTGTATGGTTCGGTTCCAATGGCTTGAAGGGTAGGGGCGTAAGGTAGCTAGCACAACTGACATGTGATGGAATGGTTTTCTCTCTCCAGAAAATAGACAAGCAGGGCAAGGTATTCTTTTCTTTTTCTATGCCTACGACTGATCTTGGCGCTTGTTTGAAAGTGAGATAGCTAGCAGCCTAGCACTGCAGTACATATGCATTCCTGTAGAGAGGGAGAGGAATAGGGAAAACAACACACACCCTGATGGGGGTGACCTTATATATATATAGTCCAATAGGCTTGGAATACATGTCTAGATACAATGTATACAAGACTCTACATATACATGTCTAATACCCGTTCGTAGTCGCAGCGGGAGGATCTCGGACACAAAGACCTAAAATCAGTGAACAACGGTGCAGTCAGTCCTTTGGTCATGATGCCATTGTGGATGGAGGAGCAAGAATGCCGGTTCAGCAGATATGTTGCTGTGACGAGCACTTCAGCCCGGCAAGGTGCTAGTAGGTGTACATGAAGAAGAATGGTGCGGCTAATGTTATTTAGCGTGTGGAACATGCTTCTTCATGCACACCTACTAACACCTTACTAGGCTGAAGCGCTCGTCACAGCAACATACCTGCTGAATTGACGCCTTTATTCTTCCATCTGCAATACCATTCCCCATACTCTTCTTTATAACAAGACTCCTAATTACTCCCATCTTTATGTTTTTGGATGCCTCTGCTATCCTAACTTGACTGCCACGGCTCACCACAAACTTGCCTCCTGTTCCACTGCTTGTCTTCCTCGGTTATCCCTCCTCATATAAGGTACACCGCTGTCTCGATCTATCGACTCGGCGCATCATCATCTCGCGTCATGTCGTTTTCGACGAGATCTGCTTTCCATTCAGGCTAACCAATCTCGGGTCCTCGCTTAGCGACCTGGGTTTCTTACTTACAGGTATTGTACCAACACGCCTTCCCACGGCTACTCCATCATGCGACGGCACTGAGCACCCGCGGCCCACTTAGGTGGCCCTCGAGGAGCCGTTGGACGACCCCGCCATTCTTTTGTGCGGACCTGTAGTGCCGGTTGCTTCTTCACTGGCCGCTGCACCACCTCTCCATGTCATTGCGCTGACGGCCGCCCCAGTTGACCCAGCTCGAGACTTCCACCTAACGTACAGTCGGCGGCCATAGGTGTCTGCTGCTGCCTGAGCGCTTGTGCAGTCTGTCCTTCAGCCGCTGGTATCGCCGGACCCTGCAACAGCACCGGTGCCTCCACCACCGATATAGCCTGCCCTTGCATTAGCACCACCACGTGCACCTGCTTCGATCGTCTCCCACATGGTCACTCGGTCCTGGACCGGGTCTCTTCGTCAGGCTCAGCGCTACAGCTTCTCTGCCACCCACTCTATCGTCTCACTGATACCGGCGAACCACCGGTTCGCCTTGGCCGATCCTCAGTGGCGCGCGGCCATGGTTGATGAGTACAAAGCGCTGATTGATAACGGGACATGGCGCCTCGTCTCTCGTCCCCCGACGCCAATGTTGTGATAGGAAAGTGGATCTTCAAGCACAAATTCCACTCCGACGGTTCCCTTACCCATCACAAGGCGCGTTGGGTGGTTTGTGGTTTCTCTCAGCGCCTCGGCGTAGACTGATGAAACATTCAGCCCCGTCGTCAAGTCAACTACGATTCGAGTTGTCCTCAGCCTTGCTTCATCGTGATCCTGTCCGATCCACCAGCTTGATGTCAAGCATGCGTTTCTTCATGGCCATCTGGCAGAGAGTGTACTGTCAGCAGCTTCCCAGCTTCATTGATCCTGCTCGTCTTGACGATGTTTGTCTCCTGCAGCGTTCTCTATATGGCCTGAAACAGGCGCCTCGGGCTTAGTACCAGTGGTTTACTGCCTACCTTCGGCAGCTCGATTTCGTGGCCTCTGTCTCCGACACGTCCCTCTTTGTACTCCACGAGGGGGATGACACCGCCTACCTGTCCCTGTACGTCAACGACATCATCCTTACGGCATCCTCGACCGTACTCCTGCAGCGCATCATGGCGCGATTCCACTAGGAGTTCGCCATGACGGGCCTTGGTGCTCTGCATCATTTCCTCGGTATCTCTGTCACGCGCTCCCTCGATGGTCTGTTCCTCTCTCAGCGCTAGTATGTTGTTGATCTTCTACAGCGGGCGGGCATGGCTGAGTGTCACTCTATAGCCATGCCTGTCGACACCCGTGCCAAGCTCTCCGCCACTGACGACTCTCTAGTCGCCGATCCCTCTTAGTATTGGAGTCTTGCCGACGCTCTGCAATACTTGACGCTCATATGACCTGACATCGCCTACGCCGTCCAGCAAATGTGCTTCTTCATGCATGATCCCTGTGAAACTTACCTTGCGTTGATCAAGCGTATTCTCCTCTATGTGAAGGGCACCTTGTTCACTGGCCTCCACCTCAGCTCTAGGTCGGTCGACTCTCTCACTGCGTATTCCGACGCGGACTGGGCAGGCTGTCCCAACTCTAGGTGCTCTACGTCTGGCTACTGTGTCTTCCTCGGCAACAATCTGGTCTCTTGGTCCTCCAAATGCCAAACGATGGTGTCTTATTCCAGTACGGAAGCTGAGTATCACACGGTTGCTTATGCCATGGCCGAGTGCTGCTGGATCTGTCAACTTCTCTAGGAGCATCACACACCCATTGCTTCTGCAACCGTCGTCTACTATGACAATATTAGTGCCGTCTATATGACCGCTAACCTTGTCCATCATCGCCGTTCAAAACACATCGAAATCGACATTCACTTCGTCCGTGACAAAGTTATTCTGAGATAAGTTCGGGTGTTTCATGTCCCTTTGACACATCAGTTCGTAGACATTATGATTAAAAGACTGCCTGCACCGTTCACTGATTTTTGGTTCAGTCTTTGCGTTCGAGATCCTCCTATTACGACTGCGGGCGAGTATTAGACATGCATATGTATAGAAGTATTAGACATGCATATGTATAGAAGGTAATCCTGTATACGTTGTACCTGACATACAATCCAAGCCTATTGGGCTATATATATACAAGGTCACCTCCCCATTGGGGTGTGTGTGTGGTGTTTTCCATTTTCCTCTCTCTCTACATACAGTTCACTGAGTTGTGTAGAAGAAAGCATGAAACTGGTCAATGGATTGAAGTTGAGCCTGAAGTGATGTCTGCATGGTCCGAATTTCCTCCCTTTAATGCTTCTGGAATTATGTTTATGGGAGAGAACATGAAGCAAAACCTGGAAACACTTTCTGTTTCCAATTGAGATGCAAATGGTGAAGATACTGCTAAAGCTGGTATGTCTGGTGTGATAGCTAAAACTTGCTTTCAGAAAGCTCTCAAAAGAACACCTCTTATCTTGTATTTACTGTCTGGCTGATGAAACAGTTTCATGATGTTCTATTATTATGTGCATGATTATTGACTTCACTAACCATTGTTACTCAGAATTGTGGTCAATATGTTATCTGCTTACTTTTGCCTAGTAGCTTTCTTACAGTTTGAAATTTCTTCCCTTCCTGCCTCATAGTGTGCAAACACATCGAATTCATATCTGCTATTAAGTCAATCTGTACAGCAGAAATGATTTCTATATAACCAGTTTAACACTGATAGGGTTTTGTATCTGTGGAATCACTTGTTGCTTGACAGACCAGAGGACAGCTCATCATTCGGGAGCTCCCAGCGAGTACCTTCATGTTCCATATCAATCAGCATATCCACCATGGGCAATTCATCCACCATATCCCATGCAAGGCATGCCTTACTACCCTGGGGTGAACCCATATTACCCTCCACCCTACCCCCCAATTAATGATCCTAGGTACCACCTCCCAGAGAGGAGAGTATCAAGGAAACACTCGTCGGATAGCAGGGACTCAGAAACATTGGATGATGAAAGTGACCAGAGTGGTTCAGAGATGGAGAGCTCTCATGGCCACAAGTTTCATAAGAAGGGCAAGCGATTAGGCAAGAAGAAACCCAGTGTAGTTGTCATATGGAACATCAATGTGACGTCAAAAAAGCGTAGCGCATTTGAGAGCGAGTCACAAATGGGTTCTGATGTAGCATCTGAGGACAGTAATGATTCACACACTAAATATAGCAAGCAAAAGCATAATAGCTCTAGTTCAAAGAAAAAAGAGAGCAGAAAAATCATTCTTGAGCCTGGAGATGAGTATAGCAAAGATGAAGCATCTCACAGGCAAGATAGAGACCAAGGAAACTGGAATGTCTTCCAGAGTTTCCTGCTAAGAGCTGAAGAGAAGACAAAAGATAATGACACAGGCCTATGTGCTAGTGAGAAAGAACCACTGCCAACAGGGAGGAAAGAAAGCAGAACCACTGATGATCCTCTTCTTTTAGTGGAACGAGATTCTGCCGATGTCAATGAAGGGAAGATAATTGGTTTCAATTCAGCCCATGGGAGGATTAGGCCCAGGAGAATGCTGTCTGCTGACGAACTTATGATCTCTGCTGAAGGTAGGAGCTCTGTGGATGGTGATATTAAGGAGATAGAAGCTGGAGGTGGAGGATACAGGAGAGGAGCAAGTGACGACTTCATGGTGTATGGGCAGGAAAAGCCAATGTACAGTGGGTGTTATTTGGACCCTCATGCAGAGGCACAGTACAAGAGTCCAACCCTGATGGAAAAGAACATGCATAGTGTGGCTGATGAGCCCTTTATGATACCTGTTAGGTCTAACTCACAGGATAATCTTGGACCAGAAAGCGGTACCGCCATTGACATAGATGTTGAGCTTTCTGGAACTGTTCATAAGACATCAGATGCAAAGGTTGGAGGCCAACTTTTCTATGAGCCCGATGAGCTGATGCCAGAGCATGAATTTGAAGATGTTACATACGGATATGATCCGGCAATGGACTATGATAGCCAGATGCTGATTCAACCTACCATCATGGTTGAAGATGCAAATGTGGAAGATGTATCACTGGGGGTTGAGGGTGAAATAAAGAAGCTAGAGAAAGATAAGAAGCTTAGAAGTTCACAGGAAAGTTCGGATAAAAGGAAAGATGCTTCCGCCAGGAGATTGCCATTGTCAAAAACCCAGCTAACAAATGCACAGAAACGTGCACAAAACCTGCGGGCATATCAAGCAGACCTTCAAAAGGCAAAGAAAGAGCAGGTATTATTGCGTTATTTTCTGCTTTACCTATTAACTGTTTCATTTTCCTCCTAGATGTGTTTGTCTTCCTCATGTTTGCCATCCTTTTGGACCGCATAAAATATTTCTAAATGTTAAATTATCCCAAGTAGAACATACTGTTACAAATTTCATCATTTTGTCTAGCAAAACCCATACTTCCTCAGTCTCCCCGTTCTAACTGATAGATTGCTTCTTGTTCCATGTACTACAGACCTTGTCAGGACTAAATTGCTTTATTACACTGTCTGCCCCTATAAATGCCATGTCTCTGGAACACCAGTATACTGCAATATGCAATTGATGGGCATCTGGTAGAAAATGTTGCCTAAAAGGGCAGTTATTTGCTAAACAAACCACTTGATGAAAGTGGCATCTATTCTCTCTGACCCATAAGATTAGTCGTCTTAGAATATAGCAGTAAAACATTTAAAACATCTACTTCCTCTGGTCCAGGATATAAGATGTCCTATGCAGTTGGTCCGTTAGAAGCAATAGAGTTTGTCAAGAGGGAAGATAATTGTAGCTGGCACTAGGAAATAAGGACAGTTTAGAAAAATATATGGTTAGGAGCAGTAAAGCAATAGCTATTCGCAACTTGAAACTTGGGAACTAGTGTCACAAAGTCTAGTTCGGACCAGAGGTAGTTTTTTTTTCCTCACCTGTTCTTTTAAATTTTTAATAGAGGCTTATTTCATGATAAAATATCCAGCACTACAGCTCATTTACAATTCTTATACCTGGACAAGATACACCGTGAACAAAAAGCACAAGAGGATCATGGCATCACCATTCACCAAGCCTCCACTCAGACTGTAGCATGCTGAACATACAATTTATAGCACAAATAGAAAGTACAATGGCCACCCACATTTTCAGCAACCCACTAAAATCCAGTTGTCCAATGATGTTTAAGCTTGTTCAGGGCCACAGTATCATCAAGGTGGAGCTCCTTTGTGATTCTCCAAAATCCCAAAATTACAAAGCATGACTTGGAACTTCTTGTTCTGACACAGTAGTCTCCATTTGCTTAGCATCTGGGAAACCCTGTGATGTATCATCTGCAAACAATACACGTCTTCTTTTGAAAATATATATCATTCTAAGTTCTCTAAACAGTCCAAATTAAAGCAGAGCTAGTCATATTTGAAATGATATTTTAGATATACTTAGCCTGTTAGCCAAAGACTAGCATTAAATTCATAGATCTGCCCCACATATATTAATCAGCAAAGATGTATCACACCAAAGAAAAATGAACTACAACCACAAAGTACACAAGATAAATTAGTTATTTGCTGTCCCATAGCAAGATTGTAATGAGTTAGAAGCTATTTTTAACACTTTCAGGAAGAGGAACAGATTAAACGGCTGGAATGGCTTAAGCAAGAGAGGCAAAAGACATTGCCACAAGGAGTAGAATCTAATTCAATGTCAACACCACAGCAGGCTAAAGTGAAACCTTCACCAAAGATTTCTCCCAGTACCTACAAGAGTTCAAAGTTCAGTGATGCTGAACCAGGATCCTTGTCACCTCTAAGGAAGCTTCCTGCTAGAAATACCCCAGAGAGTGATCATCAGAAAACAGGAAAAGCTAGCAAACTATGCGATAGTAGTACAAATGCAGTCAGTAAATTGGCCTCATCGCTGGCAGAGATGAAGAAAGAGAAAGATGAGAGAAATGAATTGTCCTGTGAGCGATTGAAAAAACTTGATGAACCTAAAAGCAATGCTTTGACTGACCGCCCTTCGAATTCAAAGTCTGCTAGTGTGGACCATTCACGGAGGAGAAGCATGCCAGAAGATACCAAAACAAAAAAAAATATCTGCTATAATGCAGCTCGACCATCAGCAACTCTACCAGAACTAAGTCAAATCTTCACGAGCTCCCTCTATTTCTGTGAAAAATAAGACAATTGCTAAAGAAACAAGGGATAGGGAACCTGGAGGTAAAGCACCTCCCACTTCAGAAGTTACAGATGAAATGAAAGCTGTTGGAGAAATTTCCAGGCTAAGCAACAGTGATGATAATGTGGTGGTTGAGAAGACTGTTGTGATTCTTGACAATGAGGTTGTTTCAACGCCTCCTGTCATTCTACCTCCTGAAAGAACAACAGAGAATGAAGCTTCTAGCAATGACAGAGCACAGAAGCCCAGTCTGGAATTGGAGTACATTGCCATCAGGGCTCCACCTTCTCCAGCTGTTCTTCCTGAAGCTGAGAACCCCACCATCCATAGACACGATGACCAGGGTAATTCTTATGAGGTATGATGCTTGTGTTCTTCTCAGTTGTTTACTTAAGGCTGCCCTGAAAAGTTATCTGTTTCTTTTTTCTGTTTCTCTGCACAAACAAAGTGTTTATAAGGACTTCCACTATATTGCAGCAGTTACTTCTTTTCTATTAAATTCCATAAGTTGAAGTGGTAAAATAATGCTTGTGATGACTGAGCATCGGAAGGATGAGACTGAGGAATTAACCTTGGCTGCTGTGGAGAAACCCTGCCAGGCTCCTTTTGCTAGGGTGACATCATTGGAGAATGATTCAGCCATCACCCATGCGCTACCAGGGCAAGAATCTGCAACACTTGTGCATGCAGAGAGCATTAGGGCTCGAATACCAGATCCTGCATGCACAGTTTCAGTGGAGACACATGAATCAAATGAAAAATCTCGTAATAAAGAATCAAAAGGATTCAGGAAACTTTTGAAGTTTGGCAGGAAGAGCCACACATCAGGTACAATGGATTCTGATGCTTCATCTGTTGATGGAGCCATAGCTGGAGATGGTATGAAACTCTCCTCCTAACACTCTGTTTACTAATGAGTAAATCTCGTAACACCAAATTTTAAGCCATATATATATTACAAAAAAGGACACCAGGTTTTATTAATTTTCACATTACACGAGCTACATGTGCACATGTATGTATATAACATAAAACACTGGGTTTTATTAACTTTTTTACATAACAGTGGTAAATTTGTGCATATAACACAAAACACCTGGTTTTTTAGCCTACCAGTAACTCTCAGCAGATAAGGTGGAGCCACATAGGCTGGACCAACCAGTCAGGCAAACAATCCTGATTGTGCTCCTCTGGTGCCACCGCTTTGACAAAACACTGCACCGTTCCCCATCTTGCACTTCTCCCTGCTCTCCATCTCCAAATCACCAGTGCCCCTCCCTTAACCTCTTCTGCTTCCTCTCTGCTCACTGCACTGCCTTGCCCTGCAGTGGCACAGTGCCCCTCTCTTGCCCCATCATCCACTCCCAACTGCCACGCTGGGCAAGAAGGGCTTCCCCACACACACTATCTACCCTATAACTGTGCTCACCACTGCTACAAGAATGCTGCTGCCCTGCCTTGCATCCAGGCATGTGTACCTGTACATGGCACAACACCATGCCTTCGCGTTCAGCAATTGCCTAGCTAAGGAGAAAAATTGGAGATCTGCCAGTTAGAGCAAGAAAATCAATCTCACGTCCGTGAAAAATTGGAGAAGCTTGTAGGAGCACCAGGTTATAGCAAATCGCAGAACACCAGTCCATTTCATGGAAGTACAAAGAAATGGAAAAATAGAGCATGGCTTCTTAAAACTTTGGATTGGATCCAGATTTCTTAGTGTGTGTCAGCATGATGTTAAAATGTGGTGTTTTGGATTACAGGGACCTCTAAATAAAATCTAGACTTTCGTGAAATTTACTCATTATTTAAATTAACTTGTATACAGAAGGTCATTATGTAACTAGTAATGGCATCCTACTAAAATTGAGATTCCAAAATAGAAAAAAAGTAGGATCCACTGAAGTCACGTTTGTTTTCTGAAAAAGAAAAGAAATTACGAGTCACCCCATTTTTGTTTCTGGCGTGAAGCTATCAATTGTTCGTGTCTCTGCTCAAGATTTGTGGGTTTAACTCTGGTCGCTTGTGCTTAATGTTTCATGGTCAATACTGAAAACCCTCATTTCGCAAGATGACTCTGGTTCTTCATCTAAATGTTAGAAGTTAGAAAAGCTCTCTCAATATTGGTTGCCTTTAACATATTTTGTCAAATGCATTAATTTATGCATCTCTTGAATAAAACAGTGGCAGAATTTGTTCTGTGAAACTAGAAACTTAGTTTCTATATTCTGTCTGGTTTCCACCGTAGTCTTTCTTTTTTTTTCCCCTTTAGCGAGGGATTTTCACATGGAAAGCAAGTACATCATTGTCTGAGTTTGTTTGTTTGAAAATTTTTCGTGGGGTGAAATCAAATGGATGCTAATTGTGTTTGGTATAATGTGGCCTGCAGCTTCTCGGTCATTCTCCATACTGTCACCGTTCCACAGGCAGAAGGTGATTGTACTGACTGTGAGTGACTCCATTTCAATCGGAAGATGATTTAATGGCTAGCTGATCCTATTTTCTGTCATGTTAATGCAGCTTGTGCATTAGCTACTCCTTAATTTGTTTCTTAGCAGTACATACACAGACATGCTAGCGGCAGGAACAGCAGGAGCAGGAGCAGTAGCAGCAGCAGCAGCAGCAGTATGTGTGAGTGTGTATACATACTATTGCCTACCTGTGTACGTTGTTTGTAAGCTGTGCGTTGAGTGAGAGTGTATATGTGCCTGTCTGTATATGTACGTAATGTTGGTAATTTGGTATGCATATGTATATGTTACACACAAATACAAAAACGCATTCGTTTGATCGATTATTAATTCAATTTGCATATATATTGACGTCTCCCGCAATTAAGCTGCGAATTAACCATATGCTCGTGCTTACCACGATATGCGTATATCTCTCTGTGTCAACTGTGGAACGAATGAGCATCGCATTGCGGACAATTTGCAGTGCACGACGAGAGCTGCAAAGTAGTGCTAATTTGGATGTTTCAGAACAATAATAATAAAGCAGGCTTGATGGGAGAAATAATCGAAAGAAAGAAAGAACGAAAGAAAGATCAGATTCATATGTAGTTTGAGTACATAAAAGAATACTGATGAATCAACTTTGTAAAGGCTCGTTGGAAAAAGATTTTCCAGACAAATAAAACGGAGTAAGAGATTAGCACATTAAGTATTAAAAACATTTAAAAATTGATTAGTATGATTCTTAAAATAATTTTTATAGAATTTTTTAAAAAAACATAAAACGTGCGTAAAAAACAAGGAGTTTTGGTTAACCGAAGAGCCGAATGCAGTAAAAATAGAGCCACATTGGTGCTTTATGCCCTAGCAGTCGCCTGTTATCAAAAGCAATCGGAGTAACTCTGAAATTAATTAACTAAAAGATAAATTAAAGGGCAGTATTGCTGAAGATTCAAGATACTGGCCACGAACAGATACTGTGTGTGCATAAATATATAAAATTATTATTGTATGTATTCCTTCACGAATAAGCAAAGTGGACTTGATTCTTGTCTGCTTCTTGTCAAATTACTTTTGAAACGGAAACCATCAAGAGATAAAATGGGCATGTGAAATGGTTGGAGCGTTTTGCATCCAGCTAGCTAGCAGTATGATATATATATATAATTAATTGATCGTTAATTAAGCATCATCAACATGGTACTATACGTTCGTACCGGTTATATATATGGGACCCCTACCCTATATATATACATCAATTGCTCATTCAATTGAACGTACTCAGCTCACAGTTCCTGCTTCATTTCATTTCAATTTCTAGTAAGGGCGGGCAGCAGCAACCCTGTCCCTAACAAGGACTACCACGATCCTCCTCCCGCGCCGCTGCTGGACGCCGGTGAGCTGGGCAAGTGGTCCCTCTACCGTGCCTCCATCGCCGGGTTCACCGCCACGCTGCTCTTCGTCTGCATCACTGTGACCACCGTCATCGGCCACAGGCGCCAGTCGGCCGAGGCGGACTCCTGCGCCGGCGCCGGCGTGCTTGGCATCGCCTGGGCCTTCGGTGGCATCATCTTCGTGCTCGTGTACAGCACCGCCGGCATCTCAGGCGGACACATCAACCCAGCCGTCACCTTCGCCATGCTGCTCGTGCGCAGGGTCTCGCTGCCGCGCGCTGCGCTCTACATGATAGCGCAGTGCCTTGGCGCCATGTGCGGCGCTGCCCTCGCTAGGGCGCTGCACGGTGGTCACCAGTACGCGCGCCACGGCAGTCATCGCTTCTGGCTCTCCTAATGAAGTGCATTTTGTTGTGGCAGTCGTTTAAAGTTCCTACCCTGCACGTACGCATGCATGCATGCCTCTTAATTAATATTCCTCTGTTTTGTCTTTAATAATTTCCTCCAATTATATCCTTATCTATTGATTACTGTTAAACAATGTGCGCACTGTCTGTAATCCAGACATATATGTATGATTAATTTTCATATTTTCAATACAATTATTCAATGTTTCTATAATTTCTTATATTGTCACGTAGCCACACGTATAAAGTCGGTATATATATATATATATAGCTTATCAATCGGCACGGCGGGCACACATAGTTGTCAAAAGTAGACTTCTGAATCTACCCCATATGGATCATTGGTCTATTCGGCCTTTTATTGTATACACATATATACTTCGCGCATCGCTGCGTTGTGCTTGTGCCCAACCCTAATCCCCATTCTTGCTGTAACTTGGTACCAGAGCGTTGCGGTAGAGAACGCGATTCAATCTCGTCACTGCTCGATCTCTCGCCGCTTCTGCGCCCGTAGGTTTGCCATTGCTTGATCTAGCCACACATGCATACCACATCGTCAGTAGTGTTGTCGCTGCTAAGATCTCGCCAATCCCACCTCACCACCCTCTCGCCATCGACGTTGTTTGTCGTCGCTGTCGTTGAAGTGCGTGACTGAATCCATGGATTTTGTTACCCAAGCAGAGTAATCAGGTTGCAACACGAGGTCGTCAAGCTTGAAATTGACTCCGCTCGCCAGAAGGCGGTCGAGGATCGCGAAGTTGCCCTCCCAGCTTATGAGGCCAAGCATGCGGCTATGCACACGCAATCTCTTGCTATCCTCAACATCAAGATTCTTGTCCTGGAGCTTTTGGATCGAGCAGCCAATAACTACAGTCGGTGGCGCGCTCTCTTCCTCGTTGTTTTGGGCAAATATGCCTTCACTGACCATGTCCTCACCGACATCGACAACTCCGACTGCTCGGCGTGGGTGCAGATGGACTGCACAGTCTTAACCTGGATTTATGGCACTATTACCGCCGACTTCCAGCAGACGGTAATGCTCTGCAACCCCTCTGCTCGAAAAGTCTAGTCCGTCCTCGAGTTTGAGTTCCTTGGCCAGCATGAGTTGCGCGTACTCCTGCTCTCCGCCAAGTTCCACACTGTCAAGCAAGGCGCGATCTTCATCACGGACTTCTGTCGTCGCCTTGAGATGATGGCCAGCTCACTCTCAGAGTTTAGTGACCCTATCGGTGACCGAACCCTAGTGCTGACTCTGCTTTAGGGACTCAATGGCAAGTTTCACCATATGGTCTCAAATATGAAGATACAATGGCCTTTCCCCACCTTCGACGAAGCACGGACACTGCTGCTTCTCAAGGAAATTGACATCGATGACCTCGCCACCGACGCCATCCCATCTGCCTTTGTTGTTTCTCATCAACACCCCCCTAGCGAGGCAACCAGGGTGGCCTCTAGACGAGGCAACCAAGGGAGCTCTCGTCCTCCCAATCGACGCCGTGGTTGTAGTGGCAAACCCACCCTCCATCACGGCGCCAACTCCTTTACCTCCTGGTCTTGCCCTAGCAGTCGTCCTCCTAGAGCTCTCTTCCTCAATCCTCAAGCTAGAACTATGTAACTGTGGCCGTACTCCAGGGGCACCACCACGCTTGCCGGTCTCACCGTTCGAGCATCTAGTTGCCCTCACCGCCTTACCCTACCTGCTCTACTACAACGTTCCTGGTGGGCCAAGCTCCGGCCTACCACCGGGTTTCATTCCCGACAGTGTGTCATCATCACCACCAGGCTCTGTGTGCGGGGGTCCTCCCTCCTCACCGCCTGGTTTCACTTGTGGTGCACCGCCCGCCTCTCCATCGGCGTTCGACCCTCTCTTAGCCTTTGGGACCACATTGCCTGCATCATCGGCAACGTCACCGGGCTCCTAGAACCCAATGGCCGGTCCTTCGTGGGATCAAACCTCCCTCATCAACAACTTCAACACACTCTCTCTGACTCCACCGGTCTCCAGCGAGTGGTTTGTCGACTTCGGCGCCGGCTCACACATGGCCAACTCTGCCGATATACTCACTTCCTCTCATCACACTTCTCCTTTACACCCTTCATCTATTATCGTAGGAAACATATCACTTCTCCCAGTCACTGTCGTCGGCTCATCCACCATTTCCACACCACAGCGATCCCTAGTCATTTCTAATGTTTTTGTAGCTCCTAGTATCATCAAAAACTTAATATATGTTTGTCGTTTCACTATCGATAACAATTACTCCATTAAATTTGATCCTTTTGGCCTCTCTGTGAAGGATTTGCAAACTCGGTGCGTGATTGCTAGGTGCAATAGTACGAGAGACCTCTACCCATTCCTTCCATCTGCTTTTATCTCATCGACGCTCACCACCACCACATGTTCCACCATCTGACATCGTCGTTTTGGTCATCTTGGCTCCGATGCCTTATCTTAGCTTATAAACACTAAAGCTATCTCATGTAATAAACGTACTTCTGATCATATTTGTCATGCTTGTCAATTGAAATGTCACGTGCACCTTCCTTTTAGTCGATCCACCTCTCTCGTACTTTATCCTTTTGACCTTATACTCTGTGATCTTTGGTCCTCACTTGTGGTTAGCACGTCGGGGTATAAGTACTACCTTGTCATACTCGATGATCGCACTCATTACACTTGGATTTTTCTCCTTCATTCCAAATCCGATACACTTGGCACCTTATCCAACTTTTTTCCTTATGTACACAATCAGTTTGGCGTGTCCATTAGGCAAATCTAGTGCGACAATGGTTGCGAATTCAACCATTCCTCCGCATGTGCTTTCTTCCTCACCAATGGAGTCATTCTCCGTATGTCCTATCCCTACACCTCCCTACAAAACGGTCGAGCTAAATGCCTCCTTCGCACTATCAATAACATCATGCGTTCTCTCCTCTTTTAGGCTAGCCTTCCCCTACGTACTAGGCTAACTCCCTACACACAACTACCTATCTTCTCAATCTTCATCCCACCACAACCCTCAATGGCCTCACACCCTTCTTTGCCCTTCATCGTACTCACCCTTCTTACTCATCTTTGTGTGTTCAGTTGCATCTGCTATCCCAACATCTCATCCACCACTCTTCATAAGCTGTCTCCGTGCTCCTCCTTATGCGTCTTCCTCGGCTACTCTCTCGACCACAAGGGGTATTGCTATCTCGACCTCCACTCCAATAGGATTATCATTTCTCAACACGTTGTGTTTGATGAGTCCTTCTTTCCCTTCTCTGCAATGTCCATGTCGTCCATTCATCCCTCCACTCTTGATTTCCTAGGCAGCGATGACCACATCACCCTGCCCATTCCACCTCCTATACCATCTACCAATACATCTTCCAGAAGTGCCTTCCCCAGCGCTATCCGGACACCACCGCCTGCCCCTACTACAGGGTCCACTTCGCCCCGGGCTACTCCCCCTGCCCTTGAGGATACTTCGCCCTATGTTGACGTCTGCGGCGCTACTGGGACCCTAACCGCTCTTGTTGCGGTCAACCCTAGTGGCTCTCGGCACGTCACCGGCCATACCACTGCTACCATTCCACAGCCCGTCGTGTCCATTTCTAACATGTATGGCATGTGCACCCGAGCCAAGTCCGGTTTCATCCAACCAATTGACCACCTCAACCTTAACATGGTGACTTTCTCTCCGATCCCGAAGTCTTTTAGATCAGCCTTGACTGATCTAAACTGGTGTGCTGCCATGCAGTTAGAGTATGATGCCATTCAAGCCAATGACACCTAGACACTGGTTCCTCGCCTTCTTGGCATGAATGTCGTCATAGGAAAGTGGATTTTTCATCATAAGTTTCAGTCTGACGGATCCCTTGCTTGCTACAAAGCGAGATGGGTTCTCAGGGGCTTTACTCCACGCCCAGGACTTGACTATAATGAGACCTTCAGTCCTGTTGTGAAGCCCGCCACCATTCGTGTGATACTCACCCTAGTTCTCACTCACTCATGGCCTATGCACCAACTTGATGTCAAGAACGTCCTCCTGCATGGGACACTGACAGAGATCGTATACTGCGCCTAGCCTTCCGGGTTTGTTGACTCGTCACATCCTGACTACGTCTGCTGCCTGAACTGCTCTCTCTATGGGCTCAAGTAGGCCTCTTGTGCATGGTACAGTCGCTTCGCTTCCCACATCATCTCTCTTGGGTTTGTGGAAGCCAAGTCTAACACTTCACTATTCATCTACCACCGCGACAATGACATGACCTTCTTACTTCTAAATGTCGATGACATTGTTCTCACGGTCTCCTCCGAGCGGCTCCTCCAAGAGACTATTTCCTCTCTCCAGCGGGAGTTCTCTATGATCGATATGGGACCACTTCATCACTTTCTAGGCATCACTGTTACTCGGCAAGCCGACACTCTGATTCTGTCCCAGCGACAGTATATATTGGATATTCTGGACAGCGCTGGCATGCGGGACTGCAAGCGCTGCACCATGCCAGTGGACACTTGATCCAAGCTATCCAAGCACAGAGATTCCATATCGGACCCCACTCACTTCAGGAGTATCGTAGGTGCGCTCTAGTATCTTACATTTACACGGCCTAACATTGCATATGCTGTTCAACAGATCTGTTTACATATGCATGATTCTCGAGAGCCCCATCTTGCCGCCATGAAGTGGATATTGTGGTATCTCCGAGTTACCCTAGATCATGGACTCCATCATTCCCGCGATGCTCCGATTGATCTCACAGTATACACTGATGCTGATTGGGCCGGCTGCCCCGATACTCGCAAATCCACCTCTGGATTTGCACTCTTCCTAGGTGACAATCTCATCTCCTGGTCATCCAAATGCTAGCCCACTGTATCGTGCTCCAGCGCTGAAGCTGAATACTGTGCGGTGGCCAACGGCATCGCGGAAGCTTGCTAGTTATGACAACTGCTCCAAGAGCTCTATTCTTCGGTCCATCGTGCTATTGTCGTATATTGTGACAACATCAGCGCCGTCTACCTCTCCACAACATCAGTGAACCAAGCACATCGAGATCAACCTACACTTCGTGCACGAGTGTGACGCTATTGATGAGGTCCATGTTTTCCACGTTCCTACCTCCTCACAGTTCACCGACATCTTCACCAAGGGCCTGCTGACTCCTATCTTCACCGAGTTTAGGTCCAGTCTGAGTGTCTGTTATACTCCTAGTTCCAACTTCTTGGGCGTGTCAAGAGTAGACTTCTAATTCTAGCCCATACGGTCCATCGGTCTATTCGGCCTTTTATTGTACACATATATATACTCTGCGTATCACTGCACTGCGCTTGTGCGCAACCCTAATCCCTATTCTTGCTGTAACTATAGTGACTACCATGTCCATGGCCTTGAGAAAAATTTAGTTCAAGGGCACATCAGTTGCCCACGACAGGCAAAAAATGCCACTCATGCCCGTCACCCACAAACGCCATGTGCCCACAGGCTTGCCCGTTTACCCGCTTGCTAACAACTAATTCAACTTGAACAGATATGGTTCACTGCACATCCTAACTTACTCAACTATGGCATCTTAGGAGAGGAGGACATCCAATTTCGAGTAAGACACAAGCCACCTTGAAACAAGAGCCATGGAGTTATCTTGTTGCTAGCCGCTGACTACATCTCGCCTTATATTTTGCTACATATAGGTAGCCTAGATAGAATAGATTGTTTATGTCTTGTACTCTATTTGGTTCGATTCATCAAATATATATGAGAGATACACACATGAGTAAGGCTATCACTTACATATAAAAATCACAATCCCTCTGTGTCGTCTCCTCGTTACTGTATCATGGATATCTTGGCATCAGTAAAACACTATGCTTATAAATGCCGTAGTTGGATATTACCTGTCAACAATTGACATGCCAGGTAGGGTCCTGGTGCGCTGAAGGTTTTCATCCAAAATGACTTCAAGAAGCAACACTTTCAGCGAAGATCTCGACGAAAGCTTGGGCATGGAAAATTCAACCCAGCTAATAGTTGCCTACCTTTAGATTGGAACCATTAACATCCCAGTGATGACTACATCATTGAAGCTGCTGATTTGCATATCGAAGCACACATGGAGAGTCAATTCTCATTGGAGCAAGAAGGTTTCAACAAAACGCTCATGGTGCCCCATCCACAAAACGATTTCTCACTCGTTATCCGAGTGCAAGGTGTTCAAGACAAAGGTTGTCCGACAAGCTGCTTCTGACGACAAGCCTGCATCGATAGGTGATCACTCCACTCCCATCATATTTAATCTGATGATATAGAGTAGGATCAACCAATTACTGATGTCAACTCTGATTGTCTAGTGGAGTTTATTGGATTCAATCCAAATGAGCCTTTCGTACTTCACAGGCTTGAATAATATGGATATGAAGACTCTTTCTTAGATTCAATATCTGATCATGATGTTGGGATGATCGAGAAAACTATACTAGGATCTAGGAAACCGACACAAGGTCTTAGAATAGAAGAGGTACTCAAATTGACATCTCCATCTGCATCTACTCCCTCTAAGGATGAAAACGTCACTCCTATGAAACACCTAGTGACAACACATTCTCTGTTGGACCAACCTCCAGCAGATCTCTCCGCAAACCCACGATTCATAGAATGGTTCAAGAGGATGAATTCTTTCATCACCAATATAGACACTGCTTTTGCTAGAGCTGTGGGAGAAGAGTCGGAGAAAACTCCATTAGCTGGTGGAAAACTACCACCTGCATGTGACAAAGAGGACAAAAACAGAACTATCGACCTCCAGGGTGACAAAATTAATCATTGTGCTCAGAATTCTCCTTGATGATGAGACGTTTTGTTGTGCACTATTTTCGCCAAGATTATGACTTGTGTGATGACTTGGAGAGACGTAGAAAGGAGCATGAGCGGAAGGACGACCACAAAATCGTGAAGAATATCATGAAGACTGTTGCCGTTCCCCACATAGACGCCGAGGAGAGGACGATCGACGAAGCAACAGGCATAATTGACAAAGTTTTCTGCATCGGTGTTGAGATCATGATGACCAATGATGGCCTTCTCGAGAACTAGACAATGACAACTCACCTAGCAGCTCGTCATCCTCCTCATCATCATATTCATTAGACCTAGACCCTTGGAGATATCCTCGGTATGAAAACTGCCGTTCTTATTTTCAACTAGTTGGCAGTTGTGCAACGTTCACCTATTCTCTCATAGAAGTAAGGAGGCCATCTAAGTTTTGACATGGCCTAGTGGAGAAGTAAGATGGAAGTACAGATCTTGAGGAATTTCTCTAGGTCTACTCCATAGTTTTGAACACAGCTAGAGCAAATGAAAACGCAACGGCAAATTATCTACCCACCGTACTCAAGGGATCTACGAGGTCATGGCTCATCCACCTACCCTTGTCCTCAATTGCGTCTTGGGATGATCTCTGTAAGCAATTTGTAGAGAACTTCCAAGGCACTTACAAGAGGCATACTATCGACGATGATTTACACGCTATAAGATAGAAGGACAGTGAGACTATGTGGGACTTTATATGACATTTCAACAAGTGCCATAATACAATTCTACATATCACTAATGCGTTTATCATCAAAGCATTTAAGTCTGCCATCCGAGATAAGTGGATGATATAGGAATTGATGACAACATAAGTAACTATGGCAATAATGTTATTTAAGATCGTCGAACAAAATGCTCTCATCGACGAATTTCTTTGATGAAGCAAAGGGAAAGGGAAGGAGTTGGACGATAAGACCTCTGCAAGAAAAAAAGGATGTAAGCACCACCAAAGACCCATACCAACCTAACAAGAAAAGATAGAATAGAAAACATAAGGCAGAAGAGGAAGTACTCATTGCAGAACGAGCCCCCCAACAGCCATGGCATTACAAATCCTAGGGTGGACTAGGTCAAAGGTGGTGCCCAATCTATGATATAGGCTCACACTCTCTGGCCGGTTGCCATGCTTTTCAGAAGAAAATGGCTCGCTAGATGGTTCTACCTCTTGACCAGAGAGTTCGTGTGGTCAAGAAAGAGGATTCCGCTATCAAGTCATTCGACGAGGACAATGACTACCCTATTCCTAATCTCACGGTGGATCATATCATCGATGGTTTGACTTCATATTCTTCCAAGAGGGAGTACAAGAAGGTTAAACGCGAAGTATGCTCTACATCCCAGAGACAGACAACAAGGTTGCAGTGGTCCGATTAAGCCATAACGTTTTTTGGCATACGACCATCTGTTTACACCAAAATTTGGTAAGCCCTGTAGACATGATTGAAGAGCCAACCGGCTTATGAAAAGAGTCCAATTGATATAGGGAAAGAGTCGATCGGATGAATTGAGAATGGATTTGGTTCAGTCAAAAGATTGAAAGTTATCCAGATGGGACCGAGTCTGAGGAGAAATCATGGAAACCACGACAGGGTACTTTATATCTATATAATATATCTTATAAGATATACAAGTTTAATTAGTTTTGTTAAATTCTTATAGATAGTTTTCTTTTATGTTTAGAAAATAACGTCCGGATGTTGTTTGTAACTACATCAGACTCTTATAACTCTAGGGTATAAATATAGACCCCCTGGAACCTTATAAAGCATCAATCACAAATCAAATACAATCTCGGTGTATCGCCATTCTAGTTCATCTAGATTTTTACTAGCGGGTTCTGACGCTCGACATGGGAATGCATTAGTTAAGTCCGATCTCCAGTAAAGGGGTAAGTTTTGCCACTATCTTGGTGTATTCATTCTGTCTAAGGCTGTATCAGTTAGTTTTGATCTCTTAGTCCGATCGGGTACATCACATCACGTTCGTGTGGTTTTATCAGCTTATTGAGCTTCCTCTACTACCATCGGTTAGTAGATCTGTCCCCATCTATCATGAGGCGAGCAACCCTAATATTTCTGATAGTGGGCTCAGCCACTATAGGATATCATAGAGGGGTTACATAAATGGTTGGGTAGTGTTCATGTGCGCGCAGGGAAGATTGGACCTGGCAGAGAGGCGCACTAAGAGGGCAAGCGAGCATAAGCCGATAGAGGTGTGCAAACACGCCGAGGCCTATGAGATCTGCTTTGCTGTAGTGTAGGTCCTTTGGCTTCGAGGTCCCTTCATTGAGGTTGTTGGAGTTATAGACATGCCAGTCAATTTGACTCTGTAATTGACAAGGAGATAAGCCGTTGAGTCAGTCGGCCGATGGACCGATATAAACTCCTACTATCGTCTTGTCAACGATAGGGTTGAGATAGTCATCGGCTATGTCTGATGCACTCATGCTATTGACTGGTTACCGATAGGGGCTAAAGCACCTGTGCATTGGTTGGAAAGCTGATGAAAGCGTTGGCAGATGGTGACAAAGGGAATCAAAAATACATCGGCTGTAGAGCCAATGGTACTCCGGAATAAAGTGGTCGATGAGCAATATGTGTAATCCTCATATCAGTTGGTTGCCAATAGAGGCTTTAGCGGTCGTTCATCGGCTGGAAAGCCGATGAAGACATATGCAGATAGCAAAGAATAAGATAAAGGACCCATCGGCTACAAAACCGATGATGCTCTGAATAAACTATGCAATGAATATTAAAGAGCGAGACCTGATCTTTTGAAGATACGAAAGACTAGATCGGACGCACGAACGGAAGGAACGAACGAACATATTGGCTAGCTGAGCCGATGAGCGAAATTATCTAAAGATATATGTATATCAGCTGAGAAGCGATACACTAGACATGAGGCTCTATGTGTGGATAACTCATCGGCTGAACGCTCTAATGAAACATTCTCGTAAAGACTTATCGACCTACGGCTCAATGTACTATCAGTAGTCTAATAGATTAGATATAACCGATTGCTCGCTTTTTCCCTAAATCCAGATGAGGAGTTCTATGAAGATGAAGGCTTCGATGTCTAGCTCATACCCAACGTCAAACGCCCGTGGTGGCCCGTTTAGTCTCTAGCTTTGTTCGTTTTTCATTGCAGCGTTGGGCCTTTGGTCGCCCATGTAATAAAAGTACTATTTACACTTCTGCTTATGTACTCTAATATTTGCCAACTTTGTGATGTGTATATTGCCTTCTAGGACAAGGATTAATGCATGTGCGAATGTAGAATATTGGTGAATTTTCTAGAAGCGACATCTATCGTAATGACAACTTTGGTGTCGATAAACTTGCCAGACAAGCTTCTAGATGTGAGCCACATGAACTAGGTATCTTCCTAGAAGTTTTGACAAAACCTTCCGTCAGTGATACCGATGACGTGGACGTATAGTTTGTTGCCAATAATGGCATGGGGGCTATACCTCCCATAGACGCTGATAAGGCTAATAGTACCATTGCTAACATCAAAACAAACAACTAGAGAACCTCTCTTCGGTCATACCTGTTATCGAATACAGTTGCTGATGATGACATCTCTAGCCCGCTTATCGAAGCTCTACTCTATTATTAGAAAAGAGCTATATAAGCGAGCACCTATCGAAGTACTACTAAAATGTCTCTCTGAAAGATAGCATCACACTACTCTACGACATCCATAAAGAAATATACGAAAATCACATTGCAGGACGAACACTAGTTGAAAAGGCCTTTCAACAAGGTTTTCTCTAGCCCACTGCTTTGCAAGATGCTTATGACTTGTTTCATCGTTACCAAGTTTATTAATTCCATAACAAGCATAGCAAGATACCAGCACAAGCTTTACAAACGATACCCCTATGATGGCCCTTCTCGTGCTAGGGACTGGACATCCTATGACTTTTTCCTCTAGCATAATACGGTAGTCAAAAATTTCTGTTCGTAGCAATCGATAAGTTCACTAAGTAGATAAAAGCGATGATTGTACAATAAACAAAGGCCAAGAACACCAGCAAATTCATGAAAGGTTTCTTCTATAGATTTGGTCTTTCTCACCTTATACTGATGGACAATGACTCAATTTAAAAGTAGTGATTTCTAATATTACTACATCAGTTTAGGAGTCAAGATATATTTTGCATGAGTCTTACATCCTCAAAGCAATGTCCAAGTTGAACGCATGAATGGAATAGTAGTGCAAGTCATAAAGACTAGGGTGTATGACCGATGAATGGCTTGTGATCATCGCCGGGCAGATTCCTTGGTAAAGCCATAATAAAAATTCTTTGAACCACTAGCAGATTCCGATAGGAGATATTTTGTAGTTTAGGAGAGCCGATGCTGCTTCTTCGTAAGATGTACATCGACGTTTGATGGCTTCTTCATCTTCTACGTATTCTAATGAGTGGAACTAGAGGCTTTAGAAAGAAAGGGTGTTCACTGCCTTGGAGGTGTACAGGTTTAACCATGGTTGCAGAAACAACCAAGGACCTCTAATGTGTCCAATAGACTGACCAGCTGATAGACTCCTTGATGCAATATCAAGTATCTGGCCCCTAGAAGATATTTGTCCAAGGACATCTATTGATGATCAGCTAGTTGTTCTACTAGGCATTGCATATTTATTGTTGGACCTAGGGTTGAGCCACAGAAGACGAACCTTTTGAGCCACAAGTTCAAGAAAGTCACGTGTTCCAGATCATTGACTGATCTAAATGTTTTGCTGTGGGTTGCTATGTACTTGGACCAGCTGCCAACATCCTTGGTCTACAACTAATGGCATAGCTTGAATCAGAGAGTGGATGGGTTATTGTATGCAATGGTGTTAAGGTAAGTCAGCATGGTCACATCCATCAAGTTCGAGGTCATCGGCCCATGTCCGAACAAAAATGTGTTCAGGGCATTGAACTAAAAATAATAAGCCGATATGAGCAGAGGCTTGTTCTTCTCCATCTCTGCAAAGGATAGTCTGATACAATATCCAATGTCCAGTTCATCCCAGAGGGTCCTCTTCATGGCCGATTCTCGACGGTACCAATTTCTCCAACCTAGGAGTTTGCTAGGCTAGGATCTGAAGCCATTAGTCCAATCATTGACGGACATGACAACATTTTTGAATGGAATCTGTTGAGTTTCAACATTAATAAAGTCTATAGGATCTTCGCTACCCATGGGGCATAGGTAAAAGTAATTTGGGCAGTTCACAATGGGGATTTGGATCTAGTTCCTAAGGTTCTATTGGAAAACTGAAGAACATGATGAACGGAATAGGAGTTACGTAGCAGACCTATATCGCAATGAGAAAAAAGGGAATCAAAGAAGAGGTTACCTCTAGGATGAAGGTTGAACACACCATTATGGAGGTCGGTGGAGTTGTGCTAGAGCAGAAGAGGATGGAGGCTTCGAGTCGCAGGAGGTTCACCAAGGGATTTGAGGAGACGACGATTTTCTTCCATGAGTATGTGGATATGATGTTTTGGGAGAGATGAAGAGTTTTTATAGAAAGAAGCACCGGATAAAACCATGGGTTGTTCGAGGCATTATTATTTGAGTTGGATCAAATGAGTTATAACGGATTGTAATGAACCAAGAGAAAATTTTAGAGTTTTCAAAGCCTAGAGAGGATAATTCTAAAATTAGGGCTGGCATGTGTTAACACCAAAATTTTAAAGAGCTATTAATGTATTTAGTCAGAAGGGACAAGCCAATAAAGTTGATGGAAATTACCTAGTGAAGACTGGATTTAAAAAAGTTTTCACAAATAGAAAGAAAAAAAATCCCTTGAAATCATTACGAATAGATTCCTTAGTTATAAATATCTCTTGTAAATAGGTATGAGCAGTTTTCTTTCCATTTTCTTTAGAAAATATTATCATGTGTTTGTTTTACTTGTATAAACCCAAGAGTATAAATATATACACCCGAGGGTCATGTAAGATAAAAGAATTAGATCAATACAATTAAATTCAGCACATCACCACCTTTAGGAGTATAAGTAACATAGTTTTTGACGAGATCTTGCTTTAGATTGGGTTGCATCTGTTAAGTTCGATCTTCAGTAAGAGCTAAGTCTTATCATACAGCAAGCATATTGTCTTAGTTAAGACTTTTTAGGCTCAGTCCAATATCTTAGCTAAGTTTATACAGTTGCTGATTATCTTGATACATTCGATTCTGTCTAAGGCTTTATTGATTTAATCTCTTAGTTTGATCTAGTATATCTATCATGATGGTATATAATTTGTTGGCATATTAAGTTTATCTTGTTATTCTTAATCTTGTGCTGTCTCATTCAGGCTTGATCTAATAGATGGATTTTGATAAGGTAATCTTGATAAATCAATAGGTTTTATTCAACATTCTATTAGAGTTTTAGCCGATGAGTTATCTTTATAATGTGCTTACACGCTCCTTTTCAGCTAGACAGCCGATAGCTTGAGTCTGTATCGGACTTTTAGCCGATTGTCTCATTGGTCTAATTTTTTTATCTCTTTTATCAATTAGAGGTCAAATTGACTAGTACGCCTCAAAGTTTAAGAATTTAAGGACCTTTAGTGGAGCTAAGCAAACCTCCTAAACCTCCGTGCGTGTGATGCATCAGCGTAAATATCAAACAATTTTCATGTCAACATCAAGAGAGTGCATAGTCAATCTGGCAAAAATAAATTCTTGCCAAATTGGGAGGTCCCTGTAAGGTGTTACAATAACTTCAACTAGGAGCATTCAATATCGCAAACGACGAGGGCCGCAAATTATCCAATTCATGAAACATCGAGCAATTAAATAAATTCTACATTGGTCCTATATGTAAGGTTTAATGTGTGTATATTTTTGTCCCATATATATATATAGTAAAGTTATGTGATGTTTCCCAAAATTGTGTTCCTTATAATTACTTCAACTTCAACCAAGTTACACAACTCCTATACTCTATATACGCTATCTTGCTGATCATAGGTAGAAAATGCCCTATATTCTCGGTCAGCCAGGGATAGGTGGAATTTTGCTCCTCATGATAGTGCATGCATAGGCTATAAGTCCGACAAAGTTGGAACCTATAGCTAGAGGCTAGAGACATTTCAGTTTTAGACTACAGTGGAGTGAAGTGATTTAGGGATTGTATATATTACAAATAATAATGTTTTCTTGCATGAAGTCCTCCCTTTGCAGGAATATCCTACCAAGCTGGTCACTACCACTAGACTGTTCTAAACACATTCTCCACAAGGCTAATAAAAGACTAGGCTAGTGCGTTGACTTCGGCGGTTGATCTCCAAGAATGTGTGAAGCCCAAGTTCACTAATTCTAGGTTCAAGTTTAGACATTAGTCCTTGAGGTAGGCGAGAATTTAGGCTCCTCCAAATCAATCCGAATGCTAAGACTCGGCTCTCGGACGTTCATTGATCTGGCGTGGAAGCCCCATAAGGATGCCATTGATATACTTGATCTAGTCTAGATATCCCTAAATGCTTTTGATTTGCTTTGAACTATCAACATGAAGTTCTCAGTAAGCGGCGTGAAGAAGTTTGTACGAGTTCTCTAGATAGGCCTGAGACCAGATATCTTTATTTTTATAGCACTCTATTTCCTATTCCTTAGCAAAAATGATGAGTTCCACCTTTGACCTCTCTAGCTTCAACTTCTTCTCTAGCTTCTCATTCTCATGTTTGTGAGCCTCTTTCAAGTACTTGATATCTACCATGCACAAATAATTCCTAAGTCATTCGCCTAATACAGAGATAGACAAGAAAAAATAGACGTTAGTGGAAACATACCGATAAGCTTCTTCTCGAGAAACTTGATGCACACTTCTAGCTCCTTAATGTGGCTAAGAGCAGCAATATCCATAGAAAGGTTGGCCAGAGGATTCTCAGGCTCATCTACTAATGTGGTTTTTTTATAATGTTGCTAGTCAACCACCACGATCTTTCTTTCTCACTACAATAAAGTAAACTGACAACACAGTGAGGATAAGGGAGAGAAACATTCAACTCATACAATAAAAATATATATATTTAATCGAGTATGACTCGATATTGTCTTAGTACAAGAGTTGGGAAAGCAAATGAAAAATTATACGTCCAATTAGAGGTCTACCACTACCTAGTTCACAGAGTCCACTTGCTTGATTAGCTTCTCACGCTTGCCCTTAGGCAAACCCTTCTCGATTATCTCATTCACATTTACCTCGGGGTGATAGAACAACATAAGTAAGGGCATGCTTGGCGACGGTGTACATAGTCATTCTAGCATCTTCCACGCTGTGCGAAGACTTCGGTGGGGACTTGTTGGTGCTTCTCAATCATCACCATAAACTCATCGTCAAATGGTGGTGGTGAAACTTGGTGCCCCAACTTATGGTAGCATCACTCAAGAACGAGTAGTGTGCCCTAAGGCCTTATCGGAGATTCTCCCTCTTCTCCTCCTTTAGAGCCTTTTCTCCTATCTTGAGGATGACTTCGTTATCTTGCACCAAAAAGCAAAGGGTGGCATTATTGCTGGTGGCCGTCGTAAGATCTCCTTCTAGTTTGCTAATACGCTTCCATGCATCAACGAGCTCTCCATAGAGCCATACATCTCCTTGTCGGTGGCATTAGTTTGGACCACAATTGTTTTGACACAGGGACGATTTTCTCCCCCATAAATAGATGTCACTGGTCCTCATCATCTAAAGACTAATGGTAGAGGCAGATGTTGGAAGAAGCGGTGGAAAGGGAGTGGAAGACTTCAAGATGAGGGAGATAGGGGCTTTAGAGCCTATCCCCTCCTATTTCTCAGGCAATTGGTCCGAGATGATAGGAGTAGAGTAAAAAAAGAATCAATGTCAGAAGACCAAACAAAATTGACAAGTATTTGAAATAGATGAAGTCGAATACTTACTTACCTGGCTTAGGCTTTACCCTGAAGGTAGAGTAGCTTGTAGCGCCTCTAGGTTGGAGTGGAGTTCTAAAGATATTGATAAGGGAAGACAAGTTATATCTTCTAGTATTTCCAAATAAAAATTCCTATCCATGATGTATTTTACACACCAGTGACAAAACGTACCATTGTTTGGCAAGTGGCTTTGGCCACACCGTTGGACTACACTAATATTTTTCTCTTTCAAGAACTATTGCTACTAGTCACACAGTACTCGTAGCAAACTTTGTCTGTTTGGTCGCCTTGGTCGTTGCTTGCCTTGCCTGTACTTTATTTTCTATGGAGAGCTGATGATCCACTAGGGACTTAGGAATTAATAAGGGAGAACTTACGTTGGTGACCTTGTCTCACTCGGTATCCGAGAGATCACAGATGAGAGTGGGAACGTTCTCGGTTGTACTCGCCAAGTCTGTCACTACCTTCTTAACACGTGAAATGATCCATATTTTAATCACACATTAAAGTTGTAATTAAGAGGCTAAAGTAAATGAATAATTAAGTAAATAATGTCAAATGTGATCAAACAATTCAGGTTATCCAAATGTATCCACATATACATAAAAGTCGAAGGTGCAACACCACACATGCCATGACAAATAATAAATATTCAGATTACACAGAAAAAAAAGGAATTAGACAAATGCATGCATGTTATTGTAGAAAGGATTAATCAATCACTAATTTCTTCTATCTATAAATAATCAATAAAATCAAATTTATACTGCTCCTTATCAACATATGACTTAAATTCCAAGTCAACCAACCATGTGCTGCCACTTGGCAGACACACTTTGGTCACCATTGGAAGAAACCACATTTGACCCATTCATTTATCCACCTCAACCAGTCAAGCAGTCAATAGTACAGCATTAATGGAGAAGCCACTCCTGTCCAACTAGAATTCACGAGAGCGAGAGGGGGGATGGAAGAACAAGAAGAGGAGAGGAACCAGCGAAGAGTGCTTCTGAGTGAAGAAGCAGAAGAAAAGAGTGATATGAGAGCAAAGAACCTTCGTGGAAGAACTAGCTAGGATCACATCTAGTATATCGTTCCAAATTTGCATCCACAAGTTCACGTCTAGGGAGCCACATATCATCATCCTGCATATAGGAAGTAGCAACCTTATGTCCAAATAGCCAAGAACCAATGAAGGAAAGATAGTGACCCCAAGAGGGAGAGGAAGGAACTCACCAGAGGAGTGGAGTGACGAGCTGACTGAGCAAGGAAGGAGATACGGTGAGATGGACATGGGAACATGGCCACAAGCTTGAGAACACAACTCCGTATGAATCAATCCTCGACCACGGTCAATTCGTCACCAGAAACAAGGTGATTTCACATTCACAGTATGGCTCAGGTCATGCATACACCTGAGTTTTATAGCCTCACCCTGTCACACACACGTAGACAGCCATTCCTCCAAATAGATCATGAGGAGTAGAAGTAGTACCAATCAACAAAGCATCACACGATTAATTCATAGCAGTGATCATTAACATTTTGTCTAACTAGCAGTAGCAAGAAAAATCGGCTAGCTGAGTTTGTTGGAATTCTGCTGGATCACTCTCCCTCTCGATTTCTCTCGGGCTGGACACTATAGCGAAAATGGCAAGAATTCAGCAATGCACAATAGGGCAAAAACAAGAGCAGAACGCAGATGGGATTTGGGACAATCTTCTCTTCCCCTTTCTCTGAGAATAAAAGCGAAAACTTGTGCTAAACCTAGCTTACAACTTAAATAACAAAATACATGGACCGTGCCATCTCATGATCTGAACTCAATACTATTCGTGTGCTCGGCACATTTGGAGAAAAACTAGGAAAACAGGCCATGCGGTGCAGGACACGTTCACCACGAAACTTTGCGGAAGGCACCGCGTGCTCTTGTGCATGTCGCCCTAGCCATTGCTATCGGCTGCACCCAGAGCTTTGGGGCCACCCTAGGAGATAGATATAACATTCTTCCCTCTAATCATAGAGTGGCTTAAGATCACATACACGGAGTAGGTTCCATATCGTCTCTAGCTTCACCATTAGCAATGCCTTCACCAAGGGATCGGCTTGTAGCTCGTCGGTTTGCATGAACTCGACGATGATCTATTAATAAGACTTATAATATCATATGTTATTATTTTTAAATGGTCTCTGATCATATATGATATGAGAAATAAATATGATCATAAGATCAATATATGCATTGATCGATGATTATGTCTTCTGGATCATTGTATGAAAATTACAAATTGATAATATATTAGTAAACATATGTTAGATAGACCTGTTAGTTAATCTCAATTAGTTTTTATATGGAATCATTAGACTTAAGATCATCATGATTACCGATATATGTAATAGCTTATTTTGATAGTACAAAACACTACTCCCCATAATAAGGTAGTCATAAAATTAGTTTTTAAATTTACTATAAAATATGTAGTGGGATGTGAGTGATCAAGATAAAATTTACTATTTTTATAGAAGAGATATCTCTGAGCCTCTTAATGTAATGGATTATGAAAGTGTATGGCTATGTCAAAGTGATCGAGGAGTCAACCACAAGTTTATAATCCATTATAGTATCGAGGGAGTGATTGAGCTATTAAGAGGATGACATAACTCTCGCCTTGAGCTTGATAGATATCGTAAAACAAAGGGATTTTTACATAAGAACATTATAGATTTAAGCAATATAATCTTTGTGTACTTTAGGTTTAATATGCGCTGTTAGAGACCACTATTAATAGGATGATTAAAAAGGTGTTTTTAGGTTGCGACCAAATATACAAGAAACTATAGGGTCGCACGCTTAACGGATTAAAATACTTTTTCGAATGTGATTTACATAAGGGCTCGATCTAGATAGCTATCCGAGTAGACTCCTATTGGACCACGGTCCTCTATAACCAAAAAAGAAAGCCTGGAAAGTGGGGAGGTCAAGAGAAGATACCTCTATTTGTCTCGAGCAAAACCCTATCCACCACCTCACAAGCAAAACCCTACACACTTGTGAGTCCTAGTACACCCACAATCGACGTTCTAAGCCTAGATGTGTGGATATCGATGGAGGCATTGCTCGTTGAGGCATTGATCATCATTAGGATCATGGCGATCGACTACTTCGTTTACTTCCTCGACATGCGTGTGGCTGGATCGGTTTCTTCAACCCTAATACCGTTGCATTGTGCGTCTCATAGTAACAGTCTATAATCCCTGCTTCGCATGATGTCCTGATATGCGTAATAGAAAAAAAATTATTTTATGCTATCATAACATACGCCTTCCCCTTCACTATATTCATGAATAGTTTTTCTACTATATATGTGATACGTTAGTTTTATTTTTAAATTTATAGATAGTTTCATTCGTAAAATTTAAAAATATATCAATGTTGAAATTTCAAATACATGGTAATAACTATGATAATTAATTTTTTATTTATATGAACTCTATTTTCTTTGAAGTGATATTTTGGTTATATCATGATTGAGAGAATATTATATATGGTTTATATGGTGTAGATATGTCATAGCTTTTCAACCTCTAAAGGCATTGAAAGAACAAATGAGAGAAGCTTTTCAGCAGTATACAAGTGGTTAATATAATGCTTTTGAATCAACCTCAAGTCAATATAATAACTATATATATCATAATGAGTCGGGCAATCGAAAGTTTTTTTTTAAAAAATTGATGTCCATGGATTTCAATATTACTTGTTACATGGAGAATGTATTATAATGTGATTGGCCACCTAGTATTATTATGTTAATATATAATAAAGACAATATTATTTAATAGTCGTGTAAGATAAAAATAATCTAAATATGATAGGATGTGATGCTGAAATAATAAAGGAGAAGATAAGAAAAGAGGATTGATAGAAGAGAAAGAGAAATAATACCATCGTCAAGATAATGGATAACAAAAATATTTCATTAACTAGTATGCACAGGCTGATAAATCGTTACATAAGAAGGGAGATAATAGAACTTATAAGTCATGCGATAAGGAATTTTTAGGTCCTAAGTTAAAGAAAAAGAAGTTAAATAAGTCGGTATACGAAATAAAACATGACGTATATAGAGGGACAAAAATTATTAGAAAATATAAGAGTGTAGAAAATACCACGAGCAGGGGAACTGTTCGGGCCGTCGTTATGGATCAGTCGATATCCGGCGATGAGTCCGAGGATGACGACTATTGGGGGGAGGCGGCGGAAGCACGGCGAATTCATGCCGCAGCCGATGCGGCAGTTAAACTCGGACATCATCAACGAGCGTACGACATGTCTGGGGCATCTGTTTCTCGCCATGAACTGCCGCCGCGAGAATCGACTCTCAGTCGCTGAGACGCTGCTGAATATGTGCTTTAGTTTCTGGACGAAATTACCCCTCGCTGATGAGGATTAATCTGCTAACCAACGTTTAATCTAGACCAATCATGAGCTTTACTTTTCATGCCCTTTTTTTTCCGTGAAGCATAGAAGCACTTCTCAACAAGCAATTGAAAAATTTTTATGGTCAGAACTAAGAAAAAAAGGAAGGAATTGGTAAAATTTGACGCTCTCTTTGATTATGTTTACACTCATGAGAATGATATATGGGCCATCTAAATCAACAACAGTAGGTCAGGATGTTAAATAATTAAACCCTAATTTGCGGAGTGTAAAAAAATCAAATCTCTCAATAAATTGATTATTGATGAGTAAATATTAATATTGCATTTTCATTGGCAATAGTCAACCTTCATGACCTCCCTCCGATCCCTCACCAATGTCAGACAAGAGATACATTGTATAATTTGATTGAAGCAAAGATGGGAGCATTGGACGCTTTTCTTCATTTCTTTTTTACACCAAACAACATCAATCTCACGTAATAAAGAAAGCTTAAATTTAATAATATTTCTAGCATCCACAACCACAAAAAATAGACAATGCAGCATAGCTTACAAATTTACAATTTACACATCCAATCCATGAAACGTGCACCGCTGTTGTTTTGCTTGTTCAATCGTAGTACTTCCTGTCTTGTTCGAAAAAAAATCGTCATTACTTTCTAACTGAACAAAAGTGAGAACACTGACTTATATATATATTCAACCCCTTTATACACTCAGCGTCTTAATCACTATACACATTTTATATGGTATCAGAGCCAGTACGCCATCGACCTCTTCCAGCGTATCGGCATGGCCGATTGTCACCCCACGGCCACTCCGATTGACACTTAAGCCAAACTCTCCGCTGTCGATGGCGCACTTATTATCGATCTCTCTCACTATCAGAATCTTACCGGAACTCTCCAATACCTCACTCTCACCCGGCCTGACCTCACGTACACTATCCAGCAAGTGTGTCTCTTCATGCACGCTCCGCGCGAACCTCACCTCGCGCTGCTCAAGCAAATCCTACGCTACGTGAAGGACACCCTCTCTAGCAGACTGCATCTCAGCTTCAGCCCTATCGACTCACTCACCGCGTACTCCGACGCGAACTAGGCAGGCTGCCCCGACTCTCGACGCTCTACGTCTAGCTACTACATTTTCCTCAGTGACTCTCGTATCCTGGTCCTCAAAACGCCAGACTATATTGTCTCAGTCTAGCGCCGAAGCCAAGTACCGTGCCATCGCCCACGCCATCGCCGAGTGCTGCTGGCTTCGCCAGTTTCTCCAGGAGCTCCATGCACCCTCTTCACCGCGACCGTCGTCTACTGCGATAATATCAGTGCCGTCTATATGACCATCAACCCGGTTCATCATCGACGCACCAAGTACATCAAGATCGATATCTAATTTGTCTATGACAAGATTACATTAGGACAGATTCTGGTGCTCCATATACCATCGGCACATCAGTTTGCCGATATAATGACCAAAAGTCTGCCCACGCCTTTATTCATCAGTTTTCGGTCCAATCTCTACGTCCGTTTTCCTCTCGCTGCGACTGCAGGAGGTGTTAGACAGACTACTGGCCTGGGTTGTATATATATATACCGACTTCCTATTATATATACTCGGGGTCTTAGTCACTCTACATATTTTTACACCTTTTAATTATCTTCCATTTGGCAAACTTCAAGCCCATCAAAGTACCACACTGTACTCAAAAATATTTGCTGGATATTCTTCGGGGCGATGGAGAGTTTCTAGTTCCAACAGGTCACATGAGCAAAACCCTTGTGTATACACAAGAAGACAATTTTCTTTCTGGAATCAGAAGAAGCAAGAATTTGAAATCACTATGGACCTGTTACCATGCATCAGAAACAAATCAAACACTAATGCACATATTCTTGTTGATGGAAGAAAAAAAAAGAAGTGAAGAAACGGAATTAGACTATTAGAGCAAAACCAATGCTTAAATTTTTGGAAAGAATAACACATGGTTAACCAATCCAACGCTACAAAAAGCACAGAGCTTGAATCCTGGTATGTCAATTGCCAGCAGCAACGCTTTTCGTTGGCGAATCATCAAACAAAAAGTTGAAGTTCAAGCGCATCTTAAGAGTTGAGACAAGATCCAGCCAGCCACACACAAAAAAAAACCCTCAATTTATTCCTCCTTTCTCCTCCCTCTTCAGTGACTGTTCGTGAATCAATCTTATAGAAAAGGGAGTATCTACAAACATTTTTTTTAATTCATTTCTCCTTCCTTTTCAGCTTAATCTTCCATGGAAGTAAGTGAGAGAAAGAGACACGAGTATTAAAAAACAAAGCAAATCAATCGATGGGAAAAAGCAAATCGGATGAAGAAAAATGAGAATTGGAACATACTTCATTCCGATTATTTTGGGGCAGGATAGTAGAATGAAAGAGGATTCATTTGAACCTGGTCTCTTATCCAGTCTCCATCTCCGTGCCATGGACGCAAAGATAGAGAAAGTGAGATGTGGCTGTTGACTGTTGAGGAAGGAGACGAGATGGCCAAAGTGTTTTTTTTTAATCGATGTCGACAGTGTTGACGTTGAAGAGATGGGGAGATTCTACAGTCTGGACATGTGAATGCCCCACGTGAGATTGTGGGCCCCACTTACGTATATGTCCTTGTCATACCAGCCACATATAAATAAGGAAAGTGAGCTAAATACAAGTTAAATACATATGCCCTCTTTCTGTGCGCACGCATCTCAAACACATCTAACGGTACACAGCTTAGGTGCAAAAAAAAATTCCGATGAGGAAGATAACTCAGTTTTTTACGGTCGTTAGAGATAGTGAGTATGCTTCGTGTCGTGGGCAAGTTTTTTATCAGATGTCCTTAGCCACTCATTTCTTACCTATAACACACCGAGATTTCTCTTCCTTCTATCTCCTCGTCTCTCTACCTCTTCATCTCCCTCTACCTTTTTCCTCTCTCTTCTCTTCATCTCCTTTCTCCCACCTATCCTCCATGGCTAACGGTGGGTATAGGCACACGCCGAAGATGGCCTCCTCGTAACAACGGACAAAGCCAAGGTCACATGTCTTGTCTAAGGGCTTGTGACTTGGGACGATTAGATCCACCTTTATGACATGTAAGAAAAGCAGATAGTGGGGGAGATAGAGGTTCGGCACCAAGCACAGCGTGCGACGATGGCTGGGGGCTAACAGTGAGGGAAGGTGATGTGAAGGTGACGTTACGTGATGACCTTTGCCTCAAGCTTACTGTAAATTTTTTTTTATGTTTTAGGCAGTGTATCTAATGTTGTTTTTTGTTAAATTAAAATATTACAGTTAGAATTTTAGTGGTGTGTTGTTATCCATAGGTTTCACTAGGCATTTTAATATGTTTTATATTTTTTATTTCACTTCTTGTGGATATGATGATATTTTGAAAGTTGAAATTCAATGTCTCGTGAAATGTTTTAATCCTGATTTGATTATTTTTCATTATTTTAATGGTTTGAAATATTTGTCTACAAACGATGAACCAACGTCCGGTTTTTGAAAAAAAAAACAGATGACCGATCCGTAGTCGGGTCCTAGAGACAGAAGCACAGAATTTGTTAGGACACAAGTAAACTCCCTCTTGCTTTCTATGTCTCTCTCAAAGAAAAGAAATATTAAATAAAAGAGATCAGACGCCAAGTAAAGTAGGCGTGAGATTACATACATATAGGACTAGGAGTATCAGATATATCGATACACGTACACACAAGTATATATGTGTGTGTGGATCCTTCATGGCATGATGATGCGTTGTACGTCGCGATTGTTCCGTTTGCATATACATACGACTATCGAGTTCAGTGAATCATTGCGGCAGCTGGCACGTAGCTACCAATTAATTAATTAAGGTGCTATGAGATGACGCACGCGTTTGGGTTCTCGTCGCTGAACAGCTGCGGCGCCGGCGGAGGCCGCTCCACCATGTAGCTGTAGTACACCGGAGCCGGAGGCGGAGGAGGCAGCCACTGCAGATTCATTGCGCAGGGGTGAGGGTGAGGCGTCGGGGCTGGACCATGGTAGTAACTAGTGTAATGCTTGAAGCCGTACGGCGGCCAGTACAACATCCGCTTCATCATCTCCTCCGGCTCCGGCTTCTCCTCATCCACCGCCGCCTCCTCAGGCGCGGGCTTGTTGGCCTCCTCTGCTTCTTCCTTGTTGCCGCTGGCCTCTTCATTCTTCTTGTTGCCGTCTTCCGCGGCCGGCTTCCCCTCCTCCTTATTTTCCTCTTTCTTGTCGGCATCGGTTGCAGGAGGAGGAGGTTCGTCCTTGCTGGGCTCGCCCTGCTTGTCCTCCTCCTTGGGCTTTGCGGGCTCCGGTACGACGGTGGCGAGCTTGCCTGTGCGGCGGTGAATGTACTCGGCGAGCTTGTCGCCTGGGACTGTACTGGTCACCGTGAGCTTGCCAGCGCTGAAGTTGGCGTCAGCGCTCTGGACCCCTGCGTATATGCATTATGCAACGTATGCGATCAAATCCTAGTCAATATCGATCTTAAGCAGCAGCCTAGCACGCACTTAATTAGCAGAGTGTAATCGATCAAATCCGTAGGTACGTATAGACAGTACCTTTCATCTTGAGAATCTTTTTCTGCAGTTGCTGGGCGCAGGCCTCGCAGTGCATGTTCACCAGGAGCTCCACCGTCGTCACATCGTTCACCTGCGAATGGACGAGCGGCGGCGCTGGTTGGTCCTCATCAGTAGTTGGAGGCGGCGGCGGGGAGATGACGGTGACGCCGCGCAAAGTCTTTTGCCGGAGGCGCGCGCAGAGGGCTTGCGGGTCTACGATGCCCGTGACGGTGAGCTGGTTGGTCGTCATGTCAACCTGCACGCCCTGCACGCCCTTGCTACGCAGGATGCACCGCCTGATCCTCTTGGCGCAGCCGGTGCAATGAAGCTCCACGCCCAGGATCACTGGTAGTGGTGGCGGCGGCGCCTGCTCTTCCTTGCTCCCTGCATCTGCTGCAGCAGCTTCCTCCTCCTTCTCTGCTTCTGCCGCCGGCGCCGGTGCTGCTGCTTCTTCTTCCTTCTTCTCTTCCATCTTGCCGTTGTCGCCCTCCTCCTGCATAATTAAGCACCCCACTCCACCGGTCAATATGAGCGATTCATATGCATGCCATGGAAATAAATGTACACACATATAGTACATCTGTAAGCAACGCCAGCCTGATTTATTACCTTGTTGTCGTTGAGGTTAACTTGCTCGCCCATGGCGATCGAATTGAATTAGCTAACTAGCTAGCTCCTCAGATCGATCTTCTTTTTTCAGAGGACTTATACCTCAGATCAAATCAGATCGGATCAGGTGACTTTGATCGATCGTTGCCCCAGCTCAGGTAGCCAGGATATGTACTGAGCAATGCTGCAAGGATCTGTTTATATCCGATATATATAGACAGTAGTTAGTTAGCAGGTGATAGATGCAGTCGAGTGCCACACTGTCACTACAAAATATTATAGTGTATGTATGTTTTAAAATATAAGAGATTTTAATCATACGTTTATATTTATATTATGTATCGAGATTATTTATATTTTAAAGCGGTGGTAATATATAGTTATTACTAGTATCAACGAAGAACGCAAATCAAGGTCGTCAGGCTCCGTACTTGGAAGTTAAACACACGAGTTCTGTTCGGTGGTTTCAGGATTTCAGTCTCCACAGATTCTTTGAAGGAAAAAAAAATCATGAGAAAGGGGCAAGGATAGCCGGCCAGGGACAAGAAAGCTACTGTGTTGAGAAAAGGTCGGAAAATTAATCAGTGTGCTTAGCTTTAGCAGTCACTAAGCTACGAATACAATTCTGCAGGCTCTTAATTGAGGATGCAGCTCCACTCATCCCAACTAATACTATTAGCATGTGCTAGCAGTATACTACTTTCGTTCTGGTAGTGCTTACGTTTGTGTAAGAGTCTGAAGATAAATTTACCCAAGTCTATAGAAAAATAAAATCTTTTTAATGAAGGTAGTTTTTTTTACCGTTCTGTTTATGAGCTTTCGTTAGCATCCGTTGATTTTACAAAGCCACGACCATCCTAGCCAACGCACATATGGGCCCTTCGCTTCTCCCGGGCGACGATGGCGCTCTGCTTGGCGGGAGAGGACGACGAAGGGTTTGGTGTAGGTGCGACTGGCAACGCAGGGGCGGCCAACACGGAGAGGGATCGGGCGGAGCCGCAGGAGCAGGAGCCTCCCCAGGCCAATCCAGTCGGTGGTGGCCATAGCACGAATCAAGGTGTCGGTGCTTGGACTTGCGGCGGGCGCCGACCCTTTTTGATTCCCTGCGGCTGCGGCACGAGTCAGTGCCCCGCCCCTTCGATTCCAGCCAACGTCTCCGCGGTTCCAGCCGTGAACACTCTCATTTTCAGTTTGAGGAATAATATTACTTGTATGAAGATATCCTTGTATTTTTGTTTTGTCTCAGAAATACTCTTGCCGAGCTATCAGATAAGTCTCAATTTAAAAATTATGTTATACAGCTTTTACTACAACAAAATGATCTTTACGCACACAATTACATAATAGTGGCGTCAATACTTTTTTTCACACATACGCTTATATTTTCTAAAAGCGGCATTCCTCAATATTAAAAAAATATGACGACGTGGCACAACTCCTCCAGCGAGCATAAGGCTACACCAGAGATTAATACATATCGACATAGTCGCTAGTGCATACATATATGTTATACATATGCATCTGATTAATTACAAAATTCTTAACAGTACGAAAGTTTTGTCTTGCCAATTTCACACATTAAACCTTAAAGTTATACTTTTTTGCGCGTATATAATGGCGAGTTAAAAATTTTGAAGCCTAGCTAAGGGTATATACTAGGTGTGTGTGTGTGTGTATATATATATATATATATATATATTATTCCTAGTAAGAAAAAGCGATGTCTATTTCAGTCCGAAGTGGTGGAGAGGGAGTAATACGGCTCCAGTTAAGCAAAAACGAGTTAATTAGCTTGTGGGCTTAGAAGAAATGGTAGTTTCGTGTGGCAACTTGGTTTGCGCGCCTTCTCTCTTCGATTTCTACAAGCTAGCTAGGTAAGCGGGCATCTGTGTACGTACGATCAGTTAATATATTAATGGAGTAGATATATAGCAAAGGTACCTTGATAGACAGGCCAGCTAGCGTGCTTGTATCCTCGATAATGTTCAAGGTTACATAACAGCTACTAATTATTAGTTCGATTCAACCTCACATATGCAGTCACGTCTGCTCTCATAAAAACAGTTGAAAGAGTAATTAACTTCAACAGTTAATCTCCCTATATTTTTATTGGATTTGTTTAATCCCATTTTAACTAAAATCAACGGCAAAATCTTGCAGGTTCCTTATATATATTTATCCCAAAATTAAGCTCCTTATATATATTTATCCCCAAATTCTCTGTATTTATGAACGGAGCAGTACAGATTAATTGCATGCATCAGGCACAAATGTACAGAGCTAGCGTAGCCAGCAACTTAATTTTGCCTTATTAGACCCTTATTTTCCATATGTAAACTTATTGTCTTAGAGTATAGAGAAAGAAAGTATGTCTATTATAAATTATATTAAGAGTATATTAAGAGAGGTCATGAAGATTAAGAAGCCACTTTCGCCATGTTAATAGAGGAAAATAAAAGGATTTTCACCGTGAGATCATAATGGATTTAAATTATAATAATTGAACTATCCTGTATACACAATACAATTGTTGTATATAAGGAAGCATGGGTTAAGAGTTGTATATCATATCTAATTCTATTTTTAAAATCTATTGTATATAATACACATTTAAATCTATTTAAATAAAAGCTATATATCAAGTCATATTCTGTTTTAAAATCTAGCTCCATGCAAAATCTTATAGGAAAATCTGCTATTGCTGGTACTACTTAGATTGGAAATAAGCCATCACATTCAGATATTTTTACCATTAGCTCTCCAAATTATAACAACATAGATTTATAAATATAGCTATATATAAAATACAATGTATATTTATAGAAAATTGTATATCAAATTCAATTCTATTTTTTAAATCTAATGTATATAAATTATAATTATATTTAATATAATAAATAAATTTCACAAAACCCTAAGTATTATGGTCATAAGACCTCATGTGGCACGTAACCTTGAATATTATGTTCTTAGTTTTTTTAAAAAACCACTCCGTTAACCAATTTAATCTAACACTATAGCATAATTAAAAATAATTAACTTAGAGCTACACCATCTAAACGATTTAAATAGATAAGTTTAGAATGTATATTAGATTAAAGAAAAGTATGCGAGCATAATACCTATGGTTATATGGTTATGTAAACACGTTAAATATATGTGGTTTAATAAAATAAAAACTAAGAGTTACGTATAAAAACAAAATCAAATCTTAAATATAGCACCGTGCAAAGTTGGGGGAGCGATGAATCAGCTAGTTAATTATTGTAATAGAGGATAGATTTGAGAAAGTTAAACAGGCAGGCCAGGGGAGTTAATTAGCTAGAGGACATGCATATACATGACGTCTGATGAGTTAGATGCACATGGGTTGTGGGTGTTTGCCGGCTTTAACTCTTTTCTTCCGTCGTAAGTGTTGGCCGTTGGGAACCCTGAATCCGCCACTTCATTATGAGTCATCACCGTCCGTCCTCATGCATGTCCCAATGCAAAGTGATACCTTTTCTATTTTTCACGTAATCTGCAGCTGATCTAATTCAGGCCAATTATGTAGGCACTTATGATTTAGTACAATATTTTAGAATATATGATGGTAATTAACAGGCATCAACTTCCCTGAAGAGATCGAACAAATTAATTAAAGCATTTGCAGAAATGGCCGCCCCGGTTCACAAACGGTGAGTAAATAACACTATAATAGTTGTCAAGTTCTTCACCTTTGCATTAGCAGGATGACAAATATGCATTATGGCATTCTTCTATTTCCTGTAAAGCACCTGAACGTACTCTACACAAGCTGTGCATGCTATCTCAGTGCTAACTGTAATAACGAGATGTGATTGTTTTTGCCATTTGGAACAAGCACGCGCGCGCGCGCGCACACACACAAAACATTCGATAGCTTGCGGCCGTCCATGATTAGTAGAGTTAGTTGTTGCCACCATGCTGCATGATGGATCAAATACAACAAGCTACTAGGTAGCTAGGGGGCTTAATTTGACACCTGTGCTCTATTTGCTTAGGTTATGTGGTGGGGATCACCACTGATTAGGGAGAACAAACTAATACTACAATGGAATAAAGCTAGATCACCTACCCTATTAAACAACAAAGATCAACAGTATATACTAATTAATTATTGGAGCAGTAGTCCAGTTTGTAAAGGAAGAAGAAAAGCGTGTCTTTTAAGCTCAGGGACAAAGGAATATGGAGTCAGCATAGTTAACCTTTTTCATTCATGCATGGATCGTTGGATCCTGCCCTGTCTGCTTCTTCAACAGCCGCTGGCATGCATCCCACTCTTTACTGTTGGGGAGATTTTATTTGTTTGGGCAGTCAGTCAGCCAGTCTAAAGCTACTGCTCGCTCGCTTGCCCCCGTGCACCAAATTAATTGATTTAAGAATAAATTTGACATAATGTTAGTTATTATGACTTAAGTTACCACAGAAGTTTTAATACGTGACACGTAATCCCGAGTATTATAGTCTTGAGATTTTATAAAACTAGACAAGGGTTAAATGAATTCATAAATTTTAGATATTATCTAAAAACTCATATGTAGAATACATCAAAGAAAAACTAGTTTAAAGTGTGATTTTGTGTAATTATAGAACCATACTATATATATGTAGTTGTGTAACATGTTAAAACACACATAGTTTTATATAATTTAAAGAAAAATACGTGGAGTGTTGTAAAATTTACTTTTCCAACAAGATTGTACTACTACAGCTAGCTAGTACTTTAGTACACCAAGGAAGCAAAACCTGATGCTGCGGGTCAAATTAATTTCAAGCATAAACTATCCATGCATCTAAAAAGCTTGTGATGATTTCGCTAATCATCTATTATTAATTTTGGGCGATCGGGCTCAACACCAGATTACTAGTACATTAATAAAGATGCTTAGGAATCCACCGAAAGTAAGAGAGGCCGGCTGGGCCGAGAGAAGCAAATTAAAGTCGTCGTGGAGGTGAGTCAGCTCTGCTTTGGTACCAACTGAAGCTGAAAGTAGGCAGACTTGGGACATGACAGATTAAAACATGCACAGTTCAGTCACATCATGCATGGACTCAGTTCAACATCATCACTGACTTTTGCTGCACAAGCTATAACCAACAGCACCTGAAAACTAAGGAAAATTGCACTTGTAACGCAGCATGGATATGCTTGGCTTGGGCCTAATTAAGTGCGAAGCAAGCTACGATGGTGGTGCTCCCAGGTCCAAATGGCGATACAGATGCCACTTCTGGTATCTCTGGTAATCTGGCAGCAGCGGTCGCAGGCGAGGCTCTTCCGTGCAGTCCTGACAGCAGCACCCTCTCAGCTCCTCCACGCACCGCCCGCAGCACCTAATTAATAATCCATCCATCAGTTCAGTTCATCAGTCGTTTTTATACATGTTACTAGTAGTATATATGAAACAACAAAGAAAGAAATTAGCTAGCATAGCACTAGCATAGACGAACATACAGGTAAAGCCGGTTGCAGTCGATGTTTGCGCAGTTCCGGTGCCTCAACTCGACCACCTCCGATCCGCATGCATAGCATCTTCCCAGCTCTGAACTGCTTCTGTTTCTCCCCTCGTCATCGTCATCGTCATCGTCATCATCAGCTGCTCCTGCTGAAGGCTTGTACGTTGCCGGTGGCAGGGAGAGCCGTCCATCAAAGACGAACAAATTCCCCACCCATCCTGCAGAGCCCTCCTCCTTCAGATAATTGGACACTCCTCCCTTCAACGTATACAGGTTCCGGAAGCCCTCCTTCCTGGGAGTGAGAGTGCAAAAGACCCGCATGAAATCTTATTACAATGCCAGATGCTATTTTCATCCCACAAATTCATAATGTCGGTATCTGCTTACCGAAGAATCGTTGAATACACATCACATCTTATGCCGCCAGTGCAGTACATTAATATATCTGTATTCTCTTTGTCTATACCATTTAGAGGATCCGAAGAATCCATCTGCACACAAACACAGTTACACACACTACCAACTAGGGGTCTCCAGCTGAAACGAGTTCAATAACAAACTCTGGCGTAAATCACAATAGCTTAGTCTCACCTCCTGCTCTGACTCGGAGAGCCCAAAGGAAGTGCTCCTGAAGCAGTCCACATTGGGCCGCTGAGCTCCTTGAAAATGTCCAATATCCCATTCATAATCTGATAAGAAATATAAAGGTAAGGACAAAAGATAAAATCCAGTTCAGATCCATCAAGCTTGTAGTATATGCAAAACATACCTAATTCATCCTGCAATTACGCAGTTTAGATGCTAATGTACGTTTGTATTTGAAAATATAGTTATACTTTCTGTACAACTATTGTATTTATTTTTTAAAATGCAGCTGTTTTCTTATAAATTTGTAAAAGCTGTATAAGAAAATACACCTATTTCCCCCCAAAACAGAATTGTATCAGCGCTACATATATATGGTCAATCTACAGTATAATCTAGACATACTTCGAATATATTTAGTCCCTGACTCTCTCTAGCCATGGTAAATATATACAGTATAAACACCACAGACCAGAACAGCACCACTCTACAGGTTACAAGGATAGCCTTATGGTTTTTCTTCTTGTAATGCAAACTCCTTTTTTTCCTATTAACACAACAACAGTAGTAGCTATTTTTGGCCATAAAATATGATTTTCTCTATTCACCTATTGTTGATTTGGAAGTACTTTGGGAAAGAACTGCTAAACTATACTAGTGTGTATTACACAAAAACTATATATACTTTACCATTCCTGACGTCGAGGAGCAAAAGCTTCCTTCCAGAGCTATCTCCAGCTGCTTCACTCAATGACGCACGAAGGAATTTTCTAGCTTCAAGTCTTTCCCTCCACTCTGATGGAGTCAATGGTGTAGCCCGCATGCTAGGGTCCACCAAAGGAAGATGTGAACAACCTCCTTCCAACTGGGAGTTTTTATTTGAAATAAGATGTCTGGAGACTTTATATAGTAAATTGTATTATTTTCTCACAAACAGTAAGGTCCTAGTATAGTATAGAAGTTCAGATCTTTTCAGTTTGTACCTCCACCAAACAGGCCAAGATGAATACAAACTGAAGAGATCTAACGATGAAATAATTTCATGACTGGACTTTGAGCATTCACAAAAAAAAACCCTTGAAAACAGTACATTTGAAAGCATGTAGGGGTGTATATTGCATTTTCGAAATATCGAAAAGAGCTATTGAAATTGCTCTAAAATACGCTAAGATGTCAACTTGTAAAAGCACCAAAATTCCAGGCAGTGGACAATAGATTAACAAGATTTACACCGCAGATCAGAGTTTAGTTGAAGGGGTGCACAAAGGCGAGTCGCATCGGCAGCAATACACGTGAGAGATCTCCTGAACTTCATGGAAGATGCAGTTACGGAGTTGGATGTTTTACTTTGGACCCCCACACCAGTAAGAATGGAACTGTAATAAAAAGTTAAGGTAGCTACTCACTTCGTTAGTGAGGAAAAGAGAGGATGTCATTTCCATAAGTAGACTATCCTTACTGAACACTTATCCTTGATAGCTGAAACCAGAAACAATCAAAAACATGTGAGAGGAACATGAACTCAGAATCACAATGAACACCCAGGATTCGGTGCTGCGTAAAACTTGCAGCATTTTCTCATCTTTCCTTTCCTTTTATTGACACAAACTGTAAGGACGTGGGCATGCAGGCCCGACTTGCGCAGTCATGAGCTCTTCGTGGCGAGTGCCATCCCAATCGCCAGGATCATGCCATGGCAGACGTCAAGCTCCACATGTGCACGACCACACGAATTGCAGTCATGCACTTGACCCAAAATAGAACAAGCAAAACAGGGAGGGAGAAAAACTCTCCAACAAACTAACAGAAAAGAAATAAATGAAAGACCCGAACAAGTAATCACAGGTTTATAGCTATGACAAATCTCCCCCTAAACCTTGTGATCCTCGTACCTGGCCTTGGTAACACCAATCAAGTCGCGCAGCTCCTGGAATCTGATTCATGCCAATGGCTTGGTCAGAATATCAGCAAGCTGTTCAGCTGAACTTGCAAACTCGCTGTTGATCTTCCCGGTCTCCATGCATTCTCGAATGAAATGATAATGACTCTGTATATGTTTGCTTCGATCATGACGGACTGGGATCTTGATAAGTGCAATGGCAGACATGTTGTCCACCCTTAACTTTGGTGTAGTGACCAGCGCCCCCAAGATTTCCTGGAGCAGACCAGCCAGCCACACCGCTTGGCATGCTGCTGTTGATGCCGCCACGTACTCCGCTTTGCACGATGACAAGGCTATCACCTTCTGCTTCTGTGACATCCAAGTGATGGGGCTGTGCGCGAGGAAGAATAGGCCACCACTAGTGCTCTTGCTGTCGTCGACATCACCGGCCATGCCGCTGTTGCTGTACCCTAGCAGCTTCAGCTCCTCCGGACTTCCTTTGGGGTACCTCATGCCATGGCTTTGCGTCCCAGCCACATACCTGAAAATGTTTTTCACCGCCGCCAAGTGATCCTCGCGCAGTTCAGCCATGAACCAGCTAACATAGTTGATGGCGAACGCGAGATCCGGCCTCGTATTGACAAGGTATTGCAGCCCCACTACAATGCTGTGGAAGTTGGTGAAGTCCACAGGAGCAGCCGAGTTTGCCTTCCTCAATTTGAGCTTGGGCTCCATCCAAACATGGCAGGGGGTGCACCTTGCCATTCCCCCTTGCTCCAGCAGCTTTAGGGCGTAATGCAGACTATGCAAGGAAGATGCCAGCATTGTCATGACGTCAATGTTGCCATCCACGGGGATGGTGCTTAGGAGATCGTCGACATAGACTCCCACCACCAGCGGCTTGCTCGAAGTGCACCACATGTACATGGCGTGCTTGTTGTTGCTCCTGGTGAAGTCGAGCGAGCAAAGGCAGGCATCTAGCTTGGCATACCATGCCCATAGCGCCTATCTCAGCCTATAGAGAGCATTGCTCAATCTCAGAACTTGATTGGCCCTCACCACAGTGAAGCTGGGCGGCTGCTGGATATACACCTCTTCCTGGAGCTTGCCATTTAGAAATGTTGACTTGACATCCATATTGTATACAAGCCAACCTTCATGAGCAGCCATAGCAAGGATCATCCTGACGGATTCCAACCGTGCCACCGGAGCGAAGATTTCATCGAAATCGATGACATGTTTCTAAACATACCCCTTTGCGACAAGCTGGGCGTTATGCTTGACGATGTGCCTGTGCTCATCGCGCTTGGTTTTGAACACCCACTTCAAGCCAATGGCACAGTGGCTAATAGGGAGATCAGTGTCCTTCCAAGTGGAGTTGTCCTTGATGGATCGCAACTCCTTCATGGCGAGCCAACACTCCTCGCGTTGTACTTCTGCAAACGAGGATGGCTCCTCATCGCTCATAGCATGGAGCTCTCTTCCCATCTCCCGGTGCGCCTGCCCAGGTGTGGCCATGTCCCTAGGATGTTGTCAACCCTATGGAAATGAAGTGGGGTGTCGTCATGGTCATCGTCAAGATCATGCTCGCCACTTGGTGTCGACGCGAGCTTGATTGGAGCCAGGGACGATGTTTAGTAAGCTGGTGTTGGTGTCACGCTAGAGTCTTGAGCGGGCTTGGAGTTGACAAGCTCGGCGAGCAAGATCGTCATGAACTCGACCTTGAACGGGTCTTGGTCCTCGCTGCCGGCATTCCCTGCATCTTCGCCCCAATCCTACTGGGCGTTCTCATCAAACACCACGTCGCATGTGATGTGAACTGTCTCGTGGCTGGGTTTTTGGCATTGTACGCCTTAGAGCCTAGCTCGTACCCAACGAAGATCATCTTTGTGCTCCGTGCGTAGAACTTCTTGAGGTGAGGTGACGTGTTCTTGACGAAGATAATGCAGCCAAAGGTGCATAGATGATGGACTACGGGTTTCTTCCCATACCATGCTTGGAAGGGAGTCATCCCCTCCACGTTCTTTGTCGATGACCGATTGAGGAGATAGATGGGTGTTGCCACCACCTCCTTCCCAGAAGTAGTTAGATAGGCCCTTTGCCTTGAGCATGATGCGGGCGGCCGCCACAATGGTCTGGTTCCGCCACTCCACCACACCATTCTGCTGTGGGGAGTACGATACGGTGAGCTAACGACAAAATCAGGTAGCGGCGCTGTGCTCGGTGAAGTCCGAGGAGGTGAACTCCCCACCACGATCAGTGCAGAGAAAGCTCAAACTAGTGCTCGAATTCGCTTGATTGCCACTGGTGTGCTCTCCTTTGATGGGAGCAGCTTCATCCACATGAATTTGCTTAAATCATCCACAAGTAAGAAATATTTTTTACCCTAGGTGTTGCTAGCGTGATCATTCCATAGAGGTCGCCGTACATGAGCTCTAGAGGTCACTCGGGGCGCTCACGCAATTGTTCTAGGAACAGTGTCAGCTCATGCACTAGCCCGTCACAAGCCAACTTCATCAACGCTTGGATGTTGAGGTTGCAGAAGCAGGTGTGCCACCTCTAGGCCTCCTCCACTCTGTGTGCCTAAAGCATGCCGACAGTGCAATGTTGACGTTGAGCACATATAGCCAGTTGGGCGCTCGGGGAATCTTCGTGAGCAGGCGTCCATCCTCGTCACAAACCTGCATCACCACCACGGACAAGCACCTCAAAACCCGTCTCATTGAGTTGGCCAACACTTATGATGTTCATCCGCAACTTGGGGATGTAATAGACATTGGTGAAGATGTGTTGCTCATCGTTCTTGCAATTGAAGACGAGGTTGCCATAGCCTTCAATTTGCACTAGCAAATCGTCACCGAACTTGACTAATCCACCGATGCCAATGTCAACGCTCGAGAAGGTTGCCCGAGGTACCGGCATATGGTTCGTCGCACCGATGTCGACCATTAACCGTCGGTCATTGCTTGGGGCCTCATCCCCTATTTGGGTGAGTACCTTCTCCTCAATTAGGTGCACCGGCTCGCGGATCTACAGCGGCGGGGTGGTCGGCAGCGGGATTGTGGTGGTCTTGATAGGAGGCAATGATAGCAGAGAGAGCGGCGCTAGATGTAGAGTAACAAAAAGGCAACATATTCAACAGTTAAGTGTTACGGAGATATGTATGTTATATTAGATTTGTAGGCATATAAGAATGGATTGGGTCCGAAACAATGATATACGTTATAGGTTAGGGGTAGCACTAATGGAAGAAAAGCTTATAAAACATTGGTTGAAATGGTTTAGACATATCTAACGGAGACCTCCAGAGGCACCCGTGCAAGTAGAATCATAAAACGCAACAATAATGTAAGAAGAGGCAGAATAAAGTTAAAATTGATATGGGAGGATACAATAAAAAGAAACTTAAAATGTTAAAATATTCCTAAAGTTTTGTCCTTAAATAAGAGTGAATAAAAAACATCTATTTTCGTGTCTGAAACTTAATATATGGTGTTTGTTGAGTTTTATTTCTGGCCTACCTATTTTAATTAGGACTAAAAGGCTTTGATAATAATGATAATGATGATAAGGCTCTGATAATGAGGAGGAGGTCAGGACAAGAAAATTACTCTTGTATGACAATCTACTCATTGAGAGTTCAAGACACTTGAGAAATCCAGGTAAGCTTTTGAGTCCTGTTTTCCCTGTGCAATAGAATGAAAACATAGTTTACCTGGACAAGCGATGGTTTGTACCGCAGTTTCAACCGAGGAAAAGCATGCCCACATAATGATGGCGATGTTTGGACAAGTAGATCACGAAATCGATGGTCTTTTCTAAGCCAGTCTGCATATGCTATTGCATCGTTATGTGGGCCACTGTACTGTGACAAGAGGAAAAATTAGAGTAGAAATTGATATATAAACAATCATATTACGACATTATTTGTTCATGTGATACAGCACATTCACATGCATTCATCTAGCCCTGGTAATGCATCCGTTTTCTTCCCTAATGATGAGAGCTTTGTGGTAAGCTAGCCAATGCTAAAACTTGAAACATTTTATGGATTTTCATGCCATCTCCGTTTTTCTTCTTTATACATGTTAATTTATTCATTGTGGCTTAAAAGAAAAAAATCATTGAGCATCATATGCATGCTTGTTACTAGACACATTCATGTTACTGTACTCCGTAGTATATTGCTGCAGGCATTATCTTAGATAGTAGTACGAGGGAAAGAAAGAAAGAAGGAAGGAAAGAATTGAAACAGAAGTTTGTGTTACCTGGGCATTGATTCCCTGCTCATTCATGTAAATGCGGCCATGTATGTCGCGTCCCTGACAGGCAGACGTATGAAGGAAATGAAAAATGAATTTTTGGTACAATCAAATCAAACCTTGCGGCAGCATTTTTCACACACAGAAGAAGGGGAAAACATTTTCCAGCAGGAAAGAGGGTGCGAAGAAGGAACCTGGAGGAAGTGGAGGTGACTGGCCAGTTCGGCGTGAGGGTCCTCGACGGGCACCAACTTATAGAAGGTGACGACTATGAACTCTTGGGGCTGTGCAACGGCGGCGCACACGGGCCCGTGGGAGAAAGAACAACGGAGGAGGAGTGTAGGAGGAACATGACGGGGGCGAGGCGAGAGGGAGAGGGAGGGTAGGCGAGGCGGGGGCGGTGCGGGAAATACGCGGACGAAGCGGAGGCGGAGGTGGACGGCGGCTGCCATGGCTCGGCTCGGCTCGGCTGGCCACCAGTCTCTCTGACTCTTCCCCGCTTGCTATCCTCTTCTTGCCTTCTCTCCTCTACTAGTATGGAGTAATGATTTTATCAACACGAACAAATCATAAAAATAGAGACGCAACACAAGCAATCAATGGTATGTGGGCCGGCCTACTTGGCTATATTGCTTTTCTCTTGCGGAAAAAGTCTATTTTGCTCCGTCGGCTATGCGTCGAGTTTGATTTTCGTCCTTACCAGCAATACTAGGCATGATCTTCCGTTCAAATCGACTTTCTTCAGCTGCTGTGAGAATTAGTTTCAACTGACAAGACGCATAGGGCACATTCATCCACGTGGCATACAAAAATATGTATAATTATAGTCAGCTTAAAAAATAAATATATATTTGTTATCGAGACACACTCTCTCTTTTTCTCTTTTTCTCACTCTCTCCTCCTTAGGAGGAGTGTGGGTGACAGCATCACTAACTTGAGCTACTTCCTTCTTAAGCTCGAGTAGCGTCTTTCATCATAGTTGCCATTATCGAGCACCAAGTTGCCACACGCGGGGAGCATTCATCATTGACACAACCAACGTGGTCACCAGCTAGAAACTCCACTAGATATGGACGTCAGCTCATCGTCACCACAACGCCTCCTTATGCTTCCTTGAGGTTGGGCTCGATAGAGCCCTACCCCTCCTTTCCTTCCTACGTGTTGCGTGGCGCTAGAGACCTCAAGGAGGCATGCGGTGATAGCAGACCTGACATCTTCTTAACGTTAATGTCGCCAGAAAGCTGTAGAAGGCATGCGAAGGCAGGGCTGATGACTTTGTTGTGTTCTAGTGCCTGGTGCAAAGCTGAGATGAGAGAGCAAGAAAGAGAAAGTGAGGGAGAGAGGAACAAGAAGAGAAAGTGAGACTAATAGGTGGGCCCTCAAATATCTTTATTTTGCTAATGTCACATCATGTTAGATAAAAATTAGGTCAACTCTTCACGTGAGTATAAGAGAAAACCATCATCCAACCTACTCGGGGGGCGGGGGAATTTAACTATTCGACACTCCTCAAATGTTACTTTTATCACCATCTTTATTTTTTTACCATCGTAGCCTTATAAAATACCCATCGTACCCTTTCTGAGGTATGGCTAGATGAGAAGGTAGCGACAAAACTCTCCTCAATCTCCAAAGCACCAAACGAGCAGGAGAAGACAACGACGTTCTTAGGGTTGACCTCCTCACCAACAACAAGGCAGTTTGAAAGATGGTAAACCTGTGTGTATAGTTCTCGATGGCCTGGCTAATGACAGCGGAGCTCGGGCCATCCTCACCTCCGAATTCTCCCATGCCGACAGAGCTCGGGTCATCCCCTCGCGGTCTAGCCTCTGTCTTCTCTCACGCTAGTGAAGTTAAGCTCTTTCCCTCTGTCTCTTGTCGTCATTGTTACGTGTGCCATGATGTTGATTGGCAAGCTGAGCTCGGGAGTAACAAAATGAAGGTGAGAGGCAACGGAATGAAGGTAAGGAGACTGAGCGCATTTAGCACCATTGTTGACGATGCCTTTACCGTTAGGTTCAAGCTCCGTCAACATCACCGTCAGGCTCGACCTCTACCATTGTGATATTGCCCATCTTGTCAGAGAAGAGAGATGTGGGGGAGAGAGAGGAGAGGGCATAACGGATATTTGGTTGTACTATAGTGATAAAAAAAATTAAAAACGGTAATAAGAGTTGTATTCAAGGAGTGACACAATGGCAAATAGTTAAATTTCGCGCTGAGAGAGAAAACACGTGGTTTCGTTCGATAGATGAGGGAAGGTGGCGGTGCCTGACCATTCCTCTTTCTTCATTCTGCAGTTAGCGAGTCTGAGAGTCCTCTCCCACCCGACCAGACCAGCGAACCAGGCCCCCCGGTAAGTTTTAGGGTTAGTTAGCGGCCGCCGGGGGCTATGGAGCAGGAAGAGGACGCACGCTTCGACTTCCTCGAGTGGCTCGACCCGGCACCTCCGCCACCGTCTTCTCCTTCCTCGACCACCCCGCTCATCTCGCCCGTGCCTCCGCCATCTCCCGCTCCTGGCGCCGATTCGGTTCGTGTCCATCTCTTTCCTCCTAATTCTACTCCTTTGTTGATTTCTCTTTCATTTATTAAATTGGATTGGATTGGATGGGTAGTAATTTTCAACTTGCTGTGCTGCCTCGCCTTTGCCCTCAGTTGTTGGGAGTGGCTTCAGCAAGATCCAATGCCTGCGGCTTTGCCCTGATGTCTCAAACTTCACCTGTATTAGTATTAACCATCCCCAAGTGATGAACGCTGCTGCTCCTGCTGACTCCCCGGACCTGGAGCTGGAGCACCACAGGGCGTACATGCATCTCGGCCATGGCCTTGTCTCGCCAGATGATGATTACCCCCAGGATTGCATCATCCGCTTCATCGGTGCCTCCACCACTGACAATTTCCCCGAGGAGACCATACAAAACACTCTTGCGCCCACTAATTGGGTGGACATGATGAGGCCGTCTTATTGGTCCCGCGCCGGCCACTCGGATCCTGCCGTGCCTGAATGCCTCTTTTACAACCTTCGCTCTCATCTATGCCTCCTTCATCAAATCAACATACAACCATTCAAAGGTCAATCTTCTCTCTCCTTCTTGCTTGCTTTTACTCTTCTCTTCTCTTGTTAATTACTCTGTACCCTCTTTCTTTCACCAGCTTTCTTCCAGTACGGTGATCCAATTTACCCAGCAAAGTATGTCCGCTTCCGCTTGGGTTACCCAAAGACACCTCTACCATCTGAATTACTTGTATCTCATGAGAATCAAGGCCGGTTGGTTGCTGATGACAACTATATATGGACCTACACATCTCCACAATTTCCAATGCTGCAGGTCAGTGTACTAGTATATTAGATCATCTCCAGGCGAACATAACTTCGTGCTGTAACATGCCTCCCCTATGAACTAAAAGCATTATTAAAACAGGATATTATGGCATGGGTTGGTTTGCCACCCTACCAAAATTTAACTGTGACACAATTTTGGCAGCGAATCAAACACACACTACATTACCAACATTTTGTACTAGCATCAATCATTTCTATCACTTCGATTGGTAATAAACCAAGTACAATATTACCCTACTAAACCATTCATAAATATGCTGGTAGCGGTTTTCTGAATGTGCTAGATGCAGAGGGGCAAATCTTGTATTCCTGGCCCAACATAGGTCAATAAACAAATCATGGCAGTTCTCATGTGCAAACTTGCAAAAAGTAAATGATATGCCATATTCCAGGAAAATGTCCTTCAATCTTTCAAGTTGCCACGCCCAGTTCTATGCATCGGTGGAGTTGTGAAGATTGAGCTTCTTGGTAGGGTTCAGAAACAGGCAATGGATGGCCTGTACTACATATGGTGAGTTGGGTACTGTTGAGTACTGACAACCAGACTACTTTGGCCTTGTCTTGTTCTGAACTTTGTTTCGTTGCACTGATAATGCGGCTCATGTACTAATTTTCAGCGTATCCCATGTCCAAATAGTGGGGAATCCACTGCCACGGGAACTTGGGGTAGCTCCTTGCAAGAATTGTGTAGCCCTCAAGTACTACCCAGATGCTTGCAGATCCAGTGTATGCCATGGGGAGTCATCTGGGTATGATGGTCACAGTAGCTCCTCTAAGTGGCGCAACTTCGCCTCAAGAATTTGGTACTCAGGTCCAGCTCGAGTAATAGGATGGATCCAGGCCATCTTTAACAGGCTGTTAGGCGCCCATGACGCATCCGAGGAGACTTAGGATATACTTGGTTCAGCGGAAATCATTTTGTGCCATGTGTTGTATGCTCATGTTTTTAGCTCCTTTTCCTTTTTATTTGAAAGAATTTAGGACTGAAAGGCTGTCTTGAATTGAGTTGAGTTAAATTTGTTTTTATTTGAAAGAATCTAATAACAAGAAGAGATGCTGTGCGTGCATCCTTGTTGAAAGTAGAATACATACATAAATGAACATGAATACAGTGTAGCGGAGTATATAATACTGCAGTTCTGTTGCTGTTGCTCATGTTTTGCTCTAGATGATATGTTTTTTTCCTGGCAGCAAATGCGCACCAAGACATGGAGATGCAGAGATGACGACAAAAGGGACTTGAAGAGAGCAGAAATTGCTGCAGGGGTGTAGCAGAAGCATACTATTTGTAATTGTTCAAGAGATGTCGATCAAATGCCCTTGTTTTCTGCTGGAGTGCGCAACAAAAGATGAATTGCCTGCGCCGAATCCAACTCAACAAATTTCGTCTGCCTCCAAAACAAGAGAAGAGAGAGAGAGAGAGAAAGGAAGAGATCAGCGAGAATCTTAGACGAAATTGCTCCTGCACTGCAATCCCAATCCCCACCCACGTGCACCACCCATTGATGCTCTGCCGCGCTGCCTCCTCCTGGGCCGCCGCCGTCGCGGACCACGCGCGCTCCGGTCGCCACGACGCCGCGCTCACTGTCTTCCGCCGCCGACGAGCTCGCCTGCTCCGCCCTCCTCCGTTGCTGCGATGCCCGCTTGGCCTCCCAGATACACGCCCAGGCATGCCGACGCGGCTTGGTGGCCTCCAATCCCGTCCTGGCCTGCTCCCTGCTCGGCTTCTACGCTGCCACCGCCTCCTCTCCAACCGCCGCAATACCGCCTGCCTGCAAATTGTTCGACGAAATGGCACACAAGGATGCCGTCTCCTACACAGCCATGATCTCTGCTCTCGTCCGCGCGGGCCACTGGAGGCAAGCTCTCGCGCTCTATCCCTCCATGCTCCAAGCCGGTGCGCCGCCCGCTCAACACAACGTCGCGGAGCTACTGTCAGCCTCGCTAGCTTCCTTTCATCTGCTGCAAGCTTGGCATTCATAGAGACTGGGAAGCAGTTGCATAGCTGCTCGGTGAAACTAGGATTGAGTAGTGACATGTCGGTTTCTAACAGTCTTATTGACATGTACAGCAAATTGCAAGTGTATGGGGGACGCTAGGAGCGTTTTCCAGTCAATCAGCGAGCCAAGACTTGTGTCCTTGAATGCCTTGATGTCTGCATTTGTATCCAGCAAGTGTTATATGAAGCGTTGTCGGCTTTCCAAGACATGACACTGGTTGGAGCTAGGCCTGATGGCATCACTTTCTCACTAGTGCTTTTCGCTTGCAACCAGTGTCTTAGTTGCCATTGGCATCAAATACTTCAACTCTATGGGCACTTTGTTTGGTGTTCTCCCACAGAGGAGCCACTGCACACTCTTTCTGGATATGTTAGGACGAGCAGGTCGTCTTACAGAGGCAGCAAGCATCACTGATGTCATACCCATCCAGCCTGACTAGTCAATGTGCAGGGGTCTGTTGGCATCTTCAAGTCTCCATAAGAATCGAGTCATGGGTGGGAATATTGCGAGGAACTTAAATTGTGGCCAATTATTCATCAGAGATGGCATCTGTGGTACTCCAGTGATACAAGGGCATCGTCTAAGATCCTCAAGGATTATTTCTCGGGCCTTCCCTTCTGGCATCTTCAAGTCGAGCACAAGAAGATGAGAAGAGTAATGATGAATCCATTTAGCTGTTTGGTGCACATGTTCCATCTGCAAACGTTATTTTTGGAAAATTTACGGCATGGTAACTACAGGAACATTACATTGAATACGTTATTATGAGCCCCCCTTCCTTTGAAAATATGCTCTTCTAAAGTTCATGTATAGTATGACGTCCACTGCCTTAGGTAACTGAAAGCAACTCACAATCCTCTCATACAACATCATTGGTTTGGCTCTTCGTAAATACCATATGCTAACATATTACATTCTTTACTGTTTGGTATAAAGTCTTCATGCATTATCGGTTTTTTATTTAACTCAACTTTAACACACCTTTTCAGTTATAAGGCTAGAATTAAAACCTAATAAAAATCTTTAAATCACAGTTCAGACGCATTAATAACTGCTTTCTAAGCATTAATATTTAAATACAGACTTTTAAATATATTATATTCTCTTCTTATTGTTTTTCTTTATGTTAGTTTTATCTTTCTCTACCTCTCTTCATATTATTATTTTGACATTTCATAATGTATTAGCGCATCTGAGGATCTCTTTTAGACATTGGATAAACCAGCTCAACTGATATTGGATAATCTTTTCTTTAATTAGTGCTAACCTTAGTCGATTGTGTATATTCTCGTTTCGGACTCGATATATTCTTATATGACCATAAATCTAACGTAGTATATGTATTTCTACAACACTCGATTATTAAATATGACGTTTTTTAGATCAATATTCTGCTTCATATAGATAGCAGGTCTAATCATCGTTCTATAAAACTTACCTTTTAGCTTTTACAGTACTGTCTTATCACAGAGATGCCAGATGCTTGGCGCCATTTCAACTAGCCCGATTTGATTCTATGGCTGATGTCTATATCAATATCCCTATTCATCTATATAATCGATCTTAGATATTAAAAAATATTCTTTCTTAGATGCTACTTGATCTTTTAAACTCATATCTTACTCCTCGTGTACGATAGTATTAAAGTCACACATCAAGTATTTAGTTCTAGTTTTGTTTAATTAAAAAACTTTAGACTCAAGAGTCTGCCGCCATAACTATAGTTTTCTATTTGCTCTTATTCACCTAGGTTTTTTTAATCCCACAAAAGAAAAACTGGATTTGAGTTATAAATCAAATTTAAGTTTGAAAATACAATGCTTAATGCTATAAGTACATTTACATTGTTGCCAATGCTAAAACATCATTAGGCTTGAAAACTAGCAGCTTGTACATGATCTCTCCTGCAATGTGCAGGTTGTACTGTTTAGTTTAGATACGATACTATTTTGTGTAGCGTGCAAATGGTGCGGTGGTGTCTCCTTTGAAAAGGAAACCTGTTCTACTTCTACATAGATCGAAATATATTGTAAAATGGTGGAACAGCTGTTAGCTGTCACTCAGGATTTATTAGCATGGATTTCTATCTGTAGGGGTCATTGTTATGAAATGATGCAGGGAAAATGTTATAGTAGAAATATGATATTGTCCAGCAGTTGCTTACAACCATTTCCAGATATCATCTACAGTTTTATGCTAATAGAGAAAAAAATAAATTCCTTTCAAACGAAATGATCATTTTTACTTGGCAGGAGAATGGACAGAACAAACTTTTGGCAACAACATGACATCATCTGAAAAGTTCTGATCCATTGGTAGTCCCCATACACAGTCCTCTTTGATCGTTACGTATAATTTAATGCTAAAATATTTATGTAGTGGTACTTGTATAATAAAAGGTAAGATATGCTATGTAGTAGAATACTATTTAAAAAACAATATATTTAACAATTAATAATTATTATAGAAATGTATTGTTAGATTAAGTCTGAAATAATGATATATGTGATTGGCTAGAATAACATCGATTAAAAAAACTTTGGTTAAATTGGTTTGACCATATTAATGATGTAAAGAAAAATAAAAAAAAGACTAAAATTAACATGGAAACGGATAAAAAGACTAAATATTAGGATATCACTAAAGATCTATATTTAAAATATTTAGAAAGCAATTATTAACGATCGTGGTTTAAGAAGTACTGAAATATTTAAAAGAATCGTTTTAATTCTAAACTATCTACTGAAATAATTTATTATTATTGTCATCGTTTCTTAGAGTTTTTATTGATTCTAGTCTTTAAACATACCATTTGATTATTCTGTAAAACACATGGAGCATCATAGTCAATACTTTAGCCAAGTATGTCCAAAAGTGGGTATAGTATGCAAGAAAAAAGACGACAAAAGGCTCCACGAATGACCTGCAAATCCTCACAAAGGGCTGTATCGCTTTTTCTGGATTATTTAGGAAACCTGCACGTGCACTAAGATTTTTAGGCTGTGTTTGATAGGAGGGGGATGGAGAAGATTGAGAATCAACGTGGTGGACAGAAAGGCTTTTAGATAAATTTGGACCACTGAGAAATGTAATTCGGAGTATTTTATTTTTATTGAATGTCGATGGAGTGGATAAAAAGTATGGTTAGTTTGAAGTAGTCTGATTGTTTAAATAGTGATAGAGAGCAGTATACGTCATATCCTATGTTGTCTGTCCATCGAGATATATATTTATCTTATCGTTCTGACGTAGAGTAGCCATATGAGGTGTGTTCTTACCGTAACCCCAAACACCCTAGATCTAGTCATTAAGGGCAAGAAAGCTCGGTGTCATTCACTCGAGGTCACCTACCTAAGACAAGCATTTCGAGGTAGATGTCTCGAAATGACTAGCTTAGGGCTAGCTAGCTCAGGCTAACTAGCACAAAATAACTAGCTTGAGATTAGCTAGCTTAGGGTCGTTTGTTGAAGGTGTCTATCCAAGGCGAACAACTTTGAGTAGCCATCCCAAAATAACTAGTTTGGAGCTAGCCTGAGGGCATGGAACCCTAAACCCTAATTACCACCTCAAGACAGTTGGTATCGAACCGTGTTTGTCAACTTCTCCAAAGGTTAGAAGGCCCGTCTACAACATGAATGACTTTTGGTTGCTAGGTTGCTAGAACCTGTTTCCCACTTCACCGACCAATAGGTTCTATAATTTTACACTTATAATTTCCTTGGTCATAAATCATTAATCTTTAGAAAAAAATGTATAAATATTTTTTCTTCAGCCCAAAAGTTTTTGAATATTAGAATTGAGATCTAGCGCACAAAATCCATGAATTATAACTTGGACAAACAGTTCATGATTTTTGTCTTCTGTTTATAACTTTGTCTGTTATAGCCTTGTAATAACCTTTGGAAAAAAAACACGAATATTTTTCTCTGGCCAAAAATCTCATAAGAATTTGCATTGGAATCGTGCCAAAAAATCATCTATTCTAATCATAGGATCTATAATTTCATGCTTTTTAGCATTTAGACTATAATTTCCTTAGTTAAAACCTTCAGTCAAAATTCATTAGTATTAATCTTTGGAAAAAATGTGGAAATATTTTTCGTTTAGTCCAAAATCTTAAGAATATTGGAATTGGGATCGTTGTGCATGGAATGCATGAGTTCTAACTTTAGTCAAATTTTCTGATTTTTAGCCCTCGGCGAGTTATAATGTTCAGCTAAAATCATGAGTATTAACCTTCAGAAAAAAACACGAATAGTTTTCTCTGGCCAAAAATTTCATAATTATTAGCATTGAGATCATTGCACCAAAAATACATTAGTATTAATCTTAAGACCAAAATTTTCATGATTTTTTGCCATGGAATTTCATGAGTTATTGGCTTCAGCTAAAATAATAAGTATTAACTTTGGAACAAAACACAAATATTTTTCTCCAGCCAAAAATTTCATAAGTATTAGTATCGGAATCATGGTGCAAAAAAATCATTTATGCTAACCATATGATCTTTTTAACCTTTGGTTTATAATTTAGTGAGTTAAAACCTTCGTTAAAAATAATTTTTGGAAAAAACACGTAAATATTTTTTTCTTTAGCCCAAAATCGTACTAATGTTGGAATTGAGATAGTTGCACACGAAATGCGTGAATTATAACATTATGACAAATTTCCTAATTTTTAGCCTTCTGCCCGTAATTTCAGCCTCCAGCTGAAATCGTGAGTATTAACCTTTGAAAAAAACACGATTATTTTTCTCAGGCAAGTATTAGCACTGTGATCATTGCAAACAAAATACGTGAATATTAACATTAGGACCGTAATTATCATGATTTTCCCGCTTGGCCTATAATTTCATGAGTTGTATTCTTCGACCCAGAATAATGAATATTAAACTTTGGAAAAAATGCATGAATATGTTTTTCAACCAAAACTTGACAACTATATGGTTGCGCACAAAATCCGTGAATTCTAAGATTAAGACCAAAGTTTTCTTGATTTTTCACATTCAACCAATAATTTTATGAGTAGCATTTGGCCCAAAATTGTGAGTATTAACTTTTAGAAAAAAAAGGCATGGATATTGTTCTCCCGCCTAATATGTCACCAGTATTAGCATTGGAATTGTGGCGCAAAAAATCATTTATTCTAACCATAGGATCTACTATTTAGCCTTTGGCCTGTAATTTCATGAGTTAAAACCTTCATCAAAATTCATTACTATTAATATTTGAAAAACACACAAATATTTTTTCTTCAGCCCAAAATCTTACGAATATTGGAATGGGATCATTGCGCACAAAGTGCGTGAATGCTAAGAAATTTCCTGATTTATAGCCATCGGCAGTTATAGCCTTCAGCTAAAATCATGAGTTTTAACCTTTGAAAAAACACATAAATATTTTTCTTCAGCCCTAAATAGTATGAATATTAGAATTGGGATCCTTGCGCACAAAATCTGTGAATTCTATCTTTACGATACATCTGGCTAAAAATCATGAGTATTAACTTTGGAAAAACACATGAATATTTTTCTTTGGCAAAAAAATTTATAAGAATTAGCATTCGGATCATTTGGAAATTTTTTTATAAGAATTAGCATTCGGATCATTGTGCACAAGATTCATGAATATTAACCTAAGCACCAAAATTTTCATGATTTTTTTGCCTTTGGGCTATAATTTGGTGAGTTGGATCTTGGACGCAGAATCATGAGAATTAACCTTAAAAAATATATTTTTCGGCCAAAAACTTTACATCTATTAGCATTGGGATCATTGCACACAAAATTCATGAATTGACAAAAATTTTTGTGATATTTCAGATTCAATCAATTATTCATGGTACCCAAATTCACGAGTAGTGACCTTTCAAAACCGTGGGCAGTCCCAATATTTCACGAGTAAGAGCATTGTAATTGTGGGCCAAAAAATCATTAATTCTAACATAGGATCTATAATTTCATGCTTTTTTAGCCTTTAGCCTAATTTTGTGAGATATAGCCTTCATTTAAAATTCATGAGTATTGATTTTTATGAAAAAACAGATGAATATTTTTCTCTGGCCCAATATTTAAGGTCTACTAGCATTGCAATGGTGAGACAAAAATTTGTTAATTCTAAACTTAGGATATCTAATTTCTTGCCTTTTAGGCTTTGGCCTATAATTTGGTGAGTTATAGCCTTTGGACAAATTTATTAGTACTAACATTTGAAAAAAAATGCATAATTTTTTTCTCCAGCTGAATATTTCACAACTACTAGCATTGGGATGATTGGGCAGACAATTTTGTGAATTCTCACCTTAGGACCAAAAATTTCATTATTTTTGACTTTTAGCCTATAATTTCATGAGTTAGAGCGTTCAACAAAATTAAATGAGCATTAGCCTTTCGAAACAATTTTTCAATTCTAACCTTAGGACCAAAAACTTTCATGATTTTTAGCATCCAGCCTTTAATTTCATGAGTTATATCATTCAGCCAAAATTTAAGGGTATTCAAAATTTTATGAATATTAGCATTATGATAGTTGAACATAAAATTCGTGGATATTAACCTCATGATATAAAATTTCGTGATTGTTAGGGTTCGGCCTATAATTCCATCAGACCTTGGCCAAAATTTGTAAGTATTAACTTCTGTCAAAAGATGAATGAATATTTTTCTCTAGCCTAAAATTTCACCGTTAGGAAAAAAAATTGTTAATATTAATCTCATGAGCAAAAATTTCATGATTTTCAAACGTAGACCTGTAACTTCGTGAGATATAGTCTTCAGCAAAAATTCATGACTATTAAAGTTTGGGAAAAAACACATGAATATTTTTCTCTAGCCACAATATTTCACGGCTTCTAGCATTGGCATCATAGTGCAAACAAATCATAAATTCTAACCTTCTAACAAAAAAATTCATGATTATTATATTTTTGAAAAATGAACAAATATTTTTATTCAGACCAATATTTCATTACTATTAGGCTTGTGATATTTGGGCAAAAAGTTCATTAATTTAACTGTATTACAAAAAATTTAATGATTTTTAGCATTTGGCTTATAATTTTTAGCATTGGGCAAAAAGTTCATTAATTTAACTGTATTACAAAAAAGTTCTCCGACCAATATTTCATGACTATTAGCATTGGGATTGTGTGAGGAAAATCTGTTAATTCTAACGTTAGGATCAATAAGTTCATGCTTTTAAGGTTTTAGCCTATAATTCTGTAATATTAACATTGGGAAAAATCATAAATATTTTTATTTGGCCCAAAATTTTATGAATATTAGAATTGGGATCGTTGCACACAAAATTTGTGAATTCTAACTTTAGGACAAAAATTTCATGATTTTTTGGCCTTGGGCTTATAATTTCGTTAGTTATAGCTTTTGGCTAAAATCATGAGTATTAATATTTGAAAAAACACATGATTATTTTTCTCCATTCCAATATTGTATGAATATTAAAATTACAATCATTGCGCACAAAATTCTTGTATATTATCCTCATGACATAAATTTTCAATTTTTTCACCTTTGACCAATAATTTCGTGAGTTATATCCTTTGGCAAAATTTGTGAGTATTAACCTTTAGAAAAAACAACAAATACTGTTCTCCGGCCCAAAATTTTATGATTTTCGCTTCGGCCTATAATTTCATGAATTATAGCCTTTGGACAAATTCATGAGTATTATCCATTGAAAAGGACACACTAATATTTTTCTCATGCTGAAATTTCATGAGTATTAGCATTGCGATCATTACACACAAAATTCCTCAATATTAATCTTAGGACTAAATTTTTAATGATTTTTCATCTTTTGTCTAAAATTTTGTGAGCAGGATCATGAGTATTAATCTTTTGTCTAAAAACACATCAATATTTTTTGGCATAAAATTTTACAACTATTAGCATTGGGATGGTTGCGCAAAAATTTTGTGAATTTTAACAATAGCACAAAAATTTTACGAGTATTAGCATTGGGATCATGGGGCAAAAAATTCATTAATTATAACCTTAGGACAAATAATTTCATGCTTTTTAGCCTTTGGCTTATACTTTCATGAGTTATTATAGCCTTTGGTTAAAATTCATTGGTAAAAATACATAAATATTTTTCTTCTACCCAAAATTTTATGAATGTTAGAATTGAGCTCCTCGCGTACATAATTGGTGAATTCAAACATGATTTTTATGTATGATCTATATCACGAATGACACACGGGAAACCACACATGGGGGCAAGATCACATAAAAATCTATAAGCATGGGAAACCAACCTATTTAGAGGAGACTATAGGTCATAGATATCTTGGCACAACTGGCACTGTGAAGGTAAAGGGGGTTTACTTCAAGCATTGCAATCCTTGATTTCTAATGCCAACACACTAGAGTTAAAAATGAATGACTATAAAAGATACCTGTAACCACCTGACTGATTATATCATCTATTTCTCTAGCTAACCTTTATTAGAATTGTATGTGTAAGGCATCATGTCTAAGTCGACGCCACCATAAAGAGAGAACTCTCTGACTTAGCTAGGCGAAGAAAGAAACCTGTAAACTATAACACAATAAGTGAACAATCGGTTGATAGAAGAATAATTCCACACACTATAATTAAAGAAAGCAAATGCATGAAAGATAGTCAAAAATATAAAAGTAGTAATGTATTTACCAAAATGTATAAACTTGAAAAGATTAAAAAAACATTGCCAAATTCCGAAGAGACTCCTCCGGACTGATTCCCAACTATACTCAACCCGAAGAGTCATCTATTCCCGACACTTAAGTGACTAATATTTTCATAGGGGAGCTATTTCGTGAGTGTGGTGTGTTGCAAATTAGTGAGGAGGTGTGTATTTATACCCCAGGACTAATTAAGTTTTTCCGTGGAAGGCATAACTCAAGAAACGGTGGACCAATGGCTAAAAATAAAAAATAATTATCAAAAGTCTAACATGCATTTTCTGGTCCAAAGGTTAATAATCACAAATTTTGAGGCCAATGCTAATAATCACTGAATTATGTTAATATGTTATTAGGCCAGGGCTAATACTCACAAAATATTTGGCCAGAGAAAAAAATATTCATGTGTTTCTGTAAACACACAAGAATTTTGATCCCTACAAGTATTTTCCTGTGACTAAATTTGCAAATTTTTAGGTCAAAGGCTAATAATCACTCAATTTTATGCAAAAAAAAATGTTAGTGTGTTGTTAGGCCGAGGACTAATACTAATGAAATTTTGAATAGAAGAATAATATCCGTGTGTTTTTCCCAAGGTTAATAACCACAAAGTTTCCTTTATAGGTAAGGCAAATCACACATGTGACTGAGTAGTCAGGAGGGTTGGGGTGTAGCTTGAAAAGGACATATAATAATGAGCTTGTATCACTTGTAGGTATGTTCGTGTGAAATATTTGATATCTGTTCATTATGTGTGGGTAAGATGTACATATCTGATTAGACTAAAATTATTCTAATAACTATATCTATGGTTATAGGATGACAGTTTAATGTGTTAGTCGGTCTATGTTAGCATCAAACTTAGGTTTAATAGCTTGGTTTAGTTATGGTAATAATGTTATTTATAATTGGAATGAATGGTTGGATAATGGTGGCCCATGGATGACAATGAGAGCATCGGTTGTGCTCGTTTATGATTTAATTTCAAATTTATATATTTACTGTCTAGAAATTTCAGATTATGCTATTTTACAAATGTTATGCTTTTAATTTACTACTTGCTCACCAAAATTAGCGTATGCAAAACTTTAACAATTATACCATCTTTTTAAGGTAGAAGCTTGCATACTCCTCTCTTCTTATATGTATGTATATGAAATGGTGTAAGACTTACGAGTACAATCTTGTACTTAACTCATTGCCTGTAACTTCAGGTGAGGATACTGATGTTGCTATGTGTGCTTACTACCCTGCCAAGGACGGTGAGGATAGTGTGGTTTCTTTCAGTTTGGCTCTTGCCCCTGTTAATTGCCCTGTAGGAATATTGGCACACCAGAGTTTTGCTTATGTGAATTTATGGAGGTTCCACTTCCTCTTCTATCTTTTGTGTCGTATGATGGGCTATTAACCCAATTATTGCAATATTTATTTTGTTGCCCTATTATCTATGTCTATGCATTTGTAATGTTTATTAATTGCTTGCGATGAAAGTTTAAGGCTAGTCCCTTTCCTAGATACTAGCTAACCATGAGTATGGGTTTTTTCTCTTGAGATTGCTGAGAGATAATGCTTGTGGATCGAGTCACGTATGATATGTATCGTGTTTGGTCATCATCAAAGAGCGGATGACGAGCATACTTACGTCTTCATCGGCTTTTTAGCCGATAGAAAAATATTCCAGACCCTATCGACAAACTATTCGATAGCAAGAGCATGTCGAATACACCTGATAACTATCTCAATCTTATCGGCAGTCAACCGATAGTAAGAATTCGTAATAGCCCTTATCAATTATAGAGTCAAATTGATTGACATGTCTACATCTCTATCGTCCAGACGAAGGGACGACGAAGCTGAAGGACCTCGACGCTCTCTCAATCCAATCAACGAAGCCAAGGACAATTAGGAGCGCATGCCATCCAATCGGGAGCGCACGTCATTCAACGAAGATGAAAGATCTGTACTGGAGGCAGATCTCTCAGGCCTCAGCATATTTGCGAGTTTCCATGTGAGCAGACCAATAATTTTGTGAGTTATATCCTTTGGCCAAAATTTGTGAGTATTAACCTTCGGAAAAAAGAACAAATATTTTTCTCCGGCCCAAAATTTTGTGATTTTTGCTTCGCCTATAATTTAGGGTTTAGGGTTTGCTTATAGCCTTTGGCCAAATTCTAGAGTATTATCCATTAGAAAAGGGCACACGAATATTTTTATTATGCTGAAAATTTCATGAGTATTAGCATTGCGATCATTGCACACAAAATTCCTGAATATTAATCTTAGGACCAAAGTTTTTGTGATTTTTCGTCTTTTGTCTAAAATTTTGTGAGCAGGATCATGATTATTAAACTTTGGAAAAAAAATACATCAATATTTTTTGGCGTAAAATTTTACGACTATTAGCATTGGGATCATGAGGCAAAAAAATCATTAATTCTAACGACAAATAATTTCATGCTTTTTAGCCTTTGGCTTGTACTTTCGTGAGTTAATATAGCATTCAGTTAAAATTCATCAGTATTAACCTTGGGTAAAAACACAAAAAAAATTCTTCTATTCAAAATTTTATGAATATTAGCATTAGGTTCCTAGTGTACAAAATTCGTGAATTAAAACTTTATGACAAAACTTCCATGATTTTTAGGTATGATATATATCAAGATCACATAAAATATATTCTATTCGCATGGGAAACCGACCTATTTAGAGGAGACTACAGGGTCATTGGTATCTTGGCACAACTGGCACTGTGGAGGTAAAGAGTTTACTTCGGGCACAAAGGATCGGTTACCGCTACCACTGAGCTGCAATCCTTGATTTCTAACGCCAACACACTAGAGCTAAAATAAATGACCACAAAAAGATACCTAGAAGAGCTAAAATAAATGACCACAGAAAGATACCTAGAACTGTAACCACCTGACTGACTATATCCGTCCAGCTAACCATTCTTGGAGCTATATGACTGAGGCACCACGTCTAAGTTGTAGACCAAGATACTCCCTCTGATCTTCTGATCTAAAGAGAGAACTCTCTGACTTAGCAAGAAACCTGTAAACTATAAACCACAAATTTCTAAACTAATGAGTTGATCGAAGAATAATTCCACACTATAATTAAAGAAAGCAAATGCATGTAAGATACACGAAAATATAAAAGCAGTAATATATTTACCGAAATGTATAAACTTGAAAAGATTAAAAAAACCTCCTCCGGACTGATTCCCAACTTAGACTCGACTTCTGACTAAAGTCGTACTCCTTATTTTCATAGGGGAGCTACTTCTGCGAGCGTGGTGTGTTGCAAATTAGTGAGGAAGTTGGTACTTATACCCCAGGACTAATTAAGCTTTTGTGAGAAAGGCATAACTCACGAAACGGTGGACCATTGGCTAAAAATAACAAAATTTTGCGTCAAAAGGCTAGCATGCATACGTTTCTGGTCCAAAGGTTAATAATCACAAATTTTGAGCCCAACTAGTAAAATTCCTCTATTTTCGGCCGAGATTAAATCTCTACATTTTTGGGTCAAATGCCAATAATCACTGAAATTTACGTTGAAAATAATGTTAATGTGTTCTAAGGCCAGCTAATGCTCACGAAATATAAAGATGTATAAAAGGTATTCATGTTTTTCCAAGGTAAGCAGGAATTTTGAGCAACTTAAACTCCTGTATTTTCGGACAAGGCTAAATTTCTACATTTTTAGGTCGAATGCTAATAATCACTGAAATTTACGCAGAAAAATGATGTTAATATGTTCTTAGGCCAGGGCTAATACTCACAAAATATTTGGCCAGAGAAAAAATATTCATGTGTTTCTGTAAACCCACAAGAATTTTGAGCCCAACAAGTAAAATTACTGTATTTCCCTGTGACTAAATTTACAAATTTTTAGGTCAAAGGCTAATAATCACTCAATTTTCTACAGAAAATAATGTTGGTGTGTTGTTGGGCCGAGGACTAATACTAATAAAATTTTAAACAAAAGAATAATATCCATGTGTTTTTCCCAAGGTTAATAACCACAAAGTTTTCTTTACAGGTAGAAGGCAAATCATACATGTGGCTTGATAGTCGGGAGGGCATGGTTTAGGTGGTTGGGGTGTAGCTTGAAAGGACATATAATAATGAGCTTGTATCACTTGTAGGTCACAGCTATGTTCGTGTGAATCATTTAATCTTTATTCATTATGTGTGGGTAAGATATACAGAATAAAATTATTCTAATAACTATATCTATGGCAATAGGACGACAGCTTGATGTGTTATCTAGTCTATGTTAGCATCAAACTTGGGTTTAATGGCTTGGTTTAGTCATGGTAATAATGTTGTTTATGATTTAACCAACAGTTGGATAATGGTGGCCCATGGATGATAATGAGAGCATCGGTTGTGCTCGTTTGTGATTTAATTTCAAATTTATATATTTGCTGTCAAGAAATTTCAGATTATGCTATTTTACAAATGTTATGCTTTTAATTTACTACTTGCTCAATAAAATTAGCTTATGCAAAACTTTAACAATTATACCATCTTTTTAAGGTAGAAGCTTGCATACTCCTCTCTTCTTATATGTATGTATATGTAAGACTTACGAGTACAATCTTGTACTTAACTCATTGCCTGTAACTTCGGGTGAGGATACTGATGTTGCTATGTGTGCTTACTACCCTGCCAAGGGCGGTGAGGATAGTGTAGTTTCTTTCAGTTTGGCTCTTGCCCCGGTTGATTGCCCTGTAGGAATATTGGCACACCAGAGTTTTACTTTTGCTTATGTGAATTTATGGAGGTTCCGCTTCCGCTTCTATCTTTTGTGTCGTATGATGGGCTATTAACCCAATTATTGCAATATTTATTTTGTTGCCCTATTATCTATGTCTATGCATTTGTAATGTTTATTAATTGCTTGCGATGAAAGTTTAAGGCTATCGTGTTTGGTCATCATCAAAGAGCGGATTGACGAGCATACTTCGCTAGTGGGCTGGCAAGTTATCTCATCACTTATCTCTTAAGTTCACTACTCGGCATCATGATTATTATAATGAAAGATGTTAACCGTAGTTATGTGACTATTTATGTGTGTATAGATCTTACTTATCTAAATACGTGTGATGATAACATTAGGCTTTGAACAGTATAATACTCAGGATGCTGGTATCGACTGTAGGCTAGAGCTTAGCTTGGTAATTTAAAAAGTATTTATAAAAGATTCAACTTGAGTTATTTGTGAAAACCCTTAGAACGTGTGATCCTTTTTACTCCTCATCTGTTTCTAGTGATCTTTCTCACCTTACTCTCAATTTAATCTCCTCATCTTGATTTGTATTTTATTGGTAAAATAAATCCTTTCTCGTCTCATTCAAATGCTAGTTCCATATAAGAAGCCGGTGGGATGAGAATAAAAAGTTCACTCTCACTTCTTAAATCAAAGCAAAATTTTATAATGTTAGTGCTTTCCCATGAATCCCCTTAGCCATTTTAAAAAGTTCGAAAGTTTACAACCAAGTTTCAACCCTCCAATCATCCAATAGATCAATCCTGAAAATTATGGACCTGACAAGCCTTCAAAAATTTCTACAGAAAGTTCTACTTATTATTTTCCTTTGCCAATTTTTCTGAAGGTTCTCAGCTACACCAGGAAGCACCACAAAAAGATATATAATTTTATCTCCTCTGTATCCCCCTCTAAAAATTCACGAAATGGCTGCTGTCCTGAATTTCTGAAAATTTCAGATTCTAGTTCTCCAATAAAATAAAATAAAATGTACAATCATTAAAAATTCACAAAATAACTCATTTAAGGGTACTCCCAGATGCGAGATGCTCGAGGATTAAGTTAAGCTATTATGGCCATATTTTCTTGTTGGTTTATTTGGATTTTCTTCCTGTGTGGTTACGAGTAGTCTTCGGTACTGCATTTGTGATCGCATCTTTGCTTCTTGTGCCACAGCACACCCATTTGATTGTTCCTTGGATTTCCTTGTGAGGATGCGTCATGGCATGGTAGGATAATCATGTGGTTATTTCGGTGTATTTGCCCCTTGCATTTACATTGAGTTGTATATCTTGTGTACTGTCCTAAATGCTAGCATTATACGGTGTTGTTTAAAAGCCGGAGAACCAGGACCTTGCTGATTGAAAACTAGCCGTAGAAAGTAATCTAGAAAATTTAATGACAAGCAGGAATAGCCCCATCTTGTGCAACCTTTTCTTTGTTAGCCTTTGATTGATGTTGCTTGATGCCTGATTTTTTTCTCTGGCTGCTAGATGATGATCTGGATCTTTAGTTGCAGCAAGTGCATAAAAACCTGAAACTAAACAATCAGTTCCTAGGTCACATATTAATGCACCCTTTTAAAAGCTAGAAAAGATCAAAACATAGAAGGGTCAATTGTTGTTGATATGATTGGTGGTTAATTAATAAACCTGAATCCCTGTTTGATGCTTGATCGAATAGAAGTGTTGAGTTTGCACGAGTGAAACCTAACCTCTAGTTAATTTGCAGTACCTAGCTAGTTTGCAAACAAATACAGTTTCAGAGAGAGAGAGAGGAAATGAATGGAACCAAATTGAACCATACAGTTGTCATCTGCTGCTAGTCCATGACCCTTTCCTTTTATTCAGTTAATGCATGACAAAAAATGTTAACCGCTAAATCACTAAAGAAAGACAGTACAGTTCCAAACAAAGTCTGGTAGTACTAACGGAGAACGTTTGGAGGAGCCATGAGCAGGAGAAAATATTAGTTAATCAAGTGACCCTTTAATCTCCGAGTTGCTTAGCAAAAACATTACGAGTAGCGAACCAGTGCATACGAACTTTATTCTTTAGTTTGCTCTTATAATGAATAGTCAACTTTGTCAGTAGAGTTGACCCCAAAGCTTGACCTAGCTATATGACCAGAAGCCCTATAAAGCAGTTTAACAAGAGACTCTTATGACCGATTTAGACTCCCGTAAACTCGTCCTATGGCATTCGTGCAACACACCATATCACCGTCTCATTGCATCGTCTCATTCATACGTGCTCATCTTGACATTTATAATTGCATCATGGTATGAGTGTATTGTAGCATATACCAACCCATATCCTAGCGTTGTATAGAAAAGCTCTAGCTGGCTTGCTAGGTGTCGTTACAAGCCCTAGCAAGCATGTGTCCAGCAAGTTTTTTTTATGAGAATCCTATGTAGAAGTCCATGAGTTCCATAGAAGCCTTCCCAAAACTCTCCTTTTTGTTGGTAGCTAGCTCCATTCCTTTTGGTGAAACCTTGAGTAGGTAAATTTTCCTTTGCAATTTGAATAAAACTCAAAGGTTATAAGTAGGTTTTACTAAAAAGCCAAATGAACACTAGTTTTTTTTTTCAGCTCTGGGTTCAATTTGTTGCTCACCAACTCTAGCCTTAAGCCAGTAAACTTGCTATTGAAGATACGTTGTAACCAGTTCTACACCGCCATTACGTGTCATCGGAATCTCAAGACGAAATTTTTTTAAGGGGGTAGTTTGATTATCAGTTTAAGCGGGCATCCAATGTGTACTTAGTAAAAAGATGGAAGTTTAAAGCGTTTTGTGTATAGAACCTTCTTAAATTATTTTCTGTTTATGAAAATGGGTAGAAATTAAAACATTTTTTTTCCTAAACCTTTCTTTGAGATAGTGTAAAACGTCAGCTAGAGCTATAGGGGAAACCTTCTTATAGAAAAATAACCCTGCAACCTTATGGTTGATAAATCTATAAGTTGTTAGGTCAATGACCAAAACTAATTTTGAAGCCTCATCCAAATTTCAGAGAGTGCATCAGCACTAATAAAATTCAGCAGCCCGACCAATATTTCCCTTGCACGGATGGAACGATGATATAAGAGAACAAGCCAAATCGATACTAGATAATCCACGAATGGAACGATGATATAAGATCCGCCGTATTCCTCCTTTTAGCTTCTAAGCCTAGTCGAAGCCTCTTTGTGTATATCTAAATTAAATGGTCAAGCGGTAATTAGAAGCGCTGTAGTCTAGTCGTTAATCTTTCGCTTATCGGGCAATCCATCTGATCACGCATAGCTATTGGCTAGTAGACCTAGTAACTAGTGAGTATGTGTGCTTGTGTACCATTTTGTACTGAAGTCCAGTTAATTGGCTTGATTGATTTTCCATGGGTTGCATAATCAAGTTGTACATGTTAAATAAACCTATAAAACATTATGCAACAAATCTAAGCAAGCATAAAATTCTAGAAGAAAAAAAAATCCTCTCGTCACTTGAACCTGAGATGACCACTGGTTTCATATTTTTATCACATATTCTATTATCTCAACTTAATCTATGTCCTACTTGAAATAATTTAAAACCCTAAAACAGCAAAACAACACGATATTAAAAGGTGCATCAAATATATAATTTATTCAAATACTATTTTATTTATCATGAGTTAATATAAATTTTCTAGAATTTTTTCAAATCATTTTTGGGTCTCCTAAAAATGCAAACTAATATCAGCCTAGCCTCTTTCCTTTATTTTTTCTGGGAACAAAATATACTGAATTTTTTAGTGCAACATGGAAAAATGGAAACCATGTGTATTTTTCTACCACCACAAAAATCTACCACTTTTGAACACCCTTGTAGCTTAGTCAAATGATTTTTTTAGGGGTACACTCACACGCTAACCAGATTGGATACCCGATTGGGAGGCCTGAAAGACGGGAAAAGGCCCGCCTGGCTGAGGCCCATGAGTCCAACTCCCGACCGACCGAACGTAACTGCGTCTCGACCAACCGCGCAACGCGCTGTCCTCGTCAAATGATTTTCAAAGAAGGAGAGGGGGAAATAATCCTGAAGATACCGAAAAACACCCCAAAATCTATGTTCACCTCTTTTCCTACCCATTCCTCTCACCCATACCTAGACCACAACGTCTTGGACCCGCATGGCAGTGCTGTTGGATTGTTCACACCGCTGTTTTCGCGCGGGACCCACCTGGGACACATATGAGAGCCGGCCAACACGTATACGACGTCGTGGCTGTTCCTCCTCCATCTTCTCGTCCTCCAACTCTTTCTGCAAGCCTTCCTACTCCTCCTTTCCATCCCCAGACTGAAAACGAGAGGGAGTGCTCCTGCTCGCTCTCTTTGCCCATCCTCCTCGCCGCCGACCGAGAAGAAGGTGACGCTAACACTGCTTAAGAATTTTTAATAAAATTCCTAACAAAAATTCATGGTAACTCCTAAAATTGTGAAACCAGTTTTGATAAGCTTAGAAAAATGTGATCTTTAATCCTGAAAAGAATATTTTGTCAAATCTACCTCCTAAAACATACCTTAAACTTGTAAAATTCATAACTAATCCAAACCCAGAATCAATTTTTGTTTGAACCAGTGAGTCATGCAGTTTCATATAAAATGCTACATCTTATGTCCTAGAGTGCTACAGAGATAATTATGGATTTTTCATTTGTAGCGTATATGGCTTGTTATTTTTTTTATCTCCTAAACCGTAAATACAAATAGGCTCATTCTTTCACATAAATTTATTTTAAAATGCACCCTTACCACTATATTTTTCTTGATTTATTGAGCATTTTGCATATTCATGTTTACTCCGGTTCTCATTGTATTATTTACTTCTTAACGATTGATTTGGATAATTAGGAGTACGTCGAGGCAATTTGCTTCTTAATGGTAGATTTAGATAATTTGGAGTACGTGGAGCAAGAACGTAAGCATTAGTGCGATTGTTTGCAGCAGCAAGGCAAGCATCTAAGTATATAAAACTTATACTTTTAATAAATTGGTTTGCTTGCAAAACTATGTACGTATATGTGCATGTGTTTTGCTATGAAATATCAGTGTTTGGTAACGTTGTTATACAACCTAGTTTTTTTGCGTTTACTTTGTTATCCATTTATCTAACCTCTGGATGGAAGTACTTGGGAAGGTTTTATTGTTTTATCGATGCTTAGCCATGCCTAGGTGTAATAGGGAAAAATCGATGGATGGAGCCATCTGTTGTTCTAGTCAATACTTGCATATACGGGTATAAAATCTGAGAACTAAACTAATTGTTAAATCTAATAACATGCTGACTTGGATAGGTATGTTAACGTCTATTTAAACACCATACGTACTTACACACGCCTTATTTGGGACCGGGCTATCTTAGTACTATGTTGCACTGTAATCATCTATACCTAGCTGGTGATTCGTGAGGGTGGTTTTTTTTTGGAGTGTCCTGGGTTTGTCTATTTTTGGCTAGTGGTTTCTCCTGAGCCTGTCTTAGCAATATTACACACATGTGGCCTAGTCGTCAGGGGTCTAGATGTGGTTTAGGTGGTTAGGGTAGTGAGCTTGTATCACTTGGTCACACCTGTGTGTGAAACATTCCATTCTTGTTCATTTTGTATGCGTAAAGCTGTACATATTTGTTAACGCTAAAATTTGTTAGGTCCGCTAATAGAATCAGCCGATGGATAAGGAGCTAATTATTTTATGAAAGGATACCAATTGATACAGTAAAAAGCCGATCGGATGGATTGAGTATAGATTCGGTTTAGTCAAAGACGAAAGATTATCTAGATGCGATCGAATGAAAGAGCCGTAAAAATCATGACAGGATACTTGTATTTCTATAAAATATATCTTGTAAGATAGTTAGTCTAATTAGTTTTGTTAATTTCTTAAACCAAATTTTCTTTTATATTTAAAAAATAATATCCGGATGTTGTTTATAACTATATCGGACTTTTGTAACTCAATGATATAAATATAGACCCCCTAGATCTTGTTAGAGATCAATACATAACTTCGGTGCATCACCACCATAGTTCATCTAGGCTTTTTCTAGAGGGTTTTGGCTCTCGACGCTGGGTTGCATCGGCCTATCTCCGGTGAAGAGGTAGATCCCTCCACTATCATAATGTATTCACTCTGTCTAAGGCTATATCGGTTAGGTTTGACCTCTTAATCCGGTTAGACATACCACATCATGATTGTGCGAGGCTGATCAGCTTATCGGCATTCCTCTACCGTCATTGATCTCATACTGCATTGGTTAGGTTCGATCTTCTAGACCTATGGTTGTAGATCAAGCCGTTGGTCGGTAGGTCTTCACACGACATTTCATCGGAGTAGTTAGCTAATAAGTTATCCTTGCGCTGTGCTTCATACTTAACGTATCAGACATTCAGCAGATACATATATATATCCTCGACGATTAATCCGCTAGTGATCGATCTGGTTCCGTCGGATCCAACCTAATGCTGTCTCGATTAGGTTCGATCTATCAGGCCCGTGTCCGATAGGGCTAACGTCGAGATCTAGCGGGTTTTGTTTCCCTCATAACTCAAATAGCCGATGAGATTAGTTATACGCCTACATCAGACCTTCGACTAGTAGCAGTCGATGGCTTTCCTTGTCTCTTCTATTGTTACGTCCGATTTCGCCTCCACCGTCTCGGTGCCATTAGTCACAACCTCATACTGTCTCGGTTTGGTCTGATCTATTGAGACTAGCTCTAACGATACTGTCACGGTGGTCGATGGGTCTCGTGCCTTTAGAACTCGCTCCTTACTTTTCATTATATACTCGATTTGTAGCGTCAACAGCTCTTCAGCCGATAAGTACTTTACTTTATTCTACGCCTTTTTAGCTATGCCTTCATCAACTTTTCAGCTGATGCATGAGCGCTACTGTACTATTGACAACCAACCAATAGAGTGAGTCGTATCAGCCCATTGACCGATTGGCTCGCGAATCTCATTCTCTTTATCTTCTTATCAATTTTAGGATCAAACTGGCACGCCCTTGAATCTCAAAGCTAAGGAACTATACTGGAGCAGAACTCATAGACCTTCACACGACCAAGCGCCACCTCTCTTATCGGACCTCCGTTGGCTCACGCCCTTTGCCCGGTCCGATTGGCTCACACCTTCTTTGTCGCCCAACATGTTCTTTGGCACGCTCGGTGGAACCATCGGGAGTGCAATCAAATGAACTAATGAGCTGAAGGGCACTAGAACGAAACAGACCTTCTATAGCTCGGCGTGTCTACACACGCCTCCGTTAGACCTCCATCGGCTAACGCTTGCTTGCCCTCTCGGCACGTCTCTCCACCCGGTCTAAACTTCTCCACGTGCGTGCGAACACTCTCATTAGAATAAAATTATTTGAATAGTTGTGTTCATAGTTATTAAGTCTACATTAGCATCAAATTCAGGTTAAAATGGATTGGTTTAGTCATGATAATAATAATTTTATTTATGGTTGAGCAATGGTGACCCATGGATGATTATGAGAGCTCCGGTTATGCTTGTTTGTGATTTAATTTTATATTTATATGCTAGAAATTTTATATTAGGCTATTTTACAAATGCTATGCCTTTAACTTACTACTTCAATAAAATTAGTTTTATGAAAAACTTGAACAGCCACCTCTTTATGGAAGATGCTTGTCTTATATGTGTCTCTCTCTCTATATATATACTTGTGAAATCTTGTAATTAAGCCATTACCTACAATTTTAGGTGAGGATACCAATGTTATTGTGTTTGCTCATTATGCTAGTGAAGGCGGTGAGGGTAGTATGTAGTTTCTTTTGGCATGGTTTTTGGGCGGTTGGTTGTCCTGTAGGAATGTTGGCATACCCTGTTTTTACTTTTGCATATGTGAATTTATGGAGCTTCCGTTGCTATCTTTGTGCTGTATTATAGGCCTATGAACCTGATTATTCCAATATGTATCTTGCTGCCCTCTAATCCATGTTATATATTTGTGATGTTTATCAATTGTTTGCGATGAAAGTACTAGGCTAATCGCTTTCCTAATTATGCTAAGTATGAGTATAGGTTTTGAACTCTTAAGATCGTTGCAAGATAACACTTATGGATAGAGTCCCATATGGTATATATTGTGTTTCATCACCACCATCAAGCGGTTTGATGGGCATACTTTGCTATGGACTGGTAATTTTTCTCATATGCAATAGCTTTAGTTTACTAGTAGGCATTGTGATTATTATACTTCAACTGCGATCATAGACACGTGGCTATTTATATGTGTATGAATCTCACTCATCCAAATACGTGTGGTGGTTGTGTTGGGTGTGAGATAGTATAATACTTAGGGTGCCTACATCTACGGGATCCATGGAACCGTCGTATTTCTTCGACAAATCTGGTCGGAACTTGATGGACTTGACATATCAGTTTGGTTATGCCTCGATTCATTTCAATATGGTCTATACATTTCTATCTAAAACTACATTGATTTAATCTTTTAGTCTAATCTTTATATGTAAAATTTATCGCTTTATTAAGTTTATTATGTTATTTTCGATCTCTAATTTATTATATTGCTATTGATAAGTCGGTAATTTTTATTAAACGTTTCATCAAAACTTTAGCCGATAAAAAATTATCTTGATATTGTATTTTCACTTTTATCTGCATTTTCATTCGCATTGAACCATTATCTAATATATTTTTTATATCAGTTATAATCTGATATCAATCGTAACTTATTAATTATAATCTTATATTGTCTAGTCATTACCTGAGTCTATATCGGCTTATTGGTCAATTCACTTTCAACTGGTTAGATAGCTAGTAACTTGAGTTTATATCGGGCTATTAATTAATTTGTTTATTGATCTAATTTTTTCTATTTTATTTAGACCGATACACACCAAACAATCCAAAATACATGTATTGGCGCGAATATCGAATAATTTTTCTACTAGGGCCAGGTCGTTACAGGGCACGCTCGCTTCGATCGGCGACGGCTCACGGCAAACCGCGCGCGACGACTCCATGTTGGTCTCGTCGTCACGCCTGGCCACCCCACCACCTGAGAATTTCAGGGGCACCCACCTTGATGAAGCTTCTCCTGCAACTAGCGAAACGAAGCATCATAACATAACAATTCTTTTCTCAGACCATGCTATGGTGCTTCGCATAGAAGATTAATCAAATTACTCTACCCTTACTTGAATAATATCTATGTAAAACGTGTGAACAAGTGGTTAGAAGGGAACGGATGCTTAAACTAGTGGCACCAAAGGAAACCTCAAATTTTCGACGGACAATGTGTGTTCTTCATAAATCACTTAGATTCGTTTCACAGTCGGGAAGCCGGGAACATTCACAGATACAGGAACGTACATATATAATGTATCCTTTCATAGCTTCACCTTGCAAGTCATTTGTGACGGTGTTTAGCCGAGATCTCTGCTAAAATGAAGCTCAATACCAAGGGCCAGAAGACCACCACTGTTTGAAGGATGATAATATGTGCAAAGATCACCCATGCCCGGTTCCCCAGCCTAGCATACAACGCTCTTGCCACAGCACAGCCTCGCATAAGATCCATGAATCCACATAGAGCTATTATAGATGCCACCACGCAGATTGCAACTGTTGTCATATAAGCAACTGGAGCCAGAGTCACGTACATGCCTAACACAAAGGCTGTACCCAAGCTTGTGGCTGAACCATGCGCGAAGAATAGAGCTATGTTGAAGTGCCAAATGCGCAATGGGATATCAACAATATCTGTCCCGACATACATGAGATGAATGGTAGCCAAACCAACGCAACCGAATCCCAATGAGTTGGCCACTATGAACGCATCAAAAACATACCTCCCAGAAAGAGCTGGTGTGCCATTGTCTTTGTAACCCCCAGGTAGAGTGAAACTTGCACCAAATGCCACAGTTACCATTAGCCCTAAACCAAGGCCTAGAGTCTGTGTGGCCGTCTTCAGTTTCTCTGCTTCTGTCTCTTTGTCCAGTGGCTGAATGTATTTCTCTTCAAAGTGATCCAACCGACGGTGAGTGCTATGCTTAGCGTGGCAATACTTCAATGCGCTTTTTATCAAGAATCTGGGGTTCTGCATAAGAAGAAGAAAAAACGAGTTTAGTCAGTCATATGCAATGCATCGATCGGATCGAGTTCGTTTTAATGAAAGCAAGCCTGAAATAACCAAAAGAGTGGAGTATATGTATTACCCATGAATAAAAATACCCATCAAGAATCTTACTCTCTGCCAGGTCTAGAGGAGTTTCCCCATTGTTATTTGTTATATTTAAGTCCATTTCCAGATTTCCCAAGAGCAAACAAAATATGTCCTTAAATCCATGTTTTACAGCTAGGTGTAGCGCAGTGTTTCCATCATTGTCTTGCATGTTACAAATCCATGATAACGACGCAGTTTTGCAGGCATGCGAGACCACATGCCATTGGTTCTTCTCAACGGCGACATGAAGGAAAGTTCTACCCTTAGCATCACGCAAGCAAGCGATGTTGCGCCATATCTCTAGAAAACTGATGACGGCCTTGACCGCTCCTTTGTGGGCAGCGATGTGTACGGGAAATAACCCCTTTTCATCTGCCTGGTACATTGGAGCTAGGTTAGCTTGCAGCACTTGCGCACACATTTATTTTATAGGAAACCTAACCAAGTAATGCTATTTTCATGTGGCCATAAATATACATATCTATCAATTGAGAATGCAACGATATATTCTGAGTTTGTTCGTACCTTGGCCTCGAAGAACGGCTGCATGCAATGCATTCTGTCCATTTGGTCCAGAATAAGAAAGATTCCCACCACTCATAACATATAGGGACTTGGCAATGTCAATACGCTGTAGCATGATGGCAATATACAATGGTGACGTGCCTTCTTTAGGAAAGCTAGCCAGTTCTGGATCCGCCGCCATTAGAAACTCGACAATATGCTTGCTACCAAGGCGTACAGCCTCGTGCAAGGGCGTCTCCTTACGCGCATTTTCCTTCCTCACGGCTTCCTTGAGCACCAACTGATCTCCGCCGCTATCGTCGTCGTCGTTGGCCGTCTCATCATCGCCGGCGGCGAGAGCAATCAGACGAGAGACCATCCGGGGTCGCCCAGCTCGGGCGGCACAGTGCAGTGGAGTATCACCCTTCTTGTTCTGTGCGACCAGGATGCCTCTGGCCTTGCGGTAGACCACGTCGGCGATTCTCAAGAAGCCGTCGTCGTCTCCGTAGGTGGCTAGCACGTGCAGCGCGGTGTCCCCGTCAATGGTGACACCCTCCAGGAGCGACGGTGCGGGCGCCAGCGGCCGCGCGGTCTGATGATCAGCACCTTTTTCGACGTCAGAAGCTCCCTGCAGTGTCGACGCCGCTAGGGTTGATGATGAGTTGCCCAGGAGAAAGTCGAGGAATTCTTGGGTTGGCACCAAATATGGCGCCGGCCCATCGTCGTCGTCCCTACTGAGAAAGCTCAGCGCCCGCCGAGGGCCAGAGCATGCTGATGCTAGTAGCAAGGGATTCATGGAAGACGAGGGGGTACTCATCGCGGTGCCTAACTAAGGGAGCCTCTGCTGCATGCAACGAGCGAACTTGCTCCAAATGTTTATTACTAGTAGAAAGTATGTATATGTGTGGATGCATGCGTGCGCACTCGTCTTAATTATTATGCATGCAGCAAGGGAACCACGCCCTTCTTTAGGGACCTTTTCCGTTATGCCACATTCGTACTCTTTGCATTTATGTCACACGTGTATGATGCAGCAAGGAACCATTCTTTTTCTTTAGGGACCGTTTCCGCTATGGCGCATTCGTACTCTTTGAATTTACGTGTCACACGTCATTCCATATACAGAATCAAGCAATAGTGCAATGTGCTGCAAAGATCACAAGCACAAGAGCAGCAGCGAATGACATGCGCCCGCCATGCCTTGCCAACTGTGCTCTGGACAATGCCCAAAATAGAATGGCATGTGTCCGAGAGAATTTTTCTTTTTGACGCCTCTCATCTGGGTACAGCTGTAGTATCTTTTCATGTGCGTACACACACCAGTCCTACACACCCACACCAACAGTCTATTGCCTTCGCTAGCCACTCGAGCTCAGCTCGGTTCTATGTCCCAAACAGTTCACACCTGGCGTGAACTATATGTAAATGGCAATCTAGTCCAAGATATACATCGGCGGTATCTATTATTGACAGTTGGTTCCGAGCCGAGTGCTTTTTGGATACAACAGTCGGTTACTGTCGGTGGTATGGGATCCAGAGTTTCCGATACCGCGGGCGTAAAGCGACGTGGTGCCATGCCGTTCATTTCTCGAACCCAGGGGTTGGCATTAATCTGTCGAAAGAAGCCATATGCCCTCAACGAGCAACAATCAAGACCTGAAGGACCGGGCCCTGAGCTTGTTGCTCATGGGAATCAGCCTGGCTCCTGCCCCACTCAACTCCAGGTGTGAGCCCCGAGCTGATCGCTGTTAGCATTAGCCCGAGGCCCTGCCCCTGCTCTGCTCTAGGTGTTGGCCTTGAGCTAGTTATCCTCGAGCACCAGACCAGGCCCTATCCTGCTTGGCTCCGGCTGAGCAGCCTTGAGCAGGGAGTAAGCACCCACAGCCTCGTCGCAGAGACAGGTGTTTAGGGATCGCTCCCTGATAACACATTTCGTTCAAGGTCTTTCGGTTCGTCCGTTCGTTTGAGTACACTCCCGATGGTCTTATTGAAAGTGCCAAAGAACGTGTTGGGCCAGCCAATCGGACCGGGCAACGGAGGTGAGCCAACGGACCTTAGTTCCTTAGCTTTAAGATTTAAAAGCATATTAGTCAATTTGACTTTGAAGTTGACAAAAAGATAAAGAGGATAAGATCCGTAAGCTAATAAGCCAATGGGCCGATACGGCTCACTCTATCGAATGGTAGCGCTCATGCATCGACTGAAAAGTTGATGAAAGCATAGGTAAAAAGACGTGAAATAAAGTAAAATATCCATCGGCTGAAGAGCTGTTGACGCTATGAATAGGGTACGCGATAAAAAGTAAGGAGCAATACCTGATTTTTCAAAGACACGAGACCTAGCAACCACCATGATGTACCGTTAGAGTTAGCCTCGATAGATGTGTTTTTTTCTGCAATTTTATGCTTGCTTAGATTTGTTGCATAATGTTTTATAGGTTTATTTAACATGTACAACTTGATTATGCAACCCATGGAAAATCAATCAAGCCAATTAACTGGACTTCAGTACAAAATGGTACACAAGCACACATACTCACTAGTTACTAGGTCTACTAGCCAATAGCTATGCGTGATCAGATGGATTGCCCGATAAGCGAAAGATTAACGACTAGACTACAGCGCTTCTAATTACCGCTTGACCATTTAATTTAGATATACACAAAGAGGCTTCGACTAGGCTTAGAAGCTAAAAGGAGGAATACGGCGGATCTTATATCATCGTTCCATTCGTGGATTATCTAGTATCGATTTGGCTTGTTCTCTTATATCATCGTTCCATCCGTGCAAGGGAAATATTGGTCGGGCTGCTGAATTTTATTAGTGCTGATGCACTCTCTGAAATTTGGATGAGGCTTCAAAATTAGTTTTGGTCATTGACCTAACAACTTATAGATTTATCAACCATAAGGTTGCAGGGTTATTTTTCTATAAGAAGGTTTCCCCTATAGCTCTAGCTGACGTTTTACACTATCTCAAAGAAAGGTTTAGGAAAAAAAATGTTTTAATTTCTACCCATTTTCATAAACAGAAAATAATTTAAGAAGGTTCTATACACAAAACGCTTTAAACTTCCATCTTTTTACTAAGTACACATTGGATGCCCGCTTAAACTGATAATCAAACTACCCCCTTAAAAAAATTTCGTCTTGAGATTCCGATGACACGTAATGGCGGTGTAGAACTGGTTACAACGTATCTTCAATAGCAAGTTTACTGGCTTAAGGCTAGAGTTGGTGAGCAACAAATTGAACCCAGAGCTGAAAAAAAAAACTAGTGTTCATTTGGCTTTTTAGTAAAACCTACTTATAACCTTTGAGTTTTATTCAAATTGCAAAGGAAAATTTACCTACTCAAGGTTTCACCAAAAGGAATGGAGCTAGCTACCAACAAAAAGGAGAGTTTTGGGAAGGCTTCTATGGAACTCATGGACTTCTACATAGGATTCTCATAAAAAAAACTTGCTGGACACATGCTTGCTAGGGCTTGTAACGACACCTAGCAAGCCAGCTAGAGCTTTTCTATACAACGCTAGGATATGGGTTGGTATATGCTACAATACACTCATACCATGATGCAATTATAAATGTCAAGATGAGCACGTATGAATGAGACGATGCAATGAGACGGTGATATGGTGTGTTGCACGAATGCCATAGGACGAGTTTACGGGAGTCTAAATCGGTCATAAGAGTCTCTTGTTAAACTGCTTTATAGGGCTTCTGGTCATATAGCTAGGTCAAGCTTTGGGGTCAACTCTACTGACAAAGTTGACTATTCATTATAAGAGCAAACTAAAGAATAAAGTTCGTATGCACTGGTTCGCTACTCGTAATGTTTTTGCTAAGCAACTCGGAGATTAAAGGGTCACTTGATTAACTAATATTTTCTCCTGCTCATGGCTCCTCCAAACGTTCTCCGTTAGTACTACCAGACTTTGTTTGGAACTGTACTGTCTTTCTTTAGTGATTTAGCGGTTAACATTTTTTGTCATGCATTAACTGAATAAAAGGAAAGGGTCATGGACTAGCAGCAGATGACAACTGTATGGTTCAATTTGGTTCCATTCATTTCCTCTCTCTCTCTCTGAAACTGTATTTGTTTGCAAACTAGCTAGGTACTGCAAATTAACTAGAGGTTAGGTTTCACTCGTGCAAACTCAACACTTCTATTCGATCAAGCATCAAACAGGGATTCAGGTTTATTAATTAACCACCAATCATATCAACAACAATTGACCCTTCTATGTTTTGATCTTTTCTAGCTTTTAAAAGGGTGCATTAATATGTGACCTAGGAACTGATTGTTTAGTTTCAGGTTTTTATGCACTTGCTGCAACTAAAGATCCAGATCATCATCTAGCAGCCAGAGAAAAAAATCAGGCATCAAGCAACATCAATCAAAGGCTAACAAAGAAAAGGTTGCACAAGATGGGGCTATTCCTGCTTGTCATTAAATTTTCTAGATTACTTTCTACGGCTAGTTTTCAATCAGCAAGGTCCTGGTTCTCCGGCTTTTAAACAACACCGTATAATGCTAGCATTTAGGACAGTACACAAGATATACAACTCAATGTAAATGCAAGGGGCAAATACACCGAAATAACCACATGATTATCCTACCATGCCATGACGCATCCTCACAAGGAAATCCAAGGAACAATCAAATGGGTGTGCTGTGGCACAAGAAGCAAAGATGCGATCACAAATGCAGTACCGAAGACTACTCGTAACCACACAGGAAGAAAATCCAAATAAACCAACAAGAAAATATGGCCATAATAGCTTAACTTAATCCTCGAGCATCTCGCATCTGGGAGTACCCTTAAATGAGTTATTTTGTGAATTTTTAATGATTGTACATTTTATTTTATTTTATTGGAGAACTAGAATCTGAAATTTTCAGAAATTCAGGACAGCAGCCATTTCGTGAATTTTTAGAGGGGGATACAGAGGAGATAAAATTATATATCTTTTTGTGGTGCTTCCTGGTGTAGCTGAGAACCTTCAGAAAAATTGGCAAAGGAAAATAATAAGTAGAACTTTCTGTAGAAATTTTTGAAGGCTTGTCAGGTCCATAATTTTCAGGATTGATCTATTGGATGATTGGAGGGTTGAAACTTGGTTGTAAACTTTCGAACTTTTTAAAATGGCTAAGGGGATTCATGGGAAAGCACTAACATTATAAAATTTTGCTTTGATTTAAGAAGTGAGAGTGAACTTTTTATTCTCATCCCACCGGCTTCTTATATGGAACTAGCATTTGAATGAGACGAGAAAGGATTTATTTTACCAATAAAATACAAATCAAGATGAGGAGATTAAATTGAGAGTAAGGTGAGAAAGATCACTAGAAACAGATGAGGAGTAAAAAGGATCACACGTTCTAAGGGTTTTCACAAATAACTCAAGTTGAATCTTTTATAAATACTTTTTAAATTACCAAGCTAAGCTCTAGCCTACAGTCGATACCAGCATCCTGAGTATTATACTGTTCAAAGCCTAATGTTATCATCACACGTATTTAGATAAGTAAGATCTATACACACATAAATAGTCACATAACTACGGTTAACATCTTTCATTATAATAATCATGATGCCGAGTAGTGAACTTAAGAGATAAGTGATGAGATAACTTGCCAGCCCACTAGCGAAGTATGCTCGTCAATCCGCTCTTTGATGATGACCAAACACGATAGCCTTAAACTTTCATCGCAAGCAATTAATAAACATTACAAATGCATAGACATAGATAATAGGGCAACAAAATAAATATTGCAATAATTGGGTTAATAGCCCATCATACGACACAAAAGATAGAAGCGGAAGCGGAACCTCCATAAATTCACATAAGCAAAAGTAAAACTCTGGTGTGCCAATATTCCTACAGGGCAATCAACCGGGGCAAGAGCCAAACTGAAAGAAACTACACTATCCTCACCGCCCTTGGCAGGGTAGTAAGCACACATAGCAACATCAGTATCCTCACCCGAAGTTACAGGCAATGAGTTAAGTACAAGATTGTACTCGTAAGTCTTACATATACATACATATAAGAAGAGAGGAGTATGCAAGCTTCTACCTTAAAAAGATGGTATAATTGTTAAAGTTTTGCATAAGCTAATTTTATTGAGCAAGTAGTAAATTAAAAGCATAACATTTGTAAAATAGCATAATCTGAAATTTCTTGACAGCAAATATATAAATTTGAAATTAAATCACAAACGAGCACAACCGATGCTCTCATTATCATCCATGGGCCACCATTATCCAACTGTTGGTTAAATCATAAACAACATTATTACCATGACTAAACCAAGCCATTAAACCCAAGTTTGATGCTAACATAGACTAGATAACACATCAAGCTGTCGTCCTATTGCCATAGATATAGTTATTAGAATAATTTTATTCTGTATATCTTACCCACACATAATGAATAAAGATTAAATGATTCACACGAACATAGCTGTGACCTACAAGTGATACAAGCTCATTATTATATGTCCTTTCAAGCTACACCCCAACCACCTAAACCATGCCCTCCTGACTATCAAGCCACATGTATGATTTGCCTTCTACCTGTAAAGAAAACTTTGTGGTTATTAACCTTGGGAAAAACACATGGATATTATTCTTTTGTTTAAAATTTTATTAGTATTAGTCCTCGGCCCAACAACACACCAACATTATTTTCTGTAGAAAATTGAGTGATTATTAGCCTTTGACCTAAAAATTTGTAAATTTAGTCACAGGGAAATACAGTAATTTTACTTGTTGGGCTCAAAATTCTTGTGGGTTTACAGAAACACATGAATATTTTTTCTCTGGCCAAATATTTTGTGAGTATTAGCCCTGGCCTAAGAACATATTAACATCATTTTTCTGCGTAAATTTCAGTGATTATTAGCATTCGACCTAAAAATGTAGAAATTTAGCCTTGTCCGAAAATACAGGAGTTTAAGTTGCTCAAAATTCCTGCTTACCTTGGAAAAACATGAATACCTTTTATACATCTTTATATTTCGTGAGCATTAGCTGGCCTTAGAACACATTAACATTATTTTCAACGTAAATTTCAGTGATTATTGGCATTTGACCCAAAAATGTAGAGATTTAATCTCGGCCGAAAATAGAGGAATTTTACTAGTTGGGCTCAAAATTTGTGATTATTAACCTTTGGACCAGAAACGTATGCATGCTAGCCTTTTGACGCAAAATTTTGTTATTTTTAGCCAATGGTCCACCGTTTCGTGAGTTATGCCTTTCTCACAAAAGCTTAATTAGTCCTGGGGTATAAGTACCAACTTCCTCACTAATTTGCAACACACCACGCTCGCAGAAGTAGCTCCCCTATGAAAATAAGGAGTACGACTTTAGTCAGAAGTCGAGTCTAAGTTGGGAATCAGTCCGGAGGAGGTTTTTTTAATCTTTTCAAGTTTATACATTTCGGTAAATATATTACTGCTTTTATATTTTCGTGTATCTTACATGCATTTGCTTTCTTTAATTATAGTGTGGAATTATTCTTCGATCAACTCATTAGTTTAGAAATTTGTGGTTTATAGTTTACAGGTTTCTTGCTAAGTCAGAGAGTTCTCTCTTTAGATCAGAAGATCAGAGGGAGTATCTTGGTCTACAACTTAGACGTGGTGCCTCAGTCATATAGCTCCAAGAATGGTTAGCTGGACGGATATAGTCAGTCAGGTGGTTACAGTTCTAGGTATCTTTCTGTGGTCATTTATTTTAGCTCTTCTAGGTATCTTTTTGTGGTCATTTATTTTAGCTCTAGTGTGTTGGCGTTAGAAATCAAGGATTGCAGCTCAGTGGTAGCGGTAACCGATCCTTTGTGCCCGAAGTAAACTCTTTACCTCCACAGTGCCAGTTGTGCCAAGATACCAATGACCCTGTAGTCTCCTCTAAATAGGTCGGTTTCCCATGCGAATAGAATATATTTTATGTGATCTTGATATATATCATACCTAAAAATCATGGAAGTTTTGTCATAAAGTTTTAATTCACGAATTTTGTACACTAGGAACCTAATGCTAATATTCATAAAATTTTGAATAGAAGAATTTTTTTTGTGTTTTTACCCAAGGTTAATACTGATGAATTTTAACTGAATGCTATATTAACTCACGAAAGTACAAGCCAAAGGCTAAAAAGCATGAAATTATTTGTCGTTAGAATTAATGATTTTTTTGCCTCATGATCCCAATGCTAATAGTCGTAAAATTTTACGCCAAAAAATATTGATGTATTTTTTTTCCAAAGTTTAATAATCATGATCCTGCTCACAAAATTTTAGACAAAAGACGAAAAATCACAAAAACTTTGGTCCTAAGATTAATATTCAGGAATTTTGTGTGCAATGATCGCAATGCTAATACTCATGAAATTTTCAGCATAATAAAAATATTCGTGTGCCCTTTTCTAATGGATAATACTCTAGAATTTGGCCAAAGGCTATAAGCAAACCCTAAACCCTAAATTATAGGCGAAGCAAAAATCACAAAATTTTGGGCCGGAGAAAAATATTTGTTCTTTTTTCCGAAGGTTAATACTCACAAATTTTGGCCAAAGGATATAACTCACAAAATTATTGGTCTGCTCACATGGAAACTCGCAAATATGCTGAGGCCTGAGAGATCTGCCTCCAGTACAGATCTTTCATCTTCGTTGAATGACGTGCGCTCCCGATTGGATGGCATGCGCTCCTAATTGTCCTTGGCTTCGTTGATTGGATTGAGAGAGCGTCGAGGTCCTTCAGCTTCGTCGTCCCTTCGTCTGGACGATAGAGATGTAGACATGTCAATCAATTTGACTCTATAATTGATAAGGGCTATTACGAATTCTTACTATCGGTTGACTGCCGATAAGATTGAGATAGTTATCAGGTGTATTCGACATGCTCTTGCTATCGAATAGTTTGTCGATAGGGTCTGGAATATTTTTCTATCGGCTAAAAAGCCGATGAAGACGTAAGTATGCTCGTCATCCGCTCTTTGATGATGACCAAACACGATACATATCATACGTGACTCGATCCACAAGCATTATCTCTCAGCAATCTCAAGAGAAAAAACCCATACTCATGGTTAGCTAGTATCTAGGAAAGGGACTAGCCTTAAACTTTCATCGCAAGCAATTAATAAACATTACAAATGCATAGACATAGATAATAGGGCAACAAAATAAATATTGCAATAATTGGGTTAATAGCCCATCATACGACACAAAAGATAGAAGAGGAAGTGGAACCTCCATAAATTCACATAAGCAAAACTCTGGTGTGCCAATATTCCTACAGGGCAATTAACAGGGGCAAGAGCCAAACTGAAAGAAACCACACTATCCTCACCGTCCTTGGCAGGGTAGTAAGCACACATAGCAACATCAGTATCCTCACCTGAAGTTACAGGCAATGAGTTAAGTACAAGATTGTACTCGTAAGTCTTACACCATTTCATATACATACATATAAGAAGAGAGGAGTATGCAAGCTTCTACCTTAAAAAGATGGTATAATTGTTAAAGTTTTGCATACGCTAATTTTGGTGAGCAAGTAGTAAATTAAAAGCATAACATTTGTAAAATAGCATAATCTGAAATTTCTAGACAGTAAATATATAAATTTGAAATTAAATCATAAACGAGCACAACCGATGCTCTCATTGTCATCCATGGGCCACCATTATCCAACCATTCATTCCAATTATAAATAACATTATTACCATAACTAAACCAAGCTATTAAACCTAAGTTTGATGCTAACATAGACCGACTAACACATTAAACTGTCATCCTATAACCATAGATATAGTTATTAGAATAATTTTAGTCTAATCAGATATGTACATCTTACCCACACATAATGAACAGATATCAAATATTTCACACGAACATACCTACAAGTGATACAAGCTCATTATTATATGTCCTTTTCAAGCTACACCCCAACCCTCCTGACTACTCAGTCACATGTGTGATTTGCCTTACCTATAAAGGAAACTTTGTGGTTATTAACCTTGGGAAAAACACACGGATATTATTCTTCTATTCAAAATTTCATTAGTATTAGTCCTCGGCCTAACAACACACTAACATTTTTTTTTGCATAAAATTGAGTGATTATTAGCCTTTGACCTAAAAATTTGCAAATTTAGTCACAGGAAAATACTTGTAGGGATCAAAATTCTTGTGTGTTTACAGAAACACATGAATATTTTTTTCTCTGGCCAAATATTTTGTGAGTATTAGCCCTGGCCTAATAACATATTAACATAATTCAGTGATTATTAGCATTGGCCTCAAAATTTGTGATTATTAACCTTTGGACCAGAAAATGCATGTTAGACTTTTGATAATTATTTTTTATTTTTAGCCATTGGTCCACCGTTTCTTGAGTTATGCCTTCCACGGAAAAACTTAATTAGTCCTGGGGTATAAATACACACCTCCTCACTAATTTGCAACACACCACACTCACGAAATAGCTCCCCTATGAAAATATTAGTCACTTAAGTGTCGGGAATAGATGACTCTTCGGGTTGAGTATAGTTGGGAATCAGTCCGGAGGAGTCTCTTCGGAATTTGGCAATGTTTTTTTAATCTTTTCAAGTTTATACATTTTGGTAAATACATTACTACTTTTATATTTTTGACTATCTTTCATGCATTTGCTTTCTTTAATTATAGTGTGTGGAATTATTCTTCTATCAACCGATTGTTCACTTATTGTGTTATAGTTTACAGGTTTCTTTCTTCGCCTAGCTAAGTCAGAGAGTTCTCTCTTTATGGTGGCGTCGACTTAGACATGATGCCTTACACATACAATTCTAATAAAGGTTAGCTAGAGAAATAGATGATATAATCAGTCAGGTGGTTACAGGTATCTTTTATAGTCATTCATTTTTAACTCTAGTGTGTTGGCATTAGAAATCAAGGATTGCAATGCTTGAAGTAAACCCCCTTTACCTTCACAGTGCCAGTTGTGCCAAGATATCTATGACCTATAGTCTCCTCTAAATAGGTTGGTTTCCCATGCTTATAGATTTTTATGTGATCTTGCCCCCATGTGTGGTTTCCCGTGTGTCATTCGTGATATAGATCATACATAAAAATCATGTTTGAATTCACCAATTATGTACGCGAGGAGCTCAATTCTAACATTCATAAAATTTTGGGTAGAAGAAAAATATTTATGTATTTTTACCAATGAATTTTAACCAAAGGCTATAATAACTCATGAAAGTATAAGCCAAAGGCTAAAAAGCATGAAATTATTTGTCCTAAGGTTATAATTAATGAATTTTTTGCCCCATGATCCCAATGCTAATACTCGTAAAATTTTTGTGCTATTGTTAAAATTCACAAAATTTTTGCGCAACCATCCCAATGCTAATAGTTGTAAAATTTTATGCCAAAAAATATTGATGTGTTTTTAGACAAAAGATTAATACTCATGATCCTGCTCACAAAATTTTAGACAAAAGATGAAAAATCATTAAAAATTTAGTCCTAAGATTAATATTGAGGAATTTTGTGTGTAATGATCGCAATGCTAATACTCATGAAATTTCAGCATGAGAAAAATATTAGTGTGTCCTTTTCAATGGATAATACTCATGAATTTGTCCAAAGGCTATAATTCATGAAATTATAGGCCGAAGCGAAAATCATAAAATTTTGGGCCGGAGAACAGTATTTGTTGTTTTTTCTAAAGGTTAATACTCACAAATTTTGCCAAAGGATATAACTCACGAAATTATTGGTCAAAGGTGAAAAAATTGAAAATTTATGTCATGAGGATAATATACAAGAATTTTGTGCGCAATGATTGTAATTTTAATATTCATACAATATTGGAATGGAGAAAAATAATCATGTGTTTTTTCAAATATTAATACTCATGATTTTAGCCAAAAGCTATAACTAACGAAATTATAAGCCCAAGGCCAAAAAATCATGAAATTTTTGTCCTAAAGTTAGAATTCACAAATTTTGTGTGCAACGATCCCAATTCTAATATTCATAAAATTTTGGGCCAAATAAAAATATTTATGATTTTTCCCAATGTTAATATTACAGAATTATAGGCTAAAACCTTAAAAGCATGAACTTATTGATCCTAACGTTAGAATTAACAGATTTTCCTCACACAATCCCAATGCTAATAGTCATGAAATATTGGTCGGAGAACTTTTTTGTAATACAGTTAAATTAATGAACTTTTTGCCCAATGCTAAAAATTATAAGCCAAATGCTAAAAATCATTAAATTTTTTGTAATACAGTTAAATTAATGAACTTTTTGCCCAAATATCACAAGCCTAATAGTAATGAAATATTGGTCTGAATAAAAATATTTGTTCATTTTTCAAAAATATAATAATCATGAATTTTTTTGTTAGAAGGTTAGAATTTATGATTTGTTTGCACTATGATGCCAATGCTAGAAGCCGTGAAATATTGTGGCTAGAGAAAAATATTCATGTGTTTTTTCCCAAACTTTAATAGTCATGAATTTTTGCTGAAGACTATATCTCACGAAGTTACAGGTCTACGTTTGAAAATCATGAAATTTTTGCTCATGAGATTAATATTAACAATTTTTTTTCCTAACGGTGAAATTTTAGGCTAGAGAAAAATATTCATTCATCTTTTGACAGAAGTTAATACTTACAAATTTTGGCCAAGGTCTGATGGAATTATAGGCCGAACCCTAACAATCACGAAATTTTATATCATGAGGTTAATATCCACGAATTTTATGTTCAACTATCATAATGCTAATATTCATAAAATTTTGAATACCCTTAAATTTTGGCTGAATGATATAACTCATGAAATTAAAGGCTGGATGCTAAAAATCATGAAAGTTTTTGGTCCTAAGGTTAGAATTGAAAAATTGTTTCGAAAGGCTAATGCTCATTTAATTTTGTTGAACGCTCTAACTCATGAAATTATAGGCTAAAAGTCAAAAATAATGAAATTTTTGGTCCTAAGGTGAGAATTCACAAAATTGTCTGCCCAATCATCCCAATGCTAGTAGTTGTGAAATATTCAGCTGGAGAAAAAAATTATGCATTTTTTTTCAAATGTTAGTACTAATAAATTTGTCCAAAGGCTATAACTCACCAAATTATAGGCCAAAGCCTAAAAGGCAAGAAATTAGATATCCTAAGTTTAGAATTAACAAATTTTTGTCTCACCATTGCAATGCTAGTAGACCTTAAATATTGGGCCAGAGAAAAATATTCATCTGTTTTTTCATAAAAATCAATACTCATGAATTTTAAATGAAGGCTATATCTCACAAAATTAGGCTAAAGGCTAAAAAAGCATGAAATTATAGATCCTATGTTAGAATTAATGATTTTTTGGCCCACAATTACAATGCTCTTACTCGTGAAATATTGGGACTGCCCACGGTTTTGAAAGGTCACTACTCGTGAATTTGGGTACCATGAATAATTGATTGAATCTGAAATATCACAAAATTTTTTTGTCCTAATGTTAGAATTCATGAATTTTGTGTGCAATGATCTCAATGCTAATAGATGTAAAGTTTTTGGCCGAAAAATATATTTTTTAAGGTTAATTCTCATGATTCTGCGTCCAAGATCCAACTCACCAAATTATAGCCCAAAGGCAAAAAAATCATGAAAATTTTGGTGCTTAGGTTAATATTCATGAATCTTGTGCACAATGATCCGAATGCTAATTCTTATAAAAAAATTTCCAAATGATCCGAATGCTAATTCTTATAAATTTTTTTGCCAAAGAAAAATATTCATGTGTTTTTCCAAAGTTAATACTTATGATTTTTAGCCAGATGTATCGTAAAGATAGAATTCACAGATTTTGTGCGCAAGGATCCCAATTCTAATATTCATACTATTTAGGGCTGAAGAAAAATATTTATGTGTTTTTTCAAAGGTTAAAACTCATGATTTTAGCTGAAGGCTATAACTTCCAATGGCTATAAATCAGGAAATTTCTTAGCATTCACGCACTTTGTGCGCAATGATCCCATTCCAATATTAGTAAGATTTTGGGCTAAATAAAAAATATTTGTGTGTTTTTCAAATATTAATAGTAATGAATTTTGATGAAGGTTTTAACTCATGAAATTACAGGCCAAAGGCTAAATAGTAGATCCTATGGTTAGATTAATATTCAGGAATTTTGTGTGCAATGATCGCAATGCTAATACTCATGAAATTTTCAGCATAATAAAAATATTCGTGTGTCCTTTTCTAATGGATAATACTCTAGAATTTGGCCAAAGGCTATAAGCAAACCCTAAACCCTAAATTATAGGCGAAGCAAAAATCACAAAATTTTGGGCCAGAGAAAAATATTTGTTCTTTTTTCTGAATGTTAATACTCACAAATTTTAGCTAAAGGATATAACTCACAAAATTATTGGTCTGCTCACACCGAAACTCCCAAATACACTGAGGGCCTGAGAGATCTGCCTCCAGTACAAATCCTTCATCTTCGTTGGATGACATGCGCTCCCGATTGGATGGCATGTGCTCCTAATTGTCCTTGGCTTCGTTGATTGGATTGAGAGCACGTCGAGGTCCTTCAGCTTTATCGTCCCTTCGTCTGGACGATGGAGATGTAGATATGTTAATCAATTTAACTCTATAATTGATAAGGGCTGATACGAATTTTTACTATCGGTTGACTACCGATAAGATTGAGATAGTTATCAGGTGTATTCGACGTACTCTTGCTATCGAATAGTTGTCGATAGGGACTGGAATATTTTTCTATCGGCTAAAAAGTCGATGAAGACGTAAGTAGATAGCGATAAAGGGAATAAAAGATATATTCTATAAAGCCAATGTTACTTTGGATATAGTAATTTAAAATTGAAATAACACACACCTATATTTGTATTCTATGAGTTTAGAAATTTATATAACATAGCCATATAAATTTAAAAACCAATCGTGTACTTTAATCTAATAAAATTTCAACCTTTGCATTAGTGATTTTTTTTATAAAAAATAGAAGACGTACCTTCAGAACTGAGGGATGCTTTCTCTCTACTGCTTTTTAGCTACAAACGGTATAAACTAAACGGTTGATTTTATCAAGCATGTACCTTCAGCTATATTCGGGAATGTGTCAAGAAAGTAACGATATTTAGTATTTCCTGTAAGCATTGGAGTATTTCGCCAGTGAGAGCTATACTTCTGATTCAGTTGGACTAAAAAAGTTGTATATGGTAATATAGACAAGAAAATCGTTAGCATGCCTACCAATGCGAACTTGCATGTTTTCACTGGTGACTCTTGGAAGATATGAACTTTCATTCATTGTGTTAGAATACCATCAGAGGTAATGGAAACATTCTTTTCATTTATTTAGAGGCTAAACCCATACAGCATAACCACTGCAACATTATAGCTCTAAGAGTCGGCTAACATGCACGCAAAGGAACACATAGAAACAAAATATGGTTTTTGAAATAGAAAAAAAAATCTCCCAAGAGCAGTTATTTATATGAATTACCTAATAACAAGTGCTGCTTCTTTTCTTGAACATATGTATAGGCTGCAGTCCTTGGTGAAGGGGATGGTTTTACCATTCCATTCTGTAAAAGCAATATAATTATACCATTATCCAACTTGATTGTCTTATCACTTTTATTGAGTTGTATTACACAGTATCTTACCAAGATGCCACATTACTGCGAGAGTGGGTTCCACTCCTTGAGAAACCTCATCGATGGCAAATTTGACATTCTTTCCCATTGCATCCATCAGTCTCCTGAAGTAGGTTTGGGTACCCTACATGCAGCGAAGTTGCTGTGATTAATTTTGAGTATGGGAACCAGGTCTTGATAGCTCGATTGTCCAATATATGGAGCAGCGGACTAAAAGATGCTGTAGCTGATATATGAGAATGAAGAGCAAGTAAAACCTTGACGTCCAGCGGCTTATAGTATGTGTTGTCATCGATGATGCAGTCAGGAGCAATCAGCTTTTCAAACCGTTCGATGTCATTCTCATTGAGGGAGGAGTAGAACTCCTGAATCACATCGGGCAGGGGCGAAACCCCGCGGCCACCAGTGGAATTTGGCCCTAGTGTTGCTTGTACAGGTTTTAGCACAAAATCCTGCTTTCCTATAGGAGTTGCCCCGTTGCTGCCAATCGATCCAGATTCCACAGGAGCGCTATTGGAATTGAGATGCTTTTCTTTTTCTTTTTTTTCTTTTTGAGAGAAAAATGGGACTACTCCATAAAAAAGTTTATTATTATTATTTATTAATTCTCTCATGCTATTAATTTCTAGTAAGAGGAGGATGAGGATCCTTAAATAGTCAAAACCCATGTAGATGCAGCATGCTTTGCTTTCCTTTTTTTTTTTGAGAGGAAAGGTGCAACATGCTTTTTTTCTAATTTTGAGAAAAGAAAAGTCGAGAATTTTATTCATGACTGACAAGTTTTAAGTTTACATGCATATCGACAAATCCTGGAGGGTTTAGCAGCCATATATACATGTCATCCTCATTCCAAGTAAATGCAAACTTAGCTAATTTATGAGCATCTTCTAAATTTAGCTCCCGACTTTTATGACGACGTTCTACTTTTACAAAATGGCATCTCAATATCATTAAGATCTGCCAAATATCTGCATTTTGGTCTTGTAACAATACTCTTAATGACTTGTTGACAATCTGAAGCTATGTACTAGTCCTTTGAAACATTGCAGTCATTAAGATAAACCTTCCCATGCTACTAGTATGAAGGAAGGAAAGTGGAGGAAAGCCCACCAACGGCCCGGCCCGGCCCGTTCTAATAACCTCGCTGTCGTCTTCTCCTGCTGAAAAAAAAACAAAATAAAAAAAAGAGGAACAGTAAATCTATCCATCGGCTTCTTCCTCGTGGGTTCAGGTGCCGTGCTCCCTCTCCCTCCCCATGGTTGGATCGACTTCCAGTTCCGGTGGCAAGGCACCCCGAGCCATGCCGCCCGCCAGCCTCGTCTCCTCCCCTCCCCCCGCGTGCTGCCTTCAGCTCCATCTAGTCCTCCGCCCCTCCGCCCTACTCCCCTCGCCAGCACGCCTCCGCCTCCGCCCCCTCCCCCTCCGAGTCGATTCCTCCCCCTCTCCCTCGCCAGACGCCTTCGCTGGCTGGTCGGATGGGGACGAACAAGACGAACAAGACAAGTCCCCAGGGCTATTTCGAGGTGAGGACCTCTTCTTGCTCTCAATCAACTCTCCTGAATCTTCAAACTTTTACATAGAATTCTGAGGAATTCGCCGTCTGCTGCATGCTTTTCTTAATCGCCCTTTTGGAGAACTAACTAATGACACCCAAATGGTAGTTGTTCCTTCTCAGGGCTTCTAGGACCTGGCCTTGCTGGACTCTTCTTTGTTGCTGGGGTCACCTTCGCTGCGATTTCTTTGAGAAGCAACGGCGCAAATGGTACCATTACTCTACACATGCATACACACCTTACCTATTGTATGACATCTATGTGCTTTGCTTTGTTTTCCACCTCACAGTAGCTGTATCAACTTATGCATGATCAAATTAACATACTCCTAGCGTGTTACAGCATATTGTATTGATGTACTCAGTATTAACATACTCCTAGTGTATTAACCTTACTTCTGGTTTCATTTCCATGCAGGGCCTAAGGCACAGATCGAGATCTTGTCTACAAACACAAACTGTGAGGAGGCACATTACTCTGGTGATAATACCTGTGAAGAGGATTGTCTCAAAGATGCTCAAGTTTGGTTACCAAGTGATAGGACAGATGAAACAAGCTTGGAAGATGAAACACATAGTAGCATTGACCCACTGCCTGTACAAGTAAATGCCATTTCGGAGGGATCAACTGAACATGAGACACAGCATCCCTTACAAAGCAGTGAGCTAGTTCGTCATGACAAATATGTTCCTAGTGAAGGTGCAGGTCAAGCAAACAATCTCGTTGCTTCTGATGGGGCTGAAAGCCTGGTTTCTCCTTTGTCAAACTCTGCTGAACCCATCATCACTGCTTATGACTCACCTGACAAACTTTACGGTGTAGGTCCCTCTGAGGGAACTCCTTATGTAGAAGATACATTAGACTACGAAATCACTTTGCCAGAAAACGAGCATCTGGGTGAAACCTTAACGTCAGATACAATGATGCTGGATTCAGGTGATGCTATGCCTATCCAGGAAATCTCAGACACTGCAGTTGGGGTTTCATCTGATGCAAAGGACAAAGATACTGAGCAGAATACTGAACTTCATAGCAAAAATGGGATATCACCATCAAGATTGCCTGATCATACAGAATATGGACATGCTGATCAGATGCTTTCATTTGGCTCAAATGATGTGTCCACAGAGGCAAATAAGCCAGGAAATGGGGTGGGGACTTTAGCATCCAATCAAAATGAAGGAACAAACGAATTAGAAAACCAAAACATTTTACATGAGTCTACAACACCCGACAAATCTTTCTCCTCTTCTGGAATTCCTGCTCCCACGATGCTCTCTTCAGCTTTACGGGAGCGTACTGGACAGATTATGGTTCCAGCGGCAGTTGACCCAGCCCAGGCAAGTGCATTGGCTGCACTACAGGTCCTAGAGGTATTTTTCATGCATTCATTCATTGTCACTTTCATCTTTGAACTGTTTCTTTATATGTTGATAATTCTATTGTGGGAGATAGACTTTAACCCCTTTAAGAGGATGTCCACCTATTCCTATATGCCCTTAATTTGTGTTATGGGACATTTTGGGATATGTGCACGGATTTTTTGTGAGCTCTGTCTTTTCATGCACAGATTTTAAAGACTTTTGGATGGGAGATAGTATATGGGCATATCCCTTTTAAGGGGCTAAAGACCTATCCTTCGTCTGTAACATTCGATAAACAGAGAATCTCTAATTTTTCTGAACATATACTTGAGGGTTGGGGAATTGCAGTAACTTCCATATACCTTGCAGTTGCTGATAATTAACTATCATATTATATGTTTCATGATGTCTTGCTTCTCTTCTAGTTACAAGATCTCTAGCACATGGAGAACTTGAATAATTGTATGTATTTGTTTTTAACTGAATATCTCTTTGGAGGTGATTGAACCTGATGCTCAAGCTGGTGACTTATGTACCCGACGTGAATACGCTCGATGGTTGGTGGTTGCAAGCAATTGTCTTTCTAGGTGCTTCCTTGCTTTATTTTATGCTCACCTTTGAGACAGTAGCTGAGTGCTGGACACAAACTGACATACTTCATGGTTCCTTTTTTTTCCTTAATAACAAATGCTATTCTTGATTTTGTTTAATAACTAGCTGAATTTTCCACACAATTGCACAATGCTATATTACAGTCTACTGAAAGTAGAATTTTATTCGATATTCAGCTCGTAGATTTATTTATAATTATATAACTGTATTTCACATGTGGGTGTATTAACACTCTAATAGGTATCCAATTGATCTACACCATTGTAATGTGGACTTGCAACACAATTTATATGATGTAGTTATTTTTCTTTTTCCCTGATTAACTCAGCAATTTTTAAGCTTGAGAGCGAACATGGTGACTCATTTTTGCCCATTTTAATAATATATATAATAAAATCCAACTGCTTGCTGATTTTAGATTTACTTAACTTGTGCCGTATCATCATGGAGCTTTTTAGCTGCTGTGGCTTATATTTTTTTGTGGATAGAAAATAGGTCAGCAAAGGACGGAACTTCATATTTTTGCCTTATAATTTTGAATTTGGTTCACTTAGTAATTCACTCCATAGACTAAGTTCTTGTTTGGATTTCCAACTACAGGAACACTTCCTCTAAAGTTTATCCAGCAATGTATATTGAGAATATGACTGAACTTGCCTTCGATGATATCACACCCGAAGATTCTGATTTTCCATTTATACAAGGTGAGAAGAGAATAGTGTTCAGGACAAACTACATCTTTAGTAAAGTTTATGATGTTTTGATGAGCTAAAGATATTTGTATGTCTTCCAATATGCCCATAGGCTTGGCAGAAGCTGGGTTGATTTCCAGCAAGCTTTCGAGATCTGAAATGAACGTTCCTCAAGATGTTAACAATAGCCATAATTTGTTTTCTCCGGAATGGTGATGTTCTACCCCCCTGGCACACCCCCCACCAAACACACACACCCACACAGCAACAACACGCACCTCTCCACCACAAGTGCAACCAAAACAGTCCTAATAAATTGTCCTTACTGCAGTCCTGTGTCACGCCAAGACCTTGTGAGTTGGAAGATGGTTTTGGATAAAAGGCAATTACCTGAAGCGGATAAAACTGTGAGAAATGAAAGATTCTTATCCTTCTTAATTTGGTATAAAAGACCAGCTGGTTATTCTGATGTTAATACTTTCTGTGAGCAGTCTATGTACAAAACGTCTGGCTATATGGATGTTGATAAAATAAATGCAGCTGCCTGGCCCGCTTTGGTGGCTGACTTGGGTGCTGGAGACCAGAGCATTACAGCTCTTGCATTTGGTAGGGTTATATATATTTTTTCCCTATTTTATGCTGAGTAATCACTAAGCTCTTTTCAAAGGTTTTACAAGGCTCTTCCAGCCGGATAAACCCGTGACGAAAGGACAAGCAGCTCTAGCACTTTCAACTGGTGATTCTGCTGAGGTGGTTATGGAGGAGCTTGCTCGTATTGAAGCAGAGAAAATAGCTGAAGCTGCTGTAAATGCACATGGTGAACTGGTTGCTCAGGTTGAGAAAGATCTTAATGCTAGTTTTGAGAGAGAGCTTAGAAAGGAAAGAGAAAAAATAGAGACACTTCAAAAGTTAGCTGAAGAAGCTAGGGTCGAATTGGACAAGTTGAGAGCAGAAAGAGTAGAAGAAAATAATGCTCTGATTAGGGGCAGAGCTTCTGTTGAATCTGAAATGGAAGTTCTCTCAAAATTGAGGAGTGAAGTAGAGGAACAGCTGCAGAGTGTGCTGAGCAAGAAGGTGGAGATCTCGTTTGAGAAGAATAGGATCGAGAAACTCCAAAAGGAAATAGAGAATGACAGACAGGCTGCTGTGCAACTTCAATATGAACTTGAAGTTGAGAGGAAGGCTTTATCAATGGCCCGGTAACAATTCGTGATACCTGAATTTTGCTCTCAAGTAAATTCGTTTGCCTTTACCTTGGATCTGTCTTTGACTGCACATTATTTTTGGCTTTTCTCTTGCTTTATGATTTTATAGGGTTTTAACTTTTATCCATTTATTAGGATTCCGAACTTTCTTTTAGGAACCTGGGAACCTAGATATTCATGTGTCCTGCATAACACTCAACTGCTTAAGTGACGATATCTCCATAGGTCCTTTTTTTTGTTGTTTCATAAAAAAAATGATATTAGTGTTTTTAATCCTCAAAACTGGTTCTGTTTAAGTTGTTCCTGTACCATGATCTGCATTTTTTCCTGCTGTATGATCTCACTAATAGGCTCCACTCAAAGTGCTTATTTGATACTGTAATGAGTGATGACTGTCATTTCCTATGAATTCACATACACATCTTTAACCAGGGCTTGGGCAGAGGATGAAGCAAAGAAGGCCAGGGAGCATGCCAAGGCCCTTGAGGAAGCCCGGAACCAATGGGAGCGTCATGGAATCAAGGTTGTCGTTGAAGGAGGGCTTGAAGATGATGCATCAGTTGGAGTCACATGGGCTAATGCTGGCAAAGAACATCAAGTTGACGAAGCAATTAACAGAGCTGGGTCTTTGCTGGAGAAGCTGAAATCAATGTCTGCTGAGATAAAAGTCCGGTCTTGCCGTTCTCTGGAGAGAGTAATACAGCATGTGAGGTCTTTCATCTCAATCCTAAAGCAGGGAGCAGCAGAAGCAAGGCAGCGGTTTGCAGATCTAGGGGCTGCTGCAGCTTTGAAGGCAAAGAAGTTGTCATCCGAAGCGCAGGACAATGTCTACGCGTTTGGTTCAACCATTGGGGATAAGTCGAAGAGGGTGGTGGAGGACTGCAAAGAGGGCCTGGAGAAGTTTGTACACAGATTCAAGGCAGACTAGCCAGTAACTATTAGTGTCTGCACCAAAAGTTGATAGTTCCTGTCAAACTTAAGAAAGAGGAACCATATTTGTTTCTTGGAATAAATTCCTCCAAGAGTGCTCTCTCTTGGGTGTGGTGGACTGGTGGTGTTGTAAAGTATTGAAACGGATACTAGCACAGAAGGTTCCATAGAATAAGCCCGGTTATTCTGTTGTTCTGTAATGTAATGAAATCCCAAGAAGGCAGACAGTGAGTCTCACACATATGCGATCACTCTCTGAACAATCCTCGTTTTTTTTTTCCAAGCAGGAAAGAAAAGCTTTAAGCCTGTAAGTGCCCAATTATGCTGTTGCGCGTCTTTTTGAGCAATGCATCCGTTACTGTAATCTAGTACTTATTCAGCTTTCTCTGACTCAGCAGCGTCATCACTTATGGTTCTTTGGCTCAATAAATTCTGAGTGACAGTTCCGCCATTTTACAATATATTCCAATCTATGTAGAAGTAGAACATGTTTCCTTTTCAAAGTGGACACCACCGCACCATTTGCATGCTACACAAAATAGTATTGTTTGTAAACTAAACAGTAGAACCTGTACTTTGCAGGAGGATCATGTACAAGCTGCTAGTTTTCAAGCCTAATGATTTAGCATGGCCAACAATGTAAATGTACTCATTTTTATGTATAGCATTAAGCATTGTATTTTCAAACTTAAGTTTACTTTATAACTCAAATCCAGGATTAAAAAACCGAGGTATGCATGACAAACTTTATAGCAAACAGTAAAGAATGTTATATGTTAGCATATGGCATTTATGAGGAGCCAAACCAATGATGTTGTATGAGAGGATTGTGAGTTCCTTTCAGTTACCTATGGTGTCATACATACAATACATAAGAGCATATTTTCAAAGGAGGAGGGCATAATAACGTATTCAATGTAGTGCTCCTATGGCTACCATGCCATAAAATTTGCAAAAATAACGTTTGCGGATGGAACATGTACACCAAATAGCTAAATGGATTCATCATTACTCTTCTCATCTTCTTGTGCTCGACTTGAAGATGCTAGAAGGGAAGGCTCAAGAAATAATCCTTGTGGATCTTAGATGATGCCCTTGTATCAGTGTACCACAGATGCCATCTGTGATGAATAATTGGCAACAAATTAAGTTCCTCACAATATTCCCACCCATGACTTGATTCTTATGGAAACTTCAAGATGCCAATATACCCATGCACATTAACTAGTCTGGCTGGATGGGTATGACATCAGTGATGCTTGTTACCTCTATAAGATGACGTGCTCGTCCTAACATATCGAAAAAGAGTGTGCAGTGGCTCCTATGTGGGAGAACACCAATCAAAGTGCCCATAGAGTTGAAGTATTTGATGCCAATGTCAAGTAAGACACTGTGGTTGCAAGCAAAAGGCACAAGTAGATTGAGCTGTAAGTCGATAGAACTTTACACGAATATTTCATTAGAGCGGCCAGCCGATGAGTTATCTACACATTGAGCGTTACGCCTAATGTATTGGCTTGTTAGCCGATATACATTTATCTTCGGAGAATTTCTCTTATCGGCTCTACTAGCCAATGTGTTCGCCCATTCTTTCGATCCGTGCGTTCGATCTAGCCTCTATCGTCTCTGTGCCATTAGCCTCAGTCTCATACTATCTTGATTTGGTTCGACCAATCGAGCTTGGCCCTAACGGTAACATCACAGTGGCCATAAGGTCTTGTACTTTCACGAGATTGGGTCTCGATCCTAGCTACTCAACGCACATTCTATACGGAGCACCATTGACATTGTAGTCGATGGGATCTTTACCATATTCGGAGCGCTACAATATTCCAAAGTGCCGTTGGCTATACAACTGATCTTTACCATAGACTATTCCTAGCAATCTATGTCTTCTTTAGCTTTAGAGTATAGGGTTTAGGTTAGGGTTTAGGGTTTAGGGTTTAGGGTTTAGGGTTTAGGGTTTAGGGTTAGGGTTTAGGGTTTAGGGTTTAGGGTTTAGGGTTTAGGGTTTAGGGTTTAGGGTTTAGGGTTTAGGGTTTAGGGTTTAGGGTTTAGGGTTTAGGGTTTAGGGTTTAGGGTTTAGGGTTTAGGGTTTAGGGTTTAGGGTTTAGGGTTTAGGGTTTAGGGTTTAGGGTTTAGGGTTTAGGGTTTAGGGTTTAGGGTTTAGGGTTTAGGGTTTAGGGTCTAGGGTTTAGGGTTTAGGGTTTAGGGTTTAGGGTTTAGGGTTTAGGGTTTAGGGTTTAGGGTTTAGGGTTTAGGGTTTAGGGTTTAGGGTTTAGGGTTTAGGGTTTAGGGTTTAGGGTTTAGGGTTTAGGGTTTAGGGTTTAGGGTTTAGGGTTTAGGGTTTAGGGTTTAGGGTTTAGGGTTTAGGGTTTAGGGTTTAGGGTTTAGGGTTTAGGGTTTAGGGTTTAGGGTTTAGGGTTTAGGGTTTAGGGTTTAGGGTTTAGGGTTTAGGGTTTAGGGTTTAGGGTTTAGGGTTTAGGGTTTAGGGTTTAGGGTTTAGGGTTTAGGGTTTAGGGTTTAGGGTTTAGGGTTTAGGGTTTAGGGTTTAGGGTTTAGGGTTTAGGGTTTAGGGTTTAGGGTTTAGGGTTTAGGGTTTAGGGTTTAGGGTTTAGGGTTTAGGGTTTAGGGTTTAGGGTTTAGGGTTTAGGGTTTAGGGTTTAGGGTTTAGGGTTTAGGGTTTAGGGTTTAGGGTTTAGGGTTTAGGGTTTAGGGTTTAGGGTTTAGGGTTTAGGGTTTAGGGTTTAGGGTTTAGGGTTTAGGGTTTAGGGTTTAGGGTTTAGGGTTTAGGGTTTAGGGTTTAGGGTTTAGGGTTTAGGGTTTAGGGTTTAGGGTTTAGGGTTTAGGGTTTAGGGTTTAGGGTTTAGGGTTTAGGGTTTAGGGTTTAGGGTTTAGGGTTTAGGGTTTAGGGTTTAGGGTTTAGGGTTTAGGGTTTAGGGTTTAGGGTTTAGGGTTTAGGGTTTAGGGTTTAGGGTTTAGGGTTTAGGGTTTAGGGTTTAGGGTTTAGGGTTTAGGGTTTAGGGTTTAGGGTTTAGGGTTTAGGGTTTAGGGTTTAGGGTTTAGGGTTTAGGGTTTAGGGTTTAGGGTTTAGGGTTTAGGGTTTAGGGTTTAGGGTTTAGGGTTTAGGGTTTAGGGTTTAGGGTTTAGGGTTTAGGGTTTAGGGTTTAGGGTTTAGGGTTTAGGGTTTAGGGTTTAGGGTTTAGGGTTTAGGGTTTAGGGTTTAGGGTTTAGGGTTTAGGGTTTAGGGTTTAGGGTTTAGGGTTTAGGGTTTAGGGTTTAGGGTTTAGGGTTTAGGGTTTAGGGTTTAGGGTTTAGGGTTTAGGGTTTAGGGTTTAGGGTTTAGGGTTTAGGGTTTAGGGTTTAGGGTTTAGGGTTTAGGGTTTAGGGTTTAGGGTTTAGGGTTTAGGGTTTAGGGTTTAGGGTTTAGGGTTTAGGGTTTAGGGTTTAGGGTTTAGGGTTTAGGGTTTAGGGTTTAGGGTTTAGGGTTTAGGGTTTAGGGTTTAGGGTTTAGGGTTTAGGGTTTAGGGTTTAGGGTTTAGGGTTTAGGGTTTAGGGTTTAGGGTTTAGGGTTTAGGGTTTAGGGTTTAGGGTTTAGGGTTTAGGGTTTAGGGTTTAGGGTTTAGGGTTTAGGGTTTAGGGTTTAGGGTTTAGGGTTTAGGGTTTAGGGTTTAGGGTTTAGGGTTTAGGGTTTAGGGTTTAGGGTTTAGGGTTTAGGGTTTAGGGTTTAGGGTTTAGGGTTTAGGGTTTAGGGTTTAGGGTTTAGGGTTTAGGGTTTAGGGTTTAGGGTTTAGGGTTTAGGGTTTAGGGTTTAGGGTTTAGGGTTTAGGGTTTAGGGTTTAGGGTTTAGGGTTTAGGGTTTAGGGTTTAGGGTTTAGGGTTTAGGGTTTAGGGTTTAGGGTTTAGGGTTTAGGGTTTAGGGTTTAGGGTTTAGGGTTTAGGGTTTAGGGTTTAGGGTTTAGGGTTTAGGGTTTAGGGTTTAGGGTTTAGGGTTTAGGGTTTAGGGTTTAGGGTTTAGGGTTTAGGGTTTAGGGTTTAGGGTTTAGGGTTTAGGGTTTAGGGTTTAGGGTTTAGGGTTTAGGGTTTAGGGTTTAGGGTTTAGGGTTTAGGGTTTAGGGTTTAGGGTTTAGGGTTTAGGGTTTAGGGTTTAGGGTTTAGGGTTTAGGGTTTAGGGTTTAGGGTTTAGGGTTTAGGGTTTAGGGTTTAGGGTTTAGGGTTTAGGGTTTAGGGTTTAGGGTTTAGGGTTTAGGGTTTAGGGTTTAGGGTTTAGGGTTTAGGGTTTAGGGTTTAGGGTTTAGGGTTTAGGGTTTAGGGTTTAGGGTTTAGGGTTTAGGGTTTAGGGTTTAGGGTTTAGGGTTTAGGGTTTAGGGTTTAGGGTTTAGGGTTTAGGGTTTAGGGTTTAGGGTTTAGGGTTTAGGGTTTAGGGTTTAGGGTTTAGGGTTTAGGGTTTAGGGTTTAGGGTTTAGGGTTTAGGGTTTAGGGTTTAGGGTTTAGGGTTTAGGGTTTAGGGTTTAGGGTTTAGGGTTTAGGGTTTAGGGTTTAGGGTTTAGGGTTTAGGGTTTAGGGTTTAGGGTTTAGGGTTTAGGGTTTAGGGTTTAGGGTTTAGGGTTTAGGGTTTAGGGTTTAGGGTTTAGGGTTTAGGGTTTAGGGTTTAGGGTTTAGGGTTTAGGGTTTAGGGTTTAGGGTTTAGGGTTTAGGGTTTAGGGTTTAGGGTTTAGGGTTTAGGGTTTAGGGTTTAGGGTTTAGGGTTTAGGGTTTAGGGTTTAGGGTTTAGGGTTTAGGGTTTAGGGTTTAGGGTTTAGGGTTTAGGGTTTAGGGTTTAGGGTTTAGGGTTTAGGGTTTAGGGTTTAGGGTTTAGGGTTTAGGGTTTAGGGTTTAGGGTTTAGGGTTTAGGGTTTAGGGTTTAGGGTTTAGGGTTTAGGGTTTAGGGTTTAGGGTTTAGGGTTTAGGGTTTAGGGTTTAGGGTTTAGGGTTTAGGGTTTAGGGTTTAGGGTTTAGGGTTTAGGGTTTAGGGTTTAGGGTTTAGGGTTTAGGGTTTAGGGTTTAGGGTTTAGGGTTTAGGGTTTAGGGTTTAGGGTTTAGGGTTTAGGGTTTAGGGTTTAGGGTTTAGGGTTTAGGGTTTAGGGTTTAGGGTTTAGGGTTTAGGGTTTAGGGTTTAGGGTTTAGGGTTTAGGGTTTAGGGTTTAGGGTTTAGGGTTTAGGGTTTAGGGTTTAGGGTTTAGGGTTTAGGGTTTAGGGTTTAGGGTTTAGGGTTTAGGGTTTAGGGTTTAGGGTTTAGGGTTTAGGGTTTAGGGTTTAGGGTTTAGGGTTTAGGGTTTAGGGTTTAGGGTTTAGGGTTTAGGGTTTAGGGTTTAGGGTTTAGGGTTTAGGGTTTAGGGTTTAGGGTTTAGGGTTTAGGGTTTAGGGTTTAGGGTTTAGGGTTTAGGGTTTAGGGTTTAGGGTTTAGGGTTTAGGGTTTAGGGTTTAGGGTTTAGGGTTTAGGGTTTAGGGTTTAGGGTTTAGGGTTTAGGGTTTAGGGTTTAGGGTTTAGGGTTTAGGGTTTAGGGTTTAGGGTTTAGGGTTTAGGGTTTAGGGTTTAGGGTTTAGGGTTTAGGGTTTAGGGTTTAGGGTTTAGGGTTTAGGGTTTAGGGTTTAGGGTTTAGGGTTTAGGGTTTAGGGTTTAGGGTTTAGGGTTTAGGGTTTAGGGTTTAGGGTTTAGGGTTTAGGGTTTAGGGTTTAGGGTTTAGGGTTTAGGGTTTAGGGTTTAGGGTTTAGGGTTTAGGGTTTAGGGTTTAGGGTTTAGGGTTTAGGGTTTAGGGTTTAGGGTTTAGGGTTTAGGGTTTAGGGTTTAGGGTTTAGGGTTTAGGGTTTAGGGTTTAGGGTTTAGGGTTTAGGGTTTAGGGTTTAGGGTTTAGGGTTTAGGGTTTAGGGTTTAGGGTTTAGGGTTTAGGGTTTAGGGTTTAGGGTTTAGGGTTTAGGGTTTAGGGTTTTAGGGTTTAGGGTTTAGGGTTTAGGGTTTAGGGTTTAGGGTTTAGGGTTTAGGGTTTAGGGTTTAGGGTTTAGGGTTTAGGGTTTAGGGTTTAGGGTTTAGGGTTTAGGGTTTAGGGTTTAGGGTTTAGGGTTTAGGGTTTAGGGTTTAGGGTTTAGGGTTTAGGGTTTAGGGTTTAGGGTTTAGGGTTTAGGGTTTAGGGTTTAGGGTTTAGGGTTTAGGGTTTAGGGTTTAGGGTTTAGGGTTTAGGGTTTAGGGTTTAGGGTTTAGGGTTTAGGGTTTAGGGTTTAGGGTTTAGGGTTTAGGGTTTAGGGTTTAGGGTTTAGGGTTTAGGGTTTAGGGTTTAGGGTTTAGGGTTTAGGGTTTAGGGTTTAGGGTTTAGGGTTTAGGGTTTAGGGTTTAGGGTTTAGGGTTTAGGGTTTAGGGTTTAGGGTTTAGGGTTTAGGGTTTAGGGTTTAGGGTTTAGGGTTTAGGGTTTAGGGTTTAGGGTTTAGGGTTTAGGGTTTAGGGTTTAGGGTTTAGGGTTTAGGGTTTAGGGTTTAGGGTTTAGGGTTTAGGGTTTAGGGTTTAGGGTTTAGGGTTTAGGGTTTAGGGTTTAGGGTTTAGGGTTTAGGGTTTAGGGTTTAGGGTTTAGGGTTTAGGGTTTAGGGTTTAGGGTTTAGGGTTTAGGGTTTAGGGTTTAGGGTTTAGGGTTTAGGGTTTAGGGTTTAGGGTTTAGGGTTTAGGGTTTAGGGTTTAGGGTTTAGGGTTTAGGGTTTAGGGTTTAGGGTTTAGGGTTTAGGGTTTAGGGTTTAGGGTTTAGGGTTTAGGGTTTAGGGTTTAGGGTTTAGGGTTTAGGGTTTAGGGTTTAGGGTTTAGGGTTTAGGGTTTAGGGTTTAGGGTTTAGGGTTTAGGGTTTAGGGTTTAGGGTTTAGGGTTTAGGGTTTAGGGTTTAGGGTTTAGGGTTTAGGGTTTAGGGTTTAGGGTTTAGGGTTTAGGGTTTAGGGTTTAGGGTTTAGGGTTTAGGGTTTAGGGTTTAGGGTTTAGGGTTTAGGGTTTAGGGTTTAGGGTTTAGGGTTTAGGGTTTAGGGTTTAGGGTTTAGGGTTTAGGGTTTAGGGTTTAGGGTTTAGGGTTTAGGGTTTAGGGTTTAGGGTTTAGGGTTTAGGGTTTAGGGTTTAGGGTTTAGGGTTTAGGGTTTAGGGTTTAGGGTTTAGGGTTTAGGGTTTAGGGTTTAGGGTTTAGGGTTTAGGGTTTAGGGTTTAGGGTTTAGGGTTTAGGGTTTAGGGTTTAGGGTTTAGGGTTTAGGGTTTAGGGTTTAGGGTTTAGGGTTTAGGGTTTAGGGTTTAGGGTTTAGGGTTTAGGGTTTAGGGTTTAGGGTTTAGGGTTTAGGGTTTAGGGTTTAGGGTTTAGGGTTTAGGGTTTAGGGTTTAGGGTTTAGGGTTTAGGGTTTAGGGTTTAGGGTTTAGGGTTTAGGGTTTAGGGTTTAGGGTTTAGGGTTTAGGGTTTAGGGTTTAGGGTTTAGGGTTTAGGGTTTAGGGTTTAGGGTTTAGGGTTTAGGGTTTAGGGTTTAGGGTTTAGGGTTTAGGGTTTAGGGTTTAGGGTTTAGGGTTTAGGGTTTAGGGTTTAGGGTTTAGGGTTTAGGGTTTAGGGTTTAGGGTTTAGGGTTTAGGGTTTAGGGTTTAGGGTTTAGGGTTTAGGGTTTAGGGTTTAGGGTTTAGGGTTTAGGGTTTAGGGTTTAGGGTTTAGGGTTTAGGGTTTAGGGTTTAGGGTTTAGGGTTTAGGGTTTAGGGTTTAGGGTTTAGGGTTTAGGGTTTAGGGTTTAGGGTTTAGGGTTTAGGGTTTAGGGTTTAGGGTTTAGGGTTTAGGGTTTAGGGTTTAGGGTTTAGGGTTTAGGGTTTAGGGTTTAGGGTTTAGGGTTTAGGGTTTAGGGTTTAGGGTTTAGGGTTTAGGGTTTAGGGTTTAGGGTTTAGGGTTTAGGGTTTAGGGTTTAGGGTTTAGGGTTTAGGGTTTAGGGTTTAGGGTTTAGGGTTTAGGGTTTAGGGTTTAGGGTTTAGGGTTTAGGGTTTAGGGTTTAGGGTTTAGGGTTTAGGGTTTAGGGTTTAGGGTTTAGGGTTTAGGGTTTAGGGTTTAGGGTTTAGGGTTTAGGGTTTAGGGTTTAGGGTTTAGGGTTTAGGGTTTAGGGTTTAGGGTTTAGGGTTTAGGGTTTAGGGTTTAGGGTTTAGGGTTTAGGGTTTAGGGTTTAGGGTTTAGGGTTTAGGGTTTAGGGTTTAGGGTTTAGGGTTTAGGGTTTAGGGTTTAGGGTTTAGGGTTTAGGGTTTAGGGTTTAGGGTTTAGGGTTTAGGGTTTAGGGTTTAGGGTTTAGGGTTTAGGGTTTAGGGTTTAGGGTTTAGGGTTTAGGGTTTAGGGTTTAGGGTTTAGGGTTTAGGGTTTAGGGTTTAGGGTTTAGGGTTTAGGGTTTAGGGTTTAGGGTTTAGGGTTTAGGGTTTAGGGTTTAGGGTTTAGGGTTTAGGGTTTAGGGTTTAGGGTTTAGGGTTTAGGGTTTAGGGTTTAGGGTTTAGGGTTTAGGGTTTAGGGTTTAGGGTTTAGGGTTTAGGGTTTAGGGTTTAGGGTTTAGGGTTTAGGGTTTAGGGTTTAGGGTTTAGGGTTTAGGGTTTAGGGTTTAGGGTTTAGGGTTTAGGGTTTAGGGTTTAGGGTTTAGGGTTTAGGGTTTAGGGTTTAGGGTTTAGGGTTTAGGGTTTAGGGTTTAGGGTTTAGGGTTTAGGGTTTAGGGTTTAGGGTTTAGGGTTTAGGGTTTAGGGTTTAGGGTTTAGGGTTTAGGGTTTAGGGTTTAGGGTTTAGGGTTTAGGGTTTAGGGTTTAGGGTTTAGGGTTTAGGGTTTAGGGTTTAGGGTTTAGGGTTTAGGGTTTAGGGTTTAGGGTTTAGGGTTTAGGGTTTAGGGTTTAGGGTTTAGGGTTTAGGGTTTAGGGTTTAGGGTTTAGGGTTTAGGGTTTAGGGTTTAGGGTTTAGGGTTTAGGGTTTAGGGTTTAGGGTTTAGGGTTTAGGGTTTAGGGTTTAGGGTTTAGGGTTTAGGGTTTAGGGTTTAGGGTTTAGGGTTTAGGGTTTAGGGTTTAGGGTTTAGGGTTTAGGGTTTAGGGTTTAGGGTTTAGGGTTTAGGGTTTAGGGTTTAGGGTTTAGGGTTTAGGGTTTAGGGTTTAGGGTTTAGGGTTTAGGGTTTAGGGTTTAGGGTTTAGGGTTTAGGGTTTAGGGTTTAGGGTTTAGGGTTTAGGGTTTAGGGTTTAGGGTTTAGGGTTTAGGGTTTAGGGTTTAGGGTTTAGGGTTTAGGGTTTAGGGTTTAGGGTTTAGGGTTTAGGGTTTAGGGTTTAGGGTTTAGGGTTTAGGGTTTAGGGTTTAGGGTTTAGGGTTTAGGGTTTAGGGTTTAGGGTTTAGGGTTTAGGGTTTAGGGTTTAGGGTTTAGGGTTTAGGGTTTAGGGTTTAGGGTTTAGGGTTTAGGGTTTAGGGTTTAGGGTTTAGGGTTTAGGGTTTAGGGTTTAGGGTTTAGGGTTTAGGGTTTAGGGTTTAGGGTTTAGGGTTTAGGGTTTAGGGTTTAGGGTTTAGGGTTTAGGGTTTAGGGTTTAGGGTTTAGGGTTTAGGGTTTAGGGTTTAGGGTTTAGGGTTTAGGGTTTAGGGTTTAGGGTTTAGGGTTTAGGGTTTAGGGTTTAGGGTTTAGGGTTTAGGGTTTAGGGTTTAGGGTTTAGGGTTTAGGGTTTAGGGTTTAGGGTTTAGGGTTTAGGGTTTAGGGTTTAGGGTTTAGGGTTTAGGGTTTAGGGTTTAGGGTTTAGGGTTTAGGGTTTAGGGTTTAGGGTTTAGGGTTTAGGGTTTAGGGTTTAGGGTTTAGGGTTTAGGGTTTAGGGTTTAGGGTTTAGGGTTTAGGGTTTAGGGTTTAGGGTTTAGGGTTTAGGGTTTAGGGTTTAGGGTTTAGGGTTTAGGGTTTAGGGTTTAGGGTTTAGGGTTTAGGGTTTAGGGTTTAGGGTTTAGGGTTTAGGGTTTAGGGTTTAGGGTTTAGGGTTTAGGGTTTAGGGTTTAGGGTTTAGGGTTTAGGGTTTAGGGTTTAGGGTTTAGGGTTTAGGGTTTAGGGTTTAGGGTTTAGGGTTTAGGGTTTAGGGTTTAGGGTTTAGGGTTTAGGGTTTAGGGTTTAGGGTTTAGGGTTTAGGGTTTAGGGTTTAGGGTTTAGGGTTTAGGGTTTAGGGTTTAGGGTTTAGGGTTTAGGGTTTAGGGTTTAGGGTTTAGGGTTTAGGGTTTAGGGTTTAGGGTTTAGGGTTTAGGGTTTAGGGTTTAGGGTTTAGGGTTTAGGGTTTAGGGTTTAGGGTTTAGGGTTTAGGGTTTAGGGTTTAGGGTTTAGGGTTTAGGGTTTAGGGTTTAGGGTTTAGGGTTTAGGGTTTAGGGTTTAGGGTTTAGGGTTTAGGGTTTAGGGTTTAGGGTTTAGGGTTTAGGGTTTAGGGTTTAGGGTTTAGGGTTTAGGGTTTAGGGTTTAGGGTTTAGGGTTTAGGGTTTAGGGTTTAGGGTTTAGGGTTTAGGGTTTAGGGTTTAGGGTTTAGGGTTTAGGGTTTAGGGTTTAGGGTTTAGGGTTTAGGGTTTAGGGTTTAGGGTTTAGGGTTTAGGGTTTAGGGTTTAGGGTTTAGGGTTTAGGGTTTAGGGTTTAGGGTTTAGGGTTTAGGGTTTAGGGTTTAGGGTTTAGGGTTTAGGGTTTAGGGTTTAGGGTTTAGGGTTTAGGGTTTAGGGTTTAGGGTTTAGGGTTTAGGGTTTAGGGTTTAGGGTTTAGGGTTTAGGGTTTAGGGTTTAGGGTTTAGGGTTTAGGGTTTAGGGTTTAGGGTTTAGGGTTTAGGGTTTAGGGTTTAGGGTTTAGGGTTTAGGGTTTAGGGTTTAGGGTTTAGGGTTTAGGGTTTAGGGTTTAGGGTTTAGGGTTTAGGGTTTAGGGTTTAGGGTTTAGGGTTTAGGGTTTAGGGTTTAGGGTTTAGGGTTTAGGGTTTAGGGTTTAGGGTTTAGGGTTTAGGGTTTAGGGTTTAGGGTTTAGGGTTTAGGGTTTAGGGTTTAGGGTTTAGGGTTTAGGGTTTAGGGTTTAGGGTTTAGGGTTTAGGGTTTAGGGTTTAGGGTTTAGGGTTTAGGGTTTAGGGTTTAGGGTTTAGGGTTTAGGGTTTAGGGTTTAGGGTTTAGGGTTTAGGGTTTAGGGTTTAGGGTTTAGGGTTTAGGGTTTAGGGTTTAGGGTTTAGGGTTTAGGGTTTAGGGTTTAGGGTTTAGGGTTTAGGGTTTAGGGTTTAGGGTTTAGGGTTTAGGGTTTAGGGTTTAGGGTTTAGGGTTTAGGGTTTAGGGTTTAGGGTTTAGGGTTTAGGGTTTAGGGTTTAGGGTTTAGGGTTTAGGGTTTAGGGTTTAGGGTTTAGGGTTTAGGGTTTAGGGTTTAGGGTTTAGGGTTTAGGGTTTAGGGTTTAGGGTTTAGGGTTTAGGGTTTAGGGTTTAGGGTTTAGGGTTTAGGGTTTAGGGTTTAGGGTTTAGGGTTTAGGGTTTAGGGTTTAGGGTTTAGGGTTTAGGGTTTAGGGTTTAGGGTTTAGGGTTTAGGGTTTAGGGTTTAGGGTTTAGGGTTTAGGGTTTAGGGTTTAGGGTTTAGGGTTTAGGGTTTAGGGTTTAGGGTTTAGGGTTTAGGGTTTAGGGTTTAGGGTTTAGGGTTTAGGGTTTAGGGTTTAGGGTTTAGGGTTTAGGGTTTAGGGTTTAGGGTTTAGGGTTTAGGGTTTAGGGTTTAGGGTTTAGGGTTTAGGGTTTAGGGTTTAGGGTTTAGGGTTTAGGGTTTAGGGTTTAGGGTTTAGGGTTTAGGGTTTAGGGTTTAGGGTTTAGGGTTTAGGGTTTAGGGTTTAGGGTTTAGGGTTTAGGGTTTAGGGTTTAGGGTTTAGGGTTTAGGGTTTAGGGTTTAGGGTTTAGGGTTTAGGGTTTAGGGTTTAGGGTTTAGGGTTTAGGGTTTAGGGTTTAGGGTTTAGGGTTTAGGGTTTAGGGTTTAGGGTTTAGGGTTTAGGGTTTAGGGTTTAGGGTTTAGGGTTTAGGGTTTAGGGTTTAGGGTTTAGGGTTTAGGGTTTAGGGTTTAGGGTTTAGGGTTTAGGGTTTAGGGTTTAGGGTTTAGGGTTTAGGGTTTAGGGTTTAGGGTTTAGGGTTTAGGGTTTAGGGTTTAGGGTTTAGGGTTTAGGGTTTAGGGTTTAGGGTTTAGGGTTTAGGGTTTAGGGTTTAGGGTTTAGGGTTTAGGGTTTAGGGTTTAGGGTTTAGGGTTTAGGGTTTAGGGTTTAGGGTTTAGGGTTTAGGGTTTAGGGTTTAGGGTTTAGGGTTTAGGGTTTAGGGTTTAGGGTTTAGGGTTTAGGGTTTAGGGTTTAGGGTTTAGGGTTTAGGGTTTAGGGTTTAGGGTTTAGGGTTTAGGGTTTAGGGTTTAGGGTTTAGGGTTTAGGGTTTAGGGTTTAGGGTTTAGGGTTTAGGGTTTAGGGTTTAGGGTTTAGGGTTTAGGGTTTAGGGTTTAGGGTTTAGGGTTTAGGGTTTAGGGTTTAGGGTTTAGGGTTTAGGGTTTAGGGTTTAGGGTTTAGGGTTTAGGGTTTAGGGTTTAGGGTTTAGGGTTTAGGGTTTAGGGTTTAGGGTTTAGGGTTTAGGGTTTAGGGTTTAGGGTTTAGGGTTTAGGGTTTAGGGTTTAGGGTTTAGGGTTTAGGGTTTAGGGTTTAGGGTTTAGGGTTTAGGGTTTAGGGTTTAGGGTTTAGGGTTTAGGGTTTAGGGTTTAGGGTTTAGGGTTTAGGGTTTAGGGTTTAGGGTTTAGGGTTTAGGGTTTAGGGTTTAGGGTTTAGGGTTTAGGGTTTAGGGTTTAGGGTTTAGGGTTTAGGGTTTAGGGTTTAGGGTTTAGGGTTTAGGGTTTAGGGTTTAGGGTTTAGGGTTTAGGGTTTAGGGTTTAGGGTTTAGGGTTTAGGGTTTAGGGTTTAGGGTTTAGGGTTTAGGGTTTAGGGTTTAGGGTTTAGGGTTTAGGGTTTAGGGTTTAGGGTTTAGGGTTTAGGGTTTAGGGTTTAGGGTTTAGGGTTTAGGGTTTAGGGTTTAGGGTTTAGGGTTTAGGGTTTAGGGTTTAGGGTTTAGGGTTTAGGGTTTAGGGTTTAGGGTTTAGGGTTTAGGGTTTAGGGTTTAGGGTTTAGGGTTTAGGGTTTAGGGTTTAGGGTTTAGGGTTTAGGGTTTAGGGTTTAGGGTTTAGGGTTTAGGGTTTAGGGTTTAGGGTTTAGGGTTTAGGGTTTAGGGTTTAGGGTTTAGGGTTTAGGGTTTAGGGTTTAGGGTTTAGGGTTTAGGGTTTAGGGTTTAGGGTTTAGGGTTTAGGGTTTAGGGTTTAGGGTTTAGGGTTTAGGGTTTAGGGTTTAGGGTTTAGGGTTTAGGGTTTAGGGTTTAGGGTTTAGGGTTTAGGGTTTAGGGTTTAGGGTTTAGGGTTTAGGGTTTAGGGTTTAGGGTTTAGGGTTTAGGGTTTAGGGTTTAGGGTTTAGGGTTTAGGGTTTAGGGTTTAGGGTTTAGGGTTTAGGGTTTAGGGTTTAGGGTTTAGGGTTTAGGGTTTAGGGTTTAGGGTTTAGGGTTTAGGGTTTAGGGTTTAGGGTTTAGGGTTTAGGGTTTAGGGTTTAGGGTTTAGGGTTTAGGGTTTAGGGTTTAGGGTTTAGGGTTTAGGGTTTAGGGTTTAGGGTTTAGGGTTTAGGGTTTAGGGTTTAGGGTTTAGGGTTTAGGGTTTAGGGTTTAGGGTTTAGGGTTTAGGGTTTAGGGTTTAGGGTTTAGGGTTTAGGGTTTAGGGTTTAGGGTTTAGGGTTTAGGGTTTAGGGTTTAGGGTTTAGGGTTTAGGGTTTAGGGTTTAGGGTTTAGGGTTTAGGGTTTAGGGTTTAGGGTTTAGGGTTTAGGGTTTAGGGTTTAGGGTTTAGGGTTTAGGGTTTAGGGTTTAGGGTTTAGGGTTTAGGGTTTAGGGTTTAGGGTTTAGGGTTTAGGGTTTAGGGTTTAGGGTTTAGGGTTTAGGGTTTAGGGTTTAGGGTTTAGGGTTTAGGGTTTAGGGTTTAGGGTTTAGGGTTTAGGGTTTAGGGTTTAGGGTTTAGGGTTTAGGGTTTAGGGT